>CM060926.1:534287720-544287720 GCA_030737875.1 Allium sativum
AAAATAAATATTCATTTGTTGAATAGAATATTTGAAAATAGAAATATATGAAGCCGTGTTGGTTAGATTGACGCCATTTTGACGTGAACGATATTTATATCGATTTTACTCATTTTAAAATGAATATTGAAAAGTGATTTCATAATCGAATATTTTGAAATGAAATTTGAATTGAATATAAAAAAAATTTGAATTGAATTGAATAGAAAACCAATTTGAATTGAATTGAATAGAAAACCAATTTGATTTGAATTGATTAGAAAACAAATTTGAATTGAATCGAATATAAAACAAATTTGAATTGAATCGAATAGAAAACAAATTTGAATTGAATCGAATAGAAAACCAATTTGAATTGAATCGAACAGAAAACAAATTGAATTCAAATTGAATAGAAAATGAATTGAATTCAAATTGAATAGAAAATGAATTGAATTCAAATTGAATAGAAAATGAATTGAATTCAAATTGAATAGAAAATGAATTGAATTCAAATTGGATGGAAAATAAATTGAATAGATAACGAATTTGATTTCAATTGAATAGATAACGAATTTGATTTCAACTGAAGATATAAGGAATTTGATTTGAATTGAAAACGAATTCGAATTGAATAGAAAACGAATTCGAATTGAATTGAAAACGAATTCGATTCGAATTGAAAACAAATTGCAATGAATTCAAATTGAATTGAAATTTGAATTGAGTAGAGATGAATTTTAAAACAAATTTATAAGGAAGAATTCAATTTTGATTTGATTTGAAATGGAAGTTGAAAATGTTTTTGAAACGAATTCAAAACTATCTATATAATTCGTTTTAAACAGAAGTCGACGAAATATTTATTATATATATTTTATATATAATATAATGGCCTGAATAGAACGCGCCGCGCCGCGGCAGTTCGTAAATTTCGACCATTTATTTCAAACAGACATTACGGGAGATTCGACCGTCGGATTCTCCTAAAACCGGAACCGTTTGGTTCATGTCGAAAAGAGCTTTCTAATGAATATTTAAAATTTGAAATCTAACGGTTGGATTTGGAGATACGTCCAAATCAAATTTGAAAAAGGTCGCTGTAAGTGCAGTTCGATGGCCGTTGATGGAAATCGACTGTACGGGCCTTGATAAAATTATTAAAAATATCAATAATTTGTGTAAAATCATAAGAAATGATTTGGGAAAAATTGGGATGAAAAACTCCATATTTGAAAAGATAAAAATAGATTTTTATCGAAATGAACTAGTTTTGAACTAAATTTAAAACCCAATTATTTTTAAATAAATAAATTAGATTTAAAAAGGGGTTTTAAATAATCGGAATTTCTAATATATTTGATTGGATTTGAAATGGGTTTATCGTGAACGGTGTTTTAAATAACACTAGTTCTTTAACCCGATAATAAATAGAATGTGATTTGGGTTTGTCGGGAACTGTGTTTTAAATAACACCTAGTTCTTTAACCCAGTAAAAGGAGTTTTAACGAATCTGCAATTAGGTTGAAATGTGAATCTATAATCTAAATTATCAAATTTAGAAATGAGCGAGAATGGAGTATCGCCAGTTTTGCTCCAAAGCGATAGTTAAATCTTTAATTAGATTTGAACGTGAAATGGTAATTAATTTTACCGATAACACCATAGTATTAGATATGGAGTATTACCAGTTTTACTTCATGGGATGAATAGGTTGGGACTGGGAAATAAAATAAATAATTACTTCGATGTGGTTCGCTAATCTCGACTAGTTTGAAAAACCATAATTTGGTTTGAAACGACATCCAAAGGAAGATTAAAGAATAAATTTTAAAGAATTTATCTTGGATAAAATTAATGGGAACCTTTCCCAATAGATGTGAATATTTAAATAACAGAATATTCTGAATTGGAATGAGGCGTATGTTTTGTTTGTCTAACATTTGTTTTAATATACGCGGGTTGTTCGGAAAGCCCGGGTTTACACCCATTCTGAATAACCGATTCGACGATATGTCGAAGATGAAGAAGGTGGTTGAAGACCGGAAGTCTTCACATCGTTTGGATAATTACTGACGATCCTGATTGGGCTGTACACCCAAGAGGATGGAAATAGTTGGTGGTCGTCCAGACGTACTTGGAGATGGATGGATATGCGAGGAAAGTGCCTCCGGTTTCGTTCAGACCCAGAACGGACTTGTAAATGGATTGTGTGTCTGACATTGGATTTTATTCTGTGTTGATTGATTTCTATTAAATATACATCTGTTTGGCGGCGGAGAATTTATTCTTTTGCTTAACGCCCTTCTCTGAGACGTACGAGCTCAGAGGTTGTATATCGATGGACATTAGTCGCATGGCATGAATTGCCCGTGTGGCACGCTAAGATGCAATGATCAAGGCTTCTGTTGAAAAGCAAAGTCTTGTGGTTGATGATCAAAGCACACCTATGTGGCAGCTTTGTGTATAACGTGTATTCACGAGCCTCACACCTCGGTATGTGTTAAAAACGGGATACGAACCATTGGGAGAACACGACGTTTCTATCTAGCTTTGGTGGTGTCAGTGACTTACCAGCCCTGACATTTATATACTTTTCACCTTTGTGGTTGTTGGAAGGAGGTGCCTCGATTATAGGTCTGTAAGGACCGGGAAACGTGTGTTCAGGCATAATTAATCCTCTAACGTAAGTGAGGACCGACCCAGCCGCATCCGAGGTTGCCCAGAGTGCGTAACCCCGAGGCATTTGCTAGAGTGTCTCGAATGCGGAGAGTAGCTTTCCCCTTGCCTCGACTCATGACGGAAATCCAATTTCCAATACGTGTATTGCGATTTTAATTGTAGAACTAGTATGGCGACATAGTAGCATGGGATGCTATGCCGTCTATGATTTATATTTATGATTGAAATTGTTTTGACACTATACACTTACTATAGTATCAAATGATTTGTTTTAAACGTACCAAGCATGTTTGGCTATTATAAGGTAAAACCCTATTCTCCGGCTTGCGTTGCATTGTGTGATGGGACCTGGGTCTTATAATAGCTTCATTTTTCGAAAAAGCATTGCGTTGTTTATTCTATGCACTGGTATTCTTGAGAGGAAACCCGTTCCGTGTTATACGGCGTGGTCCCTTGAATTACTATCTTTCAAATAAAGTTTTAATAACTGTTTTAGTTCTCACACCAGTCACATGACTGACCTGGAGTTTATTGTTTTAACCTAAACTCTGGGTGCCCCTATTTTCCGCACGGGCAGCTAGTAGTTTTGATTTTGCAGATTTATATTCACAGGATCCTGGTTTACAGCAGGAATGATATCCGGAAAGCTCTGTATCCGTATATCACCTTCAGTTGTGCTTCGTATTATTTTTCCGCTGCTATGTAATTTATTGTAATCTCTGATATTTATCGAATGTAATTTATTCAATTATACTCTGTATATTCTTGTATCTGATGGAATTGTTGTAATAGCAATGAAATGTTCTTCCGTTTGCGTTCTGTTTTGTCCTGTTGTCAAACGAATAGGGGTTTCGAACGGTCTAGATCGGTTTAACGACTGATTCGGATCGAGCGAAATTCCTTAACGTCACATTTGGTATCAGAGCTTTGGTTTACAGAGCTCGAGAACAAGACACATTAGAACCATACGAAAGAATTCATCAGATATTGGATTAGCAATATCCAATTAGAATGACTCGTTAGAGATAGGATCAGTAGTATCCTAGAACGAGTGTGAAGAGTATATTTTTCAAATGAAAACAATTTGTTTTGAAAATTTAAACCATTTTAATCGTATTTGAATATTTATTTATTTTAAATATGGACAATCCGATATATAAAGGTTTTGCATATACGCGTCATGAATGTATATTCGAAGTTTTAATATACCGGGTAGATATAGAACCGCACTCTAGTAGCCCGACAATGTTCTGATGGTGGTTCAAAACATCATCAGCATTTATTTTCGAGTGATGAAGGTGTGATTTTCTATATATTTCCATTAGACTGGTGTGAGAACCAAAACTTATATAGCTAGAACACATTGTTGTGAATTGGCATCAAAAACATGATTTTTGGTATATATATATCAAAATTATGAATTTGAAACTCTAATTCACTAAATGATTGATGATTGTGTTGTTTGATTATTGTTGCCTAATTGAATTTTGAACCATTATGCCTAATTGAATCAAATATTGACTTATAATGAAAATTGGTCGCATTTGCTTGCATATACATGTACTTACATTGAACAGGTCATAGCAAGGAGGCTAGAGCAGAGAATAAAATTTGTTTGCCCGACAAATAGGTACATGTTTACTACATAATTTACTGTTTTGTTTGGGTGATGATGATTTTATGAGCCTATTGGCTAGCTGCTTGGCTTTTTCTTTTTGAGATCAGAAGGCTATATGGCAATTTCGGGATTTTCCCGTGGCTCCCGGTGCAGGGGAGGTTATGGCGAAAATTTTTGAAAATTTAGGGTGTTAGCCAAATTTTTGAAAATTTGAAAATTCTCAGAAACTGAAAAGTTGGAGAATGGGAGCCTGATCGAACGTCAAGTTGATTAATCAAACCACTTTCGACTTTGTTCCTTTTCGGGGATGAAAAGTTTTAAGTGGGGGAGATTGTAACAACCCGAAATTCTGAACTAGTTTAAAATTTTTATTTTGGCAATTTTAGCGAATTTTGAATATTTAAAATAGATTATTTTAAATAATATCGACGAAAAATTTATTTTGAATATAATTAGAACGTATATATTATATACGTCGTCGTTAGAATATAAATATTTATATATAATTATAAATGGAATTGAAAATGGCGCGGTAGTTCGATAATTCGATTTCAAACTTCAATTGAACGTACTGGGTGCTAAAAAACCCGGATTTTAACGAAACCAAAAACATTAGGATCTAATTGTGAATATCTTTCCAACGAATCCAACAAATCAAAATTTCATAGCGGGAATCAAAAGATATGTCCAGTTGAAAATTCTGAATAGTCGCTATGGAATTCAGGCCCTTAAAAATAGGCATTTTGCAAACGACCTCGGATTTCGACGAAACCACTTTTGTTGGATCCGCAGTGCCAAATTATTTCTAGATTCCAAATTTCATAATTTTTCGAATCAATATGTGAGCATGGAAAAGGAAAACGCGTTTGACCAGTTTCAGTTGATTTTAATCGACAGGAAAATGGCCATTTTTCCAACGGTCTCGGAATTCAACGAAACTAGTTTTGTTAGGACCGTATCGTCAATACGAAGCCAGAAAATATTTTTCTGGAATTTTTCAAGTTAGTATGTGACCCTAGTAAATTGAAATGCGCGTTCAAATTCAATATATAGAGTTATATGTTGATTTTGATGAAAACAGATCGAAACGATCGAATCAGCCTACGATACATATCCCATTGTGTTCGGAATGGGGGTAATTAGCTATGGACGACAGGCGATGGGCCTCGTTTCGAGTTCGAATAAAAAGTCAACGAGTTAATGAAATAAATAATAAAATATAATATAATATATACTTTAAACCCCCCTCCTCTCTATACTTTCTCTCTCTCCTCTGCGTTCAGAACGAAATCAAAAAGAAAAAGAAAAAGAAAAAAGAAGACGTCGATCCTCCACCGCAGCGGCCTCTGGCGCCACCGCTGGCCCACCGCGCCTCAGGCGAAACCTCCACTCTCCTCCGCGCCCTCCCCCTCCCTTCTCTGATCAACCGGCGACCCCCCCTTTCCCCCCGTTTCCCTCTGATTTCCAGTGCCCTAGACCCAAAAAAAGCCACCGCCACTGCTACCCTACCTCCGACCAAGTGGAGCACCACCCGACCACCTCTGACCCAGTAGCCGCCCATCTCACCTCCAACGAAGACCAGACAACCCCCTTCCTTCAAATCAGTGGATTAAAGAAAAGAAAGTGAGTTCTATTTCATTTTTATTAATTATAGGTACATAAAAATATTGTCTTTGGTTATATAAAGATACAAATTTTAGTAATAGGTAAAGATATGATTTTTAAACGATAAAGAAATGGTTTTAATGCGAATAAGAATGCGATTTTTGTTTATAAAGATCGACGGTTAAAAAAAGAGATTTTTAAAATAAGAAAAGTTTAGATTTTTAACAAATAAAAAGGTTAGATCTTTACGTAAGAAACGCATATAAAAATGTGATTTTTATTGTATAAAGAAGTATGTAAAAATAGGATTTTTATCTTTAGAAAAAGATTTGATTTTGCAATAGAATAAAAATATGATTTTTATATTATAGAAAGTATAAAAATATGTTTTTTACAATATAGAAAGATTAAAAATATAGTCTTTACTATATAGATGATGTAAAAATATGATTTTTGTTTATGTAGAGAATTAAAAATATAATTTTTACATGATAGGAATATTAAAAATATCATCTTTATATGTGTAGAAGAATAAAAATGTGATTTTTATAATGTTATATTTGAAAAAGTAAAATCTTTATAGTTGAAAAGGCAGGATTTTAATATATTGAATAGCGATGTCAAAATTCGTTTTTTTATATATATCAAGTGATTATAAAAATATGATTTTTAAATTGAAAGTGAACAAATAAAAATGTGATTTTTATTTTAAAGACATCAGCAAATAAAAATGTGATTTTTATATATGTAGTGATTACGGGCGACGAAGGTGATAAAAAGGAGAGAACGACGAAAACTTCTACATTTGAAGTGTCGTGAAGTTGGATAGCTTTCGGTGAGAATTTCTCACCTTTCAATTTCTTTTTCTAGTTATATATATATACTAGGATGCAGACGGTGCTTAGTAGCACCCGACACAATCGTCCACAGACCATGGACTTGTTTGTTTGATTGCAAAAATTAGTTAAATTATTTTATTGAAATTCGAGTGGTTTGGTGAATTGAATGGATTTGATTGATGTGTGAATGGCGTGGGCCTTCACTAGACCGGGGACAAGGCTAGGCCTTGTCCCGTTTCTAGTATCGCGCCGTTATGCCACCGAAATTTTCTAAAATAAGTTAGAAAAATAAAAATAACATTTTATTTAAAGAATGAACTAAATAAAAATTCATATGTTAAAATAAAATGTTTTATCGTTAAAAACATAATTTTTAACGTGAAGTGAATAAAATAAAATATTTATTTACAAACCGGACGGTTTGTTTATGTACACTGATTTGACTGACATTGATTAGGACGATAAATTTTACACATCGCCCAACTGCACAAATAAAATTTGTGTTTGATTGTTTGAAACCCCACCCGGTTGTTGGGATGAAATTTGAAGTTCACTCATCTCGATTGATTAAATTTGTCGATCGATGGATTGACAGGCTGTTATAAGCGTTAGATATCTATATTTGATGCTTATACAGTGTAGTGCACTTTGGTTGATGGTTGATTATTTTTCAATGCTATTATATACGTGTGATGTATGAAAATCCATATAATTAACATTATATGGTGATTGATTGGGCCTTAATCCAATTTAAAAAATAAAGAATAATGTAAAACAAAGGTTCATGTGTTGACTGTACTCATCCGTTGAGATTAGTCATGTGTTGAACGAAGTATTTTAACAATAAAATCTACATCTTTACCATTATACAACAAAGGTTCATGTGTTGACTGTACTCATCCGTTGAGATTAGTCATGTGTTGAACGAAATATTTTAATAATAAAACTACATCTTTATCATATATAGAATTAGAAATCAACTGGAAAATAGATGAGATGAGTGGTCTCCTGGATATTAATCTGATGTTGGTTTCGGCCTTCGGGGTTAATATTCAGGAAATCGTTCTCTTACTAATTTACGGTTGGAGTCTGATTTTAAATCAAACGATAGATACCATAATTTTTATAAAATATACTAAATAACAAAAATAGTCACACGTGGACAGTACTCATTCGTTGAGATTAGTCGTGTGTTGACAAAAATAAATATTCATTTGTTGAATAGAATATTTGAAAATAGAAATATATGAAGCCGTGTTGGTTAGATTGACGCCATTTTGACGTGAACTATATTTATATCGATTTTACTCATTTTAAAATGAATATTGAAAAGTGATTTCGTAATCGAATATTTTGAAATGAAATTTGAATTGAATATAAAAAAAATTTGAATTGAATTGAATAGAAAACCAATTTGAATTGAATTGAATAGAAAACCAATTTGATTTGAATTGATTAGAAAACAAATTTGAATTGAATCGAATATAAAACAAATTTGAATTGAATCGAATAGAAAACAAATTTGAATTGAATCGAATAGAAAACCAATTTGAATTGAATCGAACAGAAAACAAATTGAATTCAAATTGAATAGAAAATGAATTGAATTCAAATTGAATAGAAAATGAATTGAATTCAAATTGAATTCAAATTGAATAGAAAATGAATTGAATTCAAATTGAATAGAAAATGAATTGAATTCAAATTGGATGGAAAATAAATTGAATAGATAACGAATTTGATTTCAATTGAATAGATAACAAATTTGATTTCAATTGAAGATATAACGAATTTGATTTGAATTGAAAACGAATTCGAATTGAATTGAAAACGAATTCGATTCGAATTGAAAACAAATTGCAATGAATTCAAATTGAATTGAAATTTGAATTGAGTAGAGATGAATTTTAAAACAAATTTATAAGGAAGAATTCAATTTTGATTTGAAATGGAAGTTGAAAATGTTTTTGAAACGAATTCAAAACTATCTATATAATTCGTTTTAAACAGAAGTCGACGAAATATTTATTATATATGTTTTATATATAATATAATGGCCTGAATAGAACGCGCCGCGCCGTGGCAGTTCGTAAATTTCGACCATTTATTTCAAACAGACATTACGGGAGATTCGACCGTCGGATTCTCCTAAAACCGGAACCGTTGGGTTCATATCGAAAAGAGCTTTCTAACGAATATTGGAAATTTGAAATCTAACGGTTGGATTTGGAGATACGTCCAAATCAAATTTGAAAAAGGTCGTTGTAAGTGCAGTTCGATGGCCGTTGATGGAAATCGACTGTACGGGCCTTGATAAAATTATTAAAAATATCAATAATTTGTGTAAAATCATAAGAAATGATTTGGGAAAAATTGGGATGAAAAACTCCATATTTGAAAAGATAAAAATAGATTTTTATCGAAATGAACTAGTTTTGAACTAAATTTAAAACCCAATTATTTTTAAATAAATAAATTAGATTTAAAAAGGGGTTTTAAATAATCGGAATTTCTAATATATTTGATTGGATTTGAAATGGGTTTATCGTGAACGGTGTTTTAAATAACACTAGTTCTTTAACCCGATAATAAATAGAATGTGATTTGGGTTTGTCGGGAACTGTGTTTTAAATAACACCTAGTTCTTTAACCCAGTAAAAGGAGTTTTAACGAATCTGCAATTAGGTTGAAATGTGAATCTATAATCTAAATTATCAAATTTAGAAATGAGCGAGAATGGAGTATCGCCAGTTTTGCTCCAAAGCGATAGTTAAATCTTTAATTAGATTTGAACGTGAAATGGTAATTAATTTTACCGATAACACCATAGTATTAGATATGGAGTATTACCAGTTTTGCTTCATGGGATGAATAGGTTGAGATTGGGAAATAAAATAAATAATTACTTCGATGTGGTTCGCTAATCTCGACTAGTTTGAAAAACCATAATTTGGTTTGAAACGACATCCAAAGGAAGATTAAAGAATAAATTTTAAAGAATTTATCTTGGATAAAATTAATGGGAACCTTTCCCAATAGATGTGAATATTTAAATAACAGAATATTCTGAATTGGAATGAGGCGTATGTTGTGTTTGTCTAACATTTGTTTTAATATACGCGGGTTGTTCGGAAAGCCCGGGTTTACACCCATTCTGAATAACCGATTCGACGATATGTCGAAGATGAAGACGGTGGTTGGAGACCGGAAGTCTTCACATCGTTTGGATAATTACTGACGATCCTGATTGGGCTGTACACCCAAGAGGATGGAAATAGTTGGTGGTCGTCCAGACGTACTTGGAGATGGATGGATATGCAAGGAAAGTGCCTCCGGTTTCGTTCAGACCCAGAACGGACTTGTAAATGGATTGTGTGTCTAACATTGGATTTTATTCTGTGTTGATTGATTTCTATTAAATATACTTCTGTTTGGCGGCGGAGAATTTATTCTTTTGCTTAACGCCCTTCTCTGAGACGTACGAGCTCAGAGGTTGTATATCGATGGACATCAGTCGCATGGCATGAATTGCCCGTGTGGCACGCTAAGATGCAATAATCAAGGCTTCTGTTGAAAAGAAAAGTCTTGTGGTTGATGATCAAAGCACGCCTACGTGGAAGCTTTGTGTATAACGTGAATTCGCGAGCCTCACACCTCGGTATGAGTTAAAAACGGGATACGGACCCTTGGGAGAACACGACGTTTCTTTCTAGCTTTGGTGGTGTCAGTGACTTACCAGCCCTGACATTTATATAATTTTCACCTTTGTGGTTGTTGGAATGAGGCGCCTCGATTATAGGTCTGTAAGGACCGGGAAACGTATGTTCAGGCATAATTAATCCTCTAACGTAAGTGAGGACCGGCCCAGCCGCATCCGGGGTTGCCCAGAGTGCGTAACCCCGAGGCATTTGCTAGAGTGTCTCGAACGCGGAGAGGAGCTTGCCCCTTGCCTCGACTCATGACGGAAATCCAATTTCCAATACGTGTATTGCGATTTTAATTGTAGAACTAGTATGGCGACATAGTAGCATGGGATGCTATGCCGTCTATGATTTATATTTATGATTGAAATTGTTTTGACACTATACACTTACTATAGTATCAAATGATTTGTTTTAAACGTACCAAGCATGTTTGGCTATTATAAGGTAAAACCCTATCCTCCGGCTTGCGTTGCATTGTGTGATGGGACATGGGTCTTATAATAGCTTCATTTTTCGAAAAAGCATTGCGTTGTTTATTCTATGCACTGGTATTCTTGGGAGGAAACCCGTTCCATGTTATACGGTGTGGTCCCTTGAATTACTATCTTTCAAATAAAGTTTTAATAACTGTTTTAGTTCTCACACCAGTCACATGACTGACCTGGAGTTTATTGTTTTAACCTAAACTCTGGGTGCCCCTATTTTCCGCACGGGCAGCTAGTAGTTTTGGTTTTGCAGATTTATATTCACAGGATCCTGGTTTACAGCTGGAGTGATATCCGGAAAGCTCTGTATCCGTATATCACCTTCAGTTGTGCTTCGTATTATTTTTCCGCTGCTATGTAATTTATTGTAATCTCTGATATTTATCGAATGTAATTTATTCAATTATACTCTGTATATTCTTGTATCTGATGGAATTGTTTTAATAGCAATGAAATGTTCTTCCATTTGCGTTCTGTTTTGTCCTGTTGTCAAACGAATAGGGGTTTCGAACGGGCTAGATCGGTTTAACGACTGATTCAGATCGAGCGAAATTCCTTGACGTCACAATACCCAACCAACCAGGACCTATGATTTCCACCTTTTACAATTAAACTATTTTTCTCTTTCTGACTTAACTGCAAAAAGGTGAAAATTAAGGGGATGTTAACGAGGAATAAAACAAGCTAAATGGTGCTAATAAAGGAAACAAGGTTAGATTTTAAAGCGGTTATATTGATAGATTCATGTCCACTATTGTTCTTCTAGTTTTATCTGTCAATGATTTGATTGTAATGCATAAAAAGAAATTAACATAGTTTCTTGCCAAAAATTTGCCAATGGTGCCAATACTGACAGTGGTCTTTAAATAGTCATTTGAAACAAAATCTGGAAGATTCTAAAGCATATCTCACATCCTAAGCATTTTAAGATGGTGAATATCAATGAATGGACCAGATATCCCCCCTCAAATCCCTCGTTACCACGACTTCCATTCACCGAGGAGTTAGTATGAATAAACTATATGCTTTTGTCAAATGATAACGTCAAAGTATGCTCTCATCTAGGAGAGTTGGCATCACTAAAGTTGTTTCGGAGGTCCTATCTCGAGAATTGCTTATCATATGTGTTACAAACTATGTGGCTTTGGTCAGCTAGATATCCAATTGAAGAACGATCGGATTGCTAAGGACTCACCGGATATGTGGTAGAGTTAGTGGTATATTGTTGAGGCAATTATGTAGCTTGTTATATGACCCAACTTGTGCAATTGAATCTTGTTCAAAAGAAAGTACATTTCCTATCTTTTTTTCTATTTTGTATTGTTGTACAAGTTTAGTATATAAAAGCTAAAAATCCTCTAAAAAGTATCTAATTGATAGCATTTCAAAATACGCATGCAACCACGAGTATTGTGATACTTAATATTATATGTTCATAGTTAAGCCATTTTGAGAATAACGTATTAATACATTCATTAAAACTTGTACATGTAATACCCTTAAAATGATAGACAAAAGATTACTAAATACTATTAGGAATAACAATGATTTATTTATCTGTGATAATTTGAAATAATCTAAGGATGGCTCATGAACAGTCTTCTATATTTCGAATATAACTATGCTAAAATAGAGGACCTTATATGAAAATGTCCAATAGTCTTTAGACTAGAGAATGATTGGATCTTAAGCACTTAAACTACACTTGATTATAATTAATAATCACTTGACATAATGCATGTGTTATGGTTGATAGAGTTAAATGCTTGACATTAGGACAATTATGTAACTTGATTTTATAAAGCTTAACTCATTTGTGAACCTTGTTCGAAATAAATTGCACTTATGGTTTTATTTTTTGTTGTATATAATTTTATATTGAGATGTATGTAATGTTTTAAATATTATAAATACAATTATTAAGTATTATATTGACTATATCACAAATGTTCACAACCATGAATATTGAGTCATGTCAAAATACTTATCTTTTGGTTTAATTTGAAATATTATTTGGTAATGAAATTATATTGAGATCAAAAGTGAGAAATATGGAGATAATTTTGATATTTTCTAGCCTTTAGATGCTAGAAATGTCATACTATTCCCTCATCTTTTGATATACAATTCAAAAGTTGCATCTTAACATGCTTCCTTTGTTATCTACACAAAAATTTGGTGCAACATGCAACATTCAAAGCTTCAGCTATTTATTTACTAATGAGGACTAGGGCAGAGGTTTATTGACGTAAAAAGTTGGTCTATTGACAGTCAATCCCCAAATTGTGTTATCCACACACAAATCTAACCACATAATGAAAAAAGAGCAAACACACAAGACACACAATTTTTATAGTGGATCGGCTTCAACCAAGCCTACGTCCACTTTATAATATCTGTTTATACTATCGATTACATGTTACAGTTTCATTGATAGGAAGAAAGTAGAGAAAGAAGTGGTTTATACACAAAATCCTTGTGTTATAGAGATGAGGAGTTGAAGTATACAGTATGCTAATTTTGTACTGCCAGTGGAAGTTTCTTTTGCATGCTTTCTATTTGAGGAAATGATGTATTTATAGGCAAGAAGTCGAGTTGATGAGGATGCTACATGACCATCATCCGACCCGGGGACAACCATGTGTTGTTTGATCCAGAAAAGTGATTGTAGGCGGCGGGTCCTACTATCTTGTTGATAGATAATTCTCTTCGGTATCTACAGCGTACGTGGAGCTCAAGACTTGGTGTATGCATAGCGTAATAGGTCATTTTCTCAATTATCAAGGCATACGTGGACCTTGGAATCAAGAGTAAGTAAATTCGATGGGGCCAGTTTGACTAATACAACATCCGTGAGAATCGGACTTCATTGTGTAACGTATGAAGTGGATCGTCATAATTGGGGGTCGATCAGCTGGTTCGATCGACCTTGTCTCCAAACTTCGATCCACTTGCTGGAGAAGAATGCTTTGAATTGACAATTGTTGAGTTGGGTCGAGCCAAGATTTGGTCGGCTGATGAATGAGTCATTCAGTTTAATGAGAAAGTCTATCTTCGACGCAGATTTTGGTCGTGAAGGCTTTTACCAAAAAGCTGGTCAACACTTCGCCTCCCCCAAAACATATCTTTCTTGGTAAAGGAAGGTATGTTCTGGATCTTCCAAAAAATCATATATGGGAATCCAATAGAAATCTAGAAAGTCATGGTTGCGCCGATCCATATTATCAGATGGCCAGAAAACCGATGATCGTTATCGATCGTATTAAGGCCGAAGGAGAGATGAGATAACCAATTATTAAGTTAGTTTGATCATCCATGAGTATGATTTGTACCTGCATAAAAGGAGAAGGAAGTACGCCAAATCCTGACTATATTGTTCGAATATTCAGAGCATAAACCATGCTTATAATTCTGTCGGAGTATAGACCATACTCTAGTAGGGACCGAGTTATTTTTTTCAAATCATGGCAGGATACTTTGATTTGTCAGGTATAAGATGGGGGTCGAGTATAAACTATACTTGAGTAGTAATTAAGTTAGCTTTCCATGTTTTGGTGAAACGGTTCGATTTTTTTGGGTATAAGCCATACCTGGGAACCTAGAGTCGAGCATCAACCATGCCCGAGGTGAGATTTTTCCAAAGAGATTGAGTCTAAACCATATTCGTGATTTAGTAGTATTTACTTGTCAAGTCCAGACAAGGTTTGGATCGAGTATTATCCATACACATATTGAAAGAGAGCGAAGCTTGTTTCTGACAAGTAGGGTTTTAGTATCGGTATTAAGCATACCTTAGAGACGAGCATAAACCATGCTCGGTTTGAGAGAAAGTTAGGTTTGTTACATCCTGACAAGTGAATCGTATTCCTAGACATCAACCATACCTTAGGGACGAGCATAAGCCATACTCGGTT
This sequence comes from Allium sativum, assembly GCA_030737875.1. NCBI lineage: Eukaryota > Viridiplantae > Streptophyta > Magnoliopsida > Asparagales > Amaryllidaceae > Allium > Allium sativum. The sequence continues at coordinate 534,302,547 of CM060926.1, forward strand.
TTGGGTTGAGGACTTTTCCACATCCTAACAAAGTACTTATATTCGTCAAGCATAATCCATGTTCAAGAAATAAAGTTTATTGCTACTAATAACTAATACAAAACCGAAAGAAATCCTAATGGGTTTATAGTTGAATCCAGAGCACACCTTGGGATTAAATCCTAACCCTGTACGTGTGCACTTCAACATAACCACGTTATATTAAAATAACAAAAATACATTTCTTATATCCTAAGAAATGGGGTGTATCCACAATAATCTAAACTAGATCAGTTGATGATGATGTTGCAATTGCTAGGCTCGGGGTGCTTCCCATTTCGAGAAGCACGGGGACCGTTCTTAGGAGCTTGGGAAGGTAGATGTGGCTGTGTGGATGTTGCATATTTTTTAGCACACTCGGGTAGCTCTCCGCATCTAACCCTTTCCTTGATGAGATCTCACAAGTCTCAGCAATTGTTGGTACCAGGACCAGCTATGTCATGAAACATGTAGTGCTCTCTTGATTAACGTTCTCTTTGGGTCGGCTCCTTCCAGGGAGGCTTTGGAAAAGGAAGGTACCCACGCACATCGAGGTATATGTCCAACAGTGACGAATAGAGCTTGGTGCAGTTATCATACTTGGACTCTTTCCGAAATCGCGGATTCCTGTCATTCTTTTCCGAGACTTTTGCCTTACCTTTGATTTGGACAACGGTGGTTGATCCTTCATCCTTTGTAGCAAGTACTTCGATATTTTCCATCTCGATGTTAGCATCTTCTTGTTAGAGAAATCTGTCAGCTTCAGAGTAGAAGTCTCCAATGCCTCTGAGAGGGTCTCTGTGAAGGGAGATTTTGAAGTATGTTTGATTCAAGATTCTAGCCATGGTGGCCATAAGCACCATCGATGGTTCAGGTCAATCGACCGATGCTACATTCACGTTGAATCTTTCTAAGAAGGAGCGTAGGGTCTCGCTGGACTGCTGCCTGATAAATGTGAGGAACATGATGCTCTTCAATCGAGATATGTGAACTCTGAACTGTTTAATGAAGCTGGTGACCAACATATTCCAACTATTGATAGATTCAGTTGTTAGCTGTCAAAACCACATGGCGACGACATCGGTTAGGAAGAGAGGGAAGCACTTGGCCATGACATTGATCGATGTTTATAATACTTCCATATAATGCATATACCGCATGAGATGAATGGTTGGATCGGTCCTGCCATTGTAGGACTCTAGGACCGGAAGTTTGAAGTCAGGTGGGTTCCGGGAATTTTTGATTTCCCGTGTGAGTGGACTGCAATGGACGTTATCCACGTCTTGCTGAGAAGTAGTGCCTCGAGCGAAACGCTTAATGATGTTAACGATCTGGTTCCCATCCCCAAGAAGTTGCTGACACGAATCCAATTCTGCATCATGGACATTGGTGAGAATCCCGTTAGGGGGTGGAAGCATGCCTTAAGTTCTTGGGGCCAGTTCGGTGCGGCCCACGAGTGATGGGTGGAGGTTGTCCCCAACCTCGGCTGTTTGTACAGGATTGACTAGAACCCCTCATTTGGCATGTGAGTTGGGTCGAACCATGTCCATGCTAGTAGAATTGGACCGATTTGGGTGAGCATTGCCATCTCGAGTTTCGGCATTACCCCCACTGGGGGCGATTTCATGGTGATGTTTAGTAATGTCTCCCTACGTCCTACTAGGAACTATTATGGAAGAGTGTTATTGCTGAGATGGAGGGGTGCTACCCCCAGTCCTACTTAGATCATCATGGTGGGAAGGCTGGGTGGGAAGCGGCATAAGTCTGGTTTGTGGTAAGATATCAGGTCGAGCCACATGGTGCATCGAACTAGAATCTGGTCGATCCGAAGGTTGCATCGAACGATCTGACCTATGACTTGGTCGATCAGGAAGTGAAGTTGGCCCAAGTGGAGGCAGAGCGGTGTATCGATCTGGGGTTTAGATTTCATTGGCCTTAAGGTTTTCCCAGCTTCGCCTGTTGCAGGAGGTGATGCTTGGTTGCTCGGTCTTCCTTCCCTCCGAGCGAGGAGATCATTCTTCATTTCCTACTGCTTTGCAAGGAGTTCATCTTGATGTGCCATCTGAACTATGAGTTCAGCGAGAACTCCATCCATCTCGTCCCTAGTTAAGTATTTGGACGGTTCTTTGTGAGAGGAAGCCTCCAGGCTTGCCTCCACAGCTGCGTCTATTGGACCAGCAAGTTGAGGTTGAGCGTGGGAAGGTATTGCATTCTTCTTCCGTTTTGTCATTATTTCTTTAGGAGGTGGCGAAGGTTCGACCCCCTTCTAGGAGCGCCAAAGTGTTGATGTCAAAAGTTGGTCCATTGACAGTCAACCTCCAAAGTATGTTATCCATACACAAATCTAATCACAGAATGCAAAAAAGAGTAAACACAGAAGACACACACTATTTTTATAGTGGTTCGGCCTCAACCAAGCGTACGTTCACTTTATAATCTCTATTTATACTGTCAATTACAGGTTACAGATGCTTTGATAGGAAGAAAGTAGAGAAATAAGTGGTTTATACATAAAATCCTTGTGTTACAGAGTTAAGGAGTTAAAGTATACGGTAGGCTATTTTTGGAGTGCCAACCATGAAATTTTCAGTGGGAGTTTTTTTCCATGCTTTCTATTTTAGGAAATGATGTATTTATAGGCGAGAAGTCGAGTTAATGAGGATGGTACATGGTCATCATCCGACCCAGGGCCAGCCACATGTTGCTTGATCTGGAAAAGTGATTGTAGGCGGTTGTATATAACTTTGCTGTATACACAATTATATGATTTTTGTTTGATGATAACAACCAAATATTTATTATTTTAAATGTGTTTGTTATTGTACTGTCTCATATATTTATCACGGACTGGAATATAATATTTATATTTAAATAGAATACTACTGTTCAGAAATTTAAATATTCACACAGTATTTTATTTAAAAAGAATATTTTATTCCAAACATTCAAACAGTACAACTTTTACAACTCCATTATTTGTACATCTCACTGATATGCAATACAGTACAATCATTTTCACTCATACAGTGCTCCTCACTATAGAATCACTCAGTCACTCATTTTGTATATACATTCTTTCACTGCTACACACACTGACACTGCTTCGTCTTTAGTCTTCTGTCTTCTTAGTCAGTCCAGTCCTCTACTTACCTGTCACAAATAGAAACGCACACAGTAATCTTGAATAGAAATAGTTTTATATTCTAGCAAAGATTATTTTATTTTTAAAATTTATTTGCCTTAGAATTTTGGTGTGTTTCTCATCATCTTTCATGGCTTGATCCGATATGTGAAATATAGCACGCGCACGATACATGTATACACACACATGTGGATGTATATACACATATAATTTTTTTCAGGGACAAGAAATTTTTTCTGATGGACTACATATACACACGTGCATAAATATACATGTGTGCACTGCCTCGTCAATCAAAATGCAGTGTAGCAACTAAGGAGCAACCACGTGGACCAACTCAACTCAGTGCATGATCAAAGATCATCTCGACATGCAAGCGTATATGTGCAAAAGTTGCAACAACATGTCGACATGCACAAAGCCAAGTATAAATGTACAGCATGAATACAAGCATTGTCAAAATCGAACAAGTGCATGCTCAAATACATATGCAAGCAAGTCGAAGCAGTTCTCAACATTCATGGTTGAACACATGGCAAGGCAGCATGTGCAACTGCAAGTGAATACATGATCACAACAAAAAAAAAGTGCAAGACACAGAAGTGATTTCAACATGCATGAAATCAAATTGGAGAAGCATAAGTGGCAAGCAATAAATCACAGTGCTAATTTGGCATGAAGTTTTTTGTCTTCAGAAATGGCAAAACAGGAATGTTGAACATGTAAGTCATTATGGCATATGTGCAAATCAGCAAGGGTTACAAAAAACAAGGAAACAATATTTATTTTTGGACAAGAGCAAAAAATGGTGAAATAGTTCAAACACGTGCCAGATGTACTCAGAGCATACAAGAATACAGGGAAGTTTTTTTTATCTTTTTCAATAATCATTTCTTTTGAGAAAAATTTACCTCCAGTTTTTCAATAGCAAGTTTAAAGGCATTTCCAGTTTCCAAGAATCATGTTTGGCATGTTTTTGCAATTCTAGTTTTTACCAAGAAACAAATCAATGCATTCATCATGCACATGAATGACAAGAAATTGGTTTTCCTGTTTTTACGAATGAAATCAGTGCAAGCAAATTTTGGCAAGTTTTTCAATGCTAATTTTTCCATAAATTTACATGCTATAGAAACATGGTGTTTATATAAGGAAATGGCCAAAGATAATTGTCCAGAAATTATTCAATCAAAAAGCAGTGAAGTGAAATTCAACTCAGCATGGTTATATGGAAAGAAGTAAAGTTTGCAACGTTCTCACAATACAAATTTGGCAAGCTTTTAAAAGGCATTCAAGAAGAAAGCATACAAGATTTCAATAATATATGTTTATGGCAAGCTCATTTTTTTTCCTGAAACATATTTTATAGTTAAGGTAGTGGCAAATTGATTATGGGCAAGAAGTTGATTTCCAGTGTTATCCAGAACATTTAAATATTTCCAGAAATGAAGAAATGTATTTGGCAACAATTATCAATCAACTAAATATCTCCAAGCATGGCAAGATTTCATATTTTCAGTTTTTGCTGAGTATGTTGTTAGCAAAAATTCCATTCATTAATTCATGGACAAATTTATTTTGGCAAAAATCAATTCAAGATGTTTTCAAAATATTGGACATAAAAACATTCCTACTTAAGACCACAAAATCAAGTCAAAGACAACATGGAATCAAATCTTTCTAGTTTTTCATCTCACAAATCAGTAAAGCTGTGTCATCAGTAAAGAGCATGATTGAAGCTTAATTTGTTCACATATGGTATCAGGAAATTAAAGGGTTTCCAGTTTTTGAATCAAAAACCATTTCAATAGAAAATCGAGTGTGAACAAATATATATGTGGCAAGCATTCATGGACAAGCAACGAACAGCTATTGACCAGAATCATAAAGGGACAAATTCGAGCAATCAAGGCAGCTACAAATTCAACAAATCAGGGCAAGTCATTATCACAAAATCAGAGGTTTTAGGATTTTAAAATCCTATATAAACACCATTACATCATTGGCAATATTGAGTCGAAACCGAAAAATCAATTCAAGCATTTCAAAGCAAGAAATTTCGGAAAACTCACGGTTTCTATCGAGCCAGAGAGCAATCCCAAATCGGTTGAGCAAAGTAATCGAAGTATCAAGCATCAGAGTTTTATTCCATCAACATCCAAGAATTCGGTTTGGGATAAAAGAGAGAAACCCTAGCCAAATTCTCTAGTCGCCATTATTTCAACGAGAAAGACATCGGGTGCAAATAAAAGAAGAATGGGCCGGCCAATTTTGTTTGAAGGCCTCAGTTTGGTTTATTTTTAAAAGGGGGGTTTTTCCTTTTAGTTTTTATTTTGATTCGTATTGTTTTATTTAAATTCCATATGTAATAATTCTGAATCAGTTCTAGAGTTTGTAAAATCTAGGTTTACGTGTTACGGGTTTGTAATACGGGAAAATCTGGTCGAGGGGATATCGGTCAGTCTAGGGTTTTGAGCGTAGGGTTAGTACAGGAGCAGGGAGTGCGAGTGTACATGGTCTTGTATGCGGGATCTGTTCTTTCACCTAGTAGAAACCTCAGGAATGCACCAGTAGTCAGGGTTTTGCCGAAGCTGGGTATACCTGTGTGTGATTTATTTTCTGCACTTTTATTTTTTGCTGCATTTTGTGATTTGTTTATTGTTATAATATCCTGTCAGTTTTTTTAATTCAGCGAAAAACTATGATAAATCCTATTTACCCCCCTCTAGGGTTAATCTAGATCCAACAGGCGGGTCCTACTCTCTTGCTAATGAATAGTTCTCCTCGGTATCTGCGGCGTACATGGATCTCAAGACTTGGTGTATGCACAACATAATAGGTCATTTTTTCGAGTATCAAGGCATACATGGACTTTGAAATTTGGAGTAAGGAAATTGAACGGGCCCAGTTTGACCAGTACAATAGCCTTGAGAATCGGGCTTCGTTGTGTAACGTATGAAGTGGATCATCATAATTGGGTTCAATCAGTGGTTCGATTGACCTTGTCTTCGAACTTAGATCAATTTGCTGGAGAAGAATGCTTCGACTCAAGAATTGCTGAGTTGGGTCGAGCCAAGTTTCGGTCGACCGACGAATGAGTTGTTTAGTTTAATGAGATAGCCTATCTTTAGTGCAGATTCTGGTTATGACGGCTTTTACCAAAAAGCTAGTTAGCAGGGTTTTTCCCGCTAGGGATTATTATTGACACTTTAAGTATTGTTAAGGAAGATCAATTTTTTTCTAAAAAAGAATTTGTTAAGGAGAGTACCAATGCACAGAGCACCCCCTTAACAAATAAAATTTATTTTACCAAATTAGTCTTCTTTACAATAATCTCTTTTTTATTTTTTAATAAAAATATATGGTATATTAGTCGAACAATATTAGATTTATATACCAAATTATTAATAATCTTATTTGTCGATATGCATCGTATCATATGAAAATATATCATTCATAGGAAATTGATACACATATACTAAACAATTCTTTTTATATAGTATCCCACTGCCCAATTTGTCAATGCATCCCATTTCCCCCACTTCGGCAACCCGACAGCAAATACAAATTTCAAAAACGATGAACAATGCCAAACCAAAATATATAATATGGTAAACCTACGCCGTTCATGTCTTTATGCAGTACTTCACCTATTTCAGCGATGACAAATCAAAAAAAAAAAAAAAATTAATCATCTTCCATCGAACAAAATTTGACACTACGGTGTTCGGCTCTCGAGACTAACATAACAGAAACCCTAACCTTCATCGTTTCCACGGCATTGTACAATCGATTTCACAAACCTTGTCAATAGTTTCTCTACTATCTTAGAATATAAGGAGGAGCGTTTCACATTTCTCGTTCGCACCATTATTTCTCCCTAAACGATCGCTTTTTTTGGAAATAATTCAGGGATTAGTTTTTTTGCATTTGAAATTGATTGGGATATGGAATGGTAACTGATGTTATTACTAGGATAAAAGGGAATGTCAACAGTTTCTTCTTAACTTCCGTACCTCTTTTATTCTAGCACTACCCTCTGCCCCAACTTTCCTCATTACCATCGATTTGTTGTTTAGCTCCACACTCAACCCTCGAGTTTCTCTCTTTTTCAAATCTAAATCGCTTTGCCTTTTTTCGTCCAATAGTTGATGATCCTCCTTCACTTCTCCTCGAGTTCTGCTGGATTTCCTCTCTCATCATCACTGCCTTCTAACTCCTAGTAAATCGTCTTAAGTGACTGTTCATCAGCTAGTGCTGTGGTTTTTTGGTTGAATCTTTTTTCTTGGCTTAGAGTGGTAGCAGATCTCCGGTATTTTTCTCAAATTTAGTGTTTCTAGGCTTGTGTCTGGTTGGAATATGGGTGGATTTTTCGATTTTGTTTTTTCATTTGTATGTTTGGGTTATGTGTAGTTTAGGTTTGTGATACGGTATTGATATGGATATGCTCATGAATGCAACACAATCCACTAAAAGGCCTTCTTGTATCCATACTAAACCGGCTCACTGTTTGAATTTGCAGCATTGGATCCTATAGATGTCTCCAGAAGCAATGGAAGAAAGTAATAATATAATTAGTTCGAGCAAAATGCAAATTGTTACAAAATTTGCATGAGGTGTCAAAATATATAGAGGGGAAGTTACAAATATTTGTCTTATTCACTGCAACAATCTTTGCTTATATATTAGAATGAGTGTGAATGTAATCAGGGAGTTGAAATGAGAAAATCTTCTTCCTTATCTCCCTTCATTCTTCATGAAATTCTTCTTATATATTTTTATTTCTGTTGTATTTATCATGACCGTAACATTGGTGCTTTTACAGATTTGAACATGGATAACTCCTCCCGTACCACCAACCATCAAATTGTCAATATTCTTCATCACCATCAAGCCTCCATCGACATCATAAACACCACCATTTTAACACCACCATCTTATCTCAAGTACCCAATCTCGCCTCTCAGCAAGTTGATGCACCTGAAATTAAGCTGATTCTCCGACAACTTTCCCATGCTCTCCCGAAATCTCCACCAAACTCCCATCTTCCCAGCCAGCACCACCACCTCCTACTCATTTTTCTTCCTACATCTCGAAAATCGACAACTCGACAAACCTCAAATACGACATCAAGATCAACTTTCTCCCCATTTTCACGAAAATTTCCCTCTCCAGCAATATTGAAATTCTCAACTTCGTCATCACAACTCTCAGTAAAACCATCCAACTAGCTATACCCTCTTCCTCGGTTGTCTCAGCTCCATCATCCTCTCCCCTTCACTTTTTGGCGTCACTGCTTTTTCTGCCACAACAGCTTCTTTATCTCTTCCTTCATTTTTGCTATCAGTTTCGTCTTCTACTACAGCATCATCTACTACTATCGCTGCATCTACTCCTCTTGCTGCCACCGCACTCCTTTTTCCTCGTCCTCTGCCCATCATGTCTAGGGGTGAGCCTTTGGTTGGTTTGGTTTATCCAATGATAAATTTGTCAAACCAAACTAAAACCAATAAAAATGAAAAACAAACCAACCAAATTAAGTTTGGTTAGTTCGGTTGGTTATCCGATTAAACCGAACTAAAAATGTTTTACACTTTCTGTTTGAAATATTCACTATAATTTGAAACAAATTATAAATATATGATTACAGTATTATTATTTTTAATTTATATGCTTTTTAATATTAATTTTGACACATAGGTGATGATTAATATATACTTAAATAACTAAAATAACCTAAAATATTTATTATAATACCAATAATTTTGAAAATATAGTAATAATTCGGTTAATTTTGTTAAACCGATAACCGAACTTAATATTTTTTTGGGCCGATAATAAACCGATTTAATTTCAAAACCGAACCGAACCGACCAAAATAAATTGGTTTGGTTGGTTTATTTGGTTTAACCAAATAATGCTCACCCCTAATCATGTCAGTCGCTGCCCCTCTCATCATGTGCCTCTTCTCCAACTTCCATCCCTTCAAACTCAACTTCAAAACCAAACTAAATACCCTCCTATCCAATTGCTGCTTCGTCGCCACATCTGTGGTCAGATCCGATGCTACATTCAACCACATTTCTTGGCCATGATACTAAGCGATCCAGGCTATGTAAATAATTCCCAATCGGACCCTAACCTGCTCACTACTTGGAAAAGCCCCATCGTCGGCCTCCTATTCTTTGACATTATTTCTCGATCGATTTGCATCAAAGACCACTACAATCTTAGCACCGCCTCCTATGTCCCTGTTAAGATCACTTATCGCCACTAACTCGCCTTTAACATCTCTGTCCATCTTAATCGGTCTCTTCGCCGGAACTTCATCATCTTCCCTCCGAACAGATTTCTTGAGAAAGTCACTTCAAATCTGGTCCAACATAACGCAGCGCGCAGGGATATTGACAACTCAAACCAATATACAGTGTCTGAAAAAGAATTGTTTTGTTTTGGGGAGAACGAAGACTCGTTTTCGTTATTACAGTATGATCATCTACTTTATTATCCTTCACACGGTAATAATTTTTTTGGGACTATGCCAAAAGGCCCACCAACAAAAGGCCCAACGGGTATTATATCCTATCTACTATAGAAACTATTGCATTGGGATATTGTTCAATTTCCTCGGCTGCAATATGGACATAAAACCAAGTTGTTCAGTGGCATTAACAAAAATTTAACATGTGAAAGGAAAAACAAAAAATTTCGATCTGGGTGGAAAATTCAACAAGCGAAGCATTCTACGCCCTTGAGGACGAGGTCGATTTTAAGGGGATGGTAATGACATGGTATTGATATGGATATGCTCATGAATGCAACACAATCCAACAAAAGGCCTTCTTGTATTCGTATTAAACAAACCCGACGTTTGAATTCAGAGCATTGGATCCTATAGATGTCTCCAGAAGAAATGGGAAGAAAGAAATAATATAATTAGTTAGAACAAAATACAAATTGTTACAAAAGTTGCGTGAGGTGTCAAAATATAAGAGGGGAAGTTACAAATATTTGTCTTATTCACAGCAACAATCTTTGCCAATATATTAGAATGGGTGTGCATGTAATCAGGGAGCTAAAATGAAAAAATATACTTCTTTCGCTTCCTTCATTCTTCATGAAATTCTTCTTCTAGCTTTTTATTTTTGTTGCATTTATTATGACTATAATGTTCATTTGTTGTCTTCTATGTCATGGGATTGTGCTCCTTTGTGAGCCTGATTCAAGATTTGGTGTTATTGAATAGACTGTGAATTGAATAATGTGAACAGACTGTAATTTGTAGAAGATATAACTTGTATTATTAACTTGCTGTTACAATGAACATTCGCATTAATATATATAGATGTAAGCCAACGGCTTTGTTTATTCTCTGGGCCTTAATGAGCCCATACTTATTTTTGTACCCAACTGATAAAATAGGTTATATAATATAACCTTTTTGTACAGAGGATAATAACAACTAATACATTACCTTTCCTAACACCCCCTCTCAAATCTAGGGTTAGGGCTGCCAACACTCGATTTGCTTTGAGATGATGAAATCAGTGAATCTAAAGTTTGATCATCTTTATTTAGGGAACACGAGACAAGCTTGAACTGATTTGGCTTTAATTTCTCACTGACTACGTTGAGGTTGCAAAAATCGATTGCTTTGAGATTATGAAATCAGTGAATCTGAAGTTCGATCGGCTTTATTTAGTGAAAGCGAAGGAAGCTCGACCTGATTCGGCTTCAATTACTCACCGACAACATTGAGGTTGCAAGAATCGTTCAGGTTTAGGCTTTGATGGATGGATTTGTGATGTTTCCCCTTAATCGATGCTTCGGGTGACTGAAGATACAAACTTGTTGTGGAATCATGGGCTTGTAGTCTCTGCACTTTCAGCTCGTCCCGCAGTCTGGTATAATTCTTTACTGATAGTGCCTTTGTGAGGATATCAACCTTCTGGTGGTAAGATGGTACGTAATTGACTTGAAGTTTTCTATCTTTTACTTGCTCCCTTACAAAATAGATATCTATCTCTGTATGTTTAGTTCGTGCATGTTGAATAGGATTAGCGGACATATAGATAGAGCTTTGATTGTCACACCAGATAGTTGCTTTAGGGTTATGTAGAAGCCTTAGCTCTTTTAACATTAACTGTAACCATATTATCTCTGCTGTTGCGCTTGCTATGCTTCTATATTCTGCTTCGGCACTTGACTTTGACACTGTAGTTTGCTTCTTCGAACTCCATGAGATTAGGTTTTGTCCTACGTAGATGCAGTACCCAGTGACATATTTTCTGTCATATGGGTCAGCAGCCTAGTCTGAATTTGTGTAGCCAATGATGTTTAGCTCTTTTCCCCCTCTGAGTGCTAGACCAAAGTCAATTGTGCCTTTCAGGTACCTTCGTATCCTCTTAACTGCTTTTTAATGCTCTTCTTTAGGTTCCTGCAGAAACTGTGAAACCTTGTTAACACTTAATGAGATGTTAGGTCGTGTTATGGTTGCGTATTGTAATGCACCCACAACACTCCTGTATTGTTTGATATTATTCATGGCTTCTCCCCTGTTTATGGAGTATTGTTGACTTGAAATCATAGGTGTTGGTTGAACTTTTGCCTCGTTCATGTTAGTCTTTAACAGTAATTCTGTTATATATTTCTTTTGACACATGTAGATTTCATTTTGTGATTTCCTTCGCATTTCTATTCCCAAAAAGTATGAAACTTCTCCAAGGTCCTTGACGGAGAACTCCTTATTTAAATATTGTGTCAGCTCCTTTATTTTGGTGTTGTCATTTCCTGTCACGATAAGATCATCAATATATATCAAAATATAGATAGCAGTACAGTCATTAATTTTAAAGAAAAGTGAATTGTCAAATTTAGCATATTGATAGCCCAAGGTTGTTAGAGTAGTTTTTAATCTCTCGAACCAAACTCTAGGTGACTGCTTTAAGCCATATATAGATTTCTGTAACTTGCAGACTTGGCCTGTTTCTTTCATGTACCCCTATGGCTGCATCATATAGATTTCCTCCTGTAAGACTCTGTTTAAAAATGCATTATTCACATCAAAGTGTATTATATTCCATTGATTATTTAATGCAATGGTAAATACTAATCGTATAGTGGCAGGTTTGACTACCGGTGAGAAAGTCTCATTGTAGTCGAACCCATACTCTTGTGTGAACCCTTTAGCAACGAGTCTCTCTTTATACTTGTTTATTGTGCCATCAGGATTTTTTTGACTTTATAAGTCCATTTGCATCCTATTAAGTTTTTGTTGGCTGGTTTTGTGACTAATTCCCATGTTTTATTTTTGATGAGAGCGTTGAATTCCTCATCCATTGCTGCTTTCCAATGCTCGATTTTGACTGCCTGCTCAAAAGTACATGGCTCACCATCACTGGCAGTACCTATATATAGTTTTGGCTTGAATATTACACTCTTGGATCTGGTTATCATTGGATGACCTGTAGCTACAGGTGGGTTACTTGCATCGTGATCAGTGCTGCTTTCCTCTTCTGGTAAGTTACTTTCAGATCCTTCAGTTCTTGCTGGTGTATTTTGATTACTTTGACTGTAATCATTAATGTTTTCAATGCTTGTAGGTGGTTGATTGGCGTGGCTGGATGACTTAGGAGTGTTAGTAATGTGCTGATCATCAGTAATATTATTGGCAGGTTGAGTATCAGCAGCCATCTCACTTCCACTGGGAGGCAACATATTAGTGTATATCGGCACATCAGGTATATCTGTTCTATCATTATAAACCTTATTCGATGTTCTAATGTCACTTTTGCTGTATGGGAAGACATGTTCATTAAACACAACGTGTCTACTGATAAAGATTCTTCCATTCTCATCTATGCATCTATACCCTTTTTGTCTAATAGTGTATCCTAGAAAAGTACAAGGTTTAGATCTGAAATTTAACTTATTTGAATTGTATGGCCTGAGATATGGAAAACATAGACACCCAAATGTTTTTAGACTCATGTAATCTGGTTTAATCTTGTATAGCATTTCAATAGGACTTGTATCATTCAATACCTTTGTTGGCATTCAGTTTATCAGATATACAGCGGTATTGAATGATTCTGACCAAAATTTGATAGGTACCAAAGCATGTGCTAACAAGGTTAAACCTGACTCTACTATATGTCTGTGCTTTCGTTCAACCAGTCCATTTTGTTCTGAAGTGTATGGACAGGTTGTTCGATGCACAATACCTTTAGTTTTGAAATAATTACCCAAAGTCTTATATTCAGAACCACTGTCTGATTGCATGATTTTAACTTTGGTACTAAATTGGTTTTCAATCATGTCCAAAAATCTAATAACAGTATCATGAGTGTCGGATTTAGATTTCAGAAAATATATCCAAGTATATCTAGTGTAGGCATCTACAAAAGAATTATAATACTTATAACCAAAATCAGTCCATATTGGGGAAGGTCCCCATAGGTCAGATGCAACAAGGTCAAATGGTTTAGAGTATTTTGTTAGAGAATCATTGAATGGTAACTTGTGATTTTTTCCCCATTTGGCAATAGGTACAAACATATGGTAAAGAAACATCATTACAGGCAATGTTATGTTTACTGAGAATGTTCTTTACCGTTTTTACACTAGGATGGCCAAGTTTATAGTGCCAAATATCAAAAGTAGAAATACTAGTATTGCTATGTTGCATCATAGATGCATAGCAAGAATTCTGATCCATGTTTCTTCCTTTAGCGTCGAGTCTGAACTTGTATAGACCATTGACAACATCACCCTGTATAAGAATTTCACTCGTGAGTATGTCCTTAGCAAGGCAGTATTTAGGAAAGAATTCGAAATACACATTATTATCCCTAGCGAACCTTGATTCACTTATTAATTTTTTCTTGATTTTTGGCACTCTAAGAAGATTATGTAAGTATAATTGCCTTTTTCCATTAATAACAGTACTACCAGTATGAGTAATATTGATACACTTACCATTTCCCATGCAAATGAACTGTTTACCTCTATACTCTATGTTTCCTTGATTGAGGTTGTCAATGTTGTTTGTCATATGATTAGTAGCTCCCGAATCTGGATGCCAATTATCGTCTTGAATACCATCTACCCTTGAGTTTTCTCCTTGATTATTGCCTCTGTTAATATCACTAGAGTTTGATGTGCCTGCTTGAGTGTGTGCTATGTTAACATTTGGGTTAGACCCCCTTTGATTACTGTCAGTATGATTAGGCACGAAATTAGAATTGTATATAAAATAACATTTGAATGCGGTATGACCCACTTTCTCGCATATTTAACACTTTGGCTTGTTATTAGAATTCCATCTACCCTTGCCTCTTCCACGATTAGGGTAGCCTCCCCTTTGATTAGGGTTGTTTCCTCTAAATTATTGACCTCTCACCCTATTACTCACTGCTAGGTTTAGCGAATATTCAGAACCAGGAGTGTTCTTGATGTCTATTCTTGCTTCATGTGATAAAAGTATTGAGTACACATCATCAAGAGGTGGTGTAACTTTTTGCGAGGTGAGTACGACAATAACAGCCTCATACTTGTTGCCTAAACCATTTAGTAATGATAAAACTTGTTCAGATTCATCTACTTTGCTACCTGATGCAAGAAGCATATCACATAAATTTTTGACTTTAGCAATATACTCTCTCATGCTTAGATTTTCTTTTCTGCAATTCTGTAGTTGTCTCTTGTAGTAGAGAGATTTTGCAGATGATTGAGCATTGAAGTTCTTTTTGATGGTGATCCATATATCATTTGCGGTTTTGCACCCTATTACGTGTGATAAAAGGCTTGGGCTAATGGATGATAACAACCATGCGCTAATCAGTCTTTCTTGTCGATGAAATTGTGTAAATTCTTCATTACTCACAATTTTGTTATCTTTGTCAGTTACAAACTGAGGTAGTATTGGCAAGGTGCCATGGATGTACCCATCAAGACCGTATCCTTGAATGGCTGTTTCCACTTGAAGCTTCCAAAGAAGATAGTTATTTTCGTCGAGTTTGACTGTGATCAATTGGCTTTGGGGGCTTACGATGGTCTTAATGAGTTGTTCAGCGGATTGTGATGAGCTGTTCGTTCTGGAGGTGGCAGAATTATCCCCTTCTGACGATGTTGGATTGACCATGATGGCTAAAACCGATCAAGAACAGGTATAGATCCAATAACTCTGTGGTGTAGTATTGAGAATCTTGAAATACTTTTGCAGCCTTGAAGATATTTAATGATGAAAGAACACTGAGAGCGTATTGATAAAAACAGATTTTTGCCTAAAAAAATCTTCTTGGCTGTGAATTTCTTTCAATTTTCTTAATCGACTACGGAGTGTAATGGCTTCCCTGTTAGAGGTTTGCAATTAGTGGCTGATGCAGCCACTGTAAAGTCTGGCACGGAACTGTCACTGACTGACAAATCTCTGAACTCAGATGAAGAGAGTTTTCTCTGATGAGTTCTAATATCCAAGAGATGAAGACACAATCTGATGGATATTACCCACAATGCAAATTCCAGAGATCATCTGATGCTTGTCAAGCTGCGGTGCTCTGATACCAATTCAAGATTTGGTGTTACTGAATAGATTGTGAATTGAATAATGTGAACATACTGTAATTTGTAGAAGATATAACTTGTATTATTAACTTGTATTTACAATGAACATTCGCATCAATATATATAGATGTAAGCCAACGGCTTTGTTTATTCTCTGGGCCTTAATGAGCCCATGCTTATTTGTGTACCCAACTGGTAAAATAGGTTAATATAATATAACCTTTTTGTACAAAGGATAATAACAGGCGACACATTACATTTCCTAACAGCCATGTTTTTCAACCTACAACCTATGTCAGTTTCATTTTTAAAAATGTCCTTCGAATGGTGATTCTAGCTTGTCTTTTGTTTGTGTTGACTAGCTTTGCTCTGCTGTGGCCTTGGCCATTAGTTTTGCAACAAAGGTCTATTGGTTGAGTTACTCAACACATATACTTATGTTGTCTCTACCCCTTTTGAATTTTGGTAAGTAGTACAAGATTCCAGTTCTCATGGAATCTCTGGTTCATGTCATTTCTAGGCAGTAGTGTCTCTTGTTGTTTTTTTTTGCATAGTCGACCAGTTTTTATAGTGTTCCGTAGCACTTTTTTTTATTATAACCAATAATAAAAACAGTATAGTACAGGTGATTACGGTTACAATCAGCTAATTCCGTTTTTAAGGTGCACCGTCCACTATTTATGGAGTTTATAGTGTTCCATCCACTCTACCTAACAGGGCTTATAGAACTGGAGCTGACTTAATTATTAGACTACAATCAAATTACATTTCTCCAGTACAAGCCACACAATACATAAAGTAAACAGTGTAGCAGAGTTTCATGGCACAATTCCTTGAGAATGAGTTTGTTGACACTAGTGTGAACAAAACACTACACGGGATTGGTGGAAATCATGGGGTCTCATGTGAGACCCACTAATTTCCACCAATTAAAAGTGGTGTTTTGTTCACACTAGTGTGAACAAACTAGTATTCCAATTCATTTTCTTATTGTACGAGATAACTACCATTATGGATCCAGACAGAGTGGATCATGCTTTTTCATGAGCTCCCACTGCCTACTAACTCACATCAGTAGACAAGTGATGAAATAAACAACTGTTTCTTGAGCTAAACAAATGAGGCCAGTAAAGTAAATGACATCGTAGAACAAGAGAAGGTAGGAGCTCACCAACCAAATACAACAAATTTAGAGTGAAGCTTCACTTGTTTCACCATAGTGACTAGAGAACATGACAGTATGCATATGAAACCACAGATCAACAACAACATTGCACCTCAAAACTAGCTCACCCAAGAATAACATGAACAATGACAAGTTGGTCTAAACCCAAACGCAAACCATTCACCACAACAGCACAAAGATCACCATAAACCCCACCAAACTGAACATAGCCGAAAAACCAACTTTGCAACAACTAACATGTCGTACCAAAACATAAGAAACAAAAACGCAGCTGAAGAAAACTTCCAAAAGAAAATACAGACCCAGCAACGATTCAATCATTTTGTTCCATGATATAAACTCGCTAAACATACGAAGGAACTGCCTATTAGGGTATTTACATCGGAAATGACTTCACCCACAAGTTTGCGACAATGCTAGGCCCAGGAGCATCAAAGTAGTGTAAACTTTAACAGTGAAGAAGGGGACTGGGCCTAAGGACCAGGCTGAGGAGGTAGCGAACGGATTTGCCCTAGCTGATCCACGAGGGGAAAAAGGAGATCTGAACTGAACCTCTAGGTGAGGCCAACAACAGACAAGCAAAACCTGCTAACCCGATAGCTCAAGAGCGCCTGGGCTTCGCCAAAGAGAGGCAAGCAAAGATCTGAAAGACGAAAAAATCGTGGATCAAAACCAGGCTTTTGTGAAGCAAAAACCACGCAGACAAAAAACGAAGATTAGGATGAGATGAGGAGACCAAAGGCGGTGAGGGAAATGGAAATGAGCAGATATTTGGGCCATTCTAAAAAGTGTATGCAGTAGGTAGACAATTATTCAAACTCCTGTCACTATTATATCTATTATTTATTATTGTAGTAAAAAGTGTTACAAATCACTATAAAAATCTGTTGTCTGCCCCAAAAAAATTGGTGGAACGTTATTAATATTAAAGTTAAAAAAAGTCGATTTGCATGAAGGGCTGGATTTTTTTCTGTTATTCTAGTTTCCGTGAATTGCTCCCGATTATTTTCAAAATATTTAATTTCCATCCTTGTCCATTAAACAGTAGGTGGAAGGAAATGTTTCCGAGCAAAATTGGAATCTACAGGAGGGAATTGGAAATTTCCGTAGGAAATTATAACCTACCGTTACTGGGTCACGCTCGTCTAATATTTTTGGGTAATAGTCTAATGCAATACTTCTTAAACCTAATCCAGGATTTTTTACTGTTCAAATCGACAATGATCCTCAATGTCGACTTAAACAAATCAAAAATACAGATAGTTATTGGGATTTATATAAGAAAAAAGAAGATAAGAAGAAAAACAAACACAGAATCTCAAAGCGGAAGGACAAAATAAAATAATTAAATAACAGTTCATGAAGCTGTTAAAACATACATTTGATTTTATTTTACAACAATTATTAGAGTTAACTATCATAAACATACCAATATTTGCCGTGGAAATAAATAATAATACTTCTAGCAAGCTCCATCTTCAACTTCAAAACAGTGTCTTCGATAGCTGAAATTCAGGCTAACTCTAGCACAAATGAAAAGACAAAAATTCTTGGATCAGAACTAAAATATTCTCATATTAGTTTGTTGTATATAACGGTGTTGTATACACAATTATATGATTTTTGTTTGATGATAACAAACAAATATATTTTATTTTAAATGTGTTGGTTATTGTACTGTTATATAACATCATAGACAGGAATATAATATTTATATTTAAATACAATACGACTGTACAGAATTTCATATATTCACACAGTATTTTATTTAAATATAAATATTTAAACATTCAAACAGTACAAATTATATGACTCCACTATTTGTACACATTCATAGATATTTGTAAATAAACTGAATAAAATAGACAAGTTTTGTTTGACAACAATAAAATAATATTTTATTTCAAACAAATTTGTTTATAACAAATAACAGTACAATTCATATATACATACATTTTCACTGTCTGACTCATATAAAGTTCACTCTACACTCTTTGTACATCCATTTACAAGTCATTTACATTCACTCTGTACAATTTCATTTTACACTCATTCACTGTCTTTTTTTCTTTTCTTGTGTTTTCTGAATGCTTCATTATCATTTCAGTCACTGTCTTCTGACTTCGGTCTTCTATCTTCACAGCTCTCAGTCAGTTTCCAGTCATTATCTGCTTACCTATCACAATGAAACACACACACACACAGTACATTGCAATAGAATTTAAATTGAATATATGCAAATATAAATTTTATATTTAAAAATTTTATTTGCCTCAGATTTCTAGTGTCTTTTCATCATTTTTCATGACTCGATCTGATTTGTATATATCCATCTTGTACCCACTGATCAGCCTCAACATACCACACTGGTTTGCAGATCAGAACCAGCGTCATAACTAGCTGATTCTAAACAGCCTCAACACAGTGCAGTAGTCTGCTGATATATAATATAAGTTACACATGCACGATATATGTATACACACACTGTTGTGTGTATATACACATATGTACAGGTGAAAATGGGTGAAAATAGCAAGTTCAAAATGAAGTGCACATGAAGCTAGTATTTGGTCGAGAAGGCAACATAAGCATCAAGCAACAAGCTTCCAGTTCAAGTAAAGTGAAGATATGATACATGATGCAGCTAATTTTTTGGGCCATGGTGCATGTAGCATGATCAAGGCAAACTGTGAAAACCCGTAACTTCCCCGTAAGGGAAAGCGGCGGATAGTTCGAGAACAAGCCACAACAGAACACATACAGAAGAACATTTCATTGTATATTACAACAATGCATCAGATTACAAGAATATACAGAGTATAAATGAATATTACACAGAAATATCAGAGATTTAAATTACATTTAAATACATAGCAGCGGAAAATAATACAATACACAACTAGAAGAGATATACGGATACAAAGCTTTCCGGATATCGTTCCAGCTGTAAACCAGGATCCTGTGAATATAAATCTACAAAACCAAAACTACTAGCTGCCCGTGTCAAAATAGGGGCACCCAGAGTTTAGGTTAAAACAATAAACTCCGGGTCAGTCATGGGACTGGTGTGAGAACTAAAACAGTTATAAATCTTTATTTTTAATGTTCGGTAAATCAAGGGACCATGCCGTATAACACGGAACGGGTTTCCTCCCAAGAATACCAGTGCATAAAACAAACAGCGCAATGCTAAATAAAGAAAAATGAAGCTGTTATAAGACCCAGGTCCTATCACACAATGCAAACGCAAGCCGGGGGATAGGGTTTTCCCTTATAACAGCCAAAGAATGCTTGATACGTTTAAAACAAATCATTTGATACTATTATAAGTGCATAGTGTATAAAACAACTTCAAATCCTAAGTATCAATCATAGGCGGCATGGGTACCATATATCATGTCGCCATATATAGGTTTACAAATAAAACTGCAAATGTCACGTATTTGGAAATTGGATTTCCATCTATGAACCGACGCAAAAGATAGTCCTCAACCGATTCGAGACTCTCTAGCCCGAGCCTCAGGATCAGAACGCATCAACCCTTTAGATCGTCAGGGCCGGTCCACCGATGTGGATTATTATGCCTGGACACTACGTTTCCCCGCCCTTTGGGGCGTAAATGAGCCAACGAATGACTCCATCGGACCCGGATCGTCCGATCAAACCGAGGCGCCTCGCAACAGCAACAACCACATAAGTCAAACTCGTCAGGGCGTGTAAAACCACTGACGCCACTTCTAACTAGAAAGAAACGCAAGTCCTCCCTGAGGTCCGTCTCCCGTTTTTGGTTCATACCGGGTGTGATACTCGCGAATCAACGTTACACAAAGCTACGCCACACAAGGCCGTGCTTTGATCATCAACCACAAGACTTTTCTTTTCAACAGAAGCCTTGATCATTTGCCACTTAGGCATGCCACACAGGCAATTCACTCCATGCGATTGATATCCATCAATATATAACCCATGAGCTCGTACGTCTCAGAGAAGGGCGTTAAGCAAGAGAATAAATTCTCCGCCGCCAAACAGATATATATTTAATAGAGATCAATCACACGGACTAAAATCCAATGTCAGACACACAGTCCATTTACAAGTCCGTTCTGGGTCTGAACGAAACCGGAGGCACCTAGTACCCCGCATATCCATCGATCTCCAAGTACGTCTGGACGATAACTAACTGTTTCCATCTTCTTGGGTGTACAGCCCAATCAAGATCATCAGTGATTACCCAAACGACGTGAAGACCTCCGGTCTTCGACCATCGTCTTCATCTTCGACTTATCGTCGTATCAGTTATTCAAAATGGGATAAACCCGGTCTTTCCGAATAACTCGCGTATATTTTAAATAAGTGTTACACAAACACAACATACGCCTCATTCCAATTCATCAGTCACTAACCGTAAATCAATCAAGAGAATAATTCCCTAAATATTAACCCCGAAGGCCGAAACCAACATCAGATCAATATCCAGAAAACCATTCTGCTTGGCTAACCGACAGTTAGTTTCTAAATTTCACATTCATAGGGAAAGGTTCCCATTAATTTTATCCAAGATAAATTCTTTATATTTATTCTTTAATCTATCCTTTGGAATTTCGATTCAAACTAGTCGGGATTAACGAAACTTACCGAAGTAATCATTTGTTTTAATTTCCCAATCCCAACCTATTTATCCCCTGAAGTAAAACTGGTAATACTTCATATCTAACACCACAGTGTTATCGGTGAATTCAATTACCATTTCACGTTCAAATCTAATTAAAGATTTAACTATCGCCTGGAGCAAAACTGGTGATACTCCATTCTCGACCATTTCAATCTAATTAAAGACTCATTAAAACTCCACTTAGTTTTAATCGTTAACTGGGTTAAAGAATCAGTGTCATTTAAAACATGGTTCACGATAAACCCAAAATCACATTCCATTAATTATCGGGTTAAAGAACAAGTGTTATTTAAAACACTGTTCACGATAAACCCAAAAATCAATATCAATTCAATTCCAATTAAATATTATTTAATTGGTACACTTCATTAAATCTAAAAAAAAAGATTTAATCTTTTCTCAACTGGGTTCAAGAACAGTGTTAGTGAAGACACCATTCACGACAAACCCAAATCACATTTGATATTCAATATAAGGCTCTGAATAGAAAATATATCGGCTTATATTCAATATCAAATCCTACGATTAACAAATGTCGTATTGGAGATAACGATATAAATATATATCTTTCAAATTTCCATAACAACATCTGTATAATCACGAATTCCAACATCGAAATATTCCGAAGACAATTTCGATTCAAATCCACTCCAATGCAATCATTGGAAATTTTGGTTATTTTTAAAACCCTTTTCAAATTCAATTTATTTATTTTAAAAATAAATAGAATTATATTTCTAGTTCAAAACTAGTTCATTTCGATAAAAATATATTTTTATCTTTTCAAATATGGAGTTTTTCATCCCAAATCTTCACAAATCATTTCCTATGATTTTACACAAATTATTACTATTTTTAATAATTTTATCAGGGCCCGTACAGTCGATTTCCATCAATGGCCATCGAACTGCACTTACAGCGACCTTTTTCAAATTTTATTTGGACATAATTCCAAATCCAACCGTTAGATTTCAAATTTCTAACATTCGTTAGAAAGCTCTTTTCGATACGAACCCAACGGTTCCGGTTTTAGGAGAATCCGACGGTCGGATCTCCCGTAATGTCCGTTTGAAATGAATGGTCGAAATTCACGAACTGCCGCGGCGCGGCGCGTTCTATTCAGGCCATTATATTATATATATAATATATATAATATATATTTCGTCGATTTCTATTTAAAAACGAATTATATAAATAGTTTTAAAATCCGTTTCAAAAGAAACTTCAACTTCCATTTCAATTCAAATCAAAATTGAATTCTTCTTTATAAATTCGTTTTAAAATTCATTTCTATTCAATTCAATTTGAATTTGTTTTCAATTTGCTTTCAATTCAATTTGAATTCGTTTTCAATTCATTTCGAAATCGTTTTCAATTCAATTCATTTCGAAATCGTTTTCAATTCAATTCATTTCGAAATCGTTTTCAATTCAATTCATTTCGAAATCGTTTTCAATTCAATTCATTTCGAAATCGTTTTCAATTCAATTCATTTCGAAATCGTTTAAAATCGATATAAATATCGTTCACGTCAAAATGGCGTCAATCTAATCAACACGGCTTCATATATTCCTTTATTCTATTCAACAAATGAATGTTTATTTTTGTCAACACACGACTAATCTCAACGAATGAGTACTGTCCACGTGTGATTATTTTTGTTAAATTATTTCGTTCAACACATGACTAATCTCAATGGATGAGTACAGTCAACACATGAACCTTTATTTTATAGTGATAAAGATATAAAATTTATTATTAAAATATTTCGTTCAACACATGACAAATCTCAACGAATGAGTACAGTCAACACATGAACCTTTATTTTATAATATTCTTTATTTTCTAAATTGGAATGAGGCCCAATCAATTACCATATAAAGTTAATTATATGGATTCCATACAACAAATGCATATAATAGCAACGATAGATAATCAACCATCAACCAAAGTGCACTACACTGTATAAGCATCAAATATAGATATCTAACGCTTATAACAGCCTGTCAATCAATCGTTCGACATATTTAATCAATCAGGATGAGTGAACTTCATATTTCATCCCAACACCCGTGTGGGGTTTTCAAACAATCAAACACAGATTTTAGTTGTGCAGTTGGGCGATGTGTAAAATTTATCGACCCAATCAATATCAGTCAAATCAGTGTATGTAAACAAATCGGCCGATTTGTTTATAAATATTTATTTACTCACTTTCACGTTAAAAATTATATTTTTAACGATAAAACATTTTATTCAATCTATGAATATTCTATTCGGTTCATTTATTCAATAAAATGATATTTTTATTTTTCTAACATATTTTAGAAAATTTCGGCAGCATAATGGCACGATACTAGAAACGGGACGAGGCCTAGCCTTATCCCCGGTCTAGTGAAGGCCCACGCCATTCACACATCAATCAAATCAATTTCAATTCACCAAACAATTCCATTCAAACCTAATAATCTAACTAACTTTTTGCAATCAAACAAACAAGTCCATGGTCTGTGGACGATTGTGTCGGGTGCTACTAAGCACCGTCTGCATCCTAGTATATATATATATAACTAGAAAATAAATTGAAGAGTGAGAAATTCTCACAGATAGCTATCCAAACATCTTGACTCTTCTTTTAGAGAAATCTTCATCGTTATCGCATCTTCGTCATCTTCGTTGCCCGTAGCCACTACATATATAAAAATCGAATTTTTACTTCGCTATTCAATATATAAAAATCGAATTTTTATACCGCTACTATATAGATAAAAATTATATTTTCACATCGATGTTCATATAGTAAAGATTATATTTTTATCACGCTATTCTTCATATATAAAGATTTTCTCCTTTTCAAATATAAAGTTTTCGCCTTTTCAAATATAAAGTTTTCGCCTTTTCAAATATAAAGTTTTCGCCTTTTCAAATATAAAGTTTTCGCTTTTTCAAAAATGAAGATTCCGCCTTTTCAAATATAAAGATTTTATTTTTCTCGAAGTAAAAATCATATTTTTACTTCACTACTCATCTCAAAATATCGTCTTTTCATATTTAAAAATATCGCTTTTATTTTGCTACCTATATAAAGATGATATTTCTAATATTTCTATCATGTAAAAATTATATTTTTAATTCTCTACCTAAACAAAAATCATATTTTTATAGTCGCTATATAGTAAAGACTATATTTTTTATACTTTAAAAATATAAAAATCATATTTTTAATTCTTCTACATAATAAAGATTATATTTTTAACACTTTAAAAATATAAAAATCATATTTTTATATCATCTACATAGTCAAGATTATATTTTTAACACTTTAAAAATATAAAAATCATATTTTTATCCTGCTATATATATATATATCTCAAATCAAATTTCTATACGCTATTTACACATATAAAAACAGTAAATAAATTAAATGCAAATAAATAAATAAAAATAACTCACTGTTTGCAAATAAAGGGGATCGGGGAAGCGGCGGCATCGGGCTGTAGAGGGGGTGGCGACCTGAACGGTGGTGAAGCAGGGGCGGCGACGTCAGCTCAGGGGGGGGGGGCGATCGTCAGGGGCGTGGTGGCATCAGCAAGTGGCGGCGCTCCTCGAGCTCGCGGTGGTCTCCGTTCTTGAGGCTTGCGGCTTTCAGCATGAAGAGGAACGAGGAGGGAGATCGACTGAGGGGTGAGAGGCGATGGAAGCGGGAGTCTCGCGCCAGGCGCGGCGCCGCCTTGGGGTGGTGGATCGATGGGGCGGAGCGGCGGCGTCCAGATGGGCGCGATTCGTTTTTTTTTCTTTTTTTCTTTTTTCTAAACCTAACTGACGGGAGAGAGAAAGTGAGAAGGGGAGGGGATAATATAATTATTTATTATTTAATTTAATTCTTCTCTAAAGTTGACTTTCAATTTCGAACCCGATTCCAACCCAACGACTGTCGCCCCTAGCTAATTACCCCTATTCCGAACACAATGGGTTATGTATCGTGAGCTGATTTGATCGTTACAATCAGTTTTCGTCAAAATCAACATATAACTCTATATATTGAATTTTAAACATACATTTCAAATTACCGGGGCCATATACGAACACGAAAAATTCCAGAAAAATATTTTCTAGCTTCGTATTGACGATACGGTCCTAACAAAACTAGTTTCGTCGAATTCTGAGACCGTTAGAAAAATGGCCATTTTCCAGTCGATTAAAATCAACTGAAACTGGTCAAACGCGTTTTCCTTCGCCATGCTCACATACTGATTCAGAAAATTATGAAATTTGGAATCTAGCAATAATTTGACACCGCGGACCCAACAAAACTGGTTTCGTCGAAATCCGAGGTCATTTGCAAAATTTCCATTTTTAAGGGCCTGAATTCCATAACGACTA
The DNA here is from genome assembly GCA_030737875.1 of Allium sativum. Classification (NCBI taxonomy): domain Eukaryota; kingdom Viridiplantae; phylum Streptophyta; class Magnoliopsida; order Asparagales; family Amaryllidaceae; genus Allium; species Allium sativum. The sequence continues at coordinate 534,328,512 of CM060926.1, forward strand.
TTCAGAATTTTCAACTGGACATATCTTTTGATTCCCGTTATGAAATTTCGATTTTTCTGATTCGTTGGAAAGATACTATCAAATAGATCCTATGATTTCTGGTTTCACTAAAATCCGGATTGTTTTGCACCTGGTACATTCAATTGAAGATTGAAATCGAATTATCGAACTACCGCGCCATTTTCAATTCTATTTATAATTATATATAAATATTTATATTCTAACGACGACGCGGATAAATATATACGTTCGAATTACATTCTAAATAAATTTCCCGTCGATATTATTTAAAATAATTCATTTTAAATAATCAAAATCCGCTAAAATTGCCAAAATAAAAATTTTAAACTGGCCCAGATTTTGCGGGTTATTACAATCTCCCCCACTTAAAACTTTTCGTCCCCGAAAAGGAACAAAGTCGAAAGTGGTTTGATTAATCAACTCTACGTTCGTTCTGGCTTCCATTCTCCAACTTTTTAGTTTCTGAGAATTTTCAAAATCTCAAAAATTTGGCTAACACCCTAAATTTTCGAAAAATTTTGCCATAACCTCCCCTGCACCGGGAGCATCGGGGAATTTCAAATAGCTTCCCCGGTCCTTCAGATCTCAAAAAGAAAAAGAAAAAGCCAAGCGGCTAGCCAATAGGCTCATAAAATCATCATCACCCAAACAAAACAGTAAATTATGTAATAAACATGTACCTATTTGTCGGGCAAACAAATTTTATTCTTCGGCTCTAGCCTCCTTGCTATGACCTGATCAATGTAAGTATATGTATATGCAAGCAAATGCGACCAATTTTCAATACAATTCAATATTTGATTCAGTTAGGCATAAAGGTTCAAAATTATCAAACAATTAAACAAACAACACAAACATCAATCAATTAGTGAATTATCATTTGAAATTCATAACTTTGATATCTATAAAGAAAATCACGTTTTGATGCCAAATCACAACAATGTATTCTAGCTATATTAGTTTTGGTTCTCACACCAGTCTAATGGAAATATATAGAAAATCACACCTTCGAAACTCGAACATAAATGTTGATGATGCGATCGCTATCATAAATATCATCTTCGGGCGACTAGAGTGCGATGCTATATCTATCCAATATATTAAAACTTTGAATATACGTTTGCAAGGCGTATATGCAAATTCTTTATATACTGAATTGTCCAAAATCAATATAAACAAATAATCAAATACGAATAGTTGATTTAAATTTGCAAAACAAAATTTGTTTTCATTTGAAAAATATACTCTTCACACTCGTTCTAGGATACTACTGATCCCATCTCTAACGAGTCATTCCCGTTGGATATTACTAATCTAGTTTCTGATGAATTCTTTCGTATGGTTCTAATGTGCCTTGTTCTTTGAGCTTTGTAAACCAAAGCTATGATACCAACTGTGAAACCCGTAACTTCCCCGTAAAGGAAAGCGGCGGATAGTTCGAGAACAAGCCACAACAGAACACATACAGAAGAACATTTCATTGTATATTACAACAATGCATCAGATTACAAGAATATACAGAGTATAAATGAATATTACACAGAAATATCAGAGATTTAAATTACATTTAAATACATAGCAGCGGAAAATAATACAATACACAACTAGAAGAGATATATGGATACAAAGCTTTCCGGATATCGTTCCAGCTGTAAACCAGGATCCTTTGAATATAAATCTGCAAAACCAAAACTACTAGCTGCCCGTGTCAAAATAGGGGCACCCAGAGTTTCGGTTAAAACAATAAACTCCGGGTCAGTCATGGGACTGGTGTGAGAACTAAAACAGTTATAAATCTTTATTTTTAATGTTCGGTAAATCAAGGGACCACGCCGTACAACACGGAACGGGTTTCCTCCCAAGAATACCAGTGCATAAAACAAACAGCGCAATGCTAAATAAAGAAAAATGAAGCTGTCATAAGACCCAGGTCCTATCACACAATGCAAACGCAAGCCGGGGGATAGGGTTTTCCCTTATAACAGCCAAAGAATGCTTGATACGTTTAAAACAAATCATTTGATACTATTATAAGTGCATAGTGTATAAAACAACTTCAAATCCTAAGTATCAATCATAGGCGGCATGGGTACCATATATCATGTCGCCATATATAGGTTTACAAATAAAACCGCAAATGTCACGTATTTGGAAATTGGATTTCCATCTATGAACCGAGGCAAAAGATAGTCCTCAACCGATTCGAGACTCTCTAGCCCGAGCCTCAGGATCAGAACGCATCAACCCTTTAGATCGTCAGGGCCGGTCCACCGATGTGGATTATTATGCCTGAACACTACATTTCCCCGCCCTTTGGGGCGTAAATGAGCCAATGAATGACTCCATCAGACCCGGATCGTCCGATCAAACCGAGGCGCCTCGCAACAGCAACAACCACATAAGTCAAACTCGTCAGGGCGTGTAAAACCACTGACGCCACTTCTAACTAGAAAGAAACGCAAGTCCTCCCTGAGGTCCGTCTCCCGTTTTTGGTTCATACCGGGTGTGATACTCGCGAATCAACGTTACACAAAGCTACGCCACACAAGGCCGTGCTTTGATCATCAACCACAAGACTTTTCTTTTCAACAGAAGCCTTGATCATTTGCCACTTAGGCATGCCACACAGGCAATTCACTCCATGCGATTGATATCCATCAATATATAACCCCTGAGCTCGTACGTCTCAGAGAAGGGCGTTAAGCAAGAGAATAAATTCTCCGCCGCCAAAAAGAAATATATTTAATAGAGATCAATCACACGGACTAAAATCCAATGTCATACACACAGTCCATTTACAAGTCCGTTCTGGGTCTGAACGAAACCGGAGGCACCTAGTACCCCGCATATCCATCGATCTCCAAGTACGTCTGGACGATAACTAACTGTTTCCATCTTCTTGGGTGTACAGCCCAATCAAGATCATCAGTGATTACCCAAACGACGTGAAGACCTCCGGTCTTCGACCATCGTCTTCATCTTCGACTTATCGTCGTATTAGTTATTCAGAATGGGATAAACCCGGTCTTTCCGAATAACTCGCGTATATTTTAAATAAGTGTTACACAAACACAACATACGCCTCATTCCAATTCATCAGTCACTAACCGTAAATTAATCAAGAGAATAATTCCCCAAATATTAACCCCGAAGGCCGAAACCAACATCAGATCAATATCCAGAAAACCATTCTGCTTGGCTAACCGACAGTTAGTTTCTAAATTTCACATTCATAGGGAAAGGTTCCCATTAATTTTATCCAAGATAAATTCTTTATATTTATTCTTTAATCTATCCTTTGGAATTTCGATTCAAACTAGTCGGGATTAACGAAACTTACCGAAGTAATCATTTGTTTTAATTTCCCAATCCCAACCTATTTATCCCCTGAAGTAAAACTGGTAATACTTCATATCTAACACCACAGTGTTATCGGTAAATTCAATTACCATTTCACGTTCAAATCTAATTAAAGATTTAACTATCGCTTGGAGCAAAACTGGTGATACTCCATTCTCGACCATTTCAATCTAATTAAAGACTCATTAAAACTCCACTTAGTTTTAATCGTTAACTGGGTTAAAGAATCAGTGTCATTTAAAACACGGTTCACGATAAACCCAAAATCACATTCCATTAATTATCGGGTTAAAGAACAAGTGTTATTTAAAACACTATTCACGATAAACCCAAAAATCAATATCAATTCAATTCCAATTAAATATTATTTAATTGGTACACTTCATTAAATCTAAAAAAAAAAAGATTTAATCTTTTCTCAACTGGGTTCAAGAACAGTGTTAGTGAAGACACCATTCACGACAAACCCAAATCACATTTGATATTCAATATAAGGCTCTGAATAGAAAATATATCGGCTTATATTCAATATCAAATCCTACGATTAACAAATGTCGTATTGGAGATAACGATATAAATATATATCTTTCAAATTTCCATAAGAACATCTGTATAATCACGAATTCCAACATCGAAATATTCCGAAGACAATTTCGATTCAAATCCACTCCAATGCAATCATTGGAAATTTTGGTTATTTTTAAAACCCTTTTCAAATTCAATTTATTTATTTTAAAAATAAATAGAATTATATTTCTAGTTCAAAACTAGTTCATTTCGATAAAAATCTATTTTTATCTTTTCAAATATGGAGTTTTTCATCCTAAATCTTCACAAATCATTTCTTATGATTTTACACAAATTATTACTATTTTTAATAATTTTATCAAGGCCCGTACAGTCGATTTCCATCAATGGCCATCGAACTGCACTTACAGCGACCTTTTTCAAATTTGATTTGGACATAATTCCAAATCCAACCGTTAGATTTCAAATTTCTAACATTCGTTAGAAAGCTCTTTTCGATACGAACCCAATGGTTCCGGTTTTAGGAGAATCCGATGGTCGGATCTCCCGTAATGTCCGTTTGAAATGAATGGTCGAAATTCACGAACTACCGCGGCGCGGCGCGTTCTATTCAGGCCATTATATTATATATATAATATATATAATATATATTTCGTCGATTTCTATTTAAAAACGAATTATATAAATAGTTTTAAAATTCGTTTCAAAAGCAACTTCAACTTCCATTTCAATTCAAATCAAAATTGAATTCTTCTTTATAAATTCGTTTTAAAATTCATTTCTATTCAATTCCAATTTCAATTCAATTTGAATTTGTTTTCAATTTGCTTTCAATTCAATTTGAATTCGTTTTCAATTCATTTCGAAATCGTTTTCAATTCAATTCATTTCGAAATCGTTTTCAATTCAATTCATTTCGAAATCGTTTTCAATTCAATTCATTTCGAAATCGTTTTCAATTCAATTCATTTCGAAATCGTTTAAAATCGATATAAATATCGTTCACGTCAAAATGGCGTCAATCTAATCAACACGGCTTCATATATTCCTTTATTCTATTCAACAAATGAATGTTTATTTTTGTCAACACACGACTAATCTCAACGAATGAGTACTGTCCACGTGTGATTATTTTTGTTAAATTATTTCGTTCAACACATGACTAATCTCAACGGATGAGTACAGTCAACACATGAACCTTTATTTTATAGTGATAAAGATATAAAATTTATTATTAAAATATTTCGTTCAACACATGACAAATCTCAACGAATGAGTACAGTCAACACATGAACCTTTATTTTATAATATTCTTTATTTTCTAAATTGGAATGAGGCCCAATCAATTACCATATAAAGTTAATTATATGGATTCCATACAACAAATGCATATAATAGCAACGATAGATAATCAACCATCAACCAAAGTGCACTACACTGTATAAGCATCAAATATAGATATCTAACGCTTATAACAGCCTGTCAATCAATCGATCGACATATTTAATTAATCAGGATGAGTGAACTTCATATTTCATCCCAACACCCGTGTGGGGTTTTCAAATAATCAAACATAGATTTTAGTTGTGCAGTTGGGCGATGTGTAAAATTTATCGACCCAATCAATATCAGTCAAATCAGTGTATATAAACAAATCGGCCGATTTGTTTATAAATATTTATTTATTCACTTTCACGTTATAAATTATATTTTTAACGATAAAACATTTTATTCAATCTATGAATATTCTACTCGGTTCATTTATTCAATAAAATGATATTTTTATTTTTCTAACATATTTTAGAAAATTTCGGCAGCATAACGGCACGATACTAGAAACGGGACGAGGCCTAGCCTTATCCCCGGTCTAGTGAAGGCCCACGCCATTCACACATCAATCAAATCAATTTCAATTCACCAAACAATTCCATTCAAACCAAATAATCTAACTAACTTTTTGCAATCAAACAAACAAGTCCATGGTCTGTGGACGATTGTGTCGGGTGCTACTAAGCACCGTCTGCATCCTAGTATATATATATATAACTAGAAAATAAATTGAAGAGTGAGAAATTCTCACAGATAGCTATCCAAACATCTTGACTCTTCTTTTAGAGAAATTTTCATCGTTATCGCATCTTCGTCATCTTCGTTGCCCGTAGCCACTACATATATAAAAATCGAATTTTTACTTCGCTATTCAATATATAAAAATCGAATTTTTATACCGCTACTATATAGATAAAAATTATATTTTCACATCGATGTTCATATAGTAAAGATTATATTTTTATCACGCTATTCTTCATATATAAAGATTTTCGCCTTTTCAAATATAAAGTTTTCGCCTTTTCAAATATAAAGTTTTCGCCTTTTCAAATATAAAGTTTTCGCTTTTTCAAAAATGAAGATTCCGCCTTTTCAAATATAAAGATTTTATTTTTCTCGAAGTAAAAATCATATTTTTACTTCACTACTCATCTCAAAATATCGTCTTTTCATATTTAAAAATATCGCTTTTATTTTGCTACCTATATAAAGATGATATTTCTAATATTTCTATCATGTAAAAATTATATTTTTAATTCTCTACCTAAACAAAAATCATATTTTTATAGTCGCTATATAGTAAAGACTATATTTTTTATACTTTAAAAATATAAAAATCATATTTTTAATTCTTCTACATAATAAAGATTATATTTTTAACACTTTAAAAATATAAAAATCATATTTTTATATCATCTACATAGTCAAGATTATATTTTTAACACTTTAAAAATATAAAAATCATATTTTTATCCTGCTATATATATATATATAAATCTCAAATCAAATTTCTATACGCTATTTACACATATAAAAACAGTAAATAAATTAAATGTAAATAAATAAATAAAAATAACTCACTGTTTGCAAATAAAGGGGATCGGGGAAGCGGCGGCATCGGGCTGTAGAGGGGGTGGCGACCTGAACGGTGGTGAAGCAGGGGCGGCGATGTCAGCTCAGGGGGGGGCGATCGTCAGGGGCGTGGTGGCATCGGCAAGTGGCGGCGCTCCTCGAGCTCGCGGTGGTCTCCGTTCTTGAGGCTTGCGGCTTTCAGCATGAAGAGGAACGAGGAGGGAGATCGACTGAGGGGTGAGAGGCGATGGAAGCGGGAGTCTCGCGCCAGGCGCGGCGCCGCCTTGGGGTGGTGGATCGATGGGGCGGAGCGGCGGCGTCCAGATGGGCGCGATTCGTTTTTTTTTTCTTTTTTTTTCTAAACCTAACTGACGGGAGAGAGAAAGTGAGAAGGAGGGGGATAATATAATTATTTATTATTTAATTTAATTTAATTCTTCTCTAAAGTTGACTTTCAATTTCGAACCCGATTCCAACCCAATGACTGTCGCCCCTAGCTAATTACCCCTATTCCGAACACAATGGGTTATGTATCGTGAGCTGATTTGATCGTTACAATCAGTTTTCGTCAAAATCAACATATAACTCTATATATTGAATTTTAAACATACATTTCAAATTACCGGGGCCACATACGAACACGAAAAATTCCAGAAAAATATTTTCTAGCTTTGTATTGACTATACGGTCCTAACAAAACTAGTTTCGTCGAATTCTGAGACCGTTAGAAAAATGGCCATTTTCCAGTCGATTAAAATCAACTGAAACTGGTCAAACGCGTTTTCCTTCGCCACGCTCACATACTGATTCAGAAAATTATGAAATTTGGAATCTAGCAATAATTTGACACCGCGGACCCAACAAAACTGGTTTCGTCGAAATCCGAGGTCATTTGCAAAATTTCCATTTTTAAGGGCCTGAATTCCATAGCGACTATTCAGAATTTTCAACTGGACATATCTTTTGATTCCCGTTATGAAATTTCAATTTTTCGGATTCGTTGGAAAGATACTATCGAATAGATCCTATGATTTCTGGTTTCACTAAAATCCGGATTGTTTTGCACCCGGTACATTCAATTGAATATTGAAATCGAATTATCGAACTACCGCGCCATTTTCAGTTCTATTTATAATTATATATAAATATTTATATTCTAACGACGACGCGTATAAATATATACGTTCGAATTACATTCTAAATAAATTTCCCGTCGATATTATTTAAAATAATTCATTTTAAATAATCAAAATCCGCTAAAATTGCCAAAATAAAAATTTTAAACTGGCCCAGATTTTGCGGGTTATTACACAAATTGAATTACAGTGTGAAGTGCAATAGTATGACAAACTGACCAAGCAGCTAGGTGAGTGGGCATGGGCAATAATGAAGAAATGGTCAACATACATCATGGTGATACAATGGAGAAGCTAATACACATTCATCATGTATGGTGGAGACAAGTGAGGTTTGCATCACAACAATGATCAGCCCAGAAATTCAAAGGTTCGAGCAAATGTGGCCAAGCACACATGTACAACATGTAAAGAAAATGGAGCAAGCCAGTTTTACAAAGCAAAGCAGCAAATTTTTTCAAGGTGATCATGTGCACATACTAGTCATGGCAAGCAACAACTCTATTTATGGAAGTAACAATATATGAGCATGGTACAACTCTGTTCCAAGTTAGAGTGAAGCATAAATGACAAGTTTCATAAATATGCAAACATGAATGGTACAAAGCAATACACAGGCAAATCAACATGGTTCAATAAAGAATGGTCAAGATGTTACAAGCAAATGCAAGTGTCAGAGTGCCATCAATACAACATGAACTAGGTGCAAACATTGTCAAAGAAATTGGACATGATCTCAAGCATTCATAGTGAAAGAGCATGCAACTGCAACTTTCAGAATCACTAAACTTTGGCTCCAGTTATATGCACAACAGTTTGTACATACATGATGATCAAACAAGTGGACTTATACATGTCTAAATGTCTAAGCATATCTACATGGACACAGCTGTATGTATTGCACATATGTACATGAAAGTGAGCAAAGCATCTAAGAATTTCAGCAGAGAAAGAAATGTGAGAAATCAGTTTTCCAGAAAATCATTTTTAGCAAGAAGAAATCAGTGGAGCAGAGTTTATAAGAAGGAATCAGTTCATGTTGTTTTAGAAAACATGGAAGGGATTTAGTTGCTTCCCGATTTAAACAAATGAGACACAGCATATTCATGTGACATTTTTTTTCAATTCAGGAAATAGTTTAATGCAGAATTTGAAATCGTTTTTCTTGCTTCAAATTGTACTCAATCAAGCATGGAATAATGGAGAAATTAAATCATAGGTGGCATGATGAATCAGCATGTTTAAATCGAGGGGTTTACAAGCAATTCTTTCAAATACGAGAAAACCGACCAGATACAAAGAAAGTAAGAAAATTGCGTACATATTTGTTTTCAGATACACAACAAATGTTTTGGAATAACTTCGTGCGTAATCAAGTGTTCAAGGAGAAAAATTATGCCCAAATTCATCGAGTAAATCAAAGCCGAGGAAATCACGCATCTTTTCAAAAGAGGAAACCACAAATCAGTCGAGCCATTCATTCGAAATCAGAGATATTAGGGTTGTGCATACCCTATAAATACACCTCTTATATCACAGGCAATTTGCATCGAAAACTGACAAAATAAATTCAAGTATTTCAAAGCAAGAATTTTTAGAAAACTTCACAGTTTCGATTGAGCTAGAGAACAATCCCAAATCAGTGACGAGAGAAAGAGAGCAAGGCTTCATTCACTCAAAGGCTCAAAGAGTACAACCCGAGAATCAATTCAAACAAGCATACGCGATCTCGATATGGGGAGGAAATCAGAAACCCTAGCTTTGGATTTCCAGAGCCGCCATTTTTAGTTGTCATAGAAAAATGGATCGACCATACAAAATGAGAAAGGGGTGCACCGAATAAACAGGGGGTCGGCCTAGTTTACTTTTGAAAGGGGATAACCCTATTTTTATTCTAGGCTTATACTAGGGTTTTGTTTTATTTTTATTGTATTTTTAATTCCTTTGTAAAAAACCGTCAAAACAGTTTTTCTAGTGTTTGTAAAAACTAGGGGTTTCAGTCAGGGTGTTGACTGACAGTTGACAGATTCTGTAAAATCTGGGTTATTGGTTATAGGGTCGTAATCAGGGAAAATCTGATCGAGGGGATATCGGTCAGTCTAGGGTTTTGAGCGTAGGGTTAGTATAGGAGAAGGGAGTGCTAGTTTACAGTGTCTGTAAGCGGGATCTGTTATTAACTCCTTGTAGAAATCTTAGGAATGCAACAGTAGGCAGAATTTTGCCGAAGCTGGGTATCTCTGTGTGTTATTTCCTTTCTGCTTTTTATTTCTTCTGTATTCTGTGATCTGTTTATTATTTAATATCCTATCAGATTTTTAATTCAGCGAAAAACTGTGTAAAACCCTATTCACCCCCCTAAGGTAATTCTATATCCAACAAGTGGTATCATAGTAGGTATTTCTGTTAACTCTAGAGTAATGGTGATTCCTAGTTGTTAGTCGATAGAGAGTCAGTCCAATACATCTCCAACTATTTTCGATGGAATTGATTTTTAAAATGGAAATCCAAAATGGAATTTTATTTAAAATCTGTTAATATTAAATATTGGGATGTTGTTATGAATGGATTTGATAGTGTAGATATTTCTTTCAATACCCGTGCTATGAAAATTATATTTGATTGTCTGAGTACTGAACAGTCTAATCTTATCTGCCATTGTTTATCTGCACAGGAAATTTGGAATACTCTCAATACGAAGGATGGAAGATCTGACAACGGTAGCTCAAAATCCGAGAAAATCAACTCTGATTCAGAGTTCTGTTTAACAGGATTTACAAATGAAAATTCAGAAGGATTAGATGATGGAGAATCAACAGATGCTGAAACAGAAAATTTCTCATACGAAGATTTAGTTTATATGTGCATTGATTTGACTAAATCTGTTGATAAACTCAAATCCAAAAACAAATCTTTGAAATCTAAGAATTCTGAGTTGACCAGCAAAATGGATGATTTGGAATTACAACTAGAACATTTTAAAAATTCTTCAAATTCCGATTGCAAAAATTGTTTGAAATTGAAAACCAATCTTGTTCGTCTCAATAAAAACATTCAAAAGTTTGAAAAAGAAATTCTGATCTTAAAAGAAAACAAGATTGAGTTATCAAATTTGAACAATTTTCTACAAAAGGAAATTGAAGTTTTTAAGACTGATATAAATTCAAAATTTGAAATTGCTGAAAAAGAAAATTTGTTGAAAAGTGATTCGATTTTGAAAGAACTTGAAAATGAAATTGAAAAGTCCAAGAAATTTGAATCTGAAAGCCGAAAACATTTTGAATTTGAGATTGTTGAGTCCCAAGCCAAAATTAACTTGCTTAAAGATGAAAATTTGGTTTTAAAAACTGATTTTGAAAAGAGTAAGATCACCGAAAACTGTTGTTCATATTTAATGAAAGGAAATGGTGATCTTAAATCTAAAATTCAACAACTTGAAACAACATTGACAAAATTTTCTGATGGAGAAAAATCTCTGAATATGTTGTTGAAAAACCAATTTTCTTCCGGAAATAAAAACGGTCTTGGCCTTGGGAAAATCAATGTGCTTGGAAAACGAGATTCAGGTGGTTTTAAAAATCCACCAGACTGCTTTGAAAGGAATAGACTTGAAAATATGAACTTAAAAAATTCCAAAGGATTCTTGAAACAAAAACAAAATAAAAACTTGTTTTATAATAAACCATTTAAACATATTTGAATCCTAAAAGGAAATAAAATGAATTCAGTTGATTTCAAACAAATATGGGTTCCTAAAGGCACAAAAATAGATTCGAATGGTTTGTTGTATAAACAAGTCTAGATACCAAAATGTGTGAATAAAATTGTGAGTGGTTTTGCTAATTTTGTTAGACCACTCGATCCTACAAATTCATAGGTACCGAAGGATGGCTGAGAAACTACTGTGCTGAAAAAAACTTGAAAACAAGCTGGTTTATACTTTTGTATCATCTACAGTTCCTTCATTCAAGATCTGATGAGTCAGAGATTCTGGTTTACACTGATTTCAGGTATGTTCTCTGAGCTTGTCCTTGTAAATATTATCTGTTTTTTATTTTCTTGTTTATTTAATTTCTTCTTCTATCTCCTTCTATGAAACGACCCGAACTTCCTCGGTCTCCGAAGAGAGAGAGAACGAACGAATTGCTGTGAGGACAAGACAAATCAGAACACAAACAGAAGAACATTTCATTGTATATTACAACAATGCATCAGATTACAAGAATATACAGAGTATAAATGAATATTACACAGAAATATCAGAGATTTAAATTACATTTAAATACATAGCAGAGGAAAATAATACAATACACAACTAGAAGAGATATACGGATACAAAGCTTTCCGGATATCATTCCAGCTGTAAACCAGGATCCTGCGAATATAAATCTGCAAAACCAAAACTACTAGCTGCCCGTGTCAAAATAAGGGCACCCAGAGATTAGGTTAAAACAATAAACTCCAGGTCAGTCATGTGACTGGTGTGAGAACCAAAGCAGTTATTAATCTTTATTTTAAAGTTAGGTAAATCAAAGGACCACGCCGTATAGCACGGAACGGGTTTCCTTCCAAGAATACCAGTGCATAAAACAACAGCGCAATGCTAAGTAAAGAAAAATGAAGCTATTATAAGACCCAGGTCCCATCACACAATGCAACGCAAGCCGGAGGATAGGGTTTTTACCTTATAATAGCCAAGAATGCTTGATACGTTTAAAACAAATCATTTGATACTATTATAAGTGCATAGTATATAAAATAACTTCAAATCATAAGTATCAATCATAGGCGGCATGGGTACCATATATCATGTCGCCATACTAGTTCTACAATTAAAACCGCAAAATCACGTATTTGGAAGTTGGATTTCCAGCTATGAACCGAGGCCAGGGATCGTCCTCTACCGATTCGAGACAATCTAGCCCATGTCTCCAGAGCAGCCGCAACTGCCCCTTGGAGCGACAGGGCCGGTCCACCGATGTGGATTATAGTGCCTGAACAATACGTTTCTCCGCCCTTTGGGGCGTAAATGAGCCAACGAATGACTCCATCGGACCCGGATCGTCCGATCTAACCGAGGCGCCTCGCAACAGCAACAACCACACAGGTGAAAAGTATATAAATGTCAGGGCTGGTAGGTCACTAACACCACCTTAGCTAGAAAGAAACGCATGCCCTCCCTGAGGTCCTCTCCCGTTTTTGGTTCACAACCGGGGTGCGAGGCTTGCGAATTCCCGTTACACAAAGCTGTGCCACACAGGCTGTGCTTAGATCATCACCATAAGACTTTGCTTTTCAACAGAAGCCTCGATCAATTGCCACTTAGGCAGGCCACACAGGCACTTCACTCCATGCGTTTGATATCCATCAATATATAACCCCTGAGCTCATACGTCTCAGAGAAGGGCGTTAAGCAAGAGAATAAATTCTCCGCCGCCAAACAGATATATATTTAATAGAGATCAATCACACGGACTAAAATCCAATGTCAGACACACAGTCCATTTACAAGTCCGTTCTGGGTCTGAGCGAAACCGGAGGCACCTAGTACCCCGCATATCCATCGATCTCCAAGCACGTCTGGACGATCACCAACTGTTTCCATCTTCTTGGGTGTACAGCCCAATCAAGATCATCGGTAATCACCCAAACGACGTGAAGACCTCCGGTCTTCGACCATCATCTTCATCTTCGACTTATCGTCGTATCGGTTATTCAGAATGGGATAAACCCGGTCTTCCCAAATAACTCACGTATATTTTAAATAAGTGTTACACAAATACAACATACGCTTCATTCCAATTCATCAGTCACTAACCGTAAATTAATCAAGAGAATAATTCCCCAAATATTAACCCCGAAGGCCGAAACGAACATCAGATCAATATCCAGGAAACCATTCTGCTTAGCTAACCGACAGTTAGTTTCTAAATTTCACATTCATAGGGAAAGGTTCCCATTAATTTTATCCAAGATAAATTCCTTGAAATTTATTCTCAAATCTTCCTTTTGAATTTTGATTCAACTAGTCGGGATGAACGAACCTTACCAAAGTAATCATTTGTTTTAATTTCCCAACCCCAACCTATTAATCCCATGAAGTAAAACTGGTAGTACTTCAGATCTAACACCACGGTGTTATCGGTAAATTCAATTACCATTTCACGTTCAAATCTAATTAAAGATTTAACTATCGCCTGGAGCAGAACTGGTGATACTCCATCCTCGATCTTTTCAATCTAATTAAAGATTCATTAAAACTCCACTTAGTTTTAATCGTTAACTGGGTTAAAGAATAAGTGTCATTTAAAACACGGGTCACAATAAACCCAAAATCACATTCCATTAATTGTCGGGTTAAAGAACGAGTGTTATTTAAAACACTGTCCACGATAAACCCAAAAATCAATATCAATTCAATTTCAATTAAATATTATTTAATTGGTACACTTCATTAAATCTAAACAAAAAGATTTAATCTTTTCTCAACTGGGTTCAAGAACAGTGTTAGTGAAGACACCATTCACGACAAACCCAAATTGCATTTGATATTCAGTATAAGGCTCTGAATAGAAAATATATCGGCTTATATTCAATATCAAATTCTACGATCAACAAATGTCGTATTGGAAATAATGGTATAATATATATCTTTCAAATTTCCATAACAACATATTTATAATCACGAATTCCAACATCGAAATATTCCGAAGACAATTTCAATTCAATTCCACTCCAATGCAATCATTGGAAATTCTGGTTATTTTTAAAACCCCTTTCAAATTCAATTTATTTATTTTAAAATAAATAAATTACTATTCTAGTTCAAACTAGTTCATTTCGATAAAAATCTATTTTTATCTTTTCGAATATGGAGTTTTTCATCCTAATTTTTCCCAAATCATTTCTTATGATTTTACACTAATTATTACTATTTTTGATAATTTTATCAAGGCCCGTACAGTCGATTTCCATCAACGGCCATCGAACTGCACTTATAGCGACCTTTTTCGAATTTGATTTGGACGTATCTCCAAATCCATCCGTTAGATTTCAAATTTTTAATATTCGTTAGAAAGCTCTTTTCGATACGAACCCAACGGTTCCGGTTTTAGGAGAATCCGACGGTTGGATCTCCCGTAATGTCTGTTTGAAATAAATGGTCGAAATTCACGAACTGCCGCGGCGCGGCGTGTTCTATTCAGGCCATTATATTATATATATAATATATATATATATAATATATATCTCATCGATTTCTATTTAGAATGAATTTTATAAATAGTTTTTAAATTCGTTTCAAAATTCATTTCAACTTCCATTTCAATTCAAAGCAAAATTGAATTCTTCTTTATAAATTCGTTTTAAAATTCATTTCTATTCAATTCAAATTTCAATTCAATTCATTTTGAAATCGTTTTATATTCAATTCATTTCTTATTCGTTATTTATTCAATTCATTTCTTATTCGTTATTTATTCAATTCAATTCGAAATCGTTTTCAATTCAATTCATTTCGAAATCGTTTTATATTCAATTCATTTCGAAATCGTTTTATATTCAATTCATTTCGAAATCGTTTTATATTCAATTCATTTCGAAATCGTTTTCAATTCAATTCATTTCGAAATCGTTTTCTATTCAATTCATTTCGAAATCGTTTTATATTCAATTCATTTCGAAATCGTTTTATATTCAATTCATTTCTTATTCGTTATTTATTCAATTCATTTCGAAATCGTTTTCTATTCAATTCATTTCGAAATCGTTTTATATTCAATTCATTTCGAAATCGTTTTCTATTCAATTCATTTTGAAATCATTTTATATTCAATTCATTTCGAAATCGTTTTATATTCAATTCATTTCTTATTCGTTATTTATTCAATTCAATTCGAAATCGTTTTCTATTCAATTAAAATTCGTTATTTATTCAATTCAATTCGAAATCGTTTTCTACTCAATTCAAATTCGTTATTTATTCAATTCAAATCGAAATCGTTTTCTATTCAATTCAAATTCGTTATTTATTCAATTCAAATTCAAATTTCATTTCAAAATATTCGATTTCGAAATCACTTCTCAATATTCATTTTAAACTGAATAAAATCGATATAAATATCGTTCACGTCAAAATGGCGTCAATCTAATCAACACGGCTTCATATATTTCTATTTCTAAATATTCTATTTCAAATATTTCTTTTTCAAATATTCTATTTTCAATCAAATGAGTATTTATTTTTGTCAACACACGACTAATCTCAACGAATGAGTACTGTCCACGTGTGACTATTTTTGTTAAATTATTTCGTTCAACACATGACTAATCTCAACGGATGAGTACAGTCAACACATGAACGTTTATATTATATTGATAAAGATATAAATTTTATTATTAAAATATTTCGTTCAACACATGACTAATCTCAACGGATGAGTACAGTAAACACATGAACGTTTATATTATATAATATTCTTTATCTTCTAAATTGGAATAAGGTCCAATCAATCACCATATAAAGTTAATTATATGGATTTTCATACATCACACGTATATAATAGCATTGAAAAATAATCAACCATCAACCAAAGTGCACTACACTGTATAAGCATCAAATATAGATGTCTAACGCTTATAACAGCATGTCAATCATTCGATCGACATATTTAATCAATCAGGATGAGTGAACTTCACATTTCATCCCAACACCCGTGTGGGGTTTCAAACAATCAAACACATAATTTATTTGTGCAGTTGGGCGATGTGTAAAATTTATCGACCCAATCAATGTCCTTCAAATAGGTGTACATAAACAAACCGTCCAGTTTGTAAATGAATATTTTATTTATTCACATTCACGTTAAAAATTATATTTTTAACGATAAAACATTTTATTTCAACATATGAATTTCTATTCATTTCATTCTTTAAATAAAATGATATTTTTATTTTTCTAACATATTTTAGAAAATTTCGGCGGCATAACGGCACGATACTAGAAACGGGACGAGGCCTAGCCTTATCCCCGGTCTAGTGAAGGCCCACGCCATTCACACATCAATCAAATCAATTCATTTCACCAAACAATTCAATTCAAACAAAATATTCTAACTAACCACACAACCAAACAATTTAACAATCAAGCCATCCATGGTCTGTGGATGACGGGTGTCGGGTGCTACTAAGCACCGTCTGCATCCTAGTATATATATATAGCTAGAAAAAGAAATTGAAAGGTGAGAAATTCTCACCGACTAGCTATTCCAATCTCCGCGGCACTTCTAATGCAGGAAATCTTCATCGTTCTCGCCTTTTTTCTCCTTCGTTTGCCCGTAGCCACTACATATATAAAAATCACTCATTTTTATATTTTGATGCCTTTAAAATAAAAATCACGTTTTTATTTGTTCACTTTCAATTTGAAAATCATATTTTCATAATCGCTTCATACATTTAAAAATCGAATTTTCACTTCGTTATTCAATATATAAAAATCGAATTTTTACTATGCTATTCAATATATAAAAATCGAATTTTTACTATGCTATTCAATATATAAAAATCGAATTTTTACTATGCTATTCAATATATAAAAATCGAATTTTTTCTTCGACGCTATATGGATAAAAATTCTATTTTATCACGCTATTCTCTATATAAAGTTTCCGCCCTTTTAAAAATAGATCTTTCACCCCTTTTACAATAAAGATTTCGCCTTTTCTAAAATAAAGATTTCGCCTTTATAAAAACATAGACTTCGCCTTTTCAAATTTAAAGATTTCATCTTTATAAAAACATAGACTTCGCCTTTCTATAATATAAAAATTACATTTTTCTCGAAGTAAAAATCATATTTTTACTTCACTACTCATCTTTTCATATTTAAAAATCAAATCATTTTAATTTAAAAATCTAATCTTACCTAGTTAATAAAAATCGCATCTTTCTAGTTTAAAAATAACTATTTTTCCTAAATAAACATCTATTCTTTTCTAAACTAAAAATCAATGCTTTTAAATTAATAAAAATCAGTTCTTGTTAACTATAAAAATTCAGTTTTTGCTTATCATAAATAAAAAGAAATAAGGATAAAACTTACAAGGGGGGAGGGATTTCATTGCGCCTGAGGGAGGAGGGCGGCGACGCTGGGGGGGGGGGGAGGGGGGGGGGGTTGCGCGGCGGTGGAGGGAAAAAGGGGGGGCTGCTTCGCGCGATGGTGCTCTCTGGCGGAGGAGCGTCGTGAGTGAGGCGGGGGGGGGGGGTTGCGGGTTCGGGTCTGGGTGGGGTTCGGGCGTCGCAGTCGAGGAAGGGAAGGGGAGGAGGAGGAAGAAGAAGGGAGGGGGGTGCGTCGATCGCCTGGCGCGATCTTTTTTTTTTTATTCCTTCTGAAATGAACTGAAAGAGAGGGGGGTGTATATGAAAAAAGAAGGTTTTATATTTTATTTATTATTATTTTTTTCACCGCAAAAAGCAACTTTTACCTTCGACCTCTAAACGAGGCCCACCGCCTGTCGTCCATAGCGTACTGCCCCCATTTCGAACACAATGGGATATGTATCGTAGGCTGATTCGACTGTTTCGATCTGTTTCCGTTGAATTTACATTTAAATCATTATATTGAATTTTAAACGTACATTTCAAATTACCGGGGTCACATACTAACTAGAAAAAATTCAAGAAAAATATTTTCTAGTTTCGTATTGACGATGGGGTCCTAACAAAACTAGTTTCGTCGAATTCTGAGACCGCTTGAAAAATGGCCATTTTCCAGTCGATTAAAATTGACTGAAACTGGTCAAATGCGTTTACGTGTGCCACGCTCACATATTGATTCGAAAAATTATGAAATTTCAAACCTAGCAATAACTTGACATTGCGGATCCAATAAAAATGGTTTCGTTGAAATCCGAAGTCGTTTGCAAAATGTCTATTTTTAAGGGCCTGAATTCCATAGCGACTATTCAGAATTTTCAACTGGACATATCTTTTGATTCCCGCTATGAAATCTTGATTTTTCGGATTCGTTGGAAAGATATTACCAATTAGATCCTAATGTTTTTGGTTTCACTAAAATCCGGATTGTTTTGCACCCGGTACATTCAATTGAAGTTTGAAATCAAATTATCGAACTACCGCGCCATTTTCAATTCCATTTATAATTATATATAATTATTTATATTCTATCGACGACGTATATAATATATCCGTCGAATTATATTCTAAATAAATTTATCATCGATATTATTTAAAATAATTCATTTTAAATAATTAAAATTCGCTAAAATCGCCAAAATAAAAATTTTAAACTGGCCCAGATTTCTGGGTTATTACAATCTCCCCCACTTAAAACTTTTCGTCCCCGAAAAGGAACAAAGTCGAAAGTGGTTTGATTATTCAGCTCTACGTTCGATCTGGCTTCCATTCTCCAACTTTTCAGTTTCTGAGAATTTTCAAAAATTTCAAAAATTTGGGTAACACCCTAAATTTTCGAAAAATTTCGCCATAACCTCCCCTGCACCGGGAGCCACGGGAAAATCCCGAAATTGCCATATAGGCCTTCTGATCTCAAAAAGAAAAAGAAAAAGCCAAGCGGCTAGCCAATAGGCTCATAAAATCATCATCACCCAATCAAAACAGTAAATTATAGTAAACATGTACCTATTTGTCGGGCAAACAAATTTTATTCTCTGCTCTAGCCTCCCTGCTATGATCTATTCAATGTAAGTATATGTATATGCAAGCAAATGCAACCAATTTTCAATATAATTCAATATTTGGTTCAATTAGGCTAAATGGCTAAAAATTAGCAAACAAATAAACAAACAACACAAACATCAATCAATAAGTGAATTAGAGTTTCAAATTCATAATTTTGATACATATACAAAAATCATGTTTTTGATGCCAAATCACAACAATAGGCCCTATCTAATTTTTGGTTCTCACACCAGTCCATAGGAAATATATAGATATTACACGTTCGTCACTCGAATATAAATTTTGATGATGATATATCAATCATCAGAATCACCCCCGGGTGACTAGAGTGTAACTCTAGATCTATCCAATATATCAAAACTTCGAATACACGCTAGCTAGGCGCATACGCAAAATCTTTATATATTGGATTGTCCTAATCAATATGAAATAAATAATCAAATACGAATAATTGATTTTAAATTTTCAAAACAAAATTCGTTTCATTTTTTAAAAATATACTCTTCACACACGTCCTAGGATACTACTGATCCTATCTCTAACGAGTCATTCTCATTAGATATTACTAATCCAATATCTGATGAATTCTTTCGTATGGTTCTAATGTGCCTTGTTCTCGAGCTCTGTAAACCAAAGCTCTGATACCACGATGAAACGACCCGAACTTCCTCGGTCTCCGAAGAGAGAGAGAACGAACGAATTGCTGTGTGGACAAGACAAATCAGAACACAAACAGAAGAACATTTCATTGTATATTACAACAATGCATCAGATTACAAGAATATACAGAGTATAAATGAATATTACACAGAAATATCAGAGATTTAAATTACATTTAAATACATAGCAGCGGAAAATAATACAATACACAACTAGAAGAGATATACAGATACAAAGCTTTCCGAATATCATTCCAGCTGTAAACCAGGATCCTGCGAATATAAATCTGCAAAACCAAAACTACTAGCTGCCCGTGTCAAAATAAGGGCACCCAGAGTTTAGGTTAAAACAATAAACTCCAGGTCAGTCATGTGACTGGTGTGAGAACTAAAGCAGTTATTAATCCTTATTTTAAAGTTAGGTAAATCAAGGGACCACGCCGTATAGCACGGAACGGGTTTCCTTCCAAGAATACTAGTGCATAAAACAACAGCGCAATGCTAAGTAAAGAAAAATGAAGCTATTATAAGACCCAGGTCCCATCACACAATGCAACGCAAGCCGGAGGATAGGGTTTTTACCTTATAATAGCCAAGAATGCTTGATACGTTTAAAACAAATCATTTGATACTATTATAAGTGCATAGTATATAAAATAACTTCAAATCATAAGTATCAATCATAGGCGGCATGGGTACCATATATCATGTCGCTATACTAGTTCTACAATTAAAACCACCAAATCACGTATTTGGAAGTTGGATTTCCAGCTATGAACCGAGGCCAGGGATCGTCCTCTACCGATTCAAGACAATCTAGCCCATGTCTCCGGAGCAGCCGCAACTGCCCCTTGGAGCGACAGGGCCGGTCCACCGATGTGGATTATAGTGCCTGAACAATACGTTTCTCCGCCCTTTGGGGCGTAAATGAGCCAACGAATGACTCCATCGGACCCGGATCGTCCGATCTAACCGAGGCGCCTCGCAACAGCAACAACCACACAGGTGAAAAGTATATAAATGTCAGGGCTGGTAGGTCACTAACACCACCCTAGCTAGAAAGAAACGCATGCCCTCCCTGAGGTCCTCACCCGTTTTTGGTTCACAACCGGGGTGCGAGGCTCGCGAATTCCCGTTACACAAAGCTGTGCCACACAGGCTGTGCCTTGATCATCACCACAAGACTTTGCTTTTCAACAGAAGCCTCGATCAATTGCCACTTAGGCATGCCACACAGGCACTTCACTCCATGCATTTGATATCCATCAATATATAACCCCTGAGCTCATACGTCTCAGAGAAGGGCGTTAAGCAAGAGAATAAATTCTCCGCTGCCAAACAGATATATATTTAATAGAGATCAATCACACGGACTAAAATCCAATGTCAGACACACAGTCCATTTACAAGTCCGTTCTGGGTCTGAGCGAAACCGGAGGCACCTAGTACCCCGCATATCCATCGATCTCCAAGCACGTCTGGACGATCACCAACTGTTTCCATCTTCTTGGGTGTACAGCCCAATCAAGATCATCGGTAATCACCCAAACGACGTGAAGACCTCCGGTCTTCGACCATCATCTTCATCTTCGACTTATCGTCGTATCGGTTATTCAGAATGGGATAAACCCGATCTTCCCGAATAACTCACTTATATTTTAAATAAGTGTTACACAAACACAACATACGCC
This sequence comes from Allium sativum, assembly GCA_030737875.1. Taxonomy (NCBI): domain Eukaryota; kingdom Viridiplantae; phylum Streptophyta; class Magnoliopsida; order Asparagales; family Amaryllidaceae; genus Allium; species Allium sativum. The sequence goes on from CM060926.1 coordinate 534,350,526, forward strand.
TCATTCCAATTCATCAGTCACTAACCGTAAATTAATCAAGAGAATAATTCCCCAAATATTAACCCCGAAGGTCGAAACCAACATCAGATCAATATCCAGGAAACCATTCTGCTTAGCTAACCGACAGTTAGTTTCTAAATTTCACATTCATAGGGAAAGGTTCCCATTAATTTTATCCAAGATAAATTCCTTGAAATTTATTCTCAAATCTTCCTTTTGAATTTTGATTCAACTAGTCGGGATGAACGAACCTTACCGAAGTAATCATTTGTTTTAATTTCCCAACCCCAACCTAGTAATCCCATGAAGTAAAACTGGTAGTACTTCAGATCTAACACCACGGTGTTATCGGTAAATTCAATTACCATTTCACGTTCAAATCTAATTAAAGATTTAACTATCGCCTGGATCAAAACTGGTGATACTCCATCCTCGATCTTTTCAATCTAATTAAAGATTCATTAAAACTCCACTTAGTTTTAATCGTTAACTGGGTTAAAGAATCAGTGTCATTTAAAACACGGTTCACGATAAACCCAAAATCACATTCCATTAATTGTCGGGTTAAAGAACGAGTGCAATTTAAAACACTATCCACGATAAACCCAAAAATCAATATCAATTCAATTTCAATTAAATATTATTTAATTGGTACACTTCATTAAATCTAAACAAAAAGATTTAATCTTTTCTCAACTGGGTTCAAGAACAGTGTTAGTGAAGACACCATTCACGACAAACCCAAATCGCATTTGATATTCAATATAAGGCTCTGAATAGAAAATATATCGGCTTATATTATATATCAAATTCTACGATCAACAAATGTCGTATTGGAAATAACGGTATAATATATATCTTTCAAATTTCCATAACAACATATGTATAATCACGAATTCCAACATCGAAATATTCCGAAGACAATTTCGATTCAACTCCACTCCAATGCAATCATTGGAAATTCTGGTTATTTTTAAAACCCCTTTCAAATTCAATTTATTTATTTTAAAATAAATAAATTACTACTCTAGTTCAAACTAGTTCATTTCGATAAAAATCTATTTTTATCTTTTCGAATATGGAGTTTTTCATCCTAATTCTTCCCAAATCATTTCTTATGATTCTACACTAATTATTACTATTTTTGATAATTTTATCAAGGCCCGTACAGTCGATTTCCATCAACGGCCATCGAACTGCACTTATAGCGACCTTTTTCGAATTTGATTTGGACGTATCTCCAAATCCAACCGTTAGATTTCAAATTTTTAATATTCGTTAGAAAACTCTTTTCGATACGAACCCAATGGTTCCGGTTTTAGGAGAATCCGACGGTTGGATCTCCCGTAATGTCCGTTTGAAATAAATGATCGAAATTCACAAACTGCCGCGGCGCGGCGCGTTCTATTCAGGCCATTATATTATATATATAATATATATAATATATATTTCGTCGATTTCTATTTAGAACGAATTTTATAAATAGTTTTTAAATTCGTTTCAAAATTCATTTCAACTTCCATTTCAATTCAAAGCAAAATTGAATTCTTCTTTATAAATTCGTTTTAAAATTCATTTCTATTCAATTCAAATTTCAATTCAATTCATTTCGAAATCGTTTTATATTCAATTCATTTCTTATTCGTTATTTATTCAATTCATTTCTTATTCGTTATTTATTCAATTCAATTCGAAATCGTTTTCAATTCAATTCATTTCGAAATCGTTTTATATTCAATTCATTTCGAAATCGTTTTATATTCAATTCATTTCGAAATCGTTTTATATTCAATTCATTTCGAAATCGTTTTCAATTCAATTCATTTAGAAATCGTTTTCTATTCAATTCATTTCGAAATCGTTTTATATTCAATTCATTTCGAAATCGTTTTATATTCAATTCATTTCTTATTCGTTATTTATTCAATTAATTTCGGAATCGTTTTCTATTCAATTCATTTCGAAATCGTTTTATATTCAATTCATTTCGAAATCGTTTTCTATTCAATTCATTTCGAAATCGTTTTATATTCAATTCATTTCGAAATCGTTTTATATTCAATTCATTTCTTATTCGTTATTTATCCAATTCAATTCGAAATCGTTTTCTATTCAATTCAAATTCGTTATTTATTCAATTCAATTTGAAATCGTTTTCTATTCAATTCAAATTCGTTATTTATTCAATTCAAATCGAAATCGTTTTCTATTCAATTCAATTCGTTATTTACTCAATTCAAATTCAAATTTCATTTCAAAATATTCGATTTCGAAATCACTTCTCAATATTCATTTTAAACTGAATAAAATCGATATAAATATCGTTCACGTCAAATTGGCGTCAATCTAATCAACACGGCTTCATATATTTCTATTTCTAAATATTCTATTTCAAATATTTCTTTTTCAAATATTCTATTTTCAATCAAATGAGTATTTATTTTTGTCAACACATGACTAATCTCAACGAATGAGTACTGTCCACGTGTGACTATTTTTGTTAAATTATTTCGTTCAACACATGACTAATCTCAACGGATGAGTACAGTCAACACATGAACATTTATATTATACTGATAAAGATATAAATTTTATTATTAAAATATTTCGTTCAACACATGACTTATCTCAACGGATGAGTACAGTCAACACATGAACGTTTATATTATATAATATTCTTTATCTTCTAAATTGGAATAAGGCTCAATCAATCACCATATAAAGTTAATTATATGGATTTTTATACATCACACGTATATAATAGCATTGAAAAATAATCAACCATCAACCAAAGTGCACTACACTGTATAAGCATCAAATATAGATGTCTAACGCTTATAACAGCATGTCAATCAATCGATCGACATATTTAATCAATCAGGATGAGTGAACTTCATATTTCATCCCAACACCCGTGTGGGGTTTCAAACAATCAAACACATAATTTATTTGTGCAGTTGGGCGATGTGTAAAATTTATCGACCCAATCAATGTCCTTCAAATAGGTGTACATAAACAGACTGTCCGGTTTGTAAATGAATATTTTATTTATTCACATTCACGTTAAAAATTATATTTTTAACGATAAAACATTTTATTTCAACATATGAATTTCTATTCATTTCATTCTTTAAATAAAATGATATTTTTATTTTTCTAACATATTTTAGAAAATTTCGGCGGCATAACGGCACGATACTAGAAACGGGACGAGGCCTAGCCTTATCCCCGGTCTAGTGAAGGCCCACGCCATTCACACATCAATCAAATCAATTCATTTCACCAAACAATTCAATTCAAACAAAATATTCTAACTAACCACACAACCAAACAATTTAACAATCAAGCCATCCATGGTTTGTGGATGACGGGTGTCGGGTGCTACTAAGCACCGTCTGCATCCTAGTATATATATAGCTAGAAAAAGAAATTGAAAGGTGAGAAATTCTCACCGACTAGCTATTCCAATCTCCACGGCACTTCTAATGCAGGAAATCTTCATCGTTCTCGCCTTTTTGTCTCCTTCGTTTGCCCGTAGCCACTACATATATAAAAATCACTCATTTTTATATTTTGATGCCTTTAAAATAAAAATCACGTTTTTATTTGTTCACTTTCAATTTGAAAATCATATTTTTATAATCGCTTCATACATTTAAAAATCGAATTTTCACTTCGTTATTCAATATATAAAAATCGAATTTTTACTATGCTATTCAATATATAAAAATCGAATTTTTACTATGCTATTCAATATATAAAAATCGAATTTTTACTATGCTATTCAATATATAAAAATCGAATTTTTTCTTCGATGCTATATGGATAAAAATTCTATTTTATCACGCTATTCTCTATATAAAGTTTCCGCCCTTTTAAAAATAGATCTTTCACCCCTTTTACAATAAAGATTTCGCCTTTTATAAAATAAAGTTTTTGCCTTTATAAAAACATAGACTTCGCCTTTTCAAATTTAAAGATTTCATCTTTATAAAAACATAGACTTCGCCTTTCTATAATATAAAAATTATATTTTTCTCGAAGTAAAAATCATATTTTTACTTTACTACTCATCTTTTCATATTTAAAAATCAAATCATTTTAATTTAAAAATCTAATCTTACCTAGTTAATAAAAATCGCATCTTTCTAGTTTAAAAAATGACTATTTTTCCTAAATAAACATCTATTCTTTTCTAAACTAAAAATCAATGCTTTTAAATTAATAAAAATCAGTTCTTGTTAACTATAAAAATTCAGTTTTTGCTTATCATAAATAAAAAGAAATAAGGATAAAACTTACAAGGGGGGGGGGTTTCACTGCGCCTGAGGGAGGAGGGAGAGAAAGGAAGAGGGCGGCGGCGCTGGGGGGGTTTGCGCGGCGGTGGAGGGAAAAAGGGGGGGCTGCTTCGCGCGATGGTGCTCTCTGGCGGAGGAGCGTCGTGGGTGAGGCGGGGGGGTTGCGGTTTTGGGTCTGGGTGGGGTTCGGGCGTCGCAGGCGAAGGGAGGGGGGTTCGGGCGTCGCAGTCGAGGAAGGGAAGGGGAGGAGGAGGAAGAAGAAGGGAGGGGGGTGCGTCGATCGCCTGGCGCGATCTTTTTTTTTTTTATTCCTTCTGAAATGAACTGAAAGAGAGGGGGGGTGTATATGCAAAAAGAAGGTTTTATATTTTATTTATTAATTTTTTTTTCACCGCAAAAAGCAACTTTTACCTTCGACCTCTAAATGAGGCCCACCGCCTGTCGTCCATAGCATATTGCCCCCATTCCGAACACAATGGGATATGTATCGTAGGCTGATTCGACTGTTTCGATCTGTTTCCGTTGAATTTACATTTAAATCATTATATTGAATTTTAAACGTACATTTCAAATTACCGGGGTCACATACTAACTAGAAAAAATTCCAGAAAAATATTTTCTAGCTTCGTATTGACGATAGGGTCCTAACAAAACTAGTTTCGTCGAATTCCGAGACCGCTTGAAAAATGGCCATTTTCCAGTAGATTAAAATTGACTGAAACTGGTCAAACGCGTTTATGTGTGCCACGCTCACATATTGATTCGAAAAATTATGAAATTTGAACCCTAGCAATAACTTGACATTGCGGATCCAATAAAAGTGGTTTCGTCGAAATCCGAGGTCGTTTGCAAAATGTCTATTTTTAAGGGCCTGAATTCCATAGCGACTATTCAGAATTTTCAACTGGACATATCTTTTGATTCCCGCTATGAAATCTTGATTTTTCGGATTCGTTGGAAAGATATTACCAATTAGATCCTAATGTTTTTGGTTTCACTAAAATCCGGATTGTTTTGCACCCGGTACATTCAATTGAAGTTTGAAATCGAATTATCGAACTACCGCGCCATTTTCAATTCCATTTATAATTATATATAATTATTTATATTCTATCGACGATGTATATAATATATACGTCGAATTATATTCTAAATAAATTTCTCGTCGATATTATTTAAAATAATTCATTTTAAATAATTAAAATTCGCTAAAATCGCCAAAATAAAAATTTTAAACTGGCCCAGATTTCCGGGTTATTACATTCTATCTTTGTTTTATCTTTTTGATTTGACACTGCCACACTTTTTTTGTTTTGTTTCTTCTTGGGCTTCCTTAACTTCCAGTTGCACAACTCTTGATTTTCTGGAAATTTGCCTTACTTGAATGAAAATCTGATATTTTTAATCATTTTTAGATATTGAATTTAAACTTGTAAATATCTGCAATTGTTTTGAAGTTTATTTTCTGATTTATGAATTCATAACAGTGTTGATGTATTCGTGTCATATCTTGAACACTATTAGTTTGAATTCTAAATTTTTGATAATCTGAAAGTTTAATGGAATTACACACACCTCTGCTGTTATGGGTTTCTTCTAATTCATCTTAGAAAAGATTAAAATGTTATACTCATTACAGCACTCTATTATTTATCAGTTGTGATAATTTCAAAAAAAATCAGATTGGTTGAATTGTCTTGAATTACAGTGTTACATGCTGAATCTCATCTTTATTCATGATCATTATTGTTGAAATTTATTTGTTTGAAATCATCTGAAATCCTTGATATTCAGAACATCTCACGCCTCTAAAATTTGAAAATATCAATCTTGTGTGACTAATTCATTATATCTCAAAACTTGACATTGATTCAAGTGATTTCAAATAAATTATTTTCTAAATTTTCTGGATCATGAATATCTCTCAAACTAGTTGTAAATGATCTGAAATTTCTCTTATACTTGTTAGAAATATCTTGAAAATTTCTTTTGAAAAATGGTCTTTGAAAATCATTATTATTTCATGATGTTATGATTTAAATATTTGTTTATTTAAAATCATTTGAAATTATTGATTTACTGAATCACACACATATCTTCAATGTGAAACTAATAGTTTGGTGTGATTGATTCATTTAATCTAGAGTTTTTCATATTCCTCAAATGATTTCAAATAAACGGTAGTTCTAATCTTGGATCATGAATGATCTTAAGTGACCATCCTTTGACAAGTCTGCGGTGATATTGATTTCTGTGCGGCTCTGATACTGTTTCAGATAATTGCTTACTTTAATCGGTCTGCTGCTCTGATATATGTTTTAATCTGTTGAGTTGTCTACTTGTGCCATGTAAATAAATTTCTTTTATATGTGATACCCTTGCTTGTCTCCTGTGTCTTCTTACAATCCTCATTAATTGAGGCACCAATTAGTATCAGAAGTGCTGATTTTTTTGTATATTTTTTTATTCCCTCTTGCTTTGTATAGAACTTTTCAATTTCCTCTTATAATTGATTTTCAATATTAAAATTATTTATTGATTATTCATTCAGAAATTGAAATCAATATCCAAATTGAACTGTATTTATAATTCATCAAAATTATTATCAGTTTTTGAAATTGTGATGAATTGTGACAAGAGGAGTTTTTTGGATATTCATTATGATTGAACATTTATTATAATATCTTTGAATTGGCAATTATTTCACGACCATCTCCTTTATCTATCATCATTCTGCCATCCATCATGATTTTATATTGATGTGGAGAGTTTATTTTTTAAAAAAATTATCTTGTTTTAAAATAGTGGAAATTATCTGTGATAGAAATGGGACTATGCTATTATTCAAAATTAGTGATAATTGAAATTTTTTCAATAATCCCAGTACAGTCGAGCGTACATCATAATATAATTAATTTAGAAAGTTATTTCACAAACCATTTCTGTCCCGACCGCATTTCTGTCATCCATTTTTGGTTTTATATACTGAGGAGTTTTTCTTTTTGAAACTGAAAATAATAAAATATTCATAAGTGTTTCTCTAACCTCATTTAAAAATCCAAGTTCTGGTTATGCATGGTTATGAGATTACTTATATTTAAGCTGCAACTGATCTCATTTAAAAATCCATGATCTGGTTATGCGTGGTCAGTGTGCTCTTAAATCAAGAGAAAAAGAAAAGAAAATAATTTGGCTATAAATTAAATTTATATGAAATTCTCCTTGGTGTGTAGAAACAAGCCTATCAATCCATGATCTATTTTATGAAATGTGTTAATATTTTATGACGTATTATGAATTGTTGATTGATAGCTATTGGGATTTGAGATTATACAATTTTGTCACTTAAATTGAATTTATAAATATAGTCTGAATCCGTCACTGTTTTGTGCTTCATTTTTTTTTATAAAAATTCTTTGAAAAATAATTGGAAATCATTTTTGAAACTCTCTACATATTAATAAATTCATCGTAAATCATCATTTTCTATAATGTGAAATATGCCACCTGTTCCTAGATTATTATGATTTTTGTTTGACTGATTGAAATCTATTATGACCGTTCTTCCTTTTAAGCTGATATTACAGTCATTGTTCATCTATATTTTAAATTCTGAATCCTTTTGATGATAAAAAAAAGGGGGAGAATGGGTTGAGATTTTGATTTATGAGTGAATATTTTATAAAAATATTTTAATTTTGAAAATTCATTCAATTTTCATGTTTTTTCACTCATGCACAGTTATAGGGGGTGTTTCTGTTGTAGGGGGAGCTTTCAAATAGGGGGAGTTCGGTTCTTCACACTCAAACACATTTATTATATTTAAAATCTTCATATTTGTTTGTCATCATCAAAAGGGGGAGATTGTTGTATATAGCGGTGTTGTATACACAATTATATGATTTTTGTTTGATGATAACCAACAAATATATTTTATTTTAAATGTGTTTGTTATTGTACTATTATATAACATCATAGACAGGAATATAATATTTATATTTAAATACAATACGACTGTATAGAATTTCATATATTCACACAGTATTTTATTTAAATATAAATATTTCAACATTCAAACAGTACAAATTATATGACTCCACTATTTGTACACATTCACATATATTTGTACTTGTAAATAAACTGAATAAAATAGACAAGTTTTGTTTGACAACAGTAAAATAATATTTTATTTCAAACAAATTTGTTTATAACAAATAACAGTACCATTCATATACATACATTTTCACTGTCTGACTCATTTATAGTTCACTCTACACTCTTTGTACATTCATTTACAAGTCATTTACATTTTCTCTGTACAATTTCATTCTACACTCATTCACAGTCTTCTTTTCTTTTCTTGTGTTTTCTGAATGCTTCATTATCAGTTCAGTCACTGTCTTCTGACTTCAGTCTTCTGACTTCAGTCTTCTATCTTCACAGCTCTCAGTCAGTTTCCAGTCATTATCTGCTTACCTATCACAATGAAACACACACACAGAGTACATTGCAATAAGATTTAAATTGAATATATGCGAATATAAATTTTAGTTTTTAAAATTTTTATTTGCCTCAGATTTCTGGTGTCTTTCTCATCATTTTTCATGACTCGATCTGATTTGTATATATCCATCTTGTACCCACTGATCAGCCTCAACATACCGCACTGGTTTGCAGATCAGAACCAGCGTCATAACTAGCTGATTCTAAACAGCCTCAACATAGTGCAGCAGTCTGCTGATATATAATATAAGTTACACATGCACGATATATGTATACACACACTGTTGTGTATATACACACATATGTACAGGTGAAAATGGGTGAAAACAGCAAGTTCAAAATGAAGTGCACATGAAGCTAGTATTTGGTCGAGAAGGCAACATAAGCATCAAGCAACAAGCTTCCAGTTCAAGTCAAGTGCACATATGATACATGATGCAGCTAATTTTTTAGGCCATGGTGCATGTAGCATTTTGAAGGCAAATTGAATTACAGTGTGAAGTGCAGTAGTCTGACAAAGTGACCAAGCAGCTAGGTGAGGGGCATGGGCAATAATGAAGAAATGGTCAACATACATCATGGTGATACAATGGATAAGCAAATACACATTCATCATGTATGGTCGAGACAAGTGAGGTTTGCATCACAACAATGATCAGCCCAGAAATTCAAAGGTTCAAGCAAATGTGGCCAAGCACACATGTACAGTATGTAAAGAAAATGGAGCGAGCCAGTTTTACAAAGAAAAGCAGCAAATTTTTTCAAGGTGATCGTGTGCACATACTAGTCATGGTAAGCAATAACTCTATTTATGGAAGTAACAATATATGAGCATGGTACAAGTCTTTTCCAAGTCAGAGTGAAGCACAAATGACAAGTTTCATAAATATGCAAACATGATACAAAGCAATACACAGGCAAATCAGCATGGTTCAATAAAGAATGGTCAAGATGTTACAAGCAAATGCAAGTGCCAGAGTGCTATCATTACAACTTGAACTAGGTGCAAACATTATCAAAGAAATTAGACATGATCTCAAGCATTCATAGTGAAAGAGCATGCAACTGCAAGTTTCAGAATCACTAAACTTTGGCTCCAGTTATATGCACAGCAGTTTGTACATACATGATGATCAAACAAGTGGACTTATACATGTCTAAACGTCTAAGCATATCTACATGGACACAGCTATATGTATTGCACATATGTACATGAAAGTGAGCAAAGCATCTAAGAATTTCAGTGGAGAAAGAAATGTGAGAAATCGGTTTTCCAGAAAATCATTTTGGCAAGAAGAAATCAGTGGAGCGGAGTTTACAAGAAGGAATCAGTTCATGTTGTTTTAGAAAACATGGAAGGGATTTAGTTGCTTCCCGATTTAAACAAATGAGACACAACATATTCATGTGACATTATTTTTCAATTCAGGAAATAGTTTAATGCAAAATTTGAAATCGTTTTTCATGCTTCAAATTGTACTCAATCAAGCATGGAATAATGGAGAAATTAAATCATAGGTGGCATGATGAATCAGCATGTTTAAATCGAGGTGTTTACAAGCAATTCCTTCAAATACGAGAAAACCGACCAGATACAAAGAAAGAAAGAAAATTGCATACAGATTTATTTTCAAATACACCAAAAATGTTTTGGAATAACTTCATACGTAATCAAGTGTTCAAGGAGAGAAATTACGTCCAGATTCATCGAGTAAATCAAAGCCGAGGAAATCACCCATCTTTTCAGAAGAGGAAACAACAAATCAGTCGAGCCATTCATTCGAAATAAGAGATATTAGGGTTGTGTTTACCCTATAAATACACCTCTTACATCACAGGCAATTTGCATCGAAAACTGACAAAATCAATTCAAGTATTTCAAAGCAAGAATTTTCAGAAAAACTCACAGTTTCAATCGAGCCAGAGAACAATCCCAAATCAGTGATGAAAGAAAGAGAGCAAGGCTTCATTCAGTCAAAGGTTCAGAGAGTACAACCCGAGAATCAATTCAAACAAGCATACGCGATCTCGATTTGGGGAGGAAATCAGAAACGCTAGCTTTGGATTTCCAGAGCCGCCATTTTTAGTTGCCATAGAAGAAAGGGATCGACCAACAAAATGAGAAAGGAGTGCACTGAATAAACAAGGGGCCGGCCTAGTTTACTTTTGAAAGGGGATAACCCTATTTTTATTCTAGGCTTATACTAGGGTTTTGTTTTATTTTTATTGTATTTTTAATTCCTTTGTAAAAACTGTCAAAACAGTTTTTCTAGTGTTAGTAAAAACTAGGGGTTTCAGTCAGGGTGTTTACTGACAGTTGACAGAGTCTGTAAAATCTGGGTTACTGGTTACAGGCTCGTAATCAGGGAAAATCTGATCGAGGGGATATTGGTCAGTCTAGTGTTTTGAGCGTAGGGTTAGTACAGGAGCAGGGAGTGCGAGTTTACAGTGTCTGTAAGCAGGATCTGTTATTAACTCCTAGTAGAAACCTTAAGAATGCAGCAATAGGCAGGATTTTGCCGAAGCTAGGTATCTCTGTGTGTTATTTCTTTTCTGCTTTTTATTTCTGCTATATTTTGTGATCTGTTTATTATTTAATATCCTGTCAGATTTTTATTTCAGCGAAAAACTGTGTAAAACCCTATTCACCCCCCTCTAGGGTTATTCTAGATCCAACATAGTTAACTCAATTTCATGTGATAAATGAGTGCAATAACTTAAGAGATGTTATGGGAAATTCCATCTCTTAAGGATCCGTCAAACTAGATACTATATATTATAATACGTTATTATAATATTGTATATGGTTAAATATAAAACATTAAAATAGTATAAGCGGGATTACGATTATTACCCTTACACCATTTATACCGTTGCCGTACAGTTTGCATATGACACACCAGTACGTTAATGGACAGGGATGCGCCGTGGTACGACAACGTTAAATCAAAATCATATGGGGCTCGATCGGGATAAATATGACAAGGCATCAAGGCAATACCCATCAGTAGGATTCTATCGGATTGCGGACCCAGGCCGTTGGTAATGCAAAGCCGCGACTACCGCCTACCCCAGACAATACTCCCAAAAATCAAAGGCTCCAATCAACCACAAGGTAATATATATATATATATATATATATATATATATATATATATATATATATGGTATCAAAGAAGCATGTCTGCTAAGAGGAGCTAGCTCACATTAATCTGGGTATTTCTCCTGTTTTAATCATTTATGTAATAACCCGGAAAATACGAGCCAATTTAAAAAATTTAAATTGGTAATTTCGAAAGGATTTGAACAATTGAAATAGAATATTTCAATAAAATAGTGAATTAGGAATAGTGGGTTAGTTTGAAATTTTGAATTCAAACTTTGACTGACTGTGCAGGGTGGAAAATATAACGGATTTTAGCGAAACCAAAAATATTTAAATCTGTTATTCAATACCTTTCTAACGAATCTGAAAAATCGAAGTTTCATAACGGGAATCAAAATTTATGGCCGAATGAATTTTCGGAAGGGTCGGTATATAGAATATATAGCCCTGGAAAATTGATATTTTGCATACGACCTCGGAATTCGACGAAACCACTTTTGTTGGGTCCGGGATATTAAACTATTGCTAGGTTTCAAATTTCATAATTTTTGAAGCTAGTATGTGAGCATGGCAAAAGAAAATGTGTTTGGTCAATTTCTGTTAAATTGGATCGACCAGAAAATGACCATTTTTCAAACGACCTCAGAATTCGACGAAACTAGTTTTGTTGGGACCGTAGCGTCAAAACATAGCTAGATTTATTTTTCTGGAATTTTTCGAATCAGTTTGTGGCCCTGGCAAATTGAAATGTGCGTTCAGAGTTAAAAATTAAATGTTTTATACTTTAATTTGAAAAATAACTAACTGTAACAGTCGAATTGGCCTAAGAAACATATCCCATTGTGTCCGGAATGGAGGTATTTAGCTAGGGGTGACAGTCGTTGGGTTTAAAAAGGAGTTCGTTTGAGAAAACACTATTTAAAATTTAATATAATCCTCGGCCAATCAGAATTTTCCTTTCATAAATTTTAAAAATAAAAAAAAAGAAAACCCCCCGATCAACGGCGAAACCCGCTCCCGACCTTCTCTCCTCCGCCGCCGCCGCTACAGCCACCTACAGCCTTCGCCACCGCCACCATTCGAAGCGCCTCAGCCCCCTCTTCAAATCCGACCCCAGCATCGCCACCCTCGTCGCCTCCTCCGCCTGAATCGAGGCCAGAAAGTCGGCCACTTTCCATCGCCGCCGCCGCCGATCTAGACCACCGAACGCCACCAAACCACCACCGCCGTGAAGCCCTCGCCGCCCTCTTCCACGTCAGCACCCCCGATCGTCCCCACGTGCCACTGATTTCGCGAAAACTGTAAACCTAGTTTTGAAGTTTCGTGAAAGTGAGTTTTTCTTTGATCTTTACACTTTGAAAAATCATATCTTTTTGGTGTGTTGACGAAATTCGATGAAACAGGAAACATCGCGACCGCAAGGAAGCTCTCTACCCAATAGAAGAAGCCGCGGATTTTTCTGACATCGTATCGATTTTTAGTGCTCCGAAAACCAATGTGAGAAATCTAAATTAACGTGAAATTGAAATGAAAATGTCGTGTATAATTTATATTAGCGAAATATAAATTACATATGTGTTGCATACCTCATGTACATACGTAGTGTAAGCTATATAAGCGAAGTATGAATTTTACATGCATAGAATAATTGATATGTGTGTTGAAATGCTAGTGAAATATAGCAAATACATATTTATATATATATATACTCCCCTCGTCCACAAACCATGGACGATATTTATTGTGGTGAATTGGTGTGAAATATTGGATGAAAAATACGAATGGTTGAATAATTGTTTGTGGTTGATATTGTTTGGTTGTGGTTGAAAAATACCCATTGGTGATTGAAATGAATTGGAAATATTTGTGGAAATAAAAATAAACATGCCGCCTGCGTGCGAATTAGATGCATGAATCCCCATTGTCAAAAACCACGAGGTTTTAAGGTAGAGCGAGGAGCCGTACTAGGGACGGTGCCGGTTTTAACTACCTTGCTGTTATGCTGCCGAAATTTTGAATATTCTTTGTGTGTTAGAATTATTTTCATATGTTGAAATTATTTTCATGCATAGAGATTATAGCCATATATTGAAACTATATCCATGTGTGGAAATGTTTGTGTGTTGAAAAGTGTTGTGTGAAAATTAGATTCATTTGTGAATGAATGAAGTGTTTAAACAATAAAAATCACATTTTTTATATATATATGAAGTATGAAAAATATTCGCCTTATATAAATAGTTTCAACAATAAAAATCCCATCTTTCTAATATGAACAACATAAATAAAATGTCCATGTGTGGAAATGCTCATTTGTTGAGAAGTGTGTGTAGTGGAAAAGTTCATGTGTTGAATAAAAAGATCGAACAATAAAAATTACATTTTTATTGAAACTATGAAGTGTTGAAACATCTATTTGTCGAATAAATATTTTAAATGATAAAAATATCATTTTTATCATATGTGTGATATGCTAAAGATATGCGGACGTTGAAATAAATATTTGTGAAAGAAATATTATTTTTAACATGCATAGGGACTAAATAAAATAGTCATGTGTTGAAATCTATTTTAGTTCGCCAAAATTATCATCTTTGAAATGTGAAGTGTTAAAAATAGCCACTTGTTCAAATAAACGTGCATGAGTTGAAATATACATTAATTAGCTAATGATATGATTTTAGCCTATGCATGCAACATTAGAATGAATGGTGTTTTTAAAACCGAAGTAAATCAAATATGAAATTGAATGGAAAATGATAAGTGATAGAAATTGTATATATGTATATGCATATCTATTGAACATGTTAAAGCAAAAGGGGCTAGAGAAGAGAAATAGAATTTTGTGCCCGACAAATAGGTACACATTTACCGCTTTGTTTGGGTGATGATTTTATGAGCCTGTTGGCTAGCCACTTGGCTTTTTCTTTTTCTTTTTGATATGAGACGCCCGTGTGGCTATTTGGGAATTTTCCCAGACCCTCCCGTACAAAGGAAGTTATGGCGAAATTTTCCGAAATTTAAAGGCGTTAGTGAAATAATTGAAGTGGAAACGATATAGGAATTTTTGAATGAACTATATTTATATAAATATATAAATATAAATAGAATTAAAACGAAACGTGGCCGTGTAGTTCGTGTTTTGAAACCGTGATTTCAAACGACTAGTGCGGGAAATCCGACCATTGGATTTTCCCGAAACCGCAACCGTTGGGTTCGCCTTGGAAATTTCTTTCCAACGGCACCAACTTTGTGAAGATCCGACGGTTGGATTGCCTGGAATGTTTAATTCAAAACTGAAGAAAAACAGCGCCAGAAACGATTATATATATCGAATATCGACGCTGCAGTTCGTGAATTGAAACCGTAACTTCAAATGGCTAGTGTGGAAGATCCGACCGTCGGATTTTCCCAAAACTGAAACCGTTGGATTCGTTTTGAAATGAACTTCCTAATGATGTAAAATTTGTGAAGATCCAACGGTTAGATTTTCAGATATGTGTAAAACAAAATTAGTGAAAAGCAGCGCCAGTGCATCGACACGACCCGAAACGTCGTTTAATTAAATATGGCCGTTTTAAATTAAATAAAAATGGCGATATATCGTTATAAAATACTATAGACGATATAGAGTGGAAATAAACCAATTTTGTTGTGTTTGCTTGAGATGTGATGGTTGAATGTATTTGACATGAAAATTATAACTAAATAACTGAAATGTGAATGTTGAATAGTCCAACCATGTGATTAATTGATTTGAAAATCTAAATATACGTGTGTTATTTGAAAAGGCTGAGTTTATCTCATTTCAAATAATCGATCGACGTTGAGAAGTCGAAGAGTCGAAGATGGCTGAAGACCGACGATCTCCACATTGGATGGATGGGCGCTACTGATGCTCGTGACTGGAGTAGCTACCATGAAGGAATTGAAGTAGTAGCCGTCCAAACATACTGTTGATTGTACGGATATGTGAGGAATTGGTGCCTCCGGTTTCGTTCAGACCCAGAACGGACTTGTAAATGGACTGTGTGTCTGACATTGGATTTTGTTTAGTGTTGATTGATCTCTGTTAAATATATATCTGTTTGGCGGCGGAGAATTTATTCTCTTGCTTAACGCCCTTCTCTGAGACGTACGAGCTCAGAGGTTATACATTGACAGAAATCAGTCGCATGCAGTGGATTGCCTGTGTGGCACGCCTAAGTGGCATAAGATCAAGGCTTCTGTTGCAAAGCAAAGTCTTGAGGTTGATGATCAAAGCATGGTCTGTGTGACGTAGCTTTGTGTATAACGTGAATTTGCGAGCCTCACACCTCGGTATGAGTCAAAAACGGGAGAGTAACTACAGAGAGAGCACGACGTTTCTTTCTAGCTAAGGTGGTGTCAGTGACCTACCAGCCCTGACATTATATATACTTTTCACCTGTGTGGTTGTTGGAATGCGAGGCACCTCGATATAGGTCTGTAAGGACCGGGAAACGTGTGTTCAGGAATAACTAATCCTCAAAAGTAAGAGAGGACTGGCCCTGAAGATCCAAGGATCATAGTGGGGTCCTGGGACATTTGCTAGAGTGTCTCAAATCGGAGAGGAGCTTGCCCCTTGCCTCGACTAATGAAGGAATCCAATTTCCAATACGAAATATGCGGATGTGATTGTATTACTAGTATGGCGACATAGTAGATGGTAGCTATGCCGCCTAGGATTGATATTTATGATTGAATTTGTTTTTGAAACATATATGCACTAGTAATAATATCAAGCACTTTTATTTTATTCGTATGAAGCATCTTTGGCCATTATAAGGTAAAAACTCTATCCTCCGGCTTGCGTTGCATTGTGTGATGGGACCTGAGTCTTATAATGGCTTCATTTTATAAAAAGCATTGCGTTGATTTAATCATTTACTTTATTTCGTGCACTAGCACTCATTGGAGTAAACCCGTTCCGCGAAAGTGGCGTGGTCCTTTGATTTGCCTTATTATTGTTGTTAATAAGTTGAATAGATTTCTCATACCAGTCCCATGACTGACTCGTAGTTTGTTTCTCCTTGCAAACTCGGGTGCCCTCATTTTCACACGGGCAGCCTAGTTACAGGTTTCAGACGCACCTTTTGGCTCATGGCGAGGCTTGACTACACCGTGCTGACTTGGACTTTCTCAGCCATTATTGTATCTATATTATGATTCCGCCATTGGCGATGTAGACTGATATTCCTTTTGTGTACTCTTTATGTATGATTCCGCCTCAGGCGATGGTGACTGATTATGTATCATTATGTACTAAGTTGTATCCTGTACTGTGCTTCTCTGATGTGATGATATCTATATGATTCCGCTGTCATATGTGTGTAAATTATTCTATTTTCTGTTTATGCTATTATCTGTGATCTGCTAATGATGATTAATGTGTTATATTCCAATGATTATCCTTAACACCGTGTCACGAGGTTTTGGGATCGTCACAGCTGGTATTAGAGCTTTGGTTAACCTTAGTTATGGAGTCTAACACATTAAAAACTTCGTCAAAATCGAATCAGTAGTATTCTAAGGCGAGTCGCTCATTAGAGATAGGACTAGTAAAATCCTAGAATGAGCCGAGCAGAATAGCAAAAACAATTGATCAGTCCATCGTTACCTTTTCGTAAATTTTCTGCTTAACTATGCAATAGACCATCATTTCTGTTAGCTGACTATTTTTCGTTGCTTATACAGAATTTGAAAAATGGCTACCAGAGCAGCCGCCGCTAGAGGAGGCCGTGCCGACCGAGGCCGAGGAAGGGGAGAAGTCCCAGCTCAAGAAGGACCTTTGATACAACCTCCGGCAGCTCTATACTTCGTGCTTGACCGTTTAGCTAAGAGATATTTCTTTGTATGTTAGAAGATGCCCTACTTGTCAATTGGTCAAGAGTGACCAACAAAAGCTAGCTGGACTGTTGCAACCGTTGGAAGTCCCAGGCTGGAAATGGGAACAGATTTCCATGGATTTCATAGATGGTTTGCCGCGAACCAAGAAAGGTAATGACAACATTTGGGTAATCGTAGATCGCTTCACGAAGACTGCCCATTTTATACCTGTCAGGTCCAATAGAACCGCTCAAAGTCTAGCGCAGATATATTTCAGAGAAATTGTTAAGCTGCATGGAATTCCCATCAGCATAGTCAGTGATAGAGATCCCCTATTTACTAGTAAGTTCTGGGAGGCTTTCCAGACAGAATTGGGAACAAAACTGAATATGAGCACCGCTTATCACCCACAAACAGATGGCCAAACTGAGCGGGTGAATAGAATTCTAAAAGATTTATTGCGGGCTTGTATAATTGATTTTGGTGGGTCATGGGAAGATCATTTGCATTTGGCAGAATTCTCATATAACAATAGCTATCAAGCAAGTTTGAGAATGTCGCCATTTGAAGCATTATATGGAAGACCCTGCAGATCTCCAGCATGTTGGGTAGAACCTGGCAACAGACTTGTACTAGGACCCGATATGATTAGAGAAGCATCTGATAAAGTCGACTTCATCAAGAAGCGTTTGAAAACCGCCCAAAGCCGACATAAAAGTTATGCAGACTCCAGAAGGAGAGATTTGACATTTGCTGTTGGTGATCATGTTTATTTGAAGGTTTCTCCGATGAGAGGAGTAATCAGATTTGGAAAGACTGGGAAGTTGGCATCGAGATTTATTGGTCCCTTTCCTATACTTGAGCGAATTGGAACTCTTGCTTATAGGGTTCAATTGCCAGATTGGTTGCCTGGAGTGCACAATGTATTTCACGTATCTCAACTTAGAAGACATGTGCATGATCCGGATCTTGTTGTAGAAGAAGCAGCGCAACGGGATGTGGAGATAACTCCAGAATTAGCACTCAGAAGAGAGCCATTAAAGATTGTTGGCAAAGAAACTAGAGAACTCAGAAGCAAAAAGGTTCATTTAGTTAAGGTGCAGTGGAGCAGTGATCCTAGAGACTGTACTTGGGAAACTGAGGAAAGCATTAAGCAAGCTTACCCCAAATGCAGAGTGAATATCTCTGACTAACTCTGGTGCAAGGTACCTTTACAATACTTTGCATTTACATTTTATTTCCTACTCTACTGTTGTTTCCTTTTCGAGGACGAAAAGTTTTAAGTGGGGGAGATTGTAATAAACCAGAAAATACGAGCCAATTTAAAATATTTAAATTGGTAATTTCGAAAGGATTTGAACAATTGAAATAGATTATTTCAATAAAATAGTGAATTAGGAATAGTGAGTTAGTTTGAAATTTTGAATTCAAACTTTGACTGACTGTGCAGGGTGGAAAATATAACGGATTTTAGCGAAACCAAAAATATTTAAATCTGTTATTCAATACCTTTCTAACGAATCTGAAAAATCGAAATTTCATAACGAGAATCAAAAGTTATGGCCGAATGAATTTTCGGAAGGGTCGGTATATAGAATATATAGCGCTGGAAAATTGATATTTTGCATACGACCTCGGAATTCGACGAAACCACTTTTGTTGGGTCCGGGATATTAAACTATTGCTAGGTTTCAAATTTCATAATTTTTGAAGCTAGTATGTGAGCATGGCAAAAGAAAATGTATTTGGTCAATTTCTGTTAAATTGGATCGACCAGAAAATGACCATTTTTCAAACGACCTCAGAATTCGACGAAACTAGTTTTGTTGGGACCGTAGCGTCAAAACATAGCTAGATGGTTTTTCTGAAATTTTTCGAATCAGTTTGTGGCCCTGGCAAATTGAAATGTGCGTTCAAAGTTAAAAATTAAATGTTTTATACTTTAATTTGAAAATTAACTGACTGTAACAGTCGAATTGGCCTACGAAACATATCCCATTGTGTCCGGAATGGGGGTATTTAGCTAGGGGCGACAGTCGTTGGGTTTAAAAAGGAGTTCGTTTGAGAAAACACTATTTAAAATTTAATATAATCCTTGGCCAATCAGAATTTTCCTTTCATAAATTTTAAAAAAAAAACCCCGATCAACGGCGAAACCCGCTCCCGACCTTCTCTCCGCCGCCGCCGCTACAGCCACCTATAGCCTTCGCCACCGCCACCATTCGAAGCGCCTCAGCCCCCTCTTCAAATCCGACCCCAGCATCACCACCCTCGTCGCCTCCTCCGCCTGAATCGAGGCCAGAAAGTTGGCCACTTTCCATCGCCGCCGCCGCTGATCTAGACCACCGAACGCCACCAAACCACCACCGCCGTGAAGCCCTCGCCGCCCTCTTCCACGTCAGCACCCCCGATCGTCCCCACGTGCCACTGATTTCGCGAAAACTGTAAACCTAGTTTTGAAGTTTCGTGAAAGTGAGTTTTTCTTTGATCTTTACGCTTTGAAAAATCATATCTTTTTGGTGTGTTGACGAAATTCGATGAAACAGGAAACATCGGGACCGCAAGGAAGCTCTCTACCCAATAGAAGAAGCCGCGGATTTTTCTGACATCGTATCGATTTTTAGTGCTCCGAAAACCAATGTGAGAAATCTAAATTAACGTGAAATTGAATGGAAAATGTCGTGTATAATTTATATTAGCGAAATATAAATTACATACGTGTTGCATACCTCATGTACATACGTAGTGTAAGCTATATAAGCGAAGTATGAATTTTACATGCATAGAATAATTGATATGTGTGTTGAAATGCTAGTGAAATATAGCAAATATATATTTATATATATATACTCCCCTCGTCCACAAACCATGGACGATATTTATTGTGGTGAATTGGTGTGAAATATTGGATGAAAAATACAAATGGTTGAATAATTGTTTGTGGTTGATATTGTTTGGTTGTGGTTGAAAAATACCCATTGGTGATTGAAATGAATTGGAAATATTTGTGGAAATAAAAATAAACATGCCGCCTGCGTGCGAATTAGATGCATGAATCCCCATTGTCAAAAACCACGAGGTTTTAAGGTAGAGCGAGGAGCCGTACTAGGGACGGTGCCGGTTTTAACTACCCTGCCGTTATGCTGCCGAAATTTTGAATAATCTTTATGTGTTAGAATTATTTTCATATGTTGAAATTATTTTCATGCATAGAGATTAAAGCCATATATTGAAACTATATCCATGTGTGGAAATGTTTGTGTGTTGAAAAGTATTGTGTGAAAATTAGATTCATTTGTGAATGAATGAAGTGTTTAAACAATAAAAATCACATTTTTTATATATATATGAAGTATGAAAAATATTCGCCTTATATAAATAGTTTCAACAATAAAAATCCCATCTTTCTAATATGAACAACATAAATAAAATGTCCATGTGTGGAAATGCTCATTTGTTGAGAAGTGTGTGTAGTGGAAAAGTTCATGTGTTGAATAAAAAGATCGAACAATAAAAATTACATTTTTATTGAAACTATGAAGTGTTGAAACATCTATTTGTCGAATAAATATTTTAAATGATAAAAATATCATTTTTATCATATGTGTGATATGCTAAAGATATGCGGACGTTGAAATAAATATTTGTGAAAGAAATATTATTTTTAACATGCATAGGGACTAAATAAAATAGTCATGTGTTGAAATCTATTTTAGTTCGCCAAAATTATCATCTTTGAAATGTGAAGTGTTAAAAATAGCCACTTGTTCAAATAAACGTGCATGAGTTGAAATATACATTAATTAGCTAATGATATGATTTTAGCCTATGCATGCAACATTAGAATGAATGGTGTTTTTAAAACCGAAGTAAATCAAATATGAAATTGAATGGAAAATGATAAGTGATAGAAATTGTATATATGTATATGCATATCTATTGAACAGGTTAAAGCAAAAGGGGCTAGAGAAGAGATATAGAATTTTGTGCCCGACAAATAGGTACACATTTACCGCTTTGTTTGGGAGATGATTTTATGAGCCTGTTGGCTAGCCGCTTGGCTTTTTCTTTTTCTTTTTGATATGAGACGCCCGTGTGGCTATTTGGGAATTTTCCCAGACCCTCCCGTACAAAGGAAGTTATGGCGAAATTTTCCGAAATTTAAAGGCGTTAGTGAAATAATTGAAGTGGAAACGATATAGGAATTTTTGAATGAACTATATTTATATAAATATATAAATAGAATTAAAACGAAACGTGGCCGTGTAGTTCGTGTTTTGAAACCGTGATTTCAAATGACTAGTGCGGGAAATCCGACCATTGGATTTTCCCGAAACCGCAACCGTTGGGTTCGCCTTGGAAATATCTTTCCAACGGCACCAACTTTGTGAAGATCCGACGGTTGGATTGCCTGGAATGTTTAATTCAAAACTGAAGAAAAACAGCGCCAAAAACGATTATATATATATATATATATATATATATATATATATATATATATATATATATATATATATATATATATAATTAAATTAAATCGAATATCGACGCTGTAGTTCGTGAATTGAAACCGTAACTTCAAATGGCTAGTGTGGAAGATCCGACCGTCGGATTTTCCCAAAACTGAAACCGTTGGATTCGTTTTGAAATGACCTTCCTAATGATGTAAAATTTGTGAAGATCCAACGGTTAGATTTTCAGATATGTGTAAAACAAAATTAGTGAAAAGCAGCGCCAGTGCATCGACACGACCCGAAACTTCGTTTAATTAAATATGGCCGTTTTAAATTAAATAAAAATGGCGATATATCGTTATAAAATACTATAGACAATATAGAGTGGAAATAAACTAATTTTGTTGTGTTTGCTTGAGATGTGATGGTTGAATGTATTTGACATGAAAATTATAACTAAATAACTGAAATGTGAATGTTGAATAGTCCAACCATGTGATTAATTGATTTGAAAATCTAAATATACGTGGGTTATTTGAAAAGGCCGAGTTTATCTCATTTCAAATAATCGATCGACGTTGAGAAGTCGAAGAGTCGAAGACGGCTGAAGACCGACGATCTCCACATTGGATGGATGGGCGCTACTGATACTCGTGACTAGAGTAGCTACCATGAAGGAATTGAAGTAGTAGCCGTCCAAACATACTGTTGATTGTACGGATATGCGAGGAATTGGTGCCTCCGGTTTCGTTCAGACCCAGAACGGACTTGTAAATGGACTGTGTGTCTGACATTGGATTTTGTTCTGTGTTGATTGATCTCTGTTAAATATATATCTGTTTGGCGGCGGAGAATTTATTCTCTTGCTTAACGCCCTTCTCTGAGACGTACGAGCTCAGAGGTTATACATTGACAGAAATCAGTCGCATGGAGTGGTTTGCCTGTGTGGCACGCCTAAGTGGCATAAGATCAAGGCTTCTGTTGCAAAGCAAAGTCTTGAGGTTGATGATCAAAGCATGGTCTGTGTGACATAGCTTTGTGTATAACGTGAATTCGCGAGCCTCACACCTCGGTATGAGTCAAAAACGGGAGAGTGACTGCAGGGAGAGCACGACGTTTCTTTCTAGCTAAGGTGGTGTCAGTGACCTACTAGCCCTGACATTATATATACTTTTCACCTATGTGGTTGTTGGAATGCGAGGCGCCTCGATATAGGTCTGTAAGGACCGGAAAACGTGTGTTCAGGAATAACTAATCCTCAAAAGTAAGAGAGGACCGGCCCTGAAGATCCAAGGATCATAGTGGGGTCCTGGGACATTTGCTAGAGTGTCTCGAATCGGAGAGGAGCTTGCCCCTTGCCTCGACTCATGAAGGAATCCAATTTCCAATACGAAATATGCGGATGTGATTGTATTACTAGTATGGCGACATAGTAGATGGTAGCTATGCCGCCTAGGATTGATATTTATGATTGAATTTGTTTTTGAAACATATATGCACTAGTAATAATATCAAGCACTTTTGTTTTATTCGTATGAAGCATCTTTGGCCATTATAAGGTAAAAACTCTATCCTCCGGCTTGCGTTGCATTGTGTGATGGGACCTGAGTCTTATAATGGCTTCATTTTATAAAAAGCATTGCGTTGATTTAATCATTTACTATATTTCATGCACTAGCACTCATTGGAGTAAACCCGTTCCGCGAAAGTGGCGTGGTCCTTTGATTTGCCTTATTATTGTTGTTAATAAGTTGAATAGATTTCTCATACCAGTCCCATGACTGACTCATAGTTTGTTTCACCTTGCAAACTCGGGTGCCCTCATTTTCACACGGGCAGCCTAGTTACAGGTTTCAGACGCACCTTTTGGCTCATGGCGAGGCTTGACTACACCGTGCTGACTTGGACTTTCTCCGCCATTATTGTATCTATATTATGATTCCGCCATTGACGATGTAGACTGATATTCCTTTTGTGTACTCTTTATGTATGATTCCGCCTCAGGCGATGGTGACTGATTATGTATCATTATGCACTAAGTTGTATCTTGTACTGTGCTTCTCTGATGTGATGATATCTATATGATTCCGCTGTCATATGTGTGTAAATTATTCTATTTTCTGTTTATGCTATTATCTGTGATCTGCTAATGATGATTAATGTGTTATATTCCAATGATTATCCTTAACACCGTGTCACGGGGTTTTGGGATCGTCACATTATGACCCGAAGGTCAAGGCTATGCATCATCGTTCTCTTTCTTCAAATTCAGTAATTGCCTCTAAATCCATCCTACTTCATTCTGCAACTCCACCGCGTACACAGTTGTTAAAGTGGTTTTAGGTATTGGCAGAGAGTACGACAATATCCGATCCCGGTGTCTTTAACAACCAATCGTTTACATTTTTCACATCGGTCAGATCTTTTACATTTCAAAGGAATTCGTACTTCATATCAAAATATCATATTTTCATAAAAAAAAAATTAATATTCAAGAGAGAATATTATTATTCATCATAAAATCTACATATAAACTAATTTAAAATCTTGAAACAACTCCAACTTTAAACTAATTTGAATATTAAAATAGTTAATTTTTTTAATAGTTTAGCTATATAATTTAAATAGTTTGAAAATAAATAATTTGTATTTAAAATAGAATTTTCAGATTTAGAAAAATCTATAGTTAAAATATAAAATAGTTTATAAAATAAATATTTAATTGTTAAAAATGGTTTATTTAAAATAATTAATAAATATAAAATAGTTACAAGGTAAATTGTTTATAAAGAAAAGTAATTATTATTAAAATAGTTTTAAAATGGTTTAAAATACTATAGTTGGAATTAGAATCGTTTCTTCAAAAGTTAACCAAACTGGAAATCATATTTCAGTTTCAAATTAATTGACAAAATTTCGATATCTTAATTCGTAAGGATTTGACTTCCTATTTGTATTTCAATTCAATTCAACAGTTCGATTTCAAACAATTCGATTTAATAATTTGATTCAAATAATTGAATTTCAATTATAATTCTCACTTTAAATTTTCGTTTAAAACTCTAGAGTTCACAATTCAATTATTACTATAAATCAAGTTAACTTAAAGTAAATATCAAAGGTAGATAAACAATTTAATTTTGATAAATTTATTCCATATTCAATTCAGTTTTAATTCCAGTTATCCACATTTGCGAATTCCTTAAAATCGAATTTTTAATTTCATGGCTTAAAGCTCAAATTTAAAGAAAATAGATTAATAATATCATTTATTGTCTTTAAAACAATATTCAAAAATTCAAGGTTAAATTTTTTATTTATTTAACCAACCGGTGTCCATATATAATTTTCTATCCTATGACCAAGTAATACTTAGAATTTAATTTTAGTATTTTAGGAACAGATATATATCGTTTCAATACAAATTAGGGTCATAGGTATTTATCATTTCAACCTACGTTCTTAATTTTATTTTAAGGATTAATCTCGGGTTTATTTGATGCCCGTAACATCTAGGGTAATGGTTGGGATTAATCAACAAAAATCAATAACATATATAAACAATGTCGATAATAAGCTGGATTACATATTAACACATTAAATATATAAATTCAAGGCATACATCAAAATCAACACATCTAACAGTTCAATGATATCAGTCACTAGTCATTAGGTATGAGGTTCTTTTTTTATTAAAACTAGAAAAAATCTATAACAGTACAATTTATATAATAGTTAAATTAAATTATACAATCTATGCAAATTTAACATAAATATGCAATTTAAACAATCAAACAACAAACAATACAATCGTATCATGACATGAATTTAATTTAACTAACAATCAAATATTTTAGTTAGATGTTAGTGGGTTTAATCACTCACCTTTGGTTCTGAACGAGTTTAAAATCCGAATTTTAGCTCAAAAATCAACGGTCTCAGAATCAGTTCAAATCAATGCTATCGCAAAGAGCTCGACGATACAATTCCAACGCAATTTATTTCTTCCAAAACCGACCTCGTAGCAGAAAGTTATACACGTTTAAACTTATGGAATTCAAATTATAATAAAATAAAATAAAAAGCCTCTCACCCAGTCACCACAAGCCACGTCAGCGCCGGTACTTCTCTCCTCTCAAAAAAATCTGCACTTATTGTTACAGAGAAAAAAACAAACCCATTGTTCATTCAAATTCACAAATCACTCTCGCATCACACCACTCCAGGACTCGATCTGAGATCGTCACCTTCACTGCCATCTAACGCCGTGTCTGTGCCCGTGCTCCTAACCCGACCCCGTCCGATCGCCTACGGCACCCGTAACCGCCTCGAAATTGTGGTACCTTCGTGGCGATTCTGCTTCACCACCGTAGCTCGATATCCGATCACAGTTGTTGGATGCGAAGAGGACGAGATGCTCTACGATATCCCAATTAGAAGATTTTTGCAATCGAGTTATAGATCGAGGCAAAAAAATTGGAAAATCGCAGGCCATTGAATAGATAAGGCGGCAGTTGATAAATTAGGGTTTTGGAATGAATAAAATAATAATATTTCTCGATTAGCATGTATTTAAAGCCAAAATTCGGACTGAGTCCAAATCAGGCCCGCTTACTGTTTAAGATATGTTTTGACGCCTTCTGGACACAATGGGATTGGTTTCAAAGCCTAATTCCAAAGTCTCCAGCAGTTTATTCTAAAAATCGATCATTAAATTAAATTGTACATATAAATTTATATGCGTTTTAATTTCTTACGACCAAACTATAATTTTGATGGTTACAAAATTTTAGATCATAATATAATTTATCATTCCGGATCCAATAAAATTATTTTCACTAAATTCTGATATTATTTGCCAAATGTGAAATTTCACATATTTATAAATAAAATATTCGAATTTAACTTTAACATTGAATTCAATAGTTTGAAATCCCTAATCAAATCAAAAATAGAATTTAATTCTTTTTATATGAATTCCATATTGATTATCAAAATAGTTCAATTTTTGTATTTCAATTATAAATTACATAAATCAAAAAATTTCAATATATAAGGTTCAAATATCATTATAAATCAACATATCAAAATAATTTTTTTATATTTAAACCAACATTGTTCAAAATCACATTAAATTTAATATTTTAAATTATTGCAAAATCTTGGGATGTTACAACCTAATTCTCTTCTTCCTTCTCATTCACGATCCGTAGTTCGAATCCTTCTCATTTGCATTAGAAACCCTCTTCTCGTACGTGCTTTAGCCCTTTTATTCGCGTTTCATCTACTTTGGCATGCATATGGGATTTAGGCAAAAACCCTAGTTTTACTACTTCAGGTACTCGATTTCTTTTTAGGTTTTTATTCTTCAATTCATCTTTGCTTTTCTATGTTGTTACTACATGGTTAAAATGTGCAGTTTGATGGGGAAAAAATTATGGTGAAAAGCAATTTAAGTTTGTACTTTTTTCCTCCTAAAGCAGGCAATGTTTTTGTTCTTTGTCTTAGAAGGAGTCCAAATTGATTTGTCTATAGAAAGATAAGCAATCGTTAATCTTTTCGTTTAGTTTTGAGTGGTATTATGAAAATCACAGGTTTAGAAATAAGATGCAAGTTTGTAACACTTTTAAGCATCTTCAATCTTTTGTGTCAAGTTTGCTAAATTCGGTTTTGTGTAGATAATTTTGCTATAAAAATTAGGACATAATTCAAAAAAGTTGAAGTATTATATTTAAATAGCATATCATCTAGGATGTGAGTATTATGAAACAAAAGTTTAAGGCTATGGTCATAACCCTTCTTTTTTGCATAAATACTGAAGAGAATAGGAAGATAACAATGTATAAGTACTAACAGTAACTCCGTCAGGTAATGTTTTTTTTGGCTAAAACCATGTGGATATTACTGCAAAAGATGTTATAGTTTAAAACATAAAGGGGTATGTGTCTGCGATGACACAATTTACTTTTTTCTTATCCCTTTGCTCATTTTTCCTTCTGTGAAAACAAGATAGAGGGAGATGTAAAGTATATACCATAACACAGCTAATATACCACATTCTGTACCCATATTCGCATAGCTCATTTGAAAAAATAAATATATTTTTTACCTTTTTAAACATGAACAATTTCAGTCCTTTTTCATTGCTAATTTTATAAAAAAAAGTTTTATGCATCACATTTTCATGCATTTGTGTATCTATTTGAAGGGATTTTAAGACATATCAGTCATCTGAACCACATAAAAGCTTCATGTTAGACAAACCTTCGTGTTGGAAAAAGCTTCTATTATGTTGTCTAGTTGCAAAGCTCTACAACCATTTTTCAAATGCGCAGACCAGACAAAGTGGAGTTACATTCATTCATTTTTTTTCTTCGTATGATTCATAACGCAGCAGACAACACCTAAAATAAATCATTTTTTAAAACCGAAAAAGTTGACATTAGCCACTTTGAAGCATAACGAACTCTTTGAGTTGCTATAGCTTTACATGCAATGCTACATGAGAAATCATATTTTGGTTTTTCCATAATTGTTATTATCTTGTAGTAACTCCACTAGTGTAGACAAAGTTAGACATCTTATTCATATTTTTCTCTCAAGTTTTGTAGTAACCGTGAGTGTGCATTCTTTTTTTCTTTTTTTTCTTTTTTAGGGTGGCTTCATAGGCGAAGCATGTAGCGCAACGGAAGTAGGACTGGAATGTTTTCAGGTTTTTACTTAGCATTACAACTTTTCTTCGACAGAATATATTTTAGTAAACAAATCAGACTAATACCTGAAAATGTGTTGTGTTCGAAAATGTGGTGCGTAAACCTTTTTTATATGTCTAATCTGTCTTAAAATCATTTTTCATCTAAGTGTGTATTTGGATACATTTTTACTTGAAGACCATATTTCTACTTGTCTTTGCCACTCAGTGTAGTTGCGGATATTATATGTCTTTTGATTTCTTTTTACTAATAAACGAATTTAGAAATTTTTGTTTAGGGGAAGTATTGAAATAACAATGTCACCATGTATGATGTATTTTATAACTAGGAAAGTGGCTTGTGTAGCATTATATTTAGTTGCAAAATTAGTATACCAAACTTAATATTACTTTTGTTCAAAGTTCTAAGTTGCATGAAACAGTGCTTGCAGGTTGTATGTGATGCTTGCAGTTTTGTATGCATATATTTCACGTAGCTGAACTAAGTTATATTGTTAATACACACACACACACACATGTATGTATTCCTAACATATTTTTGGACATGTAACTTTCAGCTCATTCATTTCCACTGTTTAAGTATACAATATTTCAGGTAGTTGTGTTAAACTTATATTGACAACAATGCTCGTAGTTTTTGTATGTATATATTTCATGTAGCTGATTGATATTGTTTGTAATACCTACAGGCTTTGTAGGAGACCTCTGTTCTAGAGTTTCCAAGGCAAATTACAAAAGGACGGATTAAAAAAGGCTTTTAAATTCATTTTCTTAGAATTTCAAAGTATACGGTGTATTGTGTTATCTATTGTTCCGCTCTGCTGTGTATTGCATTATCTATTTCATGCAGTAGTCATGCACACATTTTGACAGCCAATTGTTTTGTATATATGCATTTTTTTTTGTTCATGGCTGAAGTCCCATAGTTTTTGTTAAGTGGAAATTTACTTTAAGGGTCTACCATTTGGTCCCAATTATTTAGTAGGACACGCTATTTAAATAATTATTTTTCAGAACAAAAATTAAAACGCAAGTCTTCGTCTTATGAAATAACCATCGTATCTTAAAAAATGATGTGCCAGTGGAAATTTGGTCAAAATTAAATCGCTGTTTCTTCTGAACTTAAAGTGGGAAAAAATAAGGTGTTAGTTTGTTCTGAGATCAAATTCGAGTTAAATTATGGAAAATTTTGAGATGATTTTGTTCAATTGGATAGGCTTACGATTTTATCTGTTGGATTGCTTGTTTTTTGGTGAGTCTTTTTTTTATTTGTTATTTACCATTGTCAGTACGATGTTCTATGTCGTTTTTCATGCTCTTGTATACTTTTTGTATAGAACTATTCGATGTTATTTGTTAGACAGTATTGATCTATTAGAGGAATTTTTCATTTTGTTTTGGTCGATCAATGAACTCTGAAATGTATTCTTCTGATTAAAAATTAATTGTGTATTTAGCTTGGTTGCATTATTTACTTTAGATTATGATATTTGTATTTACACTATAACTTCAGTTTTTTCTTGAGCAATCATAACAGTTAGCCTGTTTTTCAGTTCTTGGTGTTTTATAATCTGTAAAAGATAAATAATTATATCTTTAATAAAATTAGGACAGGAAATGATAAATGGGTGAGATTCTGTACAGAAAATTATAATTTGTACAGAAAATGATATATGATTTCACTGATAACTGCATTTCAATGTATATTTAAAAATGAAGCTAAAATCTTTTTATATTAAAAGAATATTGCATTTAAATGTATAGGTACAAATGTTAAATATAAAACCATGCTCCTTCTTAATGTAAGATAACCGAAAAATATTTTGCATAGTTTTTATTGTTGTATGTATATTTGATCCAAACCAAATATTGTAAAAGATTAAATGTTATTTAATTTGACGTACTGGATGCTACTGTATACATGATTTTAAAAAGATATATGCATATATCTTTTTTTTAAATAATGAAATAAAATATTTAGCCGTTCTTAGATATCATAGTTACTAGTACATGTTAAAAATATGTATAAAATTTCTTCTGATTTGAAAATCTTAAAATAGGTGTAAAAATTATTTAAATAACATATATAAAAGATAAAAGCATATATGTTTAAGATGTTTGAATTTAAGTTTTTGTATTTTATGCATGATTTAATTTTGATAACTTTGACATTTGTACTTTTCCTTCATATAAAACACATTCAAGTAACAAAATTAAACAATAGAAGGAAAGAAATGATGAATTGACTCTAGCAATTTTATGTTTCCTTTATTTTTAACATGGTGTTTTCAGTTATTGATAAATAATAAATGCTTATTTTTTAAAAAAAAATTTCTATATACCTTGTATTATGCTTTAATATGTTTATTTTTTTATAATGATTATTATATGGCATAATGTAGTTGATTTGCCTATCTTTCAGTTCAATGAAGACTTCATAAATTTCTACTTCAAATTCAAAAGCGGCAGCAGGAATTAAGCTTTGCCACCACCGAATCCCACCAAAGTTGAGGACTGTGAAGGCAGAGTTGAATGTGGGGAAGAAGCTTTATGGTTGCTCCATGTGGCCTGTAAGTATAAATTAAGTATTTTTGGTTGGTTTGCCGATTAATGTATTTTTTAGTGACATTGTACTTGAGAATTTAACATATATGCAAAATGATGATTATGAGTATTTTATGTGGCATGAAGAAGTCCTTGAAATGAATAACAATGCTAAAATGGAAGATACTAATGTTAAATTGGTGGAAAAAGAAAATTATATATTACAATTGCTCATGGAAAAGAAGAATCTTGAAGAAAACTTGCTGAAGTAAAAGCAAAAGAGGGCAAAAGTTGATGAGATTGTAGCTGATATGAAGATAGAGATGGCTTTAATGTGCTTTAAATGTGGAAATCATGAGAAAGGAAAAAATTCTTTGCAAGAGCTTTAGCTATGTCATGGATCATGTTTGGGATTATTTTGTGTATGCTTATGACAATGTAATGTAGTGAGGTACAGCTTTTATTCATATTTTTTTCCATGTTTCATGTTTTGGGAGTTAATTAAATGTGATGTGTAATTTTGTATGTTTTGAAACGAAAATATGAATGGTGTTTTATTATGAGTACTATGGTTATCCTAACGTAGAAGAAAGATAATGGATTATATGTTTTTTTTAGAATAATTTAAGTTTAACTGAATTTAGCGATGATATTGAGATGGCTGATGTCGAAAACTTTATGATAAATTTGATAATAAATTTCTACTGTATGATAAAGTTATTCACATATTGAGCTTGACTTCGTAATATGTACTGCATGTTCTGATTTCTAAAAAAAATTATATATTTTCAACTAAAAATTAGTGCCTAAAAATTAACATATGATATATATACATTTTTTTTAAATATGAAGTTCATTTTTGAAAAGATAGAAGCAACTATCTTTTTTAAATATGAAATTAAAAAAGATAGTCTACAAAATGTTGTTGATTGTAAATTGTAATACTTGTTTAAAAAGATATATGTATTTATCTTATTTACTACGTTATCAATATAAAGTTGATGTATGGTTTTATAAAGGTAAATGTATATATCTTTTTAATGTTTAAAATATTTAATAAGATATACACAATTACCTTTTTAAATAAATTAAATTACATATTAATTTTTCAATATAAATTGTGAAATTATATTTTTGTATACACTTGTAATTTTTTTTTATAAAAAAAAATTATTTTTTAAATGAATATATCATTTTCAACATTATTTATGTAATAATATAGAGAAAAGATAAATAAATTTATCTTTTTAAACAGTTTATGTTTTTCCCATAAAATCTATACATATTCAAAAGATAAATATATTCTAAATACACGTTATCACACTATATAATATATACATTATATGTTTTTATATGATTATGAGTAAGTGAATTTACCATATGTTGCAACTAAAATACTCGAAGAATCATATGATTTGGATACGTTAATTATCTTAAAAATATAAATACATATATCTTTTTGTAGAAGTTATATGTTTTCATGCAATATAATATACAAGGTTTTTATTTAGTAAAATATAGTTACAGCTATGGTGTTTACAATGTCATTCACAAGTTTTACCCAGAATTTTAACTGCATGAATGGAATTCACATATAATTCCATTTATACTTCATTAGTAATATGTTTTATAATTCCATTTTTTTACACAGCAAACAAATGCAATATGTGCAACTTTTCGTATGGAAGAAGAAACTTCAATATTTCTCCAAACACAGGCAATCATTTCCTGTGCAACAAAATTATTAATGTTGTTGTTGTATTTATCGTATTGACAAAAGATAAAAATATATATCTTTTATTTAAAATCTATCTTTATGTTAGTGTGTATGATTAATTACTGAATTTTGTTAGCGTGTATGATTAATTGGTGTATTTTCTTATTGGGTATGATTAAATGACGTTAAAATCGTAATTATTCCAATTAGTAATTCAGTGCTGTTAATAGAAGTATAGAATATAAAAAGATAAAACTATTTATCTTTTTCAACCTGTAAACAACATAAGATTATAATTTAACATTTAAATAATTATACAATTATATAATAACATATGGAAAAAAATACATTACAGTACACAGATACTCACACAAAATGAACCTATTAACTTTACTACATACAACAAACTTAAATTAAAAAGATAAAACTATTTATCTTTTTCAACCTGCAAACAACATAAGATTATAATTTAACTTTGAAATAATTATACAATTATATAATAACGTATTGAAACAAAAATACATTACAGAACACAGATACTAGTCAACATAAACCTTTTAACTTTACTACATACAACAAACTTAAATTACTGCCTTTATATGAAAATATAAATGCAGTTATCTTTTAAAACATTTTCTGCCAAAAAAAAAACCAAAAAATCAAATAATCGTTTAACATAACGCAACATAAATTTTAAAAAGCCAAATAATCAATTAATCATTCAACAATAGTACAAGTTGCATAATATTAAATAAAAAGATAAAATTGAATATATTTTAAATAACCTAAACCACATAATATAAAAAAACCATAAAATAAAACTTCTAGAATTTTAATTAGTTTTTAACATTAATGAGTTCTAAAAATCAAACTTCATGACATACATATAATCAGTCCTAAAGTGATATAATTTTCCTCAAAAGTCTAAATTATCATATATGGAGTTGCACACCAGATTAGATAACATAAGCATAATATATGTCCGATCAACAATCTTGATCGGTAGCCAAAAATTATATTTAGTGATTAAAGTACCGTCTCAAAAGTCATAAGCATTATTGTAGTACAAAAAATATTTACAAAACAAAAAAAGAAACACAAGCCTCCATCATGTAGCATGTCAGAAGCGTCCATCAGCATTCCATTTGTAACAACCCGGATTTTTAGAACATGCTAAGACAAGAATCATAAAATTTGAATCAGGACAAACGGGCTATGCCACTGCGTTCGTCTCGGAAAAATACGCGAAATAGAGTCCGAGTTTTCGAAAATCGGAATCCGTATGACCAAGTTATGACCCGTCGAAGTTTTCAGAAAATTTCAAGTTCAAAAACAGTTCAAATTTGAATTCAGATTTCAAATTCAGCCAAGCAGAAGAGACGGGAAAAATTCCCGCCACCCCCAAGTCGACTGGGGAGTCGACTTGGGAGTCGACACACCCCAGGTGGTGTCGACTGCCCAGTCGACACCCCTGTCGACTTGGGTGGTCGTCCAGTTGGCCTGGGTGTGCCTGACTTGTTCCTCAAGACATGCTCTTGGGTCCGGTCTATTGGCCTGTGACGGGTTTTGAGGGTTCAGATCTATCATAGGGTTAATCTAAGGGCCTAAACTACTCCTAATCTCTATAAAAACACCCTAGGACCTAACCTAAATCACTAAAAATCAATCCTACAACTAAGTGCTACCAAAATCTATCTTGATCATGGCCTCCATCTCCAACTCCAAGGGCTTATGCATTCAAATCGGGTTCAAATCAAAGGTGCTAGCTTGCTACATCAAATCAAGGGAGTGGATCAACGTTGCTATGCAAGTTTCATGACGATTCTTCAACAAAGAAGCCACCTTTCTTCGTTAAAACGATGCATGATCCTTCCCTAAGCCTCGCTATGTAAGTTCTAGCTACTTCTAGATCTAAACAGTAGTTTTAATGATGGCATGGAATAAAACGAGATTACACTAAGTATGCTAGCCTATATGAATCTTGTCATGCCTCTTTTGTTTGAACCTATGACTTTTGGCTATGCTTAGTGACTAAATCATGCTATTCATGTTATGATTAACCTAGTCTATCTTGCAAGTTTGAATCTTTATCTATGAAATGTTAGCATGAACCTTTGGGAACCATTTGACTTATGAAACATTGGCAAAGATTTGACTTTGGGGCTTATGCATGTAAATGAACCCAAACCCCTTATGTTATCATGCATGTTGGTGGCCAAATTCCCTTATGATAATATGCATGTTTGTGGCCAAATTCCCTTATGATAATATGCATGTTTATATGCATGTTTGTGGCCAAATTCCCTTATGATACAATGCATGTTTGTGGCCAAATTTCCTTATGATATTATGCATGTTTGTGGCCAAATTTCCTTATGATACTATGCATGTTTGAGGCCAAATTCCCTTATGATACTATGCATGTTTGTGGCCAATTTCCCTTATGATACTATGCATGTTTGTGGCCAAATTCCCTTATGATACTATGCATGTTTGTGGCCAATCCCTCTTGGACATCGTGCATGTTTTAGGCCAATGTGTTATCATGGTATTTCTACCATGTTGACTCGCTTTCACTTGCGTTTGAAAATACGTTTTGGGTGGTTTAGACAAAATGTGAATATGGCATGAAACGTGACTCGAAGTTACATGAAACATGACATGTAAGTTAAACTAAAATGTGGACATGACACGTAGGAAAACATGGGACTTGAAACTAGACATGTATGGGTTGTAAGTGTAATATGACACTAGAACAAACATGAAAGTGGCCAACTCGAGGTTGGGTTGAGTTTGTAGCATAAATCTACCCGGACCCGCCCGACTTAACTAGTGGCTACAAACAATAGGACCCAATGTGGGTAGTTGGTCATATAACACTTAAAACCCGAGGTTAGACTAGGTTGTGGTGTAAATCTACCCGGACCCGCCCGGCTTAACTAGTAACCACAACAAAGTCTAATGTGAGAGTTTGGGGTGCAACAATCTAATTAATGCTACATGAAAAGGTTAAGTAATTTTGACTAATGACACTTAACCGATATGACACGAATGGGTAGGTTAAGTGGAACCGGACTTGATTTCTTAATGACACTTAACCAAACAAGACAATTAGGGAATGGGGTTAAGTAATTTACACTTAACTAATCCGACTTGGTAATTAGATGGGGTTAAGTAACTTAGACTTAACTAATCTAAACACGGTAACTAGATGGAGTTAAATAATCTACACGTAACTAATCTAAACACGGTAATTAGATGGGGTTAAGTAACCTACACTTAACTAATCTAAACACGGTAATTAGATGGGGTTAAGTAACCTACACTTAACTAATCTAAACATGGTAATTCGATGGGGTTAAGTTAAACCCTTAACCAATCTAAACTTGGTAATTCCTTGAGGTTAAGTAACTTATACTTAACCAATTATACATGATGATTTGATGGGGTTATGCAACCATACTTAACCAGTCTAATATGAGAGCTTGATAGGGTTAAGTCACGAGACCGTTTAAAATATACTTAACCATTATAATACGATTAGTGGATGGGGTTAAGTTAACCTATACTTAACCAATCCGACTCGATAATCCGATGAGGTTAAGATAATCTATGCTTAATCAATCTAACACGATAACCTGATAGGGTTAAGATAAACAAATACTTAACCAAATTGACTTGATGATTGAATAGGGTTAAGTCATGAGCTTCTTGGTATACTTAACAAACTTGTAGGGCTAGGTCTTGGACTTGAATACTTAGCCAAATCTTGACATAATTCGTAGGCAGGTTAAGTCATGAACTTAAATGACAATACTTAACCCCTTAGACAAAACCCTAGTTCATGGGACTAGGTGGAAAACCGGGATTAACAAGGATAACGGGAAAGGAGACTAAGTGGTAAACTTTAGTTTGGGAAACTAAGTAGTAATTCTTAGTCGAGGAATTTGGACCAGTTCACAGATAGATGAGTAACCCGATATGGTAGGTCATCGCTTAAAACACGAGGAGGAGCAAATTATCTGACTTAGATAAAGGCTCCAATGAACTGGGTGGCGAAGCGGTAGCTTCGGGGGACGTGAGGGTACTCTTGGTATCCCTTTGTGAGGTGGTAGATGGTCCATGAAACCCGGCCTCACAGAGGTTAAGGTCTGCGGTAGAAGAGCCAAGAGTATGCCTTGGTTGCTATGCGAGCGACCTAAAGATTGGGATGAGTTAGCGTGGAGTCGACGATACTTGTTTTTGCCCTGGATAGCACGTCGCCGACTACCTACCATCTTTAGTCAATCATGTATGAACGGAAAGGCAGAGAACCCCCAATAGACCATGTTCTTGCTATCGAGTCATGGGTGAGGTTGGCCCATAGGAAAGTGGGGATATAGTGGGGCCGGAATGTGGTTCTCATACATGATTTTTATTTGATTGCCTTTCAGTAGTTGAGGGAGGGGACACGTGGGACCATAGCCACGGATACAAAAACAGACCTTGATATTTGCATCAGCAGACGACTTAAAGCCCCCGACCGAGTTCCGTATTTCTTGATTTGCCCTAGCACGGAACTCGGATGGCACATTGAGGAACATGTGCGTCTAGACATGGAAAACGATTCACGATACATACGCGGGATAAAGGGTGCGGTTGACGGGTGGCATAATCCCTAGTGGTCCTAGGTGGCTAAAACCCAAACCAAGTTACGAATACGTTCATTAGGTAGCATAATCCCTATTGGTCCTAGGTGGCGTAAATCCTAAGTGAACACGCGATAGTTTATGGTAAGAAAACATAACCAGATCAAGGGTAACAGTCCAAACAACTTCAAGGATAAAATGGTACTACATGGGAAAGCCCGTACGGCCTACGGCAAGGGACTGAACTTATACATGGAAAGAAATATACGAGTTGGGAAAACCTACATATGCTATATATATTAGGTTGACATGGACCATTACATGACATTGGGCAGGGGACATTCATAGTTAACACATGACGCGGGTTGGGATATTAGTACGATAGGTGCAGAGCAAATATACATGATAAATATCTTGGGATGTTATACATGATAGATACCTTGGGGTAGTATACTGGATAGAAACCTGACGATGTGATACCTTGATTTATCTTGACACAGTAGTTTATCATGATACCTTAGTTTATCTTGCTACCGTAGTTCATCCAGTTATCTTGGTTTAGCTTATCTATATTGTCGTCATCCTTATGTTTACTTTCATTTTATGCATGTCATGTTACCTTTACCTGTTTTTATACTGGGAGTAGATAGGACTTACCAGTCTTTTTGACTGACCCCGTTTTCTTTCGCCTCTTTGTCTTCCGTTCCCTCCCCCCAGGTTTTCAGGGAGGAAATGATGTTGTTTAGTTCGGACCTCTTATGCTTGAAGGTCATCATGTACAGCTTGGTCTTCTCTTGGCTATGGCTGCTTCACCGCGTTATTTTGGGGAATAATTTATGAAAAAGGTTTCATGCTTCTTTATTATTGCAAGACAGGTTTTGATGTATCCTGATGTAAAAGGCTTTAGACCTTATTTTATAAGGTAATGAAATTTGTTTTACTTTTGCTGTTTTATATATGTTCTATCTTGTAATATTTCTGTGCATGTTTACCTCGATAATGCTTCACCAAACCTAGTGCATTCCCTTTGTGAGTGACCCTAGCGGAGGTGGGGTGATACATTTGGTATCAGAGCAGAAGGTTACCAGACTGGGCAAAAGTTTTTAAAACCTTCTGAAAACTATTTGAGAAACCGTTTACAAAGAAGCATTTTTCAAGAAAAGTTTTTTTTTAAAAAAAGCTATTCCCCAAAAGCCATTAGCACTATCCTTTGTCTCCTTGATTGAACCTCTTTTCGTTTCTTTCCTCCATCTGTAGTCACAGTAGTTTTAACTGCGACTAATCCTTGTCTAGCTACGTAAGTGTTTTCCCGTGCGATGGAGGGAGTTCTCGAGAGACCTGTTACCGTGTTACAAGGAAGGGTAATAAGAGCAAGGATAAAGGACACGGACATAAGGATAAGCAGCTTGTTAGTATGGATTAGTCCACGAAGGAAGGCAATGACAAGATCAGCGAGAGGGCAATTGTATGCCCTCACTCCTAGCGTACCTAAGAGGGATGGTATCGTTTCTGTTAAAGGTTTAGCCTTTCTTTTCTATCGCCCTGTCCAGACTTTGTTTTGATCATCGCATCATTTAAGTCTGCCTCGATAGTTAAGTCTCTGCACCTTAGTACTAGCATGGTAGAAGATCCCACTTTAGTCCCAAAATCTGGTTGGAGAGTTGGTCCATTTATTCATGACTTGTTTGGAATTGAGAGTGTAAATGCCAAGTGTTGAGATTAGAAGCAATGCTTCTATTGTTGAGCTATGGATGGATTCTAGGGATAAAGTGGTTATCCAGTAAGGGATACCATTCTCGGTTTTGAAAAGAGGGTAGTCAGACTCTTGGCCTGCTTTGGTAATACGCTCGAAACCTCGTGTAACCTTTTGGGCTTTGTCATGGTTGGTTACCTAGAATCACTTGATGTATTTATCGGAAACCTCTAATCCGATCAAGTAACGTTCGCCAATAAAGCGGATGGTTCATTCCGCTTAAGCATGGGTTATAGGAATCACCCTAGTAAGTGCACGTGGTAACATGGATTGGCATCGGTAAACGAGATCCAGAATTCACTAGTGAATTTTGGAGAGCTTGCATGAGTACGCGGATATGTTTGGGCCGAGCATACAAGGGAAAGAATAAGTGGAAGTGAAACGAGAGGCGACAGTGAAATGAGTTCCGACTCATACCTTGGAAATAGGAATCAAGGAGCTACGAAATCATGAAGTCAAAAGCGATCAAGGCACAATGGAATTAAGCTCAAGGAAATGCGGCTTAGACGCGCGCATCAGGTCTCTTTTTAAGAGTATATCATTGATCCCTGGTTCTCCTGTAGAGCTTGCTTGCATGCTATCGTTTGGTGGATATCCTCTCGGTCCTGTTTTTGTTGCAAACCCCGTAAGGAGTTTGTCTTGGGAACCTTAGGTAGAACCCTATGGATGTAAACATGTATTTGAAACATGCTATGTTTGATATGGTTGCAAATGGCTGCAAGTGGTTGCTCGTGGATGCGCGAATACACGTTAGATACTAGATCGACGCACTCACATTTTGTATTGCATATGCACGAGTATTTATACTTGTTTATGGATGAAATTGAATGTGTTGTCATGCGGATGTTGCATATGGATGAATGTTTGTGCACACATATAGTACTTATGTGACTAGGACTATTTGCATACATGTTGGACTCATG
The DNA here is from genome assembly GCA_030737875.1 of Allium sativum. Lineage (NCBI taxonomy): Eukaryota > Viridiplantae > Streptophyta > Magnoliopsida > Asparagales > Amaryllidaceae > Allium > Allium sativum. Next base: position 534,391,011 of record CM060926.1, read on the forward strand.
GCACTAAACATATCTTGCATTAGAAAGATCATTCAGGCCTGATCATTAGCATTAGCTAAGAAGCATATACACACACGTTCTGCATATGTTCATATGGCATTAGAAATCATCTAAGGAAAATGGTTGCCTGTGGATGATGTTTTGAGTAGATGGATGGTGGATGGTAGGATACGTTCTTCCTAACTTGGAGATTTCGGGGACGAAATCCTTTAAGTTGGGGAGGATGTAACAACCCGGATTTTTGGAACATGCTAAGACAAGAATAAAGGCAGAATTTAATTATAAAATTTGAATCAGAAGAAACGGGCTATGCCACTGCGTTCGTCTCGGAAAAATACGCGAAATAGAGTCCGAGTTTTCGAAAATCGGAATCCGTATGACCAAGTTATGACCCGTCGAATTTTTCAGAAAATTTCAAGTTCAAAAACAGTTCAAATTTGAATTCAGATTTCAAATTCAGCCAAGCAGAAGAGGCAGGAAAAATTCCCGCCACCCCCAAGTCGACTGGGGAGTCGACTTGGGAGTCGACACACCCTAGGTGGTGTCGACTGCCCAGTCGACACCCCTATCGACTTGGGTGGTCGGCCAGTTGGCCTGGGTGTGCCTGACTTGTTCCTCAAGACATGCTCTTGGGTCTGGTCTATTGGCCTATGACGGGTTTTGAGTGTTCAGATCTATCCAAGGGTTAATCTAAGGGCCAAAACTACTCCTAATCTCTATAAAAACACCTTAGGACCTAACCTAAATCACTAAAAGTCAATCCTACAACTAAGTGCTGCCAAAATCTATCTTGATCGTGGCCTCCATCTCCAACTCCAAGGGCTTGTGCATTCAAATCGGGTTCAAATCAAAGGTGCTAGCTTGCTACATCCAATCAAGGGAGTGGATCAACGTTGCTATGCAAGTTTCATGACAATTCTTCAACAAAGAAGCCACATTTCTTCGTCAAAACGATGCATGATCCTTCCCTAAGCCTCGCTATGTAAGTTCTAGCTACTTCTAGATCTAAACGGTAGTTTTAATGATGGCATGGAATAAAACGAGATTAAACTAAGTATGCTAGCCTATATGAATCTTGTCATGCCTCTTTTGTTTGAACCTATGACTTTTGGCTATGCTTAGTGACTAAATCATGCTATTCATGTTATGATTAACCTAGTCTATCTTGCAAGTTTGAATCTTTATCTATGGAATGTTAGCATGAACCTTTGGGAACCATTTGACTTATGAAACATTGGCAAAGATTTGACTTTGGGGCTTATGCATGTAAATGAACCCAAACCCCTTATGTTATCATGCATGTTGGTGGCCAAATTCCATTATGATAATATGCATGTTTGTGGCCAAATTCCCTTATGATAATATGCATGTTTATATGCATGTTTGTGGCCAAATTCCCTTATGATACTATGCATGTTTGTGGCCAAATTTCCTTATGATACTATGCATGTTTGTGGCCAAATTTCCTTATGATACTATGCATGTTTGAGGCCAAATTCCCTTATGATACTATGCATGTTTGTGGCCAATTTCCCTTATGATACTATGCATGTTTATGGCCAAATTCCCTTATGATACTATGCATGTTTGTGGCCAATCCCTCTTGGACATCGTGCATGTTTTAGGCCAATGTGTTATCATGGTATTTCTACCATGTTGACTCGCTTTCATTTGCGTTTGAAAATACGTTTTGGGTGGTTTAGACAAAATCTGAATATGGCATGAAACGTGACTCGAAGTTACATGAAACATGACATGTAAGTTAAACTAAAATGTGGACATGACACGTAGGAAAACATGGTACTTTAAACTAGACACGTATGGGTTGTAAGTGTAATATGACACTAGACCAAACATGAAAGTGGTCAACTCGAGATTGGGTTGAGTTTGTAGCATAAATCTACCCGGACCCGCCCGGCTTAACTAGTGGCTACAAACAATAGGAGCCAATGTGGGTAGTTGGTAATATAGCACTTAAAACCCGAGGTTAGACTAGGTTGTGGTGTAAATCTACCCGGACCCGCCCGGCTTAACTAGTAACCACAACAAAGTCTAATGTGAGAGGTTGGGGTGCATTAATCTAATTAATGCTACATGAAAAGGTTAAGTAATTTTGACTAATGACACTTAACCGATATGACACGAATGGGTAGGTTAAGTGGAACTGGACTTGATTTCTTAATGACACTTAACCAAAAAAGACAATTAGGGAATGAGGTTAAGTAATTTACACTTAACTAATCCGACTTGGTAATTAGATGGGGTTAAGTAACTTAGACTTAACTAATATAAACACGGTAATTAGATGGGGTTAAGTAATCTACACTTAACTAATCTAAACACGGTAATTAGATGGGGTTAAGTAACCCACACTTAACTAATCTAAACACGGTAATTAGATGGGGTTAAGTAACCTACACTTAACTAATCTAAACACGGTAATTCGATGGGGTTAAGTTAAACCCTTAACAAATCTAAACTTGGTAATTCAATGAGGTTAAGTAACTTATACTTAACAATTATACATGATGATTTGATGGGGTTAAGCAACCATACTTAACCAATCTAATATGAGAGCTTGATAGGGTTAAGTCACGAGACCGTTTAAAATATACTTAACCATTATAATACGATTAGTGGATGGGGTTAAGTTGACCTATACTTAACCAATCTGACTCGATAATCCAATGAGGTTAAGATAATCTATGCTTAACCAATCTAACACGATAACCTGATAGGGTTAAGATAAACAAATACTTAACCAAATTGACTTAATGATTGAATAGGGTTAAGTCATGAGCTTCTTGGTATACTTAACCAACTTGTAGGGCTAGGTCTTGGACTTAAATACTTAGCCAAATCTTGACATGATTTGTAGGCAGGTTAAGTCATGAACTTAAATGACAATACTTAACCCCTTAGACAAAACCCTAGTTCAGGGGACTAGGTGGAAAACCGGGATTAACAAGGATAACGGGAAAGGAGACTAAGTGGTAGACCTTAGTTTGGGAAACTAAGTAGTAATTCTTAGTCGAGGAATTTGGACCAGTTCACAGATAGATGAGTAACCCGATACAGTAGGTCATCGCTTAAAACACGAGGAGGAGCAAATTATCTGACTTAGATAAAGGCTCCAACGAACTGGGTGGCGAAGCGGTAGCTTCAGGGGACGTGAGGGTACTCTTGGTATCCCTCTGTGAGGTGGCAGATGGTCCATGAAACCCGACCTCACAGAGGTTAAGGTCTGCGGTAGAAGAGCCAAGAGTATGCCTTAGTTGCTATGCGAGCGACCTAAAGACTGGGATGGATTAGCGTGGAGTCGACGATACTTGTTTTTGCCCTGGATAGCACGTCGCCGACTACCTACCATCTTTAGTCAATCGTGTACGAACGGAAAGGCAGAGAACCCCCAACAGACCATGTTCTTGCTATCGAGTCATGGGTGAGGTTGGCCCATAGGAAAGTGGGGCTATAGTGGGGCCGGGATGTGGTTCTCATACATGATTTTTCTTGGATTGCCTTTCAGTAGTTGAGGGAGGGGTCGCGTAGGACCATAGCCACGGATACAAAAATAGACCTTGATATCTGCATCAGCAGACGACTTAAAGCTCCCGACCGAGTTCCGTATTTCTTGATTTGCCCTGGCACGGAACTCGGATGGCACATTGAGGAACATGTGTGTCTAGACATGGAAAACGATTCACGATACATACGCGGGATAAAGAACACGGTTGACGGGTGGCATAATCCCTAGTGGTCCTAGGTGGCTAAATCCCAAACCAAGTTACGAATACGTTCATTAGGTAGCATAATCCCTTGTGGTCCTAGGTGGAGTAAATCCTAAGTGAACACGCGATAGTTCATGGTAAGAAAACATAACCAGATCAAGGGCAACAGTCCAAACAACTTCAAGGATAAAATGGTACTACATGGGAAAGCCCGTACGGCCTACGGCAAGGGACTGAACTTATACATGGAAAGAAACATACGAGTTGGGAAAACCTACATATGCTATATATATTAGGTTGACATGGACCATTACATGACATTGGTCGGGGGACATTCATAGTTAACACATGACGCGGGTTGGGATATTAGTACGACAGGTGCAGAGCAAATATACATGACAAATATCTTGGGATGTTATACATGATAGATACCTTGGGATAGTATACTGGATAGAAACCTGACGATGTGATACCTTGATTTACCTTGACACCGTAGTTTATCATGATACCTTAGTTTATCTTGCTACCGTAGTTCATCCAGTTATCTTGGTTTAGCTTATCTATCTTGTCGTCATCCTTATGTTTACTTTCAGTTTATGCATGTCATGTTACCTTTACCTGTTTTTATACTGGGAGTAGATAGGACTTACCAGTCTTTATGACTGACCCCGTTTTCTTTCGCCTCTTTGTCTTCCGTTCCCCCCCCCCCCCCCTAGGTTTTCAGGGAGGAAATGATGTTGTTTAGTTCGGACCTCTTATGCTTGAAGGTCATCATGTACAGCTTGGTCTTCTCTTGGCTATGGCTGCTTCACCGCTTTATTTTGGGGAATAATTTATGAAAAAGGTTTTATTCTTCTTTATTATTGCAAGACAGGTTTTGATGTATCCTGATGTAAAAGGCTTTAGACCTTATTTTATAAGGTAATGAAATTTGTTTTACTTCCGCTGTTTTATATATGTTCTGTCTTGTAATATTTCTGTGCATGTTTACCTCGATAATGCTTCACCAAACCTAGTGCATTCCCTTTGTGAGTGACCCTAGCGGAGGTGGGGTGATACACCATTCAACATTATTGCTGTCTTGACGCTCCTCCTGTTGAGTTTCATTGCGAATGTTCAATGTGACTGGATTAGAGTGAGCCGTACGTGATGCTCCTGGGAATGAATTCGCTCTTTGGTTCCTGGCACTACATCTGACCAATGTCTTCGTGAGTTTGGGTTCTGATGATTTGGGTACTGCAGTGACCGGTGAGTCAGGCTGCGATGGCGGCATGTATTCTTCCTGAAAATTGTAATCATGCATAAGTTGCTGTGGAGATTCCGGCCATTCCCTCCAACCTATCTCTGGACCAATGACTTCAATGGACTTATCTCTTAAGGCTTCCCACTATCTGGATGAGTGAAATTTCAGCTCATAACCCATTATATCAAATCGATCACTTGTGTTGATGTCTTTTAGGTCCTCTATGTATACCCTCTGATCAAGAAAATTTAACTAGTTCTCTTCAAATCCTATTAGGATTTCTTGTGGTGATCTGGTATGATGAAAATGATCCCAACGTTTCACACTCAAAAAATATTCAGAATTATTGATGTGAGCAACATAATCCGTCTGAGAACGCACTCCTGTGTAAAATTGCATTTTCAGGAATAGAAAGCGATGATGTGATAGCCCGTAACTTCCCCGGTAAGGAAAGCCCGGATTATCTTGAGAACACGACAAAATAGAACGCATATAGAAGAACATTTCATTATTTATTACAACAATTCCATCAGAATACAAGAATATACAGAGTATGAATAAATAAAATGCATTCGATAAATATCAGAAATTACAATAAATTACATAGCAGCAGAAAAACAATACAAAACACAACTGAAAGTAACACACGGATACAGAGCTTTTCGAGCATCGTTCCAGTTGTAAATCAGGATCCTGTGAATATAAATATGCAAAACCAAAACTACTAGCTGCCCGTATCGAAAATAGGGGCACCCAGAGTTTAGGTTAAAACAATAAACTCTAGGTCAGTCATGTGACTGGTGTGAGAACTAAAACAGTTATTAATCTTTATTTTTAAAGTTAGGTAAACCAAGGGATCACGCCGTATAACACGGAATGGGTTTCCTCTCAAGAATACCAGTGCATAAAACAAACAGCGCAATGCTAAATAAAGAAAAATGAGGCTATTATAAGACCCAGGTCCCATCACACAACGCAACGCAAGCTGGAGGATAGGGTTTTTACCTTATAATAGCCAAAGCATGCTTGATACGTTAAAAACACATTATTTGATACTATAATAAATGTATAGTGTCAAAACAATTTCAATCATAAATATCAATCATAGACGGCATTAATGACCCATACCACTATGTCGCCATACTAGGTTCTACAAATAAAACCGCAATATCACGTATTGGAAATTGGATTTCCGTCATGAGTCGAGGCAAGGGGCAAGCTCCTCTCCAATTCGAGACACTCTAGCAAATGTCTCATGACCCCACTATGATCCTTGGATCTTCAGGGCCGGTCCTCTCTTACTTTTGAGGATTGGCAATTCCTAAGCACACGTTTCCCGGTCCTAATAGACCTATATCCGAGGCGCCTCGTATCCAACAACCACAAAGGTGAAAAGTATATAAATGTCAACTAGTTTAAGCACTGACACCACCACTAGCTAGAAAGAAATGCCGTGCTCTCCTTGCAGTCACTACCCCTTTTTTGACTCATACCATGGTGTGAGGCTCGCAAATTAACGCCATACACCAAGATGCGCCACACAGGCCGTGCTTTGATCATCAACCACAAGACTTTGCTTTTCAACAGAAGCCTTGATCAATTGCCACTTAGGCGTGCCACATAGGCAATTCACTCCATGCGACTGATGTCCATCGATATACAACCTCTGAGATCGTACGTCCCAGAGAAGGGCGTTAAGCAAGAGAATAAATTCTCCACCGCCAAACAGATGTATATTTAATAGAGATCAATCAACACAGAATAAAATCCAATGTCAGACACACAGTCCATTTAGAAGTTCGTTCTGGGTCTGAACGAAACCAGAGGCACTTTCCTCGCATATCCATCCATCTCCAAGTACGTCTGGACGATCACCAACTGATTCCCTCATCTTGGGTGTACAACCCAATCAAGATCATCAGTAGTTCCCCAAACGATGTGAAGACTTCCGGTCTTCAACCACCGTCTTCATCTTCGATATATCGTCGAATCGGTTATTCAGAATGTGTATAAACCCGGCCTTTCCAAATAACCCGCGTATATAATAAACACGTGTTACACAAACACAACATACGCCTCATTCCAATTCAGAATATTCTTTTATTCAAATTTTCACATTCTTAGGGAAAGGTTCCCATTAATTTTATCAAAGATAAATTCTTCTAAACCTATTCTTTTATCTTCCTTTGGATATCTTTTCAAACCATATTATAGTTTTCCAACCTAGTCGGGATTAGCGAACCACACCGAAGTAATTATTTATTTTATTTCTCAATCCCAACCTATATATCCCATGGAGCAAAATTGGTAATACTCCATATCTAACACCACGGTGTTATCGATAAATATTAATTACCATTTCACGTTCAAATCTAATTAAAGATTTAACTATCGCTTTGGAGCAAAACTAGTGATACTCCATCCTCGATCACTTTTCAGAGTTGATAATTTAAATTATCAATTCACATTTCAATTTAATTACAGATTCATTAAAACTCCACTTGGTTTTAATCTTCCCACAAATCAATATCCTGTCTTTAACTGGGTTAAAGAACCAATGTCATCTAAAATACGATTCACGATAAACCCAAAATCACATTCTATTGTTAATCGGGTTAAAGAACAGGTGTTATTCAAAACACCGCTCACGGTAAACCCAAGAACCAATTTAAATTCAATTCCAATTAATATTATTTAATTGGTACACCTCATTAAATCTAAATAGAAAGATTTAATCTTTTTCTCAACTGGGCTTAAGAACAGTGTTAATGAAGACACCATTCACGACAAACCCAAATCACGTTTGATATTAAATACAAGGCTCTGAAGAGAAAATATATCGGCTTATATTCAATATCAAATTCTACGACCAACAAATATCGTATTGGAAATAACGATATGAATATATCTTTCAAATTTCCACAACCATATCTGTATAATCACAAAATTCAACATCAAAATATTCCGAAGATAATTTCGATTCAAATCCATCCCAATTCACGTATTGGAAATTCTGATTATTTTTAAAACCACTTCAAATTCAATCTATTTATTTCAAAAATAAATTGATTTTAATTCTAGTTCAAAACTAGTTCATTTCGATAAAAATCTATTTTTATCCTTTCAAATATGGAGTTTTTCATCCCAATTCTTCCCAAATCATTTCTTATGATTTTACACAAATTACTGATATTTTTAATAATTTTATCAAGGTCCGTACAGTCGATTTCCATCAACAACCATTGAACTGCACTTGCAACGACCTTTTTCAAATTTGATTTGGACATAGTTCCAAATCCAACCATTAGATTTCAAATTTCTAATATTCATTGGAAAGCTCTTTTTAATACGAACCCAACGGTTCTGGTTTTAGGGGAATCCGACGGTCGAATCTCCCGCAACGTCAATTCGAAGTCAATGGTCGAAATTCGCGAACTGCCGCGGCGCGGTGCGTTCTATTCAGGCCATTATATATATAATATATAAATATTATATATATTTCGTCGATTTCAATTCAAAACGTGTTTTATAAATCGTTTTAAATTCGTTTTCGAAACGATTTCAACTTCATATTCAATTTCGAATCGAAATTAATATTCCACATCATCGATATACAAATGATAATATTTTCAAAACGTTATATTTTGAAGTCACTTCCTTTCCTATAATTATTATAAAAACGAATATAATCGATATAAATATCGCTCACATCAAAATAGCGCATCTCTAATCAACACGGCTTTATATATTTCAATAACTTCGTTATTCTATTCAACAAATGAATATATACTCTATTCAACACATGAATCTATATTTCTTTCAACACATGAATATTCTCAACACATGAACACTGTTAACACATAACTATTTTTATGTTATTTAATATATTTTAAAGAAATTATGATAAAGATGTAAATTTTATTGTTTAAAATATTTTACTCAACACATGAATATTTTCAACACATGAATATATACTTTATTCAACACATGAATAAACTTTATTCTATTCAACACATGAATATTATTCTATTCAACACATGAATCTATATTTTATAATATTCTTTATTTTCCCAATTGGAATGAGGCCCAATCAATTACTATATAATGTTAATTATATGGATTCCATACAACACATGTATAAAATAGCAACGATAAATAATCAACCATCATCCAAAGTGCACCACACAACTGCATAAGCATTAAATATAAACAATTAATGCTTACACAGTCTGTCGACTAATCGATCGACATACAACTAAATAATTGAGATTAGTGTATGCCAAATATCATCCCAACACCCGTGTGGGGTTTCAAATCAACAAGCACGTATTTTTATTCACACACGTTAAAAATAATATTTTTAACGATCGAATATTTTTAACTATATAAATATTTTATTTCACTTCACATCACACAATCAATTTTCACCACAAAAACAATCAAACATACAAGCCATCCGTGGTCTGTGGACGACGGGTGTCGGGTGCTGCTTAGCACCGTCTGCATCCTAGTATATATTTTTAACTAGAAAAGGAAATTTAAAGTGAGAAGTTCTCATAGACTAGCTAAACCAATACACCCGACTCTTTATATGTAGAAGTCTTCGCCGTTCTCGCCTTTTGTCACTTTCGTTGCCCGTAGCCACTACATATATAAAAATCACATTTTTATATTGTTGCTATGTATATAAAAATCACATTTTTATAATCACTCTATATGGATTAAAATTCTATTTTTACACCGCGACTATATAGATAAAAATTCTACTTTTATAACAATGTTCATATAATAAAGATCATATTTTTATCACGCTATTCTCTATATAAAAAGATTATATTTTTAATACATCTACTTTATAAAAATTATATTTTTATATTTCACATATGATAAAAATCATATTTTTATCTCACTACATATATAAAGATGATATTTTTATATTTTCTATTATATAAAAATCATATTTTCATTATTTCTATAATATAAAAATCATATTTTTATTTACTTCATTCGTCAAAAACCATAGAAGCTTTAAAGTGGAGAAAACTCACATTTTTTTCTAACGTCTGGATTCGCTGTTCTGGTTCCATAATTTGCAAACGAGCATCAATCTACACACCATTTATTTTACTAATTTAAACGCGTCATTCCGGACAACTTTCGCCTAGTGGTCTTCCTCCCGAAAATGTGCCATTTTGCCGGAAATCGGGAAAAGACAGCATTTTGACAGTGTTTGGACAGCAGACTTTGGACGCGTTTTCCCGATGAATGCGCAATGCAAAATGGGACTATCATATACCAAATCGAAGAGAAAATCGTGCTCTTCGACTTTGGTCTTGATGAACTTTGGCTAGAAATGCACGGTTTGGGAGTTATGGACAAAACAGTGACAGGGTGTTTTGTGCAAAACGGGAAATTAGTGAAAAATGTGATTTTTGAGAAGGAGGGGTCCACGGCCTGAGTTGGGTGGCCATAGGGGGGCGCCGGACCTGATGGACGTGGGGGGAGGCTGCAAGTGGCGGGGGGGGGGGTCCATGGAGGCGGGTGGTGGTGGTTTAGAAGTCTAGGGTTTAGGTTTGTGAAGAGAGAGAGAGAGAGAGAGAGAGAGAAAGAGAAGAGGAGAGAGAAGGGGAGGAGGAGGAGTGTAACAACCCGCATTCTACGCATCATAGGATCGTAGAATATTTATTTCTGTCACATACGAAGTCGTATGGTCATGTAACTTTGGGAGACGACTATTGTGGTCGTTTCCTATGTTCATAATTTTTCCCGATTTTTAAATGACCATTTTACCCCTAGTTAGCACTGTTTTGACCATAACTTTTGACTGGAAAGGAATTTTGACCTGAAACCACTTCCATTGGCTCCGGATGATAGTTTCTCTTTCCGTAGAGTGGTCACATTAGTCAAACGGACTCACCGTTTGGGAGATATGGCTGAAACAAGTTTCAGATGGTGAAAAACAGCTTAATTGGGCTTAACCGGGTGATTAACAGCTAGGCCCAAAGGGGAATTTCGGGTTTAGAGGTATAGGAGGACTGATTAGGGTTAGGTTATCACTTTCATTTCAGTTTTGAGCCGCCACAAACCTTCTTGAGACCTTAGTAATGGCTTCCATCCTCTAAAACCTCTCCAAAACACATTTTTAGTGAAGATTAAGTCTAAACTACATCAAAGCAAGGCCAAATAGCAACAAAGCAAGGTTGGAGCTGCTGCTATACATAGGAATTCGACCCAAACAGAGAGTATTTCAGATTTGGTGTTTCATTTGTGGCCAAGGTGAGTGGTTTGCATAGTTTTTGCACTAATTACGGTGATTAAGGGTAATTAGTGAAGATTAGCGAATTTATACGTAAATAAATTCTGGAAAATTTTTTAAAATTCTAAAATAATGTTTTAAGGCTCTGTTAGAAATTTGGGTTGATTTCGATGTGTTTTGCTAATCGTATGCTTAAACATGATTAAGAGGGATTATAGGAAAATGTGAGGTTTTAGCCACTTTTGATCCATTTTGGTTCATTTGAATTGTTGTTAGGTGTTTATGGTTGTTCTTACATGTTGTTATGACTATTTGACATGAATTGTGATTGATTAGAATAGTTAGATTTGTCAAAAACGTCGTCGAACGACGTAAACAAGTTGCTGGAAAAGTTGCAGAAAGTTGTGTAGGGCTTCGGATCGGATCGGATGGGGGGGGGGGGCTCGGATCGGATATGTGAACTGGGCAAGAAACCCGACCCGAACCGGAGTTTGGCACATAGGAGGCTTGGCGAGGAGGAAGGCCGTTTGCTTAGAGTTGGAGTGGACAAGGGGATCGGATCGGAAGAATAATTGGAGGCCAGATCGGATCGACTTGGAGACGCAGGGCTCGGATCGGAAGTAAACATTTGGGAGAACTAGCAAGAGGGAAGGCCACGCGGATCAGATGGCAAGGACGGATCGGATCGGAATACGTGAAGAAATGAGGGAGCGGATCGGAGCACTGGAAGGAAGGACACCCGACCCGACCCGAAGGAGGACACCGAACCGACCCGAAGTGGAGCATCCGACCCGAACCGATGAAGGTGATGACTCCCGACCCGAACCGATGAAGGTGATGACTACCGAACCGAACCGAATTCTAAGACTGTTAATGCGCGACGACTCTTCTGAAGACCCACTCCAATTCGACCAAACCCGAGATGCAAAGGAAGTCCAAATGAGAAGTTAGAGCTTAAGATTCAGATGGGAATCAACGAGTTCGCTTCATGGTTGGGCTTTGCTGCGGGACGCGTGCCAAGGAGTTATCGACGTCTATAGCTTTGGACCACTATGGTAGGAGGTACGAAGGCGGATTTAGGGCCATTATGGCATCGGTAGAACCAAGGGCTACGACCAATGAAGTGGGTCATTGAAATGTTTGGTCATGACTCCAAGTGTTTGGCTTGGTCACAGCAGGGTTTCTACAAGTCGGGATTCGTCGTTACCTCAGTTTGTCTAGTGTTCCAAAGTGGTAGATGTCGTACGCTTTACGCACTGAGTGAGAGATGTGAGGATGGTTGCTATGGATGATTTGTTTGCTATCATTGTGACATGCACACCCCACCCCCGTATTCTTTACACTATTCATTATGGCACCTTGGAGTATTGTACGGTATGTGGTACTAACTCTTTGGTTGCAGGTCCAGGTTCAGGTATGGTTTAGTATACCTATTATCATTCTGTTTAGATGCTTATCGCTCACACCAGGCTTTATGTCTGACCCAGAGTTTTATGTCTCTTCTTATTACTCTGGGTGCTCACACGAGCAGACTAGAGACAGGTTAGCTGGTGATGCACGGGTAGATGATCCGGAGACGAGCAGGAGGCTTCCACGTAATATATATAGTATTCTCCCTGTGTTGTTGAAGATCACTGCTTGGGCATTGGTGGTGTATCTTCTACTTTAGTTTTCTTTTGTTAGAGACAGTAAATTTGGAAGGTTGTAATAAGCTGTATTCGGATTTCCGCTGCTCTGATGTTGACATTGATTATTAGTTATCAGCTTATGCACTGTCTCGCCTGTTTTATGTCAAGTATGTTATTATTATATTTTATCCCATGCGCTGTAAGACATTCTACAGGTTCCTTGATTAGTTCATTCTCTTCTTTCCTTTCTCCTGAAGACCGTCCCGTGCTAGTTGGGCATGTGTACAGTGCACTTTCGGAGGAAATGCAGGCGGGTGCGGGGCGGGCCGTCACACTTGGTATCAGAGCCCTAGGTTGCGTAGTTAACCTAGGGAAGTTATCAGGGAGAGATATTATACGTATACGAGAGAGCGTATTTGTGATTACTTTGGTTTTTAAAAGATATATATATATATATACTATTACTAGTATGAGGATGAAGTCGTACTGCACTAGCACCACTATGGAGTCGTTAATCGTTTCCTTTTTCAGATTGACGATGAGTCGGTATACTAGGGGTGCTGGTAGAGGAGCCAATAATGGGAATGCTGCTGACATGAGGACGATGTTTACTGACCTCATGAGAGAGATGCTTAGAGATGTGCAGAGGGCAGCTCCCAATGGTGGAAATGGTGGTGGTCTAATAGTGCAAGCGCCAAGAGTCGACTTCGCCAAGCTGAATAAGGATTATACTAGCCTTGGTGGGAAGCCGTTCCACGGAACGGAGTCGGCCACGGATGTTCAGGATTGGTTGGATAGTTGCGAACGTATCTTCGAGGATTTGGGTATCGAGGATGCGATGAAGAGAAAGCTAGCGTCCCGTCAGCTGCAAGGGCGGGCAATGAATTGGTGGAATGCTATAAAGGCAGCTACTCCCGAAGATCAGATTACTTGGGAGCAGTTTAAAGCTCGCTTTAGCGAGAAGTTCATTCCAGCTGCTCAGAAGTCAGTGCTGTTTAAGAAATTCTTGGAGCTCAAGCAGAATGGCAGAGCAGTCTCGGAGTATATTGCTGAATTCGACACTTTGTCGAAATATGGGTTATCTCTTATTGATACTGCCGAGAAAAAGAATGAGAAATTCATAACTGGTTTGGATCAGTACTTAGGTGAAAGACTTATTAACCACATCGATGAAACATTTGAATCGGTTGTGGGGAAAGCATTAAGATCAGAAAGTCTCTACCCTAAGTCGAAGACTGAGGTTGCATATGCAGAAGAGCCAAAGCCACAAGCAAGTGGTGGAGGCAAGGGTGGTTCCCAGAATAAGAGAAAGCAGAACCAAGCTAAGGATGGCCAGAAGAAAAAGAATAAGCAAGATGTTGAGTGCTTCAGCTGTGGTAAGAAGGGCCATTATGCTAGTAATTGTCGGGCCAAGCCAGCGGATAGGAAGTGCTTCAACTGTGGCCAAATGGGACATCACAAGGACAAGTGTCCACAGCCCCCTAAGGAAAAGCAAATGGTGAAAGCCTACGCTCTTAATGATATTCCTTCTTCGTCGAATGCCCCAACAGCGGCGGAGAAGGGAAAGAATGTCGTCATTCAAGGTATGCTTTCTGTTTACGATGTTCCTGTTAGAGTTTTGTTTGATACCGGAGCTTCCAGTTCTTTCATATCTAGTGACCTGGTAGATAGGTTGGGATTGGAGCCCGAGATTGTCGATAGACCTTTAGTAGTGACGAACCCGATTGGCGGTTCGACTAGCCTTAGCATGATTTGTCGTAATGTGGTCTTATCGAGTCATGGATGCATGTTTGTTTGTGATTGCTTTGTTTTGGGCTTTACTGGGTTTGGCATTATTTTGGGAGTAGATTGGCTCCAAAGATACGGGGTGGTGGTAGACTGTGAGGGCTTGTTGGTGACAGCTAGAGCGGATGATGGGCGGAGGATAGTGTTTGGTGGTCTACCCAGTAAGGGGGTATTGGCTAGTTTTCTAAACTCCCTCGACATTCCGCATAGTGAGTTGTCAGGTTTGCCCGTGGTTGGCCAGTATCCGGAGGTTTTCGAAGAAGTGACCGGACTTCCACCACACCGAGAGATTGAGTTTCGTATTGATTTGGTAAAGGATGCCAGGCCTATAGTGATGCCACTTCGTCGTATGGCACCAAGAGAGCAGCGAGAGCTCGAGGTGCAAGTCAGTGATCTTTTGAAGAAGGGATTTATCAGAAGGAGTGTTTCTGAATGGGGAGCACCAGTTGTGTTTGCTACCAAGGCGGATGGTTCCCTTCGTTTGTGTGTAGACTACCGCGAGTTGAATAAAGTGACGAGGAAGAACAAGTATCCTCTACCGCGGATAGATGATTTGTTCGATCAGTTGAGTGGCGCGAGAATATTTTCTCAGTTGGATCTCGCGACAGGTTTTCATCAGCTTAGAGTGGAAGCTGAGAGTATAGCTAGAACGGCATTTCGGACGCCGTCTGGATTTTATGAGTGGTTGGTCATGCCATTCGGGCTGACCAATGCCCCAACATATTTTGTGGATCTTATGAATAGGGTATTCAGAGATCAGTTGAATAAGTTTGTCCTTGTGTTCGTTGATGATATTTTGGTCTATTCGAGGACAGAGGAAGAACACAAGGAACATTTAAGAATAGTGATGGAGGTGTTGAGAAAACACCAATTGAAAGCAAAATTTTCGAAGTGTCACTTCTGGAAGAGGGAAGTGAGGTTCTTGGGCCATGTTGTATCAGACAATGGTATTGCCGTGGACCCGGCAAAGGTGGCTACGGTACAGGATTGGCCTACGCCCAAGAATGCAACAGATGTAAGAAGTTTCTTGGGTTAGCGGGATATTATCGTAAGTTTATCCAAGGTTTCTCCAAGATAGCAGCACCATTGACCCAGTTGACCAAGAAGAATCAAGCTTTTGTCTGGGATGAAAGGTGCGAGAATGCATTCAAAAGTCTAAAGGACAAGTTGACAAGCGCACCAGTGTTAGTCATTCCTAAGGGGGATGAAGAGATGACGGTATACACGGATGCCTGTAGTACCGGACTGGGTGCTGTATTGATGCAAGGCGGTAGGGTTGTAGCTTACGCAAGTCGGCAATTGAAACCGCACGAGAGAAGATACCCTACCCATGATTTAGAGTTGGCAGCAATCGTGTTTGCGTTAAAGATGTGGAGACACTATCTCTTGGGAGAACGATTTGAGCTGTTTACAGATCATAAGTCGTTAAAGTATCTCTTCTCTCAGAAAGATCTGAATCTCCGTCAGCAGAGATGGTTAGAGTTCTTAGCTTCCTATGATTTTGACATCGCATACACACCAGGAAAGGGCAATGCGGTGGCTGATGCATTGAGTAGAAGACATGCCAGCTTAGGGGCTATGTTCCTTGACTGGAAGCAACTGGAGTTTATCGCGGGGTTTGATTTCAGACCAAAGTGCGAATTGAATCCAGAAATGTTAGCAAGTTTGACGATCAGACCCACTTTAATTGAGCGGATCGGCTCTAGTCAGAGGGACGATCCTAACCTGTTGGAAATCATCTCCAAGTTAGAGATGGGTATCGATGAGGAGATGAACAAGTATGGGCTTGATCGAGATAGATGCTTAGAAAGAATGGAAAGCTTGTTGTACCCAATGTCAATGGATTGAGGGATGAAGTGCTTAGAGAATGTCATCACTCAAAGCTGACTATACACCCCGGTGGTAACAAGATGTATCGAGATATGAAGCAGACTTACTACTAGGAAGGGATGAAAAGAGACGTTGGGAAGTTTATATCCAAGTGCATGAATTGCCAGCTAGTTAAAGCCGAGCAAAAGAAGCCTAGTGGGTTGTTACAGCCCTTAGAAATTCCCGAATGGAAATGGGAGCAAGTCTCGATGGATTTCATCGATGGTTTACCAAGGACTAGATCGGGACATGATAGCATTTGGGTGATTGTGGATCGATTGACTAAAAGCGCAAGGTTTATACCAGTCAAATCGACCAGAACGGCAGCTAAGTTAGCAGAATTGTATATGAAGTGGGTAGTGAGATTTCATGGAGTACCTAAAAGCATCGTGAGTGACCGAGACCCGTTGTTCACTAGTGGGTTTTGGAAGAGCTTACAAGAGGCTCTAGGGTCAGAGTTACATCTCAGTACCGCCTATCATCCTCAGACCGACGGTCAGACGGAGAGGGTGAACCGTATTTTGGAAGATCTCTTGAGAGCATGTATATTGGATTTTGGTGGATCATGGGATGACCATTTGCATCTAGTAGAGTTTGCATATAATAATAGCTACCAATCCAGTATCGGTATGGCTCCGTTTGAAGCTTTGTACGGAAGACCATGCAACTCACCATCATGTTGGATAGAGACTGGCGAGAAGTTTATGCTTGGACCAGATGTGGTGAGGGAAACTTCAGATAAAATCAAGACCATTCAACAACGAATGAAGGCTGCCCAAGATAGGCAGAAGAGTTATGCCGATAAAAGGAGAAGAGACTTAAAATTCTCCGTTGGCGACTTGGTGTTTGTCAAGATTTCTCCGTTGAAGAGCGTAATACGATTTGGCAGGAGAGGCAAGTTGGCACCAAGATTTGTTGGCCCATTCCCTGTTCTGGAGCTAGTCGGGAATTTGGCATATAGAATTGACTTACCGGAGAAGATGGCGGGAGTTCACAACGTATTTCATGTTTCCCAACTAAGGAAGTTCGTTCACGACTCAGATATGACTATTTCACCTGATCAGTTAGAGGACTTCGAAGTAGAACCCGAGGCGGTTGGGAACCGCAAGCCGGCCCGTATTGTCGAGCACGACATGAAGCAACTTCGAAGGAAGGCGGTGAAGCTAGTCAAGGTACAGTGGAGCGAGGACGAGAGTGATTGTACTTGGGAGATAGAGGAGGACATTAGGAAGACACACCCAGAACTCTTTGCTTGGTAAGATTTTGACTTTGATTTAGTTTTCCGCATGCTAGGATAGGCTTGCTTGCTTGTTTTGCATGTTTAATTGTTGTATGTGGCTGGTAGGCATGCGGGATCCTTTGTATGTTTTGGGTTAAGGAATTTCGGGGACGAAATTTCTTAAGGGGGGGAGAGTGTAACGACCCGCATTATACGCATCATAGGATCGTAGAATATTTATTTCTGTCACATACGAAGTCCTATGGTCATGTAACTTTGGGAGACGACTATTGTGGTCGTTTCCTATGTTCATAATTTTTCCCGATTTTTACATGACCATTTTACCCCTAGTTAGCACTGTTTTGACCATAACTTTTGACTGGAAAGGAATTTTGACCTGAAACCACTTCCATTGGCTCCGAATGATGGTTTCTCTTTCCGTAGAGTGGTCACATTAGTCAAACGGACTCACCGTTTGGGAGATATGGCTGAAACAAGTTTCAGATGGTGAAAAACAGCTTAATTGGGCTTAACCGGGTGATTAACAGCTAGGCCCAAAGGGGAATTTCGGGTTTAGAGGTATAGGAGGACTGATTAGGGTTAGGTTATCACTTTCATTTCAGTTTTGATCCGCCACAAACCTTCTTGAGACCTTAGTAATGGCTTCCATCCTCTAAAACCTCTCCAAAACACATTTTTAGTGAAGATTAAGCCTAAACTACATCAAAGCAAGGCCAAATAGCAACAAAGCAAGGTTGGAGCTGCTGCTATACATAGGAATTCGACCCAAACAGAGAGTATTTCAGATTTGGTGTTTCATTTGTGGCCAAGGTGAGTGGTTTGCATAGTTTTTGCACTAATTACGGTGATTAAGGGTAATTAGTGAAGATTAGCGGATTTATACGTAAATAAATTCTGGAAAAAATTTTAAAATTCTAAAATAATGTTTTAAGGCTCTATTAGAAATTTGGGTTGATTTCGATGTGTTTTGCTAATCGTATGCTTAAACATGATTAAGAGGGATTATAGGAAAATGTGAGGTTTTAGCCACTTTTGATCCATTTTGGTTCATTTGAATTGTTGTTAGGTGTTTGTGGTTGTTCTTACATGTTGTTATGACTATTTGACATGAATTGTGATTGATTAGAATAGTTAGATTTGTCAAAAACGTCGTCGAACGACGTAAACAAGTTGCTGGAAAAGTTGCAGAAAGTTGTGCAGGGCTTCGGATCGGATCGGATGGGGGGGGCTCGGATCGGATATGTGAACTGGGCAAGAAACCCGACCCAAACCGGAGTTTGGCACATAGGAGGCTTGGCGAGGAGGAAGGCCGTTTGCTTAGAGTTGGAGTGGACAAGGGGATCGGATCGGAAGAATAATTGGAGGCCAGATCGGATCGACTTGGAGACGCAGGGCTCGGATCGGAAGTAAACATTTGGGAGAACTAGCAAGAGGGAAGGCCACGCGGATCAGATGGCAAGGACGGATCGGATCGGAATACGTGAAGAAATGAGGGAGCGGATCGGAGCACTGGAAGGAAGGACACCCGACCCGACCCGAAGGAGGACACCGAACCGACCCGAAGTGGAGCATCCGACCCGAACCGATGAAGGTGATGACTCCCGACCCGAACCGCTGAAGGTGATGACTACCGAACCGAACCGAATTCTAAGACTGTTAATGCGCGACGACTCTTCTGAAGACCCACTCCAATTCGACCAAACCCGAGATGCAAAGGAAGTCCAAATGAGAAGTTAGAGCTTAAGATTCAGATGGGAATCAACGAGTTCGCTTCATGGTTGGGCTTTGCTGCGGGACGCGTGCCAAGGAGTTATCGACGTCTATAGCTTTGAACCACTATGGTAGGAGGTGCGAAGGCGGATTCAGGGCCATTATGGCATCGGTAGAACCAAGGGCTACGACCAATGAAGTGGGTCATTGAAATGTTTGGTCATGACTCCAAGTGTTTGGCTTGGTCACAGCAGGGTTTCTACAAGTCGGGATTCGTCGTTACCTCAGTTTGTCTAGTGTTCCAAAGTGGTAGATGTCGTACGCTTTACGCACTGAGTGAGAGATGTGAGGATGGTTGCTATGGATGATTTGTTTGCTATCATTGTGACATGCACACCCCACCCCCGTATTCTTTACACTATTCATTATGGCACCTTGGAGTATTGTACGGTATGTGGTACTAACTCTTTGGTTGCAGGTCCAGGTTCAGGTATGGTTTAGTATACCTGTTATCATTCTGTTTAGATGCTTATCGCTCACACCAGGCTTTATGTCTGACCCAGAGTTTTATGTCTCTTCTTATTACTCTGGGTGCTCACACGAGCAGACTAGAGACAGGTTAGCTGGTGATGCACGGGTAGATGATCCGGAGACGAGCATGAGGCTTCCACGTAATATATATAGTATTCTCCCTGTGTTGTTGAAGATCACTGCTTGGGCATTGGTGGTGTATCTTCTACTTTAGTTTTCTTTTGTTAGAGACAGTAAATTTGGAAGGTTGTAATAAGCTGTATTTGGATTTCTGCTGCTCTGATGTTGACATTGATTATTAGTTATCAGCTTATGCACTGTCTCGCCTGTTTTATGTCAAGTATGTTATTATTATATTTTATCCCATGCGCTGTGAGACATTCTACAGGTTCCTTGATTAGTTCATTCTCTTCTTTCCTTTCTCCTGAAGACCGTCCCGTGCTAGTTGGGCATGTGTACAGCGCACTTTCGGAGGAAATGCAGGCGGGTGCGGGGTGGGCCGTCACAAGGAGTGTGGCTGGAGGGGCTGCGGCAGCCTGAGGTGGTGCGGCAGTGGCTGAGGGGAGTGCGGCAGCAACATGGTGGAGGAGGAGGCCATTTTTTCTTTTTTGAAGAGGAAGAGAGAAGTGACGTTATGAAGAGAGAAATGGAGTAAAAGTGATTATATGCTAGTTTCTCGCCTATCGTCCAAACGCCGACGATATCCAGTTGCCGCGGATTTCAGACACGACATAGTAGATGTGAAGACGAGCCCAACGAAACAAGTTTCGTCGAATTTCGAGTTCGTTTGACCGTCCGTTAAAATTCTCAAAAAATGCTCAGATAAGCTCTAAAAATGCGATTTTGGCACACCATTTTTTCTTGCACGCTCACATGCTAACCCCAAAAGTCATGCCCTTTTGGATTTAACCATTATTAGATGATACGAATCCAAAAAAAACGAAACCGAATTCTGAGGTCGTCTCAATAATATTCCTTTGTAAAATGACTGCCCGTTTTACCCTGAACTGTTTTAGCTCGCACAGCCACATACTAACTCCGTTCGACGCACCTTTTGGAACTCATCAATGATTTGTCATTATGAATCCAGAAAAATTTATTTCGTCGAACTCTGAGCTCATATGCAAAATTTCACTTTTTAAGGGCTAGAATTCCATAGCGACTATTCTGAATTTTCAACTGGGCATATCTTTTGATTCCCGCTATGAAATTTCAATTTTTCGGATTCGTTGGAAAGATATCCTCAAATAGATTCTAATATTTTTGGTTTCACCAAAATCCGATTTATTTTGCACCCGGTACATTCATTTGAAATTTAAAATCGAATTATCGAACTACCGCGCCATTTTCAATTCCTTTTATAATTAAAATAAAATATTTATATTCTAACGACGATCTATATAAATATATATGTTCGAATTCTATTCAAAATAAATTTCTCGTTGATAATATTTAAAATAATTCATTTTAAATATTCAAAATTCATCAAAATTGCTAAAATAAAATTTTAAATTGGCTCATAATTTCCGGGTTATTACAATCTCCCCCACTTAAAATTTTTCGTCCCAGAAAAGGAACGAAGACGATAGTTTTTTAACTAATCAACTCAACTTCCATTATTTTCTTTACGGCTTAATCACTACAACAAAATATGATATTTATAACGCTTTTTAATAACACAGTTTTCTAAAGTGTTATTAATTACACTTAATTCTTTCTTTACGCCTTAAATTGTTTTGGCAATAAGGGTGTAACGTGGTGTAACGCTGGCTTTTATTCATGGTTCACAAATAATTATTCATCTCCCCGCAAACCCTTCCTTGACCTCACAAATCATCTAGCGATTGCTGAAAACGTGGTCCATCTCCGATCATTATTCACAGTCTCCCTCCAAAACTCTGTCCATCTTCAATCTTTGTCGAAGCGGCGGCGCGTTTTGGATCAAATAGTCGATTTGTATTTTGGTAAGTGATCCCGATTCTTTGTTTGTGTATGTTGTAGATCTGAATTTAAGATTATTGATTTGTAGATTCGGATTTATGATTTTAGGGTTACCATCTGAATTTACGATTATCTGATTCAATTTAGGATCTGATTCAATTTACGATTATGGAGAACAAATTATGGTCATGTGTTTTATTGTGAAGTCATATTCAGTGTCTACAATGACCATTTGGTACACCTGAATATGAAATAAATTTAGTTTCTGTCATATAAAACTAAGTTATGACTAAAACTTTCTCCGATAATAGAATGTTAGGCTTTCCACAACCTCTGTAGGAATGAATTAGTACTCTTACATATCTCAGAAACTATGGTATTTTGCTAAGGCATTGTTTCTTTTATTTTGGTCCAGGAAAATGCTTTCAATGTCATAACTTTTGAAATCTTTGGGTGGTTGACTTATTTCTTTGCACATACAGAAAGTCTAGGATTTTTCCAACATTTGTCTAAAAGCCATGTTCGACATAAGAAAAAATCCGTTCATATCCCTTATTTAATGGCCATTTTATTTTGTTTTCTCCCTACATTACAATTTTCTGCTCGTCTTCTGCCGGTGTCTTCCTTAGCCTCTTGATTTCCGTTTTACTCTCTATAGGTGCAGCGGGTAATAGCTACAGTTGATCAGTATGTGAAGAGTTGTAGCAATGCTTTACAAATGGACAAAACATTGGAAGACAGGAATTAAGAATGATTATTACAATTGGGATAGAGAAAGCCCACTTACGGCTTAAGGTGAGCTCTTATGTTGAATTTTCTCCTTCCATTTATCATAATTTTATAATTATATTGTGAATTACTTAGGTTACTCAAGTTTTGAGTTTTATGTGCAAATTACTGTTGCTAATTGTGAAATCAACAAAATTCATGTCAAAGACACAAGTAAGTTTTAATCAATTTAAATTTATATGAACTGGGTTAACATGAAATACCTATTTTTTACATTTAATCTATGTTTTGTTCTTTTTAGTTTTTCGTTTAAATATGAGGCTAAAATTTGATGCTGGTGGGGAATGAAATGCAAAAGCATTCATATACTTTAACTTAAGTACAGAATGCCTAAAGTCTTGGTTATACATATGTCTCTTGCTGTTCACAATTTTATGGTAACTAATTCCTATAACTAAAATCAATTTTGCTTTTTTGCGGCATTCTTTTCTTAGGATAAATTGATTTGTTTGGTTAACCATATGCCTTTCTGCATATGTTAACAAACCTGTCATTTGGCATTAAATGTCTCATTATCTATTAGACTAAGTTATTTATTGGATTCTACGTTTGTCCCACTACTAGAAAAGTCAGTCTACGTTATGAATGTTTTTATTTTCTCTCATTAAAGCACTATGATGACATGCTAAATGTCAAAGAATAATAGTTAACATTCATAAGAGTCCAAAAACAATCAAATATTCTTTAATTTATCATAAATATGAAAGTACTATGTGATAGTTGTTTCTTAGTTTATTTTTGTTGTGACATTTCCTAAGGACCTAAACTATGGTTTTTTGTCAAATTTAAAGTCATGTTTACCATATATATATATATATATATATATGTATATATATATATATATGTATATATATATATATATGTATATATATATATATATATGTGTGTGTGTGTGTGTGGTGTGTATGTATTTATGTATGTGTGTGTATACGTATGTACATATGCGCGTGCGTGTGTGTATATATATATAATGTGGAAATTTGATTCCTTGATTCTTTCTTTTCACAAAACTTTATCGTCTTTGTTCTTATGCAACATTTTTTAACTTATTTGTGGCTTCATACTACTTTGAATGCATTACAGTAAACTAACTTATTAGTGGCTTTATACTACTTCGGTTTTAGAGATGCAAAATATTATCATATGAACTCAGCATATGCAAATATTACCTTCCATTTAGCTCTAATAAAGTACTTGATAACTTAACTTCTGCACAACTGCCTTGAAGGTACATGGTTGTCATTTCGTTTAGACAAAAGCACTTAGGCGTCTGATTTTCCATACATTTCTTCTGAGAAACATCAAGTACGTCATTGGATTGAGAAATTTTGATATTATAGATACAAAATATTATCATATAAACTCAATTTGTGCATATATTAACTTCTATTAGCTTTATTGATTTTTTTAAAAACTATGCGCAATAGTCCTAAGGATACATGGTTGCCATTTTGTTTTGACTAAAGCATTTATGCATGTGATTTCCAATGCATTTTTTTTAAATAACATAACTCATAACAGTAATTAAAATTCAGAGTCAAACTGTCTTAAAAAATTGTTGATACAATAAATATTTCTTAAATCTCACAGATCAAGTAAGCTCTTAAATTGAAAAGTAGTAGGCGCATGTATTTTTTCCGTATGAAACTAAATGCAACTATCTTGTTACTGATGTGCAGAAAAACGGGTACTACATGCTAATAATACAAAAATCTTGTTATGCACCAATCTCCATTAGCTATTTATTTGTCTTGGGTCCTTTATGTGCGTCATTTTTTCATGTACTTAGTTTTAGGTGCATGCTATCATGAGCTAAATTTCAGATCTCAGCGCAAAATCTTAGACTCCACATATGTTTTACTATCAAAAGTGGATATACATCATGATACAAACATAACTAATTTTTACAATCAGCATAATCCCATTTTTACTGTTTTGTACAGGAGATTCAAGCGTTAAGAGCTGACAAATTTGATCTTATACCAAATTTGATAATCGCTAGAAGGTAGCCATCTTATTGTGCTTTTCCCATTTAGAGTATTTACTTTATTTGAACTTTTATATTTTCTTGAATGTGATAATTATTGAATCAGATGTTCCACACCTAAGTTTGCTTCTTCATTTTAAATAGGAATCACCATCTCAAACTTATTGTAAATACTATTATAATTTTATATTTTCTGGCTTTAGAAATAAGATAATATATTACCAGCTTCTCTGCTGTTAAATTTCATAGATGTCCACTTGCACTTGCATGTGACAAATCTTAGGATCTTCTTATACCAAATTAGTAACTATAACAGTGTCGTGATCTTTACTCCCAAATATATTAATAGATTACAAAAATATTGAAATCATCATTACTTCATTATACTTCTTTTATTTGCCTTATTATGTTTAAGGTCATGTATATGCACTTTTATCCATATAAACTCCTGTAATGAATTTTGTCAAAATATCTGCATAAATTTTCCCTACGTACAATATTCTATTATATTATATTATTATACACAATATTCTATTATACTGTAGTGTTACTGAAGTACAAAATTTTGGATATCACATCTCACATTTACTTTGTTACCTAGGGAAATTTCATGAACTTCGCTACGGAAGAAGCGATATAACAAAAAACACTATTACTAACAAACTATAAGGTAACCGTAAATAGAACGTCGGATTTGTGGAGAAGAAGATGTTGAAATTCGCCTGTTTTGGTTGAGGCAGCTTGGTTGCTGATTGTAGTTCTGCTGATACACGTTTGGATGAAGATACTCAAGCCTTCATCTAAGCCAAACAGTTCATCTCATATATTATCTTCTCTTTATGGAGCAGGTTGTATGCTATGAGCAATGAAGTAAAAAAGAATATGATCAAGGTACATAATTTGGAGTATAATGTGCATATCTATGTAATTTATACTAAAGAGATTTATAATTGCAGCCTTCTTCTTGCAGGTGAATGCAATTAGTTGATATAATTTCAATTTTGCTTCTCATCGACGAAAATTTAGCCAAATGAAAGGGGGCGAAAGTCGTAGATTATTCAAACGAATGTTATGCATACTGTTTCATGAATGATCTGGGTGAATGCTCGATGTGGTAACAATGGTATTTTCCCCCTATTTTTAGTTTAATGTTGCATCCAGATCTACTCAGCTTTATACTAGTGTAAAATGCAAAACTAATTCAGTTATGCAACACTTGAATTTCTTGTCTAGCTAAGCATTGGCTTGTGGGTATTATGCAAAGCATTTCCAGCTGGTCTAGCTTTGACTTAAATATGCATGTAAATGTAAATTTTAACATTTGTGAATTCTACGATGGATTGTGACCTTCTAAAATTGTAGCATTCTTTTAAACGTGTTATTTTTAGTGACTTTGAATAACAAATTTGGATTAATAACCAGTCACTCTAATAGCCCCTGTAATGGTCGTCAAATTATATAATTATAAAAAATATCTAGATTCCCTTATCACTTTACATAATTCTAAAAAAAAAAATCTAGTTTGCTTATCTATAACGTGGACATTATTATTGAAGAGATATAGAGGGAAATATTGGTGGGGAACATAGACTTAAGACACATGTTATTATGAGTGAGGAAAATAATGTAAATTTAAAGTCGTGTTATAAATATGAGTGTAAACAAGTTGGATTAGACAGGGTTGTGTCATACCTTTGGTAAAAGTATCGTAGTTTGATTTATAGAAGTAAATAATGGAATCAAACTTTGATTTGCAAGCTTTGTCGTGTCATTCTATATTTAACAATTTGGATTTTTCTTGTCATATATGCTAATAAAAAGCTGGCTAATCCATATTACAAGCACGTAGACACTAACCGGACCATGGCCAACAAACCTAGAACACTGAGCAAGTTCCAAAATGCTGAAACACCTTGCTCGTTGAACAAAAATCATCAATAAATCAATCGAAAGTGTTGTTCTTTATGTAATATCTTGACTGCATTGCTTCACCTGTAGGTTATTGTATCATTTACAATATATGCACAGTGACCAAAACCCAAAAAAAAAATCTTCTGTTGAATCTGATAATTACTGCTGCTCCGTTCTTTGCAGCAAGAACTGAAAACTTGTGTTTTCATGGATCAGTGGAGGCGGATCAATATCAAATGCATTTATTTCTGTCATTGATTTTGAAATATCATCTACTGTGAATGGTATGCTGCACATAAAAAATAGTTGAAAATTTAATGATTTAGATACTGTCAATTTTATATTTCATTTGCATATCTACGTGTGTTTATGTTTAAATTTACCTTGAATCATCATCCAGCAAGAACGAACTACTGACTGCGTTGTTTGAGTCCTCGGTATGAATACAAGAGTTGTGTGGTTAGCTTATTGTACTAAGATTATTCCAATATTTTGTTCTTATAATTTAAGAAATATCTGGTTTATAAGCATCGTCATGTGATTCACATAGTACTTATATTTTACTCCTCATCAATGATTCGTGACAATCTACTGTGCTAATATTGACCTAAAGGTTAATTATGAAAAACTGAAACGTTTTTTTTGAGTCTGCATGTGGAAAGGTGTTTCGGATGAGAATGCTTGGACATCAACGCCACTCTACTAGAATTGCATTTGTTGAGTTCGCCATGGCAGAAAGTGCAACTGCAGCACTCAACTGTAGTGGAGTTATTCTTGGAAACTTGCCGCTAAGGATAAGCCCATCCAAAACTCCTATTTGATAATTGGGACCTCGCTATGCAACAAACTGACTCTAACTTCTGTTGTCCTACAATGACAAGTTTTATACACAACTCAGCTTACAAGGTAATTTGGATATAGGTTACTGATACTTTATGCAGTAAAATTTTGGGGTGTTAAAAAGATTCATCTTCTCTCAGAATTGCTTATACAACAAACATAATTAATTTCTCATGGTTTTTATTTTCTCAAATTAGTTGTTATGTTATGGAGCTGTGTAAAATTAATTACTCTATGCGTTTTGTTAAAATATTTTGGATATTAATTGCCTTACACTTAGATTTTGCGATGGTGAAATGTTGATCTATGGATCTTTTATATTTAAAAAAAAATCATATGTTGATCCTAAAAAATTCAAGGATTGGTAAAAAACTATTAACAGTTTGTTTCGTTCCCTATATACACATGGCAAGAAATATCTAGGACTGTAGAGGTAATTGTATATGTTTAAACGTTGACTCTTTTTTTAGGCCCCATTTTTTATATGAATAAAAATGGATCTTAATATGGCTGTGCGCTAACATTTCACATGTTTTGATAGGTGGAAAAGGAGGAAGAACAAAAGGAGGGTGAAGAGGAAAAAGAAGATGTATGTTTCTAGATGTATGATTGTTCTATTTTTTTCCTGCCTTGACTACTTTGAAGCTAAATTGTGGATGTATTTTATTTTAGGGGGAAAAATGAAAAAAAAACCAGTAACTAAAAAATATTGGGATTGGGAGTTGGCAAATGAAACCAAACCAATCCAATTTGGGTAATCAGAATTTTTATCATTGCTTCTCAGGCTTTTGGGGGGGGGGGTCTGAGACCATCTTTCTTGTAACTGTGCATAGATGAGAAACTCGAAGGAAGTTGAGAAGGAAGATTATGATGAATTTTACAAGAAAACATTCAATGATTTTCTAGAACCACTGGCATATACACACATCCGAGAGAGGTATGTCATGGTAATATTCATTTGTCAGGATTTGGTTGTATTTTATGTTACAAACTTATTGATACTTCTGTCATGTTAATATTCATTTGTCAGGATTTGGTTGTATTTTATGCTACAAACTTATTGATATTTATGTTTCGTGCTGAATTGGGTGAAGTGGAGTTTAGAAGTGTTCTATACATTGTAGGTATGGCACCAATGAATACTGAAGTTGTAGTTAATCCGAATATAAAAAACATATGCCTGTATGTCAAGCGAGTTTTCATTTCAGATGATTTTGATGATGAATTGGTAAGCTGTTAGTAATCATTGTGCGATAGTTTTTAGTTTCCTAGCATGCATGTTATTATTTTATCACCTGTTCATAATATTTTTATATGTTACAGTTCCCACGATATATGAGTTTTGTAAAAGGTTTCGTTGATTCCAATGATCTACCCCTTAACGTTTCTTGTGAAATCCTTCAAGAAAGTAGAATTGTAAGTGAGAAGATGCATGTTAAACAAATTCGTGTAGGTAATTATGTTATTGATGCATGTATTAGTAATCTCTCAATGCAATTATTGTTCATAATGTTGATGCTTTTTTTATCTGGAATCTGTTGGCGTTGCGCAAGTAATGACTGTAATTTTCTAAGTGATTAATTTACCTCTGTCTCATTTCAGTTTGTTGTGTAGGTATGATTTTCCTCTCTTTCGCCTATGCCGACTACTAGTTGTGTGATCGATCAATGAAAAACTTCAAAGAATCTCGGAGTTGATGTAAACTTGGGTAAGGCTAGACTGTTAGACGACGATACTACTTAGTTGTTTTCTTAGTAATTCGCATAATTATTTGCCTTGTCAGCAAATATTTTGGAATTTTACAACATGCTATCTGTTTTGATCAACATTAGCAAACTTTGGAAACAAAAATGGTAAACTCGATCAGTTTCAGCGAAGTAAGCTGAGTTTATTCATCGATGATGCACAATTACTGATTTTACATGGTCACTAGTGGTACTGCTTACTTATTTATGCATAATTAAGTTGCTCATATAATGTAGTTACAAAGTATTTTAGCACTCAAATCTTTTTATATAGTGCTTTCTGTTATGTTTTTATTGAGTGCGTAACTTCCTTTATTCCTTTAAAATTTTGACACTTAAACTATGTCTTTTAGATAATTGGCTATTGGTATCATCTTACATTTGTTTTGTTTTGTAGTTGATTCAGTGGTTTACGACCTATGTCAGAGTTCTGTGCACTTAACATGTTGTGGGAAAAAAACTAAAAGTGAGAAGATGAGGCTGCAATATATCAGGTACGCATTCATCGTTTTATTTTATTTTTTGTGTTGACTACAAACGTGTTATTGTGGTATGCTGCACTTGTTACCTATTCTCTACGTACATGTTACTATAGTGAAGTTTGTTATGCTATGAGAAGGATTGGTGTCATCAACAAAATTTGTGAGAAATGAAAGATATCTTATTAGATGTATCAGCTAAACAAAACCCATTTAGGCTCTTAATAGTATGAGCGACTTCAACCCTGACATCTCTTGTTTAATTGATTTTCGCATCATAATCTTATCTTTTGCACATAAAGCTACAACAGTGGCTAAAGTATGCCTCTTTGAACGTCTAATTTTATATTTGAAAAAAAACGGTTTTGGTTATCTTCACATAAAAAAGAAGCATAAAGTCGAAGAAAGTGAAATCTTGGAAGCATCGATCTGCTCTTATCGGGCTTCTACTTCGAGCAGCATCGATCTGCTCTTGTCGGTTTTCTTCACATAAAAAAGAAGCATAAAGTCGCAGAAAGTGAATTAGTATGCTTTTTATAGAAAAAGAAAAAGAATGGGGCAGCAATTTGGAGAAGAAGAGCGGTCTGTTGAATTTGGGGAAATACAGTGTGAAACGTTTGACTGTAGTGGTATTTGATTAATGGAAACACGTGGTTTGGTTTAATTGGGTGAACCTTTGCATTTGTCTGGTACTGTAAATATGAATAAATAAAAATAAAGATAGGAACTATGAATCCACATCAATTTAATACCAGTCCAATATCACAGTTTTTGTATTTTTTGAAATGCTTCAACAACCAAAAATACTCAGGGTAGCAAGTGTTCGTCTCAGTTTCAAAAACTACAATGTTACAAAAACAACAATACGACAACCAAAATTTATATGATGCTCAAAGAAATAGCTTTTATATTAAAATTTTATGTTGTATTCTTTGTATAATTCGAATAATTTAGCGTAATTAATTATTGGTATTGCATATTTATTACGTATTTGTAAAGTGTTGAAACAAACCTTGGGGGGTTAGTGTCATTTTTTTCATTAACACTGCGTGGTTCCTTTTATGTGCATGCCTGCAAGGAGCTCACCTCCTCCTGTTTTCTGCATTACCAAGTAAGGTTTGTATTTTCTGCCATAATGATTGAAATACGCTAGATATTTGGCTGCCAAGTGGAAGGTGGCGGTGAACTGTAGGAGTGTGTTGTTTTAATTACAGTAATATCTATATATATGCTTGGATCCAATTTAGAGTGGACTAATACTCCAAATTTGAGTATAATGCATATCTTGTAGTTGTCAACGAAAAAAGATTTTTTTACATAACCAAATTCGATGTTATATAAATAAAATAATTATATCATAGGTTTGGAAGCAGTCCCACATCGGAGAAAATCATAAAATTATATGTGTATATATCTTATTTTATGATCAACTCATTAAGTTTGTTATTTGCAAAGTAGCAAGATTAAAGTAATAAAACAAACCTTAAAATTGTCACTTTGCTTAATGACGTAGCTTTTCTAACATTTTATGCACTGATACATATGTACATATTTCATCCAGCACTTTCCGATGTCAGACATATAGTCTTTTGATGTGAGGATCTCATTCTTGCATCACTGTGTTTTCCGCTTGGAACTATATGTCATCATTCAAAAGGAACTAATATTATGTGTCTCTGTCCGTATAAATGCTATCATAAAATCCGATTGCTTTAAATCGAAGCAAATTCTTTGAACTATAAAAATATTGAAGTCTCATCTTTATGTAAATAATATAAAGCACTGGAAATATGAATGTTTAGCAACATATATGGACATGCCTCGAAAAAATAATAGGCTATAGTCCATCCCCTTTAAGAAGGATTACATTATGGAGAGTGGAATTAAATGAAACAATAAAACCCGTAATTATTTTTTTACATGCTTGATCTCAAGGCACTGATATATCCAACTTTAGCGTAGTATTATGACTGGGTTGATTATTAAATTCTATGCTACAAGAAATACAAAAGAACAGGAAGTCACCCGTTAGGTTTATCAAGCATCTGCGAGTAAATGTAAGAGTTGTATGTTGTATTCTAGCCACCCATTTATAGATACATGTTAAGTATAACATTTTTATCAGATTATATGGAGCATTACGTCTCAGGACCCCACTATGATCCTTGGATCTTCAGGGCCGGTCCTCTCTTACTTTTGAGGATTGGCAATTCCTGAGCACACGTTTCCCGGTCCTAAGAGACCTATATCCGAGGCGCCTCGTATCCAATAACCACACAAGTGAAAAGTATATAAATATCAGCCAGTTTAAGCACTGACACCACCACTAGCTAAAAGAAACGTCGTGTTCTCCCTGCAGTCACTATCCCGTTTTTGACTCATACCGAGGTGTGAGGCTCGCGAATTAACGCCATACACAAAGCTGCGCCACACAGGCCGTGCTTTGATCATCAATCACAAGACTTTGCTTTTCAACAGAAGCCTTGATCAATTGCCACTTAGGCGTGCCACACAAGCAATTCACTCCATGCGACTGATGTCCATCGATATACAACCTCTGAGCTCGTACGTCTCAGAGAAGGGCGTTAAGCAAGAGAATAAATTCTCCGCCGCCAAACAGATGTATATTTAATAGAGATCAATCAACATAGAATAAAATCCAATGTCAGACACACAGTCCATTTAGAAGTTTGTTCTGGGTCTAAATGAAACCAGAGGCACTTTCCTCGCATATCCATCCATCTCCAAGTACGTCTGGACGATCACCAACTGATTCCCTCATCTTGGGTGTACAAACCAATAAGATCATCAGTAGTTCCCCAAACGATGTGAAGACTTCCGGTCTTCAACCACCGTCTTCATCTTCGATATATCGTCGAGTCGGTTATTCAGAATGTGTATAAACCCAGCCTTTCCAAATAACCTGCGTATATAATAAACACGTGTTACACAAACACAACATACGCCTCATTCCAATTCAGAATATTCTTTTATTCAAATTTTCACATTCTTAGGGAAAGGTTCCCATTAATTTTGTCAAAGATAAATTCTTCTAAATTTATTCTTTAATCTTCCTTTGGATATCTTTTCTAACCATATTATGGTTTTCCAACCTAGTCGGGATTAGCGAACCACACCGAAGTAATTATTTATTTTATTTCCCAATCCCAACCTATATATCCCATGGAGCAAAACTAGTAATACTCCATATCTAACACCACGGTGTTATCGGTAAATATTAATTACCATTTCACGTTCAAATCTAATTAAAGATTTAACTATCGCTTTGGAGCAAAACTGGTGATACTCCATCCTCGATCACTTTTCATATTTGATAATTTAAATTATCAATTCACATTTCAATTTAATTACAGATTCATTAAAACTCCACTTGGTTTTAATCTTCCCACAAATCAATATCCTGTCTTTAACTGGGTTAAAGAACCAATGTCATCTAAAACACGATTCACGATAAACCCAAAATCA
The DNA here is from genome assembly GCA_030737875.1 of Allium sativum. Lineage (NCBI taxonomy): Eukaryota > Viridiplantae > Streptophyta > Magnoliopsida > Asparagales > Amaryllidaceae > Allium > Allium sativum. The sequence continues at coordinate 534,424,179 of CM060926.1, forward strand.
CATTCCATTGTTAATAAGGATAAAGAACAGGTGTTATTCAAAACACTGCTCACAATAAACCCAAGAACCAATTTAAATTCAATTCCAATTAATATTATTTAATTGGTACACCTCATTAAATCTAAATAGAAAGATTTAATCTTTTTCTCAACTGGGCTTAAGAACAGTGTTAATGAAGACACCATTCACGGCAAACCCAAATCACGTTTGATATTAAATACAAGGCTCTGAATAGAAAATATATCGACTTATATTCAATATCAAATTCTACGACCAACAAATATCGTATTGGAAATAACGATATGAATATATCTTTAAAATTTCCACAACCATATCTGTATAATCACAAAATTCAACATCGAAATATTCCAAAGATAATTTCGATTCAAATCCATCCCAATTCACGTATTGGAAATTCTGATTATTTTTAAAACCACTTCAAATTCAATCTATTTATTTCAAAAATAAATTGATTTTAATTCTAGTTCAAAACTAGTTCATTTCGATAAAAATCTATTTTTATCCTTTCAAATATGGAGTTTTTCATCTCAATTCTTCCCAAATCATTTCTTATGATTTTACACAAATTACTGATATTTTTAATAATTTTATCATGGCCCGTACAGTCGATTTCCATCAACGGCCATCGAACTGCACTTGCAGCGACCTTTTCCAAATTTGATGTGGACATAGTTCCAAATCCAACTGTTAGATTTCAAATTTCTAATATTCATTGGAAAGCTCTTTTTGATACGAACCCAACGGTTCCGGTTTTAGAGGAATCCGACGGTCGGATCTCCCGCAACATCAATTCGAAGTCAATGGTCGAAATTCGCGAACTGCCGCGGCGCGGCGCATTCTATTCAGACCATTATATATAATATATATATATATATATTATATATTTCTTCGATTTCAATTCAAAACGTGCTTTATAAATCGTTTTAAATTTTTTTTCGAAACGATTTCAACTTCATATTCAATTTCGAATCGAAATTGAATATTCCACATCATCGATATACAAATGATAATATTTTCAAAACGTTATATTTTGAAATCACTTCCTTTCCTATAATTATTATAAAAACGAATATAATCGATATAAATATCGCTCACGTCAAAATGGCGCATCTCTAATCAACACGGCTTTATATATTTCAATAACTTCGTTATTCTATTCAACAAATGAATATATATTTTATTCAACACATGAATCTATATTTCTTTCAACACATGAATATTCTCAACTCATGACTATTTTTAATTTATTTAATATATTTTAAGGAAATTATGATAAAGATGTAAATTTTATTGTTTAAAATATTTTACTCAACACATGAATATTTTTAACACATGAATATATACTTTATTCAACACATGAATATCCTTTATTCTATTCAACACATGAATATTATTCTATTCAACACATGAATCTATATTTTATAATATTATTTATTTTCCCAAATGGAATGAGGCCCAATCAATTACCATATAATGTTAATTATATGGATTCCATAAAACATATGTATAAAATAACAACGATAAATAATCAACCATCATCCAAAGTGCACCACACAACTGCATAAGCATTAAATATAAATAATTAACGCTTACACAGTCTGTCGACCAATCGATCGACATACAACTAAATAATTGGGATTAGTGTACGCCAAATATCATCCCAACACCCCGTGTGGGGTTTCAAATCAACAAACATGTATTTTTATTCACACACACGTTAAAAATAATATTTTTAACGATCGAATATTTTTAACTATATAAATATTTTATTTCACTTCAAATCACACAATCAATTTTCACCACAACAAACAATCAATCATACAAGCCATCCATGGTCTGTGGACGACGGGTGTCGGGTGCTGCTAAGCACCGTCTGTATCCTAGTATATATTTTTAACTAGAAAAGGAAATTTAAAGTGAGAAGTTCTCACCGACTAGCTAAACCAATACACCGCGACTCTTTATATATAGAAGTCTTCGTCGTTCTCGCCTTTTGTCACTTTCGTTGCTCGTAGCCACTACATATATAAAAATCACATTTTTATATTGTTGCTATGCATATAAAAATCACATTTTTATAATCACTCTATATAGATAAAAATTCTATTTTTACACCGCTACTATATAGATAAAAATTCTACTTTTATAACAATGTTCATATAATAAAGATCATATTTTTATCACGCTATTCTCTATATAAAAAAACTATATTTTTAATAATTCTACTTTATAAAAATTATATTTTTATATTTCACATATGATAAAAATCATATTTTTATCATATTTTTATCTCGCTACATATATAAAGATGATATTTTTATATTCTCTATTATATAAATATCATATTTTTATTATTCCTATAATATAAAAATCATATTTTTATTTCATTCGTCAAAAACCATAGAAGATTTAAAGCAGAGAAAACTCGCATTTTTTTCTAACGTCCGGATTCGCTGTTCTGGTTCCATAATTTGCAAACAAGCATCAGTCTTCACACCAGCGTTTTTTCTAGCTTAAACGCGTCATTCCGGACAACTTTCGCCTAGTGGTCTTCCTCCCGAAAATGTGCCATTTTGCCGGAAATCGCGAAAAGACAGCATTTTGACAGTGTTTGGACAGCAGACTTTGGACCCGTTTTCCCGACAACTCCGCAATGCAAAATGGAACTATCATATGCCAAATCGAAGAGAAAATCCTGCTCTTCGACTTTGATTTTGAGGAACTTTGGCTAGAAACGCACGGTTTGTGTAACAACCCGCAAATTCTGAACCAATTTAAAAAATTTATTTTAGAAAATTTTAATGAATTTTGAGGTTATAATATAATTTATTATAAATAATGATGGCTAGAATTTATTTTAATCGAAGTTAGAACGAATAAATTTAATTTAAATATAAATGGAATTAGAAATAACGCACTAGTTTGAAAAGTCAAACTTGAACTTTGACTGACCGTACATGATGCAAAATTTAACGGATTTTAGTGAAACAAAAAATATTAGAATCTATTTAAAAATATCTTTCTAACGAATCTGAAAAATTGAAATTTCATAGCGGAAATCAAAAGTTATGGCCAATTCAATTTTTAGAAAGGTCGCTGTAGAATTTATATAATATATAGGGCCTGAAGGGCTACTTTTCACATACGAAGGAATTTGGACTCGAAACCACTTCCATTGAGCTCAGAATGACGTTTCTGCATTGAAAAACAGTAAACACTTATATATTTTGAGTTTTGAAAATTATTTGTTTAAAAATGTATTTTTAATATTAAATATATTGACCTTGAAAATAGTCAACTTTCAAACGACCTCCGTTTTCGACGAAACCACTTTTGTTGGAACCGGAATGTCAAATTATTGCTAGGTTTCAATTTTCAGAATTTTTCGAATTAATATGTGAGCGTGGCGAAGGAAAATGTGTTTTGACTATTTCAATTAAATTTAAACGCCTTAAAAATAGCCATTTTTCAAACAGTCTCAGAATTCGACGAAAATAATTTTGTTGGATTCGTATCGTCATAAGAAAGCTAAAAATATTTTTTTAGAATTTTCTGAGGTCGTATGTGGTCCCGGCATATTTAAATGTACGGTAGAAATTAAATTATTTATTTAATATTGTATTTTTAAATTAAAACCAAAAAAAACATTACATACATCGGAATTAGAGCCCGGGACATAGCCCATCGCGTTCAGAAGGCCTCAAAACGTTAAGATCGATAGTAAGCAGGCCAAAAACGGAGAAAGTCCGAAAATCCATCTTTTTAGCACAAATTTCGAGATTTATTAATAAAATAATATTTAATTTCGGGCTGAAACCCTAATGGAGCAACCGCCGCCCAGATTTTAATGGCTGAAATCATCCGATTTTCAAACCCTAATATCTCTCAATCCGTTCAACGAAAATCGACGTATGATATACCAAATCGAAGAGAATTCAGAGAGCTACAAATCTATACGGTCAAGATCGGGTTTTGATTCACGGATTTTGCGAATTTTGGTCGAGAAGGGGCTGCGGTTTTTAGTGATTTGCTGGTCCTAGGGGAGGCCGAGTTCGACATGGTTGGAGGTGTAGGTGGCTCTTGGCAAGGCGGTCGTGGTGGTGACATTTGATCGGAGGTCGGTGGCTCGGATTTGGTGCGTGCAGAAGGATGGACGTTGAAGGAATGGGTTATGGCTGAAATTACATAATGACGGTGAGGAAGAGAGGACCCAATTATTTTATTATTTTAATTATTTAAATAATTAATTTATCCGGTCTTTAAAAATCAATATCTCTCTCATACGAGGTCCGATTGACGAATCGTCAGCTGCGTTGGACTCGTCTTTCCGAGATCTTCACGATGGCGCAGACCATAACTGATTCTGAGACAGTCAAATTTTCAGCAAAAATCAATGTGAGAATTCTGAATTTTATTATTTAATTAATTATAAATTATTTTCTTGCGTTAAAAATAATTGTATTGTGATGTAATTCAGATCTGTAATGTTCTGTGATTGATGAATGGTTGATTTGTAGTTTGTGGTTTTGTTGTGCATGATATGCTAGATCAACGTTGAATTTAATATATGGGTGAATTTTATTTGTAATTAGAAAATAAATCTAAATTTATATTTAAATCATATTTTATTTAGATCGGTTTATTCTAGTTTATAGAAAAAAATATTATTCTGAGATGAACCATAGTATTTGATCGACAAAATAAAAACTTTACTTTTGTTTATTTATTTACTTTGCAGCAGAAAATGAACAACAAATAAAACCTTACTTTTATTTGTTTACTTTGCAATAGAAATTGAACGACAAATAAAAACTCCTTTTTATTTGTTGATATTACGATGGAAATTGGACGACAAATAAAATCTTATTTTTATTTGTTTATATAACAACAGAATTTGGTCAACGAATAAAATATTTTTATTTGTTTACTTTACAATAGAATTTAGCCAACGAATAAAACCTTATTTTATTTGTTTATTTTACAACAGGATTGGAATGACAAATAAAACATTATTTTTATTTGTTACCTACGATAGAATTTGAACAACAATGGATTTTCAATATTTGTTGAATTTAATTATATTGTCAATTCAATTCAATTTAAATAAAATATTATTTTGATCATTTTTAGTGAAAATTATATATTAAGAATAAAATGTCATTCTTAGTGTAAAATGTACATTAGATCAAAAATAACATTTTTGATTAGAAATATAAAAATAACATTTTTATTTGAAATATGTTATGCAAATCAAAAGGACATTTTTGATTAGAAGTTTATTATGTAAATAAAAGAAAATATTTTGTCAAAATTATAATTATTGTAATAAAAATAACATCTTTGTCAAAACATGATCATGGAGATAAAATGAACATTTTTATGCCTTGAATAGAATTAAATAAAAATTCACATTTTGTTTACATTAAAAAAAAATACAAATAAATATAGAGATTAAAAGTTCACTTTTCATTTGCATCTCACAATGCAAATATTCTTTGAAAATAGAAATTGTTCTTTATTTGCATTTTTAATGCAAATATACTTTGAAATAAAAACTGTTCTTTTATTTGCATTCACAAATGCGAATATACATATTGAAAGTAAAGTTGTTCTTTTATTTGCACTACTCGGTGCAAATATTCTTTGATAATAAAATTTGTCCTTTTATTTGCATTTACTAATGCAAACATATGTTTAAAATAAAATTTTATTCTTTTATTTGCATTTACCAATGCAAATATACATTGGAAATAGAATTTATTCTTTTATTCGTATTCACCAATGCGAATATATTTTGAAATCAAAATTTATTCTTTTATTTGCATTTTCAAATGCAAATATATTTTGAAATTGAAGTTTATTCTTTTATTTACATTTACATATGTAAATATACATTGAAATTAAAGTTTATTCTTTTATTTACATTCACATATGTAAATATGCTATGAAAATAAGATTTGTTCTTTTATTTGCATTTCCTAATGCAAATATATATTAGAAAATAAAATTGTTCTTTTATTTGCATCCTCTAATGCAAATATACATTGGAATATACCAACGTCCTTTTAATTGTCATTAGAGTATATAAGAAAATGTACGTAGATTAAATTTGCCATCTAGTTGTGTCAAAATATGATTACAATAAAAAAAAATTATTGTTTACATTAAAACATGATTTTTGGCAAAATATAGACAAAAACACTCATTTTATCTAAATTAAAAGAATAAAACAAAATATAGCATTGTCATGTTTATTAGATTTGAAACTCAAATTATTCATTTTTGTAAATTCATATTAGTTAAAAACCAATTATTCATTTTTGTTAATTCACATTAGTTAAAAATAATTATTCATTTTAGCCAATTTATACTAGTTAAACAAAATTTTACATTTTGTTAAGAATATTCATTTTTGCCAAATGAATTAGTTGTAGCAATATATATATATATATATATATATATATATATATATATGTTGACAAGAAATACACATGTCAAGATAGGATAGTTAAAACAAATATTTATCATTTTGTCTCATTAGAATTGCCAAAACAAAATAACCATTTTCGTTTAGAGTTTAAATTAGCAAAATAAAAATTGTCGATAGGGACAAAGTTATTATGCTTATTCATTTATTGCAATAGAGATATTTTCTTGTCATCATTATATATATTGTGTATTATACTGCCGTTCGCAAGTTACCCGACTTGTGTATGTGATTGGGACGATAATTTTCACACATCGCCCAAGTGCACAAATTAGTTTATCATTTGCTTGATTGGTTGAAAACCCCACACGGGTGTTGGGATGAAAATTCACATACGCTAATCCCAATATTTAGTTGTATGTTGATCGTTAGATCGACAGGCTGTGATGAGCATTATTATTTAATTTTAACGCTTACACAGTGGAAATTACACTTTGGATGTAATGGATGACTTGATGATTATACTGTTATTGTTATATATATGATGTGTGTGAAATCCATATAATCCAAATTATATGGTAAATGTTTGAGTCGCATTTCGATTCAAGTGTTCTTTTAAATAAGACTATTTTTACATTAGAAATCCTTTTTATATAAAGTGCATATATTTTTTGTAATATATTTTTAATCAACTATATGTTAAACAAATAATATTTGTAAAAGATAAAGATTTGTAAAATAAAGAATACTTCTCATTTAGAATCTTTTATATAAAGAATATTTTTATGATTATTTTAAAATATGTTTTTAAAAGATTACTAGCATTTGCAATTATATTTGGTGATATGAAATAAAGTGAGATGTGAAGTGGATTTACCGTGGACGATGTTTTAAAGACATTTGTCCTTTAATCCAATTTACATTGAAATTATTATTTGGAACTTATGAATCTATTTGATTGATTTGAAAAGGCATTTTCTAGGAAATCAAGTTTTCAATTTAATATATTAAATAGGAATTATGTGGAAATTCGATTGGTAATAATCGAGATGGGCTTCTATAAAAGAAGACCGATATTATATATGGAATTTGAGAGGCTTTTCCGTTATTCCATTTATATTATTAGTCTGATACAAAAATCTATATCGATTATGTATTGATTTGATTTCTGTGGAATTCCATATTTCGGAAATTGATTTATAGATTTTATTTTCAGTGTTTCTCTTTGATAAAATTAATGAGAATCTTTTAAATTGAATATGTTATTAAAAGAATATTCTGAGTTGGGATGTGATGAAATGTGTAATTTTCCAATATTTGCTTTTTAATCCCAAAATACGCGAGTTATTCAGAAAGACCAGGTTTAACCCATTCTGAATAATCATCACGACGATCAAGAGTCGAAGACGAAGACGGGGATTGAAGACCGAAGGTTTCACATCGTTGGGATGATGATGACTGGTATCTTGAATTGGGATTGGCCTTCCAAGACAAGGTATTTGGTAAGGATCATCCAAACGCATTTGGAGATCGACGGACACGATGTTTCGCTCAGACCCAGAGCGGACTTGTAAATGGATTGCGTGTCTGACATTGTATTCCTTTCTACTGTATTTGTTGAACGCTACCGATTATATATTTCTGTTGGTGGTGAAGAATTTATTCTTTACTTATCACCCTTCTCTAAGACATATGAGCTTAGAGGTTATATATATATATATATATTGGTAGATGAACAATAATATGGTAGGGCCTGACAATGTGGCATGCTAAGATGCAAATGATCAAGGCTTTAATGAAAAGCAGGCCTTGTGGCTGATGATCAAAGCATAACCTGTTTAGGCATAGCTTTGTGTATAATGTGACTTCGCGAGCCTCACACCCCGGTATGAGTCAAAAACGGGATTAGGACTGCAGGGAGTGCACACGTTTCTTTCTAGCTAGAGTGGTGTCAGTGACCTACCAGCCCTGACATTTTACTTATGTGGATGATGGATTTTGAGGCACCTCGGATTTTTATAGGCCGATAGTGGTCATATTATAGGTTCAAAGGAACCGGGAAGCATGTGTTCAGGCATAATTAATCCACTGCCGATAGGCGGGGACCGGCCCTGAAGATCCAAGGGTTCACTGCGGGGGATCCTGAGGCATTTGCTAGAGTGTCTCGAATCGGAGAGGAGCTTGCCCCTAGCCTCGACTCATGATGGAAACCCAATTCTCAGTATGCCCTTGCGGTTTTGATTGTAGAACTAGTACGGCGACATAGTATATGGTACCTATGCCGTCTAGGATTGATATTATATTTGAATGTTTTAAAAATATATATATATATATACACACTAATAATAATATCGTTTTTACGTATCAAGCATCTTTTGTCCATTATAAGGTAAAACCCTATCCTCTGGTGTGCGTTGCATTGTGTGATGGGACCTGGGTCTTATAATGGTTTCATTTTTCTAAAAAACATTGCGTTGTTTAACGATTGACTTTATATTATGCACTGGAAATCCAATGGAGTAAACCCGTTCCGCGTTAGCGGCGTGGTCCTATGATTAGCCTACTATATAGATAAGTTAAGTATAGAATTCTCACGCCAGTCCCACGACTGACCTGTAGTTTGTTTCACTTTGCAAACTCAGGTGCCCTCTTTCCACACGGGCAGTCGAGTAGCTTTTTGCAGATATAGTTAAGCAGGATCCTGGATTGAAGTCTGAAGCCGGGTCCAGAATATTGATGGCCTTCCGCTGAGATTAGTTTCGCTGCAATGTATTTAATTTATTGTAAATGTATCTTCCGCTGTATTATTTATTGATGTACTCTGATATATTCTGTACTCTGATGTAACATTTATTATTGATGTTATAAAAGTCTGTGTTGTTGTTCTGATGTGTTGTATGCTCAAAGTTAACGTACGCGGGTTTTGAACGGTCTTAATCTATCTTGCGATCGATTGGGGTCGGGCGAAATTCGGGTCGTTACAGCTGGTATCAGAGCTCGGTTAGCTCAAATCTTTGGGGTACAGTTCATTAGAACTAAACAATAGACTCATCAGAGGTTGGGTTAGTAATATCCAATAAGAATACTCATTAGAGACAGGATCAGTAGTATCCTAGAATGAGAATACTCATTAGAGATGGGGTTAGCAATGCCCTAGAATGAGTCAGAGAGAAGAAATCATAATTAACGTACTTGTTATTATATATAGTTTGATTTTAGAGAATATGATTTTTGAATATATAAAAGTAATATATTTTTGAAAATTTAATCAACTAATTGATTGATGATTGTGTTGGGTGAATATGAGTTCAACTAATAAAATGATTAAACAATTAAAGAATGAAAATTAAATTAGTTAAATAAACAACTTTAGCTTCATTTCCTTTTCGAGGACGAAAAGATCTTAAGTGGGGGAGATTGTAACAACCCGCAAATTCTGAACCAATTTAAAAAATTTATTTTAGAAAATTTTAATGAATTTTGAGGTTATAATATAATTTATTATAAATAATGATGGCTAGAATTTATTTTAATCGAAGTTAGAACGAATAAATTTAATTTAAATATAAATGGAATTAGAAATAACGCAGTAGTTTGAAAAGTCAAACTTGAACTTTGACTGACCGTACAGGATGCAAAATTTAACGGATTTTAGTGAAACCAAAAATATTAGAATCTATTTAAAAATATCTTTCTAACGAATCTGAAAAATTGAAATTTCATAGCGGAAATCAAAAGTTATGGCCAATTCAATTTTTAGAAAGATCGCTGTAGAATTTATATAATATATAGGGCCCGAAAGGCTACTTGTAATAACCCGGAAAATCTGAGCCAGTTTAAAAAATTTATTTTGGCAATTTTGACGAATTTTGAATATTTAAAATAGATTATTTTAAATAAAATCGACGATAAATTTATTTTGAATATAATTCGAACGTATATATTATATACGCCGTCGTTAGAATATAAATAATTATATATAATTATAAATAGAATTGAAAATGGCGCGGTAGTTCGATAATTCGATTTCAAACTTCAATTGAATGTACCGGGTGCAAAATAATCCGGATTTTAGCGAAACCAAAAATAATAGGATCTAATTAATGATATCTTTCCAACGAGTCCGAAAAATCGAAATTTCATAGCGGGAATCAAAAGATATGTCCAGTTGAAAATTCTGAATAGTCGCTACGGAATTCAGGCCCTTAAAAATAGACATTTTGCAATCGACCTCGGATTTCGACGAAACCACTTTTGTTGGATCCGTGATGTCAAATTATTGCTAGGTTTCAAATTTCATAATTTTTCGAATCAATATGTGAGCGTGGCAAAGGAAAACACGTTTGACCAGTTTCAGTTGATTTTAATCGACTGGAAAATGGCCATTTTTCCAACGGTCTCAGAATTCGACGAAACTAGTTTTGTTAGGACCGTATCGTCAATACGAGGCAAGAAAATATTTTTCTGCATTTTTTAGAATTCGTATGTGACCCCGGTAAATTGAAATGCTTGTTCAAATTCAATATATAGAGTTATATGTTGATTTTAACGGAAACTGATTGTAACGATCGAATCAGCTTGCGATACATATCCCATTGTGTTCGGAATGGGGGTAAAATGCTATGGACGGCAGGCGGTGGGCCCCGTTTTGAGGTCGAAAATAAAAGTTGCTTTTTTGTGGAAAATTAAATAATAAAAAAATAAAATAAACCCTTTCTCTCCTTTCCTTATACTCTGGCCCCCCCCCCCCTTTCTGAAATCATTTTCAACTGAGAAAAAAAAACAAAAAACCCCGATCCCCAATCCGTCGATGACCTCGCCGCCCCTCCCTCCACGTCGTGCCTGCCACCATCGCCCTCCGCCAGGCTCGACCGCGCCTCCCCCATCTCCTCTAGTTCGAGCGCGATCCCCCACGAAACCCCATCCCGCCGCCGCAGGTGCCAGACCACACCCCGACCCCACCTCGGACGCGATGCAGCCTCCGCCCCCTTTTACCCCACCGCAGCCGGCCTGAGCTCGATTCCCCCCTTCCTCCGCGCAGACCCCCCCCCCCCCCCGACGTGATAAACAGTGGAAAAAAAGGTAATTATAATTTATTTATTTATTTGTCTTTGTCTATTTAATGTAATTAGTTTAGTTAATTTACTAATTTAGCATAGTTTTGAAATGAAATTAACATTCTTTTTAAAATAGAATATGACGAGATTTTTAAAATAGAAAAGACGAGATTTTTATATATTGAATAGCATAGTAAAAATTCGATTTTTATATATTGAATAGCATAGTAAAAATTCGATTTTTATATATTGAATAGCATAGTAAAAATTCGATTTTTATATATTGAATAGCATAGTAAAAATTCGATTTTTATATATTGAATAGTGAAGTAAAAATTCGATTTTTACATATGTAGTGAATACAGGCAACGAAGGTGACAAAAAGGCGAGAACGATGAAGATTTCTATAAGTGAAGAGTCGTGGTATTGGAATAGCTATCGGTGAGAATTTCTCACTCTTCAATTTCTTTTCTAGTTATATATATACTAGGATGCAGACGGTGTTTAGTAGCACCCGACACAATCGTCCACAGACCATGGACTTGTTTGTTTGGTTGCATAAATTAGTTAGATGATTTGATTTGAATTTGGTTGTTTGGTGAATTTGATTGATGTGTGAATGGCGTGGGCCTTCACTAGACCGGGGATAAGGCTAGGCCTCGTCCCGTTTCTAGTATCGTGCCGTTATGCCGCCGAAATTTTCTAAAATAAGTTAGAAAAATAAAAATATCATTTTTATTTTGTAAATGAACTGAATAAAAATTCATGTGTTGAAATAAAATGTTTTATCGTTAAAAAAATAATATAATTTTTAACGTGAATGTGAGTAAATAAATATTCATTTACAAACCGGACGGTTTGTTTATGTACACCTATTTGAAGGACATTGATTGGGACGATAAATTTTACACATCGCCCAACTGCGCAAATAAAATCTGTGTTTGATTGTTTGAAACCCCACACGGGTGTTGGGATGAAATTTGAAGTTCACTCATCCTGATTGATTAAATATGTCGATCGATTGACAGGCTGTTATAAGCATTAGATATCTATATTTGATGCTTATACAGTGTAGTGCACTTTGGTTGATGGTTGATTATTTTTCAATGCTATTATATACGAGTGATGTATGAAAATCCATATAATTAACATTATATGGTGATTGATTGGGCCTCATTCCAATTTGAAAAATAAAGAATATTATAAAATAAAGGTTCATGTGTTGACAGTACTCATCCGTTGAGATTAGTCATGTGTTGAACGAAATATTTGAAATGGAAATGTTTGAAAAGGAAATATTTGAAATAGAATATTTGAAAATAGAAATATATGAAGCCGTGTTGATTAGATTGACGCCATTTTGACGTGAACGATATCTATATCGATTTTATTCATTTTAAAATTAATATTGAAAAGTGATTTTTAAATCGAATATTTTGAAATGAAATTTGAATTGAAACGAATAGAAAACCAATTTGAATTGAATTGAATAGAAAACGAATTGAATTGAATACTAATAGAAAACCAATTTAAATTGAATTGAATAGAAAACGAATTGAATTTGAATTGAATAGAAAACAAATTTGATTTCAATTGAATATATAACGAATTGAATTCGAATTGAATATATAACGGATTTGATTTCAATTGAATATACAACGAATTTGATTCAAATAGAAAACGAATTGAATTTGATTCAAATAGAAAACCAATTTAAATTGAATTGAATAGAAAACAAATTGAATTTGAATTGAATAGAAAACCAATTTGAATTGAATTGAATGGAAAACCAATTTGAATTGAATTGAATGTAAAACCAATTTGAACTGAATGGAATAGAAAACGAATTTGATTTAAATTGATTAGAAAACGAATTTGATTTAAGTCGAATAGAAAACCAATTTGAATTGAATCGAATAGAAAACCAATTTGAATTGAATCGAACAGAAAACGACTTGGAAATTGAATTGAATTGAAAACGAATTCAAATTGAATTGAAAGCGAATTGAAATGAATTCAAATTGAATTGAAATTTGAATTGAATAGAAATGAATTTTAAAACGAATTTATAAAGAAGAATTCAATTTTGCTTTGGATTGAAATGGAAGTTGAAATTGTTTTTGAAACGAATTTAAAATCTATTTATAAAATTCGTTTTAAATAGGAATCGATGAAATATTTATTATATATATAATATAGTGGCCAGAATAGAACGCGCCGCGCTGCGGCAGTTCGTGAATTTCGACCATTTCTTTCAAACGGACATTACGGGAGATCCGACCGTCGGATTCTCCTAAAACCGGAACCGTTGGGTTCGTATCGAAAAGAGCTTTCTAACGAATATTAGAAATTCAAAATCTAACGGTTGGATTTGGAGATACGTCCAAATCAAATTTGGAAAAGGTCGTTGTAAGTGCAGTTCGATGGCCGTTGATGGAAATCGACTGTACGGGCCTTAATAAAATTATTAAAAATAGTAATAATTTGTGTAAAATCATAAGAAATGATTTGGGAAAAATTGGGATGAAAAACTCCATATTTGAAAAGAAAAAAAATAGATTTTTATCTAAATGAACTAGTTTTGAACTAAAATTAAAACCTATTTATTTTTAAATAAATAAAATGGAACTGAATTAGAATTGATTTTCGGGTTTATCGTGAACAGTGTTTTAAATAACACTAGTTCTTTAACCTGATAATAATTAGAATGTGATTTGGGTTTGTCGTGAACTTTGTTTTAAATGACACTAGTTCTTTAACCCAGTAAAAGGAGTTTTATTGAATCTGCAATTAGATTGAAATGTGTATTGATAATTCAAATTATCAAATTTGGCAAATGAGCGAGAAAGGAGTACTACCAGTTTTGCTCCAAAGCGATAGTTAAATCTTTAATTAGATTTGAACGTGAAATGGTAATTAATTTTACCGATAACACCACGGTGTTAGATATGGAGTATTACCAGTTTTGCTTCATGGGATGAATAGGTTGGGATTGGGAAATAAAATAAATAATTACTTCGATGTGGTTCGCTAATCTCGACTAGTTTAGAAAACCATAATTTGGTTTGAAATGACACCCAAAGGAAGATTAAAGGATAAATTTTAAAGAATTTATCTTGGATAAAATTAATGGGAACCTTTCCCTTAGGAATGTGATTTTGTGAATAAAAGAATATTCTGGATTGGAATGAGGCGTATGTTGTGTTTGTGTAACATTTGTTTTTAATATACGCGGGTTATTCGGAAAGTCCGGGTTTATACTCATTCTGAATAACCGATTCGACGATATGTCGAAGATGAAGACGGTGATCGAAGACCGGAAGTCTTCACATCGCTTGGATAATTACCGACGATCCTGATTGGGCTGTACACCCAAGAGGATGGAAATAGTTGGTGGTCGTCCAGACGTACTTGGAGATGGATGGATATGCGAGGAAAGTGCCTCCGGTTTCGTTCAGACCCAGAACGGACTTGTAAATGGATTGTGTGTCTGACATTGGATTTTATTCTGTGTTGATTGATTTATATTAAATATACATCTGTTTGGCGGCGGAGAATTTATTCTTTTGCTTAACGCCCTTCTCTGAGACGTACGAGCTCAGAGGTTGTATATCGATGGACATCAGTCGCATGGCATGAATTGCCTGTGTGGCACGCTAAGTTGCAATGATCAAGGCTTCTGTTGAAAAGCAAAGTCTTGTGGTTTATGATCAAAGCACGCCTACGTGGCAGCTTTGTGTATATCGTGAATTCGCGAGCCTCACACCTCGGTATGAGTCAAAAACGGGATACGGACTGCAGGGAGAGCATGACGTTTCTTTCTAGCTTTGGTGGTGTCAGTGACTTACCAGCCCTGACATTTATATACTTTTCACCTTTGTGGTTGTTGGATGAGGTGCCTCGATTATAGGTCTGTAAGGACCGGGAAACGTGTGTTCAGGAATAACTAATCCTCTATCGTAAGTGAGGACCGGCCCTGAAGCATCCAGGATTGCCCAGAGTGTGTAGTCCTGAGACATTTGCTAGAGTGTCTCGAGCGCGGAGAGGAGCTTGCCCCTTGCCTCGACTCATGACGGAATCCAATTTCCAATACGTGATATTGCGGTTTTAATTGTAGAACTAAAAGGCGAAATGATATATGGTACCCATGCCGTCTATGATTTATATTTATGATTGAAATTGTTTTGACACTATACACTTATTATAGTATCAAATGATTTGTTTTAAACGTACCAAGCATGTTTGGCTATTATAAGGGAAAACCCTATACTCCGGCTTGCGTTGCATTGTGTGATGGGACCTGGGTCTTATAATAGCTTCATTTTTCGAAAAAGCATTGCGCTGTTTATTCTATGCACTGGTATTCTTGGGAGGAAACCCGTTCCGTGTTATACGGCGTGGTCCCTTGAATTACTCTCGTTTAAAGTAAAGTTTTAAATAACTGTTTTAGTTCTCACACCAGTCACTTGACTGACCTGGAGTTTATTGTTTTAACCTAAACTCTGGGTGCCCCTATTTTCCGCACGGGCAGCTAGTAGTTTCGGTTTTGCAGATTTATATTCACAGGATCCTGGTTTACAGCTGGAATGATATCCGGAAAGCTCTGTATCCGTATATCACCTTCAGTTGTGCTTTGTATTATTTTCCGCTGCTATGTAATTTATTTTAATCTCTGATATTTATCGAATGTAATTTATTCATTTATACTCTGTATATTCTTGTATTCTGATGGAATTGTTGTAATAGCAATGAAATGTTCTTCTGTTTGTGTTCTGATTTGTCTTGTTCTCAAACGATCAGGGGTTTCGAACGGTCTAGATCGATTTAACGACTGATTAGGATCGAGCGAAATTCCAGGCCGTCACTCTACTTTTCACATACGAAGGAATTTGGACTCGAAACCACTTCCATTGAGTTCGGAATGACGTTTCTGCATTGAAAAATAGTAAACACTTATATATTTTGAGTTTCGAAAATTATTTATTTAAAAATGTATTTTTAATATTAAATATATTGACCTTGAAAATAGTCATTTTTCAAACGACCTCCGTTTTCGATGAAACCACTTTTGTTGGAACCGGAATGTCAAATTATTGCTAGGTTTCAATTTTCAGAATTTTTCGAATTAATATGTGAGCGTGGTGGAGGAAAATGTGTTTTGACTATTTCAGTTAAATTTAAACGCCTTAAAAATAGCCATTTTTCAAACAGTCTCAGAATTCGACGAAAATAATTTTGTTGGATTCGTATCTTCATAAGAAAGCTAAAAATACTTTTTTAGAATTTTCTGAGGTCGTATGTGGCCCCGGCATATTTAAATGTACGGTAGAAATTAAATTATTTATTTAATATTATATTTTTAAATTAAAACCAAAAAAAATGTTACAGACATCGGAATTAGAGCCCGGGACATAGCCCATCGCGTTCAAAGGCCTCAAAACATTAAGATCGACAGTAAGCAGGCCCAAAATGGAGAATGTCCGAAAATCCACCTTTTTAGCACAAATTTCGAGATTTATTAATAAAATAATATTTAGTTTCGGGCTGAAACCCTAATGGAGCAGCCGCCACCCAGATTTTAATGGCTGGAATCATCCGATTTTCAAACGCTAATATCTCTCAATCCGTTCAACGAAAATCGACGTATGATATACCAAATCGAAGAGAATTCAGAGAGCTACAAATCTATACGGTCAAGATCGGGTTTTGATTCACGGATTTTGCGAATTTTGGCCGAGAAGGGGCTGCGGTTTTTAGTGATTTGCGAGTCCTAATGGAGGCCGAGTTCGGCATGGTTGGAGGTGTAGGTGGCTCTTGGCAAGGCGGTTGTGGTGGTGACATTTGATCGGAGGTCGGTGGCTCGGATTTGGTGCGTGCAGAAGGATGGACGTTGAAGGAATGGGTTACGGCTGAGATTACATAACGACGGTGAGGAAGAAAGGACCCAATTATTTTATTATTTTAATTATTTAAATAATTAATTTATCCGATCTTTAAAAATCGATATCTCTCTCATACGAGGTCCGATTGACGAACCGTCAGTTACGTTGGACTCGTCTTTCCGAGATCTTCGCGATGGCACAGACCAGAACTGATTCTGAGATAGTCAAATTTTCAGCAAAACTCAATGTGAGAATTCTGAATTTTATTATTTAATTAATTATAAATTATTTTCTTGCGTTAAAAATAAGTGTATTGTGATGTAATTCAGATCTGTAATGTTCTGTGATTGATGAATGGTTGATTTGTAGTTTGTGGTTCTTTTGTCGTGCATGATATGCTAGATCGACGTTGAATTTAATATATGGGTGAATTTTATTTGTAATTAGAAAATAAATCTAAATTTATATTTAAATCATATTTTATTTAGATCGGTTTATTCTAGTTTATAGAAAAAAAATATTATTCTGAGATGAACCATAGTATTTGATCGACAAAATAAAAACTTTACTTTTGTTTATTTGTTTACTTTGCAGCAGAAAATGAACAACAAATAAAACCTTACTTTTATTTGTTTACTTTGCAATAGAAATTGAACGACAAATAAAAACTCCTTTTTATTTGTTGATATTACGATGGAAATTGGACGACAAATAAAATCTTATTTTTATTTGTTTATATAACAACAGAATTTGGTCAACGAATAAAATATTTTTATTTGTTTACTTTACAATAGAATTTAGCCAACGAATAAAACCTTATTTTATTTGTTTATTTTACAACAGGATTGGAATGACAAATAAAACATTATTTTTATTTGTTACCTACGATAGAATTTGAACAACAATGGATTTTCAATATTTGTTGAATTTAATTATATTGTCAATTCAATTCAATTTAAATAAAATATTATTTTGATCATTTTTAGTGAAAATTGTATATTAAGAAAAAAATGTCATTCTTAGTGTAAAATGTACATTAGATCAAAAATAACATTTTTGATTAGAAATATAAAAATAACATTTTTATTTGAAATATGTTATGCAAATCAAAAGGACATTTTTGATTAGAAGTTTATTATGTAAATAAAAAGAAAACATTTTGTCAAAATTATAATTATTGTAATAAAAATAACATCTTTGTCAAAACATGATCATGGAGATAAAATGAACATTTTTATGCCTTGAATAGAATTAAATAAAAATTCACATTTTGTTTACATTAAAAAAAATACAAATAAATACAGAGATTAAAAGTTCACTTTTCATTTGCATCTCACAATGCAAATATTCTTTGAAAATAGAAATTGTTCTTTATTTGCATTTTTAATGCAAATATACTTTGAAATAAAAACTGTTCTTTTATTTGCATTCACAAATGCGAATATACATATTGAAAGTAAAGTTGTTCTTTTATTTGCACTACTCGGTGCAAGTATTCTTTGATAATAAAATTTGTCCTTTTATTTGCATTTACTAATGCAAACATATGTTTAAAATAAAATTTTATTCTTTTATTTGCATTCACCAATGCAAATATACATTGGAAATAGAATTTATTCTTTTATTCGTATTCACCAATGCGAATATATTTTGAAATCAAAATTTATTCTTTTATTTGCATTTCCAAATGCAAATATATTTTGAAATTGAAGTTTATTCTTTTATTTACATTTACATATGTAAATATACATTGAAATTAAAGTTTATTCTTTTATTTACATTCACATATGTAAATATGCTATGAAAATAAGATTTGTTCTTTTATTTGCATTTCCTAATGCAAATATATATTGGAAAATAAATTTGTTCTTTTGTTTGCATCCTCTAATGCAAATATACATTGCAATATACCAACGTCCTTTTAATTGTCATTAGAGTATATAAGAAAATGTACGTAGATTAAATTTGTCGTCTAGTTGTGTCAAAATTTGATTACAATAAAAAAAAATTCATTTTTATTGTTTTACATTAAAACATGATTTTTGGCAAAATATAGTTATCCAAATAATAACATTCATTTTGTTACTTTAAACGAATGGATTGAAAATGTTCATTATTTTGTCATTGTAAAAGAATGAACAACTAGACATTCACATTTTTATCATTAAAGTAAAATAGACAAAAACACTCATTTTGTCTAAATTAAAGAATAAAACAAAATATAGCATTGTCATGTTTATTAGATTTGAAACTCAAATTATTCATTTTCGTAAATTCATATTAGTTAAAAACCAATTATTCATTTTTGTAAATTCACATTAGTTAAAAATAATTATTCATTTTAGCCAATTTATACTAGTTAAACAAAATTTTACATTTTGTTAGGAATATTCATTTTTGCCAAATGAATTAGTTGTAGCAATTTATATATATATATATATATATATATATATATATATATATATATGTTGACAAGATATACACATGTCAAGATAGGATAGTTAAAACAAATATTTATCATTTTGTCTCATTAGAATTGCCAAAACAAAATAACCATTTTCGTTTAGAGTTTAAATTAGCAAAATAATAATTGTCGATAGGGACAAAGTTATTATGCTTATTCATTTATTGCAATAGAGATACTTTCTTGTCATCATTATATATATTGTGTATTACACTGCCATTCGCAAGTTACCCGACTTGTGTATGTGATTGGGACGATAATTTTCACACATCGCCCAAGTGCACAAATTAGTTTATCATTTGCTTGATTGGTTGAAAACCCCACACGGGTGTTGGGATGAAAATCCACATACACTAATCCCAATATTTAGTTGTATGTTGATCGTTAGATCGACAGGCTGTGATGAGCGTTATTATTTAATTTTAATGCTTACACAGTGGAAATTACACTTTGGATGTAATGGATGACTTGATGATTATACTGTTATTGTCATATATATGATGTGTATGAAATCCATATAATCCAAATTATATGGTAAATGTTTGAGTCGCATTCCAATTCAAGTGTTCTTTTAAATAAGACTATTTTTACATTAGAAATCCTTTTTATATAAAGTGCATATATTTTTCGTAATATATTTTTAATCAACTATATGTTAAACAAAGAATATTTGTAAAAGATAAAGATTTTTAAAATAAAGAATACTTCTCATTTAGAATCTTTTATATAAAGAATATTTTTATGATTATTTTAAAATATGTTTTTAAAAGATTACTAGCATTTGCAATTATATTTGGTGATATGAAATAAAGTGAGATGTGAAGTGGATTTACCGTGGACGATGTTTTAAACGACATTTGTCCTTTAATCCAATTTACATTGAAATTATTATTTGGAACTTATGAATCTATTTTATTGATTTGAAAAGGCATTTTCTAGGAAATCAAGTTTTCAATTTAATATATTAAATAGGAATTAAGTGGAAATTCGATTGGTAATAATCGAGATGGGCTTCTATAAAAGAAGACCGATATTATATATGGAATTTGAGAGGCTTTGCCGTTATTCCATTTATATTATTAGTCTGATACAGAAATCTATATCGATTATGTATTGATTTGATTTCTGTGGAATTCCATATTTCAGAAATTGATTTACAGATTTTATTTTCAGTGTTTCTCTTTGATAAAATTAATGAGAATCTTTTAAATTGAATATCTTATTAAAAGAATATTCTGAGTTGGGATGCGACGAAATGTGTAATTTTCCAATATTTGCTTTTTAATCCCAAAATACGCGAGTTATTCAGAAAGACCGGGTTTAACCCATTCTGAATAATCATCACGACGATCAAGAGTCGAAGACGAAGACGGTGATTCAAGACTGAAGGTTTTCACATCGTTGGGATGATGATGACTGGTATCTTGAATTGGGATTGGCCTTCCAAGGCAAGGTATTTGGTAATGATCGTCCAAACGCATTTGGAGATCGACGGACACGTTGTTTCGCTCAGACCTAGAGCGGACTTGTAAATGGATTGCGTGTCTGACATTGTATTCCTTTCTACTTTATTTGTTGAACGCTACCGATTATATATTTCTGTTGGTGGTGAAGAATTTATTCTTTACTTATCACCCTTCTCTAAGACGTATGAGCTTAGAGGTTAATATATATATTGGTAGATGATCAATAATATGGTAGGGCCTGACAATGTGGCATGCTAAGATGCAAGTGATCAAGGCTTTGTTGAAAAGCAGGCCTTGTGGCTGATGATCAAAGCATAACCTGTTTAGGCATAGCTTTGTGTATAACGTGACTTCGCGAGCCTCACACCCCGGTATGAGTCAAAAACGGGATTAGGACTGCAGGGAGTGCACATGTTTCTTTCTAGCTAGAGTGGTGTCAGTGACCTACCAGCCCTGACATTTTATTTGTGTGGATGATGGATTTTGAGGCGCCTCGGATTTTTATAGGCCGATAGTGGTCATATTATAGGTTCAAAGGAACCGGGAAGCGTGTGTTCAGGCATAATTAATCCACTGCCGATAAGCGGGGACCGACCCTGAAGATCCAAGGGTTCACTGCGGGGGATCCTGAGGCATTTGCTAGAGTGTCTCGAATCGGAGAGGAGCTTGCCCCTAGCATTGACTCATGATGGAAACCCAATTCTCAATACGCCCTTGCGGTTTTGATTGTAGAACTAGTACGGCGACATAGTATATGGTACCTATGCCGTCTAGGATTGATATTATATTTGAATGTTTTAAATATATATATATACACACTAATAATAATATCGTTTTTACGTATCAAGCATCTTTTGACCATTATAAAGTAAAACCCTTTCCTCTGGTGTGCGTTGCATTGTGTGATGGGACCTGGGTCTTATAATGGTTTCATTTTTCTAAAAAGCATTGCGTTGTTTAACGATTCACTTTATTTTATGCACTGGCAATCCAATGGAGTAAACCCGTTCCGCGTTAGCGGCGTGGTCCTATGATTAGCCTACTATATAGATAAGTTAAGTATAGAATTCTCACACCGGTCCCACGACTGACCTGTAGTTTGTTTCACTTTGCAAACTCGGGTGCCCTCTTTCCACACGAGAAGTCGAGTAGCTTTTTGCAGATATAGTTAAGCAGGATCCTGGATTGAAGTCTGAAGCCGGGTCTAGAATATTGATGGCCTTCCGCTGAGATTAGTTCTGCTGCAATGTATTTAATTTATTATAAATGTATCTTTCGCTGTATTATTTATTGATGTACTCTGATATATTCTGTACTCTGATGTAACATTTATTATTGATGTTATAAAAGTCTGTGTTGTTGTTCTGATGTGTTGTATGCTCAAAGTTAACGTATGCGGGTTTTGAACGGTCTTAATCGATCTTGCGATCGATTGGGGTCGGGCGAAATTCGGGTCGTTACAGTTTGGGAGTTATGGGAAAAATTGTGACAAAGTGTTTTGTGCAAAACGAAAAATTAGTGAAAAATGTGATTTTTGAGGAGGAGGGGCCCACGGCCGGAGTTGGGTGACCATAGGGGGGGCGCCGGACCTGATGGACATGGGGGAGGCCTCTGGTGGAGGGGTGGGGGTCCACGGAGGCGGGTGGTGGTGGTTTGGGGGTCTAGGGTTTAGGTTTGTGAAGGTAGAGAGAGAAAGAGAAGAGGAGAGGAAAGGGGAGGAGGAGGAGGGTGGCCGGAGGGGTGCGGCAGCCTGAGGTGGTGCGGCAGTGGCTGAGGGGGGTGCAGCAGCAACATGGTGGAGGAGGCCATTTTTTTCTTTTTTGAAGAGGAAGAGAGAAGTGAAGTTATGAAGAGAGAAATGGAGTAAAAGTGATTATATGCTAGTTTATCGCCTATCGTTCGAACGCCGACAATATCCAATTGCCGCGGATTTCGGACACGACATAGTAGACATGAAGACGAGCTCAACGAAACAAGTTTCATCGAATTCCGAGTTCGTTTGACCGTCCGTTAAAATTCTCAAAAATGCTCAGATAAGCTCTAAAAATGCGATTTTGGCACACCATTTCTTCTTGCATGCTCACATGCTAACCCCAAAAATCATGCGCTATGGATTTAACCATTATTAGATGATACGAATCCAGAAAAAAAAACGAAATCGAATTCTGATGTCGTCTCAATAATTTTCCTTTGTAGAATGATTGCCCGTTTTACCCTGAACTGTTTTAGCTCGCACGACCATATACTAACTCCGTTCGACGCGCCCTTTGGAACTCAACAATGATTTGTCATTATGAATCCAGAAAAATTTATCTCGTCGAATTCTGAGCTCATATGCAAAATTTCACTTTTTAAGGGCTAGAATTCCATAGCGACTATTCTGAATTTTCAATTGGGCATATCTTTTGATTCCCGCTATGAAATTTCAATTTTTCGGATTCGTTGGAAAGATGTCCTCAAATAGATTCTAATATTATTGGTTTCACCAAAATCCGATTTATTTTGCACCCGGTACATTCATTTGAACTTTGAAATCGAATTATCGAACTACCGTGCCATTTTCAATTCCTTTTATAATTAAAATAAAATATTTATATTCTAACGATGATCTATATAAATATATACGTTCGAATTCTATTCAAAATAAATTTCTCGTCGATAATATTTAAAATAATTCATTTTAAATATTCAAAATTCATCAAAATTGCTAAAATAAAATTTTAAATTGGCTCAAAATTTCCGGGTTATTACAATCTCCCCCACTTAAAACTTTTCGTCCCCGAAAAGGAACGAAGCCGATAGTTGTTTAACTAATCAACTCAACTTCCATTATTTTTTTTACGACTTAAGTCCTTCAACTTTTCAGTTTCTAAGAACTTTCAAATTTTTCAAAAATTTGGCTAACACCCTAAATTTTCAAAAAAATTCGCCATAACCTCCCCTACACCGGAGACTTCGGGATATTTCATATAGCCTCCCATGGCCTTCTTCAATCCAAAAGAAAAAGAAAAGGCCAAGCGGCTAGCCAATCGGCTCATAAAATCATCATCACCTAAACAAAACAGTAAATTATGGTCAACATGTACCTATTTGTCGGGCAAACAATTTTATTCTTCTGCTCTAGCCTCCTTGCTATGACCTGTTCAACTGATATACATGTATATGCATGCAATTGTAATCATTTTTCAATACAATTCAATAATCGGTTACATTAGGCTAAATGTTTAAAAATTATCAAACAAATAAACAACACAACCAACAATCAATTAGTGAATTAGCGTTTCAAATTCATAATTTTGATATATATATATATATATATATATATATACAGAAAATCATGTTTTGATGCCAAATCACAACAATAAACCTATCTAGTTTTGGTTCTCACACCATTCTAATGGAAATATATAGATATCACACTTTCGAAACTCTAACATAAATACTGATGATGTGGCCACATCATTAGAATCATCCCGGGTGTCTAGAATGTGATTCTATATCTATCCAGTATATTAAAACTTCAAATATACGTTCATGACGCGTATACGCGAAATCTGTATATACTCGATTGTCCAAATTCAATACAAATAAAATATTCAAATACGTATACTCTGGTTTAAATTTTCAAAACAATATTATTTTCATTTGAAAAATATACTCTTCACACTCGTTCTAGGATACTACTGATCCTATCTCTAACGAGTAATTCTAATTGGATATTACTAATCCAATATCTGATGAATTCTTTCGTTCCGTTCTAATGTGTCTTGTTCTCGAGCTCTGTAAACCAAAGCTCTGATACCAACTGTGACGTTACCACGAAATCCGGTAGGCTTTGCAACCATCCCTTCATCCTCCAGTACAGCAGGTAAAACCCACCGTGGCTCACAATGGTCCCCCAGTACCACTTGTTTTACGGCTAGCCTCTTGACTGTCAGCACACAGCAACCAACCCCCGGAAGGGACATGTGGGGGTAAGAGCCCACTGTTCGCCACCAAACCACATGGTGAGAACCCCAATATGATATTAATATACCTTTCAAATTTCCACAACCTTATCTGTATAATCACGAAATCCAACATCGAAATATTCCGAAGATATCTATTTTTATTGAAATGAACTAGTTTTGAACTAGAATTAAAATCAATTTATTTTTTAAATAAAAAAATTGGATTTGAAATGGTTTTGAAAATAACCAGGATTTTCAATAATTGAATTGGAATGGATTTGAATCGAAATTATCTTCGGAATATTTCGATGTTGGATTTCGTGATTATACATATATGGTTGTGGAAATTTGAAAGGTATATTAATAACTTCCCCGGTAAGGAAAGCCTGGATTATCTTGAGAACACGACAAAATAGAACGCAAACAGAACAACATTTCATTGTTTATTACAACAATTCCATCAGAATACAAGAGTATACAGAGTATGAATAAATAAAATACATTCGATAAATATCAGAAATTACAATAAATTACATAGCAACGGAAAAACAATACAAAACACAACTGAAAGTAACACACAGATACAGAGCTTTCCGAGCATCGTTCCAGTTGTAAATCAGGATCCTGTGAATATAAATCTGCAAAACCAAAACTACTAGCTGCCCGTGTAGAAAATAGGGGCACCCAGAGTTTAGGTTAAAACAATAAACTCCAGGTCAGTCATGTGACTGGTGTGAGAACTAAAACAGTTATTAATCTTTATTTTTAAAGTTAGGTAAATCAAGGGACCACGCCGTATAACACGGAACGGGTTTCCTCCCAAGAATACCAGTGCATAAAACAAACAGCGCAATGCTAAATAAAGAAAAATGAAGCTATTATAAGACCCAGGTCCCATCATACAATGCAACGCAAGCCGGAGAATAGGGTTTTTACCTTATAATAGCCAAAGCATGCTTGATACATTAAAAACACATTATTTGATACTATAATAAATGTATAGTGTAAAAACAATTTCAATCATAAAAATCAATCATAGACAACATTAATGACCCATACCACTATGTCGCCATACTAGGTTCTACAAATAAAACCGCAATATCACGTATTGGAAATTAGATTTGCGTCATGAGTTGAGGCAAGGGGCAAGCTCCTCTCCGATTCGAGACACTCTAGCAAATGTCTCAGGACCCCACTATGATCCTTGGATCTTCAGGGCCGGTCCTCTCTTACTTTTGAGGATTGGCAATTCCTAAGCACACGTTTCCCGGTCCTAACAGACCTATATCCGAGGCGCCTCGTATCCAACAACCACACAGGTGAAAAGTATATAAATGTCAGCCAGTTTAAGCACTGACACCACCACTAGCTAGAAAGAAACGTCGTGCTCTCCCTGCAGTCACTATCCCATTTTTGACTCATACCGAGGTGTGAGGCTCGCGAATTAACGCCATACACAAAGCTGCGCCACACAGGTCGTGCTTTGATCATCAACCACAAGACTTTGCTTTTCAACAGAAGCCTTGATCAATTGCCACTTAGGCATGCCACACAGGCAATTCACTCCATGCGACTGATGCCCATCGATATACAGCCTCTGAGCTTGTACGTCTCAGAGAAGGGCGTTAAGCAAGAGAATAAATTCTCCACCGCCAAACAGATGTATACTTAATAGAGATCAATCAACACAGAATAAAATCCAATGTCAGACACATAGTCCATTTAGAAGTTCGTTCTGGGTCTGAAAGAAACCGGAGGCACTTTCCTCGCATATCTATCCATCTCCAAGTACGTCTGGACGATCACCAAATGATTCCCTCATCTTGGGTGTACAGCCCAATCAAGATCATCAGTAATCCCCCAAACGATGTGAAGACTTCCGGTCTTCAACCACCGTCTTCATCTTCGACATGTCGTCGAATCGGTTATTCAGAGTGGGTATAAACCCAGCCTTTCCAAATAACCCGCGTATATAATAAACACGTGTTACACAAACACAACATATGCCTCATTCCAATTCAGAATATTCTTTTATTCAAATTTTCACATTCTTAGGGAAAGGTTCCCATTAATTTTACCAAAGATAAATTCTTCTAAATTTATTCTTTAATCTTCCTTTGGATATCTTTTCAAACCATATTATGGTTTTCCAACCTAGTCGAGATTAGCGAACCACACCGAAGTAATTATTTATTTTATTTCCCAATCCCAACCTATATATCCCATGGAGCAAAACTGGTAATACTCCATATCCACTACACCATTCAGGTTATTTTGCAACGCCCAGATGCAGACATTTAGCAACGGCTTAAAACCGTTGCTAAATTGCAACGGCTAAAATCCAGTGCAAAATTTATTAGTACGGTCAATGTCCGTTTTGGTTTGTGCCACAGCTTAAGACCATTCTATAGTCAAGTACAACCTTCCATACACCCTCCGTTCTCCAATCCAGTATCCAGTACGCTTTCACTTTTGTTTTCCCCCTTCTACATTAGAGAATATTTCCAAGATATAAAACTAGATCCAAATCCTTTTTTCGTCCAAATCGTTTTGTTTCAGATTGACAACTATTGCCTAATTGATTTTTCCAGGTGGATTTTCCAGATCGAAAGCTCTCCAAGTGTTTTTTTTCAGATTGCAAAATTTCCCAAGATTTCAAATTGAAATCGATTGACTCTAGGTATGCAAAAATCGATTTTCGTTGTTTTATCGTTCATTTAGTATCAGAGAAATCGAAGTCAGTCGATTTCATTAGTTTCCTGTTTTGCATTTAGTACAAGTTTATTTTGATTCATGGCTAGTGATTAGTATTTGATCTATCTTTCTTTTGTTCATATAAAGTGAAATATTTTGCTGTTTAAAACCCCTATTGATGTATTTATTAAAGGCAATGTTTTGAGGATTGGCATGGTTCGGATTCCTCTTTATCAGTAACTACTGTTTAAACTTAGCGGTACTTTTTAGTTAATATCACAGTATTTAGGATACTGGGTGAAGATTTTAGTTTAGATCAGAAGGCAGAAGTTCTTCTTGTTGACCTATTATAAGAAATTTGGAAATTTCAAGGACCTTATATATTTAGTATTGCTGATGGATATCCCATGCTAACCTATTATTTGTTTAATATTTTTTCAGTACCATTACCACTAATGTATGAGGAATTATATATAACATCACCAACACCTTTCAGCCATTGTTGGAAAGGTATCTACTAAAAAGGTATTATTATTATTTTTTAAAAATATTGTTCAAGCCTAAAATGCCAGTTATCACATTAATGTTAGCCCAACATATAACTTTTAGAAACTAATTTATGCCTTTTTTTATATAGTTTGTGAATATTGCATTTAAAACATTCATGTTTCAATTTTTTACATATAGATTACCAGAAAGGAAAAGGTTCATATTCTGATTGAGCAATAGCATCACCACTTTATAACGAATCCATATGAGCAGTATGCATTTAGTTAATAAGATATAAAGAAGGGACATTCCTCTATTTTTTAGTTCTGAAAAGCATGGGAACATTATATTAGCTTTATACTTTTCCTTTGCATTTGATTGCATATTTTTAGATTGTCATCAAGATGATTTATGTTTGGTCCATGTAAAATTTTATAAACAAAAATGTCAACTTTGTGGTATAATAGTGTGAAAGGAGTGTATACTATGGGAATATATAACAAAAATGTAAATTTTATCAGTACAGAAGTAAAATAAGGGATTCAATTAAACTTCAAAAATTTGAAAATATTGTTGTTAGGTAAAAATGAGCTGTAGCGTTGCTAGCGTTTATTTGCATTTAGGAAAATTTTAACTGGTCTAAGTTGGAACTGGAAGA
This sequence comes from Allium sativum, assembly GCA_030737875.1. Classification (NCBI taxonomy): domain Eukaryota; kingdom Viridiplantae; phylum Streptophyta; class Magnoliopsida; order Asparagales; family Amaryllidaceae; genus Allium; species Allium sativum. Next base: position 534,453,287 of record CM060926.1, read on the forward strand.
TCCAATGACTGCATAGAACTTATATTGAAATAGAGAGGTTTTACGAATAATTCTTTATTTTATTGTTGAAATTATATTGTAGCATGAAATGCCCTAGGATGGATGGAAGCTAATTGTAAAATTTAGAGCACAAAAGAGGAGAAAACACAAGCTAGTTGACTATGTCATTCTTGCTTAATTATGCAATAAGTAAAAGTCATAATTGATAAAGTGGTGCTTGGCAACTTCATGGAGGTGCATGCTACTTGGTTTTTAACGTATTGATTTGACCAAATACAAAAAGGAGTTCCAACTATGATTGTAATTGAAAATAGACGTATCAGCAGCAAGATAAAGCACCTAATTCATTCTTTTGAGTCTTAAGTTAAAACTTACAAGTCAATGATTTGCCTATGTCTCTATATCGTTTCATTTTCACTTTCCAAATTATAATATCTAGCACAGACCAAGCCATTCCCCAGACTTTGATAATAGGTTGAAATGGAAAATTAAGTCTCTGTCTTCATGATTTATATTCCAAGATTTAATTGACAACTCATTTGTCTACCATGTTAATTCTTGCAACCAATACTCGGTTCTATTCTTATCTTAATTTCCTATAGCCTAATAAATAATTGACCTGCGCTACTGTTGTCAGATTGGTCTTGTACTTAAACAAATTAGAACAATGGTTTAAAATTAGAAAAAGCCAAAATCATTAAATATTTTTTGAAAGTGATATATAATTGTGAATTGATATGCTCATAAGAGTAATCTATTCTTGTTCTTCCCTTGCTAAATTTTTTCCTTTCTTGACCAAATCTAATTATTATTGGACTCGTTACTACATAATAATTTTCCTTTTGACCTTGTTTTAAAGAATACCTCTACTTGCATTACGTTCATAATTTAATACTTGTTACTATCTCCAGGATAAACCTATTTAAAACACCGAGAAAAAATCATGTATTTATAAGGAAATCAACATTGATATCAATATATATATATTACAAATTATATGAATATATTGTATTTTGTAGGTGGTGGGCTTTAAAATTGAAGCAATTGCCAAAACTAAGTATATACAACTTTATAAGCACCTGGAATGAATCAGTAAAATAATTTTTATTGGCTTTTGATTAGAATTAAGTATGTCATTCATGAGCAGTATCATAATAGTATTAACCAAATCGATCAGGAATTATAAGGATAATAGTTTTGACTTTTTTTACATTTTATTCAATAATGATTTTTTTTTAATATTCCTAGGTCCGTGAGTTATCCAATTTAACATACTTTTGTTTCATCATCTGAAGCATCATATTGATAGAATCAGTTAAATTAGCTTAGCGCTTGTGTTCAATAGAAGATATAGCATGATCTAGTGGATTATCAAGAATTAGTTCGTGATGAGTCATGAGTTTTTCACGAATAACAATGGACTAAGAGCTGTCAGAACCAAATTACTTCATAGACCATTCTCTAACGACAACATCAAAGTTTGAGTTTCGTTTGGAGTATGTACACTGGATTTCTAATCAAATCTTCATTGCAAACCTGTGTTAATAAATAGAAAAACTAACAATCATCAGTCCAAGAATTAAAAAAAAAACAGAGAGACGTCTAGAATCAGCCATGCCTGAGGTTAGGATAATTGGACTATGATTAGAGAGTTTTGGAGGTGGAAATAAGGCAACAAGCTATGACCAAAGACTGAAAGCACTAGCAGTGAGGTAGGCTCTGTCTAACTTGCAATAGGTTTTTTTTGGGTTGTTCTGTTATTGTTGCTTCATGAAAAGAGACAGAGGAGTCTTGTCTAAGTTAGCTGGGTAAATCGAGTTATTTAGAGGTTGTGCGTCGCTGATATGCAAAGGATTGCCTCCCAATTTCTCAGATGAGAAACACATGTTATTAAAAACACCAAAGGTAATAATGGGAAATTGGAAGTATGAAGGAGAGGGAGTTTATCCAATAAGGGATGCATGATACTTCTGGCATTGTCACCATAAACGGATGCAAGGAAAAAAGGTGGGAATATGAGTAGTTTGAGAGTGAACTTGCAATAGGCTTTTTTCTTTTGTTTATGCTGAAAATGTTATTGCCATATAGTCCTCTAGAATGGGAAGATGATTACAGAAACTAATGCATAAGTATTGTATGCATGCTTTAAATTTCAAAATGTCTAGATGTGCTTCTTGTTTATGTGCTGCTATTTGATTTCCTTATTTAATTTCCGCACAAAATTTTGTCACTATTTTCTGGCCGCACAGCGTTAGTGTAAGGTGTCAGGCAACGAATACTCCTAATTCAAACTTTGAGTAATTATTCTGATTCCTTGTATACACTTCATGAATGCTCACGACTCTACTGCATCGGTATATTTGAGCATATATCTAATAATCATATGACATATTGTACTAAAAATTAAGGACATAAGATTGACTACATCTCTTTTTTGTTGCATCATCATCATGCTCATGACCTGATATGAAAATGCTTTTATGGTTACTTTTGTTTATGATAATTTTTGTATATAAAGCTTCGACTTCAATATTTAAGTTTCAGCATTTTGACATTGCTAAAATTGACATGATACAAGCATGTTTAATAAAAGAAACTATATACACAGTAGAACAACTCTCTACACATATCGTAGCAGCACTTAAACCACATATTTATATGTTTGAACATCCCCCAATTTTAATAGCGGGACGAACATAAATGCTTATGACAAAGCTAGCTAGTAATTTAGATCTTTGTTTTAGAATTTTACATCAGTTTTCCTTATAGGAAACACATTATAAATATTTTATATTTCAGAGGCTTACTCATATGCACAAAATCCATACTTGTGCAAAATTTCTTACTCAAAATCTGGATAGGTGCATTCCTTGAAAGTTTGCTCATCAAAGTCATTCATGAATTCTTAAAAATTTGATATACCGTGGACTTTAGTTTTGGCAGAAGTGCCTGCTATAAGCGCAGGCAATTGCATGCCTGCGTCTCCCCCTTTGCAAACAGCTACGCATATCTCATCATCTTCTGCAAATGTTTCTACTAGTATGAGCATGGCCAAAACATTGGCGTAGGCACAAGTGAAAGCTCACAGTACATTACATGTAATGAAGCACAGTTGCATCGTTTTTTTCCTGTCTTCTTTTCCTGTAGTAGCCTCATTGTCTTCCCAAAGCCAATTTTTTCAATTTGTTAACTGTGCTAAACCATTGAGTGGGTGCCTCATTGACTGTGTTTAAGTTAATTTTGAAATACAATCATTCAGAATGTAAGCAGCAGCCATCTAATGAATACACTATAGTAACCTATATTATCATTTGAAATGCTTAAATATGCATTCCCAGTTATATCCAGTGAAGTTGCAGCCTGCCATATAAGAACCCTGTTACAGTCTTATTATCACTACAAGAAAACACTGATTTTGCAGCGGAAAAATTCGTCGCTGAAAGCCTGTTAGCGACGGATTTGCAGCAGAATACGGCTGTCGCTAAAAACCACGTCGGTATTTTAGGCACAATTTTGCGATGGAATTTAGCGTCGATTCTCCGTCACTTCACCGTCGTTTTCTAATAAATTATCATTTCATTTAAAAATATTTCACCGACGTTTTACCGACGGATATGTATAACATAATAAAATCAGTAAATATTTTTCCGTCGCTAAATGCACGCTATTTAGTAAGGGATTACCGACGGAAATATATAGCAAACATTTTACATTCCAGTTATCCGTCGGTAAATCCTAGCTATATAACGGCAGATTACCGACGAATTAGCAACGAAAATATATAGCAAACATTTTGCAATATTTCTAACCATTAATCTAGACATCAAATACATTCATTTCATTTCTAACCATCAATCTAGACATCAAATACATTCATTTCAACAATACTCAACATTCAATACTCATCGTGCAATGAAACATATATACATATATATCAACTAGAAAAATTAATGTCACAAAACATTTTATAACAATAAAAAATGGTATAATAATTGATAAAATATTCACATAACACCCAACATTCATAACATTATTCGATACAACTTAAAACTAATGTCACATAAGCAAAAATCTAGACAAAAATTAATTTTACATAGTTGATGGATCTATGCATCATAATGTCTGAAATTCAAAAAAGAAAAGAAAAAAAGAACCTGCACATATATATAAAAAAACTTCTCATTTTCTGCACGGATCCATCCTAACAGGGCTTGAATGCTTGTCCTCCACTTTGCTCCTTGATGTTGGAACTGTAAGTCTGTAACATAACACCACTATAAGTTTTAGGAATGAAAAGTAGTCAACTATACATAACAAACAAATTTATCATTATAACTGTTAGCTAGCATTCACAAATACTTCCAAAATACAATCTATAATCCAAGTTACCAGGATGTCACAATATCCAAATCACCGAATAAGAACATCACATTGATACAATCAAAACAAACTAATAAAAACACACTTAGGAGATGTGTAAATGGATACACAAAAGCACATCTACTCTCGGCCTAGTAAATAAATAAAGCATTAACTTCACAAATAGGTACCCAAAACTACAAAAAAGAATTAAACACGGATAATTTAAATATTACAAAAATCTTCTTGTCAGATGTCAAAATTCAACAACTCTGGTTACAAGCACACTCAAATTTGAGAAACTCAAGTAACTTCCTTTTCTGTCAAGAAAAAATAAAATAAGATAAACATCCATTTCAGTGAGGAAATTAATGATTTACCATACTTTTGTAATCTCAAGTAGATCTTTAATTGATGGCAACGAAAGCTAGCATTCACCTAGTGTTCCGTTGAAGACACAGTGTACATTGGATTTTCGCTGCCACCACCCTATGATAAAATTAAGATTCTAGAAAAACTATGCGAAATATTAACATTATCAAAAACCAGATGACAAAGCTTTAGTCCAATATGGACATTAGAAAGTGCGAAAATGCACAAGAAAAAAAAGTCAAACCTGTAGGAGCTAGCGTGTCCTTGGCAAAAATGAAAATGGCCTTTTCAGCACCAAATTTGATTCTCTTACGAACCACATAAACGAACTGACCTACAGTTATATCAGCAGGAACTAAATACCTGCAAGGAGTAGAGGACACAGGAAAATGAATGAATTTATGCAAGTTGTGTATGTAAAGTCATACATGCATTGATGATAAACAACGACATGAATATGTGACTGAAATACAAATTTCTTTTTCTTATATTCTATGGCAATAAACTCCATAATGCTTAAATGTAGTATCAGCTGTCACTACTAATTATCTCACACATCCAAAGTACGTCAACAAAATAAAGTATATCAACCATGTATGTACTCTTGCAATCTTCATTTGGTTTCAATTAGGGGTACATGGTGGACACAATGTTATGTCCAATTATAGCCACTTTAGGGGTACAAAATATATCTTTTCTAGTCATACGCATATCATGTATAAGACATATGAATGAATTTCAATTAGGGTAGTACTCTGTGGCAATTGATACATCTACTTTATTCCACTAAAAACTGCTTTAATGGTACAAATCAAATTATCACCTCAATGCTTTTAGAGAATAGAATATACACCCCAAAAGTTACAGTTATCCAACATACTACTCAAAAGGCAATCTAAACTAAAATCGCCTAGTTCATCAAATATTGCAAGAATAATTTTGAATTTAAGTTATTTACCATAACCATGCTAAACCAATGAGTTTTAAGGTTAACAAAAAAAAATCTTAAAATGAATAAGACGAGCACACCTAATACTACAGGGATAACATACACCTAATACTACAGGGACAGATTATTTTTCCATCAAATAAGCTATAAACACAAAAGTTTCATAGTAAATATGATTCTATGAAATCTAACATGCTCAAGCATAGGCTGGACAATGTAGGCAACTAGAAAAGCGTATGAGCTCAAAATCACTTCAAAACAATCGAAAACGTACCACTAAGCAAGAAATATAACCTGAAGAATGATATTTTAAAATTTAACAGTTTTTAAGTATTTATGAAATTATGCAAAGTGACTAACTTCTTTATTTACGGTCGTTAGAAGATAAGATAATTATTTGTTATCCATCCGTATCCGCGAATACTGATATTCGAAATTCGAATGCGGATACAAATATGATTATATCGCATCCAAAACTATCTATTGCCAGGCTTATCAACTATTACTTGCTTGAATACATCTCAAATGTTACTTCTTTATGAATTATGGAAGTGTTCACAATTCAAGTAATGGTTGGGGCAAATTATGAAAGTGAGCCATGGATTTTAGAGTGGGAGAAGTCCCTTACAATTATTTTAAATGAGATACCTGCCTATTACATTCACTTTGATTTTTTTCGTATGTAATGGATTTCTCATTCCTACACAGTATGCCACTGAAACAATTTTCTTGAATGGTAGTTGCGTTGATGTCAGTATCTAAAATGGATGAGATCATCCATAATATCATCTTACCAACTACTATTACCTCAGGCTACAAGTTGCATCGCTTGTTTATGGTATCCAAAAATAATAAATCAGCCAATAATCATTCAAGCATCCAATTATTTGTTAATAATTAAGCGAACCTAACATCAAACTTGCTTGCAAACTCTAAATGAGCTATCTGTCCTTAGCACACCCCAAAGCATCATGCAACAAATGGAATTTTTTTTATTCTAACTCACTACAGTAAGTTCTATCAACTGTAAGATTACTATAAAATGCCGACCTATAAAGATACTAATCTGGCACTTGGTTTATGATATAAATATCAATTATATAAAATTCATATTGTGCAACTGAAACATCAGAATATCCTTTAACTCACATTACTATGGCGGTATATTGCTATCTTATTTACACTATAGTGGTATAAGATATTTGTACTAAGATAAATAAAATAGTTTCCTTGCATGCCAAATATATGTACTACCTCTCTTCCTCATTTTTCCAAAACGCAGCAAAGATAACAGCTACACTACGAAATGAAATCCAACGCAGACCTAAGGATTTTAACAGAGCCAATAAATTAAGGAAAGGCACATGCAACAGTTTCAAAACGTACAGACCAAATATCGGTTGTGTTTGCTTTCACTATCCTAAAGACTGTGAAATGAAAATTTAAGTTGACCTACGTTTGCACAGCTAAGAATGATGTTGTTGAGAGGGATGCTTGTGTTAAAGAAATCATTGGAGATGAGGTTAGATCTGCCTTAAAAGCTACTGTTAACTCACAAACCAAAACTTGCAATACGAAAACTATTGAGGGCACTGCTGTTAGGTCGGTGAAGAAGAAACAAATCTAGAATAAAGTTATGAGAAGGAGTAGGAAAGTTAAGTATTTCCAGGTCGGAAGTAGTGCAGATGTGAAAACTGCTGAGTTAGGAAGAATTTATCAACAAAATGATGGATGTTCTGGTCTTGATGTCCAACTAGTTAATGTCACTATGACTAAAGTATATGACATTAATCAAGTAGGTAAGTAGACTGATGAGTTTGACATTGGTATTCGAATAAGCATGCTTTCAGGAAGGAAATAATGCTTTGGATGATGAAAATGAGGTTGAATAAGGTGATATAACTTCACATGTTAATAAAGGAAGTCACGTATCTGAAGTTAACATCAACAATAGCAAAAGTAAGTCACAAGTTGAACCAGTGGATACTATCCAAGCACGCACTCTGTTATTTGTTGAAATAGAGAAAATAACTCAAAATCACCAATGAAAAAGGCTGAGCCAATTATAAGTTGTTTGTCGACTGTTATTCAAGAAAAAGAGCCATGCATAAACAATTAAAGTGCAAATTATTAGTTGGCTCTCAAAAGCTTAAGAAATGCAGCTTATTCCTAGTTATCGGGATTAATGTTTTATTTTCACACTTTCTTTCTTATCCTTGGAGAACTTGATACCATTATCTTCCTCAGTCTTAAGCTTGAACACGGATATATCCCTAAATGATAACCTATTTTAAATAAGTGAAAACATAAGATTCAGGTTGCAGAAATAGGGATTTCAACAAATTATGGACAATGGCAGGTGAGTTCACATGGCAAATTCAGTAAGACAATAACACACTCTCTAAACTTCTGTCATGATAGTCACCCAAAGAACCAACAACTTGGCATAACGACCTGGTTTAAATATGATGGTGTGATTATATTTCTTCATGTTGCTGATATTTGTAGTTCACGTTCCTCTTATAACATGTTTATTTACGGTGGCAGCTGTCTCCATCACTTTGGCAACATAAGTTCTTAACCAAATTTACCACTGATATGAGTTTTGTGTTTTACGTCTTTACTTAATTACTAAATTTAACTAAAATCTACCTGAGCAGCACCACCAGTGTTCAACTTAAAATTGGACCCTGCATCTACAGTGATCCACTGAAATCTCTTGGCCTCGTCCTCAAGCTCTCTATCTCCACAACTGGCCATGTTATCAAATTGCTTCCTATTTTCAAATCCAACAACATTGTCCTCGGAACGCCCTGCATTTTCAGTCGAGTAAGACATTTGCCTGTGTAGTCGGGTTAGATCAAAACATTACAGAATGTCCCAAACCTGAAGAGAAGACTGGCCCTTAGCAATACCAGTAGTTTCACTGTCGGTCTCTGCAATCCAACTCCAAAGAATGCGCCTCTTTTTTGCATGATTATAAAATGTCTTGGAAGCGTAAAATTTCCCTAGTCATACCTCAACCCAATGCCAACGTCTACGCTCGCATCATCCGGAACCCACATGTTCTGTGCAGGATCGTATGTCCCGATCGCGTGGTAATCATGTCTATCATCATCCATGCTAGCCTTCAGTACATGCTTCACAGCCGAGCTGGGCCTAACGGACGGATCCAACCCGTGGTTGGCGTGGGATTGATCTGTTGTATCTACCAAGTAGAAATCCATGCATTCCCACATACCGACCCTCTCCACTGAGTGATCAACAATATAAACATAAAATTCTAATGAATTTTTCATGCTGATTGAAATACATTTAGCTACACACACACACACACACACACACACACACTTATATATATATATATATATGTTCTGATGATTTTTCTTATAGCTGGTTGAAGTACATATAGCAATGATGCTCCGGAAAATTAGTATGGTTATGAACTAAAGGTTAATTACCAATAATAAAACGCCATATGCTAATGTGAACACAGAAAATGTGTACTACATTATCCTAAATAGTATGGACCGATTCAAAAAAAATTCCACAACACCACCAACGAGATTAAAATTTAAGCAGCCTAAAATATTGTGAATGTTTTTGAAAAGTCAATTTAGATTGATAATGATAACATGGTTGATTTTAACCATGTAACAAATCAATTTAGACTGACAATACATGGTTAAGGATTGTACAGATTGAATGCACTACTATCTTACTTTTATAGGAACAAAACAAAATTACTAAATAAGAGGAAAAAAATGAAAATGATAGTTAATATAATTTTGCTCAAGTTGAAGGAGAAATAATGGAAGTTATGCCATTCATCTTTACAAATGGTAACATATGTAACTTTTTGAATGGAAAAACATAACTTCACAGTTAGTCACGCATAATGTCCTTTTTCTTAATTCATACACAGTTCCAGTTTTTCAAGCCATGATGAAACAACATTAAAAAAATTTCCCCATTCACACAAAGCTCTATATTTTTAAGTCTAGGCGAAACAAAAGTTAAGACTTTTGGTGAATATACAGTAGTAAGAGAAATTATAAATCTTGCTCTAGTTGCTCGATTTTGTTTTGAACTGTGAATATTTTTTGTGTGCTATGCAAGAAATAATAGATATTCCTCAATATTCTTCAAATTCATGTTATTTACTCAGAAAAAGTACATACCCATGTAGTGGTTCAAGTCATGTGCTCCTCGCATGAGTAGGTTTCTCTTCACTATGGGTAGAGATTTATAGATTTTATCCCCCGTCGCGAGATCATAATCACTTCTTGTGGCATCGACGACGATCGAAACCTTTTGAAAGGAGGAGAGGAGGTCGGTGCCGCAGTTGAGGATGACAGATCGAGCATCAAGGGTGGAACGTCATGGCCAAGATGACTGTAGAGAATTGGGGTTGATCGACGATGAAGGGGGAGAGGTAAGCATTTGTCTGGCCTTGCAAAGAAAAATTCGGGATTCAAAACGATTTTCATTTTGGGGATAATGCTTACCTCGGTGAAGTATTGTTTATGAAAGGTAAGTTGTGGAACATGACGAAGATAGATGAGGTGGGGGAATTTGGAGCGTTGAGTTATAAATAGATTAATGAAGGATTGCTCAGTTGTAATGAAACCGCGGATTAGTCTTATTTTGCCAAGAACACGAAAATAAATTATGTTATTATTGCCACATCTTAAAACTCTTGGCGTCACAGATGCGACACCAAACAATTTTCTACAAATTTTTGGCGTCAATCATAAAATCATTGATAAATTTTTGGCGTCAATCATAAATTTTTGGCGTCACAGATGGAAAATTGCCATCTTAACACGTCAATAATTTCCTACTAGCCTTGGAGTTCAATTCATGTGCACCTCAAAGTCAAATAGTTCAATTTATGTGATGACATCAATGTGCATTCATGATTCATTACATCGAATTTTAGATGAGTAGAAATATATACTATCAGACTAAGAGTAAACTTAATTGGTAGGTAATTAATTGGGGCATTCATAGTATTAATGAAGAATAAAACTTAATTGTTAATAAATGTAACAGTCATAGTATAATTTAAGAAGAAATTTTACATGTACCGAAGAACCAACTGCAGCTAGTATTTAATGTCGACCTTTAGAAGGGATTATTGACATGTATAATAATCTATACTATACTATAAAATAGGAGTTAGTAATAGAGTTCTCTCGTTGCTTCTCACACTGGCCTTTCGGTTTCAATTTACTTTTTTTTTTTTCAATTACATTTACTATCTTATACTGTACCGTAATCAGTGAGATATATTCTAAGAGCCATAGGTTTTCCATTGATTCTCAACTGAAGAGTCATGAACTTTGCTTCACCTTCTTTATTGCCTCTCCTTTTCTTCCTTCTCCCCAATACCTGTTACCCTACGCTTTTCGTCAAACAACGGTGGATATTGATCGACGCAGAAATCTGCCACTGCTTCTCTCCTTTATATATATGAAGTCATCCTCTATGATTTGCCTCTTTGATTATTTCCCCTACATCTCATATCAATTCAAGTAATTTTCAATTATTTGTTTTCTCAATTTTCAAACAAATTACTTATTTTATTACTTACTTTTCTCTTTACCAATTTGTGCTTTTTGTAATGAAAGTAACAAGAGCATGGTGTTTATCGGTTACTAGATGGGTTGCGTGAATGAGGTATATAATCGCAGTTTACTGATATGGTGAAGGAGAATAAACTTATATGACGTCGATTAATTCTTCAATAATCTTAGTGTGATTGACCAAAGGTACCAAATGTGGTTGCAAAATAGAATACTTAGGGATTTTTAAATAATCATTCACTGGTACCTAAGCATTGAGATTTTGATTTGTACTAAATATTACATAATTTGGCACACAAATTTCTTACTGACCATGATTATACTATTTTGCTTGATACTGGTTTGTATAATTGAAACAAAATTCCAAAGTTTTGGTATTCCAAACATTGTTCCACACTTTGCCAATATGCCAAGACTTCTAGAGTGTACATTTTAAGATTACAATGGGTTTGATACCATATTCCCTAAAACAGACGTTGAATTTTGAATTTATCGAATAAGCATGAGATAAAAGTATAATGCCATTTTTCTATTAATACTAAAAAACAATATTAATAGTTAATACCATATAAGACTGTCGCCATATTGTCTTAATCAAGCAAGTTTCATAGTTCCATTCGGGAAAAATATGCTGGTAAGTAATTTTGCTACGTAAATACTTGATTTTATAATTCTCAACTATTAATTAATAACACTTACGTATGATTTTGGGTTATAAATGCTTTCAAATTATCCATTTTCCAACAAAACAATTATTATTGGTTCTAAAACATGTATGATATGCAGAATAGTGAGTGCATCATGACTGTTATATGACATCTTTGTTTTTCCCTTCGATGAACAGAACCCGTCTTTCAATTACTATGAAGCTATTATAAGAGGATTCATTTTATATCAGGCTTGAGTACTGCAGGAGGATTACATATGAAATTATCTGGTGTGATCTGCCTCATATGGCTATTATTGCGAAATCATCATATGAGAACACTTCATCCAAAATAAGGATTATTTAATTACATATTTTCATATCCCATACAGATTATTTCATTGATTTATCAAAATGTCCTCAAATGGGTTACGGGTAGCATAAACAACACACGTTTTATTGTAGCTTCTTGATTTTGCAACAAGAAGTATCACAGTCTATTATTTTTAGGTGTTAAAAGACTTAAACACTAAAGATAATGGTGAAAAATTATCTTTATTGTAACTAAATTTCATGCCGAAGGCAAAATCCAAAACATAAACTTAGCCATACAAATATAAGTTTCACTCATGACAAATGGGTCAAGAACTAGATTAAAAGTTCTTCATATTGCTAACACATGCATTAATCATGTAAGAACAAATAAACATATTTGCATCTGATAATCCGATAATGTATCAGACTGGAGTTGGATAAGACTGTTACAAGTGTCACTCTTTACCCAAATGCATGTATATTTATATTTATGCATATGCTTATATGTCTTCAAAACTTTCAACATAATTAGGTTTGATGTGTTTGACAGTCTCATCCAAAAGCAGCTATGTGCCACCGGTAAAATGATGTGAGACTCTTGAAGTTTACTTTGTTACATAAAAAAATTAGACCGATAGTAATATACATACATTGATTGAAAAGAAGGTTTGTATTCACCGGCAACATTATTATCTAAGTGGTAGTTTCACAGAACAGCTTTCATCACTTATCAAAGTTTCCATCTCTGTTCAGCTTTATATTTGCTACATATAGGAGTTATTATTTATGTAGTTGATCCACTTGAATTTGAAATGCTATTCTAGACATTAACAGCTTAACATATGAATATTTTGTTTACAAACTGCCAACAAAAATTTCTACAAGGAATTTTTTTTTGTATATATTGGCAATAATTACTTGACCAAATAGTGTGCTTTTCACCAAATGTGATTTTTATTTTATTTGAGTGCGAGCTTGGTCAAATGTCGATTTCTATTGTTCTTCAATTGAATCAACATCAACAGTTTCCATTGCTTTCTCCCTGTTTAATGCTAGTCAGCACTGTCACACATCAGCAACACGGCTTTAGTTTATATCATATATTTACAAGAAATAATACTTCTATTTTTTGCCTTGACCAAAATGGCATGAGCAGGTTAACATAATTGAATGGCCGCCATGTAGCGTGGGGTATTCCTGCCATTTTTTTTTTTTGAAGATGCTTAAACAGTGCAGTAATAAATGTTCTCATAATTATAATTTGCATTCTGCATAGCAAACCGTATTTTTCAAAAAAAAACTTTGCTTATCGGGTATTTCCTTTCCCTAATTTGCACAATTTCAATCCAAAACCACTACCATTGCACTTTTATGCAAAGCTTTGGAATTTAGAACTGACTTTCATCTTTCATTACCATAGAAAATTTATGGCTTTGTGAGTATAAGTGTCAGGTATATATTTCCTTATGCTTCCAAATAACCATTATTTCAAATCATGGTTTCCATTATGCTTCTAAATGGCTATTGTTTCTCAAGATGCATGTTATTATTTAGCCATGCATTTGTGAGTATATATGACAGGACTGTATTCCCATATACGTATGCATTCATATTTTAAACCCGGGTTTTCATTAAGCTTTCAGTGACTATCATTTCCGTAGATGTGTGATACTCCCAACCACATCTTACCATGCATTTGTGCTATCAAAGACGATCAATTTTCTCAGAGTTGACCCGTGCACTGGCTAATATCACAACAACTGTTTTGTGAAACTATCTTTTCACCAAATCATTTCTTATTTGGCAGGTTGCTGAGTCTGTTGAAATTGAATATGTTTCAGAAAAGGCAGAAATAGAAGATGCCTTTGTTGAGGAGTTTAAATATGTTTTAGAGAAATTTACCTTTAAAGAATATGCTGTTGATGCTGAGGTATGAATAAGAACCAATGTGATTTTATTCTCGAAACAATATGTATTAAACATTCCTATTTCATTTAGTTTGTTGCTACAGGATCACGATACAAAGGATAAATTAGTTGCAGACGCTGCAGCAAAAAAGAAAAGCGAATCTGATTCCGATGGGGAAGAGCAAGATACATAGCAGAAGGAGAAGGAAATTTCCAACAAGAAGAAAAAGGTAATTTTGGTGATATTCAAATTCAGGGAATTATGTTGTTTATATTTTTTATGAAGACATTTTTTAACTGATATTTTGCAACTTCGAAGAAGAACAAAAACAACAGAATTGAAACAAATATCGTCAAGGCCTGATGTGGTGGAGGTATAATTCCTAATTTATTTGGTTCAGGTCATTATTTCAGTGGCGAAGGTCTTTTGTTCTCTTTTGATCATATTTTTCTTTAATATCAATAAAAGAACTTAGTTGTATAGAAGTTCACTGGCAAGGCTTAGTTGTATAGAAGTTCACCGGTCTGCCCTTTTCAACTATGATTAAAGTTATATAAATACCTTAAACGTTTCATATTCTGTCACTTCTCAATTAAGATATCGGTTAGGTCTAATACCATTAGTGGCTTAGAATTTGAAATATAGACAGTCATGATTGGTAATGGAAGCCTAACAAATAGTTTGTAGTTCTTTTCCTTACACCATCATTTAGAAGATTAATACTTATCTTGATTTTACATGAGCCAAAGGGTTTTACTGAACTGACAGAAAGTTTACTGAATTTGATTTGATGATCAAATCGATTTTGGTTCAGTTTGACAATCATAACATTTTTTGCTCACATTAATTAATTACCACGCTCCACTTTAATGAAATGATGTAGAGTTTTCAAATTGCACCTAGTTTAAGGTAAGTTCCTTTCTCAGATGTACATTGGTTCTCTTTACAAACAATACATGTTATTCTAGCAACACGTTGCTTGATTAATATGCAAGGGAGAATTGTTGAAAAATATTGATCTAATTCTGAGTTATTCTAGCATATCACCTGTTTTCCTCAGTTAATAATCCCTTATTTTATCAGATCTATCCAAAGTAGCAATTCTCACAGTGTGTATGTATACACACATAAATATGTATGTATGTATGTGTATGTATGCATGTATATTTCTTATTATAAATTATATTCAAACGCTCATCATTTTCATATGATTTATTTCTTTCTTTTCTCGACGGCAAAAAATGATTAGCATCATGACTTTTTCACCCAACACTTCTTACTTTCTTAAAATGGAATGAAAGTCCTACGAAATACTTTGCTAATGTGACTTTTTGACAAACGGTGTAACTTCAGTACATCTCACTAATACATAATTGTCAGTTTGGTTCCACCATAAATTTAGTTCATGATAAAGAATAAAATTAATATAACCAACTAAATATAAGGTACTTAGGAGGATAATACATGGAAATGAATAATGATTAAGTTCTCTTTAACAATGACATTAGTTAGGTGGATTCCATTGGTATTAATTGTGCTTAAATGAAAAGCGTAGTATACCGCACAAAGAAAATGGTATTCCCATGATAGCAAACTATTATGATAGGTTAACATTACTGACATAGCAGTATAGCTGTGTGTATATCCTGGAAACGAACTATTATTAATTAGATTTGTTCATCCTGAATTAGGAACTTTTGCTAATTTACCTATATTGATCATTTTCGACGTACCAGTGGGTTTAAGTTATTAAAACACTACATGGAAGTCAATGACCTTTTATGGGAGAAATGCAGACATCTCATTCTGTTATTGAATGACAATGTAAAATTTTCATCTGAAAGTTTTGATATTCATTGTTGGATCCAACAAATATTTCATCACTTATTAAATCATTTAGGCAAGTTCATCACTTATGCATATCAATAAAGCAAAACCCAAAGGCATGAACATAATTTACATTACTTTTTTGAGGAAGATAATTTACGTTACTTTGCTATGCTGGTTTTCCTAAAGGCAAATATAACAGTGTTTATGGTTTTTTTAGGTTATGTTGTACATGATTTAGACAAGAGAACAAGATTTGTACTTATGTGGTTATGTAATTTTTGGTTATTCTCTTATAGGATTTGTATTTATACGCTAATAGGGATTATGTGGTTAGCCGATTCGGACTAGTTGGTCAAAAGTATGTATTGCAATCTTTTACTCAAATAACCACCTAATACCTCATGTAAACTATTCATATCTTTATACCAATTAGCTTTCAATTATGATTGGTTAAATATAGCACAAATGGAGGAACTTGCAGAAAAAGCACTAGCAGAACCTTAACGCTGCCACCGTGTTAAAGATTTTATTATAGGAAGACCTTTGGTTATATAAATTTTTATAGAGCGACAAATGTGAGGGGCTTGGACCTTGAATCAGTCATCGGGTATAATAACCATGGAGTTATCGCGGATAAAGTCGAGGAATAAGCCAGTTGAAGTTTGTCTACTCTATTATCAATTGTGTTAATAGCAAGAGTGGAAAAGCTTTCACTCATGATTGTTGTTATATGTTACTTTCATGTTTTGTACTACTAAAAATGGCCTCATATAGAAAATATTTCATGTAAAATTGGTATCACAAGTTATTCTTCGAAATTGTTTATGAAATGATTTTGGCTGTAGGTGTTGTATTTTGATCCTAAACAATTTTCTTGCTAATAAGATATTTATCGTATATGTATGAAGCCATTGCAAGAATTTGGTGGGTTTGTTTTGTTGAAGTTCAGACTGTACGAATGGATGCTGAGTTTGGCAGTCTGGGTTTTTTGGTTTCACACTGGATGAGTAGTTTTGATTAAGACATGGATACTTTTCTACAACTTCAACATGTATGCATATAATTAAATCAAGGTCCTTGCAACAACGGTTATTCATTGCCCATCTGCAACGCATGGGTTCGCACTTATAATAATATAAAAGGGCAGAGAATACATCTGGCCAGATATTGATTTGCCTGTAAGCATGTAGCAGGGAAATACAAGAGATAACATGCATGTGCATGCCTGATTCACAATTTTAGGTTAATGGTAGTGTCTTAGTACACGTTCTTACATGCAACACTGATCCAGTTATCATTCATATTAAGTTCCTTGATTTGCAGGTGAGATAGCCGAAGAGTTTTGCCAGCCAAGAGATGAAAAATGGTACGCCTATTTCCGAGATAATTTATCTATCATATTTGTGCATTTGCATCGTAATTATGTCTTTCCTACAAATAATTATTCTTTTTTTAGTCCAAATAATTTTTCCATGAAATATATTCAATTTCCAGTGGGGTTAAACCAAGCTATAATTGGAAGAGACGACAATGATTATGATTTCAAACTATTTTTGTATGTCTGCTTATTATTTGAAATATTGTTACCAAAAGAATTGAAAAATACCATTATTCAAACGACGAAGCGCTAAGTGAGGATTTGATTATTGAAGAATGACCACGCGTCATATCCATTTGATGTTTCCACTAGTTTTAGTTGAGAAAAGAAACAAGTAGATCTTGCGTCTTTCACATGTAAAGTGTTTTGAGTTCAGTGATAGCCGAGAGTTAATTTAGTTGAGTTGTTTTGCTTTATTTCAGTCTGATTTGTAGTAAACTTAGTTGTAAAAACATGGAGATTTCTGTATCCGTTTAGATCATATTTGCTTAAAATTTCACTATGGATAAAGTGATCTTATGGGTAATTTATATTTCCTTAACAACTTGCTCATAATATATATTCTACTAATTTTTATAGAAATTTCTTTAAAAATATCATATTAAGTTGCATACAATTATTTTTAAGTGTTACTAGACAATACACTGAAAGAAATCTCTTTGAAACTACAAACCATATCATGCAATAATTGTAGAAAATGTTGAGTGGGTGCCTCATTAACTACGTTTGAGTGTATATTAAGTGGTGTTATTTCTATTTTTGGGCTTTATATTAGTTTCAGTTTGACTATGTTTAGGTTTATTTTAGTTATTTGATGCAGATTTTGCATTTAACCATTGAGTGGGTGCCTCATTGACATATTACTATTCATATGGTGTAGATTTTATGCTGGGAGGTTATGATAGCGCCATAGACAGGCTAGCTCAAGAAGAAAAGCAATAGTAATGTATGAGATATATGAACAATTAATATTGTAAGATAATTTAGTATTATTTTGTCTACTGTTATGAACTTTAGAATGCACGGTAATATTATTTTTGTTACTGTAAACTATTAGAAGTTTTATGTTTGTAATGTATTATTGAACTTTAAAAGTTTGTTGTTAAATTTGGTCTTTATGTTGAATCTATTGGTAATTTTCAGTTTATTGATACTTCTTTGTGGTATTATGTAAAAACTGCAAACGTTTGTAGTAAATAGGAAGTATCGAAGAAGTGAGAAGCAATTTTTTTTTTTTTTTTTGAAATAGTATCAATTAGCAACGGCTAAAAGCTGTTGCTAAATTAAACACAGCAACGGTTTTTAGCCGTTGCTAAAGTAAAAATTGCAACGGATCTAGGCCGTTGCAAAATACAAGTTTTGTAATGGCTTCGGGCCATTGCAAAATATTTGCTACTCCTGAAATAGCAACGGCTTAGAGCCATTGCGAAATCAATTTGCAACGGCCTAAAGCCGTTGCGAAACATCGTTTCTGGTGTAGTGATCTAACACCATGGTGTTATCGGTAAATATTAATTACCATTTCACGTTCAAATCTAATTAAAGATTTAACTATCGCTTTGGAGCAAAACTGGTGATACTCCGTCCTCGATCACTTTTAGAATTTGATAATTTAAATTATCAATTCACATTTCAATTTAATTGCAGA
This sequence comes from Allium sativum, assembly GCA_030737875.1. Lineage (NCBI taxonomy): Eukaryota > Viridiplantae > Streptophyta > Magnoliopsida > Asparagales > Amaryllidaceae > Allium > Allium sativum. The sequence goes on from CM060926.1 coordinate 534,472,280, forward strand.
TTCATTAAAACTCCACTTGGTTTTAATCTTCCCACAAATCAATATCCTGTCTTTAACTGGGTTAAAGAACCAATGTCATCTAAAACACGATTCACGATAAACCCAAAATCACATTCTATTGTTAATCGGGTTAAAGAACAGGGGTTATTCAAAACACCGCTCACGATAAACCCAAGAACCAATTTAAATTCAATTCCAATTAATATTATTTAATTGGTACACCTCATTAAATCTAAATAGAAAGATTTAACCTTTTTCTCAACTGGGCTTAAGAACAGTGTTAATGAAGACACCATCCACGACAATCCCAAATCATGTTTGATATTAAATACAAGGCTCTGAATAGAAAATATACCGGCTTATATTCAATATCAAAATCTACGACCAACAAATATCGTATTGGAAATAACGATATGAATATATCTTTCAAATTTCCACAACCATATCTGTATAATCACAAAATTCAACATCGAAATATTCCGAAGATAATTTCGATTCAAATCCATCCCAATTCACGTATTGGAAATTATGATTATTTTTAAAACCACTTCAAATTCAATCTACTTATTTCAAAAATAAATTGATTTTAATTCTAGTTTAAAACTAGTTCATTTCGATAAAAATCTATTTTTATCCTTTCAAATATGGAGTTTTTCATCCCAATTCTTCCCAAATCATTTCTTATGATTTTACACAAATTACTGATATTTTTAATAATTTTATCAAGGCCCGTACAGTCGATTTCCATCAACGGCCATCGAACTGCACTTACAGCGACCTTTTCCAAATTTTATTTGGACATAGTTCCTAATCCAACCGTTAGATTTCAAATTTCTAATATTCATTGGAAAGCTATTTTCGATACGAACCCAACGGTTCCAATTTTAGAAGAATCCGACGGTCGGGTCTCCCGCAACGTCAATTTGAAGTCAATGGTCGAAATTCACGAACTGCCGCGGCGCGGCGCGTTCTATTCAGGCCATTATATATATAATATATATAATATATATTTCATCGATTTCAATTCAAAACGTGTTTTATAATTCGTTTTAAATTCGTTTTCGAAACGATTTCAACTTCATATTCAATTTCGAATCGAAATTGAATATTCCACATCATCGATATACAAATGATAATATTTTCAAAACGTTATATTTTGAAATCACTTCCTTTCCTATAATTATTATAAAAACGAATATAATCGATATAAATATCGCTCACGTCAAAATGGCTCATCTCTAATCAACACAGCTTTATATATTTCAATAACTTCGTTATTCTTTTCAACAAATGAATATATTTCTATTCAACACATGAATCTATATTTCTTTCAACACATGAATATTCTCAACACATGAACACTGTCAGCACATGACTATTTTTATGTTATTTAATATATTTTAAAGAAATTATGATAAAGATGTAAATTTTATTGTTTAAAATATTTTACACAACACATGAATATTTTCAACACATGAATATACACTTTATTCAACACATGAATATCCTTTATTCTATTCAACGCATGAATATTATTCTATTCAACACATGAATCTATATTTTATAATATTCTTTATTTTCCCAATTGTAATGAGGCCCAATCAATTACCATATAATGTTAATTATATGGATTCCATACAACACATGTATAAAATAGCAACGATAAATAATCAACCATCATCCAAAGTGCACCACACAACTACATAAGCAATAAATATAAATAATTAACGCTTACACAGTCTGTCGACCAATCGATCGACATACAACTAAATAATTGGGATTAGTGTACGCCAAATATCATCCCAACACCCGTGTGGGGTTTCAAATCAACAAACACATATTTTTATTTACACACACGTTAAAAATAATATTTTTAACGATCGAATATTTTTAACTATATAAATATTTTATTTCACTTCACATCACACAATCAATTTTCACCACAACAAACAATCAAACATACAAGTCATCCATGGTCTGTGGACGACGGGTGTTGGGTGCTGCTAAGCACCGTCTGCATCCTAGTATATATTTTTAACTAGAAAAGGAAATTTAAAGTGAGAATTCTCACCGACTAGCTAAACCAATACACCGCGACTCTTTATATGTAGAAGTCTTAGCCGTTCTCGCATTTTGTCACTTTCGTTGCACGTAGCCACTACATATATAAAAATCACATTTTTATATTGTTGCTATGCATATAAAAATCACATTTTTATAATCACTCTATATGGATAAAAATTCTATTTTTACACCGCTACTATATAGATAAAAATTCTACTTTTATAACAATGTTCATATAATAAAGATCATATTTTTATCACGCTATTCTCTATATAAAAAAATTATATTTTTGATACTTCTCCTTTATAAAAATTATATTTTTATATTTCACATATGATAAAAATCGTATTTTTATCTCGCTACATATATAAAGATGATATTTTTGTATTCTCTATTATATAAAAATCATATTTTTATTATTCCTATAATATAAAAATCATATTTTTATTTACTTCATTCGTCAAAAACCATAGAAGCTTTAAAGCGGAGAAAACTCACAATTTTTTCTAACGTCCGGATTCGCTGTTCTAGTTCCAGAATTTGCAAACGAGCTTCAATCTTCACACCATCTTTTTTTCTAGCTTAAACGCGCCATTCCGGACAACTTTCGTCTAGTGGTCTTCCTCCCGAAAAGTGCCATTTCACCGGAAATCGCGAAAAGACAGCATTTTGACAGTGTTTGGACAACAGACTTTGGACGCGTTTTCCCGACAACTCCGCAATGCAAAATTGGACTATCATATACCAAATCGAAGAGAAAATCGTGCTCTTCGACTTTGGTCTTGAGGAACTTTGGCTAGAAACGCACGGTTTGGGATGGGCAAAACAGTGACAGGGTGTTTTGTACAAAACGGAAAATTAGTGAAAAATGTGATTTTTGAGGAGGAGGGGCCCACGGCCGGAGTTAGGTGGCCATAGGGGGGACGCCGGATTTGATGGACGTGGGGGAGGCCGCTGGTGGCGGGGTGGGCTCCATGGAGGCGGGTAGTGGTGGTTTGGGGGTCTAGGGTTTAGGTTTGTGAACAGAGAGAGAGAGAGAGAAAGAGAAGAGGGGAGAGAAGGGGAGGAGGAGGAGGGTTGCCGGAGGGGGTGCGGCAGCCTGAGGTGGTGCGACGGTGGCTGACGGGGGTGCGGCAGCAACATGGTGGAGGAGGAGGTCATTTTTTTCTTTTTTGAAGAGGAAGAGAGAAGTGAAGTTATGAAGAGAGAAATGGAGTAAAAGTGATTATATGCTAGTTTCTCGCCTATCGTCCGAACGCCGACGATATCCAATTGACGCGGATTTCGGACATGACTAGTAGACGTGAAGACGAGCCCAAAGAAACAAGTTTCGTCGAATTCCGAGTTCGTTTGACCGTCTGTTAAAATTCTCAAAAATGCTCAGATAAGCTCTAAAAATGCGATTTTGGCACACCATTTCTTCTTGCACGCTCACATGCTAACCCCAAAAATCATGCCCTTTTGGATTTAACCATTATTAGACGATACGAATCCAAAAAAAAAAAATCGAATTCTGAGGTCGTCTCAATAATGTTCCTTTGTAAAATGACTGCCCGTTTTACCCTGAACTGTTTTAGCTTGCACGGCAACATACTAACTCCGTTCGACGCGCCCTTTGGAACTCAACAATGATTTTTCATTATGAATCCAGAAAAATTTATCTCGTCGAACTCTGAGCTCATATGCAAAATTTACTTTTTAAGGGCTAGAATTCTATAGCGACTATTCTGAATTTTCAACTGGGCATATCTTTTGATTCCCGCTATGAAATTTCAATTTTTTGGATTCGTTGGAAAGATATCCTCAAATAGATTCTAATATTTTTGGTTTCACCAAAATCCGATTTATTTTGCACCCGGTACATTCATTTGAACTTTGAAATCGAATTATCGAACTACCGCGCCATTTTTAATTCCTTTTATAATTAAAATAAAATATTTATATTCTAACGACGATCTAATAAATATATACGTTCGAATTCTATTCAAAATAAATTTCTCGTCGATAATATTTAAAATAATTCATTTTAAATATTTAAAATTCATCAAAATTGCTAAAATAAAATTTTAAATTGGCTCAGAATTTCCGGGTTATTACAGATGATCAATATGCGAATGTTCACAAGAGTCTAACTCAGTTACTCTACCCATAGTCTTTAAAGTTTCAGTTACTACTTTGAAATTATCTTTGAAAAACTCCGTAAAGCCCTCAATCCTTGCCCATGAAATAGGATCAACATTGGGTCTCAGATCGTTCTCATAATCTTCCCAAGTGCGTAAGACTATCTCCCACCAAAGCAACGTGTTGATTTAGATAGTGTACCCAACTGCAAGGCCTGAATGTATGCGGCATGAGTTGGGGCTTGGAATAAAAAGCATTTATTAGTGATGAGCCAACCTTCCCAGTCATCTCTCTCAAGGTGGCAAGCGAGTGTAGATCGTACTTGATTCAAAGTCCAGTGCCCATAGACTATGTTTGCTATAAAGTAAGACATTTGATATTTAAAGTTATTGTTTTGGGTTTGGGAGAATTATTTGGAGGGGTTGTGGTTGGTGTAATTATTATTTAAGCAAAATAAATAAGTGATGTTTAATTCGTGTTTATTTGATTTAGAATTTTCTAGACACAGAAGGCAACTTTTCGATTAGAAGATAAACGGGTGTTTAAATTTAGTTGGGTATATCATTATATTTATATGGACACTGAGTATTTGCATGGCCCGAGAAAATCTAATAATTGCATATTTTTAGGTTTTTACAATATCTGGCGACGTGTATCCCATCTGCGCAGTTGATTACAATTGGATGTGATGTATTGTTTTTTAGTGGCTGAGATAGGATTGGTTTCGATGGTAGTGGTGGATGGGATAGAATAGGTTTACATGGTGTTGGCACAGACGAGGGTTTGTATTAGAATTTTGAATGAGATAGGTAACAGGGTAGAATGAAGGAGACGGAAATGGACATGGAAAGTGTATAGTGTAGCAAGGTCGTCATACTTTCTTATATTTCATGAAGTAAATTATAAATTAGATTATACATTACTGAATAGGAATGTGAATTTGATTTAAAAATGTAATTTTTATAATTGAATTTTTTTTAAATGTTAAGTATAATATTTTATTTAATTTCAGACATAAAAAAGATAGTTGCATCTATCTGTTCAAAATTGAACTTCAGTTTTTAAAATTATAGTTAAATATATACGTCATGTGTTACTTGTTAGATGTAAATATGCAATATTAATGAAAAAAATTAATTTTTAAGTACATTATTTAAATTTTGTGTTAGCCCACTTTGTGAACTGGGCAACACAAAGTCAAGATGTGAAATATTGAAGAGCTTGAAAAACACTGAAGCGGGTCGGATCGGAGCAGTGTAGTGGTTCGGATCGGATAAAGTCTGTTGTTCGGATCAGTGAACTATTGTTGTTGGAATCAGAGAGGCACGTCTGTTTGGATCGGAGAGCAACCTATTTCCAGCTGGAGCGGAGAGCAACAGATCTGAGCGGAGCGGAGTAAAAACAGGAATTAGTCCTAAGTCAATCCGGGTCGGATCGAGTACTCCGATCCGAACCCCTTGTGCATACCCTTCCGACCCGAACCTGTCTTCTACATCACTCTCCTGCATGAGCGCCTGGTCATTCGAAGCGGCTATGACCAGTTCCTACCCACAACGTCCACTACTCTGATGCGTTGTCAACACAGAAATCCATCCGAACCCGAGGCTGATGGGATAGGTGACACGTGGCTCCGATCCGGATCGGGTTCTGAGCAAATTCTCACCTATAAATATCCCGTCTGGAGACAAAGAAAAGGATCTTTTTTCTGACACTTTGAGAGTTCAACCACCTTCATAACCCGAATTCCAGCACTCCCGAAAAATCCAAATCTTCTTTCATTATTTGTTTTTAGACAATTGAGTGATTGTAAGTGAGTTGTGAGAGAAATCAAGTGAATATTTCATTGTATTTGCAACTAAATCATTGAGAATAGTGAAAGACAAGTGGACGTAGGCATCTCTTCGCCGAACCACTATAAATCCTGTGTGTGCATTTTTATTTTTGATCTCATTTTATTTTGCTTTTAATCAATTTGGGTGTTAGAACCACTTTTTGGTCTAACATTTTGGTGCTTTCACTGAGAAATCATCTGAATTCTTTGTTTTTCGGGATTATCGTTCTACTTTTTGGACCGTTGAGTTCAAAGAAGTTAATCCTCAAGTTTCAACGCCCTTGGATATTTGTTGCACTACACCATATTATCAGTTTTGCCACACCCAAATGCGGAAGAATTGCCATGGTCTTAGGCCGTGGCAATTTTGGAACGGCTTTGGGCCGTGGTAGAATGAATTACCATGGTTTTTGACCGTGCTAGTTTTGGAATGGGTTTGGACCGTTCTAATCTTAAGGAAAAAAATGCACGGTGCCCGTGCTCTACGTCCCAATCACTTCACGCTCTATGAAAAAAAACCGTCCAAAATAAACGTTGTTCCAGATCTCGTCTTCCACGATTTCAACAGAATTCACCACCGCTTCAATTTTCACGTTTCCTCTCATTCCAAGATGCTCACCCAAGTAATTTTTCAGGTATTATTCTGTTGTTGTAATTATGATCGGAACCCTAACTTTTATGATTTTGTTCAAATCGATTATGATTCTGTGTTATTGTGTTGTTGTAATTAAAATCGAAACCCTAACTTTTATGATTTTGTTCAAATCGATTATGTTTGAGTATTATTCTGTTCTTGTAATATTGTTGAAATCAAAACCGTAACTTATACGACTTTGTTCAAATCCGATTGTGTTTGAGTAGGTAAATATTGGGTTTGCTGTTGTGATAATTCGGTTGAGTACTGGAGTTTAACATCTCTCTTTGTTTTTGTTTTTCTTCTTCTTGTTTGCATGTTAGAATTTTTAGAGTTATAGCGTTGTTTAGATATACCTATTTCTTATTCTGATCTGATTTAAAATATAAATAAAACTGATCTGATTTATAATGTAATTGTATTAAAATTTGCTCAAAATTAAGAAAAATTAAACAAAACAGAATAATTTGAAGTTTATATAGCATTATTATTATGAAGTAAATTTTAATTGTTTGATTTTAACTGTATTTTATAGTAACTGAGGTTTGATTGTGTGGCTGACCAAGTTGAAAATGGTAAGAGGTTAATTCCACTAAGTTATGACACGTAAGTCCCTTGACCACTTGGCTATCACATACCCATCAAGGTTTAGGAGTGGAACATGGCTTTCCAGGTATTAGGAGAATGTATGGAGACATGATTTAAATTTAACACAATTGGCATCTCATCGGCTTATCCTTTTATATGTAATGCAAACAGCACATTTAAAATAGTTTATTGTTGGAATTTTCTCTTAAAAAGGGTTGTTTGTAGTATTTGTATTTTTCAGTGAAGTTCATTTTTGTTAAAAGCTAACACATTTTTTAACCATTAGTACACTGCCATTTCGATTTATTCAATGGTGTCCAAATTGTATACATGAGAAAAAAAAATGAATATGTCATATACATATGTGGACTGGTACCTCTCGAAGGGAGGCTCATAAGCCTAAGTGTTGACAGAAATGTATTTGGTTTCTTATTATTAATCGGGCTTAATACATGAGAGTCCTATGAGTTGGTAGTAGCCTAGCTAGTAGGGGTGTTTTTTGTGAAGATTGACCATTTATTAATAACAAGAGTAAATGAAATATTTCTTTATTCATAACAGAAGCATGTTATATAGTGTTTGATTAGTTTTAAAAATACAAATGTGTAATGCATTTGTGATTTGTAAGCCACACCTTTATTGCCTTTATTGCCACCATTGACCTTTATTGCTTTTATTACCACCATTGAATTTTATTGTCTTTAGCTATTGAATTTAAATTTAGTGTACGTAAACTTGATAAATCTACCACATAAGAAGAAGGGGTTAATATCATCTGTTTATTCACACAATGAACTTTGGTCATTTGACAGTTAGAGAAAAAAAAGAAGAAGCTTTAAATCTGGTCCTGGATAATGCCTTCTAGGGATCCATTAGCTTAGACTATTGTTCCTTTTTTTTAAGAATGATAATCATGTTCTGTTTCTCTTCAAATGTACAGGTCATTTCTTTGCTTTTCTGTTCAAGCTGCTCCTCCTGACCTCTTACAGTAAGCATCAAACAAAATTTGCATCATCTTTTGCATTTCAGATGTAATATGAATATCCAAGTTTTTCTCATCATACATATATTTGTTCCTTTCTTCTATCATGTATTCAGAATTTTCAGTTTGTGAGTGCAGTACTGTATAATACTTATTTTATACTGATAGCTCACCCAGTTTGATCACTGTATAATACTTATTTTATACTGTGTTATGACCATTAAATATTTAAAACCTTTTTAAGGAACTAATAAATGGTGAATAGTTCTTCCCACATTCAAATGAATAGAGATTAAGTGACAGTGCGTAATTTCTGTATGATACCACATGTCAATCATTAGGAAACTTTTTATATAAATTTTATTTATTAGGAGGCTGGCAGATTGGCTTCAGTTGTGTTTTTGGAGGTGGGCATTCGGTGTTTGTGGCCGGAGTTCAGCTCCCTTTTTCAGGAAGTGATTTTATGGGGGTTTGTTGCCTGTGATTGAATTCGATTATGAAGTGAGTTTCTTTGCTGTTGCATCTGCTGCTTTGGCTGTTGCTGCACAAAGTTCTTCATCATTTTGCAAGCTCCAGCAGACTCTCCCATGCCTAAAGGGATTACTGGTAAGTTGCCGCAGTTGCATATTTCGACCATGAACCCATCCGGATCATGAAAGAATAGCTGATCCACGAAGATCCCTCCTTCTTCCACTCGCCTTTGGACGTAGTTGATGCCCATTTCTTTCAGCTTTTTCTCCACTGCTGTCAAGCTCTCACACTGAAATGAAATATGATTGTCCCTTGGGTTGATTTCAGTCTTCGTCTTCATGCTTTCGGGGTTCTCCGATTGTAGCAAGTGTATCCCGATCCCAAAGTTATACAACCATGCACCGTCAAAATCAAATGAACCAGGCCTAAGAATTTGGACAAATCCACGAACATTTTGGTAAAAATCAAGAGTCCTTTCAAGACATTTGCAAACTAGAGAAATGTGGTTCAGTGAAGTGAGACATAAAGCACCGTTATTTGCGTTTGATTTCACCATTCTCTTCTTCTTCTTTTTCTTCTTCTTACTCTTCTTAACTAACTGACCTTAATTGAGATTTAAACAGAAGGCCGAATGGTTGAGAGTAAAATGAGGCAAGTATGAAGGAAGAAATAAGGAATGGCCTAGACTAAGTAAACTCCATCAATGATAAATAAGATTCTTATTTTTTTTTATTGTGGTCAGTAATTAGTATCCGTTCCTTTTATTACTCTTCTTGCTGCATTTGCAATATACAGATTCGTTGACTGTTAAAGGCATAAGTGTAGAAGTTTCTATGAAAAAATATATTGATGTATACACAAATCATAAAGTTATACTCCATAGACTTCAAACATACAACCTATGTTACGAGGATTCACTTAAGATTTTTCTCATTTCTTTTTACTCTTAACAAATGAATTAAAATTTTGTCACTAACATTAATTTTGTTCATATATTTCTCAAGCTAACCAATCATCAACTCAGAACTCCATGTATTTCTGTTCAAAAACAGATAACATCATTTACTGAACTCCATGTTTTGGTAAGAATCAAATTTGAAGCAATTACGAAACCAGTTACAGGTTTGGATTGGAAGTATAAACTTTAAATGTTGGTATGTGTTGAATGCATCCAAAATTTTGGGTTGATAAAATATTCATTGAGGTTTCTGTCTGTTATAATGTCAAACTGTTATATAACATTATGTTATGTAACATTACTATTATATTCGAATAGTATGCATAAAGTTAAATAGAGTGAAGAATTGAGGATGCGTAGGTATTGGTGTTATGGAAAGGATCAATGAATTCACTCCTTATTTTTTTCCAGATCGTTTGATTATAAATCATGGTTACTCCAGATCATGTGCTTCAGCAATAAAACATGCCAATGTTTTCAAGTGCCGCTCACGTGCTTCAGCAATAAAACGCAAGCACCTCTTTCTTCATGAAACCAAAATTTGGCAGGAAGAGATAGCAATGGGTGAGGTATGCTATCATTTTCAAAAAATTCTTTGATTAGATTGTTTATTTTTCCTTTACAAATAAATAATTGAACACCCGAATTTATTAAGTTTCTTATTTTAATATATTAACTTATATGCATATGTACATTTTCTAGCATTGTAAACGTATAATTTGTTGTGCAGCCGTCTTCTTCTTTTATTTTGATTCTACATGTAGGTGGATATAATAATTCTTCAATGTTATTCTACATGTAGGTGGATATAATACTTGGCCCTTGTTCGCTTGAGCTGCCCTATGTAGCTTGTTGTGTAACACCCCGAATTTTCTATTAACACTAAAGTTGCTAAAATATTAATAAGTGTGTAAGAGGGGGGATGTATCTAATATGAATATAAAAGTGTGTAAGAGAGGGGATGTATCTAATATGAATATAAAAGTGTGTAAGAGAGGGGATGCATCTAATATGAATATAACAATATTAATAAGTGTGTAAGAGAGGGGATGTATCTAATATGAATATAAAAATATTAATAAGTGTGTAAGAGAGGGGATGTATCTAATATGTATATAAAAACAATAATAAGTGTGTAAAAGGGGGGGATGTATCTAATGTGTACATTGTAGAATATATATATATATATATATATATATATATATATATATATATATATATATATATATATTGCTGAGTGTTTGCTGAGTCACTTCTGACTCATTGCTGAGTCAACAAGATAAACCCCATCTTGTCTGAACGGCTGCGGTTATTTCTAGGTTAAATCTAATGGCCTAAATGCATTCTAAAATCTATAAATAAGTGGGTAGACCCTAAACCTAAATCACTTGTAAAATTAGAGAAGCTACCATCATGCTGCTGCCATGGAGTTCAGCGTAGCCGTCACAAACTAAGAAGAGGAAGCCTAATCATCTACAACTAAATCTACACAAATCAAATCAAAAGATCTCTCTTTCTCTAATTCTTTTCTTTTGTTGGTGAGTATGATGATTCTCACAAGACTATTACCAACTAATTTGACTCAGTTATGAATGGATCACAAGAAAGTGATGTGATTTGTAATTGTAAATTCTATATATTGTGGATCTCTTATTATGTTATTATGTTGTCGTATGATGTAAATTATATATGCTATGTCATGCTATTTGTAAATTCTCTTATGCTATGTCGTGCTATGTTGAGAATCATGTCAAGCTATGTTATACTATCATACTATGCCATGTTATAAATCATGCTATATTATGTTGTAAAATCATGATGTTGTTGGAACATGCTTAAAGTTATGTTTTTTTTTAATTTAAATGGATCTTGTTTATGGGAATTTGCCTATTAGGTTAGGTGTACCCATAAACTTGAAACTATAATTAAATAAAACTTGAATATGGGAATTTGCCTATTGAGTTAGGTGTACCCATATAAAACCATGTTGTTAAAAAATTAGATGATGTTGATTCACACATGTTCATATTTAAGTTTATGAAAATTTATTGAGATTATATTAGGTGAATTTTGAACAAGTTGACACCTTTAGGTCCATGACATGTATAATCTATGCAAGTTGGACATATGCAAGTTTCACCCCTTATTATGATTCATTTGGTCACATATACATGTTGTTATTATGATAATCTCTTTTATGCTATGAGTTAGGCTATTCGAGTCTAACATATATTTTGCGAATAAACGTTCAAACGTGGGGTAGGGGTAATATTAGGAATTAATAAATTGGGTGCAATTTTGTAAGATTTTGCATACCATGAATGGATGTCCATAATTGAGTCAATTATGGACATTGTTAAAAATTGGAAGTAATTAATAATTCAAGTAGGGAATTATTAAAATTGGGGGAAAGTGGATTATTATTAATAATCAATGCTTAGGACACGAGGTTGGACCCGTTTGTGATGTAAACCTGCCCGGACCCGCCCGGCAAATCCAGTAGTCACAAATGTCGGCCCAATGTGAGAGGTCCTAGGCCCAAACTAAAGCATAACAGTTGTAAAGACACGAGGTTAGACTCTTTTATGGTGTAAGACTGCCCGGACCCGCCCGGCAAATCCAGCTGCCATAAATGCCAGTCTAATGTGAGAGGTCTTTATGAGGTTATGGCCTTAATGAACTAAGAAATACTTAACCAGATAATCATGTAAGGTGGGACATGGGGGTTAAGTAGGTGCCTTGGGTGGCATGAGGAATCTGGTGGTTGCCTTTAGAGGCATTTGAAATACGATTAGACTTAACCAAACACACATGTAAATGAACATGACTAAGTGGGTTAAGTGGGATGGACTAATGGGGACAAGCTTAGGTGGAATGCTTGTGGTAAATAGTGGGGGCCCATTTCAACCAGTATCCCAAAACGTATCTTTGTGGGCTCGACCCAAGTCGAGGACGGGACACGCATACTGGGTTTGACTATAAGAGGCCAAAACAGGGAGCGGTGGCAACCCAAGTCCAACGGGTTTCATATGCGTGTGTTGACCCGGGCTGGTAGGTAAGACGTTGTTGCATCGTGTAGGTATAAGCCGTGCATGTCCGTTGTATCAGGTTGCCACTTTAGGGGAGTGATACACCCCACTGTGGGGCCAGCACGGGTATCTACGAGTTAGGGAGCCGATCGAATAATGGGAAGTAGGGTACACCTAGTGGAGATAGGGGCAGGCGGCACCTATGTAGTCAGCTAGGGGTACGTAAAGCCATTGGGAAAGTTTCTAAGTGAAGCTAAGTGGGATGAATCTTTAGGGTGACTGGTGTGGTGCAGTATAGTGTTTATCCTTTAGTATTTAGGAGCGCCTATAACTTTGCCTTTAGCGATTGTCTATGTCCTTAATCTGCTCTTCATAGACATTTTCTTGTTTTCTAGCTTATGCCTTAGTCCAGTTATTTTGGTAATAGTATTGTAGAATTATCATATTCACCAGACTTTATGTCTGACCCCCTCTTTTCCTTCCTTTTTCTCCCTTTCTGTCCGCAGGTTGGGCCAAGTTCTAGTGGAGTCTATTTGGATCGCTTATCTTCTGGAAAGCTTGGACTGCTGAAGTAAAGTCCAGCTTGTTATCTTTCTTTTTAATGGCTATTCATGTAATGGGATTATGTACTTGTTTTATCAAGATAGATATTGTAATTGACATTGAATATGGTGTTATGATGTAATCAAACATGTTTTGACTTCTGCTACAATGAAATAAAGTTTTTGAATTTCCAAGTACTATTTTATATCTGTCTTGTTGTAATTTTACTGTTCTATATTCACTTAAAACCTCCATGGAAGTTAATGCATTCCCTTTGTGAGTGACATTAATGGACGTGGGGTGTTACACGTGGTATCAGAGCATAAGGTTACCAGAACAGATAAAAAAAATTTTTAGAAAAATATTTTTTTCTAAAGTATTTTTGGAAGAAGTGCTTTCAAAAAAAAAAACATGTTATTTAAAGAGAGTTTTTATGAAAAACATAATCCCAAATAGCCACATCCTTATCTTTATCTTTCGAATTCTCCATTTTGAATCTTTCCTTTTTCGTTTCAGCATGGCTGAAGATCTTAATCTCCCAGAAGGTGTGATGATTCCAGGGTGGTTTAGGAGATACTTGGAGGCTAGGGCCACCACTGCAGGCCCAGCGGATACTCCTCCACCCCTAGTTGCACCCATTCCTCCTCCTCCTCCTCCTCGTGTTGACACTTTTGCAAAGACGTGCAAGGAATTCAAGGCTATGGGAGGAAAAACTTTTCAAGGGACTGAGACGTTTGTGGAGGCCAGAGATTGGCTTAAGGGGACTGAGGAATTGTTGGATATCTTTGAAGTGGAAGATGGGAGGAAAGTCCGTTTAGCTGCTTGGTTAATGAAGGGAGAGGCCTCGTTTTGGTGGGAGGTCACTAACGGGGAACGTCCAGTTGATTCATGGGCGGATTTCAGACGAAGGTTTGAGGCAAAGTTTCTTTCAAGGGCAGAGGAGAACTTAAATATGGAAAAATTCCTGGCACTAAAGCAAGGGAGCTCATCAGTAAAGGAATATGTCAATAAATTTAATCAGTTAGCAAGGTTTGGCTTGGAGTTGGTGAACACGCCAGAGAAGAAAGCTTTGAGGTTCGTTAGAGGCTTGAATGAACCGTTGCAAGGGTTGGCTATGACCCACATCCCTATGGGAGCCACCTTTGAAAAGCTAGTAGAAATGGCACTTATGCATGAGGATAAGGCAGTTGAAAAGAAAGGGGATCAGAAGAAACCCCAACAGCAAAATAAGAAGGGTGGTAAAAACAATAATGGCAAAGGGAAGAAGAAATGCTTCAATTGTGGGACGCCTGGCCATCTCAGCAAAGATTGCAGAAAGAAAAACAAGACTGGTTGTTTTCATTGTGGAGATGCGGGACATTTAGTGAAGGACTGTCCAAAGAAGGGGCAGAGGGCAGGGTCTACCTCGGGAGGACAGGTGCAGGCTCTTATGGCACCAGGGCAGGCAAGGGGGCAAGTTCAGGCTATTGCGGCCCCACCGCTGCAAGAAAGAGGTAGAACAATTTCTGTTGAAAGCTTAGTTTTTCTGTTTGATCATCCTGTCCGTACCTTATTCGAATCTGGCGGATCTCATTCGTTTATCTCTGCATCATTAGTTGAATCACTGCACTTGAACACCAGTTTAGTAGAGGATCCCTTGGTCGTTTCAAATCCAATTGGGGGTTCGGCTCATTTGACCATGATATGTTTGGATTTGAAAATCTCTGTACTTAGCGTTGAATTTAGATGTGATGCTTATGTATTGGGCTTCACGGGCTATGGGCTAATTTTAGGAATCGATTGGTTGTCTAGAAATAGGGCCATTCTTGATTGTGAAAGGAGAGTAGTTAGGCTTGTGACTCGCCTTGGTAATGCTCTCGACATCTTTTGTAATCCCATAAATTCCGTTATGCTAAGTTATCTTGAATCGCTTGACGCGTCTGTAGAGAACCTGCGATCGGTAGAAGTGGTCCGGGAATATCCGGATGTGTTTGAGGAGGTGAAGGGCTTACCTCCAAAGCGGGAGATAGACTTTCGAATTTATCTTGTGGATAATGCTAAACCCGTATCTTTGCCAGTGCGCCACATGGCTCCTCGTGAAAGGAGGGAACTCAATAAGCAAGTAAAGGAGTTGCTTGAGAAGGGGTTCATAAGACGTAGTATATCAGAGTGGGGTGCTCCAGTAGTTTTTGCCACAAAGGCGGATGGGTCTCTTAGACTTTGTATGGACTATAGAGAACTAAACAAGCTTACTAAAAAGAACCGACACCCACTGCCGAGGATTGACGATCTCTTTGATCAGTTAGTTGGCGCCTCAGTGTTTTCGCAGTTGGACTTAGCCACTGGCTTTCATCAACTGAGAGTGGCTGAGGATAGTATAGATAAGACTGCTTTTAGGACTCTTGACGGATTCTATGAATGGCTAGTGATGACCTTTGGTTTGACAAACGCCCCTGCATATTTTGTTGATTTGATGAGTAGGGTGTTTAGGGAATACCTTAACAAATTCGTGGTAGTCTTTGTGGATGACATCTTAGTCTTTTCTAAGAATAAAGAAGAGCACTCCCTACATCTTAAGGAAGTGTTGGAAACCCTTCGAGCACATAACCTTAAGGCAAAATTTTCTAAGTGTCACTTCTGGAGGAAGGAAGTACGGTTCTTAGGGCACGAGGTTTCCAAAGAAGGGATAGCAGTGGATCCCGCAAAGGTGGTGGCCATCCAAGATTGGAAGGTCCCTAAAAATGCAACCGAAGTAAGAAGTTTCTTGGGGTTGGCTGGCTATTATAGGAAGTTTATCAAAGACTTCGCAAAAATATCAGCTCCATTAACACGGTTAACGAAGAAGAACTTGGTTTTTACGTGGGACAAAGATTGCGATGATGCGTTCCAACGTTTAAAGAGAGCCTTAACTTCAGCCCCAGTCTTAGTGCTGCCAGACGGGAATAAACCGTTTACCATCTATACTGATGCTTGTGGGACGGGACTTGGCGCGGTCCTCATGCAAGAGGGAAGAGTAATAGCCTATGGTGGAAGGCAGTTGAGGGTTCATGAAAAGAATTACCCCACGCATGACTTAGAGCTAGCCGCAATTGTTTTCGCGCTTAAGTCTTGGCGTCACTATCTTCTTGGTGAGAAATTCGAATTGTTCACTGACCACAAATCATTAAAATACTTATTCTCTCAGAAGGATTTGAATTTAAGGCAGCAACGGTGGATGGAATTCTTAGCCTCCTACGATTTTGAAATAGCATATACCCCGGGCAAGGGTAACGTGGTGGCAGACGCCTTAAGTAGGAAAAGGTTGTCCTTGAGTCCGTTGTTTGTTGAACGAAAAAGCTTAGAATTCATCTCTATGTTTGACTTTAGACCCTCCGTTGACTTAGTACCCGGTCTGTTAGCATCCTTGGAGGTTAGACCTACACTTCTAGGACGGGTTGGTGAGGCACAGCGAGACGACCCACGGTTGGTTGAGATAGTAGAAAAGCTCAAAGGGGGGGAGTCGTCAAGCCATCTTCGTAGGTATACCCTAGATGATAAGGGTTGGTTACGAAGGGATAATAGACTTTGTGTACCGCAAGACGAAGACTTAAGGAAGGCCATTCTTGATGATGCTCATCGCTCAAAAATGACCATTCATCCCGGCGAGGATAAGATGTACAAAGATATGAAGCGGGTTTTCTTTTGGGTCGGTATGAAAAAGGATGTGGCCGAGTACGTCGCTAGATGCTTGGTGTGCCAACGAGTTAAAGCAGAACAAAAGAAACCCGGTGGGTTGCTTCACCCATTAGAAGTTCCACTATGGAAATGGGAAAGCATCTCAATGGATTTTGTGGATGGATTACCAAGATCAAGGAAGGGTAACAGGGGGATTTGGGTTATAGTAGATAGACTTACTAAAAGCGCCCATTTTATTCCCGTGAAAAGTAAGAGGACTGCTCCGTGGTTGGCTTCTGTATACATTAAGGAGATAGTTCGTTTGCACGGTATTCCTTCTAGTATAGTAAGCGACCGTGACCCCATCTTTACTAGTGAATTTTGGAAGAGTTTACAAGAGGCGGTAGGGACTCAGCTATGTTTGAGCACCGCATATCATCCTCAGACAGACGGCCAGACCGAGAGGGTGAATCGCATTCTAGAGGATCTTTTAAGGCTTTGTATCCTAGACTTTGGGGGTACATGAGAAGAGCACCTTCCGTTAGTAGAATTCGCATATAATAATAGCTTTCAGTCTAGTATTGGCATGGCACCTTTCGAAGCTCTTTATGGAAGGCCTTGTCGTTCGCCTACATGTTGGTGGGAATCTACCGATAAAATCCTACTTGGGCCCGATATGGTTAGGGAAACCTCGGAGAAGATTGAGTTGATTCGAAGGAGGATGAAAGCAGCACAAGATAGGCAAAAAATCGTATGCTGATAAGAGGAGGACAGATCTTGAGTTTGACATTGGGGACATGGTTTTTATCAAAGTATCTCCGTTACAGAATGTTGTTCGCTTTGGGTCCGTGGGGAAATTAGCACCAAGGTTTGTAGGGCCGTTTCCTGTAAAAAAACAGGATTGGGAAGATGACATATAGGGTGGAGTTGCCTGAGAAACTTAGTGGAGTACACGACGTATTCCATGTATCACATTTGAGGAAGTGTTTGCACAAGACCGCGGAGGTGGTAGAGCCGAGCTTGCTTAAAGAGGTGAAAATAGAGCGTGATGCAACAATTAGACGAGCTCCTACATGCATTCTTGGGTCGGAGATCAAAAAGTTGAGGAATCGAGAGGTCAGACTGGTTAAAGTGCAATGGGGAGATGATGAGAGCAACGCAACTTGGGAGACAGAAGAGAAGATGCGTTCGTTGTACCCTTTTCTTTTTGAGGATATGTCTTTTAATTTCTCCTTTATCGCTTAGCTTATCTTAACTTATCTTTAGTATGTCCTCTCATTAGTATCTTTGACCTTTAGTTAGGATAATCCTATGGTTGAAACATGTGTTTGAGACATGTTATGTATGATGGATGCAAAATGGATGCAAGTGTTTGCTAGTGGTTGCTCGTGGATGCATATATACACACACTTTAGGCACTAGATCGGCTCAGTCACTACATATTGCATATATATATGGATGTATTAAGTAAAATGGATGAACGATGGTTGTATTATCATGTGGATGCTGCATTCAGATGATGGTTGTGCACGCATATAGAAGTATTATGTAGCATTAAGAATCTTTTGCATACATAATGGATGCATGGCACGATCATAGTTGCATTAAGGAGGTCAACTGAATCAGTGGACCGCCTGATTTTGCATTAGATACGGACATATACACACACTGTGCATTTAAACATGAAAGCATTAGAAGTCTGTAAGGACAATGGATGCCTGTGTATGATGGATGAGTAGATGGACGTTTGGATGGTAGGATATACATTCTTCCAGACTTGAAGATTTCGGGGACGAAATCCTAAAAGGAGGGGAGAATGTAACACCCCGAATTTTCTATTAACACTAAAGTTGCTAAAATATTAATAAGTGTGTAAGAGGGGGGATGTATCTAATATGAATATAAAAGTGTGTAAGAGAGGGGATGTATCTAATATGAATATAAAAGTGTGTAAGAGAGGGGATGCATCTAATATGAATATAACAATATTAATAAGTGTGTAAGAGAGGGGATGTATCTAATATGAATATAAAAATATTAATAAGTGTGTAAGAGAGGGGATGTATCTAATATATATATAAAAACAATAATAAGTGTGTAAAAGGGGGGGATGTATCTAATGTGTACATTGTAGAATATATATATATATATATATATTGCTGAGTGTTTGCTGAGTCACTTCTGACTCATTGCTGAGTCAACAAGATAAACCCCATCTTGTCTGAACGGCTGCGGTTATTTCTAGGTTAAATCTAATGGCCTAAATGCATTCTAAAATC
This sequence comes from Allium sativum, assembly GCA_030737875.1. Classification (NCBI taxonomy): domain Eukaryota; kingdom Viridiplantae; phylum Streptophyta; class Magnoliopsida; order Asparagales; family Amaryllidaceae; genus Allium; species Allium sativum. The sequence continues at coordinate 534,491,413 of CM060926.1, forward strand.
TATAAATAAGTAGGTAGACCCTAAACCTAAATCACTTGTAAAATTAGAGAAGCTACCGTCATGCTGCTGCCATGGAGTTCAGCGTAGCCGTCACAAACTAAGAAGAGGAAGCCTAATCATCTACAACTAAATCTACACAAATCAAATCAAAAGATCTCTCTTTCTCTAATTCTTTTCTTTTGTTGGTGAGTATGATGATTCTCACAAGACTATTACAAACTAATTTGACTCAGTTATGAATGGATCACAAGAAAGTGATGTGATTTGTAATTGTAAATTCTATATATTGTGGATCTCTTATTATGTTATTATGTTGTCGTATGATGTAAATTATATATGCTATGTCATGCTATTTGTAAATTCTCTTATGCTATGTCGTGCTATGTTGAGAATCATGTCAAGCTATGTTATACTATCATACTATGCCATGTTATAAATCATGCTATATTATGTTGTAAAATCATGATGTTGTTGGAACATGCTTAAAGTTATGTTTTTTTTAATTTAAATGGATCTTGTTTATGGGAATTTGCCTATTAGGTTAGGTGTACCCATAAACTTGAAACTATAATTAAATAAAACTTGAATATGGGAATTTGCCTATTGAGTTAGGTGTACCCATATAAAACCATGTTGTTAAAAAATTAGATGATGTTGATTCACACATGTTCATATGTAAGTTTATGAAAATTTATTGAGATTATATTAGGTGAATTTTGAACAAGTTGACACCTTTAGGTCCATGACATGTATAATCTATGCAAGTTGGACATATGCAAGTTTCACCCCTTATTATGATTCATTTGGTCACATATACATGTTGTTATTATGATAATCTCTTTTATGCTATGAGTTAGGCTATTCGAGTCTAACATATATTTTGCGAATAAACGTTCAAACGTGGGGTAGGGGTAATATTAGGAATTAATAAATTAGGTGCAATTTTGTAAGATTTTGCATACCATGAATGGATGTCCATAATTGAGTCAATTATGGACATTGTTAAAAATTGGAAGTAATTAATAATTCAAGTAGGGAATTATTAAAATTGGGGGAAAGTGGATTATTATTAATAATCAATGCTTAGGACACGAGGTTGGACCCGTTTGTGATGTAAACCTGCCCGGACCCGCCCGGCAAATCCAGTAGTCACAAATGTCGGCCCAATGTGAGAGGTCCTAGGCCCAAACTAAAGCATAACAGTTGTAAAGACACGAGGTTAGACTCTTTTATGGTGTAAGACTGCCAGGACCCGCCCGGCAAATCCAGCTGCCATAAATGCCAGTCTAATGTGAGAGGTCTTTATGAGGTTATGGCCTTAATGAACTAAGAAATACTTAACCAGATAATCATGTAAGGTAGGACATGGGGGTTAAGTAGGTGCCTTGGGTGGCATGAGGAATCTGGTGGTTGCCTTTAGAGGCATTTGAAATACGATTAGACTTAACCAAACACACATGTAAATGAACATGACTAAGTGGGTTAAGTGGGATGGACTAATGGGGACAAGCTTAGGTGGAATGCTTGTGGTAAATAGTGGGGGCCCATTTCAACCAGTATCCCAAAACGTATCTTTGTGGGCTCGACCCAAGTCGAGGACGGGACACGCATACTGGGTTTGACTATAAGAGGCCAAAACAGGGAGCGGTGGCAACGCAAGTCCAACGGGTTTCATATGCGTGTGTGGACCCGGGCTGGTAGGTAAGACGTTGTTGCATCGTGTAGGTATAAGCCGTGCATGTCCGTTGTATCAGGTTGCCACTTTAGGGGAGTGATACACCCCACTGTGGGGCCAGCACGGGTATCTACGAGTTAGGGAGCCGATCGAATAATGGGAAGTAGTGTACACCTAGTGGAGATAGGGGCAGGCGGCACCTATGTAGTCAGCTAGGGGTACGTAAAGCCATTGGGAAAGTTTCTAAGTGAAGCTAAGTGGGATGAATCTTTAGGGTGACTGGTGTGGTGCAGTATAGTGTTTATCCTTTAGTATTTAGGAGCGCCTATAACGTTGCCTTTAGCAATTGTCTATGTCCTTAATCTGCTCTTCATAGACATTTTCTTGTTTTCCAGCTTATGCCTTAGTCCAGTTATTTTGGTAATAGTATTGTAGAATTATCATATTCACCAGACTTTATGTCTGACCCCCTCTTTTCCATCCTTTTTCTCCCTTCAGGTCCGCAGGTTGGGCCAAGTTCTAGTGGAGTCTAGTTGGATCGCTTATCTTCTGGAAAGCTTGGACTGCTGAAGTAAAGTCCAGCTTGTTATCTTTCTTTTTAATGGCTATTCATGTAATGGGATTATGTACTTGTTTTATCAAGATAGATATTGTACTTGACATTGAATATGGTGTTATGATGTAATCAAACATGTTTTGACTTCTGCTACAATGAAATAAAGTTTTTGAATTTCCAAGTACTATTTTATATCTGTCTTGTTGTAATTTTACTGTTCTATATTCACTTAAAACCTCCATGGAAGTTAATGCATTCCCTTTGTGAGTGACATTAATGGACGTGGGGTGTTACATGTTGTGTTCATGCTTGCTTGAGGTTGCACTGCCATGTATTATTCTTGATCAAACATTGATATCTCACTTCTTGTGTTCGCTGCCATGTGTTTATGCACACTTTTTCATAGTCCAGTACATGTTCGAACTGCACTTTTGCACTTGTTTGGGCACCATGTTTGACTTTCACATGTTTATTAGAATTTTTGCTCTCGGAAATGCTCCCTGTTTTATTTTGTAGCTGACCATGTACATGCTTGATCATGTTTGCTTAGTTTATCTTGCTGCCTACACTTTGCTGCACGATGTGTAGTACTGCCTTGAGCGTTTGAGTTGTATACTTATTGCACTTTCATGATTTCGTACACTAGTTCTTGATCTTGTTGTGCCCTCTCTTGTGCATATGTGCTTTGCACAGTCTTATGTTATTTAAAATTCTACTGTAGGCTAACATGTGGTTAGGCACATTATTGATGGAACGAAGTGACGATATATATCGGATGAAGGGTCTTCTGTCGGTTGATGGTATGTCCGAGAGATTTGTATTTCAGGTTAGTCTCCGTGTGTTTACTATTAGTGTTATTTTCTCTTTGGTCATATTATTTTTGTGGTACCCAAAATTTGTTAATAATATAGAATGGCGATGTCTCCAAGAAGGTTCACTTCTAGTTTACAGTATCTTAATAAGTTAATATATGATCTGCCTTGGAAAATTTTATTTTAAGTAATGCAGTTCAAGAATAGCAAGCGTTACCATCATCAGTCATTTTATGAGCACAGCAAGTGTTGATGTATCAATATAAGTTACTGTCCATTGGATAATCGGTAGATATCCATCATAGATTTGTCAATTTATGCCTTTTTTTACAAGTAATAATTCGAAGCAGAACAGTAAACCATAACCTGTAATTGATAAATCGACTTGATATGTGCATATTGCATGAAGTTCCATTTATTCAGGCACGCCATAATTTATTAATTGTGTGTTATAATTGTTTGGTCATCGGTGTGCTGCTGTGTTTGTTTGCAATGCAATAAGGATAGCCCTGGGCAGCATTGGCCCATCACCGTGTACTTTCAACATCAGCAGGCACGATGGTGGAACACATTTATCATGCTAGTGTTATATTTATTCTTGCTACTAGATGTCTTATGTATTTACCCTGTTGTTAATACGCAGGGAGTACATGATATATTCCAAGGTTCACCAGATAGGCTATGGGGTCCAGATGAATCCAGACTTAACAAAATTGTATTTATAGGCAAGAATTTAGACGCTCAAGAGTTGGAAAACTTTAAATGAAATTCAAATTTTTTTTTTTTTTAAAATGAAATTGCTAGCTATAATTGCTAGCTATTCGCGTGCTGCTATTCTAAGCTTAATGAGGTGTTTATTATGTTCAAAACTTTAAATGAAATTCAAATTATATATATTTTAGTGAATTACGCTGAAATCAAAATATACCTGTGTTTTTTTTTTTTCGTTTTTTCTTCATTTCATTTTTTTTCTTGCAGGTTCAAGCAAGTCTTTCTGCATTGCAAGATGCAACGCAAGCAGGATTTGAAGATTACAAGGTATGATATGATATAAACTGCAAAATCACTTTGTTCAAAATGAAACCTGATCAAAATTGTGTATCATTATATTGTTGTCATCATAATAAATACATTGCCTTTTGTTTATGGTTCACCAATGATTCTTTAAATATTTTATTTCTTTAAGTAAAAAAGTTGAGTGATTTATGAATTTGACATGGTAAACATTTTGGCATACACTAAACATTTTCTAAAATTCAATGCAGGAAGTATGGGAAGATGCTATAAGGGATATTTCTGACACATGCAATTATTTCTTGTTAAATGTAAGAGAGTCCAGGTTTAACAAATCAGTTTTCCTTAGGTTGAACTCAAATTTAGGGAACACAATGTAATATTAAATAGTGTTTTTGAATTAATGCTCATTGTACTATATAAAATATCCAAATATTGTGATCATTATTCTAGATTAGAATGGTTTTGACAAGGGAAGATGATTTAGCCTTGGTCTAAGCTTTTTCAAACTTTGTATTGTTTTCATGTGAAATTTGAATTACTGACATAATTATTGTGCCATGCAATTTTTTTTTAAATGTACATTTAATTAGCCACGGCTTATAGCCGTGGCTAATTCTCATTTTGCCACGGCCAAGAGCCATGGCTAATTTTTATTTTGCCACGGCTCGTGGCCGTGGCAGAAATTTTGCCACAGGTCATTTTGCCACGGCCCAGAGTCATGGCAAAATCGTTTTGCCACGGCCCAAAGCCGTGGCGAAATAGTTTTTCTGGTGTAGTGTTGAAGTGATTGTCGAAGAATCATGGCCAAAGGAAAAGGCCAAGAAGTTCAATCTGGTCGAGGAAATGGAGCTGGCGAAGATCAGCAAAATGCGGTTGTAACAAGGTCTCGTGGGCAGAGTTCAGCAGCAGGACGAACCGATGCAGGAAACCCGAACCGCCTTCAGGGGGAGAGCTCCGATCCGATCCGAGTAGGAGATTCTGAAGCAGTGCATTCCCCCAACCTGAACCGACCCGAGCAGCTTGCCATGTACCGACCCGACTAGGCTCCCCAGCTCCGAACCGACCCGATCTCCCATCTCCGATCCAACCAGACACTTGGTGATGTTGGAACCTCTACTCGAGTCCCTACGAATGCTCCAATTCCAGCCACCAGGGTCAATGATCAGGTCAATCCATCTGCGCCCATTACTCAAGGAGATTTCTCGCGCCTACTTGACATGCTTGAGGGTACTAGGGAGGCTATGAAAGTCCACGAGCGCACCAATCTCATGATGCAGGAAAATATGAGGCTCATGAGAAGGGAGATTAGAGAACTCCGTCGACAGAGGACCCCATCACCGGTTCGTCACACACCAGTGGATCAGTCTTCTTCTTCCGAGGAAGAGTGGCCCCGTGAACGAAGGCCGCTCGAACGACCTCAGAATTTGGAGCAGCTGACATTCGGATCTTTGGGGTCTCGCGAGGATATTGCACGAGCACTAGGAAACAATGATCCCACTCGGGGGCAAAGGCTCCAGTCCCCTCCTCCCGAGATCGACCGGGAGCGTAGGGAACGGAGTAGAGCAGAAGCAGCTCAAAGAAGAAGGGCATCTCCTGAACGAGAGCCCAGAAGGAACCCGGATACCAGAGCCAGGGAACCTGAACGACCCCTAACTAAAGCTGATGTACAGGCAATGGTGCGCCAGATTATGTCCGAGAGCCGGAACTATACCAACGAAGATTATGGCATTGAGCGAAGCCATACTCCTTTCACTGACGATATCCTCGACTTTCAGTTTCCCCGGCGTTTTAACCTGCCGCAGATGGACAAGTACAATGGGAGAACTGATCCGGGACAGCATTTGATGCAATACTCGTGGCTCATGAATGATGCTGATGCCCCTGATGCAGTGAAGTGTAAAGCATTCCCGATCTATTTAGAAGATGTGGCGTTGTTTTGGTTTGCCCGACTTCCCCCTCGTTCGGTTTCGAATTATAGGGAACTGAGCGAAGGTTTTATGAATCAGTTCCGACTCCATACCCGAAAGTTCAAAAGTGTTATTGAATTATCAAGAATTAAGCAGGCGCCAGGAGAATCTTTGAGGTCATATCTTGACCGTTTTAACTTAGCTGTGACTGAAGTTAGTAACCCGCATGAGCCCACCATTCTGATGGCATTAAAGGAAGGAGTCGATCCTGAATCCGAGTTTGGAGATTACCTTTCTGGGAAGACTCCCTCCACGAGAGAGATATTCTATGAAAAGGCCGATATTTATTTAAGACGAGAGGAAGCCAGGGCAAACCGAAAGAGAAAGTCGGAAGCGGCATCAAAAGAAAATGTTCAGAGTAACGTCGCCGTGAAGCAGTCTGGGGAAAGTTCCGGAAAAGTTGAAGTGAATGTGGGAAACAAGAGTGGAAACGACAATTCTGGAAACGGGGGCAACAACAATAACCGTAATGCGAATGGTAACAGGAGAAATAGAAATAGGGGAAGTGATCCTAGCAAAAGGCCCCGATTCCAGACTTATGAGAATTATACACCGTTGAACGACACTCTTGAGAATATTTACCTGGATACATACAATGTTTTGCAATACAAAAGACCACCACCTCGTGACTCGACCGAGAAAGAAATGGCAAATGGGAAGTTTTGTTTGTTTCATGGAACTCATGGGCATTCAACCAATGAATGTCGGCATTTGAGAGATGTGATTGAGAAGCTGCTGCGTGAAGGGAAACTGGATGAATATAAAGTTGCCCCGAGGGACAGGGGGCAAGGAGAGCAGGCTCCAAAACAGATTCTACCTGCTCCCAAGCCTACAGCGCAGCAGAAAGGCAAGGGAATTGTTATCAACTCCATAGTGGGTGGACCTCACCCGGCAATCCGTAGCTTTAGAGCAATGGATCAATATGTAAATGCTGCCAAACACGTAGATGTGAATGAAGGTGATGATTTGGAAGATATCGCCCCCATAAAACAACAGAAGACAATGTTTGACGACGTGGTATTCCGCAGCAGAGATAATACTGGGATTCAATCACCCACTGATGATCCGTTGGTCATTACAACCACCATTGGGCCGGCCTTGGTTCATAAGGTGTTAGTAGACAACGGAAGTTCCGTCAATATTTTGTTTAAAAAGTCATTCGATCGGATGAAGCTTGAATCCGAGGATTTGAAGCCATGTGAAGGATGGATCAGAGGCTTCAACGGGGCGTCAACAGCTCCCATGGGATACATAGAATTGCTCGTGACCTTGGGGCAAGGAGAACGCAGAAGAGTGCGGATGCTTCAGTTCATAGTGTTGGACGTAGATTCGCCTTATAATGCATTTTTGGGGAGGCCTGCCCTTGCTGAATTCAGAGCTTGTATCGCCCCTTGGTGTTTATTGCTTAAGTTCCCAACCGAAGCCGGAACTGGAGTAATGAGAGGGGATCAAGTTTCCGGACGGGCCTGCTATGTTGCCAAATTAAAGATGTTGATGAAAGGACTTAACATCGAGAGTAAAGATGCCTCGCCTCCCCCAAAGGGGGGCTCGGCGTAGCAATTAGGGAAATCGACCCCGAAGGAGTTGCCTAAAGGAACGCCTGAAGACCTGGATCCCAGAAAAGGCAAGGAACCAGAGACTAGAAATGCAACTCCTAATGAAGCGACAGTGGAAATTCCCATTGATGAAGCTGATCCGACAAAAGTTTTGAAGATTGGTTTTCAATTGGATCCACGTCGAGCCAAAGAACTAACGGACTTCTTGAAGGCAAACTTGGACGTGTTTGCCTGAACCCACGCTGACATGTGTGGGATATCGCCATCCATTATAAGTCACAAATTAAATGTAAACCCGAAACATCTGCCTGTGAAGCAAAAGAGACGTATGCTGGGCCCAGAGAGGTCGGCTGCTCTCAAAGAGGAAGTGGAGAAGCTGAAGCAGAACGGATTTATTCGAGATTCGACATATCCCGACTGGATATCGAATCCCGTCTTGGTAAAGAAGCCGAATGGAAAGTGGCGGACTTGCATTGATTTTTCAGATTTGAACAAAGCTTGCCCAAAAGATAGTTTCCCACTTCCCAGGATTGACCAGCTTGTAGATTCGACAGCAGGTCATGAACTTCTCTCTTTCATGGATGCATATTCCGGATATAATCAAATTCCTATGCACGTGCCAAATCAAGAGCATACGAGCTTCATTACGAATTTGGGGTTATATTGTTATGTTGTAATGCCATTCGGATTGAAAAACGCCGGAGCCACTTATCAGCGCTTGGTGAACAGAATGTTTTATAATCAAATAGGGAAGACTATGGAAGTTTACGTGGATGATATGCTTGTCAAATCGAAACAGTCCTCCAGCCATACGCAAGACTTGGCGGAAATGTTTGGTATCCTGCGAAAGTATCGGATGAAGTTGAATCCTCTGAAATGCTCATTTGGAGTGGCATCGGGAAAGTTCCTAGGCTTCATTGTGAGCTCCCGAGGAATTGAAATCAATCCTAGCCAGATAGCCGCGATTAGAAACATTGAAGAGCCGAGGAGAATTAAAGACGTCCAAAGTCTTGTAGAGAAAGTAGCTGCGCTGAGTAGATTCATCTCCAAAGCCACAGACAAATGCGTTCCGTTTTTTGATTTGATTAAAAGAGGAAAGAAGAACTTCGAGTGGACTCCGGACTGTGTTGAGGCCTTTCGAAATTTATTGGAACTGCTAGAGAAACCGCCGATTTTGTCAAAGCCAGTGGATCACGAAGAATTGTTTGTTTACTTGGCAGTCTCGGCTCACGCCGTTAGCACAGCTCTGGTTCGAGAAGAAGACAAAGTACAAAGGCCAGTATATTATGTAAGCAAGAAATTAGCAACGGCAGAGCGCAACTACCCAAAGATTGAGAAGCTCGCTTACAGCCTCCTAATCGCATCCCGAAAACTTCGTCACTATTTCCAAGCTCATCCCATAACCATATACACTGACCAGCCCCAAAGGAAGGTGTTGCAGAGACCCGAAGCATCGGGAACGTTGATCAAATGGAATATAGAATTAAGTCAGTTTGATTTAAATTTTCAACCACGAAGGTCGATCAGGGGGCAAGCTCTGGCAGACTTTATAGCGGAGTTCACCATCCCAGAGGAGGAAGTAATCGATGACAAAGTGGTTAAGTCCGAGGATGAGTTAAAGATAGATCTGTGGAAACTATACACAGATGGAGTCAAGAACGACCAAAGGTCCGGAGCTGGAATCGTCTTAGTCACTCCTGAAGGACGGTCGTTATATTACGCTCTACGATTAGAATTTTCGGCGACTAACAATGACTCTGAATACGAAGCCCTGATTGCCGGGCTGAAGCTTGCTAAAGACCTCGGAATAAAAATGTTGGACATATTCTGTGACTCTAAAATCGTTGTTTGCCAAGTGCGAGAGGAATTTATGGCTCGGGGACCTCGACTCATCGCCTACCTCAGGAAAGTGAGAGAGCTATTGAGCAACTTGGAGCGGTACAATATAACACATATCCCGAGAGCCGAAAACCAGAATGCGGATAGGCTGGCAAAGCTGGCTAGCTCCGACAATCCAGAAGAGACTGAAATAATTCCAATTGAAACGTTGGAATCGCCAAGCTTTGAGTCGATGGAAATTGAGTTCGCTTTTGAAGCGGAACTGGAGAAGGAGTCGTGGATGACCCCAATTAAGAACTTCCTTAAGAATGGGACACTCCCATCAAAGAAGAGTGAGAAAAGGGCTATAGTTCGCAAGGCTACCAGATATGTCATACAAGATGATATTCTTTATAGGCAAGGATTTTCTATGCCCCTGTTATGATGTATTGCACACGACGACATCAAACGTGTACTAAGAGAAGTGCACGAAGGTGAGTGTGGAGATCATACAGGAGGTCAGACTTTAGCGAAAAAGATATTGCGATATGGATACTTCTGGCCCACAATTAATAAAGATGCAGCTGATTATTCACGACGCTGCGATAAGTGCCAGAGATTCGCCAAAATCCCCAGAGCACCGTCGACCCAACTCAAATCAATGGTGAGTCCTTGGCCATTTGCCACGTGGGGAATTGATATCATTGGAGTTTTACCGATTGTTAAAGGAGGAGCGAAATATGCAATTGTCGCTGTGGACTATTTTACGAAGTGGGTGGAAGCTAAGACCTTGACCAAAATCACGGCAAGAAAGGTGATAAGTTTCGTGGTTAGAAATATTATATGCCGATTTGGGATCCCAAGGACCATTATAACTGACAACGGAACCCAGTTTGATGGTACTGAATTCAGAAATTTCTGCCAGAAGTATAAGATCGACAAGCGATACACTGCGGTTGCTTATCCACAGTCGAATGGGCAAGTTGAGGCAATAAACAAAGTAATAAAATCCATCCTCAAGAAACGGTTAGAGCGCGCAAAGGCAAAATGGGTTGACGAATTGCCCCTAGTTTTGTGGGCATATCGGACAACATTTAAGACGGCTACTGGTCACACCCCTTTCTCTCTCTCTCCTTTGGCTCAGAAGCAATAATTCTAGTTGAGCTGGAAGTTCCTTCCCACAGGGTGGCGTATTATCACCCAATGACGAATCGGGCACTCTTACTTGAGTCTCTTGATGAAGTCGAAGAAAAAAGGGACGAAGCAGATTTGCATGCGGCAAGACATCGACGTCAGATGGCACGCTATTACGACAAAAAAGTTCGCCTCAGGACTTTTGAACCAGGAGATTTGGTGCTAAAGAGAGTCTTTCCATCCCTTCCTCACCTCGGTCCAAAGTGGGAAGGACCCTTTGTCATCCAATGGAAACTTGAAAAAGGAACCTTCAAGTTAACGACCGTAGATGGCGAAGAAGTCCCTAGAGCATGGAATCCCCAACACTTAATGCGATATTTGGATTAGAAATGTTGTACTCTTTGTTATTTTTCTTATGAACTCTATAATAAGGCACGACTTGCCTTGGGAAAATCTGACGATATGAATAAAGGACTATAAAGTGGATGTAGGCTACGACTTAGCCGAACCACTATAAAAATATTGTGAGTTATTTACTTTTATGCATTATATATATACATTCATTGATTATTCTGTTGTGATTATGGAATACAGGATGATTCAAAACCTGAAAAGGTTGAAGACAGTTTAAACATAAAAAAAAGCACAACGACTATTTGTGCGACAAGACATAAAAGAATGAGAAAACGAAATTCTTAACTCTAACTCTCCAGAGAGAGAGAGAGAGAGTATAAAAGCGTCTCCAACTGAGCGCTGAAAAAGAAATCCTTCCCCTAACTCTAACTCTCCAGAGAGAGAGAGAGTATAAAAGCGTCTCCGACTGAGCGCTGAGAAAGAGATCCTTCCCCGCTGAAAGACCGGGGAATGAATAGATTGCTGAGCTCGAACTCTAACTCTCCAGAGAGAGAGAGAGAGTATAAAAGGACGGGAAGACGACGTCCTCTGGGGCATGAAGGTGCACCCAGACAAGGGACCGCCTCAGTAAGAACTCTAACCTGAGTATAAGACAGGAGAGTATAAAAGAAATGCCAGAAAAAACGACAGGCACTGACGACACAGGAAATGCTATCCCGTCAGAAAATCGGGAGCATTCAGATTGCTTGATTAAGCATTAAATAATTTGTGAGAATTGACTGGGGGCATATATGTATACGCATATTTCCTCCCTCCGTAACTTCATTTCATAACTATAGTAAGACATGCATTTTTACATAAGTGCAGAACTATTGACAAACAGACATTGCAGAAAATGAATTATTTTTTATTTATTTACGAATGAATGAATTTGTACAGGAGAGTAGCTAAAAAAGAAGGTGTAAGAGCCGCTCTTGTAGCAGCAATTGTTGGTTCACTAAATGCTAAAACGACACAAGGCAACCCACTATTTAGATTTCGAGTGAGCCTTGGACTTCTTGGCGGCTTTCTCCGCATTCTTTGCCTCTTTCTCGGCCTCCGTCAAGATTCGTTTTAATTTCTACTTTCCTAAAGATGCGGTGCTGGAACCGGTTGACTTCTTCCCGGAGGGCGGAGCGCTGGAATCAAGAGAAGATTTTTTAGCGAGTTCCTCTGTAATAGATCTAGTTGAGAGCTTAACAACTAACCTTGATCCGCATCCACAACTGCGAGAGGCTTGAGGGCTTCAGGGTCTAGTTCTTCAGCTTTTAATTGCAAGCGTTTATCTTGATCAGATTTCATTGCAGCCAAAGTAACATCATCATCATTTTTTGACTCCCCGACTATTGCCACCTCTGGATCTTCCTCATGTCCTCCGTCACCGCCATCATCCTTTAAAGCTGCTATCATTTCTTCATCATGGGAAATGTCAGCCTTAGACGGCTCGCTTCCTTCTCCCAAGTCTATAGGAGAAGCCTTGTCCTTCCCCCCTTTTGCCTTTTTCGTAGGCTCTGCCCCAGAGGCGGCTCCTTGAGTCACATCAGTCTTTTCGGATGGCTCAATACCTACAGAGTGAGAAGCAACAGTTATCAACTCAGGTGAAAATAATGGGTTGTTGATCGATTGCTCAATCACGTGGCAAAAGGTAGAAATAGCCTTGACAAATTGAGGAGAAAAGGCAGGGATACCTTCTGAAGACTTCTCGGCAGGGGTAACTACTGCCTCTGATGTCGTTTCAGGAATAGGGGATAGCAGAGTTGTTCGGGGGATTCCCGGATTTTCAGGATCATACCCCTCTACTTCAGAAGTTGCAGGGGCAGTAGAAGAGGAACCAGCTTCGAGAACATTCTTCTGTTTAGACCTCCGTCTCTCTTCTTCCATGGCATCAGCAATGAGGCGGCGCCCTTCAGCTAGACGTTCCGGCTCATCATCCCTCAAGTATTTCTCCATTAGCTTATCTTCATCGATGGAATCGACCTTGAGCTCCTCTTTTTCCCACTCGACGATCTGATTCCATACTTGAACTAGAGTGGATGGATAATCCTCGATCCAAGAAATGTTTCGGCGACGGATGATATGTGCGAAGAATTCAATCATTAATTCGCCGAAACCCTGAATATCAGCCTCTGCCTCTGACAATTGTTTGTGGGCCTCCTCCGGAGATTTGATAGCACACTCAACGTTGCCCTCCGCCAGGGCAGCTCCGTTCTCTGCCTCCAGTAGCTTTGAAGCAAAGTCAGCATTCTTCTTTTCTAGCTCAGCATTCCTCTTTGCTAACTCGGCATTTTTCCATTCGAGGTCAGTATAAGCAAGGCGCGTCTTAGCAGCTTCTGACTTAGCATCATCAGCTTGCTTTTTTAACTCAGAACGCTCTTGAGTGTGAGATTCAAGCAAGTCATGATAACGTTTTTTCATATCCTCAAATTGTTGTTTGAAGTTGGTAGCGTCCCTCTGGGCAATAGCAAGCTGGGCCTGTGTGTCCTCCAAATCTTTACCTAGGTTCTTTAAGGCCTTAGCATCTTCTTCCGCGGTTTTTTGCATTGAATCAACATTCGTGATTAGAGTACGGATAATTCTGGAAAGGTTGCGTGAATATTTGAACATCTCAGAATACTGTTTTTCAACCGCGTCTATCTTTGCTTTGGCCTCGTCTGCCCACCTGGAAGATATAGGTTCGAGGGCAGGTAAAAAGTCAAAGTCTCGAAGTAGTGTTCGGGAAATTTCTCCTCCAAATACGCCCGCTTGATTGCAGTCTCCGCATCTAGTGGTGGAGGAGCGAGGATCGTCAATTCAGCGTCCCTGTGTGTGGAGGATTCAATAGTTTCTTTGTCTGTCCTAGGTCGTTTAGTAGCAGGGACCTTGCGTTTACTTCGAGACTCAGTATCTTTTGGAGGACTTCTCTCTATGCTACGCTTTTCGTGGGAAGAGGTGGAGTCTTTCAATTGTGGCCTGTCCTCTTCCCTACGGCTTTGATAACCTTTGTATTTCTCTTGTTCCGACCGAACGGGAGAGCGAGAACGTGAGGGTCGAGAGCGATAGGGATCATAAGGCCTTCTCTCCTCCCTACCGCGATCATCGCGGTGATCATACTCGATATCCTAAGGTGGATTAGACATGCTGCGGCGAAGCTTCCTGATATCATAGTAAGATTGAGACATCATGCCTGCACAATAAGACAAGCGAAATTCAGAATCAATGGATTCACAGAGAAAGAGGTGCAATGAATGCTAATGCTATTGTATAAAGTGTGTCCTAAGTGGTGTGTTTCCCCCCAACCAACCCGAGTCCGAAGCTAGACTAGTACGGGCAGGCTCTTTGGCCTTAGCAGGAGTGGTCTCTTCAGAAGAGGTGAAGACTAAAGGATCCTTCCTAAAATCCTCTGAAGTGTATATAGTTTCGGGTAAGGGGAGATCACCCAATCCCTGGAATAATGGGTCATCAGTACTAGGGATGTCTCCCTCGGAAGCATTAAGTGGCGACTCTTTGGAGGATGTTGACTTTTCCAGAGAAGTAGCCTCCTCGGGGGCAGTATACCCTTCACGATGCTTTTCGGCCAAATTAGCCAATTCGTCATCTTGAGTAGAAGATGGAGAAGGTGAAGTTTGAAGAGGCACTGTAGGAACTCCCGAACCTTCTCCTGTCTCTGGGACTACATCCACTGGAGGAATATATACGTATGGAGCCGTCCCATGACCAATACTACGAAAAACGGTTAACAGCCCATGAAAGTGAAGATATTCGTCCTTAAGGACTTCATCGATAGTCAAGAATTTCTGGTCGCCATTAAGAAGTTGGTGCATCCGGTCAAAGAACACCTGATCTGATATTTGTTTTGGATTGTCGACTGCAAACAAAAAGAAAAACAAGTTAGGGCGATGACTCGAGTGTATAGACCCCGGATTTAGAAAATCAGTGCTTTACTTGATTTTGTCCACCTCCTGGCACATCCAGGCTATCGCTTCACATAGAACCATTCCAGTCTGGAATCTCCAGCTTTACTACTGAATGGCGCTGAGATTATCTTCCTCTTAGGAACAGACTCAAAATAGCAGAAAGATGGAGTTTCTCGAGTTCGATGCTTGAAGTTATAGAAGAAATGAACGTCATCGAAAGTGAGCTCTATGCCTAAGATCTCACGGTATGCTATGTATAAAGTGTGCAAGTAGGCATAAGAATTGGGATGCAGCTGCATGGGGGCAATCCGCATTTGTCTTAGAAAGTCAACGATGAAGAGAGAAAATGGAGGGATAGCGCCGACCATACACATCAACCGAGTGACCGCCATATATTCTTCTGGAGGGTTGTGGGGACGGTCAGAGCTTGAAGGCACTAGAGTGTCCCTTTTCATTATCCCGTATTTCAAGCAAATTCGGGTAATTCGGTTGTTATCAATTGTCGATTCAACAGAATCTTGGGGTGATTCCAATACGACAGCCGATTCAAACTCATCAGGAGCCCGGTCGTCGCCAACCCCTCCTTCCTCTTCAAAACCTAAAGAAACTTCGTTCTCTGAAGACACTTCGTCACTTTTACGATTTCCGACTTCGTAGTTTGAAATCTCATTATCCCATTCTGGATCCGACGGAGAAGATATGTCCTCGAGAGTAATTTTGTTAGAGGTTTCCGGGGCTTCTTTCCTCTCAGCTAGTCTGGAAGAGCATCTGGGTCTCATGGTCATAAAACTATTGAAAAAGCAATAGCACAAATTAGAGCAAATTAGCCCGTATCCCCCCGTGCATGTGTGCAAACTAAAGTGTAAACAGTGTATACGGAAAGTGCAAAGTAAATGTTTAAAAGTGCAATGAAAAAGTTTGGCAAAATATAAAGAGTTGAAGTAATTCTTGATGTCCAGTTACGTTCGCAAGGCACTATCCTAACTGTCCATTAAATTGAAGATTATGCCGAATGTTGATTGGGCCAGTTAGACGAGTTTTTATGCGTTAAGGTAGACTGTGCTTCGGTTCGGTTCGGGTGCATTCATTGGGATCGGATCGGGGGCGTGGCATTAGGCTTGGATATCTCATTGAAACTCAGAAATCAAAATCGGATCGGATCGGAGGCAAAGTCCCCTAACGTTTCGGATAGGATCATGTAGTTATACTTCTCCTCCGTCATCTTACGGTCCGACCCGATCCGGTTAGGTGGGCTCCTTCCCCCCTTCTTTAAATACTTGCTCCGACCCGATCCGATCTCCTGGATTTCTTTTTTTTTTCCTTTCTTTACTTGCCACAACCCGGTCCGATTTCCTGAACTCTCTTCCTCTTTCCCTCATTTTTTCAACTTCCATGTCCCTCCGAACCGAACCGATTCCCTATTATCTTCTTCTTCTCCTTCACCCTCTTTCTTCCTTAACCGATGCCAAGGTCAGTTTTGTGCCAGTCACTCAAATCAAAGCCAAGTAATCATGCGCTAGCGTACTCAACAACGAATTCTAATCCCCTCCATTCCAACCTCGAACGAGTCTACTGGCGACGGTGGCGAGGGGGGTCACGGTGACAAGGTCATCAGAGATTCACACTCAAATCATCCTAATCGTCTACGAATTCGAATCGAGATTAATTAAAGAAGGAAATGTTCAAAGTTTTATAACCTACCGATGTAATTACTTTGAGAATTAGAAGGAATTTTAATACTTCAAGAATTAGGTTTTCTAGTTTTGCAGAGCTTCAGGAGCGGTGAAACAATAAAAATGAATGGAGGAAGAAGGCAGTGTTTATATAGAAGAGAGAAGTGTCTATTCGTCTCCCCATTCGGATCGGCAGCCCAGTAGAAGAATTCCCATTCGGATCGGATGGACAGTCCAGAAGCAAAGCTTGGCCCAATAGTCCAATGAAAGATGGAGAGAAGAAGGGGTCTGTTCGGATCAGAATCCGAACCGAACCGAGTTCTTTAGCTCAGCAACGAATTAAATTGAAATTTGAAGAAAAAGATGAAAACACAAGGAAAATCAAAAGAAAAATCACCTCAAAGAGCGCTGGGCAATGATAATCAAAGCATGCTCCGTCTCCAACAGAAGCATCCTTTGAGGGGGCAAAATGTTAGTCCACTTTGTGAACTGGGCAACACAAAGTCAAGATGTGAAATATTGAAGAGCTAGAAAAACACTGAAGCGGGTCGGATCGGAGCAGTGTAGCGGTTCGGATCGGATAAAGTCTGCTGTTCGGATCTGTGAACTATTGTTGTTGGAATCAGAGAGGCACGTATGTTCGGATCGGAGAGCAACCTATTTCCAGCTGGAGCGGAGAGCAACAGATCTGAGCGGAGCGGAGTAAAAACAGGAATTAGTCCTAAGTCAATCCGGGTCGGATCGAGTACTCCGATCCGAACCCCTTGTGCATACCCTTCCGACCCGAACCTGTCTTCCACATCACTCTCCTGCATGAGCACCTGGTCATTCGGAGCGGCTATGACCAGTTCCTACCCACAACGTCCACTACTCTGATGCGTTGTCAACATAGAAATCCATCCGAACCCGAAGCTGATGGGATGGGTGACACGTGGCTCCGATCCGGATCGGGTTCTGAGCAAATTCTCACCTATAAATATCCCGTCTGGAGACAAAGAAAAAGATCTTTTTTCTGACACTTTGAGAGTTCAACCACCTTCATAACCCGAATTCCAGCACTCCCGGAAAATCCAAATCTTCGTGCATTATTTGTTTTTAGACAATTGAGTGATTGTAAGTGAGTTGTGAGAGAAATCAAGTGAATATTTCATTGTATTTGCAACTAAATCATTGAGAATAGTGAAAGACAAGTGGACGTAGGCATCTCTTCACCGAACCACTATAAATCCTGTGTGTTTATTTTTATTTTTGATCTCATTTTATTTTGCTTTTAATCAATTTGGGTGTTAGAACCACTTTTTGGTTTAACATTTTGTAATTAACATTTTTTTAAATTTTAGTAAAATATCTTATTTTATTCCATATTTAAAAAAGATAGTTGCATCTATCTTTCCAAAATTGAACTTTATATTTCAAAAAGATAGTCGAATATATATATATATATATATTTATGTTATGTGTTTATTTTTATTTGCAAATATGCAATATTAATGATAAAAATTAAGTTTTAATTACATAAATACATTTTTCTAACTAACAATTATTAAATGTTTATATTTCATTTTAAATTTTAAAAAGATAGTTGCATCTATCTTTTCAGAACTAAATTTCTTATTTAAAAAACATAATTGAATTTATTTTTCATGTGAACTTCTTACTGATAGAGGGACTAATTTCAGATGAACATGTACTTTTTTTACGTTTTTCAAAAAAAGATAAATACTTCTATCTTTTTAAGACAAAAAAGAACACCCTGTTAAGTAAATTCAATTATTGATTATGACATTTACATTTTTTTAATGCATTAACATGTGTTTATACACTACAATAACAAAATACATGGATAAAATAGATAGAGAAAGAGTCATAAGAAAGGCAGAATCATAATTCAATATCAACTTATCTGATTCAACTATATGTTTGTATTTGGAGAAAAAAATATAAAATCCGCATTTTTATTTGTTGATATTGGATTGATAGGTGGAATACTATATTAGCATATGTAACGACCCAGAAAATCTGAACCAATTTAAAATTTTTAAATTGGCTAAAATAATGGATTTTAAATATTTAAAATAAATATTTCAAATAATTGTGATGAAAAGTGAGTTTGAATTGACAATTGAAAACGAATATAATTAATCCTAATTATAAATATGGCCTGAAATGGCGCGGCAGTTTCAAAAATTGAATTCAAACTTTGTCGGACCATACCGGGTGCAAAACAAAACGGATTTTAGTGAAACCAAAAATATTTAAATTTGTTAGTGAATATCTTTCAAACGAATCTGAAAAATCGAATTTTCATAGCGGAAAGCAAAAGTTATGGCCGAATGAATTTTCAGAAGGGTCGCTATGGATTTTATATAGCCTGTGAAATTGGCCATTTTACATACGGCCTCGGAATTCGACGAAACCACTTTTGTTGGATCCGGGATGTGAAGTTATTGCTAGGTTTCAAATTTCATAATTTTTGAAGCTAATATGTGAGCGTGGCAAAAGAAAACGTGTTTTGGCCAATTATAGTTAAATTGGATCGACCAAAAATGGGCCTTTTTGCAAACGGTCTCAGAATTCGACGAAATTAGTTTTGTTGGGACCGTATCGTCAAAACATAGCTAGATTTATTTCTCTAGAATTTTTCGAATCAATTTGTGACCCTGGCAAATTGAAATGTATGTTCAAATTAAATATTGAATATTTTATATTTTAATTTGAATGGAAACTGACTGAAGCAGTCGAATGGGCCTACGAAACATATCCCATTGTGGTCGGAATGGGGGTAAAACGCTGGGGACGATAGTCGTTGGGCTTTGATTGGTGGTCGTGTCAGAAAACCCCTTTAAACCTCCCCCCGGCCAATCATATTTTTTTAAAATAAAAAAAAAAAGAAAACCAAATATTCTCTCTCCCCGATTATACGGCGGCAGCAGCACCAAACTTCTCTCTTCGTTTTCTCCTCCGTTTCTCCACGATGTCGAGCGCCCTTGGTACCATTTTGAAGAGCTTGACAAGAGCTTCAAATCCATACCCACCATCGTCAGTTTCGTGGCCTGTGGAGAGCGGGTCGGGCTTGGGAAGTCGGCGACTTTGGTTCGCCGCCGCCGTCACCAGAAGCCACCGAAGTGGGCCCCCTTCCTGGCGCACGTGCGCCTCACGTAGCTCTTCGACCCTGCGCAACCCGATCGTGGAACCATTGCACGGATTGATCGAAAAATTCAAACCTAGTTTTGAAGATTTTTGAAAGGTATCGGCTGTTAATTATTTAACTGATTTCGATAGTTTAAAACCGTTGCAAACTTCGAAAAATCATATCTTTTTGCTATGTTAACGAAATTCGATGAAACAGGAAACATCGTGATCGTGTGGACATCTTCTACATTCTAGAAGAGACCGCATATTTTTCTGAGCCTTCTGCTATTTTTGGTGGAGTGGAACCCATTGTGAGATTTCTAATTTATAAACAATATGGGAAACGACGATGTATAAATTATATAGTCGATGTATGAGTTATATAAGCGTTGTACACCTCTTGTATAAGCGTTGTATAAGTTGTATGTTCGATGTATAAGTTATATATGCGTTGTAAAAATTATATATGTGTTGAAATAGAAGTGTATTGCTATATATATATATATATATATATATATATATACACACATATATATATATACGCCCCTCGTCCACAAACCATGGACGATATTTATTGATTGTGATTGGTGTGAAAATTGATTGATAGCGAATGGTTGTTTGGGATTGTTCGTGGTTGATATTGATTGATTGTGGTTGAAAAATACCCATTTGTGGTTGAGAAATATTTGGTTGAAACCACATAGGATTAGTTTGTGGAAATGAAATAAATATATACATGCCGCCTGCGTGCGAACTAGATGCATGATCTCCATTGTCAAAAACCGCGAGGTTTTAAGGTAGAGCGAGGAGTCGTACTAGGGACGGTCCCGGTTTTAACTACCCTGCCATTATGCTGCCGAAATTTTGAATAACATATATGTGTTTGAATTATTTTCATTTGCTGCAACTATATTTATTCATTGAATAGAAAACCTTCATGTGTTGAATCGATATTCATTCGTTGATTAGAAATTCATGTGTTGAATGGTATTCGTGTTTTAAATATAAAAATCACATTTTTATCTACATATAGAAACTATAGAAATTCTTCATGTGTTGAATCGATATTCATTCGTTGAATTGAAATTCATGTGTTGAATGGTATTCATATTTTGAAAGAAATTGTTTTATAATAAAAATCCCAATTTTAACATCAATATGAAATATATAAAATAATCCTGTTTTGAAGTGAATTGTTTTACAATAAAAATCAAATTTTTATTATACACATGAATTGTTGAAATGTGAAGTGTTAAAAATTGCCACTCGTTCAAATAAATACATATGAGTTGAAATATTCATTTATTAGCTAATGATATGATTTTTGCCTATACATGCAACATTAGAATGAATGGTGTTTTTAAACCAAATGGAATCAAATATGAAGTTGAATAGAAAATGATAAGTGATAAGAACTGCATATATATACATGCATATTTATTGAACAGGTTATAGCAAAGGAGCTAGAGAAGAGGAGTAAAATTTTGTGCCCGACAAATAGGTACACATTTACTGTTTTGCTTGGGTGATGATTTTATGAGCCTGTTGGCTAGCCGCTTGGCTTTTTCCTTTTCTTTTCGACATGAGACGCCCGTGTGGCTATTTGGGAATTTTCCCAGCCCCTCCCGTACAAAGGAGGTTATGGCAAAATTTTCCAAAATTTAAAGGCGTTAGTGAAATATTTGAAGTGAAAACGATATAGGAATTTTTGAATGAACTATATTTATATAATTATATAAATATAAATAAAATTAAAACAAAACGTGGCTGTGCAGTTCGTGTTTTGAAACCGTGATTTCAAACAACTAGTGCGGGAAATCCGACCATTGGATTTTCCCGAAACCACAACCGTTGGGTTCGCCTTGGAAATATCTTCCCAACGGCACCAACTTTGTAAAAATCCAACGATTGGATTGTCTGGAATGTTTAATTCAAATCTGAAGAAAAACAGCGCCAGAAACGATTATATTTATATAATTATATAAATATAACTATATTTAATCGAATAACGACACTGCAGTTCGTATTTTGAAATCGAAACTTCAAAAGATTGTACCGGGAGATCCGGCCGTCAGATTTTCCCGAAACTGGAACCGTTGGGTTCGTTTTTAAAAGATCTTTCTAATGATGTAAAATTTATAAAGATCCAACGGTTAGATTTTCAGATATGTGTAAATCAAATCTGAAGAAAAACAGCGCCACGGTCGAGTTATGGCCCGAAGCGTCATTTTGAATAATTGGCTATTTTAAAATAAATAAAAATAGCGATAAATCGTTATAAAATATTATAAACAATATGGATGTGATTTAGAAATTGACTGAAGGTTGGCTAAGTCGAAAGGTTTCCTGGGTGTTGATCTGATGTTGGTTTCGGCCTTCGGGGTTAATATTTGGGAAATCGTTCTCTTACTGATTGATGGTTAGTGACTAATGAATTGATATGATGCATGCATATGTAGGTGTTGCACTTGTTTATTATATACGCGAGTTGCTCAGAAAGACCGGGTTTTTCCCATTCCGAATAACTAAATCGACGATAATAAATCGAAGATGAAGACAATGGTCGAAGACCGGAGATCTTCACCTCGTTTGGATGGTAACCGAGGTCCTGATTGGAAGGCATCCCGAAATATGGATAATGAGTGGTGATCGTCCAGACGTACGTGGTGATCGATGGGTTTGTGAGGTATTTAGTGCCTCCGGTTTCGTTCAGACCCAGAACGGACTTGTAAATGGACTGTGTGTCTGACATTGGAGTTTATCCTGTGTTGATTGATTTCTGTTAAATATACATCTGTTTGGCGGCGGAGAATTTATTCTTTTGCTTAACGCCCTTCTCTGAGACGCACGAGCTCAGAGGTTGCATATCGATGGACATCAGTCGCATGGCATGAATTGCCTGTGTGGCATGCTAAGATGCAGGGATCAAGGCTTCTGTTGAAAAGCAAAGTCTTGTGGTGATGATCAAAGCACCGCCTGTGTGGCGTAGCTTTGTGTATAACGTAGAATCGCGAACCTCACACCCCGGTATGAACCAGAAACGGGAGAGGACATCAGGGAGGGCTTGCGTTTCTTTCTAGCTTGGGTGCTGTCAATGACCTACCAACCCTGACATTTATATACTTTTCACCTGTGTGGTTGTTGCTGTTGCAAGGCGCCTCGGTTTGATCGGACGATCCGGGTCCGATGGAGTCATTCGTTGGCTCGTTTGCGCCCCAAAGGGCGGGGAAACGTATTTCTCAGGCATTTTAATCCACATCGGTGGACCGGCCCTGACGATCCAAGGGTCACTCGAGCTCTGATCCTGAGACATGGTAGGCTAGATTGTCTCGAATTCGGTAAGGACTATCTTTTGCCTTGGTTCATGACGGAAATCCAATTTCCAAATACGACATCGTGCGGTTTTGATTGTATATATATGGCGACATGATATATGGTACCCATGCCGTCTATGATTGATAGTTATGATTTGAAATTGTTTCCAAAACATATAAACACTAGCAACTATATCAATTGCCTTTGTTTTATTCGTATCAAGCATATTTTGGTCGTTATAAGGTAAAACTCTATCCTCCGATTTGCGTTTCATTGTGTGATGGGAACTGAGTCTTATAATGGCTTCATTTTTATAAAAAGTATTGCGTTGTTTAAAAGAATGATTTGTTTTAAAGCACTGGCAATCCAATGGAGTAAACCCGTTCCACGAAAGTGGCGTGGTCCCGTGATTAGCCAAATTATATATGTGTTGAGTAGATTTCTCATACCAGTCCCATGACTGACTCGTAGTTTGTTTCACTTTCAAACTCGGGTGCCCCTTTTTCTACACGGGCAGCATTGTATTCAGGTTTAGCTGGTTCTTTCTGGATAGCTGGAGCTGAAGATGGGTTCTATCATTTATCTCTTTTTATGCTGTTCAGCTCCTATTGTGCATATTATGTTTGTTTTCCGCTGTAGACATTTATGCCTAGCTGAACTGTATTTTTACTAAGTATTATCTAGTATTTTCTATTGTTCATTCTCTGGTGTATTTATTTAATTTTGTTCTGCTGTTATCTGTTTCTATGTTATATTCCAAAGATAACCCTTGTCTCCGTCAGTACGGGATTTGGGGTCGTCTCAACGTGGTATCAGAGCTTTGGTTAGGATTAGTTCTGGAATATAACATTTGAACAAACTCATCAGAAATAGAACCATTAGTGTTCTAGGACGGGTAACTCTATACAGATAGGATCAGTAATACCTAGTATGAGTAGCAGAATGAAATAACACCTAGATAGACACATTTACATTCAAGTATTTGTCTCTATATTTTGAAATATCTTTCCTGTTGACCTGACACTTGATCTGCTATTTGCAGAAGAACTAGAAAATGAGTGCCAGAAACAGAAGAAGTAATACTGACTCGGATATAGAAGCTCTATTTATGAAATATAGAAATCTGGGTGGAAAACCCTTCTCGGGCGAAGAATCTATTATGAGAACACAAGCTTGGATTCGTTTGGCTAAGAAAATCTTCAAAGCATTAAAGCTGAGGGATGACCAGAAAAGATTAGTGGCCTCTTGGGCACTCGAAGACGAAGCTTTGTTCTGGTGGGATTCGGTTATTAAGGATAATCCAGAAGGTGATATCACCTGGGATAGATTCAAAGTGATTTTCCTAGAAAGATTTACTCCTCCCGAAGCGACCGAGCGACTATGTGATGAATTTTCTTATCTAATACAAGGTGATATGACCATCCCAGAATATCATAAGAAATTCAATGAACTTTCTCACTTTGCCCCTCATCTAATTGAAAATCCGAAGAGGAAGAATATGAGATTTATCAATGGGCTTCAAAGAAAATATCAGAATAGTGTGATGAGGAATGTGAAGCTTCCTTTCTCAGAAATGATTTATATGGCTTATCAGTATGAAGATCTCGATAGGAAAGGTATGTTGCGAGATGAAGAAGAAATCAGTTCTAGCAGCAAAAGAAAATTCGAGGTTGATAGCCCTGAGACAAGTATGCAGCCTGAGGCCAGTCCGAAGGCTGAATTCATAAAGAGGCCAAAGATCAATCAGAAAAAGGTAAAGACAATCGTATGCCTAAAGCGTGATCAGCAAGGGCATTCGATGAGAAACTGCAGATCTTCGAACAGACGAAAGGATGGCGGGTCTAAATCCGGGATGAATTTCCAAGAGAATAGAAAGTGTAGTCAATGCCAACAGGCTGGTCATCTGTT
This sequence comes from Allium sativum, assembly GCA_030737875.1. NCBI lineage: Eukaryota > Viridiplantae > Streptophyta > Magnoliopsida > Asparagales > Amaryllidaceae > Allium > Allium sativum. Next base: position 534,516,262 of record CM060926.1, read on the forward strand.
AAAGGCCTGCCCGCTATTCAGAAAACCTGAAGCATTACAAGTAAATGAGGTGGCAGAAGTGCCTACATCTTCGTCTGCTCATGAAAGGTCTGATGTTTTAGAAGGCACGCTCAATGTCAAGAACATTCCAGTTAAGGTACTGTTTGACACAGGCGCGTCACGAAGCTTTATTGCAAAGAGTGCAGTCAAGAAGTTGGATTTGAGATTGAAGAAGCTCAAAGAACCAATGACTGTCCAAAATACAGTTGGGGGTTCCATCAATCTCAGTTGGATTTGTGCAGTACCTGTCTCTTTTTCCTGCTATAAATTCCCTATTATCTCTATCGTCATGAATTTTAATGAATTCGATCTTATTCTCGGATTGGATTGGCTGACCAAGTATGAAGCTGAGGTTAAATGCGCCGACAGAGTCGTTAAGGCTAAGATAAAATCAGGGAATTATGTAACCATTCCGTGTGAAGGCCCGACATCAAATAGAAAGGACTTCTGGGCAGCTTTGGATGTTTCTCCAGCCCAAATAGAAAATGTCCCTGAAGTCACAGAGAATATCCCCGATCTAGTGAAAGACATCCCTGTCGTCAAGAACTATGCGGATGTGTTCGAAGAAGTTGTTCGCTTACCTCCGCAGAGAGAAATAGATTTCAAAATTGCTTTAATTCCGAATGCAAGGCCGGTAGTTCACGCTATTCGAAGAATGTCCTTGAAAGAGAAAGAAGAACTTGACAATCAAACACGACAGCTAGTATGGAAGGGTCTGATCAGGCCTAGTTTCTCTGATTGGGGTGTAGCAGTGGTGTTTGTCCCAAAATCTGACGGTACTCTATGTCTATGTGTGGATTATCGTGATTTGAACAAGCAGACCATAAAGAACAAATATCCATTGCCGCGGATTGATGATTTGTTGGATCGATTAAATGGCGCACAAGTATTTTCAAGGATGGACCTAGCTACAGGCTTCCATCAACTTCGAATTGTCGAAGAGTGTGTTCCAATGATAGCATTCAGAGGTCCCGACTTATTCTACGAGTGGTTAGTAATGCCATTCGGCTTATGTAACGCTCCTGCTTACTTCGTCGATCTGATGAATAGAGTGTTCAGAGGAGTTTTGAATAAATTTGTTCTGGTTTTTATTGATGATATTCTAATCTTCTCTAAATCAAAGGCCGAACATGAAAAGCATCTGGAACAGGTTCTAGAAATACAGAGACGGAATGTATTAAAAGCCAAATTTTCCAAATGTATCTTCTGGCAAGGTGAAGTAAAATTTATGGGCCACGTAGTATCGAAAGAAGGAATTGCTGTGGATCCAAGCAAAATCACAGCTATTCAAAACTGGAAACAGCCTAGTACTCCTACTAAAGTCCGCAGTTTTCTCGGATTGGCTAGCTATTACCGGAAGTTCGTCAAAAACTTTTCAAAGATATCTGGCCACTTAACGAAGCTTACAAAGAAGCACGTGAAATTCAAATGGACTCCAGAAAGTGAGGAGGCTTTTGAAGAGCTAAAGCTAAGATTGACAACAGCTCCAGTGTTAACCATCATCGATGGCAATAAGGATTTGAAAGTCTGGACTGATGCTTCTAGAGAAGGCCTTGGCGCAGTGTTAATGCAAAGGGGTCAAGTGATTGCTTATGCTAGCCGTCAACCGAAGCCGCACGAGAAGAACTACGTAACTCATGATCTTGAGTTATTGGCTATAGTATTCGCCTTGAAAATCTGGAGACACTATCTTCTGGATGAGAGATTTGAACTGTTTACGGACCACCAGTCGTTAAAGTATCTGTTCACTCAGAAGGACCTGAATCATAGGCAGCAACGTTGGCTGGAGTTTCTTGCAGTGTATGACTTTGAAATTATATACACTCCGGGGAAAGCCAATGTCGTGGCCGATGCATTAAGCAGAAAGAATGAAATGATCGCCAGTTTTATTATCATGACTTCACAGATAGATAAAATATCTGCTCTTCAGGAGGATGACCACTTCATTCAGAAGATCAGAGAGATAATTCAACAAGGCGAACCCTCGAGTTTTCAAGTTGATAACGATGGAATTCTAAGGCTCAAAGGTCGAATCTGTGTCCCTAACATTCCTGAGCTTCGAAAGGAAGTACTGGATGAATGCCACAAGTCAAAACTCAGTATCCATCCAGGAGTAAGCAAAATGTATAATGACATTAAACGCACTTTCTGGTGGAAGTCGATGAAAAGGGACATTTCTTTATATGTTAGCTGATGCCCTACTTGCCAACTAGTCAAGAACGACCAACAGAAACTAGCTGGATTATTACAGCCGCTAGAAGTTCCTGGCTGGAAGTGGGAACATATTTCTATGGATTTCATTGATGGTTTGCCCAGAACCAGAAAGGGAAATGACAGTATTTGGGTGATCGTAGATCGCTTCACGAAGACCGCCCATTTTATACCTGTCAGATCAAACAGAACCGCTCAGAGTCTGGCGCAGATTTACTTCAAGGAAATAGTTAGACTACATGGAGTGCCGCTCAGTATAGTCAGTGATAGAGATACAATATTCACTAGCAAATTCTGGGAAGCATTTCAAGTCGAGCTAGGAACGAAGTTGAACTTGAGCACCGCTTATCATCCTCAGACAGACGGTCAGACTGAGAGGGTGAATCGCATTTTAGAAGATCTATTGCGGGCTTGTGTTCTAGATTTCGGTGGATCATGGGAAGACCACCTACATTTGGCTGAATTCTCATATAACAACAGCTACCAGGCGAGTCTGACAATGTCGCCATTCGAAGCATTGTATGTTAGACAGTGCCGATCTCCTGCTTGTTGGGTCGAACCCGGAAATAGACTTGTGTTGGGTCCTGATATGATCCGAGAAGCTGCAGACAAAGTCGATTTTATTAAGAAGCGGTTACTCGCCGCTCAAAGCCGACAAAAGAGCAATGCCGATAGGAGGAGAAGAGATATATCCTTTGCTGTTGGCGACTATGTATATTTGAAAGTATCGCCGATGAGAGGAGTTATCCGGTTCGGTAAAACTAGAAAGTTGGCGCCCAAATTCATTGGTCCGTTTCCTATTCTGGAACGGATAGGAACTCTCGCTTATAGGGTCAAACTGCCTGACTGGTTGCCTGGAGTTCATGATGTATTCCACATATCTCAACTTCGAAAGCACGTTCATGATACAGACTTGATCGTGGAAGAAGCAGCTCAGCAGGATATTGAAATTACTCCCGAATTAGCTGTGAGAAGAGAGCCGCTAAATATAATAGGCAAAGAAACTAAAGAGCTGAGGAACAAGAAGGTTCACTTAGCCAAAGTGCAATGGAGTGGAGATCCGCGAGATTGTACTTGGGAAACTGAGGAGAGCATTCAGAAAGCCTATCCTAGATGCCGAGTAGATATCTCTGATTGACTCCGGTGCAAGGTATATTTACCATACTTTGCATTACCATTTAATTCTCTACTCTGTTGTTATTTTCTTTCCATGGATGTGCACTTTTAATTCTATAGTCGAAATGGTTTTAAAAGAATATAGAAATTGATTAGTATACTTTTGAAAAGTTGAAAACAATTGGATTGGTTGTTGGGTTGTGTGATTGTAGATTTATCAAACCACTTTCGACTTTGTTCCTTTTCGGGGACGAAAAGTTTTAAGTGGGGGAGATTGTAACGACCCAAAAAATCTGAACCAATTTAAATTTTTTAAATTGGCTAAAATAATGGATTTTAAATATTTAAAATAAATATTTTAAATAATTGAGATGAAAAGTGAGTTTGAATCGACAATTGAAAACGAATATAATTAATCCTAATTATAAATAAGGCCTGAAATGGCGCGGCAGTTTCAAAAATTGAATTCAAACTTTGTCGGACTATACCGGGTGCAAAACAAAACGGATTTTAGTGAAACCAAAAATATTTAAATCTGTTAGTGAATTCCTTTCTAACGAATCTGAAAAATCTAATTTTCATAGCGGAAAGCAAAATTTATGGCCGAATGAATTTTCAGAAGGGTCGCTATGGATTTTATATAGCCCGTGAAATTGGCCATTTTACATACGACCTCGGAATTCGACGAATCCACTTTTGTTGGATCCGGGATGTGAAGTTATTGCTAGGTTTCAAATTTCATAATTTTTGAAGCTAATATGTGAGCGTGGCAAAAGAAAACGTGTTTTGGCCAATTATAGTTAAATTGGATCGACCAAAAATGGGCCTTTTTGCAAACGGTCTCAGAATTCGACGAAACTAGTTTTGTTGGGACCGTATCGTCAAAACATAGCTATATTTATTTTTCTGGAATTTTTCTAATCAATTTGTGACCCTAGCAAATTGAAATGTACGTTCAAATTAAATGTTGAATGTTATATATTTTAATTTGAATGGAAACTGACTGAAACAGTCGAATGGGCCTACAAAACATATCCCATTGTGTTCGGAATGGAGGTAAAACGCTGGGGACGATAGTCATTGGGCTTGGATTAGTGGTCGTGTCAGTAAACCCCTTTAAACCTCCCCCCGGCCAATCTTATTTTTTTTAAAATAAAAAAAAAGAAAACCAAATATTCTCTCTCCCCGATTATACGGCGGCAGCAGCACCAAACTTCTCTCTTCGTTTTCTCCTTCGTTTCTCTACGATATCGAGCGCCCTTGGTACCATTTTGAAGAGCTCGGCAAGAGCTTCAAATCCATACCCACCATCGTCAGTTTCGTGGCCTGTTGAGAGCGGGTCAGGCTTGGGAAGTCGGCGACTTTGGTTCGCCGCCGCCGTCACCAGAAGCCACTGAAGTGGGCCCCCTTCCTGGCGCACGTGCGCCTCACGTAGCTCTTCGACCCTGCGCAAGCCGATCGTGGAACCATTGCACGGATTGATCGAAAAATTCAAACCTAGTTTTGAAGATTTTTGAAAGGTATCGGCTGTTAATTATTTAACTGATTTCGACAGTTTAAAACCGTTGCAAACTTCGAAAAATCATATCTTTTTGCTATGTTAACGAAATTCGATGAAACAGGAAACATCGTGATCGTGTGGACGTCTTCTACATTCTAGAAGAGACCGCATATTTTTCTGAGCCTTCTGCTATTTTTGTTGGAGTGGAACCCAATGTGAGATTTCTAATTTATAAACAATATGGGAAACGACGATGTATAAATTATGTAGTCGATGTATGAGTTATATAAGCGTTGCACACCTCTTGTGTAAGCGTTGTATAAGTTGTATGTTCGATGTATAAGTTATATATGCGTTGTAAAAATTATATATGTGTTGAAATAGAAGTGAATTGCTATATATAAATATATATATATACGCCCCTCGTCCACAAACCATGGACGATATTTATTGATTGTGATTGGTGTGAAAATTGATTGATAGCGAATGGTTGTTTGGGATTGTTCGTGGTTGATATTGATTGATTGTGGTTGAAAAATACCCATTTGTGGTTGAGAATATTTGGTTGAAACCACATACGATTAGTTTATGGAAATGAAATAAATATATACATGCCGCCTGCGTGCGAACTAGATGCATGATTCCCATTGTCAAAACCCGCGAGGTTTTAAGGTAGAGCGAGGAGCCGTACTAGGGACGGTCCCGGTTTTAACTACCCTGCCGTTATGCTGCCGAAATTTTGAATAACATTCATGTGTTTGAATTATTTTCATTTGCTGCAACTATATTTATTCATTGAATAGAAAGCTTCATGTGTTGAATCGATATTCATTCGTTGATTAGAAATTCATGTGTTGAATGGTATTCGTGTTTTAAATATAAAAAACACATTTTTATCTACATATAGAAACTATAGAAAACCTTCATGTGTTGAATCGATATTCATTCGTGGAATTGAAATTCATGTGTTGAATGGTATTCATATTTTGAAAGAAATTGTTTTATAATAAAAATCCCAATTTTAACATCAATATGAAATATATAAAATAATCCTATTTTGAAGTGAATTATTTTACAATGAAAATCAAATTTTTATTATACACATGAATTGTTGAAATGTGAAGTGTTAAAAATAGCCACTCGTTCAAATAAATACATATGAGTTGAAATATTCATTAATTAGCTAATGATATGATTTTTGCCTATACATGCAACATTAGAATGAATGGTGTTTTTAAACCAAATGGAATCAAATATGAAGTTGAATAGAAAATGATAAGTGATAAGAACTTCATATATATACATGCATATTTATTGAACAGGGTATAGCAAAGGGGCTAGAGAAGAGGAGTAAAATTTTGTGCCCGACAAATAGGTACACATTTACTGTTTTTCTTGGGTGATGATTTTATGAGCCTGTTGGCTAGCCGCTTGACTTTTTCTTTTTCTTTTCGACATGAGAAGCCCGTGTGGCTATTAGGGAGTTTTCCCAGCCCCTCCCGTACAAAGGAGGTTATGGCGAAATTTTCCAAAATTTAAAGGCGTTAGTGAAATATTTGAAGTGAAAACGATATAGAAATTTTTGAATGAACTATATTTATATAATTATATAAATATAAATAAAATTAAAACGAAATGTGGCCGTGCAGTTTGTGTTTTGAAACCGTGATTTCAAACAACTAGTGCGGGAAATCCGACCATTGGATTTTCCCGAAACCACAACCGTTGGGTTCGCCTTGGAAATATCTTCCCAACGGCACCAACTTTGTAAAAAATCCAACGGTTGGATTGTCTGGAATGTTTAATTCAAATCTGAAGAAAAACAGCGCCAGAAACGACTATATTTATATAATTATATAAATATAATTATATTTAATCGAATAACGACACTGCAGTTCGTATTTTGAAATCGAAACTTCAAACGATTGTACCGGGAGATCCGACCGTCAGATTTTCCCGAAACTGGAACCGTTGGGTTCGTTTTGAAAAGATCTTTCTAATGACGTAAAATTTATAAAGATCCAACGGTTAGATTTTCAAATATGTGTAAATCAAATCTGAAGAAAAACAGCGCCACGGTCGAGTTATGGCCCGAAGCGTCATTTTGAATAATTGGCTATTTTAAAATAAATAAAAATAGCGATAAATCATTATAAAATATTATAAACAATATGGATGTGATTTAGAAATTAACTGAAGGTTGGCTAAGTCGAAAGATTTCCTGGGTGTTGATCTGATGTTGGTTTCGGCCTTCGAGGTTAATATTTGGGAAATCGTTCTCTTACTGATTGACGGTTAGTGACTAATGAATTGATATGATGCATGCATATGTAGGTGTTGCACTTGTTTATTATATACGCGAGTTGCTCAGAAAGACCGGGTTTTTCCCATTCTAAATAACTGAATCAACGATAATAAATCGAAGATGAAGACGATGGTCGAAGACCGGAGATCTTCACCTCGTTTGGATGGTAACCGAGGTCCTGATTGGGAGGCATCCCGAAATATGGATAATGAGTAGTGACCGTCCAGACGTACGTGGTGATCGATGGGTTTGCGAGGTATTTAGTGCCTCCGGTTTCGTTCAGACCCAGAACGGACTTGTAAATGGACTGTGTGTCTGGCATTGGAGTTTATCCTGTGTTGATTGATTTCTGTTAAATATACATCTGTTTGGCGGCGGAGAATTTATTCTTTTGCTTAACGCCCTTCTCTGAGACGCACGAGCTCAGAGGTTGTATATCGATGGACATCAGTCGCATGGCAAGAATTGCCTGTGTGGCATGCTAAGATGCAGTGATCAGGGCTTCTGTTGAAAAGCAATGTCTTGTAGTGATGATCAAAGCACCGCCTGTGTGGCGTAGCTTTGTGTATAACGTAGAATCGCGAACCTCACACCCCGGTATGAACCAGAAACGGGAGAGGACATCAGGTAGGGCTTGCATTTCTTTCTAGATATGGTGGTGTCAGTGACCTACCAGCCCTGACATTTATATACTTTTCACATGTGTGGTTGTTGCTGTTGCGAGGCACCTTGGTTTGATCGGACGATCCGGGTCCGATGGAGTCATTCGTTGGCTCATTTGCGCCCCAAAGGGCGGGGAAACGTATTGCTCAGGCATTTTAATCCACATCGGTGGACCGGCCCTGACGATCCAAGGGTCACTCGAGCTCTGATCCTGAGACATGGTAGGCTAGATTGTCTCGAATTCGGTAAGGACTATCTTTTGCCTTGGTTCATGACGGAAATCCAATTTCCAAATACGACATCGTGCGGTTTTGATTGTATATATGTATATATATATATATATATATATATATATATATATATATATATATATGGCGACATGATATATGGTACCCATGCCGTCTATGATTGATAGTTATGATTTGAAATTGTTTTCAAAACATATAAAAACTAGCAACGATATCAATTGCCTTTGTTTTATTCGTATCAAGCATATTTTGGCCGTTATAAGGTAAAACTCTATCCTTCGGTTTGCGTTGCATTGTGTGATTGGAACTGAGTCTTATAATGGATTCATTTTTATAATAAGCATTGCGTTGTTTAAAAGAATGATTTGTTTTAAAGCACTGGCAATCCAATGAAGTAAACCCGTTCCACGAAAGTGGCGTGGTCCCGTGATTAGCCAAATTATATATGTGTTGAGTAGGTTTCTCATACCAGCCCCATGACTGACTCGTAGTTTGTTTCACTTTCAAACTCGGGTGCCCCTTTTTCTACACGGGCAGCCTTGTATTCAGGTTTAGCTAGTTCTTTTTGGATAGCTGGAGCTGAAGATGGGTTCTATCATTTATCTCTTTTTATGCTGTTCAGCTCCTATTGTACATATTATGTTTGTTTTCCGCTGTAGACATTTATGTATAGTTGAACTGTATTTATACTAAGTATTATCCAGTATATTCTATTGTTCATTCTCTGGTGTATTTATTTAATTTTGTTCTGCTGTTATCTGTTTCTGTGTTATATTCCAAAGATAACCCTTGTCTCCGTCAGTACGGGATTTGGGGTCGTCTCAGCATACAAGCTAACAAGAAATGTGGTTTTCAATCAAACATTATTCGTATAAAAGATATACATATATATATATATATATCTTTTTTATACAAAGACGTTATTCAAAGAAAAAAATATATTGACAATTTAAAAAACATATCTCGACTAAATCATTCACAAGCTCACTGACCATGTCACTTTTAATATTCAAATTGCACCATCAGAATTAAAAATTAACCACCTGGGTCAATTTTGACATTCTCATCTTCAAATTAAAACACAGAAACTAAACAGCAGGCTATCAATGAACGATCTCCCGAAATTAGCAAACAAATCCATCGTACGATAAGTTTAGAGAAAAATTTCTTACCTTCAACAACCACACTCACGAATATGAAAACGAAATGGAAGCGTCCAAAGTTATGAGTTTCCAAATCTGGAATCTATCTTTAGGTTTTGAATTGCTATTATCGAATTATTGAATTGAGATTTGAGAATGAAAATTTTGGACTTATAAATTCTGGTGGATTAAGGGATACGAACATTTTTCCTTTTTAACGAGACCAAGAGAGAGAGCGATTAGAATAAGCGGTCTATTGTCCTTAAAAATAATTTTTTTCAACCTGTGTCCTAGAAATTAATGGTTTGATGTAAGGAGGCCCTTATAGTAAAATCCCCCTTTTGTTAAAATATGTATTTTTACTCTCAGCTGAATTTTTGAGAAAATTAAATGGAATTCCATCTTCCATTTCAGCTTTTCCTCTTACCATTTATTCCATTTGATGGAATTCTGATGTTGATGGAACGGAACTCTAACCACTTGTCATATTTCCATCATCAATTGGAAGGAATGGAAAAAGCTTTGGTTGGAACAGAAAATTTCCATACCAGCCCTAGTTGCATGGCATAGAATTTCTATATATGACGGAAACAGTGGTTACATTCTAATGACATAATGAGAAGCTAAAAGATAGCTATTAATTTTATAAATTAAATTATTAATTTTACGAGACTGCATATAGCTATGAGAATAATTATTATTTTAGAATTAATAGAAACGATTTACATTGAAATAAAAGAAATATTTTATAAATACTGTTCAAATATTGTTTTGGATCTTTTTTGAGATTCGGTATGTAAAATACAAAGTTCTAAGTCTAAAAGTTCTTTTCTTTACTTGAAAATAGAAAATGACTCTTGAACATTAAGACAAAACTCATATGGGCACAATAAGTTGGGTGAGTCTATTAAACATCCAAAAATTAGTTCAAATTTAATTAGATCTTTTTTAGTTGAGTTAGTAAATTTCACATATGAAGGCATTATTATGTCTTAACAGGATAAAAAGGTTAAGAAAATTAACCCAAAACAACTTCATTTTCTTAATAAAGTAAATAGGTAATCTTCTTGTCTGCGTTAAATTAGGGCGAACCCCAAAATAAACAGAAATAAATCTTAAAGAAAGAGATAAAAAGAACATAAGATTTTTAAAGCAGTTCAGTGAATTCTATAGCTTATGTCCTATTAATATACTCTGTTGATTGAGATTCACTTTATGCATTTAAATTACAAGTCAGTTTTGCTAGAATTACATGATTTAAATAGCTAAAACATTCTGTAAAATCAATCAAGGGTCAGAATGCCACATTTTAATGTGTCGAAGTTTTCATTTATAAATGAATACATGCATTAAAATCATCGTATCTCCTAGGGGTTAGCATTATTTGGATAAACCAAATAAACCAAGCAAACCAATTTATTTTGGATAGTTTGGTTTTGAAATTAGATCGGTTTGTAATCGGTTTGGAAAAATATTTTGTTTGGTTATGGTTTAACCAAATTAACCAAACTTTTATTATATTTTCAAAATTATCAATATTATAATAAAAAATTAGCTTAGATTAGTTATTCAAGTAAATTTTTATCATCACGTATGTGTCAAAATTACTTTTATAAAGCATACTAATCATAAATAATAATACTCTAGTCATATATTTATGATTTATTGCAAATTATAGTAATTATTACAAACATAAGGTCTAAAATGTTCTTAGTTCGGTTAAATCAGATAACCAACCAAACTTAATTTGGTTGGTTTGGTTTGGTTTTCATGTTTATTAGTTTTAGTTTGGTTTGACAATTTTCATCATCGGGTAAACGAAACCAACCAAATGCTCACCCTTGTACCTCCTTTCGAATCACCTAAACGTTTAGATTTAAAAAGAAAAAAGGATGAATATTTGACTGTTGTTAGATTCTACTTATTAAGAATCTAATCTTTTAATAATGTTTTAATTTCCATGGCCTCCTCCTCAACAAGCGCTCTCCTTCCTCCTGTTGACCAATCTTCCATTGCCATTCCTCCTCTTGCGTTATACCCTCCACTGCAGCCACCTCTTCCTCCTCCTCCAGCGCCTCCTGACCTGAAACTAGCCTTCGTCCCCTCACCCTCAAGCCAAGCAATCATCGCTGCGGCTCTCCCTGCATCCCTCTTCAGACTCCTCATCCCTAATCTATCTCCAACGCCACTCAAACTCTTCCAGCCATACCTATTATCCTTCCCATAACTTCGGCGGACCCTCATGCTTTTAGACCCAGTTCTTCCTCTGTAGAAATTCAGCAAGCTTCTGTAGTGCAACAAAGTCTTTCTAATGCTAATGGTCTTCTAGACTATAATTCGTTGTTTCATCACCTGCCATGAACGGTAATTACAAGCCAGTTGAAATGATCCCGACCTTCTCGGATGGAGCCATGGAATACAACGATGCAATCTTACAGGATGGGGCTCAAGTTTGGAGTGATTCTCTATTGGGTTCTTCTTAGACGAACCACGTTCATACATGCAGTGGTCCAAAAGGTTGATACTATTTAGAATCTCAAAGGATCGATGACAGTAAAATCGGATGGAACACTTTTCCTCTTCCAGCTTTCTAACGAAGAGGATAGACAAAAAATTCTGATGAGTGATCCTATCATTATAAGGAATAAGTTATTTATCATAAAACCATACGATTCTCAAGTTTCTAATGTTTGTGAATCAGTAAAAGTGGTTCTAGTATGGGTGTATTTCACAAACATTCCTCTTTTTTCCTGGACACATCCTGGAATCAATCGATAAGCATGTAGAATTGTCGATTTGTCTTGACGAGATGACTGAAAAGCTAGAGTGTTCGCATTATGCCAAGTGCTTGATTGAAGTGAAACCAGATCAAGAATTAATTGGCGACTTCTTAGTTAAAATTCCAGATGGTGGAACATAGCGCATCTATGTTAATTACCTCTGGAAACCTCTGGTATGCACGAACTGTAAAGTTTTTAGACATAGTTTGGAAACATGTGAAGGCAGTGAGGTGATGAAAGCAAAGAAAGTAGAAGCAAAAAGAAAGAGACCAAGCAATACAGGAACTTACATGTCTAATTTGGGAGCCCCCTCTGCTACTTTGTATGGCGAGGGTGCCCAGATAGCTAACAAACAAGGAGCAATAAGTGTGCCGCCAAGACAGAGAAATATGGTGGCTCCCAAACAACAACCATGGCAAAGAGTAGAGAGGAATAAAAGGGCGATTGCTTACAAGCATAATCGAAACAGAGTAACATTTGCTGACTATTTTGACACATCAAGGAACACACAATGGAAAAAAAGAAGAGATGTGGAAACGAATCAATCTGATGGGACTATAGAAGAAAGGGAGATCCGAGATGAAAATACTCACGTAGAGAAGCAACTAATGCAAGCAGGCAAAAATGGTAAACAAAAGAAGGTGGTAATGCTTGGGAATTCTATGGTGAGTGTCCTCACTCACAAAAAATTTGGCAGCCTGCAAGAACAAAGTACAGAGGAGCATAATGACACATTAGAAAAAGAAAGAAGCAACACTGAAGGAAAATGTGTGGAGGAAGGAGTGGTAATCATTGAGGAAAATGAAAATGGAGATGAGGATGCAAGGAAAGATGTTATAGACATGAACAACAACTCAGCTGTAGTACTTGAATGTGAAAATGTCCATTATATAGAATCAGACGACAGGTCACAAGATGATTTGCATCCGTTGTTGCTCGACTTCTTGCCGTCAGTAGGAGGTATGACCTCTAACGTAGTTAATGAAATTGAAAAGCTCAAATCAATAATACAAGACACTCAACTCCGTGAACCGATCAATGGCAAACCTCCTGACATAGCAGAAGGAGTGAATAACAATCAAAAGAAGAAAAAAAGAAAAAATGGTTAACACAGACAAAACAAAACCATACACCGACATTACTCCACCTCCAGGTCATAAAGACCCAAAAGATTCCCATCTTTACGTAGTAGGTAATGAGAAGAAGAGCCAATTCAGTTCATCAAGAGGCAAACTAACGACATCTAAACCACCGAATGTCACAACAAGATAATGGAAAATGTCAATAACAAACAAGGGGAGTGTACCAATGCAGCAAAACCTATGTGTTTGGAATATTAGAGGGATACACCAAGATCTAAAACTTGATCAATGCAAGCTTATTATACGGAAACACAACCTTAGTATGCTCGCGATTCTTGAGACTAAATTGGATTTGGTCCTTTCAACCTGAGCTGCGAGGTATGTTAACTCAAACTAGAATTTCTTAAACAACTTAGATGACGCTAGTTACGGTAGAATTTTAGTTCTATATGACCTTGTATTCACAAACTTTCTACCATAACTACTTCGAACTAACATATTCACTGTCACAATCTTCACATCCCACCCAAGACATCATACTTTATAACCTTTATATATGCGCTCAGCTCTGCTAATGCTAGAAACGCTCTATTCAACACTTTACCTGCTTTCAAGCAACACACTAGTCCATGGATTGTTTGTGGCGACTTTAACTCGCCTCTTAAACTCACTAATGGGATAAGAGGCTCTCCCATTTCTTTGTTTGAAATTAGACCCATTAACATTGCTATAACTGATTCCGACTTGCTTGAGCTTAACTCCTACGGTGTCCAATTCACTTGGAACAAAAGTAGTAGGAATGGTATTAGAACCTTCTCCAAAATTGATCATGCTTTTTGTAACGTGAAATCTCTTTTAGCTTAGCCAACCTTAGTAAATGAACTTCCAAACCTCCTATTCTTTCTGATCACTCGCCTCAAATTCTACATTTAGGGGAACATCAGATAACTAGAAAGGCCTGTTTTAAGTTTTTTAATACATGGGTTAAGGATCCTCAGTATAATGATATTTTGTTAAAAGCTTGGAGCCTTCCTACTTTTGGCAATCCTATGTACGTTTTCTATCAAAAATTGAAAAATGTCAAAAATGAACTTAAAACTTGGGCGAGCAACAAGTTTGGAAATGGAAGTAGTCAATCCATGTATTGGCTAAACAAACTTGAGAGCATTCAAATTCAGATGAATAATAATCCTCTTAACCTGGACCTTGCGGCTATTAAGTCTGAGCTCTCGGCTAATTATAAACAAGCTTTGCAATTTAAATCGCTTATGTGTAAGCAGAAGGCTAGGATTAGATGGATGGACGATTGGGATAGGAACACTTGTTGTTTCCATGTAGTTCTTAAGGCAAAACATAATAAAGAAAACATTCTTGTCGTAACCGATCTTTTTGGTAAAGTTAATAAAACTCAAGATGAAATTAAAAGTGCTTTTACTTATTATTTGTTGGAATGTTTGGCAACAATCATAATTTTCAACCTACAATTGAGAACATATGCCCGATGTTGATTCCTAAACTTAATACGGAACAACAGTCTTTCTTACGGAGCATGATAACCGATGATGAAATAAAAACAGCCATGTTCTCGCTCAACGCTAACTCCTGCTATGGCCCAGACAGTTTTAATGCTTTTTCTACCAAAATTGTTGGAATTTTGTCAAACTAGACGTTTGTAAAGCAATTAAACACTTCTTTAGAAAAGGTCAAATGCTTGGTTCATTTAATAACACTATCATTGCGTTGGTCCTGAAAATTCCCAATGCTTGCGATGTTAACTCCTTTAGACCTATCTCGTGTTGTAACGCTATATATAAGTGCATTACTAAGGTAATTGTCACTAGAATGAAACATGTGCCTCCCGGTCTTATCTCCAAAAATCAAGATGCTTTTCTTCCCGATCATAATATTTTGGACAATGTTCTTTTAGCACACGAGTTGCTTAGGGGATATAAGTCTAAATATATTTCGCCTTGTACAGTGCTAAAACTTGACATTAGAAAAGCCTTTGACATGCTCCAGTGGATGTCTGTTATTATAATTATGAGCTACATGAACTTTCCCTCGTGTTTTACAGCCTGGGTTTTATGCTTGCATAAGGTCTCTGCATTTCTCGGTTAATGTTAATGGCACGCCTGTTGGCTTTTTTGTGAGAAAACAAGGCATTAGGCAAGGACATCCGATCTCTGCATACCTATTTTTAATTGTGGTGGAATTACTACCGAATATGTTAAATGAACTTGTTACTATAAGGCAGTTTGAACTGCACCCGAAATGCAAGGACCCTATTAAAACATCTCGTATGTTTGCGGACGATTTGATTATTTTCTGTAAACCGGGTGGTATCACGCTAGCTAACATAATGATTACGCTGAATAATTTCTACCAAATGACCGGTTGCAGATAAACTAAGAGAAATCTGAATTTCTAGCTGGTGGGTAAAGCAATGCGCAAATAGCCCTTATTCATTCACAAACTGGGCTGAAGAATGATAATGCTACCATCTCTTATCTCGGGTTGCCTCTTGCAACTTTGAGAATAACTGCTAGGGCTTGCGCTTTGTTATATACCAAAATCACGGACATATTGGAATGTTGGTCATCCAAGATGCTTACTCAAGCAGGCAGGGTAACCTTAATTAAGTCTGTTGTGATTTGTATGCATATATACTAGGTGCGAGCCTTTCTTTTACCGCAAAAGCTGCTTAAAATTCTTCGATCTTCTTTCATGCAATTCCTTTGGAAAGGTAATATTCATGATAAATATCATGCACCTACTTCATTCTCTCAAGTTGAGTACCCTGTAAGCAATGGGGGACTTGGCTTAATGAATACGTGTGCATGGAATAAATCTACATATGGAAGACACTTTAATGATATTGTTAACCAGAAAGGAGAGTCTTTGGGTCAATTGGTCTTACAAACATGTAATCAAAGACATTTCATTTTGGTCGCTGGAAATTAAAAGTAATATGAGTTCAGCTTGGAAGAGCCTTATAAAACTACGTGCAATAATATACCTTCCATTTTTCAAGTATGGGAATCAGACTTATAGTATAATAAATTTTTGGAGAAACCCTTGGTGCAACTATGGAATTATCATAGGTAATATTCTCTTATACATGGATGTTCAACGGTCTGGAATCAGCCTTAATATTTCTATTGCTAGTTGCATTCATAACAACCGGTTAAGCTGCCAAAGAGCTCCAACCAAACTGTGATGGCCATCTGGAAAATAATTAGAGACCTATGGAAAGAATCGCAGCAAGCTGCTATTACTCACTGGAGTTTACCCGGTGATAAGTTCACTATTAAACAAATGCCTATTAACATTCAAGGTACTTCTAATCTCCCTACTTGTAAATGGAAGAAAATAGTTTGGCGTTGGGACAACTCAGCTAGAGAAAATCTTTGCTTATGGAAAATTGTCCACAAAGCTATCCTTTCTAAAGACATCTTAATTGCACGTGGTATGGGAGTGTCCGCACTTTGTACCTTTTGTAACAACCAAAATGAACCTGCAGCTCACATGTTCTTTGACTGCATTTATCTGAGGCCTTCTTGGGATGATGCTCTTAACTAGATTGGCTACTCGATTCTCCATTAGACTAGCATACATGAATGGGAGGAATTAAGAAGTAAGACTAAAGGCAAAACAAGAAAAGCCAGACTGATGACATATGTTCTGAATAAAGATGTACACTGCATTTAGAATGAGAGTAACACGAGAGTCTTCGACCCAGACCGAATGACGAATACAACGCAACTGAAGCAACTCATATGGTCTGAAATGTGGGATGGGCTTAAATTTCTAAAGTTCTCTTTCGATCCCGTATTTTTGGAAGCTCATAATTTCTGCAGCTAGCATTTTTTGTAAATGCTATTTTTTGGGCTTAAATTTCTAAAGTACTCTTTCGATCCCGGTATTTTTGGAAGCTCATAATTTCTGAGCTAGCATTTTTTGTAAATGCTATTTTTTTGTTTCTTTGGCATTGATATACCATGTCGTCCTTGTTTTCTTTTTTATTTTATTCTGCCTTCCTTTGTTTATATATAATCGTCTTCGGTATATTAATAAAAGTGGTAGGGGTCCACTCAACCCCGTTAGCTTTGCCAAAAAAGGTATGTTTTAATTTGTGATATTCTCTGATTGGGATCGCAACAGGGCTAAGAAACCCAATCAAAACCAAAGTCATCGTATATGGAATAGACTAATCTTATCAAAATATGGTCCAATTAACAGACTTTACGTCATATTTTTTTTGGAAAACTGACCCAATGTTCATCTATTGCTACTAGTTATGCAATACTCAAAAGAAGACAAATGAGCATTTGCTCTTTAGTTGTAGCTATTCTAGGAAAATTTTAGACCACCGTAAGGCATAAGTAATGTACACATGAATTCAATAGATGGTGATACCATAAATTAATTTTTGGAATTGTTAAAAGAAAAGAAACAACTATTACAAAATGTGTTAAAACTAGGGGTGAAATCGGTTCGGTACCGGAACTTTGCATTCAAACCATTACCGTACCAACTTTTATGACCAGCCAAAGAAATCAGTTTCCAATAGTTCGGTTTATGGTTTATAACAGCTAGTAAAGGTCGGTAATAAGTTTTTACCATTTACTAGTATAAGATTTTTTTGTTTACACTATTTCACATTAAAATATTATATACTAAAATTGATATTTTTTGTTATTATATTATTAATTATGTATCTTATTTTACATAGTCAAACATGAAAGAAAAAATTATGGATGAACTAAAATATCATATAAGTTATACTATTTCTAAGATATATGATAAAAATTGCATTCAATTCTGTATTGTAATAGTATTTTCCTAGGTAATTTATTAAATCATTACATATTAGAATTTCATTGTTATGTAATAAACATATATGATGAAATATAAGAATATACATATGTATTGTTTTAGATATGTGGTAGGTATGGTAATTGTCATTGTTAATGCTCAATTACCATTACCGTACCGCAAATTTTCATGTGGTTTGTCATACTGTGCCAATCAAATCGGTTACCAATTGCTGGTATCACTTTCGTTGATAGCGGTTGGTATTGGTATGTAAGTGGTAATCTGGTAAAACTGTCCAGCCCTAGTTAAAACAAATACGCTAGACATTACACCAATTATTAGTGTGTGCTCGTTTAGATGAGAGAAAAAGGAGGCTATTTTAAAATTAATCACTTTGAGTGAATACAAGGCTAGAGTTGCAAGGTCTGAAGAATAGAGCATCTCTAACAGTGGATAGAGATGCATAAATGGGGCAATGCCCCATTTTAATTCCATTTCCCATGCACCAGCAGTCCGGGTTTGAGCATCGGTAGAGGATTCAAATGGAGCAGCGCCATGTTCTATTTCTGAATGTCGAAGAAAAAATAGGTGTTTAGAAACCCATTTATATTCAAAACGGTTTTCTATTCCTCGTATGCATTTTTGAATAGGATAGTATACACCACTTGTATTTCTCATAATAAGCTTGTTCATTTGATCCATTTATATAGGCCACATCATACAAGACTGGTACTATAACTAACAAGGTTTGGACAAAATAACGCGCAACTTCATTTCGCAGTACAGGCAGGTTCCAATTTACATTGAAAATGTTGAATTCTTCAATGGATCTTTCATTCGTATTTAAAAATAAATGTCTGTAAATGGTTTATTGAAAACCATTTATAAGCTACACGGGTTTCAAAAACCCGTATAACCTTATAGACGGTTTTCTTTAACCCGTTTATAAGTTTTTTTCTAACAATGCCATTTTATCAATTTTATTTGCTGGAGAATCGGAGCAAACTAATGCTTCTTTTTCATCTCCTCACATCGAGAACGACTTCACTGCTAGAGATGCTCTTATAATGCAAAATCCAAACTTAACATAGATGCAAACAATAAAAAGTGAGGTCCATACAAAAATTTTCGGATTATTTCCTAGTTTGAAAATAGCATATCCTCGTATTATCGCACAACGAAAGGAAAGAAAAACCGACCACTTATGTGTGTGTATGTGTGTGTGTGTATATATGTATATTTTTAAATAAAAAGCATTTGTGTCCATAGTATTCTTAATTTGAGTTCCGATTCAAAATTTTAAACATTTCCACTGCATATGGATTGTCATAATTTTACGCGTTCCATTTTTTTTTTTAAAAAATCATCCTCCTACAAGAAGGCACGTATGTACTGGGATTGAAGTGTCTATACAATCTCATGTTAACATAGGAAACTATAAGTAGGTTAATTTTCCAAAATAAGTTATTTTTGGGTGTTTGCATTTTTATTCGATTCCATGGTAATGGTTTTGTCACAAATTTTATTCACAAAAAAGTTAGTGTTTTGTGAAACTTTCAAGTTGGAATTTACAAGATTGTAATGAACGAAGGATTTTCGACCGTGAAAATCGACATAAAACACGATGTCGACTTTCAAGCATCGGAAATACCAGATCATTAATAGAAAGAAATTAGAGGGTGATTGTAACAACCCGTATTTTCAATAACCTGTTATAACATAAATCGAGGCAGAATTTAATTCTAAAATCTGAATCAAGGGAAACGGGCTATGCCATTGCGTTCGTCTCGGAAAAATACGCGAAATAGAGTCCGAGTTTTCGAAAATCGGAGTCCGTATGACCCAGTTAAGGCCCATTGAAGTTTTCAGAAATTTCTATGTTAAAAACAGGTTTAAATTTTAAATTAAAAACAAGGATTAGGGCTAACTGGCGTCAGGCGGGAAAACTCCCGCCAAGACCCCCATGTCAACAGGCATGTCGACAGGGGTCTTAGGGTGTCGACTGCCCTGTCGACAGCCCTGTCGACACGGGGTGGCCGGGCAGTTTTGCCTGGCGCACCATTTTGATTTGGGCTTGGTTGTGTGGCTTGGTTCTAGAGAATTCCTAAATCTGACGGACCTAAACTAACCTAGGGTTAATCCTAGGGCTAAAAACACTCTAATCTTCTATAAATAAGCCCCTAATCCTACCCTAAAACCTCATTATTCATTCTAGCAACCAAACTATGTCAAATTGAATTCTCAAATGGCCTCCACCTAAAAACCCTAGCCTCCACCCTCTTCAAAAATCATTCCTATGAAGATTTTGATGTTCATACAAGCATTTCTAAGTTGTATGAATGGTCATTAGCTTGCATACATCATCAAGTTGCAAGCTTTATTTGCTAAGCTAGAGTTTTTGGGATTTTTGTTAATTGGAGCTTTGTTTTGGGTTTTTATATGCTTGCATAAAAGGGCTTCTCAGTCTTTATTAGTAGATTTGTGTCTTCATAATATTTGTAAGCACTCTTACCTTCATTTTAGAAACTCTAAAGTTAATATGTGATGAAAGTTGGGATTTATGCATGTTTAATAAGTTATGCATGCTTATGCGAGTTCACTATGCTATGTTATGCATGTTTGATAAGTTATCCATGCTTATGCGAGTTCACTATGCTATGTTATGCATATTTGATAAGTTATGCATGTTTATGCAAGTTCACTATGCCATGATTTGCAAGTTTAACAAGTTATGCATGTTTATGCAAGTTCACTATGCCATGATTTGCAAGTTTAACAAGTTATGCATGTTTATGCAAGTTCACTATGCCATGATTTGCAAGTTTAACAAGTTATGCATGTTTATGCAAGTTCACTATGCTAAGTTATGCAAGTCCAACATGTTATGCATGGTTGTTATGATATGTAAGATTTATCATGTATGTTGTGCCAAGTTCCCTCTTTCTATCCTTTATGCATTATGACGAATATGTAAGCGATAGAATGACGTTGGGGGGGGGGGGTGGGTTTGGGTAAAACTTAAAATACATGAAAATATAAGATTGGGAATTTACCTATTAAGTTAGGTCTACCCCTTGGGAATTTACCTATTAAGTTAGGTCTACCCAAGTATTTGTTAAACTTGTGATTATGTTTTGAAAAATAAAGTGGACATGACACATAGAAAACATAAGTGTGGCCAACTCGAGGTTGGGTTGAGTTTGTAGCGTAAACCTACCCGGAACCGACCGGCTTAACTAGTTGCTACAAACAATAGGACCCAATGTGAGAAGTTGGTCATGTGTACCTTGGACCCGAGGTTAGACCAAGTTGTGGTGTAAAGCTACCCGGACCCGCCCGGCTAAACTAGTAACCGCAACAAAGTCTAAAGTGAGAGGTTAAGGTACAATTAAATTAATGCCTCATGATTAGGGTTAAGTCATGGCCCACTAATACTTAACCAATTTTGGGGATACGAGGGATTAAATGGGGTTAAGTGGTGAACTGTTGGTTACACTTAACTAATTTAATCCATGATTAGTGAGGGGTTAAACCACACTTAACCCTCTTAGAAAACCCTAGCAACGTGGTCTGTTCCAGCAGTAATCCCAGTTGGGTATCATTCACAACCCTAGAGGCTAGGCTAGGGCGGGGCACGATTACTGGACTGATGTAAGCGACCAAAGCGACGGCTGAGTGGTACAGCGGTGCGGGTCCAGGCGGGCTACGGACGTGCACGTAGTCCGGTGTTGGACAAACTCGAGGCACGGGTACCAGTAGGTTTAGACTGTGCATTATTGCTTAGGTGTCTGGGGTTGACACCCGAGGGCTTGATACACCCGAAGGTGGACCCAGCACAGTCTGACTACAACCATATGTGGGCCGTATGGACACCAACACTTGACGTGTTAGGTTTATAGGGAGTCGATCGACTAGACCGTTGGGCTGGACCTTATATTAAGGTCACCTCATGCTATTGGGCCAAAGTTTGGGCTGAGGGATCAATACCTGTTATGTTAGTTTGCTAGTACACTGTGGTGCAAAGCTTAATCTTCTTTATGTGATGACACCTTTATCTATTGCCAGTATGTTCATCTCAGTTTCCATCATGATGTTAACTTTATTAGTTTATAGACTGATCGTAGTAGGGCTTACCAGTCTTTTTGACTGACCTGTTTTCTTTCGCTTCTTTTCTTCCGTCCCCCCCCCCCCCAGGTTCTCAGGGAGGGAACAGTGGTGCTTAGCTTGGATCGCTTGCTTGTTTGCTGGATAGCTCATGTATGTCTGGACATTGAGCTCGCTATGGTTTATCATCTTTATTTTTGGGGATAGCACTATGTATTTCAGTATTTCTGTTTATGATGTACTAGACATGTTTATTTTGGCAGTTGACTTTATGATGTACTAGACTTGTTTTGAGATGGTTTGAGATATTCCGCTGTTTTATTCTCACTTACTCTGTTTTACATATATATTTATGTTCTTGTTCTGCCTTGATATATCATTATGCATGCTTACCCAGTTCTAACGCCCCCCAGAAGCTAGTGCCCCCGAAAGAGTGACCCTAGCGGAGGTGGGGTGTTACAAATTTGGTATCAGAGCATATGGTTTACGAGAAAGAACAAAAAGTTTTTAAAAGACTTTTGAAAAACTATTTTCAAAACAAGTATAAAGTATTTTCCAAAGAAAAGTCTAGTATTTTAAAAGGCTATTCCCCAAAAAGCCATTAGCGTTATCCTTCGTTCCCTTGACCTAATCTTATCTTATCCTTCGTTTCAGTATGGCTGAGGATCTTGCCATCCCGAATGGAGTAAACGTACCACTCTGGTATAGGAGGCTTCTAGAAGCTAGGGCGGCAGCCGGCCCCGCAAACCCTACTCCCACTCCTCCTCCTGTAGTGGAGAATCCTCCCCCTAATGTCCCTCCTCCGGTGGTCCCTGCTCCTCCTCCTCCAGTGGTTAACATTCCTCCTCCCGTTGCTAATGTTCCTCCTCCTCCTGTTGCTGAGGCTCCTCTTCCTCCCCCTCCCCCTCAGCATCCTCAGGTTGAGTTCACGAAGGTTTGTAAAGACTTCAAGGCGATGGGAGGCAAGAATTTCCTAGGCACGGAATCTTTTGTTGAAGCTAGGAATTGGCTGAAAGACACTGAGGACTTGTTTGCTATCTTTGGGATTGATGACGAGAGGAAGATCTTATTGACAGTGTGGCGTTTGAAGGACGAAGCAGCCTATTGGTGGGAGGTCACCAATGGGACGAGGCCCGTTGAGACTTGGGCCGATTTGAGGGCTAGATTTGTGGCCAAGTTTCTATCTTCTGCTGAGGCAAATTTACAGATGGAGAAGTTCATTGCATTAAAGCAAGGTGATATGTCTGTCAAGGAGTATGTGAACAAGTTCAATCAGCTGGCCCGTTTTGGTTTGGATATGGTGAACACTCCTGAGAAGAAGGCTCTTCGATTTGCTAGAGGGTTGAATGAGCCGCTGCAGGGCTTGGCGATGTCACATATTCCGCATGGGGCTACTTTTGAGAGTTTGGTCAATATGGCTCTACTTCAGGGAGATGGAAAGAAAGAGGTCAAGACGAGTGATACTCAAGCAAAGAAGACTGATTCTCAAGGCAAAGGCAATCAAGGTGGTCAAAGCAGCCAGGGGAATCAGGGCAAGAACAAGAAGGGGAACAACAACAAAGGCAAGGGAAAGTGCAATTACTGTGGTGTGCCTGGACACTTTGCTAAGGATTGTAGGAAGAAGAAAAGGAAGCTTAGTGGTGGATGTTTTTCCTGTGGTGAGGCTGGACACTTCAGCAAGGAGTGCCCGAAGAAGAAAGGACAGGCTGGACCTTCAGGAGGGCAAGTTCATGCTCTCAATACCGCTCCAGTTCCCGATCGAGGTAGTGTTTCTGTTGAGAACCTTGTTTATGTTTCCGATCTTCCAGTTCGTACCTTGTTTGATTCTGGTGCATCACATAGCTTTATTTCATCTGATCTTGTTGATAGTTTGCACCTTAGTACTAGCTTAGTGGATGATCCCGTTTGTGTTTCGAATCCCATTAGGGGTTCTGCTCATCTATATATGATATGTGAGGATCTGAGGATTTCTATACTCAGTGTAGAGTTCTTGTGTAGTGCATATGTTCTTGGTTTCAGGGGATACGGATTGATATTGGGCATGGATTGACTGTCCCGATATGGAGCCATTCTTGATTGTGAGCATAGGGTTGTGAGGCTTGTGACTCGCCTTGGCAACACCTTAAAGATTTCATGCAATCCGAAGGATCCCGTCATGTTGTGCTATCTTGAATCTCTCGACTCGTCAGAGGAAGCCCTTCAGTCTGTAAGGGTGGTCCGAGATTATCCAGATATTTTTGAAGAAGTTAAGGGGTTGCCCCCGAAAAGAGAGATTGATTTTCGCATTTATCTGGTGGATAATGCTAAGCCTGTTTCTTTGCCCGTTCGGCACATGGCTCCGCGTGAGAGACGGGAGCTCAGCAAGCAAGTAAAGGAGTTACTTGAGAAGAACTTCATTAGACGAAGTATATCCGAATGGGGAGCGCCTTTGCTGTTTGCTACTAAGGCAGATGGTTCTCTTCGACTATGTGTTGACTATCGAGAATTGAATAAGCTGACTAAGAAGAACAGACACCCGTTACCGAGGATCGATGATCTCTTTGACCAGATTGTTGGTGCTTCTGTTTTCTCTCAGCTTGATCTTGCTACTGGATTTCATCAGCTCAGAGTGGCTGAAGATAGTATAGACAAGACTGCATTCAGAACTCCAGATGGATTCTTTGAATGGCTTGTTATGTCGTTCGGTTTGACGAATGCGCCCGCGTATTTCGTGGACTTGATGAGTAGGGTGTTTCGAGAGTTCTTGAACAAGTTCGTCGTGGTCTTTGTGGATGATATTCTGATCTTCTCCAAGGATGAAGAAGAGCACGCGAGGCATCTTGTAGAGGTGATGGATACGCTTAGAGCACATCAGTTAAAGTCCAAGTTCTCCAAGTGTCACTTTTGGAGAAGGGAAGTTAGATTCCTTGGGCATATCGTATCCAAGCAAGGCTTAGCGGTGGATCCCGCTAAGGTGGTTGCAGTTCAGGATTGGAAGACTCCAAGGAATGCAACCGAGGTGAGAAGCTTTCTAGGTCTTGCGGGTTTTTACCGGAAGTTCATCAAGGACTTCGCGAAGATATCCGCTCCTCTTACTAAGTTGACGAAGAAGAACTTAGTTTTTGCTTGGGATATGGATTGTGAGCTTGCTTTTCAGAGACTCAAGAGAGCCCTTACCTCAGCATCAGTTCTAGCTTTACCCGATGGTGGTAAAATGTTTACCGTGTACAATGATGCTTGTGGCACGGGATTGGGCGCCATTCTGATGCAAGAAGGCAGAGTTATATGTTTTGCTGGTAGGCAACTTAAGGTGCATGAGAAGAATTATCCCATTCATGATCTAGAGCTGGCAGCGATAGTATATGCACTCAAGGCTTGGCGTCATTATCTTCTGGGAGAGAGATTTGAACTGTATACTGATCATAAGTCTTTGAAGTATCTCTTTTCGTAGAAGGATCTGAACTTGAGGCAGCAGAGATGGATGGAATTCTTGGCGTCCTATGATTTTGATATAGCTTATACCCCTGGCAAGGGGAATGTTGTAGCGGATGCGTTGAGTAGAAAAAGGTTGACACTAAGTCCTCTATTTGTTGAGATGAAGAATTTAGAGTTCTTGGCAACCTTTGATTTCTCTTTGGCAATGGAGTCGATGACCAGTTCTTTAGCATCTCTTGAGCTCAGGCCTACCCTTTTGGATCAAGTTGGGGCTTCGCAGAAGGAAGACCCTCAGATAATTGAGATTATGGAGAAGCTGATTCGAGGGGAGACATCTAGTCACCTTGCTCGATATTCTATAGATGATAAGGGTTGGCTGAGGAGAGACGGAAGGCTTTGTGTTCCGATGGTAGAAGACTTGGTGAGGAAAGTTCTTGATGAAGCACATCGCTCCAAGTTGACTATACATCCGGGTGGAGATAAGATGTATAAGGATATGAAGCACATTTTCTTCTGGCCTGGAATGAAGAAGGATGTGGCAGAGTTTGTCTCTAGATGTGTTGTTTGTCAGAGAGTAAAAGCTGAGTCGAAGAAGCCCGGTGGGCTATTGCATCCTCTAGAGGTCCCGCTATGGAAGTAGGAGAGTATTTCTATGGACTTTATTGATTGGCTTCCAAGGTCAAGGAAAGGGAATACAAGCATTTGGGTTATTGTAGATAGACTTACGAAGAGTGCTCATTTCATTCCGGTGAAGAGCAAAAGGACCGCATCTGGACTAGCATCAGTATATCTTCGTGAGATAGTACGACTACATGGAGTCCCTTCCAGCATAGTCACTGACCGAGACCCCATCTTTACTAGTCAGTTCTGGAACAGTTTGCAGGAAGCTATAGGCACGAGGTTGAACCTGAGTACGGCCTATCACCCACAAACGGACGGTCAGACAGAAAGGGTGAATAGGGTACTTGAGGACTTGTTGAGGCTTTGTATTCTGGACTTTGGTGGTGCTTGGGAAGACCATCTTCCTCTTGTTGAGTTTGCATATAATAACAGTTATCAAGCAAGCATAGGGATGGCACCATTTGAAGCTTTATATGGGAGGCCGTGCAAGTCACCTACATGTTGGTGGGAGACTACAGATAAGCTTATACTTGGACCTGACATGATTAGGGATACATCCGAGAAGGTCGAGTTGATTAGAAGACGGATGAAGGCGGCCCAAGACCGACAGAAATCCTATGCTGATAAGCGGAGATCCGATTTGGAGTTTGATGTTGGGGACATGGTTTTCGTAAAGGTTTCTCCTTTGCGGAATGTGGTCCGATTTGGAGCTGTTGGGAAGTTAGCACCGAGATTTGTTGGACCCTTCCCTATCATAGAGAGAATTGGGAAGATGGCTTATAAAGTGCAATTGCCCGAGAAGCTGTCCGGAGTACATAATGTCTTTCATGTCTCGCATCTCTGAAAGTGCCTACATGAGTCCGCTGAGGTGGTTGAACCTAGCATTCTTGAAGACGTGGAAGTAGAGAAAGAGGCAACTTTGAGGAGAGCTCCGATTCGTATCTTGGGGACGGAGACCAAGAAGCTAAGGAATCGAGAGGTCAAGTTGGTGAAGGTTCAATGGGGTGAAGCCGAAGAAGACGCAACTTGGGAAACCGAGGAGAAGATGCGTGGGCTTTATCCATTCCTTTTTGAGGGTACACTCTCAATTTCTTTCCTTTGTTAGCATATCTTTCTCTTTGCTATCCATTTTTATCTAGTTATCGTGCTAATCTTGTCATGAGAACCTTAGGTAGAAACCCTTTGGATGAAACATGTGTTTGAGGCATGTTATGTTTGATGGTTGCAAGTGGTTGCAAGTGTTTGCAAGTGGTTACTCGTGGATGCATGATACACATTAGGCACTAGATCGGCTCACACACTCCTCATATTGCATGTGCATGAGTGTTTATGCTTATTCTTGGATGAAATTTGTATGCCATCACATGGATGTTGCATATGGATGTATGATTGAGCACGCATGTAGATATTATACATTATGTTAGGGATTTGCATACATATGGATACATTTCACTAACATATTTTGCATTGATCTTTGCATTAGATAAGCACATATACACACACTTTTGCATATGTTCATACAGCATTTAGAATCTTTTAAGGACAATGATTGCTCGTGGATGATGCTTTGAGTAGATGGATGATTGGATGGTAGGATACGTTCTTCCTAACTTGAAGATTTCGGGGACGAAATCCTTTAAGGAGGGGAGAATGTAACAACCCGTATTTTCAATAACCTGTTATAACATAAATCGAGGCAGAATTTAATTCTAAAATCTGAATCAAGGGAAACGGGCTATGCCATTGCGTTCGTCTCGGAAAAATACGCGAAATAGAGTCCGAGTTTTCGAAAATCGGAGTCCGTATGACCCAGTTAAGGCCCATTGAAGTTTTCAGAAATTTCTATGTTAAAAATAGGTTTAAATTTTAAATTAAAAACAAGGATTAGGGCTAACTGGCGTCAGGCGGGAAAACTCCCGCCAAGACCCCCATGTCGACAGGCATGTCGACAGGGGTCTTAGGGTGTCGACTGCCCTGTCGACACGGGGTGGCCGGGCAGTTTTGCCTGGCGCACCATTTTGATTTGGGCTTGGTTGTGTGGCTTGGTTCTAGAGAATTCCTAAATCTGACGGACCTAAACTAACCTAGGGTTAATCCTAGGGCTAAAAACACTCTAATCTTCTATAAATAAGCCCCTAATCCTACCCTAAAACCTCATTATTCATTCTAGCAACCAAACTATGTCAAATTGAATTCTCAAATGGCCTCCACCTAAAAACCCTAGCCTCCACCCTCTTCAAAAATCATTCCTATGAAGATTTTGATGTTCATACAAGCATTTCTAAGTTGTATGAATGGTCATTAGCTTGCATACATCATCAAGTTGCAAGCTTTATTTGCTAAGCTAGAGTTTTTGGGATTTTTGTTAATTGGAGCTTTGTTTTGGGTTTTTATATGCTTGCATAAAAGGGCTTCTCAATCTTTATTAGTAGATTTGTGTCTTCATAATATTTGTAAGCCCTCTTACCTTCATTTTAGAAACTCTAAAGTTAATATGTGATGAAAGTTGGGATTTATGCATGTTTAATAAGTTATGCATGCTTATGCGAGTTCACTATGCTATGTTATGCATGTTTGATAAGTTATGCATGCTTATGCGAGTTCACTATGCTATGTTATGCATGTTTGATAAGTTATGCATGTTTATGCAAGTTCACTATGCCATGATTTGCAAGTTTAACAAGTTATGCATGTTTATGCAAGTTCACTATGCCATGATTTGCAAGTTTAACAAGTTATGCATGTTTATGCAAGTTCACTATGCTAAGTTATGCAAGTCCAACATGTTATGCATGGTTGTTATGATATGTAAGATTTATCATGTATGTTGTGCCAAGTTCCCTCTTTCTATCCTTTATGCGTTATGACGAATATGTAAGCGATAGAATGACGTTGGGGGGGGGGGGGGGGTTTGGGTAAAACTTAAAATACATGAAAATATAAGATTGGGAATTTACCTATTAAGTTAGGTCTACCGCTTGGGAATTTACCTATTAAGTTAGGTCTACCCAAGTATTTGTTAAACTTGTGATTATGTTTTGAAAAATAAAGTGGACATGACACTTAGAAAACATAAGTGTGGCCAACTCGAGGTTGGGTTGAGTTTGTAGCGTAAACCTACCCGGAACCGACCGGCTTAACTAGTTGCTACAAACAATAGGACCCAATGTGAGAAGTTGGTCATGTATACCTTGGACCCGAGGTTAGACCAAGTTGTGGTGTAAAGCTACCCGGACCCGCCCGGCTTAACTAGTAACCGCAACAAAGTCTAATGTGAGAGGTTAAGGTACAATTAAATTAATGCCTCATGATTAGGGTTAAGTCATGGCCCACTAATACTTAACCAATTTTGGGGATACGAGGGATTAAATGGGGTTAAGTGGTGAACTGTTGGTTACACTTAACTAATTTAATCCATGATTAGTGAGGGGTTAAACCACACTTAACCCTCTTAGAAAACCCTAGCAACGTGGTCTGTTCCAGCAGTAATCCCAGTTGGGTATCATTCACAACCCTAGAGGCTAGGCTAGGGCGGGGCACGATTACTGGACTGATGTAAGCGACCAAAGCGACGGCTGAGTGGTACAGCGGTGCGGGTCCAGGCGGGCTACGGACGTGCACGTAGTCCGGTGTTGGACAAACTCGAGGCACGGGTACCAGTAGGTTTAGACTGTGCATTATTGCTTAGGTGTCTGGGGTTGACACCCGAGGGCTTGATACACCCGAAGGTGGAACCAGCACAGTCTGACTACAACCATATGTGGGCCGTATGGACACCAACACTTGACGTGTTAGGTTTATAGGGAGCCGATCGACTAGACCGTTGGGCTGGACCTTGTATTAAGGTCACCTCATGCTATTGGGCCAAAGTTTGGGCTGAGGGATCAATAACTGTTATGTTAGTTTGCTAGTACACTGTGGTGCAAAGCTTAATCTTCTTTATGTGATGACACCTTTATCTATTGCCAGTATGTTCATCTCAGTTTCCATCATGATGTTAACTTTATTAGTTTATAGACTGATCGTAGTAGGGCTTACCAGTCTTTTTGACTGACCTGTTTTCTTTCGCTTCTTTTCTTCCGTTCCCCCCCCCCCCCAGATTCTCAGGGAGGGAACAGTGGTGCTTAGCTTGGATCGCTTGCTTGTTTGCTGGATAGCTCATGTATGTCTGGACATTGAGCTCGCTATGGTTTATCATCTTTATTTTTGGGGATAGCAC
Organism: Allium sativum; assembly: GCA_030737875.1. Lineage (NCBI taxonomy): Eukaryota > Viridiplantae > Streptophyta > Magnoliopsida > Asparagales > Amaryllidaceae > Allium > Allium sativum. The sequence goes on from CM060926.1 coordinate 534,546,522, forward strand.
TATGTATTTCAGTATTTCTGTTTATGATGTACTAGACATGTTTATTTTGGCAGTTGACTTTATGATGTACTAGACTTGTTTTGAGATGGTTTGAGATATTCCGCTGTTTTATTCTCACTTACTCTGTTTTACATATATATTTATGTTCTTGTTCTGCCTTGATATATCATTATGCATGCTTACCCAGTTCTAACGCCCCCCAGAAGCTAGTGCCCCCGAAAGAGTGACCCTAGCGGAGGTGGGGTGTTACAGTGATAGATTGAAAGAAAAGAAAATAGAACAAAAGAAGAGGAATATCACAACACAATAGAATCAAAGTAAACACGAATCTCACAGCGGAACGAATAAAATATATTATATAACACAACTTTAAAATACAAACTGTATTTCTATTTGCATGTATCATCAGAGTACATCACATATATATCACAACAAAAATAAACTCTATAATTATCTAACATTGAAGCCTCCCGCTCCAAGCTCCTTCAGATATATTTGTAAAATCCCGACTACTTGCCTGCCCGTACAAATTTGAGCTCCCAAGAATTTAGGGTAAAGCAAAACAAAATAAACTTTAGGTCAGTCATGGGATTGGTGTGAGTAAACTCCAATCACTTAGTTTAACTTTTAAAAATCTCTTTAAAAGGAATGATAATCGTAAGACTGATCCAAATGTAAATACGGATGGTTTTTACCTTACGATAACCCAAAACATTTTTAAAACAACATTATTTGTTATTATAATAGTGTCTAATACAAGTAAATAGCAGTCTGGCGGAACGCTTGCATCTCACGCTCCACATATATAATATACCATCAAAACCGTAGGCTATTATTGGGAAATGGGTTTCCAACTATGATAAGGTATGGAACCACCTTCCGATCAGTGTACTCTAGAGGAGATACACTGGAGTTCAACAATAACATCTTGCAACTCAGCCACACATGACCGACCATTCATTTTGATGTTCTAAATATATTGTCACCTTATGGTTGGTATACCAACATAACCGTTCCCGAGAGATACAGAAGCGAAAGAAGAACAAAAATGAATATTCTCTAGATGGTGACAATATACCCTAATTGGAAGCGACCGACTTAGCCATGTTGCCTGCCCTTTTTTGTCATTTTCCGGTTGATGAGGCTTGAGGTCATAACATATCTTTTGGAACATCTGGCCACCATTCACTTGGAATGCCACATCGTCAAACCCGCCAAATTACAAATTGATTTTCCCAAAAATACCATGGGTTTTAAAGCTAAGAGAAACGAATTTCTTCACCACCAATGTAAATACATTTGAAAAGATCAACTTACACGATATATTAGGTCTATTACGTCAGACATTCGTCCATAAAAGTTGTCCTGGGACTAGACAAGCTGAAGGCACTATTCTAAAAATCCATCTTAGGTAATTTCTACCTAGGATCGCCAGAACAGCCCTTGCATAAACTTTGTCTTAATTATCTTCGTCATATGCGATTCGTAATTCTAATGTCTATACGGATTAGTTTTCATATAATAAACCTGATCCAAGTCTCTCCATATTGACAATGGAAAAATGGTCAAAAAATTTGATAGTCGGTTATTTAACTATCAAAGGAAAACATCCATATAAACAACGATCTTATTTCCAAATGGAAATTTTATCAGTCAATCAACAATGAATCCCTTTTAAATTAATGTATCATTGACCAATTTCTCTTTAATATCTTTACCCAAATATCTCTCCAACTCGTTTAGCCTCTCACGATTCTTGGAAAATGTTTCTAATTATTTTAAACTATTTATTTTATATATTTTAGAAAATATTTCTTTTTAACATCGGGAAACATTTCCATTTCTTATTCACGCATCATTACTCTTCTACATCTATTAGTCCCAAACCGTAAACTAGTAAGAGAATAACTCCCTATGTATTAACCCCGAAGGCCGAAACCAACAGCAGATCGTCACTCAGAAAGCCGTTCAACTTGACTAATCTTCAGTCAGTTTCTAATTTCTCTTTTGAATTCATCACTTCAAATATTCACCAATTTCCTTTTTAACCAATTAATTATGCAAAACATTTGCTTTTAAATCATTATTCACTTTAAAACGTGAATGTTATCCCTCTATAGAAATCTAGACTCATTTTATTAAATAAAATCTTGATTCAAATAGTAAATACCATTATAGTTTAAAATTCCATTTATCTAGTTATTTTATATATTCATATTTCATTTCATAAACTCAGTTATAAGTTATAACTAAATCTCGATTACATATCTGATTACAAATTATTGGTTTCAATCCAAATATTAATTACCTTGTCTAATTCCAAGTTATATAATTTATAATTTCTAAAAATAAATTCCTATTATAACATTCGAAGTTGTCGAATTCTAATTACAAATCCCTATAGATTTATTTCAATTCTATTTACATTTTGAACATCAAAATAATTTCATTGTTTATTTTTCATTTTCCCTTTTTAATTTATTCTTGAATCCACCTTATCAAATTATTTAATAATAATTATTTCATTCCATTTATAATTATCATTTATAAATCAAACTACTTGTTTTATTATAATTAAAACAAGTTATTAATCCCCAATTCAAATCGAAATTCAATTTTATTTAAAAATAGATTTTCCCTTTTTAAAACCCAAATTCTTTTTGAATATATTTACGGTATTTAAATACTAATTATTTCAGGGTCAATTTATCAAACATCCTAAACACACAATAATCAACCATCCTCCAGCATGTTTCCCTGCATCCATAGATGTTAATCAACATAAATAACACTAATTTTGTATTTATGAAATATCAAAATAAATAAAATCAGTGTTCAACTAACGACTTATATAAATAACTATATGAATTATTTCAACCAATTATCAGCAATTCATCCAAACAACCATCACACACAACATTAAATCATTTTTATTAATATTAAATAACATTTATAAAATTATAAAATTGGATAGAGTTAGTGAGTTTACTCACCTTAGTCATTAATTTTAAAAACGATTGACGTCAATTGATTAAATTAGATGTTTTAATTTGTCTAAAATCCCAGTGAGCTCTAAATCACTCCAAACTGGTTCTATTGTGTGGCCTACGAACATACGATCTTAACGGATCCTGATTCGTTGAATTTGGATAACGTGTGCATACGTTATTAAGTTTAAAAGATAATACGTTATTAAATTAAGAATTAAACTTAAACTAATTTAAATATTTGCCTCACCAATTAAGCCCAGCCCACGTTCACTATACCCGATCCCTATGAACAGGATCCTCCTCCCCTACCACGAAGACATTTGCTTTAGTAATACTCGAATAGCCATTGCTTTATTTAAAGTTCAAACCCATGTCTTTCTCTATGATTTTTTTGTTTTATTTAAATCGGGTCTTCTATTTTATATCAGCCCACTGTCATACACATGCACCCTCCTGTAACTTTTCTTCTTCAGCCAAAAATAGGAAGAAAAAAAAACACCTACTCCCATATAATTTCTTCAACTTTCCCGAGCCTCATACCCATGGTTTAAATTTAAACCACTCACTAAATCCTTCTTCGTCACCCGCAAAGAACTCACCATGCCAACCCACTAAGCTTCAATATCATTATTCACCAACGTTACTCTTGCTCGCCCGAGCCTTGCTTTGGCCGACTCCCTGCCCTCGCGTTTTTGACAGTCCCCACGCCTTGTCGAACCAACATCCTTCTCCTGCCATGTTTCCTTCACTGTTTTTGAAAATGTAGCATGTTCCCAATAACCCGTGCCCTCGTATGTACACTTCGGAGCCACTACGTGCACACCTCGAGTCAAATCGTACTCACCATTCCGACTGTCCAGGTTCCACCCATACATCATCACATCCCTCCTTTTGGCGTCCCCTATACACATAAGTCATGTATAAATATAAATACGGAAAGGTTATTTTCCATTTGTTTTTCAGCAGAAGAGAATGATGCCCGACCGTAGGCTCACTGGGTATTTTTCCTTCTCGAGAATACTGCGGAGAATTTCAAGAAGAGGGTTCCATCCTGTAGTGAAATCCCAGGCGAGCTCGAATATATGTGTTTTGGATTTGTGTTGGGGAAGATTTCAATATAAAGGAGGAGTTCTCTGTTTATATTTCTTCTTGCGCGAAGCTTTGATGTTCTAAACATGCTGCTTGATAATGGCCCCCCTTATTTATAGCTAAACCCAATCTTGCCATGGAAGATGTGGTCGAAATATATACATGTGATTATTCAGTTTTAGGGTGGCTAGGAGTTGAATATACAATGCTGTGTATGGTAGGGCAACAAAACATGTTAGGGTAGGCAAAAAAAAAAACTCTGAATGATATGAAAGAAGGGTACTTCTGTTTGATTTTGAACTGTCATGAAATAGGTCTGCGAATTGATGTAATCCCATTTCATAAGCACGAGCTCGTTTTAAATTATATTATAATTTACACATTCAAATATCGTTTTAAATAATAAACATGTTATATTAACTCAATTCAAAGCTGAATTAAATTTATTAAATTATCTAATTCACACAATATTACCAATTTAACTATTTCCGACTATTTTAGAAATAAATATATTATTACCATATGATTTAAATTATTTAAATATTAAAAATACTTGAATTCAAACCGTTTAAATTATCAAAACAGTATATTAAAAATAATTAAATTAATTAATTATTAAATCGCTAAAATTCTCGGACGTTACAAAGAACTTGTTCCTGTGTCTAAATTTTGTCCTTGTGTTTGAAAATTCCAATGCTGATATAATATACAATCAGTGCAATTTTATTTTATTATTTTGTCTAATTCTTTTTATTAAGGTAATAAGCTAAAGGCTAAACCAGGTCAGTAAAAAGGATTTCATTCCCCTAACTTCCTAGTTTTTTAAGCAAACTAAAAAATATAATAATGATGAATAAATTCTGGCTATCGAGAATAACCTGAACATATGCAAAACGATTATGAGTTCGACCAAGTAAAAGCACAAAATTGATTGCCATTGAAAGAAAGTAAATCCCTAACAGGTTAATTGGTCGACTGGTATCAACTAGAAAAGAGATCGACCTTGAGAAACAACTGAAGTGCGTGTGTACATATGTCTATTTGAAATCAGGTATATACATAATTTACATTTTCCAAAGAAATATGTCTATTTGAAACTTGTATATAAAACTTAACACATTCCTTTTTTTAAAAGAAATCAAACCCTTTTGAAAGAAGGCACATACAAATCGTTGCAGTGTCTTAATCTCATGTTTGCATTACATATGTAACTATAAAACAGTAGAAAATTCATGAAAAAAACAATATTTCACAGATCAGTCTTTCACTAAATCATGCATGTAAAACTGCATATACATATGAAGTCTTGAATTATATCGTTGAAAGTTATGAAATCACCATACATTCAAAGCTTAGATATGCTAAAAACTATTATGGATATGAAACAAAAACCAATCACTTAGATTTTAGAAATCAACATATGTGTAAAATAAATGAATATCGGAGACCGTTTGAAGCTGACATTCAGAGTGTAGCTTTAAAAATATAGCATTAATGATGGAATGTTGCATTATGTCAATTAAATTTTTTCACATGCGAGTTACTAGATTTAGCTCCTACACATTGGATCCAAATCGGATTAGGATCGAGGATCCGTTGTACTACATTTTAATTTGAAGGGCAGAAAATAAATTTTGCCCAACTTTCGAAGATGCATGAAATTTTTAATGATGCTAAAGAGAGAGCATCCTCTACCAGATTTGAGCCTATTTCCAAAGTCCTGGTTGAAGGAGGTAGGTTTAGGATCGGTGGAGATCCGATGTTGATTTTGGACTTGATTTGATAACTAGTTTTGTAGATGATTTGATTTAAATGTTCAACCTGTATGATTCTTTAGTTGGGATTTGAAATTTCAAGTGGGATTTTTAGAGAAAACTAGAGATATTCCATAGAAAGCAGGAAAAAGAAACTAAAACCACGTAGATTTTCTTAGTAGAGGAAGAATAGGAATAGAATGAAGGATGAGCATTGAAGAAATTTTCACGGGAATGCGGAAAATGTATCCGGATATAATTGGCTTTCACATAATTTGATTTCGGGTCTACAGTAGGGAGACCTCTCTCGTGGTTGGTTTTATAATGAATTTACACGGTACAACATATAAACACCATAGGTATATTTTAAACATAACATCTTAAGATGTTCAAGATATTCAACTCATTTTTACAAAATAAGGATGTAAAATAAATATAAGTATTACTCTTGTTTTTTTTTCATTTGTTACTTATAAAGGAATTTTAATACTACAAAGTATCTTTTTAACTCTATAAATTATTTTACAAATTACCTTTTCCTTTAAATTTAAAATAAGTTTTACATAATTATTTTCACATCTTTTAATCATTTAAGGTGTTTAACTCATTTGTCATCCTCTATATAAGGATGTAAATAATTTAAAGATTTTTTTCACTTGTGTAAGTACAATTACTTCACCAGGTAAATTATTTTAGCACAATATTCATCTTTAAAATAATCATCACGACCTCAAAATTAATGGCAGATGCGATCAAAGTTCGAGGAATAAACAATCTTAGTCGTCCTCTAGATCAAAGAGTAGATGAGGAGGCAATTAATTTTAATACGAGAATCGTAGAATATTCTGATACGAGGAATCATGAAGCGCAACTAGCATAGAGAGGAGGAAGTGAATCTAGGGCTTTTCGCAACACTTATCATTGCAGGCAAGCTGGCCAGGGGTACGATGGGGAACTTTTTAGTTAATACCCGTAATATTGCTGCTCAAAAGGTTCGTCATCCTCGATTGCAAGCTTTAGGGGAGCGAATGTTCGATCTGATCTGAAAATCAAGTGGTCTTGCACGTCATGTGTAGAAATTCAAGGTTTTATGATAAAAATTGGAAAGTTATTCAAGAAGAGGTGAAAGCTAGACATTCAGGGTCATGGATTTAAGTTGCCTCGAGTGGAACAAGAAAAAATCAGGATGAATACGTGTACCAAAAATTTATTGAACCATATTATTGATGAAAAAGATAAAAGTTTGTGTTTTTGAATCTCTCCTTTTAGACTCATAGACAAGTGAAAATACTGTATCAATTTTTATGTTCATGGTTTGCAACCAAACTATGTTCACTTGAAAAGTTATGTTGAACATATGTGGCAACAGAAAGGAAAATTCTAACTGCTATCTCCCAAATAGTCTTTTCATTATGTAACGACCCGCAAATTCGTACCATTTGAGCTGATTGAATACAACTCACGTCCAACCCAAATTGCACGAAAATACGAATCATTAATAAAAATAAGTTAGAGGATGAGAAATAGAGAGCTAGAAGATCGAACTAAACAACAACACAGAATCTCACAATCGTAGCAGAATAAAATATAATATATAAAATCACCTTTGAAATACAAATTGTATTATCACTTACATACATCATCAGAGTACATCACACATACAACACAGTTGAATAAAACTCTAAATATCTATCATTGAAGCCTCCTGCTCCAAGATCCTCTAGATAAATCTGCAAAATCCTGAACTATTGGACTGCCCGTACAAATTTGTGCACCGAAGAGTTTAGGGAAAACATAGAAAAATAAACTCTGGGTCGGTCATAGGACTGGTGTGAGTAAACGATTTTTAAACAACTTGATTAAATAAAAGATATCTCAAAGGACCATGCCGCAAAACACGAAATGGGTTTTTCCCTTATGAGAATACAGAACAATTTGTTTAACTTTTCAAAAACATTTTGAAAGAAAAGGCAATTGTAAGACCGATCTGCACATAAATACGAACGGTATTTACCTTACGATAAGCCAAAACATTTTAAAATCAATATCTTATTCTGATATTATAATAGTGTATAAATACAAATAAATAGCAATCTAGTAGAACGCTTGCATCTCAAGCTCCATATATAGTATACAATCAAAACCGCGGGTGCTTATTGGAGATTGGATTCTGACTATGACAAGATATGGAACCACCTGCCAATAGTGTATCTCTAGAGGGGAATACACTGGGTTCAACAAGAATGTCTTGCAACCCGGCCCACACATGACCGACCACTCATTTTGCTTGAGTGTATCGAATATATTGTCACCAACGATTGGGAGCTACCCACTGTTTCCCGAAAGGGACAACATCGAATAGAATAAAGAAGCAAATGGAATTTCTCTAGATAGGTGACAATACACCCTAATGGGAGCGACCCACATAGCCATGTTGCCTGCCTGATTTTTGTATTTTCACGGTTGTGAGGCTTGAGGATGAAACTTACCTTTGGATATAACACGACTTCATTCACTTTGAATGCCATATCGTCAAACCCGCCAAATCACAAATTGATTTCCCTAAAAATACCACGGGTATAAAGCTAAGAGAAATGAATTCCTCTACAACCAAACGTAAATAGGTTTGAAGAGATCAACTTACGCGATTTATTAGGCATACTCTGTCAGACATTCGTCCATACAAGTTGTCCTAGGACTGGGCGAATCGAAGTCACTATTCTGTAAATCCATCTTAGGCAATTTCTACCTAGGACTAACAGAAAATCCTTTGCATAAACTCCATCTTCAATGGTTTTTAATAGTCTTTGACTCGAAACTTATATATCGAATCAAAGGGGAATTTAGATTCCGGTCTCTTCGAAATGACAACGAAATAGGTCCAAATTTGATAGTCGGTGATTTAACTATCAAATATAAAATAAAATAAACAGACTTATCACCGTTGGGTCTGCTAAGCCTTATTTAAATAATCTCTAAATAATTAATTTCAAATACTAACTTTTTGATATATTCATTAAAATATAATTGATAATTAACAACAGAACTCTTATTATCAGTCTTACATGATAATCCCCTCTCGAATATCCGTTTCATAACTGAAAACGATATTCGACTTTAACACTCAGTCTGAATACAAACAAATACGATCTATCGGGTAATGGTGAAATCAATCAAGTTGGGGTATTTTAATTACCTCTCAGATCATGAAACGAAATCATTTCTTATCATCAAGATTCGTAAAGTTCGATGTCCAAAATATTCGACAAACCAGAATTTGTAAATCCAAATTGATTTTCAAATCTTAAACCATTTCATAATAATGTTGTTTTGAACCATTGATTAAGTTATCTTGACTTAAATATCAAATTAGGAAAATTGATCCAAATAGTCGACCTGGTATCCTTTTCTCCGATAAAAAACTTAATTAAAAGATTTATTAAGTCAAACCATTATCTTGGGTAACATATCCAATTCCCCAGTTGACCACATTGTCAACTTTAACCTGTTAATTTAAGACATACCTTAATCTTTATAAAATATTATTAAGTTTAGAAATCATTTGTCAGAACCACTTCTATTAATTTAACTGAACAGATTAATTCCCCTTTTAAAACAGTTGGTTTACATCAAACAAACTGATTAACTGATTACAAGTAATCTTACCTTTTTAAATTAATTAATAATATAATTAATTTAAAATAATCCATTTAATTGTTTCTTAAAAATAATTAAAATCCAATTATCAAAACTCGAGTATATTTATGAGTTGCTTTACAGAAAATGGCTTAGCAGCTCCAATGGTACATATAACAGTTCTTATAACAGGTGACATTCAAGTCGTCAACCCAATTTCCACAAATAATCTTATAAATACTATTCAATATTATCAATAGATAATATAATATATCAACATCACATATTGACTGATAAAATATATCAAACTGATGTAATGGCAGAATGGTGTTTGTCTCTACTAACAGTGTGCTCAAACAATCCAATCAGTCAAATTTAAAGTGGAACGGTGTTTATTTCCACTAACAGGTGTCAATACATAATATATGTAATTACGATTAACATAATTAAACACAATAGAATTAATTCAAAAATTAGTGAACAAACAATTCAGTATTCACTGCATTTACAGATCATTATTGATCAATGGTTTATTCGTTAATTCAGTTCACGATTTAATTTTCACTTGGTTAAATTTCAGTATCGAAATCACTTCTAATTATTTAATAATTAATCCATTTAAAACTAACTTGTTAACTACGTCGAGTTATTTACACATATCATTGTTCGAATCGACTACACACATAAGTTAAAATCATTCGAACATATTTTCTTGACGGATCAATATATGTATACATCAATAAGTATATAATTTAAATATATAAATATTTTTTATTTTCATCTTTTATATTCTTAAACATTCTCATTTGTTTACTTCTATTTATTTGAAATGGGTCGAGCCCAAATATATCGGCCCATCTGCATATATATCTAAACTTAATTTAAATTTAAACACTTTCCCTTTTTTTAATGTATATACGAAGCTGGCTGAAGCTATTTCCTAGAATCATAGACACAAGTATTTCCCATTCCCAAATGTGTTATTCTTTTCTTTTACTGTTTGTTTTTTCAGTTCTACCCTATTCCTTCTACTGTCGGCGTCCCTTCTGTCATTTTGTTTTGCTTGCTTTCTTCTCTTTCCCAATGTGTATATACATACCATACGTGACCCTACTACCTTACACACCAAAATCCATACATTCACATGTAGACTATTGTGTTGCCGAAACCCATTACACACGAACTGACTCCTACCATTTCACGCATTTAAACCTAGGTTCTTTGTGTTATGTCTCTCTTCTTTGTGTTTTTTTCCATTTTTTTTTCTTCCAACCCTTCCCCATTTCATGGTATTGGTACTACTACTCTCCTTTTCCTGTGCTTTGCCAAACTAATATATGTATGCCATATCCTTCAGTAACATTTTCCCCAAATTCACGAACCAAAAAGATTGATACCCATAAAAAAACATGGATACACTTCCTCCTTCCTGTTGTTCGATCAGCAGTTGTTACTTCTTCCTTCCTCTTCTCCTGTTTAAAATAAACAGTGCACCACCTGTGTTGTAGAAAATCCATATAATTAACATTATATGGTAATTGATTGGGCCTCATTCTAGTTTTGAAAAAGAAATATTTGAAATAGAATATTTGAAAATAGAAATATATGAAGTTGTGTGGATTAAATTGACGCCATTTCGACGTGAACGATATTTATATCGATTTTATTCGCTTTTCGATGAATATTGAAATATATTTGAGATTCGAATTAAATTGAATAGATTTGAAATTGGATAGATTTGAAATTGAATAGATTTGAAATTCGAATTATATTGAAATAATTTGAAATTTGAATTAAATTGAAATGATTTGAAATTCGAAATAAATTGAAATGATTTGAAATTCGAATTGAATTGAAATCGATTTGAAATGAAATTAAAACGAATTTATATTAGAAATTGAATATGAAGTTGAAATCGTTTCGAAAACGAATTTAAAACGATTTATAAAATACGTTTTAAAAGGAAATCGACGAAGTATATATTATATATATTATATAAATAATATAATGGCCTGAATAGAATGCGCTGCGCCGCGGCAGTTCGTGAATTTCGACCATTGACTTCGAATGGATATTGCGGGAGATCCGATCGTCGGATTCTCCTGAAACCGGAACCGTTGGGTTCGTATCGAAAAGAGCTTTCTAAAAGAATATTAGAAATTAGAAATCTAATGGTTGGATTTGGAATTATGTCCAAATCAAATTTGAAAAAGGTCGTTGTAAGTGCAGTTCGATGGCCGTTGATGGAAATCGACTGTATGTGCCCTGATAAAATTATTAAAAATATCAATAATTTGTGTAAAATCATAAGAAATGATTTGTGAAGAATTGGGATGAAAACCTCCATATTTGAAAAGATAAAAATAGATTTTTATCGAAATGAAATAGTTTTGAACTAGAATAATAATTTATTTATTTTTAAAATACATAAGTTGAATTTGAAATGGTTTTAAAAGTAACCAGATTTTCCAATAATTGAATTGGAATGGATTTGAATCGAAATTGTCTTTGGAATATTTCGATGTTGGATTTCGTGATTATAAAGATGTTGTTATGGAAATTTGAAAGATATACATATATATATATCGTTATTTCCAATACGATATTTGTTGGTCGTAGAATTTGATATTGAATATAAGCCGATATATTTTCTATTCAGAGCCTTGTATTTAATATCAAATGTGATTTGGGTTTGTCGTGAATGGTGTCTTCATTAACACTGTTCTTAAGCCCAATTGATAAAAAGATTAAATCTTTTTATTTAGATTTAATGAAGTGCACCAATTAAATGATATTTAATTGGAATTGAATTGGTATTGATTTCTGGGTTTATCGTGAACAGTGTTTTAAATAACACTTGTTCTTTAACCCGAAAATTTATGGAATGTGATTTTGGGTTGTTGCGAACGGTATCTTCAATAATACTTTTCTTAGACCCAAAGGAATTGAGAAAATCAGAAACTAACTGGAGATTAGTTAAGTGAATGGTTTCTGGGGTATTGATCTGATGTTGGTTTCGGCCTTCGGGGTTAATACTTAGGGAATTGCTCACTTGCTAATTTATGGTTAGGGACTGATTGAAATGGAATGTGATTTTGGGTTTATCGTGAACCGTGTTTTAAATGACAATGATTCTTTAACCCAAGTAAAGATTAAAACTAAGTGGAGTTTTAATGAATCTTTAATTAGATTGAAAAGATTGAGAATGGAGTATCACCAGTTTTACTCCAGGCGGTAGTTAAATCTTTAATTAGATTTGAACGCGAAATGGTAATTGAATTTACCGATAACACTGTGGTGTTAGATAAAAAGTATGACCAGTTTTACTTCATGGGATGAATAGGTTGGGGTTGGGAAATTAAAACAAATGATTACTGCGGTAAGGTTCGTTAATCCCGACTAGTTTGAAGTGATATTCAAAAGTAGATTAAAGAATAAATTTAAAGTATTTCTTTGATAAAATTAATGGGAACCTTTCCCTAAGAATGTGAAATTTAGAAACTAACTTTCGGTTAGCTAAGAAGAATGGTTTCCTGGGTATTGATCTGATGTTGGTTTCGGCCTTCGGGGTTAATATTTTGGGAATTATTTTCTTGATTAATTTACGGTTAGTGACTGATGAATTGGAATGAGGCGTATGTTGTGTTTGTATAACACATATTTATTATATACGCGAGTTATTCAGAAAGACCGGGTTTATCCCATTCTGAATAACTGATATGACGATATGTCAAAGATGAAGACGATGGTTGAAGACCAGAGGTCTTCACGTCGTTTGGGTGATTACTGATGATCTTGATTGGGACGTACACCCGAGAGGAGGGAATCAATTGGTGATTGTACAGACATACTTGGAGATAGATGGATATGCGAGGTACAAGGTGCCTCCGGTTTCGTTCATACCCAGAACGGACTGGTAAATGGACTGTGTGTCTGACATTGGATATCATTCTGTGTGATTGATGGATATCGGTTGCATGGAGTGGTTTGCTTGTGTGGCATGCTAAGATGCAAATGATCAAGGCTTTTGTTGAAAAGCAGAGTCTTATGGTTGATGATCAAAGCACGGACTTTGTGGCGTAGCTTTGTGTAGCGTTAATTCGCGAGCCTCACCTCCCGGTGTGAACCAAAAACGGGAGAAGGACCTCAGGGAGGGCATGCGTTTCTTTCTAGTTAGGAGTGGCGTCAGTGCTTGAACTGGATGACGAGTTTGACTCATGTGGTTGTTGGAATTGGAGGCGCCTCAGTTATATCGGTCGATCCGGGACCGATGGAGTCATTCGTTGGCTCATTTACGCCCCAAAGGGTGGGGAAACGCAGTGTTCAGGAATTTTAATCCACATCGGTGGACCGGCCCTGTCGCTCCAAGGGCTCAACTGTGTCTGGGTCCTGAGGCTCGGGCTAGAGAGTCTCGAATCGGTGAGGACTATCTTTTGCCTCGGTTCACAGATGGAAATCCAACTTCCAATACGTGACTTTGCGGTTTTATTTGTAGAGCCTAGTATGGCGACATAGTGGGATGGGGCGCTTATGCCGTCTATGATTGATACTTATGATTTGAAGTTGTTTTATACACTATACACTTATAGTAATAATAAATGATTTGTTTTAAACGTATCAAGCATTCTTGGCTATTATAAGGTAAAAACCCTATCCTCCGGCTTGCGTTTCATTGTGTGATGGGAACTGGGTCTTATAATTGCTTCATTTTTCTTTTTTTAGCAATGCGCTGTTTGTTTTATGCACTGGTGTTCTTGGGAGGAGACCCGTTCCGTGTTATACGGCGTGGTCCCTTGATTTGCCGAACTTTAAAATAAAGATAAATAACTGTTTTAGTTCTCACACCAGTCCCATGACTGACCTGGAGTTTATTGTTTTAACCTAAACTTTGGGTGCCCTTATTTTGACACGGGCAGCTAGTAGTTTTGGTTTTGCAGATTTATATTCACAGGATCCTGGTTTACAGCTGGAAGGATATCCGGAAAGCTTTGTATCCGTATATCTCTTCTAGTTGTGTATTGTATTATTTTTCGCTGCTATGTAATTTATTGTAATCTCTGATATTTATCGAATGTATTTTATTCCTTTATACTCTGTATATTCTTGTATTCTGATGGAATTATTGTAATTAACAATGAAATGTTCTTCTGTTTGTGTTCTTATTCGTCTTGTCCTCAAAGTAATTCGTTCTTTCTCTTCTCTTTGGAGACCGGGGAAGTTCGAGTCGCTTCATTTTGGTATCAGAGCTTTGGTTTACAAAGCTCAGAGAACAAGACACATTTGAACCATACGAAAGAATTCATCAGATATTGGATTAGTAATATCCAATGAGAATGACTCGTTAGAGATGGGATCAGTAGTATCCTAGAACGAGTGTGAAGAGTATATTTTTAAAGTGAAAACAAATTTTGTTTTGAGAATTTAAATCAACTATTCGTATTTGATTATTTATTTATATTGAATTTGGACAATCTAGTATATATATTTTGCATATACGTCTGATCCACGGGTATTCGAAGTTTTAATATACTGAATAGATATAGAATCACACTCTAGTTGCCCGGTGAAGATGCTGATAATGACCATGGCATCATCAGTGTTGTGTTCGAGTGACGAAAGTGGGATTTCTATATATTTCCATTAGACTGGTGTGAGAACCGATATTAGATACGGCCTATTGTTGTGATTTGGCATCAAAAATCTGATTTTTTGACTATATATCAAAGTTATGAATTTGAAAAGCTAATCAACTAATTGATTGCTGATTGCGTTGTTTGATTATTGTTTGATTCATAAATTCGAACCATATAGTCAATTTGAACCAAATGGTGAGTTGTATTGGAAATTTGTCGCATTTGCATGCATATACATGTACTTACATTGAACAGGTCATAGCAAGGAGGCTAGAGCAGAAGAATAAAATTGTTTTCGCGACAAATAGGTACATGTTTACTATAATTTACTGTTTTGTTTGGGTGATGATGATTTTGTGAGCCGCTTGGCTTTTTCTTTTTATTTTGGATTGAAGAAGGCCATGGGAGGCTATATGAAATATCCCGAAGTCCCCGGTGCAAGGTAGGTTATGGCGAAATTTTTCGAAAATTTAGGGTGTTAGGCAAATTTTTGAAAAATTTGAAAAGTTTTTAGAAACTGAAAGGTTGAAAAACTTAAGCCGTAGTGAAAATAATGGAAGTTGAGTTGATTTCTAAAACAACTTTCGGCTTCGTTCCTTTTCGGGGATGAAAAGTTTTAAGTGGGGGAGAATGTAACAACCCGAAAAATCTGGGCCAGTTTAAATTTTTTATTTTGGCAATTTTGGCGAATTTTGAATATTTAAAATAGATTATTTTAAGTAATATCGACGAGAAATTTATTTTGAATAGAAGTCGAACATATATATTTATTCGAATCGTCGTTAGAATATAAATATTTATTTATATATATAAAAGGAATTGAAAATGGCGCGGTAATTCGATAATTTGATTTTAAAATTCAAATGAATGTGCAGGATTCAAAATAAACCGGATTTTAGCGAAACCAAAAATATTTGAATCTAATGGAGAATATCTTTCCAATGAATCCAAAAAATCAAAATTTCATAGCGGGAATCAAAACATATGTCCAGTCGAAATTTCAGAATAGTCGCAATGGAATTCAGGCCCTTAAAAATGAAAATTTTGCAAACGACCTCAGATTGCGACGAAACCACTTTTGTTGGATTCGTGATGTCAAGTTATTGCTAGATTCCAAAATTCGTAATTTTTCGAATCAATATGTGAGCGTGGCAAAGGAAAACGTGTTTGACCAGTTTCCGTTGATTTTAATCGACTGGAAAATGGCCATTTTTCAAATGGTCTCAGAATTTGACGAAATTAGTTTTGTTAGGACCGTATCGTCGAAGGTAGAAAATATTTTTTTGGAATTTTTCTAGTTAGTATATGGCCCCGGTAAATTGAAATGCGCGTTCAAATTGAATATATATATATATATATATATATTTTTTAATTTTGACGAAACCTGACCGTAACGGCCGAATTGGCTTACGTAGCATATCCCATTGTGTTTGGAATGAGGGTAATTAGCTAGGGGTGAAAGTCGTAGGGCTCGGAATGAAGTTCGAATGAAAAGTCAACGGATGAAGAAATTAAATAAATAAATAAAATAATTAAACCATATATGCCCTTAACCCCCTCACATTCTTTCTCCCTCCTCCTGTTCAGTTGAAATCGAAGTAAATAAAGAAAAACCTCGTTCACCGCTCCGTTGCCCACCACCCACTTCCACCGCCCACGATCGTCGCTCCCCCTTCCTCCTCCTCCAAGCTTCCCCGCCCCCCTCCTCGCTTCCATCCAGCCTCCTCGCGGGCAGCGCCCAATCCGAGCAGCCTAGTCCCCTAAATCGAACGAGATCCGCCCCCACTGCTCCGACCCACCGCCTGCGCCAGAGCCTCCGCGAGTCCAGCCCCTCCCCCTTGATACCCAAACCGCCACCGCCGCTGAGATGGCCTCCGACACCCCACCTGTCGGGCGCGACACTCCATTCCCCCTTTTTGAAACCCTGTAAGTTTTTTTTTCTTCTCCTTAGCTGATTTTAATTTTAAAAAAAATAACAATAAGCCTTATTTTTATTTTTATTTATCTTGAAAATCAGTTTTTATTTAAACTCTGATTTTATTTAAAGCAATTTTTATATTAAAAACATGTTTTTAAATCAGTTTTTATATGTATGTAGAGATGAGAAAGATTGGATTTTTTTATACATACATTAACAAGAGAAAGTTTCGATTTTTATATAATCAAAGGTTCGAGTTTTATTATGAGGTGGGCGTGGTAAATATTTGATTTTTATCTATATAGAAGAGAAATAAAGGTATAATTTTTATAACACGAAAAGATTTGATCTTTATACATATAGCGGAGTGATAAAAATATAATTTTTATTATGAACAGCGTAGTAAAGACCGCATTGGAATTTCAGTCAGATCCAGACGGCTCAGCAGTTCAAAAGCAAAGCACGGCGGAGTGGATCCCTCTGTGAGAACTCCTCACTTTTGAATTTATTTCTAGTTGAAATATATACTAGGATGCAGATGGTGTTTAGTAGCACCCGACACCCGTCGTCCACAGACCATGGACGGCTTGTATGCTTGTTTGTTTGATTTTGATGTGTAGTTGATTGTGTGATGTGATGTGAAATGAAATAAAATATTTATATAGTTAAAAATATTTTATAGTTAAAAATAGAATTTTTAATGTGTATATGAAATGAAATAAATTAATATAAACAAATCGAATGATTTGTTTATATACACACATTTGACTGATATTGATTGGGACAATAAATTTTACACATCGCCCAACTGCACAAATAAAATCTATGTTTGATTGTTTGAAACCCCACATGTGTATTGGGATGATATATAACATACGCTAATCCCAATAATTAGTTGTATGTCGATCGATTGATTGACAGACTATCATAAGCGTTAAATATTTATATTTGTTGCTTATACAGGGTAGAATGCACTCTGGATGATGGTTGATTATTTATCGTTGTTATTTTATATATGTGTTGTAGAAAATCCATATAATTAACATTATATGGTAAATGATTGGGCCTCATTCCGGTTTTGAAAAAGAAATATTTGAAATAGAATATTTGAAAATAGAAATATATGAAGCCGTGTGGATTAGATTGACGCCAATTCGATGTGAACGATATTTATATCGATTTTATTCGTTTTTCGATGAATATTGAAATAGATTTGAGATTCGAATTAAGTTCAATAGATTTGAAATTAAATAGATTTGAAATTCGAATTATATTGAAATGATTTGAAATTCGAATTAAATTGAAATGATTTGAAATTTAAAATAAATTGAAATGATTTGAAATTTGAATTGAATTGAAATCGAATTGAAATCGATTTGAAATGAAATTAAAACGAATTTATAATAGAAATTGAATATGAAGTTGAAATCACTTCGAAAACGAATTTAAAACGATTTATAAAATACGTTTTAAAAGGAAATTGATGAAGTATATATTATATATATTATATATATAATATAATGGCCTGAATAGAAAGCGTCGCGCCGCGGCAGTTTGTGAATTTCGACCATTGACTTCGAATGGATATTGCAGGAGATCCGACGGTCGGATTCTCCTAAAACCGGAATCGTTGGGTTCGTATCGAAAAGAGCTTTCGAACGAATATTAGAAATCTAACGGTTGGATTTGGAATTATGTCCAAATCAAATTTGAAAAAGGTCGTTGTAAGTGCAGTTCGATGGACGTTGATGGAAATCGACTGTATGTGCCTTGATAAAATTATTAAAAATATCAATAATTTATGTAAAATCATAAGAAATGATTTGTGAAGAATTGGGATGAAAAACTCCATACTTGAAAAGATAAAAATAGTTTTTTATCGAAATTAAATAGTTTTGAACTAGAATAATAATTTATTTATTTTTAAAATAAATAAATTGAATTTGAAATGGTTTTAAAAGTAACCAGATTTTCCAATAATTGAATTGGAATGGATTTGAATTGAAATTGTCTTTGGAATATTTCGATGTTGGATTTCGTGATTATACAGATGTTGTTATGGAAATTTGAAAGATATACATATATATCGTTATTTCCAATACGATATTTGTTGGTCGTAGAATTTGATATTGAATATAAGCCGATATATTTTCTATTCAGAGCCTTGTATTTAATATCAAATGTGATTCGGGTTTGTCGTGAATGGTTTCTTCATTAGCACTGTTTTTAAGCCCAGTTGAGAAAAAGATTAAATCTTTTTATTTAGATTTAATGAAGTGTACCAATTAAATGATATTTAATTGGAATTGAATTGGTATTGATTTTTGGGTTTATCGTGAACAGTGTTTTAAATAACACTTGTTCTTTAACCCGAAAATTTATGGAATGTGATTTTGGGTTGTCGCGAACGGTATCTTCAATAATACTGTTCTTAGACCCAAAGGAATTGAGAAAATCAGAAACTAACTGGAGATTAGTTAAGTGAATGGTTTCTGGGGTATTGATCTGATGTTGGTTTCGGCCTTCGGGGTTAATACTTAGGGAATTGCTCACTTGCTAATTTATGGTTAGGGATTGATTGAAATGGAATGTGATTTTGGGTTTATCGTGAGCCGTGTTTTAAATGACACTGATTCTTTAACCCAAGTAAAGATTAAAACTAAGTGGAGTTTTAATGAATCTTTAATTGGATTGAAAAGATCGAGAATGGAGTATCACCAGTTTTACTCCAGGCGGTAGTTAAATCTTTAATTAGATTTGAACGCGAAATGGTAATTGAATTTACCGATAACACTGTGGTGTTAGATATAAAGTATGACCAGTTTTACTTCATGGGATGAATAGGTTGGGGTTGGGAAATTAAAACAAATGATTACTGGGTAAGGTTCGTTAATCCCGACTAGTTTGAAGTGATATTCAAAAGTAGATTAAAGAATAAATTTAAAGGATTTATCTTTGATAAAATTAATGGGAACCTTTCCCTAAGAATGTGAAATTTAGAAACTAACTGTCGGTTAGCTAAGCAGAATGGTTTCCTGGGTATTGATCTGATGTTGGTTTCGGCCTTCGGGGTTAATATTTGGGGAATTATTCTCTTGATTAATTTACGGTTAGTGACTGATGAATTGGAATGAGGCGTATGTTGTGTTTGTATAACACGTATTTATTATATACGCGAGTTATTCAGAAAGACCTGGTTTATCCCATTCTGAATAACTGATACGACGATATGTCGAAGATGAAGACGGTGGTTGAAGACCGAAGATCTTAACATCGTTTGGGTGATTACTGATGATCTTGATTGGGTCGTACACCCGAGAGGAGGGAATCAGTTGGTGATTGTCCAGACGTACTTGGAGATCGATGGATATGCGAGGTACAAGGTGCCTCCGGTTTCGTTCAGACCCAGAACGGACTTGTAAATGGACTGTGTGTCTGACATTGGATATCATTCTGTGTGATTGATGGATATCGGTTGCATGGAGTGGTTTTTCTGTGTGGCATGCTAAGATGCAAATAATCAAGGCTTTTGTTGAAATGCAGAGTCTTGTGGTTGATGATCAAAGCACAGCCTTTGTGGCGTAGCTTTATGTGGCGTTAATTCGTGAGCCTCACCCCCTGGTGTGAACCAAAAACGGGAGAAGGACCTCAGGGAGGGCATGCGTTTCTTTCTAGTTAGGAGTGGCGTCAGTGCTTGAACTGGCTGACGAGTTTGACTCATGTGGTTGTTGGAATTGGAGGCGCCTCGGTTATATCGGTCGATCCGGGACCGATGGAGTCATTCGTTGGCTCATTTACGCCCCAAAGGGTGGGGAAACGCAGTGTTCAGGAATTTTAATCCACGTCGGTGGACCGACCCTGTCGCTCCAAGGGCTCACCTGTGTCTGGGTCCTGAGGATCGGGCTAGAGAGTCTCGAATCGGTGAGGACTATCTTTTGTTGCCTCGGTTCATAGATGGAAATCCAACTTCCAATACGTGACTTTGCGGTTTTATTTGTAGAGCCTAGTATGGCGTCATAGTGGGATGGGGCGCTTATGCCGTTTATGATTGATACTTATGATTTGAAGTTGTTTTATACACTATACACTTATAGTAATAATAAATGATTTGTTTTAAACGTATCAAGCATTCTTGGCTATTATAAGGTAAAAACCCTATCCTCCGGCTTGCGTTGCATTGTGTGATGGGACCTGGGTCTTATAATAGCTTCATTTTTCTTTATTTAGCATTGCGCTATTTGTTTTATGCACTAGTGTTCTTGGGAGGAAACCCGTTCTGTGTTATACGGCGTGGTCCCTTGATTTTCCGAACTTTAAAATAAAGATAAATAACTGTTTTAGTTCTCACACCAGTCCCATGACTGACCTGGAGTTTATTGTTTTAACCTAAACTCTGGGTGCCTTTATTTTGACACGGGCAGCTAGTAGTTTTGGTTTTGCAGATTTATATTCGTAGGATCCTGGTTTACAGCTGGAATGATATCCAGAAAGCTTTGTATTTGTATATCTCTTCTAGTTGTGTATTGTATTATTTTCCGCTGCTATGTAATTTATTGTAATCTCTTGATATTTATCGAATGTATTTTATTCAGTTATACTCTGTATATTCTTGTATTCTGATGGAATTGTTGTAATTAACAATGAAATGTTCTTCTATTTGTGTTCTGACTCGTGTTGTCCTCAAAGTAATTTGTTCTTTCTCTTCTCTTCGGCGACCGGGGAAGTTCAGGTCGCTTCATTTTTATTTAAATCTAAGGGTCCTGGTTGCTCCATACTCCTATAAATAAGACCTTAGACCTAACCCTAAACCATATAATTTGGTGGCTACGCTGGAGCTCTGCCATGGCTCTCTCTCTTCTCAAATCTCTTCTGGAATTAAAATATTAGCCTAGAAAGTTATGAATCCACATCTGGAGGATAGGATCAACGTTAATAAAAGATTATTCAAAGCAAGGTTGTGAATCTAATCGAAGGGAAAAGGGAAACCATGGATGATGGAACGGATCAGATCCAAAAATTGGGGAAAGCTTAAAGGTGAGTTGGTTTAAATTGTAGCCTTTAGATAATGTTATGACTATCGTTTAACATTCCCCTTTTAATAAATTGTGAAATTTCCAGTTTAATTATAAGTTGCTGTTATAACAAGTTGGGACGTTAATATGAATAGATCAGGAAATTCATATGTTGAATCTATTAAATTATTGGAATGATTACATGTTGAAAAAAAATACTTTTTAGAAATGGTTAGAACATGGGAAATAACTGTTGTTGTTATAATTATATGTTTCACTTACGACATATTATTAAATAAATGACATGTTTAGATTGATGGATTTGAATAATTAACTGATTGAATGTTTACATGTCAAAATAGGATTAAACATATGTTAAAAAGGACATGCGATGAAATATAGAAAAAATTTGGATGACATGCAAAATTAGATTACTGTAAACTAGATTACAGTAAAAAGGATAATAAGCCTAAAGTTTTCATGAAATGGGAATGAATTGTAATGGAATTTTTGGAACATAGCATATATTATGTTTTGAGACTTTAATTTGGGAGTGCAATTTTGATACGAGCATTAATAATTGAATAAAGATGAATATGCCTAGGATTTCAATTAGAAATTGTAACTGCACGTAAGGCACGAGGTTAGGTTGCATTAGTGGCGGAAGTCTGCCCGGACCCGACCGGCATATCCAGCAGCCACTAACGTTGAACCTAATGTGAGAGGCCTAAGTGAAAAAAAAATTAAAAATGTAATGGTGCTAACACACGAGGTTAGGTTAACTTGTGGTAGAAGTCTGCCCGGACCTGCCCGACAAATCCAGCATCCACAAGTGTAGGCTTAACGTGAGAGGTCTAGTGTTTATATATATAAATATATGTGTATAACAAGATATGAATAAATGGTAACAAAGGTAATTAAATGTCTAACTCAGAAAATAAGAAAGGAAGGGATGCAATGAACTGAGTTAGTGTGATACGAAGGAAAAGTGTTGTATTTCCCCAAATGACCTATTTCTGAGAACGTGGTTGTAAGTAGGCCACAGTAACTAAAGTAAGAAGAGTAAAGAAATTACTTGCTACCGCGGATATAGATGGGAATACGCTATGGAAATAAATCATTGATTCCTTCTATCAAACTGATAAGGTGCATGAAGTGTTTTCCTTAATTAAAATAAGGAGTATATATTACAGTAATGAAGGATACTGGTATACAACAGTAAAAGAAAATGGTTTAAAAGGGGAATGATAATAACCTATTATAAATAAATAACATTAATGAAAATGTTGTATAATAGGTAGATTTGTCCTGTGGACAAGTGAATATTATAACTTAGGTTATAATAAACTAGTAAGAGATGGGATAACTGGTGAATTGAGTTATGGATCGCTTAATTGTAAATTAAGTAATCAGTAAAGGGGGGAACCTGAAACTAGTTAAGGAAAGAGGGAAAATATATTGTACTTAATTATAAATTAAGTGATCTGTAAGGTTGGAAGTCTGAAACCCATTGATAAGAATGTTTTAGGGACAAGAGGAAATTATATCATAGGTTATAATAAACGGGTAGAGAAACTTATTAATGGGCCTTAGTTAATAGAACTAAGTTAATAAGTAAACAACGATAAGTTGTATTGACAACATAAAATGGAATTATGATTAAATGAGAAATAATGAGGAAAACTTATGAAATAAAATAAGTTATATTTAATCATTAATGGTAAGTGACATGTTAATTAGAAAACATATGAATTCGACATACTTAATTACATATTAAGTAAGACATGTTATTGTAATGATGAACTCAAACAAGAATATAAAAGAGATTGTAGATTACAGACCTTGGGCCATAATCTAGAGAATAACATGTTGGGGCTTATTAATAAACTTAAATGGATTAAGTTGTATGACTGAAATTAATAAGCAAGAGAAACTTGGTAATTTGAATAAGAATTCAATATGAATGGGAATAACCGAGTAAACTGGAAACCTGATGAGGTGAGGTAAGCGCGTAAAAGAATGTTTAGACATAGGGTCTAATAACATATTAAAGTGAGGCACATGAACCAGTCCGCACGTTTGAGGGTGAATAACCCAACATGGTAGATCATCGTGGTGTTATACGACATGAGGAAGAGCGCACATTCATCTGATTATCCTGACAGCTCCGAAAGACTGAAAGGGGAAGCACGAGGCTTCCTGAGGTATTTAAGGTGCTCCGAGTAGTCCTCTATGCGGTGGTAGATGTCTTAGGCTGTGTCCGCAGAGGTTGGGTCTGCGCATAACTACTAGGTGAATGGACTTTGACTGCAGATGTAGCTATGCAGTCAGAATGTTGTGACGAGGTGACACAAGGGTGGTTCAGCGGTTGCCTCACAAGGAGGCAAAGGGTCAGGACCAACAAGGATAGTAGACCGTCGGACACCCGTCAATGGCAGCCAATGGGATGCAGAAAGACTCAAGCTAAACCCAAGATACCATTTCA
The DNA here is from genome assembly GCA_030737875.1 of Allium sativum. Lineage (NCBI taxonomy): Eukaryota > Viridiplantae > Streptophyta > Magnoliopsida > Asparagales > Amaryllidaceae > Allium > Allium sativum. The sequence goes on from CM060926.1 coordinate 534,571,039, forward strand.
CCCTTCACTATCGGGGTACGGGGTTGAGGGGAGGCGCCACGTGGATGTTTAGATTGTTTGCGTAGGGGCGGTCGCTTAGCTCTGGTAGTCTTTACTAGTTGAGGGAAGGGCTGAGGTGGGGCCATAGCCACCACGAAAACAGACCCTAGGTATGTCTGTATATAGAGGCTCTTTAGAGACGGGCCCGTACAGATATGGAAAAGATCCCGACAGAGTTCCGTGTTTCTTGTATCGCCCTGCCACGGAACTATTAGGGGATGTGTGATTGAGGCATCGAGCTACAAATGAAGATATGTATGGTCGATAATCTAGATACATGCATATCGGCTCTGGGTGATGTATCGTAGACTTGAGGGTATTACTCCGTTACGGAGTCTAGTTAGAACAAAGGTGGCACTTTGTACGTTTGCGTAGCATAATAATGATAGATATATGCGGAATGTAGTATTGTTATCCGTACGTCACTACGACATAGAATGAGGGACTGCGTATACTGCGATAATGTTATGGTGGAGACCGTGCGAGTGGGGTTCCATGGGGTGTACCTAGATATTGTGGGTAGCTACACATATATTGTATTCGGTTAGTTCACTGGAAAGTAAATGGGTATGACGTGTGTGTAAGCCTTGAGTGCTGTTAACCCAAGTAACCTAATAAATAAGATAATATGGTTGAATGGTATATGTAGGATTATCCAAAGTGTATAGTTTAAATCCAATCACCAGAACTTGTGTTCTGACCCCCTCTTCATAACATACTCGCAGGTTAGAATTGTGGCAGGGACATGAGACATTATAGCTTTGGATACTGGTTAGGCAGTATTATTAATACGGTAAGGCTATACTTTGATTTATATTACATTTTATCCATTCCGCTGTGAGATGTCTTCTGAGCTCTGACATATTTTATGTCTCTGTCTTTTATGTAGGATACCAGAGCAAACCAATCTGAGTTTCGATAGATTGGAATTTTGAAAAAAAAATCGGTCTGCCGAAATTGGGGTTGTCACATCTGGTATCAGAGCTTAGCTTTAGGATTCCTATATAAATAGTGAGTGAACGTATTTTTATTTTTAAAAATATAAATATATTATATATATACATAGATCCATAGAGGAACCCACTAAATAGAAAGAGTATAATACGATCAGAAATGGTATGTTTGTTTTGTACACTAAAGAAATGAATATGGAAATCTGAGACCCCTTAGGTAATTTGGGTGGAAAGTGTACAATGTATAAAAGGAAAGTGAATCCCATATGATTAGTATTTTGGGTTAGTAGGTTTGAAAACCTTATAAATTGGAAAAGGTTAAAAGGAGAAAAATGGATTAGGAATATATATAGTTGAGAGAATTGACCTCGGGGGGTGTCTAGAAAAGCCTAGAAGAAAATTGGAAACCCGCTTTGAGTCTAACCCCATTGTTTACTTTTAAGAAATTGAAATTATAAAAGTTTTGGGAAAAAGGTTAATGGTGTTTTCAAGTTTTAATCCTAAAAGTTATAGTTTTAAAACATGTAAAGAAGTACATTTTGAGTTTTAAAGTAAAATTCTCTCAGTAAAAAAAATGCATATTATGGAGCATGTATAGCTCGCTAGTTTTCTTGTTACATTTCATACAAAAATTTTTAATAAAGAAAGATTTGAAATCTCTATCATTATGGCAACCCTTTTTGATAAATTATTTTAAGATAATTCTATGGGTGGACAAAATAAGTTGTAGAAAATAAGAATAAAGTAGATGTTGGCACCTTGTAGTAAGAGACAGAACTGACCTTATAGGTAAGAACAAGTCATAAACTCGATTGAGAAAATAGTTGTCCGTATCTACTCAAGTTTTGTGATTTGAAAAAGAAATAGAAAATTCAATAAAGCAAAAAAAATGAAAATTATGAGAAAAGATGAATAAGAATGGAAAATTTCCAAGATAGGATGAAGAGGAAATCAGTAACAAAAGAAAATTTTCTTATGTGGGATGTGCTTGGATAGGAAAATAGAGAATCTTTGTAAATAGTTACATAAAAACCCAAGTACAGTTAGAAAAAGGTCGGAAAAGAAAAACGGAGGATGCGGAGTTTTCCGTTTTTCGCCTTTTTGTAACGTAAGAAATCGAATTTAGAAGATTAGATTTTTCTGAAATTCGAAAAATAAAGTTGGTTGGTTGGATTATGGATGCAACAATTGGAAAAACAACGCTCTTACTCAGTAAGAGTGTGGGAAAATTTGGATGAAAAAGGTGTTTTGGTTTTCAAATTATTGCATTCCTATAGAACTGCCAGTATATTTAGGATGTGAGCATCATGTTTTAAAAAGGATTTTTGAAAAAATTTCATACATATAGGAGGTATCGCTTAGGCATATATGTATTACTATGATGTATTTCACTTTGCACATGTGCACTATATTTGCAAAAATTGGATGCACATATGATGCGTGGATATTATGCAAGGGATTATTTATTTTACCCTTATAAAATTTCGGGGAAGAAATTTCCTAAGGGTGGGAGAATGTAACAACCCGCATTTTTAATGCAATTAAAAATATAAAAACATGCATATATATATATATGCATAGATATATTTAAAGGAAAAAATAAATAATAATATAATTGCATGTAATAAGTTCATGCAGTGAAATAAAGAAAAAGATTAATAAAAGAAATTACATGCAATACATGAAATGAGAAGAAATGCAATGCGATGCAATTGAAATTGCATGCGAACATTAAAAAAGAAATAAAAAGAAAAATTTGAAGAACTTCCAGAATTTTGTCATGAAATTAGCGTCATTGCGTTCATGGCGATTTTCTGGTCAATTTAGACCTATAGTTTACAGAAAACTGATTTAAAATGAAAGAGATATCTTTAAATTAATTATTGCAACAAAACATGAAAAAAAAAAGGATTGAGAAAAGAATAATGTCTAGCACTGTTCTAAGCCTTGTTAACAAAAGACTAAGTAGCTCAGTTGGTTGGAACATGTGACTTGCATACAAGAGGTTCAGAGTTTGATCTCTGCCAGTGCCATATTTTTTTAAGAGAATCGCTAAAAAGTGGCTTAGTGTGAAAGCAGTTAAAAAGTGGCTTAGTGGGAAGGCGGTTTAATTAAACAGAGGTTCAGTATGAAAAGGGTTAATAAGAGGTTTAATTGGGAGAATGTTTCAAAGGAGGAATATATATATATATATATATATATATATATATATATATATATTAATTGGTTTGAGATAAATAATTGTTCTCATATAAAAGATTAGCATATGCATAAGAGTTGAATACAAATGAACGTAATCAAATTAAGGGTTGCACGCGAACAAAGAAGCAAACAAAGGAATGTTTGAAATTTGATTTATATGCAAGAAGATTACTTGTATTATAAATAAATCAAATTTCAAATAAAAAAAGATATATATATATATATATATATATATATATACACGGCAGGGGTGTCGACACCACCATAGGGGTGTCGACACATGTGTCGACACCTAAGAAGAGGTGTCAACCCCTACGCATCATTCAGCACACGTGGTGTGTTTTGATTGGCGAACGTTTGTTTTTGTTGCGACGTGGCCATTTCCTATTGGTCGTATGATGTGGTTAGCTCTGATGGAGTTTTATTTAAAGCTAAGGTTCTTGGCCGCTCCATACTCCTATAAATAAGACCTTAGACCTAACCCCAAACCATATAGTTTGGCAGCTACGCTGGAGCTCTGTCATGGCTCTCTCTCTCTCTCTCTCCCCCCTCAGATCTATTCTGAAATTAAAATATAAGCCTAGAAAGTTATGAATCCACATCCGGAGGAGAGGATCAATATTAATAAAAGATTATTCAAAGCAAGGTTGTGAATCTATTCGAAGGGAAAAGGGGAAACTATGGATGATGGAATGGATCGGATCCAAAAATTAGGGAAAGCTCAAAGGTGAGTTAGTTTAAATTGTATCCTTTAGATAATGTTATGACTATCATTTAGCATTCCCCTTTTAATAAATTGTGAAATTGCCAGTTTAATTATAAATTGTTGTTATAATAAGTTGGGACTTTAATATGAATAGATCAGGAAATTCATATGTTGAATCTATTAAATTATTGGAATGATTACATGTTAAAAAAAACTTGTTAGAAATGGTTAGAACATGGGCAAAAACTGTTGTTGTTATAAATATATGTTTCACTTGCGGCATATTATAGAATAAATGACATGTTTAGATTGATGGATTTGGATAATTGACCAATTGAATGTTTACATGTCAAAATAGGATTAAACATATATTAAGAAGGACATGCGATGAAATATAGACAAAATTTGGATGACATGCAAAATTAGATTACTGTAAACTATATTACAGTAAAAAGGATAATATGCCTAAAGTTTTCATGAAATGGGAATGAATTGTAATGGAATTTTTGGAACATAGCATATATTATGATTTAAGACTTTAATTTGGGAGTGAAATTTTGATATGAATAATAATGATTGAATAAAGATTAATATGCCTAGGATTTTAATTAGAAATTGTAACTACACGTATGGCAAGAGGTTAGGTTGCATTAGTGGCGGAAGTCTGCCCGGACCCAACCGGCATATCCAGCAGCCACTATTGTTGAACCTAATGTTAGAAGCCTAAGTGAAAAAAATTAAAAAAATACATATAATGGTGCTAAGACACGAGGTTAAGTCAACTTGTGGTAGAAGTCTACCCGGACCCACCCGGCAAATCCAACATCCACAAGTATAGGCTTAATGTGAGAGGTCTAGTGCTTATATATATATATACATACAAATATATGTGTAAAACAAGATATGAATAAATTACAATAATGGTAATTAAATGTCTAACTCAAAAAATAAGAAAGGAAGGGATGTAATGAACTGAATTAGTGTGATACAAAGGAAAAGTGATGTATTTCCCCAAATGACCTATTTTTGAGAAGGTGGTTGCAAGTAGGCCACAGTAACTAAAGTAAGAAGAGTAAAGAAATTACTTGCTACCACGGATTTAGATAAGAATACGTTATGAAAATAAATCACTGATTCCTTCTATCAAACTGATAAGGTGCATAAAGTGTTTTCCTTAATTAAATAAGGAATATATATATATATATATATATATATATTACAGTAATGAAGGATACTGGAATACAACAGTAAATGAAAATGGTTTAAAAGGGGAATGATAATAACCTATTATAAATAAATAACATTAACGAAAATGTTGTATAATAGGTAGACTTGTTGTAATGACCCGGATTTTGGCGACTTTGGTTATCGACATAAACATGATGACGACTAACCAAACATCGAAAAATCCCGGTAATTAATGAAAGAAATTAGAGGGTGAGGATAGATAAGATAGAAACTTAGAATAGAAGAAGAAGAAGAACACAACATCGGAGTAACACGAATTTCACAGCGGAACGAATAACATATAATAGATAACTTATCCTTGAAATAAAATCAGTATATGTATACAATAACATTATTAGAGTACAACACTTACAACACAACGGAAATAAACTATAGCTATATGATCCTGAAGCCTCCTGCTCCAGCTCTTCAAGTATCTGTAAATCCCAAATACTTGACTGCCCATACAAAATTGGTCACCCAAGAGTTTAGGGAAAATAAAACAAAATAAACTCTGGGTCAGTCATGGGACTGGTATGAGTAAAACAGTTTTAAATGGTTTGAACAAGTAAACGATTTCTCATAAGACCACGCCATATAACGGAACGGATTTTTCCCTTATGAGAATCCAAAATATCTTTATATCAAAAACCTTTTGATATTATAATAATGTCTATCAACCACAGTATAATAATCATCTAGCAGAAACGCTTTCATCTCACGTTCTACATATATAGTATACAATCAAAACCGCAAGCACGTATTGGGTAATGGATTTCCAACTATGATAAGTTATGGAACCACCTTTCGCTAGTGTACCTCTAGAAAGGAATACACTGGGTTCAACAATAACATCTTGCAACCCGGCCCCACATAATCGACCACTCATTTCGCTTGAGTGTATCGAATGTATACCACCAACGGTTGGGATCAGCAACCGTTTCCCGAATGAGACAGCATCGACAATAGATTTTTAGAAATAAATGAAACTCTAGATCAGGTTATTATACACCATACTTCGGAGCGACCGACTTAGCCATGCTGCCTGCCCGATTTCTGTCATTTACCGGTTGATGAGGCTTGAGGTTACGCTTCATCATCACATCAGATTCACTTCGAATGCCACATTGTCAGATCCATCGAAAATCACTAATTGACGTCTACAAAAGTACATTACGTGTTAGCTAAAGAAGTTTCCTTCTCTGCTTCCACTCTTGGTACGGTTGAAGAAATCAATGTACGTGACCTTTCTGGAAATACTCTGTCAGACATTCATCCATACAAGTTATCCAGGAACAGGATGAACCGAAGGCACTATTCAGTACATCCATCTTAGGCACTGTTATCTAAGACTTATACAATAGCCCTTGCACTTTACTCCGTCTTCAATTATCTTTGGCATATATGATTCCCAACGCTTATGCCAATACAAAGTGGTTCTTTGGATAATAATCCAACCGGTCTCTTCATATTAACAACGTTAAAATGGTCAAAAACTTCGATAGTTGGTGAGTTAACTATCAAAGAAAAACACGTGTGCAAACAACGATATTATTTCCAGATGGAATTTATATCGATCAATCATCATTTGACATTTATCTCTTTAGTTCATTAGTTTACTTATCTCCTGTTTCCGTATATTCTAAATTCTTATTTTCTATTATCAGCAAACATTTCTGATTCGTATTTGGAAAACATTTCCAAAACTCCTTCACTATCAAACCTTACCATTCCTTAGTTAAGAAGGAAGTCAATCAAGTTGGGGTATAATTACCTCTCAGACCTTAACTGAACAACATTTTAACTTCGAAATAGTCAAAGTTTATCTTTTAAATCTTTAACAAACTTCCTTACGAAACTCTCAGATTCTATTTACGAATCCACTTCTTTATTGAAAACATTGGTTATAACTATAACGTTATAATCCCTACTTTCAAAATATCTAACTTCCATTATAACTTTTATTCTTTAATGTGAATAAATAAATAAACGCCTGATTTATAAATAAATAAATCTTGATTTAAACACCGTAAAGTATAAGTACTTTCCCGAATTCGATATAATCGAATTCGACGATTAACTCTCTTCGAATAAATAATATTCGATTAACTCACTTCGAATAACTAATATTCGATTACTCTTTTTTTCGAATAAACGATATTCGATAATCTCTCTTTTCGAATACTATATTTGATTACTCTTTTTCGAATAACAAAATTCGATTAACTCCTTTCGATTAAACTAATCGATAACTCCTTTCGAATAACTAAATTCGATATCTCCTTTCGAATAACTAGATTCTATAAATCCTTTTGAATAACTAGATTCGAATAACTAATAATTGATAACTCCTTTTAACTCGATTCGAATAACTAATATTCGAAACTCCTTTTAACTTGATTCAAATAATTAATATTCGATAACTCCTTATTCGACTATCGATTAACTCTATTTAATTACTCTACTGGTTAATTCTAACTCTAACTGGTTAACGCTAACTGATCAACTCTAACTGGTCAACCCTAATTGATTAACCCTAACTGGTTAACTCTAACTGATCAACTCTATTCGATTAACTCTAATCGAATAACTAATATTCGATTAACTCATTTCGATTAACTCTTTTGAATTAACTCCTTTGAATTAACTCCTTTTTAATTCCTTTTCTGTTTGTTTATACAAATAATTCCTTTTCTATTTGTTTACTTAACAAATAGCTATTCCCTTTCAATTTCTTTTTATTTAACAAATAAATATTTCTTTTATCCTTTCTATTTATTTAACAAATAAATATTTCCTTTTCATCTTTCTATTTGTTTAACAAATAAATATTTCCTTTATAACATTCTATTTATTTCCTATAAATAAATATTTCCATTTAATCTATTTGTAAATGATTTACAAATATTTCCTTTTCATCTTCCTATTTGTAAATGTTTTTACAAATATTCCTTTTTCTATTTTATTTGTAAATGTTTTACAAATATTTCTCTTTTTATTTGTTTTGCAAATATCTTCCTTTGTATTTGTTTTACAAATATATTCCTTTATATTTGTTTTACAAATATATTCCTTTTCTAACTCTTTTGATTTTATAATTATTTCCTTATATAAAAATTCTTTTTCCTTTTATATGTAAAATCCATTGATTTTATATAAATAATTTATTTTCAAAATATACTTTGAAAATCCCCTTTTTATATCCCAGTATTTCTTACGGTATTTAAAATACCAAATCACAATGATCGATAACATTTAAACACACATCATCATCAACAGATTTTATATCACATCATATATCACCATATATGAAAATAGTAAAATAAATGTTGAGGAATCCAGTTGGATTCCTCCGACCTGTTTCCCTGCATCACAGATGTTAAACAATATCATTAACATCGATTTCATTTCAATATGAAATATTCTGTTAAACAGAATCAATATTTGGTTAACGATCTATATATATATATATATCGTTATCAATAATTTCAACTAATCAATCAGCATTTCAACCAAACAGTTAACACACATCAATCAACAGATAATTATCAGTTCTAAATATACGTTAGAAAAATATAACTGTTCAGGGTTGGTGAGTTTTACTCACATTGGACGATCATCGTTAATAACGATAACCATCGCTTGATTCAGACGGACAATTTATTTCACCATAAATTGTAACGAGCTCCGATGGACTTCCAGCCAGTTCCGTTGGGTAGTCGCCGTCCATACGATCCCAACGGATCTTGTTTCGCTGAATTTCGATCACATATGATCAAGTTATATCATTTATAAGTTTGCGTATATTTAATTAAATTGAACTTAAACATTAATTTATATTTTAGGCCTTAACCTTTTTATAACCCGTCGGCCCACTTAGACAAAGCCCACCCGCAATGAACCTTCCTCCCTAATCTCATTTCCACGCTCCAGTAAAACCACGAACAAAAACATGGCTCAAATCTTGTACACACGATCTCATTCCTCCTCACTTTCCACACTTCATGCTCCATCTTCTCCTTCAACCAACCACGTTCGAACTCACTACCATTTCTTTAAACCCAACGCAGACCCACTTTAACTCCTCCTTCCCGATCAATGACGCAACCTCCAGTATTAATCATATCGCTCAAATATAGATGGTCTTGAACCTTACCAGGAAAAACACAACAAACCTCCCCATATGCCACAATAGTCCACACACCAAACATTTCCACTTCTGTCTCGTTCTTACTGACCACCCTCACTTCCTTGACCAACCCAAATACATTCGAACCCAGATCCTTTCATCCTCCTCCTAACATTCCTGATACCCCACGCCATACCTTTCCACCGCTCCTTTCCTGTATCACAAACATCACCGAATCACCCTACAGCATCACCAAGAACTTGCGGTGAGAATTTGACATACGCTATCACTGTTCGTTTTTTCCAGGACTAGATCCACCAAACCCTTCCATCCTCACATATATTGAAGCCCCGTTTTAACCGAACTCAAATCAACTTGTTCCGAAATGATAGAATTTTCAAATGAATTTTTATTGAATTTTGAATCTCGCGAGTTTTGGTTTGCTGTAAAAATTTATGGCGGCGGTTCTTTCGTTTTGACCAGAAGGAATGTGGTTTAGGGTATAAGGCAAAAGTTGGTTATTTATAAGTTTTACATGGAATTCTTTTGTGGATTTCTTGGAAGCCACGAATTCCTTTTTGAGGCCAAAGAAAACGGCCGGTTGAGAAGAGAAGAAAAGTGGACCTTGTTGGATCAGTAAAATGATTTAAGGAAAGACAATTGAAGTAAAGGGAAACCATGTGTATTTTGCAACTATAAAAATCCATCATTTTGACATGAATTATTGTGGCTTATATTTAAATGAAACTTGAATTAGTAGTGGCCACTCATCATGGTTTAAACCTTGTACTGCAGTAGTATACTTAAAACTTTATTAACGTACGGACCGCTATCGACAGATATCAATATATTATTGTACCAGGCAATGTGTCACGCTTACAAAAATATAAAAATATCGGTAGGTTACTCATTCTGTGGAACCTCAAAATGTTGATTACATGGTGCAAAATACTCCAAACAAAAAGTTGCTTATTTAATCAATTAAAAATTACAGTAAAATTCTAAAAATTAAATTATTGTTATGTCTCAAAAGAACCTTGTCCAAATTCAAACCCTATATCTAGTTATACCGAATAAACCGTTATGGTCGATAAACGATTCTATAAAGACTATTTTAAAATTTGATTTGGACACAAATCAAAATCTACACGACGAAATCCCGATTTTTCTCTTCCACTAGAAAAATATACTTCACTAGCTCCGTACGTTTCTTGTTTCACAGAAATCTGATTTAAAACAGACCATGTATATTCAGTTGAAGTTCGAATCGCCAATTTTCGAACTGCAACGCCATTTCGAGCTCGATTTTAATTATAATATAATTATACATTCAAACTTCATTTAAATAATATATTCGTTAATATAATTCAACTCTGAACTGAATTATATAATTCGAATTTCTCAATTCACACCATATTGCCATTTCAGCCAATTCTGATTATTTCAGAATTAAATATATTATTTAATTAATTATTTTAAATTAAATATTCACCATTATTTAATTAAACCACCATTTAATTCACTATATCACTATTTATATAATTAAATAAATTAATTATAATACCTTTGCCAATGCGGGTCATTACAATCTTCCCTACTTAAAATAATTTCGTCCTCGAAATTGCTAAGGTAGAAAACAAACCCTATTAACTGGTTATAACTTATTTGTTCACTTCTCAACTTCAGTTTCAACTGAACCAATTTAATTTCAATTAAAATTTTATTTAATTCTTATCAACGAAAATTTCCAAAAACCCTGAAAATTTTCTAACGCCTTAACTCTTCGAAAAATTTCACCAACACCTCCTTTGTACTGGTCAATCGGTCAAACTCCAACTCGCCTCTCTGGGCCATCTCCAACCCAAAAGAAAATCAAATAGCCAAGCGGCTTGCCAATTTGGCTTATCAAAATCTCAAACCCATATATAATATAAACTGGTACCTTTTTGTCGGGCATATCGTTATATCCCTCACATCTGCTATCGATTCAGCATATACCAATGTCATGCCAATCAAACTCCAAATCAGTTTTACTTCCAGCATAACCATTCGTTTTTAACCAAGCCAAATCCCACTTCAACTCAATTCAAATTCTTGATTCCAAAACTCTAACTCACCAATCTAATATCATTTCAGATTCCTATATCACAATCCAAAATCTGATTCTACTTGATATATCGTATCCAATTCAATTTCCAGTTAATTGGTTTTAATTCTAATTCCAAATCTTGCTTTTATCCACAACACAACCATTCGCTTATATCCGAGCCAAATATCATTTCAACTTGAGTTTCTTCTCGATTCCCAACTCTTAACTTGATTATCACATTACACTTCAAATTTGAATCTCACAATCCAATTTGTCTTGATATCATTCTAATTCAATCTCAGTTACCACTTTACTGGCTTTACTTTAATTCAATTTTGCTTTCACAAATTTCTGTTAATTTTTTTTTAATTCAAACAGTCTTTCCCTTGGAGTTTTCAAACAGATTACTCTTTTCAAAAATCAAATTTTCCTTTTTAACATGTCACTGAGCCCTTAATTAATATTCCATTAGTTAAATCACTTCTCTATTTCTTTATCAATATTTGTTAACCAAATATTTTCAATAACCGTATTGGCCTTTTATGTTATTTGGAAAACATTTCCGAATATCGCCTTCCTTTATTTTCTGAACTTTTGAAAATATATGCTATTTATAATTGGAAAATATTCCAATTACTTATCTCTTTTCCGATCTCGTTTATTTCTATACTTAGGAAATATTCTTTATTATATTTCCAAGCTTACACTTATTTGGGTTAAAACGGATGTTGTGTAAAACATCGTTACGACAACCCAAATACTATATTCAACTAACTCTTATTCAACATTGATCTTCGAGCCTGAATTCTTACTATTTATTTGTTAATAATGAAATCAATCAAGTTGGGGTATAACTACCTCTCAGACCTTGACTGAATAATATTTATAGCGTCAAAACAGATATGACTACTTACTCGAATAATCAATACCATACAACAACTTATTGACTTTTAAACACGTATACGCTTCCTCTTTCTATTATTACTAGATTTTATTCTTAGTCTTCCTTTTTGATTTTACTATTCTATTTCTAAGTTCGTTTCCTTATCGACTTCTATATATATACATCGATACGTTGATTTCTAACTATCAAATTATCTTAATTAAAAATATTCTAACTTCTTAAATTCCCAGAAAAATTCGCCATAACCTCCTTTGTACCAGGAGCCTCGGGATATTTCAAATAGCCTCCCATGGCCCTCACCAATCCAAAAGAAAAAGCCAAGCGGCTAGCCGATACGGCGCATAAAATCTCATATATGAATTAAATACATACCTTTCCGTCGAGCATTCTATTTATATACCTTCATACCTGATCGTTTTAACTCAATTCGTTAAATAATTTGTTAATTAACTCTTTAGTCTATTTCACTTTTACATTTGAACATGACATGTTCAAATATATTTTAACTTGCTTATTAACTAATTTGAATCCAAATTTCAAATTTAAGTTCTATATTCGATTTCGAATATCCATTTACAAATCCAATTCACATTTCAAAGTTCAACTTCAAATTCAAAACTCGATTAACTAATTCTTCTTCGACTTAGTTAATTCTATTCAATTTATATTCAAATTTTATATCACTTCTATTATTCAAATCTATATATCAAATTCTATTATTCAAATTCTATATATCAAATTCTATATTATAAATCCCATTTGAATTTCTATATTCAAATTCTATATATTCAAATTCTATATATCAAATTCTATATAATAAATCCCATTTTGAAATTCAACACAACTTGTCTATCCCAAAACAAATTCAAAACAGTATCTCTGGTAGTAATTCGTCATTTACAACTCGAAAATGAATACTGATGATGCAGCTGTCATCATCGGAATCTATTTTCCAGCGATCGAAGTGAGTTCAATACTATAAAACCATTTCTAAACATTTCCACTTTGAAATTCATTTCAAAATATAATTCACACTGCTTGTAAAATAATTTAAAATCTCCTAAGATCTTAAATTTTCCTTATTTTTAATCCAAATCCATTTACAAACACTTATCCAATTTTCCAGAATGTTAATTCAATTTCTGGTTTAAATTTCAGATTTAACTCATCTGATTTCACGTATTTTACTTATATGAATTCTGATTGGTTATTTACATAACCATTTAATTTATAATCTTACTCGATTATAATAACAACCAATATATCCAATACATTATAATCACCCCGAGATAAATTCTTTATATCAAAATATAATTTAGGGCAAATTTTATTTCGTTTACCCTCTTTTCAAAACATACCATGACGGTTCATCGTATTCAAGTGTTTAGTAACTCCTACCGATACAGTGGATCAAACTGATCGACCAGAACTCATAAACAACTCGACCAATGTATCTCCACAATATAAAACCACTTTATATCAAATTACAAATACGTTCACTCATATATATACACTCAACTCAATCTAGGGTATTACTAACCCTATCTCTACTGAGTCACGCCACAGAGCCAGGGTAATTCTTTTAACCTAAGCTCTGATACCAACTATAATGACCCGGATTTTGGCGACTTTGGTTATCGACATAAACATGATGACGACTAATCAAACATCGAAAACTCCCGGTAATTAATGAAAGAAATTAGAGGGCGAGGATAGATAAGATAGAAACTTAGAATAGAAGAAGAACACAACATCGGAGTAACACGAATCTCACAGCGGAACGAATAACATATAATAGATAACATATCCTTGAAATAAAATCAGTATATGGATACAATAACATTATCAGAGTACAACACTTACAACACAGCGGAAATAAACTATAGCTATATGATCATGAAGCCTCCTGCTCCAGCTCTTCAAGTATTTATAAATCCTAACTACTTGACTGCCCGTACAAAATTGGGCACCCAAGAGTTTAGGGAAAACAAAACAAAATAAACTCCGGGTCAGTCATGAGACTGGTATGAGTAAAACAGTTTTAAACGGTTTGAACAAGTAAACGATATCTCATAAGACCACGCCATATAACGGAACGGGTTTTTCCCTTATGAGAATCCAAAATATCTTTATATCAAAAACCTTTTGATATTATAATAATGTCTATCAACCGCAGTATAATAATCATCTAGCAGAAACGCTTTCATCTCACGTTCTACATATATAGTATATAGTCAAAACCGCAAGCACGTATTGGGTAATGGATTTCCAACTATGACAAGGTATGGAACCACCTTTCGCTAGTGTACCTCTAGAAAGGAATACACTGGGTTCAACAAGAACATCTTGCAACCCGACCACACATGACCGACCACTCATTTCACTTGAGTGTATCGAATGTATATCTCCAACGGTTGGGATCAGCAACCGTTTCCCGAATGAGACAGTATCGACAATAGATTTTTAGAAATAAATAAAACTCTAGATCAGGTGATTATACACCCTACTTCGGAGCGACCGACTTAGCCATGCTGCCTTCCCGATTTCTGTCATTTACCGATTGATGAGGCTTGAGGTTACGCTTCATCATCACATCAGATTCACTTCGAATGCCACATTGTCAGATCCATCGAAAATCACTAATTGATGTCTACAACAGTACATTACGTGTTAGCTAAAGAAGTTTCCTTCTCCACTTCCACTCTTGGTACGGTTGAAGAAATCAATGTACGTGACCTTTCTGGAAATACTCTGTCAGATGTTCATTAATACAAGTCATCCAGGAGCAGGATGAACCGAAGGCACTATTCAGTACATCCATCTTAGGCACTGTTATCTAATACTTATACGATAGCCCTTGCACTTTACTCCGTCTTCAATTATCTTTGGCATATATGATTCGCAACGCTTATACCAATACAGAGTGGTTCTTTGGATAATAATCCAACCGGTCTCTCCATATTAACAACGTTAAAATGGTCAAAAACTTCGATAGTCGGTGAGTTAACTATCAAAGAAAAACACGTGTGCAAACAACGATATTATTTCCAGATGGAAATTATATCGATCAATCATCATTTGACATTTATCTCTTTAGTTCATTTGTTTACTTATCTCCTATTTCCGTATATTCTAAATTCTTATTTTCTATTATCAGAAAACATTTCTGATTCGTATTTGGAAAACATTTCCAAAACTCCTTCACTATCAAACCTTACCATTTATTAGTTAAGAAGGAAGTCAATCAAGTTAGGGTATAATTACCTCTCAGGCCTTAACTGAACAACGTTTTAACTTCGAAATAGTCAAAGTTTATCTTTTAAATCTTTAACAAACTTCCTTAAGTTACTTTCAGATTCTATGTACGAATCCACTTCTTTATTGAAAACATTGGTTATAATAATAACATTATAATCCCTACTTTCGAAATATCTAACTTCCATTATAACTTTTATTCTTTAATGTGAATAAATAAATAAACGCCTGATTTATAAATAAATAAATCTTGATTTAAACACCGGAAAGTATAAGTACTTTCCCGAATTCGATATAATCGAATTCGACGATTAACTCTCTTTGAATAACTAATATTCGATTAACTCACTTCGAATAACTAATATTCGATTACTCTTTCTTTCGAATAAACGATATTCGATAATCTCTCTTTTCGAATACTATATTCGATTACTCTTTTTCGAATAACTAAATTCGATTAACTCCTTTCGATTAAACTAATCGATAACTCCTTTCGAATAACTAAATTCGATAACTCCTTTCGAATAACTAGATTCGATAACTCCTTTCGAATAACTAGATTCGAATAACTAATATTTGATAACTCCTTTTAACTCGATTCGAATAACTAATATTCGATAACTTCTTTTAACTTGATTCGAATAACTAATATTCGATAACTCCTTATTCGACTAACTCTAATCGATTTATTCTAATTCGATTAACTCTATTTAATTACTCTATTGGTTAATTCTAACTCTAAATGGTTAAATCCAACTGATCAACTTTAACTGGTCAACCGTAATTGATTAACTCTAACTGATCAAATCTATTCGATTAACTCTAATCGAATAACTAATATTCGATTAACTCATTTCGATTAACTCTAATCGAATAACTAATATTCGATTAACTCATTTTGATTAACTCTTTTGAATTAACTCCTTTGAATTAACTCCTTTTTAATTCCTTTTCTGTTTGTTTTACAAATAATTCCTTTTCTATTTGTTTACTAAACAAATAGCTATTCCCTTTCAATTTCTATTTATTTAACAAATAAATATTTCTTTTATCCTTTCTATTTATTTAACAAATAATTATTTCCTTTTCATCTTTCTATTTATTTAACAAATAAATATTTCCTTTGTAACATTCTATTTCCTATAAATAGATATTTCCATTTAATCTATTTGTAAATGATTTACAAATATTTCCTTTTCATCTTCCTATTTGTAAATGTTTTTACAAATATTCCTTCTTCTATTTCATTTGTAAATGTTTTACAAA
Organism: Allium sativum; assembly: GCA_030737875.1. NCBI lineage: Eukaryota > Viridiplantae > Streptophyta > Magnoliopsida > Asparagales > Amaryllidaceae > Allium > Allium sativum. The sequence goes on from CM060926.1 coordinate 534,587,809, forward strand.
TATTTCTCTTTCTATTTGTTTTGCAAATATCTTCCTTTGTATTTGTTTTACAAATATATTCCTTTATATTTGTTTTACAAATATATTCCTTTTCTAAATCTTTTGATCTTATAATTATTTCCTTATATAAAAATCCTTTTTCCTTATATATATAAAATCCATTGATTTTATATAAATAATTTATTTCAAAATATACTTTGAAAATCCCCTTTTTATATCCCAGTATTTCTTACGGTATCTAAAATACCAAATCACAATGATCGATATCATTTAAACACACATCATCATCAACAGATTTTATATCACATCATATATCACCATATATGAAAACAGTAAAATAAATGTTGAGGAATCCAGTTGGATTCCTCCGACCTGTTTCCCTGCATCACAGATGTGAAACAATATCATTAACATCGATTTCATTTCAATATGAAACATTCTGTTAAACAGAACCAATATTTGGTTAACGATCTATATATATATCGTTATCAATAATTTCAACCAATCAATCAACATTTCAACCAAACAGTTAACACACATCAATCAACAGATAATTATCAGTTCTAAATATACGTTAGAAAAATATAACTGTTCAGGGTTGGTGAGTTTTACTCACATTGGACGATCATCGTTAATAACGATAACCATCGCTTGATTCAGACAGACAATTTATTTCACCATAAATTGTAACGAGCTTCGATGGACTTCCAGTCAAGTCCATTGGGTAGTCGTCATCCATACGATCCCAACGGATCTTGTTTCGCTGAATTTTGATCACATATGATCAAGTTATATCATTTATAAGTTTGCGTATATTTAATTAAATTGAACTTAAACATTAATTTATAATTTAGGCCTTAACCTTTTTATAACCCGTCGGCCCACTTGGACAAAGCCCACCCACAATGAACCTTCCACCCCAATCTCATTTTCACGCTCCAGTAACACACGAACAAAAACATGGCTCAAATCTTGTACACGCGATCTCATTCCTCCTCAATTGCCACACTTGATGCTCCATCTTCTCCCGCAACCAACCAAGTTCGAACCCACTGCCATTTCTTTAAACCCAACGCAAACCCACTTTAACTCCTCCTTCCCGATCAATGACGCAACCTCCAGTATTAATCATATCGCTCAAATACAGATGGTCTTGAACCTTACAAGGAAAAACACAACAAACCTCCCCATATGCCATAACAGTCCACACGCCAGACATTTCCACTTCTGTCTCGTTCTTACTGACTACCCTCACTTCCTTGACCAACGCAAGTACATTCGAACCCAGATCCTTTCATCCTCCTCCTAACATTCCTGATACCCCACGCCATACCTTTCCACCGCTCCTTCCCTGTATCACAAACATCACTGAATCACCCTACAGCATCACCAAGAACTTGCGGTGAGAATTTGGCATACGCTACCGCTGTTCGTTTTTTCCAGGACCAGATCCACCGAACCCTTTCATCCTCACATATATTGAAGCCCCGTTTTAACCGAACTCAAATCAACTTGTTTTGAAATGATATGATTTTCAAATGAATTTTTATTGAATTTTGAATCTCACGAGTTTTAGTTTGCTGTAAAAATTTATGGCGGCGGTTCTTTCGTTTTGACCAGAAGGAATGTGGTTTAGAGTATAAGGCAAAAGGGGGGTTATTTATAAGTTTTACATGGAATTCTTTTGTGGATTTCTTGGAAGCCACGAATACCTTTTTGAGGCCAAAGAAAACGGCCGGCTGAGAAGAGAAGAAACGTGGACCTTGTTGGATCGGTGAAATGATTTAAGGAATGACAATTGAAGTAAAGGGAAACCATGTGTATTTTGCTACTATAAAAATCCATCATTTTGACGTGAATTATTGTAGCTTATATTTAAATGAAACTTGAATTAGTATTGGCAACTCATCATAGTTTAAACCCTGTACCGCAGTAGTATACTTAAAACTTTATTAACGTATGGACCGCTATCGACAGATATCAATATATTATTGTACCGGGCAATGTGTCATGGTTACAAAAATATAAAAATATCGGTAGGTTACTCATTCTGTGGAACCTCAAAATGTTGATTACAGGGTGCAAAATACTCCAAACAAAAAGTTGCTTATTTAATCAATTAAAAATTACAGTAAAATTCTAAAAATTAAATTATTGTTATGTCTCAAAAGAACCTTGTCTAAATTCAAACCCGATATCTAGTTATATCGAATAAACCGTTATGGTCGATAAACGATTCTATAGCGACTATTTTAAAATTTGATTTGGACACAAATTAAAATCTACACGACGAAATCCCGATTTTTCTCTTTCATTAGAAAAATATACTTCACCAGCTCCGTACGTTTCTTATTTCACATAAATCTGATTTAAAACAGACCTTGTATATTCAGTTGAAGTTCGAATCACCAATTTTCGAACTGCAGCGCCATTTCGAGCACGATTATAATTATAATATAATTATACGTTCAAACTTCATTTAAATAATATATTCGTTAATATAATTCAACTCTGAACTGAATTATATAATTCGAATTTCCCAATTCACACCATATTGCCATTTCAGCCAATTCTTATTATTTCAGAATTAAATATATTATTTAATTATTTATTTTAAATTAAATATTCACCATTATTTAATTAAACCACCATTTAGTTCATTATATCATTATTTATATAATTAAATAAATAAATTATAATACCTCTGCCAATGCGGGTCATTACACTTGTCCTAAGGACAAGTGAATATTATAACTTAGGTTATAATAAACTAGTAAGAGGATGGGATAACTGGTGAATTGAGTTAAGGAACGCTTAATTGTAAATTAAGTAATCAGTAAAGGGGGAAACCTGAAACCAGTTAAGAAAAGGGGTAAAATATATTGTACTTAATTATAAATTAAGAAAGCTTGAAAGTCTAAATCCCGTTGATAAGAATGTTTTAGGGACAAGAGGAAATTATAACATAGGTTATAATAAACGGGTAAAACTTGTTAATGGGCCTTAGTTAATAGAACTAAGTTAATAAGTTAACAACGATAAGTTGTATTGACAACGTAAAATGGAATTATGATTAAATGAGAAAGAATGAGGAAAACTTATGAAATAAAATAAGTTATATTTAATCATAAATGGTAAGTGACATGTTAATTAGAAAAAAAATGTGAATTGGATACACCTAATTACATATCAAGTAAAACATGTTATTGTAATGATGAAATCAAACAAGAATATAAAAGAGATTGTAGATTACAGATCTTGGGCCACAATCCAGAGAATAACATGTTGGGGCTTATTAATAAACTTAAATGGATTAAGTTGTTTGACTGAAATTAATAAGCAAGAGAAACTTAGTAATGTGAGTAAGAATTCAATATGAATGGGAATAACCAAGTGATCTGGAAACCTGCTGAGGTGAGGTAAGCGCATAAAAGAATGTTTATATATAGGGTCTAATAACATATTAAAGTGAGGCGCTTGAACCAGTCTTCACGTTTGAGAGTGAATAACCCAGCGGGGTAGATCATCGTGGTGTTATAAGGCACGAGGAAGAGCGCATATTCATCTAATTGTTCTGACGGCTCCGAAGGACTGGAAGGGGAAGCACGTGGCTTCTTAAGGTACATAAGGTGCTCCTATTAGTCCTCTGTGCGACGGCAGATGTCTTAGGCTGTGTCCATAGAGGTTGTGTATAACTACTAGGTGGGTGGGCCTTGACTGCAGATGTATCTATGCAGTCAGAATGCTGTGACGAGGTGACACAAGGGTGGTTCGGCAGTTGCCTCATGAGAAGGCAGAGGGTCAGGACCAGCAAGGATAGTAGACCGTCGGACACCCGTCATCGGCAGCCAGTGGGATGCGGAATGACTCGAGCTAAACCCAAGATACCATTTCACCCTTCACTATCGGGGTACAGGGTTGAAGGGAGGTTCAACATGGATGTTTAGATTGTTTGCATAGGGGCGGTTGCTTAGCTCTGATAGTCTTTACTAGTTGAGGGAGGGGCCGAGGTGGGGCCATAGCCACCACGAAAATAGACCTTAGGTATGTCTGTATATAGAGGCTCTTTAGAGACGGACCCATACAGATATGGAAAAGCTCCCGACCGAGTTCCGTGTTTCTTGTATCGCCCTGCCACGGAACTCGGTGCACATTAGAGGACGTGCGATTGAGGCATCGAGCTACAGATGAAGATATGTATGGTGGACAGTCTAGATACATGCATATCGGCTCTGGGTGGTGTATCGCAGACTTGAGGGCATTACTCCGTTATGGAGTCTGATTCGAACAAAGGTGGCAGTTCGTACGTTTGCGTAGCATAGTAATGATAGATATATGCGGAACGTAATATTGTTATCCGTACATCACTATGGCGTAGGATGAGGGACTGCGTATACTGCGATAGTGTTACGGTGGAAACCGTGTGAGTGGGTTTCCATGGGGTGTACCTCGATATTGTAGGTAGCTACACATATACTGTATTAGGTTAGTTCACTGGGAAGTAAATGGGTACGACGTGTGTGTAAGTCTTGAGTGCTGTTAACTCAAGTAACCTAATAAATAAGATAATATGATTGAACAGTATATGTAGGATTATCCAAAATGTATAGTTTGAATCCAGTCACCAGAACTTGTGTTCTGACCCCCTCCTCATAACATACTCGCAGATTAGATTTGTGGCAGGGACATGAGATATTATAACTTTGGATACTAGTTAGGCAGTATTATTCATACAGTAAGGCTATACTTTGATTTATATTATATTTTATCCATTCCGCCGTGAGATGTTTTCTGAGATTTGACATATTTTATGTCTCTGTCTTTTTTGCGAGATACCAGAGCAAACCAATCCGAGTTTCAATAGATTGCAATTTTGAAAAAAAAACTCGGTCTATCGAAATTGGGGTTGTCACATTAACTATCAAATATAAAATAAAATAAAAAGATTTACCTTCGTTGGGTCTGCTAAGCCTTATTTAAATAATCTTTAAATAATTAATTTCAAATATTAACTTTTTTTATATATTCATTAAAACATAATTGTTAATTAACAACAGAACTCTTAGTATCAGTCTTACGTGATAATCCCCTCTCGAATATCCGTTTCATAACTGAAAACGATATTCGATTTAACACTCATTCTGAATACAAACAAATACGATCTATTGGGTAATTGTAAAATCGATCAAGTTGGGGTATTTTAATTACCTCTCAGACCTTGAATTGAAATCATTTCTTATCGTCAAGATTCATAGAAGTTCGATATTCAAAATATTCGACAAACTAGAATTTGTAAATCCAAATTGATTTTCAAATCTTAAACCATTTCAAAACAATGTTGTTGTTTTGAACCATTGATAAAGTTATCTTGACTTAAATATCAAATTAGGAAAATTGATCTAAATAATCGACCTGGTATCCTTATTCTCCGATAAAAAAACTTAATTTAAAGATTTATTAAGTCAAACCATTATCATGGGTAACATATCCAATTCCCCAATTGACCACATTATCAACTTTAACCTGTTAATATAAGACATACCTTAATCTTTATAAAATATTATTAAGTTTAGCAATCATTTGTCAAAACCTCTTCTATTAATTTAATTGAATAAATTAATTCCCTTTTTAAAACAGTTGGTTTACACCAAACAAATAGATTAACTGATTACAAGTAATCTTACCTTTTTAAATTAATTAATAATATAATATAATTAATTTAAAATAATCCATTTGGTTGTTTCTTAAAAATAATTAAAATACAATTATCAAAAATCGAGTATATTTCTAAGTTGCTTTACAGAAAATGGCTTAGCAGCTCCAACAATACATATAATAGTTCATATAACTGGTGGCATTCAAGTCGTTAACCCAATTTGCACAAATAATATCATAAATACTATTCAATATTATCAATTGATAATATAATATATCAACATCACATATTGACTGATAAAATATATCAAACTAATGTAATTGCAAAACGATGTTTATCTCTACTAACAGTGTGTTCAAACTATTCAGTCAGTCAAATTTAAAGTGGAACGGTGTTTATTTTCACTAACAGGTGTCAATACATAATATGTGTAATTACGATTAACATAATTAAACACAACAGAATTAATTCAAAAATTAGTTGAACAAACAATTCAGTATTCATTGCATTTACAGATCATTGTTGATCAATGGTTTATTCGTCAATTCAGTTCACGATTTAATTTCCATTCGGTTAAATTTCAGTATTGAAATCACTTCTAATTATTTAATAATTAATACATTTAAAACTAGCTAGGTAACTACATCGAGTTATTTACACATATCATTGTTCGACTCGACTACACACATAAGTTAAAATCATTCGAACAAATTTTCCTGATGAATTAATATATGTATACATCAATAAGTATATAATTTAAATATATAAAAATATATTTTTATTTTCATATTTTATATTCTTAAACATTCTCCTTTGTTTACTTCTATTTATTTGAAATGGGCCGAGCCCAAATATATCGGCCCATCTGCATATATATCTAAACTTAATTTAAATTTAAACACTTTCCCTTTTCTTTTTAAAATGTATATACAAAGATGGCCGAAGCCATTTCTTAAAATCTTAGACGCAAGTATTTCCCATTCCCAAACGTGTTATTCTTTTCTTCTACTATTTGTTTCTTCAGCTCTTCTATCCCGTCCCTTCTGCTGTCGGCGTCCCTTCTGTCTTTTTGTTTTGCCTGCTTTCTTCTCTTTCCCAATGTGTATATACATACCATACGTGACCCAACTACCCTACACACCAAAATCCACATATTCACATGCAAACTGTTGTGTTGCAAAAGCTTATTACACATGAACTGACTCCAAACATTTCACGCATTTAAACCCAAGTTCTTTTTATTATGTCTCTCTTCTTTATGTTAATTTTTTCCTTTTTTTCTTCCGGCCTTTCCTTGTTTCACGGTATTGGTACTGCTACTCTCCTTTTCCTGTTCCTTGCCAAACTAATATCTGTATGCCATATCCTTCAGTAACATTATCCCCAAATTCATGAACCAAAAAGAATGATACCCATAAAAAAACGTGGATACACTTCCTCCTTCCTGTTGTTCGATCAACGGTTGTTACTCCTTCCTTCCTCTTCTCCCGTTTAACACAAACGGTGCACCACCCGTGCACTTATGCACATACACAGATAATCCCTGTACCTGGGAGCCTCCATCACGTCAATCGCACGTCACATCACTGACCAGTGTCCTCATCGACCAGTTACTATACCTAGAAACAACCTCATCCTCCAAAAACCCTCTTAACCCATTTATCAAAGAACACTCAGCTCCATCTCATTGAAGAAACAGTCCCGCCCAGTCAACTTCGTTCATGTCCCTACCCGCCACCATCACCGGTCGATTCCTCGACCTCAGGCGCACCTCCAACCATATCCCCAGACAACTCGATTCATCAAGGACCCCACACGTGATAACAAAAGAACCCCTACTCAAAACACTTACCCTAGACGTAAATCCTCCTCGTCGCGACTTCTCCAACCAATAAAAATCCATTAATCCCCTATCGACATCTTCATCTACACTCAGAGGCACTCCGACCATAGCAGTTTTGAATATCATCAACAAAGATCGAAGAAATAATCACTTTTTCCCAAACCCATAATTTAATCAAAACTCATGATATACGCAACAAAAATCTGGATTTTTGTTTTGAAATTCATCATTTCTATATGCTATCAACTTCGTATACCTGGTTTATAATTCAATGATGATTGAAATTTTGGGTTGTTAATATTGTATTGCTATATTTTGTATATATATGTAAATATATATAATATTGAAATGAAACTTGTTTCTATAATAAACTAAAACCTATTTAAACTATTTAAACAACATTATTGGATTTCTAGGATCCTAGTTCTTGATTTTTGATGCTAGAAAATGGGTTAACACAGTAGACAGAGTAAGTGTTAATGTGTCTACAGTCTTTTATAGTTCCATTCTTCTACTTTTTGTGTGCAGACTATTTTTATTTAACACACACACACTAAGGCATTTAAACATATATTAATATGGCTTTACACTATCATACATCCTCATGAAATATATAAACTAGTGTATGATTGTATCTTAACAAAATCGTTAAATGGGACAGTTCACTAACTTCTATACACTATTTTATGGTTTGATAAGAAAATTGAATACCATTCAACTTGAATTCATATGCATCCATATAGTTGCATAAATATACATAGATAACCAATCGAAGGGAAGAGTTTACTCACCTTTTTGTCCATTGGTTTCACGCTTGCTCTCTGTTTTAGCTCCCAGGTTTACATTTTCGTTTCCAACCTCTTTCTTAGTTTTAGTCTTCTGTCATTTTTAAATTCTTGGTCTGGTTCGAATGATGAAAGAATGCGTACAACACTAGTGTATATATAGGTGCAAAAAATGTTAAAATAAGGTGTACTGCACATGGGGGTATGGGGAAGGCAATACACTTTTATCTGTTACTCTGTAATTGATGGAAGAATATAAAGCTATGGGTTCTAATACATACTTGGTTCCTAGGCAAAACCTAAGCTATTAATGAAAGTTGCTGTAGCATTTTGATTTGAAAGAGGTGGTGCAGTGTTAAGGCAAATCGCATCTGCTTTCAATTCTTCCTAGGCTTAACACAGCTAGTCCATTTTTAGTATAACATCATATGTATACGTACAAGCTAATGTTGGTAGAATAGGCTGTCTTCTATATATTAATAAAGGGAACAAGTAGTAAAATATTGTGACATTAATATCATGCATAGGAAATGAAATACAGAGGCAGAGGATGGTCTAGTAGTAGCTGCTGTGTACTAGTCTGCATATCTAAGGTTTTAAAGAAAGCAAAACTTAGCTTTCAAGTAAATGTCAAAATACTGGAGGTTGATGTAATTTTAGGGTATACGCTGTTCGTCAGAGATGGAGCCAGGATTTTAGGTTGAACCGGGCTAAAAAAAAAGAAAAGAAGGACACAAAATAATATCAAAATAAAAATGGTAGTTTTTTTTTATGTGATAGTGCAATCTCATGAAAATTGCAGCTATTTTATTAACATAAGATGATGTAATAATGGCTACAAACGAACTAGAACACAAAATAAATGACAGATTTATCTCTGTCTCGATTCTTGAATGAAACCATTTCAGTTATGTTTACCTACTAGTTTTTTTTTTTTTTTTTTTTTTTTTTTTTGCTATGAAACTTCAGCAGCTTTTAAATGCTCAAAATATATAAATTACAACATCTAGTGAAGTAATCCTTTTACCCAAGGCCTGTTTTTGTCACAAAAGCTCAAATATTAAAGGGCTTATCGTGGGTCTAATCTACAATAAACACCGGGGGGAGTGAGTTCATTTCTTGGACATATTTGCTTCTTCCTCTTAGATCTGGAAACAGCAGCTGTCACCGCAGCCACAGCTGCACCAAGCTTCACTCCAGTTGCTTTCATTACTCCGGCAACTTTGCCAAATGCAGCTATCCCACCTACAAAGAGACCTCTTAATGCTACTGTTGGTTTTATATCCATTCTTGATTACACTTGAAGAATTAACGGATATAGTGATCAATTTTCATCTCATCAGACTGATACTTCTCGGTAGATTTGCCCTAAAGTCTGAGGAGCGTAGGGAATTGTGATCAAGAATGCAGCTATGTTTTTTACTGTTTCCTGTTCCAGGAAAGAGAACTAAAAAAGTACTGTATAATTATGGGTTATTATCACGTTTGGACAACATGGTTTATGATTACATTGAATTAAAAAATACAAAGTGTTATATTTTTCTTGGAAACAACACCCGGGCTGTAGCCCAGGTAGTCTTGTGCATGGATCCGTCCCTGCTGTTCGTGTTTTAGAATAACATGTGTTATGGGTGTTTTCATTGAATTGAGAGGGAGTATGCTTAGATATTAAGCAAATGATATTTTCTTTCAATTATTTTAAATAGTTATATAATTAAAAACCAATACCATATTTATATTTAGTACGAATGAAAACAAATATAATAGCATAGAACAAAACATCACTTATTTGATTTATATTCATATACATTGGTTAAAATATTTCAAATCATAAAATATGTATTTGGAATTTTCCTTAATATTTATGATTCATAATTTATTATTTAAATAAAGCACTGAAATAATCCATAATAAATCGTATTACAAAAACAGTCAAAAACCGGGACATTACACATTATTGTTTTGATAATAATCTAAATTGTGAGATACTTCTAAAAGTTTGACCCATTGACACAGAAATTGGTTTCCTGAGTTCAACACCAAAATCATAAAAATATCGTAGATCTTAGTAATAGTCAATCATATAATGTAGGAAATAAAAAGGGAACACAAGATATTGTTATAGTAGTTCAACAATCAGGCCTACGTCCACTTCGTGTAATCTATCTTTTTTTGATACTGTATGATTACATCATAGTTGGTTTATATGAAAGAAATGTAGATAAAAGAGAATTTATTTTAATGGAAACCATGTCCTTGTGCTGGTACGAGAAGAGGAAATTCCATCCACTTAAAATGAGGCCTTGGAGGCATATTTATAGATGTTCAGGTATCCGGGTCGGCCAAGACATGTGGTGTTCGATCTGGAGTTCATGGCGTAATTATTGGATTATGTTCTGCTGATTGAATAAGTCTCCAAAAATGTTAGAGTTTGGCTTGGAATAGTTGAACCAAGATACGGATCTGAAGTTGAACTTGCTGGTGGCGATGACATGGCATAATGAGCCAGACTTGATCGAACCCACTTCATCGATCCAAAAGTCAAATGATAATATGATGGTGGTGATGTGGCTAGGGCTGTCAATAGGTCATGTCGAGTCGGGTTTGGTTCGGGTCAAGTCGGGTTCAGGTTGATTTATAAACGGGTCAGGCTAACCCATTTATCAAAAAGGGTCATTTTTCCCCAACCCTAACCCGACCCGTTTATAAACGGGTTGACCCTACCCAACCCTCATAACCCGTTAACTAAATGGGTTGTTTCAGGTCGTGTTGAGTTGGGTTTACCCGTTTGACCCATTGGTAAATATTTCCCACTAATATAAACAACAAAAGAACCAAATCACCAATAGGCACACCATTATATAATCACCAACATGCAACAAGTTGCAAAGTCACCAACAAACATCACATATATAAAGCATGAAATCACCATATCCAAAAATCATTCTCCATACATAAGTGTATATGACCATACTACATAATTAAAGACTAACAGTATGGAAAAAATACAGTTGTTATAAGTAAAATATAACTAACAACATACAAGAATAAATTAGTAAAATATAACAACTTACATATATGAGCATACTGATTACTGCATACATAAAAGACTAACAACAACAATATGCCTAAAAGACTAACAGTATGAAAGAGATACAACATCTAATCGGGTTTGGCGGGTCAAAATCGAGTTAGCGGGTCAACCCTAAACTCACCCGTTTATAAATGGGTCAAATTCGGTTTGACCCAAAAATGACCCATCAACTAAACGGGATGGGTTAACCTGCTAATTTCTGTGTGGATTTCAGGTCGGGTCACAGGTCGAGTAGGAAATTGACAACCCTAGATATGGCACACCGAGCCGCACTGGCCGACCCAGGATTGTTCGAGCTAAAGTGAGATGTTTCTCTTGGCTAAGCCGTGTTAGACCGGCCCAGGCTATGCCGAGCCGAAGTCCATGTATTCAGAATCCATTCATCCAAGACTTTTGTTACACTGGATATGCACATTCAAGTTTGTCGATGTTTATCCAATTCCCGAGCACTTCGATGAATGGAAATCCATGATGTGACTGCCTTGCAAAAAGACAAGTTGGCACTTACTCCGCGTAAAAAACATATCTTATTGTAGAAGATGTGTTTGGACTCTAGTTGACTTGGCTATCAAGGCTCATGACCTCGTAGGAGTATCATGCTTACGATTAGTTGGCATCTTCGCTGAGCTCTTGCCGAGTACTAACCGTATCTGACGATCCATGATTAAATCGTGCTTGAGCCAAGTATTATCCATACTTAGTAATTGGAATTCCTACATATCAAGCATCAACCACACTTGACAATTCAAGCATCATCGAGCTCCTTCCAAATATTAGTTGTGTTTAATGGTTTGTAGCCTCTCCCGGCTCTTGTAAAGCATATACAATATTTGATGATCCTAAGCGATCCATATGTTGGGGTGTCGCCAAGCCCTTGCCAAGCATAAACCATACTTAATGATCCTGATTAGACTTACCGGCATCCACAGTCGTCTCACCCTTTCCAAGCATGAACCATACTTGATATCCTAGCCTCATCGGGGTCTTTCCAAGCATAGATCATACTTGACAGGCCTGATTGAATGGTCTTGTGTCCAAGCATCGCTCAACGTTTGCCAAGAATCAACCATACTTGACGGTACTAGATAAGCGAACTTGTCAAGTTTATGATGAAGTCACGTACCCCTTATCATGCATCAACCGCACATTATGATCCAGATTTTTTTATAGAAAAACTTAGTTGTAAACTAAGTGCTCTTCAATATTAACCATACTTGTAGAACATCTGACTAAAGTACAAAAAACACAAGTTTATGGAAATTGATAAAAGCAGATGATTTATCGCTAACCTAGAGCTTGCTTGAGAATCACTTGTTGATTTCATACAAGAATTGGAGGTTTAGCCTAGATTCATTGGAAGATTAAAAAATATGCAATGGTGCATTATCGGGAGAGCATGCCTAGAGGCTAATGATTTGTCCCGTACATGGGTAGGCCAACTTAGACACCATTTATTACAAGAAAAAGTGAAGCGATAATTTGTTGTTGGGTACAGAGCAAGCCTAAGAACCAAAAAGTTAGTTCCGTACATGGGTGAGCCAACGTAGCCATCATTCTTTCTCCAACAGCCACATAGACCCGTTAGCTAATGACAAAACCACCCCTTGAACTGGGGCTTACTTCCACGTTGAGCATTCGATGGTCGATCAGATCCTATAGCAGTAGTTCCATGTAGGTGGTGTATTTGTCCCTTTTTGACAAACTCTTCTATGAAACCTCGAAGGTGTTTGCATTCATCTATTGTTCCCAGGTCTTTTATGAAATGAACAAAATTTTCGGGATGTTTGGTCATGCTATGTGGGTTCCCTTCGGATGATCTCTTCGGCGGGAGTTAACCTTTGATTTCATGATAAATTTCTTCCAAACTCATGTTCAGCCTCGCGTAGAGTCGTATTAAGGCCCTTTTTAAACTCGATGTCCTGACCTTGGTCGTTTTCAGCTTTACGCTTTCCCTTGTTGGATGGCCCATCATCCCTAGTCTCATTGACCTCGAGGGTACGATCAACTTTAGTGTCCTATTCTCTTAGAAACATATCAGTCTCGAAGTAGTGTTCCTCTAGATTTTGCGGATGGTCCCGTTCTGTTGATCTCTTTGTTAGGGACTGAGATGGTGACAATAATGGTTTTGATAACAACAACCTTGTTTTAACTATTATTATTATAAATATATACTAACATTATTGTATAGAAATATATATATTTATATATATAAGTGTATATGCAGGAATTCTATACAGGTATTAATTTGAAGACTATAGAGTTTTAAAGATTCAAGAATAAAATTTTCAAAGAAGAAGAGTTCAAGATTGAAGATTTGTGAGTAACAAGAGTTCAAGAGTTCAAGATAACATGATAAGTTACAGAGTCTAGAATTTTTGTTAAAACTCCATTATAGCACTGAATCATTATTTTCAAATCTCCAATCATTTTAAATCTTCTTATTTCTTATTTTCAAAATTGATTTCAAAATTACTTCTTATTTACAATATATATATATATATATCTTTTAATTTTACTAGATTTTAAATCTAACACCTAATTTGAATAGCTTTCAACTAATTCAAATATTTACTTACATATATTTTAGGTTTTATATATTTTACTTAAGTTTCAATTTTCTTATATTCGTTGTTATAGTTTTATATATCTTTAGATTTAAAACATTTCTTAAAATAATTACATTTATATATTTATAATAAGTTTTAAATAATTATATAAGTATATGTTTTGACATTGTATTTATACTTTATTATACTATTTTATAGAACAATAGTATGTACAAACCCTAAAATTACCTTGAATTATTTCAACATCATTTGCATTGTTTTCAAAAAATTCAAATTTCAAAAAAAAAAAAAAAAAAAAAATTCTAAGGCATGTCTACATGCCCTCCCCCCCATGTCGACACAGTGACCGTTAATTTTCAAATTCAAAAGTTGTGTTTATTAGTTTAAATCCTTTAATGAAAGGATATGGCTATTGAACAACTATAACTATGCTTCTAAATTCAAAATTTCATAGCTAACATCATTTATCTTCTTCTCACTTTTCTCTTCTCCACTTTTACTTTTAAATTTTCAAGTTTATATAATGAAACTCTACCAAAATTCAAAGAGAATAAACCAATTCAATTTTGATTTGATTCTCTATCATCCTCTTTCAAAGATTTAAGTGATATTCAAAGTTATAGGAGTTCCTATAATTAATGACCGCAAAATCAAAGTTCTATCGAGTCTTTCTTCCAGAACTGATACTGAAAAGGTGTGATGTAGCCCGTTCAAATAACCTGGATGTGATTATAGCCCAAAAATCAATTGAGTCTTACTGTACTCCAGAAACAGGTGGGGAGTACCTAGTGGCCTGGGAAATCAAGGATTCTAATTCAAAGCTGATATTGTGAAGAAATCTACATCAATCCAGAGTTGTATAGGACCAGATGTAGGGTAACTCGGGACTAGTATAAAAATCCTGGTGTGTGTTACCCTTTACTGCTTTTACTTTTATTTTGCATCTGTGTTTGATTCTTTGATTATTACATATATGTGATTTGAATCTATTTCTGTTTAATTCGAAAAGATCGCATAAGAATTATAAAATTCCACTAAACACTATTCACCCCCCTCTAGTGTTGAGTTCGCCTTAAGATCCCTAATCTGCATTTTCCAACAATTGGTATCGAAGCATAGGTTTTCAAAGTTATCATAATCTGATTTTTGAGAGAAATTAAATTGCAACCAACACTAGTAATGTCAACACTAATCCAATTTCTTTTGTAAATGGTAAATCCACTGTTAGACCACCACTATGTAATGGTACTAATTATGCATATTAGGCTTGTAAGATGAAAATATATTAACAATCAGTAGCATTAGACACTTGGAATATCACTAAACAATGTATATTGAACCAACAACTAATTTTGCACCATGGACTGTTGAGCAAAATGCTACTGTGCAAAATAATTCCAAATCCATGAATATTTCATTTTATTCACTTGATAAAAATAAATTTAATAGGGTATATGTGTGTAATTCTACATATGAAATTTGGAAAACTTTGCAAGTGACTCATGAAGGAACAAGCAAAGTTAAACATAGCAAGATATCTATGTTAAGAAATTAGTTTTAATCATTTAAAATGAATCCAAATGAGTCTATCTCTGATATGTACTGCAAGTTCTAGGAGAACTAATAGCCTTGAATAAAATGTATTTTGAGGAAGACCAAGTCAGAAAAATTCTAAATTCATTAACTCCAGATGGGATTAAAAAAAATCTTCCAATTGAAGAAGCCAACGATATCAGTGCTATGAAAACTAAAGAGTTAATTAGAAATCTAAGGTCATTTGAAGTCCATATGCAAGAAAGGAGAGAAAATAAATCATTATAAAAAAACAATATCATTCAATGCAATATGAAGATTCAAACTCAAACAATGATAATGATGAAGAGATAACCTTGATGACAAGGAATTTTATAAAATTTCTAATATACAGAAAGATGAATAATTTTAGAAGGAATGATCATAAAAATCCTATGAAAAGTAATTAGATCCCAAACAACATCAGATGGTTCAACAGTGATGAACTATGCACTTGAAAAGAGATCGACCATATCCCAAAAAACGAATTCATCCTCCAAATAATGATTCATCAAAGAAAAAGAAAAGGGCTTATGCTACCACACTAGATGATTCTGATTCATCCTCCAGTGAAGAAGAACAAGAAACAAATAATTCAAAAATGTGTTTCATGGTTGTTCACGATTCAGAAGATTCAGGAAATTGGATCTAAAAAAATAGGTATGCATTTATATTAATTTTAGTTGATATTGTTTGAATGATTATTAGTATTCTTGCCTTGTTTGAGATTTCTTTAATATAAATTCAAATTCAATATTTTGAATTTTAAAAATAATAATATTTTACTAAAATATTAATATTAAAACATTTTTATATTAAATAGTATCTCAGGAAATATATAAACAAAGAGTATAAAATATGTATATAATCAATCAAAAATGAAAATACACTTGTCATTTGAAAATATAGAAGACATGTCGGCATGCCCTACCCTACATGTCGACATGCCTTCTGAAAATTTCAAATTCAAACTTTTGAAATTCCCTCCACCTTTTCACCAACTCCAATGTACTGAAAATATGTCCTTTTACCAAAGAACATGTCTATAGAATCTCAATCTATCTATCTATTCTTATCATCTCTTTCCACCTTTATTTCAAATTCAAATTTATCTTCATTATTTTCTACTCTTCACAAAAAAATTTCTAATGGATTCCTTAAGCACTCCATGCACTATGAGAGTGTCCAATGCCACCGGAGGCTTACTTTTCAAACTCAGAAGCCATCAAAGATTACATCAATTATGTAAACTTTTGTAAAGTCAATAAGGGAAATTTTGCTATTTTTGATGATTTTCAATCTTATGATCTTGAAACTCTTTTTAAGAAAATGACGTTCTCAGTTTGATTAATTCGTGGCAAAATGATTATGCTTTCTATCCCAATCTTGTCAAGAGGTTTATGCTAATTTGAATTAAGGTTTTTACCAAGGAAACGAAAATGAAATTTGGAGTTGTGTAAGAGCCACTCAGAATATTTTTGATTGTGAAGTGTAATAAAATATTTTAGGATGTAAGAGCACGAGTTTAGATCTATGGAATTCAAAATTAATGAACACGAACAAGAGACCGTTCACCATATTTTTTAGAATGATGAACATTTGGAATTCAAAAACCGATATTTTCGACCAAAAGCAAGGATTTTTAGTTTACTTCTTCAACATACCATCACATCTCGTTTAGGAAATTTCAATAAGCTACAATGAAAGTTTGCAAAGATCATTTTGCTATTTTTGTAAATTATGACATCAATTGGGCTTAAGTTATTTTGGATAGATTTCGAACCAAGGATTTTTCAATGGGTGAAAAAGCGCTTTATCATGGAATTTACCTCACACATATTTTCAACTTTTTTGGTACTGATTTCAAAGGAGAAGAGTTAGTTTCTAAAAACATGTTTAATTATGGAAACATTTCTCTTATAAAGATTCCACCAGTGTTTCAATCATATGAAACGCTGGCTGAAAAAGAAGAAAGGTTGGCTCAAGAAGAAGACGAAGAAGGAATGGAAATTGACAAAGAGGAAGAAGATGAAAACTGTTAGCCTACTATGTGATTAGGCTACAAAAAGATAAGAGATTGCTTTGCAAATAGGAGGGATGAGCACCAGGAAGACGATTCGGTTCGGAGACATCTGAACCGATCCTTTTTTACCTTAAAGCAAGCAGCCCAGGAAATGATAGATAGAGAGCACTCCCGGATCAGATAGGCTCCTTCCGATCTGAATCCCCATCAATTATCCGATCCGAACCAAAATGCCACACCAACAACGCACGATTCCCTGAAGACTCGGAGCGGTTAGGAACCTACTTCCCTACGTTCACCCACGAAGGATATGCGCTGGCAGTACCTCAGGGCTCCTCACTCCGTACCGAAAGGGATGGCTGCCACGTGTACTCGAACCGGAGGCCTTCAAAGGAGATTTTCTGCCTATAAATACACCACCAAGCTTCATTTCAAGCAATCTTTTATAAAGCTTTTGACTCAAGCTCTTCTTACAACCGAATTTGACCACATTATTCAGATCATTATCATCATTCGAAGCACAATTTAGTAAAAATTGAGTGAAATTATTGTAACGACCTGCATTTTTCAGCGATATAGTTAATTTATTTAATTATTTAAATAGTGATTTAGAGAATTTAAATGGTCATTTAATTAAATAATATTGAATATTTAATTAAATTAAATAATAGAATAATATATTTAATTTCGAAATAGTCGGAATTAGTGAATTGACAATATAATGTGAACTGGACAATTCAAAATATATAATTCAGTTTAGAATTTGAATTAGATTAATGAATAAATTTAAATAACGACAGTTTGAACGTATAATTATATTATAATTATAATCGAGCTCGAAATGGCGTGGCAATTCGCAATTTGGCGATTCGAACTTCAACCGAATATACAGAAGCTATTTTAAATCGGATTTCTGTGAAATAAGAAATTTTAGGACCTGGTGAAGTATATTTTTCTAGGGAAAGAAAAAAATCGGGATTTCACCATGTAGATTTTGATTTATGTCCAAATCAAATTTTAGAAAAGTCGCTGTGGAATTCCTTTATAATTTATAACGATTTATTTATATATATAAAAGGAATTTCATTTTATATCGAATAATGATTTAATCGAGATTTGAAATATCGAGTTAGAAATTCATATAGGAATATTCTAGAGTTGTATTTTATTCTTTGTGAATATATACGATAATATTTATTTATAAATATTTAATTAAATTGTTTTTAAATATATTTATATATTTAAAAGGGTTATTTAGAGCTTTAAAAATAGCCATTTTTGCAAACAGCCTTAGAATTCGATGAAACTAATTTTGTTGGATCCGCAATGTTAAATTATTGTTAGATGTCAAGTTTCGTGATTTTTAGAGTCAGTATGTGGCCGTATGGGATTTTAATGTGAAAAACAGTCGATATTTTGACAGTTAAAAATATGCTATGTGAGCAAACGGAGTCGGAATTCGACGAAACCGGTTTCATTGGGACTGTAATGTCGAACTGTAGCTACATGACCATTTTCGTGATTTTTGAATATCGTGTGTGATCACATGGATTTTTAGAAGGCGAAATGAATAAAAAAACTAAAATATCCTAAGTTATTTGTGGATCTAAACAAGCCACACACTCATTGTTTTTAGCCACACAAAAATCTCATCTCTTATATAAACGTTCTCTTGAGCCGCCACTTCGTTGGTTCCAGGAAATAAAATCGCGAGTTCACAAAATCAAAGAAATCCTAACTAAAATCAATAAATCACGAGAGTAGTGTTTTTGAACTGCCTGTGAGTTGCTCTTCGATCTGAAGTAGCTGTTGAGGTGTTTGATGTCCTTATTGTTCACTGTGAATTTCCAGCAAGAGAGTTAGGGTTGGGATTTGGGGAATTTTGGAACCTCGAGTGATGATTTGAGTGTTGTATTTGGGTTTGTGGATTCGATTAGTAGCTGTTGGCAAGATTTGAGGGATTTCGGTGCATCTGGAGGTCGCGAGTACCCTGGAACCGACGGGTTGAGGAGCTCGACGGAAAATTCTGATGAGGTTCGAACTCGGCGAAAGTAGGATGGATTGATAGAGAATTTGAAGGAGAAACTAGTGGTGATGTTCATTGGGAAAACCATGGAGTATTGTTTGAGGTATTGGGGTTGAAAGTTGCGGTAATGGCAACGTTAAGGTCCAGCGTGTTTTAGTTTGAGGAAGAAGGGTCACGAGCGGTTTTGGGTCAAAGGAAAACCGGGTTTGGGCCCAGTGAAAGTGTGAGCCTAAGTTAATTAAAATTTTAGTTTTATTTAATTTATATTAATCGTATAACTGGTGTAAGATATAACTTTCTCGTACGTTATCAGAATTGAGTGAAACAAGATCCGTTAGGATCGTATGGACGGTGGCTACGCCATGGAACTAACTTGAAGTGAGTCGAAGCTCGTTACAATTTATTGCAAAATAAATTGTCCGTCTGAGTCAAGCGATGGTTATCGTTATTAACGATGATCGTCCAATGTGAGTAAAACTCACCAACTCTGAACAGTTATATTCTTATAGCATATTTTTAGAACTGATAATTATCTGCTGATTGCTGTGTGTTAACTGTTTGGTTGAATTGCTTATTTATTGGTTAAAATTATAGATAACGATATATATATATATATATATATATATATAAGTCGTTAATCAAATATTGATTCTGTTTAGCAGAATACTTCATATTGAAATGAAATCGATGTTAATTTTATTGTTTAACATCTGCGTTGCAGGGAAACAGGTTGGAGGAATCCAACTGGATTACTCAACATTTATTTTAATTTTTTTCATATATTGTGATATATGATGTGATATATAATATGTTGTTGATTATGTGTGTTTGAACGATATCGATCACTGTTGTTTGGTATTTTAAATACCGTAAGAAAACCCTGGGATGAAAAAGGAAAATTTACAATAACTATGTTGAAATAAAATATTTTATAAAATCGAAAGATTTTATATAGAAGGAAGATTTCAAACTGTATATTGAAATAGAATATTTATAAAATCAAGGGATTTTATAAAGGGAAATATTTGTAAAACAAATAGAAATGAAAAGGATATATTTGTAAAACATTTACAAATAGAAATGAAAAGGATATATTTGTAAATCATTTACAAATAGATTTGGAAAGGAAACATTGTAAAACATTTACAAATAGAATTGAAAAGAAAATAATTATTTGTTAAATAAATAGGATTGGAAAAGAATATTTATTTGTTAAATAAATAGAGTTATAAAAGGAGATATTTATGTGGAAAATAAATAGAGTTATAAAAGGAGATATTTATGTAGAAAATAAATAGAGTTATAAAAGGAATTTATTGGAAAATGAAAAAGAATGTCATATAAGGAGATATTTGGCAAATGAATAGAATTTTACATCAGGAAAGTTTAGACCCGTGCTTCGCACACGAGTATAACATGATATGGATTTAAAGCAAAGATTTTAAATACAATCTGTTGTAACCAATAGATTGAGAATATTTATTTATAAATAATATTTTATAAATTTAATACAATATTTATCATTGGATAAATAGAATATATAAGTCGGGACTTATATAGAAAAGTAAGAATCGATTTCAATATCGATATTTGAAACTGACTATGGACGAAGAGTGAATCGAATATTTGTTATTCGAAAAAGAGTTAATCAATTTGAGTTAACCAAATAGAGTAAATTGATTAGAGTTAATTAAAAGAGTTAGTAGATTAGAGTTAACCAGTTAGGGTTAATCAGTTAGAGTTAATCGATTAGAGTTAATCGAACAAGAGTTAGTCGAATATTAGTTATTTGAATAGAGTTAAAGGAGTTAGTCGAATATTAGTTATTTGGATAGAGTTAAAGGAGTTAGTCGAATATTAGTTATTCGAATAGAGTTAAAGGAGTTAGTCGAATATTAGTTATTCAGATAGAGTTAAAGGAGTTAGTCGAATATTAGTTATTCGAATAGAGTTAAGGAGTATCGAATATTGTTTATTCGAATAGAGTTAAAGGAGTAATCGAATATAGTTTGTTCGAAGAGAGATTAATCGAATATAGTTTATTCGGAAAGAGAGATTATCGAATATCGTTTATTCGAAAGAAAGAGCTATCGAATATAAGTTATTCAAAGTGAGTTAATCGAATATAAGTTATTCGAAGAGAGATAATCGAATATTAGTTATTCGAAGGAGTTAATCGAATATTAGTTATTCGAAGAGAGTAAACCGTCGAATCCGATTATATCAAATTTGGGAAAGTACCTATACTTTCTGGTGTTTAAATCAAGATTTATTTATTTCTAAATTAGGTGTTTTATTCACATTAAAGAATAAAAGTTATAATAGAAGTTAGATATTTCGAAAGTAGGGATTATAACGTTATCGTTATAACCAATGTTTTCAATAAAGAAGTGGATACATATATAGAGTCCGAGAGTTATGTAAAGAAGTTTGTTAAAGGTTTAAAAGATAAACTTTGACTATTTCGAAGTTAAAACGTTGTTCAGTTAAGGTCTGAGAGGTAATTATACCCCAACTTGATTGACTTCCTTCTTAACTAAGGAATGGTAAGGTTTGATAGTGAATGATGGTTAAGTGAATTTAGTAAATGGTTGGAGTTGGCATAACGATGTTTGGTTTAAACATCGGTTTAAACCAAGTGAAGGAGTTTTGGAAATGTTTTCCAAATAAGAATCAGAAATGTTTTCTGATAATAGAAAATAAGAATTTTGGGTATACGGAAACAGGAGATAAATAAATTAATGAACTAAAGAGATAAATGTTCAATGATGATTGATCGATATAAATTCCATTTGGAAATAATATCGTTGTTTGCATACATGTTTTTCTTTGATAGTTAACTCACCGACTATCGAAGTTTTCAACCATTTTAACGTTGTTAATATGGAGAGACCGGTTGGATTATTATCCGAAGAACCACTCTGTATTGGCATAAGCGTTGCGAATCATATATGCCAAAGATAATTGAAGACGGATTAAAGTGCAAGGGTTATTGTATAAATCTTAAGTAAAGATTGCCTAAGATGGATGTACTGAATAGTGCCTTCGGTTTGTCCAGTCCCAGGACGACCTGTATGGAAGAATGTCTGACAGAGTATATTTAATAGATCGCGTAAGTTGATCTCTTCAAACGTATTTACGTTTGGTGGCGGAGGAATTCGTTTCTCTTAGCTGTATACCCATGGTATTTTTGGGGAAATCAATTTGTGATTTGGCAGGTATGACGATGTGACATTCAAAGTGAATAAATGTGTGATCTGTCAGAGATAAGCATGGCCTCCAGCCTCACAACCGAGAAATGAAAAAAATTGGGCAGGCGGCATGGCTATGTAGGTCGCACCTATTAGGGTGTATAATCACCTGATCTAGAGTTTCATTTACTTCTAAAAATTTATTGTCGATGCTGTCCCATTCGGGAAACGGTTGCTGATCCTAACCATTGGTGATATACATTCGATACACTCAACCGAAATGAGTGGTCGGTCATGTGTGGTCGGGTTGCAAGATGCTCTTGTTGAACCCAGTGTATTCCTCTCTAGAGGTACACTATCAGAAGGTGGTTCCATACCTTGTCATAGTTGGAAATCCATAATCCAATACGTGCTTGCGATTTTGATTGTGTACTATGTATGTAGAACGTAAGATGAAAGCGTTTCTGCTAGATGATTATTATTATTATTGTGGTTGATAGACATAAGAGTTTTAATATAAAGATTAGTTTGGATTCTCATAAGGGAAAAATCTGTTCCGTTATACGGCGTGGTCATATGAGATATTGTTTAATGGCTCAAACTGTTTTAAACTGTTTTACTCATATCAGTCCCATGACTGACCCGGAGTTTATTTTGTTTTGTTTCCCTAAACTCTTGGGTGCCCAATTTTGTATGGGCAGTCAAGTAGTCGGGATTTACAGAGTCTTGAAGAGCTGGAGCAGGAAGCTTCAGGATTATATAGCCATTGTTTATTTCCGTTGTGTTGTAAGTGTTGTACTTTGGAAATGATATGTATGTTCAAGTACAGATTTATATTTCCAAGTTATGATATATATTATATGTTATTCGTTCTGCAGTGAGGTTCGTGTTACTCTGATGTTGTGTTCTTCTTCTTCTTCTATTCTAAGTTTCTATATTTTCTATTCTCACCCTCTATTTTCTTTCTATTAGTTTTCTATTTTCCAGTACAATGTGGGTTGGACTTGTGTTATTTGGTCAGCTCAAATTGGACCGGAATTTCGGGACACTACAATTATTCTTTATAAAAGTGAGGTTGAGTTTTATTTAATATTGTATTTGTACTTGAAGCATTCATTAACAAAGTATAAAGTGGATGTAGGTTCTTTAACACTGAACCACTATAAATCGTGTGCTTTCTTTACTTTTTGCTTTCATTACAGTCAGAATTATCATTCATTTGTGTGTTAGAATCATTTTTGGATCTAACATTTTGGTTCTTTCACTGAGAAGTTTTGAATTCTCTACATCTTGGGCTACCATTCTACTGTTTGGGTGTGTATATCCGAAGAAGATAGTCCATACAATCAATATTTCTGAAATTCTCTTCAAAATAAGGTCTCGACAAATTGGATACTATGGCCAAAGGAAAAGGAAAAGAAGTCCAAAATGCGCGGGAAAGTTAAATGGGTTAGGATTAGCAAGCTATGGTCATTACAAGGTCAAGGCGACAAATTTCAGGGGCTAACCGATCTGGCAGGACATCTCCGAACCAGTCTGACCACCAAGCCCCGAACCGATCGAAGCTTCTCATAATTTGATTAATTTATTTATTCCGGTAATGCTACTCCGATCTGATACGGTTCCCTAAACGCTGATGCCCGCTCCCCTCCGATCCGAACCACAGGAACGACTTCAGGCCGATCCGAACCAAATGTAGGTTAGGCCGAAAACTCTACTCGAGCCCCTACAAACGGTCTAATACCAGCCGTGGCAATTGATGATCAGCCTACGCCCTCTGCACTCGTCACACAAGGAGAATTTTCGCGCTTGCTTGATATGCTTGAGAGCACTAGAGACACTTTGGAGGATCACAAACGCGATAGTGTTCTCATGAGGGAGAATATGACAGTTATGAATGAAGAAATAAGCTAGTTTTGCAGACAAAGAGTGGCCCCTCTGATACGTCGTTGTGCAATGGATCATTCATCATCTTCAAATGAAGAGCGCCCACGTAAAAGAAAGCCATACGAAAGGCCCAAAAATCTGGACCAGTTGACATTCAGATCATTGGGATCTCGTGAAGATGCGACTCGTATTCTGGGACCCGACGATCCGAGTTTGAGGGAACCAATGTTGTTACTAATGCGAGGATCACATGTTCTCCCCAGAGATCCAAATATCACCAATCCCACTCAAGGGCAACTCTTTCAACCTATTCGTCCTATGAATTACCGGGACCGTAGGAGGCGAGGAGGTTCAGCTACTAATCGAAACTAAAGTTCATCGCCCGAAGTAGACGCCAGACGTGTTAGAAGAGACAGAAGCATGGATCCTGAACTGACTCTAAGCAATGCGGAAGTGGAAGCGTTGGTGCATCAAATCATGGCTGATAGACGCCGATAGACCAATGAAGATTGAGGTATTGAGCGCAGTCACAGTCCATTCACCGATGACATCCTGAATTTCCAATTGCCTCGACGGTTCAATCTGCCACAAATTGACCGATATGCTGGGAGAACAGATCCGAAACAACACTTGATGAGATATGCATGGTATATGAACGCTGCAGCCACGCCTGATGTTGTAAAATATAAAGCCTTTTTGATATATCTAGAAGATGCTGCATTAATGTGGTTTACTCGACTTCCCCCACGATCAATGTTGAGCTTTCAAGAACTAAGCGAGCGTTTTATGAATCAGTTCCGACTCCATGTCCCGAAAGCTAAAAGTGTTATTGAATTGTCTAGAATCAAACAGGCCCCTGGAGAATCTCTGAAGTCGTATATGGACCGCTTCAACTTAGCAGTTACCAAAGTAAATGATCCCCATGAGCCAACCATTTTGATGGCCTTAGTGGATAGGGTCGATCCAGATAGTGAATTCAGAGGTTATTTAGCTGGAAAGCCACCGTTGACTAGGGAGGCATTCTACGAAAAGGCAAATATTTGTCTACGACAAGAAGAGATATACGCCTATCGAAAGAGAAAGTATGATGGAACTTCGAAAGAAGATATCCAAAGTAATGTTGTTGTGAAACAATCCGACGATAATTTGGGGAAGGTTGAAGTGAACGTTGGCAATAAAAATGGAGGAAATGGCAACAGGAATGGAAATGGAAATAAAAGAAATAGGAACCAAGGAAACAGCTCTGGAAAAAGACCTCGATCCCAAACTTTTAAGAACTACACGCCTTTGAACGATACATTGGAAAACATCCACGTGGATACTTACATTGTCTTGCAATATAAGAAGCCTCCGCCCCGAGACTCCACGGAGAAGGAGCTCACGACTGGAAAATTTTGTCTATTCCATGGAACCCACTAATGAGTGTTGGCATTTAAGGGACGTAGTTGAAAAGCTGCTATGAGAAGGAAAGTTACATGAATACAAGGTTGTCCCAAGGGATAGTGGCAAGGAGGGCAGGCTCCGAATCAAAATTAGCCCGTACCTAAACCCATAGCCCAACAAAAAGGTAAAGAAATTGTCATCAACACTATAGTGGGGGGCATCCAACTGGTCATAGCTACAGGGCAATGGACCAGTATGTGAATGCAACCAAACACCTTAAAGTAGGGGAATGTAGTAACTTCGAGGATACTGCTCCAGTGAAGCAACAAAAGACGATGGCGGATGATGTAATATTACATGACAGAGATGATACTTGAGTTCAATCGCCCACCGAAGACCCATTGGTGATCACTACCACTATCGGTCCAGCTCTAATTCATAAGGTATTAGTGGATAACGGGAGTTTGGTCAATATTATCTTTAAAAAAACATTCGATCATATGAAACTCGAAGCGAAAGACTTGAAGCCTTGTGAGGGATGGATATGCGGCTTCAATGGAGCGTCGACAGCCCTGATGGGATATATAGAATTGTCAGTGACATTGGGATAAGGAGACTGTCGGAGAGTGGGAATTCTCCCGTTTTAGTTTTGACATCGATTCACCCTATAACACCTTCTTAGGCCTTCCAGCCGTTGCAGAATTCAGGGCTTGCATTGCGCCCTAGTGCCTATTGTTGAAATTCCCAAATGAAGCAGGAGTGGGAGTAATGAGAGGTGATCAAACCACCGGATGAGCCTGCTACATGGAAGAACTGAAGATGTTGCTAAAGGGATTAAGTATCGAAATTAAAGGCGCCTCCTCCCCTGCGAGGGAGGGTTTAGCATAGCAATTAAAGGGACCAACCCCGAGGGAGTCAGCCAGGGAACTGCCCGAGGACATAGATCCCAAAGAGGATGAAGAGCCCAGGGACAGGAAGGCGACCCCCAATGAAACGACCGTGGATATTTCCATTGATGACGTTGATTTGACGAAGGTTTTAAAGATCGGATCTCAGCTAAATCTCCGAGCAAAGGAATTGACTGACTTTTTAAAGGAAAATTTAGATGTGTTTTCCAGGACCCATGCAGATATGTGTGGGATATCACCCTCTGTTATGAGTCATTCATTGAGTATCAACCCAAATCATCCACCCGTTAAACAGAAGAGACGTATGTTGAGACCGGAGAAGTCAACAACCCTAAAGGAAGAAGTAGAGAAGTTAAAGGATAACGGGTTCATTAGAGATTCGACGTATCCTGACTGGATATCTAATCCCGTTTTAGTCAAGAAATCAAATGGGAAATGGCGAACGTGCATTGACTTTTCAGATTTGAACAAGGCTTGTCCAAAACATAGCTTCCCACTTCCTAGGATTGACCAGCTGGAGGACTCAACAGCCGGAGACGGAATTCTCTCCTTCATGGATGCATATTCGGGATACAACCAGATCCCCATGCATGTTCCGGATCAAGAACATACGAGTTTTATCATGAACTTAGGATTAAACTGCTATGTAGTGATGCCATTCGGACTAAAGAATGCCGGAGCCGCTTACTAGCATTTGGTAAATCGGATGTTCTATAACCAGATCAGAAAAACTATGGAAGTTTATGTTGACAACGTGCTCGTGAAATCTAGGCAGTCTTCTAGTCATACACAAGAATTGGCAGTGACATTTGACATCCTACGGAGGTACGGGATGAAGTTGAATCCTTAAAGTGCTCATTTGGGGTTGCATCAGGATATTTCCCGGTTTCATCATAAGTTCTCAAGGGATAGAGATTAACCCTAGCCAAATAGCAGTAATAAGGAACATAAAAGAGTAACAGAAGATTAGGGATGTTCAAAGCCTGACTGGGAAGGTTGCAGCGTTGAGCAGATTCATTTCCAAAGCCACGGACAAATGTGTCCCATTCTTTGATCTAATCAAACATGGGAAACGTAATTTTGAATGGACCCTTAACTGTGTAGAGGCCTTCCAAAATTTGTTGGACATGGTTGGAGAAGCCCCCGATATTTTCAAAACCAATGGATCATGAAGATTTTTTCGTCTATTTGGCGGTGTCATCTCATGCTGTTAGCACAGCCTTGGTGCGTGAAGAAGACAAGGTCCATAGGCCAGTATACTATGTAAGCAAGAAGTTAGCAGCTGCAGAATGCAATTATCTGAAAATAGAAAAGCTTGCTTATAGTCTCTTAATTGCCTCCCAAAAACTTCGTCATTACTTCCAAGCTCATCCGATAATCATATATACTGACCAACCACTAAGACAAGTGTTACAAAGAGCTGAAGCTTCAGGACGATTACTTAAGTGGAATATCAAGCTGAGCCAATTTGACTTAAATTTTCAACCAAGGAGATCAATAAGGGGACAGGCCCTAGCTGACCTCATAGTAGAATTCACGATTCACGAGGAGGAAACAGTGGATGACAAGACTGTCGCTTCATAGCATAAATTAGAACCTAACCCATGAAAGTTATATACGGATGGAGCTAAGAATGATCGAAGGTCCGACGCCGGAGTAGTCATAACTACTCCAGAAGGACGATCCATCCACTATGCCTTGTGATTGGAATTACCAGCCACCAA
Organism: Allium sativum; assembly: GCA_030737875.1. Taxonomy (NCBI): domain Eukaryota; kingdom Viridiplantae; phylum Streptophyta; class Magnoliopsida; order Asparagales; family Amaryllidaceae; genus Allium; species Allium sativum. The sequence goes on from CM060926.1 coordinate 534,616,468, forward strand.
CAACGACTTTGAATATGAGGCCTTGATCGTCGGGCTAAAACTCGCAAAAGGAACTAGGGATAAAGACAGTAGATAAATTCTGTGACTCCAAGATAGTTGTCTGCCAAGTTAAAAAGGAATTCGAAACCAGAGGACCCCGGCTTGTCACTTACCTTGAAAAAGTAGAGGAGTTGCTAGGTAACCTAGAGCATTATAACATAACTCACAATCCAAGAGCAGAAAACCAAAAGGCAGACCGACTAGCTAAATTTGCAAGTTTTGACAACCCAGAAGAAATTGAGATGGTTCCAATAGAGATATTGGAATCACCAAGTTTTGACCAAATGGAAGTCGAAATAGCCCTGGAAACAGAGCCAGAATAGGAATCATGGATGATACCAATTAAAAACTTCCTTAAAAGTGGAATTCTCCCATCAAAGAAGAACAAGAGATGAGCTGTAAAACGTAAAGCCGTAAGATATGTTTTACAGGACGACATCCTTTATCACCAAGGATTTTCCATGCCTCTACTATGGTGTATAGTACATGACGACATCAAACGCGTACTGAGAGAAGCATATTAAGGTGAGTGTGGAGATCATACTGGAGGCCATATTTTGGCAAAGAAAGTATTACGATATGGCTATGTTTGGCCTACCGTGAATAGAGACGCAGCTGATCACTCATGACGCTGCGATAAATGCTAGAGATTCGCTAAAGTTCCAAGAGCACTCCCAAGACAGCTCAGATCAATGGTCAGTCCATGGCCGTTCGCAATGTGGAGATTGGACATCATCGGGACCCTGCCAATTGCTAAAGGAGGACCTACATATGAGATCGTGGCTGTGGATTATTTTATGAAATAGGTGGAGGCTGAACCCTTAAACATGATCACGACAAGAAAAGTGATAATCTTTGTGGTTAGGAAAATCATTTGTCGATTTGGGATACCAAAATCCATTATAGCTGATAATGGAACCCAATTCGATAGTGCGGAATTTAGAAACTTCTACCATAAGTATAATATTGATAAGAGTTATACTGCCGTAGCTCACCCACAGTCGAATGGACAGGTTGAAGCAATAAACAAAGTTATTAAGTCTATTCTTAAAAAGCGGTTGAAACGAGCAAAAGCCATGTGGGTTGATGAATTACTGCTAGCTTTGTTGCCTATCGAACAATCTTCAAGACGGCTACTGGTCATACCTTTTTTCGCTCTCCTTTGGATCAGAAGCAGTAATTCCAGTAGAGCTTAAAGTCCCCTCCCATAGAGTGATGTATAATGACCCAATGATGAATAAAGTGCTCCTCCTAGAGTCCCTGGACATGATTGAAGAGAAGATGGATGAAGCAGACTTGCGTGCTTCAAGACACCAACGCCAAGTGGTACGCTATTATGATCGAAAGGTTCGCCTTAGAACCTTCGAACCTGGAGACTTGGTGCTGAAGCGAGTCTTCCCACCTCCGGTTCATCTAGATCCAAAATGGGAAGGACCATACACCATTCAACGGAAAGTTGAACGGGAGCTTTCAAGTTAACGACCATGGATGGTGAAGAAATTCCTAGAGCTTAGAACGCCCAACATTAGCGGTGATACTTGACTTGAAATTGTATTATCTTCTTTTGTTTTATAGGCCCTGAAATAGGCATGACTTGCCTAGAAAAGTCTAGTTAATATAAACAAAAGATTATATAATGGACGTAGGTCACGACTTGGTCTAACCACTATAAAATACTGTGTATGATTTATTTTACCCGTTCGAATTTTGTTTTATGTATTTTTTGTGATTGTCATAACATAAGTCGAAAACATTAGACATTTGAATCGATACAAAAGTGAATGAAATAACCATTTGCATAGTGACATAAAACGGACGCGAAGCCGACATCTCAAACTCAAACTCTCACGAGTCAAGAGAGAGTATAAAGGACGGGAAGGCGACGTCCTTGAGGCGTGAAGGTGCACCATGACGAAAGACCACCTCGAATCCACTCTAACCTGACCGTACAACAGGAGATTATAAAGGTACAAAGAATGGGTACCAATAAAGAAGAATTTTAGCCCCACTGAAAGAGCTGGGAGCAGTTTAATCAATCTCAAACAAGCCTTAGCTAGGTTCTATATTCAAGATTTCTTGGGGGCATACACATCTCGCACCCTGCTATCAATCATTTATTTAAGCGGCAATTTCTGTGATTGATATTTTCTCTGTCTATACATTTACAGGGGAACGTGATTGTGACTTAAATTATTGTTTACCACTTATACCTATTAATTTCTCAACATTAATAGAAATAGATGACAAACTCGCAAGCACTTGACATAGTGGAAACGAACTACTTTATTTACACAAGTGTGGGTTTATACAAAAGAACTAAATAAACAAAGGCGAGGGCCGTGCTCGCTACAACAACAACTGACTGAGGAACGGGCAAAATGAAGAATATAATTGCCTCTCATTTGGATTTCGGAGTGGACTTTGCTTTCTTGGCAGCCTTAAGTTTTTCCTTCTCCTCTTTTTCAGCCTCGGTTTGGATTCGCTTTGGCTTTTTCTTCCCTAGAACTGGAGCGCTTGGATCAGTAGAATACTTTTTAGCAATCTCATCAGTAATTGACCTGGTTGAAAGTTTGACAACTAACCTGGATCGAGGAGGGATTTCTACGAGAGGTTTAACAGCCTCGAGGTCTTCCTTCTCAGCCTTGGCTTTAAGAGCTTGTCATGTTCAACTTTCATATCAACCAAAGTCATGTCGTCACCATTCACCAAATCCGCAGTCACGACAACATCTTCCTCTTCCTCATGCCCATCATTGCCACCGTCATCTTTTAGGGTATCTATCACATCTTCATTTGGGGGTTTTTTAGTGGTACATGGCATGGGAGTCTCCTCAGCAACCTCGTCCTTATCCTTGACCTTTTCCACAATTTTTGAGCCAGTGACTTCAGCATGCTTCTCTTGGATCTCTTCAGTAGGCCTTGGATCAGTGATTTCTTCCTGCTACTCTTCGGCCTTTTCAACTGACTATGCACCTATAAAATGAGAATTAACTAGTATTAGCTCAGGAGAAAAAATAGGGTCTTTGGTTGGCTGTCCAATAATGTAGCAAAAGGTTGAAATAGCCCTAACAAATTTTAGTGAGAAGGTAGGGATACCTTTGGATGATTTCTCAATTGGAGTAGCTAGAGTCTCTGGTGTCGCTTCAGGAATAGGGGATAAAAAAGATGTCTTAGGGATTCCTGGATTCTCTGGATCATATCCCTTCGTTATGGTTTCCCCAGGGGCAGCGGAAGAAGAACCAATTTTAAGGATGTTTTTCCCCTTAGTTTGATGTGTCTCTTCCTCCATAACTACAGCAATGAGTTTGCGTCCTTCAGCCAAGCGGACCGGTTCTTCACCCCTTAGAAATTTCTCCATAAGTTTGTTTTCATCATTGGAGTCCACCTTGAGCTCTTTCTTCTCCCATTCAATGATTTGGTCCCACACATAAACCATAGTTGTAGGGTAATCTTCGATCGAAGAAATGTCCCGATGACGGATCACTTGGGGAAAGAACTCTATCATCAGTTCACCATAACTATCCAATTCCTTCTGGGACACAGAAAGCTGAGCTTCGACCTCTTTGGCAGATTTAATGGCGATGCCTGTATTCCCTTCGGCTAGTACTGCTCTAGATTCAACCTCCATTAGTTTGGCTTCCAATTCGGCATTCCGGTTTGCCAAATCAGTATTATTCTTCTCTAACTCAACCTTCTCATGTTCAAGGGTAGTGCAAGCCAATTGTGCTTTAACACTCTTAGATTTAGCATCCTCATCTTGCTTCTTTAGATCTAAGCGCTCTTGGCTATGGGATTCCTATAAAGGGTGGTAGCGCTTCTGTAACTCCTTATGTTGCTTTTTGTAGTTGTCAGCATCTCGTTGAGCAAGAGCAAGCTGAGCCTGTGCATCTTCCAAGTCCTTCTCTGAATTTTTCAAGATGCTTTCGGCATAATCGGCCATTTCCTTCATGTGACCGATATCAGTGATTAAGCCCTGAATAATCTTAATAAGGATGCATGAATATTTATACATCCGTGTATTGCCTGTCCACTAAGTCTATCTTTTCTTTAGCATCATCGCCCACTTTGAAGAAACAAGCTCAAGTGAAGGAACAAACTGTAAATGATCAAAATAATGATCCGGGAATTGTTTCTTCAAATATGACAATTTTACTTTGTGCTCAGAATCGAGTGACACCGGTTTGGATAAGGATAATTCGACATTTCTTTGTTTAGCAGGTACAATGGATATTTCATCCTTACTCGATCTTTTTTCGGACATTTTATGTTTATCCTGCGAATCAACGCACTTCGACGGAGGTTTCTCTTGAGGATGCTTTTCTTTAGGAGGGATCGGATCTTTGGAACGTGGTTTGTCCCCTTCACGATGATCTTGGTAGCTCTTGTACTTGTCTAGGTCTGACCGATGAGGAGAACGAGAACGCGAAGAATGAGGGCGTTTGGAATCATAATGTCTCTTGTCATCCCTGCCGCGGCGCTCGTGGCGATCATGTTCAGCGTCGGAGTCAAATCTAGGCATGCTGGCTCGGACTTTCCTGACATCATAGCGGGGGCGTGTCATCGTTCCTGCAAAATAAGGTACGTAAAGCTCAGAACCAATGTTTATGTAAATCACAGGTACTGTGACGTGCACTACTAGTGTGTTGTGCATATCCTAAGTGATATCCCCCCCAACCAACCAGAATCCGAAGTTAGGATAGTATGTGCAGTTTCCTTAGTCTTCACAGGAGTAACTTCTTTTTCAGAAGTAAAGGTAAGAGGATATGTTCTGAAATCTTCTGAAGTATAAAGGGTCTCGAGCAAGGGAAGATTTCCCAAGCCTCGAAATATAGATTCATCTGCAGTGGAGGTTGAGGAGCGTCTGACATCAACTATTTTGGAGAGACCGATTTTTCAGGAGTGGCTGCATCCTCGGAGTGATGAATTTATCTCTATCTTTTTCCGCTATATTTGCTAGTATATCATCTTGAGTTGAAGAAGGAGAAGGAGGATCCCTAAGGGGAAATGTTGGATCTTTTGAACTTTCTCCCCTCTGGAGTGGAGTGTCAATGGGCCCTTCAACTGGGGTTATGTACACATAAGGGCCTTCCCCATGACCTATGCTATGAGTTATAGTGACTAGACGATGCCGATGAAGATATTTACTAAGCAGTTCTTTATAGTCAAGAATTTTTTATTACCATTGAGTAGCCGATTCAAACAATCAAATTGCACCTGATGCTTCTCTTGCGGCGGATTAGGAACTGCAATTGAAAATAAGCAATGATTAATACATGCGCAATAAAGATCAGAACTCGAATTAAAAGGCTAAATCTTTTACTTGATTTAAGACATCTTCTGGAACACCCCGGTTGCTGCTTAATATAGAACCATTCAAGCCTGGGATCACCAACCTTGATGTTAAATGGGACGGTTGTGATCTTTCTTTTGGGCACAAATTCGAAGTATACAAAAGTGGGGGTGTCCTTAGTTCTATGTATGAAATTATAGAAGAAATGAACGTCCTCGAAAGTAAGTTCTACACCTAATATTTCCTTATATGCTATGTAGAAAGTGATGGCCATGTACTCTTCAGGTGGATTATAAGGTCGATCTATGTTCGAAGGAAACTCGGTATCTCTCCGAAGAATCCCATGCTTTAAACATATCCGCACGTCATTGTCGATCATTGATGCAACGAAGATCTTTTGGATTATCCAAAACAACAACATTCCCAAATTCATCAGGAGCATGATTATCCCCAACTCCTCCTTCCTCTTCTTCATCCATGGAGACATCACCCTCGGAAGAAACTTCACTATCATGGGTTCCCATCTCGTAATCTGGACCCTCGCTGTCCCAATCTGGATTTGAAGTAGAGGATATATCTTCATTGGTATGACTTTCGGATGTTTCCATTGCTACTTTTCTTTCTGCTAATCTAGACGAGCGTCTTTCAGCCATAACTGCTCTACTATTGAATAAACAATAGCATAAATTAGAGTAAAGTTGCTCGTTCCCCCTGTGTGTATCTGTATGAAACTGCGCTGGTGTGTGCAATGCTGAAATCAGAGAATATAAAGTAAGCAGAAAAGAAGGCAGTGTAGAAAGTAATTGCATGTTCATTAAATCCAGGAGACCCAGTTTTGAAGGCTCTATCCTAACTGTCCACGAAATTATAAGATGTATTTGATTTTTGGTTGAACTATATGTAAAGTAATGTGTCACAGGTTTACATCATCAAGGCTCCAGTTCTATACAAATCTAAATGATAAGGTTAAGCTATGCTTATGCTCCATATGCAAGGACATCGGACTGGTGCGGATGTCTGAATGTAAGGATGTTGGATCAGTTCGAAAGTCTGAGTGCAAAGATGCGGGATCAGTTCGAATTTTCCACGATGGGCACGTCGGGTCGAGTCAATGTGCTATGGGAAACAGTTTCGGTTCAAAGCGGAGATAGGAAGGAAATAGAAGCGGATCGGCTCGAAGTTTCACGAGGGATAACGCTGGATCGTTATGCTATGAAGAGGTTATGATTGCTCAGATCGGTGGACTCCAATCCGAACCGACCCCCCTCGCTGCAATTCAATTTCATCACCCAAGCCTTTTTGAGTTTGCTCTAGAATCCTCTACTCCGGCTCGATCCATTCCTCATCTTCCTAATTCATCCTCTCCTTCTTCCTTTTCATCACACCAAAAACTAAGCCTCCATCGCCTTTTCTTTTTCATCGAACTCAGGAACTAATCCCAATGTCAAGCCCCACGACGCTGAGCCCAAATCGCATGTGTTACCACCTGGAGGTGAAATCGGCACCACCATCTATGGCGGCGATCGAGATGACCTCGATTTTTGCCTTCCTCATCGATTTAGCCAAAACGACATGGATTAACGTGAAGATCCGAACGTTATGTACACAAAAATCAAAGATTGAAACATGTATGATTAAGGATTTAAGCCTACTTGCAGTTGGATTAGAAGATCGAGATGGAGTTGATGAAGGAGAATTAGGGATTTGTCTGGAAATAATGGTTAAAACACGACAATGAAAAGTAAAATAAGGGATAGGAGAGAAATGTGCAAATATATATGAGGGAGATAGGTGTCCCTTCGTGTTCAAGGGGATTGGGCACTTTAATCCGATCCGATCAGCAAAACAGTGCAGCCCAGCTTAAAGCATGAAAGCCATTGATGCAATGGTAATTGTACATGGATCGAATCGGATAAACTTAATCCGAACCATGATCATCAAAGTTAACTCAGCACACGAGACAAACTCGAAAGAAGAAGTAACAATCATACATTATAAAAACTTCACCTGAAGGAGCTACTTGGACATTAAATAAAGTTCTTGGAATTATTTTGAATAACGGAAGCAATTTACACATTCCGTTGTGTATTTATAGACAACAAGAGATGCGATTTGATGAAGCAACACAACTTTACAAACGAATGGAAGCAATTATTCAATGACTTCAATTTAGAAACAAATAGATGTCTATTTCGAAGCACACTCCATCTCCGATAGGAGCGTACTACGAGGGGGCAAAATGTTAGCCTATTTTGTGATTAGGCTACATAAAGATAAGAGATTGCTTTGCAAATAGAAGGGATGAGCACCAGGAAGTCGGTTTGGTTCGAAGACCCCCAAACCGATCCCTTTTTGCCTTAAAGCAAGCAGCCTAGGACACGATGGATAGAGAGCATGCCCGAATCGGATTGGCTCCTTCCGATCTGTATCCCCATCAATTATCTGATCCGTACCACAACGCCACACCAACAACGCACGATTCCCTGAAGACTCGGAGCAGTTAGGAACCTACTTCCCCACGTTCAGCCATGAAGGATATGCGCTGGCAACACCTCAGGGCTCCTCATTCCGAATAGAACGGGATGGCTGCCACGTGTACCCGAACCGGAGGCCTTCAAAGGAGACTTTCTGCCTATAAATACAGTACAAGCTTCATTTCAAGGGATCCTTTGGAAAACTTTTGACTCAAGCTCTTCTTGCAACCAAATTTCACCACTTTATTCAGATCATTATCATCATTCGAAGCACAATTTAGTAAAGATTGAGTGAAATTATTCTTTATAAAAGTGAGGTTGAGTGTTATTTAATCTTGTGTTTGTACTTAAATCATTCATCAACAAAGTATAAATTGGACGTAGGCTCTTTAACGTCGAACCACTATAAATCGCGTGTTTTCTTTGCTTCTTGCTTTCATTTCAGTCAGAATTATCATTCATTTGGGTATTGAAACTATTTTTGAATCTAACAAAAATACTTCCTTGGAAAGCATAGAATATCCAGCTAGTATATCTAATTCTTCCAATAAAATCCTCCTCAGGAAACAAAAGATAATAGTGGAAAATCAAAAGATTTTAAAGAAATTATTTAGCAAAAAGATGCAAAAGATCTCCTCAAAGATGAACAAGTTCTTCGGGAAAGTGAGTCACAAGCTTGGATTATCTTCATAATTCTCCACTGACTTCAATATTTATTTCCTTGTTGTAGTAAATTCTATTTTCGTTATTTTATTTTGATTCCTTGTTATGAATCATCTTTATGTATCATTATTAAAATCATCGATAAAGTTCTTGCATTTTTGTTAATTCCCTTTAAAACAACTTTGGAATAATCATTAGAGTGTTAAAAACAAGTATATATAAACCAAAATTTGCTGAATTCGAAATCTGTAAGAGACATGTCAACATGGGCTACCCTACATATCAACATATAACTGCCAATTTTCCGAAAACGTATGGATTTAAAAACTATCACAACCAACTTGAGTCTATTCTTTTTAAATGAATTTAAGAGCCTATAAATACCTATTTATCCTAGAAAAAATTGTCTTTTCATTCCTCCTTTATATCCATTCATTATCCAATTTTATCATTCCATGGCTTCTCCAATTCATAGTTTAAGTGAGAATCTAGAAATTGAAATATTGTTAAATGTTTCGAAGGTGATAAACCTGGTCATTTGAAAAGAGACTGTCCCAACATGAAAAAATCAAAGCACATTTCAAATGCTTTCAATAAGGAGAAGAAACAGACATTCAATGCAACATGGGATGATCAGATACATTATCAAGTGATAGTGATTCAGAAGCAGCCAATATGTGCTTTATAACAATGGATGACTGGGTATGGAATTATAATAAAGTGATTACTAATGTTTTGAATGATATGCATCACCGATATAAAATACTCAGGAAAAAGTACAACAATAGTTTGGCAGAAATAGATAGATTAAAATTGTTCAATGAAAAGTTAAGTAAAGAAAAAACTATGTCTAGAAGATGAAATAGAAAGATTTAATGATCATAAAAATGGAAAAGATTTAGCACATGGAAGTTTTGACAAACTGAAAAGTGAAAATGAATCCTTAAAATCATAAAATCTTTCGATGAAGTCGTAGATCATTGATATGAATGTCAAAATAACATCTATAGACAATGTTATTCTTAATCATAGTAATGCTTTTGATAAAATGAAAATTGATACTGATGAATTTAAAAAAGAGAAGATAATTTAGAAAAAATATTATCTGCATCTAAACATACTAGGAATAAACATGGACTTGATATACCCTAAGGCTAAATCGAAGAAAAATAGTACTCAATGTACTAAGTTTGTTAAGTCTATCATGTTCAATCCTAAACATAGGAATTAAAGTTAAATCCTCCAAATAGGTTCATTAATTTATGGGTTCCAAAAAGGTTGGATAATACTGAAAAAGTAAAATATATTGATAATTTTATTGGTAAGGTTTATTTATCAAACAATTATATTTTGAAAGTGAATTTAAACTCTTCATGGGTTTGGCATCTCAAAACTTAAACCCACGGACCCTAAAGTAAAAAAAGGTACCAGCATGCATATTTATAAATTTCCAGGTACCAAATAGTAGATGCCCAAAGCATATGTCGAGAAATCTATTGAACCTTAGATTTAATATGAAAAGGATTTGTTATTAGTATCGGCAAACTCTAAACCTCATCTAAATTATATAGTTTATTTCGTATTTTGAATTTATTTGATTTCCCCACTTTTGTTTTATTCATATGTATATACAAATTCTACATATTGTCTAGCAGCAAATTAAACAATACTTTTTTACCTTTTTATTGATGACAAAGGATGAGAAATGGTATCAATATACTAGACAGAATGATACGGGGAGTGCACAGAGTAAGAGAGAGTCAAAAATATTATATTTTATCTATCAAATATTTATATGGTTGTCATCATCAAAAATGGGGAGATTGTTAATACCCTAGGTATTGATTTTGATGAGAACAACTATATAAACATTACTACTAACATATATTTAAGTTGTGAGGTTATATAAGATATATTATGAAGTCATTTATGGAGATAAGAAACGACCCAAACTCGCCCTTACGGGAAAGCCTGGATTATGTTGAGAACACAAAAAATCAGAACACAAACAGAAGAACACTTCATTGCTTATTACAACAATTTACATCAGAGTAAAGAATAACAGAGTATGAATAAATATTGCACATTGGAAAATATCAGAGATTTAAAATTACAATGCAGCGGGAAAATAATACATAACACCACTGAAAGAAATACACTGATACAGAGCTTTCCGAGTATAGTTCCAGCTATAAATCCAGGGTCCTGTAAATATAATATCTGCAAAACCCCAACTACTAGCTGCCCGTGTGGAAAAGGGGCACCTAGAGTTTAGGTTAAAACAATAAACTCCAGGTCAGTCATGTGACTGGTGTGAGAACTAAAACAGTTATTTAAAACTTTACTTTAGAAATAAAGTAAATCAAGGAACCATGACGTATAACATGGAAAGGGTTTTCTCCTAAGAATACCAGTGCATAAACAAACAGCGGAATGCTTTTCGAAAAATGAAGCTTTTATAAGATTCATGTCCCATCACACAATGCAACGAAAGCCGGATGATAGAGTTTTACCTTATAATATCCAAATATGCTTGGTACATTTAAAACAAATCATTTTGATATTACTATAAGTGTATAGTATCAAAACAACTTTAAATATAAATGTATCAATCATAGACGACATAGTATCCCATGATACTATGTCGCCATACTAGGCTCTACAATAAAAACCGAAATGTCACATATTGGAAATTGGATTCCATCTATGAGTCGAGGCAAGGGATGGCTCCTCACCGATTCGAGACACCCTGGGCTCCATACCATGACACCGCCTATAGCTAGAAAGAAACGCCGTGCACTCCCTGCAGTCCGATCCCCTTTTTGACTCATACCAAGATGTGGGGCTCACAAATTAATTTTTGACTCATACTGAGATGTGAGGCTCACGAATTAACGCTATACACAAAGATATGCTGTTTAAAGCTGTGCTTTGATCATCAACCACAAGACTATGCTTTTCAACAAAAACCTTGACAATTTGCATCTCAGCATGCCACACTGACAATTCACGCCATGCGACTGATGTCTATCGATATATTACCTCTAAGCTCGTACGTCTCAGAGAAGAGTGTTAAGCAAGAGAATAAATTCTCCGCCACCAAACAAATATATATTTAATAGAAATCAGTCAACATAGAATAAAATCCAATGTTAGACACACATCCATTTACTCGTTCGTTTTGGGTCTGAACAAAACTGAAGGCACCTTATTCCTCATCCCATATGTCCAATATAGGAGAGGTGTCCTCGCATATCCAGTCGATCTCCAAGTATGTCTGGACGATCACCACTTATTACCTTGTCTTGGGTGTACAACCCAATCAAGACATCAGTAATCATCCAAACGATGTGAAGACCTCCAGTCTTCAACCACCGTCTTCATCGTCGACTTATTGTCGAATCAATTATTCAGAATGGGTTTAAACCCGGCCTTTTTGAATAGTATACGTATTTTATAAACAACTGCTATAAAAACACAACATGTGCCTCATTCCGATTAAGAATATTCTTTTATTCAAATATTCACATCATTAGGGAAAGGTACCTATTATTTTTATCAAAGATAAATTATTTAAATTTATTCTTTAATCTTCCCGTGGATATCAATTCAAACTAAATTAAGGTTTTTCCAAACTAGTCGGGATTAGCACACCTTACCAAAGTAATCATTTCTTTTATTATCCCAACCTACTCATCCCATGGAGCAAAACTGGTAATACTCCATATTTAACACCACAGTTATTGGTAAAATTAATTACCATTTCCCGTTCAAACCTAATTAAAGATTTAACTATCACTTGGAGTTGTAACACCCCACGTCCATTAATGTCACTCACTAAGGGAATGCATTAAGTTTCATGAAGTGTTATAGGTAAATAAGAACATAATAGCACATGACAGACATGTAAAATAGCAGTGGAATTAAAAACTTTATTTAAATCAAAACATCATGGTCCCAAATACTGAGCTTACATCATAAGTAACTAATTAAATTAATAATCTGTCTTGCCATAAATATCAGAGTACCAAAGCACAAAACCATATTTCCCCTGTAAAGCCATAAGAGAGTTGACAACAAGTCAAAGCAATACGTCTATATCCAAAATCCAAGCTAAGCAGAAAGAATCCAAATCAAATCTAAGCACTTCCACCATGAGAACCTAGGGGGAAATGGAAGAGAGAGAAGAGGAAATAAAAAGGGTCGGACATAAAGTCTGGCGAGTCATGTTACTTTTAAATATAAATAAATAAAAGTATCATGGCAGATATATAAAACTAGAAGAACAAGATAACAGTAACAATAACAAGTGTGAACCGAGCAACATAAGATGAACAAGATATATTGCGCTTCCTAAATACATTTCTTTGCACCGTGCAGATACTAGTATATCAGAAGTAGAATGATCCCTACTAATACTATTCCATTACATTTTCTTGAATATTAGGTTACTTTGGTTAATAACACTCAAGACTTATACGCGCATCATACCCATTTACATTCCCGTGGATTCACCTAATACAATATATATAGCTATCTCTCAATATTGAGATACACCCCATGGTATCCCACTCACACGGTCTCCACCGAAATGAATGCAGTCCCCCATCCTACGCCGGAGTGACGTACGGATCTCTATATAACAGTGTTTACATTCCGCATATATCTGTCATTACTACGCTACGTAAGTGTACAGACTGCCACCATCGATCGAATCAGATTCCATATCGGAAAAATGCCCTCTAGTCTACGATACACCATCCAAAGCAGATATGCATGTATCTAAACTATCCCACGTATGTACTGTAATTGTAGCTCGATGCCTCAATCGCATGTCCTCTAGGGTGCACCAAGTTCCGTGGCAGGGCTAAACAAGAAACACGGAACTCGGCCGGGAGCTTTTCCATACCTGTACAGGCCGCCTTTAAGCACCTTCAAATACAGATATTCCTCGGGTCTGTTTTCCATGGTGGCTATGGCCCCACCTCGGCCCCTCCCTCAACTAGTAAAGACTACAAGAGCTAAGCGACCGCCCCTAATACAACTAATCTAAACATTCATGTGGCGTCTACCCTCAACCCCGTACCTCGATAGTGAAAGGTGAAATGATATCTTGGGTTTAGCTCTATTCTTTTGCATCCCGCTGGTTGTCGATGACGGATATCCGACGGTCTACTATCCTTGTTGGTCGTGATCCTCTCTACCTCCTCGTGAGGCAACCGTCGAAACACGCTAGTGTCACCTCGTCATAGCATTCTGACTGCATAGCTACATCTGCAGTCAAGGCCCACCCACCTAGTTGTTACGCGTAGACCCAACCCCTGCGAGTACAGCCTATGTAACACCCCGAATTTTCTGTTAATAATAAATTAACAAATTAAAGTATACTTAATTCAAAATAAAAGAATTAAGGGAAACGGGTTATGCCATTGCGTTCGTCTCGGAATTCTACTTGAGATAGAGTCCGAGTTTGCGTAAATCGGACTCTGTATGAAGAAGTTGTGGTCTTCGGAAGTTTCAGGATTCGATTTAAAATTCAAACAGTTCAAAATTCGAAAATAGACCCAAATTGGGCTGGGCGGGAAAATTCCCGTCCAGGACCCAGGTCGACTAGGGGGTCGACCTACCCAGTCGACCTGGTCAGGTCTTGGCTGGCTTGGTCGGGTTCTGAGCGATTTTCTGAGTTCTGATGTGTCACTAGGGCTGATTTGTCACTTTCCGATTGGCTCCTCTTGGTGTGTATGGTCTGGATTCACTCTATGATCATCTGACGGCTCAAATCAATCTGAAATTCTATAAATACAACCCAACACTCAACCTAAATTCACACAAATAAAATAGAGCTAGAGCTGTCATGTTGCCGGGAGGAAACTAAGAGTAGCCGTCACTTGGAGAAAGCTTAGAGACAAGCAAAACTAAAGTAAAAAATAAGGTTCAAACAACGTTTATCTACCTAAAGGAAAGCATTGCAAATTCAGAACTCAGAAACCTGAAAATCAAGATCGTCGTTTGTTGTAAGTATAGTGATTTTTCCGATGAGACTAAAAATTAAGACATGATTCAATGTAAAGTGGAAATGGAATTTTACTATTGTATAACGACGATGCTAGTTCATATCTGTGTATTGCAATGATTGTATTGTGAATGGTATTGGGATGTTTGTGGTATAATTGACTTGATTTGGTCCTATTGTACATTTAGAATGAAAGCAACATCACATACAAGTATATGGTTAATGTTAGAATTCACACCTATATGTTTATATGTTTAACAAAGATTGTATACATTATTCTAAGTCCAAGTTAAGACTTATATACACATGTTCTATGTTAAGACCATCATGCCTACATGATTAAATCCTATGTATATGTTCTTATGTTCTTTGCAAGTTTGTAATTGGGTCCATGCCAAGTACCATTTAGTTTCACACGATTATTACAAGTTTCATGTTATAATAGGATACATGATTTGATCTAGTTCACACTTTTGGGTTAATGTCAAAAATAGACATTTTTATGGACATGTAATAACTTTGCAACATGCTAGTTTGTGTTTGAAGTTATGCCTAGATAAAAATATGTTTATGCTTATGTTTTAAGTCTAAATTATGTCGTTTCATGTGACACCTATTTAATTAGATTCTTATTTGAATGCAAGTTCACATGACAAGTTGAAACCCATGATTTATGTTAATTAGATCGCAAAGTTGCAAGTTCATATGTCACACACCCTTTATGTTATTTAGAATATTTCATGTTCTTGGCTTTCCCTTCTATGTTTATAATTTGGGCTGAAGTATCTAGCCCAACGTTCATTATAATCTTACGAACGTACAAACGGGGGAATATCGTTGGGATTAAACATGAAAAATATATGTGTTGGCATGTTTTGCACGTGCCAATGATTGGTGACATTTAAATGGTATGAATTTCCATGCCCAAAAAAATAACGAACTTGGAAAATGGGCCATAACATTTACATATAACAAGTAAAAGAGACAAATATGTAAATTTAGAAAATACGAGTATGCTTAACCCGAGGTTGGATTGAGTTATGATGTAAACCTGCCCGGACCCGCCCAGCTGTCCAGTAATCACAACAATACCTATCCAATGTGGGAGGTTAAGGCATTGAGCCCAATAAGGACCCGAGGTTAGACTGAGTTACGGTGTAAACCTGCCCGGAACTGACCGGCACATCCGGTAACCGTAACAGTACCTGTCTAATGTGAGTGGTTGGTGCTTTAACTAATTAAAGCTAAGGACAGACAAGTCAGGATGGTAGGGTTTAGTTAACTAAAACACTTAACCAATTCAACATGTTAATTAAACTGATGAGTGGGGTTAGGTTAATACAGACACTTAACCACTTAAAATGTTTGACAAGAAAACCCTAGTAACGGGGACCCATTTTAGCAGTAACCCAATTAGGTATCATGGTACCCTGAAACTAGGCAGGGTGGGGCACGATTACTGGGATGATTGTAAGCGGTCAAAAGCGATGGCGGTTGGTGCAGCAGTGTGGGTTCTAACGGATTGCGGGCATGCACACACTTCGGAGCAGACAAACATGGCACTGGGCATAAGTAGTATAACCTATGCATTCTAGAATTGTGTCGGGCTGCCACCATGGGACTTGATACACCCTATAGTGGGACTAGCATAGGTATCTACAATCATTGGGGGCCGTATGACACATATGATTTTGCGAGTAGGAGCCGATCTTTAAAAAGGGGATCACTTCACCCCCGATCATGGGGCGCCAATCAGAACAAATACAAGTATGTGCAGAGATATAGTGTGGGCGTGCGGTAGTATATTCGGTTCAAAACTGCTTTATCTTAGTTTATGATACTTTCCTGTTTCCAGTTTATACCTATCGTTCCCATTTTCTTATTATCATACTAAAGAGTCACTAGACTTACCAGGCTTAATGTCTGGCTATATATTTCTTTCGTCTTTTTTTTTCGTCCCCCCCTCCACCAGGTCCACAGGGAGGAAACAACCCAGCTTAGTCAGACTCTTTGCAAGTTTCAAGATAGTAGATGTATGGTTTGGGCTCTCTTTCCTTGGCCATGGCTTTTGGACACATTCTATGGGGATTTATGCAGCTTTAATTATGTTTTATGCTTCTTTATTTAATAATCAAGATAGAAATGATGATGTAATGTTTTGGAAGTTATTGTGAGACAATTATGGAAATGTTTTGTATGAACACGTATTTATGAAATGAAAGTCTGTTTGTTTTCCGCTGCTTATATATATATGTGTTTATATCTGTCTTGTGTTTTATCTGTGACTTTTACTTATAAACTTCCACCGAAGTTAAGGCATTCCCTTTGTGAGTGACCATGATGGAGGTGGGGTGATTCACTTGGTATCAGAGCACAGGTTTACCAGATTAGATAAAGGTTTTTGAAACTCTTTTCAAAAAGAAGTTGAAAGAAGCATTTTTTTTTCAAGAAAAAGTGTTGTTTTTAAAAGTCATAATTCCCCCAAAGCCATATGCACTATCTCTCTATCCTTTTGTCTTGAATCTTTCCTTTTGTTTCAGCATGTCGGGAGATCTTAACCTTCCAGAAGGAGTACCGATACCTGGCTGGTTCCGAAGGTACCTAGAGGCTAGGGCCAATAATGCGGGCCCAACAGATATTCCTCCTCCCATAGTGGCAGCGGTTCCTCCTCTTACTCCTCCTAGTGAAAATGCTTTCGCTAAGACGTGTAGAGACTTCAAGGCTATGGGTGGAAAGGACTTTTATGGAACTGAATCCTTTGTGGTAGCAAGGAACTGGTTGAAGGAGACTGAAGATTTGTTCGTCATCTTCGAAGTTGACGACAGGTAAAAGATACAACTAGCAGTGTGGTTGCTTAAAGACGAAGCTTCTTATTGGTGGGAAGTTACCCATGCTGAGAGGCTAGTGGAAACTTGGGAAGATTTCAGGATGAGGTTTGAGATGAAATTCCTCTCCCAAGCTGAAAGAAGATTGCAGATGGAGAAGTTCCTAACTCTTAAACAAGGAAATATGACAATCAAGGAGTACATCAATCAGTTTAATCAACTGGCCAGATTTGGGCTAGATTTAGTAAACACCCAACACAAGAAGGCCCTTTGCTTCGTCAAAGATCTGAATGAGCCTCTACACAGCCTTGCTATGACCCATATACCCATGGGAGCGACTTATGGAAGCTTGGTGGACATGGCGCTGCTACACGAGGAAGATAAAGGCAAGAAAGAGACAAAGGTGGAAGTGCCTCAAGAAAAGAAAGAGGGTTTACAGGCTAAGAAAACAGACTTCAAGAAGGGCGGGAAGAACAAAAAATCCCATGAAAAAAGAAAGTGTAATTTCTGTGGCATTGTTGGACATATAGTGAAAGACTGCAGAAAGAAGAAGGCGAAGATGAATGGTGGTTGTTTCCATTGCGGCGAGACTGGACACATGGCTAAGGACTGCCCAAAGAAGCGGGGGCAGGGACAGAGGACTGGATCCACTTCAGGGGGACAGGTTCACGCGCTGGTGGCACCTCCACAGGAACGAGGTAGAAATATTTCTGTAGAAAGCTTAGTTTCTCTATGATCATCCAGTTCGCACTCTCTTTGATTCTGGCGCATCACACTCCTTTATTTCATCTGCTTTAGTAGAATCTCTGCACCTACACACTAGTATGGTAGAGGATCCCTTGGTTGTTTCAAATCCAATTGGGGGCTCAGCTCATTTGTTAATGGTTTAGATTTGAAAATCTCTATTCTAATTGTTGAGTTTAGATGTAGTGCCTTTGTTTTGGGTTTCTCGGGATATGGATTGATCTTAGGCATGGACTGGTTATCCAGTAATGGTGCCATTCTTGATTGTGAGAAGAGAGCGGTTAGACTCTTGACTCAGCTCGGTAACACTCTAGAAATTTCTTGTAATCCCTTGAATGCTGTTATGCTTAGTTATCTAGAGTCGCTTGATGCTTCTGTTGAGAATTTGCAGTCGGTTAGAGTGGTCCGTGAATACCCCGATGTCTTTGAAGAGGTGAAGGGCTTACCTCCGAGGCGGGAAATAGACTTCCGCATATATCTTGTTGATAATGCAAAGCCCGTAGCTTTACCTGTTAGGCACATGGCTCCAAAAGAGAGAAAGGAGATCAGTAATCAAGTTAAGGAGCTTCTCGAGAAGGGGTTTATAAGGCGGAGTATCTCGGAATAGGGTGCTCCAGTGGTGTTCGCCACCAAAGCAGATGGCTCACTACGTCTTTGTGTGGACTATAGGGAGCTAAACAAGATGACTAAGAAGAATAGACACCCGCTTCCCAGAATAGACGATTTGTTTGATCAGCTTGTAGGTGCGTCGGTTTTCTCCCAACTTGATCTAGCTACTGGGTTCCATCAGCTAAGGGTAGCTGAAGATAGCATTGATAAGACGGCATTCAGAACCCTAGACGGTTTCTTCGTGTGGCTTATCCTGCCTTTCGGCATGACAAACGCGCCCGCTTATTTCGTAGACCTAATGAGCAGGGTGTTCAGAGAATTCCTCAATAAGTTCGTGGTGGTCTTCGTAGACGATATTTTGATCTTCTCAAAGAATGAGGAAGAACATGCTCAGCATCTGAAGGAGATCATGGAAACTCTTCGAGTCCATCAGCTGAAAGCCAAATTCTCCAAGTGCCACTTTTGGAGAGAAGAAGTAAGATTTCTTGGACATGTAGTGTCCAAAGAGGGGTTAGCTGTGGGCCCCACGAAAGTGGTGGCGGTGCAAGATTGGAAGGCACCAAGAAATGCAACCGAAGTCCGAAGCTTTCTAGGGCTAGCATGTTTTTACCGAAAGTTCATTAGAGATTTCGCGAAAATCTCAGCTCCACTCACAAGGCTAACAAAGAAGAATCTAGCGTTCGCTTGGGATTTGGATTGCGAGTTTTCTTTCCAACGATTGAAAAGGGCTCTCACAACAGCCCCAGTTCTTACATTGCCAGATGGAAGCAAGATGTTTACAGTATACACGGATGCTTGTGGTACGGGACTAGGCGCTGTTCTGATACAAGAAGGGAAGGTAGTAGCTTATGGTGGAAAACAATTGAAAGTTCATGAAAAGAACTACCCAACCCACGATCTTGAGTTAGCCACCATCGTCTTTGCGCTTAAGTCTTGGCGCCATTATCTCCTAGGTGAGAAGTTCGAATTATATACTGACCATAAATCGTAGAAGTATCTTTTCTCGCAGAAAGATCTTAACTTAAGACAACAAAGGTGGATGGAGTTTCTTGCCTCATATGATTTTGAGATTTCCTATACTCCTTGCAAGGGCAACGTAGTAGCAAACGCCTTGAGTAGAAAGAAGCTGACCTTAAGCCCTCTCTTTGTAGAAAGGCAAAGCTTGGAGTATATAGCCAGTTTTGACTTTAGGCCCTCCTCTGATTTTGTACCTGGTTTGTTGGCATGACTAGAAGTACGGCCCACTCTTTTAGACTCAATAGGGGCCGCACAACGCGAAGACCTTTAGCTTGTTGATGTGATTGATAAGCTAATTAGGGGTGAAACTTCCAGTCACCTCAATAGGTACTCCATCGATGATAAGGGTTGGCTGAGGCGAGATGGAAGATTATGCGTCCCACAAGTAAGGGATTTGGTAAAGATGGTTCTCGAGGAAGCACACCATTCCAAGATGACAATACACCCAGGTGGAGATAAGATGTACAAGGACGTAAAGAGAGTTTTCTTTTGGAGCGGCATGAAGAAGGATGTGGAAGATTTCGTTTCTAAGTGCATGATATGCCAACAGGTCAAGGCAGAACAAAAGAAGCCTGAAGGACTGCTTCATCCTCTAGAAGTCCCGCAATGGAAGTGGGATAGCATTTCAATGCACTTCATTGATGGGTTGCCTAGGTCAAGAAGGGGCAATACTAGCATTTGGGTAATAGTGGACAGGCTCACAAAAAGCGCCCACTTTATACCTGTCAAGAGTAGAAGGACTGCCTCATCTCTAGCATCTCTTTATCTCAAGGAAATAGTTCGACTCCATTGAATACCCTCCAGCATAGTGAGTGACCGAGATCCTATCTTTACGAGCGAGTTTTAGCGAAGTCTGCAAGAAGCTGTAGGCACACAGTTATGCTTGAGCACGACCTATCACCCCCAAACTGATGGTCAGACGGAAAGGGTGAATAGAGTATTTGAAGATCTTTTGAGATTGTGCGTTCTTGACTTTGGAGGGACATGGGAGGATCATCTTCCTTTAGTGGAATTCGCCTACAACAATAGCTACCAAGCCACCATCGGCATGGCGCCCTTCGAAGCTTTGTATGGAAGACCATGTCGATCACCAACTTGTTGGTGGGAGTCTACAGACAAGCTTATACTTAGGCCAGACATGATTAGAGAGACTTCAGAAAAAGTGGGCTTGATACGAAAGAGAATGAAGACTGCCCAAGATAGACAGAAATCCTATGAAGACAAAAGAAGGACCGACCTTGAGTTTAAGGTTGGGTCCAGGGTTTTCCTTAAGGTATCTCCTTTAAGGAACGTCGTTCGCTTTGGATCCGCAGGAAAGCTAGCACCAAGATTTGTAGGACCGTTCCCTATCATTGAGAAGATTGGGAAGATGGCTTATAGAATAGAGCTGCCTGAAAGGTTGGCTGGAATTCACAATGTCTTTCACGTTTCTCATCTCCGGAAATGTTTACATGAGTCTGCGGAAGTGGTGGAGCCAAGCATTCTAGAAGAAGTTGAAATAGAACGAGAAACAACTATGAGGATAGTTCTAACTCGAATCGTAGGAACTAAAATCAAAAAGCTATGCAACCATGAAGTCAAGCTTTTTAAAGTTCAGTGGAGCAATGCCGAGGAAGACGCAACTTGGGAAACCGAGGACAAAATACGCGCTGCCTACACTTTTCTTTTTTAGGGTACATCTTGACCTCTCTTTTTCCATAAGTTTATGCTTGTATCTACCTTTTAGTGTATCTTCTCGGTCCTTTTTCTCCTAAATCCTTAGGTAGAAACTAGTGGATGTAAACATGTATTTGAAACATGTTATGATTGATGGCTGCAAGTGGTTGCAAGTGGTTGCTCGTGGATGCATATACACACACCCTAGGTATTAGATCGGCTCAGTCACTTCCATATTGCATATGCATATATGTATTCATAATTGTATGTGGTTGAAACTTGATATGTTGTCATATGGATGTCGCATTTGTATGAATGGTTGCGCACTCATGTAGAATTATGAGTAGGGAAAAATTTGCATACATAATGGATTCATGACACTTACATGATTCGCATTAAGGAGGTCAACTGAATCAGTAGACTGCCTAATTTTTGCATTAGATAAGGACATATACACATAACATGCATAAGATCATGAATCATTAGAAGTCTTTTAAGGACAATGGACACTTGTGTTTGTTGGTTGAGTAGATGGACGATTGGATGTTAGGATATACGTTCTTCTAGACTTGAAGATTTCGAGGACAAAATCCTTTAAGGAGGGGAGAATGTAACACCCTGAATTTTCTATTAATAATAAATTAACAAATTAAAGTATACTTAATTCAAAATGAAAGAATTAAGGGAAACGGGTTACGCCATTGCGTTCGTCTCGGAATTTTGCTTGAGATAGAGTCCGAGTTTGCGTAAATCGGACTCCGTATGAAGAAGTTGTGGTCTTCAGAATTTTCAGAATTCGATTTAAAATTCAAATAGTTCAAAATTCAATTCAAAATTCGAAAACAGACCCAAATTGGGCTGGGTGGGAAAATTCCCGCCCAGGACCCAAGTCGACCAGGGGGTCGACCTGGGGGTCGACCTACCCAGTCGACCAGGTCAGGTCTTGGCTGGCCTGGTCGGGTTCTGAGCGATTTTCTGAGTTCTAGAGTGTCACTAAGGATGATTTGTCACTTTCTGATTGGCTTCTCTTGGTGTGTATGGCCTGGATTCACTCTATGATCGTCTGATGGCTCAAATCAATCTGAAATTCTATAAATATAACCCAACACTCAACCTAAATTCACACAAATAAAATAGAGCTAGAGCCGTCATGCTGCCGGGAGGAAACTAAGAGTAGCCGTCAGTTGGAGAAAGCTTAGAGGCGAGCAAAACTAAAGTAAAAAAAAGGTTCAAACACCGTTTATCTACCCAAAGGAAAGCATTGCAAATTCAGAATTCAGAATTCAGAACCAGAAAATCAAGATCGTCGTTTGTTGTAAGTATAGTGATTTTTCCGATGAGAATAAAAATTAAGACTTGATTCGATGAAAAGTGGAAATGGAATTTTACTATTGTATAACGACGATGCTAATTCATATCTGTGTATTGCAATGATTGTATTGTGAATGGTATTGGGATGTTTGTGGTATAATTGACTTAATTTCGTCCTATTGTACATTTAGAATGAAAGCAACATTACATACAAGTATATGGTTAATGTTAGAATTTACACCTATATGTTTATATGTTTAACAAAGGTTGTATACATTTTTCTAAGTCCAAGTTAAGACTTATATACACATGTTCTATGTTAAGACCATTATGCCTACATGATTAAATCCCATGTATATGTTCTTATGTTCTTTGTAAGTTTGTAATTGGGTCCATGCCAAGTACCATTTAGTTTCACACGATTATTACAAGTTTCATGTTATAATAGGATACATGATTTTATCTAGTTCACGCTTTTGGGTTAATGTCAAAAATAGACATTTTTATGGACATGTAATAACTCTGTCACATGCTATTTTGTGTTTGAAGTTATGCCTAGATAAAAATATGTTTAGGCTTATGTTTTATGCAAGTCTAAATTATGCCGTTTCATGTGACACCTATTTAATTAGATTCTTATTAGAATGCAAGTTCACATGACAAGTTGAACTCATGATTTATGTTAATTAGATCGCAAAGTTGCAAGTCCATATGTCACACACCCTTTATGTTATTTAGAATATTTCATGTTCTTGGTTTTCCATTCTATGTTTATAATTTGGGCTGAAATATCTAGCCCAACATTCATTATAATCTTGCGAACGTACAAACGGGGGAATATCGTTGGGATTAAACATGAAAAATATATGTGTTGACATGTTTGGCACATGCTAATGATTGGTGACATTTAAATGGTATGAATTGTCATGCCTAAAAAATAACGAACTTGGAAAATGAGCCATAACATTTACATATAACAAGTAAAAGAGACAAATATGTAAATTTAGAAAATACAAGTATGCTTAACCCGAGGTTGGATTGAGTTGTGATGTAAACCTGCCCGGACCCGCCCAGTTGTCCAGTAATCACAACAATACCTATCCAATGTAGGAGGTTAAGGCATTGTGCCCAATAAGGACCCGATGTTAGACTTAGTTACGATGTAAACCTGCTCGGAACCGACCGGCACATCTATTAACCGTAACAATACCTGTCTAATGTGAGTGGTTGGTGCTTTAACTAATTAAAGATAAGGACAAACAAGTCTGGATGGTAGAGTTAAGTTAACTAAAACAATTAACCAATTCAACATGTTAATTAAACTGATGAGTGGGGTTAGGTTAATACAGACACTTAACCACTTAACATGTTTGACTAGAAATCCCTAGTAACGGGGACTCATTTCAGCAGTAACCCAATTAGGTATCATGGTACCCTGAAACTAGGCAGGGTGGGGCACGATTACTGGGCTGGTTGTAAGCGGTCAAAAGCGATGGCGGTTGGTGCAGCAGTGTGGGTTCTAACGGATTGCGGGCGTGCACACACTTCGGAGCAGACAAACAGGGCACTGGGCATCAGTAGTATAACCTATGCATTCTAGAATTGTGTCGGGCCGCCACCATGGGACTTGATACACCCCATGGTGGGACCAGCATAGGTATCTACAATCATTGGGGGCCGTATGACACATTTGATTTTGCGAGTAGGAGCCGATCTTTAAAAAGTGGATCACCTCACCCCGATCATGGGGCACCAATCAGAACAAATACAAGTAGGTGTAGAGATATAGTGTGGGGGTGCGATAGTATATTCGGTTCAAAACTGCTTTATCTTAGTTTATGATACTTTCCGGTTTCCAGTTTATACCTATCATCCCCTTTTTCTTATTCTCGTACTGAAGAGTCATTAGACTTACCAGTCTTTGTGTCTGACTCTATTTTTCTTTCTTCTTTTCTTCCTCCCCCCCCCCCTAGGTCCACAGGGAGGAAACAACCCAGCTTAGTCAGACTCTTTGCAAGCTTCAAGATATTAGATGTATGGTTTGGGCTCTCCTTCCTTGGCCCTGGCTTTTGGACACATTCTATGGGGATTTATGCAGCTTTAATTATGTTTTATGCTTCTTTATTTAATAATCAAGACAGAAATGATGATGTAATGTTTTGGAAGTTATTGTGAGACAACTATGGAAATGTTTTGTATGAACACGTATTTATGAAATGAAAGTTTGTTTGTTTTCCGCTGCTTATATATATATATATATATATATATATATGTTTATATATGTCTTGTGTTTTATCTGTGACTTTTACTTATAAACCTCCACCGAAGTTAAGGCATTCCCTTTGTGAGTGACCTTTATGTAGGTGTGGTGTTTCAGCCTACGACATCTGTCACCGCACAGAGGGCTACTTGGAGCACCTTACGTACTTTAGGAAGCCGCGTTCTTCCCCTTCCAGTCCTTTGGAGCCATCATAACAATCAGATGAATGTGCGCTCCCCTCGTGTATTATAACACCTCGATGATCTACCCCGTTGGGTTATTCACCCTTAAACGTACAGAATGGTCCAAGCACCTTTCTTTAATATGTTGTTAGACCCTATGTTTAAACATTCTTTTACGCGCTTGCCCTACCTCACCAGGATCCCATTTATCTTGGTTATTCCCGTTCATATTGAATTCTTATTCCAATTTACCAAGTTTCTCTTGCTTATTAATTTCAATCATATAACTTAATCCATTTAAGTTTATTAATAAGCCAACAACATGTTATTCTCTAGATTGTGGCCTAAGGTTTGTAATCCATAATCTATTTTATATTCTTACTTGGTTACAACATTACAATAACATGTCCTCCATAATACATCATTAAATATATCTTAATTCACATGTTTCCTAATTAACATATCACTTAACATTTATGATTAAATATAGCTTTTTTATTTTTCAAGTTTTCCTCATTCTTTCTCATTTAATCATAAATTCAATTTACACTGTCACTATATCATATTGTTGTTTACTTAGCAGATTATTACGCATATATAATTCTATCATTTATACAAGTTATTCTTGCCCTACAAGGTGTCTTTAATTACATAACTTTATTATATTTTCCACCGGTTATATATACCACTAGGTGTCTTTAATTACATAACCTTATTGGGTTAAGTTCATAGGCCTATATGTAAATATTACCCACCCCCTCTATTTTACTTAACCCACCCATTACCCATCCAATTTTACTTAACCCTAACTTAAGTCATAATCATACAATCCTTATGGATTAAATTAGGTTAAGTAGTCCAATTCATTACCATGTCGAATTATGGTTATAATGGGCTAGACCTCCCACATTAGGCCTACAACGTGTGGATGCTGGATATACCGGTCGGGTCCGGGCAGTCTTATTCCACAGTTGGATCTAACCTCGTGTCTTAGCCCGATTTGTATTTGCACACTTAGACCTTTCACAATAGGTTTAACATTAGTGGTGGCTGGATATGCCGGTCGGTTCCGGGCAGACTTCCACCACTAATGCAACCTAACCTCGTGTCATAAGTGCAATTACAATTTCTAATTGTAATTACTAGACATTCCATTTTTATCCAAATCTACCTATGTAATTATAGGTGATTATTTCTCTTTTTCCCCATACTTAATTATATGCCCAATTCACTATTCAAATCATAGACTTTTACACCCCTTTTTAACTCACCTTTTAATTTTGCACCATAAGCTCTTTTTCCCAAGTTATAAGTTAAGGTATATACATATATATATGTTATGCACGAAGCCAAATCTACATAATTTTCAATTTATGTCCCTAGTCCATATTCACCCATTTCAATACAAGTTATACCCGAATCCATATTCGCATATTTTCCAATGTATGCCTAAAATTCATATTCACATACGTCCCAATTTATGTCCCAAATCAGTACTTACACATGTCCCAATTTATGCTCAAATTATATTTTCCAACATATGACTAAATTCATATTAACCAACAAGCCATATGCCCCCAAACCCATATTCGTATATTTCCATATTTATTCCCAAATTTAGATCCATATTTTCCAATATCAATTATGCTCCAAATTATGTCTTTCCCCATTATTCCCAATTTTGCACGTTCGCATTTTTCAGCGTTAGGCCAAGGCCCGAAGGTAGCCTGGCTATATAAAAATAAAAAGGGAAAAGAGGGAGAGAAGAGAACAGAGAACAGGCATAATAACGAAACAATAATAAACTGATAAAAATAGGCATAAACAGAATAGGCATATTATGACAAGATTTAACATGGCAGCGGTATGAACATATAAAAGCAGATCTGATAGTTACGTCATAATAGAACTGATTAGGCACCAATTCATGTTCCAGTTTTTATATACATATCAAAATTACTATTTAAATATTCAGATCTAAAAATAACATGAACTCACAGTGAATAGATCTAAGGAAATGGATCCAAATTACTGCGAAGAACATATTGAATAAATTGTTGTAGCCATCGCTGAATTTGTTGTAGCAATCGTTGAATTTGTATAATTTTTGCTGAATTAGATTTGGAGTAGATTAGGCCATTCAATCTTCGTTGCAGCGGAGCTTCGCCATCACCATTGTTTTTAGATGAATAAAACCTAGGTCTAGGGTCCTCTATATAGCCTAGGGTTCATGAATCTAGCTACAAAATCGTCCAGGTTCAGAAAAGAAGTTTCTAGAGCCACGGGTAGGTCGACCTCCCTTCAGGTGGGATGACCCCTAGGTCGACCCCCTTCATGGGCGTCGACCCCGGGGTCGACCCCCATGAGCCTGGGTCGACCCAGTCGGGTCTCTGGTCGACTTCAAAATGTCGGCCCTTCCTTGATTTGCGCACCAGATTTCTGGTTTTGCTGATTTTTGAATATTTTTGAATTATTTATATATATCTTTCCTATATGCATACAAACTTCAAACCTTAATAACTTCTTTATAAGATGTCCGATTTATGCAAACCAGGTATCTATCTTGTCCAGAATCTCAAGACGGACGCAATGGCGCAGTTCGTTTTACTTAATTCAGAATATTAAATTAAGTTTTCATTAATTCATTGTTAATGGTGTATTTCACACTAATTATTCTTTAATTCATCATCTTTATTGTCGATAAAATTTTGGGGTGTTACATTCTTCCCTACTCAAAGGATTTCGTCCCCGAAATCTCTAAGTTAAGAACAATGTATATCTTAACATCCAACAATCATGCATCCATCTAGCAATCACAAGCATCCATTGTCTTTAAGGAATTTCTAATGCTTTTATGAACATATGCAATAGTATGTGTATATGTCCGTAAACTAATGCAAAAGATCAGGCAGTCTACTGATTCAGTTGACCTCCTCAATGCAATGTATATTTGTGTCATGCAACCAAAATGTATGCAAATCATCGTAGTATAACATGTAAGCTCTATATGTGTGCACAATCATCCATCCAAATGCAACATCAATGCAATGATACACCCATTTTCATCCACAAAATTTAAAATGTACACACATCAATATGCAAAATGTAAGTGATTGAGTCAATCTAGTGCCTATTGTGTGTATATGCATCCATGAGCAATCACTAGC
This sequence comes from Allium sativum, assembly GCA_030737875.1. Lineage (NCBI taxonomy): Eukaryota > Viridiplantae > Streptophyta > Magnoliopsida > Asparagales > Amaryllidaceae > Allium > Allium sativum. The sequence goes on from CM060926.1 coordinate 534,644,717, forward strand.
AACCACTTGCATCCATCAAACATAACATGTCTCGAACACACGTTTACATTTATTAGTTTTTCTACCTAAAGACTCGATCGATATGAGATATTCAAACGATAGATACAAGTATTAATTCGAAGCTTGGAAAAGAAGTTAAGAACATATTCTCGAAAAGGAAAGGATATGAAGCGCGAACCTTGTCTTCAGCCTCCCAAGTAGCGTCCTTGCGGCTCTTTCCCCATTGCACTCTTACTTGCTTTACTTCTTTGTTGCATGATTTCTTAACCTCCGATCCAAGTATGCAAGTTGGAACTCGTCCTATCATTGCTTCCTTCTCTACTTTCATTTCCTCTCGCAAATTTGGCTCGACTGCCTCGAACTCTATACATTTTATCTCCTCCTGAATGAATAGTCATCTTAAAATGATGGGCTTTCTCAATGACAGTCTTCAATAGGTTTCCCATTCCGATATAATTCACCTATCAAACCTCTTCTCAAGTAGCTCCCCTGCTTGCTTATTAAGTTCCCTCTTTTCTTTTAGGAGTCACATATCGCAAATCATCAATAGATATATCAAGAAGTTTTAGGAGACTAAGCACGACAAACCCTTTTGGGATCATAAGAAATCTCAAGAGTCTTTCCATAGCAAGTCAGAAGTCTAACGACTCTCTTCTCACAATCTAGAATGGCTCCATATATGTAGTTAACCAATCCATCCCTAGAATCAAACCGTATCTTATGAAATCAAGAACATATGCATCGCAACCAAACTCGACGCCTAATACAGAGATTCTCAAACCCTGACAAATCCTCGATAAATGAGTCGTACCTCCAATGGGGTTTGAGGCAATAACGGGATCCAAAACAATACTAGTATCTAAGTGCAGAGACTCAACTAAAGGATTAGATATAAAAGAATGTGAAGCATCAGAAAAAGAATCCTAACAGGATGATCAGAAATAGAAATCAATCCTTCGATGGAAACTTTCCTACCCCTATCCTGTCCACCAGCTATGAGAAAATTAGCTTTCCCCTAGAAGTTCCTACCTTCTGGCCTTGTCCTTGTCTCTTTGGGCACCCCTTAATAAGGTGTCCCGCCTTACCAATGTGGTAAAAATGCCATTTCTCTTTCTACAATCCTTTTTCAGATGACCCACCACTCCAAAATTATGGTATTTCCTCTTATCTTCTTTGGGCGGTGCTCCTTAGCCCCAACTCCTTTATTCTCCTTTTTACCATCCTTGTGCAACATGCTAACAAATCTCTTGAAAGGAGCCTCCATCGCATGGAAATCCTTTCGACGCTTGAGAGAAAATAAGACGCAGGTGAAACCACTGCGGCTAAAGATAGAGGTTGGGCACTTCTTTGCCCTTCGACATGTACCGTAGTTTTAACATGCCTACGGAACCATGCCAAAATAGGGATACCGTTTCGGGAAGAAACGGTTCCCCGAACAAAAAGGAAGAGGAATCAAGTTGAGAATCGAGAAGATATTTATGGCTTTGGGAAATATGCTTTTCAAAAACAGACTTTTTATTTTAAAATGCTTTGTTTTTGAGACCTTTTTGAAAACTATTTTCAAAATACTTTATCCGATCCTATAACCATATGCTCTGATACCAAATGTAACACCCCACGTCCGTTAATGTCACTCACTGAGGGAATGCATTAAGTTTCGTGAAGCGTTATATTTAATAAGGACATAATAGCACAAGACAGACATGTAAAATAGTAGCGGAATCAAAAACTTTATTAAAATAAAAACATCATGGTCCCAAATACTGAGTTTACATCATAAGTAACTAATTACATTAATTAGTTGTCATGCCAAAAATATCAGAGTACAAAAGCATAAAACCATATTTCCCTTGCAAAGCCATAAGAGAGTTAATAAGAAGTCAAAGCAGTGCATCTATATCCAAAATCCAAGCTAAGCTGAAAGAATCCAAATCAACTCTAAGCACTTCCACCCTGAGAACCTAGGGGGGGGGGGTCGTAAGAGAGAGAAGAGGAAACAAAAAGGGTCGGACATAAAGTCTAGCGAGTCCAGTTACTTTTAAATATAAATAAATAAAAGTATCATGGCAGGTATATAAAACTGGAAGAACAAGATAACAGTAACAATAACAAGTGTGAACTGAGTAAGGTGAAATGAAAAGAATATATTGCGCTTCCTAAATACATTTCTCTGCACCGCGCAGATACTAGTATATCAGAACTAGAATGATGCCTACTAATACCGTTCCATTACATTTTCTTGATTATTAGGTTACTTGGGTTAATAGCACTCAAGACTTATACGTGCATCATACCCATTTACTTTCCCGTGGATTCACCTAATACTATATATGTAGCTATCTCTCAATATTGAGATACACCCCATGGTAACCCACTCGCATGGTCTCCACCAAAATGAACTCAGTCCCTGATCCTATGCCGGAGTGACGTATGGATCTCTATATAACAGTGTTTACGTTCTACATATATCTGTCATTACAATGCTACATAAGCGTACGGACTGCCACCATCGATCGAATCAGATTCCATATCAGAATAATACCCTCTAGTCTATGATACACTATCTAGAGCAGATATGTATGTATCTAAATTGTCCCACGTATGTACTGTAATTGTAGCTCGATTCCTCAATCGTACGTCCTCTAATGTGTACCGAGTTCCGTGGCTGGGATAAACAAGAAACACAGAACTCGGCCGGGAGCTTTTCCATACCTGTACAGGCTACCTTTAACTGCCTTCAAATACAAATATTCCTCGGGTCTGTTTTCCATGGTGGCTATGTCCCCACCTCGGCCCCTCCCTCAACTAGTAAAAACTACAAGCGCTAAGCAACCGCCCCTAATACAACCAATCTAAACATCCATGTGGCATTTACCCTCAACCCCGTACCTCGATAGTGAATGGTGAAATGATATCTTGGGTTTAGCTCTAGTCTTTCCCATCCCGCTGGTTGTCGATGACGGATATCTGATAGTCTACTATCCTTGTTGGTCGTGACCCTCTCTACCTCCTCGTGAGGCAACCATCGAATCACCCTAGTGTCACCTCGTCACAACATTCTGACTGCATAGCTACATCTGCACTCAAGGCCCACCCACTTAGTAGTTATGCGCAGACCCAACCTCTGCAAGTACAACCTAAGACATTTGTCACTGCACAGAGGACTACTAGGAGCAACCTACGTACTTCAGGAAGCCACGCGCTTCCCCTTCCAGACCTTTGGAGCCGTCATAACAATCAGATGAATGTGCGCTCCCCTCGTGTCTTATAACACCTCGATGATCTACCCCGTTGGGTTATTCACCCTCAAACGCGCGGACTAGTCCAAGCGCCTTTCTTTAATATGTTGTTAGGCCCTATGTCTAAACATTCTTTTATGCGCTTGACTTACCTCATTAGGTTCCCATTTAACTTGGTTATTCCCGTTCATACTAAATTCTTATTCCAATTTACCAAGTTTCTCTTGCTTATTAATTTCAATCATATAACTTAATCCGTTTAAGTTTATTAATAAGCCCACAACATGTTATTCTCTAGATTGTGGCCCAAGGTCTGCAATCCATAATCTATTTTATATTCTTCCTTGGTTACATCATTACAATAACATGTTCTCCCTAATACGTTATTAAATATATCTTAATTCACATGTTTCCTAATTGACATGTCACTTACCATTTATGATTAAATATAGCTTTTTTATTTTACAAGTTTTCCTCATTCTTTCTCATTTAATCGAAAATTCAATTTACACCGTCACTACATCTTATAGTTGTTTACTTAGCAGATTATTACGCATATCTAATTCTATCATTTCTACAAGTTATGCTTACCCTACAAGGTGTCTTTAATTACATAACTTTATTATATTTTCCACCGGTTATGTATACCACTAGGTGTCTTTAATTACATAACCTAATTTGGTTAAGTTCGTGGGCCTATATGTAAATATTACCCTCCCCTCTATTTTACTTAACCCACCCACTACCCATCCAATTTTATTTAACCCTAACTTAAATTCATAATCATACAATCCTTATGGATTAAATTAGGTTAAGTAGTCCAATTCATTACCATGTCCAATTATGGTTATAATGGGCTAGACCTCCCACATTAGGCCTATAACGTGTGAATGTTGGATATGCCGGTCGGGTCCGGGCAGTCTTATTCCATAGTTGGGTCTAACCTCGTGCCTTAGCTCGGTTGGTATTTGCACACATAGACCTCTCACATTAGGTTCAACATTAGTGGCTGCTGGATATGTCGTTCGGGTCCGGGAATACTTCCACCACTTATGCAACCTAACCTCATGTCATAAGTGCAATTACAATTCCTAGTTGTAATTACTAGACATTCCATTTTTATCCAAATCTACCTATGTCATTATAGGTGATTATTTCTCTTTTTCCCCATATTTAATTATATGCCCAATTCACTATTCAAATCATAGACTTTTACACCCCTTTTTAATTCACCTTTTAATTTTGCACCATATGCTCTTTTTCCCAAGTTATAAGTCAAGGCATATATATATATATATATATATATATGTTATGCACAAACCCAAATCAACATATTTTTCAATTTATTTCCCTAGTCCATATTCACCTATTTCAATAGAAGTTATACTCGGATCCATATTCGCATATTTTCCAATGTATGCCTAAAATTCATATTCACATACGTCCCAATTTATGTCCTAAATCAGTACTTACACATGTCCCAATTTATGCTCAAATTGTATTTTCCAACGTATGTCTAAATTCATATTATCCAACAAGACATATGCCCCCAAACCCATATTCGTATATTTCCAAATTTAGATCCATATTTTCCAATATCAATTATGCCCCAAATTATGTCTTTCCCTATTATTCCCAATTTTGCACGTTCGCATTTTTCAGCGTTAGGCCTAGGCTCGAAGGTAGCCTGGCTATATAAAAATAAAAAGGGAAAAGGGAAAAGAGGGAGAGAAGAGAATAGAGAACAGGCATAATAACGAATAAATAATAAACTGGTAGAAATAGGCATAAACTGAATAGGCATATTATGATAAGATTTAACATGGCAGTGGTATGAACATATAAAAGCAGATCTGATAGTTACGTCATAATAGAACTGATTAGGCACCAATTCAAGATCCAGCTTTTATATACATATCAAGATTACTATTTAAATATTCAGATCTAAAAATAACATGAACTCACAGTGAATAGATCTAAGGAAATAGATCCAAATTACTGCGAAGAACATGTTGAATAAGTTGTTGTAGCCATCGCTGAATTTGTAGTAGCAATCATTGAATTTGTATAATTTTTGCTAAATTAGATTTGGAGTAGATTAGGCCATTCAATCTTCGTTGCAGTGGAGCTTCACTGTCACCATTGTTTTTAGATGAATAAAACCTAGGTCTAGGGTCCTTCATATAGCCTAGGGTTCATGAATCTAGCTCCAAAATCGTCCAGGTTCAGAAAAGAAGTTTCTAGACCCACGGGTGGGTTGACCCCCCTTCAAGTGGGTCGACCCTAAGTCGAACCCCCTAGGTCGACCCCCACGAGCCAGGGTCGACTTCAAAATGTCAGCCCTTCCTTGATTTGCGCGCTGGATTTCTGGTTTGGCTGATTTTTGAATATTTTTGAATTATATATATATATATCCTATATGCATACAAACTTCAAAACTTAATAACTTCTTTATAAGGTGTCCGATTTATGCAAACCCGGTGTCTATCTTGACCAAAATCTCGAGACGGACGCAATGGAGCAGTCCATTTTACTTAATTCAGAATATTAAATTAAGTTTTACTTAATTCGTTGTTAATAGTGTATTTCACACTAATAATTCTTTAATTCATCATCTTTATTGTCGTTAAAATTTTGGGTGTTATAGGAGTAAAACTGGTTATACTCCATTCTCGATCATTTCCCAAATTTGATAATTTAAATTATCACATTCAAATTTCAATCCAATTAAAGATTCATTAAAACTCCACTTAGTTTTAATCTTCCTGAAAATCAATATTAATGATTATTTAACTTTTGAAAATCAAACATGTCGCATCGACAATCTACACCGTACCATTGATTTCTGCCGATATATAACCTCTGAGCTCGTACGTCTTAGAGAAGGGTGTTAAGCAAGAGAACAAATTCTTCTCCACTTAGCAGAGATCAACAATACAGTTCGAAATACAACGTTAGACATGTAATCATGTCTTTGACTGGGTTAAAGAACCAGTCTCACTTAAAACACCGTTCACGATAAACCCAAAATCACATTCCATTAATTATGGAATCTTCACAGAAAACAGATTAATATATAATCGGTATCAATTTCTGTATCCGACTAATAATATAAATGGAATAACGATGAAGCCTTTTAAATTCCATATATATTAATAGTCTTCCTCCATAGAAGCTCACTTCGATTATTGCCAAATCGAATTCCATTCGATTCCAATTTAATATATTAAAATGGAAAACTTTGCTTTGGAAATTTTCCATTAAATCTTATTAAAAGATTTATAAATCCCAAATTACATTTCATTGTTAATCGGGTTAAAGAACGAATGTCGTTAAAAACACAGTTCACAATAAACCCAATTTACATTCCATTTTTATTCCAATTACTAAATATAACTGGAAGCTCTAATAATCTTAATTAAAATATTTATTCTTTTCGCACAGGGTTTAAGAACAGTGTTACTGAAGACACCATTCTCGAAAAACTAAAAATCCAATTCAGTATTAAATATAAGGCTCTGAATAGAAATTATATCGGCTTATATTCAATATCAAATTCTGAAACCAACACATATCATATGGGGAATAACGATATATATCTATCTCCCAAATTCCTCCACATTATCCGTATAGTCACGGAATCCAATATCAAAATATTCCAGAGATTATTTCTATTCAAATCCATTCTAATTTATATATTGGAAGTTTCTGTTTTTTATTGAAACCCCTTATAAATCCAATTTATTTATTTAAAAATTATTGGATTTCAGATCTAGGTAATAACTAGTTCATTTTGATAAAAATATATTTTTATCCTTACAAATGTGGAATTTTTCATCCAAATCATTTATTATGATTTTACACAAATTATTAATATTTTTAATAATTTTATTAAGCCCCTTTCAGTTGATTTCCATAAACGGTCATCGAACTGCACTTACAGCGACATTTTCCATATTTGATTTGGACATAATTCCAAATCCAATCGTTAGAATTCAAATCTCTTATATTCGTTGGAAAGCTCTTTTTGATACGAACCCAACGGTTCCGGTTTTAGGAGAATCCAATGGTCGGATCTCCCGTAATGTCAATTCGAAGTCAATGGTCGAAATTCGCAAACGGTCTCGGCACGATGCGTTCTATTCAAGCCATTAAATATTACAATTATATATTATATATATTTCATCGATTTCCATTTAAAACGTATTTTATAAATCGTTTATAAATTCATTTTAAAACAATTCTAACTTCATTTTCAATTTTAAATCAAAATTGAATATTCCATATCATTATAATATTAAAATGATAATATTTTCAAAAATCAGATTTTGAAATCATTTCTTTTTCGATATTCATTATAAGAATGAATAAATATGATTTTGAAATTATTTCTTTTTAGATATTCATTATAAGAATGAATAAAATCGAAATAAATATCGTTCGCGTCAAAAGGGTGCAGATATAATCAACATGCCTTCACATTTTAATCCTTTACGGAATATTATTTTAAAATATTCGTTATTTTAAAATATTCATTATTTTAAAATATTCGCTAATTCTGAATTGGGATCAGATACAGTCAAGTACCATATAATGTTATTTATATGGATTTCATACACACATGTACACAACAATAATTATACAGAGTCAACCATCATCCAGAGTGCACGACTCAACTGCATAAGCATCAAATATAAATAATTAATGCTTACCACAGTCTATCAACCAACCGATTGACATACAACTAAACGATTGGGATTAGTGTACGTCAAATATCATCCCAATACCCGTATGGGGTTTCAACCATCAAATAATTATTATTATTTGTACACTTGGGCGATGTGTAGAAATTATCGTCCCAATCGATATCACAAAAATAGGCGAGCATAAACAAGTCGTCCGACTTGTAAATAGATGTGTAAACTTATTTTTAACTATCCAATAAATACGTAGAATTTTATAACTTTGCTTATAAAATTCTATACAATGCCTAAATAATTTTATTCATCGCAGTTATAAACTAAAAATAATATTTTTAGCAAACTAGTATTTATTCCATAACATAGCCATTTTATATGTCTCATATATATGTTAAAAATAATATTTTTAACTAGCTATTATTTTTTCTAACAAAATTTAGAAAATTTTGGTGGCATAACGACACGATATTAAAACCGGAATAAGGTCTAGCCTTATCCCTCGCCTAATACTAGCTTGCGCCATACACAAACCATCAATCCAATAAATCATACTACAGTACAGTCAATTTCACAACCATAATCAAATCACACAGAACATCCAAATAAATAAATACTTAACTATGTCCTCAATGCCATTTACGGCGCCATAAGTGGCTACTCACGGAGTATGAAATTCGTGTGTCGGTAATATCCATACATCGCTTTCAACAATTGTAATTGTGCGAATTCGAGTGTTGAACTCCATATAATTCAAATTTAAATCTATACTGGAAATTTCTATTTATTTATAGTTATAAAATACATTAACTAACTGTACAAAATTTTAGTGAGAAGGAGTTCTCACCTTTGGTTTCCACTCCATCATTCTTTATTCGACAACTTAGATTTGGATTTGTTCCTGTGCGTAGTGTTCTTCACCTTGATACCATCGCAATCTGTTTCACGCGATTTATATTAAAATTCATATTTTTAACAACGCCATTATATATTTAAAATCACATTTTTATAACGCTACTACATGTATAAAAATCATATTTTTATATCGCTACTATGTATATAAAAATCATATTTTTATACCGCTATTATACGTATATATATAAATCATACTTTAATAACATTATCATATATATAAATCATATTTTTATATCGCTATCATATATATATAAAAATCATATTTTTATACCGCTATCATATATATATATATATATCATATTTTTATACCGCTATCATATATATAAAAATCCTATTTTTATACCGCTATCATGTATATAAAAATCAAAATTTTATTCCGCTATCATATATATGAAAATCATATTTTTATTTTTCTAAAAATTACTTCATATATACGATGAAAATCCTATTTTTATCTAACTAAAAATTATTTCAAATCTAAGAAATAAAATTAGGGAGACTAACATATTTTTCTCGATCTTAAGAAACCCTAAATCGAAGTATACGAAAGCCACAACAAATTCGAGCATCAGAAAAAAAGGGGGCGCTGCGATTAAGGAGGAGGAGTGGTTGGCAACAAGCGGTTGGCGGTGACCGTGGGTGCGGATTTGGGTGTGGTAGAGGGGGGAGGAAGAAAGGGGAGGCGATGGGGAGGAGGAGCAAGGGGGGTCTCCGGCGGTCGCGGCGACGAGGGGGAGGGGTCTCTGGTGGTTGCGGCGCCTGCAAGGGCGACAATCGTGGGGGCGACAACTAGGGTTGGCTTTTTGTTTTGTTTTTTTTATTTTGAAAACTGACGGGGAAGAAAAGAGGGGGGTTTATAAAAATATATATTTAATTCTATTTAATTTCAAAAAGTAAGCTTTTAATCCGAACTCCAGTTCAAACCCAACGGCTGACATCCCTAACTAATTTCCCCCATTTCAGACACAATGGGACATGTTTTGTAAGTCTATTCGACTATTTTAGTCAGTTTTTCTTTGAATTAAAATATAAATCAATATATATTGAATTTAAATGTACATTTTAATTTGCCGGAGCCACATTCTGGCTCCAAAAATTCCCAAAAAATAAATCTAACTATGTTTTGATGAAACAGTTCTAACAAAACTAATTTTGTCAAATTTGGAGGCCGTTTGAAAAATGCCCATTTACTGGTCGATCCAATTCAAATTGAAATTGATAAAACACATCTTAATTTGCCACGCTCGCATATTAATTCCAAAAATTATGAAATTTCGAATCTAGCAATAATTTGACATTCTGGATCCAACAAAAGTGGTTTCACCGAAAACGGAGGTCGTTTGCAAAATGACTATTTTTAAGGGCTATATATTGTATTAAATTCCATAGCAACTATTTTGAATTTTAAATTGGACATAGCTTTCAATTTTCGTTATAAAATCTGGATTTTTCATATTCGTTTGAAAGATATAATTAAATAGATTCAAATATTTCTTGTTTTACTGAAATTTGATTTATTTTGAATCCTGTACATTCATTTGAAATTTAAAATCGAATTTTCAAACTACTACACCATTTCAGGCTAGTTTTATAATTAAAATAAATTTATACATTCTAACTTCAATCTAAATAAATTTTTATTCGTTATTATTTAAAATAAATCATTTTAAATATCTAAAATCCATTAAAATAACTAAAATACAAAATTTAAATTGGTTCTGAAAGTCCGGGTTATTACAATAAACATGAGTGTAGAAGAAGAATTACAAAAGAAGGTTAATCAGAGCAATGGAAGAATAATAAAGGAAGGATAATTAGAATAATTAAAGACCAAACCCTATTAGAGAAGAATGCTAAAGTACAGAGGTGTTTGAAGTAATGAGGAATTGGTTGAACCATAAAATATAATGTTAAAGATCCCATGGCAATTATACTTAAGAGAATAAGCCATTGAACTCAACCAAATCACAAAAACCCACAAATATAAGGTAATTTTAAATCCTAAAAATCTAAAACACATTTGAAATGCTTATCCTACAACATATATGTTAACATCTATGTTGTCGTACGTTGACAAATAACAGGTTTTTTAGTTTTTCAAATTCAAATGAAGAGTTATTTCCCTCCATCCCCTCACCAAAAGACACATCCTTTCAACCACTATTTAACGGCTATTGGAAACAAATTTTATCTCCAACATTTCATATTTTTTCTTGTCTTTCTTCTCTATATATTTTATATACAAATTCATTGAATACTATCCAAATATTCCCACGAATTCACTCTCTTTCACCCTAATTCTTAATTGATTTACAAGCCAATATAAGAGAGTTTTACTTGAATTCACATCATTTTCTCTCTAATTTCATCCTATTTCCTCAAAGAACTCAAAGATATATTATCATTGGAGGTCTATAGGATCATTGAACTAAATTTGCAAGAATCTGTATTGAAGATGTGACTACTTTCCATTATTTGTTGTTGTTGATTAGGAGAAGGTATATCTTGTGGCCTATAAAATTAAGATTGTAATGTTGTTCTTGCCACCCATGGAAAGCAAGTGATTATAGTGAAATTATGCATGGTGGAGTGCAGGACTGGTTGTAGGACTGGTTAACCCGAACCAGTACAAAAATTCTGGTGTTATTTACTTTACTGCAGTTATTTTATTACTTATTTCATTCTATTTTCAATTTGATATATATATATATAGTGTTAAATTCATAAATACACTTCACCCTTGTAGTGTATGAATAGCCCTAAGATCCATTAACACTATGTTGTAGATACCCCAATTCCAAACAATTGGTATCAAAACATTGGTTTTCAAAAATTAATCAACTGGTTTTTGAAAAATGTAAATGGCTAACGACACTAGTAGTGCATTTTTAACACTTTTATGGAAGGGAAGTCTACCACTAGACCCACTTTATCTGTAATAACCCGGAAATCTGGGCCAATTTAAAAATTTTATTTTGGCTATTTTAGCGAATTTTGAATAATTAAAATGAATTATTTTAAATAATCTCGATGAAAAATTTATTTTGAATAAAATTAGAACACATATATTTATTCGAATCATCGTTAGAATATAAATAATTATTTATATATATAAAAGGAATTGAAAGTGGCGCGGTAGTTCGATAATTCGATTTAAAAATTCAAATGAATGTACAGGATTCAAAATAAACCGAATTTTAGTGAAACCAAAAATATTTGAATCTAATTGAGAATACGTTTCCAGTGAATCTGAAAAATCAAGATTTCATAGCGGGGATAAAAAGTTATGCCCAGACGAAAATTCAGAATAGTCGCTATGGAATTCTGGCCCTTAAAAATGGGAATTTTGCAAACTACCTCGGTTTTCGACGAAACCACTTTTGTTGGATCTGCGATGTCAAGTTATTGCTTGGTTTCAAATTTCATAATTTTTTTCGAATCAATATGTGAGTGTGGCAAAGGAAAACGCGTTTGACCAGTTTTAGTTGAATTTAATCGACTAAAAAATGACCATTTTTCAAACGGTCTCGGAATTCGACGAAACTAGTTTTGTTAGGACCGTATCGTCAATACGAAGCTAGAAAATATTTTTCGGGAATTTTTCTAGTTAGTATGTTAGACCAGTAAATTGAGATGTACATTTAAAATTCAATATAATGATTTGAATGTAAATTTGACGAAAACTGGTCGAAACGATCGAATCGGCTTGCGGTGCATGTCCCATTGCGTTCGGAATGGGGGTAATTAGCTACGGACGACAGTCGGTGGGTTCGATTTCGAGGTCGAAATCAAAAGTTGCTTTTAGAAATTAAATAATAATATATATATATATATATAATTATAAAGCCCCTACACTCTCTCTCTCTACCCTCAGTAGTCAAACCCGACAGAGATTAAAAAGAAAAAAAGAAAGAGAAGAGAGCTTCCTCGTCGATCGCGCCCTGACCTGGACTCCACCCTCAATCGCGCCTTCCCAGGCGGCGCATCCTCCTCTGGTTCCCCCCTCATCGTCTCTGACCTTCCTTCTCCCTCCACGCTGTTCGATTTCGAACCCAATCCCCAAAACAGCCCCACCTGAAACAGCCGCCGCCCCCTGCTGCTGCTACCACCAGCAAACCCTCCCGCCACCCTCCACCTCGAGAGACGACGTCGACACCCCCCTGCACCGCTTCCAGGCCCCAACCGCGATCAATTCCGACGACCGAAAAGGTGATTTTATTTTATTTTATTTATTTAGTTTAAATAGATATTAGTAATAAAATCAGTTTTGTTTATACAATAACATAGTTTAAATCAGTTTTAGTTTATATAAAATTTGATTTGAAAATATATTATAAAATTTGATTTGAAAATATACTATAAAATTTGATTTGAAAATATACTATAAAATTTGATTTGAAAATATACGATAGAATTTGATTTGAAAATATAAAAAGAAAGGAAAAGCAAGGATAAAGATGAGATTTTTATTATCATGAAGGCAAAGTAAAAATTCGATTTTTATATATTGAATGGCGAAGTAAAAAATTGATTTTTGTATATTGAATAGCGAAGTAAAATTTTGATTTTTATATATTGAATAGCGAAGTAAAAATTTGATTTTTATATGTTGAATGGCGAAGTAAAAATTTGATTTTTATATATTGAATAGCGAAGTAAAAATTCGATTTTTATATATTGAATAGCGAAGTAAAAATTCGATTTTTGTATATTGAAATTGAATGGCGAAGTAAAATTTTGATTTTTGTATATTGAATAGCGAAGTAAAAATTTGATTTTTATATATTGAATGGCGAAGTAAAAAATTCGATTTTTATATATTGAATAGCGAAGTAAAAATTCGATTTTTATATATTGAATAGCGAAGTAAAAATTCGATTTTTATATATTGAATAGAGAAGTAAAAATTCGATTTTTATATATTGAATAGCGAAGTAAAAATTCGATTTTTATATATTGAATAGCGAAGTAAAAAATTCGAATTTTATATATTGAATAACGAAGTAAAAATTCGATTTTTATATATTGAATAGCGAAGTAAAAATTCTATTTTTATATATGTAGTGAATACGGATGACGAAAGTGATAAGAAGAAACGGCGGAGATTTCCTACATAAGAATAGTCGTGGAGTTTGGTTTAGCTAGCCGGTGAGAACTTCTCACTTTTAATTTAATTTTCTAGTTAAAATATATACTAGGATGCAGACGGTGTTTAGTAGCACCCGACACCCGTCGTTCACAGACCATGGACGGCTTGTATGCTTGTTTGTTTGATTTTGATGTGTAGTTGATTGTGTGATGTGATGTGAAATGAAATAAAATATTTTATAGTGGGAAATATTTTAAAGTTAAAAATAGAATTTTTAACGTGTATATGAAATGAAATAAATTAATATAAACAAATCGAACGATTTGTTTATATACACACATTTGACTGATATTGATTGGGACGATAAATTTTACACATCGCCCAACTGCACAAATAAAATCTGTGTTTGATTGTTTGAAACCCCACATGGGTATTGGGATGATATATGACATACACTAATCCCAATAATTAGTTGTATGTCGATCGATTGATTGACAAACTGTTATAAGCATTAAATATTTAATGCTTATACTGTGTAGAATGCACTATGGATGATGGTTGATTATTTGTCATTGTTGATATATACATGTGTTGTAGAAAACCCATATAATCAACATTATATGGTAATTGATTGGGCCTCATTCCCGTTTTGAAATAGAAATATTTGAAAAGAAATATTTGAAAAAGAAATATTTGAAAATAGAAATATATGAAGCTGTGTTGATTAGATTGACGCCATTTTGACGTGAATGATATTTATATCGATTTTATTCATTTTTCAATGAATATCGAAAGTGATTTCAAAATCTGATAAATTGAATAGAATTGAATTCAAATTGAAATTGAATAGTAATGAATTCGAATTAAAATTGAATAGAAATGAATTCGAATTGAAATTGAATAGAAATGAATTCCAATTAAATTGAAATGAATTGAAATTCGAATTAAATTGAAATTGAATTGAAATCGTTTTGAAATGAAATTAAAATGAATTTATATTGGAATATTCAATTTTGATTAGAAATTGAATATGATGTGGAAATCGTTTCGAAAACAAATTTAAAACGATTTATAAAATTCGTTTTAAAAGGAAATCGACGAAGTATATATTATATATATAATATAATGGCCTGAATAGAACGTGCTGCGCCGCGGCAGTTCGTGAATTTCGACCATTGACTTCAAATGGATATTGTGGGAGATCCGACCGTCGGATTCTCCTAAAACTGGAACCGTTGGGTTCGTATCGAAAAGAGCTTTCTAACGAATATTAGAAATTTGAAATCTAACGGTTCGATTTGGAATTATGTCCAAATCAAATTTGGAAAAGGTCGCTGTAAGTGCAGTTCGATGGCCGTTGATGGAAATCGACTGTACAGGTCTTGATAAAATTATTAAAAATATCAATAATTTGTGTAAAATCATAAGAATTGATTTGTGAAAAATTGGGATGAAAAACTCCATATTTGAAAAGATAAAAATAGTTTTTTATCAAAATGGACTAGTTTTGAACTAGAATAATAATTTATTTATTTTTAAAATAAATAAATTGGATTTGAAATGGTTTTGAAAATAACCATAATTTCCAATTATTGAGTTGGAATGGAATTAAATCGAAATTGTCTTTGGAATATTTCGATGTTGGATTTCGTGATTATACAGATGTTGTTATGGAAATTTGAAAGATATTTATATATCGTTATTTCCAATACGATATTTGTTGGTCGTAGAATTTGATATTGAATATAAGCCGATATATTTTCTATTCAGAGACTTGTATTTAATATCAAATGTGATTTGGGTTTGTCGTGAATGGTGTCTTCATTAACACTGTTCTTAAGCCCAGTTAAGAAAAAGATTAAATCTTTTTATTTAGATTTAATGAAGTGTACCAATTAAATAATATTTAATTGGAATTGAATTGTTATTGATTTTTGGGTTTATCGTGAACAGTGTTTTAAAGAACACTTGTTCTTTAACCCGAAAATTCGTGGAATGTGATTTTGGGTTGTCGTGAACGGTATCTTCAATAATACTGTTCTTAGACCCAAAGGAGTTAAGAAAATCAGAAACTAACTGGAGATTAGTTAAGTTGAATGGTTTCTGGGGTATTGATCTGATGTTGGCTTCGGCCTTCGGGGTTAATACTTAGGGAATTGCTCAGTTGCTAATTTACGGTTAGGGACTGATTGGAATGTGATTTTGGGTTTATCGTGAACCGTGTTTTAAATGACACTGATTCTTTAACCCAGTTAAAGATTAAAACTAAGTGGAGTTTTAATGAATCTTTAATTAGATTGAAAAGATCAAGAATGGAGTATCGCTAGTTTTACCCAGGCGATAGTTAAATCTTTAATTAGATTTGAACGTGAAATGGTAATTGAATTTACCGATAACACCGTGGTGTTAGATATGAAGTATTACCAGTTTTACTTCATGGGATGAATAGGTGGGGATTGGGAAATAAATGATTACTCCGGTGTGGTTCTCTAATCCCGACTAGTTTGAATTGATATTCAAAGAAGATTAAAGAATAAATTTAAAGAATTTAACTTTGATAAAATTAATGGAAACCTTTCCCAAAGTATAAGAATATTTGAATAAAAGAATATTCTGAATTGGAATGAAGCGTATGTTGTGTTTGTGTAACACTTGTTTATTATATACGCGAGTTATTCAGAAAGACCGGGTTTATCCCATTATGAATAACTGATTCGACGTGGTGTCGAAGATGAAGACGGTGGTCGAAGACCGGAGGTCTTCATGTCGTTTGGACAATTACTGATGATCTTGATTGGGTCGTACACCCAAGAGGAGGGAATCAGTTGGTGATCGTCCAGACGTACTTGGAGATCGATGGATATGCGGGGTACTAGGTGCCTCCGGTTTCGTTCAGACCCAGAACGGACTTGTAAATAGACTGTGTGTCTGACATCGGATTTCATTCTATGTGATTGTTATCGGTTGCATAACGTGAATTGCCTGTGTGGCATGCTGAGATGCAAATGATCAAGGCTTCTGTTGAAAAGCAGAGTCTTGTGGTTGATGATCAAAGCACCGCCTGTGTGGCATAGCTTTGTGTAGCGTTGATTCGCGAGCCTCACACCCCGGTTGTGAACTAGAAACGGGAGAGGACATCAGGGAGGACATGCGTTTCTTTCTAGCTAGAAGTGGCGTCGGTGGTTTTACACGCCCTGACGAGTTTGACTTATGTGGTTGTTGCTGTTGCGAGGCGCCTCGAATATACCGGTGACTATGTGAAGCCGAAGGAGCCATTCGTTGGCTCATTTACGCCCCATAGGGCGGGGAAACGCAGTGTTCAGGCATAATAATCCACATCGGTGGACCGGCCCTGACGATCCAACGGGCAGTTGCGGCTGTTCCTGAGGGGCGGGCTAGAGCGTCTCGAATCGGTGGAGGACGATCCCTGGCCTCGGTTCACAAACGGAAATCCAATTTCCAAATACGTGACTTTGCGGTTTTGATTGTAGAGCCTAGTATGGCAACATAGTAGGATGGGGCGCTTATGTCGTCTATGATTGATACTTATGATTTGAAGTTGTTTTATACACTATACACTTATAGTAATAGTAAATGATGTGTTTTAAATGTATCAAGCATTCTTGGCTATTATAAGGTAAAAACCCTATCCTCCAGCTTGCGTTGCATTGTGTGATGGGACCTGGGTCTTATAATAGCTTCATTATTTTTATTTAGCATTGCGCTGTTTGTTTTATGCACTGGTATTCTTGGGAGGAAACCCGTTCCGTGTTTTACGGCGTGGTCCCTTGATTTACCGAACTTTAAAATAAAGATTAATAATTGTTTTAGTTCTCACACCATACCCATGACTGACCTGGAGTTTATTGTTTTAACCTAAACTCTGGGTGCCCTTATTTTGACACGGGCGGCTAGTAGTTTTGGTTTTGCAGATTTATATTTACAGGATCCTGGTTTATAGCTGGAACGATATCCGGAAAGCTTTGTACTCGTGTATCTTCTTCAGTTGTATTTTTTATTATTTTCCACTGGTATGTAATGTACTGTAATCTCTGATATTTTCTGTGTAATATTTATTCATTTATACTCTATTTATTCTTGTATTTTGATGGAACTGTTGTGATAATCAACGAAATGTTCTTCTGTTTTGCGTTCTGATTTGTCGTGTTCTCAAAGCGATCAGGGGTATCGAAGGTCTTGATCGGTTTAGCGACTGATTCGGATCGAGCGAAATTCTTTTTCGTTACACTATTTGATGGCAGTAATTATGCTTATTAGGCTTGTAGGATGAAATTTTATTGGCAATCTAACGGTTTAGATATTAGTTACATTACCCAAATAGAATACTTAGAGCCTCAGACTGAATATTAAAAATAGACCCTAGACCAAAAGACACCAGCACTTAATAATTCTATGGCCTTGAACATTTTATTTGTTTCTTTAGATGGAAACAGACTTAATCTAGTGTGTATTTGTAATTTTGCATATGAAATTTGGAGAACATTGCAAGTCACACATGAAG
The DNA here is from genome assembly GCA_030737875.1 of Allium sativum. NCBI lineage: Eukaryota > Viridiplantae > Streptophyta > Magnoliopsida > Asparagales > Amaryllidaceae > Allium > Allium sativum. Next base: position 534,663,179 of record CM060926.1, read on the forward strand.
GCACTGGTAAGGTAAAATAGGCCAAGATATTTATGCTAACTCACCAGTTTCAACTCTTTCAAATGAAACCAAATAAGTCTATTTCTGATATGTATTCTAGATTTCTAGATATAGTACATGCCTTAATATCATTAGGAAAGGAAATTACTGAAGAAGACCAAGTCAGAATGATCTTGTATTAACTTCCTAGAGAATGGGATCAAAAGTCCCTGGCAATCGAAGAAGCCAATGATATAAGTACTATGATCGTGGAAGAATTAATTGGTAATCCAACGTCCTATGAAGTAAAGTTACAGGTTAGAAAAGAGTATCAGGGAAATAAGAAAATCACTGGCACTTAATGCTATGATCGACAATGATGAACCAAATGATGATATTGTTGATGATGATATCGATTTTGTTAACAAAAAATCAAGAAATTCTTGAAGTATTAGATAACGAAGAAACTTCGAAAAACTAACAACAAGAATTCCAGAAATGGAAATGTTGTAACATGTTTCGAATGTGATAAACCTGGTCATTTGAAAAGAGAACAACTTGAAAAAAATCAAAGCACATTTCAAATACTTTCAATAAGGAGAGGAAACGGGCATTCAATGCAACATTGGTTGATTCAGATACACCATCAAGTGAGAGTGATTCAAAAACAGCCAACATGTTCCTTATGGCAATGAATGACCAGGTATGAAATTTTAATAAAGAAATTATTAATGTTTTGAATGATATGCATAGGGGATATGAAATTCTCAAGAAAAAGTATAACAATAGTTTGGCAGAAATCGATAAATTAAAAATGTTTAATGAAAAGTCAAGTAAAGAAAAACAATGTTTAGAAGATGAAATAGAAAGAATTAATGGTCATAAAAATGGAAAGGATTTAACACAAGGAAGTTTTGAAAAAATGAAACCTTGAAATCAAAAAATCTATCGACGAAGTCACAGATCACTGATTTGAATTCAAAATAACATCTCTAGAAAATGTTATTCTTAACTATAGTAATGATTTTGATAGAATGAAAACTGATATTAATAAATTTAACAAAGGGAAGGATAACCTAGAAAAATTATTCTCTGCATCTAAACATATTAGAAATAAATATGGATATAGATATACCCCTAAGGATAAATCAAAGAAAAATAGTACTCGGTGTATTAAGTTTGTTAAGGCTATCAAGTTCAAACCTAAACCTAGGAAATTGACATTAAATTCTCCAAATATGTTCATTAACTTATGGGTTCTAAAAAAGTTGGATAATACTGAAAAAGAAAAATATATTGATGATTTTATTGTTAAAGTTTATTTATCAAATAGTTATATTTTGAAAAGGCATTCAACTTTTCATGGGTTTGGTATCCCAAAACTTAACCCCATGGACCCTAAAGTTAAAAATGGTACCAGTGCTCATATTTATATTATTTCAGGTACCAAATAGCAGATGCTCAAAGCATATGTCGAGAAATCTGTTGAACCTTGGATAAATTTGAAAAGGATTTGTTATTAGCATCGGCAAAGCCAGTAACTCTAAAACTCATCTAAATATTTAGTTTATTTCATGTTTTGAATTTGTTTGATTTCCCTACTTTTGTTTTATTCATATGTATATACAAACTCTACATATTGTCTAGCAGTAAATTAAATAATACTTTTTAACCCTTTTGTTGATGACAAAAGGGAAGAGTAAAAATATACTAGACAAAATGATAGGGGAAGTGTATAGAGTTGGGGGTGTCAAATATAGAAGTATTATATTTTATCTATCAAATATTTGTATGTTCATCATCATCAAAAAGGGGGAGATTGTTAATATCCTAGGTATTGATTTTGATGATAACAACCATATAAACATTACTATTAACATATCTTTAAATTGTGCAGTTATATCGGATATATTATGAAGTCATTTATAGAGATAAATAAGAGTACAAAAGAAGAATTACAAAAGAAGGTTAATCAGAGCAATGAAAGAATAACAGAGGAAGGATAATTAGAACAATTGAGGACCAAAGCCTATTAAAGAAGAATGCTGAAAGATAGAGGTGTTTGAAGTGATGAGGAATTGGTTGAACCTTAGAATATCTTGTTAAAGATCCATGACACTTATACCTGAACACTATTAGCCATTGACCTCAACGAAATCACAAAAACCCACAAATATAAGGTAATTTGAATTCTTGAAAATTTGAAACACAATTGAAACACTTATAAATGTTGCTACAACATATATGTCAACATTTTTGTAGTTGTATGTTGACATATAATGGGTATTTCAGTTTTTCAAATTCAAATGAAGAGTTATTTCTCTCCGTCCCTTCACCAAAAGACAATCCTTTCAGCCACTATTTAAAGGCTTTTGGAAACGAATTTCGACACCAACTTTTCACATTTTTTTCTACTTCTTCTTCTCCTTATAGTTTCTATATAAATTCATTGAATACTATCCAGTAATTTCTAAAAATTCACTCCTTTCACTCCAATTCTTCATTGATTTGAGAGCCACACAATATTAGAGAGTTCTATTTGAATTCACATTATTCTCTCTCTGATTTCATCCTATTTCCTCGAAGAATTCAAAGATATCTTGCCATTGGAGGTCTATAGGATCATTGTACCACATCTGCAGGAATATATATTAAAGATACGACTACTTGCCATTATTTGCTTTTGTTGATTAGGAGAAGGTGTATCTTATGGCCCGTAAAATCAAGATTGTAAAGGTGTTCTTGCCACCCGTGGAAAGAAAGCGACTATAGTGAAATTTTGCATAGTGGAGTGCAGGACTAGATGTAGGATTGGTTAATTTGAACCAGTATAAAAATCCTAGTGTTATTTACTTTACTGCATTTTATTACTTATTTCATTCCGTTTTCAATTTGAATGGATATAATGTTAAATTCATAAATACACTTCACCCTTCTAGTGTCTGTATAGTCTTAAGATCCGTTAACACTGTGTTGGAGGCACCCCAATTCCCAGCAAGAGTTTTTTCTTAGACTATGTTTAGTCTTGTATTAGTTCAAGGGGGGAATTATAGATTAATTATGGATATATTGTTTTTGTTGATGACAAAGGGAGAGGATTATAAAATAGGCTTAGATTAAAGCGGAGTTATTGGAGTAAGGGGATGTAATTGAAGTATCAAGAGAACGGATAAATATATTTTATAAATAGAGGTTGTCATCGTCAAAAAATAGGAGATTGTTAGGGACTGGGATGATGGTGGTTTTGATGATAACAACCTTGTTTTAACTATTATTATTATAAAATGTATACTTACATTATTGTATAGAAATATATATATATATATAATTGTATATGCAGATAATGATTTGAAGACTGTACAATTTTTGAGATTCAAGAATAAATATTTCAAAGAAGAAGAGTTCAAGAATTAAGACTCGTGAGTAACAAGAGTTTAAGATAGCATGATAAATTATAGAGTCCGGAATTTTTGTTAAAACTCTGTAATAGCACTGAATCTCTATTTTTTTATGTCCTATCATTTTAAATCTTGTTATTTCTTATTTTCAAAATTTATTTCAAAATTACTTCCTATTTAAAAAATATATATTTTTTAATTTTATTGGATTTCAAATCTAGCTCCTAATTTTAATATATATTTTTGGCAAAGACAACTGGTTTTTAAAGCAACTGCAAACACTTATTATTATAACAAATAATAATTACAAATATTACATGAGATTGATAGGTTATCAACCTACTACTTCGACTATTAAGGTGGACCATCCACTACAGACCTTTTTAAAGTGGTATGACCACTACTACAATCCTAGCTTATAGCACAAGAGCTAATCAAAGTGACAAGACTGCAAAATACATATGACATACTTCATGTAGGAAGTGAAATTACAAAAGCAAACAAAGCAACAGTAAATAACACATTTTAAAGATGACTAGTCCAAAGTCAAAGCAAGAACAGAACACGGAAAAACAACAATTGCATGGCTTGACATAGCATGTCAATACGTAAAGCACCACAGCAGAAAAACCACAACTATAGCATAGTTTCACAGACACTGTTTCAAAGGAATCATCACAAGATAAGGTACCACTGTAGCAAACAGGAGAAGCAACACTCCAGCTACTACATAGTACCCTAAAGTGAACATTACATCCTAGATATCTTCAAAGCATTGAGACAAGATGTAACGACCCAGGGAATTCGATGCCCGAATTCCAGCAATAATACATAACCTGTATTACTTGCCAGAACTTAGGTATTGAAAACACCAGATAGTTAATGAAAGAATATAGAGGGTGAGATAAGAAAGAAAGAAAATTTAGAACAGAAGAAGAGGAAGAACACCACAACATCAGAGTCTCACATTGCAGTGGAATAAAATATAATAAAAACAACTTTATTGAGAGATTTTAAAATAAAACTTACACTCATCAGAATACATCAACAAATATGGATAGTTATAATACTTTGTCCTTATATACAACACACAGCAGAACACACACTAGATATCATACGTCTGAACTTCTCCAGCTTATCTTCGGACTCCACAGCATCCGATAACCTGAACCTGTACAACCCGGTCTAACCCGAGCATTTACAAAACGCCGGATCAGTCTGGTGAACCAGAGTGAGAAAACACACTAAGTTTAAAAACATCACACAACTTGATTTTAAAGTCAAATCCTTTTTTTTGAAATCATAGCTTATTCTGATATTATAATAGTGTTTATACACAAATAAATATCAATCTTGCGGAACGCATTCATCTCATGTTCCATATATATATAGTATACAATCAAAACCGCGGGCTCTTATTGGAGTTTGGATTTCCAATTGGCAAGGTATGGGACCACCTTCCGACAATGTATCTCTGGAGAGGAATACACCGGGTTCAACAAGAACATCTTGCAACCCAGGCTAAACATGACCGGCCACTCATTTCGCTTGAGTGTGTCGAATGTATATCACCAACGTTTGGGCTCAAACCACTGTTTCCTGAAAAGGGATAGCATCGAAATAGATTAAAGAATGAAATGGATTTACTCTAGATAGGTGATTATACACCCTACTTGGGCGTGACCCACTTAGCCATGCGACCTACCCGATTTTACATCATTTCCCAGTTGTAGAGGCTTGAGGTTTTACACTACCTTTAGCACAACATATCACCATCACTTTGAATGCCACATCGTCAGATCCGCCAAAACACTAATTGACGTCCACAACCATACTCTGGTCGTTAAGCTAAGAGAAGGGCCATTCTCCACCACTAACAGAAATATGTTTGTAAAAATCAACGTACGTGATTATTAAGAAATATTATGTATGACATTCGTCCATACAAGTCATCCAGGAACAGGATGAACCGAAGGTACCCTCTTATCACATCCTAAGTATCACCCTAGAGATCAGTAGCGAGTAGTCCTTGCAAATACGTAGATCTCAACCACGACAGAATCACAGTATATCTCTGGCCGCTAAGCCAGAGATTTTAAGTCATTCTACCATTTTATGAAGATCTACGATCTTCAATTACTCCGTCTCAATCAGCATCTTATATCTTCAACATTTCGTACTTGCTGATCGGAATGGTTTTCGAATATAAATTTGATTCCGGTCTTTCCGTACCATCAATCGTATTAGGCAGATTTGATAACGGCTATTTAACTATCAAATACACAACCATTCGACCATAAAATAAAATATATTTACTGGTTTAGTACTCAGCCTCATTTGGCTTATTTAATTTAAAATGATTAAATAAATGGTAAATATAAATATTCCAATATTTGGAAATAGCATTACACTTCTTACTAATATTCACAAAACCCTTTTATTCTAATACTTCGAAAAATATATTATAACAATGTCCAATGTTCTATTTAATTATCATTTGCACAACATTCTTCATGTTCTAAACTGGGAAATCAGTTTAACTAATTATTCATAAAAATAATCATTACGAAATTCTCCTTTGCTTCAATACTTGAAAACCATACCCCACACTTTCCTTTTAGAATAAAACCATTCTAATTCTCAGTTTCTCATTTCGAAAATATCGTTACGTATTCACACAATCTCCTTTTCATTTCCATTACTCTGGAAATCTCATCTTATATTTTCTTAAATCTTTTATTTCCTATTCTCCTTGGAAATATCTTTTATCCTTTCTCAAGTCTTCTATTTCCTATTTACTTTGGAAATATCTTTTATCCATGCATTTTTGTATTTCGACATTCATTAGTCCTAAACCGTAAATTGGTAAGAGAATAATTTCCTAAGTATCAACCTCGAAGATCGAAATCAACATCAGATTAACACTCCGAAAATAAATCAACTCAACTATTCTCCAGTTAGGTTCCAATTATTATCTTAACTCGTTATCAACTCATTTTATCACTTAAAATCCATTCAACCCTTTTCCATTTTGAAAATCTCATTTCAATTCCATTCACTTCATTTAATTTCATTCTTTAGTCTCGCCCATTTAAAATCGATGTTTTAACTCCACATCTCTTTTATAAATCTTATTTATAACTCAGGTTTGGTATAAATCACTTTTTATATCTCGATTCCTTTTAATAAACTTCCATTTATATAAATAGATTTAAAAATCTATTTTTCAGTTATAAGATAAATTTTATAACTCTATTCCAGTCGATTTACATGACGGTAAATCCTTATTTATAACACAATTGATTTTTAAAGCCATCTGATGCCAATTACTCAATCAATACTGTCTATTGGTTAAAACAAGCAACCGTTAAATTTCAGTTCAACAGTCAACAATCAAATCAATTGTCCAATCCATATTAGTGAAACAGTTCATATAATTATGATGAGAAAATAACAATAAATTTGGGGAATCCCGTTGGATCCCTCCAACCTGTTTCTCCTTGCATCCAAATAGGTTACCTCAATCTTAATTCGGAACACAAATACAATATTCAACCATAAACAAATAACAGTAATCCAAGCATACATATTTTAGTCTAATACATTTATATTTTTATAAACGTAACCATCAAGGTAAGTTACCTGTTTGGAATTTAATCATTAAAAAAAACGATTTGATTCAAATTAAATTAAATGAACTTTTAATTTAATCAGTTCAGTTCAACACATATAAGTATACATATAGCATCCATCAACTAATTAATAGACATAGCACACAAATAATAAACCCAACTTATATAAATATAAATGAGTAAACTAAGTGAGTTAAACTCACATTGATCTAATTCGGTTACAATTAAATTAAACTGTCATTTAATTCAACTGTAAATTCCAGTTATCTCCGTCTTCATCCAAAACAGTTCCATAGTGTTCTGTTCTTCGATACGGTTCTGGTGTAATTTGTTTAATCGGATTCTGGTAATATTAGAACGGATTATATCAATATTAAAAGTTACACATTTAATTAAATAACATCATTTCTTATTTAATATTTAATATAAACTAATTACTTTGTATTAACCTTAAATGGTCCGATTATTTTCTTGTTTTGTTCCACACTGCTTTATCCTATTTACCCATTCCCTTTTGTTTTTTTAGGCCCGAAATACCCCTTCGAGAGAATCTCGGCCCAACTTCTAACCTTCTTCCTCGTTATATATTTGTTCTTAGTTTTCCTCACTGACACTTGCTAAAATAAAGCCCGATACCTTTCAACGATTTACTGTAGGGCTCCTTGCTTCATTTTGTTACTGCCTGCTCTTCCAAAAATGAGATCATGTTGTCTACATCTCCACCGAATATCTTGGTTCAACCTTATCTCAATCACCATCTTACTAATACATGTACTTGCTCCTCTTCTCATGGCGCTTGACAATTCCATTATCATCATAAACAAACTTTATATATTGTTGCTACTGGTGCTTGGTTCAGACTATGATTCAAGACAGTTTGAACTAATGAATGGCAAATTCTATTTGGACATAGAGAAATGCTGAGTAGCCCCTCATTTTTATAAAAAATATCAATGACAAAACTGCACCTCTTCAGATATTTTTTTCTTCTAATTTTCGGTCTACCTCGTAGTGGCTCTACGTGGAATTGTATGAAACCACGCAGGGCCACTACTAGGATACTAACCATACCCCGTAAAGCCTCTACGGGGTATGGTTAGTATCCTAGTTGTGGCCCTGCGTGGTTTCATATAATTCCACGTAGATCCACTACGAGGAACGGTATTATTGGTTTTTTTTAAATTAAACGGGGGGCAACTCAGCAAAATGATGGGATTACTTTTTTTAACAGAATTTTAGGGGGCTACTCAGCAATTAGCTGGGTTTAAATAAAATTTGCCCTGATGAATTTATATGGCCAAATGTGAAATGAGATAGTTTATATACCACTCAAATAGCATAATTCAGGTTACAGGTACTAGGTGACTAATGCATTCAATCCTTAATTGCTGGTTGTGATGGAGATTCTAGGATGATACACAACAGTAGGACAATGGGTATAATAAAATATGATGCAGAGCAACCAACCCATCGCCTAACCTTCAATTCATCTCCACTACTATTCGTTTGATTCAGCTACCCGATTCCATGCTCCTCTTCATGTTTCCTTCCATATTTGTTTTCCTTCAAACAACTTAACTCAACCACGCTAACTTGTTTAATCCCGATTAAATAAATTAATTACCAATATAACTACCCAGTTACTTCTTTCGATTCTGTTGCAATGTTTAAAACAAATTTTGCCCCATTCGATACCTTGCTTTGTCTTTGAATTGGAACCCAATCAACTTTTTAACTGCTCCTTGCATTCTTCTTACCAATCTTCATTTCCTTTGTCTTGTTCATCGCGTTAGCTACTTCAGTTCGCAAATAACTCCTCCTCACACCTTCTACTACTCCCATTTCAACCCTGCTCACTAACCACGCACCAAACATCCCACGCCGCATCCTCCCTCCACCACCGAGCGTTCATCAGGAGACACCAACCCGAGCGGCCCAGCGTCCTCATATAACGCCCCAAGTCTCACTCTATTCCATCAATCGTGATGTCCTCACGAGCCCAAAGAACGTCGGCGGTTTCGTGCTGAACCATGGCCACCACGCTTTATCACAGATGTATGGATCTTGAGCTTATGAAGGAAATTGTTTCAAGACTTAATGGCCTTCCTTTATTTTACTGAAGTTTTGAGGCGGCGGAAAAAGTATTTGACCACGCGGAAACCATAGTTTAGGGTTAGAAAAGAATTGGGTATTTAAAGGGTGAGCATTCCAATATTATATTATTAAATGATGCTTCAACGCGAAGTAACGTCTTAAAACCGCCATATATAACATCTTTTTTCAACGAAAATTGTAATTCTTAGTATAGAAAAATATTCCAGACACGATGGGATAGGTTTCGTCGAATTTCGACATCGTTTGTGAAAATTCCTTTATAAATCACATGTGAAAACACATATTTAAATTTACCATGATCACAAAATAAATCTAAATGATCCGAAACTTTGAAATCCTAAAATAATTAATCAATACGAATCCAATGGCACACACTTCGTCGCATTCCGAGACTGTTTCCCGGTACGCTATTTTATACGCACATCAAGTGCTATTTTGGGCACCAAATTACTCGGTCTCCAAAGATAACAAACAATATATGTTTTCTGACTCTAAACGTCAATATGAATTCAACGGAATTCGTTTCGTGATTAATTCGATCGTTAGCTCGAGTTATGAACAAAAACCCTTTTTATACCGAATTAAATTATAAATAACTCCATAGCGACTATTTTAAAATTTTAATTGGACATAATTCACAATCTATAACACAAAATCTCAATTTTTCTCTTCCATTAGAAAATTATAATCAAATCGATTCCAACGTTTCTTGTTTCACAGAATTCTGACTTATATCGGATCCTGTATATTCAATTGAAGTTCAAAACTTAATATTACGAACTACCGCGACGTTACGAGCTCGATTATATTAATATATAAATTAAACGTACTAACTTCATTTTATAATGAATATATATTTTTTAAATTCATTTTGAATTCCAAATCAATATTTAATATAATATAATAAATTAAATATCTGACTATGGAAAATACGGGACGTTACACAAGACCAAAACAAGAGCAAAACTGGCAAGGCATGGACATCAACGTAAAGGCTTTGACATGAACAATACTACAACATTTTGACTAGAAAGAATTACATATAACCCGATAGCATAAGATCTGTGTCACCATGAACAGAAGGCTAGAAGCTGTTACAACAAACAAAAGACTATTATAACTAAGCTAAGACATGACCATACATGAATATAACACCCAATAATGACAACAACAGGTGATGAAAGTTAAAGATAGGGGACATTCCACAAAAGAACCCAACAAAATTTCGAGCGAAGCTTCACACTTATTATTGAGTAGTCATGTAATGTCCCGTATTTTTACAGTATAATAATTAATTAATTTAATTATTTAAATAGTGATTTGGAGAATTAAAATGGTTGCGTAATTAAATTTTATGGAATATTTAATTAATATTTATAATATAAAATATATTATAATTCCGAAATAGTCGGAAATAATGGAATTCACAATATTGTGTGAATTGGATTGTATATAATATATAATTTAGTTTAGAGTTGAATTATAATAACGAATATATTATATAAACGACAGTTGAATGTATAATTATATTATAATTAAAATCGAGCTTGAAATGGCGCGGCAGTTCGTAATTTGGCTATTTGAACTTTAAATGAATATACAGAATCCGTTTTAAGCTGGATTTCTGTGAAACAAGAAACATTAGGAGCTGGTGAAGTATATTTTTCTAATGAAAGAGAAAAATCAGGATTTCTTCATGTAGATTTTGATTTATGTCCAAATCAAATTTTCAAATAGTCGCTATGGATTTCCGTTATAATTTATAATGATTTCTAAAAGGATTTCTATTTTTAACTGAGTATCGATTTGACCTGGATTTGAAATATCGAGTTATAACTCCATATATATTTATTTTGGAGCTTTCTAGTGTGAATATATACGATAATATTTAATTTAATTATTTTTAAACATATTTATATTTAAAATGGATTTATTTAGAGCTTTAAAAATAGCCGCTTTTGCAACTGAGCTCCGTTTTCGACGGAATTAATTTTTCTGGATCCGGAATATTAGATTATTGTTAGATTTCAATTTTCGTGATTTTTGGAGTCAGTATGTGGCCGTATGGATTTTTAATGTGAAAAACATTCAGTATTTTGATAGTTAAAAGAACGCTATGTGAGCAAATGGAGTCAGAATTCGACGAAACCAGTTTTGTTGGGTCCGTAATGTCGAACTGAAGGTGTATGTCCATTTTCGTGATTTTTTGGATATCATGTGTGATTATAGGAAATTTTAAAATATAAAGACATATAGCGTTTGCATAATAAAAAATAAAATAATTAATAAAAAAATTATATTACTATCCCTTTAAATAATCCTCATTCCTTCTAAACCTAATTCAATTTTACTTGGGTCAAACAAGACACCGCTACCGTAGGAAAAATTCCATAGCGAAAAATCAAACTTCATAAAATCATTAGAAATCAAAATAAAATCCTATAAATTAGGATATATATATATATATATATATATATTTGGATTCCTCTCTACTTGCTCTTTAAGCTCATAGCCATTTCATTGGGTTCGAATACCATATTCCTTCGCTGGGTTTTTAGGCAGTAAACTAGGGTTCATGATTTTGTGCATTTGGAGCTTTAATTCATGAAACGAGTTGTGTATTGATGTTCGTGAGTGAGTTTGCAGTCTGGTGTGAATTTTTGGATGGTTTTGGTATCAAAAGGGATCGCACCTGATCTGAGTACTCATGCAGAAACGCTGCTCGGCGCGTTTGTTCCCAGAAGTTGAGAGGGGTTTTCATGGTATGGGTGGAAGGAGTGTTCAACGAAAAAGAAGGTGATGTGGTAGGTTTCGATTTTCATCAAGTGTAGAAGGGTGAGGTTTGGAGTGAGATTCGGTAATGGCGTGTGTTGTGGGGTGCAGTAGGTATCGGGGAAGAAGGAGGAAGGAATTGGAATGGTCTGTTTAATTGAAATGGGCTTGGGCCTTAGGTACAGGGCGAGGCCCGGATTTTAGTTTGTTTTAAGTTTAATTTAAATTCAAATACTAGTGTAACTTATAAAATGTGTAATTATCTCATACGATATCAGGATCAGACAAAACGACATCCATTGGGATCGTTTGGACGATGCCTACACAATGGAACTGACTAGGAGTGAACTGGAGCTCGTTACAATTTATAGCGAAATAAATTGCCCGTCTGAATCAGAGATAGTTAATCGTTATTCAACGATAGCTGTCCAATGTGAGTAAAACTCACCAACTCTATCAGTTCATATTTTTATAACGTATTTTTAGAACAGATAAATGATGATTAATTGTGGTGTGCTGACTATTTGGTTGAACTGCTGATTTATTGGTTGAAATTATAGATAACAATATATATATATAAATCGTTAATCAAACACTATTTTTGTTTATTAGAATATTTCATACTGAAATGAAATCGATGTTAATTATATTGTTTAACATCTGTGGATGCAGGGAAATAGGTTGGAGGGATCCAAATGGATTCCTCAACATTTATTTTACTGTTTTTCATATATTGTGATATATGATGTGATATATAATCAGTTATTGATTTTGTGTGTTTGTATGATATCGATCCTTGTTATATGGTGTTCTAAATACCATAAGAAATACTAGGATGTAAAAATGGAAATTTTCAAAGTGTATATTTGAAATGAAATATTTATAAAATCAAAGGATTTTATAAAAGGAATATTTATCATTTGATAAATAAAATAAATAAAAGAAATATTTATTTAGAAAATAAATAGAATTATAAAAGGAATTATTTATAAAAATAAATAAGTTTTTTTAAAAGGAATATTGGTAAAATGAACAGAATTATTAAAAAGGAGATTTCAAATTATAAAAGAAAATTTGAGATGATTTATTTAAATTAGATATTAAATAAAAATATGTTTTAACAGATGGATTGAGAGGAATAATTTATAAATAATATTTTATAAGTTAAGGAAAATATTTATCATTTGATAAATAAAGATATATAAGTCTGAACTTATACAAAGAAGTAAACAGATAAATGGAGCAGATTAATTTATAAATAATATTTTGTAAATTAAGTAAAATATTTATCATTGGATAAATGGAATATATTAGTCAGGACTTATATAGAGAAGTAAGAATCAATTTCAACATCGATATTTGAAATTGAATATGGACGAAGAGTGAATCGAATATTACTTATTCAAAAAGGAGTTAATCGAAAGGGGTAAATCAAAAGGGGTTACTCAAAAGGAGTTAATCAAAAGGAGTTAATCAAAAGGGGTTAATCAAAAGGAGTTAATCAAAAGGGGTTAATCAAAAGGAATTAATCAAAAGGGGTTAATCAAAAGGAGTTAATCAAAAAGGAGTTAATCAAAAGGAGTTAATCGAAATGAGTTAATCGAATATAGTTATTCGAATAGAGTTAATTAAATATTAGTTATTCGAATAGAGTAATTGATTAGAGTTAATCGATTAAAGTTAATTGAATTAGAGTTAATCGATTAGTGTTAGAGTTAGTCGATTAGAGTTAGAGTTAATCGATTAGAGTTTGAGTTAATCGATTGGTGTTAGAGTTAATCGATTAGAGTTAGAGTTAATTGATTAGAGTTAGAGTTAATCGAATAGAGTTAATCGATTAGAGTTAATCGAATAGAGTTAATTAATTAGAGTTATTCGAAAAGGAGTTAATCAAATATAGTTTATTTGAAAGGAGTAAATCGAATAGAGTTATTCGAAAGGAGATAATCGAATGGAGTTATTCGAAAAGGAGTTAATTGAATAGAGTTATTCAAAAAGGAGTTAATCGAATAGTGTTATTCGAAAAAGAGTTAATCGAATAGAGTTATTCGAAAAGGAGTTATCAAATATAGTTTATTCGAAAGAGAGTTATACGTGAAATTTGATTATATCGAATTCGGGAAAGTTCTATTCACTTTCCTTTTTTAATCAAGATTTATTTATTTATTAATAAATTAGTTGTTTGTTTATTTATCCAAATTAAGGAATAAAGGTTAAGTTTTGAAGTTAGATATTTCAGAAGTAGAGATTATAACTCTGTAGTTATAATCAATGTTTTCAATAAAGAGGTGGATTCGTAAATAGAATCCAAGAGTTACGTAAGGAAGTTTGTTAAAGATTTAAAAGGTGAACTTTGTATATTTCGAGGTTAGAAATGCTGTTCAGTTAAGGTCTGAGAGGTAGTTATACCCCAACTTAATTGGCTTCGTTTTTAACTAAGGAATGGTTAAGGATCGATAGTGAAGGTTGGTTAAGTGAATTTAGTTAATGAGTGTAATGTTTTGAGTTAGCATAGCAATGTTTTATTTAAACATCTGTTTAAATCCAAATGTAGGAGTTTTGGAAATGTTTTCCAAATAAGAATCAGAAATATTTTCTAATATAGAAAATAAGAAATGGAAATGTTTCCAATGTTAATAACATATATTTTCTAAATTTAGAAAATAAGAAATGTTGAATATATGGAAACAGGAGATGAAAAATGAATAAATTAATGAACTAAAGAGATAAATGTTAAATGATGATTGATCGATATAATTTCCATCTGGAAATAATATCGATGGTTGCACACGTGTTCTTCTTTGATAGTTAACTCACCGACTATCGAAGTTTTTGATCATTTTTCCGTTGTCAATACGGAGAGACCGGGATCAGATATATTGCCTGAAAACCACACCATATGGCATTAGCGTTGCGAATCTATGATGAAGATAATTGAAGACGGAGTTATGCAAGGGCTGTCCTGTTTACAAAATAGTACCTTTGGTTTGTCCAGTCCCAGGACAACTTGAAAGGATGAATGTCTGACAGAGTATATCTGGTAGATCACGTAAGTTGATCTCTTCAAACGTATTTACGTTTGGTGGCGGAGGAATTCGTTTCTCTTAGCTGTATACACGGGTATTTTTAGGGAAATCAATTTGTGATTTGGCGGGTATGACGATGTGACATTCAAAGTGAAAATTTGTATGATCTGTCAGAGATAAGCATTGCCTCTAGCCTCACAACCGGGAAATGACAAAAATCGGGCAGCAGCATGGCTATGTGGGTTTCTTCCATTAGGGTGTATTATCTCCTATCTAGAGATATTCATTTCATTCTTTAATCTATTTGATGCTGTCCCATTCGGGAAACAGTTGATGATCCCAACGTTGGCATTCGATACACTCAAGCAAAATGAGTGGTTGGTCATGTGTGGCCAGGGTTGTAAGATGTTCTTGTTGAACCCAGTGTATTCCTCTCTAGAGGTACACTATTGGAAGGAGGTTCCATACTTTGTCATAGTTGGTAATCCATTATCCAAAATAAGTGCTCGCGGTTTTGATTGTATACTATAAATGTAGAACGTGAGATGAAAGCGTTTCTGCTAGATGATTATTATATTGTGGTTGATAAACACTATCATAATATCAAAAGAATTTTGATACAAAGACTATTTTGGATCCTCATAAGGGAAAGACCCGTTCCGTTATACGACGTGGTCTTATGAGATATCGTTTAATTGCTCAAACTGTTTTAAACTATTTTACTCACAACAGTCCCATGACTGACCTGGAGTTTATTTTGGTTTGTTTTCCCTAAACTCTTGGGTTCCCAATTTTGTACAGGCAGTCAAGTAGTCAGGATTTTATAGATATACTTGGACAGCTTGGAGCAGGAGGCTTCAGGAATATGTAGCTATTGTTTATTTCCGTTGTGTTGTAAGTGTTATACTCTGGTAATGTTACTGTATACATATACTGATTTTTGTTTCAAAGTTATGTATCTATTATATATTGTTCGTTCCGACGTGAGATTCGTGTTTAACCTGATGTTGTAAGTTCTTCTTCTTCTATTCTAAGTTTCTATCTTATCTATTCTCACCCTCTAATTTCTTTCATGGACTATCTGGTATTTCCGATGCTTGGATGCTCGACATGGTGTTGTATGCCGATATCTAAGGTCGCGAAAACCCGGGTCGTTACAGTGGTATCAGAGCTGAAGGTTACGTAATTACCTTGGCTCTGTGGCATGACAAAGTAGAGATGGGGTTAGTAATGCCCTAGATTCAATTTGAGTGTATAAATGAGTGCGTATTTTTTATTTGATATAAAAATGGTTTTATACTGTGGATGTTTATTGGTTGAGATGTTTATGGGTTCTGGTCGATTAGTTTGATCCACTGTATCGGTAGGGGTTTATAAACACTCGAATACGATGAACTGACATAGTATGTTTTGAAAAACGGGTAAATGAAATAATTTTAACCAAATTATATTTTGATATAAGCAAAGTATAGATATTTAAAATATTATAGTATATTGGATGGGTTGGTTGTGATTATAATCAGATAAGATAATAATTGAAACGGTTATGTAAATAGCCAATCAGAATTCATATAAGTGAAATACGTGAAATCAGATGAATTAAATCTGAATTTAAATCTGAATTAATATTAAAACCCTGGAAAGTTATAAAAGTGTTTGTAAATGAATCTGGGCTAAATATATGTGAATTTTAAAATCTTGGGAGATTTTAAATTTGTTACAGGCATTGAAAAGGATATTTTGAAATGGATTTCAAAATGAAAGTGTTTAGAAATGGTTTTGAAAGATATAGTATTGAACTCACTTCAATTGTTGGAAAATAGATTCCGGTGATGATCATGACATCATCGGTGTTCATTTTCGAGTGGTAAGTGACGGATTACTGCCAAAGATTTTGTTTTTAAATTGTTTTGCGAAAAACAAGTTACTAAAAAAATCAAAGGTTTTGAATTGTTATTATGATTTCATATTGATTTGAAATAAAAACCAAGGAATTAAAATTCTGGAATTTAAATTTAACTTATGAAGTTAAATAGGATGAGATGGTAAAAGTAAATAAATAAACTAGAATTTAACTTAAGATAAGTTAAATAAAATTGGAATTGACCAGAGAATAATCTAGAATGGAATTTAGTTGATAAGTTAAGAGTTTGGAATCGAGAATGGAACCCGAGTTTGAAATGAAATTCGATTTGGATAAAAGTGAATGTTCGGGTTCGAGGATAAAACTGATTGGAATTTGATTGGAATGATAATTGGTATATGCAGAATTGGTAATAGAAGAAAAGGATATAATGATATGCCCGACAAAAAGGTACAAGTTTATATTTTGTATAAGTATGAGATCAATAAGCCGATTTGGCAAGCCGCTTGGCTGTTTGATTTTCTTAGGGTTGGAGAAGGCCTAGAGAGGCGAGTTGTAGTTGTACTAACCGACCAGTACAAAAGAGGTGTTGGCGAATTTTTTCGAAAATTTCGGGTGTTAGAAAATTTTCAGGATTTTTTGAAAATTTTCATTAATAGAAATAAATTAACATTTTAATAGGAATGGATTGTTCAGTTGAAACTGAAGTTAGAATTAAACAAATAAAATTTAACCTAGTAATAGGGTGTGTTTACTACCTTAGCAATTTCGAGGATGAAATAATTTTAAGGGGGAAGAATGTAATGTCCTGTATTTTTACAGTATAATAATTAATTAATTTAATTATTTAAATAGTGATTTGGAGAATTAAAATGGTCGTTTAATTAAATTTTATCGAATATTTAATTAATATTTATAATATAAAAATATATTATAATTCTGAAATAGTGGAATTCACAATATTGTGTGAATTGGATCGTATATAATATATAATTCAGTTTAGAGTTGAATTATAATAACGAATATATTATATAAATGACAGTTGAACGTATAATTATATTATAATTAAAATCGAGCTCGAAATGGCGTGGCAGTTCGTAATTTGGTGATTTGAACTTTAAATGAATATGCAGAATCCGTTTTAAGCAGGATTTCTGTGAAACAAGAAATGTTAGGAGCTGGTGAAGTATATTTTTCTAATGGAAGAGAAAAATCAGGATTTTGTCGTGTAGATTTTGATTTATGTCCAAATCAAATTTTCAAATAGTCGCTATGGAATTCCTTTATAATTTATAACGATTTCTAAAAGGATTTCTATTTTTAACTGAGTATCGATCTGACCCGGATTTGAAATATTGAGTTATAACCCCATATATATTTATTTTGGAGCTGTATGATATTCTAGTGTAAAAATATATGATAACATTTTGAAAAGTCGGTTGTGTACGACTTGTGCAGGATCTTTAAATATGGCTATGCGGAATATGATATGATAACAATATATATATATATATATATATATATATATATCACAGATAACTTTAAATGCAATAAATAAAGTAAAGTAGAGTAACGACACCAGGATTTTTATACTGGTTTGGACTTCCCGTCCTACGTCCAGTACCGAAGCCCCTCTTCGGCTTTTCACTAAACAACACCCTCTCTTCACCCGGAGGAACAAGTTCACAGCACTACTTGATTTACGGGCTACAAGTTTACCCATTTGATTTCACGGGCTATAAGCTTACCCACTTGATTTCACGGGCTACAAGCTTACCCGTACAGGACAATTACAAGAGTTTGACTTCTGATTGTGTTCTTCTTTCAACACTGATTTGCCAACGATTGAGTACACCCTTCCTATAATCTTATCCTCAAGTATATGAACTGAATGTGAAGATTTGAAGGAAGTTAGTTGCTTGTTGAATCAAAATATGTGAAATATTATCAAGGATTCAATAAGTAACTTGAATTTGGGAGCTTTTAGAATGCAAGAGTATTTAGAAAGTAAGATCAGAAATTAGATCAAGAATCGGTGATTTGGATGATGATTCAAGATGTATTTATAGTGAATGAGGAGTTGTAATCATTGATGAAGAGTTGCAATGAATAATGATGATTTTTGATGAAGAGAAATGGATAAATCTCTTGATGAAAGAAGATGACTTTTCGAAAGGTTGCTTGCTGTTTGAAAAGTTGTTGACAGGTCGAAAAAGAGAGGTAGATAGGTATTTGAATATATATATATACACGTTATATTCATGAATAGACATTTGCTGTGCATTTTTCCCGAAAGAGGTCGACAGGTTGAAAAAGACAGGTCGACAGGTTTGTAGGTCGACAGGATTTTTTTGTAGGTCGACAGGTTTTATAGGTCGACAAGATTTTTTTGTAGGTCGACAGGTTTTGTAGGTCGACAGGATTTTTTTGTAGGTCGACAGGTTTTGTCTCTGTCTTGAAAAAGGTCAACAGGATTTTTTTGTAGGTCGACAGGTTTTTGTCAATTTGCACAGAAAATGTGTATTTATGTATATATTCAAAAATGATGAGGAGTATGATTATTTGAGGATAGATTTTAACATTTATAACTCTAAATAATCAACCTCTAACTTACGAAAACATCGATTCTTCTTTTTGTCGATCATGAAGCTCCTTCTTGTCATTATTCAAAATATGCTATGAAACCTTTGACTCAACATTCTCCCTCTTTTTGATTGATGACAACATTGCTTAATATTGCAATCGTTATCTCCCCCTGTATATATGCTCCCCCTTAAACATCTACATATCTATAATCTTAGCTCCATGTCATGATTTCCATTGATCTTCATTTTGTTGTTATCAATCGAAATTCTCGTGTCTCAACATTCTCCCCCTTTTTGATTGATGACAACACCTTGGATTTTCTCTCTCCAAATATAAAGCTCCCCCTAAATTTCTTTAGGAGATATCGAATAACCTTCTCTTTGTTGTGGTGTACCTGCAAAAAATATAACATATATAGTTTGGTACCCACTTGCTTTGTTCGGGTCCATGAGTTAGATGGAAGGTAACCATACCCAAGAGGGTTTAACGGAACCTTTAAAGATAAAATTTTCGTTATTAACTACCGAATCAAAATAATCATCGATATATTTTTCTCTGTTTTTCCAACTTACAGGAACCCAAATACTTAAGTAATCTCTATTGATATTCCTTTTCGTACTTCTAGATCTATTATACAGATCTCTAGTCATAGAAGTATTTGAATTTCTATAATAATTGGATCTAGGATGAGCATTAGTACTAGTAGTAATATTTTTATTGTACATGAAAGCATATCTAGTACTATTTCTAAGAATAGTTTTATTATATCCTAAACCACTTTTGTCATGTAAAGGTCGAGATCTAGATAAAATCATATTTAAATCATTTTGACCTTTATTAAATTTTGCGAACTTATTTGCACATTTATCAAATTTATTTCCAAAGTCGCTATTGACATTTTCAAAAGAAATTTTGTTATTCTTTAAATCATCAATTTCCTTATTTAATTCATAATTTTTCCTTTTTAAAGTACCATTCTCAGTTTTGAGACCTAAAATTTGAGATTCTGAATTATCTAAAGAAGATTGTATCTTTTCAAAATTTTCTTTTGAGTCAGAAATTTCATTTTGCAAAATATTATTATTCACCTTTAAGAACTCACATTCTTTAGATAATTCTAAATTCTTTTCAATTAAAGCTCCATTCTCTTTTTCAAGAGACGAAATTAAAGAACTAGAATTATTTAAAGAATCTTCTAAAGATTTATTTCTATTTTGCAAAAGATCGATTTCCTTTAAAAGAACATTGTTATATTCTTTTAATTTGGAATTTTCTTGCTCGCAAATTTTTGACTTAGCTATAATGACAGTATTGAGTTTACTCAAAGTTTTGAAATCTTTCAATAATTTCTCATGGTTTGACAAAAGATCTTTATATAAAGAATCTGTACATACCGATTGTGATCTGACTTTTGCCATGAGACATTTGTTTCCTTGCTCTCCTGATTCTGCTTTGTTGCTCTTCCATTTTCTAAATCCTTGACTAGATTTCTTTATTACCATTTGTTCTAGGATGTTGTTACGATCTCTAGAACACCACGCTCTGATACCAATTGAAAAGTCGGTTGTGTACGACTTGTGCAGGATCTTTAAATATGGCTATGCGGAATATGATATGATAACTATATATATATATATATCACAGATAACTTTAAATGCAATAAATAAAGTAAAGTAGAGTAACGACACCAGGATTTTTATACTGGTTCGGATTTCCCGTCCTACGTCCAGTCTCGAAGCTCCTCTTCGGCTTTTCACTAAACAACACCCTCTCTTCACCCGGAGGAACAGGTTCACAACACTACTTTATTTACGGGCTACAAGTTTACCCATTTGATTTCACGGGCTACAAGCTTACCCACTTGATTTCACGGGCTACAAGCTTACCCACACAGGACAATTACAAGAGTTTGACTTCTGATTGTGTTCTTCTTTCAACACTGATTTGCCAACGATTGAGTACACCCTTCCTATAATCTTATCCTCAAGTATATGAATTGAATGTGAAGATTTGAAGGAAGTTAGTTGCTTGTTGAATCAAAATATGATAAATATTATCAAGGATTCAATAAGTAACTTGAATTTGGGAGCTTTTAGAATGCAAGAGTATGTAGAAAGTAAGATCAGAAATTAGAGCAAGAATCGGTGATTTGGATGATGATTCAAGATGTATTTATAGTGAATGAGGAGTTGTAATCATTGATGAAGAGTTGCAACGAATAATGATGATTTTTGATGAAGAGAAATGGATAAATCTCTTGATGAAAGAAGATGACTTTTCGAAAGGTTGCTTGCTGTTTGAAAAGTTGTTGACAAGTCGAAAAAGATAGGTAGACAGGTACTTGAATATATATATATATATATACGTTAGATTCATGAATGGACATTTGCTGTGCATTTTCCCCAAAGAGGTCGACAGGTTGAAAAAGACAGGTCGACAGGTTTTGTAGGTCGATAGGATTTTTTGTAGGTCGACAGGTTTTGTTGGTCGATAGGATTTTTTTGTAGGTCGACAGGTTTTGTCTCTGTCTTGAAAAGGTCAACAAGATTTTTTTTGTAGGTCGACGGGTTTTTGTCAATTTGCACAGAAAATGTGTATTTATGTATATATTCAAAAATGATGAGGAGTATGATTATTTGAGGATAGATTTTAACATTTATAACTCTAAATAATCAACCTCTAACTTACGAAAACATCGATTCTTCTTTTTGTCGATCATGAAGCTCCTTCTTATCATAAATCAAAATATGCTATGAAACCTTTGACTCAACATTCTCCCCCTTTTTGATTGATGACAACATAGCTTAATATTGCAATCGTTATATCCTCCTGTATATAAGCTCCCCCTTAAACATCTACATATCTATAATCTTAGCTCCATGTCATGATTTCCATTGATCTTCATTTTGTTGTTATCAATCGAAATTCTTGTGTCTCAACATATTTATTTATAAATATTTAATTTAATTGTTTTTAAATATATTTATATTTAAAATGGATTTATTTAGAGCTTTAAAAATAGCCACTTTTGCAAACAAGCTCCGTTTTCGTCGAAACTAATTTAATTGGATCCGGAATATTAGATTATTGTTAGATTTCAATTTTCATTATTTTTGGAGTCATTATGTGGCCGTATGGATTTTTAATGTGAAAAACAGTCAATATTTTGATAGTTAAAAATACGCTATGTGAGCGAACGGAGTCGGAATTCGACGAAACTAGTTTCGTTGGGTCCGTAATGTCAAACTGAAGGTGTATGTTCATTTTCGTGATTTTTGGATATTATGTGTGATTATAGGAATTTCTAAAATATAAAGACATATAGCGTTTGCTTAAAAACAAATAAAATAATCAATAAAAAAATTATATAACTACCCCTATAAATAATCCTCATTCCTTCTAAACCTAATTCACTTTTTCTTGGGTCAAACAAGGTGCCGCTACCACTTGAAAAATTCCACAGTGAAAAATCAAACTTCATAAAATCATTAGAAATCTAAAGAAAATCCTATAAATTAGGATATATATATATATATTTGGATTCCTCTCAACTTGCTCTTCAAGCTCATAGCCATTTCGTTGGGATCGAATACCATATTCATTCACTGGGTTTTTAGGCAGTAAACTAGGTTTCATGATTTTGTGCATTTGGAGCTCTAATTCATGAAATGAGTTATGTATTGGTGTTCGTGAGTGAGTTTGCAGTCTGGTGTGAATTTTTGGGTGGTTTTGGCTTAAAAAGGGATCGCACCTGGTCTAAGTACTCACGCAGAAATGGTGCTCGATGCATTTGTTCCCAGGAGTGCGAGAGAGGTTTTCATGGTATGGGTGAAAGGAGAGTTCGACGAGAAAGAAGGTGGTGTCGTTGGTTTTGATTTTCATCAAGTGTAGAAGGGTGCAGTGTAGAGTGAGATTCGGTAATGGCGTGTGTTGTGGGGAGCAGTAGGTAACGGGGAAGAAGGAGGAAGGAATAGGAGCGGGTCTGTTCAATTGAAATGGGCTTGGGCCTTAGGTACAGGGCGAGGCCCAGATTTTAGTTTGTTTTAAGTTAAATTTAAATTTAAATACTAGTGTAACTTATAAAATGTGTAATTATCTCAAATGATATCAGAATCAGACGAAACGAGATCCATTGGGATCGTATGGACGATGCATGCACAATGGAACTGACTGGGATTGAATTGGAGCTCGTTACAATTATAGCGAAATAAATTGTCCGTCTGAATCAAAGATAGTTAATCGTTATTTAACGATAACTGTCCAGTGTGAGAAAAACTCATTATAATGTATTTTTAGAACTGATAAATGATGATTGATTGTTGTGTGCTAACTGTTTGGTTGAACTGCTGATTTATTGGTTGAAATAATAGATAACGATAAATATATATATCGTTAATCAAATATTGATTCTTTTTATCAGAATATTTCATATTGAAATGAAATCGATGTTAATTATATTATTTAACATCTATGGATGGAGGAAACCGGTTGGAGGGATCCAACTGGATACCTCAACATTTATTTTACTGTTTTTCATATATTGTGATATATGACGTGATATATAATCAGTTATCGATTTTGTGTGTTTGTATGATATCGATCCTTGTTATATGGTGTTTTAAATACCATAAAAAAAACCGGGATGTAAAAATGGAAATTTTCAAAGTGCATATTTGAAATGAAATATTTATAAAATCAAAGGAATTATAAAAGGAATATTTATCATTTGGTAAATAAAATAAATAAAAGAAATATTTATTTAGAAAATAAATAGAATTATAAAAGGAATTATTTATAAAATAAATAAGATTTTTAAAAGGAATATTGGGAAAATGAACAGAATTATTAAAAAGGAGATTTCAAATTATAAAAGAAATTTGAGATGATTTATTTAAATTAGATATTAAATAAAAATATGTTTTAACAGATGGATTGAGAGGAATAATTTATAAATAATATTTTATAAGTTAAGGAAACTATTTATCATTTGATAAATAAAGATATATAAGTCTGAACTTATATAAAGAAGTAAACAGATAAATGGAGCAGATTAATTTATAAATAATAATTTATAAATTAAGTAAAATATTTATCATTAGATAAATGGAATATATAAGTCAGGACTTATATAGAGAAGTAAGAATCAATTTCAACATCGATATTTGAAACTGAATATGGACGAAGAGTGAATCGAATATTACTTATTCAAAAAGGAGTTAATCAAAAGAGGTTAATCGAAAGGGGTTAATCAAAAGGAGTTAATCAAAATGGGTTAATCAAAAGGAGTTAATCAAAAGGGGTTAATTAAAAGGAGTTAATCAAAAGGAGTTAATCAAAAGGAGTTAATCGAAATGATTAATCAAATAGAGTTAAATGAATATTAGTTATTTGAATAGAGTAATTAATTAGATTTAATCGAATTAGAGTTAATCGGTTAGTGTTAGAGTTAATCGATTAGAGTTAGAGTTAATCGATTAGAGTTAGAGTTAATCGATTAGTATTAGAGTTAATCGATTAGAGTTAGAGTTAATTAAATAGAGTTAGAGTTAATCGAATAGAGTTAATTAATTAGAGTTATTCGAAAAGGAGTTAATCAAATATAGTTTATTCGAAAGGAGTTAATCGAATAGAGTTATTCGAAAGGAGTTAATCGAATAGAGTTATTCGAAAAGGAGTTAATCGAATCGAGTTATTCGAAAAGGAGTTAATCGAATAGAGTTATTCGAAAAGGAGTTAATCGAATAGAGTTATTCGAAACTGAGTTATCGAATATAGTTTATTCGAAAGAGAGTTATACGTGAAATTCAATATATCGAATTCGGGAAAGTACTATTTACTTTCCGTTTTTAATCAAGATTTATTTATTTATTAATAAATTAGTTGTTTGTTTATTTATCCAAATTAAGGAATAAAAGTTAAGTTTTGAAGTTAGATGTTTCAGAAGTAGGGGTTATAACGCTATAGTTATAATCAATGTTTTCAATAAAGAAGTGGATTCGTAAATAGAATCCAAGAGTTAAGTAAGGAAGTTTGTTAAAGATTTGAAAGGTGAACTTTGTCTATTTCGAGGTTAGGAATGTTGTTCAGTTAAGGTCTAAGAGGTAGTTATACCCCAACTTGATTGGCTTTGTTTTTAACTAAGGAACGGTTAAGGTTCGATAGAGAAGGTTGGTTAAGTGAATTTAGTTAATGAGTGTAATGTTTTTAGTTAGCAAAGCGATGTTTTATTTAAACATCTGTTTAAATCCAAATGTTGGAGTTTTGGAAATGTTTTTCAAATAAGAATCAGAAATATTTTTTAATATAGAAGATAAGAAATGGAAATGTTTTCCAATGTTAATTACATATATTTTCTAAATTTAGAAAATAAGAAATGTTGAATATATGGAAACAGGAGATGAAAAATGAATAAATTAATGAACTAAAGAGATAAATGTTAAATGATGATTGATCGATATAATTTCCATATGGAAATAATATCGTTGTTTGCACACGTGTTTTTCTTTGATAGTTAACTCACCGACTATCGAAGTTTTTGACCATTTTTCCGTTGTCAATACGGAGAGACCAGGATCAGATATATTATCTGAAAACCACTCCGTATGGCATTAGCGTTGCGAATCAAATATGATGAAGATAATTGAAGACGGAGTTATGCAAGGGCTGTCCTATTTACAGAATAGTACCTTTGTTTGTCCAATCCCAGGACAACTTAAATGGAAGAATGTGCGACAGAGGTATATCTAGTAGATCGCGTTAGTTGATCTCTTCAAACGTATTTATGTTTGGCGATGGAGGAATTCGTTTCTCTTAGCTGTATACCCATGATATTTTTGGGGAAATCAATTTGTGATTTGGCGGGTATGACGATGTGACATTCAAAGTGAAAAATTGTGTGATCTGTCAGAGATAAGCGTGGCCTCTAGCCTCATAACCGGGAAATAACAAAAATCGGGCAGGCAGCATGGCTATGTGGGTTGCTTCCATTAGGGTGTATTATCTCCTATCTAGAGATATTCATTTCATTCTTTATTCTATTCGATGTTGTCCCATTCGGGAAACGGTTGTTAATCCCAACGTTTAGTGATATACATTCGATACACTCAATCGAAATGAGTGGTCGGTCATGTATGGCCGGGTTGCAAGATGTTCTTGTTGAACCCAGTGTTTTCCTCTCTAGAGGTACAATATCAGAAGGTGGTTCCATACCTTGTCATAGTTGGTAATCCATTATCCAATAAGTGCTCGTGGTTTTGATTGTATACTATATATGCAGAACGTGAGATGAAAGCGTTTCTGGTAGATGATTATTATATTGTGGTTGATAGACACTATCATAATATCAAAAGAATTTTGACATAAAAACAATTTTGGATTCTCATAATGGAAAAACCCGTTCCGTTATACGGCGTGGTCTTATAAGATATCGTTTAATTGCTCAAACTATTTTAAACTGTTTTACTCACACCAGTCTCATGACTAACCCGGAGTTTATTTTTTTTTTGTTTTCCCTAAACTCTTGGATGCCCAATTTTGTACGGGTAGTCAAGTAGTCGGGATTTTACAGATATACTTGGAGAGCTTGGAGCAGGAGGCTTCAGGAATATATAGCCATTGTTTATTTCCGTTGTGTTGTAAGTGTTATACTCTGATAATGTTACTGTATACATATACTAATTTTTATTTCAAAGTTATGTATCTTTTATATATTGTTCATTCTGATGTGAGATTCGTGTTTACTCTGATGTTGAATGTTGTTCTTCTATTCTAAGTTTCTATCTTATCTATTCTCACTCTCTAATTTCTTTCATGGACTATCCGGTATTTTCGATGCTTGGATGGTCGACATGGTGTTGTATGCCGATATCCAAGGTCACGAAAACCCGGGTCATTACAAATCATATGGAAAACAAAATGAAAATACAGACCTTTCACCACCAAAATCTCCATTCCAACCCAACAATGACAGTTCCAAAACTAACAAATCGACACACCTAAAACCGAGCTAAAGGAGACGCATACCGCGAGGCACCATACCTCATATACTACAAGGAAAAACCATGGAAAACCCATTACCAAAACATATCTTACCCTCGTTAGCTATGGACAGTCACTTGTGAGGGATAGAAAGGCGGTTGTGCACCATAGGGAGATTCTAGTAAGAGCGTTGTCTTCGAGAAACAATCTGAGCTCGTGGATCATCCCAGATGAAGCAAGGGAAAAAGTAGCAAAGTGACGATTCAGATCTGAGCAAGAGGGTATGGGGTCAGAGTGGATGGCTATGGAAGTAATCCACATTTTCTGAAAGCAAGGAAAAATGAAAGAGCATAAAGTGAAATGAAGAAGGGACGGAAGAAGGACTTGTGAGACGAAGAGAAGAGGAAGAATTTGGAAAAGGAAGAATGCTTTCCTTATCACCATTTCCGGAAGAAAAAAAACAGAAGCACGGATGTAATTGTTAATTGATGATTGATAATTTGAATATTTTAGATTTGATTACTTATATTTTAGTTTTTAACTAATTCGAATATTTATTTACTTATATTTTAGTTTCTATGTAATTTGCTTAAGTTTCAATTTTGTTATGTTCATAGTTATAGTTTATATAAATTTAGTTTTAAACATTTCTTATAATAAGTTATATTTATAGATTTTTATAAGATTTAAATAATCATTTTATATATTATAATTATATGTTTTGAAATTATGTTTATATTATATTATACTATTTTGTAGAACAATAGTATGTTTAAACTTCAGAATTACCTTGATTTATTTTAACATCACTTACATTGTTTTAAAAAAACTCAAAATTTGAATTTTCTCTATGGCATGGCACCACCCCCCAGCATGGTGACCATTAATTTTCAAAATTTCAAAAGTTGTGCCTATTGGTTTAAAATTTTCCCTGAAAGGGTATGACTATTGAACAACTATAAATTGGCTTCTAAATTTGAAATTTCATAACTAACTTCACTTATCTTCTTCTCACATTTCTTCTCTCTACTTGTACTCTTAAATTTTCAAGTTTCTATAATCAAGCTCTACCGATTTTCAAAGAGAATTAAACCAAATCAATTCTAGTTTGATCCTCTACCATCCTCGTTCAAAGATCTAAGTGATATTCAGAGTTATAGGAGTTTCTATAATCAAAGATCGCAAGATCAAAGTTCAATCAAGTCTTCCTCCAAAACTAATATTGAAAAGGAGTGGTTATAGGTCGTTCAAATCATTCGGGTGTGATTGTTGTCCGGAAATCAATTGAATCTCATTGTACTTCGGAAATCAATTGAATCTCGTTGTACTTCAGAAATAGAAGGGATGTACCTCATGGCTTGTGAATTTGAGAATTGTAATTTGAAGATTATATTGGAAAGAAATCTAAACCAACCTAGAGTCGTGTAAGACTGGATGTAGGGTAACTCCAAAGCAGTATAAAAATCCTAATGTGTTCTTTCCTTTATTGCTTTTACTTTTTATTGCGCATCTATGTTTGATTTTGTGATTGTTACATATGTGTAATTTGCATCTATTTCTATTTAATTCAAAAAGATTGCATTAAAATAATAAATTCCACTAAACACTATTCACCCCCTTTGTAACAACCCGTATTTTTAACAAGCAATATTTAATTAATGAATTAATTAATTGAGTAATAAATTGAGAAAATAAATATTAATCGAAAAAAATATTGAGAATTGAGAAAAAATAATTTCACTGTTGCGTCCATTACAAAATTCTGATTCAAGACTTTTAGTTTGCGTAAATTGGACAAGAAAAGTGTAAGTTATGATCAATTAAAGTTTGAAATTAAATGAGAGATTGTAATTAATAAACAAAAAACAAAGCAACAACAAATGAGCGATCCAGCCCATATATGGGTCGACCCCTATATCGATCCACATATAAGGTTGGTTGACCCTGTTCGAGCCAGGCACGAGCCTGTGCTTGGCCAATGTCGCCTGCTTCTGGATTATTGTTATTCGATATATTGTCGATGCATCTTTTATGGTATAGATTAAAAACTTAATATTTAATATCCTAAAATTTAAATATAAAATAAAATGAATCTCGACATAAAATCCAATGAACCTGAACACCTAACTCTATTATAAATAGCCTCCAAAAACTAACATAATCTTCACTGCTCCATTTCCTTACCTCTCTCAAATATAATTTTAATGGAGTATTGGAGGCTTCATTCTACACATACTTCTGGGGGATATTCATAGATAGAGAGGATCTAAAGAAGCTTATTGGATTTGCTAAGATTTTTGTGAGTATTACTGTAATTGTTATATTTCTTCCAAGTCAATGTTAGAATTGGTACAATAGTTGTTACAATGATTCAGATCTAAATAAAAAGAATTAAGACAGTAAAATAGATTGGATCTGAAAGTATGACAATTAAAATATATATAAGTTTGTCAAGTAATTTTTTCTTCTTTGTCCCCTTCTCTTTCATTATTTTATAATCAGTCTTGTAATGCGTATTTATTCATTTCTATTTACTTATGAGCCTAAAACTACTCCGCCTTTTTCTTTTTTTTGGCGCTGAGCCTAGAACAACGAATGCCTAGGCCTTTACCATTTACTTTAGGTAAAAATTGGAATAATCTGAAAGAATGTTAAAAAAATGATCTTTTGGTCATATTCAGGATTCGTGGATTATTGACTGTAAATTGGGGTAAACTCTAATGGAAGAATATGCAAAATTGTTAATTGGAATGAACTGTACTTAATTTAACATTAAGAAACCTATATTTGGAAACATGTTAATTTGACATTAATTTCGAAAACATGCTAAATTGACATTGATTTGGAAAACATGCTAATTTGACATTGATTTGGAAAACATGTTAATTTGACATTAATTTGGAAAACATGTTAATTTGACATTAATTTGCAAATCATGTTAATTGGAATGAATTGTACTTAATTTTATATGAAGCAATCTGTATTTAGAAAGCACGTTAATTGGAATGAATTGTATTTATATGACATTAAGTAACTTGTATTTGGATTCTACGTAGTTAAAGCCTCGTTATAGCCCGTAGCACTCTTCAACCGCTACACTATTTCAATTTAACGCCGATGATCAGTAGATCGGCTTTTAGCCCCGTTATACTTCACTACATCCTGCTAAATCAAGGCTTTTTAGCACCTACATTAGCAGCATTAATATACAAAGCTTGATTTAACTAGTTCTCTATTTTAAATAATCAGTAAAGTTAGTGCAAAAGAGATAATTTTAAAGCATAAGTGTTTAAAATATGGTAGAAATTTATTATAGTCATCAAATCTAGTGTGCATAACCAAGATATTCTTTGATTTTATTTTATAAGATTGGCTATCATTACTTAATTATACACATATAATTTAAGAATGATAATTAATTAATTTCAAATATTTGATTTTACATCTAATGAACCTTTTTGTGCCTCTGCTATTTCCCTGCTCATCTTTTTGCACCTCCACTATTATAGAATCGCTAAGCGGTTTAACTGCACAAATTTGGAAAACATGTTAATTGGAATGAATAGCAATTGTAACTAAAAAACGTATGAGCAGGGATCTGTCTGACTTAGGAAAAGGTTGTATACAAAGATTACATTTAATTAGAAATGTTAATTACAATCTAGGAATATAGCACAAGGTTATATTGAGCTTATGAAAAACTTAAACCAGTTAAGTTAAACATGTCTAATTAATAAACTAAGGAGTCCATTTTCGTAAAATATAACGGACTCGTAAAAATTCTATCTAACTTGGAGACCAAGTCTAGGGGTGGCTTGTGTCAATCTGCTTGTCTTGTCTGGAACCCATATTAATACCTTTCTGTTATAAATTTGAAGCCTCGCACTAGGTAAAGGCTAGGGCACGCTTTACTGATCGAGATTGTAAGAGGTTCAAATATGAGGTGGATACAAGAGCGTTCTGATGGAATGGTGAGCGTGCATTGTTATGAACAGGGAAGATAAGATGTTGTAACGCATGTGATAAAGGCTGTGTCTTTTTAGTTGATAGGTTCAGGACTAATAAACCTGAATTCCATAGCTGGCACGGGTTATTCATGTCTGGAAAGCCGATCGATGGTTAGCATTCGGAAATTCCTTCCTAATTACTTGTTTTTGTTTAAAACTAAGGAAGTGTAAAACTGTAACACCCCACCTCCGCCAGGGTCACTCACAAGAGAATGCACTAGCTTTGGAGGGGCGTTGTCTAGGTAAACATGCACATAAATATTACAAGACTGAACATAAAAAACAGTGGAAGAAAAACCAAATTTCATTACCTCATAAAATTATAAGGTCTAAAGCCTTTTACATCAAAATGCCTTTAAAAGCCATTACATTGGAAACCTGTCTTGCAATAGTTAAAGAAGCGTAAAACCGCAGTCATAAAGTATTCCCTAAGTAAAACGGTAAAGCAGCCATAGCCAAAAAAATCCAAGCCATACATGATGACCTTGAAGCAGAAGAAGTCCGATCCAAGTCATAAAGACTGGTAAGTCCTATCTACTTCCAGCATAAAAACAGGTAAAGGTAACATGACATGCATAAACTGAAAGTAAACATAAGGATGATGACAAGATAGACAAGCTAAACCAAGGTAACAGGATGAACTACTGTATCAAGATAAACTACGGTCACTATGAATCAAGTATAACATCCCAATGTTCTATCGAGTATAACATCCCAAGGTTCTATCGAGTATAACACCCCAAGGTTCTATCAAGTATATTTTCCCTGCACCTTCCGTACTAGTATCCCAACCCGTGTCATGTGTTAGCTACAAAATGTCCCCTGCCCAATGAAATGGTCCATGTCAACCTAATGAAGGTTTTCCCAACTCGTATGTTTCTTTCCATGTATATGTTTAGTCCTTTGTCGTAAATCCTACGGGCTTCCTCACGTAGTTTTATACTACTTCAACGTAGTTCCATTATCCTTGAAATCGTTTGGACTGTCACCGTTGATCTAGCTGTATTTTCTTACCATGAATTCTCGAATGTTCGGCTAGGATTTATGCCACCTAGGACCACTAGGGATTACGCTACCTACTAAACGTTTTCGTAACTCGGTTTGGGTTTAAGCCACCTAGGACCGCTAGGGATTACGCTACCCTTCAACCATGCCCTTTTTTCCACTATGTATCGTGAATCGTTTTCCATGTCTAGATGCACATGTATCTCAATGTGCCACCCAAGTCCCGTGACAGGGCTATTCAAGAAATACTGGACTCGGTCGGGAGCTTTAGGTTATCTGCCGATGCAGATACCAAGGCCAGTTTTTCTACCGGTGGTTATGGTCCCACGTGACCCCTCCCTCAACTACTGAAAGGCAATCCAAGAAAATCATGCACGAGAACTATACTCCGGCCATCCATGCCCCACTTTCCTATTGGTCAACCTCACCCATAACTAGATAGCAAGTATATGGTCTGTTGGGAGTTCTCTGCCTTTCCGCATATGTACATGATTGACTAAAGATGGTAGGTAGTCGACGACGTGCTATCACAGGGCTAAACTAAGTATCGCCGACTCCACGCTAATCCACCCAAGTCTTTAGGTTGCTCGCACAGCAACCAAGGCATACCCTTGGTTCTTCTACCGCAGACCTTAACCTCTGTGAGCCCAGGCGGATCATCTGCAACCTCACAGAGGGATATCAAGAGTACCCTCACGTCCCCCGAAGCTACCGCTTCGTCACTCAGCTCGCTGGAGCCTTTATCTAAGTCAGATAAACATTCGCTCCTCCTCGTGTGTTTGTTTAAACGATGACCTACCGTATCAGGTTACTCATCTATTTGTGAACTGGTCCAATTCTCTTGACTAAGAATTATTACTTGGTTGTCCTTAACTAAGGTTTATCACTTAGTTTCCCCTTCCTGTTATCCTTATTAACTACGATTTTTGTAACACCCTACCTCCGCCAGGGTGTCTCTTGCAAGCACTCTGACTTTGGAGGGGCGTTTGAATCAGATAAACATGCATAATGATATATCAAGGCAGAACAAGAACATATGTATATATGTAAACAGAGTAAATAACATAGATAAAACAGCGGAAGATTTCAAACCATTTCAAAACCAGTCTGGTACAACATAATTTCAACTTTCCAAATAAACAAGTCTAGATAAAACAACATCAACTGAAAATCTGAAATACATAAGTACTAATCCCCAAAAAAAGTGATAGCCATAGCTAGCTTCATGTCAAACCGTACATGAGCTAAATCCCACAAGCAAGTGGTCAGAAATCCAAGCTAAGCTCCAATATTCCCTCCCTGAGAACCTGGAGGGGAGGGGAAACGGAAGAAAAGAGGCGAAAGAAAACAGGTCAGTCAAAAAGACTGAGTAAGCCCTACTACAATCAATGTAAACTGATAAAGTTAACTGGCATGATGAAAGCTGAGATGAACATAAGGATAACTACATACTAGCATGATGATTAACTAACAAGGTAGATAAAGGTGTCATCGCATAATCAGGATTAAGGTTTTGCACCACAGGTGTACTAGCAAACTAACATGACTTGAATAAACAAGTATTTATCCCTTGGCCCAAGCTTTGGCCCAATAACATGAAGTGACCCTCATATGAGGTCCAACCAAATGGTCTAGTCGATCGGCTCCCTATAAGCCTAACTCGTCACGTGTTGGTGTCAATACGGCCCAAACATAATTGTAGTCAGACTGTGCAGGGTCTCCCGTCGGGTGTATCAAGCCCTAGGGTGGCAACCCCTGGACACCATAAACATGAGTGCACAGTCTCGATCTACTGGTACCCGTGCATGCTTTCCCCGGCTTCGGACTATGTGCACGACCAAAAGTCCGCCCGGAACTACACCGGCGTACCACTCTGCCGTCGCTTTTGGTCGCTTACCTCCAGTTTAGTAATCGTGCCCCCACCCAAGCCTAGTCCCTAGGGTCATGATGATACAAACTTGGGATTACTGCTGGAGTGGACCCCCATTGCTAGGATTTTCTAGTGGGTTAAGTACGGTTTAACCCTCTCGCTAATCATGGACTAACTTGGTTAAGTGTAACGATGAGTTCACGACTTAACCCCGATTAATCTACCAAGCCCAAATTGGTTAAGTATTAAGTGGACCATGACTTAACCCTAATCACGAGGCATTAATTAATTTAATGCGCCTCAACCTCTCACATTAGACCTTGTTGTGGTTACTAGTTAAGCCGGGCAGGTCCGGGTAGCTTTACACCACAACTTGGTCTAACCTCGGGTTCAAGGTACAACATGACCAACTTCTCACATTGGGTCCTATTGTTTGTAGCAACTAGTTAAGCCGGTCGGTTCCGGGTAGGTTTACGCTACAAACTCAACCCAACCTCGAGTTGGCCACACTTATCTTTTCTAAGTGTCATGTCCATCATGTTTCCAAAACATGTTACAAGTTTTCAAGCAATTGGGTAGACCTAACTTAATAGGTAAATTCCCAATGGGTAGACCTAACTTAATAGGTGAATTCCCAAGCTTATGTTTTATGTCTTTTAAGTTTACCCAACCCCAAACGCAATCCCATCGCTTACATATCGCAATAGCGCATAAAGGATAGAAAGAGGGAACTTGGCATAATCATGACATAAAGGTATTGAAGCCACAAGTTTAACATGGTGGCATATGAAATGTTCATATGTTCATACACTTGCATATTACATTTTTAGGCCTCAAAAGCATGCATAAAACCAAACTTAGCATATTGATGATACATGGTGATAAATGACATGTAGAAATGGCCATAAGTTCGCATTTAGCCTCACATGCAAGTTATCATAAGGGATATGATAACTTACATGTTGCCAAAATGCAAACTTTAGCATAAAGCTTGAAGCTTTATGTTCATAAACCCAAGATAAGCTTGCATAACATGATAACATGAACCAAATGATCATCCCAAACTTGCATAACATAACTTGCATATCATATGACAAACTTGCATATCAAACTTGCATAACATAACATGATAAACTTGCATATCATAACATGGCAAACTTGCATAGCATAACATGGCATACTCGCATAACAAAACTTGCATATCATAACATCTCAAACTTGCATATAAACTTGCATATCATAACTTGATAAACTTGCATATCACAATATGGCAAATTTGCATAGCTTAACATATCAAACTTGCATAGCATGACTTAGTAAACTTGCATATCATGGCAAACTTGCATATCATACATTTAACTTTAGAGTTTAAGTATGAAAGTAGAATAGGGCTTACAATGCTTATGAAGACACACAAAACTATGACAAAGCCCTTATGCAACCAATTAGACCCAAAATGCAAGCTCTAACATAAAAACCCTTGAGCCAAAATGATCAAAACTCTTTCTTTATGATGTAAATATGGAAACTTGACTTGAATGCAAGCTAATGATGCTCATACAAGCTTGAAAACACTTGTATGCATGGAAAATCTCTCTTAGAAATAATTTTAGAGTTTTATGAAGAGAGTGGAGGCCATGAGAGGATTGATTTTGCCATAGTTTAGTTACTAGAATGAATAATGATGATTTAGGGTTAGGTTAGGGGCTTACTTATAGAGATTAGGATTAGTTCTAGCCTTAGGATTAAACCCTAGTTCTAATCTCAGCCCTCAAAACCGAATCTGGCCCCCAAGCTCAACACAAACCCAAAATGGTGCACCAGGCTAAACAGCCCGGCTGGACCAAGTCGACAGCCCAGTCGACAGGGATGTCGACTTGGGTCCAACCAAGTCGACTCCCAAGTCGACAGGGCTGTCGACTTGGGTGCACTGGTAGGAATTTTCCCGCCTGGCCCAAACTGGCCCAAATTTCCAAATTCAAACTTGAATTTGAAATCTGTTTTTGCTTTGGAATTTTCTGAAAACTTCGTTGGGCCTTAATCGGGTCATACGGACTCCGATTTTCGAAAACTCGGACTCTATTTCGCGTATTTTTCCGAGACGAACACAATGGCATAGCCCGTTTCCCTTGATTCAGATTTTTGAATTAAATTCTGCCTCGATTTACGTTATAACAGGTTATTGAAAATACAGGTTGTTACATTCTCCCCTCCTTAAAGGATTTCGTCCCCGAAATCTTCAAGTTAGGAAGAACGTGTCCTACCATCCAATCATCCATCTACTCAAAACATCATCCACGAGCAGTCATTGTCCTTACAAGATTCTAAATGTTGTATGAACATATGCAAAGGTGTGTGTATATGTACTTATCTAATGCAAATATCATTAATGCAAATTATGTTAGTGAAATGAATCCATATGTATGCAATTCCTAACATAATGTATAACATATATATGTGTGCACATAACATACATACATATGCAACATCCATGTGATAACACAAAAATTTTCATCCATGAATAAGCATAAACACTCATGCATATGCAATATGAGGAGTGTGTGAGCCGATCTAGTGCCTAACGTGTATAATGCATCCACGAGTAACCACTTGCAAACACTTGCAACCACTTGCAACCATCAAGCATAACATGTCTCAAACACATGTTTCATCCAAAGGGTTTCTACCTAAGGTTCTCATGACAAGATCAACACGATAAACTAGATAAACTAGACAAACATGGATAGCAAAAGATATGCTAAATAGATCGGGAAGATAAGCAAGATATACTCCTTTTGGATTACAAGAAATCCCTTCCTAACCCAATCCATATTCTATAAAAGCCCAAAAGGTTTAGTCAACCTAACGGACCCCTTCAAACCCTGACATGTATTACCAGCCAATAAGTCATACCTCCCGATAGAAATAGGACCGAGAATGGGACCGAGAGGATATACATAAAAAGATAACATGCGAGTAAGTTCCATAGGAAAACAAGGATCAAGGATATGCTCTTAAGAAGAGATATGATGCGCGTATCTAGCCTTCAGTCTTCTAAGTCACGTTTCCTTGAGCTTAACTCCACTGTGCTTTGACCGTCTTTTACCTCATGATTTCTTGGCTTCTTAACTTCTATTTCCCAATATGAGTTGGAACCCATTCCATTATCGCCTCTCGTCTTCTTTTTCACTTACTCTCTTATCATTCTTGGCTTAAACATAACTACGACCTCGTGGTTTCATGCAAGCTCTCCAAAATTCACTAGTGAATCCTGGATCTCGTTTACTTACTATAAAGTATTCCACGCAGCAGAACTTTTCCCGAAAATACCAATCCACGTTGCCAATGAACCATCCGCCTGCGAATGATAGGTCGTGCTTAGATTCGGTTGCTTGCCCATGACTTCTCGTAGACTATCCCAAAACTGGTTAGTGAAGATTAAGTCATGGTTATTAACTATACTTTAGGGAACCTCGTGCAACCGCTTTATTTCTTAAAGGTAAACTGTCGCTAGCCATGATGCAGTCCTTTCGCTCTTTACCGGGGTGAAATGAGCACTCTTCGTGAGTCTACCTACCATGACCCACCTGCTCGTATTCTCTTTCCTTGACCTAGGCAGTCCATCCACGAAATCCTTCATGACGCTTTACTACTTCCATTGCGGGGACCTCCAATGGATGTAATAGCCCACCGGGCTTCTATGACTCGGCCTTTAACCTGTTGGCACAACATGCACCTTGGGACAAACTCGGCCACCTCCTCAGGTTATGTGCATCTTCAAGAACCTTCTTTCTCTCATCGTGTCTTAGCCATCCCTTGTCATCTATAGCGAGGTGACTTACCATCTCACCTCGAGTCAACTTGTCCATGATCTCGACTAACTGCGGGTCTTCTTTCTGCGAAGTCCCTACTTGATCCAGAAGGGTAGGTCTAAGCTCAAGGGACGCTTACTAACTAACTTACTAAACTGAGAGAACTTCTTACTTCGGTTGCATTCCTTGGAGTCTTCCAATCCTGAACTGCAACTACTTTAGCGGGGTCCACCGCTAAGCCTTGCTTAGAAACTATGTGCCCAAGGAATCTAACTTCCCTTCTCCCAAAGTGACACTTTGGAGAACTTGGCCTTCAACTGATGCGCTCTAAGCGTATCCATCACCTCCACGAGATGCCTTGCATGCTCTTCCTCATCCTTAGAGAAGATCAGAATATCATCTACGAAGACCACGACAAACTTGTTCAAGAACTCCCTGAACACCCTACTCATCAGGTCCACGAAGTAGGTAGGTGCGAATGGCATGACCAGCCATTCTAAGAATCCATCTGGAGTTCTGGACGTAGTCTTGTCTATACTATCCTCAGCTCTTCTGAGCTGATGGAACAGATGTTCCTATAAGCTGATCAAACAAATCATCAATCCTTGGCAATGGTTGTCTATTCTCTTTAACTCACGATAATCAATACAAAGTCGAAGAGAACCACCTGCCTTGGTAGTAAATACTACAGGCGCTCCCCATTCAGATATACTTCATCTAATGAAGTTCTTCTCAAGCAACTCCTTGACTTGCTTTCTTAACTCTCATCTTGCGGGGCCATGTGCCTTACCGGCCACGAAACTTTCTTGGCATTATCAACCAGATAAATGCGGAAATCTATCTCTCATTTAGGGGTAACCCCCTTCACTTCACCCAAGATATCAGGATATTCTCGGACCACCCTCACCGATTACAAACCATCGATAGACGAGTCGAGGGATTCAAGATAACACAACATGACGGCACTCATAGGGTTACTAGAAATTTTTAGGGTATTACCGAGGCGAGTCATGAGCCTCACAACCCTATGCTCAAAAATCAAGGATGGCTCCAAAACTGGACAACCCATCCATGCCCAAAATCAACCCATACCCCATGAAACCGAGAATATAAGCATCACGCGAGAATTCAAATCCACGTAGATAATAGACAAATGGGCGGAACCCCCAATTGGATTTGAAACACACACGGGATCATTAACTAGACTAGTACTTAGGTGCAAACTATCAACAAGATCGGATGAGATAAAGCTATGCGATGCACCAGAATCAAACAAGGTACGAACTGGAAAATCAGAAATATAAACATGACTTTCAACAGAAATACTACCTCGATCGGGAACTGGAGCGGTATTGAGAGCATGGACTTGCCCTCCCGAAGGTCCAGCACGCTGGGTCTGACCCTGGCCTTGCCCTCGCTTCTTCGGGCAATCCTTAGTGAAGTGTCCAAACTCACCACAATGAAAGCATTCGCCATTCTTCCTTTTCCTCTTCTTACATTCCTTAATAAGATGCCCAACTAAACCGCAATAATAGCACTTTCCCTTTTTGTTATTGCCCTTGTTGTTGTTCCCCTTGTTGCCTTGACTCTTGTTCTTGTTCTTATTGCCTTGACTGCTCTGACCACTTGGATTACCCTGATTTCCTTTCCACTGGGAATCAGTCTTCTTGGCTTGAGTATCATTCATCTTGATCTCCTTCTTGTCACTCCTATTCTCTTCATTGAGGAGGGCCATATTCACCAAACTCTCGAAAGTTGCCCCCAAGGGTATATGAGTCATGGCTAAACCATGTAATGGCTCGTTTAATCCTAGAGCAAAGTATAGGGCCTTCTTCTGAGCTGTGTTAACCAAGTCTAAACCGAACCGAGCAAGTTGATTAAACTTATCTATGTATTCCCTAATAGTCATGTCCCCTTGCTTCAGTGATAGGAACCTTAGTCCGAACTTTCCCCGAAAGTCATCCCAAGTCTCAATTGGCCTAGTAGCGGTGGTGACCACCCACCAACGTGCAGCTTCTTCCTTTAGCAACCACACTGCTAATAAAACCTTCCTACGGTCATCTATGTCAAAGATGGCGAAAAGATCTTCGGTTTCTTTCAACCAATTCCTTGCCTCTACATAAGTCTCGGTTCCAAAGAAATTCTTGCAACCCATCGCCTTAAAACTTGGCAAATCTTTGCGAAGTCAGTTTGAGGATGCTGAGGGGGAGGAGGAAGAGGAGCCTCAGCGACAGGAGGAGGAGGAACATTAACTACCGGAGGAGGAGGAGGAACATCGGCGGGGCCGACTTCGGTCGCCCTAGCCTCCAAAAGTTTCCTATACCAAACAGGTACGTGTACTCCCTCCGGAATAGCAAAGTTATCGGCCATACTGAAAACGAAGAAAAAGATAGATTCAGAATGGAGATAAACGAAGGAATTTTGCTAATGTCTTTTTGGGGAATAGCCTTTAAAATAAACTAGACTTTTCTTTGGAAAATACTTTATACTTGGTTTTGAAAATAGTTTTCAAAAAGTTTTAAAAACCTTTTTGTTCCTTCTCGTAAACCATATGCTCTGATACCAAATGTAACACCCCACCTCCGCCAGGGTGTCACTTGCAAGCACTCTGACTTTGGAGGGGCGTTTGAATCAGATAAACATGCATAATGATATATCAAGGCAGAACAAGAACATATGTATATATGTAAACAGAGTAAATAACATAGATAAAACAGCGGAAGATTTCAAACCATTTCAAAACCAGTCTGGTACAACATAATGTCAACTTTCCAAATAAACAAGTCTAGATAAAACAACATCAACTGAAAAACTGAAATGCATAAGTACTAATCCCCAAAAGAAGTGATAGCCATAGTTAGCTTCATGTCAAACCGTACATGAGCTAAATCCCACAAGCAAGCGGTCAGAAATCCAAGCTAAGCTCCAATATTCCCTCCCTGAGAACCTGGGGGGGGGGGAACGGAAGAAAAGAGGCGAAAGAAAACAGGTCAGTCAAAAAGACTGAGTAAGCCCTACTACAATCAATGTAAACTGATAAAGTTAACTGGCATGATGAAAGCTGAGATGAACATAAGGATAACTACATACTAGCATGATGATTAACTAACAAGGTAGATAAAGGTGTCATCGCATAATCAGGATTAAGGTTTTGCACCACAGGTGTACTAGCAAACTAACATGACTTGAATAAACAAGTATTGATCCCTTGGCCCAAGCTTTGGCCCAAAAACATGAAGTGACCCTCATATGAGGTCCAACCAAACGGTCTAGTCGATCGGCTCCCTATAAGCCTAACTCGTCACGTGTTGGTGTCAATACGGCCCAAACATAATTGTAGTCAGACTGTGCAGGGTCTCCCGTCGGGTGTATCAAGCCCTAGGGTGGCAACCCTTGGACACCATAAACATGAGTGCACAGTCTCGATCTACTGGTACCCGTGCATGCTTTCCCCGGCTTCGGACTATGTGCACGACCAAAAGTCCGCCCGGAACTACATCGGCGTACCACTCTGCCGTCGCTTTTGGTCGCTTACCTCCAGTTCAGTAATCGTGCCCCCACCCTAGCCTAGTCCCTAGGGTCATGATGATACAAACTTGGGATTACTGCTGGAGTGGACCCCCATTGCTAGGATTTTCTAGTGGGTTAAGTACGGTTTAACCCTCTCACTAATCATGGATTAACTTGGTTAAGTGTAACGATGAGTTCACGACTTAACCCCGATTAATCTACCAAGCCCAAATTGGTTAAGTATTAAGTGGACCATGACTTAACCCTAATCACGAGGCATTAATTAATTTAATGCGCCTCAACCTCTCACATTAGACCTTGTTGTGGTTACTAGTTAAGCCAGGCGGGTCCGGGTAGCTTTACACCACAACTTGGTCTAACCTCGGGTTCAAGGTACAACATGACCAACTTCTCACATTGGGTCCTATTGTTTGTAGCAACTAGTTAAGCCGGTCGGTTCCGGGTAGGTTTACGCTACAAACTCAACCCAACCTCGAGTTGGCCACACTTATCTTTTCTAAGTGTCATGTCCATCATGTTTCCAAAACATGTTACAAGTTTTCAAGCAATTGGGTAGACCTAACTTAATAGGTAAATTCCTAAGCTTATGTTTTATGTCTTTTAAGTTTACCCAACCCCAAACGCAATCCCATCGCTTACATATCGCAATAGCGCATAAAGGATAGAAAGAGGGAACTTGGCATAATCATGACATAAAGGTATTGAAGCCACAAGTTTAACATGGTGGCATATGAAATGTTCATATGTTCATACACTTGCATATTACATTTTTAGACCTCAAAAGCATGCATAAAACCAAACTTAGCATATTGATGATACATGGTGATAAATGACATGTAGAAATGGCCATAAGTTCGCATTTAGCCTCACATGCAAGTTATCATAAGGGATATGATAACTTACATGTTGCCAAAATGCAACCTTTAGCATAAAGCTTGAAGCTTTATGTTCATAAACCCAAGATAAGCTTGCATAACATGATAACATGAACCAAATGATCATCCCAAACTTGCATAACATAACTTGCATATCATATGACAAACTTGCATATCAAACTTGCATAACATAACATGATAAACTTGCATATCATAACATGGCAAACTTGCATAGCATAACATGGCATACTTGCATAACAAAACTTGCATATCATAACATCTCAAACTTGCATATAAACTTGCATATCATAACTTGATAAACTTGCATATCACAATATGGCAAACTTGCATAGCATAACATATCAAACTTGCATAGCATGACTTAGTAAACTTGCATATCATACATTTAACTTTAGAGTTTAAGTATGAAAGTAGAATAGGGCTTACAATGCTTATGAAGACACACAAAACTATGACAAAGCCCTTATGCAACCAATTAGACCCAAAATGCAAGCTCTAACATAAAAACCCTTGAGCCAAAATGATCAAAACTCTTTCTTTATGATGTAAATATGGAAACTTGACTTGAATGCAAGCTAATGATGCTCATACAAGCTTGAAAACACTTGTATGCATGGAAAATCTCTCTTAGAAATAATTTTAGAGTTTTATGAAGAGAGTGGAGGTCATGAGAGGATTGATTTTGCCATAGTTTAGTTACTAGAATGAATAATGATGATTTAGGGTTAGGTTAGGGGCTTATTTATAGAGATTAGGATTAGTTCTAGCCTTAGGATTAAACCCTAGTTCTAATCTCAGCCCTCAAAACCGAATCTGGCCCCCAAGCTCAACACAAACCCAAAATGGTGCACCAGGCTAAACAGCCCGGCTGGACCAAGTCGACAGCCAAGTCGACAGGGCTGTCGACTTGGGTCCAACCAAGTCGACTCCCAAGTCGACAGGGCTGTCGACTTGGTGCTCTGGCGGGAATTTTCCCGTCTGGCCCAAACTGGCCCAAATTTCCAAATTCAAACTTGAATTTGAAATCTGTTTTTGATTTGGAATTTTTTGAAAACTTTGTTAGGCCTTAATCGGGTCATACGGACTCCGATTCTCGAAAACTCGGACTCTATTTCGCGTATTTTTCCGAGACGAACGCAATGGCATAGCCCGTTTCCCTTGATTCAGATTTTTGAATTAAATTCTGCCTCGATTTACGTTATAACAGGTTATTGAAAATACGGGTTGTTACAATTTTCCATTTAGTCCCCTGAACTAGGGTTTTGTCTAATGGGTTAAGTGTTATCATTCGAGTTCATGACTTACCCCGCCTACGAATCAAGTCAAAATTGGCTAAGTATACAAGTTCAAGAATTAGCCCTACAAACCATGTGTCAAGTTGGTTAAGTATATCAAGACGTTCATGACTTAACCCTAGATTATCGTGTCAGATTGGTTAAGTATAGGTTAACTTAACCCTATCAAATTACCGTGTCAGATTGGTTATGTATAGGCTATCTTAACCCCATCCAGCTACCGCGTCAAATTGGTTAAGTATAGGTTGTCTTAAACTCATCAAATCATTGAGTAAAATTGGTTAAGTGTAGGTTAACTTAACCCCATTAAATTATCGATTCGGATTGGTTAAGTATAGGTTAACTTAACCCCATTAAATTACCGAGTCAGATTGGTTTAGCATATTTAAGAGGTTCGTGACTTAACCCTATCAAATCACCAAGTCAGATTGGTTAAGTGTAAGTTAACTTAACCCCATCAAATTACCGAGTTGGATTGGTTAAGTGTAGGTTAACTTAACCCCATCCACTAGTCGTATTTATAATGGTTAAGTATCATTCTTGTGGGTTTACTTAACCCTACCACGCATTGCGTTATCCCAATCGGGTGTTATCAACCCCTTTAGGTTAAACTAACCCATCCGCTAATCGTGTTATATGGTTAAGTGTCTTTAAGTAATCAAGTCCGGTCTTACTTAACCTACCCATTCATGTCATATCGGTTAAGTGCCATTAGTCAAACTAACTTAACCTTATCATGTGGCATTAAGTAAATTAATGCACCCCAACCTCTCACATTAGTCTTTGTTGTGGTTACTGGTTAAGCCGGGCGGGTCTGGGCAGCTTTACACCA
Source organism: Allium sativum (assembly GCA_030737875.1). Taxonomy (NCBI): domain Eukaryota; kingdom Viridiplantae; phylum Streptophyta; class Magnoliopsida; order Asparagales; family Amaryllidaceae; genus Allium; species Allium sativum. The sequence goes on from CM060926.1 coordinate 534,707,776, forward strand.
CAACCTAGTCTAACCTCGGGTTTTGAGCGCGATATGACCAACTACTCACATTGGGTCTTATTGTCTGTAGCTACTGGATTTGCCGGGCGGTTCCGGGTAGATTTATGCTACAAACTCAACCCAACCTCGAGTTGGCCACTTTCATGTTTTTCTAATTGTCATGTTCATGTCAAATTTAGGCTACGACAAAGTCCACGTTTTCCACTTATGCCCATTGTCCCATTGCTTAATTCATGTAAAGTTTCATAGCCCATCTCAAGTTTGCCTAAACTACCTAAGGCGTATTCCCAACGCAAGTGAAAGCGAGTCAACATAGTAGGAATAACATGACAACATATTGGCCTCAAACATGTATGATAGCATAAAGGGATTGGCCTCAAACATGTATGATAGCTTAAAGGGATTGGCCTCAAACATGTATGATAGCATAAAGGGATTGGCCTCAAACATGTATGATAGCATAAAGGGATTGGCCTCAAACATGTATGATAGCATAACACTAGGTTCATCATCATTGGCATGTAAATGGTCATGAGGGGTTTAGGTTTTTTTTTTCTACATGCATAAGCCCCAAGTAAAGTTCATATGAATGTTCCAGAAGTCAAATTGTTCTAAGGGTTCATGCCAACATTGCACAAGTCAAGATTCAATCTTGCATGACAAACTAGGTCAAACACAACGTGAGTGGCATGATTTAATCACTAAGAAATTGCCCAAAGTCATAGGTTCAAGAGAGGGGCAAGACTAGATTCACATAGACTAACATACTTATGTTTAATCTCATTTTATTTCATGTCAACATTAGAACTACCATTTAGATCTAAAAGTAGCTAGAACTTACAAAGCATGGCTAGAGATTTATGGGCAAGCATTTGTCGTAGAACGGTGTTGAGATGATGCTCTACTTCCTTGATTTGATGTAGAAAGCTTGCTCCTTTGACTTGAATCTAGTTTGCATGCTTAAGCCCTTGAAGTTGAAGATGGAGGCCATGATCAAGAGACATTTGGGCAGCACTTTGCTGTTAGGATGGTTTGTAGTGAATTAGGCTAGGTCTTAGGGTGTTTTTATAGAAGTTAGGACTAGTTTAGGCCCTTAGATTAACCCTAGTTTAGATCTGAACCATCCATTCTCGTCACAGGCCAACAGAACAGACCCAAAGGAGCAAGCAGGTGCACCAGGCCAACCTGGCCCGACCAAGGAGGTCGACCCCAGGTCGTCACCCAGGTCGACTGCCCAGTCAACCTAGTCCCTGGGGGGTCGGCTCCCCAGTCGACTCCCCAGTCGACCTGGGGCTGGGCGGGAAATTTTCCCGCCCAGTCTGTTTCGGCTAAATTCGAAATTTGAAAATCTGTTTTCGTTATCTGATTTTTCGTGAAACTTCTAGAGGCCATATCTCGGTCATACGGACTCCGATTTACGAAATTTCGGACTCGTTTCCAACCAGAATTCCGAGACGAACGCAGCGGCGTAACCCGTTTCTCTTGATTCTTATTTTAAAATTTAATTCTGCCCTGATTTCATGTTTTAACATGTTATAAAAATTCGGGTTGTTACATTCTCCCCACCTTAAAGGATTTCGTCCCCGAAATCTCCAAATTAGGAAGAACGTATCCTACCATCCATCATCCATCTACTCAAAACATCATCCACAAGCAACCATTATCCGTAAAAGATTTCTAATACCATATGAACATATGCAGAAAGTGTGTGTATATGTTCCTTATCTAATGCAAATGATCCGGCCTGATTGATCTTCTAAATGCAAAATATGTTTAGTTCCATGAATCCATATGTATGCAAATAGTCCTAGTCACATAAACACTATATGTGTGCACAACCATTCATCCATATGCAATATTCACGTGATAATACATTCAAATTCATCCATAAACAAGTATAAACACGTATACATATGAAATATGAAATGTGACTGGGCCGATCTAGTGCCTAGTGTGTATTCGCGCATCCACGAGCAACCACTTGCAACCATATCAATCATAACATGTTTTCAAATACATGTTTACATTCACAGGGTTCTACCTAAGGTCCTTAAGATAGGACCGAGAAGATAAACAAGATAAACTCCTTTTTGGATTACAAGAAATCACTTTCTAAACCCAACCCATATCCTATAAAGCCCAAAAGGTTTAGTCAACCTAACGGACACCTTCAAACCCTGACATGTATTATTAACCGATGAATCATACCCCCTATGGAGTTTGCAACAGAAATAAGATCGAGAATAGGACCAAGAGGATATGCATAAAGGATAGCATGCGGGTAAGCTCTACAGGAAAACAGGGATCAAGAATATACTCTTAAAAAGAGATATGATGCGCGTATCTTGTCTTCAATCTTCTAAGTTGCATTTCCTTGAGCTTAATTCCATTGTGCTTTGACCATCTTTAACTTCATGCTTTCGTGGCCTCTTAACTCCTATTTCCAAATATGAGTTGGAACTCACTTCATTGTCGCCTTTCGTTCCACTTTTACTTATTCTCCTTCTAGTATACTTGGCTCAACCATATCCGTGCACTCATGGTTTCATGTAAGCTCTCCAAAATTCACTAGTGAATCATGGATCTCGTTTACTCGCTCTACGGCATTCCACGTAGAAGAAATTATCTCTTGAAAACAAACAGATGCCAACCATGTTACCAAGTGTACTTACTAGAGTGATTTCCATAACTCATGCACAAGCGAAATGAACCATCCGCCTTAGTGGCGAACTCTACTCGAACGGATTACCAACAAATGCATCAAGAGCTTCTATGTAACCAATCATGACAGAACCCTAAAGGTTACACGAGACTTCGAGGGTATTACCGAGGCAGGTCAAGAGCCTAACTACCCTCCTTTCAGAACCGAGAATGACACCCTTACTGGATAACCACTTCATTCCTAGAATTCAACCCATAGCTTAAAAGCATAAGCATTATTCCCAAAAGTCATAGGCGTCCTCAAATCCAAACAAGTCATGAATAAATGGACCGATTCCTCAACAAGATTTGAGACAAAAATGGGATCCTCTACTATGCTAGTACGAAGGTGCAGAGACTCAACTATTGAAGCAGACTTAAATGATGCGGTGATCAAAGCAAAGTCCTGACGGGATGATAGAGAAGAAAAGCTAAACCTTTCACAGAAACGTTACCATCCTTCTTAGGTACGCTAACAGTGAGAGCATACAATTTCCCTCTCGATGATCTTGTCCTCGTCTCATAATACTTGACTATCTTTCCCTTTTTACCCTACTAGAGATACTCTCTCTTGTCATGGGTTTTATCATTCACCTTTTTCCTCCTTTGTGAATTAAGCCATACCAACAAGTTGCTTGTCCTTAAGCTTGTATCCTTTATCCTTGTTCTTACTATCCTTTCTTATAATGCGGTAACAGGTCTCTTGAGAACTGCCTCCATCGTATCGAAAACACTGACGTAGTTAGAAAAGGATTAGTCGTAGTTCGAACCACTGTGACTACAGGTGGAGGAAAGAAAGGAAAAGAGATTCTATCAAGGAAATAAAGGATAATGCTAATGGCCTTTGGGGAATAGCCTTTAAAAATAAATCTTTCCTTGAAAAATGCTTCTTTGTAAATGGTTTTCAAATAGTTTTCAGAAGGTTTTAAAACTTTTGCCCAGTCTGGTAACCTTCTGCTATGATACCAAATGTAACACCCCACCTAAGCCAGGGTCACTCACAAGAGAATGCACTAGCTTTGGAGGGGCGTTGTCTAGGTAAACATGCACATAAATATTACAAGACAGAACATATAAAACAGCGGAAGAAAAACCAAATTTCATTACCTCATAAAATTATAAGGTCTAAAGCCTTTTACATCAAAATGCCTTTAAAAGCCATTACATTGGGAACCTGTCTTTCAATAGTTAAAGAAGCATAAAACCACAGTCATAAAGTATTCCCCAAGTAAAATGGTAAAGCAACCATAGCCAAGAAAAATCCAAGCCATACATGATGACCTTGAAGCAGAAGAAGTCCGAGCTAAATAACAGTATTTCCTCCATGAAAACTTGGGGGAACGGAAGACAAAGAGGCAAAAGAAAACGGGGTCAGTCATAAAGACTGGTAAGTCCTATCTACTTCCAGCATAAAAACAGGTAAAGGTAACATGACATGCATAAACTGAAAGTAAACATAAGGATGATGACAAGATAGACAAGCTAAACCAAGGTAACAGGATGAACTACTGTATCAAGATAAACTACGGTCACTATGAATCAAGTATAACATCCCAAGGTTCTATCGAGTATAACATCCCAAGGTTCTATCGAGTATAACACCCCAAGGTTCTATCAAGTATATTTGCCCTGCACCTTCCGTAATAGTATCCCAACCCGTGTCATGTGTTAGCTACAAAATGTCCCTTGCCCAATGAAATGGTCCATGTCAACCTAATGTAGGTTTTCCCAACTCGTATGTTTCTTTCCATGTATATGTTTAGTCCTTTGCCGTAAATCCTATGGGCTTCCTCACGTAGTTCAATACTACTTCAACGTAGTTCCATTATCCTTAAAATCGTTTGGACTGTCACCCTTGATCTAGCTGTATTTTCTTACCATGAATTCTCGAATGTTCGGCTAGGATTTATGCCACCTAGGACCACTAGGGATTACGCTACCTACTAAACATTTTCGTAACTCGGTTTGGGTTTAAGCCACCAAGGACCGCTAGGGATTACGCTACCCGTCAACCACGCCCTTTTTCCCACGTATGTATCGTGAATTGTTTTCCATGTCTAGATGCATATGTATCTCAATGTGCCATCCGAGTCCCATGACAGGGATAATCAAGAAATACAGGACTCGGTCGGGAGCTTTAGGTTATCCGCCGATGCAGATATCAAGGTCTATTTTTCTACCAGTGGTTATGGTCCCACGTGACCCCTCCCTCAACTACTGAAAGGCAATCCAAGAAAATCATGCATGAGAACTATACTCCGGCCATCCATGCCCCACTTTCCTATTGGCCAACCTCACCCATAACTAGATAGCAAGTATATGGTCTGTTGGGAGTTCTCTGCCTTTCTGCATACGTACACGATTGACTAAAGATGGTAGGTAGTCGACGACGTGCTATCATAGGGCTAAACTAAGTATCGCCGACTCGACGCTAATCCACCCCAGTCTTTAGGTTGCTCGCACAACAACCAAGGCATACCCTTGGTTCTTCTACCGCAGACCTTAACCTCTGTGAGCCCAGGCGGATCATCTGCAACCTCACAAAGGGATCCCAAAAGTACCCTCACGTCCCTCGAAGCTACCGCTTCGTCACCCAGTTCGTTGGATCCTTTATCTAAGTCAGATAAACATTCGCCCCTCCTCGTGTGTTTGTTTAAACGATGACCTACCGTATCAGGTTACTCATCTATTTGTGAACTGGTCCAATTCTCTTGACTAAGAATTATTACTTAGTTATCCTTAACTAGGGTTAATCACTTAGTTTCTCCTTCCCGTTATCCTTATTAACTATGATTTTCCACTTAGTCCCCTGAACTAAGGTTTTGTCTAATGGGTTAAGTGTTGTCATTCGAGTTCACGACTTACCCCGCCTACGAATCAAGTCAAAATTGGCTAAGTATACAATTTCAAGACTTAGCCCTACAAACCATGTATCAAGTTGGTTAAGTATATCAAGACGTTCATGACTTAACCCTAGATTATCGTGTCAGATTGGTTAAGTATAGGTTAACTTAACCCTATCAAATTATCGTGTCAGATTGGTTAAGTATAGGCTATCTTAACCCCATCCAGCTACCGCGTCAGATTGGTTAAGTATAGGTTGTCTTAAACTCATCAAATCATCGAGTAAAATTGGTTAAGTGTAGGTTAACTTAACCCCATTAAATTATCGAGTCGGATTGGTTAAGTATAGGTTAACTTAACCCCATTAAATTAACGAGTCGGATTGGTTAAGCATATTTAAGAGGTTCGTAACTTAACCCTATCAAATCACCAAGTCAGATTGGTTAAGTGTAAGTTAACTTAACCCCATCAAATTACCGAGTCGGATTGGTTAAGTGTAGGTTAACTTAACCCCATCCACTAGTCGTATTTATAATGGTTAAGTATCATTCTTGTGGGTTTACTTAACCCTACCACGCATCGCATTATCCCAGTTGGGTGTTATCAACCCCTTTAGGTTAAACTAACCCATCCGCTAATCGTGTTATATGGTTAAGTGTCTTTAAGTAATCAAGTCCGGTCTTACTTAACCTACCCATTCATGTCATATCGGTAAAGTGCCATTAGTCAAACTAACTTAACCTTATCATGTGGCATTAAGTAAATTAATGCACCCCAACCTCTCACATTAGACTTTGTTGTGGTTACTGGTTACGCCGGGTGGGTCCGGGCAGCTTTACACCACAACGTAGTCTAACCTCGGGTTTTGAGCGCGATATGACCAACTACTCACATTAGGTCTTATTGTCTGTAGCTACTGGATTTGTCGGGCGGTTCCGGGTAGATTTATGCTACAAACTCAACCCAACCTCGAGTTGGCCACTTTCATGTTTTTCTACTTGTCATGTTCATGTCAAATTTAGGCTACGACAAAGTCCACGTTTTCCACTTATGCCCATTGTCCCATTACTTAATTCATGTTAAGTTTCATAGCCCATCTCAAGTTTGCCTATACTACCCAAGGCATATTCCCAATGCAAGTGAAAGCGAGTCAACATAGTAGGAATAATATGACAACATATTGGCCTCAAACATGCATGATAGCATAAAGGGATTGGCCTCAAACATGTATGATAGCATAAAGGGATTGGCCTCAAACAAGTATGATAGCATAACACTAGGTTCATCATCATAGGCATGTAAATGGTCATGAGGGGTTTAGTTTTTTTGTTTTTTTTTTACATGCATAAGCCCCAAGTCAAGTTCATATGAATGTTCCACAAGTCAAATTGTTCTAAAGGTTCATGCCAACATTGCACAAGTCAAGATTCAATCTTGCATGATAAACTAGGTCAAACACAACATGAGTGGCATGATTTAATAACTAAAGAAATAGCCTAAAGTCATAGGTTCAAGAGAGGGGCAAGACTAGATTCACATAGACTAACATACTTAGGTTTCTTCTTATTTTATTTCATGTCAACGTTAGAACTACTGTTTAGATCTAAAAGTAGCTAGAACTTACAAAGCTTGGCTAGAGATTTATGGGCAAGCATTTGTCGTAGAACGGTGTTGAGATGATGCTCTACTTACTTGATTTGATGTAGAAAGCTTGCTCCTTTGACTTGAATCTAGTTTTCATGCTTAAGCCCTTGAAGTTGAAGATGGAGGCCATGATCAAGAGACATTTGGGAAGCACTTTGTTGTTAGGATGGTTTGTAGTGAATTAGGCTAGGTCTTAGGGTATTTTTATAGAAGTTAGGACTAGTTTAGGCCCTTAAATTAACCCTAGTTTAGATCTGAACCATCCATTCTCGTCACAGGCCAACAGAACAGACCCAAAGGAGCAAGCAGGTGCACCAGGCCAACCTGGCCCGGCCAAGGAGGTCAACCCCCAGGTCGACACCCAGGTCGACTGCCCAGCCGACCATTGTCCCTGGGGGGTCGACTCCCCAGTCGACCTGGGGCTGGGCGGGAAATTTTCCTGCCCAGTCTGTTTGGGGCTAAATTCGAAATTTGAAAATCTGTTTTCGTTTTCTGATTTTTCGTGAAACTTCTAGAGGCCATATCTCGGTCATACGGACTCCGATTTACGAAATTTCGGACTCGTTTCCAACCAGAATTCCGAGATGAACGCAACGACGCAACCCGTTTCTCTTGATTCTTATTTTAAAATTTAATTCTACCCTGATTTCATGTTTTAACATGTTATAAAAATTCGGGTTGTTACAAAAACAATCAATCCACCGGATTTGATTATTATTATAATTGCCTTTTTGATAAGAATAGCCAATTCTTATTATCAGTTCATATCAATTATTGTTCACCTATAGATATGCACAGATACTTACCCTTTTATGACACAAAACCACTATTTATCTATTTTCCTTAACTTAGCAGTCGAGCTGGTAATCATAACAACTCACCAGGATTTATGTCTGACCCTTTTCCTTTCTTCATTTCTCTTTTCTTTCCCCTCGACTTACATGGAGAAAGTGTAATAGTTCAGATTTCTTTGTCGATTTGTCGTAAAGAGTCTCCGCAAAAGATGGATTACTTCTTATTCTCTCTCTAATGTTAGTTTGTATCTTTTTGACTATTTAGGGGATAATATTACTTTACTCTGACATTGTTGCTAACTGAGATTTTGAGTCATGGCACTTTGTAACTATTTGGTTAATTGAAACAAAGATGATTTTGTATTTTAGGAATGATAATTTCTTCTTTCGCTGTAAATTTATTATTTATTGTCTTGTGAAATCTTAGTCTCTATGATGTTTTTATGTCTTTATACCCACAATACTCCATATTTTCTTAATGAAATCTTTATACGGGTGACATTATGGAATGTGGTTTGTTACATTCGGTATCAGAGCATAAGGTTACTAAGATCACTAAAGTTTTATTTTAAAATAAAGTATTTACGAAAGAAATCAATTTTCAGAAATCAAAAGTTACTTTTGAAAATAAAATATCCCTTATAGTTAGCTACTACCTTCCTTTAACTCTTTCGAATTCTAAATCTTTATCTTTTCTTAGTTGAGTTATAGGGCGTTCTATCCAAGTTTTTCCTTGAAGTTGAAAATTTAATAAATGGACAAACCCGTTTAGCTCGGTAGTTAGGAAATGGCGATGTTAGAAAAACTTGTTGCTTGACAAATATTAAAAAGGGTTAATCATGGATGGAATAACCTTATAAGTTCAGTGATAAAAGGATTGTTTGGAAGTTAGGAATAACCTAAATTGATTGGTTAAGAAAAAAGATATATTTCCATAGGTTGTATTGAAATTAACATAGAAAACGTCATTGCAAGAATGAATGGATTAGGCGGAATAGGTGTTTTACTATATTGTGCATTGTCCGCCAACTGATATATCTTGCAATCACGAATTTCTATAAAATAGATTATCTTATACTATGGAAATAGATTTTCATAAATTTTCAGTAAACAATCAATTAGGAAAAAGCAGAACTTCCCAAAAGTAAAATTTAAGGATAGAAAGTAAAAGATCGACACGAGTATATTAATGTCGAAAGGATTATGAGGAAAGATGTTGATCAAAAGTGGTCGAGGAATGGGAGAAGGCAACGGTTGGTGAAAGAAGGAATGTTATCTATATTTAGTTCTTTCAAGTTTTCCTATTTGGTTTAGGAACATTTTGTCTCTTTTTTCTTTGATGCATTGGTTAGGATAGCTATGTGGAGCCACGACCACTATAAGAAGAGTTGTGCATCTGTATTGTAGGCCTAATGAAGCGGTCCTTTATAATTATGGTAAATCTCCGAGGGTGTGGTAATAACACCAGTTGACTGCTTTGCACTTGGTCCAGTAGTAGTTTCTGAACCTCGTATGGAAATCGGCTTGATTTTCTATTTATCTGTGGTGAGTAGAGGATGAAACTAAAATCTTGATATATGGGGCAATTTCGGGTATGGATTAGTTTGCCATGATTAGGCCTTATATGACATATTGATTTACAATGAAGGGGTAAGTTACGAGCCTAAAATATGGCATATGCTTCAATATGACATATGGACTTATAAGGAAAAGTTATAGGCCTAATATCTATAAATATTTATGGGGGTTATTTTGACTCCAAGAGTGAGATGGTTGGGCTAAACCATGCGATGGACTAATTTTTAGGACATTTTGTGACCCGAAGGGTCAATCATGTTGATATTCCTATTTTTTTTCTTAGTGCATCTCTATTGATTCAGTTCTCTTTGTGATATATATCCTGAATATAATAAGCGATTGAAATATTATCTCTAAGAAAAAAGAAAGATTGATTTTTGGATCTTTGTTTATGACAAAGCTAAAGTTGTAGCATTTGGATAATGCACATGGTTTTACGGGTGTAAGTGAGAATTGAATTTCATTGTTATGACTGAAATCGTGCTGTCAATGGACGAGTTTAAAGTTTAAAAAGCTACCTGTATTACGAGCCATCTCCGGTGTTGGAAAAAATGGCATGGCGCTTAGTTGGAACTTCCCGCATGTATTTCAAGGAAGTAGTTGGACTTCAGTTGTAATGGAAAGGTATTTGAAAGAAAAAAAGTCAAGTAAAAGAATTTTTGAACTAGTTACCATACCGTTTTAGCTAGCTTGTATCTAAGCCTAGTTATCAACTTACATAGTATGGCTATTGGTAATGTCTGTATTGGTGACATGTTGGTCTAGGATGGGAAAATCTTTTTCGGATTAATGCTTTAGTACCAATCCTATTTAAGTAACATTGGTTAGAAAACTCGTAAGAGTAGTTATCTCGAATTTACTACCAATAGTTTGTTATGATAAAAGAACCGTTACTTATTATGAGAGAAGTCTAAATTTTCAGTAAACATGAGTTTTTAGTTAGTCGTTTCCTTATTGGGAATTGGAGCTTTAAGACAAGAAAAGTATATCAGAAGCATAGTTAACAATTTTTGGCTTTTTGGAAGTTTAGAAGTTCATGTAACATGAAGGGCAATGTTTTGCAAACCAAAGAAATTTAACTTGACATTGTATCTTAAGACAAAATATGAATTCACCATTTTCTAGGATATATTATTGGGATTTGATGCTTGTTAGCATTTTATCATTTATACAAAATAGGTGGATTTTAGGAGTTCCAACTAAATATTTATATGACCATAGAAGTAAGACAAGTGACAAGCTTGGTTAATAAAAAGTGAATAATGAGAAAACAGAGATTCCAAATAAATAATTGTGTTCCAAAACAAGAGTGTAACAAGGAGGTGCTTATGGAAATTTGTGGAACCACTTTGAGTCGAAACCACATATATACAAAGTTTTAAGAAATGGAAATTTTGAAAGACTAATGTAAGATATAACATTTGTATTTTGGGAATTTCATATAAACAAATATATATATATATATATTTCAAAAAGAAATTTTAGCGACTAAATTTTTGTCTCATTAAGATTTTACAAATAAGGTTTTGGAAAATTTTATATAAAAAAATTGGGCGATACGTAAGTCTTTATGGGGTTGGACGATATAAGTGGAACGAGCCAAGGAACACAAAACGGGTAAAATAGGTACTAGAAATTTGAGGATGGAAAGGAGGAAAAGTGTGCCTTTACTTGTAAGATTGAAGTAAGATTTTAGATTAGTTCACTTGAGAGTTTCTCCCTGAAGTAACTAAGATGAACGAAATGAAAGAACTATACCAAGGGATTCAAGTTTCATACCCATATTCTTTTGACAAGTATTTCCTCTTTGATATTTTATCATTAGCTTCTTCCTTTGATTAAGGACTTCCTTCTAATATATCCTTAGGAATTGTAAAATCTTAGGAATTGAGTTTAGAAATGATAGGATATGGATGAAACATGTGTTTGAAACATGTTATGTTTGATGGTTGCAAGTGTTTGCTAGCAGATGCAGTGGATGCATACACACACACTAGGCACTAGACTAGGGATCGGCTGAACTAGGACACTTACGTACTGTATATGGATGTGTACGCATTTTAATTTACTTTAAAAATGGATGAAAAATATATATGGTTAAATCATCACTTGGATGTTGCATTTTGATGAATGGTTGTTGCACACATGTAGAATTTTATATGTATCATTAGGATTCTCTTGCATACATATTGGATACATAACACAGACTTAAATTGCATTAAGGAGGTCAACTAAATCAGTAGAACGCCTGATTTTCGCATTAGCATAGGGACATAAACACGACATCTTTGCATATGTTCATACAAAGCATTAGAAATACTAGGACATTAGATGCCAGTGGTTGATGGTTGAGTAGATGTGTGCAGATAATGGTTTATAGAATTCATAACATTCTTCTAGCTTTGGAAATTTCGGAGACGAAATCCTTTAAGGAGGGGAGAATGTAACAACCCGAATTTTTAACAAGAACAATTATTTAATGAATTAATTAATTGAGGAATATATTGAGAAAATAAACGGTTATTGAAAAAATATTGAAAATTGAGAAAAATAGATTTCACTGTTGCGTCCGCTACGAAATTCTGATTCAGATAGACATTTGGTTTGCGTAAATCGGACAAGAAATGAGTAAGTTGATCGGTTAAAGTTTGAAATTAAATTAGGAATTTAATTAATAAACAGAAAATAAAGCAACGGTAAATGAGAGACCCAACCCATATATAGGTCAACCTCTATGTCGAGCCACATATAAGGTGGATCGACCCAGTTTGACCCAGCCACGAGGTTGTACCTGGTCAATGTCCACTGCTTCTGGATTATTGTTTTCTGACGTGGTTCTGATGCGTCTTCCGTTGTTTAGATTAAAAACCTAATATCTAATGGCCTAAATTTTAAATATAAAATACAATGAATCTGAACAAAAAATCTAATGAACCTAGACACCTAACTCTATTATAAATAGCCTACAAAACATGACATATTTTTCACTACTCCATTTCTTTACTTCTTTCAAATAACCTTCTTCTCAAATGTAATTTTAATGGAGCATTGGGGGTTCGTTTCTACACATACTTCTATGGGATATTCATATATAGAGAGGATCTGCAGAAGCTTATTGGACTTGCTCATATTTTTGTGAGTATTACTGTGATTATCAGATTTCTTCCAAGTTAATGTTAAAATTGAGACAATAGTTGTTACAGTGATTTCCGATCTAAATAATAAAGATTAAGATAGTAAAACAGATTGGATCTGAATGTTTGACAACTACAGTGTTTATAAGTTTGTCTTTTACAAGCTATTGTTCATTTCGCTTGTTGTTTATTACTTATTCTTGTTCAGTTGTTATTATTTACAAGTACATTCTTCTTCTTTATTCCCTTCTCTATCATTATTTTATTTAAAGTCTTGTAATGCCTATTTATTCATTTTTGTTTACTTCTGAGCCTAGACCTACTCCTTTTTCTTTGTTTTTGCGTTGAGCCTAGGCAAATGAGGGCCTAAGCCTTTACCTTTTAATTTGTATAAAATTGGAATAATCTGAAAGAATGTTAAAAAGGGAATTTTTGGGAATATTGAGAATTGGTGAATTATGGACTATAACTTGAGGTAAATTCTAATGCAAGAATATGAAAACTTGTTAGTTGGAATGAATTGTATTTAATTTGACATTAAGTAACCTGTATTTGAAAAACATGTTAATTTGATATTAACTTGGAAAATATGTTAATTTAACATTAATTTGGAAAACACGTTAATATGACATTAAGTGACACGCAATTTAGAAAACATGTTAATTTAACATTAATTTGGAAAACATATTAATTTGATATTAATTTGCAAAACATGTTAATTTGACATTAAGTGCATACAATTTAGAAAGCATGTTAATTTGACATTAACTTGGAAGACATGTTAATTTGACATTAAGTGACATGCAATTTGAAAAACATGTTAATTTGACATTAATTTGAAAAACATGTTAATTGAAATGAATTGTACTTTATTTGATATTGAGTAACCTGTATTTCGGAAACCTGTTAATTTGAATGAATTGTACTTAATATGACACTAAGTAACCTATATTTGGAAAACATGTTAATTGGAACAAATGACACTTAATTTGTACATTAAGTAGCTTGTAACTGAAAAACATCTGAGCAGGGATCTGTCTGACTTAGAGAAGGGTTGTATAAAAAGATTACATTTGATTAGAAATGTTAATTACAACCTAGGAATATAACACAAGGTTATATTGAGCTTATTAACGAAATTAAACCTGTTAAGTTAAACCTGTCTTATTAATAAGCTAAGGAGTCCATTCTGGTAAAATATAAGGGGGCTCGTAAAAATCCTAGTTAACTTGGGGACTAAGTCTAGGGGTGGCTTGTGTCAATCTGCTTGTCTGTCTGAAACCTATATCAATAAGTACCTTTTGTTATCAATCTGGAGCCTTGTGCTAGATAGAGACTGTAGGATCTAAATTAACCCTAGAAGGGGGTGAATGGGGTTTATCGCAGATTTTCACTGAGTAATTAAATAATAACAGCACTGATCAAAATAAATGCGAAAAGTAAATAACACATAGATATATCCAGCTTCGGCAAAACCCTGCCTACTGGTGCATTCCCCAAGGTTTCTACTGGGAGTTAAATCAATATCTACGCTTACAATCCTCTATAAACTCGCGACACTCGCTCCCAACTGTTCTTAACCCTATGCTCAAAACCCTGCACTGGTTTTTATCCCCAAAACCAGATTTCCTCGAATTACAAACCCTGTAATTCGTCTCCCTAGTTTTAGAGACAAACTAGTAAACTCTGATTTGATTACAACTTGAATCTAAAGACGAATAAAAACAAAATAATGAAATCAAATTTAAAAAAAAATTCAAAACCCTTAGGAGTTTAAAATAAATGGGTTATCCCCTTTTTAAAATAAGTAGGTTGGCTCCTTTTCAAAGTTGTTTCATCACTTCACTAGCCCGATCTCTTTTCTCTGAAATAAAAATGCGGCTACACAACTAGAGTTTTCACTTTTGCTACAAATCTCTACGCTTAAGTGATGGAGTGCAATTTTCTGATGCTCGACTTCGATGTTGCTTTCAGATGCTTCGATTTGGATCCAAGTTACTTGCTTGTTCTCTGGTATGATTTTTGATTTGAAATTCTTGAACTTGGATGCCTTTTCTACCGATGAGAATTGGTGTTTAAATAGGATTAAAAATCCGAAATTTGCTCTGATTTCATTAATAGATTTGATCATGATATATGTACGATAATTTTAGAGCTTTTGAATTGGCTTTGGATTTGAAACTTCAACCTTTATTAGATACTTGCGCGTGACTTTGTTGCTTTGAATTCGGTCCTTAAAATAATTGCTGTATATATTATCCTGGAACTTTGATCTTTGAAATTTTCAACCTGGCCTTTTAAAATTAAACACGCCATTGCCTTGAATTGTTTGTTATATTGTTCCCTTTGAATAAATACTTGCATGAATCCTCTTGCTGATTTGTGGCAATTCCCTGATTGATTTCAGTCGAAAACAAACTTGCCAATTTGATATAGTCTTCCGATTATCTTTTAACCGATAAGAACAGATTTCACCCACTTGGTTGTGCCTTTGAACAGGAACAAATATTGATCCTTTTGGCACTGATAAATATAGTTTCTTTACATATTATTCGTTAATTAGTTACTGTCCTGAACATACTGTTTTATATTGATATAGATATATGTTTTACATGATCACCCCTCTTCCTTGAACTGATGATTTTGTATATTTGCGTGAATGGTTGAGTAGAATTAAACTTGAACAGAAACTATACTTATTTTGATCACACCACGTTGTACCATATACATGAATATGCACCTGTATATGCTTATGCACCTGATCATTCCTGTGCTCGACTTGATTGGGCTGCCTTCTTCGTGCTGACACCATATTAACGCATCATGTACTCGAGCTTTGGTACTGTCTTGATGTAATTGAACCTATGTATCCTTGCCATTATATAATAAGATAAAAACAGTTGCTATTTCCCTTTGAATAGATTAAACAGATGCTATATTGCCTTATCATATATACACTATGCTCCCCTGAACCATTGTATTAGCGTGGCTTGACCATGCTGCACCGTTACTGAACCATGAACCTTGTTGTTGCTTCTTTAGTTCATTTGACATTTGATCTCTGGCTCCACCATGTTGATATGTTCTGCTTTGCACATATGAACACATGCTACTTGAAATTTGTACTTGAGCTTGCTATTATTTTTTACTTTGCCAAAAACTTGGTTATTGCTGAAAGTTATTTGTCTAAAACTGAGAAGTGTTTTTCCCTTCCTGAAATAGTCCCGACCCTCTAATTTAGTCCTTTGTATTTGGTCATCTCGGCTTTAATTGTTGTTTGAGTCAAAATGAAATGCCACACCATAATTTTGCACAGATTTGAGTCAACACTGCTACTTCATGCTCCATACATTTCTGAATGCATGTTGATGATTCATGTGCTCTGCCTCCCTTGTTTGCTGCATGTACCATGATTTGTTTTGATGAACCATTTTGATGCTTGCTGCTATCACATGATATATCTAGTCCATTTTACCTTGATTATGTATATATATATATATATATAGTTCCATGATGTAATTGCTCCATTCACACAATCTGTCAAAATACTTGTACACCATGCTTTCTCATGAAACCTGAGCTTGACCATGCATCTCCATCATGACCTGTTTGGTCATTACTATGCTACTTACATTCACTATGATACATTCATGTTTGACTTGTGTTTGATCCACATGCACCCTTGCACACTTGTATGTTGCATCTGTAGTTGTTGTATATTCATGAACCTTGTTCCATTCATACATGAAAGTGTTTATGCTTTTGCTGCCATGTTGATGCTTGTACATTTGATCTTATACTTGAGCTTTGCTTTGAAAATTATTTTGATCCACTTTCACACATTAATCATTTTACTATTGTACTTCATGATCTTGCAATATTGTACTTGTATGTTGTCCATACTTTGTGCTCGACCACTTTGCACTTGCAATTTGACCTGTTCACTTGTCGCTGCCATCTCTACCTTAATGTGCTTTGAATATTTTTGTCCATTTCCAGTTTGTAATTGTTCTTGGTTAAACGTGCACTAAGTCGAGACGGTCCTTGTGGCTACTCCTCTGTTGCTCGCTGATTGGCGAGGCATTGCACACGTGTGTATATGCAGCCATCCAGACGAGTTTTTCTATCCCTGCATATCATACCAAGTCTAGAAAAATGATGAGAAACACACCGTAATTTTAAGGCAAATAAAATTTAAAAATAACTTTTTATGTGTTTATATTGAATTTTATTTTTGTTGCAGTCTACAGTGTGTGTTCTTCTGTATGTGACAGGTATGAAGATGACTGGATTGGATTGGAGAGCAGTGAAGATAGAAGATGGAAGATAGAAGATTTGTGTCATTAATTTGTTATTATAACTGAGTGTTAGTGTTAATGTGTAAAAGTGATTGTATACGTGATGAATGAACTATAGTGAGGAGCTGTGAGGGAATTGTACGGATTATATGTAATAAACAGTTTGGTTGAAATAAAATAATATTTTATTGTGTTTAAACAAATTTGTCTATTGTATTCAGTTTATATACAAGTACAAATTCCTGTGAATTGAATAAATAGTGGAGTTACAAATAGTTGTACTTTTTGAATGTTTGAAATATAATATTTAATTTAAATAAAATACTGAATGAATATATGAATGTCTGTACAGTCGTATTATATTTAAATATAAATATTATATTCCTGTCTGTGATGTGTAAATAGAACAGTACAGTAAAAAACACATTTGAAATAATGTTTATTTGGTTGTTATCATCAAACAAAAATCATGTAATTGTGTATACAACTACGTCATATACAACAATCTCCCCCTTTTGATGATGACAAACAAATAAAAGATTTTGAATGAGTTTGAACATGAAATATATTACTCCCCTTATTTGTATGCTCCCCCTACAACTGAACTCACCCTATATATGTTGGAAATATGAATGATGAAATCAAATTGACCATTCTCCCTCTAGATATTTAATTTCCAATCTTAAAATATTTTTGAATTAAATACTCATCAATCAAAATCTTGACCATTCTCCCCATTTTGTTATCATCAAAAGGATAATAGAAATCGAAACAGTGATGAATATAGACAATAAATATAAATTCAAATTAAGAGAGAGAATATATATCGCAAATCTCATTTAATCAAATAAAAATCATAATAATCTTTAAATCAGAAGCAAATTTCACTTTCAGAATGAATGGATTTACGATGGATTTTTTAAAATGAGGAAAGTTCAATAAAAATTGAATATTTGAATATGAATTTTAAAGATTTTAAATATGCTTAAAAATGTGTTAAGCACTTCCTAACCACGCATAGCCCAAAGGTCTTTTAAATGGGGTTAGTAGTAACTTAACTTTATCCTCTCTAATGAGTACCATCCATGCACAACCCGAAGGTCTTTTAAGTGAGAATGGAAGCACATAGAAATTAAGGTTATCCACCCATGCATAACCGCGAGGACTTTTAAATGGGAGTGAATACCAAGGATAAATTATTTATTTTTATTTTATTTTTAATTCCAAGAATAATTAGAACTCCGCAAATTAAATAAAACCAGGATGGATGATAGAAATATGGTAGATATAGAAGATGGTCGTGAAATAAGCTTTAATTCAAAGAAATTATAAAAAAATTCCAATCATCATGATATTTAAAATAACGTATCATCTAGTCATGAGTTATATCATAGTCACAACTCATCACAATTTCATAAATCTATTAATAATTTTGATGAGTCACACAACGGTTCAAATAAATCTATAAATAATTTTGATGAGTCACACAACGGTTCAAATAAATCAATAATTTCAATATTTGAATAAATAATCAGAAATAATTTTAAAATTGAAAATATCAATTTCAAGAGGAGTTTTGAAAAAATCAATGCAGGTTGAAAAATATTTTCAAAAAATTAATCAGTAGAATGTGAACTTATCCAATATTTCTAATGCTGATTGTTCCTAGACAATTTTAAAACAACTTATATATTTAATTCAAATTGTCTATGGAATTAAAGATATTTAATTATTGATTTTTCAACTCATCGTTCAATCAGCAAATCAAATCAATTTCCTTATCAGAGTAGCACAAGATCATTTTCAAAGCAAGAATCACAAGTGACATTCTCAGAGAATTTTTAGACAAACACAAGAAACATTCAGCGATCAAATCTAAGAAAATTATTTGAGATCACTTTAAAAAACAAATTTTTATAATCTAGGAAATTCAACAATCAATAATGAATGATTTCAAGATCAGCCAAGTAAAAAATATAGAAAATAAAGAAATAAAAACTAAAAAGGAAAATAAACTAAAAGGAATTAAAATAAAAATACAAGTTTAGAGATCATACTTGACTTACCATAATCGATGTGTTCCAATGAATCTCCAACTCTGAATCAATGGCTAAGGAACTTTAAACAATTCAATAAAATGGAACAATTTGAATTTTTATCTTTTAAACACAATTGTTCCTTAGCCTATCCCCGGTACTTAAATGTTTATAGGATCGAGTGGTCTAACAAAAATTGTTTTACCACACTTATCTTCGTTTACAAGTTTTGGTACCCAAACTCATTTATATAACAATCCATTACTATCCACTAGCGTACTCTTTTGAACCCAAATTCGTTTAGATTTATTCAAATTCATTTTGTTATTTTTTGGAATCCAAATTCGTTTAATTGAATTGTTTCTAAACGAGTTTTCATATCGTTCATGATTTAAAAACCCTTTGAAATTATTAGAGTTCAAAATTTCAATTTGATTAATTTCAAAACCATTTAATGGATTTTTAAAATCATTAGGGTTTTGTTTTTCAACTTGACCAGATCCAAAGCCAAGTCCCTTTTTATTCTGAACAAAAAAATTGGTTTTTTAACAACATATTCAATGATTTCTCTCCTTCAGAAAATTTAGTCAAAATTGACTCAAGTCGTTGAATTTTAAATTTAAGATCCCTATTTTCTTTCATTGAATTTGAACAACGATTAATAGCGATTTTCCTCTTTTTAGCATTAGTTTGTCTCAAAACCAAATTTTCGTTTTCAAGTGCTTTGACTTTAGCATTGGACTTAGACATTTCAATTTGTTTTCGATTTTCAAAATCAAGTTTTTCAGATTCTCTAAGCTTTTCAATTTCCTTCTCAAAATCACGATTTTCATTTTTTAAATTCACATTTTCACTTTTGAGTAATTCAAAATCAGTTATGAATTTCAAAGGATCATTACTCAAAAATTGACATTTTTCGCATTCTGAAAACAGTGAATTCTTAACTTTTTCAAGTTTTCTTTCTAAACGGTTATTTTCTTGAACTAGTTTTGACCTATCTGATTTCAATTTCTTAACTTTTAGTTCAAGAGAATCAACAGTTTTTGTGAGGTCGTGACACATTAAAATTAGTTCTTTATAGGTAAAATTCGATACCTCACTAGAATCCTCTTCACTACCTTCCGAATCAGATTGAGCCATAAGACACAAATTAGATTCCTCTTCATCATTTTCAGAAACTTCTTCTCCTTCCTCGTCATCCCATGTAGCAGCAAAAGCCTTCTTCTTTCTTCTGAACTTCTTCTTCTTTTCATTTTTGAGCTATGGGCAATTCGGTTTGATATGTCCGGGTTTCTTGCAATTGTAGCAAAACACTTCATCATCTGAACTATCTGAACTTTCGGACTTGTTGGTTTTTGAATTCTTCTTTCGTGGCTTGTAATTTCCTTTGGCCCACTTTCTCAAAACCATGGCTAGCTTTTCAGCGGAATCTTCATCATCACTTTCAACAGTATTATTTAGAGCGATCATCTTTTTCTTTGATTCAGAATTTTTTCGTTCTTTCCTTGCTTTTAACTCCATCTCGTAAGTGATGAGATTTCCAATCAACTCCTCCATGCTTATTTTATTCAGATCTTTTTATTCTTGAATTGCCATCACTTTTGCTTCAAAATTCATCGGTAGCACTCTCAATATTTTTCTGATCAATTCCACTTCGGTATAAGTTTTGCCAAGAGCTTTGGCATTATAGACTAGTGACGAGAAGCGTCCATACATCTCTTTTATATCTTCATCTTGTTGCATAGAGAAATTTTCATATTCGTTGCTGAGAAGAGAGAGACGAGATTCCTTCACTTGAGATGTACCTTCGTGTGTGACCTCCAACGTATGCCATATTTCCTGTGTAGTTTCACAATGAGAAATTCGATTAAATTCTGTTTTATCAAGAGCACAGATTAAAGCATTCATTGCTTTGGCATTAGTTGAAAATAATTTTTTATCATTAGCATCCCACCTGTCTTTTGATTTAGGAATTTCAACACCACTAACAATAATCGTGGGAGATCTATAACCCGTTTCAATAATATCCCACACATCATAATCGACTGAACTCAAATAAATTTTCATCCTAGCTTTCCAATATGCATAATCAGTTCCATTAAATATTGGTGGCCTAGCTATGGACTGACCCTCAGAAAATGCGTTATTAGACAGCTTCATGACTCTAGAGTTAAAATAAAAATAAAAAATACCTGCTCTGATACCACTTGTAGGATCTAAATTAACTCTAAAGGGGGGTGAATAGGGTTTATCGTAGATTTTCACAGAGTAATTAAATAATAACAGCACTGATCAAAATAAATGTGAAAAATAAATAACACGCAGATATACCCAGCTTCGGCAAAACTCTGCCTACTGCTGCATTCCCCAAGGTTTCTACTAGGAGTTAAAACAATCTCTACGCTTAAAATCCTCTGTAAACTCGCGACACTCGCTGCCAACTGTTCTTAACCCTACGCTCAAACTGGTTTTTATCCCGAAAATCAGATTTTCCCCGAATTACAAACCATGTAATTCGTCTCCCTAGTTTTAGAGACAAACTAGAAAACTCTGATTTGATTACATCTTGAATCTAAAGAAAAATAAAAACTAAACAATGAAATCAAATTTAAAAATAAATTCAAAACCCTTAGGAGTTTAAAATAAATGGGTTATCCCCTTTTTAAATTAAGTAGGCTGGCTCCTTTTTAAAGTTGTTCTACCACTTCACTAGCCCGATTTCTTTTCTCTGAAATAAAAATGGCAGCGGCTACACAACTAGGGTTTTCAATTTTGCCCCAAATCTCCGCGCTTGAGTAATGGAGTGCAATTTTTTGATGCTCGACTTCGATGTTGCTTTCAGATGCTTCGATTTGGATCCAAGTTACTTGCTTGTTCTCTGGTATGATTTTTGATTCAAAATTCTCTTTGATTGTGCTTGAACTCGGATGCCTTTTCTGCCGATGAGGATTGGTGTTTAAATAGGATTAAGAATCCGAAATTTGCTCTGATTTCATTAATAGATTTGGTCATGATATATGTACGATAATTTTAGGGCTTTTGAATTGGCTTTGGATTTGAAACTTCAACCTTTATTCGATACTTGCATGTGACTTTGTTGCTTTGAATTTGGTCCTTAAAATAATTGCTGTATATATTATCCTGGAACTTTGATCTTTGAAATTTTCAACCTGGCCTTTTAAAATTAAACACGCCATTGCCTTGAATCGTTTGTTATATTGTTCTCTTTGAATAAATACTTGTGTGAATCCTCTTGTTGATTTATTGCAATTCCCTGATTGATTTCAGCCGAAAACAAACTTGCCATTTTGATATAGTCTTCCGATTATCTTTTAACTGATAGGAACATATTTCACCCACTTGGTTGTGCCTTTGAACAGGAACAAAACTTGATCCTTTTTGCACTGATAAGGATAGTTTCTTTACAGATTATCCGTTGATTAGTTACTGTCCTGAACATACTGTTTTATATTGATATAGATATATGTTTTACATGTTCATCCCTTTTCCTTGAACTGATGTGTAACACCCCACATCCGTTAGTGTCACTCACAAAGGGAATGCACTAAGTTCTGTGGAGCATTTAGGGTAAGAGATGCAGATAAATTACAAGACAGACATAAATTAAACAGCGGAAAATAAAACTTTGCTTTATTGATAAAATAGTTTGTACAAAGATTTCTTTACAATATCAGAGTGTCATCTGTCTTACAAAATAAAGAAGCATAAAAATACATTTATATTCCCCAATTTAAGCAAGAGCCAGCCATATCATCTTAAGAGAGAATCCAAGCAAAACTTCGACAAATCTTCAAGCTGGGAAAGAGTGACAGTCCAACTTAACCTGAGTTATACTATTCCCTCCTTTACTACCTGGGGGGGGGGGCGACGGAAGACAAGAAGACGGAAGGAAAACAAAGTCGGACATAAAGCCTGAGTAAGTTTAGTAACTTCTAGCATGTGAACATGAAGAAACAAAATGACATGAATTAACTGAATACAAGATAACACCATGATGATATGGTTGGCAAGATTAGACAAGATTAACACAAGATATGCTAAGCTAAGATAAACTGGATATGCTCTAATACATTCGACGCTTCGCTATTTCCTTGTTATACAGATTTTTATTATCTCTGCACCAGCTAACTAATGTACCAACTAGTAACGCTTACGTGATCCCAATCCCTGTATTTTCCATCGCCTTCAGGCATCCATTTATTAGTTATTACTTAGATCTAATCTAGGGTTTTCTACCAAGTGCCTTCTAGATTCAAATAGAGTTTACGCTGTCTGCTGAACGCTTCTTGGATTCAGGGTTTATACCCCCTAGTCCAATCGATGCCCCCAAGTCTAGGACACACTACCTAGAGTGGTATATGTTCCTATACGTCCCCACGCATGTATCGCGAATCGTTATCGCTTGTCTAGATGCACATGTCCTGTAATGTGCAGTCCGAGTCCTGTGTCAGGGCAAGTCATGGAATACAGAACTCGGTCGGGAGCTTTCAGATATCTGCCGATGCAGATACTAAGGTCTGTTTTTATTTCAGTGGCTATGGTCCCACTTGACCCCTCCCTCAACTAATGAAAGGCACACCTTGAAAAATGAGAACTATACGCCGGCACCGGTGCCCCTACTATCCTATGGCCATCCTCACCCATAACTAGATAGCAAGTGTATGGTCTTTTGGAGTTCTCCGCCTTTCCGCTTCACGTATCTCGATTGACTGAAGATGGATGGTAGACGACGAGTTGCTATCATAAGGCTACCGTTTTCTCGCCGAATCACGCCGGTCCATCCTAGTCTTTAGGTTGCCATATATTGCAACCAAGGCATACCCCTGGTTCTTCTACGCAGACCTTAACCTCTGTGAGCCCAGGAGGATCATCTGCAGCCTCACGGAGGGATACCAAGAGTACCCTCACGTCCCCTCGAAGCCTCGGGCTTCGTAACCCAATTCATTGGAGCCTCCTTTTTACTCAGACGGACATTCGCTCCTACCCGTGTTATACTAAGAATTACTACTTAGTTTTCTAACTATGATTTACTTAGTTTCCAGAATCGTTATTTTCTTAACTAAGGTTTACTTAGTTCTCTTTCCCGTCAATTTGGATTGGTTAAGTGTCATAGTCAATCCACGCTAACTTAACCCTCCTCATTTACCCTGTTATACTGGTTAAGTGTTATCAGTAACTCATGTTGACTTAACCCTACCACAAACCAAGTTATATTAGTTAAGTATTTATTACTTAACCCTACCCATTCACCCTGTGTTAGTTAAGTGTTCCTTTTTAACTTAACCTTGCCCGTCTGTTTTAACTACATGTTATTATTAATGGTTAAGTATCATCCCTTCATGTTTTAGACTTAACCCCATTCCTTTATCACAACCTGATAGTTAACTGTTCAAGTTTACTTAACCCTACGGTCTAGCCCAGCTAACATATTAAATTGGCTAAGTGTATTAGATTTTACTTAACCCCAGCCTCTGGTCTAGTTAACATGTTAATTTGGCTAAGTGTATTAACTTTACTTAACCCCTACAAGTCTCGTTTTGCTACCTTGAGTTTGGTTAAGTGTCTCTATGGACTTAGCCCACCCATTCTAGCTTAACTGTGTTAAGTTGGTTAAGTGTTCCTATGGACTTAACCCTCCCATTCTAGCTTAACTGTGTTAAGTGTCAGTCTGAACCTAACCCCACCCATTAGTCTAGTTATCATGTTGAACTGTTTAAGTGTCTTAGTTAACTTAACCCTACCATTCTTGTTCTAGCTTTAACTAAATAAATTAAAGCCGCTACCACTCACATTAGACAGGTATTGTTGCGACTACTGGATGTGCCGGTTGGTTCCGGGCAGGTTTACATCGCAACTCAGCCTAACCTCGGGCTAGGCATATTCGTGTTTTCTAAGTTCAAAGGGTTTCAATTTATTTTCAAATCAAGTTTTGAAAGTAACCATCCCGTTCGTCGGATCAGTTAGGGATAGCCAGGGAGAGCAGGAAACTTGTATTTTCCAAACCCAAGCCTAGACACTATCCTCTTTGTCACCCTAGAACTTTCTGGTGTGTCGTTAAAAGAGATGTCGTTAATAAACCTTTAGTTTGTCTAAATTTATATTTCCTCATTCAGGCCAAATTATATAAGTAAATTATTTCTAATTTACTTATTTCCTAATTACTCTTTTAATGTAAATTGTCTACATTCATTCTTATGGCCCATTTCCCCTTCTAAATCACATTTATGCTTTTCGGTATGTGGACTATACCAAATTAAGTGTCACTAACCATGATTTTGCTAAACCTGCCAATTACTCCCAATTATGGCCAATTTCACATTTATGCCAATATACTTACCATGCCAATTTAGCTAGTCCAATTCCGATTCCACATTCTAATTCTAGACTTATTACTCTAGTTCACTATTCATGTAAATGCTAGATTCACACGTCAATACTAGATTCAAATTACACATATTATAATTCATGTCAAATTTATCCAATTTGCATTTCTATGAACACGCCATAATACATGTTCCCAATTTATGCCAATTTCCAAGTTAAACTACGTTTTTAGTAAATTTCATATTTTGCCCAAACCGCATTCCCACCGTTCGTATAATCGTGATTCAGTCTAGATTATAAACAAAGCTAGGTTCGTAGAAAATAGGGAATGAACCAAAGATGCTATGCAAAAGATAGACATACTAACTGGCATAAAAAGGTTTGAATGACGACGTCGGTTCAAGAACATGGGTAGACCTAACTTAATAGGTAAATTCCCAAGGTCTAAAACCAAAGAAAACCAAGAATAGACAGAATAGAGACGTAGGTTCAAGAACATGGGTAGACCTAACTTAATAGGTAAATTCCCAAGGTCTAAAACCAAGGATAAGCAAGAATAGACAGAATAGATGATCGGGTTTAGACCTAATTTCATAGTCACAAAACTTAAGCAACACTTTCCTAGTCATGAATCACAGGTGTTTAATCACAGATGTCCTTGTTATGTCATAGGCAATAGTTTATATTTCCTAGTCAAAGGCATAGGCTGAGTCAAGGAAATAATCCTCATAGTCACAGTCATAGGCAATGTTCATAGTCATAGGCAATGTCCATAGTCATAGACAATGTTCATAATCATAGGCAAATATTCATAGTCATAGGCAATGTCCATAGTCATAGGCATATGGTTTTAAGTCCATAGTTTCATAGTCACGGTCTTATTTGTCCTCGAATCATAACAGTTCTTAATTAGGTTGAAGAGTATAGGCACTGATTCGAATAGAGAGAGAGATCTGGCATATTCTTTTATTCCTTTAATTTCATGTCACGAACAGAGAAAAACGTTCAAATCTAGAAATAACTGACTTACAGAGATTTAGATTAGAAAAGAAAGATGGTGTTGCTATGGTTTGTAGAAAATCAGTCGTTGAAGTCGTTTGAACCTTCTCTTGAATCCTAGCTTGAATCTCTTCTTCTTGAAAGTCTTTGAGCAGCATCTCCTCGTCTTGATTTATTTTATATATATTATTTTACTCACTTATTTATTTATTTCTCAGAGGCAG
This sequence comes from Allium sativum, assembly GCA_030737875.1. Classification (NCBI taxonomy): domain Eukaryota; kingdom Viridiplantae; phylum Streptophyta; class Magnoliopsida; order Asparagales; family Amaryllidaceae; genus Allium; species Allium sativum. The sequence continues at coordinate 534,734,372 of CM060926.1, forward strand.
CATAAGGATAGAAAAGAATTGTGAATAGAGAAGAAGACCAGGGCTGTTTATATAGTGTAGAAGTCAACGAATCTGGTCAGAAGGGCGTCCAAATACATAGAGACGAATCAGGTGCAGAAAACAGGAAAAAGCAGGGGGGTCGACCCAGGTCGACTACCCAGTCAACCTGGGTGACCCAGGTCGACTACCCAGTCGACCTGGGTATCCCAGGTCGACTCCCCAGTCGACCTGGGTGACTTGGGCGGGAAAATTCCCGCCCAGCCCAATCTGGGTCCGATTTGAATTTTAAACTTGACCTGTTTTGAAATTTGAACTTCGCTGAATCTTCCGGAGGCCATATCTTCCTCATACGGACTCCGATTTATGCAAACTCGGACTCGTTTTCATGCAGAATTCCGAGACGAACGCAATGGCATAGCCCGTTTCCCTTGATTTTGGTTTTAATTTCTAATTCTGCTTTGATTTGTAAATCTTAGTGTTACAGAATTACGGGGTGTTACATTCTCCCCCACTTAAAAGGATTTCGTCCCCGAAATCTTCAAGTTAGGAAGAATGTGTCCTACCATCCCATCACCCATCTACTCAACCATTCAATCACATGCATTCATTGTCCTTAAAAGATTTCTAATGCTTTCATGTTTATATGCATATTGTGTGTATATGTCTTTATCTAATGCAAAATCAGGCGGTCTACTGATTCAGTTGACCTCCTTAATGCGAATCATGTCAGTGCCATGCGTCCAACCATGTATGCAAGCATCCCTAGTCATGTAAATACTACATGTGTGCACAGCCATTCATCCATATGCAAAACCCATATGATAACATATCAAGTTCAATTTACAAACAAATACATATTTGTAAATGCAATATGCAAGCGTCCGAACTTGATCTAGTGCCTAATACGTATGCATATGCATCCATGAGCAATCATTTGCAACCACTTGCAATCATCAATCATAACATGTTTCAAATACATGTTTACATCCAAAAGAGTTTCTACCTAAGGATCGAAGATTCGACCTAGAGGATATATTCTTGGAAAGGGAGGAACAATTATGCGTAAAGCTCCTAAACAAAGAAATCAAGGATGCACCCTTAAAGAAAAGGGTATGATGCTAGTATCCAGCCTTCTTGAGCTTTACTCCACTGTATCTTAACTAATTTATCTTTACGATTGTGAAGTTCCGGATCTCCATTTCCAAAATAAACAGATGTCAATCACGGTACCAGGTATACGTACTAAGATGATTAGAGGTTTCCCTCTTATCCGCCATGCCTAACTATAAGATTAAAAGGTCACTACCTGCTCTTTGGAGTGCCTGCCACAACTATTCATCTCTCACGCAAACCATCCTAGTCGAACTCGACATTCCTCAAGTACAAGCCCCAAAGGCCTAAACCAATATCATACAAGCACCCAAGGAATATCTCCTCCGAATTTAGACGATCTTCGTGAGATGATAAAAACAAACCTGATAGCTATTCTCAAATCCCTACTAACCCAAAAATAAACTGGTCGAACCACCAATTGGATTTGAGACTCTAGTGGGATCTTTCTACTATACAAGTACTATGGTGCAGAGACTCAACTATGGAAGTGGATATGAACAAATGCGAAGCGCTAAATCCAAAGGAAAGAGTACGAACAACAAAACTAGACTCTTTCGACATAACTTTACTACCCTTCTCCTAGGTACGCTTGGTGGCGAAAGTAGATACTTGCCCTTCTGAAAATCTTGCTCCTCGTTCTTGCCCTTGTCCTTAATTCTATGCCCTATCATACCCTAGTAAAGATACTTCCTCTTGTCTTAGGTTTTATAATTTCTTCTTCCTTCGTGAGCTAAATCTACATCCATGAATTCCTCATCCTAGGGTTATGCTCCTTAGCCAAACTCCTCATCTCCTTCCATGTGTAGTCATGTTGACAAATCTCTTGAAAGATGCTTCCATCGTACAGAAAATCCTATAAGCTTAAAAGAAAACTGGCCGTAAGTGAAACAACCACAGCCCTAGATGAAAGTCGGGTACTACTTTGCCCTTCGATGAGGTTACCTCCCAGAAAGCCAGGAGCCCCAGAGACTCAAGAAAGAAGGAGACAAGAATTTAAACAGAGGAAGAGAAGATAGTGCATATGGCTTTGGGGAATATGTCTTTAAAACAAATCTTTTCTTTTGAAATTGCTTCTTTTAAAACCGTTTTGAAAATAATTTTCAAATCCTTTATCTGATCTAGTAACCTTCAGCTCTGATAACACATGTAACACCCCACATCCGTTAGTGTCACTCACAAAGGGAATGCACTAAGTTCTGTGGAGCATTTAGGGTAAGAGATGCAGATAAATTACAAGACAGACATAAATTAAACAGCGGAAAATAAAACTTTTCTTTATTGATAAAATAGTTTGTACAAAGATTTCTTTACAATATTAGAGTGTCATCTGTCTTACAAAATAAAGAAGCATAAAAATACATTTATATTCCCCAATTTAAGCAAGAGCCAGCCATAGCATCTGAAGAGAGAATCCAAGCAAAACTTCGGCAAATCTTCAAGTTAGGAAAGAGTGACCGTCCAACTTAACCTGAGATATACTATTCCCTCCTTTACTAACGGGGGGGGGGGGGGGGAGGGACGGAAGACAAGAAGACGAAAGGAAAATAGAGTCAGACATAAAGCCTGAGTAAGTTCAGTAACTTCTAGCATGTGAACACGAAGAAACAAAATGACATGAATTAACTGAATACAAGATAACACCATGATGATAGATATGCTAAGCTAAGATAAACTGGATATGCTCTAATACATTCGTCGCTTCGCTATTTCCTTGTTATACAGATTTCTATTATCTCTGCACCAGCTAATTAATGTCCCAACTAGTAACGCTTACGTGATCCCAATCCCCGTATTTTCCATCGCCTTCAGGAATCCATTTATTAGTTATTACTTAGATCTAATCTAGGGTTTTCTACCAAGTGCCTTCTAGATTCAACTAGATTTTACGCTGTCTGCTGAACGCTTCTTGGATTCAGGGTTTATACCCCCTAGTCCAATCGATGCCCCCAAGTCTAGGACACACTATCTAGAGTGGTATATGTTCCTATACTTCCTCACGCATGTATCGCGAATCGTTATCACTCATCTAGATGCACATGTCCTGTAATGTGCAGTCCGAGTCCTGTGTCAGGGCAAGTCAACGAATACAGAACTCGGTCGGAAGCTTTCAGATATCTGCCGATGCAGATACTAAGGTCTGTTTTTATTTCAGTGGCTATGGTCCCACTTGACCCCTCCCTCAACTAATGAAAGGCACACCTTGAAAAATGAGAACTATACGCCGGCCCCGGTGCCCCTACTATCCTATGGCCATCCTCACCCATAACTAGATAGCAAGTATATGGTTTTTTGGAGTTCTCCACCTTTCCGCTTCACGTATCTCGATTGACTGAAGAAGGATGGTAGACGGCGAGTTGCTATCACAAGGCAACCGTTTTCTCGCCGAATCACGCCGGTCCATCCTAGGCTTTCAGTTGCCATATATTGCAACCAAGGCATACCCCTGGTTCTTCTACGCAGACCTTAACCTCTGTGAGCCCAGGAGGATCATCTGTAGCCTCACAGAGGGATACCAAGAGTACCCTCACGTCCCCTCGAAGCCTCGGGCTTCGTAACCCAATTCGTTGGAGCCTCCTTTTTACTCAGACGGACATTCGATCCTACCCGTGTTATACTAAGAATTACTACTTAGTTTTCCAACTACGATTTACTTAGTTTCCAGAATCGTTGTTTTCTTAACTAAGGTTTACTTAGTTCTCTTTTCCGTCAATTTGGATTGGTTAAGTGTCATAGTCAATCCACACTAACTTAACCCTCCTCATTTACCCTGTTATACTGGTTAAGTGTTATCAGTAACTCATGTTGACTTAACCCTACCACAAACCAAGTTATATTAGTTAAGTATTTATTACTTAACCCTACCCATTCACCCTGTGTTAGTTAAGTGTTCCTTTTTAACTTAACCTTGTCCGTCTGTTTTAACTACATGTTATTATTAATGGTTAAGTATTATCCCTTCATGTTTTAGACTTAACCCCATTCCTTTATCACAACCTGATAGTTAAGTGTTCAAGTTTACTTAACCCTACGGTCTAGCCCAGCTAACATATTAAATTGGCTAAGTGTATTAGATTTTACTTAACCCCAGCCTCTGGTCTAGTTAACATGTTAATTTGGCTAAGTGTATTAACTTTACTTAACCCCTACAAGTCTCGTTTTGCTACCTTGAGTTTGGTTAAGTGTCTCTATGGACTTAGCCCACCCATTCTAGCTTAATTGTGTTAAGTTGGTTAAGTGTTCCTATGGACTTAACCCTTCCATTCTAGCTTAACTGTGTTAAGTGTCAGTCTGAACCTAACCCCACCCATTAGTCTAGTTATCATGTTGAACTGTTTAAGTGTCTTAGTTAACTTAACCCTACCATTCTTGTTCTAGCTTTAACTAAATAAATTAAAGCCGCTACCACTCACATTAGACAGGTATTGTTGCGACTACTAGATGTGCCGGTTGGTTCCGGGCAGGTTTACATCGCAACTCAGCCTAACCTCGGGCTAGGCATATTCGTGTTTTCTAAGTTCAAAGGGTTTCAATTTATTTTCAAATCAAGTTTTGAAAGTAACCATCCCGTTCGTCGGATCAGTTAGTGATAGCCAGGGAGAGCAGGAAACTTGTATTTTCCAAACCCAAGCCTAGACACTATCCTCTCTGTCACCCTAGAACTTTCTGGTGTGTCGTTAAAAGAGATGTCGTTAATAAACCTTTAGTTTGTCTAAATTTATATTTCCTCATTCAGGCAAAATTCTATAAGTAAATTATTTCTAATTTACTTATTTCCTAATTACTCTTTTAATGTAAATTGTCTACATTCATTCTTATGGCCCATTTCCCCTTCTAATTCACATTTATGCTTTTCGGTATGTGGACTATACCAAATTAAATGTCACTAACCATGATTTTGCTAAACCTGCCAATTACTCCCAATTATGGCCAATTTCACATTTATGCCGATATACTTACCGTGCCAATTTAGCTAGTCCAATTCCGATTCAACATTCTAATTCTAGACTTATTACTCTAGTTCACTATTCATGTAAATGCTAGATTCACACGTCAATACTAGATTCAAATTACACATATTATAATTCATGTCAAATTTATCCAATTTGCATTTCTATGGACACGCCATAATACATGTTCCCAATTTATGCCAATTTCCAAGTTAAACTACGTTTTTTAGTAAATTTCATATTTTGCCCAAACCGCATTCCCACCGTTCGTATAATCGTGATTCAGTCTAGATTATAAACAAAGCTAGGTTCGTAGAAAATAGGGAATGAACCAAAGATGCTATGCAAAAGATAGACATACTAACTGTCATAAAAAGGGTTGAATGACGACGTCGGTTCAAGAACATGGGTAGACCTAACTTAATAGGTAAATTCCCAAGGTCTAAAACCAAAGAAAACCAAGAATAGACAGAATAGAGACGTAGGTCCAAGAACATGGGTAGACCTAACTTAATAGGTAAATTCCCAAGGTCTTAAACCAAAGATAACCAAGAATAGACAGAATAGATGATCGGGTTTAGACCCAATTTCATAGTCACAAAACTTAAGCAGCACTTTCCTAGTCATGAATCACAGGTGTTTAATCACAGATGTCCTTGTTATGTCATAGGCAATAGTTTATATTTCCTAGTCAAAGGCATAGGCTGAGTCAAGGAAATAATCCTCATAGTCACAGTCATAGTCATAGGCAATGTTCATAGTCATAGGCAATGTCCATAGTCATAGACAATGTTCATAATCATAGGCAAATATTCATAGTCATAGGCAATGTCCATAGTCATAGGCATATGGTTTTAAGGTCCATAATTTCATAGTCACAGTCTTATTTGTCCTCAAATCATAACAGTTCTTAATTAGGTTCAAGAGTATAGGCACTAATTCGAATAGAGAGAGAGATCTAGCATATTCTTTTATTCCTTTAATTTCATGTCACGAACAGAGAAAAACGTTCAAATCTAGAAATAACTGACTTACAGAGATTTAGATTAGAAAAGAAAGATGGCGTTGTTATGATTCGTAAAAAATCAGTCGTTGAATTCGTTTGAACCTTCTCTTGAATCCTAGCTTGAATCTCTTCTTCTTGAAAGTCTTTGAGCAACATCTCCTCGTCTTGATTTATTTTATATATATTATTTTACTCACTTATTTATTTATTTATTTCTCAGAGGCAGCATAAGGATAGAAAAGAATTGTGAATAGAGAAGAAGACCAGGGCTGTTTATATAGTGTAAAAGTCAATGAATCTGGTCAGAAGGTCGTCCAAATACATAGAGACGAATCAGGTGCAAAAAACAGGAAAAAACGCGGGAGGGGGGGTCGACACCCAGGTCGACTACCCAGTCGACCTGGGTGACCCAGGTCGACTACCCAGTCGACCTGGGTGACTTGGGCGGGAAAATTCCCGCCCAGCCCAATTTGGGTCCGATTTGAATTTTAAACTTGACCTGTTTTGAAATTTGAACTTCGCTGAATCTTCCGGAGGCCATATCTTCCTCATACGGACTCCGATTTATGCAAACTCGGACTCGTTTTATGCAGAATTCCGAGACAAACGGAATGGCACAGCCCGTTTCCCTTGATTTTGGTTTTAACTTTTAATTCTGCTTTGATTTGTAAATCTTAGTGTTACAGAATTACGGGGTGTTACATGATGCTTTTGTATATTTGCGTGATTGGTTGAGTAGAATTAAATTTGAATAGAAACTATACTTGTTTTGATCACACCACTCCTTGTTGTACCATATACTTGCACATGCACCTGTATATGCTTATGCACCTGATCATTCATGTGCTCGACTTGATTAGGTTGCCTTCTTCATGCTGACACCATATTAACACATCATGTACTCAATCTTTGGTACTGTCTTGATGTAATTGAACCTATGTATCCTTGCCTTTAAATAATAAGATAAAAACAGTTATTATTTCCCTTTGAATAGATTAAACAAATGCTATAATGCCTTGTCATATATACACTGTGTTCCCCTGAACAATTGTATTAGCGTGGCTTGACCATGCAGCACCGTTACTAAACCATGAACCTTGTTGTTGCTTCTTTAGTTCATTTGACATTTGATCTCTGGCTCCGTCATGTTGATATGTTCTGCTTTGCACACATGAGCACATGCTACTTGAAATTTGTACTTGAGCTTGCTATTATTTTTTACTTTGCCAAAAACTTGGTTATTACTGAAAGTTATTTGTCTAAAACTGAGAAGTGTTTTTCCCTTCTTGAAACAGTCCTGACCCTCTAAGTTAATCCTTTGTATTTAGTCATCTCGGCTTTGCTTGTTGTTCTAGTCAAAATGAAATGTCACACCATAATTTTGCACAGATTTGAGTCAACGCTGCTACTTCATGCTCCATACATTTTTGAATGCATGTTGATGATTCATGTGCTCTGCCTCCCTTGTTTGCTGCATGTACCATGATCTGTTTTGATGAACCATTTTGATGCTTGCTACTATCACATGATATGTCCAGTCTATTTTAACTTGATTATGTATATACATATAGTGCCATGATGGAATTGGTCCATTCACACAATCTGTCAATATACTTGTACACCATGCTTTCTCCTGAAACCATAGCTTGACCATGCATCTCCATCATGACCTGTTTGGTCATTACTATGCCGCTTGCATTCACTATGATACAATCATGTTTGACTTGTGTTTGATCCATATGCACCCTTGAACACTTGTATGTTGCATCTGTAGTTGCTGTATATTCATGACCCTTGTTCCATTCATACATGAAAGTGTTCATGCTTTTGCTGCCATGTCGATGCTTGTACATTTGATCTTATACTTGGGCTTTGCTTTGAAAATTGTTTTGATCCACTTTCACACATTAATCATTTTATTGTTGTACTTCATGATCTTGCAATATTATACTTGTATGTTGTCCATACTTTGTGCTCGACCACTTTGCACTTGCAATTTGTCCTGTTCACTTGTCGCTGCCATCTTTACCTTAATGTGCTTTGAATATTTTTGTCCATTTTCAGTTTGCATTTGTTCTTGGTTAATTGTGTACTGAGTCGAGACGGTCCTTGTGGCTACTCCTCATTTGCTCGTTGATTGGCGAGGCAGTGCACACATGTATATACATACACGTGTGCATATGCAGCCATCCATACGAGTTTTTCTTACCCTGCATATCATACCAAGTCTAGAAAAATGATAAGAAACACACTGTAATTCTAAGGCAAATAAAATTTAAAAATAACTTTTTATTTGTTTGTATCGAATTTTATTTTTGTTGCAGTCTACTGTGTGTGTTCTTCTTTATGTGATAGGTATGAAGATGACTGGATTGGATTGGAGTGTAGTGAAGACAGAAGATGGAAGATAGAAGACTTGTGTCATTAATTTGTTATTATAACTGAGTGTGAGTGTTAGTGTGTAAAAGTGATTGTATAAGTGATGAATGAACTGTAGTGAGGAGCTGTAAGAGAATTGTACTGATTATATGTAATAAACAGATTTGGTTGAAATAAAATAATATTTTATTGTGTTTAAACAAATTTGTCTATTGTATTCAGTTTATATACAAATACAAATTCCTGTGAATTGAATAAATAGTGGAGTTACAAATAGTTGTATTGTTTGAATGTTTGAAATATAATATTTAATTTAAATAAAATACTGTATGAATATATGAATGTCTGTACAGTCGTATTCTATTTAAATATAAATATTATATTCCTGTCTATGATGTGTAAATAGAACAGTACAATAACAAACACATTTAAAATAATATTTATTTGGTTGTTATCATCAAACAAAAAACATATAATTGTGTATACAACTGCGCAATATACAACAGAGGCTAGGGCACGCTTTACTGATCGAGATTGTAAGAGGTTTAAATCTAAGGTGTGTACGGGCGCGTTCCGACAGAACAGTGAGCGTGCATCATTACGAACAGGGAAGATAAGACTTTGTAACGCCTATAATTAAAGCTATGTCTTTTTAGTTGATAGGTTCGGGACTAACAAACCCGAATTCCATAGTTGACATAGGTTATTCACGTCTGGAAAGCCGATCTATGGGTAACATTAGGAAACTCCTTCATAATTACTTGTTTTTGTATGAAGTGCAAAACAGTAAATCCGCCTGATCTGATTATTATTATAATTACCTCTTTGATAAGAATAGTCAATCTTCATTATCACTTCATATCAGTTATTGTTCACCTTTAGATATGCATAGACACTTACCCTTTTATGACATTAGAACCACTATTTTATCTGTTTTCCTTAACTTAGCAGTCGAGCTGGTAATCGTAGCAGCTCACCAACCTTTATGTCTGACCCTTTTCCTTTCTTTCTTTCTCTTTTCTTTCCCCCAGGCTTACAAGGCGAAAGTGTACAATTCAGATTTATTTGTTGATTTCTCGTAAAGAGTCTCCGCAAAAGATGGATTACTTCTTGTTATCTTTTCAAGGATATGTTGTATCTTTTTGACTATTTGAGGATAATATAATTTTACTCTGATCTTGTTGCTGATTGATCCTTAGTCCGCATTTCCCAACACTCTTGAACTCGGTATTAACCAAAACTCAAGAAACAACCGTCGTCAAGGTCATCCATGGATCGGGACGGTTGACAGCAGGTATTGCGGTATTGAATCTCTCTAGAAAATCATATAGAGATTCTCTGGTCTTCTGCCTTAGTGCTGCAAAGTCATCACATTCTTGGAACTTGCCACGTAGACTTGTATTTTTGTATGTGTGTGTGTTTATATATGTAAAACAAAAAAATAAAATTACTTTTTCTATCTTCTGTACATATCATAATATACATCATATATATTAAATTACATAAGTCAGCAAATAATGATAAACTAAATTTTAGATTAGCAAAAACATTTGTTTTAAAAATATATCATGTAGTGCATTACAAAATTCATTATTTAACTTAAAATAACTTTACATTATGCTTTATGCAATTTTATAATACTTCTCAATCCTTACGCATCAAATTTAGTTAGTGTATATTTAAACTAATTCTATAATTTTAAACTAATGATATTTACGTATTTAAATTAAATTTGTTAATTCATCTGACACGACCTGAACTTCCCCGTGAAGGAAAGCACGGATTGCGTTGAGGACAAGATGGATCAGAACACAAACTGAAGAACATTTCATTGTTTATTACAACAATCCCATCAGAATACAAGAATATACAGAGTATGAATAAATATTACACAGAAAATAATAGAGATTTAAATTACATTTAAATACATCGCAGCGGAAAATATTACAAACACAACTGAAAGTAATACATGGATACAGAGCTTTCCGAGTATCGTTCCAGCTGTAAACCAGGATCCTATAAATATAAATCTGCAAAACCCAAAGTACTAGCTGCCCGTGTGGAAAATAGGGGCACCCAGAGTTTAGGTTAAAACAATAAACTCCAGGTCAGTCATGTGACTGGTGTGAGAACTAAAACAGTTACTAATCTTTATTTTTAAAGTTAGGTAAATCAAGGGACCACGCCGTATAACACGGAACTGGTTTCCTCCCAAGAATAACAGTGCATAAAACAAACAGCGCAATGCTAAATAAAGAAAAATGAAGCTATTATAAGACCCAGGTCCCATCACACAATGCAACGCAAGCCGGAGGATAGGGTTTTACCTTATAATAGCCAAAGAATGCTTGATACGTTTAAAAACAGATTATTTTGATATTACTATAAGTGTATAGTTTCAAAACAATTTCAATCATAAGCATCAATCATAGGCGGCCTAGCTACCATCTACTATGTCGCCATACTAGGTTCTACAAATAAAACCGAATTATCACGTATTGGAAATTGGATTCCGTCATGAGTCGAGGCAAGGGGCAAGCTCCTCTCCGATTCGAGACACTCTAGCAAATATCTCAGGACCACATACAGCGATCCCTTGGAACCTCCAAGGTCGGTCCTCTCTTACTTTTGAGGATTAGTTATTCCTGAACACACGTTTCCTGGTCCTATAGGACCTATATATAATGGTTTGTATGTCGGCTCACATAATGCCAGTTATCGACCATATATTCGAGGCGCCTCGCATCCAACAACCACATAGGTGAAAAGTATATATAAATGTCAGCCAGTTTAAGCACTGACACCACCACTAGCTAGAAAGAAACGCCGTGCACTCCTTGGGTCCTTATCCAGTTTTTGACTCATACCGAGGTGTGAGGCTCACGAATTCACGCTATACACAAAGCTATGCCACACAGGCCATGCTTTGATCATCAACCACAAGACTTGGCTTTTCAACAGAAGCCTTGATCATTTGCCACTTAGGCGTGCCACACAGGCAATTCACTCCATGCGACTGATGTCCATCGAAATACAACCTCTGAGCTCGTACGTCTCAGAGAAGGGCATTAAGCAAGAGAATAAATTCTCCGCCGCCAAACAGATGTATATTTAATAGAGATCAATCAACACAGAATAAAATCCAATGTCAGACACACAATCCATTTACAAGTTCGTTCTAGGTCTGAACGAAACCGGAGGCACTTTCCTCGCATATCCATCGATCTCCAAGTACGTCTGGACGATCACCAACTGTTTCCCTCATCTTGGGTGTACAGCCCAATCGAGATCATCAGTAATCACCCAAATGATGTGAAGACTTCCGGTCTTCAACCACCGTCTTTATCTTCGACATCAACGTTGAATCAGTTATTCAGAATGGGTATAAACCCGGCCTTTCCGAATAACCAGCGTATATAATAAAGGGTGCGTTTTTTAGAGGTCCCTATTAAGTTTCAAAATATAAAAAAAAAACCCGGTCATAAACTTATTGTAAATTAGGTCCCTATTTTCTGAAAAGTCATCAAAAAAATATGAAAAAAATATTAAAAAATCACGTAAATTCGTATTTAAATAAAACATGTACTCGCCCAAAAATTCAGATCATAATAAAATCAAAACATGCATCAAAATCAAAAAAATACAGAAAATAACGAAAAATGCAGTAATTTGCATCAAATCATGCACATATTTGGAATACTTGCATTCATCTGTGCAAGTATTTCTCTGTTATATTTTTACATGCAATACTTGCATACATGTGTGCAAGTATTTAAAATAGTTGCATACATGTATGCAAGTTTCTGCACACATTTTATTTTCACATGTAAATACTTGCATACATGTGTGCAAGTATTTCAAATAGTTGCACACATGTATGCAAGTTTCTGCATACATTTTCAACTAAAACAGCTTCAGAAATACTTGCATACATGTATGCAACTATTGGCAAAAGTTGCATACATGTATGCAACTATTTTGCAAGTTTTAAATTCACACCACATCCCTGTAATGTTTTCTCTGTAAACCCGCCCCCTATTTTAGCTGCCGCCTGGAATCTTCCGCCTGCCACTTTCCATACCTCCGCCTCTTTCGTTTTCTGTCCAAATTTTCAGGCGCTATCACTTAAAAAAAAATAAAAAAAATTCTAAAATCTATAAATATTCTCGGAAGTCCACAGAAATTAAAAAAAAAAAAGTTGCATAAATGTATGCAACTTTTACGAATAGTTGCATACATTTATGCAACTATTCGAATACACATGCATATATTTATGCACGCCTGTTTGAAAAATTGCATACATGTATGCAGTTTTTCTATATAACTGCATACATGTGTGCATATATGTCAAAATATATGCAAACGTGAATAAGTTGCACGTAGGTATGCAGTTTTTAAATAAATGCATCGGCAGATGCATGTTTTAACAATATGTGCATACATGTATGCATTTATACTGCAGTTTTGACGCAGATTTGAAATAAATGCATACATGTATGCAACTAATCGATTTATATGCATGTTTTGATGCAATTTACTGCATTTCGTTGATTTTCTGTATTTCATGATTTCGACGTTGTTTTTAATGCTTTTTTGATATGATTTTTTTCACGATTAATTGTTTTAATTAAATACGAATTTACATGGTTTTTTAATATTTTTTTGTATTTTTTTGATGAATTTTCGAAAAATAGGGACTAAATTTACAATAAGTTTATGACCGGATGTGAGCCTAATTAAGTTTCGTTTTAGGGATGTGTGCCTAATATTCACTATAATAAACACGTGTTACACAAACACAACATACGCCTCATTCCAATTCAGAATATTCTTTTATTCAAATTTTCACACTCTAAGGGAAAGGTTCCCATTAATTTTATCAAAGATAAATTCTTCTAAATTTATTCTTTAATCTTCCTTTGGATACCATTTCAAACCATATCATGGTTTTCCAAACTAGTCGGGATTAGCGAACCACACCAAAGTAATTATTTATTTTATTTCCCAATCCCAACCTATTCATCCCATGGAGCAAAACTGGTGATACTCCATATCTAACACCACGGTGCTATCGGTAAAATTTATAACCATTTCACGTTCAAATCTAATTAAAGATTTAACTATCGCTTGGAGCAAAACTGGTGATACTCCATTCTCGATCACTTTTCAGATTTGATAATTTAAATTATCAATTCACATTTTCATCTCACTAAAGATTCATTAAAACTCCACTTAGTTTTAATCTTTCCACAAATCAATCCTGTCTTTAACAGGGTTAAAGAACCAACGTCATCTAAAACATGGTTCACGATAAACCCAAAATCACATTCAAATTCAATTCCAATTAAATATTATTTAATTGGTACACTTCATTAAATCTAAATAGAAAGATTTAATCTTTTCTACACTGGATCCAAGAACAATGTTATTCAAGACACCATTCATGACGAACCCAAAATCCCATTTGATATTAAATACAAGGCTCTGAATAGAAAATATATCGGCTTATATTCAATATCAAATTCTGAAACCAACAAATATCATATTGGAAATAACGATATAAATATATCTTTCAAATTTCCATAACCATATCTGTATAATCACGAAATCCAACATCGAAATATTCCGAAGATAATTTCTATTTAAATCCATTCCAATTCGTATATTGGGAATTCTGATTATTTTTAAAACCACTTTCAAATTCAATTTATTTATTTCAAAAATAAATTGATTTTAATTCTAGTTCAAAACTAGTTCATTTCGACAAAAATCTATTTTTATCTTTTCAAATTTGGAAATTTTCATCCCAATTCTTCACAAATCATTTCTTATGATTTTACACAAATTATTGATATTTTTAATAATTTTATCAAGGCCCGTACAGTTGATTTCCATCAACGGCCATCGAACTACACTTACAGCTACCTTTTCCAAATTTGATTTGGACATAATTCCAAATCCAACCTCAAATTTCTAATATTCGTTAGAAAGCTTTTTTCGATACGAACACAACGGTTCCGGTTTCAGGAGAATCCGACGGTTGGATCTCCCGCAACGTCAATTCGAAGTCAATGGTCGAAATTCACGAACTACCGCGGCGCGGCGCGTTCTATTCGGGCCATTATATATAATATATATATATATTATATATTTCGTCGATTTCCTTTTTAAAACATATCTTGTAAAACGTTTTAAATTCATTTTCGAAACGATTTCAACTTCATATTCAATTCCGAATCAAAATTGAATATTCCACATCATCGATATACAAATGATAATATTTTCAAAACGTTATATTTTGAAATCACTTCCTTTTCTATATTCATTATAAAAACGAATAGGATCGATATAAATATCGTTCAAATTAAAATGGCGCATCACTTATCAACACGGCTTTATATATTTTAATCACTTCGTTATTCTATTCAACAAATGAATATTTATTCTATTCAACACATGAATTTATATTATCCATTTTTTCACATCAACATCATAAACAAACTTCACAACACATCAAACAAGCATACAAGTCGTCCATGGTTTGTGGACGACGGGTGTCGGGTGCTGCTAAGCGCCGTCTGCATCCTAGTATCTAATTTTAACTAGAAAACAAGATTAAAAAGTGAGGAGTTCTCACCGACTAGTTAAACCAATACACCGCGACTTTTCATATGTAGAAATCTTCGTCGTGCTCGCCTTTTGTCAATTTCACTGTCCGTAGCCACTACATATATAAAAATCGCATTTTTATATTGTTGCTATGTATATAATAAAAATTACATTTTTATAATCACTCTATATGGATAAAAATCACATTTTTATACCGCTACTATATAGATAAAAATTCTATTTTTACACCGCTACTATATAGATAAAAATTATATCTTTACACCGTTACTATATAGATAAAAATTCTATTTTTACACCGCTACTATATAGATAAAAATTCTATTTTTACACCGCTACTATATAGATAAAAATTCTATTTTTATAATAGTGTTCATATAATAAAGATTATATTTTTACTATCTATATGATATAAAAATCATATTTTTATTCTTTCTATAATATAAAATTCCCGTCTTTACATAAATAAAAATATCGTCTTTCCCCAAATAAAAATTAATCATCTTTCCCTCAATAAAAATTAATCATCTTTAATAGCATCAAATAAATAAAACAAAAGAAATATAAAGCTTACAGCGCTCGTTCAAGGCAAAAGGAGGGCTCGGGGTGGCTTCAGGTGGCGGTGGGTGGTGCGTCGAGGCCTGAGACGGCGGATCCGAGCTGAGTCGGATAAGGTTCTTCGGGTTTGGGGGTTTTGGCAGCGGGGAAAAGGAGAGAGGGGGCAGAGAAGGAAGAGGGGGTGGCGCTGCGGGGTTGGAGGAGCGGTGGCTCAGGCGGTGGGGCCTCCTGGCGACGGCGGCGGTTATGGAAGGGGAGGGCAGCGGTTTTTTCGAAGGGAGGAAGAGGGAGCGGGAGAGAAGGGGGTGGCGCGCCAGAGGTCTGGGGAGGTGGCTCGACGGCGTGGTGTCGGAGGGCAGGCGGCGGTTCCGTGTTTTTTTTTTATTTTAAAAAATCGATTTCATTTGAAGAATAGGGGGGCTGAACGGTGTAAGGAGGAGAGAGGGAGGGGTTTTTATTTTATTATTTATTTAATTATTTAATTTCAAAAAGCAACTTTTTATTTCGAACACGAAATCGAACCCACAGACTGTCGTCCATAGCTAATTGCCCTCATTCCGAACACAATGGGATATGTATTGTAAGCTGATTCGATCGTTTCGATCAGTTTTCGTCAAAATCAAAATATAACTCTATATATTGAATTTGAACGTACCTTTTTAATTTACCGGGAACACATACAGTCATTAAAATTGCTGAAAAAAATATTTTCTAGCTTCGTATCGACGATACGGTCCTAACAAAACTAGTTTCGCCAAATTCTGAGACCGTTTGAAAAATGTCCATTTTCCAGTCGATTAAAATCAATTAAAACTGGTCAAACGCGTTTTCCTTTGCCACGCTCACATATTGATTCGAAAAATTACGAATTTTGGAATCTAGCAATAAATTGACATCGCGGATCCAATAAAAGTGGTTTCGTTGAAAACCGAGGTCGTTTGCAAAATTTCCATTTTTAAGGGCCAAAATTTCATAGTGACTATTCTGAATTTTCAACTGGACGTATCTTTTGATTCATGCTATGAAATTTTGATTTTTCGGATTCGTTGGAAAGATATTCTCAATTAGATTCAAATATTTTTGGTTTCGTTAAAATCCGGTTTATTTTGCACCCGGTACATTCATTTGAAGTTTGAAATCGAATTTCCGAACTACCGCGCCATTTTCAATTCCTTTTATAATTTAAAATAAATATTTATATTCTATCGACGATCTATACAAATATATACGTTCTAATTCTATTCAAAATAAATTTCTCGTCGTTATTATTTAAAATAGTCCATTTTAAATATTCAAAATTCATCAAAATTGCCAAAATAAAAATTTTAAATTGGCTCAGAATTTCCGGGTTATTATATCATCTAAAATCATTGAAAATGCTAGTTTCGACATGTATTTCATAGTTGTACTAGCAAATTGTTTAATTTGTTTTACTGCAATATAAAAATATATAAGCTACGTAACATAATTATACACAAATAATAGTAACTTCTAGTTCATTTATTATGTTGAATTTATCACCTATTGCATATCAGAGTTCTAAATTTAACATTGAAGCGTAAATATTATACTTTAAAATATTATATATATTGACTAACATTAGTTATAGAAAGTATTATTACTTCAAAATGAAAACGAAAATGGGAAACTGCTGATTCCTAAGGACCAGATGGAGGAATGGAAGATCTTGAGTGCTTCTCCAGGCTCAGAAGGTTGTCCTACCGAAGATATGAAAGGAAAGAATGGGTGTTTGTTGGAAGGGAAAATTGTAGTAACCTCCGAGATAGCCTACACTTGTGTCTAAATTATTAAGAGAAAGGTTTTAGATTGGAGCGAAGATCTTTTGTTATCTTAGGCTCGTTTGAATCCCACTAAAATAAGTCATTTTTTGACTTTTTAACATAAAAAAGCCCTTACATTTTAGTTATCGAAAAACCAAAAAATGACTTATTTAAGTCGATCCAACGGGACCTTAATGATTCTTCGGTTTTGGAATAATTACTTGGATTTTGTTACAAATATAAGTATTATTTTCTTTTCTACTCAAACATTTTAGTTTTAATGCATCTAGGCAAAAAGAGAAATTATTGTGGTCAAATTCTATTTGAACGCATCGTTTTGCTGAGTGACCTTCTGCAATTTCACAAAACGAATAAATTCGTTATTTTACCAAATAACCCCACTCAATTAAAAAATCAGTTACAGCTTTCCTCATAAGAACACTACGTGATGACCTAAAGACACCACCTGGACACACTAGGTGTTGCCCTTAAGCCATCACGTTGGGCCATTACGTTGGAGCATTACATGATGTATATTCATCGCACCACCCAGGGACGAAGCCAGGAATTTGGCGATGGGGGGCCAAAATCAAACAACAATACTAAAAGAAATGTTTCACTAAACAATTGGCTCATAAAGCCAGAAATTTACTATCATGTTCAACATATAATACATGCTGGCTTATAGAAGCAAAAAATATGTCATACAACAGCTATGAAAGCTTTATAATAGCAGCACATAAAGATTAATATAAATATAGTTTAGAACAAAAGCTTAAATAGCCAACCTGATGAGAAATGTGATCCATAGTTGACATCGAAGCTAAGGATTAAACTGAATTTTGATAGCCAGCCTGAGCTGCAGCAAAACAAAAGCACCAAAATCTACATAAAAAAAAGAAAATCTTATGTATGATTGCACACAAAGTTTAAAAGCAAAAATTACTAAGGAACACTACTTACATATTTGATTAACTTAACAAAAGAAGTAGGAATATCATAACAGCAAATATATAAATTATTTGTGCATAAGTTGCACTCGACGGGTTTTCATCTTGTCAAACTCTTTGTTTATTGAATCATTGTTGAACTGAATCGCAATCTCTTTCTCGATGTAAACCGTCATACTATATGCAAGAGATTCATCTTCCATTTTGTTGCGAAGACTTGTTTTAACTAGCTTTATAGCTGAAAATGCTCTTTCGGTAGTCGCTGTGGAAACCGAAAGAGTCAATACAAGACGAATTAATCGATCTACTAAGAGAATAATATTTGACTTGTTTGTCCTAGCCAATCCTTGATAAAGTTCAGAAATAGTAGATAAGTGCTTTAATTGATCGTCATTAGGCACGTCTAATCCGTAATGTTGTAATTGATACTTAAGATGAAGTTTTTCTTGCTCGGAAAAATCTTGTGGGTAGAATGTATCGACTAATTCACAAAATATTTGGAATATTAAATGATTTGTATGCATCTTTCGGCTCTAAAGAAGAACTAAGAGTGGAGAGTTGTAGCGTGTGCTCGTTAAATCGATGATCTAGTTCTTGACATTGAGTATCAATTGTTTCATAAAATATATCAAAGAAATAATGATGTTCAACGGTAACTTTGTCTTTTTTTTCTCGAGCACTTCTTCCTGAACTATACCAACTATGCAAGTCGGGAACAAGGATTTTTTGTCTGCGGCAAAATGATGTAACTTTGTCAAGAAATAAACTCCAATCATTCTCTCTTAAGTCTTCAATAAGTGCCCTTGTAGTTTTCACTAATTGTATGGCACTTAATATACCTTGAGATTGATTTTGCAAATGTTGGCATAAACCATTAGTTATTCCCATAATTTCTTGCATGATGTGCAAAATAAATGCAAACTCAAAAGACAATAAAGCATGATATGCCGCATCAGCTTCTCCTTTTTGTGAAACTGTGCATCCTTTGTCCTTAGTGATATCAATAAGAACTGAAGAAGACGCACTATACACATTTACCAAACTAAACCGAATTAAAATGAGAACTCCATCTAGTGTATCCAGCTCGTTGCAAAGTTCCAATCTGATTAAGTCCTGTACCAGATTTTAGTTCACCTGTAGCAACTAATTCAGATATATTACTTCTATGAATAGCTTGCAGCTCATCATGACGATTAGAAGATGCACCCACTACATTAACAACAACACTTAATTTGGAGAAAAAATGATAAACGAGAAGAACTTCTTTGGCAGCGGCAACTAATGTCAATTGAAGCCGATGAGCTAGATAATGAACATAATAAGCATATGGGCATTCATTTAAGAAAAGAGCTTGTAATCCTTTCCATCCACCACGCATGTTATTAGCACCATCATAACCTTGTCCACGAATATTTTGGGTACATAAATTGTTACTAGAAAGCAACGTAGTAATTTCATGTTTCAAGGTTCCGCTTTTGTGTCTCTAACATGATAATATTGAAAAAACATTCGCGCACAAATCATTCTTTATCAACAAATCTTAAAACCAGGCCCATTTGTTCACTTTTAGATTTATCCCATGCTTCATCGACAATGATACAAAAGTTAGCATCTCTAATTTCTTCACAAATAAATTTTCTAACTTTTGTTGCAATGACATGCAAAATTTCTTTTTGAATTTGAGATTAAATATACTTAGCATTTCCCGGTGTATTCTTTAATGTAACTTCTGCGACTTTCTCATTGTAAGAGGCTATGAGTTTTACAAACTGGATGAAGTTGCCGGGATTTTTAGAATCAAGACTTTCATCGTTTCCACGAAGAGCACATGCTTGAAACGTTAACCATCGAACAATGTCAATAGATACCGAAAGCCGTAATCTATTTTGGGATATTTGCTCATCGGTTTGTTTCTCTAAGATATTTTCAATGTGTTGAGAGGATTTCATTAAATCTTTGCAAGCTTGTTCTGCAGCATTATGAACTGAGTTGGGATATTTTCCAATATGATTTAAAAATGCACAATCATTACCACTATTGACCTTCTTCCAATTCTGAAAGCCGTTGATAGTGAATGCATTTGATTTGTATCAATCATTTATCCTCTTATTGAAAATGAAGCATGGTAACTGCATCTTTTGCAGATGAATACTCCAACCAAGGAAATAACTTATACCAAGAGGCATTAAATCGTCGAAGATGTATTACTTTTTCAGACAGTGGAAACTCTTTAAGCATGGGTTGATAGGCTCCAAAATTAACATAAGCACGTCTAAATTCATCTTGTTTATGTAAAGGCAAATCGTATATTTGGGAGCGCAATCCCTGATCACTTTCTAAAGCATTTTTTTCAACCTCTCTACTTTCAATTCTTTGACATTTTGGGGTAGGGGTTGAAGTTGGAGAAGCATCTACTAACTGATCGTCATTGGAGACCGAAGAAGATCCAATAAGTTATGAAGTTTCGACAACTTTTCTCTTAAAAAAATCATTTATTTTAGAAGATCTAACCATGATATTCACGATGCCTAAAGTTCAAAAACACATGTTGCAACAAACTCATTCCAATGCGAGGTTGTACATGCTGAATAAGAATGAAGTATTACACATTCTAAATAATGGTGTAGGGGGCGGAACCATTACATACACAATTTCTTCTCAGCAAAGCAACAATTTTCAAAGAGTTTTCTTATTTTTCTTCTTTAACGTTCTGAGTTTGTGAAACAAACTAGCCTAACGGTGAGTGTTTCCAGTAAAATTCATCCATTTCATCTATTTCATAATTTTCATTAATCCAAATTAAGAAAACATTTTCAATTCAGGGTTTTCGTTGCCCTATAAATTCATGTCAGCCTCTTATCTGCGCATCGCCATCCTCAATTTTTCTTCTCATTCTCATTTGTCTTCAAACCGGGAAGATGGAAATTTAGCATTGCTCGCATGGCTTGATCAATTGTGCGATGGTACGTCCATGCCTACGCAAATCCGTGCTTCCTTTTCTGTTCCTTTTTGTTTCGTTTACTCACCGTCAATTTTTCGTAACATAACTTCAGGTAGCTATGATGAGCTAAAGGCAAAATCAAACTCAAACATCTAATGATCCATCTGTTGTTTTACCTTATCCTTTCGGAGCTTCGTTTTATTAATTGTCAATCGGTTTGTTGTTTCGGCAATAAATTAGAGTCTCTGTCTGTAACACCCCGCCTCCGCTAGGGTCACTCGCAAAGGAATGCACTAGCTTTAGAGGGGCATTATTGGTAAACATGCACAGAAATATCACAAGACAGAACATATAAAATGGCGGAAGTAAAATCGAACTTTCATAAACATTAATAATTAAGGTCTAAAGCCTTTTACATCAGAGTACATCAAAACCTGTCTTGTAATAATAAAGAAGCATTAAGACTTTTCCATAAATTATTCCCCAAATAAAACAGTAAAGTAGCCATAGCCAAGAAAAGTCCAAGCCATCCATGATGACCTTCAAGCAGAAGAAGTCTGAACTAAACAACAGTATTTCCTCCCTGTAACCTGGGGGGAAACGGAAGACAAGAAGCGAAAGAAAACGGGGTCAGTCATAAAGACTGGTAAGCCCTATCTACTATCAGCATATAAACTAGTAAAGTTAACTGGCATGAGGAACTGAGATGAACATAAGCATGATAACAAGATAGATAAGCTAAATCAGAATAACAGGATAACTACTGAACTAAGGTATCATGATAAACTACGGTGTCATGATAAATCAAGGTATCATATCGTCAGACTTCTATCAAGTATACTATCCCAAGGTATCTACCCCGTCTAACATTCCACGGTATCTATTCCGTATATTCTTCCTGGTTCTAACATGTATATTTGCTCTGCACCCTCCGTACTAGTATCCCAGCCTTGTTATGTGTTAACCATGAATGTCCCTTACTCAAAATCGTGTAATGGTCCATGTCAACCTAA
Organism: Allium sativum; assembly: GCA_030737875.1. Lineage (NCBI taxonomy): Eukaryota > Viridiplantae > Streptophyta > Magnoliopsida > Asparagales > Amaryllidaceae > Allium > Allium sativum. Next base: position 534,756,687 of record CM060926.1, read on the forward strand.
CATATCGCATATATAGGTTACTCAAATCATATGTTTCTTTCCATGTATATAAGTTCAGTCCTTTGCCGTACCTCGTACGGGCTTCCTCATGTCGTATTATCCTTGAAATCGTTTGGACTGTCACCCTTGTTCTAGCTAGGCTCTTCCATATGAATCATCGTTTGAACTACTAGGACTTACGCCACCTAGCACCACTAGGGATTACGCTTGCCTATTGCACGCTTTCGTATTTTGGTTTGGGTTAAACCACCTAGGCCACTAGGGATTACGCTAACCCTCAACCGCGCCCTTTTTCCCACGCATTCATCGTGAATCGTTTTTCTATAACTGTATGCACATGTATCACATTGTGCCATCCGAGTCCTGTCACAGGGCAAAACAAGAAATACAGGACTCGGTCGGGAGCTTTAGATTTATCTGCCGATGCAGATACTAAGGTCTGCTTTTCTACACATGGCTATGGTCCCACGAGACCCCTCCCTCAACTAGTGAAAGGCAACACAAGAGAAAATCTTGCATGAGAACTACACTCCGGCCAGCCCACATCCTACGGCCTACCTCACCCATAATTAGATAGCAATTATGGTCTGTTGGGTGTTCCCTGCCTTTCCGTACGTACACGCTTGACTCAAGATGGTAGATGATCGACGAACTTGCTATCTCGGGCACCTTATGTATTCGTCGACTCACTGCTATCCACCCCGGTTTAGGTCGCTCGCATAGCAACCAAGGCATATTCTTGGTTCTTCTACCGCAGACCTCAACCTCTCGTGAGTCTAGTATAATGACCTGGCAGCTCACAGAGGGATCCCAAGAATATCCTCACGTTCCCCGAAGCCGCTGCTTCGTTACCCAGTTCGTTGGAGCCTTTATCTAAATCAGATAGCCTGCTCCTACACGCATACTTAAACGTTGACCTAACGTATCGGGTTACTAATCTATCTAAGAAATGGTCCAAATTTCCTTGACTAAGAATTATTACTTAGTATCCCTTAACTAAGGTTTACCACTTAGCCTTATTTCCATAATCCTTGTTAACTATGGTTATTTACCTAATCCTCCGAATTAGGGTTTATCTAATGGGTTAAGTGTCACTTAAGTTCATAACTTAGCCCGTCTACAAACCATGTCAAAATTGGCTAAGTATCCAAGTCCAAGACTTAACCCTACAAACCATGTGTTGGCTAAGTATATTAAGCAATCCATAACTTAACCTCGTCTAATTATCATTTTAGATTGGTTAATTATATAAATTAACTTGACCTTGTCAAATTACCGAGTCAAATCGGTCAAGCGTATTCAAGTGATTCGTGACTTAGCCTTATCATGTTTTCACGTTAGATTGGTTAAGTATAGGTCACTTAACCACATCAAACTAACGAGTTGGATTAGTTAAGTGTAAATTAACTTAACCCCATCCAATTACCATGTTTAGATTAGTTAGGTCTGAGTTGACTTAACCCCATCCATTAACTGTATTAAACGGTTAAGTGTTACTAAGAAAATTTACTTAACCTTATCAAGTTATCGTGTTGGATTGATTAAGTGTTGGTTAACTTAATCCCGTCCCCTTGTCGTATAAAAATGGTCAAGTGTCGTTAGGCAAATCAAGTTACTTAACCTACCCAACCCTGTCATGTCGGTTAAGTGTCATTAGTCAAATTAAATTACTTAACCCATTTGTCCATGTCATATTTGGTTAAGCCTCATTAATCAAATTAACTTAACCCTATTATGTGGCATTAATTACTTAATGCACCCCAACCTCTCACATTAGACTTTGTTGTGGTTACTAGTTAAGCCGGTCGGTTCCGGGTAGCTTTACACCACAACTTGGTCTAACCTCGGGTTCAAGCACAACATGACCAACTTCTCACATTGGGTCCTATTGTTTGCAACTACTAGTTAGGCCGGTCGGTTCCGGGTAGTTTTACGTTGCAAACTCAACCCAACCTCGAGTTGGCCACTTTCATGTTTAGTCTAGTGTCATGTTCATAGTCAAGTTTTCAAGCAATTGGGTAGACCTAACTTAATAGGTAAATTCCCAATGGGTAGACCTAACTTAATAGGTAAATTCCCAAGCTTATGTTTTTATGCATACTTACATGTCAACTTCCATGTTATATTTCAAATCATGTTTTCAAGTATAAACACATGTCATATTTAACGTTACATGTTGTCATGTTTATACCCATTTACCCAAGTCATATTCATGTCATTATGTTTCCCCATAATGTGACCCCAACGCTTTTTTTAAACTAGCATATACGTTCGCAACAACGTGATGGATTAAAAGAAGAGACTTGGCAAAGGAATGACAAAAATGGGTATTAAGCCACAAGTTAATCATGGTGGCAAATGAGGCACAAATGTGTTCATTAGCTTGCATGTTACATTCTTAAGCCTCAAAAACATGCATAAACCCAAACTTGGTACATAAGCGAATCATGGTGACAAAAGACATGGAATGATGGCTAGAAACTCGCATATATCATCATATAAGGATTATGACTTCATATGCAAGGTGACATAATGATTATGAAGATTCTCATGTTGCATAATGCAACATTTCAACATAAAGGTCAAAGCTTTATGACCACAAGACCAAGGTAATGACTTTATAAGCTTGCATAAGATGATAGCATGCTACATACTAATGTTTAAACCCACTTACAACATGTCATATTAAGTTTAAAGTTCATATCTAATAGTAGGAGAAGGGCTTACATTGCTATGAAGGCCTAAATCGATTAAACTAAAGCTTGTGATGAAGCCTATGCATGCCATCACCCAAAAACCCAAAGATGGATGCTCCAAACCCACCAAAACACCATCTTTATGAACAAAGATCAAAGCTTTTGCCTTGAAATCAACTTGAGAAGCTCTCATACTAACATAGGGACTCTCTAACACTCTCATGATCATGAAACCTCTCATAGAAATGAAGTGGAGGCTAGGATAGTTGAGTGGAGGCCATGAGAGTAGAAATTTGGCCATAGTTTAGTTACATGAATGAATAATGAGGATTTAGGAGAGGGTTAGGGGCTTATTTATAGATTAGGCAAGTGTTTTAGGCCATAGGATTAAACCTAGATTCAATCCAAGCCATCAAAGCATGTCTTGGGGAAGAAGTCAAGTGTAGGAACCATCTAGGGCCTTTAGATTAAAGATGAACCATGAGAACCATTCAAATGCAAAATCTGCATTTGAGCGAATCGGCCCACGGGTTGACAGCCAAACACCCTGGATTAACCCCTAGTCGACCCAGCGGGCTCGGGTCGACCTCAAAAATCGGCCGGTTCGGTTATTCCCTTCTCCCAATTCGCTGTTTTGAACATTTTTGCATATTTATTTATTTAATTTTCAATTATATATATATATATCAATATATATATATATTTCTCTGCGCAACCCATTTCACTTAATTAAGTATACTTTAATTTGGGAATTTTTCGTGAAACTTCGCGAGGCCATATCTTGGTCATACGGACTCCGATTCTCGAAAACTCAGACTCTATTTCGCGTATTTCTCCGAGACGAACGCAATGGCATAGCCCGTTTTACTTGATTCAGAATTTAAAATTAAATTCTGCCTTGATTCTCGTCTTAACACGTTATCGAAAAATACGGGTTGTTACATTCTCCCCACCTTTTAGGATTTCGTCCCCGAAATCTCCAAGTTAGGAAGAACATATCCTACCATCCATCATCCATCTACTCAAAACATCATCCACAAGAAACCATTGTCCTTAGATGATTTCTAATGCTGTATGAATATATGCAAAACGTGTGTGTACATGTTCCTTAGCTAATGCTAATGATCAGGCCTGAATAATCTTTCTAATGCAAAATATGTATAGTGCCATGAATCCAACATGTATGCAAATAGTCCTAGTCATATAGATACTATATGCGTGCACAATCATTCATTCATATGCAACAACCGCATGATAATACATTCGATTTCATCCATAAACAAGTATAAATACTCGTGCATATGCAATATGAAATGTGACCGGGTCGAGCTAGTATCTAATGTGTATTCGCGCATCCACGAGCAACCACTTGCAACCACATCAATCATAACATGTTTCAAATACATGTTTACATCCATAGGGTTCTACCTAGAATTCCCTGAAATAGGGTCGAGAAGATAAACAAGACAAATTCCTTACGGGGTTTGTAACAGAAGATAGGACCGAGAGGATATTCACAAAAGATAGCCTACAAGCAAGCTCTACAGGAAAACAGGGATCAAGGATATACTCTCAAAAAGAGATATCATGCGCGTATCTAGTCTTTGACCATCAAAGTCGTATCTCCTTGAGCTTAATTCCATTGTGCCTTGACCGTCCTTTAACTTCGCGATTTCGTAGCTTCTTATTTCCTGTTTCCATAACATGAGTTGGAACTCATTTCCTCGTCGCCTCTCGTTCCACTTGCACACTTAGCGCAAACATGACTGCGTACTCATGATCTCATGCAAGCTTTCCAAAATTCACTAGTGAATCTCGGACCTCGTACCATAAGGTATTCCACGTAGTAGAACTTTCTCTTGAAAGTAAACAGATGCCAACCGGGTTATCAAGTGCACTTACTAGGGTGATTTCCATAACCCATGCATAAGTGAAATAAACCATCCGTCTTATCGGCGAACACCATCCGATCGGGCTTCAAATTTCCAATAAAGGCATCTAGGGATTCTAAGTAACTAGTCATGACAGAACCTCAAAAAGGTCACGCGATACTTCAAGGGTATTACCAAAGCAAGCCAAGAGTCTAACTACCCTCCTTCTAAAACCGAGAGTGGCACCCCTTACTGGATAACCACTTCATCCCTAGAATCCATCCACAACTTATAAACATAAGCATTATTTCCAAGCTCAACACTTGATATAGACATTCTCAAATCCAAACAAGCCATGAGTAAATGGACCGATCTTCCAATAGGACTTGAGACAAAAACGGGATCCTCTACTACGCTAGTACTAAGGTGTAGAGACTCAACTATCGAAGCAGACTTAAAAGATGCGGTGATCAAAACAAAGTCCCGACAGGATGATAGAGAAGAAAAGCTAAACCTTTAACAAGATCGTTACCCTCCTTCTGAGGTACCCTAGAAATGAGAGCATACTATTGCCCTCCGAATGATCTTGTCCCTGTTCCATGATACTTAACTATCCGTCCCGTTTCACCATGCCAAAGGTACTCTCTCGTCATGGGTTTCATTGTTCATCTTTCTCCCTCCTTTTAGGACTCAGCCATACCAACATGTTGCTTATCCCTGAGCTCGTATCCTTTATCCTTGTTCTTACTATCCTTTCATGCATAACTCTGCAACGGTCTCTCGAGAACCACCTCCATCGTACGGGAAACACTTACGCAGCTAGAAAGACTAGTCACAGTCAAAACCACTGTGACTACAGATGGAGGAAAGAAAGGAAAAGAGATTCAATCAAGGAAACAAGGATAATGCTAATGGCCTTTGGGGAATAGCCTTTTTCTTTTTAAAAGAAAATTTTCTTGAAAAATGCTTCTTTGTAAACGGTTTTTCAAATAATTTTCAGAAGGTCTTTAAAAACTTTTGCCCAGTCTAGTAACCTTCTGCTCTGATACCAAATGTAACACCCTGCCTCCGCTAGGGTCACTCGCAAAGGAATGCACTAGCTTTAGAGGGGCATTATTGGTAAACATGCACAGAAATATCACAAGACAGAACATATAAAATGGCGGAAGTAAAATCGAACTTTCATAAACATTAATAATTAAGGTCTAAAGCCTTTTACATCAGAGTACATCAAAACCTGTCTTGTAATAATAAAGAAGCATTAAGACTTTTCCATAAATTATTCCCCAAATAAAACAGTAAAGTAGCCATAGCCAAGAAAAGTCCAAGCCATCCATGATGACCTTCAAGCAGAAGAAGTCTGAACTAAACAACAGTATTTCCTCCCTGTAACCTGGGGGGGAAACGGAAGACAAGAAGCGAAAGAAAACGGGGTCAGTCATAAAGACTGGTAAGCCCTATCTACTATCAGCATATAAACTAGTAAAGTTAACTGGCATGAGGAACTGAGATGAACATAAGCATGATAACAAGATAGATAAGCTAAATCAGAATAACAGGATAACTACTGAACTAAGGTATCATGATAAACTACGGTGTCATGATAAATCAAGGTATCATATCGTCAGACTTCTATCAAGTATACTATCCCAAGGTATCTACCCCGTCTAACATTCCACGGTATCTATTCCGTATATTCTTCCTGGTTCTAACATGTATATTTGCTCTGCACCCTCAGTACTAGTATCCCAGCCTTGTTATGTGTTAACCATGAATGTCCCTTACTCAAAATCGTGTAATGGTCCATGTCAACCTAACATATCGCATATATAGGTTACTCAAATCATATGTTTCTTTCCATGTATATAAGTTCAGTCCTTTGCCGTACCTCGTACGGGCTTCCTCATGTCGTATTATCCTTGAAATCGTTTGGACTGTCACCCTTGTTCTAGCTAGGCTCTTCCATATGAATCATCGTTTGAACTACTAGGACTTACGCCACCTAGCACCACTAGGGATTACGCTTGCCTATTGCACGCTTTCGTATTTTGGTTTGGGTTAAACCACCTAGGCCACTAGGGATTACGCTAACCCTCAACCGCGCCCTTTTTCCCACGCATTCATCGTGAATCGTTTTTCTATAACTGTATGCACATGTATCACATCGTGCCATCCGAGTCCTGTCACAGGGCAAAACAAGAAATACAGGACTCGGTCGGGAGCTTTAGATTTATCTGCCGATGCAGATACTAAGGTCTGCTTTTCTACACATGGCTATGGTCCCACGAGACCCCTCCCTCAACTAGTGAAAGGCAACACAAGAGAAAATCTTGCATGAGAACTACACTCCGGCCAGCCCACATCCTACGGCCTACCTCACCCATAATTAGATAGCAATTATGGTCTGTTGGGTGTTCCCTGCCTTTCCGTACGTACACGCTTGACTCAAGATGGTAGATGATCGACGAACTTGCTATCTCGGGCACCTTATGTATTCGTCGACTCACTGCTATCCACCCCGGTTTAGGTCGCTCGCATAGCAACCAAGGCATATTCTTGGTTCTTCTACCGCAGACCTCAACCTCTCGTGAGTCTAGTATAATGACCTGGCAGCTCACAGAGGGATCCCAAGAATATCCTCATGTTCCCCGAAGCCGCTGCTTCGTTACCCAGTTCGTTGGAGCCTTTATCTAAATCAGATAGCCTGCTCCTACACGCATACTTAAACGTTGACCTAACGTATCGGGTTACTAATCTATCTAAGAAATGGTCCAAATTTCCTTGACTAAGAATTATTACTTAGTATCCCTTAACTAAGGTTTACCACTTAGCCTTATTTCCATAATCCTTATTAACTATGGTTATTTACCTAATCCTCCGAATTAGGGTTTATCTAATGGGTTAAGTGTCACTTAAGTTCATAACTTAGCCCGTCTACAAACCATGTCAAAATTGGCTAAGTATCCAAGTCCAAGACTTAACCCTACAAACCATTTGTTGGCTAAGTATATTAAGCAATCCATAACTTAACCTCGTCTAATTATCATTTTAGATCGGTTAATTATATAAATTAACTTGACCTTGTCAAATTACCGAGTCAAATCGGTCAAGCGTATTCAAGTGATTCGTGACTTAGCCTTATCATGTTTTCACGTTAGATTGGTTAAGTATAGGTCACTTAACCACATCAAACTAACGAGTTGGATTAGTTAAGTGTAAATTAACTTAACCCCGTCCAATTACCATGTTTAGATTAGTTAGGTCTGAGTTGACTTAACCCCATCCATTAACTGTATTAAACGGTTAAGTGTTACTAAGAAAATTTACTTAACCTTATCAAGTTATCGTGTTGGATTGATTAAGTGTTGGTTAACTTAATCCCGTCCCCTTGTCGTATAAAAATGGTCAAGTGTCGTTAGGCAAATCAAGTTACTTAACCTACCCAACCCTGTCATGTCGGTTAAGTGTCATTAGTCAAATTAAATTACTTAACCCATTTGTCCATGTCATATTTGGTTAAGCCTCATTAATCAAATTAACTTAACCCTATTATGTGGCATTAATTACTTAATGCACCCCAACCTCTCACATTAGACTTTGTTGTGGTTACTAGTTAAGCCGGTCGGTTCCGGGTAGCTTTACACCACAACTTGGTCTAACCTCGGGTTCAAGCACAACATGACCAACTTCTCACATTGGGTCCTATTGTTTGCAACTACTAGTTAGGCCGGTCGGTTCCGGGTAGTTTTACGTTGCAAACTCAACCCAACCTCGAGTTGGCCACTTTCATGTTTAGTCTAGTGTCATGTTCATAGTCAAGTTTTCAAGCAATTGGATAGACCTAACTTAATAGGTAAATTCCCAATGGGTAGACCTAACTTAATAGGTAAATTCCCAAGCTTATGTTTTTATGCATACTTACATGTCAACTTCCATGTTATATTTCAAATCATGTTTTCAAGTATAAACACATGTCATATTTAACGTTACATGTTGTCATGTTTATACCCATTTACCCAAGTCATATTCATGTCATTATGTTTCCCCATAATGTGACCCCAACGCTTTTTTTAAACTAGCATATACGTTCGCAACAACGTGATGGATTAAAAGAAGAGACTTGGCAAAGGAATGACAAAAATGGGTATTAAGCCACAAGTTAATCATGGTGGCAAATGAGGCACAAATGTGTTCATTAGCTTGCATGTTACATTCTTAAGCCTCAAAAACATGCATAAACCCAAACTTGGTACATAAGCGAATCATGGTGACAAAAGACATGGAATGATGGCTAGAAACTCGCATATATCATCATATAAGGATTATGACTTCATATGCAAGGTGACATAATGATTATGAAGATTCTCATGTTGCATAATGCAACATTTCAACATAAAGGTCAAAGCTTTATGACCACAAGACCAAGGTAATGACTTTATAAGCTTGCATAAGATGATAGCATGCTACATACTAATGTTTAAACCCACTTACAACATGTCATATTAAGTTTAAAGTTCATATCTAATAGTAGGAGAAGGGCTTACATTGCTATGAAGGCCTAAATCGATTAAACTAAAGCTTGTGATGAAGCCTATGCATGACATCACCCAAAAACCCAAAGATGGATGCTCCAAACCCACCAAAACACCATCTTTATGAACAAAGATCAAAGCTTTTGCCTTGAAATCAACTTGAGAAGCTCTCATACTAACATAGGGACTCTCTAACACTCTCATGATCATGAAACCTCTCATAGAAATGAAGTGGAGGCTAGGATAGTTGAGTGGAGGCCATGAGAGTAGAAATTTGGCCATAGTTTAGTTACATGAATGAATAATGAGGATTTAGGAGAGGGTTAGGGGCTTATTTATAGATTAGGCAAGTGTTTTAGGCCATAGGATTAAACCTAGATTCAATCCAAGCCATCAAAGCATGTCTTGGGGAAGAAGTCAAGTGTAGGAACCATCTAGGGCCTTTAGATTAAAGATGAACCATGAGAACCATTCAAATGCAAAATCTGCATTTGAGCGAATCGGCCCACGGGTTGACAGCCAAACACCCTGGATTAACCCCTAGTCGACCCAGCGGGCTTGGGTCGACCTCAAAAATCGGCCGGTTCGGTTATTCCCCTCTCCCAATTCGCTGTTTTGAACATTTTTGCATATTTATTTATTTAATTTTCAATTATATATATATATATATATATATATCAATATATATATATATTTCTCTGCGCAACCCATTTCACTTAATTAAGTATACTTTAATTTGGGAATTTTTCGTGAAACTTCGCGAGGCCATATCTTGGTCATACGGACTCCGATTCTCGAAAACTCAGACTCTATTTCGCGTATTTCTCCGAGACGAACGCAATGGCATAGCCCGTTTTACTTGATTCAGAATTTAAAATTAAATTCTGCCTTGATTCTCGTCTTAACACGTTATCGAAAAATACGGGTTGTTACACTGTCCCTCTGATTTGATAGAGGGATCAGCGCTCTACGTTGCCGACATTAGTTTCTAGCAGTTCATTTAAAAAGTAGGATAATAGTAACAAATTATGCGCATGTGTAGAATAAATATATGTGTGTAGTCGATGACAGTAACAAATTGTCAAGTCAATAAAAAATGTATTAAATTATTAGTATAAATTCAAATTAATCACATAGTACTTTAAAAACATAAATAAATATAGTGTGCTGCTATTCACACTCCCATTTAGACTACTGACCACCTTTAAAAAATTAACAGATTGTATTGTTTTTGACCTACTTCCTACCACCACTTTATTTCTTTTCACTCAGTCAATAACAGCCGTGCTGTCTCTTCTCTTCTCAAACAACGTAAATTCTCAGATATCAAACCCTAAACCATAAGAAAAAAATAATTTTTTTTAACTGAGTAGAGGAAACGGAAGATAAAGACAAAAAAAGTTAGTTTTGTGTATCATGCTACATAATCTATTCTGTTGTTATAGGAATCTTTTTAAAGGGTTTTGTAATAATTTTTGTAGGAGCTTTCTTTCACCTTTCTCTCTATTTCGAGTTTGGAAGACATTAATTCGATGACGTTGTAATAGAGAATGACATTGTAAGTTACTGAATTTTAGGTCATGCAACAACAATTTATATGTCAAAATTTACAAAAAAATTCATTTTAATTATTTTTATTTGATTTTTGTAGGAAGATAATGTGATTTGCAATAAATTTGATAACTATGTGGATGATAGCAATAGGTCACAAGATGATCGATTAAATGCCGTTGAAGACACAAAAGTTGATTTGACATATCATTTTACAACTGATGAAGCATGTAGTTTGTACTTAATTTATAATCACTATTATTCATGTAAAACTGGAAGTATGTTAATTTTTTTTGTTAAATGATGTGATTTCAGGTATTTGATTCATAGAACGAGCTGATTCAATGATGTAAAACAATAGTAAAAGTTGAATGTTGTTGTAGAGCGATTCGATAGTGTTAATCAGCTGATTGGACGTTTGAAATTGTATTGATAATTTAGGGAAATCTTCAAGCTTGTAAAGTGATGGAGAAAATTTCAGGAAAAAGACTTTTTTTTTGTTGGAACGATGAAGAATTAAAGGCAGAGGTGGTAGACGATTAGAAATTGAATAATTTAGGTGGTGTAAAGAAGTAGAGAGACACAAAAAAGAGGTAGCCTTTAGTATAGGTGGCCGGTAGTCTAAATGGGGGTGTGAATAGCAGCGTACTAAATATATATAAAAGTTATTTTATTGGAAGATTTTTGAACATGTATAATTTGTAATTTACTTTAATTCATGGTTTATGTACCATTATCACATGCAAAGAATGTAATTTAACACCTGTTTTTATAGAGTTTTGCAGCTCTTTTAACATTTTTGTTAAAATGCTAGATTGTCAGGTTTAGATTTAGTTTGAGGAGTTCAGTGTAAATTCCAAAAGATTTGAAATGTATTAGAATTTCATGATTAAGTGAATTTAATGTATTTCTTTTTATATTTTTTGAGTATTTAAGTACGGTCAGGTTGGTGGTATTCAGCAATATTTGGTTTGGGTCTTTACATTTCGGCAACTCGATTTGGGGGGGGGGGTATCTATGTCATTGCATTAATTTGCTGGCTTACGCCACCTCTTAATTAGTAATCTTAACTTTTTATTTTTTTGTTTGTTTATTTATCTTTTTTTATTACATATGTTTTATAAGAGTATCTCTAATAGAGTACAATACATAATTTGATGGTTTGTGATATTCTACTTGAACACTGTTTAATTTGTCCAACATAAGAAGCGTCGATACATGGATGTTGATTGAATCAACGTTCATATATAGGAAGTTGATTTAATCAACATCACGAAAAAGAAAAGAAAAAGTTGCTTAAACAATTTTGTGTTCTTTGTTTTTGTTGTATAATTTCATGAATATTATTAAGTGTTGATAATATCAGCGTATGCCCTTGATATAATCTGTGTCTAGTTTTGGGTGTTGATTAAACCAGCATTCAGGCTAATTTAGACTACAAATTTACTTTTTGAATATTCTTTGGAATATTTAAAGAAAAATTATTTGTTGGAGAGCGTTTTTTCTATGTTAACAATTCAGAAGTTGAATTTTGCGTTTGTTTGAAGTGCTTAAAGTTTATTGTAGATTACTAGTGCAATTAGGATTCAGTGTTGTTCGTACCATTTGATTTTATTATTTAGTGATAAACCTTTGTCTATTCCAGTTTGAACCGTAACACCCTATAAAATAAAGATAAAGTAGGCATAAAGTAATCTAATTTAAGGTAAGTAATTGGTAATTAATATAAAGTTTATGGGTTAAAAATGAAATTTTGGATAATAGGAAATTAGTGCACGTAAGTTTTTTGGTTGCGTTCGTGGTGAGTTTCTGATACGTTTTCATATTTTATTTACTGAAAACAGAGTCCATATGCAAAATATATTAATAAAACAAGTTGTGCGTAAATATTAACAACCAAGGTGTGAATTTCAAATAGATAAATATAAAAATTCAAAATACTGTAATTTAGATAAACATGAAAAAAAAAATTTCTATTGAATTCAAATTTGTATGTATGTATTTATATATAAAGATGACAAAAATAATCAATGTAAGGTAACAAATAAAAACGAATAAAAAGAAACGTACAGGACTGGTCGACCGTCCTATTGTAGGATGCTCAGTGAAGGTTGTGTATAAAGAATGATTTATTTATATTTTCCATCAAACAAACTCCTTAGATATAGTATATTGAATCTGATGGTCTATATACATGATTTCAACTATAAATATGATCCTCAATCCTCATTTAAAACCTTACAACTATCCTTCTCCACCCCTTCATTTTGTCATAATCTATTTTTAGAGAACAGTTAGATCTCTTCAACTTAATCTTCGTTTCTAACTTTTCTTATCTAGGTTTTTTGTATAGATTAGAATTATGAAAATATAGTTTATATATATAATATTTATTTATATTGTAGAAGGATTGTAGCTTGTTGCATAAGTCAAATCTTGATTTCAATTTTTCACCAAACTCTATTGTTTTCTGTCTCAAAATCTCTGTGAGGGAAATAAATTTTAGTTTGCTATTTTCTATGATTTATTTGTTTGAATTTGGATTATTGTAACTAGGAAGATTTGAGTTTATATGAAAAGAAAACAATATCAAATCCTTTCAATCTTTCATTTGTTTTATGGTTGTACAAAGAAATGGTCAACCTGATTTTGTATGTTGGTTTGGGTTATTGAAATAATAAAAGAAAAGCGTTTGGTGTTGTATAATTCTCTATATTGGTTAGATTTATATTATTTTATTTTATGTAAATTCATATGTGTGGTTTTGTAATAAAATGATAAGATTTAGGGAAACTGTAAATTTGAAAGTATAAATCTTTATTTTTCCGAATAGTGTATTTGAACATATTGTTTATAAGAAGTTCGAGTATTAAATATAAACTTACATAAAAAGTGTATATGTAACAAAATAAAAGAATATATATATATATATATATATATATATATATATATATATGGCAAGTGTTCGGTTGTACTCCAAAAATGAAGCACCTCATTTGCCTCTTGATTTTCACTTCTTTTTTATATTAAAGAATGTAGTGGAGGGAGAGAGAGAGAGTTAGTGGAGGGGGAGAGAGTGATTGCGTGGTGGAGAAGAGGGAGGCCAAAGAGGTGTTCCATTGTTTGAGGTGACATTGAACATGCCTCATACACACACACACACATACACACACAAGGTAGGGTCAAGAGCACCCCAAATAGTGCAGTGCTTTGTTAGCCATCTGATTTACACCACATTCCCGTTTCTTTTGTCCTACTAACTCTCAAAACCTACACTAACATATTTTAATATAAATGAAAGGCAATTATTTAGGTGTATTTGGGTGCCACCAAAGAGGGGTGCCATATAATCCCTATATATATATATATATATATATATATATATATATATATATATATATGTGTGTGTGTGTGTGTGTGTGTGTGTGTGTGTTGTATAACACCCTTTTTTGGGCAATCCTTTTGCATCCGAACCATGACCACGTATTTATAATTAAATAAGTTAGTGGGGGAAGAGAGAGCTAATGAGAGAAAAAATAAACAGGAAAATATGGTGGAAATTAGGGGGCTAAAGGGGTGTTGCACTATATGGGGTGCTCTTGAACGCTCCTCATATATATATATATATATATATATATATATATATATATATATATATATATATATATATATATAGACACACACACATACACACACAGGGACGTACGTAGAAATCTTATACATATACATTAACGTCTACATAGTTAACTAAACCAATCTTCAAAAGCACCTAAAATACCATTTTTATGTTTCATTTGGTGCATATGTTTTATTTTTATTTTATTTACAGATATCAGTTCAGTTATTTGCTTATGCCTCTCGGATCACACATTGACTTGTGTAAGAATATAATAACAATCGAATCCAAAAAATAACACAATTTTATTTTATTTATAAATGGAAAGAACACGGTTAATACATAGTGAGTTCAAACAAATTAAAATGATTATACCTTGTAAGAGAATGCAGGAACATTCAACACTAACCGAGCTAAGATCTAAAATTAGCCTTTGATGATCCGATTTCAGGCTTAACCACTACAGTTGCTAGCTGCCTTGAATAATCACCGCTAGCTACAGCACTTCATACCTTGAGTATAGATGCCTCTAAACAACTGTTAAAACTGAAAACTTCTAGGGTTGAGAAGAATCTGGGAAAGCTTGAGTTAGAAGAAAATGAATAAATAGGGAAAGGTTGCATGTTCTGTGGAAAGTTGAAATTGGTCTCTAGAAAGTCGAATCACGTGTTCTATGCTCACATTTCTTTATTTTCTTTTTAAATATTTTTTCTGTTTCTAAATTCCAGTGGGGTCGGCCGACCCCACTGGGCCAATGCTAGGTACGTCATAGTATATATATATATATATATATATATATATATATATATACATACCATGATAGAAGGAAATATGAGAAATAACTTGTACGCCTTTAATTTGAATAGGGATTGGCATTTCAAACGTGACTAGGACGTTAATCTTGTATAATTCACATGTATATATATATATATATTTGAAAATTGTTCATGTATATATATATATATATGTGTGTGTGTGTGTGTGTGTGTGCAGATATATATACACATAATATTATAATTCATGCCAACTAAAGGTCTGAATTATACAAACGAGATAAACGTCCTAGTCACGTTTGAATTGCCAATCCTTACTCAAATTAAACGAGTACAAGTTATTTTGAATATTTTCCATATTCCTTTCTATCGTGGCATAAATATACATATTAACATGAAACAATCAAAATGAGCAAAACAACAATATACCCACAAAACATATAACCTAGGTTTGATTATCTCAAAAATAATAAATAAATAAATAAAGTGTCATATATCTAATATTATATATATAACTTCTATTTTGGCACAGATCTGCTTCTTATGTAAATTTATATGAAAAACTTAATGCTTGGACATCTTGTAAACAATACATTCAGATACTATTTGGAAAAATAGAGATTTAAAACTATTCAAATTTATAATTTGTCTAAATCTTAGCTTTTTGCTACAAGACCACATATGTGAATTTGCACAAAATAAAATAAGATGAATACAACCAACATAAAGAATTATACAACACAAGCATGATTTTTTTTATTATTTCAATAACCCAAACTATATATATAAACAGGTTTACTATTTCTTCTTACAAACGTAAAATAAATGGAAGATTTGAGGGATTTAATATTGTTTTTTTCGTATAAACTCAAATCTTTCTAGGGACAATAATTCAAATTTAGAGTAACAAATCATAGAAAATAGCTAATTTAAATGAATTCCATTAAAAGATTTTAAGATAGAAAATAATAGAATTTGCTGAAGAATTAAAATTAGGATTTTCCCTACGCAACGAGCTCCAATACTTCTATAATATTTTTTTTTAAGAATTATAATCTCGTATAATATATATATAAAACGTATATAAACCAAATTTCCAGAATTCGAATCTATTGAAAAACCTAGATAAGAGAAGTTAGAAATGAAGATAAGAAAGGTAGAAGAGATCCAACCTTTCTTTGGAAATTGATAATGGTAGAATGGAGTCGTAGAGAAGAATAAATGTAGGGTTTTGAGTGTGGGGTGAGGATCATATTTATAGTTGACATCGTGTATACAGTCCATTAGATTCAACAGATTAAATCTGAGCAGTAATCGTTTGATGAAAAATATAAATAAGCCATCCACCAAAAACAACCTTCACTGTGCACCCTACAAGAGGGTGGTTGACCCCTACTGTAGGTAGGGGTGAGCAATATTCTTTTTTAACCGATTTAACCGATTCATTTCGGTCGGTTCAGTTCGGTTTTGAAACTAAATCGGTTTTAATTCGATTTGCAAATTAATTTTGTTTGGCTATCGGTTGAACCGAATTAACCGAACTTTTGATTTATTATCTAATTTTACGATATTGCAGTAATTTAAGTAATCAGTTAAGTGATATAATACAAATATGTTTATTGCAAATAGATCAAATTTTATTATAAACCTAAAATTTACCAAATAAAATTTCTCCAAGCATAAATTTATGTTTTACTTTGATTAAATTCGTTATTTGAATAATAATACATTCTTCAAGTTCGGTAATTCAGTTACTGATCCTACTAATCGAAACTAATTCAGTTCGGTTTGGTTTGGAAAATTTTCGGTTCTAATTTGGTTTGAGTTTTTTACGTCCAAACCACCCGAACCCACTGAACGCTTACCTCACCTGTAGGAGGGCGGTTGGCACCCCTGGTCGACCCCCTTCTATCGGGGTATTCAACTCGGGGCATTCGACCCAATCGACCCCCCTTCTTAGGTCGATCCCAAGAGACTTGTTCTCCTATACATTTCTTTTTATTAATTTCTAAATTTATTTGATTGATTTGTTATCTTATACTGGTTATTCTTGTCCCCTTCGTATATAAATATATACATACAAATTTGAATTCAATAGGAATATTTTTTTTGCGTATAGACTCCATGATGAGTAAATAAAATATGAAAATTGATCAGAATCTCACCACGAACGCAATTGAAATCTTTCGTTCACCCATTCCTAATTATCCAAATTTTCATTTTCATCCCATAAGCTTATTATTGGTTATTAATTATTTATTTTAAATTAAATTACCTTATGTCTAATTTATGTTTATTTTACGAAGTGTTACATTCTTCTCCCTTATAATAGATGTCATCCCAAAATCTTTTGAAGGCGAAGAACACAACTCGCGTTCAACAACCATGTTATACACCCATGTTATTTTATAAACGTTCATAACTCATAGTGATTATGAACTGCAGACTTGCTAAAAATAAGCTCAGTCTTAGCATGTATTTGTAGTAAGTGATGCAATATGTATGCAAAATATCTTAATATGCCTAAAAATTTATATGAGTGCACGGTGCATATGTGTTACAGTCATCTCCTACCATTAAATTTAAAAGCCACAATACAACCAAAAATAAGAATTTGAGAGAAAATAATTATCCTAGAAAAGCTTCTGATGAGTTAGCCTAATATTCTCCTATGTTTCTCATGTGCTTTCTGCATGGTTATCTCCTCATTGAACTCGGACTAAGCGAATAGATTTGTTGCGGAGTCGTTTGATTCCGTGCTCCACAGTCTTTGTAGTGGCACGAGGAATCCTAGACTCCAAATCGAAGCTCTCTATGTCCCCAATATCATTTATCTCGAGTCTATCGGATGAATCATGAAGGCATTTGCAAAAATGAGTAACATGAAAAACGTTGTGGACCCTTGATAAACGTTCAGGAAGACCCACTCAGTAAGCCATCTTCTCGATCCTATCCAAAATTCTGAAAGGCCCAACAAACTTGGTAGCCAATTTCTCAGTCTTCCCAAACCAAACTGTCGTCTTTAGAGGGAAACCTTAACAAATACCAAATCTTCAAAAATCAAATTCTTGTTCTTTCCTCCTCGTATCTGCATATGACTTCCGCCAGTTTTGGCCAGCCTTCATTCTTTGCCCAATCAAACCGATAATCTCCGTTGACTCAAGGATAAGGTCTAGTCCGAGTAAAACCTTGTCGGTAGTTTCCCACCAATAAGTTGGTGATTTGCTTGGCCGTCCATTCAAAGTTTCGTGAGGGGTCATACCAATCATCACTTGGTAACTAATATTGTATGAAAACTCTACCAAAGAAAAGTGTTAATCCCACATTCCTACGATGTCGATAATGCAAGCTCCGAGCAGATCCTTTAAAATCCTGTTGTCCCTTTTGTCTGGCCGTCTGTTTGTGGATTGTAGGTTATACTCAAACCCAGCGTCTTTTCAAAAGCTTCATGAAGACTCTTCCAAAATTCGCTAGTAAATAATGAGTCTCTATCACTTACTATAGTAGTCAGAATTCGACTAACAAATCGGAATAAAATGGGTGTTCTTCGTTAATCGGTCAACTATGACCCAAATGGCTTTATTCCCCTTCTTACTCCTAGGAAGCCCATCAATAAATTCCATAGAAATGTGTTCCCGTTCCAAGTGGGGATCTCTAAAGGTAACACAAGTCCTCCAGACCTTCCTTTCTCCGCCTTTACTCTTTGACAAGTTAAGCATCTAGAAACGAACTCTGTAATATCTCTTTTCACTCCTTCCCAATAAAAGCTTCTCTTCATATCCCTAAACATTCTGTCACCTCCAGGGTGTATGGTCATCCTAGACCTGTGACATTCCTCTAAAATCTCCTTCCTAAGGTCCACACTCCTAAGGACCCAAATCTGGCTTTCTCTACTCAAGCTACCACTACCATCAACAGAATATCACTACAAGAAAAAATAGAATAGACATCACAAGTTTAACAACGATCGTATATTCAACCAATGTTAAAACGTTTTTTAACATCGATGATTTTTAAAGTGATGTTGTTGGTTTCTTAGACATTGATTTATTAAACGAATGATGTCTTAAATACACTTTTAAAAAATTAAACTTGGGCCATACCGAAAAATCTTGGCTATTACATCGCTTATTAAAATAATTGTTGCCTATTACATCACTTGTTAAATGTATTATTGTTAATGATTAATAATAAGTAAATTATAGCTAATATTTATTAATTATTTTTTATAGTTAATATTTTTTAGTAATTATAGTTAATATTTATTAATTATAGTTAATATTTATTAATTATAGTTAATATTTATTAATTATTTTTTATAATTAATATTTTTTAGTAATTATAGTTAATATTTATTAATTATAGTTAATATTTATTAATTATATTTTAATTAGTAAATTATAGTTAATATTTTTTAGTAATTGCAGTTAATATTATAATTAGTAAATTATAGTTAATATTTTTTAGTAATTATAGTTAATATTTATTAATTATAGTTAATAATTATTAATTATATTATAGTTAGTAAATTATAGTTAATACTTTTTAGTAATTATAGTTAATATTTATTAATTATAATTAGTAAAATATAGTTAATATTTTTTAGTAATTATAGTTAACATTTATTAATTATATTGTATAGTAAAATTATATCTTACATTAATAAATAAATTGAAATGTGCTTTAACATCAGTTTCTGTGCATCATTTACATAAGATTCATGCGTGATGTTAAAAGTCTCATAATTTGCTTTTCTTGTCAATTCGCACCACCCATAATTTCCTATATCTAGCCGTTGATCACTTCTCCTAATCCGCAACCATCAAAACCCTCCAATCAACCTCTTCCACGTCACTACCAATTTTCCACTTCACATTTCGACGCTCCCGCTTTCCTTTCCTTCACCAAGCCGTCCGCTCAAAGTCATTTCCCCCAAATTTAAAATTCCATCCCAAATTCATTTTCCCCTAATCCAAAAATGTCGGCACCTCAAAGTCACTGACCGCTCGTCATCACCGTTCCCTTTCTTTCACTAAGTCATCGTCTTCTCCACCCTTCGCTC
Organism: Allium sativum; assembly: GCA_030737875.1. Classification (NCBI taxonomy): domain Eukaryota; kingdom Viridiplantae; phylum Streptophyta; class Magnoliopsida; order Asparagales; family Amaryllidaceae; genus Allium; species Allium sativum. The sequence continues at coordinate 534,776,788 of CM060926.1, forward strand.
GTGAACCACCAGCACCACTAAAAAACTCGAACTTCTTAATTCCAGCAGCTGCCTTTTTCGACCGTCGCCTCCTCTGTCCGTCCATCGCCTGCGCCTGTAGCCTCCGGTCGCGACAAACTCCGTCGTTTCTCACGTTATATTGCTTCGATCTATCTGGTATGTGTTTCCTCAAAAGTATGGAATTTGTTATATACAGCTATTATGTATGAGCAATATGAATCTTTGTTCTAAATTTTAATACTGGAATAAGCTGCTTGAAAAAACATGTACAGGGTGAATAATGTTGTTTTAATTTTTAGCTGATATTACAGGTTCATTGTATTATTGTTAACTTTTTTCTTTAGGGGTTGGGTTTTTTGTGTAGGGGAGAGTGGGTTGGGGGCGTAGGGGATGAGGATTTTGATGGTGCAAATCAGTATAATTTGGTACTGATGGCTTTTATCAACTGATAAGAGTACATGTAGGTGGAAGAACAATACCAGAATATACTTCAACAACCAATTAAAATGAACACACATAAGTCTAGTATTTGCAAAGTCAACAAAAATACATGCAAGAGCATGTCTTTAATTGCCCGTATGCACTGTTTTGGTACTCGTGCATGTCTTCAATAGCTTTGCAAATATTTGATTTGTGCTTGTCACATTCCATTGGACTTTGTGGTGTAATTCATATTATTGTTCCACTGACTTATAATTTATGCTATTTACATGAAGTTACTAGATAAATCTTAATCGCTTATCACTAACAGAATTGTAGTTTTATCATCTAAAACCCAGAAATGTTTTCCATTTTTTTCCTTTAGATTGGTGGTAATCATACAATTTTTGAAAACAAAATAATATGGCTTCTGCTAGCTTATTGCTTTCCCCATGTCTGTGAACTATCCCTATCAATATGGTCGATTTTCAAATAGAAGTTCCCCACCATTGAAAGTTTAGTCTAATAATGGGTATCTATGGCTCTTGTGACTGATCAAATTTCATCTACCTCATTTTAGAGCCTTCACCTTGTAATATCATTATGAAATCTTTTGTTCTAATATCATTATGAAATCTTTTGTTCAATATATGAACAGATGCTGAAGGCCATTTCAAATATTTTTATGTTATGTATACGGTTATATTATTATATAACTGATACGTATAATAAATATGCAGAAATGTTGAAGGGGAAATGCTCTCTCCTATCTACATTACTGCTGCTCACAGGTAGATGTCTGTGGAAAGAATTATAGGTGACGAGTCAAATGATGGAGAAAATGTAATACACTTGACTTTATTATTATTTTGTTTTAGTTATTATGAATTCCAAGGAGCATGTTGTGTGCTCCGCATTGAGTCCCTATGCTTGCAAATTACTTCAAATTTGGATCTCTACCCAAAGTAAATGCATCTTTTGATAAGTTTCATGTAATAGTTAGTTCTTCTCCCCTTTTAGTTTCTCAGTTTTTGGCAACCACATTACCTTTAATTTGAAGTTGAGGGATTGTAAGACTTTATTTGTATGCTGCAAAAATTGATGAAAAATTCCCCATCCTGAATCAAGCATGCCTTTTGCTTATGCTTCTATGCTTCATGCACTTAACTACAAAAATTCAGAGCTAATTATATGTTCTGTTTGTTTGTACGTAGCTACTGGCCAGGCATCAAAGCTTATTGAAACCTTGCTGCCGTCGATTCAAGGTAAACTTATATAAAAACTTATCTCAACAAATTTCGGATAAATTTATCACTTATATGTTAAATTAAACCGCTATTCTATAGTTTTACATATTTCATATATGCTATTAGCTATTTAGTGATGATGCCTCGAAACACTTGTAATGTGTAGTTTATTGATTGCTCACTCAAATCTTTTTGTTTATTTAATTGAAAAATGATCTTTTTTACATGTTTTGTATTTTAACTTACTTAGAGAACAGAATAGAAAGATGCATATACTATCTGATCAACCGAATTATTCCTCCACCCAATAGCTCATGCTCTTGCTTCGTCAACCGATGGTAAGTGACTTACGGTTAAACCCATTGCAAGTCTTTTACTTCGATTTTCACTGGATATAATTATTTGTAGGTTGTTTTCGCTGTTGCATTTTCCGTTGGTCGCCTTATTATTTTCAGACCTTGTTTTGAGATTTTTCAGAGGTTTGCATCTTGAGTACTACCATGTTGCCTTATATTGGTTTTGTCATCACATATCGCTATCTCTTTATACTACGTTACAGCTCACACATGAAGCCTCACTGTATGTTTCTTTGCCTTGTTCCATGACGTTATATTTCGGTAGTTTCATGGTGTTACACTCGAATCATTTAATATATAGTCAGGATTAACAATTATATTATATGTTTATTTCGAAGTGACTGACTTGAAATAAATGAATTCCTGACTCGGGTGTTTTATGTTTTTGCATGGAACGCTCGGATCAGGCCCCAAGTGTTTCATATTTAAAGATTTCATCTCGGGAAAGAGGAGAGGCACATAAAGATGCATAAACAAGATCAAGTCAGCTAGAGTGATGAGTGTTGTAGCGAGGTGGCAATGTAAAACTAATTGTGTAATGTATTGAATTGTGTATGAGAAACGTGAATGTAAAATAGTTAGAGTCATAAAATTGTACTATTTCATATGTTGAAATAAAATATTTAATTATATAAAAATACTATTTGAATATTAAATTCTGTGCAATAGTATTTCATTTGATAAATATTTATTTTTGTATATGAGATGAGAAAACAACATAAAGAAGCCATCATAGACATCAGTATAGAAGCCATCATATACATCAGTCAAAAGCTGATATGGTAAAATACTTATTACAACAGTTAATTAATTATTTTATGATGATGTCTTAATGCTGCTTCGACAATCTTTTAATTGATGTTAAAAAGGGTACTTTAGATGTAACGTCCTAGAAATTTTCACAATTTGAAATAGAAATTAATTAAGGATTCCACAATAAAAAAAGTCAATTTTACATTTGGATTCGAGATTAAAAATCCAAGTTTATTGGTTTGAATAAGAACCGAATTCGATATTAAGTTCCAGAATGGCAAATCGAAAAATCAAATATTTATTGTTGAATATTTGAATTAGATTTGATTGGATATTTGATTTAGATTTCGACTGAAATTATAAAAGGTCGAATTTAAAAATAAAGATAGTTAATGTTTAATAAATTGGGAATTTTATTTAGTTATATACGGAGAGATATGTGTGTATTGGTGTATATAAAAGAATTAAAAACTAATGTTTCAAATATAGAATCTAACGGAGTTATTTGGCGCTAGGCGTAATTCAAATATAAACCGACAAATAAATTGAGTTTAGAAATAAAATATCGTTGTATACAAATGTAGTCGGATTACAATTTAGGATATGGAAACGAAGAGTTACGTATAATTTTTGTCGCAATTGGAGAATGCAGTTGCGACACGAATTCTGAGCGTTCAAAGGTAAATTTTGCGGTAAAGATTTATATTTAGTTTTATCGAATATTAGCTATCTTAAATATAACCTACATCAGTTGTAAACTTAGCCGACCTATTTGTTGGAATTCGCAACCCCTATGAGCCTATTGATGGACATCGTTCTTATCTCCACGATCTTTCCCTTATAAAAATCAATGGCTGGAGAAGCATCGCAAACCAGAAAATCGAAAATCCCAAGCTTTCTTTAGTTGACATCAGATTGTCTTCCTTTCAATTTGTTTATGGCCAAATTCCAAAATTTGTTTTCTTTCCCCTCTGTCTCAAGTACAGCCGATATCTCCTCCTCAAAATCAAATCATCGTTCCATCCCTTTCAACAAATTCCCAAAACCGAAAAAGGGCTGTTTTCCCTAAAATCGAAATCACACCTACTCCAAACCCAGTTCAGTTCGCCTCTTTCTGCCACAACCCACCGCCAGTTGAAGTCACAGGCAGTAGACGTTCGCTTTCCCGAAATTAATTTCCTTTTTCCGCCCTAGCTAGTGCCACCGCAAGTGCCACCTGAACCTGCAGTTTGCTCGCTCATGTTTCTGTGTGAAGCCGTGCCCAGGTTTGAGGAAAGGAAACTAACAGTGGTAGTTCCTCCTCTCTGATAGCCAGTACCCGAGTCGCTTCTCGTTTCCAATCCGTCGCGTTGTCAAAGGTGAGTTATCTCACTCACGGTTAATTTTAATTCAAGCATTTTAACTACAATACAACCTAAATAGAATTAGTTGGAGTTGGATTTGATTTATTATGGGTCGCCGCTCTTGTTGTTGTAGCACAGTTGTTGATTTACCCAAAATCATTTATGTTGTTACGGTCTCTTTTTGCCCTATTGAAAACTGAGAACATGGGATTGAAATAGGTACTACAGTTGATCTTAGATTGTGTCATGCTTGCCATTTTGGTAAATTTCGAACTGTGGCATTCACTGCTATAGGACGTGAGTACTATACATATATACATACATATATATATACACACACACACACATGGTCAGTATTGCGGCATATTGACAATACATGATAATCTTCTTAATATGGAAGTAAATACCAACTGATCACTTTCTTACTTGGTGTCCTGCTTAAATTATATATAGTGCTACATATAAATTTGGGCATTTCATTGCCATTAGTCCATCATTGTTAAATGACCCAAAATGTTAGTAAACGTTGAAATACAAATGGTGGACTAATGTACTGGTCAATGCCGTCTATGTTTTGCATTAATGCCTGTGACATGGAGAACACATTTGGAACATATTCTAAAATTAGTAACCTGTGTGGCCTCCTTGCTTTTAGCGCTATATAGATTCGATCATACTTTGGTACACAAACTGGAAACCTGCTGCTTGATTTGTTTGCATACATAAAAATCTCCAAACCTTTTAATTTACCACAATACATTACTATAGCTAACAGTAGAGGGTGTAAAGATGGAATTCCATGGCATGAAAAAGGGAATGTAATTACCATAATCACTGTTAAAGTGGTCTGCATATGTTGCCTTGTTTATTTGGATTCGTAGTATTTGCAGTAAAATCATGTTTTGCTGTGTTTGACATGCCTGGGAGATTGCTTGGCAATTTTGAAAAAAAACTATACATAATTTTGACAAATAAACTGTTAGGAAAATGATATGGAATGTACACATGGTAATACATAGTACAACCATTTACAAATTGCACCGCACTCAATGGCTCTATAAAACAACAGCTAAAGCATTTGGTATTATATTACTACTGCATGACAAGCATTTGGTATTATATTAATTATACTGCATGACAAGCATTTGATATCATATGGATTATACTGCACTGACAAGCATTTGATACTTGCATCGAGTCTTTTTATAACACTTTGTTAGATAACTTGATTGTTATAAGTGCTGGTAAATCGGGGTATATATGCCCTGTCCAGTAGTTGAGATTTGTATACCAGTTTGCCTTGTTGTAAACCTAAGAATCACACACACATTATGTTCATCTTTTATGTAGCATGCTATATTGTGTTTGATCTATGATTATTGAGGCTTGGCTGTTGCTATGCAATATTTTTTGCTATAAATTTTAACATGCATTTTGCCTTTCACCTGAACTATACTGAATTTGGTCACTTGTAGATTACAAATAATATACATGTATGATATGTGATATACGAAAAATTTGACTTCCTATTTCACTTAAACATGAATGCTTTATGATTCATTAGTAGCCTAGCCTACCTGCCTCTTATGCATGGTCTGATTTTGGCTGATGTACACTCAGTAGTATAATGGTTTCGTCATGTGTTAAAACCTAGAGTAAATGCCATTTCTGAAAATTTGTGTATCGGTCGTGATTTTGGAAATCTGAACGCATAATGTCGGATTATATACCTAAATATTTACTTATTTTAACTGTGGTCACTTAACGGTTAGGTACATATATCTGGAATTTTAGAACTGTCTAAGTTGGGATTAACTGTTATAATTTTAGTATTTTATTAGAGTTGACTATTATAATTTAGATTCTGTTGAAGTTAATTTACTTAAATTATGATTAATCCTGACTCGAGCATTTTATGTTTTTGCATGAAATGCTCGGGTCAGACCCAGGCATCTCAGATCTAAAGATTACAGCTTAGGGCTTGAAGTTTGGCAAGCTAGCGATTTCGAAGACGGCGCACTCTGAAGTTTTTAAACAGTAAATATATTTTTCTTGTATTCAAATTGTTTAAAAATTCCACCATAGATAAACTTCTTGTATTCAAAATTCTGGTTATAAAAAAGGGATATTTTGTTGTTCAATATCGTGTCTTCTTATTTTGTTTTCTGTGTTGATTTTGTATTTTAAACTCTGTAATCTAAATAACGGTCCGTCGATTTGAACGTTTTAAGTTAGTTTAATTACCAATTTGAAGTGGTCAAAATGGCAGGCCGTTACAAGTGGTGTCAGAGCTTTGGTTTATTGAAAGCATAGCTTATCGGGTTTAAGATGAGAAGAATTGGCACAAGAAAAACGGATTTTGAAAATAAAAAGGTTTTGAAAAATAAATTTGGTAAGTGTAAATATTTTTAAAAATAAAATTTTGGAAGGTAAATTAATGTCGAAATATTATATATTTGTAAAATTAGTATTTGAAACAGATACGGCAGAAACAAAAAATTTAATTTAAAATTTCAAAATTTTTGGAATCCCCAGTCTTCGAATCCGGATTTGCCAGAGCTATTCTTCGATAAATTCTCTTAGATTTGAATCCCGAATCCATCATTGAATGATATCTAAGGATGATAAGTACAAGAGAATTGACGAACTTATTTCTTTAATCGTTTGTTCTAATAATCAGAGATATTGAAATTAATTGGAAATAAGAATTCAGATGGGAACTTGAGTAGGGGAAATTTGAAATTGTTTCAAAGATGGATTAATGAATTTTATTCGAAAAATAAGTTAATGAAAATAAAATCGGAAGAGAGATATAATTAGAATACAACCATGTTAAATTTGATAAATTTATTCCGAATGTGACAAGGTAAATTTTAATTGGTTTCGGACCAATAATGTACAATCGAATATATGAATTCGGCAATAAGTTGGTTGGTTAATTAATAGGACATGAATTGTAAATGGGAGTTGTGAATGAAGTGGAATAAGAAGGAAGATTTAAAAAAAAAAGATCTGAAATAATTTAATGTGACGAGTCTGGAGTCGTATTAAAGAAATAATATTTACCTTTTGGAAGTAAATAACGTTTGGAAGAAAAATGTCGCAAATGAAATTGGAGATAGAGGAGATGGAGTTAACCCATACGGTGAGATTATTCTGAAGTTCAGAATATAAATCAAATAAGATTTTCCGAAGTTCAGAACATGGTATCGAATAACAGATTATTCGAAAAGAAGGTTATGCGTGGAATCAATTATGTCGAATTTTAGGAGAATACTATTTACTTTCCTTTTTTATTTAAAATGTAATATATTGTTAATTAATTGTTTATGTATCCAGATTTAATAAAGAATATTTTACAGTTAAATATTTCAAAGGCATGAATTATTGTTACAATCAACGATTTTTAATTTGAATCTGAAAGTTACGAGAATAAATGTTTTGTTGGTATTCGAAGTTGCGAACTTATCTATTTCAAAGTTAATAATGTTGTTCAGTTTAGGTCTTAGAGGTAAATATACCCCAACTTGATTGACTTCATTGTTGACTAAGAAATGGTTAAGGTTCGGTAGCAAGAGTTGTTAAGTGAAGTAAATGAGTGTCAGCAGTTAAGTGGAAATAGCGGTGTTTTATTTAACATCTGTTGCAATCGAAATAACGAATTTAGAAATGTTTCCCCTGAGTATAAAGTATATGGAATTATTTTCCAAAAACAATAAGAGATTTTCTAGAATTATAGATAATAAATATGGTATTGAGAAATGTTTTTTAAAGATAGTGAGAGGCTAACGAGTCTGGATAAGTAAGAATGGAAATGATTGAAGAAAAAAGAGCCGCACGTCGAAAATAAAGGTAGGCAGAGCGTAAGAGGAATGAATTTTCAAACTGGATTCGAGAGTTATAAAAATTTATCTCATAAGAAATCAAGAAATGGAGTTAAGGAATTTATAAATTGATTGTAGATTAGTTAAATTGAATAACTTCCTGAGTGTTGATCTAATGTTGGTTTCGGCCTTCGGGATTGATACTTAGGGAGTTGTTCGCTTGCTAATTGACGGTCGAAGGATGTGAATATGGAAGTAAATTATGCCTGAATAGGAAAATGTGAAAAACTCCGAGATTAAGAGCATAAGGGTTTGGGTTAAGTGATAAACTTAATGATTCGAATTTTGGAAGAAATTTAGGTTATAACAAATGGATTCATAAATCGGAGTTTGAAAAGATATCAGATATCTGGATTGATGAAAAGATCAAAACTGAAATTTTGAAATTTGAATGGAATTTGAGAATTTTCAATTTTGAATATTGAATACAGAAGTCTTGGAACTTATATGAGAGATATATAAGAACATGGTGAATTTGAAAAACTGCTGGATTGGAAGATGATCGATTTGAGATAAGATCATATATAATAAAATTTATATAAGAATGAGAGGTTTGGAAATATGAATTATAGAGTAAATTTTATGTATGATTTATGAGGAATATGAAATTAAGTACTATATGTATGTAGTATTATATGTTTTCAAAGAAAAATCAGGAAAGTATCTTCCTTCTTCTTTGAATTTCAAGCTTAGTTAAGATGTGCTGCTAGTGGTAGTAGGTTGTCCGAACATAAAACTTGAGTAACGACCCGCATTCTACGCATCATAGGATCGTAGAATATTTATTTCTTTCACATACGAAGTCATATGGTCATGTAGCTTTCGGAGGCGACTAGTGGGGTCATTTCCCATGTTCATGATTTTTCCCGATTTTTAAATGACCGTTTTGCCCCTAGCTGATCTTGTTTTGGCCATAACTTTCGATTGGAAAAGAGTTTTGACCTAAAACCACTTCCATTAGATCCGGATGATGGTTTACAATTTCGTAGAGTAGTCACATTAGCCAAATGGACTCACCGTTTGGGAGATATGGCTGAAACAAGTTTCAAAAGGTGAAAACTGCTTAACCGGGCCGAATAGGGTGATTAGTGAATGGGTCCATAGCCCATTTCGGGGTTAGGGTTATGGGAAGGCTGAAATGAGTTAGGTTTTCATTCTATTTCAGTTTTCTAGCCGTCACTTACCTCTTAGAAACCCTAACAATGGCCTCCAACCTCTAAAACACCTCCAAATCACTTTCTAATCAAGGAATAACCTTAGCAACATCAAATCAAGGCGGATTAGCACAAGAATCGAGTTAGAGCTGCTGTGTTGCATCGGTATTCGCGCCCAAATAGTAGAGTTTTAGTTCTGAAGGTTTTATTTGTGGCTAAGGTGAGTGATTTGCATAGTTCCTCACTAATTATGGTTAATTAAGGGTAATTAGTGTTGATTAGCGAATTTATACGCTAATAAATTCTGGAAAAATATTGATAAAATTCGAAATATTGTTTTATACCTCTGTTAGAAATTTGGGTTAATTTGATTAAGTTTTGCTAATCATATCATTAGTTTTGCCTAAACATGCTTAAGGGGAAAATTGGGGTTTTAGGCTATGTTTGATCCATTTTACATGCTATGGTTGTTGTTTTGATGTTTAGGGTAGATTCTCTATGTTGCTATGACTGTATGATATGTTTTGTGATTGATTAGAACTGTTAGATTGGTCGAAAACGCCGCCATATGGCGTAAAACAGTCGCAGGAAATATGCAGCGTTTCGAACCTAACCGGATCGGATTATTGGGCTCAGATCGGATAGGAGAACCGAGCAAGTGGATTCGATTCGGATTGGAACTTAGCGTAAGGGGCTTGGCGAGAAGGAAGGCCATTTGCTTAGAGTTGGAGTTGGGCAGAGGATCGGATCGGAGAGACAAAAAGGGGATCGGATCGGTGCTAGGGCGTGGGATCGGATCGGCTACCGAACCGAACTGAAGCTGGCATCTTCTGAGGCGTACCAACGAAAGAGACAACAAGGAAGTTTGGATCGGATCGGAACTTGAAACTATGAGGACCTTGGCACTTTACCACCAGACTGGACCGAGCCACATGTGAGAAGCTGAACCGAACCGCATGGAGGAGATGAACCCGAACCGGACCGAGCGTGAGTGACCTAACCGAACTGGACGTGTACTTCTATTTCTACATGATGACTCTTTTGAAGACCAACTCCAATTCGACCAAAACCGAGATGCAAAGGAAGTCCAAATAGGAAGTAGAAATCAGGATCCAAATGGGAACCAACGGGTCGACTTCATGAGTTGGGCTTTGCTGCGGGACGTGTGCAAAGGGGTTGTCGATGTCTGTAACTTTGATCACTTTGTGTAGGGAGTACGTGAACGGAATCAGGGCCATAGTGGCCTAGGTACAACTAAAGAGCTATAGACCAATGAAGTGGGGTCATTTGTAAAGATTTGGTCATGATTCCATGTGGTAAGCTTGGTAGTAGCAGTAGTTGTACAAGTCGAACTCCGTCACTACTTCGATGGTTCTAGTGATTGACAGTGGTGGACATCGTATGCTTTACGCACTGAGTGAGAGATGTGAGAATGGTTGCTATGGTTGGTTTGTTTGCCATCATTATAACATGCACATCACCACCCCCGTTATCTTTACACCATCTATTCAGTGGCACCTTAGAGTATTGTACGGTATGTAGTGCTAACTCTTTGGTTGCAGGTCCAGGTTCAGGTATGGTTTAGTATACCTGTTATTGTTCTGTTTAGCTTCCTATCGCTCATACCAGACTTTTTGTCTGACCCAGAGTTTTATGTCTCTTCTTTTTACTCTGGGTGCTCTCACGAGCAGACTAGAGACAGGTTAAGTGGTATGCACGGGTAGCTGCACCGGAGACGGGCAGGAGGTTTCCACGTATGATATATATATATATATATATATATATATATATATATATATAGACATTCTCCCTGTGTTGTTGAAGATCACTGCTTGGGCATTATTAGTGCATCTTCTACTTTAGCTTTCTTTTGCTTTAGAGACAGTTTAAAGTTGTAATAATGATGTTGGATCATAAGCTATATTTGGATTTCCGCTGCTATGTTGGTCTAGTTTTCAGCTTATGCACTGTCTCGCCTGTTTTATGTCAAGATTATATTATTATTATATTTTGTTCCATGCGTTGTGAGACATTCTACAGGTTCCTTGTTAGTTCACTCTCTTCTTTCCTTTCTTTGGCGGCCGTTCCGTGCTAGTTGGGCATGTGTACAGCGCACCTTCCGAGGAAATGTAGGCTGGTGCGGGGCGGGCCATCACACTTGGTATCAGAGCTCTAGGTTGCGTAGTTAACCCAGGGAAGTCATTAGGGAGAGATAGTACACGTATATGAGAGCGCGTATTTGTGATTATTTTGGTTTTCAAAAGCTATATATACTATTAGTATAGCTAAGGATGAAGTCGCACTGCACTAGCACCACTATGGAGATGGTTAATCGTTTTCTCTTTACAGATTGAATGATGAGCCGATACGCAAGTGGTGCCGGTAGAGGAGCCGATAATGGGAATGCTGCTGACATGAGGACGATGTTTACTGACCTCATGAGGGAAATGCTTAGGGATGTGCAGAGGGCAGCTCCCAATGGTGGTAATGGTGGTGGTCTAATAGTGCAGGTGCCTAGGGCCGATTTCGCCGAGCTGAACAAGGATTATACTAGTCTTGGTGGGAAGCCGTTTCACGAAACGGAAACGACTACGAATGTTCAGGATTGGTTGGATAGCTACGAGCGTATCTTTGAAGATTTGGGTATCAAGGATGCGATGAACAGAAGACTAGCATTCCGTCAGCTGCAAGGACGGGCAATGAATTGGTGGAATGCTATAAAGGCAGCTACTCCCGAGGATCAGATTACTTGGGATCAGTTTAAGGTTCGCTTTAGCGATAAGTTCATTCCAGCTGCTCAGAAGTCGGTGTTGTTTAAGAAGTTCTTGAAGCTTAAGCAAAATGGCAGAGCTGTCTTGCAGTATATTGCTGAGTTCGACACTTTATCGAAATATGGGTTATCTCTTATTGATACTGCCGAGAAGAAGAACGAGAAGTTCATAACTGGCATGGATCAGTACTTGGGGGAAATTCTTATTAACCACATAGATGAGACGTTAGAATCAATTGTAAGGAAAGCATTGAGGTCATAGAGTCTTTATCCTAAGTCGAAGACTGAGGTTGCATCTGCAGAGGAGCCAAAACTGCAAGCAAGTGGTGGAGGCAAGAGTGGTTCTCAGAATAAGAGGAAGCAGAACCAGAATAAGGATGGCCAGAAAAAGAATAAGAAAGATGTTGAGTGCTTCAGCTGTGGTAAGAAGGGCCATTATGCTAGTAATTGTCGGGCCAAGCCAGCGGATAGGAAGTGCTTCAACTGTGGCCAAGTGGGACATCACAAGGACAAATGTTCGCAACCCCCTAAAGAAAAGCAGATGGTGAAAGCATATGCTCTTAATGCTATTCCTTCTTCGTCGAATGCCCCAACTGCGGCGGAGAAGGGAAAGAATGTGGTTATTCAAGGTATGCTTTCTGTTTATGATGTTCCTGTTAGAGTTTTGTTTGATACCGGGGCTTCCAGTTCTTTCATATCTAGTGACCTGGTAGATAGGTTGGGATAGGAGCCCTAGATTGTCGATAGACCTTTAGTAGTGACGAACCCGATTGGTGGTTCGACTAACCTTAGCATGATTTGTCGTAATGTGGTCTTATCGAGTCATGGATGTATGTTTGTTTGTGATTGCTTTGTTTTGGGCTTTACTGGGTTTGGCATTATTTTGGGAGTCGATTGGCTCCAAAGATACGGGGTGGTGGTAGACTGTGAGGGCTTTTTGGTGACAGCTAGAGCGGATGATGGGCAGAGGGTAGTGTTTGGTGGTCTACCCGGTGATGGGGGTAATGGCTAGTTTTCTAAATTCTCTCGACATCCCGCATATTGAGTTGTCAGGTTTGCCCGTGGTTGGCCAGTACCCGGACGTTTTCGAGGAAGTGACCGGGCTTCCACCACACCGAGAGATTGAGTTCCGTATTGATTTAGTGAAAGATGTCAGACCTACAGTGATGCCACTTCGTCGTATGGCACCAAGGGAGCAGCGAGAGCTCGGGGTGCAAGTCAGCGATCTTTTGAAGAAGGGATTTATCAGAAGGAGTGTTTCTGAATGGGGAGCACCAGTTGTGTTTGCTACCAAGGCGGATGGTTCCCTTCGTTTGTGTGTAGACTACCGCGAGTTGAATAAAGTGACAAGGAAGAACAAGTATCCTCTACCGCGGATAGATGATTTGTTTGATCAGCTGAGTAACACGAGAGTATTCTCTCAGTTGGATCTCGTGACAGGTTTTCATCAGCTTAGAAAGGAAGCTGAGAGTATAGCTAAAACAGCATTTCGGACGCCGTCTGGATTTTATGACTGGTTGGTCATGCCATTCGGGCTGACCAATGCCCCAACATATTTTGTGGATTTTATGAATAGGGTATTCAGAGATCAATTGAATAAGTTTGTCCTTGTGTTCATGGATGATATTTTGGTCTATTCGAGGATAGAGGAGGAACACAAGGAACATTTAAGAATAGTGATGGAGGTGTTGAGAAAACACCAATTGAAAGCAAAGTTTTCTAAGTGTCACTTCTGGAGGAGGGAAGTGAGATTCTTGGGCCATATTGTTTCAGAGAATGGCATTGTCGTGGATCCTGCGAAGGTGGCTACGGTACAAGATTGTTCTACGCCCAAGAATGCAACAGACATAATAAGTTTCTTGGGGTTAGCTGGATATTATCGTAAGTTTATCCAAGACTTCTCCAAGATAGCAGCACCGTTGACTCAGTTGACCAAGAAGAATCAAGCCTTCGTCTGGGACGAAAGGTGCGAGAATGCATTCAAGAGTCTAAACGAAAAGTTGACATGTGCACCAGTGTTAGTCATTCCTAAGGGGAATGAAGAGATGACGGTATATACGGATGCATGTGGCATAGGGCTAGGTGTTGTATTGATGCAAGGAGGCAGGGTTGTAGCTTATGCAAGTTGGCAACTGAAACCGCATGAGAAAAGATACCCTAACCATGATTTGGAATTGGCAGCGATCGTGTTCGCATTGAAGATGTGGAGACATTATCTCTTGGGAGAAAGATTCGAGTTGTTTACCGATCATAAATCGTTAAAGTATCTTTTTTCTCAAAAGGATCTAAATCTCCGACAACAAAGATGGTTAGAATTCTTAGCTTCCTATGATTTCGATATCGCATACACACCAGGAAAGGGCAATGCGGTAGCTGATGCATTGAGTAGAAGACATGACAGTTTAGGGGCTATGTTTCTTGAATGGAAGCAACTGGAGTACATCGCTGGGTATGATTTCATACCAAAGTGCGAATTGGATCCAGAAATGTTAGCAAGTTTGACGATCAGACCCACTTTGATTGAGCGGATTGGTTCCAGTCAGAGGAACGATCCTAACCTATTGGAAGTCATCTCAAAGTTAGAGATGAGAATCGACGGAGAGATCAACAAGTATGGGCTTGATCGAGATGGATGGCTTAGAAAGAATGGAAGACTAGTTGTACCCAATGTCAATGGATTGAGAGATGAATTGCTTAGAGAATGTCATCACTCAAAACTGACTATACACCCCGGTGGTAACAAGATGTATCGAGACATGAAGCAGACCTACTACTGGGAAGGGATGAAAAGAGACATTGTGAAGTTTATATCCAAATGCATGAACTGCCAGCTAGTTAAAGCTGAGCAAAAGAAGCCTAGTGGTTTGTTACAACCATTAGAAATTCCATAATGGAAATGGGAACAAGTGTCAATGGATTTCATTGATGGGTTACCAAGGACTGGATCAGGCCATGATAACATTTGGGTGATTGTGGACCGATTGACTAAGAGTGCAAGGTTTATACCCGTTAAGTCAAACAGGACGACAGCTAAGTTAGCGAAACTGTATATAAAGTGGGTAGTGAGATTTCATGGAATACCCAAGGGCATTGTGAGTGACTGGGATCCGTTGTTCACTAGTGGATTTTGGAAGAGTTTACAAGAGGCGTTAGGAACAAAACTACATCTCAGTACCGCGTATCATCCTCAAACCGATGGTCAAACAGAGAGAGTGAATCGGGTATTAGAAGACCTCTTGAGAGCCTGTGTATTGGATTTTGGTGGATAATGGGATGACCATTTGCATCTAGTAGAGTTTGCATACAATAATAGTTATCAGTCCAGTATTGGTATGGCTCCGTTTGAAGCTTTGTACGGAAGACCGTGCAACTCACCGTCATGTTGGGTAGAAACTGGTGAGAAGTTTGTGCTTGGACCTGATGTGATAAGAGAAACTTCAGCTAAGATTAAGATTATCCAACAGCGAATGAAGGCTGCCCAAGATAGGCAGAAGAGTTATGCTGATAAGAGGAGAAGAGAATTAAAGTTCTCCATTGGCGACTTGGTGTTTGTCAAGATTTTTCCGTTGAAGAGCGTGATACGATTTGGCAGGAGATGCAAGTTAGCACCAAGATTTGTTGGTCCATTCCCAATTCTTGAGCAAACTGGAAATTTGGCATACAAAGTTGAATTACCAGAGAAGATGGCAGGAGTTCACAACTTATTTCATGTTTCCCAGTTAAGGAAGTTCGTGCACGACCTAGATGTGACTATTTCACCTGATCAGTTGGATGGTATCGAAGTTGAACCCGAGGCCATTGGGAACCGCAAGCCTATGCGTATTGTTGGGAACAATAAGAAGCAACTTCGAAGGAAAGCGGTGAATCTAGTCAAAGTCCAATGGGGGCGAGAATGAGGACGACTGTACTCGGGAGACAGAGGAGAGAATTTGGAAGACGTATCCAGAACTCTTCGCCTGTTAAGATTTAAACTTCAATTTAGTCTTTCCGCATGCTAGGATAGGCTTATTTTGTTGTTTTGCATGATTGATTGTTGTTTGTGGCTGGTAGGCATGCGAGATCCTTTGTATGTTTTGGGTTAAGGAATTTTGGGGATAAAATTTCTTAAGGGGGGAGAGTGTAACGACCCGCATTCTATGCATCATAGGATCATAGAATATTTATTTCTTTCACATACGAAGTCATATGGTCATGTAGCTTTGGGAAGCAACTAGTGGGGTCATTTCCCATGTTCATGATTTTTCCCGATTTTTAAATGACCGTTTTGCCCCTAGCTGATCTTGTTTAGCCATAACTATTGATTGGAAAGGAGTTTTGACCAAAAACCACTATCATTAGATCCGGATGATGGTTTACAATTCCGTAGAGTGGTCACACTAGCCAAACGGACTCACCGTTTGGGAGATATGGTTGTAACAAGTTTCAGAAGGTGAAAAACTGCTTAACCGGGCCGAATAGGGTGATTAGTGAATGGGCCCATAACCCATTTCGGGATTAGGTTTATGGGAGGCTGAAATGAGTTAGGTTTTCATTCTATTTCAGTTTTCTAGTCGTCACTTACCTCTTAGAAACCATAACATTGGCCTCCAACCTCTAAACCACCTCCAAATCACTTTCTAATCAAGGATTAAGCTTGGCAACATCAAATCAAGGCGGATTAGCACAAGAATTAAGTTAGAGCTGCTGTGTTGCATCGGTATTCGCGCCCAAACAGTAGAGTTTCAGTTCTAAAGGTTTTATTTGTGGCTAAGGTGAGTGATTTGCATAGTTCCTCACTAATTATGGTTAATTAAGGGTAATTAGTGTTGATTAGCGAATTTATACGCTAATAAATTCTGGAAAAATGTTGATAAAATTCGAAATATTGTTTTATACCTCTGTTAGAAATTTGGGTTAATTTGATTAAGTTTTGCTAATCATATCATTAGTTTTGCCTAAACATGCTTAAGGGGAAAATTGGGGTTTTAGGCTATTTTGATCCATTTTACATGCTATGGTTGTAGTTTTGATGTTTAGGGTTGATTCTCTACGTTGCCATGACTTTATGATATGTTTTGTGATTGATTAGAACTGTTAGATTGGTCGAAAACGCCGCTGTATGGCGTAAAACAGTCGCTGGAAAGTCGCAGGAAATATGGAGGGTTTCGAACCGGACCGAATCGGATGATTGGGCTCGGATCGGATAGGAGAACCGAGCAAGTGGATTCGATTCGGATTGGAACTTAGCATAAGGGGCTTGGCGAGAAGGAAGGCCATTTGCTTAGAGTTGAGTTGGGCAGAGGATCGGATCGGAGTGACAAAAAGGGGATCAGATCGGTGCTAGGGCGTGGGATCGGATCGGCTACCGAACCGAACCGAAGCTGGCATCTTCTGAGGCGTACCAACGAAAGAGACAACAAGGAAGGTTGGATCGGATCGGAACTTGACACTATAAGGAGGACCTTGGCACTTTACCACCGGACCGAGCCACATGTGAGAAGCTAAACCAAAACGCATGGAGGAGATGAACCCGAACCGAACCGAGCATGAGTGACCGAACCGGACGTGTACTTCTATTTCTACATGACGACTCTTTTGAAGACCAACTCCAATTCGACCAAAACCCGAGATGCAAAGGAAGTCCAAATAGAAAGTAGAACTCAGGATCCATATGGGAACCAACGGGTCGACTTCATGTGTTCAGCTTTGCTGCGGGACGTGTGTGAAGGGGCTGTCGATGTCTGTAACTTTGATCACTATGTGTAGGGAGTATGTGAACGATTTCAGGGCCATAGTGGCCTAGGTACGACTAAAGAGCTAAAGACCAATGAAGTGAGGTCATTTGTAAAGATTTGGTCATGACTTCATGTGGTAAGCTTGGTAGTAGCAGTAGTTGTACAAGTCGAACTCCATCACTACTTCGATGGGTCTAGTGATTGACAGTGGTGGACATCGTATGCTTTACGCACTAAGTGAGAGATGTGAGGATGGTTGCTATGGTTGATTTGTTTGCCATCATTATTACATGCACACCCCCACCCCCGTTATCCTTACACCATCTGTTCAGTGACATCTTAGAGTATTGTACGGTATGTAGTGCTAACTCTTTGGTTGCAGGTCCAGGTTCATGTATGGTTTAGTATACCTATTATTGTTCTGTTTAGCTGTTTATAGCTCATACCAGACTTTTTGTCTGACCCACAGTTTTATGTCTCTTCTTATTACTCTGGGTGCTCTCACGAGCAGAGTAGAGACAGGTTAGGTGGTATGCACGGGTAGCTGTACCGGAGACGGGCAGGAGGCTTCCACGTATGATATATATAGACATTCTCCCTGTGTTGTTGAAGATCACTGCTTGGGCATTAGTAGTGCATCTTCTACTTTAGCTTTCTTTTGCTTTAGAGACAGTTTAAAGTTGTAATAATGATGTTGGATCATAAGCTGTATTTGGATTTCCGCTGCTTGTTGGTTTAGTTTTCAGCTTATGCACTGTCTCACCTGTTTTATGTCAAGATTATATTATTATTATATTTTGTTCCATGCGCTGTGAGACATTCTACAGGTTCCTTGTTAGTTCATTCTCTTCTTTCCTTTCTTTGGCGACCGTTCCGTGCTAGCCGGACATGTGTACAGCGCACCTTCGGAGGAAATGCAGGCTGGTGCGGGGCGGGCCGTCACATGTCAGTTCCTAGAAGAGCACGACCGTGTAGCGTAATTCTCAGGGTTGCAAATGGCCTATGGCAAACGGATGTTTCTTGGGGGAACCAAGCATAACCATTGTGTTTGCTACGATCTACAGTCGTGATAATTGCGTAATCCGCAGAGCTGTGAAAGCATGCGGGTATGGATGTTTCCTGGGGGATCCAGGTGTAACCACTATATACCTGCGGTCTACATGGCATATCTACAAGTGAAAGAGATGTAACCACTAGAGTTACTAAAGGTCGAATGGAGCCATGCGATGTTGAGATATCTTAGTGATGTGGAGCCATCTGTTTTGTGCAGCACTGTGTCTTTGTGACTTGATTCGTCTTCGTGACGTGAATTGTCCTCGTGACTTGGTTTATCTTCATAACTTCATAATTTGTTTCCGTGATTTTGAGATAGAGCAGTCAATGCTCAATGACCTCAGATTTTCTTTTGATTCCTAAATATCTTCCGTTGATCTGTCTATGACGAAATTCACAGGGAAGTGATTTCCTACGGATACAGATGTTTTTTGGGAGATCTAGATGAAACCATTGTGTATCTGCGATTCATAAACAATCAACATATCAATATCACATTGGTAATTCCCATATCGATTTTTTAGAAATTTTTGAAATATTTTTCATTGAGAGTTGAAGCAAGGATATTTAGTGCTTGGAGATTTTAGTCATGCGTCTGGCCAGCGTATGTCTAACATCTGTGAGAGCGACAATATACTTGTCAAACTTCGAGTTATCAATTATTTTCAAATAAATAATTTTAAATTAAAATATACCTCACTAAATAAGTTAAGAAAGAGAATTTTGGAGCAATAATACAAATATTTTATGTATAAGAGATTTCAGATTTAGGGGAAATTTTCAAGTTGAAAATTTGTAACTTGAAGGGGATATGTTATTTACACTCTTCAACGAGTGTTGGAAAAACATTAAATGGATTGAATGTAAAGAGAATGGTTTTAACAGGGATTGTGAGGAATAAGTGGAACGATGGGTAAATATTGACAGATGAGTTTGTAAAGAAATTAGGATGCGTAAATCCAAACGTATGCAGAAATTGAGATTTAAGAAGAGAGAGATTTTGAAAAGAAATTTGATTTTTCCATAATTTTGAAAAGAAATTTGATTTTTATGACTAATTGAATATGATGATATAATGGATAAAGAAAGAGGATCGATGACTTAAATATTGATATTTAAATTAATCGTGGAAGAATTTCACACAAATATGAAAAATGAAGTATATAGTGGTATGACTCTAATGATCTCTCCTTTTCGAGGACGAAAAGTTTTAATGGAGGGGGAGGGGGGGAGGGGGAAGATTGTAACGTCCTGGAAATGTCCGTAATTTGAAATAGAAATTAATTAAGGATTTCACAATAAACAATTAATTTTACATTTGGATTCGAGATTAAAAATCCAAGTTTATTGGTCTGAATAAGAATCAAATTCGGTATTAAGTTCCAGAATGGAAAATCGGAAAATCAAATATTTATTGTTGAATATTTGAAATAGATTTGTTAGGATATTTGATTTAAATTTCGACTAAAATTATAAAAGGTCGAATTTAAAAATAAAGGTAGTTAATGTTAAATAAATTGGGAATTTTATTTAGTTATATACGGAGAGATATGCGTGTATTGATATATATAAAAGAATTAAAAACTAATGTTTCAAATATAGAATCAAACGGAGTTATTTAGCGGTAGGCGTAATTCAAATATAAACCGACAAATAAATTGAATTTAAAAATAAAATATCTTTGTATACAAATGTAGTCGGATTACAATTTAGGATACCGAAACGAAGATTTACATGTAATTTTTGTTGCAATTGGAGAATGCGGTTGCGGCACAAATTCCGAGCGTTCAAAGATAAATTTTGCGGTAAAGATTTATATTTAATTTTACCGAGTATTGCCTATCTTAAATATAACCTACATTAGTTGTAAACTTAGCCGACTTATTCGTTGGAATTCGCAACCCCTATGAGCCTATTGATGGACATCATTCTTATCTCCATGATCTTTCCCTTATAAAAATCCATGGCTGGAGAAGCATCGCAAACCAGAAAATCGAAAACCCCAAGCTTTCTTTAGCTAACAGCAGATCGTCTTCCTTTCAATTTGTTAATGGCTAAAGCCATAAATTTGTTTTCTTTCCCCTTTGTTTTAAGTATAACCGATACCTCCTCCTCAAAATCAAATCATCGTTCCATCCCTTTCAGCAGATTCCCAAAACCGAAAAAGGGATGTTTCCCTAAATTCAAAATCACACCTCCTCCAAACCCAATTCGGTTCGCCTCTTTCTACCACAACCCACCTGAACCTGCAGTTTGCTCGCTCCTGTTTCAGCATGAAGTGAAGCCGTGCCCAGGTTTGAGGAAAAGAACCTAACGGTGGCAATTCCTCCTCTCTGATCGCCAATACCCAAGCTGCTTCTCGTTTCAAATCCGTCGCGATGTCGAAGGTGAGTTATCTCACTCACGGTTAATTTTAATTCAAGCATTTTAACTACAGTACAACCTAAATTGAATTAGTTGTAATTGGGTTTGATTTGTTGTGGGTCGCCGCTCTTGTTGTTGTAGCACAGTTGTTGATTTACCCAAAATTGTTTATGCTTTTACGGTCCCGTCTTGCCCTATTAAAAACTAAGAACATGGGATTGAAATAGGTGCTACAGTTGATCTTAGATTGTGTCATGCTTGCCATTTTGGTCATTTTCGAACTGTGGCATTCACTGCTACAGGACATGAGTATACATATACATGGTCAGTATTGTGACATATTGACATGGTTTAGGACATGATAATCTTCTTAATATCGAAGTAAATGCGAACTGATCACTTTCCTGCTTGCTGTCATTATATATAGTGCTACATATAAATTTGGACATGTCATTGCCATGAGTCAATCACTGTTAAATGACCCTAAATGTTAGCAAACGTTGAAATACAAATTTTGGACTAATGTACTGGTCAATGCTGCCTATGTTTTGCATTAATGCATGTGACATGGAGAACACATTTGGAAAATATTCTAAAATCAGTAACCTGTGTGGCCTCCTTGCTTGTAGCGCTATATAGATTCGATCATACTTTGGTTCACATACTAGAAACCTGCTGCTTGATTTGTTTGCATACTTAAAAATCTCCATACCTTTTAATTTACTATAACACATTACTATATCTAGCAGTAGAGGGTGTAAAGATGGAATTTCATGGCATGAAAAAGGGAATGTAATTACCATAATCACTGTTAAAGTGGTTTGCATATGTTGCCTTGTTTTTTTGGATCCGTAGTATTTGCAGTAAAATCATGTTTTGCTGTGTTTGACATGCCTGGGAGATTGCTTGGCAATTTTGAAAAAAAAAACTATATACAATTTTGACAAATAAACTATTAGGAAAATTATATGGAATGTACACATGGTAATACATAGTACAACCATTTACAAACTGCACTACACTCAATGGTTCTATAAAACAACAGCTAAAACATTTGGTGTGATATTAATTATAATACATGACAAGCATTTGGTATTATATTAATTATACTGCGTGACAAGCATTTGATATCATATGGATTATACTGCACTGATAAGCATTTGATACTTGCATCGAGTCTTTTTACAACACTTTGTTAGATAACTTGATTGTTATAAGTGGTGGTAAATCGGGGTATATATGCCCTGTCCTGTAGTTGAGATTTGTATACCACTTTACCTTGTTGCAAACCTGAGAATCGCACACACATTATGTTCATATTTTATGTAGCATGCTATACTGTGTGTGAGCTATGATTATTGAGGCTTGGCTGTTGCTATGCAATATTTTGTGCTATAAATTTTAACATGCATTTTGTCTTTCACCTGAACTATACTGAATTTGGTCATTTGTAGATTACAAATAATATACATGTATGGTATATGATATACGAAAATTTTTGACTTCCTATTTCACTTAAACATGAATGATATATGACTCGTTAGTAGCCTAGCCTACTTGTCTCTTATGCATGGTCTGATTTCGTCTGAGGTACACTCAGTACGTATAATGGTTCTGTCGTGTGTTAAAACCTAGAATAAATGCCATTTTTGAAAATTTGTATGTTGGTCGTGATTTTGGAAATCTGAATGCATAATGCCCTAAATTGTTACTTATTCTAACTGTGGTCACTTGACAGTTGGGTACATATATCCAGAATTTTAGAACTGCCTATGTTAGGATTAACTGTTATAATTTTAGTATTTTATTAGAGTTGACTATTATAATTTAGATTCTATTGAAGTTAATTTACTTGAACTATGATTAATCTTGACTTGAGTGTTTTATGTTTTTGCATGGAACGTTCGGGTTAGACCCGTGTATCTCAGATCTAAAGATTACAGCTTAGGGTTCGAAGTTTGGCAAGCGGGGGATTTCGAAGACGGCGTGCTCTAAGTTTTTAAACAGTAAATATATTTTTCTTGTATTCAGATTGTTTAAAAATTCCGCTGTAGATAAACTTCTTGTATACAAAATTATGGTTATAAAAAAAAGTGATATTTTGTTGTTCAATATCGTGTCTTCTAGTTGTATTTTCTGTGTTGATTCTGTATTTTAAACTCTGTAAGCTAAATAATGATCCGTCGATTTGAACGTTTTAAGTTGGTTTAATTACCAATTTTAAGTGGTCAAAAGGGCGGGCCATTACATTAGACATCACCGACGAAGACATTGCTCCAGAAAAATGAAGACGTCGTTTTTTAGCTAATGTTTATGTGAAGTTTTCTTTAGTGTATCTATAAGAATGAGGGAAATATTCTCCCTCAGAAACTCTTTCCTTTAATACCCTCAACTCGTCATCGTAGTCTTGCTTACTCTTGATCCTCTCCATCAGAACTGGTCTTATCTCCATAGCCCCCAGAAATCTTTTATCTGCCTCATATGATGGTTGTAAATTGAAACTTGGGGTGGCAATTGGACCCGACCCGATGGACCCGGACCCGACCCGACAGGTCTCGGTTCTAGGCGAGTCGGGTTTGTCGGGTCTAAACTATACATTTCAAAAATCTGGACCCGACCCGTCCCGAGCTTCGGTTCGGATCAGGTCGGGTTGAAGCTCGGGTCGGGTCGGATCCGATTGAATAATAACACTAAAAATACATATATTTCAATGTTTTTTGGTTGGGTCTTTCGGGTCGGGTCTATGCGGGTCGGGTTTGATCGGGTCTTGATGGTATTTTTCATCACCTAGACCCGACCCGAGACCCATCGGGTTTGGTTCGGGTCCGGGTCTTTTCGGGTCAGGTCGGTTCGGGTTTTAGGCCCCCGGTTCTAATTGTCAGCCCTAATTGAAACTAGAGAGATTCTAACTGTCTTCACTCGGTTATCTCACTAACGGTAGCATGCCTCCGACTCAAAGTGTCAGCCACTACGTTACCCTTATCAGGGGTATACTGATTAGAGAAATCAAAATACGCAAGATATTCCATCCATCTCTGTTGTTGAAAGTTCATATCTCGCTGAGAAAACAAATACCTAAGAGACTTATGATCAGTGAAAAACTCTAACTTCTCTCCAAGAAGATAACGTCTCCACATCTTAAGGGCGAAAATCGCTGCTGCTAACCCTAAATCATGATGGGGTACCTTTTCTCGTAATCCTTAAGTTGTCTACCTGCGTAGGTAAGTACTCAACCCTCTTGCATAAGTACCGCTTCCAAACCGGTAACACATGCATCCATAAAAATTGTGAACATCTCGGTTCCATCCGGAATAATAATAATAGGTGCACTTGTGAGAGATTCATTCAACCTCTCAAAGGCAATTCCACATTTCTCCCTCCATACAAACTTATGATCCTTTTCGGTCACTTGGTTTAGAGCGGTTGCAATCTTCGTGAAGTCCTTAATAAATTTCTGGTAATAGTCTTCTAACCCAAGGAAACTCCTAACCTTCGTTGCATTACGGGGTATTCTCACTCTTGGACAGCTTCTACCTTAGCGGGGTCTACTGGTAATCCTTCCCCCGAAACAATATGCCCTAGAAACTTGACTTCTTTTTTCCAAAAGTGGCATTTCTAGAATTTGATTTTAAGTTGGTTCTCTCTTAAAATTTATTGGACTCTTCCCAAGGTATCCTCATGTTTCTTATGGTCCTTGGAAAAGATAAGGATGTCATCCACAAATACTACCACAATATTAATTAGTATGCCTCTAAATACCCTAGAAACTTGACTTCTTTTTTCCAAAAGTGGCATTTCTAGAATTTGATTTTAAGTTGGTTCTCTCTTAAAATTTATTGGACTCTTCCCAAGGTATCCTCATGTTTCTTATGGTCCTTGGAAAAGATAAGGATGTCATCCACAAATACTACCACAATATTAATTAGTATGCCTCTAAATACCCTAGTCATAAGGTCTATAAAGAAAACAGGGCATTCGTCAAGCCAAAAGGCATAACCTCCCACTTGAAAAGTTCATCTGGCGCCCTAAACGTTGTCTTGGCTTACTCTCTTCCGAAATCCTTAATTGGTGAAATTTAGTAACCAAATCTAACTGGGAAAATATTCGGGCTCCTTCCAAATGGTCAAACTAGCCATCAATTCTCGGTAAGGGATATATTTTCCATCTTAGTCAACTTGCTAAGTTCCATATAATCTACACATAATCTCAGTGATCCATCAGATTTTGAGGCAAACACTGCTGGTGCACCCTACTCAAAGGTACTCCTATGAATAAACATCGAGTAATAACAAAGCGATCCGAATGTCCTAAGCAAAGAGTAATGACTTTGTCACAAGGCTAGTTTATAGGCTTCATTAAAAGAGTATGCCTTGACACTACACCAGAAAACACTTTTAACAACATTTAAAAAATGCCATGATAAACTATTACAGCACAATGATAAACGCTGTATAACGACATGCGGTCATAGGTATAAAAATTTCAACAGGAGAAGAAAAAACGTTGTAGAAAACCCTATTTTATAGCATTTATACTGAGCTATTAATAGTTTTGAAATTTTTTCTAGATCGTTGCTTCCTTTTACATCAGCGAGTGATAAACGCTGTTATTAACTTATAACAACATTTACAAACTGCTGTCAAAAGCACACAGTTGTGTTCTATATGTATCAACAATATTTCATAAACGTTGTTATTAAGTATTCAAAGTAATGATAACACTAGATAAATGCTGTTAGTAAGTTTTATGAGTAATGACAACATTAGATAAACGTTGTCTTTTGCTGTTTTGTTTTTTCACAGCATTCCCATTTTGCAGTATCAAAATATTTATGCACATACATACCAGCATTTAAATATATCTATCAACCAACGAATATCAATAGCACATTCAAATCAAATAGAAAAACTATCGTATAAACACATAACTGTTGATCATTTGCATAAATTATATAACACAATATTCATACATAGACACCATCAATAAACCAAGTTTACAAAATTTCCATGAACAAAAATAACACCTTAACTAAGTTTACACAATAGTCGTCGAACAAAGTCACAATATCTATGGGTAGAACACAGTATCCATAAAATAAGTAAGTTCACATCGAATACCAACAAAATGGATAATTAAAAAGTTTCATTTGCTTACTTAAAAAGAAAAAACTGTTACCTTTTCTGCACCAACGGTCTTTAATTACTTACAATGAAGAAATTCAAAAGTCGATGAATCTGCTAGCAACACATGATGCATTCTAATCTTGATTGCAAACAACATATTGATTCTACCGATAGTATATGACATGAAAAACATACGATTTATTTAATTTATCATCAATGATTTAATAATCATATTGATGGCCCTTTGTTTATAGTAAAACTTAAATTAATTTTGCTAAATATTTATAGTAGTTAGTTCGCTTCTATAAGCTTGTTTAACTTTTATAAATCTCAATCATTTTTTATTAAATTTAATTAACTTGGTCAATTTATTATTTTACTTTTATAATATTTAGTTATTTTTTTAAATAAAATTTGATTAATTGATTACTATTATTTATATTACTTAGTTAACATTTAGTTAATTTTTATAAAATAGTTAACTTGTTAATATTTTATAATTTAATATTTTTATGTTTATTATAAACTTAGATTATTATTATTGTTACTATAAACTTGTTAGGTTTTATAAAACTTTATTAACTTGGTTATTGTTATTATAATAAACTTGTTAATTTTCATAAAGTTAGTTAAATTTGTTAATATTTTATAATTTATTATTATAATAATTTTAGTTAAGTGTTGTTATTATTATCATTATTATTATTAGTCTGAACTTGCTATTTTTTTTTGTAAAAAGTAGTTAACTTAGTTAAATTTTACATTTCTTAGTAAATTTTTATGAACTTACCTGTTATACTATCTATAAATTATCAAAAATATGGAAGTAAAATGCAGTGGTGCACAAATTTGGTGCCGTGGATATCACCACTGCAGCGTTTAAGAAACACCACTATGTGGTGCATCTGCACTGCTATTGTGGTGCAAATGCACCATAATGATGCATTGCACGACTGCAGTGGTGCTGCTGGACCGCTCTATGTAACATTTGCACAACTTTTGTGGTGGAGTGCACCACTGCCGTGGAGTGCACCATGCAAACATAAGCCACATGTGAACATGATTAGACATATTGTACAAATAAAGATATCAACCAACTAACTTATTTAAAATTTTATAATATTTAGTTAATTTTCACAAAACTTGATTAATATTAACAAAACTTGATTAATTTTAACAAAATTATATAATATTTATAAATCTTAGTTAACAATTATTATTATAAATCTTAGTTAATTATTTTTATTATAGAATATATGGTTATATTTTATATTTTTATATACTAGTCAAATTTTATAGACTAAACTTCTTAATTTTTATAAAATTAGATAACTTATTTAAAATTTTATATTATTTAGTTAATTTTTATAAACTAATTTAATATTTATAAATCTTAGTTAATGGGTGCTACTATTCACACCCTAGTTTACACTTCCGGCCACCTTCCTAAAGTTAATACAAATGATTATTTTTTATATTCTTATGGCCACCAATATTATTCCTTCACTTAGTTACTCACCACCATACTTCTCTTAAGAAAAACACGTACTTCCCTACAATTTCAAAACCTAAACCCTAACAAAAGCAGATATTCTTTTGTGTCTAATAGGGATGGAAGATGATGATAAAAAGCATAGAATTGCTTGATTTTTATTGTTTTCTATTATGTTATAGAATATGTTAGATTTTTTTAATGTTCAGGGTTTTCCATTGCGTTTTAGGATATTTTTTCCATTCATTTGAAGATTTTAAGTTTGAAGGACATTAAATTTGATGACGCTGTAATAGAGAATGACAATGTAAGTTTTGATTTTATGGTTTTTATCCATATAACTTACGTATATATTAACTTTTTTTTTATCGTTTGATAGATGGAGTATTTGAACGATGATAAATTGGATGATAAACATGATGGTTGTGATAATATGATGCAAGATGTTCGATCAAATGACTCAAAAAACATAAATGTTGATTTTGAAGTATCATTTCACAACCAACGAAGTAAATACTCATTTATAAAAATTAAAATTGCTAATGTGCTTATGAAATGAATTATGTTAATTTTTTCTTGAACTATTTGATTTTAGGTATTCGATTCATAGAGTACATTGATGTAAGGTAGGATGGAAACGTTCGTGTAGAGGAAGGAGCTGGTGGCCTCTACATTTTTTTGTTATTAAACAAATGGTGGCCAGTAGAAAATTTTTGAAATATTTGGAGTGCTTTTAGTCTTGATGGCCAAAAGTGTAAATAGGGATGTGAATAGTAGCACCCTAGTTAATTTATTGTTATTATTATAAATCTTACTATTTGAAGTACAGTATACCGCTATAAAAATTATTATTATTGTCAAAAGCACAGATATGAAATATTTGAAGCACAATTTCATACTGGAGCATCATTACTGCAATATTTCATCTAATGTGTTAGTCATTACTAAGAGTGAGAATACCCCGTATGTCCAAAATATTTCATAAACTAATTTCATATCCATGCTTCAAATATTTCATCTAGTGTGTTAGTCAAGTTTCAATGTTCTGCACTATCTTGGTTAAGTTGTTTTCACTTATGACTAAAATACAGTATACCGCTATAGTATCCATATGTCCAATATTTAATAAATGATAATAGTAGTTATATTCAAACAGTGCACTAACTATGCAAGTTTAAAAGAAAAATACTAATGTGTATCACATATATTATTGTTTCTCTTTAGTTAAGAATGGGATAACATTTTAATCATATATCATAATAAGCTGAGTATTTAGAAATAATTTGAGAAACTATAGTCTATAGGATGATTTGAATTTCTATAGTATTATTTGTCAGCTGAAAACAACCAATATAATGGTTCGTAGTATTTTGGCAGATTTCTCAGTTGAACCAATAAGAAACATTAGAACTCTTACAAAGTTTAATCAAGTATCCAAGATATTCATTATCATTTCAAATATAAAAATCTAGTGGAAAATTTTGACTAAATTTATCACCAAGTGCATCAATTAAGCAAATATGCAATCAAGACATTCTTATTCCAACATTTATTGAGACAAGATATAGAAAAAAGAAGTTTTAGAAATGTACCAACATGCTTGAATCTTCATAAATCTGCAAGTTAAATCCGCTTTTGTATGCAAATGGCTTATCTAAAAGCTCATTGCATGCTCCTATAACATCAGCATCATTCATGTTGAAGCCTTATTGTAGATGCATTATACCTACATAGGTTTGTAAGTATATTTCATGATCAGTGGAGTGAACATTAACAATGTTTCCCTGTGTATCCAGAATTAGCAATACTATAATTCTATTGCAATATCAATGATGACAAAAAAACGAGGCTATCAAAAGTCAGATAACTAAAGAGGTCAAAAATAAAGAAAGAAATTTATTGTCAAAAGCACGGATATGAAATATTTGAAGTATAATTTTATACTGGAGAATCATTACTGCAAACTTTTGTACGATCAAAATGTTATATGCTCTATTTCTGACAGTGTTGTATTTGCAAAGGTTATCAACTTAAATATGAATTTCAAGCATACCTCAGTCGAAACATAGTTACCACTTAAACATTATTTATTGAGTGTGTACTATGTAGGTCTGAACTTATATAAGTGACCGAATTTCCAAGAGTATAATAACTGCTTTCTACCCTTAAACATCCGAAAAGGTGAATTATTAGTTTCAAGCACTAATTTGCATTGGAACACATCTTTATATAAAACATACCTGATCGATCCAAGGGAAAAAGCTTTTTTTATGTTCATTAGCATAACAACAAAGCAAGTTGCATGCAGTGGCTTTCTCCTCCAAGACACTAGTATGTACACCAAATTGCAAAGGCTTTAAACTTTGTCTGCTTGGCGTTCGAATACTTGTTAAACGTGTTTGCTTCCAATCTCACTTTGACTTCCATGCCATCCTACGATCTTCGTTACCCTGATTCTTAGGCTCTTGTCAATGGAGTCGAGATGGCGTCCGTTACGGGTATGTTTTCCGACCAAGCAGAGTAAGTGAACTAACCTACAATGTACTCATTCTCAATTGAGGGGCACTCCAAACCATATAAAAACTCAACAATGGAGGAATGGTGACTTCTCTAAATTAGATTCCTAGTTCATAGTTAACCGTTATTGGCGTGTCTGATATGTACGACGTGTTGGATGCGTGCATAATGGTAACGTGTTAAATCTTAGGCTTGTTGTTTCAGAACAGCAAGCATGCGCTTGCTGATCCGAACAACAATGGCTTGTTGTTCCAAACAGCAAGCTCTTAGGCTTGCTATTTCGGAACAACAAGCCATTGCTATTCCGAATAGCAATAGCTTGCCGTTCCGAACAATAAGCTCCTAGGCTTGCTATTTCAAAACATCACACTCATATTCTCTATAAAAATTATAGAAAAAGTACCTGAAAAGTCATGATATCGAACAAATATGGAACACATATACGTGATGAGAATTCAGGTTACCTTTACGCCATTATAGCATAAGCCAGAGTCCCACACATAAAGCAAATATAGATGGCGAATGAAAGAAAATTATCCCCTCTTTTGTATGTGTATATAAGATCCTACAAGTAGACACTAAATTTCATGAACATAAATATCCATATCGGTATATTATTGATAAGCAGTAAGTATATACGACAAATTGATAACAAAAGTTATATTGATTATATTGCTTTAACATGTATAAGATTATAATAACCATTCGGAAAATAATATTCCAACATAAGACGGTTTTATACACTTTATTACATGCGGATCTAAATTTATATAAATTTATTTCTTAATATAACTTGTAATCTCTCATTTGTTTTACCTAATTTATGCAATCTGTCACATAGATTAACTCATCTACATAGCTACAAAGAGTAACATAATTATCCTAAAAATTACTTAAGATAAATTTATATATATGGATTAAAAAAAATTATATATAAATTTCTACAAACATAATCCGTGTTCCACAAATCTACATACAAATTGCAGACTGAAATTAGTTCGTTCGAAAAAATTAAGATATAGTCAAAACTGAAATTCAAAAGAATAATTTTTGTATCAGAAAAAAATGCATTGGAAGGTTCATTGTGATAATCTGGTAATAAAGTATTCATCATATTTGACTTAACTTTTATCATGATAAATGTAAATAAGTAAAACTAATCTAGTAAATTTCAAAATGCCAACTACTTATGTAGCAAGCATCAAAACTTTCAATTAATGGGGTAGAAAACTAAACAAAAGGGGTATCTGTAAAAAGAATAAAGGATTAAACTAGCTAGAATGATCAAAGCAAAAGACTAGGAGACCTGCCTTTGATAAATAATGCTACCTAACAAATGTTGCTGCTCTTGATCCAAATTCCCTTTTTGCAGACCAATATCATACATTTATTGAATTCCCTTCTGTGCATGAAGCACACGGAGAACAAAATAGGATGAACACAATTTCCGCCACTGTTAAACCTGCAATTGACTAAGACTTGATATTATCTAGCCAAACAAATTGCAATTGACCAAGACTTGGTATTATCCAACCAAAGGTGAAAAAACGTACTTGTAGAGCTTACTAAAAGCCCATAATCATGTAGAAAACAAATATAAGACTGTTTAAGATGGGAAGTTCCATATTTTATCAATTATAAAGCATTCATCAGAAGCAAATATTGAGGAAAGTAGCAACTAATACACATATCCAAAACAAAATTTGCTTCCAACGATTACTTAAATGGAATGATCTAAATCAATCACTCAATCGACAATTTATCCAATAACCATCTGAAACTAAATACTAGAAATTGTGGAAGCTGAAAATACCTGAAATGTGAGTAGGGCAATGATGAAAGTAGAAAAGATGAGAAATCGACCTTCACTGTCTTATGTTTCGAAGACAGATACAAGGGGCTAATGTTCGAGCTGGATGTTGCAGGCGAGATTAT
Organism: Allium sativum; assembly: GCA_030737875.1. NCBI lineage: Eukaryota > Viridiplantae > Streptophyta > Magnoliopsida > Asparagales > Amaryllidaceae > Allium > Allium sativum. Next base: position 534,808,913 of record CM060926.1, read on the forward strand.
GGGATAAACAAAATTTCATCAGAGATTATAGTATTTTTAGGATTTTAATTAGGTTTAGAAAAATTTGGGGAAAGTGGGTAGTTTACTGTGTCTTACGTTAGAGAAAGAAAAAGAAGGCAGCAACCCTCAAAATGAAGCGCGTTAACTTAGACAGAATGGAAAAGAAGGTGGCAACCATTAAAATGAAGCACGTTAACTTAGATAGCATTTATATTTTTAATTTCTAATTTAGCATATGCTTTTCTCAACATTCTAGACAGAAACGTTGTCCTATATTGCTATGAATAAAACATTTTCGTGTAGTGTGACCGCATTTGTATTGTAGGCCTAACAAAATTGTACTTTGCTAACGGTCAAAAGGCTGATAGATGGAGGAGGGTACTCTTATGACACCTAGGCTCATGGCTTTGTAAGCAGGTTTTTGTTCGGCGAGGGCCCATAAGTATAGTCGCATACATCTATCGGTCATCATATGGCAAAGCGAGAACGAGAAAGACTGGAGCTAAACAACATGCCAATGATCTTTAGCTATCGAGACATTAGATAAGGAACAACGCCAATTAGATGTTTATATTGTTTGCAGTAGGATATGATCAATGGCTCTTGATGGGTCTTTCAACTAGTTGAGGGAGGCTGTATGGAGCCATAAACATCGAGGAAGAGATAGTTCAAATAAAATATTTGTATTGTAGGAGTAACAAAGCTGTCCTTTATAGATTTCGAAATATCTAATTGAGTTCTATAAAAGGGTGGACCTTGGTAGCAGAGCTCAGGTAGTATACAGTACGGTTACGTGTATGTCCTTGATGTTTGCACAGGGTGTACATAGTCATCCAAGCATTGGAGCAAGCAGATGCGAACGCAGTTTCACGTTTTCTTATCAAACAATGGAAAACTTGTACTATCAGCCTCATAAAGTTGTCCTTTAAAGATGTAGTAGAAGTACTCTTTCATAGCGAGATGACGGAGTCCTATCGAGGAGGGTACCGAGGGTGCTATTGGTAGTACCTAGGATCGCAGCAGTCAACTGGGCATAACTATATATGTATGGATTATTAAGTTTTCATAACTATAACTGGGTTAGAATGCTTGTTAATGGCGACATGCGATTTTATCATTATCTGATTTCGTTGTGCGTAAGTTTTCCTAACCCTAATAATTTTTTCTTTCTTCTATCTGATTTCTTCCAACCTTCAACGGAAGCATCGATTTCACTGGTAAGCCATCTGATATCGCGTTTTCCTACCACAACTGAAAAGCCAAATCTTAGACCTAATAATAAATGAAGAAATCCACACCTAGAAACCAGATCTACTATTATTTGGACCATTCTCCAAACTGCATCGCTCATGAACTTCATGTTCAGCTCCGATCAAATTTATCGATCTAGAAATGGTGATTTTGTTCGAATATGGGGATCAAGCCACTAGAGATTTTGGGTTATGGCATGCTCCAGTGTAAGTGATTTCATCACTTCCAATTTCTCTTAACTGGTTCCGATGTATATTCGATTTTGCTATTTTTTCTGCTTCGATTTCTTTGCAAAGGGGCTGTGAGTTTTGTTGGATGATTGGATGCTTATTAAATGACTGTTGTTGGTTTTTAATCGATTTCGATTCATCTAGAAGTAGGTTATGCATTTTTTTATTTTGGGATTGTTTAAGAGAGGTTGGTTATGAATTCTGTTTGGATATATGGTTTTCATTTGCATTTGGGTAAGATTTGTTTGGTTCTGGGCTTTGGCTAGATCTTACTGCAAATGTAGTTGATTCCATCTTTTCTATTTTGGACTTAAAAGTGCCATTTAAGGTTTTGGCAATGGTTTGTTTGATGGTATGTTGAAGTTAGATCTAGTCTCCATTTTCAATCAACTTTCTTCAACTAGATTAACACGCGAGTGTAAATCAAAGCCAATCAGATTTGGTGTTAACTGTTTACTGCTTTACATGGTGATTTTATGAGTGTGGAATCCAATCTACCATTATATGGTTTATGTGGTGATTTTTGCATTTGTTGGATAATGGTCAGTTCATATTTGTCCAGATATCCATGACTTGTAATTGCTCTTCTATAAATTGGCACTTGGATTCTCTATTTTTAGTGTCGCTTCAGGTAGTAAGATTGATCAGCAATGTTGCGAATCATCAACTAGATTTAGTGCTTGGAATTGATTCTTTTGGGGCTTAGGTGAAAATCATTTATTTAAGGGATGCTTTATCATTGGTCATATTAATGCTTTCTATGAAACCATGTTTATGTTTTCATAAGGAGTTTGAAGTTGATCAGTGGAAGATGTTTACTTGGAAGATGGTTCTGGACGAAGTGGGGTGAACTACTGAGGGTTTTGTTTATGGAATCGAAGAGGTGCTGCTGATTTGTATCTTTTCTAGGAGATGGTCGGTTGATGATCAAGCTCATAAGGAGCCCTGGGCTCATGAGAAGTGCGGAGAGTTGCATGATAGAGGGATGGTGGTCTCATCCTGGGCCGTTATATGTTAGTTTAGACTTATTCTTACTTGAACTTTCAGATATATTTTTCGCTTTTGCTTATGTAATGGTTAGTATGCTAACCTTTCTCTTGTATGGTTTTTAGTAGTTAACAAAGTGAACCAATTTTCAAAAAAAAAATGTTTGGTCTGCCTGGGGTAGATAGGTATGATTTACGCACGGAGGCGAGAGTATTTAAACCCAAATTACTTGATAGAAATAATAATCAAAATAGAATGGCATATGTTGTATTGAACTTAAAAGTGTAAAATTTGTCTATTCACTAGGACTTTAGTTCTGACCCCTTTCTAATAACAATCCACATGTTAGGTAGCAACCAGAGATTATTCAGCTTAGATACACTTACCTAGAAAGTGCCAATATTTTGGTAACTATTTATCTATTATTATATTTAATCGTCTCTGCTATAAGTTTTTTATTTGTGCTCTGACATATTTATCTTTTCTATTTGCTGGATTACAAAATACTCAAATCAGGCTTCAATGTACTTAGATTTTAGCAATTTTGCAAAAATCCAGGTCGTAATTGGTAGTAATGGTGAAACGTGCTCGGACCTTATAGTATTTTCAGTTTATTATTGTAACTTTTATAAGTTGTTCGAACATATATATTTATATACATATCTGACCCTGTCTAGAAAAATGAAGAGAAACAACACAAAAACTGAGGCAAATAAAATTATAAATCAAATTCGTATTTGAAATTTTATATTGCTTCTCTTTCCAATTTATTACATTATTTTGTTTTGAAAAGTATGACGAACGAATGGACAAATTCTGGTACACACAGTAGAAGAGAACAACTGAGTGATAGTGAGTGAGTGAAAATATTGCACTAGAGTGTATGAGTGTGTAGTGAGGAGATGCATGTACAAATGAGTGTTTGTGTATTGGTTATGTAATAATGAGAATATAAATGTGTACTATTCAAAGGTGTAATAAAATGTTTGTTTGAATAAAATATCTATTCAAAATTAATAAATCTGAGTTAAACATTCAATTCTAGCAAATATTATTTATTGTCTATGCAAAAACATAAACACATTGATTAAATAATATATCTGTTTATTATCATTAAAAAAATCATATCAATATATTCAACTTCTCTTTCGCGTTGCATTTTTCTAAAAAGTAAATTTTGGTTTAATAAATGCCAATTTAAGAGGCTTTACAATTTTCCATGCTGAATTTAGTTTGCTAGTTCTCTAAAAAAGTGCATTAGATAATAAAATCAGCATTCCTACTCTAAAATTTTCTTTCTATTTCTATTTGCTATAATTTTAATGTATAGTTGGTTTATGTGAATGTCTAATTTAATCATGCAAATTTATTTATGGAGGCAATTTTTATTAGAAATGTTGCTATTTTCAATTAAAATAAATGTAAATTTAGCTGCCATATATTAAATATAAATTTGATATACAGATGTTAAATTAAAAGCTTAACAATTTATATCCCCAAAAAGGTAATCTTAAAGATTTTCTAATTTTACTACATATTAATTATTTTGTAAAATAGTTTCAACTTCCCTTTTCTGATTTAAAATTTGTACTTTTTGGGCTACTCAATAATTTTCTCCATATTTATACTCATCAACTTTAATTTTTCTTTTACTAATAACATTAGGTTCTCCATTTTTCTAGTTAATGGATTCTTTTAAAAATATCTTTCACATTGAGTTAAAATTCTACATTTTACATGTGTTTTTGAAGCTTAAAAATAATCTATTTGAATTAAAAAAGTGACTTAAAAGGGATTTATTTTTTTTGTACATTTTTTGATTTATTAGTTCATTTACACAAATTTATTGGATAATATTTGAGCTTTGATATCATGTTTATATAATTTTCTTACCATGGTATCAATGTTAGTAGATTTAAATAACTGTCAAATTTATACATGATAAACTTATGTTATCACTTATAATGTGTATTGACTTAGTTAACACTCCATGGTAAATACAAGTTATATAGTTAGCTTAATATACTAAATTTACATCTGTTATTGGAGTCTTCTTCAAAATTACATTAATTTATCTCAGTTACTTCTTTAATCGCATACCATTTTGTGTTATTAAATGAAATTTTGTGGTTTACCACATGAATTTTCTAACCTCGATAATAACACTAGCGACATTACCATGTTGGAACTTCCAATAAGAAATGTTCACATGGTAGTTGCCATATTTTACTTTTGTTTAAATTAAACTATAGAAATTTGCCAAACATGATATTGTTAGTAATGTTCACTATGCTTTAATCAATTTTTTAAGTATAATATTTGTCAATTCCTTCGTCTATGCTTAATATTTCACATGTAGTTTGCCGTTAAATTAATTCACATTTTTTCTTTCAAAGAGTTGTATCAAAAGAGCTTGGTAAGAGCATTCCCAGCACTGGACGGGGATTCGAGCGCTAAAACAACATTAAAAGCGTAAACTCCCCCACCTTCCAGCAGTGGGTGGGGGGACACTGCAAATTTTTTTAATAAAATTATAAAGCCTTAAACAGTTTTCAGAAAACCGTTTAAAGCTTAATCGATTTTCAGAAAACCGTTCAAAGTTTAAACGGTTTTCAGAAAACCATTTAGAGTTAAAGTATTAATAAAAAAAATCGAGCGGCGATTTCATTTCTGAATGGCGATCCTCCCTATTTCACCTTCCTTCTCACACCCATCTTGCCACTGCTGTGGTGCTAATCACCCTAATTCTCCCCATTTCCTTCCATGTTAGCATTGTTGGGAGTGCTCTAATGTATTAAAGTGTTGCAACAAAGAAAATGCTAGAAAACAATGAAAACATAGATGGATATTACTACAGCGGAAGCCAAACACCTGGATTAACATAACATTTATTTGTTTTCAGTTTACGACAATAAAAAATGAAACCTTTGACTTCCAATTCAATTTTTACTTCTTTTTTATGTTATAGCTTCTCATTATGGTATTGGCGCTTCCCATTACAATGTACTATTATTGAACATTTTACTTTAAACCTATTACTTTTGCGATAATACAGTTGTACTCCTATCTATAAGTAAATTTTTGAACCAAGTTACATGCTGCAATCTATGTAATATATTACTCTATTTTTTAATTTTCACTCTTTCCATGTGAAACTATGCACGTATGTCTATTTGTATATGGATTTATGTATAGAAATAAATAGTAAGAGCAACTCCAACAAATCCGAAGTGTGGAAATTCGATTTTCAATACCCCGAAATATGGGGAAGCGCAACAGTTTTTGGTCCAGGCACTTGTTCAACAAATGCCTGGAACTAAGCATTTGTTGAACAAGCGCCTAGATTTTTTTAAAATCGGCCCAGAGAAAAAAAAGCGCGTGTTTGTTGAACAAACGCCCATAGCTTAGGCATTTGTTCAACAAACGCCTAGATTATTACGCCTATATCAGGCGCAATCGGCCCCACATTTTCATTTCTAAACTTAAAAAATTTCCTTTTTAATTTTTCTTTAATTTATATCCATGTCGAAATGCCGCCACGTCATGTTTAGACTGGTGGACGCGTCAGCCATCCGCTGACAGATCCAAATGTCAGACCAACACATCTCCCACCAGATGCCACCGTGATGGCAGAGAGCCTTCGAGTATTGCACGATCTGCCTGCGACATTTACACATCGAGTATCTATTGCTATTGCGACGCCTCAGGTATAATTTTATAACTTTATTATATATATCGGCACCCATTTTACTGTACACGAATGTTGTTTAATATTATATGTTTTCACCAAATAATCATATGTTTAGGTTCAACATATTGTTATGCGAGGTAGTTGGACATGTTGTATGACACATTTTGAGCAGTTACCTCATCCTATATCAGTTAGACTTCATGATACACCATTTGGAGACTTTTAAGATTTACCTAGATTTGCTCATGTTGACTGATGCCTTGTAGAGGCTATTAGTAAGCGATGGTCACCTACTACACACACATTTCACTTCACTGATTATGAGTTAGGGCTTACTCCTTTACATTTTTACGTGCTCACGAGCATCGAGCTTGGTCGTCCAGATCGTGTCCTCGTCCTCTTTGATGTATCATTTGAGGAGTTTGATAGATTTTTAGAGCAGTTACCGAGTTTAGATCCTCAGACTGTTGTTTCAGGTGCCATTAGACTACCAAGTCTGCAGGCCTATGTTGTTGCACATCAGATCACTGTGGCTATGCACTCCCCGGTTATCAGGGCCTTTATTTTATACCTTTTCGGTTCCACCTTTTTTAGCAACAACAGGGGGACTATTAGACTTGGATTTTTGGCTAGCCTTGTAGACATAGAGAAACTACATTCGTTCGATTGGGGTACAACGATATTAGGCTATTAGTATGTAGCTTTGGATATCTACGTCGTACAGCGCTGCAAGCAGTTGTATGGTTTCTGGTATATTCCGCCGTTCTGGTATTATGAGTACATGGCAAACATGCACCCCTCGACTTATTGATGAGGCTATCACTACACCTTACATATACTTTTCGAGTTTACGATGATGGGGTCCTGCCATGCTTCTCGCTCGTTCTGCGCAAGGTGTGCATAACGAGCTTATGAAGGTGCGTACGCAGATGGATTTGAGGAAGCAAGATAGCATTATTTGGCGTCCATTGCAGCAGTACATGGATTTTTTAGCTCCTCGGCAGGACTACCCGCTAATTTTTCAGTCTAGTCTTTCGAGGCCTAGGGTATGCTTTCAGGTGCATACGTGCCTTTTCATTTGGTATTTGGGGGAGTGTTGTTGGCTACAGCTATACAGGATAGAGCGTATTCCTTCTGATCCATTCCCATGGAATCAGATGTTTGGTGATATACAGGTAGTATCAGCATATATTGAGGGTATGAGGGCTACAGGCTGGGTGGATGGTGAGCCTTTTACAGTGCCCGGGTATTTTGATGCCCATTGGGTTCGAGTTGTGCCACGCGCTTATTCTTTACCACACTATATTCGGGGTTTGAACTCCGACCATATTAGGCCATCTATAGTATCAGGCAGACTCCCGGTGCATCCCCTTACCTTTGCGCTTGTATCATCTCAGTTCACGCAGAGTGGTGCGTTGGATCCCTCACCACACACTTTTAGGGATATGACATACAAGGTCAGATAGTAGAGATTCTGTTGTAGTATCCTCCTGTTGACCCTCCTGGTGTACCGTCAGCCGGTTTGTATCATTCACATCAGGTACGTAAGAGTTATACAATATGCTGGTATACGATTTCATTATAAAAACTGCATTTATGTAATACATGTTGTCACATTATCAGTACTCGGTATATATGGACCATGATAGAGCGTACGACATTGGAGTACACACAGTTGATGTACCAGAGTTTACACATAGCTTTGGCACAGCAACAATCTCAGTATGAGGCCCAGATTGCGGGCCCTACAGATCTAGATACAACAGTAGGGTCCTGGTGATGGATCACCTATGGCCGATGATTTTAATGACGCTCATGATGACAGTTCCGATGGGGCAGGTAGCGAAGCTATGCCTATCGACTGATGGTTCAAGCAGCGACACAGCTGTATGTTTTTGTTATGGCTGGTATGTTTTATATTACATGTGTTGTTGATGATGACATGGTTGTATGTTTTTGTTATGACTGACGGTATATTGATGATGACATTGTTGTATGTTTTTGTATTACATGTCCTGTGACATGGTTTGTATTACAATACGTTGTTATATCTACCATGTTTTACATTACACGTGTTTTGACATTGAAGTATGTTTTTGTTATGGCTGTTAGGTTGATGATGACAATACTGTATATGTATCTGTGGTGTTCTATATTTTCTGGTTTAAGCAAACGGTATCGATTAAATAAATGTTATCGTTAATTTATATGAAAATCTTTATTAATAAATTAATTAAATGTTATCGTTTAATAACGATTTCCAAAGAGACTATTTTAAAATTTTAATTGGACATAACTAACAATCTATAACATGACCCGGAATTTCTGAACCAAATTAAAATTTCCATTTTAGCAATTTTAACGGATTTTGAATATTTAAAATGATTTATTTTGAGAATTAACGATTTGAAATTTATTTAAATCGAAGTTAGAACATATAAAATTATTTTAATTATAAAACGAGCCTGAAATGGCATGGTAGTTTGAAAATTCGATTTTAAATTTCGATTGAATGTATAGGGTTCAAAATAAATCGGATTTCAGTAAAATAAGAAATATTAGAATCCGTTTAATTATATCTTTCTAACAAATTTAAGAAACTGAGACTTCACTTTATAAATTTTTAGTTATGTCCATTTTAAAATTTAAAATAGTCGCTATGGAATTTATATATTTTTTGATATAATATAAAGCCCTTAAAAATAGTATTTTTCAAACGGTCTCCAAATTCGACAAAATTAGTTTTGTTAGGACCGTATCATCAAAACGTAGCTAGATTTATTTTTCTATAATTTTTAGAGTCAGTATCTGGCCCCGGTAAATTTGATTTATTACTTAAACGTTGTCGAAAAGGCATGGTAGTTCATAATTTACGATTTGAACTTCAATTGGCTACACAGGATCCGATATAACTCTGAATTCCGTGAAACAAGAAACTTTTGGATCTTGTTGATTTTAATTTTCATATAAAAGAGAAAAATCCAGATTTCATGTTATAGATTGTTAGTTATGACCAATTCAAATTTGAAAATAGTCGCTATGGAAATTGTTATTAAACGACAACGTTTAATTAATTTATTAATAAAGATTTTCATATAATTTGATTCGATATAATTTTACATCGATTTTCAAACTCTTTGCATTTTCAAACTGCTTCCATTACAAATAACTTATTACATACGACAAATATATAAGTCAACTTTTAACCATTTTCTACAATACATAGACAAAATGCAACTTACACCAAACTAGCGCATACAAAGCCAACTAAAGTTTACACCCAAGTCATCTACAATCACATACCTCCTTCTCTTCTTCGTCTCATTATCTAAAATCTCCGAGACTCCGTATAATCGCGTTGCATATAATCCATTTGCGAAATATCCGTAAACATGACTGCATCTTTCTCCTTTCGTCGCTTTGCATCAACAAGTTGATGACTCGCGTCAATCCTTTCTTGGTGGTGAATGCCTCTGCTCTCGAGTGCGCTCAAATATATATCGTTAGACTCCTTTAATAGTTTTTTGATTTTGCCTTCATTTGCTCTTTCAAATTGTTTTTTCTTTGCTGCCTTGGATCCTTCGGGCCTAACATATCGGTCATCATTAAGGTTTACATCTTCTTTTAAACCAATAGCAACACTGTCCTGCAAATCTCTCAGACTAGAACTGTCTCCAAATCTAGGAGCTTTCCCACGACTATTGATTGATTGGACATCTTGGATTATTTTTTGAAGTGAAGAATTCCATGTCACATGATTAACCAGTTGATCATACACATGCATGAACTGATAGAAATGAGGTCCTTGTTTACTATCTAGTTTATAGATTTGTTTGAATAACTTGTTTGCGGCAAGTCTCTACATTAATAATATGAAACTTTTACTACAACTTTAAGATGCAGAGCACAAAAATAAAACGTAAACAATTATTACCATATGAGTATCACTTCCAAATCCGCTTGGGATACTCTGCTTTAGCTTGAACATCTGTGAATTAAAACATTGAGTTTGACGACTAATTTTACAATAATGACCTTTGATGGAAGTAACACTTCTATTTCGATCCATGTTCTTCCTGTTATATGCATTAGTGATTCTACCCTAAAATGTTTCACCACTTTGATCAGCACCACAGACAGGATCTAGCGAAAGTGAGCATTATATGTAGCTAAGATCAAAGTCTTTAGTAGCATTCCAACTTGAAGTAGTTAGAATTCCACCAAACGGTTAGCGTAGATCTTGTAAATAAACATATTCAAAGCTAATTCTTGCGGCGTCGACATCAAAATCTATAATCATTTTTTTAGATTTGTTTAAATGTGGTAGAATATGAGTTGATGTGGAAGAAAATAGAGGAGTGGTGTACTTGTAGGGTCTGGAAATGTTGGAACATTTTGTGAATTTATTAAAAAAATAAGAATAAATAAAAAATTGAGCCGTTGTAAGTTAATAACGGTAACATATTTTGTGCCATTATTTTGAGATGTTAATGCATATTTATGAGCCATTAATTCATAGAGCCGTTAGAAGTTATAAACGGTATTATATTTTGTATCAGTAAATTTTCTTTTAGAGCCATTACATTTGCATAACAGTTGTGTGTGTATACATATATATACATGTATTTGATTGAGCTGTTACAAAATATAAATAGCATTAACAAATTGCAGTGAATGGTAATAAATTAATATTTATTATCATTCATCTTTGTTTTGAAACGTATACAATTTACATTGCAACTTTTTGAACATTTCTTTCTGATTTAATATGGCATTAATTGCAGACCAATTTTCCTCCCACTAACATTTTCTACCATTTCTTCTATATAAGAACTTGGTCATAGACCAGGTAAAAAACAGAACATATAATACATAATATAGAAGAAAAACTCTCTCTCTCTCTTCCTCTTCCATAGAAAGAAAAAAACACATATTTTTTCTGTCTTCTTCTCAACCATTCTTTTTACAAAAAATTAGAAAATAAAATAAAGTTGAGCAGTATTATTTTAGAGTGCAAACTGAATCGGATTCATATGTGCAAATGATCCGATATAGAAAGAAAAACAAGGAAGAGGCTGTTTTATCCCAGAGGCGGTAGAGAACGGTACTAACTACTTTGCACCTTGAGTAGATTGCCGATACGTCTACAAGAAAGTGACCTAGTCCACGACTCAGCCGAACCACTGTTTCCAACAATTTGAAGACGTCTCTTTTTATAACAATGGCTTCAACGCTGATCCTTTTCTGCTCCTAAAGCCCTAATGATTTTGTACTGTACGCGCTTGTGACGAGAGGATCGATAATGCTCACGGAGTTTTCTACTGTCGCCCAATCCAACGCTAGCACAATCGCAAGACATATTCTGGACAAGATTCAGGGTACGGACGGGATCACTATTTTGTGCATGCGGGACTGGGACTATTGGTATTTTCAAGAGAGAGTTTGGACGAAATGCTATGGTACGTAGACATTTTGAGATATTTCTGTCATGAACAGAATATAATCTTTTATATGAAATCAAAGACCTTGGAAATTTCAAGCCCAATCAAGATGACAAGGGTACTATTTTCATTATCATATTGTTACTGTTTACATATATTTGCATGTGGTAAACTATTTGTTTAGTTTAAGATCAGTTTGCTTTGGTAGATCTTCTTATGTCGCTTGTTAAATAACATTGCTTGGACTAGGATCTCTAATGAAAAAATTGGGAGAAACGGTCATTATTTGATCTGTATACAATTACGTCAGTGCCTAATTGTCCAAAATTGAATATTGTCATTACCTCTTTTTATACAAAAGCATGAATTTTGTGATCAAATGGTAAAATCAAAATGCAAACCATTTCTTTATTTAGTGAAGAAGGAGATCCTCATCTAGATAGCTTGTTGACAAACAAAATAATGAATGATATTGTGATGCATGTAAGCAAGACTTTATACGGTAGTCATTGGTTATAAGAGCCACTGTTAAATTGTTTTTTGGTTGCATATGGTAATACACATGTTTATTGGAAATGTCATTAAAAATTGACATTAATAGAACGCATATTTTATTTGGAAATGTCACAAAATATTTGACATTAATATAATGCGTATGTTATTTGATAATGTCATTAAGAATTGACATTAATTGGACGAATAGGTTTTTGCATCAAAATAAAGTGACAAAGTTTATATGCATAAATTTTGGAAATGTCACTAAATTTGAGATTAATTGAATGCAAATTTGGAAATGCCTTCATTATAAATGGGCATTAATTACATGCATAATGTTTTTTTTGGAATGTCATTAAGAAATGACAATGGTGTAGATTTAACAATCAATGAGTGTATTTTATATGAAAATGAATAACATTGATTAGATATGGACACCACTATTTTATCACTTTTATTAACGGTTGTTCCGATTTCACATATGTATATCTCATGAAAAATAAAAGTGATGCTTTTGATATGATTGAGACACTCAAAAATGAAAATTGAAAATTAGTCAAACAAGAAAAATAAATGACTTTGTAGTAATAGAAGAATAGAATATGAATCTAGTTCTATTCTGAATTACTATAAACTACATGACTTTATACATGGGAGAACTACACCTTATTCACATGATATGAATGGTAAAAAGAAAAAAATAGGACCTTTACCGAATTAGTAGTTGCCATTTTATTAAATTCTGGTGCAGCAAAACATTGGTGAAGGGATATTTTATTGACTGTATGCTGGGATCCCCAAATCTAAGAATAAAATTTCACCTTATGAAATTTTAAAGAATTATAAACCCAATGTCTCATACTTTAGAGGGGTTGTTTAGCATATGTTCGCATTCCAGACCCTAAGAGAATAAAATTGGCAAGTAATGCATATGAATGTGTATTTATAGGCTATGCTATTAATAGCAAAGCATACAGATTTTATGACTTAAATACACATAAAATAATTGAATCAAATGATACGATTTTTACAAAATAAGATTTCCTTTTAAATTAAGGATAAGTGGGGGCACTTCAAGTTTGCCTATTAGAACAGAACTTAATGAAAAATCTGAAGCTGAACCTAGAAGAAGTAAAAGAGCAAGAACCATAAAATATTTTGGTTCAGATTTTTATGCTTTTACTATAGAGGAGGATCCCATAAACCTCCAAGAGGTCTTATCTTCTTTAAATGCCGACTTTTGGCAAGAGGCTAGAAATGATGAGATGGATTCTTTGGAATCCAATAAGACTTGGCATTTGATAGATTTACCCCCTAGTTGTAAATCTACAGGCTGCAAATGGGTGCTTAAAAAGAAATTTATACGGACTAGCCTAAAAGATTTGTAGTACATGGTCAAGAACATAAAGTATGCAAATCAGATAAATCATTTAAAACAAGCACCTAAACAATGGCAAGAAAAATTTGATAACTTAATCATTTCACATGATTTTAAAGTTAACGAAAGTGACAAATGCATTTATTACAAATTTGAAAGTGAATTTGTACTATTATACGTCTTTATGTTGATGATCTACTCAGTTTTTTGGGTCAAATTTTCATGCCATAAAAAATATCAAATCTTTATTAAGTGCCAACTTTGATATAAAAGATCTAGGTGAAGCGAATGTAATCCTTGGTATTAAAAATTACTAGGTCCGAAAAGGGGACCTTCTTTGGATCAATCTCATTATATTGAGAAGTTTCTAAAGAAAGACAATCACTTTGACTGTAAACCGGTATGTACACTGTATGATCCCAGTGTAAAGACATTTAAGAACACCGGTGAAGGTGTAAGATAGTCAAAGTAAGCGAGCATCATTGGCATTCTTCGGATGTCACTGATTGTACTAGACCCAACATTGCCTATGTTGTGGGATTATTATGCAAGTTTACTTGTAGGCCAGTATAAAGCATTAACATGTTATTGAGAGGGTTGTGAGAGACCTATAATAAACATTGAACCTTGGATTACAATATGAAAAGTTTCCAGCTGTTGTAAAAGGTTATTCCGATGAAGACTGGAATACTTTATATGATGATTCAAAAGCAACCACTGGCTATATATTTAGCACTACTAGAGAAGTTGTTTCTTGAAAAATTCAGGAAATATACTATTTTGAAACTAAGATAATAGCACTAGCCACAGCTAGTAAAGAAGCATAGAACTAAAGAAATCTGCTAGTTGAGATCCCTATATGGGAAAAATCAACACCAGTGGTGTAATCGATTGCGATAGTACCGCGGCTATTGCAAAAAGTATAGAACCGTTATTACAATGGTAAAAGACGACAGTTTTAAGCACAATACTATAAGAGAACATCACATATGCAGTGTTGACAATTTGACGGCTATTGAAAAAAGGACAGAATTGATATTACAATGGTAATAAATGACAGTAGTATGCACAATATTGTTAGGGAACATCACATATGAAGTGATGATAATTTGGTAGATCCTTTGACGAAAGGACTGACCAGAAAGAAAGTCCTTAATGATTCTAAAAGAATGGGACTATTGCCTTTAGATTGTGGAATCACCAACAATGGTAACCCAACCTATATGAATGGAGATCCCAAAAACTAGGTTCAATGGGTAAAAACAAGTTGTGTAGTGATAGTAGATGAATATGCTAAATTTATATATTAAGAAGCATGTATTCCTGAAGTGATTAGAGGATGAGTTAATAGAAACTCTTAATGAGATCTATACTCTAATTGGAGTGGAGTACATACCTTCAGGAGTACTCTTGATAGACTCACCTATGTGAATGTGGAAATGTGGCCGTTTCCTATGGAGTTTTGGGCAAGATTCCTAGAGCGTTCACTAAACTGGGATAGACATGCATGGCCATAAATGCACGGGCTTATTTGATTGCGCTCTAGAAAGGTTGTGTGTGGTTTGATGTCAGGAATAGAGTTCAAGACTACGTGTCACTCTAGTAAAAACTGAATCTTACTCACTACGCAAAGGTTCAAGTCGGATGACACATTTGTTTATGTATAATCTTATGTATTTTTTTGAACTGCTCAAAAATATTTTTTAAGAAATTCAAGTGGGGGATTGTTGGAACATTTTGTGAATTTATTAAAAAATATAAGAATAAATAAAAAATTGAGCCGTTGTAAGTTAATAATGGTAACATATTTTGTGCCATTATTTTGAGATGCTAATGCATATTTATGGGTCATTAATGCATAAGCCGTTAGAAGTTATAAACGGTATTATCTTTTGTATCAGTAAATTTTCTTTTAGAGCTGTTACATTTGCATAACAGTGTTGTGTGTGTGTGTGTGTATATATATATATATATATATATATATGTATACATGTATTTGATTGAGCTGTTACAAAATGTAAATAGCATTAACAAATTGAAATGAATGGTAATAAATTAATATTTATTATCATTCATCTTTGTTTTGAAACATATACAATTTACATTGCAACTTTTTGAACGTTTCTTTCTGATTTAATATGGCATTAATTGCAGACCAATTTTCCTCCCACTAACATTTTCTACCATTTCTTCTATATAAGAACTTGGTCATAGACCAGGTAAAAAACAGAACATAGAATACATAATGTAGAAGAAAAACTCTCTCTCTTCCTCTTCCATAAAAAGAAAATAAAAGCACATATTTTTTCTATCTTCTTCTCAACCATTATTTTTACAAAAATTAGAAATAAAAAATAAACTTAAGCAGTATTATTTTAGAGTGCAAACTGAAACGGATTCATATGTGCAAATGATCCAATATAGAAAGTAAAACAAGGAAGAGGCTGTTTTATCCCAGAGGTGGCGGCGAATAGTACGAACTACTTTGCACCTTGAGTAGATTGCCGAAACGTCTTCAAGAAAGTGACCTAGTCCATGACTCAGCCGAACCATTGTTTCCAACAGGAAAATATAACTGTTACTAGATTAAGCCGTTGGAAATATAGCGATTGACCTGAAGGCGTCTGTTGAACAGGCGCTAGGAATAATAAAGCCATTTGCCTTTAGGCGCTTATTGGACAAGCTCTTTGTTCTACGCGCTTGTTAAACAAGCGCCTCGGCAGTTTGCAAATTCTGGAACTTTCACCCAGATTTCAGAATAGCGTGCAAATTCTACATGCTGTTGTGTAACAACCCGGAAAATCTGAACCAGTTTGAAAATTTTAATTTGGCTATTTTAGTGAATTTAAAATATTTAAAATAAATATTTTAAATAATAACGATGAAAGATGTGTTTGAATCGACGTTTGAAAACGAATATAATTAATTTCAATTATAAACAAGGCCTGAAATGGCGCGGTAGTTTCAAAATTTGAATTCAAACTTTGACTGACTGTACCGGGTGCAACACAAAACGGATTTTAGTGAAACCAAAAAT
The DNA here is from genome assembly GCA_030737875.1 of Allium sativum. Classification (NCBI taxonomy): domain Eukaryota; kingdom Viridiplantae; phylum Streptophyta; class Magnoliopsida; order Asparagales; family Amaryllidaceae; genus Allium; species Allium sativum. Next base: position 534,825,423 of record CM060926.1, read on the forward strand.
ATTTAAATCTGTTAGTGAATAGCTTTCTAACGAATCTGAAAAATCAAAGTTTCATAGCGGGAAGCAAAAGTTATGGCCAAACGAATTTGCAGAAAGGTCGCTATAGAGTTTATATAGCTCGTGAAAATGGCCATTTTGCAAATGATCTCAGAATTCGACAAAACCACTTTTGTTGGATTCGGGATGTCAAATTATTGCTAGGTTTCAAATTTCATAACTTTTGAAGCTAGTATGCGAGCGTGGCAAAGGAAAATGTGTTTTGGTCAATTTCTATTAAATTGGATCGACCAAAAAAGGGCCATTTTTCAAACGGTCCCAGAATTCGACGAAACTAGTTTCGTTGGGACCGTATCGTCAAAACATAGCTAGATTTATTTTTTGGGAATTTTTAGAATCAGTATGTGGCCCCGGCAAATTGAAATGTACGATCAAATTAAATATTGAATGTTTTATATTTTAATTTGAAGGAAAACTGACTGAAACAGTCGAATAGGCCTACGAAACGTATCCCATTATGTTCGGAATGGGGGTATTTTGCTAGGGACGATAGTCGTTGGGTTTGGATTGGAGTTCGTATGAGTTAAGGGGTATTTTTGGATTTTTAAAATTAATAAATATAAAAAATCCTATTGGCCCGTTCATTCTTCTCTCTCCCTGACCCTCTCTGAAACCAATGACGGAAAAGGGTAGAAACCATCTCTCCTAATTTCTGGCCAATCCACTCACTAATATCGAAAGCTGTAGTTGAGGATTTTGAAGAGATCCCCTCAAGCTTCAAATCCATACCAGTTGGAGGCTTTATCGTGGAGCGTGGAAGGAGAATCGAGCTCGGGAAGTTCTGACGTTTTACCCGCCACCGAGACCCCTACCAACCGTCGAGTTGACCAAATCCCCTAGGCGCCTGAGCGCCACTCCTCCCCCTTCGACACTGCGAAGCCCGATCCTCTTCAAGCTTCATGGATTTCGAGTAAAATCGAAACCTAGTTTCGAACCTTTCCGCTGAGGTACGGCCAAATATAATTTCAACTATATTATAGCACTTTAAAGCGCTACGGTTTTCGATTTCACTGTAAAAATCATATCTTTTTCGTTTGTTGACGAAATTCAGTGAAACAAGAGACAGTGGACTCGTGTGGACGTCTTCTACATTCTAGAAGAGACCGCATATTTTTCTGAGCCTTCTGCTATTTTTGGTGGAGTGGAACCCAATGTGAGATTTCTGAATTATAAACGATATGGAAAACGACGATGTATAAATTATATAGTCGATGTATGAGTTATATAAGCGTTGTACACGTCATGTATAAGCATTGTATAAGTTGTACGTTCGATGTATAAGTTATATATGCGTTGTAAAAATTATATATGTGTTGAAATAGAAGTGAAATATACTTATATATATATATATATATATATATATATATATGCCCCTCGTCCACAAACCATGGACGATATTTATTGGTTGTGATTGGTGTGAAAATTAGTTGATAGCGAATGGTTGATTTGAATTGTTTGTGGTTGAAACTAATTGATTGAGGTTGAAAAATACCCGTTTGTGGTTGAGAATTATTTGGTTGAAACCACATAGGATTAGTTTGTGGAAAAGAAAAAAAATAAACATGCCGCCTACGTGCGAACTAGATGCATGAAATCCCCATTGTCAAAAGCTGCGAGGCTTTAAGGTAGAGCGAGGAGCCGTACTAGGGACGGCCCCGGTTTTAACTACCCTGTCGTTATGCTGCCGAAATTTTCAACAATATTCATTTGTTAGAATTATTTTCATGTGTTGAAACTGTATTCGTGTGTTGAATAGAAATTCATCCGTTGAATAGAAATTCATGTGTTGAATGGTATTCGTGTTTTAAATAAATTTTTTTAACAATAAAAAATCACATTTTTATTTTATATATACGAAATATAGAAAACATTCATGTGTTGAACAGAAATTCATTCGTTGAATAGAAATTCATGTGTTGAATGGTATTCGTGTTTTAAATAAATTGTTTTAACAATAAAAATCACATTTTTATTTTATATATATGAACTATAGAAAACATTCATATATTGAATAGAAATTCATTCGTTGAATAGAAATTCATGTGTTGAATGGTATTCGTGTTTTAAATAAATTGTTTTAACAATAAAAATCACATTTTTATTTTATATATACGAACTATAGAAAACAATCATGTGTTGAACAGAAATTCATTCGTTGAATAGAAATTCATGTGTTGAATGGTATTCGTGGTTGAAATTAATTGTTTTATAATAAAAATCATATTTTTATCATCTATATAAACTTTATAAAATAGTCATGTTTTGAAATAAAATTGTTTTATAATAAAAATCATATTTTTATCATCTATATGAACTATATAAAATAGTCGTGTTTTGAAATAAATTGTTTTACAATAAAAATCCCATTTTTATTATAAACATGAATTGTTAAAAATAGTGAAGTGTTGAAATAAATGTTTGTTGGATAAAAAGATCATTTTTATCAAATGTATGAAAAGAATATGGTTTTGAAATCGAAGAATAGATTATATTTATATATATAAAAATATAATTAAAATAAATCGAATAACAAAGCTGCAGTTCGTGTTTTGAAACCGTGATTTCAAACGATTAGTGCGGGAGATCCGACCATCGGATTTTCCCGAAACCGAAACTGTTGGGTTCGCCTTGGAAATATCTTTCCAACGACACCCACTTTGTGAAGATCCAACGGTTGGATTGTCTGGAATGTTTAATTCAAATCTGAAGAAAAACAGTGCCAGAAACGATTATATTTATATATATATATAAATATAATTAAATTAAATCGAATAACTATGCTGCAATTCGTATTTTGAAATCGAAACTTCAAACGAGTGTACCGGGAGATCCGGCCGTCGGATTTTCGCAAAACTGGAACCGTTGGATTCGTTTTGAAAAGATCTTTCTAATGATATAAAATTTGTGAAGATCCAACGGTTAGATTTTCAGATATGTGTAAATCAAATCTGAAGAAAAATAGCGCCACGGCCGCGTTATGGCCTGAAGCGTCGTTTAAATAAATTGGCTATTTTTAAATAAATAAAAATAGCGATAAATAGTTATAAATTATTATAAATGATATGGAATGTGAAATTTAGAAACTAACTGAAGGTTAGCTAGGTCGAATGGTTTCTTGGGTTTTGATCTGATGTTGGTTTCGGCCTTCGGGGTTAATATTTGGGAAATCGTTCTCTTACTGATTTACGGTTAGTGACTAATGAATTGGAATGAAGCATATGTTGTGTTTGTGTAGCACTTGTTTATTATATACGCGAGTTGCTCAGAAAGACCGGGTTTATCCCATTCTGAATAACTGAATCGACGATAAGAAGTCGATGATGAAGACGGCGGTTGAAGACCGGAGATCTTCACCTTGGTTGGATGGTAACTGATGTCTTAATCGGGAGGCATCCCGAAATATAGATAATAAGTAGTGATCATCTAGACGTACGTGGAGATTGATGGGTATATGAGATATATAGTGCCTCCGGTTTCGTTCAGACCCAGAACGGACTTGCAAATGGACTGTGTGTCTGACATTGGAATTCATTCTATGTGATTGATAGCCATCAATTGCATGGTATGAATAGCTTGTGTGGCATGCTAAGATGCAGTGATCAAGGCTTCTGTTGAAAAGAAAAGTCTTGTGGTTGATGATCAAAGCCCGGCCTATGTGGCATAGCTTTGTGTATAACATTAATTCACGAGCCTCACATCCCGGTATGAACCAGAAACGGGAGAGGACCTCAGGGAGGGCATGCGTTTCCTTCTAGCTAGAGGTGGTGTCAGTGCTTAAACTGGATGACATTCATATTATTTTCACCTATGTGGTTGTTGCTGTTGCGAGGCGCCTCGGTTATATCGGTCGATCCGGGACCGACGGAGTCATTCGTTGGCTCATCTACGCACCCAAAGGGCGGGGAAACGTATTGTTCAGGCATAATAATCCACATTGGTGGACCGACCCTGACGATCCAAGCGTTGATGTGTTCTGATCCTGAGACATGGGCTGGAGCATCTCGAATTTGGTAAGGACTATCTTTTGCCTTGGTTCATGACGGAAATCTAATTTCCAAATACGACACCGTGCGGTTTTGATTATAAACCTATATTTGGCGACATAGTGGCATGGGACGCTCTTGTCGTCTATGATTGATACTTATGATTTGAAATTGTTTTTGAAACATATAAACACTAGTAATAATATCAAATGCTTTTGTTTTATTCATATCAAGCATATTTTGGCCATTATAAGGTAAAAACTCTATCCTCCGGTTTGCGTTGCATTGTGTGATGGGAACTGAGTCTTATAATGGCTTCATTTTTATAAAAAGCATTGCGATGTTTAAAAGATTTACTTGTTGTAAAGCACCGGCAATCCAATGGAGTAAACCCGTTCCGCAAAAGTGGCATGGTCCTGTGATTAGCCATATTATAAAATGTGTTAAGTAGATTTCTCATACCAGTCCCAAGACTGACTCGTAGTTTGTTTCACTTGCAAACTCGGGTGCCCCTTTTTCTACATGGGCAGCCTTGTTTTCAGGTTCTATCAGGCTCTTTCTGGATAGCTGGAGCTGAAGATGGATTCTACCATTTATCTCTTTTTATGCTGTTCAGCTCCTATTGTACATATTATGTTTGTTTTCCGCTGTAGACATTTATGTATAGCTGAACTGTATTTGTACTAAGTATGATCCTGTATTCTGTGTAACTCTGATGATTACGTTTATCCAGTGTATTCTATTGTGCATTTTCTGGTGTATTTATTTGTTTCTGTTCTACTATTATCTATTTATGTGTTATATTCCAAAGATTACCCTTGACACCGTCGTACGGGGTTTTGGGGTCGTCACATGTTGGAGGCAAAAACGAGTATGGATATCAAAATTCCTGATATCCATTACTTTGTTGGATTTTCTCTAAGCATAACTTTATTTATGTTTAGGCTACACTTGATGTCCATGTTTCCATTTAAGTACATCAAGATATATATTTTACTTTGGAAATTATTGCTTTTCTGATTTTATATAAACCAACTAGATATGTTAGTAAATAAAACGATACACAATTTTATTTGCAATACAGTTTGAGGTTACTATGAATTAACATATACACATAACTATGAAAAGAAATAATTCTTACTGAAATAGTATATGAAATAGACGAGCAATTTAATATGAAGGTCAAAGTATAAGGGAGGACTTACAGATCACATCATATATGTGTAAATATCACAAATGTAGGTTTGTTCTCCATTTTTTTATGAGTAAGCAACGTGCCTATATAAAGGCAGAATCAAACATATAACCATATTATACATATAGTGTGACATCGTACTAAAGCATATTTTATAAAATATACTGTATTTATGAAAAGTATACTGATAACGAATGAAATGATCATCAATGTATGATTGGCTGCATATAAGTAAGTATATGCTGTTAGAACTTTTGCCAATACACAAATGTATTACAAACGGATAGTAACAACAATCAGTGTTACTCAATTATGCCACAATTGTCATGTCAAACTGTGTTTACAGCAATGACACAAAGCATGACCGATTTTGCACTAGATTGAAGCTGTACAAAAAATATTATGTTTCAGTAATGTCCGAGTCCAGAAATATTCTGTTTCATTGAAATAATATTATCGTTGTATGCACTGATTGATGTAACAACAATTTGTTTCTCAGGATAAAACGGACCAGGCCTATAGCGTAGTGCCAACAAACGAAGCTTCAATGAACTGAAGTAATAAATGAAAACTAGATCAGAGGACTAGTTTGGAGAAGAATCAGTAATATGAGAAGATAAAAAATGAAGTCCGTCTCGTTTTGGGTTATGTATTTATAGGTTGGATGAGATGCCTATCTGGTCAATAATAACCGTTGGAATCAGAAAGGTTACGACCCTTTAACCACGTGGTGTATTAATGTGAGTGCGCTTCAAAATTCAAATGGTTGCGCCTATTCAGCAGAACGGACATGCCGATCAAATTCTAAGAAAAAAATTCTTGTTTCAACGTAGTGGCCGAAGCAGCAACCGTCAGCCCATTCAATCAAAAGACCCCAAGAGCCCAAAGGCCCAATCTTTGACACTTTAATATATTACTGTGTCAAGGTCGAACCCACATTTGTCTACAAGCCCTCTTCTTTTTGTTTTATATAAGACTATTGGCTTGCAATATATAAGAAGGGTGTCTATTCATATTTTGATTATGTGGGACTTGGTTTGATATATCTTCTCCTTCCCAAATTCCTCTTTCTATTACTCATTCATTTCCAACAATCCCCCACATGAATAAGTAGTCGTTCTTAGTTCACGAATCATTTATCACGTCAGTTAAGTAGCACACGAGCCTTGAACTTTCCTAGTGATTACCTATTTTAATCACAGGCGAATCAGTAGACATAAACTCTCCTTGAAATGTAAGCCTTTTGTGTAATTTTAAAATAGATAAGATACGATAAATGTTTCTTATAACCCTTCGTTCTCTGTATGTGTTCGTCTTTGCCTTAAACACCTGCTTTGTCTCATAAGTGCTTAGTGTAACACCCCACGCCCGCTATGGTCACTCTCTAAGGGAATGCCATAACATCGGTGGAGTATTTTGAGTGAATATAGAACAGAGTAATTACAGCAAGACAGATATAAGTAATACTTTGAAAATTTAAAACATCATTTCAATTGCAGCGGAAAATAAAACATGTCTGGTTACATCACAAAACCATAATAGAAGTCAAGTACAAATATCCATCCTGCTAAATAAAAATACATAATCCCAATACATGAACTGATAGCCATAATAGAAAAGGGTAAACTGAGCTCTACATCTAGGGTCCAAGCTCCAAGAGAGTAATAAAAGCAGCCTGATCAAAGCCCACTCGTGCTGGGCCCACTTTGAGAACCTGAGGGTTAGGAAAAAGATAAAAACAACGGGGTCAGACATAAGTCTGAGCGAGTCCTATAACTTTAACAATACAATCATTAAAGTAACCAGAGAAGACATAAACTTGACATACGGTAATGTCTGGGGATGAATGGCTACAGTAAGCAGCTTGGTAGACATAGGATAACTAAGATAACTGTAAAGACGCATTTACCCACCCAAGGATAATTACTACACTGCACCACACCAGTCATTCCTACTTAAAGGTTGATCCCTCCAAGGACTTAGAAAATTTCCCAGTAGTCTCGTATACCCCTAGCTGACTACATAGGTGCCGTCTGCCCCTATCTCCACTAGGTGTAACCACTACTCCCAAATGATCGGCTCCCTACCGTAGATACCCGTGCCGGCCCCACAGTGGGGTGTATCACTCCCCAAAGTGGCAACCCGATACAACAAACGGTGCACGGCTTATATCTACACGATGCAACAACGTCTTACCTACCAGCCCGGGTCCACACACGCATATGAAACCCGTTGGACTTGCGTTGCCACCGCTACCCCGTTTTGGCCTCTTATAGTCAAGCCCAGTACGCGTGTCCCGTCCTCGACATGGGTCGAGCCCAATAAGATACATATGGGTTACTAGTTGAAATGGGCCCCCACAAGCTACCCACCTAAGCTTGTCCCTTTTTCTAGTGCATCCCACTTAACCCTTTAATCATGTTTAATTACATGTTTCCACTTTGGTTAAGTATTCTAAACGTATTTTCTATTGCCACCCAAGGCAACCACTAGATTTCCACATGCCACCCAAGGCACCCACTTAACCCCTCATGTCCCTCTACATGCTAATATGGTTAAGTGTTTCTTAATTAATTAATTAAGATCATGACCTCATAAAGACCTCTCACATTAGACCGTCTTTTACGACTGCTGGATATGCCGGTTGGTTCCGGGCAGACTTCTGTCATCAAAAGGGTCTAACCTCGTGTCTTTACTTTAATCACGTATTTAATTTATGATTAAGACCTCTCACATTGGGCCAATCATTTGTAGCCGCTGGATGGCCGGTCGGTTCCGGGCAGACTTCCGCTACAAAAGGGTCCAACCTCGTGTCTTAGTTGATTAATTACACCTAATTAATCACCCCCATAATTAATTATCCCTAATTAATTACACATTTTTCATAACATGGGTAGACCTAACTCAATAGGTAAATTCCCATGGGGTAGACCTAACTCAATAGGTAAATTCCCACTTATGTTAATTTATTTTTATGGTATGCTTAATCATACCCAATCATACTTTTATTAACATATTTATTAACCCCATCGTTCCCCACGTAAATCGTTCTCATTTCATGACATAATAAAGGGAAGATCCATCACAAATATCATGGGTTTAACCAAATCTTAGCATATAACTTTGTCATGGGTTAAGAGGATGTCAACTTGCGCATATGAGCATATATTAACCCAACTACATTTAACCCAAACTTGCATATTATCATACACATGACTTGCATAACATGTTGCATATGAACTTGCATATTATCATACATATGACTCGCATAACATGTTGCATATGATCTTGCATATTATGTTAAACTTGCACTTAAGCATATACATAACTTGCATAAGCATTCACATTCTTGCATAAGCATTCACATACTTGCATAAGCATGCATAACTTGCATATCATGTTAAACTTGCATTTAAGCATATACATAACTTGCATAAGCATTCACATTCTTGCATAAGCATTCACATACTTGCATAAGCATGCATAACTTGCATATCATGTTAAACTTGCATTTAAGCATATACATAACTTGCATATGAACTTGCATAACAACCTACACATAACTTACATAACATCATACACATAACTTGCATATGAACTTGCATAACTCACTTGTTAAACATGCATAAACCCACTTATTAAATATGCATAAACCCACTTATTAAACATGCATAAACCCACTTGTTAAACATGCATAAACCAACTTATTAAACATGCATAAACCCACTTGTTAAATATGCATAAACATAGGAAAACATAGAGTAGCATATCATTACAAATGATTCAAACTCACTAATCCGCATTCAAGACCATAAGTCTCATTACCCCTAATCTACTTACTTTAGCAATTGATGTTAAAGTGATAGAAACTCACTACTAGCAAATTTGCACTCCAAATGAAGAAGATTAAGATGCTTAGAATGGATTAGAGAGTGATTAGCTTGCAACCCTCTTCATAAATTAGTGGAGGCTCCTTCTAAGATTTAATTTGGCGGCATGTAGCCCTCAATTCTATTTTTAGTATGGATTAGGGTAGGTTTAGGGTGTATTTATAGATTAGGTGAGTGTTTTAGGCCCTTAGATTAACCCTAGATTAGATTATGACCCTTAGATTTCGGAAATCTCTAGAACCTAGCCCAAGACTCAACCAAAAACCAGATCTGGTGCACCCAGATCAACAGGGCCGACACCCTGTGTCGACACCCCTGTCGACAGGGCTGTCGACACCCCTGTCGACATGCCTGTCGACACCCCTGTCGACACGGGGCTAGGCGGGAACTTTCCCGCCTTTTCCGCTTTTGGCATCAAACTTGTTTTAGAACTGAATTTTAAATCTGTTTTTAACTTTGAATTTTCTGAAAACTTCTTTGGGCCTTAACTGGGCCATACGGACTCCGATTTACAAAATTTCGGACTCTATTCTGCGTATTTTTCCGAGACGAACGCAATGACGCAGCCCGTTTCCCCCAATTCTCACATCTGAGATTATTTATTCTGCCATTAGTGAATTTTAGCATTAACTGAAATTTGGGGTGTTACATTCTCCCCTCCTTAAAGGATTTCGTCCCCGAAATCTCTAAGCTAAGGAGAATGCATATCCTATCATCCAAACAACCATCTACTCAATCCATCAAACACGGGCATCCATTGTCCTTAAAACAATTTCTAATGATGTATGAGCATATGCAAAAAGTGTGTGTATATGTTCCCTATCTAATGTATGAACATATGCAAACCATGATAGTGCCATGCATCCATTATGTATGCGAGAGAACCCTACCGACACATACAATATCTACATGAGTGCACAATCATTCACCAAAATGCATCATCCATATGATAACACAATCATTACACATCCATAAATATAGCTTCCTACACACAATTTTATGCAATATGCAATATGAAGTGACTGAGCCGATCTAGTGCCTAGAGTGTGTGTATATGCATCCACGAGCAACCACTAGCAAACACTTGCATCCACTTGCATCCATCAACCATAGCATGTCTCAAACACATGTTTCAACCATAGGTTTACCCTATCTAAAGGTCAAAGGTACTAACGAGAGGACATACTAAAGATAAGATAAGTACAAGATAAGCGACAAAGGAGAAGTTGAAGAACATACCCTCAAAAAGAAATGGGTATAATGCACGCATATTCGCTTCCGTCTCCCAAGTAACGTTGCCCTGATCTTGTCCCCATTGTACTTTGACTAGTTGAACCTCTCTGTTTCTCAACTTCCTAGTCTCTGACCCAAGGATACGAGTAGGAGATCGTCGAATCGTTGCATCACGTTCTACTTCCACTTCTCTAAGCAAGCTCGGCTCTACCACTTCTGCAGTCTCATGTAGGCACTTCCTCAAATGCGACACATGGAATACATCATGTACCCCACTAAGTCTGTCGGGCAACTCCACTCTATATGCCATCCGTCCAATCCTTTCCTTAATAGGAAACGGTCCTACAAACCTCGGTGCTAACTTCCCCACGGATCCAAAGCGAACCACATTCCGTAATGGAGACACTTTGACAAAAACCATGTCCCCAACTTCAAACTCAAGATCCGTCCTTCTCTTGTCCGCATAAGATTTTTGCCTATCCTGCGCTGCTTTCATCCTCCTTCGAATCAAGTCAATCTTCTCAGAAGTCTCCCTAACCATATCAGGCCCAAGCAAGATCTTATCTGTAGATTCCCACCAACATGTAGGTGATCGACAAGGCCTGCCATAAAGAGCTTCGAAAGGAGCCATACCAATACTGGACTGAAAGCTGTTATTATATGCGAACTCCACCAATGGAAGATGCTCTTCCCATGTACCTCCAAAATCTAAGATACAAAGCCTCAAAAGGTCTTCTAGAACACGATTCACCCTCTCAGTCTGGCCGTCCGTCTGAGGATGATATGCGGTGCTCAGACACAATTGAGTCCCCACTGCTTCTTGCAAACTTCTCCAGAACTCGCCAGCGAAGATAGGATCTCGATCACTCACTATGCTAGAGGGTACCCCATGCAATCGAACTATCTCTCGAAGATATACTGAAGCTAGCCATGGAGCAGTCCTCTTGCTCTTCACAGGTATGAAATGGGCGCTCTTAGTAAGTCTGTCTACCACCACCCAAATTCCCGTATTACCCTTTCTCGATCTGGGTAACCCGTCAATAAAATCCATCGAGACACTATCCCACTTCCATTGCGGAACTTCCAATGGGTGAAGCAACCCACCTGGTTTCTTTTGCTCCCCCTTCACTTGCTGGCACACCAAGCATCGAGCGACATACTCGGCCACATCTTTCTTCATACCGGCCCAGAAGAAAACCCTCTTCATGTCTTGGTACATCTTGTCCCCACCGGGATGAATGGTCATCCTAGAACGGTGTGCATCATCAAGAATAACCTTCCTCAAACCCTCGTCTTGCGGTACACAAAGTCTACCGTCTCTACGCAAGCACCCCTTATCGTCTAGGGTGTACCTACTCAAATGGCTGGACGATTCCCCCCTTATGAGCTTCTCCACCAACTCAACCAACTGTGGGTCATCCCTCTGTGCTTCTCCGATCCGCCCCAGAAGAGTAGGTCTGACCTCCAAGGATGCTAGCAAACCGGGTACATAATCAATGGAAGGTCTGAAATCAAACATCGAGATAAATTCCAAGCTTCGTTGTTCCACGAACAATGGACTCAAGGACAACCTTTTTCTGCTCAAGGCGTCCGCCACCACGTTACCCTTGCCAGGGGTATACGCTATCTCGAAATCATAGGATGCTAAGAACTCCATCCACCTTTGCTGTCTCAAATTCAAATCCTTCTGAGAAAACAAGTATTTCAATGATTTATGGTCAGTGAACAATTCGAATCTCTCACCAAGAAGATAATGGCGCCAAATCTTAAGCGCAAAAACAATAGCGGCCAACTCTAAATCATGGGTAGGGTAATTTTTCTCATGCACTCTCAACTGCCTTCCACCATAGGCTATCACCCTTCCCTCTTGCATTAAGACTGCGCCAAGTCCTGTCCCACAAGCATCGGTATAAACAACAAATGGCTTGCTCCCATCTGGCAACACTAAAACTGGAGCAGTGGTTAAAGCTCTCTTTAACCGTCGGAACGCATCATCACAATCTACGTCCCATGCGAAAACAAGATTCTTCTTCGTTAAGCGGGTTAATGGGGCTGATATCTTCGCGAAGTCTTTAATAAACTTCCTATAATAACCCGCCAACCCCAAGAAACTTCTTACTTCGGTAGCATTCTTCGGAACCTTCCAATCCTGAATTGATACTACCTTCGCGGGATCCACAGCTATCCCTTCCTTGGAGACCGCGTGCCCCAAGAACCGCACCTCCTTCCTCTAGAAGTGACATTTAGAGAATTTAGCCTTAAGGCTATGTGCTCGAAGAGTCTTCAATACCTCCCCAAGATGTAGGGCATGCTCTTCTTCACTCTTAGAAAATACTAAGATATCATCCACAAAGACCACCACGAATTTATTAAGGAACTCCCTGAACACCCTACTCATCAAATCCACAAAGTATGCAGGGGCGTTTGTCAACCCAAATGGCATCACCAGCCACTCATAGAAACCATCTGGAGTCCTAAAGGCAGTCTTGTCTATGCTATCCTTAGCCACCCTCAACTGATGAAACCCCGTGGCTAAGTCCAACTGAGAAAATACTGAAGCGCCAACCAACTGATCGAAAAGATCATCAATCCTCGGCAATGGGTGTCTATTCTTCTTTGTGAGCTTGTTAAGTTCTCTATAGTCTACACAAAGTCTGAGGGACCCATCCGCCTTCGTAGCAAATACTACTGGAGCACCCCACTCCGATATATTCCGTCTTATGAACCCCTTCTCAAGCAACTCCCCTACTTGCTTATGGAGTTCCCTCCTCTCACGAGGAGCCATGTGGCGCACTGGTAAAGATACAGGTTTAGCATTATCCACCAGATATATTCGGAAGTCAATCTCCCGCTTCGGAGGTAAGCCCTTCACCTCCTCAAACACATCCGAATATTCCCGGACCACTCTAACAGATTGCAAACTCTCGACCGAAGCGTCAAGCGATTCAAGATAACTTAGCATAACAGAATCCATGGGATTACAATAAATCTCGAGAGTGTTACCCAAGCGGGTCATGAGCCTAACAACTCTCCTTTCGCAATCAAGAACGGCACCATTACTGGATAACCAGTCCATGCCCAAAATTAACCCATAGCCCGTGAAGCCCAACACAAAAGCATCACATCTAAACTCAATGCTAAGTATAGAAATCTTCAAACCCAAACATATCATGGACAAATAAGTGGAGCCCCCAATTGGGTTTGAAACAACCAAGGGATCATCTACCAGACTGGTGTCTAAGTGCAGTGACTCAACTAATGATGATGAGATAAACGAATGCGATGCGCCTGAATCAAAAAGTGTACGGACAGGATGATCAAATAGAAAAATCAGACTTTCAACGGAAATAGTTCTACCTCTTTCCTGAATCGGTGGAACCGCAAGAGCCTGTACTTGCCCCCTAGCCTGACCCGGTGCCATAAGAGCTTGCACCTGTCCTCCTGAGGTAGACCCCGTCCTTTGCCCTTTCTTAGGACAGTCTTTCACTAGATGCCCTGCTTCGCCACAGTGGAAGCAGCCAGTCTTCTTCTTCTTGCGACAATCCTTGCTTAGGTGGCCAGGTGTCCCACAATTGAAACACTTCTTCTTCTTGCCCTTGCCACCATTGCCTTTCCCACCTTTGTTTTGCTGTTGTTGCTGAGGTCTCTTTTGATCTCCCTTCTTCTCGGGTGCCTTATTGGCATTGGGACCCTCCTCTTCTTCATGCATGAGTGCCATGTCAACTAGCTTCTCAAAGGTGGCCCCCATAGGGATATGAGTCATAGCCAACCCATGCATCGGTTCATTCAAGCCTTTCACGAACCTCAAAGCCTTCTTCTCCGGTGTATTCACCATGTCTAGGCCAAACCTTGCCAATTGATTAAACTTGTTGACATATTCTTTCACTGAGAGATTTCCTTGCTTTAGGGTCAAGAATCTTTCCATATACAAGTTTTCCTCCGCCCTTGAGAGAAACTTTGCCACAAATCTCTGCCTAAAATCCGCCCAAGAGTCAACGGGGTGTTCTCCATTCGTGACCTCCCACCAGAATGAGGCCTCTCCTTTCATTAACCAAGCAGCTAACTTGACTTTCTTTCCTTCTTCCATCTCAAAGATATCTATCAACTCTTCCACCTCCTTAAGCCAATCTCTAGCCTCCACAAAAGTTTCAGATCCTTGAAAAGGTTTCCCTCCCATAGCTTTAAATTCCTTGCAAGTCTTAGCAAAAGTATCCGTGCGAGGAGGAGGGGGAGGAGGAAGATCGGGTGCTACGGTTGGTGGAGGAACATTTGCTGGACCCGCAGTGGTGGCCCTAGCCTCCATCAATCTCCTATACCATACTGGTACCGTCACACCCTCCGGAAAGTTAAGATCCTCAGCCATGCTGAAACGAAAAAGGAAAGATTCAAAACGGAGAATTCGAAGGATATAGATATGGCTATTGGGGATTATGCTTTTCTTTCAAAAACTTTTCTCTTAAAAGACATGTTTTTGAAAATATCTCTTCCAAAAATGTTTTAGAAAAATTAGTTTTCTAAAAATTTTATCTGTTCCGGTAACCTTTGCTCTGATACCACGTGTAACACCCCACGCCCGCTATGGTCACTCTCTAAGGGAATGCCATAACATCGGTGGAGTATTTTGAGTGAATATAGAACAGAGTAATTACAGCAAGACAGATATAAGTAATACTTTGAAAATTTAAAACATCATTTCAATTGTAGCGGAAAATAAAACATGTCTGGTTACATCACAAAACCATAATAGAAGTCAAGTACAAATATCCATCCTGCTAAATAAAAATACATAATCCCAATACATGAACTGATAGCCATAATAGAAAAGGGTAAACTGAGCTCTACATCTAGGGTCCAAGCTCCAAGAGAGTAATAAAAGCAGCCTGATCAAAGCCCACTCGTGCTGGGCCCACTCTGAGAACCTGAGGGTTAGGAAAAAGATAAAAACAACGGGGTCAGACATAAGTCTGAGCGAGTTCTATAACTTTAACAATACAATCATTAAAGTAACCAGAGAAGACATAAACTTGACATACGGTAATGTCTGGGGATGAATGACTACACTAAGCAGCTTGGTAGACATAGGATAACTAAGATAACTGTAAAGACGCATTTACCCACCCAAGGATAATTACTACACTGCACCACACTAGTCATTCCTACTTAAAGGTTGATCCCTCCCAAGGACTTAGAAAATTTCCCAGTAGTCTCGTATACCCCTAGCTGACTACATAGGTGCCGTCTGCCCCTATCTCCACTAGGTGTAACCACTACTCCCAAATGATCGGCTCCCTAACGTAGATACCCGTGTCGGCCCCACAGTGGGGTGTATCACTCCCCAAAGTGGCAACCCGATACAACAAACGGTGCACGGCTTATATCTACATGATGCAACAACGTCTTACCTACCAGCCCGGGTCCACACACGCATATGAAACCCGTTGGACTTGCGTTGCCACCGCTACCCCGTTTTGGCCTCTTATAGTCAAGCCCAGTACGCGTGTCCCGTCCTCGACATGGGTCGAGCCCAATAAGATACATTTGGGTTACTGGTTGAAATGGGCCCCCACAAGCTACCCACCTAAGCTTGTCCCTTTTTCTAGTGCATCCCACTTAACCCTTTAATCAGGTTTAATTACATGTTTCCACTTTGGTTAAGTATTCTAATCGTATTTTCTATTGCCACCCAAGGCAACCACTAGATTTCCACATGCCACCCAAGGCACCCACTTAACCCCTCATGTCCCTCTACATGCTAATATGGTTAAGTGTTTCTTAATTAATTAATTAAGATCATGACCTCATAAAGACCTCTCACATTAGACCGTCTTTTACGACTGCTGGATATGCCGGTTGGTTCCGGGCAGACTTCTGTCATCAAAAGGGTCTAACCTCGTGTCTTTACTTTAATCACGTATTTAATTTATGACTAAGACCTCTCACATTGGGCCAATCATTTGTAGCCGCTGGATGGCCGGTCGGTTCCGGGCAGACTTCCGCTACAAAAGGGTCCAACCTCGTGTCTTAGTTGATTAATTACACCTAATTAATCACCCCCATAATTAATTATCCCTAATTAATTACACATTTTTCATAACATGGGTAGACCTAACTCAATAGGTAAATTCCCATGGGGTAGACCTAACTCAATAGGTAAATTCCCACTTATGTTAATTTATTTTTATGGTATGCTTAATCATACTCAATCATACTTTTATTAACATATTTATTAACCCCATCGTTCCCCACGTAAATCGTTCTCATTTCATGACATAATAAAGGGAAGATCCATCACAAATATCATGGGTTTAACCAAATCTTAGCATATAACTTTGTCATGGGTTAAGAGGATGTCAGCTTGCGCATATGAGCATATATTAACCCAACTACATTTAACCCAAACTTGCATATTATCATACACATGACTTGCATAACATGTTGCATATGAACTTGCATATTATCATACATATGACTCGCATAACATGTTGCATATGATCTTGCATATTATGTTAAACTTGCACTTAAGCATATACATAACTTGCATAAGCATTCACATTCTTGCATAAGCATTCACATACTTGCATAAGCATGCATAACTTGCATATCATGTTAAACTTGCATTTAAGCATATACATAACTTGCATAAGCATTCACATTCTTGCATAAGCATTCACATACTTGCATAAGCATGCATAACTTGCATATCATGTTAAACTTGCATTTAAGCATATACATAACTTGCATATGAACTTGCATAACAACCTACACATAACTTACATAACATCATACACATAACTTGCATATGAACTTGCATAACTCACTTGTTAAACATGCATAAACCCACTTATTAAATATGCATAAACCCACTTATTAAACATGCATAAACCCACTTGTTAAACATGCATAAACCAACTTATTAAACATG
Organism: Allium sativum; assembly: GCA_030737875.1. Classification (NCBI taxonomy): domain Eukaryota; kingdom Viridiplantae; phylum Streptophyta; class Magnoliopsida; order Asparagales; family Amaryllidaceae; genus Allium; species Allium sativum. The sequence continues at coordinate 534,842,703 of CM060926.1, forward strand.
CATAAACCCACTTATTAAATATGCATAAACATAGGAAAACATAGAGTAGCATATCATTACAAATGATTCAAACTCACTAATCCGCATTCAAGACCATAAGTCTCATTACCCCTAATCTACTTACTTTAGCAATTGATGTTAAAGTGATAGAAACTCACTACTAGCAAATTTGCACTCCATATGAAGAAGATTAAGATGCTTAGAATGGATTAGAGGTTGATTAGAGAGTGATTAGCTTGCAACCCTCTTCATAAATTAGTGGAGGCTCCTTCTAAGATTTAATTTGGCGGCATGTAGCCCTCAATTCTATTTTTAGTATGGATTAGGGTAGGTTTAGGGTGTATTTATAGATTAGGTGAGTGTTTTAGGCCCTTAGATTAACCCTAGATTAGATTAGGACCCTTAGATTTCGGAAATCTCTAGAACCCAGCCCAAGACTCAACCAAAAACCAGATCTGGTGCACCCAGATCAATAGGGCCGACACCCTGTGTCGACACCCCTGTCGACAGGGCTGTCGACACCCCTGTCGACATGCCTGTCGACACCCCTGTCGACATGCCTGTCGACACGGGGCTAGGCGGGAACTTTCCCGCCTTTTCCGCTTTTGGCTTCAAACTTGTTTTAGAACTGAATTTTAAATCTGTTTTTAACTTTGAATTTTCTGAAAACTTCTTTGGGCCTTAACTGGGCCATACGGACTCCGATTTACAAAATTTCGGACTCTATTCTGCGTATTTTTCCGAGACGAACGCAATGACGCAGCCCGTTTCCCCCAATTCTCACTTCTGAGATTATTTATTCTGCCATTAGTGAATTTTAGCATTAACTGAAATACGGGGTGTTACACTTAGAGAATTTGGCCTTATGATTCTCTTTGAAGTGGCACCTTTCTACTTACATAGGTGATTCTATAAAGGGTATTTTTTAAATTCCTCAAATACAAACATCATTAAAAGTTTTAATACTTATCCTTATTCAACATATAATGCATTGAATTATCATAGAAATGGTTTGTGTATAACAGTGCCATCAAATTTTTCTTAAACTTTGTTGTCCCTTTGAACCTAGATCTTGGGATCTCCAGTCAGTTAGGTAAGGTTTCCATTTTAGAAAAACCTTTAGTCTATAGGCCTTAGTCCCATTTCCTTCGATAAAGTTTGAACTCTCTCTAGGCAAGCCTTTCGTAAGTGGATCCACTATGTTATCTTTACATTGAATGTAATCTACGCCGTTAGAGAGAAGTTGTCTTATTTTTTTATGTCTACGATGAATATGCCAATATTTACCATTGTATAGTGTACTATTAGCTCTTCCAATTGCTGATTGACTATCACATTGTTTACATATTGGAGGCATAGGTTTGCTCCAATTAGGAATGTCTTGCAAAAAGCTTGGAATCCATTCTGCTTCTTCTGCAGTCTTATCTAGTGCAATAAACTATGATTCCATCGTAGATCTAGCAATACAAGTCTGTTTGGGTGATTTCCATGAAATTTCTCCATTTCCTAATGTGAACACATATCCACTTGTAGACTTTGTATCATGTGATCTAGTGATCAAATTTGCATCACTGTATCCTTCCACTATCGAAGGATAGTTTGTATAGTATAGACCATAGCTCTGCGTATACTTTAGATATCTTATAACTCTGATTATCCCTTTCCAATGATATTTACCAGGATTGCAGGTAAATCTACTTAGTTTGCTTACAACATATGCGATATCACGCCTAGTATAGTTCATAACATACATGATACTTCCTAGTATTTGAGAGTATTATAACTTGTAGATACCATCACCAGTGTTCTTTACCCAATTTTGGTTCATATCTACTGGTGATTTTGCAATAGTTACATTTTATTGCTTGAATTTTTCAAGTATTTTGGTGATGTAATGCGATTGGGATAATGCATATCCCCGTGGTGTTCTCAGAATTTTTACACCCAATATCACATCAGCCAGTCCTAGGTCTTTCATATCGAATCTAGAGGATAACATATCCTTTGTAGATGTTATTATGGCCTTGTTATTGCCTAGGATCAACAAGTCATCAACATAGAGGCAAACAATGACATATCCAATATGTGTGTGTTTTATGTACACACATTTATCTGATTCATTTATCGTAAATCCATTTGATAACATAGTGTTATCAAACTTATTATGACACTATTTTGGAGCTGGCTTAAGGCCATAAAGTGATTTTACCAGTTTGCAAACTTTACTCTCATTTTCTATGTTCAGAAATCCTTCAGGTTGTTTCATATAGATTTCTTCCTCTAGTTCACAATTCAAGAATGCAGTTTTAACATCTATTTAGTGTATTTCTAAGTCATGTACGGATGCAATTGCAATAAGCATTCTAATTGACGTTATCTCGTTACTAGAGAATATGTATCAAAATAGTCCAGGTCTTCCTTTTGTCTAAATCCTTGGACTACCAGACGAGCTTTGTACTTGTCTATTGAACCATCATATTTAAATTTCTTTTCAAATATCCATTTATTACCTAAGGTCTTACATTTTTGAGGTAACTCAATTAATTCCTCTGTATGATTGGACATAATGGACTCAATCTCATTGTTAATTTCCTCTTTCTAATAAGGGGCATCGCTGGAAGACATAGCTTGTTTGTATGTCAATGGATCATCTTCTAACATAAAGGTATAGAAGTCTGGTCCAAAGATTTTTAAAGCCCTTCACTTTTTACTTTTCCCTTGTTCCTCCACTTGCTACTCATTACTACTTTGCTGAGTGTTATTTTGTTCAGCATCCTCAAGAGAATAAAGAACTTCATCTTTCCTTGATCTCTTTGGTGTAGGATTTTTAGAGCCCGGTTTCCAGAGGAATATATGTTCGGAAAATCTAGCATTTCTGGACTCAATGATGGTATTTTCATGAATATCATCAAATTCATATTTGTGTACCAAGAATTGGTATGCGGCACTATTTTGTGCATATCCAATGAATACACAATCAATTGTTTTTGGTACAATTTTGACCTTCTTTGGTTTTGGTTCCTCTACTTTTGCAAGACACCCCACACTTTTAGTTATTTATAGGATGGTGGTCTGTTGTTCCAAACTTCATAAGGAGATTTAGATGTTTTATTTCTGGTATTTTATTCAAAATATGATTTTCCGAAAGAATAGCTTTCCCCAAAAAATTATATGGCAAGCCAAAACCTAACAATAAAGCAATCATCATTTCTTAAAGAGTTCTATTTTTCCATTAGGCTACCGTTGGATTGAGGTGAATATGGTGTTGTAGTTTGGTGTACAATACCATGTTCAGCGCAAAATTCTTCAAAAGGGGATTCATATTCTCCTCCTCTATCACTTCTTAAAGCTTTGATTATCTTATTGAGTTGATTCTCAACTTTTGCTTTGTATTGTTTAAACACATCGAATGCTTCATCCTTACTTCTAAGAAGATAAACATAATAGTGCCTAGTACAGTCATCAATAATGGTAATGAAAAACCTTTTTCCACCTCTAGTTTAACACATTTTCAAATCACTCACATCTATATGTATTAGATCTAGAGGTTCAGTTTCTCGTTCAACATGATGAAACGATGTTCTTATCAATTTTGCTTCTTCACAAATTTGACATTTATACTTGGAGTCTATGTTATGCTTAGGTATAAATTCTAGATAAACTAATTTCTACAATGTACCAAAATTTAAATGCCCTAATCTAGAATGCCATAAGTTAAAAGAGTCAACAATATAAGCAGAAGATTCACTTTTATTCATATCAGTGCGTGGTACAATAGTGGTTACATTTTCTTTAAACAAACCATCACACACATATCCTCTTCCCACATACCCTCCATTCTTGGATAATACAAATTTATCTGCTTCAAAGGTCAATTTGAAACCATGCTTGCTCAGTAATGATCCTGAAATCAGTTTCTTGCAAATTTCTAGAACATGGAGAACATCATTTAAAGTTAGTTCCTTTCCAGAAGTCAGTTTCAACAAAACTTTTCCTTTTCCTTCGACCTTTGAAGTAGATGAATTGCCCATAAAAAGTTGTTTATCAGCAGTTGCAGTTTTATAGGTTGTAAACATCCACTTATTAGCACATATGTGTGACTGGCTCTAGTGTCTACAAACCATTCCTTTTAGTTACCAACATGGTTGCATTCTAATATTACTGCACATAAATCAAGATCAACAATGCCTTTCGAAACATCAGCCGTATTTGCTTCTGACTTCTTCTTTTTAGGTGCGCGACATTCGGCTGCTTTTCCCCTTCTTTCCACAGGTGTGGTAAGAACTTAGAAATTTCTTTGACTTCTTAGGAGCATTTTACCGTTTTCTCTTGTTTATCTTATCTAGCTCAAATACATTTGCTTTAGTAGCAATATTATGAGAAATCTTTTTCTCAGAATTTCTGTTATCTTCCTCAATGCGCAGCCAAACTATGAGCTCTTCCATTGTCATTTCCTTACGCTTGTGTTTAAGGTAATTCTTGAAGTCCTTCCAAGAAGGAGACAGTTCTCAATAGTTGTGGCACTTGAAAAGTCTCACTAAGACTCATCTTTTCATCTTCTAGTTGACGGATAATAAGTTCCAGTTCTTGAGTTTGGCTGATCATCATCTTTGAGTCAACCATTTTGAACACAAGAAATTTTCCAGTATGAATTTCTGCATGCTTGCATCTTCAGTTTTGTACTTCTTTTCCAGAGCCAACCTGAGTTATTTGGACATTGCAATAGTATAATAGTCATTGTAGAGGTTATCATCCAGACCATTCAGAATATAGTTTTTACACAAGAAATCTGAGTTTTTCAGATAGTAAGAGCCTCTACTTTGGTATCATCAGGTTCGAGTTCGGTTGCCACCGGAGCATCTTCAGTCAGAAACTTGTTGAGGCTCAATATTTTTAAATAAAACAATATTTTCTATTGCCAACGCTTGAAATTAATTCTGTTGAACTTCTCTGGCCTTTCTCCATGGGACAAAGCCATCATTGGAAGCACAAACACTGGCTGAGCGTTTGTCACCGTCTGAATCAGTGCAGAATCACTATTGTTGTTTTGCGTCATCTACAACAAATATTGTTTCAAGAATGTTAGAACTTTGGTCAATACAAAAATGTATTACAAACAGATAGTAGCAACAGTCAATGTTACTCAACTATGCCATAATTGTCACATCAAACAGTGTTTACAGCAATGATAGAAAGCATGACTGGTTGTGCACTAGATTGAAGCGGTACAGAAAATATTCTATTTCAGTAATGTCTGAGTCCAAAAATATTTAGTTTCCTTGAAACAATATTGCCTGTTGTATGCACTGATTGACGTAACAACAATTTGTTTCCTAGGATAAAATGAACCAGCCCGGTAGTGCAGTGCCAGCAAACGAAGCTATGACGAACTGAAGCAATTTATAGAAACTAGATCAGAGGATTACTTTGGAGAAGAAGCAGTAATAGAGAAGAAAAAAAGTGAAGTCTTTCTCATTTTGGGCTATGTATTTACACGTTGGAAGAGGTGCCTATTTAGTCATTAATGTGTTATTATGTCAAGGTCTAGCCCACATTCCTCTACAAGCCCTTTTTGTTTCATTTTATATAATCCTATTGGCTTGTAATATATAAGAGAGGTGTGTAATTCATATTTTGATGATGTGGGACTTTGATTTGCTATATCTTCTCCTTCCCAAATTCCTCTTTCTCTTTCTCATTCATCTCCAACATATGCCACATTAAAAATTATTTGGTTAATATAAAGAAGTATCAGAAATACTATGAAATTGTTATAAAGTACATATCATTATCAGCAAAATACTGAGTTGAATCACAAACAAGATTTTGCAACTAATCTATCTAAGTTACAATTAGCATATTAACGTTTTAAGGCTTACATGTCATGAGTTGAGACTTTAACTCCACCCTGCTATAGAATCTAAATAATATAGGCATAACTACTCTTATTATGTATTAAGTCCATAGTCGAACAATTTAGCATACTAATTTAAGAATAATTATCTCATGAATTTCACGCATTGAAATTTTTGTTTGGTTAACTCTATGAAATTGAAATTGAAAAACATAAATAATTAAATAACATGTAGGAAGGATTTGCACAATCAAAGCTGTAAGTAAGAGAATTTGGAAGAAGCACTGATAGCTATGTAAGATTTAAAAGCATATTAATTGGAAAAAATGATAGGACATTGAATGTACGTAACATGAGTTACTTTATGGGTTAAAAATAATAATGAATTACATTGCCAAAAAAAAAAATTCAACATTGTTCCAGTTAACTGGTAATGAGGTACGTGTAATAATAATTTGCTCAACTATCTTTGTGTGCAATGTATAACTATGTCAACCATTTGCTTCTAAATAGACATATGATAAGAATATGTCTTTGTCATATTCGTTGCACGGGTTTGTACTCATTTAAAAATATGAGCATATCAAATCAACCTATTTATATAACAGTTACTCATTAAACTTAATTTGAGAAGTAAACTTTTTATTTCCTCCTTAATTAAAATCTTTGTGATTAATTAAAGGAATAAATACCTTTAGTTAGAGATAGGAACCTTTCATTTCTCCCTTTGATAGATCAACTATTCATTAAATGTCATTAGTGATCTATTTGAATGCAGCATGAAATTTGATTACCTACACATTCAATCAAAATAATTGTCCTGGATCTAAGTTATAAGTTAAAATAAAAAAAACTGAGATTTAATAGACAAGTTCATGCTTAAATCTTAAAAGGAACTAACCAATGTTGTTCAAGAGTAACTGTAACATATAGTGTATTCAATTCCCATACAGGTAACATAAAATTTAATTTAATTAATCATGAAAAATTCAAAAAAACATTATTCAAACAAAAATATCCAAGATATATATATTTATGGCACTGTGATTCAAATCTAAACTAAACGTACAATATGAATAAAAGAACAAAGCGATGGATTTATTGATATTAACATAAAAATAAAAATATTCGAAAACGGAAAACATGTGCATATCTGAGATGAACTAAAAATAATAAACTTGCTTTTAATTGAGATAAAGGGATTTTGATTCACATGTTTGAAATTAATCAATTAAACACATAATGAATCATTTAAATCAAAATGGACGAATGATTAAAAAATACATCAGAGAACCATCTTGGATGTTACCTGTGACGACCCACTACACACCACCGGTGCTCATAACTAAAACAATTGCATTGTATAAGCAAAAGGTCGGTGTAGAGCGACCATCAAGAGAAAGGGACAATAGAAAATAGAAGGGAAAGGAAAGAAGGAAATAGAAGGGAAAGAAGAAAAGACCGGAACATAAACATAATTACAAAACCTATCATGTATATCGTAACGCATCAAATAACATATAATAGTAACAACCACATGTATAAAATGTGCGAGACAGTAATAATTATATAAACCACAGAATCATAGTACATAGGCTTATACAGCTACAAAAATAGTAATAGTGTTTATACAAGGGATTAATGAACTCAAAATAATAAATTGCCTCTTTTAAGAACACATAACACTTTTGAGGATCCACAATATCACACAAAGGAATAAAAAATGATAATACAAGCCCAAATAAGAAATACATCACCTTATGCTAATCCAACTGTGTAGCTCCAAGTAATAATTATACTTGTCAATTGGTTTTCTCATCAACATCATCGACGAACAACCAAGGTAATAAGAGGGAAATAAAACCTTAGGTCAGACAAATATGATGTAAGCAATAAGCCAATCTCAAAAGTACTACAAAAAATCATAATAGTATATATGGCACGAAGCGTATGGAGAATCATAAATGTTTTGCCCCTACATTCACATAATTAGAGCATTAATAGTTAATATATGCTACACTAGTCAAACATCAAGTAGAGACTGTGTGATATATGTATAAGTTCTAAATGGTTATAAATATGTAAATTACCATAGTATCCATCAACCATCCTCACATTCACTCACTTAGTGCGTAAAGAATATGGCATCTAGTACTTAGGTCACCAAATTTCTCGAGGCACTCACAAGTTCAACTGCCTTACTCTATGTCAGACTATCGCAATGTCCAACTCTCCTAGTCTATAGCAGATAACCCTAGCTAGTCCAAACTTCCTTGCTTCTAGGGTCCCATCTATGCAATCCAAATTGCACTGACTTTGATTAATCCTTACACCCTTCCCTCAAAGGCATACCTAGTTACAAATACCAACAACTCCTTTTCGCATGTTCTCTACTGTAGAATCCATCTCTAGACTATGCATAAGACTCCCTTATGAAATCGATCATAAAGTGGGCTATCCCGGTGTACTGCACTACTGTGAGACCTCATCGACTGCCCTCCATGTAATAACAATTGCATACCATCCTCATATGACAGTCATCTTAGTACGACCCAATGTTGTCTTTTCTCTATCTTTGAGAAAACTATCATTCGCAGCAACCTTATTCCCCATCCTTTTATCATTGTCGTGGAGTGATAAATAACCATATAGAAGCCATCGATTGAAGAGACAATATATCAAAATCACTATCGAATAGAACACCATGTCCTGCTCCTCAAAATCACACCATCGTCCAGGTCAAATTTACCAAATGGCCAATAATGATGATAATCGATATCGACTACTCCATAGTTATCGCTAACGACTACCCGGATCACCTATTTAACCAAAATTGGTTAAATACCCATCCAAGGAAAATGTCTGCCATTCGTCATAATGTCCAGCTCATCGCCAAGTCCATCCACTGTCTTTAGGTCATCTATCAAGCTCTAGTGTCACTCTGTCTTTAAATTCTCGCCAAGCTCCAATGTTACTTCATCGTCAAATCCATCCATGCGCTCTATAGTTCCTTCGAGAATTAATCCAATCCATTCAAGTCTATTATCCTTGTGTGTTCAATAAATAAACACCGAGATGTGAATTTAATCAATAAGCACTCCAAACTCTAATGAATGATTTTTCCTAATATTAGACGGCCTACGAATGACATTTTAAGATAAACTAAGAAAATAATTAAACCATACAACGTAATCTTACAAATTCCTAAACTAGCATACAATCATTCACAATAGCAATAATAAATCAAGTAGAACCTATCTATAGCAATTGAAGTGAAATAATTGTCAAAATAACCTATATCTAATAGTATGGTTAAAATAGCGTGCAATAGCGCGTAAACACGTGTAAATGAAAAATTTGACAATCAAGTTATTAGGATTTATTTTTTATTCACTAGGTTAACTATTTTAAATATTTAGTTTTATAATTAGAAAGCAACTTAAAACTTCAAGTTTATACTATACAAACACAGTTCACTAAGATTAAATATACTCACCTTGACCAAAATCAGTCCAAACCAGATCTAATGTGTAGAGCTCGCCAATACAAGTCCAAAGGAAAAAACCACGTCCAATTCTGACATCGTACGCAAAAGTTGTAAATATATAAGTTTCGTGGATTGAATCAATAATATGACTAATTAATATAATAATTACTAAATTACACCTAATTCATACTTCCCTAAATCTATTCTTCTTAGCCAGGCAAATGTGTAACAACCCGAATTTTAACAACGTGTTAAGACAAGAATCAAGGCAAAATTAAATTATAAAATCTGAATCAGGATAAATGGGTTGCGCCATTGCGTTCGTCTCAGAAAAATACGCGAAATAGAGTCCGAAATTTCGTAAATCGGAGTCCGTATGACCGAGATATGGCCTCGCGAAGTTTCATGAAAATTCAAATCCGAAAACAGATTTGAATTCAGCCCAAAAAGAGAAGGCGGGAAAATTCCCGCTAGACACACAGGGTGTCGACACCCATGTCAACATGGGTGTCGACCCCCCTCCAGGGGGTCGACATGGGTGTCGACCCCTGGGTCGACCCCTCTGGTCGAACCAGCGACCTGGTGCACCTGCTTCTGGTTTTGGCTCGGTTTTGGAGGCTTGTGACGGATTTTGACGATTCAGATCTATCCTAGGGTTTATCCTACGGCCTAAAACTACCCTAACATCTATAAAAAGACCCCTAGACCTAGCCTAAACCCACATAACTCACTCATGCCACGAAGTGCTACCCAAATGTCAAGTGATCATGACCTCCATCTCCAACTCCAAGGGCTTATGCATTCAAATCGGGTTCAAATCAAAAGGTGCAAGCTTCCTACATCAAATCGAGGGTAGATCAATGTTGCTATGCGAGTTTCATGACGCTTCTTCAACAAAGGAGCTACCTTTCTTAGTCAAGACGATGCATGATCCTTCCCTAAGCCTCGCTATGTAAGTTCTAGCTACTTGTAGATTCTAACGGTGGTTCTAATATGACATGGAATAAAATGCAAGTATGCTAGCCTATGTGAACCTAACTTTGCCCCTTTTCTATGATCCATGACCTTGGGTTAAGTTTTAGCGACTTAATCATGCAACTCATGTTATGTTTAGCCTAGTTTATCTTACAAGTTTGAATCTTTATCTTTGGAATATTAGCATGAACCTTTGGGAACCATTTGACTTGTGAAACATTGGCAAAGACTTGACTTTGGGGCTTATGCATGTAAATGAACCCAACCCCCTTATGTTATCATGCATTTTTGTGGCCAAATTCTCTTATGATATTATGCATGTTTGTGGCCAAATTCCCTTATGATACTATGCATGTTTGTGGCCAAATTCCCTTATGATACTATGCATGCTTGTGGCCAAATTCTCTTATGATGCTATGCATATTTTGTGGCCAAATCCCTTATGATACCATGTATGTTGGTGGCCAATTCCTTTTTGACATCATGCATGTTGTGAGGCCAATATGTAGCATAGTACCCTTACTATGTTGACTCGTTTTTACTTGGGTTGGAAACACGCTTTGGGGTAGGTTAGACGTGCGTAATTACGACATGATAATTTGACACGGGTTTCATGGAAATATGGCACATATGATACACCTAAATGTGGGCATGACATGTGGGGTAAACATGGGACTTGAAACTAAACACGTGTGGGTTGTAAGTGTAACATGCCACTAGACCGAACATGAAAGTGGCCAACTCGAGGTTGGGTTGAGTTTGTAGCATAAATCTACCCGGACCCGCCCGGCTTAACTAGTGGCTACAAACAATAGGATCCAATGTGAGAAGTTGGTCATGTCGTGCTTAAGACCCGAGGTTAGACTAGGTTGTGGTGTAAAACTACCTGAACCCGCCCGGCTTAACTAGTAACCACAACAAGGTCTAATGTGAGAGGTTGAGAGTGCATTAATTAAATTAATGCCACATGATAAGGTTAAGTAAATTTGACTAATGACACTTAACCGATATGACACGAATGGGTAGGTTAAGTGGGACCGGGCTTGATTTCTTAATGACAATTAACCATACAAGACAATTAGGGGATGGGGTTAAGTAATTTACGCTTAACTAATCTGACTTGGTAATTAGATGGGGTTAAGTAATTTACACTTAACTACTCCGACTTGGTAATTAGATGGGGTTAAGTAATTTAGACTTAACTAATCTAAACACGGTAATTAGATGGGGTTAAGTAACCTACACTTAACTAATCTAAACACGGTAATTCGATGGGGGTTAAGTTAAACACTTAACCAATCTAAACTTGGTAATTCAATGAGGTTAAGTAGCCAATACTTAACCAACTTAACAAGATAATTTAATGGGGTTAAGTAACTTATACTTAACCAATTACACATGATGATTTGATGAGGTTAAGTAACCTATACTTAACCAATCTAATATGCGGACCTGATAGGGTTAAGCCATAAGACCTTTCAAATATACTTAACCATTATAATACGATTAGTGGATGGGGTTAAGTTAACCTATACTTAACCAATCCGACTCGATAATCCGATGAGGTTAAGATAATCTGTGCTTAACCAATCTAACACGATAACCTGATAGGGTTAAGATAAACAAATACTTAACCAAATTGACCTGATGATTGAATAGGGTTAAGTCATGAGCTTCTTGGTATACTTAACCAACTTGTAGGGCTAGGTCTTGGACCTGAATACTTAGCCAAATCTTGACATGATTCGTAGGCAGGTTAAGTCATGAACTTAAATGACAATACTTAACTCATTGGACAAACCCTAGTTCAGGGGACTAGGTGGAAAGCCGGGATTAACAAGGATAACGGGAAAGGAGACTAAGTGGTAAACCTTAGTTTAGGAAACTAAGTAATAATTCTTAGTCAAGAGATTTGGACCAGTTCACAGATAGATGAGTAACCCGATACGGTAGGTCATCGCTTAAACACACGAGAAGGAGGAGCAAATTATCCGACTGGGATAAAGGCTCCAACGAACTGGGTGACGAAGCGATAGCTTCGGGGGACGTGAGGATACTCTTGGTATCCCTCTGTGAGGTGGCAGATGGTCCATGAAACCCGGCCTCACAGAGGTTAAGGTCTGCGGTAGAAGAGCCAAGAGTATGCCTTGGTTGCTATGCGAGCGACCTAAAGACTGGGATGGATTAGCGTGGAGTCGACGATGCTTGATTTTGCTCTGGATAGCACGTCGCCGACTACCTACCATCTTTAGTCAATCGTGTACGTACGGAAAGGCAGAGATCTCCCAACAGACCATGTTCTTGCTATCGAGTCATGGGTGAGGTTGGCCCATAGGAAAGTGGGGCTATAGTGGGGCCGGGATGTGGTTCTCATACATGATTTTTCTTGGATTGCCTTTCAGTAGTTGAGGGAGGGGTCACGTGGGACCATAGACACAGATACAAAAATAGACCTTGATATCTGCATCAGCAGACGACTTAAAGCTCCCGACCGAGTTCCGTATCTCTTGATTTGCCCTGGCACGGAACTCGGATGGCACATTGAGGAACATGTGCGTCTAGACATGGAAAACGATTCACGATACATACGCGGAATAAAGGGCACGGTTGACGGGTGGCACAATCCCTAGTGGCCCTAGGTGGCTGGAACCCAAACCGGGACACGGAAACGTTCATTAGGTAGCATAATCCCTAGTGGTCCTAGGTGGCATAAATCCTAAGTGAACTCGCGATAGTTCAGGGTAAGGAAACATAACTAGATCAAGGGTGGAAGTCCAAAATAACTTCAAGGATAAAATGGTACTACGTCGAGATGGTATAGATTTACACGGGAAAGCCTGTATGGCCTACGACAAAGGACTGAACTTATACATGGAAAGAAACATACGAGTTGGGAAAACCTACATATGCTATATATTAGGTTGGCATGGACCATTACATGACATTGGGCAAGGGACATTCATAGTTAACACATGACGCGGGTTGGGATACTAGTACGAGGGGTGCAGAGCAAATATACATGATAAATACCGTGGGATGTTATACATGATAGATACCTTGGGATTGTATACTTGATAGAAACCTGACTATGTGATACCTTGATTTATCATGATACCTTAGTTTAGCTTGCTCCAGTAGTTCATCCAGTTATCTTGGTTTAGCTTATCTATCTTGTCGTCATCCTTATGTTTACTTTCAGTTTATGCATGTCATGTTACCTTTACCTGTTTTTATACTGGAAGTAGATACGACTTACCAGTCTTTATGACTGACCGCGTTTTCTTTCGCCTCTTTGTCTTCCGTTTCCCCCTAGGTTTTAGTGAGGAAATGATGTTGGTTAGTTCGGACCTCTTATGCTTGAAGGTCATCATGTATAGCTTGGTCTTCTTTTGGCTATGGCTGCTTCACCGCTTTATTTTGGGGAATAATTTATGAAAAGGTTTTATGCTTCTTTACTATTGCAAGACAGGTTTTGATGTATTCTGATGTAAAAGGCTTTAGACCTTATTTATTAATGATATGAAAGTTGGTTTTACTTCCGCTGTTTTATATATGTTCTATCTTGTAATATTTCTGTTCATGTTTACCTCGATAATGCTTCACCAAACCTAGTGCATTCCCTTGGTGAGTGACATTAGAGGAGGTGGGGTGTTACAAAATGTCTGTAACATAAGCAACAATTCGCATGCACCATTTACCATGATATATAGCCTCGATCATCGAAATACAAATCTGATTTCATCGTCAAACTCCTTATCTAATTTCCCATGTGCCCTTATCAAAATCCATAAGCTCGGTCCCATCCTCAAGAATGAGACATTGAGCTTGCTATAGGTAGCACATTAACATAATATCCATAAATTCACATATAGGTCCAAAAACCTGCGAACTGCAATTGAGACGTGCTGTTAGACGCTACCCATGTAAAAAGGCTTCTAAAAGCATTTGAACTAGTTTCAAGATCAAATTTGATTGTATACAAATGATATCCTTTAAAACTTGAATTATACAATTACAATTCTTTACACAAATCGATACATGTTTCGATTACACGTGATCAAACGATACATCTAATTGTTAGAAACACAATGATTGCAATAAAGCTCAACGATACAGCTCCGATGGTATATGTTTTATCATATTTTTCAAGATTGTTCCCCAAAATGAAATTTTATGTGTATATCGATATCAATTTAACCACCAAATGGTCCAAACTGAAAATGTATCGATCCTTACTCTTATCATCCACGTAACAAACAATCTGGACTTAGCGGAACTAGTTTCGAGTTCTAACCTTAACGTTTTTAAAAAATTACCTTTTGAATCGTACCTAAAATAATTAATGATCAATATACAAATAAAATATTAATATTTAATTGTTAAAATACAGGTAGTTATAGTCTTCCCTCCTTAAAGGACTTCGTTCCCGAAATCATGGAGGAGGTAACAGCATAACCCAACACTGTAGAACAAGGGATGAGAAAAAAAAATTGTCACTTATCATTCTTAACAAAAACCATTGGTAATAGACTCGGAATTTTACATGGATCCAATATTTCCATTCCTAAGTATAATCGCCACCAAATTCGGGATATGCTAAGATAAATACTTAAACAGTACAATTGTTTTCCAAACAAATAAACAATGGAAAATAAAGATGATAACTCACTAGTTAGAAGATAATTCAACATAGCATTTCATATTGAATTCCTTTCCAAATTTGGCAAAATTCATGAAAAGTTTCCACAGCACCTTCTTTGCGCGGTTCGATCCAGGCAAACCACAAATCACCATGCAAGGCCCATTCAAAAAAAGAAAACAAAATCCTAAAAGTGACTATCTATACGTGGGGAATAAAATCACCAAAATTCAGTAAATGGAAAAGCCTACAACTTTACATCTACTACATACCTATTTTCATGTAAGTTTTACATTTAGGTGCAAATAAAAGCGAAAGCATCCAAATAAATCAAATCTTGCTTCTATATACCTGGGCATGTTCTCAACATGGAGGATTAAATACAATAGTACAAATAGTAAGTAGAGAAATAAGTATGTTAAATAATTAGAATTTATGTAGAATAAGCATAACAAGTCGTATAATGATTTTATTTCAAATAAAGGACTCCGCAATAATGCAATTATCCTGCATGTCTAACAAAATCATATAAATATAACAGACATGAAAACATCACCAATCAAACATGCATAAGCAAAACAATAACATCTATGGAAAATAACATCCATATCTACCCTAGCATTCAGGATACTAATATAACTAATGGAAGCCCTTAAATATTAAATTAAATCCATATATGACTCGATAACTTAGTCATCATTCAAAATAAGGAATGTTAATCTATCTTCACTTATCAACAAATCTGGTACGACTTTAGCACTGTCATAACATTACCAACTCTATAGAAACTTATCAATGAAACCATTGATAATCATTCCCACATCCATTTGGGAATCTCAAATAGTCATAGATAACTATTCAATTGTTCTCGCTCGGCTATGGAAAGATGACACTCCATTCATTGTAAAATAACTTCGCAATTAGCCCCTTCTAATGATGCCACAAACAAACGACACCTCTTCCATACAGAATCAACAATCACGGTCGAGTCCGTACTACCTCACTTCAAGTTAAGGAATCATAACTAATAATAAACACAAGAAACATTCACTAATAAAATATCGCTTTTAAACAGGTACATCTCCAACTTGACGCACATAAACAACTGGCTATTCCCATATGTACATATGGAAACACAAGGCTGCAGGAGGTAAAGGATTCCAACCATCGCTACTGACGAAGTTCGAAATCTCTCATGGAGAAGTGAAACTCTAGCGATACCACATTATTAAATAAATCTAACTCCTTCACTATAATTGGTGCATCCAAATCACCAAAGCGAACTCTATTGCCATCGACTTCGAATCAGGAGTCGAATACTTCTTCCCATGCGGTTTCGATTATCGACTAGAACTCGACAGCCATCCATTTTAAAACAAACCAAAGTTAATCCGTCCACACAACTAACTAAGTACTATCGGCTTCTCATTCCTGCTTGGAACGAGAATTAACACACCCATGGTTCAGCTCTAACTTCCAAACCATCAAAACTCTCGTAGGACTCATTGCAACATCCTATTCAAGATGACATGAACTAAGCACTCCACTTTTCCCAATGAAAAGTGAAGCTACAATAATTGACCACAAAATATGCTGACTCACTAGTTGGCCTAAACGGTCTAATCAATCGATTAAAATCAAAACAACGCATGAGACATTGTAATCGACTTAACTATCCGTAGTTGCTAAAATCCCATTGGGATTCCCATTGGAAAGAACATCCACAACCAGATCGATACGGAACTCGACTCAAACATGGAGGTACTATGGTTACCTCATCAAATGTGTCTAGATACTCTTAAACTACAAGCCCAAGTGACCACTCGCTACTAGGGAACTATCTCAGCCCGCTATTGTGCAATCATAAGTGACTTGGCTACTGAAGATCTAAGTCTCTACCCACTGTCGCAAAAGCAAAAAGTGACTCACTAGTGAAGATATTGTCCTAGCCCACTATTGTCACTAACAACTTTTTACTACCACTGATGTTATTCATCCTTCTAGCAAGCGAACTACTAGACTTAAGTATTAAGTTTAATTAGGTTCAACAATAAACGTCAGGTAAACAAATTGGCAAAGATGAAAACATGGCTCGATGAAATTTATGTTTTTGACGAGTTAAGTATACTGCCAAATATAGACTAGCTATGTCATAACACTTCCCCACCTTGAGGCTTGAAATTAATCACTATGGATGCTACAGTCACCCATAGTACTAATCTCCAACGAACAAACACGGTATGTTACAACCACATATAAACTAACAAATACCTCAACACGGTAAGTCAATCAAGAAAGCAACTAATTATCATGAGTCCCAATCCCATTCCATCCATCAAACTGTAAAATCAGATGAAACGATTAAATTTCAATGTCAAACTAAAACATATATGGAAACACCATTAGTGGAAGACATATATCGATGGTGAAGTCATTTTCCATGCTTCATTTAGGGAGAACTCGACGGGATGGGAACGACAATCAATACATATGTCTCCATGATGGGTGTAGGCTCGAACATCGCAAGCTTCCTCAATTGACTCCTACAGACCATCCTTCCCTCAAAATGAAATAACCACCCTTCGAGTCAATCACTCAACCCAGCCACAAGCATCGGACTTCAGAGTAACAATAGAGAGATTAACTACACTCCGATAGCACATCGAGTTCAGTCACACTCTCCAATACAGACATATCGCCTAAATCGATGAACTCTTCATCGGCTCCTAAAAAGTTGATACAAAAACCTATTCAAAGTGAACCGTGAACTAGTCTCAAGCGAATCGATTTCGAAAACTCAAAATGATAAAGATCTCGGCCAATTCAAATTTAACCTTATAGTCTCTTGGGACTAGACTCCTAATTTATTCAACTCCAAGACATTGAAGAAACACTTGTGAGAAACCAGACAGCCCTCACGCCCCAACATTTGACTCCCTTTCCAAGGATTAGTTCACCACGTAGACACATAAGTGATCATAAGCGCAACATAGTTGACTTGTTGTACTTGATCGCCGTAACAAATTAAAGATATTAGGGCATCCAAGATAATAGTTCGTACCATTATAGGAAACACAAAATGTGAATCGAGGCAGGTAGTCCTCGATTCTTCTCAATTCTCAACTCCAAATATATAATAATTAGTAGTATTCCTTGTAACACCCCGTAATTTTATAACATTAAAATTCACAAATTAAAGTATACTTAATTTTTAGAAAAGAATTAAGTGAAATGGGTTGCGCAGAGAAATATATATATATTGATATATATATATAAATTAAAAATTAAATAAATAAATATGCGAAAAAGTTCAAAACAGCGAATTGGGTGGGGGAATAACCGAACCAGCCCATTTTTGAGGTTGACCCAAGCCCCGCTGGGTCGACTAGGGGTTAATCCAGGGTGTTTGGCTGTCAACCCGTGGGCCGATTCACTCAAATGCAGATTTTGCATTTGATTGGTTCTCATGGTTCAGGGTTAATCTAACGATCTTAAATAACTTCCTACACCTATAAATACATCCTAATGCTAACCCAAAACCTGATTAAAATATAATAGTTACCGTCGCCATGGAAATCAATGGAGCCGCCGCTAACTAAGAAGGAAGAAAAGCTAATTCAATTCTAATTCTCTCAACCCTAAAGCAAAGCAAAACTCTCTCTTTTCTTCTCTAAATGGTGAGTATGATGATCTTAACAAGATTATTATCATTTTAATTAGGTTGAGTTATGAATGGATTATGAGTAGATGATGTGAATTATCATATATGTTGTTGTAAACCCCTTTTGCTATCATGTATATTGTAAATCCAATGTTATGTGATGATGATATCTTATATGTTGTAAATCATGCTATGATGATGTTATGTATGTTGAAAGTTTCTATGCTAAGTTGTGATAAATCATACATGTTAAAAAGGCCATGATGTTACCATCTATGCTAGTTAGTTCATATTAATTAAATCATCATGTTTGGGTTATGTTGATCTACATGACAAGTCACATATGCAAGTTAGATTGATTAGAAAAGTTATGAACATATGCCAAGACATCTATTATGACATCTAGAATTATGCTATGACATATGTGATATCCTATGCTAGTTCACACCATCATTATGTTGCCTAAAAACCCCATATGCAAGTTTATGTATAGATTTGGGCTATGATCATATCATATAAATTGAGACATTTAACAAGTTGACACCTTTTGATCCTTAACATGTGTAGTTTATGCAAGTTTCACCCCTATTATGATTAGATTTATTTTAATTGTCTATATGTTGTGATAATTTATCTTTATGCTATGTGTTGGACTATTCAAGTCTAGCCTATATTATGCGTTGAATAAGCGAACGTATAAACGTGGGGTAGGGGTAATATTAAGGATTTAATATTAAAAAGTTGGGGTGTAATTGATATGATTTTGCATGCCATAAGTGGATGACCATAATTGAGTCAATTATGGACATCATTAAAAGTTGACTTAATTAATAATTTGAATAGGGAATTATTAAAACTAGGGTAAAAGATTTTAAGTGTTAATCAATGCTTAGGACACGAGGTTGGACTCGTTTGTGACGTAAACCTGCCCGGACCCGCCCGGCAAATCCAGTGGTCACAAATGTCAGCCCAATGTGAGAGGTCCAAGGCCTAAACTAAAGCATAGCGGTTGTAAAGACACGAGGTTAGACTCTTTTGTGGTGTAAGACTGCCCGGACCCGCCCGGCAAATCCAGCTGCCATAAATGCCAGTCTAATGTGAGAGGTCTTTATGAGGTTATAGCCTGAATGAATTAAGAAATACTTAACCAGATAAACATGTAAGGTGGGACATGGGGGTTAAGTAGGTGCCTTGGGTGGCATGAGGAATCTAGGGGGTGCCCTTAGTGGCATGTGAAATACGATTAGTAAGACTTAACCAAACACACATGTAAATGAACATGACTAAGAAGGTTAAGTGGGATATACTAGAGACAAGCTTAGGTGGGTAGCTTGTGGGGGCCCATTTCGACCAGTATCCCAAACGTATCTTTGTGGGCTCGACCCAAGTCGAGGACGGGACACGCATGCTGGGTTCGACTGTAAGAGGCCAAAACGGGGAGCGGTGGCAACGCAAGTCCAACGGGTTTCATATGCGTGTGTGGACCCGGGCTGGTAGGTAAGACGTTGTTGCATTGTGTAGGTACAAGCCGTGCATTCTCAAGTTGTATCAGGTTGCCACTTTAGGGGAGTGATACACCCACTGTGGGGCCAACATGGGTATCTACGAGTAGGGAGCCGATCAAAAGTGGGTAGTGGGGTACACCTAGTGGAGATAGGGGTAGACGACACCTATGTAGTCAGCTAGGGGTACGTAAGGCTATTTATAAAGTTTCTGTGTGAAGCAAGTGGGATCAAACAATAGGGTGACTGGTGTGGTGCAGTGTAGTAATCTGCGGTGCAGTGTAGTAATCATTCGTTAGTAATTAGGTGTGCTTTTACCGTTATCTTTAACGTTATCTTAAACGCTATCTTTATCTTCCTAAGAGTTCATAGACATTTACTTGTCTTCTAGCTTATGCCTTAGTCTAGTTATTTTGATAATAGTATTGTTATAATTATCATACTCGCCAGACTTTATGTCTGACCCCCTCTATTTCTATCCTTTTTCCCCCTCCAGGTCCTCAGGTTGGGCCCAGCTCTAGTGGAGTTTGATTGAATTGCTTCATCTCTCTTTGGAAAGCTTGGACCGTTGAAGTAAAGTCCAGCTTGTTATCTTTTTAATGGCTATTTATGTAATGGGATTATGTATTTTGTTTTTATGAAGATGGATATTGTACTTGGTTATGATCTATGGTTTTATGATGTAACAAACATTTTTAATTTCCGCTGCAATAAAATGAAGTTTTAGATTTCCAAGTACTATTTATTATCTGTCTTGTTGTAATTTTTCTGTTCTATATTCACTTATAACCTCCATGGAAGTTAATGCATTCCCTTTGTGAGTGACATTAATGGACGTGGGGTGTTACACATGGTATCAGAGCTTAAGGTTACCAGAACAAATAAAAATACTTTAGAAAAATAGTTATTTTTGGAAGAAGTGTTTTCAAAAACATGTTTTAACGAGAAATTTAAAGAGAAAAGTTTTTAAGAAAAAAAAATAATCCCCAATAGCCACATATCTTTATCTTTCGAATTCTCCATTTTGAATCTTTCCTTTTTCGTTTCAGCATGGCTGAAGATCTTAATCTACCCGACGGTGTAACGATACCAGGATGGTATAGGAGGCTATTGGAGACTAGGGCCGCTGCAGGTCCAACCAATGTTCCTCCACCACCAGTTGCACCCGTTCCTCCTCCTCCTCCTCGCGTAGATACTTTTGCAAAGACGTGCAAGGAATTCAAGGCTATGGGTGGAAAACCATTTCAAGGGTCAGAAACGTTTGTGGAAGCTAGAGATTGGCTTAAGGAGGTGGAAGAATTGCTAGAAATCTTTGAAGTAGAAGAAGGGAGGAGAGTTCGATTAGCAGCTTGGTTGATGAAGGGAGAGGCCTCGTTTTGGTGGGAGGTCACTAATGGGGAGCGTCCTGTTGACTCTTGGGCGGATTTCAGACGTAGGTTCGAGGCGAAGTTTCTCTCAAGGGCGGAAGAAAATCTATATATGGAAAGGTTCTTGACATTGAAGCAAGGAAGCTCATCAGTGAAAGAATATGTCAATAAATTTAATCAGTTGGCAAGGTTTGGCTTGGACTTAGTGAACACGCCGGAGAAGAAAGCGCTATGGTTCGTGAATGGCTTGAATGAACCATTGCAAGGGTTGGCTATGACCCACATCCCGATGGGGGCCACCTTTGAGAAGTTAGTAGAAATGGCGCTCATGCACGAGGAGAAAAGCGCTAAAGCTGATAAGGCACCCGAGAAGAAGGGGGATCAGAAGAAACCACAACAGCAAAACAAGAAGGGTGGTAAAGACAATAACGGCAAGGGAAAGAAGAAATGTTTAACTGTGGAACCCCAGGCCATCTCAGCAAGGGTTGCCAAAAGAAAAAGAAGACAGGCTGTTTTCATTATGGCGATGCGGGACATTTAGTGAAGGACTGCCCAAAGAAGGGGCAGAGGGCAGGAGCTACCTCGGGAGGACAGGTGCAGGCTCTTATGGCACCAGGGCAGGCTAGGGGACAAGTTCAGGCTCTCGCGTTCCCACCGCTGCAAGAACGAGGTAGAACCATTTCTGTTGAAAGCTTAGTTTTTCTGTTTGATCATCCTGTCCGTACCTTATTCGATTCGGGCGCATCACATTCGTTTATCTCTACATCATTAGTTGAATCACTGCACTTAAACACCAGTTTAGTAGAGGATCCCTTAGTTGTTTCGAATCCAATAGGGGGCTCAGCTTATTTGTCCATGATGTGTTTGGATTTGAAAATTTCCATACTTAGCATTGAATTTATATGTGATGCTTATGTGTTGGGCTTCACGGGCTATGGGCTAATTTTAGGAATGGATTGGTTATCCAGAAATGGGGCTGTTCTTGATTGTGAAAGGAGAGTAGTTAGGCTCGTGACTCGCCTTGGCAACACTCTCGAAATCTTCTGTAATCCCATAAATTTGGTTATGCTAAGTTATCTAGAATCGCTTGATGCGTCTGAGGAAAATCTACGATCTGTTAGAGTGGTCCGAGAATATTCGGATGTGTTTAAGGAGGTGAAGGGCTTGCCTCCGAAGCGGGAGATAGACTTTCGAATATATCTTGTGGATAATGCGAAACCAGTATCTTTGCCAGTACGCCACATGGCTCCACGTGAAAGGAGGAAACTCGGTAAGCAAGTGAAGGAGTTGCTTGAGAAGGGGTTCATAAGACGAAGTATATCGGAGTAGGGTGCTCCAGTAGTATTTGCCACGAAGGCGGATGGGTCCCTTAGACTTTGTGTGGACTATAGAGAAATTAATAAGCTTACTAAGAAGAACAGACACCCACTGCCAAGGATTGACGATCTCTTCGATCAGTTAGTTGGCGCCTCAGTGTTTTCGCGGTTGGACTTAACCGCTGGTTTCCATCAGTTGAGAGTGGCTGAGGATAGCATAGACAAGACTACCTTTAGGACTCCGGACGGTTTCTATGAATGGCTAGTGATGCCCTTCGGTTTGACAAACGCCCCCGCATACTTTGTTGATTTGATGAGTAGGGTGTTTAGGGAGTACCTTAACAAATTTGTGGTAGTCTTTGTAGATGACATCTTGATCTTTTCTAAGGATGAAGAAGAGCATGCCCTACATCTTAGGGAAGTGTTGGAGACCCTACGAGCGCATAGCCTTAAGGCTAAATTTTCTAAGTGTCACTTCTGGAGGAAGGAAGTACGGTTCTTGGGGCACGTGGTTTCCAAAGAAGGGATAGTCGTGGATCCCGCGAAGGTGGTGGCCATCCAAGATTGGAAGGTCCCTAAAAATGCTACCGAAGTGAGAAGTTTCTTGGGGTTGGTTGGCTACTATAGGAAGTTTATCAAAGACTTCGCAAAGATATCAGCTCCATTGACACGCCTGACGAAGAAGAACCTAGTTTTCACATGGGACGTAGATTGTGATGATGCTTTCCAACGTTTGAAGAGATCTTTGACTTCAGCCCCAGTCTTAGTATTGCCAGACGGGAGTAAGCCGTTTACTGTTTATACTGACGCTTGTGGGACAGGACTAGGCGCAGTCTTAATGCAAGAGGGCAGGGTAATAGCCTATGGTGGAAGGCAGTTGAGAGCGCATGAGAAAAATTATCCTACACATGACCTAGAATTGGTCGCTATTGTTTTCGCGCTTAAGTCTTGGCGTCATTATCTTCTTGGCGAGAAATTCGAATTGTTCATTGACCACAAGTCTTTAAAATACCTATTCTCTCAGAAGGACTTGAACTTAAGGCAGCAAAGGTGGATGGAGTTCTTAGCGTCCTACGACTTTGAGATAGCATATACCCCTGGCAAGGGTAACGTGGTGGCCGATGCCTTAAGTAGAAAAAGATTATCCTTAAGTCCTTTGTTTGTTGAGCGGCGAAGCTTAAAATTCATTTTGATGTTTGATTTTAGACCTTCCGTTGACTTCGTACCTGGTTTGCTAGCATCCTTGGAGGTCAGACCTACGCTTTTGGGACGGATTGGCGAGGCACAGCGAGACGACCCACAGTTAGTTGAGTTAGTAGAAAAGCTCAAAGGAGGGGAGTCATCTAGCTATCTCCGTAGGTATACCCTAGATGATAAGGGTTGGTTACGTAGGGACGGTAGACTTTGTGTACCAAAAGATGATGACCTAAGGAAGACTATTCTTGACGAAGCACATCGTTCGAAGATGACCATTCATCCCGGCGGGGACAAGATGTACAAAGACATGAAGAGAGTTTACTTTTGGGCCGGCATGAAGAAAGATGTGGCCGAGTATGTCGCTAGATGCTTGGTGTGCCAACAAGTAAATGCGGAGCAAAAGAAACCCGGTGGGTTGCTTCACCCATTGGAGGTTCCACTATGGAAGTGGGAAAGTGTCTCGATGGATTTTGTGGATGGGTTACCGCGATCAAGGAAGGGTAATACGGGAATTTGGGTTATAGTAGATAGACTTACTAAAAGCGCCCATTTCATTCCCGTAAAGAGTAAGAGGACTGCTCCATGGTTAGCCTCCGTATACGTTCGAGAAATAGTTCATTTGCACGGTGTTCCTTCTAGCATAGTGAGCGACCGCTATCCTATTTTCACTAGCGAATTTTGGAGAAGCTTACAAGAGGCAGTAGGGACTCAGTTATGTTTGGGTACCGCATATCATCCTCAGACAGACGGCCAAACCGAGAGGGTGAATCGCATTCTAGAGGATCTGTTGAGGCTATGTATCCTAGACTTTGGGGGTACGTGGGAAGAACATCTTCCATTGGTGGAGTTCGCATATAATAACAGCTTTCAGTCCAGCATTGGTATGGCACCATTCAAAGCTCTTTATGGACGACCTTGTCGTTCACCTACATGTTGGTGGGAATCTACAGATAAGATCTTACTTGGGCCCGATATGATTAGGAAGACTTCGGAGAAGATCAACTTGATTCGAAGGAGGATGAAAGCAGTGCAAGATAGGCAGAAATCTTATGCGGATAAGAGGAGGACAAATCTCGAGTTTGAAGTTGGAGACATGGTCTTTGTCAAAGCGTCTCCATTACGAAACGTTGTTCACTTTGGGTCCGTTGGGAAATTGGCACCAAGGTTTGTAGGGCCGTTTCCTATTAAGGAGAGGATTGGACGGATGGCGTATAGAGTGGAGTTGCCCGAGAGACTTAGTGGTGTACATGACGTATTCCATATGTCACATTTGAGGAAGTGCTTGCACGAGACCGCGGAAGTGGTAGAGCTGAGCTTGCTTAGAGAGGTGGAGATAGAGCGTGATGCGACAATTCGACGAGCTCCTACGCGCATTCTTGGGTCGGAGATCAAGAGGTTGAGGAATCGAGAGGTCAGACTAGTCAAAGTGCAATGGGGAGATGATGAGAGCAACGCTACTTGGGAGACGGAAGAGAAGATGCGTTCACGATACCCTTTTCTTTTTGAGGGTATGTCCTTTAATTTCTCCTTTATCGCTTAGCTTGTACTTATCTTATCTTTAGTATATCCTCTCGCTAGTATCTTTGACCTTTAGTTAGGATAATCCTATGGTTGAAACATGTGTTTGAGACATGTTATGAATGGTGGATGCAAAGTGGATGCAAGTGTTTGCTAGTGGTTGCTCGTGGATGCATATACACACACTATTAGGCACCAGATCGGCTCAGTCACTTCATATTGCATATTGCATATATATGGATGTATTTAGTAAAATGGATGTATAATGGTTGTATTATCATGTAGTTGCTGCATTCGGGTGGATGGTTGTGCACACATATAGAATTAATATGTATCATTAGGAATCTTTTGCATACATATTGGATGCATGGCACTATCATGAATTGCACTAAGGAGGTCGACTGAATCAGTAGACCGCCTAATTTTGCATTAGATATGGACATATACACACACTGTGCATATAAACATTAAAGCATTAGAAGTATTTTAAGGACAATGGATGTTGGTGTTTGATGGTTGACTAGATGGACGATTAGATGGTAGGATATACATTCTTCTTGACTTGGAGATTTCGGGGACGAAATCCTTTAAGGAGGGGAGAATGTAATACCCCGTAATTTTATAACATTAGAATTCACAAATTAAAGTATACTTAATTTCTAGAAAAGAATTAAGTGAAATGGGTTGCGTAGAGAAATATATATATATATATATTGATATATATATATATATATATATATATATTAAAAATTAAATAAATAAATATGCGAAAAAGTTCAAAACAACGAATTGGGAGGGGGAATAACCGAACTGGCCCATTTTTGAGGTCGACCCAAGCCCCGCTGGGTCGACTACGGGTTAATTCAGGGTGTTTGGCTGTCAACCCGTGGGCCGATTCGCTCAAATGCAGATTTTGCATTTGATTGGTTCTCATGGTTCAGGGTTAATCTAATGGTCATAAATAACTTCCTACACCTATAAATACATCCTAATGCTAACCCTAAACCTAATTGAAATAGAATAGTTACCGTCGCCATGGAAATCAATGGAGCCGGCGCCAACTAAGAAGGAAGAAAAGCTAATTCAATTCTAATTCTCTCAACCCTAAAACAAAGCAAAACTCTCTCTTTTCTTCGCTAAATGGTGAGTATGATGATCTTAACAAGATTATTATCATTTTAATTAGGTTGAGTTATGAATGGATTATGAGTAGATGATGTGAATTATCATATATGTTGTTGTAAACCCCTTTTGCTATCATGTATATTGTAAATCCAATATTATGTGATGATGATATCTTATATGTTGTAAATCACGCTATGATGATGTTATGTATGTTGAAAGTTTCTATGCTAAGTTGTGATAAATCATACATGTTAAAAAGGCCATGATGTTACCATATATGCTAGTTAGTTCATATTAATTAAATCATCATGTTTGGGTTATGTTGATCTATATGACAAGTCACATATGCAAGTTAGATTGATTAGAAAAGTTAGGAACATATGCCGAGACATCTATTATGACATCTAGAATTATGCTATGACATATGTGATATCCTATGCTAGTTCACACCATCATTATGTTGCCTAAAAACCCCATATGCAAGTTTATGTATAGATTTGGGCTATGATCATATCATATAAATTGAGACATTTAACAAGTTGACACCTTTTGATCCTTAACATGTGTAGTTTATGCAAGTTTCACCCGTATTATGATTAGATTTATTTTAATTGTCTATATGTTGTGATAATTTATCTTTATGCTATATGTTGGACTATTCAAGTCTAGCCTATATTATGCATTGAATAAGCGAACGTATAAACGTGGGGTAGGGGTAATATTAAGGATTTAATATTAAAAAGTTGGGGTGCAATTGATATGATTTTGCATGCCATAAGTGGATGGCCATAATTGAGTCAATTATGGACATCATTAAAAGTTGACTTAATTAATAATTTGAATAGGGAATTACTAAAACTGGGGTAAAAGATTTTAAGTGTTAATCAATGCTTAGGACACGAGGTTGGACTCGTTTGTGACGTAAACCTGCCCGGACCCGCCCGGCAAATCCAGTGGTCACAAATGTCAGCCCAATGTGAGAGGTCCTAGGCCTAAACTAAAGCATAACGGTTGTAAAGACACGAGGTTAGACTCTTTTATGATGTAAGACTGCCCGGACCCGCCCAGCAAATCCAGCTGCCATAAATGTCAGTCTAATGTGAGAGGTCTTTATGAGGTTATAGCCTGAATGAATTAAGAAATACTTAACCAGATAAACATGTAAGGTGGGACATGGGGGTTAAGTAGGTGCCTTGGGTGGCATGAGGAATCTATGGAGTGCCCTTAGTGGCATGTGAAATACGATTAGTAAGACTTAACCAAACACACATGTAAATGAACATGACTAAGAGGGTTAAGTGGGATATACTAGTGAGAAGCTTAGGTGGGTAGCTTGTGGGGCCCCATTTCGACCAGTATCCCAAACGTATCTTTGTGGGCTCGACCCAAGTCGAGGACGGGACACGCATGCTGGGTTCGACTATAAGAGGCCAAAACGGGGAGCGGTGGCAATGCAAGTCCAATGGGTTTCGTATGCGTGTGTGGACCCGGGCTGGTAGGTAAGACGTTGTTGCATTGTGTATGTATAAGCCATGCATTCTCAAGTTGTATCGGGTTGCCACTTTAGGGGAGTGATACACCCCACTGTGGGGCCAGCACGGGTATCTACGAGTAGGGAGCCGATCGAAAGTGGGTAGTGGGGTACACCTAGTGGAGATAGGGGCAGACGACGCCTATGTAGTCAGCTAGGGGTACATAAGGCTATTTATAAAGTTTCTGTGTGAAGCAAGTGGGATCAAACAATAGGGTGACTGGTGTGGTGCAGTGTAGTAATGTGCGGTGCAGTGTAGTAATCATTCGTTAGTAATTAGGTGTGCCTTTACTGTTATCTTTAACGTTATCTTAAACGCTATCTTTATCTTCCTAAGAGTTCATAGACATTTACTTCTCTTCCAGCTTATGCCTTAGTCTAGTTATTTTGATAATAGTATTGTTAGAATTATCATGCTTGCTAGACTTTATGTCTGACCCCCTCTATTTCTATCCTTTTTCCCCCTCCAGGTCCTCAGGTTGGGCCCAGCTCTAGTGGAGTTTGATTGAATTGCTTCATCTCTCTTTGGAAAGCTTGGACCGTTGAAGTAAAGTCCAGCTTGTTATCTTTTTAATGGCTATTTATGTAATGGGATTATGTATTTTGTTTTTATGAAGATGGATATTGTACTTGGTTATGATCTATGGTTTTATGATGTAACAAACATGTTTAATTTTCGCTGCAATAAAATGAAGTTTTAGATTTCCAAGTGCTATTTATTATCTGTCTTATTGTAATTTTTCTGTTCTATATTCACTTATAACCTCCATGGAAGTTAATGCATTCCCTTTGTGAGTGACATTAATGGACGTGGGGTGTTACATTCCTTGTTTGCGGGATCATTTCAGATTAGTGGTTAGGATGATCAGTCGTAATAGAGAAACTATTCCAATGGCAACTCATTTGTGAAACAACCTATACTATACATACTACTTATATATAGATTTGAAAACCAAAATATTTACAAATACATACTCTCTCGTATAGTTTAACTCTCGAATTCGATACTACTTGGGTTAAATAATGCAAACTAAGATCTGATACCAAATGTGACAACCTGCTATACACCACCAGTGCTTGTTACTAAAAAAATTGCATTGTACAATCATTCGACCGGTGTAACACAATCTTCAAGAGAATGGAATAGTAGAGAAGAAAAGAAAAAGTAAAGAAAAGAAGGAAATAGAAGAGAATTGAACATTACATAAACACAATCACATTACCTGTCGTGTATCTCAGATTGCATCAAATAACATATAACAGTGATAGTCACATATATAATATAGGCGAGATAGTAAAAACTATATAAACTAAAGGATTAGAGTACATAGTCTTATACAATTACATAGAATAGTAATAAAGTTTATACAAGGGATAAATGAACACGAACCAATAAAATGTCTCTAATAAGAATACATAACACTACCGAGGTTCCACAGTGTTACGCAACGGTATAAACAATGATAATACAAGCATAAATAAGAAAGTCATCACCTCCTGCTAATCCACTTGCTCAACTCCAAGTAATACTTATACATATCACGTAATCTGCTCATCGGCATCATCAATGAGCACCCATGGTAATAAGTGGGAAATATAATCTGGGGTCAGACAATAGTGTGAGCAGTAAGAAAATCTCAGAGTACTATAAAAGTAATAATATTATATATGGCATGGAGGATTTGTAGAATCATACATGTCCTACCCCTGTATCCACAGTGTTAGCACATAACAGTCGATATATGCTACACTATGACAAACGTTAAGTAGAGAAGATGTGATAGATGTCTATGTTCCAAATGGTGATAAATGAGTAAACAACCAACGCATCCATTAACCATCATCACCTTCACTTACTCAGTTCACAAAACATTTGTGCTTTGGTCAACAAATCCCTCGAGGCACTAGCAGGTCCAACTTCCCATGTCTCCGCTAGACTATCGCTATGTCAACCTACCCTCATCTATAACAGATAACCCTACCTGCTCCAAACTTCCCTGGCTCTAGGGTGTGACACCCACATCCATTAATGTCACTCATAAGAGAATGCATTAAGTTGCGTGAATCGCAGTAGGTAACAGTATAGAAATTTACAGAGCAGATATAAAATAAGCAGCAAAAAAACTTTCAACTTTATTATTAAAATAAAACGTAGTTCTCAAAACCAGTCACATCAACGACTTACAAAGTATTTCAAATATGTCTTTTAAAACAAAATAACGTAATGCCATAAAACAAAACCATATCCTTGCCACAAGCTATGATGGAATAAAGTCAGAAAGGTACATCACAAGAAATCCAAGTCCAAGCTGCTACAAGAAGTTCTAGTCATTGTTGAGTGCTTTCACTCTGAGGACATAGGGGGAAACGAAGAAAGAAGTAAAATAAAAAGGGTCAGACATAAAGCCTGGCGAGTTCCATTGATTTACAAATATGCATAAATTAGAATTGCCAAGACAGGTAAATAAGACATGATGAGAGTTGTACAGTGTCATAACAGATAAACTAAACAGAATAGCATGATGAACAGGAATAACATGAATAAACTTATGATCGAGTAATGTTTCACATTTATACCCTAAACAGGTATGTCTGCACCTATACTAGTATAACAGGATTAGGCATTACCCTAATTACATAAAAGCAGGAACAAGATTAGGTGTTTAACCTAATTACATAACAGCAGGATTAACAGCAGGATTAACAATAGGATTAACAACACGATTAACAACAGGGTTAACAATTGGATTAACAGCAGGATTACATGTACAATAATTACATAATAGGATTAGGTGTTACCCTAATTACGTAACAGGAATAGGTGTTACCCTAATTACATAACAGGATTAGGTCTTACCCTAATTACGTAACAGTATTAGGTGTTACCCTAATTACATAACATCAAGATTAGGTTTACCCTAATTACCACCCATGCGATCAGCTCCCTATTACCCGAATACCCTGTGTCAGCCCTGGCAGTAGGGTGTATCACTCCCTAAACTAGCAACTTATAGAACACAGCAATATCCGTAAGTGTTTTGACGTCTTAGGTTCCATAGCCGGATCCATGCACGCTCATAACTCTGTTGACTCCGTCGGAAATGCGTCCTAACACACCCAAAACCTTTGAACCTCTTACTATCCAAATCAGTAAAGCGTGCCCTGGCCCCTACCTAGTGTGAGGTCCCTACTGAGATACTAATAGAGATACTGACTAATATGGGTTCCAAATAGCTGATGTGACACCCCACGTCCGTTTATGTCACTCATTAAGAGAATGCATTAAGTTTCGTGAAGCGTTACAGGAAAACAGAAACATTACAAGCTAGATATAAAATAACAGCGGAATTTAAAAACAAACTTTATTAATCATAAAGCATAATATCGTAGTTCAAAAAAATCATAGTTCTAAAAATACATAACCCAATACATCATTAAAATTTCTGTCTTGTACTTAAACATAAGAGTACAATAAACAAAGAAGCATAATTCCCCGAAATAAAATATAGCCATAGTAGAAAAGATAAGGGCTTGAGAAATACATCTAAACAGCTCCAAGCAAGATAATAGCAAAATCATGATCAAGCTTGAGTATTCTCGCCCTGAGAACTTGGAGGGAAAACGAAAGAGAAAGAAGAGAAAACAAAATAGGTCAGACATAAAGTTTGTCGAGTCCAGTTACTTTTAGCAAATAAATAAGTAAAAGTATCATGATAGACATATAAAGTGGATAAGAAAGCTAACAACTTAAAAGGCAGGTATGACAAGGTAAACAGGATAAACATAATAGAGTGTATAGGCTCGCTTCCCCAATGATTTCTCTTTACTCTCTACACCAATACTAGTGTCTTATAACAAGATGATCCCCAACACTACAGGATGGTAGAATTAGGCATACGTCCGGATGTACCCTAACTACTACCCTAATCGATCGGCTCCCTACTCCGTAGATACCCTGTGCTGGCCCCACGGTAGGGTGTATCACTCCCTAAAGTGGCAACCCTTAGTTTTCAGGATGCACAACCATATCTACAGGTGCCACGACATCTTATTTTCCTCTGTTCGGACCATGCACGCACATGACCCGGTCGGTACGCGCCGCCCACACCGTCCCCCACGTTTGGATCTCTTACAATCTGCCGTGTAGCGTGCCCCGACTCTAACCTAGGGCGGAGTACTCAATTGATACTGTTATATGGGTTAGTGACTGAAACAGGTCCCACTCGCAAGATGATGCAAGCTCTCCCCTTTGTCTTGCATCCCCACTAGGATTTCCACAGGTTATGCTTACCTAACAGTGTCTTTAATTACATAACCCCAATCAGTTAATTTTTGTGGGCCCATATAAATATTACCCACTCAACCTAGATATACTTAACCCTCCCACTGTTTCAACCAAGTTTACTAAACCCCTATTCAAATTCAACATGTTCATACAATCCATATGTATTCAACTGGGTTAAGTATTCAACTTTATTACCATGTCCGTATATGGTTATAATTTGCTAGACCACCCACATTAAGCCTACCACTGGTGAATGCTGGATATGCCAAGCGGTTCCGGGCAGACTTCTTCCACAAGTCGGGCTTAACCTCGTGTCTTAGCACGTCTCATGTTTGTGCACCTAGTCCCCTCACATTAGATTCACCACTTGTGGTCGCTGGATATGTCGGGCGGTTCTGAGCAGACTTCCACCACAAGTGTAATCTAACCTCGTATCTACGCACGGTTATAGTTTCTAATTACTATAATCCTAGGCATTTCCATTATTACCCAAATTTACCTATGTTTTTATAGGTTTTCATGCCCCTTACCCAAGTTATGTTCATAATAAACTATATGCCCCAAATTCATATTATTACCCTTTATTCAAGTTGTGCCCAAATTTCCAATTACAAGTTATGCCCAATATTAACATTTCCCCTCGTTCCCAATCTAACGTATTCGCTTAACTCAGCGGCATGCCTAGGCTCGAAGGTAGCTTGGCTATGTAAACATAAAAGGGAAAAGATAGAGGGAATAGAACATAGATAATCGTACTAAGGTGATGGACATATAATGGCAGAAACAGGCATAAAACATATAGTGGCCTAATGACAAGGTAGGCATATAGGAACAGATATGATGAACATATGATTAGAGGATTGATTTTAACATAATAGGGATAGGCATGATGTGATCTAAACAATGATTTAGATGTCCAACTAACAACGGATCTGATTTGGCCATAAACGTAATAGAACATGTATAAGATGATCTAAATAGTGAATTAGATCTATAATCAAAAGTAGATATGACATGATAAAGGCCAAGATCTAAGTCATAGTCATGTTAGAATAACATAGTTAAAAGTTTATAACAGATCTGATATGATTCACATGGTCACAGGCATAGATCCAAACTACAGTCATGTCAAGTTTTACTTTTTAATTATTTATATCAAAAATTAACATGAACTCATAGTGTTTGGATCTAGAAAAATAGAAGAATAATAGCGGATGTTGAATCACAGATCTACCCTTGAATAACTTGATTTGTTGAAGAAGAAAAGGTTTGTTTTAATTTGGACAGTGACAGCATATAGTCCTCCATTATTTTGGTGTGTAAAAACATGAGAAATGATGCCATATTTATAAGTGATCTTGGAACCCTAATCTGCCTCCTTTGCCGCAGGGGGGTCGACCCCCCTTATGGTGTCGACCCATGGGGCGACACCCCCCTTGAGGGGTCGACACCCCCCTCGAGGAGTCGACACCCCTGAGCAGGATTTTTGTCACCACG
The DNA here is from genome assembly GCA_030737875.1 of Allium sativum. Classification (NCBI taxonomy): domain Eukaryota; kingdom Viridiplantae; phylum Streptophyta; class Magnoliopsida; order Asparagales; family Amaryllidaceae; genus Allium; species Allium sativum. The sequence continues at coordinate 534,876,657 of CM060926.1, forward strand.
GAAACTTGATTTTGAACGGATTTTTGATTTTCTAAATTATACATATATATAATTCTCTTGTACGTTTACAAACTTCAAACTTTTATAACTTCTTCACACATGACCGTTTCACGCAAACCAGGTGTCTATTTTGACCATAATTCCGAGACGAACGCAATAGCGTAGTCTGTTTCCCTTAATTCTGAATATTAAATTAATTATTCTTTAATTTGTCCTCTTTAGTGTTGTTAAAATCACGGGGTGTTACATTCTCCCCTACTTAAAGGATTTCATCCCCGAAATCTCCAAGTTAAGAAGAATGTATGTCTTACCATCCATCACCCATCTACTCATCCATCAATCATAGGCATCCATTGTCCTTAAAGTCTTCTAATGCTTATATGAATATATGCGAAGGTGTGTGTATATGTCCCAATACTAATGCAAAGATCAGGCGGTCTACTGATTCAGTCAACCTCCTTAATGCAATGTATGTTAGTGCCATGAATCCATCATGTATGCAAATAGTCCTATTATAACATGTAAATCCTATATGGGTGCATAATCATTCGTCCAAATGAAATATCCATATGATAATACATCCATTTCCATCCATTAAAAGAAGAAAAATGCACCCACATCCATATGTAGTATGAGAGTGATTAAGCCGGTCTAGTGCCTAATGTGTGTGTATATGCATCCACGAGTAACCACTAGCAAACACTTGAATCCATCAAACATAACATATCTCAAACACATGCTTACATCTATGGGGTTCCTACCTAAAGGTCGAATATTCGATTGATAGGACATAGTTAGATGATAGAAACAAGCATAAATAAAAGCTTTGGAAAGAAAGTTAAGAACATACCCTTGAAAAGAAAAGGGTACGAAACACAAATCTTGTCTTTGGTCTCCGAAATTGCATCCTCTGGGTTATCTCCCCACTGAACCTTCATCAACTTAACATCTCTATTGCGTAGCTTCTTAACTTCTGATCCAAGAATACATGTAGGAACTCGCCTAACTGTCGCCTCCCGTTCCACCTCTACTTCCTCTAATATACTTGGCTTAACTACTTCCGCGGTATCATGCAAGCACTGCCGCAAATGAGAATGGAAAACATCATGAACACCGGACAATCTCTCTGGTAGTTTTACCCGATTGGCCATCTGTCCAATTCTTTCTGTTACGGGAAATGGACCTATGAATCTTGGTGCCAATTTCCGTACAGATCTGAAGCGAACCACATGCCTCAAAGGTGATACCTTAATAAAAACCATGTATCCTACTTCAAATTCAATGTCGGTCCTTCTCTTGTCCACATAGGATTTCTGCCTATCTTTCGCGGTCTTCATTCGCCGTCTAATAAGGTCAATCTTCTCGGACGTTTCTTTAACTGTATCTGGTCCAAGTAGTAGTCTTTCTGTAGTCTCCTACCAACAAGTCGGTGATCTACAAGGTCGTCCGTATAATGCTTCGAAGGATTCCATGCCAATACTAGCTCGATAACTGTTGTTGTAGACGAACTCTACTAAAGGAAGATGCTCTTCCCAAGTCCTTCCGAAGTCTAAGATACACAGCCTTAAAAGATCCTCAAGAACTCTGTTCACCCTCTCCGTTTGTCCATCGGTCTGAAGATGATAAGCAGTGCCTAAAAACAACTATATAGCTAATGCTCCTTGCAAGCTCCTAAAAAATTCACTGGTGAAAATAAGGTCACGGTCACTTACGATGTTGGAAGGTATTCCATGAAGACGGGCTATCTCACGAACATAAACTGCTGCCAACCATGTTGTCGTCCTCTTACTCTTAACTGGAATGAAATGAGTGCTCTTAGTAAGTCTGTCCACTACAACCCAAATAATGGTGTTGCCTTTCTTCGATCTAGGCAAACCATTTGTGAAATCCATAGAGACGCTCTCCTACTTCCGCTGCGGAACCTCCAAAGGATGAAGTAAACCACCGGGCTTCTTTTGCTCAGCTTTGATTTGCTGACAAACCAAACATTGAGAAACGAATTCTACCACATATTTCTTCATCCCATCCCAAAAGAAAATCCTCTTCATATCCCTATACATCTTATCACCGCCTGGATGAATAGTCATCTTAGAATGATGGGCTTCTTCTAGGACTGTCTTCAAAAGACTCCCAATTTGGGGAACACAAAGCCTCCCATATCATCGCAACCACCATTTATCGTCTATGGAATATCTATTGAGGTGACTAGAAGTCTCCCCTTTACTGAGCTTATTTAAGATGTCTAAAATCTGCGGATCCTCTCATTGCAAAGCTCCTGTCTGATCCATAAGAGTAGGTCGCACTTCCAATTATGCAAATAAGCTAAACAACAACTCGATGGAGTGTCTAAAATCAAAAGCTGATATGAACTCTAAGCTTTTCCTTTCCATAACAGAGAACTTAAGGCCATCCTCAGCCTACTTAGCGCCACCACATTACCCTTGCTAGGGGTATAAACAATCTCGAAGTCATAAGATGCTAGGAACTCCATCCACCTTTGTTGCCTTAAATTAAGATCCTTCTGTGAGAATAAGTACTTGAGAGATTTGTGATCGGTGTACAAATCGAGCTTCTCTCCAAGCAAATAATGACGCCACATCTTAAGCGCGAATACTATGGTAGCTAACTCTTAATCATGGGTAGGGTAGTTCTTCTCAAGAGCCCTTAGCTGTCTACCCCCATAACATAATACCTTTCCCTTTTGCATCAGAACCGCACCAAGCCCTATGCCACATACATCAGTGTATACTATAAACACTTTGCTTCCATCCGGCAAGGTCAAGACTGGGCTGTTGTCAGAGCCATCTTCAATCGTTGGAAAGCAATATCACAATCCATATCCCATGAAAATGTCAAATTCTTCTTTGTCAGCCTAGTGAGTTGCGATGATATCTTTGCGAATTCTTTAATGAACTTCCTATAATAGCCTTCCAATCCAAGAAAACTTCTCACCTTTGTTGAATTCTTTGGGATCTACCAATCTTGAACTGCAACTACCTTTTTGGGATCTACTGCTATCCCATCTTTAGAGACCACATGCCCTAGAAATCTCACCTCCTTTCTCCAAAAATGGCATTTGGAGAACTTTGCCTTAAGCTGATGTGCAGGCAGAGTTTTCAAAACCTCACTTATATGTAAAGCATGCTCTTCCTCGCTCTTTGAGAAGATCAAAATATCATCAACAATGACCACGATGAACTTATTACGAAACTCCCGAAACACCCTACTCATCAGATCAACAAAATAGGCGTGTGCATTCGTAAGCCCAAAAGACATCATGAGCCATTCAAAGAAACCATCAGGAGTCATAAAAGCAGTCTTGTCTATGCTGTCTTCGGCAACCCTCAACTGATGAAACCACATGGCCAAGTCCAACTGAGAGACTACTGATGCACTAGCAAGCTAGTCAAACAAATCATTTATCCTCGGAAGTGGGTGCCTATTCTTTTTAGTGAGCTTGTTCAACTCTCTATAGTCCACACATAAGCGAAGAAAACCATCCGTCTTAGTTGTGAATACCCCCAGAGCACCCCATTTGGATATGCTTCGCCTAATAAACCCTTTTTCAAGTAGCTCCCCTACTTGCTTGCTAAGCTCCCTTCTTTCCCTTGGAGCCATATGGTGCACAGGTAATGCAAATGGCTTTGTGTTGTCTACTAAATATATATGAAAGTTGATCTCGCGCCTCGGAGGTAATCCCCGAACCTCCTCAAAAGCATCATAATACTCACGGACTACTAGTACTGATTACAGATCATCGATAGATGCGTCCATAGACTCTAAGAAACTAAGCATGATAGACCCCTTAGGGTCACAAGAAATCTCGAGGGTCCTCTCATGGAAATTCAAAAGTCTGACAACCCTTCTCTCACAATCTAGGATGGCATCATACCTGGATAGCCAATCCATCCCCATAATCAAACCATAACCCATAAAACCGAGCATATATGCATTGCACTCAAACTCGACACCTAACATAGATATTTTCAAACCCCAATAAATCATGGACAAATGAGCCAAACCACCGATTGGGTTTGAGACAACAATAGGATCTACTACCATACTAGTATTAAGATGCAGATACTCAACTACAGGATCATATATAAATTAATGCAAAGCACCAGAATCAAAAAGATTTCTAGAAGAGTAATTGGAAAGGGAAATCAAACCTTCCACGGAAACTTTCCTACCTTGATCTGGAGCATTGATCGCAAGAGCACGCACTTGCACTCCAGAAGTTCCTGCCCTTTGACCTTGCCCTTGCTTCTTCGGGAACTCATTAGAAAAGTGTCCGACCTCTCTACAACTGAAGTAAGCATTCTTCCTTCTTTTGCAATACTTCATCAAATGACCCTCACGTCCTCAATTGTGGCACTTTATCTTATCCTTAGCATTGTCTTTCTTTGCACCATTCTTTTGTTGTTGTTGCTGTTGTTGTCCCTTCTTTTGTCATACTTTCTAGTTTTGTGTTTCCTCAACCTTAACTTCCTTCTTGTCAGCTTTATCTTCCTCAGGCATCCAGGCCATATCAATGAGTCTTTCAAAAGTTGCTCCCATTGGAATATGAGACATAGCTAACCCATGGAGGGGTACATCCAGTCCTTTATCAAACAACAAAGTCTTCTTATGCGAAGTATCTATCGGCTCCAACCCAAACCTTGCTAATTGGTTAAATTTGTTAACATACTCTTTGACAGTCATGCCTCCTTGCTTGAGTGCCAAGAACCTTTCCATTTGCATGCTTTTCTCAGCTTGAGAAAAAAACTTCATTTCAAACCTCTGTCTAAAATCATCCCAAGTATCCACCGGACGCCCTGCTTGCGTCACTTCCCACTATAACAAAGCTTCATCTTTCAATAGCCAGGTGGCTAACTGAATCTTCCTACGATCATAAACTTCGAAAATTCCAAACAAATCCTCCATTCTTTAAGCCAATTTCTTGCCTCTACAAACATCTTGGTTCCATTAAACATCTTTCCGCCCATAGCACGGAAGTCTTTGCAGATCTTAGAGAAATTATCTACTCGCAGAGGAGGAGGAACGATGGGTGCAGCTGGGGGAGGAACGTCTACTTGACCACCGACAGGCGCCGTGGTCTCTAGATACCGACGGAACCAGCCAGGTATCGTAATGCCCTCATGAATATTAGGTTTCCCAGACATGCTGAAAAGAAAAGGAAAGGGATTCAGACAAAGGATCGAAAGATGTTATATATGGCTTTGGGGAATATGTTTTTCAAAATATACTTTTGTTTTGAAAATGCTTCCTTTTAAAACCTTTTTGAAATTAATTTCCAAAAACTTTATCTAATTTGGTAACCTTCAACTCTGATACCAAGTATGACACTCTACGTCCGTTAATGTCACTCATTAAGAGAATGCATTAAGTTTCGTGAAGCATTATAGGTAAACATACATGAAAACATTAGAAGACAAATATAAAATAACAGCATAATTTAAAAACAAACTTTATTAAACATAAAGCACAACATCGTGGTTCAAAAATGTCATAGGTATGAAAATACATAACCCTGTACATCATTAAAATTTCTTTCTTGTATATAAAAATCAGAGTACAATAAATAAAGAAGCATAATTCCCCAAAATAAAACATAGCCATAGTAGAAAAGATAAGAGCTTGAGCAATACATCTAAGCAGCTCCAAGCAAAACAATAGTAGAATCCTGATCAAGCTTGAGTATTCCCACCCTGAGAACCAGGTGTTAAACGGAAGAGAAAGAAGAGAAAACAAAATAGGTCAAACATAAAGTCTGGCGAGTCCAGTTACTTTTAGCAAATAAATAAGTAAAAGTATCATGACAGCATATAAAGTGGATAAGAAAGGTAGCAACTTAAAAGACAGGTATGACAAAGTAAACAGGATAAACATGATAGAGTGTATACGCTTCCCCAATGATTTCTGTTTACTCTCTACACCAATACTAGTGTCTTATAACAAGATGACCCCCAACACTACAAGATGGTAGACTTAGGCATATGTCCGGATGTACCATAACTACTACCCTAATCAATCGGCTTCCTATTCCATAGATACCATGTGCTGGCCGCAAAATAGGGTGTATCACTTCCTAAAGTGGCAACCCTTAGTTTTCAGGATGCTTAACCATATCTATAAATGCCACGGCGTCTTATTATCCTCTGTCCGGACCATGCACGCACATGACCCGGTCGGTACGCGCCGCCTACACCATCCCCCACATTTGGATCTCTTACAATCTGCCCAGTAAGCGTGCCCCGACTATGACCTAGGGCGTAGTACTCGTTGGATATCGTTATATGGGTTATTGACTAAAATGGGTCCCACAAACAAGATGATGCAAGCTCTCCCCTTTGTCTTGTATGCCCACTAGGATTTCCACAGGTTATGCTTACCTAATGGTGTTTTTAATTACATAACCCCAATTGGTTAAGTTTAGTGGGCCTATATAAATATTACCCACCCAGTCCAGATATACTTAACCCTCCCACTATTTCAACCAAGTTTACTTAACCCCTATTCAAGTTCAACATGTTCATACAATCCCTATGTATTCAACTTGGTTAAGTATTAAACTTTATTACCATGCCCATTTATGGTTATAATGTGCTAGACCTCTCACATTAAGCCTACCACTTGTGGATGCTGGATATGCCGGGCGGTTCCGGGCAGACTTCCTCCACAAGTCGGGCTTAACCTCGTGTCTTAGTACGTCTTGTGTTTGTGCGCCTCGACCCTTCACATTAGATTCACCACTTGTGGTCGTTGGATATGCCGGGCGAATTCCGGGCGTACTTCCACCACAAGTGTAATCTAACCTCGTGTCTAGGCACAGTTACAGTTTCTATTTACTGTAACCCTAAGCATTTCCATTATTACCCTAATTTACCTACGTCGTTATAGGTTTTCATGCCCCTTACCCAAGTTATGTTCATAATAAACTATATGCCCCAAATTCATATTATTACCCTTTATTTAAGTTGTGCCCAAATTTCCAATTACATGTTATGCCCAATATTAACAATTCCCCTCGTTCCCAATCTAACATTTTCGCATATTTCAGCGGCATGCCTAGGCTCGAAGGTAGCCTGGCTATATAAAAATAAAAGGGAAAAGATAGAGGGAATAGAATAGAGATAATCATACTAACATGATGGACATATAATGGCAGAAACAGGCATAAAATATATAGTGGCCTAATGACAAGGTAGGCATATAGGAACAGATATGATGAACATATGATAATAGGACCGATTCTAACATAATAGGGATAGGCGTGATGTGATCTAAACAATGATTTAGATGTCCAACTAACAACAGATCTGATTTAGCCATAAACATAATAGAACAGGTATAAGATGATGTAAACAGTGAATTAGATCTACAATCAAAAGTAGATCTGACATGATAAATGTTAAGATCCAAGTCATAGTCATGTCAGAATAACATAGTTAAACATGTTATAACAGATCTGATATGATTCACATGGTCATAGGCATAGATCCAAATTACAGTCATGTTAAGTTTTACTTTTTAATTATTTAGATCTAAAATCAATATGAACTCACAGTGTTTGGATCTAGAAAAATAAAAGAAGAATAGCGGATGTTGAATCACAGATCTACACTTGAATAACTTGATTTGTTGAAGAAGAAAAGGTTTGATTCAATCTAGGCAGAGAAAACATCTAGTCCTCGATTATTTTTGGTGTGCAAAAACATGAGAAATGAGGCCATATTTATAAGTGATCCCGAAGCCCTAATCTGCCTCCTCTGCCGGGGGGAGGGGGGGGGGCTTATGGGGTGACCCATGAGTCGACATGCCCTTGAGGAGTCGACACCCCTGAGTGGGATTTTTGTCGCCTACGGAAATTTGATTATTGAACAGATTTTTTATTTTTTGAATTATATATATATATATGTATATAATTCTCTTGCGCATATACAAACTTCTAACCTTCATAACTTTTTCATATGTTGTCCGTTGTACGCAAACCAGGTGTCTATTTTAACCAAAATTCGAGACGAACGCAATGTCGCTATCCTTTTCCCTTAATTATGAATATTAAATTAATTATTATTCAATTTCTCCTCTTTGGTGTTGTTAAAATTATAGGGTGTTACAACTGATTGACATAAGCCAATGCCCTTAAGCTTGTGCCCCCATAATTAGGATTTAAGAGTTCCCAAAACCCTATATAACAGCAGAACGAGGGACCTCTTAGCTTATTAATAATCACGTTTTAACCAAGCAGGTTCAGGTTCATTAATAAGTGTGGTTGTAATATTACATTTTTTTGTAAATGTTATTTTGCGTACAACCCTTCCCCACAACAAGCACGTGCCCAGATGTACATGTATAATATAGTAATTCAGTTTACTAGCCTACATCTGGTACTTACATTTTTATAGCATGTTATTTACTTAATGTCTATATTAAATCTAGTCTAACATATATACATGTATGCATATTATCCATTTTCATTCCATTATAGCTTGTATGCATATTATCCGTAAATTTCAATAAATACAATCATATGCATATTTCACATTTCTAAATGACAGCATGTATGCATATTTTATATTTCTAAATGATAGCAGGTATGCATATTTTACATGATAGCAGGCATGCATATTTTAAATTTCTAAATGACAGTAGGTTTACATATTTTACATTACAGCAGACATGCATATTTTACATTTCTAAACGACAACAGGTATGCATATTTTACGTTTCTAAATGACAACAGGTATGCATATTTTACATTTCTTAATGATACAAAGTACGCATATTTTATATTTCTAAATGATAGCAGGTATGCATGTTTTATATTTCTAAATGATAGTAGGTATGCATATTTTTCATTTCTAAATGACATCAGGTATGCATATTTTACATTTCTAAATGACAGCGGGTATGCATATTTTACATGACATAAGGCATACATATTTTATATTTCTAAATGACAGCAGGCATGCATATTTAACATTTCTAAATGACAGCAGGCATGCATATTTTATATTTCTAAATGACAGCAGGTATGCTTATTTTTCATTTCTAATGACAGCAGGTATGCATGATTTATATTTCTAAATGACAGCAGGTATGCATGTTTTTCATTTCTAAATAACAACGCTTTTACATCACATTAGGCATGCATAATTTACATTTCTAAATGACAGCAAATATGCATATTTTACATTTCTAAATGACAGCAGGTATGCATATTTTACATTTCTTAATAACAGTAGGTATGCATATTTTACATTTCTAAATGACAATAGATATGCATATTTTTCATTTCTAAATGACAGTAAATATGCATATTTTACATTTCTAAATGACAGCAAATATGCATAATTACATATTCCAAATTTACAGCAAGCATGCATGTTATCATAGTACAACTTGTATAAATTATATGCATATTATTCATTAACTATATTCCTAAGTTACAGGTTTATGCATAATTCCATTTCATATGCATATCAACTATGTCCCCAAATTACAACATATATAGGTTTATGCTTATTTCTACCAAGTTATAGCAATATATACACATTATCACTTTTATTAGTTTACAGCAAGTCTAAACATGTGTATATTTGTCTTTTTTCCCAAAATACAATCAATCAGTCCCAACATGCCTAATTTCCTCTTTTTGTCATTCATTATTGCCCCAATATGTGCACACTTAAACCGGGTATAGCCTAGGCTTCTAAAGGCCTAGGCTTAGCGTAAAATAAAAAGGAAACAGAGGAAGAGGAATGGAACCACATAGGCCTATAGGCAAGACTGGAAATAAACATAGAAAAAAAAGGAAGATAGATACATATAACTTGTTAATTTCCCAACATCACATGCATATGCATAACTTGTTTAATTATCCAACATCATAGGCATATGTATAACTTGTTTAATTATCCAACATAACATGCATATGTACAACTTGTTTAATTAGTCATCACAACCATATGCATAACTGATTATAACAGCATAGGTGATTAATAGTGAAAACAGGTATAACATTTATTTTACTAACACTGTAGATCCTAACTAAATTTATTTAACTGTCATTTTCAAGGTCTAAGAAATAGATCTGTAAGTAACTGAAACTCAAAGCGAGTAACACTATGCCGTATGAAGTCCAAGTCCAATCCAAGTTGTATGTATGGAAGTCTTGATGTTGTCTCTGCTTGATCCAATCTCTAGCAGCATACCCCTATTATATGTTTATAATTTTTAGAATAATTTCATGAAGACTGAAGAAGATATGAAGAATTTGTGTGAATTGTGAATAAGGGAAGTCATCTATTTATAGAGTTACAGAGCCAACATCAACCCTTAGATTTTAGGTGTTAAATCCAAACCGTACAAGTCATGTTGAGCCAACATCAATTCTACGTCGCATCTTCGCGGTCTTTTCCCCATTGCACTTTAACCAATCTAATTTCCTTATTGCGTAGCTTCTTGATTTCTGATCCAAGGATATGAGTAGGAACACGTCTTACTGATGATTCCTCCTCAACTGCAAAGTCGTCAGGTGTGCTCGGCTCTACTATCTCTGCCGTATAATGAAAACATTTCTCAAATGGGAAACATGAAATACGCCGTGTATGCCCGCCTGTCTATCCGGTACCTTAATACTATAAGTCATCTTCCCTATCCTATCCACTTGTAACATCCCATATTTTATGTTTATTTAATTTTCAATTTAATTGAATTAAATGGAATAATATTTGATAAAAATCAAGTTTTGTTAATTTTCACATGATGGTGATTGTTTGAATTGAGTATAAATAGATTTTTCAAATTAGTTTTATTTAAAAAGGCACTAATTTGAAATTGAATATTTAAAAGAATTAAATTAATGTGAATGAGTTAATTTAAAAGTGGGATTCAAATTAAATTTGAAATGGTGGAATTTTAAGTCGTTAAATTATAACTGAAATTCAAATTAAAATTTCAATTAATCAAATTAAGATTTTTAAATGTGTGAAACTTATTTTTAGAATTTATTTAAGTTATAATTTGATTTAAATTTGAATTTAATGAATATTTAATTTGAATTAAATAGTTAATCGAATAATTGGATATTTTATTTATTTATTTAACTGTGAAATTTAACTGTTTTAGCGACTATCTCAGAATTTGACGAAACTAGCGCCGTTGGTTTCAGAACGATGAATTATGGTAGGATTCCAATTTGCGTTACAATCCGACTTGTAATTTGATCGTACGAGAGAAAATGGGAACGAGATCATTTTAAATGGATAATTGGGTATTTCTCATATTTAGGCCTTATAATTATATATAAATAAAACCCACTGAATACCTCATCAGCTAGTTTCATTACACGTACATCTTGCTCCATCGTATATTTTCTCTTTAATGGCTGAAACCCAATTTCAAACCCTAGATCAAATAAAAATACAAAATTTAAAACCAAATCTCCTTGAACCATAGCAAATTATATATCAAATCATAGAGCTTGGTGATACAAAGCTACGGGCGGCTTTGATTTCGACATGCAGTGAGGGGTTTGGTCAGAAATCATGGTCAAAGTCTCTGATTTTCGTAACCCTAGGTTTGAATTTGGGGTTTTTCGATTAAAGCAATAATCAAGGATCTGGGGATATGGGTTTTGAAGAGGAGACTCATACGAGTGTAACGGTGGTATTGGTTTGATTTATAGCACGGTAGATAGCTGGAATTTCGTCGTCAAAGACTGGAAGGCCGTTCCGTTCATTGACCTGTCGGCAGCGGTATGGTTCACCGGAGGTGATGGCTCCGGTCTTGGGGGATGCAGTTTTCAACAAGCTTCGAGTGGAGGTTGGTCTAGGGTCCTATAACGGCCGGAACAAGGAGTAGTTGCTGGTCAAAGTTAGGCGGGTTTTGGGTTTTTCCCTCGGTGGTTACTGTAGCAATAGGGAGGAGGAGCGGGAAGAAAGGGTTGAGGCCTGCTGACGTGGCGATGTCTGGTTGGGTGAGGAATTTTTTTTTATTTTATATATTTTAAAAATTCAAATGGTAAAACATGCATAACTTCTTCATACGACCTCAGATTGACGCACAGTTGAAATGAATTAAAAACACGGATTAATCGATTTGAAATGGATTAAGAACATGGATTGAAATGATAGATATCTGTGACCTTGATTTGGATTGAAATGATATATATCCATCCCTGAAATATCGAGAAACTAAATTAAGATCACCTGGCCATAGGATAGAAAATTATATACTGACATCGGTTGGTTAAATGATTTTAAATCCATGGGAAATTTATTTAAAAGAAATACATTGATACCAGATAAATATATTTTCTTTAAAAATCTGAACCTTGGAAGTGTATTGAAATGGTTAAGGAAATTTTCCTAAAACAGATAAGGGATATTTTAAACTGGGATTGCATATGATTTGGAATTATTTCATTTAATACAATTTGGAAGTATTCAAATAAATGAGGTAGATTTGAATGAATTAAATTCTTATTGAATTTGATTTTTGGAAATAAAGGTAATTGATGATACCCGGGTTTGTTTAACTCTAAATTAACATATGGATTTGAATCTTCTTAATCATAGGGTTGGTTTGAATGGTGTGAAGCAAGATATGAAAATGAAATGAACTCCGTTGAGATGTGAATATAGATTTCCACTTTTGAAATTTGGAAGGAAAAAACAATTATGGTTTAAAATTTTATTTCAGTTTATAAAACTATATATATATTTGCATCGTTTATTTACAAATAAGACTATATGCTATTACTTAAAAATTTATTTTATTAGCTTTTGCAATTTATATACTATTTGTTATAAATGAATTTTACTATATTTATTATTTAAACTATTTAATAACTCTTATTTTATGTATTTACATAGTAGTTTAAATTATCTTATTATACTTTAGCTATTTTACTACATATACATTTCATATAAAGGTTTTAGTTTATAAGTATTTTCATAATTATATTATATAATTGTAAATTCCTTCCTAAATGGAGTTTGATTTTTTGATTTGAATTGATATTCAAATGGAGTTTTGATATGATGATAGATTCTAATTGAATACGAATCGATTGTAAACGATTATAACATTTCAATGAAAGTATATATTCTATTTGAATATGAATGGATTTCGAACATGAATCGATTTGGAATAATTTGAAATCTTTGGGATGAAATATGTCCTAATTGAATATAAGTTGATTTTAAATATTATGAGATTTTAATGTAAAGATATTGAAATATATTCTAGTTTGGAATATAATCGGTTTGGCATGATTATGATAATTTGATATGGAATTTCATTCTATTTGAATATAAATTTGGTTCGAAACAAAATATGATATTTTGATATAAAAGCGAACCTTTGTGAAAGGTAAAAGAACCGACCGATGTGGAAAATGTAAACGTTGGTTGTTAAAGAGACCGGAGTCAACATAAGGCATACTCTCTGTCGGTGTTGATACCACTTGGACAACTGCGAATGTTATGACGTATCCAGAATGGAAAATGATGACTTGGAGGCGATTATTGAATCGAAGAAGATGAACGATAACGAAATAGCCCTGACCTTCGAGTCAGAATTGAAATGACTAAACCAGGAGCTAAACCGTGACTAATTGAGGTAGCACCTTTGATCGGACACACCTCTTCGATACTATTTCCATGATAATGATAATGATGATGATGAGTTGGGCCCATTTGATTTTTTGGGATTGTGATCCGAGGTGGGCGGCAGTGGCTGCTATGCGTTACCACCGGTCCGGGAGTGCAATTGGTAGAATCCTACCCTGGGCATTGCCTCGAGTGCCTTGTAAAATTTTTCCATATCGAGCCCCATACTATTTTGATTTAGCATTGCCTTCTATGGAGTGCCCTGTGATAACACCAGTACGGTGAATTTACTGTACTGTATAGACTATTGATGCCTTTAAACGGCGTAAGGGTAATATGGTAATCCCGCTTACGCTATTTTTATGATAATTACTTTACTGGATAGACAGTATCATAATAGCGTATTATACTATGTATGTATTAGTTTAACGGATCCTCGAGAGATGGAAAAATCCTGTAACATCTCTTGAGTTACTGCACCCATGACACTGATGTTATTTCGTATTTTAGTTTGACTAATATGAGAATGATTTAGTGCTGATCCGAGTGTTTGTTGTGTTTTCTTTTATGCAATATGCTTGGGTCAGCAGATGTTGCAGTTAGCGAAGATTTCCATAGCTTCGAGGATGGAGACAAAGATTTGGTTTATACTTACTATATATATGTATTTCCGCTGTCTTGTTATGTATATCTGTAAATGTGTAACTCTGATAATCACTATATATTCTAGTCAAATGTATGTATTTCAACTGTTTAAAACCTGATAGTTAATTATTATATGTTGTCCTTCCGCTGTGAGAACTCTATTTTGTCTTTCTCTTCTTTCTTCTTTTTCTTCTTTCCCAATAAATACCTATATTTGAGATTTGTTTGGGTCAACATGTGTGGTTTATTGTCGATTTTGAACGGTAAAAAATGTGGGTCGTTACACCACTATAGGGAATGGCCCTTCAAATCTTGGTGCCAACTTCCCTACCGAGCCAAAGCAAACCACTTTCCTAAGCGGTGATACTTTAATGAAGACCATATCTCCCACTTCAAATTCCAAGTCGGTCCTCCTTTTATCGGCATAAGATTTCTGTTTGTCCTGGGCTGCTTTCATTCTTCGGCGGATAAGATCAATCTTCTCGGAACTTTCTCGAATCATCTCAGGTCCAAGTAGAAGTCTGTCTGTAGACTCCCACCCTTTACCATCCATGGAGTACATACTTAAGTAACTTGAGGTCTCTCCTCTATTAATCCTATCCATGATGTCTGCTATCTGAGGGTCCTCTTGCTGCAAAGAATCAGTATGCTCCATAAGAGAAGGTTGCACCTCTAATGATGCTAACACTCCAAATGTGAAATTCGTAGATGGCTTAAAATCAAAGGTCGATATCAACTCCAAACTCCTCCTATGAATAAAGGAATCAAATTCATCCTCTACCTACTTAATTGATGGAATCCCATGGCCAAATCTGTTTGCGAGAAAACCGATGCGCCTACTAGCTGATCAAACAAGTCATTAATCCTCGAAAGTGGGTGCCTATTCTTCTTGGTGAGCTCATTCAACTATCTGTAATCTACACATAGACGAAGTGAGCCGTCTTCCTTAGTTGTAAAGACGACTATAGCTGCCCACTCTGATATGCTCCATCTAACAAACCCTTTCTCGAATAACTCCCCTACTTGCTTGTTGAGCTCCCTCCTCCCTTTAGGAGCCTTGTGGCGCACTAACAATGCGGGCGACTTTGCATTTTACACTAAGTAAATCCAGAAGTATATCTTACGCCTCGGATGTAACCCCTCGACCTCCTCGAACACATCTGGATAATCTCTAAGTATGGGAATAGATCACAAGTTATCAACAGAAGTACAAGTGATTCTAGAAAACTGAGCATTACCAACCCCCATGGGTCGCAGGAAATTTCGAGAGTCCTATTATGATAAGAAAGAAGTCTAACCACTCTCTTTTCTCAATCAAGGATGGCACCATACATGGCTAGCCAATCCATTCCTAAAATAAAACCATAGCCTATAAAGCCCAACATGTATGCATCACATTCAAACTCGATGCCCAAGATAGAAATCCTCAAACCCTTACATATCATGGATAAATGAGTCGATCCTCCTATGTGGTTTGAAACTATTACATATTCAGAGACTATACTAGTATTAAGGTGCACTCTATCTACTAAAGAACTTGATACAAATGAATGTGAACCGCCAAAATCAAACAGGGTACGAAGAGGATAGTCAAAAAGGGAAATCAAACCTTCAACCGTGACTTTCCCACCTCGTTCAGGTCCACTTGCTTCCAAAGCATGCACTTGTCCAGAAGTTTATGCCCCTTGTCCTTGATTGCTAGGGCATTTCTTAGTAAAGCGTCCCATTTGATCATAATTAAAGCAGGCCTTCTTTGCCCTTCTGCAATCCTATAGCTCCACAACCATGACACTTGATAACTTTCTTGATCTAAAGCCTTATCAGGCTTTCCTCCTTTCTTTTGTGCTCCCTTCTTGGGCTACCATCTCTTTTTTTCTTAACCATGGGTTTTGCTACTCAGTCTTGATTTCCTTATTCTACCCTTTACTGTCCTTGTGCATCATTTCAACAAGCCTCCCGAAAGTCGCCTCTATCGCCTAGAATTCCATACGAAGCTTAGAGAAGATTAACCGCTGGTGACACTACTGCGGCTATTGATGGAGGTTGGGTACTTCCTTGCCCTCCTGCATGCGTCGTGGTTTTAATATCCTACTGAACCATGCTGCGATGGGGACATCCTTTGGGAGGTTGGGAGCCCCAAATATTCAGAAAAGAGAAGAAACAAAGTTTCAACAAGGGATCGAGAGAATGTTGAATATGGCTTGAGGGGATATGTTTTTCAAAACCATATTTTATTTGAAAATACTTTTATTTTGAAAACCATTTTGAAACTTTTTCTATGATCTTTTAACCTTCAGCTCTGATACCAAATGTGTTGCCCCAAGTCCGTTAATGTCACTTATAAGAGAATGTATTAAGTTCAGTGAAACGCAATAGGTAATAGTACAGAAATTTACAGAGCAGATATGTAACACCCCGTATATTCTATAACAGTGAAATTCATAAATTAAAGTATAATTAATTTCAAATCAAAGAATTAAGGGAAACGGGATACGCCATTGCGTTCGTCTCGGAATTCTACTTGAGATAGAGTCCGAGTTTGCGTAAAACGGACTCTGAATGAGGGAGATATGACCTCCGGAACTTTCAGAATTCAGTTTAAAATTCAAACAGACAGAAATAGTTCAGAAACGAGTTCAAAATTCAAAAATCGGACCCAGATTGGGCTGGGTGGGAATTTTCCCGCCCAAGACCCAGGTCGACTGGGTAGTCGACCTGGGGCACCCAGGTCGACTGGGTAGTCGACCTGGGGGTCGATTGGGTAGTCGACCTGGCCCCTGAGCCAGGTCGAACCCAGCCCCTCCTGGCTGGCCTGGTGTGTGCTTTGCCGAATTTCTGAACTTTGTCTTTTAACTAGGGCTTATGTGTCAGCTCCTGATTGGTTTCTCTTTAAAACGAACGACTAATATTAATCTAAGCTCCATCGACGGCTCTCCACCTAATTCACACAAATAAAAATGAGAATAGAGCTGTCATGCTGCTGAAGAAAGACTAGGAATAGCCATCAAGTCAGGAGTTGATTCGAAAGCTTAAAGCAATGACAATTAAATCAAAACAATGCCTACAACAAAGGATAGCATCTCCAAATTCAGAATTCAGAATCCTGAATTGAAGATTCGTCATACGTTGTAAGTAGAGTGCTATTCCGATGTGAATGAATAATTGAGATTTGATTTGTGTAAAATGAGAAATGGAATTGTATTAATTTGTGGTGATGATAATTCATAATTGTATGTTGCTATGATTCTAATTATGAATAGATTGGGGATGTTGTGGTATAATGATGTTAGAACTATTGGATATTTGCAAGTATATGATTCATGTTGAAAGTTAACAACTATATGTTTGTGGTAGTTTATTACAACCAAGTAGAGACTCATGCAAGTATATGATTCACTATTAGGCCAACATGATTTTAGATCCATCTATGTTTATTTTTATGATCATTTTTAGTGTAGTTGGATCAAATTGTGTATTATGATTCATATGAATTGGCATCATGATTCAAGTGTAAAACCATACTTTTGTATTAGTGACAAAAGTAAGCATCTTTTGAACTTGTGTTGACTTTATGAACATGGCTAGTTTATGTTTAACTTTATGCCCAAACAAAATATGTTTTAGGCTTAGGTTGTTGCAAGAAAACATATGATAATATATGTGGCACATAATTAAGTTAGATTCATGCTTTAAATAAAAGTTTACATGATTAGATTAAAACCATGATTCATGTTTAGGTATGTTTTATGTCAAGATTTTATGCTATTACAATGCAAGTTCACAAGTGCCTAATTTATGTTAATTAGACCGCTATGTTGCAAGTTCATGCGTTTACACACCCCTTTTGAGGTTACTTAGAATATATATACATCATGTTCTAAGCCTCCCCCTTTTCATGTGGCTAAGTTGGGCTTAAATGTTAAGCCCAACATAATATAGCGAACGTATAAAACGGGGGTAATGACGTTGGGTTAAAAATATAAAACATATGTGTTGGCATGTTTGACGCATTCCAACGACCTCGAAAACATTTAAGTGGTTTAAATTAATTTTTCCCAATAAAGATGAATTTGAATAATGGGCTGCAAATATTTACATGTAAAAAGAAAAGAGACAAAATATGTAAACTTAGAAAATACGATGTGTTTAACCCGAGGTTGGATTGCGTTGTGACATAAACCTACTCGAACCCGCCCGGCTATCCAGTAGTCACAACAATACCTATCCAATGTGGGTGGTTAAACATTGAGCCCAATAAAGACCCGAGGTTAGACTGAGTTCTGACGTAAGACTGCCCGGACCCAACCGGCAACAGGCAGTCACAACAATACCTGTCTAATGTGAGTGGTTGAGGCTTTAATAAGACAATTAAGGCTGAGTCAGGATTGGTAGGATTAAGTAAATTGAATTAATACTTAATCAAATTAAACATGCTAAACTATACAGACTGATTGGGGGTTAGGTTTATACAGAACACTTAACCAACTTAGCATGTTGGCTAGAAATAGAAAACCTAGTAGCGGGGGACCCTTTTTAGCAGTAACCCTACAAGGTGTATCAAGATACCCTGAACTAGGCAGGGTGGGGCACGATTACCGGGTTGACTGTAAGAGGTCAAATCGACGGCGGTGGTGCAGCAGTGCAGGTTCTAATGGGGTGCGGGCGTTCATACACTCCGGCACAGAAAAATTAGGCATTGGGCACCAGTAGTATACCTGTGCATTCTAGAATTGTGTCGGGTCGCCACCATGGGAATTGATACACCCCATGGTGGGAACTGCATAGGTAACTACAACATCGGGGGCCGTAAGACACATGTAACTATGCAAGTAGGAGCCGATCATTAGTGATGGATCACTTCACCCTGATTATGGGGTGCCTGTTGGGAACTAGTTTATAGGGGTGCAGAGATTAATATGGGGTACGATAGTATATTCGACTCTAGACAACTTAACTTAGTTTATGGTGCTTCCTCATTTCCAGTTTGTACGTATCATGCTCATTTACTTATTCATAGACTGAATAGTCTTAGACTTACTCAGGCTTTATGTCTGACTCTACTTTTCTTTGGTCTTCTTTTCTTTCGTCCCCCCCAGGTCCACAGGGAGGGAATACCGCAGCTTGACCAGTTTTCACATCCAGCCTGAAGAGGAAGAATGTATTGCTTGGATCTCTTCCGTTTTGGACTATGGCTTTGGATAGCAATTATGGGGACTTATGCAGTTTACTTATGTTTTTATGCTTCTTTAAGTTATGAAATCAAGACAGTTACGAAAATGTAATGTTTTTGGAAGTATTGTAAGACAATTATGGCATGGTTTGGGTAACACGTATTTTAATGAAATAAAAGTTGCTGTTGTTTTCCGTTGTTCAAAAATATATGTATTTATATCTGTCTTTTGTATCTGTGACTTATACTTATAAACCTCCACCAAAATTTGGGCATTCCCTTTGAGAGTGACCCTAATGGTGGTGGGGTGTTTCACTTGGTATCAGAGCATAGGTTTACCAGATAAGATAAAAAGTTTTGAAAACTTATTTTCAAAAGAAAATTTAAAGAAGCATTTTTAAAGATAAAATGTTATTTTATTTTAAAAAGGCATAGTCCCCCAAACCCATAGGTACTACCTTTTATCCTTCGTTTTGAATCTATCCTTTTTGTTTCAGCATGTCCGAAGAACTTAACTTGCCAGATGGTGTACCAATACCTGGTTGTTTCAGACGATTCATAGAAGCAAGGGCCAATCAGCCAGGTCCCACTGTTCCTCCTCCCCCAGCTGTAGGACATCATCCAGCTTCAACAGTACCTCCCCCTCCACCTCCTCCGCGTGGTATTACTTTTGCTAAGATATGTAAAGATTTCAAAGCTATGAGAGGGAAGGACTTTCATGGAACCGAGTCCTTCGTGGTAGCCAGGAACTGGTTGAAGGAAACCGAGGACTTATTCGTCATCTTTGAGGTAGAAGATAGGCAGAAGGTACAACTGGCAGTATGGCTACTTAAAGGCGAGGCTTCCTACTGGTGGGAAGTTACCAATGCAAAAAGACCAGTGGAAACATAGGAGGACTTTAGGGCGAGGTTTGAGGCTAAATTTCTCTCAGAAGCTGAAAGGAGTCTCCAATTGGAAAAATTCTTGTTTCTTAAACAAGGGAATATGACAGTCAAAGAGTTCGTTAATCAGTTCGATCAGCTGGCTAGGTTCAGACTGGACCTAGTCAACACTCCGCACAAGAAGGCTCTCCGCTTTGTCAAAGGATTGAATGAGCCATTACACAGCTTGGCCATGACCCATATACCTATGGGAGCTACGTATGAAAAGTTGGTGCAGATGGCATTGCTGAACGAAGAGGATAAGGGCAAGAAGGAGACAAAGGCAGAAGGCTCTCAAGGGAAGAAAGAGGGTTTACAGCCTAAGAAGACAGACTTTAAGAAGGGCGGGAAAGACAACAAGTCCCAAGAGAAGAGGAAGTGTAATTTCTGTGGCAAAGTGGGGGCACTTAGTGAAAGATTGCCGGAAAAAGAAGGCCAAGTTGAATGGTGGGTACTTTTCTTGTGGTGAGACAGGCCACGAGGCTAAGGATTGCCCAAAGAAGCGGGGGCAGGGGCAGAAGGCTGGATCCACCTCAGGGGCACAGGTTCATGTGCTAGAAGCGCCACCTCTGCAACAGCGAGGTATAAATACTTCTGTAGAAAGTGTAGTTTATCTTTATGATCACCCAATTCGCACTTTATTTGATTCTGGCGCATCACACTCCTTTATTTCATCTGCTTTAGTAGAATCTCTGCACCTAGAAACTAGTATGGTAGAGGACCCCTTGATTGTTTCAAATCCAATCGGGGGCCCAACTTATTTGTCTATGATCTGTGTAGGATTGAAAATTTCTATTCTAAGCGTAGAATTTAGATGTAGTGCCTTTGTTTTGGGCTTCTCAGGATATGGTTTGATTTTGGGCATGGATTGGCTATCCAGTAATGGTGCCATCCTTGATTGTGAGAAAAGGGTGGTTAGACTTCTGACCCAACTCGGTTACACTCTGGAAATTACTTGTAATCCCTCGTATGCAGTTGTGCTTAGTTATCTTGAATTGCTAGATGCTTCTGTTGAGAGTTTGCAATCGGTTAAAGTGGTCCGTGAATATCCGGATGTCTTCGAAGAGGTGAAGGGCTTACCTCCGAAGCGGGAGATAGACTTCCGCATATATCTTGTAGATAATGCAAAGCCCGTTGCGTTGCCCGTTAGACACATGGCTCCATGGGAAAGGAAAGAGCTCAGTAAACAGGTTAAAGAGCTTCTAGAGAAGGGGTTCATTAGAAGGAGTATTTCAGAATGGGGCGCTCCAGTGGTGTTCGCCACAAAGGCGAATGGTTCACTCCGTCTATGTGTTGACTACAGGGAGCTCAACAAGCTAACGAAAAAGAATAGGCACCCTCTCCCCAGAATTGACGATCTGTTTGATCAGCTTGTAGGAGCGCCAGTTTTCTCCCAACTCGATTTGGCGACCGGATTTCATCAGCTAAGGGTGGCTGAAGATAGCATCGATAAGACAACATTCAGAACCCCAGACGGCTTCTTTGAATGGCTTGTCATGCCTTTTGGCTTGACAAACGCACCCGCTTACTTCATGGACCTAATGAGTAGGTGTTCAGAGAATTCCTCAACAAGTTCGTAGTGGTCTTCGTAGACGATATCTTGATCTTCTCAAAGAGTGAAGAAGAACACGCTCAGCACCTAAGGGCAATCATGGAAACTCTGCGAGTCCATCAGCTAAAAGTCAAATTCTCCAAGTGCCACTTTTGGAGAGAGGAAGTAAGGTTTCTTGGGCTCGTAGTATCCAAAGAAGGGTTAGCTGTGGACCCTGCTAAGGTAGTAGCGGTACAGGATTGGAAGACACCAAGGAATGTAACTGAGGTCCGAAGTTTTCTAGGACTAGCAGGTTTCTACCGAAAATTCATAAGGGATTTTGCGAAAATCTCAGCTCCACTCACAAGGCTGACAAAGAAGAATCTAGTGTTCAATTGGGACTTGGATTGCGAGTTTGCTTTCCAACGCTTAAAAAGGGCTCTTACAACAGCCCCAGTTCTGACCTTGCCGGATGGAAGCAAAATGTTTACGGTATACACGGATGCATGCGGGACAGGACTAGGCGCTGTCTTGATGCAAGAAGGAAGGGTAGTAGCTTATGGTGGAAGGCAATTGAAAGTTCATGAAAAGAACTACCCGACCCACGATCTTGAGTTAGCCGCCATCGTCTTTGCACTTAAGTCTTGGCGACACTATCTCCTAGGTGAGAAATTCGAACTGTATATTGACCATAAATCTTTGAAGTATCTCTTCTCGCAGAAAGATCTTAACTTGAGGCAACAGAGATTGATGGAGTTTCTTGCCTCGTACGATTTCGAGATCTCCTACACTCCGGGCAAAGGCAACGTAGTGGCAGATGCGTTGAGCCGAAAGAAACTGACCCTAAGCCCGCTCTTTATAGAAAGGCAAAGCTTGGAGTATATAGCCAGTTTTAACTTTAGGCCCTCCTCCGATTTTGTACCGGGCTTGCTAGCATCTCTCGAAGTACGCCCGACTCTAGTGGACTCAATAGGGTCAGCACAACGCGAAGATCCTCAGCTTGTGGAGACGATTGATAGGCTAATTAGGGGTGAGACTTCAAGTCACCTCAACAGATACTCCATCGACGATAAGGGTTGGTTAAGGCGAGACGGAAGACTATGCGTCCCATGGACAAGGGATTTAGTAAAGACGGTTCTCGAAGAAGCACATCACTCCAAGATGACGATACATCCAGGCGGAGATAAAATGTACAAGGACATAAAGAGAACTTTCTTTTGGAGCGGCATGAAGAAGGACATGGCAGATTTCGTTTCTAAGTGTATGACTTGCCAACAGGTTAATGCGGAGCAGAAGAAGCCTGACGGTCTGCTCCATCCTCTAGAGGTTCCACAGTGGAAGTGGGATAGCATTTCAATGGAATTCATTGATGGGCTGCCTAGGTCTAGAAGAGGCAACACAAGCATTTGGGTAATAGTGGATAGGCTTACTAAAAGCGCCCACTTTTTACCTATCAAGAGTAAAAGGACCGCCTCATCCCTAGCATCTCTTTATCTCAAGGAAATTGTTCGACTCCATGGAATACCCTCCAGCATTGTTAGTGACCGAGAGACCCTATCTTCACAAGTGAGTTTTGGCGGAGTGTGCAAGAAGCGGTAGGCACGCAGTTATGCTTGAGTACAGCCTATCACCCCCAAACCGACGGCCAGACAGAAAGAGTGAACAAAGTTTTGGAGGACCTTTTAAGACTGTGCGTCCTTGACTTCGGAGGGACGTGAGAAGACCATCTTCCTTTGGTGGAATTTGCCTACAGCAACAGCTACCAAGCCACCATCGTAATGGCGCCCTTCGAGGCTTTATATGGAAGACCGTGCCGATCGCCCACTTGTTGGTGGGAGTCTACTGACAAGCTCATACTTGGACCGGATATGATCCGAGAGACTTCAGAGAAAGTAGACTTGATATGAAGAAGGATGAAGACGGCCCAAGATAGACAGAAATCCTACGCCGACAAGAGAAGGACCGACCTTGAGTTTGAGGTTGGGGACAGAGTTTTTCTTAAGGTATCTCCTTTAAGGAATGTCGTTCGTTTTGGATCCACTGGAAAGCTAGCACCGAGATTTGTAGGACCATTTCCTATCATCGAGAAGGTTGGGAAGATGGCCTATAGATTAGAGCTACCTGAAAAACTGGCCTGAGTTCACAACGTCTTTCATGTTTCTCACCTCTGGAAGTGTTTGCACGAGTCCGCTGAAATAGTAGAGCCTAGAATTCTAGAAGAAGCCGAAGTAGAACGTGAAGAAACCGTGAGGAAAGTTCCAACCCGCATATTAGGAATGGAAGTGAAAAAGCTACGCAACCGCGAAGTTAAGCTCGTCAAAGTTCAGTGGAGCGACGCCAAGGAGGACGCGACTTGGGAAACTGGGGTTAGAATACGCGCAGCCTACCCTTTTCTTTTTGAGGGTACATCTTTGATCTCTCTTTTTCCTTAAGTTATGCTTTGTCTATCTTTTAGGGTATATCTCTTCGACCTTATCTTTTAGGTAGAAACCCTTTGGATGAAAACATGTAATTGAAACAGGTTATGGATGATGGTTGCAAGTGGTTGCAAGTGGTTGCAAGTGATTGCTAGTGGTTGCTCGTGGTTTCATACACACACACAATCTAGGTTTTAGATCGGCTCAGTCACCTCATATTGCATATGCACATATGTGTTTGCATTCTTATATGGTTGAAGTTTAATGTGTTGTCATATGGATGTTGCATTTATATGAATGATTGTGCACTCATGTAGAATCATGAATAGGAAAATTTGCATACATAATGGATTCATGGCACTTACATAATTTGCATTAAGGAGGTCAACTGAATCAGTAGACCGACTGATTTTGCATTAGATAAGTATATATACACACACTTCGCATATGATCATGAAGAATTAGAAGTCTTTTAAGGACAATGGACTCTCGTGTTTGATGGAGAAGTAGATAGAGGTTTGGATGTTAGGATATACATTCTCCTTAAACTTGAAGATTTCGGGGACGAAATCCTTTTAAGTGGGGGAGAATGTAACACCCCGTATATTCTATAACAGTGAAATTCATAAATTAAAGTATAATTAATTTCAAATCAAAGAATTAAGGGAAACGGGATACGCCATTGCATTCGTCTCGGAATTCTACTTGAGATAGAGTCCGAGTTTGCGTAAAACGGACTCCGTATGAGGGAGATATGACCTCCGGAAGTTTCAGAATTCAGTTTAAAATTCAAACAGACCGAAACAGTTCAGAAACGAGTTCAAAATTCAAAAATCGGACCCAGATTGGGCTGGGCGGGAATTTTCCCGCCCAAGACCCAGGTCGACTGGGCAGTCCCGCCCGACCGAATCTGGGTCCGATTTTTGAATTTTGAACTCGTTTTTGAACTGTTTCTGTCTGTTTGAATTTTAAACTGAATTCTGAAACTTCCGGAGGTCATATCTCCCTCATACGGAGTCCGTTTTATGCAAACTCGGACTCTATCTCAAGTAGAATTCCGAGACGAACGCAATGGCGTATCCCGTTTCCCTTAATTCTTTGATTTGAAATCAATTATACTTTAATTTATGAATTTCACTGTTATAGAATATACGGGGTGTTACAAGATATAAAATAAGCAGCAGAAAAACTTTCAACTTTATTATTAAAATAAATTGTAGTTCTCAAAACCAGTTACATCAATCACTTACAAAGTACCTCAAATCTGTCTTTTAAAACAAAATAACATAATGCTAAAAACAAAACCATATCTTTGTCACAAGCCACGATGGAATAAAGTCAAAAAGATACATCTCAAGAAATTCAAGTCCAAGCTGCTATAGGAAGTTCTAGTCACTGTTGAGTGCTTCTACTCTGAGGACATGAGGGGAAACGAAGAAAGAAGAAAAAGAAAATGGGTCAGACATAAAGCATGGCAAGTTCCAATGATTTACAAATATGCATAAATTAGAATTGCCAAGGCAGGTATAAGAATGGATGAGAGTTGTACAGTGTCATAACAAATAAATTAAACATAATAACATGATGGACATGAGTAACAAGAATAAACATATGATTAAGTAATGCTTTACATTTATATCCTAAATAGGTATGTTTGAACCAATACTACTATAACATGATTAACATGATTATGTATTGCTCTATTACATAATAGCAGGAACATGATTAAGTGTTTAACCTAATTACATAAAAGTAGGAATAACAAGAGAATTTACAACAGGATTAATAACATGATTAAACATAGGATTAGGCATACCCTGATTACGTAACAGGATTAGGTGTTACCCTAATTATGTAAAAGGATTTGGTATTATCCTAATTACATAATAGGATTAGATGTTACCCTAATTACATAACAGGATTAGGCGTTACCGTAATTACATAGCAGTACAGTTAGGTGTATCCTAATTACTACCCATGCGATCGGCTCAATATTAGCCCTGGTAGTAGGGTGTATCACTCCCTAATCTAGCGACTTATAGAACATAACAATATATGTAAGTGTTTTGACGTCTTAGGTCCTATAGCCGGATCCATGCACGCTCATGACTCCATCGGAAACGCGCACCTAACACCCCCAAAACCTTTGAACCTCTTACTATTCAGATCAGTAAAGCGTGCCCTGGCCCCTACGTAGTGCGAAGCCCCTACCAAGATACTAATAGGGATATTGACTGATATGGGTTCCAAATAGTCGATTGACACAAGCCAAATCCCCTAAGCTTGTGTCCCCATAACTAGGATTTAAGAGTTCTCAAAACCCAATACAACAGTAGAACGAGGGACATCTTAGCTTATTAATAATCAGGTTTTAACCTAGTAGTTTAGGTTCATTAATAGGCGTGGTTGTAATATTACATTTTTCTGGAAATGTTATTTTGCATACAACCCTTCCCTAAAACAAGCACGTGCCCAGATGTACATGTATAATATAGTAATTTAGTTTACTAGCCTACATCTGGTACTTACATTTTCATAGCATGTTATTTACTTAATGTCTGTATTAAGTCCAGTCTAACAGTATACATATATGCATATTATCCATTTTCATTCCATTACAGTATGTATGCATATTATCCTTAAATTTCAATAAGTATAATCATATGCATATTTTACATTTCTAAATGACAGCAGGTATGCATATTTTATATTTCTAAATGACAGCAGGTATGTAATGCATGACAGCATGCATGCATATTTTACATGACAGCAGGCATGCATATTTTACATTTCTAAATGGCAACAGGTTTGCATATTTTATATTTCAGAATGATAGTAGGTACGCACATTTTATATTTCTTAATGACAACAGGTATGCATATTTTATATTTCTAAATGACAACATGTATGCATATTTTTCATTTCTAAATGACAGCAGATATGCTTGTTTTATATTTCTAACTGGTAGCAGATATGCATATTTTTCATTTCTAAATGACAGCAGATATGTATGTTTCACATTCCCAAACAACAGCGGGTACGCATATTTTACATGACATCAGGCATGCATATTTTACATTTTTAAATGACAGCAGGTATGCACATTTTACATTTCTAAATGACAGCAGGTATGCATATATTATATTTCTAAATGACAATAGGTATGCATATTTTCAGCAGGTATGCATGTTTTATATTTCTAAATTACAGCAAGTATGCATATTTTTCATTTCTAAATGACAACGAGGATGCATATTTTACATGACATCAGATATGCATATTTTACATTTCTAAATGACAGCAGGTATGCATTTTTTACATTTCTAAATGACAGCAGGTATGCATATTTTACATTTCTTAATGACTGCAGGTATGCATATTTTACATTTCTAAATGACGGCAGATACACATATTTTTCATTTCTAAATGACAGTAGATATGCGTATTTTACAATTCTAAATGGCAGTAGATATGCATAATTACATATTCCAAATTTACAGCAGGCATGCATGTTATCATATTACGACATGTATAAACTATATGCATATTATTCATTAACTATATTCCCAAGTTACAGGTTTATGCATAATGTCCATTTCATATGCATATCAACTATGTCCCCAAATTACAACATATATAGCTTTTTGCATATTTCTACCAAGTTATAGCAACATATACACATTGTCCATTTTATTACTTTACAACAAGTCTAAACATGTGTATTTTTGTCCTTTTTCCTAAAATACAGTCAATCAGTCCCAACATGCCTAATTTCCTCTTTTATGTCATTCATTATTGTCCCAATTATACACACACTTGAATTGGGTATAACTAGGCTTCTAAATGCCTAGGCTTAGCGTAAAATAAAAAGGAAGCAAAGGAAAAAGAAGAATAGAACCACATAGGCCTATAGGCAAGACTGGAAATAAACATAGGAAATGGAAAAAGGAAGATAGATACATATAATTTGTTAATTTCCCAATATCACAAGCATATGCATAACTTGTTTAATTATCCAACATCACAGACATATGTATAACTTGTTTATTTATCCAACATCAGAGGCATATGTACAACTTGTTTAATTAATCATCACAGGCATATGTATAACTGATTATAACAACATAGATGATTAACAGTGAAAACAGGTATAAGCTCTATTTTACTAACACTGTAGATCATAACCAGTTTTATTTAACTGTTATGTTCAAGGCCTAAGAAATCAAATTTGTAAATAACTGAAACTTACAGTGAGTCTTGGTGAAGATAATTATATAACACTATGTTGTAGGAAGTTCAAGTCCAATCCAAGTTGTATGTATGCAAGTCTTGATGTTGTCTCTTCTTGATCCAATCTGTAGCAGCATCCCCTATTATATGTTAATAATTTTAGAATAATTTCATGGAGACAGAAGAAGATATGAAGAATTTGTGTGAATTGTGAATGAGGGAAGCCATCTATTTATAGAGTCACAGAGCCAACATCAACCCTTAGATTTTAGGTTTTAAATCCAAACCGTACAAGTCATGCTGAGTTAGCATGAATAGAGCCATAAAATAGACCAAATACATAAAATGAACATACCCAAAACTCTGTCCAAATTCAGAAAATTTTGTTCGGTTGGTAGACCCATTATTTACCCTAGGTCAACCCATTAGTCACCTTGGGTCGACTCACTATTCACCTGTGTCGACCCACTATTCACTTGGGTCGACCCACTATTCATTTTGGGTCTTTATTTTGAATTTTATTTATATATAAGCTTCTTACTTATATACAACTTCTAAGATTCATAACTTCTTTATACGTTGTCCGTCTTACGCAAACTTGGAGTCTTTCTTAACCAGAATTCCGAGACGAACACAACGGTAATGTTGGTTTCACTTAGTTCTGAGTATTTAATTAATTTATTCATAATTTATTATCTCTTAGCATGGTTATAGTGTATTATATTTTGGGGTGTTACATGGGGTTCGGGCCGATCATTCCAAACTGCACTAGATCTGATTCGTCCTTGTTCCTCTACGTCAAAGGCATACCAAAATCACCAAAGTGTGGGCTATCCCCAACGAACTGGACTACAGTGAGACCTCACTCACTTCCATTCATGTCATAACAACTCTTTTTCTTACCATCCTCATATGACAACCATCTCAGTATGATCTAGTGTCTTATTTTTTCATCTTGGAGAAACCGTCCATCATAGTAGCCTCACTCCCCATCCTGTAATCATCATCATCATAGAATGATAGATCACTATGTAGATGTCATCGATTGAAGAGTCCCCATGTCGAAATCACTATTGAATGGAACACCATGTCCTGGTTCTTGAAATCGACCATCGTTCATGTCAAATTGACCAAATGGCCAATAACGATAGTAGTCGATATCGACTACCCATAGTAATTGATAACAACTACTCAGATCACGTATTTAACCAAAATTGGTTAAATACTCATCCAAGGAAAATGTACGGCATTCATCGTGAAGTCCAGCTCATCAACAACTCCATCCACTATCTTCAGGTCCGCCATCAATCTCCAATGTCGCTTTATTTCAAATCTATCACCAAGCTCTAATGAAGCTCCATTGTCGGATTCATCAATGAGCTCTGAACTCCTTTGAGAATTTATCTCATCTATTCGAGTCTATCATCTTTTTGATTTCAATCAATATACACTAACATGTGCATTTGATCTATATTCACCCAAACTCTAATGAATGAGATTTTCTAATACTAGATCGGCTACGAATGGCGTTATAACCTTGACTAAGCAAACAATTCAACCATGCAACCAACAATCATACATGTTCCTAAACTTGCATACAATCATTTATAATAGTAATAATAAATCAAGTAGAAACTATCTATAGCAATCGAAGTGAAATAAGTGTCCAAAAAACATTTAACTTACAGTGTGATCAAAATAACGCACAATATCGCATAAGTGGGTAAATAACACGTAATGGCCCATGAATAGATAAAAATATGACAATCAGGTTAAATCTACTTAAATTTTTATTTAATATTTTTATTTACTACTTACTAAGTTCAACTATCCTAAATATTATGTTTTATAATTAGAAATCGGTTTAAAACATCAGGTTTGTACTATATGAATAAGCACAGTTCTATGAGAGTCAATATCACTTAACTCAATCAAATCAGTCTAAACCATATCTAATACGTACAGCTCGCCAATACAAGTTCAATGGAGGAAATTACTTCCAATTCCAACCTCGTATGTAAAAGATATAACATATATAAAGTTTCATGGATCAAATCGATAATATAACTAACTAATCAAATAATTACCAAAATACCCCTAGTTCATCTTCCCGAAATCTATTCTTCTTGGTCGCGCAAATGTTTGTAACATACCTAATAACTTATTTGTACCATTTACCATGGTACGGAGCCTCGATTATTGGAATCCAAACCTGATTTCGCCATCGAACTCCATGTCGGATTTCCCATGCGCCCAAGCCAAAATCCCTAAACTCGGCCCCTTCCTCAGGAATGAGACATTGAGCTTGATATAGGTAACATACGTAACCTCTCATGCTCTCGACCCCTAATACACGATCGGACCCTACCAAAATTGCCACGAATGTGCATCCAACTTCCCTCTTCCCAAATCCGACCACTCCACAATCTAACTTTTAACATGCTGGGCGAAATCCAAACCCTAGGTCCGGACTAGCATAGTTGATCATTATCAAGTAGCATGAAAGAGGTATGGAATGTAGCTCTCGAAGATGAATAAATCTAGGAACTTGTTTCGTGAATTTTCATTGGGTATTTTGATCGGTAGCAATTTTTGAATTGGATATGTTTGTGGCAGCCGTTTCTCTATAAAAATGGATGGAACAGTGAACAACAAATTTAGGAAAGGGAGAGTAATAGATCAGATTTCACTATGGAAGTTTGCGCTTAGTATTTTATTAATATAATATCTATAAATTCACATAAATACCACAAAACCCGCGAACTCCATTCGAGATGTGCGGCCAAAAATTACCCATGTAAGGAGGCCTTCTTAAAACATTGGAACTAGTTTGGAGATCAAATTTGATTGTATAGAGAAGATACCCATTAAAACTCGAATTATACAATTATAATTCTTTACACTAATCGACGCTCGTTTTAATTACGCACGATTAAACGATACATTCGATCGTTACAAAACTTGACGACATCAACAAATCAACGATACTGTTGCAATGGTATAGGTTTCATCACAATTCAAAGGCCATGCCTTTGAATGACAATTTACGCGTATATCGAGATCATTTTAACCACCAAAATGGTCCGAACTTGAAATATATCGATCCTTAAACTTATCACCCATATAACGAACAATCTGGAATCAATGGAACCAGTCTCGAGTCCTAATTTGATTATTTTTGAAAAAATAACTTTTGGAACTATCACTAAAATAATTAACGATTGATATTAAATAAAATATTTAAATATATAATTGTTAAGCTACTGGTTGTTACAATGCCTTTAGATCACATCCTAAACGATTACATCTCCTCATATCATCAAGATCCGTACTCAACCCATATAAGAGATGGACACACCACTAGTGTATTTTATGTTGACATATATTTTTATATGGAGTTGAAATATTTTTGAAAATATTTATTTGGAATTCCCTCCATGGATGGCTATGAAAAGAAGAGAAAAAAATGAATTTTCTGTAGGAAAAGAATTAGTAAATTTGTTTATATGAAAGAATGAAACACCTCCAAAAAAAATTAATTACGAATTCCATAACTAACTAGTTTCCTTAATTATCTATCTCTGCGCCTCTCCCTTTACATAACATGGTTGAAATACATGCCATCAAATGATACAAATTTCCATAAGTAACCTCATGCAAACTTTAATTTATTAAAACTACATCAATGTTGTATATCAATATGCATGAACATAACTTTTATAAATGCATTTAAATAATAAATAAAAAACTCCTAAACGTCAACCACAATAAATAATAATTAATATTTCTTAAGTATGCATTTAAATTTACAATTTAAAACATTTTATAACACTACACCAAAACAATCATTTGGTAACACTTATTTACTTTAGATGCCAACACTTATTCGCATTATAGTTTAATCACCGAAATAAACGTTGTTAAGTAAAAAAGTGTTACTGTAAATACATATGTACAATTCACTTTTGGCCAACGCATATTTGGATCGAAATTTTCGTTAAACTGGAACCAGTCAAATGTTCTTGGGGAAAAAATGTAAATGCCCATGCTTAACCTTAATTCCTACCACCCAACGCTTATAAATGCTTATTCATTCATTTGGCTGTATACGAATCAAATTAGACATTGCTAAAAAAGAAAAATTTGCAAATCTTTTTTTCCTCCAGTCGAACCCAAGTCCTTTACTGCTTCAGGTGATCGGAACCAGTCTCTCCTTTGATCGACTCAGTGAATTGACTTCTGCTTCAAGCGATTTGATTTCAAGCTTGTCAATGATGGAAGAATAATCCGAGTAAGAAGCTATGCAATTAAAGTCATGCTAAAGTCACGTTATATCCCTGCTATAGCCATAACGGTATTCTATTGCTGCGCTATTTCAATTTAATGCTGATGAACAGTAGATCCACTTTTAACCCCTCTATTTTTCACTTCATCTGCTAAATCAATGTTTTTTAGCGTCTACTTTAGCGGTATAATATATAGACTTGATTTGACTAGTTCTCATTTTAAATTTTTCAGTAAATTTAGAGTAACAGGCAAAATTTAAGTCACAAGTGCCTAATATTGGGTAACAATCAATTACACTCATCAAATTTAGCATGCATAACCATGATATTCCTAGATTTTATAATATAAGATTAATTACTATTAGTTTTTTGTACAAAAATAATGTGAGAAAGATGATTAATTAATTTTCAAATATTTGGCTTTACATCTAATGAACTTTTTTGTGCCTCTGATATATCCCTACTATTTCCTTGCTTTATCCTTGCCGCACTTTTTTGCACCTCCACCGTTATAGAACTGCTAATCGCTTTAACTGCACAGATAAGAAGTTTTGAGCTTTTATATCTTTGAAGTTCGTCAATTTTAGCATGAAATCAACAAGTGAAGTGATAATGAAATTCATGGTTTGTCAAGACCACCGATTATTATAGATCATACAATCTAAACCAGGAAATACTATGTTGACAATTCAATTTTTATGTCCTTTACTTAATGATACTTCGGTATCAACTATTCTAAATCCTATACGTCAAGCACTCAATTCTCAGAATACTCAATATTGTTTTATTTGTTGATTTTTATTTCATTATTGAATTTGAACTAGGATATAATATAGTTTAGTGGATGTCATGGGACTACTGAGGTTATTGATGAAGTGGAGAAGATAAAAATCACTATCGTACAGTTGTAATATTTGTCAGCATATCTTATATTTTTTAAAATAGTTTTTTAAGGAAAAGTTGTAACAAAATACATAATTACTTTGAAAATATAAAAATAAATAGTAGTTGAGTTGGACCAATAATTAAGCACATTTTATTAAACTTATAAAAATATATCATGTATAATTACAATAATTCAGTATGCATTAGTACTATGAGTCAATATACAATGTTCTAATACAAGATTTGAAACTATTTTTGATGAAAATCAACATGTTAACATATAATTCAAAAAGTAATATTTTTTTTCAAAAATAAAATAAAATTATTCTATAAATTAGTACATGGTCAAGTTGAATTGCAAAAGTTTACAATCTAAATTTGTCATCTATAGTGCACTATCAAATTGTCTAAAGGTAATGTTTTGCAAGTTGTTATTCATTTAGACAATATTTAGTAGTTCGCAAACATTGTTTTATTACTTATCAACAGTCAACTGATTTACCCGAATACTTATATTTAAGAAGTCATTATAGGCATAACATTAATTTTCACCATTTTTAGAAATTCCAAAATTTAGAGCTTAGAAAAATCAAACTACTATAAAATTGATTAAATATTTTACATCTTGTGCTTGGTGTTGTAATAATGCAAGAAACTGTGGCTTAACATAGTACAAAGTATATTAAAAAAACACAAACAATCCATACATAACCTAGTGCCAATGAATACCAAAAGAAAATGATACATTTTCCAACTTAACATAGCATGATTTTTCTTTTGAGCAAGATGGTTGTGTAGTGTGGGACTTCACAGCTGGTTAGAAAATATATATAAGTAGTAATGGGAAAGA
This sequence comes from Allium sativum, assembly GCA_030737875.1. Classification (NCBI taxonomy): domain Eukaryota; kingdom Viridiplantae; phylum Streptophyta; class Magnoliopsida; order Asparagales; family Amaryllidaceae; genus Allium; species Allium sativum. Next base: position 534,911,210 of record CM060926.1, read on the forward strand.
GTTGGTCAACAAGACTGACCGATAACTAACCAAAAGAGGAGAAATGAACTTAACGAAAGTAGAACTAATTTACAGAATACATAATAACACAACCAACATAAACACAAACATATCTAAGCCCAAAAAGGTTCGTCCTAAGTCGCATAGGTACACAAGCCAAGCCAGAACAATCAACCAGGGAGAGAAATCAGATGATAAAAATTAAAGTGTTGATCCTCGAATTTACCATGGTATGGGAATGAAACTCCTAGTGACAACAAGTGCAGCATCAGAACTACCAACTGACTCCTTTGAATGATGGGTACCCCGTCAGGTGCAAATGAAAGACGGTGGAGCTCGCAAACCTAACCAAACAAAAACAAGGTGAGAGATCTTGAAACATGGGGACAAACGAGATCACATGCAGTTGTTGAAGCATCGGTGGTTTCTTTCAATCCAAATGGCCCAGTAGAAAGTTGTAGTAAGTGTGTCAAGTATTGGATATGGCGTGGAGTATTGCCAATAAGAAAAAGGCTTGATAAAAGCGGGGATGCAGCCTAGAACATGGGAAGCAGAGGAGAACTAGACATAACAGGATAGGTCATAGAGATTAAAGAGATGGTTAATCAATTCATTAATGTCATTGCAAAGATTGCAATGTGCGTTAACTCGAATGTTTTTGGTGGCAAGACTATCTTTGGTGTTGATCTTATTGTGGATGAGGCACCAAAGGAAGAAATAGACGCAAGGAAGAGCCTGGGTTTTCCAAAGTCTCAAAAATGTGAATGATCGACCAGGGAAGTTCAGATGTCAGTTGAAGGTCCGGACGGAGAAGCTGGAACGAGGATTTAGACTCTAAATAATCGAGTCAAGTGACGAGGAGAAATTAATAGTGGGTAGGATTTTGGAAACTTTCAACAATTCGGCATGCACATCTTCGATGAAGAAGGATGAAGGTGTGAGGATGGAGAGATCTTGGTGGATGACCATGAGTGCCACGTATAGCTTCAGGAAAAGTGTTTAAGAAGGTAGTTCAATAACCATGAATCATGTTAAAAGGAACAAGAACGACCAATGCAAACTATGATGTGGAACAGGAGACAGGTTCTAGGAAAGTTCCAAGAACTCCACGCTATAAAGGCAATGGGTCGTCCAAGAGGGTGGAGTGGAGGACGCCTAAGTGATTTTTGCCATAGTGGGAGTAGAGGATGCATGTCTTCCAAATGATGTCATCAGGTTGCAAACAACGTCAAAGCCACTCGGTAAGAAGATAAATGTTCAAGATGCGCAAGTCAGGGATGCCAAGGCCACCTGGGGAATCTCATAACAAAATAGCCAATTGACGAGCACTTTTGTTAGGCTACCAATCTAGAGGAATGATCTGTGAAAACTCTCGATCTTGTTGATGACCCACGAAGGGGTAGAGTGGAGGGAAAGTCAATATACTGGTATGAAGGAAAGAGCAGATTCGACGATTGTAAGTCAGCCAGATTGAGATGAGGAGGAAGCATTCCATCGCGCGAGATAAGATTCAGTTTTGGTAGTGAGAGGGAGCCATTCATGGTGGAGAAGTTTGGTGAGGCGTAAGGGAATCCCAAGGTAGGAGATGGGGAAAGTACCTACAACGATCTAGAATTTTTGACTAGTTAAATGATTAATTTAGATAAATTTATAGATTAAATAAATTAAGTTTGGATTACTATAAATAAATAAAAATAAGTTGGTTATAATTATAAAATATAGGTGGGAAGTATTTTGTCAAAATATATTAGCTTTTGATTTTAAATGATGAAGTATACATTGAAATATGGTCACACTTACGAGCGTTACAAAGTAGAAGCACTTTAAAAATGTGGCTAAGTGGTCAGTGAATACCATGTGCATGAGTTCATGGTATTAAACTATGGTTTCACGGTTTTGTTTTGTTAAGGACTAGTGTCCTATTATGTGTCCTAACCTCCTTTCTCTCACTTTCCTATATAAGGAGCCCATTCTCTCCATTTTCACTCATTCCTTTCCAATCTCTCATTTTCCTCTTCTTCCTTAAACTTTTAGCCATGGCTATCGTGGCATGAAAGCTCTCATCCTCCTTATTTTCTTTTCCTCCTTCTCCTCAACAAAATTCGGCCATAGCCTCTCCTCCCCACCATTTGTATCGCCACCATCACCACAAACCGACTCCACCACGCCCCTCTCCCTTCCCCACTCAAGGCACCACCTCCTCCCACCCATGTGCAATACCCTTGCCACTCCATCACCCCTTAATTTGGCCAAGACAACCTCCTCCTAGCCCCACCTCCTACCCCTCAGGCTCCACCCTTTGCAACTTCCATCACCCCTCAACTCAGCCAAAACAATCTCCTCTTATTTGCCATAGTTGCGCCACTTCATCACCATCACTAAAACCCATTTTGAACTCCCCAAAAATAAAATATATATTTTTATTTAATAACAATGATAGTAGTATTATTTTCAAAGATGGTGAAAATCGAAAATCAGTTCGTAGTCGTCCATTATAGCCAGACAGGCTTACGATAAAGATTGCTGGAGTGGAACTCATAGTGAGAAACTCTAAACTTATATTTATTTATTATGTTTGTTATGGATGATATATATTGATGGACAATTAATCAACTGTTAATCATAGTGTAAGCGTTGGTTACCGAACGCATATACGTATATACAGTGTTATACATGTTATTAGATGGTTGAGTGGATGTTATGAATGTTGTAATGGTTGTTAGTAGTGATAATAGTTCATATCACACATTTTTCACATACCTGTGTTGAGATATTTGGATATTGGTTAAGTCTCAAGCTTATCAGGTTATGTAAATGAATATTTTATTCATTTAAAATATTGTGGAAAAATGAAAGTTGGAATTTGATATCTGGAATTGGATAGAAATGAAATTGAAATGGTTTTGATAAATTTTCATAATGGTTGGAATTTTGTTAAACGCAGTTTTGACGCTAAACGGTGTGTTTAAGTTTTATCGATTGAAATTGAAGCCGATTTTGAAAATGAAATTTAGTTTGGCTATATAGAAAGTGTTTTTACTCAAATCGATTGTTCCTTTTAGCTTATATATAATTTAAATTGATTTCTGAAAAGTTTGGTTTTCAAAAGATCATTTTTGAAAAATAACAATATTTTAATAATTAAATATTATTATAATATTAATAAAAATAAATATTTGGAATAGAAGTTGAAAATATGAAAATTTGTTTAGATATAGTCTTATATATGTTTATAAAGGTTTTCTTAGCTATTTTGAAGTGAATCGGATTCTTTTTATCATAGATATAAAATACGGTTCGAATAGAGCCTATCGCGTAATGGTATTTCGCGAATTTCAACCGTGAACTTTAAACGACCATAAAAGATTCATTTTAAATGGATTTTTCTTGAAACGAATAATGTTTGCAATAATTTTTAAATGGAAATAGAATTTTCTAGTTTTGATGAATAATTTTCAAGCTATGTCCGAATCCGTTTTTAATAAAAACAACGGTAGTGTAGTTTAATGACCGATTTTGAAAATCAACTAAAATGGCTTTATAGATTTTATTAAAAATATGGAAAAATAATAATAAATCATAACAAATGATACAAAGTGGTTTAGATTAAAGTTATAGAGTATTAAAGTTATTTTCTACAAAACTAGTTGAATAACCTACTTGTAACACTTTTGGTCAAGCTTTCGAAATGTTTTTTGTTTAATAATTAATTTTGAAAGGTTTAAACTCAATAATCGATATCCGACCTTTGTTAAACAATTCAAAGGAATAATGAAATGTTTTTTATGATGAATAGAAGTTTCAAGAGTTGAGACGGCTTGAGGCTTAAATAAAATTTGGTATATCCATACTGTTTTTAAATGATGCTTTTTATTCGGGAAGTCCGGGATAAGAATTTTTGTCTGAAAACCATTCTGAATACTAATACGATGCGTGAAGAAAAGATATTTGAAGACGGTGATTGAAGACTGGGAATCTTCACATTGTAGGAATGTTGTTGATGCCTCAAGTAGGAGGCTACTTATTAGGAGGTTATATTGTGACAATGGTCCAAACGTACTTAGAGTTTTTTTGAATTTGCAAGGGCCTCTTTTCTTTACTGGACGAGGAATAAGGTGCCTTCAGTTTTGTCTGAATCAAAAATGGTTCAAACACCAAAGGTGTGAAATCACACTACACCAAATGGTATGCAAAATCTAAATGGGGCCACAAATGAAAATGTAAGTACAAAGCGGGAAAAAGTAAGTAAAAGACAAGGGGTTTTTATAGTGGTTCGATCTAGGATAGATCTACGTCCACTTTTGAAGTGTTCTTCATTATCATGGAGAGAATTACATATAGCATCATCTCATACATGGCATTTATATCATTTTCTCATTCACTTTACAATGATTCTCCATTTTCGGTCTCTTTTAGCTTTAGATCTCACTTGAATTCGTAGAGGAATGGACTAGATCTCGCAGATTGCGAAAGTTATCTTGTAGATCTTCACTCACTTCGGTGCATAGATACTTTTCCTTGATTTCGTTATGAAGTTTGTGTTAGATCCGTGCTTCTAAAGAAGCTTAATGGCGATTGGAGAGCATTAGAATTGAGTTAAAGCCATTTTGGATGGATAATGGACTTGATTTGATCTTCATGTTGTTGGAGGAAGAAGGAGAGAGCTTCGGCGGCCATTAATGGAGCTTCAAGGAGCATTAGAATGGTGGAAAAGTGATTTCGGCAACCCTTCAGGGTCAAGGAATCATTCCCTTGAAGTGTGATGAAAGGGGGTATTTATAGGAGAAGTTTGGACTAGATGGCGAAGTTGTAATTATGGTGAAAAGGATATGGGTCGAGCATAAGGATATTTACGCAAAATGCCACTGGTTCACTTTACAGTTGTATACAGCTGTCATGGCCCATAAATTACAGTTCTGCCACTGCATATCGACAATGACCGACCGAAATATTTGGTCCACTGACCGACCCACTTTGTAGGTAGTAACCGATCCAAACTATTTCAATGATGTGCGACCCAGATGATTTCCATTGTTCAGCCCATAAATTAAATTGGCTACCGACCCTAATATTATTTTCACACAGTACTGATCCACGTGATTTCTCTGCTGCCACTCCATGTAACTTTTGCGTGTGACCTTCAGTAGCAGCTAAAGATCAAATTCACTTATGTGTGAATACTTCATAATTCCTATGCTCTTCCACGTGTACGCATATTCACTATTCTCGTATCATGAGTAGCACTTTACTTTCATCTGTTTGGAATGCTTGTGACCGACCAGTTAACTACACTTTTGCCACTATGTAGAATTCATGTCCGACCACTTGGTCTTCACGTAAACATTTCACAAACCAATATGTTGTATGAAACTTTGCCATGGCTCTCACTGATGTTCGACCCATTCATACGCTATTATTGCTCGACCCACTTTTGATGGATGCAGTTTGATGCTTAGTGGCAAACTGACTTAACCCCACTTTAATGTGTTGGTCCACACTAATATCCGACTTGTTACCGTTAATACACTTTAGTAATGACCCAAATTATACATGTAATGTTCGACCACATGTGTTCAAAAGGACCGACCCAATGTAAACTTCTTTATGTGATGCGAGCAGCCCAATTTTGGTATACGAACTGCATGTTTGCTTCATCATCTTCGTAACATCAACATGGCTCTTTTATTCACCACACATGTATTGTTTACAGTTGTCACGCATGTTCTACATTTCATTATGCTTCATATTTTTCCATGCAAATTTTTATAGAAATGGTGCAATTCATCCCAGGCGATCTTGTGAGAACTATACCGACCCGTCATTGAGACAGCATGGACCGACCAGTGTTGAACTGATTCTAACTACCCCGAGTTGGTGTAGGTTTTCAATCCACAATGTTCGACCACGGTGCTCTATCCGTTTAACTCACGGTGTTCGACCCTTGGTGTTCGAACCACAGTATTCGAGCCACCATGTTCGATCCGTCAAACTTACGATGATCGATCCTGGAATTGCGTTATATTAACGAAGTTAACATTTGCCCCTCGAAGCTTTTATTTTTTGCTTGTAAGAAATGCGGGCTTCGAACTGAACACCGTTATTGATATACTTTGCATTGGGATCCAATTATAGCTTTTTTTTACTATGGAAAATCATGCTTTGAACTTGTATGCTTCATGCCACCTTTTCTGTTCAAGTTGGAACTTTGACTAGGATTTTTGAGGCCAAAGCGACTGCAGCTTTTGGACTGAAATCAAACCATTATTTGGTTATTCTTTGTTCCCTCGAAAATCTGTCAAAATACGCCTTTTGTGCTAGCTCATTATATTTTTAATCAAGCGTGCACTTATTTTGGCATTCCCTATCTGTAACAACCCGGAAATTCTGGGCCAGTTTAAAATTTTTATTTCGGCAATTTTAGTGAATGTTGAATATTTAAAATGAATTATTTTAAATAAAAACGACGAGAAAATTTAATTTGAATAGAATTCGACGTATATATTATATACGCCGTCGTTAGAATATAAATATTTATATATAATTATAAATAGAATTGAAAATGGCGCGGTAGTTCGATAATTCGATTTCAAACTTCAATTGAATGTACCGGGTGCAAAACAATCCGGATTTTAGTGAAACCAAAAATAATGGAATCTAATAGTGAATATCTTTCCAACGAATCCGAAAAATCAAGATTTCATATCGGGAATCAAAAGATATGTCCAGTTGAAAATTCTGAATAGTTGCTATGGAATTCAGGCCCTTAAAAATGGACATTTTGCAAACGACCTCGGATTCCGACGAAACCAGTTTTGTTGGGTCCGCAGAGTCAAGTTATTGCTAGATTCCAAATTTCATAATTTTCCGAATCAGTATGTGAGCGTGGCAAAGGAAAACGCGTTTGACCAGTTCAGTTGATTTTAATCGACTGGAAATTGGCCATTTTTCCAACGGTCTCAGAATTCGACGAAACTAGTTTTGTTAGGACCGTATCGTCAATACGAAGCTAGAAAATATTTTTCTGCCATTTTTAGAATTCGTATGAGGCCCCGGTAATTTGAAATGTACGTTTAAAATTCAATATAATGATTTAAGTGTAAATTTAACGAAAACTGATTGTAACAGCCGAATCAGCTTACGATACATATCCCATTGTGTTCGGAATGGGGGTGAAACGCTATGGGCGACAGTCGGTGGACCTCATTTAGAGGTCGTTTGAAAAAGTTGACTTTTTGCATTAAAATAAAATAATTAAATAATTAAATTAATAAAAATAAAACTCTCCCCCTTTATATTTCGTTCTGGCCCCCCCCTTCTATCATTCGATAGATCCAAAAAAAAAAAAAAAAAAGCAACCGTCGAATCGGAGAACCCCCCCCAGGCGCCGCCGATCTTCGGCAAGCCACCTCCTCCTCGTCGAATCGGAGAACCACCCCCCCGAAGCTCGACAGCCCTCCCCAAGTGCCGCGACCCCCCCTGGCCTCACCTTCGCCTACACGGATTCGCGAGCCTCCCCCTCGATCCTCCTCTTCCCCTTCCTCCGCGACCCCCTCTTCCTCGACAGCCCTCCCCAAGTGCCGCGACCCCCCCCTTCCCTCCTTCAGCCGCAAGTTCCCCCCCTGTAAGTTTACAGATTTTCCTTTTTTTATTTATGTTTAAAACTGTTTTTTTTTTTATTATTTTAAAACTGATTTTTATTTATTTTTAAAACTGAATTTTCTTATGTTAAAATACTGATTTTAGTTATGTTAAAATACTGATTTTAGTTATGTTAAAATACTGATTTTAGTTATGTTAAAATACTGATTTTAGTTATGTTAAAATACTGATTTTAGTTATGTTAAAATACTGATTTTTATTATGTTAAAATACTGATTTTTGTTATGTGAAAATACTGAAATTACATATTTAATTGTATATAAAGGATTAAATTGTTTAAAGTTTTGTTAGAAAATAAATATAAAAAGCATTGTGTTTAAAAATAAAATTTCGCTTTGTCTACAAATAAAATAGCTTTGTTTTTGAAAAATAAGATAGAATAGACTTTAAGAATAAAAAAAATAAGATTTTCATATATTGAACTTCGATAGAAAAATAGGATTTTTATATATTGAACATCGAAGTAAAAATTCGATTTTTATATATTGAATAGCAAAGTAAAAATGTGATTTTTACGTATGTAGTGAAAGCAGCAACGAAGGTGACAAAAAGGCGAAACGACGAAGACTTCTGCAGAAGAAGAGCCGTGGAGCTAGGATAGCTATCGGTGAGAATTTCTCACCTTTCAATTTCTTTCTAGTTTTATATATATACTAGGATGCAGACGGTGCTTAGTAGCACCCGACACAATCGTCCACAGACCATGGACTTGTTTGTTTGGTTGCATAGATTAGTTGGATTATTTGTTGAAATTGAATTGTTTGGTGAGATGAAATTGATATGATTGATGTGTGAATGGCGTGGGCCTTCACTAGACCGGGGATAAGGCTAGGCCTTGTCCCGTTTCTAGTATCGTGCCGTTATGTCGCCGAAATTTTCTAAAATATGTTAGAAAATAAAAATATCATTTTATTGTGTAAATGAATTGAATAGAAATTCATAGGTTGAAATAAAATGTTTTATCGTTAAAAATATAATTTTTAACGTGAATGTGAATAAATGAATAGTTATAAACAAATCGGCCGATTTGTTTGTATATACACTGATTTGACTGATATTGATTGGGTCGATAAATTTCACACATCGCCCAACTGCACAAATAAAATCTGTGTTTGATTGTTTGAAACCCCACACGGGTGTTGGGATGAAATGTGAAGTTCACTCATCCTGATTGATTAAAAATGTCGATCGATTGATTGACAGGCTGTTATAAGCGTTGAATATCTATATTTGATGCTTATACAGTGTAGTGCACTTTGGTTGATGGTTGATTATTTTCAATGCTATTATATACATGTGTTGTATGAAAATCCATATAATTAAAATTATATGGTGATTGATTGGGCCTCATTCCAATTTAGAAAATAAAGAATATTATAAAATAAAAGTTCATGTGTTGACAGTACTCATTCATTGAGATTGGTCATGTGTTGAACGAAATATTTTGATAATAGCAACTATTTTGAAAAAGAAATATTTGAAATAGAATATTTGAAAATAGAAATTTATGAAGCCTTGTTGATTAGATTGACGCCATTTTGACGTGAACGATATTTATATCGATTTTATTCATCTTAAAAATGAATATTGAAAAGTGATTTCGAAATCGAATATTTTGAATTGAATTGAAAACGATTTCGAAATGAATTGAATTGAAAATGATTTCGAAATCGAATATTTTGAATTGAATTGAAAACGATTTCGAAATGAATTGAATTGAAAACGATTTCGAAATGAATTGAATTGAAAACGATTTCGAAATGAATTGAATTGAAAACGATTTCGAAATGAATTGAAAATGAATTCAAATTGAATTGAAATTTGAATTGAATAGAAATGAATTTTGAAACAAATTTATAAAGAAGAATTCAATTTTGATTTGAATTGAAATGGAAGTTGAAATTGCTTTTGAAACGAATTTAAAACTATTCATATAATTCGTTTTAAATAGAAATCGACGAAATATATATTATATATATTATATATATAATATAATGGCCTGAATAGAACGCGCCGCGTCGCGGCAGTTCGCGAATTTCGACCATTTATTTCGAACGGACATTACGGGAGATCCGACCGTCGGATTCTCCTAAAACCGGAACCGTTGGGTTCGTATCGAAAAGAGCTTTCTAATGAATGTTAGAAATTTGAAATCTAACGGTTGGATTTGGAGATACGTCCAAATCAAATTCGAAAAAGGTCGCTGTAAGTGCAGTTCGATGACCGTTGATGGAAATCGACTGTACGGGCCTTGATAAAATTATTAAAAATAGCAATAATTTGTGTAAAATCATAAGAAATGATTTAGAAAGAATTGGGATGAAAAACTCCATATTTGAAAAGATAAAAATGGATTTTTATCGAAATGAACTAGTTTTGAACTAGAATTATAATTCTATTTATTTTTAAATAAATAAATTGAATTCGAAAAGGGTTTTAAAAATAACCAAAATTTCCAATGATTGCATTGGAGTGGATTTGAATCGAAATTGTCTTCGGAATATTTCGATGTTGGAATTCGTGATTATACAGGTGTTGTTATGGAAATTTGAAAGATATATATTGATATCGTTATTTCCAATACGACATTTGTTAGTCGTAGAATTCGATATTGAATATAAGCCGATATATTTTCTATTCAGAGCCTTGTATTGAATATCGAATGTGATTTGGGTTTGTCGTGAATGGTGTCTTCACTAACACTATTCTTGAACCCAGTTGAGAAAAGATTAAATCTTTTTATTTAGATTTAATGAAGTGTACCAATTAAATAATATTTAATTGGAATTGAATTGATATTGATTTTTGGGTTTATCGTGAGCAGTGTTTTAAATAACACTTGTTCTTTAACCCGATAATTAATGAATGTGATTTTGGGTTTATCGTGAACCGTGTTTTAAATGACACTGATTCTTTAACCCAGTCGAAGATTAAAACTAAGTGGAGTTTTAATGAATCTTTAATTAGATTGAAATGATCGAAAGTGGAGTATCACCAGTTTTGCTCCAGGCGATAGTTAAATCTTTAATTAGATTTGAACGTGAAATGGTAATTGAATTTACCGATAACACTGTGGTGTTAGATATGAAGTATTACCAGTTTTACTTCATGGGATGAATAGGTTGGGATTGGGAAATTAAAACAAATGATTACTTCGGTAAGGTTCGCTAATCCCGACTAGTTTGAATTGATATTCAAAAATGGATTAAAGAATAAATTCAAGGAATTTATCTTTGATAAAATTAATGGGAATCTTTCCCTATGAATGTGAAATTTAGAAACTAACTGTCGGTTAGCCAAGCAGAATGGTTTTCTGGATATTGATCTGATGTTGGTTTCGGCCTTCGGGGTTAATATTTGGGGAATTATTCTCTTGATTAATTTACGGTTAGTGACTAATGAATTGGAATGAGGCGTATGTTGTGTTTGTGTAACACTTTTATAAAATATACGCGAGTTATTCGGGAAGACCGGGTTTATCCCATTCTGAATAACTGATACGACGATAAGTCGAAGATGAAGACGATGGTCGAAGACCGGAGGTCTTCACGTCGTTTGGGGGATAACTGATGATCTTGATTGGGCTGTACACCCAAGAAGATGGAAACAGTTAGTGATCGTCCAGACGTACTTGGAGATCGATGGATATGCGGGGTACTAGGTGCCTCCAGTTTCGTTCAGACCCAGAACGAACTTGTAAATGGACTGTGTGTCTGACATTGGATTTCATTCTGTGTGACTGATATCGGTTGCATAGAGTGGTTTGCCTGTGTGGCATGCTAAGACGCAAATGATCAAGGCTTCTGTTGAAAAGCAAAGTCTTGTGGTTGATGATCGAAGCACGGCCTTTGTGGCTTAGCTTTGTGTAACGTTTACTTCGCGAGTTTCACACCCGGTATGAACCAAAAACGGGAGAGGACATCAGGGAGGACTTGCGTTTCTTTCTAGTTAGAAGTGGCGTCAGTGGTTTTACACGCCCTGACGAGTTTGACTTATGTGGTTGTTGCTGTTGCGAGGCGCCTCGGTTATATCGGTTTCGGCCGATGCATTCTGGTCGGCTGACGGACCAGACTTACACCCCATAGGGTGGGGAAACGTAGTGTTCAGGCATTTTAATCCACATCGGTGGACCGGCCCTGACGATCCAAGGGCCCACCTGTGTCTGGGTCCTGAGACACGGACTAGAGCGTCTCGAATCGGTTGAGGACTATCTTTTGCCTTGGTTCATAGACGGAAATCCAATTTCCAAATACGTGACATTTGCGGTTTTATTTGTAGAGCCTAGTATGGCGACATAGTGGGATGGGGCGCTCATGCCGCCTATGATTGATACTTATGATTTGAAGTTGTTTTATACACTATGCACTTATAATAGTATCAAACGATTTGTTTTAACCGTATCAAGCATTCTTTGGCTGTTATAAGGGAAAACCCTATCCTCGGCTGCGTTGCATTGTGTGATGGGACCTGGGTCTTATAACAGCTTCATTTTCCTTTATTTAGCATTGCGCTGTTTGTTTTATGCACTGGTATTCTTGGGAGGAAACCCGTTCCGTGTTATACGGCGTGGTCCCTTGATTTACCTAACTTTCAAATAAAGATTAATAACTGTTTTAGTTCTCACACCAGTCACATGACTGACCTGGAGTTTATTGTTTTAACCTAAACTCTGGGTGCCCTTATTTTCGACACGGGCAGCTAGTAGTTTTGGTTTTGCAGATTTATATTCACAGGATCCTGGTTTACAGCTGGAATGATATCCGGAAAGCTTTGTATCCGTATATCTACTTCTAGTTGTGTATTGTATTATTTTCCGCTGCTATGTAATTTAAATCTCTGATATTTCTGTGTAATATTCTTTTATACTCTGTATATTCTTGTAATCTGATGCATTGTTGTCATATACAATGAAATGTTCTTCTGTATGCGTTTTGTTGTGGCTTGTTCTCGAACTATCCGACGCTTTCCTTTACGGGGAAGTTACGGGTCTTCACAGTTGGTATCAGAGCTTTGGTTTACAAAGCTCAGAGAACAAGACACATTAGAACCATACGAAAGAATTCATCAGATATTGGATTAGCAATATCCAATGGAATGACTCGTTAGAGATATGATCAGTAGTATCCTAGAACGAGTGTGAAGAGTATATTTTTGAAAATGAAAACAAATTTTGTTTTGAAAATTTAAATCAATTATTCGTATCTGATTATCTATTTATATTGAGTTGGACAGTCCAGTATATAAAGATTTTGCGTATACGTCTGATCCGCGTGTATTCGAAGTTTTAATATATTGGATAGATATAGAATCATACTCTAGTGGCCCGAAGATGATTCTGATGGTTGAGTACTCATCGTCAGAATTTATATTCGTGTGACGAAGGTGTGATATCTATATATTTCCATTAGACTGGTGTGAGAACCAAAACTAATATAGTTAGAACACATTGTTGTGAATTGGCATCAAAAACATGATTTTTGTATATGTATCAAAATTATGAATTTGAAACGTTAATCCACTAATTGATTGATGTTTGTGTTGTTTGTTTAATTGTTTGATAATTTTGAACCATTATGCCTAACTGAATCAAATATTGACTTGTATTGAAATTTGGTCGCATTTGCTTGCATATACATATATATCTTTGAACAGGTCATAGCAAGGAGGCTAGAGCAGAGAATAAAATTTGTTTGCCCGACAAATAGGTACATGTTTACTACATAATTTCCTGTTTTGTTTGGGTGATGATGATTTTGTGAGCCTATTGGCTAGCCGCTTGGCTTTTTTCTTTTTCTTTTTGAGATCTGAAGGACCGGGGAAGCTATTTGAAATTCTCCGATGCTCCCGGTGCAGGGGAGGTTATGGCGAAATTTTTCAAAAATTTAGGGTGTTAGCCAAATTTTTGAGATTTTAGAAAATTCTCAGAAACTGAAAAGTTGGAGAATGGAAGCCAGATCGAGCGTAGAGCTGAATAATCAAACCACTTTCAACTTTGTTCCTTTTCGGGGACGAAAAGTTTTAAGTGGGGGAGATTGTAACAACCCGGAAATTCTGGGCCAGTTTAAAATTTTTATTTCAGCAATTTTAGTGAATGTTGAATATTTAAAATGAATTATTTTAAATAAAAACGACGAGAAAATTTAATTTGAATAGAATTCGACGTATATATTATATACGCCGTCGTTAGAATATAAATATTTATATATAATTATAAATAGAATTGAAAATGGCGCGGTAGTTCGATAATTCGATTTCAAACTTCAATTGAATGTACCGGGTGCAAAACAATCCGGATTTTAGTGAAACCAAAAATAATGGAATCTAATAGTGAATATCTTTCCAACGAATCCGAAAAATCAAGATTTCATATCGGGAATCAAAAGATATGTCCAGTTGAAAATTCTGAATAGTCGCTATGGAATTCAGGCCCTTAAAAATGGACATTTTGCAAACGACCTCGGATTCCGACGAAACCAGTTTTGTTGGGTCCGCAGAGTCAAGTTATTGCTAGATTCCAAATTTCATAATTTTCCGAATCAGTATGTGAGCGTGGCAAAGGAAAACGCGTTTGACCAGTTCAGTTGATTTTAATCGACTGGAAATTGGCCATTTTTCCAACGGTCTCAGAATTCGACGAAACTAGTTTTGTTAGGACCGTATCGTCAATACGAAGCTAGAAAATATTTTTCTGCCATTTTTAGAATTCGTATGAGGCCCCGGTAATTTGAAATGTACGTTTAAAATTCAATATAATGATTTAAGTGTAAATTTAACGAAAACTGATTGTAACAGCCGAATCAGCTTACGATACATATCCCATTGTGTTCGGAATGGGGGTGAAACGCTATGGGCGACAGTCGGTGGACCTCATTTAGAGGTCGTTTGAAAAAGTTGACTTTTTGCATTAAAATAAAATAATTAAATAATTAAATTAATAAAAATAAAACTCTCCCCCCTTTATATTTCGTTCTGGCCCCCCCCTTCTATCATTCGATAGATCCAAAAAAAAAAAAAAAGCAACCGTCGAATCGGAGAACCCCCCCCCCAGGCGCCGCCGATCTTCGGCAAGCCACCTCCTCCTCGTCGAATCGGAGAACCCCCCCCCCCCCCCCGAAGCTCGACAGCCCTCCCCAAGTGCCGCGACCCCCCCGGCCTCACCTTCGCCTACACGGATTCGCGAGCCTCCCCCTCGATCCTCCTCTTCCCCTTCCTCCGCGACCCCCTCTTCCTCGACAGCCCTCCCCAAGTGCCGCGACCCCCCCCTTCCCTCCTTCAGCCGCAAGTTCCCCCCCCTGTAAGTTTACAGATTTTCCTTTTTTTATTTATGTTTAAAACTGTTTTTTTTTATTATTTTAAAACTGATTTTTATTTATTTTTAAAACTGAATTTTCTTATGTTAAAATACTGATTTTAGTTATGTTAAAATACTGATTTTAGTTATGTTAAAATACTGATTTTAGTTATGTTAAAATACTGATTTTAGTTATGTTAAAATACTGATTTTTATTATGTTAAAATACTGATTTTTGTTATGTGAAAATACTGAAATTACATATTTAATTGTATATAAAGGATTAAATTGTTTAAAGTTTTGTTAGAAAATAAATATAAAAAGCATTGTGTTTAAAAATAAAATTTCGCTTTGTCTACAAATAAAATAGCTTTGTTTTTAAAAAATAGGATAGAATCGACTTTAAGAATAAAAAAATAAGATTTTCATATATTGAACTTCGATAGAAAAATAGGATTTTTATATATTGAACATCGAAGTAAAAATTCGATTTTTATATATTGAATAGCAAAGTAAAAATGTGATTTTTACGTATGTAGTGAAAGCAGCAACGAAGGTGACAAAAAGGCGAAACGACGAAGACTTCTGCAGAAGAAGAGCCGTGGAGCTAGGATAGCTATCGGTGAGAATTTCTCACCTTTCAATTTCTTTCTAGTTTTATATATATACTAGGATGCAGACGGTGCTTAGTAGCACCCGACACAATCGCCCACAGACCATGGACTTGTTTGTTTGGTTGCATAGATTAGTTGGATAATTTGTTGAAATTGAATTGTTTGGTGAGATGAAATTGATATGATTGATGTGTGAATGGCGTGGGCCTTCACTAGACCGGGGATAAGGCTAGGCCTTGTCCCGTTTCTAGTATCGTGCCGTTATGTCGCCGAAATTTTCTAAAATATGTTAGAAAATAAAAATATCATTTTATTGTGTAAATGAATTGAATAGAAATTCATAGGTTGAAATAAAATGTTTTATCGTTAAAAATATAATTTTTAACGTGAATGTGAATAAATGAATAGTTATAAACAAATCGGCCGATTTGTTTGTATATACACTGATTTGACTGATATTGATTGGGTCGATAAATTTCACACATCGCCCAACTGCACAAATAAAATCTGTGTTTGATTGTTTGAAACCCCACACGGGTGTTGGGATGAAATGTGAAGTTCACTCATCCTGATTGATTAAAAATGTCGATCGATTGATTGACAGGCTGTTATAAGCGTTGAATATCTATATTTGATGCTTATACAGTGTAGTGCACTTTGGTTGATGGTTGATTATTTTCAATGCTATTATATACATGTGTTGTATGAAAATCCATATAATTAAAATTATATGGTGATTGATTGGGCCTCATTCCAATTTAGAAAATAAAGAATATTATAAAATAAAAGTTCATGTGTTGACAGTACTCATTCATTGAGATTGGTCATGTGTTGAACGAAATATTTTGATAATAGCAACTATTTTGAAAAAGAAATATTTGAAATAGAATATTTGAAAATAGAAATTTATGAAGCCGTGTTGATTAGATTGACGCCATTTTGACGTGAACGATATTTATATCGATTTTATTCATCTTAAAAATGAATATTGAAAAGTGATTTCGAAATCGAATATTTTGAATTGAATTGAAAACGATTTCGAAATGAATTGAATTGAAAATGATTTCGAAATCGAATATTTTGAATTGAATTGAAAACGATTTCGAAATGAATTGAATTGAAAACGATTTCGAAATGAATTGAATTGAAAACGATTTCGAAATGAATTGAATTGAAAACGATTTCGAAATGAATTGAAAATGAATTCAAATTGAATTGAAATTTGAATTGAATAGAAATGAATTTTTAAACAAATTTATAAAGAAGAATTCAATTTTGATTTGAATTGAAATGGAAGTTGAAATTGCTTTTGAAACGAATTTAAAACTATTCATATAATTCGTTTTAAATAGAAATCGACGAAATATATATTATATATATTATATATATAATATAATGGCCTGAATAGAACGCGCCGCGTCGCGGCAGTTCGCGAATTTCGACCATTTATTTCGAACGGACATTACGGGAGATCCGACCGTCGGATTCTCCTAAAACCAGAACCGTTGGGTTCGTATCGAAAAGAGCTTTCTAATGAATGTTAGAAATTTGAAATCTAACGGTTGGATTTGGAGATACGTCCAAATCAAATTCGAAAAAGGTCGCTGTAAGTGCAGTTCGATGACCGTTGATGGAAATCGACTGTACGGGCCTTGATAAAATTATTAAAAATAGCAATAATTTGTGTAAAATCATAAGAAATGATTTAGAAAGAATTGGGATGAAAAACTCCATATTTGAAAAGATAAAAATGGATTTTTATCGAAATGAACTAGTTTTGAACTAGAATTATAATTCTATTTATTTTTAAATAAATAAATTGAATTCGAAAAGGGTTTTAAAAATAACCAAAATTTCCATTGATTGCATTGGAGTGGATTTGAATCGAAATTGTCTTCGGAATATTTCGATGTTGGAATTCGTGATTATACAGGTGTTGTTATGGAAATTTGAAAGATATATATTGATATCGTTATTTCCAATACGACATTTGTTAGTCGTAGAATTCGATATTGAATATAAGCCGATATATTTTCTATTCAGAGCCTTGTATTGAATATCGAATGTGATTTGGGTTTGTCGTGAATGGTGTCTTCACTAACACTATTCTTGAACCCAGTTGAGAAAAGATTAAATCTTTTTATTTAGATTTAATGAAGTGTACCAATTAAATAATATTTAATTGGAATTGAATTGATATTGATTTTTGGGTTTATCGTGAGCAGTGTTTTAAATAACACTTGTTCTTTAACCCGATAATTAATGAATGTGATTTTGGGTTTATCGTGAACCGTGTTTTAAATGACACTGATTCTTTAACCCAGTCGAAGATTAAAACTAAGTGGAGTTTTAATGAATCTTTAATTAGATTGAAATGATCGAAAGTGGAGTATCACCAGTTTTGCTCCAGGCGATAGTTAAATCTTTAATTAGATTTGAACGTGAAATGGTAATTGAATTTACCGATAACACTGTGGTGTTAGATATGAAGTATTACCAGTTTTACTTCATGGGATGAATAGGTTGGGATTGGGAAATTAAAACAAATGATTACTTCGGTAAGGTTCGCTAATCCCGACTAGTTTGAATTGATATTCAAAAATGGATTAAAGAATAAATTCAAGGAATTTATCTTTGATAAAATTAATGGGAATCTTTCCCTATGAATGTGAAATTTAGAAACTAACTGTCGGTTAGCCAAGCAGAATAGTTTTCTGGATATTGATCTGATGTTGGTTTCGGCCTTCGGGGTTAATATTTGGGGAATTATTCTCTTGATTAATTTACGGTTAGTGACTAATGAATTGGAATGAGGCGTATGTTGTGTTTGTGTAACACTTTTATAAAATATACGCGAGTTATTCGGGAAGACCGGGTTTATCCCATTCTGAATAACTGATACGACGATAAGTCGAAGATGAAGACGATGGTCGAAGACCGGAGGTCTTCACGTCGTTTGGGGGATAACTGATGATCTTGATTGGGCTGTACACCCAAGAATATGGAAACAGTTAGTGATCGTCCAGACGTACTTGGAGATCGATGGATATGCGGGGTACTAGGTGCCTCCAGTTTCGTTCAGACCCAGAACGAACTTGTAAATGGACTGTGTGTCTGACATTGGATTTCATTCTGTGTGACTGATATCGGTTGCATAGAGTGGTTTGCCTGTGTGGCATGCTAAGATGCAAATGATCAAGGCTTCTGTTGAAAAGCAAAGTCTTGTGGTTGATGATCGAAGCACGGCCTTTGTGGCGTAGCTTTGTGTAACGTTTACTTCGCGAGTTTCACACCCGGTATGAACCAAAAACGGGAGAGGACATCAGGGAGGACTTGCGTTTCTTTCTAGTTAGAAGTGGCGTCAGTGGTTTTACACGCCCTGACGAGTTTGACTTATGTGGTTGTTGCTGTTGCGAGGCGCCTCGGTTATATCGGTTTCGGCCGATGCATTCTGGTCGGCTGACGGACCAGACTTACACCCCATAGGGTGGGGAAACGTAGTGTTCAGGCATTTTAATCCACATCGGTGGACCGGCCCTGACGATCCAAGGGCCCACCTGTGTCTGGGTCCTGAGACACGGACTAGAGCGTCTCGAATCGGTTGAGGACTATCTTTTGCCTTGGTTCATAGATGGAAATCCAATTTCCAAATACGTGACATTTGCGGTTTTATTTGTAGAGCCTAGTATGGCGACATAGTGGGATGGGGCGCTCATGCCGCCTATGATTGATACTTATGATTTGAAGTTGTTTTATACACTATGCACTTATAATAGTATCAAACGATTTGTTTTAACCGTATCAAGCATTCTTTGGCTGTTATAAGGGAAAACCCTATCCTCGGCTGCGTTGCATTGTGTGATGGGACCTGGGTCTTATAACAGCTTCATTTTCCTTTATTTAGCATTGCGCTGTTTGTTTTATGCACTGGTATTCTTGGGAGGAAACCCGTTCCGTGTTATACGGCGTGGTCCCTTGATTTACCTAACTTTCAAATAAAGATTAATAACTGTTTTAGTTCTCACACCAGTCACATGACTGACCTGGAGTTTATTGTTTTAACCTAAACTCTGGGTGCCCTTATTTTCGACACGGGCAGCTAGTAGTTTTGGTTTTGCAGATTTATATTCACAGGATCCTGGTTTACAGCTGGAATGATATCCGGAAAGCTTTGTATCCGTATATCTACTTCTAGTTGTGTATTGTATTATTTTCCGCTGCTATGTAATTTAAATCTCTGATATTTCTGTGTAATATTCTTTTATACTCTGTATATTCTTGTAATCTGATGCATTGTTGTCATATACAATGAAATGTTCTTCTGTATGCGTTTTGTTGTGGCTTGTTCTCGAACTATCCGACGCTTTCCTTTACGGGGAAGTTACGGGTCTTCACACTATCTTTGACGTAGAATTGTCTCGAATCGCAAAAGCTTGATGTGATTAGTTGGTCGGCTTTCCTTACTCATAGTTGACGTGTCAGAAGCTTTAACTTTGTCAGTCGAAGATGTATGTGCTTGCCAACCTGTATGAAGCTTTTTGGGCTTCGCGAATACAATGGGACTTCCAACTTTCACTGACTAGTTTGGTACTTCTACTTGGAGAAGTTTTATATCCTTATTCCCCTGCCAAGGAAGGACTATACATGTTGTGTCCCCGATAGAGGAGATCTCGGGATTTAATGCCCCTGCTTGGGGAGTTCTTATGTTTGGTACCCAATAATTCGCCGTGTTTGAAATGATCAGATGTCAGGTGAATTAATTGGAGGTTCAACACTCTTCACATCTAAAATAATCAAATGCTATGCAAATGGTTTTTCATTCTTCACATCTGGGGATTCCAGATGCTACATAAATGGATTTACACTCTTCACATCTGAGATTCCAGGTGTTACGCCAGTGGATTTTTCATTCTTCACATCTGAGATTTCAGATGCTATGCAAATGGTTTTCATTCTTCACATCTGGGGATTCCAGATGCTATGCAAATGGTTTTCATTCTTCACATCTGGGGATTCCAAATGCTAGCAAATGGATTTACACTCTTCACATCTGAGATTCTAGATGCTACGCAAGTGGATTTTTCATTCTTCACATCTGAGATTTCAGATGCTACGCAAATGGTTTTCATTCTTCACATCTGGGGATTCCAGATGCTACGTAAAAGGATTTACGATCTTCACATCTGAGATTCCAGATGCTATGCAAGTGGATTTTTCATTCTTCACATCTGAGATTTCAGATGCTACACAAATGGTTTTCATTCTACACATCTGGGGATCCCAGATGCTACAAAAATGGTTTTCATTCTTCACATCTAGGGTTCCAGATGCTATGTAAATTGATTTGCACACTACACATCTGAGATTCCAGATGCTACGCAAGTGGATTTTTCATTCTTCACATCAGAGATTTCAGAAGCTACGCAAATGGTTTTGGGCGGTTGTTATACCGTTTCACGGGGCAGCTATCAGTTTCTTTGTCGGATTTTTGACTTGGCAGGTTATTTATATTTAGAAACTAATGCTTTGAACCTTTCACCTAGGGAAGTGCCCCTTTGATAAAAGCTACAACTCTCATGTTTGTTTGTCATGGCGCTGGTTCGCTTTTTGAATCTTTGCGACTCTCCCATCACTTTTCAAGGCAATACTTTTTCTATTTTTTTTGCATTTATGCATGTTAATATTTACAGTGTTACGCTCTTGAACTAGCATTGCTGGGGTCACGATGTTATAGGAACAAGTGCTCTACAGATGTCCTGCAATATGAAATCATCTTTTAAGCAAGTTTTGATTTGACATATAATTTTGCAAGAAGGAAATTCATTCAGATGGTTATGCTCTTAGTCGTAGAGGTAATGTTCAGTGCATCACTTGCATATTATTACATATTGTTTATAAGAAGTTTTGAATAGAAAGTAAAACGTGAAGTACAGCATGAACTAAAGTAGGAAATAGAGCATGAAGTAAAGTGGTGGTGATGTTGATCGCTTATACTGAGCCATTAAAATTGGAGCACCATCGACGGTTATCAATTGACAATCATTCTTGGATTGGTTTGAGCTGAAGCTACGTTGCTTGGACCAGACTGATCATTTGATGCCACTTGCCCCTAGGGAGTTGCAGAAGGATTCATGGCCTGCGGATTCTTTACATACTACTGTAGCCTATTTTTCCTGTTCAACTCCTCAATGAGGTTCTTCAGGTGTCGGCACTCATTAGTGTTATGACCAGGCTGGTTGTGAAATCTACAGAATTTTCCCGAGTTTGCTGCTTTGTCGCTTATCCTTATCGGATTTGGCTCTGCATACTCTTTGGAATTCTTTGTTGCAAAATAGATATTTTTTGGAGTGTCATTTAAAGGCATCTGCTCTCATGATTTGAAAAGGCGAGACTTCTTATTGTCCTTGTTGTCGTTCCCATCATTGGAACGCTTCTGGCCCAGAGTGTTCTTCTGTTTTTACTGAGCAGCAGCATTTTTGGGAGCTTCAAGAAGCGGGTTAGCATCAATAATCTGAAGAGGTACAGGATTAGCGTCAACTCTCATGTACTCCTCCGCTTTTTTATAGAATTTGTCAAGCGTGTTTGGCTCTTTCATTTTAATCCATTTACCAAATTCGCTCTTTCTTCTATGGAACCAATTAAGGACATTAAGATCATGTGGGGCTCAGGATTTCCTACTTCGGCCAAAGCAGTGTGGAATCTCTTGAGGAAGGCTTTAACAGACTCTCCCGAATTATGCTTCATCGATGTTAGAGAAATAACGTCCTTAGCCTTGGTAGCCTGCAACCTGAAATGCTCTTTGAATTTAAAAGTCAACTATCAAATTGGTCGATGGATTTGGGCGGCAGTTTTGTAAACCACAACGATGCGACACCTTCTAGGTAGAGAGGGAAGCACAAGCATTTGATCTCATCCGTTGCCTTAGCTGCATTCATGTGCCACTTGTATTTGTATAGGAAGTGATTCGGATCAGCAGTCTCATTGTACGGAGGCAGAGTAGGATGAGTAAACTTCCTTGGGAACTCAGCTTTGTGGATCCTCTTTGTGAATGGATTTTTGCTAAGGGAGAAGTCCCATTCCCTTTCATTGTCCTTGCGAGGCATGTTATCTTTCATGATTTTATTTACCATATCTGCGATATATTCCTTTGAGTTGTGTTGTTCCAAAGAGCAGATTCTGATCTCTTTTCGGATGCTCGTCGTGGCGAGCGATCACGATGAGAGAATCTAGGTCTTTTACTTCTGTATGGGAAGGTTCCCCCTTGACGGGACTCGCAACTCGTGGGTTATTTCGATCAGAATGGTTTTTAGCTTTCAATTTCGAGTCCTCGATATTTGCGTCCTCTTTGTCAGCAAATCCTTCCAAGTTGTCATTGTGAGGATCAGAGGCTGATGAATTTTCATTCTCTTCAAGGTTGACATGGATTTTCGGAGGAGCAGCGGGATTCACTTGAGTGTTCAGGAGAGCACCCACTTTATCCATTAAAGCTTGATTAGCATCCACGAGAGTTTTATTAGCATCGATTAAAGCTTTGTTGGAGGCTCCCATGTGTTGGCTTAAGTTGGCGACGATGACATCTAATTCAACTTTAGTTACTCCAGCTTCGGACATTGAATTTTCTCCAACTTCGAAATGGTTAGTGAGTAGAGTAGCCTTGTTGTTAGCAACATTGTTATTCTCTTCAATGACTTTGCTTGTGGTATTCTTCGACTTAGCCATTATTTCAGAGAGGATTTAGAACTTCAATGCATGGCTTTAGACTTGAGAGGAGCGTGAGAAAAGGAAGTGCAAGCGCGACCCACGGTGGCACCAAATGTTTGAATCAAAAATAGTTCAAACACCAAAGGTGTGAAATCACACTTCACCAAATGGTATGCAAAATGAAAATGGGGCCACAATTGCAAATGTAAGTAAAAAGCGGGAAAAAGTAAGTAAAAGACAACGGTTTTTTATAGTGGTTCGATCTAGGATAGATCTACGCCCACTTTTGAAGTGTTCTTCATTATCATGGAGAGAATTACATATAGCATCATCTCATACATGGCATTTATATCATTTTCTCATTCACTTTACAATGATTCTCCATTTTCGGTCTCTTTTAGCTTTAGATCTCACTTGAATTCGTAGAGGAATGGATTAGCTCTCGCGGATTGTGAAAGTTATCTTGTAGATCTTCACTCACTTTGGCGCGTTGGTACTTTTCCTTGATTCAGTGATGAAGTTTGTGTAAGATCCGGACTTTTAGAGAAGCTTAATGGCAGTTGGAGAGCATTAGAATTGAGTTAGAGCCGTTTTGGATGGATAAGGACTTGATTTGATCTTCATGTTGTTGGAGGAAGAAGGAGAGAGCTTTGGCGGCCATTAATAGAGCTTCAAGGAGCATCAGAATGGTGGAGAAGTGATTTGGGCAGCCTTTCAGGTTCAAGGAATCAGTCCCTTTAAGTGTGGTGAAAGGGGGTATTTATAGGAGAAGTTTGGACCAGGTGGCGAAGTTTTAATTATGGTGAAAAGGATATTGGTCGAACATAAGGATATTTATGAAAATGCCACTGGTTCACTTTACAGTTGTATATAGCTGTCATGGCCCATAAATTACAGTTCTGCCACCGCATATCAACAATGACTGATCCAAATATTTGGTCCACTGACCGACCCACTTTGTATGCCGTAACCGATCCAAACTACTTCAATGATGTGCGACTCGGATGATTTCCATTGTTCGACCCATAAATTAAATTGGTGACCAACCCTAATATTATTTTCACAAAGTACTGATCCACGTGATTTCTTTACTGCCACTCCATGTAACTTTTGCATGTGACCTTCAGTAGCAGCTAAAGATCAAATTCACTTATGTGTGAATACTTCATAATTCCTATGCTCTTCCACGTGTACGCATATTCAATATTCTCGTATCATGAGCAGCACTTTACTTTCATCTGTTTGGAATGCTTGAGACCGACCAGTTAACTACACTTTTGCCACCATGTAGAATTCATGTCCGACCACTTGGTCTTCACGTAAACATTTCACAAGCCAATATGTTGTATGAAACTTTTCCATGGCTCTCACTGATGTTCGACCCATTCATGCGCTACTATTGCTCGACCCACTTTTGATGGATGCAATTCGATCCTTAGTGGCAAACTGACTTAACCTCACTTTAATGTGTTGGTCCACACTAATACCCAACTTGTTACCATTAATACACTCTAGTAATGACCCAAATTATACATGCAATGTTCAACAACATGTGTTCTAAAGGACCGACCCAATGTATACTTCTTTACGTGATGTCAGCGGCCCAATTTTGGTGTATGATCTGCATGTTTGGTTCATCATCTTCGTAACATCAACATGGCTCTTTTATTCACCACACATGTATTGTGTACACTTGTCACACATGTTATACATTTCATTGTGCTTTATATTTTTCCATGCAAATGTTTATAGAAATGGTGCAATTCATCCCAACCGATCTTGTGAGAACTATACCAACCCGTCACTGAGACAGCATGGACCGATCAATATTGAACTAATTCTGACTATCCCGAGTTGGTGTAAGTGTTCAGTCCACAGTGTTCGATCACGATGCTCGATCCGGTAAGCCACGGTGTTCGAGCTTTGGTGCTCGAACCACAGTGTTCAAGCCACCATGTTCGATCCGTTAAACTTACGGTGATCGATCCTGGAATTGCATTATATTAACGATGAATAGGTTTCTTTCATACCTAGAAAGGATGTGTATGAATGTGTGTCGAACATTGTATTTTATAATATGTGATTTATCTTTACTTAACATATTTCTGCCGGTGGCGCATAATTTATTCTTTAACTTAACACCCTTCTTTAAGACGTGCGAGCTCAAATGTTATATGGTTAGTGATTATCAATTATATCTTATAGAATGACATTGTAGCATACCAAGTAATGAGTTGTTGATGATCAAAGCATAGTTTAGTGAAGCGTAGCTTTGTGTAATGAGACTTCGCAAGCCTTGCACCCCGGTAAATGGCCAAAGCAGGAAAAATGCAGTGAGGATATGGGGTGTCAACTTTAGATTAAAAAAAGTGTACCACGGTATGGATCCCAGGTATTACTTATGTGGATGTTGATGTTGCGGGGCCCCGATTAAAGTTTGGTAAAGACTGGGAGATGGCATACTCGTGGATGCTCTATGTTATCCAGTTAAGGGATAACCTGACCTTGTATTAGCAGAGAGCCAGTGAGTTCTCAGTACATGCCTCTAGAAGTGTACCCATCAGATAAGAAAGTTCCTTAGTCTTGTCATTTGTTGGAAACCCATTCTCCACTACGAACGCGTATGATTTCAGTTGTATACTATTTGTCATCATGGTCTATGGTACCTATGTTGGATAAGATTGATACATTTACTTGCGAAATGATTTTCAGCACTGATAATCAAGGTTTAAAATCTCGGATATCGGTCGCGTTTCGTCTCGGGGATTTTATAGACTTGGTCTCGTATCGGCGGAGATCTCGGACGAGATGAGTCTAACTCGGGAGTTCGTCTCGGATTTTCATCTCGGGTCTGAAAGTTCATATCGGAACAATCTTGGGGTACATGATATGTTGAAATGATATTTTAACAAAATAATTTTTATGAATGCTATCAAAAACATAGTAACTTAAACTTTAAATGCAAAATACCTTTATTATTCTTTATTTTGCAAAAGATCGTTCATACTCTAAATCGTAATATGCTTAAAACAAGAATATTGTTAGATTGGAAACATTAAAAGGATCCAAAATATTAAAAAATTCAGCATAAATAGACCATAAAATACATAATTTCATAAGTAACATGTATGTAAAAAGATGAATACGAAAATCATAAGCATTGTAAAACATATATGAACATATAATATAGTCATTTAACATGCAAAATGTAAAATAACAAAAGATTGATATGGCTAGATTTGAGCTTTTTTACTTATAGTTCTAGTTTAGGCACAAATTTAAATTTTAACCAAAAAACTAAGATCTCGGATGATATTCCAGTATTTCGTCTCGGTCGATATATCGTTCGATATTGCAATATATCAGGCGATATATTCCAAAGGATATTTAAAGTGATATTTTCTGTTTTGTTCCGGAAGGAGCCCAAAACGAGATCTCAGAGGAGATCTCGGGCGATTTTTACGAGATTTGAAACAAAGCTAATAATAATAACAAATGGTTTTCGCATATCAAGAATTTTTTGTTATTATAAGGAGAAACCTTTCCCATGTCTGCATTTGCATTATGTGTGTGCCGCGAGACCTTATGGTAGCTTCATTTCCCAAAAATCATTGTTAATTTTATTGAACATGACAAATATATGAAGTTTCTCACACTAGTCCCATGACTGACCTGGAATTTATTTGTTTCCCTTAAACTCTGGGTGCCCATAATTTTCCATACGAGCAGCCTAGTTATCAGGTTCCAGTAGTAGCATCTATCGATTCTTTGGTAGGATCATTTTGGAGTCTTTCTGTGGAGTTTTTGTGGAGCTTTTCTTTTAGTTTTTGAAGCTTCTGAGGTGAAGATGGATTTGGATTCTGCTAACATATCGTAGTTGTTTTTCCGCTATTTTATTTTGTATCCCGTAGTCGGTTTAAACTACTAGAAATTCTATTTACGACATCGGTTTTTGGACGATGTCTGAAAGAATTTCTATCGATATCTTCGCATATGTAGAGAAAGGTCAGGGTCTTTCACATCGCTTTTTGGCTGATGTCTAAGATGGATTTATATAACATTTCAATTTGGATATCCGATGACTTACGACCGCTGACTTCACATGAATTCTACATTGGTTATTTACAAAGAACCGATGTTAAAAAGATGATTACATCAGTCACTTTAAAAGAATCGATGTTACTTATTGTTATATACATTAGTTTTCTATAGCTAGCGATGTAAAAGACAGTTTATTACATCATTTTTGTTTAACATCTGATGCTATAGGCTACTTATTACATTGGTTTGTTTAGACATAACTGATATTGAATAAAAACGCTATTGCAAAGAATTTAAATATTTAAAAGTATTTTTTGTTCAATAAAATATTTTATACACCACTGTACATTACACTGTTATTCATACATTCTATTTCATATACATTACATCTCTCACTATAATACACTCAATGCCACTCAATTTATACACAAATTTGAAACACCCCACCTCCGTTAAGGTCACTCACAAAGGGAATGCCTTAACTTCGGTGGAGGGATATAGGTAGAAGACACAGAAAAATTTACAAGACAGATAAATATAAGCAACGAAAATCAAACATTTATTGCATACATGGTTCAATACAAAAGCATTACAGCAAATTGTCTCAAAAATAACTTCCAAAACATTACACCATAATTTCTGTCTTGATTATTAAATAAAGAAGCATAAAACATAGATAAAACTGCATAAATCCCTAAGGGTCGTATCCAAAAGCCATAGCTAATGCAAGAGAGTCCAATTCATACATCTACTTTCTTGAAGCTTGCAAAGAGTCTGATTAAGCTGGAGTATTTCCTCCCTGTGGACCAGAGGGGGGGGGAACGGAAGAAAAGAAGACGAAAGAAAATGGGTCAGACAATAAGTCTGGTAAGTTCAGTGATTTCTAGTATTTAAACAAGGAAAGGGATCATGACAGTGATAACTGAACACAGGACAATTACCTAATATAAGATAAGAGGAACATGTGATCGCACCCATTACTATGATCTCTGCACCTACTTAACCGTTGGTTCAACCAGCCCCACGTGTTTATAACAAACGATCCCCTTAATGATTGGCTCCTACTCACATGCAATCATATCCTGTGTCATTCGGCCCCACTTGACTGTAGCTACCTGTGCTGGTCCCACCATAAGGCAGTCCCTCTGGTGGCAACCCGACACGATTCAAGATGCACAGTGTACACTACTGATGCCCAATGCCTGATTTTTCCACTTCGGTGTACGTGCACGCCCATACTCCGTCGGAACCTACACTGGCCCACCAATCGCCGACGTTTTGACCGCTTATAATTCAACCCAGTAATCGTACCCCGCCCTACCTAGTTTCAGATACCATGATACATCTATGTGGGTTACTGCTGAAATGGGTCGCCGTTACTAGGGTTTTCTAATCAACATGTTTATTTGGTTAAGTGTCCAAGTTTACCTAACCCCGCCCATTTGTTTTAGTTAACATGTCGAATCGGTTAAGTGTTTTCCTAATTTACTTAGCCCTTCCAATATTGACTTAGCTTTAATTTATTAAAGCACCAACCACTCACATTAGACAGGTCTTGTTGTGATCACTGGATGTGCCAGTCGGTTCCGGGCAGATTTACACCACAACCCAGTCTAACCTCGGGTTCTTTTTGGGCTTGATACACTAACCACCCACATTAGACATGTCTTGTTGTGGTCACTGGACATGCCGGTCGGTTCCGGGCAGATTTACACCACAACTCAGTCTAACCTCGGGTTAGGCATATTCGTCTTTTCTAAATTCATATTTTTCTATATATGTCAAATTTATTTATGTGGATTAAATTTAATTTAATCACGCCATAATTATCCTTTGATTATGCTCATCATAAATGGTATATCAAATATACCATTTAATGAACAAATCTATGCCATGAATTTCCATATTTTCCCATCGTTATCCCCGTAGAACGTACATATGAATTACATAAAATGTTGGGCTAGCAAATTAGCCCAACCCATAACAAAAAGGGGTAATAAACAAGGAACATGAAATAAACATAAAATAGCATACATTTAACTTATCACATGTAACTTGGCATAGATGTATTATTATCTTAACTAAAAAGGTAAAGGTGAACTTGTGACTAAGTTGGATCTAATTTTCATGTAAACTTGATATGGGTCTAACATGGAGGTTTAACATATAAACCACAATTTAGCATACTAACTTATGTATGTCAAAACATAAGAAAGCTATTATAATCATTTTAATCACAATTTAGCATGATACTTATGTGTTAAAAACATAAGAGGACTACAATTCCAACTTTTACAACATAATTAGATTCAACCTAACATGAATATACATGAGTGTTGATCTAACATATAAGCATGTGTTTTAGATCATAAACTTGCAAATAACCACCAATTTATAACATGACATGTTTTACCGTTTAATTGGCAAAATAAATCCATTACCCAATTATAATAGATTCCAATAACATAAAATGTTGTTCATCACCACAAGCATATAGACATGATTAATATACAACATGTTCATCGCCACAAGCATATAGACATGATTAATTACAACGATACTTTAAGAAAAACGAGAATCATATCTTATACATAAGCATCATTCTATATCCAAATTACAACATGTCATGATTCAATTGAAAGAATGTTTAAATCTGCGTAACAACTAACTTATAAATTAGAAAGGAATTCTTGCGTTCTGAAATATGAATTCTGTGACACCCCGTATGTTTACATTTTATAAAAGTAAGAAATTTACATACGTATACGATGATACGCAAAGCATATAAACCAGTAAAGCATGAAGATAAAAGATGTTCTGTTTATACTTCTAGAATTAAGGTAAACGGGATTCACCATTGCGTTCGTCTCGGAAAAATACGCGAAATAGAGTCCGAGTTTTCGAGAATCGGAGTCCGTATGACCCATTAAAGGCCCAAAGAAGATTTCTGAAAATTTGAAATTCGGAAATAGGTTTGAAAACCAGATCTGGGGTTAGGCGGGAATTTTCCCCGCCTAGGCCATGTCGACAGGGCTGTCGACAGGCCTGTCGACTTGGGCCCAGACCAAGTTGACAGCCCTGTCGACTTGCCTGTCGACAGGGGGTGGTCGGGGGCAATTTGCCTGCCGCACCTGTTTGGCTCACCTGGTCTGGTACTTAGCCTGATTCTGGAAGCTTCCGAGATCTGATGGTCCTAATCTATCCTAGATCTAATCCTATGGCCTAAAACACTCCTAATCTCTATAAAAACACCCCTAAGCCCCCCCTAAACCCTCATAACTCACCCTCTCCACGAAGTGCTGCCCAAATGTCAAGTGATCATGGCCTCCATCCCCTTTTCCTAAAGCCTAAGCACTCAAATCGGGTTCAAATCAAGTGGTGCAAGCTAGCTACGCCAAAAGGAAGGAAGATCAACGTTGCTATGCGAGTTTCATGACGATTCTTCAACAAAGGAGGCACCTTTCTTAGCCAAGATGATTCATGCCTCTTTCCCTAGGCCTAACTAGGTAAGTTCTAGCTACTTTTAGATGGAAACGGTAGTTTTGATAATGACATGGGATAAAATGAGGCTAAACATGATTATGCGAACCTATAGGAACCTTACCTTGCCTCTTGTGTTCATGTTTATGGTTTTAGGCTATGTGGGTGACTTAATCATGCCTCTCATGCTATGCATAACCTAGTTTAACTTGCAAGTTTGGACCTTTGTGCATGAAATACTAGCATGAACCTTTAGGGACCATTTTTACTAGAGAAACATTGGCTAAGATTCGGTTTTGGGGCTTATGCATGTTTATGAACCCAAACCCCTAATGTTAACATGCAAGTTTGTGGCCAAATCCTTGATGACATTATGCATACTTATGGCCCATTTCCTTTTCTTCTCATGTTATGCATGCTTGTGGCCAAACCATTATGAATCTATGCATGTTTTGAGCCAAACTCTCATGATACTATGCATGTTTGGGGTCATTGTGTAGCATAGTATCTCTACGATGTGACTCGTCCATTCTTGCGTTGGAACACGATTTGGGTTGAGGTTAGACAAGCGTGAATATAGCATGAAAAACTTAACTCGAAGTTGCATGAAAACATGATAGGCGAGCTAAAACTCGACATGAACCATAACTTGGGTAAATGGGTATAAACGTGATAACGTGTAACGTTAAATATGACGGGTGTATACTTGAAAACATAACTTGTAATGTAACATGGAAGTTGACATGTAAGTATGCATAAAAACATAAGCTTGGGAATTTACCTATTAAGTTAGGTCTACCCATTGGGAATTTACCTATTAAGTTAGGTCTACCCATTGGGAATTTACCTATTAAGTTGGGTCTACCCAATTGCTTGAAAACTTGACTATGAACATGATACTAGACTAAACATGAAAGGGGCCAACTCGAGGTTGGGTTGAGTTTGCAACGTAAAACTACCCGGAACCGACCGGCCTAACTAGTAGTTGCAAACAATAGGACTCAATGTGAGAAGTTGGTCATGTTGTGCTTGAACCCGAGGTTAGACCAAGTTGTGGTGTAAATCTACCCGGACCCGCCCGGCTTAACTAGTAACCACAACAAAGTCTAATGTGAGAGGTTGGGGTGCATTAAATAATTAATGCCACATAATAGGGTTAAGTTAATTTGATTAATGAGACTTAACCAAATATGACATGGACGAATGGGTTAAGTAATTTGATTAGGCTAATGATACTTAACAAAACATGACGGGGCTGGTTAGGTCAAGTAACTTGATTTGCCTAACGACGACTAGTGGACGGGATTAAGTTAACTAACACTTAATCAATCCAACATGATAACTTGATAAGGTTAAGTAAATTTTCTTAAGTAACACTTAACCCACTAGACAAACCCCAATCCGGAGGATTGGGTAAATGACCATAGTTAACAAGGATAAGGGAAATATGGCTAAGTGGTAAACCTTAGTTAAGGGAAACTAAGTAATAATCCTTAGTCAAGGAGATTTGGACCATTTCTTAGATAGATTAGTAACCTGATACGTTAGGTCAACGTTTAAGTATGCGTATAGGAGCAGGCTATCTGATTCAGATAAAGGCTCCAACGAACTGGGTAACGAAGCAGCGGCTTCGGGGAACGTGAGGATATTCTTGGGATCCCTCCGTGAGCTGCCAGGTCATTATACTAGGCTCACGGGAGGTTGAGGTCTGCGGTAGAAGAACCAAGAATATGCCTTGGTTGCTATGCGAGCGACCTAAAGACTGGGGTGGATAGCAGTGAGTCGACGAATACATAAGGTGCCCGAGATAGCAAGTTCGTCGATCATCTACCATCTTGAGTCAAGCGTATACGTACGGAAAGGCAGGGAACACCCAACTGACCATAATTGCTATCTAATTATGGGTGAGGTAGGCCGTAGGATGTGGGCTGGCCGGAGTGTAGTTCTCATGCAAGATTTTCTCTTGTGTTGCCTTTCACTAGTTGAGGGAGGGGTCTCGTGGGACCATAGCCACGTGTAGAAAAGCAGACCTTAGTATCTGCATTGGCAGATAAATCTAAAGCTCCCGACCGATTCCTGTACTTCTTGGTTTGCCCTGTGACTGGACTTGGGTGGCACGATGTGTTACATGTGCGTACAGTAATAGAAAACGATTCACGATGGATGCGGGGGAAAAAGGGCGCGGTTGGGGGTTAGCGTAATCCCTAGTGGCCTAGGTGGTTTAACCCAAACCGAACTACGAAAGCGTGCAATAGGTAAGCGTAATCCCTAGTGGGGCTAGGTGGCGTAAGTCCTAGTAGTTCAAACGATGATTCATATGGAAGAGCCTAGCTAGAACAAGGGTGACAGTCCAAACGATTTCAAGGATAATACGACATGAGGAAGCCCGTACGAGGTACGGCAAAGGACTGAATCTATATACATGAAAAGAAGCATATGATTTGAGTAACCTATATATGCGATATACCATCACATGACTTTGAGTAAGGGACATTCCTGGTTAACGCATAACAAGGCTGGAATACTGGTACGGAGGGTGCAGAGCAGTTATATCTGTTAGAACTAGGAAGAATACACATAATAGATCCCATGGAATGTTAGACGGGGCAGATACCTTGGGATAATGTACTCGATAGAGGTCGGATGATGTGATACCTTGACTTATCGTAACACCGTAGTTTGTCATGATACCTTAGTTCACCTCGCCACAGTAGTCAACCGGCTACCCTGGTTTAGTTTATCTATCTTGTAGTTATCCTTATGTTTACTTTCAGTTTATGCATGTCATGTTACCTTTACCTGTTTTTATACTGGAAGTAGATAGGACTTACTCAAGCTTTTTGACTGACCCGTTTTGTTTCGCCTCTTTTCTTCCGTTCCCCCCCCCCCCAGGTTGCAGGGAGGAAACAATGCTGTTTAGTTCGGACTTCTTCTGTTTGAAGGTCATCATGGATGGCTTGGACTTTCTTGGCTGTGGCTACTTTACTGCTTTATTTGGGGGAATAATGTATTAAAGAGTCTTTATGCTTCTTTACTATTGCAAGACAGGTTTTGATGTACTCTGATGTAAAAGGCTTTAGACCTTATTTATTCATGTTATGAAAGTTTGATTTTTCTTCCGCTATTTATATATGTCCTGTCTTCTGATATTTCTGTGCATGTTTACCAATAATGCCCCTCTAAAGCTAGTGCATTCCTTTGCGAGTGACCCTAGCGAAGGCGGGGTGTTACATTTGGTATCAGAGCAGAAGGTTACCAGGCTGGGCAAAAGTTTTAAAAGACCTTCTAAATTTTTTTCGAAAAAACCGTTTACAAAGAAGCATTTTTTTCAAGAAAAACTTTGTTTTAAAAAGTTATTCCCCAAAAGCCATTAGCAATGTCCTTGTTTCCTTAGTTGGAATCCTCTTTTTTTTTTCTTTCCTTCTCTCTCCCATCGATAGTCATGTCGGCTGTGGTCACAAGTAGTTTTTGAGTTAGAAAAGTGTTTTCTTTATGGTGGGGAAATAGTTCTTGAGAAAATGGAGTAAGTTAGGAGGAAGTAAGGAAATGGAAGGATGGCAGGGCAAGCAAAAAAAAAAAAAAAAAGAAGGAGGCCAGTCGACAGGGCTGTCGACATGCCCCCCCTGTCGACAGGGCTGTCGACACGACGCGCTGCAGGAAAAAAAAATTATAAGAGCCCGAAGGCCGAGAGCTTCAGCTCATAACCCCCAACTCTCTTCTCCTTTCCTCCCAGCCAAAACCGAAAATTCCCCAACTCCACCACCTCCCATCACCTCGTTTCTCCACCATTCTTCATAAAATTAAACTCAAATCGAAGCTAGAGACCCTCTCCATCCGGATCTATAGTTCCCCTCTTCCAATTCGTGCTTAAATCGCCATGGCCAATCAACCCAATCCCTACGAGCTTTACCCTCAACTAACCACGCAAGAGGTTGAGTGGTGTGACGATCAACCAGGGATAATTGAGCACTACATGCAGCTTGCCACTAGGAATTTGCTTCTAGGCCGACCGGTGAGGTTTGCGGATTTTGCGGGAACCGCCGTGGAAAGCTTGTTTGTTAATGCAGGTCTTATTCATATTCTGGATACGCACACAGCCGAGAGGAGGGGCTACAAGCGTATGGTAAGACTTTTTGATGCTCGTTTGCAAATTGATGTGGATGATAATGGGTTGATAACTTATGGTTCATGGGTTAAGGGTACCCATATATTTATGAATGAGGTCCAATTTGGGGAAATTTTGAATATCCGGGGTACGGGACTTGATATAAATGACCTGGAGATGGATGATTTGAATGTGTGGGGAAGGATTTTTTTTAATGGACTGGATAGGCAATGGGATAGTACGCATTTGCGCCCCCTAGCTAGGTTTGTGATCAGGATATTGCAATATAATATTACGGGGCAAAATCATGGGTTTGACAGAGTCCCAGTAGTTGTTAAGGCCGCTACTTATGCTATTTTTGGGGGCATACAAATAAACTGGGCGAGAACCATCTTTCAGCAGTACCAGATCTTTAGGGCAGCAAGGCACTCCAATATTTGTTTTGGGAACTTATGGACCATAGTTTTCCGCTGGTTCGGGGTGGATTTGCATGATGAGGATTATGTGGCACTTTCTAACCATCCCTCTGTTATCATTACTGAAGCTGCACTAGGGAGAATGAGTATAAAAATGCATGAGCTGCAAGAGGAGCCACAACCTATGGAGCATGAGGGATCGGAAGAAGAGGAAGAAGATGAGGGTGAAGAGGAGGAGGAGGAGCAAGAGGAAGAGCCACATAATGGCCAGTTTGGACAGTTTGAGGAGCCCCATCAGGCACCACAGCACGAGGGTGAGCAGGCTGGGGATGGAGCCTGGCCTTATCAGGCCCCGGCACAGGGGGCTCCGGATACAGGTGCCTGGGATCCATGGGCTACTAGGGATCCAGACTGGAGGACCGAGCTGAGATATGTTTCACAGCAGCAGGCTCGCTTGATGAGGAGCCACCAGGATATTATGAGGTCACAGCAGCAGACGCTGGAGTCACAGGTAGCCATGGCTCAGACACAGCAGCAGATGCTTCAGGATATGAGTTCCTCTTATGACCAGTTGGGGGCTGGGATGCAAGACCTACAGTTAGAGCTTAGGCAAGGGAACCGACGGCAGGAAGAGAGGCTTGATAGCTTAGAGGAGCTCATCCGTAGCTATTTCCATCAGGATTGACCTCTATCAGTTATCCGTAGGATAGTATTTTATTTTCAGTATTGTTTAGCTGTTCCTTTTGTTGTCTAGTTGTAACGATGTACTAAAACTATCTTAATAAAGTTTGTACGTTGTTTGTTTACGCAATTTGTTGTGTCTAATGTAATTATGAAATATTGAACGATAATGTCTGATAACGAAGAACAATGAAAACAACAAAACGGGATATCTCTCCGTTACATAAAAATTTAGAAAATTAGATTTTTCTAAATTAATAATGGATGGTAGGATTCTGGATGCTCAAATTGGATGAACTTCACTCTTATTTTATAAGGGTGTGGAAAAATTTGGATGAAATTACTTTTTCAAATTTTTGCATTCATATAGAACTGCAAGTATATTTAGGATGAGAGCACCATGGTTTAAAAAAGAAATTTTTAAGAAATTGCATTCATGTAGGTGGTACCACAAGTTAGGCATACATATTTTTCTACGATGTGATTCACTTTTGCACATGTGCACATGTTTGCAAAAATTGGCTGAACACTTCTGGATGCTAATATGGGGACATAAATCCTACTACTATTGAATTTCGAGGACGAAATTCTTTAAGGGTGGGAGGATGTGACACCCCGTATGTTTACATTTTAAAAAAGTAAGAAATTTACATACGTATACGATGATACGCAAAGCATATAAACCAGTAAAGCATGAAGATAAAAGATTTTCTGTTTATACTTCTAGAATTAAGGTAAACGGGATTCACCATTGCGTTCGTCACGGAAAAATACGCGAAATAGAGTCCGAGTTTTCGAGAATCGGAGTCCGTATGACCCATTAAAGGCCCAAAGAAGATTTCTGAAAATTTGAAATTCGGAAATAGGTTTGAAAACCAGATCTGGGGTTAGGCGGGAATTTTCCCCGCCTAGGCCATGTCGACAGGGCTGTCGACAGGCCTGTCGACTTGGGCCCAGACCAAGTCGACAGCCCTGTCGACTTGCCTGTCGACAGGGGGTGGTCGGGGGCAATTTGCCTGCCGCACCTGTTTGGCTCACCTGGTCTGGTACTTAGCCTGATTCTGGAAGCTTCCGAGATCTGATGGTCCTAATCTATCCTAGATCTAATCCTATGGCCTAAAACACTCCTAATCTCTATAAAAACACCCCTAAGCCCCCCCTAAACCCTCATAACTCACCCTCTCCACGAAGTGCTGCCCAAATGTCAAGTGATCATGGCCTCCATCCCCTTTTCCTAAAGCCTAAGCACTCAAATCGGGTTCAAATCAAGTGGTGCAAGCTAGCTACGCCAAAAGGAAGGAAGATCAACGTTGCTATGCGAGTTTCATGACGATTCTTCAACAAAGGAGGCACCTTTCTTAGCCAAGATGATTAATGCCTCTTTCCCTAGGCCTAACTAGGTAAGTTCTAGCTACTTTTAGATGGAAACGGTAGTTTTGATAATGACATGGGATAAAATGAGGCTAAACATGATTATGCGAACCTATAGGAACCTTACCTTGCCTCTTGTGTTCATGTTTATGGTTTTAGGCTATGTGGTTGACTTAATCATGCCTCTCATGCTATGCATAACCTAGTTTAACTTGCAAGTTTGGACCTTTGTGCATGAAATACTAGCATGAACCTTTAGGGACCATTTTTACTAGAGAAACATTGGCTAAGATTCGGTTTTGGGGCTTATGCATGTTTATTAACCCAAACCCCTAATGTTAACATGCAAGTTTGTGGCCAAATCCTTGATGACATTATGCATACTTATGGCCCATTTCCTTTTCTTCTCATGTTATGCATGCTTGTGGCCAAACCATTATGAATCTATGCATGTTTTG
The DNA here is from genome assembly GCA_030737875.1 of Allium sativum. Taxonomy (NCBI): domain Eukaryota; kingdom Viridiplantae; phylum Streptophyta; class Magnoliopsida; order Asparagales; family Amaryllidaceae; genus Allium; species Allium sativum. Next base: position 534,949,027 of record CM060926.1, read on the forward strand.
AGCCAAACTCTCATGATACTATGCATGTTTGGGGTCATTGTGTAGCATAGTATCTCTACGATGTGACTCGTCCATTCTTGCGTTGGAACACGATTTGGGTTGAGGTTAGACAAGCGTGAATATAGCATGAAAAACTTAACTCGAAGTTGCATGAAAACATGATAGGCGAGCTAAAACTCGACATGAACCATAACTTGGGTAAATGGGTATAAACGTGATAACGTGTAACGTTAAATATGACGGGTGTATACTTGAAAACATAACTTGTAATGTAACATGGAAGTTGACATGTAAGTATGCATAAAAACATAAGCTTGGGAATTTACCTACTAAGTTAGGTCTACCCATTGGGAATTTACCTATTAAGTTAGGTCTACCCATTGGGAATTTACCTATTAAGTTGGGTCTACCCAATTGCTTGAAAACTTGACTATGAACATGATACTAGACTAAACATGAAAGGGGCCAACTCGAGATTGGGTTGAGTTTGCAACGTAAAACTACCCGGAACCGACCGGCCTAACTAGTAGTTGCAAACAATAGGACTCAATGTGAGAAGTTGGTCATGTTGTGCTTGAACCCGAGGTTAGACCAAGTTGTGGTGTAAATCTACCCGGACCCACCCGGCTTAACTAGTAACCACAACAAAGTCTAATGTGAGAGGTTGGGGTGCATTAAATAGTTAATGCCACATAATAGGGTTAAGTTAATTTGATTAATGAGACTTAACCAAATATGACATGGACGAATGGGTTAAGTAATTTGATTAGGCTAATGATACTTAACAAAACATGACGGGGCTGGTTAGGTCAAGTAACTTGATTTGCCTAACGACGACTAGTGGACGGGATTAAGTTAACTAACACTTAATCAATCCAACATGATAACTTGATAAGGTTAAGTAAATTTTCTTAAGTAACACTTAACCCACTAGACAAACCCCAATCCGGAGGATTGGGTAAATGACCATAGTTAACAAGGATAAGGGAAATATGACTAAGTGGTAAACCTTAGTTAAGGGAAACTAAGTAATAATCCTTAGTCAAGGAGATTTGGACCATTTCTTAGATAGATTAGTAACCTGATACGTTAGGTCAACGTTTAAGTATGCGTATAGGAGCAGGCTATCTGATTCAGATAAAGGCTCCAACGAACTGGGTAACGAAGCAGCGGCTTCGGGGAACGTGAGGATATTCTTGGGATCCCTCCGTGAGCTTCCAGGTCATTATACTAGGCTCACGGGAGGTTGAGGTCTGCGGTAGAAGAACCAAGAATATGCCTTGGTTGCTATGCGAGCGACCTAAAGACTGGGGTGGATAGCAGTGAGTCGACGAATACATAAGGTGCCCGAGATAGCAAGTTTGTCGATCATCTACCATCTTGAGTCAAGCGTATACGTACGGAAAGGCAGGGAACACCCAACAGACCATAATTGCTATCTAATTATGGGTGAGGTAGGCCGTAGGATGTGGGCTGGCCGGAGTGTAGTGCTCACGCAAGATTTTCTCTTGTGTTGCCTTTCACTAGTTGAGGGAGGGGTCTCGTGGGACCATAGCCACGTGTAGAAAAGCAGACCTTAGTATCTGCATCGGCAGATAAATCTAAAGCTCCCGACCGAGTCCTGTACTTCTTGGTTTGCCCTGTGACTGGACTTGGGTGGCACGATGTGTTACATGTGCGTACAGTAATAGAAAACGATTCATGATGGATGCGGGGGAAAAAGGGCGCGGTTGGGGGTTAGCGTAATCCCTAGTGGCCTAGGTGGTTTAACCCAAACCGAAATACGAAAGCGTGCAATAGGTAAGCGTAATCCCTAGTGGGGCTAGGTGGCGTAAGTCCTAGTAGTTCAAACGATGATTCATATGGAAGAGCCTAGCTAGAACAAGGGTGACAGTCCAAACGATTTCAAGGATAATACGACATGAGGAAGCCCGTACGAGGTACGGCAAAGGACTGAACCTATATACATGAAAAGAAGCATATGATTTGAGTAACCTATATATGCGATATACCATCACATGACTTTGAGTAAGGGACATTCCTGGTTAACGCATAACAAGGCTGGAATACTGGTACGGAGGGTGCAGAGCAGTTATATCTGTTAGAACTAGGAAGAATACACATAATAGATCCCGTGGAATGTTAGACGGGGCAGATACCTTGGGATAATGTACTCGATAGAGGTCGGATGATGTGATACCTTGACTTATCGTAACACCGTAGTTTGTCATGATACCTTAGTTCACCTCGCCACAGTAGTCAACCGGCTACCCTGGTTTAGTTTATCTATCTTGTAGTTATCCTTATGTTTACTTTCAGTTTATGCATGTCATGTTACCTTTACCTGTTTTTATACTGGAAGTAGATAGGACTTACTCAGTCTTTTTGACTGACCCGTTTTGTTTCGCCTCTTTTCTTCCGTTCCCCCCCCCCCAGGTTGCAGGGAGGAAACAATGCTGTTTAGTTCGGACTTCTTCTGTTTGAAGGTCATCATGGATGGCTTGGACTTTCTTGGCTGTGGCTACTTTACTGCTTTATTTGGTGGAATAATGTATTAAAAAGTCTTTATGCTTCTTTACTATTGCAAGACAGGTTTTGATGTACTCTGATGTAAAAGGCTTTAGACCTTATTTATTCATGTTATGAAAGTTTGATTTTTCTTCCGCTATTTATATATGTCCTGTCTTGTGATATTTCTGTGCATGTTTACCAATAATGCCCCTCTAAAGCTAGTGCATTCCTTTGCGAGTGACCCTAGCGAAGGCGGGGTGTTACAAATTCTAAAATTGGAGATGCACGCCTTTGTTGAAGATCATTGAATTAGACTAGTTTTAATTTGATTTTTGATGTTAGCTTTTAACTTGTCTTTGAATTGAAAATGGTGACGGCTACTCCAAGTCCTCTACCGACGGCATTTCAGTTCTAGGATTATTTTTCTATGTGTTTTTAGGTTGAGCATTGAGTTGTTTATATAGAATTCCAGATTAATTATAGCCTTTGGATGAACCTAGGGTTAATCACAGCCACTCAAACCAGATCAGGACCATCAGAAACCCTAGTGACTCAGCAGCAAGTCATCAGTCGTTCAAAATTCAGATCTGGCCGGGGGCCAGGTCGACCTCTAGGAGGGAGGTTGACACTAGGGTCAACCCCCTGGTCGACCTGCCTAGGCGGGAATTTTCCCGCCCAGCCCGCTTCTGACTTCTGTTTGAAATTTGAAATCTGGCTTGAGCTGTTTGAACTTATTTGAATTTCTGAAACTTCTGGAGGCTATAACTTCTTCATACTAAGCCCAATTCACGCAAACTCGGACTCTATTTCAAGCGGAATTCCGAGACGAGCGCAATGGCATAACCTGTTTCCCTTAATTCCACGTTTGAAATTATGTATTAATTAATTCGTTACTATAACATTAAAAGAAAGTATGGGGTGTTACATTCTCCCCTCTTTTTAGGATTTCGTCGCCGAAATCTTCAAGTCGGGAAGGACTTATATCCTACCATCCAATCACCCATCTACTCAACCATTAAACACAGGCGTCCATTGTCCTTAAAAGGTTCCTAATGCTTCATGATCATGTGCATTGTGTGTGTATATGTCCTTATCTAATGCAAAATCAGGCAGTCTACTGATTCAGTTGACCCCCTTAATGCAAATTATGTCAGTGCCATGAGCCCATTATGAATGCAATTTTTCCTACTCAAAATTTCTTACATGAGTGCACAATCATCAATACAAATGCAACGTCCATATGATAACACATCAAGTTTTAATCCATAAACCAATACATATATGCATATGTAATATGGAAGTGACTGAGCCGATCTAATATCTAATGTGTGTGTATATGCATCCACTAGAAACCACTAGCAACCACTTGCAACCATCAATCATAACATGTTTCAATTTCATGCTTACATCCAAATGGATTCCTACCTAAGGATAAAGGATAGGATCGAGGAGATAAAAGATAGATACGAGAATAAACTTGAGGATAAAGGATACCCTCAAAAAGAAAAGGGTAGGTTGCGCGTATTCTGTCCTCAGTTTCCCAAGTCGCGTCTTCCTCAGCGTCGCTTCATTGAACTTTGACGAGCATAACTTCACGGTTGCATAACTTTTTGACCTCTGTTCCCAAGATACGGGTTGGAACTCTCCTCACAGTTTCTTCTCGTTCAACTTCAACTTCTTCTAGCATACTTGGTTCTACCACTTCCGCAGACTCGTGTAAGCACTTCCGCAGGTGAGAGACATGAAAGACATTATGAACCCCGGCCAATCTTTCGGGCAGCTGTACTCTATAAGCCATCTTCCCAATCTTCTCGATGATAGGGAACGACCCTACAAATCTTGGTGCTAACTTCCTGCGGATCCAAAGCGAACAACGTTCCTCAAAGGAGACACTTTAAGGAACACCTTGTCTCCAACTTCGAACTCAAGGTCAGTTCTTCTTTTGTCTGCATAGGACTTCTGTCTATCTTGGGCAGTCTTAATTCTTCTTCGTATCAAGTCTACTTTCTCTGAAGTTTCCCTAATCATGTCTGCTCCAAGTATGAGCTTGTCTGTGGACTACCACCAGCAAGTTGTTGACCTGCACGGTCTTCCATATAAAGCTTCGAAAGGTGCCATGCCTATGGTGGCTTGGTAGCTATTGTTGTAAGCGAATTCCACCAAAGGTAGATGATCCTCCCATGTTCCTCCGAAGTCAATAATGCATAACCTCAAGAGGTCTTCTAATACTCTGTTGACTCTTTCCATTTGGCCATCAGTTTGAGGGTGATTGGCCGTGCTTAAGCATAACTGTGTGCCTACAGCCTCTTGTAAACTCTTCCAAAACTCGCTCGTGAAGATAGGACCTCGATCACTCACTATGCTGGAGGGTATCCCATGTAGTCGAACTATCTCCTTAAGATATATGGATGCTGGAGATGAGGCAGTCCTTCTACTCTTGACGGGTATAAAGTGGGCGCTTTTTGTGAGCCTGTCCACTATTACCCAAATGCTGGTATTGCCGCTCCTTGACCTAGGCAACCCATCTATAAAGTCCATCGAGATGCTATCCCATTTCCACTGTGGGACCTCTAGAGGATGGAGCAGACCACTAGGCTTCTTCTGCTCCGCCTTGACTTGTTGGCATATTAAACACTTAGAAACAAATTCAGCTACGTCTTTCTTCATGCCATTCCAAAAGAAAACTCTTTTGATATATTTATACATTTTGTCTCCGCCTGGGTGTATGGTCAGCTTGGAATGGTGTGCCTCTTCTAGAACCGCCTTTACCAAGCCCCTTGCTTGTGGGACACATAGTCTTCCATCTCGTCTCAACCAGTCCTTGGCATCAATGGGGTATCTATTGAGGTGACTAGAAGTCTCACCCCTAATTAACTTATCCACCAGCTAGCTATGGGTCTTCTCTTCACGCGGCTCCGATTGAGTCTAATAGAGTTGGCCGCACTTCTAACGTTGCTAGAAAGCAAGCTACAAAGTCAGTGGAGGGTCTAAAGTTAAAGCTTGCTATGAACTCCAAGCTTTGCCTTTCCACAAAGAGAGGGCTTAAGGTCAGTTTCTTTCTACTCAAGGCGTCAGCTACTACATTGCCCTTGCGAATAGTGTAGGAAATCTCAAAATCGTACGAGGCAAGAAACTCCATCCATCTTTGTTGCCTCAAGTTGAGATCTTTCTGTGAGAATAGGTATTTCAACGATTTATGGTCGGTATACAGTTCAAATTTCTCACCTAGGAGATAATGGCGCCAAGACTTAAGCTCAAAAATGATGGCTGCCAACTTTGGGATGTGGGTTGGGTAGTTTTTTTCATGTACTTTCAACTGTCTTCCACCATAAGCCACTACCTTCCCTTCTTGCATCAGAACAGCGCCTAATCCCGTTCCGCATGCATATGTGTATACTGTAAACATCTTGCTTCCATCAGGCAATGTCAGAACTGGGCTGTTATTAGAGCCCTTTTCAAACGTTGGAAAGCAATATCGCAATCCAAATCCCAATTGAAAGCTAGGTTCTTCTTTGTCAATCTTGTTAATGGAGCTGAGATTTTTGCAAAATCTTTGATGAACTTTCGATAAAAGCCTGCTAGCCCGAGAAAGCTTCGGACTTCGGTTGCGTTTCGAGGACCCCTCCAATCTTGCACAACAACCACTTTCGCCGGGTCCAAAGCCATCCCTCTTTGGACACCACATGTCCAAGGAACCTAACTTCTTCTCTCCAGAAATGGCATTTGGAGATTTTGGCCTTCAACTGATGTGCACGGAGAGTATCCATGATTTCTTTTAGATGCTGAGCATGCTCTTCCTCATTCTTTGAGAAGATCAAAATATCATCTACGAAGACCATTACAAACTTATTGAGGAAATCTCGGAACACCCTGCTCATTAAATCAACAAAGTAAGCGGGTGCGTTTTTCAAGCCGAAAGGCATGACAAGCCACTCAAAGAAACCATCGGGAGTTCTGAATGCGGTCTTATCAATGTTGTCTTCAGCCACTCTTAGCTGATGAAACTCGATAGCTAAATCTAATTGGGAGAAAACCGATGCACCTATAAGCTGATCAATCAAATCATCTGTTCTTGGGAATGGGTGTCTATTCTTCTTGGTCAGCTTGTTTAGCTCCCTATAATCAATGCACAGGCGAAGCGAACCATCAGCTTTGGTTGCGAACACTACCGGACACCCCATTCGTAAATACTCCGTCATATGAACCCCTTTTCAAGCAGCTCTTTGATTTGCTTGCTAAGCTCCTTTCTCTCCCTTGGGACCATGTGCCTGACGGGTAACGCAACAGGCTTTGCATTATCAACAAGGTACATGCAGAAGTCTATCTCCTGCTTCGGAGGTAAGCCCTTTACCTCTTCAAACACATCTGAGTATTCACGGACTATCCTTACAGACTGCAAGTTCTCAACAGACGCATCAAGAGATTCTAGATAACTAAGCATGACGGAGTTCATGGGATTACAAGAAATTTCGAGAGTGTTACCGAGGGCAGTCATGAGTCTAACCACTCTCTTTTCACAATTGAGGACGGTACCATTACTGGATAGCCAGTCCATGCCTAGAATCAACCCATAGCCCATGAAGCCCAAAACAAAGGCATTACATCTAAATCCAACACTTAGTACAGATATTTTCAAATCCAAACAAACCATTGACAAATAGGCTGAGCCCCCAATTGGATTTGAAACAACCAAGGGATCCTCTACTATACTGGTGTCTAGGTGCAGAGATTCCACTAAAGCAGTAGATATAAAAGAGTGCGACGCGCCAGAATCAAATAGTGTACGAACAGGATGATCAAAATGATAGACTAAACTTTCGATAGAAATATTTCTACCTCGTTCTTGCAGAGGTGTTGCGAGAGCGTGAACTTGTCCTCCAGAAGAAGGTCCAGCTCCCAGCCCTTGCTTCCTTGGGCAGGCCCTAGCCATGTGTCCTGTCTTACCACAGTGGAAACAACCACCCATCTTCTTTTTCTTCTTCTTGCAGTCTTTGATCAGATGCCCGGGAATGCCACAGAAATTACACTTTCTATTTTCACGGGGTTTGTTGTTCTTCTCGCCGTTCTTTGAATCAGCCTTCTTGTTCTGCGACCCTACCCCCTTCTTATCTTGAGGTACTTCCGCTTTTGCCTCATTCTTTCCCATGTCTTCCTCATGTAAGAGTGCCATGTCCACAAACCTCTTGTAAGTAGCTCCCATAGGTATATGGGTCCTAGCCAAGCTGTGAAGTGGCTCATTCAGTCCCTTGACAAAACGGAGAGCCTTCTTATGAGGTGTATTCACTAAGTCTAGTCCAAATCGAGCCAACTGATTGAATTGATTGACATGCTCTTGACCGTCATACTTCCTTGCTTAAGAGATAAGAACTTTTCCAGCTGTAAACTTCGTTCAGCCTGTGAGAGGAATTTCATCTCAAACCTTATCCTGAAATCCATCCATTGTGTCAATTGGTCTTTCAGCGTTAGTGACATCCCACCAAAAGGAAGCTTTGTCTTTGAGCAACCATACAACCAACTGTATCTTCTGTCTATCTTCCACCTCGAAGATAATGAACAGATCCTCAGTTTCTTTGAGCCAGTTCCTTGCTTCTACGAATGATTCAGTTCCCATAAAATCCTTTCCACCCATGGCCCTAAAGTCTCTACAAATCTTGGGAAAGCATTTGCACGAGGAGGAGGAGGAGGAGGAACTGCTGCAGCTGGAGGAATACCTGCTGGGACTGTGTCATTGGCCCTAGCCTCTAAGTACCTCCTGAACCTGCCAGGTATCGGTACACCCTCTGGAAGGTTAAGATTCCCAGATATGCTGAAACGAAAAAGAAAAGATTCAAAACGAAGGATAGAAAGATAATGCATATGGCTTTGGAGATTATGCCTTTTAAAATCTAAAACAACACTTTTCCTTGTAAAATGCTTCTTTATATTTCTTTTGAAAATAATTTTCAAAAATTCTTATCTAATCTGGTAAACCTGGCTCTGATAATAAGTGAAACACCCCACCTCCATTAAGGTCACTCATAAAGGGAATGACTTAACTTTGGTGGAGGGTTATAAGTACAAGACAAAGAAAAATTTAGAAGACAGATAAATATAAGCAGCGAAAATCAAACATTTATTGCATACGTGGTTCAATACAAAAGCATTACAACAAATTGTCTCAAAAATAACTTCCAAAACATTGCACCATAATTTATGTCTTGATTATTATATAAAGAAGCATAAAACATAGATAAAACTGCATAAATCCCCAAGGGTCATATCCAAAAGCCTTAGCCTATGCAAGAGAGTCCAATTCATACATCTACTTTCTTGAAGCTTGCAAAGAGTTAGATTAAGCTGAAGTATTTCCTCCCTGTGAACCTGAGGGGGGGGGGACTGTAACACCCCACCTCCGCTAGGGTCACTCACAATGGGAATGCACTAGGTTTGGTGAAGCATTATCGAGGTAAACATGCACAGAAATATTACAAGACAGAACAAATATATATATAAAACAGCGGAAGTAAACCAAATTTCATTACCTTATAAAATAAGGTCTAAAGCCTTTTACATCAAAATACATCAAAACCTGTCTTGTAATAGTAAAGAAGCATAAAACCTTTTCATAAATTATTCCCCAAATAAAACAGTAAGGTAGCCATAGCCAAGAAAAGTCCAAGCCATGCATGATGACCTTCAAGCAGAGGAAGTCCGAACTAACAATAGCATTTCCTCCCTGTAACCTGGGGGGGGAACGTAAGACAAGAGGCGAAACAAAACGGGGTCAGTCATAAAGACTGGTAAGCCCTATCTAGTATCAGTATATAAACTAGTAAAGTTAACTGGCATGAGGAACTGAGATGAACATAAGTATGATGACAAGATAGATAAGCTAAACCAAAATAACAGGATGAACTACTGTACCAAGATAAACGAGTGTGTCATGATAAACTACGGTGTCAAGATAGATCAAGGTATCACTTTGTCAGGTTTCTATCAAGTATACTATCCCAAGGTATCTATCATGTATAACATCCTAAGGTATTTATCATGTATATTTGCTCTACACCTCTCGTACTAGTATCCCAACCCGCGTTATGTGTTAACTCTGAATGTCCCTTGCCCAATGTCATGTAATGGTCCATGTCAACCTAATATATAGCATATGTAGGTTTTCCCAACCCGTATGTTTCTTCCCATGTATGAGTTCAGTCCTTTGCCGTAGGCCGTACGGGCTTCCCTATGTAAATCTATACCGCCTCAACGTAGTACCATTTTATCCTTGATGTTGTTTTGGCCTGCTACCCTTGATCTAGTTATGTTTTCTTATCATGAACTATCGATTTATGCCACCTAGGACCACTAGGGATTATGCTACCTAATGAACGTTTCCGTGTCTCGGTTTGGGTTTTAGCCACCTAGGGCTACTAGGGATTATGCTACCCGTCAACCGCGCCCTTTTATCCCACGTATGTATCGTGAGTCGTTCCCATGTCTAGACGCACATGTATCTCAATGTGCCATCCGAGTTCCGTGCCAGGGCAAATCAAGAAATACGGAACTCGGTCGGGGGTTTTAAGTCATCCGCCGGTGCAGATATCAAGGTCTGTTTTTGTATCCGTGGCTATGGTCCCACGTGACCCCTCCCTCAACTACTGAAAGGCAAAACAAGAAAAGTCATGTATGAGAACTACGCTACAGCCATCGCTACCCTCATTCCGGATGGCTAACCTCACCCATTCTTGATAGCCAGTATGGTTATTTGGGTGTTCTCTGCCTTTCCTTATGTACACGATTGACTAAAGATGGTAGGTGGCCGACGAATGTGCTATCCAGGGCTACCGTGAAAATATCGCCGACCCCACGCTAATCCACCACAGTCTTTAGGTCGCTCGCACAGCAACCAAGGCATACCCTTGGCTCTTCTACCGCAGACCTTAACCTCTGTGAGGCCAGGTTTCATGGACCTTCCACAACCCCACAGAGGGATACCAAGAGTATCCTCACGTTCCCCGAAGCTACCGCTTCGTCACCCAGTTCGTTGGAGCCTTTATCTAAATCAGATATTGCTTCACCTCGTATTTTAAGCGATGACCTACCGTATCGGGTTACTCATCTATCTGTGAACTGGTCCCCATCCCTTGACTAAGAATTATTACTAGTTCCCTAAACTAAGGTTTTGTCTAATGGGTTAAATATTGTCATTTAAGTTCATGACTTAATCTGCCTACGAATCATGTCAAGATTTGGCTAAGTAATCAAGTCCAAGACCCAGCCCTACAAGTTGGGTAAGTATACCAAGAAGCTCATGACTTAACCTTATTCAATCATCAAGTCAACCTGGTTAAGTATTTGTTTAGCTTAACCTATCAGCTTATCGTGGTAGATTGGTTAAGCATAGATTATCTTAACCTCATCGGATTATCGAGTCGGATTGGTTAAGTATAGGTTAACTTAACACCATCCACTAATCGCATTAGAATGGTTAAGTATATTTAAACGGTCTTGTGACTTAACCCTATCAAGTTCTCACATTAGATTGGTTAAGCATGGTTTCTTAACCTTATAAAATCATCATGTATAATTGATTAAGTATATGTTACTTAAGCCCATTAAATTATCATGTTAAGTTGGTTAAGTATTGGTTACTTAACCACATTGAATTACCAAGTTTAGATTGGTTAAGTGTTTAACTTAACCCCATCGAATTATCGTGCTTAGATTAGTTAAGTGTAGGTTACTTAACCCCATCTAATTACCGTGTTTAGATTAGTTAAGTGTAGGTTACTTAACCCCATCTAATTACCGTGTTTAGATTAGTTAAGTGTAAGTTACTTAACCCCATCTAATTACCGTGTTTAGATTAGTTAAGTGTAAATTACTTAACCCCATCTCCTAATTGTCTTATATGGTTAAGTGTTATTAAGAAATCAAGCCCGGTCCCACTTAACCTACCCATTCGTGTCATATTGGTTAAGTGTCATTAGTCAAATTTACTTAACCTTATCATGTGGCATTAATTTAATTAATGCACTCTCAACCTCTCACATTAGACTTTGTTGTGGTTACTAGTTAAGCCGGGCGGGTCCGGGTAGTTTTACACCACAACCTAGTCTAACCTCGGGTCTTAAGCACGACATGACCAACTTCTCACATTGGATCCTATTGTTTGTAGCCACTAGTTAAGCCGGGCGGGTCCGGGTAGATTTATGCTACAAACTCAACCCAACCTCAAGTTGGCCATTTTCATGTTTGGTCTAGTGTCTTGTTACACTTACAACCCATACGTGTCAAGTTTTCAAGTCCCATGCTCATAGCCAAAGTTACATGTTGTCACGTTTATACCAATTTACCCAAATCATGTTTCATGTCATTAAAGTTATCCCATAACATAACCCCAACGCTATTAAACTCGCATATACATTCACAACAATGCATAATGGATTAAAGAAGGAACTTGGCAAAAGCATGACAAAAAGGGTATAAGGCCACAAGTTAATCATGGTGGCATATGAGGCGTAAATGTGTTCACTAACTTGCATATTACATTATTAAGCCTCAAAAACATGCATAACCCCAAACTTAGCACATAGGCGAATCATGATGATAGGTGACATAGAAAGATGCCTAGAAGTTCGCATATAGCATTACATGCAAGTTATCATAAGGGATATGATAGCTCTCATGTTGTATAATGCAACATTCAACATAAAGCTTATAGCTTTTAGCCCATAAGATCAAGATGATGTCTTTACAAACATGATGGGATACATAACATGATAGCATGTATGATACTTAATGTTCAACCCCAAATTTCAACATTCATTTAACTTCATAGTTAGTATCTAATAGTAGGAGGGGGCTTACAATGCTATGAAGGCACAAATCAATATATAAAAAGACTGAGACGAAGCCACATTAGCAAAAACCCCCAAATCAATAAGCTCCAATAAAACCCTTGAGAAAACAATAAGAAAGATCCTTGCTTTGAAGTATAAAGGTTGCAACTTTGGCCTTGAATCGAGCTTAGCAACTCTCATGTAACTTAGAAACACTCAAATGATCATCTAATCTCTCAAGAGAATGAAGATAGAATTTATGACAAGAGGATGGAGGCTAGGGTTTTGAGTGGAGGCCATGATCATTAGAAATTTTGGCATAGTTTAGTTGCTAGAATGATTTTTAGTGATTTAGGTTAGGTCCTAGGGTGTTTTTATAGAGATTAGGAGTATTTTAGGCCGTTAGATTAACCCTAGGATAGATCCAAGCCCTCAAAAATCATCACAAGCCTCCAAAACCGAGCCAAACAGCAAAACAGGTGCACCAGGCTACCTGGGTCCGACCAGGCAGGTCGACCCCCAGGTCGACCCTGGGGTCGACTCCCCAGTCGACCTGGTCCCACCCAGGTCGACACCCAGGTCGACCCCCTGGTCGACCTGGTCTGGGCGGGATTTTTCCCGCCTACCCTGATTTTCTGAAATTTTGAATCTGTTTTGAATTCTGATTTTTTGTGAAACTTCCGAAGGCCATATCTCGGCTATACGGACTCCGATTTACGAAATTTTGGACTCTATTTCGCGTATTTTTTCCGAGACGAACGCAATGGCACAGCCCGTTTCTCCTGATTCAGACTTTATAATATAATTCTGCCTTGATTCTTGATTTAACATGTTGTTAAATTTCGGGTTGTTACATTCTCCCCTCCTTTAAGGATTTCGTCCCCGAAATCTCCAAGTTAGGAAGAACGTATCCTACCATCCATCATCCATCTACTAAAAACATCATCCACAGGCAAACATTGTCCTTAGACGATTTCTAATGTAATATGAACATATGCAAAACGTGTGTGTATATGCTTCTTAGCTAATGCCAATGATCAGGCCTGAATGATCTTTCTAATGCAAAATATGTTTAGTGCCATGAGTCCAACATGTATGCAAATAGTCCTAGTCATATAAGTACTATATGTGTGCACAAACATTCATTCATATGCAACATCCGCATGATAGCACATTCAATTTCATCCATAAACAAGTATAAATACTCGTGCACATGCAACATGAAACGTGACCGCGTCAATCTAGTATCTAATGTGTATTCGCGCATCCACGAGCAACCACTTGCAACCATTTGCAACCATATCAATCATAACATGTTTCAAATACATGTTTACATCCATAGAGTTCTATCTAAGGTCCCTACGATAGGATCGAGAAGATAAACAAGATAAACTCCTTACGGGGTTTGCAACGGAAACAGGATCGAGAGGATATCCACCAAGCGATATCATGCAAGCAAGATCTACAGGAAAACTAGGGGTCAACGATATACTCTTAAAAAGAGATATGATGCGCGTGTCTAGCCTTAGGTCTTCTAAGTCGCGTTTCCTTGAGCTTAATTCCTCGGTGCCTTGACCATCTTTTTAACTCCATGATCTCGTAGCTCCTTGATTCCTATTTCCGAGATTTGAGTTAGAACTCATTTCATTGTCGCCTCTTATTCCACTTCCACTTATCCTTTTCCTAATATACTTGGCTCAGACGTATCCACTTACTCATGCAAGCTCTCCAGAATTCACTAGGGAATTCTGGATCTCATCTGCCGATGCCAATCCACGTTGCTAAGTGTACTTACTAGGGTGATCCCCATAACTCATGCATAAGCGAAACGAACCATCCGACTTAGTGGAAAATTCTATTCGAACAGATTACCAACAACTGCATCATGAGATTCTAGGTAACTAGCCATGACAGACCTACAAGGTTACACGAGACTTCGAGGGTATTACCAAAGCAAGTCAAGAGTCTAACTACCCTCTTTCCAAAACCGAGAATGGTATCCCTAACTGGATAACCACTTCATCCCTAGAATCCATCCATAGCTCAACAATAGAAGTATTGCTTCTAATCTCAACACTTGACATTTACACTCTCAATTCCAAACAAGTCATGAATAAATGGATCGACTCTCCAACCAGATTTTTGGGCCAAAAGTGGGATCTTCTACCATGCTAGCACCAAGGCGCAGAGACTTAACTATCGAGGCAGACTTAAATGATGCGATGATCAATACAAAGTCTGGACGGGATGATAGAAAAGAAAGGCTAAGCCTTTAACAGGAACTATACCATCCCTCTTAGGTACGCTAGGAGTGAGAGCATACAATTGGCCTCTCGCCGATCTTGTCCTTGCCTTCCTTTGTGGATCAAGCCATACCAACAAGTTGCTTATTCTTAAGCTCGTGTCCTTTATCCTTGCTTTTATTATCCCCTCTTATAACTTCAGTAACAGGTCTCTCGATAACTTCCTCCATCGCACGGGAAAACACTTACGTAGCTAGAGAAGGATTAGTCGTAGTTAAAACTACTGTGACTACAGATGGAGGAAAGAAAGGAAAAGAGGTTCAATCAAGGAAACAAAGGATGGTGCTAATGGATTTTGGGGAATAGCCTTAAAAAAACTTTTCTTGAAAAATGCTTCTTTGTAAACGGTTTTTCAAATAGTTTTCAGAAGGTTTTAAAAACTTTTGCCCAGTCTGGTAACCTTCTGCTCTGATACCAAATGTAACACCCCACCTCCGCTAGGGTCACTCACAAAGGGAATGCACTAGGTTTGGTTAAGCATTATCGAGGTAAACATGCACAGAAATATTACAAGACAGAACATATATATATAAAACAGCTTAAGTAAAACAAATTTCATTACCTTATAAAATAAGGTCTAAAGCCTTTTACATCAGAATACATCAAAACCTGTCTTATAATAGTAAAGAAGCATAAAACCTTTTCATAAATTATTCCCCAAACAAAACAGTAAGGTAGCCATAGCTAAGAAAAGTCCAAGCCATGCATGATGACCTTCAAGCAGAGGAAGTCCGAACTAACAATAGCATTTCCTCCCTGTAACCTGGGGGGGGGAACGTAAGACAAGAGGCGAAACAAAACGGGGTCAGTCATAAAGACTGGTAAGCCCTATCTAGTATCAGTATATAAACTAGTAAAGTTAACTGGCATGAGGAACTGAGATGAACATAAGTATGATGACAAGATAGATAAGCTAAACCAAAATAACAGGATGAACTACTGTACCAAGATAAACGAGTGTGTCATGATAAACTACGGTGTCAAGATAGATCAAGGTATCACTTTGTCAGGTTTCTATCAAGTATACTATCCCAAGGTATCTATCATGTATAACATCCTAAGGTATTTATCATGTATATTTGCTCTACACCTCTCGTACTAGTATCCCAACCCGCGTTATGTGTTAACTCTGAATGTCCCTTGCCCAATGTCATGTAATGGTCCATGTCAACCTAATATATAGCATATGTAGGTTTTCCCAACCCGTATGTTTCTTCCCATGTATGAGTTCAGTCCTTTGCCGTAGGCCGTACGGGCTTCCCTATGTAAATCTATACCGCCTCAACGTAGTACCATTTTATCCTTGATGTTGTTTTGGCCTGCTACCCTTGATCTAGTTATGTTTTCTTACCATGAACTATCGATTTATGCCACCTAGGACCACTAGGGATTATGCTACCTAATGAACGTTTCCGTGTCTCGGTTTGGGTTTTAGCCACCTAGGGCTACTAGGGATTATGCTACCCGTCAACCGCGCCCTTTTATCCCACGTATGTATCGTGAGTCGTTCCCATGTCTAGACGCACATGTATCTCAATGTGCCATCCGAGTTCCGTGCCAGGGCAAATCAAGAAATACGGAACTCGGTCGGGGGTTTTAAGTCATCCGCCGGTGCAGATATCAAGGTCTGTTTTTGTATCCGTGGCTATGGTCCCACGTGACCCCTCCCTCAACTACTGAAAGGCAAAACAAGAAAAGTCATGTATGAGAACTACGCTACAGCCATCGCTACCCTCATTCCGGATGGCTAACCTCACCCATTCTTGATAGCCAGTATGGTTATTTGGGTGTTCTCTGCCTTTCCTTATGTACACGATTGACTAAAGATGGTAGGTGGCCGACGAATGTGCTATCCAGGGCTACCGTGAAAATATCGCCGACCCCACGCTAATCCACCACAGTCTTTAGGTCGCTCGCACAGCAACCAAGGCATACCCTTGGCTCTTCTACCGCAGACCTTAACCTCTGTGAGGCCAGGTTTCATGGACCTTCCACAACCCCACAGAGGGATACCAAGAGTATCCTCACGTTCCCCGAAGCTACCGCTTCGTCACCCAGTTCGTTGGAGCCTTTATCTAAATCAGATATTGCTCCACCTCGTATTTTAAGCGATGACCTGCCGTATCGGGTTACTCATCTATCTGTGAACTGGTCCCCATCCCTTGACTAAGAATTATTACTTAGTTCCCTAAACTAAGGTTTTGTCTAATGGGTTAAGTATTGTCATTTAAGTTCATGACTTAATCTGCCTACGAATCATGTCAAGATTTGGCTAAGTATTAAAGTCCAAGATCCAGCCCTACAAGTTGGGTAAGTATACCAAGAAGCTCATGACTTAACCTTATTCAATCATCAAGTCAAACTGGTTAAGTATTTGTTTATCTTACCCTATCAGCTTATCGTGGTAGATTGGTTAAGCACAGATTATCTTAACCTCATCGGATTATCGAGTCGGATTGGTTAAGTATAGGTTAACTTAACACCATCCACTAATCGCATTAGAATGGTTAAGTATATTTAAACGGTCTTGTGACTTAACCCTATCAAGTTCTCACATTAGATTGGTTAAGCATGGTTGCTTAACCTTATAAAATCATCATGTATAATTGATTAAGTATAAGTTATTTAAGCCCATTAAATTATCATGTTAAGTTGGTTAAGTATTGGTTACTTAACCACATTGAATTACCAAGTTTAGATTGGTTAAGTGTTTAACTTAACCCCATCGAATTACCGTGCTTAGATTAGTTAAGTGTAGGTTACTTAACCCATCTAATTACCGTGTTTAGATTAGTTAAGTGTAGGTTACTTAACCCCATCTAATTACCGTGTTTAGATTAGTTAAGTGTAAGTTACTTAACCCCATCTAATTACCGTGTTTAGATTAGTTAAGTGTAAATTACTTAACCCCATCCCCTAATTGTCATATATGGTTAAGTGTTATTAAGAAATCAAGCCTGGTCCCATTTAACCTACCCATTCGTGTCATATCGGTTAAGTGTCATTAGTCAAATTTACTTAACCTTATCATGTGGCATTAATTTAATTAATGCACTCTCAACCTCTCACATTAGACTTTGTTGTGGTTATTAGTTAAGCCGGGCGGGTCCGGGTAGTTTTACACCACAACCTAGTCTAACCTCGGGTCTTAAGCGCGACATGACCAACTTCTCACATTGGATCCTATTGTTTGTAGCCACTAGTTAAGCCGGGCGGGTCCGGGTAGATTTATGCTACAAACTCAACCCAACCTCGAGTTGGCCATTTTCATGTTTGGTCTAGTGTCTTGTTACACTTACAACCCATATGTGTCAAGTTTTTAAGTCCCATGCTCATAGCCAAAGTTACATGTTGTCACGTTTATACCAATTTACCCAAATCATGTTTCATGTCATTAAAGTTTCCCCATAACATAACCCCAACGCTTTTAAACTCGCATATACATTCACAACAACGCATAATGGATTAAAGAAGGAACTTGGAAAAAGCATGACAAAAAGGGTATAAGGCCACAAGTTAATCATGGTGGCATATGAGGCGTAAATGTGTTCACTAACTTGCATATTACATTATTAAGCCTCAAAAACATGCATAACCCCAAACTTAGCACATAGGCGAATCATGATGATAGGTGACATAGAAAGATGCCTAGAAGTTCGCATATAGCATTACATGCAAGTTATCATAAGGGATATGATAGCTCTCATGTTGTATAATGCAACATTCAACATAAAGCTTATAGCTTTTAGCCCATAAGATCAAGATGGTGTCTTTACAAACATGATGGGATACATAACATGATAGCATGTATGATACTTAATGTTCAAACCCAACTTGCAACATTCATTTAACTTCATAGTTAGTATCTAATAGTAGGAGGGGGCTTACAATGCTATGAAGGCATAAATCAACATATAAAAAGATTGAGACGAAGCCACACTAGCAAAAACCCCCAAATCAATAAGCTCCAATAAAACCCTTGAGAAAATAATAAGAAAGGTCCTTGCTTTGAAGTATAAAGGTTGCGACTTTGGCCTTGAATCGAGCTTAGCAACTCTCATGTAACTTAGAAACACTCAAATGATCATCTAATCTCTCAAGAGAATGATGATAGAATTTATGACAAGAGGATGGAGGCTAGGGTTTTGAGTGGAGGCCATGATCATTAGAAATTTTGGCATAGTTTAGTTGCTAGAATGATTTTTAGTGATTTAGGTTAGGTCCTAGGGTGTTTTTATATAGATTAGGAGTAGTTTAGGCCGTTAGATTAACCCTAGGATAGATCCAAGCCCTCAAAAATCGTCACAAGCCTCCAAAACCGAGCCAAGCAGCAAAACAGGTGCACCAGGCTGCCTGGGTCCGACCAGGCAGGTCGACCCCCAGGTCGACCCTGGGGTCGACTCCCCAGTCGACCTGGTCCCACCCAGGGTCGACCTGGTCTGGGCGGGATTTTTCCCGCCTACCCTGATTTTCTGAAATTTTGAATCTGTTTTGAATTCTGATTTTTCGTGAAACTTCCGAAGGCCATATCTCGGCCATACGGACTCCGATTTACGAAATTTCGGACTCTATTTCGCGTATATTTCCTAGACGAACGCAATGGCACAGCCCATTTCTCCTGATTCAGACTTTATAATATAATTCTGCCTTGATTCTTGATTTAACATGTTGTTAAATTCGGGTTGTTACAGGAACGGAAGAAAAGAAGACGAAAGAAAATGGGTCAGACAATAAGTCTGGCAAGTTCAGTGATTACTAATATTTAAACAAGGAAAGGGATCATGACAGTGATAACTGAACATAGGATAATACCCTAATATAAGATAAGAGGAACATGTGATCGCACCCATTACTATGATCTCTCACCTACTTAACCGTTGGTTCAACCAGCCCCACTTGTTTATAACAAACGATCCCCTTAATGATCGGCTCCTACTCGCATGCATTCATATCCTATGTCATTCGGCCCCGCTTGACTGTAGCCACCTGTGCTAGTCCCACCATGGGATGCATCAGTCCCTCTGGTGGCAAACCGACACGATTCAAGATGCACAGGGTACACTACTGATGCCCAGTGCCTGATTTTTCCACTCCGGAGTACGTGCACGCCCATACTCCGTCGGAACCTACACTGGCCCACCAACCGCCGACGTTTTGACCGCTTATAATTCAGCTCAGTAATCGTGCCCCACCCTGCCTAGTTTCAGGGTACCATGATACATCTATGTGGGTTACTGCTGAAATGAATCGCCGTTACTAGGGTTTTCTAATCAACATGTTTATTTGGTTAAGTGTCCAAGTTTACCTAACCATGCCCATTCGTTTTAGTTAACATGTTGAATTGGTTAAGTGTTTTTCTAATTTACTTAACCCTACCGGTCCTGACTTAGCTTTAATTTATTAAAGCACCAACCACTCACATTAGACAGGTCTTGTTGTGGTCACTGGATGTGACAGTCGGTTCCGGACGGATTTACACCATAACTCAGTCTAACCTCGGGTTCTTTTTGGGCTTGATGCACTAACCACCCACATTAGATAGGTCTTGTTGTGGTCACTGGATATGCCGGTCGGTTCCGGGCAGGTTTACACCACAACTCAGTCTAACATCGGGTTCGGCATATTCGTCTTTTCTAAATTCATATTTTTCTATATATGTCAAATTTCTTTATGTGGATTAAATTAAATTTAATCACGCCATAATTATCCTTTGATTATGCCCACAATAAATGGTATATCAAATATACCATTTAATGAACAAATCTATGCCATGAATTTCCATATTTTCCCATCGTTATCCCCGTAGAACATACGTATGAATTACATAAAATGTTGGGCTAATAAATTAGCCCAAACTCATAATAAAAAGGGGTAATAAACAAGGAACATGAAATAAACATAAAATAACATACATTTAACTTATCACATGTAACTTGGCACAGATGTATCATTATCTTAACTAAACAGGTAAAGGTGAACTTGTGACTAAGTTGGATCTAATTTTCATGTAAACTTGATATGGGTCTAACATTGAGGTTTAACATATAAACCACAATTTAGCATACTAACTTATGTATGTCAAAACATAAGAAAGCTATTATAATAATTTTAATCACAATTTAGCATGATACTTATGTGTTAAAAACATAAGAGGACTATAATTCCAACTTTTACAACATAATTAGATTCAACCTAACATGAATATACATGAGTGCTGATCTAACATATAATCATGTGTTTTAGATCATAAACTTGCAAATAACCACCAATTTATAACATGACATGTTTACCATTTAATTTGCAAAATAAATCCATTACCCAATTATAATAGATTCCAATAACATAAAATGTTGTTCATCACCACAAGCATATAGACATGATTAATATACAACATGTTCATCGCCACAAGCATATGGACATGATTAATTACAACGATACTTTAAGATAAACGAGAATCATATCTTATACATAAGCATCATTCTATATCCAAATTACAACATGTCATGATTCAATTGAAAGAATGTTTAAATCTGCGTAACAACTAACTTACAAACTAGAAAGGAATTCTTGCGTTCTGAAATCTGAATTCTGAAATTGGAGATGCGTGCCTTTGATGAAGATCGTTGAAGTAGACTAGTTTTAATTTGATTTTTGATGTAAGCTTTTAATTGCTCTTTGAATTGAAAATGGTGACGGCTACTCCAAGTCTTCTACTGACGGCATTTCAATTCTAGGATTATTTTTCCGTGTGATTTTAGGTTGAGTATTGAGTTGTTCATATAGAATTCCAGTTTAATTATAGCCGTCCGAATGAACCTAGGGTTAATCACAGCCACTCAAACCAGATCAGGACCATCCAGAAACCCTAGTGACTCCGCAGCAAGTCATCAGTCGTTCAAAATTCAGATCTGGCTGGGGGCCAGGTCGACCCCCAGGTCGGCCTCTAGGGGGGAGGTCGACACTAGGGTCGACCCCCTAGTCAACCTGCCTGGGCGGGAATTTTCCCGCCCAGCCCGCTTCTGACTTCTGTTTGAATTTTGAAATCTGGCTTGAGCTGTTTGAACTTATTTAAATTTCTGAAACTTCTGGAGGCCATAACTTCTTCATACGAAGTCCAATTCACGCAAACTCGGACTCTATCTCAAGCAGAATTCCGAGACGAATACAATGGCATAACCCGTTTCCCTTAATTCTCAAGTTTGAAATTAAGTATTAATTAATTCGTTACTATAACATTAAAAGAAAGTACGGGGTGTTACAAAATTCATATACACCGAGTCTTCATTTGCATCCAGTTCAGTCCAGTCACCTATATACCTATCATAGAAACGACAAAACAATACAGGTCTTAAGTCATGGCAAAAGAATTAAACGAAGCATGCACACAAGATCTAACTTGTGCACATAGCAAAACTGTTATTGTTGTATTTGTATTCCTTGTGCACATAACAAAATTGTGCATATAACAAAACTAAATAGCCCAGTCACAATAATAGATAAGGCAGCCATACATAAAGCACATAAAAAGCAATTGGGCAGATGCATAGATGGTATAAAATAGAGTGGGTTTGTTGTATATATGCATGCTACCGATCGATATATATGCAAACAAAATGTTTACATATACATGTATGTGCGGCAGCCACCACATATACACAATTCTGTTTAAAACTAGGAAAGGGAAACAAACTAGACATGATTATAACCTGGCAAATAGAAATTCACCAGTATGAATAAAGCATGGGCCAAATGCATGCAACAACTAAGGGTCAGATTCAATTCCAGTTTTAAATGAAACAAGTGCAAATATGCATATAGTCAAGGTACATCAAGTAATAGTAGTGCACACCCAATCAAGTGCAGTATAATTATTTTCTTATCAAAAACGAATTATAAATGGGTCATCAAGTGACAAATTCTGTTCTTATTTTAATGTATGCAGCAAAAGAAAAGTGGCAACATGCACAAAGCAAAGCATATAGAGAAAGGCAACAATAACCTAAAAATAACTTGATGACCAAATGGAAAGGGGATGATAAATGATAGTACTAAGTTTTATTCAACCAATGTAATCGTATGAGTTTAGATGCCTAGCCATTTAAGTTCAGATCCCTTGACAGTGGTTCACAATTGGATAAAATAAATGCGGTGACCACTGAACACATACTAAATTTCCATGAAATACACAATTCAATGTACAAAGAGGTAGGGTCATGGCAAGGTTGGCTGTAACAATGGACAGTAGCAAGCATTTATCACAAGTGTAAGCAGCGAAAAAATGAATGAGTCTGGAACGCACTATTCATACATATATACACATACATGTGTTTGTATATATATATATATATATATATATATATATAAATTGAGTGTGTGTAAATTTATGCAGTAAACAAGGTGACCAACAACTATCAAACGTAACGTAAAGTAGAAATTCATGTATAAAGTGTCTAACATACCCGTAGTAGTTGTGCTCCCTTTTCAAGCTAGGGGTGAAGATTAAGCTTGTGATTCATGTAGAGTTATCCAAAAACAATAGGAATGTCGCCTAAAGTTGGTGGGATTAGAGTAATCAAAAGTGTCCACTTTTGACTAGCTTTATCCCGCCAACTCGGACTATATTTCTATTGTTGCGAACAGCTCCAACGAAATCATAAGCTCATATAAAAATTCCAAAAGATCAAAATTTCCAAATGTATTGTTAGTGGCACAAGTAATAATTTGTATGCTACCTTAGAGGCCTTAAAGTCCTTCAAGTAAGAAACACTCTAAGGTAGCATATAAATTATTGCTTGTGCACCCAACAACACCTTTGGAAATTTTAATCTTCTGGAAATTGGTACTTATGCCTCACCCCTAGCCGGTGCAAAAAATACTAAGTAGATCAACCCATAATCACAAGCAAGAGCACTTATCAGAAACCACTAAATATGACTCGAACAAAATGTTCATGTATAAAGTGTCAACATACCTGCAATAGCTGTGCTCCCTTTTCGAGCTTGGGGTGAGGCTCAATCTTGTGGTTTTGGTGGAATTGTCTGACAACTACATAAATGTCGTCCAAAGTTGGTGGGATTAGACTAATTAAAAGCTTCTCCTTTTGACTATCCTTATCCTACCAACTTGAACGATGTTCCTATTTTTGCTAACAGCTCGACCGAAACCACAAGCTCAAGCCTCACCCCTAACTGGTGCTGGAACAACTAAGTAGATCAACCAATCACAAGAGACACTCAGAAGGAACCAATAAGTATAACTAGAACAAAAAAATAATATATTTTTTATATTGTTTCCTCAGGTATTTGGGTTGTTCGCATCATCTTTTGATTTTATATTATCTGTTCTTACCAGTTTTGACCAAGTGTAGTATGCGTTCTAATCAATTTTGAGCAAGTGTACATATGCTAATTATTTGTATATACACAAAAATATTGAGTCATGTTTCCAAGCATGCAACATGAAGTAAGGCATAAAAGCAATAAGGAGCAGCTGAGTACCAAGCATGCATGGATGCTAGACATGCAAAAATCAGGACAACACGGTAATAAGAGTGTATGAGTTATCATATATATAAAATTCATACATATATAAATCAAAAGCAAAACAAGTACACAAAATATCATGAATAGAATACAAGTGCTGCAAGAAACAAATTCTTATCAGTATAGCAACAACCATTAAATTATATAAACTCACATTCAAGCTAAGAATTATATAAACCTTTATACAAAGATTACATTTTTTGAGTGAATGTATGAACTGAACAACATATAGCAAACCAAAATCATTTGAATTGGTCAATAAAAATCAGACTAGAAAATAGGATTTTCAACTCAAATTTAAAACCTAATCACCATTGTCATATGAGCGTATTTGAGTTCATGCTTAAACATAAACTATGCTCAAGAAAAGAGGATAAATCGAGCAAATCAATAAACAGAATCACTTACAATTTTCCAATTGCTACCGTGCTTGAAATAAAAGGACGGATATGAAAGCAAAGCATCATTTCTTAACAAAAACCATAATTTGAAGGAGGAAAACGGTCCCACTTCCATTTATGCTCGACTACTAGCGGTGGCTCGTGATTTGCAGGTGGTAGCGAGGTGATTTGGATGTCGCGAGGAGATTGAGGAAATGACGGAGGGTTTCATCTACCATTTATTATTTTTATTTTATAAAGAAAAGAAGGGACAAGAAATGATTTTGGGAGATGCGTTTTTTCATAGCCGAAGGTAATAGGTTTTTTTAAAAGACATAAATTGGTTGTTTTGACAACCAATGTTTAAAGAACCATTTAACATCGCTTAAAAAATTACTAATGTTAAAAGAATTTTTAACATCGGTGGTTTTACCAATTGATGTTAAAAGAGTGATGTCTATTCCATTTTATCTAGTAGTGACTGGATATATATATATACTCTGATCTTGTAGTTGTGATTTACCCCTTTGTAACCTAGTTGTTGTATTAATGAAGAAATTATTTCTGTTTCATTGTGATGTTTCTAATGTGTTATAATTCGAGGCGATGATAATTCCAATGTTTGAAATTCTGTCATTTGAGCATTTGGATGCATTAAATGCCAATTTTCGAAGGTTGAAAATCTAGGTCGTTACAACATGGTATCGGAGCTTTCGTTTCTACAAAGGTATGGGATATAACTCATTGGACATGGGTTTAGAAATAACCTAGAATGAGTAAAACCCAATGAAACGTAACTAACTCTCCCTAAGATATTTAGTACGTATGTCGTAATAGCATTTTCGTACTATTTACAAATAATTGAAAATGAGCGGTAGATGAGAATGCGGTAGGGGAAGAAGTAGCACCACTACGAATGGTCTAGATGCCACTATGGTTGATGAAGTTGATAATCAAATTCAGTCTCAAATGAATCTTTAGAATCTAAATAAGTACAAAACGAATATGGAAGGGAAACCTTTCAATGGTTCAAAAGATATTATAGAGTCCCAAGCATGGATTTATTCGCGTGAGAAAATTTTCAGAGGGCTAATCCTGGAAGACAATCAAAAGAGAATGTTAGCTATAGGGAAACGTCATGGAGGCGCAACAACCTGGTGGGATACAATTATACAAGAGAAATTGGAAGATGACTTTTTGTGGAGTTAGTTTAAAGAAGCCTTTGAAGAAATGTACATGCCTTCGATTGGTATCTCCAGGATGTATCAGGAGTTTCAGGACTTAAAGCAAGGAATATGTCTTTTGAGGAATAATTGAATAAGTTCAATAAGCTTTCTCAATTTGGTCCAGATCTGATCAACACTCCGCTGAACAATAATGAATGGTTTACTAAAGGGATGAAGCCAAAGTATCTTGAGAGGATGACCGCCCTTGTAAAGAAATATTTTGTTGACTTAGTGGGTATGGGCTATAGATATGCTACTCTGAATCAGCAGAAACAAATAAGGAGAAGGAAGGTCAAAGTAGCAATAATTGGAAGAATAGAAAGTTTATTGGAAAGAAACAAGGCCAACATAAAAGGAAAAAGGAAGAAAACGATTACCGCTTAAGGATGTCACATGCTACAATGGCCAGGGAAAAGGGAACTATTCGACAAATTGCAGCAAGTCCAAGAAGTCGACAAACCAAATCATGGAATTATGGAATGCTATAATTTCCACAAGCTTGGACATCTAATAAAGGGTTGTCTAAGTATGAAGAAAGTTGAAGTGGCAAAGGTTTATGCTATTGCTGAGAGTTCTTTATTCGTTAAGAAAGAGAGGGGGAAGACAGTGCTAGAAGGTAATATTTTCATCACTAATAAATTAGTCCATGTTCTTTTTGATACTGGTGCCAATTGTTTCAAATCTCGCAAATATCGCCCGAGATCTCCTCCAAGATCTCGTTTTGGGCTCCTTCCGAGACGAAACAGAAAATATCACTCTAAATCTTCTTTCAAATATATCACTCGATATATTGCAATATTGAACGATATATCGACTGAGACGAAATACTGGAATATCGTCCGAGATCTAAGATTTTTTGGTTAAAATTTAAATTTATGCCTAAATTAGAACTATAATTAAAAAACTCAAATCTAGCCATATCAATCTTTTGTTATTTAACATTTTGCATGATAAATGACTATATTGTATGTTTGCATATGTTTTACAATGCTTATGATTTTCATATTCGTCTTTTTACACACAGGTTACTTATGAAATTATGTATTTTATGGTCTATTTATGCTGAATTTTTTAATGTTTTGGATCCTTTTAATGTTTCTTGTCTAACAATATTCCTTTTTAAAGCATATTACGATTTAGAGTATGAATGATCTTTCACAAAATAAAGAATAATAAAGTTCTTTTGCATTTTAAGTTTAAGTTACTGTATTTTTGATAGCATTCATAAAATTCATTTTGTTAAAATATCATTTTTAACAAATCATGTACCCCGAGATTGTTCCGATATGAACTTTCAGACCCGAGATGAAAATCTGAGATGAACTCCAGAGTTAGACTCATCTCGTCCGAGATCTCCCCCGATACGAGACCGAGTTTATAAATTCCCCGAGATGAAACGCGACCGATATCCGAGATTTAAAACCTTGTTGGTGCCTCACATGTTTTATTTCAAAAACCCTTATAGAAGAACTAAAACATGAACCCGAATATGTGGACCAACCCCTTTGTGTAAGTAACCTAGTCGGTGGTCCCACTAGCATACATCTATATTGCAAGAATGTTCTTATCTCTTATTTGCATCATGAATTTCCTTTCAATCTATTTGTTCTAGACTTTGACAAAATTGAAATTATACTTAGAATGAATTGGATGAATAAATATAAAGCACATTTCGATTGTGAAAATAGAAAAATATAGGTAAAAATGAATCTTGGGAATTTAACTGAAATATCTTGTAAACACCCTAGCCTAAAAAGGGACAACTTAATGTATACTCTAGATTGCCCTAGCACCAACATCAACACTATCATATAGTTAGTGATTTTCCTGACGTATTCGAAGAAGTCAAAAGCCTTCTTCCATACTGAGAAATTGAGTTTAGGTTCGACCTAGTACCTAGTTCCTGACCTGTTGTCCATCCTAATCGGGGAATGGCCCCAAGTGAGAGAGAAAAGCTAAATAAACAAATTAATGATCTTTTGGAGAAAGGATTTATTAGACCAAGCCGTTAAAATGAGGGTTGGCTGTGGTATTCGTAATCGACTCAGAAGGTTCATTGATATTGTGCATTGACTATCGAAACCTTAACAAACAAACTTTTAAGATTAAATATCCATTGCCTCAAATAGACGACCTATTAATCAGTTAAGCGGTGCTTGATTTTTCTCAAAAACGGACCTAGCCACTGGTTTTCATCAGCTTAAAATCGCCGAGGACTGTATACATTTGGTTGCTTTCTGTGGACCCAATACTTTCTATGAATGGTTAGTAATGCCATTCGCATTGATAAATGCCTCCGCCTATTTTATGGATTTATTAATTCGAGTTTTCCGTGAAGTCTTGAATAAATTTGTATTGGCCTTCATGGATGATATTCTGGTTTACTCCAAAACCGAGGAAGAACATGCAGAGATTTGAGAATTGCTTAGGAAATATTGAGAAAGAATGTGCTGAAAGATAAGCTCTCTAAATGTCGTTTTTGGGAAAGAGAAGTAAAGTTCCTTGGACATATCGTACCTGAGAAAGCAATTTCCATAGATCCATATATAGATATCTGCCATTCTGGACTGGAAGCAGCCTAAAACTCCAAAGAAAGTTCAGAGTTTCCTAGGATAGGCTGGCTATTATAGAAACAAGATTTCTCAAGGACAGCATCACCTTCAACCAAGTTAATAATGAAGAATGCAAAATTTGTTTGGTCCCCAAAATGTGAAGAAGCCTTTAAGGAGCTAAGGAAAAATTGACATTTGCTCCAGTTTTTGATACTATAAATGGGAATAAAGGATTATCAATGTATACAAATGCATGCAAAGAAAGAGTTGGCACAGTTTTGATGCAAGTAGGTAGAGTAATTGCCTTTGCGAGTGTAGGCAATTGAGACCTCATGAAAGAAATTACCCCACACATGACTTGGAACTGCTAGCCATTATATTTTCTCTAAAGATTTGGTGGCATTATTGTTAATCGACATTTTGGTCCGGTTACCAGAAGCAGACAAGGCCCACACGACTCGGCCCATCATATTGCTCAACATCCCAGAAGCATCGCCAACATATTCAAGAATCAAGCTAAGACAAGGTCGCGCAAGAATGGTCGTCATGGCTCGTCAAACTACTCTCACGTGGTACAAGCCTCGGGATATGAAATTTGTGTCCCCATGGTATGTGGGCTTCCTTCAACTCAAAGTTGTCACTGTCAAGCTTCTCTTTCCGGGATACCTTCTATTCCCGTTGTGTCGACACGCTTTTTGGTCGAAGCTATCACACGTTAATGGCATCAAACACAAAGCGATTCATTCAAAGTCATGATGTAAACATAAAAGTGGATCGAACCCCTTTAGATAGCCTCTTTTAGGTCCGAAAACGTCAATTACAGTGCTTTTCATCATATATCTTGTAGCCCTCCGAGCAAACTTCAGGTACAACTTTCGTTTGCCCAAAACGGCCTTACAGTTTGAAAGTTATGCCTATTTCCGTGAACGCATGTCAATACCTCAAAACCATCGAATCATCTCAACACGGCGAGCTCAGAATTCGGCAAGCAAGCCTCACCCCTTCCTTTTCGTATCCCTATAAGGATACCAATTTCGTATCCCCTGGCGGGATACAAAATTCTTATCCTGTATACCCCCTAGGGGGATACGAATTTCGTATCCCCCAGAGGGATACGAAATTCGTATCCCTCAGGAAGTATACGGATTTCGTATCCCCTAGAGGGATATGAAATTCGTATCTCGTATCCCCTAGAGGGACACGAACTTCATAACCCCTAGAGGGATAAAAAATTCGTATCCCATATCCCCCAGGAGGGATATGAATTTCGTATTCCTTAGAGGGATAAAATCTTTTCCTACACTTCATAAAAGAAACCGAAATTTTAGTGTGTGGACCCCATATCTTACCTACTCCACTACCAACCAACTCCTATAAATACCGCTTCACTTCCAACATAAAAAAGGTTGGTTCAAGCTCCCTTCCAAGATCTAATGGCTGCCTAAGAAGTAGATACTCCTTCCAAACCGTCCAAAACACCCTCCTTCATCATACAAAGAGGAAGATACCTATTCTTGGACTCCTAAGCATGCTCTTGGACATTTAACCATCCTTTTGGACATTAAACCACCTTCGGACTTCCCGAAGCTCTCAAGCACCATTAATGGCCTCCATATTCCTCCCTACGGACATCGGACATAGCACAAACCACTAAAATGTTGCATGCAAATTTTCATCCACTTTTGGACATTTACAAGGGCCTTTACCCTACCTGTAGACATTTCCCAATCTCTCAAACATCGTTGACCAAGTCAACACTCTTTCCACTTAACGAAGAAGAAGAAGGCCTTCGAACCGCCGACTCTGCCACAACATCGGAGACTCCCGACACCCTCTGGACCTTGGCAACTCCTGACACTCTTTGTACCTCAGACCTTCCCGACAAATTCCAGACCTCAGCAACTTACGACACTCTCCGAACCTCGGACCTTCCCAACACCTTCCGGGCCTCGGCAAATCCTAACACCCTTTGGACCTCGGAGCCTCCTGAAACATCTCGAACCTCGAAAACTCACGGCCCCTTCGGACCTCGGAACCTCCAGATACATCCCGAACCTAGGAAACTTCCCGACTCATCCCGGATCTTTGAAACTCCTGATGCTGTTAGGGACTACGGAATGGATCGTTCAGGCAAAGCAAACACTAGAGGGGGTGAATAGTGTTTGTAAAAATATAAAAAAACTTAAAACTAAAGAGAATTATGGATTGAATCAAACACCACTAACACAATCGCAGACACAGACTCAAACATAGATGCAAAATAAATAGAAATAAAAATGCAGAAAAAGGAAAGAACGCACTGGATTTTATACTAGTTCGAATCACTCCAACGTCCAGTCCCGCGCAATGCTGGATTGTGCAGACTTTTATTACTATTTCCAATAGTCAAATACAACCTCCTTGATTTCACGGCTCAGTAAGGAGGCATTGACTGCTATCCGTTGATTTCATGGCTCAACAAGGGCACACCAACTCCTATTCCTACATTTCACGACTACAAGGATACACTGATTCCTCTTTGACTTACAAACATGGTTTATTCAACCCAAGCAATTACAAAACAGCACTATAACTCTTCAGTAGCACTTGATTCAGAGAGTAGAGAGTGTAGAGAGAAGAAGTTTGATCAAAACAGAAGTGAATTTGGCAGAGTATAAGTGTAAAAACCATAAAAATGATTAAGAATAATGATGGCATGAAAGAGGATGAAGTTGGAGAAGAAGATGTGTTAAAAAAAATTCAGTTTTAACCTCTTTTTATAGAGTATGAAGGGTTGCAACTGTTCTGAAGCATTTCATATAGTGAAAAGACACTTCCCTTCAAAATTAAAAAAAATAGCCATTATATGTCGACATGCTCTTTTTGCTATGTCGACATACCCATGTGCATTTTTGATTTTCAAAGCATTTTCAAGTGTTTTTGATATGTAACAAATTCTGGAAATTCTTGAATAAAATTCTAGTGTTGTAAATTAATATTATATGATAAAAAAGCATATGAAAACATATTTTTAAACTATATAAATATATTTATAAAATTATAAGGTTTTAAACTATATATAAAGTATAAAAAATATAAGTTTGAAAAACAAAGAAGAATAAAAATAGAAACAAATAGAAAAACAAAATAGAGAAGATTAAGGATAGAATTGAAAATCAGAATTTGAATTTGAATTTGAATTTGAATTTGAACCTGGAGTGCTATTTAGAGTCTTACAAAATCTAGACTCTATAAATATATTAATCTTGAACTCTTGAAATCTTGATTACTCATGAGTCTTGAAATTTCTTTGATCTTTAAATCTCTATCATCTTTATAACTGCACAGTCTTCAGTAATATTTCATATATGTAATTCCTATACACACACACACACACATATATATATATATATATAAATATATATATATATATATTCTACACAAAAAGCGTTAGCATATATTTTATAATCAATGATAATTGAAATAAGGTGGTTGTCATCAAAACTCCATTCTCCAACAATCTCCCCCATTTTCGATGATGACAACCTTAGTTTATAAAATATCGTACCTGTATATACATGTTTGATGATGTTCCTTCTATACTCCGCATGTCCGTAAGAATCCTATAAACTATGCTTATATTTTATAATTTCTCCCCCTTTGGCATTATCAAAAAGAAATCCTAAAGATACTCCCCCTAAATCGTATAATTCACTGAATAGAACATAAGTAACTATCCCTTATAAAAATACTCCCCCTAAGTCCTAAATTTATCTATACTTATCCTATAACATTTGATTCTATCCCTAAATTTATGCTATAAATGTTTGTAATATGTCTATCCCTGATTCTATAATATCCTCATATCCTTATATTTCCTTCTAAATCTATGATTATAAACCTAAAATATAATAACTCCCCCTAAAATTATGACTATACTAGTCTAATAAACTTAATAAAGGATAATAAACTATGTAAAACCAACCACCATTTTATAATCAATTCAAACAATCAAGTAATTCAATTAAGTAATCTTAAAAAATTAAATCAACCAAAGCATTCTTGAACCTTCAACTAATCCTTAGAAACTCCCCCTTAATCTAATACAAGACTAAACCTATCCTAAACTCTAATTCCCTTAAAACTATAATGAGACCTTAATCTAGACTAAGAATTAACTCTGATAAAATATCCTTAAAATTATGATATAAGTAAAGAAATTAAATCCAATCAATATTTATTTATGTTTTGTTGCCACAGAACATCAATTCAAGCAAGAAACCATACATTTATTGTAACTTCTATTTATCTAAAACCTATAAATTTCCTATAAATACTTAAGTTTTCTAACAAACCTACCAATCACTAATGAAATTTAACCATATTAAGTAAGTTAATCAAGTTATTTAAGTTAAACAAATCAAACAAACCAAATAAGTCAATCAATTCAATCAAGCCAATCAATTTAACCAAGACAAAGTAAATATGTTATATGTTTAATAATCCTATGTGTTTCTAAGACAATAATTCCCCATATAGTATACTTGTTATATGTGGAGTTAAAGGTTAATATAATATATAGTATGTTGGTAATAATGCAGTATGGCATATACAAGATTATATGAAGTGATATATTGAATGAAATGCAATTTGTGATGTAAATGATTATGATTTGAGATGCAGTGTAATGATGTATTATATGAAATAAGATGTGTAATGGTAATAATATATAGAATGATTTGATGATGATATGGATTTCTATAAAAGATACTTAAAATAATATCTAACTATTATGAATATAATAAATTATTTTAATCAAACAAGGATAATGTTAATTTCTAGACTTAGGTTAATTATACTAATGAAAGTGATTAAAATACTAATAAAGATAAGAGTTTTAAAAAATATTCATGATAAGTAGTCAAATATTCAAAATAATTATGGAGTTAAATAATATTAGTAGGGTAAATATAGTAAGAATTGAAGATCATTTTAGAGAGAATATAAAATTATATAAAGTAGACTATAAATATATATATTCGTAATTGTATATAAAAATTTATTTAAAAAGTCTTAAAATCTAATTTATTATTTATCTGTTGATACAAATCAATTTTTCATTTAAACTTTAGAAGTCAAAAATATATTAATTGCTAAAGAACCATTTATATGTTAAAACTATAAAAGAAATCGATAAATATAATAGAATTATTTTAATGAAATGAAGTAAACTATAGAACTATAACTTCCTATGTTATATATTTAATCATAAAAATCATGTATTATATATATCAAAATATTAAGTTAGAAAATACAAGTTTCATAAA
Organism: Allium sativum; assembly: GCA_030737875.1. Lineage (NCBI taxonomy): Eukaryota > Viridiplantae > Streptophyta > Magnoliopsida > Asparagales > Amaryllidaceae > Allium > Allium sativum. The sequence goes on from CM060926.1 coordinate 534,982,665, forward strand.
TCTTAATAAATCAAGAAATAAAAATTAGTATTTAGTTTCAAATAATATCTTTGATAATGTAATCCAAAAGTTGTTATGAAAATATAAGTTTAAACTGTAAATGTTTAAACTACATATAAAAGATATATAAACTTATATTTTATAATAATATCAAAAAGTTATATTAACTTTGTATATCATATTAACATGTTTATATAATTAATTTATATAATTTTAATATATATATATATAGAAACAAAGTATAAGAAAATAAGTAGACAGATAAAGTTAATAACCAAAATTTGAATTGGCATTTACTTATCGAAAGAATGGAGGGAAGTTTGAAAATTCAAAATTTATTTTATTATTTTATTAATAATTTGAATTTCAAAATTCAAATTACAAATTTGATTTTTAAATTTCAAATTTGAATTTTAAATTTCAACTTTTGAATTTTAAATTTCAAGTTTGAATATTAAAGTTTTAAATTTCAAATTCAAAGCAAAGTAAACAAATCATCCATTCAACCAAAAATTTAAAATTAATTAAGGTGTACCCGGTTTTTAGATCGATTTCTTCGATATTCACTGAATTTTGAATTGATCTTCTAGAATTTGATGATGAGAACTACTCTATTGCGACGGGCTCGTTTTTCTGATCAGGACAATGTATTCGTTTGCTGAATTTGTACATCATATGAGAAAGATATTGAAGATTTAGTAGTTCAACGATCTTGTCGCCAAAATTTGAATTTGGAATTTTTGAATTTTGAATGAATAGACACTTCAACTACTATATAAAGGTCCAAAAGTCATATCTCTTCATAACCACTTCTCTTCTTCTTCTTCTTCTTCTTCTCGTTTTCCATTTTCAATCAAACTTTCAGGAGGCATAACTTCTTCGTTTCTACACGGAATTGGACGAAATCAGCGGCAAATCGAAGAGGAATTCGAGGACTACGGTAGCTTGGGGATGAATTTGGATGGTATTGGGGTGAAACAAGTTGAAACACTAAGAGGTATGAATAAAATCCCGTGATAGTTTTCAGTTTTGAATCGCCAACTTCAAACCGCTATATCACACTTAAACTTGATTGGAATTTGACGATCTACCCATCAAATCGACCTCAAGAACGAGATCTAATTTGGAAAAGAATTTGAGACAACATAGCCTAACCTGTGAATGCAATTTAAAGATCTTTGTTGACATTTTTGGTTTCCTTCTCTCTTTATTCACCAAAACTTCATTTGATCATTACTTGACCAATTCTTGATGGAATCTCATGAAACCAGCGACATTATGAAGCAAATGAAGAGAAGTAAAATATGAAGATAAGTTGTAGATGAAAATCCAAAGTTATAAAGTGATCTGGTACCCATTTCTTTGCTGATTTATATTATATATATATCCATTTCTTCTTGATGTCTCTTCACCAACCGTTGTTACTCTTCTCCTCTTTTTAATTTCTTTTCAGAATTTTAATTTTCAATAGCCACCATTTTGGAAATTGAATTTCCAACAGCCACCTATTCAGAATTTGAATTTTCAATAGCCACCATTTCGGAATTTGAATCACCAACAGCCACGCTACCTATCTTTTCAACTTTTGAATTTTCAAAAGTCATATAGCACATCTTTTCCTGAAATATGACTTGTCTTTTCAAAGAATCGAATGACTTTCCAAAAAATAAATGACTCTTCAAATAAACAAGTGACTTTTCAAATAATTAACTGCAATTTTAAACAAGAATATCACGATAGTTTTGTACCACATCCATAGATCAAAAATTTCAAAATTTAAAAACATTTCAACTTTCAAATTTTCAAAATTGAAAAATCAAATCATAGTAACTTGATTTTTCAATAAAATTGAATGCAGACTCATCTAATACTTGATGCAATACATGAATTAAAACTAGTGTTCAAAATTTTGCATTTAAAATTTTCAAAGATCAGATTATGAACTTTTTGAAAAACCTCGCTTTGATACCAATTGTTAGGGACTGCGGAATGGATCATTCAGGCAAAGCAAACACTAGAGGGGGGGGGGTGAATAGTGTTTGTAAGAATATAAATAAAAATTAAAACTAAAGAGAATTATGGAATGAATCAAACATCACAAACACAATCACAAACACAGATTCAAACACAGATGCGAAATAAACAGAAATAAAAATGCAAAAAAAGGAAAGAACACACCGGATTTTACACTGGTTCGGATCACTCCTACGTCCAGTCTTGCACAATGCCTGATTATGCAGAATATTATTACTATTTCCAATAGTCAAATACAACCTCCTTGATTCACGGCTCAACAAGGAGACACCGACTCCTATCCCTTGATTTCATAGATAACAAGGGCACACCGACTCCTATTCCTTGATTTCACGGCTACAAGGATACAATGATTCCTCTTTGACTTACAAACAGGGTTTATTTAACCCAAGAAATTACAAAACAGCCCTATAACTCTACAATAGCACTTGATTCAGAGAGTAAAGAGAAGAGAGTGCAGAGAGAAGAAGTTTGATCAAAACATAAGTGAATTCGGTAGAGTATAAGTGTACAAACCATAAAAATGATTAAAAATAATGATGGGATGAAAGAGGATGAAGTTTGAGAAGAAGATGTGTTAAAAAATTCTGGTTTAACCACTTTTTATAGAGTATGAAGGGTTGCAACGGTTCTGAAGTGTTTCAAATAGTAAAAAGACACCGCCCTTCAAAATTAGAAAAAATAGTTGTTATGTGTCAACATGCTTTTTTTGCTATGCCGACATACCCATGTACATTTTTGATTTTCAAAGTGTTTTTGATATGAAACGAATTTTGGAAATTCTTGAGTAAAATTCTAGTGTTGTAAATTAATATTATATGATAGAAAAACATATGAAAACATATTTTTAAACTATATAAATATATTTATAAAATTATAAGGTTTTAAACTCTATATAAAGTATAAAAATTTAAGTTTGAAAAACTAAGAAGAATAAAAATAGAAACAAATAGAAAAGACTGAGGATAGAATTGAAAATCAGAATTTGAATTTGAACCTGGAGTGATATTTAGAGTCTTATAAAATCTAGACTCTATAAATATATTAATCTTGAACTTTTAAACTCTTGAAATTTTGATTACTCATGAATCTTGAAATTTCTCTGATCTTTGAATCTCTATCATCTTTATAACTGTACAGTCTTCAGTAATATTTCCTATATAATTCTTGCATACATATATATATATATTCTATACAAAAAGTGTTAGCATATATTTTATAATCAATGATAATTGAAATAAGGTTGTTGTCATTATAACTCCATTCTCTAACAGATGCCGTCCGAACCTCGGAACTTCTCGACATGCACCGGACTTTGGAAACTCCTCGACTGTTCCCGACCAACAAGGAAGCTCGACAACACGGATTAATCGAATATCGTCAATCAATGTATACACTTATAATGATGTCTTCCATTGTACTTTCTCAATAGTGAAATAAAATCAGTAAATCCTTAAAGGTGGACGTAGGTTCAATCTGAACCAAACCACAATAGATTATTGTCCTTTACTTTCTTACACATTATTACTGCATCTCGCATATTTTTCCCTTTTGGATATTTAGTTTCAAATTTTTGGAACTCCCGGGTGTTGATGATAGACAACTATTTGTTAGGAGAAAATTTTGAACTGTACATAGAACCACTATTTCAAATCTCGAAAATATCTCCCGAGATCTCCTCCAAGATCTTGTTTGGGGCTCTTTCCAAAATGAAACGGTAAATATCACTGTAGGTCTCCTTTCGATTATATCACCCGAGATATTATGATATCGAACAATTTATCGATTAAGACGGGATAATGGAATACCGTCTGAGATCTTGGTTTTTTGGTAAAATTTAAATCTGTGCCTGAACTATGATAATAATTAAATAACAAATCTTACCATGTTAATCTTCTGTTATTTTACATTTTTCATGTTAAATGACCATGTTGTATGCTCATATATGTTCTACTACTTATTATTTTCATATTCATCTCTGTTTATATACAAGTTACCTATGAAATTATGTATTTTATGTTCTAGTTATGTTGAACTTTTTAATATTTTGGATCTTTTTTATGTTTTATGTTTTGAAATTTGGTTAATACATCATATAGATCTAAGGGTAGTATTGAACTCCCGACCTCTTACTCGGTAACTAAATACCATACCACTACGCCATACTCTCTTGGCCTTTTTTTATGTTTTATGTCTATCAATAATTCATGTTTATGGAACATATGTTGTGAGCATTAATTTATTTGCATGTTGTTATATTTCTATTTTGGCATATTACGACATAAAGTATAATGAATTTTCATAAATTAAGAATAATAAAGTGATTTTGCAATTCAAGTTTAAGTTACTATGTTTTTAATAGCATTCATAAAAATCATTTTGCAAGAATATCAGAATTTAATATATTATGTACCTCAGATTGCTCTGATATGAACTCTAAGACCTGATATGGAAATCCGAAATGAATCTCCGAGTTAGACTCATCTCATCCGAGATCTCCCACAATACGAGATCAAGTCTCTAAAATCTCCAACATAAAACGCGATCAATATTCGAGATTTAAAACCTTGCACATACCACAAGCCTCTAAAGTATTTGTTCACTTATAAAGATTTGAGTTTGAGACAATATCGTTGGTTGGAATTTTTGGCATTATATAATCCAAATATTCAATATACGCATGGGATAGCCAACGTTGTAGCAGATGCTTTAAGTAGGAAACATGTTGTTATTGATTACTTGGTTATTACCCTAACTCTTATTGAAAAGATTGCTAGTAAGCAAGGAGAAGATAGGTTGTTACAAATAACATCTAAGAATATAAAACAAGGTAAGGTTTCCAGTTTTGAGATTGTTGATAAAGGTATTTTGAGGTTAAAAGGAAGAATTTGTATCAGAAACATAAAAGAACTCAAGAAAGAAATATTGGACGAGTGCCACAAGTCCAAATTCAGCATCCACCCTGGAGTTAATAAAATGTATTGAGATGTTAAACATACATTTTGGTGGAGAACTGTGACACTCCACATCCGTTAACGTCACTCATAAGAGAATGCTTTAAGTTCCGTGAAGCGAACAGGCGATCATTACAGAGAATATCCAAGACAGATGAAATAAGCAGCGATTTTTTTTTAATACTTTATTATAATAGAAGTAAAACATAGTCTCAGAAATATGTTAAAACCAGTTACAACCATCAAATTGTCTCAAATCCGACTTTCAAGCCAACACAGAAAATAAAATACCAAAGTACATAGAGTCATATCCCATAGCATAAGCCAAACTAAAGTGGAATGCAAATCAAAGCGATACATTTCCAGTCAAGTCCAAGTTGAAGCAATATCCTAGTTATTGCTGAGTATCGCCACCCTGAGAACCTGAGGGGGGAAGGAAGAAAGAGGCGAAAGAAAAAGGTCAGACATAAAGTCTGGCGAGTTCCAGTGATTTACAAATATGCTTGAAGTAGGAATGACAAGACAGTTAAATAATATTGGGTAAGAAAGGTATAGTTTTACAACAGATAATCTAAATAAAATAAAAGGATGGACAGGATAACAGAAATAAACTTATGATCGATTAAAGCTTCACTTTTATATCTAAAACGAGTAAGTATCTGAAAATATATTTCTAAACATACACGTTTCATATTTCAAATCCTAGTCTGCAACAATACTAGTATAACAATTTCAACATGATTACGTATTAACATGATTCACAATAGGAACAACAGCAGGAATAACAACAGTATTAAGCGTACCCTAATTACATAACCGAATTAGGTGTTAACCTAATTACATATCAGCAGTATTAGGTGTACCCTAATTACTACCCAAGAGATCGGCTCCCTATTACCCAAATATCATGTGTCAGCGCCGACAGTAGGGTGCGTCACTCTCTAACCCAGCAACTTATTGAACACAACAATATTCATAGGTGTTATAGTGTCTTATTTTTCCTAGTTGGACTCATGCATGCTCTTGACTCCTCCGGAACGCGCCCGTAACCACCCACATGTGAACCTCTTACTATCAAGTTCAGTAAAGCATGCCCTGGCCCCTACCTAGTGCGAGGCCCCTTCTAATAAGATACCAAACATGGATGCTGACTGATATAGGTTCCAAACAGCAGATTGACACAAGTCAAAACCCCCTAAGCGTGTGTCCCCAAAATCTAGGATTTAAGAGTCCCCAAAACCCGATACAACAACAGACGGGGGCCTCTTTGCTTATTAATACTTATATTCAACTTAGCAGGTTCAGGTTTTATTAGTAAGAATGGTTGTAATGTCATTATGTATATACAACCCCAGTCTTAACATGTCGTTACTTAATGTCCGTTTAAGCCAAAGTTAACATGTCTATTCCTTATGCATATTGTTTATTGACTACATCTCCAAGTTACAGGTTCATGCATAAGGTCTGTTTACAACAAGTCTAGATAGGTATACTTATCCTTTTTCCCCAATTTATAACATACACAGGTTTATGCATTTCTTTACCAAAACAGTTGATTACCAACGAGTATAACCGTCACAAACAATTTCAGTAACACTTATTAGTGTTGTTATGGGGGCGTGGCAATTTATTTCCAACACATATAAGCGTTGGTAGATTTTCTCTTCCAACGCTTATAAGCGTTGTTATATCTTCCTTTGCAACGCTTATAAACGCTGGTAGATCTTCTCTTCTAACGCTTATAAGCGTTGGTATATCTTCCTTCGCGACGCTTGTAAGCGTTGGTAGATTTTCTTTCGCAACGCTTATAAGTGTTGGTGAATCTTCTTATGAATAATCAATTAATAACATTAATTGTCAATTAAGTTGCTAAAATGATAATTAATAACTAACATGATTATAATATAGAATATTCAACATGCATCCAAAACTAATATTATTCCCAATTTAAAAAGTATAACTCAATGAATATCAATAAACAACATTCATAATCAAGTACCGATATATAATATCAGTTAACAACAGACAAATACGATACATAATTAAGTTGCTAAATTCAATAAATAAATGAAATTCTACAAATACCAAATTCGAAACTCGGGCCATACAACGAAGTCCCTATCTGAAGATTCAAGATCTTCTTCATCAGTACCACTACAACTACCATCCAATCTTCTCTTTTCTTTTAAAAGTACCTACATGCATTCAATATCACAATGATTTGAAATTATCAGTTAAAGCCAAGACTGCACAAAAAATAATGCACTAGTTCAACATTCAATTCAAACCGAGCAGCAAAATTCAGTTGCAAACTAAGTTGCGCAACTGAGTTGTTCGGAAATCTCAGTTGCAAGCTCAGGTGCAAAAGATACCACATTCAAGCATGCTTATATAAGGGTACGAAGTCGAAACTTTTTTCAAGTATCAGTTGTTTTGAAAATGAACTTAATTTATAATAATTCTTATTTTCTAGCATGTGGCATTCATGAACGCAGAACCCAAATATATCAATATTTATTTTTTGCCATAAGTGTAAAACAAAGCTTCAATCATCATAGCTTGCATTTGTATGAATGATTAAAAACTTCCCAAACATATAAGAGTTTTGAAACAAAATAAAATTAAATGTACAATACTATATTGCACATAATGTTAAATGAATATAAAATAATTGAATTTTCAATTGGAAAACTTAAATATAATTTTTTTTGATTCTATTTCCATCTCGTTTTACCAAGATGTTCAAGAAAATCAATACTATATGACATATAATACCCAACTGGTTTATGCACGAAACAATGGGTCTAAATTATGTGTTCAAAAATGCTAGTTTAGAACAATCAAAACCGTGACGTACATACACATTTCGCTAAAACTGAAAGCACACAATTAAACTCTCTTTCCATAAAGCTGATTTTTGATCCTGAAAAGAGTCTGAAGCAAAATTGTTTGATCTGTGAGATAAAAAGAACTTTTGCATTTGATGCTTGCATTTCTTTAAATGATTAAAGGTACCATGTTCATTTTAATTGTAGCAGTGGGTTTTTAACCTGAACTTCTTTGTCAAAAGAATAAAAGGATTGGTTTACCCGGGGGTATGAGGGCTTGGATTAGCGGATGGCTTTACTGTACCCTCCTCAGGAGTTTACCAATCCGCCGGGTTCTCCTGGGTTTTCAAAAAAAAAAGGATTGGTTTACCAAACATATTGCCAATTTAAGTTGCTAACTAAAAGCATTACTGCTTAATATACCTTTGTTTTTAAGTCGTACAATATTTCAGATCATGAGTATAACTTCACACCAAATGAGAGGGAACTAAAACTAAATAGTGATATATGTGATATATTAGAATATACTTCCTAAAATAATCTTGAACTGAAATTTCAACTAAAACATTTCAAATTAAATTTTGTAGAAAAATGCAAACACGCTAATGAATTAAATATGAAAGAATAGTTCACAACATTTTCATATTTTTGATCAAAAAGCCATTGACATTGTTAAGTACAGGTAGATAAAATTGGCAAAATACCTGTGAAGGAAGCATCAATGGCGAGTACAAATTAAATATATGACGAGCTCAGTAACTAAATTTAGATAAGGCTTTTTAGCTCAGTAATATATGTATTTTGTATGCTTCAGCAGCTTGAGCATAATGTGTTTTCAGTATTTTCATGAAACATAATAAACATAATGAATATATTATAATTCATGAAACAGAATATTAAATCAGTATTTTCATGAAACGGCTTAAGATATCAAACGTGTTCTCCTCAACAAAAAATTGTAAACCAAAATTCTAAGGGAAATTAATTGTTACTTGGACCGCCAGAAAATAGCCAACGTGTTAAGTGTTAATTTGCTATAGTTTACTGATCTTTATTTTTGGCCCTAATTACCAGATTATTAAAAAAGTGCACAAGACGATTCCAAAAAGCAAACACCCACAAGGGCCATATATCACTACACCTAAATGCCATCAACACTTACTGGTTATTACACAGCTGCTAATTCTTCTATCAGAATGTTGATACCCGCCGATGAATAATTTAGTCCCTGTAGTCAATAGCTTCCTTCGGAAAAATGGCCTCGCAGACTACTTAACCCCAAACTATGAAACCTTATCAAACTTTCACCTCTTCTTTCCAATCTTATTAAGAAATATATCTAGGATGACTGTTACCAACTCGAACCCATGCGTCACTTTTGCGCTTTTTACAGTATAACCTGATGTTAAATAAAACTACTCAATGGTCTTATTTTCCCTGGTCGAACTTTCTTCCTAAACACGACTACTAAGATCCTCGTAAGCTTTTAATGTGATACTAGTAATTCTCCGTAGGTTTAAATATATGCCTCAAAACATTCTCCAGGTTTCCAGCTTCATGCTGCTATTGAGGCATAGCAAGATTCTTATTATTCGGAACAAGAGCTAATTTTTTGTTATGTGCTTCAACAGCCCTACACATTTCTTACTCTTCTCTCTCGATATTTCTCAATGTAATTTAAATAAACAAAGAAAGAAAACCAAAAAGTAATAATTAAATTCAGCAGGGTGATCATTTAATAATATTCTATCCAATATAATTTAATCCTATATGTTATAATTAATTTGATTGTATCTAATAATCGAACATAATATCATTTAACATAATACGACATTGTTACTTAATCAATTTCAGCATGTGTAACAACGTTGGTTGATCCTGCTTTGTTAATTATATTGATAACTGGCAATTACTATTTCTAATTTTAAGTTTACATTAGAAACCCTTACATTCAAAGGTTGCATCAGTGAAGATAGCAAGAGTACCTTCAGATAGGAAACCCAATAAACATACATATTGCGTGTGCGTCTAGAGTTGTGATTGCCACTTTTATATCCTTACTTCTAAATTTTGCAGAAGTAAATATAGTGGCTTATATGCTGGAGCTGAAAAGAAACACAACTACTATGCAGTCCTATCATTTTTTGTTTGCACAAAGTATGTATATTGTCATTCTCGCTTCTGCATATCTTGCTCTATCTTCCTGGACTAAGATTAGACCATTATAGACTAAGGTTTTATTTATTTATTTTAATTTCAATCCAAATCTCATTTTCTTAAGCTTTGAAATATAATGTTAAATTACTTGTTTTATTTTTGCACAATAGATCTAGCACTATGAGCTTTTTCTCAGAAACTTCTTTTTTGTTTAGAAAAATTATAGAGATTCATAATTACTTTTTATATTTTACTTCCAACAATACAACTATATTTAAAATATTTTATTCACTGCATGCTTAACTGAAATTTACAAAGAACTTCCAATAATAGAATACACAATCCAGACACTTTTGAATTTACAGCAGATTTCCTCCTCCAAATTAACGAAGGGAGGGAAGGAAAACCAAAAAGTAACAATTAAATGTTGAACAAAGGTTACGTTTTAGTTAAATTGATGAAAGTACATCCAACATAAGTTTCCAAACATTAAACATATGCATTATCAACTGTTAAATTGTATTTTGGATTCTTATTGTTTTTTGTGTTACAGATAATCATCTGTTGTAAATTTAGCATTATCTTCAATATAGTTTATACATGAAATTAACAATCAATCTCAGGAAAAAAATCAATAAAGAAACATCAAAATCAATATAGCATTATCTTCAGGTAATCAACTGTTTTTTTGTGTTTACAGATAATCAAACCATAAAGCAACAATCAAACAAAATTTAAAAACTAGATTTGAGTTGAATGCGAGTTAAAAACCAGATAATCAATAAAGACAAGATAAATGAATTTCATACTTGAAATCGACAAAGAAAATATTGACCAAAATTTATACCTGAAGCGATGCGATTGAATCCGAGTTGAATGCAAGCACAAATCGAACAAAGATCCCCAAAATACGATTAGAGAGGAACAGATTTCAAGTTTCAATCATCGTCAAGCTGCGATTTTTTTCCCTTCTGAAACAGTGGAATTCTGATTATCGAGTTAGAAGCGGCCGATTTTTGCAAAAGCGTTGGAGAAAGGAACGAGAAATGGAAAATAGGGTTACCAATGTAAGTTTACATTTTTACCCTCAGAAACCACTCCTGCCAACACAAACAAGGGTTGGGAATAAAAAAATTATAATTATGTCTTTTTGATAATACTTTTTAAACATAGCAATGCTTATTATTGAGACTACCTTACAACACAAATAAGTGTTGGCAACTGGGAAAAAAAAGGGTCACCAAATGGCCGTTATGGTGTATTGATTATTGCAAGCCTAACATGTGTATATTCAATCATGCCCAACTTCCTTTTTTATGTCATTCATTATTGCCCCAATTATACGTACACCCTAATTGGGTATAGCCTAGGCTTCTAAAGGCCTAGGCTTGGCGTAAAATAAAAAGGAAACAGAGGGAGAGGAATAAAATCACATAGGCGTATAAGACTGGAAATAAACATAGAAAAAGGGAAAAGGAAGATAGATACATTTTATATGTTATTTATCCAAACACCACAAGCATGTGTATAACTTGTCTAATTAACATTACATGCATGTACATAACTTGTTTAAACATCACAGGTGTATGACTTGTTTTATCACAGGCATGTATATAACTTGCAACATCACTTGCATATGTATAGTTTTTTAACTAACAATAATAGAGGCATATAATAGATTATAATGGTATAGGTGATAATAGAGAATCAGGTATATTTATTATACTGTAAATCCTAGCCAGATTCATTTAACTGTCATGTTCAAGGCCTAAGAAATCAGATCTGTAAATTACTGTAACTCACATTGAGTCTTAGTGAAGATAAATATGTGTATAACACAAGGCCATAACATTTCCAGTCTAAATCAGATCCAAGTTGTATGCAAGTCTTGGTAGATGTTGCTCCCGTTTAATCCAATCTCTAGCAGCATTCCTCCATTATACGTATATATTTTCCTAAAAAATTTAGAGGCAGAGTAAGAGGTGAAGAATTTGTGTGAATTTCAGAATGTGGGAAGCCATCTATTTATAGAGCTACAGAACCAATATCAATCCTTTGATCTAAGTTTCAAATCTGAGCTGTACATGTCATGCTGAGTCAGCATAAATATAGAAACAAAACAGGCCAGGTTCAAGCTTTGAATTCAGATGGATCAAGGGTGCTCGACCCTCTTACCCCTGGTCGACCTATGGGTCAACCCAACCAACCTTGGGTCGACCCATGGATCCACCCAGGCTAGAGTGGGTCGTCCCTAACGGGATGATTTCCTGCTTCTTCTTCCCACTTGACTCGTTGAAAATTATGGAATTTTTATTTAGTTTATATATACACAAGCCCCTTATATGTGTACAAACTTCTAAAGCTCCTAACTTCTTCGTATATTATCCATTTTATGTAAACTTTGGGTCTATCTAAACCAGAATTCTGAGATAAGCGCGACGGTAATGCTAGTTTCAGTTAATCCTAAATATTTATTATGGTTATAGTGTATTGTGGTTTTGGGGTGTTACAAGAACCATGAAGAGGGACACGTCTATTTACGTCAGCCGTTGTGCTACATATCAGCAAATAAAGAGCGATTAATAGAAAATAGCAGGATTACTCCAACCTCTACCAGTTCCACGATTGAAATGGGGCCAAGTCTCCATGAATTTCATAGACATATTGCCCAAATCTCGCAAGGGTAGTAGATCGTCTAACAAAAAGTGTCTATTGCATTCCTGCAATGTCATCCATAACTACTACAAGTTTGGTAGAGTTATACATAAAGGAGATTGTCCGATTACATGGGATACTGAGTAGTATAATCAATGATAGAGATCCAATTTTCACTAGCCACTTTTGGGAAGCATTTCAAGAAGCTTTGGGAACGAGACACAAGTTCAGTATTGCTTATCACCACAAACGGATGGACAGAAGGAAGAGTTAATAGGATTTTGGATGATTTGTTACGAGCACGTGTTCTTGATTTCGGAGGTTTGTGAGAAAATCATTTTCTATTGGTTGAATTGTTTTAAAATAATATTTATCAGGCTAGTATCAAGATGGCGCCTTTCGAAGCATTGTATGGACATCCCTGTAAGTCACCTGTTTATTGGATTGATTTTGGAGATAGGTTGGTTCTCGGGCCGTACATGATCAGAGAAGTTGAGGAGAAACTAGATCTGATTAAGAAGAAGTTAACAATGGCTAGGATTGACAGAAGAGCTATGCATATCGCAGAAGGAGAGCACAAGAATTAAAAATTGGAGATTCAGTATTTCTTAAAGTATCTCCAATGCGTAGAGTTATAAGGTTCAGGAGAATGCAGAAATTAGCACTGCGCTACATTGGGCCATTCCCTATTTTGGAAAGAGTTAGACCATAGGCATACAAGGTTCAATTACCTGAATGGCTATCAGGTGTGCATGATGTTTTCCATATATCGAATTAGAGAAAGTATGTTCATGACCCTGATCAGATTGTAGAAGAGACCGCTCAAAAGATCTAGAGATTACTCCAAAGTTAACAGTCAAAAAAGAGCCTATTAAGATAAATGCTTGAGATGAAAAGAGGTTAAGGAATAAGACTATTAAGTTGGTTAAAGTGCAATGGAGTGGTGACCCCAAGGATTGTACTTGGGAAACAAAAGAGACTATACGAAAGTTCTACCACGACTGTTGAGTGGACATCCAAGTTTAGCCCAACCCGTCGGTAAAATCAACTCTTTATCTACTTCCTATTCAGTTACCTTCTTAGGCAATTTCGACGACGAAATTCTTTTAAGGGGGTGAATGTAACAATCTGGAATTTTTGACTCGTTAAACAATTAATTTAGATAAATTTATAGATTAAGTAAATTAAATTTCGATTACTATAAATAAATAAAAATAAGTTGTTTAGAATTATAAAATATAGTTGGGAAGTATTTTGCCAAAATATATTAGCTTTTGATTTTAAATGATGAAGTATACATTGAAATATGATCACAGTTATGAGCATTACAAAGTAAAAACACTTTAAAAGTGTTACATAAGTGTGGTTATGTGATAGGTGAATACCATTTGCATGAGTTCATGGTATTAAAAGGTGGTTTCATGGTTTTGTTTTGGTAAGGACAGGTGTCTTCTTATGTGTCCTAACCTCCTTTCTCTTCCTTTCATATGTAACGAGGTCATTCTCTCCATTTTCGCTAACTCCTTTCCTCTCTCTCATTTTCTTCTTCTTCCTTAATCTTGTAGCCATGGCTTCTAAGGCATGAAAGCTCTCCTCCTCCTTTTCTTTTCCTCCTACTCCTCCATAAAATTTGGCTATAGCCTTTCCTTCCCTCCATTTGCACCGCCACCATCCCCGCAAACTGACCTAATTCTGACCCTGTCCCCTCACCACCCATGGCCCCACCTCATACCCCTTATGCGCCACCCATTGCCACCTCCATCACCACATAACTTGGCCCAAATAACCTCCTTCTCTTCTCCATAATTGCGCTACCTCATCACCATAACCAAAACCTATTTTCGACCTACTCAAAAATAAAAATAATATATACTTATTTAATAATAATGATAGTAGTATTATTGTCAAAGATGGTGAAGATCAGAAATCAGTTTGTAGTCGTCCAGTATAGCTAGGCAGGCCTACAGTAAAGATTGGTGGAGTAGAACCTACGATGTGAAACTCTACACTTATATTTGTTTTTATGTTTGTTATGGATGATGGATGTTGATAGGTAATTAATTAATTGTTAATCATAGTGTAAGCGTTGGTTACTGAATGCTTATAAGTATATACTAGGTTATACATGCTATGTGATGTTCGAATGGATGTTATGAATGTTGTAATGGTTGTTAGTAATGATACTAGTTCATATCACACATGTTGCACACACCTCTGTAGAGATATTTGGATATTGGTTAAGTCTCAAGCTTATCAGGTTATGTAAATAATATTTTATTCATTTACAATACAGTGAAACATATTTTGTAAACATTGTCTGGCCTTGGGTTCCTAAAAAAAATGGCATCCCCAGAACTATACTCCTTGAGCCTCCCAAATTCGCAACTTTCCCCATCTCCTTCAGCCTTTCCACTACCAAATCCGCCTTCAGATCGGACACCACCTAACTCAGATCCACCTCCCTCCACATCTCCTCTTCCATGTTATCACCTTCCCTCTGTCCCACCCTTACCCATCTTTAGATGGACTTTGCTTTTTGCCACGAAACCATGTAATGTCGTCGCCATCGTGCCACCAACCTTATCTCACAAATATTCTGGCGAAAACCTTGTTCCCACAGAGGACACCGTTCAAGCAAGTGGCGATGAGTGGCAGGATTATTTGACAGGCTTCTTTCTGGACGGTCCCTTATCCTATTCGGTAGTTGTTTCGCATCTCAAGAGACACTGGAAAATGTGTGGCCCAGTCAAGGTGAAGTTCAACGGTAATGTTTTCTTTTTTTCACTTAGTTGATAATGAGGTCAAAAATCAAATACTTGAAGCTGACCCCATCATAATTAGAAATATGGTCTTCATTGTTAAACACTGGGGGTGTGTCAATGGGTGATCCGACTAGAGGAATTAAACAAGTTCCTATTTGGATTAAAATGTACAATCTGCCAAGGTTGCCTGATAAGTATATGCTAGCTCGCCAAAACGGTTGGAAATTTTTATGTATGGATCAATCTATGGAAAAACTAGATAGGCTTGGTTATGCGAAATGTATAATGAATTTGTCTTCTGATAACGACACATACATTCCTGTACTTTTAGGTGATGGAACAGTGCAAGAAGTGAAGGTTAACTACATATGGAAGCCTGACCTATGCAAAAATTGCAAGGTTTTTGGTCATACAACACAAAATTGCTTGTTTTGTACGAAGCAGAAAAATGCAGCAGAAATAGCAACAAGGAGAGAAGGAAAGGAAACTTTACAGGAAGTTAGTGGTAGGGGTTCGAAAGAGAAGACCGTTTGTAATGCGAATGACATCAGTATACCCATTAGAAAACATCCCCAGAAGATGTCAGCGAAAAGTAGCAGTAAAATCAGGGCGCAGATGGTCAAAAAATTGGAAAAAGAAAGTTAAGAAAATGAGCACTGATAAACCGTTACTTATGGAAATAAGGTTCAAGGTGTAACTGTGTATGAGACTGGCTATTGCATCGACAAGCATGGTGATTGTGAAAGTAATGAGAAGTTTAATGAAACACAATATGTTGAGGATGGTGAAATCCTTGACATTCATAAACTGATTGACCCTGACATACTCGACACTAGCAACATTGGGATCGAACAGGTAGATGTCAGTCGTTGTAAACACACTTAGGGTGTCAAGGTCTTCAACAAGAATGATGGTGAGAAGCAAGTTGAAAGAAGTGAAACTGGGAAAGCAATGGCAAACAACATGCAGGTTCTGAAGGTAATGTGTCTGAAATAACCAATGTTGGTAAGAAATATACAAGGATGATGCACTTATAGTTCTACTTAACAAAGTTAGGGATTTTGCGAATTGCCTCAATCCTTGTGGTAATGTTAGCAGTGCTGCTAAGGGCATCTCCAGTCGTTCACATTCAGGGTCCAATATTCAGCAAAACCTCTCCAGTGGAAGCATTCAGCCTTAATATTAAGGCTAAGCTTCAGGATCCCGTTCAGGATCCTGAAGCCCATCCTAGCGCCTAATAAATAGGCGCCAGGTTCTGGTGCCTAATAATTAGGCGCCAGAATCCCCCTTTTCCCAGTCAACTTTCCTTCTTTTCTTTGTTCTTCGGTGAAGGGTTTTGCTTATCCCTGGTCATAATGGTTAGGCGTCTATTTATTAGACGCCAGAATCCTGATGTCTAATAAATAGGCGCCAGGGTCCCCTAAACCATTGGGGAAACTTCAGTGATTAAGCCTGTAATATTCGGACCGCTGAATATTACGGGCTTAACCCATTGGAGATGCCCTATAGCCCTTTCATCGATGAATTCCTTAGCACAAATAGGCAACTTCAACTTTAAAACAGGATTTTTAAACAACTCAAGTCCAACCCACAAACAAGCCAACATGAAGAACTACGACAATGGTAAATTTACCAGTGAAAGCAATGAATTGGTAGCAACTATGTCAACTTCCTCTGGGAAAAAAGGAGAACAACGTAAGAAGGAAAACCCCTATGCTCACATCCTCCCTCCCACGGCATATAAGCCACTGCCTGCCTTGTCGATTGCTCCATTAGTGCACAATTATGGTCTTTCTGGTTATCTGATGCACAATGAAGCAAATACTCTACTCACCAGGAGTAGGATTCGTGGTTTACAAAGCAATACGTAGCTGTGCGGTATCGGGCAGAGTCATCATTGGTCTGTTGGTAATTATTTATGTAATTCATATTATGCAAGTGCTGGATTTTGTGTAAGGTTAAGTTTGAGATAATATATGTGCAAAGGTTATGTGCAGTGTAATTTGCAAGACCAGGTCCTTGCTATGCTCCCTGCGTGGAGTTCTATATTTTTTTAGCTGATACATGTGATGTGTATCACCTAAAACTATTGTATTATTATTTTAATATAGTAAAAGTGTTGCTGAGCACTCTAAAAACCAGTCGGCTTTGCCAAAAAAATGTAGTGAAAAAATAAAAATTGGAATTTGATACCTTGAATTGGATAGAAATGAAATTGAAATGGTTTTGAGAAACTTTCGTAAATTTTGGAATTTTTAAACATAGTTTTGATGTTAAACGTTGTGTTTAAGTTTAATCGATTGAAATTGAAGTCGATTTTGAAATTGAAATTCACTTTGGCTGCATAGAAAGTGTTTTAACTCAAATCGATTTTTACTTTTAGCTTATATATTATTTAAATTGATTTATGGAAAGTTTGGTTTTCAAAAGGTCATTTCTGAAAAATAATAATATTTTAATAATTAAATTATATCATAATATGAATAAAAAATAAATGTTTGGAGTAAAAGTTGAAAAAATGAAATATTGTTTTGAAATGGACTTATATATGTTTTAAAGGGGTTTCTAAACTATTTTGAAGTGAATCTGATTCATTTTTTATAAATATAAAATACGGTTAGAATAGAGATTGTCGCGCAGCAGTAGTTCGCGAATTTCGACCGTAGACTTTAAACGGCCATAACAGATTCATTTTAAATCAATTTTTCCTAAAATGCTTTTTTTTTTCTATCTTGTAACAATAGTTTTTAAATGAAAAGAGAATTTTCCAATTTCGATGAATAGTATTCAAGTTATATCCAAATCTGTTTTCAATAAAAACAACGATATTGTAGTTTAGTGACCGATTTTTAAAATCAACTGAAATGGCTTTATAAAAATTATTAAAAATATTGAAAAATTATGATAAATCATAAATAAATGATTTCAAAGTGATTTAGATTAAAGTATAGAGTTTTAAAGTTATTTTCTTCAAAACTAGTTGAGTAGCTTACTTGTAACGCTTTTGAAACACTTCTTGTTTAATAATTGATTTTGAAAAGGTTAAACTCAATAATCGATATCCGACCTATGTTAAAACCATTTCAAAGGAATAATGAAGTGTTTTTGACAATGAATAGAAGTTTCAAGAGTAGAGATTGGTTGAGACTTAACTAAAATTCGGTATATCCATACTATTTTTAAATGACGCTTATTATTCGGGAACTCCGAGATCAAAACTTGTGTCTGAAAACCATTCTAAATAATAATACGACATAATAAAGAAGAGATGCTTGAAAATGGTGACTGAAGACCAGGAATCTTCACATCATAGTATTGTTGTTGATGTCTCAAGTAGGCGGCCACAGATTTTGAGGTTATATTATGACAATGGTACGAATGTACTTGGAGTTTTTTTGAGTTTGCAATGGTCTCTCCCCTTTATTGGATGAGGAATAAAGTGTCTTCGATTTCGTTCAGGCCCAGAACGAATTTGTATAGATGTGTGACTGACATTGTATTTTGTAATGTATAATTGATCTTTACTAAATATATTTCGGTTGGAGGAAGAGAATTTATTCTCTTAGCTTAACACCCTTCTTTGAGACGTACAAGCTCAAAGGTTATATGGTTAATGATGAGTTATTAATGATCAAAGGATGGCTTAGTGAAGCATAACTTTGTGTAATGAGACTTCGGCAAGCCTAACACCCCAGTAAATGACTAAAACAGGAAGAGTGCGGTGAGGATATGGGGTGTCATCTCCTTCTAGATAAAAAAGTGTACCACAGTTTAAAGCCCGGGTATTACTTATATGGCAACTTCTACTTGTGTGGATGCTGATGTTGCGGAGCCCCGATTAAAGATTGGTAACGACTAGGAGATGACATACTCAGACATGCTCTAAGTTATCCAGTTATGGGATAACCCGACCTTGCAATATAAAGAGCCAGTGAGTTCTTGGTACATCCCTTTAGAGTTGTACCCATCAGATAAGGAAGTTCCTAAGCCTTGTTATTTGTTGGAAATCCATTCTCCAATACGAACCCATATGATTTCAGTTGTATATTCATAGTATATGGTACCTATGTTGGCTAAGATTGATGCATTAACTTGCGAAATGATTTTCAACATTAATAATAATATCAAATGGTTTTCGTGTATCAAACATTTTTTGTTATCATAAGGAGAAACCTCGCCCATGTCTTTGTTTGCATTGTGTGTGTGCTTTGAGACTTTATGGTAGCTTCATTTTCCAAAAAAGCATTGCGAATTTTATTGCATATAACAAATATATAGAGTTTCTCACACCAGTCTTATGACTAACCGGGAATTTATTTATTTCCCTTAAACTCTGGGTGCCCATAATTTTCCATACAGACAACCTAGTTATCAGGTTCTAGAGCATTCTGGAGTCTTTCTATGGAGCTTATCTTTTGGTTTTTGGAGCTTTGTGAGTTGGAGCTTTCTGAGGTGAAGATGGATGTTTTTGGATTCCCTCAGCATATCGTAGTTGTATTTCTGCTATTTTATTTTGTATCCAGTAGTCAGTTTAACTGGAAATGTATATAGTCTGATGTTGTAGTTGTGATGTACCCCTTTTAACCCACTTGTTGCATTAATTAACATGTTATTTCGGTTTCATTGTGTTTTTTCTAATGTGCTATAATCCCAGGCGACGCAGATTCCAATGTTTGAAATTCCAACATTTGAGTACATGGATGTATTAAAAGCCGATACTCGAAGGTTAAAAATTTGGGTCGTTACAATACCAAGCCGACAGTTAAGGGTGCGATCAATCTCAGGATTTGAACTGTGTACGCTACTCAGCATGGTAACGGAGCTTTTCGAGAAGTTTATTGAAGGGCTAGAGATCAGTTAGAAATTATAGAGAAGAACTTTCAGGCAATGGATATTGTCAGGACTTAAGGAAGTAAATAGAATGGTGTCATCGGTGAATTGGATATTAATAGTGTCATAAGTGTCTGGATGAGGGTTTAGCCCGGAAAGAAAGTTGTTAGAACAAGCAAGTTTAACCATCTAATAGAGAACATCAATAACTAAATGAAACAGTAGTGGTGAGTGGGAATCTCCCTGGCAAAATCCCCGCCTAAACTTGATAAGGTCCCCAAGAAGCCCGTTGGTGCTAATGGTAGATAGATTAGAGTGAAGGATGCAAGAGATCCAGTTACACCAACTGGGTGGGAAACCTCTATGGGCGAGGATGTCAAGTAGGAATTTTTAGTTAACCATGTCCCATTCTTAAAGTCAATCTTAAGAAGAACGCCTGGGATTTTATTATGGTGACAATGGTGGATGATTTCCTAAGTCGTAGTAACATAGTCAAGTATGCTACGACCATAGATGAATGCAGATTGTTCGGGGCTGACCAGGCAGGAGATTTATGACTGAAGGCGATTGGCAAGAACCTTAGTAATTAGTTTAATGGTGCAGTTGAGGAAGATGATAGGTTAAAAAATGTTTAACTCGGTGGCACAATCGTGCATAGGAAGAATAATAATATTAGCATAATTGAATCGAGCAATGTAAGCGGGTTTATAGTGAAACTCATAGAACATGTTGAGGATATCAGGCTTGACCAACTCCCAAAATTGTTTGAAAAATCAAGGCCCAAAGCCATCAGGACTAGGAGATTTATCAGAATCCATCTCCTTGAGAGCAGCAAAGACCTCAAAGTTAGCAAAAGGGGAATCAATGTAGATAGAAGGGCAGTCTGGGAAAAGGGTAACCTAGTTGATGGGGGTGGTTTCGATGAGGGTTGACCAAGAAGGTTCTTGAAGTGGGAGGTGAATAATGAGTTCATTGTTTAAGGGTTTGACGCGGAGATGTTATCGTGGCTAATCTCAAAGATGAGGTTCGTATGTCTCCAATCATTATCAAATCGATGGTAGTAAGCAGTATTTCTATTACCTTTGGCAAACCATGTAGCAGTGGACTGCTGGTTCTAGCCGATCTCCTCTTGCTTGACGAGGTGAGAGTGCTTAGTTTCCAAGTTGTGCAATCTAGTATATCGGAGGCACACAGGGGGTTGTTTTGCTCCTCAATGTTAAGGGCAAGTATATCATTCTGAATCGAAGTGATGCGGCAGTGGAGAAATCCCCAAACGTTCGTAGCCCAAGGGAGGAATAGTTTACGAAGGCTGCGAAGTTTAGAGACCAAAGAAGCAGTACCAGAGTTCGAGGTAGCTAAGAAGTTCCAAGCATGGTGAATCAAATCAGTGAAACCACACTCTAGAAGCCATAACCGT
The DNA here is from genome assembly GCA_030737875.1 of Allium sativum. NCBI lineage: Eukaryota > Viridiplantae > Streptophyta > Magnoliopsida > Asparagales > Amaryllidaceae > Allium > Allium sativum. The sequence goes on from CM060926.1 coordinate 535,004,302, forward strand.
TCAAAACGAAAAACAAGCGGAAGTTGACCATGAGGCTTAGTCTCCAAGGGTAGTGGGAAGTGATCTCAAAGGAGGGTGGAAGACCGGAAACAGTGGGGAGTGGGTAAAGGTCTTCCTAGTCACAGTTGAAAAGAAACCAATCAAGTTTAACAAGCATGGGTAGGGGACGGCGGTTAGACCAAGTGAAGCAATGATTTGAAATTGGAGAGTCAGAAAGGCCACAATCATTGATGAAATTATTAAAGCTGTCAGAGTCAACGCTGGTTATTTGGAAATTACACACGCAAGTAGATGTGTAATGTTGAAATCTCCACCAAGAACCCAAGACCCATAGTGGTCGAAGCAAAAGTTGACGCATTGATGCCAGAGAGAGCGCTTGCCCTCACTGGAAAAAGGGCCACAAATATTGGAAATAAGGAAGTTCGTCCATGTGGGCTTGAAAATGAGAGACATGTGGAGTACGACAGTGGATTTATGATAGTAAAGTAGTTCCAAAAGTAAGTCATTCTAGGCGGTGATGATACCTCCTGGACCAATAGCGTTAATGGAGGTCTAACCCGAAAGGTTTAGGCCAAGAAATTAACAAATAGTGTTAGTAGGGTTAGCCAGTTTCGTTTCCCGTAAATGAATAATATTAGGGTGGATGGAGGAGACGATACAACTAACAACAAACCGTTTACTGGGGTCCCTAAGACCCCTGATATTCCAGGTCATAATCTTCATTAGGATAAGTTTTTCTAAAGTTTGCATAGCAGAATATTGCTCAGGGAGAACATTAATTCACATGTAATGTGCCAATTTTTTATTAAGGGAAGAATTAACGAAAGAAAAAACAATTGGTTGAGAAAGACTACCAGAAGCAGGAGGTTGGTTTTCAGTCTAAGTTGCAAGCAGCCTGGCACTAGGATTGATAGCAGAAGATGAAAATGAGAGAGCATATATGGACGGGCCGGGGTCCTTGGTTTCAGGCGGACGGGGAGGAGATTGGGAGAGATGGTGGGGTCATTTGTTTGTTCAAAGGGCAGTTCCAATGCAGGGGTGAACTGAAGCGCGGGGTTGTTGAGATCCAAATCAGCGGTTGGATCCCATAGCACATCCAGTGAGGGTCTTGGTGCCCAACCACGTGGGCCCAACACCTTGAAAGAGGCATCATGGGTGGGATTTGGTTGAGAGTATGTGGGGAGGGGTATGATAGTACTGTTGGGTTGTAGAGGAGGAGGTTTCGGTAAGTTGTCTTTGAGAATCATTGCATCTAATCACTTTTTATGGTCAGGCGAGTGAGTCGGAGAGGGTAGCTGAAAGGGCCTAGGAAAAATTGGTGGTTATTCTCGAACCTATTTCCTAGGAGACGGTCATCAGGGTCAAGGGTAGGGTGGAAATGGTCCAAATGTTCAACGGCGATCAAGTAGTTGTGATGGTTTATGGAGATACATAGGAGCAGGGTAGTTCAACAGCCTTGAGAAGTTGGCATCTTGCAAAAATGAATCGAAGTTCTTTCTGGGCCCACCCAGATTCATCAACTCCTATGAAAAGGACGATGGGAAACAGTGTTGCGGTTAGGATGTCGGCTCATTGTTGGAAGTGGAAGGGAATGCTTTTGACCCCAATCCAAGTCGTTGGCCACATGTCAAAGTCATAAAGCTCCGAAGTTCGAGACCAAGGTTCAAGATGGAGAGAACCACTAGATCTGGCAACAAAGCGTCTAAGGAGGGTGGCGGCATATAGTTTAGTGGAAGGGAAGCAGATCAGAAATTGGTGATCGAAGAGTATGAAAATGGACCGGTCTGCATAGTGAAAGGTGTTTGAGAGGGTGGATCTAACAGTATGTAGATTCCAGTAACCTACAACTATGGAGTCATTGATTAGAAACACATCGTTGTTTGGAAGGGCCATTGAAGCAAAATACGAAGATTTGGAAGGGTTTTAGTGGGAGAAGCAGAATGAGCACAGGATTTAAAAGAAGATTGATCGATGTGACCGGTTGGGAACACGTGTGGAAAATACTTGTCTGAGTTAACGGGCGAATCAAGAACTGAAAGGAAATTGGGAGAGACTCTCTCAGGTTGCGAGGGAGAATGAAAAGAGGCTTTTTGCCTCTTCAGTCTATGTAAACAACGCTAGGATGTGTATCCAAAAGATCCATAGCAGAAGAAGATCTTCGGGTTCCTATAGGAACCCTCCATGTATCCCTTACCGGCACATTTGAAACAACGTTTGTTTGATTTCAAAATTTGAATCATGTTGGGAACAAAAGAGAAGGAAGGGGAAGTCCCTACCTACTTCGACGACTCATGTCGACAAGACAAGAGATGGGCGAAACATGTGACGTGGACGCCGCAACTTCGGCGTAGGATCGGGGAAGACACTGTGGTTGCGGTGGAGTCGATGGAGTGGAAGTAGAGGAGGAAGGGAAGAAGGTGGTGGCTTGGAAGCGAAGGGAACGACAACAGTTAGAAGCCACGATGATTGAGTGAGGAAAGGAAGCGACGGCCCCGGAGGCAGAGGTAAAAGAGGAACTAGAGGCGGAGCGGAGCCGGAGATATTGGTGGATTAAAATTTGGAAGAAGGGATGATGTTGGAAGCCATTAAACTACACTGTAAAGAAATCATGGTTTTATCTCTAAAACTGAGAAGTTCAAGTTGAAAGAAAATTACCAATCTAAGAGTAGCCGAAAACATAAAGATAATAAAGAAAGTGCTAAAAGTAGTTTGGAGAAAACATATATTCAAATTTTAGAAGACATAAAATCCTAAAATGTAGTTGGCACTGTAGCCTAATTTGAAAGGAAAGTGTACCAAAATGCAATTTTCAGCAATATGGAACCTTTAAAAATAATTAATTAATATTATGATAAGTGTACAAAATGCTATGTATTTCCACAAATTGAGAAAAAAAATTATATATTTTGAAAATAGTTTTGAGCAACAACTTTTATAAGTGTTAGTGTAATTACTTAGCTATAACGATGGGTCGTTGAGCCTCAAAATATGAAAATTTTACAATTAAATCAATATAAACAACCTTTTAGAATTGCAAAAATTACGAGCTTATCATTTAATTAATCTAAATTTTCATGTAAAAGGAAATAAAATATTTGAAATAAAAATTTTGAAACTACGTTGTTGGGAACAACAATATTTAAAATTAGAAAGACGAACAATACTTGAAATAAAATCGGACGCAATCATTTTTACAACTTAACTTTTATATGTATATTGCATGATTTAGATTATATTTGCTAGATGAAATTTTGTAATAAAGTTTTAATGAAACATAAGTAACAAAATATGTTAGTACATTAAAAAAATACAAAGTTGAAAAGAGTCTAGTGGACTCAACAATTAAGCATTATTTTATCAAATTATAAAGAAATCAAAGACGTGCATTATTATGGATATAACATAAAATTGAGTTGCATCATATTTTGCTTTCATTATTGAATAACCCAAGTACTTTTATGTGTCTAAAATATGTAAAATGGATTGGTAAATACTTATGTTCTTTTTATTTATTTTCGTGCTTTTAAATATTTGTGACAATGAGAGAAGGTGTCTGCGGCATGTTTTGCACATGTTTAGTGGGCATGCTTTCAGACTGGTTGACTTAAATAAGAAGCCCCATATTAGCTTTTCTACTCAAGTCTGATTCTATGGTATCTCTTCTTAAACCAATTTGAATTGCTTTTATATATTGCTAAGTATATCCTATAGTATATAAATTAATCGCAGTAGCATTTTACAACATTTAAGTGAGTTACAATTTATTTTCTATGTAGGTTCATATTTTGTAACTTGCTATGGTTTATGCAAGGTTGATTCTAAGGTTTGAGATTTTGGGCAAAACATTGAGATTTTAGTGTTTTTGTAGTTTCCACTTGGGTTTTTATTTTCTTTTATGAATGTTTATAATTAATCAACATTATTTATACCTTATAATTTAATCAGAGATAAATAGTAAGTTTATTTTAATAAATAAAACAATTTATGGGTAGCTATATGGGAAAAAATGAAATCCAATGTTGAAGCTAAAATCTAATTTTCCAAAATTCATGAAAATTAAAACTATTAAAAAAAATCAGAATTGAGATCTCGAAACTTTGGTTGATCATCTTTAAACTGTGTTGTGAATTGGTTTGATTTTATTTTCTTTATGACTTTTTGAGTTTATGACTGCATTCACACCAAAACTATTACTAAGCCAACTTTTTTTTAATAACCAAGAAATGGAAAACCTTTAAAATAATAAATCAATAAAGACTGTACAATCAACTTCACTTGATAAAGAAACTAAATTTTGGTTTGAAAAGGAAAAGTCTTCTTTTCTATGTAAATGATTTATTTAGTACTGATTCGCCTTATCCTTCAAAATCAATTATCTTTTAATAGGTTCAATATGCATTGGTCATTGGTGGCTGTCATATTTCATTCAAAATGAATAATGCCTTTAAGCTTGTTGATTCAGAGCCTAAAGGCTTAGTTTCAACGAGCCTGAAGGCTCATCGAAACTGACAGTTTTGATGGCATCGAAACTGTCAATTTCGTTGAGCCTTCAAGATCGTTGAAACTGAGCGTAAAGGCTCTGAGTCGACAAGCCTGGCTCATCGAAACTGAGCTATGCTCGGTTCTCAACTGAGCTAGGCTCAGTTTTGTAACCGAGCTAGGCTCAATTTGTAATTGACCTATAGCTCGGTTACCGAACTGAGCTAAGCTCAGTTTCGGAACTGACCTATATGTTGCTTACAAAACGCAAATCAGTTTGGGCACTGAGCTATATGTCACTTACAAAACGTATGATATTTTTTTGGGTGAAGTAATGTGACGACCCCAAACCCCGTACGACGGTGGCAAGGGTAATCTTTGGAATATAACACATAAACAAATAACAGCAGAACAGAAATAAATAAATACACCAGATAATGTACAATAGAATACACTGGATAAACACAATCATCAGAGTTACACAGTATACAGGATCATACTTAGTACAAAATACAGTTCAGCTTTACATAAAATGTCTACAGCGAAAAACAGAACATAATATGTACAATAGGAGCTGAACAACATAAAAAGAGATAAATGATAGAATCCATCTTCAGCTCCAGCTATCTAGAAAGAGCCTGCTTAAACATGAATACAAGGTTGCCCGTGTAGAAAAAGGGGCACCGAGTTTGCAAGTGAAACAAACTACGAGTCAGTCATGGGACTGGTATGAGAAATCTACTTAACTTGCTTTATAATATAGCCAATCACAGGACCACGCCACTTTCGCGGAACGGGTTTACTCCATTGGATTGCCAGTGCTTTTAAACAAGTAAATCTTTTAAACATCGCAATGCTTTTTATTAAAATGAATCCATTATAAGACTCAGTTCCCATCACACAATGCAACACAAACCGGAGGATAGAGTTGTACCTTATAATGGCGAAAATATGCTCGATACGAATAAAATAAAAGCATTTGATATTATTACTAGTGTTTATATGTTTCAGAAACAATTTCAAATCATAAGTATCAATCATAGACGGCATGGGTACCATATATCATGTCGCCATATATAGGTATACAATCAAAACTGCACGGTATCGTATTTGGAAATTGGATTTCTGTCATGAACCAAGGCAAGTGATCGTCCTTACCGAATTCGAAACGCTCTAGCCCGCCCCTCAGGACCCAGACTTAGGTGGGCCCTTGGATCATCAGGGCCGGTCCACTCGATGTGGATTAAAATTCCTGAACACTGCGTTTCCCCGCCCTATGGGGCGTCACTGGTCATATCCGACCACACCATCGGCTCCGAAGAGACCGAAGCAACCGAGGCCTCGCTTTCCATCATCCACATAAGTAAAATACCCGGGCGCGCAAAACCCAAAGCACCACTCCTAGCTAGAAGGAAACGCATGTCCTCCCTGAAGTCCTTCTCCCGTTTCTGGCTTATACCGGGGTGTGAGGTTCACGAAACAACGCTAAACACAAAGCTAGCCATTCAAAGCCATGCTTTGATCATCAACCACAAAGCTCTGCTTTTCAACAAAAGCTTTGATCATTTGCATCTTAGCATGCCACACAGGCAAACCATTTCATGCCACCGGTATCCATCAATCACACAGAATGATATCCAATGTCAGACACACAGTCCATTTACAAGTCCGTTCTGGGTCTGAACGAAACCGGAGGCACCTTATACCTCGCACATCCGTACAATCAACAAGTACGTTCAGACTGCTACTACTATAGCCCCTTCAAGGTAGCTACTCCTATCATGAGCATCAGTAGCACCCCTCCATTCGACGTAAAGATCATCGGTCTTGCACCGTCTTCATATCTTAGACTTTCAATCGTCGATCAATTAATTGAAATGATAATCAACTCGACCTTTTCAAATAATTCACATATATTTAGAATTTCAAATCAGTTCATTTCAATGGTTAAATTATTCGACATCAGTAATTCTATTCTTTAATGTAATTTTTACGCCAAACACATTCTACCATCAAATATCAAATAAACCGAGCAAATTCAGTTTATTTCCATTCCATGTCATTTATAATATTTTATCACGATTTATCGCTATTTTTATTTATTTAAAAATAGCCAATTCATTCAAATGACGCTTCAGGCCATAACGCGGCCGTGACACTGTTTTTCTTTAGATTTAATTTACACATATCTGAAAATCTAACCGTTGGATCTTCACAAATTTTATATCGTTAGAAAGATCTTTTCAAAACTAATCCAACGGTTTCAGTTTTGGGAAAATCCGACGGTCGGATCTCCCGGTACAATCGTTTGAAATCACGGTTCCAAAATACGAACTGCAACTTCGTTATTCGATTTATTTTAATTATATATATATATATATAAATATAAATATAATTCATTCTTCGATTTCAAAACCATATTCACTTCATATATTTGATAAAAACGATATTTTTATCCAACAGATATTCATTTCAACACATCACTATTTTTAACACTTCATTTTTCGTATAAAAATGATATTTTTAGCAAACAAAAATATCTTTCAACGCATGACTATATTCTTTAGTTCATACACATGTTAAAAATAATATTCATAGCAAACAAATATTTATTTCAACACTTGTATATTTTTAGCGAGTCATTTACATGATAAAAATGGTATTTTTATCATCAAAAATATTTATTCAACACATGAATATTTTTAGCACTTCATATTCGTTATAAAAATGTAGATTTTATTGTTCAATCTATATATTCAACACATGAATGTTTTCGACTTCACACATACGATAAAAATATGATTTTTATCGTTCTAGTCCTTTATTCAACACATGAATGTTTTCTATAGTTTATATACATAATAAAAATGTAATTTTTATTGTAAAACAATTTATTTCAAAACACGATTATTTCATACAGTTCATACACATGTTAAAAATGTTATTTTTACTGTAAAACACTTTATTTAAAACACTAATATTTTATATAGTCTATATATATAATAAAAATGTTATTTTTATTTTTCAAAGAATTTATTCAATACATGAACTTCATTCAACACATGAATTTCTATTCAACACATGAATATAGTTTCAACACATGAAAATAATTCTAACACATGAATATTATTGAAAATTTCGGCAGCATAACGGCAGGGTAGTTAAAACCGGCACCGTCCCAAGTAGGGCTCCTCACTCTACCTTAAAGCCTCGCAGCTTTTGACAATGGGGATTTTCAATATCTAGTTCGTACGCAGACGAATTTTCCCATATACTAATCCTATTGGGATTTCAATCACAATCAATCATTCCAAATCAACCATTCATGATATTCACCAAATTTCACATCAACCAATAATCCAAACAATATCACAACCAATATAAATCGTCCATGGTCTGTGGACGAGGGGTATATATATATATATACACACACACACACACACACACGTATATAACTATATTTTGATTCATTTCAATTTCATTTCAATTCATTTCGACGCATATATTATTTTTACAACGCACATATAACTTATACATCGAACATACAACTTATACAACGCTTATACATGTGGTGTACAACGCTTATATAACTCATACTTCGACTATATAATTTATACATCATTGTTTTCCATATCGTTTATGATTTAGAAATCTCACATTGGGTTCCACTCTACCAAAATTTGTAGAAGGCTCAGAAAAATATTCGGTCTCTTCTAGAATGTAGAAGACATCCTCACGGTCCCGGTGTCTCTTGTTTCACTGGATTTCAACCATATAGCAAAAAGATACGATTTTTATAAGTTTAATCAACTTTGTGACGGTTTTATGGTGTTAAAACTGTTAAAAATAAAATAGCCGTACCTTTTCTTGTTTTATTCAAACTAGGGTTGGGTTTTTACTTCCAATCTGTGCATCAATTGAAGGATCAGGCTACACCACGATGGATTGCTCCGAACGACGCGCCAGGAGGTGCCAACTACCGCCAGCTCGAGCTCAGATTCGAGGAGTAAACTGGGCGCGAACGGATGAACTTCACGGCCTCGATTCTTGCGATTAACGAAGGGATGGGGGTCAAGAGTGGTATGGATTTGGAGACAGAGGAAAACTCTACAAAAACCCCAACATGAGTGTTCGATATTAGTGCGTGGATGGGAAGATAAAGAGGAGAGAAGGGAGGAAGCTTTATCGCCATCGCTCTGAGGGGTATCAGGGAAGAAGCATCGGGAAGATAGAATAGATTTGATTGGCCAAATTTTTTTTTTATATTTTTAAAATCCCAAAAATACCCCTCTTCACATACTAACTCCAATCCAAACCCAACGACTGTCGTCTCTAGCTAAATACCCCCATTCCAAACACAATGGGATATGTTTCGTAGGCCCATTCGACTGTTTCAGTCAGTTTTTTCAGTCAGTTTTTCTTCAAATTAAAGTATAAAACATTCAACATTTGATTTGAACGTACATTTCAATTTGTCGGGGCCACATACTGATCCCAAAAATTCCAGAAAAATAAATCTAGCTATGTTTTGACGATACGGTCCCAAAAAAAATGATTTCGTCGAATTCTGAGACCGTTTGAAAAATGGCCCTTTTCTGGTCGATCCAATTTAACTTAAATCAACCAAACACATTTTCCTTTGCCACGCTCACATATTAACTTCAAAAATTATGGAATTTGAAACCTAGCAATAATTTGACATCCTGGATCCAACAAAAGTGGTTTCATCGAATTCTGAGGTCGTTTGCAAAATTTCTATTTTCAAGGGCTATATATTCTCTATAGCGACCTTTCTGAAAATTCATTTGGCCATAACTTTTGATTCCCGCTATGAAACTTCGATCTTTCAAGTTCGTTAGAAAGATATTCATAAGAAGATTTAAATATTTTTGGTTTCACTAAAATCTGTTTTAATTTGCACCCAGTACAGTCAGTCAAAGTTCGAATTCAAAATTTGAAACTGCCGCGCCATTTCAGGCCTTGTTTATAATTAAAAATAATTATATTTATTTTCAAACATCGATTCAAGCATACTTTTCATCGTTATTATTTAAAATAATTTATTTTAAATCCACTAAAATAGCTAAATTAAAAAATTTAAATTGCCTCAGATTTTCCGGGTGGTTATAAGTAATGATATTTTTTTCCTTATAGGTGCAGCGTGGATTAAAAGTACATGATATATTCAGACTATTTGAAACCAAATTGATGTTATTTAATTAAAAGCAAGTAAGAAGCAGTAGAAGGAGCGGAGAAAAATAAAAAATTTGGTGGTACAATATGCAAATTTTTGGATGCAAGGTTCGTTATATGGATGAAGTTTAGTATTCAGTATTTGTAGACTTTAAATATGAAACACGTCTTGCATTTTGTTAATTCTATATTGTTATTACTATGGAATTGGATTTTGTTTCTTGATGTTTATTTGATTACAGTTTGCATATGTATTGAATTTGGTATCTTTATGTACTGAATTTTTTATAGTTCATACTATTTCGTTGTCATGAATATAGATTAATTTTTCTTGATGATTTGTTACATGCTGCTAGATTGTGATAATATCATAGTTGAATGCATATTAAATAGAGTTTATGCTATCTTGTATGTCATATTAGTTATCGTAAATTTTGTTGATGATAGGAAATATGTATTAATAACATTTATATTACAATTCTAATACTGTATCTATTATATACGTTTGTACCATGAATTTCACAAATGATATACATGTTGCAAAGAGGGTATTACCAACATTTCATTGGAATATTGTTTAGTAACGAATATAAGCATTGCGAATATAATGTTATCAAAAAGCGTTGTGAATATAATGTTACCTATGTTTATAAGCGTTGTGAATGAATATTTGCCAACGCTTATAACCGTTGGTAGATAGAATTTAGCGATGGATATAAGTGTTTTAAATGATTGTCGACGCCCCTACATAGACATGTATAAGTAACACTGAAATTACTAGCGATGCTTATACTCGTTGGAATCTCATATTTTGGTGTAGTGTAAATTAATTAAATTGTGTAGCTTTTTTTTGATAATTCATCACTATGATTGTCTAAGATGTAAACTCATATTATATTGAGAGTAAATTTAGTAAGGGGTTTTTAGCCTCAAGGACAAAATGAACAAAAAATTGTTCCATAAGGACAAAGGGCTAAAATTTTATCCATAAGAAAAAAATTTAGTGTAAAGGGGAGAATTTCAGGGGCTCATTATATTTCCTCCTTTTACACTAAAATTTGTCCTTATGGATAAATTTTTAGCCCCTTGTCAATTATGTAACTAATACAATATATTATATCAAGTTCAAAATAGAAAGAAACCATCTTATTATTGGAACAAACTTGTTAATGAATTGAATGTACGTAACATATTACATAATTGCCGCTAGGGCATACACCTAAGTCGATCAAATGTATTATATGTAAGAAATTTGAACAATACTAGAGATCTATATAGTTGGATTTTTAAAATTTCATGTACAAACAAGACTATTATTTAAACCTTGTAATTTTCAATAAATTTTATGTAGAAATCTAATTAAAATGACACTTTGAATTGAAAATCATGTTTACATTCTGAATCTTTAAAATTGGACTGTATAACATTTATAATTTGTTTTAGAAGTTTAAATATGTGATGTTATGCATTTTATATTTAATTCGATAGTCATTTTATTTGAAAATTTTGACTTTTAAATCAACTTTAGAAAAATAATTGTTATTTTAAAATTTAATAAATCTTAAGTAAGTAAAAATAAAGTAATATTTAACTATATTGTTTTAAATTGTAATTAGATGAAAAATATTTAACAATAGCATAATAAACTAATAAAATTGAAAATAATATTTGGAAAATCTTGTTTCTCGATGCATTCGCTAATGGCATTGCCATAATATATGTCAAACACAAAGTGTAAGAGATTTCTTATGTTACATTGTTAATATTTTCCATCATATTTTATAAATACATTGCATAATAATAACGTTGGAAATAACTTGTGCATTTCCTATACTGCTTATATGATGTTATGTTCATCGACATCAAGTACATATGCCATCATCAAATAGTGGTAATATATGATACTACTCCAAGTAGCAGAATACATATTCAGAAGGTATTATTGGCATTAGAAAAGATGTAAATAACAAGAGATGCTATGAATTTTTCTAAATATTAAGTACGTGGTGCTCTTATATGGGTAGTGATTTTTTGATGAAAAAGAAACAAAGGTAACTTGATTATGAATTTTATTAATCAAAAGTGGAAATCAGGTTGAAGGACTTTTTTATTTAGGATATTTATTTTTAAAGGCAGTTGTTCTAAAAAATGAGTTTTAAGGACAACTTTACAGGAAAATGATAAATTCTTTTATCTTTTTAAGTTTTACAGGAAAACGATAACTTCATTTATTATTATTTCTGTATAACTGAAAATAATAAATTCATTTATCTTTTTTCCTTAAATTGTCCTTAAAACTAATCTTTTAGAAGTATTATCCTTAGAACTTACTATTCTTAATAAATAAGACTTTTGAGTGAAAATCCTCTAACCAAAATTTGTTCGTATAGAAATCCAGGATATCTATTTGCATATATATGAAATAATATATTTGGTAACATGTATGACCAAGTGGGGCCAATTATAATCAATGTTTGCGACGAAATTTTAGTTCTTCCTTATTAGACAAACTATTTATATACTTTAATCTCTCGTCTATTTTAATTAACTTCGTCAAAATGAAATCTTTTCTGTAAAAAAGTCCTAATGGATATTGTAGAACATAAGGTTACGAATTGGGTAATGCAGACAAAGAGCTATCATAGTACTCTAAGGGAAAATGATTCATGGAGTAAATGTTGGGTTTTTTGCATAGCGGAAGTTTGACAAAACACCCAAAAAATAAAGCTAACATTTCTCACCCAATCACTTGAAGATGAACATGGTTGAAAAATAAACAACAACACAAACAATATTGGAAACATGAACACACGATATTCCACCTGACCACCTTCTTTATTGATTCACTAAAATATTGTTTACAGCTATTTGAACTATCGTTACAAACAAGCAGAACTCGAACCAATAACCTTATTGAAAAATATGCAGAGAATATATGATGACCGTCCATAACTCTTGCACTTAACAAGAGAAATAATGTGCTAAAAGGTATGCCAGGCAGCTATGGACAATCATCTAGGTGAGATAACACAATGCGACACATGTCCTATCAAGGATAAGATATAATAGAACATATACAACAGGATATAATAATGAAGCATATCTGAGTAGAAAATTGAACTTCCATAACAAATAGAAAGAAAATGCATACATCTTTGGGTTACAACATAAGTACCTGCACAAATTCACCTCACAACAACACTCAAAGTCAATCATCACATAACAAAAAACAACAAATACTATATAGTAAAAAGTAATACGACAGCCTCCTTCTCGCCACCGCACAACATCCTCGCCTCACTAAGCTATGCTACCCGTAACCTGCTACTTAGTCTGCCCATCCACAATTGGATGAATAGCCCAAGGTATTAAGAGGGTAACATAAAATATTGAGTCAGACAACATTCTTAGTGGGCGATAAAACAACTACCTAACATCATCAATAAAGCATATGAAAATAGATAGATTAACCAACCAATCTACCAAAACACCAGAAAAGAACCCAACCTCGTCTTCCCCACATCCGACAGTGATAGCCTTTACAAACCAGCATTTGAAACAACTATTCATCTATGGAAATCAAACAACTATTCATTCATAGCAATCAGAAGCAACCAGACAATAGCAATCATAACAACTATTTATCTCTCACATAAGCGATCCTAATCGAGATCAACGTTTCTTAAGCACAAACCCCGAAGGCCTAAATCAACATCAGAAAAGCACCAAAGTAACATCTCCTTCGACGTTAGACAATCTACATGAGACGGTACAATCAAAACAACCAACATCCATTACTCTGGCTATCATCGCCAATCCTGGTATGAAACCATCGTTAATCATATGGCCAGTTCAACATCACGCTATCCGTCAAGGGTTAATGGTAACCACGGTTCTAGCAAAAACTCCATACGCCTTCCTATAATACGTATCTAGGCCTTTCAACGATACCCAGGGTACTCGACCATCATCTCTCCAGTCTTTTAGGTACACCTCTGCTTTGATTCCGATAGAACCAACAACAATGATAGTTCCTCGTCTTTTATTATCTCAAGTCGTCATCACCGGCGACCATCCATAAGCTCAAACATACTCGAGCAACCATTATCCATGAGCTCAAACATACTTGAGACGTCTTCACATTCATTACATACGACGATCAACGAACACTGCACGATGCTTCAGACATTCCTCCTTAAATTCGCGCCAAAGTTATAACCATCGTTGACTCAAAAACAAGCTCTGTTTGGTCGACATTCTTTATGCCTTGTACTCTTTAGGTCTTACTCCTTCGGTCTTACTCCTTAGGTCTTGCTCTTTAGGTCTTGTTCCTTTGGTCTTAAAACAACCTAACGACCAAAGTCCTAAGAGCTAACGACCTAAGACCTAAGAACTGAGAACTAAGACCTAACGACCTAAAACCTAACGACCTAAGACCTAATGCTCTAAGACCTAAGACCAAACTCCTTAGGTCTTAAAAATGACCTAAGACACTAATGACCTAAAACCAACGACCCGACCTTCATCCCTTTCTTGAGCAACAAGCCTGTAACAGCTACATTTTACGTATCAAAAGATCGTAAAATATTTTTATTTTATTCCCTGAGGGTTGGATCATTCTCATCTTTTAATATGTTGCTTATAGGGATGTGAGACATGTCCATAATTTTTACTGATTTTGTTTGTGACCAATTTTCCCCTATCTGTCTTGTACAGGGGATAATTTTGACTTAGGTCGAATCAGAGGTGAGACCTGTGCCATTGGAGAGGAATTTATGTTTGCATTTCCGTAGAGTGGTTACATTAAGGATTTGGCTCAGCAGTTTGGAAGAAATCCCTGTTTTAAGGTTTAATAGTTGGCTGTCCAGGTTTTGGGAGCCTAATGGGCTGATTTAGGAGAGAACCATTAGTGGCCTGGTGGAAACTATAAATAAAGGGTGAGAGGTTTGGGAAATAGTTTACTTCCCCATTCTATCATTTGGTGGCCTTGTGCTCCTCCTTCCTCTAACACTTTTCCACCATTAAAAATCAAAATCCAAGGAGGGAAATCATAGATCTACACCATTGAAGGCTAGATCTACATCAATTAAAGCAAGGATTCACCGGATCAAGGAATTTGGTGTGAGGTGCTTGCTGCCCGGATTCTTATTTCATCAATTTTAGCTTGTTTTGGAGAATCAATGAGTGATATGCATCTCTCGCATGGATTCAATGAAGTATATGGGTGTTTGTTCATGTTTTTCATCAATTTCAAGTGTTTTTCCATAAATCTATACATTGGTAAGTCCCTTTTTACATATATCACCCTATGATATGATTTAGCAAGTTTGGATAAGTAATTTCCATGTTGTTGCACATGATTATACAAGTTAAATTTATAGTTTTGTTTGTATTTGCATTTATGGTGATTTTGGTGAATTTCACATAATTATTGATGAAATAGCCAAATTAGTGATGTTAGTGGTTTCATAATATGTTCATGATTGTGTTGAATGGATTGGTTGAGTTGTTTTCATTGATTATGTCAATTGGCGAAGTTTTGGTTGGAATTGGGGTCGCATTTGGGAAGTGCAGGTTTGGGGTCATTCGTAGGGGGTTAGTCGTACACCCCTGGTCGGTCGTGGAGTTCTGTCTCGGGAAACAAGTCAGAAAGTGGCTTGCATGAGTCCAGAATCTAGAAAGGTCAGTCGCGTGTAGGGTGAACGGACGATCTTGTTGGAAAGAAACAGGGATCAATCATAAATAGTATAAGAGCCTGAACAGAAATGAACAGGGTCGGTCGCATAAGGCTCTGGTCGATCGAGCAAGTGGAAAAGTTTCGGGGTCTTGGTTCTAGAAGGCAAGTGGTTCAGTTGAGCGAGCATGGGAATGATATAACGATTGAGTCGCTCGCTCTTACCTGGTTGGTCGTGTTTTCCATAATAGTTGGATTTGGAGTGGGTCGGGCAATCCAATGATGGAGGGGCAGACGTGCTCTCCATATCAGGGTCAGTCAGTCGTCCTGGTCGTTCGCTCCAATCTAGGTTGGAGAAAAGGTGGTCAGTCCGAGGCGGGTCGGTCAGGTGGTTTGGTCGGTCCAAGGTAGTGGGTCGGTCGAGTGTGAAGGTTTTTGGCAGCGCTTATAAACGCCGTGGTTAATGGCCTAAGTGCTATGGTTGGTTTCCTTAGCTAATGTTGATTAATGCTATGGACTATATTGAGCCTTATATTGATGTTGTTCGGTTCGATGATGATAATGGCTTTGACGAGGGTCCAGATAAGGATGTTCGAAGTGGTGTGATGTGTTCGTTGATTAGTAAAAACAATGAATGTGCAGATGACTCAAAAGGTGTTGGATTGTGGATAATGGTTACTCGAGTGGGACTTGAGTTTGTGATTGGTCGTCGGTGATGATGACTAGAGATGCGAAGGCCGAGAGATTATCGTTAAGTTCTAGTAGACTCAAAGAAGAGGTACTTTGGGAAGTTGTGAAGGGCCTCATAACTTGGGCAGTCGTGAAAGGCCTTGTTGTTGATGACAAACATACGAGTTATGATGGCGTATAGAGTTGTGCTAGAACTGGGGTTACCATTAGCCCTTGACCTATGGCAGTCATGATGGGTCGTCATACGATTAACGATGGTTTCAAAGCAGGATTGGCGGTAATAGCCAGAATCTTTCATGGACGTTTGAATGTTTAGATGTTTTGTTATACTGTCTCACGTGGATTATCCAACGTCGAGGGAGAGGTCTCTTGAGTGCTTGACTTATATTGGTTTAGGGCTCTAGGGAGAGTACTCGAGGGATGTTAAACTCAATTAGGATTGTCTACGTGAGACATATGTAATCTGGATGCTATGAATGATATTGATGGTTGTTCCGATTGCCATGGACGAATTATTGTTACCTTGGATGTTATGGATTGTAAAGGCTATCACTGTTGGATGTGGGGAACACGAGCGTGAGTTCTTCTCTAGTGTTGGGTAGTGGTTGGTAAATCTATCCATTCTCATTTACTTTATTGATGAAGTTTGTTAGCTATTTTATCGCTCACTAAGACTGCTGTCTGACTAAAGGTTTTATGTTTCCCGCTTACTACCTTGGGCTGTCCATCCGGTTGTGGATGGGCAGACTGAGTAGCAGGCGACAGGTGATGCTTTAGTGAGGACGACGATGCTGATCGATGGCGAGCAAGAGGCACACATACCAGTTTTATTACTATCTAGTATTTTCTGTTTCCGCTGATACTATATACTCTGAGGGATTTAGTGAGGACCTTTGTACAGAAATATTATCCTAAGTTGTATGGATCTTTCTACGGGTTCTGTTAAAAGTTTTCAGTTTCTATGAAATTGGACTTCACTATTATTACTTGTTGTATATGTTATATTATATCTTATTCTTGCGCTGTGAGATTTACGATAGGTTTCGATGGTGCTTACCTACTTTGATGATTTTCCATAGCTGCCTTGCACACCTTTTAGTGCAATATTCCTCTTGTTTAGTGCGGGGGCTGGCTGTGGGCGATCGTCACATTTGGTACTAGAGTCATGCTTAACGATTTTAGCCAAAATTCTAGGACGTAACCACGTAAGAGAGACATACTTGTAGATTTTAGTTGGATGCTTACTATATATATATATATATATATATATATATATTAGCATATGTAGTAGTAATAGTTGTTTTCCTTTAGCAGTTTTTCCTGGAAGTGACTAATTATTCTAAATTGCATATTTAGAATGAGTAGATGACCATCAAGACACGCTGCTAGGGGAGCTAATACCGGAGGGGGAAATGGTGGCGAACCGACTACCCAGCCATGTTCAAGGCCATGATGGCAGCGAACATGAATAGGTTTCCTGCTGCATTGGCGAATACGGTTGATGTTGGAGTCCTAGTGCCTACAGTTGGAGAATTTGCAAAGCTATGCAAAGACTTTTCTTCATTGGGAGGAAAACAATTCAAGGGCACTGAACCAGTTGAAGAGGTTCAAAGATGGACGGATACTTGTGGTAGGATCTTCAAGGACTTAGGCGTTGATGGTGCAACAAAGAGGAAGCTTGCATCAAGGCAGTTAGAGGGAAGATTAATATGGACTGGTGGAACTCTGTCACACTTGAGACCCCTGAAGAGGATATGTAACACCCCACCTCCATTATGGTCACTCACAAAGGGAATGCGTTAACTTTAGTGGGGGTCATAAGAGTATAGAACAGATAAAATTACAAAACAGACAAATTTAAGCAGCGGAAAACAATTAGAACTTTTATTCCATAGTAGCGTAATAGGATAAACTTTCATAAGGGTTGTTTCAAACATCAACACCAAAACATCAAAACCCATTGCATCAAATATCTGTCTTGTTTCTCAAAAGAAGCATAATACAAAATAACATAACATAATTCCCCAATTAAGCAGTAGCCAGCCATAGCAGTAAAGCAAAGAGTCCAAAGCAATACATCACAATCTTCGAGCTTGAAAAGAATCTGAACTAAGTGGTGGTATTCCATCCCTATGGACCGGGGGGGGGGGGACAAAAGAAAGAAGGCAAAACAAAAATAGAGTCAGACATAAAGCCTGGTAAGTCCAGTGACTTTCATCATGTAAACAGGTAAAGGTATCATGACATGAATAAACCGGATACAAGACGTAACCATGATAACAAGCATCGCACGATAACGAGATAAGCATAAGATAAGACAAGAACATGATAAGGTATCATACTGATTCCTAATTTCTCTACACCACCTAACTAGTGTTCAACCAATGCCATTTGTTACAAAACAAGATAAGTGATCCCCATTTCCCATATGATAGTTTTGTAGGTACATATCTCATGATGAGGGTCCCTTCACATATTGATAGCTTACTTGTCCCCACCGTACCTATCTTAATTGATCGGCTCCTACTCATAACGTTTCGCATGTGTTTGTATCAACTCGGCCCCTACTTGTAGATACATGTGTTGGTCCCACCATAGGGTGTATCATTTCCTAGGGTGGCTACCCGATACAGTTCTAGAGTGCACAGCTTTATACCTACTTGGTACTCAGTGTCTAAATTTTCCCATGCCGAAATTATGTGCATGCCCGTAATCCGTCGGAACCTGCACTGCCGTACCACCTGCCGCTATTTTGATTGCTTATAATCAGCCCAGTAATCGTGCCCCACCCTGCCTAGCTTAGGGTCCCGTTGATACCTAATGTGGGTTACTGCTGAAAAGGGTCCCGCTACTAGGGTTTTCCTAGGGTCTATTCATATACCCCCCATATTGGTTAAGTGTCATCAATCAGTCAATTCAAGTTTACTTAACCCACCCATTCGTCATGTTATATTGGTTAAGTGTCATTAATCGAGTCGAGTTACTTAACCCACCCACTTGTCATGTCATATTGGTTTAAGTGTTGCATGTTGGCTTAACCCTACCATACTTAACATGTTTGTTTAGCATTAGTTATTTATTAATGCATCAACCTCTCACATTGGACTTATTTGCGGTAGCTGGATTGTGCCAGGCGATTCCGGGCAGTCTTACACCGCAAACCCATTCCAACCTCTGGTTCAAGCGTTCAATGCGCTAACCTCTCACATTAGGCTTGTTGTATGCTGTTGCTGGATGTGCCGGGTGGTTCCAGCCAGTCTTACACCAAAAACTCATTCTAATCTCGTGTTAGGCATTATTACCCATCTAATCTTCGCCTTTAGCCTCTCACATTATATTGTTGTCATTGCGGTTGCTGGATGTGCAGGGTGGTTTTTGGCAGGCTTACACCACAACTCAAATCTAACTTCGTTTCTTAGGCAACCATTAGGTTTAATTAAATTATATACTTGCCAATTATGTCCACGTTCCAATTTTTACATGCCAATTATCATATGCCCAATTATTGATTTACATGCCAATCCACATATGCCCAATTATTGATTTACATGCCAATTTAAATATGCCCAAATATTGATTTACATGCCAATTTACATATGCCCAAATATTGATTTACATGCCAATTTACATATGCCCAATTATTGATTTACATGCCAATTTACATATGCCCAATTATTGATTTACATGCCAATTTACATATGCCCAAATATTGAATTACATGCCAATTTACCCAAACTTGCAATTATAATAATAATACCCCATATCCATCACAAATTATGCCCAATAATTCCGCCAAACATGTTCTGCCCATAAATTCACCCAAATAGGCAATACCCAATATTCCCCGTATTCCAAACGTTTGTATTTCGCAATTTCAACTAGGTTCGAAGTTAACCTAGGTTCAGTAAAAGAAAATAAATATGGGGAGATAGAAGTTGCATAAAATAAGAACAGAGAGAAAACAGGCATGAAAATATCATCACAGGCATGAAGGCTAAGACTTGATAAGAACATCATCATGAACATGAAAAACTGATGTACAACAAGATAAACTGATGATAATAGCATCATGAGAATAAGAATAGAAGCAAAAGAACAACTTAGAATCAGGCATAGTCTCTATTTCATCTTATTACATGTCAAGACTAGATTTAGGTGTTCAAATCTAAAAATAACTGAACTTACAACGTTTGGATTAGAAAAGATAATTGAGTCGCTTGTTGTTGTTGAAGAACTCTAACTTGATATTGATTAATCCTCTAGGTTGATGAAGAACTTTCTGATTTGATTTAGATTTTAGTGGCAGCTAGGTTTAGATGAGAGTTTAGCGGCATGGACGTGCCATGAGAGTGAATTATAGAATTAGGGTTTAGGTTTGGATATGTATTTATAGGTGTGTTAGGCAAACCATAGCCTTTAGATTAGCATAGGAGTCATCAGAGTCATCTAAACCAAAGAGACATGTCACCCAACCAACCACGGTGCGACACATAAGCCCTAAAACACAAAATTTCATCACAGACCATCCTAGGCCGACGGGGTCGATTCCAAACACCCTGAGTTGACCTTGGGGTCGACCCAGCGAGACTCGGGTCGACCCATAAAATAGGTCGGTTTGGCGTTTTGCCTTCCCGCTTCCGCTGTTTTGAATATTTTTTCTTGAATTTTAGGTTGATTTTTATTTTATTAATTTATATATAGACATACATTTCCCTTATATATATACAAACTTCCAAGGTCCATAACTTTCTCATACATTATCCGTTTAATGCAAACTTTAGGTCCATCTTGACCACAATTTTGAGATGAACGCAGTGGTATAGTCTGTTTTACTTAATTCTCACATTTAAAATTAAGCATTCTTATAATTCGTCTGTTAATATTCATAGAAAAATATGGGGTGTTACAGGATATCTCATGGGAGTAGTTCCAAGCTAACTTTGAAGCAAAGTTTATCTCCACCATGCAAAAGTCTATTCTGTTTAGAGATTTGTGGAGCTTAAACAAAATGGTCGTCCAGTTCTTGACTATATTTCTGGCTTCAAGGCTTTGTCAAAGTATGCTCGTTCATATATGGATACTCCTTATCAAAAGAACAAGAAGTTTGTCTTGGGGTTGGATAAATATCTTGGGAATCAGCTTGTAGGTCATCTCAATGATAGCTTTGAGAAGATCGTCGAGAAAATTTTGAGGCATGAAAGTATGTTTCCTAAGAGGATGTTTGTTGTTGCAACTAAGGAAGTACATAAGCCACAACAGGGTTGTAATCATAAGAAGAGGAAGAAGTAAAAACCGAAAGGGAATAATGGCCAGAAGAAGCCTTAGAGTAAGTCTGTTTGCTTCAATTTCCAATAGAAAGTTCATTTTGCTAATGAGTGCAAGAATCCGAAGATTGAGAGGAAGTGTCACGATTGTGGCAGGATTGGACATCTCAAGAAGGATTGTCCGGAACTAACTAGAGGGAAGTAGATTGCGAAGGTATATGCTTTGGAAGCCATGCCAACTTCCTCAAGAGATCCTACTGCAGAGGAAATGGGAAAGTTTGTCGTGGTGCAAGGTACTCTTTCTATTCAAGGTGTTTCAATTCGTGTGTTATTTGATACTGGAGCATCACATTCATTCATTTGCAATGAACTAGTTTGTCGCTTGGGTTTGGAACCTGAGATTTGTGATAGACCATTGATCGTGACTAATCCAGTTGGGGGTTCATCCAGTTTGTGCATGATATGTCATGGTCTAGTTTTGTCGAGTCATGGTTGCTCTTTTGTGTGTGATTGCTTTGTTCTTAACTTCGCTGGGTTTGGGATCATCTTGGGCATGGACTGGCCCAAGAGGTATGCGGCAAGGGTGAATTGCGAGAAGCTAGAGGTGAGGGTCGGAGATGAGGAAAGGCAAAAGGTTTTGATTATATGTAAGCGCAAAGACGGGGTCTTCGTGAGTTATCTATATTCGGTTGGGATTCCACAAGAAGACCTGTCATCAGTGTTGATCAATAATGAGTATGTAGATGTCTTTAACGAGGTCAAAGGGTTGCCGCCACATCGTGAGATCGAGTTTAGTATCAATTTAGTCGAGGGTGTTAGACCAATCGTTATGCCTCTTAGGCAGATGGCGCCTAAGAAATAGTGAGAGTTGGAGGTGCAAGTTCGAGACCCTTTGGGAAAAGGATTCATTCAGAGGAGTGTTTCCGAATGGGGTGCACCGGTCAGGTTTGCAACCAAGGCAGGTGGCTCGTTAAGATTGTGTGTGGACTATCGTGAGCTGAACAAGGTGACTAAGAAGAGAAAGTATCCGTTGCCAAGGATTGATGACTGGTTCGATCAGCTTCACGAAGGCAAAGTGTTTTCTCATATGGATTTGGCAACGTGATTTCACCAGTTGAGGATGGCTAAAGATAGTGTTCTGAAGACTGCTTTTAGGAAACCATCCGGGCTTTTTGAATGGTTGGTGATGCCATTCAGATTGATTAACGCGCCAGCGTATTTCGTGGATCTTATGAATAGGGTATTCAGAGATCAGTTAAATAAGTTCGTGCTTGACTTCATAGATGATATTCAGGTTTACTCCAGGAATGAGGAAGAACATAAGACGCACTTGAGAGTAGTGTTGGAAATCTTGCGAAACCATCGGATGAGAGCTAAGTTTTCAAAGTGTCACTTTTGGAAGAATGAAGTGAGGTTCTTAGTTAATATCGTTTCTGGGAATAGGATAATAGTTGACCCCGCTAAAGTGGCAGCAATCCAGGACTGGGATAGACCTAAGAATGCGATGGATGTTTGGAGTTTCCTTGGGTTGGCTGGTTATTGTCAGTGGTTTATCAAGGATTTCTCCAAGATAGTTTCACCGTAGACGTGATTGACGAAGAAGAGTCAAGTGTTCACATGGGATGCAAAGTGTGTCCAAGAGTTCGGAATCCTGAAGGAGAGATTGAGGAGTGCACCTGTGTTGACCATTTCAAGTGGGAATGAGGAGATAGTGGTGTACACCGATGCATGTGGTACTGGGCTTGGAGCGGTGCTAATGTAGAAGGATAAGGTTGTGACTACGCGAGTCGACAACTGAAGCCGCATGAAAGGAATTATCCAACTCATGATTTGGAGTTGGCGGCGATTGTGTTTGCTATGAAGATGGGGAGGCATTATCTATTGGGAGTACGATTCGAATTGTTTATGGATCATAAGTCACTGAAGTATCTTTTCTCCTAAAAGGATTTGAAACTTCGACAGCAATGATGGTTGGAGTTTCTGTCGTCATATGATTTTGGTATAGCCTATACTTCGGGCAAAGGTAACGCAGTGGCAGATGTATTGAGTCGAAGACATGCAAGTTTGGGAGCGATTTTTTCGGAAAGGAAAAGCCTCGAGTATTTGGCAAGGTTTGATTTTAGGTCAAAATGCGAATTGGAACATGAAATGTTGGCAAGCTTATCAATAAGACATACTCTCATCGAAAGGATTAGCGAAAGCCAAAAGCGAGATGCAAAGCTTGTCGAGTTTATCCAAAGACTAGAACTAGGAGATAAAGAGTTCGAAATAAATCGAGAAGGTTGGCTTCGAAAGCAAGGGCAATTAGTTATTCCCAATATAGATGGACTGAGGGATGAGGTTCTAAGAGAATGTCATCACTCGAAGTTGACGATTCATCCCGGTGGTAATAAGATGTATCAGGACATGAAGCGAGTCTACTACTGGGAGGATATGAAGCGAGATATTGGAAAGTTCATTTCCAAGTGTATGAACTGTCAGTTGGTGAAAGCTGAATAGAAGAAGCCGAGTGGTTTGCTTTAGCCATTGGAAGTTCCTACGTGGAAGTGGGAGAAGTATCGATGTCGATGGACTACCTAGAACCAGGGTAGGAAATGAAGGGATTTAGGTCATTGTGGATTGCTTATCCAAAAGTGCGAGACTCACTCCTGTTAAGTCGACTAGGACGGCGTCAAAACTAGCTGAACTTTATGTAAAAAGGGTAGTTTGATTCCATCGTGTCCCGAAGAGTATAGTGAGTAACCGAGATCCATTGTTTGCGAGTGGATTTTGGAAAAGTTTGCAAGAGGCTTTGGGAACCGAGTTATGTTTGAGTATGGCTTATCATCCCCAAACTGATGGTCAGATCACGAGAGTCAATCGAGTTTTGGAAGATCTTCTAAGGGCTTGTGTGTTAGACTTCGGTGGATCATGGGAAGACCATCTACATCTAGTTGAGTTTGCTTATAACAATAGCTATCAGTCTAGCGTTGGGATGGCACCATACGAGGCGTTGTATGGAAGGCCGTGCAATTCTCCAACTTGTTGGTTAGAAACTGGAGATAAGTTGATACTTGGGCCAGGGATGATTTGAGAAACCTCGAATTATATTGAGTTCGTTCGGCAACGAATGAAGGCAGCCCAAGATCATCAAAAGAGTTATGCTGATAAGCATTGAAAAGACTTGGAATTCGATATAGGTGACATGGTTTTCGTGAAGATTTCGCTACTAAAGCATGTTGTTCGATTTCAAAGTAAAGGAAAGTTGGCACCTAGGTTCCTTGAACCATTTTTGATAATCGAGCGAATTAGAAAGCTTGCATATAGATTGGAGTTACCCGAGAAGATGTTGAATGTGCATAATGTGTTCCATGTGTCGTTTCTACAGAAATTCGTTCATGATTCGAATGTGGTGATATCTCCAGAGCATTATGAAGACTTAGAAGTAGAAATTGCAGTTGCAGAACCTCGTAAGCCGCTTCGTGATGTGGGAAATGACATGAAACAACTTAGGAGGAAGATGGTTAAGCTAATCAAGGTACAATGGAGTGAAGATGATGATGATGATTGTACATGGGAGACGGAAGAGAGCAAGAAGGCGACTCATCCAGAATTCTTTGTCAGTAGGAACTTTTGATATCGTATCATCGTTATATTGTTGTATCTTGTTATTGTTTGATAGAATTCCGCGTGCTAGGATAAGGCTATGGATGCATGGCTTGATGGCTGCTAGTCTGGGTGATAGAATTGGCTTCTCATGAATGATACGCATGCGGAATTATTATGGTTGCTTCTGTTTGCTTGGAATTTCAGGGGTGAAATTTCTAAATTGGGGAGGGGGGAGGGGAGGGAAGAATGTAACAACCCGCATTTCATGTATCAGAAGATCGAAAAATATTTTCGTTTTATTCCCTTAGGGTTGGATCATTCTCATCTTTTATATGTTCCTCATGGGGATGTGAGATATGTCCATAATTTTTACCGATTTTGTTTGTGACTATTTTGCCCCTATCAGTCTTATACAGGGGATAACTTTTGACTCAGGTCGAATCAAAGGGTAAGACCTATGCCATTGGAAAGGAATTGATGTTTGTCTTTCCGTAGAGTGGTTACATTAAAATTTTGGCTCAGCGGTTCGGGAGATATCGCTGTTTTAAGGTTAAACAGTTGGTTGTCTAGGTTTTGGGAGCCTAATGGGTTGATTTGGGAGAGGCCCATTAGTGGCCTGGTGGAAACTATAAATAGAGGGTGAGAGTTATGGGAAATAGTTTACTTCCCCATTCTCTCATTTGGTGGCCTTGTGCTCCTCCTTCCTCTAACACCTTTCCACCATTAAAAATGAAAATCCAAAGAGGGAAATCATAGACCCACACCATTGAAGGCTAGATCTACATCAATTAAAGTAAGGATTCATCTGATCAAGGAGTTTGGTGAGAGGTGCTTGCTGTCCGGATTCTTATTTTATCAATTTTAGCTTGTTTTGGGGAATCGGTGAGTGATATGCATCTCTCGCATGGATTCAATGAAGTATATGGGTGTTCGTTCATGTTTTTCATCAATTTCAAGTGTTTTTTCATAGATCTATACAATGGTAAGTCCCTTTTTACATAAATCACCCTGTGATCTGATTTAGCAAGTTTAGAAAAGTAATTTCCATGTTGTTGCATATGATTATGCAAGTTAAATATATAGTTTTGTTCGTATTTGCGTTTATGGCGATTTTGGTGAATTTCACATAATTACTGATAAAATGGCCAAATTTATGATGTTAGTGGTTTCATAACATGTTCATGATTGTGTTGAATGGATTGGATGAGTTGGTTTCGTTGATTATGTCGATTGGCGAAGTTTTGGTTGGAACTGGTGTCGCATTTGGAAAATGCAGGTTTGGGGTCGTTCGTAGGGAGTCGGTCATGGAGTTCTGTTTTGGGAAACAAGTTAGAAAGTGGCTCGAGCGAGTCCAAGATCTGAAAGGGTTGGTCGCGTGTAGGGTGGACAGACGGTCTTGTTGGAAAGAAACAGGGATCGGTCGCAAGTAGTAAAAGAGCCTGAACAGAAATGAACAGGGTTGGTCGCACAAGGCTCTGGTCGGTCGTGCAAGTGGAAAAGATCTGGGGTCTTGGTTCTGGAAGGAAGGTGGTTCGGTTGAGCGAGCCTGGGAATGATACCACGATTGAGTTGCTCGCTCTTACCTGGTCAGTCGTGTTTTCCAGAATAGTTGGGTCTGGAGTGGGTCAGGCGATCCAATAAGGGAGGGTCGGGCGTGCTCTCCATAAGATCAGGGTCGTTCGTTCTTCCTAGTCGGTCGCTCCAACCTAGGTTGGAGGAAAGGTGGTCGGTTCGAGGCAGGTCGGTCAAGTGGTTCAGTCGGTACAAGGTAGTGGGTTGGTCGAGTGTGAAGGGTTTTGGCAGTGCTTGTAAACACCATGGTTGATGGCCTAAGCGCTATGGTTGATTTCCTTAGCTAATGTTGATGAATGCTATGGACTATATTGAGCCTTATATTGATGTTGTTCGGTTCGATGATGACAATGGCTTCGATGAGAGTCCATATGAGGATGTTCGAAGTGGTGCTATGTGTTCATTGCTCGATGAAAAGCAATGTATGTGCAAACAACTCGAAAGGTTTTGGGTTGTGGATAATGGTAACTTGAGTGAGACTTGAGTTTGTGATTGGTCGCCGATGATGACGACTAGAGATGCGAAGGCCGAGAGATTATCGTTATCGTATGTTCTAGCAGACTCAAAGCAGATGTACTTTGGGCAGTCGTGAATGTCCTAGTTGTCGAGGACAAACATACGAGTTATGATGGCGTATGGAGTTGTGCTAGAACTGGGGTTACCATTAGCCCTTGACATATGGCAGTCATGATGGGCTGTCATACGATTAACTATGGTTTCAAAGCAGGATTAGCGGTGATAGTCAAAGTCTGTCATGGACATTTGGAAGTCTAGATGTTTTGCTATACTATCTCACGTGGATTATCCAACGTCGAGGGAGATGTCTCTTGAGTGCTTGACTGATATTGGTTTAAGCCTATGGGGAGAGTACTTGAGGGATGTTATACTCAATTAGGATTGTTTACGTGAGACTTAGGTAATCTGGATGCTATGAATATTGATGGTTGTTCCGATTGCCATGGACGAATTGTTGTTACCTTTGGATGTTATGGATTGTAAAGGCTATCACTGTCAGATGTGGGGAAGACGGGTGTGAGTTCTTCTCTAGTGTTGGGTAGCGGTTGGTAAATCTACCCATTCCCATATACTTTATTGATGAAGTTTGTTAGTTGTTTTATCGATCACTAAGACTGTTGTCTGACTCAAGGTTTTATGTTTCCCTCTTATTACCTTGGGATGACCATCCGGTTGTGGATTGGCAGACTGAGTAGCAGGTGACAGGTAATGCTTTAGTGGGGACGATGATGCTGATCGATGGTGAGCAGGAGGCACACGTACCTGTTTTATTACTATCTAGTATTTTCTGTTTCCGCTGATACTATATTCTCTAAGGGATGTAGTGAGGACCTTTGTACAGAAATATTATCCTAAGTTTTATGGATCTTTCTGCAGGTTCTGTCTGTGCAATTGGATTTCACTATTATTACCTGTTGTATATGTTTTATTATATCTTATCCTTGCGCTGTGAGATTTACGACAGGTTTCGATGTTGCTTACCTACTTTAATGATCGTCCATAGCTGCCCGGCACACCTTTTAGCGCATTATGCCTCTTGTTTAGTACGGGGGCTGTGGGCGGTCGTCACACACGACCTAAACTCCATTCCACGTCATCAATGACCTAAGAAAAACGACCCGACTACAGATTTGACCAAAATAGACAATCTTGACCAAATCATCATCAAATGACAACACCGATGAGAAAAACTCATCCAAATCATTCAATCCACAATCAACACTTTATGAAACCATCAACATCATCAAAATGACAATTATTCATCAATAATCATATAAAATTCGTTAAATCATGAAAAATGAATGAATAAACTAAAATAATGGATGTAACTTGCATAAACATATGAATTAGCACAACAATTACCAGTTTTAAGTTGCTAGATTAGATCCTATGATGATTCAAATGAAAATATACTTACCATGAGTAGATTTAGGTGAAAACAGCTTAAAATGACGAAAATATGAACAAACAAGCTATATACTTGATCGAATACGTGCGAGAGATTCTTGTCACTCACCAATTCTTCGAATTAACTCAAAATCACTAAATTCTCCATTCGGACAATGAAGAATATGCTTCAAACTTCTTAATTTGATGCGATCCCTCTTCACTTGATGCAGATCTAGCTTCAAACGATGTATATCTTCGATTTTCTTGTGTAGATCTAGAATTTTAATGGTAGAAGGTGTATTTGATTGAGCAAGGAGGATCACGAGCTCAACCAAATGAGATAATGAAGAAAAGTAACCCTCTCTCCATGCCTCTAACCCCCTATCTATAGCCTCCCACCATCCTACTAATGGGCCTCCTCAAATCAGCCCATCAATGGCTTAAAAAAAACCTGAACTCAAAATGGGAAACACTAAAACAACGATTCCTCCCAAACCGCTGAACCAAATCTTTAGTGTGACCACTATCCAGAATTGGAAACACCATTTACTTTCCAATGACACCAATCTCATCACTGGAGGCTAGATCTACATCATTTCAAGGGTGAATTCATCGGATCGAGGAGTTTGGTTTGTTGTCTGGATTCATAATTCTATCATTTTAGCTTGTTTTGGAATATCGGTGAGTGTATTACATCTCTCACATGGATTCAATAAAGTGTACGAGTAGTAGATCATGTTTTTCATCAAATTTCAAGTGTTTTTCCTTAGATCCATGCATTGGTAAGTTCATTTTCATATAGATCACCCTAGAATCTGATTTAACAAGTTTAGATAGGTAATTTCATACGAATGTGCA
Organism: Allium sativum; assembly: GCA_030737875.1. NCBI lineage: Eukaryota > Viridiplantae > Streptophyta > Magnoliopsida > Asparagales > Amaryllidaceae > Allium > Allium sativum. The sequence goes on from CM060926.1 coordinate 535,033,525, forward strand.
AATTAGATCCATGGTTTTTATTCATATCCATATTTGTGGTGATTTTGGCGAATTTGACACTATCATGGATAGAATTATCATATTGATGATATTGTTGATTTCATAACATGCTTGTAGTCCTCTAGGATGAATTGGATAGGTTAGTTTCACCAGATTTATCGTTTGATGAAGTTTTGATCGACATCGTAGTTGAATTGCAATATGCAGGTTTTGCATCGAACCAAAGTTGGATCGGACCAAAGTTGGGTCGGACTGAAGTTGGGTCAGACCAAAGTGGGTCGGCCTATTCTAGTCAGCCATTTTTTCCATTTCTGGGTAGCTATTTCTAGTCGGACCCTTCCGATGATGATGTGACTTCAAAGTGAAATCAATTGGGAAGTTTGGAAGTGTTGAAAATTATTTGTTGTTCATTGTATGCAACAAATGGAGAGACAACTCAAGAATGTATCGAGTTCATGTGAAGTGACAGCTCTAAGGAGTTCTAAGCTAATTAATAGTCATAATTGATAACGACTAGAGAGGAGAAGGCCGAGGAATTATCGTTGTCGTAGGTTCTAGCGGACTCAAGGCAGAGGTACAATTAAAGACCAATTGTAGGTCGAGTGCCTTAGGTGTCATGTATGGCCTAGACACGTATTGAGCATAGTGTGTAGCATGTGTTGAGTATAGCATGTGGAGTTTTGCTAGAACCAGGGCGTCATGTGTAGTCCTTGACAATTTACGGCAAATTGTTAGCCATTCATACGATAACGAAGTTTCCAAAGCAAGGTTGGCGGTGATAGCCAGAGCCAGTCAAGGGCGTTTGAATGCATGTTGTGACCATGATTGAGTTGCTTTGCCATATATGAATGGATGCTTTAATTTCTGTGACTGAATTGTTATTCCTTTGAGTGTATGGATTGTAAAGGCTATCACTGTCATGTAAGGGGGAAGGAAATTGAAAGTTCTTCTCTGATGCTGGATAAATTAGTTGATTATTTACCCATTCTCATATACTTTATTGATGAAGTTTGTTAGTTGTTTTATCGCTCACTAAGACTGCTGTCTAACTCAAGGTTTTATGTTTCCTCTTATTACATTGGGTTGTTCATCCGATTGTTGGATGGGCAGACTAAGTAGCATGTGATAGGTGATAGCTTAAGTGAGGACGGTGTTACTGTTCGGAGGCGAGCAGGAGGCTGGCGTATTATCTTTACTACTATCTAGTATTTGTTTCCGTTGTGTGCTATTTCTATGAGTGTTGTAGTATGGCAAATTGTTCAAACACTACTGTTGCTATCCTCGTGTAAGGGGAAATACTATCTAGTTGTCATGAAAGTTTAGTGTTTTCTGCTTCACTATCACTGCCTGTTGTATATAGTCTGTTATATTTTATCCTTACGTTGTGAGTTTACAACAGGTTTTGTTTATCTACCATACCTTGATGATCGTCCATAGCTGCATGGCACATCTTTCAGCGCATTATTCCTCTTATATAATGCGGGGGCTGTGGGCGGTCGTCACATTTGATATCAGAGCACCGGTCAACGATTGTGACCAAAGTTCTAAGACGTAATTATGTATGAGAGACGTACTTGTAGATTTCAGTTGGATGTTTACTATATACATATTAGCATATATAGTAGTAGCGATTGTTTTCCTTTAGCAGTTTATCTTATAAGTGGACTAATCATTCTATTTTAGATTTAGAATGAGTCGTCAAACCTCTAGGAGTGATCCCGAGATTGGAAGAGTAGGAGATGGAAGGAGCCGATTGGAAGCATTAGCTGTTGCACTAGAATATCTAGTTACGTTTGGGGTGGCCATGATGGCAGTAGCCATGTTAAGGATGCCCATTCCAGAAGCATCAGTAGAGCGTGGTATTCCTGCGCAAGTACCAAAAGGGATTCTGTTAAGCGACAGCGGGAATATTCTCCTACAGATGAAGAAACATTTATTGGCCCCAGTGCTAATAAGAAGAAAATCAAAAAGAAGAGATTTAAGAAGAATGTCACTTGCTTTAATTGTCAATTGGAGGGTCATTATGCCAACGATTGTGAGAAGCCGAAAACCGAAAGGAAGTGCTTTGAATGCAACAAGCTTGGACATAAGAAGAAAGACTGTCTGGACCTTCCAAAGAATAGGCAACCGAAGGAAGCATGTGTTGTGGAAGCTATTCCAATTTCCTATTGTATTCCTGAAGAGAACTAGGAGTAGTTGTTGTCTGGATATGCTTCCAACTAGTGAAGTTGTTTGAGTTATATTTGGTACTAGAGAATCGTCATCTTTTACCTATAATAAGATTGTATGTTGAATGGGTTCAGAACTTGAAGTTGTAATAGACCTTTAGTTGTAATTGATCTAGTATGGGTTCATCTGCTCTATGCAAGCTTTGTGGATCTAGTATTGTTGATCATGAATGATCATTTATGAGTGGTTGCTTAGTAGTAACTTTAGCTGGGTTTGAAATCATCTTGGGCATGGATTGGCCTAAGAGATATTGGAAAAAAGTGAGTTGCGAAAAGATAGAGATGACAGTCGGGGATGTGGAAGGCTGGAAGGTGTTGGTTCGGGGTAACCCGAAGACGATATTCTTATAAGTTGTTATATTCGCTTGTGATTCCACAAGAAGACTTATCATATGTGCTGATCGTTAATGTGTATCAAAGGGTTGCCATCACATCGTGGTATCGAGTTTAGAATCGATTTGGTCGGGGGTGTTAGACCAATCATTATGCTTCTTAGGCGGATGTCGCCTAAGGAACAACATGAGTAAGAGGTGCAGGTTCGTGACCTTTTGGGAAAAGGATTCATTCGGAGAAGCGTTTCCGAATGGGGTGCAACAGTGGTGTTTACAACCAAGGCAGATGACTCGTTAATATTGTGTGTGGACTATCATGAGTTGAACAAGGTGACTAAGAGGAACAAGTATCCGTTGCCAAGGATTGATGACTTTTTCGATCGGCTTCATGAAGCCAAAGTGTTTTCTCAAATGGATTTGGCAACGGGATTTTACTAGTTGAGGGTGGCTAAGGATAGTGTACCGAAGACTGCTTTTAGGACACCATCCAATTTCTTTGATTGGTTGGTGATGCCATTCAGGTTGACTAACGCGCCAGCATATTTCATGGATCATATGAATAGAGTGTTCAGAGATCAATTGAATAAGTTTATGCTTATGTTCGTGGAAGATATTATGGTTTACTCCAGGAATGAGGAAGAGCACAAGACACACTTAAGAGTTGTGTTAGAGATCTTCCGAAAGCATCAGTTGAAAGCTAAGTTCTCAAAGTGTCACTTCTGGAAGGAGGAGTTGAGATTCTTAGGCCATGTAGTTTCTGGAAAGGAGATAGAGGTTGACCTCGCTAAAGTTGCAGCAATCCAGGACTAGGATCAACCTAAGAATGCGACAGATGTTCGGAGTTTCCTTGGGTTAGCAGGATATTACCGACTGTTTATATAGGATTTCTCCAAGATAGCTGCACCGTTGACAGGATTAACGAAGAAGAGCCAAGTGTTCACGTGGGATGCGAAGTGTGAACAAGCGTTCGAAATTCTGAAGGAGAGATTGACGAGTGCTCCTGTGTTGGCCATTCTAAGTAGGAATGAAGAGATGGTGGTATACACCGATGCAAGTGGTACTAGACTTGGAGTAGTGCGAATGCAGAAGGACAAGGTTGTGGCCTACGCGAGTCGACAGCTGAAGCCGCATGAAAGGAAATATCCAACTCATGATTTAGAATTGGCTGCGGTTGTGTTTGCTCTGAAGATATGGAGACATTACCTGTTGGGAGCTTGATTCAAGTTGTTTACAGATCACAAGTCATTGAAGTATCTTTTCTCCAAAAGGATTTTAATCTTCGGCAGCAACTGTGGTTGGAATTTTGGCATCGTATGATTTTGATATAGCCTATACTCCTGGCAAAGGTAACCTAGTTGCAGATGCATTGAGTCGAAGACACGCAAGTTTGGGGGCGATGTTCTCGAAATGGAAGAGCCTTGAGTAGTTGGCAAAGTTTGATTTCAGGCCAAAGTGTGAGTTGGAACCTGAAATGTTGGCAAACTTATCGATAAGACATACTCTTATCGAAAGGATTAGCGATAGCCAAAAGCAAGATGCAAAGCTTGTCGAGTTTATCCCGAAGCTGGAACCGAAAGACAAAGAGTTCGAAGTCGATCGAGGAGGTTGGCCTCGAAAGCAAGGGCGATTAGTTGTACCTGATATTGACAGATTGAGAGATGACGTTCTGAGAGAATGTCATCACTCGAAGTTGAGATTCATCCTGGTGGTAACAAAATGAATCAAGATATGAAGCGAGTCTACTACTGGGAAGGGGTGAAGGGAGATATTGGAAAGTTCATTTCCAAGTGCATGAATTGTCAGTTGGTGAAAGATGAACAGAAGAAGCCGAGTGGTTTGCTTCAGCCATTAGAATTTCCTACGTGGGAGTGGGAGCAAGTATCGATGGATTTTATCGATGGACTACCTAGAACCAAGCCAGGAAATGGATCGGTCATGTTGAGGTAGCCGGATCGGGTCGGTTGTGTTGTGCAGCCGGATCGGGTCGTTCATGTTGTGCCACCGGATCTGGTCGGTCATGTTGATGTAGCCGGATCGGGTCGGTTGTGTTGTGCAACCAGATCTGGTCAGTTATTTTGTGCCACCGGATCGGGTCGGTCTAAGGTTTTGTCTTGGGGAACATGTCAGAATGGGTCGGTCAGTGGAGCTAGTCGGGTCGGGCAATGTCTGGTCGAGTCGGCCGGGTTCGATGGCACTGGTTGATCGGGTCCAAGTGGGTAGGTCGGTTTGGTATTCTAGCCAATCGGTCAAGTTGGAGGAGTTTTCAGCAATGCTTCTAAATGTTGTAGTGGGTGGCTTAAGTGCTATGGGTTGTTGGACCATTTCCGATAGACGAGCAAATCAGAAAGCTTGCGTATAAAGTGATTTTACGTGAGGGATGTAGAGTGTGCACAATGTTTTGTGAGTCATTTTTGCAAAAATATTCGCATGGTCTGGATGTGGTAGTGCCTCCAGAGTAGTACGTCGACTTTATAGTTGAGTTCGTAGTTATGAAATCTCGTAAGCCGCTTCATGTTATGGCTAATGAGACAAAAAAGCTTAGGAAAAAGGCGTTTAATTTAGTTTAGGTACAATGGAGTGGGGATGGCGACGATATTACGTAGGATACGGGGAAGAGTATAAAGACGACCCATCCAAAACTCTTCATCCCTATGACCCACTGATATCGCGCAATCATTATTGATTGTTGATTTTGTTGTTATCTTTGTTGTTGTTTGATAGAATTTCGCGTGCTAGGATAAGGCTACGGACGCATGGCTTGATGGTTGCTAGTTTGGGTGATAGAATTGGCTTCTCATGGATGATTGGCATGTAGAATTGTTGTGATTACTTGTGTAACTGTGTTTGCTAGGAATTTAGAGGATGAAATTCTAAAGTGGGAAAGAATGTAAGAGCCCGCATTTTATGTATCTAAAGATCGTAAAATATTTTTATTTTATTCCCTAAGGGTTGGATCATTCTCATCTTTTGATATGTTGCTTATGGGGATGTGAGACATGTCCATAATTTTTACTGATTTTTTTGGGGATAATTTTTCCCCTGCCAGTCTTGTACAAGGCATAACTTTTGACTCAGGTCGATTCAGAGGGTGAGACCTATGTCATTGGAAAGGGATTGATGATTGCCTTACCGTAGAGTGGTTACATTAAAGATTTGGTTCAACGGTTTGGGAGAAATCGCTGTTTTAAGGTTTTTCAGTTGGTTGTTCAGGTTTGGAGAGCCTAATGGGCTGAATTGGGGAGGCCCATTAGCGGGTTGGTGGAAACTATAAACAAGGGGTGAGGGGGTATGGAGAATAAGTTACTACTCCCATTCTCTCATTTGGAGGCCTTGTGCTTCTTCTTCCTCTAACACCTTTCCACAATTAAAAATCCAAATCTAAGGAGGGAAATCATAGATCTACACCACTGGAGGCTAGATCTACATCATTTCTAAGGCGAATTCATCAGATCGAGGAGTTTGGTTTGAATTGCTCGCTGTTCGGATTCATAATTCTATCATTTTAGCTTGTTTTGGAGAATCGGTGAGTGGATTACATCTCTCACATGGATTCAATAAAGTGTATGAGTAGTAGATCATGTTTTTCATCAAATTTCAAGTGTTTTTCCTTAGACCCATGCATTGGTAAGTTCATTTTCATATAGATCACCCTAGAATCAGATTTAGCAAGTTTAGATAGGTAATTTCTATGATATTTCATACGAATGTGCAAGTTAGATCCATGGTTTTTGTTCATATTCATATTTGTGGTGATTTTGGTGAATTTGACATTTTCATGAATAGAATTGTCATATTGATGATATTGTTGATTTCATAACATGCTTGTAATCCTTTTGGATGAATTGGATAAGCGAGTTTCGCCGGATTTATCATTTGGTGAAGTTTTGGTCGAAATCAGAGTTGAGTTGCAATATGCAGGTTTTGGATCGGACCGAAGTTGGATCGGACCGAAGTTGGGTTGGACCAAAGTTGGGTCAGACCAAAGTTGGGTCGGACTGAAGTTGGGTTGGACTGAAGTTGGATCGAGCTGAAGTTGGGTCGGACTAAAGTGGGACGGTCTATTCTGGTCAGCCATTTTTGCCATTTTTGGGCAGCTATTTCTCGTCGGACACTTCCGGTGATGATGTGACTTCAAAATGAATTTAATTGGGAAGTTTGGAAGTGTTGAAAAGTGTTTGTTGTTCATTGTATGCAACAAATGGAGAGATAACTCACGAATGTATTGAGTTCGTGTGAAGTAACAGCTCTAAGGAGTTCTGAGCTAATTAATAGTCGTAATTGATAATGACTAGAGGGGAGAAGGCCGAGGAATTATCGTTGTCGTAGGTTCTAGCAGACTCAAAGCAGAGGTACAATTGAAGACCAATTATAGGTCGAGTGCCTTGGGAATCGTGTATGGCCTAGACACGTGTTGAGCATAGCATGTAGCATGTGTTGAGCATAGCATGTGGAGTTTTGCTAGAACCGGGGCATCATGTGTGGTCATTGACAATTTATGGAAAATTGTTAGGCAGTCATATGATAACGAAATTTACAAAGCAAGGTTGGCGGTGATAGCCAGAGTCAGTCATCGACGTTTGAATGCATGTTGTGATCATGATTGAGTTTCTTTGCCATATATGAATGGATGCTTTAACTGCCGTGACTAAATTGTTATTCCTTTGGGTGTATGGATTATAAAGGCTATCACTGTCATGTAATGGGGAAGGAAATTGATAGATCTTCTCTCAAACTGGGTAGATTAGTTGATTATTTACCTATTCTCATATACTTTATTGATGAAGTTTGTTAGTTGTTTTATCGCTCATTAAGACTGTTGTCTGACTCATGGTTTTATGTTTCCTCTTATTACCTTGGGTTGTTCATCCGATTGTTGGATGGGCAGACTAAGTAGAAGATGATAAGTGACAGCTTAAGTGAGGACGGTGCTGCTATTCGGAGGCGAGCAGGAGGCTGGCGTACTATCTAGTATTTGTTTCCGCTGTGTCTTCTATGATCGTTGTAGTGAGGCAAATTGTTCAATCACTACTGTTGCTATCCACGTGTGAGGGAAATACTTTCTAGTTGTCATGAAAGTTTAGTGTTTTCTGCTTCACTATCACTACCTATTGTATATATTCAATTATATTTTATCCTTGCGCTGTGAGTTTACGATAGGTTTCGTTTATCTACCCTACCTTGATAGTCGTCCATAGCTACCTGACACACTTTTTAGCGCATTATTCCTCTTGTATAATGCGGGGGCTGTGGGCGGTCGTCACACAACACTTTTGGATCATACCGACGGAGAGTTCTGGATGGGTCGCCTTTATGCTTTCTTTCGTCTCCCACGTACAGTCATCATCATCCTCACTCCATTGTACCTTGACCAATTCAACCGTCTTCCTCCTAAACTGTTTCGTGTCATTTCCCCACAACGTGAAGCAGCTTACGAGGTCTCGTAACTATTGACTCGACTTCTAGGTCTTCGTACTGTTCCGGAGATACCACCTTATTCAAATCATGCACACACTTCCATAGAAACGACACATGGTAAACATTGTGCATGCTTGACATCTTCTCGGGTAACTCCAACCTATATGCAAGCTTTCCAATTTGCTGGATTATCGGAAACAGTCCAACAAACCTTGGGGCTAACATTGCTTTGCTTTCCAACCGAACAACGTGTTTCGACAACGAAATTTTCACGAAAACTACATCGCCCATGTCGAATTCCAAATCTTTTTTATGCTAATCGACGTAACTCTTCTGACGATATTGGGCTGCCTTCATTCGTTGTCGAACGATCTCGATACAATCCGATGTCTTTCTTATCATCTCAAGCCCAAGTATCAACTTATCTCCAGTCGCGGAGAAATACAAGGTCTTCCATACAACGCCTCGTATGGTGCCATCCCAATGCTCAACTAGTAGATGTTGTTATATGCATACTCGACTAGATTTAGATGGTCTTCCCATGATCCTCCGAAGTCCAATACACAAGCCCTTGAGAGATCTTCCAAAACTCGTTTAACTCTCTCGGTTTGACCAACGTTTTGGGAATGATAAGCAGTACTTAAACACAACTTTGCACCCAAAGTCTCTTGCGAACTTTTCCAAAATCCACTCGTGAACAATGGATCTCGATCACTGACTATACTCTTCGGGATACCAAGGAAGCGAACTAAGCGAACTATCCGTTTTATATAAAACTCAACCAACTTTGATGTCGTCCTAGTCGATTTGATTGGAATAAACCTTGCCCTTTTGGTCAAGCGATCCATGATGAACCAAATTCCTTTGTTTCCTTCCCTGTTCTAGTAGTCCATCGATAAAATCAATTGATATTTGCTCCCACTACCATGTAGGAACTTCCACTACAACAAAAAACCTTTTTATGACGTTTGAAAACCGTCATAAAAACTTTCTATAACGATTCTATAAACGTCATATATTAACATGTTATTAAAAGTCTGGTAGATATTATGACGTGCAATTCTTGCAATAGAAAACATACTTTTGTTGCTGTAACAACCCGTATTTTCAATAACCTGTAATAACATAAATCGAGGCAGAATTTAATTCTAAAATGGGAATCAAGGGAAACGGGCTATGCCATTGTGTTCGTCTCGGAAAAATACGTGAAATAGAGTCCGAGTTTTCGAAAATCGGAGTCCGTATGACCAAGATATGGCCTCGCGAAGTTTCACGAAAATTCCCAAATTAAAGTATACTTAATTAAGTGAAATGGGTTGTGTAGATATATATATATATATATATATATATATATATATATATTGATATATATATATATATATATATATATATATATAATTGAAAATTTAATAAATAAATATGCAAAAATGCTCAAAACAGCGAATTGGGAGAGGGGAATAACCGAACCGGCCGATTTTTGAAGTCGACCCGAGCCCGCTGGGTCGACTAGGGGTTAATCCAGGGTGTTTGGCTGTCAACCCGTGGGCCGATTCGCTCAAGTGCAGATTTTGCATTTGAATGGTTCTCATGGTCCATCTTTAATCTAAAGGCCCTAGATGGTTCCTACACTTGACTTCTTCCCCAAGACATGCTTTGATGGCTTGGATTGAATCTAGGGTTAATCCTATGGCCTAAAACACTTGCCTAATCTATAAATAAGACCCTAACCTACCCTAATTCATTCATAATTAAACCTAGTGACTAAACTATGGCAAAATGCTAGCTCTCATGGCCTCCACTAATTTTATGAAGAGGGTTGCATACTAATCACTCTCTAATCAACTTCTAATCCCTTCTTAGCATCTTAATCTTCTTCATTTGGTGTTCAAAGTTGCTAGTTGTGAGTTTCTATCACTTTGATGATCTTTTGGTAAACTAATTAGATGAGATGTGATGAGATTTATGGTTTTGTATGTGGGTTAATGAGCTTTGAATCATATGATATGATGTTAGCATTAATCTTATGTTTATGCATGTTGAGTATGTAAGCTTATGCAAGTTTAATATGATGTATGTTATGTTTGCATGATGCTAAATATGCAAGTTGTGGGCTATGTAATCATATGCATGTTATGCAAGTTCATGGTAATATGCTATGCAAGTTACATGTTTGTTAATATGCAAGTTACATGTTTGTTAATATGCAAGTTACATGTATGTAAATATGCAAGTTACATGTTTGTTAATATGCAAGTTACATGTTTGTTAATATGCAAGTTACATGTATGTAAATATGCAAGTTACATGTTTCTTTATATGCAAGTTACATGTTTGTTAATATGCGAGTTACATGTATGTAAATATGCAAGTTACATGTTTATTAATATGCAAGTTCATGATGACACATTATGCAAGTCTATAAGCTAATATGCAAGTTTGTTATGCAAAATGAATATGTAAGTTATGTGACATATTATATGCAAGTTATGTGACATGTTATGCAAGTTCATATGCAAGTTATGTGTTTGTTAATATGCAAGATGGCACCTTTGAAACATGTTCATTCATATGCAAGTTGACACCTTTTATATGTGTTATATCATGAACGAAATTACGTGGGAACGATGGGGTAATTAAATGCATAAGTTAATAAGATTGTGTGAAATTAATATAATTATGCATAACACAAAATAAATAAACATAGTATGGGAATTTGCCTATTTGGTTAGGTGTACCCATACTATGTGTTGGGAATTTACCTATTGAGTTAGGTCTACCCCATGGGAATTTACCTATTAAGTTAGGTCTACCCATGTTAAGAAAACTTGATTAATTAGGGATAATTAATATAAAATTATGAGGGTGATTAATTAGGTGTAATTAATTGACTAAGACACGAGGTTGGACTCAGTTGTAGCGTAAAACTGCCCGGACCCAACCGGCTTAACCAGTTGCTACAAATGTTAGCCCAATGTGAGAGGTCTTAGGCACAAACTAAATACGTAATTAATGTAAAGACACGAGGTTAGACTCTGTTATGACATAAGGCTGCCCGGACCCAACCGGCTTAACCAGCGGTCATAAAAGACAGTCTAATGTGAGAGGTCTTTACAAAGGTTACGTTCTTAATTAATTAATTAAGAAACACTTAACCACATTAGCATGTAGAGGGACATGAGGGGTTAAGTGGGTGCCTCGGGTGGCATGAGAAAATCTAGTGGTTGCCTTGGGTGGCAATAGAAAATACGATTAGAATACTTAACCAAAATAGAACATGTAATTAAAACATGATTAAAGGGTTAAGTGGGATATACTAGAAAAAGGGACAAGCTTAGGTGGGTAGCTTGTGGAGGCCCATTTCAACCAGTAACCCATACGTATCTTTGTGGGCTCGACCCATGTCGAGGACGGGACACGCATACTGGGCTTGACTGTAAGAGGCAAACGGGTTAGCGGTGGCAACGCAAGTCCAACGGGCTTCATATGCGTGAGTGGGCCCGGGCTGGTAGGTAAGCCGTTGTTGCATCGAGTAGATATAAGCCGTGCACCTTTAGTTTCATCAGGTTGCCACATTGGGGAATGATACATCCCACGGTGGGGCCAGCACGGGTATCTACGTTAGGGAGCCGATCGAATGGGAAGTAGTGTGTACACCTAGTGGATTGTAGGGCCCCGTGGCGCCTACTTGGTCACCTAGGGGTACGCAGGTACTAATTAGTAAATTTTATAAGTCCTTGGGTGGGATCAACCTTTAAGTTAGGAACGACTGGTGTGGTGCAGTTTAGTAATTTACCTTAGGGAGGGTAGATGCGTCTTTATCCTTTATCTTCGTTTAGTTGACTGCTTAGGGTAGCCATTCATCCCTATATGTTACCGTATATCAGTTTATGTCTTCTCTGGTTACTTTAACGATTGTATTGTTAAAGTTATAGGACTCGCTCAGACTTATGTCTGACCCTGTTGTTTTTACCTTTTTCCCAACCCTCAGGTCCTACGGTGGATCCTAGCAGTAGTGGAGCTTGATTGGATTGCTGTCCCAGTCTTTAGGAGCTTGGATAGATGTAAAGCTCCAGTTATCCAGTTATCTTTTCTTTTGTTTTGGCTATTGTGTGAGAGTGGGATTATGTACTTCTTTATTTTGATGGATATTGTACTTGACTTTTATTTTGGTTTTATGATGTAACCAGACATGTTTTACTTCCGCTGTTATGAGAAGATGTTTTAAAATTTCAAGTACTGTTTATATCTGTCTTGTTGTAATTTTTCTGTTCTATATTCACTAAAATACTCCACCGATGCTATGGCATTCCCTTAGTGAGTGACCCTAGCGGGAGTGGGGTGTTACACGTGGTATCAGAGCTTAAGGTTACCAGAACAGATAAAATTTTTGAGAAAAACTACTTTCTAAGAGTATTTTCGAAGAAAGTATTTTTAAAAGCATGTCTTCTAAGAGAAAAAATTTTTGAAAAAGAAAAACATAATCCCCAATAGCCATATCTTTATCTTTCGGAATCTCCTTTTTGAATCTTTCCTCTTTCGTTTCAGCATGGCTGAAGATCTTAACATCCCGGAGGGTTTAGTTATACCACTATGGTATAGGAGGTTGCAAGAGGCTAGGGCCGCGGCTGCGGGTCCGGCCAATGCTACTACACCAGAGACAACCGCTCCTCCTCCTCAGCCTAGAGTGGATAATTTTGCTAAGGTTTGCAAGGAGTTCAAGGCTATAGGAGGAAAACCTTTTCTTGGTTCAGAGACTTTCGTAGAGGCTAGAGATTGGCTTAAGGAAGTGGAAGAGTTGCTAGATATCTTTGAAGTGGAAGAGGGAAAGAAAGTCAAGTTGGCGGCTTGGTTAATGAAGGGAGAGGCCTCATTCTGGTGGGAGGTCACTAATGGAGAACGCCCTGTTGACTCTTGGGCAGATTTTAAGCAAAGGTTTGGGGCTAAGTTTCTCTCAAGGGCGGAAGAGAATCTGTTTATGGAGAAGTTCTTGAATTTGAAGCAAGGGAATCTCACGGTGAAAGAATATGTCAACAAATTCAATCAATTAGCAAGGTTTGGCATAGAGTTGGTGAATACACCGGAGAAGAAGGCTTTGAGGTTCGTTAGAGGCTTGAACGAACCATTGCAAGGAATAGCTATGACTCACATTCCTATGGGGGCCACTTTTGAGAAGCTTGTCTACATGGCACTTATGCATGAGGATGATAAGAATTCTAAGGCACCAGAGAAAAAGGGGGATCAGAAGAAACCGCAACAGCAACAACAAGGCAAGGGCGGAAAAGGCAATGGTGACAAAAAGAAGACGAAGAAGAAGTGCTTCAATTGTGGAACACCAGGACACCTCAGTAAGGATTGTCGCAAAAAGAAGAAGACCGGTTGCTTTCATTGTGGTGAAGCAGGGCATCTTGTGAAAAACTGCCCAAAGAAGGGGCAGAAGACGGGGTCTACCTCAGGAGGCCAGGTGCAAGCTCTTATAGCACCACCTCAGTCAGGGGGGCAAGTTCAGGTTCTCTCAGTTCCACCGATTCAGCAGAGAGGTAGAACTATTTCCGTTGAAAGTCTGGTTTTTCTGTTTGATCATCCAGTTCGTACTTTGTTTGACTCTGGCGCATCGCATTCTTTTATCTCATCATCGTTAGTTGAGTCACTGCACTTAGACACCAGTCTAGTTGATGATCCCTTGGTTGTCTCAAACCCAATTGGGGGCTCTATATATCTGTCCATGATATGTTTGGGTTTGAAGATTTCTATACTTAGCGTTAAGTTTAGATGTGATGCTTTTGTATTGGGCTTCACGGGCTATGGGTTGATTTTGGGCATGGACTGGTTATCCAGTAATGGTGCCGTTCTTGATTGCGAAAGGAGAGTTGTCAGGCTCATGACCCGCTTGGGTAACACTCTCGAGATCTCTTGCAATCCCATGGAATCTGTTTTGCTAAGTTATCTTGAATCGCTCGATGCTTCGGTCGAAAGTTTGTGTTCTGTCAGAGTAGTCCGGGAATATCCGGATGTGTTTGAAGAAGTAAAGGGTTTGCCTCCGAAGCGGGAGATAGATTTCCGAATTTATTTGGTGGATAATGCCAAACCAGTGTCTTTGCCAGTACGCCACATGGCTCCTCGTGAGAGAAGAGAACTTCATAAGCAAGTAGGGGAGTTGCTTGAGAAGGGGTTCATAAGGCGAAGTATATCGGAGTGGGGAGCTCCAGTAGTGTTTGCCACGAAGGCGGATGGGTCCCTCAGACTTTGTGTGGATTATAGGGAACTTAATAAGCTCACGAAGAAGAATAGACACCCATTACCGAGGATAGATGATCTCTTTGATCAGTTGGTTGGCGCGTCAGTATTTTCGCAGATGGACTTAGCTACAGGGTTTCATCAGTTAAGAGTGGCGGAGGACAGTATAGAGAAGACTGCTTTCCGGACTCCGGATGGTTTTTATGAGTGGCTAGTGATGCCATTTGGGTTGACAAACGCCCCCGCATACTTTGTTGATCTCATGAGTAGAGTGTTCAGAGAGTATCTGAATAAGTTTGTAGTAGTTTTTGTGGATGACATCTTGGTCTTTTCCAAGAATGAAGAAGAGCATGCCTTACATCTCAAGGAAGTGTTGGAGACTCTTCGAGCGCATAGTCTTAAAGCTAAATTCTCTAAATGCCATTTTTGGAGAAGAGAAGTGCGATTCTTAGGGCATGTGGTCTCTAAGGAAGGGATAGCTGTGGATCCCGCAAAGATAGTATCTATCCAGGATTGGAAAGTTCCTAGAAATGCTACCGAGGTAAGAAGTTTCTTGGGGTTGGCAGGATATTATAGGAAGTTCATCAAAGACTTCGCGAAGATATCAGCCCCATTAACCCGCTTGACGAAGAAGAATCTGGTTTTCTCATGGGATGTAGATTGTGATGATGCTTTCCGACGGTTAAAGAGAGCTTTGACCACCGCTCCAGTTTTAGTGCTTCCAGATGGGAGTAAGCCGTTTGTTGTTTATACCGATGCTTGTGGAACAGGATTAGGCGCAGTCTTGATGCAGGAGGGAAGGGTAATAGCCTATGGAGGGAGACAATTGAGAGTGCATGAGAAGAATTACCCTACCCATGATCTAGAGTTGGCCGCGATTGTTTTCGCACTTAAGTCTTGGCGCCATTATCTTCTTGGTGAGAGATTCGAGTTGTTCACCGACCATAAATCATTGAAGTACTTATTCTCTCAGAAGGATTTAAACTTAAGACAGCAAAGGTGGATGGAGTTCTTAGCATCCTATGATTTCGAGATAGCGTATACCCCTGGTAAGGGTAACGTGGTGGCAGACGCCTTAAGTAGAAAAAGGCTATCTTTGAGTCCATTGTTCGTGGAACGACGAAGCTTGGAGTTTCTTTCTTTGTTTGACTTCAGACCTTCTGTTGATTTTGTACCTGGTTTGTTGGCATCCTTGGAGGTTAGACCTACTCTTTTGAGACGGATTGGCGAGGCTCAGCGAGACGACCCACAGTTGGTTGTGTTGGTAGAGAAGCTTATAAGAGGGGAGTCGTCCAGCCATTTGGGTAGATACACCATAGATGATAAGGGATGGTTGCATAGAGACGGTAGACTTTGTGTACCGCAAGATGAGGGTTTGAAGAAGGCTATTTTGGATGATGCACATCGTTCAAGAATGACTATTCATCCCGGTGGAGACAAAATGTACCAAGACATGAAGAGAGTTTTCTTTTGGGCCGGTATGAAGAAAGATGTGGCCGAGTATGTGGCTAGATGCTTAGTGTGCCAACAAGTTAAAGTGGAGCAAAGGAAACCCGGTGGGTTGCTACACCCACTGGAAGTTCCACAGTGGAAGTGGGATAGTGTCTCGATGGATTTCATCGACGGGTTACCGAGATCGAGGAAGGGCAATACGGGAATTTGGGTTGTGGTAGACAGACTTACAAAGAGTGCCCATTTTATACCCGTAAAGAGTAAGAGGACCGCTCCATGGCTTGCTTCAGTCTATGTTAGAGAGATTGTTAGATTGCATGGCGTACCATCCAGCATTGTGAGTGATCGAGATCCTATCTTCACTAGTGAGTTTTGGAGAAGTTTGCAAGAGGCGGTAGGGACTCAGTTGTGTTTGAGCACCGCATATCATCCTCAGACAGACGGCCAGACCGAGAGGGTGAACCGTATCTTAGAAGATCTCTTGAGGCTTTGTATCTTAGATTTTGGAGGTACATGGGAAGAACATCTTCCTTTGGTAGAGTTCGCATATAATAACAGCTTTCAGTCCAGTATTGGCATGGCACCTTTCGAAGCTCTTTATGGAAGGCCTTGTCGATCTCCTACATGTTGGTGGGAATCTACAGATAAGATCTTGCTTGGGCCAGATATGGTTAGAGAAACTTCAGAGAAGATTGATTTAATTCGTAGAAGGATGAAGGCAGCGCAAGATAGACAGAAGTCTTATGCGGATCGGAGAAGGACGGATCTTGAGTTTGAGGTTGGGGATATGGTTTTTGTCAAAGTATCTCCATTGAGAAATGTTGTTCGATTTGGGTCCGTTGGGAAGTTAGCACCGAGGTTTGTTGGACCATTTCCTATTAAGGAAAGGATTGGACGGATGGCATATAGGGTGGAGTTGCCCGACAGACTTAGTGGTGTTCACGATGTATTCCATGTATCACATTTGAGGAAGTGCTTACATGAGACCGCAGAGGTGGTAGAGCCGAGCTTGCTTAGAGATGTAGAGGTAGAGCGTGATGCGACGATTCGACGAGCTCCTACTCGCATCCTTGGGTCAGAAGCTAGGAAGTTGAGGAATAGAGAGGTTCAGCTAGTGAAAGTGCAATGGGGAGATGACGAAAGCAATGCTACTTGGGAGACGGAAGCGAAGATGCGTTCTTTGTATCCATTTCTTTTTGAGAGTATGTCTTTTAACTTCTCCTTTATCGCTTGTCTAGTACTTATCTTATCTTTAGTATATCCTCTCGCTAGTACCTATGACCTTTAGATAGGGTAAAACCTATGGTTGAAACATGTGTTTGAAACATGTTATGGTTGATGGATGCATGTGGATGCAATTGATTGCTAGTGGTTGCTCGTGGATGCATATACACACACATTAGGCACTAGATCGGCTCAGACACTTCATGTTGCATATTGCATAAATGGATGTGGTAGTTAGTATTGATGGATGTATCATGGCTGTGTTATCATATGGATGATGCATTTTTGTGTATGGTTGTGCACGCATGTAGAAATTTGTATGTGTCAATAGGGTTTCGCATACATATTGGATGCATGGCACTATCATGGTTTGCATTAAGGAGGTCGACTGAATCAGTAGACCGCCTGATTTTGCATTAGTATACGGACATATACACACACTTTCTGCATATGTTCATACATCATTAGAAGTTTCTAAGGACAATGGTTGCTTGTGGTTGATGGTTTAGTAGATGGATGATTGGATGGTAGGATACGTTCTTCCTAACTTGAAGATTTCGGGGACGAAATCCTTTAAGGAGGGGAGAATGTAACAACCCGTATTTTCAATAACCTGTAATAACATAAATCGAGGCAGAATTTAATTCTAAAATGGGAATCAAGGGAAACGGGCTATGCCATTGTGTTCGTCTCGGAAAAATACGTGAAATAGAGTCCGAGTTTTCGAAAATCGGAGTCCGTATGACCAAGATATGGCCTCGCGAAGTTTCACGAAAATTCCCAAATTAAAGTATACTTAATTAAGTGAAATGGGTTGTGTAGATATATATATATATATATATTGATATATATATATATATATATAATTGAAAATTTAATAAATAAATATGCAAAAATGCTCAAAACAGCGAATTGGGAGAGGGGAATAACCGAACCGGCCGATTTTTGAAGTCGACCCGAGCCTGCTGGGTCGACTAGGGGTTAATCCAGGGTGTTTGGCTGTCAACCCGTGGGCCGATTCGCTCAAGTGCAGATTTTGCATTTGAATGGTTCTCATGGTCCATCTTTAATCTAAAGGCCCTAGATGGTTCCTACACTTGACTTCTTCCCCAAGACATGCTTTGATGGCTTGGATTGAATCTAGGGTTAATCCTATGGCCTAAAACACTTGCCTAATCTATAAATAAGACCCTAACCTACCCTAATTCATTCATAATTAAACCTAGTGACTAAACTATGGCAAAATGCTAGCTCTCATGGCCTCCACTAATTTTATGAAGAGGGTTGCATACTAATCACTCTCTAATCAACTTCTAATCCCTTCTTAGCATCTTAATCTTCTTCATTTGGTGTTCAAAGTTGCTAGTTGTGAGTTTCTATCACTTTGATGATCTTTTGGTAAACTAATTAGATGAGATGTGATGAGATTTATGGTTTTGTATGTGGGTTAATGAGCTTTGAATCATATGATATGATGTTAGCATTAATCTTATGTTTATGCATGTTGAGTATGTAAGCTTATGCAAGTTTAATATGATGTATGTTATGTTTGCATGATGCTAAATATGCAAGTTGTGGGCTATGTAATCATATGCATGTTATGCAAGTTCATGGTAATATGCTATGCAAGTTACATGTTTGTTAATATGCAAGTTACATGTTTGTTAATATGCAAGTTACATGTATGTAAATATGCAAGTTACATGTTTGTTAATATGCAAGTTACATGTTTGTTAATATGCAAGTTACATGTATGTAAATATGCAAGTTACATGTTTCTTTATATGCAAGTTACATGTTTGTTAATATGCGAGTTACATGTATGTAAATATGCAAGTTACATGTTTATTAATATGCAAGTTCATGATGACACATTATGCAAGTCTATAAGCTAATATGCAAGTTTGTTATGCAAAATGAATATGTAAGTTATGTGACATATTATATGCAAGTTATGTGACATGTTATGCAAGTTCATATGCAAGTTATGTGTTTGTTAATATGCAAGATGGCACCTTTGAAACATGTTCATTCATATGCAAGTTGACACCTTTTATATGTGTTATATCATGAACGAAATTACGTGGGAACGATGGGGTAATTAAATGCATAAGTTAATAAGATTGTGTGAAATTAATATAATTATGCATAACACAAAATAAATAAACATAGTATGGGAATTTGCCTATTTGGTTAGGTGTACCCATACTATGTGTTGGGAATTTACCTATTGAGTTAGGTCTACCCCATGGGAATTTACCTATTAAGTTAGGTCTACCCATGTTAAGAAAACTTGATTAATTAGGGATAATTAATATAAAATTATGAGGGTGATTAATTAGGTGTAATTAATTGACTAAGACACGAGGTTGGACTCAGTTGTAGCGTAAAACTGCCCGGACCCAACCGGCTTAACCAGTTGCTACAAATGTTAGCCCAATGTGAGAGGTCTTAGGCACAAACTAAATACGTAATTAATGTAAAGACACGAGGTTAGACTCTGTTATGACATAAGGCTGCCCGGACCCAACCGGCTTAACCAGCGGTCATAAAAGACAGTCTAATGTGAGAGGTCTTTACAAAGGTTACGTTCTTAATTAATTAATTAAGAAACACTTAACCACATTAGCATGTAGAGGGACATGAGGGGTTAAGTGGGTGCCTCGGGTGGCATGAGAAAATCTAGTGGTTGCCTTGGGTGGCAATAGAAAATACGATTAGAATACTTAACCAAAATAGAACATGTAATTAAAACATGATTAAAGGGTTAAGTGGGATATACTAGAAAAAGGGACAAGCTTAGGTGGGTAGCTTGTGGAGGCCCATTTCAACCAGTAACCCATACGTATCTTTGTGGGCTCGACCCATGTCGAGGACGGGACACGCATACTGGGCTTGACTGTAAGAGGCAAACGGGTTAGCGGTGGCAACGCAAGTCCAACGGGCTTCATATGCGTGAGTGGGCCCGGGCTGGTAGGTAAGCCGTTGTTGCATCGAGTAGATATAAGCCGTGCACCTTTAGTTTCATCAGGTTGCCACATTGGGGAATGATACATCCCACGGTGGGGCCAGCACGGGTATCTACGTTAGGGAGCCGATCGAATGGGAAGTAGTGTGTACACCTAGTGGATTGTAGGGCCCCGTGGCGCCTACTTGGTCACCTAGGGGTACGCAGGTACTAATTAGTAAATTTTATAAGTCCTTGGGTGGGATCAACCTTTAAGTTAGGAACGACTGGTGTGGTGCAGTTTAGTAATTTACCTTAGGGAGGGTAGATGCGTCTTTATCCTTTATCTTCGTTTAGTTGACTGCTTAGGGTAGCCATTCATCCCTATATGTTACCGTATATCAGTTTATGTCTTCTCTGGTTACTTTAACGATTGTATTGTTAAAGTTATAGGACTCGCTCAGACTTATGTCTGACCCTGTTGTTTTTACCTTTTTCCCAACCCTCAGGTCCTACGGTGGATCCTAGCAGTAGTGGAGCTTGATTGGATTGCTGTCCCAGTCTTTAGGAGCTTGGATAGATGTAAAGCTCCAGTTATCCAGTTATCTTTTCTTTTGTTTTGGCTATTGTGTGAGAGTGGGATTATGTACTTCTTTATTTTGATGGATATTGTACTTGACTTTTATTTTGGTTTTATGATGTAACCAGACATGTTTTACTTCCGCTGTTATGAGAAGATGTTTTAAAATTTCAAGTACTGTTTATATCTGTCTTGTTGTAATTTTTCTGTTCTATATTCACTAAAATACTCCACCGATGCTATGGCATTCCCTTAGTGAGTGACCCTAGCGGGAGTGGGGTGTTACAGTTGCCATCTTAAACATGCCATATTGGTGCAACTGTTTTTCTTTAGCTTGTAAAGCATGTTATGGAAAGTTTTTGTGATGCATCAAAACGCTATGGAAACGTCATTTAAATGGTCTAATATGTTGGCATTCCATCTTGTTATAGCATATGAACAAGCTATTGAAAGTTTTTATGACGCATTGAAACACGCTATGGAAAATTCACTACTATATACTACAACATTGTTTTGTCGCCAAAAAATACATTCTATTGCAACATTTTGCTGCCATAACATTCAAAGTTTATAATTTCTAATTCTAATAATATATAATAACAATTCAAAAAAAAAAACATATTTGTCACATTAATCTAAGGACACAAATGAAGTCATAAGCCAAATCATAAAATATATATACCCATTATTTTTCATACAAGATAAATTTAAACATAAATATTTACAATACATACTACTATAACAAACCAAAACGATACATACTAAAAATATTCATGAGTGTCGACAGCTAATATCGCAAGAAGAGCCTAACACCAATCCCATTGCTCCACGTGATTGGCCACCCCATGCAATCCTCTATTACTTCTTCACCACCAGCACCTCCTCCAGACCATCAGCAGCAAACCCTCCTACATTCAACCACAACCATTCCTTTTGTACTACCTAACAAAAACTTATGCCACCTTGCCATCAACTATAATTAACTAGCTTAATAAATAGTTATGTGATTATAAGGTAACTGCCGCTTGTGCTTATTATTCATACTACAAATAGTTATGAAACAACCCAAACTCGCCCTTTCGGGAAAGCCCGGATTGAGTGGATAACACTTCAATCAGAACACAAGCAATAGAAACATTTCATTGTTATTACAACAATTCACATTAGAGTACAAGAATATGACAGAGTATGAATAAAATAATATACATTAGAAAAATATCAGAGATTAAATAATTTACATAGCAGCGGAAAATAATACATAACACAAATGAAACAAGTACATGGATACAGAGCTTTCCGAATATAGCTTCAGCTGTAAATCCAGGATCCTAGGAAAATAATATCTGCAAAAAACCAAAACTACAAGCTGCCCGTGTGGAAAATAGGGGCACCTAGAGTTTAGGTTACAACAATAAACTCCAGGTCAGTCATGGGACTAGTGTGAAAACTAAAAATAGCTATTAACTTGGTTTCAAAGTAAGGTAAATCAAGGGACCACACGTATAACACGGAATGGGTTTTAACCCCAAGAATACCGGTGTGTAAACAACAGCGCAATGCTAAAGAAGAAAAATGAATCTATTATAAGGCGCAGGTCCCATCACACAATGCAACGCAAGACGGAGGATAGAGTTTTACCTTATAATAGCCAAATAAGGCTTGATACATGAAATTTAATCTTTTATTATTACTATAAGTGAAGAAATCAACTTCAAATATAAATGTATCAACCATAGACGACATAGTATCCCATGCTACTATGTCGCCATAATAGTTCTGCAATTAAAACCGAAATGTCACGTATTGGAAATTGGATTCCATCTATGAACTAAGGAAAGGGATCATCCTTACCAAATTCGAGACAATCTAGCCTACCATGTCTCAGGCTACAGCCGCAACTGCACCTAGGAATACCAAGGCCGGTCCACCCGTTGGTGGATTAGTAATCCCTGAATAATACGTTTCCCCGCCCTATGGGATGTAATGGTCAGCATATCGACCATATCATCCATCGGCCCCGTGGTTACCGATATATCTGAGATGTCTCACTTTCCAACATCCACATAAGTAAAAATGTCTGGGCTCCATACCATGACACCACTCCTAGCTAGAAAGAAACGCAAGTCCTTCCTGGGGTGCTTCAACCCGTTTCTGGTTCATACTGGGGTGTGAGGCTCACGAATTAACGCTATACACAAAGCTGTGTTATTTAAAGCCGTGCTTTGATCATCAGCCACAATACTCTGCTTTTCAACAGAAGCTTTAATCATTTGCATCTTAGCATGCCACACAGGCAATTCACACCATGCGACGGATGTCTATCGATATATGACCTCTGAGCTCGTACGTCTCAGAGAAGGGTGTTAAGAAAGAGAATAAATCCTCTGCCACCAAAAAAAAAAAATATTTAATAAAGATCAATCAACATAGAATAAAATCCAATGTCAGACACACATCCATTTACATGTTCGTTCTGGGTTTGAACAAAACCGGAGGCACCTTATTCCTCGTCCCATATGTCCAATACAGGAGAGAGGTTCTCGCATATCCGGTCGATCTCCATGTACGTCTGGATGATCACTATTTATTACCTTGTATTGGGTGTACATCCCAATCAAGGCATCAGTAATCATCCAAACGATGTGAAGAACTCCGGTCTTCAACCACCGTCTTCATCGTTGACTTATCGTCGAACCAGTTATTCAGAATGGGTATAAACCGGACCTTTCCGAATAGCTCGCGTATATTATAATCAAGTGATATAAACACACAACATACACCTCATTCCAATATAGAATATTCTTTTATTTAAATATTATTTTCACAATTTAAACCAAATTAAGGTTTTCTAAACTAGTCGGGATTAGCGAACCTTATCGAAGTAATCATTTGTTTTATTTTCCAATCCCAAACTATTCATCCCGTGGAGCAAAACTGGTAATACTCCATATCTAACACCACGGTGTTATCGGTAAAATTAATTACTATTCACGTTCAAATCTAATTAAAGATTTAACTATCACCTGAAGTAAAACTGGTGGTACTCCATTCTCGATCATTTTCCAAATTTAGTAATTTAAATTATCTCATTCACATTTCAATCTAATTAATGATTCATTAAAACTTCACTTAGTTTTATTCTTCCCAATAATCAATATTAATGATTATTTAACTTTGAGAAATCAAACATGCCACATTGACAATCTACACCATACCACTGATTTCAGCCGATATAAAACCTCTAAGCTCATACGTCTTAGAGAAGGGTGTTAAGAAAGAGAATAAATTCTCCGCCACTAAACAGATATATATTTAGCAGAGATCAACCATACAGTTCGAAATACAATGTTAGACATGTAATCCTTTCTTTAACTGGGTTAAAGAACTAATGTCATTTCAAACACAGTTCACGATAAACCCAAAATCACATTCCACTAATTATGGAATCTTCATGGAAAACAGATCAATATATGATCGATATCAATTTCCATATCCAACTAATAATATAAATGAAATAACGACAAAGGTTTTTAAATTCCATATATATTAACAGTCTTCCTCCACAGGAGTTCACCTCGATTGTTACCAAATCAAATTCCACTCAATTCCAATTTAATATATTAAATTGGAAAACTTTACTTTGAAAATTTTCCATTAAATCTTAATAAAAAATTTATATATTCCAAATCACATTTCACTGTAAATCGGGTTAAAGAATGAATGTCATTAAAAACATAGTTCACAATAAACCCAATTCACATTCCATTTTATTCCGGTTACTAAATATAATTGGAAACTCTAATAATCTTAACTAAAAGATTTATTCTTTTCACAAGGGGTTTAGGAACAGTGTTATTGAAGACACCATTCACGAAAAACCCAAAATCCAATTTTGTTATTCAATTCCAATTAAATATCAATTAATTGGAAAACTTCATTGAATCTTAATTAAAAGATTTATTCTTTTCTCAACTGGGTTTAAGAACAGTGTTATTTAAGACAATGTTCACGAAAAACCCAAAATCCCATTTAATATTAAATACAAGGCTCTGAATAGTAATTATATCGGCTTATATTCAATATCAAAATTTGAAACTAACGGATATCGTATTGGAATAACGATATATATATATATATATATATATATATATATATATCTTCCAAATTCCCATAACAATATCCATATAATCAGGGAATCCAGTATTGAAATATTCCGAAGATTATTTCCATTCCAATTTATTTATTGGAAAATTCTGGTTATTTTTAAAACCATTTCTAATCCAATTTATTTCTTTAAAAATATTGGATTATTACTCTAGTTAATAACTAGTTCATTTTGATAAAAATATATTTTTACCTTTACAAACGTGGATTTTTTCATCCAAATCATTTATTATGATTTTACACAAATTACTAATATTTTTTACTAATTTTATTAAGGCCCTTTCAGTCGATTTCCATAAACGGTCATCGAACTGCACATACAACGACCTTCTCCAAGATTTAATTCCAAATCCAACCATTAGATTTCGAATCTCTTATATTCGTTGGAAAGCTCTTTTCGATACAAACTCAACGGTTTCGGTTTTAGGGGAATCCGACGGTCGGATCTCCCGTAATGTCAATTCGAAGTCAATGGTCGAAATTCGCATTTAGTCGCGGCGCGGCGCGTTCTATTCAGGCCATTATATATATATATATATATATATATATGTATATATGTATATATATATATATATATCGTCGATTCCCATTTAAAACGTATTTTATAAATCGTTTATAAATTCGTTTTAAAAAGATTCCAACTACATTTCAATTTTAAATCAAAATTGAATACTCCTTTTCATTATAGTTTTTAAACGATAATATTTTCAAAATATCAGATTTTGAAATCATTTTCTTTTCGATATTCATTATAAAAATGAATAAAATCAATATAAGTATCGTTCGCGTTAAAATGATGCATTTCTAATCACCATGGCTTCATATATTTGAGTATTTTCGTGTCCATCCCAAATGGACATTAAAATCACATTTTAATCCTTTATGGAATATTAATTTAAAATATTCGTTATTTTAAATTATTCGTTTTTTTTTAAATATTCGTTATTTCTGAATTGGAATCAGACACATTCAATTACCATATAATGTTATTTATATGGATTTCATACAACACAGGTACATAACAATAATGATACACAATCAACCATCATCCAGAGTGTAATTTACAACTGCATAAGCGTCAAAAATAAATAAATAACGCTCATCACAGCATGTCAACCTATCGATTGACATACAACTAAATATTGGGATTAGTGTATCTCCAATATCATCCCAATAACCGTGTGGGGTTTTCAAACAACAAATACTGATTATTATTCGTGCAGTTGAGCTATGTGTAAAATTTATCGTCCCAATCAATATCAGTTAAATGGGTGTACATAAACAAACCGTACGATTTGTAAATGAATATTTATTTTATTTTATTTTCATGATAATTTGTACATTAATAATTTTATATATACAACAATATCAACCAATAACAATTCCAATCACAATCCAAATAAATAATCATGGTTTGTACAATAAATAATGTTGGGGGCTTCTAAGCCCCGTCTGCATCCTTGTATATATTTAACTATAAAATAATTTGAGTAAGAAAGAGTTCTCATAGTGGTTGGTTTTGAAATCATTAAAAACGACTATTTTAATTAAATTAAACCCGGTGTTTAATTTAATCGAAATTTGTATCTAGTTCTGTTTTCATTCTGGTCTGCTCCATGTTGTAGTGCTCGTCTAGAGGATTCCAACACATCTGAATTTGTCCATTTCTGATTTCGTTTGCAAAAGTTAAGAGGTTCCGAACATTTAACTAATTTAAATATAATTAATTAATTTAAATTCCACTTAACCCTTTAATTAATTCCTCTCCTTCCATCGTTGAATTTGTTGAAGCAAAAAAAACCCAACCCGCCGCCAAAAATTTTCCCCGTCGCCCCTCTATTCCGGCCACTGGTCGATGATCAGAAACTTCCCCTCCACTCGCCATGACGGCGCCTACCATTCCCCACCCTCGCCTTGAAGTTCGAACCTCCCAGCACCTCCCACTTCTGCAGCGTATTCACGAGCTTTGTGCTCGAATTCGTCCCTAATGACGAACTTAAATCCCATCACAACCGTCAGTTCCATAGATCATCTACCTCTCCATTTTTGCTTCAAGAACCATCGAATTTGTTTTGCGGATTAGACGAAAAAGGGGCGGAAAGAATGGAGTACTCATGGCCATTGATTTTGAATAGAACGGCGGCCCATTTTCTGAGCTAGGGTTTAGAGGGTTTGTGTGGTATTTATATAAATATTTATTTAATTCCAGAAAATGTGTTTTTGCATACGAACTCCAAATCAAACCCAACGACTATTGTTTCTAGCTAATTACCCCCATTCTGAACACAATGGGATATGTTTCGTAAGCCAATTCGATCGTTTCGATTAGTTTTCATTAAAATTAAAATATATATCAATATATATTGAATTCAAATGTACATTTTAATTTACCGGGGCCACATACTGACCCTAAAAATTACAGAAACATTATATCTAGCTTGTTTTGACAATACGGTCCTAACAAAACTAATTTCATCGAATCTGAATACCGTTTGAAAAATGGCCATTTTCTAGTTGATCCAATTCAATTGAAATTGGCAAAACACGTTTTCTTTTGCCACGCTCTCATATTAATTCTAAAAATTATGGAAATTGGAATCTAGTAATAATTTGACATTCCGGATCCAACAAAAGTGGTCTCGTCGAAAACGGGGGTTGTTTGCAAAATGGCTATTTTTAAGGGTTATAATATATTTAAAATATATATAAATTCCATAGCGACTATTTTAAATTGTTCATAACTTTCCATTTATATTATGAAATCTGAGTTTTTCACATTCATTAGAAAGATATAGTTTAACAGATTCAAAAATTTCTAGTTTTACCGAAACCCGATTTATTTTGAATTTTATATATTCATTTGAAATTTAAAATCGAATTTTCAAACTACCGCGCCATTTCAGGCTCGTTATATAATTTAAAAAATTATACGTTCTAACTTTGGTTAAAATAAATTTTTAGCCGTTATTATTTAAAATAAATCATTTTAAATATTCAAAATCCATTAAAATTGCCAAAATAAAAATTTTAAATTGATTCTGAAAATCCAGGTTGTTACAATCACCCCCACTTAAAATCTTTTCGTCCTCGAAAAGGAACGGAGCTGAAAGTTGTTTGACTAACCAACTCACCTTTCATTTTGGCTTTCATTCTTCAACTTTTCAGTTTCTAGGAATTTTCAAATTCTTCAAAAATTTGGTTAACACCCTAAATTTTCGAAAAATTTCGCTATAACCTCCCTTGTATGGGGAGATCTTTAAAACCGCAACTTGTCTCAAAGGGCCCTCACCAATCCAAAAGGAAAAGAAAAAGCCAAGCGGCTCATAAAATCATTAAAACCTAATAAATACAGTAAACATGTACCTATTTGTCGGGCATACAATTTTATTCCTCTTCTTAGCTTTCATGCTATGACCTGTTCACTATATATACATGTACATATATGCAATTGCAATCAATTTTTAACTTAATTCAATATTTGGTTCGATATAGCTATATTTACCTTTCATTTTCTTATTGGTTTAATTAATTATCATTCCAATATTTTTATTAGTGAAACTAATAATCAAACAACACATCCAGCAATCAATTTGTTGATTAGCTTTTCAAACATATGTCTTTCTATATATACTCAAAAATCACATTTTTGGTGCCAAATCACAAACAATAAATTCTAGATAAGTTTGGGTTCTCACGCCAGCCTAATGGAAATATATAGATATCCCACTTTCGAAACTCGAACATAAATGCTGATGATGCCATGGCGATCATCAGAATCATCTCCGGCAACTAGAGTGTGATTCTATATCTATCCAGTATATTTTAGACTTCGAATCTACGTTCTCGAGACGCATATGCAAAATCTCCATATACTGGATTGTCCAAAATCAAATAAAGTAAAATACTCAAATACGTATAATAAGTTATAAATTTCAAAACTAAATTTGTTTTTTTAAATAAATAACACTCGTTAAACTCGTTCAAGGATGCTACTGATCCTATCCCTAACGAGTTATTCACATTGGATATTACTAATCCAATCTCCGATGAATTATTTCGTTTGGTTCCAATGTGTCTTGTTCTCGAGATCTGTAAGCCAAAGCTCTGATACCGTAAAGAAACGACCCAAACTTGCCCTTTTGAGAAAGCCTGAATTGAGAGGAGAACACGACAATCAAAACACAAACAACAGAAACATTTCATTGTTATTACAACAATTCACATCAGAGTACAAGAATATGACAGAGTATGAATAAATAATATACATCAGAAAAATACCAGAAATTAAATAATTTACATAGCAGCGGAAAATAATACATAACACAACTAAAATAAATACACGGATACAGAGCTCTCCGAATATAGCTTCAGTTGTAAATCCAGGATCCTGGGAATATAATATCTGCAAAACCAAAACTACAAGATACCCATGTGGAAAATAGGGGCACCCAGAGTTTAGGTTACAACAATAAACTCCCGGTCAGCCATGGGACTGGTATGAGAACTAAAAACAGTTATTAACTTGGTTTCAAAGTAAGGTAAATCAAGGGACCACGCCATATAACACGGAACGGGTTTTAACCCCAAGAGTGCATAAACAACAGCAAAATGCTAAAGAAGAAAAATGAAGCTATTATAAGACTCAGGTCCATCACACAATGCAATGCAAGTGGAAGGACAGAGTTTTACCTTATAATAGCCAAATAATGCTTGATACGCGAAGTTTAATCTTTTATTATTACTATAAATGAAGAAATCAACTTCAAATATATATATGTATCAATCATAGATGGCATAGTATCCCATGCTACTATGTCGCCATACTAATTCTACAATTAAAACCGAAATGTCACATATTGGAAATTGGATTCCATCTATGAACCAAGTCAAGGGATCATCCTTACCGAATTCAAGACAATCTAGCCTACCATGTCTCAGACTACAGCCGCAACTGCACCTAGGAATGCCAGGGCCGGTCCACCCATTGGTGGATTAGTAATCCCTGAACAATACGTTTCCCCGCCCTATGGGGCGTAATGGTCAGTATGTCGACCATATCATCCATCGGCCCCTTAGTGACTGATATATCCGAGGTACCTCGCTTTCCAACATCTACATAAGTAAAAATTTCTGGGCTCCATACCATGACACCACTCCTAGCTAGAAAGAAACGCACGTCCTCCCTGGGGTCCTTCAACCCGTTTCTGGTTCACATCGGGGTGTGAGGCTCGCGAATTAATGATATACACAAAGATATGCTACTTAAAGTCGTGCTTTGATCATCAACTACAAGACTTGCTTTTCAACAGAAGCCTTAATCACTTGCATCTCAGCATGCCACACTGGCAATTCACGCCATGCGACTGATGTCTATCGATATATAACCTCTGAGCTCGTACGTCTCAGAGAAGGGTGTTAAGAAGCAAGAGAATAAATTCTCCCCCACCAAACATATATATATTCAAAAGAAGATCAATCAACACAGAATAAAATCCAATGTCAGACACACATCCATTTACAAGTTCGTTCTAGGTCTGAACGAAACCGGAGGCATCTTATTCCTCGTCCCATATGTCCAATACAGGAGAGAGGTCCTCGCACACACAGTTGATCTCCATGTAAGTCTGGATGATCACCACTTGTTACCTTGTCTTGGGTGTACAGCCCAATTAAGACATCACTAATCATCCAAACGATGTGAAGAACTCCGTTTTTCAACCACCGTCTTCATCGTCGACTTATTGTCGAACCAGTTATTCAGAATGGGTATAAACCTGGCCTTTCCGAATAACCTGCGTATATTATAATCAAGTGATATAAACACATAACATACACCCCATTTCAATCCAGATTATTCTTTTAAATATTCTTTTCACAATTTAAACCAAATTCAGGTTTTCCAAACTAGTCGGGATTAGCGAACCTTATCAAAGTAATCATTTGTTTTATTTCCCGATCCCAAACTATTCATCCCACGGAGAAAAACTGGTAATACTCCATATCTAACACTACAGTGTTATCGGTAAAATTAATTACCATTTCACATTCAAATCTAATTAAAGATTTAACCATCGCCTAGAGTAAAACTGGTGGTACTCCATTCTCGATCATTTTCCAAATTTGATAATTTAAATTATCTCATTCACATTTCAATCTAATTAAAGATTCACTAAAACTCCATTTAGTTTTAATCTTACCAAAAATCAATATTATTGATTATTTAACTTTGGGAAATCAAACATGCCACATTGACAATCTATACAGTACCACTGATTTCTACCGATATATAACCTCTAAGCCCGTACGTCTTAGAGAAGGGTGTTAAGCAAGAGAATAAATTCTTCGCCACCAAACAGATAAATATTTAGCAAAGATCAACCATACAGTTCGAAATACAATGTTAGACATGTAATCATGTCTTTAGCTGGGTTAAAGAACTAATGCCATTTAAAATACAGTTCATGGTAAACCCAAAATCACATTCCACTAATTATGGAATCTTCGCGGAAAACAGATCAATATATAATCGATATCAATTTCCGTATTCGACTAATAATATAAATGGAATAACGACAAAGTCTTTTAAATTCCATATATATTAACAGTCTTCCTCCATAGAAGTTCTCCTCGATTATTACCAAATCGAATTCCATTCAATTCCAATTTAATATATTAAATTGGAAAACTTTACTTTGGAAAATTTCCATCAAATCTTAATAAAAGATTTATAAATTATAAATCACATTTCACTGTAAGTTAAAGAACGAACGTCGTTAAAAACACAGTACACAATAAACCCATTTCACATTCCAGTTTAT
Organism: Allium sativum; assembly: GCA_030737875.1. Classification (NCBI taxonomy): domain Eukaryota; kingdom Viridiplantae; phylum Streptophyta; class Magnoliopsida; order Asparagales; family Amaryllidaceae; genus Allium; species Allium sativum. The sequence continues at coordinate 535,064,919 of CM060926.1, forward strand.
TCCAATTACTAAATATAATTGGAAACTCTAATAATCTTAATTAAAAGATTTGTCCTTCTCACATGGGGTTTAGGAACAGTGTTATTGAAGACACCATTCACAATAAACCCAATATTTAATTCTATTATTCAATTCCAATTAAATATCAATTAGTTGGAAAACTTCACTAAGTCTTAACTAAAAGATTTATTTTTTTCTCAACTAGGTTTAAGAACAGTGTTATTTAAGACAGCGTTCATGACAAACCCAAAATCCCATTTAAAATTAAATACAAGGCTCTGAATAGAAATTATATCGGCTTAAATTCAATATCAAATTCTGATCTAACAGATATCGTATTGGAATAACGATATATATATATATATATTCCAAATTCCCATAATAATATCCGTATAACCATGGAATCCAATATCAAAATATTTCGAAGATTATTTCCATTTCAATTTATTTATTGGAAAATTCTGGTTATTTTTAAAACCATTCCTAATCCAATTTATTTCTTTAAAAATATTGGGTTATTATTCTAGTTAATAACTGGTTCATTTTGATAAAAATATATTTTTACCTTTACAAACGTGGAATTTTTCATACAAATTCTTTTCAAATCATTTATTATGATTTTACACAAATTATTAATATTTTTAATAATTTTATTAAGGCCCTTTCAGTCGATTTCCATAAACGGTCATCGAACTGCACTTACAACGACCTTTTCAAAATTTGATTTGGACTTAATTCCAAATCCAGCTATTCAATTTCAAATCTCTCATATTCCTTGGAAACCTCTTTTCGATACGAACCCAACGGTTCCGCTTTTTGGAGAATCCGACGGACGAATCTCCCGTAATGTCAATTCGAAGTCAATGGTCAAAATTCGTGAACGATCACGGCGCAGCGCATTCTATTCAGGCAACTAAATATATATATATATATATATATATATATATAATATTTCGTTGATTCCCATTTAAAACATATTTTATAAATCGTTTATAAATTCATTTTAAAACGATTCCAACTTCATTTCAATTTTAAATCAAAATTGAATACTCCTTATCATTATAATATTTAAATGATAATATTTTCAAAATATCAGATTTTGAAATCATTTCCTTTTCGATATATAAAAATGAATAAAATCGATATAAATACCGTTCACGTCAAAATGGCGCATTTCTAATCAACACAGCTTCATATATTTCAATATTTTCGTGTCCATCCCAAATCGGACATTAAAATCACATTTTAATCCTTTACGGAATATTATTTTAAAATATTCGCTATTTTAAAATATTCATTATTTTAAAATATTCGTTATTTATGAAATGGAATCAGACACAGTCAATTACCATATAATGTTATTTATATAGATTTCATACAACACAGGTACATAACATTATTGATACACAATCAACCATCATCCATAGTGTAATTTACAACTGCATAAGCGTTAAGAATAAATAATTAACGCTCATCACAGCCTGTCAACCCATCGATTGACATACAACTAAATATTGGGATTAGTGTATGTACAATATCATCCCAATACCTGTGTGGGGTTTTCAAACAACAAATACAGATTATTATTCATGCAGTTAGGCAATGTGTAAAATTTATCTTCCCAATAAATATCAGTTATATGGTTGTACATAAACAAATTGTCTGATGTGTAAGTGAATATTTATTTTATTTTCTTTTCATGATAATTTTTATATAAATAATTTTATATATACAACAATATCAATCAATAATAATTCCAATCACAATCCAAACAAACAATCATGGTTTGTACAATAAATAGTGTCGAGGGCTTCTAAGCCCCGTCTGCATCCTTGTATACATTTAAATGTAAAATAATTTGAGTGAGAAAGAGTTCTTATAGTGGTCGGTTTTGAAATCGTTAAGGACAATTTTTTTAATTAAATTAAACCTGGTGTTTTATTTAATCAAAATTTGCGTCTGCTTCTATTTTCATTCTGGTCTGCTCCATGTTCTAGTGCTCGTCTAGAGGATTCCAATGCATCTAAATTTGTCCATTTTTGATTTTGTTTGCAAAAGTTATGAGGGTCTGAATATTTAATCAATTTGAATATAATTAATTAATTTAAATTCCACTTAACCCTTTAATTAATTCCTCTCCTTCCATCGTTGAATTTGCTGAACCAAAAAAAACCAACCCATCGCCAAAAAATTTCCCCGTTGCCCCTCTATTCCGGCCACTGGCCGATGATCAGAAACTTTCCCTCCACTCGCCATGACGCCGCCTACCATTCCCCACCCTCGCCTCGAAGTTCAAACCTCCCAGCGCCTCCCACTTCTGCGGCGAACTAGCGAGCTTTGTGCTCGAATTCCTCCCCAATGATGAACTTAAATCCCATCACAACCGTCAGTTCCATAGATCTCATCAACTTCTCCATTTTTGCTTCTGGAACCATCGAATTTGATTTTGCGGATTAGAAGAAAAGGGGCGGAAAGAATGGAGTATTCACGGCCATTTATTTTGAAAAGAACAACGGCCCCTTTTCTGAGCTAGGGTTTAGAGGGTTTTGGGGTATTTATATAAATATGTATTTAATTATTTAATTCCAGAAAATGTGTTTTTTCATACGAACTCCAAATCAAACCCAACGACTATCGTTCCTAGCTAATTACCCCAATTTCGAACACAATAGGATATGTTTCGTAAGCCAATTCGATCGTTTCAATCAATTTTCATTAAAATTAAAATATAAATCAATATATATTGAATTCAAATGTACATTTTAATTTACCAGGGCCACATACTGACCCCAAAAATTATAGAAAAATTATATCTAGCTTTTTTTATGATTAAACTAATTTCGTCGAATTTGGAGAGCGTTTGAAAAATGGTCATTTTCTGGTTGATCCAATTCAACTGAAATTGAAAAAACACGTTTTCTTTTTCCACGCTCTAATATTAATTCCAAAAATTATGGAAATTGGAATCTAGCAAAACTTGACATTCCAGATCTAACAAAAGTGGTCTCGTCGATAACGGAGGTCGTTTGCAAAATGGTTATTTTTAAGGGTCATAATATATTTAAAAAATATATAAATTCCATAGCGACTATTTTAAATTTTAAACTGCTTATAACTTTCAATTTATATTATGAAATCTGAGTTTTTCACATTCTTTAGAAAGATATAGTTTAACATATTCAAATATTTATGGTTTTACTGAAATCTGATTTATTTTAAATTCTATATATTCATTTGAAATTTAAAATCAAATTTTCAAACTACCTCGCCATTTCAGGCTCGTTATATAATTAAAATTAATTTATATGTTCTAACTTCGATTAAAATAATTTTTTGTTGTTATTATTTAAAATAAATCACTTTAAATATTCAAAATCCATTAAAAATGCCAAAATAAAAATTTTAAACTGGTTTTGAAAATCCGGCTTGTTACAAGTTATGCCTCCACTTAGGATGCAAAATATTGATATGCTATGTATAGAAGAATTACGTGCATGCTTATAGGACAATTTGACTATTGTGCAAGAGTTACACCTATCATCAACTTGAAGTGTTACTCATGCAGGTGCCTGAAATACAAGGAATACACCGTTGATGATGACCATGTTATTGCTATTGACCAGATTTCAAAATATCAGATTATACAAGCGCTAGATCGCTTAGGTGCACTAATAAAAACTAAACAAGTGCCATACACTTGTTACTCAAACTGAATAACAAAAAAACTGAAAAATATAAAAATACAGGTGCCTGAAATACAAGGCTTAGGTGCACCAGCAATGAAATGAATATATACATGGCCAAACTGGGTCATCACATGAGAGTCAACTACAAACAGCAAAAACAAGGATGCACCCTTTACAGAGAATATAAGGTCGGGGAGTAGCAATGCAATAGAGCATTAGTATGTCAAAACAATCAATTCAGGTGATCATGAAAATCCAAATAGGGTGCAACAAGATATACGCAAGTCTAAAGTGCAATAAATACCAACATATACTAGAATATCGCCATATGGACAGGTTCAGGCACAAATATTGTGCATATACAGGGTCGAGCACAAATAAGGAACCCATATGATCAAACAAACAACTGAATAACACATGAATGCTTTGTAGAAGCAAATGATTATTATAACTATGTAGAAGCAAATAGTATGCAATACTTTGGAGAAGCATACAATTAGATAACAAATGCACCTCATCACTTGTTGGTTCTTTCTCTTCAATGGTAGACAGATACAGAAAGGTTACAATAAACATAACTTCTAACCCTCACCAACCTATTGAAGCTTCACTCAACTTTTAGCATTTCACACAACTCTTCAATGGAAAGTATCATATGTATATTAGAATACTATAGGACAAAAAATAATGACTCGAAGAAAGAGAAGAGAATATTTACCCCCTGCTGACAACAAATGACATAAGGAATTGTATCCTTAGGGGAATAATTTGCGTAACCCTGTTGCTTCAATCTAAGAGCAACCCGTAGGATGGTAAAACAAGATATCAGTGAAGCATCAATATTTAAATTTCATTTATATAACCAAAAAAACCACGCAAGAGATTTTTTTACCTGCACTTGAGGTTGGTTCTTTGCATCAAGGTAATCTTCAGGAGGTTTCGTTAAAGTCTTTGTTATGACATATTTTTCAAGCTCTATTTCACTACTCCTCATTTGCTCCTTCACCTGAAAAAAGAATTCTAGAAATTAAGCATGTAATGGAAACTACAAGATTGTTTGGCTGTAATTATTGGTTTTTACCTTAATAAGAGAGTCATGAATTGTCTCCATGACTTTTTCACATGTCCTGTAAAGGTATTAGAAAAAGAAGATTACCATAATCAATTAAAAAGAACATTACTTGCTCGAATTTGTGTGCAAGATGTAAGAATGCATACCCTCCAGATAATATTTGGCTAAGACAAAAATCCCCTATTTCTTTTGACAATAAACTCCAGTCACGCCTAACCATATCTAACCCTTTGCGCTCAATCACCTATAGTGTATGCATATATGACATATTAAACAAACAGGTTATGCCAAAAATTACTCATTTGCCCTTAATAGAAGTAATTTAGATGTTATTCCATTGCTACATAAGGAATATAGATTTTATTCCACATTCAATTTTTTAGTTAAGCTCCAAAAGACCAAGGGTGTTTTTGACTTGAAAATGAATTCTGTGTTTTGCAATTTCAATTTATATTTTAAATGGTGTGACATAGGATGAGCTGAAAAATTATAGTCATTAGAAGAAATGGAAGAAGGGGAAGGGAGAAGATAGTTTTTTGTATTATTCAAAACATAAAACATTTTCAATTTTATATGTTAAAACCATTTTCTGAATTGTTCATAGCCCTTGCTATATAAAAGAAATAAAAGAGATATTCCAACCTCATATGGTCTCCCATTCCTAAACTGAACTTTGACAACAACATATTTCTTTTTCTTAAGTAGCAACATTCTATTGCACAAACCATCAAGATCAATTTCGAGACAGCAGTATTTCTTGTTCACCAGTATTGGGACAGTAACAATGCATTGAGTTAAAATAAGCTGACAAACTATATATTCTCGCTTCCATGCAACATTACATTACCAAAAAATGGTATACAAATGAAATCAGTTAAGATGTAGACATAGGACTCGCCTCTGAAATAACTTTTGTAGCAATAGATTTGGCTTTAGTGACATCCAATCCATTGTAGATCATGATATAATCTGTATCCCCATAGATTACCTGCTTGGCATCATAAATAGAACAAAAAATATCAAAGTTTACTATAATATAGTCCAGAAACATAAAAATAAAACAAATAATTATGTGATGAATCAATGTTTAAACTGCCTGCTCGGGCTTGCTTTTGAAACAGTAGGCCAAACCTTGCTGTTTGAAACAACCGACTCGATCTTGGCATCCACAAAAATTCGATCCACAAAAAACATCGAATTTTATAGAATGGACTATCAAAATTTTCAGGGGTAGTGTACATCATTTATGGAAATCAATATCAGCAATTTTTCATCCAAGCAGCCAAATGCATTGGTAGATATTCAAACTGATATGTTTTTACTTGTCAACATTGTTGTCATACTTTTTGTTCAAGGATAAATGCAAGTAAGATGATCCATAATGCTCTAATAAATCTAATGATAACTATACCACTAAAAATAGATGTATGCTTACCTAACCTATGAACAAGCATGGGTAATTTATTGAAGATGTTTTGCTTGAAGTCCAAAAAAGAAATGTTTGGTCAATAACAAAGTGCATTAAGCATTTCGTTTATTTTATCCTATTGGGACAAGAATCATCTCAAATGCTCATTAAATCAAGAAGTTGGCCATGGCAATTGATAGAGGTGGACTGTATGGTACCATGTAGGGTATGAAATACACTATGACATCAGTGCTATAAAAATTACTTGCTTAACCTAATAACAAAATGAAAATCATACTAGTATCCAAAGAAAACATAAAAGTAAAAAGCAACAATTAGAACCCATAAACCTGAAATAAGGAGTACCAACTAAAAATCTACAGTCACATGCCCCTTAAGCGAAATATTGAAAAATGGCAATAGTGGTAAAGAAACATGGAAAAAAACATGTATTTTGAGTTAAAAAATCACATAAAATGAGATATTTAATGTATTGGCGTTGATATAGTAGAATGCTTAAGGCATAACACCATATTTTATGATCTGCATAGCGTTGGTAAGGAGGTTGGTTCTATTTGGATTCCTATAATTAATGTTAGTTCTATTTGGATTTATGTCAGTTCGAGTCTTCACTTCAAAGTAAACTTAATGCTCTACTTTATTGTTCAAACTTTATTGGCGTAGAGTAGACGTGCATGGCATTAACTACACTTGGTAATGCATATTTTCTTTTGATTTGATTTTCATTTCACCATCACTTTACTTCCCAAACCCTCAACATCATATCATTATCAAAGAAATTATGTAAAAAAGGGTTGTAAAAGGAGTTTTATTCCACAAAAGCATAATAGTATGAAATATTGACGATACACGCTATCAACACATCATAATAGTCTGAATATTTAATGCACCTTTAGGAATAGACATGAGAAAGAACTATATGAATGGGTGTAGCAACGATTATTCAACATATTTCATGATGAAAATATGCAATAGTGAGGTGTGTATGCAATGGGAAATGAGAAATTTATGCCATAAAAGCATGAAGCTATAAGTATACTAATAATATCATGCAATTAACACAAGAAAGCTCTTACATTATATATGATTAAAATGCAATGTACCACAAACCTCTAAATATTTCGGTTTCATGCCACGTCCTTTAAAAACTCTTTTAGGGCACTTCTTTGCTATGTCTTCGGAAACAAGACCAGTTCCATCTGTATGTATTAATAATTTTCTGCCTTCGTCATGCATAACTTGTCCGAATCCATCTTTCCAAATAAAGATTACTAATAAGGGGAATTAGAGTTGAAATGTTCAAAAGATACATTACCAAAAGTACAAGCTACAGTTCAGTTAACATGCTATTCCAAGTAATAATTCTAGCGTATAAATAAGGGTCGAAAATGGAACATGGGAAAGAAAATACCAAACAAGACATGTCTTCGATGATCCTAAATTTCAAAGATGCAAAATTGATCTCCAACTTCACGGTCTTCGATAAAATTAACGAGAACCTGCAAAATATCAAAATAGGTTAGTTTAATAACATAATGCTGTGTAAAAGTGTAGAATCAACATATGAATTCAACATCAGTACCTAAACATGTATTTTCCTACACTAGAAACAGTGTGCGCATGCATGATCATACTGCATGCTTTTCCTATTGATTTATCTGCTATTATGTATGGTATGTTTGTATTCATAACCTAGTTGGATTCTGTTCTAAAAAAATAGCAGTTTATGTTTGGACTTTTCTTCTTTTCCTTGCCATTATCCTTGTACGCTAAATAAGTAACAGAAATGAACTCAATATTTTGCCTCAATGATAGAAAATACTAGATGCGGTGGATGATAATAATTTACTAAATCAAACAATTATCTGTGTATATGTGTGTATGTGTTCATTGTAACATGAAACAAGATACGGTAGAAATGCCCAACAATTACAAGCACACTAGGATGAGAATACTTAAAGGATCAAACATTATACGTACTATATAAAACAATTTCCAAGTTATAATTATTTAAAATGCATAGGCGTCGAAGTAAAATTATTCAGAAGCTTTAAAAATATTACAAAACTATATATGTTTGCAAACCAAGTTTTTTCCTCCTTCGGCAATTTTATGATATGTAGAAAATAAATCTACATGATCATCACCTCCAACAACAAACTTTACATTCAGTACATTATCATCACCAAATGTTCTATGTAAGTGACTAGTTATATCCTGAAGATCAGGTCCATGTACAGATACTATGTTAACATATACATTTTGGACCAAAGATATAATTAGGAAAGAAGTTAAAAGATATTATACAGATTAATCGGTGTGCCAAAATAAGGCTCTTCTTATTTGAATTTTTATTTGATGTTCTCATTCATGAAACAATTTTAGTAACATCTTTCTTTATAAGGAATCACAAGAAAGGGGTTAATTTGTTTACAATTGAAATGATTAGAGCCATTCTCACATGTTCTTTATGCACATGACAATGAACTCTACCAGCGCTTAGCAAACGACAGGATTCAAAATGAGTAGGATCGTCTATTTAATTAGTTTGTATTTTACACAGTCGGAATCTAAATTAGCAAATATATTGCTTATCAAGTATTATTTTAGACATTCATGTAAACCTTGATCTCATCAAAAGCAGAAAATATACTGACTTATTTCGGACTGTAACAACTATTTGGTAATTTAGGATGTAATATTGTGAGTATTTCTTAATTGTTTTACCAAAAATGAGATGTGTTCATAATTTTTTTAGTGTCTTGATTAAGAGATAAAAGTTACTATAAGAGACATATTTGAAATCAATTCAGTTTCAAAGTCCATGTTAATTTAAAGTAGAAGATCAGCACTGGCATCACATTGGAACGCACGTTGAAATTTATATTGCCGCTCAGATCAACATGACAATGATAAACAAAGTAATTTTTAGACTGCTAGTCAAAATTCTGTAAATAGAAAATAAGATCATAGAAATCTTGAATACCGAATAAAATCAACAATTAATTAATGCAGATATGCTAAAGTGATGGAAACCACTAGACCATAACACATACGCCCTAGAACCAATGATGGACGCACATCAGGCCCAGTGGGGTCTTCCGCCCCCACTGGGATTTTGCAATTGTTTTAATACCTAGAATTATCTGCATAGGCTTCTACCTAAACGGCTAAACACAACATTTTCTACCCTTAAATTAACAAACAAAAAGGTTCAAAAATGGTGTACTGCAGAACATTTCTTCCATTCTTCTCCACTACGTCTAACCTCAACTTAATCTCAGCGCCGCCTCCTTCTTCTTGACCGCACCCTAAATCTCCTTACCTACTCTCTCCTATGTCGAAGAATAAAAAGCTAAAGCCTAGATTCTCCAAAAGCGCAACAAGATCTGGACGCAGCTATCGAGATCCCTTAGAATCAACTGCAGATCAAAAAAGCTCAACACTGATTCAAGATATAGCAAGAAAACTAGCGACGTCATGCAGATTCAGGAATAACGTCAATGCTTGCCTCGCCTGTTACAAATATGAAAGCCGGAACACAATTGGATGAAAGATGGACGAACTTAAACACTGCAGCGAACAATGAAGACGTGCACGATCGAATTACACAGGTATTACCTCTGATAGACCTATTTTGATTCTGAGAATATTGGGGCCGATGACAGTAGTGAATAAACTGAGACTCTCAAATCTGCTGGAAATAGAGATGCAGCAAATGAAAGTATAGAATGTGTTGTATTGCCACCCAATGCTGGTTCAAACCCATTCCCCTCTCCTGTCACTAAGAGCAAGCAAAGTGTTTGTGCTAATACCTCTAAGAAACCAGTTGAGCCAAACTCAAACTTCCCCATCCCACTACGCATAATAAGCCAGAACATGAATACCAAACCAAGATACTTCTCATTTTTTTCTTTCGTCCCTTCCTCGATGTGCCGGAGCATATACTCCGGAGCATATGAAAGCCTTAATAATAGTTTGTTGTATGATGAGACAGTGGACGCTTGTTTGTTTGAATTCATCATATGAAATATTTCAAAAAATTATTACTTTGTTTTCTTTTATATTGTATTAAGCTTGTATGTAACAAACAAGTCATTTTGTAATATTTTCTATGGTTACATAGGATATTGGTACACATATATTTTGAATCGAAGATGCAATATCCCTGAACATGAGAATCTATTTACATTATAAAAAAAAATTATCTTTTTAATTTTCTGCCCCCACTGGATGAGATTTCTGCATACGTCCCTGCCTAGAACAACATAAAACATTGGTTGCTTTGACAAAGATATGAGTATGTTAAAGGAGACAAACAAGGGAGTTAAAAACCATAAAATGTTTGGATTTTATATCACACATTAGAGAAAAGAATATGTTTCCCTTTGTAAATAAACATGCAGAATGACATATTGCAACATGTCAATAAATTTTATCAGCACAAAAGCTATTACGAAGAGATACTACATAGTCTATATTTTTGTACATGGTTTGAGGATATTACATTATCATTCTAACAGCTCGCACTGACTATAACACTAAAGAATGCCAATAATTAAAAGTTCTTTAACCCAAAAAGGGATTTACCTTTCTTCTATGTGATCCAAGCAGGCATGCTTTAAATTTGTCAATATTCCAAAGTTCACACTCAAATGTAACCATCGGTAGCCACCATAACTTGAAAATTGAATCTATAGATATTTATTCATCCACTTAGATGAACACCATTGAAGTTCAAAATCATCTAGTGAAAATTTTAGGGAAGAATCAAATAGATAATTACGTCCATAACTTAAAATTGATTCAAATTTCACAAATACGAATAGAGAAGAAATTCTTACCTTAATGGATGCTGCAACTACGATGGAATCTAAGGTTTCCCATAACCGACGACGAGAACTAAAGCATCAAATTGAAGAACGAGATAGGGTTTTCTAGTTATTCAAATCAAATTTAAGAAGGGAAATACACAAAGAAAAGTCATGCAACCAGTTAGCTTTTGCATGACTTAAGGCCTGAGGCAATCTAGAGGAAAAAATAGCAATGGAAAAGGCGAAAGTTGAACGATTGAGGTAGAGATGGCTGGTTTTATGTTTTCCTTGATTTAATTGAAAAATTAGAGATCCAGATGCAAGCAATAGTTCTACTTGTAAAAGAAGCCGTCGATGAAATATTTTCTATTCCCACCTATAAAATTGCATACTAAATTATTTAAAGCTCATATCCTCGTCATTGTTATATTACTTCCATTTGGATATCAGTACTGATGACTACCACGGTAAACACGTCATCCTATAATGCAATTGAAGATATAATTTCTTGTAGTGTTCCAATGGATGAAGCAATCTGCTCGGCTTCTTCTGTTCAGCTTTCACCAACTAACAGTTCATGCACTTGGAAATAAACTTTCAATATCCCTTTTCATCACTTCGCAGTAGTAAGATCGCTTCATGTCCTGATACATCTTATTATCATTAGGATGAATCGTCAACTTCGAGTGATGACATTCCCTCATAACCTCATCTCTTAATTTGTCGATATCAGGAACAACCAGTTCCCTTTCTTTTGAAGCCAACCTTCTCGATCGACCTCGAACTCTTTATCCTCCGGTTCTAATTCATGGATAAACTCGATAAGCTTTGCGTCTCGCTTTTGGCTATCGCCAATCCTTTCAATGAGAGTAGGTCTTATTGATAAGCTTGCCAACATTTCAGGTTCCAACTCACAGTGTGGTCTGAAATCAAATCCTGCCAAGTACTCGAGTCTTTTCCATTTTGAAAACATCGCTCCCAAACTTGCGTGTCTTCGACTTAACACATCTGCCACTGCGTTACCTTTACTGGGAGTATAAGCTATACCAAAATCATAAGACGCCAGAAACTCTAACCAACTCTGCTCCCGAAGATTCAAATCCTTTTGGGAGAAAAGGTACTTCAATGACTATGATCCGTAAACAACTCGAATCGAACTCCCAACTGGTAATATCTCCCCATCTTCAGAGCAAACACAATCGGTGCCAACTCTAAATCATGAGTTGGGTAATTCCTCTCGTGCGGCTTCAGCTGTCGACCTGCGTAGGCCACAACCTGATCCTTCTGTATCAGCACTTCTCTAAATCTAGTACCACAATCATCAGTGTATACCTCCATTTCTTCATTACCACTTGGAATCATCAAAATATGAGCACTCATCAGTCTCTCTTTTATTATTCCGAAAGATTTCTCACACTTTACATCCCATGTGAACACTTGGTTCTTCTTCGTCAACCATGTTAATGGTGCCGCTATCTTGGAGAAATCCTTGATAAAACGATGATACTATCCTGCCAACCCAAGGAAACTTCTCACGTCCATTGCATTCTTAGGTCTATCCCAGTCTTGGATTGCTACCACATTAGCAGGGTCAAGCGCTATTCCATTTCCATAAACTACATGTCCTAAGAACCTCACTTCGCTCTTCCAAAAGTGACACTTCGAAAACTTAGCCTTCATCTAATGCTCTCGCAAGATTTGCAAAAAAACTCGCAAGTGCGTCTTATTGTAACACCCCACACCCGCTATGGTCACTCACTAAGGGAATGCCATAACATCGGTGGAGTATTTTAAGTGAATATAGAACAGAAAAATTACAACAAGACAGATATAAGTAATAATTGAGAATTTAAAACATCATTTCATTTCAGCGGAAAGTAAAACATGTTTGGTTACACCAAAACCATAAATAAGAGTCAAGTACATAATATCCATCCTGATAAAAACGAAAGTACATAATCCCACTACATAACCTAATAGCCATAATAGAAAAGATAAACTGAGCTTTACATCCACGGTCCAAGCTCCAAAAGATAGATAAAGCAGTCTGATCAAAGCCCACTAGTGCTAGGCCCACTTTGAAAACCTGAGGGTTGGGAAAAAAAGATAAAGAAACAACGGGGTCAGACATAAGCCTGAGTGAGTCCTATAACCCTAACAATACAATCATTAAAATAATTAGGGTATGATATAAACAAGGTACGGTACCTCTGGGGATAATGACTACACTAAGTAGCCAACTAAACACAGGATGTACTAAGATAACCGAAAAGACGCATTTATCCACCTAAGGATAATTACTGGATTACACCACCCCAGATCTACCCACCCAAGGGTAATTCCTACACTGCACCACACCAGTCATTCCTAACTTAAAGGTTGATCCCACCCATGGACTTATAAAATTAACTTAATAGTTCTCGTGTACCCCTAGGTGACTAAGTAGACGCCACGAGGCCCTACAATCCACTAGGTGTACACACTACTCCCCATTCGATCGGCTCCCTAACGTAGATACCCGTGCTGGCCCCACCGTGGGGTGTACCATTCCCCAACGTGGCAACCTGATAAAATTAACGGTGCACGGCTTATATCTACACGATGCAACAACGTCTTATTTACCAGTCCGGGTCCACACACGCATATGAAACCCGTTGGTCATGCGTTGCCACCGCTAACCCATTTTGGCCTCTTATAGTCAAGCCCAATATGCGTGTCCCGTCACTCGACTAGAGTCGAGCCCACTAAGATACGTTTGGGATATTGGTTGAAATGGGCCCCCACAAGCTACCACCTAAGCTTGTTATTTTATCTAGTGTATCCCACTTAACCCCTTTTATAATCATGCCCACCTACATGTTAAGGTTTGGTTAAGTCATCTAATCATATATCAATTGCCACTTAAGGCACCAACTAGATTTCCACATGCCACCCAAAGCACTTACTTAACCCTTTACCCATGTTTAATTACATGTTCCTCTTTGGTTAAGTATTCTAATCGTATTTTCTATTGCCACCCAAGGCAACCCACTAGATTTCCACATGCCACCCAAGGCACCCACTTAACCCCTCATGTCCCTCTACATGCTAATATGGCTAAGTGTTTCTTAATTAATTAAGATCATGACCTCATAAAGACCTCTCACATTAGACCATCTTTTATGACTGCTGGATATGCCGGTTGGTTCCGGGCAGACTTCTGTCATAAAAAGGTCTAACCTCGTGTCTTTACTTTAATCACGTATTTAATTTATGACTAAGACCTCTCACATTGGGCCAATCATTTGTAGCTGCTGGATGGCCGGTCGGTTCCGGGCAGACTTCCGCTACAAAAGAGTCCAACCTCGTGTCTTAGTTGATTAATTACACCTAATTAATCACCCCCCATAATCTGAATTAATTATGCCTAATTAATTACACATTTTTAAGAATATGGGTAGACCTAAGTCAATAGGTAAATTCCCAATTCCATAGTATGGGTAGACCTAACTTAATAGGTAAATTCCCAACTCCATAATATGGGTAGACCTAACTTAATAGGTAAATTCCCAACTCCATAATATGGGTAGACCTAACTTAATAGGTAAATTCTCAATTACGTCCATTTAATTTGTGGTATGATTAATCATACCCATTTCACATCATTTTATTAACATGCATATTAACCCCATCGTTCCCCACGTAGTTCGTTCTCATAACACGACATAATAAAGGGAAGATTCATCACAAAGGTCATGGGTTTAGCCAACATAGCATGTAACTTTATCATGGGTTCAAAAGGTGTCAACTTGCATATATGAACATACATTAAACCCAACTAGTATTTAACCCAAACTTGCATTATGCATATCATAAAAGAGACAACTTGCATATGAACTTGCACATAAACTTGCATATGAACTTGCATCATAACTTGCATATGAACTTGCATCATAACTTGCATATGAACATGTATCATAACTTGCATATGAACTTGCATCATAACTTGCATATGAACTTGCATCATAACTTGCATATGAACTTGCATCATAACTTGCATATGAACATGTATCATAACTTGCATATGAACTTGCATCATAACTTGCATATGAATATGTATCATAACTTGCATATGAACTTGCATAACATGCCATACTTAGAGACAAACTTGCATATATTATGCATATCATAAAAAGAGACAAACTTGCATAAAACCAAACACTTAGCATGCATAAAACCAAATACTTAGCATGCATAAAACCACATACATAGCATGCATAAAACCAAATACTTAGCATGCATAAAACCAAATACATAGCATGCATAAAACCAAATACTTAGCATGCATAAAACCAAATACATAACTTGCATAACATGTTACATATAGACTTGCATATAATCTCCCATATAGCTTGCATAACATGTTACATATGAATCAATGTTCAACATAGTGTTTTGCATCATAAAACATAGCATTAAACTTGCATATAGCACACAACATACACTATACTAAACTTGCATAAACACATTGATTCCACAAACATAGCCATATCTTATCATATCCTATCATAATCAATTTAACAATTGATTGTTAAGTCTATAGAAACTCACCACTAAACTCCAATAAGCAAACCCTTGCCACAAATCACCCAAAAACTCTAGCCTTGAACATAAAGCTTGCAACTTGATGATGAATGCAAGCCAATGATCACTCATACAACTCAAAGATGCTTGTATGCACATGAAAGCCTTCATAGAAATAGTTTAGAAATAGGATGGAGGCTAGGATTTTGAGTGGAGGCCATGATCATAGAAAATTTTGGCATAGTTTAGTTAGCAGATAGGATTATGACCATTTAGGGCTAGCTTAGGGTCTTATTTATAGGATTAGGCAAGTGTTTTAGGCCATTAGATTAACCCTAAATTAGATTAGGACCATCCGATCTCGGAAGCTTCCAGAAACCAGCCCCAAAACACAGCCTAAACCCTAAAATGGTGCACCAGGCCAGCCAGAAAGCTGTGCAGGTTTCTGGCTCGACACGGGCGCACTTCCCAAGTGCGCCAGTGTAAAAATGTGTTGGCGCACTTCACAAGTGCGCCAGTGCATTTTTGTGTTGGCGCACTTCACAAGTGCGCCAGTGCATTCTGGCTAGTTTTTCGGTTTTTCTGCCTAACTTCGTTCGTCCATATCTTCTTCATACGGACTCCGATTTTCGAAAACTCAGACTCTATTTCGCGTATTTTTCCGAGACGAACGCATTGGTGCAACCCGTTTCCCCTAATTCCCACATCTGGGATTAGTTATTCTTTAATTTGTGAATTTTAGCATTAACCGAAATTCGGGGTGTTACACTTATGCTCTTCCTCATTCCGGGAATAAACCAGAATATCATCCATGAAAAGAAGCATAAACTTGTTCAACTGATCTCTGAAAACCCTATTCATAAGATCCACAAAATATGCTGGCGCATTAGTCAACCCAAATGGGATCACCAACCATTCGAAGAAACCGAATGGTGTCCTAAAAGCAATATTCGGCGCACTATCCTTTGCCATCCTCAGCTGATGGAATCCCATTGCCAAATCCATTTGAGAAAACACTTCGGCTTCGTGAAGCTGATCGAACAAGTCATCGTTCCTCGACAATGGATAATTGTTCTTCTTGGTCACCTTGTTTAGCTCAAATAGTCCACACACAATCATAACGAACCATCAGCCTTGGTTGCAAACACAACTAGTGCTCCTGAAACACCCCACCTCCGTTAAGGTCACTCACAAAGGGAAAGCCTTCACTACGGTGGAGCATTTTAGGTAAAAGATGTAGATAAATTACAATACAGACAAATAAAGCAGCGGAAAATAAAGTCATTTTATAAACAATGTGATTCAGTTAAGCTTTTACAAGAGTTGTCTCAATCATACTTGAAAGTAATACAAAGAACTTCTGTCTTGATTTAAAAACTTCCAAATATAAAAGAAGCATAAAAATAACAATGATATTCCCCAATAAAGCATGAACCAGCCATAGCAGTGGAAGAGAGAGTCCAAAGCAATACATCAACTATCTTCGAGCTTGGAAAGAAAAATGAGCTAAGTGGTAACATTTCCTCCCTGTGAACCTTGGGTGGGGCAACGGAAGAGAAGAGGCGAAACAAATTTAGGTCAGACATAAGTCTGGTAAGTCTAGTGACTTTCAACATATAAACAAGAAAAAGCCTCATGACATGAATAAACTGAATATAAGACAATACCGTGAGAACAAGGATAACAAGATAACATACGATTAGTATAGATATGATAAGGCAAGATAAACTAAATGTGCTTCTACTCCTTCTCTGCTTCGTTACTACCTTGCTATTCTGATTTTTATATCTCTGCACCACCTAACTAGTGTCCCAACTAGTAATCTATATAAAATGATCGTATTGTAATGTGATCCCAATCCCCGCAATTGTGGTAGCCTTCTGGTGTACATCTATCGTGAGGATTCCACCACAATCTGCCTAATTACCATGAACATGTTAGATGTACTCTTACTACCCTATCAATCGGCTCCCTACTTGTATTAATTTCTCTTGTGTTTGTGTCAATCGACCCTCTCTTGCGTGTAGATACCCTGTGCTGGTCCCACCATAAGGTGTATCAATCCTTATGATAGCAACCCGACACGATTCAAGATGCACAGTGTATAACTACTGGTACCCAGTGCC
This sequence comes from Allium sativum, assembly GCA_030737875.1. NCBI lineage: Eukaryota > Viridiplantae > Streptophyta > Magnoliopsida > Asparagales > Amaryllidaceae > Allium > Allium sativum. The sequence goes on from CM060926.1 coordinate 535,082,609, forward strand.
TGCTTTTTCCTACTCCAGAGTACGTGCACGCCCGTAAACCGTCGGAACCTACACTGACGTACCCCCTGCCGTTGTTTTGACCGCTTATAATCAGCCCAGTAATCGTGCCCCATATATTCCCTTTTAACAGATTTCAGCACATTAGTCAGTTTAACAAATTAAACCTCACCTAAAGTTCCATTAATATATCTCGCCCAACCATAAATTAAGCCTATAAACTTACGTGCCCAAAATCATGGTCATAATTCACGATACAACACATGCCCTAAGGTTTAATTATATTGCACCGTACAAAATACTCTCCAAAAACCCCCAATCATGATTCATAATATAAATTATGCCAAACTATAGACTTTAATTATAGTGCATACCAATTTTCCCAAAAATCCCAACTTAGGCATGTTCACATTTAACAGTTATCCCTATCTTACTACAGGTTTTCATGCATAATATCCTTCTCCCAAATTGTAAGCTATTATATAATATGCCCCAAAATTTTAGGTCTTAAATCATGACATGTAATATGCCTTACATGTTTACAGTTCAATTTACGCCCCAAATCCCAAGTCATATGTCCAATACTTTATGCCTCAAATCTCAAGTCATATGTTCGATACACTTTATGTTTTAAATACAACATGTGTTATGCCCTCAGATCCTGTTACAAATCAGTTGTGCCCAGTTAAACATAATTTAATACTTTTCCCAATTTTAGCGCTAGTCATGTCCAAATCATATATTATGCCCAATTTTAGCGCTGGCCATGTTCAAATCATATATTATGCCCAATTTTAGCACTGGAAATGTTCAAATCGTACGTTCATCCCTTATGAGATTTGGCTCAGGCTCGCAGTAGCCTGGCTATAAAAACAAAAAGGGAAGTAGGAAAGAAGAGACAAAGAATGGACATAATAATATCAAACGAGATAGATCCAATATAAAGACAGATAGAAATAGGCATAATCTCAGATTCAGATTTATTACAATGTCAGAATCACAATTGAATTTTACTTCTGAAAATAACATGAAGTTACAAATTACAGAACGTCTTGAATTCTGGGATCTGATTTCTGGAACTGAAAAGCGATCCCTTGACATAGATTATCGATTCTCTAGTTTAGATTTGATTCTTATAAAATAGTTGTTGAAGTCATTGAATTAGCCTTTGAATCTCTACTTGAATTCTAAACTTGATTCTATGAAGAACTTGAGCAGCATAACCCCGTCTTTGATTTATTTTTGATATGAATTAGGGTAAAGTATAGGCGTAATGGAGTTGTGTAGAGAAAACTGTAGCCTTAGGGGTGTTTATATAGCATAGGGATCAACGAATCTGGTCCGAACAGGCGTCCAAATGCAGAAAAACGAACCTGTCCTCGGATCTGGAAATAGGGGAGGTCGACCCCCTAGTCGACCTATGTGACCCAGGTCGACCCCCAGGTTGACCCCCTGGTCGACCTGGGTCCTAGCGGGAAATTTCCCGCCCATCCCGGGTGTGTGATTTGAATTCGAAATTTGAATTCAGAACTGAGCAATTTTATTTTATTTAAATTCCTGAAACTTCTGAGGATCATAACTTCCTCATTCGAAGTCCATTTACGAAAACTTGGACTCTATTCCATGCCGAATTTTGAGACGAATGTAATGGCGTAACCCGTTTCCCTTAATTCTTCTTTTAAAAATTGAGTATACTTTAATTTGTTACTTTGACGTTCATAGAAAATATGGGGTGTTGCATTCTCCCCTCCTTAAAGGATTTCGTCCCCGAAATCTTCAAGTCAAGAAGAATGTATATCTTAACATCCAACATCCATCTACTCAACCATCCAGTCACAGGCGCCCATTGTCCTTAAAAATATTTCTAATGCTTTCATGATTATATGCATAGTGTGTGTACATGTCCTTATCTAATGTAAAATCAGGCGGACTACTGATTCAGTTGACCTCCTCAATGCGAATTATGTTAGTGCCATGAGTCCATCATGTATGCAATTATTCCTAATTGTACTTTATAACTTCTACATGAGTGCACAATCATTCATACAAATGCAACATCCATATGATAACACATCAAGTTTCAGTTCATATATATAAAAATTCACTCATGCATATACAGTATGAAAGTGACTGAGCCGATCTAGTGCCTAATGTGTGTATATGCATCCACGAGCAACCACTAGCAATCACTTGGAACCACCAATCATAACATGTTTCAAACACATGTTTACATCTATTGGCTTCTACCTAAGGATAAGGAATAGGATCGAGGAGATATACTTAAAAAGGTAGATACAAGCATGCATAAACTTAAGGAAAGAGAGATCAAGGATATACCCTCAAGAAAAAGGGTAGGATGCGTGTGTCTTATCTTCAGTCTCCCACGTCGCATCTTCTTGAGCTTCACTCCACTGTACCTTAACTAATTTAACTTCACAGTTGCGAAGCTTCTTGACCTCCATTTCCAAAACTCACTGGTAAAGATAGGACCTCGATCACTTACTATGCTAGAGGGTATCCAATGTAGTCGAACTATCTTTCCAAGATAAACAGGTGCTAACCATGATACCAAGTGTATATACTAAGATGATTAGAGGTCTCTCCTCTACTTAGCTTATCCATCATGTCACAAATTTGAGGGTCTAAAGCTAAAGGTTGCTATGTACTTTTTACCTCTCTTAAGGTTAGTCTTACTTAGGGCGCCTGTCACAACCATTTATTTCTCACATAAACCATCCTAGCCGAACTCGACATCCCTCAAGTACAAGCCCCAAAGGCCTAAACCAATATCAGACAAGCACCCAAGGAATACCTCCTCCAAATTTGGATGATCTATGTGAGATGATATTAGCAAAATAACCAAACAATTAAGCACTTAACCGACTCTGGCTATCCTCGCCAATCTTGCTCAAAAACTGTCGTTGATCGCATAACTGGCTTTGCATTGTCAACTAGATATATGCGGAAGTTTATCTTGAGTTTTAGGGGGAAAATCCCTAACCTAATCAAAAACATTTTCTTACTCACGGACTACTCTAATGGATCGTAAATCGTCGATAGATGCATCAACTGATTCTAGGTAGCTAAGCCTAACTGATCCCCTCAGGATCGCACAAAATCTCGAGGGTATTCCCGAGGCAAGTAAAAAGTCTAACTACCCTCCTTTCACAATTACTAGTTAACAAATCCATGCCTAGAATCAACCCATAGCCCATGAAACCAAAAACATAAGCATTACACTTAAACTTAATCCTTAATATAGATATTATTAAATACTTACAAACCAAAGATAAATGAGCCGAACCACCTACCGGATTTGAGACAATAATGGGGTCTTCTATTATACTAGTACTAAGGTGCAGAGACTCAACTACGGAAGCAGATATGAGCGAATGTGAAGCGCTGAAATCAAAAAGAGTACTAACAGGATGATCAAAAAGAAAAACTAAACTTTACTATCTTTCTCTCAGGTATGCTGGCGGTGAAAGCATGCACTTGGCTTCCTGAAAATCTCATCCTTTGTCCTTGTCCTATGGGAAATCCTTGATAAGATGCCCTGCCTCACCATGCTGAAAATAACCACTTTTCTTTTACTTCCTATAATTAAATGACCCGCTATACCGCAGAAAAGATACTTCCTCTTGTTGCGGGATCTATTATTTCCTCCACCCTTCTTATATTTCAATCCCTTATTTGTGATTCTTCCCCTTTGGACTCTTTCTCTTTACCTTCTTTGTGAACCATGTTGACAAGCCTTTCAAACGTTGCCTCCATCGCATGGGAAACCCCACAAAGCTTGGAAGATAATTAGTCGTAGGTGAAACTACTAGGACTATGGATGGAGGTTGGGCACTTCTTCGCCCTTTAACAGGTGTCGAAGTCTCATCGAGCCTATGGAACCATGCCGCGATGAGGTTACCTCCCAGAAAGCCAGGAGCCCAGGAGGCTCAAGAAAGAAGGAAACAAGGATTCAAACAGAGGATCAAAAGATAGTGCATATGGCTTTGGGGAATATGCCTTTAGACAAACCTTTCTTTTGAAAATGCTTCTTTTAAAACCATTTTGAAAATAATTTTTCAAATCTTTTATATGATCCGGTAACCTTCAGCTTTGATACCAAGTAAAACACCCCACCTCCGTTAAGGTCACTCACAAAGGGAATGCCTTAACTTCGTTGGAGCATTTTAGGTAAAAGATTCAGATAAATTACAAGACAGACAAATAAAGCAACGGAAAATAAAGTCATTTTATAAACAATGTGATTCAGTTAAGCTTTTGTAAGAGTTGTCTCAATCATACTTAAAAGTAATACATAGAACTTCTGTCTTGATTTAAAAACTTCCAGATATAAAAGAAGCATAAAAATAACAATGATATTCCCCAATAAAGCATGAACCAGCCATAGCTGTGGAAGAGAGAGTCCAAAGCAATACATCAACTATCTTCGAGCTTGGAAAGAAAACTGAGCTAAGTGGTAACATTTCCTCCCTGTGAACCTGGGGGAGGGGAAACGGAAGAAAAGAGTCGAAACAAAACTAGGTCAGACATAAGTCTGGTAAGTCCAGTGACTTTCATCATATAAACAGGAAAAAGCCTCATGACATGAATAAACTGAATATAAGACAGTACCGTGAGAACAAGGATAATAAGATAACATATGATTAGTATAGATATGATAAGGCAAGATAAACTGAATGCGCTTCTACTCTTTCTCTGCTTCGTTACTACCTTGTTATTCTGATTTTTATATCTCTGCACCACCTAACTAGTGTCCCAACTAGTAATCTATATAAAATGAACATATTATAATGTGATCCCAATCCCCGCAATTGTGGTAGCCTTCAGTTTACATCTATCGTGAGGATTCCACCTCAATCTGCCTAATTGCCATGAACATGTTAGATGTACTCATACTACCCTATCGATCGACTCCCTACTTGTATTAATTTCTCTTGTGTCTGTGTCAATCGGCCCTCTCTTGCATGTAGATACCCTGTGCTGGTCCCACCATAAGGTGTATCAATGCTTATGATAGCAACCCGACACGATTCAAGATGCACAATGTATAACTATAGGTACCCAGTGCCTGCTTTTTCCCACTCCGGAGTACGTGCTCGCCCGTAAACCGTCGGAACCTACACTGACGTACCCCCTGCCGTTGTTTTGACCGCTTACAATCAGCCCAGTAATCATGCCCTACAAATTCCCTTTCAACAGATTTTAGCACATTAGTCAGTTTAACAAATTAAACCTTACCTAAATTCCATTAATATATCTCGCCCAACCATAAATTAAGCTTATAAATTTACATGCCCAAAATCATGGTCATAATTCACGATACAACACATGCCCTAAGGTTTAGTTATATTGCACTGTACAAAATACTCTCCGAAAACCCCCAATCAGGATTCATAATATAAACTATGCCAAATTATAGACTTTAATTACAGTGCATACTAATTTTCCCAAAAATCCCAACTTAGGTGTGTTCACATTTAACCGTTATCCCTATCTTACTATAGGTTTTCATGCATAATCTCCTTCTCCCAAATCATAAGCTATTATATAATATGCCCCAAATTTTTAGGTCTTAAATCACCTTACATGTTTACAGTTCAATTTACGCCCTAAATCGCAAGACATCTGTCCAATACTTTATGCCTCAAATCTCAAGTCATATGTTCGATACACTTTATGTTTTAAATACAACATGTGTTATGTCCTCAGATCCTGTTACAAATCAGTTATGCCCAATTATACATAATTTAATACTTTTCCCAATTTTAGCGCTAGCCATGTCCAAATCATATATTATGCCCAATTTTAGTGCTGGCCATGTTCAAATCATATATTATGCCCAATTTTAGTGCTGGCCATGATCAAATCGTACGTTCATCTCTTATGAGATTTGGCTCAGTCTCGCAGTAGCTTGGCTATAAAAACAAAAACGGAAGAAGGAAAGTAGAGACAAAGAATGGACATAATAATATCAAACGAGATAGATCCAATAGAAAGACAGATAGAAATAGACATAATCTCAGATTCAGATTTATTACAATGTCAGAATCACAATTGAATTTTACTTCTGAAAATAACATGAACTTACAAATTATAGAACGTTCTTGAATTCTGGGATCTGATTTCTGGAACTGAAAAGCGATCCCTTGACGAAGATTATCGATTTTCTAATTTAGATTTGATTCTTAGAAAATAGTTGTTGAAGTCGTTGAATTAGCCTTTGAATCTCTACTTGAATTCTAAACTTGATTCTATGAAGAACTTGAGCGACATAACCCCGTCTTTGATTTATTTTTGATATGAATTAGGGTAGAGCATAGGCGTAATGGAGTTGTGTAGAGAAAACTATAGCCTTAGGGGTGTTTATATAGCACAGGGATCAACGAATCTGGTCAGAACGGGCGTCCAAATGCAGAAAAACGAACCTGTCCTCGGATCTGGAAATAGGGGGAGGTCGACCCCTTGGTCGACCTATGTGACCTAGGTCGACCCCCTAGTCGGCCTGGGTCTTGGGCAGGAAATTTCTCGCCCAGCCCGGGTGTTTGATTTGAGTTCGAATTTTGAACTCAGAACTGAGCTGTTTTATTTTATTTAAATTCCTGAAACTTCTGAGGGCCATAACTTCCTCATACGAAGTCCGTTTTATGAAAACTTGGACTCTATTCCAAGCAGAATTTCAAGACGAACGCAATAGCTTAACCCGTTTCCCTTAATTCTTCTTTTAAAAATTGAGTATACTTTAATTTGTTACTTTGACGTTCACAGAAAATACAGGGTGTTACAGCTCCATATTTGGATACACTTTTTCGATAATCCTTTTCCCAAAATGTCACGAACTTGCACCTCTAATTCTCATTGTTGCTTAGGCGCCACATAATATAGAATACAAATGCAGAACTAATAGTACTGAATAACAAAAACTGAAAATAAAATACAAAATAAACTACATAGTCCTTCTCAACTTCCTAACAACATAAACAACAGCCTTCCTAAACTGCTTGGAGTCATTCACTAATGCATTCAGAAAATTGTAACTTTTACTATCAAAATCATCCAAACAATTCGCAACCTCCAATCATTTGTAATTGTTACCCTCCAAACTCGCTGCCATGCACTTATCAAAAATCAAATCATGCGACGAACTACAACAATCTCTAGATGGCCCATTGGATGACCACTGTCTAGGAGCTATGGTACCGGTGATCCCCTCAACGTCACCCCAAAGCTAGTCGACATAAAGTTGTGCCTCGAACTGTAGCTGAATGGAAGGATGCTATGGAATAACGAACTACTTACTGTTATTAATTTCTTATTAATCTTATAACTTGTTTTTTTGATAACTTCTTCACACTAGCTCGGATTTCGACAAATTATGTATGCAAATTGCATAGAAAATTGCTACGAACTCAATGATGCAACTCCAGTAGCTAAATTATGAGAATTTCTCAAACTCGTTATTTCCTTACTTAGTTCTTTAATTAATTATTATTACTTAATTTTTAGGGATGTTACATTAACTTCAAGCCTACGATGTTGTTTTTGAGAAATCATATATACTTCCTTGAGCATTCATCAATAATTTTTCCTAGGGTTGAAAATGTTTATTACCTAGGGTGCTAGTTATACATGAAAAATAACTTATTGATTGACCTATTTGGTAGTATATAAGCATAACTAAACTACAAGAAGTGGTTACACTACAAGAGAATATGACTTTTCCAACAGCTGAGAGCCGTTAGCGGCCGTCCGATGCTGTTGGAATATAATCAACGAATTCTAACGATTTCTAATGGAACCAACGGAGCATTTCCAACAGCTATTCCAACGGTCTTCAAAGGTAGCGCGCCATTGGAAACCGTTTCGAACAAATGATGTAACGACCTACATTCTACGCATTGAAGGATTGTATTTCATTCACATACGAAGTCGTACGATCGTGTAACTTTGGGAAACGACTATTGGGGTCATTTCCCATGTTCACGATTTTTGTCGAATTTTAAATGACCGTTTTATCCCTGGTGAATCTTTTTTCGCCTATAACTTTTGATTGTTAAGGAGTTTTGATCTGAAACCACTCCATTGGATTCTGATGATGGTTTACCTTTCCGTAGAGTGGTCACATTAATCAAACAGACTTATCGTTTGGGAGATATGGCTAAAATAAGGTTTGGAAGATGAAAAACAACTTAATCGGGATTAATAGCGTGATCAGCAGCTAAGCCCGTAACCCATTTCGGGATTAGGGTTATGGGACGGCTGAAAGGAGTTAGAGAATGATTCCTTTTCATTTTCTCAGCCTCCACAAACATTCCTCTAACCCTAGCAATGGCCACCACCTTCTAAATCCACCGCTAATCACTTTCTAATCACATATTAAGAAAATCTACATCAAACTAAGGCAGATTAGCATAGAAATCAAGATAGAGCTGCTGGAATACATTGGGATCTGTGCCAAATCAATTAGATAGAGGCAAAACGATAAGTCTAACACCCTCAAACAAATCGATTTTAAACTCAATCTCACGATGCGGCGGCAACCCTTTGACTTCCTCAAAGACATCCTCAAACTCATTAGCGATTAACACAGATGACAATTCTTCCCGTGGAATCACAAGCGAATATAAATAGCTCACGAAGACACCTTCTTTGGGCATACATCGAATCATAACCTTTCGCCCTTCCATATCCTCGACTCTCACCTCGAGCTTCTCGCAATTCACTCTTGCCTCATACCTCTTGAGACAATCCATGCCCAAGATGATTCCAAACCCAGTGAAGTTCAAAACAAAGCAATCACATACAAAAGAGCAACCATGACTCGATAACACAAGACCACCACAAAGGATGGATGAACCCCCAACTTGATTAGTCACAACCAAAGGTCTATCACAAATCTCAGGTTCAAAACCCAAGTGGCACATAAGCTCATTACAAATGAATGAATGCGATGCTCTAGTATCAAACAACACTCTAATTGAAACACCTTTAACTGAAAGAGTACCTTGAACGACGATACTCTTTCCTTTCTCTTTGCAGTATGAGCTCTTGAAGAAGATGGTACGATCTCTAAAGCATAATCCTTCACTATCTACTTCCTTTATCTGGTTCTGGACAATCCTTCTTATCATGGCAAGGTTTTCCACATTTGAAGCACTTCTTTTCAGCTTTTGGATTCTTACATTCATTAGCGAAAGGCCCTTCTGTTGTCAGTTGTTGCAAACCACCACACTTTTAAGTTTCTTCTTTCCATCCTTCCCTTTCTGTTGTTGTTGCTTCCTCTTCTTATTAATATTACCACTCTGTTGTGGTTTCGAAGCTTCCTTGGTTGCAGCGACAACATTTACTTCTTTAGGAAACAAGCTTTCATGTCGAACAGCTTTCTCCACTATCTTCTCATATGGATCATCAAGACGATCCACCAATGGCTTCCCAATATAGGTATTCACACCTATAACAAATTTTTCATTCTTCTGATAAGGAGAGTCAATATACGATCGGGCATACTTGGACAAGGTCTCAAAATCAGAAACATACTCAAGCATTGATCGACCATTCAGTTTCAGCTCCACAAAATTCTTGAAAAGAACCGACTTTTGAGCAGTAGAGATAAACTTCGTCTTGAACTTGACTTGGAACTGTTCCCATGTTATCTCTTCTTCCAGAGTCTCCAAAGCAATAGAGTTCCACCGATCTGTGGCTCTACCTTGCAATTGTCTCAATGCAAGCTTCCTTTTCGTTGCAACGTCGATACCTAAATCTCCAAAAATCTGTATACAAGAATCTAACCACCTCTGAACCACTTCAGTCGGCTCTGTCCCCTTGAACGAATTTCCTCCGAGAGAAGTGAAGTCTTTGCATAGCTTCGCGAAGTCCACAACCCTCGGTACTTGCACTTGAACTCCTACGTCTACCGCTGCTTCCTCCTGACTGGGTACCCTCCTCATGATCACTGCCATCATGGCCTCGAACATAGTTGGGTAGTCTGGTATACCACCATTTCCCCCTCCAGGAGCAGCCTCCTCCCTAGCAGCGTGTCTTGATGGTCGACGATTCATTCTAAATCTGTAATATATAACGATTAGCCACTTACGAGAAAACTGCTATCGAGTTCAAACGCTAGACTATATACATTAATATATATAGTATGCATCCATCAGAAATCTACAAGTACGTATCTTATACATTACTACATCTTTGAACTTTGGCTAAAACTGATAACCAGAGCTCTGATACCAAATGTGATGACCGCCCATAACTCCTTCACTTAACAAGAGGAATTTTACGATAAAAGGTGTTTCAGACAGCTATGAACGATCATCTAGGTAAGATAACACAATATAGTACCTGTCGTATAACTCACAGCGCAAGGATAAAATATAATATAACATATAGAACAAATTATAATAGTGAAGCACATCTGTGCAGAAACTTGAAATTCCATAACAACTAGAAAGAATATCCATACATCTTTCAGTTACGACATAAGTGTCTGTACAAATTCGCCTCACTACAACACTAAGAGTCAATCATCACACAACGGAAAACAACAGATACTATATAGTTAAAAGTAAAATGCCAGCCTCTTGCTCGCCACCACACAACATCCTCGCCTCACTAAGCTATGTTACATGTAACCTGCTACCCTGTCTGCCCATCCACGATTGGATAAACAACCCAAGGTAATAAGAAGAAAACATAAAACCTTGAGTCAGACAACAGTCTTGGTAACCGATAAAACATCTATCTAACATCATCAATAAAGTATATGAAAGTAGGTAGATTAACTACCCAATCTACCAAAACAAAAAAGAAGAACCCAACCTCGTCTTTCCCATATCCGACAGTGATAGCCTTTACAAACCAGCATTTGAAATAACTATACATCCATGGAAATCAGAAAACTATTCATTCATGGCAATCAAAAGTAACCAGGCAATATCAGTCATAGAAAATAGTTATATCTCACATAAACGATCCTAATCGAGATCAACATTCCTCAAGCACAAGACTCGAAGGCTTAAAACAAACATCAAACAAGCACCCAAGAAAAATATCCTTCGACATCAGACAATCTACGTAAGACGGTACAAGCAAAAACACCAACATCCATGACTCCAGCTTGTTGAAAATAAGATTTTGATTCCTACAACAAAACGTTAGCACATATATTCTCAATAAATAAATTCATTATTAAGAGCATAGAATATATATATATATATATAATCATAGGATAGAAATATTTCTACCCCTTTGTCATCGATTAAAAAGTAATTAAACATAATAAGCAAAAAGTAATCGAATAACATTTTAGAGATCTTTGAAATATACAATTCCTAGTTCTCATCGAAGTCTTATGAAGGAGTTCTCTAAAAGGGGTTTAGTAAAGATATCAGCAATTTGATTTTCTGAATTTACAAGCTCTAAATTAATTGTTTTTCAATATTATCTCTCAAGAAATGATGTCTAATATCAATGTGTTTAGTTCTAGAATGGTTTACTGGGTTCTTAGATAAATTTATTGTGCTTGTATTGTCGTAATAAATTGTGGAATTAGACAAATTTACGTTGAAATCTTTTAGTGTTTGCTGCATATATATTACTGGAGCACAGGCTAGTGCAGCAAATATGTTTTGGCTTCACATGTTGACAGTGAGACACAATTTTGTTTCTTGCTGAACCAAGATATAGTGATTTACTGATAAAGTGACATGTTCCACTTAATTTTATCTTTGGCTAATAAACATATAATTGGATTATTATTAACTGCCATATTCAAAATGTAAATATTTTTATCTCGATTTCCTTTAAAAATAAGATTTTGCTCTGAATCAAATATGAAAGAGTCGGTGTATATGACTTAAGCATGATGTTAATATGGATAAAGCGGAAATAATAAACTAACTAGTAATCTACAATAGTTATGCAGGTAAAAGCTAAGCTAGATAAATATATCATAAATAAGAATTAAATGTGATAAGAAATGACGCCAGGAATTTTATACTGGTTCAGACTTTCTGCCCTACGTCCAGTCCCGAAGCTCCTCTTCGGAATTCACTATCACACCCTCTCTTAACCCGGAGGAATAGGTCAGTACACCCGAGCCCCAACAAGGATGCCTCTCGCCTGAGCAACTACACAGGACTTCAACAATTACAAGTGTTTTGACTTCTACTTCGAGTTCTTGAATCAACACGGATAATCAACGGTTTAAGTACACCCTTCCTATAATCTTATCCTCAAATATTTGAAGTGAAGATTTGAAGGAAGTTTGTTGCTTATTGAATAAAATGATGTGAAATGATATCAAAGATTCAACAAGTAACTTGAATTTGAGAGAGCTTTTGTTTGCAATAAATATAGGAGTGAAAATCAAAAAATAGTTTGAATAGAATAATAATTGTATGTTTGTAAATCATGTTTGAAGTGTTTATATAATAGTAGAAAGTTAGCAATTCTTCATGAATAGTTTTAACCAAAAGAAGCTTCCATTTCCTTTCAGAAATGAAGAGATTTCTCTTTATGAATAGAGTCAACCTTTCAGAAAAATATATGTTGTTTCGAATCAGTTTACTGGTTAAAATTCATCATTTGACTGGTTGAAAAAGTATGAAATCATATATTTAAAAATATTCAGAAACTAGTCGTTACTGTGACAAAATTGTCTGACAAGTCAACTGGTTTAGGCATTTTTTCCCAGTCGGACTGTTTCAGGTCATTTGAAATACATACATACATACATACATACATACATACATACATACATATATATATACTTTGTTTTGTATATTCGGGTTATACTTGAGGATATATTTTAACATAATTCTAACACAACTCAATGTGTGTGTATGTGTGTGTGTGTGTGTGTGTGTGTATATATATATATATATATATATCCATGTCTCTAAGACATGATTTCCATTGCAACTTCTTTTGTTGGCATTAATCATATCCTATGATTATATATATTCTATGCATGATTATATATATTCTATGCTCCTAATAATGAATTTATTTATTGAGAATATATGTGCTAACATTTTGTTGTAGGAACCAAAACGGCAAGATTATAACTTTATAGAACTAACAAAATGTTGCGGAAATTCAGGGGGAGCAAATACTCAGTGGGAGAAAATCAGATATGTTGTCATCAATCAAAAAGGGGGAGAATGTTGAAAACAAGATTTTGATTAATGCCAACAAAAGAAGTTGCAATGGAAATCATGTCATAGAGATAAGGTTTATATATATATACACACACACACACACACACATTGAGTCATGTTAGAATTATGTTAAAATCTATCCTCATATATAACCCGAATATACAAAACAAAGCATATATATATATATATATATATATGTATATTTCAAATGACCTGAAATAGTCTAACTGGGCAAAAAATGCCTGAACCAATCGACTGGTTCAAAACCATCCAGTCGACTGGTCAGACAATTTTGTCTCAGTAACGGCTAATTTATGAATATTTTTAATATATACGATTTCATACGTTTTCAACTGATTCGAAACATCATATATTTTTCTAAAAGGTTGCCTCTATTCGTGAAGAGAAACCTCTATATTTCTGAAAGGAAATGGAAGCTTCTTTTGGCTAAAAATCTTCATGAAGAATTGCTTCCTTTCTACTATTATATATAAACACTTCAAACGTGATTTACAAACATCCAATTATTATTCTATTCTATCTATTTTCTGATTTGCACTCCTATATTTATTACAACCAAAAGCTCTCTCAAATTCAAGTTACTTGTTGGATCTTTGACATCATTTTATTCAACAAGCAACAAACTTCCTTCAAATCTTCGCATTCACTTCAAACATTTGAGGATAAGATTATAGGAAGGGTGTATTTAAACCGCTGACTATCCGTGTTGATTCAAGAACTCAAAGCAGAAGTCAAAACACTTGTAATTGTTGAAGTCCTGTGTTGTTGCTCAGGCGAGAGGCATCCTTGTTGCGGCTCGGGGGTACTAACATATTCCTTTGAGTTAAGAGAGGGCGTGATAGTGAAATCTGAAGAGGAGCTTCGGGACTGGACGTAGGGTAGGAAGTCTGAACCACTATAAAATTCTGGTGTCGTTTCTTATCGCATTTAATTCTTATTTGTGATATATTTATCTAGCTTAGCTTTTACCTGCATAACTATTGTAGATTACTAGTTAGTTTATTATTTCCACTTTATCCATATTAGTATGCTGCTTAAGTCATATACAGTGACTCTTTTCATAGCTATCACCGCCAATCCTGCTTTGAAACCATCGTTAATTGTATGACCGATTCAAAATCATGTTGTTCGTCAAGGGTTAATGGTAACCCCGGCTCTAGCAGAAACTCCATACGCCTTTCTACGATACTTCTTTAGGCCTTTCAACAATACCAAGGGTACTCGACCATCAACCCTTTGGTCTTTTAGGTACACCCCGATTATACCCCTGCTTTGAGTCCGCTAGTACCTACAACAATGATAATTCCTCGGCCTTCAGTATCTCTAGTCGTCATCACCGGCAACCATCCATAACCTCAAACATACTCGAGTAGCCATTATCCACGAGCTCAAACTTACTTTAGTCATATTCACACTCGTTGCATTACGACGATCAAAGAACACTTCATGATGCTTCACACATTCCTCCCTGAATTCGCACTGAAGCTGTACCCATCGTTGACTCAAAAACAAGCTTTGTTTGGTCGACAGTCTTTAGGTCTTGAGCTCCTTAGTCTTTCTCCTTAGGTCTTAAAACGACCTAAGACATAACAACCTAATACCTAAGACCAAAGACCTAACGACCTAAGACCTAACTCCTTAGGTCTTAAAAATGACCTAGGACCTAACTCCTTCAGTCTTAAAAACGACTTAGCAAACTAACGACCTAAAACCAATGACCCTACCTTCATCCCTTTCTTGAGCAACAAGCCACACAACCCAAATTCCATGTCACGTCATCAACGACCTAAGAAAAATGACCCGACTCCAGATCTGATTAAAATAGCTCCAATTCTGACCAAATCATCATCAAACAACAACATCGATGTGAACAATTCATCCAAATCATCCAAATCCACAACCAACATTTTATGAAACCATTAACATCATCAAACTGACAATTATTCATCAATAATCATATAAGATTAACTAAATCATGATAAATGAATGAATAAACTAAAATAATGAATCTAACTTGCATAAACATATGAATTAGCACAAGAATTACCAGTTTTAAGTTGCTAGATTAGATCCAATAGTGATTCAAATGAAAATATACTTACCATGATATAGAACTAGGTGAAAACAACATAAAATGATGATAATATGAACAAACAACCCATATACTAGATCGAATCCGTGTGAGAGATGCTTATCATTCACCAATTCTTCGAATTAACTAGAAATCGCTAATTCTCAATCCGGACAGCGAAGAATATGCTTCAAACCTCTTGATTTGTTGCGATATGTCTTCATTTGGCATAGATCTAGCTTCAAACGATGTAGATCTTCGATTCTCTTATGTAGATCTAGAATTTTAATGGTGGAAAAGGTGTATTTGATTGAGCAAGGAGGATCATGAGCTCAATCAAATGAGAGAATGAACAAAAGTAACCCTCTCTCCATGCCTCTATCCCCCTGTTTTAGCCTCCCACCAGCCCTCTAATGGGCCTCCTAAAATTAGCCCATTAATGGCTTACAAAACCTGATCAGAAATTATAAAACACTAAAACAACGATTCCTCCCAAACCGCTAAACCAAATCTTTAATGTGATCACTATATGGAATTGCAACACCATTTCCTTCCCAATGAGACCAATCTCAGCACCTGATTCGATCTCAATCAAAAGCTGTTCCCTGTACAAGACTGACAGGGGAAAATGGTCATAAATAAAATTGGTAAAAATTATGGACATGTCTCACATCTTCATAACCAACATATCAAAATATGAGAATGATCTAAGGGAATAAAATAAAAATATTTTACGATCCTTTGATACGTCAAATGCGGGCTGTTATGAAATATTTAATGGCCAAACAATTTGAGGAGAAAGACACTGATCAACAATGAAACCAATCCTAATGATTCCATTTAATAACCGTCAAATTTTCCACACCTAATGAAGATGTTAACTAGGTCTTTTATTGAATGAATTGCTTCATACCCAAATTCTCTTGACACCCAAGTAAGCTTGACCCCAAAGTTATCTTTGTATATGTCAAAAATCTTTTGGATAAGCACCAAATAATCATCGCCTTCACTTTCAAATATCCCACAAATATAGCAACAAATCTCTCCATAAAAAATGGATTAACATAGATAATTTGTTGTCCACAATTGTGATTTGCGTATCACAAATCTCAACACTCCACCTTGATACCAAATCACAACATCTCCTCCACTCAACACAAGCCAACTTAGCTCTCACTTTCGACCTATTTTTTCACAATTAACATCATTATAAAGCTCCACCATCACCCATTTATGGTGCACCTCCCTCATCCGGACACCATGCCAATAGCGATTTTCAAAAGCGTTTGCAATACCACAAAGACCTCCATCTCGTCTTTGTGGATTTCACAACTCGACGTCTGTCTTTCGCTTGACATGATCTCTCCATCTCCAGAGTTCCTCGAGCATCATCAACATCTAGACCCTTGTCTATACCATGATCCTCCACTTTAGGACCATCAGCAGTGACCACATTAACCTCTCAACCTTGCTGCGGACTAGGTTCTTCAACCATCACCCGCTTTCCACTGTCAACCACTGAACCGACCAAACTATATAGGTTTCCCTCCTCCAAAACTCCTTGCATCATCACACGACCACCATTTTCACTCAAAACTCCACCTCGAGTCTCATAAGTGCAACCGCGGCGATCTAACTAACCGAGAGATATGAGGTTATGCGAACAAGTGGGTATGTACCTCACACCGGCCACTTCTCTCACCACTCCATCATGCTTCGAAATTTAATAGCTCCAGCTCCACACATTAGTAGTTCTACTCCATTGGTCGTCTCTATCATGCCAACACTCTTCTCATACGAAGAAAAACATTTCACATCTCGACATATGTGAAATTTGGCTTATAAATCCATCTTCTAAGGCTCCACAACACTAAATAGGACATCACATGTAGAATCACTTTCGGTACCTTCAATAAAGCATGTATGTGCCTCATCACTATTATTATCACCTTGCACCTTCTTCTTCCTCATAACTCGAATATAATAATAGCAATCATTGCGCTTGTGACCTTCCTTCTTGCAATGAAAACAAATGATTGCACTTTAACCCTTTGCTCTCTTTTTCTTCCAAGCAGTATCCTTCGAGTCCCTTGCTACCATCGCCTTACTTTGAACCGATTTCAACTCCGTCCCTTTTCTCCTTAGCTCTTCATTCGAAAGACTGCTTTGAACCGTTTCTAAAGAGATAGTTCCATTAGCATTGGAATTACTCAATGAAGCAACCAAATTCTCCCGGCTTTTCGAAAGAGAACTCATCAACAAAAGAGTCTGCAACTCATCATCAAAATTGACCTTTATGTTTGCCAATTGATTATCGACATCATGAAACTCATTCAAATGCTCTGCATCGACTTTTCCTCATCCAACCTTAGTTGTACCATCTTTCGTACTAGAAAAGCTTACTTGTAGCACTCTTCGACTCATATAGCGATACTAACTTGTCCCACAACGCCTTCGCGGATTCACAAATAGTAACATAGTGAAACATCGAATCATCCAAATATTGATGAATCAATGCAATCGCATTTTTTTCCATTTTCTTCCACTTTTCCTCATTCATATCTGAGGGCTTCTCCCCATCTCGATCAATGGGATCATGCAAATCATTGAGATATAGAACTTCATCCATCTTCGGCTTCCATATACCTCAATTCTTCCCATTCAAAATAGCCATCTTCGGAAACGTTAATCATCTCCGACATATACAATCTTCAATCCAACAAACACCCCAAACTATGCGATAACCTGACTCGGATACTAACTGTTGGGGTGTTGTGCGCAGCGTAAGTTTGACAAAACACCCAAAAAATAAAGCGAACATTCTTCATCTAATCACTTAAAAATTAACGTGATTGAAAAATAAACAACAACATAAACGATATCAGAAATATGAACACACGATATTCCACTCAACCACCCTCTTTATTGATTCACCAAAATATTGTTTACAACCGATCTCAACCATCGTTACAAACAAGCAAAACTTGAACCAAAAAGCTTATTGAGAAATAAGTAGAGAACATCTAATGGCTAAACAATTTGGGGAGAAAGACAATGAAGAACAATGGTACGTACCAACCCTAATGATTCTATTTAATAACCGCCAAATTTTGCACACATAATGAAGATGTTAACTAGGCTTTTTATAGAATAAATTGCTTCATACCCAAGTTCTCTTGACACCCAAGTAAGCTTGACCCCAAAGTTATCTTCATACATGTCAAAGATCTTTTGGATAAGCACCAAATACTCATTATATTCACTTTCAAATATCGCGCAAGTACAACAAATCTCTTCACAAAAATGGATCAACATAGATAATTTGTTCCCCGCAAAATTTGCGTATCACAAATCTCAATAGGATGTAGTTACGGTTGTCTTTGCATATGAAATATTAACAGTGGTTTGAAATTAGAACAACCACACATCACTAAATATTTTAGAGAAGTAATATTTGAATATAAGTTAGCATGGATGGGATTGAACGCACATGTATATGTCACGTGGTAGAGATGAAGAGCTTGGTCTAACTGTCTTAACATAACAAGCGGTATCGGGAATGACCATCGTTTATGAAGTTTGAGTCCTAGTCTCCTAGAAGATGCGATCAGTATTAGGTTAAAATGTTGATCATTAAAAGATATCGTCTAAAGAGGAAGGTTATATCACTGGATTAATGTTGATAAAGTGGACCCATGTGTGCATCGGACTTTAGGACTTTCAAAAGGTTGTAGAATTATTTATCATATCATATATGATGGTGAAGTTGATGTGTGTATAAAACCTGAAGTGCGGTGTGCAAAGTGGGGAAAAAAAGGCGAAGGAGAAGTTAAAAAGTACACATCAAGCTCTAGCAAAGACTAGATATTGACTTCCAAAGGGTACAAATTATTGCAAGCTTTAGGGAGGCTTTGAAGCATGAGTACTTTCGAAGAGTCCTGCTTGGAATTACAAAATTAAATTTATGGGGTTGCTGAAAATAAACTTGACTTTGTATTTTGTTAATCTAGAGAATCTTCCATATAGAAATTATGTAGTATATTTGCTTAGATATTTATGAAATAATTTGTATGGAAACACAGAACAGAAAATTGAGGATATATTTATACAGAATAATTTGTATGGAATAATTTTGAACTATTAGATCATTTATCTCTGTTAGTAGTTGTAGTGGTGGAATATAGTTGAATAGTTGAAATGGTGGAAGTAAAGCTTTAACAATGCAACAACCTTTATTGCTTGTAGTTTTCTTACTACATACTTACAATGTGCCCATTCTCATATTTATAGGCACCTTGTTACATTTATTTATTATTAGAGTTCTCTAGAGAGAACATTCTACACTCATCAAGTAACCACCTTATTACAATTGTTTATCATTAGAGTTCTCTAGAGAGAACATTCTACATTCATCAAGTAATACATTTAATAATAATATACAAGGAAAATTACAAGTTTCTTTAGTACTCTAGAAATTTGTAGCAAGTTCAATACTCCTCCTTGATGCAAATTTCGGATACTCCAAGCATAGTTCGAAGTTGCTCAAATCTTGCTCTTGGCAGTGCCTTTGTGAAGATGTCTGCAACTTGATCTTCTGTCCTGCAGTACTTGAGCTGAATTTCTTTTTCCGCTTCTGCATCTCTGATGAAGTGATACTTGATAGGTATATGCTTAGTTCGACTATGATGAACTGGATTCTTTGTCATTGCTATTGCTGATTTGTTATCACAGTAGATTGTAATAGGTTGTCCTTGGTGTTCACCCATATCTTCAAGTATTCTCCGAAGCCATATAGCTTGACTTGTTGCTTCAGCTGCTGCCACATATTCTGCTTCTGCTGTTGATTGTGCAACTGTAGCTTGCTTCTTCGATGCCCATGAGAATATTCCTGATCCAAGTGAAAAAGCATAGCCTAATGTGCTTTTCATGTCATCTACTGATCCAGCCCAATCACTATCAGTGTAGCCAACCAATTTTGAGTTGGTCACTGTTTTGTAACATATACCAAACTCCTTTGTTCCTTGTAAATACCTTAAAGTTCTTTTAGCTGCTCCAAGATGAATCTGGCTTGGACTCTGCATGAATCTTGATAAAAAACTTGTAGCATACATGATATCTGGTCGCGTAGCAGTAAGATATAATAGGCTTCCAATCAAGCTTCTGTAGCGAGATGCATCAGCTTCTGGGGCTCCGTCATCCTTTTGCAACTTCTCATTTGTTACAAGTGGAGTAGCTACTGGTTTGCAATCATTCATTCCAAATTTCTTTAATAGTTCTTCGGTATATTTCTTTTGAGAGATAAATATACCTTCCTTATGTTGCTTCACCTCGATGCCCAGGAAATAATTCATCAAGCCAAGATCGGTCATTTCAAATGTTTTCATCATGTCGTCTTTGAATGCAGTTATCATCTTCGTATTGTTTCCCATGTAGATAAGATCATCCACATATAGAGAGACAATGAGAGTATCATACTGACCTTGTGTCATGATGTATAATGTTGGCTCACTCTTGCTCCTCCTAAATCCTTGATCTATGAAGTATTGATCAATTCTATTGTATCATGCCCGAGGTGCTTGCTTCAGGCCATATAAGGCTTTTCTTAGTCTTAGCACTTTGTCTTCATTCCCCTTACTTACAAAGCCTTGTGGTTGCTCCACATAAATCTCTTCTTCTAATACTCCATTTAGGAAGGCTGATTTGACATCTAGTTGAAATATATTCCATCGTTTCTGAGCTGCAAGAGCAACTAAAGCTCTAATTGTATCAAGACGTGCAATTGGGGCAAATGTCTCATTATAGTCGACTCCATATTGTTGTGAGTAGCCCTTTGCTACGAGCCTAGCCTTGTGTTTTTGTATTGAGCCATCTGGGTTTAGTTTTGTCTTATAAACCCATTTCACTCCAACGATTTCTTTATCTTTAGGATAATCTACAAGCTCCCAAGTAGTATTCTTCTCAATCATTTTGATCTCTTCTTTCATTGCTTTGACCCATACTTCTTGCTTAGATGCTACTTCATAGCTTTCGGGTTCAAATACAGGCATGTTGCACGTTTCATATAT
Organism: Allium sativum; assembly: GCA_030737875.1. Lineage (NCBI taxonomy): Eukaryota > Viridiplantae > Streptophyta > Magnoliopsida > Asparagales > Amaryllidaceae > Allium > Allium sativum. Next base: position 535,103,944 of record CM060926.1, read on the forward strand.
ATCTACCAAAGATCTAACTCTTCTTGGAGTAGACTCTGGTGAAGAAGTTTGTTGTTTAGGAGGTGAAAGGGGCGTACCCGGTTCTTCTGTTGGTTCTTCCATATCTTCCACATCTTCATGAGCTTGATGTACTGGAACAAAAATGTTTCTTTTCTCAACTTTTTGTTCATCCCAATTCCAAGAAGCATTCTCATCAACCTTGACATCTCGACTAATCGTCAGCTTCTTTGTTTGCAAGTTATAAACTCTATATCCTTTCGATTGTGTGCTATACCCCAGAAAGATTCCTTGTATGGTCTTCTCTTCTAGTTTGTGTCTCTTTTGATCTGGAACATGTATATAGCATATAGATCCAAAAACTCTTAGATGATTGGCTGTTGGCTTTCTTCCACTCCATGCTTCTACAGGAGTCTTGTCTTCAACTGCTCTAGTTGGACATCGGTTGAGTATGTAGACAGCAGTATAAACTGCTTCTGCCCAAAAAGTGTTTGGTAAGCCCTTCTCCTTTAACATTGATCTTGCCATCTCCATGACTGTGCGATTTTTTCTTTCAGATACTCCGTTTTGTTGTGGAGTATATGCAACTGTAAGTTGCCGCTCAATGCCTTCATCATCACAAAATTTATCAAACTCATGGGAGTTGTACTCCTTACCACGGTCACTACAAAGCCTTTTTATGCGTTTTCCACTTTGATTTTCGACAAGAGCCTTAAACTTCTTGAATACTCCAAAGACTTCTGATTTTTCTTTAATGAAGTAGACCCATGTCATTCTAGAGAAATCATCAATAAAGAGGATAAAATACCTGTTGTTATGGAGTGAGGGTGTTCTCATCGGTCCACAAACGTCAGTGTGAATTAACTCCAACAAGTCTTTTGCTCTCCAAGTGCTTCGTGATGGAAATGATGATCTGTGTTGCTTTCCGAGAAGACATCCTTCACATGCTTCATTATTTTCTTTTATATATGGAAAATCTCTCATCATATTCTTTTGGTATAACAATTTCAAGGCTTGAATATTGAAGTGACCAAATCTTCGATGCCATAACCATGAATCATCAACTTGTGCTTTCATGGCTATGTTAGTAGCATATTTAAAACTTATTGGAAAACTTCTATTTCTCTTCTCCATTTTTACTTGGGCTATCTCTAGTCTTTTATTGTTATTGTCATATATTTTGCAAATGTCTCCTTCAAAGTGAAGAGCGTAGCCTTTCTCCGTCATCTGGCCAATGCTCAACAAATTTTCTTTTAGATTTGGAACAAGTAAAACATCTTTGATAAATTTTGTACCTTTCTTTGTTTCCACCATAACAGTGCCCCTGCCTTTTGATTCTACGACAGTGCCATTCCCCAATCGTACTTTTACTTTGACAGAATCATCAATATCATTGAAGATGCTCCCATCTTTAGCCATGTGATTGCTACAACCACTATCCAAGTACCAGTTTCCTCCATTTTCATCACTGGAATCTTGGGTAGCATAAAAAAGATGTTGATCTCGATCATATTGATGTTGTGCTCTATCATGCTCTTCGACGAAATTTGCTTGATGCTTATTTAGGCTGAAGCAATTCTTCTCCAAATGTCCATATTTCTTACAGTGCCGACATTGTGGCTTTCCACGATTCCGACAGAATTTCTCCAAGTGATTTTTCATCTTACAGATTCCACATGGAGGATATCTATCTTGTTTATTCTTTGAGAAATTTCTAGAATTTCCTTTGTTTCTAGAGTTTTCTCCATCATTCTTGTTCTCTTCATATCCTTTATTTTGGGATGATAGCTTGAATTTCGACTGAAAAGCATTTTCAACTGAGTCTTCGTCATGTCTGCTCATTCTTTGTTCAAATGCTTCAAGGGAGCCCATTAATTCAGTCATCGATAAGGTCGACAGATCTTTAGTTTGCTCGATCGTAGTCACGATGGGGTCATACTTACGGGGAATTGAAATTAAAATTTTCTCAACAATCCTCTTGTCAAGAATATTATCCCCATAAGCTCTTATTTGGCTAACTATTTCTTTTATTTTGGAGTAATAATCCTTTACAGTCTCCGACTCCTTCATTTTTATTAATTCAAACTCACGCCTTAATGTTTGAAGTTTAATGGCGCGTACCTTTGCACTTCCTTGAAACTCCTCCTGTAATGTGGTTCATGCTTCTTTGGCATTTGTAGCTCCCATTATTCTAGGAAAGATAGCATCGGCCACCGCTTGTTGTAGAATACATAATGCTTTTGAATCTTTTTGTTTATTTTCCTTTAGCTTCGTTTTCTGAGCTTGGCTAAGAGTTGAAGTGTCTTCAGGAATAGTGTATCCTTCATCTACAATATCCTATAGATCTTGAGAGCTAAAAAATGTCTTCATTTTTATGCTCCAAAAGTCATAATTTTGACCGGTAAAATTAGGGACGGGAATTAATGGAGATTGAACAATGTTTGTCATAGCTTATAATGGTTAAGATTTTTTTTGCCCAATATGCGAACGAACGAAGCTCTGATACCACTTGTTAGTAGTTGTAGTGGTGGAATATAGTTGAAATGGTGGAAGTAAAGCTTTAACAATGCAACAACTTTATTGCTTGTAGTTTTTTTGCTACACACTTACAATGTGCCCATTCTCATATTTATAGGCACCTTGTTACATTTATTTATTATTAGAGTTCTCTAGAGAGAATATTCTACACTCATCAAGTAACCACCTTATTACAATTGTTTATCATTAGAGTTCTCTAGAGAGAACATTCTACATTCATCAAGTAATACATTTAATAATAATATACAAGGCAAATTACAAGTTTCTTTAGTACTCTAGATATTTGTAGGAAGTTCAATAATCTCTCTGCCGTTTATTAGAGACTAAACGAATAATTCACTCATTTTGTATGCAAAGAAAAAAATAATAATAAAAAAAAAAAACATTTGCAATCGAAGCTTGCAATAAATTTTTAGCTCCTTGGTGCAAGAAAATTATGTTTCGTCCAATGTCTGATATATCTAAATCAACTTCATCTAGTATTTTATGGTATTATAACAGGACTCTTGTGAATTAACTTCGCCCTTTAGGCCATGAAGATTTTCAAACGCATTGATAAAGATGTACTAGAATCCATCAATGACTACAAATTCTAGCCATATGAAGCCACAAAAATCTTGTAACTGAACATCCTTATCCATTACTACGTACAAACAAATACAAGCTACAGATGCAGATCCAAACTCACACCATTCCTCTTTTCACCTGCAGAAGCCACAGATCCAGTAAGGCGATGATCCAAAGCCCGCACATAAGTTTGAGGAAGCGACCGCCACAGCTCTACTGGTAGATGGCACCTATTGACGTGCTGGTGGTTCACCAACCCTAGCCCGTTATTCATCCATGTCTGATGCTGTGGTGGCGGACTGACTGCTTTTGGCTGAAGCCCAAACCTTGAGCCCATGTAGTGATAGTCGCCAATGCCAGAGACATGTCCCTCCATCACTTGGTGGATAGACTGGAGATGAGCTCTTTTAGCGTGCTGCCGCTCACGTTTGTGGGCATTTTGATGCCCTCCCAGGGCCTGTGAAGTCGGGAAGTTTCTGCAACAGTAGTGGCACTCAAATTTCCGTCCGGGTTGATCTGTGCTCGTAGCATCCTTCATGTTCGGGGGCGGTGATGAATCTAATGGAAATTCGTGACCAAAGAGACGAATAGTGGAGTTTGAAGTATTTGCCATGGAGGGTCTGTGGATGAAGGGAAGCTCGGAAAAGGAGCTGACGTTCATCATCGAAACATGCACGTCGACATGCTCACTCATGTCCACTCCTTTTCTATGTATACTTATTGTTGGTGAAGATGAGGGAAGGGAGATATTTTGTACTAGCATAGGAAGAGTGTAGTTAGGGTTTAAGCACAAGTTGTTGCTACTTGGGACCAAACAGTGAGTGAAGCCACATGGACCCAAAATAAAGGTTAGTCTATGTCCTATCATTTTTCTTTAATAATTAAGTGTAACGTATGCATGGTTCAATGTTCAAGCGTATTCCATGCGTCATCCATTACATTAGTTACGTTTTTTTCTTGATTAAAACCTACATATACTTCTAACCCTTCAAGGTTCAAAGAATTATTTCTTCATCAAGTATCACTTCGGCTTTTGAGGGGGACCAAAATGCAGATGATTAAAGAAAGAGAGGTTCACAGTAGTGTGAGCAGATGCTGCTGTTTTAGATAAAGGCTTCCAGCTACTGGAACAATAAAAATGAGTACTAGTCAGTGACTCAGTCTGTCTTGATCACATTTCATGCTTTTACATAGTTTGTGTTTGTACTTTGTACTGGGTTAGTTTCTGTGCCTTTTCCCTTTTTTTTTTCTTCTTTCATTCTTTTTTTTTACAGTTTTAGTATGAATATGTGAGTGCTAGTTGTGTAACATGCTATTAATCTGAAGAATATTTACGTTCTGACTGACTTCACTTGAAAGATACATATGTATAGTATACTGCTCTTTCCTTTATATTATTGTAGGTAGATTATAATTATTATTTTCACAAAAAAGAAGTGCATGTATTTTGGGCATAAGTGCATTAAAGCCGACTGCTGCCTACTTTATATCTGTATTTTGCAGGGCTTTGTGTCCCTGTGGTCCTCCATGCAAGAAAGAGAAGCTTATCATAGACTTTGCTAGATGTGGTTTGTGTTCAGTTGCAGTTAAGAAATTGCATCTATATTTGTACCTGCGTCATCAATTCCTCTACTTTTCTTCATGTGAGTCTGTTCCAGTGTTTTAAACACCCAACCCAATCTCGGTTCGACCGCGGTTAACCTTCAACCTTGGAGCACCACGGCTCTGAAAATGAAATAACCTTGCGCGTGCACAGACTAGCGGTATAACATCAAAACCCTATAAAAACCTCTAATCCGACCTCTTTGAACCTCACGGTTCTTCAAATTTGTGAAAGAATAATTGTTGCACTCTTTATTTTTTTACTATAATAAATTTAACAAATAATTTCATAGCAATTGTCATTAAATTTTTGATGATATAATTAACTATTATGTACATTTTATGAAATATTATTGAGTTAATCCTCTTTCACTATTAAAAAATAGTAAATTTATAACTTTACTATTATAAGCTGTTATATAATCATTTAAATTAGATAGTTTGGACACTGGTGTTTGTTATAATTAGTTAAAATTTATCTATATTTAAAATAATTTTACGTTTAAATCAGAAAAATATAAATAAACAATCAGCGCGGTTCTCACGGTCTGACCGGTTGAACCACAAAAACCTTGAATTTTGCACTAGCACGGTTTGACGTACGGTTCGGTCTTCACAACTATGGTCTGTTCACAGAATTGCTTCACCTTGAGTTTATTTACTGGTACTGGTTTGAGGACAAATTTTACGTATTTAGCTCGAGGAAAAAACCAACAACCATTTAACATAGGTTTTGTTCAAAGCTTGGTATAAAAATGGGCTTGATTTTCGTACTAGGAATTTTTGCAATCTAAGAGCATTCCCAATCACAACCAGTTGGGTAACATCATGTCTGTCAAGTGAATGAGGTCAACCGAATAACCCACACTCAACCACACACACACACACACACACACACACACACACACACACACACACACACACACACACATATATATATATATATATATATATATATATATATATTAGCTAGCTAATTTTTAGCCTGGTAAGGTGCTGCACAATTTCCGCCTTTCGATTGCGATCCATGTGACGGATGAAAGTAAATCAAACGGTGGTTGTTTGGCTTTTAAAACACCGACAAAGCAACAACCCATGGTTGTTTTGGCAACCTCATTGGTTGCTTAAGCAAACAGCCAACTGACCCCTTGTGGACAGTCAGTTGGTTCCCAACCCAACATTGGGTTGGGAATGCTCTAAGTGCTTGAATACAAATTTATAAATCATGTTATTAGCGCACTTCAAAAACAACTAAGTACATTATTTTCCTCCTAATTTGTGCTTCCTCACATTAAAATCGCACTAGTATACAATGATGGTCGAGTGAAAACTAGACCTAATTATAGTGTGTTTTGTACAATGTCTAAAACTAAATAAATTATTAGAGCATCTCCACGTGATTCGAGTGTACAAACTACAAAATCTACATTTTAAATTCCTACATCCGGTGATCTTCCAAAGGATTACCGAATCAGAAGTTTCTTCGATAGGCGTCTACAATAAGGCACTTATTGATTAGACATCCGATCTCTGCACGTTTCTTTAATAGCTATCTCCGGAAAAAAATCGATTTTTGATCAAATTTGTGAAAAATGTATCTGATTACGTAATTTGCGCTCTTTGTAAATGAAAATGATGGATGTAAAAATTAGAATTTTTTTTTGTAATTTTAGATTACTCCTAGAGATGCTTTTATCACTACAGATTTTTTTTCTTTTTGCCAGCCTAATACAAAATTTTGTTCTTATATAGTGCCATTGATTATGGAAGAATATGACAACATTAACGTTGAAAAAAAATTCAAGGTTTTAAATGGAAAAGGTTGAAGGATCTGAAATTTTTTTGGGCAACGAATGGAGATAGGTATTATTGAACAAAAAATCTACTGTTATCAAATCCCACGTCAAAAACATAATTGCATAAGGGATCATACATCAAATTAACATATTAATATCTGAATTCTTCCAAATGCCCCTACTTACACTGCTCTTATGTTTTGAATGAAAATTGTCTTTGTTACATTAACAAAAACTAGTTAATTAATGATACTCCTGAATTCTTATCTTTTACCTTCTTTTTTGTCTCCCTTCAGGCTTTATTGATCTGTTCATTTCTTTGGAACTCCTAACACTGTACGTTTCAAATGGTCCTTTTTCCAACTTTACTACAAATACAATCACATAATGGTGGGGGACAGGCCATTAAATTAAACAATTTTCTTCTTCTTTTAAATACTGATTTTTCTACTTAAATTTTAGTCAAATATATCAAATAATAATATGACTGGAAATACTTAGAACTAAAGAAATATAAGGAGATAATTAAGTAAGTATGATTGGTGAGTTTAAAGAGGCATGGTACAAATATGATTGAACAGTTCAACTTCACTTCCATTTCTATTCCAAGGAAAACGTGATTGAGCGATCACCATTATCAAATAAAATTTAGTAAATACAATAATAGTTAAGTTGGACTGTTGAAGTACTTCAATTGCATGCACCATTAATCAAATGAAACAGCACTAATTAAGGCAATAAAACCTTATTCCACGAACAAAACAAGGTATCCTTATCCTGGTAATGAACCTTGTAACTAGATCTAGGAAGTTGGTATAAGAGAAATGATGGCAGCATGGGCACCACAACTGACGTAGAAAGCATGGATGGGTTATTGCTGATAATTAGGAATATCAACAACAATAGTACGAGGAGAAGAGATAGGGATAAGGGAAACGATATTAGCATGGAAGGATGTAGCCTAAAATTAATTAATTGATAAAAATGGGGAGGGGGCACAGGAGGTGAAAGAAGGACTAAAGGTTAGGACTTAAAGGGGTTAACAATAATATAGTACGACCTAAACATAACATTAACGCTTGTCACTGGTACAGAGAAAAGTCACATAAATGTAATATTAGCATAATAGAGGATATGAGATGTGCTTTGCACCTTAGGCGACTGTGCAGCACAGTCGCGGGACCCCCCCGAAAGAAATTCAGGGGGATCCCAAAAAAAATTAATTTTTTTACAACGGACCCTGGTTTCTCTCTGCTTGGGTCCACCTGCGAGTACATCCACAAACACAACTGTGGGTAGCATTTACGTAAAGGATATATCATAACAACGTATTATCTCAAACCCTTACAAAAAGTCACATTAAACATGAACGTAAAACTAAATAAGCATCGATCATTTATAATAAAATAAGCGTAAATCTTTCTTGTTTTAAACTAGTTAGGGCTTTGTTGATTCTATTAGGATGAGTCAACCGCTAACTCTTCAGTTGCAATGAAGGCAAAACGATTACTGTATCAAGCGCAGACCCGACCCAACGCATAGGCAACCAAGACTAATGCATAGGGCATCACGGACGATGGGGGCAACCGGAAGGGGAAAAAAAAATTCCCCTGCGCGATTCACAAACAACGAAGACCAAAGCCATGTTGCAGCAAACAGAATCTCTCGTGCGCCACCATGAAAGAAGACGACGCCTTCTCTCGGTTGTCGCACGTGCAACAAGATGATTTTAGCCTAGATTTTGCCCTAATTTTGGTTTGTTGCTGCTCTACTCGGCTTTGGGTGGACGATGTTACCTTTGTTGTGTCGGCGTGTCTCTGCCTCAATTGCTTTTACTGATCTTAATTGTAAGTTTTGCGTTAATTTTATTTTTAAGAATTTTAATTTTATTGTTGTTATTAATTGTATGGTTTTCTGTTGTGGTTCATGAATATGGTTGTTGGTATGAATATGATTGCGGTAAATTTCATTCAACATGGTTGTTGATGAATTTAAATATATTTGCTGTCAAAAATTTAGTTGGTTTAATTTTTTTTTCCATGACTGAATAATTTAATTGAAAATAAACAGTGTTTATTTCTCTCTTCTAGTGAATGAACAAATAGCAACGCGTTACGCGCCTAATTAATAGTTACTAATATCGTGTCTTCTTTTGATTTGGGATTTGGTTACTTAAAATTTTATATAATAAATCAAGTAATAATCTCAGTTAGAGATCAGCATGAGCAGTTTAAGCTTTACCTACTGAAATTTCACTTAGTTCTACTGTTGAAAGTAGCAAAAATCTAATAAAAAAATTGAGCTCTTCCTGGGCTGTAAGAGGATTTTTAATGATTGGGATTGGGTTGCTTAATGAATTTTGTTGACTATTCACATAAAGAAGTTTCTCTAAATTGGAATTGATTATAACATATATTCGGACCGCTATGTTACTAGAAAGGTTGGGTGCACAAACGATGGTTTCAATTGAAAATGAGTACTTGGATATACATAACCATGAAGGGATAATAGCTGAATTTTCTTCGAAGAAGACAAGAAGAAGTTGTTTTACGTTAATGTATGCTATAATATCATGTTGACATTTTAGTTTTTGATATGTATTTTAAACGATTTGGCGGACCAGTTTTGTAATTATCTTTCAATTTACGAAAGAGTTTTCGTTTTGTTTCTACATTCAAATTATAGTTCATTTTTAAGAAATGGGGCCAAAAGTAATAAAAAATTTAAAGCTCGTATAGGGCATTAAATGTCATTGGGCCGGCCCTGATCAAGCGCGTCTCGATTTTCACATAACTCTACAGTTTGACATGAAAAATATAGTGATACCAAAGTACATGATTTGTTACAAATACAAGTGTTGTTACATAAATAAAAGTCAATTGGTGCTTCATTGTGTATATGTGACCTTAGCAGAGTACTAAGTTGAATTGGTTGTTCATTATCTGATTGGACTCCAAACTTGATTGTAACACATTGAAATTTTAACTGAAAAATAACAATGTTAAATATAGGATGGAGAAATGGAAATTTTAAGAACTTTCTAATTTGACTGCAAACCGTGCACCATTACTTTCATATCGATTTTCTTTAAAAAAAAACCTCATATGGCTTTTGAAATCAAAGTTCATATGAAAAGTTATAAATGTTAGAAAATTCTAAATTAAAAATAAATAAATAAATAAAATGAGCAATAAATATTACTAAATACGAAGATCCATCTGTTCACGTATGGATTGGGACTGCAAACGATCGACTGATCGAGCTATAATGACCAGGGTTTGCATAGGCCAACGACCTAGATTTGAATATATATTTTCCTGAGCTTTGGAGATTAAAAATATTTTCATTCACAAAAACTAGAATAGGTACGTTCAAACACTATTTTGTTAAAAGCTAAATCCTCTATCTACTCAAATCACGAATTCCTTCAAAAAAAAATTAAAAAAAAATACAGAGAAACATAAGAAGATCAAATCATGCGCAGATATAACAAATAAAGGAGATTCCAAGAGTAATTCGAAAGAGATGGTTTTGGTTTGATATGCGTGAATTGGATTTGTTGTTATTTAGATGATTTAGACACAATTAATTTTAGTATATCCTATTTTAAATTAAAAAATATTGTTAAATATGTTAAGTTCAAATTATTATTAAATTAACCTGTGGATTTAACAATGAACAATGTAAAAACATAACATTTGCAATGATGCCTGAGAAGCGTAGGACTTGGAGTTAAACGGGAGTTCCTTGTTACTTGCGGTGACATGACATGATCTTAACAAGGACTGCTAATTTCCTACACGACCCGAAACTCACACGGAAATTAGCAGGTTAACCCGAGCCGTTTAGTTAGCGGGTCTTTTTCAAGTCACCCCGAATTTGACCCCTTTTTAATTGAGTGGGTTTAGGTTTGACCCGCTAACCCGATTTTGGCTCGCCAAACCCGATTATATGTTGTATTTCTGCCATACTCTTAATCTTTTATGTATACTGTTAGTGCAAGTCTTTTATGTATGTGATAATCAATATGCTCATATATTCTTTTGTAAGATGTTATATCTGTATCTCTTACATACTGTTAGTATTTTATGTATGCAGTTTGCTCATATGTTCTTATGCATGGAGAATGATTTTTGGATATTGTGATTTTATGCTTTATATAAGTGTTGCCAGTTGGTGATTTTGTAACTTGTTGCATATTGGTGATTTTGTAACTTACTACCTGTTGGTGATTACATAATAGTGTTCCCTATTAGTTTTTGGTTCTTTTGTTGTTTATAATAGTGGACAATAATTTCCAATGGATCAAACAGATAAAACCGACCCAACATGATCGGGCACAACCCGTTCAGTTAAATGGGCTACACGGATCGGGTCGGGTTAACCCGTTTATAAACGGGTCGGGTAACGGTTGGGGAAAAAATGTCCCAATTAATAAATAGATTGGCACGAATCGTTTAGAAATCAACCTGAACTCATCTTAACCCAACCCAACCCAACTCGAACCCGACCCGACATGACCCATTGACAACCCTAATGTTGACGGATTTCAATGTAGTGCAACAAAAGGTGTTATATTACCACAGAGAGGTGTACGCAGATGTAGCGAAAATGAGTTACTTCGACTATTCATCATTAAGGGCTCTCCCTTAGTGCGTTTCTAGGATATGTAATCATAGTTATAGGAGATATTATTTCGTGGTAAGAATTGTCACTGCCAAAAAAATACGGACGAGAGCAATGACTGCCAACTACGTTAAAGCAATGGTTATCAATGGCTACTACATTCTAGGTTTTTTTTACGAATTAAAAAACTATCATTTGGAAGTCGTTGAAATTCGTTGAAGTTACGTCGTTTACGACTGTTGGTAGCCGTTGCTAAATCACAAGCAAACAGCTAAGACCAGCTTCTTCTCCCTTATTCCACTTCCCTCCCCAAAATCAGACCAAACCCTTCCTCCTCAAATTAAGGTCCCCAGTATATTAATTGGGCATTAACTAGTAGCTGCTTTCCTTGGACTTGCACTTGAACTTGGTTCTATTTATTCTATTTCCATCCACTTGGCCATAACTTTTATTCGCGAGTCTCTTTCGTCTCTTCCTGGGAATCCAATGCATATGATTCAAGAAAGAAGAGTTCCACCATTACCCGCTGCTTTCCACCCCTTCATTAGCTTCTTCAACTCCTGGAAACTTCCCTCTCTTCCGCTCTAACCTCCTAATCTCCTCTAAAATAGGTATTACCCTAAACCCTATTTGATCAAATTTGTTAAATTAGGGTTATTTTGTTAATTTACATGTTTATATTGCTTTATTTTGTGTGTGGTGTAGTTTACTAAAGCGTAATTATTGTTATTAACCTAAGTATTACGAGTTTATAGTTTGTGTGATAATAGGGTAGTATGCATAAGAGTTGAATGTTTGATTGCTTTTAGACTTCTCTAAGTTATGTGTGAATATGCTTAATTTAGTTTACATGTTTTAGAAAACATCGAAAACGATAATTAATTTTATATTATGTATAATTAGTTAATTAAATTTTAAATATGTGGGAATTAAGTCGTTCAAGCCTTATTTAATTTAAAATATGTTGATTCACTTAGATTAATAAAAGAGCAACAATAGTTTGATTTTTAATATACACATCCATGTTTTTTTTTAACTTGACGGCTGTGTAGAGGGGTACTACACATTCGATTAGTAGATATTATATAAATAAGGTAACATAGCGGTCAACAAGCCTGACTGATGGCCAAAATATAACAAATTATGCATGCAGCATGCATGCAAGTAGAGTACGTAACGTTAGGCGTAAATATACAAGTACATAGACAATAAAAAAGCCACAAACAACATGCAACACACCAACACGCGAGCTGGACTAAACAGCTTCAAAACATCGCTAACTACTACGAACCAAAGAACTGGCATGAGCTTAGAAGGTGTGTGGTCATCATATGAGCAGGAGGACATTACCATGGACGTGGAAAGGACCTGCATTTGTGCAAACCGTCAACGTGGGAGCTATCGATCGATCATCCAACTATCGACCGATTCATCCCAAACAATTGATGTGTCCATGATGGTTGGAATGAAAGGTTGAAACTATGTACAGAGGTCGATGCACTGAGTCCGGTGTTGCGCCTGACTGCAGAAGTAGGCAAAGATGGAGCTAGCATCGAAGAAAACCCATTGGTTGGAGGTGGAGGAGGTGGTGGAGTCATATTTTGAGGTAGGGTTTGCACGTCGTCGTTGATGAAGATAGAAGGTTGTTGGAAAGGATCTGACAAGTCTATGTTGGATAGGGGGTCCCACTTAGGTTATGGTGATGGCCAGGGATCCCATTCAAAAGGATCGATGACCTCAATGGGGCTATCTAGTGCGGAAAGCGGTGTTGGGTCAGCCTGTAGGGGAGCAATGGGTTCGGGAATGGTTGATTCAACTATCATGGCATCAAATCTATTGTTAGGTTCAGGAGTAGGTAAGTGAAAAGGTTTCATCATAAATCTTAGTTGTTCTCCCACTGATTACCTAGGAGAAGGTCATTAGGGTTTAGGGTAGGGTCAAGTGATCCAATATTCAACGGTGATGATGTAGTGAGCATGGTTGAGGTAGATGGAGTAAGTACATGGAAGGTGTGACGATCCCAAAACCCCGAGACACGGTGTTAAGGATAATCATTGGAATATAACACATTAATCATCATTAGCAGATGACAGATTATAGCATAAACTAAAAATAGAATAATTTACACACATATGACAGCGGAATCATATAGATATCATCACATCAGAGAAGCACAGTACATGATACAACTTAGTGCATAATGATACATAATCAGTCACCATCGCCTGAGGCGGAATCATACATAAAGAGTACACAAAATAAATATCAGTCTACATCGCCAATGGCGGAATCATAATATAGATACAATAATGGCGGAGAAAATCCAAGTCAGCACGGTGTAGTCAAGCCTCGCCATGAGCCAAAAGTGCGTCAGAAACCTGTAACTAGGCTGCCCGTGTGAAAATGAGGGCACCCGAGTTTGCAAGGTGAAACAAACTACGAGTCAGTCATGGGACTGGTATGAGAAATCTACTTAACTTATTAACAACAATAATAAGGCAAATCAAAGGACCACGCCACTTTCGCGGAACGGGTTTACTCCAATGAGTGCTAGTGCATGAAATAAAGTAAATGATTAAATCATCGCAATGCTTTTCATAAAATGAAGCCATTATAAGACTCAGGTCCCATCACACAATGCAACGCAAGCCGGAGGATAGAGTTTTACCTTATAATGGCCAAAAATGCTTCATACGTATAAAACAAAAGTGTTTGATATTATTACTAGTGCATATATGTTTCAAAAGCAAATTCAATCATAAATATCAATCCTAGGCGGCATGGGTACCATACATCATGTCGCCATACTAGTAATACAATCACATTCGCATATTTCGTATTGGAAATTGGATTCCTTCATGAGTCGAGGCAAGGGGCAAGCTCCTCTCCGATTTGAAACACTCTAGCAAATGTCCCAGGACCCCACTATGATCCTTGGATCTTCAGGGCCAGTCCTCTCTTACTTTTGAGGATTAGTTATTCCTGAACACACGTTTCCCGGTCCTTACAGACCTATATCGAGGCGCCTCGCATTCCAACAACCACACAGGTGAAAAGTATATATAATGTCAGGGCTGGTAGGTCACTGACACCACCTTAGCTAGAAAGAAACGTCGTGCTCTCCCTGCAGTCACTCTCCCGTTTTTGACTCATACCGAGGTGTGAGGCTCGCGAATTCACGTTATACACAAAGCTACGTCACATAGACCATGCTTTGATCATCGACCATAAGACTTTGCTTTGCAACAGAAGCCTTGATCATAAGCCACTCAGGCGTGCCACACAGGCAATCCACTCCATGTGACTGATTTCTATCAATATATAACCTCTGAGCTCGTACGTCTCAGAGAAGCGTTAAGCAAGAGAATAAGTTCTCCACCGCCAAACAGATATATATTTAACAGAGATCAATCAACACAGAACAAAATCCAATGTTAGATACACAGTCCATTTACAAGTCCGTTCTGGGTCTGAACGAAACCGGAGGCACCAATTCCTCGCATATCCGTAAAATCAACAGTATGTTTGGACGGCTACTACTTCAGTTCCTTCATGGTAGCTACTCCAATCACGAGCATCAGTAGCGCCCATCCATCCAATGTGAAGATCGTCGGTCTTCAACCGTCTTTGACTCTTCGATTTCTCAACGTCGATCGATTATTTGAAATGAGATGAACTCGGCCTTTTCAAATAATCCACGTATATTTAGATTTTCAAATCAATTTATCACATGGTTGGACTATTCGACATTCACATTTCAGTTCATTGGTTATAATTCTCATGTTAAACACATTCAACCATCACATCTCAAGCAAACACAATGAAATTGGTTTATTTCCACTATATATCGTCTATAGTATTTTATAACGATATATCGCCATTTTTATTTATTTTAAAATGGCCATATTTAATTAAACGACGTTTCAGGTCATGTCGATGCACTGGCGCTGTTTTTCACTAATTTTGTTTTACACATATCTGAAAATCTGACTATTGGATCTTCACAAATTTTATATCATTAGGAAGGTCATTTCAAAATGAATCCAACGGTTTCAGTTTTGGGAAAATCCGATGGTCGGATCTTCCACACTAGCCATTTGAAGTCACGATTTCAATTTACGAACTGCAGCGTCGTTATTCGATTTTATTTAATTATATATATATATATAATCGTTTCTGGCGCTGTTTTTCTTCAGATTTGAATTAAACATTCCAGACAATCCAACCGTCGGATCTTCACAAAGTTGGTGCCGTTGGAAAGATATTTCCAAGGCGAACCCAACGGTTGCGGTTTCGGGAAAATCCAATGGTCAGATTTCCCGCACCAGTCGTTTGAAATCACGGTTTCAAAACATGAACTGCACGGCCATGTTTCGTTTTAATTTTATTTATATTTATATATTTATATAAACATAGTTCACTCAAAAATTCCTATATCGTTTTCACTTCAATTATTTCACTAACGCCTTAAATTTTGGAAAATTTCGCCATAACCTCCCTTGTACGGGAGGGGCTGGGAAAATCCCCAAATAGCCACACGGGCGTCTCATGTCAAAAAGAAAAAGAAAAAGCCAAGCGGCTAGCCAACAGGCTCATAAAATCATCACCCAAACAAAATAGTAAATGTGTACCTATTTGTCGGGCACAAAATTTTATTCCTCTTCTCTAGCCCCTTTGCTATAACCTGTTCAATAAATATGCATGTACATATATACAATTTTTATCACTTATCATTTTCCATTCAACTTCATATTTGATTTACTTTGGTTTAAAAACACCATTCATTCTAAGGTTGCATGCATAGGCTAAAATCATATCATTAGCTAATTAATGTATATTTCAACTCATGCATATTTATTTGAACAAGTGGGTATTTTTAACACTTCACATTTCAAAGATGATAATTTTGGCGAACTAAAATAGATTTCAACACATGACTATTTTATTTAGTTCCTATGGATGTTAAAAATAATATTTCTTCACAAATATTTATTTCAACGTCCGCATATTCTTAGCATATCACATATAAGATAAAAATGATATTTTTATCATTTAAAATATTTATTCGACAAATGGGTGGTTTCAACACTTCATAGTTTCAATAAAAATGTAATTTTTATTGTTCAATCTTTTTATTCAACACATGAACTTTTCCACTACACACACTTCTCAACACATGAGCATTTCCACACATGGATATTTTATTTATGTTGTTCATATAAGAAAGATAGAATTTTTATTGTTGAAACTATTTATATATAAGGCGAATATTTTACATACTTCATATATATTATAAAAATGTGGTTTTTATTGTTTAAACACTTCATTCATTCACAAATGAATTTAATTTTCACACATCACTTTTCAACACATGAACATTTCCACACATGGATATAGTTTCAACATATGACTTTAATTTCAACGCATGAAGATAATTTCAACATATGAAAATAATTCTAACACATGAATATTATTCAAAATTTCGGCAGCATAACGGCAGGGTAGTTAAAACCGGCACCGTCCCTAGTACGGCTCCTCGCTCTACCTTAAAACCTCGCGGTTTTTGACAATGGGGATTCATGCATCTAATTCGCACGCAGGCGGCATGTTTTATTTTTATTTCCACAAATATTTCCAATTCATTTCAATCACCAATGGGTATTTTTCAACCACAATCAATCAATATCCACCACAAACAATTATTCAACCATTCGTAATTTTCATCCAATATTTCACACCAATTCACAACAATAAATATCGTCCATGGTTTGTGGACGAAGGGAGTATATATATATATATATTATTGCTATATTTCACTTGCATTTCAACACATATATCAATTATTCTATGCATGTATAATTCATACTTCGCTTATATAGCTTACACCACGCGTGTACATGAGGTATACAACACGTGTGTAATTTATATTTCACTTATATAATTTATACACGACATTTTCCATTCAAATTCATTTAATTTAAATTTCTCACATTGGTTTGCAGAGTGCTAAAAAATCGTAGATGACTCAGAAAAATCCGCGGCTTCTTCTATGTGGTAGAGAGCTTCCTTGCGGTCCCGATGTTTCCTGTTTCATCGAATTTCGTCAACACACCAAAAAGATATGATTTTTCAAAGTGCAGACATCAAAAAGGACTCACCTTTCTATTTGGTTCGAAACTAGGTTTGAGGTTTTCATGAAATTCGTGGCACGTGGGGACGATTGGGGGTGCTGACGTGGAAGAGCTTCGAGTGGCGGTCCTGTCGGTGGTGGTTTGGTGGAGCTCGGTGGCAGATCGGAGCGGCGGCGGCAATGGGAAGCGGTGGAATTTGGGCGCTCGATTCAGGCGGAGGAGTCGATGGTTCTGGTCGTGGGTGGGTCGGATCTGACGAGGGGAGGGAGGCGCATCGACGACAGGTGGTGGCGGTTGGAAGTGGCGGAGGCGGTGGCAATCGGTCGGAGAAGAGTCGAATGGGTTTCGCCGTTCGTTCGTGGGTTACGGGGGTTTTTTTTTTTAAATAATGAATGGAATTTTCTGATTCGCCCGAATATGTATATTTCAGAAAATTAGGGTTTTCACCAACGAACTCCTTTTCAAGCCCAACGACTGTCGCCCCTAGCTAAATACCCCCATCCTGGACACAATGGGATATGTTTCGTTGGCCAATTCGACTGTTACAGTCAGTTATTTTTCAAATTAAAGTATAAAACATTTAATTTTAACTTTGAACGCACATTTCAATTTGCCAGGGCCACAAACTGATTCGAAAAATTCCAGAAAAATAAATCTAGCTATGTTTTGACGCTACGGTCCCAACAAAACTAGTTTCGTCGAATTCTGAGATCGTTTGAAAAATGGCATTTTCTGGTCGATCCAATTTAACAAAAATTGACCAAACACATTTTCTTTTGCCACGCTTACATACTAACTTCAAAAATTATGAAATTTGAAACCTAGTAATAGTTTGACATCCCGGACCCAACAAAAGTGGTTTCGTCGAATTCCGAGGTCGTTTGCAAAATATCACTTTTCCAGGGCTATATATTCTATATAGCGACCATTCTGAAAATTCATTCGGCTATAACTTTTGATTCCCATTATGAAACTTCGATTTTTCAGATTCGTTAGAAAGGTATTAATAAACAGATTTAAATATTTTTAGTTTCGCTAAAATCCGTTATATTTTCCACCCTGCACAGTCAGTCAAAGTTTGAATTCAAATTTTCAAACTGACTCACTATTTCTGTTTCACTATTTTATTGAAATATTCTATTTCGATTGTTCAAATTCCTTTGAAATGTCCAATTTAAAATTTTTAAATTGGCTTGTATTTTCCGGGTTATTACAATCTCCCCCACTTAAAACTTTTCGTCCTTGAAAAGGAAACAACAGTAAAGTAGGAAACAAAATGTAAATGCAAAGTATTGTAAAGGTACCTTGCACCGGAGTTAGTCAGAGATATCCACTCTGCATTTGGGGTAAGCTTGCTTAATGCTTTCCTCAGTCTCCAAGTACAGTCTCTAGGATCACTGCTCCACTGCACTTTAACTAAATGAACCTTTTTGCTTCTTAGTTCTCTAGTTTCTTTGCCAACAATCTTTAATGGCTCTCTTCTGAGTGCTAATTCTAGAGTTATGTCTATATCCTGTTGCGCTGCTTCTTCTACAACAAGATCCGGATCATGCACATGTCTTCTAAGTTGAGATATGTGAAATACATCATGCACTCCAGGCAACCAATCTGGTAATTGAACCCTATAAGCAAGAGTTCCAATTCATTCGAGTATAGGAAAGGGACCAATAAATCTCGATGCCAACTTCCCAGTTTTTCCAAATCTAATTACTCCTCTCATCGGAGAAAACTTCAAATAAACATGGTCACCAACAGCAAATGTCAAATCTCTCCTTCTAGAATCTGCATAACTTTTCTGTCGGCTTTGCGCGGTTCTCAATCGCTTTTTGATGAAGTCGACTTTATCAGATGCTTCCCTAATCATATCCGGTCCTAACACAAGTCTGTTGCCAGGTTCTACCCAACATGCTGGAGATCTACACGGTCTGCCATATAATGCTTCAAATGGCGACATTCCCAAACTTTCTTGATAGCTATTGTTATATGAGAATTCTGCCGAATGCAAGTGATATTCCCATGACCCACCAAAATCAATTATACAAGCCCGCAATAAATCTTCTAGAATTCTATTCACCCGCTCAGTTTGGCCATCTGTTTGAGGGTGATAAGCGGTACTCATATTCAGTTTCGTTCCCAATTCTATCTGGAAAGCCTCCCAGAATTTGCTAGCAAATATCGGGTCTCTATCACTGACTATGCTGATGTGAATTCCATACAGATTAACAATTTCTTTGAAATATATCTATGCTAGACTTTGAGCGGTTCTATTGGATCTGACAGGTATAAAATGGGCAGTCTTCGTGAAACGATCTACGATTACCCAAATGCTGTCATTACCTTTCCTGGTTCGCGGAAAGCCATCTATGAAATCCATGGAAATCTGTTCCCATTTCCAACCTGGGACTTCCAACGGTTGCAACAATCCAGCTAGCTTCTGTTGGTCGCTCTTGACCAATTAACAAGTAGGGCATCTGCTAACATATAAAGAAATATCCCTTTTCGTTGCCCTCCACCAGAAAGTGCGTTTGATATCGTTGTACATTTTACTCACACCAGGATGGATGCAAAATTTGGATTTATGGCATTCGTCTAGCACTTCTCTTTTGAGCTCAGGGATGTTGGGAACACATATTCTCCCATTCAGTCTCAGAACTTCTTCTTTATCTACCTGAAAACTTGAGGGCTCTCCCCTCTGGATTCTCCCTTTGATCCTTTGGATGAAATAATCATTCCTATGGAGAGAACATATCTTGTCGATCAAGCTAGGGGTAATTATAAGATTGGCAATGATTGCGGTCTTTCAACTAAGCACATCCGCCACAACGTTAGCTTTCCCCAGCGTATACAGGATATCAAGTTCATACGCTGCAAGAAATTCTAGCCAACGATGCTGTCTCAAATTCAGATCTTTCTGGGTATATAAATACTTCAATGATTGATGATCTGTGTATAGCACAAATTTCTCGCCCAATAAATAATGCCTCCAGATTTTCAAGGCAAAAACGATAGCTAGCAACTCAAGATCATGAGTCACATAATTCTTCTCATGCGGTTTCAGTTGGCAACTTGCATAGGCGACTACTTGGCCTCTTTACATTAACACTGCTCCAAGACCTCTAATAGAAGCATCTGTCCAAACCGTTAGATCCTGATTGCCATCAATAATGGTTAACACTGGAGCAGTTGTCAGTTTCGATTTCAATTCCTGGAAAGCTTCTTCACAGTCGAAAGTCCACTTAAACTTCTCATGTTTCTTCGTGAGCTTCGTTAACGGACCGGATATCTTCGAAAAATCCTTAACGAACTTTTGATAATAACTAGCCAACCCCATAAAACTTCTAACTTCTGTGGGAGTAGTGGGTTGTTTCCAGTCTTGAATCGCTGTTATTTTGCTTGGATCAACAGAAATTCCTTTCTCTGACACGACATGGCCAAGAAACTTCACTTCTTCTTGCCAGAAGACACATTTAGAGAATTTGGCTTTGAAGACGTTCTTTCTTAGAATCTCCAATACTTGTTCTAAGTGTTTTTCATGCTGGGGTTTTGATTTGGAGTAGATTAAAATATCATCGATGAATATGAGGACAAATTTATTCATAACTCCCCTGAACACTCTATTCATTAGATCGACAAAGTATGTTGGAGCGTTACATAGGCCAAACGACATTACTAACCATTCATAAAATATGTCTGGACTTCTGAAAGCTGTCAAAGGAACACACTCTTCTGCTATTCTCAATTGATGAAACCCTGTAGCTAGGTCCATTCGGGAAAATACTTTTGCCCCATTCAGTTGGTCTACCAAATCATCGATGCGGGGTAATGGATACTTGTTTTTGAGCGTCTGTTTGTTGAGGTCTCGGTAATCAACGCATAATCGAAGAGTACCGTCTGACTTTGGGACAAACACAACAGCTGCACCCTAATTAGAAAAACTAGGTCTGATTAGACCCTTCCACAACAGTTGACGAGTTTGATCGCCTAATTCTTCTTTTTCCTTCGGAGTCATTCTGCGAATTGGATATACCACTGGTCTGGTATTGGGAATTAGATCGATCCAGAATTCTATTTCTCTTTGCGGAGGTAAGTTTTCAACTTCTTCAAACACATCCGCATAGTTTCTAACAATCGGAATCTTTTCTATGGAAGTGGGGATGACTTCTAATGCTGACCAAAATTCTTCTCTATTTGGATTCGAACCATGACAGGGTACCGTAATATATCCAAGCTTCGTTCGAATTTTAACGATTCTTTCTGCACAATTCACTTCGGCTTCGTATTTCATTAACCAATCCAGCCCGAGAATGATATCGAATTCGGGAAAATCCATGATGATCAAATTGAAAGAAAATATGTAGGAAGAATAAGAGATTGACACTCTACAACATGAACTGAGAGTGATAGAACCACCTATCGCGTTATGAACTTCAACCGATTCTTTAAGCTTTCTCTGTTTTAACTTTAATTTGTGCATTGTGTTACTAGCAATAAAACTACACGACGCACCTGTGTCAAACAATACCGAAACAAGAATATTTTTAACGGTAAGGGTACCTCCCAAAACATCGGGTTTACCTGCTCCATCGGAAGCAGCTGGCGGGCTCGACCCGTCATATACGTGAGCTACTGTGGCCTTCTTCAGCAAAGGACAGTCTTTGACTAGATGATCGGTCTTGCGGCAATTAAAGCAGGAGCGAGGGTTCTGAAAACCCTGGCTTGAACCTTGTGAATTTGTCTTCTGCCTCTTCGGGGTTGTCCACACATTAGAGTAGTGCCCCACTTTGCCACAGTTAAAGCAACTTCCTCTCGGCGGCTTTCCAGTTTAAGGTTTTGAAGACGCTGCTTGGCTTGACTCAGCTTGATTCGCAGCAGGCTTGCGTTTGTTCCCGGCTTGGCTTCTAGCACGATCCTGCTCTAGATGCCTATGGTCAAGGTCTTCGTAGTTGCATGTCATTTCCACCAGTTCGTTAAATTCCAGCTTGACATGGGCCATGGCTCTATCATGATATTGTCGCCTTAGCCCAAGGATAAACCTCTTATTTTTGGACTTTGCAGTGGCGACGAGCTCCGGAGCATAGGGCGACAACAGTGTAAATTTATTCAGATAATCCTGCATGGAAAGATCCCCTGCTGGAGGTTGGCGAAGTCATTGTGCATTCGTTCCAGTGCTTGTTCCGGGACATATTTCTCCTTGAAGAGTTCTTTGAATCCATCCCATGTGCTTCCAGCTTCTATATTCCCGGCGGTGAGAGATTCCCACCATAGTTCAGCTTGTTCCTGCATAAGCCAGGCGCCCATAATAGCTTTATCTTGGTCTCCAAGCCTTAGGCCTTGAAGAATTTTCTCGCATGTTTTGAGCCATGCAAGGGCCTCTATTACTGTGCAAGTTCCCGAGAAGGTCTTGCCTCCTAAGTTTTTATATCTCTTAGCTACGCGGTCTAGCTCGAAGTATTGAGCGGCCGGAGGTTGTATCAAAGGTCCTTCTTCAACTGGGGCTTCTCCCCGTCCTCGGCCTCGATCGACACGACCTCCTCTAGCGGCGGCCGCTCTGGTTGCCATTTGTCAATTCTGTATAAGCAAGGAAAGAGTCAGCTAACAGAAATGATAGTTTATTGCATAGCTAATCAGAAAGTTTACGGAAAGATAACGATGGACTGATCAATTTGTTTTTGCTATTCTGCTCGGCTCATTCTAGGACTCTACTAGTCCTATCTCAAATGAGCGACTCGCCGTAGAATACTACTAATTCTATTTTGACGAAGTGTTTCATGTGTTAGACTCCAGAACTAAGGTTAACCAAAGCTCTGATACCAGCTGTGACGATTCCACAACCCCGAGACACGGTGTTAAGGATAATCATTGGAATATAATACATTAATCATCATTAGCAGATCACAGATTATAGCATAAACAGAAAATAGAATAATTTACACACATATGACAGCGGAATCATATAGATATCATCACATCAGAGAAGCACAGTACAAGATACAACTTAGTGCATAATGATACATAATCAGTCACCATCGCCTGAGGCGGAATCATACATAAAGAGTACACAAAACAAATATCAGTCTACATCGCCAATGGCGGAATCATAATATAGATACAATAATGGCGGAGAAAATTCAAGTCAGCATGGTGTAGTCAAGCCTCGCCATGAGCCAAAAGTGCGTCAGAAACCTGTAACTAGGCTGCCCGTGTGAAAATGAGGGCACCCGAGTTTGCAAGGTGAAACAAACTACGAGTCAGTCATGGGACTGGTATGAGAAATCTACTTAACTTATTAACAACAATAATAAGGCAAATCAAAGGACCATGCCACTTTCACGGAACGGAATTACTCCAATGAGTGCTAGTGCCTGAAATAAAATAAATGATTAAATCATTGCAATGCTTTTCATAAAATGAAGCCATTATAAGACTCATGTCCCATCACACAATGCAACGCAAGCCGGAGGATAGAGTTTTACCTTATAATGGCCAAAAATGCTTCATACATATAAAACAAAAGTGTTTGATATTATTACTAGTGCGTATATGTTTCAAAAGCAAATTCAATCATAAATATCAATCTTAGGCGGCATGGGTACCATATATCATTTCGCCATACTAGTAATACAATCACATTCGCATATTTCGTATTGGAAATTGGATTCCTACATGAGTCGAGGCAAGGGGCACGCTACTCTCCGATTCGAGACACTCTAGCAAATGTCCCAGGACCCCACTATGATCCTTGGATCTTCAGGGCCGGTCCTCTCTTACTTTTGAGGATTAGTTATTCCTGAACACACGTTTCCCGGTCCTTATAGACCTATATCGAGGCGCCTCGCATTCCAACAACCACACAGGTGAAAAGTATATATAATGTCAGGGCTGGTAGGTCACTGACACTACCTTAGCTAGAAAGAAACGTCGTGCTCTCCCTGCAGTCACTCTCCCGTTTTTGACTCATACCGAGGTGTGAGGCTCGCGAATTCACGTTATACACAAAGCTACGTCACACAGACCATGCTTTTATCATCAACCAAAAGACTTTGCTTTGCAACAGAAGCCTTGATCATATGCCACTCAGGCGTGCCACACAGGCAATCCACTCCATGCGACTGATTTCTATCAATATATAACCTCTGAGCTCATACGTCTCAGAGAAGGGCGTTAAGCAAGAGAATAAATTCTCTGCCGCCAAACAGATATATATTTAACAGAGATCAATCAGCACAGAACAAAATCCAATGTCAGACACACAGTCCATTTACAAGTCCGTTCTGGGTCTGAACGAAACCGGAGGCACCAATTCCTCGCATATCCGTACAATCAACAGTATGTTTGGACGGCTACTACTTCAGTTCCTTCATGGTAGCTACTCCAATCACGAGCATCAGTAGCGCCCATCCATCCAATGTGAAGATCGTCGGTCTTCAACCGTCTTCGACTCTTCGACTTCTCAACGTCGATCGATTATTTGAAATGAGATGAACTCGGCCTTTTCAAATAATCCACGTATATTTAGATTTTCAAATCAATTTATCACATGGTTGGACTATTCGACATTCACATTTCAGTTCATTGGTTATAATTCTCATGTTAAACACATTCAACCATCACATCTCAAGCAAACACAATGAAATTGGTTTATTTCCACTCTATATCGTCTATAGTATTTTATAACGATATATCGCCATTTTTATTTAATTTAAAACGGCCATATTTAATTAAACGACGTTTCAGGTCATGTCGATGCACTGGCGCTGTTTTTCACTAATTTTGTTTTACACATATCTGAAAATCTAACCGTTGGATCTTCACAAATTTTATATCATTAGGAAGGTCATTTCAAAACGAATCCAACGGTTTTAGTTTTGGGAAAATCCGACGGTCGGATCTTCCACACTAGCCATTTGAAGTTACGATTTCAATTTACGAACTGCAGCGTCGTTATTCGATTTTATTTAATTATATATATATATATATATATATATATATATATATAAATAATCGTTTCTGGCGCTGTTTTTCTTCAGATTTGAATTAAACATTCCAGACAATCCAACCGTCGGATCTTCACAAGGTTGGTGCCGTTGGAAAGATATTTCCAAGGCGAACCCAACGGTTGCGGTTTCGGGAAAATCCAATAGTCGGATTTCCCGCACCAGTCGTTTGAAATCATGGTTTCAAAACACGAACTACACGGCCACGTTTCGTTTTAATTTTATTTATATTTATATATTTATATAAACATAGTTCATTCAAAAATTCCTATATCGTTTTCACTTCAATTATTTCACTAACGCCTTTAAATTTTGGAAAATTTCGCCATAACCTCCTTTATACGGGAGGGGCTGGGAAAATTCCCAAATAGCCACACGGGCGTCTTATATCAAAAAGAAAAAGAAAAAGCCAAGCGGCTAGCCAATAGGCTCATAAAATCATCACCCAAACAAAACAGTAAATGTGTACCTATTTGTCGGGCATAAAATTTTATTCCTCTTCTCTAGCCCCTTTGCTATAACCTGTTCAATAAATATGCATGTACATGTATACAATTTTTATCACTTATCATTTTCCATTCAACTTCATATTCGATTTACTTTGGTTTAAAAACACCATTCATTCAAAGATTGCATGCATAGGCTAAAATCATATCATTAGCTAATTAATGTATATTTCAACTCATGCATATTTATTCGAAAAAGTGGCTATTTTTAACACTTCACATTTCAAAGATTTTAGTTTTGGCGAACTAAAATAGATTTCAACACATGACTATTTTATTTAGTTCCTATGGATGTTAAAAATAATATTTCTTCACAAATATTTATTTCAACGTCCGCATATCCTTAGCATATCACATATATGATAAAATGATATTTTTATCATTTAAAATATTTATTCGACAAATGGGTGGTTTCAACACTTCATAGTTTCAATAAAAATGTAATTTTTATTGTTCGATCTTTTTATTCAACACATGAACTTTTCCACTACACACACTTCTCAACACATGAGCATTTCCACACATGGATATTTTATTTATGTTGTTCGTATAAGAAAGATAGAATTTTTATTGTTGAAACTATTTATATATAAGGTGAATATTTTACATACATTATATATTATAAAAACGTGATTTTTATTGCTTAAACACTTCATTCATTCACAATTGAATTTAATTTTCACACATCACTTTTCAACACATGAACATTTCCACACATGGATACAGTTTCAACATATGACTTTAATTTCAACGCATGAAGATAATTTCAACATATGAAAATAATTCTAACACATGAATATTATTCAAAATTTCGGCAGCATAACGGCAGGGTAGTTAAAACCGGCACCGTCCCTATTACGGCTCCTCGCTCTACCTTAAAACCTCGCGGTTTTTGATAATGGGGATTCATGCATCCAATTCGCACGCAGGCGGCATGTTTTATTTTTATTTCCACAAATATTTCCAATTCATTTCAATCACCAATGGGTATTTTTCAACCACAAACAATCAATATCCACCACAAACAATTATTCAACCATTTGTATTTTTCATCCAATATTTCACACCAATTCACAACAATAAATATCGTCCATGGTTTGTGGACGAGGGGAGTATATATATATTATTGCCATATTTCACTTGCATTTCAACACATATATCAATTATTCTATGCATGTATAATTCATACTTCGCTTATATAGCTTACACCACGCGTGTACATGAGGTATACAACACGTGTGTAATTTATATTTCGCTTATATAATTTATACACGACATTTTCCATTCAAATTCATTTAATTTAAATTTCTCACATTGGTTTGCGGAGTGCTAAAAAATCGTAGATGACTCAGAAAAATCCGCGTCTTCTTCTATGTGGTAGAGAGCTTCCTTGCGGTCCCGATGTTTCCTGTTTCATCGAATTTTGTCAACACACCAAAAATTTATGATTTTTCAAAGTGCAGACATCAAAAAGGACTCACCTTTCTATTTGGTTCGAAACTAGGTTTGAGGTTTTCGCGAAATCCATGGCACGTGGGGACGATCGGGGGTGCAGACGTGGAAGAGCTTCGAGTGGCGGTCCTGTCGGTGGTGGTTTGGTGGAGCTCGGTGGCAGATCGGAGCGGCGGAGGCGATGGGAAGCGGTGGACTTTGGGCGCTCGATTCAGGCGGAGGAGGCGATGGTTCTGGTCGTGGGTGGGTCGGATCTGACGAGGGGAGGGAGGCGCGTCGACGGTAGGTGGTGGCGGCGGCTGGAAGTGGCGGAGGTGGCGGCAATCGGTCGGAGAAGAATCGAACGGGTTTCGCCATTCGTTCGTGGGTTACGGGGGTCTTTTAGTTTATTTTTTTATTTTTAAATAATGAATGGAATTTTCTGATTCGCCGGAATATATATTTTTCAGAAAATTAGGGTTTTCACCAACGAACTCCCTTTCAAGCCCAACGACTGTCGCCCCTAGCTAAATACCCCCATTCCGGACACAATGGGATATGTTTCATTGGCCAATTCGACTGTTACAGTCAGTTATTTTTCAAATTAAAGTATAAAACATTTAATTTTAACTTTGAACGCACATTTCAATTTGCCAGGGCCACAAACTGATTCGAAAAATTCCAGAAAAATAAATCTAGCTATGTTTTGACGCTACGATCCCAACAAAACTAGTTTCGTCGAATTCTGAGATCGTTTGAAAAATGGCCATTTTCTGGTCGATCCAATTTAACAGAAATTGACCAAACACATTTTCTTTTTCCACGCTCACATACTAACTTCAAAAATTATGAAATTTGAAACCTAGCAATAGTTTGACATCCCGGACCCAACAAAAGTGGTTTCGTCAAATTCCGAGGTCGTTTGCAAAATATCACTTTTCCAGGGCTATATATTCTATATAGCGACCATTCTGAAAATTCATTCGGCCATAACTTTTGATTCCCATTATGAAACTTCGATTTTTTAGATTCATTAGAAAGGTATTGATAAACAGATTTAAAAAATTTTAGTTTCGCTGAAATCCGTTATATTTTCCACCCTGCACAGTCAGTCAAAGTTTGAATTCAAATTTTCAAACTGACTCACTATTTCTAATTCACTATTTTATTGAAATATTCTATTTCAATTTTTCAAATTCCTTTGAAATGTCCAATTTAAATTTTTTAAATTGGCTTGTATTTTCTGGGTTATTACAGAAGGTTGATAGCCTTAAGGAGCCTCACTCTGGCTAACACAAAATGGAAATCTAACCAGGCCCAGCCACAGTTGTCTGCACGGAGGTAAATCCCAACTCGGTAAATGGCGGTGATAAGGCATTCAGGGAGGTGATGGAGGTGGCTGGGAAAACCCCTGATTCTTACCCAAGTAGTGGGCCAGAATTCCCTGACAATGTTTTCGGAGGCCGGAGTCCAGGCTTCGAGGGCAAGGGAACCACTTGGTTTGGAGATGAACTGACGACTTAGGGTGGCATGGCAGAGGTCAGCCGATGGGAATTGGATTAGATGGTTACAGTATGCGATGATGTAGACATTCCATTCATAATGGTGAAAGAAATTAGACAAGGTTGAGCGGACGTTGTTGATGTTCCAATAGCCAGTGATAATGAGTGCACGAACGAGGTGGGATGCGTCGGCAGGAAGCGCCATTTCAGCTGAAGAGAGAGGAAAGTTGTGATTATCCGAGGAAGTGAAATTCTTAAGTGGAGAAAGGGAGGATTTATTGGTGAAATTTGATTTGACGGTGAGAGAATGGTTGCTTCGATCGGCGACACGTAGTGAGAGAGAGACGCTAATGCGATAGACGAAAGAATTCCAATAGAGGAATGCGTAGGGTCTTTTGAGGGAAACGAAGCTGCGTTTGTCTTTAGTTGGTTAGCCCAACGTGGGTAGCTTTTATTTGCATGCCCAATAAATCCACATCTGTAGCAGATCTTTGTGTTCCTGCAACTTCTTACCACGTGTCCCTTAGAAGCACAGTGAAAACATTGGTGGTTTGATTTCAAAAATTCAACTGTTTTAGCGAAGGATTTGAAGAAAGGAAGAAGACCCTTCTTGATAAACGACGCCGGAGATGATGGAGGTGAAAAAGACTGGACCGACTTGGATTGGCATTTAAGAACAACCGCGTAGGAAAGAAGATGGGAATCAGGTGGTGTGGGCAAAAGAGGTGCAAGCTTAGGTGGTGGTGGTAAAGGTGGTGTTCTAGGTCATGATTGGATGGATAAAATTTGGGGCGGAAGGCACGGTGGTGGAGGCCTGTTGGAGGGGAGAGACTCGGTAATCATCGGGTCGGCGTCGCCGACATGCAACAGTTGAGCGGAGGAAGTATCGTGGATGTGGACAATGGTTGAAGATGGTGGCGGTGTTTGGACGGAGGCATGGTTGGACAGAAGGGAGGCTGGTATGGAGGAAGCCATTTTTCATATCTTGAAATTGAAATAGATCCAATCTTATTTTTAAATTGTAAAACTTTAAATTTTAACTAGGTATAAACTATACATCCATGTTATTAAATTACTGGAAACTGCAGAAGAGGAAAATTTCCATGTTTTTTATTTTTATTTCTACAAAGAAACCCATGTTAGTTTAGGAAAATTTACATGATTTCATTTAAGTCAAAAGTTATTTTTTTAGTAAGTATAAAATGTGTAATATATTATAGTCATAAAACCATTAGAGTGTTTTTTGGCCCCGTGTGGTAAGTGTTGTATATGTTAGTTACGAACCACTGTTTCAAATCTCACAAATATCGCCTGAGATCTCTTCCGAGATCTCGTTTTGGGCTCCTTCCAAAACGAAACAGCAAATATCACTCCAAATCTCTTTCGAATATATCGCCGGAGATATTGCAATAACAAACGATATATCAACCGAGACGAAATACTGGAATATCGTCCGAGATCTTAGGTTTTTGGTTAAAATTTAAATTTGTGCCTGAACTAGAACTATAATTAAAAAACTCAAATCTATTCATATTAGTCTTTTGTTACTTAACATTTTGCATGTTATATGACTATATTGTATGTTCGTATATGTTTTACAATGCTTATGATTTTCATATTTGTCTTTTTACATACATGTTACTTATGAAATTATGTATTTTGTGGTCTATTTATGCTAATTTTTTTTTTAATGTTTTGGATCCTTGTAATGTTTCATGTCTAATAATATTCCCGTTTTAAGCATATTACTATTTAGAGTATGAATGATCTTTCGCAAAATAAAGAATAATAAAGTTATTTTGCATTTTAAGTTTAAGTTACTATGTTTTTGATAGCATTCATAAAAATCATTTTGTTAAAATATCATTTTTAACATATCAAGTACCCCGAGATTGTTCCGATATGAAATTTCAGACCCGAGATGAAAATCCGAGACGTACTCCCGAGTTAGACTCATCTCGTCCGAGATCTCCCCCGATACAAGATCGAGTCTGTAAAATCCCCGAGATAAAATGCGACCAATATCCGAGATTTAAAACCTTGTTACGAACACAATAATTGTTACCTGGACTCTTGCCTCGGCTGCTAAAAGTAGTCCAAGCCCGCACAACTCGACCATCGTATGGCTAAACGATTAAGAAGCGTCATCCGAACACCCAGAAATTAAGTCCAGATGAAGTCATGTCAGTATGGTCATCCCGGCTCATCAAAACTGCTCTCAAATGGCTAACTCTTTAGGAATCTGTATAAACCATCCTTCTGTACCAGAACGTATCCCCACACTCAAGAAATTATGACCCGTGTACCGGGATCGATACATATCTCCGACAACTCCTCGATGTGTTTTCCCTACTTCTATGAATCGGCACAACTCCATATCTCATACTATTCTAAATATCACCATTTTACCCATGCACATGTTATTATTCCCCATATTTACGCTATCATTAAATCTAAACTATTTTGACATCATATCTCATAATAATCACTTTAGATAGTATTTATTTTTATTATGGATGTTTGTATGTTAAATTGGAAAATTTTAGGTTTATTGTTTGCATGGTTTCTTTTTTGCGTACTTTAGTTGAAAGCGTCATTCATCTGTGACCTAGGGTTAGGATAATCTCATTTGAGCGAGTTTGATGCATACTAATCGAATACATATGTCGGTGTATACTAATTTGAGTGTGCAACTAATAACGAACTTGAACAAATGAGCTAGATTCACAAAGAAGTATTAAAGGGTGCAAGCTGATTTGATAATAGAGGAACATTGAAGTGTATATACAGGTTCGACGATAGAGCAATATTGGATTTTGGCAACTGATTTAAGTATAGAAGATCAATTCGATGATGGGCTTGGATTTTAGAACAAATGTTGAATGCTTTCACTTGATGTGTATTCAGCCGGTATTGGTTAAATACATGATCAGAGTGGTCGTTATTGGTTACTGTGGAATGTTCGATGCCAACTACTATTTGATGCTAGCTGCTTTGGCCAATTTGATGTGGACAATGATGCAGTTTCATAGAGTAGATACGATGGTTCATTTGATAGTGGTCTTATCGTGATGGCTCTTCGATTATAGTTTGGCATGAGGTAAGGATACAGTTCTTCGATGCAGTGATTTCATCTTCCAACAATGTTGATTTCTTTATGGGAAGCGAGGCTTCGACAATGGATTGTTGCTTCCTGAGATATAGAGTAGGTAACAGTGAGAAAAGGAAGCTACTAAAGAGGATTAAGGACATATGTTTGAGCTTGACATCACGTTGGTTGTCTACACATAGACCCAACCGAGGATTTTACGTTAGAAGTCATTGGAGTAGTCCTAGAGGATAGAATATGTTGGGAATGAAATGTACGAATGTATCATGTGCGCGAAGAGTTTAGCAGTTACTCAGAGTAGGTAGTGCATGCAATCCACATTTACAGCCATGTTGAGCTCCTTATCTTCACGGTGGAAGATTCATGGCATTCGCTTGGACGACTTTTGGTCCTTATCTTAGGTTGTGCATGTTGGTACAACCTAGCCATTAGCCTGCCTAGTGGCATGGATTCGATTATCATGGAAACTGGGATTTATTGTGTATTCAATGTACTAAGTGACTGAATGTGAGGATGGATGTTATATTGCTTAATCATTTATCGCCTACGGGCATTATACGATGTAGATATCAAGGATATGGATATTTGGACACCTACTGTATTCTAACTTAGAATACACCCATGATGATTATTACCTGGCATTTTTCTCGACCACTCGAGATTACTAATACAACTATGGCTAATCAATTTTTGGCCAAATAACCTAGAATGATGATTTGAAAACTCAGATATTGGCCACCTTTTGACAAAACCGTCACGCTTTGGATTGTGTCACTTGGAACTCAAGCATGAACTTGCACAAACTATGAAATGCTTGGATTAAGTTACAGATCTAGCAAATATTTGAGTTCTCAATAAACATTAACTGGGTCAGCTTAGGCATTGTGCGTCGGATCGAATTGTTTTCACTTCATCATGCCGGATCGGCATGAACACCTCAACCCGGGTTAGTACAAGCAAGTCCGCAAGATTGACCAACTCCTCACCACATAGGATAGGTTTGAACCATCTTCCTCAGATCAGAATCATAACTTCAACAGATTAGATCGATTTAAATTCTTCACTTTGGATCAATATGAAGAAATAACATCAGATCGGCTAACCTCGGTTCAACCACATACCATGACCCTCATGTCCAAGCACTCAAATTCATGGCTTCATAAAGTGGCAAGCTACACTAGCACAAATGCATAAATCTTGATTGGTATGATCTGAATCCGTATGATCATCCCAATCCAGATTGACCCAATATGAACCAGTCACTCCAGGTGACTAATCGCATCACTTTCTCAATCTTCCCTACTGTAATGGCCCACAATTTCGTACCCTTTCAGTTGATTAAATACACCACACGTCCAAACCTAATTGCACAGAAATACAAATCATTATAGGTAAGGAAGAAAAAGATAGAAGAAGAACAGTAATAACAAAAAAGAATCTTACATCATAGTGAAATAAAATATAATTTGAATTCAAAACAATCAACTCCTCAATAATAAAATATTATTATTATCGTTTATATTTAAATATAATTTATATTGATCATCTGAATCAATTCGATTCAGTTATACCTTCGAATTCAATTATTTGTTGTTTCTTGTATTACAATAATTCGATATACTCAAAATTAAATCGTACTTCGTTTATTATATCGATAAATCCCATATAAATCAACATTTAAAATGAATTTAAATGTTCAAAACTAATCAACTAAAAGTCCGTGTCGTTACACCTACCTTCTCCACTACTCTGCACTTCATGCTCAACTACCTGCCAATCTGGATTGAACCCTCACCTATAAATACCACATATGGGCTTCATCTACGGGGATCCTTTTAGCTTTTTCATGCCCAGACTCTACTGATTTTAAGACCCATCTCTTTTCTTTTCCTTACATGAAACATAATTGTTTTTGTAAACAAACATTATAAATAATATATTACAAGCAGTAGACGTAGGAACATTGCCAAACCACTACAATTCTGTGGTGTTCTTTAGTTTTCATGCATTTATGTGATTTATGATAATGATATCATCTATGACCATTCTTCGAATTTCATTCATTTTGGCGTTAGACTTGATACTTACTGAAAATGAAGCTAACAATAATTATCTCAGAGTAGTATATATTTTGTAAGTTTTAACTCTATGGATGCAGGGATAGGTCAAACATGATTCTTCAAACCCTCTGTGCCTTATACTTTTAAGACTTCTTCGATATTTTGAGATTGATTTATCACTTATACTAGAATGTTGCTTGAACCACGATTCTATATTCTCTCTATTACCTTGGGTACTCATCAACTATATTGATTGGCAGGCTAGGTAATAGGTGCAATTCATGTTTGGAGCTGCATAGGTGAATTAACTGGAGGAGGCGTCTTCTCATATTTATTACTGTATCATTATTTCTTATTCCAAAGTGAGACACTATGGAACTATGATAGTGTTAACTATTTATTATTAGAGATAGTTTGCCAGTTGAGTGTATTTATCTCTTATATAAACTATACTACTACTCTGCTTAACTGCATGAGCTCATATACTCTGATTATGTGGTTTATATAGTTATTACTGCCTTGCATGTTTTATATCTATGATTTCTGTTATATTTTATCAAATATGTTGTGGAATATATGACAAGTTCTGGGATTGTGTCTAGTGTTTCTTTCTTCCTTGTCTCTTATACCGCTTTCCATTCTTTCTATTTTTTTCATTTCTTATATTTATTTCCTTTAACGGTCATCCTGCATCGATCGAGTTCCTATGCAGTGTATTATTGGGTTATATGAGCATTAGTGGTGTTGGGCGATCGTCCCGCCTTTTTTCATTTTGAAGTAATAAATGGACGAATGAGTTTGTATAATGGTATCCCTAGAAGGGAACGCTTCTTATTAGGTATTAAGTGATTAGGTTTGAATCCCCTTAGAGAATAGGTTATAAATTATTGCTAGATACAAAAGGTCTACCTATCCTAATAGTGGTATTAAGTTGCTAAGTGACTACAATATAAATTCAACTAGATAGTAAAACAGAGCCCCACAGGGAGAAGGTTTTAACGGGTGTGGAGTCTACCTATCAGGTTGGTGGTAGTTAGCTGTGTACTATTTCTCACAATATTTGTTTCTTTCCTTTTTATGAGATTTAGGCACGATAGCACTTTGATATCAATGCTAAAATCTTCGATCATGATAGCACTTTGATATCAATGCAAAAAGCTTCGACTTGTAGTTGGAGGTCCCCATAGCTAGTTCGTATTGACCAACTATAATGTTGTTTGGAAATCACCTTGGTTGGTCTTAAATGGATAATGGATCACCTTATCTTAAATTAGTTAATAAAGTTTTCCTGGATAGGTCATAAATGACCGATGGATCTTCCTGTCTTCAATAGATATTAAGTAGCTAACGTAAAAGATGTGCCTACTTATATTATAAGTATTAAATGGCTAATGGATTTAATGATATTATATGTTAATAAACTTCATTAGAATTCTACATCTTGTGGTCAAGGATAGACAATCGTGCGTGTAAATGACTAGTTTTGATAACTTAGAAAATAATAGCAAATAATTAGTAGCATATAGACATGTTACTCATATACATGAAAACATATACAATTTGGAGATTTGTCTTACCTAGTTCCTTGTCCCTATTCTGGACGCTCTCCCTCTTGGCTTTTACTTCTAGATCCAAGTTCTAGATCACCACATTTTTCCTGAATTTAGCTTTTAGAGGTACCCTTTATACCCGTGCAATTCCCGATACTGGAGGAAGACATCGAACACTTTATCACATACGCCTTTGTCCACATTTCGAGGGATCAAATGGATGTTAGGTATCCATGCCATCCTATTAGAAAAAAACCTGGGGATTTCTCCATCAACGTCCTCTTCCTCCGTTTAGGAGTGAGCTCTTGAATGTCTGACAAATCTGGCAACTGCTGGCCTCTCTTGGATACTCCTATCTTTCCAGTTCTTCTATCCATAGGCACCAACCCCATGCTTACAGATGTGGTCACAGGCGCCAATGGGGGAATGTAGGGAGGGTTTGTCGATGATTGTTGCATCTGCATCTAACCTTAAATCTACACCGGACGATCGAATTAGGGGTGGAGAGGACTCTGAATGTCGATACTGATCTCTATAACGATGTTCACCGCTGCAGTCATGGGAGCGAGAGGAGGCTATAAACAAATTTATGCCACTTCAAAACCCATTCACAAGCATGCTCTTCCTAGGCCGGTAGCTCCCATATCCTTGTCCCTGATTTCTATTGTCACCTCGAGCCGTTTCACTTGCACGAAACATATTCAATGTTAGAGTCAAACACTTCGTGCACACAAACAAATGTTATGTTGTGTAGTGTTTATGAGTGTGCATCCTATGTGTTCTCTCCAAAAACCAGATCTAGCCCCGCTTGAAGGAGTGACCTCCCAACGGTTAGCGATAAGCTTCCTGTACTTGTGCCACTAGGTGATGGCAATGTAAGATCAAGCGAAAGCTTGTACAGGGCTTTAAACTGACCCTTCATCTCCAGGGACAAGGTGGTATCAGAAGTTGTTACTGGAGAGGCTGGCCTGGGCGACACTTCCATTCTCGTCTCATCTGTCACAGGCAAGATGAGACAAGACGGCAGACCCTCATCTCTAATAATTATCTTCTCATCATCGGTGCCTCCCTCACTAGTTCCTTCCTTTTACGACCTGGAGGACACTCCCTTCCCTCAGTTTCCATTTTTCCTTCTTCTCCAGCTACAGCCGGTTGGATCATTGTGCGATTAGTGGAAAGTAAGCTCGTCTGACGAAGAAGTCATTCCTCTTAAATATTCTTGGTGGAGCGAGCCTCGGTCGGGATGGCCCTCAGTGCTTCAAGAAGCTCTTGGTAAGTTGTGCCTTTAGCTACCGGAGGAATGCCTTTACACAACCAAGTTAGTCTCGACCTTACGACTCGATTAACTACAAGCGCAAAGCAAGACAGACACATACTTTCGGCCAACTAGTGCCTCATGAATCCTAGGGGACAGCGGACATAAAACCAATCGTACTTAAAAACACTAATCCTACTTCATGCCCGTAGGATGAATTGAGTGCTGATTTGTACCTCCAAGTAGAATAGGGAAAGCGTGCTGATAGTCATCCTCTTCTTATGAAAAATATACTGGATGTCATGTCCGGTAAGTTCCATATGCTGGTACTTCTAAACAGGGCACAAATACCTAGAAGGAAGACATACACATTTGGGCGAAACTGAATCGGCACTAGGAGAAAGTAGCGCAGCATATCTTGGATAAATTCGCAAGATGGGGGCACGCATCCAGAAACACACATATGCCTGCTCCAGGTAGTGTATCCTTCTAGGGGTGCATGCGCCCTATCCCCCGCTTGAGGATTGCGAACATCATCCCGGGGTATGCTGAATATCATACAAATGCATTTATAACAGCTTCATCCATATTCAAAGTCACTGAATTCGACGGGTTGTCGACTACGACAGTAGCCACCATCATTTTCGGCGCCTTGGGAGTGTCTTCACTCATAATATCTACACCCTCTTCTTCTTTAGGATTCTCCTCTATCACTCCCACTCCTTGTATTGCCTGTTATGTCGGGTGCTCGATCGATTGTTGTTGTTGCTCTTACTACACACCCTGAGCGAGCGCTTTTGGCGAGCCAATAGGCTGGAAGGGGATGGATGCGTCTGAGATCTCAAATTGATGTCCCCCGAACCAGTACCACAAGATGACCCAAATTGGGACGGTGAGTGTTGTGAAGCTTCGGCTTTCGAAACCTGAAGCCTCTTGGATGATATTATTTCCATTGCTAATTATATTTTTAACGTAGTCGCATTAGAAATCATATTTAATAACCTGTACCCTCATGTTTGTGTAAACTAACATGAACGTGCAGCGCCGTGAGATTCTAATACGATTATAATAAAAAGAAATTAGGATATGACGACGATTACTAGTCCTTAGAACTGCAATCGCTTTCATTGTCGATAAATATCGCTTAGTTTGCATCGATTCTCATTTATGTCATGATCGGAATCGGAAAACGAAACCAAAGTTCAGTCATATGCTCATGGTCCGAGTTTGTGCTCTAGTCCTATGAGCATGTCAGAATAATCGGCTCCATTTCGAGCGTGAAGGCACATTCAATCATTATGCTCAGACTCTAACTCTGATTCAATCATGTAGCGCCATGGAAATGAAATTAATCAAGTGACGGGTCTCCTGGGATTCGAGTTTTTAGTAAGGAACACGAGATGCATTGAAAAAGGGGTTCAGATTCGCCCAAGTACCGGGGATGCAAAATTTCACATCCCCAAGCCTTGATAAATTCACATCCCCCTCCAATAAATCATATCCCCCTTCTCATGAAACTCGATTCCATACTTCATCGCACTTCAGCACGATTTCGCTTTGCATCCCTCTATGAAGCAAAAAATCGCATCCCTCGTGATGTGGAATTTCACATCCTTTGTGATGCGAAAGGTCACATCCCTTGGATGCGAAAAATCACATTATTCCTTATGCAAAGCTTCGCATCCTTCCTGATGCAAATCTTCGTATCCCTGAAAGCAATGCGAATTGACCCCTAAGCCTTCTCCTCCTTTCTCATACCTTTCCTCTCCTCTTCTCCTTCTTCTCCTTTTAACCCCTCAGGCATACGAGCTTGCATCCCGAAGATCCATCCACTCCAACTCGATTTCGACCCAACTCCTCCAACTCGATTGCGAGTCCCTAAATAGTCATCCTAAGATTTAGATTTGTTTCGAATCACAGGCTGTTCAAATCAAAGTCACACGAGAATTTCTTTCAATAAAATATACGAGTCCTGGGATGCGGGATGATAGGCAAGCTAAAGGGGAGAAGAATTTCATGACACGGCATTTATATGTGAGGGAGGTAACGGGTTTGGCCTAAGTTGGGAATTCACATGCGAAATTTCGCACTGGGATGCAAAATTTTGCATCTAATTAGGGATACGAAGTTTCATATCCCATCGGGATGCAAAAATTTATATCCCACCCGGGATGCGAAACTCTCCACCCATGCAAAAAAAAGAGAAGTGAAAATGGATTTTCCACATTAGGAAATTCATGACTCACGACTCCGGCTACGAACAAGCTTACACATTTTCGTAGTAGTAACAGTCGATATTAATTCGAGTTGCTAACTAATTTTACGTTCGTAAAGTTTAAACGACTCGCGAACGTATGCAAAGTAATTGAGTTCACAATTCAATATCGTTGTCAAAAACCAACTCGCATGAGCGTAAACCGACGACATATTTACTATTTATGTTCTATTTTCAACCTCTGATTGCATCATGCGAAATCGCATGAAAATGTGTGAGCATATACGCGATGCATGTCGAAAACGTTACTTTTACATTTCTACGTAAGCAAGAATGACGATGAACGTTTAATTTCATGAGTCGACATGAACTAGATTTTGAACAAGCTATTAGAGTCGAAGTTCTCGACACACTCAATGGAACGATCATGACCAAGCACACAAAACAACTCGGAGATCTTTATGGCTTCCAATGACGATGATTTCAACTCAAAGCATAACTTGTCAAGACAAAATGTACTTTTGGGGGCAAGTGTTAACCAG
This sequence comes from Allium sativum, assembly GCA_030737875.1. Lineage (NCBI taxonomy): Eukaryota > Viridiplantae > Streptophyta > Magnoliopsida > Asparagales > Amaryllidaceae > Allium > Allium sativum. Next base: position 535,143,365 of record CM060926.1, read on the forward strand.
CCTTTTAGTTCAGTTCCCAAAAGCATACCAGACCCACTCGATTCGTCCTGTCTCATGGCACCAAAGCCTGAAGTATTGCCAAAACATTCATGATTCAAGCCTAGAAGAAGTCGTCCGAGCGTAGGCCTCACAACACCTCATAACCAACTTTTCGTATCCCCGAAATATTAGTCCACTTCATGATTTCGTATCCCTCAGCTTTGAATCCCCCAATTCTTCACCCAAAACTTCGCATCAACCGATTTCGACTTCCTCTCTTCGCATCCAAGGTTTCGCGCCACCACACCAGATTTCGGATCACCCATAAGATTGCCTCCCTCCTATAATCTGCATCCCTTGAAACACTCATCCCATTTCGGCTTCGTATCCCCTAGGATATGAAATTCGTGTCCCTCGGGATACGGAATTTCGTATCCTAGGGATATGTACTTCATATCCCTTTGGGGATACGAGATTTCGTATCCCCAAGGGATATGATGCCATCTTACCCCTATGGGATACAAATTTCACATCCCTTGAGATGTGAAATTTGTATCCCCCAGGTAGGATACAAAATCCTCTATATGCATATAGGAAGGGTGCGAAATTCCTAGAACCGCCTATTCTGTGATACAAAATTTGATATTGTTATCCCCAAATCTCACCTACTTCCATCTAACCCACTACCTATAAATACCACCTTCCTCTTTCTTCAAAAGGGTTGGATTTTGCATAATTTGAGAGCTCTAAAAGGAACTAAATCTTCATTAATAGCTGCCTAGAACTTGAGGAAGAAGAAGAACATATATTTTTCTCCCAAGACTTTACATATGCAAAATATGACTCCCAGAAACTTAGCTAAAATTTGTATGATGATGCCTTGTACTTTTAACCCTTAATAATCATTAAAATACTCGAACGCCTTCAAAGTGGACGTAGGTTCCTTATGGACCGAACCACTATAAATCTCTATGTTATTTGCTTACTGCACTGTTATTTTCCATATGCGAAACATTATTCTCGAGTAATCGATGATCTTTGGTTATGATGACAATTTTACTCGTCAACACTTAGACCGAGAACTACATTCGTAGCTGTAACCATGAAGGGAAAAGGAAAGATGGTAAACCTCGGTACTCCTCTACAATCGCAAAAACCACACAAATCCCTAAAAGAGCACCAACCTACCTTCCGAGAACGATTAAATAGAGAATTGTGTTTTCTTCATCATCCAATTGATTCCAACGCAATAGAATATAAAAAGGCCAATAATTTCTTGTCAGTAATTTCAAAAAAAAATCTATAGAAGGAATACAGATAAAATGGGAAGTAGTCAAAAATAGAGTCACATCCTATACAAATCATCATAAAGATTATTCACACTACATGATTGAATCTATGTGTACAATTGTAGCATCCTATCCACGGATAACCATAAAAATGTCCCAATACAAGTTCTTGAAAAATAATGGAATTACATTTCATTTTGTTGACAAATGAGGGAATTACATACGACCATTCCAGATTATTCTATTTTCCTTTCAGATTCTTTTTGTACAATAAATGACATTGTTCAATGTTTAGAACCCGTTTTCTTATTATTCCAAATTTGATTAGTATTTCTATATGCATTTTGAATTCTTCTATCATCCAATTGTCATATTTGGGTTTTATTGATTATATGTATATATATATATATATTAGGGGGTTACATGAGAACCCCTCTTTCACGGTACCCATTTTGCATTCTGGTAATAACAACTCATTGATAATTAAACAAGTTAGTGAAGGAGAGAGAATTAGTGGGAAGAGAGAGAAACAAGAATATGTGGTGGAAATATAGGGGTGTTGCCCTGTTTGGGGCACTCTTGATCATATTTTCCTTCGGCGGCTTGCCTTTGGTACCTCTTATCAAATACGAAAGTCTTATCCTACTTTCAGGTAGGTTGAGTTTGGAGGATTTAACCGGGGTTCTCATCTTTGCCTTTGGCAGCTTGCCTGTGACACCTCTTGATGAAAGCTAGCTTTGACTCCTTCGACAGCTTTATCTCTCAAGTCTTGCTGGCCTTCTTTCATGTTTCCAATCAGGTGAATATTTTGGTTAACATATATTTTTTCTTAAATTATTTTAAAATATTTATAACAAATCTTCTGAACCTTTACTATGTTTAAATCATTGTTCAAAGTTTCAAATCATTATGTGTGTGTGTGTTTGTATTTATATATATATATATATATATATATATATATTTATATTTATATATTCAAAACAATTTCCAAACAAACTAGTTTTCAAAATTTACTAAGTTATGTCAACAATCCTCATATACATTGACATAGACCAATATTTTTCAAATTTTAAATTTGAATAAAAGTGTCTATATGCCATAATAATTCACTAATTGTCAATTTTCTTCTTATATATATTTATATCCTTCTTTTAGAAATAATTTTTTTACTTTTCTAGTCATAATTCTTCACTCCTTTCTCTTCTCTCTTGAATTCCAACAAATCTATACTTATATTCCACCAATTCTAAAATCGAATCAAGTCAATTTTTCTCTAATATGATTCTACATCAAACTCTCCACTCCACCAAGATCAAAGTGCAATTCAGAGTTATAGGAGCAATTGTAAAAATGATCAAAAGATCCAACTCTGCATTCTTTATCAAAATAAGTTAAAAGTCCTTACAAGTGTAACTAGGGGCTTTGAATCTAGTCAGATTTGATTTAGCCAAAAAAAAAACAATTGGTAGTGACTTATTTGCCTGAAAATCAAGTTGGTTTGCCTAAAGTCTGAGCTCATAAACTGTAAAAACTCACATTTTACGTATCGGAATATCATAAAATATTTTTGTTTTATTCTTTGAGTGTTGGATCATTCTGATATTCCAATATGATGCTTATGGGGATGTGAGACATGTCCATAATTTTTACCAATTTTGTTTGTGATCTTTTTTCCCCTGTCAGTATTGTACAGGGCATAACTTTTGACTTGTGTCGAATCACGTATCGAGACATGTGCCATTAGAAAGGAAATGATGATTCCCTTTATGTAGAGTGATACATTTAAGTTTTGGTTCAGCGGTTTAGGAGGAATCGCTGTTTATGGTTTTTAGTTTGTTGTCTAGGTTTTTGGAGCCTTAATGGGCTGATTTTTAGAGGCCCATTAGTGGGTAGGGGGATAGCTAAAAATAGGGGGTGAGAGGTATGGAGAATAGGTTATTTTCTTTATTCTCTCATTTGGTGGCCTTGTGTTTCTCCTTCCTCTAACACCTTTCCACCATTAAAGTCGATATATAAGGAAGGGAATCCAAGATCTACACCATTTGAAGCTAGAACTACATCATTTGAAGTGAGAGTTCATCGAATCGAAGGACTTGGATCAAGTTTTTCACTGTCCAGAATCTAATTTCACTATTTTTGCTTTGATTTGGAGAATTGGTGAGTAATATGCATCTCTCACACGGATCCAATCAAGTATATGAATGTTTGATCATGTTTTTCATCAAATTCAAATCGTTTTCCTTTGATCTACATCATGGTAAGCTTATTTTCATAGGAATCACCATAAGGTCTAATATAACAAGTTCAAACTAGTAATTTCTATGCTATTTCATATGCTTGTGTAGGTTAGATCCATAATTTAGTTCATATGTTCATTTAAAATGATTTTGGTGAAATTTGTATAATTTTGGTGAAAAATCATCACATTCATGTTATTAATGAATTCCTTAATTGTTTGTGGTTGAATTGGATGAATGGTAGGAGTCGATTTCGTCAAATTCGTTATTTGGCGAAATTTTGGTCGAAATTGGACATAGATTGGCTTGATGCAGGTTTTGGGTCGGTCATTACTTTTCTGGTCGGCCCTGAAGTAAAAATGTAGTACAAGGGGAGTATAGGTGGTCTGGTCGGTCAGGATTTAGGTTGGTCGGCTTTAATCTGGTCGGTCTTCTGGTCTCGTCGGTCACGAAGTGGGGTAGTGCAAAGGAGAGGTCGGTCAAGGTGGGTCGGCCGGTCGAGCCTGGACTCGAATAATGCTGGTCGGTCATGGGGGGACTTGTGCAATTCAGAGTGGTTCGGGTCGGTCAGGGTGCTTTGGGTCGGTCGGGATGAAGTGGGTCGGTCTGTCTTGGTGGAAGAACTGGGTCGGTCGGAAAGTTTAAAGTGGTGAAGTGGAAGTGGGTCGGCCTCATATGGGTCGGTCGGTCATGTCATCTAATCTGGTCGGTCGGTTACAGTATGGTGTGCACTAGACCTGACATTGCACATGCTATTGGATTAGTGTAGATGTACGGAAAATCCGGGAAAATCACATTAGGAGGCAATGAAGTACATTTTTATATATCTTAAAGGAACATCAGATTATTGGCTTGTTTTTTGCACCAGAAATAAGGATTTCAACTTGGTCGGATTTTATGAATCAGACTATGCCGGAGATGGAGATAGAAGGAAGTCAACATCAGGCTATGTGTTCACTCTTGGAGGAACAACTATTAATTGGAGAGCGAGGTTGCAGACTATAGTTGCTTTTCCTACTATAGAGGCAGTGTTGATAGCTGCAGTTGAGGCAGTTAAGGAGGTACTTTATTTGAAGGAGTTATTGTGTGATTTTTGCTTCATACAAGAAGTTTGTGACAGTCAAAGTGCAGTTCATTTAGCTGAAAATATGGTTTTCAGTTCTAGAACAAAGCATATAGAGGTAAGAGAGTCTTTTCTATCTCTATGAATGAGGAGAAGTTAGTTCGTCTTCAGAAGATTCACAAAAGTGACAATGCAGTAGACATGTTTATGAAGGCATTATCTGCTACTAAGTTCGAGCATTACTCGAAATTGATTCACTTGATGAAATGCTAGGTGCCACATGGTGGCACTATGGGGAAGAGAGTGACTTGGTTGAAATCAAGAGAAGATGTGGTATTCTTCTTGTATGAAGAGATATGAGTTGGTTGCATGATGTCTACCATATTTTTTAATGCTTCCAACACTTTATTGGTGGGCGGTGGCCTTGTTGGAGTTCACTAACAAAGTGCAATGAGGGGTGGCTTTTGCAGGAACTCATTCGGAAGCATTCACACTGGAGTCTTTTGGATGCAAGAGAAATTGTATCAAGGTGGAGATTATTGGAATTTTGTTGATACAATATTTCTAAAACTAACTAGATTTTGGAGATAATAAGGGTAATTTGGTTACCCGTTTTGTGCAAGAAAGAAATGGAAAGGAATATTAAGGAGACAGGGATATTGGAGATATTCACCATATATTTTGTTGCCATATTTCATGGAAGAAGAAACAAAAAGAAATTAAATTGGAAAAATATTTGATTGATGGAGAAAAGAGAAAGTTATCAATCAATTATATGACAATAAAATTAATGGGAATATTTGTCTTCCACGAATTGATTTATTTACATAAATCAATTACTTCATCCCGAAGTAATTTTTCCTCTATATAAAGAGAGTCATAGAGAATGTAATTTTCATGAGGTCACCTGTATTTCTTCATTTCTTTGCTCTACAGTAAAACTCTGTAATCTCTTGAATATTAATAAAATTTCTACCCCATTGAAGTGGAGATACACTATCTGGCGATAGTGGAACCACTATAAATATTGTGTGTTCTCTGTTGCCTTTTATATTTTTTCTATGATCTGTCATTGATAATCATTTTAATCTGTTTGTTCTATCACATCATTGCAAGATCCTGTTGAGGTATTTTCGCTAAAAGGGATTGATCACCCCTTGCAACTGGTATCAGAGCTAGATTCACAAAGAAGGTGTTCGGTAGAATGGTAGGGGAAGATGAAAATAATACAAATAACATGTCGTGCCAGTAATTTCTCCATAGGTTGGAGTCTCCTATGTGGCGTCAGGATCACAGTTGACGATAGAGATGTGGAATGGTGAAGGAGATTTTGAAAAGTGGTAGTGGATGATGAAAGCAGTTTTGAGAAGAAATCAAGCTCATCGGGTAGTATTTGATACAAAGCCATTGCCTACTAATATTTCATCAGTGGAATTAGAAGAGACGGAAGAACGGGCCTTTACTACTCTTCAACTTGCTATGGGAAAGAATGTAATTTCTGAAATCAGTTAAAACACTAGCTAAAGACATTTGGAAGAAGTTGGAGGACCTCTACATAAAGAAATCCCTAACTAACCATCTGATTCTATTAAAAACCTTCTTCACTTATAAGATGAAGGAAGGTTCTTCAATTAAGACACACCTAAATGTGTTTGATGACCTGTTGTTGAAGATGAAGTCTGTTGAGTTGAAAATTGATGAAGAACAGAAAGCAATGGTTATGTTGTGTTCGCTCCCAGAGCAATACACTGGTTTCGCTAACATCCTTATCTATGGTAGAGATACATTGAAATTAGATGATGTGAAGACAAGTTTGCTCAGTGAAGAGTTGAGAGATCAGATGAAAGAGTTTAGTGTTGGTGATAGTAGTGGAGGAAACAATAGTTTAAATTTATTTGTTGAGAGAGGAAGAGCAGAAAAGAAAGTGAAGAACAATAGACGGCGTTCCAAATCTACGAAGCCTCATTCGCAGAGTAAGTCTAAAGATGGAAGTGCAATAATTGTAAGAAACCAGGCCACTGGAGAAGAGACTGTCCAGATATGGGGAAGAAACTTGATGGTTCTTCATCTATTGCGATGGAGAAAGATGGCAGTGATTTGTTGGTAGCGGTTGTATCAGATGTTGTAGACCGCTAGATTCTAGATTCTGGAGCATCATTTCACATGACTCCTAATATGGATTATTTTTCTTCCTTCGATGCCAAAGAAGGAAGTTCTATCCTTATGGGGAACGGTGCTACATGTAAGTCTATGGAAGTTGGTTCTATTCGCATGTATGATGGGAATGTTCATAACTTTCAAATGTTCATTGTGTCCCAAGTCTTCAGAAGTCATTGATATCATTAGACCAGTTGGCATCATTAGGATGCAAGATAACCATTGTCAGAGATGGTTTGAGAGTTTCTAGAGGGGCTCTTGTATTGATGAAGGTTGTTATGGTGCGAAATCTGTATTTTCTAATAGGTACCATTGTCCATGGAGAATAATGTGTTGGAGTCGATAGTTCTAAAAATTTGGATGCTACGAAGATTTGGCATATGAGATAAGGGCATACTTCAGAGAAGAACTTAGAGTTACTTCGTAAGAAAAAAAATCAAGGGAGAAATCTTCAACAAGTTGGACTTTTGCAAGGAGTTGTATTGGCAAAGCAAACCAGAGTTTCATTTGGTGATGGCATAAATACTTCTAAGAGGGTACTTGATTATTTTCATTTAGATGTTTGGGGGCCATACTCTACAGCTTCTATTGGTGGAGCTTATTATTCTGTTTCATTCATTGATGACTACTCGCGCAAGGTTTGGATGTATGTAACGAAAGCTAAGTCTGAAGTATTTGAGAAGTTTAAGGTTTGGTTGGCTCTTGTTGAAAACCAAACAGGAAAGAAATTGAAGATTCTTAGATCCGATAATGGTGGAGAATATGTCTCCAAAGAGTTCATCGACTACTTCAAACAACATGTTATTAGAAGACATTTTACTATACCTGGTGATCCGCAATCCAATGGGGTTGCTGAGAGAATGAATATGACTCTACCTGAAAAGGCCCGTTGCTTGATACTGACTGCGGGTATGTTTAAGGGTTTTTGGGCTGATGCTATTTTGACTGTAGCACATGTTATTAATCGAATTCCGTGCTTAACCATTGATGGGAAGACTCCATAGGAGTTATGGAGAGGTAAAAACACTTTACTAAGTTATTTTCATATGTTTAGATGTTCAGTTTTTTTCACAATACATGACATGATAAGTTAGAGCTTAGGGCCTCCAAATGTGTTTTTCTTTGTTATACAGATGGTATAAAAGAATATAGAATTTGGAATCCAGCAATGAAGAAAGTTATTCATTCCAGACATATGGCTTTTGATGAGTCAGCAATGTTTAAACATTTGGAAGTTTTATCATAGGGTTCAGATTCAGCTGATGAGAAGCCTAAAAAGACCGAGATTCCCAATTTTCAAACCCAGAGTAGAGATATTACTATAGATAATAGTGATAGAGCAGTTGACGATACATCATATAATAGTCCACATATTTCCTCTTGTAGTGATGGTGATGGTCATGAAGCTAGAGAGGATTCAGCTTAAGGTGAAGCTGAAAGAGAGTCAGGCGATATAGCCATTCGAGCTAGTCAGAGACCAAAGAGTGCTCCAATTAGATATGGAGATTGGTTATATGCAATTTGAGCCTTGATGATCAGTTTGATTATGCTTTACATTTAATTCATGATGAACCATTGAGCCTTGAAGAAGCCATGAAGTCGAGTGATAACTAGAAGTGGAATTGCGCTATGGAGGTGGAGATTCAGTCTTTGCAAAAGATTAAGACTTGGGATTTGGTACCGCTATCTCAAGGAAGTCGAGCCATAGGTTGCAAGTAGGTGTTCAAGGTAAAAGATGATGGTAGATACAAGGCAAGATTAGTAGCCAAAGGGTTTTCACAAAGAAAGGGGTTAGAGTATGATGAAATATTTGCTTCAGTTGTTAGAGAAACTTCAATTCGAATCCTATTTGCAATAGTTGCTGCTTCGATTTGGAGTTAGAACAACTTGATGTGAAGACCGCTTTCTTGCATGGTGATTTGGAAGAAACCAATCAAATGAAGCAGCCAGAAGGATTTATTGTAGATGGAAAGCCAGATTGGGTATGCAAGTTGAAGAAATCTCTTTGTGGTCTAAAACATTCGCCTAGACAATGGTACAAAAGGTTTGATTCTTTTATGATTTCACATGATTTTAATCGTAGTACTAAAGATGTATGTGTTTATTTCAAGCATTTAAAGAATAATAATTGGGTGTATTTGCTTTTGTATGTGGATGATATGTTTATTGCTTCCAAGGATAAAGCTGAAATTGATGAGTTGAAATTAAAAGCGAAAGTCGATACGAAAAATCTTGGAGAAGCAAAGAAAATTTTGGGGATGGAAATCCAAAGAGATAAATAGCTTGGACTGTTGAGACTTACTCAAAAGGAATACATTTAAAAGGTGCTTGCTCGGTTTAGCATGGATGAAGCAAAGGCTACAGTACACCCATGCCTTTGCATATATAGCTTTCTAACCAGGGCTCTCCGATCTCAGAAAAGGACAAAACCTATATGAAAAAGGTGCCTTATGCAAGTGCAGTAGATAGCTTGACGTATGCTATGGTGTGCAATAGACCTGACATTGCTCAAGCTATTGGATTAGTTAGTAGATATACGGAAAATTCGGGAAAATCGCTTTGGGGGAGGCAGCAAAGTACATTTTTAGATATCTTTGAGGAACATCAGATTATGGGCTTGTTTTTAGCGGCAGAAATAAGTCTTTCAACTTGGTTGGATTTTGTGATTCAGACTATGCCAGAGATAGACATAGAAGGAAGTCAACATCAGGCTATGTGTTCACTCTTGAAGGACCAACTATTAGTTGGAGAGTGAGGTTGCAGACTATAGTTGCTTTGTCTACTACAGAGGCAAAGTTGATAGCTGCAGTTGAGGTAGCTAAGGAGGCACTTTATTTGAAGAAGTTATTGTGTGATTTTGGTTTCATACAAGATGCTTGTTTGGTGAATTGTGACAGTCAAAGTGCTACTCACTTAGCTGAAATTCTGGGTTTCAGTTCTAGAACAAAGAATATATCTCTATGAATGAGGAGAAGTTAGTTCGTCTTCAGAAGATTCACACAAGTGACAATGCAACGGACATGTTTATGAAGGAATTGCCTGCTACTAAGTTCGAGCATTGCTCGAACTTGATTCACTTGATGAAGTGCTAGGTGCTACATGGTGGCACTATGGGGAAGAGAGTTACTTGGTTGAAGTCAAGAGAAGATGTGGTATTCTTCTTGTATGAAGAGATAGGAGTTGGTTGCACGGTGTCTACCATATTTTTGAACGCTTGCAACACTTTGTTGGTGGGTGGTGGCCTTGCCTGAGTTCACTAACAAAGTGCATTGAGGGGCGGCTTTTTCAGGAACTCATTGGGAAGCATTCACATTGGAGTCTTTTGATTGCAGGAGATATTGTATCAAGGTGGAGATTATTTGAATTTTGGTGATATAATATTTCTAAAATTAATTAGATTATGGAGATATTAAGGGTAATTTGGTTACCCGTTTTGTGCAAGAAAGAAATGGAAAGGAATATTAAGGCGATAGGGATATTGAAGATATTCGCCATATGTTTTGTTGCCATATTTCATGGAAGAAGAAATGGAAAGAAATTAAATTGAAAAAATAATTGATTGATGGAGAAAAGAGAAAGTTATCAATCAATTATATGACATAAAATTAATGGGAATATTAGTCTTCCATGAATTGATTTATTTACGTAAATCAATTACTTCATCCCTAAGTAATTTTTCCTTTATATAAAGAAAGGCATAGGAAAGTTATTTTCATGATATCTTCTGTATTTCTTCATTTCTTTGCTTTACTGTAAAACTCTGTAATCTCTTGAATATTAATAAAATCTCTTCCCCATTGAAATGGACGTACACTATCTCGCGATAGTCGAACCACCATAAATATTATGTGTTCTCTGTTGCCTTTTATATTTTTTTATGATCTGTGATTGATAATCATTTCAATCTGTTCGTTCTATCACATCATTGCAAGATCCTATTAAGGTTTTCAGTTGAAAGGGATTGATCACCCCTTACATTTTGTATCTGGGTTTCTTACCCTGCTGAGGATAAAGCCTATTATCATTACATTTCTACTATAAATAGACTGCTATCGGTTTGTACATTGTATTAACGTTACACAACAATAATAACAATTCTTGTACATTTTTTGCTTCTCATTTCTCTGCACCTTGCAACATTGTTGTGTCTGCGTAATTTCTTTCATGGCACCAGAGCACTTGTTTAACGATACACAATTGCCTCACCTCTACAGCATCAAAAAATTCTCATTAGTTGTTGTAGGATGGAGTTGGTAGTGGATTTTAGAATTGCTTCTTCATCTGAAGTGCCTGCTAGATTTCCAGCTATATCTACTTCCAAAATTCAGACTGATTACATAGCCTCGCTTACAAATACCATTTGATTCGCATCTGGCCATGGCAGCTATCTTATTCAAGTTTCTAATCATTATAGTATCTATTATTGCACTCCGATTCAAGAATTCCAATTCTTGAACCAACTTTTCTTCTCTGATTTCCTGAAATTCTTAGTAATGGCACAAGATACTAACAATAATACGGTCACTTCTCAAGGCTCAAATGCAATTAGCACCTCAACCCAAAATTCCACCGAAAACCGGTAAAAAATCATAATTGGCCCCCAAAATCAATTGATCGCAATCCAATTAGATGAAACCAACTATATACTGTGGAGATTTCAAGTTGAGACGACTATTGAAGGATATGGCTTAGAAAGTTACATAAATGGTTCGAAAATCATACCAGAGTAGTTTGTCACTGATGCACAAGGAAATAGTGCACCAAATAGAGAGTACGCGATCTTCTAACGACTAGATTGATTATTGAGTTCTTGGATCTTGTCATCTATCAGCCCCAACATTGTTTCGCAGTTAACAGGTTGCAAAACGACATATGAAATATAGTCAACAGTCAAGAAAGTATTCAATCAACTATCATCAGCAAAAGCTATGCACTATAATAGGAAACTTCACAATTTAAAGAAAAATAACATGCTTATGAGAGATTACTTAGTAAATGTAAAGAATCTACGTGACTTATTCGAGTCAGTAGGGGCCCATTGTATCAAATTCTGGCCATTGTATATTCTAAATAAGCTGGATATGATTACGAGGCAATTGTAGCTATCATCTATGGAACCCACACCAGTTATCTCATGTTCATTCTGCTCTTCTTGCTCATAAGCACTACGCCATAGATGGCCTACTGCATGAAAATTCAAGGTGTTGACAGCTAAAATATTTCCATAGCTATGATGATTTTTGTCTATTGCAAACTATGCTTCAATGTGTTACCTTAGATATCAACCATGTGTTGCAGTAGCCACGTAAACAGAATTATCAATCCGCATCAGCATGATCCAACGGTCCACGTTACCGATCTGCGTCATTCTGACTTTCCTTCACCACCTCAGCTTCTTTGCCCCAAATTTTCATTTTCTCGCTAGAACATAATTCACGCTATTTTCACTTGAGAAAAAATACAGTCGGCTTCCACTTTAATGGCTGACCGAAGACTAGAGTTTTGCCCTCTTTAACGAATCATGACTTCTGCTTCTTTAATTTGAAATTATCCTCTGATTGCTTCGAATTACAACTGCTCCTCTCATCATCGATTTCTCCAATGCTACTGGTGCTCCGATAATCTTCAATCCTGGTCTTGTTGAGATGAATTGGTCTCTGAAATTAGTACGTGATTTTACACCTTTTTACTTTTGATTATTGTTTTACTGTTCGATTTCAATCCCACCATTCTCTATGATGAATTCGTGTGAATTTATAGGGTTTCGAATCCCTAAATAAACTATGATTTCAACATTAGATTTGGTTGGGATTTGTAGCTCCAATTTTTTCTAGTTTGAAACATTCAACCTTTCTGGAATTTAATTTCGGGATGAATGACTCGACTAAAGTTAGATTTTATTGAATTAAATTTTTGGAATTAAATTTCTGAAATTATATGTTGATTAATGGAAGATGAATATTGGGCAAATTAGTATATTTGCAGATTCAAATATAAAATCTGGGAGTTTGTTGAGTTGTTTGAATTACTACTGACTTGTTTATGAGTTTATTGAGTTGTTGTGCACTTGTATATGCTGCGCTTTGGTCTCTCTCCAGTTTAACTTCAATTTTCCATATGAAACAGTATACAAACTCGTAACCATGAAGAACTGGTCTAAATTATTTGAAGGCGATCATGTAAGCTTATTTTATTGATCAAAATAGGTCAATGCATACATTGTATGTATGTATGTGCAGTACTTAAAGGCCTTTACTTGAATCTTACTGCAGCTAAAAGAAGAACTAAGGATCCTATTGTTTGGAAATGGAATGAAACAGCATACAAACTCGTATGTATGCATCCACTTGTTTTCTCTACTGCACTACATCCAATTGTTTATTGGTTTCGTTTGAAAATAACTTAGTATTTATGTATTACTAGGTATGATCGCATCCTATTGTTTGGAATTGGAATGAAACTTGTAAACTACAGAAGAAGTGGTGCAATATACAAGGTATGCTATGATGTGCAGTTTTGATAAGTGCAGTATGCAGGGTGTGTTTGGAGGTGGTGCTGAAGAAGGATAAGTGCAGGCAAGGAGATACAAGGTGTTTGTGGTCGAAGAGGATGTAAGTGTGTTACAGAAATGGAAAATTTGAAGTTTAATGTTTGTTGTTGTTGTTGTTTAAGACATTGGTTGATGACGGACTTGGTGTGCAGTGTTTCGAAGAAGGCTTGGTCTTCCGAAATCGGATAAATCGGGCGGTGCCCACTTGTTCGATCGCCACAAGGACTGTGGGACCTGGATGCCCACCGGCGTTGTGCCTAGACATGATTCTCGGCTCGCCTTCGGCTCGGCACTCAGCTTTCCTTCAGCTCAGCATGTATTTCTTAGCGTTAGTGTCTGTATAAATTAAAACTGCATATGTAATGAGCGAATTGAGTGATACAGTGAGGAAAATCTGTATATGTGAATAATCAGTGTCGTAGTTAATCATTGAGTTGAAAATAGTTAGATTCATAAATTTGTACTATTTCAGTTGTAGGAATAAAATATTTAATTTAACAAAACACTGTTTGAATTCAAATTCTGTGCATTAGTATTCTATTAAAAAAAAAAATCCTGTTGGAGTGTTGCCGTTGCATGGTAAAAGTGTTACCACTGGATGGTTAAAGTGTTACTATAGATAACATAGGGACCGCTTTTAAGTAAAATTACTATCTGTGGCAACACCAGGAAAATGTTGCCATTGGGTAGCAAAGGAGTGGCCTTTGACAATATGGCAATGCTGCAAAATTCAACATCGAGAAAGTGTTGCCGCAAAACAATTTTGGCTTATAGCATTTTTTTGGCACTTCCTACATCACTTCTCTGGTGTTGCAATATGCGATCTATGGTGTAGTGAAGGCAGAATAGAAAAAAGAAGACATATGTATCAGAGTTATCAGTAAATCTTGCTACAGTTAATAGAGGCATATGTCAAGAAAGGGGTAACAACTATCAAAGAGGCAACCAATCAAACAGACCACAAAGAGGAAGAGGTGGTGGCAGGTGGAACAACAATAGCAATGTAGCAACCCGGAATCCCGATATCCTTTGAATCGACCAAATTCACACAAGTCCGAACCAAAGTGCACAGAAAATGGATTAATAAAAGGAAGAAATTGAAGGGTGAGAAAAAAGTAAGAAAGAAAAATAAGAATAGAAGAAAAGAAGAAGGATCAAACTAAACAATATAACACAAAGTCTCACATCACATCGAAAATAAACATAATATAGAAATAAATCTTTATAAAGAACTTATTTTGATACTTACATTCATTAGAGTACATCTGGACAGTTATAACAACCTACCCTCATATATAACACGTAATGGAATAAATACTAAATATGTATCACACATCCGAACTCCTCTAGGTTGTCTTTTGAAGTTCATAGCAACCTATCCTGAACCTGTAAATCTCGGTCTGACCCAAGCATTTCAAATGCCACGGACCAGTCTGGTGAACCAGCATCCAACTGATTTAAAGAAAAAAATCTTTTTGGAAGAAAAATATAATCATGAGACCGGTCTGTACATAAACACTGACAGTTTTTACCTTACGATAACCCAAAACATTTTTGATATCAAATCTGGTGATATTATAACAGTGTCCATATAAAATAAATAACCATATAGTAGAAAACTTGCATCTCATGCTCCCCATACTAAGTATATTTTCATACTATAATCTAATATTACAGATCCAATGAAATTGATTTCGTTGAAATCTGTGACTGTTTCAGAATTGGTTATTTTTAACTTGATTAAATTAATATAAAATCTCATTTTCGCCAAATCAATATTAAACTAAAGTTTTAAACTCTATTAACTTTCATTATATTCCAATAGCATATATCACTATTCAAAAACTATTTTAATCCATATTATATTCTAGGTTATAATGATATTCAATTTATTAAAACCCTTTTTATTCTATATAATGCTCGTTATGGTTTATAAACGATTTCATAGCGACTTTCTGAAAATTTGATTTTGACATAAATCAAAATCTATAATATGAAATCTTGATTTTTCTCTTTCATCAGAAAATTATAATCAAATAAATCCATACGATTCTTGTTTTAAAGAATTCCAACCCAATACTGGATTATGTACATCCAATTGAAGTTCAGACGTAAAACTACGAACTATCGCGATTCTATGAGCTTGTTTTTAATTAAATATAATTTATAGGTTCAAACTTCATTATTAAAATTCAAATCTAAACTTAATAAAATTCTTTTATATTGTCCAATTTACATTATATTGCAAATCCAACTTTATTTTAACCATTTCAGAATTAGATTATTATTTTATTATTCAAATTGAATAAATACTCAAAATCATCTCATTTGAGTTATTTAAATGTCCAAATAAACATTTAAAACCAATTTTAAATGTTCAAACTTAACGGTGAAAAAGCCATTACATTCCTTCTTCCGTAAAAGGATTTCGTCCCCGGAATTACTAAGTTAGGAAAAATACTTCAAAACCATTAACTTTTTAAAAATCTATTTAGTTAAAATTTTATGAACTTTTGTTCCAACATACCCAATTAGTTTTAAATCAAAAATCTTATTCATTTTTTTAACAGAAATTATGAAAATTTTCTAACACCTTAAATTTTCGAATTTTTTTGCTAAAGTCTTCCCAGTAGGATGGACTTCTACAACATAACCGGAGAAATAATAATGTATAGCTCAACCCACATGGTCGAAAAACACAATTCATTTACCAAAATTTATATTTTCACATAGGCATACCTTATATGAGTGATATTAAGTATACCGGCTCAACTTATATTCAATACATGCAACCAAAAGCATTCCCATATTCTCCAGGTACCTGTACTTAACTCAGTTTACCATGCAAGTAACAAATACATGAAATTCTTAAATAACATTTCATTGATCAACAAGTGTAACTATAAAAATTCCCAAAACCAAACATGTAGCATTGTTCATTTAGAAGGTATACGCAAATACATGGTTAAATCATTTAGCTTCAATCCATAAGCGGTTCCATTCAAATTTATCATGCTTGGATTCATTTCCTTAGCTTTCAATCCATTTAACCTTTTTATTGAACCATTGATGAATTATATTCGACTCATTTAACATACAATCAACAAAAAATGCACAACCAACTTAACCCAATCATTCAACTTTTTATTAAATTCAATTGCTTTGATCAAATTCAATTAATGTTCAACATTAATATTTACTTGTTTGCCTTCACTTTGGTTTAACATACTTTAATATCAATCAGTTAATATCTGATCGATTTCCATTCAATTAATATTTATTCGATTTCTAAATCTATTTTATTTAATTCATCTTTATATCCATTCTTAAATTAACTCCAGTTAACCAAGTTAAGTCCCATTTCCAAATTCAATTAATTAATTGATTTTCTAATTAGTTTACTTCCATTTCATATGATTCATTTTAATTTTATATTAAAAATTTCATTTCCATATATGAAATCTCTGTTTGTTATATTAAACCATTCCAATTTTATAATCCAGTTGACTTCCATTCAGATCATTCAAACAAACCAATATTATCTTCATTTGAGAAAATTATGTTAGAATAAAAATATAATTTAGCCAAAATTATTTCATTTACCATCTTTTCCAAATATTGGGCAAAAATAATATAAAAATAATTTTATATTCAATTACAAATACGCGCTCTCATATATGTACAAGGGTATTACTAATCCCATTTCTATTGAGTTATGGCGTAGAGCCAAGGTTATTACTTAACCATTAGCTTTGATACCAACTGTAGTGACCCATAATTTCGGTACCATTTGAATCGACAAAATACACATGACTCCGACCCTAAGTGCACGGAAAATGGATTATTGAAAGAAAAAATTAGAGGGGTGAGAAAAAAATAACAAAGTAAGAGAAGAATAAAAGAAAAGAAGAAGGTTCAAACTAATTAGAACAATATAGAGTCTAACACCGCGGCGGAAATGAATATATTATAGAAACAAATCTTTACAAAGAATTTGTATAGATACTTATATTCATTAGAGCACAACAAACAACCAATACACCTAGAATGTTATAAAAATCGACCCTCATGTACAACACACAATGGAATAAATAATAAATATGAGTCATACATCTAAACTCCTCTAGCATGTCTTTTGAAGTTCGTAGCATCCTATCCTGAACCTGTAAAAATCGGTTTAATCCGAGCATTTCAAATGCCACGGATCAGTCTGGTGAACCAGCGTGAGAAAAACTGTCTAACTTTATAGGTATTATCCAACTTACTTGATGTTAAAAATCTTTTTGAAAGGAAAGGATAATCGTAAGACCAGTCCACACATAAATACAGACGAATTTTACCTTACGATCACCCGAATTATTTTTGATATCAAATCCATTGTTATCACAATAGTGTCAATATCAAATAAACAACCATCTAGCAGAATTCTTGCATCTCACGCTCCACTTACTTAGTATATAATCAAAAAACTACATGACATGTATTGGAGATTGGATTCCAACTATGAAAAGGTAAGGGATCACCTTCCGAACAATGTACCTCTAAAGAGCAATACACAAGGGTTCAACAAGAACATCTTGCAATTTTGTCACATGTAACATGCCACTCATTCAAATTGAGTGTACCGAGTATGTTATCACTAATGGTTGGGCTCAGTCCACTATTTTTCGTAAGCATATAGAAGCGAAAGAAGAAGGAACAAATGAAATTTGTCTAGATGGTAATAATACACCCTAATGCGAATGACCCACATAACCATGCTATCTTCCCTATTTATATCATTTTCCTAGTTGACGAGGCTTTAGGTCAGATTACCTTTTAGATAACATCACAATAACATTGTATCCCACATTTTCAGATGAATCAAATTACCAATTGACGTCCACAAATATACTCTGGGTGTTAAGCTAAAAGAAGTTTCCTTCTCTGCCACCAAACTCTGTATTGTAAAAATCAACATACATGACTCTTAGGAAGTGCTATGTCATACATTCGTCCAAAAAAGTCATCCAAGAACATGATGAACTAAAGGCACTCTCCTACGGCATCATATATACGAACCACCCGGATTGGATACGAGAAGTCCTTGCAATCCGTAGATTACAACCATGAAAGAATCACAGTCTATCTCTAGGAACGACCCAGAGATTATAAGCAGTTCATCCGTTTTATGAAGATCTACAGGTCTTTAAATGCTCCATCTCGAACATCATCTGATATCTTCCGCATTACGTATTTGCTGGTTAGGAATGGTAATCAAATATAAACTTGATCCTGGTCTTTCTGTACCAAGAATCGATAATAGGCTAGATTTGATAGTCAGTTATTTAACTATCAAATAAACAACCATTCAACCATGAAATTAAGTGAATTCACTGGTTCGGTACATAGCATCACTTGGCCTCTTTAATTAAACTAATTAATGAATGGTTAATTTAAACTTATAAATCTTTAAATGTTTGAAACACGACCTTTTACTGCTTATATTAATATATAAGTACTCTTAAAAACATTTTATTTACTTAGAAAATATCTTTTATATATATATATATATATATATATATCATAGTTTGGGTTCAAACAAATGTTGTGTAAACATCGTTATGACACTCAAAATATTTATGTCGGAATTTGATTACTCTATTCAATATAAATATTTAAAAATTAATTATTTATCATTTAACAACGAAGCTAAACAAGTTGGGGGTATAGTTACCTCTCAGACCTTGAATGAACAACATTTTTTACTTTAAAACAGATAGAAATTTCCGTTCTTAAATGTCACCTCAAAAACGAGATATCCATCTAAATCTCATAGCCATATTAAATATTTCATTTATAAATATCATTTGCAAAACATTTGTTATAATTATTATTTATTGTCTAAAAGCGGGAATAAAGTTCTTTTTATAAAAGTATATGTTTATTAACAAAATCTGTTTAACTTAATATTCGTAAAACAATGTTATGGATCCCATTTCCTATAGCATTAACCTTTTTAGAAAAATATTCATTTATATTCAATAAATCATTTCCTTAGCATACTCATTTGTACTCAAGAAAATCCTTAGTACATTCATTAACCAGTTTGCCAACCTTTAAACCTATATTTAAAAATCTCTTTTACTATAGGAAATCCAATTTATAACCCTTTTCTATACAATTCAACTTATATACGTAATTCTATTTATAATTTTACTTTTTGAAAAAAAAGCCATGCTATTTTCATTACTTATAAAATAGTGCTAAAATACTTAACTGAATGGTATAAGTATAGTTACACTTCATACTTGGGCCATAACAATTTTAAATTAAACATTATTTACTTGAAAATCCAGTAGTTCCAATTACATATTAAAATCTGGCAAACAATTTGCATTATTTCTTTTACAGAAATAATATACTATTTTCAACATCTTCTTTCATTACAAACTAATACCATCCCTTGATAATAGTGAAGTCGTTCAAGTTGGGGTATTTTATTTACCTCTCAGTCCTTGATCGACAACGTTCTTATCTGAAGATAGATAAAAGTTCGTAACTCTAAAACTGATATTAATTATAATATCACATTAAATTCAATTTTACTATTCCATTTAAAATATAAATCTATTATTTCTCACATCTAATTTACAAAGTCCCTATATACTAGTAAGGAACTTTCACAAATACGTTTATTAGGTATGAAACCCCTATTTTATATTTTACGAAATCTTTAACAAATCTACGAATGCTTTCACGTACTTTACACGACCATTGTCTTACTGTAATTTATTAAAATGATTGGTTCTAACACACTTAACCATATGTTAATATTTTTTTAAAATTAACTTTAGTTATATCTAAACGACTATAATGACGTAATTTAAACCTCGAAATTTATTTTGAAAAATCCGACTAATTGCTTATTAATTTATTTGAACATAAGAGTTTACAATATAAAATATTTATAATTACTTTAAATCCAATCATAAATATCAATTTAGTCATAAATATCTATTTTTATATAACTTATAAAAAATATAATTGAAAATCTTGCTCCAGTTAAAAATAAATTTTTATAATTTAAATGTCATCGATTCACCCGAATGAAATCAACGTCTCAAAAGGTATAAATATTAAAACAGTTTCAGACTTGATTTGAAATCGATTCCAAACATTTCTTATTTTACCGACGGTACTAAAGAGCCAAACAACTGCTAAAATACAAAACTATGAAATAAAGGTTTTGTCTTATCTGATTTCACACTCAACCAAATATAATCATAATATATGATAAACATTATCAAAATTAGTAAGGAATTCTATTGGATCCCTGCAATCTGTCTTTTCCTTCACCACAAACACGTTACCTCAAAATAAAAACATTTAATTCAATATACATATATAGTTTTCAACAATCAACCAATAACAACAATCCAAGCATCCATATCTTTTAATTTAATACGTTAAATTGCTATAAATATGACCAACAAGGTAAGTTAGCTCATTTGGTAATAATTGTTGTAATAATGATTTTATTTCAATTAAATTAAACGAATGTTTAATTTAACCAATTCATCCAATTTATATAAATATTTAGCACGCATCAAACAATCATCAAACATAGCACACAAATGGAAATACTGACTTATACGAAATATAAGCGGGTCAAAAAAAGTGAGTTGTACACATTGATTCCATTCATCGCTATAGCAATTCGGTTTCAGTCAAATTAAACAAGCGCATAGTTCAACTAAAAATTCCTGTTGATTCTAGCTTTGTCCAAACTAGTCCCAGATTGTAGTGTTCGTCAATACGAACCCGACATTGCTTGTTTCGTTTGTTCTGACCTTACAATAAAAAGTAATTAACATTTAAGTATATGCTTTTAAATTTATATAATTAATTTCTTAGTTAAATATTTATTTACCTAATTACTTTGATTAGCGATAACGCAGGTCGACTAATTCCTTTCTCCTTCGTCCTTGTATAAATCGCAACCACACCATGTGGAACCACACAACCCACTACTGTACTACCAATCTGACCACCTGAGTAGCATATGACACTGCCGACGTGAGCAACCCAGCCTCCTCTACCTTTACCGTAAGCCTCGACCTGCCCAAACTCTCCGCTAGTCGATAGTCCACCCAAATCCGCCATCCCTTCTTAGCACAGATTCGGCCACCATGACACAAAACTCCATCATAACCGTTCAGTTTACAGCTCTCGACGAGCTCGACATGTTTTTAGTTGAGGGATTTTCGAGTTGATGAGTGGATTTCGAGATTTGGGGGAAGAAAATCGAAAGTTCTCAGTTGTTCAAAAGATTAGATAAAGACATGATTACTGGTTTGCCATGCAACACGAGGTGGATTAGAAAAATTAGGTTAAGGGCTGTATATATAGAGAGAAATATATTATTATTTTATTATTTTACAAAACTAATGTCGTAAGTTTCATGCTCAAACTATCACATACGACCTCCAATTGGGACTAAAACTGAAATCCTATCATAAGTAAATATTCCGGACACGATGGAACTGGTTTCATTGAATTCCAAGATAGTATGTACAATTTCCTTTTTATTTCACAATGTGAATCGATAGATGTTTATATTGCGCGTGATCACAAATAAACCCAATTGATTTAATATTAGAAATCTTACAATAATTAATCACTACGGATTTAATAAATTAGTTTTATTGAAATACGAGATTGTTTGAAAATTGGCTACTCTATAGTTCCATATTAAATCGATAAAATATAAATGATTTAATAAAAATCTATGTGTTTACCATTCCTGCAATCAAATAGTAAGTTCGATCAATGCGAAAATTGGAATCCTATAATAAATTACGAATCCGATGGCATAGGTTTCTTCATATTCTAGAACTATTCTCCTGGAATGATATTTTATAAGTAAAACGATGCTATTTTGGATACAAAATTACCTGATAATAAAAAATAATGAACTATATACATATCGTGACTCTAAATGCCAATACGAATTCTAAGGAATTGGTCTCGTATCTTAATTCGATTTTTAGCTCAAATTACATACAAATTCCTTTCAAATCAAATTAAGTTCATTTAATTAATACCTACGTAAAATAATTTCATATTTATGGCTACCGCGGTCACATACGATATTAGACTGCCACAAAATTTATTTCATACAATAAACTATTATTATGGATCCAATGAATCTGATTTTGTTGAAATTCATGACTGTTTCAGAATTGGTAATTTCAACTTGATTAAATCAATATAAAGTTCTCATTATCAATATTAAACTAAAATTTTAAACTCTATCAAGCTTCATTGTATTCCAATAGCGTATATATCTACTCAGAAAAATATTATGATCCTTATTTAATTCCAGGTTATAACGATATTTAGTTTATTAAAACTCTTTTATTCTATTTAATAATCGTTATGGTTTATAAACGATTCTGTAACAACTTTTTGAAAATTTGATTTTTGACATAACTCAAAATCTATAATATGGAATCTTCATTTTTCTCTTTTGTTAGAAAAATATAATCAAATAGATCTGGATGATTTTTGTTTCAAAGAATTCCGACTTATATTAGATTCCGTACATTCAATTGAAGTTCAAAACATAAAACTGTGTATTACCATGACGCTGCGAGCTCATTTTTAATTAAATATGAATTATATGTTCAAGCTTCATTTAATAAACGAATTCCTTATTAAAATTCAAATATGAACTTAATTAAATCCTTTTATATTGTCCAATTCGTATTATATTATAGATCCAACTTTATTTTGACCATTTCACAATTAATTATTATTTTATTATTCAAATTGAATTAATACTCAAAATCATTGCATTCGTGTTAATTAAATTTGCAAACCAACATTTGAAATTAATTTTAAATGTTCAAAATTAACAGCTAGAAATCTCGGTTGTTACAAGCAACATGTCAAGACGTCAAGTATGTGAGAAACTTTGCTACACATCTAACAAATGTTATTTCAGATTCGACTTTGCTTATATTTCAAGTCAAGGAAATCAAAAGAATAACAACTTCAATGCCAGTGTCACTAATATACAGAAATACTCAACAAATCAAACTGACAACTTAAAGAGTGCTGAAATAGCTAAAGTTTAAGACATCACTGATGATGATTGGTTCCTGGACTTAGGTGCCGCTAATTATGTCACAGATAATCTCTTGAATTTAAATCTTGGGAACTGGGAATATAAAGGTAAACATTGTATTCAAATGGGTAGTTATCAATCTACATCGATCGTTTATACAGGACATGCTTATATTCAAGGTGATAAAAAAAATTATTTTTGAACAATATGTTAAGAGTACCACAAATAAAGAAAAACTTGATAAGTGTTTCCCGACTTACATGATATAATAACATCTACTTTGAATTTTATACAAACTATTGCCTTATTAAAGGCATTCTAACTCAGAAAATTTTACTGCAGCGTAAAGAAGACAAGGGATAGTACAAATTTGCTGTTTGTGATGCTGAGGAGATTTTCATTTCAAAGACT
This sequence comes from Allium sativum, assembly GCA_030737875.1. Taxonomy (NCBI): domain Eukaryota; kingdom Viridiplantae; phylum Streptophyta; class Magnoliopsida; order Asparagales; family Amaryllidaceae; genus Allium; species Allium sativum. The sequence continues at coordinate 535,167,162 of CM060926.1, forward strand.
TACTACAATGTATCTGAAATAAGTGACAGTAACAAAGAGTTAGATTCTTCTGATATGTGTCATATGTCAGAAATAAGTGGCAGTACCAAAAGTTTAAATTCTTTTGGTATTTGGCATGCTAAACCTGGTCATCCAAGTATCGGTATTGTTAAGAATTTTTCAGATAGTAATGAAATTCATGCTGATAAATCTCATATCTATACTTATTGTCAATTAGGCAAAAGTTAGAAATTGCTCTTCAAAGATTTTGAAACCATATTTTAGTATGCACTATAGATAGTTGCAATTGATTTGTAGGGTCCTGCACCCATTGACACATATTATGGGTTCAAATATTATTTATCTTTTATTGATGATTATTCTAAATATGTGTGGATTTATTTTCTAAAAAAGAAATCTGAGGCATACATTGTTGTTTTACAGTATATTAACTGTGTTGAGAAGCAAATTGGTTGTACCCTAAAAGTTATTCAAAATGATGGGGAGTAAAACACTTAAGAAATTCTCTTAAAATAAAGTAATAATTCATAGGGTAGCCTGTATTCATACATCAAACAAAATGGTTTGATTGAAAGGAAACATAGACATATTGTAGAGTGCAGGGTTACTCTGCTTACAAAGACATCAATGCCTTCGAAAATGTGGCCTGATGCCTTTGCCACAAAAGTGTCTTTTATCAACAAACTGCCAACCAAGACACAACAATTTAAAAGTCCAAATGAAAAACTATATAATCATAAACCAAATTACATAAATCTAAAAGCGTCCGGTTGTTTTTGTTTTTTCTGACTAAGAATGTACAATTCACATAAATTAGATTTTAAATCTTCACCTTGTACATTCATAGGATATGCAAATAACATCAGGGGTTATAAATGCCTTGATAACAACGGCATAGTTTGTATCTCTAGACATGTGATTTTTAATGAGAACGTGTTTCCATTAAGGGAGGAAATATAAAAACAACAGTGAAATATATAATGCAAAATTCTCTATCCCTCATATACCTCAGGTTTGTGATCATCTTAATATTGACACATGTCAAAGTTGTTTGAATGGTACAGGACCAAATCTTACACGTAAAGAGACAGGGGATAGTCAGACTGCATCACTTAGGGATAATAGTGATCACTCTATCTCATAACAAACTATGAAAAATGAGGAGATACAAAATTTTAGGAAATAAATAAGGAAAACACAGCCACACATCAGGAAGTTCCTCAATAAACTACACAACCAACTAGACATCATATAATGATAAGGGATAAATGTGGCATTTTTAAATAAAAGGCATATAACATAAACTTGGATAATAATGAACCACATAGTTACCAATAGGCAAGTCAAAATGAAAATTGGAAGGCAACCATGGATGAAGAGTATAAGGCTCTCATCAACGATCATACATGGAAGTTAATTAAATTAACAAAGAATAAAATTTTGTTGGATGTAGATGGACTTACAAATTAAAGAGAAATGCAGATGGGATGGTGCAAAGATACAAAGCAAGGCTGGTTGCAAAGGGAAATTCTCAATCAAATGGTTTTGATTTCACTGAAACCTTCTCCTCAGTGGTTAAATCAACAACTATAAGAGTTATATTAACTCTAGCTCTTCACATAAAATGGAATATTAGACAATTGGAGGTTAACAATGCCTTCCTAAATGGGGAACTTCAAGAAGAAGTGTTTATGGAACAACCACAGTTTACATACAGAAATGAGGCACGGAATATGCATGCAAGCTAAAAAAAGTTGTCTATGGTCTCAGGCAAGCACCAAGGGTGTGGTTTGAGAAGCTAAAGTCAAACCTAGTCAAGTTATTGCTTAAACCACAAAATAAGACAATTCTCTATTCATAAAGATTCATAATGGTTCAACAACTTATGTACTCATCTATATGGATGATTTTATTAACCCTAGGGTTGTCAGTTAGATCTGATCTGATGGATACGGACCCGATCCGGTGGGTCTTTGTTCTAGGCGGGTCATGTCTTGTCCGGTCTAAACTATACATTTCAAAAATTTGAACCCCAAGTGACACGAGCTTTAGTTGGGGTCGGATCAGATTGGTTCGGTTGGATAGTAACACTAAAAATACATATATTTAAATGTTTTTAGGTCGGGTATTTGGGTTGGGTTTGATCGGGTTTATACTATACTTTTCATCACCGAGACCCATCGGGTTCAATTCGGGTTTGGATCTTTCCGGGTTGGTTCGGTTTACAGGTTCCCGGTTCTAATTTCTAGCCCTAATTATCTCTAGAACTAGTAATAATTAAGTCAACACACTAGTGAAGAAGTTAAACAGAGAATTCTCAATCAAGGACTTATGTCAACTAAGCTCTGTTTTAGGGAATAAAGATAAAAGAATTTTAAATTCAGAAATCATGTTGAGTCAAAGCAAATACATCTCAGAAACTCTAGCAAAATTAAAATTGGATAAAGCAATTCCGCCTACCACCATGAGTGCAAATTTACATTTGTCTAAACATCAAGGGGAACTAATTTAGAATGAAAAAAATATATAGGATCACTATTGGAGCAATTCAATGTGTTGCTATTACTCGACTAGAAATTTCTATAGAATGCCAATGAAGTTTATCCGACAGGGTCTACCCGGCAGGGAGTTTTATAACGAGGGATCACCTAAGTCAGAAACCAAGAAAGAGGGAGACATGTGCTCTACATATTCAAACCCAGAAGGGCTATCGGTATTAACCGACTTAGTACCGACACATCGGAAGGCGAAGGTACCATGGGTAGCAAGCCCGAAGTACACAAAGATTATCCAGAATCTGCCTTTGAAATATCTGCTGCATAAATGACGAAAGGTCACATTGATAGACAACAGAAACATCACCAAAATCTACCTTCCGAGAAACCAGACCAGCCCAAAAGCTCCACTGAAGGGATAACCAGGACCCTGACGGTGATACAAGCTGTCTGTACTAATCCACTTAGTACAAGAACCAACAACGGTCTCGAACCAGCGGTTACCTACATACATAATGGGGGCAAGCTCCTCTAAATATTCATGAGAAATCTGGAAGCCTACATCTAGAAGCTTACTTCGGAGAGCCTACACTCAGGAGCTGCTATTGGAAGTTCAAATGTCACCCAAAAGCCACCACATCGGCAAGCCCATATCAATCATAAAGAAGCCCCAATTGACGGAGACCCTCACTTTAAGGACTATAATTAGCACCACGAAGACGGCCGAAAGCCAAACCTCCGAGAACTTGGAAAGGAGCAGCCGATAATGGCCCTTGCAGGCCCAATAGCCTAACAGTAGAAGGCCCCCAGAATTCTCTATAGTAAGACCCCAGGAGCCATATAGAGGGGGCAAAATTTTAATTTTTGAATCTTGTTCTCTCTTCTTTCTTCTTTTTCTCAAGGAAGAAAACCCGAATTTCCAAATGGGATTGGGGATTACCTCAACTTTTGTAATACATCTACAATTTATGAATGAAGAACTCCAAGTCTTAAACATCTTGCGATTTGATAATCTTGTTGTGCCATTATGATGAAGTAGGGAGTTAACACTAACCTTTCATATGAGAAAGTCGGTTATGGCGATTTTGTGAAGGAGGAAGAGCTTCATGGAAATTCGAAGCCCTCTTCCTTCTATCTCGAGAGTTTTGCGATGCTGAACGATGATCTCATAATAAGCCTAATGCCTCCTAACCTCAAAAAAAGGGGGACGTCTACAGGCTTATAACTTGATATTTGACGCAACGTAGGCCCTTCGTGTCGGTCCGATGCAGAATGATTATCTGAGTTAATGAGCATTGCGATGCCCTCTTTTCCGAATAGCGGGGAGTATTGGCCTGTTTTCTTCTTACCACAGTATACATCATCACATTCATGATCTAGGGAGTAATTGATTTCATAAATACTTAGTTGTGTCAAGCTAAGTAAGCCTTCTTAAGGCCATTACGGAATTTTGCTATATTGCAAATGTGATATCCATCCCTTAAGGGAAGGATAACTGACCTCAGAATCTGAATTCTGATGCCTAAAGAAAGGTAGATTTGGCTAAGAAACATAGGTTTTCGAATGTCCTTCAGTAACCCTGGGTCATGACTGCATTAAATTCCTTGAACACACGTCTAAAATAACTTCATCCGCGTGTTGATGAAAAATAACATTGACATTTTGGCGCTAGAAGGAGGGCTTGAACCTCTGTCCTTGCGGTTAATCTATCAAAAATTAACTTGGCAAATTTATTTCTCCATGGAAGGAAAGATAAAATAAAAAAGACTGGAAGATTGAAACAAGGAATCGACTCCTGATGCAACCCTTGAAGGAAACATGGAGCTAATGCTTTATTCGAACAACAGCGAAAGAGGAACCACATTCAATCCACAATAACCACCAAACTCAAATGCCATTGAAGATAGTGCCGCAAGAATTTTAGCCTTGGAGAAGCAACTACAGGAAATGCAAGCTCAGGTAAATGCTGTACAACACAAAGGTCCTCAAGGATCACCAAATCTAGCCAGAGAGAGACGAATGAATCTCCGAAAAAGAAAGGCTCCCATTCAACACTCAGAAGCAAAGGAGAAGCTTAAGCGAATTCCTCCAAGAAGAAGTCTCATCTGATAGGAGTAGACCATCAAGTGAATCGAAGCGAGCAGGAACAGTCCGGTAGTTCCACTTCCAAAGGTTATGATCCCAAGAGAATAAACTATGACAACACAGAAGCTTATCTTAAAGACTTCACCTAGAAGACCGTTAAAGACTTATTGGGAAGAAATAGGAAGAGGACCCAAGATGACAGGGTTAACGACAACGAAAGGGTAGCTCCATTCATCGATGAAATTATGAATACCATCGAGAGTGAAGGTTCCAACCATAAAGTATCTAGGGACAACTGACCCCGACGATCATCTAATGGCTTTCGACGGTCAAATGGATCTCTACTATAACGACCCAAGCTTCCCCGTAAAGGAAAGCCCGGATTGAGTTGAGAACATTACAAATTAGAACACAAACAGAAGAACATTTCAATTCTTATTACAACAATTTCATCAGAATACAAGAATATACAGAGTATGAACAAATATTACACATTTACAAAGTATCAGAGATTTACAAGTTACAACGCAGCGAAAATAATACAAAACACAACTGAAAAGAATATACGGATACACAGCTTTCCGAATATCATTCTAGCTACAAACCAGGATCCTGTGAATATAAATCTGCAAAACCAAAACTACTAGCTGCCCATGTGGAAAATAGGGGCACCAAGAGTTTAGGTTAAAACAATAAACTCCAGGTCAGTCATGTGACTGGTGTGAGAACTAAACAGTTATTCAAATCTTTACTTTAAAATAAAGTAAATCCAGGGACCACGCCGTATAACATAGAACTGGTTTCCTCCTAAGAATATCATGCATATAACAAAAAAGCATAATGCTTTTTGGAAAATTGAAGCTATTATAAGACCCAGGTCCCATCACACAATGCAACGCAAGCTGGAGGATATGGTTTTCCCTTATAATAGCCAAACATGCTTGGTACATTTAAAACAAATCATTTGATACTATTATAAGTGCATAGTGTATAAAACAACTTCAAATATAAATGTATCAATCTTAGACGGCACAGGGACCATATATCATGTCGCCAATACTAGGATCTACAATCAAAACTGCAAATGTCACGCATTGGAAGTTGGATTTCCATCTGTGAACCAAGGCAAGGGATCGTCCTTACCGAATTCGAGACTGTCTAGCCTGAGCCTCAGGAACAGCCGCAACTGCACCTTGGATCGTCAAGGCCGGTCCACACGGAGTGGATTAAAATGCCTGAACACTGCGTTTCCCTGCCCTATGGGGCGTAAATATGGTCTATATAAAGACCATCCATCGGCTTCGCAGAGACCGAAATAACCGAGGCGCCTCGCTATCCATCATCCACATAAGTAAAACGTCAGGGCTTACAAAACGCTGACACCACTCCTAGTTAGAAGGACATGCATTCCCTCCCTGAGGTCCTCTCCCGTTTTTGGTTCACACCAGGGTGTGAGGCTCGCGAATAAACGCTACACAAAGCTATGCTATATTAAATCCGTGCTTTAATCATCAACCACAAGACTCTGCTTTCAACAGAAGCTTTGATCATCTGCATCTCAACATGCTACACAGGCAATTCACGCTATGCAACCGATGTCAATCAATCACACAGAATGAAGTCCGATGTCAGACACACATCCATTTACAAGTTCGTTTTGGGTCTAAAAGAAACCGGAGGCACCTTATTCCTCGTCCCGTATATCCAATACAGGAGAGAGGTCCCCGTATATCCGGTCGATCTCCTAGTACGTCTGGACGATCACCACTTATTACCTTGTCTTGGGTGTACAACCCAATCAAGACATTAGTAATCATCCAAATGATGTGAAGACCTCCGGTCTTCGACCACCGTCTTCATCCTCGACATATCATCAAATCAGTTATTCAGAATGGGATAAACCCGGTCTTTTTGAATAACTCGCGTATATAATAAACAAGTGCTATAAAAACACAATATACGCCTCATTCCAATCCAGAATATTCCTTTATTCAAATATTCTTATACTTTGGGAAAGGTTCCCATTAATTTTATCAAAGATAAATTCTTTAAATAAATTCTTTAAATAAATTCTTTAATCTTCCTTTGCATATTAATTCAAACCATTTAAAGGTTTTCCAAACTAGTCGGGATTAGCGAACCTTACTGAAGTAATCGTTTGTTTAATTTCCCAATCCCAGCCTATTCATCCATGAAGTAAAACTGGTAATACTTCATATCTAACACCATAGTGTTATCGGTAAATTCAATTACCATTTCACGTTCAAATCTAATTAAAGATTTAACTATCGCCTGGAGTAAAACTGGTGGTACTCCATTTTCGATCATTTCTCGAATTTGATAATTTAAATTATCACATTCCCATTTCAATGTAATTAAAGATTCATTAAACCTCCAATTCAGTTTTAATCTCAAAAATCATTACTTGATGATTATTCCAAATTAAGAAATTAATCTTATCTTTAAATGGGTTAAAGAACTGATGCCATTTAAAATACAGCTCAGGATAAACCCAAAATCACATTCCATTAACAATGGAATCTTCACGGAATACAAATCAATATATATAATCGATGTGAAACTCTATATCCAACCAATAATATAAATGGAATAACGGAAAAACCTCTTAAATTCCATATATAGTAACAGTCTTCCTCCACAGAAGTCCACTTCGGTCATTACCAAATCGAATTCCACTCAATTCCAATTTAATATGTTAAACTATAAAACTTTGCTTTGGAAAATCTCCTTTAAATCTTAACAAAATATTTATAAATTCCAAATCACATTTCACTGTAAATCGGGTTAAAGAACGAATGTCGCTAAAAACACATTTCACTATAAACCCAATTCACATTCCATTTCAAATCCAATTAAATGTTAATTAATTTGTAATTCTTCTCCATATCTTAATTAAAAGATTTATTCTTTTCACGCGGGGTTTAAGAACAATGTTACTGAAGACCCCATCTCATCAGTCTCTAACCGTAAATTAGTAAGAGAGCAATTCCCTAAGTATAAATCCGGAAGGCCGAAACCAACATCAGATCAATACCAAGGAAACCATTTAACTTAGCTAATCTCCAGCTAGTTTCTAATTTCCTTAACTCTATTTGGTTTAAGAACAGTGTTAGTGAAGACACCGTTCACGACAAACCAAAAATCCAATTTGAGGTTAAATACAAGGCTCTGAATAGAAAATATATCGGCTTATATTCAATATCAAATTCTGAACTCAACAAACATCGTATTGGAATAACGATATATATGTCTTCCAAATTCCTTCACAATATCCGTATGATCACAGAATCCAATATCGAAATATTCCGAAGATAATTTCGATCCAAATCAATTCCAATTCATATATTGGAAATCCTGGTTATTTTTAAAACCATTTCAAATCAAATTTATTTTATTAAAAATAATTGGATTATAATTCTAACTAGTTCATTTTGATAAAAATCTATTTTTATTTTTTCAAATATGGAATTTTTCATCCTAATTCTTTCCAAATCATTTCTTATGATTTTACACTAATTATTAATATTTTTAATAATTTTATCAAGGTCCGTATAGTCGATTTCCATAAATGGCCATCGAACCGCACTTATAGCGACCTTTTCCCAATTTGATTTGGACATAATTCCAAATCCAACTGTTAGATTTCAAATATCTAATATTCTTTAGAAAGATCTTTTCGATACGAACCCAACGGTTCCGGTTTTAGGAGAATCCGACGGTCGGATCTCCCGTAATGTCCATTCGAAATCAATGGTCGAAATTTGCGAACTGTCGCAGCGCGGCGCGTTCTATTCAGGCCACTATATTATATATATAATATATTTTTCGTCGATTCCCATTTAAAACATATTTTATAAATCATTTTAAATTCGTTTTCAAAACGATTTCAACTTCATATTTAATTTCAAATCAAAATTGAATATTCCGTATCATTAATATGTAAATGATAATATTTTCAAAACATAAGATTTTGAAATCAATTCCTTTTTGATATTCATTATAAAAATGAATAAAATCCATATAAATATCGTTCACATCAAAATGACATTAATCTAATCAACACGACTTTATATATTTATATACATTCTTGTCCATCCCAAATCGGACATTAAAATCAGATTTTGATTCTTTTCTAAATATTATTTTAAAATATTCATTATTTCTAAACTGGAATCAGACACGGCCAATTACCATATAATGTGATTTATATGGATTTCATACAACATATGTATACAACAGCCACGATAAACAATCAACCATCATCCAAAGTGCATTCTACACTGTATAAGCATTAAATATAAATAATTAACACTTACAACAGTCTGTCAACCTATCGATTGACATACAACTAAACAGTTGGGATTGGTGTACATCAAATATCATCCCAAGATTCCCAACACCCGTGTGGGGTTTCAATCCACAAACACAGATTTTATTTGTGCAGTTGGGCGACGTGCAAAATTTATCGTCCCAATCCATATTAATCAAATGTGTGTACATAAACAAATTGTCTGATTTGTAAATGAATATTTACTTTTGCTTCATTTATTCATTAAAAATTATATTTTAATGATAAAGTATTCTACTCGACATATGAATATTTTATATAATCCATTTCACATCACAAACAATTTCAAAAAACACAATCAAGCAAACAAGTCATCCATGGTCTGCGAACGACGGGGAGCAGTTCATATATGCAGTTATAAAATAAATAACTGTAAAAGAAATTATAGTGAGAAGTTCACACCTTTGGGATCCACTCCTCCATTCTCTATTTCTGAACGGTTCAGATTTTCTTTCCACCCGTTCCATCGCAACCCTTTTCACGCTGTTCATAGTAAAAATCATATTTTTAATATGATGTTTTATATATAAAAATCATATTTTTACATCGCTACTTCATTATAAAAATTATATTCTTATATCGCTCTTCATCTAATAAAGATTATATTTTTATAACTCTTCCTAAATAAAAATCATATTTTTATTCTATACAAAAATTGTATCTTTGTTATGCTATCATATAAATAAAAATCCAATCCTTATTCGCTATTTAGATTTTAAAAATCATGTCTTTTATATTTTAAAAATCACTTCTTTTACAAAGTAAAAATCACTTCTTTTTATTTTTAAAATCTAATCCTTTTGCTTTTAAAAATCTAGTCTTTCTACTTATAAAAATCTAGTCTTTTTTCATTTTTAAAATCCGATCCTTTTGATTTAAAAATATGATCTTCTTCTTTTAAAAATCTAGTCTTTTTCATTTTTATAAATCCGATCTTTTCAAAAGTAAAAATCCTAGCTTTCCTAAAATAAAGATCTTAGCTTTTCCTAATCAATGCTCAAAACCTTTTCAAATCAAAATCCAATCTTTACTTGTTTTTAAAAAAAATCATATTTTCTTTCTTTATAAATTATGTTTTCCCTATAAACTGAAATTATATATATTTCTTTCATAATTAATCGAAGCAAGGCAATGGAGAAAAAAATAACAGAACTTACAGTAAAAATTTCTGGACTGAGAGGGGAGTGCTACACGTCACGAGCGGAGGAGGGTCAGAGGGGGGAGGTTGCGGGTGTCGACCTGTCCTGGGAGGCGGTCAGTGGGCCACAACGGCATCGGATTGGGCTAGGGCTTGGGGATTTGGGGGAGGGCGCAGCTTCCTCGCGCTGAAGGAGGGGACAGAGAAGGAGGGAGGGGCGACGGTCTCCTGGGGTGGTGGCGCCAGAGGCGCGGCGCCTCTAACAGCTGCGGTGGCGGCGAATCGTCCCCCCTTCACGCCGTTTTTTTTTCTATTTTGACTTTCGGTGTTTGACTGAATAGGAGAGATATGAGGGAGATTATATAATAATTATATTTAATTTAAATTTCCATAAAGGTGCTTTTTCATTCGAATCCCGAATCAAACCCAAACAACTGTCATTCCTAATACCCCCATTCCGAACACAACCGGATATGTTTCGTAAGCCAATTCGGCTGTTACGATCAGTTTTACTTTAAATTACAATATAAATCAACTTATATTTAATTCAAACGTACATTTTAATTTACCGAGGCCACATACTGACTCTGAAAATTCCAAAAAATTATTTCTAGCTTCGTATTGATGATACAGTCCTAACAAAACTAATTTCATCAAATTTGAAAATCGTTTGAAAAATGGCCATTTTTTTGTCGATCCAAATTGACTGTAACGTAACTGTTAAAACACGTTTTCTTTTGCCACACTCACATATTGATTCCAAAAATTATGAATTTTGGAGACTAGCAATAATTTGATATCCCAGATCCAACAAAAGTGGTTTCGTCGAAAACGGAGGTCGTTTGCAAAATCGCAATTTTTAAGGGCTATAATTCCATAGCGACTATTCTGACTTTTCAACTGGGCATTACTTTTTATTCCCGTTATGAAATTTCAATTTTTCAGATTCGTTGGAAAGATATTTTCAAATAGATTCAAATATTTTTGATTTCACTAAAATCAGGTTTATTTTGAATTCTGTACAATCATTTGAAATTTGAAATCGAATTTTCAAACTACCGCGCCATTTCTAATTCCTTTTATAATTAAAATAAATAATTATATTCTAACTTCGATTCCAATAAATATATACATTCTAATTCTATTTAAAATAAATTTCTCATCGTTATTATTTAAAATAAATCATTTTGAATATTCAAAATTTAATAAAATTGGCAAAATAAAAATTTTAAATTGGTTCTCATTTTGTAGCAACCCAGAAAATCTGAGCCAATTTAAAAAATTTAATTTGGCTATTTTTGTGAATTTTAAATAATATCGACGAAAAGTGTGTTTGAATCGATGTTTGATAATGAATATAATTATTTTTAATTATAAACAAGGCCTGAAATGGCGCGGTAGTTTCAAAATTTCAATTCAAACTTTGACTGACTGTACCGGGTGCAAAACAAAACAGATTTTAGTGAAACCAAAAATATTTAAATCTGTTAGTGAATATCTTTCTAACGAATCTGAAAAATCGAAGTTTCATAGCGGGAATCAAAAGTTATGTCCAAATGAATTTTCAGAAAGGTCGCTATAGAGTTTATGTAGCCCGTGAAAATGGCCATTTTGTAAACGACTTCAGAATTCGACGAAACCACTTTTGTTGGATCCGGGATATCAAATTATTGCTAGGTTTCAAATTTCATAATTTTTGAAGTTAGTATGTGAGCGTGGCGAAGGAAAATGTGTTTGGTCGATTTCTGTTAAATTGAATCGACCAGAAAATGACCATTTTTAAAATGGTCTCAGAATTCGACGAAACTAGTTTTGTTGGGACTGTATCATCAAAACATAGCTAGATTTATTTTTCAGGAATTTTTAGAGTCAGTATGTGTCCCCGGCAAATTGAAATGTACGTTCAAATTAAATATTGAATGTTTTATATTTTAATTTGAAGAAAAACTGACTGAAACAGTCGAATGGGCCTTCGAAACATATCCCATTGTGTTCGGAATAGGGGTAATTAGTTAGGGACGACAGTCGTTGGGTTTGAATTAGAGTTCGTATTAGAAAACTCTATTTTAAAATTAAATAAATACGTGGGCCAATCATATTTTTCCATCATTAATTAAATTATATTAAAAAAACCAAAAAACCCTCGTTATCTCCCTCGATCGACGACGGAAGCGTGCTCCGCTCTTCCAGGCCAGATTCCGGCGAAACCCTTCACCATTACACCTAGCCCCTGTTGAACTTTCTGTAGTACTCCCTCCCCTCCTCAAATCAAGACTGGTGGCATCCCCTATTGTTGCGTCGTCGACGAGATATCCTCCTCCGAAGTTCGAGACTTCGCAGCGACGCCACGCCTCCGATCCACCACCGAAGTGGGCCCACCTGGAGTCGTTCTGAGTGGATTTCCATGCCCTACCACGCAGCGCCACCTGATCTCGACAACGTGCTTCGGTTTGATTTAAATCGAAGAACTAGGTACGAACAATTTTAGAAGTAACGGCCGTTTAATTTCTGAACTGTTTATAACACTTTCAAGCGCTACGAAATACGATCAACTTATCAAAATAATATCTTTTTTGTTTGTGGTCGAAATTCAGTGAAATAAGAAACAGTGGACTCATGTGGACGTCTTCTACATTCAAGAAGAGACCGCATATTTTTCTGAGCCTTCTATAATTTTTGGTGGAGTGGAACCCAATGTGAGATTTCTGAATTATAAACGATATGGAAAACAACGATGTATAAATTATATAGTCGAAGTATGAGTTATATAAGCGTTGTACACCTCATGTATAAGTGTAGTATAAGTTGTATGTTCGATGTATAAGTTATATATGCGTTGTAAAAGCGATATATACGTTGAAATAAATTGAAATGATATTGAAATATAGTTATATACGTATATCTATATCTATATCTATATATATATATATATATACTCCCCTCGTCCACAGACCATGGACGATATATATTGGTTGTGATATTGTTTGGATTATTGGTTGATGTGAAAATTTGGTGAATATCATGAATGGTTGATTTGAAATAAATGATTATGGTTGAAATCCCAATAGGATTAGTATATGGGAAAATTCGTCTGCGTGTGAACTAGATATTGAAAACCCCCATTGTCAAAAGCCGTGAGGCTTTAAGGTAGAGCAAGGAGCCGTACTAGGGACAGTCCCGGTTTTAACTACCCTGCCGTTATGCTACTGAAATTTTCTGAAATATTTCTGTGTTTGAATTAAATTCATGTGTTGAATGTTGAAATAAAATTCATGTGTTGAATGTTGAAATAAAATTCATGTGTTGAATGTTGAAATAAAATTCATGTGTTGAATAAAAATTCATGTGTTGAAATAAATTCATGTGTTGAATGGAGTTCGTGTATTAAATAAATTCTTTGAAAGATAAAAATAACATTTTTATCATATATATAAACTATATAAAATAATCGTGTTTTGAAATAAATTGGTTTACAATAAAAATAACATTTTTATCATATATATATATAACTATATAAAATAATCGTGTTTCGAAATAAATTGTTTTACAATAAAAATCACATTTTTATTATACATATCAACTATAGGAAATATTCATGTGTTGAATAAAGGACTAGAACGATAGAAATCATATTTTTATCGTATGTGTGAAGTAAAAAAAAACATTCATGTGTTGAATATATAGATTGAACAATAAAATCTACATTTTACTGTGAATATGAAGTGCTAAAAATATTCATGTGTTGAATAAATATTTTTGATGATAAAAATATCATTTTTATCAAATATATGAAGTGAACATGGTTTTGAAATCGAAGAATGAATTATATATATATATATATATAAATAAATAAAATAAATCGAATAACGAAGCTACAGTTCGTGTTTTGAAACCGTGATTTCAAATGATTAGTGCGGGAGATCCGACCATCGGATTTTCCCGAAATCGAAACCGTTGGGTTCACTTTGGAAATATCTTTCCAACGACACCTACTTTGTGAAGATCCAACGGTTGGATTGTCTAGAATGTTCAATTCAAATCTGAAGAAAAACAGCGCTAGAATCGATTTTATATATATATATAACTAAATTAAATCGAATAACGACGCTGTAGTTCGTATTTTGAAATCGAAACTTCAAACGAGTGTACCGGGAGATCCGACCGTCGAATTTTCTGAAAACTAAAACCGTTGGATTCGTTTTGAAAAGATCTTTCTAATGATATAAAAGTTGTGAAGATCCAACAATTAGATTTTCAGATATGTGTAAATCAAATCTGAAGAAAAACAGCGCCACGGCCGCGTTATGGCCTGAAACGTCGTTTGAATGAATTGACTATTTTCAAGTAAATAAAAATAGCGATAAATCGTTATAAAATATTATAAACGATATGGAAATGAAATAAACTGAATTTACCCGGTTTAGTTGTTATTTGATGGTTGAATGTGTTTGGCGTGAAAATTAAAATTAAGAACATAATTATTGATGTCGAATAATTTAACCATTGAAACGAATTGATTTAAATTCTAAATATACGTGAGTTATTTGAAAAGGCCGAGTTAAATCTCATTTCAAATAATTGATCGGCGAAAAGAAGTCGATGATGAAGACGGTGGTTGAAGACCGGAGATCTTCACCTCGGTTGGATGATAACTGACGTCTTGATTGGGAGGCATCCCGAAATATAGATAATAAGTGGTGACCGTCCAGACGTACATGGAGATCGATGGATATGCGAGGTATATGGTGCCTCCGGTTTCGTTCAGACCTAGAACGAACTTGTAAATGGACTGTGTGTCTGACATTGGATTTTGTTTTGTGCTAATTGATCTCCATTAAATATATTTCTGTTTGGCGGCGGAGAATTTATTCTCTTGCTTAACGCCCTTCTCTGAGATGTACGAGCTCAGAGGTTATATATCGATAGAAATCAGTCGCATGGAGTGAACTGCTTGTGTGGTACGCCTGAGCGGAAAATGATCAAGGCTTTTGTTGAAAAGCAAAGTCTTGTGGTTGATGATCAAAGCACGGCCTGTGTGGCATAGCTTTGTGTATAACGTGAATTCGCGAGCCTCACACCCCGGTATGAGCCAGAAACGGGAGAGGACCTCAAGGAGGGCCTGCGTTTCCTTCTACCTAGGGTGGTGTCAGTGACCTACTGTAACAACCCGTATTTTCAATAAACTGTTATAACATAAATCGAGGCAGAATTTAATTCAAAAATCAGAATCAGGGGAAACGGGCTACGCCATTGCGTTCGTCTCGGAAAAATACGCGAAATAGAGTCCGAGTTTTCGAAAATCGGAGTCCGTATGACCCGGTTAAGGCCCATTGAAGTTTTCAGAAATTTCTATGCTAAAAACAGGTTTAAATTTCAAATTAGAAACAAGGATTAGGGCTAATCAGGGTTAGGCGGGAAAATTCCCGCCAGGGGCCCCATGTCGACAGGCATGTCGACAGGGCCCCCAGGGTGTCGACAGCCCTGTCGACAGCCCTGTCGACAGGGGGTGCCCAGGCAGCTTAGCCTGGTGCACCATTTCTGATTTGGGTTGGGTCTTGTGGCTGGGTTCTGGAGAATTCTGAGATCTGACGGGCCAAACCTAATCTAGGGTTAATCCTAGGGCTAAAAACACTCTAATCTTCTATAAATATACCCCTAATCCTACCCTAAAGCCTCATTAATCAATCTAGCAACTAAACTATGTCAATTTGAAACCTCAAATGGCCTCCACCTAAAATCCCTAGCCTTCACCTTCCTCAAAGTTTAATCCTATGAAGATATGATGATCATACAACCTTTTCTATGTTGTATGAGTGCTTAATAACTTGCATACTTCATTAAGTAGCAAGTTTGATTTGCTAAGATTGTGTTTTTGGGATTTTGCAAAAGGGTTTTCTTATTTGAGGCTTTGTTTTGGGTTTTAAAAGGGATTCTTCATCTTATTTGGTGGATTTGTGACTTGTTTATATTTGTAAGCCCTCTTACCTTCACTTTACAAACTCTAAAGTTAATGTTTGGTGAAAGTTGAGATTTATGTGAGTTTAGTTGATTATGCATGCTTATGCGAACTCACTAGGCCATGTTTTATATGATTCATAAGTTATGCATGCTTATGCGAACTCACTATATCATGTTTTATATGTTTCATAAGTTATGCATGCATATGCGAGATTTCTATGCCATGTTTTACATGTTTCACAAGTTATGCATGCTTATGCGAGCTTATTATGTCATGTTCTACATGTTTCATGGGTTATGCATGTTTATGCAAGATCACCTTACCATGTTATGCAAGTTTAATGGATTATGCATGCTTATGCAAGATCATCTTACCATGTTATGCAAGTTTAAATGGATTATGCATGTTCACCTTACCATGTTATGCATATTTAATAAGCTATGCATGTTTATGCGAGTTTACTATGACATGATTTGCAAGTTTAACATGTATGCATGTTTATCAAAATATGTGAAGTTCATCATGTATGTTATGCCAAGTTACCTTTTATACCCTTAAGCGTTATGACGAATATGTAAGCGAGATAATGACGTTGGGAGGGTTTGGGTAAACTTAAAAATACATGAAACTAAAAGATTGGGAATTTACCTATTAAGTTAGGTCTACCCCTTGGGAATTTACCTATTAAGTTAGGTCTACCCAAGTATATGTCAACTTGTAAATATGTTCTAAAGTGGACATGACATTAGATAACATGATATGGCCAACTCGAGGTTAGACCTAGTTGTGGTGTAAATCTTCCCAGGTAACCACAACGTGGGGTCTAATGTGGGTAGTTGGTCATGTTGCACCATAAGACCCGAGGTTAGACCTAGACGTGGTGTAAATCTTCCCAGGTAACCACGGATGTCTAATGTGAGAGGTTGGGTGCATTAAGTAATTAATGCCTCATGATTAGGGTTAAGTCATGGCCCACTAATACTTAACCAATAATGGGGATGCGAGGATTAGATGGGGTTAAGTGGTTACACTTAACTAATTTAATCCAGGATTAGTGAGGGGTTAAAACCACACTTAACCCTCTTAGAAACCCTAGCAACGTGGTCTGTTCCAGCAGTAATCCCAGTTTGGTATCATTCACAACCCTAGAGGCTAGGCTAGGGCGGGGCACGATTACTGGACTGATGTAAGCGACCAAAGCGACGGCTGAGTGGTACAGCGGTGCGGGTCCGGCGGGCTACGGACGTGCACGTAGTCCGATGTTGGACAAACTCGAGGCACGGGTACCAGTAGGGTTAGACTGTACATTATTGCTTAGGTGTCTGGGGTTGACACCCGAGGTCTTGATACACCCGAAGGTGGACCCAGCACAGTCTGACTACATCCATGTGGGCCGTATGGACACCAACACTTGACGTGTTAGGTTTATAGGGAGCCGATCGACTAGACCGTTGGGCTGGGCCTTATACTAAGGTCACTTCATGTTATTGGGCCAAAGTTTGGGCTAAGGGATCAGGATCTATTTTGTCGGTTTGCTAGTACACTGTGGTGCAAAGTTTAATCTCGTCTATGTGATGTCACCCTTATCTATTGCCAGTATGTTCATCTCAGTTTCCATCATGCTGTTAACTTTATTAGTTTATAGATTGATCGTAGTAGGGCTTACCAGTCTTTTTGACTGACCTGTTTTCCTTCGCTTCTTTTCTTCCGTTCCCCCCCCCCCACAGGTTCTCAGGGAGGGGCTACATCTGCTTAGTGGATCTTTGGCTTGCGTATTGGATAGCTCATGTATGGATCTGAGCTAGCTGTGGCTTATCTTTTATTTCTGGGGATTAGTACTGATGTTTTACCATGTACTTTGTTATCACGTATCTAGAATTATGTTGTATTTTGGATTATGACATTTTGATAGTATGTACTTGACTATGTTGGTTTTCTGAGATGATGATGAGGGGTTTTATCTGCTACCGCTGCTTTACTTATATTTACTTATATTTATCCTGTCTTGCGATATCTCTGTGCATGTTTACCTTCACAATAACGCCCCTCCAAAGCTAGTACATTCTAAGGAGTGATCCTAGTGGAGGTGGGGTGTTACACCTACCAGCCATGCCATTTATATTATTTTCACCTGTGTGGTTGTTGCTGTTGCGAGGCGCCTCGGATATATCGGTGACTGTGTGGAGCCGATAGAGTCATTTGGCCCATTGACGCCCCAAAGGGCGGGGAAACACAGTGTTCAGGCATTTTAATCCACATCGGTGGACCGACCCTGTCGCTCCTAGGGTCACTCGAGCTCTGATCCTGAGACACGGGCTAGATCATCTCGAATTCGGTAAGGACTATCTTTTGCCTTGGTTCATGACGGGAATCCAATTTCCAAATACGACACTGTGCGGTTTAGATTGTATACCTATATATGACGACATAGTGGTATGGGGCATTAATGTCGTCTATGTTTAATACTTATGATTTAAAATTGTTTTCGAAACATATAAACACTAGTAATAATACCAAATGCTTTTGTTTTATTCGTATCAAGCATATCTTGGCCATTATAAGGTTAAAACTCTATCCTCCGTTTTGCGTTGCATTGTGTGATGGGAAATGAGTCTTATAATGGCTTCATTTTTATAAAAAGCATTGCGATGTTTAAAAGGTTTACTTGTTTTAAAGCACTGGCAATCACTGGAGTAAACGCGTTCTGCGAAAATGGCATGGTCCTATGATTTGCCTTGTTATTATTGATTAACCAGTTAAGTAGATTTCTCATACCGGTCCCATGACTGACTCGTAGTTTGTTTCACTTGCAAACTCGGGTGCCCCTCTTTCTACATGGGCAGCCTTGTATTCAGGTTTTAGAAGGCTCTTTCTGGATAGCTGGAGCTGAAGATGGATTCTATCATTTATCTCTTTTTATGTTGTTCAGCTCCTATTGTACATATTATGTTTTGTTTTCCGCTGTAGACATTTATGTATAGCTGAACTGTATTTTGTACTAAGTATGATCCAGTATAATGTGTATCTCTGATGATTATGTTTATCCAGTGCATTATTTGTACATTATCTGGTGTATTTATTTAATTCTGTTCTGCTAGTATCTGTTTACATGTTATATTCCAAAGATTACCCTTGCCACCGTCGTACGGGGTTTTGGGGTCATCACATCGTGGTATCAGAGCTTTGGTTAAGCTTAGTTCTGGAATATAACATATTAACGAATTCGTCAGAAATAAAACCAGTAGTGTTCTAGGACGAATAACTCATTACTAGAAAGGATCAGCAATATCCTAGTATGAGTATAGCAGAATGAAATACACCCCGATAGACACATTTACATTCAAGTATATGTTTCTATGCTTTAAAATATCTTTTCTATTGACCTGACACTTGGTCTGCTATTTGCAGAAGTACTAGAAAATGAGTGTCAGAAATAGAAGGAATGCAGAACTAGATATTGAGGCTCTATTAATTAAGTATCAAAATATGGGTGGAATACCGTTCTCGGGCGAAGAATCTATTATTAAAACACAAGCTTGGATTCGTTCTGCTGAGAAAATTTTTGAAAGGTTAAAAACAAATTGATTGTTATTTGTGTGGTGTGATAGTGGATTTGATTAATTAAATTATTAGAATGATAGTTAATTTAATCAATGAATGAAGGGTAAATCTATGCAATTAAATCACGTATTGAACTGATTTAAAAATAGATAGAAATATATACATGTGCATTATATATGTTTGAACAGGTAAAAGGATTAGCTGTTGAGTAAAGAATTTATTTGCGTGCCCGACAAATAGGTAAACCTTAATAAGTTGGATGCGCAATTTTATTATTATATCAACTCCTTTGAATGTCATTGGATGCGGAGTGCTGGTTGTTCTGTGTGTAATAATAAACGTTGCCATAGGATAATAACAATTAATTTTGAACTACACTACATGGCATACTTCTTGAAGATAGGCATACTTCATTATATACCACATAAGCATTTGGGGCTTGAGTGACGAGGTTGAGGATTTACCATACGAGCGAGAGGCTTGTATGGCGATGACTATATATTACAAGTTGAACTGATGACTGATATGGACCATATAAATGTAACGGTAAATTGCAAGATTAACAAAAAAAAACCACACGGGTCTGGAGATGACAAAAAACACGTCTCTCTGGTCATTAAGGCACAAGAACCATTTATAGGGTGACGAGAATTTATTCTCTGGAGTTATGATCTATACACACTTCGCTGTGGACACCGGAATATATCACTATAAATATGTGCATACTTATTAGGATTTATTGGGTACCTAATACGGCACAATAAATTTCCAAACCTCTCCCCATACAAAGGAGGTTATGGTGAAATTTTTCGAAAATTTAGGGTGTTAGCCAAATTTTTGAAGAATTTGAAAATTCTTAGAAACTGAAAAGTTGAAGAATGAAAGCCAGAAGGAAAGTTGAGTTGGTTAATTAAACAAATTTCGACTTCGTTCCTTTTCGAGGACGAAAAGTGTTAAGTGGGGGAGAATGTAGCAACCTGGAAAATCTGAGCCAATTTAAAAAATTTAATTTGGCTGTTTTAGTGAATTTTAAATATTTAATAAATATTTTAAATAATAGCGACGAAAAGTGTGTTTGAATCGATGTTTGAAAATGAATATAATTATTTTTAATTATAAACAAGGCCTCAAATGGCGCGATAGTTTCAAAATTTCAATTCAAACTTTGACTGACTGTACCGGGTGTAAAACAAAACGGATTTTAGTGAAACTAAAAATATTTAAATCTGTTAGTGAATATCTTTCTAACAAATCTAAAAAATCGAAGTTTCATAGCGGGAATCAAAAGTTATGGCCAAATGAATTTTCAGAAAGGTCGCTATAGAGTTTATATAGCCCGTGAAAATAGCCATTTTGCAAACAACCTCAAAATTCGACGAAACCACTTTTGTTGGATCCGGGATGTCAAATTATTGCTAGATTTCAAATTTCATAATTTTTGAACTTAGTATGTGAGCGTGGTGAAGGAAAATGTGTTTGGTCGATTTCTGTTAAAGTGGATCGACAAGAAAATGGCCATTTTTCAAACGGTCTAAGAATTCGACGAAACTAGTTTTGTTGGGACCGTATCGTCAAAACATAGCGGGATTTATTTTTCGAGAATTTTTTGAATCAGTATGTGGCCCCGGCAAATTGAAATGTACGTTCAAATTAAATATTAGATGTTTTATATTTTAATTTGAAGAAAAACTTACTGAAACAGTCGAATGGGCCTTCGAAACATATCCCATTGTGTTCAGAATGGGGTAATTAGCTAGAGACGGCAGTCTTTGGGATTGAATTAGAGTTCGTATTAGAAAACTCTATTTTAAAATTAAATAAATACGTGGTCCAATCATATTTTTCCATCAATGATTAAATTATATAAAAAAACCAAAAACCCTCGTTATCTCCCTCGATCGACGACGGAAGCGTGCTCCGCTCTTCCAGGCCAGATTCTGGCGAAACCCTTCACCATTACACCTCGCCCCTTTTGAACTTTCTGTAGTACTCCCTCCCCTCTTCAAATCAAGACCAATGGCATCCCCTATTGTTGTGCCGTCAACGAGATATCCTCCTCTGAAGTTCAAGACTTCTCAGCGATGCCGCGACTCCGTTCCACCATCGAAGTGGGCCCACCTGGCGTCGTTCTGAACGGATTTCCATGCCCTACCACGCAGCGCTACCTGAACTCGACAATGTGCTTAGGTTTGATTTCAAATCGAAGACCTAGGTTCGAACAATTTTAGAAGGTAACGGTCGTTTAATTTCTGAACTGTTTATAACACTTTCAAGTGCTACGAAATACGATCAACTTATAAAAATCATATCCTTTTCGTTTGTGGACGAAATTCAGTGAAACAAGAGACAGTGGACTCGTGTGGACGTCTTCTACATTCTAGAAGAGACTGCATATTATTTTGAGCCTTCTACAATTTTTGGTGGAGTGGAACCCAATATGAGATTTCTGAATTATAAACGATATGGAATACAATGATGTATAAATTAAATAGTCGAAGTATGAGTTATATAAGCGTTGTACACCTCATGTATAAGCGAAGTTGTATGTTCGATGTATAAGTTATATATGCATTGTAAAAGTGATATATGCGTTGAAATAATTTGAAATGATATTGAAATATAGTTATATACGTATATCTATATATATACTCCCTCGTCCACAGACCATGGACGATATATATTGGTTGTGATATTGTTTGGATTATTGGTTGATGTCAAAATTAGGTGAATATCATGAATGGTTGATTTGAAATAAATGATTGTGGTTGAAATCCCAATAGGATTAGTATATGGGAAAATTCGTCTGCGTATGAACTAGATATTGAAAATACCCATTGTCAAAAGCCGTGAGGCTTTAAGGTAGAGCAAGGAGCCGTACTTGGGACAGTCCCAGTTTTAACTACCCTGTCGTTATGCTGCCGAAATTTTCTGAAATATTTCTGTGTTTGAATTAAATTCATGTGTTGAATGTTGAAATAAAATTCATGTGTTGAATGTTGAAATAAAATTCATGTGTTGAATAGAAATTCATGTGTTGAAATAAATTCATGTGTTGAATGGAGTTCGTGTATTGAATAAATTCTTTGAAAGATAAAAATAACATTTTTATCATATATATAAACTATATAAAATAATTGTGTTTTGAAATAAATTGTTTTACAATGAAAATCACATTTTTATTATATATATAAACTATAGAAAATATTCATGTGTTGAATAAAGGACTAGAACGATAAAAATCATATTTTTATCGTATGTGTGAAGTCAAAAAAACATTCATGTGTTGAATTTATAGACTGAACAATAAAATCTACATTTTATTGTGAATATGAAGTGCTAAAAATATTCATTTGTTGAATAAATATTTTTGATGATAAAAATATCATTTTTATCAAATATATGAAGTGAATATGGTTTTGAAATCGAAGAAGGAATTATATATATATATATATATGTGTGTGTAAATAAAATAAATCGAATAATGAAGCTGCAATTCGTGTTTTGAAATCGTGATTTCAAGCGATTAGTGCGGGAGATCCGACCATCGGATTTTACCGAAACCGAAACCGTTGGGTTCGCTTTGGAAATATATTTCAAAGGACACCCACTTTGTGAAGATCCAACGGTTGGATTGTCTGGAATGTTCAATTCAAATCTGAAGAAAAACAGCACCAGAATCGATTATATTTATATATATAAATAAAAATATAATTAAATTAAATTGAATAACAACACTGCAATTTGTATTTTGAAATCGAAACTTCAAACGAGTGTACTGGGAGATCCGACCATTGGATTCGTTTTGAAAAGATATTTCTAACGATAAATTATTTGAAGATCCAACGGTTTGATTTTCAGATATGTGTAAATCAAATCTAAAGAAAAACAGCGCCACGGCCGCGTTATGGCCTGAAGCGTCGTTTGAATGAATTGGCTATTTTTAAATAAATAAAAATAGTGATAAATCATTATAAAATATTATAAACGATATGGAAAGGAAATAAGCCGAATTTACCCGGTTTAGTGGATATTTGATGGTTGACTGTGTTTGGCGTGAAAATTACAAATAAGAACAGAATTATTGATGTCGAATAATTTAACCATTGAAATGAATTGATTTAAATTCAAAATATACGTGAATTATTTGAAAAGGCCGATTTAAATCTCGTTTCAAATAATTGATCGGCGATAAGAAGTCGATGATGAAGACGGTGGTTGAAGACCGGAGATCTTCACCTCGGTTGGATGATAATTGACGTCTTGATTGGGAGGCATCCCGAAATATAGATAATAAATGGTGACCATCCAGATGTAGTTGGAGATCGATGGATATGCGAGGTATATGGTGCCTCCGGTTTTGTTCAGACCCAGAACGAACTTGTAAATGGACTGTGTGTCTGACATTGGATTTTGTTCTGTGCTGATTAATCTCTATTAAATATATATCTATTTGGCGGCGGAGAATTTATTCTCTTGCTTAACTCCCTTCTCTGAGACGTACGAGCTCAGAGGTTATATATCGATAGAAATCAGTCACATGGAGTGAACTGCCTATGTGGCACACCTGAGTGGCAAATAATCAAGGCTTCTGTTGAAAAGCAATGTCTTGTGGTTGATGATCAAAGCACGGCCTGTGTGGCATAGCTTTGTGTATAACGTGAATTCGCGAGCCTCACACCCTAGTATGAGCCAGAAATGGGAGAAGACCTCAGGGAGGGCATGCGTTTCCTTCTAGCTAGGATGGTGTCAGTGTCCTACCAGCCCTGACATTTATATTATTTTCACTTGTGTGGTTGTTGCTGTTGCGAGGCGCCTCGGATATATCAGTGACTGTGTGGAGCCGATAGAGTCATTTGGCTCATTAATGCCCCAAAGGGCGGGGAAACATAGTGTCCAGGCATTTTAATCCACATCGGTGGACCGGCCCTGTCGCTGCTAGGGTCACTCGAGCTCTGATCCTGAGACATGGGCTAGAGCATCTCGAATTCAGTAAGGACTATCTTTTTCCTTGGTTCATGACGGGAATCCAATTTCCAAATACGACACTATGCGGTTTAGATTGTATACCTGTATATGACGATATAGTGGTATGGGGCATTAATGCCGTCTATAATTGATATTTATGATTTGAAATTGTTTTTGAAACATATAAACACTAGTAATAATATCAAATGCTTTTGTTTTATTCGTATCAAGCATATCTTAGCCATTATAAGGTAAAAACTCTATCCTACGTTTTGCGTTGCATTGTGTGATAGGAACTGAGACTTATAATGGCTTCATTTTTATAAAAAGTATTGTGATGTTTAAAAGGTTTACTTGTTTTCAAGCACTGGCAATCACTGGAGTAAACCCGTTCTGCGAAAGTGGCACGGTCCTATGATTTGCCTTGTTATTATTGATTAACCAGTTAAGTATATTTCTCATACCAGTCTCATGACTGACTCGTAGTTTGTTTCACTTGCAAACTTGGGTGCCCCTCTTTCTACACGGACAGCCTTGTATTTAGGTTTTAGCAGGCTCTTTCTGGATAGCTAGAGCCAAAGATGGATTCTATCATTTATCTCATTTTATGTTGTTCAGCTCCTATTGTACATATTATGTTTTGTTTTCCACTGTAGACATTTATGTGTAGATGAACTATATTTTGTACTAAGTATGATCCAGTATACTATGTAACTCTGATGATTATGATTATTTAGTGTATTATTTGTACATTATCTGGTGTATTTATTTAATTCTGTTCTGCTAGTATCTGTTTACGTGTTATATTCCAAAGATTACCCTTGCCACCGTCGTATGGGGTTTTGGGGTCGTCACAGATTTTCTGGGTTGTTACATCTACAATGCTTCTCAAGTAATCAGATGTCGCGTTTTCCTGGTGACCTTTCAAGGTGTAGCAGCAAAGTGGTATCGTCAGTATAGAGAAAACACCATTTACTTGTGGAAACAGTTCTCTTACGAATTTTCCGTGCAGTCCGCATCTGCAAAGATCCGACAGTTGACTATACTGTCATTGATAACATTAAATTGAGACAAGGGGAGTCTCTGGGAGATTATCTGAAGAGGTTCAACATTGAGGCATTGAAGGCTAAAGATATGAACAACCATGACAAGTTGATTGCCGTACACTCAGGGTTAATCGACAATATCCCCTTTAAAAAGAATTATATACTCACAGCTGTAAAGACTTACAAGACTTTCATTTCGAAGTCAATACGTTTATTCGCATGGACGAGTTATAATTCAAAAGGAGAAAATTCGGGCCTCGAGGGGAAGGAGGAAGGCCGAACTTTGGACGAAGGCCCCCGGAGGGAAACCAAAAGTGATCAAGATGGGAAGATTCTAATACCAACTCGGTTGCTCTAAACAAACCCATTTCATTTGTGTATCTTGTTACAAAAGAAAGGGTTAATAATTTCCCCGTCTCGTTCAAAGCCAAGAATTGTTCGGAACCTTATTCCGGCGGTAAATAGTGTGAATTCCACAAGACCAACGGACATAAGACTGATAAATGCAAGGTATTGGATGGGATTATTCAGAAGCTGATCCGAGAGGGACACCTAAAAGAATTTTTTCTAAACAAGACAACGCCAGCTCAACATACAAATGGACTACAAAAGGTTTCGGTGAATACAATAGGGGTTACTATGGGAGAAGGCAACCTAGACTTGGGTCCACCCATAAATTGAATTAATGTGATCCACGGGAGACCACACCCTGCGGGACGCTGCCCGAGAGCTAGGAGTCAGTACATGAAGGAAGCCACAGAGGGAATATTCTCCATTCAAGAAGTACCATCGTTGAAGAATGCATGTTATGCTTTCAAAATGCACAACCTAGTGGTTTCTTCAGAAGAAATGGAGAAGGGGGTCCGCCATCCACATAATGATCCCCTTATGATAACGACACGAATAGGGCTATCAGTTGTTTCCAAAATCCTTGTGGATATTGGAAGTGCCGTCAATGTCATCTTCAAACATGCTTTCGACCAAATGGGAATATCTGATAAGAGTTATATCCAAGCAATGAACCAATCTTCGGGTTCAACAACAAGGAATCGACTTTGGTGGGGAAAATCAACCTTTTGGTTCAAGTTGGACTGTCCCCGCTTCATAGGACTTTTGAAACTCTCTTCGTTGTGATCGATCAACCATTGTATTACAACACCTTCTTTGGACGACCAGCCTTAGAGGATATGGACGCTTTTGTTTCCTCTAAGTTTCTCATGTTAAAATTCCTAACCAAGCAGGGATGGAGTACTGTCAGGGGAGAACAGTTTAGTTCTCATGAATTGTACTTCGCAACGATTGACAAATATAAGAGAGAGTGTTCTTCGTACTTTGATCCTTCTACTATTTTGTACCTTCGGATAATGATTCTTACATCCCACATTTGAAGCTAAAATAAAAATTAATAAGGCTAACAAGCGTGCAAATGGTAGGTACATTTCTTTGAAAAGCAAGAGGAAGAGAGCCGATGATGTGAACTTGACTGAAAAAGGAGAAATGATCATAGACCTGGATTCTAGAGGGGGCATTAAAAGAATGAAACTAATAGAAGACGTGGAAGAGATGAATGTTGATTCATAGGAAAAGTCGAAGGTTGTTAACATAGGGAGAAGGCTAACAGAGCCTCTTAAGGGCGACCTAGTTCGGTTCTTGCATCTCAACAAAGATGTCTTCTCTTGGACCCATTCAGACATGATCGGTATCGATCCTTCTACTATGAGTCATGCCTTAAACATTGACCCTTCAGTGCTCCCAGTTCGACAAAAGAAAGGACAATATAATAGAGACCGGTTAGAAACCGTGAAGGAGGAAGTCAAGAGGTTGGAAACTAATGGGTTTATCCGGGAAGTCCTTTACCCAAATGGTTAGCCAATCCCGTGCTAGTAAAGAAATCCAATGGGAAGTGGAGAACGTGTGTTGATTACACGGATTTGAACAAGTCATACCCGAAGGATTGCTATCCCCTTCCGCGGATTTACTAGTTATTTGATGCCACGAGTGGTCACAAGATACTATCCTTTGTGGACGCTTACTCAGGGTACGACCAAATTCCAATGCGTAAACCCGACGAAGAGCATACAAACTTTATCGCTGATTGGGGAACATTTTACTATAAAGCGATGCACTTTGGGTTTAAGAATTCGGAAGCAACATACCAAAGACTGGTAAATAGGATGGTCTAAGAATAGATAGGGCGAAGTACGTGTGGATGATATGCTAGTGAAATCCACCGAAACAGAGAACCATTTAAAGGACTTGGAAGAAATGTTCAATTTCTTGAGGAGTTACCAAATGAAGTTAAACCCGCAAAAGTGTTCTTTTGGAGTTCAATGTGAAAATTTTCTGGGATATATGGTAAGTGAGAAAGGGATTGAAGCTAGCCCTGACCAAATCTAAGCCATAAGAGACATGGAAGAACCTAGAACAAGAAAAGAGGTCATGAGCCTGAAGGGAAAAGTAGCTTCCCTCGGTAGGTTCATTTCCAAAGCCACTGAAAAATTATGGCCATTTCTTCGATGTTATAAAGAAAAGGAAGAATTTCAAATGGAATGAAGAGTGTAGGAAAGCATTCCAAGAATTAAAATTTTATATGGGAACACCTTTGGTTTTATCTAGTTCCGAGAACGGAGGAGAGCTATACCTATATATGACTATTTCAGAACATGTGGTAAGCTCAATCCTTATAAGAGAGAGTAATGGGACTCAACACCCCATTTACTACGTTAGCTGATAGCTAAAAGACACAGAAACCCGATACCCTATAATAGAAAATTGGCATATTGCCCAATCCTTACCGCCTGAAAGCTCAGAGGGTACTTTCAAGCTCACCCCATTAGGCTTTTAACTAGTTTCCCACTCAAGCAGGTGTTCAGTAAACTGGAAACCTCAGGGAGGTTAATCAAATGGGGTATCGAGCCTAGCCAATATGAGATTGAGTTCCATCCTCGAGCGGCAATTAAAGGACAAGCCCTCGCAGAATTCGTGAATGAATGCACAAGCTTCATTTTAGAGCAATCAGTTAAAGAGAATGAATTAAAGGCCAAGTGGCAACTTTTTGTAGATGCAGCTTCTAACGAACAGGGGGCGGGGCAGGTTACATTATAATTACCCCTGAAGGACACAGCTTGCACTATGCCACGAAGTTAGGGTTCCCGGCGACTAACAACGTAGACGAGTATGAGTCAATGATAGCTGATCTAAATTTGGCACTTTACTTAAAGATACCTCGGATAGAAATCTTTAGTGATTCAAAACTAATGGTGAACCAGATAAAGCAAACCTATCCAACCAAGGGTGCACGACAAATCCTATATGTAAATAAGGTATTAAAGATGCTTTCCCAATTTGAGGATTTCTCAGTCCATCAAATATCCCATGGGGAGAATACTCAAGCGGATTCACTAGCTAAATTAGTCAGTTCCCGGGGAGGGGGCGAAACTCGAGTAATTCCCGTGGGTTATCAGGAAAAGCCTAGTATCGAGCATGAAGAATCGGAAATGGGAAGAATTATTAGTTCTAACCAAATCCTTGGCCTTAAGAAGGGGAGACAAAGAAAACAAAGACGGAAACTCAAATGGGGAAACTCCCTTAATAGAAACAAACTGCCACCATTAAAACACGTGGATGACTCACATAATGGACTACCTCCTGAACGGAACCTTGCCCCTTAGTAAGCAAGACATGGTAAGGATAAAACACCAAGCTCCTACATTTGTGATTACAGATAATATACTCTATAAAAAGGGACATTTGCTTCCTTACTTAAGATGTGTAAGCCCCGAAGATGGGCTTAACCTGCTGAAAGAAGCTCATGAAGGATGGTGTGGAGACCATTCCAGCCGAATTAAGCTGGCCAAGAGGGTCATGCGACAGGGTTACTATTAGCTGCAGATGATTAATCAAGCAGTTGAGTATGTCAAAAAATGCGAAAGGTGTCAAAGGTACTATAGAGTTCCCCGACTCCCTCCTAGCGAGCTAACTACTATCTCGATCCCCTGGCCTTTCGACGTACAAAGGATAGATTTAATCAGACCCTTACCAATCTCCAAAGGAGGAGCTAAATATGTCATAGTAGCCATTGACTACTTCACCAAATGGGTGGAAGTAGAACTCCTTCCGACAATCACGTCCAAAAAGGTGTTAAGATTCGTAGTAAAGAATATTGTTACCCACTTTGGAATCCCTCACAAAATCATATCAGGTAATGGAACACAATTCGAGAGCGAAGAATTCACACGGTTTTGTGAGAAAAATGGAATCATTTAAAAAAATTCCTTGGTGGCACACCCAAAGGCTAACGGAGCTATAGAAGCTGCCAAAAAACCATAAAGGCAATTCTTAAGAAACGCCTAAACCAAGCCAAAGGGAATTGGGCCGAAGAGTTGCCTTTAGTGCTTTAGGTGTATAGAACCTCTGCCAGAACAACAACAGGTCACACCCCTTTCTTCTTAACATACAGATGTGAGGCTATGCTTCGGTTGAGGTCGAAATCCCATCGCATAGAAGGATAACTTATGCATTTGATTCCAATCAGGAGTTAAGAAATGAGTCGCTAGACTTAATACATGGATTAAGAGATGAGGCTACGATCAGGACAGCTGAATATCAAAGAAGGATTACAAAATACTACAACACAAAAGTCAATACTAGAACTTTCGAGAAAGGAGAATTAGTTTTACGAAGAGTCATGGCTAACACAAAGAGCCCAGCGGATAGCCCTCTCGGCCCAAATTGGGAAGGACACTTGGTCATCCATCAAGAATTTATACCCGGACCATATCGGCTATGCAGACCCAATGGGGATCTTGCCCCAAGAACATGGAACTTTGAACATTTAAGACCATACTTCTCAACAATAATGAAATGAAGAAAAAATACTTTCATCCAAAGGTCATCACGTAACTAAGGGTGTGGAAACCCTCATAATAGCTTAAAAGAAACCCAAAAGGGGTCAAGCTAAACAAAAAAGGATCCAACCCCTTATCATCACCAAAATTGGTCAAGACGAGGCATCCCCCGGATAGGGATGGTGTGTTAGTCTTTATCCATGCCCAAATCAGAGGGGACTAGGTTAAAGCATCAAAAGCTTAAGCCTCTGTTTCACACCAGAAATGGTTGCGGCGGTGCATCTAAAATTAGCATGCCATGCCACTGCTTGTAGAAGAGTAAGCCATGCCTCTGCTAGAACTAAGTACGTCATACCTCTGCTCGCAGAGGAGAACGTCCTACCTCTCCTTACGTTCCACATTACCCGTAGAAGGGAACGCAAACCCCTATAATCACCTAGGATGGTCACGATAGGGAACCCCTTGGAGGGGGGTGGCGTGTAAGCCTCTATCAATACCTATAATAGTCAGTATAGAGCGTCAAAAGAGTAAACCTTAGTGTTGTGCCTACGATGGCCCCATCTAAGTTCCTAAGACCTTATCATCACCTACAATGGTCAAGATAAGGAGCCTCCTGAAGGGAGGTCGAGTAAGTCCTTGGACCCTGCTTGTGGATAAACTAGCCAAGCGCACTGGACGCACATGCCCATAGAGTGGCCAAAAAAGCACGTACATCCTCTGCTTTGACATCATAAGCCTGGAGGGTGGCTCAAGAAGCACGTACAACCTCTAATTCACAAATCAAATGACTACACAGGTTTCCGGTTGCTATCTATATCAATACTTGAATCTGGATTGATTCGACTCTTCATAAATGCCAGAAGGGGTTTTCGATCTTCTATCTATATTAATACCCGAATCTGTGTTGTTTCGGCTCTTCACAAATACCGAAAGAGGTTTTCGGTCTTCTATCCATATCAATACCTGAATCTGGGTTGATTCGGCTCTTTACAAATATCGGAAGGGCTTTCCGATCTTCTATCTATATTAATACCCGAATCTAGGTTGATTTGGCTCTTCACAAAGGCCGGAAGAGGTTTCTGGTCTTCTATCTTAATTAATACCCGAATATGGGTCGATTCGGCTCTTCATAAATACCAAAAGAGATTTCATGTCTTCTTTCTATATTAATACTTGAATCTGGGTTGATTCGGCTCTTTACAAATGCCGGAAGAGGATTTCGGACTTATATCTATATTAATACACGAATCCGAGTTGATTCTGTTCTTTGCAAATACCGGAAGGGGTTTCTGATCCTTTACCTATATTAACGCCCGAATATGGGATGATTCAGTTCTTTTCAAATACCGAAAAGGGATTTCTAGTCTTCAATTTTAGATTATCCGAGTAGGAGTTGGTTTAGAAATACTGTCATAGCAGGGAACAGGTCGTTTGCTCTCAACCCTTAATGGATGAAAAAGAGATGGCCCGAGAGCAATGCCTTATATGTTTCATGACACAATGCAACACTAAGAAACAACATCCAAATAGAAGAGAGCCTGAAAGAAAAGTTTAACTTGGAAAGTCGAAAAAAACCCTTCAGTAAGGGGGGCAAATGTTACTACCAGAATTAACCTCTAATATTGGATGACAGTGAGGGGGTATCAGAGGAATACAAACACTGAAAAACCTCCTGAAAGAAAAATGCCGAATAAATAGAAAAGAACAAAAGAAGGAAAGAATGATTTAGGAACAGCATAAACCGCCATATCCCGGGAGGAAAAGAGTCCAAAGGCTGCAGAATGCCAACGAAGTTTATCCGACATGGACTGTCCGGCAGGGTCTTCCCGGCAGGGAGTTCTATAACGAAAGGTCGCCTAAGTTAGAAACCAGGAATGAGGGAGACAGAAGCTCCACTTATTGAAACCTGGAAGGGCTATTGGTATTAACCTACTTGGTACCGAAACCAGGAAGTTCTATAACGAAGGGTCGCCGGAAGTTCAAATGTCACCCGAAAGCCACCACATCAGCAAGCCCATATCAATCATGAAGAAGCCCCAATTGATGGGGACCCTCACTTTGACGACTATAATTAGCACCATGAAGACGGCCGAAAGCCAAACATCCAAGACCAAGGAAAGGAGCAGACGACAAGTGCCATAACAGCCCCAATAGCCTAACAACAGAAGGGTCCCAGAACTCTATATAAATAGGACCCCAGGAGCCATATAGAGGGGGAAGAAATTTTCATTTCTGAATCTTATTCTGTCTTCTTTTTTCTTCTTCTCGATGAAGAAAACCCGAATTTCCAGGTTGGATTGGGGATTATCTCAACTCTTGTAATACATCTACAATTTATGAATGAACAATTCCAAGTCTTAAACATCTTGTGAATTGATGATCTTGTTGTGCCATTATGATGAAGCAGGGAGTTAACACTAAACTTTCATATAAGAAAGTCTGGCATGCGTCTATGTGAAGGAGGAAGAGCTTCATGGAAATTCGAAGTCCTCTTCCTTTTATCTCAAGGGTTTTGCGACGCTGATCGACGCTCTCATGATGAGCTTAATGCCTCCTAACCTAAAAAGGGAAGTCAGTAGGCTTATAACTTGATATCTGATGCAACCCGGGCCTTTGTGCCGGTCTGATGCAGAATGATTATCTTAGTTAATGAGCATTGCGATGCCCACTTTTTCGAATAGGGGGATGTATTAGCCTGTTTTCTTCTTATCATAATATATATATATATATATCATCACATTCATGATCTAGGGAGTAATTGATTTCATAAAACCTTAGTTGTGTCAATCTAAGCAAGCCTTCTTAAGGCCATTTCAGAATTCCGCTATACTGCAAATGTGATATTCATCCCACAAGGGAAGGATAACTAACCGTCAGAATCTGAATTCCGATGCCTAATGAAAGGTAGATTTGGCTAAATAACATAGACTTTTGAATGTCCTTCAGTAACCAAGGGCCATGACAGCATCAAATTCCTTGAACACACGTCTAGAATAACTTCATCCGGTTGTTGACGAAAAATAATGTTAAAAACCAATTTATCCAGAATCCTCTGAACCATGATTGGAAAGCTGTCAAAAGAATTCTGTGATAACTTAAAGGCATGTTAAATCATGGCTTAATTTTTAAATCAAGCACTAATGTCAATATATTTGGTTTTACAGATGTTGATTAGGGTAGTGAAATAAATGACAAGAGATCAACAAATGGGTAATGCATATACTTAGGTCACAATCCAATTTCATGGTGCTCAAAGAAACAAACAACAGTGTCTAAATCGGGCATAGAGGCTGGATTTAGAAGTGTTGTTAGTGCTGCTGTAGAGATTATGTGGATCAAATCTTCGACGAGTGAACTGAATATCAATACTAACACAATAACTCAATGTTGTGACAACTTAAGTACAGTGGTGGCACTAGCTGCAAATCATGTTCTACATTCTTGCACTAAACACATGGAATTAGACTTATATTTTGCCAAAGAACAATTGCTACAAGGGAAAATCAACATTAATCATCTGCCTAACATACATTAGAGAGCTGACATTTTCACTAAAGCATTATCAGTAACCTATTTCAACCAATTTAAGAAAGAGCTACACATAAGTGAATCAACCACCTCTACAACTGACGAAAAGCAGCATACTTGCCTGGAAGATTCTACAGCTAATCAAGATGATGTATCTAAACCTAAAGAGGAAGATCCGAAGATTCTCACTAATAACCAGATATTTTTTTCACTACTAAAGATTTTGTAGTCTACTGCATTTAACCTGTCACATAGATTTTTGGTCTTGGTGTGGTAATCTCTTATGCTCATGTCATATTTTCTTGAGTTTTGTAATTTTCTTCTATACTGCATAACTCTAACCGATGATTGGGAATTTAATATTAAATCATTGGATGACAAAATTTAATGCAATGTACTGCATTGCACTATTTGTGATAAAGATTTGTACTAATTGAGGATGTTAATCATGAAGACAACAAACTATCCCGCTTTAAGTATTTAGCGTAATCAAGATTGCAAATGATAATTTCTTTATTGTCTGAATTCGTTGCTGGTGGTATGGTTAAGTGGTACTAACATATTTTTGAAGGACATAACCCCTTAGGAAAGTTAAGACTTGATACTTCCAAAAAATAGAATTGTCCACATCTAGGGAAATTGTGATAATTTGGCTCTTCGGCTTAATCACGGTGGAAATAGTAATGGATAGCTTGCTGGAATCATTTTTGGAATTCATAGAGGTAATGCCATCTTCGTATCTTGCCATGGCTAATCAAATGAAAGAATTTATTGGCAAGGCGGTCTTTGCGGTTAAGAATCGATCCTCGGCTTTAAAATACTGTCCAACCATATCAAGATATAGTTATAGCTTGAAACTAGGGGTGACAAACGCGTTGTTGATCAGAAAAAGGAAGAATAGGGTGCATGCAAAGTGAAATGAGGATGTTGATCCATTTCCTTCTTGGCATGGCACGAACAACATGGATGTCAACACTAAAAAGGCAACACTACACGATCAAGAGAATGGAAGCTCCCCAATTATGAAATTTTCAAAGGACTGAAATATGATTCCCTTTTCTCTTTTGATTTGCTGATTGTCTTTGTGTTTATCTTCTTCTTTGATGTATTAAAAGTGATTTCTCTTTTATGATTTTAGCAAGTCTGATACCGTAAAAGGGGATAGAGAGAACTTTTATTGAATAATGAAAACTTGATAATTCATTAATTATCTTTAATAAGGTGATCGGTCTCTGTGTGCATGTGCATATATATAGACATACATAAGTAAAGAGAATAATTGAAACAAACTGAATTGATTTCAAATCCCAAAGCAAGAAGCGGTCTAAATATTTTTTAATGTTATGACAAGTGCCCTAAGTATATAAAATCATATGTGAACAGATGTGATCTTATTTACTTCATATTCATTTATTGGGCTTACAAGTCACAAACTCCCTCCAAATGCTCAGGTTCCTCAATCATCAACTGAGTGGTATGTTGAAATACAGAGATTGCACTATGAAGACCTAAAGGAATATGTGAGAGAGGAGCAAGATCAATAGAAGGATATAGATAGAATTGGAGGATGACATAGAAGCCACTGTAAGAGCAAGCAAAATGACATATATCCCTAATCAATGAACAAAAGAGAACTTCTCCATTTTTTTGTGTTTATGGAGTTTTGGTCACGTGTGTCATCATATTGTTAGCATTTACACCAAAAAGTGGCACAAACACCCAAATAGAGTATATGAAGAGATAAAAATAAAGAAATATAAACGAAAGAAAGAGGAAATCACATGTAATAGTTTATAGTTGTTCGGTTATGAGTTTCCTACATTTACTTATTGACTTTTCTTTATAATATTATTAGAAAATGATTACAACTGTCTGAGATTGTCTAAATCCCGAGTACATAGTGAATACAAGTAGTAAGAAAACATAGAAATGCCAAAAGTCCTTTTCATGAAGCTTCAGAGGTCTATTTTTAGGTGATATCCATATCTGGGATGGTAGGCACATGTGGCATCAGATTCGATGTTGTAGAAATGTGTGGGCATGTTCACGATGCAGAAGAACTGGTCTTCAGGAGATATTTCCAGTTTGGCGTATGCCTAAGTAAGCATAGCCGAGTCGAACTCATGCAATTGCCAAGTTGTTTTAACTTTCTTCACTAACCCAGGTGATGGCCAACTCAGATCTTGTTGCGAAAAGCAGTTTTCTTCATTCAACTCCCTACACATGAAAGTCCATGAGCCATGCCTTGAATGCTTTGATTACGAATCTTGACGGCCTTGACGGGGTGTGCTTTGAACCTGTTGAGCTGCACCTCTTAGAGATGTTATTTTTCTTGAGGGAAGCGAGTGTGAATAGTTGTGCCTCTTTAAATGGTCATGACACTTGGGTTCTCTATTCCTATATAAATATCTAGTCTTACTACAAACTGCGCTTGATGGTACTTGCTGAGACAAAGTCGTTGACCAAGCAACTGAGACACACAGGTAAATATTCAAACCCCGCCAAGTTATTAAGTTGAATATTCCATTTGCATAGTCGAGTCATGTTGAGTTGTCGGTTCACACATGTGATTTCACACATGTAGGTTGTTACCAAACAATATTGTCTTTTCGTGCAAGTCGAGTTCGAGGTGAAGCCAAGTCAATGATTGTGCATGAGTTAGCACGCATAGTGTAACATCCCGAATTTTTAGCTATTTTATAATGAATATTTAAATTAGTTTTAAATATGTAGTTGGAACTACAAATGAACTTTATTGAATTTATCTGATAATCGATATACGATTAATTTCAAAAAATTAAATAAACAAAATTATCGAATTCAGATTTTAAAACTGAATCGAAATGGTTCAGTCGATCAATAAAAATTCAATATTGAATTAAAATGACAATAATAATTTATTATCAATGAATTTAATTGTTCAAAATCGATTTACATTTTAAATCGAATTTAAAACGTTAATTTAATTTATTATCTCTTCTATATTGTCGAATTAATTTCAAAATTGGATCCGTCAAGTTCTAAATAGCAGTATAACTTAGAGATGGTTGTCGTTAAGTAAAAATAGGGGTTCACGGTTGCAAGTTTAGGGTCACAACATATTTTGGAAACATTATATTTTTTTAAAGGTCTAAGTGATCTAATCAGTTAAATTAAGTTGACCTATTCACATCACCACCCTATGCAGACCAACAATTCCTCCTCGAGCTTAATTTTCTGTCTCATTTCTTCCCTCCAAAGGAAGCATGATTTTAGTGGTAGCGTACGAATGGTTCCCTTGCTCACATTTAAATTCGGAGCCTTGCCTTTGTTCTCTCCTTATTTTAAACCAACAAAGTCCCCTGCCCTTGCTACTTATTTCTCCAGTCAAATTAAAAATCGATCCTTCATTTCATATTAAAAAAGAAAAAAAGGGAGAATCAAATATCGTGATGGAAACATAGTATTTTATGAAGCTCAAAATTATCTGGAGTTGACGATGGGTAAGGCGACGCTGACGATGGAGCCGCCATGGGTATTGTTGAGGCATCGCGATTTCAGGTTTAGGGGATTAGTAGTTGAATTGGGGGGATAGTGCGATAGCTGAAATACAAAGTAGTGGAAAGGTACTATAGTTAATGACGGTGATTTGCGGGGGTTCGACGGTGTGATTTGAGGATGTAGCATTGAACGAGGTGATTCAAATGGGGTGTCGTGGGTTTGCTATGGCAATTTTTACATCAAAGGAAGCGATGAGTGGACTATACGGGGATGCGGTCGTGTTAATTTCAGAAGGGGATTTCAATCAATGTTATTTCATGTGAATTGAGGAAGTGGTTGAAGTTTGATTGCTGTAGTTCAAATTGAATTGAATTAAGAGAGGGGCTGGAAATTAGCAGGTAACGATGGAGTGCGATGTACTGATAAAGGCTAGGGTTAATTGGTATTTGTTGTGGAAGTACAGGGTGACTGGAAGGATATTCAAACATGGAATTTCAGGCATGGTTTGATGGAAAATATGGGTTGTTGATGGAAGTAAAATGGTCTGAACAGGGTGAGACATGATGGATGTTGTTTGCTCCAAATTTGGGACCAAACACCAAAGGTGTAAAGCTACACTTCACAGATTCAGTAAGAATATGGAACCGTGTAATCACAAAATATTTGAATAAAAACAAGTAAGAACAAAATGGAATTTTTATAGTGGTTCGATTCAATACGAACCTACGTCCACTTTCAGTCAATTCTCATTATCATATTCAAGTTTACAACATATGAATTTTCCCTCATTACAATCATTTCTCTCTTTTAACTCTCTTGACGATCTATTTTCACTTGAGTTTGGAGAAGAAAAGGAAGGAGGTTTAGCTTTGTGATGAATCTTCAACCACTTATGTGCTTTGATCTTTTCCCATGATCTTCATAGATTTCATAGTTAATCAGCATTCGATTTAGGATTTGGAGAGGATTAGAGATCATTTGAATGATGCTTGAGAGATTTATGGTGTAGCTTGAATGAGGTTGAGGGTGTTTAGATTCAATTGTAGAAAGATCTAATGATCATCAACTTGGATTTGATCTTCATGGAAAAAGTGTTGATGGATCCATAGAAGCCATTAGAGAAGTTGTAGATGAGCTTTGAATTTGATGGAGTCTCCTTGTAGGAACCCCTTTCAAGTGAATTATGAGGGGTATTTATAGGTGATTTCAGACCAGATGGCAGTTTCGTAATTACGCAGACAAACAACATGACTTATGTCGCCACCGACATGACTTGGGCCTTCACTTATCTCGCCAACGACATGACTCATGTCGTATGGCGGGTTGGTTCCTCTACTCAATCAAGGAGCGGCATAGCTTCTATTGCGGCATGACTGGCGACTTGACTCCTTATAATACCAAGCGGAATGGCGTCGCGGCGGCATGACTTACTCTGTTGTAGCCCCAATGGTACGAACGACATGATGCCTTGACTTAGGCACGACTTAATCCCATGCGACATGACCTTATGGTGTGGATTGATACAACTTTACGTAGTGAAATTCCATTGATACCATGCCACGGAGCAGCATGGTACAACTGATATGAACGTGTAATGGTTTGATGCTGTGTAATGACCTGACTACAGAAGGATGGCACGTCATGTGAACTACTTCATGCCGTTTACGACATGGTGAATAGCGTGATGAACATTGCGGCTTGTCTTCATGTCGCTTATACCTGGTCTAACATCATATACGAGGCCGACATGACTTGACTCCGACTTGTGTAGCCTGGAGCGACTTGGTATGGCACGTCATGGCGGTATGATGAACTCTCTTCCTTGCGACATGGTTTTAACGAATTGGCCCTTTTGTTTTGATATGGCTTTCAACGACTTGGCTAACCCGACATGGCTCAAACCCTTATTTTTATGGGTTAACATTTGCTCCTCGAAGTCCGTATTATCAAAGATAACATGGGCTTTGAATCATTCTCTTCGCCATGTCTTTTTATTCAAGTCTTTAATTGTTTCGTTAGGCGGACCAGGTCGTTCCTTTCCATATGTCGTATATTATGTCATCAGAATGCATTATTTCGTATTGGGCTTTGGGTCCGCCTTTGACTCGGTCCATAGTTTATGCGTATTTATATCATCTCGCGATCCCTACGCCCACTCGTATTCCACTTTATACTCCGAAGTTTTTCCTCATTAATGGAGGACGGGTTTTGAGTAGCGAAATCATCATTTCTTCTTCAAACGATCCAACTAAGCAACCTTCGGCATCATCGATCAGAGTTTCCTTTCAAATTCAAA
Organism: Allium sativum; assembly: GCA_030737875.1. NCBI lineage: Eukaryota > Viridiplantae > Streptophyta > Magnoliopsida > Asparagales > Amaryllidaceae > Allium > Allium sativum. Next base: position 535,206,931 of record CM060926.1, read on the forward strand.
CTCCAACTCGCTTTCATTACCATCTGAAGTCAGTCCAAGCCGTCTCCATACATGTGCCATTACAAACGGAAGCATTTCTTGATCACCAGACAGTTAGAAATCAGTGTTAAGAAATTCCGCTTGTCTTTTAGGTTTAATTTCGTTTATACTTTCGTGAATGCTAGGATTTATACAGAAATTGAGGATTTCCTTTCGGTATTGATGTATAAACGATTGTATGAATTGTTTCTGATGAGTTTGTGGTATTGAATGTTTGTGAATTTGAATGTGAATCCCGATTGTGATAAGGCGGTTATGTATGATCGATGTGAAGTATTTTGATTTGTCCAGAACTTTAATTTTGCATAGTGCACACCAATTGCTTGTTGAAATGCTCAAACCATGAACCTCTTTTGTTTTATCATAGCCGTTATACATCTATTTTTTGTATTGTTCCAAGGTAGGTTATAAACTTGTATAAGTGACCCCTTCGATCTAAAATCATATGAATTGATGAGACATGTAAACCGCTAAGGCGATTCAAGTTGGAGACCGACATGAGTCTCTGGCCATAGGTTGATATGAGTCTTAAGTCATGATAATGACTTGAGCCGTAGGTCGTAAGACACAATAGCAGTATGAACCTTAATTTGTGATAATGTTCAAACATTCCTTTTTAATGCTAGGACCTTTGTGTCGACGTTGAGTTGCTTTCAAAATTCAGAGTTGCGAACTAATATGATTCTCATGTCGTGGACCTTCATGGTTCTTAAGTTGTGAATTGACACGAGGTTCAAGCCGTGGATCGACATGAGGTTCAAGTCGTGGATCGACAAGAGTTTCATGCCGTGGATCGATATGAGCGCTATCCCGCGAGTCGATATAAGCCTCATACTGTGAACCGACATGAATTCCAAGCTGTGGCAACGACATGAGCGAACCATCATATTGTTGATATGGTATGGGCAACAATGCCATAATGACTTAACTTTACTGCTAACAAACGCCTTGCCTCGGTGTTTGTCACCTTTGTTTTAATACTCTGATGTGTTTTCACACTTTTACTCTTCGAATCTTGCTGCTAGAAAATTATTTGTGTAGAATGTCTACTGAAAAGCAAGTTCTCCCTCAACGTAAAGAGACTTCCTTGGCTCAAACCGGTCCCTCTTCAAACAAGGCTTCCGAAATTGGAACATCCATAACCTCTAGCCAAGTTTCTGCCCCCTTCCTTTGGACCTTCGCCTGATTAAAGCTAGGGATCAAGAGAGACAGTCTAGCACTCTAACTCAGGAGCAATACGAACTACTGTGCGGTCAATACGGAATTCCTCTTATGGATGCAATATTACAAAAGGATGGCATTTTTGCTGACGACCCTCCTGTTGGATACGTTGCTGTAAGCAAACAAATGCTAGCAGCTGGTGCTATTCCCCCGTTTAATCCCTTTTTAGGGCGAATCCTAGACCGTCTAGGCATTGCTCCTTTTCAAGTCCATCCTAATGGCTATACGGTTCTATTGGGCCTTTATGTTCTTTTCATGGATACGACAAAGCAAGAGCCTACTTTCCAGGAACTTCGTTACTTGTGTTCTTTCAAGAGTAGGAAGGACACCCCCTCTATTATGCATGTTGAAGGTGCTACAAAACAGAAGTTAGTTCTCGAATTACCGGATAGTGTTTCAGGATTTTTAAACCAATTTTTCTTTACTAGATGCCCCGAACCATTTCGCGGGCAGTGGAAAGATGGAGGTATGCGTAGTTTATTCAGTGATCTCGATTTTACTTTCCTCTGAGTTACACGCTCTTACATTATTTCTTTTGAAATGCAGTACTCCCTACCCTGATTAAGGACAACAAAGCACCCACTTCTCTTAAAGCCACCTACGAAACACTAAAAGCTATTGACGGGGCTAAGATAAGTAGAAAACTTTTAGTTACTGAAAATATTCTTCGCCAATACGAACTACTTCACCCCTAGAAGAAGTTTTTATGCAAGGTTGGACCTTCCATTCCTAAACCTAACCCTGCAGAGTCGGACGTCGGCTGTTCTGAAGACAGAAGTGTAATTCAAGTGATGAAAACCCTATTATTGACCCTTCTTTGAAAAGATATTCAGAGCCTACTAGTGGAAGAACATTGCCCTTGTCGAAGACATTGAATAAGGATGAAGACTCTAACCATCATAGGGGTGAGGATCCTACAACATTGGCCGAGTTGACTGAGAAAGAGAACACTTCCTCACATTCTGAGCCGGAATCAGATTCCGAACAGGTTAAGAGAGATAACAGGGAAGTGAATCCTTCTGAATTCGAGCGCGGGACTGAATATGATGGGGAAGACGTAATCGCATTAGAAACTAATCCAAATGTTGAGACTATAACTGGAGATTCCCTTATTGAAAATGCAGCTAAGGAAGATTCTGTAGGTACATTTAACAATTTGAGTGATCTCAGCTCTGCTAGATATCTTAGTCAGGATGGTGCAGTTACTCAGCCTCTTGATCCTCAAACCATAGAAACCGAACTTAGGGATGCAACCTCAGTCGAGTTAGAAAGGCATCTTAAATCTTTAGGCATCCCCTTAGACCCAGGGGATATGACCAGTCTGTTAATAATAATATCCTTTTAAAGAAATTCATCTCATGCATTCCAATTCCTTTTCTGTATTTGTATCTTGCTTTAGCATTTTTAGATGCTTTGTAGTTTCAAAAAACTCATTCATAACTCATTTCAGGTCTAGACATGCACGTGAGACACTCATCAGGAATCAGATCAGAATTTAGTAAAAGGAGCGCTTTTGATTCAAAGCTGTTACTACGATCCGAACCTCAGCAATCACCACATCACCGCGAGTAGCTCCATCCTCCTCCGCCCTTGAAACCCTCTTCTCAGTCTTTACGTGCATCAGAATCCATCCTAACTGAGGAACAGAGGAAGAAGATACGTAAGGAAGAAGAGGAAGAGGCTAGAAGACGCAATTGGCTAAGGGAAGACACTCCAGATGAAGGTGAACGAGGGAGGAAACGAGAAAGGGATGGTTCTTATAAGCATTCCCGAGTAGAAAAGCTGCCTATTAAGCCTCGACTTCCTTCATTGTCCGACCCTTCCGGTCCGTCAGCCGAGATACATTCGATTATTAATAAACCTCGCTACACTCCTGGTTCAACAAATGTCTCTTTTTATGAAAAGCTCCCAGGTTGGAACTTGAAAGGGCTTTACTTTGATCATGGAGTAGGTATAACTGATGCCGATGATTTTCTCAAGGAAGTGGAAGCGGTTATAAGTCAAACACACACCCAATTTGATACTGCTAAGAGTCAACTCGAAACAAAATGGAACATCGTAAGAGATGTTATTTACAGAAAGCTGCGCGGATGGGAGAAACTTGGCGACGACCTCCAAAAGCGCCATAGTTCCCATCTCACAAAAGTTGCCGAGTTGGAGAGTGATAAAGTCAAATGGGAAAAAGTTTTGGATGATCGTGACGCTACTATCGTGATTCTCAATAAAAGAGTCGCAGAGTTAGAAGCGTTAGATAACGAGATCAAGAAGCTCCGGGAAGAACTCGATGCTTCCAGGCAAAAAGAAAAAGATGCCATAACTGCCAAGCGTGATGTTGATGCCATGCTAGCTGTAGAGAAGGATTTCTCCAAAAAATATCAGGAAGATGCTGCCAATCTTCATAAGGAGGTAAAATCTATGAAGGCTTCTAACCAGACATTGATGGCCAAGGTCAAGTCTCTTGAGAAGGACAAGATAACTGCAGAAGAAACTCACAAACAGGCTATGGAAAAAGCTGATGACGACATGTTTCGCTTCTATGTATACAGTGTAATAAGTCGTGGGAGTTTGCATTACTTAGAGGACAGTTTTGCACATACTTTGGCGCTTGTTTGGGAGTGAGTGCATGAGATTAACTGTGATGATTGTAGCGAGGATGAACTCATTATCAAACTCCTAGATGATATGTCCAGAGTGGCTTTGGCAGAAGGAAAGGCACAACTAATGGATGAGAGGGACGGTATTTCCGGTGAGCAAGTTCAAACCCAATCTAATATCAACCCTCTTACTGATCCCTTGGCCCTTGAAGCTTCCGGCTCACAGACACTAGTTAACCCAGTCGATGCTTTTAAAGAGAAAGATACTATTACTGAGAGAAATATCAACACAGAGAACATTGTTGAAGAGCACGGTAGAGACGACGAGGCTGACGATGACAATCCTGATCATTGGATAATTGAACACGGGAATCCCCCCAGAAAATCTTCTTGATTCAGGTAAAATTGAAACCGATTATATCCTATCATGCTTAGAGTCCATTTTTGATTCACCTGGGTCCCTTATTTATTATGCTCGATGTTTCCATACTTTGAATTTAATTTCTCCCTTGTCTTCTCCTACCATAGGCAATACAATAACCACTGGGGTTACCAGGATTGACTCGCCATTGGCAACTTTCCCTCTTACTTCTGTCGTTACTCCCCCTTCTCCTAGTAACACATCCTTACTTGTTACAGCTCCTGGGTCACAAGATGTAACGATCGGTTCCCTCCTAGGTTTGGATGATGTTGAGTATAACCTTAGTGATGATGTTGAGGCCATCGAAGCAGACAAAGGTCCCTAAGATATTGTCAAGGGTAAGAAGAAGACTATCAAGTCCTCATCATCAAAGAAGAAAAAGAAGAAGAAAGACATGGAGGCTATCACTTTATCTTCCCAAGAGAATCAGAGTAACGTGGAAGAAACCCCTCCACCTTTGGCTAAGAAGCCTGCTTTGAGATCAAGTGACAGGAAGAAATGATCATGCTTAGTAGTAGCTTAATCTGGTTGTTGACTATTTTCTTTTGCATGTTGTATTCAGGCCGGTTGTATATGCGGGTGCCGGTCCCGCTTATTACTCTTGTACTTGTCATCTTCATGCACTCTGTCATCTGATGTTTTACACTTTAACATATGACTTTACGATATAGTTCTGCTTTGTTGTCAGGAAATTGTGTCCTGCTTTCCATGCTTTAAATTTTGCTTTTAGCCTCGCTGTACTTCTTTATTTTATACTTCATGTCTGTTCTACATCCGCAATACAAATTGTATGTTATTGTAGGCTGAGTTAATTCAACCAACATTATTGTTTTGTAAAATCCAGTTTTATTGGCTGGAATTACCTAATGCCAGGTTTTCATGAGATTATGACCGGATTGTAGTATGTTTAAGAGAGCGTCATTAGATTTTATTAATGCGATGGTAATGCCCCCATACCACAATTAGTTTTAATATTTTGAAAATTAGGCATGTTTTTTATAGTTAGATAATGAAATCTGTTATTCCTAGTAACTGAGTGGGCCAGTTACTTGTGGTTTTTATCAGAAGACTTTGAAGAAAGTTTTTGGTTCCGTCATTAACTGAATTTGGAAGATCTGGCTTATGACAGGATGCCCTCAAAAGGATCTTTGATCCGTTGTTCGTTGAATATGAATGATTCAGACGCTTGTCGAACTTGTCAGATGCCTCCGAGGAGGTCTTTGGGTCCGTCATTAACTGTGTTTGAAGGACCCAGAATCAATAGTTGGATTTGGAAGATCCAGCATCTATGGATGCCTCCAATGAGGTCTTTGAAAACCCTATGTTTATATCGCTATCCAGCCATGTATTAATGGCATCGGCGACGAACCGGGTGCCCCTCGGGGAGGTCTTGGGTTCAAAAGCCCAGTGTTTGTTTCTCTATCCAGCCATATCCTAATGGCGTTGGCGATGAACTGGGTGCCCCTCGGGGAGGTCTTGGGTTTAAAAGCCCGTGTTTGTTTCACTATCCAACCATATCTTAATGGCATTGGCGATGAACCGGGTGCCCCTCGGGGAGGTCTTGGGTTTAAAAGCCCGGTGTTTGTTTCGTTATCTAGCCATATCTTAATGGTGTTGGCGATGAACCAGGTGCCCCTCAGGGAGGTCTTGGGTTTAAAGGCCCGGTGTTTGTTTCGCTATCCAGCCATATCTTAATGGCATGGGCGATGAACCGGGTACCCCTCGGGGAAGTCTTGGGTTTAAAATCCCGGTGTTTGTTTCGCTATCCAGACATATCTTAATGGCGTTGGCGATGAACTGGGTGCCCCTCGGGGAGGTCTTGGGTTTAATGGCCTGGTGTTTGTTTCGCTATCCAACCATATCTTAATGGCGTCGGCGATGAACCGGGTGCCCCTCGGGGAGGTCTTGGGTTTAACGTCACATTGTTCCAGGTGGCTGACGCTAGTTTATTTGTCCGATTCTGGTTGTGACTTGTTAAAACTAGAACTTTGAACTTTGTTATTAAGAATGTGCCCCTACGGTGAAATTTATAACTTGGTCCGTAGTTTGGGTGTTACATTCATTTTAGGTTTAGAGTTCTTGATGACCCTTATTTATGGCTTTGCACTTCGCACCCTCCGTTGCAAAAGTGTGTGGATGTTTGAGTGTTAAGCAGCAGGTGCTTGAGCTTTCCCGGTTGGGGATGCGCTATAGCTCTCATCAAGCCCTATTTGATTTTGAATGCGCTTTCATTTACTTAAAAAATCCTGTAATTAAGATCGATGTTAGCAGCTTGAAATCAACAACTTGCAAATGTGCGATTTTAGATAGGTAAAGTAATTTCTTTCACCAATTTGTACAAACTTTGCTAGATATTCACAGTGCATGATATATTTACAATTCATAATGTATGTATGATGCGAAATATTTGAAAGATACTTCAAACAAAATAACGGCGAAGATGAACGCTATTCCATGCTCGAGGGAGTGTGATTCCGACTGTCGTTTTTAGCTCAAAAGTGCCATCTGCAAATTTCTGGATTATGACGTATGGCCCCTCCCAATTGGGTCTGAATACTCTGGTTCCTGTCATAATTCTCTTCAGGATGAGGTCCCCGACTTGAAAAGTTCTTTGCTTGACTTTTGTATTGAAATATCTGGCTACTTTCTGTTGATGGGCCGCTATCTTAAGCTCTGCTTCTTTTTGCTTTTCCTCGAGTAAATCTAGTGCCTCCAACTGTAGCTCTTCATTCTCCTTCTAGTTGAAGTAGATTCTACGGTGAGTTGGTACTTCCAGTTCTACTGGGATCATAGCTTCTGACCCGAATGCAAGTGAGAATGGGGTGTGCCCCGTAGCAATTTTATGTTTTATCTGGTATGCCCGTAACGCAAAAGGTAGTTCATCAACCCAGATGCCTTTGGCTTTTTCAAAACGCTTCTTGATGGTTTACTTTAGTATTTTTTTGATGGTTTCCACTTGCCCGTTTGCTTGCGGGTGAGCCACAGCTGCAAAACTCTTTTTGATCTTATATTTAGCGCAGAAGTCTAGGAATTCATTACTTTCAAACTGGATTCCATTATCGGTGATGATCTTTTGTGGCACTCCAAACCTGCAAATGTTATTTTTCAAAACAAAATTTATCACTTTCTTTGACGTAATAGTAGCCAAAGGTTCTGCTTCAGCCCATTTGGTAAAGTAGTCGATAGCTACTATAGCGTATCTCATATTTTCTTTTGCGGCTGGTAATATCCCAATTAAATCTATGCCGCATACCGCAAATGGCCATGGGCTGACCATTTGAGTTTGCTCTATGGGAGGTGCTCTTGGAATCTTAGCGAATCTCTGGCACCTGTCACACTTCTTTACATAGGTCATGGCATCTAGGTTTACATCAGGCCAGAAATAGCCATATCACAGGACCTTCTTGGCTAACGTTTGACCGCCGGTGTGTCCTCTGCATTCTCCCTCGTGCAACTCTGCCAAAATCGCTCTAGATTCCTTCTTAGTCACACATCGCAGCAATGGCATGGATAATCCTCGCTGGTACAGCCTTCCGTCTTGAATGATGTATAAAGGGGCCTTACGCAATATCTTCCTTTTGTTTTTCCGGTCTTCAGGTAGTGTCCCACTAAGGATATATTCTTTGATTGGAGTCATCCATGATGTAGGTTCTTCAACGATTTCCATTATCCAGTAAACACTCACTTCCTCAATGGTTAGGATAGAAAGGACATCGATGGGGATTAAACCCAGCAGCTAAGCATCTGATGAACTAGCATACTTGGCAAGGGAATCCGCTTTTGAGTTTTTTTTTCTTGGGATGTGGGATATAACATAGTGGTCAAGGTCGTTTAGAAGTTCCATAACTTTGATTAGATAAGAAGGGAGGTTCCCAGTTTTGGTTTGGAACTCTTTGCGTACTTGACCCACTACCAACTGAGAGTCGCTGAGAATTTGCAAAGCTTTTAGATTTAGCTCTTTTGCCAACTTTAACCCTGTTATTAATGCTTCATATTCGGCCTCATTATTAGTTGATGGAAATTCCAATATCAAGGCATAGCATAAAGAGTAACCTTCTGGGGTTTCTAAGACAATTCCAGTCCCTGAACAATAATCGTTTCTGGATCCATCAAAGTATAGTTTCCAAGCAATCCCTGTTTCCGCTGGTTCTTTAACCTCTTCTCCTCTCTTTGTAAACTCAGCAATAAAATCCGCTAGGGCTTGGCCATTAATGGCCCTTCGAGGATGGTAAGTGACGTCACATTGACTTAGCTCAATGTTCCATTTTAGCAGCCTTCCTGAAGTTTCTGGACGGAAGAGAATTTGCCTTAATGGTTGATCAGTGAGAACCTTGATAGGATGAGATTGGAAATACGGTCTCAGGTTTTTTCAGGCAACAAGGAGGCAATATGCGAGATTCTCTAGCTTAGGGTAATATAGCTCTGCCCCGACGAGCCTCTTACTAATGTAATATACCGGCAATTGCACTCCCGCTTCTTCTCGGATTAGTGCTGCACTCAAAGCATGCGACGAAACTGCTAGATATAAAAATAGATCCTCTACATCTTTTGGCTTTGATAACATTGGTGGTGATTCCATATGTCTTATCAATTCCTCGAAAGCCTCCTGGCACTCTGAGGTCCACTGGAAGTCCTTCTTTCCTTTTTCAAAGCGTCGAAAAGCGGAATACATTGATCCGTTGCTTTGGAAACGGACCGATTCAACGCTGCTACCTTTCCATTTAAGCTCTAGAGTTCCTTTTTTGTCCTTGGGGCCCGCAATTCTTTAAAGCCACAATTTGAGAGGGATTCGCTTCGATGCCCCTAGAATTGACGATGAACCCAAGAAATTTCCTCGAAGAGACTCCGAATGAACATTTTAACGGGTTTAGTTTCATCCCGTATTTCCTGAGTATGTGAAACATTTCTGCCAGGTCCTCGAGATGATCTTCGACCTTCTTTGATTTGACTAGCATATCGTCTATATATACTTCCATTGTATTCCCTATCTGAGATTTAAACATGGAGTTTACAAGACGTTGGTAAGTTTCTCCTGCGTTTTTCAGCCCAAATGGCATGACTTTATAGCAGTATAGTCCTCTATCTGTTATGAAACTCGTTTTTTCTTCGTCCGGCTTGTGCATCATAATTTGATTATATCTGAAATATGCATCCATAAAAGATAGTAACCCCTGCCCCGTTGTTGCATCTACGAGTTGGTCAATTTGGGGCAAAGGAAAACTATCTTTTGGGCACGCTTTATTAAGATCTGAGTAATCTATACACACTCTCCACTTTCCATTGGACTTTTTGACAAGCACTGGGTTAGAATCCCAATCTGGATACGTACATTCTCATATGAAATTATTAAGATCTTCTTTTAGAGCCTCGGATCTTTCAAATCCCTGCATTCGTCTTTTTTGTTTCACAGGGGTCAACTTTTGATTTATATTCAACTTGTGAACAATTACATTTGGTGGGATCCCACACATATCTGAGTGTTCCCAGGCAAATACATCTAAGTTTGCTTTTAAAAACAAGATTAATTCTTTTGTAGCTTCATACCTAGCTGAGATCCTATCTTTAAGACCTGGTTAGGGTTCTTATCGGATACTCGAACGGGGATAGTATCTTCGGCCGGCGCTGCTCTATTTTCCCCCGTAATGTTTTTCCTTGGATCAATTGTTTTCCGAGCGCCACTGTGCTCACCGGTATGGGGTTTTTGCTTTAGTTGCTATAAGAGGGTTTTTTGGATGCGGAGCGACGGCTCTACATCCTTCTTCAATTCCTTCTTCCTTGCCTCTGCCAATTCAACCAAATAACACTCTCTTGCCGCTTGTTGATCAACTATAATTGTGCCAACACCATTCTCCGTTGGGAATTTCATAGTGAGGCGCCACGGAGCCATAGTTATTCTGAATGCTGGAAGAGTAGGCCTTCCTAGGAAGGTATTGTAAGCGGAGGGTTCGTCAATTATAACAAAGTCCTGTAGCAGTGCGACTTTCTGCTTTCCTTCTCCGAGCTCTACTAGTAGACTGATAACACTAATTGGTTGAACAGGTTGACCAGTGAATCCGTGGACCTTGTTCTGATAGGCTTTTACATCGCCCATGGAAAGCTTCATTCTATGGAATGCGCTAAAGAAGGGGATATTAACTAATGCTCCGCTATCGACTAACACCCTTCTAACTATGGCCGGGCCCAAACCAACGGTTTTCACCATTGGATCCTCTGTATGTGTTATGATTCCAGTCGGATCTTCATCTTTAAACGTGATGTCGTCTCGCAGGATTCTTGGTACTTTTGTTGATAAAACCTCACTCATGATCATGAGTTCACCTCTTTTCAAAAAGTCCTTCACCTCATGAGCATACTTCACCATGTCCCCCCAGCTTTTCCCAACCGGGTAGAGGCCTCCTGAAATGGTGTTTATGATCATCCTTGGTATAGTGGCAACTGAAGCATTCTCATTTTGTTTAGGCTATCCTGTAGAGGCTCCTTAGTCTTGAGCTCCTTGAGCATTCTGGGAGTTCTTTGTATACTGTTGAAGCCTGTTTTTCCTTATCAGTTCTTCGGTTAAGCTTTTCAAATGTCTACATTCGTTCTTGCTATGCCCCGGCTGATTATGAAATCGGTACAACCTGCTGGACTTTATTGCATTATCAGTGACTCTCAACTTCCCTGGCTCTAGGTATTCTTCATGGTCTTTGGTCGCCATTTTTTTTATGGTATCGTTAAGGAGAGTCATTTTAGAATTCTTGAAGAAACGAAGCTTTTTGTTGTTTCGACCATCTTTCCCTTCATTCCCCCTTTTTTGTTTTCCTCCGGCATTTTTCTGTCCTCCTTGCACGTTTACGTCTTTTTTCTCTGACGGCTCTTTATTTTCTGTAGCTTCCAGTGTATAGGCCGGATCCTCATCCACGCCTATATATTCCTCTACCTTGTCAAATAGTTCTTCGAGAGTCGCGGGCTTCTTCTTCTTGATCCACAATCCGAGTTTGGTCCTTTTATTTATACCTCCTTTTAGAGCCATCAAGGCTAAACATGGCTCATAGTTTCTGACTTCGGCTGCAGCTATGTTAAAACGAGAAAGGAAGGTTTTAATGGATTCCCCTAGCGCTTGTTCCAGCTCATTCAGTTCCATCACATCATGCATCTTAGTTGCTTGAAGCCTGAATTGCTGTCTGAATAGCTTAGCCAAGGTGGCAAAGTCATCTACAGATTTTGGCGGGAGTTTTGTGAACCAAAGTGAAGCTACTCCCTCTAAGTAAGTGGGGAAGTATAAAAATTTGAGCTCGTCAGTAGCACGTGCCCCATCCATGTGCTAATTGTAACAACCCAAATTTTAATAATGTGTTATAATCAAGAATCAAGGCAGAATTAAATTTTAAAATCTGAATCAAGGGAAATGGGCTATGCCATTGCGTTCGTCTCGGAAAAATACGCGAAATAGAGTCCGAGTTTTCGAAAAACGGAGTCCGTCTGACCAAGTTATGGCCCAACGAAGTTTCAGAAAATTCCAAGTCCGAAAAACAGTTCAAAATTCAAATCTGGAGCCGAAAAGACTGGGCGGGAAAATTTCCCGCCCAGCACCCAAGTCGACATGGGTGTCGACTTGGGTGTCGACACACCCAAGGTGGTGTCGACTTGCAAGTCGACACCCCTGTTGACCTGGGTGGTCGAGCCCAGGCCACCTTTGTGCGCCTGCTTGTGTCTCTGGTCCTGTTCTGGAAGCTTCCGACGGAATTTGATGGCTCAGATCTGATTTGGGGTTAATCCTATGGTTTAAACTACCCCTAATCTCTATAAAAAGACCCCTAGACCTAGCCTAAACCCTCATTAGTTCATTCCTACAACGAAGTTATGCCAAAATGCTCCCTCACCATGGCCTCCATCTTCATCTCCAAAGGCTTGAGCATCCAAAGCTAGATCCATGAAGAAGGTGCAAGCTTTCTACACCAAATCAAGGAGGGGTCGACGTTGCCAGGCCAATTTCATGACGATTCTTCAACAAAGGAGCCACCTTTCTTGGTCAAGACGATTCATGATCTTTCCCTAAGCCTCGCTATGTAAGTTCTAGCTACTTGTAGATTCTAACGGTGGTTCTAATGTGACATGGGATAAAATGAGATGAAACATAAGTATGCTAGCCTATGTGAACCTAACTTTGGCCCTTTTCTATGATCTATGACCTTGGGCTAAGTTGTAGCGGCTTAATCATGTCACTCATGTTATGCTTAACCTAGTTTATCTTGCAAGTTTGAATCTTTATCTATGGAATGCTAGCATGAACCTTTGGGAACCATTTGACTTGTGAAACATTGGCAAAGATTTGACTTTGGGGCTTATGCATGTAAATGAACCCAAACCCCTTATGTTATCATGCATGTTTGTGGCCAAATTCCCTTATGATACTATGCATATTTGTGGCCAAATTCCCTTATGATATTATGCATGTTTGTGGCCAAATTACCTTATGATACTATGCATGTTTGTGGCCAAATTCCCTTATGATTCTATGCATGTTTGTGGCCAAATTCCCTTATGCTACTATGCATGTTTATGGCCAACCCCTTTTGACACCGTACATGTTTTGAGGCCAATATGTAGCATAGTATCCTTACCATGTGACTTGCTTCCACTTGGGTTGGGAATACATTTGGGTAGCTTAGGGAAACCGTGAATATGACACGAAAACTTGACATGGGGTTTACATGAGAACATGACATTCATGATACATTTAAATGTGGTCATGACACGTAGGAAAACATGGAACTTGAACTAGACATGTGTGGGTTGTAAGTGTAATAAGACACTAGACCAAACATGAAAGTGGCCAACTCGAGGTTGGGTTGAGTTTGTAGCATAAATCTACCCGGACCCGCCCGGCTTAACTAGTGGCAACAAACAATAGGATCCAATGTGAGAAGCTGGTCATGTCGCGCTTAAGACCCGAGGTTAGACTAGGTTGTGGTGTAAAACTACCTGGACCTGCCCGGCTTAACTAGTAACCACAACAAGGTCTAATGTGAGAGGTTGAGAGTGCATTAATTAAATTAATGCCACATGATAAGGTTAAGTAAATTTGACTAATGACACTTAACCGATATGACACGAATGTGTAGGTTAAGTGGGACCGGGCTTGATTTCTTAATGACACTTAACCATACAAGACAATTAGGGGGTGGGGTTAAGTAATTTAGATTTAACTAATCTAAATACGGTAATTATATGGGGTTAAGTAACCTACACTTAACTAATCTAAACACGGTAATTCGATGGGGTTAAGTTAAACACTTAACCAATCTAAACTTGGTAATTCAATGAGGTTAATTAGCCAATACTTAACCAACTTAACAAGATAATTTAATGGGGTTATGTAACTTATACTTAACCAATTATACATGATGATTTGATGAGGTTAAGTAACCTATACTTAACCAATCTAATATGCGGACCTGATAGGGTTAAGTCATAAGACCTTTTAAATATACTTAACCATTATAATACGATTAGTGGATGGGGTTAAGTTAACCTATACTTAACCAATCCGACTTGATAATCCGATGAGGTTAAGATAATCTGTGCTTAACCAATCTAACACGATAACCTGATAGGGTTAAGATAAACAAATACTTAACCAAATTGACTTGATGATTGAATAGGGTTAAGTCATGAGCTTCTTGGTATACTTAACCAACTTGTAGGGCTAGGTCTTGGACTTGAATACTTAGCCAAATCTTAAATGACAATACTTAACCCATTAGACAAAACCCTAGTTCAGGGGACTAGGTGGAAAATCGGGATTAACAAGGATAACGGGAAAGGAGACTAAGTGGTAAACCTTAGTTTAGGAAACTAAGTAATAATTCTTAGTCAAGAGATTTGGACCAGTTCACAAATATATAAGTAATCCGATACGGTAGGTCATCGCTTAAACACACGAGAAGGAGGAGCAAATTATCCGACTGGGATAAAGGCTCCAACGAACTGGGTGACGAAGCGGTAGCTTCGGGGGACGTGAGGGTACTCTTGGTATCCCTCTATGAGGTGGCAGATGGTCCATGAAACCCGGCCTCACAGAGGTTAAGGTCTGCGGTAGAAGAGCAAAGACTATGCCTTGGTTGCTATGCGAGCGACCTGAAGACTGGGATGGATTAGCGTGGAGTCGACGATACTTGTTTTTGCCCTGGATAGCACGTCGCCGACTACCTACCATCTTTAGTCAATCGTGTACGAACGGAAAGGCAGAGAACGCCCAACAGACCATGTTCTTGCTATCGAGTCATGGGTGAGGTTGGCCCATAGGAAAGTGGGGCTATAGTGGGGCCGGGATGTGGTTCTCATACATGATTTTTCTTGGATTGCCTTTCAGTAGTTGAGGGAGGGTCACGTGGGACCATAGCCACGGGTACAAAAACAGACGTTGATATCTGCATCAGCAGACGACTTAAAGCTCCCGATGGAGTTCCATATTTCTTGATTTGCCCTGGCATGGAACTCGGATGGCACATTGAGGAACATGTGCGTCTAGACATGGAAAACGATTCACGATACATACGCGGGATAAAGGGCGCGGTTGACGGGTGGCATAATCCCTAGTGGCCCTAGGTGGCTTGAACCCAAACCGAGAAACGGAAACGTTCATTAGGTAGCATAATCCCTAGTGGTCCTAGGTGGCATAAATCCTAAGTGAGCACGCGATAGCTCATGGTAAGAAAACATAACTAGATCAAGGGTAGCAGTCCAAAACAACTTCAAGGATAAAATGGTACTACGTTGAGGTGGTATAGATTTACATGGGAAAGCCCGTACAGCCTACGGCAAAGGACTGAACTTATACATGGAAAGAAACATACGAGTTGGGAAAACCTACATATGCTATATATTAGTTTGACATGGACCATTACATGACATTGGGCCAGGGACATTCATAGTTAACACATGACGCGGGTTGGGATACTAGTACGAGAGGTGCAGAGAAAATATACATGTTAGAACCACGAGAAATATACTTGATAGTAACCTCGGGATATTATATATGATAGATACCTTGGGATACTTCACTTGATAGAAACCTGACGACCTGATACCTTGATTTATCTTGACACCGTAGTTTATCATGATACCTTAGTTTGTCTTGATACAGTAGTTCATCTGGTTATCTTGGTATAGCTTATCTATCTTGTCATCATCCTTATGTTTACTTTCAGTTTATGCATGTCATGTTACCTTTACCTATTTTTATGCTGGAAGTAGATAGGACTTACCAGTCTTTATGACTGACCCCGTTTTCTTTCGCCTCTTTGTCTTCCGTTTCCCCCCAGGTTTCAGGGAGGAAATGCTGTTGTTAGTTCAGACTTCTTCTGTTTGAAGGTCATCATGTATGGTTTGGACTTTTCTTGGCTATCGCTACTTTACTGTTTCACTTGGGGAATAATTTATGAAAAGGTTTTTATGTTTCTTTAATATTGCAAGACAGGTTTTGATGTAAGAAATTCTCTGATGTAAAAGGCTTTAGACCTTATTCATTAATGATATGAAAGTTGGTTTTTCTTCCGCTATTTTATATGTTCTGTCTTGTAATATTTCTGTACATGTTTACCAATAATACCCCTCTAAAGCTAGTGCATTCCTTTGCGAGTGACCCTAGCGGAGGGTGGGTGTTACATTTGGTATCAGAGCCAGGTTACCAGACTGGGTAAAAGTTTTTAAAAAACCTTCTAAATACTATTTGAGAAACCGTTTACAAAGAAGCATTTTTCAAGAAAAGTTTTTAAAGGCTATTCCGCAAAAGCCATTAGCACTATCCTTTGTTTCCTTGATCAAATCTCTTTTCCTTTCTTTCCTCCATCTGTAGTCATAGTAGTTTTAACTGCGACTAATCCTTGTCTAGCTACGTAAGTGTTTTCCCGTGCGATGGAGGAAGTTCTCGAGGGACCTATTACCGTGTTACAAGGAAGGGTAATAAGAGCAAGGATAAAGGACACGGACGTAAGGATAAGCAACTTGTTGGTATGGATTAGTCCACGAAGGAAGGCAAGGACAAGATCAGCGAGAGGGCAATTGTATGCTCTCACTCCTAGCGTACCTAAGAAGAATGGTACCATTTCTGTTAAAGGTTTAGCCTTTCTTTTCTATCATCCCGTCCAGACTTTGTCTTGATCATCGCATCATTTAAGTCTGCCTCGATAGTTAAGTCTCTGCACCTTAGTACTAGCATGG
Source organism: Allium sativum (assembly GCA_030737875.1). Lineage (NCBI taxonomy): Eukaryota > Viridiplantae > Streptophyta > Magnoliopsida > Asparagales > Amaryllidaceae > Allium > Allium sativum. The sequence continues at coordinate 535,223,410 of CM060926.1, forward strand.
TAGAGGATCCCATTTTTGTCCCAAAAATCTGGTTGGAGAATCGGTCCATTTATTCATGACTTGTTTGGATTTGAGAACGTCTATGCCAAGTGTTGAGATTAGAAGCAATGCTTCTATCGTTGGGCTATGGATGGATTCTAGGGGTAAAGTGGTTATCCAGTAAGGGATACTATTCTCGGTTTTGAAAAGAGGGCAGTCAGACTCTTGGCTTGCTTTGGTAATACCCTCGAAGCCTCTTGTAACCTTTTGGGCTTTGTCATGGTTAGTTACCTAGAATCACTTGATGTATTTATCGGAGACCTCTGGTCCGATCAAGTAACGTTCGCCAATAAGGCGGATGGTTCATTCCGCTTAAGCATGGGTTATAGGAATCACCCTAGTAAGTGCACGTGGCAACATGGGTTGGCATCGGTAAACGAGATCCAGAATTCACTAGTGAATTTTGGAGAGCTTGCATGAGTATGAAGATATGTTTGGGCCGAGCATACTAGGGAAAGAATAAGTGGAAGTGAAATGAGAGGCGACAGTGAAATGAGTTCCGACTCATACCTTGGAAATAGGAATCAAGGAGCTACGAAATCACCAAGTCAAAGGCGGTCAAGGCATGATGGAATTAAGCTCGAGGAAATGCGGCTTAGACGCACGCATCATGTCTCTTTTTAAGAGTATATCGTTGATCCCTGGTTCTCCTGTAGAGCTTGCTTGCATGCTATCGCTTGGTGGATATCCTCTCGGTCCTATTTCTGTTACAAATCCCGTAAGGAGTTTGTCTTGTTTATCTTCTCGATCCTATCTTGAGAACCTTAGGAAGAACTCTATGGATGTAAACATGTATTTGAAACATGTTATGATTGATATGGTTGCAAATGGTTGCAAGTGGTTGCTCATGGATGCGCGAATACACATTAGATACTAGATTGACGCGGTCACTTTTCATGTTGCATATGCACGAGTATTTATACTTGTTTATGGATGAAATCGAATGTGTTGTCATGTGGATGTTGCATGTGGATGAATGTTTGTGCACACATATAGTACTTATATGACTAGGACTATTTGCATACATGTTGGACTCATGGCACTAAACATATTTTGCATTAGGAAGATCATTCAGGCCTGATCATTAGCATTAGCTAAGGAGCATGTACACACACGTTTTGCATATGTTCATATGGCATTAGAAATCGTCTAAGGACAATGGTTGCCTGTGGATGATGTTTTGAGTAGATGGATGATGGATGGTAGGATATTTTCTTCCTAACTTGGATATTTTGGGGACGAAATCCTTAAAGGAGGGGAGAATGTAACAACCCGAATTTTAATAACGTGTTATAATCAAGAATCAAGGCAGAATTAAATTTTAAAATCTGAATCAAGGGAAACGGGCTGTGCCATTGCGTTCATCTCGAAAAAATACGCGAAATAGAGTCCGAGTTTTCGAAAAACGGAGTCCGTATGACCAAGTTATGGCCCAACGAAGTTTCAGAAAATTCCAAGTCCGAAAAACAGTTCAAAATTCAAATCTGGAGTCGAAAAGACTGGGCGGGAAAATTTCCCGCCCAGCACCCAAGTCGACATGGGTGTCGACTTGGGTGTCGACACACCCAAGGTGGTGTCGACTTGCAAGTCGACACCCCTGTCGACCTGGGTGGTTGAGCCCATGCCACCTGGGTGCGCCTGCTTGTGTCTCTGGTCCTGTTCTGGAAGCTTCCGACGGAATTTGATGGCTCAGATCTGATTTGGGGTTGATCCTGTGGTTTAAACTACCCCTAATCTCTATAAAAAGACCCTAGACCTAACCTAAACCCTCATTAATTCATTCCTACAACGAAGTTATGCCAAAATGCTCCCTCACCATGGCCTCCACCTTAATATCATGGCCTCCATCTTCATCTCCAAAGGCTTGAGCATCCGAAGCTAGATCCATGAAGAAGGTGCAAGCTTTCTACACCAAATCAAGGAGGGATCGACGTTGCTAGGCCAATTTCATGACGATTCTTCAACAAAGGAGCCACCTTTCTTGGTCAAGACGATTCATGATCTTTCCCTAAGCCTCGCTATGTAAGTTTTAGCTACTTGTAGATTCTAACGGTGGTTCTAATGTGACATGGGATAAAAGGAGATGAAACATAAGTATGCTAGCCTATGTGAACCTAACTTTGGCCCTTTTCTATGATCTATGACCTTGGGCTAAGTTGTAGCGGCTTAATCATGCCACTCATGTTATGCTTAACCTAGTTTATCTTGCAAGTTTGAATCTTTATCTATGGAATGCTAGCATGAACCTTTGGGAACCATTTGACTTGTGAAACATTGGCAAAGATTTGACTTTGGGGCTTATGCATGTAAATGAACCCAATCCCCTTGTTATCATGCATGTTTGTGGCCAAATTCCCTTATGATACTATGCATATTTGTGGCCAAATTCCCTTATGATATTATGCATGTTTGTGGCCAAATTCCCTTATGATACTATGCATGTTTGTGGCCAAATTCCCTTCTGATTCTATGCATGTTTGTGGCCAAATTCCCTTATGCTACTATGCATGTTTATGGCCAACCCCTTTTGACACCGTACATGTTTTGAGGCCAATATGTAGCATAGTATCCTTACCATGTGACTTGCTTCAACTTGGGTTGGGAATACGTTTGGGTAGCTTAGGGAAACTGTGAATATGACACCAAAACTTGACATGGGGTTTACATGAGAACATGACTTTATGATACATTTAAATGTGGTCATGACACGTAGGAAAACATGGAACTTTAACTAGACATGTGTGGGTTGTAAGTGTAATAAGACACTAGACCAAACATGAAAGTGGCCAACTCGAGGTTGGGTTGAGTTTGTAGCATAAATCTACCCGGACCCGCCCGGCTTAACTAGTGGCTACAAACAATAGGATCCAATGTGAGAAGTTGGTCATGTCGCGCTTAAGACCCGAGGTTAGACTAGGTTGTGGTGTAAAACTACCCGGACCCGCCCGGCTTAACTAGTAACCACAACAAGGTCTAATGTGAGAGGTTGAGAGTGCATTAATTAAATTAATGCCACATGATAAGGTTAAGTAAATTTGACTAACGACACTTAACCGATATGACACGAATGTGTAGGTTAAGTGGGACCGGGCTTGATTTCTTAATGACACTTAACCATACAAGACAATTAGGGGGTGGGGTTAAGTAATTTAGATTTAACTAATCTAAACACGGTAATTAGATGGGGTTAAGTAACCTACACTTAACTAATCTAAACACGGTAATTCGATGGGGTTAAGTTAAACACTTAACCAATCTAAACTTGGTAATTCAATGAGGTTAAGTAGCCAATACTTAACCAACTTAACAAGATAATTTAATGGGGTTAAGTAACTTATACTTAACCAATTATACACGATGATTTGATGAGGTTAAGTAACCTATACTTAACCAATCTAATATGCGGACCTGATAGGGTTAAGTCATAAGACCTTTTAAATATACTTAACCATTATAATACGATTAGTGGATGGGGTTAAGTTAACCTATACTTAACCAATCCGACTCGATAATCCGATGAGGTTAAGATAATCCGTGCTTAACCAATCTAACACGATAACCTGATAGGGTTAAGATAAACAAATACTTAACCAAATTGACTTGATGATTGAATAAGGTTAAGTCATGAGCTTCTTGGTATACTTAACCAACTTGTAGGGCTAGGTCTTGGACTTGAATACTTAGCCAAATCTTGACATGATTCGTAGGCAGGTTAAGTCATGAACTTAAATGACAATACTTAACCCATTAGACAAAACCCTAGTTCAGGGGACTAGGTGGAAAACCAGGATTAACAAGGATAACGGGAAAGGAGACTAAGTGGTAAACCTTAGTTTAGGAAACTAAGTAATAATTCTTAGTCAAGAGATTTGGACCAGTTCACAGATAGATGAGTAACCCGATACGGTAGGTCATCGCTTAAACACATGAGAAGGAGGAGCAAATTATCCGACTGGGATAAAGGCTCCAACGAACTAGGTGACGAAGCGGTAGCTTCGGGGGACGTGAGGGTACTCTTGGTATCCCTCTGTGAGGTGGCAGATGGTCCATGAAACCCGGCCTCACAGAGGTTAAGGTCTGCGGTAGAAGAGCCAAGAGTATGCCTTGGTTGCTATGCGAGCGACCGGGAAGACTGGGATGGATTAGCGTGGAGTCGACGATACTTGTTTTTGCCCTGGATAGCACGTCGCCGACTACCTACCATCTTTAGTCAATCGTGTACGAACGGAAAGGCAGAGAACCCCCAACAGACCATGTTCTTGCTATCGAGTCATGGGTGAGGTTGGCCCATAGGAAAGTGGGGCTATAGTGGGGCCGGGATGTGGTTCTCATACATGATTTTTCTTGGATTGCCTTTCAGTAGTTGAGGGAGGGGTCACGTGGGACCATAGCCACTGGTACAAAAACAGATGTTGATATCTGCATCAGCAGACGACTTAAAGCTCCCGACCGAGTTCCGTATTTCTTGATTTGCCCTGGCACGGAACTCGGATGGCACATTGAGGAACATGTGCGTCTAGACATGGAAAACGATTCACGATACATACGCGGGATAAAGGGCGCGGTTGACGGGTGGCATAATCCCTAGTGGCCCTAGGTGGCTTGAACCCAAACCGAGAAACGGAAACGTTCACTAGGTAGCATAATCCCTAGTGGTCCTAGGTGGCATAAATCCTAAGTGAGCACGCGATAGCTCATGGTAAGAAAACATAACTAGATCAAGGGTAGCAGTCCAAAACAACTTCAAGGACAAAATGGTACTACGTTGAGGTGGTATAGATTTACATGGGAAAGCCCGTACAGCCTACGGAAAAGGACTGAACTTATACATGGAAAGAAACATACGAGTTGGGAAAACCTACATATGCTATATATTAGGTTGACATGGACCATTACATGACATTGGGCAAGGGACATTCAGAGTTAACACATGACGTGGGTTGGGATACTCGTACGAGAGGTGCAGAGCAAATATACATGTTAGAACCACGAGAAATATACTTGATAGTAACCTCGGGATATTATATATGATAGATACCTTGGGATACTTCACTTGATAGAAACCTGACGACCTGATACCTTGATTTATCTTGACACCGTAGTTTATCATGATACCTTAGTTTGTCTTGATACAGTAGTTCATCTGGTTATCTTGGTATAGCTTATCTATCTTGTCATCATCCTTATGTTTACTTTCAGTTTATGCATGTCATGTTACCTTTACCTGTTTTAATGCTGGAAGTAGATAGGAATTACCAGTCTTTATGACTGACCCCGTTTTCTTTCGCCTCTTTGTCTTCCATTTCCCCCCCAGGTTTCAGGGAGGAAATGCTGTTGTTAGTTCAGACTTCTTCTGTTTGAAGGTCATCATGTATGGTTTGGACTTTTCTTGGCTATCGCTACTTTACTGTTTCACTTGGGGAATAATTTATGAAAAGGTTTTTATGCTTCTTTACTATTGCAAGACAGGTTTTCATGTAAGAAATTCTCTGATGTAAAAGGCTTTAGACCTTATTTATTAATGATATGAAAGTTGGTTTTACTTCCGCTATTTTATATGTTCTATCTTGTAATATTTCTGTACATGTTTACCAATAATACCCCTCTAAAGCTAGTGCATTCCTTTGCGAGTGACCCTAGTGGAGGGTGGGTGTTACACTAATCGTACTTGAATAGGAACACATTGGGATCGATAGTTCCATTATAAGCTTGTACAACCGGGGTTTGAATTTATTTGGATATGGCGCCAGTTTTATTCTTTTTATAAGTGGGGTTTTTGTGGGAGAAAATCCCCATTCCTTCTCATCATCAACCTTTTTCTTGCTCTCATTCATAATCTTTCGTACCATTCCGAATATTCGCTCCTCCTCATTGTGTTGGTCCACGGGGCGGACGCCTTCCTCTTTACCGGATGTTTGCCCGCGCAAACGATCACGGCTCAGATTCTGGGGCCCTGGTCCTCCCGCATGGGGAAGTGCCCCTTTGGTGGATCCAAACGCTTGTTGAGGGGTCGCTTTCCCAGAGTTGTTATGAGCAGGTGGCTTCATTCCCCTATGACTAGGATTTGCAATCTCTTGGACAGAATTTCCTTTATTCGGGCTTGAGGAAGAAGATCCAGTATCTTCCATTCCAGTGGTTTTAGCAGTTTTAAGATGGTTTGCACTCATGGTGACTTTGGCCGTTGCGGCTTGCATGGCGAACATGGTTTCAAGCTTCTTCATCATGGCCTCATTCGCAATATCAATTCGACTTGTCAGTCCTGCTGCCACTTCATCCAATTCCCTTCTTGTTACGGCAGTTCCGACTTTAGAACTTTCATCGATTTCAAACAAATTAGTAGGCGGGGCGTTTTCCGTGTTAGTGGCATTGTCGACATCTTCAACGCTTTTACTTGTAGCTTTCTTCGAAGGTCTACCTTGCTTACCTATGGCTTTAGAGATAAGTATCTCAATTCAGACAACTTAGATAATCGGAGTGTATTCCAATGCAGGGCCTTATACCTTGTGAGAGAGCGAGAAATGGATCGGCAGTCTGGGCCCCACGGTGGGCACCAAATGTTTGGTCCAAATTTGGGACCAAACACCAAAGGGGTAAAGCTACACTTCACCGATTCGGTAAGAATATGGAACCGTGTAATCACAAAATAAACGAATATAAACAAGTAAGAACACAAAGGAATTTTTATAGTGGTTCGATTCAATAAGAATCTACATCCACTTTCAATTAATTATCATTATGATATTCAAGCTTACAACATATGAATTTTCCCTCATTACAATCATTTCTCTCTTTTAACTCTCTTGATGATCTATTTTCACCTGAGTTTGGCGAAGAAAAGGAAGGAGGTTTAGCTTTGTGATGAATCTTCAACCACTTACGTGCTTTGATCTTTTCCCATGATCTTCATAGATTTCATAGTTAACTAGCATTCAATTTAGGCTTTGGAGAGGATTAGAGATCATTTGAATGATGCTTGAGAGATTTATGGTGTAGCTTGAATGAGGTTGAGGGTGTTTAGATTCAATTGTAGAAAGATCTAATGATCATCAACTTGGATTTTATGGATCCATAGAAGCAATTAGAGAAGTTTAGATGAGCTTTGAATTTGACGAAGTCTCCTTGTAGGAATGAATTTTCGGTCCCCCCTTTCAAGTGAATTATGAGGGGTATTTATATGTGATTTCAGACCAGATGGCAGTTTCGTAATTATACAGACAAACAACATGACTTATGTCGCCACCGACATGACTTGGGCCTTCACTCATCTCGCCAATGACATGACTCATGTCATATGGCGGGTTGGTTCCTCTACTCAATCAATGGAGCAACATAGCTTCTATTGCGGCATGACTGGCGACTTGACTCCTTATAATACCAAGCGGAATGGCGTCGCGGCGACATGACTTTACTCTGTTATAGCAGCAATGGTACGAACAACATGATGCCTTGACTTAGGCACGACTTAATCCCATGCGACATGACCTTATGGTGCAGATTGATACAACTTTACGTAGTGAAATGCCATCGATACCATGCCGCGGAGCAGCATGGTACATCTGATATGAACGTGTAATGGTTTGATGTTGTGCAACGACCTGACTTCAGAAGGATGGCACATCATGTGACCCACTTCATGCCATTCACGACATGGTGAATAGTGTGATGAACATTGCGGCTTAACTTCATGTCGCTTACACTTGGTCTAACATCATATACGAGGCCGAAATTGACTTGACTCCGACTTGTGTAGCCTGGAGCGACTTGGTATGGCACGGCATGGCGGTATGATCGAACTCTCTTCCTTGCGACATGGTTTTAACGACTTGTCCCTTTTGTTTTGATATGGCTTTCAACGACCTGTAACAACCCGGAAAATCTGGGCCAGTTTGAAATTTTTATTTTGGCCATTTTAGCGAATTTTGATTATTTAAAATGAATTATTTTAAATAATATCGACGAGAAATTTATTTTGAATATAATTCGATCGTATATATTATACGCGTCGTCGTTAGAATATATAATAATTATATATAATTATAAAAGGAATTGAAAATGGCGCGGTAGTTCGAAAATTCGATTTCTAATTTCAATTGAATATACAGAATTCAATATAAGTCAGAATTGAACGAAACAAGAAATATTTGAATCTGTATAACTATATCTTTGTAACGAAGTCGAGAAACTGAGATTTCACTTTATAAATGATGAGATATGTCCAGTTGAAAATTAGAAATAGTCGCTGTGGAATTTATATATATTTTAATATAATATTTAGCCCTTAAAAATAGCCATTTTGCAAACGACCTCGGATTTCGACGAAACCAGTTTTGTTGGGTCCGGGATGTCAAATTATTGCTAGGTTTCAAATTTCATAATTTTTCGAATCAATATGTGAGCGTGGCAAAGGAAAACGCGTTTGACCAGTTTCAGTTGATTTTAATCGACTGAAAATTGACCATTTTTCCAACGGTCTCAGAATTCAACGAAACTAGTTTTGTTAGGACCGTATCGTCGATACGAAGCTAGAAAATATTTTTTTGGAATTTTTCTAGTTAGTATGTGACCCCGGTAATTTGAAATGTACGTTTAAAATTCAATATAGTGATTTAAATGAAAATTCAAAAGGAAACTGATTGTAACGATCAAATCAGCTAACGATACATATCCCAATGTGTCCGGAATGGGGGTAAAATGCTATGGGCGACAGGCGGTGGGCCTCGTTTAGAGGTCGAAAAATAAAGGTTGCTTTTTACGGAGAAATTGAAATATTAAAATATAAAATAATATATAAATTCTTTCTAACCCCCCCCCCCCAGTCAGTTCATTTCGAATCAAATAAAAAAAAAAAAAAAAAGGGGAAACAACCCCATCGACGTTGACGCCGCCCTCCTTGGCACCACCGCCTCCACCCGCCGGCCTCCGATCAACCCCTCCCCCTCTCTTCTGCGCCCTACTCCCTCCTCTTGAAGCCCGCTGCGAACCCGACCCCCACTTCAGACGAGACAGCGAAACCCCCCAACCCTCCGCCGAGAACCCCCTCCGCCGCTACTGACAGCAACCCCCGACCTCGCCCCACTCGCTCCCTTCTCTCTCTTCTTCTGAAAAGCCCTCACCCACAACGGAAGTCGCACCACAGCTTGCGTCGACCACCCGAGACCCTGAATTCCTGTAAGTCCACTGATTCATTTTATTTTAGTTTAGACTAGTAAAAATATAATCTTTATTTATATAAAAATATGATGTTGGGTTAAGAGAAAATATAAATTTTAGTAGATAAAGAAGTTTGAATTTTTATATTAAAGAAGTCTGAATGTTTATATAGAAGAAGTTTGAATTTTTATAAAAAGAAAGATGAAATTTTTATAAGAGGAAGAGATGTTTATTAATAAAAAGGCGAGATCTTTATATAGAAATATTAAAAATATGATTTTTATATTTTTTTTAAAGTATTAAAAATATAATCTTTACTATATAGGAATATTAAAAATATGATTTTTATATTTTTAAAGTATTAAAAATATAATCTTTATAGGATAGAGAATATAAAGATATCATCTTTGTGTATGTAACGAAATAAAAATCTGATTTTTATTTTATATACGTTGAGATAAAGTGGTAATTTTTATAAAGGCGAAATCTTTATGTGGAAAATAGCGTGATAAAAATATAATTTTTATCTATTTGACATAGCGATAGAAAATTCGATTTTTATATATTGAATAGCGAACTAAAAATTCGATTTTTATATATTGAGAAGTGAAATAAAAATTCGATTTTTATATATTGAATAACGAAGTCAAAATTCGATTTTTATATATGTAGTGGCTACGGGCGACGAAGCTGACAAAGATTCGAAAATGAAGAGCCGTGGAGCTAGGATAGCTATATGTGAGAATTTCTCACCTTTCAATTTATTTTTCTAGTTATATATATATACTAGGATGCAGACGGTGCTTAGTAGCACCCGACACAATCGTCCACAGACCATGGACTTGTTTGTTTGATTGTTTGGTGATTGATTGCGATATTGGTTTGAATGTGGTTTGTGATGTGAAAAATCGAATCGATAAATTGGTTAGGATTAGACGTGCGCCGTTATAAGGCGAAGGAGTAAGGCTAGGTTAGACCCTTACTCCAAATTTTGTGGTTTGCAAAATGAAATTGATTTGATTGATGAGTGAATGGCGTGGGCCTTCACTAGACCGGGGATAAGGCTAGGCCTTGTCCCGTTTCTAGTATCGTGCCGTTATGCCGCCGAAATTTTCTAAAATAAGTTAGAAAAATAAAAATAGCATTTTATTTAAAGAATGAATTGAATAGAAATTCATAGGTTGAAATAAAATGTTTTATCGTTAAAAATATAATTTTTAACGTGAAGTGAATAAAATAAATATTCATTTACAAACCAGACGGTTTGTTTATGTACACTTATTTGAATGACATTGATTGGGACGATAAATTTTACACATCGCCCAACTGCACAACTAAAAAAAATCAGTGTTTGATTGTTTGAAACCCCACACGGGTGTTAGGATGAAATTTGAAGTTCACTCATCCTGATTGATTAAACATGTCGATCGATTGATTGACAGGCTGTTATAAGCGTTGAATATCTATATTTGATGCTTATACAGTGTAGTGCACTTTGGTTGATGGTTGATTATTTTCAATGCTATTATATACATGTGTTGTATGAAAATCCATATAATTAATTTTATATGGTAATTGATTGGGCCTCATTCCAGTTTTGAAAAAGAAATATTTGAAAAAGAAATATTTGAAAAAGAAATATTCGAAATAGAATATTTGAAAATAAAGGAATATATGAAGCCGTGTTGATTAGATTGACGCCATTTTGACGTGAACGATATTTATATCGATTTTAGAAAACGATTTCGAAATGAATTGAATTGAAAACGATTTCGAAATGAATTGAATTGAAAACGAATTCGAAATGAATTGAATTGAAAACGATTTCGAAATGAATTGAATTGAAAACGATTTCGAAATGAATTGAATTGAATATGAATTCAAATTGAATTGAAATTTGAATTGAACAGAAATGAATTTTGAAACGAATTTATAAAGAAGAATTCAATTTTGCTTTGAATTGAAATGGAAGTTGAAATAGATTTTGAAATGAATTTAAAACTATTTATATAATTCGTTTTAAATAGAAATCGACGAAATATATATTATATATATTATATATATAATATAATGGCCTGAATAGAACGCGCCGCGCCGCGGCAGTTCGCGAATTTCGACCATTTATTTCAAACGGACATTACGGGAGATCCGACCGTCGGATTCTCCTAAAACCGGAACCGTTGGGTTCGTATCGAAAAGAGCTTTCTAACGAATATTAGAAATTTGAAATCTAACGGTTGGATTTGGAGATACGTCCAAATCAAATTCGAAAAAGGTCGCTGTAAGTGCAGTTCGATGGCCATTGTTGGAAATCGACTGTACGGGCCTTGATAAAATTATTAAAAATAATAATAATTTGTGTAAAATCATAAGAAATGATTTAGAAAGAATTAGGATGAAAAACTCCCTATTTGAAAAGATAAAAATAGATTTTTATCGAAATGAACTAGTTTTGAACTAGAATTATAATTCTATTTATTTTTAAATAAATAAATTGAATTTGAAATGGTTTTGAAAATAACCAAAATTTCCAATGATTGCATTGGAGTGGATTTGAATCGAAATTGTCTTCGGAATATTTCGATGTTGGAATTCGTGATTATACAGGTGTTGTTATGGAAATTTGAAAGATATATATTTATATCGTTATTTCCAATACGACATTTGTTAGTCGTAGAATTCGATATTGAATATAAGCCGATATATTTTCTATTCAGAGCCTTGTATTGAATATCGAATGTGATTTGGGTTTGTCGTGAATGGTGTCTTCACTAACACTGTTCTTGAACCCAGTTGAGAAAAGATTAAATCTTTTTATTTAGATTTAATGAAGTGTACCAATTAAATAACATTTAATTGGAATTGAATCGATATAGATTTTTGGGTTTATCGTGAACAGTGTTTTAAATAACACTTGTTCTTTAACCCGATAATTAATGAATGTGATTTGGGTTTGTCGTGAATGGTGTCTTCACTAACACTGTTCTTGAACCCAGTTGAGAAATGATTAAATCTTTTTATTTAGATTTAATGAAGTGTACCAATTAAATAATATTTAATTGGAATTGGATTGATATTGATTTTTGGGTTTATCGTGAACAGTGTTTTAAATAACACTCGTTCTTTAACCCGATAATTAATGAATGTGATTTTGGGTTTATCGTGAACCGTGTTTTAAATGACACTGATTCTTTAACCCAGTTAACGATTAAAACTAAGTGGAGTTTTAATGAATCTTTAATTAGATTGAAAAGATCGAGAATGGAGTATCACCAGTTTTGCTCCAGTCGATAGTTAAATCTTTAATTAGATTTGAACGTGAAATTTAGAAACTAACTGTCGGTTAGCTAAGCAGAATGGTTTCCTGGATATTGATCTGATGTTGGTTTCGGCCTTCGGGGTTAATATTTGGGGAATTATTCTCTTGATTAATTTACGGTTAGTGACTAATGAATTGGAATGAGGCGTATGTTGTGTTTGTGTAACACTTTTATAATATATACGCGAGTTATTCGGGAAGACCGGGTTTACCCCATTCTGAATAACTGATACGACGATAAGTCGAAGATGAAGACGATGGTCGAAGACCGGAGGTCTTCACGTCGTTTGGGTGATAACTGATGATCTTGATTGGGCTGTACACCCAAGAAGATGGAAACAGTTGGTGATCGTCCAGACGTACTTGGAGATCGATGGATATGCGGGGTACTAAGTGCTCCCGGTTTCGTTCAGACCCAGAACGGACTTGTAAATGGACTGTGTGTCTGACATCGGATTTCATTCTGTGTGACTGATATCGGTTGCATAGGATGGTTTGCCTGTGTGGCATGCTAAGATGCAAATGATCAAGGCTTCTGTTGAAAAGCAAAGTCTTGTGGTGATGATCAAAGCACGGCCTTTGTGGCGTAGCTTTGTGTAACGTTTACCTCGCGTGTTTCACACCAGGTATGAACCAAAAACGGGAGAGGACGTCAGGGAGGGCATGCGTTTCTTTCTAGCTAGAAGTGGCGTCAGTGGTTTTACACGCCCTGACGAGTTTGACTTATGTGGTTGTTGCTGTTGCGAGGCGCCTCGGATTGATCGGTCGTTCTCGAACCGATGGAGCCATTCGTTGGCTCGTTTACGCCCCATAGGGCGGGGAAACGCATGTTCAGGCATTTTAATCCACTCCGTGTGGACCGGCCCTGAGGATCCAAAGGCTTGACAGAGTACTTGCCTGAGGCTCGGGCTAGACAGTCTCGAATCGGTTGAGGACTATCTTTTGCCTCGGTTCATAGATGGAAACCCAATTTCCAAATACGTGACTTTGCGATTTTGATTGTATAACCTATATATGGCGACATAGTGGTATGGGGCATTCATGCCGCCTATGATTGATACTTATGATTTGAAGTTGTTTTATACACTATACACTTATAATAGTATCAAATGATTTGTTTTAAACGTATCAAGCATTCTTGGCTATTATAAGGTAAAAACCCTATCCTCCGGCTTGCGATTGCATTGTGTGATGGGAACTGGGTCTTATAACGGCTTCATTTTTCTTTATTTAGCATTGCGCTGTTTGTTTTATGCACTGGTATTCTTGGGAGGAAACCCGTTCCGTGTTATACGGCGTGGTCCCTTGATTTACCTGACTTTAAAATAAAGATTAACTGTTTTAGTTCTCACACCAGTCCCATGACTGACCTGGAGTTTATTGTTTTAACCTAAACTCTGGGTGCCCCTATTTTCCGCACGGGCAGCTAGTAGTTTTGGTTTTGCAGATTTATATTCACAGGATCCTGGTTTACAGCTGGAACGATATCCGGAAAGCTTTGTATCCGTATATCTCATTCTAGTTGTGTACTGTATTATTTTCCGCTGCGATGTATTTAAATGTAATTTAAATCTCTGATATTTCTGTGTAATATTCATTTATACTCTGTATATTCTTGTAATCTGATGCATTGTTGTTATATACAATGAAATGTTCTTCTGTATGCGTTCTGCTGTGGTTTGTTCTCGAACTATCCGACGCTTTCCTTTACGGGGAGGTTGCGGGTCTTCACAGGTGGTATCAGAGCTTTGGTTTACAAAGCAGAGAACAAGACACATTAGAACCTTACGAAAGAATTCATCAGATATTGGATTAGTAATATCCAACGAGAATGACTCGTTAGAGATGAGATCAGTAGTATCCTAGAACGAGTGTGAAGAGTATATTTTTAAAATGAAAACAAATTTTGTTTTGAAAATTTAAATCAATTATTCGTATTTGATTATTTATTTTATATTGATTAGGACAATCCGATATATAAAGATTTTGCATATATGTCTTGCAAACGTGTATTCGAAGTTTTAATATATTGGGTAGATATAGAATCCCTCTAGTGCCCGGGAGTAATTCTGGTGATGGGGCACTGTCGCCAGTATTTATTTTCGAGTGACGAAAGTGAAATTTCTATATATTTCCTATTGACTGGTGTGAGAACCAAAATTAGATAGGGCCTATTGTTGTGATTTGGCATCAAAAATCTGATTCTTGACTATGTATCAAAATTATGAATTTCAAATGATAATTCACTAATTGATTGATGTTTGTGTTGTTTGTTCATTTGTTTGCTAATTTTGAACCATTTAGCCTAACTGAATCAAATATTGAACTGTATTGAAAATTGGTCGCGTTTGCTTGCATATACATATATATCATTGAACAGGTCATAGCAAGGAGGCTAGAGCCGAGAATAAAATTTGTTTGCCCGACAAATAGGTACATGTTTACTACATAATTTCCTGTTTTGTTTGGGTGATGATGATTTTGTGAGCCTATTGGCTAGCCGCTTGGCTTTTTCTTTTTCTTTTTGAGATCTGAAGGACCGGGGAAGCTATTTGAAATTCCCCGATGCTCCCGGTGCAGGGGAGGTTATGGCGAAATTTTTCAAAAATTTAGGGTGTTAGCCAAATTTTTGAAATTTTAGAAATTCTCAGAAACTGAAAAGTTAGAGAATGGAAGCCAGGTCGAGCGTAGAGTTGATTAATCAAACCACTTTCGACTTTGTTCCTTTTCGGGGACGAAAAGTTTTAAGTGGGGGAGATTGTAACAACCCGGAAAATCTGGGCCAGTTTGAAATTTTTATTTTGGCCATTTTAGCGAATTTTGATTATTTAAAATGAATTATTTTAAATAATATCGACGAGAAATTTATTTTGAATATAATTCGATCGTATATATTATACGCGTCGTCGTTAGAATATATAATAATTATATATAATTATAAAAGGAATTGAAAATGGCGCGGTAGTTCGAAAATTCGATTTCTAATTTCAATTGAATATACAGAATTCAATATAAGTCAGAATTGAACGAAACAAGAAATATTTGAATCTGTATAACTATATCTTTGTAACGAAGTCGAGAAACTGAGATTTCACTTTATAAATGATGAGATATGTCCAGTTGAAAATTAGAAATAGTCGCTGTGGAATTTATATATATTTTAATATAATATTTAGCCCTTAAAAATAGCCATTTTGCAAACGACCTCGGATTTCGACGAAACCAGTTTTGTTGGGTCCGGGATGTCAAATTATTGCTAGGTTTCAAATTTCATAATTTTTCGAATCAATATGTGAGCGTGGCAAAGGAAAACGCGTTTGACCAGTTTCAGTTGATTTTAATCGACTGAAAATTGACCATTTTTCCAACGGTCTCAGAATTCAACGAAACTAGTTTTGTTAGGACCGTATCGTCGATACGAAGCTAGAAAATATTTTTTTGGAATTTTTCTAGTTAGTATGTGACCCCGGTAATTTGAAATGTACGTTTAAAATTCAATATAGTGATTTAAATGAAAATTCAAAAGGAAACTGATTGTAACGATCAAATCAGCTAACGATACATATCCCAATGTGTCCGGAATGGGGGTAAAATGCTATGGGCGACAGGCGGTGGGCCTCGTTTAGAGGTCGAAAAATAAAGGTTGCTTTTTACGGAGAAATTGAAATATTAAAATATAAAATAATATATAAATTCTTTCTAACCCCCCCCCCCCAGTCAGTTCATTTCGAATCAAATAAAAAAAAAAAAAAAAAGGGGAAACAACCCCATCGACGTTGACGCCGCCCTCCTTGGCACCACCGCCTCCACCCGCCGGCCTCCGATCAACCCCTCCCCCTCTCTTCTGCGCCCTACTCCCTCCTCTTGAAGCCCGCTGCGAACCCGACCCCCACTTCAGACGAGACAGCGAAACCCCCCAACCCTCCGCCGAGAACCCCCTCCGCCGCTACTGACAGCAACCCCCGACCTCGCCCCACTCGCTCCCTTCTCTCTCTTCTTCTGAAAAGCCCTCACCCACAACGGAAGTCGCACCACAGCTTGCGTCGACCACCCGAGACCCTGAATTCCTGTAAGTCCACTGATTCATTTTATTTTAGTTTAGACTAGTAAAAATATAATCTTTATTTATATAAAAATATGATGTTGGGTTAAGAGAAAATATAAATTTTAGTAGATAAAGAAGTTTGAATTTTTATATTAAAGAAGTCTGAATGTTTATATAGAAGAAGTTTGAATTTTTATAAAAAGAAAGATGAAATTTTTATAAGAGGAAGAGATGTTTATTAATAAAAAGGCGAGATCTTTATATAGAAATATTAAAAATATGATTTTTATATTTTTTTTAAAGTATTAAAAATATAATCTTTACTATATAGGAATATTAAAAATATGATTTTTATATTTTTAAAGTATTAAAAATATAATCTTTATAGGATAGAGAATATAAAGATATCATCTTTGTGTATGTAACGAAATAAAAATCTGATTTTTATTTTATATACGTTGAGATAAAGTGGTAATTTTTATAAAGGCGAAATCTTTATGTGGAAAATAGCGTGATAAAAATATAATTTTTATCTATTTGACATAGCGATAGAAAATTCGATTTTTATATATTGAATAGCGAACTAAAAATTCGATTTTTATATATTGAGAAGTGAAATAAAAATTCGATTTTTATATATTGAATAACGAAGTCAAAATTCGATTTTTATATATGTAGTGGCTACGGGCGACGAAGCTGACAAAGATTCGAAAATGAAGAGCCGTGGAGCTAGGATAGCTATATGTGAGAATTTCTCACCTTTCAATTTATTTTTCTAGTTATATATATATACTAGGATGCAGACGGTGCTTAGTAGCACCCGACACAATCGTCCACAGACCATGGACTTGTTTGTTTGATTGTTTGGTGATTGATTGCGATATTGGTTTGAATGTGGTTTGTGATGTGAAAAATCGAATCGATAAATTGGTTAGGATTAGACGTGCGCCGTTATAAGGCGAAGGAGTAAGGCTAGGTTAGACCCTTACTCCAAATTTTGTGGTTTGCAAAATGAAATTGATTTGATTGATGAGTGAATGGCGTGGGCCTTCACTAGACCGGGGATAAGGCTAGGCCTTGTCCCGTTTCTAGTATCGTGCCGTTATGCCGCCGAAATTTTCTAAAATAAGTTAGAAAAATAAAAATAGCATTTTATTTAAAGAATGAATTGAATAGAAATTCATAGGTTGAAATAAAATGTTTTATCGTTAAAAATATAATTTTTAACGTGAAGTGAATAAAATAAATATTCATTTACAAACCAGACGGTTTGTTTATGTACACTTATTTGAATGACATTGATTGGGACGATAAATTTTACACATCGCCCAACTGCACAACTAAAAAAAATCAGTGTTTGATTGTTTGAAACCCCACACGGGTGTTAGGATGAAATTTGAAGTTCACTCATCCTGATTGATTAAACATGTCGATCGATTGATTGACAGGCTGTTATAAGCGTTGAATATCTATATTTGATGCTTATACAGTGTAGTGCACTTTGGTTGATGGTTGATTATTTTCAATGCTATTATATACATGTGTTGTATGAAAATCCATATAATTAATTTTATATGGTAATTGATTGGGCCTCATTCCAGTTTTGAAAAAGAAATATTTGAAAAAGAAATATTCGAAATAGAATATTTGAAAATAAAGGAATATATGAAGCCGTGTTGATTAGATTGACGCCATTTTGACGTGAACGATATTTATATCGATTTTAGAAAACGATTTCGAAATGAATTGAATTGAAAACGATTTCGAAATGAATTGAATTGAAAACGAATTCGAAATGAATTGAATTGAAAACGATTTCGAAATGAATTGAATTGAAAACGATTTCGAAATGAATTGAATTGAATATGAATTCAAATTGAATTGAAATTTGAATTGAACAGAAATGAATTTTGAAACGAATTTATAAAGAAGAATTCAATTTTGCTTTGAATTGAAATGGAAGTTGAAATAGATTTTGAAATGAATTTAAAACTATTTATATAATTCGTTTTAAATAGAAATCGACGAAATATATATTATATATATTATATATATAATATAATGGCCTGAATAGAACGCGCCGCGCCGCGGCAGTTCGCGAATTTCGACCATTTATTTCAAACGGACATTACGGGAGATCCGACCGTCGGATTCTCCTAAAACCGGAACCGTTGGGTTCGTATCGAAAAGAGCTTTCTAACGAATATTAGAAATTTGAAATCTAACGGTTGGATTTGGAGATACGTCCAAATCAAATTCGAAAAAGGTCGCTGTAAGTGCAGTTCGATGGCCATTGTTGGAAATCGACTGTACGGGCCTTGATAAAATTATTAAAAATAATAATAATTTGTGTAAAATCATAAGAAATGATTTAGAAAGAATTAGGATGAAAAACTCCCTATTTGAAAAGATAAAAATAGATTTTTATCGAAATGAACTAGTTTTGAACTAGAATTATAATTCTATTTATTTTTAAATAAATAAATTGAATTTGAAATGGTTTTGAAAATAACCAAAATTTCCAATGATTGCATTGGAGTGGATTTGAATCGAAATTGTCTTCGGAATATTTCGATGTTGGAATTCGTGATTATACAGGTGTTGTTATGGAAATTTGAAAGATATATATTTATATCGTTATTTCCAATACGACATTTGTTAGTCGTAGAATTCGATATTGAATATAAGCCGATATATTTTCTATTCAGAGCCTTGTATTGAATATCGAATGTGATTTGGGTTTGTCGTGAATGGTGTCTTCACTAACACTGTTCTTGAACCCAGTTGAGAAAAGATTAAATCTTTTTATTTAGATTTAATGAAGTGTACCAATTAAATAACATTTAATTGGAATTGAATCGATATAGATTTTTGGGTTTATCGTGAACAGTGTTTTAAATAACACTTGTTCTTTAACCCGATAATTAATGAATGTGATTTGGGTTTGTCGTGAATGGTGTCTTCACTAACACTGTTCTTGAACCCAGTTGAGAAATGATTAAATCTTTTTATTTAGATTTAATGAAGTGTACCAATTAAATAATATTTAATTGGAATTGGATTGATATTGATTTTTGGGTTTATCGTGAACAGTGTTTTAAATAACACTCGTTCTTTAACCCGATAATTAATGAATGTGATTTTGGGTTTATCGTGAACCGTGTTTTAAATGACACTGATTCTTTAACCCAGTTAACGATTAAAACTAAGTGGAGTTTTAATGAATCTTTAATTAGATTGAAAAGATCGAGAATGGAGTATCACCAGTTTTGCTCCAGTCGATAGTTAAATCTTTAATTAGATTTGAACGTGAAATTTAGAAACTAACTGTCGGTTAGCTAAGCAGAATGGTTTCCTGGATATTGATCTGATGTTGGTTTCGGCCTTCGGGGTTAATATTTGGGGAATTATTCTCTTGATTAATTTACGGTTAGTGACTAATGAATTGGAATGAGGCGTATGTTGTGTTTGTGTAACACTTTTATAATATATACGCGAGTTATTCGGGAAGACCGGGTTTACCCCATTCTGAATAACTGATACGACGATAAGTCGAAGATGAAGACGATGGTCGAAGACCGGAGGTCTTCACGTCGTTTGGGTGATAACTGATGATCTTGATTGGGCTGTACACCCAAGAAGATGGAAACAGTTGGTGATCGTCCAGACGTACTTGGAGATCGATGGATATGCGGGGTACTAAGTGCTCCCGGTTTCGTTCAGACCCAGAACGGACTTGTAAATGGACTGTGTGTCTGACATCGGATTTCATTCTGTGTGACTGATATCGGTTGCATAGGATGGTTTGCCTGTGTGGCATGCTAAGATGCAAATGATCAAGGCTTCTGTTGAAAAGCAAAGTCTTGTGGTGATGATCAAAGCACGGCCTTTGTGGCGTAGCTTTGTGTAACGTTTACCTCGCGTGTTTCACACCAGGTATGAACCAAAAACGGGAGAGGACGTCAGGGAGGGCATGCGTTTCTTTCTAGCTAGAAGTGGCGTCAGTGGTTTTACACGCCCTGACGAGTTTGACTTATGTGGTTGTTGCTGTTGCGAGGCGCCTCGGATTGATCGGTCGTTCTCGAACCGATGGAGCCATTCGTTGGCTCGTTTACGCCCCATAGGGCGGGGAAACGCATGTTCAGGCATTTTAATCCACTCCGTGTGGACCGGCCCTGAGGATCCAAAGGCTTGACAGAGTACTTGCCTGAGGCTCGGGCTAGACAGTCTCGAATCGGTTGAGGACTATCTTTTGCCTCGGTTCATAGATGGAAACCCAATTTCCAAATACGTGACTTTGCGATTTTGATTGTATAACCTATATATGGCGACATAGTGGTATGGGGCATTCATGCCGCCTATGATTGATACTTATGATTTGAAGTTGTTTTATACACTATACACTTATAATAGTATCAAATGATTTGTTTTAAACGTATCAAGCATTCTTGGCTATTATAAGGTAAAAACCCTATCCTCCGGCTTGCGATTGCATTGTGTGATGGGAACTGGGTCTTATAACGGCTTCATTTTTCTTTATTTAGCATTGCGCTGTTTGTTTTATGCACTGGTATTCTTGGGAGGAAACCCGTTCCGTGTTATACGGCGTGGTCCCTTGATTTACCTGACTTTAAAATAAAGATTAACTGTTTTAGTTCTCACACCAGTCCCATGACTGACCTGGAGTTTATTGTTTTAACCTAAACTCTGGGTGCCCCTATTTTCCGCACGGGCAGCTAGTAGTTTTGGTTTTGCAGATTTATATTCACAGGATCCTGGTTTACAGCTGGAACGATATCCGGAAAGCTTTGTATCCGTATATCTCATTCTAGTTGTGTACTGTATTATTTTCCGCTGCGATGTATTTAAATGTAATTTAAATCTCTGATATTTCTGTGTAATATTCATTTATACTCTGTATATTCTTGTAATCTGATGCATTGTTGTTATATACAATGAAATGTTCTTCTGTATGCGTTCTGCTGTGGTTTGTTCTCGAACTATCCGACGCTTTCCTTTACGGGGAGGTTGCGGGTCTTCACACGACCAGGCTAACCCGACATGGCTCAAACCCTTATTTTTATGGGTTAACAGATGCAGTGACTGTATAAATCAGGAAGGGGTTTTTGGGGCTGCGTTTCAATTCAGGAGAGTGCAACTATTTTTGGATGGTGTTTGAATAATTGAACTGGGTAAAGGTGAGGAGTTCAGCTGTTGACCTTGGGGATGTGAAGCTTAGTCATGACAGTGAATGCGGCTATCGAGTGGCGGAGTTTGTTTGAATTGTAGAGGGTGATGGTTAAATTTTTTGGGTTCGGCTATAAGATGTAGGAATACATATATTGGCGATGCTGGTTATAATGAAGTCAATAAGGTATAAACATTTTTCCGCAATTTTAAATACATAGAAGTTAATTTATTTGATTAGGTTAATTTAAATAAATAATAGTTTAATCGTTAAACAAAATCATATAATCGTACAGGCTTGATAAATTCGTACAAGACAGGAATTTAACTGGATATTCAACAATTGATAATTAAGGTGAGTAAATCTCACTTAAAAATTTATTTTTATCATTAAGAATAAATTGTTGGCTGATTGGTTGCGTAATATATTGTTTTCCAATCTTGGTTATTATATGTATTAGTTATATTAGGCTTGGTGATTATGGCTATTATTATATATATTGGATATTTCCCGCGGTATCATTAGCGGATGCCAGCAAAATCATTAGCGGATGACCCTATCGCCCCATGATATATGAGTGGATGACCCTCTATACTGCGATATCCTTCCTTGAAGCAGTATTGGTATTATTTATGTTGACTAATATCTGTGAATGTAGACAAAACAGGTTGGAGGGATCCAACTGGATTCCTCAAATTTATTTATTATTTATTATACATTTATATGTGTGTGATGTGTAAATTGAATAGATGATTTGTGTGTTTAGTTATTAGAATATCACTGTCCCTAGATATTGATATTTAAAAATATCATAAACGGGGATTTTTAGATTTAAAAAGGGAAAATTTATTTTCCAAAAATATAAATTAAATTTCGAACAAGTTAGAAAATATCATCTTGTTTTAGTAATAAAAACAAATAATAGAATGTATGAACGATGTTTATAAATGGAAGGGAGAATTATCATTTGATAATATTAAAATTTAAATTCAAGTCTGAATTTAAAAAGGTAATTTATTTTCCGAAGTGGCAATTCGCTTTCAAATGGAGCTTGAATTTGGAAACTTGTTTTAATATTTAAAACAGGAAATGAAATTATAAATGATACTTATAAATGAAGAAAAATAATTATATTTGGAATAAATCTGTATGAATTTATAAATAGAACTCGACTATATCGAATTTAAAAAAATATGTAGTTCCGGACATGATATTGGATTTATATTAAATAGAAACTATAACTAAAATTTAATATGAAAAATAGATTCCATGTTAATATATGTATATATATAAGTTAAAAAAAAAATATTCCAATATGGGAATCGAGTTTCAAATAGATTATTAAAGTAGAAATTTGTTTAATAAAGAAGTTAATTTGTAAACAACGCGTTTATAAATATGATGAGGTAATTTTCATCGTGTAATTTGGAAATAAATTTCCAAATGTAAGAAATGGAGTATAAGGTGAGATTTAAATCGAATTTGTGTACTCCAAGCTTTTATCTGTCTTAAGATAAGAACGTTGTCGGTCAAGGTTTGTGAGGAAAATAAAATACCCCAACTCGAATGACTTCACTATTATAAAGGGGTGATATTAGTTTGTAATAATAAATGACGTTGAATTAATTGATTTCCCCGATAAAAAGAATTTATCGTTGAATTTTGATTATATCGAAATTTATAAACAATTAAATAAAGAAATTGAGTTTTAAATGAATTCATAACCGAGTTATGAATGTGGAATAAAATAATCAACGCATTTGAATTATCTGAATTATTAAGTTAGTTTGGATAATGGTTTCATTTTATTCAAAATGAAGTTAGAATTATTTTATAACAAAGTTTTTAAACGTTTATATTTAATTTAATTAAAACGAACTCGCTGTAGCGTGTTAGTTCGTAATTTGGCATTACGGACTTCAATTGAGTTTATAGAACTCGATATAAGTCGGAATTTGATGGAACCAGAAACGTTCGGACCTATTGAATAATAACTTTCTAATGGAAGAGAAAATCTTGATTTCTTTTTATAGATTTTGAGTTATGTCAAAATCAAATTTTCAAAAAAAACGACGCCATAATCAATTTTAAACCATAATGGTTTATTTAATGAAATAAAAGGATTTTGAGTGAAATAAAATCCGAATTTCCAATAGTAAAATTCAGATTTGAGTTATAAATTAAATATTAACTCAAGCCGAATATATGAAGTGATTTTTGGAACGAAAAATCAGATTTTTATTTATCGAATGAGATTAACTAATATCAAAGGGATTAATTAATAGAGTTTTGATTTGAATTTAACTTAGTTTAAGTGAATTGAATTTGTTAGTCGGGATTGGAAATTCGAATATAAAATTTGGGTTAGAAATTGGGAACGCGTAAGGAGATTGAGTTTGAATTGATTATAAGTGAATGCGAATATATTTGGATGTGATATATTCAAATTAAAAGAGCATTAGGCAAAAAGAGCTAATTAAGGAAGTGGTTAGCGAATTTTGGTAGAAAGAGTTGAATTGATTGAAATGAATTAGAAATGGATGTATATATGTTAAATAGGTATGGGATGAAGAATATAAGAGAATGAAGATAATATTTTTAGTGTCCGACAAAAAGGTACATGTTAAAATTTCGATATGAGGTTTTATGAGCCCATTGGGCAAGCCACTTGGCTTTTTAATTTTCTTTTTAAATGGAAAGGGCCTAGAGAGGCAAGTTGAGGTTTGAACTATTGACCGATACAAAGAAGGTGCTGGCGAAATTTTCCGAAAATTTAAAGAATTAGAATATTTTTAAGAAATTTTGATAATAGAAATCAATATATCGATATATAGAATTCGATAAGAAATTTGGAAAGTAGAGTATTAATTAAAACGGCCAGTGATTATTTGATGGATGTGTTATTTTTCTTTGATAGTTAAATCACCGGCTATCAAAGATTTTTGGACCATTGTTGTCAATACGGAGAGACCGGTTGGATTTAATATCCGAAAACCACTCCTTATTGGCATAGACCTTGCAAATGATATTATGGTAAAGAAATTCAAGACAGAGTGAAATGCAAGGGCTGATCTGTTTGTCCAGATACAGGAAAACTTGTGTGGACGAATATTTGACAGAGTATTCCTAACAGATCACAAAAGAAGATCTTTTCAAGATATTACATCTGGTGGCAGAGAAATTCGTTTCTCTTAGCTTTTATACCCGTAAAATTTTTGAGTAGATCAACTAGTGATTCGACGGGTTTGATGATGTGGCATTCGAAGGGACTAGTGGCCAGATGTTCTGAAAGTTTAATGTAGCCTCAAGCCTCACAACCGAGAAATGACAAAAATCGGGCAGGCATCATAGCTAGGTAAGCAGGGTATATTGTCATCGATCTAGAGAAAATTCATATTTTGTTCTTTTATTTTCTGTATCTCCATGGATGTACGGTGGGCCCTTAAAACCATAATAGGTGACAATATATTTGCTACACTTAAGCCAAATGAGTGGGCAATCATGTGTGGTCGGGTTGTAAGATGTTCTTGCTGAACCCCAGTGTATCCCCTCTAGAGTACACTGATCGGGAGGTGGTCCCATACATTGTCATAGTTCGAATCCAATCTCCAATAAGCACCGTATGGTTTTTAATTTTATACTATGTATGTGGAGCGTGAGATGCTAGCATTCTGCTATTTGATTATTTATTTGTGTAGACATTATTATAATATCGATGGATTTTGATAACAAAAATGCTGGGTTATAGTAAGTTAAAAACTGTGCATGTTTATGTGTGGGTTGTCTTACTATTATCCTTTTCTTTCAAAAGGATTTTCGAAGTTAAACTTGGAGTTTATTAACACCGGTCCCATGAATGACCCCAAGTTTATTTTGTTTGTTTTTCCTATACTCGTAGATGCCCAAATTTGTATGGGCAGACAAGTGTTTTAGGCTTTTACAGATACACTTGGAGGAGCTTGAAGCAGGAGGCTTCACTGTTAGTAATTTAGAGTTATTTCCGCTGTGTTGTATATATATGTTGATCTCTAATAAATGGTATGTATATATGATACAAAATTTTGTATTTCAAAGATTTTGTTATATAATATATTTTATTAGTTCCGATGTGAGATTCTGATGTTCTCATTGTTTTATCTTCTATCTGTTTCTATTTCTTTAACCCTAATGACTTGTATTTCTATATTATTTGGGTTGGACATATGTTGTTTAGTCAACTCAGATAGTACGGATATGCGGGACATTACAGTTGGTATCAGAGCTTAGGTTGACTGAACACCTAGGCATTAGTGGGGGGTTTACTCATTAGAGATAGGGTCAATAGTACACTAGATTGAGTTGAGTGTATATATATGAGAGAGCATATTTGTAGATCAGTATAAAAACCATTTTATATTGTGTTAATCGATCTGTTGAGTGGTATATAAATTTCACATCGACGTGTTTAGCTGCCATGGCCGATAGGGATTTATAAACATTTGAACAGAGTAATTCGACAAAGTATGTTTTGAAAGCTGGGTAAATGAAATAATTTTACCCAAAACTATATTTTTATATAAAAAGAATAATTTTTCAAAATTATTATAATATATGGATGTGTTGATTGAAATTATAGTCAAATGAGATTATAAAATTGAAATGGTTATATATATAACCAAATAAAACTTGTATACACAAATGAGTTGAATTAAAATCGTATTGAAACCACAATTTGGAATTTAAATCTCGGAAGTTGGAAAATATTTTCTAAAGTGTTATATTCTAAATAATCTAGCTTTATTTTGGAAATTTTTTTGAATAAGTATCGTTCTGAATTGATATTTGAAAATGATAAAGCATTGAAATCACTTCGGTTACTGGAAAATACTTCCGATGATGAACTGCGTCATCATCGGTATTCATTTTCGAGTTTCTAAGCGATGGATTGCTACCTTAGAAAATTTTATGATGAAAATTGGGTAGAAGAAACCAAGTTGTTTGAAAAACTCAAATGTTTGAATTTGTGATGATTTTAAATATATTTATATGATTTCGAAAATATTTAAAAACCTGGGAATTTGAATTCTGGAATTTAACTTAAGCTAGCTAAATAAATCGAAATGATGGAAACCAGTTACATGAACTGAAATTGAAAATTCCCATGAAAACTTAAAATTAAATAAAATTTGAGTTGTAGAATATGAGATGCAGGGTTATAATAAGGTGGGCTTTTAAAAAAGTTAACGGGTCTGTAGCATTTCTTCTGCCTTAATAATTTCGAGGGCGAAATTCTTTTAAGGGGGAAGGAATGCAACATCCCGAATTTTTAGCTATTTTATAATGAATATTTAAATTAGTTTTAAATATGAAGTTGGAACTATAAATGAATTTTTATTGAATTTATCTATTTGATAATCGATATACGATTAATTTCAAAAAAATAAATAAATACAATTATCAAATTCAAAATTTAAAATTGAATCGAAACGGTTCAGTCGATCAATAAAAATTCTATATTGAATTAGAACAACAATAATAATTTATTATCAATGAATTTAATTATTCGAAATCGATTTATATTTTTAATCGAATTTAAAACGTTGATTTAATTTATTATCTCTTTTATATTGTCAAATTAATTTCAGAATCAGATCCGTCAAGTTCTAAATTGCAGTATAACTTAGAGATGGTTGACGTTAAGTAAAAATAAGGGTTCACGGTTGTAAATTCGGGATTGCGATATATTTTGGAAACAATATTTTTTTAAAGGCCTAAGTGACCTAATCAGCTAAATTAAGCCGACCTATTAACATTACCACCCTACGCAGACCAACAATTCATCCTCGAGCTGAATTTTTTGTCTCATTTCTTCTCTCCAAAGGAAGCATGATTTTATTGGTAGCGTACGAATGGTTCCCTTTCTCACATTTATAAATTCGGAGCCTTGCCATTGTTCTCTCCTCATTCTAAAACAACGCAGTCCCCTGACCTCGCTACTTCTTTCTCCATTCAAATTAAAAATCGATACTTTGTTTCATATTAAAAAAGAAAAAGAAAAAAAGGAGAATCAAATACCACGATGGAAACATAGTATTTCCCAAAGCTCGAAATTATCTGGAGTTGACGATGGGAGAGGCGACGCTGATGATGAAACCGCCATGGGTATTGTTGAGGCATCGCGATTTCAGGTTTAGGGGATCGGCAGTTGAATTGGGGGGACAGTGCGATAGCTGAAGTACGGAGTAGTAGAAGGGTACTACAGTTGATGATGGTGATTTAGGGGGTTCGACGGTGTGATTTGAGGATGTAGCGTTGAACGAGGTGATTCAAATAGGGTGTTGTGGGTTTGCTATGGCGATTTCGACATCAAAAGAAGCGACGAGTGGACTATTTGAGGATGCGGTCATAGGAATTTCAGAAGGGGATTTCAATCAATGTTATGTCGTGTGAATTGAGGATGTGGGAGAAGTTTGAATGCAGCAGTTCGAACTGAATTGAATTAAGAGAGGGGGTTGAAATTAGTAGGTAACGATAGAGTGCGATGCATTGATAAAGGCTGAGGTTAATTGGGATTTGTTGTGGAAGTGCAAGGTGACTGGAAGGGTATTCGAACATGGAATTTTAGGCATGGTTTGATGGAGAATATGGGTTGTTGATGGAAGTGAAATGATCAGAATAGGGTGAGAGATGATGGATGTCGTGACTGTATAAATCAGGAAGGGGTTTTGGGGGCTGCGTTTCAATTCAGGAGAGTGCAATTGTTTTTGGGTGGTGTTTGAATAATTGAACCGGGTAAAGGTGAGGAGTTCAGCTGTTGACCATGGGGATGTGAAGCTCATCCATGACAGTGAATGGGGCTATCGAGTGGCGGAGCTTGTTTGCATTGTAGAGGCTGATGGTTTAATTTTTTGGGTTCGGCAGTAAGATGTAGTGGTTCATATGTTGGCAATGTTGGTTAAAATGAAGACAATGAGGTATAAATATTTTACTACAATTTTAAATACATAGAAATTAATTTATTTGATTAAGTTAATTTAATTAAATAAAAGTTTAATCGATGAACAAAATTTTATAATCGTAGGAGCTTGATAAAGTCGTTCAAGATAGGAATATAACTGGATATTCAACAATTGAAAATCAAGGTGAGTAAATCTCACTTAAAAATTTATTTTTATCACTAAAAATAAATTGTTGGATGCTTAGTTGCATTATATATTGTTTACCAGTCTTGGTTATTATATATATTAGTTATGTTAGGCTTGGTGATTGTGGCTATTATTATATATATTGGATATTTCTCGCGGTATCATTAGCGGATGCCTGCAGTATCATTAGCGGATGACCTTATCGCCCCAAGAAATATGAGTGGGTGACCTTCTATACCGCGATATCCTGCCTTGAAGCAGGATTGGTATTATTTATGTTGACTAATATCTGTGAATGCAGAAAAAACATGTTGGAGGGATCCAATTGGATTCCTCAAATTTATTTATTATGTTTATATATTTATATATGCGTGATGTGTAAATTGAATGGATGACTTGTGTGTTTAGTTTTTAGAATTTCATTGTCCCTGGATATAGATATTTAAAAATATCATAAAAGTGGAACTTTGGATTTAAAAAGGGAAAATTTATTTTCCAAAAATAGAAATTAAATTTCGAATAAGTTATAAAATATTATCTTGTTATAGTAATAAAAATAACTAATAGAATGTATAAACGATGTTTATAAATGGAAAGGAGAATTATTATTTTGATAATATAAATTCAAGTCTGAATTTAAAATGGAAATTTATTTTTCGAAGTGGCAATTCGCTTTCAAATGGAGTTTGAAATTGGAAACTTGTTTTAATATTTAAAACAAGTAATGGAATTATAAATGATACTTGTAGATGATGAAAAATAACTATTTTTTGAATAAATCCGTATGAATTTATAAATAGAACTCGAATATATCGAATTCATAAAAATATGTAATTACAGACAGGATACTAGATTGATATTAAATAGAAACTATAACTCAAATTGAATACGAAAAATAGATTCCATGGAAATATATATATATATATATAAGTTAAATAAAATAAAATATTCCAATATGGAATTGAGTTTCAAATAGATTATTAAAGTAGAAATTTGTTTAATAAAGAAGTTAATTTGTAAACAACGCGTTTATAAATGTGATGAAGTAATTTGTATCGTGTAATTTGGAAATAAATTTCCAAATGTAAGAAATGGAGTAGAAGGCAAGATTTAAATCGAATTTGTGTATTACAAGCTTTTATCTGTCTTAAGATAAGAACGTCGCGGTCAAGGTCTAAGAGGTAAATAAAATACCCCAACTTGAATGACTTCACTATTATCAAGGGATGATATTAGTTTGTAATGATAAATGACGTTGAATTAATTAATTTTCCCCCATAAAAGAAATTTATCATTGAATTTCGATTATATAGAAATTTATAAATAATTTAATATAGAAATTGAGTTTTAAATAAATTAATAACCGAGTTATGAATGTGGAATAAAATAATTAATGCATTTGAATAATCTGAATTGTAAAGTCAGTTTTAACAGGTTCAATTTATCGAAAATGGAGTTGGAATTATTTTATAATGAAGTTTTTAAACGTTTATATTTAATTTAATTAAAACGAACTCGCCGCAGCGCGGTAGTTCGTAATTTGGCATTCCAGACTCAATTGAGTTTATAGAACTCGATATAAGTCGGAATTTGATGAAACTAGAAATGTTCGGACCTATTGAATAATAATTTTTCAATGAAAAACCTTGATTTCGCTTTATAGATTTTAAGTTATGTCAAAATCAAATTTTCAGAAAAACAACGCCATAATCGTTTTTAAACCATAACGGTTTATTTAATGAAATAAAAGGATTTTGAGTGAAATAAAATCTGAATTTCCAATACTAAAATTCAGATTTGAGTATTAAAATAAATTTGAACACAAGCGGAATATATGAAGTGATTTTTGGAGCGAAAAAATAGAAATTTGTTTATCGAATGAGGTTAACTAATTTCAAAGGGATTAGTTAATAGAGTTTTGATTTGAATTTAACTTAGATTAAATGAATTGAATTTGTTAGTCGACTTTGGAAATTCGAATATAAAATTTGGATTAGAAATTGGGATCAGGGAAGGAGATTGAGTTTGAATTGAGTAAAAGTGAATATGAACATATTTGGATGTGATATATTCAAATTAAAAGAGCATTAGGCAAAAAGAGCTAATTAAGAAAGTGGTTAGCGAATTTTTGGTAAAAAGGGTTGAATTGATTGAAATGAACTGGAAATGGGCGTATATATGTTAAACAGGTATGGGATGAAGAATATAAAGAGAACGAAGATTATACTTTTAGTGTCCGACAAAAATGTACATGTTTAAATTTTGATATGAGGTTTTATGAGCCCTATGGGCAAGCCACTTGGCTTTTTGATTTTCTTTTTGAATGGAAAGGGCCTAGAGAGGCGAGTTGAGGTTTGAACTATTGACCGGTACAAAGAAGGTGCTCGCGAAATTTTTCGGAAATTTAAAGAGTTGGAATATTTTTAAGAAATTTTGATAATAGAAATTAATATATCGATATATAGGATTCGATAAGAAAATTGGAAAGTAGAATATTAATTAAAAGGGCCAGTGATTGTTTGATGGATGTTTTATTTTTCTTTGATAGTTAAATCACCGGCTATCAAAGATTTTTGGACCATCATTATCAATATGGAGAGACCGGTTGGATTTAATATTCGAAAACCACTCCTTATTGGCATAGACGTTGCGAATGAGATTATGCTAAAGAAATTAAAGATGGAGTGAATGCAAGGGCTGATCTATTTGTCTAGACCCAGGCCAACTTGTATGGACGAATGTCTGACAGAGTATTCCTAACAAATCACATAAGATGATCTTTTCAAGATATTACGTATGGTGGTGGAGAAATTCATTTCTCTAAGCTTTTATACCCGTTATATTTTTGAGAAGATCAACTACTGATTCGACGGGTTTGACGATGTGGCATTCGAAGTGAATGGTGTCCAGATGTTTTGAAAGATTAACGTAGCCTCAAGCCTCATAACCGGGAAATGACAAAAATCAGGCAGGCAGCATGGCTAGATGGGTCATTCCTAAGCAGGTATATTATCACCAATCTAGACAAAATTCATATTTTGTTCTTCTTTCATTTTCTGTATCTTCGCAGATGTATGGTGGGCCCTTAAAACCGTAATGGGTGACAATATATTCGCTACACTCAAGCTGAATGAGTGGGCGGTCATGTGTGGCCAGGTTGCAAGATGTTCTTGCTGAACCCCAGTGTATCCCCTTTAGAGTACACTGATCAGGAGGTGGTCCCTTACCTAGTCATAGTTGGAATCCAATCTCCAATAAGAGCCCTGCGGTTTTTAATTTTATACTATGTATGTGGAACGTGTAATGCAAGCGTTCTACTATTTGATTATTTATTTGATTTGATATTATTGTAATATCAATGGATTTTGATATCAAAATAGTTTGTGTTATAGTAAGGTAATCCATGTTTATTTGTGGGTTGGTCTTACTATTATCCTTTTCTTTCAAAAGGATTTTCCAAGTTAAACAATATGGGTGGAGTTTACTCACACCGGTCCTATGACTGACCCAGAGTTTATTTTGTTTGTTTCTCCTAAACTCTTGGGTGCCCAAATTTGTACGGGAAATCAAGTGTTTCAGGCTTTTATAGATACACTTGGAGGATCTTGAAGCAGGAGGCTTCACCATTAGTTATTTAGAGTTATTTCCGCTGTGTTGTATATATGTCGATCTTTGATAAATGGTATGTATATATGATACAAAATTTTGTACTTTAAAGAATATGTTATATAATATATTTTATTCATTCCTCTGTGAGATTCTAATGTTCTCATTGTTTTAACTTCTATCTGTTTCTCTTTCTTTAACCCAAATGACTCATATTTCTGTATTATTTTGGTTGGACGTGTATTATTAGTCAACTCAAATAGTACGGATATGCGGGACATTACAGTTAGTATCAGAGATTAGGTTGAGCGAACTCTTAGGCTTTGGTGGGGGTTTACTCATTAGAGATAGGGTCAGTAGTACCCTAGAATGAGTTTAGTGTATATACATGAGAGAGCACATTTGTATAAAAACCGTTTTATATTGTGTTGATCGATCTGTTGAGTGGTATATAAATTTCACATCGACGCCTTTAGCTGAGGTGGTCGATAGGGATTTGTAGACACTTGAACAAAGTAATTCAAACAGGGTATGTTCTGAAAGCTGGGTAAATGAAATAATTTTACCCAAAACTATATTTTTATATAAAACAAATATTTTTTTTGAAATTATTATAATATATGGATGTGTTGATTGAAATTATAGTCAAATGAGATTATAAAATTGAAATGGTTATATATAACCAAATAAAACTTTTATAAACAAATGAGTTAAATTAAAATCGGATTGAAACCACAATTTGGAATTTAAATCGCGGATGTTGGAAAATATTTTCTGCAGTGTTATATATTAAATAATATAGCTTTGTTTTGGAAAGATTTTTGAACGAATATCATTCTGAATGGATATTTTAAAATGGTAAAGCGTTGAAATCACTTCGGTTACTGGAAAATAATTCTGATGATGAACCGCGACATCGTCGGTATTCATTTTCGAGTTTCTAAGTGATGGATTGCTACCTTAGAAAATTTTGTGATGAAAATTGGGTAGAAGAAACCAAGTTTTTGAAAAAATCAGATGTTTGAATTTGAGATGATCTTAAAATTATTTATATGATTTCGAAAAGATTTAAAAACCCGAGAATTTGAATTCTGGAATTTAACTTAAACTTGCTAAATAAATCGAAAGGATGGAAACCAGTTATATGAAATGAAATTGAATATTTCCATGAAAACTTAAAATTAAATGAAACTTGAGTTGTAGAATATGAGACCCAAGGTTATAACAAGATGGTCTTTTAAAAAAGTAAAAGGGTCTATAGCATTTCTTCTGCCTTGGTAATTTCGGGGACGAAATTCTTTTAAGGGGGAAGGAATGTAACAACCCGAATTTTTAGCTATTTTATAATGAATATTTAAATTAGTTTTAAATATGTAGTTGGGACTATAAATGAATTTTTATTGAATTTATCTATTTGATAATCGATATACAATTAATTTCAAAAAATAAAATAATTAAAATTATCAAATTCAAAATTTAAAACTGAATCAAAACGGTTCAGTCGATCAATAAAAATTCTATATTGAGTTAGAACAACAATAATAATCTATTATCAATGAATTCTATTGTTCGAAAACGATTTATATTTTTAATTGAATTTAAAACGTTAATTTAATTTATTATCTCTTCTATACTATCGAATTAATTTCAGAATCGGATCCGTCAAGTTTCAAATAGTAGTATAACTTAGAGATG
Source organism: Allium sativum (assembly GCA_030737875.1). Taxonomy (NCBI): domain Eukaryota; kingdom Viridiplantae; phylum Streptophyta; class Magnoliopsida; order Asparagales; family Amaryllidaceae; genus Allium; species Allium sativum. Next base: position 535,257,576 of record CM060926.1, read on the forward strand.
GTTGTCTTTAAGTAAAAATAGGGGTTCATGGTTGGAAATTTGGGGTCACAACATATTTTGGAAACATTATATTTTTTTTACATGCCTAAGTGATTTAATCAGTTAAATTAAGCCGACCTATTCACATTACCACCTTACGCAGACCAACAATTCCTCCTCAAGCTGAATTTTCTGTCTCATTTCTTCTCTCCAAAGGAAGCATGATTCAATGGTAGCGTACGAATGGTTCCCTTGCTCACTTTATAAATTCAGAGCCTCGCCTTTGTTCTCTCCTTATTCTAAACCAACGCAGTCCCCTGCCCTCGCTACTTCTTTATCCAGTCAAATTAAAATTTTTGTTTCATAGTAAAAAAGAAAGAAAAAAAGGGAGAATCAAATATCGCAATGGAAACATAGTATTTCTCGAAGCTTGAAATTATCTGGAGTTGACGATGGGAGTTCGAACTGAATTGAATTAAGAGAGGGCCTGGAAATTAGCAGGTAACGATAGAGTGCGATGTACTGATAAAGGCTGGGGTCAATTGGGATTTGTTGTGTGAAGGGTATTCGAACATGGAATTTCAGGCATGGTTTGATGGAGAATATGGGTTGTCGATGGAAGTAAAATGGTTTGAATGGGGTGAGAGATGATGGATGTCGTAACTGTATAAATCAAGAAGGGGTTTTGAGGGCTGCGTTTCAATTCAGGAGAGTGCAACTGTTTTTGGGTGGGGTTTGAATAATTGAACTAGGTAAAGGTATGGAGTGCAGCTGTTGACCTTGGGGATGTGAAGCTCGGTTATGACAGTGAATGAGGCTATCGAGTGGCTGAGCTTGTTTGAATTATAGAGGCTGATGGTTAAATTTTTTGGGTTCTGCAATAAGATGTAGGAATACATATGTTGGTGATGCTGGTTAAAAGGAAGACAATAAGGTATAAATATTTTACCACAATTTTATATACACAGAAATTAAATTACTTGATTAAGTTAATTTAATTAAATAATAGTTTAATCGTTAAACAAAATCGTATAATCGTTGGAGCTTGATAAATTTGTTTGAGAAAGGAATTTAACTGGATATTCAACAATTGAAAATCAAGAAATTGTTGGCTGCTTGGTTGCATTATATATTGTTTACCAGTCTTGGTTATTATATATTAGTTATATTTGGCTTGGTGATTGTGTCTATTATTATATATATTGGATATTTTCCACGGTATCATTAGCGGATGACCCTATCGCCCCACGATATATGAGTGGATGACCTTCTATGCCGCGATATCCTGCCTTGAAGTAGGATTGGTATTATTTATGTTGACTAATATCTGTGAATGCAGACAAAACAGGTTGGGGGGATCCAACTGGATTCCTCAAATCTATTTATTATTGTTTATGTATTTATATGTGTGTGATGTGTAAATTGAATGGATGATTTGTGTGCTTTGTTATTAGAATATCATTAGCCCAAGATATCGATATGTAAAATTTTAATAAAAGTAGATTTTTAGATTTAAAAAGGGAAATTTTATTTTCCAAAAATAGAAATTAATTTTCGAATAAGTTAGAAAATATTATCTTGTTTTGGTAATAAAAACAAGTAATAGAATGTATAGATGATGTCTATAAATGGAAGGGGAATTATCATTTGATAATATTAAATTTTAAATTCAAGTCTGAATTTAAAAAGGAAATTTATTTTCCGAAGTGGCAATTTGCTTTCAAATGGAGTTTGAAATTGGAAACTTGTTTTAATATTTAAAACAAGAAATGAAATTATAAATGATACTTATAAATGAAGAAAAATAACTATATTTGGAATAAATCCGTATGAATTTATAAATAGAACTCGACTATATCGAATTTATAAAAAATATGTAATTCCAGATAGGTTCTGGATTTATATTAAATAGAAACTATAACTCAAATTTAATATGAAAACTAGATTCCATGTATATATATATAAGTTAAAAAATAAAATATTCCAATATGGGATCGAGTTTCAAATAGATTATTAAAGTAAAAATTTGTTTAATAAAGAAGTTAATTTGTAAACAACGCATTTATAAATGTGATGAAGTAATTTTATTCGTGTACTTTGGAAATAAATTTCCAAATGTAAGAAATGGAGTAGAAGGCGAGATTTAAATCGAGTTTGTGTATTACAAGTTTTTATCTGTCTTAAGATAAGAATGTTGTCGGTCAAGGTCTGAGAGGTAAATAAAAGACCCCAACTTGAACGACTTCACTATTATCAAGGGATGTTTTTAGTTTGTAATGATAAATGATGTTGAATTAATTGATTTTCCCCATAAAAGGAATTTATCATTGAATTTTGGTCATATCGAAATTTATAAATAATTTAATATAGAAATTGAGTTTTAAATAAATTCATAACGAAGTTATGAATGTGGAATAAAATAATAAACGCATTTGAATAATCTGAATTGTAAAGTCAGATTTAAATGGTCCAGTTTATCGAAAATGGAGTTTGAATTATTTTATAACGAAATTTTTAAATGTTTAAATTTAATTTAATTAAAACGAACTTGCCGCAGCGCGCCAGTTTGTAATTTGGCATTCTAGATTTTAGGTGAGTTTATAGAACTTGATATAAGTCGGAATTTAATGAAACCAGAAATGTTCGGATCTATTGAATAATAATTTTCTAACGGAAGAGAAAAATCTTGATTTTGTTTTATAGATTTTGAGTTATGTCAAAACCAAATTTTTAGAAAAATAACGCCACAATCGTTTTTAAACCATAGCGGTTTATTTAATGAAATAAAAGGATTCTTAGTGAAATAAAATCCGAGTTTCCAATAGTAAAATTCAGATTTGAGTTATAAATTAAATATGAACTCAAGCGGAATATATGAAGTGATTTTTAAAACGAAAAATCAGATTTTTATTTATTGAATGAGGTTAATTAATTTTCAAGGGATTAATTAATAGAGTTTTGATTTGAATTTAACTTAGTTTAAATGAATTGAATTTTTTAGTCGGGATTAGAAATTCAAATATAAAATTTGGATTAAAAATTGGGAATGGGGAAGGAGATTGAGTTTGAATTGAGTATAAGTGTTAACACACTTTTTGGTCAAAGCTGTCACTGTAACGTCCCAGATTTTTGAAGCTATATTTTTTTATTTAAATTTTATTTTAAAAATTGATTTGAATAATAAATGGATTTTTATTGAATTTATCGATTTAATAATCAATATATGATTTGATATCGAAGATACTGAATTTTCGTTATATGAGACTAACAACAATTCGATTCAGAAATTAAAACTGAATCGGAAAACAGTTCAGTTGAGTAATATAAATTCTATATTAATTAGAACGATAATAATGAATTATTATCGATAAATTTAGCTGTTTGAAATCGATTAATATTTTAAATTGAATTTAATTTAAATCGTTAATTTAAGCTCTCTTATATACCGTCAAATTAAATTCCAGAATCATTTCCGTGGAGTTCAGAATAACGCTATAAATCTGAGAGCGTCAGTCGTTACGTTGAATAGTGGTTCAGGATTACAAATTAAGGACCACGAGATATTTTTAGCGGATAGGATCGAAATCAAATCAAGTTAAATCAACAACAAATCAAATTAATAAACGTTTTTTCTCCAACCACCCTACCTATTCTACCGCCATTCTCAATTACGTGCCTGCTAAGTTTTTCTTCTATATAAAATACCGTGACATTTCCTCTTTAGTTGGATCTTCAGAAAATCCATTCGCAAGCTTACTCCAAATCAAAACTGTCCCCTTCTTTAATCATTCATAACATCAAAATCAAACGGAATAAAGGGGCGCTCATCCTAATCCTTGAATAATCATCGCAAACCTAACCATCCGCTTATTTCTTCTTCGAAAGTCGAAGGTTTCAGAAATCCATCCACTATCTTAAAAAAAAGAGAAATCAAAATAGAAATCGTGATCCAATCTGCAAGCTCATGGACTCTCTGGATGATCGCGAATTAAGTGAGAGGGTATGACGGTGGTGTTACCGTCAGTGGCGATGTCAGGGTTTGTGGTGGTGCGAAGGTTGAAGCGCATGAGTTAGGGAAGAGGTTATTGCTGGCATGAGTCTGTGCGAAGCTTTATGAGGAGGTCGATGTCGTTTTTATTTGCAGTTGGAGGGGATCGAATGCGTTGGTAATAAGCTTGGTGAATTGGGGATTCTGACAGCGTTAAGGTGCGTATGGTGGGAGGCACTATGTTTTGCGTGGAGTTGGGATAAACTGTGTGACTGAGTTCGACATTGTATGTTTGGAGTTCGAACTTGGTTTTGGGTCTGTAAATGGGGCAATGCGAGGTCTGATGGTTGAATGTGTGAGGTGGAAGAGTGTCGGAGCAATGTTTGATGTAAGTCAAAATGGGATAAAGTTGTTTCGGGCTAATTTCAAGGCAAATGCATCGGTGAATTATTGGGTTACGTAGTGGCTAGTTGAGTGATTTCAGCAGGAACAAGATATATATTTTACCGAGTTTAAATTCATAAAATAATTTATTTATTTATGTTAAGCTAATTGTAACATCCCAAAAAATCTGAGCCAGTTTAAAACTTTTAAATTGGCTATTTTAGTGGATTTTAAATATTTAAAATAAATATTTAAAATAATGATGACAAAAATTATGTTTGAATCGATGTTTGAAAATAGATTTAATTATTTTTAATTCTAAACAAGGCCTGAAATGGCGCAGCAGTTTCAAAATTGGAATTCAAACTTTGACTGACTATACCGGGTGCAAAATAAAACGGATTTTGGTGAAACCAAAAATATTTAAATCTGTTAGTGAATATCTTTCTAACGAATCTAAAAAATCGAAGTTTCATAGCGGGAGTCAAAAGTTATGGCCAAATGGATTTTCAGAAAGGTCGCTATAGAGAATATATCGCCCTTGAAAATAGACATTTTGCAAACGACCTCGGAATTCGACAAAACCACTTTTGTTGGATCCGGGATGTCAAATTATTGCTAAGTTTCAAATTTCATAATTTTTGAAGTTAATATGTGAGCGTGGCAAAGGAAAATGTGTTTCGTGAATTTTTGTTAAATTGGATCGACTAGAAAATGGCCATTTTTCAAACGGTCTGAGAATTCGACGGAACTAGTTTTGTTGGGACCATATCGTCAAAACATAGCTAGATTTATTTTTTTGGAATTTTTAGAATCAATATGTGGCCCCGGCAAATTGAAATGTACGTTTAAATTAAATATTGAATGTTTTATATTTTAATTTGAAGAGAAACTGACTGGAACAGTCGAATAGGCCTACGAAACATATCCCATTGTGTTCAGAATGGGGGTATTTAGCTAGGGACGACAGTCTTTGGGTTAGGATTGGAGCTCGTATGAGATAAGGGGTATTTTTGGATTTTTAAAAATATATAAATATAAAAAAATCTCATTGGCCAGTAAAACCTTCTCTCTCCCCGATCTTCTACTGCGCACGACGAAAAATTCTCTCCCCGATCTTCTACTGCGCACGACGAAAAAGTCTCTCCCCCTTCTCTCTTCGTTTTCTCCTCCTACACGCAAAATTAAATATATGTTCTTTGGAACTTTTTGAAGAGGATCTCGAGAGCTTCAAATCAACACCAGCCTCGCCCTCCCTCGTGTCTTCTCCGCCGAGATCTGCACCCCCGAAGTCGGAGTGTTCAAACTGCCGCCGCCGTTGATAGGGACCACCGAAGTGGACCCCACTGCTGGCGCAGGTGCGCCCCTCCTAGCGCTTCAATGTGGCGTAGGCCGATCGGCCCCTAGCTTCACGGATTCGACGAAAATCGCGGCCCTAGTTTTGAATAAATCCGAAAGGTAACGGCTTTAATTATTTTAAATTGTTTAATAGCACTTTAAAGCGCTACGGTTTATGAATTCACTGTAAAAATCATATCTTTTTGCTATGTTGACAAAATCCAGTGAAACAAGAGACAGTAGACTCGTGTGGACGTCTTTTACATTCTAGAAGAGACCAGATATTTTTCTGAGCCTTCTGCTATTTTTGGTGGACTGGAACCCAATGTGAGATTTCTAATTTATAAACGATATGGAAAACAACGATGTATAAATTATATAGTCGATGTATGAGTTATATAAGCATTGTACACCTCATGTATAAGCATTGTATAAGTTGTATACAAGTTATATATGCGTTGAAATAATATTGAAATGAAATTGAAATATAGTTATATATGTATATATATATATATATATATATATATATATACTCCCCTGTCCACAGACCATGGACGATATATATTGGTTGTGATATTGTTTGGATTATTGGTTGATGTGAAATTTGGTGAATACCATGAATGGTTGATTTGAGATGATTGATTGTTGTTGAAATCCCAATAGGATTAGTATATGGGAAAATTCATCTGCGTACGAACTAGGTATTGAAAATCCCCATTGTCAAAAACCGCAAGGTTTTAAGGTAGAGCGAGGAGCCGTACTAGGGACGGTGCCGGTTTTAACTACCCTGCCGTTATGCTGCTGAAATTTTCAATAATATTCATGTGTTAGAATTATTTTCATTTGTTGAAACAATATTCATGTGTTGAATAGAAATTCATGTGTTGAGTAGAAATTCATGGGTTGAATGAAGTTCATGTGTTGAATAAATTCTTTGAAAGATAAAAATAACATTTTTACCTTATATATGAACTATATAAAATAATCGTGTTTTGAAATAAATTGTTTTACAATAAAAGTCACATTTTTATTATATATATAAACTATCGAACTAAATTCATGTGTTGAATAGGAATTCGTGTTGAATAGAAGCTCATGTGTTGAATGAATTCTTTGAAAGATAAAAATAACATTTTTATTATATATATCAACTATAGAAAATATTCATGTTTTGAATAAAGGACTAGAACAATAAAAATCATATTTTTATCGTATGTGTGAAGTCAATAAAAAAAATTCATGTGTTGAATATGTAGATTGAACAATAAAATCTACATTTTTATTGTGAATATGAAGTGCTAAAAATATTCATGTGTTTAATAAATATTTTTGATGATAAAAATATCATTTTATCAAATATATGAAATGAATGTAGTTTTGAAATCGAAGAAAGAATTATATTTACATATAATTATATAAATATAATTAAAATAAATCGAATAACGAAGCTACAGTTCGTGTTTTGAAACCGTGATTTCAAACGATTAGTGCGGGAGATCCGACCATCGGATTTTCCTAAAACCGAAACAGTTGGGTTCGCCTTGGAAATATCTTTCCAACGACACCCACTTTGTGAAGATCTAACGGTTGGATTGTCTGGAATGTTTAATTCAAATCTGAAGAAAAACAACGCCAGAATAGATTATATATATATATAATTAATTAAATCGAATAACGAAGCTGCAGTTCGTATTTTGAAATCGTAACTTCAAACGATTGTACCGGGAGATCCGACCGTCGGATTTTCCCAAAACTGAAACTGTTGGATTCATTTTGAAAAGATCTTTCTAATGATATAAAATTTGTGCAGATCCAATGGTTAGATTTTGAGAGATTTGTAAATCAAATCTGAAGAAAAATAGCGCCACGACAGCGTTATGGCCTGAAGCGTCGTTTGAATGAATTGGCTATTTTTAAATAAATAAAAATATCGATAAATCATGATACAATATTATAAACGATATGGAATGGAAATAAATTGAATTTGCTCAGTTTATGTGATATTTGATGGTTGAATGTGTTTGGCGTGAAAATTACATTAAAGAACAAAATTAGTGATATCGAATAATTTAACCATTGAAATGAATTGATTTGAAATTCTAAATATACGTGAATTATTTGAAAAGGCCGAGTTAATTCTCATTTCAAATAATTGATCGACGATTAGAAGTCGAAGATATGAAGACAGTGCAAGACCAATGATCTTCACGTCGAATGGAGGGGTGCTACTGATGCTCATGATAGGAGTAGCTACCTTGAAGGGGCTGAAGTAGTAGCCGTCCGGACGTACTTGTTGATAGTACAGATATGCGAGGTATTGAGTGCCTCCGGTTTCGTTCAGACCCAGAACGAACTTGTAAATGGACTGTGTGTCTGACATTGGATTTTGTTCTGTGCTGATTGATCTCTATTAAATATATATCTGTTTGGCGGTGGAGAATTTATTCTCTTGCTTAACGCCCTTCTCTGAGACGTACGAGCTCAGAGGTTATATATCGGTAGAAATCAGTCGCATGGAGTGAATTACCTGTGTGGCATGCCTAAGTGGCAGATGATCAAGGCTTCTGTTGAAAAGAAAAGTCTTGTGGTTGATGATCAAAGCACGGCCTGTGTGGCATAGCTTTGTGTATAACGTTGATTCGCTAGCCTCACACCCCGGTATGGACCAGAAACGGGAGAAGGATCCAGGGAGGACATGCGTTTTTTTCTAGCTAGGGTGGTGTCAGTGACCTACCAGCCCTGACATTTATATTATTTTCACCTGTGTGGTTGTTTCTGTTGCGAGGCGCCTTTATCTCTTTTTGGATAGCTGGAGCTGAAGATGGATTCTATCATTTATCTCTTTGATATATAATTCTTCGACTTATTTATGCCCCAAAGGGCGGGGAAACGTAGTGTTCAGGAATTTTAATCCACATCGGTGGACCAACCCTGTGGCTCCAAAGGGTCGATGCGTTCTGATCCTGAGACATGGGCTAGATTGTCTCAAATTCGGTAAGGACTATCTTTTGCCTTGGTTCATGACGGAAATCCAATTCCCAAATACGACACCGTGCGGTTTTGATTGTATACCTATATATGGTGACATAGTGGTATGGGGGCATTAATGTCGTTTATGATTGATACTTACGATTTGAAATTGTTTTTAAAACATATAAACACTTGTAATAATATCAAATGCTTTTGTTTTATTCGTATCAAGCATATTTTGGCCATTATAAGGTAAAACTCTATCCTCCGGTTTGTGTTGCATTGTGTGATGGGAACTGAGTCTTATAATGGCTTCATTTTTATATAAAGCATTGCGATGTTTAAAAGATTTACTTGTTTTAAAGCACTAGCAATCCGATGGAGTAAACCTGTTCCGCGAAAGTGGTGTGGTCCTGTGATTGACCATACTATAAGATGGTTAAGTAAATTTGTCATACCAGTCCCATAACTGACTCGTAGTTTGTTTCACTTGGAAACTCGGGTGCCCCTATTTCTACATGGGAAGCCTTGTATTCAGGTTATAGCAGGCTCTTTCTGGATAGCTGGAGCTGAAGATGGATTCTATCATTTATCTCTTTTTATGCTGTTCAGCTCCTATTGTACATATTATGTTTGTTTTCCGCTGTAGACATTTATGTATAGCTGAACTGTATTTTGTACTAAGTATGATCCTGTATATTGTGTAACTTTGATGATTATGTTTATCCAGTGTATTCTATTGCACATTATCTGGTGTATTTATTTATTTCTGTTCTGTTTTTATCTTTTTATGTGTTATGTTCCAAAGATTACCCTTGCCACCGTCTTATGGGGTTTGGGGTCGTCACACTAATTTAAAAAGGAAAAAAATGCTAATCGATAAATATAACCAGATAATCCTAGGTACAGAATAAATTGATTCGAGATAGATTCAATTGAGTCAATCCTAGCAGATGCGTAGACGAGACGATATGATAGATTTAATGGGATATTCGACAAACAAGGTGAGTAAATCTCACTCAAAGTTTTATTTAAAATAAACCATTGATTGTTTGGATGCATGAATGGATTTTTGAATTATTATGATTATATATATTATTTATATTTAGGTTTGGTTGTTGAATATATATAGTATTGGCGATTAGATATTTCCCGTAGTGCCATTAGCGGATGATTTCCCTATGTGCCCCACAATATATATAGTGGATGACCTTCATACCGCGATATCTTGCCTTGAAGCAGGATTGGCATTATTATTTATTGTTGACTAACATATGTGGATGCAGGGAAAACAGGTTGGAGGAATCCAACTGGATTCCTCCAAAATTTATTTATTGTTGTTTACATATATGTTTGATATGCTGAATTGAATTGATATTTGTTGTGTTGAATGTTTGAATATCACTGGCTATAGATATTGATATTTAAAATATTATACAAAAAGGACTTTCAGATTTTAAACAGAAAAATCTAATTTCTGAAATAGAAATGGAATCTTGAACGAGTTAGGAAATATTAACTTTTTTAAGTAAATAAAAAAACAAGAAGCTGAATTTATTGATGGTTTTTGTAAATGAAAAAGAAAAAAATTATCATTTGATAATTTAGAAAAGAAATTCAAATATGATTTCGAAGAGGGGAATTTATTCTCCAAAAATAGAAATTCGAATTCAAATGAAATTTGAAATTTGAAAACTTGTTTTAATATTTAAAACAAGCGGTGTTATTTTTAAATGATGTTTATAAATAAAAGAGGGTAAATATTATTGGAAATTCATTTAAATTCAAGAATGAACTTAAAACGGGATTTTTGGATTGGGAAAGGCAAATTTTATTTTTCGAAATGGAAATGAGATTTCGAATTGTGGAGAAATAAAAACAAGTAAACAAATTTGAAAACAATGTTTTTAAACGGAAAGAAATATTATCATTTGATAATATAAAATTTTAAATTCAGGAATAAAGTTAAAAAGGAAAATTTTATTTTCTAAACTAGAAATTGGGATTTCAAATTGAATTTGAATTTGAAAACTTGTTTTAATATTTAAAACAAGAAGTGAAATTTATAAACCACGTTTATAAATAAGAGTGAATAAATTATCAGGGGGTAATTTGGTTATTTAGATTCAAGTATGAATTAAAAAGGGGATTGGGAATCGAAGGAAAACGATGAGATCATTTTCGATGTTCGAAATAAAATAAATTAATAAACTCATTTGGATTTATGATTAGAAATTCGACCATGACAGATTTATAAAATAAATAAATTAATTACAGATAAGATAATGGGATTTTATTGAGTAGAAATTATAGTCTAAATTAAAGATGAAATAGATTCTGTGTATACATATATAAGTCATAATTATAAAAATATCTTCGGAGGTAAAATGGAAAAGGGAGATTTACTTTCTACATAGTAGATTCTGGATTTCAAATGAATTTGGAATGGAAAACTTGTTTTAAATCATAAAACAAGGAAGTTAATTTACAGACGACATTTATTATCATTGGATATTTTGGAAGTTAGTTTTAAATGGAGTTTAAATTAGATGTTTGTTTAAGATATAAAATAAGTAATTTATAAACCAAGTTTATAAATGAAATGAAGGAATTTTCATTGGATAAATTGGAAATATATTTTTCCAAATATAAGAGATGACATTTAAAAATCATATTTTTAAATGGGATATAAGAGGGGATTTTTATGACAAGGAATGGCAATTTTTGTATTAAAAACTCTTATCCGTCTCAGGGTAAGAACGTGGTCGGTCAAGGTCTGAGAGGTAAATAAAATTCCCCAACTTGAACGACTTCGCTATTATCAAGGTATGATATTAGTCTGTAATAGTGAAGTATGTTAAAATAATTGATTATTCCCATGAAGGGATTTATATTTGGAATTGATTATATTGAATTTTAATGACTTAATTCAATATGAATTAGAATTAAAAAAAATATAAATTGGAGTCTGAATTAATTTATAACTGAATATGAAATAGAATCATCGAGGAGTGAAATAATTTGAATTGTTAAGTTAGTTTTGGGTAATGGGTTTAATTTATTGAAAATGGAGTTGAGGTTATTTTATAAACGAAGTTTTAACGTTTATATTTAATTTAATTAAAACGAACTCGCCACAGCTCGGTAGTTCATAATATGGAGTTTCAAACTTCAACCGAGTATATAGAACCCAATATAAGTCGGAATTCGATGAAACAAGAAATATCCGGATCTATTGAATAATGGTTTTCTAATGAGAGAGAAAAATCTGGATTTCATTTTATAGATTTTGAGTTATGTCAGAATCAAAATTTCAGAAAAGCAACGACATAATTTTTTAAAACCATAACGGTTTATTAAATAAAATAAAGGAATTTTTAATGAATAAAAATCCGAATTGCAATTAGAAAATCAAGATTTGAGTTATAAAATAAATCTCAAGTGGAGTAAGTGGTGTGGTTTTCCAAATAAAAATCAGATTTTTATTTACCCAATGATGTTAACTATTCTCAAAAGAAATTAGTTAATAAAGTTGGAATGAAACTTAACTTGGTTTGGGAAGCGATGTAGATTTCTTGGAAAAATCGAATATGAAAACCGAGTTAGAAATGGAGTTCAACATGTTGGAAAGCGAATTAAGTTATATTTAAACATGATAAGTTCAAAATAAAAAGGGATTTGGTAAGAAGGTTAATTGGAGAATAAATTAGCAAATTGGGTCAAATGATTTGGATTGAGTTTAAATAAATTAAGGATGTCATATATATGATAGACAGGTATGGGATGAAGAGTAGGAAGAGAGTTTGAAGATTATAATTTAAGTGTCCGACAAAAAGGTACATGTTTAAATTTCCATATGAGGTTTTATGCCCCGAATCGGCAAGCCGCTTGGCTTTTTTATTTTCTTTTTGAATGGAAAGGGCCTAGAGAGGCGAGTTGGGGTTTGAACTATTGACCGGTACAAAGGAGGTGCTGGCGAAATTTTCCGAAAATTTAAGGAGTTAGAATATTTTTAAGAAAATTTGGAAATAGAAATCGATATAACGATAAATATATATAGAATTCACTAAGAAATGAATCTAATATAAAATATTAGAAAGGGCCAGTGATTGTGAAATTGTTTGATGGATGTTTATTTTTTTTCCTTCGATAGTTAAATCACCGACTATCAAAGATTTTTGACCATCGTTGTCAATACGGAGAAACCGGTTGGATTTAATATCCGAAAACCACACCGTATAGGCATAGGCATTGCGAATTAGATTATGCTAAAGATAATCGAAGACGGAGTGAAATTCAAGAGTTGTTATGTTTGTCCAGTCCCAGGACAACTTGTATGGACGAATGTCTGACAGAGTATTCCTAACGGTCACGTAAGACGATCTTTTCAAGGTATTACGTCTGGTGGCGAAGAAATTCATTTCTCTTAGCTTTTATACCCGTAATATTTTTGGGAAGATTAACTAGTGATTTGACGGGTTTGACGATAGGGCATTCAAAGTGTATGGTGGTCAGATGTTTTAAAAGATAGACGTAGCCTCAAACTTCACAACCGGGAAATGAAAAAAATCGGGCAGGCAGCATGGCTATGTGGGTCACTCCCATTAGGGTGTATAATCACCTATCTAGAGAAATTCCTTTTACTTCTTTAATCTACTTCGCTGATGTCCCTTTTCGAGAAACGGTGGTTTGACCCCAACCGTTGGTGATATACATTCGATACACTCAAGCGAAATGAGTGGTCGGTCATGTGTGGGCCGAGTTGCAAGACATTCTTGTTGAACCAAGTGTGTTCCCCTCTAGAGATACACTATCGGCAGGTGGTCCCATAGCTTGTCATAGTTGGAATCCAATCTCCAATAAGCGCTCTGCGGTTTTTGATTTTATAATATGTATGTAGAGCGTGAGATGCAAGCATTCTGTTATTTGGTTATTTATTTAATTAGACATTATTATAATATCACTGGATTTTGATATCAAAAAAATGTTTTGGGTTATAGTAAGGTAAAAACCGTCCGTGTTTATGTGTGGGCTGGTCTTACTATTATCCTTTTCTTTCAAAAGTTTTTTTTCAAAGTTAATCAATATGTTTGGTGTTTACTCACACCAGTCCCATGACTGACCCAGAGTTTATTTTATTTCTTTTTCCTAAACTCTTGGGTTCCCAAATTTGTACGGGCAGTCAAGTGTTTCAGGATTTTACAGATGCACTTGGAGGAGCTTGAAGCAGGAGGCTTCACTGTTAGTTATTTAGAGTTAGTTCCGCTGTATCAAATGTTATGTTGTACTCTGATATGGTATGTATATACAAAACAAATTTGTATTTCAAAGTTATGTTATATAATATATTTTGTTCGTTCCGCTGTGAGGTTCTGTTTTGTTATTTATGTTCATCTTCTATCTTTTCTATTTTCTTTAACCCTAATGACTCGTATTTCTGTATTATTTGAGTTGGATGTATGTTGTATTAGTCAGCTCAGATAGTACGGATTTGCAGGCCATTACAGTCACACATGGAATTCCTGAATAGCAACACACTCAAGTAGTGGAAACAACGTCAGGAGATATAGAGCGATTTGGTCGAAATCATACCATCAATGTAAAATGGCCCGAAACTCCTATCAGATGACCTCTTTTGGTCTCGAAAATAGAAATTATGGAGTTGAGCTTTGTAACTCTTGTAGCCCTCTGAATGAGCTTCAAGTAGAGCTTTAGTTTGGCTCAATCGGACTTATAGTTTGAAAGTTACGCCAGTTTCCGTGAAAGGGTGTAATCCGGCATCGGCTGACAAAAACTTGAATAATGCGACGAAACATCAATAGCTCGGAATGTGGCTCGGGAACCCTCCTCGGATCGTGATGCACTCTCAGCTCGTGAGACCTACCTTGGTTCTCCTTAGTCTCCGCTCGCCCCCCATCCATGGCTCGTAGACCACTGCCTCACGAACCAACTCGTGGTGCACCTTGACCATCACGACCCCATGAACACGACTCGACCGTGGACACTAAGCTGGCGACCAGACCTCGGCTCGTGGGGCCCACATCACGACCCGACCACATGACCACAAACCGACCTTTGGAACTCTTGATACATGCGTAGATCTTGACCTATTCTCAAGGCTACTCGCATTCCTACTTTCCCGGATCGGGTGACACGTGCCTCATCACGACCCTGCCTCCCTATGGCCTCCCCGACAGCTATAAATACACCACTACATGGAATTTTCAAGGGATTCTCTCTGACTTTTGGAAAAGGCCTTTCCCCTACATCTCTACGGCTTCCACCATCGCTGAGTGCAACGATTTTGCACCGTTCTACATATAAATTCTCCTCTTGTAATCTCAATTAACACACGAATTATGTATCTGCATGTAACTGATTCTTGTAATATGTCAGTATAACAATAAGATTATAAAGTGGACGTAGGCTACATCTACATCTGAACCACTATAAAAACCACGTGTGTTCCCTCTGATTTTACTTTTTACTGCATTCTGTGATTTGTGATCTACATTTGGGTGTTAGTGCCAATTTTGGTATAACAATAAGTGAATACAAACATATTTGGATGTGATATATTCAAATTAAAAGAGCATTAGGCAAAAAGAGCTAATTAAGGAAGTGGTTAGCCAAATTTGGTAAAAAGGGTTGAATTGATTGAAATGAATTGGAAATGGGCGTATATATGTTAAATGGGTATGGGATGAAGAATATAAAGAGAATGAAGATTATATTTTTAGTGTCCGACAAAAAGTTACATGTTTAAATTTCGATATGAGGTTTTATGAGCCCTATGGGCAAGCCACTTGGCTTTTTGATTTTCTTTTTGAATGGAAAGGGCCTAGAGAGGCGAGTTGAGGTTTGAAATATTGACCGTTACAAAGGAGATGTTGGCGTAATTTTCCGGAAATTTAAAGAGTTAGAATATTTTTAAGAAATTTTGATAATAAAAATCAATATATCGATATATAAAATTCGATAAGAAATTTGTAAAGTAGAATATTAATTAAAAGGGCCAGTGACTGTTTGATGGATGTTTTATTTTTCTTTGATAGTTAAATCACCGGCTATCAAAGATTTTTGGACCATCGTTGTCAATACGAAGAGACCGGTTGGATTTAATATCTGAAAACCACTCCTTATTGGCATAAATGTTGCGAATGAGATTATGCTGAAGAAATAGAAGATGGAGTGAAATGCAATGGCTGATCTATTTGTCCAGACTCAGGACAACTTGTATGGACGAATGTCTGATAGAGTATTCCTAACAGATCACATAAGACGATCTTTTCAAGTTATTACGTCTGGTGATGGTGAAATTCGTTTCTCTTAGCTTTTATACCCATAATATTTTTGAGAAGATCAACTAGTGATTCCATGGGTTTGACGATGTGACATTCGAAGTGAATGGTGGCCAGATGTTCTGAAAGATTAATGTAGCCTCAAGCCTCACAACCAAGAAATGACAAAAATCGGGCAAGCAGCATGGCTAGGTGGTTCATTCCCAAGTAAGGTATATTGTCACCGATCTAGAGAAAATTCATATTTTGTTCTTCTTTCGTTTTATGTATCCTCGCGGATGTACGGTGGGTCCTTAAAACTATAATGGGTGACAATATATTCGCTACACCCAAGCTAAATGAGTAGGTGGTCATATGTGGCCGGGTTGCAAGATGTTCTTGCTGAACCCCAGTGTATACCCTCTAAAGTACACTGATCAGGAGGTGATCTCATACCTGGTCATAGTTGGAATCCAATCTCCAATAAGTGCCCTGCGGTTTTTGATTTTATACTGTGTATGTGGAGTGTGAGATGCAAGCGCTCTTCTATTTGATTATTTATTTGATTAGACATTATTATAACATCAATGGATTTTGAAATCAAAAATATTTTGGGTTATATTAAGGTAAAAACCGTCCATGTTTATGTGTGGCTTGATCTTACTATTATCCTTTTCTTTCAAAAGGATTTTCCAAGTTAAATAATATGGTTGGAGTTTACTCACACCAATCCCATGACTAACCCAGAGTTTATTTTGTTTGTTTTTCCTAAACTCTTGGATGCCCAAATTTGTATGGACATTTAAGTATTTCAGTCTTTTAAAGATATACTTGGAGGAGCTTGAAGTAGGAGGCTTCACCATTAGTTATTTAGAGTTATTTCCGCTGTGTTGTATATATGTCGATCTCTGATAAATGGTATGTATATATGATACAATTTTTTTATTTCAAAGATTATGTTATATAATATATTTTATTCATTTCCTGTGAGATTCTGATGTTCTCATTGTTTTATCTTCTATCTGTTTCTATTTCTTTAACCCTAGTGACTCGTATTTTTGTATTATTTGGGTTAGACGTGTGTTGTTTAATCAACTCAAATAGTACGGATATGCGGCCCATTACACATAGTCATCGATCAAGTAATGGAATTATTAAATAATCTCCATCTCCATCTCTTTTTTTATTCGGCTCGGTGGTCGAGCCGAATTCCGGGCCAGCATGGCTGACGTGGACTAATTCAACATTTAAATCCATAGAATGTAAAACATCTCTTTTTTGGTCAACATTTATCTACACCTACCTAGGCATTCCAAAACCTTTAGAATCTTATTTAATTAACCACAAACAATTTAATCCTTTGATTCTCGAACAAGATTTGATTCTAGTGGGTTTCAGATTGTCCTATTTTCACGTAGCTTGTATAAATTGATTCTCATTTCTCCCTCTCACGAATTTACATGAATTGATCCTTAATTCTTCTTCCGGTAGTGATTTTCGGTTTCAATCTAATTTATGTTTCCAAATCTAACGTTGTACATGTGAGTATGGTGGGAGATCATGCCTTGGCGGCGTTGCAAGGTAAAGTCGTAGGCCGGTGGTGGTTGAGACGATTTGGAGTATGTGAGATGTAGTTTGAACATCTATAAGGGTTGGATTAGCTAATTGGAGAAGACGGTGTACCGTAAGAGAGGAAATAGAGGACCCACGACGTCAATGTAACAGAGAAGAAAGAGAAAATAAGTGTTTGAGAAATTGGATTGGCTTAGTCCTGCTGAAATGGAGAGTTGGTAAAATGTTGCAGATCACTGAAGCATTTCGGTCGGCTTAGTCGACTCAAAGTGAGGAGATGATGAATTGTTAAAATGTCTGGATCAGCATGGCTCTTAGCCGCCTTGGATGTATGTCGAGCCAGGATCACATCGAATCATATACGTTCGATTTGATCTGCACATCACATGTAGTCAAAGCCTCTAATTCCTTCCACTTTGTCAACATGGCTAACATTACACCTTAATGTTTTCTACTAACAACATTGACAACTTTATTACCATTCTTAGGTGTATACGCTATGTTAAAGTCATAGGTTGCCCAAAACTCTAGCCATCTCTAATGCTTTATATTTAATTCCTAATAGGAGAATAAATAACTGCTCTAATCTTTCTCCCAATAAGTAATTTCTCCGAATCTCTAAAGCAAAGACAACAAAAGCTAATTCTAAATCATTAGTTGGGTATTTAACCTCATGCGATTTTAGTTGTATAGAAGAATAAGCAATAACACTTCCTTCCTACATCAGAACGGTTCCAAATATAGTTCCAAACACATCAATATATACCATGAAATTTGGATTACCATATGATAATGCCAAATTTATTATCTGAAGTCCATGATGGTGGTGTGGTAAAGTGCTACTTACATATCCTTGAAGGGCGTAACCCCTTAGGGAAGTTAAGACTTGATCTTCCACGAAATATAGTTGTTCACATCTAGGGGAATTATGATAATTTGGCTCTTTGGCTTAATCATAATGGAATAGTCATAGCTAGCTCGCTAACATCATTTTTGGAATTCATAGAGGTAATGCCATCGTCGTATCTTACAATGGCTAATCAAATGAAAGAAGTGACTGGTGAGGTAGTCTTTGTGGTTAAGAATCGATCCTTGGCTTTAAAATATTATCCAACCATATCAAAATAGTTGAAGCTTGAAACTAGTGGTGACAAAAGCATTGTTGATTAGAAAATTGAAGAATAGGGTGCAACCAAAGGGAAATGAGGATGCCGATCCATTTCGTTCTTGGCATGGCACGAACAACATGGATGTCAGCGCTGATAAGGCAGCACTACACGATTAAGAGAATGGTAGCTCTCTTGTGATGAAATTTTCTAAGGATTGAAATATTAATCCCCTTTCTCTTTTGATTTGCTGATTGTCTTTGTGTTTATATGTCTTCTTTGATGTATCAAAAGTTATGTTGCCTTTATGCTTTCAGCGACTTTGATACCATAAAATAGAACAGTGAGAACTTTAATTGAACAATGAAAATTTGGCAATTCATTAATTATCTTTAATAAGGTGATCAGTGTGCATGTGCATATATATAGACATACACAAGTAAAGAGAATAATTGAAACGAGCTGAATTGATGTGCAAAGCCTAAAGAAAGAGGCGGTCTAAACGATTTTTGATGTTATGACCGGTACCCAAGTATACAAAATCATATGTGAACAGATATAATCTTCATTACTTCATATTTATATGGTGGTCTTTTAAGTCACAAACTCTCTCCAAATCCTCGGGTTCCTTAAACGTCAACTGAGTTTATGTTGAAATAATGGGATTGCGATATGAAGACCTAAAGGAATATGAGAGAGTGGAGCAAGATTAGTAGGAGGATAAAAAGAGATTTGGAGAACAACATAGAAGTCACTATAGGAGTAGCCAAAGACGACATATATCTCTAATCAATGAACTAAAAGAGAACTTCTCCAATTTTTTGCGTTTATGGAGTTCTGGTCACATATGTCATCATACTATTGGTGTTTACACCAAAAAGTGGCACAAACACCAAAATAGAGTATATGAAGAGATAAAAATGAAGAAATATAAATGAAAGCAGGAGGAAACCACACGTAAGAGTTTATAGTGGTTCGGTTGTGAGTTTCCTACATTTAATTAATGACTTTTCTTTATAATATTATTAGAAAATGATTGCAACTATCTGAGATTTTCTAAATCCCGAGTACACAGTGAATACAAGTAGTAAGAAAACACAGAAATGCCAAAAGTTCTTTTCATGAAGCTTCAAAGGGCTATTTTTAGGTGATATCCATATCTAGGTTGGTAGGCACATGTGGAAGCCGATTCGATGTTGTGGGAATGTGTGGGCATGTTCATGATGCAGAAGAACTGGTCTTTTGGAGATATTTCCTATTCAGCGTATGCTTAAGTAAGCATAACCGAGCCGGATTCATGCAATTGTGAAGTTGTTTTAACTTTTTCACCGACGTAGGGGATGGATAACTCGAATCTTATTGCGAAAAGTGGGTTTCTCCATTCAACGCCATACATATGGGAGTCCACGAACCATGCCTTGAATGCTTTGATTATTAATCTTGATGACCTTGACGAAAGGCAGTCAACACTTTGCCTCCTATAGTATATTGCAATGAAGACGGGGTGTGCTTTAAACCTTTTAATCTGCACTCCTATAGATGTTATTTTTCTTGAAGGAAGAGATGGTGAATAGTCATGTCTCTTTAAGTGGTCATGACACATGGATTCTATATTCCTATATAAATATCTAGTTTTACTACATATTGCGCCTGATGGTACTTGCTAAGACAAAGTCGTTGACCGGAGCAACTATGACACACAAGTAAATATTCAAACCCCGTAAAGTCATTAAGTTGAATATGCCATTTGCATAGTCGAGTCTTGTTGGATTGTCGGCTCACACATGTGTTTGCATACATTTAGGTCATTACAAACGAAGTGTATTAGAGAAGAAAGAGAAATGAAGTGTTTGAGCAATTGGGTTGACTTAGTCGAGCCGAAATGGAGAGTAGGTAAAATGTTGCAGATCGTTGAAGCGTTCGGGTCGGCTTGGTTGACTCGTAGTGAGGAGATGATGAATTGTTGAAGTGTCCGGGTCAGCATGGCTCTTAGCCATCCTGGATGTATGTCGAGTCGGGATCACATCGACCCTGATACGATCCATTTGGTTTAATATTCTAACTTTGAAGTTTCAACCTAACTTGATGACAACAGCGTCAATCAAAAGAATTAAACCAATTTTGAACAATCATCCGGAACATTTTGGATAGAGCCTATCGATACTTGCATATGTACTTGAAATGGCTTTGAAAAACTTCCATGCTTCTAATGTTTTACTTCTATTTCTGTATTTCCACGCTTTCATTACATACACTGCACTAGTTCACACATAAGGGTTCGAGTTTATTGCTTTAACCAGTGGTATCTCTTTGGTAGTACAACTACTATGTCTGGAAGATATCCTACTAGAGTACTTCAGGGAAGGAAAAGGGAAGACATTCCATAGGATCTTGAAATAGAACCCAACTCAGGAACTGATTCAAATGATGATTCATAGTTCATGGTTCAACCAACACAACAAAGAAGTAGCCACCTCATTGTCCATGGAGGAATCCACATCAGAGAAGAAGAAGAAGAGGAAGAACCTGAAAATTTTGTCGATGCTATCATTCTGAATAACACGGCTGATTCTTGTTCATGCAACATGGATGAAATGATGCTAAGAAGATGTTGCACAAAGAACAAAATATCGTTCGACCGGGTTCGATTACCGACTCTGAGCGATACTGCACATAACCCTCCAGAGGGATACATGACCATTAGTTGGCAGATGTGTGCGGTTGGATGCATTCATCCTTTCTGACCATACAATGTCGTATTGCTCCTTTGCATGGAGTTTGCACCCATGTAACTACATCCTACACCTTATGCATACCTCTTCTAATTGTACATAATTTATGGGAAGCATCTGCAATGAGAGCCTATCTTCAACGATATTGTCTTCTTCTTCAATTTCAAGTCCTACTTCTTCTTTAAGGCCACCTCGGGTAACCGACTTATAATGGAAGGGTTCATCGAGCTGGGGAACATAAAAACTGACCGGGTCTACATTCCATGACCAGAAGCTTGTGCAAAGTGGTGGTTCGAATGCAGTAAGCACTAAGTCTTGGCTTACTTCTTGGATTTTTTCGGAAAGTCCCTGCATTTCACATTCCTTATAGGGAAAAGTCCGGCCAAGCCTATTAGCGATGTCTACCACGCTCGCCTGGATACATTGAGGGGAATTCTGGAGAACACTCGCAGCATTGGAAGATGTTTATCCAATGAGCTTCTCGATCAGTTTCATTTGCTTCACTTGAGAAAACATTAGCAGTCAGTGATCCCTGAGCTCTTACTGTAGCACCACTAGCTGTTGTTCCTTTGGTCGGGGAGCCAACGACCATGCCCCTAGTCGAGGAGCCAACAATTGTAGCAGTTCGTCCGTGAGTACAGGTCAAGCATGCGGCTGAGAAGACATGTGACCTCGAGCCCAGTCGAGGCCCAGTGGAAAAGGAAGAAGAGATAGGGTCCCTCGAAAAGGTAGTAGATGAAGGATCCAAGCGCCCTCCTTCCAAAGATCCAGCGGCAAAGGAGCCACCTATGATAACTCTGTCTTTGGCCATGTCTCCCGCTCAGGGTGCCAGTCAAGGGGCATGGATTATGCGTTCAGAGGCTCGAACAACTTTGCATTGATGGAAGTTATTTATATGTTGCAGAACTTGACTTAACAACCTTCTTCCCAGGCTTCGAGGTAGAGATAACTCCAGTCAAGGCTGGAAAGACCACGCCAAAACCTGACTCTGAGCTCTGGTCCGTCGAGAAGACATAGGAAACATATGACATGAACAATACACATTATAACACATTTTCTCACTTTGTGTACACTAAGTTCTAACTTAAATCTTCTTCTTGAATTACTGGCTCTATGACAAAAGGGAAAAAGCATTATAATCAGTATGGTGCTAGTCTCTTTAGGGGTGGCATTTGCTTTCAAAGCTACTCAAAACAAGAAAGCCAGAACTGGGAGGACAACGATCAGTAGGACCAGGAATGCTAAGAAAGACGGGACCTTGAAGATCAGGACCGCAAGAGGGAAAAGGAATGGGAGAGGGAGGAAATCGAGTACCCTCGATATAGAGGAAGAGGCCGTGAAAGATAAAAGCACCACCATGAGTCCACTTCTCGCTCACACGGTAAATCCTCTTGGACATATGATAAGGTAGTAGGAAAATACTCCTAGACAAGGGTTCATCGCCACACCGACCTCCGACTGATTCAGTTATCGAAATTTGTAGCTTCTAAGGGTTAGGAATGCATCGCTCCTAGAGGATGTAAAGATAAAGAGCCTCAACTGGTTGTTTCTCTAAGGTAGAAGATGAGAAGCGAACATAGGAAGGAAAAGTTGGAGAAAACTTCCTGTAACATTACTTTTATCATATGATATTTCTACCTTCTCTGCACCTGATCCCAGAATCTTTTGATGAAATATTTAGAGAGGTGCCAATGAGATTCTCACCCTGTATTGGGAGATGGCGACATGTTTGAAGCGACTGTCAAAAGTCATTTGGAGCTTAGAGCTTGACATTAATAATATGAATCAGAAGCAGTACCTAGAAAAAAGCATCCTCGAGCATACCAAAAAGGACTTAGTAGAATGTGAGGCCCAGCTCGCGGCCATTAAAAGACTTAATGAGAACATCCAAGCTAATCGTGATAACACCTAAGCGAGATTCGATATCAAACTCAACTAAGTCTATCAAATATGAGATGAAGCTTATTGAGCAAGAAAACATATCTCTCAAGCCTGATAATGAGATGCTGAAGAAAGAGAAGAAGCAGTTGACCTTGGAAAATGCTCATCTTAAAGCTCAACTGGACGCATCAAAGAAGCCTTAAATAAAGCAGAAGAGAATATCCATGATGCTCTTGAATTGGTCGTGAACTCCCAAGATAAATATAATCATGAAATCCAAAAGATTAAGGCCAAAGTAGTTGAGGCAGAGATGATGGAGGATGAGTTTGGCTCTTAAGCGTTGCTTTTTTCTGCCCAAGTATTTAGATACCGGGATTTGACTTGGGTTGTAAATTACTCACAAACCATGGCCGACACCTAAGACTAGTTCGTGGAGGAGGAGAGAAGGGCTTCTACAGACGGCATGGTGGACGAAGAGTAGCTTAGAGCTAGATTCTTGAAAGTTGATGAACCTGAGGTCCTTGTCAAAGGCAGAGAGGAGGATGTGAAGCGGCTCTTGCTCAAGGGAAAGTCAATTTTTGAAGGGGTGCCTGACACGGGTAAAGTTTATGCGACTTTGATGGAATCAACTAGCCAGCCTACCCAAGTCACGGATCCACTTTCTTCAGGAGTAGTCGCTCCACCCCCTCTGGCTCAAGTTTTAGAAATAGTTGAAGAGTACAACCACGATGAACTGGGTCTTGCCCAGCGAAAACCTTTAACTCCTATTCTAGAAGCTAAGACTTCCTCAACTCATGGAGACACCTCTATTGAGCGTATTTTTCTTCTTTCTCCTCAACTTTAAAATGTTGTTACGGTGTCCTACCTAGCAGCTGGGCTTCTAGTCGGTAGACCAGTTATTCCTCCAGGACTGATTGTTAATCTCCTTGCTTTAGGTATAGCTCTACTCAAGACCACTTCTGAAGCATAAGCGAAAGAGGCTTAGGAAGAATAAGTGTCTTGGTGATGACGCGGCCAAGGAGGAGAGAATGATTGGCATGCTCAAAAACTTAGATGGAAATGAGAATCCTATTGAAAGCGACGACAATGTGATATATACCAACGAGTCTGGGAAGATCGGTGTTTTGAGCCTAGCGGAAATAAAGGCACGAAAGGAAGGAAAGCTTGTCAGGGTCAAATTTGAGTCAAACTCCGGAACTATTTCCGTTAATCCATCGCAAGTCATTCCTCTTTCGAGCATCGTCCCATTGTCTGGGAAAGTTACGTCGCCTACTAGGGAAAAGTGCAAGAAGACGAAAAATGTACAGCCCACGTCAAAGGCTAAAGATTCTTCCATGAAGAAATCCCGTAAGCGCATACTAACGGAAGCAGATCTTGAGAAACTGAAGGAAAAGAAGAAGCCCAAGACAAATGACAAGGCACCAAAGGCTTAGCGGACTCCTCTTTTGTTTTCTTGTCTTTTTGTAGGCTTCTGTGTTGGGCGAGTGCATCCCTAGTGTTTTTGACTTAGCTATTGTACAAACCTGCCTTGGGAATAAAGTCATTCTTTTGTTTACAAGTTTATGTCACTTTCCATTCATTGTACTTGTGCAAATATTTGATTCTACTAAGTCAATTTCAAGTCACAAGCGATTCCCAGTAGAAATAAGTAAGTGTCGAGTCTTCGGACGTCTTGCTTAAGAACTTAACTCGTAAGCCATCTTGCTTTAAAATTTACACTACAAGTTGTCTCACCTATAATGATTAAGTGTCATGGTCCAAAGGTATAGTGTATATGCTCCTAATTAACTTTGAACCACACGCCACGTTAGTGGCATGTTCAAAGTTAATTTGTAAGTCTTTACTTGTGCCTTCACATCAGTGGGGTTCGAGCCAAGTCTATTGGACGTCCGATCCTTAAGTCTTTATACTCTCACGTCGTTAGTTTGGGTTAGAGTCGCGGGTAAAGCAGTCTTAATTCATGGTGCACCATTCACATTAACCCAAGTATTATATACACTCTTAAGTCATGGCCGTTAGAATTAGTAGGGTGAACGGTCGTCTTCATATTCGCCTTAGCATCGCTCCTACACTTTAGTCTTTTAACGAGGATCGCTGATTTAAGCATTGGGGTCAAGCTTGGATTTTGTTAACACTTATCTGACTAGTCGCGAAGTTGGGTAAGCTCGTCAAATCATGATCACGTCATTAGAAATTAGTCGTTTCCTTCGTTCGAGTTTTGGCATAGGCTAATCGAATCACAACACTTAGCTAAATTACCATACACGGTCATAGAGTAGGGAAAATAGTTTTTATTTATAACATAATTGGAAAGTCACGCCTTATTACATAGTTGGAAAATGAAATGATAATTACAAAATTAATGAAAAAAAATCTAAGACAAATAATGCTACAACTGCTTGACATTCCATGATCTTGTAAGTCAATCATCACCAACACTCACAAGCCTGAAAGCTCCATTGTCAAGGCACCATTGAATGATGTAGAGTCCTTCCCATTTTTGGCTCATATGAACAGGGGCCGGGAAGACATGCTTGAGAATGAGGGCGCTCGACTCGAAGATCCTAGATCGAACCTTCTTATTATAGTATTAGGCGACCCAAATGCGCTAAAGCATGCAAGTCAACCTCCTCTCGCTTCTCATCAGTCATGTCAAGTGATTCGAGGAGAAGCACCTTGTTAGTCAAAGGATCATAATGCATCATTATGTGAGAGGGGGCTTCCAGCTTTATTACAGTGACCACTTTAGAGCCATAGGACAACGCAAAGGAAGTATGGCTAGTTACTGACTTGTGGGTAGTTCGATATGCCTATAGGATCGAAGGTAGTTTATCAACCCACTTGGCCTTAGTCTGCTCCAATCGATCCGTCATAATGGAATTGATGATTTTATCCATAGCTTCAATTTGTCCATTTGATTCCGGGTATGCAACTGCAGTATATCTCTTCTCGATGCGACATCATCGACATAAATCTTTAAACTCCATGCTATCGAATTGGATCCCATTATCAGTTATGATTGTCTTAGTAAGTCTAAATCAACATATGATGTTTCTGACAATGAAGTTGATCACTTGTTTCATCGAGAACGTGGTCAGTTGTTGAGCTACGGCGCAATTCGTAAAAAAATCAACTGTCGCGATCGCATACTTCGCTCTACCTTTCGAAATCGGAAGACAACATATGATATCTATCCCCCTACACTGCGAAGGGCAAGGACGAACCAACTTGTTGAGTTGGATTGGCGGAGCTATTGAAATATTTCCAAACCTCTGGCACTTGTCGTAGCACCATGAATAATTAGCCGCATCGCATTGATGGTAGGCTAGAAATAGCCATACCAAAGTATCTTCTTTGCCAAAATTTTCCTTGGTATGATTGCTACATTCGCCTTTGTACACTTCTTGCAATACGTGTTTTGTGTCGTCATTGGCTATACACCAGAGCAAAGGAACTGAGAAACCCTTTCAATACAAAGTATCTTCTTGGATGATGTCACTACAATAGAAATTGTCTTTTATAGTGGCATATAGCCGCTATTAATCAATACTATAGTGGTTCGATAAACGTTGTATATCGACATGTTATAAAAAAACTGTTGAATATTTATAACGCAAAAATAACCACTGTAAAAGGGCATAGTTTTATAGCACAAATTTTCCGCTATGTTACTTAAAGACAATAGCTCGTTCTAATCGCTATAATACATCTAAATTTCAATGAAAGTGAGAATCTTTATAAAGTAGTATTGCCATTATAACATGTTTAATCTATAGCGGCTATATGACGTAATTAAATTAACATGTTATAATATTGCTAAATCCTTTTACAGCTCATATATAATACATTTTAATTATAGCAATCAAAATTGTTCTGCATACAATCTGAAGAGCAATGTATAAATGAACAAAATATAATAATCAAAAAATGTAATGCATATTCATGATAACAAAATAAAGCATAAACTAACAAAAAATAAGTTCAATACATGAGTTACCAAATTCAATACATATGTTTTCAATTCCCTATTGATGCCAACTTGAGTTAACAAAAGACAAAACATAGTTCACATATAAAACTACAAGTACCAAATGCATCATTAAGAACTTCAACTGCTCAAAGCCTTTCATCATGCATGTCTTCGGTGATTGGTAGAGCTTTTTGAAAATCCAAACCAATGAAAATAAATTAAAATCAGTGCTAAAATTCAAACCAATAGGTAATTTACACGAATTTTAATTGGATTTCTAGTAAAATATATGAGTATAGATAAGCAAATGCAAAGTCACCATTCCGTGAGAGACAAACCATACTTTTTGATAAGCAAATCTAGATTCAACATGTTCATGTCTCAGACGCAAACCATATTATTCCTGAAATTGTCAAGATTCGTGTCTATTTCAATATGATGTGCAAACAAATTTATATTAATTACCATTTTATTTTACAATAATCAATTAGGTGTCTTTAATGAAGGCTCACTTGGTGTTCAGGTTTCCCGATAATTCTTGAAAGTATTATGTTCATCTTCACCTTATGGTACATCATTTATCTTAGGTAATTTCTATTCTAATCCACAATTTTAGTAAGTTAATCCACCCTATTTTATAGGATCGTTGACTTTCACTAAAATTTAAATTTTCGTCAGTGTATCCACCTAAAAAATATACGCATTTTTCTTCTTCTCAGTCTTCTCCTCTACGTCTTGCATCGTATTTTTTTTTTGAAATCCTACCATCCAAATCCAAGATTAAATGGAGTAATTCAACGTAATAACAGTAATAACGGTAAGTTTAAACGTAGATAGCTTTCTTAGTCTTGTTTCTAGTTTAAAAAAGCTTAAGTCGAGGTTTGATTACCTATGGTTGTCGTATATTAAAATGTAATGTCTGGTTTCCGTCTTTTATATATGTTTGTTGCATTCGATTTTCCAATAGAATAAGACGATTTCCATTGCCATGCAAACTTGCAACATATATATAACAATTGATAATGAATTTGTATAATTGTATTTGATGTTGTTGTCTTGAATGTGGTGTTGTGAATGGTAAAGGAGACTAAATTATTCTATTTTGTTATGGTATAATATCCATAAGTAAAGTTCCTCCAGAACATAGTTAAACATCTGCCGAGGCATTTGAATTCACATCTGATGTTCTAGTAAATAGCAGCAATTTACAATTCGCGTTTCTAATGCCTTTGTGATTGTATATGAGAAATAAAACAAGAGATTGGTAATGCAATTTTATGTAGATATCCAGGCCGATGGTGAATTTTTTCAGATCATTCGTTGACTTCTATTTGATTTGCAATTTTCTGGATTCCATCTTTTGTATATGTTTTTTGTTTTTTTACAAATGAAAATATGATCCATAATAAAACAGACTGAGTCCAAAAGTTCACATATAATGCATTGATTGCCAATCACAATGAGTAACAAATCCAAATACATTAACTGTAACATGAAAGTAGCATAGGCAGAACAATGTAAATTTAGTAATCATAAACCTACTGTAAAGTTTATCAATAATATAACTCAAAAATAATTTAAACCATTATTATTTTTCTTTGGTGGTACCATAAGCAACATTTGTGGTAGGAACACCGGGTGTGTTTAGCTCATCCCTAGCTTAGTGAAGTAAGGGTCGATTTTGCTGAGCTTCGACTAGACTTGATTTGAGAGCTCAAGGTAGCATTTTTGGACAGCGGTGCATTCTTTAGGGAGAATTACTTGCTGGAAGAAAGGAATGAGCTCTTCTTGCCAGAAAATGCCTTTATATTCTTTATTCTGGTTCACGAATGGGTTGCACGCTTTGTTGTGCCATATGTAGGGAAGTCCAGTCTTAACTCCTAGTCCTAGATGATCACATATCACCTTAACACAACAACTAGCCCACATATCATCGTAATGTCTGATTGGTTATCCATTACCCATGAGACCAAAGTACATTGCAGGTCCAATAAGCTGACGGTCAAATGCCAAGTTCATTCCACACATTGGAAAAATGTTCCTTTAGGAATTGTCATCACAACATCCACATACTTCTTGTTCCTTTCCATTGGCTTGACAAGCAGAGTAGGTGCATCATAGTCGGAAATGTTAAGCCAGAGAATATGAGACATGACAGTTTTGACTCCTTCTTTTAGACTGAAAGGGTAACCACAGACAAAATCTGCACCTTTGGTATAGGGATCATACAGAGTATTGAAGAAATACAGAGTAGATGGGCTAAGAATATTCTTTATATTTTGTTCAAAAACATTTATATCTTCATCGGATGGATTTTTTGCAACAAAGAAGTCATCATCTGTAGTGTAAAAATATTTCTGTTTGGACACCATGTATCCAAAGCAACGATATGCACAGTCCTTGAAAGAGTGTAACAAACTGGATTTTTCAACCCAGAAAATCAACATAAAACCCATGTCGGCTATTCAGGCATCGAACATTCCAGATCATTAATAGAAAGAAGTTAGAGGGTGAGAATAGATAAGATAGAAAATTAGAAAGAAGAAAAAGAATAGAACAATATAATCAGAGTAACACGAATCTCATAGTGGAATGAATAAAATATATTATATAACATAACTTGGAAATGAAACCAGTATCTGTATTCAATACCATTATCTGAGTACAACACTTACAATACAGTGGAAATAAATAATAGTTATATAATCTAGAAGCCACCTGCTCCAAGCTCTCCAAGTATATCTGTAAAATCCCAACTACTTGACTGCCCATACAAAATTGGGCACCCAAGAGTTTAGGAAATACAAAACAAAATAAACTCTGGGTCAGTCATGTGACTGGTGAGTAAACTCCAACTAGTTGTTTAACTTTTAAAATCCATTTAAAAGAAAGAATAATCATAAAACCAATCCACGCACAAACACGGATGGTTTTTACCTTACGATAACCCAAAACATTTGTAATGACCCGCATTTTCAACGGTATAATAATTAATTTATTTAATTATTTAAGAAGGTGATTAAGAGGATTTAATGGTCGTTGAATTAAATAATAGTGAATATTTAATTAAAATAATAAATTAAATAATATATTTAATTCTGAAATAATCATAATTGGCTGAAATGGCGATATGGTGTGAACTGGATCATCTGTGATATTTAATTCATTTTATAATTGAATTAGAATAACGAATATATTTCAATAACGACAGTTTGAACGTATAATTATATTATAATTATAAACGAGCTCGAAATGGCGCTGCAGTTCGCGATTTGGCGATTTGAACTTCAACTGGATGTACAGGGTCCGTTTTAAATCGGATTTCTGTGAAACAAGAAACGTGTGGAGCTGGTGGAGTATATCTTTCTAGTGGAAGAGAAAAATCGGGATTTCGTCGTGTAGATTTTGATTTATGTCCAAATCAAATTTTAGAAAAGTCACGGTGGAATTCCTTTATAATTTATAAAGGAATTATTTATATTTTAAAAAGGAATTTCATTTTTAAATCGAATATCGATTTAATCGGGATTTGAAATATCAAGTTATAAATCCCAGTAGAGCTGTATGGTATTCCACTGTAAGTACATACGATAATATAAATTTATTTGTATTTAATTTAATTATATTTAAATATATTTATATATTTAAATGGGTCATTCAGAGCTGTAAAAATATGCCACTTTTGCAAACGAAGTCGGAATTCGACGAAACCAGTTTCGTTGGGACCGTAATGTCGAACTGTAGTTGCATGTCCAGTTTCGTGATTTTTAGGTACCGTATGTAATCACAGGGATTTTTAGAAGTCAAAAATGAATATAAAATGGTGAAAATAAAATATCTAATATATCTTAAAAAATATCTAAAGTATTTACATCCTCTATAAATACCGTACCTTCCATCTAAACCAAATTCACTTCTTCAAAATAACCGTCGTCACATTTGTTCTTCAGCAAACCCCCTCGTGGAGTTTCAAAAATCAAAATATATTCCAATAAATTCCTATAAATATCAAAACTAGTATATTCTGATTCGCCATAGGAAGCACTTCAATCTGATATGCTTTTTATTTCGTTCGCACTATATTTGGTTTGCTGAAAATTGGTACAGCGACTCCTAGGGTTAAGGTTCTGGAGTATTACGGTCGGAGATTGGTGAATCGGAGTTGAGATATGGGTTGTTGGATTCAAACAGCAGAGTTGGCGAAAATTTGGGGGCATTCGATCATTGTAAGTGACGCAAGGGTCACTGTACTATTGTGATGGGTAGAGGACGGATCCGAAAGGAGGATGTCGAGCTTCATGAAACGAAGATGGAGTTGAAGAGAGTGTTGAGAGGAATTAAATGGTGATGTCGGTTTGCTGGTTGGTGAAGAGGAGAGAGAGAACGACTTATCTGAAGTTGCGGCAATGGTTTTGAAGATGCCTGGAGTCGCGATTTGTCTGTTTGGGGAAGACAAGGATGGTGGGTCAGGTTTTAAGTTGTTGAGTGGGCCGAAGTGGAAAAGGGTAAGGCCCTGTATTAATAAAATCCAAGTTTTTATTTATATGAATGTATGTAAACTTCGAAACTGAATAACTTCGTCATACGGTAACAAAATTTAGCGAAACTGGCCGCGTTAGGATCGTATGGACGAGAGCTCCACAATGGAACTGACTAGGAGTGGATTGGGGCTCGTATGAGTTTATGGCAAAATAAATTGTTTGATTCAAATCAAACAACAGTTTATCGTTCTTTAACGATGAACTGCTAATGTGAGTAAATCTCACTAACTCTGAACAGTTTATAATTTCACGTTATATTTTTAGAACTGTTAAATATTGGCTGATTGACTGTGTGTTGACTGTTTGATTGAACTGCTAGTCAGTTGGTTGAATTTCTATATTGATTCTGTTTAACAGAATATATCATATGGAACTGAAAGTGATGTTGATTTTATTGTGTAATATCTGTGATGCAGGGAAACAGGTTGGAGGAACCGAACTGGGTTCCTCAGTACATAAAATACTGTTTGGTTTCATATATTGTGTTATATGATGTTATACGAAATCTGTTGATGATTTTATATGTTTGAATGATACCGATCATTATTATATGGTACGTTAAATACCATAAGGAATACTGGAAAGTAAAAAGGGAATTTTCAAAGTGTTTATTAAAAATAGAACATTTATAAAATCAAGAGATTTTATAAGAAGGGAATTATTTATAAAATCAAAGGATTTTATAAAGATGGATATTTATTTAGAAAATAAATATGATATTATAAGAAGAATATTTATTTGTTAAATAAATAGAATTGAAAAGGAGATATTTGTAAACCATTTACAAATAGGATTGTAAAGAGAAATATTTGAAAACTATTTACAAATAGAATAGAAAGAGAAAATATTTGTAAAACAATTACAAATAGAAATGAAAAGGAAATATTTGTAAAACATTTACAAATGGGATTGAAAAGAAAATATTTGTAAGACATTACAAATAGATTAAATGGAAATATTTATTTATAGGAAACAAATAGAATGTTATAAATGAGTTATTTATTTAGAAAATAAATAGAAAGAAAAAGGGATATTTATTTGATAAATAAATAGAATTTAATCAAAGGAATATTTAGAAGATTAATAGAAAATGGAAATCTGTTTTTAACAGATAAATAGAAAAGTTAAATTTATAAATAACAGTTTATAAATTAAATTAAATATTTATCATTTGATAAATGGGATATATAAGTCTGAACTTATATAGAGAAGAGATATTGGTTTTAACACCGATAGTTGTAAATAGAATGTGTACACAACACTTGTATAAGGAAGTAACGTTATTAAAGAGAACATTTATAAAGTGAAGAACCGTTACTAAAAGTAAATCTTTATAAATGAATAAACGTTATCAAATAGGAGTTATTCGAGTAGGAGGAGTCGATTAGAGTTAGAAAAATCGATTAGAGTTAGAATAAATCGATTAGAGTTAGGATTTACCAGATAGAGTTAATCAGTTAGAATTAATCAATGGAGTTAATCGATTAGAATTAAGGAAATCGATTAGAGTTATAGTTAATCGAATTAGGATTTAACTGAATATTAGTTTATTCGGAGAAAGGAGTTAAAGGAATATTGTAGATATTCGAAGTGAGTTAATCGATTCAGAGATATTCGAAGTGAGTTAGTCGAATTAGAGATATTCGAAGTAAGCTAATCGAATTAGAGATATTCGAAGGGAGTTAATCAAATCTAGTTATTCGACAGGAGTTAAATCAAATATAGTTTATTAGAAGAAGAGAGATTATCAAATATAAGTTATTCGGATGTAAGTTATTCGAATAAGAGTTAATCCAGTAAGAGTTATATAGAAAAAGAGTTATAGAATAAGAGTTAACCAAATAGGAGTTGATAATTTAGTTGCTCTTTATTTATTCGATTTAGGAAATCAGAGTTAGATCAAAGTTATTATATTTCAGAAGCAGGAAATTATAACACCACTGTTATAATCAAATGATTCTGTAAAGGATTTGTACTCATAAATTATATCCAGAAGTTACGTAAGGAAGTGTTAAAAGTTAAAAGATGAAGTTACCCTATTTCGAGATTTGAAATGTTGTTCAGTTAAGGTCTGAGAGGTAGCTATACCCCAATTGATTGACTGTGTTTTAATTTAGAAATGGTTAGGTTTCGAGAGTGAAAGTGGTTAAGTGAATTTGGTAAATAAGTATAATGGTTCGAGTTGTCGTCGCGATGTTGATTTAAACATCTGTTTAAATCCAAGTAAAGAAGATTTGGAAATATTTTCCCAATAGAATCAGAAACGTAATCAAATATTGAAATTGGAAATATGGATTAGAAATGGAAATGTTTTCCAGTGTTAACGTATATTTTTTAAACGTAGAAAATAAGGAAATATGAATATATATATATATATATATATATGATTGATAGAATTTCCTCCTGGAAATAATATCATTGTTTGCACACCTGTTTTTCTTTGATGGTTAAATCACAGACTATCGAAGTTTTGACCATTTTAACGTTGTTGATATGGAGAGACCGGTTGGATTATTATCCAAAGAACCACTCTGTATTGGCATAAGCAGTGCAAATTATATATGCCAAAGAAATTGAAGACGGAGTAAAGTGCAAGGGCTATTGTATAAGTCTTAGATAGGAGTGCCTAAGATGGATGTACTGAATAGTGCCTTCGGTTCATCCTGTACCTGGATGACTTGTATGGATGAATATCTGACAGAGTATTTCCAGAAAGGTCACATACATTGATTTCTTCAACCGTACCAAGAGTGGAAGCGGAGAAGGAAACTTCTTTAGCTAACACGTAATGTACTGTTGTAGACGTCAATTACTGATTTTCGATGGATCTGACAATGTAGCATTCGAAGTGAATCTGATGTGATGATGAAGCGTAACCTCAAGCCTCATCAACCGGTAAATGACAGAAATTGGGCAGGCAGCATGGCTAAGTTGGTCGCTCCGAAGTAGGGTGTATAATCACCTGATCTAGAGTTTCATTTACTTCTAAAAATTTATTGTTGATGCTGTCCCATTCAGGAAACGGTTGTTGATCCCAACCGTTGGTGATATACATTCGATACACTCAAGCGAAATGAGTGGTCGGTCATGTGTGGCCGGGTTGCAAGATGTTCTTGTTGAACCCAGTGTATTCCTTTCTAGAGGTACACTAGCGAAAGGTGGTTCCATACCTTGTCATAGTTGGAAATCCATTACCCAATACGTGCTTGCGGTTTTGATTGTATACTATATATGTAGAACATGAGATGAAAGCGTTTCTGCTAGATGATTATTATATTGTGATCGATATACATTATTATAATATCAAAAGGTTTTTGATATAAAGATAACTTGGATTCTCATAAGGGAAAAACCCGTTCCGTTATACGGCGTGGTCTTATGAGATATCGTTTACTTGTTCAAACTGTTATTAAACTGTATTACTCATACCAGTCACATGACTGACCCGGAGTATTTTGTTTTGTTTTCCCTAAACTCATGGGTGCCCAATTTTGTACGGGCAGCCAAGTAGTCGGGATTTACAGATACTTGAAGAGCAGGAGCAGGAGGCTTCAGGATCATATAGTTATAGTTTATTTCCGCTGTGTTGTAAGTGTTGTACTCTGATAATGTTATTGTATACATATACTGATTTTATTTCAAGGATATGTTATCTATTATATGTTACTCGTTCCGCTGTGAGGTTCGTGTTACTCTGATGTTGTGTTCTTCTTCTTCTTCTATTCTAAGTTTCTATCTTATCTATCCTCACCCTATGTTTTCTTTCTATTAGTTTTCTGATTTTCTAGTGTAATTGGGGATGGACTTGTGTTATTTGGTCAGCTCAAATTGGACCGGAATTTCGGGTCACAACAGTTGGTATCAGAGCTTAATTTAAGAATTACCTTGGCTCTGTGGCGTGACTCGGTAGAGATGGGGTTAGTAATACCCTAGATTGAGTTTGAGTGTATAGATATGAGAGAGTGTATTTGTTATTTGATATAAAAATTTGTTTTATATTGTGGAGATGCATTAGTTGAGTTGTTTATGGGTTCTGGTCGATCTATTTGATCCACTGTATCGGTAGGAGTTTATAAACACTCGAATATGATGAACCGTCATGGTATGTTTTGAAAAGAGGGTAAATGATATAATTTTACCCAAATTATATTTTGATATAAAGAAGATTGATATTGAAATGGTTATAATATATTGGATATATTGGTTGTTTTATAATCGAGTAAGATTATAAATTAAATGGTTATGTAAATAACCAATCAGAATTCATATAAGTGAAATACATGAAATCAGATGATAAATCTGAAATTTAAATCAGAATTTGGAATTAAAATAAGGAAATTTTAAGTTCCTGGGAGATTTTGAAAATGTTTTTCAATTTGAAATAGATATAGTATTGAACTCACTTTGATGACTGGAAAATAATTCCGAGGATGGATCGATACATCATCGGCGTGATTTTCAAGTTCTAAGTGACGGATTACTACCAAAGGTTTTGCTTTCAA
This sequence comes from Allium sativum, assembly GCA_030737875.1. Taxonomy (NCBI): domain Eukaryota; kingdom Viridiplantae; phylum Streptophyta; class Magnoliopsida; order Asparagales; family Amaryllidaceae; genus Allium; species Allium sativum. The sequence goes on from CM060926.1 coordinate 535,293,819, forward strand.
ATTGTTTTGAGGAAACAAGTTGTTTAGAAATTCAAAGGTTTTGAATTGGTGTTGTGATTTAAAATTGATTTGAAATAAACCCAGTGTGACGAGAAGGAATTTCGCTCGGTCCGAACCAGTCGCTAAACCGACCCAGACCGTTCGAAACGCCCTATCGTTTGAGAACACGACAAAACAGAACGCAGACGGAAGAACATTTCATTGTATATTACAACAATGCATCAGATTACAAGAATATACAGAGTATAAACAAATGAATATTACACAGAAATATCAGAGATTTAAATTACATTTAAATACATAGCAGCGGAAAATAATACAATACACAACTAGAAGAGATATACGGATACAAAGCTTTCCGGATATCGTTCCAGCTGTAAACCAGGATCCTGTGAATATAAATCTGCAAAACCAAAACTACTAGCTGCCCGTGTCAAAATAAGGGCACCCAGAGTTTAGGTTAAAACAATAAACTCCAGGTCAGTCATGGGACTGGTGTGAGAACTAAAACAGTTATTAATCTTTATCTTAAAGTTAGGTAAATCAAGGGACCACGCCGTATAACACAGAACGGGTTTCCTCCCAAGAATACCAGTGCATAAAACAAACAACGCAATGCTAAATAAAGAAAAATGAAGCTGTTATAAGACCCAGGTCCTATCACACAATGCAACGCAAGCCAGGGGATAGGGTTTTACCTTATAACAGCCAAAGAATGCTTGATACGTTTAAAACAAATCATTTGATACTATTATAAGTGCATAGTGTATAAAACAACTTCAAATCATAAGTATCAATCATAGGCGGCATGGGTACCATATATCATGTCGCCATATATAGGTTTACAAATAAAACCGCAAATGTCACGTATTTGGAAATTGGATTTCCGTCTATGAACCGAGGCAAAAGATAGTCCTCAACCGATTCGAGACTGCCTAGCCCGAGTCTCAGGATCAGAACGCATCGACCCTTGGAGCGACAGGGCCGGTCCACATGGAGTGGAATAAAAATGCCTGAGCACTACGTTTCGCCGCCCTTTGGGGCGTAAGCGAGCCAACGAATGACTCCATCGGACCCGGATCGTCCGATCTAACCGAGGCGCCTCGCAACAGCAACAACCACATAAGTCAAACTCGTCAGGGCGTGTAAAACCACTGACGCCACTTTTAGCTAGGAGGAAATGTAGGCCCTCCCTGAGGTCCTTCTCCCGTTTATGGTTCATACCGGGTGTGAAACTCGCGAAGCAAACGTTACACAAAGCTATGCCACAAAGGCCGTGCTTTGATCATCAACCACAAGACTTTGCTTTTCAACAGAAGCCTTGATCATTCGCCACTTAGGCATGCCACACAGGCAATTCACTCCATGTGTTTGATATCCATCAATATATAACCCCTGAGCTCGTACGTCTCAGAGAAGGGCGTTAAGCAAGAGAATAAATTCTCCGCCGCCAAACAGATATATATTTAATAGAGATCAATCACACGGACTAAAATCCAATGTCAGACACACAGTCCATTTACAAGTCCGTTCTGGGTCTGAACGAAACCGGAGGCACCTAGTACCCCGCATATCCATCGATCTCCAAGCACGTCTGGACGATCACCAACTGTTTCCATCTTCTTGGGTGTACAGCCCAATCAAGATCATCAGTAATCACCCAAATGAAGTGAAGACCTCCGGTCTTCGACCATCGTCTTCATCTTCGACTTATCGTCGTATCAGTTATTCAGAATGGGATAAACCCGGTCTTTTCGAATAACTCGCGTATATTTTAAATAAGTGTTACACAAACACAACATACGCCTCATTCCAATTCATCAGTCACTAACCGTAAATTAATCAAGAGAATAATTCCCCAAATATTAACCCCGAAGGCCGAAACCAACATCAGATCAATATCCAGAAAACCATTCTGCTTAGCTAACCGACAGTTAGTTTCTGATTTCACATTCATAGGGAAAGGTTCCCATTAATTTTATCCAAGATAAATTTCTTGAATTTATTCTTTAATCTATTTTTTTTTTAATATCAATTCAAAACTAGTCGGAATTAGCAAACCTTACCGTAGTAATCATTGGTTTTAATTTCCCAATCCCAACCTATTCATCCCATGAAGTAAAACTGGTAATACTTCATATCTAACACCACGGTGTTATCGGTAAATTCAATTACCATTTCACGTTCAAATCTAATTAAAGATTTAACTATCGCCTGGAGCAAAACTGGTGATACTCCATTCTCGATCATTTCAATCTAATTAAAGATTCATTAAAACTCCACTTAGTTTTAATCGTTAACTGGGTTAAAGAATCCGTGTCATTTAAAACACGGTTCACGATAAACCCAAAGTCACATTCCATTAATTATCGGGTTAAAGAACGAGTGTTATTTAAAACACTGTTCACGATAAACCCAAAAATCAATATCAATTCAATTCCAATTAAATATTATTTAATTGGTACACTTCATTAAATCTAAATAAAAAGATTTAATCTTTTCTCAACTGGGTTCAAGAACAGTGTTAGTGAAGACACCATTCACGACAAACCCAAATCACATTGATATTCAATACAGGGCTCTGAATAGAAAATATATCGGCTTATATTCAATATCAAATCCTACGATTAACAAATGTCGTATTGGAAATAACGATATAAATATATATCTTTCAAATTTCCATAACAATATCCGTATAATCACGAATTCCAACATCGAAATATTCCGAAGACAATTTCGATTCAAATCCATTCCAATGCAATTATTGGAAGCTCTGGTTATTTTCAAAACCATTTCAAATCCAATTTATTTATTTTAAAATAAATAAATAAATTACTATTCTAGTTCAAAACTAGTTCATTTCGATAAAAATCTATTTTTATCTTTTCAAATATGGAGTTTTTCATCCCAATTTTTCCCAAATCATTTATTATGATTTTACACAATTTATTATTATTTTTAATAATTTTATCAAAGCCCGTACAGTCGATTTCCATCAATGGCCATCGAACTGCACTTACAACGACCTTTTTCAAATTTGATTTGGATGTATCTCCAAATCCAACCGTTAGATTTCAAATTTCTTATATTCGTTAGAAAGCTCTTTTCGATACGAACCCAACGGTTCCGGTTTTAGGAGAATCCGACGGTCGGATCTCCCGTAATGTCTGTTTGAAATAAATGGTCGAAATTCGCGAACTACCGCGGCGCGGTGCGTTCTATTCAGGCCATTATATTATATATATATAATATATATAATATATATATATATCGTCGATTTCTATTTAAAACGAATTATATAAATAGCTTTAAATTCGTTTCAAAAGCAATTTCAACTTCCATTTCAATTCAAACCAAAATTGAATTCTTCTTTATAAATTCGTTTTAAAATTCATTTCTATTCAATTCAAATTTCAATTCAATTTGAATTCATTTCAATTTGTTTCCAATTCAATTCGAATTCGTTTTCAATTCAATTCGAATTGGTTTTACATTCAATTCAATTCAAATTCGTTATCTATTCAATTAAATTCGAATTCGTTTCGTTTGCTATTCAATCGAAATCAAATTCGTTTTCCATTCAATTCGAATTCATTATATATATTCAATTCATTTCGAAATCGTTTTATATTCAATTCATTTCGAAATCGTTATACATTCAATTCATTTCGAAATCGTTATACATTCAATTCATTTCGAAATCGTTTTATATTCAATTCATTTCGAAATCGTTATACATTCAATTCATTTCGAAATCGTTTTATATTCAATTCATTTCGAAATCGTTATACATTCAATTCATTTCGAAATCGTTATACATTCAATTCATTTCGAAATCGTTTCAAAATATGCGTTTTCGAAATCACTTTTCAATATGCATTTTAAAATGAATAAAATCGATATAAATATCGTTCACGTCAAAATGGCGTCAATCTAACCAACACGGCTTCATATATTTCTATTTTCAAATATTCTATTCAATAAATGAATATTTATTTTTGTCAACACACGACTAATCTCAACGAATGAGTACTGTCCACGTGTGACAATTTTTGTTAAATTATTTCGTTCAACACATGACTAATCTCAACGGATGAGTACAGTCAACACATGAACCTTTATTTTATATTGATAAAGATGCAAATTTTATTATTAAAATATTTCGTTCAACACATGACTAATCTCAACGAATGAGTACAGTCAACACATGAACTTTTATTTTATAATATTCTTTATTTTCTAAATTGGAATGAGGCCCAATCAATCACCATATAAAATTTATTATATGGATTTTCATACAACACATGTATATAATAGCATTGAAAAATAATCAACCATCAACCAAAGTGCACTACACTGTATAAGCATAAAATATAGATATCTAATGCTTATAACAGCCTGTCAATCAATCGATTGACATATTTAATAAATCAGGATGAGTGAACTTCATATTTCATCCCAACACCCGTGTGGGGTTTCAAACAATCAAACACAGATTTTATTTGTGCAGTTGGGCGATGTGTAAAATTTATCGTCCCAATCAATGTCCTTCAAATAGGTGTACATAAACAAATCGTCCGGTTTGTAAATGAATATTTTATTTTATTCACTTCACGTTAAAAATTATATTTTTTAACGATAAAACATTTTATTCAAACTATGAATTTCTATTCAGTTCATTCTTTAAATAAAATGATATTTTTATTTTTCTAATTTATTTTAGAAAATTTCGGCGGCATAACGGCACGAAACTAGAAACGGGACAAGGCCTAGCCTAATCCCCGGTCTAGTGAAGGCCCACGCCATTCACACATCAATCAAATCCATTCATTTCACCAAACAATTCAATTCAAACCAAATAATCTAACCAACTACACAACCAATCAAACAAGTCCATGGTCTGTGGACGATTGTGTCGGGTGCTACTAAGCACCGTCTGCATCCTAGTATATATATATAACTAGAAAAATAAACCGAAAGGTGAGAAATTCTCACAGATAACTATCCAATCATCTTGACTCTTCTTTGATAGAAATCTTCATCGTCATCGCATCTTCGTTGCTGTAGCCACTACATATGTAAAAATCGAATTTTTACTTCGTTATTCAATATATAAAAATCACATTTTTATTTCGATGTTCAATATATAAAAATCACATTTTTACTTCGATGTTCAATATATAAAAATCACATTTTTACTTCGATGTTAAATATATAAAAATCACATTTTTATTTCGATGTTCAATATATAAAAATCATATTTTTATTTCGATGTTCAATATATAAAAATCACATTTTTACTTCGATGTTCAATATATAAAAATCACATTTTTACTTCGATGTTCAATATATAAAAATCACATTTTTACTTCAATGTTCAATATATAAAAATCACATTTTTATTTCGATGTTCAATATATAAAAATCACATTTTTATTTCGATGTTCAATATATAAAAATCACATTTTTACTTCGATGTTCAATGCATAAAAATCACATTTTTATTTCGATGTTCAATATATAAAAATCACATTTTTATTTCGATTTATACTTCGATGTTCAATATATAAAAATCATATTTTTATTTGCTACTTCATTTTAAAAACAACGCTAATTTTATTTGAAAAATCTATGCCATTCATAATTGAAAAATAAATGTCATTTATATATTTTAAATCAATATTAATTTCAGTTTTATAAACAATCCTATTTAGTTAAATTAAAATTAATTAAACCTAATTAAAAAACTCACCTTTGCCCCTTTTTCTGTTTTTCGTTTGCAGGGTGGGTTGGAGGCTCTGACCGGTGGCCGACTGAGGGTTGCTCGCGCAAGGGGGGGGGGTGTGGCTTCTTCGAGCTGGAGGAGGGGACGGGAATGGGGGTGGGCGCTGGCTGAGGCGGAGCTGCGGGTGGCGGCGGCCTTCGGTGGCTCCGGTGGTGGAATCGTGGGGCGCGGTTTGGGGGAAGAGGTGTGCGGTGGTCGCGAGGGGATCGAGGAGGGGGGAAGAAGAAGAGGGGGGTGTGGCTCGGTGGTCTCGGGGAGGGCGGCGGCTCCTCCCCGCTTCGACGCCTTCTTTTTTTTTTTTCCTGTCAAATGAAATCGGGGGGGGGGGGGGCTGGGTATAGGAGAGGAAAGGTTTAATTTTTAATTTTTTTAATTAATTTATTTTCAAAAAGTTGACTTTTACATACGACCTCGAAACGAGGCCCACCGCCTGTCATCCATAGCTAAATACCCCCATTCCGAACCCAATGGGATATGTATCGTAGGCTGATTCAGCTGTTACAATCAGTTTCCGTTAAATTTACATTTAAATCAGTATATTGAATTTTAAACGTACCTTTCAAATTACCGGGGTCACATACTAACTCGAAAAATTCCAGAAAAATATTTTCTAGCTTCGTATTGACGATACGGTGCTAACAAAACTTGTTTCGTCGAATTCTGAGGCCGTTGGAAAAATGGCCATTTTCCAGTCGATTAAAATCAACTAAAACTGGTCAAACGCGTTTTCCTTTGCCACGCTCACATATTGATTTGGAAAATTATGAAATTTGGAATCTAGCAATAACTTGACATCCCGGACCCAACAAAAGTGGTTTCGTCGAAATCCGAGGTCGTTTGCAAAATTCCCATTTTTAAGGGCCAGAATTCCATAGCGACTATTCAGAATTTTCAACTGGACATATCTTTTGATTCCCGCTATGAAATTTCGATTACTCGGATTCGTTAGAAAGATATTCTCTATTAGATTCCATTATTTTTGGTTTCACTAAAATCCGGATTGGTTTGCACCCGGTATGCTCAATTGAAGTTTGAAATCGAATTATCGAACTACCGCGCCATTTTCAATTCCTTTTATAATTATATATAATTATTTATATTCTAACGACGACGTATATAAATATATTCGTTCGAATTATATTCAAAATAAATTTCTCGTCGATATTATTTAAAATAATTTATTTTAAATAATCAAAATTCGCTAAAATTGCCGATATAAAAATTTTAAACTGGCCCAGATTTTCGGGTTGTTACACCCAGGAATTTAAATTCTGAAATTTAAAATTTAACTTATGAAATTAAAAGGATTAAAATAGTGAATGTGAATAAATAAATTTGAACTAAACTTAGACAAGGTTAAATATAATATGGGATTATATTGGAATGATATCGAGTGAGTTGATTGATGATATAAGAATTTAGAATCAAGAATTGTACTTAAGTTTGAAATGGAATTTGACTTGAGTATAAGCAAATGAGTTGGTTTGAGGATTTATCGATTTGAGTTTGATTTGGTTGGCATGGTATATGCAGATTGGTAACTGGTTGGAAGGATATAATGATATGCTCGACAAAAAGGTACCAGTTTATATTATATATGGGTTTGAGATTTTGGACGAGCCGAATTGGCAAGCCGCTTGGCTATTTGATTTTATTTTGGGTTGGAGATGGCCCAGAGAGGCGAGTTGGAGTTTGACTATTGACCAGTACAAAGGAGGTGCTGGCGAATTTTTTCGAAAAGTCAAGGAGTTAGAAAATTTTCAGGATTTTTGAAAATTTTCATTGATAAGAATTAATTAATATTAAATTGAAATTAAATTAATTCAGTTGAAACCGGTGTAAGTAGTGAACAAATAATTTTTAACAAGCTAGTAGGGTTTGTTTTCTACCTTAGCAATTTCGAGGATGAAATTATTTTAAGTGGGGAAGAATGTAATGACCCGCATTTTCAGCGGTATAATAATTAATTCATTTAATTATTTAAGAAGGTGATTAAGAGGATTTAATGGCCGTTGAATTAAATAATAGTGAATATTTAATTAAAATAATAAATTAAATAATATATTTAATTCTGAAATAATTATAATTGGCTGAAATGGTGATATGGTGTGAACTGGATCATCTGTGATATTTAATTAAGTTTATAATTGAATTAGAATAACGAATATATTTCAATAACGACAGTTTGAACATATAATTATATTATAATTATAAACGAGCTCGAAATGGCGCTGCAGTTCGCGATTTGGCGATTTGAACTTCAACTGGATGTACAGGGTCCGTTTTTAATTAGATTTCTGTGAAACAAGAAACTTGTGGAGCTGGCGGAGTATATCTTTCTAGTGGAAGAGAAAAATCAGGATTTCATCGTGTAGATTTTGATTTATATCCAAATCAAATTTTAGAAAAGTCATTGTGGAATCCCTTTATAATTTATAAAGGAATTATTTATATTTTAAAAAGAAATTTCATTTTTAAATCGAATATCGATTTAATCGGGATTTGAAATATCAAGTTATAAATCCCAGTAGAGCTGTATGGTATTCCACTGTGAGTATATACGATAATATAAATTTATTTGTATTTAATTTAATTATATTTAAATATATTTATATATTTAAATGGGTGATTCAGAGCTGTAAAAATAAGCCAATTTTGCAAACGAAGTCGGAATTCGATGAAACCAGTTTCGTTGGAACCGTAATGTCGAACTGTAGCTGCATGTCCAGTTTCGTGATTTTAGGTACCGTATGCAATCACAGGGATTTTTGAAGTCAGAAACGAATATAAAATGGTGAAAACAAAATATCTAAAATATCTTAAAAAAATATCCAAAGTATCTACATCCTCTATAAATACCCTACCTTTCCATCTAAACCTAATTCACTTCTTCAAAATAACCGCCCTCACATTTGTTCTTCAGCAAACCCCCTCGTGGAGCTTCAAAAATCAAAATATATTCCAATAAATTCCTATAAATATCAAAACTAGTATATTCTAATTCGCCATAGGAAGCACTTCAATCTGATATGCTTTTTATTTCGTTCGCACTTTATTTGGTTCGCTGAAAATTGGTACAGCGACTCCTGGGGTTAAGGTTCTAGAGTATTATGGTCGGAGATTGGTGAAACGGAGTTGAGATTTGAGTTATTGGAGTCGAACAGCAGAGTTGGCGAAAATTTAGGGGCATTCGATCATTGTAAGTGACACAAGGGTCACTGTACTGTCGTGATGGGTAAAGGACGGATACGAAAGGAGGATGTCGAGCTTCATGAAACGGAGATGGAGTTGAAGAGAGTGTTGAGAGGAGTTAAATGGTGATGTCAGTTTGCTGGTTGGTGAAGAGGAGAGAGAGAACGACTTATCTGAAGTTGCGGCAATGGTTTTGAAGATGCCTGGAGTCGCGATTTTTCTGTTTGGGGAAGATAAGGATGGCGGGTCGGGTTTTAAGTTGTTGAGTGGGCCGAAGTGGAAAAGGGTAAGGCCCGGTATTAATAAAATCCAAGTTTTTATTTATATGAATGTATGTAAACTTCGAAACTGAATAACTTCGTCATACGGTAACGAAATTATGCGAAACTGGTCGCGTTAGGATCGTATGGACGAGAGCTCCACAATGGAACTGACTGGGAGTGGATTGGGGCTCGTATGAATATATGGCGAAATAAATTGTTTGATTCAAATCAAACAACAGTTTATCGTTCTTTAACGATGAACTGCCAATGTGAGTAAATCCCACTAACTCTGAACAGTTTATAATTTCATGTTGTACTTTTAGAACTGTTAAATATTGGCTGATTGACTTTGTGTTGACTGTTTGATTGAACTGCTAGTCAGTTAGTTGAATTTCTATATTGATTCTGTTTAACAGAATATATCATATGGAACTGAAAGTGATGTTGATTTTATTGTGTAACATATGTGATGCAAGGAAACAGGTTGGAGGAACCCAACTGGGTTCCTCAATATATAAAATACTGTTTGGTTTCATATATTGTGTTATATGATGTGATATGAAATCTGTTGATGATTTTATATGTTTGAATGATACTGATCATTGTTATATGGTACGTTAAATACCATAAGGAATACTGGAAAGTAAAAAGGGATTTTTCAAAGTGTTTATTGAATATAGAACATTTATAAAATCAAGAGATTTTATAAGAAGGGAATTATTTATAAAATCAAAGGATTTTATAAAGAGGGTTATTTATTTAGAAAATAAATACGATATTATAAGAAGAATATTTATTTGTTAAATAAATAGAATTGAAAAGGAGATATTTGTAAACCATTTACAAATAGGATTGTAAAGAGAAATATTTGTAAACTACTTACAAATAGAATAGAAAGAGAAAATATTTATAAAACAATTACAAATAGAAATGAAAAGGGAAACATTTGTAAAACATTTACAAACGGGATTGGAAAGAAAATATTTGTAAAACATTACAAATAGATTAAATGGAAATATTTATTTATAGGAAATAAATAGAATGTTATAAATGAGTTATTTATTTAGAAAATAAATAGAAAGAAAAAGGGATATTTATTTGATAAATAAATAGAATTTAATCAAAGGAATATTTAGAAGATTAATAGAAAATGGAGATCTGTTTTTAATAGATAAATAGAAAAGATAAATTTATAAATAACAGTTTATATATTAAATTAAATATTTATCATTCGACAAATGTGATATATAAGTCTGAACTTATATAGAGAAGAGATATTGGTTTTAACACCGATAGTTGTGAATAGAATGTGTACACAACACTTGTATAAGGAAGTAACGTTATTAAAGAGAACATTTATAAATTGAAGAACTATTACTAAAAGTAAATCTTTATAAATGAATAAACGTTATCAAATAGGAGTTATTCGAATAGGAGGAGTCGATTAGAGTTAGAAAAATCGATTAGAGTTAGAATAAATCGATTAGAGTTAGGATTTACCAGATAGAGTTAATCAGTTAGAGTTAACCAGTTATAATTAATCAATGGAGTTAATCGATTAGAATTAAAGAAATCGATTAGAGTTATAGTTAGTCGAATTAGGATTTAACTGAATATTAGTTTATTTGAAGAAAGGAGTTAAACGAATATAGTAGATATTCGAAATGAGTTAATTGAATCAGATATATTCGAAGTGAGTTAATCGAATCAGAGATATTCGAAGTAAGCTAATCGAATCAGAGATATTCGAAGGGAGTTAATCGAATCTAGTTATTCGACAGGAGTTAAATCAAATATAGTTTATTTGAAGAAGAGAGATTATCAAATATAAGTTATTCGGATGTAAGTTATTCGAATAAGAGTTAATCCAGTAAGAGTTATAGAGAATAAGAGTTATAGAATAAGAGTTAACCAAATAGGAGTTGATAAATTAGTTGTTCGTTATTTATTCGTGTTAGGAAATAAGAGTTAGATCAAAGTTATTATATTTCAGAAGCAGGAAATTATAACACTACAGTTATAATCAAATGATTCTGTAAAGGAGTTGTACTCGTAAATTATATCCAGAAGTTACGTAAGGAAGTGTTAAAGAGTTAAAAGATGAAGTTACCCTATTTCGAGATTTGAAATGTTGTTCAGTTAAGGTCTGAGAGGTAGCTATACCCCAACTTGATTGACTGCGTTTTAATTTAGAAATGGTTAAGGTTCGAGAGTGAAAGTGGTTAAGTGAATTTAGTAAATAAGTATAATGGTTTGAGTTATCGTCGCGATGTTTATTTAAACATCTGTTTAAATCCAAGTGAAGAAGATTTGGAAATATTTTCCCAATAGAATCAGAAACGTAATCAAATATTGAAATTGGAAATATGGATTAGATATGGAAATGTTTTCCAGTGTTAACGTATATTTTCTAAACATAGAAAATAAGGAAATATGAATATATATATATATACACATGATTGATGATTGATTGATAGAATTTCCTCTTGGAAATAATATCGTTGTTTGCACACCTGTTTTTCTTTGATGGTTAAATCACAGACTATCGAAGTTTTGACCACTTTAACGTTGTTAATATGGAGAGACCGGTTGGATTATTATCCAAAGAACCACTCTGTATTGGCATAAGCGTTGCGAATTATATATGCCAAAGAAAATTGAAGACGGAGTAAAGTGCAAGGGCTATTGTATAAGTCTTAGATAACAGTGCCTAAGATGGTTGTACTGAATAGTGCCTTCGGTTCATCCTGTTCCTGGATGACTTGTATGGATGAATGTCTGATAGAGTATTTCCAAAAAGGTCACGTACATTGATTTCTTCAACCGTACTAAGAGTGGAAGCGGAGAAGGAAACTTCTTTAGCTAACACGTAATGTACTGTTGTAGACGTCAATTAGTGATTTTCGATGAATCTGACAATGTGGCATTCAAAGTGAATCTGATGTGATGATGAAGCGTAACCTCAAGCCTCATCAACTGGTAAATGACAGAAATTGGGCAGGCAACATGGCTAAGTCGGTCGCTCCGAAGTAGGGTGTATAATCACCTGATCTAGAGTTTCATTTACTTCTAAAAATCTATTGTCGATGCTGTCCCATTCGGGAAACGGTTGCTGATCCCAACCGTTGGTGATATACATTCGATACACTCAAGCGAAATGAGTGGTCGGTCATGTGTGGCCGGGTTGCAAGATGTTTTTGTTGAACCCAGTGTATTCCTTTCTAGAGGTACACTAGCGAAAGGTGGTTCCATACCTTGTCATAGTTGGAAATCCAATACCCAATATGTGCTTGTTGTTTTGATTGTATACTATATATGTAGAACGTGAGATGAAAGCGTTTATGCTAGATGATTATTATATTGTGATTGATAGACATTATTATAATATCAAAAGGTTTTTGATATAAAGATAACTTGGATTCTCATAAGGGAAAAACCCGTTCCATCATACAATGTGGTCTTATGAGATATCGTTTACTTGTTCAAACTGTTATTAAACTGTTTTACTCATACCAGTCCCATGACTGACTTGAAGTATTTTATTTTGTTTTCCCTAAACTCTTGGTTGCCCAATTTTGTACGGGCAGTCAAGTAGTCGGGATTTACCGATACTTGAAGAGCTGGAGCAGGAGGCTTCAGGATCATATAGCTATAGTTTATTTCCGATGTGTTGTAAGTGTTGTACTCTGATAATGTTATTGTATACATATACTGATTTTGTTTCAAGGATATGTTATCTATTGTATGTTATTCGTTTCGCTGTGAGGTTCGTGTTACTCTGATGTTGTGTTCTTCTTCTTCTTCTATTCTAAGTTTCTACTTATCTATCCTCACCCTCTGTTTTCTTTCTATTAGTTTTCTGATTTTCCAGTGTAATTGGGGTTGGACTTGTGTTATTTGTTCAGCTCAAATTGGACCGAAATTTCGGGTCACTACAACATTCCTTTTAAATCCATACTCTTCTGATATTATAATAATGTCTAAATCAAATAAATAGCAATCTAGTGGAATGCTTTCATCTCACGTTCCACATATATAATATAAACTTAAAAACCGCAGGCGCTTATTGGGTAATGGATTCCAACTAGCAAGGTATGGGATCACCTTCTGAGAGTGTATCTCTAGAGAGGAATACACCGGGTTGAACAAGGACATCTTGCAACACAGGCTAAACATGATCAGTCACTCATTTCGCATGAGTGAAACGAATGTATTATCACTAACAGTTGGGCTCAGCAACTATTTCCTAAAAGGGACAACATCGAAATGGATTATAGAAGTAAATGGAATTTCTCTAGATCAGGTGACAATACACTCTAATTGGGAGCTACCTACTTAGCCATGCGACCTACCTGAGGCTTGAGGCCACACATATCTTTGACAGATCACACCTTTGTTCACTTTGAATGTCACATCGTCATATCTGCTAAATCACAAATTGATTTCTCCAAAAATACCACAGGTATAAGCTAAGAGAAACGAATTTCTCCACCACAAAATGTAAATAGGTTTGAAGAGATCAACTTACGCGATCTATTAAATATACTCTATCAGACATTCTTCCATACAGGTTATCCTGGGACTGAACAAACCGAAGGCCATATACTATAAACCCATCTTAGGCAATTTCTACCTAGGATTTGCCAGAACAGCCCTCACATAAACTCAGTCTTCAATTTTCTTCATCATATTCGATTCACAACGCTAATTCCCATACGAAGTGGTTTTTAGATAATAAATCCGATTCCAGTCTCTCCGTATTGATGATGGAAAAATGGTTAAAACTTTGATAGTCGGTTATTTAACTATCAAAGGAAAATATCCATACACACAACGATCTTATTTCCAAATGGAAATTTTATTGATCAATCATCAATCAACATTTTTCCCTTTAAATTAATTGTAAATTAATTTATTCATTTCCCCGTTCCCCGTTTCCATATATTCGTAAATCCTTATTTTCTAATTTTAGAAAATATACATTATTAACTTTGGAAAACGTTTCCATTTCTAATTCATGCATCACTATCTTCCCACATCTATCAGTCTCTAATTATAAACCAAAAAGAGAACAACTTCCCAAGTATAAACCCCGAAGGCCGAAACCAACATAGATCGATACTCAGAAAGCCATTCAACTCAACTAATTTCCAATCAGTTTCTAATTTCAGTAATTCCATCTAAATTCCTATTTCAAACCCCAAATTCCTTTATAAATATTCTTATCAGTAAAATATGTATTTTAATCCAATTTTCACATCGAATGTGAATACCATTCCTTTTATATGAACCAAACAATTTGATCTCGCAATTTAAAAACAATATATCAAACCCAAATTCGATTTATAATTTTATTTATAATTATTCGTAAAAATATTATTTTATTTTCAATACTTGTAATCTCATTGAAAAATTTCCTTTGTAACTGCTATGTTCACATTCAATTTCAAATATCGGTGTTGAAAACGATTTTACTTCTCTATATAAATTCTGATTTATATATTCCATTTATCAAATGGTGAATATTTTACTTAATTTATATTTAAATTAATCTTCACAATATTCTGTTTAAACAGTTCTTGTTTCGTTGAATTCTGATAATGTATGACGGAGTTATGAATTTTACAATGTAAAACAAATTAATGGTATATATAATTAATTTGGTAATTAATTAATATTAATTAACCTTATCCGATCCACGTCATTATCAATAACCCACTGCTTACACCTTTTCTTCCCAAAATGCACATCGCGCTCCAGACAACTTCAACACCATTTCCGTGACTTTCCATCTCCGTTTCTAAATCAATATTTTGTGATTCTTCAAATCGGTCAAAGCATTGAACTCTCCTTCACATTCTCTATGTCTTCCACCTAATAATGCCAAACTCGAACTCATGACGAGATTTGTGTCTCCAGTTTCTTTCATAAAGACATGGCCGACATCAGTAACATGCGGTTCTCCCTCATCTCTTAGATAAACTCCCTGAAACCAAGACCATACATCTTCTCTTCCTGCGCACTTCAACTTCGTAGCAGTTTCATGAAACTCGATTTCTTCCTTTTCATCGTGTCGAATAGTTCCTCGTGAATTGCAGAAAAAGGCTCGACAATAAATTTGCGTTGATTTCCACAAAAACACGGGTATAGACTCCATTCTCCATTCCAAGACCAAAAACACCAACCAATTTGTGAATTTAAGCTTCTAAACCATACAATCATAAACCCTAATCTCGTAACGAAGACGTTGTAAAAATATTAGCGAAGAAAAATATGCTCGAGCCCTAAGAAAAGCATATAGGAATGTAGAGCGCCTCCAAACAAACTCAGAAATACATATTTCATGATTTTTGGAATTTGATTTGAATTGTTGTTAACTTTTGAAGATGGGTTCTTTACGTTTGGAAGATGAAAATGTCGGCACAATTTCTGCTGACTACAGGAGAAAGAGTTTGGGGTTATGAAGGGTGAGGGGTTATTTATAGGATAGATTTTATATTTTTTATTGATTATTTTATTTTAATCAATCTCTATATGTGTTCATCTTTAAAAATTGCTATGATCATATCAATTTCAATGAAAATGGACATACAGCTTAAGTTCGATATTACGGACCCAACGTAACTTGTTTCATTGAATTCTGAATCTCTTTGCTCATACAGCATATTTTTAAAGTCGAATTATTGACTGCTTTTCACAATAAAATCTCGTACGGCCACATAATGACTCTAAAAATTACGAAAATTGAAATCTAACAATAATTTAATATTTCGGATCCAACAAAATTAATTTCATCGAAAATGGAGGTCTTTGCAAAAATGACTATTTTCCAAGGCTCTAAATAAACCAATTTAATTATTAGTATATTTAAAAATAATTAAATTAAATATTAATAAATTAATATTATCGTATATATTCACATCGAATATCATCTACCTCCAAAATAAACATATCTGAATTTATAACTCGATATTTCAAATCCAGGTTAAATCGATATTCAATTTATATTAAAAAATTCTTTTGTAATATAAATAAATCATTATAAATTATAAACGAATTCCATAGCAACTATTTAAAATTTTGATACGATCATAACTCAAAATATACACAACGAAATCCCAAATTTTATCCTTTATTAGAAAAATATCGTTCAACAGATTCAAACATTTCTTGTTTCACAGAAATCCGACTTAAAACGGATTCTGTATATTCAATTAAAGTTCAAATCGCCAAATTACTAACTACCACGCCATTTTGACCTCGATTAAAATTATAATATAATTTATACATTCTAACGTCATTTATTAAATAGATTTGTTATTATAATTTGAATCTAGACTCAACCAAATCTCTTACACTATCCGATTCACACAATATTGCCAATTCTACTATTTTCGATTATTTCAAAATTTAATATATTGTGCTATTAATCCATCATTTATATTAATTTAATACAAATATTATTTAACTCAAGTCATCGATATCGCTAAATCGATATTTAAATATTAAATTAATTAATTATTAAATCATTAAAAATACGGGACCTTACGTTCTTCGCCCCTTAAAAGAATTTTGTCCCCGAAATTACTAAGGTAGACGACAACCCTATTGACTGGATTAAAAATTATTTGATTTACTTCTTAATTTCAGTTTCAACTGAACAATCAGTTCCAATTAAAATATTAATTTATTTCTATCAACGAGAATTTTCAAAAATTCTGAAAATTTTCTAACATCTTAAATTTTCAAAATATTTCGCTAGCGTCTCCTTTGTATTGCTCAATCGGTACAACTACAACTCGCCTCTCTAGGCCTTCTCCAATCCAAAAGAAAATCAAACAGCCAAGCAGCTTCTCAAATAGGCTCGTAAATCACCAAATTCATATAAATTATAAACTTGTACGATTTTGTCGAGCATTCAACTATATCACTTTCATTTGTTACCAATCCAGCATATATCCTTTCATTCCCAATCGATCTCTAATCTATTTACCCTCAAAACCAAATCATTTGCTTATCCAAGCCGAATTATATTTCAAACTCAAATCCATTCTTGATTCCAACCTCTTAACTTACCAATCCAATAACGGTTCAGATTCCTATCTCACAAATCCAAATTTTCTCGATATCATTAAAATCCAATTCAATTTCAATTTGCTTTCCCAGATTTTTACTTAAATCTGTTTTTGATTCAAACAATCTCTTCCTGGGAGTTTTAAACAGTTCACTATATCAAAAATCAAACTTTCCTTTTCAGGATCCGAAACAACTTATTTCCACAAAATAATTCAAAAACAAAATCTTTGTTAGTAATCTGTAACTTAGAAACTCGAAAATGAACACCGATGATGTCCGGATCATCATCGGAATTATTTTCCAGCGACTAAAATGAGTTCAATACTATATCACTTTTCAAAACTCATATTCTTAAACACTTCCTTTTGAAATCAATTTGAAAATACAATTCACAATGCTTGTAAAAAAAATTAAAATCTCCCAAGATTTTAAAATTCTCATATATTCAATCCAAATCCATTTATAAACACTTATTTAAATTTCCAAAGTTTAAATTCAAATTCTGGTTTAAATTCAGATTATATCCATCTGATTTAAATATTTACACTTAAAATGAATTCTAATTGGTTATTTATAGTCATTTCAATTATAATCTTATTCGATTATAATAACGACCAGCACATCAAATATAATAATTCTAATATATATACTTTTTTATATCAAAATATATTTTGGGAAAAATTATTTCATTTACCCTCTTCTCAAGACATACTATGTTGGTTCATCATACTCGAGTGTTTTTGTAAACCAAAAGCAATAAAGTGGATCAAACTGATCGACCAGAACTCATAAACAACTCAACCAATAAATCTCCATAATATAAAACAATTTTTATAAAATCTACAAATACGTTCTCTCGTATATATACACTCAACTCAATCGAGGGCATTACTAACCCCATCTCTACTGAGTTACGCCACAGAGCCAAGGTAATCACTTAACCTTCAGCTCTGATACCACTGTAACGAAATGGATTTTTCGACCTAGAAAATCAACATAACACGCATGTTGACTATTTAGGTATTAAACATTCCTGATCATTAATAGAAAGAAGTTAGAGGGTGAGAATAAATAAGATAGAAAACTAGAAAAGAGGAAGAAGAACAGAATATGCAGAGAAATACAAATCTCACAACGGAACGAATAAAATATATTATGTAATATAACTTTGAAATAAAACCAGTATCTGTGTACAATACCATTATCTGAGTACAACACTTACAGCACAAGGGAAATAAACAATACCTATATAATCCTGAAGCCACCTACTCCAAGCTCTCTAAGTATATTTGTAAAATCCCGACTACTTGATTGCCCGTACAAAATTAGGCACCCAAGAGTTTAGGGAGAACAAAACAAAATAAACTCTGGGTCAGTCATGTGATTGGTATGATTAAACTCCAACCATTTGTTTAACTTTTAAAATCCTTTTAAAAGAATGAATAATCGTAAGACTAATCCATACATAAAAACGAAAGGTTTTTACCTTACGATAACCCAAAACATTCCTTTAAAATCCATACTCTTCTGATATTATAATAATGTCTAAATCAAATAAATAGTAATCTAGTGAAACGCTTTCATCTCACGTTCCACATATATAATATTAAATCAAAATCGTAGGCACTTATTGGGTAATGGATTCCAACTGCCAAGATATGGGATCGTCTTCCGACAGTGTATCTCTAAAGAGGAATAATCCGGGTTCAACAAGAGCATCTTGCAACCCAGGCTAAACATGACCGGTCACTCATTTCGCTTGAGTGAACCGAATGTACTATCGGCAACGGTTGGGATCAACAACCGTTTCCCAAAAGGGACAGCATCGAAATAGATTATAGAAGTAAATGAAATTTCTTTAGATCAGGTGACAATACACCCTAATTGGGAGATACCCACTTAGCCATGCGACCTACCCGATTTTATACCATTTTCTGGTTGTGAGGCTTGAGGTCACGCTTATCTTTGATAGATCACACCTTTGTTCACTTTGAATGTCACAATGTCACACCCGCCGAATCACAAATTGATCTCTCCAAAAATACCATAGGTATACAGCTAAGAGAAACAAATTGTAATGACCCGTATTTTACGGTATTATAAATAATTTATTTAATTATTTAAAATATGGTTTTGTAATTTAAAATGACCAGAATTAAATAATAGTGAATATTTAATTAAATTAAATAATAGAATAATGTATTTAAATTCCAAAGTAGTCGGAAATAGCTAAATTCACAATGTTGTGTGAATTGGATTATTTATAATATTTAATTCAGTTTAGAATTGAATTATAATAACGAATATATTATTTAAACAAAGTTTGAATGTATAAATATATTATAATTATAATCGAGCTCGAAATGGCGCAGCAGTTCGTAATTTGGCAATTCGAACTTTAAACGAATATACAGAATCCGTTTTAAACTGGATTTCTGTGAAACAAGAAATGTTCGGAGCTAGTGAAGTATATTTTTCTAATGGAAGAGAAAAACCGGTATTTCATCGTGTAGATTTTTATTTATGATCAAATAAATTTTTTGAAAAGTCGCTATGGAATTCCTTTATAATTTATAATGATTTATTTATATTATAAATGGATTTTCAATATAAATTAAATACTAATTTAAGCTGGATTTGGAATGTCGAGCTATAAATTTAGATAGGATTATTCTGGAGCTGTATGATATTCTATTGTGAATATATACGATAATATTAATTTATTAATATTAAATTTAAATATTTTTAAAATATATTAATATTTAAAAGGGTTTATTTAGAGCTTTAAAAATAGCCATTTTTGCAAACGACCATGAAACTAATTTTGTTTGATCCGGAATATTAAATTATTGTTAGATTTCAATTTCCGTGATTTTTGGAGTCAGTATTGGATATAAGGAATTTTAATGTGAAAAACAGTCGATAATTTGACTTTAAAAATACGCTGTGTGAGAAAACAAACTCGAAAATTTGACGAAACTTGTTTCGTTGGGTCCGTAATATCGAACTGTAGTTGCATGCCCAGTTTCATGATTTTTGGACGTTGTATGTGGTAACATGAATTTTTAAACAACAAAACAAATAGCGTTTGATTATAAATAAATATAATATTCGAATATAAAAATATTATTTCTTCTCTATAAATATTCCTTATATCTTCCTAACCCTAATTCATTTCTTTTCTGGTTAACCAAAAATTTATGCTGCTATTTTTCTTTTTGCATCAACATTTCATGAGTTTAAAAAAATCAAGAGAAAATCCAATTAAAATGTATAAATCATAGTACTTGTATATATGGATTCCATGAGTGATTCTCTTCGATTTGGTGTCACTTTTGAGTCGTGTGATTCATGTTTGAGGGATCGACTATGTACAGCTTGAATCTGATCAACCTAGGGCTCTAGTTCGTGAGTTATGGAAGGAGTTTTGAATGAAATGAGTATTTCGTTTGGGTTTGTTGTTTGAAACCGCACTTACCTAGGGAGTTTGGAAATTTTCTGTACCTGAAAGTGTCGCGTGAAATACTCGAGGAGCTCATGTAGGTCTAGGAGTCGCGGGGAGGAGATGCACGTCGAGTTTGATGATAGTGGTATGATTTGATTGAGATTTGAATGAGGAGAGTAATGGAATTGGTTTGGGGTTGAATGAAGGAGAAACAAGTCGGGAATGGCATGGGAAAAATCGGCATATGGTGTTACGATTTATTGGAATGATTCGCAACAGATTGGAGAAGAAGGAGGATGGGCGGACATGGGTTTGAACAAGTAGAGTTGGGCCGAATTTGTTTTGGTAAAGCCCATTATTAATTTAAATCTAAGTTAATTCTATTATAAATAGTGTATTAAGAAAAACATTCATAACTTCTACATACTCTATCATAATTTCGAACGGCCAGATCCATTGGGGTCGAATGGACGAGCGTGACACAATGGAACTGATTGGAAGTGAATCGGAGCTCATTACAATTTATGGCGAAATGAATTGCCTAATCAAAGACTGTTTATCGTCATTTAACGATAAACATACAATGTGAGTAAATCTCACTAACTCTGTAAAGTTTATATTTTTATAAATATAATCTAGTGTTGATAAATGATGATTGATTCTGTGTGTTGGTTGTTTGGTTGAATTACTTATTTATTGGTTGAAATTATAGATAACGATATATATATATATATATAAATCGTTAATCAAATATTGATTCTGTCTATCAAAATATTTCATATTGAAATGAAATCGATGTTATTTATATTGTTTAACTTCTGTGGATGCAGGGAAATAGGTTGGAGGGATCCAACTGGATTCCTCAATATTATAATACTGTTTGTTTTCATATATGGTGATATATGATGTGATATATAATATGTGATTGATATTGATGACACTGGTCATGTTATTTGGTATTTTAAATACCATATGAAATACTGGAATGTAAAAAGGAAATTTTCAAAGTGAATACTGAATATGAAATATTTATATATGAAATAAATAGGATATTATAAAAGGTAATATTTGGAAAACAAATATTGGAAGATATAATTAAGGGAATATTTGGGAAATGAATAGAATTATATAAAAGGATTTATATAAAATAAATATAATTATATAAAAAGATTTATATAAAATAAATAGAATTATATAAAAGGATTTATATAAAATAAATTGAATTATGTAAAAGGAGTTAAATAAAATAAATAGAATTATATAAAAGGATTTATATAAAATAAATAGAATTATATAAAAGGATTTATATAAAATAAATAGAATTATATAAAAGAATTTATATAGAATTATATAAAAGGATTTATATAGAATTAATAGAATTATATAAAGGGAATTATAAATGAGATTAAAGTGTTAGAAATAAAAAGGAGATTTGTACGAATAATCCTACAAATAAAAATAGAAATAGAATTTGGGTTTAAGATATTGTTTACAAATACGAAATCAAACCGTTTTGATTATATAAAGAAATATTATTTACATTCTATGTAAAAATTAGATTAAACTAAATATTTTATAAATAAAATATTATAGAGGAATTTGGGTTTTGAATTAAGGAATTTAAATGGAATTACTGAAATTAGAAACTGAATGGAAATTAGTTGAGTTGAATGGCTTTCTGGGTATCGATCTGATGTTGGTTTCGGCCTTCGGGGTTTATACTTGGGAAGTTGTTCTCTTACTAGTTTACAGTTAGAGGCTGATAGAGGTGGGAAGATATTGATGCGCGAATCAAAAATGCAAACGTTTTCCAAAGTTAATAACATATATTTTCTAATTTTAGAAAATAAGGAATTTACAAATATATGGAAATGATAAATGGGAAATTTGGAAATTAAATGATGATTGATCGGTAAGATTTCCATTTGGGAATACGACCATTGTTTGTACATATGTTTTTCTTTGATAGTTAAATCACCGACTATCAAAGATTTTGACCATTTCCATTGACAATACGGAGAGACTGGGATCAGATTTATTATCTGAAAACCACTCCATATGGGCATTATCGTTATGAATCAAATATATTGAAGACAATTGAAGACGAAGTTTATGCAAGGTTTATTCTGGCGATCCTAGGTAGAAATTATCTATGATGGATTTATAAAATAATTCCTTCGAGTTGTCCAGTCCCAGGACAACTTGAACGGACGAATGTCCGATATAGTATATCTGGTAGACGCGTAAGTTTATCGTTTCAAACGTATTTACGTTGGTGGTGGAGGAATTCGTTTCTCTTAGCTTATACCTATGGTATTTTTGGCGAAATCAATTTGTGATTTGAAGGGTATAACGATGTGGCAATCAAAGTAAATAAAGGGGTGATCTGTTAAAAGATACGTTATGACCTCAATCCTCATTAACTAGGAATTGACAGAAATCGGGTAGGCAGCATGGCTAAGTGGCTCGCACCCAATTAGGGTATATTGTCACCATCTAGAGAATATTCATATTTGTTAGTTCTTTCAATTTTGTATCTCCTGGGAACAGTTATGTTGGTACACCAACCGTAAGGTGATAATATATTCGGAACATTCAAGCGAAATGAATGGTCGGTCATGTGTGGCCGAGTTACAAGATGTTCTTGTTAAACTTCAGTGTATCGCCTCGAGAGTACACAGATCGGAAGGTGGTTCCATACCTTGTCATAGTTGGAAATTCATTACCCAATAAGAGCCTATGGTTTTGATTGTATATAATATATGTAGAACGTGAGATGAAGGCATTGTGCTAGATTGCTAAGTACATGTATTAGACACTTGTAACGGCCACGGAGTTTTCGACCTCGAAAATCAACATAAAACACAGTGTTGACTATTCAAGTATCGAAAATACCAGGTCATTAATAGAAAGAAATAAGAGGATGAGAAAGATAAGATAAAACTAATAGAATAGAAGAATAAGAAGAACATCAAAGTCAGAGTAAACACGAATCTCACAGCGGAACGAATAAAATATATATAACATAAATTTGAAATACAAAATTGTATTGTATATACATACCATATCATAGTATAACAATTATACATCACAGTGGAAATAATATCTAAATAACTAGTGGTGAAACCTCCTACTTCAAGCTCCTCCAAGTGTATCTGTAAAAGCCTGAAACACTTGACTGCCCGTACAAATTTGGGCACCCAAGAGTTTAGGGAAAGCAAACAAAATAAACTATGGGTCAGTCATGGGACCGGTGTGAGTAAACTTCAACTATATTGTTTAACTTTGAAAATCCTTTTGAAAGAAAGGGTAATAGTTAGACCAACCCACACATAAACATGGAAGGTTTTTACCTTACTTTAACTAAAACATTTTTGATATCAAAATCCAGTGATATTATAATAATATCTAATCAAATAAATAACCAAATAGTAGAACGCTTGCATCTCACGCTCTACATACATAGTATAAAATCAAAAACAGCAGGGCGCTTATTGGAGATTGTATTCCAACTACGACAAGGTAAGGGACCACCTCCCGATCAGTGTACTTTAAAGGGGATACACTAGGGTTCAACGAGAATATCTTGCAACCCGGCCCACACGTGACCGACCACTCATTTCTCTTGAGTGTATTGAATATATTGCCACTTGCGATTGGGCCCACATAACCGTTATCCGAAGATATAGAAATGAAAGAAGAACAAATACTAATTTTCTCTAGATGGTGACAATACACCCTAATGGGAATGACCCACATAGCCATGCTGCCTGCCCGGTTTTTGTCATTTCCCGGTTGTGAGGCTTGAGGTTATAATCGGTCCAGAACATCCGATCACTATTCACTTTGAATGCCACATCGTCAAACCCGTCAATTCACTAATCGATTTCCAAAAATATCACGGGTATAAAAAGCTAAGAGGAATGAATTCCTCTGCCACCAGACGTAATACCTTTAAGAGATCAATCGTACGTGATTTGTTAGGTATACTCTGTCAGACACTCGTCCATACAAGTTGTCCTAGGACTGGACAAACAGAAAGCACAATTCTGGAACAGAACGACCCTTGCATTTCACTCCGTCTTCAATTGTCTTCAGCATAATCTAATTCGCAGCGCCTATGCCTATACGCAGTGGTTCTTGGATAATATATCCAACCGGTCTCTCCATATTGACAACAATGGTCAAAACACTTCGATAGTCGGTTATTTAACTATCGAAGTAAAAACAAACATCCATTCAAATGTACAACCAAACATCACACAAACACTGGCCCTTTTATTTAATACTAAGTTTCTAGTTTTCCATATTATTTTAAACTCTTCTTTATTTCCCTTCCTCGGAAGTATTATATCATATTTCAAAAACTCCTTTAGCCTTCCTTTACTTCGGAAATAGCGATATATATATAATCTATTCAATATTCGATTATCATTTCTTATATGACCTAAAACCAATGTCGAACGACATATTTTATCATTAATATTTTTATTAATTTCCAAACTTGAAAATTTCCATTAAATACGGGAAATATATTATATCTCAATCATTCGTCTTTATTTCTACTGCAATACGCTGCCATAATTCCCTTTATAACTACTGCAGTACGCTGCCATATTTCCCTTTATAACCAATGCAATACGCTACCGTATTTGCCTTTTATAACTAATCTCGACGTATCTGTCCGTTAAAAACTAATACCATCCCTTGATAGTAGTGAAATTGTTCAACTTGGCGTATTTTACTTACCTCTCAGACCTTGATCGACAACGTTCTTATCTTAGAATAGATGTACGTATGTAAATCTAAGCTCCCTTTTACTTATAATATTCATTAAACCATATTTCTTGCTTTATGGTTTTATAACACCGTATCTTTACTTTGGAAACTCGGTTATTATTTATTTAAAACATTAATTCTTTGCTTTATCTCCCCTTACATAATTTCATTTATAACTTATTTTATCAAAAATCATTTACTTTCTTCGTCCTTTGACATTTTTCTCTTTATTCGAATTACTTTACTTTGTTTAAGCACACATCTCATTACAACTCAATACCCGTTTAGTCTTTCATACTTCTTGGAAAATATTCCTAGTTTTCGTTATAACTATTTTATCTGCAACATTTCCTTTTAAAACATTATTTGAAATGTGAATATTATTTCTTATAGAAATCTGATTTCGTTAAATCTAAAATCAAATACCATTACTAGTAAAAATCCCATCCATCCAAGTTAATTCCTGAATTTATAATCCAATTTTGTATAATAACTACGCTTTCTAATCAACCCCTCCTCAATTATAAACTTAGTTTATAACTTGATTTTGATTACATATCCTATTTTAAATCTATTGGTTTTAAAATTAATATTAACTATCTTATTAGATTCTATAATATAATCCTGACCATAAATACTCTCGTAATCCTCGACACAGCCGAATATCCAATTATAAATCAAATGGATTTATTTTTATCCCTAATCACATCCTGAATGTTTAAATAAAGTTCACCGTTCCCCTTTAAAATGTACGCTTAAATTCATAATTTTCCAAATTTCCCAATGATGATTATTTTATCGTTTTTAAATCAAACTGCTTGTTTTATATAATTAATACAAGTTATTGTTCTGGCCCAATAAATATTAAATTTCTATTATTTAAATATAATAAATAATATATCCTTTTTAAACTTGAATTCCTTTCCAATATATCTATGGTATTTAAATATCTGTTATTTCAGGGACATGTTATTCAAACATATCAAGCACACGATAATCAATCACATATTATCGGTTATATCAAACAATGATATATTTGAAATAAAATAACAATATAATTGTTGAGGAATCCAGTTGGATCCCTCCAACCTGTTTTCCTGCATCCACAGATGTTAGTCACATATATAACATCCTTTCATATCGGTAACAACATCAGTATTCAATCGACAGCTGTATATATATTACAGTATATATTATTTCAGCTAAATAATTTAGTAAATCATCCAAACGAACATCACACACGACATTCAATCAAATATTACAATATTTTAAAATAGAACAGAGTTAATAAATTTACTCACCTTTGCGCATTAACTGTTAAATAACGATTTCCCTTAGTCGATTAAGCCAGACGTTCAATACTACCAATGCTACATTCACGTTCGCTCTCCACCGTGCATAAAACCACCTTGTACAGAAAACACGCTCCTTTGTTTTCCAATATACCACGTTCCATTTTGCCAAAGTATTTCCGTTCTGTCCATTTCCGCTCTTTTCTTTTTCTTATTCACGCCTGGGCTTTAATAATTTTTCTAAAATCATCCCACCTAAATAAAATACCTAGCCCACATGGAAACATGTTCTTTCTCGAATGCAAACATTTGCTTCAGATTCACTTTCCATGCAACCTGAATGAAACCGCCACTTGCTCCTCCACACGTCAGTTGCAAACATCCTTCTTTTCCTATTGTTTCCAACGCCACCAAATTTCCCACTTGTTGCTCCATCATTTCATCTTTTTATTTGGCTTCCATTCATTTTCAACATTGGGCCAAATATGCCTATGTACTTTCCCTTTAGAACAGTACCGCTTCTTCATTTTTACCCAAACTCGCGGACCTCTTCAACCTTATACAGGCAGACATCTCGCAACTTATCAGCTTACCACCCCAACTTCTATACATTTTTTCTTTATATATATAATATGGCCCAATCCCATATCAGCCTATCTTCTCACGTGGAAAGTCCAACCCCGCATTCAACTACTTCTCAAAAAAAAAAAAAAACATACCGCCAGCTTATTATTTACAAAAGGCAGAAATGGCCGTAACCAAACTCCCTTACAATCCGTTCTTCCTCAACAAACATGGTAACAAATACTACTTCCCTCCACAAGCCATTTCCGCTTACCACCTCAGAATACAACTCACGTGTAAACAGTGCTTTATCTCCCTAAAAATCATTCCGCTCCAGACATCCATTCCTTTTCTTAACACTCACCATCTCCACGTGTACACGATGCTCCTTCAATATTCCCATGCGTGCTTCCCAGACCAAGTATACAACCCACCATGTTAATCACTTCATACTCCTTTCACACTGTCAACCCCCTTCAAGCTTCAATAACATATAATCGCATTTATATCCTTAACGCATCGTTAAGTTAATCCACCCTTAATATCCTTTTAGCCTAGTTAAACAAGGTTAAGCCACACCTTGCTTGCCTGTACCCTAGTTGCGTTAGCGTTTTCGGGATCACATACGAAATTGAAGAATCAATACATATATAAGTTTCAAAGATTGTAGAATTAGATTTTCTTGCGTTATTTGATTTAACAAATGGATTTATGCTGTTTTGTTTTTGTTTCACTAAAATGAACAAGATCTCTATTTATGCACGATGATCCGTACTTCCTGAGGAATACCTTGTATAGTGTACACCCTATATCCTTAGGTTTTCAGGCTTTTAGTACAAAAGAATTAATGGTCAAAGATAAAGTCATGTGTCATTGTATACCATAGTATGGTCACAGCTAGGGGTAGGTAAGTTCAGCCATACTATGTACAGTTAAGTTTCTTTAGAGCTAAGGCATACAACATTAGGGTAGGGTAGTAAAAAGACAACATATACGTACGAAACTTAGCTTTGAAGAAATGCAAATATAAATATATTTTTGTTTGCTTGTTTCTGATACTATAACCCTTACTTTTTATTTGATTACATTATGTAGGTAGGACCGTGATACAAGATAGGATAGGAGGAATTTTTAATTAAGGACTGTGACAATTTCTTTCAAACATTACTTCGCCAAAGTCTAGTCTTGTCTGTACTTTCGTGCTTACTTGCTAAGTAAACCATCATTTATATATATATATATATATTCATGAGTTGTTGTGGTATGGATATACTTTATTTAAAAGTGAAGTTTTACGAACTGCAATAGAAAAAAATGAACATACCATTATGACGAGTAAGGTGTCACGATCCCAAAAATATAATAATATCGGTAGGTTAACTTATATTGTAAAACCCCAAAATATTGATATAGAGTGCAAAATACTCCAAATAAAAAATTGCGTATTTAATTATTTAAAAATTACAGTAAAATTCTAAAAATTAAATTATAACTACATCTCAAAGGAACCTTGTCCAAATTCGAATTTGATATTTAAACATATTTAAATAACGTTATGGCCATAAATGAATATGCCGCTGCTTTTCTGAATATTTAATTTGGACATAACTTACAATATAAAATCCAAAAATTTGGTTTTTCACTTTTGTTAGAAAAATACAGTTCAATAGATTCCAACGTTTCTTGTTTCGAAGAAATCCGACTAACAACGGGTCTTGTACACTCAGTTGAAGTTCATAACGTTAAATTACGAACTGCTGTGATACTACGGGCTCGATTATATTTAATATATATTTTTATATGTTCAACTCCGTTTTAATTAATATATAAATCCACTTATATTACGAATTCAATATTTAAACTGATTTAAATATTCAAATACAAACCGATAAAAATGTGGGACGTTACGTTCCTTCCCCCTTAAAAGAATTTCATCCCCGAAATTACTAAGGTAGAAAAATGCTACAATCCAAATTAATTTGGTTAAAAATCGTCTGTTTTACTTCTTACCTTCAGTTTCAACTGAATCGATTAACTTTAATTAAAATATTAATTTTCTTGTTATTAACGAATAATTTTAGAAATTCTGAAAAAAAATTAATACCTTAAATTTTCGAGAAATTTTGCCAGCATCTCTTCTGTATGGCTCAATTGGTACTACTACAACTTGCCTCTCTACGTCTTTTCCAACCCAAAAGAAAATAAAATAGCTAAGTGGCTTGCCAAAATATCTCATAAATCTCATATCCAAATAAAATAAGCTCGTACCTTTTTGTCGGGTATCTAACTCTTTTCTCTTCCATTTGCTACCACTTCAGCATTATCCTTGCATTTCCAATTGAATTTCAATGAATTCATCCTCAACCAATCATTCGCTTAATGTCTAAGCCAAATTCTAGATCAAATTCCAACTCCAAGCTTGACTCCAGATCCTTACTCAAGAATCCAATTTCATAACCAAGCTTGGTTCCATTCCCAATCTTGTTTCATAAATTCAATTACTTCACCAAGTTTAATTCTGTTCCAATATGATTTCCACTTACATCACTTCAATTCAACTCTAATTTTAGTCAACTTAGTTAAATTTCTGTTTATTTACTTCATAAGTAAATTTTAAATTTTAGAATTCAAATTCCTGGGGTTTTTGTTTCAAATCAGTTTGAAATAATATATATTACATAAAACATTTGAATTTCCTGAACAACTTACTTTCTCAAAACAACCCAAAACAAAATCTTTGGTAGTAATTTTTCACTTAGAACTCGAAAATGAACACTGATGCTGTTGCAGTCATCTTCAGAATTATTTTCCAGTGATCGAAGTGAGTTCAATACTATATTATTTTCAAAAACTCGTTTTTAAACACTTCATTTTGAAACTACATCAAAATATCTTTTCAAAATGCTTGGAAAACATTTTTAAAATTTCCAGGATTTAAATTCAATATATTAAATTCAAATTCATTTACAAACCTTTTTCCAAATTACTAGAGTTTTGAATTCCAAATCTGATTTAAATTCAGATTTAGTTCATCTGATTTTGCATATTATACTTATATAATATTTCGATCGGTTATTTATATAACCAGCTCAATTATAAATCTTATTCGATCATAATAATGATCACACATCCTATATATTATAATAATATCAAAAATATATACTTCTTTTATATTAAAATATAATTTTGGGTAAAATTATTTTATTTACCCAGTTTCAAAACAATATTGTGCCGAATTTATCTATCCAAGCGTTTATAAATCCCTATCAACCACGTCGGGTAAAGCGTCGATCTCGAAATTATATACCACTCAACAGATCAATCAACACAATATAAAACAGTTTTTATACTAATTTACAAATATGTGCTCATATATATATATATATATATATATATATATACGTATATATACAGTCAAACTCAATCTAGGATATTACTATCCCCATCTCTTTTGGGTCATGCCACAGAGCCAAGTAATCACTTAACCTTATACTCTGATACCACTGTAACGGCCGCGGAGCTTTCGACCCCGAAAATCAACATAAAACAAAGTGTTGACTATTCAAGTATCGAAAATACCGGATCATTAATAGAAAGAAATAAGAGGATGAGAAAGATAAGATAGAAGTAATAGAATAGAAGAATAAGAAGAACATCAGAGTCAGAGTAAACACGAATCTCGCAGCGGAACGAATAAAATATATATAACATAAATTTAAAATACAAAATTGTATTGTATACATACCATATCAGATTATAACACTTATACATCACAACGGAAATAATCTCTAAATAACTAATGGTGAAACCTCGTGCTTCGAGCTCCTTCAAATGTATCTGTAAAAGCCTGAAATACTTGACTGCCCGTACAAATTTGGGCACCCAAGAGTTTAGGGAAAACAAACAAAATAAATTATGGGTCAGTCATGGGATTGGTGTGAGTAAACTTCAACCATATTGTTTAACTTTGAAAATCCTTTTGAAAGAAAGGGTAATAGTAAGACTAACCCACACATAAACATGGACGGTTTTTACCTTACTATAACTAAAACATTTTTGATATCAAAATCCAGTGATATTATAATAATGTCTAATAAAATAAATAACCAAATAGTAGAATGCTCGCATCTCACGCTCTACATACATAGTATAAAATCAGAAACTGCAGGGCGCTTATTGGAGATTGGATTCCAACTATGACAAGGTATGGGACCACCTCCCGATCAATGTACTCTAGAGGAGATACACTGGATCTTAGGGAAAGTTTATGAACACTGTATGGTCTGAGGTATGGGAAACACATGCATCCAAATGTCCTTAATATATTGTAATCAGGTTTCTTTCCATGTAGCATTTCATGAGGACATTTGAATTGCAATACTTTAGTTGGCATTTTATCTATTAAATAGATAGCCATATAAAAAGCCTCATTCTAGTATTTCATTGGCATAGATGCCTTAGAAAATAAAGTTAACCCTGTTTCAACTATATGCCTGTGTTTTCTTTCTACAATTCCATTCTGTTCAGCCACCTCTGCCAATTTCTAGAGGTGACTACCTAGGTAGTGTGAAGGCGTTGAAAAATCGGGGTATATCACTACCCGTGGGGTTTACTAAGACCGACAAGCAATGGCCTGAGTGAAGTCTTAGGTTCCACACGTAAATCAAAAAAAAAAATTCCATTCTGTTCAGATGTGTAGGGACAAGTGGTTCGATGAATTATTCCTTTACTGTTAAAATGACCTTTTAAAGGAAAGACTCACTGCCTCCATCTGTTTGTACTATTTTTGTGTTACAGTTCAACTGTTTTTCAATGAAATTAATGAACTGTAGCATGGCATTATGTGTATTAGACTTGGCTTTTAGAAAGAAAATCCAAGTATATCGAGTATAAGCATTTACAATGGATAAATAATACCTGTGGCCTTGTCTTGAGTGAATTGGTCCAGGACCCCATAGGTCTGTTGTTATCAATTCAAGCGATTTGGAATATACAGACTTTGATATGCTAAAAGGTAATTTATGGCTTTTTCCAATTTGACAATGTGTACAAGTGCTAATAACAGGTATGTGCTTGTAAGGGATTTCATTTTCATTTAATATTCTTGTTACAATATCATAACTAGGGTGTCCTAGTTTGCAATGCCAAATATCAAGATCATTTTTAATCGAATTAGAATTAATCTCAACAGAATCAGTCCCAACAATGTCATTAGAAATTTGAATACTAGCATTACAACACCAACTGTTATTTTTATTTTCCAATCTTGATTTCACATTGCTGAATCTGTATCAGCCATTGTCCAGTTTACCCTGTAATAATATGTTTTTGTTTAGAGAGTCTCTAACAAGACAATAATTGGGGTGAAACTCAAAGTATACCTTATTGTCATTAGTAAATTGGGACACACTGGTTAGGTTTTTCTTAACATTAGGAACACTAAGTAAATTATTGAGTAAAAGATTTCTTTTTCCTTCAACAAAACTTGTTCCAGTGTGAGATATACTCATAGTTTCACCATTGCAAGTGTGAATAACTTACTTACCTGAGTAATTCTTGTTACCAAAATTTAAATTTTGCAAGTTATTGGTAATGTTGTTGTTAGCACCTGAATCTGGGAACCAGTCTTCACTGTTGATGTCCTCCACTTTACTTAAATCATCATTGTTACTGGCAGCTGTTGAAGTTTCTGCATTAGATCAGGCCTGATTAGCTTGTGCCAGATTAACATTTGGACCTCTTTGATTAAATTGATTCTGCTGTGCATTGTTTATGTCTGTATTGAACCTGTAGTAACATCTGTTTGCAGCATGTCCATGTTTATCACATATCTGGCACTTGATTCTGGGCACATTGCTGGATCTTCCTCTCGCTCTCTTGTTTGAGTTTCCTCTTTGTCCTTGATTATTTCCTCTGCCAAATCCAGGTAAATTTCTTGATTGATTGGTGTTTCTTGAGTAGGAGGCAAGGTTTATGCCGTATTCATTTTGGGTAGCTTTTCTTTGCTCAACACAGCCTTCATGAGCTAATAGGGCTGAACAGACAAATTGAATGTCTGGTAACACAGATTGGGTGGCAATAAAGGTAACTAGGGATTCATACTCTTCATCTAATCCATTATTTAAAGTAAGAATCTGTTCATTGTCTGAAATCTGATGTCCCACTGCTTTTAACTTGTCACATAGGGTTTTAACCTTTGAGATGTATTCTCTCATAGTCATGTCACCTTTTCTTGCGATTTGTAACTCTCTCCTGTAATGCATGATCCTAGCAGGTGATTGAGAGTTGAAAATTTGTTGTATGGTAGCCCATATCTCATGAGAACTGTTGCATCTATAACCTGAGATAGCAAATTTGCACTAATAGAGGATAGTAACCATGATGACAACAGATTATCTTGTTTCTGGTGATGAATGTATGCTGGATTACTAACCATTTGACCATCTTTGTTGACAGTCATAGCTGGAGGCATGGGTCTTGTTCCATTGACATAGTCTTGAAGGTCATAGCTCTTCAAGGCTGTCTCAATTTGGAATTTCCATGAAAGAAAATTCTCTTTATCAAGAGGGATTGTAATAACTTGGCTCTTTGGTTTCACCAGAGTTGGGGGAGGAAGTGTGGGTTCACTCTTGCCTGTCCCTGAAGTGGATGATGACTGATCATTATTAGTTCCATCCATGGTGTAAAGAATGTAAGAAATGTGCATGACAAGGTTATCCTATAAAAGATAGCAGCATATGCAGAAGTAGTGACCAAAAAGATGGTGCAGATGTGTTTCTTGATTCAATTGGAACACAAGAAATAGCACTCTTGCATCAAGAACGCGTCAGATGATGAGATTATCAATCTCAGATGACCAGAGAGTTGTTTGAAGCCGCTGTGAATGAAAATTTCAGCCTAGCACGCACAACTCTGATGAGAACAGCTGATATGCGATCAGAGAGGTGGCTCTCCGATGATGACGAATACAAACTGAGGAGACTCAAAGAAAACCCCTCTCTTTTTCAATTAGCGAAAGGTACTCTAATGGCTGCCATTGGGCGATATAAGCTCTGATACCATATAAGAAAACTGAATGTAATTGAAGATAATTTGTGAACAATCTGTTTTGTATTCAGAACTGATAAAGATACATTATTACATAATGTTTCCTATCTAATATATAGCTGTGACCAGAATAATGGGCTTAGATAAACAAACAGGCCCATAGAAAAGAGAATAAGCCCAAAAGGCCTTACAGTACATTTTGTTGCAAGTGAATAATATCTACTATCGTTACATTATTATCAAACTCCCAAATGATGGCAATCAATCAGAGATTCACAGCATATTAGCAAATATCAATACATTCATACATGCCTTTTAAATCACATCTCATAACGAGACATGCTTGCAGAGTATTCAGATATTAGTTTCAAATATGCCTTAAATTTAGAAGGAAAACAAATGAAAAGATCAAGGATGGTACCTTGTATCAGTTCAAGAATCCAAGACAATACCTTGTAACAGTTGGAATGTTGATGCTTTCAATATATATATATATATATATATATATATATATATATATATATATAAAGAGCAATAACTCTAGTTCATCAACAATCACCCAACTACTAAATTCACACGGCAATTAACAGCTGAAATAAATATTTAAATAGATAAAAGATGGTATAAGATACATACCCAAAAACAAAAAAAATTAATAATTTACAGCTATTATTCGTTAAAGTAATATGGATTCACTTACCAAGATCCAAATCAAGATTAGAACCAAAACGCCCTAGCTTCGACAGATCGTTCTTTCTTTGATTCGATCTGGTGAGGAGATTGAAGTGAAACGACCTACTTGTTTGTGAGGGGAAATGGTGTTGGAGGGAGGGGAAAGACTTTGGAGGGAGATGGTGAAAATTTTGCGATGGAGCGTTATACATGTATGTAATGTTGGGATGACTGTTGAATAATTTCTACTAAAAGTGCATTACACTAAAAAAATTAGCTTTATTAATATTATATTTTGTTGTAGTGTGTATCTCGAAGCTTTACGTACGATTTCACATCTTTCATTCTTTTACTTAGGATAGTTCCATATATAAGAAAATCCTTGATAAGAGTCATCCATGATTCTCTTTAACGTTCGATATATACTGCCTCATCAGTTTCCATTTAATCGATGTTGGACATTATCATTGTCTCTATCGGGATCAACTCTGTTTGCACTAGATTGCCTGAACTAACCAGCTTTTCAAATAGTTAACTTTCTCATTTCACTCTTACAGGATGTAAGAGATGTTGTAGTAGTCAAACCATTATAACAGCTCTTACACCAGGTCTCAACCGCTTTTACTTTTACGAATTTCAGCTCAACAATCAGGGATCCATATTTGGATTCATTATTGGTTGGAAATCCCAGACTTAGAGCATAGCAGATTGGAAGTTCCTCAGGATATAACAAAACAACTCTAGCACTAGAACGTCAATCGTTTCCTACTCCAGCTATGTACAACTTCCATATGACAATTGACGGATCATGCTATACTTCTCATCATCATCTGGAGATGTACGCTATAATGTCTGCTAGTGGCTATTCTTGGATTGCATGTCGAGGAATGAATGCAATATCAAACTGAATTAGTTCAGTATTCTATTTAAGCAACCTTCCAAACGCCTCCGGTCATTGAAGGACCTGTTGTACCAGTTGATAAGTAATAGTTTAATAGGATGAGCTTAGAAACAATGTCGTAGCTTGCTTGATGCTATTAGAAGGATGTAAGCAAGTTTTTTGAGCATAGAGTAGTTGAGCTCCACTCCCATCAATCTCTTGCTCACATAGTACACTGTCCATATTGAACCCGATTTACTTCACGGACAAATGTTAAGCTGATCACATCAAGGATACTTCCATATACACAAACAAGTCCTCGTGATCAACTAGCTTCGATGGTATCAGAGATATTTCTGAAGGGCTTAGCAGGTTCTGAAAGGCTTCGATATAATCAAGCATCTAAGTAAAGTTGCACTTTCCCTCGCTTTATCAATTCGAAGAAAGGAATTCACTTGTCTGTGGCCATGGATATGAATCTACCCAATGTTACTATTTTCACATTCAAGCTTTACACATCTCTAATATTTCGAGTTCCTGAATGTCTTGTATAGCTTTAATCTAGTCGATATTTTGCCTCGTATAACTTTTAATCTGGTCGAGGTTGACTTCAATGACCTGAGAGGTAACGATGAAACCCAAGAACTTCCCTGATGCAACGTTGAAAGAGCATTTCAAAGGGGTGAGCTTAGTTCCATATTGACAAAGAATACATAACATTTCCGCCAAGTCATTAACATAATTACTTGACAATTTTGATTTCATGGGTATATCATCAATGTGCACATCCATTGACCTTCCAATTTGATTCTAAAGCACGCAGTTAGCCAACTGCTGATAGGTCGCCCCATCATTCTTTAGTCCAAACAGCATGATTACATAGCAATACTGCCCGAGATCCGTTATGTGATAACCCGGAAATCCCCACCCTCTGGATCGACCATAAACCACACAGGTCTGAACCAAAGAATGGAAATCTGCGGATACATCAACTTTGGGCATACAACACATCAGAACAAATACAGAAGACTTTTATAACATCATAATAAATGTTACATCAGAGTACAGAATATATATCAGAGTACATTGGATAATATTACATCGGAAGATAAATTACAAAAATTAATACATTTCAGCGAAATTAATCTCAGTGGAAGGCTATCAACATTCTGGCCACAGCTTCAGTCTTCAATCCAGGATCTTTGCTTAATATATCTGCCAAATGAGCTACTCGACTTCCCGTGTGGAAAGAGGGCACCCGAGTTTGCAAAGTGAAACAATCTACAGGTCAGTCGTGGGACTGGTGTGAGAATTCTTAACCTAAATTATCTAAATAGAAGGCTAATTCCAGGACCACGCCGCTAACGCGGAACGGGTTTACTCCATTGCATTTCCAGTGCATAACTAAAGTAAATCGTCAAATAACGCAATGCTTTTTAGAAAAATGAAACCATTATAAGACCCAGGTCCCATCACACAATCCAACGCACACCAGAGGATAGGGTTTTACCTTATAATGGTCAAGAAATGATAAATACGCAAAATACGATATTATTATTAGTGTGTATATATTTTTTAATTAAAACATTTCAATCATAATATTAATCCTAGACGGCATAGCTACCATCTACTATGTCGCCGTACTAGTAATACAATCAAAACCGTAAAGGGGCGTATTGGAAATTGCGTTTCCATCATGAGTCAAGGCTAGGGAGGAAGTCCTTACCGATTCGAGACACTCTAGCAATGTCCCAAGATTCGGACGCTGGCGAACCCTTGGATCCTGCAGGGTCGGTCCACAACTGCTTTAGTGGATTAGTTATTCCTGAACAAACGCTCCCCGGTCCTATTGAACCTATAATACGGCCGAGGGCGACCGCATAAATCTGAGGCCTCTAAAAATCCAACAACCACATAAGTAAATGTCTGGGCTCCATACCATGACACCACTTCTAGCTAGAAAGAAACGTGTGCACTCCCTGCGTTCCCTTCTCCCATTTTAGACTCTACCGGGCTGTGAGGCTCGCGAAGTCACGATATACACAAAGCTATGCCTAAATAGACTGTGCTTTGATCATCAACCACAAGGCCTGCTTTTCAACAAAGCCTTGATCAATTGCATCTTAGCATGCCACATTGTCAAACCCTACCATATCATTGATCATCTACCAATATATATATAACTTCTAAGCTCATACGTCTTAGAGAAGGGTGTTAAGTGAAGAATAAATTCTTCACCACCAAGCAGAAATATATAATCAGTAGCGTTCAACAAATACAGTGGAAAAGAATACAATGTCAGACACACAATCCATTTACAAGTCCGCTCTGGGTCTGAGCGAAACAACGTGTCCGTCGATCTCCAAATACGTTTGGACAATCATTGCCAAATACCTTGCCTTGGGATGTCCAGTCCCAATTCAAGATACCAGTCATCATCATCCCAACGATGTGAAAACCTTCGGTCTTCTACCACCGTCTTCATCTTCGACACTTGATCGTCGTGATGATTATTCAGAATGGGTTAAACCCGGTCTTTCTAAATAACTCGCGTATTTTGTGATTAAAAGTCAAATATTGGAAAATCACACATTATGTCACATTCCAACCCCGAATATTCTTATAATAAGATATTCATATTAAAAGATTTTCATTAATTCTATCAAAGATAAATTAATAAATTAAATCATAAATCTTCCTTAAAAGATTTATTAAAAATTCTAAATTTGATTTAATATCAAAAATCATTTTCACAGATCATTTATTTTAAAGAATAAATCTTCTTTTAAACGGGTTAAAGAACTCGTGTCATTTAAAACACAGTTCACGATAAACCCACAAATCAATTTCCAAAACATGGAATTCCATAGAAATCAATCAATACATAATCGATGTGAATTTCTGTATCGGACTAACAGTATACATGGAATAACGGCAAAGCCTCTTAAATTCCATATATAATATCGGTCTTCTATTACAGAAGCCCATCTCGATTATTACCAATCGAATTTCCACTTAATTCCAATTGATTTTATTAAATTGGGAAACTAGATGTAACAACCCGGAAAATCTGGGCCAGTTTAAAATTTTTATTTTGGCCATTTTAGCGAATTTTGATTATTTAAAATGAATTATTTTAAACAATATCGACGTGAAATTTATTTTGAATATAATTAGAACGTATATATTATATACGTCGTCGTTAGAATATAAATAATTATATATAATTATAAATAGAATTGAAAATGGCGCGGTAGTTCGATAATTCGATTTCAAACTTCAATTGAATGTACCGGGTGCAAAACAATCCGGATTTTAGTGAAACCAAAAACATTATGATCTAATTGGTAATATATTTCCAACGAATCCGACCAATCGAAATTTGGTAGCGGGAATCAAAAGATATGTCCAGTTGAAAATTATGAATAGTCGCTATGGAATTCAGGCCCTTAAAAATGGACATTTTGCAAATGACCTCGGATTTCGACGAAACCACTTTTGTTGGATCCGCAGTGTCAAATTATTGCTAGGTTTCAAATTTCATAATTTTTCGAATCAATATGTGAGCGTGGTAAAGGAAAACGCGTTTGACCAGTTTCAGTTGATTTTAATCGACTGGAAATTGGCCATTTTACTAACGGTCTCAGAATTCAACGAAACTAGTTTTGTTAGGACCATATCGTCAATACGAAGCTAGAAAATATTTTTCTGGAAATTTTCTAGTTAGTATGTGACCCCGGTAATTTGAAATGCGCGTTTAAATTCAATATAGTGATTTAAATGTAAATTTAACGGAAACTGATCGAAACGATCGAATCAGCTTGCGATACATATCCCATTGTGTTCGGAATGGGGGTAAAACGCTAGGGGCGACAGTCGTTGGGTCTCGGTTGGGGTTCGATAGCAAAAGCAACTTTTTGAAATTAAAAGGAAATAAAATAATTAATTAATTAAATATATACACTCATCCTCTCCCCTCATTTCAACCGTTGACCAAAAAAAAAAAAAAACCCCAAATCGCAGTCGCGATCTGCCTCCCTCCTCCGCCCATCACCGTCCGCATGCCGCCCTCACATCTCCGTCGCACACTCCTCCAACGGAACCTCTCTCTCCTCCTTCTTCCTTCTTCGATGCGCGAGGTAGCAAACCCCGCCCAAACCCACGACGCAGACCCCCCATCGAGCCGCCAGCCACCGTAGGCCCCACCTCCGATCTCCGAGCGCCCTCCTCGCGTCAGAGCCCCCCCGACCTTCAGACTCCACCCCGACGCCAGAAACCGTAGAAGATGCGCCGCCACCACTGCTTTGGGTTCACCAATGCCGAGACAGCCTTCGCCCCCTCGATCCGTGCTGCTCAACATCCAGTACACGAAAAACAGTGAGTTTTTATTCGATATTATTTAATGTAATTATTTAAATTAGTGAATGAATTATAAAGGACATTGTTGTGATGAAGGTAGGATTTTTATTTAGTTAGAGACAGGGTTTTTAGTAATAAAAATATGATTTTTATATTTTTAAAGGTTAAAAATATAATCTTTACTATATAGAAATATTAAAAATATGATTTTTATATTTTTAAAGTATTAAAAATATAATCTTTATAGGATAGAGAATATAAAAATATCATCTTTGTATATGTAGCGAAATAAAAATCTGATTTTTATTTTATATACGTTGAAGTAAAGTGATGATTTTTATAATGATGAAATCTATATTTTTGAAAAGGCGAAATCTTTATATAGAGAATAGCGTTATAAAAATAGAATTTTTATCTATATATTAGCGGTAAGGAAATATGATTTTTATATATGGAATAGCATAGTAAAAAATTCGATTTTTAAATGTATGAAGCAAATATAAAAATATGATTTTTAAATTGAAGTGAATAAATAAAAATATGATTTTTATTTTAAAGACATCAAAATATAAAAATGTGTGATTTTTATATGTGTAGTGGCTACGGGCAACGAAGATGATAAAAAGGCGGGAATGAAGAAGATTTCTATCAGTGAAGAGCCGTGAAGTTAGGATAGCTTTCGGTGAGAACTTCTCACCCTTCAAATTTCTTTATTCTAGTTATTTATATATATAAACTAGGATGCAGACGGTGCTTAGTAGCACCCGACACCTGTCATCCACAGACCATGGATGGCTTGTTTGTTAAATTGTTTGATTTCAAAAATTAATTAGATTATTTGATTGAAATTGAATTGTTTGGTGAGAATGAATGGATTTGATTGATGTGTGAATGGCGTGGGCCTTCACTAGACCAGGGATAAGGCTAGGCCTTGTCCCGTTTCTAGTATCGTGCCGTTATGCCGCCGAAATTTTCTAAAATATGTTAGAAAAATAAAAATATCATTTTTATTTTGTAAATGAACTGAATAGATATTCATATGTTAAAATAAAATGTTTTATCGTTAAAAATATAATTTTTAACGTGAATGTGAATAAAATATTCATTTACAAACCGGACGGTTTGTCTATGTACACTTATTTGACTGACATTAATTGGGTCGATAAATTTTACACATCGCCCAACTGCACAAATAAAATCTGTGTTTGATTGTTTGAAACCCCACACGGGTGTTGGGATGAAATATGAAGTTCACTCATCCTGATTGATTAAACATGTCGATCGATTGATTGACAGGCTGTTATAAGCGTTAGATATTTATATTTGATGCTTATACAGTGTAGTGCACTTTGGTTGATGGTTGATTATTTTTCAATGCTATTATATACATGTGATGTATGAAAATCCATATAATTAACATTATATGGTGATTGATTGGGCCTCATTCAAATTTAGAAAATAAAGAATATATAAAATAAAGGTTCATGTGTTGACTGTACTCATCCGTTGAGATCAGTCATGTGTTGAACGAATTATTTTTATAATAAAATTTACATCTTTATCAATATAGAATAAAGGTTCATGTGTTGACTGTACTCATCCGTTGAGATCAGTCATGTGTTGAACGAATTATTTTTATAATAAAATTTACATCTTTATCAATATAAAGT
Organism: Allium sativum; assembly: GCA_030737875.1. Classification (NCBI taxonomy): domain Eukaryota; kingdom Viridiplantae; phylum Streptophyta; class Magnoliopsida; order Asparagales; family Amaryllidaceae; genus Allium; species Allium sativum. The sequence goes on from CM060926.1 coordinate 535,335,843, forward strand.
AAAGGTTCATGTGTTGACTGTACTCATCCGTTGAGATTAGTCATGTGTTGAACGAAGTATTTTAACAAAAATAGTCACACATGGACGGTACTCATTCGTTGAGATTAGTCGTGTGTTGACAAAAAGAAATATTTGAAATAGAATATATAAAGCCGTATTGAATAGTGATGCGCCATTTTGACGCGAACGATATTTATAACGATTTCGAAATGAATTGAATATATAACGATTTCGAAATGAATTGAATATATAACGATTTCGAAATGAATTGAATATATAACGATTTCGAAATGAATTGAATATATAACGATTTCGATTTGAGTTGAATATAAAACGATTTCGAATTGAATGGAATAGAAAACCAATTTGATTTCAATTGAATATATAATGAATTTGATTCAAATAGAAAACGAAACGAATTTGATTTGAATAGAAAATGAATTTGAATCGAATATAAAACCAATTTAAATTGAAAGCGAATTGAAATGAATTCGAATTTAATTGAAATTTGAATTGAATAGAAATGAATTTTAAAACGAATTTGTAAAGAAGAATTCAATTTTGATTCGAATTGAAATGGAAGTTGAAATTGCTGTTGAAACGAATTTAAAACTATTTATATAATTCGTTTTAAATAGAAATCGACGAAATATATATTATATATATTATATATATAATATAATGGCCTGAATAGAACGCGCCGCGCCGCGGTAGTTCGTAAATTTCGACCATTTATTTCAAACGGACATTACGGGAGATCCGACCGTCGGATTCTCCTAAAACCGGAACCGTTGAGTTCGTATCGAAAAGAGCTTTCTAAAGAATATTAGAAATTCAAAATCTAACGGTTGGATTTGGAGATACGTCCAAATCAAATTCGAAAAAGGTCGCTATAGGTGCAGTTCGATGGCCGTTGTTGGAAATCGACTGTACGGGCCTTGATAAAATTATTAAAAATAGTAATAATTTGTATAAAATCATAAGAAATGATTTGGGAAATTTGGGATGAAAAAACTCCACATTTGAAAAGATAAAAATGGTTTTTATCGAAATGCACTAGTTTTGAACTAAATTTAAAACCTAATTATTTTTAAATAAATAAATTAGATTTAAAAGGGGTTTTAAATAATCGGGATTTCTAATATATTTGATTGGATTTGAAATGGGTTTATCGTGAACTGTGTTTTAAATAACACTAGTTCTTTAACCCGATAATAAATAGAATGTGATTTGGGTTTATCGTGAACTGTGTTTTAAATAACACCTAGTTCTTTAACCCAGTAAAAGGAGTTTAACAAATCTGCAATTAGATTGAAATGCGAATGGATAATCTAAATTATCAAATTTAGAAAATGAGCGAGAATGGAGTATTACCAGTTTGCTCCAAAGCGATAGTTAAATCTTTAATTAGATTTGAACGTGAAATGGTAATTAATTTTACCGATAACACCGTGGTATTAGATATGGAGTATTACCAGTTTTGCTTCATGGGATGAATAGGTCGGGATTGGGAAATAAAATAAATAATTACTTCGTTGTGGTTCGCTAATCTCGACTAGTTGGAAAAACCATAATTTGGTTTTAAATGACATCCAAAGGAAGATTACAGGATAAATTTTAAAGAATTTATCATGGATAAAATTAATGGGAACCTTTCCCTAAGAATGTGGAATTTAGAAACTAGCTGTAGGTTGGCTAAGAAGAATGGTTTCCTGGGTATTGATCTGATGTTGGTTTCGGCCTTCGGGGTTAATGTTTGGGAAATTGTTCTCTGGCTAATTTGCGGTTAGTGACTAATGAATAAGAATGAGGCGTATGTTGTGTTTGTGTAACATTTGTTTTCAATATACGCGGGTTGTTCGGAAAGGCCGGGTTTACACCCATTCTGAATAACCGATTCGACGATAAGTCGAAGATGAAGACGGTGGTCGAAGACCGGAAGTCTTCACATCGTTTGGGCAATTACTAACGATCCTGATTGGGCTGTACACCCAAGAGGATGGAAATAGTTGGTGGTCGTCCAGACGTACTTGGAGATGGATGGATATGCGAGGAAAGTGCCTCCGGTTTCGTTCAGACCCAGAACGGACTTGTAAATGGATTGTGTGTCTGACACTGGATTTTATTCTGTGTTGATTGATTTCTATTAAATATACATCTGTTTGGCGGCGGAGAATTTATTCTTTTGCTTAACGCCCTTCTCTGAGACGTACGAGCTCAGAGGTTGTATATCGATGGACATCAATCGCATGGCATGAATTGCCTGTGTGGCACGCTAAGATGCAATGATCAAGGCTTCTGTTGAAAAGCAAAGTCTAGTGGTTGATGATCAAAGCACGCCTACGAGGCAGCTTTGTGTATACGTGAATTCGCGAGCCTCACACCTCGGTATGAGTTAAAAACGGGATACGGACTGCAGGGAGAGCACGACGTTTCTTTCTAGCTTTGGTGGTGTCAGTGACTTACCAGCCCTGACATATATATACTTTTCACCTTTGTGGTTGTTGGATGAGGCGCCTCGATTTTAGGTCTGTAAGGACCGGGAAACGTGTGTTCAGGAATACTAATCCTCTAACGTAAGTGAGGACCAGCCCTGAAGCATCCAGGGGTTACCCAGTGTGCGTAATCCTGGGACATTTGCTAGAGTGTCTCGAACGCGGAGAGGAGCTTGCCCCTTGCCTCGACTCATGACGGAAATCCAATTTCCATTACGTGTAATTCGGTTTTAATTGTAGAACTGGTATGGCGACATGATATATGGTACCCATGCCGTCTATGATTTATATTTATGATTGAAATTGTTTTGACACTATACACTTATTATAGTATCAAATGATTTGTTTTAAACGTACCAAGCATGTTTGGCTATTATAAGGGAAAACCCTATCCTCCGGCTTGCGTTGCATTGTGTGATAGGACCTGGGTCTTATAATAGCTTCATTTTTCGAAAAAGCATTGCGTTGTTTATCTATATGCACTGGTATTCTTGGGAGGAAACCCGTTCCGTGTTATACGGCGTGGTCCCTTGAATTACTCTCTTTTAAAGTAAATTTTAAATAACTGTTTTAGTTCTCACACCAGTCACATGACTGACCTGGAGTTTATTGTTTTAACCTAAACTCTGGGTGCCCCTATTTTCCGCACGGGCAGCTAGTAGTTTTGGTTTTGCAGATTTATATTCACAGGGTCCTGGTTTACAGCTGGAATGATATCCGGAAAGCTTTGTATCCGTATATCACCTTCAGTTGTGCTTTGTATTATTTTCCGCTGCTATGTAATTTATTGTAATCTCTGATATTTCTGTGTAATATTTATTCATTTATACTCTGTATATTCTTGTAATCTGATGCATTGTTGTAATATACAATGAAATGTTCTTCTGTTTGTGTTCTGATTTGTCATGTTCTCAACGTTCAGGGGTTTCGAACGATCTAGATCGGTTTAACGACTGATTCAGATCGAGCGAAATTCCCGGCCGTCACACTAGATTTTTAGAAAATGCCTTTTTAAATCTATAAAATAGATTTATAAATTCCAAATAATAATTTAAATCTAAATTGGATTGAAGGACAAATGTCGTTTAAAAACACCGTCCACGATAAACCCACTTCACGTCTCAATTTATCTCATATCATAAAATAAGATTGCAAATTCTAATAATCTTAATTAAAGGATTTCTCTTTAAATATTTATTCATTATTACCCATATTTTAAAATAATCATTAAAAATATTCTTTATATAAAAGATTTTTATCTTTTACAAATATTCTTTGTTTTAACATATACTTGATTAAAAATATATTTATATATTATAATATATTCTTTATATAAAAAGAATTTCTAATGTAAGAATATTCTTATTTAAAAGAACACATGAATCGGAAAGCGACTCAATCATTTACCATATAATTTTTGATTATATGGATTTCACACATATCATATATAACAATAACAGTAAAATCATCCATTTCATCCAAAGTGTAAATTCCACTGCGTAAGCGTTAAAATTAAATAATAACGCTCATCGCAGCCTGTCGATCTAACGATCAACATACAACTAAATATTGGGATTAGTGTATGTTACTTTTCATCCCAACACCCGTGTAGGGTTTCAACCAACAAACAAATAATAAATTATTTGTGCACTTGGGCGATGTGTGAAAATAATCGACCCAATCACATAAACAAGTCAGGTAACTTGCCTATGGTAGTGTAATCACAATATATAACACGACGATAAAAATGTCTCTTTTTATTTCTATCCTTTTATTGCCTGTAAAATGTCAATAAGAATGAATTCTTTATTTCTATTCTTTTATCGCATCTAAAATGACGATAAAAATATAATCTTTTATTTCAATTCCTTTCATTATAAATAAATGAGAAGAAAGATATAATCTTTAATTCCATTTGTAATAGGGAATACAAATAATAACAAAATATATAACTTTTCATTTTATGCTTCATTTGCAATAGAGAATGCAAATAAAGATTCAGCTTTTTACTTTGATGTTTATTTACATAGAAGAATGTAAATAAAAATTGTGACTTTTTCATTTCATAATTTATCTGCATTAAGGATTGTAAATGAAAATATTTCTTTTATTCTCCTGTTTTATTTGCGTTTAGTAAAGCAAATAAAAAGTGTAATATTAAATTTCTAGTTTTATTTACATCAAGAAATGTAAATAAAAGAACAGCTCTTTATTTTATGTTTATTTACATCAAGTGAAGTAAATAAATAAATAAAAATGTAACTTTTATTTTAATGCTTTGTTCGCATTTAAAAATTTCAACAAAAATGTAACTTCTGTTTTCAATAAATTTGTTTGCATCTAAATTTGCAAACAAAATGTAATTTTTATCTTCTTGTTTGTTTGCAACTAAGGTTGCAAACAACAAATGAAATTTTATCTCTTTATTTTATTTGCATGATAGGATGCAAATAAAAAAGTATTTTCTATTTTCTACGTTTCGTTTGCATCGTAGAATGCAAACAATCCTTTTATTTCTAAGTTACATTTTGAATGCAAATTTTTTTATTATTGTTTATTTACATCAAAATGTAAATGTCCCCTTTTTCATTGTTTATTATTAACAAATAAAAAATCTCATCTTCTATATTTATTCTTTTCAATGAAAGCAATTTTACATAAAAATGGAATTCTTTAATTCTATTCTTTTTGTTGTCTCTAGAAAGACAATAAAATGTAACACAAAAATATATTCTTTTTATCGCTCCAAAAATGTCAATAAAATGCATCACTAACATTGTCTATTTTTATCGCACTAAAATGTCGATAAAAATGAATCACTAACATTGTCTATTTTTATCGCACTAAAATGTCGATAAAAATGAATCACTAACATTGTCTATTTTTATCGCCCTAAAAATGTAGATAAAAATGACAACATTGACCATTCTATTTTCACCGCATTCAAAATGACGATAAAATATTCAACATTAACAATTCTATTTTTAACGCATTCAAAATAACAATAAAATATCCAACATAAAGAAATGAAAGCAAAATGTTCTTTTTATTTCTAAAAAGAAAAACGACAAAAATGCTTCTTTTAATGCTAAAAAGAAACATGACATAAAAATGTTCTTTAAATGTTAAAAAGAAGAAGCGACAAAAATGACCCTTTTCGTGTTAAAAAAAAAGAGAAGGTGACAAAATATGCTTTTTAATTCTAAAAAGAAAAAGCGACAAAAATTATCTTTTTATTCTAATGCAATATCTTTAACAAAAGTGTTATTTTAATATCAATGCGAATTCTCTATTTCTTACTACATATAAAAATGTAAATTTTATCTTACAATTGTATATCTCATCCTAAATTACATATAAAAATGTAAGTTTTAATTTTATTTGCAAATCCCTTTTCTAATTACATATAAAGATGTAATTTTTATTTTGCATTGTAAATTCATGTCTCAATTACATAAAGAGGTGTAATTGTTATAATGCAATACAAATTCATATTCTAATTACATTGAAAAATGTAATTTTTATCATACCAATATAACTCATATATAAATTACATAGAAAAATGTCATTTTTATTTTACCGTTCTAATTTACATCTAAATTACATAGAAAAATGTAATTTTTATCATGCGGTACAAATTCTATTTTAAATTACATAGAAAAATGTAATTTTCATCATGCGATGGAAATTCATATTTTAATTACGTAGAAAAATGTAATTTCTAACATACTACATAAATTCATATCTAAATTACATCTAAAAATGTAATTTTATCATATAGTGTAAATTCACATTTTAATTACCTATAAAAATGTAATTTTTAATTTACTATGCAAGTTCATACATTCATTTCATATACATTACAAAATAAAATGAAATTTCATTCATGCGGAGTAAATTCATTCATAAATTACATAATAAAATGTAATTTATTTCATACGGTGTAAATTCATTCATAAATTACATAATAAAAATGTAATTTATTTTACATCATAAAATTTCATTCTTTTACTTACAATATAAAAATATTCACTTTTATGTTTACAATGTAAAGATGTCAACTTTCTCTTTTTATAATGTAAAAATATCAATTTTTATATTTTACAATGTAAAAATATCAACTTCTCTACTTTACAATGTAAAAATATTAACCTTTCTATTTTACAATGTAAAAGATTAACCTTTCTATTTTACAATGTAAAGATATTAACTTTTCTATTTTACAAAGTAAAAATATGACCTTTTCTATTTTAAAAACAAAAACATTGTCTTTTAAAAAAAAAAATTCTTCAACATGAAAAGATCATTTTTTCTTCAACATAAAAAGATTGACTTTTTTATTTTCAACATAAAAAGATTATCATTTTTCTTTCAACATAAAAATGTGGTCTTTCTAATCTAAATATAAAAAGATCGTCTTTTTTTAATCTAAATATAAAAGGTTGTCTTTTTAATCTAAATACAAAAAGATCGTCTTTATAATTTAAATATAAAAAGATCGTCTTTTTAATTTTCATATCCAATGTTTTCATATCCAATTCCACCACAAACGATAAAATATCACATCATCAATTCAAATCTAGCGCTTCAACTTAGATCTAATATCACATCATCTAAATACAAATCGAATTCACAACATAGAATAACATCCATCGCATAACGATTCATTTTCACCATTCAACGTTAAACAACAAAAGAATAATAATTAAATTAATTAATATTAAATTAAAAATAAATTCTCACCTAGGCCGGATCTGAAATGAATTTTTAACTTTGATCAGGTCTTGTGTTTGAATTCAAAGCGATTTCGGATCTGGAATGATTCAAATTCAAATTCGTATGAAAAATCAAAATTCAGCCTTTAACAACTGACACAGCGACGCTACAAAGCATGGCAAAATCAGAAATAAACATTACCTAAAGTTCAAAACTTTGAATCGAGATAACTCGAGCTACGATCGACGGTTTTACGAACGGTTTGCGGCAGATTGGAGAGCTACGAGAGGGCTATCTTCACCGGGAGTTGGAGGAGGTGCGGCGGCTTGTGGGTGGCGCGGTGGGGGCGCGTTAGGCCGAACTTTGCGGAGGTGGTGCGGCGGTTACGGTCGATGAGAGGTGGTGATTCTTGTCGGAGATTGAAGAGCACGAAAATCTCTTCGAAACGTGTATTTACACGAAGGTTTTCGTTGAGAATTGAGGGAGCAATCAGAGAATGAAATTTTGAATGGGATGGGTTCACTTGCGGCTGAAAAACGACGGGTTGAGGAAGGATGAACAGTGTTTTCAGAATTTATAATATTATATTAGGTTTTCCTAATCATTATTTAATAATTTAATTAGTCCGTTAAAGCCCGTTTTGGTCCGAACTCCGATTTGGGCCTGCTTACTGTCGTTCTTAAGGTTTTGACACCTTCTGAACGCAATGGAATGGGTCTCGGAGCCCAATTCCGAAATATTTATATATTTTATTTAAAATTCCATTAAAAATTAATTAATTAAATATTGACCGTACATTTAAATGTGCCGGGGCCACATACGAACTCCGAAAATTCTAAAAAAAATATTTTTGGCTTTCTTATGATGATACGGCTCTAATGAGACTAATTTTGTTGAATTCTGAGACTGTTTGAAAAATGGTCTTTTTTTTAAGTCTTTTAAAATTCACTGAAATTGACAAAACAGAATTCTTTTTCCATGGTCACAAATTAATTCCAAAAATTATGAAAAATTAAACCTAACAATATTTTGACAGTCCGGATCCAACAAAAGTGGTTTCGTCGAAAACGGAGGTCGTTTGCAAAATGACTATTTTCAAAGGCTATATATTTAATATTAAAAATACATTTTTAAACAAATAATTTCCGAAACTCGAAATATATAAGTGTTTACTGTTTTTCAATGCAGAAACACTATTCCAGACTCAATGGAAGTGGTCTCGAGTCCAAATTCCTTCGTATGTGAAAAGTAGCCTTTTGGGCCATATATATTATATATAATTAAATTCTACAGCGACTTTTCTAAAAATTGAATTGGCCATAACTTTTGATTTCCGTTATGAAATTTCAATTTTTCAGATTTGTTAGAAAGATATTTTTAAATAGATTCTAATATTTTTGGTCTCACTAAAATCCGTTAAATTTTGCATCCTGTACGGTCAGTCAAAGTTCAAGTTTGACTTTTCAAACTACCACGTTATTTCTGATTCCATTTATATTTAAATTAAATTTATTCGTTCTAACTTCGATTAAAATAAATTCTAGCCATTATTATTTAAATAAATTAATTTATATTCTCAAAATTCATTAAAATTTTCTAAAATAAATTTTTTAAATTGGTTCAGAATTTGCGGGTTGTTACACGTTATGAAGCTAGTATGCTTCTAGTTCGCAACATGCATTGGGATCTGATTATATATAGAGTAAGCATCCATGAAGGAGAGAATTTTGTGCCCAGCTGTTGAGTCGAAGAGCTTATCAATCCTAGGAAGCGGGAAGCTCTTTTTGGAGCAAGCCTTGTTTAAGTTTGATAAATCAGTGCATGTCCGCCACTTCCCATTAGACTTCTTCATGTGAACTGGATTATATATCCACTTAGGGAACAACGAGTCTCAAATTGATCCATTGCTCTGTGTCCTTTCCACTTCTTCCTTTAAAGTTGTCGACCTCTCGGGACCACGCATATGCCTCTTCTATTTCACTGGGACGTATTTGGGTCAATGTTGAGCGAATGGTCATGATGGTTGGAGATATCCCACACATGTCATCATGGGTCCATGCAAACATGTCAAGGTTTATACGGAGAAAATTATTTAGTTCTCTCATCGGGATGGGGTCAAGATGGGATGCAATCTTTAAGACCATAGAAGGGTCATCGTTATCAATCAGGATTACCACCGTGATTTTATTACAAGTTTCACTTCGATATCTTGGCTCCTCGTCCTTTCGTGGACAAATATCCTCGAAATAGTAACTGGACATTCCGGGCAGGGATTTCTCCTTTACTTGCTATGCGGTAACGTCCTTGACAGGAAGGGAATTATCTGCAGCTTCTCCCTTCTTCTTGTAACTGTCCCTTTTCCCTTCAGTCAAGCAATATGCTCATCCTAGTACGTGGCCTCCTCATACAACTATGATTCCTTCCTCCATTGAAAACCTCAAAAGCAAGAACCAGAGAGCTATGCATGCTTGGAATTCAGCGACGGCCAACCGGTCCAATAAAGCATCATAGGGAGAGTCAACATCCACAACAACGAATGGGAGAATCTGCACTCTTTGGCTGTCTACTTCTCCTAACTCCATAAATAGTTCAACCCTATGCAGTTATGGCCTCGCTAAAGCCCTGAAAAATCCCCGCTGTATCCCATCTTCAACCGCTACGCTATTTCAATTTGTCCCCAATTGAACAGTAGATCCGTTTCTAGCCCCGCTATTTTCCGCGACACCCGCTAAATCAAGGCTTTTTAACATCCGCTTTAGCATGGCTAGTATAAAGAAGCTTGATTTGACTAGTTTTCTTTTTAATAAATTAAGTATAGTTAGTCTAAAGAACTAAATTTAAGGAATAAGTACCCAATGTATGGTAGAAATATATTATAGTCAGTAAATCTAATGTACATAACCATGATATTGTTTAATTTTGTTACATAAGACTAGTTAATATTGATTTCTTGTACATAGATAATGTGAGAATGATAATTAATTATTTTTTAAATATTTGGTTTTACATCTAATGAACCTTTTTGTGCCTCTGCAATTTTCCCGCTTTATCCCCGTTGCACCTTTTTGCACCTCCAACGCTATAGAACTGCTAAGTGCTTTAACTGCACAAACCATCCCTACCAATTTGTTCGCTGAGCTGTTGAAGCCATGTATTCTTCCCTTACATGGCTCTAAGTCCTTTGCTTCCAACCTCATCGGTGTTAGGAATGCAGATTAAGGACCTTAAAACAAACTAAACACTAGAGGGAGCTAATTAGTGTTTTATAAATTTTATTAATTTTTTGAAATACTTTTGGATTTATCAGAATGTTATGCATATCAAAGATATCAACAATCAAAAAATCAAGCGCAGATGCAGAAAATAAAAACAAAAGAAACAAAGGATTTTACACACCTAGATTTTATACTAGTTCAAAGTTACGCTACATCAAGTCTCACACAACACTGGGTTGATGTGGATTTCTATTCAACTAGTATCCAATATTACAATCCTTGATCTCAGGGCTACAAGGGAACACCTCAATTGATTTCCAAAGTAAAGTAAAACTCAGTTGATTTACCGGGCCACAACCAACACCCAATTGATTTTCAGGCTGTAATCACATCCAATTGATTTCCAAGCTACTGTCATGCCTTTCTCCGTATCAATTTTGAAATATTGACTCGATAGAACTTGATCTAACGATCTTTGATTACATGTAGTCTATAACTCTCGAGTAGCACTTGAATTTCATAAAGAGTTTGATGGGGAACTAAAAGAGAAAGATATTGATATAGTTCTCTAGAAAATCGGTAGAGTAATAATTATAGATTTTAAGAATTTAAGAAGATTAATGGAGAGAGAAGAAAGGAAGAAAATAATGAAAAGTCAATTAAAAAATCGAATTTAGAAGCCTAATTATAGTCTCCGAACAGTCAAATCCTTTCAGAATTGTTTTGAATTAAAAAGTCACAACTTTTCAAAATTTAAATTTCAAACAAACGACACACATTTCGACATACTAATTTTTATATGTCGACATCCCTTAAGGAATTTTCAAAAATGAAAACTTTGATTTAAAACAAATAACGGTTAAATAAATTATGATAATTCTTGTGTTAAATAAACTATATTCCTTTATATTAAAATAGAGTTTTTCACGTAAAAATACATACTAAAAACATATATTAAGTTTATTTAAAAAATAATCCAAAACTAAATAAAAAATGATATAAAAAGTATTATATAAAACAATAAATATAAAAAATAATTTAGAACTTAAATATAACTAAGGAAATTGAAAACATAAGTGTGACGACCGTCCACAACCCCTGCACTACAAGAAGAATTATGCGCTGAAAGGTGTGTCAGACAGCTGTGGACGATCATCATAGGTAAACAACAACATCGGAACATGTCGTAGAACTCACAGTGTAAGGATAAAATACAGTAGAAAATATACATAGGTAATAGTAGTGTAGCATCATATAACAATCTTTTGAAACTTTCACAACACCCTGAAAGATTATCCAAACATCATAGGAAATATCAAAGTCTGTATGTAAAGCCTCACTACAACGCTCATAGAGTAACTCTAATGGCGAAATCAAAAATAGTAGATAGTAATAAAACTGGTACGTAAGCCTCCAGCTTGCCTCCGAACTGCAACATCGTCCTCACTGGTCACCTATCACCTGCCACCTAGTCTGCCCATCCATAACCGGATGAACAGCCTAAGGTAATAAGAGGGAAACATAAAACCTTGAGTCAGGCAATAGTCTTAGTGTGCGATAAAATAGCTAACAAACATCAACAATAAAGTATATGAGAATGGATAGATAAACATACTAATCTACCCACAACACCAGAGAAGAACTCAACCCTATCATCCCCACATTGGACAGTGATAGCCTTTACAACAGCATTTCAACCATACATCCATGGAAACGAAACACCCATTCAATCATGGCAAAGCACTCATGACAGCCAAATTATATGTATCTCACGTAAACCATCCTAATCAAACTCAACATCCATCAAACACAAGCCCCAGAAGCCTAAACCAATATCATACAAGCACCTAAGGAACATCTCCTTCGTCGTTGGACAATCTACATGAGACGGTACAAACAGAGCATCCAAAAAATCAGACATCATGACTGACTTTGGCTATCACTGCCAATCCTGCTTTGAAACCATCGTTAATCGAATGGAAGCCAACCTTGCCATATGTCAAGTGCTAATGGTAACTCCAGTTCTAGCATAAACTCCATAAACCTTTTAACGATATGTATGCATGTCCAACCTTGACAGCTAGGCCTTTCGACGATACCCAAGGTACTTGACCTATAATCGATCTTTTAGGTGCCCCTATCGTACCCCTGCTTTGAGCCTGCTAGAACTTACGACAACGATAATCTCTCGGCCTTTGCATCTCTAGTCATCCAACCCGATGACTTTTCATAGCTCAAGCAACCTTTTCAAGCAACCACTATCCACTAACTCACGACCTTTGAGTTGTCACCTCATTCGCCGTTCTACACCAATCAATGAACACATTTCAACACTTCGAACCTTCCTACTTGAATTTACTTCGAAGTCACAGCCTCATTGAGCCAAATTACATCACTGCACTGCATCTTTGCTCAGAAATGACCCTATGCCACCGAACCCCTGGCCATGCTTGACCGACCCCAAACCATGCTCAATCACAACCAGCTATGCACACCCGACCACTTCACGCTCAACTCAAGCTTGCTCGACCCCATACATCTTTGCTCGATCGACCCTGGAATGCTTGACCAACCACACTTCTGCTCAACCCTGGCTTACTCAACCCAAACCAAAAGATGCTCGACTTGACCCCATTCTGGCTCACTTAACCCGACCACATGTGTGCTCGACCAACCCCATATTGTACTACACTATACTGCATGTTGTACTACACGCTCGACCGCCCCACTTGCACGCACGACTCGTGGCCTGTACATCCCTAATTCAAGTCCAATATCGACCAAAACATCACTAATCGACACAATCAACAAAATATACTCATCTAATTCATCCCATACAACCATAAGCATATTATGAGATCACTAACAACATGAATATGATAATTTCATCAAAAATTATGCAAATCACTTCAAAATCATGATAAATGAACGTAAAGATTAAATTGTGGATCTAACTTGCATAAACATATGAAACGACATAGCAATTATCGATTTAAACTTGCTAAAATAGATCCTAGGTTGACTCATATGAAAATGGACTTACCAAGGTATAGGTCTATGGGAAAATGCTTGAATTTGGTTAAAAAATGATCATTCATATACTTCATTGAATCCATGTGAGAGATGCAAATCACTCACCAATTCTCCAAAACAAGCAAAAATCAATGAATTAAGATTCCGGACAACAAGCAATTCAAACTAAACCCCTTGATCCCATGAACTCCCACTTCGAATGATGTAGATCTAGCCTCCAATTGTGTTGATCTTCAATTTCCTTAGATTTTGTTTTTTAATGGTGGAAAGGTGTTAGAGGAACGACGAACATAGGCCACCAAATGGGAGAATGGAGAAAGTAAACTATTCTCCATACCTCTCACCCCCTATTTATAGCTTTCCACCAACCTACTAATGGGCCTCTACAAATCAACCCATTAAGGCTCCCAAAACCTGAACAGCCAATTGAAAAACCTTAAAATATCGATTCCTCCCAAACGATGAGCCAAATCTCTAATGTAACCACTCTACGGAAAGGCAGTCACCATTTTCTTTCCAATAGGATAGGTTTAACCACGTGATTTGACCTGAGTCAAAAGTTATGACATGTACAAGGCTTACAAGGGAAAAATGGTCATAAACAAAATTGGTAAAAATTATGGGCATGTCTCACATCCCCATAAGCATTATATCAAAATATAAGAATGATCCAACGCTCAGGGAATAAAATAAAAATAGTTTACAATCTTCCGATACGTAAAATGCGGGCAGTTATAATAAGTAACTATGATAAAGTTAGAATTAAATCTATAAGTAAGAAACATTTGAATCAGGTATCAAAATATATTTAAGAAATAAAATTTAAAAACAGGAGTTAAAATAAAATTTTAAAAGTTAAAATATATTTAAGAATAAAGAGATATAGATTTAAAATAAGGAAGTAATTTTGAAATTATTTGAAAATAGATTTAGAAAACAAGGAAGTAATTTCGAAATCATTTGAAAATAGTAAGAGAAAGTTTGAAATAAAATTCAATAATTTAGTGCTAACTAGAGTTTTAACAAAATATCTAGACACAATTACTTTATATTCCTTGAATTCTTGATATTCATGAGTCTTGTATCTTCAACTCTTCTCATATGAAATCTAGATTCTCTAAACTGTATAGTCTTCAATAATAAATACCTACATAGATTTCCTGCATATACAAACATATATATATATATATATATATATATATATATATATATATATTCTAGATAATAATGTTGGTGTATATTTTATAACAATAATAATTGAAACAAGGTTGTTATCATCAAAACCATTATCATTTATCATCAACATCTCAATCCCTAACAATCTTCTCATTTTTGATGATGACAACCTTGGTTTATCAAAAATTTCATACCTGTTCATGCCTGATGTCTTGATTCTCCATTTAATCCCCCTTAATCCATAAACACCTTTTGAAACTACTAACCTCCCCTTAATCTAAGCTCTGTTTTATAATTCTCCCATTTTGTCATCAACAAAAACCATATATATACCTAATTATACAATTATACTTCCCATAAAACTAAGGCATAGTTAAAAATTAAAACTAATATGATTCTAATTTCTTAAACTTCTTAAAATTAGAACAACATGTAATAACTAAGTATTCTAAGTTTAAACTATATTAAGATAAACTATATTTCAAAGCATATAATACAAACCAAACCAATTCAATTCAAATCAATACATACATTCAAGCAAGCCAATTCATACCAAACCTATCTTAAAGTTCTTTACAAAATCAATTTTAAAGCAATCAAATCAAAACAAACAAATTTTTGAATACAAATTCATACATTTCTAGGAACTTCTACCCAACCATCATCACCGAAGATTGGATCGCCTTTATAGCATCCTAATCCTTGGTGAGAGGTTTTCCAATGATGTTGTTGTCTTCATTTTTGGAAAGAGAAGAGATCACTCATCGAATTGCATCAAAATGCTTTTCTCGTTGTTTTATCATTTGTATTTGACTTAATTCTAAGTGAGGTTGTTTGCAAAGAATAATAGAGAGAATATTCTTGAAAGAATTAAGTATTTCTTTAAGATTTTCACTCAAATTATGGTTTTGGAAGCTATGTATTTGATTTTATTAAGAAATAATGAAAGCAAATGAAGGAGGAATGAATAAATGAGTTTGTATGAAAGAAATGGTTATATATAGGCTCTGGAATTCGTTTGAAATGAATAGACACTAATAGGTTAAAGCATTTTTTTAAATTTAAACAAATTTGAAAATCCTACTGTTATACGTCGACATATACAAATAGTATGTCAACACATATGTGTTATTTTCAATTTTTTAATTATTTTGTTATTTATGCTTTGTTTTGACTTATATATGCTTGTTTTAATTACTTTGATGACTATTCCAAAGAGTTTTAAGAAAGAATTAACAGAAATATAAAGCTTCATTCATACTAACGATAACGATATATTGGATTAATACATAACATGAAATAGAAATATGGAAATTGAAATAAAAGCAAGCACGACATGATTATAGACTTAGAATTCAGCAGAGGAGGATGAGGATAAAGACGAGCCAAGTTTTCCTTCAACTTTCCAAAGAACATGTTCATTTTAGAAGACATATTTTCAAATTTCTTACTAAATGACCTATTTAATGCCTTTTGATTTTTGGCTAGAATTGTTTTATTGTGAAGGAGGATTTTCTTGGAAGGGTTTTTCTTGTTAGCGGGAAATTCAACATTTTCTAAGGAAGTCTTTTCATCTTCTTCAATATCCATTTGTTAGCATTTTTTGTCTTGTTCCATTTTTGCTTGTTTCCCTGCAAATATTTCACATGGATGAAACACATGTGGAAACTTCATAAGAGATATATTTTTGGAATTGAAAACTTTTCTAGAAACAAACTCTTCACCTTTGAAATCAATTCCAAAATATTTGAAAATACCAGTAAGGTAAACTCTATGATATAACGTATTTTCTTCTGACAATAAATCCTTTAGAGAAATTCACTTAAAATCACTTGAGTCCAATATGTCGTAGTTTCCAAAATCTTTACAAACTTTCGACATTGGGTTGTTGAAATTTTTGGAATGTAGTGTGATGGTATATTGGAGAAGTAAGTTGATAATTCTTACTTTAGGACAATAAAAACGGCTTTTGAACTCCAAATTTTCATTACTTTTAGAAATATGGTGAAAGGTCTCTGTATCATTTTCATTGATCTTAAAATTCATGATATAATTTCCAACATTTTTGCGACCAAAAGTAGCACGCAAAACATCACAATTCAAAACAATTTGAGTTCCTTTTACACCTCTTTATGTTTCACTTTCATTTCGTTGATAAAAATCATGATTCAAGTTTGCATAAAACATTTTGACAAAATTTTGGTAGCAAACTTCATCATTCTCCCCAGAATCAATTAAACTTAAAATTCATTTTGATGACAGAGAGATTCAAGACCATAAGAAGCTAAATAACCAAAAAATCATAATTTTTTCCTTATTAACTTTACCAAAGTTTACATAGGTTATGTAATCTTTGATATCATCTGGGTTGTTATAAAGAAAGCCTTTGGTGGTCCTGGTCGGCCTCATTGTGTTTTGTGTGCTTGAGAAAGCTATTAGAGAGTTTATTTGAGGAGTATAAGAATTTGAAGATAAATTTGAATTTTGAATTAAAGGTAGAAAGAGATGATAGAAATAGACAAATAAATAGAAACCAAAGAACATGTTCTCTCGTTACGGGACACCTTTTCAGTACATTGGATTTGGGGAAAAGGTGGAGAGAAATTCAAATTTTGAATTTCATTTTTTCATGTATATGTCGACGGATACAAATTGGTATGTCGACATGTCTTCTGATTTTTCAAGGGGACAATTGATTTTTGACTTACTTATAACTTATATTCTTGTTTAATTATTTCCTAGTATAATATTTATTACAAAAATTCTTTTATATTATTATTTTATTAAATTATTATTTTAAATTTTGAATTTAAAATTTCTAAACAAAGCAAACAACCATTCAACCAATTTAATTTAAAAATTATTATAAAGGCATACCAATTTTTAGATCCGTTCTTTGATTTCTTCTGATTCGTGAATTGTTGTGAAACACATATTCAAAGTGTTCCTTTCTTTCTCTTCATTACTAGAAGACGAATCAGAATCATCTAGACTTGCTACATATGCTCTTTTTCTCTTCTTTCATGACTTATCATTTAAAAGTTGATTATGTCTCTCCAGATAAGGACAGAATCTTTTCAGGTGTCCTAGTTCATCACAGTTAAACATTTGACATTACTCGGGACTTCATTATTTTTCATAGAATTTCTTTGCTCATTTGTCTTGAAATTATTTCTTTTTCTATACCTCAGGAATTTTCTAAAAGTCCTTGTCATTAATGCCATTTCTTCATCATCATCGCTATTTGAGTCAGAATCTTCAGTTGTTGCATTAATTATCAATGATTTCTTTCTAATGGCTTATTTTCTTTCCTTCCTTGCATATGGACTTCAAACGACATTAGATTACCGATTATTTCTTCAATTTTTACTGCACTTATATCATTGGCCTCTTCGATTGCAAGTTGTTTTGATCCCAATCTAAAGTTAATGAATTAAGGGGGTTTTGTGACTTGATCTTCCTCATAATATGTTTTTCCAAAGCCAATAGTGAATGCACGATCTCCTGGAACCTGCAATATATATCGAAGATAGATTCATTCTGATTCATTTTAAATAATTTATTTGTTAACATAGATATTTTGGTCGGTTTAACTTTGGTTGTTCCTTCATGAGTCACTTTCAAAGTTTTCCAGATTTAATATACAAATTTACAAACAGATACCCTATTAAATTATTTTCTATCTACTGAAAAAAAATAAAAATTCATAGCCTTCAATTATTTTATGCAGTGGCTTTTTGATTATTAGTCCATTGTGAAAAATTAACAATGGATTCAACATATTCAGTTTTTTGATATTCTAAGTGTCTAAGCCTGGAGATTATAATAATTTTTCATTCCACAAAACTAATAGCATAATTACTACCATTGAATAATGGTGGACTAACAATGGGCCGACCTTCTGCAAATAAATTATAATTATTGACAATTCCAGTGTTGATTGACATTTAAACATTTCAAAAATTCAAATTATGAAAACTTTGAAAACCAATGCTCTGATACCAATTATTGTGGATGAGGATTAAGGATCTTAAGGAAAACTAAACACTAGAGGGGTAAAATAGTGTTTTAAGGATTTCATTAATTTCTTGAAATCTTTTTGGACTTATCAGAATGTTATGCAAATCACAGATATCAAAAATCACAAATCAATCACAGATGTAGAATATAAAAATAAAAATAAAAGCAGTAAAAGGAAAGTACACACCAGGATTTTATATTGGTTCAGATTTACCTTACTTCATTGGTCCTACACAATTCTAGGTTGATATGGATCTCTATTTAACTAATATCCAATATTACAGTCCTTGATTTTAGGGATACAGGGGAACACCCTAACTGACTTCCAGAGTACAATAAGACTCGGTTTATTTTTGGGCCATAACCAACACCCAATTGATGTTCGGGATACAATCACATCCAATTGATTTCCGGGTTACAATTACACCTTTCTCGGTATTAGTTTTGAAGTATTGACTCGAAAGAACTTAATCTTGCGATCTTTGATCAACCTATAACTCTTAAGTTGCTCTTGAATTTCAAAGAGAGTTTGATGGGGAATCGAAAGATAAAGAGATTGATTTAATTATCCTTGAAAATTGGCACAGTATAAGTATAGATTCTACGAATTTAAGAAGAATAATGGAGGGAGAAGAAAGGAAGAAGATGATAACAAAAGTCAGTTAAAAATCGAATTTAAAATCCTAATTATAGTCTCCTTAAAGTCAAATCTTTTCAAAATAGTTTTGACTTCAAAAGACACAACTTTCCAAAATTTAAATTTTAGAATGAACAGTACATATATCGACATACTCATTTTTATATGTCGACATCCCTTAAGGAAATTTCAAAAATAACTATTATGATTTAAAACAAATAATAGTTAAATAAATTATGATAATTCTTGAGTCAAGATAAACTATATTCCTTCGAATTAAAAAAGAGTTTTTCAAGTAAATATATATATTAAAAACATATGTTAAGTTGATTTAAAAACTAATTCAAAACTAAATATAAAATGATATAATATTATTTATATAAAACTACAAATATAAGAAATACTTTAGAACTTAAATATAATTAAGTAAATTGAAAACATAAGTAAATATGATAAAATTAGAATTAAATCTATAAGTAAGAAACATTTGAATTGGGAGTTAAAATATATTTAAGAAACATAATTTCAAAACAGGAGTTAAAATAAATTTCTAAGAGTCAAAATAAA
The DNA here is from genome assembly GCA_030737875.1 of Allium sativum. Classification (NCBI taxonomy): domain Eukaryota; kingdom Viridiplantae; phylum Streptophyta; class Magnoliopsida; order Asparagales; family Amaryllidaceae; genus Allium; species Allium sativum. Next base: position 535,355,702 of record CM060926.1, read on the forward strand.
TTTAAGAACAAAGAGATATAGATTTAAAATAGGGATGTAATTTTGAAATCATTTGAAAATAGATTAAAGTAACAAGGAAGTAATTTTATAATCATTTGAAAATAGTAAGAAAAAGTTTGAAATAAAAATTCAAGAATTTAGTGTTATCAAGAGTTTTAACAAAATATCTAGACATAATTACTTCATATTTCTTGATTCTTGAATTTTTGATACTCATGGGCCTTGTATTTTGAATTCTTCTCCTTTTAAATCTTGATTCTCTAATTTGTGTAGTCTTAAATAATCAATACCTGCATAGATTTCCTGTATATACATACATATATTCTAGATAATAGTGTTAGTGTATATTTTATAACAACCTGAATTTTGACAGACCAATTTTTTTCTTCAAAAATCCCAATCTATCAAAGCTCGAGTTTTCTTGTTTGGTATCCTGTAGAAAAGACAGAGATAATAAATATATTGGAGCTTGGTAAACATCTCATAGAGGAATGGATAAAATATAACTTAATCAAATATAGCCTTACCGAAGTAATAGTATTGTCTAACTAGTACCTAAAGCTATCAAATCTCTGCATAAACCTAACCTACGAGTATGTTATGAGTAGGGAGTCAAAACACAAAGTTCTGGTCACTGGAAAAATTATACATTCTGAAATAACCCAACATATATCGTTTTGTTATGTTTTCTTATTTATTAGGTTATTTTAGGTTAACAGCTCTCAAGGCTCTACACTCACGGCGTACCCATCCACTCCTTAGTAGATTAACCTAATATAGTATATATGTACCTATACCCTCACATCTCAATGTACACCTTATAGTACCCTCCTCGTACAGTCTCCACCATCATACTACGAAAGCGTATGCAACATCTATCCTACGCCGAACAGTGTACAGAAATCCAAATCATTACACCACGTAATCGCACATGAACAATCATCGCTATGCCACGTAAGCGTGCGGATTATCGCATCCAAACTCTTCAGTTGATTCAAGTCTCAACACAGAGTAATGCCCTACTGTTTATGATACATCACCCAGTGCGTGTATATAGACCCTCACACGTACGTATTGTCTGTCGTACCCCGAGTCCCGTAATAAGGTTGCATCTAATGCATGAAAATCGGTCGGAAGGTTTCATATCTATATAGGTCCGCCTTAAAGGGCCTATAGTATAGATATCCAGAGTATGGTCTGCATTTTCCCGGTGGCTATGGTCCCACCTGACCTCTCCTTCAACTAGTGAAAGACTACATCAAAAGCTAAGTGATATGCCCCTAGCAAGCAATCTAACATCCAATTTGGTGTGTCCCACAACCAACATCTCGATAGTGGAAGATGAATGGCCTCTTGGTTTATCTTTAGTCTTTCCGCATCCCGCTGACTACCGATGATAGGTACCCGATGATTACTATCCTGTATTGGTCCCGACCCAGCCTCTTCCCGTGGAAATCACAGAGTCACCCAATGCCATCCACCATTTCCTTCTGACTGCCAAGCTAAAGTTGTAGTCAAGGTATACCCGCCGGGTAGTACTGCGTAGACCAAACCTTTACAAGAAGAGCTTGGGCGTGTACCGTAATAGAGGAACACCACATAGTACCCTAACACGTCCTTCGGAAGTCGCGTGCTTCCTTCCAATCCCGCTGAGCAAGAAAATAGAATAATAAGCAGAATTACCAAGCAGACTATTTAGATGGATGTGCTCCTCCATGTCTCAAGACACCTCGATGATCTATGCCGTTGGGTTCTTTACCTTCGTACGTGTGGACTGGTCCAAGTGCATCACATTAACATATTATTAGATCTTACGTCTAATCTTTTAATCGTGCGATGTTCTTATCTTATCAGATTTCTAATTAACTTGATTACCCATATATTAGTTTTTTATTCAAATTACCAGGTTTTCTCTGAGCCCCTTATATCTCAATGGAATGCACCCCTCTTGCTTATTAATCCAGTTATTTAACTTAACTAGTTTTAACTTCTTTAATAAGTCAGTGACATATAATGTTATTTCTTAGATTGTGATCAATGAAAGTATTATACAACCTTTTACCCTCAGATTTTAACTAATGAAAGTAATCTACAACCCCATTTTTTACCACCATGTCATTTATTGCCAATTACTTGTTTACAAGTTACAATAACATGTTTTATATAGTGTATAATTAAGTACATCTTACCCGCAGTTCTCATGTTTTCTATGACATGTCTACTTAATATATAATTAAGTCCAACTTATTCCAATTCATAAATCCACTTTATCCTTTCTAATTTAATCATAACCTTGTCTTACACTATCATCACAACCTGTTGTTGTTTACTTATTAACTTTGTCCTCTTAACTAAGGTTTATTAATAAGTTCTCCTTTTCATTTATTATAACCCATGTTATAATTCCGCTTGTCCCTAACGCAAGCCTATCTATTTTATAACGTTCTCATTCATATAATTAATTATAATAGGTTATATTCCCCATTCATCACATTTTTCCTTGGTTCCTTAACATTAACCAAACTTTTACTATTGTAACATCCATTTATTTACCGTCGTGTATATTCTCATTATTATAGGAAAATATTTTCACACACCTCATTAGATTGATTAGTGGGAGTATGTAAAGATCTATTTTCATAACGCACATCAATCAAGATCTGCAGTTGCAAGCTACTTCTTTTAATTTCATCGTGGACATACATATACCTTTTTATTAGATTAGTATGCAATGCGGTAAAAGAATACCCATTTCACACTAATACCTTTTTCCCTTTTCTTTTCTTCCAACTGCGTTTACAATAATTTTACCGTTATGAAAATGTATCCATTTCCCTCTAAATTGATCTGACTCAGTCCTACTAACTTCCCCTTTTTATTTTTTGAGTTAGATGTTAATTCCTATTTCATTTACCATTTCCATATCACTGTAAAATTTTCCATACAATTTAGGGACATCTATTCTTTTTCCCATATCACGGTAGTTTAATTTACAAAATATCCAATTTATTGTTAAATAACAATTTCAAAAGCATATTCATGTATTGTAAATTCCACAATTTCTGTATTGTAGTTATTCTTAACCCAAACCTAAGATTAATTCAGCAGATTTGTACAACAGTAATATTCTTAACGCACATAAAAGTAAATTATATCGCAATTACCACAAATCACAATTACTTATCATGATAAGAATAATAGGTAATGTAAATGGTAAATATATCGTTACTCAAATGTGTAATTCTAAATCCACTCATTTGATATCTTTCTGATCCTTGAATTTGATTTAGATTTGTGATTCTGTGGCCTTCCAACTGAATCTAGTATTAAAATAACCACGGGTTCCCAAATCTGATACTAAAAGAAGAGGGAAAGAAAGAAACCTAAATAAATCAGATTCACAGGACTTACCTCGCATTGATCAGAAATCTAAACACCTATGTTGTAGGTTTACATTCTTTGTCTCCAAATCTTGAATCAAACCCCTAAAAGCTAATATTCTAATTTCTAAATGATTTGGAGAAGAAAGAAAATGGCAGAGCCTTGGCAACATCTCAGAAAATTTGAGTTGAAAGTAAGGCCTGCTAGTCTATTCATAGGTGTACACGAAATTCTGGTCCATCCGATTCACTAACATAAAATTTGAACTGTATAAATCAGAAAAATATATGGCCTAGATGGGTCGACCCAACATAGAAGCGGGTTGACCCTAAGGTCGACACATGGGTTGACCCTAAGGTCGACACATGGGTTGACCCTAAGGTCGACACATGGGTTGACCCTAAGGTCGACACATGGGTCGACCCATGTGCAGTCTGGGTCGACTTAGCTCCTGGGTTCTTAGTGTATTTTCCTGTCGATTGAATTTCTAATTAACGTTAATTTTCTGTTTAGTTTATTTCTTAATATAACTCATCTGAATTATTTTTTCCCCTTATAACACATACGTATTTTCAAATTCCATGCCTATGCGTATATATACACGTACGGTATTTTAAATCTTTACACGTTAATAATTTTCCTATACGGACTCCATTTTGGGCAAATCATATATCAAAACAAATCAAAAAATTACCACAAACATAATGGTATATGTTTCGAGCCTAAATTATGAAACCATATATTATTGATATGTTATAAAATATAGGATGTTACATATTTTATAACAATAATAATTGAAACAAGGTTGTTGTCATCAAAACCATTATCATCAACATCTCAATCCTAACAATATGGTCATAAGCTTTCTTGAACTAAGTATTTATGGAAGTTCCGCGGTCTAGGAAGATTTTGTGTACCATTGTTGGGTCAGTCATGGCTGAAATCACCAATGAATTAGTGCTATGGGATTCTTCCCCCTCTGCTTCTCTATTTCGGAAGATGATATGATCTGCCATCGCCCTCCTTTGCTTATAGGACTGGCTTCTTGAGCACTCTTCAACCTCTACGCATTTCATTGCATTTACATATTATTTATGGTTCCAATTCTGAAATCAGCTAGATGTGGTCCTTCGACTATTGTGTTGATTATTGTACCTTTACCTTTATCTCTTTGTTGAGCAGCGGCTCTAGGAGCTGCTCGACCTTTTTAAGGTCTGAATTTACCTGTCCTTTGTCCCTTTGGGAACCCTTATATTCGTCCAACTTACCTTCACGAAGTGACTTCTCCACAATGTCTCAAAGATGATGGCACCCATTAGTCATGTGGCCGTATATCTCGTGAAACAAACAAAACTTTCCAGTTTGAACCTCTCCTACTTGGTCAACTCTCGTAAAGGCGTCTTTACATACTGCATACTACATGTATCCAAACAAATGTTTTCCAGGGTATTATTTAGCAGAGTGTAGTTGTCGAAAGTTGAAACTGGGGTTGCTTCTTAGCATCCCTCTCCTAGTTACAACCCCCACCAATGTCATGCCTGTGATAGTTATTATTGCTTTAAATTTGATTTCCCACATTCACATTAACTTTTCCAGAATTCTCTCTAGGTTGCTTTACAACAACATTACTCTATACTCCTTCATTCACTACCTCACTCACCCTCCTCTTCCAACTCTACTAGCCTTTTCAATCCGTAAATGAATATTGGCTTTATTGTTAAATTGATCAAGAGTCGTGGGAGGCTTCCCGGTCAAATATTTTCCAAGTTCAGTCTTTGGGTTTACCCCATCAACCAATGCAATCTATATTGTTTCTGGATTTGGATTGCTAATCTCGATAACGGCCGTATTAAATCGGTAAAGATAATCTTTGAGCATCTCCCGTGGAAATGACTCACACACGAGAGGGGCATGACATTCTTGGACTTAGAGGAGAGGAGGCGGAATTGCTTTAAGAACTTATTAATCAGATCTTCAAAGTTTGACACCAATTTCGGAGGCAGATGAGTGAACCACTTAAGCGCGACCCCAACAAGGTAGATAGGGAATACTTTGCATTTTATATCATCTGAAGCACCAGTTGAATTCATGAACCAAGTGTGTCTCATCATATGTTGGTGAAGGTCAATCCTACCAGAGTAATGGTACATCTGCAACAAAATGGTATATGACTGCGGTCAATCTCCCGGTCTCCATTATTATATCTGCAGCTATCTTCCATAATTTGCCTCACCATAGCAGTCAGGTCAGGTGTATTGAATATGTACTCTGGTTCCAACCCTCGCCCAATCTAGCCCTCTCTAATCCCGCTGCAGGCTATGTAGCCTGATCTACCGTCCAGGTAGTGTTTCCTTAACCTATATTGTCCCAGTTAATCACAGGATGCGAGGGAGGAAGCATGAGGGTGTAGGGGAGTGCGAGCTATAGGCTGTCTCTAGGTCAGGAAAGAATTGGGATCGACAAAGTCTGGGTCGGCATTGGATGGATTGACGTTGGCTGGGTTGGCATTGTTGAGCTGAATTGGAAGCATGCCAAACCGGAATTCTTTAACATTATGGGATCTTGTGAAATGCTGCCTCTATTGGTCTACCTCCCCACTTTTTCAAGTTGACGCTTGGCCTCGGTGTGATGATGTTGTTGGGGAGGAGCTCTGTGGCTCCTGAATTCCTCCCATTGCATCTTCGTCTTGTTCATGTCTTACCTTAATGTAGCATTCTCGTGCATCTGATCCCTCAACACCATTGTTGCCTCTCTCACACAACTGGCGCTGGTCCAGTGCCAACAGTGCTGTCACAAAGGGCAACAGCCATGATTAGGGCATAAAAAACCCTAAAATAGAAAAGATGCATGAAAGGAAGAAAAAAACACGCTGCCTCTTCTCAGATCCAAAAACCATAAAAAACTGGAGAATGCATGAAAGGAAAGAAAGCATAGTACCCGACTGCAAATTGCATGAAGGAGAATACTCGCACCGAAATTCATGAATCAAGACCATTCTGGGCTTTGACCGACGGAGAGAGATGTGGAGAAAAATGGATTGATTTAAGTTGATTGGTGAAGGAAACCTGAGTTAAAGATGAAAAATATCAAGCTTTGATTTTGATTTGAGGAGCGCGGTTTTAGTCTTGAGTTGGGGGCGCGGTTTCAATCTGTAGAAGCAAGCAGCGGCTTGAACCCTAATTTGTAGAAGATGGCATATTGGAGCGTTTACGATGAACAAGGCTTCACATGGGATAGAGCTGTATATTACATCTGCTACTAGAGCCCGTAGTTCATGTATTTTCTATAAATGAAAAGGTTTGGGCTTTATCAATGTCAATGTTAATTTGTTTAAAGATTCAGCTGCTCTTTCTTTTATGTTAAATACAAATTTGTAGTCTTTTAAGTGTTCCAAAAATGGATGAAATTCAAATGAATTAGGACATAAAGGTACAATTATTATAATAATCTAGCTACTCTTTCTTTTTAAGTGATCATAATCATTTTTTAGTGATTAATTATGATCGGCCATTTCAAATGGATTTGAAAAAACGATTATTTGTTTTGCATGTTTATTTTCATATTGCATTTTTTTACATATTCATAAAATAAAATACAGGAATTAGCAAATCGGAATTAAATCAGAATTTATGGAATTTTCAAACCAAGATCAAAATCTTAAATTTTCTACATGGACGGAATGGAAACGGAAACAGAGATTTCGATTTTTTCTTTCAACTACAGCTTGTCAAAAAAAATGTTTAAAAGCCTTATTAGGTACATTGCAGATCTCTTTTTCTACCTGGACTAGTACAAATATTATATTTGGTAAGCCGGGATAGATTTCTTAGTTGAGATTTACGTCTAAGCTGTATTTATGTTCTTCCGAAGGCTGTGATTTTCTAATATTATATATCTATGTCTTAAAATATGAATATTATTTAATATCATTGTGATTTTTTTTCATTAGGGGCATCATTTAGCAAAAATTGCACTGGGCATCATAAGTTTCAGGACTGGCTCTGTTCTCTCAGCTTGGTCATTAGTTGCATGAATTCATCTCAAGTGGCAAATGTAATTGTCAAGGCACGATCAGCAGAAGAGGTGGTGTGTAACGTCCCGTATTTTTTGATGGTTAACGTTGAATGATTTAAAACGATTAAATATTTGATTTGAATTTAAATTGGAGATTTAAATATAGTTATTTATTTAATTTATTAAATAAGAATATTTTTATTCGATAAATATAAAGTGTTTGAAATCAATTTATTATTTAAACGACATTATCGATATGTGTAAATAGTGATATTTCAAAATTCGACAAGATAAATTCCATTGGATCAGTAATAGAGTATTGTTGCCAGATTTTGTAACATTTAAATTTACTGATTTAACATACGATCAGTAAACATCGAAGAATAATTAAATCGAATTTATTTTTAATCATTAGTTTAAATTTATACCTTCACCATACGATCAAATTGGACTTTGAAACTTGTTCCAATGTGTTAAGAACAACGGTATAACCCTAGAAATGCCATTTGTTGCGTTCAAATAGGAGTTAGAAATCAACGCGATATTTTAATTAAATAAATTTACATTGGTTTGAATTTATTTAGGGTTCAATGTGGAAGTTCCTTCATCCGTACGCTGATATTTTATTTTCCTTCTATCGTAAGCTTTCTAATGAAGTACACTACAAAGTCTTCCGCTACCTCACCTATGTCTAAAATCTACCCACTGCTCTCGTTCTTTCAAATCACATGTCTTTCTCCTATGAAGCTCTTCATCTACCTAATTTCAACGCCTAACACTAGCTTGTACCTTTTGGAGGTGGTATTGTTCTTATCATTCCAGAATTTCAGCTGTATAAGGAGCATCGCTCTCGCTACATTCTGCCATCCTCAAAACAAACTGAAATCAATTCATTCCTACATCCACTTTTCTTTTCGTTCCTTTTTCCTCTAGTTAAAAATCGAAATCTCTCCACCATAAATGAAAGTAAAGAGATCAAATTGTAATTTAAACCCAAGAAAAAGCATTCAGGTCTTCTTCCTTTATTTCGTCTTTCTCCCAAATCAAAGAATTGGATCCACCATATAAAAAGAAGAAGGGAAAACTCGCAAATAAAATCGTGATAGTGTCTGAGCTTGACACAGTTGGGAACAATCACGAATAGGAAACAAAATCGAAGACCTTGTTATCTCGTGTAGTTCCAAAACACGCTGGAGACACTAGGAAAGTAGTCAGGAGGGGTGTCGGCTTTCTGGAGGTACGCGACTTGATTAGAAGAGGGCCACCGCGATTCAAGAAATCAGGGCGTGGAAGTCGAGGTTGGAAGGTGAGCGAGAAAATGGGTATTGGTAGTATGTGAATGCTGAAGTTGGATTGGTGAATTTGGGATTTAGTCGTTGAATGATGGGAAGTGCGGTGGTGCATTGAAATGAGTGTTCGATCTGTATGGATCTGTGAAAGGTGGGGTTCGATTTTTTTCAATAAAGAACCGATGATGGTAAACGATGTTTATTGGAATGAATTGGAAGTTCAAACTGGGATTGTTTTGAGGGTGCGGTAGTTGAATATAATATGGGAGCGGATCTGAAATATAAAGGTAGGAGTAGTTGTTTGATTTGTGGCAAGGGGTGATGTTTGAACTGAAGAATTCAGGCATGATAAACTTGCCTTGTCAAGTGGAGAAGGCTGCATAGTCAGTAAGTACTCTTGTATGGTGATGGGTCCGAGGTTTTTGGGGTGGCATATGCTATAGCGATAGGAGTGGGGCTGTCCAATGGTGATTAGAAGGGAGTCAAGATGACTGGATAAGCATGTCAATTTAGGTGGTGCAGTAATGGCACGACAGTGAGTATAGATTGTAGATTAAGTCGTTCGATGAAATGCCGATATTAACGGACCAATGTTTTGAAGCTATTTAAGGATAGGTTCGTGGATAATGCGAGTAATTCAAAGACCATATGGTATACCTCTTTACGAAATTTAAATCCATAGAAGAGTTAAATTATTTATTCGTTAGTAGTTTATTTAATTTATGATTGTTAATCGTTAATCAAAATTTAATAATCATAGGAATAAATTAATTCAAGACATTTCGAGACGGTTCGTAGCTGCGATGAGTTGGAAATAAAATGGAATATTCAACAAACGAAAAATCGAGGTGAGTTAAACTCACTCAGTTAAATTATTGGGAACTATTTTTAATAGTTCAAATTTCATTTACTACTTGATGGATGATAAATTGATTGATATAAAGTAATATAATAATAATACTGGTGATGGGCGATTGGATAATGCCCGCAATACCATTAACGGATGCCCGCAGTACCATTAACGGATGATTTCCCTATACGCCCCACAATATATATAGTGGATGACCTTCTATACCGCGATATCCTACCTCGAAGAAAGATGGGTATTATTATTGTTGACTAACATCTGTGGGTGCAGGAAAAACAGGTTGGAGGGATTCAACTTGATTCCTCAACATTTATTTATTTGTTTTCACATATATGTTGTTATATGATATGATTGATCACCTGTGATAGTATATGACCTGTTTGAATGAGTATTAAGCTTGGACCTTGTTTTTAGATATTTTTAAATGTCAAAAATAAATAAATGGATTTTAAAATCTAAATATATAAAAAATATTTGAAGGGAATTTTATTTTCAAATAGAAATATTATTTAAAACCAAATTATAAAAGGAATTGAGTAGTAAAGTTTGATTGTAACAAATAAGACGAGAAGATGATTTTATAAGCAACGTTTATAAAGAAGTGAAATAATATTTATTATTATTAAAAAAATTCAGAAAATATAATCTGAGTATGAATTTGGAAGGTATGCGAGAATTGAGTTTCAAAATTGATATTTGAAATGGATTTGAATTTTCCAGCTGCAAATGGAAATTTTGAATAAGACATATATGACTATATAATTAGAAGTTATAATAAGATTGAATTGAAATGCAAATTATAAATTCAAGTCGAGAGAGGATGTGTATTAAGAGTTATAATCCACGAGTGAGGTGAATAAGGGTTAAAGCAAATATTTTGCAAACGAGAATCATAAAAAGGAAATTACAAATGAGGTTGTATGAAATAATTCTATTATTAGAAGTTATAACGAGATTGAAACGTGAAATTTGATTTATGAAATCAAATATAGTTTGGATTTGTATTAACATCATTATTCACCATTAAAGTGAATAAAAGCAAGTGATGAGAAAAATAGGAATTTGTAGAAGTTAGTTAGAGAAGGATTTTGAAATTTATAAATTTTAATTGAACAAATTTAAATAATATAGATTATGTTAAATAATTTTACATATGATCTACGAATAAAAATAATAATAATTATTATTAATTGCAAATGATGGTGATATATAAATGTTTCAAAATAGAAGTTATAATAGAGTGGAATAGAGTTTCAAACATATACAGATGTTTGTAAAACATTTATGGAATAAAGATTTGATAAAACCTAGTTTACAAATGTAAGACAAAATTGAGTTGTTTAATGAAGATATATCATTATAAGAAATCTTGTTCCAGTTTAAAAATAAATACTTAGCAAATGTTTTGCAAATCAAATCCTTAAGTGAATATTTTATAAAGGGTGTAGCGATGTTTTGTAAATGTTATTTATAAGTAAAACATTTGAATAGTGGTAATTGGAGATAAACATTTCATTTAAAATGGTAATTGATATTGGAAATTCTATTCATGTAGAAATTAAGAAATGAAGTTAATGGATTTAAAAAATGACTGGAGATTAGTTGAGATGAATGATTTTCTGATTTTCAATCTGATATTGGTTTCGGCCTTCGAGATTGATATTTAGGGGGTTATTCACTTACTGGTCTATGGTTAGGGGCTAATGACCAAGATGAGAAGTGAATTCTAAAAATATTTAAAATGAACGGTTTTGAACATTCTCATACTGATATAGGAAGAAAAACGAGTTTTTCAAATGTTGGGAAAATTGAGAAGTTTGTTAAAGAATGATTAATTAAAGAGGCAATTATTGAATCAATAAATGCAATTTTCTTTTATGGATGAATGGTTGTTTCTGTTTGATAGTTAAATAACCGACTATCAAATCCGGCCTAAAACGATTGTTGGTACGGAAAGACCGGGATCGAATTTATATTCGAAAACCATTCCAACCAACAAATACGTAAACGATGAATATATTAGACGCTGATCGAGACGGAGCATCTGAAGACTGTAGATCTTTATAAAACAGAAGAAGTACTTAAAATCTCTGGTTTAGCGGCCAGAGATATATTGTGCTTTTGTCAGGGTTAAAAATTTACGAATTGCAAGGACTTCTCGCTACTAACCTATAGGGTGATTCCGAGGATGTAGTAGGAGAGTGCCTTCGAGTTATCCAGTCCCAGGACAACTTGTATGGACGGATGTCTGACAGAGTGTTTCCAAAAGAGTCACGTATGTTTATTTCCTCAGATTTACCATAGTTGGTGGCGGAGAGGGGCACTTCACTTAGCTTAAAAACTAGAGTATTTTTGCGGACATAAATTAGTGATATCAAGAGGATCCGACGATGTGGAATTCAAAGTGAATGATGACCAAATGTTATGGAAATGAAATTTTAAGCCTCACAACCGGGGAAATGACAAAAATCGGGCAGGCAGCATGGCTATGTGGGTCGCGCCCATTAGGGTGTATTGTCACCATTTAGATAATATTCATATTTGTTACTTCTTTTCAGTTTTGTATCTCCTAGGAACGGTTATGTTGGTACCAACCATAAGGTGACAATATATGCGATATACTCAAGAGAAATGACTGGTCAGTCATGTGTGAGCCGGGTTGCAAGACGTTCTTGTTGAACCCAGTGTATTCCTCTCTAGAGATACACTATCGGCTGGTGGTCCCATACCTTGTCATAGTTGGAAATACGTTCTCCAATAAGCGCCCACAGTTTTGATTGTATACTATATATGTGGAGAGTGAGATGCAAGCATTCCGCTAGATTGATATTTACTTGTATTTAGACACTATTATAATAACAGAAAAAAAATATGATTTAAAAAAATGGTTTAGGTTATCGTAAGATAAAAACCGTCTGTGTTTATGTGAGGATTGGTCTTACGATTATCCTTTTATTTCAAAATGATTTTTAACTTTAAAAATCAAGTTGGATGCTACCAATAATTTAGTGGGTTTTTCTCACGTTGGTTCACCAGACCGACCTGTGCGTTTGTAATGCTCGGGTCAGACCTATTTGGGTCAGACCGAGTTGTGCAGGTTCTGGATAAGATACGTATTTCAGAAGACGTGCTGGAGGAGTTCAGATGTATGATATATTATTCCGTTGTATGTTATAAATGAGGACAGACTATTATAACTGTCCAGATGAATTGAATGTCCGTTGTATTTAGATGAATTGTAAGTATTATTTCAAGTTTTTCAATAAAAATTTATTTCTGTATTATATTTTATTCCGCTGCGATGTGAGACTGTGTATTATTGTTCTTCTTCTTTCTTCTATTCTTAACTTTCTTTCTTTACATTTCTCATCCTCTAATTTTTTTCTATTAGCTTTCTGGGATTTTGATACTTGAATTTGGACATGGAGTGTATAAATGTCTGGATTCGAGGTTCGAAATTTCCGGGATGCTACATGGTGGAAATAGGAAGTTCATCAGTTGGGTCAGCATGGGCTATCCGAAACTTGGGGGAGTAGTAATTTGGTTTACCACTTCGAATGAACTACTGCTGGAGGGCCTAGATGTAGTAGTGGCACGTTTTGACACCATTATTGTTGGAGATACTGAAACGTAGGATGTTCTCTTTGACTTTATGGATGAAAACAGTAGATTAAAAAAATACTATAATAAATAATTCTGATTCTTAGTGAAAGAAACACAATGTTTACGCCAAAAGCGGCACAAACGACCAAATATATTATATGAAGAGATAACAATGAAGAAATATAAATCAAAGAAAAAGGGAATCACATGGAAGAGTTTATAGTGGTTTGCTTATGGATTGCCTGCGTCCACTTAACGACTTTTCTTTATAATATTATTAGAAAATGATTACAACTGCTTGAGATTGTCTAAATCCTAAGTACACAGCAATACAAATAGTAAAAACTTAGAAAATCCAAAGGTCTTTTTCTTGAAGCTTCAGAGGGCAATTTATAAGTGATATCCAAATTCCAATCGCTAAGGACACATGACAACCGATTTGATGTTGTAGGAACGTATGGACGTGGTCACGATCAAAAGAACTGGTCTTTGATATTTATGGTTTGGCCTATGCTCGGGTCGGCATAACCGAGTCGGGTTCATGAATTCTGAAGTTGTTTCAAGTTTTTTTTACTGACCTGGGTGATGGTCGACCTGGATGTTGGTCGACCTGGATCTTGTAGCCAAAAGTAGGTTGCTTCATTCGACCCCTTTCATATGGAAGTCCACTAAGCATGCCTTGGATGCTTTGACTATGAATCTTGAAGGCCTTGACAAAAGGTATTCAATAGTTGGAAATAAATTAAATTGCAATAAATGTCAATATATACTGCCATTGTTAAATTGCAATATATATTGCCTTGATTCGGGTATTGGGTTTTTATTTGATGTTGAATTTTTTATTGTGATAAAGCCAAACATATTCTAGAATACCCTTATCTAGAATATTCGGTTGGATAGGGATGAAGTATATACAAATAGAGCTAAAGATTTGCAATGTAAGAAAGCAATCAAGCAATAAAAGAATCTCTTCCTCTAAATTTTCTTTGTCTTTCTTCTACAATATTCTACAAATTGGTATCAGAGCCATATTCGATTAAAATAAACATCTCCTTTTCTGTTCCTTTTGTCCCTCAACTAACAAAAGAAAAATACGGTAATTGGAGTGTTCAAATTAAAGTTCTTCTTGGGTCTCAAGAAGCGTGGAAAATTGTTGAAAATGGTTATATTGAAGCTGAAGATAAGGAATTACCACAAGTTCAAAAGGAAAATTTAAGAAGAATGAGAAAAAAAAAGACATATAAGCTTGGGTTTATATCTATTAGGGAGTACAAACATATGATTCTAATTTTGACAAAATAGAACGTGCCACTTCTGCAAAGCAAGCTTGGGAGATTTTTCAAAGCTCATTTAAAGGAGATGATAAAGTTAAAAAGTTTCATTTGCAAACAAATCGTGAAGAGTTTGAAGGTCTACAAAAAAAGGAATCCGAACCTGTTTTAGATTATTGTTCACCGGTTTTATCTGTTTCAACCAATTAAAAAATGAATGGTGAAACTATGGACAATATTCATGTCATCAAAAAAATTCTACATTCTTTGGATTCTAGAATTGACTATGTTGTTAATGCCATTGAAGATCCAAAGATCTAAATTCCATGACCATTGATGTACTCATGGTTTCATGGCAAGCTCATGAAGGAAAACTTAATAGGAAGAATAAAAATATAGATTTAGATCAAGCACAATCAAAATTGATTCTAAATGAAAAGAAGGAAGATTTTAAAAATTAAAGAGGAAGAGATAGTGTTGTAGAAGAAACTCAAGAGGACGAAGAACATATGCACGTGGAAGAGGCGATTATTTATGCAAGCAAAATGGAAGAGGTGATTGTTGGTGTAATCAGAAATCAAGAGGGAGGACATGGAAATCAAAGAGGAAAAGGTCGTGGCCATTTTGAACATTCTAATTGCCACAAATCTGATCATACGGAGAACGATTGCTGGTGTAAGGAGGATGAAATATATGGTGCTAACTTGGTATATGGAAACAAATATCAAGTGAAAAATAATTAGGAAACTTTTTGCTTGTATCTAAATGTGGTAATTTTGATGATGTTTTGTATATAGATAGTGGTGCTAGTAAACATATGATAGGCAACCAAATTATTTTTTAAAGTAGTTTGAATATGATCATGGAGAAGTTAAAGTCAGAGACAGAAAAACATACAAAGTTAGTGGCATTAGTTAAATTGAATTCACAACCAAAACTAGAGGAATGGAGAAAATGTCTAAAGTTTACCTTGTTCTTGGTTTGAAAAAATAATTTGCTTAGCCTGTGTTAGCTTTTAAAGAAGGAATACGATATTCACTTCCATGATATGGTTTGTCATTTATCAAAGAATAATTTGGTATAAAACCAAAGGTTCATCATCTAAGGGTATTTGGGAGTGTTTCTTACTATCATATTTCAAATTCAGTGAGAAAAAAGCCGAATGACAAGTTAAAAATATGTATTTTCATTGGCTATAGTGAACGAAGCAAGGCATACAAATTATATAATCTATCTACAAAGAAGGCTGTGATCAGCCGAGATGTTCAATTAGATGAAAGTTTTTTTTATAAAAAAAATTGGAAGTTGGGAACAATAACACACCCATTCCTTTTTCTAGAACCTAGGAAAATATTTTTCCAGGTTCGGAAAATATGGAAAATGACACCAAAGAATAAAATGCTTCCCTACTTCCTTCGTCTAAGTAATGTTATGTATCAAGCCCACCAAGAAAGATGAGAAGCATCCAGGAACTATATGATGTCACTGATGAAGTTGAATCAAATAATGTTGTGTTCTTTTCTTTCTTCATAGGGAAAAATCCAATTTCTTTCGATGATGCTTATTAAGAAAAAAATGGAGGAAAACATGAAAGAAGAGATTGACTTGATTGAAAATAGAATGATACATGGAGTATTACAAATTTGCCACCGCACAAGCATTTTTTTAGAGTAAAATGGGTGTACAAAATAAATACGAATCTAAATGACTCTATTAACAAGTACAACGCAAGGTTAGTTGCAAAAGGGTACAAACAAAAAGAAGGAGAAGATTTTACGGAGTATTTGCTCCAGTTTCAATACTTATGGCCGCACGTTTGCTTATTTCTCTAGTTGCCCAAAAAATTGGAAGATGTTTCAAATGGATGTAAAATTATTATTTCTAAATGGTGTTCTTGTAACGACCCGAGGAATTCGAAGCTCGAATTTCAAAAACAACACTTAATATTGTATTACTTGCCAAACTCAAGTACCAAAAACTTGAATATTTAATAAGAAGAAGTTTGTGAGTGAGAAAAGAAAGAAAAGAAATATCAGAATAGAAGAAGAAGAACAAGAAGAAGAAGAAAAACAACAATATCATAGAATCAGAGTAGAAATAGAACCTCATAGCGAAACGAACAAAATATAGTATATCAACTCTTTATTCAAAAGAAAACTGTGTATATATATATATATGATTACAACAGCTGAGTACACGATAGATCAATACAAATCTTACAGCTGAAATATTTATTACAAGAAAATATAGGTATATGTCTCGACTTCAGCTCCTCTTTTGAATCTTTAAACAAAACCTAACTTGGGAATATACTCGGCCTGACCCGTGTACATTTGAAGCAAAGAAAAATCAACCCGGATCAGTCTAGAATACTTTCAGTGATAAATTCATAACATAACAACTTTCTTAACTTTAGAAAAATCCTCTGAGAAAATGGAACTCTCGTAAGACACGACTCCACATAAACATGGCACATGTTTTTATCTTACGATAACCAAAATCATTTTTATATCAATCCAATGATATTATAATAATGTCTATCAAACCACAAATAAATAAAAATATAGCAGGAAAGCTTGCATCTCACTTTCCATCAAAGTTGGTTTATAACTAAAAACGTATGGCTCATATTGGAGTTTGGATTTCCAACATGACAAGTATGAGACCACCTCCCGATCAGTGAACATCTAGAGAGCAATACACTAGGGTTCAACAATAATATCTTGTAATCTGGCCGCACATGACTGACCACTCATTCAACTTGAGTGTACTGAATATATTGTCACCATGGTTGTCGTTCGTTCAACTGTTTCCCGTAAGCATGCCAAAGGAACAAAAGAAGGAACAAATGAAATTTTTCTAAATGTTTACAATACACTCTAGTAGAAATGAACTGCATAGCCATGTTGCTTGCCCGATTTCTATCATTGCTCAGTTAATGAGGCTTGAGATCACGATTTACCTTTCTCAATTACTTTGAATGCCACATTGTCAGAACAATAAAATCACTAATTTATATGCATAAATATACTTTTGGTGTTAAGCTAAAATAAGTGTCCTTATAAGCCACCAAACTAGGTATATTTGTAAAAAATCAGTGACTCTTGGGAAATACTCCGTTAGACATTCACCTGTATAAGTCATCCAGGAACAGGATAAGCCGAAAGAACCCTCCTACCACATCATATATAGGAATCACCCAAGGGTCAGTAATCTATAGATTCCAACCACGACAGAATCACAGTTTATCTCTGGCTACAAGTCAGAGATTATAAGTGGTTCTTCCGTTTTATGAAGATCTATGGTCTTCAATGCTCCATCTTTATTTCCTACAAGTTAGTTTTGAACGCAACGTTGGTTTGAAGTGGTTTCAGGTCTAGTTCCCATCCCGGTCTCTTTGGAACAACACGTCAAAAGTATAATAATAATATTCCATTGATTGTCGGGTTTTTTACTATCAATTCAAACAATACAGTCTAGTACGTTGGTAGCTCATACCCTTTAATTAAAACTATTTGTTGATTCTAAATTCTTATCTCAAAATATCTTTTTTGTTTTCATTATTTGGAAAACAATAACTATACTCCTTTCAATTTCCTTTACCATGAAAATATCGCTACATTTTTATGAAAACCCTTTTTATTTCCTTTACTTTGGAAATATCGCCATATATTATTTGCTTACTGGTATAAATCTAATTACCAATTCTTATACGGGCCAAACAATGTCAAGCAACAAATTATTATTATATAAACTAAGCAGCTTTATCAAACTTCGAACTTTGAAGATTACAATTTAATACCGACACGTACGGAAATATATAATTAAATTTCAAATATTTGCCTCAGTTTCCTACCCAATATAACCCTTTTCCATTTCTTTGTAAAAATCATGCCATTTGCTTATTACTTAAAATTAGTGTATTTCAACCCATATTATTTCCATTACTTAGAAAATAGTGTTGTACAGTTAATCAAATTATACAAATAAAATCATACTTCAAACTTAGGCAAAACAATGTTAAATTATTCATTGTTCATTAAAACCCAATAATTTTATTTACATTTTAATATCTTGCAAATAAATTGAAATATTCCTCTTATGGAAATAATAAACTAATTCCAACATCTTTTACCATTACAAACTAATATCATCCCTTAATAATGTGAAGTCGTTCAAGTTGGGGTATTTTATTTTTACCTCTCAGATCCTGATCGGCAACGTTCTTATCTTAAGATAAATAAAATTTGTAACTCAAAACCCGATATTAATTATAGTACACAAGTTCTATTTAGTCTTTAATTAAAACCTGGTTTCCATAAATCATTCCTTACTTCGGATAAATCCTTTCGATTATAATAACTTAACTTAGTTCACTAATTAAGTTAATAGTTTACTAAAGCACTAACCATTCAGTTGAAACCTCTTTATATCATTCCATTTATAATTTGGATTACAATAACTCATTTACCAAGTTCTTGCCCAAAACCATTTAACATTTGTATTATAAACTTAATTAGGATTTTTATAACTAAAATCCACTTATCAACTTCTTTATCCAAACCCTTTTAACATTCTTCATTTCTGTCTTTTGACATTTTATTCCAATTCAAATCATTATTATTAATTTAATAATCAAGTAAATGCCTATTTAAAATAAATACTTTAGCTTTAATTTTCGTTTATAAACTCTTCCCATAACACTTATATTTTACTAAAAATCTCTTTACAAGACGTTTACGAATATCCAATTAAATCTCACTACAAACTCGGTTATTATCTTAAATGAATTCCATATAAGAAGTAATCACTTTGATTATTGTTAATTAAAATAATAATTAACTTCAATATTTACTTATGTAAAAGCAGTTTACTCCATAATTAAAAATAGGTTAGTTAATCACTTAATGAAAGTATTAAACTACTTCATTTACGAATTTCAATTCGATAATCATTTCAAACATCGTTAATTAAAAGTTGGACTATATTTAAAAATATTATTAAATAAAAAAAATTCGTTAAATTATTTTCATTTAGATTAATTGAAGACTAATTAATATAATATTCATTTCCAAGTAATACAGTTAACTTAGTCAACTTGAAATCATCAGTTAACTTGCTAACTAATTACAATTATCTTTCCTCTTAGATTAATATAATTAATCCAATAAATCGCTTTACTATTTTCTAAAAAAATTATTTTAAAACATCAACCAGTAGGTTAAATTCAGACTTTTATGCTTATAAAACTTATTAAAATTACTACACAAAATATTATATAATTATTTTCATAAATACCATTTGTAAGTATCGACTTATTTATAAACTTATATTTTAATAAAAATATAATTTAATTTCGTTTTAGTTATAAAAATAAATTTTATAACTTTAAATACGTTGATTCACCTGGCAAAGAATTAACGTCTTAAAATATGGTTTTAGACCATTTACTACCAACCACTTAGTCAATATTGTTTATTGATTAAAAACACAACAACTTGAATTTCCGTTCAACATCCAAATAGGTTTAATCGTTACTGGGGTTAAATAGATCATATTTAAAAATAATATGAAAACAAATAACACACAAATGTTGAGGAATCTAGTTAGATCCCTCCAACACGTTTTTCACTGCAACACATCTCATAATAACATATAATAATAACATACAAAATAAATATTTTAATCAAGATCATCCAAGACGACATAAATATAAATGTTGACAACAATTAATAAATGAATAATCATCCAAGGCACCCAAACATTCAATTTATATTATCAACGATAAATTATAATAATTATGAATTTAACCACAACATAGAATTCCAGAAGGTGTGAGAGTTAACTCACAATTTGATTTCGATTCGGGTCCATTTATATAATTTCAAACTGCATTTGAAATTATACAAAAAATCTAGTAAGCTCTAATTAATTTTGAATCAACTCAGCAGCGTAGGCTCTATCTATACAATTCCAACACCACCTGTTTTGTCCGATTCTGATCACGTATGATAAAGGTATGCTCATTATAATTTTATAGTTAAATTAATATAATTAAATTGGTTAAGACATCGCTAACTTACTTAATTTTCATTAATCCCTTAATTAATGTGATTAACATCATGTAATATCCTTCAATCCGAACTCTCACAAACCAAACCCGCCCCCTACAAACCCACACTTCCACCTCTAACTGCCAACCAAAACTAGAACAACCCCCACCGATGAGTGCGCCAGCCTTCGCCCCCCCTTATGATCACCCGAGGCCCACCGGCTACCCATAGAACCTGAATAAACTCAAAAACCCTCATCTTTTCACTCATTCGAACAAATTAACTTCCAAGGCCATGCCACCTCTGCTGGCAATTGGATGATTGGAAAGCATCACCTCCGACCTCCTCCTGGCAAGATGAACCTACAACACCCACACCCTTGCCTCTCCTTCCACGAACCCAACTCAGCGTTATGCCCAATTCATTGACGTGATGAAGATGAGCCTCAGCCAATGAAACTGCATATAATATTGAGCATATACAAGTGATGTATTAGAGGAAAGGAGATACACAAAAGTATTTTCGAAAATATCGAAAGGTAGGATTTTGGTTTTGCTGAGATAAAGAGAAGGTGTTGTTTTTATAGAGGAAGAAACAAAGATAGTGTTTTGGTTTCTTTTATTTTTTTAATATAAAGCAAACGGAAGGCATGTGCCTAGATTTTGTAATGTCTTCATTTGTATGTGCTGAGACAGAATGTAACAACCCGCCCTAAATGGGACTAAATTTCAACCCAGAAAAGGCCCATCGAAACTTAGAACCTTCCAAAATGGGTCGTTGGTTCCTGTAAAGATCACATTTGCACAGATAATAACAACATATACTTCGAACAGAAATCTCACACAACGGAGATAGAAGATATAATACGGAAAATAAGATGTACCGCTTATTTCAAAATCTCATAAATACAACAGTCATAGTTACATTTGTTCAATGGGTACATCAAATATTTAGTACCATTTATTCCAAAATCTCATAAATACAACAGTCATAGTTACATCTGTTCAATGGGTACATCAAATAGTTCATTCTCATAAGATTCTAAAAGAAGTAAATTAAAGCAATAACTGCTACTAATAACATAACAAATTCGTCTTCTTCATCGACTATAGTCATGACCTCATCCATGGCTTTTACCTTATCTACTGGCCTATTGGATGTTAAGGAGAAGGGTCAGAACATAAAATTATGTGTGACTGAAATGTAGTATTACTTGATGTCCATACCATATATTTTTAGCAGGTCAGATATATCAAGGTATGTCTACGCAACACACAAGATTCACACACACATAATTATCGAACCAATGGGGTGGATATCCAAGTAAATCGCCCATTAGTGTTTTTAGGGGAAAGACCCAACGAGGTGGCATTCTCAGTCATTTATAGCCCTATTAAAGGTGAGTTCCTACGATCTCTTATAACCCTGAGGCGGACCCCTAGCCCTTTAAGACCCACCCTAGTACATTAACGTTCTTAAGTCTATTATCTCATTTGTAATATGAGAAGTAGCATTGCGAACGTTACTACTTAACTGATATTACCCGATAAGACACCTATGTCGCTTAAGACTTCCCTTAGACAGTTGGTGAGCATGCAATGGCCATATATCCTTCAATTACCAATCTGTCCTAGTTAAGCCCTTACAAGCTTCTAGAGGAAGTGGACATCTCCCGTAAACTACCCTACTCCGTTACCGTTTTATGCCTTACCACTTTTAGAGAGGGAGGATCCGAAGACCTACTTCAAATCTAATAAGGGTGGGTCGCATGACTTTGGTTCCTCCCCATGGAATAAACCTTCGAAGGAATCCTAGTCCTAACCACTTAAGACCCAAACTAGATAAAATGATAGTCAACCACTTAAGAGCTTCTCAAGGCGTAGTAAGCCTACTTATTTTCACATGCAATAGGCTTATATATATAGTTATATATATACACACTAGACCTCCCACATTAAACCGTACACCTGTAGATGATGGATATGTCGGTCGGTTCCGCGCAGACTTCTACTACAAGTTAGTTTAACCTTGTGTCTAGTGTACTAAGTTTTATGAATGGCCCATGGCACCTAGACATCTCACATTAGTTGGGCCTACTTGTGGTTGCTGGATTTGGATTTTCCAGTCGGTTCCGAGCAGGCTTTTACCACAATGGGAAAATAACTTCGTGTCCATGTGTCACTTATTTATATATATTTAAAAATATTCTATATATGCACACATAAGCAAATATATATATATATATATATATCTTAAGGGGGCATTTCAAATTCAAACTCTAACCTAATCACATTTATTATGCTAATACAACGTTAATTATGTTGATTACGTTTATATAAGTAAAATAATAATAGCGCATAATTAACATAACGTTCGTATAAATGGGGAAACGTTCTAACGAAGTGTCAATTTGTCCAATTCAAGGCGTACAAGTTAGATTTTCCATACTTTTTCCGCTACAACATAGGCATGATGGCATAATGACAATATAACAAATAACAGTGAATGGAAAATATACATACATAGAAATTTGAACTTGCATCCTAAGCTTATTGGAATGATTTCAATATTAGATTTAAAATATGCTTATGATTGTATGTTTATAATATCTATTTCACCTAATTCACCATTTTTGGCGTTATGCACATAAAAGTGCTTACATTTGACCTATTTCAATTTTGAATACTCTTGAACTCAAAATAGGATCCAAAAACAATCCAAGTCACGAAATAATCAATTCTAAACCTTTTTTGGTTACACTCAATGGTAAATAAAAGTGAACTGCATAAAATTAGAATAATAGTGGCAACACTCATATTCATTTTTAATCCAATACAAAATCCACAAAACCCAATTATTCATGGCAATTCATACGCAATTACAAGATAGATGACTTGTGGGTTTTCATGTTTACATTATCGAATATCCAAATCCCCCTAGGCATATCTATTCACATGAAAAACTATTAAAAATATGAATTTGCCTTAAGTAAACCATATTCCACTCACAGATCTAGGCGGATAGATAAAAAATCTATGGTAGAATTACAAGATCCGCAATAATTCTTTATGTTCAAGCGAGCTCCAATAATCCTCCTAATAATATACATATAAGAGACATACATTAGAATCTTATACATATATGTTTATGCTAAATTCTGTTGGATCTAGAATAACCCTAGAGGGGGGGTGAATAGGGTTTTTCACAGTTTTTAAATAGAATTGAAAAACTTAACGAGATATATAATAATAAACTGATCACAGAAAATAGCAGAAACTGAAATGCAGAAAATAAATCACACAAAGATATACCCAGCTTCGGCAAAACCCTGCCTACTGCTGCATTTCTAAGGTTTCTACTAGGTGATAGAACAGTTCCCGCATACAAGACAATGTACACTCGCAAACCCCTGCTCCTATTCTAACCCTACGCTCAAAACCCTAGACTGATCTAAACCCCTAGATCAGATTTCCCGAATTACAAACCCTGTTACTCGTAACTCAGATTTACAGACTCTGAAACTGACAGTCAACACCGTGACTGATTCCCCCTAGAGATTACAGACTCTAGAACTGTTTCGGTTTGATTTACAAAACAAAATAAAAAAAATAAAAAAAAATACCAAAATAAAACAAACTAAATTGAAACCCTAGGAGTTAAAATTAAAAGGGTCATCCCCTTATCCATTTAAACATGGCCGGCCCATTTGTTTGTGTCCACTCTCATTTGCTTTGCCCCGATTTTGTTTCTCTGCAGAAAATTAATGGCGGCTAGGGTTTCTCCTATTGTCTCCAAATCGAATTGATGCGGTTGTTTGATTGTTGAAATTTGGCTTTTGGAATTAATCTCTGGTGCTTGAGTTAGATGCTCCTTCGTCGTTCGATTTGGTCCCTCTATCTAGCGATCGAAAAACTATGAGTAAAAATTGATTTTGAATCTTTGTTGCTCTCGAAATTGTGGTTGATTTTCGATGCCGATGTTTTGTTGTTTTTTTTTTCCCCCATCTGTCGATGATGAAATGGTGTGTATAATATAGGGTAGAATTGAAACCCTAAAACTCTGATTTCACCATAAATGACTTGACTTGATTTGAGTTGGTTTCCCTGCTTTCGTTACACGACTTCAATGAATTTTTCCACTTTCTTTTAGTCCTTGCGTGATATTGTTGTTGCCGTGACAAATAATTGATGATTCAGGAAAATAAATTTTCCTCTTTTGAATTTGTTGCCTTGAGTTTCCTTTGCGTGATTTGTGCATGTCCATGAATAAAATCCCTGATTGATAAATTGCGAAGATAATTGATTTTTTTTTTTTTTTTTTTTTTTTTTTTTTTTTTTTTTGAGATCTGGACATAAATGAACACATGCCAAAAATGTTGAACACAGATTGACTGATTTCTGAAATAACTTCTTGCCAATTTCGATCCCTGAATTTTCTGGAAATGAATTTAAACCGAATTGGATTTTTGTCAAAAGAAATGTGTGATTCTTCTTGCCATTTATAAGATATATTAAATGCAATTTCTTGGCTCCTTGATTAAATCTGAAAACAAAATAAAAATGATTTCTTGATCCTTATGTGATATCTGAATGAAATGAAAGCCAGTTTCTTGTCAAGTATGTTTCCTGATTGCATTTTGAAAAGATGCTTGCCAAATATGATTTCATAAAAAAAACTGATTTAAAACTTCCCAAAAGAGCATTATGATTTCTGGAAAAAAAGTTCTCTTGCTTTAAAAAAACTTGCTGATTTTCTGAAAGTATACTTCTTGCATTGAATACCTTGCTCGATTCTGACTTACTACACAACATGTTACCTTGACCATGAACTAAACTGTTTTGCAGTCCTGAGTTGTTCACTTGAAACATCAAAATTTGCTCAATTCTCCTTGCACCACTATGACACATCATTTGTACGTTGGCTTGACCATCTTTGTCTTCATGTAGTTGATGTGCAATACTTCTTATGCTTGTGCTTGACCCATTAATGTTGAGCTTTGGCTCGACCATGGCTGAAACTGTCTTGACCATTTTTGAGCATGCATGCTTGATCACTGTTGTACCCTAACCTGAGTTGTTCCTTACATTTGCTGCTTCCTTGTATGACTTGAAAAAAAAAAAACTGAACCATGTATACTTGAGCTATGCTTCATCCTACTCCATTACTTGCCCTGCAACTATGACTTGTACACCTGGATTGTGTCGAGTTGTATTTGCTCTCTTGATCATGCAAACTATTTTGAAACTGACTTGAACCATTTGCATGTACCGAACCATGAATGAGTGTCTGGATCATGTTGCATATTTGTTGTTCCATTCATGACTACCATAATCAGTTTGTAATGTGTATCTTTATGTTGACTCGGCCCATTTGCTTGCCAAACTTGTTGACTGAACCATGTTACACTGACTCTTTGATTATTACTCCTACATGTTGCAATGGCTCGACCACTTATCATTGTTATATTTGTACATGCTGTTAGCCATTTTTCTTGGCTGTGTATACTCTTGTTTCATTATGACTTGTCCACTTGATTACTGACTTGAATTGGCTCGACACATGTTTGAAACATGTATGCATTTACATATTCCTGCTGCACTGTCTTGACCATTTTGCTTTTACTTGTCTCACCACTTGGACTTGTTTGCTGTTTTGGCTTTGCATGTGTGTGTTTGCACTTTGGCTTGACCATGTATTTTGTACCTGAGCCTTTGTTCCATGCTTATGCACATTCCTGAGCTTGAATCAGTGTTTCTGGTTTGTGCGTATATATGAATTGTGTGCATGTATACATATATGTATATATACACATATGTGTATATATATATATGTATGTATATATGTTTTTCTTTCGAGATGCTCGTCCATGTATGACTGTCTCTTGCTTGTGCACTGAGTCGAGCAGGTCCACGTGGCTACTCCTCAGTTGCTCGCTGATTGGCGTGGCAGTGCACACGTGTATATTCATGCACGTGTGTACATGCAGCCATTAGACGAGTTTTCCTGTCCCTGCACTGTAATATGTGTATATACATACACATGTATGTGTATACATGTATCGTGCGCGTGCTACATTAACATATCAGATCAAGTCATGAAAAAGGATGAGAAACACACCAGAAAACTGAGGCAAATAGAATTTTAAAAATAAAATTTATATTTGCATGTGTTCAGTTTTATTTCTATTGCAGTATACTCTGTGTGTGTGTTTCATGTGACAGGTAAGCAGGTGATGACTGGACTGACAGTGAAGTGCTGTGAAGACTGAAGACTGAAGACAAGAACAATGTAAAAAAATTGTATATGTATACAAGTCTATGTAAAAGAATGAATAAGTGAAACTGTGACTAAAAATAGAGTGTTGTAGTGGAGAAAACTGTATATGAAATTGTATTTGATATGTAATACAGTGATGTACAAATAGTGGAGTTAAAAAAATTGTACTATTTGAATATTGAAATAAAATATTATATTTAAATAAAACACTGTGAATATTTGAATTTCTGTACAGTCGTACTTTATTTAAATATTATATTCCTGTCTGTAATGTGATATAACAGTACAATAACAAACACATTCAAAATAATATATACTTGTTTGTTATCATCAAACAAAAATCATATAATTGTGTATACAGCACTGTTACATACAACAGTCTCCCCCTTTTGATGATGACAAACAAATAAAAGATTTTGAATATAATAAATGTGTTTGTTCGTGAATATTTGAACTCCCCCTATTTAAATGCTCCCTCTACGGCAGAAACTCCCCCTCCCCCTATAACTATGCATGAGTGAAATGTATGAATAATTAAATTTTCAAAATTAAAATTATTTATAAAATATTCACTCATAAATCAAAATCTAATCCATTCTCCCCCTTTTGTTATCATCAAAAGGATACAGAAATTAAAATACAGATGAAAATTGACTATAAGTATAATTCAGCATAAGAGGAAGAATGATCATCATAAACCTCAATCAGTCAAACAAAAATCATAATAAACTGAGAACTAGTGGCATATTTCACATTGAAGAAAATGACTGATTTACGATGAAATTTATATAAATGGGGAGAGTTAAAAAAAATGAGTTCCAATTATTTTCCTTTTTTTTTTTTTTAAAAAAAAAAAATGAGATTCAAAAACAGTGATGGATTTTGGACTATAGTTAATAATTCAATTTAAGTGACAAAAAACGAATAATCTCAAATCCCAATCGCTATCAATCAACAAAACATAATACTTCATAAGATATTAACACACTTCACAGATTAGAAAGTGGATTGGTAGGCTGGTTATTATACACTAAGGAGAATTTCACATAAAAATTTATTTATTGCAAATTATTTTCTTTTCTTTTTCTTTTGATTTAAGAGCACCCTGACCACGCATAACCAGAGCTTGGATTTTTAAATGAGGTCAGTCGCAGCTTAAATTATAAGTTGTCTCATAACCATGCATGACCAGAGCTTGGATTTTTAAATGAGGTTAGAGACACACTTATGTATTAATTAAATATTTATCGTTTTCAGCTTTAAATAGAAAAATTCCTCGGTATATGAAACCAATATGGATGATAGAAATGTGGTAGGCACAGAAAAGGACTGTGAAATAAATTTCTAAATTAATTATATTATGAAATAAGCTCGACTGTACCGGGATTATTGAAAATTTTCGATTATCACTAATTTTGAAAAAATAACAAAGTCCAATTTCTATCACAAATATTTTAATCATTTATTCAAGATGATTTAAAAAAATATTAAACTCTCCACATTAATATAAAATTATCATGGATGGTAGAAGGATGATAGATAATGAGAATGGTCGTGAAATTATTGCCAGTTCAAAGATATTATAATAAATATTCAACCATCATGAAAATCCAGATAAAATCTCCTTTTGTTGTGAAATATACTGCAATCAAAATTCATCACAATTTCGAAATCCGATAATAATTTTGATGAATTATAAATACAGTTTAATTTGGATATTGATTTCAATTTCTGAATGAATAATCAATAAATAATTTTAAAATTGAAAAACAATTACAAGAGAAATATGCTGATCTATACACGACAAGAGGGAAACAAAAAATATATACAGCAAAAAAAATATGCAGCACTTCTAAACTCATACCACATGGTGTCTCTACAAAGTAAAAATTCAGAACAGATGGATGAAATAAATATAAGCCCTTCTGATACCACTTGTTATCTCGCTCTCGAGAATTTTAAACACACCCCGGTGGCTAACATTGGTACCTCAGTCAACAGAAAAGATTTAATTTCAAAGCAAGCAACTCAAGCACACAAATTTCATTTATCAGAGCACGATAAGCCTTTGATACCAAATCAAGCAGTCCTAAAAAAATATACAAATCAATTTCTTATAATCAGAGCAGCATGATTCCAAAAACAAACATTTTTCAAAAAACAGTATCAGAGCAGCACAGAGAAATCAGTATCACAACAGACTTGTCAAGATGTTGGTCACATAAGGTGGTTCATGATCCAAGATTTGCAAATATACTCTATTTTAAATCATTTGAAGAAATGTGAAAGTATTAGGATTTAATGAATCTATCACACCAGGTTATATTTCAGATTCAAGATATGTGTGAGATCCAATAAAACAATAATTTCAAATGATTTTAAACAAACATATATTCAAATCAAATAATCATGAAATAACAATGATTTTCAAAGACCATTTTCAAAAAGAACATTTTCAAGAATTTCTCAAAACTATTTCCGACAAGCCCAAGAGAAATTTTAGGTCATTTACATCAAATTTGAAAATATTCATGATCAGGATAATTTGTTTGAAATCACATGAATCAATGTAAAGTTTTGGGATATAATGAATCAGTCACACAAGATTGACAATTTTAAAAAAAGAGATGTGTGATATTCAAAATATCGAGAATTTCAGATGTTTTCAAACAAACATATTTCAATATAATGATCATGAATAAAGATGAATTCCAGGATGTATCACTGATACAAGCCAATCTGAAAATCAATGAAATTATCACAACTGATAAATAGCAGAGTGCTGTAATGAGTATAATATTTTGAGCTTTTCTAAAATGAATTAGAATAAACTCAGAACAGCAAAGGTGTGTGACATTTCATTAAATATTCAGATCTTCAAAAAATTTAGAATTCAAATTAACAATGTTCAAGATATGACATGAATTCTTCAGCACTGTTATGAATTCAAGAATAAAATAAACTTTTAAACAATTGCAGATAATTACAAGATTAAATTCAGAATCCGGAAATGATTATAAACAAGAGAGTTCTATTCACATAAAATGAATTTCCAGAAAGTCATGAGACCTGCAATTGGAAGTTTAAGAAGCACAAATTAAACAAAGTGACTAATCAAAGAAAAAAAAAACAACCAGAAGAAAAACAAATAAAATAGAAGGGGTAGAAGAAGGAGAAATAAACCAAGAAAAAATTTTTTTACAAGGATGAAGTTAAAAATCATACCTGACATATGATGAGAAACATAATTTCTAACTTATCGGACTTGGCTAAGAAACATTGAATGATTCAATGACATGAAGCAGTTTGAATCGTTTTCTCTTTTTAGCACAGTTGTTTCTCAGCCACTTCAGGTACCTAACAGTTTAGAGAATCGAGTGGTCTAACAAAATTTGTAAAACCACTCACAATTGAATTCATACGTTTTGGTACCCAGACCTGTTTATATAACAATCCATCTGAATTTACCTTTGTACCCTTCGGAACCCAAATCTGTTTGAATTTAACGAGGTTTGTTTTATCTCCTATTGGGATCCAGGATTGTTTAGATGAATTATTACAAAACAAATTCAAATTTTGTTTTTGAAAAAATCCTTTGGAATTATCAAAGTTCAAATTAGCAAGATGATTCTTTTCAAAGAAAGTTGAAGAATTTTTAAAATCGTTTGAGCTTCTCCTTTCAGAAAACTCAGATTTCCCAAAAGCAAGTCCACTTCTATTTCCCAATGAAAATTGATTTTTCAACAACATATTTAAAGATTTCTCACCATTTGAAAATTTTGCCAAGGTTGTTTCAAGTTGTTGAATTTTAGTTTTAAGATCACCATTTTCTTTCAATAAATCTGAACAATCATTTTCAGTGATCTTACATCTTTCAAAATTAGATTTCAAAACCAAATTTTCATTTTTAAGCAGATTAATTTTGGTTTGGGACTCAGCAATCTCAGACTCAAAAAGTTTTTGTTTTTCAAACCCAAATTTCTTGGATTTTTCAATCTCGTTTTCCAGTTCTTTCAAAATCAAATCGGATTTCAACAAATTTTCCTTTTCAGCAATTTCAAGTTTGGAATATATACCAGTCTTAAAACTTTCAAGTTCCTTTTTCAAAAGATTATTCAAATTTGATAACTCAGCCTTGTTCTCATTTAAGATCAAAATTTCATTTTCAAACTTTTCAATATTTTTATTGAAATACACAAGATTGGTTTTCAATTTCAGACAATTTTTGCAAACTGAATTTGAAGAATTTTTAAAATAGTCAAGCTGTGATTCCAAATAATCAATTTTGCTGGTCAACTCAGAATTCCCAGATTTCAGAGATTTGTTTTTAGATTTGAGTTTATCAACAGATTTAGTTAAATCAACACACATATAAACCAAATCTTCGTATGAGAAATTTTCAATTTCAGCATCTGTTGATTCTTCATCATCTGATCCTTCTGAATTTTCATTTGTAAATCCTGTTAAGCAGACTTCTGAATCTGAGTTGACTTTCTCTGGTTTTGAGCTGCAGTTGTCAATTTGTCCAAACTTTGTATTGAGAGCTATCCAGATTTCCTGCGCAGTTAAACAATGGGAGATCAGACTGTATTGATCATTGTCTAGATAAGAATACAGAATATGTGTAGCACGAGAGTTAAAAACTTTATCTACCATATCGTACCCATTGATAACAACATCCCAACATTTAATATTGACAGATTTTAAATAAAATTCCATTCTGGATTTCCAGTTTAAAAAATCTGTTCCAGTGAAAATAGTTGGAGATGAACTGGACTGACTCTCTATCGACTGATAACAAGGATTCACCATTTCTCTAGAGTTAAAGAAAACCTGCTCTGATACCACTTGTTGGATCTAGAATAACCCTAGAGGGGGGGGGGGGTGAATAGGGTTTTTCACAGTTTTTAAATAGAATTGAAAAACTTAACGAGATATATAATAATAAACTGATCACAGAAAATAGCAGAAACTGAAATGCAGAAAATAAATCACACAAAGATATACCCAGCTTCGGCAAAACCCTGCCTACTGCTGCATTTCTAAGGTTTCTACTAGGTGATAGAACAGTTCCCGCATACAAGACAATGTACACTCGCAAACCCCTGCTCCTATTCTAACCCTACGCTCAAAACCCTAGACTGATCTAAACCCCTAGATCAGATTTCCCGAATTACAAACCCTGTAACTCGTAACTCAGATTTACAGACTCTGAAACTGACAGTCAACACCGTGACCGATTCCCCCTAGAGATTACAGACTCTAGAACTGTTTCGGTTTGATTTACAAAACAAAATAAAAAAAATAAAAAAAAATACCAAAATAAAACAAACTAAATTGAAACCCTAGGAGTTAAAATTAAAAGGGTCATCCCCTTATCCATTTAAACATGGCCGGCCCATTTGTTTGTGTCCACTCTCATTTGCTTTGCCCCGATTTTGTTTCTCTGGAGAAAATTAATGGCGGCTAGGGTTTCTCCTATTGTCTCCAAATCGAATTGATGCGGTTGTTTGATTGTTGAAATTTGGCTTCTGGAATTAATCTCTGGTGCTTGAGTTAGATGCTCCTTCGTCGTTCGATTTGGTCCCTCTATCTAGCGATCGAAAAACTGTGAGTAAAAATTGATTTTGAATCTTTGTTGCTCTCGAAATTGTGGTTGATTTTCGATGCCGATGTTTTGTTGTTTTTTTTCCCCCATCTGTCGATGATGAAATGGTGTGTATAATATAGGGTAGAATTGAAACCCTAAAACTCTGATTTCACCATAAATGACTTGACTTGATTTGAGTTGGTTTCCCTGCTTTCGTTACACGACTTCAATGAATTTTTCCACTTTCTTTTAGTCCTTGCGTGATATTGTTGTTGCCGTGACAAATAATTGATGATTCAGGAAAATAAATTTTCCTCTTTTGAATTTGTTGCCTTGAGTTTCCTTTGCGTGATTTGTGCATGTCCATGAATAAAATCCCTGATTGATAAATTGCGAAGATAATTGATTTTTTTTTTTTTTTTTTTTTTTTTGAGATCTGGACATAAATGAACACATGCCAAAAATGTTGAACACAGATTGACTGATTTCTGAAATAACTTCTTGCCAATTTCGATCCCTGAATTTTCTGGAAATGAATTTAAACCGAATTGGATTTTTGTCAAAAGAAATGTGTGATTCTTCTTGCCATTTATAAGATATATTAAATGCAATTTCTTGGCTCCTTGATTAAATCTGAAAACAAAATAAAAATGATTTCTTGATCCTTATGTGATATCTGAATGAAATGAAAGCCAGTTTCTTGTCAAGTATGTTTCCTGATTGCATTTTGAAAAGATGCTTGCCAAATATGATTTCATAAAAAAAAACTGATTTAAAACTTCCCAAAAGAGCATTATGATTTCTGGAAAAAAAGTTCTCTTGCTTTAAAAAAACTTGCTGATTTTCTGAAAGTGTACTTCTTGCATTGAATACCTTGCTCGATTCTGACTTACTACACAACATGTTACCTTGACCATGAAGTAAACTGTTTTGCAGTCCTGAGTTGTTCACTTGAACATCAAAATTTGCTCAATTCTCCTTGCACCACTATGACACATCATTTGTACGTTGGCTTGACCATCTTTGTCTTCATGTAGTTGATGTGCAATATTTCTTATGCTTGTGCTTGACCCATTAATGTTGAGCTTTGGCTCGACCATGACTGAAACTGTCTTGACCATTTTTGAGCATGCATGCTTGATCACTGTTGTACCCTAACCTGAGTTGTTCCTTACATTTGCTGCTTCCTTGTATGACTTGAAAAAAAAAACTGAACCATGTATACTTGAGCTATGCTTCATGCTGCTCCATTACTTGCCCTGCAACTATGACTTGTACACCTGGATTGTGTCGAGTTGTATTTGCTCTCTTGATCATGCAAACTGTTTTGAAACTGACTTGAACCATTTGCATGTACCGAACCATGAATGAGTGTCTGGATCATGTTGCATATTTGTTGTTCCATTCATGACTACCATAATCAGTTTGTAATGTGTATCTTTATGTTGACTCGGCCCATTTGCTTGCCAAACTTGTTGACTGAACCATGTTACACTGACTCTTTGATTATTACTCCTACATGTTGCAATGGCTCGACCACTTATCATTGTTATATTTGTACATGCTGTTAGCCATTTGTCTTGGCTGTGTATACTCTTGTTTCATTATGACTTGTCCACTTGATTACTGACTTGAATTGGCTCGACACATGTTTGAAACATGTATGCATTTACATATTCCTGCTGCACTGTCTTGACCATTTTGCTTTTACTTGTCTCACCACTTGGACTTGTTTGCTGTTTTGGCTTTGCATGTGTGTGTTTGCACTTTGGCTTGACCATGTATTTTGTACCTGAGCCTTTGTTCCATGCTTATGCACATTCCTGAGCTTGAATCAGTGTTTCTGGTTTGTGCGTATATATGAATTGTGTGCATGTATACATATATGTATATATACACATATGTGTGTGTATATATATATATGTATGTATATATGTTTTTCTTTCGAGATGCTCGTCCATGTATGACTGTCTCTTGCTTGTGCACTGAGTCGAGCAGGTCCACGTGGCTACTCCTCAGTTGCTCGCTGATTGGCGTGGCAGTGCACACGTGTATATTCATGCACGTGTGTACATGCAGCCATTAGACGAGTTTTCCTGTCCCTGCACTGTAATATGTGTATATACATACACATGTATGTGTATACATGTATCGTGCGCGTGCTACATTAACATATCAGATCAAGTCATGAAAAAGGATGAGAAACACACCAGAAAACTGAGGCAAATAGAATTTTAAAAATAAAATTTATATTTGCATGTGTTCAGTTTTATTTCTATTGCAGTATACTCTGTGTGTGTGTTTCATGTGACAGGTAAGCAGGTGATGACTGGACTGACAGTGAAGTGCTGTGAAGACTGAAGACTGAAGACAAGAACAATGTAAAAAAAATGTATATGTATACAAGTCTATGTAAAAGAATGAATGAGTGAAACTGTGACTAAAAATAGAGTGTTGTAGTGGAGAAAACTGTATATGAAATTGTATTTGATATGTAATACAGTGATGTACAAATAGTGGAGTTAAAAAAATTGTACTGTTTGAATATTGAAATAAAATATTATATTTAAATAAAACACTGTGAATATTTGAATTTCTGTACAGTCGTACTTTATTTAAATATTATATTCCTGTCTGTAATGTGATATAACAGTACAATAACAAACATATTCAAAATAATATATACTTGTTTGTTATCATCAAACAAAAATCATATAATTGTGTATACAGCACTGTTATATACAACAAATTCTAGAATTCTAAACTTAAGTAAATTAAAATAGAGAGAGATTTGGAATAGAGTTAGAG
Organism: Allium sativum; assembly: GCA_030737875.1. Lineage (NCBI taxonomy): Eukaryota > Viridiplantae > Streptophyta > Magnoliopsida > Asparagales > Amaryllidaceae > Allium > Allium sativum. Next base: position 535,390,855 of record CM060926.1, read on the forward strand.
AAATAGAAGAAAACCTTAACCTATTCTTTCATTTTTCTCTGAAATTTAACAATGGTGGAGAGGCAGCATGAAGGTAGAGATAGAGAATGATTACGGTTTTCATAGAGTGATAGGAGGGGTATATATAGTTGCCCGTGTGAGCATAGACCATTGGATTACTTAAAATTAATCCAAGCCTTTAATTTGTATATATCCTCTTTGGAAAATCCTAACCAGCTAGCTTTATTGGGTTTTCCAACTGCCAAGTGGGGGGCGGTCGACCCCTTCGGGGCTGGAATGCCCAATAAGGCTGCATTGCAGAGCTGTTTATTTTATTTAATACGTTCTTTAATCTCTTAATCTTGTTCCATATATGCAATATACTTTGTCCCCTGATCTTATCTCCAATTCAAAATTTGAATTTTCCCTCTTTATTTATAATTTATAATTTGGACATATATATATATATATATATATTATTCATATAATTATATTATTTTTTCTGCGTTCACTGTCCAAATTCATTTGTTCATAACTTCTCCATACGTTGACCGTTTTCAGCATATTATATATGAAAACGATGTAGAATTTCGCCATGAATCCAAATAAAAAATTCATAGAAAAATTCCTAAAGCAACAAAAAAACTCATTTTCCAGCCATATTATTTAATTGCTTATTTTTTATTATTTAATTATTATTAATACTTATGAATTTTACGGGGTGTTACATTCTCCCACCTTACAATAGATTTCATCCCGAAATCTGTTTAAGGGGAAAAAATACAAATCACTCGAAACATCCATGTTGTAGACCTACGTTATTTATAATTCATCCATAAGCATCCATGATCGCAGTGATTATGAACTGCAGACCCACTAAAGTGAGCTCTACCCTGGTATGTAGGTGTAATAAATGATCCAATATGTATGCAAACAACCTAAATATGCATATATTTCTATATAGCCATCAGTGCAATGGTGTTGCATACATTTCCTAACATTTAATCTAACAATCACGATGCTTCCATAAATATTATTCTGAGGAAAAGTTACCCATGAAAAGCTCTGGGTGAGTCTGTCTCATCTTATCCTCGGTCTCCCATGTGCATTCCGCAGGGTCATTTCCCCATTGTACTCGGACAAGGCGAATGGTTTTGTTGTGGAGTCTCTTGATTCTATGCTCTATAATCCTTGCAGTTGCACATGGCAACCTGGACTCCAACTCGAGTTTTACTATGTCCCCAATTTCATCAAGCTCGAGTTTGATAGCAGAATCATGAAGATATTTCCTTAGATGAGATGCATGAAAAACATAATGGATTCCCAATAGACGCTTTGGGAGTTCCACTCGATAAGCCAAAGATCATATCTTCTCGATGATACGAAAAGGCCCAATAAATAGGGAGCCAACTTCCTAGTCTTTCCAAACTGAATAGTCTTCCTAAGAGGGGATACTTTTACGAACACCAAGTCTCCAACATTAAACTCAAGTTCCCTCCTTCGCTTATCTGCATACGATTTCTGGTGGTCTTGGGATGCCTTCATTCTTTGCCTAATCAAAGATATCTTCTCCGTGGATTCACGGATGAAGTCTTGTTCGGGTATAACCTTATCGGTAGTTTCCTACCAATAAGTTGGCTGTATGCATGGCCTCCTATTTAGCGCTTCGGAAGGGGCCATACCAGTTGTCACTTGAAAATTATTATTATACGTGAACTCCACAAGCGGTAGGTGCTGCTTCCAAACTCCTCCAAAGTCGATGATGTAAGCTCTAAGAAAGTCTTCTAAGATTCTGTTTACTCTCTCTATCTGTCCATCGGTTTGTAGATGATAAGTTGTGCTTAAGTAAAGGATCTCCCCCAATGCAGCTTGTAGGCTTCTCCAAAATTCGCTTGTAAACAAGGGGTCTCTATCACTCACGATTCTCGATGGGATACCATGTAGTCTATCTATTTCTTTAACATATAATTGGGCTAATGAGGTTGCAGTCCTTGTCTTCTTGACTAGTATAAAATAGGCACTTTTGGTTAAACGATCTACCACAACCCAAATGGCCTCATTACCCTTTAGGCTACTAGGAATTCCATCTATAAGTCCATGAAAATATGTTCCCATTTGCACGTGGGGATCTATAAAGATAGTAATAGTCCTTCGGGATTCCCTTGCTCCAGCTTGACTCTTTGGCACGTCAAGCATTTGGCCTTGAACTCGGCTACATTTCTCTTCATTCCTTCCCAATGGAGATTCCTCTTCATGTCCTTGTACATTTTACCTCTATCGGGATGTATGGTCAATTTTGATATTTGGCACTCCTGTAGAATTTCTTTCCTCAACCCTTCATCCCTTAGGACGTATAGTCATCCATCCCTATATGAAATCCCATCATCGCTAATTGAATACCTAACCAAATGAGGGAAGGTTTCTTTCCTTCCCACTTTCTCCTTTATTCCCCTTAATTCCTGGTCTAAATCTTGTGTGCTTTGGATCCTTTCTCTTAGGGTAAGTCTAATTATCTTAGCACTAAGAAAACAAATGGAAGTGGTTGTTGAGGGTTGCAAATTAAAATTAGCGAGGAATTCTAATTGTTTCATTTTAGGATCGCATTTAAAGTCGCATGTTTACTAGTTAAAGCATCTGCCACAACATTCTCCTTGCCCCGGGATACTGAATCGTAAAGTAATATGAGGCAATATACTCCATCCATCTTTGTTGTCTCAAGTTTAAGTCACATTGAAAAAAATAAATACTTAAGGGATTTATTGTCAGTAAAGAGTTCAAATTTCTCTCCAAAACGATAATGCCTCCACATCTTAAGGGCGAACACTACTACGGCTAACTCAAGGTCATGTACTGGATATCTTTCTTTGGACCCTTGAGTTGTCTACTAACATAGGCAGTTACTCGTCCTTCTTGCGTAAGGGTTGCTCCTAAACCGGTCCCACATGCGTCGATGAAAACGAGGAGAATTTTTGTACCGTCGAGTGTAATTTGGACTGGTGCGCTAGATAATGCTTCCTTTAATTTCTTGAAGGCTATTTCACATTTACTAATCCAAGCGAACACCAAATTCTTCATTGTTAATTGGGTTAATGGAGTAGAAACCTTCGCGAAGTCTTCAATGAATTTTCTATAATAAACCGGCCAATCGAAGTTAAATTCTTACCTTTGTAGTATTTCGAGGTGTTCTCTATTCCTTGATTGCCTCGATCTTCGCGGGGCCTACGGCCAAGCCTTCGTCAACATAATATGTCCTAAAAATCTTACTTCTTCCTTCCAAAAATGGCACTTCGAGAATTTTTCTTTCAATTGGTTCTTTCTTAATATCCCTAACACTTATCTCAAGTGTTTTTCATGCTCTTCACGATCTTTTGAAAATATAGGATATCATCTAGGAAGACTACCACAATTTTATTTAGAATGCCCTTAAACACTACTCATGAGGTCAACAAAGAAGGCGGGTGCATTTGTTAGTCCAAAGGGCATAACTTCCTATTGGAACTATCTGTCTGGTGTCCAAAACGCGGTTTTTTCCTTGTTTTCCTCTGCAATTCTTAACTGGTAAAATCCAGTAGCAAGGTCTAGTTGAGAAAATACTAGGGCTCCTCCCAAGTGGTCAAAAAGGTCATCGATTCTAGGTAAAGGGTACCTATTCTCCTTGGTCAGTTTATTAAGTTCCCTATAGTCCAAACAAAATCTCAAAGATCCGTATGCTTTGGTTGCAAATACAACAGGTGCACCCCATTATGAGGTACTTCGATGAGTGAAACCTTTTTGCAACAACTCTGAAATCTGCTTATCTAATTCCCTTCTTTCCTTGGGCACCATATGCCTCAAGGGCAGTCTAAAGGTCTAGCGTCCTTCTCTAGGTCAATACGAAAAAGATTCCTCTGTGGAGCGGAAGTCCCGTGACTTCCTCAAAAACTTCCAAGCACTCACAAACTATAGGGACCAAAGATGGTCCTTCAGAATTAGGAGAAAAGGAATATAATAAGGCGTTATGCTTGCTTCTAACATTACAAAGAATATTTAGGTTATGTCCTCCTCGGCTCCTTAGACGAACGAATCTCTTGTCGCAATCTAGGACAGCCTCATAAAACGATAGCCAGTCCATACCTAAGATAAGGTCATACCCCATAAAATCCAACGCATACGCTTCGTAATGGAACTTGACATTGTCGACCTCCAACACTATGTATTTACACAGCAGCTCAAGATATTTAGATCCTTTAATAGGGTTGGCCACCTCTATCAGATTATCTAAGATAGATATGGAAAAGATTCAATAGATTTACTGGTCGCTTAGAGATTAAAGAATGGGTTGCTCTAGAATCAAGCAAGGTATATACTAAATTCCTAAACAGAGGGTATACCTTCGAGTGCGGGATTCCCTTGGTCTCTTAGGGGGTCGGCTTTGAACTGATGTTGCTACTATTGCATAGTTCTGGCTACTCTTGACAACTTTAGGCTTTAGGTGGTCTTTGGACATATGTCCTTCTTCATGGCAGTTGTAACATTTCCCCTTGAACTCCTTTTTCGCTAATGAGGCCCCACAATCCTTGGCCTCATGTGTTGTATCTAACAATTCTATGATTTTTGTTTGGTGATAACAAACATATATTAATTATAATAAATGTGTTTGTAATTGTACTTCTATATTACATCACATACTGAATATAATATTTATATTTAAATAGAATACTACTGCCTAAAAATTTAAATATTCAATATGGTATTTTATTTAAATATAATATTTTATTTTAACATTTCAACAGTACAATTCATAACTCCACTATTTAGACATTTCACTAAAATACAATACAGTACATTTCATATTTAATTTCATTTCTATACAATGCTCCTCACTACAATTCGCTCAGTCACTCAGTTACAGTCACTCACACATACACTGACATAGTTTTGTCTTCTATCTCTGCCTTCACAGTTAGTCTAGTCTTCTGCTTACCCGTCACAATAGAAACACAACACAGAGTAATCTGGAACAGAGATAATTTTATATTCTAGCGAATAAAATTTTTATTTTAAAAATTTATTTGCCTTAAAATTTTGGTGTGTTTCTCATCATTTTTCAGGACTTGATCTGATTTATCATGGACATCCATATGTGTCTAGACAACTTGTGATAATCACAGTGATACACTGTAAATACCACAAGGTAGACAAATCGTCTAAAGTGCTCATATATATATATATATATATATATATATATATATATATATAATCTGACGTGCACTATACATGTATACACATATATGCGTATGTATATACACATATTTTCTGTGCGGGGACAATATGGTCAAATATCTTGTACGGACTGAACCAAGAAATCCAGTACATATGCAGACACAAACACATATATACGTACACATCTATGCATATATATGTGTGTATGTGTGTGTGTGTACGTATCTGCAAAGCAGGAACAGTGGTTAAACAAGTAAGCAACTGAGGAGCGGTCACAAAAGACCATGCTACAACTCAGTGCATGGATTGAGACAGTCTCAAATATACAATGAACATTTCACAGTGGTGATGCAAACAATAATGATCATGTACAAAACTGGACAGACCAAGATTGGTGTATACGCATATCAACTCAAAAGTGAGAGGGTTAAGAAAACATTTTCTTTAAAACTTGTTTCCAGAATTCATGTTGGGACAAAACACAAACAATCATACCATTCAAATTAAAGTGTAAAATTCATGTACACAAACAAGTATAGGCAGAAATAACAGGCGCAACAAGTCGAACCACCCAGACTTGAATTCAAGTGTTCAGGAAGAAATACACAACAAGTGTATAAATGGTGTGTAAATGCAAAGCTCAAATTCAAATACAAAGCAGTAGTAAGAACATGGGTTCATCATATGTCGAGACACAGGTGTCCGCAATGTATATTCACATATATACATGCACAATGTACATGTATGTAAATGTTTGAGTCAGCATAAACGTGCAAGTACAAGAATTCATATTGTAGCAATACAAGCAAACAAGTTTTAGTGGGATAGAAAACATATCAATCTTTCCAGATAGTACTCAATGTTTTTTTAGCAAGCCAATATTGGTTCCCATCAGCAAATTCAACATGAATTCATCAAAATCAAACCAATAAGAAATTAATTAGTTCCTGAAATCAGTTCACATTTTTCTAAGGAAGAATTTTTTCAATAAAATTGAATGTTCCAATTTTGGCAACATTTAAGGGTTTTCAGAAGTGACATGCAATCAGTTATGGTGACATGTTAATGGTAACATTTCTAGGCAAAAATGGTTTCACTATTTCTTTCCAGAAAATCAAAGAATATATATATATATATATATATATGTAGATGGCAACCAAAATCACACAGTCATAGGATAAATTCAAGCACGGATCAATTCGAATATTTTCAGTCAATTCAATGTTGCCAAAGGAAACAAATCACTGCATAGAAAGACTTGTTAAGGTTTTAAGGACTTCCTGAAATCACGCCAAGGACATTTTTGGCAAGCAAATTTCCAGATTTGAACTTAATTTTTATTTGGCAAGAGGTTTTTAATTTGGACAAATTTGCAACCTAATGTATTCGGCAATATATATAAATTGATTTGGCAACATTATTTCAGAGCTCACGTATTCTTTTGGCAAAGGGAAAATTATCAAAACCACATTTTATTCGAAATCAAATTCCCACAAATCAGGCAACGAGAAATATCACAGCAACATTCTTGGCAACCTAATCAAGACCGAATCATTAAAGTGAAATCAGAAATTTATAGGATTTTATAATCCTACATTTATACACCACATACATCATTGGTAAAACTGATCCAAAACCAAGCAAAAACAATTTAAAGAACAATCACGATCTATCAAATTTGCTCAAATAGTTTTCATCGCCATTTCCCCAAATTAATCGAAGAAGCAAGCCATTAGAATTGAAGCCACAAGTGAATCAGATTAATTTCAAATCGCATCAAGTGTTTGGGAAATTCAGAAAACCCTAATTTTGATATCGGCCGACATTACTTTTCAAAGCAAAGAGGAATAAAAGAATCAAAGGATGCTGGCCCATTTTTAATTTGGGCTAAGGTTTTTTCAAGGGCTAGGGTTTTAGTTATTTATTTATTGTTTTGTTTTTAATTTCATTTGTAAATCATATGTTGTTTTTCTAGTTTTTCTGTATAACTAGGTCACCTAGTTATAGGGATTTTAACTAGCAATTTTCTAGTGTTTATAGTAACTAGGGTATACTAGCTACGGGTTTGTAACTAGGGGACAATCTGATCTAGGGGATATAGATTAGTCTGAGGTTTTGAACATAGGATTAGAATAGGAACTGGGTTCGTGAGTTTACAATGTCTGTAAGTGGGATCTGTTTTATTACCTAGTAGAAACCTTAGTGAATGCAGCAGTAGGTAGAGTTTGCCGAAGCTGGATATATCTATGTGTTATTTACATTCTGCATTTACTTACTCTACCATTATGTGTGATCTGATATTTAGTATCTTGTTAAAATTCAATAAACTCTATTCACCCCCTTCTAAGGTTAATGTATGTAACACCCCACCTCCGCTAAGGTCACTCACAAAGGGAATGCATTAACTTTAGTGAAGCATTATAGGTAAAAGATATAGATAATTTATAAGACAGACATTCAAACAGCGGAAAAACTTAAATCATTTCATAAGCAGCGTGGTTCAGTCAAAACATTACAACCATTGTCTCAAAACCCGACTTCCAAATCACTACAATAAAACCTGTGTCTTGATTCAAAACTCCAAATACATAAAGAAGCATAAAACAGTAGTAAAGCAACATAAATTCCCAATAAAAGTTTAACCACATCCATAGCCCAAGAAAAGATAATCCAAGCAATACATCTACTCTCTTCAAGCTGGAAAAGGTCTGAACTAAGCTGAAGTATTCCCTCCCTATGGACCTGGGGGGGGGGGGGACGGAAGAAAAGAAGACGAAAGAAAATGGGTCAGACATAAAGCCTGGTAAGCCCAGTGATTTTCAGCATGTAAACAAGAAAAAGGATCATGACATGAGTAAACCGAATATAAGACAATGCCATAGTAACAAGATAACATAAGACAAGATAAGGCAAGATAAATGAATATGTTATCGGACCCATTTCTATTTCTTTGCACCTACTAACAATTGTTTCAACTAGCCTCATGTGTTCATAATAAAATGATCCCTTTATCGATCGGCTTCCACTCGCATGTATTTATTACTTGTGTCATTCGGCCCCGCTTGTTTGTAGATACCTGTGTTGGTCCCACCATGGGGTGTATCAATCCCTGTGATGGTGACCCGACACAATTCAAGATGCATAATGTATAACTACTGATGCCCAGTGCCTGATTTTTGCACTCCAGAGTACATGCACGCCCGTACTCCGTTGGAACCTACACTGATGCACCACCTGCCTCTATTTTGACCGTTTATAATCAGCCCAGTAATGTTGCCCCACCATGCCTAGTTCAGGGTACCTTGATACATCTATGTGGGTTACTTTTGAAATGGGTCCCCGTTGCTAGGGTTTTCTAATCAACATGTTATAACGGTTAAGTGTTCTCAATTTAACCTAACCCCACCCATTTGTTTAATTAACATGTTGCATTCGTTAAGTGTCGCCTATTCATATGTTACTTAACCTTACCATTCTTAGCATGTCTTTTCATTGGCATTAATTAACTTATTAATGCACCAACCTCTCACATTAGAACTGTTGTTTGCGGTTGCTGGATGTGTCGGGCGGTTCTACCGCAAACTCATTTTAACCTCGGGTTTTGGGCTTGATGCGCTAACCTCTCACATTAGACCTATTGTTGCGGTCGTTGGATGTGTCGGGTGGTTCCGGGCAGTCTTACACCGCAACTCAATCTAACCTCGGCTTAGGCATGTTTATCTTTTATTCAATTTACATATTTACCATTCATGTCCAAGTCTAGTTTTTTGTATGCCAATTATCCACAATTGTAGTCAATTCAAGTTATGGCCAATATACTTGTTATGTCCAAGATTACTCCAATAAGTTATACCCAGTTCCCCGCGTTACAATCGCACATACAACAAGACTCAACAAGGTTTCCAAATTCCAAGTACTCATAAAATAAAACGGAACGGGGATAGAAGAAACACAAGAATTGACATAAGGGAAAATAGGCATGTAAAGGTGCACCAAACACAAGAATCATGGTTCCAATAGGCATGTTGTACATTAACAACTAATATGAGCAAACTAAGGAAAATACATCACAGCTATACAAATTCGATAGGATTGAACATAAAGAAATTACTAATTTGATGTACAACATGATTGGTTCAATCACAACAGTCTCATAGGCATAGGTAATTTCAGATTTGGCAAAATAATAAGCATGAATCAGAATTGATTATCTTACAATTAGGCATAGTTCTAGATTCGATTCATTACAGTCATGATTTCTACTATGTGTTCAAATCTGAATAATAACTGAACTTACAGCAGTAGGATTAGAAAAAGAGAATTAGTTGACGTTGTAGCGATTCTAAACTTTTTTTGTTGATTGAAGTGGAAACCTTTTCTTCAATTTGAAGCCCTCTAATTTGATTTCTAGTTTGGAGAAGGAGGCTAGGCTAGTTTAGAGATGGACAGCATGGAGGCACCATAGAATAGGGTTATGAGGTTAGGGTTAAGTTTAGATATGTATTTATAGATGTGTTAGACAAACAATGGCCTTTAGATTAGCATAGGAAGCATCAGAGCCATCCAAACCAAAGAGACACGTCACCCAGCCAACCACAGCGCGACACAAACCAAAGAGACACGTCACCCAGCCAACCACAGCGCGACACATATGCCTTAATCCTTCAGAATTCGTCACCCAGATCTTGGAAGATAGGGGTCGACATCCCTGTCGACACCCCTATAGGGGGTCGACACCTATGTCGACACCCCCTAGTGGGGTTGACACCCTCGGGTTGGATTTTTCCCGATCATCATTTATTGGATGATTTTCGAAATTTGAATTTGTTTTCTGATTTTTAACTATTATATAATTTAATTCTGCTTTGAACCGAAATCTTCTAAGCTTCATAATTTCCTCATACGGAGTCCGATTTACGCAAACTTGGACTCTGTTCCAACCAGAATTCCGAGACGAACGCAATGGAGCTACCCATTTTACTTATTTCCCACTTTTAAAATTAAGTATTCTTTAATTTGTTATTTTAATATTCATAGAAAATACAGGGTGTTACATTCTCCCCTCTTTAAAGGATTTCGTCCTCGAAATCTCTAAGTTAAGAAGAATGTATCCTAATATCCAACATCCATCTACTCAACCATCAATCACAGGCATCCATAGTCCTAAAAAAAGATTTCTATTGCTTTCATAATCATATGCATAGCGTATGTATATGTCCTTATCTAATGCAAAATCAGGCGGTCTACTGATTCAGTTGACCTCCTTAATGCGAATTATGTTAGTGCCATAAGTCCATCATATATGCAATTATTCCTAATCGTACTTTATAACTTCTACATGAGTGCTCAATCATTCATACAAATGCAACATCCATATGATAACACATCAAGTTTCAATCCATATACAAATACATATATGCATATGCAATATAAAAGCGACTGAGCCAATCTAGTACCTAATGTGTGTGTATATGCATCCACGAGCAACCACTTGCAACCATCAATCATAACATGTTTCAAATATATGTTTACATTCATTGGTTTCTACTTAAGGATCAAGAATAGGACCGAGGAGATATAATTAAAAGATAGATACAAGCATGCATAAACTTATGAAAAAGAGATCAAGGATGTACCCTCAAAAAGGAAAGGGTAAGCTGCGCGTATCTTGTCTTCAGTCTCCCAAGTTGTGTCTTCTTCAGCGTCACTCCATTGTACTATAACTAGCTTGACCTCACGATTGCGTAGCTTCATAACTTCTGTTCTCAAGATACGAGTTGGAACTCCTCTCACCATCGCTTCTCCTTCCACTTCTACTTCTTCTAATATGCTCGGCTCCACCACTTCCGCAGACTCATGTAAGCACTTTCATAGATGAGAAATATGAAAAACATTATGAACTCCAGCCAATCTTTCGGGCAACTCTACTCTATAAGACATCGTTCCAATCCTCTCAATGATAGGAAATGGCCCTACAAATCTTGTTGCCAATTTTCCTACGGATCCAAAGCGAACGACATTCTTCAAAGGAGATACTTTAAGGAAAACCCTATCTCCAACCTCAATCTCAAGGTTGGTCCTTCTTTTATCTGCATAGGACTTCTGTCTATCTTGTGCTGTCTTCATTCGTCTTCGTATTAAGTCCACCTTCTCCGAAGTCTCTATGATCATGTCGTGCCCAAGTACGAGCTTGTCTGTAGATTCCCACCAACAAGTTGATGATCGACATGGTCTTCCATAAAGTCTCAAAGGGTGCCACGCCTATGGTGGCTTGGTAGCTATTATTGTAGGCGAACTCCACCAAAGGAAGATGATCTTCCCACGTTCCTCCAAAATCAAGAATGCACAATCTCAAAAGATCTTCTAATACTCTATTCACCCTTTCAGTCTAACCATTGGTTTGAGGGTGATAGGCAGTGCTTAAGCATAGCTGTGTGCCTACATCCTCTTGCAAACTCTTCCAAAACTCACTCGTAAAGATAGGATCTCGATCACTTACTATGCTAGGGGGTATCCCATGCAGTCGAATTACTTCTTTAAGATAAATGGATGCAAATGATGAGGCGGTCCTCCTACTCTTAACAGGTATAAAGTGTGCGCCTTTAGTGAGCCTATCAACTATTACCCAAATAGTGGTATTGCCCCTTCTTGACCTAGGCAACCCATCTATAAAGTCCATCAAAATGCTATCCCATTTCCACTGTGGGACCTTTAGAGGATGAAGCAAACCACCAGGCTTCTTCTGCCCCGCCTTGACTTGCTGGCATATTAAGCACTTAGAGATGAATTTAGCTACATCCTTCTTCATGCCATTCCAAAAGAAAACCCTTTTTATGTCTTTGTACATCTTGTCCCCACCTGGGTGTATGGTCAACTTAGAATGGTGTGCTTCTTCAAGAATTGTCTTCACCGAATCCCTTGCTTGTGGGACACATAGTCTTCCATCCCATCTCAACCAACCCATGTCATCTATGGAGTATTTATTGAGGTGACTAAAAGTCTCACCTTTAATTAACTTATCCATCACATCAACTATCTAAGGGTCTTCACATTGCGCGGCTCCTATTGAGTGCAAAAGCTTAGGCCGCACCTCTAGCAATGCTAACAAACCAGGTACAAACTCAAAGGAGGGTCTAAAGTCAGAGGTTGCTATGTACTCCAAGTTTTTCCTTTCTACAAAGAGAGGATTTAAGGTCATCCTTTTCCTACTTAAGGCGTCTGCTACCACATTACCCTTGCCAAGGGTATAAGCAATCTCAAAATCGTATGAGGCAAGAAATTCCATCCATCTTTGTTGTCTTAATTTAAGATCTTTTGTGAGAAAAGGTATTTTAATGATTTATGGTCAGTAAATAATTCAAACCTTTCTCCTAGTAGGTAATGATGTCATGACTTAAGAGCGAAAACAATGGCAGCTAGTTCCAAATCATGAGTTGGGTAGTTCTTTTCATGTACCATCAATTGCCTTCCGACATAACTGTAACACCCCGTATTTTCTATGAACATAAAAGTAACAAAACAAAGTATACTTAACTTTTAAAAGAAGAAATAAGGGAAACGGGTTATGTCATTGCGTTCATCTTGGAATTATGCTTGAGATAGAGTCCGAGTTTGTGTAAATCGAACTCCGTATGAAGAAGTTATGACCTTCAGAAGTTTCAGGAATTTAAATAAATTAAAACAGCTCAGATTTAAGTTTGAAATCAAATCACACACCCGGGCTAGTCGGGAAATTCCCCTCCTAGGACCCAGGTCGACCAGGGGGTCGACCTGGGGGGCGACCTGGGTCACATAGGTCAACCGGGGGTCGACCTCCCCCCTATTTCCAGATCCGAGGACTGGTTCGTTTTTCTACATTTGGACGCCCGTTCTAACCAGATTCGTTGATCCCTATGCTATTTAAACACCCTCAAACCCCACTTTCTCTCCACACCAAACCATTGTAACGCTATGCTGCCTCAATTCTAATTAAAATAAATCAAGGGCATTTCTACTCTGCTGAAACCTAAGCTAGAAATAGTGCTTCTTCTTCTTCTTCCAATCTGAATAGGATTAAAAGAGAACAACTACAATCCTTTTTCTTTTAGAATCTAACCAAGGTGAGTACAGTTATTTTCAGATATGAAATTTATTTATGATCTTGACATGGTTATAAATCTGAATTTGAGATTATGCATATTCTTGTTTATCAGATCTGTTTTTCTGTATAGATCTATCTTATTAATATTACAGTAACTAATCTGTATCTCTTCCTTCCTTCTGTTCTATAGCCAGGCTACCACGAGCCTGACCCAAATCTCATAAGAGATTGACGCACGAACACTAAATTTGGGAAAAATAGTGAATGATGCTTAATTAGACATGACTGATTTGAGAAAAGAACATATGTTGTAATTTAAGATCTGGATCTGGGCATACTATATATGATAGTCTGTGATTTGGAAGAAGGAGAATTATTGTGTATATGACTTAGGCGCAAAGATCTATATTATAATAGGATAACTACTAAATGTGAATACGCCTAAATGGGGATTTTGGATATTTGGCATACGCTGAAATCAAAGGATATAATTTGGCATAACTCGTATTGTATATCATGATTTGGGGTTTTTGGAGAATATTATGTACTGTGTAAATTTAACTAAAATTTGGGGCATATGTTATATTGTGAATTATGACCATAATTTGGGCATGTAAAATTCAGCTTAATTTTACGATTAGGCGAGGTATGTCAATGGAATTTTAAGGGATGAATAAATCTGTTAAATTGCCTAATATGCTAAATCTGTTGAAAACTGAATGCGGTAATTTAGGGTATGAAAATCGGGAGGCTCGATCTAAAATTGAGCAAAACAAGTTAACATAACTTTGAATAATCTGCTGTAACTTGTAAAGAAGTTTAATTTGTTGAATTGGCATAACCAGTTTGATGTTGGCATAATCTGTGAATGAACGCTTTAGCTAAAATTAAGAGCGCAGAGACACGAGGCAAGACTCTATTTACGATAGAAGCCTGCTCGGACCTGCCCAGCAAATCCAGCAACCACAAACGGTAGTCTAATGTGAGAGGTCGAAGGCATAAATTAAATGCATAACAATTGTAAAGACACGAGGTTAGGTTCGTTTGCGGTATAAGAGTACCCGAACCCCCCCCCCCCCGGCAAATCCAGTAACTGCAAACGGTAGTCTAATGTGGGAGGTCTTACAAGGTTACGGTTATAATGAATTAAGTAACACTTAACCAAGATAAACATGTGGTGGGACATGGAGGTTAAGTGGGTGGCATGGGTGACATGTGAAATACGATTAGAAACACTTAACCAAATTGAAACATGTAAGAAGACATGAATAAGGAGGGGTTAAATGGGAAATCCTATTGGGGACCAAGCATAGGTGGAAAGCTTGTGTCAAGCATGGGGGACCCTTTTCAAACCAGTAACCCATGAAGTATCTTTGTGAGCTCGAGTTAGATCGAGGAAGGGACACGATTACTGGGTTTGATTGTAAGAGGTCAAAACGTTTTAGCGGTGGCAACGCAAGTCCAACAGGGTCATGTGCGTGCGTGGGCCTGGGCTGGTAGGTAAGACGTTGTTGCATCATGTAGATATACGCCACGCATCTTTAGTGGTATCGGTTAGCCACTTTAGGGAGTGATACACCCCACTGTGGGACCAGCACGGGTATCTACGAGTTAGGGAGTCGATCGCATGGGAGTAGTGGGTACAACTAGTGGAGATAGGGGCAGGCGGCACCTATGAAGACAGCTAGGGGTACACGAAGCTACCATTATGATTATTATGTTCAGTAGGCGGGATCAACTTTTAGGGTGACTAGTAATGGTGCAGTATAGAAGTTATCCTATAGTGTTGGAGGCGCAAGTTAACGTTATCTTATTCCTCTTGTTTGCTTTGTCATGCCCATTTGTTTCACAATCATTCCTTGTTTTACCAGTTGATGCCTTATCCTAATTACTTTAATAATTATATTGTTAAAGTTATTGGACTCGCCAGACTTTATGTCTAACCCCCTTTGTTTTCGCCTCTTTTCTTTCTTTCCCCCCAGGTTCTCAGGGTGGGACTAGTGCTAGTGAAGCTTGATTTGGATCTTTCTCTCTCTTTTTTAAGTGCTTGGATTGCTGAAAGTAAAGTTCAGCTCATCTCTTTTATGGCTACTTATGTTAGGGTTCTGCTTTTTTACTTTATGTACTCAGAAACAATTTGTCAAGATGGATATTAAGTGTACTTGATTTTATTGTTGGTTTTTGATGTTGTTGTAACCAAACTATTTCTCCGCTGTAATAAAAGTTGTTTTAAAATTTTCAAGTACCAATATATGTATCTGTCTTGTTATATTCTGTTCTATACACCAATAATACTCCATAAAAGTTAATGCATTCCATTTGAGAGTGACATTAATGGACGTGGGGTGTTACAATAACAAACTACCTTACCTTCTTGCATCAAGACAATGCCTAACCCCGTGCCGCATGCGTCAGTGTATACTTTAATGACCTTTGCGGGATCACAATCCAAATCCAAAGAAAAAGTTAGGTTCTTCTTCGTTAATCTGGTAAGTGGGGCTGAGATCTTCGCAAAGTCTTTAATGACCTTTCTGTAATAGCCTGCTAGTCTGAGAAAACTTCGTACTTCAGTTGCATTCCTTGGAATCTTCCAATCTTGCACCGCCACTACTTTTGCGGGATTCACAACTATCCCTTCTTTGGACACCACATGTCCAAGAAACCTTACTTCTTCTCTCCAAAATTGGCATTTGGAGAATTTTGCTTTAAGCCGATGTGCTCGAAGAGTATCCATAACTTCCCTTAAATGCAAAGCATGTTCTTCCTCACTTTTTGAGAAAATCAAAATGTCGTCCATGAAGACTACTACAAATTTATTAAGGAACTCCCTAAACACCCTACTCATCAAGTCTACAAAATAGGCGGGTGCATTTGTCAAATCGAAAGGCATGACAAGCCATTCGAAGAAACCATCCGGAGTCCTGAACGCAGTCTTATATATGCTGTCTTCAGCCACTCTTAGCGGATGAAATCCGGTTGCCAGATCTAGTTGGGAGAAAACTGATGCACCTACAAGCTGGTCGAACAAGTCGTCTATTTTTGGAAGTGGGTGCCTATTCTTCTTGGTCAGCTTGTTTAGCTCCCTATAATCCATGCATAGGCAAAGTGAACCATCCGCTTTGGTTGCGAACACTACTGGAGCACCCCATTCAGAAATACTCTGCCTTATAAACCCCTTTTCGAGCAACTCTTTAACTTGCTTGCTGATCTCCTTCCTTTCCCTTAGAGCCATGTATCTAACGGGTAAAGCAACTAGTTTTGCATTATCAACTAGGTATATGCGGAAATCTATCTCTTGCTTTGGAGGTAAACCCTTCACTTCTTCAAAGACATCCGAGTACTCACGGACTACTCTAACAGATTGCAAATTTTCAACAGATGCATCTAGAGATTCTAGGTAGCTAAGCATAACAGAATTCATAGGATTACAAGAGATTTTGAGAGTATTACCGAGGCGAGTCAAAAGTCTAACCACTACTCTCTTTTCACAATCAAGGATAGCACCATTACTGGATAACCAATCCATGCCTAGAATAAACCCATAGCCCATGAAACCCAAAACATAAGCATTGCATCTAAACCCAACGCTTAGTATAGAAATTTCCAAATCTAACCAAATCATTGATAGATAAGCCGAACCCCCAACTGGATTTGAAACAACCATGGAATCCCCTACTATACTGGTATCTAGGTGCAAAGATTCAACTAAAGAAGTAGATATAAAAGAGTGTGATGCGCCAGAATAAAAAAGAGTATGAATAGGATGATCAGAAAGATAAACTAAACTCTCAACAGAAATATTTCTGCCTCTTGGTTGCGTAGGTGCTGTGAGAGCGTGAATCTTCCCTCCAGAAGTAGATCCTGTCCTCTGCCCTTGCCCTTGCCCTCTTGTGCAATCCTTAGCCATATGTCCTGCCTTGCCACACTGAAAGTAACCAGCCATCTTCCTCTTCTTCTTTCTGCAGTCCTTAATAAGATGTCCAGGTATGCCACAAAAATTACATTTCCTCTTGTCACAGGGTTTGTTATTCTTTCCACCCTTCTTATTATCTGTGTAACACCCCACGTTATCACTCACAAAGGGAATGCATTAACTTCTATGGAGCATTTTAAGTGTGTATAGAATAGAAACTCAACAACAAGACAGATATAAAATAGTACTTAAAAATTTAAAACTTCATTCATTGTAGTGGTAAACAAATAAGTTTGGTTACATCATCAAAAACCAAAGACTAGAGTCAAGTACATGATATCCATCTTGACAAAATCAGAGTACATAAAATAAAAAGCATAAACCCCAAAGTAGATAGCCATAAAGAAGATGAGCTGGAACTTTACTTTCAGCAATCCAAGCTTTTCCAAAAGAGAGAGAAATAAAGCGATCCAAATCAAGCTCCACTAGCATTAGTCCCACCCTGAGAACCTAGGGGCAGGGGGAAAGGAAGAAAAGAGGCGAAAACAAAGGGGGTCAGACATAAAGTCTGGCGAGTACAATAACTTTAACAATGTAATTATTAAAGTAACTAGGGTAAGGCATAAGCTGGCAAAACAAGGAATGACTA
This sequence comes from Allium sativum, assembly GCA_030737875.1. Classification (NCBI taxonomy): domain Eukaryota; kingdom Viridiplantae; phylum Streptophyta; class Magnoliopsida; order Asparagales; family Amaryllidaceae; genus Allium; species Allium sativum. The sequence continues at coordinate 535,408,678 of CM060926.1, forward strand.
TGAACAAAAGGGGCATGGGAAGGCAAACAAGAGGAATAAGATAACGTTAATTGCGCCTCCAATACTATAGGATAATTACCATACTGCACCAGTACTAGTCACCCTAAAAGTTGATCCCGCCTACTGAACATAACAATCATAATGGTAGTTTCGTGTACCCCTAGATGTCTTCAAAGGTGCCGCCTGCTGCTATCTCCACTAGTTGTACCCGCTACCCTCCCATTTTCTAATCACAATGTTTATAATATGGTAGTTGCACTCCTAGCTGCCGTCATAGGTGCCGCATGATCCTATCTCCGCTAATCGTACCCACTACCTTTCTCATTCGATCGGCTCCCTAACTCGTAGATACTCGTGCTGGCCCCATAGCGGGGTCTATCACTCCCCAAAGTGGCAACCCTATACTACCAAAAATGCACGGCTTATATCTACACGATGCAACAATGTCTTACCTACCAGCCCGGGGCCACACACGCACATATCCCCGTTGGACTTGCGTTGTCATCGCTAACCCGTTTTGACCTCTTACAATCAAACCCAGTACGCATGTCTTGTCCTCGACATGGGGCGAGCCCACAAATATACTTAATGGGTTACTGGTTTGAAGAGGGCCCCCACACAAGCTTTCCACCTATGCTTGGCCCCTACTAAGATTCCCCACTTAACCCCTTCTTATTCATGTCTTCTTACATGTTTTCAACTTGGTTAAGTGTTCAAAATTATATCCAACATGTCCCCCATGTTATCCACTTAGCAAATCAACATGTGTTATTGGTTAAGCCTGTCTTAACCCTACCCGCTTATCAGATCGATATATTATTGGTTAAACTGGTCTTAACCCCATCCACTTATATCTTGTTGGTTAAGTTGGTCTTAACCCTATCCGCTTATCCGATCAATATATTATTATTGGTTAAGTTTGTCTTAACCCTATCCACTTATCAGATTAATATATATATATATATATATATTATTGGTTAAGCTGGTCTTAACCCTTCCCACTTATCAAATTATTGGTTAAGCTGGCCTTAACCCTACCCACTTATATATTATTGGTTAAGCTAGTCATAACCCTATCCACTTACCATGTTTTACTTAGTTTATGATTAAGTACATCTTAGTTCACAGATACATTGGTTAAGAGAATAACTCCCTAAGTACCAACCCCGAAGACCGAAATCAACATCAGATTGTTACTCAGAGAATCACTCAACCAAACTTCTGTTTGTCATTCATATTTGTCTTAAATCAGTATTAATTAATTATTAAGGCACCTAATCGTATTTCACATGCCACCTAAGGCACCCACTTAATTTCACATGCCACCCAAGGCACCCACTTAACCCCCCATGTCCCACCACATGTTTATCTGGTTAAGTGCTTCTTAATTCATTAACACCGTAACCTTGTAAAGACCTCCCACATTAGATTGGCATTTGTAGCAGCTGGATTTGCCGAGCGGGTCCGGGCAGTCTTACACCACAAACGAGCTTAACCTCGTGTCTTTGCAATTGTTACGCATTTAATTCATGCCTTTGACCGCTCACATTAGACTTGCATTTGTGGCTACTGGATTTGCTGGGCGGGTCCGGGCAGTCTTACACCACAAAAGAGTCCAACCTCGTGTCTTAGGCGGTTTATTATCACACATCTTTATTCAACCCCGAAGTGGATTAGTATCGCTGTTCAAATTTGTCAATCATTTCCATATTTCTTTATGTCCATAATTATCACCTTAATTATGTCCATCTATTTATGGTATATAAATTATACCAATTAATATTACAAACTAATTATATGTCTTTTAAGGCATTTATGCTAATTCACAATATTAAATATTTTAATATTATCCCATTGCCCCACGTTGTACGTTTGTTCGTTTAACGTGAAATATATGTTAGACTCGCCATAGTATAAGAAAGGAAACATCACAACACGCATAGCACATAAATTAGATCTAATTGTAAAATTTACATAGTCAACTATATGGATCTAAACATAAAGAGGTGAACTTGCATGTGTGACTATGGTTTTCATCTAAACTTGCGTAGACAATGGGTGTGTAACACATATATTTGCATAACTCATGTATTATCATGGATCTAAATATAGATCTTACATAAAGGTGTGAACTTGCACATGATTCTCAAACTTACATTTAAACTAGCATATGATTCATATCCCAAATATGTATATTTACTTGCATATGTGATGATGTAAACTTGCATATAAACATGTAAATTAAGATCTACATGTAAACTAGCCTGAAAGCTTGTGTATAATCCGAATACATACTTGCATATAACTCACATATGTCTTAGCATATACTTTAGATCCAAACTTACATATAAAATAGATGTCATGAATCAAATTAAACATACAAAGTTGCATATGATTCTCATTAAACTTGCATATGATTCATGTATAACTAACATATCCAAACTTGCATATCAAGTTAAACATACATATGATTTAACATATGAATTAGATCCACTAACATAACAAAACTAGCATATGAAGCAGTGAATCTATTGAACATAAGCCAGCAACTAACATAGATTTACAACATAGGTAATATCATAGCAGTCAATGATTCACAACCACAAACTTGTGTATAAATTGATGTCATAAAAATGAATCAAGACATATGTGATTGGTCATATAAAATAGATCCACAACGTGAATTAACAAGACTATCATATGTTCATAAACAAAATATAAGTAACGTCACATGATTCAACAGGCGTGTTCTTGAAATCCATATTATAAACTTATCCCAATTAAATTAACAATTACTTTGTGAATGAAATTGTACTCACAAACAAAAAGAAAGTCTCAAGTTCTGGGATCTGTATTCTGTAATTGATTAGCGTTCCCTTGATGTATACAAATTTTGATTTAGATTAGACTTGAGTTGAATTGAATTGTTGCTAAGTTCTTCTAGCTGGTGACGGCTCTTCTAGGTTGCAAGGTGATAGCATGACAGCCATGGTTCTAATTTTGATTAGGTTTTAGGGTTTGAGTCTACATGTGTTTATACAGAGATTAGGATTAATTTAGGCCATCCGATCAACCTAAAATCAATCAAGGCCATCCAGTCAAGATAGGGTGACACCTCAGCCCTAATGACTCAGCACTGAGTGACAAAATCGTCATCTTTCAGATCTGCTCGGGGGGGGGGGGGCAAGTCGACCCCCAGGTCGACCTGTATAGGGGAGGCTGACACTAGGGTCGACCCGGTCCCTGTTTTATTTTTTTCTGAACCTGAGCTGTTTTTAAATTAATTAATTTCTAAAACTTCAAAAGGCCATAACTTCTTCATACGAAGTCCAATTGATACAAACTCGGACTCAGACTCTATCTCAAGCAGAATTCCGAGACGAACGCAATGGCGCAACTCATTTCCCTTAATTCCCACATTTGAAATTAAGCATTCTTTAATTTGTTAACTTTAATTTTTAAAATTATGGGGTGTTACACTCTTCCCTCCTCAAAGGATTTCGCCCCTGAAATCTCCAAGTTAAGGAGAATGCATTTCCTAACATCCAATCATCCATCTACTCAACCATCAAGCACAGGCATCCAATGTCCTTACAAGATTTCTAATGTTGTATGAACATATGCAAAAAGTGTGTGTATATGTTCCTTATCTAATGCAAAATCAGACGGTCTACTGATTCAGTTGACCTTCTTAATGCGAATCATGATAGTGTCATGCGTCCATTATGTATGTGAAAGAATCATATCGATACATATTATTTCTACATGTGTGCACAAACATTCATCAAAATGCAGCATCCATATGATAACACAACCATTATACATCCATTAATTTAAATACGCACACACATTTATATGCAACATGAAGGTGATTGAGCCGATCTAGTGCTTAAGGTATGTGTACCTGCATCCATGAGCAACCACTAGCAACCACTTGCATCTATTTGCATCCACCAAACATAACATGTCTCAAACACATGTTTGCAACCATTGGGTTTTTTCCTAACTAAAGATCGAAGATATAATCGAGAGGACACACTAAACGATAGAACAAAGCGATAGAAGAAGGAGAAGTTAAAAACATATCCTCAAAAAGGAAAGGGTACAACGTATGCATCTTGCTTTCTGTCCCCCAAGTTGCGTCTTCTTGATCAGCTCCCCATTGGATTTTAACCAACTTGACCTCTCTGTTGCATAGCTTTATGACCTCCGATCCAAGGATGCATGTAGGAGCTCGTCTAATTGTGGTATCTCACTCCACTTCCACTTCTCTAAGTAGGCTCAGCTCCACTACCTCCGCCGTATCATGTAAACTCTTACGCAAACGTGACACGTGAAAACACGTCATGAACACCCCTAAGCTAGTTGCCTTTTCTCATGTCCTTCCAAAATCTTGGATACATAACCTCAAAAGGTCTTCAAGGATTCTATTCACCCGTTTCTATCCATCCACTTGTTTGTGGACGATAAGCGATACTCGTACTTACCGCCTTCTGCCTATCACCTTTTCCTCTTGCATCGACGACTGCTCCAAACCTCGTCCCGCAAGAACCGGTATATATTGTGAACGGTTTGCTCTCATCTAGCAAAGTTAAAATTGGGGCTGATATCTTTGCAAAGTCCTTAACAAACTTCCTATAGCAGCCCGTTTTTCCTTAGAAAACTCCTTACTTCCGTTGCTTTTCTAGGAACCTTCCAATCTTAGATTGCCACCACCGTTGCAGGGGTCCACTGCTATTCCTTCCTAAGAGACCATGTGTCCTAAGAACCTTGCCTCCTTCCCCCAAAAATGACATTTGGAGAACTTAGCTTTGAGTTGATGAGCTCGTAGGATCTCTAAGACTTTTCCAAGATATATGGCATGCTCTTCCTCGCTTCTAGAGAAAATCAAGATATCATCCACAAAGACTACCACAAATCTGTTTAGAAACTCCCTAAACACCCTACTCATTAAGTCAACGAAACATGCGGGTGCATTCATTAAACCAAAAGGCATGACGAGCCGCTCGAAGAAACCGTCAGGAGTTCTAAATGCAGTCTTATCTATGCTATCTTCAGCTACCCTTAGCTGATGAAACCCTGTAGCTAAATCCAGTTGCGAGAAAACTGAAGCACCCACCAACTGATCGAATAAATCGTCCATCCTCGACAATGGGTGTATGTTCTTCTTTGTTAGCTTATTCAGTTCTCTATAGTCCACGCACAATCTAAGTGAACCATCAGCTTTTGTAGCAAAAACGACTGGAGCGGCCCACTCCGAAATACTCCTTCTTATGAACCCCTTCTCAAGTAATTCTTTCACTTGCTTACTGAGTTCTCATTCTCTCTCGGAGCCATGTGGCGAACTGGTAATGCAAATGGCTTTGCATTATCGACTAGGTATATTCAAAAGTCTATCTCGTGCCTCGGGAGTAAACCTCGAACTCCATCGAAAACGTCACTATATTCATGGACCACACAAACCGATTTCAAATCATCATTGAATGCATCTAGGGATTCTAGGTAGCTAAGCATTTCCGGACCTCTAGGGTCACAAGAAATACCAAGGGTCTTTCTACAACGAGTCAACAATCTAACTACCCTTCTTTCACAATCTAGGATGGCCCCATATCTAGTTAGCCAATCCATACCTAGAATCAAGCCGTAGCCCATGAAGCCAAGAACGAAGGCATTGTATTCAAACCCAACGCCCAAGATAGACACTCTCAAATCCCGACAAATCATTGAAAGATGAGCCGAACCACCAATAGGATTTGAGACTACAATAGGATCCGTAACTAGACTAGTATTTAGGTGCAGCGTTTCAACTAACGAAGCAGATACAAACGAGTGTGAAGCGCCAGAATCAACAAAGTTTGAATAGGATGATCAAAAAGAAAAGCCAAACTTTCAACCAAGATATTTCTACCTCTATCAGGTATGCCAGCTGTGAGGGAACGCGTCTGCCCTCCAGAAGATCTTGTACTTTGTCCTTACCTTTGCCTTTTGCTTCTTTGGACAATCCTAATAAGATGTCCTGTTTCCCCGTAACGATAACAACTAGTCTTTTTTCTTCATTCCAACGTCTTTATTTAAGTAGTCGGGTATTTCACAAGTGTAGCCCTTCCTTTTCTCTTGGCCCCTTGTTATCCTTACCCCCTTTCTTTGGATCTACTTCCTTATTGTGTCCTAACCATGTCTCTCCTGCACATTCTCCATTCGTGACCTCCCACAAAAATGAGGCTTCGTCCTTTATTAACCAAGCAGCTGGTTGAACCTTCCTTCCATCGTCTATCTTAAAGGTACCAACAAGTCCTCCACTTCTTCCTAGCTTTGACAAATGTCCTAGTCCTATGAAGCGGTTTTCTGATCATCGAACGGAAGTCCTTACATATCTTAGAAAAAACGTCTATATGTGGAGGAAGAAACAAAAAAAAGGAAAGGGGAAGAGATTTGAAGCAAAGAATCGAAAGAAAGATATATGGCTTTTGGGGGTTATGTTTTTCAAAATAAACTTTTTTCTTTAAAATACTCTCCTCAAAACATATTTCTGAAAGTATTTATTTATAAAAGTGCTTTTGAAAAATAGTTTTTTTTTAATTTCAAAATCTCATATCTGTTCTGTTAACCTTCAGCTCTGATACTACGTGTAACACCCCACGTCCATTATTGTCACTCACAAAGGGAATGCATTAACTTCTGTGGAGCGTTTTAAGTGTGTATAGAACAGAAACTTAACAACAAGACAGATATAAAACAGTAGTCAGAAATTTAAAACTTCATTCATTGCAGCGATAAACAAATAAGTTGCGTTACATCATCAAAAATTAAAGATTAGAGTCAAGTACATAATATCCATCTTCACAAAATCAGAGTACATAAAATAAAAAGCATAAACCCCAAAGTAGATAGCCATAAAGAAGATGAGCTAAAACTTTACTTTCAGCAATCCAAGCTTTTCCAAAAGAGAGAGAAATAAAGTGATCCAAATCAAGATCCACTAGCATTAGCCCTACCCTGAGAACTTGGGGGGGGGGGGGAGGAAGGAAGAAAAGAGGCGAAAACAAAGGGGGTCAGACATAAAGTCTAGCGAGTACAATAACTTTAACAATGTAATTATTAAAGTAACTAGGGTAAGGCATAAGCTGACAAAACAAGGAATGACTGCGAACAAAAGGGGCATGGCAAGGCAAACAAGAGGAATAAGATAACATTAACTGCGCCTCCAACACTATAGGATAATTACCATACTGCACCAATACTAGTCACCCTAGAAGTTGATCCCGCCAACTGAACATAATAATCATAATGGTAGTTTCGTGTACCCCTAGTTGTCTTCAAAGGTGCTGCCTGCTCCTATCTCAACTAGTTGTACCCGCTACACTCCCCTTTTCTAATCACAATGTTTATAATATGGTAGTTGCATTCCTAGCTGCCGTCATAGGTGCCGCCTGCTCCTATCTCCGCTAGTCGTACCCACTACCTTTCCCATTCGATCGACTCCCTAACTCGTAGATACCCATGCTGACCCCACAGTGGGGTGTATCACTCCCCAAAGTGGCAACCCGATACTACCAAAAATGCATAGCTTATATCTACACGATGCAACAACGTCTTACCTACCAGCCCGGGGCCACACACGCACATGTCCCCGTTGGACTTGCGTTGCCATCGCTAACTCGTTTTGACCTCTTACAATCAAACCCAGCACGTGTGTCCCGTCCTCGACTTGGGTCAAGCCCACAAAGATACTTAATGGGTTACTGGTTTGAAAAGGGTCCCCACATAAGCTTTCCACCTATGCTTGGCCCCACTAAGATTCCCCACTTAACCCCTTCTTATTCATGTCTTCTTACATGTTTTCAACTTGGTTAAGTGTTCAAAATTATATCCCATATGCCCCCCATGTTATCCACTTAACAAATCAACATGTGTTATTGGTTAAGCCTGTCTTAACCCTACCCGCTTATCAGATCGATATATTATTGGTTAAGCTAGTCTTAACCCCATCCACTTATATCTTGTTGGTTAAGTTGGTCTTAACCCTATCCGCTTATCCGATCAATATATTATTATTGGTTAAGTTTGTCTTAACCCTATCAACTTATCAGATATATATATATTATTGGTTAAGCAGGTCTTAACCCTTCCCACTTATCAAATTATTGGATAAGCTGGTCTTAACCCTACCTACTTATATATTATTGGTTAAGCTGGTCTTAACCCTATCCACTTACCATGTTTTGCTCAGTTTATGATTAATTACATCTTTGTTCACAGATACATTGGCTAAGAGAATAACTCCCCAAGTACCAACCCCGAAGACCGAAATCAACATTAGATTGTTACTTAGCAAATCACTCACTCAACCAAACTTCTGTTTGTCATTCATATTTGACTTAAATCGGCATTAATTAATTATTAAGGCACCTAATCGTATTTCACATGCCACCCAAGGCACCCACTTAATTTCACATGCCAACCAAGGCAACCACCTGACCCCCCCACCATGTCCCACCACATGTTTTTCTGGTTAAGTGTTTCTTAATTCATTAACACCGTAACCTTGTAAAGACCTCCCACATTAGACTGACATTTGTAGCAGCTGGATTTGCCGGGCGGGTCCGGGCAGTCTTACACCACAAACGAGCCTAACCTCGTGTCTATGCAGCTGTTACGCATTTAATTCATACCTTTGACCCCTCACATTAGACTAGCATATGTGGTTGCTGGATTTGCCGGGCGGGTCCATGCAGTCTTGCACCACAAAAGAGTCTAACCTCGTGTCTTAGGCGGTATATTATCACACATCTTTATTCAACCCCAAAATGGATTAATATCCCTATTCAAATTTGTCAATCATTTCCATATTTATTTATGTCCATAATTATCACCTTAGTTATGTCCATCTATTTATGGTATATAAATTATACCAATTAACATTACAAACTAATTATATGTCTTTTAAGGCATTTATGCTAATTCACAATATTAAATATTTTAATATTATCCCATTGCCCCACGTTGTACGTTTGTTCGTTTAACGTGAAATATATGTTAGACTCGCCATAGTCTAAGAAAGGAAACATCACAACATGCATAGCACATAAATTAGATCTAACTGTAAAATTTACATAGTCAACTATATGGATCTAAACATAAAGAGGTGAACTTGCATGTGTGACTATGGTTTTCATCTAAACTTGCGTAGAAAATGGGTGTGTAACATATATATTTGCATAAATCGTGTATTATCATGGATCTAAATATAGATCTAACATAAAGGTGTGAACTTGCACATGAATCTCAAACTTACATTTAAACTAGCATATGATTCATATCCCAAATATGTATATTTACTTGCATATGTGATGATGTAAACTTGCATATAAACATGTAAATTAAGATCTACATGTAAACTAGCATGAAAGCTTATGTATAATCCGCATACATACTTGCATATAACTCACATATGTCTTAGCATATACTTTAGATCCAAACTTACATATAAAATAGATGTCATGAATCAAATTAAACGTACAAGGTTGCATATGATTCTCATTAAACTTGCATATGATTCATGTATAACTAACATATCCAAACTTGCATATCAAGTTAAACATACATATGATTTAACATATGAATTAGATCCACTAACATAACAAAACTAGCAAATGAAGCATCATTATGAATCGATTGTACATAAGCCAGCAACTAACGTAGATTTACAACATCGGTAATATCATAGCAGTCAATGATTCACAACCACAAACTTGTGTATAAATTGATGTCATAAAAATGAATCAAGACATATGTGATTTGCCATATAAAATAGGTCCACAACATGAATTAACAAGACTATCATATGTTCATAAACAAAATATAAGTAACGTCACATGATTCAACAGGCATATTCTTGAAACCCATATTATAAACTTATCCCAATTAAATTAACAATTACTTTGTGAATGAAATTGTACTCACAAACAAAAAGAAATTCTCGAGTTCTGGGATCTGTATTCTGTAATTGATTAGCGTTCCATTGATGTAGACAAATTTTGATTTAGATTAGACTTGAGTTGAATTGAATTGTTGCTAAGCTTCTTCTAGTTGGTGACGGCTATTCTAGGTTGCAAGTTGATAGCATGACGACCATGGTTCTAATTTTGATTAGATTTTAGGGTTTGAGTCTACATGTGTTTAAATAGAGATTAGGATTAATTAAGCCATCCGATCAACCTAGAATCAATCAAGACCATCCAGTCAAGATAGAGTGACACCTCATCCCTAATGACTCAACACTGAGTCACAAAATCATCATCTTTCATATCTGCCCGCGCGAGGGGGGGGGGGGGGTGGGCAGGTCGACCCCCAGGTCGACACTAAGGTCGACTTGTATAGGGGAGGTCAACACTAGGGTCGTCCCCCAGGTCGACCCGGTCCCTGTTATATTTTTTCTGTACCTGAGCTGTTTTTAAATTAATTAATTTCTAAAACTTCGAAAGGCCATAACTTCTTCATACGAAGTCCAATTCACACAAACTCAGACTCTAACTCAAGCAGAATTCCAAGACGAACGCAATGGCACAACCCATTTCCCTTAATTCCCACATTTGAAATTAAGTATTCTTTAATTTGTTAACTTTAATTTTTAAAATTAGGGGGTGTTACAATCCGTCTTCTTATTCCGCGATTCCTCCACTTTCTTGTTTAGTGGTTCTTCCATCTTCACCTCTTTCTTCTCGCCCTTGCTTTCCTCATGTAATAGTGCCATGTCCACTAGTCTCTCATAACTCGCGCCCATAGGTATATGGGACATAGTTAGGTCGTGCAGTGGCTTATTTAACCCTTTAGCGAAACAGAGAGCCTTTTTATGTGGAGTGTTTACCAACTCCAATCTGAATCTAGCCAACTGATTGAACTTGTTGACGTATTCCTTAACTGATAGGATTCCCTGTTTGGGTGTTAAGAACTTCTCCATCTGTAGGCTTTGTTCAGCTTGCGAGAGGAACCTCATCCCAAACCTCATTCTAAAGTCCTCCCAAGTCTAAACTGGTCTCCCAACATTAGTAACTTCCCACCAGAATGAGGCTTCGTCCTTAAGTAACCATACAACTAGTTGTATCTTCCGCCTATCACCCACTTCGAAGATAAAAAACAGATCTTATGTTTCCTTGAGCTAGTTTCTTGCTTCCACGAATGATTCAGTCCCATTAAAGTTCTTTTTGCCCATAGCTCGAAAGTCCCTACATATCTTCGAGAAAGCATTCGGACGCGGGGGAGGAGAAGGAACGACGTCCGCAACTGGGGGAGGAGGAGGAGGAGCATCTGCGTTTGGGGGATGAGGAGCGTCCGCTAGTCCTTCGGCGGGGGCCGTAGCCTCTAAATACCGATGGAACCAGGCGGGTACTTGCACTCCCTATGGAAGATTAAGATCCCCAGACATGCTAAAAAGAAAGAAAAAGATTCAAAACAAAGGATAGAAAGATAATGCATATGGCTTTGGGAAATATGCCTTTGAAATAAAACAACACTTTTCTTGAAAATGCTTCTTTAAAACTTCTTTTTGAAAAATAGTTTTCAAAAACTTTTATCTGATCTGGTAACCATCAGCTTTGATACCAAGTGTAACACCCCACCTCCGTTAAGGTCACTTACAAAGGGAATGCATTAACTTTGGTGAAGCATTATAGGTAAAAGATACAGATAATTTACAAGACAGACATACAAACAGCGGAAAAACTGGAATCATTTCATAAGCAGTGTGGTTTAGTCAAAATATTACAACCATTGTCTCAAAATCCAACTTCCAAATCATCACAATAAAACCTCTGTCTTGATTCAAAACTCCAAATACATAAAGAAAATTAAACAGTAGTAAAGCAGCATAAATCCCCAATAAAAGTGTGACCACAGCCATAGCCCAAGAAAAGGGAATCCAAACAATACATCTACTCTCTTCAAGCCGGAAAAGGTCTGAACTAAGCTGAAGTATTCCCTCCCTGTGGACCTGGGGGGAACGGAAGAAAAGAAGACGAAAGAAAACGGGTCAGACATAAAGCCTGTAAGCCCACTGATTTTCAGCATGTAAACAAGAAAATGGATCATGACATGAATAAACCGAATATAAGACAATACCATAGTAATAAGAAAACATAAGACAAGACAAGGCAAGATAAACTGAATATGCTATCACACCCATTTCTATTTCTCTGCACCTACTAACAATTATTTCAACTAGCCTCATGTGTTCATAATAAAATGATCCCTTTATCGATTGGCTTCTACTCGCATGTATTTATTACTTGTGCCATTCGGCCCCGCTTGTTTGTAGATGCCTGTGCTGGTCCCACCATGGGGTGTATCAATCCCTATGATGGCGACCCGACAAAATTCAAGATGCATAGTGTATAACTACTGATGCCCAGTGCCTGATTTTTCCACTCCGGAGTATGTGCATGCCCGTACTCCGACGGAACCTAAACTGAAGCACCACCTGCCGGTAATTCGATCGCTTATAATCAGCCTAGTAATCATGCCCCACCCTGCCTAGTTCAGGGTACCGTGTTACATCTATGTGGGTTACTGCTGAAATGGGTCCCCATTGCTAGGGTTTTCTAATCAACATGTTATAACGGTTAAGTGTTCTCAATTTAACCAAACCCCACCCATTTGTTTAATTAACATGTTGCATTGGTTAAGTGTCGCCTATTCATATGTTACTTAACCTTACCATTCTTAGCATGTCTGTTCATTGGCATTAATTAATTTATTAATGTACCAACCTCTCACATTAGAACTTTTGTTTGCGGTTGATGGAAGTGCCGGGCGGTTCCGGGTAGACTTCTAGCGCAAACTCATTCTAACCTCGGGTTTTGGGATTGATGCGCTAACCTCTCACATTAGACCTGTTGTTGCAGTTGCTGGACGTGCGGGTTGTTCCGGGCAGTCTTACACTTCAACTCAATCTAACCTCGGGTTAGGCATGTTCATCTTTTATCCAATTTACATATTTACCATTCATGTCCAAGTCTAGATTTTTGTATGCCAATTATCCGCAATTGTAGTCAATTCAAGTTATGACCAATATACTTGTTATGTCCAAGACTACTCCAATAAGTTATACCCAATTCCCCACGTTACAATCGCACGTACAACAAGATTCAATAAGGTTTCCAAATTCCAAGTATTCATAAAATAAAATGGAATGGGGATAGAGAAGAAACACAAGAATTGACATAAGGATAGGCATGTAAAGGTGTACCAAACACAAGAATCATGGTTCCAATAGCCATGTTGTACATTAACAATGAATATGAGCAAACTAAGGAAAATACATCATAGGTGTACAGATTCGATAGGATTGAACATAAAGAAATTAATAATTTGATGTACAACATGATAGGTTCAATCACAACAGTCTCATAGGTATAGGTAATTTCAGATTTGAAAAAATAATAAGCATGAATCATAATTGATTATCTTACAATTAGCTAGGCATAGTTCTAGATTCAATTCATTACAGTCATGATTTCTATTATGTGTTCAAATCCGAATAATAACTGAACTTACAGCTGTAGGATTAGAAAAAGAGAATTAGTTGACGTTGTAGCGATTCTAATCTTTCTTTGTTGATTGAAGCGGAAAAACTTTTCTTTAATTTGTAGCTCTCTAATTTGAATTCTAGTTTGGAGAAGAAGGAGGCTAGGCTAGTTTAGAGATGGACATCATGGAGGCACCATAAAATAGGGTTATGAGGTTAGGGTTAAGTTTAGATATGTATTTATAGATGGGTTAGACAAACTATGGCCTTTAGATTTACATAGGAGTCATCAAAGCCACCCAAACCAAAGAGATACGTCACCCAGCAAACCACAGCGCGACACATAAGCCCTAATCCTTCAGTATTCGTCACCCAGATCTGGGAAGATAGAGGTCGACACCCCTATAGGGGGGTCGACACCCTCGGGATGGAATTTTCCCGCTCATATTTTATTGGATGATTTTTGAAATTTGAATTTGTTTTCCGATTTTTAATTATTATATAATTTAATTCTGCTTTGAACTGAAATCTTCTAAGCTTCATAACTTCCTCATACGGAGTCTGACTTACGCAAACTTGGACTCTATTCCAACCAGAATTCCGAGATGAACGCAATGGCGCTACCCATTTTACTTAGTTCCCACTTTTAAAATTAAGTATTCTTTAATTCGTTATTTTAATATTCATAGAAAATATGGGGTGTTACAATATAGATCCAAACAGTGGTATTAAAGCTGGTATTTTATTTACTTTAGGGTAATTGGTGTTTATTTCACGAACATCTTCTTATTCCACCTTCATTCTACCATCCATCGTAATTTTATGTTAATGTGGAGAGTCTAATATTTTTAAAAACATATTAAATAAATAGAGGAAATATGTAATGGACATGTGACTGTGTTATTTTTTTCAAAAATAGTGATAATTGAAAATTTTCATGAATCCCGGTATAGTTGACCATATTTCATAATATGATTAATTTAGAAATTTATTTCACAACCATTTCTGTACCTACCACATTTCTATCATCCATATTGGTATTATATATTGAGGAGTTTTTTCTTTTGGACCATAAAATAATAATATAATATTTATAAGTGTTTCTGTAACCTCATTTAAAAATCCAAGCGTTGGTCATGCATGGTTATGAGATTACTTATTTTTAAGCAGCAACTGAACTCATTTAAAAATCCAAGAACTGGTTATGCGTGGTCAGTGTGCTCTTAAATAAAAAGAAAAGAAAATAATTTGCAATAAATAAAATTTTATATGAAATCATCCTTGATGTGTAAAAACCAGCCTATCAATCCATTTTCTAATTTGTGAAATGTGTTAATATTTTATCAAATATTACGATTTGTTGATTGGCAGCTACTGGGACTTGATATTATTTTATTGCGTCACTTAAATTTAATTTATAATTTTTAGTCCAAATCCATCACTGTTATTGTGCTCATTTTTATAAAAATTCTTTTGAAAATAATTGGAATCAATATTTTTTAACTTTTATGCTCAAAAATATATATTCTTTAACTCTCTCCATTTTTATAAAATCCATCATTCTATAATGTGAAATTTGCCACGTTCTTAGAATATTATGATTTTTGTTTGACTAATTGAGATTTATGATGATCGTTCTTCCTCTTAAGCTGATATTATATTTTTAGTCAATTATTTCATAACTATTTTAATTTCTGTATCTTTCTGATGATAACAAAAAGGGGAGAATGGGTTAAGATTTTGATCGATGAGGGGATATTCTTTGAATATTTAAATATTGAAGTTTCAATTATCATTTTTCACACATGCACATATTTAGGGGGAGTTTTGTTTTAGGGGGAGCATTCAAATAGGGGGAGTTCAATAATTCACTTTCAAACACATTTATTGTACTATTATATTCAAAATATTATTTTATGTTTGTCATCATCAAAAGGGGGAGAATGTTGTATCTAACAATTCTATGATTTTTGTTTGATGATAACAAACATATATTTATTATAATAAATGTGTTTGTAATTGTACTGTTATATGACATCACATACTGAATATGAAATTTATATTTAAATAGAATACTACTGCACAAGAATTTAAATATTCAAATAGTATTTTATTTAAATATAATATTTTATTTCAACATTTCAATAGTACAATTTATAACTCCACTATTTTTACATTTCACTAAAATACAATCTAGTACATTTCATATTTAATTTCATTTCTATACAATGCTCCACACTACAATTCGCTCAGTCACTCAGTTCAGTCACTCACACATATACAGACACAAATTTGTTTTCTGTCTTCACAGTCAGTCCAGTCTTCTACTTACCTGGCACAATAGAAACACACACAGAGTAATCTGGAATAGAAATAATTTTATATTCTAGCAGATAAAACTTTTATTTTAAAATTTTATTTGCCTTAGAATTTTGGTATGTTTCTCATCAATTTTCATGACTTGATCTGATTTATTATGTACATTCATCTATATCTAGATAGGTTGTGACATTCACTGTGATACATTATAAGTACCACAAGGTAGACAAATCGCCTACAGTGCTCATATACTTATAATCTGTCGTGCGCTATACATGTATATACAAACATGTGTATGTATATATACATATTTTCTATGCAAGGACAATACGGTCAAATAAAGTGTATGGACTGAACCAAGAAATCCAATACATATGCAAACACAAACACATATATACGTACACATCTATGCATATACATATACATGTATGTAACTACACAGTAGGAACAGTGGTTCAACAAATGAGCAACTGAGGAGCGGTCATAAAGGACCATGCTACAACTCAGTGCATAGATCGAGACAGTCTCATATATACAAAGAACATTTCACAGTGATGATACACACAACATTGATCATGTACAAAACTTGATAGACTAAGATTGATGTATATGCATACCAGCTCAAAAGTGAGAGGGTCAAGAAAACATTTTCTTTAAAACTTGTTTCTAGAATTTATGTTGGGAAAAAATGTAAAAAACCATACCGCTCAAATCAAAATGAACAATTCATGTATGCAAACAAGTACAGGCAGAAACAACAGGTGCAACAAGTCGAACCACCCAGACTAGAATTCAAGTGTTCAGGAAGAAATACCCAGCAAGTGTATAAATGGTGTGCAAATGCAAAGCTCAAATTCAAATACAAAGCAGCAGTAAGGACATAGGTTCATGCATATGTCGGGACATAGGTGTCAGTAGAGTATATTCACATATATACATGCACAATGTACTTGTACGAAAATGTTTGAGTCAGCATAAATAATCAAGTACAAGAATTCATGTACCAGCAATACAAGCGAACAAGTTTCAGTGGGATAGAAAAATTATCAACTTTCCAGGTAATACTCAATGTTTTTTTAGCAAGTGCAATATTGGTTCCCATCAGCAAATTCAACATGAATGCATCGAGATCAAATTGACAAGAAATTAATTGGTTCCTGAATTCAGTTCACATTTTTCTAAGGAAGAATTTTGTCAATAAAATCGAATGTTCCATTTTTGAAAACATTTAAGGGTTTTCTGAAATGATATGCAATCAGTTATGGTGACATGTTAATGGTGACATTTCTAGGCAAAATTGGTTTCACTATTTCTTTCTTGAAAATCAGAGAATATATATATATATATATATATATATATATATATATATATATGGCATCCAAAATCACACAGTCATGGGATAAATTCTAGCATGGATCAATTCGAATATTTCCAGTCAATTTAATGTTGCTAAAGGAAACAAATCACTGCATAGAAAGAAGACTTGTCAAGGTTTTAAGGACTTCCTGAAATCACACCAAGAACATTTTTAGCAAGCAAATTTTCCAGATTTGAACTCAAGTTTTATATGGAAAGAAGTTTTAATTTGGACAAATTTGCAACTTGGTTTATTCGGCAATATATATAAGTGTATTTGGCAACACGATTACGTATTCTTTTGGCAAAGAGAAAATTATCAAATCCACGTTATATTAGAAATCAAATTCCCATAAATCAGGCAACGAGAAATATCGCAACAACATTTTTGGCAACCCAATCAAGACCAAATCATTAAAGTGAAATTAGATAGTTATATGATTTTACAATCCTATATTTATACACCACATACGTCACCGGAAAAACTAATCGGAAACCAAGCATAAACAATTCAATGAACAATCAAGATCTATCATATTTACTCACATAGTTCTCGATCGCCATTTTACCAAATCAATGGAAGAATCAAGCCATTAGATATTGAAGCCACAAGAGAATCGGATTAATTTCAAGTCGCGTCGAGTGTTTGGAATTTTAGAAAACCGTAGTTTGATATCGGCCGACATTTCTTTTTAGTGCAAAGAGGAATAAAAGAATCAAAGGAGGCCGGCCTATTTTTAATTTGGGCTAAGATTTTTTTTAAGGGCTAGGGTTTTAGTTATTTATTGTTTTGTTTCTAAATTTCATTTGTAAACTGTCTGTTGTTTTTCTAGTTTTTCTGTAAAATTAGGTCGTCTAGTTATAGGGTTTTTAACTAGCAGTTTTCTAGTGTCTGTAATAACTAGGGTATACTAGCTACGGGTTTGTAGCTAGGGGAAAATCTGACCTAGGGGGATCAGTCTAGGGTTTTGAGCGTAGGATTAGAACAGAAGCGGGGTTCGCAAGTTTACAGGGTTTGTAAGCGGGATATGTTTTATTACCTAGTAGAGACCTTAATGAATGGAGCAGCAGGCAGAGTTTGCCGAAGCTGGGTATATCTGTGTGTTATTTACATTCCACATTTACTTACTCTACTATTATCTATGATCCAATATTTTTATATCTTGTTAAAATTCAATAAACCCAATCCACCTCCCTCTAGGTTTAATCTAGATCCAACATCCTGGCCCTTGCGGTTGCACCACGTACAAGTCTTTGCGTCCTTTTTGAATTTGTTCTTCTTTTTGTTTTTCCACCACTCCTTTTTATTTTTGTTGGAGCTTTCTCCTTTCTCACCCTCTTTATCCTCCTTGGAGCTTTCAACTGTGCAAATGGTAGCTGTCTAAACTAGAGTCTCAAAAATTGCCCCAAACTTTACTTAGGCTTATAGGATCTCCTTCAATGGGGAGTTCAGTCCTTTAACAATCCTAAGGGCTTTGTTCATGGGGGTGTCTACCAATCCTTTCCCAAACTTGCATAACTCTGTGAATTTGGATATATATTCTAGCAGGCTCAAGCTTCCTTGGTTGAGGTTGATGAATTTTTCTAGTTGAATAGTCATTTTTGCTATTGGCAAAAGCTTCACTTCAAAACGGGTCTTGAATTCAGCCGATGTTAAAATCCGGCCCTCATTCTCCATCGATATTAAATTCCACCATTCAAGGTCCTCATCCTTCAAATGTCAGATTGCTATCCTCCTTTTTACTTCATCGAGCCAGGCAGTAACTTCAATGATCCTTTTACAGCCCATAACTCAAGATTGGACACTAGCAAAGCCTTCCTTTCCAGAAAACGATGATCCTCCAAGATTCCTAAAGGTCTTACAACAGCAAGAAAAATCAAAGGCCACTTCAGCTGCAGGAGCCACAAGGACAGGATTAACAACAGGGACCTGTTCCGCAGTATGGAGGTACTGTTGGAACCACTCTGGCAAGTAGCGGGGTCTTGCCTTGTTACCCTGCTCATTAAGATTTTCAGTCATTCTACTATTTGAAAAGAAAAGGAAGAATCCTTTAGTGGATACTTCTGAGATAGTAATCAAGCTGAAAAAGAAAGGAAACGATAACGATGCCTAGTATAAATGTGTATGCTTATTGGGGGTAAATATATATATTATATATAGTTTTAAAAAAAATTCTTTTTCGATATCAAATACTCCTCTCATACGTGTATTTCCCTTATAATCGGGTAACCTATGATCTGATACCAAATGTAACAATACCCCCAGAATGGGCCTAAATTTTGACCTAGAAAAGGCCCATCGAAACCTAGAGCCATTCTAAACGGGTCGTTGGTTCCTGTAAGGATTACATTTGCACAGATAATAACAACATATACATCAAATGGAAATCTCACACAGCGGAAAGAGAAGATATAATAGTGAAAAATAAGATGAACCACTTATTTCGAAATCTCAGAAATACAACAGTCATAGTTACATCTGTTCAGTGGGTACATCAAATAGTTCATTCTCATAAGATTCCAAAATAAGTAAAGCAATGACTGCTAATAATAACATAACAACTTCATCTTATTCATCGGCTTCAATCATGACTTCATCCATGGCTTTTACCCCATCTACTGACCTGTTGGATGTTAAGGAGAGGGGACAGAACATAACGTTCTGTGTGATTGAAATATAGTGTTACTTAATGTCCATACCCTATATTTTTAGCAGGTTACATATGTCAAGTTATGTCTACGCAACACACAAGATTCACACAAACATAATTATCTAACCAATGGAGTGGGTATCCAAGTCAATTTCTCGTTAGTGTTTTTAGGGTAGAAACCCAACGAGGTGGCATTCTCGGTCACTTGTGGCTCTATTAATGGTGGATTCTTATGGTCTATTATAACCCTGAGGCGTACCCCTAGCCCTTTAAGACCCCGTCCTAGGACGTTAACGTTCTTAATTCTATTCTGTCATTTGTAATATGGGAAGTACTATTGCAAACGTTACTACTTTACTAATATCATCCAGTAGGACACCAATGTCTCTTAAGACTTCCCTTAGACAGTTGGTGAGCATGCAATGACAATATATCCTTCAATTACCAATCTGTCCTAGTTGAGCCCTTATAAGCTTCTAGAGGAAGTGGATATCTCTGTGAACTACCCTACTCCATTATCGTTTGTGCCTTACCACTTTTAGAGGAGGACCCAAAGGCCTACTTCAAATCTAATAAGGTGGGCCCTATGACTTTGGTTCCTCTCAAAGTAATAAACCTTTAGAGGAATCCTAATCCTAACCACTTAAGACCCATACTAGATAAAAAGAGAGTCATCCACTTAAGACCTTCTCAAGGCGCAGTAAACCTACTCATTTTCACATGCAATAGACTTATATATATATAGTTATGTATATACACACTAGGCCTCCACATTAAACCAAACACCTGTAGATGTTGGATATGCCTGTCGGTTTCGGGCATACTTCTACTACAAGTTGGCTTAACGTCGTGTCTAGTGCACTAAGTTTTATGAATGTCCTATGGCACCTAGCATCTCACGTTAGTTAGGCCTACTTGTGGTTGCTGGATCTGCCGGTCGGTTCCGGGCAGGCTTCTACCACAAATGGCAAATAACCATGTGTCCATGTGTCACTTATTTATATATATTTAAAGCCATTCTATATACGCGCACACAAGCAAACAAATATATATATATATATATATATATTTGTTAAGGGGATATTTCAAATTCAAATTCTAACCCAATCGCATTTATTACGCTAATATAACATTAATTACATTGATTACGTTTACATAAGTAAAATAATAATATTGCCTAATTAATGTTACATTCGTATAAACAGTGAAACATTTTAACGAGGTTTCAATTATCAATTTGTCCAATTCAAGGTATACAAGTTAGATTTTTCATACTTTACCGCGACAATATAGGCATGATGGCATAATTACAATATAACAAATAGTAGTGAATGGAAAATGTACATACATAGCAGTTTCAACTTGCATCCTAGGCTTGTTGGAATGATTTCAATATTGGATTAAATTAATGTATTACATGCACTTATGCTTGTATGTTTCCTATTTCACCTAATTCACCATTTTTGGCATTATGCACAGAAAAGTGCTTACATTTGACCTATTTTAATTTTGAATGCGTTTGGACTCAGAATAGGATCCAAACCCAAACTAATTAACGAAATAATCAAATCCAAACCTTTTTTGGTTACACTTAATGGTAAATAAAAATGAACTACATAAAATAGGAATAATAGTGGCAATACTCATATTCATTATTAATCCAATACAAAAACCAAACATCCACAAAATCCAATTATTTATGGCAATTCATACGCAATTACAAGATAGATTATTTTGGGGTCTTCACGTTTACATTATCGAATATCCAAATCCCCCTATGCATACTATTCACATGACAAACTATTAAAAACATGAATATGCCTTAAGTAAACCGTATTCCACTCACAGATCTAGGCGGAATAGAAAGAAATCTGTAGTAGAATTACACGATCCGCAATAATTCTTTACGTTTAAGCAAGCTCCAATAATCCTCCTAATTATATACATATAAGAGACATTAATTAGAATCTTATACATATATGTTTATGCTAAATTCCAGAATTCTAAACTTATGTAAATAGAATAGAGAGAGATTTAGAATAGAGTTAGAGAATTAGAAGAAAACCTTATCCAATTCTTTTATTTTTATCTTGAATTTAACAATGGTGGAGAGGCAGCATGGAGGCAGAGATAGGGAATGATTAGAGTTTTCATAGAGTTATAGGAAGGGTACATATAATTTCCCTTTGGATTACTTAGAATTAATCCAAGCCTTTAATTTATATATCCTCTTTGAAAAACCCTAACCAACTAGCTTTATTGGGTTGTCCAACCGCCGAGCGGTCGACCCTTGCGGTCGACCGGCGGTCGACACCTCTTAAGGGGGGCGGTCGACCCATTCGGGGCAGGAACGCCCAATAAGGTTGTGTTACTGAGTTGTTTAATTTATTTAAGACATTCTTGAATCTTATTCCATATATGCAATACACTTTATCCCCCTGATCTTATCTCTAATTCAAAATTTGAATTTTCCCTCTTGTATTTACAATTTATAATTTTGACACATATGTATATTATTCATATAATTATATATATATATTCTGCGTTCACTGTCCAAATTCATTTGTTCATAACTTCTCATACGTTGACCATTTTCAGCATATTATATATGAAAATGATGTAGAATTTGGTCACGAATCTGAATAAAAGAATTTCATAGCCAAATTCCTAAAGCTGCAAAAATCCCATTTTCTAGCCTTATTATTTAATTGCTTATTTTTAATTATTTAATCATTATTAATGCTTATGAATTTTACGGGTGTTACACAGTAAGACAGATTTGCATGTGCTGAGATAGTGAATAAGGAACGAAAGCGAATGGAGATATTTTTTTCAGACATCACATAGACATTGTGAATGGGTACATGGTGGCTGCGAATAGAGATGGGATTGAAAAAAATATGATAATGAAATATTTATATATTTATTTATCTATTTTTTATATTTTTTTGATAACGACTAAGGATATTTTTATGAAGTGGCTAGAGATATTTCCTTGCGTATAACGTCCGATGTTTGTAATTCGCACGAGCACACACGAGCTCCGATTGAAGCGAAATTCGAGACCTTATAATAACTTAATAATCCATGCATGATGGAATCGGTTTCATCAAATTCTGAGATTGTTTATAAAAATACTATTATAAATTCAAAAGGTTAACTAATATGCTTTTGTACCGCGCATGATCATAAAATAAATCGAATTGACGTGAAATTGGAAATCTTACAATAATTAACCATTACGAAATTTATAAAATTAGTTTCACTAAAATCCGACGTCGTTTGAAAATTTAGTATTCTTAAGTTCTATGTTTAATTGATAAAATATACATTGATTTCATAAAAATTAAATTCATTGATAATAAATTATTATCATATATATCTAAACAGAATTATATAGTTTCAAATTATTGTTTTAACTTAATTTTAAATTCAAAATTCTAAATTCCAATTTAAAATAAGATTCAATTTTTTTAAATTCCTTTTATTTTATTTATAAATCATTACGGTTTATTAACGATTCCATAGTGACTGTTTGCAAATTTTATTTGGATATAACTAAAAATCTATAAGATAAAAACTCAAATTTTCTCTTTCATTAGAAAATTATAATCAAATAGATCCGGACGATTCTTGTTTCAAAGAAATTCGACTTATATTGGATTCTGTATATCCATTTAAAGTTCAAAACATAAAACTATGAACTATCACGATGCTGCAGGTTCTTTTTTAATTTAATTATAAATTATATGTTCAAACATAGTTCAATAAACGATTTTCTTATTATAATTCAAATCTAAACTTAACTAAATATTTTTATATCGCCCAATCCATATTATAATTGCTAATCCTACTGATTCGGATTATTTCAGAATTAAATTCATTTTTTATTATTCAAACTAAATTAACATTCAAAATTATTGAATTCGAGTTATTTGAATTTCCAAATCAACATTTACGACCCATTATGTAACGACACGTATTTTGACTGTCAAATATTTAATTTAATTTATTATTTTAAATATTATATTTGGAATATTAAAGGATTTTTATATTTAATTCGTTATTTAAAAACGATATTTGAACGTTAAATTTGTTTATAATTTAAAACGAGCTTGAAATGGAGCTGCAGTTCGTAATATTGAATTTTCAACTTCAATTGAATATACAGGATCCAATATAAGTCGGATTTCTGTGAAACAAGAAACGTTGGAACCGTGTTGATGATGATTTTCATATGAAAGAGAAAAATTCATATTTCGTGTTATAGATTGTAAGTTATGGCTAAATCAAATTTTGAAATAGTCACTGTGAAAATCGTTCTTTAAATATCGACCTTTAAAATAGCCGTTTTGCAAACGGACTCAGATTTCGAAGAAATTAGTTTCATTAGAACTATTACGTTAAATTATTGTACGATGTTGAATGGCGTGGCAAACCGATGTCGTACGTGGCCACGGTAGCCGTAAACGCCCGTTCATTTTATATAACGCGTAATTAATATAATAAAAGGATATTTGGGTATAACTTGAACAAACGATCGAATTAAGCCACAAAACCAATTACTTTGAGTTCGTATCATTGATTAGAGTCAGGATAGGCATATAGTTTGTTATTTTTGGAGACCGTGAAATTTGGTGTCAAAATTGGCATTGCGGTGCGCGTAAAAATAGCCTACCGGGCAAACAGTTTCAGAATGCGACGAAACTGGTGCCATTGGGTTCGTATTGAAAAATTATTTTATGATTTCAAGGTTTCAAGTTGATTTGATTTATCTGGTGATCGTGAAAAAATTAAACGTGTGTTCATTTCCGGTTTTATAAAGGAAATTTTTTCATACGACCTCGGATTTCGACGAAACTTGTCCCATTGGATCCGGAATACTTTTTTACATTAAGATTAGACTTTTTATCAGTAAACAAAAATCAATTGTGGCGGTTTTTATCAACTACTTCATGGTGAAGTTTCATAAAATAATAATATAATCACGTCCACATTCACCATTCTTGCGTTCACATTTCTTTCTGATTCCTTACCCCGCAAACCTTTTATATTTTGTCTGCCAAACTACTACACCTTGTCGACCATGTTTCTGAAACCATTACTGTTATATAGCTAACCTATAATAGCTACAACCCTACAGTAAACACCTTGCTCTCCATGAAATTAAACACCTTGCTCTCCACGAAACTTCTCATATATATATAGCTACGCCATCATTTCTTTCTTTCAGCAATAACAGAACCGCACTTCTTCCACCTTCTTCCACCAGAATATATATACGAAAAAGAAAAAAAAAAGAAAAAGAAACTTGCAAACACTTCGAGTTAATCCATGGCGTCGACGGTTCAAGTGAGGGTGTGTCGGCTTCATCGCTAACATGGCAGGGCGGGGTTTAACGTGACAATGGGACTGGATGGGAGTAGGCTGTGTTGCTGCAGATGGAGCAAAAGGTTTAAGATGGAGCTGAGTTGTAAAGTGTTGTTCGTTCCCGGATGGTAACATGGATGTTATGCATGGTTGAGGAGGACCATAGCACGGTGGCATGGGTTCAAATGCGAAGGTGCGTGAGTGGTGGTTTGAGGAGTGAGTTTTTTGCTTGATAGTGGGAAAGAGAAGCACAGTTGGTGATCTGTATTCGTGTAAGCAGGTGGAGCGGTTTTCCGTGGAGCGCTGAAAGAGGAGCATTCGGTGATGGTATTGATATACAGGTGGTTTTAAAGTGAAGTGATTTGCGGTGGTTTACAGAAGATGGAGCAAAAGAAGATGAAAAGTAGTGGTATGAATCTTAACTAATTCAATGGTATATATGTGCCTCTGAGGATTTAAATAGGCCCAAGTACCTTTCGTATATAAGATGTGCTTAACCCAGTTAGTGCCCAATTAAATTAGTAGTACCTGAACAGGATTATTAAACATAAGCAAGGTTAAGCTAATAATAATATAATTAAATGTAAAAGTAATGAAGCCTGGTAATGTATTTTAAATATGTCCATTTGTTACCCAACCATAACGACATTATATACCAACCCCATATGGAAATGAAAATACCGGTTCACAGTTTGTATAAATGTGCAAATTAACATATGAAGAAGTTAAATAACAATATATTATTGTGTCATACGTACACAGACTCGGATCAAGCAAAGAGACGATGGGACCGTATCGACCAGCGTAATATCTTGGAATTGGTTTGGTCGCAGATCGAAGCAGCTGAAGTTTTACCGCATGTTTAATTTAGTGGAACCGTTTTAACATCAGAAAGCAATCAGGTGAGTTAAACTCACTCAGTTTTACCCATTTATATTTTATATAAATTGGGTTTTTATTTGTGTGCTCTGTTTGCTATGCTTGACTGTTCGCTAGTTATATTTCTATTCACTGATTTAACTGATGAAATTAAACCGTAGTTTAATTTCAGTAAAATACCAAATCGTTATTTTAACGATTGGTTCCAATAAAGGTAACTTACCTTGTTGGTCACGTTTATAAAATAAACGTGTTTTGTTTGAATTGTTTGAACTGATTGAATTATTTTGATGGTTGGTTGATGCAAAATAGATGCTATCTGCTAGTATATATCAGTTAAATGGAAATCACTGGTTTGTTTGGAGATAACCATTTGTATACAGGGAAGGATAGATTGGAGGGATCCAACCGGATTCCTCAAATATATTATTTATTTTCATATTATCATATATGGACTGTCGTGTTTGGATGATTGATTTGATATTGATCATTGATTGGAAATACACCCTGTGTTTGGTTTTAACCAATGGACTATATTGGTTGAATAATCAGCAGTAAATGGCCTAAAAGTAAATTATTTTGTCTATATTGATTTACCGTCAGGTAAATCGATAGAGCCGAAGTTATAAAAAACTTATTTTATAACTAAAGTTGAATTTTGAGATATATATTTTGAATAAAAGTTTATAAAAAGGAATTAAAATATTTATTTTGATACTAAATTGTAAATTGATTTTATAAAGGCAACTGAATGGTGGAAGGAGTTCATGAACAGGTTTTGTTTAAATAAATGTTACTTAATTATTTGAATTAAGTAAAAGAAAATTTATATAAAAGAGTTTGATGATAAACCGAAGTTATAAAAAGGGCTTGAGGTATTATATCGCTAATTCTAAATTAACGATACTTAAGAAGATGGGACTAAGTACAATTGGAATTGAACTAAGGATTTCAAGCAGGAAAGGATGGAAATAAAAATTGAAAAGAAATTTTGAAAAGAAGTGAATTTGAATAAGAAGGGGGTCATAAGGTTATATCAACAAATCTGGCTTTTAAATGAAATGGTTTAAAAAGGGAAAAGGTTAAAAAGTGGTGTTTTATAAAGAAGTGCTAATTATTTAGAAAGATGGTTATATCTGAGAAAGAGAATTTCAAAATAATAAGAAGAGTTTTGAAATCATATTTTTGAATATAATAGTTAATTGGAATTTGATTTGAGTTTGAAATGAAATGTTGGTTTTTGGATTACAGCTCGTATCTATCTTAAGATATGAACGTTGTTGATCAAGGTCTGAGAGGTAACTAAAATACCCCAACTTGAACGACTTCGGGATTATCTGAGGATGATATAAGTTGAAATGGTAAAAGAGATTAGTAAAGTTTATTATTTCATTATAGAAAAATAACGCAACATTAGAAATGAAGATTTGGAAAATATATAGTGAGAATTC
The DNA here is from genome assembly GCA_030737875.1 of Allium sativum. Classification (NCBI taxonomy): domain Eukaryota; kingdom Viridiplantae; phylum Streptophyta; class Magnoliopsida; order Asparagales; family Amaryllidaceae; genus Allium; species Allium sativum. The sequence goes on from CM060926.1 coordinate 535,436,226, forward strand.
CAAAGTGGAAAGAGAAATGAAAAAGGGTTGTGTAACGGTATCTTCGAATTAGAAAGAAGACGTAAAGTTGAGTTTTATCCTATAAAATAATAATAATGAGCGTTGGTTATTGTTCCAAATAATGAAATAGAAGATATTTCGTAATATTATTTTACGAGAAATAAGTTTGAAATGATTTCCAAATACTATATAATAATATGGCTAATGTTTTGGAAGTTAGAAATAGGAAACCAAATATGATATAGGTTTTCCTAAGTATGAAAATGGTTTGGTTTAAAGAATAATCTTATGTTAAATAAGAAGCGAGAAAACTATATTTTTATTGAGAGATTGAGAGTTGAATTTACATTTGTTTAATTAAAAGGCCAAGTAATGTCGAATATTGAACCAGTGAACCCACTGGATTGTCATGCTTGAAACACTGATTATTTTGATAGTTAAATCACCGACTATCAAAGCTGTCCAATACGATTGTTGGCACGGAAACACCGGGATCGAATTTATATTCGAAAACCATTCCGACCAACAAATACGTGAAGATATCAGAAGAGGGGCGAGACGGAGCATTGAAAACCGTGGATTTTCATAAGCGGAAGGACTACTAATAATCTCTGGTTTAGCGGCTAGAGGTAAACTGTGGTTCTGTCGTGGTTAGAATCCACGGGGTTGCAAGGACTTCTCGCTACTGACCCATGGGGTGATTCCTATATTGGATGCAGTAGGAGAGTACCTTCGGTTCATCTTGTTCCTGGATGACTTGTATTGACGGATGTCTGAAAGAGTATTTCCAAAGGAATTACGTACGTTGATTTCTTCAAACGTATTTCTGTGATGGCGGAGAAGGCCGTATACCTTCTCTTAGCTAAACCGCAGAGTATTTTTGTGGACGTTAATTAGTGATATCTGGCGGATCTGACGATGTGGCATTAAAAGTGAATAAGGATATGATGTTCAAGAAGAAATTTTTGGCCTCAAGCCTCATCAACCGGGAAATGACAAAAATCGAGCAGGCAGCATGGCTATGTGGGTCGCTCCCATTAGGGTGTATGATCACCTATCTAGAGAAAATCTTATTTGCTTCTTAAATCTATTTCGATGCTGTCCCTTTTTGGGAAGACGGTGGGTAGCTCCCAACCGTTGGTGATATACATTCGATACACTCAAGCGAAATGAGTGGTCGGTCATGTGTGGGCCGGGTTGCAAGACGTTCTTGTTGAACCCAGTGTATTCGCCTCTAGAGATACACGATCGGCAGGTGGTCCCATACCTTGTCAGAGTCGGAATCCAATCTCCAATAAGCGCCCGCGGTTTTGTTTGTATGCTATATATGTAGATCGTGAGATGAAAGCGTTCTACTAGATTCTATTTACTTGTATTTAGACATTATTATAATATCAGACAAGATATTGATTTTAAAAAAAAATGTTTTGGGTTATCGTAAGGTAAAAACCGTCCGCGTTTATGTGTGGATTTGGTCTTACGATTATCCTTTTCTTTGAAAGATTTTAACTTTAAAATCAGGTTGTGTGATACCCTTAATACTGTGCGAGTTTTACTCACTCTGGTTCACCAGACTGACCCGGTGTTTTGTAAATGCTTGGGTTAGCCCGGGGTGTACAGGTTCAGGTTATCGAACTACTGTGAAGAGGCGAGCTGGAAGAATCCAGACGTATGATATTATATAGCTACTATTCCGTTGTGTGTTGTACATTGGAACAGGTCATTATAACTGTCCCGTGGTGTGATGTACTCTGATATTGTAAGTATTTTTAAAGCTCTCAATATAGATTTATTTCTGTATTATATTTTGTTCCGCTGCGATGTGAGACTCTGTGTTGTGTTGTTTCTTCTTCTTCTTCTATTCTAATATTTCTTTCTTTCTTATCTCACCCTCTAATTTCTTTCTAATAACGTCCTGTGTTTTCGGTGTTAGGAAGGTCAGCATGAGTTACAGTAAAGGTATTTATGTCGATTTTCAAGGCCGAAAATTCCTGTTCGTTACACATTAAAATGTTTGAATTTAATGGTTAAAAATATGGGTGTTACAGTTCTTAAGGTAGAAGTATATGTTGACCAACCACCTGAGTTCATGTAGATAGGAGAAGAGAATAAAGTATGAAAGTTAAAAAAAGCATTTTATAGGCTGAAGAAATCACCTCAAGCTTGGTACAGCCGCAATAGTTCATATCTTAAAAAATACGGCTTTCAAAAAAGTCTATATGAGCATACACTATACATCAAAGTAGTTCAGAAGCAAAAAATAGTGGTTGTTAGTCTTTACGTCGATGATCTGATTTTCACAGGAAATGACGAGAAGATGTTACATGATTTTAAGCATTCAATGATGATAGAGTTTGAAAAGATAGTTTTGGAAGAACTTCATCATTCTTGGCATTGAAGCTCACCAATCTAAAGAAGGAATTTTTATTTCATAGGAGGCCTATAGAAAAGAAGTACTAAAGAAGTTCAGAATGGAGAATGCTAATCCAGTTTCATCCTCATGCATTGCGAGACTGAAAATATCCAGAGAATGTGAAGGAGAACATGTTAATCCTACCATATTAGAAGCCTTGTCAGAAATTTGATGTTTTTAACTTCTACAAGGCCTGACATCACGTATGCAGTCAACTTGGTGAGCAGATTCATGGAAAAGTCATACTTCAACCATTAAGAAGCTGTAAAGAGAATACTGAGATATGTGAAATGAACCATCGACTATGGAATATTCTATGAGGCTAAATTCCAGTTAATCCTATTGGTTACATGGATATCGACTTGGCATGTAGTATTGATGATAGTAGAAGCATTTTGGGTTAATCTTAGAAGTGGTGCAATTTCATGGAGCTCTAAGAAGCATTCAATCATTGTTCTCTCTACTATAGAATCATAGTACATTGTAGCATCTTATACAGATGTCAATTAATTTGTTTGTGAGGAATTCTTGAAAGTATTAAACAACAACCAAATAAACCAATAATACTATTTTTTGACAATAGTTCAACTATTTTATGAACAAAAGATCCAGTGCTTCATGGAAGGACAAAATACATTCGCATCCGCTATCATTACTTAAGGGAACTTCTGAAAAAAGGTGACATTACTATTGAATATTGCAAAACAAGTGACCAAGTGGCTAATATTCTGATAAAGGCACTTAACTGAAAAGTCTTCAAGAGAAATGCAGAAATTTTAGGTATAAGAAGCAGGTTTAATTTAGGGAAAGCATTGCTGGAAATAAATTAAATTTCAATATATATTGTCTTTGTTAAATTAGAATACATATTTCCTTGTTTTGGGTATTGAATTTATATTTGGTATTGAATTATTTATTGCAATAAACCCAAATATTTCTATAATATTCTTATCTATAATGTTCTTTTGGATAGGAAAGAAGCATGCATAATTTGAGACAAAGATTTTCAATGTAAGAAAGCAATCAAACAATAAAAAAACTCTTCCTCTAAAAAAATTCATCTATCTTCTCTAATATTCTATAAATCTTACAGAGAAAAAATTGATATTAATATAGACACTCCAACTTTCCAAACGATTATGGGTTCTAGCAATAAATTAATGATCCAGTCCCATAAGAATAAGCCACGAACTTGAACATGAAACAACAGTGCCTCACAATAAAGTTAGACTCATTGGAATTTCAAGTTGGTCGTAGACTAAATTGATCTACAATCTAGTATCATCACGTATCTTTGTGTATTCCTATGTCTTTTCGCGTATGGTTGCCTTTTTTATGTTCAAGTATGTTTATGTCAATGTTGACATATGTTTACAATATATGAAATTGATTGAGGTGTTGTCAAATTTGGTTTATGCATGCTTGTTATTTCCAAAATGGATTAATAAATTGGAGAACATACTTAGAAACTGGACAAACATAATTCATAGAAGAATTAAAAAATGCATAAAAAAAGAATAAAACAAATTTAATCCATCACTACAAGAAAATACTGATTTAGCGACAAATATTTAGAAGCGGAAATTTCCGTCACTAATTTGCGACGGATTTCCATGTGATCTGCAAAGGATAAGTTTTTTTGTTTTTTCAACTTTTTTCTTTTATTTATTACCGTCGTCCTCTGTCATCCCTCGCTAAGCCATTGCAAATCACGTCAAATTATCGACTGAAAATGTCTGCTGCTATTTTTCGCTGCAAATCTAAGTAGAATGCCGATGAAAATTTATCGAAGCTATTTTGCAGCAGAATTCCAACAGATTTGCAAGAGATGTTTATATTATTTTTCTAAGATATACTTTAGTGTTATTTTTTTAATAATTATTGATGTTCAATAATTAATAATTAATTTGTTCGAATAAATGATTTACAAATAATAATAAACAATACTTTACGTTCTATAATAAATAATAATTTACGTTCTAGAATAATAATTAATTTATAATTAAGATGTAATAAATAATAATTGAAAATTTATTAAGAAGTAATATTTAGTTCTATATAGTAATAACCAGTGAACAATTTTTTGTTGTTTTAATTTTAGTACCTATTTATTATTCACTTATAATAATTAAAAATTATAATTTATATCTCGGAAATTCTTAAAATTTGAAATTTGTTAAAATAAATTTTGAAACATTCATAAAATTCTTTAAAAATAATTGAAATTTTAATAAAGTTTGAAAGAAATTAAAACTTTAGATAAATTTAAACTTAATAGCATATTCAAATTTTATAAAACACATAAACGAAAAAGAATTAAATATTTGAAAAATATATAAAGTATGTTGTATGTTATTACTTCTATATGCATTCTGAGGGTTTTTTTTAATAGATTTAGTTTATACAAGTACTCATTCGCTCCAAGCTGTAAAAATTTCCCTCCAAGAAGAAATTTTCCCTTCAGGCAGAAATTTTCGATCCAATTCAACATTTCCCTCCAAACCAAATTTTTCCCACACTACCACTCTTTATTTCCCTCGATTAAAAACAAACTCAGCTCCTCGTTTTAAAAACAAACCCATTAAATCTGGGTGGTCGGATGCTTATGCGCTTCTTCCAGTGGTAGGCAGGTGTTGGGCCCAATGTACTATATTGTGTTTCTCTTCAGCACTCATGTTAATATCATCTTAGCTAATTTTTGGTTTTTGGACAACGGATTTGACTAGGACATGATATATGAGTGAGAATACCAAAGTCTTTGTGAATGCAGCCTACATGCCCACACTAAATATGTATTTGTTATAATAATTGAACTATTCGTAAAATGGATGTGGAACTTTTGTTTACTTGTATTTTGGGTTTCATAAGGATTAAGCCAAAAGACTTGCAGTCTTATATTAGAATACAGCTAAGGAAATTTAATATGGTGAATTTGCTATTTGAATCAGGGTGGCTTCGGTCGTCACGCTTTGGTGGCTCTGATACCATATTGAAGGTACAATCGAATTTGTATTTGAAGAGAAGAATGTGAGAACACATAGTTGCAGTTAAATAGGTAAAAGATTCTCAAATTCTTATTATTGATAAGTTGTCGAACACAAGAAATGATGTAATGGGGCTTGTAATACAAGTACAAGTTACACAAAGGTTACAGACGTCTGGCAGCAGAAAATTAAACAAACAGCAATTGTTGGGGCATAGAATGAAGTTGTTGTTCGTAACAATGCGAATATAGCACGAATCTGATAGCAATCAATAAACTGTCACTATCCAATTGTCACGTCAAAAAGCGTTACTATTTTGAAGTACAATCAAAATCAACAACTGAAAAGCGTGACCAGATTTGCAACAGTAAAAAACTGTAGCAAAACAAGGAACAGAGAGAGAAGTACCTGTCAGTAACGTCCGAGTCCAGATGTAATCTGTTTCCTTGAAACAATATTGCTCCCTTAATGGCGCTGAAGGTTATCGAGCAATCGTTTCCCAAGATAAAACGGACCGGTCTCCGCAGGTTGAAGCGCTTGCAATTGAAGAGCAACACAAACTCAAGAGAGCAGTAATTAAGAATAGTTTTGCAGAGCAGAAAAAGGGAATTTTTCGGTGATTTGATTGTTATGTCATTAAGCCTTTATATAGTGGCTGGGGGATGTCCTCAGAGCAGATGTGACCGTCCGTACGGACGCGGGCGCGTCGGCTGAGCCCGAAAGGAAACGGGCGCACCTGTTCGCTGCGCAAGCCCAAGAGCCGAAAGGAAACGGGCGCATCCGCTCCGTTCAAAACAGATCCGTCCCACTACAACAAGGCCGAGCGGGTTAGCGGCCCACGGAAATCAGGAGACCCCAAGAGCCCCAAGACCCAAGGCCCTATCTATGACATTTTAATATTTATTATGAAGGCCTAATGCCTACATATCCCCATTCACTCAATGCTTCATGTGCTTATTTCTTTTGTTTTGAAATAGCATATTGGGCTTTGGTATATAAGGAGACATAATCACAAATCACACATAATGTGGGACTTATATTTCTCCAATACCACTCAACCTCTTCTTCTCAATCTTCTCATTTATTTCCAACAATCCCCCACATGAATGAGAGATTTCTTTTTGTTCTTAAATTTGGTGAAACATTTAACGTATCGGTAAAAGTAGCATGATGGCCTTGAACTTTTCCTAGTGTTTATCATTATAACCTACTGGCGAATCAGTAGACAAGATTGTCTTTGAACTGTAAGCCTTTTGTGTAAGTATATAAAGATAACACACGCTAAGTGTTTCTAAACCCCTTGGTTCTCTGTTTGTGTTCGTTTTTGCCATGAACACCTGCTTGGTCTCATGAGTGTTTAAAGAATTCGACCTTATAATTCATTTTGAAGCGGCGCCTTCACACTCACGTAGGTGATTCTATAAAGAGTATCCCATAATACTCCACTTGGGTCTTTTATAACACCACAGTATAGACATCATTAAAAGCTAAGCTTATCCTATTCTCCGACGGGTTGTGCACTGACTTATCATAGGAATGGTTTGTATTTTAACAGTGCCATTAAGTTTATCTATAAACTTAGTTGTCCCTTTGAATCTAGATCTTGGGATCTCCAGTCAACTAGGTGGGGTTTCCGTTTAGAAAAACTTTTAGATCATTGGTCTTAAGCCCATTCCCATCGATAAGGTTTGAACTTTCTCTCTATGCAAGCCTTTAGTCAGTGGATCCGCAATGTTATCCTTTGACCTTACATAGTCTATAGTGATAACTCCATTAGAGAGAAGTTGTCTTATGGTTTTATGTCTACGACGAATAAGTCTAGATTTACCATTATACAATGTACTATTCGCCCTTCCTATAGCAGATTGACTATCACAATGTATACATATTGGAGGTACTGGTTTTTCCCAATTTGGAATGTCCTCTAAAAACCCCCTAAGCCAATCTGCTTCTTCCGCGGTTTTATCTAGAGCAATGAACTCAGATTCCATTGTTGACCTTGCTATGCAAGTCTGTTTGGATGATTTCCACGAAATTGCTCCATTTCCTAATGTAAACACATATCCACTTGTGGATTTTGTGTCATTTGAGCCCGTTATCCAATTGGCATCACTATATCCTTCTATTACTGAAGGATACTTATCATATTGCAACACATAGTTTTGTGTGTACTTTAGATATCCTAAGACTCTGATTATTGCTTTCCAATGATTTTTACCATGATTGCTGGTATATCTACTTAGCTTGCTTACAGCGTACGCAATATCAGGCCTGGTGCAATTCATGACATACATAATACTTCCCAGTATACGAGAGTATTCAAGCTGATATATACCATCACCAGTGTTCTTTACCAAATTTTGGTTCATATCTACTGCTGATTTTGCAATATTATATTATACTACTTGAATTTTTCAAGAATTTTAGCAATGTAATGTGACTGAGATAACGCATACCCCTGTGGTGTCTTTATAATTTTTACACCCAAAATTACATCGGCCACTCCTAGGTCCTTCATATCAAATCTAGAGGATAGCATGTCCTTCGTAGATTTTATTATGGCCTTATTATTTCCTAGGATCAGTAAATCATCAACGTAGAGACAAACAATGACATATCCAACATCTATACATTTTATATAGATGCATATATCTGATTCATTTATTTTGAATCCATTTGATAACATTGATTCATCAAATTTCTCATGCCATTGTTTTGGTGCTTGTTTAAGGCCATAAAGAGATTTTACTAATTTGCACACCTTATTTTCATTTCCTGGGCTAAGAAACCCTTCTGGTTGCTGCATATATATTTCTTCTTCCAATTCACCGTTCAAAAACGTAGTTTTCACATCCATTTGGTGTATTTCCAAATTCAATATGGATGCGATTGCAATAAGCATCCTAATTGATGTTATTCTGGTAACTGGAGAGTATGTATCAAAGTAATCCAGATCTTCCTTCTGTCTGAATCCTTTTATCACAAGTCTTGCTTTATACTTGTCTATTGAGCCGTCAGCCTTTAGTTTCTTCTTAAATATCCATTTATATCCTAGTGGTTTTGATCCTTTAGGGAGATCCACTAGTTCCCACGTATGGTTTTGTAGAATGGATTCTATTTTACTATCGACGGCTTCTTTCCAATAAGGAGCATCGGGAGATGACATTGCTTGTTGATAAGTTAGAGGTTCATTTTCTATCATATATGCATAGAAATCAGGTCCAAAGGATTTTGAGGTCCTTTATCGCTTGCTCCTTCTCGGTTCCTCTATCTCAGCTTCATCATTCATTTTTCTTTGATCAGCATTATCCTCGGGAGTATCTGGATCTCTTGGCCTCTTTTGAACACTTGTTTCAAAAGAGGTTTTAGTGGATAAATGTGTTCGAAGAATCTTGCATTTCGAGACTCGATAATGGTGTTTTCATTAATATCATCAACTTCATATTTGTACACCAAAAATCGATATGCACTACTATTATGAGCATATCCAATGAATATGCAATCTATAGTCTTCGGTCCTATTTTGACCTTTTTCGATTTTGGAATTTCCCCTTTGGCAAGACATCCCCACACTTTTAAGTATTTGTAGGATGGTGGTCTGTTTTTCCAAAGTTCATGGGGAGTCTTAGACGTTTTCTTTCGTGGTATTTTATTTAAAATATGATTTGCCGAAAGAATAGCTTCTCCCCAAAAATTGTCTGGCAAGCTAGAGCTTATTAGTAAGGGATTCATCATTTCTTTAAGAGTTCTATTTTTCCGTTCGCTATACCGTTGGATTGAGGAGAATAAGGAGCTGTAGTTTGATGTATTATACCATGCTCAACGCAGAATTCCTCAAATGGAAACTCATATTCTCCTCCTCTATCACTTCTTAAAGCTTTAATTTTTCTGTTGAGTTGATTCTCAACTTCTGCTTTATACTGTTTAAACATATCGAATGCCTCATCCTTGCTTCTAAGGAGATATATATGACAGTATCTTGTACAATCATCTATAAATGTGATGAAGTACCTTTTTCCTCCTCTAGTTTGACACATTTTCAAGTCGCATACATCGGTATGTATTAAGTCTAGAGGTTCGGTTTCTCTTTCTACATGATGAAATGAGGTTCTTGTCAATTTGGCTTCAGCACAAATTTGACATTTGTAATTTGAATCAATTCTACACTTAGGTATGAATTCTAGATTGATCGGTTTTTGTAAAGTATCAAAATTCACATGACCTAGTCTAGAATGCCATAGATTAGGAGAGTCAGCCATATAAGCAGAAGATTCAGTTTTATTCATATCATTGTTTGGTACAACAGTGGTTACATTAGCCTTAAATAGACCATCACATACATAACCCTTTCCTATGTACACTCCATTCTTAGACAACACAAATTTATCAGCCACAAATGTCAGTTTGAAGCCATGCTTGCTGAGCAGCGATCTTGAAATTAGATTTTTGCGAATTTCTGGAACATGGAGAACATCATTTAGAGTGAGTTCTTTTCCAGAAGTCAATTTCAGCACAATCTTTCCCTTGCCTTCGACCTTTGATGTGGACGAGTTACCCATAAATAGTTTTTCTTCATTAGTAGCACTTTTGTAGTTTGTGAACATCCACTTATTTGCACATATATGCCTAGTGGCTCTAGTGTCTACAAACCACTCCTTGTTGTTGCCAACAAGGTTGCATTCTGAAACAACTGCACACAGGTCCATTTCAGAAACACCGTCTGAAACATCCGCCACATTTGCTTCTGATTTCTTCTTTTTGGGTGGGCCGTGACATTCTGCAGCTTTATGACCCTTCTTTCCACAATTATGGCATGATCCCTTGAATTTCTTTGACTTCTTAGGTTGGTTATCACGTTTTCTCTTATTGGACTTGTCCGTCTCGACAACGTTTGCTTTGGCAACCACATTTTGAGAAATCTTCTTTTCAAAATTTCTGTTATCTTCCTCAATTCTCAATCGAACTACAAGTTCCTCCATTGTCATTTCTTTGCGCTTGTGCTTTAGGTAATTCTTGAAGCCTTCCACGATGGAGGAAGCTTCTCAATAGCAGCGGCAACTTGAAAAGATTCGCTAAGTGTCATCTTTTCATCTTCTAGTTGACGAATGATAAGTTGCAGTTCTTGAATTTGGTTGATCACAGCTTTTGTATCGACCATTTTGAAGTCAAGAAATTTCCCAGCGATGAATTTCTTCATGCATGCATCTTCAGTTTTATACTTCTTTTCCAAAGCCAACCAGAGTAGTTTGGATGTTGCAACGGTGCAGTACACGTTGTATAGACTGTTGTCCAGGCCAATCAAGATGTAATTTTTACACATGAAATCAGAATTTTTCCAAGCAGTAAGGGCTTCAACTTTAACTGGATCCGGTTCCAATTCAGCAACGACTGGAGCATCTTCTGTAGGATAATTTGCTAGGCCCAGTGTTGTCAAGTAAAATAGCATCTTTTGCTGCCAACGTTTGAAGTCCGCTTCGATGAACTTCTCAGGCCTTTCTCCATGAGACAGTGCCATTGGCGTAACCATAGGTGCAAAAAGATTGGTTACAGGTGGTGTTGGCGCAGCAGGACCACTATTGTTCTTAGCCATTATCGTTTTCTGCAAAACGACAATATTGTTTCAAGATTGTTGTTCGTAAAAATGCGAATATAGCACGAATCCGATAGCAATCAATAAATTGTCACTATCCAATTGTCACGTCAAGAAGCGTTATTATTTTGAAGTACAATCAAAATCAGCAATGGAAAAGCGTGACCAGATTTGCAACAGTAAAAAACTGTAGCAAAACAAGGAACAGAGAGAGAAGGACCTATTAGTAACGTCCGAGTCCAGATGTAATCTGTTTCCTTGAAACAATATTGCTCCCTCAATGGCGTTGAAGGTTATAGAGCAATTGTTTCCCAAGATAAAACGGACCGGTCTCCGCAGGTTGAAGCGCTTTCAATTGCAGAGCAACACGAACTCAAGAGAGCAGTAATTAAGAACAGTTTTGCAGAGCAGAAAGAAGGGAATTTTTCAGTGATTTGATTGTTATGCAATGAAGCCTTTATATAGTGGCTAGGGGATGTCTTCTGAGCAGATGTGACCGTCCGTACGGACGCGGGCGCGTCGGCTGAGCCCGAAAGGAAACGGGCGCACCTGTTCGCTGCGCAAGCCCAAGAGCCGAAAGGAAACAGGCGCATCCACTCCATTCATAATAGACCCGTCCAACTACAACAAGGTCGAGCGGGTTAGCGGCCCACGGAAATCAGGGGACCCCAAGAGCCCCAAGGCCCAAGGCCCTATCTATGACATTTTAATATTTATTATGAAGGCCTAATGCCTACCTATCCCCATTCACTCAATGCTTCATGTGCTTATTTCTTTTGTTTTGAAATAGCATATTGGGCTTTGGTATATAAGGAGACATAATCACAAATCACACACAATGTGAGACTTATATTTCTCCAATACCACTCAACCTCTTCTTCCCAATCTTCTCATTTATTTCCAACAATCCCCCACATGAATGAGAGATTTCTTTTTGTTCTTAAATTTGGTGAAACATTTAACGTATCGGTAAAAGTAGCATAATGGCCTTGAACTTTTCCTAGTGTTTATCGTTATAACCTACTAGCGAATCAATAGACAAGATGGTCTTTGAACTGTAAGCCTTTTGTGTAAGTATATAAAGATAACACATGCTAAGTGTTTCTAAACCCCTTGGTTCTCTGTTTGTGTTTGTTTTTGCCATGAACACATGCTTGGTCTCATGAGTGTTTAAAGAATTCGACCTTACAATTCTTTTTGAAGCGGCGTCTTCACACTCACGTAGGTGATTCTATAAAGAGTATCCCATAATACTCCACTTGGGTCTTTTATAACACCACAGTATAGACATCATTAAAAGCTAAGCTTATCCTATTCTCCGACGGGTTGTGCACTGACTTACCATAGGAATTGTTTGTGTTTTAACAGTGCCATTAAGTTTATCTATAAATTTAGTTGTCCCTTTGAACCTAGATCTTGGGTTCTTCAGTCAACTAGGTGGGGTTTCCGTTTAGAAAAACTTTTAGATCATAGGTCTTAAGCCCATTCCCATCGATAAGGTTTGAACTTTCTCTCTAGGCAAGCCTTTAGTTAGTGGATCCGCAATGTTATCCTTTGACCTTACATAGTCTATAGTGATAACTCCATTAGAGAGAAGTTGTCTTATGGTTTTATGTCTACGACGAATATGTCTAGATTTACCATTATACAATGTACTATTCGCCCTTCCTATAGCAGATTGACTATCACAATGTATACATATTAGAGGTACTGGTTTTTCCCAATTTGGAATGTCCTCTAAAAACCGCCTAAGCCATTCTGCTTCTTCCGCGGCTTTATCTAGAGCAATGAACTCAGATTCCATTGTTGACCTTGCTATGCAAGTCTGCTTGGATGATTTCCATGAAATTGCTCCATTTCCTAATGTAAACACATATCCACTTGTGGATTTTGTGTCATTTGAGCCCGTTATCCAATTGGCATCACTATATCCTTCTATTACTGAAGGATACTTATCATATTGCAACACATAGTTTTGTTTGTACTTTAGATATCCTAGGACTCTGATTATTGCTTTCCAATGATTTTTACCAGGATTGCTGGTATATCTACTTAGCTTGCTTACAGCGTACGCAATATCAGGCCAAGTGCAATTCATGACATACATAATACTTCCCAGTATACGAGAGTATTCAAGCTGATATATACCATCACCGGTGTTCTTTACCCAATTTTGGTTCATATCTACTGGTGATTTTGCAGTAGTTATATTATACTGCTTGAATTTTTCAAGAATTTTAGCAATGTAATGTGACTGAGATAACGCATACCCCTGTGGTGTCTTTATAATTTTTACACCCAAAATTACATCGGCCACTCCTAGGTCCTTCATATCAAATCTAGAGGATAGCATGTCCTTCGTAGATTTTATTATGGCCTTATTATTTCCTAGGATCAGTAAATCATCAACGTAGAGACAAACAATGACATATCCAACATCTATACATTTTATATAGACGCATTTATCTGATTCATTTATTTTGAATCCATTTGATAACATTATTTCATCAAATTTCTCATGCCATTGTTTTGGTGCTTGTTTAAGGCCATTAAGAGATTTTACTAATTTGCACACCTTATTTTCATTTCCTGGGCTTAGAAACCCTTCTGGTTGCTGCATATATATTTCTTCTTCCAGTTCACCGTTCAAAAACGCAGTTTTCACATCCATTTGGTGTATTTCCAAATTCAATGTGGATGCGATTGCAATAAGCATCCTAATTGATGTTATTCTGGTAACTGGAGAGTATGTATCAAAGTAATCCAGATCTTCCTTCTGTCTGAATCCTTTTATCACAAGTCTTGCTTTATACTTGTCTATTGTGCCGTCAGCCTTTAGTTTCTTCTTAAATATCCATTTATATCCTAGTGGTTTTGATCCTTTAGGGAGATCCACTAGTTCCCACGTATGGTTTTGTAGAATGGATTCTATTTCACTATTGACGGCTTCTTTCCAATAAGGAGCATCGGGAGATGACATTGCTTGTTGATAAGTTAGAGGTTCATTTTCTATCATATATGCATAGAAATCAGGTCCAAAGGATTTTGAGGTCCTTTGTCGCTTGCTCTTTCTCGGTTCCTCTATCTCAGTTTCATCATTCATTTTTCTTTGATCAGCATTATCCTCGGGAGTATCTGGATCTCTTGGCCTCTTTTGAACACTTGTTTCAAAAGAGGTTTTTAGTGGATAAATGTGTTCGAAGAATCTTGCATTTCGAGACTCGATAATGGTGTTTTCATGAATATCATCAATTTCAGATTTGTACACCAAAAATCGATATGCACTACTATTATGAGCATATCCAATGAATATGCAATCTATAGTCTTCGGTCCTATTTTCACCTTTATCGGTTTTGGAATTTCCCCTTTGGCAAGACATCCCCACACTTTTAAGTATTTGTAGGATGGTGGTCTGTTTTTCCAAAGTTCATGGGGAGTCTTAGACGTTTTCTTTCATGGTATTTTATTTAAAATATGATTTGCCGAAAGAATAGCTTCTTCCCAAAAATTGTCTGGCAAGCCAGAGCTTATTAGTAAGGGATTCATCATTTCTTTAAGAGTTCTATTTTTCCGTTCGGCTATACCGTTGGATTGAGGAGAATAAGGAGCTGTAGTTTGATGTATTATACCATGCTCAGCGCAGATTTCCTAAAATGGAAACTCATGTTCTCCTCCTCTATCACTTCTTAAAGCTTTAACTTTTCTGTTGAGTTGATTCTCAACTTCTTCTTTATACTATTTAAACATATCGAATGCCTCATCCTTCCTTCTAAGGAGATATATATGACAGTATCTTGTACAATCGTCTATAAATGTGATGAAGTACCTTTTTCCTCCTCTAGTTTGACACATTTTCAAGTCGCATACATCAGTATGTATTAAGTCTAGAGGTTCGGTTTCTCTTTCAACATGATGAAATGAGGTTCTTGTCAATTTGGCTTTAGCACAAATTTGACATTTGTAATTTGAATCAATTCTACACTTAGGTATGAATTCTAGATTGATCAGTTTTTGTAAAGTATTAAAATTCACATGACCTAGTCTAGAATGCCATAGATTAGGAGAGTCAACCATATAAGCAGAAGATTCAATTTTATTCATATCATTGTTTGGTACAACAGTGGTTACATTAGCCTTAAATAGCCCATCACATACATAACCCTTTCCTATGTACACTCCATTCTTAGACAACACAAATTTATCAGCCACAAATGTCAGTTTGAAGCCATGCTTGCTGAGCAGCAATCCTGAAATTAGATTTTTGCGAATTTCTGGAACATGGAGAACATCATTTAGAGTGAGTTCTTTTCCAGAAGTCAATTTCAGCACAATATTTCCCTTCCTTCGACCTTTGATGTGGACGATTTACCCATAAACAGTTGTTCTTCATTAGTAGCAATTTTGTAGTTTTTCAACATCCACTTATTTTCGCATATATGCCTAGTGGCTCCAGTGTCTACAAACCACTCCTTGTTGTTGCCAACAAGGTTGCATTCTGAAACAACTACACACAGGTCCATTTCAAAAACACCATCTGAAACATCTGCCACATTTGCTTCTGATTTCTTCTTTTTGGGTGGGCCGCGACATTCTGCAGCTTTATTACCCTTCTTTCCATAATTATGGCATGATCCCTTGAATTTCTTTGACTTCTTAGGTTGGTTGTCACGTTTTCTCTTATTGGACTTGTCCGTCTCGACAACGTTTGCTTTGGCAACCACATTTTGAGAAATCTTCTTTTCAGAATTTCTGCTATCTTCCTCAATTCTCAATCGAACTACAAGTTCCTCCATTGTCATTTCTTTGCGCTTGTGTTTTAGGTAATTCTTGAAGTCCTTCCACGATGGAGGAAGCTTCTCAATAGCAGCGGCAACTTGAAAAGATTCGCTAAGTGTCATCTTTTCATCTTCTAGTTGACGAATGATAAGTTGCAGTTCTTGAATTTGGTTGATCACAGCTTTTGTATCGACCATTTTGAAGTCAAGAAATTTCCCAGCGATGAATTTCTTCATGCCTGCATCTTCAGTTTTATATTTTTTTCCAAAGCCAACCAGAGTTGTTTGGATGTTGCAACGGTGCAGTACACGTTGTATAGACTGTTGTCGAGGCCATTCAAGATGTAATTTTTACACATGAAATCAAAATTTTTGTAACAACTCATATTTTGAATAACATATTATAATGTAAAACAAGGCAGAATTAAATATTAAAATCTGAATCAAGGGAAACGGGCTGCGCCATTGCGTTCGTCTCGGAAAAATACGCGAAATAGAGTCCGAGTTTTCGAAAATCGGAGTCAGTATGACCAAGTTATGGCCCGTCAAAGTTTTTAGAAAATTTCAAGCACAAAAATAGTTCAAATTTCAAATCTGGAGCCAAACAGACTGGGCGGGAAAGTTTCCCGCCCAACCCCCAAGTCGACTTGGGAGTCGACACACCCCAGCTGGTGTCGACTGCCCAGTCGACACCCCTGTCGACCTGGGTGGTCGGGCCAGTTTGGCCTGGTGCACCTGTTTTGGCTCCTGGGTCTTGTTTTGTTGGCTTGTGACATGATTTGATGGCTCAGATCTGAATTGGGGTTAATCCCATGGCCTAAACTAGTCTCTACACCTATAAAAACACCCTAATGCCTAGCCTAAACCATCACAAATCAACCTAATAACTAGGTTATGCCAAAATGCTCCTTGATCATGGCCTCCATCTTCATAACATGGCCTCCATCTTCTTGCTCATGAGGGCTTGAGTATTCTAAGCTAGTTCTAAAGTAAAAGAGCCATCTTTCTTCATCAAAGCAAGGATCTTCTACTTATTTCTAAAGGGTTTTGGGTGGAGCTTATCATTTGGAGATCTCTAGTGTTGCTACCAAGTCTCTATCTTGTTTTGATTGTGGTCTAGTCTTCATAGCCACGCTTTGTAAGCCCTATTCTACTCTTAGATTTAAACTATGAACTTAATATGACATGTAGTGACTTGAAATTGGGCTTAAGTGTAATGTTTACCTTAGATCTATCACTTTATGCATAGATCTATTCATGACTCTTTTGATCTATAACTATGGGACTTTCACCTTGACTTTTTGGGTAGAAAGCTATGATCTTTATTTGGGAATGTTACATAATGCAACATAGAAACCCTCATGACCTTGATGTTAACTTGCCATGATGCGACCTATATGCTAATCACAAGTTTATCACCCTATTTGCTAAGTTTAATGCCATACATGTGTAGATTGGAATTGGACCTAAGTGCAATATTTGCCTTGAACCTATCATTGTATGCATAGATCTATTCATGTCTCTCTTGATCTATGATTGTGGATCTATCATGAACCTAGTACCGTTCATGTTGACTTTTGGGGAAAATGCTATGAAATGGATTATGGCTTATGCATGTTAACAAACCTTAATCCCTCATGTCCCTTAACATGCATATGATAACGTTGAACCTATTTGCTATGCACAAGTTAGGATTGTCACCCTTTATGTTATTGTCATGTTTGAGGCCAAATCACCTTTATGTTATTATCATGTTTGAGGCCAAATCACCCTTATGCTATTGGACATGTTTGAGGCCAAATCACCTTTATGTTATTGTCATGTTTGAGGCCAAGTCACCTTTTATGCTATCATACATGTTGAGGCCATATACTAGTATGTTGAACCCCTTTTGCCTCAAATATCACCATGTTTAACTTGTGGTAGACTTTGACATCTTATGCCCACCTTGTCATATTCTTATGTTCCCTCTTTGATCTATTTGTGTTGATGCGAACTTACGTGCGATGGGGTTACGTTATGGGTAAACTTAAATGACATGAAACATGACTTGAAAATATGACATGTGATTATGCTTGAAAACATGAACATGGACATGACATGTAGAAAACATGAAAGTGGCCAACTCGAGGTTGGGTTGAGTTTGTAGCATAAATCTACCCGGAACCGACCGGCTTAACTAGTAGCTACAAACAATAGGACCCAATGTGAGTAGTTGGTCATATCGCACTTAAAACCCGAGGTTAGACTAGGTTGTGGTGTAAAGCTACCCGGACCCGCCCGACTTAACTAGTAACCACAACAAAGTCTAATGTGAGAGGTTGGGGTGTATTAAGTAATTAATGCCACATGGTAGGGTTAAGTCATGGACCACTTGAATACTAAATCGATTGAACACGATGGATTGTTGGGGTTAAGTCATGAACCACTTAGGTATACTTAACCAACTTGATACATGGTTTGGATAGGGTTAACCACACTTAACCGATTAGAAACCCTAGTTTGCGGGGCCCCTTTCAGCAGTAACCCACCAGGGAGTATCGGGATACCCTAAGGACTAGGCTAGGGGTGGGGCACGATTACTGGGCTGATTGTAAGTGACCAAAAGGGACGGCTAGGTAGGTGCGCCATTGTAGATTCCGGTGGACTATGGTCGTGCACATAGTCCGGGGATGAAAGACAGACATGGGCACCAGTAGGCTTGGACTGTGCGTGCTTGTTTTGGTGTCAGTGGTTGGCACCCTAGGGCCCGGATACACCCTAGGGTGGACCTTGCGCAGTCGACTACATCTCGCGTTTTGGGCCGTATGACACCGACACTTGACGAGTTAGGCTTATAGGGAGACGATCGACTAGATCGTATAGTTGGACCTTGACTGGGGTCATCTCATGATATTGGGCCTATTGGGCCAAGGGATCACTTCTTGTTTATACTTGACATAGGTTAGAATACTACTACACTCATGGTGCAACTTAACCTTGTATATGCGATGCCACACATGATCTATCTTGTTAACTTTTCACCATGCCAGTTATCATCCTATGTTTCATCTCTGTTTTACATGTCCAGTTAACTTTATTAGTTTTTATACTAATAGTAGGTAAGACTTACCCGTCTTTTTGACTGACCTGTTTTCCTTTCGCCTCTTTTCTTCCGTCCCCCCCCCCCCCCCCAAGGTTCTCAGGGTGTGAACACTAGCACCTAGCTTGGATCTTAAGCTTGCTTCCTGGATAGCTCATGTACGGTTTGGACTTGAGCTCGTTATGGCTTTACCACGTCTACTTTGGGGATAGTTTACTTTATGTTATTTCCAGTTTTCAGTTTATGATTCTAGACTTGTAGTGGTTGGAAAATAATGACTTAGTACTTTTGATGTAAGTTGATTATGGTTTTGAAATAGTAGTTTTTTCCGCTGCTTTACTTACTCTGTTTTACTTATATGTTCTGTCTTGTGATATCTTTAAGCATGTTTACCTTGACCAACACCCCTCAAAAGCCAGAGTACTTACTTAGAGTGACCCTGGCGGAGGTGGGGTGTTACATTTGGTATCAGAGCATAAGGTTTACAAGATTTGAGCAAAAGGTTTGTAAAACTTATCTTTTGAAAAACTATTTTCAAATCCAATTAAGTATTTTCCAAGAAAAGTCTAGTTTATTTTAAAAGGCTATTTCCCCAAAAGCCATTAGCACGGAGGTGGATGGAATTCTTGGCATCTTATGACTTTGATATAGCTTATACCCCGGCATGGGTAATGTTGTGGCGGATGCGCTAAGTAGGAAAAGGTTGACTTTGAGTCCCTTGTTTGTTGAGATGAAGAGCCTAGAGTTCTTGGCAACCTTTGATTTTGCACCTGCTGTTGGGTCGATGACTGGTTCGATAGCATCCCTCGATCTTAGACCTACACTTCTTGATCAAGTTGGGGCTTCACAGAGGGAAGACCCGCAGATAGTCGAGATTATGGACAAGTTGATTCGGGGTGAGACGTCAAGTCACCTCGCTAGATATGCTATTGATGACAAGGGATGGCTAAGGCGTGATGGAAGACTATGTGTCCCACGAGTGGGAGACTTAGTAAATAAAGTTCTTGAGGAGGCGCATCACTTGAGGATGACCATACATCCCGGAGGGGATAAGATGTACCAGGATATGAAGCGCATTTTCTTTTGGGATGGGATGAAAAAGGATGTGGCAGAGTTTGTTTCTAGATGCATTGTTTGCCAGCAAGTAAAGGCCGAGTCGAAGAAGCCCGGTGGGCTACTGCATCCATTGGAGGTCCCGCTATGGAAGTGGGAAAGTATCTCTATGGATTTTGTGGATGGATTGCCGAGATCAAGGAAGGGGAATACTAGCATATGGGTCATAGTGGATAGACTCACGAAGAGCGCCCATTTTATTCCGGTGAAGAGCAAGAGGACCGCATCATGGCTAGCATCTGTTTATCTTCGAGAGATAGTGCCATTGCATGGAGTTCCTTCTAGCATAGTTAGCGATCGTGACCCAATCTTCACTAGCCAGTTCTGGAATAGTTTGCAAGAAGCGATGGGTACGCGATTAGATCTAAGTACGGCCAATCACCCACAGACGGATGGCCAGACCGAAAGGGTGAATAGGGTACTAGAAGATCTGTTGAGGCTATGAATTCTTGACTTTGGTGGCACTTGGGAAGACCACCTTCCTCTCGTAGAGTTTGCTTATAATAACAGCTACCAAGCAAGCATAGGGATGGCACCATTCGAAGCTTTATATGGGCGGCCGTGCAAGTCACCAACATGTTGGTGGGAGACGACGGATAAGCTTATACTTGGGCCCGACATGATAAGGGACACATCCGAGAATGTTGAGTTGATTCGAAGGCGGATGAAAACGGCCCAAGACAGACAGAAATCCTATGCAGACAAGCGAAGAATAGACTTAGAGTTTAAAGTTGGAGATATGGTCTTTCTGAAGGTTTCTCCTTTGCGAAATGTGGTTCGTTTTGGAGCAGTTGGGAAGCTGGCACCATGGTTCGTAGGACCCTTCCCTATCATAGAGAGGATTGGGAAGATGGCTTATAAGGTGGAATTTCCCGAGAAGCTGGCTGGAGTGCACAATGTCTTTCATGTCTCGCATCTTCGAAAGTGTCTACATGAGTCAGCCGAAGTGGTTGAGCCTAGCATTCTTGAAGACGTGGAGGTAGAGAAAGAGGCAACCCTGAGACAAGCTCCGATTCGTATCTTGGGAACGGAGATCAAGAAGCTTAGGAATCGAGAAGCCAAGTTAGTCAAGGTTCAGTGGAGTGAAGCCGATGAAGATGCAACTTGGGAAACCGAGGAGAAGATGCGTGGGCTTTATCCATTTCTTTTAGAGGGTACATTCTCAATCTCTTTTCCTAATCAGCATATCTTTCTTTTGCCATCCATGGTTATCTTGTTTATCTTGTTATTTCAATAATCTTGTCATGAGAATCTTAGGTAGAAACCCTTTGGATGAAACTTGTATTTGAAACATGTTATGCCTGATGTTTGCAAGTGGTTGCAAGTGTTTGCAAGTGGATACTCGTGGATGCATGATACACATTAGGCACTAAGATCGGCTCACACACTTTCATATCGCATATGCATGAGTGCTTATACTTATTCATGGATGAAACTTGTTATGCTATCACGTCGATGTTGCATATGGATGAATGTTATGTGCACTCATGTAGAGATTATAAATTATGTTAGGAATTTGCATACATATGGACTCATTTCACTAACATACTTTGCATTAAGGAGGTTTACTGAATCAGTAACCGCCTGATTTTCGCATTAGATAAGTACATATACACAAACCTTTCGCATATGATCATCCAGCATTTAGAATCTTTTAAATGACTGCTCGTGGATGATGTTTTGAGTACATGGATGATGGATGGTAGGATACGTTCTTCCTAACTTGAAGATTTCGGGGACAAAATCCTTTAAGGAGGGGAGAATGTAACAATTCGTATTTTGAATAACATATTATAACGTAAAATAAGGCAGAATTAAATATTAACATCTGAATCAAGGGAAACGGGCTGCACCATTGTGTTCGTCTCGGAAAAATACGCGAAATAGAGTCCGAGTTTTCGAAAATCGGAGTCCGTATGACCAAGTTATGGCCCGTCAAAGTTTTCAGAAAATTTCAACTACAAAAACAGTTCAAATTTCAAATCTGGAGCAAAACAGACTGGGCGGGAAAGTTTCCCGCCCAGCCCCCAAGTCGACTGGGGAGTCGACACACCCCAACTGGTGTCGACTGCCCAGTCGACACCCCTGTCGACCTGGGTGGTCGGGCCAGTTTGGCCTGGTGCACCTGTTTTGGCTCCTGGGTCTTGTTTTGTTGGCTTGTGACATGATTTGATGGCTCAGATCTGAATTGGGGTTAATCCTATGGCCTAAACTAGTCTCTACACCTATAAAAACACCATAATGCCTAGCCTAAACCATCACAAATCAACCTAATAACTAGGTTATGCCAAAATGCTCCTTGATCATGGCCTCCATCTTCATATCATGGCCTCCATCTTCTTACTCATGAGGGCTTGAGTGTTCTAAGCTAGTTCTAAAGTAAAAGAGCCATCTTTCTTCATCAAAGCAAGGATCTTCTACTTATTTCTCAAGGGTTTTTGGTGGAGCTTATCATTTGGAGATCTCTAGTGTTGCTACCAAGTCTCTATCTTGTTTTAATTGTGTTCTAGTCTTCATAGCCAAGCTTTGTAAGCCCTATTCTACTCTTAGATTTAAACTATGAACTTAATATGACATGTAGTGACTTGAAATTGGGCTTAAGTGTACTATTTACCTTAGTCTATCACTTTATGCATAGATCTATTCATGACTCTTTTGATCTATGACTATGGGACTTTCACCTTGACTTTTTGGGTAGAAAGCTATGATCTTTATTTGGGAATGTTGCATAATGCAACATAGAAACCCTCACGACCTTGATGTTAACTTGCCATGATGCGACCTATATGCTAATCACAAGTTTATCACCCTATTTGCTAAGTTTAATGCCATACATGTGTAGATTGGAATTGGACCTAAGTGAAATATTTGCCTTGAACCTATCATTGTATGCATAGATCTATTCATGTCTCTCTTGATCTATGATTGTGGATCTATCATGAACCTAGTACCGTTCATGTTGACTTTTGGGAAAAATGCTATGAAATGGATTATGGCTTATGCATGTTAACAAACCTTAATCCCTCATGTCCCTTAACATGCATATGATAACGTTGAACCTATTTGCTATGCACAAGTTAGGATTGTCACCCTTTATGTTATTGTCATGTTTGAGGCCAAATCACCTTTATGTTATTGTCATGTTTGAGGCCAAATCACCCTTATGCTATTGGACATGTTTGAGGCCAAATCACCTTTATGTTATTGTCATGTTTGAGGCCAAGTCACCTTTTATGCTATCATACATGTTGAGGCCATATACTAGTATGTTGAACCCCTTTTGCCTCAAATATCACCATGTTTAACTTGTGGTAGACTTTGCCATCTTGTGCCCACCTTGTCATATTCTTATGTTCCCTCTTTGATCTATTTGTGTTGATGCGAACTTACGTGCGATGGGGTTACGTTATGGGTAAACTTAAATGACATGAAACATGACTTGAAAATATGACATGTGATTATGCTTGAAAACATGAACGTGTACATGACATGTAGAAAACATGAAAGTGGCCAACTCGAGGTTGGGTTGAGTTTGTAGCATAAATCTACCCAGAACCGACCGGCTTAACTAGTAGCTACAAACAATAGGACCAACGTGAGTAGTTGGTCATATCGCACTTAAAACCCGAGGTTAGACTAGGTTGTGGTGTAAAGCTACCTGGACCCGCCCGGCTTAACTAGTCACCACAACAAAGTCTAATGTGAGAGGTTGGAGTGCATTAAGTAATTAATGCCACATGGTAGGGTTAAGTCATGGACCACTTGAAAACTTAACCAATTGAACACGATGGATTGTTGGGGTTAAGTCATGAACCACTTGGGTATACTTAACCAACTTGATACATGGTTTGGATAGGGTTAACCACACTTAACCCATTAGAAACCCTAGTTTGTGGTGCCCCTTTCAGCAGTAACCCAGCAGGGAGTATCGGGATACCCTAGGGACTAGGCTAGGGTGGGGCAGATTACTGGGCTGATTGTAAGTGACCAAAAGGGACGGCTAGATAGGTGCGCCATTGTAGATTCCGACGGACTATGGTCGTGCACATAGTCCGGGGATGAAAGACAGACATGGGCACCAGTAGGCTTGGACTGTGCGTGCTTGTTTTGGTGTCAGTGGTTGGCACCCTAGGGCCCGGATACACCCTAGGGTGGACCTTGCACAGTCGACTACATCTCGCGTTTTGGGCCGTATGACACCAACACTTGATGAGTTAGGCTTATAGGGAGCCGATCGACTAGATCGTATAGTTGGACCTTGACTGGGGTCATCTCATGATATTGGGCCTATTGGGCCAAGGGATCACTTCTTGTTTATACTTGACATAGGTTAGAATACTAGTACACTCTTGGTGCAACTTAACCTTGTATATGCAATGCCACACTTGATCTATCTTGTTAACTTTTCACCATGTCAGTTATCATCCTATGTTTCATCTCTGTTTTACATGCCCAGTTAACTTTATTAGTTTTAATACTAATAGTAGGTAGGACTTACCAGTCTTTTTAACTGACCTGTTTTCCTTTCGCCTCTTTTCTTCCGTCCCCCCCCCCCCCCCCCCCAGGTTCTCAGGGTGGAAACACTAGCACCTAGCTTGGATCTTTAGCTTGCTTTCTGGATAGCTCATGTACGGTTTGGACTTGAGCTCGCTATGGCTTTACCACGTCTACTTTGGGGATAGTTTACTTTATGTTATTTCCAGTTTTCAGTTTATGTTTCTAGACTTGTAGTGGTTGGAAAATAATGACTTAGTACTTTTGATGTAAGTTGACTATGGTTTTGAAATAGTAGTTTTATCCGCTGCTTTACTTACTCTGTTTTACTTATATGTTCTGTCTTGTGATATCTTTATGCATGTTTACCTTGACCAACACCCCTCCAAAGCCAGAGTACTTGCTTAGAGTGACCCTGGCGGAGGTGGGGTGTTACATTTGGTATCAGAGCATAAGGTTTACAAGATTTGAGCAAAAGGTTTTTAAAACTTATCTTTTGAAAAACTATTTTCAAAACCAATTAAGTATTTTCCAAGAAAAGTCTAGTTTATTTTAAAAGGCTATTCCCCAAAAGCCATTAGCACTATCCTTTGTTTCCTCGTTCTGAATCTATCTTTTTTCTTCATTTCAGTATGGCCGATAATTTTGCCATTCTGGAGGGCGTATCAGTACCTATTTGGTTTAGAAGGTACATGGAGGCAAGGGCGAATGAAGCCGGCCCCGCAGACATTCCTCCTCCTTCCCCCGTGGCTAACATTCCTCCTCCTCCCGTAGCTGAGGTTCCTCCTCCTCCTCAGCATCCTCAAGTGGATTTCGCGAAGATTTGCAAGGACTTTAAGGCAATGGGTGGCAAGAGTTTTGTTGGGACATAGACTTTTGTTGAGGCAAGAAACTGGTTGAAGGAAACTGAAGACCTTTTTGCTATCTTTGGTATAGAAGACCGTAGGAAAGTTCTGTTGGCGGTATGGCTATTGAAAGAGGAAGCTGCTTATTGGTGGGTAGTCACCACCACTACTAGGCCAATTGAGACTTGGGATGAGTTTAGGAGAAGGTTTGGACTGAGGTTTCTATCATCAGCAGAAGAGAACCTTCAGATGGAGAGGTTCCTATTACTGAAGCAAGGGGACATGACCGTGAGAGAATACGTGAATAAGTTTATTCAACTTGCTCGGTTCGGTTTAGACTTGGTTAACACAGCTCAAGAGAAGGCCCTACACTTTGCTCGAGGATTGAACGAGCCATTGCACGGTTTGGCCATGTCTCATATACCCATGGGGGCGACCTTCGAGAGTTAAGTAAACATGGCCCTTCTACAAGAAGAAGATAAGAGTGGCAAGAAGGGGATCAAGGCGAATGAGTCTCGAGGCAAGAACAACAACAGCAAGGACAACAAGTCAAGAGAAAGGAGGAAGTGCAACTTCTGTAGGATCACTGGACACATAGCTAAAGACTGTAGGAAGAAGAAGAGGAAGTTGGGCGAGTGCTTTCTCTGTGGAGAATCTGGACATCAAAGCAAGGATTGCCCCAAGAAGCAAGGGCAAACTCAGCAAGCAGGACCCTCTGGAGGGCAGTTGCAGGCTCTCCTCGCTCTTCCAGCTCTTGATCAAGGTAGTGTTTCTATAGAAAGTCTTGTTTACATTTCTGATTTTCCTGTTCGTACCTTATTCGATTCTGGCGCATTGCATAGTTTTATTTCTTCTGATCTTGTTGAAAGTTTGCACCTAAGTACTAGTCTAGTTGAGGATCCTGTTAGTGTTTCAAATCCAATTGGGGGTTCCGCCCATTTATCCATGATTAGTGTGGATTTGTAGATTTCTATCTTGACTGTAGAATTCGCGTGTAATGCATATGTTCTCGGTCTTATGGGATACGGGTTGATTGTGAGCATACGGTTGTGAGGCTCATGACTCGCCTTGGTAATACCCTAGAGATTTCTTGTAACCCTATGGGTCCCGTCATGTTGTGTTATCTAGAATCCCTCGACTCATCCATCGATAGTTTGCAATCTGTGAGGGTGGTCAGAGAATATCCTGATGTCTTTGATGAGTAAGATGTTTATCGTGTACACCGATGCGTGTGGTATGGGATTAGGAGCTGTCCTAATGCAAGAAGGGAAGGTGATATGTTTTGGTGGTAGACAACTTAAAGTGCATGAGGAGAACTATCCCACTCATGATTTGGAGTTGGCGGCGATTGTCTTTGCACTTAAATCGTGGCGCCATTATCTTCTAGACGAAAGGTTCAAGTTATATACTGATCATAAGTCTTTGAAGTACCTCTTTTCGCAAAAGGATTTAAATCTAAGGCAACAGAGGTGGATGGAATTCTTGGCATCTTATGACTTTGATATAGCTTATACCCCGGCAAGGGTAATGTTGTGGCGGATGCGCTAAGTAGGAAAAGGTTGACTTTGAGTCCCTTGTTTGTTGAGATGAAGAGCCTAGAGTTCTTGGCAACCTTTGATTTTGCACCTGCTGTTGGGTTGATGACTGGTTCGATAGCATCCCTCGAGCTTAGACCTACACTTCTTGATCAAGTTGGGGCTTCACAGAGGGAAGACCCGCAGATAGTCGAGATCATGGACAAGTTGATTCGGGGTGAGACGTCAAGTCACCTCGCTAGATATACTATTGATGACAAGGGATGGCTAAGGTGTGATGGAAGACTATGTGTCCCACGAGTGGGAGACTTAGTAAATAAAGTTCTTGAGGAGGCGCATCACTCGAGGATGACCATACATCCCGGAGGGGATAAGATGTACCGGGATATGAAGCGCATTTTCTTTTGGGATGGGATGAAAAAGGATGTGGCAGAGTTTGTTTCTAGATGCATTGTTTGCCAGCAAGTAAAGGCCGAGTCGAAGAAGCCCGGTGGGCTACTGGATCCATTGGAGGTCCCGCTATGGAAGTGGGAAAGTATCTCTATGGATTTTGTGGATGGATTGCCGAGATCAAGGAAGGGGAATACTAGCATATGGGTTATAGTGGATAGACTCACGAAGAGCACCCATTTTATTCCGGTGAAGGGCAAGAGGACCGCATCATGGCTAGCATCTGTTTATCTTCGAGAGATAGTGCCATTGCATGGAGTTCCTTCTAGCATAGTTAGCGATCGTGACCCAATCTTCACTAGCCAGTTCTGGAATAGTTTGCAAGAAGCGATGGGTACACGATTGGATCTAAGTACGGCCTATCACCCACAGACGGATGGCCAGACCGAAAGGGTGAATAGGGTACTAGAAGATCTGTTGAGGCTATGCATTCTTGACTTTGGTGGCACTTGGGAAGACCACCTTCCTCTCGTAGAGTTTGCTTATAATAACAGCAACCAAGCAAGCATATGGATGGCACCATTCGAAGCTTTATATGGGAGGTCGTGCAAGTCACCAACATGTTGGTGGGAGACGACGGATAAGCTTATACTTGGGCCCGACATGATAAGGGACACATCCGAGAAGGTTGAGTTGATTCGAAGGCGGATGAAAACGGCCCAAGACAGACAGAAATCCTATGCAGACAAGCGAAGAACAGACTTAGAGTTTGAAGTTGGAGATATGGTCTTTGTGAAGGTTTCTCCTTTGCGAAATGTGGTTCGTTTTGGAGCAGTTGGGAAGCTGGCACCAAGGTTCGTAGGACCCTTCCCTATTGTAGAGAGGATTGGGAAGATGGCTTATAAGGTGGAATTTCCCGAGAAGCTGGCTGGAGTGCACAGTGTCTTTCATGTCTCGCATCTTCGAAAATGTCTACATGAGTCAGCCGAAGTGGTTGAGCCTAGCATTCTTAAAGACGTGGAGGTAGAGAAAGAGGCAACCCTGAGACAAGCTCTGAATCGTATCTTGGGAACGGAGATCAAGAAGCTTAGGAATCGAGAAGCCAAGTTAGCCCAGGTTCAGTGGAGTGAAGCCGATGAAGATGCAACTTGGGAAACCGAGGAGAACATGCGTGGGCTTTATCCATTTCTTTTAGAGGGTACATTCTCAATCTCTTTTCCTAATCAGCATATCTTTCTTTTGCCATCCATGGTTATCTTGTTTATCTTGTTATTTCGATAATCTTGTCATGAGAATCTTAGGTAGAAACCCTTTGGATGAAACATGTATTTGAAACATGTTATGCCTGATGTTTGCAAGTGGTTGCAAGTGTTTGCAAGTGGATACTCGTGGATGCATGATACACATTAGGCACTAAGATCGGCTCACACACTTTCATATCGCATATGCATGAGTGCTTATACTTATTCATGGATGAAACTTGTTATGTTATCACGTGGATATTGCATATGGATGAATGTTATGTGCACTCATGTAGAGATTATAAATTATGTTAGGAATTTGCATACATATGGACTCATTTCACTAACATACTTTGCATTAAGGAGGTTTACTGAATCAGTAACCGCCTGATTTTCGCATTAGATAAGTACATATACACACACCTTTCGCATATGATCATACAGCATTTAGAATCTTTTAAATGACTGCTCGTGGATGATGTTTTGAGTAGATGGATGATGGATGGTAGGATACGTTCTTCCTAACTTGAAGATTTCGGGGACGAAATCCTTTAAGGAGGGGAGAATGTAACAACTCGTATTTTGAATAACATATTATAACGTAAAACAAGGCAGAATTAAATATTACTGTCTGAATCAAGGGATACGGGCTGCGCCATTGCGTTCGTCTCGGAAAAATACGCGAAATAGAGTCCGAGTTTTCGAAAATCGGAGTCCGTATGACCAAGTTATGGCCCGTCAAAGTTTTCAGAAAATTTCAAGTACAAAAATAGTTCAAATTTCAAATCTGGAGCCAAACAGACTGGGCGGGAAAGTTTCCCGCCCAACCCCCAAGTCGACTAGGGAGTCGACTTGGGAGTCGACACACCCCAGCTGGTGTCGACTGCCCAGTCGACACCCTTGTCGACCTGGGTGGTCGGGCCAGTTTGGCCTGGTGCACCTGTTTTGGCTCCTAGGTCTTGTTTTGTTGGCTTGTGACGTGATTTGATGGCTCAGATTTGAATTGGGGTTAATCTTATGGCCTAAACTTGTCTCTACACCTATAAAAACACCCTAATGCCTAGCCTAAACCATCACATATCAACCTAGTAACTAGGTTATGCCAAAATGCTCCTTGATCATGGCCTCCATCTTCATAACATGGCCTCCATCTTCTTGCTCATGAGGGCTTGAGTGTTCTAAGCTAGTTCTAAAGTAAAAGAGCCATCTTTCTTCATCTAAGCAAGGATCTTCTACTTATTTCTCAAGGGTTTTGGGTGGAGCTTATCATTTGGAGATCTCTAGTGTTGCTACCAAGTCTCTATCTTGTTTTGATTGTGTTCTAGTCTTCATAGCCACGCTTTGTAAGCCCTATTCTACTCTTAGATTTAAACTATGAACTTAATATAACATGTAGTGACTTGAAATTGGGCTTAAGTGTAATGTTTACCTTAGATCTATCACTTTATGCATATCATGACTCTTTTGATCTATGACTATGGGACTTTCACCTTGACTTTTTGGGTAGAAAGCTATGATCTTTATTTGGGAATGTTGCATAATGCAACATAGAAACCCTCATGACCTTGATGTTAACTTTCCATGATGCGACCTGTATGCTAATCACAAGTTTATCACCTTATTTGCTAAGTTTAATGCCATACATGTGTAGATTGGAATTGGACCTAAGTGCAATATTTGCCTTGAACCTATCATTGTATGCATAGATCTATTCATGTCTCTCTTGATCTATGATTGTGGATCTATCATGAACCTAGTACCGTTCATGTTGACTTTTGGGGAAAATGCTATGAAATGGATTATGGCTTATGCATGTTAACAAACCTTAATCCCTCATGTCCCTTAACATGCATATGATAACGTTGAACCTATTTGCTATGCACAAGTTAGGATTGTCACCCTTTATGTTATTGTCATGTTTGAGGCCAAATCACCTTTATGTTATTGTCATGCTTGAGGCCAAATCACCCTTATGCTATTGGACATGTTTGAGGCCAAATCACCTTTATGTTATTGTCATGTTTGAGGCAAAGTCACCTTTTACGCTATCATACATGTTGAGGCCATATACTAGTATGTTGAACCCCTTTTGCCTCAAATATCACCATGTTTAACTTGTGATAGACTTTGCCATCTTATGCCCACCTTGTCATATTCTTATGTTCCCTCTTTGATCTATTTGTGTTGATGCGAACTTACGTGCGATGGGGTTACGTTATGGGTAAACTTAAATGACATGAAACATGACTTGAAAATATGACATGTGATTATGCTTGAAAACATGAACGTGGACATGACATGTAGAAAACATGAAAGTGGCCAACTCGAGGTTGGGTTGAGTTTGTATCATAAATCTACCCGGAACCGATCGGCTTAACTAGTAGCTACAAACAATAGGACCCAATGTGAGTAGTTGGTCATATCGCACTTAAAACCCGAGGTTAGACTAGGTTGTGGTGTAAAGCTACCCGGACCCGCCCGGCTTAACTAGTAACCACAACAAAGTCTAATGTGAGAGGTTGGGGTGCATTAAGTAATTAATGCCACATGGTAGGGTTAAGTCATGGACCACTTGAATAGTTAACCAATTGAACACCATGGATTGTTGGGGTTAAGTCATGAACCACTTAGGTATACTTAACCAACTTGATACATGGTTTGGATAGGGTTAACCACATTAGAAACCCTAGTTTGTGGGGCCCCTTTCAGCAGTAACCCACCAGGGAGTATCGGGATACCCTAGGGACTAGGCTAGGGGTGGGGCACGATTACTGGGCTGATTGTAAGTGACCAAAAGGGACGGCTAGGTAGGTGCGCCATTGTAGATTCCGGCGGACTATGGTCATGCACATAGTCCGGGGATGAAAGACAGACATGGGCACTAGTAGGCTTGGACTGTGCGTGCTTGTTTTGGTGTCAGTGGTTGGCACCCTAGGGCCCGGATACACCCTAGGGTGGACCTTGCACAGTCGACTACATCTCGCATTTTGGGCCGTATGACACCGACACTTGACGAGTTAGGCTTATAGGGAGCCGATTGACTAGATCGTATAGTTGTACCTTGACTGGGGTCATCTCATGATTGGGCCTATTGGGCCAAGGGATCACTTCTTGTTTATACTTGACATAGGTTAGAATACTAGTACACTCTTGGTGCAACTTAATCTTGTATATGTGATGCCACACTTGATCTATCTTGTTAACTTTTCACCATGCCAGTTATCATCCTATGTTTCATCTCTGTTTTACATGTCCAGTTAACTTTATTAGTTTTTACACTAATAGTAGGTAGGACTTACCAGTCTTTTTGACTGACCTGTTTTCCTTTCGCCTCTTTTCTTCCGTTTCCCCCACCCCCCAGGTTCTCAGGGTGGGAACACTAGCACCTAGCTAGGATCTTTAGCTTGCTTTCTGGATAGCTCATGTACGGTTTGGGTTTGAGCTTGCTATGGCTTTACCACGTCTACTTTGGGGATAGTTTACTTTATGTTATTTCCAGTTTTCAGTTTATGTTTCTTGACTTGTAGTGGTTGGAAAATAATGACTTAGTACTTTTGATGTAAGTTGACTATGGTTTTGAAATAGTAGTTTTATCCGCTGCTTTACTTACTCTGTTTTACTTATATGTTCTGTCTTGTGATATCTTTATGCATGTTTACCTTGACCAACACCCCTCCAAAGCCAGAGTACTTGCTTAGAGTGACCCTGGCGGAGGTGGGGTGTTACAATTTTTCCAAGCAGTAAGGGCTTCAACTTTAACTGGATCCGGTTCCAATTCAGCAACGACTGGAGCATCTTCTGTAAGATACTTTGCTAGGCCCAATGTTGTCAAGTAAAATAGCATCTTTTGCTACCAACGTTTGAAGTCCTCTCCGGTTAACTTCTCAGGCCTTTCTCTTTGAGACATTGCCATTGGCGTAACCACGGGTGCAAAAAGATTGGTTACAGGTGGTGTTGGCGCAGCAGGACCACTATTGTTCTTGGCCATTATCGTTTTCTGCAAAACGACAATATTGTTTCAAGATTGTTGTTCGTAACAATGCGAATATAGCACGAATCTCATAGCAATCAATAAATTGTCACTATCCAATTGTCACGTCAAGAAGCGTTACTATTTTGAAGTACAATCAAAATCAGCAACGGAAAAGCGTGACCATATTTGCAACAGTAAAAAATTGTAGCAAAACAAGGAACAGAGAGAGAAGTACCTGTCAGTAACGACCAAGTCCAGATGTAATCTGTTTCCTTGAAACAATATTTCTCCCTCAATGGCGCTGAAGGTTATCGAGCAATTGTTTCCCAAGATAAAACGGACCTGTCTTCGCAGGTTGAAGCGCTTTCAATTGCAGAGCAACACGAACTCAAGAGAGCAGTAATTAAGAACAGTTTTGTAGAGCAGAAAGAAGGGAATTTTTCGGTGATTTGATTGTTATGTCATGAAGCCTTTATACAGTGGCTAGGGGATGTCTTCTGAGCAGATCTGACCGTCCGTACGGACGTGGGCGCGTCGGCTGAGCCCGAAAGGAAACGGGTGCACCTGTTCGCTGCGCAAGCCCAAGAGCCGAAAGGAAACGGGCGCATCCGCTCCGTTCAAAATAGACCCGTCCGACTACAACAAGGCCGAGCGGGTTAGCGGCCCGCGGAAATCAGGAGACCCCAAGAGCGCCAAGGCTTAAGGCCCTATCTATGACATTTTAATATTTATTATGAAGGCCTAATGCCTACATATCCCCATTCACTCAATGCTTATGTGCTTATTTCTTTTGTTTTGAAATAGCATATTGGGCTTTGGTATATAAGGAGACATAATCACAAATCACACACAATGTGGGACATATATTTCTCCAATACCACTCAACCTCTTCTTCCCAATCTTCTCATTTATTTCCAACAATCCCCCATATGAATGAGAGATTTCTTTTTGTTCTTAAATTTGGTGAAACATTTAACGTATCGGTAAAAGTAGCATAATGGCCTTGAACTTTTCCTAGTGTTTATGGTTATAACCTACTGGCGAATCAGTAGACAAGATTGTCTTTGAACTGTAAGCCTTTTATGTAAGTATATAAAGATAACACACGCTAAGGGTTTCTAAACCCCTTGGTTCTCTGTTTGTGTTCGTTTTTGCCATGAACACCTGCTTGGTCTCATGAGTGTTAAAAGAATTCGACCTTACAATTCTTTTTGAAGCGGCACCTTCACACTCACGTAGGTGATTCTATAAAGAGTATCCCATAATACTCCACTTGGGTCTTTTATAACACCACAGTATAGACATCATTAAAAGATAAGCTTATCCTATTCTCCGACGGGTTGTGCACTGACTTATCATAGGAATGACTTGTATTTTAACAGTGCCATTAAGTTTATCTATAAACATAGTTGTCCCTTTGAACCTAAATCTTGGGATCTCCAGTCAACTAGGTGGGGTTTCCATTTAGAAAAACTTTTAGATCATAGGTCTTAAGCCCATTCCCATCGATAAGGTTTGAACTTTCTCTCTAGGCAAGCCTTTAGTTAGTGGATCCGCAATGTTATCCTTTGACCTTACATAGTCTATAGTGATAACTCCATTAGAGAGAAGTTGTCTTATGGTTTTATGTCTACGATGAATATGTCTAGATTTACCATTATACAATGTACTATTCGCCCTTCCTATAGCAGATTGACTATCACAATGTATACATATTGGAGTCACTGGTTTTTCCCAATTTCGAATGTCCTCTAAAAACCCCCTAAGCCAATCTGCTTCTTCCGCAGCTTTATCTAGAGCAATGAACTCAGATTCCATTGTTGACTTTGCTATGCAAGTCTGTTTGGATGATTTCCACGAAATTGCTCCATTTCCTAATGTAAACACATATCCACTTGTGGATTTTGTGTCATTTGAGCCCATTATGCAGTTGGCATCACTATATCCTTCTATTACTGAAGGATACTTATCATATTGCAACACATAGTGTTGTGTGTACTTTAGATATCCTAGGACTCCGATTATTGTTTTCCAATGATTTTTACCAGGATTGCTGGTATATCTACTTAGCTTGCTTACAGCGTACGCAATATCAGGCCTAGTGCAATTCATGACATACATAATACTTCCCAGTATACGAGAGTATTCAAGCTGATATATACCATCATCAGTGTTCTTTACCCAATTTTGGTTCATATCTACTGGTGATTTTGTAGTAGTTATATTATACTGCTTGAATTTTTCAAGAATTTTAGCAATGTAATGTGACTGAGATAACGCATACCCCTGTGGTGTCTTTATAATTTTTACACCCAAAATTACATCGGCCACTCCTAGGTCCTTCATATCAAATCTAGAGGATAGCATGTCCTTCGTAGATTTTATTATGGCCTTATTATTTCCTAGGATCAGTAAATCATCAACGTAGAGACAAACAATGACATATCCCACATCTATTCATTTGATATAGATGCATTTATCTGATTCATTTATTTTGAGTCCATTTGAAAACATTGTTTCATCAAATTTCTCATGCCATTGTTTTGGTGCTTATTTAAGGCCATAAAGAGATTTTACTAATTTGCACACCTTACTTTCATTTCCTGGGCTAAGAAACCCTTCTGGTTGCTGCATATATATTTCTTCTTCTAATTCACCGTTCAAAAACGCAGTTTTCACATCCATTTGGTGTATTTCCAAATTCAATATGGATGTGATTGCAATAAGCATCCTAATTGATGTTATTCTGGTAACTGGAGAGTATGTATCAAAGTAATCCAGATCTTCCTTCTGTCTGAATCCTTTTATCACAAGTCTTGCTTTATACTTGTCTATTGAACCGTCAGCCTTTAGTTTCTTCTTAAATATCCATTTACATCCTAGTGGTTTTGATCCTTTAGGGAGATCCACTAGGTCCCACGTATGGTTTTGTAGAATGGATTCTATTTCACTATTGACGGCTTCTTTCCAATAAGGAGCATCAGGAGATGACATTGCTTGTTGATAAGTTAGAGGTTCATTTTCTATCATATATGCATAGAAATCAGGTCAAAGGATTTTGAGGTCCTTTGTCGCTTTCTCCTTCTCGGTTCCTCTATCTCAGTTTCATCATTCATTTTTCTTTGATCAGCATTATCCTCGGGAGTATCTGGATCCCTTGGCCTCTTTTGAACACTTGTTTCAAAAGAGGTTTTTAGTGGATAAATGTGTTCGAAGAATCTTGCATTTCGAGACTCGATAATGGTGTTTTCATGAATATCATCAACTTCAGATTTGTACACCAAAAATCGATATACACTACTATTATGAGCATATCCAATGAATATGCAATCTATAGTCTTCGGTCCTATTTTGACCTTTTTCGGTTTTCGAATTTCCACTTTGGCAAGACATCTCCACACTTTTAAGTATTTGTAGGATGGTGGTCTGTTTTTCCAAAGTTCATGGGTAGTCTTAGACGTTTTCTTTCGTGGTATTTTATTTAAAATATGATTTTCCGAAAGAATAGCTTCTCCCCAAAAATTGTCTGGCAAGCCAGAGCTTATTAGTAAGGCATTCATCATTTCTTTAAGAGTTCTATTTTTCCGTTCGGCTATACCGTTGGATTGAGGAGAATAAGGAGCTGTAGTTTGATGTATTATACCATGCTCAGCGCAGAATTCCTCAAATCGAAACTCATATTCTCCTCCTCTGTCACTTCTTAAAGCTTTAATTTTTCTATTGAGTTGATTCTCAACTTCTGCTTTATACTGTTTAAACATATCGAATGCCTCATCCTTGCTTCTAAGGAGATATATATGACAGTATCTTGTACAATCATTTGTAAATGTGATGAAGTACCTTTTTCCTCCCCTAGTTTGACACATTTTCAAGTCGCATACATCAGTATGTATTAAGTCTAGAGGTTCGATTTCTCTTTCAACATGATGAAATGAGGTTCTTGTCAATTTGGCTTCAACACAAATTTGACATTTGTAATTTGAATCAATTCTACACTTAGGTATGAATTCTAGATTGATCAGTTTTTGTAAAGTATCAAAATTCACATGACCTAGTCTAGAATGCCATAGATTAGGAGAGTCAACCATATAAGCAGAAGATTCAATTTTATTCATATCTTTGTTTGGTACAACAGTGGTTACATTAGCCTCAAATAGACCATCACATACATAACCCTTTCCTATGTACACTCCATTCTTAGACAACACAAATTTATCAGTCACAAATGTCAGTTTGAAGCCATGCTTGCTGAGCAGCAATCCTGAAATTAGATTTTTGCGAATTACTGGAACATGGAGAACATCATTTAGAGTGAGTTCTTTTCCAGAAGTCAATTTCAGCACAATCTTTCCCTTGCCTTCGACCTTTGATGTGGACGAGTTACCCATAAACAGTTGTTCTTCATAAGTAGCACTTTTGTAGTTTGTGAACATCCACTTCATATATGCCTAGTGGCTCCAGTGTCTACAAACCACTCCTTGTTGTTGCCAACAAGTTCTGAAACAACTGCACACAGGTCCATTTCAGAAACACCGTCTGAAACATCCGCCACATTTGCTTCTGATTTCTTCTTTTTGGGTAGGCCGCGACATTCTGCAGCTTTATGACCCTTCTTTCCACAATTATGGCATGATCCCTTGAATTTCTTTGACTTCTTAGGTTCGTTGTCACGTTTTCTCTTATTGGACTTGTCTGTCTCGACAACGTTTGCTTTGGCAACCACATTTTGACAAATCTTCTTTTCAGAATTTCTATTATCTTCCTCAATTCTCAATCGAACTACAAGTTCCTCCATTGTCATTTCTTTGCGCTTGTGCTTTAGGTAATTCTTGAAGTCCTTCCACGATGGAGGAAGATTCTCAATAGCAGCGGCAACTTGAAAAGATTCGCTAAGTGTCATCTTTTCATCTTCTAGTTGACGAATGATAAGTTGCAGTTCTTGAATTTGGTTGATCACAGCATTTGTATCGACCATTTGGAAGTCAAGAAATTTCCCAGCGATGAATTTCTTCATGCCTGCATCTTCAGTTTTATACTACTTTTCCAAAGCCAACCAGAGTTGTTTGGATGTTGCAACGGTGCAGTACACGTTGTATAGACTGTTGTCGAGGCTATTCAAGATGTAATTTTTACACATGAAATCAGAATTTTTCCAAGCAGTAAGGGCTTCAACTTTAACTGGATCCGGTTCCAATTCAGCAACGACTGGAGCATCTTCTGTAAGATACTTTTCTAGGCCCAATGTTGTCAAGTAAAATAGCATCTTTTGCTGCCAACGTTTGAAGTCCGCTCCGGTGAACTTCTCAGGCCTTTCTCCATGAGACAGTGCCATTGGCGTAACCACGAGGGCAAAAGGATTGGTTACAAGTGGTGTTGGCGCAGCAGGACCACTATTGTTCTTAGCCATTATCGTTTTCTGCAAAACGACAATATTGTTTCAAGATTGTTGTTCGTAATAATGCGAATATAGCACGAATCCGATAGCAATCAATAAATTGTCACTATCCAATTGTCACGTCAAGAAGCATTACTATTTTGAAGTACAATCAAAATCAGCAACGGAAAAGCGTGACCAGATTTGCAACAGTAAAAAACTGTAGCAAAACAAGGAACAAAGAGAGAAGCCCCAAGGCCCAAGGCCCAAGGCCCTATCTATGACATTTTAATATTTATTATGAAGGCCTAATGCCTACATATCCCCATTCACTCAATGCTTTATGTGCTTATTTCTTTTGTTTTGAAATAGCATATTGGGCTTTGGTATATAAGGAGATATAATCACAAATCACACACAATGTGGGACTTATATTTCTCCAATACCACTCAACCTCTTCTTCCCAATCTTCTCATTTATTTCCAACAGAAGCTTGAGGCAACACAACCCGACACAAAAGAAAACATACAGAAGGGATAAAAGACGCATCACATTATTCTTTCATACTCTCTATTTTATTAGTTTCTGGAATTCCTGCAACAATGGTAATGTTGTAGACAAACGGTGCAACAAACATGCTTGGTAGAATATTCTTTAGCTGTGATGATGTTCACCACATTGCATATTATATTATGTACGTTGTTGTGCATCAATCTATCATGTTGTTTAACCAACTATGTACTTAACAAGGTTTGTATGCAACTCATCTTTTTTCTGTCATTATATTAATCAATACTACAGCTAAACAATAATCACCTTGGAGCTGTTCCATGAATCACATTGCCATCGGTCGTCATGCAAAGTTAAATCTGGCTTCTGCTTTAAATAATTGTTTGACAACGTTTGTATCTTATGGAGATTGCTCCTTATTCGAGGTTGAAACCTTCTAAGTTTCATGAACTGGCTACTGCTCTTCCCAGTGAATCATTTGCCTACAGGTATTTATATTTAGAAAAACTTTCTTTTTATAGCTAGAATCACGTACTGAACTTTGTAGAAATGACTTAAGGTTGTATCAAAACATTAATACAATCATATATATCAAAGTCATCCTCTTATAGTTGAAGTTATTGCATTATAAATAACAACATATTTGATATACTCTTGGTTAGGTGCACAATAGAATATCGAAAGAAGAGAAGATAAGATATGTTGTTCCATAAGCTATGTAAAAATATCATCAGAATCATGCAGACACCTCACGAGCAACTCAAAGTTTCTGTCAAGAAGGATTTTCTTTCTCTTGCTACTGAAACTGTCACCTAAAATATGCTGCTACAAAAATCGAACTGGATCTCTTGATAAAGGATTCTTTTTCTTGCTACTGTCTTGCTGCAAATGAGATACTCAGTATACCTACTGGAGCGGTATCAAATTCTAGATTATATGACACTCGACTTTGTCAGGATTTACATATTATGCCACCTCGATGCAATGCCATTAGGTTGCATTGATTTAGAAAGGCATGGATTCTTGAGGTGCTTGTTCCAGTTGTGAGGTGCTTAGTTTAATGCTCAGCTTTCGTGGTTCATGTCTTTGAGTTGTACTTTTGTGGTAGAGAATGTTGCTTAGATTGAATATTTGAAGTTGGAAGAAGTAATTTATAGAGTGCAATGTTTTATGATATAATTTTCTTATAATGTATCCGTTATTTACTTATAGTGTGTTGTTACTCTTATCACATTGCTTACCTAATATATTCTACAAATAGTGTTCAGTTTTTGTTTTTTATATTTTGTACTTTTTAAAGAACAAGAAAAGATATTTGTATTAAACAACATAAAAAGCAGTAGTGAAAAATAATAAAGATATTTGTATTGAACAACAAAAAAAGCAATGATATTTGTATTAAATATTAAAGATGTTTTTGTTGTAGTGATTTACCGATGGAATAGAAAGGGAATACAAGTAGGTTTTGCAAATTTGCGTATGATTGCCGACGGAGATAAAAATAATTGTCACCAATAACCTTGCTAAAATGATAGCATTTGTGACGAATTACCAACATATATCTAAGGTGAAAGCAAAAGTTAAAAATTATTTGTTTCTAATCCTTTGTTGTTTAACAAGGGATCTCTGACGGATTTTTTTTTTAAATATATATATTAAAGAAACATATATCTAGGGCTGTAAATTTTGTTCGAATGTCCGACGTCCGTTCGTGTCCGTGACCGAAATACGTCCGTCTGTGTCCGTCCTATTTTCATTTAGGACACGATTTAGGACAACAAAATTTGTACGAGAAAAAAATCATGTCCGGTCCGGGCTCGTCCGAATTCGTCCGAATTACTTGTAATTCGACATATAGTTGAGAGAAAATCTTGTAAAACGTACAAAATGTGATATAAATAGCCATGTCCGACCGAGTCCGATCGGTCCGATAGTGTCCGTGTCCGACCGATTTTATTTAGGACACAAATTAGGACAACGAAATTTGTCTGAGAATTTTTTTGGTCCGGTCCGTGTTCGGTCCGATTTTTTTTAGGACAGAAACTGAACACACCTCCGTCCGGTCCGGTCCGACCTATTTACACCCCTACATATATCCATTAGTAAAACGTCGGTAGAATTATTTAAAATTAAATTTAAATATATTAACAAATGATGGTAAAGCGTCGGAGAAATGACATTAAATTCCATCGCAAAATGATCACTAAATTACCGACCAGTGTTATCCGTCACAAGTCCGTCGCTAATACATGTTTAGCGACGGATTTGTGACGGATTCGCCCGCTGCAAAATCAGTGTTTTCTTATAGTGCATAAAAACAAATGTAGCAATGTAATCACTAGACTATCTAATATAACTAACTCATAAATGATATCCAGTGCGATCAACAAAGTTGTTTTAATGATCCATGAAATACAAAGAATCAAATGTTGGTCAAGACATATTTAACACATCTCCGCTTTTCCACTTTGGCTATAGCTTTCTAGTATCGTCAACATTCTCTATTAAACATTGCATAAATACTCATAGTATCATATGTTTCGTAATCTTAACCTGTAGTCTAGATGGTTAATATAAGCATCACTTACATTTCTATTTATTGTAAATTTGTAATTTGCATGACAAGCTTCAATGGCTTGTCCTATACCAATGCATGTACTATAGTCTTGTTGTCCAACTCTATAGCCACTCAACGAAATGTTTTATTATTAGTTAAGACTTGAATTCTATGTTTTGGTAATGTCAACAACATACAAGAGTTTATATTCCACCAGTCATAAAAATATCACTATAACTTTAAAACTTGATAAGAATTGTGTTAAGGCCATGGAAGATCGTCTATTGGAAGAGGACTTAGCCCCTTTGAAATATATGTTGTTGAAACTCACAAGAAACTTACATTAATATTTTATACTCCAAAAGAACATAAAAGTAAATTCTTATATAGATTTTTAATCCACTTAAAGGACAGAAATCTGGATTTAAAGTATTTATTGTTGGAGTGATAGAAGCTCACCGATGCACCATGCGCAAATTAAATTCAAAATTACAAGGTGGATATGAAGATGCAACCTTCTATAATGGAAAGAAATCACATCCTTTGGTCAAGCCCATTCAGCTCCATATATAACTTTGGTTTTAATAACTTTGTCACCATGCTTGCTCTCTACTCTTCTAGTCTGTTATATGAAACCCTGTTTTATTCTATATTTTTAAATCATTAATAATTCATTCATAATAATCATTTCTCAGGACAAACATCTTATCCAAACTACTTTGGACACATGGACATAGTGAAAAATATCACGGGTTCAATTACCATTTTGTAGGGTCAAAATTATTTCCTATGTAGTATATTATATACTTGTATATAAATTACTTAATTTCAAAATAAAATCAATTCTCCATTTTGTTAACTCCTAATCTTGCTTTCATGTTCATTTACAAATAATTTTTATGTGTTATAGGAGTTTATACTATATTAGGAATATCTATATATTGAAAATAAAACTTCTATCAAATATTGTAATTTATCTCATTAGTGTAAAAGACCTATTTTAACTTCATAAGCAAGTATACATGCTTATTCCTCCGAGCGAAGTGAGAATGATAGTGAGTTAAAAATCAAAATATGAGATTTTATTATTGAATGTAGGACGGTGATCTAAACCGATTTAAACATTTCGATGTGCAAGCTCTTCGTTTTACTTACACGGTTGCATATAATACCATCTTTGTAAATTATATAATTTAGCCATATACCATCATACACACTTTCACTTGGTATTAGAGCCATTTATTTTCATATATCGTAACTACATTAATATGGCACCAATAAGTACTTTTATCGAAGGATAGTTTACAACTTCATCCCTACTATTTATTAAAAAGATTATAAATTCTGGTCAAGTAGAATAGGAATTTATATGGAAGAAAATGGCCTTGAAATTTGGAGTGTCACACGGACTAAATATAAAATTCCAACTATGCCATTAAATGCATGGACTCCCTAAATTCCAACTGTGCCATTAAATGCGTGGACTCCCAAACTGCAAGCCACTACAACTAATAATTAAGAAGATATTAATATTCTCTTTTGTGCTTAAGATAAAACTGAAGTTACTCGTATTATGATACATAAAACTTCTTATGATATTTGACAGACTTTAAAGTCACTCTTAACGTCCCAAGTAGAGTTAAACAATTTAAGTAGCTATGTTACAAAGTCACTTTCAAAATCTTAGAATGATAAGAAAAAAAATTTATGCTCTTCTGTTTACAAGATATTACGCATGCATTAACAGGATTGGGAAAACTTTAATTTGAGTTTCATGTTGTTACAAAAAATTTAAACTCTTTACCAAGGATTTAGGAAAGAAAAGCTTTACAATTCAAAGAAGCTAACGATGTTTCTCAACTCAAGTTTGCAAAGTTAATTGGTAATCTAATGACCTATAAAGTGAATTTTCAAGCTGAGAGAGCTCAAATACAGGAGAAGAGAACTATAACTTTTCAGGTTGGGAAAGGGTTCAAGCTACTTAAAGACAAGACTTCTGCATAGCTAAAGGCTATAGAAAGTTCAAAAGGAAAGTAAAGAGAGGAAATATAATAACTATAATGACTAAGGACTTATGTAACAACCTGAATATTCAAAACAGTTTTTACGTTAATAGTTTAATTGAAATCTTAAACTTTTAAATTTATCATGTAAATTTTTCTGAAGTTGATAAAATAAATGAATTTGAGTTTTCTATGAACAAAAATAAATACCATTTGAACAACGAATTAAACAACTGTCAAAATAGATTGAATTTGTTAAGTTGATTCAATTTGTGTCATTTAAATTTAAGTAAATTCTTAAAACTAAAAGTTAAATATTGTATTTGAATTAATGAGTACTTCAATTTACAAAATCTATTAAAATAATAAAATTCACGAAAAAGTCAGTTTTGGTCAAAATTGATTAGCATTTGAATTCAAGTAGGAGGCTATCCATGCACTGCAAGAAATTTGATTTTTTGTTGCAAAAATCTGTGTCGTTTATTCGCAAATGCAAGCAAAGGTGTTTTTACTCACAATATAGACGCGGCAAAAAATATTTCACTTCCCTGCCTAACAAAAAGTAGTCCGCGTGGTCCAAAATAAACGTAGCCACCTATTTTCTATTCCTCTTCCCTCATGCTTAGAATTTTTAAACCCTTGTTCTCTTTCTCCTAAATTGCTCTGCCAACAAAATTTCATCGCACTGATTAATTTTCCTCCTGTCATCGTCAACTTCATCGTACTCCACTCAACAACATTGTGGAAGCAAGAAAAATTCTCTTCTCACAGTATAGGTGAATTTAGGTGTGAATTCTTTAACTCAATTTTGTGATTCTATTTGGATTGTGTATGAAATATTGAATGCATGCTATTTTCTCATCTCTTTTCTTGCTAAGTCTCGGCTATGGTATAGTTGATTAACCCCAATTGCAATCACTAACCCTAACTGCAATCGTTTATTCTATTTTATTCTATCCTTTTTGATTTTCTCATCTCCTATCTTTCTAGGGATTAGTCATGGTATAACTGCTTGATATTCATGTTTTATTTGGATGCTTTTCTGATATGTTATTTTGATAATTGTTATTATTGTGGATCATGTGACAGTTTATGTTGTATGTTGAATTATATTTTGGTACAATTCGTTAAATTTTTGTGGTTTTTATAC
This sequence comes from Allium sativum, assembly GCA_030737875.1. NCBI lineage: Eukaryota > Viridiplantae > Streptophyta > Magnoliopsida > Asparagales > Amaryllidaceae > Allium > Allium sativum. The sequence continues at coordinate 535,480,256 of CM060926.1, forward strand.
AGGTTTAAGATAATTGTCGGCTTTGTTCTAAAAAAGAAAAAAACCATTTGTATGTGCATGCTTACGTTTTAATAGTATAGTGCACCCCATTTATGGATCAAATCAATCTGAATGGTGCTGATATTCGGACTAAAAAAAGGATAAAGTATTTGAATTGGTGATAGGATACGTGACATATATTATATACTCTCATTTACGTGAGATTTATCAAGTCTTTTTAACTGAGTTAAGTTAGGTTAACAAAAATTTATGTTTATTAGTATTCAGACTTTGTTAATTAAGTTCAACGTAAGGTGAACAAATTATCTATGCTTACCAATAGCCATTGACCTCAACTGAAGGATATAGCACTCTTGCTTCTTAAATATGCTGGAAATTATTACCTAGATCGTGGTATGGTCCTAAACTTTTTTTTGGTTTTTTGACTAATGTTCTCTGCTCTCCATTTGTAAGAAATGACACATTTAATCCGTTTTGTTTGATCAAAGTATTTATACTTTTCTTTTTATATGGTTATTTGTAACCGTGAAAAAAAAGTTTATTACCCTAACCGAGAAATGAATATTGAGCCAATTTACTTATACATAAATGAATTTGGATTTTGTACCAACAGATGCTTTGAATACATTAATTACCGAGAAGTACATTTTAGCAGATGTAATGAAGTACTAGTACACAAGGTTCAGTGCTAAGTTGAGAACAATTCATTAAGAAGCATGGGTTCATCTAGCATTGAATTTTAAAATATAATTGACAACTCTCCAAAGATAATAGTAAACTAATCGTTATCGTGAGCTTAATTGTACACCATGAGAGATTAGCTTATAATATATGAAATGTATCATTAATGCAAATGTTACAATTTATTTTTAATTGCAATACTGAGCATTGACAGCATCATAAATCAAATAAATTCGTTTACGATCATAATACCATAAAATCGAGAACCTGGTTTATATGTAATTGAAAATCAGTCATTCATACATAGTCATTCTTGAATCAATTTTTATGCCATGTGCATATATAGCCCATGGATTGTTGTCTTAGTAAACAAATTGAATATTACAATATGATGCGACATTTTAATAATTTACTTTTCTTCATGAGAGTTAGTAGGTATCGAAATATTTTTTTGGTCAATTTCCCACCTTATTTGTTATATTGTTGGATGTTTATTATTTATTTAAAACTTAAAACAGAATCATGCTATATTGAGTTGGAACCACCAAATCCTCTTATTTCAAAATAAATGGGCATGCATTTATATTGTAGCTTTATAAAATAAGTAGACTAGGAAAGAAAAAAAACAGTACCCATTTTTTATCATTCTTACCTGTGAAAAATTCGTGGCTATGACATACTTCTAATAATTAAGTAGATGCGGAGCACACCAAAATTTGTGTACTGTTGGGCATAATTATTTCATCCATCTTTCGATAATTAATTATGATGCTCATAATTAAATAACCACCTTGCATTTTGGTACTTAGAAGACTTCAAATGAACTAGGAAGTCTGAACTGCAGTGTCGACATCTATCAAACCAACATTTTACTTTGTAACCATTGTACTTCTTTTCCTTCACTCTTATAATTGTTCATAGCGGATTTGTACTTGAACATATAATCAGATTTGCTGAATTAGAATTAGCGTAGATACAAATATCAAACTATAGCGTTTTCAAGTTGTTATCCTATGAAGCGTTAGCACACATGTTTCCATTGCTTTATTGTTATTTATATCTATCCAAAAGATTGATTTATAGTGCTATAGATTTTTAATGTAGGTTATCATCATGTTCTTTTTTTAGTATATTTATTTGCAGTGATTAAAAGCTATAGGGTATAAAGAGGAAATTAAAAACTATAGTGTACACGGATATTTTGGATTTGCGTGTATTTTGCATGCACATGCAGTTTTGTTCCAACTAGTTAGTGTAAAAACAATACTTGCAGATTTCTGAGAGGGTATTCTCTAATACATTAAACTGAAATAGAAATGGCCTTTAAATAGCCTTACAACAAACTAAAAAAAAGGAAACCAGAACAATCAAAGAAAAAATAACGTGGCTCAGTTCCTATTGATAAGGATATCATTAATGATATATATGTCAATCCTTATCACCTATAACGTAGCACGTGGCTCGGTTCCTATTGATAAGGATATCAATAATATTATTCATAATATCATTAATGATATTTATGTTAATCCTTATCACCTATAACTTAGCTTTATTGACCGAAACTATCAAAACTAACGCAACACTAACAATGACTTATTCTTAGAGATTTATTCAATTCTAACAAATCCCTCCCTTAAACTAGACATGTTATGCTAACATCCAGTTTAAACTCCCTGTGCTTAAATTCCTAGAGGACTTCTCAGCTTGATGAAAGTCTCCAATTTCACCAGTTTCGTCATGATGTCTGCAATTTGTTCTCCTGTTCCACAAAACACCAACTTCACAACTTCTTGATTTGTAAGACTACTTAGGTAGTGGTACCTCACGTCGATATGCTTTTTCGCATCTACTGGCAAGTTTATCCAAATTTTGTTCTTCTCTATGGGTTGAATCTCACTTCTCATTTCATCCATCCATTTTTCTTCTTTACTTGCCTCTGCAAATCACACTGGATCATCATGGAACAGAAATAGCGCCATCCCAATTTATGCTTCAGCCTCTCCATCTAAGATCCTTTCAAAGCTCTCGTAATCTTGCATCCATGCTGGTTGTCTCCTATTTCTTTTCTGCTGAATGTCTGATTGTGGAGAATTTCCTGCATTTTCTTCATTAACAGGCTGATCTTCTCCCACATCACATCTTTCACCAGCTTCAAATTCTTTTGCGTCTCCCTCTCCGATTGGATTTTTCTTCTTCCCAGTCCAGAAAGTCACTGGAATCATTTTCTTCTGTATTCCAATTCCATTTTCCTTCTTCCTCAAATACTACATCTCGACTTATGACCACTTCTTTTAAGAATGGATCATAAAGTCGATATGCTTTAGATTCTTCACTCACTCCAAGAAGAACACACTTGCGGCTCCTGTTATCAAGTTTCACTCTTCGTTGCTCAGGAATATGCACATGACAAATGCAGCCAAAGACTTTGAAATAGTTCACATTGGGTTTGATGCCACTCTAACATTCTTCTGGCACCATATCTTTTATTGCACTTGTTGCACTTTTATTTAGGACATGACATGTCCATTTTGCAGCCGCAGCCCAAAAACTCTTTGGCATGTTCTTCTCTGTGAGCAAACATCGAACCATATTCATTATAGCGCGGTTTCTTCTCTCGGCAACACCGTTTTGTTGTGGTGTATAAGCTGCGGTTAATTGTCTCCTAATCTCGTGGTCTACAAAGAATTGATTGAAAGGGTTTGAAGTGAACTCTCCTCCCTTATCTGTCCTTAAACAGCATATATCAGTTCCTACTTCCTTTTCCACAAAACTTTTGAACGTCTTGAAAGCTTCAAACGCTTCATTTTTCTCCGAGAGAAGATATATCCAGCTCTTGCGACTAAAGTCATCAATTAGAAGAAAGATGCACCTCTTTCCACTGAGAGATATTGGATATATAGGGCCACACCAGTCCGCATGAATGAGCTGTAACCTTTTTATTGCTCTCTATTAACCCTTCTTGGTTATGTCTTCACGATGTTGTTTTCTAATGTTTCACGCTTCACAAACTTTCGAGACTTCTTTCATTTAAGCCAGCCCTTTCGCAAGTTGTTTGTCATGCATAATCTGAATAGATGTATTATTTAGATGTCCATAGTGTTTGTGCCACAAATACGCTGTTTTGTCATCTTCAATCTTCAGACATGTACTCTGACCATCTTTCATGGTTGTAGACACCATGAACATACGGTTTGCATACATTCTAATGTTCACAATCAAGCCTCTTTTAGGATGAAACATTTTACACACTCCTTTGCTGATCAAAAAATCCACACCTTTCTCTTGCAATTGCCCAATACTCAGTAGATTATTTGTTAAATTTGGAATAAAGTATACATCACTTACAATTAGAGTCACTCCTTGAATCTCAAATTTGACGTTTCCTTTTCCTAAAACATCCATTTTTGAGCTATTTCCTAGTCTCAAAGTGTGCCTGAAACTCTCATCAAGCTCTATAAACCACACTCTGTTTCCCGCCATGTGATTAGAGCAGCTCGAATCGAAAAACCATATTCCTTTACGCTCAGCTTCTTTAATCTCTTCATGTGCCATCAGAAGTAACGCTTCTTCTTTATTAAATTCAACATAATTTGCTCTTTTTTCAGCCATTGGACATTCGTATTGAAAGTGTCCCAACCTGTGGTAGTTGAAACACTCAGTATTGGCTTTGTTAAGACTTGTTCTTCCTCTTCCTCTTCCTCTTGAAGCACTGTCGCCACCACTTCCAGCATTACCTCTTCCTTTTCCTCGTCCAGATTGTAATCGTACTTGACTTTGAGTACTTGTTCTTCAGGTCTCTTTAGCTGTATCTTCTGCTCGTGTACGAGCAGCGAGCCGTGTAGTTCATTAAAAGAAATCATGTCGATATCCTTCGACTCCTCAATTGAGCACATGACATAATTGAAATTCTCCGTCAATGTTCGAAGAATTTTCTCAACTATCTTCACATCCTCCATATTCTCTCCACAATTTCTCACATCATTTACTGTGACCATTACTCTCCCGAAATAATCTGTCACCGTCTCTCCCATCTACATCTCCAGCGTTTCAAACACTCTTCTCAGCCTCTGCAATTGAGTACGTCAAAGATTAGAAACTTATTTGCTAACAACAGATAATCAATTTACACGTCAAAGATTAGAAACTTATTTGCTTTCATATGTTGATGACGGAAAAAAATTGGTTTTTTTTAAACAGGTGATAAAGCCATGCTTAACTTAATAAGTATTTTAAGAATTAAAAAGTGTAATATAATATTAAAACTCAATTTTTTTATGATTTTTTAACTTTTGTCATTAAACTAGTATAGATTACCGACAAGGGGAAATGAATTTCTTGCATACTGCAAAGAGGAACGTAAGAAATGTAGAAAAAAATTATGCCCTTGCAAAGATTTTCAGAATCTTAGTTGCCACGATGAATAAATTATTATTGAACATTTAATTATAAAAGGAGTGGATCCTAAATATAATGATGGCGAATGGTTTAATCGTGGTAAAGAGATAAATGTAGAGAAGAAAATAGTTTGACGTATATGATCTATTCAAGATGATTCACTATGAAGATGAAGATTTTATGAATAATGATTTTTTTTATGATGATAAAGATAATGTTGATTCTCAAAGAAAAGAGGATGAGTTACTTAAGAACTTGGAAGATACAGAAACTCCATTATATCCTGATTACATAGATCACACAAAATTTTCTGCCGTCACCGTCTTGCATAATCATAAATGCATGGCTGGTTTGTTTGACAGTGCGTTTGATAAGCTTTTAGCTGTGTAACATCTATTTCTGCTGAAGGATAATATGCTTACCAAAACCTATTATTAAGTCAAGAAATTTCTTAGAGCGTTCGACATGGGTATTGAAAAGATACATGCTTGTGAGAATGGTTGTTGCCTTTTAAGAGAAGAATACAAAATTTTAGAAAGTTGTCCAAAATGTGGTTCTTCGAGATGGAATTAAAATCAAGATACTGAAGAGTTTACACAAGGTGTTCCAGTTAAAGTATTGAGATATTTCCTAATCATTCTGACATTTAGAAGAATGTATAGATCTCAAAAGAAGGCATAAGATTTAAGATGACATTTTAATAATAAAAGTAACGATTGAAAAATGCGTCATCATGTGGATTCTATGATATGGAAAGTGGTGGATGAAATGTATAAATCATTTTCATCTGATCCACGCAATCTTAGACTTGTTCTTGTTGCAGATGGTTTTAATCCATTTTCGATGTTGAGTTCGAAATACAGTTGCTGGCTGGTAATGCTTGTGACATACAATCTCTCGCCCATGTGATGTATGAAGAAGGAAAATATTATGTTGACTTTACTTATTCCAGGGCTGAAGCAATCTAGGAATGATAATGATGTATATTTGGTGCCTTTGGTGGAAGACTTGCATCACTTGTGGTCTAATGGAGTTAATGCTTATGATGCATTTAGTAAAACTTTATTTAAATTGAATGCAATTTTTTTATTGATGATTAATAAATTTTTGGCTTATGGAAATCTTGCTGTTTGTCTCGTGAAAGGGGAAAAAAGCTTGCCCATTATGTCGTATCAGTACCCATTCTCGTTGGTTGAATCATAGTCGAAAGTTCATCTACATGGGTCATAGAAGATTACTACTTCCTTCAGATTCAAAAAGGAAACAAATGGCATTGTTTGATAACACCATAGAGACAGATAGTGCTCCTAGAATGCTTACTGGGAGAAACATCTATGCATTGTTGAAGGATTATCCAAATAATTTTGGAAAAGGGAAATAAGAGAAAAGTAATAAGAGAAAGTGTTTTTACGATGAAGAAGATGAATATGATGATACTAACACTTCTATGAAAATGGAGATATCAAGGTGGAAAAAATATCCATTTTCTTTGATTTGCCTTATTAGGAGGTTAGTGGTTAATTTTTTATTTTTCATTGTTTTAGTATAAGAAAAACCCAATAATGCGTTAATGGACTTCACATAAATTTCCATTATGTCATCATATTGATGTGATCCATGTGGAGAAGAACATTGATGAAAGTCTATTAGGCACGGTGTTGCATGGTAATAAATTCAAAGATTGGAACCAACAGTAGGAAGGATTTAAAGGATTAGGGTATTCAACATGAGCTTCATACACCACCTCGTAGGAGTAAAACATATCTTCCACTGGCTCCATATATGTTGCCAAAATTCGAGAGAAAAATATTTTGCAAAAGATTGTACGATTTCAAAGGACCGGATGACTATTGTTCAAATTTATATAATAGGATTTCGTTGTTAGATTGCAAAATTAGTGGATTAAAATCACATGATTACCACGTATTAATGCAACATTTATTGCCAGTAGCATCGAGAGGATTAATGGAAAAGAAGGCAAGAAAAAGCAATAATTCGCTTATGTTCTTTTTTCAACAAATTATGTCAACGTGTTCTTGATAGAGAGAAGGTAGAATAAATCAATGTTGAGATTATTGATGCTTTGTATGAGCTTGATTTTTTTTCCACTGCCTTTCTTTGATATAATGGTACATTTATGCATTCATCTTGGAAAAGAAGCACAAATGTGTGGATCGGTTCATTTTCATTAGATGTACCCATTAGAAAGATATATGAAAGCACTAAAAGATTATGTCAGAAACTATGCATGACCAGAGGGATGTATTGTAGAATCGTATCTTGCAGCATAATGCATGTTGTTTTTCAATGAATTTTTGAAAAAAATTAGGACACGCAGAGGAGAAAGGAGCTCAAAATGAAGATAATGAAAGTAGTGGAATACTCGAGGGACGTCCAATTTCAATATCAAAGACAATTACATAACCAGTTGATGAGAAAGAAAGTGCTCATTTAGTTGTGTTAATGAATATGGCCATGGTGGAACCATTCATGGAGTAAGTTTTTGTTATATTGTTTTAATTATTTTGATGTGTTCATAATGATTTATATAACTTATAATCAAATTTTCAATAATAGTTTGCGTTTGGAGGAACTAGAAAATTCAGACCAGCGCATGAAAAAAATGCAACCTTGCTTTGGGAAACACATACAAAAAAAATTGTCGATTGGATAAAAAGAAGGTTAGTTAGATTTCAAATAAATTATCATATGATTATTAATATTACTATAAAATTTACATGCTAAATGAAATTTGTTGTAGTACCTATTATCTCCAAGGATCATAAAGACATGTTAAAATGGATTGCTTACGGTCCAAAGGATTGTAACATCCCTTAAATTTCAACCATTTAAGCTATTGAATTAAATTTAATTATTTAATTTAAAATGGCTTTTAAATAAAATATATGATGTTATTAATGAATGATTTAAATATTTATTTGTGATAAACAACAATTTGTAATTTGTTAAATTGTGATTGATAATGACGAAAATGATCAATTTGTATGTCCATTTGGAATAACCATCTTTAAGTTATTATCAATAAAATTTAATAGTTGAATCGTTGATTTTATTTAAAGGTTCAATATAGGAATTAATGCGATAATTGAAAATAAGTCTATGATTGTTTACAGTTTAATTTTGTATAGGAAGAATTATAACAAAACAGAGTGTCAACGATATATAATGTACGTTTTAACTATCGCAGTTAATGAAAATTAATGTTAACATTTATAATAATAAATTATACATTTTTATTTTTAAACATAAGTACAATTTTACAAAGATAGTAAATTTAAAATTCTAAAATAATAGTTTACGGTCATTGAACAATAGCTGTAAATGATATAGAAACATTTTCGACATGAGACTTAAAAACTTTTAACTTCGAATTAGATTTTGAATTAGGTGTGTTTAGTTTAATTTAAATAAATTAGGTCAATCGTTAAATTACAAATTCCAAAATATATTTATTAATTTGCAATGTGAATAACGCATTCATTTCTTTCCTTCATTGTATTAATTTCTTTCCTTTCATTCTATTTATCATCTTATGTCATGTACTTATTGTCATTCATCAAATTTCCATCTCCTTGTTTTTTCTTTTTCCTTTTATTTTACACTATTATTTTCCCTAAAAAAAGATCTCCACATATATATATATATATATATATATTGCTTCTCTTGTTACATTCAAAACAGAAAAATTAATGAAAACAAAAAACTCGCAAAACTGTCAAAATAACATATGTATAACGTTAACCATTTTATCTGTAAACTATTTTTAATTAAGGAAAATAAATAGTAGGTTAAATTTACATGTCATGCCTACTCAGTTAATTTAATATCTGTGTAACGTAATCTAATTAGAAGAGACATCTTAGGAAAATTTATGAAGTATTTTCTCTCCACTCTATTTCATCATTAATCACACAATAATTTCTTTATCTTATTTTCACGCATCTAATTTCAAAAATATGGTCTGTAGTTTTCCTTTTTTCCCACTTATTTTGCTACCTACCTTAAATTACGTACCAAACTCTCATTTTGCTCACGTTCCTACGCTCTTAACATCTTCCTCTTTTTCACGTTCCTCTCATCCATTCATTTTATTTAAAAAAAAAAACCACGTATTCCCCTTATTCCTCTTTCTAAACATAAATTATAATCCCTCATCTCTCTCCCAAACCTAGATCTCTCTCTGTAAATCTTCTTCTTCTGTGTAAATCCCCATTTCTCTCAGTAAGTCACCATCTTCTTCCTAAAATCCTAATCTGTTGTCTTCCCTCTTCTAAAAAACATAAGAGATAGAAATAAAAAGGAGAATGAATGTTGTTGCATCGTACTCCTTAATACAAGTGAGCCTCTCAAATCATCCACCGCCCACATTCGCCACCATCGAAGAACACTAGAAACCCGAGCTTGTAGTTCACCGCCACTAAGATCGCACTAGCAAATCGAAGTCGCTGCTTTCCCCCTTGTGAATCAATCGTTGTCTATTGTGAGTTTCGCCTCATGATTAATTTTGCTTAAGTATTTTAACTATTTAAATTTGGTGTTTGGTTTAGTTTCTTGCTGTTTAGAATTGGGTGTTTAGTAGAAAATGGTTTCTTACGGTTTGGCAAATCTCTTGATATGTTTGGGTTAGTGTGTATATATCTAAACAGTTGTTTAATTCTTTGGTTCATATTCCAAGTTCACATGTTATCATGTATTTTTTTTGTTGGTCTTCTGTTCACTTCTGCAAGTCAATTTATAAAATGTTGAAATGTTTAATTTTTATATTTTCCTGAAAGAATTGTTTAATGAAACATGGGAAGTTTGATTAAATTTAGAATTTAAATTTGCTACTATATTTTTAGCCTTCATTTTTCATATGTTCCCATTGGAAGCTTCCTAAACTTATGTGTGTCGACGCTTGTAAACTATCTTTTGGTTAATACTAACTGAGAGCCAATACAGCTTTGACATTTTTTATAGTGTTTACAAACATTTATGATGAATAAAATTTAAACCATTCTCCAATTATTGTTTAGTTAACATAAAAGTAAGGTAATGGACCGTTAAAGCATTGCAATTAGTGGCATGAAGATTATATTACTATAGTAGATGAATGCCTCATTATATAGTCACTACTCCTCGGGTAGGTAATCGTTTACTAAATTCACTTCAAGTGAAAAAAGTAGCGTGAAACAAACTACAAAAATAGAGTTACAACTATATATGCTTCAAGTTTGGATATATGTTGGATTGTATATGCTGGCTAATATGTATATGTTGAATTGGATGTATTTGAACTAATGTATACCGACTTCTATGTTAACTGGAGAATATGTTTTTCAGTATATGCCTGCAATTCACAAATTATAACCCGAGTATAATATGGGTTACTTTAGAACTATTAAAATAGAATTATTTTTTCTAGTGATACCAATGCAAGTAGAGCATGTATACTTTATTTTGATTCCTTATTTTGTGATTGAATTATGATATGAATTATTTGTAACATTCCCTAATCACTCGCATATGGAACATTTTAAATCTATAAAACTGTATTTGATTTCAATGCTAAGAAATGCATGCGCCTTGGTTCACTGGTAATCATTTGGCTTGAAAACATGTTAAATTACTTCAACTTTTGTTAGGGTTAAGCATTATATTTCACTATTTATTTGACGTTAATTTACTTGAACTATGATTAATCCTGACTCGAGTGTTTTATGTTTTTGCATGGAATGCTCCGGTCAGATCCTAAGTGTTCCAGATTCAAAGATTTTAGCTTGCAAACTGGAGAGGAACGTAAAGACGCGTATGCGCGCACTAGGCTCGATTGAAATGGAAAACTTTTATCTATTTTAAAATTTATGTATTTATTTATGAATCTTCCGCTGTACAAAAATTATGTAAAACTCTGATATGTATAAAAATTTATTCTACTGCTATTTTCTATCTTTGATTCTGTGTTTATTCTGTTTGAACTTAATAAGCTAAATAACAATTTATCGTTTTGAATGTTCCAAGTTGGTTTAATTATCGACTTGGAGCGGTCAAAAAGGCAGGTTGTTACAAGGATGATGTAATGTCTTACAAAGGATATATGATCAATGAGAAACATTTTCATGTAAAAGATTTAGGGAGACAAACTCAGAATTGTTAGGTGACTTATCATTCAACTATTATGTATAGAGAAAGTACAAAAGATATGTCCTAAGTGGTTGATGTGGTCACTTATTATGGAATATTGTCAGATGTAATTCTATTACACATTATTTATTTCATATTCCAGTTTTTAAGTGTCATTGGGCGTATAAAGGAAATGAAGTAAAAGTTGATGATGATGGGTTCACTTTTGTTAATTTAAATCAAGCATCATTTTCACGAGACCATACATACTCGCATCTCAAGAAAAAAAAAGTATTTTATTCAAGAGAGAATGATGTTTCTAATTGGTATGTTGTAATGAAAGCACCATCAAGTTTTAATGATCTAGAGGATCCCGATTGCATCAAGGAAGATATCCAAGTGGTGGAAGATGAAATAACCGAAGTGGATGATGTAGATGTTAGCTATGTTAGAATGGATAGCGTACTTGAGTTTATTATACATCCTACTTAAGCATGGTTGTTCATTTTCTTTAGTGATGGTTGAACTTATAAATTAAATCCGGCCTATTTGGAAATTTCATTGAACTTGTATTTATTTTCTTTATTGTTGGTTGTTCATTGTTACTTATAGATTAAACCGAAGCAAACTTATATTTATTTTCTTTAGTATTGGTTGTATTGAACTTATAAATTAAATCAAGCTCTCTATCTTGCTATAACCAAACCTCACCATTTTTACGTTTGCTTGTAGTTGCAACACAGTAAATCAGTCCAAAAAAAATCAATATAGTATTTGAAAAAAAAACAAAGAAAAACCTTCTAAGTGTATAACAATCATTCTGCAGTAACCCCAGTGGCTTCTTTTGGAATCAAAAACAAGAAACCGACTGGAAGAAGAGTGCAAACCAATTGTGATTTTGTGTTGGAAATGCTTTTATTGGGTTTTGTGTTAAACTTGAATGCATGCCATAATGTGAAACTTGGCATTTGTGTTGCATCTAAAACTATGTTATATACATTTGTGTTGTACTAGAATTTCTGGCATTTCTTGGCCATGCGGTCTGACCTGTTTTTCATATTACATGCACTTGCACTAGTACATTGTGTCTCCCTGTTCGGTCTTGCATTAAACCTGAGATTTGTGACAATTGCAGTTTCATTTAACTGTCAGAGCTATATCCGTTGTTACATCAAACCGCACAATTTAAATTATATATGTATATACATATACATGTATGTGCATACATATATGATGATGTGTATATACATGTACATACATATATGTATAAACATATACATGTATGTGTCAATGAGTTTATGCATATATATATATATATATATATATATATATATATACATACACACACATACACGTATTTATACACATGTATTGTTACATGCATATATACATATATATATACACACACACATACATATATACATATATATGTATGTATGTATGTATATGTATATGCAGTTGCTTCATTGTGAAATGACATGTAGCAAAAAATCAGTACAACCTCTCTTACCTATACATACAAGATGGATATTTAAGCGTCTCCTTGATTCTTTTGTTGTTTCTTAAATGCCATATCTGTTTGAAAATGTCTATCTGGATTTATTGATTCACATTCATTATAATATTTATCGCTAAATATTTGTTAATTGAAGCTCTCGTTGTTCAATAACAAAAAGGCACATAGCATTGTTCATTCCTCATTGTTTACATGTGCATTCAGCTATATATTGATCATATTTAAGTGCCAGCTGCTTATTGGTTTATACCGTATTTTGTTTCATTTGCGGAAAAAGACGAATACAAGCTCTATATGTACTTGCCACGAGGAAAAGGCTGAAAAGGAATCCTAAAAGTAAAATCCAAACCAGAAGTATAAGTCAAACTAAAAGTGTAACATTCCAGTTGATGCTTGCAGTGAAGGCGAAGAACAACCAGTCAACACTAAGAACAAATAGTCAAAGCTAAACGTAACATTCAAGCCAGTATAACTCAAAGCACAGAACAACCAGTCAATGCTAAGAAGCAAACCATTGTTTGTAATAAAGACAAAGAATGACCACCACATTTTATCCCCTTTGAACCAAGAAGGACTGCACTCAGAAAGTGAAACATGTCCTGAACAAATTAATGATGTCGAGCTGGAAATTGGGAAACAAAGTGAAGTTGAAATCGAAAGTACATCTCGGAAAAGAGGCAGTAGAAGTCCAGCAAAAGCAAAAAGGCTCCTACTATGCAGTTAGGATAGAGTTGAAGTTGAGTTCAATGATCTAGGTATACCAATAGGGCAAGGGTCGGTGTATTTATCCCCTTTTCTTGAACCGCTTGTGCGGGAGCAGGTTCCATACACGATGATTGAAGGAATATAAGTGATGAGCTAAAAGAAGTTTTGTGGCGTCGATTCAGGTATGAAGTTAGACCTAGTTTTGGTTACTTAATTATTTTTTCTTACTTAATTCTAGTTACTTATAAATCTTGAATATGTGCTTGATTTGTTATAGTGTGTACATAGTTAAATTAATTAGTATGTGGATTGTATAATACTTTGGTTGTTCGTTGCTTTCAACATTAATATCAATTGTTATACTACCATAAACAAAAAAATTGTAAACAACATTGTGAGATAATAATAGAAAAACAAGATCATTACTTACAGGAAGGTTTCCTATTGATTATACTTGCATGTTATGATGATTCAATAAAAGTTAATATCATGTTTTCATGTATTGTTGTAGGTTAGATTTAAATTGGAAGAGGAATGGCAAAGAAAAGCCATATTTCAACAAATGGGAGTACTTTGGAGATCATCAAATAGAAAATTGGTTCGAAATTTGATAAAAAGAGGAGAATGATGAGGAAAGACGTAAACTGAAACATACCAACATAAAAAACATGAACGAATGGAGAAAGTTTATGAAGGCAAAAACAAGTGTGGAGTTTAAGGTAAATCTAAAATAAAATTCAATCCTTCAACAACAAATCATTCCTACTACACGTCAATTTGTCGCATGCCTTGCTCTTGCACATACCTTTAGGAAAACTGAAACCCTCTTTACAAACATATTTCTTCTTTTACGCTCATCTCTATTAGTATGCTAATTTTTGTTTACGCTAGTGAATGTGGAATTCAGAATAATTAAATGCAAACTAGCAGTTCCAAATCCTTCTTTTCATTATAAATTTAAGTTACATCATTTTTTATGATTCTGATTGTTAAATTCTAACATCTTTCTATATTTCTAGCAAAAAAGTGAGAAATATTCGGCCCTTAGGTACACACAACTTCCACATACAACCGGTCGTAAGGGAATGGCTAGAATGACCGAAGATCTGGTTAGATAATTAACTACAGCTTTATTTAATATTATTTCATACCTATCAGTTTATTTATTTAGTGTTATCCTAAATTTAGAAAAAAGAAAGTGTAGATCCATCGTCCATAACTAGAGCTGATGCGTGGATCAAATCTCAAATTAAAAAAATTGGTGAACCGATGACCATGGAAGCTGCAAATACTATTGCAAAATTATTTTTAATTTTATCGATATTCTTTTTTTGAAATTATGATATTTTTTCCATTGTACATCATCTATGTGTTTTTATTTATGTAGGAGGAGATTAAAAAAATTTGGTAGCTTATCCCAGTCCAGCTCGATACAGAATGTCAATGGAGATGCTCTTGTACATGTATTGGGGGCAAGATAGACCGGGACGGTTAAGGGAATTAGGAAGGGGTTACACTTTAACCAAGCAAGTTGTGGCCTAGTCCAAAGATAAACAGTTGTCTCGATGTCGAGAGGAAATAACAGAATTGAAGGGAATGATACAGACTCTGGTGGACCAGAAGGTAAATTTTTAAAATTAATTTATATTCGTAAAATACAAAATTCAGCACACTCTATAATTTAAAATACTAGAAAGAATAAATTTTGGTGCTTTACTGCAAGGTAAAGAAAGTTTGCAAGGGAGCACACATGAAATGGTAAAATAATAATTCTATTACTCAATAAATAACATTTAGATTTTAATTTTGATTCAATATGTGCCATTTTAAGTATTGTGGCATCCACTTGAGTGCTCCTAAGATTAAAATATCATGATATTTATGCTTTGTAGCAGGGTAAAGAAAGTTCAAGAAGGAGCTCACCTGAATCGGTAAAAATAATAATTATATTAATCAAGAAATAAAATTTAGATTTTAAACTTTTAATCTAGTATTTAATATAGTTTTTGGTTGAATAATTGTAGAGCGATGATGAATTATGTTCGATGTTGAAATGGGATGGAACCACTGGAGTTGTTGCCTATGGGAGATGTCCTTGGACCCAAATGTCGTTGTCAATGGCATTCGTCCTGAACCAAATGTTGTGAGAGTTTTTATAAATTTCGTGGATAAACCAGATACTTATTTATGGAGGCCTACACCTGAAATGACAGTATTAGTATATGCTATGAATAAGGTTGTAGCTTGGCCATCAGTTTGCATCAAGGTACCGCTGCGAACACGCGTGAACTATAATGAAGCTAGTACGGTAAATTTTACACTTCACATAATAAACTCTTGAGTTACACTTCTCATTTTGAATATACTAAAGTTTTTATTTTAATTTATGGATACTAGTACCCCAAATTAATTCATTTTAGCATCAAGAGTGTAACAAATGCAGATTATATTTATTTTGTCATAATTCTATAAAACAATATGTCTTTATGATTATATTTATTTAGCGGTACATTTTCACATTAAATGGATGTAAAAATTTGTGTTATATTTATATATGTTTCGTGTATATATAGAATAAAGGTGCCACATATATATCTTCATGATCATATTTATTAATATATTCAAATTCAAATTAACTAGATGGTAAATTAGATGAGTGATAAAGATTCGGTTTTTCTTCTAAAAACTGTATATAAAACTTGTGGTTAAACAGTAAATTTTTAGCTATCTTTTGAAGCTGACGCTAATTAAAATGCTACGAGCACAAACCCCCTTGTAATCCTTATTTATTGAGCTTATTGATGTCTAATATGCTGTGAGCACACCCCCAATCTGAATATAAATTTAAAAAATATTCGTTGCTTTGGTCACTGCTCTCCTATTCGTTTAATGCAAGATTTAAGGATGGTTGTTTTTTTGATAGCATACTAAACTCTTGAATGGAACTTATCATTTTTTGAGTACTAGCAGCATCCAAAATAGCAAGATTTATGGTTGGAATGAGGGTGAAGGAGTAGTTGTCGAAGGAAGAACCTACACCGATGACCCAAAATATATTGTTAATGGTATTCCGCTCAGTCCGTCTGCCGTTGTGATTTGGGTGGGCAACGTAATAAATAAATATGCTTATTTATGGCGGCCCACATCTAATATTTGATGCATTGGAGATACAATTGGTAGGAAAGTAGCACGGCTAAGATCAAAAGTAGAAGCTGATAAAGAAAATCTAACTGAGAGTCATCATGATAGTGAAAATAATGTGACTTCTCCCTTGAAATCCACATATATGTTCACGAATAAATCACAACATGTAAGTATTATTTTTCAAATTTGAAGAATTCAGCCGTGTAATGAAAGTTTATTTAATGTGTATGTATATATTATGGATAGTAAGCTTTTTTCCTTCAGCCGATTGCAACCATGAAAAAAAATGCCAAATGCAAGTTGATCGATGTGGGTGGAACAGACATAGTGGATGAAGGAATTATTGTCTAAACTGATCCAATAGCGATGATCCATTATCGTCCATTAGGAAAGGATGTTGTAAAATTTTGGGTTGAACATGTGAGAATTCCAAATGCAGAGCTATAGAGGCCAACATCGACTCTAATTTGCCTGGAAGATGCCTTTGGCGTTCCTAGAGCTTGGCCAATGGAAAAAAATCATTATTGACAAAAAATGAAAGGTACATAAATATTTTTTAATATATTAGGAGTTAGTTTTAATGGTAATTGATAAATTAGGGGAGAATCCATATACTTGGCAGCGGTGAAGGTTTTTATCTGATTCGAGATTGGTTTACTGACCATCGCTTTTGCTTAATATTGAAGTTAATGCTAAAAAATAATGACACTCAAACACCTAGTGTGTGTTTACAACAAAAACTGGTTCAACACCTAAAAAGAAGAATTTTGTAGAGAAAAAGTGAAGATAAACAATCGTAAGTCATGCAAAGAAATTAGAAAAGAATCACACACAAATTTGTAGTGGTTCGGCGTTGATGAGCCTACGTCCATTTTATAATCTTTATTTATGATCAACTAAAAAGATTACAATAATTCACTCCTTTTTTCTTACGTCCCCTTTTCTGAACTGAAACGTAAGTATTTATAGGTGATACAATACTTGGTCGTTATCAGTACGTGTCATTGGATGCATAGGAATAGCTGCAGTTGAACGAATCAATATCCGCTGAAGAGTCGGTATTCCATCCCAAATATCTAGTGTGAAATAGCCTGTGATTCAGCAGCTTTGAACAATTTGAATGGAAGGGTTCTGAAATGAGTTGTTCTTTAGGCTGGCTTTTCGGGCTTTAAATGAACATATCATAATTGATCAGGTTTAGTCATCTCAGGTTTTTTCTGAGCCGCGCCTAATGGACGAAGTGAACTAACATGATGGGTTTCTCTGTCTTATTTACTTCGAGGATTTCGGGTACGGGTCTACCACGTTATCTTGCCTTGATGGGCGGTCCGAAAGGCTATCAACACTTTGCCCCGCAAAGTACGATTCGCTTAATGAGAAGCGTACTTTGTTGTCTTATATCTTAAATCAAATTCTACACACCGCTTGTCCCACCGGTTACTTTGACTTTCATTTAATATACATCACAAGCTACATTGACTCCCATCAATTGCTTCAAAATTATGAATGATTTCAGATAATGATGACGCCTTCCTATCTTCCCATCTCACCAGCGGGTCTTTAACTCTCCAACTTCTTCACATGTCCGCTTGGTCCAATCATATTAGCCGATTTTGAATGGCCACTCTTCTTTTTCATTATAAAAGTAAAATTCTTTTTACCCTTCTCTTTTTACTTTTTTCCACTATTCCAAAAGAGAGACGACTGGTGATTATCATCTTCTCCTAAGATCATCTTTTCAGGTATGTATCGTTCCCCATGTCGAAACACCATTCTTGCATGGGGTCTTTCTTTTTCTCACCATAATCTAGGGTTTAATTTGACCCAATCGACGGAGATCTTCCGCGTCAGACCGTCGGAGTCAGCGGCGGTGCGGTTCCCTAAGGTGAAATTACCACCCTTTGGATAAGACCCGTTGATACCGAATCCCTAATTTTGATGATATTACAAAAAGATCCGTCTTCCCCAAGCATTCTGTGAATTAGAATGTCTTTGAACACTAATGCATGTGACAACGCTCAAAGAGGCGATGGAAGTGATATCAATTTCCGTATAGCTTAGATTATACTATTGGTAATCCATTTTTATTGAGGCCATGCTCGTAAAAAGTTCTGATTCTTTATCTTCTTCTGTGTTTCTTTCCCTCTCTTTTTTAGTGCCACAAGTTCTTTGTACGCCAATGGTCAGAACACATGACAACCATTAGCAAGAATTTGGTGGAGAGATACTTTTTCATTAGAGTGGACAGTTCTTCAGAGTCCTCGAGTCAGTCAGAACCCACTTTGTTAATGATCCTCGGAATCAGTCGATGGATCCGTTGCCTGTTCCTCCCATAGCAGTCAAGCTAACCGAAGCAATGCCCATTCCTCTGGCACCTGATCTACTCCCAAGTGCAGAGATTTTAAGGGACCCTCCAGAACCAGAAAAGTCCAACATCACTCTTAAACGACTTCAACATTTAACAGCAAAGCACAACATTCCCTTTGACGATGTACTCGTTTCTGAGGAAACCGCTAGACCCCATCTTCCTCCGGATGGTTATATGGCAATTTCTCTTCCAATGTGTAATGTGGGGTCCATTCTCCCTTTTCCTTCTATCATTGTCGATTTTTTGCGCTGGATGAATTTGGCCCCGATGCAGTTTCATCCGATAGCTTATGGCAATTTGCTGTCGACCTGTTATCTATATTTGAAATATCTGGGTTACCCTCCGACCTTTGATGATATAGCCTTTCTCTTCAATTTTAGACACAATGAGAGACAATCCCCTTCTTTGTTCTACTTTGAGGCTATTAGGGGCTGGAAGATTATTGAGGAAGTTCCAAGCAAGGCGGGTGATCCCAAGCGAGACTGTTCTGGATTAAGCAGCAGCCCGGATGTGCTCGATACTGGCTTAAATGTGGTGGGTTCCTCTCTTTTCTTTACATACCCCTTTTCCATTAAAATCTCTCGCTCTGATTACCTTATTATTATCATCTCTTACAAAGGACGAGCCTGTAGGACCTGAGGACGAAGTTTTTAAGAACATCATAAGCGATTGATCAAGTTAAAAAAAAGCGACGAGCATTTTGGAACTGTCTGACCGATAAAAACTTGCACCGATATGCTCTCCTCGACCAAAGTAGGACGAGGGGCTCAGTAAAAGAAGGACCTGATCCTGCAACAACGGCTCAAGATGAGGTGCCCCAGTCATAAAGAAGTCGGGAGATGAACAGGCGACGCGCTCAATCGGAAGGCCTTCTAACCATCCCTTGCCTGGGAAGGAAGAAAAATCCGGTCCAAGCCAGCCTGTTTGCAAAAGGCGGGTTAGAAAAGTTAAGTTTCTAGAAGTCGCTTGTGATGAGGTCAGACATCGACAGAGGGAGAAGGTCCCTGCCAAGAGAGTTCCCAAGGTGGTGCAAGGGAAAACAAATGAAGAAAAACCTATTGAGGTTCACCTGAAAGATTCGGGAGTCAAGGAAGATTCTCCTTCGACTCATGATCAACAGGAGGGGGTGATGCCTCCCCTCTTCCAGGATTAGAAAATCTACAAATGCCTAACATTATTCTCTCACCACAAAGCTTAGATACAAATCGATTCTTTGCCAATCAATCTGAGGGAATGTCCTTCCCAAACAAATAGGATGGTATTGGAGGTATGGTCTCATCATGATTATGAGGTTTATTGCACGTCACAACATCAAATTTTTTGTGCATAAATTGAGAATTGCTTGTTTCATTTTGCTTTCCTTGCAGGTGTTGACGAAGAGTTTTACGGAAATTTGTTCGCCTCCTTCCCAATGGACATTGGGTTGGGTGATTCTATTTTTCCATGTACCGAAAAAGAAAGCAGTGACAAAGACAAAGATAACGGAAAGAAGGAAGCAGAGGATGCAAGGAAAGACAGGAGGAAAGGTAAAGATGAAGAAATAAGAAAAGAAGGAAAAGGTGATTTGCCCGAGGGTATATATTTGCAGGAAAAGAGATGCTTGAGAAAACATGGTCGAGTGCTAGGAGATACGGAAGTGTTGGGCAGTATGCCCAAGAAAAGGAAGGGAGATAAATGTCCAAAGCCTAAGAAGGGAGAAGGAGTTGAGCTTTCTCGAACAGCAGTACATTGTTCCAGTCCTATGGTAGGAACTTCTTCCGCCGACCAATTCCGAGAACTGGAATGAGATTTCCTCGATCTCAATTTTTCATAAATTGAACCAGCCCCCGAAATATAACCATTAACCCATAGCTTTCATCGCCGCATGCGTAATAACCTTGAGTATGCCCTATCTCAATATGACACCGTGCGGGAATACGCCAGGCAAGTGAGTGGAGCGTTAAAGGGAAAGCTAACCGAAATCACTGGCTTAAAAAGAGACATTGACAATGGTAAGAAAACCTTTGGAATTACGGAGAAGAAAAACAAAAATCAAGAATTACAGGTAGCAGCAGACAGAGAAAAGTATGGGAGAGAGGTCGAAGACTTGAACAGTCAGGTTCAACAGAAAGGCAGGGAATGTGATTTAATGAGGGAAGAGATTGAATCTTTGAAGAGGGATAGAACTCAACTCGATCTTGAAATTCAGAATTTAATGGCTACCCTCTATTCGTCCGAGCTAGCCAAGAATCAGGCTGAAAAGTATGCCGCTACAGCAGTCGAGTTTGCTAGCAATCTAAAGCTTCAACACGATATTGAGATCGAGGCCATTAAGGCTGAGCATGCCCGAGAGAAAGTTGAATTGAAAAAGGGGAATGCTCGTCAGGTTCTTTTGTTTTGCGCAAATTTCCTTTGTCATAGGGATCTATCTTGGATGCCTGGATATCCCAGATCGTTAGCTGATATATGGAAGGGAGTCTTATGGGAGGATAAGAGAACAACACAGGGTCATCCAGTGGATGAGGCATCGTTGATGACCCACATCTTGAATGATAAAGAACGAGCCATCGTGAAAGAGGTGCAAAGCCAGGAAAAGAAAATAGCAGAGGCAGATGGTCGCAGGGCGAAGGGAAAATTGGTTCCTGAAACTGAAGTAGGTGGCAGTCGGCCTTATGCTTCCGCATCTGCTGCACACATAGTTATGGAAAGGGGCTCATCTTCTTCCTTTCTATCTGATTCGGTCAAGGCCACGGAAGGCCAGGTATGGTTCCAATGTTTAAGGTAAGCTTTTTTGTTGAGTTTGAGTTCCTTATCTCCTCCTAATGTGCATGCATTTCTTTTCTTCTGTAGGGATCTTTTTTGTTGCTGAAAGGGTGGATGAAGGACCTGCTGTCGAGGAAAAGGGTATCACCGAAGAAGCAAACAAGACTGCAGGAGTGGAGAGGATTGACTTGGTATCTCCTGAAGATAGGGACGTCGAGATTGTCAAGGAGTCCAAAAGATAGGATCACCCATCCATGGCCGAGATTAAAGATCAGAAGGACAAGGAAATTTCTGCCATAAAGCCTGAGCCTGCTGAAGATCCTCTGAGAATCAAACCTCTTCAGTTCCTTCCTCCGACCATTCTTTCTTCAGCCTCAGATCCCGCTGCCCCCATTATTCTACAAGCTTCTACCTCAACTCCTCGTCCTTTTGGCAGCACGCTTGGAGGGTCGAGACGCAGGATGACCACTGAAGAGATGCAGAAGATGATCAAGCAAAAAGAGATGGCCGAAATGGTAGATCAAGGGCTGATGCCACCTCCCTTTTAGGACATTTCTTTTCTTTGTAATTTTATGATGATGTATTCCATACGACTTTGTCTGAACAGTACCTGTCATGCAGTAGTATTTTATGATGATGTCAGGATATTTTAAATAGAAATCTACTTATGATGATAACGCGTGTAACAAAGATGTCATGTGAATCTTATGTTTTGTTTTTAATGTTAATAGTGAATCGCATTTCACCCTTGTCGTGGGTGCTAACTATTTCTTTTGCCCCGGTGTCGGGGTCAATGTTTGAGTGGCAATCTCCCCTGTCGAACTCAAGCAGACCCATCTTTAACCAAGGGTTGGATGCAGTCGAGCGGGAGCTCCTCTAGGCTTTTATACTTATCCTTTAGTCAGTAAAGGGGAAAGTTTTATTGTTTTAGCGGTCTTTTGTCAAGGTACACCATTCACGCTCTATTGTCATTTATACTCGCCCTCAAGTTAATGAGGTTGGGAGTTGAGTCCTAATAGTCAATTATCATGCCTGGATAGGCGTCTACTTTATTCTTGAGTCAACCAAGGCAGAAGTCAAAAAACAGTCTGTTGATTACAATTGTTAGCTCTTTACGATCACAACATGACAGAGCAGGAACATAGATTCTTATTTGTACGCTATCGTGACCAATGAAAATCGCTTATTACAACGCCAAAAACAAACTAAAAAACTAACAATCTAAATGCTGAAAGAGAGAAAAAACATTAA
This sequence comes from Allium sativum, assembly GCA_030737875.1. Lineage (NCBI taxonomy): Eukaryota > Viridiplantae > Streptophyta > Magnoliopsida > Asparagales > Amaryllidaceae > Allium > Allium sativum. The sequence goes on from CM060926.1 coordinate 535,503,181, forward strand.
AAAATTAATGCCTAAGATAGATAAGGTCGCAAGTGCTCTGCGTTCCATGCTCTTTGAAACAGATCGCCATCCACAGTTATTAGTCTGAAACGTCGATTATCAAGCTTTCTTTGAATGACGTAGGGTCCTTCCCATCTCGGGCCCATGTGTGCGGGGACCGGGAAGAATCGTTTCAGAACCAAATCTCCTACTTCAAAAGTCTTTGGTTGGACTTTTTTGTCATAATACCGAGCGACTGGTTGACTGTGGGCCACGGCTCGAAGGTTTACCTCTTCTCTTTTTTCGTCGACCATGTCCAATGATGTCAGGAAAAGTGCCTTATTAGTCAGGGGATCATAGTAGGTCGTCCGGTGAGTCGAGACTTCACGCTCGATCGGGAGAACTGCCTTGGAACCGTACGATAAAGTGAAGGGAGTATGTCCTGTAGTGGTTTTATGGGTAGTACGATACGCCCATAATGCCAGAGGCAATTCGTCGACCCATTTTCCTTTAGCGCGCTCTAGCCGTTTCTTCAAAATGGTTTTAATGATCTTGTTAACCGCTTCAACTTGACCATTGGATTGGGGATGTGCGACTGCGATGTATTTCCTCTCGATATGATATTTTCCACAAAAATCTCGGAATTCCAGACTGTCGAATCGAGTCTCATTATCTGTGATAATGGTTCGAGGTACTCCATATCGACATATAACGTTCCGGACGATAAAGTTGATGACCTTCTTTGTTGTAGTCGTAGTCATCTGTTCGGCTTCCGCCTACTTTGTGAAGTAATCTACCGCCACAATTGCGTACTTGGCACCTCCTTTCGAAATAGGAAAGGTTCCAATGATGTCAATTCCCCACACAGCGAACGCCCAAGGACTTGTCATTCGAGTAATCTTTGTTAGAGGCGCTCGTGGGATTTGCGTGAATTTTTGGCATTTGTCGCATCTTTTGGCATAATTAGCAGTGTCTTTGTTGACGGTCTGACAGAAGTATCCATAGCGTAGTATTTTCTGAGCCAGGGTTTGCCCTCAGTGTGCGCCGCGCATTCCCCCTCATGTACTTCCTGCAGTATCCTCCTGATGTCATCGTTGGCTACACATCGGAACATAGGAACAGAAAACCCTCTTCTGTAGAGCTGGCCTTACTGAATAAGGTACCTGGAAGCCTGCCGTACTAAGGCTCGCTTCTCATTTTTCTTTTCGTGCAGTTGCCCATGGAGAAGGAAATTTTTAATGGGAGTCATCCACGATTCTTCTTTGGGTTCGACGTCAGTCTGGACGACCCTCATCTGATCGATGCTTGGTATTCTCAAGGTTTGTATGGGAACTATCTTTGTTTCCCTCGGGTGATCTGAGCTAGCTAGTTTTGCTAACCTATCTACTTTCTGATTCTCCTTTCAGGGAATATGAGAAATGTTATACTGATCGAAGTTCCTTAGCAATCTCTAGACCTCCTTGAGGTAAGAGGTCTATCGTTGTCCCCGGGTAATGAATTCCTTTCGAACTTGGCATACTACAAATTGTGAGTCCCAATAGATATCGAGTCTCTTTAGTTTCAGATCTTTCGCTAGTTTGAGCCCGGCAATCAGGGCTTCTTACTCGGAGTCATTATTGATAGCCAAAATTCTAGTCTCAAAGCATAATAAACCAAGCGCCCTTCACGGGACAGAAGTACTATGTTGGCTCCCGAGCGTTGTTTATTTCTGGCTCCATCCGTGTAAAGCTTCCAGACGACAGGCTTCTGACTGGCCTTCATAGGCCCGGGGTTGCTGTCTTGACATTCGTCTTCCGGAGTTGTAAATTCTGCTATGAAATCAGCTAGAGCCTGTCCTCGAATTGACTTTCGAGGAACGAATGTTAAGTCGAACTGGCTTAATTCAATGTTCCATTTCAGAAGCCTCCCGCTTGCTTCTGGTCGTTGCAAGATTTGGCGAAGAGGTTGATCAGTGAATACTTTAATTGGATGAGCTTGGAAATAATGCCGAAGCTTCCTCAACGTAATTAACAAGCTGTAAGCCAGTTTTTCGATCTTAGGATAATTACGCTCAGCTCTGGTTAATTTCTTTCTTACATAATAAACCGGACATTGTACTCGCTCTTCTTCGTGGACTAAGACCGAGCTAATCGCATGTGCGGATACAGCTAAATAAACAAATAAGTCTTTATGCTCGATAGGCTTAGAGAAAATAGGAGGTTTTTCAAGATGATCGAGCAGATTTTGGAAATCCTCGATGCAGTCGGGCATCTAGGCAAAGTTCTATTTCCCTTTTTTTATTAATTCAAAGAAGGGCAGGCATTTATCAGTAGCCTTCGAAATGAACCGTCCTATTGCTGCTACCTTTCCTGCTAAACTCTGAACATCCCTTATCTGGCGAGGTTCCTGAATTCCCTTAAGGGCTGCAATTTGATCAGGGTTGATCTCAATTCCGTGGGAACTCATGATGAAGTCAAGGAACTTACCCGAAGCTACTCTAAAAGAATATTTTAATGGGTTCAATTTCATACTGTATTTCCGGAGAATGCTAAACATCCTCGACAGGTCACCCACATCCTCGGATGATTTTTTGACTTTACCAACATATCATCTACATATACCTCCATTGTCTTCCCTATTTAATCATGAAACATCCGGTTAACTAGCCTTTGATAGGTTGCTCCTGCTTCTTTAGACTAAAAGGCATCACTACATAACAGTACAATCCGAGGTCAGTAATGAAACTGGTATGTTCTTGGTCAGGGACATGCATGGCAATATGATTGTACCCGGAATATGCGTCCATGAATGAAAGTAACTCGTGCCCGGCAGTCGAATCGACTAACTGATTGATCCTAGGTAATGGGAAGTTGTCCTTAGGGCAGGCTTTATTTAGATTGAAAAAATCAATGCAGGTTCTCCACTTCCCATTAGCCTTCTTCACAAGTACCGGGTTGGCTATCCAGTCGGGATAGGTTGAATCCCGGATGAATCCATTGGCTTGTAACTTCCCGGTTTCTTCCTTCAAGGCTCTTGACCTTTCAGGGCCTATCATTCGCCTTTTTTGTTTTACAGGAGTGTATTTTGGGTCGATGCTGAGGGAATGGGTTATAATAGATGGAGATATCCGATACATGTCAGCGTGGGTCCAGGCAAATAGATCCAAATTCGCCCGAAGGAATTCACTTAGTTCCCTCGTCCGGAGGGGATCAATATGAAACCCAATCTTTAGAACCTTGGTAGGATCATTATTGTCGATCGGGACCTCTATGGTGGCCTCATTCGGGGCCGCCCTTCTGCACCCCGGCTCATCGTCATCTCGTGGATCGATGTCTTCAACCTCACAGAGTGACGGTCCTGGTCGGGGTGTTTTCTGTAATTGCTATGCTTCCTTCCCCTCCCCAATGGGAGAGGATTTTTCAGGATCCTTGTTATCACTGCTCTTCAACTCCTTCCATTCTGCCAAATAGCATGCTCGACCTGCTACTTGGTCCCCTCGTACAATTCCAATTCCACTGTCAGTGGGAAACTTCAGAAGCAAGCACCAGGGGCGATACACGCTCGGAACACAGCCAAGGCAGGTCGTCCCAAGAAGGCATTATAGTGTGAGTTGATATTCATTACAACAAACGGTAGAATCCTGACTCTTTGTCGATCTCCATCTCCTAATTCCACCGATAGCTTGACCTGGCCTATGGGTTCAGTGGAAGCTCCATTAAAACAACGTACTTGACCTTCATACAACTCTAAGTCCTTCATTCCTAGTTTCATTTGGTCGTAGGTCTGTTTGAATAGGATGTTTACCGAACTTCCGTTGTCAACCAAAAATTTTCGAACAGTAGCTGGGCCAATGATAGCGGTTATCACCAACGGATCGACCATTAAGGTTTCTATACCAATTGGCTCGCGATCGCGGAAGACAATATCCTCGCCTATTTTCCTTTTTTGTTTGATGGGACTTGCGGCCTCATGGGGATTCACTTCTTCAACATTGAGGTGTTTCGCAGCGTTAACATATCGTTCCATGGCCCTGGTGCTATATCCCGTCGGATGCAGTCCTCCTACAATGACATTAATAACAAACCCTTTCCCCTTTTCTTGAGGGGTAGCGCGAGGCGCAGGTTGATTTGGCTTGGGCATCGAAGTTCCTTGCCCCCTGTCCCTTAGAGTTGTTTTATATTCGTCAAGTTTCCCTTCTCGAATAAACTTTTCAACGATGTCCCTAAGATGTCGGTACTCGTTGGTCGTATGCCCATAAATGTCGTGGAATAGGCAACACTTCCCAGTTGCTCGTTCCTTCTCCATAGGCTCTCATGGGGCCGGTTTCTTATATTGCATTGTATTGCAGGTATCGAGATATATGTTCTCTAATGTATCATTTAAGGCAGTATATGTGTCAAACACCTAGAAACAGGGGCGCTTCCGGGAGCTTCCTCTTTGCTTCGAACTCCCACTGTTCTCTCTTGACCTCTCGCCACTACGTTAGCCACGGTTTCCAACATTTACTTCGACTTTCCCCGCGTTATCCCCAGATTGTTTAACTGTGATATTATTTCGCGTTGAAGGATTGAAAGTGTCTTTCGGACCATCTTCCTCTTCTAGCTGCGCATTTTCTTGTCTCAATCGGATGTGGGCCTTTTCATAGAAAGCCTCAATCAAGGTTGGTGGCTTTCCAATCAAATATTTTCCGAACTCTGTTCGCTTGCCGATGCCATCGACCATGGCCATCAAGACGGTTTCGTGGTTGGGGTTGCTAACTTCAGTTGCCGCCCGATTGAACCGATTGAGATAATTCCTCAGGGATTGTCCTCTTCCCTGTTTAACTGCCGACAAAGCCATGACATGTTTTGATTTGGTAGCATGAAGACGGAATTGAGGCAGAAAATTTTCACTCGGGTCTTTAAATCTAGGAACTGACTTTACGGCCAAACGGACAAACCACATGAGGGTATCCAGCTTAAAAAAATTGGAAAAGCTTTGCATTTGATTGTGTCCGGGGCAACTGCTACTTCCATGTGCCAAGAGTATCTCATTAGGTGATGCTGCGGGTCTGAAGTTCCATCGTACTGATTCATTTGGTGCATATTAAATCTCCTGGGAAACTCCGCTTGCAAAATTTCGTCAGTGCATGGTGTACGACTTCGGTCGACTCCCCAGTCTTCGTTCCTATGCCGACGACTATCGTTCATAGTTTGCCATACCATAGCGGCTAAATTTGGTGGAATGACCGTGTCCAGCTCGACCTCATTAACCAATGGACTTCTTCTAGCCCCATCATCAGGAAATGCCATCCGGGCATTTCTTCTTCTCCTCCGGTTTTCTTGGTCAATCACAAGATTCCGAGGAGGATGTACGGGGCCCCGATCTCTTCGACCATTATTTCGATTTACAGAAGGGGATGCCTCTCGATGGCCCAGGGCTATGGGATCGACAATCTCTAACTCGACCTGATCAGCATGCTCTTGGTCGCGTTCATCTGGTGGATTCTGGTGTTCCTTTATGCGTGGTTGCCGGACATTTTCGACTCTTTCTAACGGACGTCGAGGTCGACGTGGGTCTCTGCCTTCCTCCGACGAAGAGGAGCTTTCTGACACTAGATTCAGCTAAGGAGAAGGGAGTCGATGGCCCTAGGCCTCCTAAGCTTGATTTTTGAATTTCTCTCATTGCCTCGCTATGCGGGTCATGTCTTCACGCATAGCGGCGTTCTCTTGAGAATGGGCCCTTAGGGCATCGGTGGTTTCCTTAAGCCGATCTACCACAGCCATGAACTCGTCTCGGGTGGCGAAGGCAGAAGATGGGGCTAAATCCCCTCTAGGGGGTAATGTAGGCTGATCTGAAGTAGCTTCAGGAACGACCGTCCTGCCAGCCGCTTCTGTAGATGTTCCGATCTGCGGATTTTTTACGGTATTGCGAGCTATTTTTCCAGCCATTGCTAAATCAATGCAGCAATAAAAATGAGATTTTCATCTTGGACTTGATGGTCCAAAAGTAGAGCGAAAACCTGGATTGATCTGAGAAAGTTAGTTCTCAATGAAAGCACCAAAATGTTGACACAAAAAACTGGCTCAACACCCGAAATGAAGAGTTTTGTAGAGAAAAAGCGAAGATAAACAATTGTAAGTAATGCAAAGAAATTAGAAAAGAATCATACACAAATTTATAGTGGTTCGGCGTTAATGAGCCTACGTCCACTTTATAATCTTTATTTATGATCAACTAAAAAGATTACAAAAATTCTCTCCTTTTTTCTTATGTCCCCTTCTCTGAACTGAAACGTAAGTATTTATAGGTGATACAATACTTGGTCGTTATCAGTATGTGTCATTGGATCCAGAGGAATAGCTGCGGCTAAACGAATCAATTTCCGCTGAAGAGTCGGTATTCCATCCCAAATATCTAGTGTGAAATATCCTATGATTCGGCTATTTTGAACAATTTGAATGAAAGGGCTCTGAAATGAGCTATTCTTTAGGCTAGCTTTTCGAGCTTTAAATGAACACGTCATAATTAATCAGGTTTAGTCATCTCAGGTTCCTTTTGGGTCGCGCCTAATGGACGAAGTGAACTAACATGATGGTTTTCTCTGTCTTATTTACTTCGAGGATTTTGGGTACGGGTCTACCACATTATCCTGCCTTGATGGGCGGTCCAAAAGGCCCATCAACAGTGTGGAGTGGTCTTTATTTGAACTTTCAAGATAAAAATGAAGATGTAGAACATACAAACATGTACCATTTTCGATGTTAGTTTAGCTGGAATAAGAAATAACAAACCTCATTTAACACCCTTTGTGTTAGTTCAGGTCTTTATATGACACTAGGGCATTTTCCGTGTTAGTTCAGGCATCAACGACATAAATTCTATCATCAGCTTCAAGAACATAAATGCGGCGTTGTGTATTTTCGAAGTAGCAACTCTTTAATAAAGTGTGTATTTATTTTTAAGTTACGTTATGTATTCTAAATTATAACATAACCAATTCATTGTGTTATAAACTTATAGCCTTTTATTGTGGTATGCCTTATAGGCTTCTGGAACATGTTCTATGTTTCAGAAACCACAGTATAACATGCCAACCAAGAGCTGGTTCTCAATGATATGCATGTTCATATAGTATCATTCATTGTAGAATGGAGATGTTGTCAAATATGTTTTGCTACCATAAGAGGTACAACACAACCTGCAATGGAATTATGTTTATCAATAATTTGAGGAACCTGGATCATTCTGGAAGATCCACTATTAAAAGACCTTTAAGCGCATGAAGTTATTGAATTACTGACACTTGTTTACAGCAAGAAAATGATTGTGCCATAAAGGTTTACTTTAGTTAAAACCATAACAGTAAGTATAAAAAGTGTGTATTTATCTTTAAATTACGTTATGTAGTGTTACGTTCATGTTTTGACCTGTTCTTTCTTTACCTTAAGTTATGTTTGTTATTTGTTTTAGTAATTACTTGTCATTATTTTCTCAGTCTTTTGTTCGGTACTTTGTTTAAAGGTAGATCAACCTTTTTGAAGACATCAATGATAGTAGCACAACTTAATGATATTTGCTCGGTAACTTGGTTATTTCATATGTTTATTATAGTGTTTAATGTACTTTGGTTGCATGCAGTTTTGATATGATAATGTTAATGGTAATTTGGTTGTGTAAATGTACGGCTAACTTTTTGTCTTGACACTTATGTATGTTGTGGATATTTGAATGTGTATGTATCTTGTGAATCTTTGAATGTGTACGTATTTTGTGGTTGTTTAATATGTTATATTCAAAAATGTATTAATTTGTGTATTACGTTGTTATATAATTGGAGGCTAAATTAGGGGTAGGTCTGGAATATTATGATACAAATTGGGAATAAACGGTGGTAGAAAATAATGTTATGGAATATTATTATTTTTGTAGCATTTAAAAACTGCTACAAATCAGTGGTTAAAGTAATCAAGAACCTTTGCGGTGGCGTTTACTGAACGCTACAAAAAAAAAGTGGTGTTTACTAAATGCTACAAAAAATATAAGTGGTATTTATTAAACGCTAAAAAAAATAAGGGAATGCCAACAAAAGTATTATAGTGAAAAAAACCCTTTTCTGTGGCGTTTTATAGACGCTGCAAAAAATAACATTCATATTTTTAAAGAACGCTATTGAAAATAATTATTTGGTCGAAACCTTTGCTGCGTCCATTTTGCAGCATGAGATTTCAAGTGCGGGCGAAGATTTGGTGAAGAATTGGATGAATCGCAGTGTTGATGATGCTTGTCAATCAGCACCGTTGGTTGGATATCATTCAAGGACGCCATAGATATCAATTTTCCAAAATATTATGCTCTTGAACTTGGGTATGTTGTGAATTTAGTTATATTATCACTGTTTAATCTGTAGGTGGTTCGAATTTTTCAAACCCTTTCTCTCCCATGCCTTTTCAAACCCAAATCGAAAAGCAAAACATAAAACTTGAAGTTTGGACCAAACGGGTCCTTAGATTTTATGTTGCTTGGTTTATCAAGTCATCTTCATATCTTCTATAAAAAAAATATGAAATAAAATTCAGCCGGCTCCAATTCTGTAGTACTTGGTAAATTTATATTCATGTTGTATGGTTTGGCTAGTTTTAACATGGGAAAAAGAAAAATCATTAGTTCTCACAGATCAGTTAATTTTTCCAGGAATGACATGTGAAGTAGAGAGGCTCAAAGAAGGAACCCATCTTGTGAAAATATGTGCCAATGCCACAAAAGTTGTTGCAGATATGAGAAAGCATTTCGAGCATTTAATAAGGGGCAAAACTGTAATCAAACCTAGCATCGGTCCATCACTTCTCCAGTTGCTTTTAATTCGTGATGGATTCCAACTTCTCCGATCAGTTGAGCGTGAAATTGGTACTTGCATCATTTACGAACGTCAAAGCCTGAGCATCAAAATTTTTGGTCCACAAGGCTTCTATTCGGTACATACTTTATTCCTTTGAAAATCTGAATAGCATATCATGGATATAATTGTCTAATTTTTGGTTGGCTGTTTCAGTTGAACGTATTGGCAAGGCCCAAAAAGTTTCCTTTGTTCATCAATTTGATTAAAATTTGTGTCCATTAACTTACTTCTCATACTGTAATAATTCTTTGATGAATAAAAGGAAGGCGTAAGGAAAATGAAAATTATCCGTGTAAACACTTCCCCTTTGGTTATTAATTAATCTGAAATAAACTTTTATACGTATGTGATTATGGTAATTTTCAGTCTAATGGGTTAAGATTTTAAAAATCATTAAATTAGATTGATTAGTCATTAGTTATTCAGCTTGTATTAATTAGGATGCACAAATGAGGAGTTATTCTCCTTGATTTATGTACTTAATTATGTCCTTTTTCTTTTCTTTTTAATATGACCCTTTTCTTTGTCCACTAAGGTATGTCTTCTAGAACTGTTTATATTTCACATTATCATATCAGTTCATATTTATTTATAGAAATATTAACATTGAATGCTGCACAGTTTGTATTGCGTTTTATAGCTTAGGTTACTTCATACTTTAATATACTTCATTCTTATTGCTTAATATGTTACTTCATATAGTTTAATTCAAGAACACCTGCGGCATTTCAAGAAATTCTCAAATTCATTGGAAGTCAATTCAAGAATGAAACCATTGCATGGCTAGCAACATTGTGAGCAAATCTCAATTTCATTATGTTTGTATTACTCCCAGTGATGTATGTTTATGAAAGAAGACTTCAAATCATTTGGATTTTGGAGTCTTGGATAATGGACTTTGTAGTTGCTTTATGTAGTTAATATGATTTATAAAAAAATGATGAGAGTTTGAAAATTCTTATATATTGTTTTGGTTCATGTTTTAACTTTGTTTGATATTTTCAGATTTGTAGATAATATGTTTTGAGGTGAATTCTTTTATTAATATAATGTATATAATTTGTTCATATATTACAACTTTAAATAATAATTTTAATAAAATATATTACAACAGTTATAAACAGTTGTAATAAAGTTTATTACAACAGTGGAAAATAGTTGTAAAATATACATTTTACAACGGTGTCGCAATGGTGCAAAAAAAGTTGTAAAAGATTTTAGTCTATTGCAACTTCTTAATAGACGATGGTGGCCCCACCGTTGTAAAAAGTCTTTTACAACTTTTTCCCACCATTGTAATATGGTATATTTCTTGTAGTGACAATACTTATCATGTAGAAACGAAGATCAGATAAAGTCAAAACGAACCAAAAACTTACAACAAAACACCTTGCAAATGTCCCTTGGTTCCTCAACCCTAGGCCACCCTCCTTCTGGGGATGGAAAATGATGCCATAGGAGGCCCAATGATGTCCTGACGTGTCTTCCTTTTTCCGTCGGAAAAAGGATGAGGCCAAGGAGTGGAAATAGAGGAAAAAAGAAGACGTTAGTGTCATAGCAGCGAGAACATGGGAACCAATGGAATCAAGGTTAGACTTGATGAGAATAACTCCATCAGCCTGAGGGATGAGAATAGAGTTCCAACCCGGATTCTTACCCCTAGCCTTGTCCGTAAGAAGATCGAAAAAAGCGTCAAATTTTCGACCTCTGTAAAGAACAATGCTGAGATAAAGCAAGGGAAGATATGCGATACAGAACCCTGAAACGATCTCTAGCCATGAGATCCTTCCACGATCCATAGACTTTGACAAAAGAAACAGTTCTTCGCAGTGTTAACCAACTACCGTGAGCACCATTCGTAAAAATGGAAGAAGTCCAGGAACTGATGAATGGAGCGTCGGTTCCTATTTGAAAAGAAGATGATGTCATCGTCAAAAGACAAGAATGAAATCATGGAATAACCGCTATGGATTCTAAAATGATGTATTTTCCCAGCAATCGTAAGAGAATGCACTCCTTGAACGAATGCCTCCGCCGCAATGATGAAAAGTGACGGGGAAAGAGGATCGCCTTGTCGGAGTCCCTTTCCAGAAAGGAAAAATACCCTTGGCCTCTCCGTTGATAAGAACGGAGAACCAGCAATTTGTAATGAGCCTCCAAACAAAATCAATCAGAAGCTCAGGAGAACCAAACGCTCGTAGAACTCGGAAAATGAAAAACCAAGACATGCAATCGAAATCTTATGTCATATCTAGTTTTATTATCACATTGCAACCCTAACCTTTTGGTCAAGCTAGGAGATAAGTTCCAACGCAAGAAGAACATTGTCCGTGATTAGGCACCTTCCACAAAGATTGCCTGAGACAAAGAAATAATACGGTCAAGGATCAGAGCAAGCCTTGAAAAGAGAATCTTAGAAATAACCTTATTAGAAAAGTTACAAAGGCTAATTAGTCAAAAAATTGAACAAGACTATAGGTAAGAGCATCTAGGAACGAGCACAAGATTAGTGGACATCCACCCTCTAGGTAGAAAACCACTAGAAAGAAATATTGAATCACCAAATAAAATTCTAAGTAAATGATCGGCCAAACACTCCAGTAAAAGAACCCGTTGTATCCATCTGGACGATTCGTATTATCCTTGCTTAGTGAGGAAACATAAGCGCAAATATCCTTTATATAAGAAGGGGAACAAAGAAACAAGGCCTCATTAGGAAGCACATCAGTCTATGAATAAAGGATGGAAGCATTGGATCAGACAGGCTGACAGACGGGAACTGCAAAAACGATCGAAAGTGGGAAAGAATCGCCACTTCGATTGCTTATGGGGGGAAGCCACCAACAGATCGAGTATAACAACTCCTTCACCCTCTCCTTGCTCTTCAAACCCATAGCCCACCTTGCTCTTCGTGAATATAGGTCATTTTTCAAGTCAATCGTCACAAGTGAGCTCAGTTAATATATGTCCTATGTGCATTTGGTCAATATGAACCAAACTCTAGCATATGAGGTCTTCTTATTCCTATGTCGCCTACGAATAAAATTTCCAACTAAATATGCAAAAAATAATCATACAACCAATAATCCTGTAATTATCTACTAATGATAATAAACATCTGATGTCAATAAATAAAATAGAACCTATCTAAATTGATGGGTGCGGGTTTAATGTCAAAATAGTTCAGATTTAGTGATAGTTTCAAAACAGAGTGCAAATGAGTAAAAATGTGACGTTTAGTGTAACAACCTGGGTTCCGACGGACCGATTTTTTTTCCAAAATTCCAATCCATCGAGACCCGAGCTGTTTTGCTCTAGTATCCTGCAGAAAAGACAGAGATAAAGAAACATGTCAGAACTCATAAAGCATCTCACAGCGGAAGGAATAAAATATGTTGTAATTAAAAAATAGCTTTACCTTATTAAACATACTGCTTAACCAGTATCCTAAGCTATCATATCCCTGTCACTACCTAACCTTCAGTATGTAATGAGGAGGGGGTCAGAACAAAAGTTCTGTGTGAATGGGTTTAAACTACAAATGTTGAATAACCCTGCATATGCCGGTCTATTGCATTTATTAGGTTATTTGTGTTGATGGCCCTTATGGCACGTACTCAAATCGCACCCATCTACTTCCTAGTAGATCAACCTAATATAGTGTATATGTAACTACCCCCAACTAAGGTATATCCCACTCGCACGGTCTCCTCCGTATGTATGCAGTCCCTTATCCAACGCCATATGTCGTACAGAATCTCATGTATATATATGTATGTGTATACCAACGCTACGTCTGCATAGAACCTTCATTACTATATTACGTAAGCGTTTGGACTGCCATCCAAGGTTCGACTACGTTCCGTCATCGAGTAATTCCCCCTAGTCTATGATACACCACCCAGAGCGATGTGTATGTACCTAGACTTTTTCCCATGTACGTATCGCCAATCGTACTTACTGTCTACTTGCACATGTTCTCTATATGTGCGAACCCGAGTCCCGTGGCAGGGCTAATCAAGAAACACAGAACTCAGTCGGGAGCTTTAAGATATCTGCCGATGCAGATGCTAAGGTTTTCCTTTACAGTGGCTATGGTCCCACTAGACCCCTCCCTCAACTAACAAACGAAAGGCACCCATGAAAATCAAGAATGAGAACTTTCCCTGGCACAACTGTCTGGCCCTCTATGCCCTTCCTTATTGGCCTTACCTCACCCATAACTAGATAGCAAGTATATGGTCTTTTGGAGTTCTCTACCTTTCCGCTTTTCGTACTGACTGAAGATGGTAGGTAGACGACGAGTTTCTATCACAGGGCACTAAATGGTCTCGCAGACTCACGCTAGTCCATCCTAGTCTTTAGGTTGCCTTCTAATTATTGCAACTGAGGCATACTCTTGGTTCGTAACCGTGCAGACCTAACCTCTGTGTGCCCGGGTGGATCATTTGCATTCTCACAGAGGGATACCAAGGGTCCCCTACTACACGTCCCCTGAAGCCGCGTGCTTCATATCCCAGTCCGTTGGAGCCTACAAGAGTTTCTAGATGGACGCTCGCTCCTCCTCGTATTCTACGACTTAATGATGATCTACCATGTTTGGTTATTCATCCTATATCTGGACTGGTTCAAGCGCGTTGTTTACTTAGTTCTCTTAACTAAGGTTTAGTACTTAGTTCTCTTAACTAAGGTTTGATACTTAGTTCTCTTAACTAAGGTTTACTACTTGGCTTCCTTAATCGCTTGTCTTCTTAACTAAGGTTTAATACTTAGTTCTCTTAATCATTGTCTACTTAGTTCCCTTAATTAAGGTTTACTGACAAGTTCTCTTTATCGTTCATATTTACATTAGTAAGAGAATAATGCCCTAAGTTTCAATCCCGAAGACCGAGATCAGCATCATATTGACACTCAGAGAATTACTCAACCAATCTCTTGTTATGTTATTCATATAACTTATGTCATCTTCTTTAATAGACTACACATTATCACTTTACAATTGATATCCAACTTATTTGTTTAATACTTAGTTTCCTCTAACTAAGGTTTATTACTTAGTTTCTTTTAACTAAGGTTTGTTACTTAGTTCTCGTTAACTAAGGTTTGGTTACTTAGTTCTCATTAACTAAGGTTTGTTTACTTAGTTCTCATTAACTAAGGTTTGTTTAGTTAGTTCTTCTTTAACTAAGGGTTGGTTACTTAGTTCTCATTAACTAAGGTTTGTCTACTTAGTTCTTCTTTAACTAAGGTTTGCCAACGAATTCAAGCATGACTTAAGTTCTTTTTATCAAACGATAGCGCATGAGTACTTTTATACATTTTCAGCTTAGATTAACTTATTTTATGGTATAAGTTGTTTCACCCTTCAAATCTTGTATTATATCTTAAGTCATAACCTTCCCATGGTCTACCTATTATTCAATCTTTACATTACCGCAAATTTGGTTTATAATAGGTTGTTAACATTCCCCATCTCTATGTTGGTTAAGTTTACCCAAGTTGACTTAACCCCATCCACTTATCCATTCACATGTTATATTGGTTAAGTGTTTTCTATTCATTCATGTTAACTTAACCCTCCCACATATCATGTCATATTGGTTAAGTGTTGTTAACCCTACCATACTTAGCATGTGTCATTAGCATTAATTAATTATTAATGCACCAACCTCTCACATTAGACTTATTGTTGCGGTTGCTGGAAGTGCTGGTCGGTTCCGGGCAGGCTTACACCACAACTCAGTCTAAACTCGGGTTCAAGCACATTAGACCCTATTGCTTGCGGTCGCTGGATGTGCTGGGCGGTTTCGGGCAGTCTTACACCACAAACTCAGTCTAACCTCGAGTTAGCCATGTTTCATCTTTAGCTAATTAACAGTTCATGTCAATTCTAGGTGTCATATGCCAATTACAAAATTCACAAATATGTTCAAGTTATGCCAATAGAGTCAATTTCATGTTTATACCCCAAATTACCCAAATTTTAAGTAGTATATTCCAAATCCACTTATAATCATATTCATGCCTATTCCATGTTATAATTAATTGTCCAAACCACATATTTATTCATACCAAATTTGCATATTACCCAGTTCCACGTTCATACATATAATTTAATTCATCTTTTATACTTATCTTCCAAATTACAAATAAATTTCACATCACATGTTATCCAATTACATGCCAATCGTATGAAATTATACAAATTCCATATCCAATTTAATTATGCAAATCTACACAAATTCAACGTTTCAGTATAGTCATACCCATAATTCAATTTCAAATTATACATCAATACTTCCAATCCATATTATGCCCAAACAACCCATTTCCCTTCTTAATTTCTCATTCACGTTTAAAACGCATAAATCTGTGATAGGCGTAGGCTCGAAATAGCCTAGCTATAAAAATAAAAAGGGGAAAGAATAAAAAGGAGAGAATTCAACGTAGGCATAAATAAAATAAATGCTCTTATTGAATTAACATCATATTCATTATATATATACATGGGGAATGGCGAACGATATTAATAACATTATACAACAAATATAATTTAAAATCCACTCACATTGATTGGATTGGGGAAACAAATGATTTGTTTTTGATGTAGAAACGTTGATTTAACCCTCTTATTTGATTGTTGGTGAAGAGCATGAATTGTTGATGAAGAACTTCTAATTTGATTTGATTAAACTCCAAAGCTGATGGAAAAACTTGCAATTTAATTTAGAGTTTAGGGGCGACGACTATGTCTGGTTGAAGTTTCGCAGCATGGAGGCATCATAGAGAATTATAATGAATTAAGGTTAGGTTAGGGATGTATTTATAGGTGTAGAGAGTGTTTTAGGATCATTAGATCAGCCCAAAAGCCATCAGAATCGCACAAACACAGCAGAGCACGTCACAGGGCAAAACTGCCCAGATCTGGGGGCAGGTCGACCCCCAGGTCGACCTCCCTTAAGGGAGGTCGACACTAAGGTCGACCTGTCTGATTAATGGGCAGGAATTTTCCCGCCCAGCTGCCTGGGTCGAATTCCAAACTGTTTTGAATTTTTCTGATTCTTCTAAAGGCCATAACTCCTTCATACAGAGTCCGATTTTCAAAAACTTGGACTCTATTCCAAGTAAAATTTTGAGACGAACGCAATGGTGATTTCCGTTTTACTTAATTCCTGATATTTGAATTAATTATCCGTACTTTGTTATCTTCTCCGTTACACACGCTGTTATTTAATTAATCTTTCCTTTTCTTTCATGTATTGATTAATTTTCATTGTACATCACCATTATTAACCTATCTACGCATATATCTTATTTTTAATTATATTAAAAACACGAGGTGTTACATTTCGGTTTAAACAAATCAAAATAGTTTTTAATTCTTTTATTTATTATTTTCGAGGTCTAACTATCCTCAATTTCATATTTTAAGATTAGAAGTAGCTTTAAAATGTTAATTATCTAATGTACAAATAATTGTAGTTTAATGAGAGACAATATCCTAACAAAGTCAGTCCAAACTAGCACCAAATTGTAGATCTTTTAAACGTGAGTCCAATACAAGAAGTTGTGTCCAAAATGGACTTCTTATGCAAAAGCTACGTCAGTTAGAAGATTTAAAATCCAAAAGGAAATAGAAAATAAAAAAAATGCTCAACGATAAATAACAGCATGACACGTGAACAGCGTATAATCATGTCTCCGGCTCCTTTTGTGCGCAAATTCTTTCTCCATCACGAGAAAAACACATGACCCTTTCATTCAATATTGGATCAATCATGCATAAACCATCGACTTTGAAACGTCATTGTCACCACCACCAAGCACCAGATGCCACCAACCGGACCTCATCTGAACCGCCTCCATACTAGCTACCAAATGCCCAAAATTCCATTCATAGATAATCAACAGTTCGCCTAAAAAGTCTAAAAATAGGAAACACTAAAATGAAAATTTCCTATAAAACTTTGATCGACCATAAATCAAACTCGTTATCTATGTTTTTCAATTATCCATCTTTTAGGGCCAAGGGCTAATTCTCGATGATGTGACCTAAGCAAGCCAAAAACTAAAATGTGGGCAGTATTAGGATTCCTTGATTTTCGTACATATATATGGTCCGATCAATGAATAGGGAAAATAAGTTATTTTGTATCCATGATAGGAACAACTTTCATATTAGAAGTTTTTGATAAAAGTGGATGAATTGATATAATGAATGTATACCATTAAAAGTTACGATGGCTAGGGTTTTGAGATTAAAATAATACTATATTCGAACTAGGTGCCCATATTTATAATGGAAGATCTAAAATGGATTAAATGGTTCCAGATTCTGATTGACACATGTCCACGGTTGATCTAGAAGTAAAAACGCCTTGTGAATGCAATGGAATATGGCTTGAAACCAAATCCAATTTCTATGGCATAGACCATTTTCAAACACTATGTGCATCACCTCACCACTACGTTTTCGAAAATATAAGTTCATCATAATTCAACATTATGCCTTAGAACTAAATTTTCGCACATATCGAGACGTTTTACCCTTGAAACATCAAGTCTCAAATGCAACAATCCTTATATTTTTTTCTTCATGTAACAAACCATTTGAGCTCAACGGAAGTAGTTTTGAGTGTTGATTCGATCATATGTATAAAATCATATTTTGGAACTGTCAACTAATTAACAATTAAGATTTAAATAAAATATTAAAATATCCAATCATTAAAATACGGATCGTTACAAAAATAGTGGAATGAAAAATTAGACAAAGCTATAATATTGTAATAACCTAAATTCCAACGGGTTCCAATTTTTCAAAAATTCTAAATTCGAAACCATTACAACTCGAGTTGACTTATCTGGTATCATGCAGAAAGACAGAGATAACAAATATATCAAAGCTGAATAAAACATCTCACAGCAGAATGGATAAAATATAATAATCAAATATAGCCTTATCAAAATAATGACACTACCTAACCAGTATCCAAAGGCTACCAAATCTCTGCCATTAACCTAACCTATAAGTATGTTATAAGGATGGGGTTAGAATACATGTTCTGGTGAGAGGAAAAATTATGCATGTTGAAATAGAATTACATATCATTCAATTACATGTATTTAATTATTAGGTTATTCGAGTTAACGGCACTCTAGGATCTGCGCACACGTCGCACCCATCTTCTCACAGTAGACGAAACCTAATATAATATATATGTAGTTATGCCTAACATCTCAAGATACTCCGTATAGTACCCTTCTTGTATGGTCTATACCATCATACCATAGAAGCATGCACAACTTCAATCATATGCCAAACTGCATATGGAAATTTTCATCGTTGCACTATATAATCACCCAAAATCACCATCGCTATGCCATGTAAGCCTACGAATCCTTGTATTTGAACTTCTCGGTCGAAACATGTCTGGACATGGAGTATTGTCCTAACGTCTACAATACACCACCCAATGCATGTATCTAAACTGTTGCACGAATGTACTGCCTACTATAACGTGACTTCCGTAATAAGTTTGCATCCAATGCACGAAACTCGGTCGCGAGCTTTCGATATCTGTAAAGGACAACTTCATTAGACCTACATTATAGATATCCACATATGTTCTATCTCTTTTCACGACGGCTATGGTCCCACAGTGTCCCCTCCCTCAACTAATGAACGGCCACATTAAGAGCTAATGACATGCCCCTGTCAACCGATCTAACATCCGATTTGATGTGTCCCTCAACCAACGTCCCGATAGTGAAATATCATTGGTTTGGTTGTCTATCTATATTCTTTCTACATCCCACTATCTGTCGATAACAGGTATCCGAAAATTACTACCATTAATTTGGTCCTAACTGCCTCCTCCATATTGAGGCAAACTGCCAAATCACCCAGTGCCATCTACCATAGCCTTCTGACTACCATACCATAGTTGTAGTCAAGGTATACTCTAGATGGTGCAACAAACCTACCTCCATGCGACGGCTTCATCCGGTTGTTCCTTAGAGGGCCATCTCAGAGTACCATACTACATGACGTAGAAGCTTCATGCTTCCCTCCACTCCCATAGAATAATCAGTTGGACGTCCTCCTCTCTTGTCTACAAACACCGCGACGATCTACCCCGTTGGGTTCTTCATCTTCATACGTACGTACTGCCGCAAGCGCATCATGCCCTCGCATTATTAGATCATATGTTTAATCTTTTAATTGCGCGTTTTCTTTAACTTATCACACTGCTAATTAACTTGATTATTTACACATTCATTCTCTATTCAAGTTACTCGTTATTAGCTTATATTTGGTCGCTTACTTTTCCTAATCAGTCCTAGCTGCCGGAATGAACCATAATTATGAGCCACTTATTTTCCCTAATCATCCCTACGCTGTTGGAATGGAGTTCCTATTGTTATTATTACATTTAATAAACTTAATATTTTCCCTATTCATAAGTTACTTAATAATAAGCCTCTTCTCTTTTCATGTAATTTTAACCTCATATTATACTATTACCACATTCATTACGGTGGGTTTACTTATTAACTTAGTTTCCCACAACTAAGGTTTATTAATAAGACCTAATATCGTCTTTTATTATAACCCACGTTATAATTCCACTTGTCCCTAGGATAAGCCTATCTATTATATTTAATTCCATTAATTATAATAGATTATATTCCTTGTTCATCACATTTTCCCTAGGTTCCTTACTATTTAAGCGAACCATTACTATTGTAACCTTTCTTTATTTACCGTCTTGTACTTATCATTATTATAGGAAATGTTTCACAAACTTCATTAAATTTGTTGGTGAAAATGTACAAAAATTTATTTCTATAATACACATAAATAAGATTCGTAGTTGCAAGCTATTTCTCATCATTACATTATGTATTTTTTTATAATGTGCAATATGAAAAAAACCCTATTTCATACGAATCCCTGTTACCTTTCTTTTTCTTATAAATACATTCTCTGTGATTTACCGTAACAGTAATTACGGATAGGTATCCCTCTTCCATCCCCAACTAACTCAATCCACTATTAATTCCTTTTTTCTGAGTTATATGTTATTTCTTATTTTCTTACACAGCTCCCAATTCTAATTTATTTATGGTAAATTTATGTATGCAATTAGGCTTACTATTTCTTATTCTATTTTTCCACATTTTACTATAATTATTCCTAGTCCAATCTTTTAATTGCAATTTATACAATATCCTTTGGCAACATACAAAAAATCAATGTCAAATTTACAATCTTATATTGTAGCAATTTCTTAAGCCCAAATAGAAAAATATAGGAATGAATTTACACAACAGTAATATTCTTAATGCTATTAGGGAATGAATTACATAATAACCACAACAAATCCATTTTTTCATTAAGAATAATAGGGAAATTAAACGATAAATATACCTTAGTAAAAGGCATAATTTAAATCCACTCATCTGTAGGCTTCCCAATTCCACAATCTGATTCAAAATTATTAACTGTGGTTTCTTTCGATTTTGGGACGACCGCCCACAACCCCTTCACTTATCAAGAGGAATAATGCAATGAAAGACGTGCCAGGCAGCTGTGGATGATCATTAAGGTATTATGACACAAGCGGAACCTGTTGTACAACTCACAACACAAGGATAAAATAAAACAGAACATATACAATAAGTAATATTAGTGAAGAAACACCAAACTTTCTTGATAACTAAAAAGTAATATCCATGCAGTTGGATTATAACAATAGTGTTTATACAAAGTTGTCTCACTACAACACTCATAGAATAATAACAGACAACGGAAATTCAAATACTATATAGTAAGAAAGACAATACGCCAGCCTCCTACCCGCCTCCAAACTGCAACTTCGTCCTCACTAAGCTATCACTTATCACCTACCACCAAGTCTGCCCATCCAAAACCGGATGAACAACCCAAGGTAATAAGAGGGAAACATAAAACCTGGAGTCAAACAACAGTCTTAGTGAGTGATAAAACAACCATCTAACATCATCAATAAAGTATATGAGAATGAGTAAATAAACAAACTAATCTACCCACAACACCAAAGAAGAACTCAACTCCCATCTTCCGCACATTGGACAGCGATAGCCTTTACATCAAACATTTCAACCTTTCACCTATGGAAACCAAAACAATCAATTATTCATGGCAATCAAAAGCAACCAACAAAAGCATTCATAACGTCCAGATTATATATATATATATATATATATATATATATATCACGTTAAACCATCCTAATCGAATTCAACATCTCTCCAGCATAAGCCCCAGAGTCCTAAACCAATATCAGAAAAGCACTCAAGGAACACCTCCTTCGACGTTGGATAATCTATGTGAGACGGTACAAACAAGGAAATAAATCATCCATGATAGACTCTGGTTATCACTGCCAATCCTGCTTCGAAACCATCGTTAATCGTATGACTGGCCATATCATACTACCATCCGTCAAGGGCTAATGGTAACCCCGGTTCTAGCAAAAACTTCATATGCCTTTCAATGATAGGTATCTAGGCCTTTCAACGATACCCAGGGTACTCGACCTACAACCGGTCTAACAAATGTACCCCTGCTTTGAACCCTCTAGAACCTACGACAATGATGATTCTTCGGCCTTAAGTATCTCTAGTCGTCATCGACGATGACTATTCAACCATTATCAACCAACTCAGAACACCTTTGAGTTGTCGTAGCATCCATTGCATTTCAATGATCAACAAATGCATTCCATCACTTCGACATTCTCCATTGAATTCAAAGCATTACAGAACCAAATAACATCAATATAAGGTTTCGTACAACCCATAGCGCCTCATTGATTTGCTATGGAAACAAACCACAGTGTTTAAAAGCGCTGCCACAACTCTCACAAGTCGATCCACTTATGCACGACCGACCCCATGCTGACTGACCCCATTGCATGACCGACCCCATCTAGTGACTAACCCCACTACATGACTGACCCATCTCATTGAAGTACAACCGACCGACCACCCATCTTGCTCGACCGACCCTATTCTCCAAAACATAACCGACCTGATCCGCTCTCTCCCAAAACATGACCGACCCGATCCGAAACATGACTGACCCGATCCACTAAGTCCAAAACATGACTGACTCGATCCGCTTGCTCCAAAACATGATCGACCCTTTCCTCTAACTCCAAAACATGACCGACCCATGATTTGGGTGCACGAACGAACCTTCGCTTGCCCGACCGACCATGTTGCTCGACCTAAACCATCCCAGCTGGGCTGACCACATTACTGCTCGACTAACCCTATCACCTATACTACACTATACTACCGCTTGTACTATACGCTCGACCGTAGCCTGTACTGGTCTAATTTATCACCAAATTCCACCAAAACTTCACCAAATGACAAGATTGGCGAATTCTACTCAACCAATTCATCCAATATAACCATAATCGCATTATGAAATCCCTAATAATCATTAAAATGACGATTTTCATCGCATAGGCAAATTTCACCAAAATCATGATAACTGACATATGAACTAAATTATGGATCTAACTTGCATAAACATATGAAATAACATAGAAGTTACTGGTTTTAAGTTGCTAAATTAGATCCTATGGCGACTCATATGAAAATAGACTTACCATGATGTAGATCTAGGAGAAACCGACTTAAAATGATGAAATTACGATCATAGAACTCATATACTTGATTGAATCCGAGTGAGAGATGCATACCACTCACCAATTCTTTGAAATCACCCAAAAACACCTAGATCTAAATCCGAACAGCGAAGAATTTTCTCTAAACTCTTTGATTTGATGTTCTCTCTCTTTGATTTGCGTAGATCTAGCTTCAAACGATGTAGATCTTCGATTCCCTAAGCTTTAATGGTGGAAAGGTGTAAAAGATGGAAGAATGGAGGAACTCTAGCTCCTCCAAATGAGAGAATGGAGAAGGTAAATGATTCTCTATGCCCCTTACCCCTATTTATAGCCTTCCACTAGCGCACTAATGGGCTTCTCCAAATCAGCCCATTATGGCTTAAAAACCTGAGCAGCCAAGTGTGAAACCTTAAAACAATGATTACTCCCAAGCCGCTGAGCCAAATCCTTAATGTGACCACTCTACAGAATGCGATCATCATTTCCTTTAAAATGAGACCGATCTCAACACCTGAATCGAACTGAGTAAAAAGTTATGCCATGTACAAGACTGACAGGGGAAAATGGTTACAAACAAAATTGGTAAAAAATATGGACATGTCTCACATCCCTACAAACAACATATTAAAATAACAATGATCCAACACTCAGGGAATAAAATAAAAAAAATTACGATCCTTCGATATGTAAAATGCGTGCAGTTGCATTCTTCCCTCTTAAGAATTTCGCCCCCGAAATTCCAACAACCATAAGCAACAGAAACGATTTCGCATGTCTATAATCCATAAGTGGCCAATTCTATCATCCAAACTAGCAGCCATCAAACCATGCATCAATAGCCTTATCCTAGCATGTAGAATCCAATTAACAACAACAATCATAAAACAATAACAATGTACAATCGTCATTATATTCACTCCAAAGCACCTTGACTAACCTAACCATCTTTTCTCCTAAGGTGTTTAGTGTCATTTCCACAACACGAAGTGGCTTACAAGGTTTCTTAAATGCAGTCTCAACTTCTGGGTATTCGTACTGCTCTTGAGATACCACTACATTCGAATCATGCACGAACTTCCGTAGAAACGACACATGGAAAACATAATGCACACTCGACATCTTCTCGGGTAACGACGATCTATATATGAGCTTTCCAATTCGCTCGACTATCGGAAATGGCCCAATGAACCTTGGAGCTAAATTCCTTTTGCTTCTGAATCGCACAACATGCTTCAAAGGTGAAATCTTCACGAAAACCATATCGCCAACGTCAAATTCCAAATCCTTACGACGCTTATTGGTGTAAATCTTCTAACGATCCTGGGCTGCCTTCATTCGTTGCCGCATGGTATCGATACAATCTGAGGTCTCCCTTATCACGTAAGGCCAAGTACCAACTTATCATTAGTTTCTAACCAACATATCGGAGAATTTCACGGTCTACCATACAACGCCTCATATGGTGCCATCCCAATGCTTGATTGGTAGCTGTTGTTATATGAAAACTCAACTAAATGTTGATGGTCTTCCCATGATCCTCCGAAGTCCAATATACAAGCCCTTAGGAGATCTTCCAAAACTTGGTTAACCCTCTCGGTTTGACAACCAGTTTGGGGATGATAAGCCGTACTCAAACAATAGTCGGTTCCAAAATCTTCTTGCAAACTTTTCCAAAATCCACTCGTAACAGTGGATCTCTATCACTCACTATGCTCTTCGAGATACTGTGGAATCGAACTATCCATTTCTCATAAAGCTCGGCCAACTTCGATGTTGTACTAGTTTATCTAACAAGAATAAATCTCGCATTTTTGGTCAAGCAATCTACAATGACCCAGATTCCTTTGTTTCCTGGCCTAATTCTAGGTGGTCCGTCAATAAAATCCATCGATATCCACTCCCACTTCCTCGTAGGAACTTACAATGACTGAAGCAAACCACTAGGCTTCTTCTGTTCAACTTTAACCAACTAACGGTTCATACACTTGGAAATAAAGTTTCCAGTATCTCTTTTCATCCTTTTCCAGTAGTAGACTCACTTCATGTCCTGATACATCTTATTACCACCGGGATGAATCATCAACTTTGAGTGATGACATTCCCTCAGAACCTCATTTCTTAGTCTATCAATATCAAGAACAACTAGTCGTTCTTTATTTCAAAGCCAACCTTCTCGATCGACCTCGAGCTCTTCATCTTCTGTTTCCAACTTCTGGATAAAACTTAACAGGCTTGCATCTTGCTTTTGTCTTTGCTAATTCTTTCGATGATATTAGGTCTTATCGACAAGCTTGCCAACATTTCAGGTTCTAATTCACATCATAGCCTGAAATCGAATCTTGTCAAATACTCAAGATTCTTTCCTTCTAAAAACATTTCACTTGCGTGTCTTCAACCTAGCTCATCCGCCACTGCATTACCTTTGTTAGGAGTATAGGCTATACCAAAATCATACGACGCTAGAAACTCTAACCATCGTTGCTGCCAAAGATTCAAATCCTTTTTGGGAGAAAAGATTCTCTAACGACGTATGATCCATAAACAGCTCGAACCGAACTCCCAATAAGTGATGTCTCTACATCTTAGAAGCAAACACAATCGCCGCCAACTCTAAATCATGAGTTGGATAATTCCTTTCATGCGGCTTTAGTCGTCGACTCGCATAGGCCACAACCTTATTCTTATGCATTAGAACAGCTCCAAGACCAGTACCACATGCATCGGTTTATACCACCATCTCTTCATTCCCACTTGGAATGGTCAACACAGGAGCACTCGTTAATCTCTCTTCCAAGATTTCGAAAGCTTGCTCACACTTCACATCCTACGTGAATACTCGGTTCTTATTGGTCACCTTGTTTAGCCCACAATAATCCACATACAGTCTTGACGAGCCATTAATCTTGGTTACAATCACAACCGGTGCTTCCTATTCGGATACACTTGTCTGAATGAATCCTTTTCCTAAAATGCCATGAACTTGCACCTCTAACTCTCGTTGTTCCTTAGACACCATCCGCCTAAGAGGCATAACGACAGATCTAGCACCACCCATCAAATCGATTCTATACTAAATCTCATGATGTGACGACAAACCTTTGACCCCCTCAAAGACATCAACAACCTTACTTACGATTTTCTTCGATGATAAGTCTTCCCGTGGAACCTCAAGCGAATATAAACAACTTACAAAGAAACCATCTTCATGACTACAACAAATCACCACCATTCGCCCTTCCACATTCCTGATTGTCGCCTAAAGCTTCTCGTAATCCACTTTTGCCGCATTCTTCTTGAACCGATCCATACCTAACATAACCCCAAACCCAGCGAAAGCCGAAACAATCATTCATAAAGAGCAACCATGACTAAATAAACTAGAGTACGACAAGTCATATAAAGAGTGAATGAAGCCCATGCTTGGTTAGTTACAATCAAAGGTCTATGACAACTTCAGGTTCTACATCCATCAGCTTACAATTTTATTATATGTAAAAGAAGACGATTCTCTAGTACTAATAGGACTCAAACAAACTCCACAGGCAGAAAGCATCTCTGAACTAACAACAGCTTCTCCTAATTCTCGTCAGGAATGCAATAGGAAATCGGAATAGCTTCCAGTACACATGCTTCCTTCGGTTGCTTATCTTTCAGAAAACCTGAGCAGTTTCTTCTTGTGCCCAGGCTTGCCGCATTTAAAGCAATTCCTTTTGGATCTTGGTTTCTTACAATCCATGGCATAATGGCCCCCTAGCAGACAGTTGAAGCAAATGACATTCTTCTTGGGTTTCTTCTTTTTCTTATTCAGCTCATTATTCTACTGGGGCTAGTAAAAGTTTCTTCATGAGGCTCATGCCTTCTTCCAAAAGCCTCGTCCCAAGCAGCACTGATTCTTTCTTCTTCATCCTTAAATTGGCATCGAAGTTTCTCCAAAGCACTACTTCTTCTTGACTCTTCTTCTTCATCTGTAGGAGTATAGTCCCTTTGTTACTTAGCGCAATCATCCATATGTACATGCACATGAATACCACGCTCTACTGCCACTTCTTGAATGGGCACCCTTAGTAGGACTTGAACGACTGTCATGATGGCTTCGAGCATAAACAAACATTATGGTGCAATAGCTGAAGCTCCCAGCTGGAAACCATTGCCAACCCTTCCAGCCTTGGGCTCATCCCGGATAGTGTTTCCCATAGTTTGAGGACTTATCTAAATCATATGAGATAATTACAAAAATGAAATCCGAACACTATTATAGTCATAGACTGCTATATAGTATACATTACTTAAAAATCTACAAATACGTCTCTCATACGTGATTACTTCTTCAAACTTTGGCTAAAATCGATAACCAGAGCTCTGATACAAAATGTGACGACCGCCCATAACCCCTGCACTTATCAAGAGGAATAATGTGCTAAAAGACGTGCCAGATAGCTGTGGACGATCATTAAGATATTATGACACAAGCGGAACCTGTCGTACAAATCACAACACAAGGATAAAATAAAATAGAGCATATACAATAGGTAATATTAGTGAAACACCAAACTTTCTTGGCAACTAGAAAGTAATATCCATACATTTGGATTATAACAATAGTGTTTATACAAAGCTGCCTCACTGTAACGCTCAGAAAAGAATAAAAGACAATGGAAATCCAAATAGTATATAGTAAGAAAGACAATACGCCAGCCTTATGCCCGCCTTCGAACTGCAGCATCATCCTTACTAAGCTATCACCTATCACCATCACCTAGTCTACCCATCCAAAAGCGGATGAACAGCCCAAGGTAATAAGAGGGAAACATAAAACCTTGAGTCAGACAACAGTCTTAGTGAGCAATAAAACAACTATCTAATGTCATCAATAAAGTATATGAGAATGAGTAAATAAACAAACTAATCTACCCACAACACCAGAGAAGAACTCGACTCCCATCTTCCCCACATCGGACGGTGATGGCATTTACATCAAACATTTCAACCATTCACTCATGGAAACCAGAACAAATATTTATTCATGGAAATCAGAAGCAACCAACAAAAGCACTCATAGCATGCAGATTATATATATCTCACGTATACCATCCTAATTGAATCCATCATCCCTAAAGAACGATCCCCAAGGACTTAAACCAATATTAAACAAGCACCTAGGGAACATCTCCTTCGATGTTGGATAATCTACATGATGGTACAAACTAGGCAACAAATCATCCATGACAGACTCTGGCTATCACCGCTAATCCAGCTTCGAAACCATCGTTACTCATATGACTGGCCATATCATATTGTCATCCGTCAAGGGCTAATGGTAACCCTAGTTCTAGCAAAAACTCCATACGCCTTTCAATGATACTTACCTAGGTCTTTCAACGATACCCATGGTACTCGACCTACAACCGGTCTTACAAACGTACCCTTGCTTTTAGCGCGCTAGAATCTACGACAATGATGATTCTTCGGCCTTCGGTATCTCTAGTCGTCATCGAAGACGACTATTTAACCATTACCAACCAACTCAGAACACCTTTGAGTTGTCATTGCATCTATTGCACTTCAACAATCAACGAATGCTTTCTATCACTTCGACATTCTCCAATGAATTCACTTCGAAGTCACAGCATTACAGACCCAAACAACATCAATATACGGTTCTATATAATCCATAACGTCTCATTGATTTGCTATGGAAACAAACCACATCGTTTATGTCTTCAACCACAGCTTTTAAAAGCGCTGCTACGACTCTTACATGCCGACCCACTTATGCACGACCCGCCCCATGCTGACCGACCCCATTGCATGACCAACCCATTGCATGATTGACCCCATCTGGTGCTCGACCCCTCCATATGGCCACACAGTCTCATTGAAGTACGACTGACAGACCACCCATCTTGCTTGACCGAACCTATTTTCCAAAACGTGACCGACCCAATCCGCTCGCTCCCAAACATGACCGACCCGATATTCTCGCTTCAAAACATGACCAACCCGTGATGTGGGTGCACGAATGAACCTTCACTTGCCCGACCGACCATGATCCTCGACCCGAACCATACCTGCTCGACCAACCACACTACTGCTCGACCAACCCCATCACCTGTACTGCACTTGTACTATATGCTCGACCCGTAGCTTGTACTAGTCCAATTTATCACCAAATTCCACCAAAACTTCGCCAAACGACAAGATCGACGAATTCTACTCAACCAATTCATGCAATACAACTATAAGCGCATTATGAAATCGCTAATAATCATGAAAATGATGATTTTCATCATAAATTATGCAAATTTCACCAAAATCACGATAAATGAACATATGAACTAAACTATGAATCTAGCTTGCATAAACATATGAAATAACATAGAAATTACCGGTTTTAAGTTGCTAAATTAGATCCTATGGCGATTCACATGAAAATAGACTTAACATGATTTAGATCTAGGAGAAACCAACTTAAAATAATGAAATTATGATCATAGAACTCATATACTTGATTGAATCCGTGTGACAGATGCATATCACACACTAATTCTTCAAAATCACCCAAATACACCTAGATCTAGATCCGGATAGTGAAGAATTTTCTCTATACTCTTTGGTTCGATGATCTCTCTCTTTGATTTGCGTAGATCTAGCTTCAAACAATGTAGATCTTTGATTCCCTAAGCTTTAATGGTGGAAAGGTGTAGAAGATGGAAGAATGGAGGAACTCTAGCTCCTCCAAATGAGAGAATGGAGAACGTAAACTATTTTCCATGCCTCTTACCCCCTATTTATAGCTTTCCACTAGCCCACTAATTATCCTCTCCAAATCAGCCTATTATGGCTTAAAAACCTGAACAACCAACTGTGAAACCTTAAAACAACGATTCCTCCCAAACCGCAGAGCCAAATCCTCAATGTGACAACTCTACGGAATGAGAATCATCATTTCCTTTCCAATGAGACCGATATCAACACCTGAATCGATCCGAGTAAAAATTTATGCCATGTACAAGACTGACAGGGGAAAAACGGTCACAAAAAAATTGGTTAAAAGTATGGACATGTCTCACATCCCCGCAAACAACATATTAAAATATGAGAATGATCCAACCCTCAGGGAATAAAATAAAAATATTTTACGATCCTTCGGTATGTAAAATGCGGGTTCTTATATATTTTGATTCAATACTGTAATAATAACAAATTTACAATTCAGAATCCAAAAGTAAACAAAAAAATTAAATTGAAATCAGATCCATGAAACTTACCTTGTATGGAAAGGAATTTTGAGCGCCTATAATCGTATGCAATGAATTTAATCCCCCAATTCTTGCTTTTTAAGGCCTAAACTAATTTAATATTATTCAGAAATGGTTTGGAGAAGAAACGGAATGGCATGGCTTCCACGACTGCTCAAGAAATAATGAGTTTGATGGCTAGCCCTAGGCGTTTATTTATAATTAGTCAAAAGAACCTTCTTCGTTAGATTAGTGGAAAGAAAATCAGAACCATCGCTCAAAAGAAAACCACTTATTCTCTTCCTTAAATAAATATACATGTTTGGAAAAAAAATATGTATAGGCCTCTAAATGCAATGATTAATTCCTGCATATTCTCCTCCTTAATGTTCTAATTTAATTCTTTCCCTATTCTTTAGCCTTATCCATTTCAATTTTTTGATGCAAAATTAATACGCGTATACAATTTCTTTTGTTTTAACTTTGTGTATTTGTTCCTTTTTTAATTCAATGAACGTTATTGTTCATTTCTATTATGTTACACGTCATTTTTAACGCACATTAATTCCATTTCAAATGTGCACCATTAATATATTAATATGCGCATATTTAGTCTAAATTGAAACACTGCTTAAATAACGTTATTTCAAACTTTCTTTTTATTGCATAATTTTGTACCATTTATGATACCCGTTTATTTTGCGTGTTACTTCACCAATTTATATCTAAATGGATTATTTCTTTGTTAATGTCAATTATGACATGCGTTGTCAATTAATAGGAGCATTTCAATATTAATGTCAATTACTTTCCTTTTTCTGACTATCCATTTATTTCAATTTCAAAAGACCATTTTTCTAAAAATTTATGTACATACATAACTTAAAAATATAAATTATATTTGCACACATTTACGTACAAATATTTTCCAACGTTAAACTTTATACGTTTGTAAATTTGCTGTATGAACTCCGTTTGGAACATATTATAGATGTGAATTTATCAGAAAAATGCAACGAACGAAATGGTACACGTTTCAAAGTCCAATTCTGATGATTTCAAACATTTATGTTTTCCATTCATCATTTTCTGTAATTATTTAATTGAATTAACATTATAATAATGCGGGATGTTACATCCTTCCACCCTTTAGGAAATTTCGCCCTCCTAATTATATAAGGGTACGCTTATGTAATTTCTTGCATAATTTACAACCATCATGTGTACATCTAGTTTTGCAACCATCCATGCGCTAGTGCAAAGTACAATACATTATACAAATTCATTTATGCAATGAATTTCTAAGCGGTACATCATATATGAATGTTGTCCTATTCAAAAATATTTTGAAAACATGATGCAGACAGCCTAAATATACTTGCAATGCAATATTTTAAAACAAAACGTTTCCACTGATCCAATTTTTTGCACTCTCTTGTAGAATAAGAGCGTAGTTCATCCAATTTTTGCATCGAATCCTTACCAATCAAATTTAAATTTGCGAACTTCAGAAAAAACTAATTTTCCAAATTCAATTTCTTACATTAGAAAAAGATTAGAAGTGGGAAAGTTCGTATTTTGCACTTCACTTTTGCTCACCTTTTTTCTTGCACTTGGAACCATTGACAACTATTCTAACAAAATTCCTACTTTTTTTCCAATCACGGTTTATACAAGAAGAATTTATTTTTAAACTTTCCCAAACTTACTTTGGGAGAATTTATTTTCTCTTATTGTTCTCGTTGATTGCAGTTATTGCCTTTATTACTTGTCATTTATTTGTTTTTCTTTTAGTCGTTCATTTCTTAGTTACATTTTTAATTTATTTGTGACATCTTATGTCTTTATTCTTTTATAGTAATTATCCCACATACCTACAAAAAGAATGTTATACTAAACTGCTCTACTTTCAACGATAAAGTAGAATACTATATAGGCGTGCAACTTTGTACTATAAGAAACCAATCTCTGCTACCATCACTACTAGGAAAAAGGTACGATTGTTAAATGTGGTTATCTACTCAGGCTAGGAGGCCTAGGACCATGTCCCTGTGATATAAAAATAGGTACTCATAACTGAATCCATCCAACCATAGCATTCCTCCTTTCCATCTACCACTCTCTACAAACTCATCTTGTGTACCTGCTAGTTTCATGAGCCATTCCCAATTGTCTACCAATGATATATTGATATCCATAGGCTAACTATACCCGATACCTAAACAGATACAAACTTGACAACTCTTACTTCACCATAAAGTAACCTCATATCCTTGGGCCAAGTTCTGATCGTTTCTTAAATATGGCAACGCATCATGCCTTCTAATTTCCCAAGAAGCGCTAAAAATGGGATTTCCATTAATCTCACATCATACCACAGTTTTCCAAATAATAACCTCAAACTTGCTCTTACTTTTCATTTACCTTCATATTCCAGTTGGGCATGTTCTAGGTCTTTCCTTTAAAATTTAATCTTCTCTCATATTGTTACTGATTTGCATGAGAACTTAATTCACATTTCAATTAAACAACCATTTTTCCACTTAACTTTTATCATCTCTTAAATCAATATTTATGTGGAACCTCTCTACTCCCTTTCCACATAAACTATACAAGTTTTAAATCCTTAATTCTTTTTCATTAAAACAGTAACCTCTAGAGAGACAGCTTTCTAACAATATTTTTCTTAGTTCACATACTGTTAGCTTACTTTGTGAACTAGGCTACACAAAGAGTAAATAGTGAGAAAGACACCAATCGGTTCGGATCGGAGGAAGATAGTACAAGAGGTGAGTAAAGATCAAGAACGCAGAGACCACATCGGGTCGGATCGGTAATACGTCAGCAATACCAAAGGATAGCAAGTGGCCTTATCGGTTTGGAACAGAAGAGCACGTCAGCAACATCATAAAGCAGGTGGCTTCAGCGGTTCGGATCGGAGGAACACTTCAGCGGCATCAGAAGAAAGCAAGCAATCTCATCGGATCGGATCAGATGAGTACATCAGCAGCATCTAGGGACAGCCAGTTGCTTCACCGGGTCGGATCGGAGGCCCCGATCCGAACCCTTTTTTCCCTTTGAATCTGTAGCCGTTGCTGCGCATATCCCTTGAAGACTCGGACAAGATCTGACCATTTCTCCCACGAACTCCTACTAAACCATTGCGCTGTAGCATCTTGGAGCCTCCGAACCCGACTATCAAGGGATGAATGCCACACAATTCTGAACCGGAGCCACTTCGAGGAGATTTTTCACCTATAAATACACCACCTAGAGGCATTTGAAAGGATCTTTTGGCAAATTCTCAGTTCATACTTCCTCCATAGCCGAATTCTACAAGCAAATTCAGAGCAAAATCATCCCTTAAAGTCCATTTTTGAGAGGTTTGAGTGAGTTTATGCATTGTAACCGTGAAGTTGAGTGAGAATCATTTCTATACTTGTATTCAAATCACCAATTAAAAGAAAACAAAGTGGACGTAGGCTCGTAAACACCGAACCACTATAAATTGCGTGTTCTTTATTGCTTTTTAATTTTGTTTCATTGAATTCATATTTAATTTGGGTGTTAGAGCCAATTTTTGGTCTAACATTTTGGTGCTTTCATTGAGAATCTTCAAATTCTAAGCCTTTCTGGGATTATCATTCTACTCTTTGGACCCTCAAGTTCAAAGAAGTTAATCCCCTTTCTTTGACATCTTTCAGTACTTGTTGACTAACCGTTGAAGAATCAAGTATTATGGCTAAGACCAAAGGAAAGGAAGTGCAAGGTGCTAGGGGAAATGATGCTAGAGAAAATCAACAAGACATTGTGTTAACAAGGTCACGCGCTCAAAGCTCTGGAGCAGATCACTCCAACCAGGAGGATCCGGATCAGATCGGAGGGGCTGATCCGAACCGAGAAGAAACAAACCGAATCGTGTTGACACCGATCCGACCTGATGATCCGATCCGAACCGATGGTGTTGGGGGATCTCACTCTCTCCATCTGAACCGCCCCGACCAGGCTGCTATGGGCCGATCCGATCCGAATCAGAATGAAGCTGGAACTTCTACTCGAGCTCCCTCCAATGCTCCGATCCCAGCCACGATGACTAATGTTCAGCCTGATCCCTCTGTACCCATTACTCAGGGAGATTTTTCACGTTTTCTTGACATGCTTTAGAGCACTAAAGAAGCATTGGAAGCCCAAAGGTGTGACATCCTTCGCATGAAGGAAAACATGATCACCATGTGTAGAGAACTATAAGAGCTCTGGAGGCAGAGGACTCCTTCCCCACCACGCCATTTTGCTACAGATGATTCGCCTTCCTCGGAGGAGGAATGTCCTCGCGAGAGAAGGCTGCTTGAACGACCTCAAAACCTTGATCAATGGACTTTTGGATCTTTAGGATCCCGAGAAGATGTTGCCCGTGTATTGGGCCCTGATGACCCGAGTCTACAATATCCTATGTTGCTACCTATGCGCGGATCCCACATCTTACCCAGGGATCCTAATATTACTAACCTCACACAGCAACAACTTCTCCAACCTTTACCTCCAGAGATTGACCGGGAGCACAGAGAGTAACGTAGAGCAGTTGCCGCCAGAAACAGAAGGTTATCCCCTGATCAGGGACCTAGGGGTAATCCGAACATCAGATCTAGAGAGCCTGTGCAGACACTAACCAACGCCGATGTATTGGCAATGGTGCACCAGATTATGTCTGAAAGTCGGCGATATACCAATGAAGATTGGGGCACTGAGCGAAGTCATACCCCTTTCACAGAAGACATCCTGAATTTCCAGTTCCCCCGACGATTCAACTTGCCTCAGATGGATCGATATTCAGGAAGAACAGACCCAGGGCAACATATAATGAGATATGCATGGTTCATGAATGCGGCAACAGCTCCAGATGCCATAAAATGCAAAGCTTTTCCCATTTATCTTGAAGATGTAGCGTTAATGTGGTTCACTCGACTTCCTCCTCGGTCGGTGTCAAATTTCACAGAGTTGAGTGAGCGTTTCATGAATCAATTCTGACTCCATGCCCAAAAGTCCAAGACTGTTATAGAATTGTCACGAATTAAATAGGGCCCAGGAGAATCTTTGAAGTCATATTTGGATCGGTTTAATCTGGCTGTCACTGAAGTCACTGATCCCCATGAGCCCACTATCCTGATGGCCTTGATAGAAGGAGTAGATCCCGACACAGATTTCGGGGATTACTTGGCTGGAAAACCACCTCCTACAAGAGAATTATTCTATGAAAAGGCTAATGTCCGTTTAAGGCGAGAAGAAGCTAAGGCAAATCGGAAGAGAAAGTCCGAAGGGGCCTCGAAGGAAGGAGTCCAGAGCAATGTCGTCGTGAAATAGTCTAGTGACAGTTTAGGAAAAGTGGAAGTAAATGTTGGCAAAAAGAGTGGTGGTAATAGCAACAGAAATGGGAACGGCAATAGAAGGAACAGAAACCATGGGAATAGCTCAAACAAAAGACCCCGATTCCAGAGTTTTGAAAATTACACGCCGTTAAATGGTACATTGGAGAACATTTATCTAGACACATACAGCATATTGCAGTACAAAAAACCACCACACAGAGATTCTACTGAGAAGGAAATTGAAACAGGAAAGTTTTGCTTGTTTCATGGAACACATGGTCATTCCACCAATGAGTGTCGTCATTTGAGGGATATCATCGAAAAATTGCTGCGAGAAGGGAAGTTAGATGAATATAAAGCCGCCCCAAGGGACAGGAGGCAAGGGGGACAAGCCCCGAACCAAGAACAGCCTGCTTCAAAACCCACGGCTCAACAAAAGGGTAAGAGGATCTTCATTAACTCCATTATAGGCAGGCCTTACTTGATTGGTCGAAGTTTTAAAGCAATGGACCAGTACGTCAACGCCGCCAAGCATTTTGAAGTAGGAGAATGCAACAGCCTTGAAGACGTCACTCCAATAAAACAGCAAAAAACTATGTCTGATGATCTCGTATTCCGCAATAGAGACGAGTTTGGAGTTCAATCCCCAACCGATGATCCGCTAGTGATAACCACGACAATAGGCCCCGCTCTGGTTCATAAGGTGTTAGTGGACAACGGAAGCTCGGTCAATATCCTCTTCAAGAAAGCCTTCGAACAAATGAGGCTCGAAGCAAAAGACTTAAAGCCATGTCTACGATGGATACGTGGTTTTAACGGAGTATCCACAGCTCCAATGGGTTTTGTGGAATTACCAGTCACACTAGGGCAGGGGGATCGTCAGAGAGTAAGGATCCTGCCATTTGTAGTTCTGGATTTGGAGTCGCCTTATAATGCCTTCCTAGGCCGACCAGCCCTTGCCGAATTTAGGGCATGTATTGCGCCTTGGTGTTTGCTGATAAAATTCCCGACTGGCTTGGGAGTTGGGACAATGAGAGGCGACCAAGCTACGGGACGGGCTTGTTACTTGGCAGAGTTAAAGATGCTAATGAAGGGGCTGAATATAAATGCTAAAGACGATTCCGCCTCTCCAAAGGGGGCCTCAGCATAGCAACTAAGGGGTCCTTCCCCAAGAGAGTCGCCCTCAGACGTGCTCGAGGATATAGATCCCAGAGAGGATAGAGAACCTGGGGACATGAAGGCAACTCCCAATGAAATAACAGTTGATATACCTATTGATGAAACTAATCCAACAAATGTACTAAAGATCGGCTCGCAACTAGATCCAGTTAAAGCAAGGGAATTGGCTGATTTCTTGAAGGCAAATCTGGATGTGTTTGCCTGGACTCACGCTGACATGTATGGGATTTCGCCTACCATTATGAGCCACTCTTTGTGTATCAATCCATAACACCCACTAGTCAAGCAGAAAAGACGGATGTTGGGCCCAGAGCGGTCAGCAGCTTTGAAAGAAGAAGTAGAGAAATTAAAAGGTAACAGATTCATTAAGGATTCGAAATATCCCGACTGGATATCGAATCCTGTCCTGGTCAAAAAGTCAAATGGGAAGTGGAGAACGTGCATCGACTTTTTTGATTTGAACAAGGCTTGCCCGAAGGATAGCTTTCCTCTCCCCAGAATTGATCAACTGGTAGATTCAACTGTCGGGCATGAACTTTTATCCTTTATGGATGTTTATTCCGGGTACAATCAAATTCCCATGCACATACCAGATCAAGAGCATACAAGCTTTATCACAGACTTGGGATTGTATTGTTACGTCGTGATGCCGTTTAGATTAAAAAATGCGGGAGCCACATATCAGTGCCTGGTCAACCGCATGTTTTACAATCAAATTGGGAAGACTATGGAAGTTTACGTAGATGATATGCTAGTGAAATCCAAGCAATCTCCCGATCATACGAAGGACTTAGCAGAAATGTTTGGCATATTATGAAGGTATGGGATGAAGTTGAACCCCTTGAAGTGTTCTTTTGGCGTGGCATCAGGTAAGTTCCTTGGCTTTAT
The DNA here is from genome assembly GCA_030737875.1 of Allium sativum. Lineage (NCBI taxonomy): Eukaryota > Viridiplantae > Streptophyta > Magnoliopsida > Asparagales > Amaryllidaceae > Allium > Allium sativum. Next base: position 535,540,373 of record CM060926.1, read on the forward strand.
CGTGAGTTCCAGAGGAATTGAAATCAATCTGGATCAGATAGCAGTAGTCCGAAATATAGAGGAGCCACGAAAGATTAGGGATGTTCAAAGCTTAGCTGGAAAAGTTGCAACACTGGGCAGGTTCATCTCCAAAGCAACAGACAAGTGTGTTACTTTCTTCGATCTCATAAAACGGAGAAAGCGAAATTTTGAGTGGACTCCCGACTGTGTGGAGGCATTCCAGAATCTGTTAGACTTCTTAGAAAAGCCTATGATATTATCAAAGCCCGTGCAACATGAGGATTTGTTCGTCTACTTGGCGGTATCATCTCACGCCGTCAGTGCAACACTAGTATGTGAGGAGGAAAAAGTCCAGAAACCTGTGTATTACGTAAGCAAAAAACTAGCTGCTGCAGAACGCAACTACCCAAAGATAGAGAAGCATGCTTATAGGCTACTGATTGCTTCCCGTAAACTCTGCCATTATTTTCAGGCACACCCAATAGTTGTGTATACCGACCAACCTTTGAGACAAGTGTTGCAGAAACTGAAGCATCAGGGCGGCTACTCAAATGGAATATCGAGCTGAGCCAGTTTGATTTGAACTTTCAGCCGCGAAGATCAATACAGGAGTAGGCCTTGGCTCACTTCATAGCTGAATTTACAATTCCTGAAGAAGAAACGGTGGGTGACAAGATAGTTACTTTGGATCAAGAATTAGATCTTAGTCCGTGGAAATTATATACGGACGAAGCCAAGAATGATAGAAAGTCCGGCGCCGCAGTTGTTTTAATAACTCCTGAAGGACGATCTATCTACTATGCATTACAGTTGGAATTTACTGCTACTAACAATGATTCCGAGTATGAAGCCCTGATTGCCGGGCTGAAACTCGCCAAGGATTTGGGAGTGAAGACACTAGATATATATTGCGATTCCAAAATAGTGGTATGTCAAGTTCGGGGAGAATTTGCTGCTAAAGGACTTCGGCTCATCACTTATCTCAAGAAAGTAAAGGAGTTGTTGGAAGGTTTGGAGCATTATAGCATAACCCACATTCCAAGAACGGAAAATCAGAAAGCAGATCAATTGGCGAAGCTAGCAAGTTCAAATAGTCTTCAAGAATCCGAAATGGTTCCAATAGAGGTGTTGGATTGACCGAGTTTCGATCTAATGGAAACAGAGCTAGCCCTGGAAGTTGAACCAGAAAGAGAATCCTGGATGAAATCAATTAAGAATTTTCTCAAAAATGGAACCCTCCCGTTGAAAAAGAGTGAAAGACGAGTTGTAAGACGTAAGGCCACAAGATACGTTTTACAGGACGACTTCCTTTATCGTCAAGGGTTCTCGATGCCCCTGCTACGGTGTATCGCACACGACGACATCAAACGTGTACTGCAAGAGGTACATGAAGGTGAGTGCGGAGATCACACACGGGGCCAAACCTTAGCAAAGAAAGTGTTATGGTACGAATATTTCTATCCTACCGTGAACAAAGACGCAGCTGCTTATTCACGACGCTGCGACATATGTCAAAGATATGCCAAAGTTCCCATAGCGCCTCCGACTCAGCTCAAATCAATGGTAAGTCCGTGGCCGTTTTCCATGTGGGGAATCGACATTATTGGAGTGCTACCCATTGCTTGAGGAGGAGCCAATTATGCAAGCGTTGTCGTGGAAGCTGAACCTCTAACAACCATCACGGCAAGGAAGGTGATCAGTTTTGTGGTGAGAAACATTATTTGTCGATTTGGGATACCGAAGACCATCATAACTGACAATGGGACGCAGTTTGACAGTGTAGAGTTCAAAAACTTTTGCCAGAAATACAAAATTGACAAGCGATATACTGCAATAGCTCATCCACAGTTAAATGGACAGGTCAAAGCCGTAAATAAAGTCATTAAATCAATTCTAAAGAAGCGGCTGAAACAAGCCAAAGCCAGATGGGTAGATGAGTTCCCGTTAGCCTTATGGGCATATAGGACGACCTTTAAGATGGCTACCGGCCATACTCCCTATTCACTTTCATTTGGGTCTGAAGCGGTGATCCTGGTAGAATTGGAAGTCCCTGCTCATCGAGTTGCGTACTATGACCCGATGACGAATAAAGCTCTCCTCCTAAAGTCTATTGATATGATTGAAGAAAAAAGAGATTAAGCCAACTTGCGTGCCTCAAGACATTGACATCAAGTAGCCGTTATTATAACCAAAAGGTTCGCCTCCAAACCTTTGAATCAGGAGACCTAGTACTGAAGCGAGTCTTCCCGCCTTCAACCCAGTTGGGTCCAAAATGGGAAGGACTGTACACCATCCAACGGAAGCTTGATACAGCAGCATTCAAGCTAACGACTGTGGATGGTAAAGAGATTCCCAGAGCCTGGAACGCTCAGCACCTACGATGATATCTAAGCTAAATATGAAATGTCATTTCTTTTGTTTTCATAAGCTATGTAAAAAGGCATGACTTGCCTTAAAAAGTCTGTTTATGTGAACAAAAGATTATAAAGTGGACGTAGGCTACGACTTAGCCGAACCACTATAAAAATATCGTGTGTCATTTACTTTCCTGCATCATTTATATCTTCAACTATTACTCTATTATGACTGTGAAACACGAAATGTTAAACTAAAGTTGAAGATGACCTATATGCGGGGACAAACAAAACGACTGTTTGTACAATAAGACATAGAAGAATGGGAAGACGACATTCTTAACTCTAACTCTCAGGAATCGAGAGAGAGTATAAAGGACGGGAAGACGACGTCCTCTAAGGCGTGAAGGTGCACCCAGATGAGAGACCGCCTCAGCGAGAACTCTAACCTGGATATGAGACAGGAGAGTATAAAGATGCCAGAAAGAACAGGCGTCAACGACGAAAGGAATATGACCCCCGTCAGAAAATCGGGGACATTTGGACTTTTTAATTTAATCTTGAATAGTTTTCCCTCAGTTATTCAAGATTGACTGGGGGCATACATGTACACACATATTCCCCTCCACCATGACTCCATTACATAACTTTAGTATGGCAAGCTTTTGTATTTTTACATAAGTGCTGAACTAACGACTAACATGCATTGCAGGAAATGAATTATTTTTATTTACAAACGTGTGAGTTTGTACAAGCAAAACAAGCAAAAGAAAAGATGCGAGGGCCGCACTCGCTACAACAATTGTGAACCAGTTGAATGCCAAAATAAGATGCAGCACTTCATCATTTGGGCTTCGGATCAAACTTGGATTATTTGGCGGCTTTCTGAGCAGCCTTAGCATCCTTTTTAGCTTCGATCATAACGCGTTTCAACTTTTTCTTCCCTGTAGCCGAAATGCTAGAATCAGTTGGTTTTTTCCCAGGAGATGGAATGCTGGAATCAAGAGAAGACTTTTTAGCAAGCTCTTCTGTAATAGATCCAGTTGAAAGCTTAACGACTAACCTTGATCCAGGGTCCACCACTGCAAAAGGCTTAAGGCTTAAGGCTTTCGGGGTCCAGGTCTTCAACCTTTAGCTGCATACGTTTATCTTGCTCGGCTTTCATTTCAGCCAAAGTGATGTCATCAGCGCTTTTGGATCCCCGACTATAGCCACATCAGGTTCTTCCTCATGCCCCTCGCTACCGCCATCATCGTTCAAGGCGGCTATCATCTCGTCATCATGAGGAGCACCAGCCTTATCCTTTTCTCCTTTAGCCTTCTCCGCGGATTCCATTCCGGCAGTGGTCCCCTGAGGCACGTCAGTCTTCTTGGACGGTTCAGCACCTACAGAATGAGAAGCAATAATTACCAACTCAGGATAAAATAAAGGATCCTTCGTTGATTGCCCGATTATGTGATGAAAAGCGGAGACAGGTTTGACGAATTGGGGTGAAAAGGTATAAATACCTTCCGAAGATCTCTCAGCTGCAGTGACTGCCGTCTCGGGAATGGGGGATAAAAGAGATGCCTGAGGGATCTCAGGGTTTTCGAGGTCGTATCCCTCAACTTCAGGAGTTTCAGCGGTAGTAGAAGAAGAACCAGCCTCGGAGATATGCTTTTGTTTGGCCATCCTCTTTTCCTCCTCCATGGCAGCAGCGATGAGGCGACGCCCCTCAGCCATACATGCCTACTCATCATCTCTTAAATATTTTTCCATGAGCTTGTCTTCATCGACGGAATCTACCTTGAGTTCCTCCTTCTTCCATTCAATAATTTGGCTCCACACGTGAACCAAGGTAGTCGGATAATCTTCGATCCAAGAGATGTTTCGGTGGCGAATTATATGCGCAAAAAATTAATCATTAATTTGCCGAAACCCTGCACATCCTCCTGGGCCTCTGACAGTTGCTTGCGGGTCTCTTCGGCCGACTTAATGACACTTTCAACATTACCCTCCGCTAGGGCAGCCCTGTTTTCGGCCTCCATCAACTTGGAAGCCAAGTCAACGTTTTTCTCCTCCAATTCAGCGTTCTTCCTCGCTAACTCGGCCATTTCTCGCTCAAGAGCAGCGTAAGCAAGTTGCATTTTGGCGTTATCCGACTTAGCATCTTCTGCTTGCTTCTTCAACTCCGAGCGCTCCTGACTATGAGACTCGAGCAAGTCATGATAACGTTTTTGCAGCTCTTCAAATTGCTGTTTGAAATTGGCAGCATCCCGTTGAGCGATGACATGTTGGGCCTGTGTTCTCAAGATCTTTCCCCAAATTTTTCAAGGCTTTTGCATTGGCTTCTGCAGTCTTTTTCATTGAGTCAGTATCCGTGATTAGAGTTCGGATGATTCTGGAAAGGTTACGCGAATACTTGAACATCTTTGAATATTGTCTTTCGACTGCGTCAATTTTCGCTTTGGCCTCGTCTGCCCACCTTGAGGAAATGGGCTCGAGGGCAGGTAAGAAAGTCAGGTTTTCAAAATAGTGTTCGGGGAATTGTTTCTCCAGATATGCCCGTTTAACTTTAGCTTCAGCATCCAATGGTGCAGGTGCGCTATATGTTAGCTCCGTATCCTTATGATGAGCAGGCACAATGGCTTCCTCACCCTTCCTAGGCCGCTTAGCAGGAACCTTATGCTTGCCTCGTGAGTCTGTACCTTTCGGCGGGCTCCTTTCTCTACTGCGTTTTTCTTGAGGAGAGGTTTGTTCTTTTGACTGCGACGTCTCTTCTCCTCGACGACCTTGGTAGCTTTTGTATCGCTCTGGATCCGACCTAACTGGAGAGCGGGAGCGCGAGGTCCGCGACTGATAAGAGTCATAAGGTCTTCTATCCTCTCTACCCCGGCTTTCGCGGCGATCATGCTCAACGTCAGAAGGGGGTCTGGTCATGCTGCAACGTAGTTTCCTGATGTCATAGTGAGCACGAGACATTGTACCTGTCCAATAATGTAAGTGGAATTTAGAATCGGTATTCTCATAAGAAGTAAGTGTTGTGAAGTGGGGTGCTATTGTGTTAAGTGCATCCTAAGTGGTGTTCCCCCCCCCCCCCCGACAAACCAGAGTCCAAAGCCAAGCCAGTGCGAGTGGGCTCTTTGGCCTTAACAGGAGTAGTCTCCTCTGAAGAAGTAAAAACTAAAGGATTTGTGCCAAAATCCTCGGAAGTACATATAGTTTCAGGTAGGGGGGATCTCCCAAGCCCTGAAATATAGGATCATCAGTAGTAGGGGCATCTCCTTGGGAAGCGTCTGTTGGCAGTTCTTTAGGAGATAATGATTTTTCAGGAGAAATAGCATCCCCAAGGATGATGTACCCTTCTCGGTGTTTTTCGGCTATGTTGGCCAGCTCATCGTCTTGAGTCGAAGATGGAGAAGGTGAAGTTCGAAGTGGTATTGTGGGGCTTTTCGAGCTCTCGCCCGTTCCTGGAATTACGTCCACTGGGGGAATATATACATATGGACCCGACCCGTGACCTATGCTACGGGTAATGGACAATAACCCCTGGTGATGGAGGTATTCATCCTTAAGGACTTCATCGATAGTTAGAAATTTTTGGTCACCATTGAGGAGCTAATGCATCCGATCAAAGTACACTTGACCCGATATTTGCATTGGATTATCAACTGCAAAAAAAAGAAAATGGATTAATGTGTTGATGTGAACATTCAGAGTTGAGATTTAGAAAACCAATGCTTTACTTGATTTTGTCCATCTCCTGGCACATCCCGGCTGTTACCTTATATAAAACCACTCCAACTTGGAATCGCCGGCCTTGCTACTGAATGGCGCTGAAATTATTTTCCTTTTTGGGACTGATTCGAAGTAAGAGAAAGAAGGAGTTTCTCGAGTCCGATGCTTGAAGTTATAAAAGAAATGAACGTCATCGAAAGTGAGCTCTGTACCTAAGATCTCGCGGTATGCTACATATAAGGTATATAGGTAAGCATAGGAGTTCGGATCCAACTGCACGGGGGCAATCCACATCTGTCTTAGAAAGTTGACAACAAAAGGAGAAAACGGTGGAATAGCTCCAACCATGCACATCAATCGGATGATTGCCATAAATCCTTCTGGAGGAATGTGAGGACGGTCAGTTTTTGACGGCACCAGAGTATCCCTTCTTAGTATACCGTGCTTTAGACATATGCGAGAAAGTCTATCATCGTCGATCATTCATTCAACAGAGTCTGGGGGTGATTCCAAGATAATGGCAGACTCAAATTCGTCAGGAGCTCGGTAATCTCCAATCTTGCCTTCCTCCTCATAGCCCAGAGAAACTTCGCTGTCCGAAGGTGTTTCGTTGTTATGCGTTCCCATTTCATAATCTGAGCCCTCGTCATCCCATTCAGGGTCTGAAGGAGAAGTTATGTCATCGAGAGTATATTTCTCAGAAGTTTCTGCCATTTCCATCTTCTTTGATAGTCTAGAAGAACGTCTCTCGGCCATGATCACTAGACTATTGAAGAAACAACAGCAGGGATTAGAGTAAAGTTGCCCGTGTCCCCCGTGTGTGTATATGAACTAAAGTGTGTGCTACGTGTGACAAAGATGCAAAGTAAATACATGAAAACATAATGTAAAGGTTCAAGGAAGCAGTAATGTTCAGAACGGTTCTTGATATTTGTTTATGTTCACAAGGCACTATCCTAACTGTCCATTAAGTTGAAGATAATATTGAGAATTTGTTTAACCAACTAAGCAAGGTCTTATGTGCAATCTTGGACTGTCTTTCGGTTCGGTTCGGATACACACGTTAGGGTCGGATCGGGGAGAAGGCCTTGTGCTAGCCTGGGACAAGAGTTAACGCCAAGTGACCAAAATCAGATCGGTTCGGAGGTGAATACTCGGACGGTCCGGATCGACTTGAACAGCCATGCTTCTCCTCTTCTTTATTTCACATTCCGATCCGGCCCGGTCAAGTAAATCCTGTTCTTCTCTTGGCTTACAAGTCCGAACCGATCCCCTGCACTCCTCTCTCTTTATCCTCATCTCTACCTTGTCACCCGAACCGATCCCCTGCACTTCTCCTCTCCCTTTTTCTCTCCTCTGCGGGGGTCAAAATCGATCCTATGTTGAGAGTCCCAGTGGAAATCGAGTACGGATGCATTCGAACGCTCAACGAAGGATCTTAACCCCCTCCACCGTCGCCTCGAGGGAAATTTAACGCCATTAGCGACGATGGCGGAGTGGAGGAGGTCATGGAGATGAAATATATCGAATACATCGCTGGAATCGTTTAAGGGAACCGCGAATTTAAGTTAAAAGCAATTATAAAGAGGAGATTCAAGATTATAAAACTACCTATGTGTTGGATTCGAGGATTAAAACAAGAAGAATTTCAGAGTTTTTAAAATTCTAGGGTTTAGATGCGAGTTTCGCTGGAAGAGAATAATAAAGAAGGAAGAGGAAGAAGGAGATGAGGAGGGTACTTATATGAAATCGCTGTGACTACTCGTATTCCTAGCCAACTTCTTTCCGTTCGGACCGGAAGTCGAGCCCATGAAGGAACTCTGGCCTGTTAGTCTATGGTGTAGCAGTGTTGAAAGGCTCATCCGAGTGTGCTACTGAAGAAAACCCATTCGGATCGAGATCCGAACCGAACGCGATCATTCAATGACTCTAGTTCAAAGGTTGTCTTGTAAATTGCTTCGAATCACACTTTATCTTAAATAAGAATGTACTTCGAGGGGGGAAAATGTTAGTCTACTTTGTGAACTAGGCTACACAAAGAGTAAATAGTGAGAAAGACACTAATCAGTTCGGATCGGAGGAAGATAGTACAGGAGGTGAGTAAAGATCAAGAACGCAGAGACCACATTGGATCGGATCGGTAATACGTCAGCAATACCAAAGGATAGCAAGTGGACTTATCGGTTCGGAACGGAAGAGCACGTCGGCAACATCATAAAGCAGGTGGCTTCGGCGGTTCGGATCGGAGGAACACTTCAGCGGCATCAGAAGAAAGCAAGCAATCTCATCGGATCGGATCGGATGAGTACGTCAGCAGCATTTAGGGATAGCCAGTTGCTTCACCGGGTCGGATCGGAGGCCCCGATTCGAACCCCTTTTTTCCTTTGAATCTGTAGCCGTTGCTGTGCATATCCCCTGAAGACTCGGACAAGATCTGACCATTTCTCCCACTAACTCCTACTAAACCAATGCGCTGTAGCCATCTTGGAGCCTCTGAACCCGACTATCAAGGGATGAATGCCACGCAATTCCGAACCGGAGCCAATTCGAGGAGATTTTTCACCTATAAATACACCACCTAGAGGCATTCGAAAGGATCTTTTGGCAAATTCTCAGTTCATACTTCCTCCATAGCCGAATTCTACAAGCATATTCAGAGAAAAATCATCTCTTAAAGTCCATTTTTGAGAGATTTGAGTGAGTTTATGCATTGTAACCATGAAGTTGAGTGAGAATCATTGCTGTACATGTATTCAAATCACCAATTAAAGGAAAACAAAGTGGACGTAAGCTCGTAAATGCCGAACCACTATAAATTGCGTGTTCTTTATTGCTTTGTAATTCTATTTCATTAAATTCATATTTAATTTGGGTGTTAGAGCCAATTTTTGGTCTAACACATACATTACTGTATAACCTTTTAATGTTGACTAATTTTCCATTTTTACTTCCCTACTTCTTATTTGAGCTTTCTACAATCACCGGTTTAGTTTACGGCTTGCGCGCATTTCGAGATAATTTCCCAAAGCTCTACCTAGTGTTCAAGTACACTACTGGAATTATCCTACTAAACCATCTTAAATTTTCAAAAATATTTTTTAAAAAAAAGCTTTTATAAAAAGTCAAAATTTAGGGAAATAAGAATTGACTACTTTTATTGAATATTGTAAAATCTATCTAAAATCTATACATTTCTAATTCCTTTATTCGTGCCTTCCCTTTTCTACCTTTGTGACTCAACTCCACAACTTACTTACATGCCTTATTCTTTTGGAAAACAAATCTCTATACTTTCTTTAAAAAATAAATTTTAATGCCAAAATCAATAAATTTCTGAAAACTTTAAAATTTCAAATTTGAAACCTGGAAACTCTTTTAGAAATCTTTTCCTATACCTATTTCTATTTCAAATTCTTCTAAAAGTTTAACTGTGGGACTAGGTATAAGATGCTTTCCAAACTTACAATTTTCTAAATTTCTTACAAGAAATGAATTTACTTCCTTACTAATCCTTAAGTATACTTCCAAACTATGAGTGGTGTCCAACTCTTGTGCTATCTATGCACATTATATATATCCCCAATCCATCCATTTTCCAAACTCATGGCCTTATTAGCCACGCACAACTTGGACCAATCGTCTATTTCTAAGTTCCGATAACTTTCCCAATGATCATTAAATCTATTGTACACCCTATACATGGATAAGTCAGAACTTACTCTTTTAGGACCTTTACAATTCTAAAGTCAGTGTATGAACTCATTACTCAATACTGTACATGTGCAGTTTTCTCAAAAGTGGATCTCTCTTATGGATTTAGGTATATTATATATATATATATATAATACAAAATTTATGCTTTTAAAATACAAATACACCACTCAATAATCATATATAGGAATCCTAAACCTGAGCTCTGTTATCAGTTTTAACAACCCGAATTCCGATGGATTTGGATTTTTCAAAAATTCTAAATTCAACCACTGAAACTCAAGATGACTTGCCAGTTTTCTTGTAGAAAAGACAGAGATAATAAATATATCAGGGACTGATAAAACATCTCACAGCGGTATGGATAAAATATAATAATCAAATATAGCCTTGTTGAGATAATGACACCATCTAACCAGTGTTCAAAGGCTAGCAAATACCTGCCATAAATCTAACCTGCGAGTATGTTATAAGAATGGGGTCAGAACACAAGTTATAGTGAGGGGAAAAATTATACATTCTAAAATAACACTACATATACTGTTCAGTTACATTTTGTTAATTATTAGGTTATTCAGGTTAACGAACATCTAGGCTCTGCATACACGTCGCACACATCTACTCTCCAGTAGCTAAACCTAATATAATATATACGTCGATATGCCCAACATACTAAGGTACTCCCGATAGTACACTTATTGTTTGGTCTCCGTCGTCACACCACGGATGCATGCACAACCTCCATCCTATGCCAAACCGTGTACAGAAATCTCCATTACTACGCCATGTAATTGCACGTAACAATCATCGCTATGCCACGTAAGCGTATGGATCCTCGTATCTGAACTGATTGGTCAAACCATGTCTCAACACGAAGTAATGCACGAACGTCTACAATATACCACCAAGTGCATGTATCTAGACTCTTGCATGAACATATAGCTTATTATAATTCGAGTTCTGTAATACGGCCGCATCCAATGCACAGAACTCGGTCGGGAGATTTCGATATCTGTAAAGAATGGCTTCGTTAGGCCTACATTACAGATATCCACTTGTGGTATGTCTCATTTCACAGTGGCTATGACCCTACCCTATCCCATCCCTCAACTAATGAAAGACCGCATTAAGAGCTAATGGCATGCCCCTATCAGGCAATCTACATCCAATTTGGCATGTCCCTCAACCAACATCTGGATAGTGAAAGATCGTTGGTTTGTTGGTTTGGCTCTAGTCTGTTTACATCCCACTGATTGCCGATGATATGTATTCAATGATTACTATCCTTAATTTGGTCCTGACAACCTCATCCTAGAACGAGACAAACTGCCGAATCACCTAATGTCATCTGGCATAGCCTTCTGATTATCACATCATAGTTGCAGTCAAGGTATACTTTAGATGGTGCAACATACCTGCCTTCGAGCGACGGCTTCATAAGGTTGTTCCTCAGAGGGTTGTCTCAAAGTACCCTTCCACCTCACGCGGAAGCCTCGTGCTTATCTCCAGTCCCATAGAATACTAGTTGGACGTGCTCCTCATTTGTCTCCAAACACCACGATGATGTACCCTGTTGGGTTCTTCATCTCCATACGTATGGACTGGCCTAAGTGCATCAAGTTATCGCGTTATTAGACCCTATCTCTAATATTTTAATCATGTGCTTGCTTTAACTTATCACACTTCTAATTCACTTTATTATTTACACATTCATTCTCTATGCAAGTTACTGGTTTATTAGCTTATATTTGGTCGCTTTCTTTCCCTAATCAGCCTCACGCTGCCGGAACAGACCATATCTATAAGCCACTTATTTTCCCTAATCAGCCCTATGATGCCGGAATAGACTTCCACTTATTAATATTACATTCATTAAACTTAATATTTCCCTCATTCATAAGTTTACTTAATAATAGGTCTCTTCTCTTTTTCATGTAATCCTAAACTTATGTATACCATTACTACAACCTTTGTTATGGGTTTGCTTATTAACTTAGTTTCCCCTAACTAAGATTTATTAATAAGGTCTAATCTCATATTCTATTATAAGCTATGTTGTAATTTTACTTTTCCCTAGGATAAGCCTATCTATTATATATTATTCCATTCATTATAATAGATTACATTCCCCATTCATCACATTATTTCTAAATTCCTTATTATTTAAGCAAACCCTTACTTTTGTGACCTTTCTTTAGTTACCATCTTGTACATTTTTATTATTATTGGAAATATTTAATATACTTTATTAAATTGGTTGTTGAAATATAATAAAAAAAATATTTCCATAGTATACATCAATTAAGATCTGTAGTTGCTAGTTATTTCTCTTCATTACATTATGTATATGTTTTTGATTAGTGTGCAATACGACAAAACCCCTATTTCACACGAATCCCCATTACCTTTCTTATTCTTTCAACTATGTTCTCTGTGATTTACCGTAATGATAATTATGAAAATGCATCCATTTTCCACCTTTAACTAACTCAGCCCACTACTAATTCCCTTTTTCTGAGTTATATGTTATTTCTTGTTTTCTTACACAGTTCCCGATTCCAATTTAATTACAGTTAATTTCTGCATACAACTAGGCTTACTAATCTCCTATTCCATTTTTCCACATTTTGCTGTAATTTTTCCTAACCCAATCTTTTTTACATTCTAAACAATGTGCTTTGGGAACATACACAAAATCATCGTCAAATTTATAATCTTATTATTACAGTAATTTCTTAAGCCCAAACATAAAGATATAAGAATGAATTTACACAATAGCAATATTCTTGACACTTTTAGGGAATGAATTACATAATAACCACAACAATTCCATTTATTTATTTCGTTAAGAATAATTAAACGATAAATATACCGTTACGAAAAGACATAATTTAAATCCACTCACCTGTAAGCTTTCCAATTCCATAATCTGATTCAAAATTATTAACCTTGGTTTCTTTCTAATTTGATTCAGTAAGCAATAACCACATATTTACAATTCAGAACCCAAAAGAAAATGAAAGAATTGAATTAGAATCAGATCCTTAGAAGTTACCTCATATGGAAAGGAAATTTGTGTGCCTACAATCCTAAGCTATGAATTTAATTCTCCTATTCTTATTTCTAAAGACCTAAACTAATTTAATTTGATTCAGAAAAGGTTCGAAGAAGAACTGAAACGGTAGGGCTTCTACATCTTTTCAGAAAGTAATGAGTTTGATGGCTAGCCCTAGACGTTTATTTATAGTCGCTCAAAAGAATCTGCTCCGTTAGATTCATGGAAAGCAAATCAGAACCGTCGCTCAAATAAAACCATATATTCTCTTCCTTAAATAAATATGCATGTTTGGAGAAAACGTTTATAGGCCTTTAAAGGCAATGATTAATTCTTGCCTAGTCTCTTCCTTATTTTTATGATTTTATGTTCTAATTTAATTCTTTCCCCATTCTTCAGCCTTATCCATTTCAAATTTCAAACACAAAATTAATAGCGCATATAATTTCTTCCATTTTAACTTTTTGCATGTTTATTCACTTTTTAATTCAATGAACGTTACCTTTAGCATTTATTTCTATTATGTTACACGCCATTTTTATACGCGAATTAATTCCATTTCAAATGCGCATCATTAATATATTAATATGCACATATCTAGTTTAAATTGAAATGCTACTTAATTAACGTTATTTCAAAGTTCCTTTTTATTACATAATTTTGTACCATTTATGAACTGCATTTATTTTGCGCATTTCTTCTACAATTATATTTAAATAGATTATTTCTTTGTTAATGTCAATTATGACATGCATTGTCAATTAATAAGAACGTTCCAATTTCAATGTCAATTACTTTCCTCTTTCTGACTGTCCATTTACTTCAATTTCAAACAACCATATTTTTTAGGAATTTATGTACATACATAACTTAAATATATAAATTATTTTTACACACTATTAACCGTCCTTTTGGTCTGATTCCCAAAAGCATACCATGTCCAATCGACTCGGCCTATCGTGTGGCACCAAAGCCCAAAGTGTCACCAAAGAACTTATTCAAGCCTGGAATGAGTCGTGCGAGCGTTAGCCTCATAACACCTCACAACCATCATTTCGCATCACTAAAATGTAGCCTCCTTCTTGAATTCGCCTTTCTCATTTCAACTCCCACTCTTCGAATACCTGCTCCTTCGCATCCCTAGGAACTCGACTCCCTCTTATGGCAACCAGATCGTCGTGCATCGATTTCGCATCACTCAAACATTCCCTCCCACTGAACTTCGCATCCTCGCATCCCACATTGCTTACTCTCATTTCATATCCATTGGGATATGAAATTCATATCCCTCGAGGTATGATTTTTTGTATCCTAGGGATGCGCATTCGTATCCCTACAAGGATACGAGATTTCATATCCTAGAGGGATACGAGATCCTCGTATCCCCCAGAGGGATACGAAATTCCTTGATATAAAACATCAGGATGCGAAATTCCTAGAACCGCCTATTCGGGATGCAAAATCTATTTTGTGTTCCCCCAATCATACCTACTCCCACCTAATCCACTACCTATAAATACCTTCTTCCTCATACTTCAAAAGGGTTGGCATTTTCATGATTTGAGAGTTCTATAAGGATATTGGACATCATTAATGGCTGCCTTGGACTTGAGGAAGAAGAAGAACCTATATTTTTCTCCTAAGGCATTACATATGCAAAATATGACTCTAAAAAACTTAGCCAAAATTGGTATGATGATGCCTAGTACTTGTAACCTTCAATAATCAAGAAAAATTTGCAAATGCTTCAAAGTGGATGTAGGTTCGATACGAACCGAACTACTATAATTCTTTGTGTTCTTTTCCCACTGCATATTTATTTTCCATACGCAAAACATTATTCTCATGTAATCGAGAATCCTTGGGTGTAAAGATAATTTTAGCCATTAAAACTTTGGTGCTATCACTAAGAGACTTACTCGCTTCTTTCCATTCGACATCCATCTCAACTTCAAAGCACTACTCAGGTTTTTCTCAACCTACACTTTAAGTTTGCTTATAATGAAAAAAAAAATCTAATCGCCGGAACTTCTATTATGGCTGACACTGCTACTTCTCATCGGCCCCTACCCTTGGAAAACTCGACTGATATAGAAACACTTCCTTCTTATGATCCTGATGCTCCAGCAAACCAAGCTCAGCTCTTCGAGCTCAACAAAAAATTGAAAGACTAAACTCGAGAGCTCAACGGCATGTTGAAGACAAACATTGAGATAATGCAGTGACTTCAAGATAGTCAACGCTACGTCTCTCGTATTTAACTTAAATAGAACAGCGCTCGTCTGCTACTCAATACCTCGGAAAGTTCTTCTTCTGACACTCACGTTAGGGGCTAAAGCCAAAGGAGGAGGACGACTACTAACGCCAACGCCCTCGCCAATACTAATGCCAATGGTAATGGCAATGACAATGATAAAGATAATGGAACTAACGTAACTTGTAGTGGGAGCGCGTCAACGCGACCATTCTCGGTTGGTTAATAACGATGAAATCGGTCTTTGTAAACGACCCCCTCCACGATAGAACCCAACTGGCATCATTCTGAACTTGGAACCTACGTATCAAACAGGCCAAAGTTCAACATGATCAAGTTCAGCAGGCTCAAGCTCAGCCTCGTCGTACTTACCAAAATCAAGTAGACGAGGCTAATGACATGGATGAAGATGATCCCGATGTCAATCCTCGAAGACGTCCGCGTCCCCAAACTCATGAGCTTAACAATGACTACAGGATTTCAACGGAGGTTCAGCCTTTGTATCTCACCGAAGTGATTCGAATGATCCTCAGAGAGACACAGGGAAATGATACCGACACTCGGGAAACCAACATGAGGGATAACCCCTTTACTTGGGATGTCCACGAGGCAAAGTGTCCTCGAGGTTTCATTATGCCCCAGCTTACAGCTTACTTGGGGAAGATTGATCCCTGCAACTTTCTAAACCATTACGAATGACATATGGATTCCAGTCGTGCCACTGATGCCATCAAATGCAAGTGCTTCCCAGTTTTCTTAGAAGACACATCTCTTTTTTGGTTTACTCGACCTCCAGCTCGTTCCATCTCTACCTTCAACCAACTCGCTTCTAAAATTGTTAAGCAATTCAGAATGTACGTCGCAAGGCCGAAGGATACTCTTACTCAATCGAACCTATAACAGAGCATGGGGAGTCTCTTAAAACCTACCTCGAATACTTCATCACCGCCCTTATTGAGTTTGACAATCCAAAGCAATGCATAGTAGTTCAGCTTGTTAAAGGCATCCTGCCTAAGTCCGAGTTTGGAGCATGGATAGACAAAAAGCAACCCAAGACCTTGGAAGCTTTCTATGAGAAGGCCGATCGGTTTCTTTACCAAGAGGAAGCATGGAAAATAAGGGCATCTCAAGGCAGTCATCCGAACAACCCACACTTGGGCACTATCATGGACATCGTCAAAGGGAAACAGGTCGGAGAATCTTTCGACCAGGGTAGGGGTGATTCCATTTAACCCAAAGCAAACAATGGGAAACCTATCGGTCGTAACAACCAGGCACTACCCGAAGAAGCACAACCGCTACCCGACTTAGAGGAACTACACTCCACTTAACCTAGAGCTGGAAGCAATCTACCTTGAGACATGTAATACCATCAGTACAAGTAACCGAACATGAGAGAATCTACTGACCACAAGAAGATCTACGGCAAATACTATTGATTCCACGACATGTTCAGACATAGCACGAATGATTGCCGCCACCTCAAGGATGCTATAGAGAAGCTTATCCGAGAGAAACACTTGGAGCAGTACGTTCGAAATCCCAGAAGTAGATGTAGGCCCTTCAACACCTGCACTTCCTCCATCTATTACAGCTCCAGGGCCGTCCAATTAAAGACCACGTGGATCAACACCATCTGTGGTGGACATCCCCCCGCAAATGAGAGCTTTCAATGTATGGAGGAATACGTCAATTCCATTAAGCATGTCAGCTATGAAGCATGCTCTTCCTTGGACGAATATGTCCCCGCCAAGCTTTAGAAAACGATGCAGGATAATATTGTTTTTCGCAAGAAAGAGTCTACGAAAATTAAAATCTCATTCATAGACTTCACATCATTTCAGCACACTTAGGCCAAGCCTATGTCCTAAGAATCCTCGCTGATTCTGGAAGCTTCAACAACATAATCTTTGAGTCGTCCTACGACCAGATAAAACTTAAGGCCAAAGACTTGAAGCCTTGTCACGCCACTATTCATGGCTTCAACGACTCCTCCAACCAGCCGGTAGGAACGGTAGACGTAATACTTGAAATCGGAGATGGGGATCAAATTAGAGTCTAGACCTTGCGTTTGTAGTCATCGATGTTATCTCTCCATACAACATCTTTCTCAGACGCCCGTTTGGTGCAGAGTTCAGAGTTTGCATGGCACCTTGGTCCCTTCTTATGTAGTTTACGATCGAGAATGGGATGACCAAGCCATAATGAGAGATTGCTATCTCGCCGAATTAAAGGACGCTGTCAACAAGAAGAAAGGGAAGAGCGTAGAGCCGCCCGTTTATGCCAAAACCATTAGTGCGTAGCAACCACTAGAGTCTGGGTTCGAGCTCAGACGCGACTTCCGTCTTTCTAACGATACGGATTTGAGGGAAGACAAAAAGCCTGATTTCAAAAGGGCTACCCCGGCGGAACTAAATATCGACATTCCATCAGTCCCGTTGATCTGAAAAGGGTCTTGTAGATTGGATTGCAACTTCACCCAACAATAAAGGAAGATCTAGTGGACTTCTTAAGTGATAATCTCGATGTATTTGCTTGGACCCACTTAGATATGTATGAGCAACGACCCAAGAGTCGCTTGTCACATGCTCAGTATCAACCTGAAGCATCTTCCAGTTAAACAGAAGTGTCAAATCTTGGGAATAGAGAGATCGATGGAACTCAAAGAGAAGGTGGAGGCTACTTGACAACAACTTCATCCACGATGCCCACTACCCTGAATGAGTCTCCAACCCGGTCTTGGTCAAGAAATTGAATGGAAAGTGGCGAACGTATGTCAACTACTCAAATTTGAACAAAGCCCGCCCAAAGAACGACTTTCCACTTCTAAAGATCAACCAGCTAGTTGATTCAATGGTCGGCTACTACCTTCTCTCCTTCATGGATGCATACTCAAGCTACAATCAGATTCCGATGTAACTTCCAGGTCAGGAGCATACTTCATTCATTACTGAGCTTGGGCTCTACTGCTATGTTTTCATGCCTTTCGGTCTCAAGAAGGCTGGAGCCACCTATCAATGGTTGGTCAACAGCATGTTCAAGGAGAAAATCGAATGATCCATGGAGGTCTATGTAGATGATATTCTCGTAAAAACATAGGTACTGAACGACCACGTCAAAGAGCTCACAGAAATGTTTGATGTCCTTTGTAAATATGGAATGAAACTCAATCCCTTGGAATGCTCTTCCGGCATTACATTGAGAAAATTCATGGGTTTCATTGTCAACTCACGAGCATCAAAGAAAATACAGAGAAAATCCAAGCTATATGGGATATCCAAGCTCCTTAGAGCTTCAAAGATGTTCAAAGATTAAATGAGGAAGTGGTCGCCCTAAGTTGAATCATCTCAAAAGCCACTGATAGATGCATCCCCTTTTTTGACTTGCTTAGAAAAGAGAAGCGCAACTTCACATGGACACTGAAGTGCATTATTGCATTCCAGAACCTCTTGAATCACTTAGAGCGACCACCTATTTTTTCAAAACCCGTGGATTACGAAGACTTATACATCTATTTGGTTGTTTCTATGCAAGCAATTAGTTCGATGATAGTGCGCGAAGAAGATCGTGTCCAACGGTCCGTTTACTACATCATCAAGAGGTTGACAGGTGCAGAAAAGAATTATCCAAAACTCGAAAAACTTGCTTACTTCCTGTTAATCTATTCTCGGAAGCAACGACCATACTTTTAGTCTCATCCAATCGAAGTCCACATTGACCAGCCGCTAGACCTTCAACGACCTGAGGCTTCCGGGTGACTTTTGAAGTGGAATATGGAACTGAGCCAGTTTGAGATTACTTTCATTCCTCATCGAGCCATCCTTGGATAAACCTTGCAGACTTTATAGCAGAGTTCACTATTCCCGAAGAGCCTCCTTCAGAAGATAGTGAGCCTACTGACATTTAGTGGAAACTACATGGATGGATCATCTAACAGTCAGTGTTCTGGTGCTGGATCATGTTCGTTACTCCTGAGGATTGCCCGATCTGTTACGCTATACAACTCGACTTCCTTGCCACCAGCATGGTGCAAAATGTAAAGCCTTGATCGCTGGAAATAGAATTGAAATTGAACTCAACATCAAGGCTATCTGGATTTACTCCGATTCATAACTCATAGTATGCCAAGTGTTGGGTGAATATCAACCAAGGGGGCTTGGCCTGCTCCCTGCGTTGCTTGGGTCCGAGAAATGCTTACCCACTACGACCACTATGTCAATGCACACAACCCTCGAGAATAAAATGACAAAGCCGATTGATTAGCCAAGATGGAAAACTCTAGGTATTCGCAACTCTTGGGACTTGTCCCAGTCCAAGTACTCGACTCTCCGAGTATCAATCAAATGCAAATGATTTGATATCAAGGACAGAGACTGAGACTGAGCCGGAACTAGAGTACTGGATGACACCAATTAAGATCTATTTTCTCCATGGAATCCTCCCTGATCGCTCCAAGGAAAGACGAGCACTCATCCACAAATCATCACGATACATCATTCAAGATGGAGTGCTATATCGAAGTGGGTTCTTTATTCCATCACTCTAGTGTGTAGCCACAATGGTGCCAACCGTGCACTGCTGGATGTCTATGAAGGCGAGTGCGGTGACCATACTGATGGGCAAACTTTGGCAAGGAAGATCCAAAGTCTACTTCCGGCCAACACTTGACCAAGATGTGGCAGACTATGCCCGCAAGTGCGACAAGTGCCAGTAGGGTTGCACACAACTCATATCCAATCCGACCCAACCTATATAAACTCAATCTAACCCATCCTAGTTCGGTTTGGATATGGGTTAAAATTTGTAACCCATACTATATACGAGTCGAGTTTGATATTTTTTCAACCTAACCTTAATTTAACCCAACCCAACCCTATATCAAAAAACTAGCTTAATATCATCCCACTTAAATTTAGAATAGTATAATCCTATAATAATGTTTATGTATTCTGTAGTAAATATTCAAAAAAAACATATTTCATGTCAATCCAAACTAGATAGAATATGGCTAATATATTTTAAAGAGAACTTTAATGCATTTAAAATGAAACACTTGTTCTACTTTGTAGTATATTAATTTCATATGATGTATTTTACAATGAAATTTTAATAAAACATGTCTAATAATGAACCGATTATTTTGAATGCATTATGCTAGCTAAAATCCGATATATTATGTTGAATATTTTAACATTATTTTTTGAAAAATTCCCTTATTCTCATTTTTTATTATATTCAAGCAACCCAACCCAATCCTATTAAACTCGACCCAACCCATACTTTAACCCAACCCATATCCAACCTCATATAGGGTCAGATACGGGTTGAACTACCTTAAACCCATACCTAGGCGGGTCAGATAAAGTATTTGGCCTAACCCAACCCATACTTTGTGTAGCCCTAAGTGCTAGAGGTTTTCCAAGATTCTGAGAGCCGCCCCACTGAGCTAACATAGATGATCAATTATTGATCGTTTTCCATGTGGGGAATCAATATCATCGGAACTCTTCCGATGGCCAGAGATGGTGTGCGCAACGTTATCATCGCAGTTTATTACTTCACCAAGTGGCCGAAGCCGAGCCTCTCACTACAATTACTACCAAGAAAGTGACCAACTTTGTCGTTTGCAACATCATATGTCATTTTGGAGTCCCCCAAACTATCATTTCTGATAACATGACCCAATTTGAGAGTGTCGAGTTTAAAACTTTTTGCCGACGACACAATATTAAGTAGAAATTCTCGGCAGTAGCTCATCCTTAAGCTAATGGATAAAGTCGAGGTTGTCAACAAAATGATCAAATCCATCATCAAGAAGTATCTAGAAAGGGCTGGAGGCTTATGGATAAATGAACCCCCTACTTCCCTTTGGGTTTACTGGACTACTCATAAGTCAGCTATTGGCCATACTCTTTTCACTCTCTCTTATGGATCCAAAGTCATCATTCCTATTGAGCTCAAGCTCCAATCTCATCGAGCCACTTATTATGATTCGAAGACTAACTAACACCTCCTATTGGAGTCACTTGACTTACTCAAAGAGAAAAGAGGCGAAGGTGAACTCAGAGTCGCCACTCAATGAAAATGAGTCGCATGATACTTTAAGTCCAAAGTCCATCCAAAACACTTTGACATTGGCGACCTCGTCCTAAAGTGGATCTTTCACACACTGACTGGTTTCAGTCCTCATTGGAAAGGTCCATACGTCATACAACGGATTCCTAGAGATGGAACCTTTAAGCTAACTACCGTTGATTGCGCCGAACTCCCAAGAGCATGGAGCAGTGAACATCTCCGCCACCACTTCACTTAATCTAATGTACAGATTTACTGCTTTCCAACAGTGTTTTGTTTTCTAACTTCAAGGCATTGTAAAGTAAAGGCCGTTACTGCCAAATTTATTAGTAAAGAAAGTTTCAGATGTCCATATACTTTGTGTATTTCCTTTCTAAGTAGTATGTTTGACCCTGTGCAGTTAAAGCACTCAGCTGGTCCAATGCGGCTGAGGTGCAAAAAGTTGTAGTGAGAATAAAGCGAGGAAATAGCATGATATAACAGATGACTCTTAAATAGCATATAAAACTCGTACTTAATGATTTTGCAAATATATAAATGATAAATAAATGAAAAATTAACATTCAGTTTAACTATAATTATTTCATTCTTAATTTTAAATAAAAACATGTGTAAATATATGTAAATAAATGCAAACTTTTATTTAAGCTAACTAAATTTATTAGAATATCGTAATATTTCTTATTTTGAAAAATATATGTTAGATATTTCAACTAAAAAACTAATTCTATAATTATATATAATTTTTTAGTTCATTTCTTTTATAGACGCTATAGCGGAAATAGCGAAATATAGCTCAAATAATATGATATAGCGGGAATATCGAGATATAGCGAGGCTTAAAGAGGAAAGGCTATGTAAGAGGCTATTTGGAAATAGTGTAGCGGTAGAAATCTACTACAGGATATAGAGGGGATATAATAGGGTAATAGTGGGGCATTAACTGCACAGGTTTGAGCAATTATTACAACCGACTTGCATACATGAGCGCACAACACTTAAATCGGCACCTCGAAGCTCGGAGCCGATCCTCTAACTCGAGTCTCAAAACAACGATGCGACTGAGTATAAATAACTCTAACTTGAGTCCCAAACGAACGAAGAGGCCAAGTATAAATAACTAATACTCGAGTCTCGAACCAACAAAGAGGCCAAGTATAAACAACTCAACTCGAGTCTCGAACCAAAGACGAGTACGAGTATAAATAACTCGGGATGCTCATTAACTTGATTATCTAACTCCATTCCCAGGTCTCCGGACTTGGGGGAAACCCATGAGCCAGGTAAGTGTGATATTGACTGCTCATTCAGCTTCATCCGACCCGTAGTGTCTGGATTCGGGTACCAAAATGGTGAAATAATGAAGCCCTCGAACTCTAACCGAAACAAAACGACGGGAAAGTATAAAGGACGAACCAGCAACATCTATTTTGCCTCCTCATGACTCGGCATCAATGACCACAAATAGATCTTGAGAGGGGTGGCATCAAACCCGAGTTCTGTATGACTCGAAGCTTCCAACAGAAAGGAAGTCCTGAGAGCGAAGTTAGCACATAAAACCTTTGCACGACTTGGGAATCCCAAGAGCGAAGCCATAAACAACGTTTTCCCAAGTGTAACGATGAGTACATTTACGCAAGTACAAACACTGGAAAGCGTAGACAAAGGTTTAAACACTTAACACAAAATGCGATATAAGAAAATTCCGCTAAAAACATCCATTCACAAAAGAAAATTACAACTATCTATCTTTCTTTCTAGTGACATAGTGTACATGAAAACAACACCATGCCTCCAAAAGTGAGAGCTGTACTCACGTACACTATCCGCCTACATAATAAAAAGCTTCCTATAACGTCACTTGGATGATCAACCCTTCTTCTTCTTCTCAAAATCAGCACTGGACGGGTCATCACCAGTCTTCTTCCTCCTCATTTCGGAGCTTCCTCCACCTCTTCCCCTTTTGCTCTTGGTCAAAGAATCGGGCTCATGAGGCACCATCTTGAACTTTCCCTCGTCATCCTCACCACTCGTGATCTCAATGACCTCGGTAAGCAGGATCCGTTTCAGAGCTTTAGGAGTGACGCCTTTGGTAGGAGGTAGTATCGCCCGGGTGCCTTCCTCCTTCCTAACCTCTGTGGCTTTCTTTGCCTCTATCTTAGATTTATTCTTGGCTTTCCTCGATGCCTTCTGTTCGGCCTATTTACCACTTTGAGCTTCTTACCAACGACCTCCTACAACCTTTTAAACTCAGCTATAGCCTTCCTTTTGGCAGCCTCATCGTTGACCTTCTTCTTTCTAGCTTCGTTATTAGCCTTCTCTTAGTAGATTCATCATCTTTTTACTTCTTTCCCACTGGCACCTTAACCACAACCTCATCCTTGGCCTTCTTCCTAGCCTCTGCCTGAGTTATTTATAGAGCCGCCTTGTCTGCCTTTCTCTTCTCTTCCTACTCCTCGGACCAAACGAGCATTTAGGCCTTTTATGCCTCCACTAAACTGTGCATCGTCTACGCTTTCACCTCCATCGGGGCAGTCTCTTAGACCTCTCCATCCTTTATCTCCCCTTACTCCTCCATGAGCAAGTACTTATAGCCGTCAGGATAAATATCATAAAATGTATCCAGTCTTCTCCAAAACATGCTCCCTGCATCCCCGCACCAACCTCATGTAATAAACGAAGCGTTGGCGCGAAGCCCATTGTTACTTCTGTTCCTTAGGGTTCTGCACAATGAAAACAAAGACGAATTAGTCTACTTTGACTTGGTGTTTACATCCTTCCAAGCTCTTGTGATAATGAGACTTCACCTCCCGACACTTGTGCCATAGTTGCGATAGGCATAGTGCTCTCGGTTGTTGATTGAAGAGAGCTTCCTAGTCCCAACCTCAGAAAGTCAAGGTCATACTCAGTAGTGATGGGGTCTGGGACCGTTGGACTACTAGCAGAGGCAGATGGCATAACTTACTGTTGCTGGGAGCTGCCTCTTACAAATTCATTATCGAATATCATGCTCTTAGTAGCCACTGTCTTTCCATTGGCAGTTTCTCCATTCATGCCCTCTCGGCGTCAGCTCTTAACAACCTACTCCCTTCTTCCAACACCGAGCGTTCCTCCACAGTCAGTTGATCAAACATCAACTCAACCTTATATACTGTCTCTACCTGCCGCATCTAGGCCTCAAACTCTAGTAACTTATCCTAGGTCTAAGCTATAACCTAGGGATTATCATCGACCTACGATATTCCATAGAATCGAAGCGCTTTGACGTACATCCCCCAGATGTATGACTCTAGAGACTCTTACACCTAGGCCATAGAATCCTCAATGTCTACCTTCACCTTCTCCACTTCAGCTTAATGCTCAGCTTTTATACCCTCTACTTAAGCCAGCACATCTTTTCTCGTAGTCTTGGTATTAGCTTTCTCTTTCATGGATTGAGCAAACTCAGCATTTCTCAACTCAAGCAGCTTTTTGAGCTAATCTTTTTCTTTTATGAATCGCTAAGCCTGCTCTTTCTCTTTCTTCATCCTCTTGTTCTCTGCAATGAAAGCCTCATTATCAGTGTAGATTTAATGCAATTCCTCATTCTCCTTCTCAAACTCAAGGTTCCTTGTCGATAAAGCTTCATTATCCTGCTCGAGAGATGTGTTCTCTGACGAGATCCTAGTCACCATATCTTTTTACGACTCTTAAGCCTGCTTTGCCTCCTCGTCAACCTTCATATAATCTCACTTCATTTTTGTTGTTTCGGCAATAGAGAGTTATAATAAACATGTTACTCGTATACTCAGAACCAGATACGATTCAAAGAGTAATCTCACCCAGTTCATTGTCCCGACTTTGGATGCACTCCCTCTCTGCTTTTAAATCTAGTTCCAAGTTATGGATCTCAACATTCTTTTCAAATATCAGCTCCAATAAGTGCCCCGCATACCTATGCATTTCTCGGTACTGGGAGAAGACGTCGAACACCTAATCACATGCCTCTTTATCTACACGCCAGGGGATCGGGTGAATGGCAGCCATATCAGCTCATCAAAATAAAACCCGGGGAATGACTCTCTCAGTATCGCCTTCCTCCACTCACGAATGAGCTCTGGGATGTCTGACATATTATGCAACTAAGGCCCCTTCTTCGACACTCCTTTCTTCGTATATCTCCAATCCATGGGCGCCAACCACAAACTTCTAGATATGGTCATTGGTGTCAAGGGTGGAATATAAGGAGAGATTGTCAATGATTGATGATTGGTGCTCGCTATATCTAGCCTTGAGTCTATACTAGACGATCGGGTAATGGGTGGTGGAGAATCTGAATGTCGAGGCTGATCTCTATGACATGCTCGTCAATGGGATCATAGGAGCTAATGGAGGGTATAAACAAGTTTGTGCCTCTTCTAAATCCACTCATAAGCTAGCACCTTCTATGTCGACGACCCCTAGATCCTTGGCTTCGATTTCGTCACCTCGAACCATTTCACTTGCATGGAAAAAATTCAAGATTAGAGTTGAAAACTCCACGCACATAAACAAATGTTGTGTTATGCAGTGTTTATGAGTATACGTCCTAAGTATTCTCTCCAAAAACCAGATTTAGGCCCGCTTGAAGGAGTGACCTCCCCAAGGGTTATAGATAAGCTTCTTGTACTTATGCCGCCAGGCCAAGACAATGTAAGATCAAGCGGAAGATTGTCTAGATCCTTAAACTGACCTTCCATCTTCAACGACATGGTGGTCTCAGAGGTAGTTACTAAAAAAGCCGGTAGGTTCCATATGTAGGTATTCTCTGAATAGGGCACAGGCACTGAGAAGGAAGGCAACACGTTCGAATGAAACTACGTCAGGGCTAGGTAAAAGTTGCGCAGCATATCCCGTATAAAGTTGTAGGACGTAGGCATGCACCTAGAGACGCACGTTTTCCTGTTCCACGCTCCTTCTGGGGGTGCATGCGCCTTATCCCCCTCTTGATGATCGCGAACATTGTCCTAGGGCACCTCATACACATGCACCTTAACGCAGCTTCATCCATATGTGAAGGCATCCAATCCGACGGATTGTCGACTATGGCAGCATCTTCCACCATGTCCGGTGCCTCTAGAGTTCCTTACCTCATAATATCTACGTTCTCTTCCTCTTTAGGATTCTCTTCTATTGCCGCAGTCCCTTCCGGTACCACAGGCTCAACTAGATGCTCGGTCGTTTACTGTGGTTCTTTCAACTGCACGCCCTGGTTAGGCGCTTTTGGCGAGCCTATGGGCTAGGAGAGGGTGGATTTTTATAAGTCTCAAGCCTGTTGTCCCATGAACCAGTACTACTTCACGACCCATACTAGGACAGTGAGTGTTTTGAAGCTTCGGCTTCTAAAGCCTGAAGTCTCTAGGACGATCTTGTTTCGTTGCTAACTATACTTTTAACATAGTCGCATTAGATATCGGATTGAATAAATTGTACCACTTGCGTTGGTGTAAACTAACGTGATGGTGCAGTGTTGTGAGATGTTAATACGATTATAATAAAAGAACTTGGGACACGGCGACGACCACTAGTCTCTAAAACTATGACCATCATTGTTGTTGAAAAATATCATCAAGTTCACGTCAAGTCGCGACTACGTCGTGATTAAAGTCGCAAGTCAAGTCTAAAGATTAGTAGTTCAATCATTTATTCACAGTT
This sequence comes from Allium sativum, assembly GCA_030737875.1. NCBI lineage: Eukaryota > Viridiplantae > Streptophyta > Magnoliopsida > Asparagales > Amaryllidaceae > Allium > Allium sativum. The sequence continues at coordinate 535,567,212 of CM060926.1, forward strand.
CATGTTTATGCTTTAATCTTATGTGCAAATCTGAATAATCAACTCTAATACGAGCGTAAAGGCACTTTTAATCATAACGTTCGACCCCAAGTCTGATCTAATCGCGTAGCATCATGGAAATGATGCAAACCAAATGATAGGCCTTCTGGGATTTGAATTTTCAAAAGGGAACATGGGATGTACTGAAAACGAAGATCAAATTTGCCTAAGTACCGAGGATGCGAAATTCACATCCCCAAGTCTTAACAAATTCGTATCCACCCTGATAAATTCCGCATCCCCCTTTCCTAATGAAATATTACATCTAAGGCATCTAAGACAAAATTTCACATCCCAGCCATTCCATTTCCTTCACATCCCCCATAGTAAAAATTTACTAAGTCCTATAGATGCGAAATTTGCATCCTAGGACTTAGCGATTTCCCACAACCAGAGCGGATGCAAAATCGTAAATTCGCATCCTCTTTAAGGGTGCGAAATCACGAATTTTCATCCCTTTAGGGATGCGAATTGCCTTCCCCTTCACCTCCTTTGAAGTGTGAAGATGGTGCTTCGCATCCTGCTTGCTACCTCGGGATACGAAATCACGACTTTGTATCCCCTCCCTAGCCTCGAGATGTGAAGTGCCAATCTTCTCCTTTCGCTCCTTCTCCTGTCTTACTTTATCTTCTCTCCTCCTTCGAATCCCTTCAAGATCACGAAATAACACCCTAAGGAACTTGAGCTCCATCTCTTCTTTAAACCATGATGTTAAAATCACGACACAACGAATCTGGTTTGATTGAACAGTCAAGGCATGCAAATCAGATTCGATTCGAGAGCTCGTCCCTAAATTCAGTTCGAATTCATCATGTCGTTATAAAAAACTATGCAAGTCCTTGGGATCCGAAAGAATGCTCGATAAAGGGGAGGAGGGATTTCTAGTTATGATACTTATATGGAGGAAGGAGAAAAAGGGCTTGACCCATTTGAGGACTTCACATTCCCCTGGGGATGAGAAAATTCGCATCCTACCTGGGATGCGAGACTTTCCATCCACACATAAGAAAAGGAGAAAAGTGAGAATAGACTTTTCGACGTCAAGGAATTCTTGATTCACAACTCTTGCTGCGAATGGGTGCACGAGTTTTTGAAATTATAATAATCGATACCAAATTAATTCGCTAACGGATCGTACATTCGTAAGTATAAATGACTCGAGATGTACGCCAATCAACCGAGTTCACGATTCGTCATTGTTTTCGAAATCCAACTCGCGCAGTTGTAAATCGATGGCATATTTACTGTTTGTGTTCTATTAAACTCCAATCGCATCGCGTGAAACCATGTGAAAACGTGTGAGCATATAGCGATGCTACGACGACAATGACTCGTTTACATTTCGGCGAAGGCAAGACCCGATGACTAACATTTATTTTCATGAATTGACGGGAATTAGATGTTTAAAGAATCTACTAGAGAATCAGAATTCTCGACATGCTCAACGGAATGGTAACGACCAAGTGTTCAACACAGCTTGGAGATCTTTGCATCTCCTAGAGATAATCATTTCAAATCAAAGCACATGTCAAGACAAGATGTACTTTGGAGGGAAAGTGTTAGCTGGCCTTTTTGTCCAATCCACAAAATCATACCAGGCCCACTCGACTCCGTCCATCGCATGGCACCAAAGCCCAAAGTGTTGCCAAAGCACTCAGGATTCATGACCAGAAGGATTCATGCGAACGTTGGCCTCACAACACCTCATAACTATCATTTCGCATCCCAAAATGTGGCCTCATTCACAAATGCACATCCCCATAAACTCTCCTCCCTCATTTTAACTCCCACTCTTTGAATTTATTCTCCTTCGCATCTCTAGAAATTCGACTCCCTCTTCTCGCATCCAGATTGTCGTGCATCCATGATTTCGCATAACCGAGACACTGCCTCCCACTGTTTTTCGCATCCCTGCATCCCATATAGTTCTCTCTCATTTCATATCCCCTGGGATATGAAATTGAATCCCTTGGGATATGATTTTTTTTCATATCCCAGGATACGCGTTTCGTATCCACACGGGGATACGAGATTTTATATCCTCAAGGGATACAAGATCTTCGTATCCCCCAAGGGGGATACGAAATTCCTAATACAAAACACTGGGATGCGAAATATGCTGCAGTGGTCCCCAAATCTTACTTACTCCCACCTAATCCACTACATGTAAATACCCCTTTCCTCATACTTTAAAGGGGTTAGCATTTGCATGATTTGTGAGCTCTACAAGGACCTTGGACATCATTAATGGTTGCCTAGGACTTGAGAAGAAGAAAAACAAATATTTTCTCCTAAGATTTTACATATGCAAAATATGACTCCCGGAAACTTAACAAAAATTTGTATGATGATGCCTAGTTCTTATAACCTTCAATAATTAATAAAAATCAGCAAATGCTTCAAAGTGGACGTAGGTTCGATATGAACCAAACCACTATAATTCTCTATGTTCTTTGTTTACTTACGTGAAACGTTATTCACGTGTAATCAGGAATCCTTGGGTGTGACGACAAATTTAGCCGTCAATACACACATTTACATACAAATATTTTCCAACGCTAAACTTTGTATGTTCGTAACGAACTTCGTTTGGAACATATTATGTATGTAAATTTATCAAAAAAATGAAACGAATGCAATGGTCCATGTTAAGAAGCCCAATTTTGGAAGTTCCAAAAGCGTTCGTTTTCTATTCATTATCTTTTATAATTATTTAATTGAATTAATAGTATAAAAATGCGGGGTGTTACAATTATCAAAATTTGTTTTAGGATTTGCAAATTAAATAAAAGTGTTTATAGAATATTTCATGTTGGCAAAGGTCGGATTATACGCCTTTATGTTGATTATATGTCAATATATGGGATTGACACCTTGAGTATTGAAGAAGCCAAAAGTCATATATTTTCATGTTTTGAGATGAAAGATATGGAAAAAGCAATTATGCTAGGAATAGGAATCATAAAAACAACATAAGGGTTGATCATCACAAAGTCTCATTACCATAAGAAGAATCTAAAATACTTTAATCGATTTGATTGCAAACCATTAAGTACCCAATTTGACTCAAATATGCAACTATATTCTAATACTGGTAGAGCAAAAAATCAGTTTGATATGGTAAAGTTGTTGGTAGACTTATGTATGCTATGACATGCACCAGAACAGATATTGCATACGTTATTGGAGAGATGAGCAGAGATACTAGTAACCCTAGCCTTATTCACTAGTTAGATATAAAAAGAATATTTAAATATTTAAAAGGAACGATGAACTATAGTATATAATACAGTGGGTATCCAAGTGTAATTGAAGGATACACAGATGCTAGCTGGAATATTGAAAGAGAGGATAATAATAAATCAAATAGTGGATGAATGTTAAATCTTGGTAGAGGAGCAATATTTTGGGCCTTAGATAAAAAAAAACATATATTGCATATTCTATCATGGATGCTGAATATATAGCACTGGCTTCTTGTAGTAAAGATGTGAAATGGTTAAGAAATATGTTGATGGCCAAAATCTACGCCTTCGACATTAGTACATTTAGATAATCAAGAAAAACTATCAGGAGCATACAATAAGGATTATAATGGTAAATCCACGCATATTGGTGTAAGACATGGTGTGGTGAAGCAAATACTCACTAATGGGGTAGTTACCATAAATATGTTGAGATTTGTGATACTCAAATCACAAATGTGGGCAACAAATTATCTATATCCATTTTTTATGGAGAGATTTGTTCTATATTTATGGGATATTTGAAAGTGAAGGCAAGGATTATTTGGTGCTTATCCAAAAGAGTTTTTGACATATACGAAGATAATTTGGGTGTCAAGTTTACTTAGGTGCCAAGAAAACTTGGTTATGAAGCAATTCATTTTATAAAAGGTCTAGTTAACATCTTCATTAGGTGTCGAAAATTTGACATTGTTATTCATTATCTTTCTCCTCAAATTATTTAGCCACTAGATATTCTCTACCTATTTCTCAATAAGGTTATCGGTTCAAGTTTTGATTGTTTGTAATGATAGTTGAGGTCGGTTGTAAACAATATTTTGTGAATCAATAAAGCGGATGGTTGGGTGGAATATCGTGTGTTCATATTTCCGATATTGTTTATGTTTTTATTTGTTTTTCAATCACATTCATCTCTAAGTGATTTGGTGAAAAAGGTTCAATTTGTTTTTCGGGTGTTTTGTCAAACTTCCGTTGTGCACAAAACCCCAATAGTTGGTGTCAGAGCTCAGATCATCGCATAGCTTGGAGTGTTTGTTGGATTGAAGATTGTAGATGTCACAGATGATGACGTTTTCAAAGATGGCTATTTTGAATGGGAAGAATTGGGGTATATAGAAGCCAAAGATGAAGGATGTTCTATATCTCAATTATTTGCATGATCCCACTAATGGAGATGAGGAGAAGCCCTTAGATATGGATGAGGGAAAGTGAAAGAAAATGGACAAAAAGGCGATTGCATTGAATCACCAATATTCGGATAGTTCGGTGTTCCACCATGTGGCTAGTTGTGAATCCACGAAGGCGTTGTGGGACAGATAAGTATTGCTATATGAGTCAAAGAATGCTACAAGTAAGGCTTTTCTAGTACGAAAGTTGGTACAGCTGAGGTTGGATGAGGAAACGTCAATTGTAGAGCATTTGAACGATTTTCAAAATGTCGTCAATCAATTGGCAAACATGAAGGTCAATTTTGATGATGAGTTGCAGACTCTTTTATTGATGAGTTCTCTTTCGGAAAGTTGGGAGACTTTGGTTGTTTCATTGAGTAATTCCAATGCAAATGGAACTATCTCTTTAGAAAGGGTTCAAAGTAGTCTTTTAAATGAGCGACTATGGAGAAAAGGGTCGGAGTTGAAATCGGTTCAAAGTGAGGTGATGGTAGCAAGGGACTCGAAGGATACAGTTATGAAGAAAAAGGGAGCCAAGGTCAAATGTGCATTCTCTTGTTTCAATTGCAAGGAAGAAAGTCACAAGAGAAATGATTGTTATTCAATATATGAAGAAGAAGAAGAAGAAGAATTGCAAGGTGATAATAATAGTGATGAGGCACATGCAGGCTTTGGTGAAGGTACCAAAGGCGATTCTTCATATAATGTACTATTTAGTATTGTGGAGCTACGGAAGATGGATTCAGTAGTCAGTTTTCACATATATCGAGATGTGAGAAGTATTTATTCATATGATAAGAGTGTTAGCATGATAAAGACAACAAATGGAGTAGAGCTACATTTTGTGGACTTCAAGCTATTAGGTTTCAGATGGATGATGGAGTGGTGAGAGAAGTGGTCGGTGCTAGTCATATACCCACTTGTTCATATAACCTCATACCTCTCGGCCAGTTAGAACGTCGTGGTTGTACTTATGAGACTCGAGGTGGAGTTTTGAGAGTAAAGAAGGGTGGTCGTGTGATGATGCGAGGAGTTTTGGAGGGAGGAAACCTAAATAGTTTGGTCGGTTCGGTGGTCGACAGTGGAAGGCGGGCGACGGTTGAAGAACCTAGTTCGCGGCAAGGTGGAGAGGTTAATATAGTCACTTCTGGTGGTCTTAAGGTTGAGGATCATGGTATCGATAAGGATCTAGATGTTGATGATGCTCAAGGGATCCTAAAGATAAAGAGATCTTATCAAGCGGAAGACAGATGTCGAGTTATGAAATCCACAAAGACAAGATAGAGGTCTTTATGGCATTACAAAAGCTTTTGAAGATTGTTATTTGCGGTGCACAGACGAGGAAGTTGCACCATTAGTGGATGATGGTGGAGGTTTGTAATGATGTTAATTGAGAAAATAAGGTCGAAAGTGAGAGCTAATTTGGCTGGTGTTGAGTGGAGGAAATGTTGCGATTTGGTATCGAGGTGGAGTGTGTTGATTCACATATTTTCGATTTATGACAAAAGAAATGGAGATCACTGAAGATAATGATGAAGAGCTAAGTTCGTGTGTGTGTATATATATATAGTTGTGTTAGAAAAATGTTAAAATTTATCCTCATGGTATAACACAAATGTACATATTTTTAAATATATATATACATACATATATAAATATATGGCTAGAAAATAAGCCTTTACTGGGCTGGTTTTACTAACCAGTCGACTAGCGAATACCAGACCAGTCGACTGGTCAGTGATTTAGAGCCCAGTAACAACTAGTTTCTTTTCATATATATATATATATATATATATATATATATATATATATATATATATATGATTTTCTTCGATCAACCAGTTGACTGGTGAAATGCAGACCAGTTGACTGATTTCGAAACAACAACTTTTTTTTATGAAGAATCATTTCCTTTTCATGAATAGATTTCTATTCATTTCTGAATAGAAATGGCCATATCTCTTCATTACAATTATTCGTGAAAGGTTGCTGCTCTTCTACTATTATATAAACATCATAATCTTCACTTCCAACTCATCAATTCTTTCTAAATCTATATTATTCTTTGATTTTCATTTTTATACCCTTGCATTCTAAAAAGCTCTCATATATTCAAGTTGCTTATTGAATCAGTGAAATTACTTACATATCTTGATTCATTAAGTAACATACTTCCTTCATTCTTCGCATACACATCACATACTTGAGGATAAGATTATAGGAAGGGTGTACTTAACCGTTAGCTATTCAGTGTTGATACGAGGACACATTCAGAAGTCAAAACACTTTTGTAATTTGTGAAGTCCTGTGTTGGTGCTCAGGCGGGGACATTCCTGTTGGTGCTTGGGTGTATTGTAACTTATTCCTCCAGGTAAAGAGAGGGCATTGTTAGTGAATTTCGAAGAGGAGCTTCGGGACTAGACGTAGGATGGGAAGTCTGAACCAGTATAAAATTCCTGGTGCCTTTACTTACTACTTTTATTTATTAGAGAAATTCTATATAGCTTAGTTTTACCTGCATAGCTATAGTATTAATATAAGTTAGTATATCATAGTTAATTCCGCTTTATTCCATGTACAAAGATCCTTAATCATACACGACTTTTCATTTGGTATCAGAGCAAGGCCATCATTTAACTTTAAAACCGTTATTTGATACATATGCAAGACAATAGTTTCGATGCTTAGAATATTACACAAAAAGAATATGCACAACCCAGTACACCTTATACTGAATGGCCTGCAACTGAAAAAGTAGGGACTCTGAACCCTTTTGAGTTTGATTTCCTAAGATCTTACTCTTAGGATCCTAACGGAGGAAGTGGGTACCATTAAATTTTGAATTATTTTTTGTAGGTCCCACTCATCAAAAATAGAGGAAAATGGATACTTGATAGTGGTTGCTCAAAATATGTGATAGAAGATAAAGAGAATGTTAACCGATATTATCTATTCAAAAGGAGGAACTGTCACATTTGGAGATAATTCCAAAGGATATATCATCGGCAAAGGCGATGTGAGCAATTACGGTATTTCTAATTCACCTCTTATTTCTGATGTATTATTAGTTAAAAACCTAAAACATAATTTGTTAAGTATTAGTCAATTATGCGCTAAAGGTTTGAAAATATATTTTTTCCGAGAATGAATGTAGTATATTATATTCTAATCAAAATCTTATTTTTGAGGGAAACAGAGATAAAAATATTTATATTTTGAATATGGAAGTTAACAATAATCCAAGCATGTGTTTATTATCCAAAGATAATGATCCTTGGTTATGGCACAAACGATTTTGTCATATTAATTTTAAACTATAAACAAGATTTCTAAAAATGAACTTGTAAGAGGTTTACCCAAAATAAAATTTAGAACTAAAAATTTGTGCGATGCTTGCCAACTTGGGAAGTTAACTAAATCCTCTTTTAAATCTAAAAAGGTTATATCAACATTACAACACTTGAATTACTCCATATGGATCTGTTCGGACCAACTCAGTTTCAGTCCATCAACCATAGTAGATATGTGTTTGTAATTGTTGATGATTTTTCAAGATATACTTGGACTATGTTTTTGAAAATAAAAGTGATATTTTTGATCTTTTTAAATCTTTTGTCAAACAAATTCAAAATCTAACTGATTTAAAAATAAAAAATATACAGAGTGATCACGAAGGAGAATTTGAAAATGAGAAATTTGATTTATTTTGTCAAAAGAAAGGAATTTTTCATAATTTCTGTTTTCCTAGAACTCCATAACAAAATGGAGTAGTAGAACGTAAAAATTGAACTTTACAAGAATGTGCCAGAACGTTGTTAAATGGAAGTACACTGCCAAAACAATTTTGGGCTTAAGCAGTTGCAACAGCTTGTTATGTTTTGAATCGTGTCTCCATTCGACCCCTTATGAAAAATACTACATATGAGCTTTTTACCGGAAGAAAACCAAATATTTTATATTTTGAGGTGTTTGGTTCAAAATGTTTTATTTTAAATACAAAAGATCAGTTAGGAAAATTTGATTCAAAATCCGATAAAGGAATATTCTTAGAATATTACATAGCAATTAGAATATTACGTAGCAAAGCTTATCGAATTTACAATAAAAAAACCAGTAAAATAGAAAAATCACTTCACGTTTCATTTGATGAAAATTTTATTCAAAATTCTTTTAATTTAGACATTATGAAAAATAATTCTTCTCAATATGATGATATTATAATATACAGAGAATATGAAAATATTGTACATAATAACATAGAGAACAATGTTATAGAAACTCAAGATAATATAGATAATAATAACCAAAATATTCAAGTTAATGAAGTTAGATCTCCATCAAGAATATTACAAGATCATCCGACTCAAAATACCATTGGAGAAATAACTTCAAATTTAATAACAAGAAGCCAACTTAATTTAGTAAGCAAAAGCGCTTTCATAAATGGTTATATTAAAGAAAAAGTGTATGTTTAACAACCTCCACTATTCGCTCATGAAGAATTTCCTAATCATGTTTTCAAATTGAAAAAAGCATTATATGAATTAAAACAAGTACCTCGTGCTTGGTATGAGCATCTCAAAAATTATGTACTGGATTCAGGATTCCAAATTAGAAAGGTTGATCAAACACTTTTTATAGAGAAAGCTTTTAAAGTTGTTTTAATAGTGCAAATACCTGTCGGTGACATTATTTTTGGTTCAACAAATGAAAAATTATGTCAAAAATTTCCAAATATAATGACCAAAGAATTCGAAATGTCACATATGGGAGAACTTTCTTACTTTTTGGGTTTACAAATTAAGCAGTTATCAAATGGAATTTTCATAAATTAAGAAAAATATTGCGCCAGTCTGATAAAATGTTTTGGAATGGAAAATACTTTAAGTAAACCTACACCAATGAGTACAATGACACATTTAGATAAAGATGAAAATGGTAAAAGTATCAATCAAAAGTTATATCGAAGCATGATAGGTTCACTTCTGTATTTAACTGCCAGTAGACTAGATATTATGATGAGTGTTTGTTTATGTGCCCGTTTGTTGAAGCTTTTGTATATTGTCCTAGTCATATAACTAGGCCTTTCTTACCCTATAGGGATCCAAAGACTCATAATTTAATCTATCCAACCGGTCTTACGGAGGTATGGGATAAAGCCCGCTATGAAGAGCTGATAGGTAAGGGAAATTTCAACTATGCACGACCACTTTTTGAGAATACTATACCGTCAACTATATAGCCAATCCATTTGATGCTCCCAATGAAGATTGGCCCCACTTATCGGTTGTGCAAATCTCCGTTGCTATCACTGCTTGTGCTCATATTCACATGCACAAATACATCATCTCAAGCCAATCCAAAGGAATCACATTTGAGGATAGTAAAACGTATATTACATTATGTTAGTAGTACCAAAGACTTTGGGCTTTTCTATCCAAAAGACCGTTCCTTCAAATTAGTCTCATACAGTGACGCTGATTTTGGAGGATCATGGATAGATCATAAAAGTACAAGTGGAGCGTGTCACTTTATCAGTAAATCACTTATATCTTGGTTCGACAAGAAACAGAATTACGTTTCACTGTCAACATGTAAAGCTGAGTATATATCTGTGGCACTAGCCTGTGCTCAAGTAACATATATGCAGCAAACAGTAAAAGATTTTTATGTCAATTTGACTAACTCCACAATTTATTGCGACAACACAACCGCAATAAATTTATCCAAAAATCCAGTAAACCATTGTAAAACAAAACATATTGATATAAGACATCGTTTATTGAGAGACAATATTGAAAAACAAATAATTAACTTAGAATTTGTAAATTCGGAAAATCAAATTGCTGATATATTTACTTAACCCCTACTAGAGAATACTTTCATTAAACTTCGAAGAGAACTGGGTATTGTTTCTTATAAAGATCTATGAAGATGTATTTTCATGGCATTTATTCTTTTTTATCCATGACAAAGGGAGAGAATAATGTATCAGTATATCGATTATATGATCACATATAAAATATCTATGTTATATGCTAACATTTTATTGCAGAAAATCAGACGGTAAGTATATTATATTGTATGCACTAACAAAATGTTGCAAAGAAGCAACTACTCAGAGAGAGATACTAGCATACATTCAGGGGGAGCAAATCAATATTTCAAACATGAATGCAAGATGTTGTCATCAATCAAAAAAAGGGGAGATTGTTGATTCATGGATTTTTGATTTATGACAACAAAGAAATGGAGATTATTGAAGATAATGATGAAGAGCTAAGTTCAACTATATATATATTTAGTTGTGCTAGAAAAATGTTAAAATATATCCTCTTGGTATAACACAAATGCACATATTTTTAAATATTTATATATGAATATATGGCTAGAAAATAAGCCTTTACAGGACTGGTTTTGCTAACTAATCGACTAGTGAAAACCAGACCAATCGACTGGTCAGTGAATCAGAGCCTAGTAGCGACTACTTTCTTTTCATATTTAAATATATATATATACGATTTTCTTTGATCAACCAGTTGACTGGTGAAATGCAGACCAGTTGACTGATTTCAAGACAACAACTTTTAATATGAAGAATCATCACCTTTCATTAATATATTTGTATTTATTTCTGAATAGAAATGGTCATATCTCTTCATTACAATTATTCGTGAAAGGTTGTTGCTCTTCTACTATTATATAAACATCATAATCTTCACTTCCAGTTCATCAATTCTTTCTAAATATATACTATTCTCTGATTTTCATTTCTATGCACTTGCATTCTAAAAAGCTCTCATATATTTATGTTACTTATTGAATCATTGAAATTGATTCATATCTCTTGATTCATTAAGTAACATACTTCCTTCAGTATTCACATACACATCACATACTTGAGGATAATATTATAGGAAGTGTATACTTAACCGTCGGATATCTAGTGTTGATACGAGAACACGTTCAGAAGTCAAAACTCTTTTGTAATTTGTGAAGTCCTATATTGGTTCTCAGGCGGGGACATTCTTGGTGGTGATCGGGTGTATTGTGACCTATTCCTCCGGAAAGAAAGAGGGTTGTTAGTGAATTCCGAAGAGGATCTTTAGGACAGGACATAGGACGGGAAGTCCGAACCAGTATAAAGTTCCTGGTCACTACAAGAAAAACTGCATATAGCAGCGGCAGAATCCGCTTCTAATCCGTCGCTAAACAGACATTAGCGACGGATTTCCTACATAACGGTGTAGTCGGTAAAAAGCATGACGGTATCTGTGTCAGATTTTGCGACGGAATTTAGCATGAGTTTTCCGACATTTTTCCGTCATTTTACTAATTTTATAATAAAAATAAAATTTTATTTATTAATTTAATTTTAATTTATTCACCAACTATTTACCGACGGATACTTAATTTATAATAAAATATTATTTGTAAAAGACATTGGTAAATCCTTACTAATTACCAAAGGATTAGCGGCGAAAATTAAATTGAGGTAAACTTAACCTTCCTTTTTTTGTTGATAATCCGCTGCTATTCCCCTTCTGATCTATCTAAATTCTACATCTATTATTGATCACAGCTCAAAAAAAATGCAAAAACAAAAGGAATTCTAAAAACATTATGCAAAATAGACAAGCAAACAATGTAATAGAATTAACACAGTATAAAGCAATCAAAAATTACACTATAAGAGACTTTTTTGACAAACAATTGCACTTTATAAATTACTTGTTATTAGCTACAAAAAATCAATCTAAACAACATTTAGTACTATAAAATAACTCCTAACTACAACTCTAAAGAGTTTTACAATGAGATAAGCTCCTTTCAACCAAGTTACGGTAAGAAATCCACGACGATCACTGCCATAAATCACAGATGACAAATTTCTATACACCTGAGCCAGAAATCTACCATCTAAAGAAATCAGTGCTAAAAATTTACTAAGCAGCACTACCAGAAAATCACATCACAAATTTGCGACAATCACTGCAGCACCTGTGCCACTATACACCACCATCTCAAAACATTCTTCTATTTACCATCTAAAACTATCCATCACCATCTCAAAACCAGCTCCTATTCACCATTCAAAGTAGCTCCTCATGCATAGCCATCACCAGCAAATCAATACCACTAACCATAGCAAAATCAACAACTGTACCTAATTAGATCAAATATTATCACAGATGACAAACAACAACAAAAATCAACAGCTGTACAGTTGAAAAGAGACTTAAATAAACTGAAATAAAAATAAAAGTAAGTTACAAGTCGTAAGTTAATTTTCAGACGTTCAATTCAAAAAAGTTGTTCAAAACATAAGAATTCCAAAACTAGCAACTACACTGAATTTAGAATATATCCCCGAAAAGGACCAAAAAGAAATATTTCTTGTTTCTGTGTTCATCAATGATTGGACCAAACTATTTCCATGTCACCCAGAATGTTTAAAAGGCCTGAATATTGGATTTTAATCCAACTGCATTGTATAAATCAACCCTATTTGTACGACAAGATACTAACATATCACAAAGGATTGAAATGTGCGGTTCTATGTAATTGTGAAATTTAAGGGGATGGTTTGGTAATTAAACTACGGATTCCTGCTGCATTTAAGTTTTCTGCCATCAAGTTCATTATCCTTATAGTTACGCACTAGTGCAGATATATATCATCACACTATTATCCTTTCCAACAGCCATTTATGAAAGAAAGATCTGCAGGCAAGGTTTCTTTTGATGATATGAACAAATTAAAGAACTTGAGTGAATGATATGTATTCAAACAAACAACGATTTAAATTTTGTTTGAAAGAAGCAAACAGAAATATTTATTTATGATTACACTAAGTATGGTCCATTTAAGAAATTTAGAGAACAAATATAAGATAGTTAAGTGTATATTTTTTTGAGAAACTTGTGACAACGCTATTTACGCTGTTAACATAGTTGAAACATAGCATTAACTTCCATGCATTATTTGGTTCAAGCAGCCAGATTAAATTTACCAAATATTACATAAACCAGTATATGAAATTACTGATAAATGACATATACGTTTTTAGAAGATAGTTTATCATGTTAAGAAAACATATAGAATATTTTCTAGAAGTACTAACAATGGATTTAGCATTTAGGAATACACCTTTTAATAATAAATCTTTTTAAGTGGTATATATTATGTTTCCAGAGAAATATATGTAGCGTTAGAAAGTAGTATTATTTGGTGGCTTTTGAAACTGACCTATAAAGAACAGCTAAGATCATTAGAAACCAGAGCCTTCTTCTTGGACTCTAAATCACACGCCAAAACAATCGGATCCACAGCCAAAACATTCGGGTCCGCCACTGGAAATAGAGCCAAGAGAATCCGAACAGTCATCGCCATCCGAGATGCTACTGCAACTACTAACGACAGTCGAAGTCACGAACAGAGAGTCCCTATCTCCGTACAGCTCGAACGAGTTCAACCTCACAATGTTCTTCACCGCGAGTTTGCCCGCGTCCTTCTTGCTCCTGCTCCATAGTCTCCTGCTTCACGGTGTATTTGCAAAATAGCTACAAACCGAATAACTAACTATCACCAGCAAACTAGCTACAAACCAAATAATTATTGCAAAATACTGCAAAATCAAGGCAAAATACTGCAACTCAAAACACAAACAAATTTTACGGTTTGATGCACGGACGAACCTTAAGGCCCAATAGTAGGAATCTCGGCATTTACAAAGGCCGGAGTTAGACAACGAGCGCTACTTTTCAGATCTACGGTCTGAGGCGACAAACGAGATACGTCCAGATCAGATTAAGCACATGGCGATTCACGCAAGAAATTCTGATCAAACCATGATGAACCAAGCCGATGCGATTATTCTGAGATACTTTTCAATGCGAAGAAGATTAATTTTAGGGGAGAATTTGTTTTGATTGCGAGTAGGCAGTATATTTTTTCAGATCTGACCAAATAGAGGGGAAAACAGGAAACATAAATGAAGGTTTGTTTTTAACCGAGGAGCACAGGGAAGTGGAAAGAGCGGATGATAAAGATGAATAAAAAATAAAGGTGGATGGGAGAAATACGGGTTAGAGCCTTAATGTGCAGAAAAGAAGCGGCATAATTTTTTGGTTTGGAGGGAAATTTTGGATTGGAGCCAAGATACAAAAATATTTCAAATAGATGGGGAAATGATAAGTTAAAGACAAAATTTCTGCTATATAAAACAAAAGAATACTTCTATATACTAAGTAAAAATTATTACTAAAGAGACCTCAAAAGTCAAAATGCATTTAGAAGTAACAACTAACAACTAACTTTTATATTTTTTTGAATTTTTAACATTTATGAGTTTTCTGTAATTTGAACAAAAAATAAGATATTCGATATAACAAGCAAAAATAATCACTAGTTATTACTTATTTACAATTAATTATTATTTATTAAATATTACCTATTACAACCTAATTATAATTTAATATTTGTAATTGAAAGTTAATTATTATGTATATATTACCCGTTATCAATTGCTAAATATTTAATTGCAATAATTAGGAGCCAATTACTGTTTACTTATTCATTACTATTGGTTGTTAATAATATAATAATCAATAGTAATTATTGATTTGTATGATTACTATTAAATATTAGTTATTCTTAAACATTAATATTATTAATAATTAATTATTAAATATAAATATATAATATTTATTATTATAATTAATATTGCTTAAAGAACCTTTTTAATTATTGATTCTTAAATATTAATAATGGATTTTAAAAATTAAGCATCAAATATTATTCTTAACTACTAGTATTAACTTTTAAAAGTAATTTTATTATGAAACATAACCATCAATACATCCTCTAAAGATTTTGCACAATTTTCTACATGACAGCCTCTAAAAGTAAATTTATTAATAAACAGGCTAATATCTTTCTATATGACAACCTCTAAAGATTTTGCACAATTTATTCCACTGCGAAATCTGATCTGCATAAATTAACCTTGACAAAATTATGAAACATAACCATCAATACAAGAATTTTGTAGAATTGACAATATCATCATTGAACAGAGAATTTTATAGATTTAGTGTAACATATACTGCCATACTGACTGAAACTTGTGATGAAAACAGATGACTTAATTAAGAATTTAGTAATTACATCGGTTATGAGCAAAGATTATTTTGCTACTTCTAAATAAGCAATTATTATAAGTTATTTATTATAGAACGTAAATTATTATTTATAATTACTACTTATAAATCATTAATTAGAATAAATTAATTATTAATTATTCAACATGTTCATAATTATTAAAAAATAACACTAAAGTATCTCTTAGAAAGACAATATAAACATCTCTTGCAAATCCGTTGGAATTCTGCTGCAAAATAGCTTCGAAAAGTATTCGTCGGTATTTTGCCTATATTTGCAGCGGAAAATAGCGACAAAAAATTTCTGTCGGTAATTTGATGCAATTTACAACGGATTAGTGAGGGATGGCAGAAGACGACGGTAATAAATAAAAGAAAAAAGTTTGAAAATACAAAAAACTATCCCTTGCAAATCACATGGAAATTCGTCGCAAATTAGCGACGAAAATTTCCGCTTCTAAAAATTTGACGCTAATTCAGTGTTTTCTTGTAGTGGGTGTCTTTACTTACTGCTTTTATTTATTTGAGATATTTTATATAGCTTAATTTTACCTGCATAACTATTGTATTAATATAAGTTAATATATCATAGTTATTTCTACTTTATTCCATATACAAAAATCCTTAAGTCGTACACGACTTTTCAAAGTGTTGGGATTTGTGATACTTCAATCACAATTGTTGGCAACAATTATCTATTTCCCTTTTTGTGACGAGATTTGTTGTAATATTTGTGGGACATTTGAAAGTTAAGGCAAGTATTATTTGGTGCTTATCAAAAATATTTTTTGACATATATGAAAATAATTTAGGTATCAAGTTTACTTGGATATGAAGCAATTCATTCTATACAGGCCTAGTTAAAATCTTCACTAGGTGTGGAAATTTGACATTGTTCTTCATTATCTTTCTCCTCAAATTGTTAAGTCAATAGATATTCTCTACCTTTTTGTCAATAAGTATATTGGTTCAAGTTGCGTTTGTTTGTAACGGTAGTTGAGATCGGTTGTAAACAATATCTTGGTGAATCAATAAAAAGGGTGGTTGAGTGGAATATCGTGTGTTCATATTTCCGGTATTGTTTGCATGTTGTTTGTTTCTCAATCACATTCATCTCTTAGTGATTGGGTGAAAATGGTTCATTTTGTTTTTTGGGTGTTTTGTCAAACTTCCGCTGCACACAAAACACCAACAAAATATTGTGAGATTAGGCAAATTTGGCCGATCAGCTGACTAAAGGACTTACAATGTAACACCCCGTATTTTCTATGAATATTTAGATAATGAATTAAGAACACTTAAATTTTAAAAGATGAATTAAGTAAAATGGGCTGCGCCATTGCATTCGTCTCGGAATTCTGCTTGAGATAGAGTCCGAGTTTGCGTAAATCGGAATCCGTATGAAGAAGTTAGGGAGCTTAGAAGATTTCAAGTTTAAGTAGAATTTAAGTTAAAATAATAATTAAAAATTAGAAAACCAGTTCGAAATTCAAAACAGAAGAAAAGGCTGAGCGGGAAATTTCCCGCTCAGAGATGTCGATACCCCAAAGGGGAGTCGACATAGGTGTCGACCCCCTTATAGGGGTGTCGACATAGGTGTCGACCCCTCCTGTAAGGAGTCGACCCCTGTTAGATCCAGGTCCAGTGACGTATTTTATAGCCTAGGGCTGATGTGGCCTTCTCTGATTGGCCTGATGACGCATTTTCTTGGACTGGATGGTTTGGATGGATCCTATGTTGATCTAAAGGCTCTAATTAATCCTACACATCTATAAATACATATCTAAACTTAACCCTAACCTCATAACCCTATTCTATGATGCCACCATGATGTCCATCTCTAAACTAGCCTAGCTTCCTTCTTCTCCAAACTAGAAATCAAATTGGAGAGCTTCAAATTAAAGTAAAGGTTTCCGCTTCAATCAACAAAGAGAGAATCGCTAATGAATCGAATTTAGGACTATGCCTAATTATGAGATAATCAATTTTGATTCATGCTTATCCTTTTGTCAAATCTGAAATTACCAATGCCTATGAGATTGTTGTGATTGTACAATTGAACCTATCATATTATACATCAGATTAGTAATTTCTTTATGTTTAATCCTATCGAATCTGTATACCTATGATGTATTTTCCTTAGTTTGCTCATATTCATTGTTAATGTACAACATGTCTATTGGAAACACGATTCTGGTATTTGGTACAACTTTACATGCCTACTTTTCTTATGTCAATTCTTGTGTTTCCTCTCTATCCCCTTTCCGTTTTATTTTATGAGTACTTGGAATTTGGAAGCCTTGTTGAATCTTGTTGTACGTGCGATTGTAACGTGGGGAATTGGGTATAAATTATTGGAGTAATTTTGGACATAACAAGTAAATGAGACATAACTTGAATTGACTACAATTGTGGATAATTGGCATACAAAAATCTAGACTTGGACATGTATGGTAAATATGTAAATTGGCTAAAATATGAGTATGTCTAACCTGAGGTTAGATTGAGTTGCGGTGTAAGGCTTCCCGGAACCGCCCGGCACATCCAGCGACCGCAACAACAGATCTAATGTGAGAGGTTAGCGCATTAAGCCCAAAACCCAAGGTTAGAATGAATTTGCGGTAGAAGTCTGCCTGGAACCGCCCGACACATCTAGCAACCGCAAACAACAGTTCTAATGTGAGAGGTTAGTGCATTAATGAATTAATGCTAATGAAAAGACATGCTAAGAATGGTAGGGTTAAGTTAACGTAGGCAGCACTTAACCAATGCAACATGTTAATTAAACAAATGGCTGAGGTTAGGTTAAATTGAGAACACTTAACCGTTATAACATGTTGGTTAGGAAACCCTAGTAACCGGGACTCATTTCAGTAGTAATCCACATAGATGTATCACGGTACCCTGAACTAGGCAGGGTGGGGCACGATTACTGGGTTGATTATAAGCGGTCAAAATAACGGCAGGCGGTGCGTCAATGTAGGTTCCGACGGAGTACGGGCGTGCACGTACTCCAGAGTGGAAAAATCAGGCACTGGGCATCAGTAGTTATACACTGTGCATCTTGAATTGTGTCGGGTTGCCATCATAGGGATTGATACACCCCATGGTGGAACCAGCACAGGTATCTACAAACAAGCGGGGCCGAATGACACAAGTAATAAATACATGCGAGTAGAAGCTGATCGATAAAGGGATCATTTTATTATGAACACATGAGGCTAGTTGAAACAATTGTTAGTAGGTGCAGAGAAATAGGAATGAGTGCGATAGCATATTCAGTTTGTCTTGCCTTACCTTGTCTTATGTTATCTTGTCACTATGGTATTGTCTTATGTTCGGTTTATTCATGTCATGATCCTTTTTCTTGTTTACATTCTAAAAATCACTGGGCTTACCAGGCTTTATGTCTGACCCATTTTCTTTCGTCTTCTTTTCTTCCGTCCCTCCCTCCCCTCCAGGTCCGCAAGGAGGGAATACTTCAGCTTAGTTCAGGCCTTTTCCAGCTTGAAGAGAGTAGATGTATTGCGTGGATTCTCTTTTCTTGGGTTATGGCTGCGGTTACATTTTTATTGGGGATTTATGCCGCTTTACTACTGTTTTATGCTTCTTTATGTATTTTTGGTTTTTAATCAAGACAGAGGTTTTATTGTAATAACTTGGAAGTTGGGTTTTGAGACAATGGTTGTAACGTTTTGACTGAACCACGCTGCTTATAAAATGATTTCAGTTTTTCCGTTGTTTGTATGTCTGTCTTGTAAATTATCTGTATCTTTTACCTATAATGCTTCACCGAAGTTAATGCATGCCCTTTGTGAGTGACCTTAACGGAGGTGGGGTGTTTCATACAAGAGATTTGATGTTGAAAAACATAAAAAATAATGAGTTTGAAGCCAACTTAAATATCGCTTATGATGGAAAATCAACTCAACATAATGAAACTCAATATCTTTATTTCAATAAACAAAAACATTATACTTTGTGATTTGAAGCACTATAATATCTGTGACGATCCCAAAACCCCGTGACACGGTGTTAAGGATAATCATTGGAATATAACACATTAATCATCATTAGCAGATCACAGATAATAACATAAACGGAAAATAGAATAGTTTACACACATATGACAGCGGAATCATATAGATATCATCACATCAGAGAAGCACAGTACAGGATACAACTTAGTGCATAATGATACATAATCAATCACCATCGCCTGAGGCGGAATCATACATAAAGAGTACTCAAAATAAATATCAGTCTACATCGCCAATGGCGGAATCATAATATAGATAAAATAATGGCGGAGAAAATCCAAGTCAGCACGGTGTAGTCAAGCCTCGCCATGAGCCAAAAGGTGCATCAGAAACCTGTAACTAGGCTGCCCGTGTGAAAATGAGGGCACCCGAGTTTGCAAGGTGAAACAAACTACGAGTCAGTCATGGGACTGGTATGAGAAATCCACTCAACTTATTAACAACAATAATAAGGCAAATCAAAGGACCACGCCACTTTCGCGGAACGGGTTTACTCCAATGAGTGCTAGTGCATGAAATAAAGTAAACGATTAAATCAACGCAATGCTTTTTATAAAATGAAGCCATTATAAGACTCAGGTCCCATCACACAATGCAACGCAAGCCGAAGGATAGAGTTTTCCCTTATAATGGCCAAAGATGCTTCATACGAATAAAACAAAAGTGATTGATATTATTACTAGTGCATATATGTTTCAAAAGCAAATTCAATCATAAATATCAATCCTAGACGGCATGGGTACCATATATCATGTCTCCATACTAGTAATACAATCACGTCCGCATATTTCGTATTGGAAATTGGATTCCTTCATGAGTCGAGGAAAGGGGCAAGCTCCTCTCCGATTCGAGACACTCTAGCAAATGCCTCGGGACCGCACACAGCAATCCCCTGGATCCTCCAAGGCCGGTCCTCTCTTACTTTTGAGGATTAGTTATTCCTGAACACACGTTTCCCGGTCCTTACAGACCTATAATCGAGGCGCCTCGTATTCCAACAACCACACAGGTGAAAAGTAGATATAAATGTCAGGGCTGGGAGGTCCCTGACACCACCATAGCTAGAAAGAAACGTCGTGCACTCCTTGGGTCCTTCTCCGGTTTTTGACTCATACCGGGGTGTGAGGCTCGCGAACTCACGTTATACACAAAGCTACGTCACACAGACCATGTTTTGATCATCAACCACAAGACTTTGCTTTGCAACAGAAGCCTTGATCATATGCCACTTAGGCGTGCCACACAGGCAATCCACTCCATGCGATTGATTTCTGTCAATACATAACCTTTGAGCTCGTACGTCTCAGAGAAGGGCGTTAAGCAAGAGAATAAATTCTCTGCCGCCAAACAGATATATATTTAACAGAGATCAATCAACACAGAACAAAATCCAATGTCAGACACACAGTCCATTTACAAGTCCGTTCTGGGTCTGAACGAAGCCGGAGGCACCAATTCCTCGCATATCCGTACAATCAACAGTATGTTTGGACGGCTACTACTTCAATTCCTTCATGGTAGCTACTCCAATCACGAGCATCAGTAGCGCCCATTCATCCAATGTGGAGATCGTCGGTCTTCAGTCATTTTCGACTCTTCGACTTCTCAACGTCGATCGATTATTTGAAATGAGATAAACTCGGCCTTTTCAAATAACCCACGTATATTTAGATTTTCAAATCAATTAATCACATGGTTGGACTATTCAACATTCACATTTTGGTTATTTAGTTATAATTTTCATGTCAAATACATTCAACCATCACATATCAAGCAAACACAACGAAATTGGTTTATTTCCACTCTATATCGTCTATAGTATTTTATAACGATATATCGCCATTTTTATTTAATTAAAAACGACCAAATCTAATTAAACGACGATTCAGGTCGTATCGATGCACTGGCGCTGCTTTTCACTAATTTTGTTTTACACATATCTGAAAACCTATCCGTTGGATCTTCACAAATTTTATATCATTAGGAAGGTCATTTCAAAACGAATCCAACGGTTTCAGTTTTGGGAAAATCCGACGGTCGGATCTTCCACACTAGCCATTTGAAGTTACGATTTCAATTTACGAACTGCAGCGTCGTTATTCGATTTTAATTTAAATTATATATATATATAAATATAATCGTTTCTGGCGCTGTTTTTCTTCAGATTTGAATTAAACATTCCAGACAATCCAACCGTCGGATCTTCACAAAGTCAGTGTCGTTGGAAAGATATTTCCAAGGCGAACCCAACGGTTGCGGTTTCGGGAAAATCCAATGGTCGGATTTCCCGTACTAGTTGTTTGAAATCACGGTTTCAAAACACGAACTGCACGACCACGTTTCGTTTTAATTTTATTTATATTTATATATTTATATAAATATAGTTCATTCAAAAATTCCTATATCGTTTCCACTTCAATTATTTCACTAACGCCTTTAAATTTCGGAAAATTTCGCCATAACCTCCTTTGTACGGGAGGGTCTGGGAAAATTCCCAAATAGCCACACGGGCGTCTTATATCAAAAAGAAAAAGAAAAAGCCAAGCGGCTAGCCAATAGGCTCATAAAATCATCACCCAAACAAAGCAGTAAGTGTGTACCTATTTGTCGGGCACAAAATTTTATTTCTCTTCTCTAGCCCCTTTGCTTTAACCTGTTCAATAGATATGCATGTACATATATACAATTTCTATCACTTATCATTTTCCATTCAATTTCATATTTGATTTACTTTGGTTTAAAAACACCATTCATTCTAATGTTGAATGCATAGGCTAAAATCATATCATTATCTAATTAATGTATATTTCAACTCATGCACATTTATTTGAACAAGTGGCTATTTTTAACACTTCACATTTCAATAGATGATAATTTTGGCGAACTAAAATAGATTTCAACACATGACTATTTTATTTAGTTCCTATGCATGTTAAAAATAATATTTCTACCACAAATATTTATTTCAACGTCCGCATACCTTTAGCATATCACAAATATGATAAAAATGATATTTTTATCGTTCAAAATATTTATTCGACAAATGGATGTTTCAACACTTCATAGTTTCAATAAAAATGTAATTTTTATTGTTCGATCTTTTTATTCAACACATGAACTTTTCCGCTACACACACTTCTCAACAATTGAGCATTTCCACACATGGACATTTTATTTATGTTGTTCATATTAGAAAGATGGGATTTTTATTGTTGAAACTATTTATATAAGGCGAATATTTTTCCTACTTCATATATATATAAAAATGTGATTTTTATTGTTTAAACACTTCATTCATTCACAAATGAATTTAATTTTCACACAACACTTTTCAACACATGAACACTTTCCACACATGGATATAGTTTCAACATATGGCTATAATTTCTACGCATGAAAATTATTTCAACATCTGAAAATAATTCTGACACACAAAGATTATTCAAAATTTCGGCAGCATAACGGCAGGGTAGTTAAACCGGCACCGTCCCTAGTACGGCTCCTCGCTCTACCTTAAAACCTCGCGGTTTTTTACAATGGGGATTCATGCATCTAATTCGCACGCAGGCGGCATGTTTATTTTTATTTCCACAAATATTTCCAATTCATTTCAATCACCAATGGGTATTTTTCAACCACTACCAAACAATATCAACCACAAACAATTATTCAACCATTCATATTTTCCATCCAATATTTCACACCAATTCACAACAATAAATATCGTCCATGGTTTGTGGACGAGGGGAGTATATATATATATATATATATATATATATATATATATATATATATATATATATAGAATTGCTATATTCCACTTGCATTTCAACACATATATCAATTATTCTATGCATGTAAAATTCATACTTCGCTTATATAGCTTACACTACGTATGTACATGAGGTATACAACACGTATGTAATTTATATTTCGCTAATATAAATTATACACGACATTTTCCATTCAATTTCACGTTAATTTAGATTTCTCACCTTGGTTTTCGGAGCGCTAAAAATCGATACGATGTCAGAAAAATCTGCGGCTTCTTCTATTGGGTAGAGAGCTTCCTTGCGGTCCCGATGTTTCCTGTTTCATCGAATTTCGTCAACATACCAAAAAGATATGATTTTTCAAAGTGTAAAGATCAAAGAAAAACTCACTTTCACGAAGCTTCAAAACTAGGTTTACAGTTTTCGCGAGAATCGAGGCACGAGGGGATGATCGGCGAGTTGGACGTGGAAGAGGGAGGAGAGGGCTTCCTGTCGGTGGTGGTTTGGTGGCGTTCGATGGTCTAGATCGACGGCGGCGGCGGTGGAAAGGTCGGGACTTTGGGGCTTCGATTCGGGCGGCATAGGCGACGAGGCGTGGCGATGGTTAGTCGGATTTGAAGGGGGGACGGAGGCGCGTCGAGGGGTGGTGGTGGCGAAGGCTGTAGGTGGCGGTAGCGGCGGAGGAGAGAAGGTCTCGAACGGGTTTCGCCGTTGATTTTGGGGGGTTTTCTTTTTTTTTTTTTTTTAAAATTTATGAATGGAAAATTCTGATTGGCCGAGGACTATATTAAATTTTTAAATAGTGTTTTCTCAAACGAACTCCTTTTTAAACCCAACGACTGTCGCCCCTAGCTAAATACCCCCATTCCGGACACAATGGGATATGTTTCGTAGGCCAATTCGACTGTTACAGTCAGTTATTTTCCAAATTAAAGTATAAAACATTTAATTTTTAACTTTCAACGTACATTTCAATTTGCCAGGGCAACGAACTGATTCGAAAAATTCCAGAAAAATAAATCTACCTATGTTTTGACGCTACGGTCCCAACAAAACTAGTTTTGTCAAATTCTGAGGTTGTTTGAAAAATGACCATTTTCTGGTCGATCCAATTTAACAGAAATTGACCAATCACATTTTCTTTTGCCACGCTCACATACTAGCTTCAAAAATTATGAAATTTGAAACCTAGCAATAGTTTGACATCCCGGACCCAACAAAAGTGGTTTCGTCGAATTCCGAGGTCGTATGCAAAATATCAATTTTCCAGGGCTATATATTCTATATACCGACCCTTCTGAAAATTCATTCGGCCATAACTTTTGATTCCCGTTATGAAACTTCGATTTTTCAGATTCGTTAGAAAGGTATTGACTAACAGATTTAAATATTTTTGGTTTCACTAAAATCCATTATATTTTCCACCCCGCACAGTCAGTCAAAGTTTGAATTCAAATTTTCAAACTGACTCACTATTTCTAATTCACTATTTTATTGAAATACTATATTTCAATTGTTCAAATTCCTGTGAAATCACCAATTTAAAAAAATTTAAATTGGCTCGCATTTTCCGGGTTATTACAATATCAGTCTGAGTAATTAATATTATTTTCATTTCAGGAAGAGTGTTTGGCATCTATAATGATGCGGTGGATATTGTACCGCTTAGCACTTGATAAGTTAAAGTGTATAATTATACAGTACTTGTAATAAACCTACCTATATGAATGCATGAAGGTGATGCCTCATTATGTGTGACTATGATTTGTCCCTACGGGTATTTCATGAAACAAAAATAATGAAACAAGGCCAATCCATGTGTCGGCTAAGGAGCTATCTAAAGAAAAGAAAACGAGTGTGTGGAACATATTCAGTACATCACATAGGATCATTGGTTAAATCCTTGGTCAATTATTTTATACTGGTGTACTTTCGTAAATTACCGCTATGTATAAATTCAATTACATAAGACATATATACTTACACGCTGATTTTTCTACAAAAAAAACGATTTAGAAATTTTATTAAAAATTGTAGGGTAATTACTGAAAATTTTATATAATTTGTTTGAGTGCTTTGTTTTAAAATGAGAACGTGAGAAAGAGAATGGGAAGTAGAAATTGTCCAACATCTCAGTAAAATGAAAAACATATTTTCTTAAATATGGTTTTTTTTCATAAGAAGGTTGGGTCCTTTGGGCATTCATATATTTGCCTTGTTGTGAGAAGTGGGGTCTTGTATAACCACAAATGTGTGTGCACTCTCGACTGAAACGAACCAAAAAAGTCCGGGTCAGGTTTGGGTCCAAAACAATATTTTCGAACAGAATTATTAAATTTACAGGATATATTTGAACACCTTATCAAGCCCAACTTTTGAATTCGAGTAGGCAAAAATGACAGGAGATATAACTATTGAAAAAAACAGTACGAGATAGACGTTTGAAAATAATTAAAAAAAAGTGCACCTTACCAACATATTTGATACTTGTTTAACACAAGATTACGGATGGTCGCTCCCAACCAACCTTATTGTCCGTATTAGCAGATGACATTACTCATTAATGTTTTTTGTTAATATGGATCTCCGAGTGGGGCATCACAATGTGAGTGAACAGTCATTTGTTCAAAGTGACTGTTTCACCAACACCATAGAACATTGTTATTCTTTTATGTCTGCTGCTATTCCTATCTGGAGATAGGCGATTATAAATATTTTCACGGTGATCCTATAAACTTGGATGTGGTTGAGACAAAGTTTGACGATAAGATACACAGATTTATGTCTTATATATATGGGTATATTCCATAGCCATCATTAGTTTGTTTTGTTAAAATTTATAGTTTGTTTAGTTAATTTGTTTTATTTGCTTGTAGTTAAAAATAAAATATATTGATGTGGTTAATTAGAAAATCCAATAATTTAACTTTTAATATTTTTAATTATTAAACGCATATTATACAATAAAATAATTAGCTAACTATAGTGTATTGTTAAGGGTAACGTAGTTCGCACTAAGGCTAAAGCGGTGTAAATAGGTCAGTGTCGCCGACTAGACAGTATTTGATCGACGGTTGTCAAACGGTCCATAGTTAAAAACTTGGTGCTCTTAGGAACACTACCAATAAACCGGTTAACCTAAAAATCACAAATTAAATATCTCTTTCAAATAGTCCACTCGTAACTGCAAACGCATAAGACATTCAATAATCTTTCACATTTAAATAGGTCTTTCAAATGTTCCATTTAAAATACTCTTTGGTTTTATGTTCCTCTATGCTTCTTACAACAATTTTTCCAACTAAATCTTGAATAACCTTTAAACACTTAGTTCATTCAATTATGTTTTTGCAATTATTCAGTTGAAGAAATTGAAAATGAATTTAAAGAAATATGATAATGGTTAAGATTAAGATTTCTCAACAAAATAATGGATATTTACTTAGATTGGTTATTCTTGATTAACGCCACCTTTGCGTTCACTTAAAGAACTTGGCATTTTTCTAAGTTTAAATAGAGTTGGCCAATATTAAATAGCTACATATTAAGCACGTTTTGAAACTGAACGAAAAGGTATCGTGACGTTCCTTTATATCACACACCTGTTATTTTGTTAACCTCTACTTCACAAGTTGACAAACGTATAATTAGCGGATGCATGCTTTAATTGTAGAAGTAGGTAGGCAGAATTAAATTCGAAGAATTTTTAGTGGTAGCTGATTAGGAATGGTGGAGCATTTATATCAACACAAATTCTAGTCATTTGTGCAAACAGCTTTCCTCAAAATTAATTCCGGCTATCCTCAACTATTTCATAACAAAGAGCAAATGCTGACGTGAATTGTTCTGTTGTCATCCCTCGTGTGCCCACCCAATCACAGCACCCTAATTTCCATCTTTTGCAATTAAATTTCTTAATTGTTGTTGGACTTAATTGCAAAAGGTGAAAATAAGAGAAATCTAAGCTGTTGGGCACATGGAGACGGGGACAGAAGAATTGGCCTCAATCCTCTATAACCAAATTCTCCAATCTTCTATTTCCAACCAATCGAAAATTTTGTTTTTCATCGTCTTAGAGAGAAAGATGATTTAATTGGAAAAATAAAATAAAATTTAGAAAGCCCTGATTGATTGGAGATACAGGGATAGAGAATTTTAGGTACAGAAGATTTAAACTTTACTCTATGTGACCGTCGCTTTGAAGTTTATAAGAACGTTGGTTTAATTGCAAAATGATCAAATTATGCTTACTTGATTGGTTGGGTCCAGAAAAGCAGAGCATTTCGGCTTCAGGAGATCACCTTCGCCCATATTTGGAGATCGGCCATTTTTGTTCAAAATTAAATTGTGTTTACTACACAGGAATTAATATCTATTTTTACTTGACAGTAACAGCTTTCAATCGATGATGACAATTGCTTGCTTAGCAACGTTATTCACTACACAGAAATTAATATCTAATTTTACAAAAGAGTAAGCAGGCATTCATTTCATTTCTGCACATCTCTACGCTTGTAACTTTCATAGCGTTTAAAATCTTAAGACATTTTCGTTTTGTTTGACAAGAACATTAACATTTCATAGATAGAGGGATTGAAAAATACCTATTACTACAAAGGGGAGAATTAAACCAATGAATTCAAAGTATAGATACATAAGAAAACCAATTGAGGTAACGATATATTACAACCCAGTGCTCATCGGCCCATGTCTGTTTATGACTTGATATTTACCTATAACATACCCTTCAACAATTGTTGCCCTTGTTGACTGAAAATCTATGCTACGACATGGATGAGATCACATTTGTTTCCTTCCAAGAAGAACTTCTTCGATGACCCGATCCAAACTCGCAAAAGACGGCCCCTCAGCCCGTGTCGTTCTAACCGCCTTCTCTTTCCACTCCATCGCCTTCCTCCTCATCGCCTTCCCACCCTCCCCCACCATCAACTCTCTGATCATCCTACCCACCTCTTCCTTCTTCACATCATTATCAACCTCCATTCCGATCCCCCACTCGGTACACGCATACCTGCAATTTGTCTGCTGATCTGCGAAATACGGCCAACATATCAATGGAACCCCTGCACTGATCGCCTCCATCATCGAATTCCATCCACAGTGCGTCAAAAACCCTCCGACCGCCTCATGCATCAGCACCTCTTCCTGCGGGCACCACGTACACACGTACCCTCTTCCTTTCGTCTTCTTAATAAACTCCTCCGGTAGAATGGCTTCCCCTTCCAACAAAATGTCGGGCTGAACCACCCACAGAAAATCCATCCCGCTGTCGTACAAACCCCATGCGAACTCGATAAACTGCGCATGAGTGATAAGCGCCATGCTTCCGAAGTTCACGTAAATCACCGACTCGGGTTCACGTTCGTCCAACCACTCCAAACAGGCGGCATCCTCTTTCCATAGGTTGTTGGATCCAATCACTGTTCGGTCGGGTATATGGTGACTGAGCAATGTTAAAGGCCGAACTGTGAAGATGGGTGGCAGGATGGATGACATTGCTTTGATGACCGAGCTTTCTAAATCATCAAACGTGTTAATTATGATCGCGGTTGCTTTACTTCCCATTTGTGCTTCTTCGCGGAGGAAGTTGAATAGGAGATCGTTGATGTCGGTAACGCGTAGGAAGCTTGGTAGGTCTTTCAGGCGCATGTTTTTCATTCCTGGTATCCAATCTAGTTGCGTATCCAGGTATCCGTTGTATAGATCTTTGTCACCTACAAACATAACATAAATAGTATCATTTTTTATTTAAGGTAGGGCTAAACTAAAGCTTGTTAGTACTTTTAAGTGGCACCAATCCACGGCGCACAAGCTCTTCGTACTGAATGCAACCCATATATCCGCAAGCACTGGCGGAACAAAAGAAGACAACCGGAAGCCCGAACTCGCTGGCAACGTCAACCGTGAAACTCGTGACATTATCGGAAATAATACAGGTGACGGGAGGCACTCCAGAGCTGGCTTTGTCATTCAAGCTATGTAGAAGTTTTACAAGAGGCTTTTTGAGGTTGGTTCTAACTGCATGAACCACAGATGGAGTATCTTGGGACATGTTAGGATCGTCTGTAAGCACTGGAAGTCCGTCTGGAAGTGTCTTGAACTGGAAGTCATGGAGCTCCTTTAAGGAGGATGGATTGTGTGCTAGGATTCGATTGTAGTTGAATTCGGTGTGGATGAAGGTGATGTGGAAGCCTTTGAAATGGAGGAGTTTTGCAAGCATTATCATTCCGTGTATGTGGCCTTGTGCTGGATATGGCATGCACACTGCATGCGGCCTTCCAATGTGGACTACTGCGCCGGTGCTAATAATAGTGATGAGGCACATGATAATAATAGTGATGAGGCACATGCAGGCTTTGGTGAAGGTACCGAAGGCGATTCTTCATATAATGTACTATTTAGTATTGTGGAGCTACGAAAGATGGATTCAGTAGTCAGTTTTCACATATATCGAGATGTGAGAAGTATTTATTCATATGATAAGAGTGTTAGCATGATAAAGACAACAAATGGAGTAGAGCTACATTTTGTGGACTTCGAGCTATTAGGTTTCAGATGCATGATGGAGTGGTGAGAGAAGTGGTCGGTGTGAGTCATATACCCACTTGTTCGTATAACCTCATACCTCTCGGCCAGTTAGAACGTCGTGGTTGTACTTATGAGACTCGAGGTGGAGTTTTGAGAGTAAAGAAGGGTGGTCGTGTGATGATGCGAGGAGTTTTGGAGGGAGGAAACCTAAATAGTTTGGTCGGTTCGGTGGTCGACAGTGGAAGGCGGGCGACGGTTGAAGAACTTAGTTCGCGGCAAGGTGAAGAGATTAATATAGTCACTCCTGATGGTCTTAAGGTTGAGGATCATGGTATCGATAAGGATCTAGATGTTGATGATGCTCAAGGGATCCTAAAGATAAAGAGATCATGTAAAGCGGGAGACAGATGTCGAGTTATGAAATCCACAAAGACGAGATAGAGGTCTTTATGGCATTACAAAAGCTTTTGAAGATTGTTATTTGCGGTGCACAGACGAGGAAGTTGCACTATTAGTGGATGATGGTGGAGGTTTGTATTGATGTTAATTGAGAAAATAAGGTCGAAAGTGAGAGCTAATTTGGCTGGTGTTGAGTGGAGGAAATGTTGCGATTTGGTATCGAGGTGGAGTGTGTTGAATCACATATTTTCGATTTATGACAAAAGAAATGGAGATCACTGAAGATAATGATGAAGAGCTAATTTCGTGTGTGTGTATATATATATATATAGTTGTGTTAGAAAAATGTTAAAATTTATCCTCATGGTATAACACAAATGTACATATTTTTAAATATATATATACATACATATATAAATATATGGCTAGAAAATAAGCCTTTACTGGGCTGGTTTTACTAACCAGTCGACTAGCGAATACCAGGCCAGTCGACTGGTCAGTGAACCAGAGCCCAGTAACAGCTAGCTTCTTTTCATATATATATATATATATATATATATATATATATATATATATATATATATATATGATTTTCTTCGATCAACCAGTTGACTGGTGAAATGTAGACCAGTTGACTGATTTCGAAACAACAACTTTTTTTATGAAGAGTCATTTCCTTTTCATGAATAGATTTCTATTCATTTCTGAATAGAAATGGCCATATCTCTTCATTACAATTATTCGTGAAAGGTTACTGCTCTTCTACTATTATATAAACATCATAATCTCCACTTCCAACTCATCAATTCTTTCTAAATCTATATTATTCTTTGATTTTCATTTTTATACCCTTGCATTCTAAAAAGCTCTCATATATTCAAGTTACTTATTGAATCATTGAAATTACTTACATATCTTGATTCATTAAGTAACATACTTCCTTCAATCTTCGCATACACATCACATACTTGAGGATAAGATTATAGGAAGGGTGTACTTAACCGTTGGCTATTCAGTGTTGATACAAGGACACATTCAGAAGTCAAAACACTTTTGTAATTTGTGAAGTCCTGTGTTGGTGCTCAGGCGGGGACATTCTTGTTGGTACTTGGGTGTATTGTGACTTATTCCTCCAGGTAAAGAGAGGGCATTGTTAGTGAATTTCGAAGAGGAGCTTCGGGACTAGACGTAGGACGGGAAGTCTGAACCAGTATAAAATTCCCGGTGCCTCTACTTACTACTTTTATTTATTTGAGAAATTCTATATAGCTTAGTTTTACCTGCATAGCTATAGTATTAATATAAGTTAGTATATCATAGTTAATTCCGCTTTATTCCATGTACAAAGATCCTTAATCATACACGACTTTTCATTTGGTATCAGAGCAAGGTCATCATTTAACTTTAAAACCGTTATTTGATATATATGCAAGACAATAGTTTCGATGCTTGGAATATTACACAAAGAGAATATGCACAACCCAGTACACCTTATACTGAATGGCCTGCAACTGAAAAAGTAGGGACTCTGAACCCTTTTGAGTTTGATTTCCTAAGATCTTACTTTTAGGACCCTAACGGAGGAAGTGGGTACCATTAAATTTTGAATTATTTTTTGTAGGTCCCACTCATCAAAAATAGAGGAAAATGGATACTTGATAGTGGTTTCTCAAAATATGTGACAGAAGATAAAGAGAATGTTAACCGATATTATCTATTCAAAAGGAGGAACTATCACATTTGGAGATAATTCCAAAGGATATATCATCGGCAAAGGCGATGTGAGCAATTACGGTATATCTAATTCACCTCTTATTTCTGATGTATTATTAGTTAAAAAACTAAAACATAATCTGTTAAGTAATAGTCAATTATGCGCTAAAGGTTTTAAAATATATTTTTTCCGAGAATGAATGTAGTATATTATATTCTAATCAAAATCTTATTTTTGAGGGAAACAGAGATAAAAATATTTATATTTTGAATATGGAAGTTAACAATAATCCAAGCATGTGTTTATTATCCAAAGATAATGATCCTTGGTTATGGCACAAACGATTTTGTCATATTAATTTTAAAACTATAAACAAGATTTCTAAAAATGAACTTGTAAGAGGTTTACCCAAAATAAAATTTAGAACTAAAAATTTGTGCAATGCTTGCCAACTTGGGAAGTTAACTAAATCCTCTTTTAAATCTAAAAAGGTTATATCAACATTACAACACTTGAACTATTCCATATGGATCTGTTCGGACCAACTCAGTTTCAGTCCATCAACCATAGTAGATATGTGTTTGTAATTATTGATGATTTTTCAAGATATACTTGGACTATGTTTTTGAAAATAAAAGTGATATTTTTGCTCTTTTTAAATCTTTTGTCAAACAAATTCAAAATCTAACTGATTTAAAAATAAAAAATATACAGAGTGATCATGGAGGAGAATTTGAAAATGAGAAATTTGATTTATTTTGTCAAAAGAAAGGAATTTTTCATAATTTCTGTTTTCCTAGAACTCCACAACAAAATGGAGTAGTAGAACGTAAAAATCGAACTTTACAAGAATGTGCCAGAACGTTGTTAAATGGAAGTACACTTCCAAAACAATTTTGGGCTTAAGCAGTTGCAACAGCTTGTTATGTTTTGAATCGTGTCTCCATTCGATCCCTTATGAAAAATACTACATATGAGCTTTTTACCAGAAGAAAACCAAATATTTTATATTTTGAGGTGTTTGGTTCAAAATGTTTTATTTTAAATACAAAAGATCAGTTAGGAAAATTTGATTCAAAATCTGATAAAGGAATATTCTTAGAATATTACATAACAATTAGAATATTACGTAGCAAAGCTTATCGAATTTACAATAAAAAAACCAGTAAAATAGAAGAATCACTTCACGTTTCATTTGATGAAAATTTTATTCAAAATTCTTTTAATTTAGACATTATGAAAAATAATTCTTCTCAATATGATGATATTATAATATACAGAGAATATGAAAATATTGTTCATAATAACATAGAAAACAATGTTATAGAAACTCAAGATAATATAGATAATAATAACCAAAATATTCAAGTTAATGAAGTTAGATCTCCATCAAGAATATTACAAGATCATCCGACTCAAAATACCATTGGAGAAATAACTTCAAATGTAATAACAAGAAGCCAACTTAATTTGGTAAGCAAAAGCGCTTTCATAAATGGTTATATTAAAGAAAAAGTGTATGTTGAACAACCTCCACTATTCGCTCATGAAGAATTTCCTAATCATGTTTTCAAATTGAAAAAAGCATTATATGAATTAAAACAAGTACCTTGTGCTTGGTATGAGCGTCTCAAAAATTATGTACTGGATTCAGAATTCCAAATTAGAAAGGTTGATCAAACACTTTTTATAGAGAAAGCTTTTAAAGATGTTTTAATAGTGCAAATACCTGTCGGTGACATTATTTTTTGTTCAACAAATGAAAAATTATGTCAAAAATTTCCAAATATAATGACCAAAGAATTCGAAATGTCACATATGGGAGAACTTTCTTACTTTTTGGGTTTACAAATTAAGCAGTTATCAAATGGAATTTTCATAAATTAAGAAAAATATTGCGCCAGTCTGATAAAATGTTTTGGAATGGAAAATACTTTAAGTAAACCTACACCAATGAGTACAATGACACATTTAGATAAAGATGAAAATGGTAAAAGTATCAATCAAAAGTTATATCGAAGCATGATAGGTTCACTTCTGTATTTAACTGCCAGTAGACCAGATATTATGATGAATGTTTGTTTATGTGCCCGTTTGTTGAAGCTTTTGTATACTGTCCTAGTCATATAACTAGGCCTTTCTTACCCTATAGGGATCCAAAGACTCATAATTTAATCTATCCAACCGGTCTTACGGAGGTATGGGATAAAGCCCGCTATGAAGAGCTGATAGGTAAGGGAAATTTCAACTATGCACGACCTCTTTTTGAGAATACTATATCGTCAACTATATAGCCAATCCATTTGATGCTCCCAATGAAGATTGGCCCCACTTATCGGCTGTGCAAATCTCCGTTGCTATCACTGCTTGTGCTCGTATTCACATGCACAAATATATCATCTCAAGCCAATCCAAAGGAATCACATTTGAGGGTAGTAAAACGTATATTACATTATGTTAGTAGTACCAAAGACTTTGGGCTTTTCTATCCAAAAGACTGTTCCTTCAAATTAGTCTCATACAGTGACGCTAATTTTGGAGGATCATGGATGGATCGTAAAAGTACAAGTGGAGCGTGTCACTTTATCAGTAATTCACTTATATCTTGGTTCGACAAGAAACAGAATTACGTTTCACTGTCAACATGTAAAGCTGAGTATATATCTACGGCACTAGCCTGTGCTCAAGTAATATATATGCAGCAAACACTAAAAGATTTTAATGTCAATTTGACTAACTCCACAATTTATTGTGACAACACAACCACAATAAATTTATCCAAAAATCCAGTAAACCATTCTAAAACAAAACATATTGATATACGACATCGTTTATTGAGAGACAATATTGAAAAACAAATAATTAACTTAGAATTTGCAAATTCGGAAAATCAAATTGCTGATATATTTACTTAACCCCTACTAGAGAATACTTTCATTAAACTTCGAAGAGAACTGGGAATTGTTTCTTATAAAGATCTATGAAGATATATTTTCATGGCATTTATTCTTTTTTATCCATGACAAAGGGGGAGAATAATGTATCAGTATATCGATTATATGATCACATATTAAAAAATCTATGCTATATGCTAACATTTTATTGCAGAAAATCAGACGGTAAGTATATTATATTATTTGCACTAACAAAATGTTGCAAAGAAGCAACTACTCAGAGAGAGATACTAGCATACATTCAGGGGGAGCAAATCAATATTTCAAACATGAATGCAAGATGTTGTCATCAATCAAAAAAGGGGGAGATTGTTGATTCATGGATTTTTGATTTATGACAACAAAGAAATGGAGATTATTGAAGATAATGATGAAGAGCTAAGTTCAAGTATATATATATTTAGTTGTGCTAGAAAAATGTTAAAATATATCCTCTTGGTATAACACAAATGCACATATTTTTAAATATTTATATATGAATATATGGCTAGAAAATAAGCCTTTACAGGACCGGTTTTGCTAACTAATCGACTAGTGAAAACCAGACCAATCAACTGGTCAGTGAATCAGAGCCCATTAGCGGCTACTTTCTTTTCATACTTAAATATATATATATATACGATTTTCTTTGATCAACCCGTTGACTGGTGAAATGCAGACCAGTTGACTGATTTCGAGACAACAACTTTTAATATGAAGAATCATCTCCTTTCATTAATATATTTGTATTTATTTCTGAATAGAAATGGTCATATCTCTTCATTACAATTATTCGTGAAAGGTTGTTGCTCTTCTACTATTATATAAACATCATAATCTTCACTTCCAATTCATCAATACTTTCTAAATATATACTATTCTCTGATTTTCATTTCTATACACTTGCATTCTAAAAAGCTCTCATATATTCATGTTACTTATTGAATCATTGAAATTGCTTCATATCGCTTGATTCATTAAGTAACATACTTCCTTCAGTATTCACATACACATCACATACTTGAGGATAATTGTAATAACCCGGAAAATGTGAACCAATTTAAAAAATTTAAAGTTGGTTATTACCAAAGAATTTGAATAATTGAAATAGCATATTTCAATAAAATAAAGAATTGGGTATGGTATTGCAGTTTGAAATTTTGAATACAAACTTTGTCTGACTGTACCGGGTGGAAAATATAACGGATTTTAGCGAAACTGAAAATATTTGAATCTATTTATGAATACCTTTCTAACGAATCTGAAAAATCGAAGTTTCATAGCGGGAATCAAAAGTTATGGCCAAATGAATATTCAGAAAGGTCGCTATATAGCATATATAGCCCCTGAAAATTGATATTTTGCATACGACCTCGGAATTCGACGAAACCACTTTTGTTGGGTCCGGGATGTCAAACTATTACTAGGTTTCAAATTTCATAATTTTTGAAGCTAGTATGTGAGCGGGGCAAAAGAAAATGTGATTGGTCAATTTCTGTTAAAATGGGTCGACCTAAAAATGGCCGTTTTTCAAACGAGCTCAGAATTCGACGAAACTGGTTTTGTTAGAACCGTATCGTCAAAACAAAGCTAGATTTATTTTTCTGGAATATTTCAATTCAGTTTGTGGCCCTGGCAAATTGAAATGTACGTTCAAATTAAATATTGAATGTTTTATATTTTAATTTGAAAAATAACTGACTGTAACAGTCGAATTGGCCAACGAAACATATCCCATTGTGTCCGGAATGGGGGTATTTAGCTAGGGGCGACAGTCGTTGGGTTTGATTTCGAGTTCGTTTGTAAAAACACTATTTAAAATCTCCTATAAAGTCTCGACCAATAGGATTTTTTCTTTAAAAAAAATAAAAATAAAAACTACGGAACCCTAGCTGCCTTTCTTCCTCTGGACGATCCGCATCGCTCGAGACTTCCCCTCGATTTTCCCGCCGCCGCCACCTATAGGCCGCGCCACCACCACAGTTCGACAGCCCTTCGTCCCCTCTTCACATCCAACCCCGACACGACCCCTACCACCACCTCCTCCGCCTGAATCGAGCCCCTAAACCTCGGAACTTCCTACCGCCGCTGACAACGCCACAGGTCACCGAAGGAGACCGCACCACCACCGATCGAGAGCTGGTTCGTA
Organism: Allium sativum; assembly: GCA_030737875.1. Classification (NCBI taxonomy): domain Eukaryota; kingdom Viridiplantae; phylum Streptophyta; class Magnoliopsida; order Asparagales; family Amaryllidaceae; genus Allium; species Allium sativum. Next base: position 535,604,384 of record CM060926.1, read on the forward strand.
GCTCTTCCACGTCGCAGGACCTGATCGGAGCAACAAGGTGCGGTTTGATTTTAAAATTTAAACCTAGTTTTGAAGGTTTAAAAACCTTTCTGCTTCGACATTCTGAAATGAAAATAACACTATAAAGCGTTGCAAAACTTTGAAAAATAATATCTTTTTCGTTCTTTAACGAAATTTGATGAAACAAGAGACACCGTGACCGCAAGGAGGCTCTCTACCATCTAGAAGAAGCCGTGGATTTTTCTGATCTTCCTACGATTTTTAGCAATGCAAAAACCAATGTGAGGAATCTAAACTAAATTGTGTGAATGGAATCGCGTTGTATAAATTATATAAGCGAAGTGTAAATTATATACGCATTGTATACCTCATGTACATGTGTTGTATAAGTTATATTAGCGATGTATAAAGTATACAAGCGTTGAATGAAACATATATGCTTTGAATTGTGATGAAATGCAAGTAAATTATACTATACTATATATATATATATACTCCCCTCGTCCATAGACCATGGACGATATTTATTGCTTGTGATTGACGTGATATTATATGGTATGACGAATGGTTGGAAATAATTGTTTATGGTTGATATTGTGGTTGAAAAATACCTTTGTGGTTGAAAAATACCTTTGTGGTTGAAAAATACCCTCTTGTGGTTGAAACAAATTAGAATAGGATTGCGGAATTGAAAATAAAACATGCCGCCTGCGTGCGAACTAGATGCATGATCCCCATTGTCAAAAACCGCGAGGTTTTAAGGTAGAGCGAGGAGCCGTACTAGGGACGGTCCCGGTTTTAACTACCCTGCCGTTGTGCTACCGAAATTTTCTGAAATATACATGTGTTAGAATAATTTTCATTCGTTGAAATAAATTGCATATATTGAAACCAATATTCATGTGTTGAGTTGCGATTCATTCGTTGAGTTGAAATTCATGTGTTGGATATTATTTGAATTTAAACAAATGGCTTTAGCGATAAAAATCACATTTTTATATATATACAAACTATAGCGAATATTCATGTGTTGAGTTGCGATTCATTCGTTGAGTTGAAATTCATGTGTTTAATATTATTTGAATTTAAACAAATGGCTTTAGCGATAAAAATCACATTTTTTTATATATATACAAACCATAGCGAATATTCATGTGTTGAGTTGCAATTTATTCGTTGAGTTGAAATTCATGTGTTGAATATTATTTGAATTTAAACAAATAGCTTTAGCGATAAAAATCACATTTTTATATATATACAAACTATAGAGAATATTCATGTGTTGAATTGAAATTCGTTCGTCGAGTTGAAATTCATGTGTTGAATGTTATCGTATGTTAAAATAAAATGAATCGACAATAAAAACTACATTTTTATTGTGAATATGAAGTGTTAAAAACATTCACGTGTTGAATAAATATTTTTGATGATAAAAATATTTTTTTTATCATGTATACGCTTTGATAAAAATACACACGTGTTGAAATAAATAATAGTTTACTAGAAATATTATTATTGGCTTTGTTCTGCATATACATACATGTGTTGAACAGGAAAAATGGATTAGCTGTAAAGTAAAGAAATTATTTGCGTGCCCGACAAATAGGTAAACCTTGATGAGTTGGCTGCGCAATTTTATTTTTATATCAACTCCTGTGAATGCCATTGGATGCGGAGTGCTGGTTATTCTGTGTGAAATAATAAATATCGCCATAGGATAGTCACAATTAATTTTGAACTACACTACATGACATACTTCTTGATGATAGGCATACTTCATCATATTCCACATAAACAATTGGAGCTTGTGTAACGAGGTGGAAGATTTACCATACGAGCGAGAGGCTTGTATGGCGATGACTATATACTACAGGTTGAACTGATGACTAATATGGACTATATAAAATATAACGATAAATTGCCAGATTAATAAAAACCCCACACGGGTCAGGAGTTGACAATAATCACGTCTCTCTAGGTATTAGATACGGCACATGGACTATTTATTTCCACACGGAAATGACGAGAATTTATTCTCTGGAGTGATTATCTATACATGCTCCCCCGTAAACACCAGAATATATCACTATAAATATGTGGATGCTTTTTAGGATTTATTGGGTACCTAACACGGCCCAATAAATTTCCAAACCCCTCCCCGTACAAAGGAGGTTATGGCGAAATTTTTCGAAATATTAAGGCGTTAGTGAAATATTTGAAGTGAAAACGAAGTTGAAAATATAGAATGAACTATAGTTGGAATTATAGAATGAACTATATTTATATAAATAAATATAAATATAATTAAAAGGAATCGAAGCCGTGCAGTTCGTGTTTCGAAATCATAATTTGAAACGATTAGTACGAGAAATCCGACCATCGGATTTTCCCGAAACCGCGACCGCTGGGTTCGCCTTGGAAATATCTTCCCAACGACACCAACCTTGTAAGAATCCAACGGTTGGATTGTCTTGAATGTTTAATTCAAATCTGAAGAAAAATAGCGCCGGAATCGTTTATATTTATATATAAATATAAATATAATTAAATTAAATCTAATAACGACGCAGCAGTTCGAATTTTGAAACCGTAACTTCAAACGACTAGTGTGGAAGATCCGACCGTCGGATTTTCACGAAACTGGAACCGTTGGGTTCGCTTTGGGAATATCTTCCCACAGATATAGACTTTGTAGAAATCCAACGGTTAGATTTTCCGATATGTGTACAACAAATTAGGGGAAAAACAGTGCCAGTGCCACGGCACGACCTGAAACGTCGTTTAATTAAATATGGCCATTTTTAAATAAATAAAAATGGCGAAAAATCGTTATAAAATATTATAAGCAACAGAGATTGCAAATAAACCAATTGGGCTTGAATTGTTTGATATTTGATGGTTGTATGTGCTTGACACGAAAATAACACTAAAGAACTGAAAGATGGATGTCGAATAATATAACCATGGAAAGAATCGATTTAAATTCTAATTACGTGAATTATTTGAAAAGGCCGAGCTAACCCTCATTTCAAATAATTTATCGAGCGATTCAAATTGGAAAATGCAAAGACGATTCAAGACCGACGATCTTCGTATCGGTTGGATGGGCGTTACTGAGGTTCCTGACCGGAGTAGCTACCGTGAAGGGACGGAAGTAGTAGTCGTCTGAACGTATGTGTTGATTGTACGGATATACGAGGAATTTGACGCCTCCGGTTTCGTTCAGACCCAGAACGGACTTGTAAATGGACTGTGTGTCTGACATTGGATTTACTGATTGATCTCTGTTGAATATATATCTGTTTGGCGGCGGAGAATTTATTCTTTTGCTTAACGCCTTTCTCTAAGACGTACGAGCTCAGAGGTTATATATAGATGGAAATCAATCGTATGGAGTGGACTGCCTATGTGGCATGCCAAGATGATGTGATCAAGGCTTCTGTTGCAAAGCAAAGTCTTGTGGATGATGATCAAAGCACGGTCTACGTGGCCTGGCTTTGTGTATAGCATGGATTCGCGAGCCTCACACCTCGGTATGAGTCAAAAACGGGATAAGGACCCAAGGAGTGCACGACGTTTCTTTCTAGCTATGGTGGTGTCAGTGACTTACCAGCCCAGACATTTATATCTATTTTTCACCTATGTGGTTGTTGGAATGCGAGGCGCCTCGATTATAGGTCTGTAAGGACCGGGAAACGTGTGTTTAGGAATAACTAATCCTCAAACGTAAGAGAGGACCGGCCTTGGAGGATCCAGGGTTGCCCAGAGTGTGTAGTCCTGAGACATTTGCTAGAATGTCTCGAAGCGGAGAGGAGCTTGCCCCTTGCCTCGACTCATGACGGAAATCATATTTCCAATACGACATAACGGATTCGATTGTAACTTATATATAGCGACATAGTGGCATGGGACGCTCATGTCGCCTATGATTGATATTTATGATGCTATTCATTTTTGAAACATATATGCATTAGTAATAATATCAAATGATTTTGCTTTACACGTATCAAGCATATTTGGCCATTATAAGGTAAAACTCTATCCTCCGGCTTGCGTTGCATTGTATGATGGGACTTGAGTCTTATAATGGCTTCATTCTTTTCAAAAGCATTGCGTTGTTTTAAAGAATTTACTTTGTTTTAAAATGCACTAGAAATCACTGGAGTAAACCCGTTCCGCGAAAGTGGCGTGGTCCTATGATTTGCTTATTACTGCTGTTTAAACTGTTAAATAGATTCCTCATACCAGTCCCCATGACTGACTCATTGTTTGTTTCACTTTGCAAATGCGGGTGCCCTTATTTTCACACGGGCAACCTAGTTCACAGGTGACATGTTGTTTTTGGCTCTGCACTATTGGATAGAGTGCATTTTGGCTCATGGCGAGGCTGACTTCACAGAGATGACTTTGACATTTTCCGCCACTATTGTACTTATATTATGATTCCGCCACAGGCGATGCAGACTGCTTTACTTTCAGTATTTATTCTCGTATGTATATGTACCGCCTTCGGCGATGTAGACGGATACCCTTTTTATGTCTCACTGCATGTATGTATTCCGCCTTTGGCGATGATGACTGATCACTTCCCTTTATTATTTACTAAGTTATATCCTACGCTGTGCTATTCTGATGTTGTTACATGTTGTGATTCCGCTGTCATAACCATGTAAAATTATTCTATTTATTGTTTCTGCTATTATCTGTACTCTGCTATGATGATTAATGTGTAATATTCCAATGATTATCCTTAATACCGTCCCTCAGATTTTGGGATCGTCACAGTTGGTATCAGAGCTTTGGTTAACCTTAGTTCCGGGATCTAACACATTAAACACCTCGTCAGCATAGAATCAGTAGTGTTCTAAGGCAAGTAGCTCATTAGAGATAGGATTAGCAATGTCCTAGAATGAGCTAAGCAGATTAGCAAAACAATTTGATCAGTACATCATTACCTTTCCTTATGTTCCCCTGCTTTATCATATATGAAAATTATCAAATCGGTGAGCTTGACTCTTTTCTTGCTTATACAGTATTCTCTCTGATGGCTACACAAGCAGCAGCAGCTAGAGGAGGCCGTGGAGGCCGAGCAGGAGTAACAGGAGGACGGGGGAATATCTCCGTAGTTGTGGGAGGCCCTATTGTTCAGCCACCAGCACCCGAGGACTTCGAGCTAGACAGAGTAGCGAAGAGGTATAGGAACCTTGGGGGAAAACCCTTTTCTGGCACTGGTACAGTGACAGAGGCTATAGCTTAGTTGAAGACCTGTGAAAAGATCTTTGAAAGCATGGGTTTGGGAACCAACAACAAAGCACGACTAGGTATTTGGCTCCTACAGGAGGAAGCAGAGCTGTGGTGGGATGCCATCACCTCAGAAGATGCAACAGGTACTGTCCGGACCTGGGAGCAATTCAAAACCATGTTCAACGAGAAGTTTGTACCTGAACAGGCTTTAGAGAGGATGCGAGAGCAGTTTGCTAATCTCCAACAAGGATATCTCTCTATCCAGGATTACCTCAATAAATTCACCCAGTTGTCGCACTATGCTCCAGAGCTTATTATGACCAACAAAGCTAAGAACAAGAGATTTATATTTGGGCTAAAGTGCAAGTACCATGACAGAGCCATGAGCAACATCAAACTCTCTTTCTCAAAATTGGTAGAAATGGCTTGCAATTATGAAGATATGGATGAAAGGCACGCCAGCCAAGACCACGCAAAACGCCAAGCTGGAAATAAGCGCAAGGCTTCAGCAGATCAGCCAGAGTCTAACATTACAGCGGCCGCTACTCAGAAACCTGGAAAGATCCCCAAAGGAAATTGCTACAACTACGGGAAGCCAGGTCATTTTTCTAATGTGTGCAAAGCCCAGAGGAAACCTAAGGCAAATCCAGACTCAGCCGAATGCTACAACTGCCATAAGAAAGGGCACTATAGCAGGAACTGTCCTCTGAAGCAGAATGCACAAGTGGCTCATGTGTATGACGGGGAGACCCCGCCAGCTACCACCGATGGATCAGGTAAACCCGACGTCTTGGGAGGTACCCTTACCATTAAAAATATTCCTGTTTCTGTACTTTTTGATACTGGTGCATCACGTAGCTTCATTTCTGGTAACATTGTTAACAAGTTAAAATTGAAACAAAGAAGGTTTAAAGTACCAATTAAAGTTCAAAACCCGATAGGAGGTTCTGTTAGTCTCAGTTCGTACTGCAGAGTGCCTATCTCCTATTCTTTCTATAAGTTTCCCCATAGGTTAATCGTCATGAATTTATTTGAATTCGATGTTATTCTCGGTTTGGAATGGTTAACCAAATATAAGGCTAAAGTTAGACGTGCCGAACGAATCGTTAAAGTCAAAACGAAGCTTGGACCTATATGTATACCATGCCATGGCTCAGAAATTAATAGAACAGAATTTTGGTCTTCTTTAGAAGTTACTCCCCCTTCATTAGAAAAGATACCGGTCGTTAAAAACTATGCGGATGTGTTTGAAGAAGTAGAAAACTTACCGCCGCAAAGAGAAATTGAATTCAGGATAGATCTAATTCCGAATGCCCGACCAGTAGTACATCCAATTAGAAGAATGGACCCGAAAGAAAAGGAAGAGTTAGGTAGTCAAACCAGAGAATTGCTTTGGAAAGGTCTGATCAGACCGAGCTTTTCAGCTGGGGGAGCAGCTGTAGTATTTGTCCCGAAATCAGACGGTACTCTAAGACTTTGTGTTGATTATCGAGATCTCAATAAACAGACACTGAAGAACAAATATCCCTTGCCACGTATAGACGATCTGTTAGATCAATTAAATGGAGCAACAGTATTCTCCAGAATGGACCTAGCTACAGGTTTCCACCAATTACGTATAGCCGAAGACTGTATTCTTTTGACAGCCTTCAGGGGTCCCGATTTATTCTACGAATGGTTAGTAATGTCGTTCGGCTTGTGTAACGCTCCGGCATACTTCGTCGATCTTATGAACAGAGTGTTCCGTGGTGTATTGAATAAATTTGTTCTAGTCTTCATTGATGACATTTTAATCTACTCCAAGTCGGAAGACGAACATGAAAAACATTTAGAACAAGTGTTGAAAATTCTAAGGAGAAATGTCTTGAAAGCTAAATTTTCTAAGTGTGTATTTTGGCAGGATGAAGTTAAGTTCCTAGGCCATGTCGTATCAAAAGAAGGGATTGCTGTAGATCCAAGCAAAATTACAGCGATTCAGAACTGGAAACAACCTACTACCCCCAAAGAAGTTCGAAGTTTCCTTGGATTGGCTAGTTACTATCGGAAATTCGTTCAGGATTTTTCAAAGATATCTGGTGTATTGACAAAGCTTACAAAGAAGCATGAGAAATTCAAATGGACTCCCGAATGTGAAGAAGCTTTCCAGGAGCTGAAACTGAAGTTGACAACTGCTCCAGTATTGACAATTATAGAAGGCAACCAAGACTTGACTGTATGGACAGACGCTTCTATTAGAGGGCTAGGCGCAGTACTAATGCAAAAAGGCCAAGTGGTCGCATATGCCAGCCGTCAGCTGAAGCCGCATGAAAGAAACTATGCAACTCATGATCTTGAGTTATTAGCTATCGTGTTTGCTTTAAGAATCTGGAGGCATTATTTATTGGGCGAGAAGTTCGAACTATTTACTGATCATCAATCATTGAAATATCTATTCACTCAGAAAGATCTAAATTTGAGACAACAGCGTTGGTTAGAATTCCTTGCAGCATACGATTTTGTGATCCTATACACTCCGGGGAAAGCCAATGTTGTCGCAGATGTGCTCAGTAGAAAGAATGAAATCATCGCCAGCTTTATCATTACTTCTTCCTTAGAAGATAAGATTACTATTCTACAGAAAGACGATGAATTTATTGAAAGGATTAGCCAGCGGATCCGAGAAGGAAAACCCTCTGATTTTAGCCTTGATAGCCAAGGGGTCCTAAGATTACGAGGGCGAATTTGTGTGCCTGGAATTCCTGAGCTCAGAAGGGAAGTACTTGATGAATGCCACAAGTCCAAATTAAGTATCCATCCCGGTGTGAGAAAAATGTATAACGATATCAAGCGCACATTCTGGTGGAAGGCGATGAAAAGAGATATCTCAGTATATGTTAGCAGATGCCCCACTTGTCAGCTAGTTAAGAGCGATCAGCAGAAATTGGCTGGACTATTACAACCATTAGAAATTACAGGATGGAAGTGGGAGCAAATTTCGATGGATTTCATTGATGGCTTGCCTCGAACTAGGAAAGGAAACGACAGTATATGGGTAATCGTAGATCGCTTCACGAAGACTGCCCATTTCATACCTGTCTGACCCAACAGAACGTCTCAAAGTCTAGCACAGATTTACTTCAAAGAAATAGTTAAACTGCATGGAATGCCGCTCAATATAGTCAGTGATAGAGATCCCCTATTTACTAGCAAGTTCTGGGAAGCATTCCAAACAGAATTGGGAACCAAATTAAATTTAAGCACCGCTTATCACCCACAGACAGACGGCCAAACTGAGCGGGTGAATAGAATTCTATAAGATTTACTGCGAGCTTGCGTTATCGATTTTGGAGGCTCATGGGAAGATCACTTACATTCAGCCGAATTCTCTTACAACAATAGCTATCAAGCAAGTTTGGGAATGTCTCCATTTGAAGCATTATACGGTAGACCGTATAGATCTCCCGCATGTTGGGTAGAACCTGGCAACAGACTGGTGTTAGGGCCCGATATGATTCAAGAAGCATCGGATAAAGTCGACTTCATTAAGAAGCGATTGAAAACCGCACAAAGCCGACAGAAAAGTTATGCTGATGCGAGAAGAAGAGATTTATCGTTTGTCGTTGGCGATTATGTTTATTTAAGAGTTTCTCCAATGCGGGGAGTAATCAGATTTGGCAAGACTGGGAAGTTGGCACCGAGATTTATTGGTCCCTTTCCTATACTAGAACAGATTGGAACTCTGGCTTATAGGGTTTCATTACCTGATTGGTTGCCTGGTGTACATGATGTGTTCCACGTGTCTCAACTCAGAAAACATGTTCATGATCCAGATCTTGTTGTAGAAGAAGCAGCGCAACAGGATATAGTCATAACTCCAGAATTAGCACTCAGAAGAGAGCCATTAAAGATTGTTGGCAAAGAAACTAGAGAGCTAAGGAGCAAAAAGATTCATTTAGTCAAAGTACAGTGGAGTAGTGATCCTAGAGACTGTACTTGGGAGACTGAGGAAAGTATTAAACAAGCCTACCCCAAATGCAGAGTGGACATCTCTGACTAACTCCGGTGCAAGGTACCTTTATAATACTTTGCATTTACATTTTGTTTCCTACTTAGCTGTTATTTCCTTTTCGAGGACGAAAAGTTTTAAGTGGGGGAGATTGTAATAACCCGGAAAATGTAAACCAATTTAAAATTTTTAAATTTGGTTATTACCAAAGAATTTGAATAATTGAAATAGCATATTTCAATAAAATAAAGAATTGGGTATGGTGTTGCAGTTTGAAATTTTGAATACAAACTTTGTCTGACTGTACCGGGTGGAAAATATAATGGATTTTAGCGAAACTGAAAATATTTGAATCTGTTTATGAATACCTTTCTAACGAATTTGAAAAATCGAAGTTTCATAGCGGGAATCAAAAGTTATGGCCAAATGAATTTTCAGAAAGGTCGCTATATAGCATATATAGCCCCTGAAAATTGATATTTTGCATACGACCTCGGAATTCGACGAAACCACATTTGTTGGGTCTGGGATGTCAAATTATTGCTAGGTTTCAAATTTCATAATTTTTGAAGCTAGTATGTGAGTGGGGCAAAAGAAAATGTGATTGGTCAATTTCTGTTAAAATGGGTCGACCTAAAAATGGCCGTTTTTCAAACGAGCTCAGAATTCGACGAAACTAATTTTTTTAGAACCGTATCGTCAAAACAAAGCTAGATTTATTTTTCTGGAATTTTTCGATTCAGTTTGTGGCCCTGGCAAATTGAAATGTACGTTCAAATTAAATATTGAATATTTTATATTTTAATTTGAAAAATAACTGACTGTAACAGTCGAATTGGCCAACGAAACATATCCCATTGTGTCCGGAATGGGGGTATTTAGCTAGGGGCGACAGTCGTTGGGTTTGATTACGAGTTCGTTTGTAAAAACACTATTTAAAATCTCCTATAAAGTCTCGACCAATAGGATTTTTTCTTTAAAAAAAATAAAAATAAAAACTACGGAACCCTAGCCGCCTTTCTTCCTCTGGACGATCCGCATCGCTCGAGACTTCTCCTCGATTTTCCCGCCGCCACTGCCACCTATAGGCCGCGCCACCACCACAGTTCGACAGCCCTTCGTCCCCTCTTCACATCCGACACCGACACGACCCCTACCACCACCTCCTCCGCCTGAATCGAGCCCCTAAACCTCGGAACTTCCTACCGCCGCCGACAACGCCACAGGTCACCGTAGGAGACCGCACCACCACCGATCGAGAGCTAGTTTGTAGCTCTTCCACGTCGCAGGACCTGATCGGAGCAACAAGGTGCGGTTTGATTTTAAAATTTAAACCTAGTTTTGAAGGTTTAAAAACCTTTCTGCTGCGACATTCTGTAATGAAAATAACGCTATAAAGCGTTGCAAAACTTTGAAAAATAATATCTTTTTCGTTCTTTAACGAAATTTGATGAAACAGGAGACACCGTGACCGCAAGGAGGCTCTCTACCAACTAGAAGAAGCTGCAGATTTTTCTGATCTTCCTACAATTTTTAGCACTGCAAAAACCAATGTGAGGAATCTAAACTAAATTGTGTGAATGGAATCGCGTTGTATAAATTATATAAGCGAAGTGTAAATTATATACGCATTGTATACCTCATGTACATGTGTTGTATAAGTTATATTAGCGATGTATAAATTATACAAGCGTTGAATGAAACATATATGCTTTGAATTGTGATGAAATGCAAGTGAATTATAATATATATATATATATATATATATATACTCCCCTCGTCCACAGAACATGGACGATATTTATTGCTTGTGATTGACGTGATATTATATGGTATGACGAATGGTTGGAAATAATTGTTTGTGGTTGATATTGTGGTTGAAAAATACCTTTGTGGTTGAAAAATACCTTTGTGGTTGAAAAATACCCTCATGTGGTTGAAACAAATTAGAATAGGATTGTGGAATTGAAAATAAAACATGCTGCCTACGTGCGAACTAGATGCATGATCCCCATTGTCAAAAACCGCGAGGTTTTAAGGTAGAGCGAGGAGCCGTACTAGGGACGGTCCCGGTTTTAACTACCCTGCCGTTATGCTGCCGAAATTTTCTAAAATATACATGTGTTAGAATAATTTTCATTCGTTGAAATAAATTGCATATATTGAAACCAATATTCATGTGTTGAGTTGCGATTCATTCGTTGAGTTGAAATTCGTGTGTTGGATATTATTTGAATTTAAAGAAATGGCTTTAGCGATAAAAATCACATTTTTATATATATACAAACTATAGCGAATATTCATGTGTTGAGTTGCGATTCATTCGTTGAGTTGAAATTCATGTGTTGAATATTATTTAAATTTAAACAAATGGCTTTAGCAATAAAAATCACATTTATATATATATATATATATATATATATATATATACACACACACACAAACTATAGCGAATATTCATGTATTGAGTTGCAATTCATTCGTTGAGTTGAAATTCATGTGTTGAATATTATTTGAATTTAAACAAATAGCTTTAGCGATAAAAATCACATTTTTATATATATACAAACTATAGAGAATATTCATGTGTTGAATTGAAATTCATTCGTCGAGTTGAAATTCATGTGTTGAATGTTATCGTATGTTAAAATAAAATGAATCGACAATAAAAACTACATTTTTATTGTGAATATGAAGTGTTAAAAACATTCACGTGTTGAATAAATATTTTTGATGATAAAAATATTTTTTTATCATGTATACGCTTTGATAAAAATACACACGTGTTGAAATAAATAATAGTTTACTAGAAATATTATTATTGGCTTTGTTCTGCATATACATACATGTGTTGAACAGGAAAAATGGATTAGCTGTAGAGTAAAGAAATTATTTGCGTGCCCGACAAATAGGTAAACCTTGATGAGTTGGCTGCGCAATTTTATTTTTATATCAACTCCTGTGAATGCCATTGGATGCGAAGTGCTGGTTATTCTGTGTGAAATAATAAATATCGCCATAGGATAGTAACAATTAATTTTGAACTACACTACATGGCATACTTCTTGATGATAGGCATACTTCATCATATTCCACATAAGCAATTGGAGCTTGTGTGACGAGGTGGAAGATTTACCATACGAGCGAGAGGCTTGTATGGCGATGACTATATACTACAGGTTGAACTGATGACTGATATGGACCATATAAAATATAACGATAAATTGCCAGATTAATAAAAAAACCCACACGGGTCAGGAGTTGACAATAATCACGTCTCTCTAGTTATTAGATACGGCACATGGACTATTTATTTCCACACGGAAACGGGGTGACGAGAATTTATTCTCTGGAGTGATTATCTATACATGCTCCCCCGTAAACACCAGAATATATCACTATAATTATGTGGATGCTTTATAGGATTTATTGGGTACCTAACACGGCCCAATAAATTTCCAAACCCCTCCCCGTACAAAGGAGGTTATGGCGAAATTTTTCGAAATATTAAGGCATTAGTGAAATATTTGAAGTGAAAACAAAGTTGAAAATATAGAATGAACTATAGTTGGAATTATAGAATGAACTATATATATATATATAAATATAAATATAATTAAAAGGAATCGAAGTCGTGCATTTCGTCTTTCAGAATCGTAATTTGAAACGATTAGTATGAGAAATCCGACCATCGGATTTTCCCGAAACCGCAACCGCTGGGTTCGCCTTGGAAATATCTTCCCAACGGCACCAACCTTGTAAAAATCCAACGGTTGGATTGTCCGGAATGTTTAATTCAAATCTGAAGAAAAACAGCGCCGGAATCGTTTATATTTATATATAAATATAATTAAATTAAATCGAATAACGACGCTGCAGTTCGAATTTTGAAACCGTAACTTCAAACGACTAGTGTGGAAGATCCGACCGTCGGATTTTCACAAACTGGAACCGTTGGGTTCGCTTTGGGAATATCTTCCCACTGATATAGACTTTGTAGAAATCCAACGGTTAGATTTTCCTATATGTGTACAACAAATTAGGGGAAAAACAGCGCCAGTGCCACGGCACGACCTAAAACGTCGTTTAATTAAATATGGCCATTTTTAAATAAATAAAAATGGCGAAAAATCGTTATAAAATATTATAAGCAACAGAGATTGCAAATAAACCAATTGGGCTTGAATTGTTTGATATTTGATGGTTGTATGTGCTTGACACGAAAATAACACTAAAGAACTGAAAGATAGATGTCGAATAATATAACCATGGAAAGAATCGATTTAAATTCTAATTACGTGAATTATTTGAAAAGGCCGAGCTAACCCTCATTTCAAATAATTTATCGAGCGATTCGAATTAGAAAATGCAAAGACGATTCAAGACCGACGATCTTCGTATCGGTTGGATGGGCGCTGCTGAGGTTCCTGACTGGAGTAGCTACCGTGAAGGGACGGAAGTAGTAGCCGTCTGAACGTATGTGTTGAGTGTACGGATATACGAGGAATTTGACGCCTCTGGTTTCGTTCAGACCCAGAACGGACTTGTAAATGGACTGTGTGTCTGACACTGGATTTTGTTCTATACTGATTGATCTCTGTTGAATATATATCTGTTTGGCGGCGGAGAATTTATTCTTTTGCTTAACGCCCTTCTCTGAGACGTACGAGCTCAGAGGTTATATATAGATGGAAATTAATCGTATGGAGTGGACTGCCTATGTGGCATGCCAAGATGCTGTGATCAAGGCTTCTGTTGCAAAGCAAAGTCTTGTGGATGAAGATCAAAGCACGGTCTACGTGGCCTGGCTTTGTGTATAGCGTGGATTCGCGAGCCTCATACCTCGGTATGAGTCAAAAACGGGATAAGGACCCAAGGAGTGCACGACGTTTCTTTCTAGCAATGGTGGTGTCAATGACTTACCATCCCTGACATTTATATCTATTTTTCACCTATGTAGTTGTTGGAATGCGAGGCGCCTCGATTATAGGTCTGTAAGGACCGGGAAACGTGTATTCAAGAATAACTAATCCTCAAACGTAAAAGAGGACCGGCCTTGGAGGATCCAGGGTTGCCCAGAGTGTGTAGTCCTGAGATGTTTGCTAGAATGTCTCGAAGCGGAGAGGAGCTTGCCCCTTGCCTCGACTCATGACGGAAATCCAATTTCCAATACGAGATAACGGATTCGATTGTAACTTATATATGGCGACATAGTGGCATGGGACGCTCATGTCGCCTATGATTGATATTTATGATGTTGTTCATTTTTGAAACATATATGCACTAGTAATAATATCAAATGATTTTGCTTTACACGTATCAAGCATATTTGGCCATTATAAGTTAAAACTCTATCCTCCGGCTTGCGTTGCATTGTATGATGGGACTTGAGTCTTATAATGGCTTCATTCTTTTCAAAAGCATTGCATTGTTTTAAAGAATTTACTTTGTTTTAAAATGCACTAGAAATCACTGGAGTAAACCCGTACCGCGAAAGTGGTGTGGTCCTGTGATTTGCTTATTACTGCCGTTTAATCTGTTAAATAGATTCCTCATACCAGTCCCCATGACTGACTCGTTGTTTGTTTCACTTTGCAAACGCGTGTGCCCTTATTTTCACAAGGGCAGTCTAGTTCACAGGTGATAGGTTGTTTTTGGCTCTGCACTATTGGATAGAGTGCATTTTGGCTCATGGCGAGGCTGACTTCACAGAGATGACTTTGACATTTTCCGCCATTATTGTACTTATATTATGATTCTGCCACAGGCGACGCAGACTGCTTTACTTTCAGTATTTATTCTCGTATGTATATGTACCGCCTTCGGCGATGTAGACTGATACCCTTATTATGTCTCACTGCATGTATGTATTCCGCCTCTGGCGATAATGACTGATCACTTCCCTTTTTATTTACTAAGTTATATCCTACACTGTGCTATTCTGATGTTGTTACATGTTGTGATTCCGCTGTCATATCCATGTAAAATTATTCTATTTATTGTTTCTGCTATTATCTGTACTCTGCTATGATGATTAATGTGTTATATTCCAATGATTATCCTTAATACCGCCCCTCGGATTTTGGGATCGTCACAATAATATTATGGGAAGTGTATACTTAACCGTCGGATATCCAGTGTTGATACGAGAACACATTCAGAAGTCAAAACTCTTTTGTAATTTGTGAAGTCCTGTGTTGGTTCTCAGGCGGGGACATCCTTGGTGGTGATCGGGTGTATTGTGACCTATTCCTCCGGAAAGAAAGAGGGTTGTTAGTGAATTCGGAAGAGGAGCTTTAGGACAGGACATAGGACGGGAAGTCCGAACCAGTATAAAGTTCCTGGTGTCTTTACTTACTGCTTTTATTTATTTGAGATATTTTATGTAGCTTAATTTTACCTGCATAACTATTGTATTAATATAAGTTAATATATCATAGTTATTTCTACTTTGTTCCATATACAAAGATCCTTAAGTCGTACACGACTTTTCAAAGTGTTGGGATTTGTGATACTTCAATCACAATTGTTGGCAACAATTATCTATTTCCCTTTTTGTGACGAGATTTGTTGTAATATTTGTGGGACATTTGAAAGTTAAGGCAAGTATTATTTGGTGCTTATCAAAAATATTTTTTGACATATATGAAAATAATTTAGGTATCAAGTTTACTTGGGTGTCAAGTTTACTTGGATATGAAGCAATTCATTCTATACAGGCCTAGTTAAAATCTTCACTAGGTGTGGAAATTTGACATTGTTCTTCATTATCTTTCTCCTCAAATTGTTAAGTCAATAGATATTCTCTACCTTTTTGACAATAAGTATATTGGTTCAAGTTGCGTTTGTTTGTAACGGTAGTTGAGATCGGTTGTAAACAATATCTTGATGAATCAATAAAGAGGGTGGTTGAGTGGAATATCGTGTGTTCATATTTCCGGTATTGTTTGCATGTTGTTTGTTTCTCAATCACATTCATCTCTTAGTGATTGGGTGAAAAAGGTTCATTTTGTTTTTTGGGTGTTTTGTCAAACTTCCATTGCACACAAAACACCAACAAAATATTGTGAGATTAGGCAAATTTGGCCGATCAACTGACTAAAGGACTTACAATGTAACACCCCGTATTTTCTATGAATATTAAGATAATGAATTAAGAACACTTAAATTTTAAAAGATGAATTAAGTAAAATGGGTTGCGCCATTGCATTCGTCTCGGAATTCTGCTTGAGATAGAGTCCGAGTTTGCGTAAATCGGACTCCGTATGAAGAAGTTATGGAGCTTAGAAGATTTGAAGTTTAAGCAGAATTTAAGTTAAAATAATAATTAAAAATTAGAAAACCAGTTCGAAATTCAAAACAGAAGAAAAGGCTAAGCGGGAAATTTCCCGCTCAGAGATGTCGACCCCCCTTGTAAGGGGAGTCGAAGGCTAAGGGGAGTCGACATAGGTGTCGACCCCCTTATAGGGGTGTCGACATAGGTGTCGACCCCTCTTGTAAGGAGTCGACCCCTGTTAGATCCAGGTCCAGTGACGAATTTTATAGCCTAGGGCTGATGTGGCCTTCTCTGATTGGCCTGATGACGCATTTTCTTGGACTGGATGGTTTGGATGGATCCTATGTTGATCTAAAGGCTCTAATTAATCCTACACATCTATAAATGCATATCTAAACTTAACCCTAACCTCATAACCCTATTCTATGATGCCACCATGATGTCCATCTCTAAACTAGCCTAGCTTCCTTCTTCTCCAAACTAGAAATCAAATTGGAGAGCTTCAAATTAAAGTAAAGGTTTCCGCTTCAATCAACAAAGAGAGAATCGCTAATGAATCGAATTTAGGACTATGCCTAATTATGAGATAATCAATTCTGATTCATGCTTATCCTTTTGTCAAATCTGAAATTACCAATGCCTATGAGATTGTTGTGATTGATACAATTGAACCTATCATATTATACATCAGATTAGTAATTTCTTTATGTTTAATCCTATCGAATCTGTATACCTATGATGTATTTTCCTTAGTTTGCTCATATTCATTATTAATGTACAACATGTCTATTGGAAACACGATTCTGGTATTTGGTACAACTTTACATGCCTACTTTTCTTATATCAATTCTTGTGTTTCCTCTCTATCCCCTTTCCGTTTTATTTTATGAGTACTTGGAATTTGGAAGCCTTGTTGAATCTTGTTGTACGTGCGATTGTAACGCGGGAAATTGGGTATAACTTATTAGAGTAATTTTGGACATAACAAGTAAATGAGACATAACTTGAATTGACTACAATTGTGGATAATTGGCATACAAAAATCTAGACTTGGACATGTATGGTAAATATGTAAATTGGCTAAAATATGAGTATGTCTAACCTGAGGTTAGATTGAGTTGCGGTGTAAGGCTGCCCGGAACCGCCCGGCACATCCAGCGACCGCAACAACAGATCTAATGTGAGAGGTTAGCGCATTAAGCCCAAAACCCAAGGTTAGAATGAATTTGCGGTAGAAGTCTTCCTGGAACCGCCTGACACATCTAGCAACCGCAAACAACAGTTCTAATGTGAGAGGTTAGTGCATTAATGAATTAATGCTAATGAAAAGACATGCTAAGAATGGTAGGGTTAAGTTAACGTAGGCAGCACTTAACCAATGCAACATGTTAATTAAACAAATGGCTGAGGTTAGGTTAAATTGAGAACACTTAACCGTTATAACATGTTGGTTAGGAAACCCTAATAACGGGGACTCATTTCAGTAGTAATCCACATAGATGTATCACGGTACCCTGAACTAGGCAGGGTGGGGCATGATTACTGGGTTGATTATAAGCGGTCAAAATAGCGGCAGGTGGTGCGTCAATGTAGGTTCCGACGGAGTACGGGCGTGCACGTACTCCAGAGTGGAAAATCAGGCACTGGGCATCAGTAGTTATACACTGTGCATCTTGAATTGTGTCGGGTTGCCATCATAGGGATTGATACACCCCATGGTGGAACCAGCACAGGTATCTACAAACAAGCGGGGTCGAATGACACAAGTAATAAATACATGCGAGTAGAAGCCGATCGATAAAGGGATCATTTTATTATGAACACACGAGGCTAGTTGAAACAATTGTTAGTAGGTGCAGAGAAATAGGAATGAGTGCGATAGCATATTCAGTTTGTCTTGCCTTACCTTGTCTTATGTTATCTTGTCACTATGGTATTGTCTTATGTTCGGTTTATTCATGTCATGATCCTTTTTCTTATTTACATGCTAAAAATCACTGGGCTTACCAGGCTTTATGTCTGACCCATTTTCTTTCGTCTTCTTTTCTTCCGTCCCTCCCTCCCCTCCAGGTCCGCAAGGAGGGAATACTTCAGCTTAGTTCAGGCCTTTTCCAGCTTGAATAGAGTAGATGTATTGCTTGGATTCTCTTTTCTTGGGTTATGGCTGCGGTTACATTTTTATTGGGGATTTATGCCGCTTTACTACTGTTTTATGCTTCTTTATGTATTTTTAGTTTTTAATCAAGATAGAGGTTTTATTGTAATAACTTGGAAGTTGGGTTTTGAGACAATGGTTGTAACGTTTTGACTGAACCACGCTGCTTATGAAATGATTTCAGTTTTTCCGTTGTTTGTATGTCTGTCTTGTAAATTATCTATATCTTTTACCTATAATGCTTCACCAAAGTTAATGCATGCCCTTTGTGAGTGACCTTAACGGAGGTGGGGTGTTTCATACAAGAGATTTAATGTTGAAAAACATTAAAAATAATGAGTTTAAAGCCAACTTAAATATCGCTTATGATGGAAAATCAACTCAACATAATGAAACTCAATATCTTTATTTCAATAAACAAAAACATTATACTTTGTGATTTGAAGCACTATAATATCAGTTTGAGAAATTAATATTATTTTCATTTCAGGAAGAGTGTTTGGCATCTATAATGATGCGGTGGATATTGTACCGCTTAGCACTTGATTAGTTGAAGTGTATAATTATACAGTACTTGTAATAAACCTACCTATATGAATGCATGAAGGTGATGCCTCATTATGTGAGACTATGATTTGTCCCTACGGGTATTTCATGAAACAAAAATATAGACACAAGGCCAATCCATGTGTCGGCTAAGGAGCTATCTAAAGAAAAGAAAACAAGTGTGTGGAACATATTCAGTACATCACATAGGATCATTGGTTAAATCCTTGGTCAATTATTTCTTACTGGTGTACTTTCGTAAATTACCGCTATGTATAAATTCAGTTACATAAGACATATATACTTTCACGCTGATTTTTCTACAAAAAAAAACGATTTAGAAATTTTATTAAAAATTGTAGGGTAATTACTGAAAATTTTATATAATTTGTTTGAGTGCTTTGTTTTAAAATGAGAACGTGAGAAAGAGAATGGGAAGTGGAAATTGTCCAACATCTCAGTAAAATGAAAAATATGTTTTTTTTTCATAAGAAGGTTGGGCCCTTTGGGCATTCATATATTTGCCTTGTTGTGAGAAGTGGGGTCTTGTATAACCACAAATGTGCGTGCACTCTCGACTGAAACGAACCAAAAAAGTCTGGGTCAGGTTTGGGTCTAAAACAATATTTTCGAACAGAATTATTAAATTTACAGGATATATTTGAACACCTTATCAAGCCCAACTTTTGAATTCGAATAGGCAAAAATGACAGGAGATATAACTATTGAAAAAAACAGTACGAGATAGACGTTTGAAAATAATTAAAAAAAAGTGCACCTTATCAACATATTTGATACTTGTTTAACACAAGATTACGGATGGTCGCTCCCAACCAACCTTATTGTCCGTATTAGCAAATGACATTACTCATTAATGTTTTTTATTAATATGGATCTCCGAGTGGGGCATCACAATGTGAGTGAACAATCATTTGTTCAAAGTGATTGTTTCACCAACACCATAGAACATTGTTATTCTTTTATGTCTGCTGCTATTCCTATCTGGAGATGGGCGATTATAAATATTTTCATGGTGATCCTATAAACTTGGATGTGGTTGAGACAATGTTTGACGATAAGGTTCACAGATTTATGTCTCATATATGTGGGTATATTCCATAGCCATCATTAGTTTGTTTTGTTAAAATTTATAGTTTGTTTAGTTAATTTTCTAATTTGTTTTATTTGCTTGTAGTTAAAAATAAAATATATTGATGTGGTTAATTAGAAAATCCAATAATTTAATTTTTAATATTTTTAATTATTAAACGCATATTATACAATAAAATAATTAGCTAACTATAGTGTATTGTTAAGGGTAACGTAGTTCGCACTAAGGCTGAAGCGGTGTAAATAGGTCAGTGTCGCCGACTAGACAGTATTTGATTGACGGTTGTCAAATGGTCCATAGTTAAAAACTTGGTGCTCTTAAGAACACTACCAATAAACCGGTTAACCTAAAAATCACAAATTAAATATCTCTTTCAAATAGTCCACTCGTAACCGCAAACGCATACCACATTCGATAATCTTTCACATTTAAATAGGGGGATTGTTAAAGGGACTCCACTTTTGGTTAAGGTGTGGACAATTTTAAGGGGACTCCACTTTAAATAAAATTGTTAAGGGAGGGTTTGGTTTTTTTATTTTAGAAAGACCATGGACTAAACTACCCCTCGTCACAACATACAATTCACTATCGGTTTTTTTTTTTTTTTTTTTTTTTTTTTTGATCGAAACATGTAATTAAGGTTTGCACCATAATAATCCGTAATTCACGATTGAGAACAATATTTTATTTTTGTGTTTTCAGAGTACAAGAAAATGATTCATAGACATTATGAGGACAACAACGATACTTTAGTAGCTAAGTACAACAATATTTAATGAAATGATGCTCTTTTGAAATATGCCATAAATCCAGTAACGGCTGTCGAGTTCCAGAAACGTTTCCTTCATGTTTTCATCTTCAATGTGTATTTTTACTTAGCAGAATATAAAAAATATGTGCGCTAAACAAATGCATAGACTGTATGATTTATTAGACTTCTACAGGACTTTGTATTCATTTTTTTTTGGAAAATTATTGAAAATTGTAAGCCTCTTTATATACCCATTTATATTTGGTAAATTTTATCGTTTACATTTCATGTTTGCAATGTAAAGTAAATATTTTCTATATATGTTTGCAATGAAATCTTCAAATTCGGCCAACGCATGCTGTTTTAAAACACATATCTCAGCCATGTTTTACCATTTAATTTAATTTAACAATTCAATGCTCTGGTACATAACATGGTGTTGATTCACCACATTTTTTTTTATATTCTGCACTGATTTGCATACGCACGAATACAGTTTCTTACCATTTCCAGGGCGCAAAAACATATGTATCTCAATTAATATTCCGATTATACATATTCGATTAGATTTTTTCATGAATATTTAGGTATTTTAAATTGAACCATCGAATTCCAAAACGGTATTCATTAACTTTCTTGATCCGATATCTTCTGATCACCCACACAACTTTCTTACCTCTTCAATATGTTAACTATATCCCTTTTTATTTCATTAAATTGTGTTCATTAATTATGGTTTAGGTTTCAAAGTTTACATTAAATAAGATTATGGAGTTAATATTGGAATTTTTAATCAAATGTTTAAGGGAAGACTAACTTTTTTGGTCCTCCCCTTAACAATTGAATAATAATTTAAAAATTGTCCTTCCTATAACCAAAAGTGGAGTCCCTTTAACAATCCCCTTAAATAGGTCTTTCAAATGTTCCATTTAAAATACTCTTTGGTTTTATGTTCCTCTATGCTTCTTACAACAATTTTTCCAATTAAATCTTGAATAACCTTTAAACACTTAGTTCATTCAATTATGTTTTTGCAGTTATTCAGTTGAAGAAATTGAAAATGAATTTAAAGAAATATGATAAAGGTTAAGATTAAGATCTCTCAACAAAATAATGGATATTTACTTAGATTGGTTATTCTTGATTAACGCCACCTTTGCGTTCACTTAGAGGACTTGGCATTTTTCTAAGTTTAAATAGAGTTGGCCAATATTAAATGGCTACATATTAAGCACGTTTTGAAACTGAACGAAAAGGTATCATGACATTCCTTTATATCACACACCTGTTATTTTGTTAACCTCTACTTTACAAGTTGACAAACGTATAATTAGCGGATGCATGCTTTAATCGTAGAAGTAGGTAGGTAGAATTAAATTAGTTCAACTTTTAGTGGTAGCTGATTAGGAATGGTGGAGCATTTATATCAACACAAATTTAGTCATTTGTGCAAACAGCTTTCCTCAAAATTAATTCCGGCTATCCTCAACTATTTCATAACAAAGAGCAAATCCTGACGTGAATTGTTCTATTCTCATCCATCCCTTGTGTGTCCACCCAATCACAGCCCCTAATTTTCATCTTTTGCAATTAAATTCCTTAATTGTTGCTGAACTTAATTGCAAAAGGTGAAAATCAGGAAAATCTAAGCTGTTGGCACATGAAGACGCTGTAACCAAATTCTCCAATCTTTTGTTCTCAACCAATCGAAAATTTTGGTTTTTATCGTCGTGGAATTAAGTAAGAAAGAGAAAGATGACTTAATTGAAGAAGAAAAAAATGAAATTTAGAGATAGAATGAAAGAGAATTTTGGGTACAGAAGATTTAAACTTTACTATATGTGACTGTCGCTTTGAAGTTTATAAGAATGTTAGTTTAATTGCAAAATGATCAAATTACGCTTACTTGATTGGATGGGTCCACGAAAGCAGGAATTCAGGGCATTTCGGGTTCAGGAGATCTGCTTCGCCCATATTTGGAGATCGGCCATTTTTGTTCAAAATTAAATTTTGTTTACTACACAGGAATTAATATCTATTTTTACTTGACAGTAACAGCTTTCAATCGATGATGACAATTGCTTGCTTAGCAACGTTATTCACTACACAGAAATTAATATCTATTTTTACAAAAGAGTAAGCATGCATTCATTTCATTTCTGCACATCTCTACGCTTGTAACTTTCATAGCGTTTAAAATCTTAAGACATTTTAGTTTTGTTTGACAAGAACATTAACATTTCATAGATAGAGGGATTGAAAAATACCTATTACTACAAAGGGGAGAATTAATCCAATGAATTCAAAGTATAGATACATAAGAAAATCAATTGAGGTAACGATATATTACAACCCAGTGCTCATCGGCCCATGTCTGTTTATGACTTGATATTTACCTATAACATACCCTTCAACAATTGTTGCCCTTGTTGACTGAAAATCTATGCTACGACATGGATGAGATCACATTTGTTTCCTTCCAAGAAGAACTTCTTCGATGACCCGATCCAAACTCGCAAAAGACGGCCCCTCAGCCCGTGTCGTTCTAACCGCCTTCTCTTTCCACTCCATCGCCTTCCTCCTCATCGCCTTCCCACCCTCCCCCACCATCAACTCTCTGATCATCCTACCCACCTCTTCCTTCTTCACATCATTATCAACCTCCATTCCGATCCCCCACTCGGTACACGCATACCTGCAATTCGTCTGCTGATCTGCGAAATACGGCCAACATATCAATGGAACCCCTGCACTGATCGCCTCCATCATCGAATTCCATCCACAGTGCGTCAAAAACCCTCCGACCGCCTCATGCATCAGCACCTCTTCCTGCGGGCACCACGTACACACGTACCCTCTTCCTTTCGTCTTCTTAATAAACTCCTCCGGTAGAATGGCTTCCCCTTCCAACAAAATGTCGGGCCGAACCACCCACAGAAAATCCATCCCGCTGTCGTACAAACCCCATGCGAACTCGATAAACTGCGCATGAGTGATAAGCGCCATGCTTCCGAAGTTCACGTAAATCACCGACTCGGGTTCACGTTCGTCCAACCACTCCAAACAGGCGGCATCCTCTTTCCATAGGTTGTTGGATCCAATCACTGTTCGGTCGGGTATATGGTGACTGAGCAATGTTAAAGGCCCAACTGTGTAGATGGGTGGCAGGATGGATGACATTGCTTTGATGACCGAGCTTTCTAAATCATCGAACGTGTTAATTATGATCGCGGTTGCTTTACTTCCCATTTGTGCTTCTTCGCGGAGGAAGTTGAACAGGAGATCGTTGATGTCGGTAACACGTAGGAAGCTTGGTAGGTCTTTCAGGCGCATGTTTTTCATTCCTGGTATCCAATCTAGTTGCGTATCCAGGTATCCGTTGTACAGATCTTTGTCACCTACAACATAACATAAATAGTATCATTTTTTATTTAAGGTAGGGCTAAACTAAAGCTTGTTAGTACTTTTAAGTGGCACCAATCCACGGCGCACGAGCTCTTCGTACTGAATGCAACCCATATATCCGCAAGCACTGGCGGAACAAAAGAAGACAACCGGAAGCCCGAACTCATGGGCAACGTCAACCGTGAAACTCGTGACATTATCGGAAATAATACAGGTGACGGGAGGCACTCCAGAGCTGGCTGTGTCATTCAAGCTATGTAGAAGTTTTACAAGAGGCTTTTTGAGGTTGGTTCTAACTGCATGAACCACAGATGGAGTATCTTGGGACATGTTAGGATCGTCGGTAAGCACTGGAAGTCCGTCTGGAAGTGTTTTGAACTGGAAGTCATGGAGCTCCTTTAAGGAGGATGGATTGTGTGCTAGGATTCGATTGTAGTTGAATTCGGTGTGGATGAAGGTGATGTGGAAGCCTTTGAAATGGAGGAGTTTTGCAAGCTTTATCATTCCGTGTATGTGGCCTTGTGCTGGATATGGCATGCACACTGCATGTGGCCTTCCAGTGTGGACTACCCCGGTGCTTCCCATCTTTATGTATATACAAAAGCACTGCTTAGTTCTCAACTTGGCTTTGGGTTTTAGTTTCTTTGACGAACCTTCGCATCTACTTATATATTGTTTGATGGTGCATGAGGCAGGAATGATGCCTCCCTTGTATTCTTCCACTGGACTGATCTCGTTGGAAATTTCTATATATATGATTGAGGCATAGATATGCTATATAGCCGTACTGCTACATAAGGACAGATAGATAGATCGATGTCCAACTTTTGTTAAATGTAAAATGATAATGGGATTGTGATATGCATGCTTTCTACTGGATTTAATATACGCCATTTCTAAAGTTATTTGGTGATTTACCTTGATTTGTCCGTCTAAAACTAACACTCTTGGACATCGGAGACAATGATAATTGTTTAGTCTTACATTGTAGTGCAACAATTTTTCTGTCCTCGATTTCAGTGTCCCTCTTGCCACACCCAATTAAAGATCTCTGATTTTCATTTTTTGCACTTAAAACTCTGAATTGTTGAGGGAATTAAATGCAAAACAATGAAAATTAGGGGATCTGATTGGAGGGACACGGGGCACAGTGAGAATAGGGACAGAAGAATTGGTCTCGCTTAAACAAATGTGAGAAATATTGGGTACTTCATGCAGTGGTATGCCAGTAGATGAGATAATTTTTGATCGAGAAACAATTTTATGCCATTTACTTCACTGCACTAGCGCTAGGTAGAGAGCACATGAGTTTTACATAGTAGGATCCTGTCCTTCTTCAGGATATATGGTATTCCTTGATTTGTAGCCACTTCGATATAGTATCACTTTATGTTTCATCATTTGCATTAGTCTTGCATTATTTTTGGGTTGATACTGACATCTATGTTGTCTTGTATGTTTTTGTGCGTCTCTTCCTACTTTGACATTTGTGTGGAGCTGTATGTTGTCGTGGCATTTATAATACTGTGATATGTTCTGTGTTTATCGTCATTGTCGTATTTTATGTTTGTATGTTCCTTACTTCCTTGAGGTTGTTTTGGGACATCCACCGTACTCAGTACTCTATACTAGTATTCTCCTCTTTGGAGTGACAAAGGGGAGAAATAATTTGTTTTTATGCATACATTTACAGGGAGTACCAAGAATAAAATATATAAATGTTTTTATGCAAATATTGAAGCACTATTGCTTTTTCTTTTGAATCAAGTAAGAATAATATATAGCAAAAGAAAGAAAAAGACATTTCTAACTGCAATAATAAAGAAGAATACAAAGAAGAACAAAAATCCTCCTCGCAAAATCCGAGAAAAATCAATGAGTTATCCAAGCGCCACACACAAGAGAAATCTCGAAAGTTACCCAATCTCTACAAGATCCACTCCAACGGAAGGCTTCAGTTGATGCGTCTCTTAGAAATCCCAATGCAAGCGCGACGTCGCCCAAATCAATCGTAACATTCCCTGAGAGGCAAAAGACCTAAATCATCAACCTGTAATGTAGGACCTGCATAATGAAACAACAATATCAGAGGAGGGGGGAGATATGACAAAATGATAAGGCATGATCCACACTATGCCCACACACAGACAAAAGACAACTAATCATCCTATACTCGCACAGGGATTGGGAGATCCAAACGTGACATCGAAAATCCGACCCAAAGCCCTGGATCTGGAACCGATAGTTTCCATGAAGGGCCTACCTTTCAGGAACACGTCATTCTTTACCCGTCGGACGATGGTAAAAGGATTCATGAGAATGTCATCAAAAATAGCCTTATTCCGTGAGCACCAAAGGTGCCAACAAATGAGGATGCGAAATAGTATAGATCGGAGGGAACTGCCTTGAATACCCACCCACCAAAAGCAATGCAAATCGACTAGGGATGTGGCATTTTGTCGGAGGCCTACCAAGTTCTCAAAGAAATGTTAGATAACAATCGCACATGATCTCACTACAAGAAATTTGACCTTTACCTACCAATATTTTACTTACCAATAAATATGGGTAGGTAAAGAGAACCTTTATCTACCAATATTCAAAGGTAAAATTTATTGGTAGGTAAAATATTGTCAATGTTATAAAACTCTTGAAGAATGATTACCTACCAACAATTATAGGTAGGTAAAATGTATTATCTACACAAATATAAAAGGGAATTTTTTTTGCGATTAGCCCCTACATTTTTTCATATCGTTTTAACATTTCGTTAAAAATAATGCTGAGTTGTGTGATGATGTGTCAAAAATGAATATTCTAGCAATTTTTTTGAATTGAAGATTTCATTAACATATCCTAGCAATGTTTTTTGTAAAATCATTTCTTTGTTAATTATTAATAATTATTTTGGAATATGAAATAATTAACAGTTAATGAAATGATAAGTAATAATTAAATTGTAAATAATTAATGTTAAATAATCATTTATTAATAACTTATCATACATTTTTTTTTTCAAACAATTGACTATAAAAGTTTTAACTTTAATTATTTTTTAAATGATTCACAATTTCACACTAATATGTCATCATCTGAAATGACTAAAACATATTTTCTCTAGTTCATTATAGAGTCGCAATCCATACCATCATCTCAGCTTATTTTAAATCAAATCTAACGGTATAAATCTCAATCCACATGATCACTTTTGTGATCTCAATCCACGTAATCTCTTTTGATTGGCCACAATATAATCCACAAAAACTACCACTATAAATAAATACCAAAAATCTTGATGACAACTATTTATTATAATTTCTATGTCCGCATATCTTAATAGCCAAATTCTATTTGTACACCTTAAATTGCTTTGGATACACCATGCTTTTTTAAAATCATATACATCACTTTTTTCTTAGGATACACCATGCATATTACTAAACTATCCTCAAGCCTGAATAGAACAGAATAAGTTTCTCATTTATTATCTTTATGACGTGCATTGATCGAACTAAGGAATATTGATTTCTATAATTAATGAATTCACTTTTGCAACTCAAATTCAAATCCTTAATTAGATTTATATTTATTTAAATATTCATATATTAGAATTTAGCTTTAAATTTTGAATAATAAAATATTAATCTACTTAAATTTTGACTTTAAATTAAAAAACCAATTTAATAATAATAATAAATTGAGAACTTAGTACTCAATGAACCACACTAATTTTAGTACTTCATTTGTAAATTTATTTTTGTGACTAATTTGGAATGCATAATGTTGGAACTAATTATACAAGAATATAACAAGAAAGAATATGAATAAAATATAATGCTTAAACAGAAGTTAAACTAAATTCACTGGATAACACATAGAAATTTCAATTATTTTATAAAAGAATTTTAACGATTGTGTGTGATGTGGACATCTGAAATTTTTATTATTTTTTAATAAGGATTTTTTTTTTCATTAAGTTAATTAATTTTTTTAATGGTGTAGGTAAAGTAATTTACGGTGTACAAATTGAACTTGCCATCTTAATATTACAAAGGTTAAATATGGCAAAAATATATAAACTCCGTAAAATTTAAAAATATCAAAAACAAAAAAGCTTTCGTAGACATAATTTATTAAAAATTATGTATAACACAAATTATTATTCCTGTTTATATTTAAAAATTTATTGTGTGATATTTTTCCTTAACATATGCAGGTTTCCATTCTTGCTACCATCCAAAAAATCTCTTTTGATTGGCTGTAAGTAGTTGACCAAATCTTGCATCGATATCTCCACAATTCAAAATGGCTCGTATTACGCATGTTTTCCTTATTTCATTTATTTTATCCCAAAACCGTTCCCCCCAAGCATGTTTCACCGTTACCTCCTCTTCTCCATTTATTTCTTCCTCAAATATTACCCCCTTCTCTTTTCCATCATTGTTCCTATACCACTGTTCCTCCTCAAATTATTTCCTTCTCATAGAGTATGCTACAACTTCCATTTCATTCCCCAATTTCTTCAATCCTAATATTTATCCTTTCAAAAACTATCTATCATCCATCATTCAAGGTTGGGCCATTCTTCTTTCCTCCATGACAACAGATAGCCCTTCCTTACTGTTTACGATTTCCCTGTGTTGCGGGCGACAACTTTCTTCTTGCCTTCATCGTATGTTCCTCTACCTCTCAAACCTTTGCTACCACTAACAACCTTTGAGGTAATCTTATGCTTTCGAATGTTTGTTGCTTAGTGTATGATTTGTCGCTTTTTTTTTAACGATTTTATTTTCTATGTGTTCCCAAGTTTGATATTTGTTTGTTTTCATCTTGATTACTATGTTTTTATTTTGATAACATGTTGATTAATGAGACTTAATTTCATTTTAACCATTCTTTGGTGTATATGTCTCACCATGATACTTTTACCTTATTTTTTTTCTTTTTTGTTTACATCTACCTACCATTATCTCTTGACTTTCTTTTCCAAATAATGCATACATGCTGCACTGCATATTACTGAATTTAGGCTCAAGGTGTTTTAAAAAAAATTGTCCTTCTTTCATTCGATTTTTAGCACAAATACTTTCTTTTGTTTATTTAGAAACATATGAATCCAATGCTGATGATATGTTTACCATTTGGAAAAACATGGTTCTATTTTTAGATACAAATATATTGGACCTATATTTTTATTTTTATACGTGTGTCAACCTATTGCTGTTGATATAGCATTAAAATAACAAAATGAAATAAAGTGTCAACTTTGACTAAAAACTATAATTACTTTACTTTTTGCCCTTTTATATTTTTTGATACTAATGCATACTATTGTTGACTGAAAATTGTATTTACTTTACTTTTTGTTCTTTAATATTTTTTGACACTAATACATACTATTGTATTTACTTTTTGCTTATTTCTACTTATTTTTTACCATTTATGTTTGTTATTAAGATACTAACATCCAATTTTTGTGTAGTACAAGCAAACAGAGGAGTTATTTTATACCATTTATGTTTGTTATTTTATACCATTTATGTTTGTTGTTTCTACTTATTTTATACCATTTATGTTTGTTATTTCTACTTATTTTGAAGTTATTTTATATCATTTGTTTGTTATTAAAGTAATGACATCCAATTTCCATGTAGTACAGGAAAATAAAGGAGTTATTTTATACCTTTTGTGTTTGTTATTTTATACCATTTATATTTGTTATTTAATTTTATACCATTTATGTTTGTTAATTCTACCTTTTTGGAGTTATTTTATACCATTTATGTTTGTTATTAAGGTACTGACGTCAAATTTTCGTGTAGTACAAGAAAACACAGAAGTTATTTTATATCATTTAAGTTTGTTATTTTATATCATTTGTGTTTGTTATTTTATACCATTTATGTTTGTTATTTTATACCTTATGTTTTTTATTTCTACTTATTTGTAGTTATTTTATACCATTTGTTTGTTATTAAAGTAATGACATCCAATTTCCATGTAGTACAAGAAAATAGAGGAGTTATTTAATACCATTTGTGTTTGTTATTTTGCACCATTTATGTTTGTTATTTCTACTTATTTTATATCATTTATGTTTGTTATTTCTACTTATTTGGAGTTATTTTATACCATTTATGTTTGTTATTAAGGTACTGACATCTAATTTCCATGTAGTAGAAGCAAACACAGGAATTATTTTATACTATTTATGTTTGTTATTTTATACCATTTATGTTTGTTATTTCTACTTATTTTGTACAATTTTTGTTAATTCATAATTGATTCTCTTTAACTTATCGAATTTAAATATATCTTATTCCTTCCCTTTTCCTCCAAGTTGAGACATGACGTCTAAAGCATTATGGAGCATCCTCTCACAGAATCTGGATGGGTATCCATTTAAGGTTTGTAAATGTAAGCATTTGTGAAATTTCACTTGTTTTAGGTGTTTCCTTCTTCTGTATTTGGTTATTTTCATACTTGTGTGTATTCAATCCATTTTATTTTCAGAAACATGACCTAAAGTAGTGATGCATCAAGTACATGTACCTCTCCAGGGGAAGGTAAAATTTTAAGAGAATCACATAAGAGTTTTAGATTGAATATGATGCTTGTATCATTTATAATATAAAAATGAAAAAATTGGCAACTTCCTTATTTGTTTATTGGTCTTCTATAGACGAGTTCAAGCTGATATTATTACAAATTAGTCAATGGTAGCAAAAAAAAAAAAAAAAAAAGAATTAAATTGGTTCTTTTTCAATTTACTATGCTATTTTACTATGACAAGTACGACAAACGACTGGACAAATTCTGGAGCAAGAAGCCAATGACTAAAACTAGAGTGATAGCGTGGTGACTATGTATATGTATACGAGTGAATGAGTATTTAGTAAGGAGCCAATGTATACGAGTGAAATGTAGAGAGGAAGTGTATGTATAAGTGATTGTGTAATAGTGAGGAAACAATATGTGTACTATTCAAAAATGTAATAAATATTTGTTTGAATAAATATTTATTATTTGTTTAAAAATAAATTCTTTGTTAAATATTAAATTCTTGTAAATATTTATTTATATTAAATAATGTCATATGGCCTAAAAAATGATGTCATATGCACTAATCAAATGATGACACATGGACAAATTATTGTTTGACACATGAACCAACCATTAAATGCCAAGTGTCGGACCTAATATATGCCATGTGTATACTACTACGACAACCATATCACCAGTCATGTAAGATGACACATCATCAACCATGTTAGCAGCCATGTAGGATGACACATCATCAAACATATCAGCCGATGACTCATCATTTGAGTCATAACATAGTGGGGTTCATTAATTCTTTTACCTACTAATAATAACAAGTGTAGGTAAAAGCTCTTTCTCTACTAAGCTTTACCTACCAAGCTCTACCAATTCAATATTGGTTGCTAAAATATATCACCCACCATTATATTAGTTTTACCTACGCTTACAATTGGTAGGTAAAGGCCTCATTTTCTTGTAGTGTCTTTGGAAGAACTAAGGAGGAGATGATTCCAAATCACCTACTCAACAACATCTGCAATGAGAAGCAATTGGAATGACGATCCTCATGAGATCATCGTCAAGTGGCAGTCCATTATGAAGGATTCACCACATTGAAAAGTGATACCTTAGGAGGGATACGCGCATTCCAAATGAAAGAGAGAAGGTAGTCGGGAGTTGGAGTCCTGGTAGAATTCCAGGCTGCCCAAATCGAGATGAGTAACGACCCAAATTTTTGGTTGTTTAAATTTGAATATTTAAATATGTTTAAAATGTTGGATTAGAAATATTAATAAGTTTATATATAGAATTCATTAATAAAACGAAATATATAAATTTATATTTAATTTAAAAACGAACTCACAACGGCACAGTAGTTCGTAATATTGAGTTTTGGACTTCAATTGAATATACATAATCCATTTTAAGTCGGAATTCTTTGGAACAAGAATAGTCCGAATCTATTTGATTATAATTTTATAACGAAAGTGAAAATCGAGATTTCGTCTTATAAATTGTAAGTTATGTCCAATTAATTATAAGGCTTTGAATAGAAATCATATCGACTAATATTCAATGTCAAATTCTTAAACCAACAGATACCGTATTGGGAATAACAATATTTATATCTTCCAAACTCCTTAAAAATATATCCATGTCATCATGGAATCCAATACTGAAATATCGGAAGATTATTTCCATTCAAATTCAATCCAATTATTACATTGGAAACCTTAGTTATATTTAAGGGGATTTTTTCCACAAGGACAAAAAGAGAAAAAAGGTTGCTCAAAAGGAGAAGACCCAAAAAAATTGCCCAAAAGGACATTTTATAGTGGAAAAGTTGGAATTCAGAGGGGCCCCTAGTTTTTCCACTTTACACTAAAAGTTGGCCTTATGAGCAAATTTTTTGGCTCTTGTCCTTTTGGACAAACTTTTTGTTTTTTTGTCCTTCACACAAGTTTCCTGTATATTTAAACCCTTATAATCCAATATTTTATTTTAAATCCACCAGATTGTTTATCTTCAGTAAACTTCGTCTGATCTTAGTCCAATATCCGACGTCCTTTCAGTTTTTCCCACTGCTCGCCTAACTAATTAGCTTTCAATTAGATCTCACATGTGATACTAGACTGTACTCTTAGGAATCACCGCATATCCTTTTGGTTCTTTATTCTAGTTGTTAATTAGCGCATTCAAATAAAATATCTTTTATCTTCCATAAAAACTTGTAATATTTTATCCAAAACCCCTTTCAAATTATTTATTATGATTTATTATAATTTAACCATATTTTTACTAATTTTATTAAGGCTTTTACAGTCGGTTTCCAATTTCGGGTTACCGAGCTGTATTAATAACGACATTTTCCAAAATAGTTTGAACATAATTTAAAATCAAACTGTTGGATCTTAAAATTTCTTATTCCATTTGAATACTCTTTTCATTTTGGACCCAACGATTTCAGTTTTGGGAGAATCCGTTGGTCAGATCTCCTAGTACGTCAATTTAAAGTTACGGGTCGAAATTCACGAACTACCGCTGCGCGACAAGTTTTATTCAAACCGAGTTAAATTTGCAATTAAAATAAACTGAATTGCTTCAAAAATAATTTATAGAAAATATATAATTATTCCTGGAAATTCTATTACAATTATTTCCCTTCGAAATCAAATACTTCGATATTAACTCATTTTAATATTATTTAAATCATTAAAATGGTATTATTTTTCGAAACTCGTTATTTAAAGTCCAAACTTTCCTGACATTTGTTATAAAAATAAACAAGATACTTTTGAAAAGATATTTCTTTTAAAACGTTTCCCAAATAACCTAATCGGACTTCACTTTCGGCAGTTACTATTCATTTCAAAAATAAAGTTTTGATAGGTCATATCTACATGAAAATTACTTCAAAATTACTTGTTACAGGTACAAAAGTTCATCAATATTTTAATATCTTCGTGTCCATTCAAAATCGGACGTCAAAATCCAACTTTGATTCTTTTTATCGAATATTATATTATTAAAATAGTCAGATATATTCTGAATCGGAACGAGATTCAACCAATTACCATATAATTCCATTCATATGGTTTTCATACATCATATGCATCCAATAATAGTTGTAAACAACTATTAACGTCCAATTATCGCACATCGGCTTCATTGACCTAAGTGTCAAGGTCATTAACACTTAAACACAAAATAACGTGGTCAAATAGATATTATATCTTATAGACCCAATCATTGTATATTTAACATCACTCATATCAACAATCATCAAATTCAATTGATCAATTCCAACCAATATCAAATAACAAATGATATTTCATCATCATAAACTACACGTTTATCCAGTTTACTTGACTTCAATGTGAGATACTTAGTAAATCTTTTTAACATAAAAAGGGGTGATCAACCCTACCGCAACTACCAAATTCATTTTAACATCGTATTAACATGTTAATTAACCAATTCCATATTCAAATCACACCACAATTCATCGACAATTCAATTACATATTAACCAAGCATTTCACAATTTAACTAACATGTAAACTACAATTAACTGAACAAATTAACAAATTAGAGTGTAGATTTCTCGTCTAGCCATCCTACACCACGACACTTCACGGTAGGACTTTCTTACTACAAAACCAAAATTGTGTCTTTCTCAACCCAATTACAAGCAAATCAACACACACACTCGTATACACACTAGTTTGGATATTAAAGATGAAAGTTAAGAATTTTTATGGGTTTTAGGGTTTGAGGAGGGCAAGGGGTTCATGGTTTGTGCTGTAGGGGGGACATACACAAGAGGAGGTGGTAGGGCCCTAGGAGTGAGGATGTGGGGTCCTTAGGAGGTGATTGTTGCTTGGTTAGTGGAGAAAGGTGCTAGCTTTTTGAAAATTGGAAAGAGGAAGGGGTTTTAGGCTTTAAGAGGGCCCACAGTCGAAGGAAAAAGGAGGTGGGTTATAATGGAGGTGGCGCATGGTGGAGGAGGTTGGTGGTGTGGCTACCTTCGGGTCGGGCGAGGCTTTAAGGGGGAGGAGGTGGTAATGGACGTTTTCTCTTTAAGGAAGAAGAAAGAGATCCAGAAAAATGAAAAATGGAACTAGAAAAACAAAGGCATGTGCCTTAAGTACAAAGAAAAAGAGAGAGTGAGAAGAAGGAGACAAGTGGAAGAAGAGTACGTGAGTTGTCTTGTTTATGTGGCTCATGGGAATTAGTGATAAAATGTTTAATTATCTCTTTAATTATTTAGATAATGTAAACTTCTTCCGCTCGTGCGACCACGTACTAACTCCAAAAATAATGAAACTTGAAATATCACTACGTTATGCAATTACGGTTTCAATGAACCTAGTCTCATCGAATTCAAAGACCGTTTGAAAAATCGTCTTATTTCTAGCTTTAACCGAAAATTGACTGAACTTTCAACTTATGTCTATAGATCGTATGCTTATATATTAAATTCGTTTGACTTGAAATTTTAAATCCTACTATATTTCGACATTCTGGATCCAATAAAAGTGATTTTGTCAGTTCAGAGACTGTCTCAAAAATGGTCCCTTTTCAGGTTATCAGAACAGCATTAAAATATTGATTTTCCAAAATCTCATTTTTAAACTAATTTAAAAATTTTACTGATCCTGTTTTAAGACAAATAAAACATAAAACCAAGTTTAAATTTATTCTCAAATTTTATCAAGCCCAAATTCAACATTTTCTATTTTAAAATTCATCAAAATGTTTTAAAATCAAATTTTAAATTAACCAAAAATATGGGTCATCACAATCTCCTCCACTTAAAAACTTTTCGTCCCTGAAAAGGAATGAAGCAAAGAAGAGAACATAAAAGCAACACTGAGAAAAACCCGAAACATTTTAAAACAAAACGTATCATATCATATATATATCATCATGTCACAACAAAAATATCAACTATATCACAAACATAACCTATACCCGAGTGTATAGTGCCACTTAAGGTATAGGTTATGTACATGCATCTGAAAATGCCAACCTAAGTATAGCTACATACTTAAGGCAGCCTATACAATGCCAAAATGAAGTCATAACCAAAATATACACTAGTTCCTAAGCTGCACCAAAACGAGATCTACTACACATACATCATATATACAACTAGCAACATCCAACCCTTTACACCTCTTCTGAGTTATGAACCGAGGGCCCTGATAGCGATAACTCCTATGGCTCCAGCTTCCACTCTAGGGGGTCTAAATCCCATCCAGGTGTTAACTCCTCCTCGATCTCATCTGGCTCATTGTCGTCGATCTCATGGTCAGACCAGTATATCACCACATCATCATCATCATCATCATCATCCACATCTGCCTCATAGCCCACTTCCTCAACATCTGGCCCAACCGGCAGCTTCATCTATGGCTTGACTATCTCCTATATCTGTAGATTCTCTGGCTCATGCGACTCTGAAGCAAGTTGTGGCTTGACTACATAGTGTAACTTTGGAGCTAGTTGTGGCCCATCTGCATTGTGTAACTCAGGAGCAAGATCCCAAGCAGGTAGCTCCTCTGGCGCTATATACTGAGCCAAATCATGCATGGCAACATCTATCTCAGGTACCAACTGCATCTCGTTCCATATAAGCAAATCTAGCTTAGACTACAGTAAAATGGGTAAACCAACATCTGCCTCATGATACACTATCTCAGGGGCTACCTTTGGAACGTAGTCCAGAATAATCTCCACCACCGGAGGTGGCCTATCCTATACTGCTGGAGGTATTATAGGGATTGGATTACCCATCACTACATGACCGTATGCATTCAACACAAATCCCTCATCAACCTCCAACATCCAATCATCGTATGATCCTCAATCCTCAGACTCATCAGAGCCTAAGTCTATAGAAGCATCATCAGAGTCAGAATCTGTATCCATAATGTCAAATGGTCTATAAATGGATGTAGCATTGGACATATAATCGTTGTTACTATCATGACTAGAAATACTATCGATGCTATAAGTATACAGCAAGGCTGAAGAACAATCGTCCGAACTGTCAGACGAACTACTAGAAGAAGAAGACTACATAAATATGGCCACATACTGTCTGATGGGCAACTAATTACCTCTCTACAATTTGAAATAAAGAATTTCAAATTAGAACATAAGTTTAGACTAACTCTTTTTATGTAAAATAAATGGTGGCTTCACATATATTCACTGTCCAAAATCATCGAAAATTCTGTTTGCTTTCCTAACCAGATGTTTTTAGTTCATAATCAGACCTTAAGTAGTTAAACTAGCAATCAAACATCACATCCAATAACCAATTAATTGGTTAACTTTTCAAACCATACATGTTGTCAAAACGTATATCTTTCTATATACCCAAAGCATAATTTCAAAGTCAGATTATATATGTAACAATAATCACAAATACGTCTCTTATAAACACATAACTCTCAACTCATTATAGTGCATTACTAACTCTATCTCTAATGAGTCACCTATTATCGAATACTACTGATCCTATCTCTAATGAGTATTATTTTATAGGATGTTACTAATTCTATCTTTGATGAGTTATTTTATCTTGTTCTAATCCGTCACATCCTCAAAGCTTTGTAAATCAAAGCTCTGATACCACTCTGTAACGACCTCCTTCTTGGCCGATTCAAATCGATTGTTAAACCGACTTCAACTGATCAACAAGGTGTACCATTATGAGAATAAGACACATTGTAACAAAGCATAAGATAATTTTTCATTGCTAGTACAACAATCTTACATCAGAGTACAAATATATGATATACAGCGGAAAATAATACCAGAGTAATAAATTACAAGGCAACGGAACGTGTGTATATATATATATATATATATACCAACAATGGAAGATTAAAGAATAATCCAAAGTATAGCTCCAACCATAATCCAGGATCCTGTTAAAGAATATCTGCAAAACCAAATCAACTGACTGCCCTTTGGAAAATATGGGCACCCAGAGTTTGGGTGGAAAACAATAAACTCAAGGTTAGACATGGGACTAGTGTGAGAACTAAGAACAATTACTAAACTTTATTTTTAAAATTGGATAAATCACGGGACCATGCCATATGACATGGATTGGGTTTTCTCCACATGAATACCAGTAAACCAAAACTTGCAATGTTTTTTGAAAAAAGAAGCTATTATAAGACTCAGGTCACATCACATAATGCAAGCGCAAGATGGAGGATAGAGTTTTACCTTATAATAGCTAAATATGTTTGATACGCGAAATTTCTCTTTTATTATTACTAGTGCATAGTGTAGAAAGCAACTTCAAAAATAAATGTATCAATCGTAGATGGTATAATACCCGGTCTTATTATGTCGCCATATGGATTTACAACTAAAACCGTAAAGTCTCGTATTGGAAATTGGATTCCATCATGAGCCGAGGAAAAGGATCTTCCTCATCTGAACTTCTAAACATCTCTAGCAAAATGTCCTAGGGAAAACAATATCCCTTAGAGCGGCAGAGCCGGTCTACATATTCCGTTGGATTGGATAATTTCCTAAACATAACATTTCCCGGTCCTATTGGCCCTACCTGGTCAGTATGTCGACCACCTTCCAAGGGCCCTCGATTCCAACATCCACATAAGTAAACTACCTAGGCTCCATACAATGGCATTACTTCTAACTAGAAAGAAATGTATGTCCTCTCTATGGTCCTTCATCCCATTTTTGGCTCATACTGGGGAGTGAATCTTGATGAAGTCATGATTCAACACAAAGCTATGATATATCATCCATGCTTTAATCATCATCCACAAAGCTCTGCTTTTCTAAAAAAAGCTTTGATCGCTGCATTTTAGCATTCCACATTGTCAATTTATACCATAATATATAACCTCTAAGCTCATGTGTTTTAGAAAAGGGTGTTAAACTAAGAGAATAAATTCTCCGCCACCAAACAAATATATATTTAGTAGAGATCAATTAATACAACATAAACTACAATATCGGACGCATAATCATTTGCAAGTTCATTATGGGTCTGAAAGAAACCGAAGGCACCTTATTCCTTATCCTATATGTCCAATACAGAAGAGAGGCCTTTGCAAATCTGGTTGATCTCCAAGTACATTTGGATGATCATCACTTATAACCTCGTCTTGGGTGTACGGCCCAATCGAGACATTAGCAAAAATACAAACGATGTGAAGATATCCGGTCTTCAACCATCAACTTCAATATCTTCAACTTTTAATCGTCGTATCAGTTATTCAAAATGGGTTAAACCCAAACTTTCTGAATAACTCGCGCATCTTTAAAATCAAGTGAAATATATATATATATATATATATGTATATGTATATGTATGTATGTATGTATGTATGTATATAAAGATATCATACAACTCATTCCAATCCAGAATATTCCTTTATTCAAGGTTGGGTGCCACTCCAATAAATCTTATCAAAGATTTATATCATTTAAACTTCTTGTTTAAATCTTTTCTTGAAAATCATTTTGAAGGTTATATAATCTCTTTTCACAAATTCGACTCAAATTAAGGTTTATAAGCCTTATTGGGATTATTAAATTCTACATGAAAGATTATATTTCATATCGTTATCCCATTCCCAAACCTATTCATCCTATGGAGCAAAACTGATGATGCTCCATAACTAGCACCCACCATGTTCTGGTAAATTTAATGACCTTCTTACACTCCAAATCTAACTAAAGATTCATTAAAACTCGAACTTAGTTTTAATCTTCAAATCATTATTCAACGATTATTTAACCCTTGAAATCAATTCCATTAAATCTTAATATACGATTTATTCCATTGATTCCATTCTCAAATAGGTTTAGAACAATGTTATAGAAGACACAATTCATGACAAATCCAAAATCCAATTTGATATAAAAAATAAGGCTTTGAGTAGAAATCATATCGACTTATATTTGATATCAAATTCTGAAGCTAGCAAATACCTTATTAGGAATAGCGATATCTTTATATTCTAGACTCCTTAAAACAGTATCCGTATAATCACGAAATCCAATATTGAAATATATGAAGATAATTTCCATTCAACTCCAATCCAGTTAATACATTGGAAAACCCTGGGTATATTTAAACCCTTACAATCCAATGTGTTATTTTAAAACTACTAGATCATATATCTTCAGAAAACTTCATCTAAATTTAGTCGAATATCTGATGCCCTTTCAGTTGTTCCCACCCCTCACCTAACGAAATAGCTTCTAGTCAGATCTCGTAGGTGGTACTAGACTGTACTCTTAGGAATCACTGCATATCCCTTTTGGTTCTTTATTCTAGTTGCAAACTAGCTCATTCAGATAAAATATCTTTTATCTTTCCCAAAAACTTGTAATATTCTATCCAAATCCCCTTTCAAATCATTTATTATGATTTCTTATAATTTATCCATATGTTTAATAATTTTGTTAAGACAGTCGGTTACCAATTTCGGGTCACCGAGCTGCATTCATAGCGACCTTTTCCAAATCAGATTTGAACATAATGTGAAATCAACCATTGGATCTTAAAATTTCTTATTTCATTTGAATTTGTTTTCATTTCGGACCCAACGCTTTCAGTTTTGGGAGAATCCGACAGTCGGATCTTCCAATACGCCAATTTAAAGTTACGAATTGCGTTGAGGACAAGACAAATCAGAACGCAGACGGAAGAACATTTCATAGTCTACTACAACAATTCCATCAGATACAAGAATATACAGAGTATAAATGAATAAAATACATTCAATAAATATCAAAGATTACAATAAATTACATAGTAGCGGAAAAATAATACAAAACACAACTGAAAGTAATACACGGATATAGAGCTTTCCGAGCATCGTTCCAGCTGTAAATCAAGATCCTGTGAATATAAATCTGGAAAACCA
This sequence comes from Allium sativum, assembly GCA_030737875.1. Classification (NCBI taxonomy): domain Eukaryota; kingdom Viridiplantae; phylum Streptophyta; class Magnoliopsida; order Asparagales; family Amaryllidaceae; genus Allium; species Allium sativum. The sequence continues at coordinate 535,645,331 of CM060926.1, forward strand.
AAACTACTAGCTGCCCGTGTCGAAAATAAGGGCACCCAGAGTTTAGATTAAAACAATAAACTCCAGATCAGTCATGTGATTGGTGTGAGAACTAAAACAGTTATTAATCTTTATTTTAAAAGAGAGTAATTCAAGGGACCACGCCGTATAACACGGAACGGGTTTCCTACCAAGAACACTAGTGCATATAACAAAACAACGCAATGCTTTTTGGAAAAATGAAGTTATTATAAGACCCAGGTCCCATCACACAATGCAACGCAAACCGGAGGATAGGGTTTTCCCTTATAATAGCCAAACACGCTTGGTACGTTTAAAACAAATCACTTGATACTATTATAAGTGCATAGTTTCAAAACAATTCAAATCATAAATATCAATCATAGGAGGCATGGGTACCATCTATCATGTCGCCATACTATGCTCTACAAATAAAACCGAAATATCACGTATTGGAAATTGGGTTTCCGTCATGAGTCGAGGCAAGGGGCAATCTCCTCTCCATTCGAGACACTCTTGCAAATGTCTCAGGCCCCACTTTGATCCTTGGAATCGGCTAGGCCGGTCCTCTCTTATTTTGAGGATTGGCAATTTCTGAACACACGTTTCCCGGTCCTTACAGACCTATATCCGAGGCGCCTCGCATTCCAACAACCACACAGGTGAAAAGTAGATATAAATGTCAGGGCTGGTAGGTCACTGACACCGCCATAGCTAGAAAGAAACGTCGGGCTCTCCCAGCGGTCCGTCTCCAGTTTTGACTCATACCGGGGTGTGAGGTTCGCAAATTCACGTTATACACAAAGCTATGCCACACAAGCCGTGCTTTGATCATCAACCACAAGACTTTGCTTTACAACAGAAGCCTTGATCAATTGCCACTTACGCGTGCCACATTGGCAATTCACTCCATGCGACTGATGTCCATCGATATACAACCTCTGAGCTTGTACGTCTCAGAGAAGGGCGTTAAGCAAGAGAATAAATTCTCCGCCGCCAAACAGATGTATATTTAATAGAGATTAATCAACACAGAATAAAATCCAATGTCAGACACACAGTCCATTTACAAGTTCGTTCTGGATCTGAACGAAACCGGAGGCACTTTCCTTGCATATCCATCCATCTCTAAGTACGTCTTGACGATCACCAACTGATTCCCTCATCTTGGGTGTACAGCCCAATCAAGATCATCAGTAATCACCCAAACGATGTTAAGACTTCTGGTCTTCAACCACCATCTTCATCTTCAACATATCGTCGAATCGGTTATTCAGAATGGGTATAAACCCGGCCTTTCCGAATAACCCGCGTATATAATAAACACGTGTTACACAACCACAACATACGCCTAATTCCAATTCAGAATATCCTTTTATTCACAAAATCACATTCTTAGGGAAAGGTTCCCATCAATTTTATCAAAGATAAATTCTTCTAAATTTATTCTTTAATCTTCCTTTGGATATCATTTCAAACCATTTTATGGTTTGCCAAACTAGTCGGGATTAGCGAACCACACCGAAGTAATTGTTTATTTTATTTCCCAATCCCAACCTATTCATCCCATGGAGCAAAACTGGTGGTACTCCATTCTCGATCACCTTTCAGATTTGATAATTTAAATTATCAATTCACATTTCAATCTAATTAAAGATTCATTAAAACTCCACTTAGGTTTAATCTTCTCAAAAATCAATAACCTGTCTTTAACTGGGTTAAAGAACCAATGTCATCTAAAACACGATTCACGATAAACCCAAAATCACACTCTATTGTTAATAGGGTTAAAGAACAGGTGTTGTTCAAAACACCGCTCACGATAAACACAAAAACCAATTCAAATTCAATTCCAATTAAATAATTTTTAATTCATACACTTCATTAAATCTAAATAGAAAGATTTAATCTTTTTCTCTATTGGGTTTAAGAACAGTGTTAATGTAGACACCATTCACGACAAATCCAAATCACATTTGATATTAAATACAAGGCACTGAATAGAAAATATACCGGCTTATATTCAATATCAAATCCTGAAACCAACAAATATCGTATTGGAAATAACGATATAAAATATATCTTTCAAATTCCCATAACAATATCTGTATAGTCACGAAATCCAACATTGAAATATTCCGAAGATAATTTTGATTCCACTCTAGTCCATTTCACGTATTCGGAATATTGATTATTTTTAAGATCACTTTTAAATTCAATTTATTTATTTCAAAAATAAATTGATTTTAATTCTAGTTCAAAACTAGTTCATTTCGACAAAAATATATTTTTATCCTTTCAAATGTGGAATTTTTCATCCCAGTTCTTTCCAAATCATTTCTTATGATTTTACACTAATTATTGATATTTTAATAATTTTATCAAGGCCCGTACAGTCGATTTCCATCAACGGCCATCGAACTGCACTTACAGCGACCTTTTCCAAATTTGATTTGGACATAATTCCAAATCCAACCGTAAGATTTCAAATTTCTAATATTCATTGGAAAGCTCTTCTCGATACGAACCCAACGGTTCCGGTTTTAGGAGAATCCGACGGTCGAATCTCCCGCAACATCAATTCGAAGTCAATGGTCGAAATTCACGAACTGCTGCGGCGCGGCGCGTTCTATTCAGGCCATTATATATATATATGTATATATATATATATACATATATAATATATATATATTATATATTTCGTCGATTTCCTTTTAAAACGTATTTTATAAATCGTTTTAAATTCGTTTTCAAAACAATTTCAACTCTATATTCAATTTCAAATCAAAATTGAATATTTTATATCATTACTATATAAATGATAATATTTTCTAAACATTATATTTTGAAATCACTACCTTTTCTATATTCATTTTAAAAACGAATATAATCGATATAAATATCGTTCACGTCAAAATAGCGCAACTCTAATCAACACGGCTTTATATATTTTAATAAATTCGTTATTCCATTCAACAAATGAATATTTATTCTATTCAACACATGAATCTATATTTCTTTCAACACACGACTAATCTCAACACATGAGTACTGTCAACACACGACTATTTTTGTTATGTAATATATTTTATAAAATTATGGTGTCTATCGTTTGATTTTTAAATCAGACTCCAACTGTAAAGTAGTAAGAGAATGATTCCCTAGGTATTAACGTCGAAGGCCGGAACCAATATCAGATCAATACCCTGGAAACCACTCATCTTATCTATTTTCCAGTTAGTTTCTAACTTTAAATATGATAAAGATGTAAATTTTATTGTTAAAATATTTCTTTCAACACATGATAATTTTCAACACATGATTATTTATTCTATTCAACACATGAATATATACTTCATTCTATTCTTTATTTTCCCAATTGGAATGAGGCCCAATCAATTACCATATAATGTTAATTATATGGATTCCATACAACACATGTATATAATCACAACAATAAATAATCAATCATCATCCAAAGTGCACCACACTGTATAAGCATCAAATATAGATATCTAACGCTTATAACAGCCTGTCAATCAATTGATCGACATACAACTAATCAATCGGGATGAGTGGACTTCAAATATCATCCCAACACCCGTGTGGGGTTTCAAATCAACAAACACATATTTTTATTCACACACACACACACACGTTAAAAACAATATTTTTAACGATAAAATATTTTTAACTATATAAATATTTTATTTCATGTCACACAATCAATTTTCATCACAACAAACAATCAAACATACAAGTCATCCATGGTCTGTGGATGACGGGTGTCGGGTGCTGCTAAGCACCGTCTGCATCCTAGTATATATTTTTAACTAGAAAAGAAGATTTAAAGTGAGAAGTTCTCACCCAAGCTAATCCAAATGCCTCGACTCTTCTTATGTAGAAGTCATCGCTGTTCTCGCCTTTTGTCACTTTCGTTGCCCGTAGCCACTACATATATAAAAATCACAATTTTATATTGTTGCTATGTATATAAAAATCATATTTTTATAATCACTCCATATGGATAAAAATTCTATTTTTACATCGCTACTATATAGATAAAAATTCTATTTTTACATCGTTGTTCATATAATAAAGATTATATTTTTATCACGCTATTCTCTATATAAAAATTATATTTTTATATCGCTCTTTATCCAATAAAGATTATATTTTTATACCGCTTCTTCCTATATAAAAATTATATTTTTATCTTTCTACCTCATATATAAAGATCGAATTTTTATTTCATCGCTATAAAAATCACATTTTTATTTCAATATATATATAATAAAAATCAGATTTTTATTTCTCTACAACATAAATAAAAATCATATTTTTATATTATCGCTACATAAATAAAAATCGCATTTTTATTTGTTCACTTTCAATATGAAAATCATATTTTTATATTGCCACTTCCCATTTTTATTTCACTAAAAGTTATATTTTCACAGCGCTACTTTTATATGATAAAAATCCAATTTTTATCGCTACCATATATTTTTAAAAATCTAATCTTTATATTTTCAAAGATGAAATCTTTATATATATTTTCAATACTAATTTATTTACACTTAATAAAATTCAAAACTGAAAATAAAAATCCCACTCAAGTTTATCCTTATAACAATGTATTTTTATTTTCATAAAACCTTATTTTTAAATTATTTAACTAAATAAAACACACCTTTTACTGTCTTAGTTGTTGGAGGGGCTCGGGGAGGAGCTGGAACCGGCGCCGACGACTGACGGGGCCCGGGGGTGTTGCGGCCAGGCAAGGCGAGGCGGCATCTCGGGGTTTGCGCGTCGCGATTGGGAGAGGAAAGGGGGCAGCAGAAGGAGAAGAGGGAGGAAGCAGCGGAGGGGAAGAAGGGGAGGCGAGGGTGTGCGGTGGAGGCGCGCCACCTAAGGGGGGTTGCTGCTGACGACAAGGCGGAAGAGGGGGGTCAGCGCGATTTGGTTTTTGTTTTTATTTTAATTTCTAAATCGGGCTAAAGGAATAGAGAGAGAGAGAGAAGAGAGTAGGTAAGGGCTTATATAATATAATTTAATATTTTATTTTTCTATCAAAAAGTAACTTTTTATTTCGAACACGAATCAAACCCACCGCCTGTCGTCCCTAGCTAATTACCCCCATTCCGAACACAATGGGATTTGTTACGAAGGCCAATTCAATCGTTACGATAAGTTTCCGTTGAATTTACATTTAAATCATTATATTGAATTTTAAACGTACATTTCAATTTACTGGGGTCACAAACTAACTCGAAAAATTCCAGAAAAATGTTTTCTGGCTTCGTATTGATGATACGGTCCTAACAAAACTAGTTTCGTCGAATTCTGAGACCGTTTGAAAAATGGCAAATTTCAGGTCGATCGAAATTGACTGAAATTGGTTAAACGCGTTTTCCTTTGCTACACTCACATATTGATTCGAAAAATTACGAATTTTGGAATCTAGCAATAACTTGACATCACGGATCCAATAAAAGTGGTTTCGTCGAAATCCGAGGTCGTTTGCAAAACGGCTATTTTCAAGGGCCGAAATTCCAAAGCGACTATTCTAAAATTTCAACTGGGCATATCTTTTGATTCCCGCTATGAAATTTTGATTTTTCGGATTCGTTGGAAAGATATTCTCAAATAGATTAAAATATTTCTGGTTTCATTAAAATCAGGTTTATTTTGCATCCGGTACATTCATTTGAAGTTTGAAATCGAATTATCGAACTACCGCGCCATTTTCAATTCCTTTTATAATATATAAATAAATATTTATATTCTAATGGCGATCTATATAAATATAGATAATCTATTTCTGTTCAAAATAAATTTCTCGTCGTTATTATTTAAAATAATTCATTTTGAATGTTCAAAATTTGCTGAAATTGCCAAAATAAAAATTTTAAATTGGCTCGCATTTCCGGATTGTTACATTCTCCCCCACTTAAAACTTTTCGTCCCCGAAAAGGAACGAAGCCGAAAGTTGTTTAACCAATCAACTCAACTTCCATTGTTTTCGTTATGGCTTAAGTTCTTCAACTTTTCAGTTTCTAAGAACTTTTCAAATTTTCAAAAATTTGGCTAACACCCTAAATTTTCGAAAAATTTCGCCATAACCTCCCCTGCACCGGGAGCACCGGGAAAATCCCGAAATTGCCATATAGGCCCTCTGATATCAAAAAGAAAAAGCCAAGCGGCTAGCCAATCGGCTCATAAAATCATCACCACCCAAACAAAACAGTAAATTATGGTAAACATGTACCTATTTGTCGGGCATACAATTTTTACTCTTCTGCTCTAGCCTCCTTGCTATGACCTGTTCAATGTAAGTACATGTATATGCATGCAAATGCGACCAATTTTCAATACAATTCAATATTTGACACAATTAGGCATAATGGTTCAAAATTATTAAACAAATAAACAAACAACACAACCATCAATCAATTAGTGGATTAACGTTTCAAATTCATAATTTTGATACATATACAGACAATCATGTTTTTGATGCCAGTTCACAACAATAAATCTGTCTATATAAGTTTTGGTTCTCACACCAGTCTGATGGAAATATATAGATATCACACCTTCGAAACACGAACATAAATACTGATAATGCGGCCGCATTACTAGAATTATCTCCGGGCGACTAGAGTGTGATTCTATATCTATCCAGTATATTAAAACTTCGAATATACGTTCATGAAGCGTATATGCAAGATCTTTATATACTAGATTGTCCAAATTCAATATAAATAAATATTCAAATACGTATAAAACGGTTTAAATTTCAAAACAAAATTGTTTTCATTTGAAAAATATACTCTTCACACTCGTTCTAGGATACTACTGATCCTATCTCTAACGAGTCATTCTAATTGGATATTACTAATCTAATATCTGATGAATTCTTTCGTTTGGTTCAAATGTGTCTTGTTCTCGAGCTCTGTAAACCAAAGCTCTGATACCAAACTGACACGACCCGAACTTCCCTATGAAGGAAAGCACGGATTGCGTTGAGGACAAGACAAATCAGAACGCAGACAGAAGAACATTTCATTGTCTACTACAACAATTCCATCAGATACAAGAATATACAAAGTATAAATGAATAAAATACATTCGATAAATATCAGAGATTACAATAAATTACATAGCAGCAGAAAAATAATACAAAACACAACTGAAATTAATACACGGATACAGAGCTTTCCGAGCATCGTTCCAGCTGTAAATCAGGATCCTGTGAATATAAATCTGCAAAACCAAAACTACTAGTTGCCCGTGTCGAAAATAAGGGCACCCAGAGATTAGGTTAAAACAATAAACTCCAGGTCAGTCATGTGACTGGTGTGAGAACTAAAACAGTTATTAATCTTAATTTTAAAAGAGAGTAATTCAAGGGACCACGCCGTATAACACGGAACGGGTTTCCTCCCAAGAACAATAGTGCATATAACAAAACAGCGCAATGCTTTTTGGAAAAATGAAGCTATTATAAGACCCAGGTCCCATCACACAATGCAACGCAAGCCGGAGGATAGGGTTTTCCCTTATAATAGCCAAAAATGCTTGGTACGTTTAAAACAAATCACTTGATACTATTATAAGTGCATAGTTTCAAAACAATCCAAATCATAAATATCAATCATAGGCGACATGGGTACAATCTGTCATGTCGCCATACTAGCCTCTACAAATAAAACCGAAATATCATGTATTGGAAATTGGGTTTTCGTCATGAGTCGAGGCAAGGGGCAAGCTCCTCTTCGTTCGAGACACTCTAGCAAATGTCTCAGGACCCCACTTTGATCCTTGGAATCGGCTGGGCCGGTCCTCTCTTACTTTTGAGGATTGGCAATCCCTGAACACACGTTTCTCGGTCCTTACAGACCTATATCCGAGGCGCCTCGGATTCACTACAACATAAACACCATATTACAACTTTAATTTTACAACTGTGCGAAAAGCACAGTTGTAATAAATGCTTTTTTACAACCGTGCGAAAAGCACAGTTGTAATAAATGTTTTTTACAACTGACAGCTCTCTAAAGTTGTAATAAATATATATATCACAACTTTTCATTTTATTAGTTGTAATAAATGCCTATTAATTACAAACTTCATGTTTATAATATCTATATTTAATAACTAATTATATTAATATTTAATAATAATAATTAGTAATAAACTTGGGAATCAATAATATTTATCAATTATTATTAAACAATTAATAAGTAGTAATTTATTTTTAATAGTTAATGTATGTTAACTGCTTATTAATTAATAGTAACATAAGCTTTTAATAAGTATTACTCTCGATTATAATTAAGTAGTAATAAGTAAAAGTTAATTAATAACTATTATTAATAAGTAATATTTGATTTGGTAGTAATTATTTCAGCAGTTTTAATAAATATAATTTTGGCGAACTTGTTTGTTCAGCAGTTAACAACCGCGATTGTTTGTGCTTTTGTTAGATTTTTATTATTTGTGTGTAAACTTAATGTTGTAAGTAGTCCCTGGCATTGCTTTTGATCTGCCAGCTTTTGACAATTTTAATTAAGAAGTAATATTTAATATTTGGCAATTAAATTATATAATAATTCATAAAAATATTAATAATAAATAACATATATAATAATTAATAAATAAGATTTTAATAAACAATTAAATTTAATTATAAATATATAATAATTAATAACTAAGACTAAATAATAATTATTAATTTGAAATGTGGCACAATTCAAAGCATAATGTTGAAAACGTTTTTTGAGAATACTGTAACATAACTCAGCTCCAAACTGATTTCTGACCCCTGACACTTAACAATTTCCATCGGTTCAGTTAATCTTCCCATTATTAATATTTAGTATTGATTATTAGTAATTAATAATTGCTATTAGTAAGTAAGAAGTAATAATAAATAATCATGACCAATTTTTAATGTTTACTATTTAATAATTATTTTTGGGTGCTACTATTCACACCCCGGTTTACATTCTGGTTACCAAAACTAAAAGCACCGCAATTATTTCAAATATCCTCTTCTGGCCACCGTGTAAGTTAAAAACCTAAAAATGGAGAGGCCACCAGCAGCTACCTCTACACGAACACTTCTTTCCTTACTGAGAGCTCTTCCACTGCGAATCAAATACTCAAAGTCAAATAGTTCAAGAAAAAATTAACATAATCTATTTTCATAACCATATTAGCAATTTTAATTTTAATAAATGAGTACTTACTTCTTCGGTTGTGAAACGATTCATCACAAATGTACATTTATGTCTTTTGAGTCATTTGATCGAACATTTTGCATTATATTATCACAACCATCATGTTTATCATCTAATTTAACATTATTCAAATATTCCATCTATCAAATGACTAAAAAAATAGTATCAATTCATAAAAGACGTTACGTAAGTTATACAGATAAAAATCCTATAAATCAAAACTTACATTGTCATTCTGTATTACAACGTCATCAAATTTAATGTCCTCCAAGCATGCAATTTCCAGCATAGTGGAATTTTTTCCTAAAACACAATGGAAAACCCTAATCATTAAAAAAATCATAACAACATGTTTTATATCATAATAAAAAACAATAAAAATTAAGCAATTCTAACCTCTTATTTTTATCTACCATCTCTAATAGGCACAGAAGAATATTGGATTTTGTAAGGGTTTATGATGTGAAATTGTAGAGAAGTACGTGTTTTTTATGAGAAGTACGACGATGAATGACTGAGTGAAGGAATAAGATATGGTAGCCAGAAGAATATAAAATATAATCATCTATATTAAATTTATATAGGTGGCCGGAAGTGTAAACCGGGGTATGAATAGTAGCACCCTTATTTTTTAACAATGACTAGTAATTAATAATTGCTATTAGTAAGTACTAAGTAACACATCTTTTCTGAAAACATAACATTAAATTTTCTCTTTATTTATTACGTTAAATGGATTTCAAAGACGGAGCGAGTATTTGAATGACTTAACCAACTAGAATCGATCCGACAGTGTTTAACCAAATATTGGCTGAAATAGTGTTATGTATAGTATAAAAACAATAAAATATAGCTTTGAACTCCATCTACACGTGTTAAGTTTTAATCAAACGAAAGTTGCAACATTTACGGTTTGAAAAAGAAGTAGCAACAGCTGAATCTTTGGGTGGGCTCACTAATTTATTGTGCGGTGCCTACAATTAAAAGCTTTCTCGTCAAATTCGAGACCCCCATTCTCCAAATGCTACTCGTTCCGTCTCCCCTAAATTAATCTAGGGTTTCCTCATCAAATTCGTGACCCCATTCTCCAGACACTTCCTCATCAGAATCGCGTCGAGATTGTCCAGCTCGACGATGTCACCGGCGAAATCCGGCTGACTCCTCCCTAAAATCAAATCACGGCATCCACCGCCATCACTTCCGGTGCTTCACCGTGTTCCACCAAGTCTGGCCACCCTCATCCCCTAAGTTGCGCAAGCCTGAGGTGCCGCCTGCGCCGCTTGTAGCTCATCAAGCCGACACCCTGCTGCGCCTAGGTTCGTTGACGCCACCCCTACGCTGCCTGCACCACAATGTTCCATCGTACCTGGTCGTACTCGAAGCACGGTCACCGCTCACCTGAAAACCGTCGGCTCCTCTTTGCGAATGCTAACAGCGGAAGCTCCGGCCATAACTTACCAATTATTTCCTTCACATATTTCTTAAATCATTGTGCAAAGGTGAGTTCGCTCACGATTACAGTTATTTCAAGTTTTTAACTTTGTGTTTAACAAATTATAATTAGCATGGGTTGTTTTCGGTTGCATGCTGTAGTCCTTACATGAGTTGTGTGGCCTGTTGCGTTACTTGCGTATCGCATTTGTTGTGGCTTAATACCATAGTTGGATTATACTTTGTCTATGCCTGTTAGATAATACAGAGCCACTGATTGAAAATTTTATTACTTGTTAAATGGAATAATAGGGTGATTTATCAAGTACCAATAACCCTTGTTTTTTTTCCAGCTTGTTAACTTCCCCTTAATGCAACAATGTATAGAAGATTTCGATTTAGATCATGGCATTGCCAGACATTATTTGCAGCTCAACTGTCACCATGTGAACCTTGAAGTCAGTTGTTTTTACTTTCGTTTTTGAACTAAAAAAAAAAAAAAGTTGGTTTGGATGCTGACATTTCATAGCAATTAACATTGAAACAGGTTTGTTGGTAGTAATGTAAATTTGTACTTTTATTTGTTAATACAGCTGTCTTCAAAAATAAGGCCTGATGAATGCATTTGCGTGCCATAATGTCCAATGCCAACCTAAAGCTTTGTAAGCAGCATGCGTAGAATTATTTTCAAGTCTTGGGTCTTACATTTTAAGGGAATTATGAAAATTTTATTGAATCTAAAAAGGATAGTAGCTGAGCATTGAATGTTGATTGGTTAATAGTTACAGCAGATAAGTTATTTTGGGATATTTTTGTTTGTATCAAATCTTAATTGCATGTTACAAAATTCTGTTAAACTCTACTAGTGGAGTTATTCTAGTATAAGCAGGTACATTTAATGCATTAGTGCATTTCTTTTGTTAAGATTGAAAGAATATGGAGTACATATATAACGTGACCGTTAGGTACTTGTTAAAATTAATGGCTTCAAATTTGATGCTTGGTTTATTATTGCTATTGCACTGGTGGCAACAAACAAACCAATTTATTAATGATATTTCCCTGCATCTTTTGGATGGCAAACTTTAGACTTCAATATTCTCTATGCAACCTTTTGAGTACTAAATGTATTTATTTAAATGCTGATGTGTGATACTACACGAATGGGAAATTTTGTCAAATTACATAAGAGCTTATTAAGCTTTTAATGGGTTATATTGTTTAAAATGAAATTTTAAACTTTGGAAAATTGATGAAGTATGGGAAAAAAATACGATTCTAAAAAAAATAAATCTGAATGTTGATTTTGTTTCAGTTGGATTTTGACATGCGTTAATTGCATGCCCCAGCGTCCATTTGTTCCATGCGTTTGGAACCAATTGCATGCATGAGACCATACTTTTGTCCATTTTATTTTGCTTTTTTTCTTCTGTCCAGACATAAAACGTTCTTGTTTTTCTTCGGGAAATGTATCATGATTCTTTTCTATGTTCTTTCTACTTGGAATATGTTAGTCCTTTTGTTGAGTGTTTCTCTAATGCAAGCATGCAACATGCATGCGTGCCTGTTTACAAGTTACACCTTTGATCCATTTAAGCCTTTTTGAATGTCTGCTACAAGTTACATCTTTGATCCTTTTAAGCTCTCTTAATTATTGACCTTGTGCGAAAATGCACAAACATTTATTCTAATTTTTATCTTTAGTGATTTTAGCTTATGAGTGCTTGTTGTGCTTCGGTGAAATCAGTGAATATGAACACAGAACATTACTAACACTACTATTTGGATTGAAAGCCACTTTGTCTCGTCCATCATTACTAACCCAAAGTTTATCTTTTGTTCAGGTTTATTGAATATCATTCAGGTGTTCAAACTGCCTTACACTTGTTGAAAGTGAATAGTCCATAAGGAATCATGGTAAGTACAATAGATTGTCTCCTGAATTACAAACCGGCAATATATAATAAATAATGATGGAATTTTATTTAAATATGAGCTGCTAAATGATTTGAGCATTCATTAGTGTTCTACATAAGTTAAAGGATTTTGCTACTCTTACCTACAAACTTGTCGGTAAGATTTACTTAGAAGAGACAAATAGCAAATAATTTGAGCATTCTTGTGCGTAAATCATACTTGCAAATAGCAAATACTTGTCAGTAGTATTTCTGTAAAGAATGTGGTTCCTCATAACCGATTATCAAAGCCTATATGTCATATTTTCACTATGTGAACACATACACACTTCAGATCTGTACATGTAGTGGCTACACTATGATAATTCTGAATGTTAACCCTCGAGCCTAAGGTTTAAATGAATTCCTAACTGTAAAATACATGCAAAAAAGGCAACTTTCAGTTTAGCATGCTACAGAGGTTAAATTTTTATTCTAGGCATCAGTTTCTTGTTCTATTGAACTTATTAAAATTACTTTTTTTTTGCAGTCTCACCGTGGACCGCAAGGTTGGAAAGTTTGGATTGATGTGGCGATGGATCCAGAAGCTTTCCTGTGGAAAGCCGAATTCCGAAATGGCTACCATTGGAGAAGCTATTGGAATAAAAATTACGTTTCCTTCAACTAGAGTGCTTTCATAGGGTATGCTTATATATCTTTTGTGGACGAAACTTTTATCTGTCTTATGTATCTTTTGTGTTAGATCGATGTATGTATTTTGAAGCGGTTATGTTTTTTGTGGTTGGTTTAGTTGGTGATGTACTATGTGTATGTTGATCGAATATTATGTTAATTAATATATATGAATGATTCCTTATAGTTATATTTGTTGAATTGAAATATGAATCATATTATTATTAATACATATGAATTCTTTATAATAGTAAGGTGTATATAAGTTACAATGGCAAAAAAAAGTTGTAATAAATCATTTTACAACGGTGTGGAAGAGTTGTAATATTCTGGAAGTCACAACGGTTTGCCAAACTAGTCGGGATTAGCGAACCACACCGAAGTAATTGTTTATTTTATTTCCCAATCCCAACCTATTCATCTCATGGAGCAAAACTGGTGGTACTCCATTCTCGATCACCTTTCAGATTTGATAATTTAAATTATCAATTCACATTTCAATCTAATTAAAGATTCATTAAAACTCCACTTAGTTTTAATCTTCTCAAAAATCAATAACCTGTCTTTAACTGGGTTAAAGAACCAATGTCATCTAAAACACGATTCACGGTAAACCAAAATCACACTCTATTGTTAATCGGGTTAAAGAACAGGTGTTGTTCAAAACACCGCTCACGATAAACCCAAAAATCAATTCAAATTCGATTCCAATTAAATATTATTTAATTGATACACTTCATTAAATCTAAATAGAAAGATTTAATCTTTTTCTCTATTGGGTTTAAGAACAGTGTTAATGAAGACACCATTCACGACAAACCCAAATCACATTTGATACTAAATACAAGGCTCTGAATAGAAAATATACCGGCTTATATTCAATATCAAATCCTGAAACCAACAAATATCGTATTGGAAATAACGATATAAAATATATCTTTCAAATTCCCATGACAATATCTGTATAGTCACGAAATCCAACATCGAAATATTCCAAAGATAATTTTGATTCCACTCCAATCCAATTCACGTATTGGGAATATTGATTATTTTTAAAATCACTTTTAAATTCAATTTATTTATTTCAAAAATAAATTGATTTTAATTCTAGTTCAAAACTAGTTCATTTCGACAAAAATATATTTTTATCCTTCCAAATGTGGAATTTTTCATCCTAGTTTATTCCAAATCATTTCTTATGATTTTACACTAATTATTGATATTTTTAATAATTTTATCAAGGCCCGTACAGTCGATTTCCATCAACAGCCATCGAACTGCACTTACAGCGACCTTTTCCAAATTTGATTTGGACATAATTCCAAATCCAACCGTTAGATTTCAAATTTCTAATATTCATTGGAAATCTCTTCTTGATACGAACCCAACGGTTCCGGTTTTAGGAGAATCCGACGGTTGGATCTCCCGCAACGTCAATTTGAAGTCAATGGTCGAAATTCACGAATTGCCGCGATGTGGCGCGTTCTATTCAAGCCATTATATATATATATAATATATATATGTATATATATATTATATATATATATTTCGTCGATTTCCTTTTAAAACGTATTTTATAAATCGTTTTAAATTCGTTTCAAAACAATTTCAACTCTATATTCAATTTCAAATCAAAATTGAATATTTCATATCATTACTATATAAATGATAATATTTTCCAAACGTTATATTTTGAAATCACTACCTTTTCTATATTCATTTTAAAAACGAATATAATCGATATAAATATCGTTCATGTCAAAATAGCGCAACTCTAATCAACACGGCTTTATATATTTTAATAAATTCGTTATTCCATTCAACAAATGAATATTTATTCTATTCAACACATGAATCTATATTTCTTTCAACACACGACTAATCTCAACACATGAGTACTGTCAACACACGACTATTTTTGTTATGTAATATATTTTATAAAATTATGGTATCTATCATTTGATTTTTAAATCAGACTCCAACTGTAAAGTAGTAAGAGAATGATTCCCTAGGTATTAACGCCGAAGGCCGGAACCAATATCAGATCAATACCCTGGAAACCACTCATCTTATCTATTTCCAGTTAGTTTCTAACTTTAAATATGATAAAGATGTAAATTTTATTGTTAAAATATTTCTTTCAACACATGATAATTTTCAACACATGATTATTTAGTCTATTCAACATATGAATATATACTTCATTCTATTCTTTATTTTCCCAATTGGAATGAGGCCCAATCAATTACCATATAATGTTAATTATATGGATTCCATACAACACATGTATATAATCACAACAATAAATAATCAATCATCATCCAAAGTGCACCACACTGTATAAGCATCAAATATAGATATCTAACGCTTATAACAGCCTGTCAATCAATTGATCGACATACAACTAATCAATCGGGATAACTGGACTTCAAAGATCATCCCAACGCCCGTGTGGGGTTTCAAATCAACAAACACATATTTTTATTCACACACACGTTAAAAACAATATTTTTAACGATAAAATATTTTTAACTATTTAAATATTTTATTTCACGTCACACAATCAATTTTCATCACAACAAACAATCAAACATACAAGTCATCCATGGTCTGTGGATGACGGGTGTCGGGTGCTGCTAAGCACCGTCTGCATCCTAGTATATATTTTTAACTAGAAAAGAAAATTTAAAGTGAGAAGTTCTCACCCAAGCTAATCCAAACGTCTCGACTCTTCTTATGTAGAAGTCATCGTTGTTCTAGCCTTTTGTCACTTTCGTTGACTGTAGCCACTACATATATAAAAATCACATTTTTATATTGTTGCTATGTATATAAAAATCATATTTTTATAATCACTCCATATGGATAAAAATTCTATTTTTACATCGCTACTATATAGATATTAATTCTATTTTTACATCGATGTTCATATTATAAAGATTATATTTTTATCACGCTATTCTCTATATAAAAATTATATTTTTATATCGCTCTTTTTATATTTTTATACCGCTTCTTCCTATATAAAAATTATATTTTTATCTTTCTACCTCATATATAAAGATCGAATTTTTATTTCATCGCTATAAAAATCACATTTTTATTTCAATATATATATAATAAAAATCAGATTTTTATTTCTCTACAACATAAATAAAAATCATATTTTTATATTATCGCTACATAAATAAAAATTGCATTTTTATTTGTTCACTTTCAATATGAAAAATCATACTTTTATATTGCCACTTCCCATTTTTATTTCACTAAAAGTTATATTTTCATAGCGCTACTTTTATATGATAAAAATCCAATTTTTATCGCTAACATATATTTTTAAAATCTAATCTTTATATTTTCAAAGATGAAATCTTTATATATATTTTCAATACTAATTTATTTACACTTAATAAAAGTCAAAACTGAAAATAAAAATCCCACTCAAGTTTATCCTTATAACAATGTGTTTTTATTTTCATAAAAACCCTATTTTTAAATTATTTAACTAAATAAAACAAACTAAAACACACCTTTTACTGTCTTAGTGGTTGGAGGGGCTCGGGGAGGAGCTAGAAGCGGCGCCGACGACTGACGGGGCCCAGGGGTGTTTCGGCCAGGCAAGGCGGGGCGGCGTCTCGGGGATTGCATGTCGCGATTGGGAGAGGAAAGGGGGTAGCGGAAGGAGAAGAGGGAGGAAGCAACGAAGGGGAAGAAGGGGAGGCGAGGGTGTGCGGTGGAGGCGCGCCACCTGGGGGGGTTGCTGCCGACGACGAGGTTGAAGAGGGGGGGTCAGCGCGATTTGGTTTTTCTTTTTTTTCTTTTAATTTCTGAGTCGGGCTAAAGGAATAGAGAGAGAGAAGAGAGTAGGTAAGGGCTTATATAATATAATTTAATATTTTATTTTTCTATCAAAAAGTAACTTTTTATTTCGAACACGAAATCAAACCCACCGCCTGTCGTCCTTAGCTAATTACCCTCATTCCGAACACAATGGGATATGTTACGAAGGCCAATTCGATCGTTACGATCAGTTTCCGTTGAATTTACAATTAAATCATTATATTGAATTTTAAACGTACATTTAAATTTACTGGGGTCACATACTAACTCGAAAAATTCCAGAAAAATATTTTCTGGCTTCGTATTGACGATACGGTCCTAACAAAACAAGTTTCGTCGAATTCAGAGACCGTTTGAAAAATGGCAAATTTCAGGTCGATCGAAATTGACTGAAATTGGTCAAACGTATTTTCCTTTGCCACGCTCATATATTGATTCGAAAAATTACGAATTTTGGAATCTAGCAATAACTTGACATCATGGATCCCATAAAAGTGATTTCGTCGAAATCCTAGGTCGTTTACAAAACGGCTATTTTTAAGGGCCGAAATTCCATAGCGACTATTCTAAAATTTCAACTGGGCGTATCTTTTGATTCCCGCAATAAAATTTTGATTTTTCGGATTCGTTGGAAAGATATTCTCAAAAAGATTCAAATATTTCTGGTTTCATTAAAATCCGGTTTATTTTGCACCCGGTACATTCATTTGAAGTTTAAAATTTTTATTTTGGCAATTTCAGCGAATTTTGAACATTCAAAATGAATTATTTTAAATAATAACGACGAGAAATTTATTTTGAATAGAAATAGAACGTCTATATTTATATAGATCGCCGTTATAATATAAATATTTATTTATATATTATAAAAGGAATTGAAAATGGCGCGGTAGTTCGATCTGTGTGACAACTCCTATTCAAACCCAATTGATTTATAATTAAAAATAACCCGAATTGCTTGGAAAATAATTTATAAATTATATGAAAAATATATAATTATCGTTGGAAATTCTATTACAGTTATTTACCATCGAAATCAAATACTTCAATATTAAGTCATTTAATATTATTTAAATCATTAAAATAATATTATTTTTTGAAACTCATTATTTTAAGTTCAAACTTTCCTGACATTCGTTATAAAAATAAACAAGATACTTTTGAAAAGAAACTATTTGAATTAGAATGAGATTCAACCAATTACCATATAATTCCATTTATATAGTTTCCGCACATCATATGCATCTAATAATAGTTATAAACAACTATTAACATCCAATTATCACACATCAACTTCATTGACCTAAGTGTCAATGTCATTAACACTTAAACCCAACTTAATTGTGGTTGAAAAAGGTATTGCATCTTATTAACCCAATCATTGTTGTATTAAACAACATCATACATATCAACAATCATCAAATTCAACTGATCAATTCCAGCCAATATCTAATAATAAATGATATTTCATCATTATAAACAATACGTTTATCCAATTTTCTTGACTTCAATGTGAGATACTTAGTAAATCTTTCTAACTTAAAAAGGGATGATTAACCCTACCATAAGTACCAAATTCATTTTAACATCGTATTGTCATGTTAATTAACCCAACTGCATATCTAAATCACACTACAATTCATCGACAATTCAATCACATATCAACCCACCATTTCACAATTTAACTGATATGTAAACTACAATTAACTGAACAAATTAACCAATTAAGGTATAGAGTTCTCACCCCATCCATCCTACACTATGATACTTCACGGTAGGACTTCACTAGCTTACTACGAAACAAAACTTGTGTCTTTCTCAACCTAAATCACAAGCAAATCAACATGCACGCACTTGTATACATGCAAGCTTTCTTATTTGAAACTTAGGATGAATCACAACAACATAAAATCGTACGCGTTAAAGTAAAATCGAAAATATTGAACCCTAATTAGAAATCATGATTTATAATTTCAGGTCGAAAAAAAACTATACGCATCTTAAGAAACTTACTTTTTTTCTTTAAAATATGAGAACATTCACTGAATTTAGGGAGAACGAAGCATAAATCCGAGCTCAAACAGCACTGCAAATATAGAAGCAATCGATACGATTGGTTATAAAAGCACGTTTCACGGACCATCGACCATAGTACAGAGAAGCCCCAAAAAAGAAGAAGAACACCGCTGCAGTGGTGTGAAGCAGAGAGGGGAGAGAGAGAGACATATTTTTCTTGTTGTTCTCTCAT
The DNA here is from genome assembly GCA_030737875.1 of Allium sativum. Classification (NCBI taxonomy): domain Eukaryota; kingdom Viridiplantae; phylum Streptophyta; class Magnoliopsida; order Asparagales; family Amaryllidaceae; genus Allium; species Allium sativum. The sequence goes on from CM060926.1 coordinate 535,664,683, forward strand.
GTCTTCAGTTTTTTCCCCCTAAACTTTATTTGAAAGGCAAGAGAATAAAAAGTAAGTTTTTACTTTTAAAAGTTGAACAAACAGTAGGCATGGGTAACGTGTTTTTGAAACTTTGAGTGTAATTTTGATAGTTTACTGATTACAGTAAGGGAGTTTACTGTTTGTTGTTTTGTTTAGTTTTTTTAAAACACTGATCGAGATAGCTGCAACTGAAAAGTTAGTACCATTCTTTGTCTTGACGACTCCACTGCACTGATCTGTAACCACTAATACTTTGCTATGTTCAATCTGCCCTATGGAGTCATGATAACTCCATGGGTCAGAGTGATCGTAACAAAGAATTTGGTGATCAAAGTGGTGGATATCGTATACTTTACGCACTAAGTGAGAGATGTGAGGATAATTGTTATGTTTGATTTTGCTATCACCATGACATGCACACCCCCTCCCCATTATTTTCACATCATGTGTTAATGTCACCTTAGAGTATCGTACATCCTGTTGTGTTAACTCTTTGGTTGCAGGTCCAGGTTCAGGTATGGTTATGTATACCTGTTATTGTTTTGTTCTTATTGCTTATCGCTCATACCAGACTTTTGTCTGACCCAGAGTTTTATGTCTCTTCTTCTTACTCTGGGTGCTCCTAAATGAGCAGACTAGAGACAGATTAGCTGGCTATGCACGAGTAGCTGTCCGGAGACGAGCAGGAGGCTTACATATATTGTTCTCATATATTCTCCCTGTGTGTTGTTGTTGGTCACTACTTTAGGAATTAGTAGTGTACCTTCCTATTTTGCTTTAGAGACAACTTTAAAACTTGTAATAATGATGGTTTAGATCATAAGCTGTATTTTGAATCTTTCCGCTACTATGATGGTTTAGTTTTCAGCTTATGCACTGTCTCGCCTATTTTATATCAAATTATGTTATTATTATGTTTTGTTCCATGCGCTATGAGATACACTACAGGTTCTTTGATGATTCATAGTTTCAAATTCCATCTTTTTTCCTTTCTTTTGACGGCCTTCCCGTGCTGGTCGGACATCGGCACCGTGCACTTTCATTGGAAATGTCGGCTGGTGCGGGGCGGGCCATCACACTTGGTGTCAGAGCTCTAGGTTGTGGAGTTAACCTAGGGAAAGACACCAGAGAGAGATGGTATACGTATATGATAGCGCGTATTTGTGATATTTTGATTTTTAAAAGCTATATATATACACACACACTATTAGTACATCTAAGGATGGAGTCGCACTGCACTGGCACCACCGAAGAGATGGTTAATCGTTTTCTCCTTATAGATTGAACGATGAGCCGATATACGAGGAATACTGGTTCAGGAGCCAATAATAGGAATGCTCCTGATATGAGGACGATGTTCACTTATTTCATGAAAGAGATGTTTAGGGATGTTCAAAGGGCAACTCCTAATGTAGTAAATGGTGGTGGTGCAGTGGTGCAGGCGCCTATGACCGATTTCACCAGGCTTTGTAAGGACTACACTAGTCATGGTGTGAAGTCGTTCCACGGAACGGAATCGGCTACAGAAGTTCAGGATTGGCTTGATAGTTGTAAGCGCATCTTCGAGGACTTAGGGATTGATGATGCAATGAAGAGAAAGCTAGCGTCCTGTCAGCTGCAAGGACGGGCTATGAATTGATGGAATGCTTTTAAGGCAGCTACTTCTGAGGATCAAGTTACTTGGGATCAGTTTAAGGCTCGATTCAGTGATAATTTTATCCCAGTTGGTCAGAAATCAGAATTGTTCAGGAAGTTCTTGGAGCTTAAACAGAATGGTAGGGCAATCTTGGAGTATATTGCTGAGTTCGATACTTTATCGAATTATGGATTATCCCTCATTGACACTCCCGAGATGAAGAATGAGAAGTTCATAACATGCTTAGATCAGTACTTGGGGGGAAGGCTTATAAACCATATTGATGAAACTTTTGAATCGATTGTTGGGAAAGCATTGGGATCAGAGAGCCTTTATCCTAAGCCCAAGACTGAGGTCGTTGTTACATCTGCAGGGGAGCCAAAGCCGTAAGCAAGCGGTGGAGGCAAGAATAATTCTCAGAATAAAAGGAAGCAGAGTCAAACCAAGGATGGTCAGAAAAAGAAAGATAAGAAAGATGTTGAGTGCTTTAGCTGTGGCAAAAAGGGCCACTATGCTAAAGAATGCCGAGCAAAGCCAGCGGACAGGAACTGCTTCAACTACGGCCAAGTGGGACATCACAAGTATAAATGTCTGCAACCCCCTAAAGAGAAGCAGATTGTGAAAGCATATGCTATTAATGTTGTTCCTTCTTCGTCGAATGCCCCAACTACGGCAGAGAAAGGAAAGAATGTCATCATTCAAGGTATGCTTTCTGTTTATGATGTTCCTGTTCGAGTATTGTTTGATACTGGGGCTTCCCGTTCCTTCACATCTAATGACCAGGTAGATAGGTTGGGATTGGAACCCGAGATAGTCGATAGACCTTTAGTGGTGACGAACCCGATTGGTGGTTCGACTAGCCTTAGTATGATTTATCGAAATTTGGTCTTATCGAGTGATGAATGTATGTTTGTTTGTGATTGCTTTGTTTTGGGATTTACTGGGTTTGGCATTATATTGGGAGTCGATTGGCTCCAAAGATATGGGGTGGTGGTAGACTGTGAGGGATTTTCGGTGACTATTAGGCCGGATGATGGGCGGAGGGTAGTGTTTAATGGCCTATCTAGTGATGAGGTGATGGTTAATTTTCGAAATTCCCTTGACATCACGCAGGACGAGTTAGCAGGAGTTCCTATTGCAGGCCAGTATCCAGATATCTTCGACGAAATGACTGAACTTCCACCACACCGAGAGATTGAGTTCCGTATTGATTCAGTGAAAGATGTCAGGCCTATAGTGATACCAATTCGTCGTATGGCACCAAGGGAGCAGCGAGAGCTCGAGGTGCAAGTAAGCGATCTTTTGAAGAAGGGATTTATTAGAATTAGTGTCTCCGAGTGGGGAGCACCACTTGTGTTTGCCACTAAGGCAGATGGTTCCCTTCGTTTATGTGTGGACTATCGCGAGTTGAATAAAAGTGACCACTAAGAATAAGTATCCTCTTCCGCGGATAGATGACTTATTTGATCAGCTGGAGGAAGCAAGAGTGTTCTCCCAATTGGACCTCGCGACAGGATTTCATCAGCTCTGAGTAGCAGCTGAGAGTATTCCTAAAACGACCTTTCGGACGCCGTCTGGATTCTATGAGTGGTTGGTCATGCCATTCGGATTGACCAATGCACCGACATATTTTGTGTATCTTATGAATAGGGTATTTAGAGTTCAATTGAATAAGTTTGTTCTTGTGTTCTTGGACGATATACTTGTTTATTCGAGGACAGAAGAAGAACACAAGGAACATTTGAGAGAAGTGATGGAGGTTTGAGAAAACACCAATTAAAAGCAAAGTTTTCTAAGTGTCACTTCTGGAGGAGGGAAGTGAGATTCTTAGGCCATGTTGTTTCAGAGAATGGTATTGCCGTGGACCCTACGAAGGTGGTTACGGTACAAGATTGGTGTACGCCCAAGAATGCAATAGACGTATGAAGTTTCTTGGGATTAGCTGGATATTACCATATTATTATCCAAGACTTCTCCAAGATAGCAGCACCGTTAACTCAGTTGACCAAGAAGAATCAAGCTTTCGTCTGAGACGGAAGGTGTGAAAATGCATTCAAGAGTCTAAAGGAAAAGTTGACGCGTGCGCCAGCGTTCGTCATTCGTGAAGGGAATGAAGAGATGGCAGTATACACGGATGCATGTGGCATCGGACTAGGTGCTGTATTGATGCAAGGAGGAAGAGTCGAGCTTACGCTTGTCGGCAACTGAAACCGCATGAGAAAAGATATCCTACCCATGATTTGGAATTGGCAGCGATTGTATTCGCGTTGAAGATGTTGAGACATTATCTCTTGGGAGAAAAATTCAAGCTGTTTACCGATCATAAGTCATTAAAGTATCTCTTCTCTTAGAAGGATCTAAATCTCCGACAGCAAAAATGGTTAGAATTCTTGACTTCCTATAATTTCGATAACGCATACACACCAGGAAAGGGCAATGCAGTAGCCGATGCATTCAGTAGGAGCATGCTAGTTTAGGGGGCTATGTTTCTAGAATGGAAGAAACTAGAGTATATCGCTGGGTATGATTTCAGACTAAAGTGCGAATTGGGTCCAGGAATGCTAACAAGTTTGACGATCAGACCTACTTTGATTGAGTGGATTGGTTCCAGTCAGAGGGACGATCCTAATCTATTAGAAATCATCTCCAAGTTAGAAATGGAAATCGATGAGGAGATGAACAAGTATGAGCTTGATCGAGATGGATGGCTTAAAAAGCATGAGAGACTAGTTGTACCCAATGTTAATGGATTGAGAGAAGAAGTGCTTAGAAAATATCATCACTCAAAACTGACTATACATCCCGGTGGTAACAAAATGTATCGAGACATGAAGCAGACCTACTACTGGGAAGGGATGAAAAGAGACGTTGGGAAGCTTATATCCAAATGCTTGAATTGTCAGCTAGTTAAAGTCGAGCAAAAGGAGCCTAGTGGTTTGTTGCAACCATTAGAAATTCCAGAATGGAAATGGGAACAAGTCTCAATGGATTTCATTGATGGGATACCAAGGACTAGATCGGACCATGACAGTATTTGGGTGATTGTGGACCGATTGACCAAGAGTGCAAGGTTCATACCGGTCAAGTCGAACAGAATGGCAGCTAAGTTAGCGGAACTGTATATGAAGTGGGTAGTGAGATTTCATGTAATACCCAAAGGCATTGTGAGCGACCGAGATCCGTTGTTTACTAGTGGATTTTCGAAGAGCTTACAAGAGGCTTTAGGGTCAGAATTACGTCTCAGTACCGCGTACCATCCTCAAACCAATGGTCAAACAGAGAGGGTGAATCGAGTATTAGAAGATCTCTTGAGAGCTTGTATATTGGATTTTGGTGGATCATGGGATAACCATTTGCATCTGGTTGAGTTTGCGTATAATAATAGTTATCAGTCCAGTATTGGTATGGCTCCATTTGAAGCTTTGTACGGAATACCGTACAACTCACTATCATGTTGGTTGGAAACCAGTGAGAATTTCGTGCTTGGGCCAGATGTAATAAGAGAAACTTCAGACAAGATCAAGGTTATCCAACAGCGAATGAAGGTTGCTCAAGATAGGCAGAAGAGTTACGCTGATAAGAGGCGAAGAGATTTAAAATTCCCCGTTGGCGACTTTGTGTTTGTCAAGATTTCTCTATTAAAAATCGTGATTTGATTTGGTAGGAGTGGCAAGTTAGCACCAAGATTTATTGGCCCATTCCCAGTTTTTGAACAAGTTGGGAATTCAGCATATAAGGTTGGATTACCTGACAAGATGGCAGAAGTTCACAACGTATTTCATGTTTCCCAGTTAAGGAAGTTCGTACACGATCTGGATATGACTATTACACCGGATCAGTTGGATGACATCGAAGTAGAACTCGAGGCGGTTGGGAACCGCAAGCCGATCTGTATTGTCGAGTACAACACGAAGCAACTTCGAAGGAAGTCAGTGAAACTGTGACGGCCGGGAATTTCGCTCGATCTGAATCAGTCGTTAAACCGATCTAGACCGTTCGAAACCCCTGATCGTTTGAGAACAGGACGAATTTGAACGCAGACGGAAGAACATTTCATTGCTATTGCAACAATTCCATTAGATACAAGAATATACAGAGTATAATGAATAAATTACATTCGATAAATATCAGAGATTACAATAAATTACATAGCAGCGGAAAATAATACAAAGCACAACTGAAGGTGATATACGGATACAGAGCTTTCCGGATATCATTCCAGCTGTAAACCAGGATCCTGTGAATATAAATCTGCAAAACCCAAACTACTAGCTGCCCGTGCGGAAAATAGGGGCACCCAGAGTTTAGGTTAAAACAATAAACTCCAGGTCAATCATGTGACTGGTGTGAGAACTAAAACAGTTATTAATATTGGTTTTAAAGTTAGGTAAATCAAGGGACCACGCCGTATAACACGGAACAGGTTTCCTCCCAAGGATACCAGTGCATATCAATAAACAACGCAATGCTTTTTCGAAAAATGAAGCTATTATAAGACCCAGGTCCCATCACACAATGCAACGCAAGCCGGAGGATAGGGTTTTCCCTTATAATAGCCAAACATGCTTGATACGTTTAAAACAAATCATTTGATACTATAATAAGTGTATAGTGTCTAAACAATTTCAATCATAAATATAAATCATAGACGGCATGGGTACCATATATCATGTCGCCATACTAGTTCTACAACTAAAACCGCAATACACGTATTGGGAATTGGATTTCCGTCATGAGTCGAGGCAAGGGGCAAGATCCTCTCCGCGCTCGAGACACTCTAGCAAATGCCTCAGGGCTACGCACTCTGGGCAACCCTGGATTCGGCTGGGCCGGTCCTCACTTACGTTAGAGGATTAATTATGCCTGAACACACGTTTCCCGGTCCTTACAGACCTATAATCGAGGCGCCTCCTTCCAACAACCACAAAGGTGAAAAGTATATAAATGTCAGGGCTGGTAAGTCACTGACACCACCAAAGCTAGAAAGAAACGTCGTGCTCTCCCAGCGGTCCGTATCCCGTTTTTAACTCATACCGAGGTGTGAGGCTCGCGAATTCACGTTATACACAAAGCTGCCACGTAGGCGTGCTTTGATCACCAACCACAAGACTTTGCTTTTCAACAGAAGCCTTGATCATTGCATCTTAGCATGCCACACAGGCAATTCATGCCATGCGATCGATATCTATCGATATATAACCTCTAAGCACGTACGTCTCAGAGAAGGGCATTAAGCAAGAGAATAAATTCTCTGCCTCTAAACAGATATATATTTAACAGAAATCAATCAACACAGAATAAAATCCAATGTCAGACACACAATCCATTTACAAGTCCATTCTGGGTCTGAACGAAACCGGAGGCACTTTCCTCGCATATCCATCCATCTCCAAGTACGTCTGGACAACCACCAACTATTTCCATCCTCTTGGGTGTACAGCCCAATCAGGATCGTCAGTAATTATCCAAACGATGTGAAGACTTCCGGTCTTCAACCACCGTCTTCATCTTCGACTTATCGTCGAATCGGTTATTCAGAATGGGTATAAACCCGGACTTTCCGAACAACCCGCGTATATTAAAAACAAATCTTACACAAACACAATATAGGCCTCATTCTAATTCAGCAGTCACTAACCGCAAATTAGCAAGCGAACAATTTCCCAAATATTAATCCCGAAGGCCGAAACCAACATCAGATCAATATCCAGGAAACCATTCGTCTTAACCAACCTACAGTTAGTTTCTAAATGTCATATTCTTAGGGAAAGGTTCTCATCAATTTTATCCAAGATAAATTCTTTAAAATTTATCCTTTAATCTTCCTTTGGATGTCATTTCAAACCAAATTATGGTTTTCTAAACTAGTCGAGATTAGCGAACCACACCGAAGTAATTATTTATTTTATTTCCCAATCCCAACCTATTCATCCCATGAAGCAAAACTGGCAATACTCCATATTTAGCACCACAGTGTTATCGGTAAAATTAATTACCATTTCACGTTCAAATCTAATTAAAGATTTAACTATCGCTTTGGAGCAAAACTGGTGATACTCCATTCTCGCTCGTTTTCTAAATTTGATAATTTAGATTGTAAATTCACATTTCAATCTAATTGCAGATTCGTTAAAACTCCTTTTATTGGGTTAAAGAACTAGGTGTTATTTAAAACACAGTTCACGACAAACCCAAATCACATTCTATTTATCATCGGGTTAAAGAACTAGTGTTATTTAAAACACGGTTCACGATAAACCCACAAATCAATTCTAGTTCAATTCAAATCAAATATATTAGGAATTCCGATTATTTAAAACCCCTTTTTAAATCTAATTTATTTATTTAAAAACAAACCGGGTTTTAAATTTAGTTCAATATAGTTCATTTCGATAAAAGACCATTTTTATCTTTTCAAATATGGAGTTTTTCACCCCAAATTTTCCCAAATCATTTCTTGTGATTTTACACAAATTATCGCTATTTTTAATAATTTTATCAAGGCCCGTACAGTCGATTTCCAACAATGGCCATCGAACTGCACTTATAGCGACCTTTTTCAAATTTGATTTGGACGTAACTCCAAATCCAACTGTTAGATTTCAAATTTCTAATATTCGTTAGAAAGCTCTTTTCGATACGAACCCAAATGTTCCGGTTTTAGGAGAATCCGACGGTCAGATCTCCCGTAATGTCCGTTTGAAATAAATGCTCGAAATTCACGAACTGTCGCGGCGCAGCGCGTTCTATTCAGGCCATTATATTATATATATAATATATATTTCGTCGATTTCTATTCAAAACGAATTTTATAAATAGTTTTTAAATTCGTTTCAAAATTCATTTCAACTTCCATTTCAATTCAAAGAAAAATTGAATTCTTCTTTATAAATTCGTTTTAAAATTCATTTCTATTCAATTCAAATTTCAATTCAATTTGAATTCATTTCAATTCGCATTTAATTCAATTTGAATTCGTTTTCAATTCAATTCGGTTTCAAAGTCGTTTTCTATTCGATTCAATTCAAATTGGTTTTCTATTCAATTCATTTTAAATTGGTTTTCTACTCGATTCAATTCAAATTGGTTTCAAAGTCATTTTCTATTCGATTCAATTCAAATTGGTTTTCTATTCAATTAATTTTAAATTGGTTTTCTATTCGATTCAATTCAAATTGGTTTTCTATTCGATTCAATTCAAATTGGTTTTCTATTTAATTCATTTTCGTTTTCAATTCAATTCGAATTGGTTTGAAAGTCGTTTTCTATTCGATTCAATTCAAATTGGTTTTCTATTCGATTCAATTCAAATTGGTTTTCTATTCGATTCAATTCAAATTGGTTTTCTATTCGATTCAATTCAAATTGGTTTTCTATTCGATTCAATTCAAATTGGTTTTCTATTCGATTCAATTCAAATTGGTTTTCTATTCGATTCAATTCAAATTGGTTTTCTATTTAATTCATTTTCGTTTTCAATTCAATTCGAATTCGTTTCGTTTGCTATTCAATTTGATTCAAATTTCATTTCAAAATATGCGATTTCGAAATCACTTTTCAATATTCATTTTAAAATGAATAAAATCGATATAAACATCGTTCACGTCAAAATGGCGCATCTCTAATCAACACGGCTTCATATAATTCTATTTTCAAATATTCTATTTCAAATATTTCTTTTTCAAATATTTCCTATTCAAATATTTCTATTTCAAATATTTCTATTTCAAATATTTCTTTTTCAAATATTTCTATTTCAAATATATCGTTCAACACATGACTAATCTCAACGGATGAGTACAGTCAACACATGAACCTTTGTTTTATATTGATAAAGATATAAATTTATTGTTAAAATATTACGTTCAACACATGACTAATCTCAATGGATGAGTACAGTCAACACATGAACCTTTGTTTTATATTGATAAAGATATAAATTTATTGTTAAAATATTACGTTCAACACATGACTAATCTCAACGGATGAGTACAGTCAACACATGAACCTTTATATTATATTATTCTTTATCTTCTAAATTGGAATGAGGCCCAATCAATTACCATATAGCGTTAACTATATGGATTCCATACAACACATGTATATAATTTCAACGATAAATAATCAACCATCATCCAAAGTGCACTACACTGTATAAGCATTAAATATAGATATCTAACGCTTATAACAGCCTGTCAATCAATCGATCGACATATTTAATCAATCAGGATGAGTGAACTTCAAATTTCATTCCAACACCCGTGTGGGGTTTCAAACAATCAAACACAGATTTTATTTGTGCAGTTGGGCGATGTGTAAAATTTATCGACCCAATCAATATCAGTCAAATCAGTGTATATAAACAAATTGGCCGATTTGTTTATAAATATTTATTTACTTTCACGTTAAAAATTATATTTTTAACAACAAAACATTTTATTTCAACATATGAGTTTCTATTCAGTTCATTCTTTGAATAAAATGATATTTTTCTAACTTATTTTAGAAAATTTCGGTGGCATAACGGCACGATACTAGAAACGGGACAAGGCCTAGCCTTATCCCCGGTCTAGTGAAGGCCCACGCCATTCACACATCAATCAAATCAATTCATTTCACCAAACAATTCAATTTCAAATCAAATCATCTAACTAATCTATGCAACCAAACAAACAAGTCCATGGTCTGTGGACGATTGTGTCGGGTGCTACTAAACACCGTCTGCATCCTAGTATATATATATATATATAAATAGAAATGAAATTGAAAGGTGAGAAATTCTCACATATAGCTATCCAATCATCTTGACTCTTCTTTGATAGAAATCTTCATCGTTATCGCATTTTTGTCATCTTCGTTGCGGTAGCCAATACATATGTAAAAATCGAATTTTTACTTCGCTATTCAATATATAAAAATCGAATTTTTACTATGCTATTCAATATATAAAAATCATATTTTTACTTTGCTACTCAATATATAAAAATCGAATTTTTACTATCACGCTATATAGATACAAATTCTATTTCAAAAATATAGATTTCGCCTTTACAAAAATAAAAATTGAATTTTTATTATCATAACCATATAAAAATTATATTTTTACTTCTCCAACATAATAAAAATCATATTTTCATACCTCCTACATAATAAAGATCGAATTTTTATCTTACCACCTTATAAAAATAATTCCTTTACTTCTTTAAAAATCTCGTCTTTTCAACTATAAAGATTCCTCCTTTTCAAATATATCATTATAAAAATCACATTTTTATTTTTCTACACATATAAAGATGATATTTTTAATTCTCTACATAACCAAAAATCATATTTCTACCTCTTCTATATAGTAAAGATTATATTTTTAATACTTTAAAAATATAAAAATCATACTTTTAATTCTTTAAAAATGTAAAAATCATATTTTGATGAACTAAATTCATTCTTTTTTTTACATTACAAAAATCCTTCTTTTATTAAGATCCTAACTTTCATATATATATTTTTCGACACTTCATTCTCAAAGCTATTTATATTTTACTTTTATAATAAAAATCTCAACTTTATTCCTTATCATATATATAAACGATCACTTTTTATTCAATGTTACATTCATGAGCAAAAACAGAATTTTTTCCCATGATAATATATAACAAAACTGAAAAAAAAAAAAAAAAGTAAATAAATATATAACTCACCGCTAGTTCATTTTGTATGGAAGGGGGGAAATGCTCGTGGTGGCTGCCCGATGATCGACGGCGTGGAGGTGCTCCTCCAGCGCGGTGGTGGCAGACACTGAACGCGAGGGGGCTCCGTCAGTTGGCCGTGTATCTGGGAATCGGGGTCACCGAAGTCTGGGTTTTTCGAGAGGGAGGGGGTTGCGCGAGACAGGAGGGAGGAGGAAGAAGAAGGTGGAGGGAGGTGCGGTGGCCTAGGGCGTTGGAGGGAGAAGGTCGAGGCGTTATTGGTTGGGGGGGGGGGGTCTCGAGGTCGTGAGTTTCCAGAAGGGGAAAGGAGGAGAAAGGAGAAGGGGGAAAGGAGAGGGAAGCGACGGGTGATGGAGTGCGGCGCCAGGCGCCGACGGTGGGAGGAGCGGCGGCTCCTCCCCCTTCCTTCTCTCTCTTTTTTTTTTCTGTTGAAATCGATTGAAAATGAGAGAGGGGTCCAGAGCGGTTTAAAGGGGAGGGAGAGAGAAATTTAATTTTTTAATTTATTTAATTAATTTATTTTCAAAAAGTTGACTTTTACATACGACCTCGAAACGAGGCCCACCGCCTGTCGTCCATAGCGTTTTACCCCTATTCCGAACCCAATGGGATACGTATCGTAGGCTGATTCAATAGTTACAATCAGTTTCCGTTGAATTTACATTTAAATCATTATATTGAATTTTAAACGTACATTTCAAATTACCGGGGTCACATAACAACTCTACAATTTCCATAAAAATATTTTCTAGCTTCGTATTGATGATACGGTCCTAACAAAACTAGTTTCGTCGAATTCTGGGACCGTTTGAAAAATGGCCATTTTCCAGTCGATTAAAATCAACTGAAACTGGTCAAACGCGTTTTCCTTTGCCACGCTCACATATTGATCCGAAAAATTATGAAATTTGGAATCTACCAATTATTTAACATTGCGGATCCATCAAAAGTGGTTTCGTCGAAATCTGAGGTCGTTTGCAAAATTTCCATTTTTAAGGGCCTGAATTCCATAGCGACTATTCAGAATTTTCAACTGGACATATCTTTTGATTCCTGCAATGAAATTTCGATTTGTCGGATTCGTTGGAAAGATATCATTAATTATATCCTATGATTTTTGGTTTCACTAAAATCCGGATTGTTTTGCACCCGGTGTGTTCAATTGAAGTTTGAAATCGAATTATCGAACTACCGCGCCATTTTCAGTTCTATTTATAATTATATATAAATATTTATATTCTAACGACGACGTATATAATATATACGTTCTAATTATATTCAAAATAAATTTCTGTCGATTTTATTTAAAATAATATATTTTAAATATTCAAAATTCGCTAAAATTGCCAAAATAAAAATTTCAAACTGGTTCAGATTTTCCGGGTTATTACAATCTCCCCCACTTAAAACTTTTCGTCCCCGAAAAGGAACAAAGTCGAAAGTGGTTTGATTAATTAGCTCTACGTTCGATCTGGCTTGCATTCTCCAACTTTTCAGTTTTTGAGAATTTTCAAATTTTCAAAAATTTGGCTAACACCCTAAATTTTCGAAAAATTTCGCCATAACCTCCCCTGCACCGGGAGCATCGGGGAATTTCAAATAGCTTCCCCGGTCCTTCTAATCTCAAAAAGAAAAAGAAAAAGCCAAGCGGCTAGCCAATAGGCTCATAAAATCATCATCACCCAAACAAAACAATAAATTATGTAGTAAACATGTACCTATTTGTCGGGCAAACAAATTTTATTCTTCGGCTCTAGCCTCCTTGCTATGACCTGTTCAATGTAAGTATATGTATATGCAAGTAAATGCGACCAATTTTCAATACAGTTCAATGTTTGGTTCAATTAGGCATAATGGTTCAAAATTAGCAAACAAATAAACAAACAACACAAACATCAATCAATTAGTGGATTAACGTTTCAAATTCATAAATTTTGATATATATACTGAAAATCTTGTTTTTGATGCCAATTCACAACAATGTGTTCTAATTATATATAAGTTTTGGTTCTCACACCAGTCTAATGGAAATATATAGATATCACACCTTCGTCACACGAAAATAATTACTGATGATGACGCGTCAATCATCAGAATCAGGTCCGGGCGACTAGAGTGTGTTTCTACATCTATCTAATGTATTAAAACTTCGAATATACGTTCATGACGCGTATATGCAAAACTTTTATATACTGGATTGTCCATATTCAAAATAAATAAATAGTCAAATACGTTTAAAACGATTTAAATTTTCAAAACAAAATTGTTTTCATTTGAAAAATATACTCTTCACACCCGTTCTAGGATACTACTGATCCTATCTCTAACGAGTCATTCTAATTGGATATTATTAATCCAATATCTGATGAATTCTTTCGTATGGTTTTAATGTGTCTTGTTCTAGAGCTCTGTAAACCAAAGCTCTGATACCAAATGTGACGGCCGGGAATTTCGCTCGATCTGAATCAGTCGTTAAACCGATCTAGACCGTTCGAAACCCCTGATCGTTTGAGAACAGGACGAATTTGAACGCATACGGAAGAACATTTCATTGCTATTGCAACAATTCCATCAGATACAAGAATATACAGAGTATAATGAATAAATTACATTCGATAATTATCAGAGATTACAATAAATTACATAGCAGCGGAAAATAATACAAAGCACAACTGAAGGTGATATACGGATACAGAGCTTTCCGGATATCATTCCAGCTGTAAACCAGGATCCTGTGAATATAAATCTGCAAAACCAAAACTACTAGCTGCCCGTGCGGAAAATAGGGGCACCCAGAGTTTAGGTTAAAACAATAAACTCCAGGTCAGTCATGTGACTGGTGTGAGAACTAAAACAATTATTAATATTGGTTTTAAAGTTAGGTAAATCAAGGGACCACGCCGTATAACACGGAACGGGTTTCCTCCCAAGAATACCAGTGCATATCAATAAACAACGCAATGCTTTTTCGAAAAATGAAGCTATTATAAGACCCAGGTCCCATCACACAATGCAACGCAAGCCGGAGGATAGGGTTTTCCCTTATAATAGCCAAACATGCTTGATACGTTTAAAACAAATCATTTGATACTATAATAAGTGTATAGTGTCTAAACAATTTCAATCATAAATATAAATCATAGACGGCATGGATACCATATATCATGTCGCCATACTAGTTCTACAATTAAAACCGCAATACACGTATTGGGAATTGGATTTCCGTCATGAGTCGAGGCAAGGGGCAAGATCCTCTCCGCGCTCGAGACACTCTAGCAAATGCCTCAGGGCTACGCACTCTGGGCAACCCTGGATTCGGCTGGGCCGGTCCTCACTTACGTTAGAGGATTAATTATGCCTGAACACACGTTTCCCGGTCCTTACAGACCTATAATCGAGGCGCCTCCTTCCAACAACCACAAAGGTGAAAAGTATATAAATGTCAGGGCCGGTAAGTCACTGACACCACCAAAGCTAGAAAGAAACGTCGTGCTCTCCCAGCGGTCCGTATCCCGTTTTTAACTCATACCGAGGTGTGAGGCTCGCGAATTCACGTTATACACAAAGCTGTCACGTAGTCGTGCTTTGATCATCAACCACAAGACTTTGCTTTTCAACAGAAGCCTTGATCATTGCATCTTAGCATGCCACACAGGCAATTCATGCCATGCGATTGATATCTATCGATATATAACCTCTAAGCACGTACGTCTCAGAGAAGGGCGTTAAGCAAGAGATTAAATTCTCCGCCGCCAAACAGATATACATTTAACAGAAATCAATCAACACAGAATAAAATCCAATGTCATACACACAATCCATTTACAAGTCCGTTCTGGGTCTGAACGAAACCGGAGGCACTTTCCTCGCATATCCATCCATCTCCAAGTACGTTTGGACAACCACCAACTATTTCCATCCTCTTGGGTGTACAGCCCAATCAGGATCGTCAGTAATTATCCAAACGATGTGAAGACTTCCGGTCTTCAACCACCGTCTTCATCTTCGACTTATCGTCGAATCGGTTATTCAGAATGGGTATAAACCCGGACTTTCCGAACAACCCGCGTATATTAAAAAAAAATCTTACACAAACACAATATACGCCTCATTCTAATTCAGCAGTCACTAACCGCAAATTAGCAAGAGAACAAATTCCCAAATATTAACCCCGAAGGCCGAAACCAACATCAGATCAATATCCAGGAAACCATTCGTCTTAACCAACCTACAGTTAGTTTCTAAATGTCATATTCTTAGGGAAAGGTTCCCATTAATTTTATCCAAGATAAATTCTTTAAAATTTATCCTTTAATCTTCCTTTGGATGTCATTTCAAACCAAATTATGGTTTTCTAAACTAGTCGAGATTAGCGAACCACACCGAAGTAATTATTTATTTTATTTCCCAATCCCAACCTATTCATCCCATGAAGCAAAACTGGCAATACTCCATATTTAGCACCACAGTGTTATCGGTAAAATTAATTACCATTTCACGTTCAAATCTAATTAAAGATTTAACTATCGCTTTGGAGCAAAACTGGTGATACTCCATTCTCGCTCGTTTTCTAAATTTGATAATTTAGATTGTAAATTCACATTTCAATCTAATTGCAGATTCGTTAAAACTCCTTTTATTGGGTTAAAGAACTAGGTGTTATTTAAAACACAGTTCACGACAAACCCAAATCACATTCTATTTATCATCGGGCTAAAGAACTAGTGTTGTTTAAAACACAGTTCACGATAAACCCACAAATCAATTCTAGTTCAATTCAAATCAAATATATTAGGAAGTCTGATTATTTAAAACCCCTTTTTAAATCTAATTTATTTATTTAAAAACAAATCGGGTTTTAAATTTAGTTCAATATAGTTCATTTCGATAAAAGTCCATTTTTATCTTTTCAAATATGGAGTTTTTCACCCCAAATTTTCCAAAATCATTTCTTGTGATTTTACACAAATTATCGCTATTTTTAATAATTTTATCAAGGCCCGTACAGTCGATTTCCAACAATGGCCATCGAACTGCACTTATAACGACCTTTTTCAAATTTGATTTGGACGTAACTCCAAATCAAACCGTTAGATTTCAAATTTCTAATATTCGTTAGAAAGCTCTTTTCGATACGAACCCAACGGTTCCGGTTTTAGGAGAATCCGACGGTCGGATCTCCCGTAATGTCCGTTTGAAATAAATGGTCGAAATTCACGAACTGTCGCGGCGCGGCGCATTCTATTCAGGCCATTATATTATATATATAATATATATTTCGTCGATTTCTATTCAAAACGAATTTTATAAATAGTTTTTAAATTCGTTTCAAAATTCATTTCAACTTCCATTTCAGTTCAAAGAAAAATTGAATTCTTCTTTATAAATTCGTTTTAAAATTCATTTCTATTCAATTCAAATTTCAATTCAATTTGAATTCATTTCAATTCGCATTCAATTCAATTTGAATTCGTTTTCAGTTCAATTCGGTTTCAAAGTCGTTTTCTATTCGATTCAATTCAAATTGGTTTTCTATTCAATTCATTTTAAATTGGTTTTCTATTCGATTCAATTCAAATTGGTTTCAAAGTCATTTTCTATTCGATTCAATTCAAATTGGTTTTCTATTCAATTCATTTTAAATTGGTTTTCTATTCGATTCAATTCAAATTGGTTTTCTATTTGATTCAATTCAAATTGGTTTTCTATTTAATTCATTTTCGTTTTCAATTCAATTCGAATTGGTTTGAAAGTCGTTTTCTATTCGATTCAATTCAAATTGGTTTTCTATTCGATTCAATTCAAATTGGTTTTCTATTCGATTCAATTCAAATTGGTTTTCTATTCGATTCAATTC
The DNA here is from genome assembly GCA_030737875.1 of Allium sativum. Taxonomy (NCBI): domain Eukaryota; kingdom Viridiplantae; phylum Streptophyta; class Magnoliopsida; order Asparagales; family Amaryllidaceae; genus Allium; species Allium sativum. The sequence continues at coordinate 535,681,904 of CM060926.1, forward strand.
AAATTGGTTTTCTATTCGATTCAATTCAAATTGGTTTTCTATTCGATTCAATTCAAATTGGTTTTTTATTTAATTCATTTTCGTTTTCAATTCAATTCGAATTCGTTTCGTTTGCTATTCAATTTGATTCAAATTTCATTTCAAAATATGCGATTTCGAAATCACTTTTCAATATTCATTTTAAAATGAATAAAATCGATATAAACATCGTTCACGTCAAAATGGCGCATCTCTAATCAACACGGCTTCATATAATTCTATTTTCAAATATTCTATTTCAAATATTTCTTTTTCAAATATTTCCTATTCAAATATTTCTATTTAAAATATTTCTATTTCAAATATTTCTTTTTCAAATATTTCTATTTCAAATATATCGTTCAACACATGACTAATCTCAACGGATGAGTACAGTCAACACATGAACCTTTGTTTTATATTGATAAAGATATAAATTTATTGTTAAAATATTACGTTCAACACATGACTAATCTCAATGGATGAGTACAGTCAACACATGAACCTTTGTTTTATATTGATAAAGATATAAATTTATTGTTAAAATATTACGTTCAACACATGACTAATCTCAACGGATGAGTACAGTCAACACATGAACCTTTATATTATATTATTCTTTATCTTCTAAATTGGAATGAGGCCCAATCAATTACCATATAGCGTTAACTATATGGATTCCATACAACACATGTATATAATTTCAACGATAAATAATCAACCATCATCCAAAGTGCACTACACTGTATAAGCATTAAATATAGATATCTAACGCTTATAACAGCCTGTCAATCAATCGATCGACATATTTAATCAATCAGGATGAGTGAACTTCAAATTTCATCCCAACACACGTGTGGGGTTTCAAACAATCAAACACAGATTTTATTTGTGCAGTTGGGCGATGTGTAAAATTTATCGACCCAATCAATATCAGTCAAATCAGTGTATATAAACAAATCGGCCGATTTGTTTATAAATATTTATTTACTTTCACGTTAAAAATTATATTTTTAACAACAAAACATTTTATTTCAATATATGAATTTCTATTCAGTTCATTCTTTAAATAAAATGATATTTTTCTAACTTATTTTAGAAAATTTCGGCGGCATAACGGCACGATACTAGAAACGGGACAAGGCCTAGCCTTATCCCCGGTCTAGTGAAGGCCCACGCCATTCACACATCAATCAAATCAATTCATTTCACCAAACAATTCAATTTCAAATCAAATCATCTAACTAATCTATGCAACCAAACAAACAAGTCGATGGTCTGTGGACGATTGTGTCGGGTGCTACTAAACACCGTCTGCATCCTAGTATATATATAAATAGAAATGAAATTGAAAGGTGAGAAATTCTCACATATAGCTATCCAATCATCTTGACTCTTCTTTGATAGAAATCTTCATCGTTATCGCATTTTTGTCATCTTCGTTGCGGTAGCCACTACATATGTAAAAATCGAATTTTTACTTCGCTATTCAATATATAAAAATCGAATTTTTACTATGCTATTCAATATATAAAAATCATATTTTTACTTTGCTACTCAATATATAAAAATCGAATTTTTACTATCACGCTATATAGATAAAAATTCTATTTCAAAAATATAGATTTCGCCTTTACAAAAATAAAGATTGAATTTTTATTATCATAACCATATAAAAATTATATTTTTACTTCTCCAACATAATAAAAATCATATTTTCATACCTCCTACATAATAAAGATCAAATTTTTATCTTACCACCTTATAAAAATAATTCCTTTACTTCTATAAAAATCTCGTCTTTTCAACTATAAAGATTCCTCCTTTTCAAATATATCATTATAAAAATCACATTTTTATTTTTCTACACATATAAAGATGATATTTTTAATTCTCTACATAACCAAAAATCATATTTCTACCTCTTCTATATAGTAAAGATTATATTTTTAATACTTTAAAAATATAAAAATCATACTTTTAATTCTTTAAAAATGTAAAAATCATATTTTGATGAACTAAATTCATTCTTTTTTTTACATTACAAAAATCCTTCTTTTATTAAGATCCTAACTTTCATATATATATTTTTCGACACTTCATTCTCAAAGCTATTTATATTTTACTTTTATAATAAAAATCTCAACTTTATTCCTTATCATATATATAAACGATCACTTTTTATTCAATGTTACATTCATGAGCAAAAACAGAATTTTTTTCCCATGATAATATATAACAAAACTGAAAAAAAAATAAAAGTAAATAAATATATAACTCACCGCTAGTTCATTTTGTATGGAAGGGGGGAAATGCTCGTGGTGGCTGCCCGATGATCGACGGCGTGGAGGTGCTCCAGCGCGGTGGTGGCAGACACTGAACGCGAGGGGGCTCCGTCAGTTGGCCGTGTATCTGGGAATCGGGGTCACCGAAGTCTGGGTTTTTCGAGAGGGAGGGGGTTGCGCGAGCTAGGAGGGAGGAGGAAGAAGAAGGTGGAGGGAGGTGCGGTGGCCTAGGGCGTTGGAGGGAGAAGGTCGACGCGTTATTGGTTGGGTGGGGGGGGTCTCGAGGTCGTGAGTTTCCAGAAGGGGAAAGGAGGAGAAAGGAGAAGGGGGAAAGGAGAGGGAAGCGACGGGTGATGGAGTGCGGCGCCAGGCGCCGACGGTGGGAGGAGCGGCGGCTCCTCCCCCTTCCTTCTCTTTTTTTTTCTATTGAAATCGATTGAAAATGAGAGAGGGGTCCAGAGCGGTTTAAAGGGGAGGGAGAGAGAAATTTAATTTTTTAATTTATTTAATTAATTTATTTTCAAAAAGTTGACTTTTACATACGACCTCGAAACGAGGCCCACCGCCTGTCGTCCATAGCGTTTTACCCCTATTCCGAACCCAATGGGATACGTATCGTAGGCTAATTCAATAGTTACAATCAGTTTCCGTTGAATTTACATTTAAATCATTATATTGAATTTTAAACGTACATTTCAAATTACCGGGGTCACATAACAACTCTACAATTTCCATAAAAATATTTTCTAGCTTCGTATTGACGATACGGTCCTAACAAAACTAGTTTCGTCGAACTCTGGGACCGTTTGAAAAATGACCATTTTCCAGTCGATTAAAATCAACTAAAACTAGTCAAACGCGTTTTCCTTTGCCACGCTCACATATTGATCCGAAAAATTATGAAATTTGGAATCTAGCAATTATTTTACATTGCGGATCCAACAAAAGTGGCTTCGTCGAAATCCGAGGTCGTTTGCAAAATTTCCATTTTTAAGGGCCTGAATTCCATAGCGACTATTCAGAATTTTCAACTGGACATATCTTTTGATTCCTGCAATGAAATTTCGATTTGTCGGATTCGTTGGAAAGATATCATCAATTAGATCCTATGATTTTTGGTTTCACTAAAATCCGGATTGTTTTGCACCCGGTGTGTTCAATTGAAGTTTGAAATCGAATTATCGAACTACCGCGCCATTTTCAATTCTATTTATAATTATATATAAATATTTATATTCTAACGACGACGTATATAATATATACGTTCTAATTATATTCAAAATAAATTTCCGTCGATTTTATTTAAAATAATCTATTTTAAATATTCAAAATTCGCTAAAATTGCCAAAATAAAAATTTTAAACTGGTTCAGATTTTCCGGGTTATTACAGAAACTGGTCAGGGTTTAGTGGGGCGAGAATGAGAATGACTGTACTTGGGAAACAGAGGAGAGTATAAGGAAATCGCACCCAGAACTCTTTTCCTGGTAAGATTTTAATGACCATTTAGTTATCCCCTTGTTAGTAAACCGCATGCCAGGATAGACTTGTTATGTTGCTATGTATGTTTGGTTGTTTGTAAATGGTTGATAGGCATGCAGGACCGATTTTTGTTTTCTTAAGGAATTTCGGGGGCGAAATTTCTTAAGGGGGGAGAGTGTAACGACTCGCATTCTACGCATCGGAGGATCGTAGAATATTTATTACATTTTCATACTAGATCGTATAGTCGTGTAACTTTGGGGAACGACTATCAGGGTCATTTCCAATGTTCACGATTTTTGCCAATTTTTAAATGACTATTTTGCCCCTAGCGAATCTTGTTTTGCCCATAGCTTTTGATTGATATGGAGTTTTGACCTGAAACCACTTCTATTGGATTCGAATGATAGTTTACCTTTCCGTAGAGTGGTCGCATGTGTCAAACAGACTTACCGTTTGGGAGATATGGCTAAAATAAGGTTTGGAAGGTGAAAAACAGCTTAACCGGGTCTAATTAGGGTGATTAGCAGCTAGGCCCATAATCCATTTCGGGATTGGGGTTATAGGGAGGATGAAATCAGTTAGGAAACTATTTATTTTTCATTTTCTCAACTGCCATTTACCTCTCTTCAACCCTAATAATGGCCTCCACCTTCTAAATCACCCCCAAATCACCGTTTGAGCATATATTAGCTTAATCAACATCAAATCAAGGCAAATCAGCACCAAATCAGAGTTGGAGCTGCCGTGTTGCATAGGAATTCGACCCAAAACAGTAGAGAAGTTCATATCTATAATTTATTTATGGCTAAGGTGGGTTATCTACATTGTTTTTCCCTAATTACGGCTAATTGGGGGGGGGGGGGGTGATTAGTGTTAATTAGCGAAATTATGCATGTTAAAATTCTGGAAAAATATGTAAAAATTCTAAAATATTATTTTAGGGCTTTGATAGAAATTTGGGTTAATTTGGATATGTTTTGCTAATCATATGGTTAAATCATGATTAAAGGGGATTAAGGGGAAAACATGGGTTTTGGGTATGTTTGATCCATATAAACATGTTAAATTGTTGTTTTGTTATTTGTGGATGATTGTACATGTGGATACTACTATTTGGAATGGTTTGTGATTGCATACGAAAGTTAGAATGGTCGAAAATGCCATCGTATGGCGTAAAACAATCGCTGGAAAATTGCAGGAAACCGGATCGTATCGCACCCCTCCAAATCGACCCGATCGTGACACTCGCCCCGATCCGAACCGTCCGAGGACATGTGCCACGAACTAGCATCACGACCCGACCCGCTCGAGAGGAGGAGCACGATCCGAACCGCCATGAGAGGGAGCTCACGACCTAACCCGTTCGAGTAAAGGCACCAAAGACCGAACCGAGATGGGGGCCACGAGCCGAAACGACCTAATGCTATGCGAGAGGAATCACGAACCAAACCAGGATGGACGAACCGAACCGATGATGACTGGGGTACACCGCACATCCGATCTGGAGGAGACCAAACCCGAGATGCAAAGTAGTCCAAATAGGAAATAGAACTCAGGATCCAGATGGGAACCAATGAGTTAACTTCATGATTTGGACTTTGCTGCGGGACGTGTGCAAAGGGGTTATCGATGTCTATATAGCTTTGACTCACCACGGAGAGACGTGTATTGGCTATGGATCAGTACCGTGAAGTTTTTATGACTTCATGGGGCAAAGTGATCGTAGCAAGGCTATGAGCCTGTGCAGTGGAGTTGTCATGAATCCATGGGGCAAAGTGGACATAGCAAAGTATTAGTGGTTACAGATCAGTGCAGTGGAGTTGTTATGACTCCATGGGGCAGAGTGATCGTAACAAAGAATTTAGTGATCAAATTGGTGGATATCATATACTTTACGCACTGCGTGAGAGATGTGAGGATAATTGATATGTTTGATGTTTTCTATCACCATGACATGCACACCCCCTCCACATTATTTTCGCACCATGTGTTAGTGTCATCTTAGAATATCGTACATCCTGTTGTGCTAACTCTTTGGTTGCAGGTCCAGATTCAAGTATGGTTATGTATACCTGTTATTGTTCTATTTTTGCTGCTTACCGTTCATACCAGACTTTTGTCTAACTCAGAGTTTTATGTCTCTTCTTATTACTCTGGGTGCTCCTGAATGAACAGACTAGAGACAGGTTAGCTGGTTATGCACGAGTAGCTATCCGGAGACGAGCAGAAGGCTTACATGTATTGTTCCCATATATTCTCTTTATGTGTTGTTGCTAGTCACTACTTTGAGCATTAGTAGTGTACCTTCCTATTTTGCTTTAGAGACAGTTTTAAAAGTTGTAATAATGATGGTTTAGATCATAAGCTGTATTTTGAATCTTTCCGCTGCTATGATGGTTTAGTTATCAGCTTATGCACTGTCTCGCCTGTTTTATACCAAGTTATGTTATTATTATATTTTGTTTCATGTGCTGTGAGATATACTACAGGTTCTTTGATGATTCATAGTTTCAAATCCCTTCCTTTTTCCTTTCTTTTGACGACCGTCCTGTGCTGGTTGGACATTGGCACAACGCACTTTCATTGGAAATGTCAGCTGGTGCGGGGCGGGCCGTCACATTGCTTTATCTATGACATGGAAAGTAATTATCAAAGTACTTAAAATCAAAAAAAGTCGTTGGACATTTATTTTATCTTGTTCCCAACATTTTAACTGACTCGCTTTAGCCTTATGCCGAGTAATCGTTAAACAGGACACCCTACGTCTGTCGCATGTAAATTTGCACATTTTCCCGTTTTAGAGTTATACATCTTGGGATGAAAACATTATGGATGCTCAATCGTCGTTACGAATTCTCAAAATAAATAAAAAATATTTAGAAGTTTTTTGCATTTTTTAAATGTTCCATTCATGGAAACTTTCGTGAAGATGGTAATGACATAAAACATAGTTACAACTTTGTAAAGTGTGATAGTTTATTTTATCTTGTTCCCAACATTTTAACTGACTCGCTTTAGCCTTATGCTGATTAGTAATCGTTAAACAAGACACCCTACGTCTGTTGCATGTAAATTTGCACATTTATCCGTTTTAGAGTTATACATCTTAGGATGAAAACATTATGGATGCTCAATCGTCGTTACAAATTCTCAAAATAAATAGAAAACCTTTAGAAGTTTTTTGCATTTTTTAAATGTTCCATTCATAGAAACTTTCGTGAAGATGGTAATGACATAAAACATAGTTACAATTTTGTAAAGTGTGATAGTTCGTATTTCGTAAATTAGTCAAATGTTCCATCATATTTTATTTATTTTGCACAAACAAATATAAAAATAATTTAGAAGGATATACAACACATTTGGAGTTAGCATTATGTAACGGTATTAATCAATGCTTGTCAAGATTATCCTGCACTATCATGATATTTTCTGGTTTCTTCTTATTAATGAAGATGTATCGATCAATGTTTAGTGTGACAAAAGCACTGATAGGCTATACAAGCTTCCACTACAACAAAAAACACTTTTCGCAACAGGCAAAATCTGTTGCAGTAGGCTTATTGCAACGGGCCAGCGCCCGTTTGTATAGCCCAAGTTGCTAAAGGTCTGCAACAGTTTTTGCCCGTTGCAATAAGGTGTTGCGGTATCCTTTTTTGCAACAGGCTTTTGCTGTTGCAACAGATCATTTTGCAACGGTATATGCCTGTTGCAATAGATCCACAAATCTGTAAAAAAAATTTTTTTACAGCTTATATATATATATATTACATATTAAATGTATTATTTTTAGTAATAGTGTATATCACAAAATAAAATAAACAAATAAAAATTTTATTTTCACAAAGTTTTAATATTACAAACAATTACAACAAAAAATTCTATAATTTTCATATACCACTCATGTATAACAATTTCTCTCATACAACACATTTTTTTCGAATAGAATATTTTCTAATCATATTTCTACTCTATCATCTAGTGTATATCTGAGACATCAGCAAAAGGCTCTCAGCTTGTTTCACCGTACTGGCTAGGTCCATACTTTAGGCTGCTCTTTGAGTAATCTCCTGACATTTTTTCCCTGCAACATGCGAAGCATAAATAACGTCATTCATTTGAAATGAATTAATGCAGTTTTTTGTTAAACCAACCAAAGAAAAAAGATTAAAGAAATGAAATAAAAGATAATTAAAACCTCTATCAGGGTTAAATAGCACACAGCTCACATGACTGTCACGTTGATTCCACAATTATATTTAGTTATGTTGTGAATTTTGGAACTCTATGTCTTTGTCAAATTGTATTTTGTAGGACTATAAAAATTGAGGTGGTCGAAAAGGTTGGTGGAGAAGAATTCAGCAAGCTAACATGGTATATAATTTTATAGTTGAACTTGGACATGGTGATTGTATTCAAGGGAAACTGTAAATAATAAAAGAACATGATCATTTTATAGTTGAACCAAACCAAAAATCTGTACATCTATAAGCTGACATATCCTACCAGAAGAGGGGAAACATTGAACATACCCAGCATGCTTTTTTCACTTTATCAGAGCATAAGAAAATCAAATGAAGCAGAAAAATCATAAATTAAAACTCAACATCGAAAAGGGAAATAAAACCTTGAGTAACCCGCATACGGAGAATGCGGTTAATCGGTCAGAATAAAGGCCAGAGGACGGTGACGAAAAGAGGTGAACTTGGATAGATAAATGTGCATAATCTAACATGGTATATAATTTGCGTTTAAACAAATAAATATGATTAAAAAATGAGTTGTAAATGGTAGAAGTGCTAGTTATATTTGATTAGAAATAGGAGTACCTTTAATCCAACTGCTGATAATCTGTCACAAGCTCCTCCATCTGGCTGCCTGACATCTTGGAATTTTCGTACCTAAGAAGAGACATATAGTGTTTTTTTTCCCAAAAAAAAAGTTCAAATTTATGAATTCAGAATAAAATAATCACCCATGCAGGCACCACCTAATAATTACAATAGATATATTTACAATTATTTCTGTTGGCAAACAAACAGGAAGAGTATGGCATTGCATTTAATTGATGGATGTGCACATGTTTGGGAAATGATTAGGTGCGCAATAATAGCAGGGCTGCTAGAAATTTGATGTGGCCTACTGGACTTCTTAGTGAAGAATTTTGATGCTTCAAAAACCAGTCCAATATTGCTACATATATTATCTGTATGGTGGTGAGGCAACTGAATTATTATTTAGTTTTATGATGTTTCAAGCCTTACTGTTCAGTGTCCACAAATGATATAGTACAAAAAAATAGTTGGTAGACTATGCTTCCCTACTTGAATAACAAGTGAGATGCAACTGGTGCATAGTAAGTACTTCAGATGTTTGCACCAGAAAATAGATGTTGTAGCATGATAATAGAATTTCAAAGTGTAGCACTTTTTGACTTTATTTTAAATATTCATGTTTGTAAGTCTTTAATTGTCTCCATTTCTTATTACAATATTTAATGCCCATTAGTTCAAATAGTCTAAATAATGCTAGCACTCACTCATTTATTTTGCTAAGCCTTCAGCTAATTGCCTTTGGAATAATTATTAGCTCTACATTTTGAATAATTATCAAGACAAGATTCATTATAGGCTTATCTGCTACCTCATCCGGTGTCTTTCCTCCCGCAATACAAATTGCTACACCATCATTTTCTTTGGTTGAGATAGTACTAGTTCTCTCCTTGTAACTCCACATCTTCAATTGCACATCATATATTTGGTCTACTTTGTTTTGTTTAATTAACTTATAATTCCCGGACCGTTAGAATATCAAAGAGTGCTACACTTTGAAATACCTGTATTGGTAAAATAAATTTTGGTAAGGCCTGATAACTTATAATTCCCGGTTACCAACAACTGGAGGTATAGGCATTATGTTTATTATTTTCTGAAACTAATGACAAAAAAAATTGAAGGCCAACATATAAATAATTATCATAAAAGTTGTAGACGAACAATGTCAACTTATTAGAAGGAATTGTTCACAACTTGAAAATAAACAAGCTAACGCAGGTCAAGTTTTGCGATCAAGCTGTTTTCTAGCAATCTAAGAGACAATAAAATAAAGTCATAAAGAAGAGTGGGCCTATTAACTATAACTACGTTACTATTTTTTATAGATAAAGTCATATAAATAATTATAGCACGATATGAATAGGCTTAATAACTATAACTATGTTATTATTTTTTAAATGAAGGGGCAACTAAAACATAAAATATATACCTAGCCAGGGCATGTACATTCAGGCAGGCCTTGTATGGGCCTATTAACTACATACAGACTCAAGTTCGTAGAGGAAGATTAAGGAGATGGGCACTGAGACAAAAATTCTAGCATCGTTTACAAACAAACTTTTATACCATGCCCATACACATGCTCTCTTAGTTAACGGCTAGCATAGTTCTAACAGCTAACTCAGAAGAAAAAAAAGTGACATGAGCTGCCAGTGATAGCAAATTTTATCTAGTGAGATATGTATGTCACATAATTTTTATGATGTTCACGTTGTTATAAACGGACGCTTTTCTCATAAAAAAGGTCAAGCTTGCGAACTGCATTCAATTATCAAACTTGTCTGCAAATTCATATATCTCAAACTGATTTGAACCTAATAAAAATCATCCATAATATAGTAACCTTCAGTCAAAAATTGTAATAGAAAAACAACATTTAAGTAGCTTAAAGTCTAGACCTTCCATTCACCTTTCTGTTTCAGTTTTCTAGCAATTCCAGGGAAGATCTGATTTCGCCCCTTTTCCATGTCCCCATGAATTCTCAAGATGTAAATAAATGTATCTAATAGCCCCTTGTTATTTAGATTTCTATCAGTTAATAATACCATTTGGGCATCAAAATTAGTGGGTAAGGTAGTACTAAATTTAGAATAGCTATATGAAAGAAGACGAGGGAGTCTTTCTGCCAGGGCATGCTAAATATCAAAGCACTTCTTGTCAATTTTCTTTAAGTTTACTGTCTCATTTTGCACTTCTTTTCTTCCAGTGCATAAATACCAGCATTACTATTTCACGGACTTGCCCACAAATAATAAGCCCATCTGCCAGCCTTAAAAAATGGCAAACAATGCCCTTTTGAGAATTGCATTTATCTTGCACTTTTATTTCAAAGTCCGCAGGCAATTCCAACCTCTGATGATAATTTTGTAGCTGATTGACAATTTTGCATTGTACAATCACAATTCTGTAACTACCACCGCTTTAAAAAATAGGGACCCTTTGCACATAATTATTGAATTTAACTTTTGCATACGTCATTACTTCAATGAATGTTCATTTTGAAAATGTTCCACTGGGTATTCAGTAGGCTTAATTCAGTCAAACTCATGGTTTCTTTTAATATGTTGTAATCTACTATCACCAGACACATGATAAAGTGTACACAGTATAATCCTATGATTCTGCCTGTGATGTGATAAACAAAATAATAAGAAGTAGGATCCAGGATGAGTAATACCTGTCATCCATGCTAGTGATATTTACAGTGTTTCCAAAAGCAGCATTATATCGTGTAACCTCCGGCAGATAAAACCGTGCAAAAGACCACTCGGAACTAAAGTACTTCGGTAACACACCTGTCAATGAAGCATGAAATTGCAACTAACATCATTAATAATGATGCAACTCTTCAAAGTAATGTCATCAATAGTAATAAAAATGATGACAATAACCTCTACAATTCACTATTTATAATATATAAAATATATATGTCATCAACTATATAACATGAACCTGATTCTGATTTAACGGATATATCAGATGAGCAGCCATGGCTTATCTCCGTTGCATTTACGAAAACAAACAAGTTCTGGAAAATCCTGACGAGACCCACTTCAGCGATGCTAACCCTGCATTCGTCGCGTTTGTCGGTCTTGCACTGATACGATCATCACCGTCCGTTGTCATCAAATCCAAAGGATCGGCTTTTAGTTTCGCAAACCATGGATCAGGAGATACATGTACGGGGTTTTTCAATAATGAAATCGATGCAAATAAAATTGTTTTCTCAATAGTAGAATTTGGCGCTATGGGGGATGGAAAAACTTTGAATACCGAGGCTTTTAGGAAGGCTGTGGCAAAGGCTCATGAACTTAAAATTGAGAGGTGGGGCGCAGGTTAATGTGCCGACTAGAAGGTGGCTGACAGGAAGCTTTAATCTGACTAGTAATTTTACTTTGTTTTTAGAAAAGGGAGCAGTTTTTTTGGGATTACACGACCTAAAGGATTGGCCAATAATCATCCACTCGTTCTTTTCTCCCAGTCGTAGTTCACCTACCCATGACTTATCTCCCACCACCTACCCTCGCAACCTCCGACTTGCCTCTGTCTACCCTAGCTCTAACCACTCTCCTTCTTCCTCCCGTTCTAACAAAAACCAAGCCTACCACGAAGGAAAAACATGAACTGTCCCTCGCCTGCAGCAACAACACCACCCATCCCTTTCACTACCAGCGAACTCCGACGATCTCTGCCCAGATCCACCATCTTCCATCGGCATATTCCCCTCCTTTGGAAACAGGAGCCTAATTTTTATAAGAACTAGAGAAAAATGGCAGTGAGAACTCACAGACTGATTCACGAGCTTTTAGATGGTTTCTTGATTTGTGGTTTTGTTGGTATTTGGGTTTAGGGTTTTGGGGAGATCTGGATTTCGAGTGCTGATGGTTCCTTGACGCGGAAGTGATTAGGCGGCGAGGGAAGGAAAAGGGAGAAGGAATAGGAGAAGGCGGAGTATGGAGATAATGGCGAAGAGGTAGGTGGTGAATGTAGATGAATGGTTTTAAGGATTTTGCAACAATGAGTTTTTTGATTTAGGTTTAATGAGGAAGAGGTAGGCGGTGAAACTTCAGCGGGATCTGAAATTTTAGGATGCCGCCTCTTTTTACTTTAACCCTAAACATGTTTGTTTTCCCAACCTGTAAAACGCTGGATAAATCCAGATTGTGAATGGTTCATGTTTAATAACGTTTTATGTTTTCTAAATTTTGAAACGCAGGTTGTAAAACACAAGTAAAACACAGATTTGGATGTTTTCGTAACTTTGAATAAAAAACATAAATTATTAATTATAATTATTAAATACTAAGTAATAAAAATATATACTAATATTGATTATCCAATTTAATGACATTTAATTACTAGTCGTTTTACTTCTTATTTATAATTGAATATTACTTGTTAAATACAATATATAAAGAATATTTATTAATTATTTAATATTTGCTGTTAATTAGAATTATTAATTATTAAATGTAATTAATAATTGTTAAATATAATTTACACACTATTAATAACTAACCATGATAAATTATTGAATTATTAATTCATTTCTATTAATTATTATTTCTTAATATGTATCAAGTTATAACTAAATATTACCTATTATTTCATACTTTTGTATTTAATAGTAATTACGCTTACCAAAGATGGAGAAAAATAATATTTAAAAGTCTATTTTTCGCAACTGGCTTTACCAATTGTTAAAAAAAACAAAAATTATTGATTATTAATAATTAAATATAATATTAGAAATATAAAAGTAATTATTAATGATAAGCATAAAGTATTAATTAATTCATAAAAATACCTCTATCAAAAAATTATAAATTAACTCATACAACAAATTATTATTTACTATCAATTACTCCTTAATAGTATTTATTGTTTATTAATTAATTATTGCAAGTGGTGAAAACACTTGCTAATGATAACTTTTTACAACAGGTCTGGAAGAGCAATTACAAATTATATATATATATATATGTATATGTTTGTGTGTATACATGTATATATATGTATATGTGTATATATATATGTGTGTGTGTGTATATATATTAACTATTATGCTTATACTTCTTATATTATAATCAAATATTACTTGGGGAAAAATAATTTTTAAAAGTGTGTTTTTTGCAAGTGGCTTTTCCTGTTGCAAAAAAATTACAGTTATCGCAACTGGTGAAAACAGTTGCTAAATATATATTTTTTGCAACTGGTTTGAATGTAGTTGCAAATAATATGTCTATTGCAACAGGGATGAAAGAGTAGTTGCTAAAAGTATGTTTTCGCAACAGGCATGGAAGCGCTGTTGCGAAAAATATACTTTTCGCAACAGGAAGGAAAAGCCTGTTGTTAAATCTTATCTATTGCAACAACTACGAAAGGTCTGTTGCTAAATATCATTTACTGCAACTGACATTTGAGGCCTGTTGCAAATAGCTAGTTGCAATAGGGTATTTTTCTTGTAGTGTTCTTTGGTACCCATAGATGGTGAAAAATGTCCTTTCCATTAGCTAATGATTTAACATAAATATACAATGATGGAATAGCTAGAAGTGAGTTTAAACTAGGTAGTGATAAGCATGAAGAGCGAAAAATTACGCTCGAGCTTTTGAATCATCTTGTTGGTTTGAAATGTCCAGCTATAATAAAGTGCTTTCCCTTTTCATTAGTTAGTGATTTATCATGAAATCATTTATTCATTCCCTTAATAGTTGCAGTGCTCGATCATCTTTTGTAGGTTACCGAGAAGATCAAAGAACCATGCTCAATCTTTTTGAATCAGCTCATAGATTTGAAGTGCCATGCAAGACTACGGTGCTTATCTTCTGTTTCATTAATTGATGATATATCATGAATTCTTATTCATTATTTTTGTATTATTAGTGCTTGGTTATCTTCTGTAGGTTATAATAGCCATAAATATGATTAATGTTTTCGATCTAGTCCTTTATTACCTAATATTCACTAAGATTATTGAGCGAAAATTTGTCTATATAACCATAATACCATTGTTCTTTATTTTATCTCATGCTACAATATCACTTTATTCTTCAATTTTTATCTTGATGCACGAGAAGGATAAACTTGATTTCTGTCTTGATGCTCGAGGAAGGTGAACTTAGTGCATTGGATTGGTCTTGAATTGTGTTTTCAAACCAAATAAAATGTACTGTAAGTTTAGCCAAGTTCCATATTTCCAATCAAATATAATTGTGAGCAAATACCACAAATATAAAGAGCACAAAACAAATGATAATATTTTTATTCAAGGTTTACAAATTACAACTGCTGCTTAATCTTTCAAATTTTAAAAAAACTGCCCATGGGAATCATTTCCACAAGTAGCCACAACATTGGAAGTGAAATTGGCTTGATATCATTTCTTATTTCCGAATGCAAAAACTGGTAGTGGCAGTTGTTTCTACTGTGTAGCCATAGCAGTGGTTAGGTAAAATTAGTTTACTGAAATTGACATGTTTTCTCAAATAAGCTCTATAAATAAGTTGAGTCAAAAACCCATTATCAATTCATTAATACCTAATAATATAATAACCAGTTGGTTATTGGTCCCATAAACCATTCATCAATACCTAATAATATAATTGTTGGTTGGTTATTGGTTTGGTTACAACGATTATATAGAGATAAGAGTAATCAGCTCCCCATCTGCCATTATTGTCTATTTGCTTATGCTTTAACCTTATAGTTCTACCTTAATCCAGTAGTTGATGATAATAAGAACTGAAACCATAATTTGCATGGTTCATAAAAAATGTTTGTTTGATTAGTATTTTTGTTACTGTAATTTGTTGTCAAAATCTTTTAAGTCTTACAATTTAATTTTATATTCAGCTCGGGGTCCCTCCTTTTCCAATTCCATTCACATTCTGTTTCAAACTTAATAAAGTCGCAATTGAAAATGTTTCAACTCACACTAACAAATTTAAATACTCGTTTAGATCCACAATTTCCATTATAATAATTTTGAAACAAAATAAAAATGGAATTATATAGGAATTTGAGTTTTAATTTATATTGTATAAGTTCAAACATCTAAACAAATTAAAAATGTGTACAAACCTTAAAATATGGAATCTACGATTTACAGTTTAAATCTCGTTTCAATTTAATTTTTGAACCATGTGATTTACTTTTTAAATCCTATTTTGAAAACCATGGTATTAATGTTTTTTTCTTTTCTGTTTATATTAACAAACTAAGAGTTTTGTTAAGAGATAAAGTAAGACATTGAAAGGCTTGAGCTGTTTGGCACTTTTTAAAAGACATCTTGTAGGGCCTCAGTACTGTTACTCATTGCAATTGTTACCAAAACAAAATTTGATGAGGCCTTGCTTTTCAGTTATGATTTTTGTGAAACTATTTTATAAATAGCCTGAAATGGAATTATTGTGTGAATATACTAAATCGCACATATCTATAATATGTATCATGTAATGTATACTATGCAGCAGTACACTTTATAATAAGTACAATAAATAAAATGATATCCTCTCGGACTTGAGAAAGCTTAATGTCCATTTGGATCTCACGGAACTAGATTTGTTGTCACCAACATGAACATAAGTTCACTCTGCATATGGGTAAGAATACATTTGATAAAACTCATATTGAACTGCATTGCTATCCTGAATCACTTACATTTTTTCAAATATCAATCATTCATGTTTTACAACTCTGAATTAAGAAATAGATTTTATAGGAGAGTGTAGAACTCACGTCCATTGGACATATAAAAAATAAATGACTAAGTTTATGATTTATTTTATAAGAGAAAGTAATTTGACATTAATGATCTTATTTATGAAACTTGCTATATAGGGTTTTATTAAGTCCTATAGTTGTGGGCATTTTCTGAGCTGATAACCAAAAATACACGTACAATTTATTGAATAACCAATACAAGCAACTTCATATGTATTATTAAACTTGGACCAAAAAGAAGCTCCACGTGGCATCTTCATTTATGCCTTTAAATTTTATTTTACAGAAATGCTGGGAAGCCCGAAACTTCTGTTTCAGGTGAAATTGCGGCTTAAGTGGCAAGTTTACATTTGCCACTTAAGTCAGCAATTAATGCTGAGGGGGTGATTTACAAAAATACCCCTCTGAATTCAATGAAAGGGCATATTTCGGGCGAGTCCGGGCGTTTTTTGGTTCGGGCTCCCTAGCACAACTCTTTATTTTAAGCATGCAGATATCTTCCACTTCTGAATTGACATAAACCTTTTACAAGAAAATTAAAAAATTAAAAGTAAACCAGTGTAAAATCATATTAAAACTCACTAGGAACCTAAATGATTGCACATGCATAGCCTTAAACATTGTTAAAGCAAATATAATTCTTACGTTATGTTCTCTGCCAAAGTGAATAAGAATGTCAATACATAAATGGTAATTTTCATGCACGTCGCCTTTCTGTGACTTTTTTAATTATCCATGAATGAATGCATGTTTTATTCCTTTTTGAAAAGAATATCGAGGAGCTGTTTTAAGGAAAAGAGGTGAGAAAATGTTTTAAGAACACGCTGCCATGATGCATGCTTATTTTATTTCTACTGATAGAATCACAGCTTCCATATTTTTGGTTATATATCCATATATTATTCATGGAGATATGAAATTGACAGTAGTATTCTTTACTTTGATACTTGGAACTTGTTAATTCTTAAAAAGAACTGAAAAGTTCAAAATTATTTCAAGATTGAGTATTTGTTCAAGTAAGAAAATAACTTTGAAGTTTGAACCCCATATACTGTACTTCTACCCACTGTGAGTATCCAATTATTCCAGTGGCAACATTAGTCATTGATCAAGAAATAGATAAAACCAAATATAGGTAACCTACAAAAAAAAGTTCATGGTTGTCAACTAACGTACCTAAATAGACGGCTAATGGTAGCAATTCCACCAAATTAACAGTGGATTATCTAAAATTACTTGCAATAAAAACAAAACGTACTTTCGTATCCATCTCATCAATTTCATTGTTCTCATAAATTGGTTATGTTCTATATTTATTTGTTGGGTTGTCTGGTTATCCACTTTTTTGGTTGTAGGAAAAATACAAACATTTTGTTAGATGATGAATATGATGCTTAACCAGATTTCTAATTCATATTAACATGGTCTACCAGGTTTCTGATTTAATTTTGAGCTTGCATGGTAGGCTATAGAAGCTACGAATCAAGTGATCAACGCATCATCGAGACATTTTGGTAAGTAAAACATTTGTGATACATGAAAACTATAATGTTAGTAAGATAATTTGGCTTACAAAATCTTTACTAAAAATGAGATTATTGTAATGATTAATTCGTTTATTTCACTCAAATTTCATTCTCAAAATCATGCTCAATTAGTAGCTGTCTATTGACATATTGAGCTTCTCCTATACCATATTCATAATGTTGTCGGCTGATTTCCTATAATAAACTACCTTCTGCTAATGAATGATTTCTTTGTCAGTTTATATCAAGTACCAGCGGCTACTACCGGAATACGATTTTGTTCACACCCAAAAAAGGGGTGTGAACAAAACTTCCACCCCTGATTGGTGGAAATCAGGGGGATTCATATGGGCCCCCCTGATTTCCACCAATCAGGGGTGGAAGTTTTGTTGACATCCATTTTTTGGTGTCAACAAAATTGCACTCGCTACTACCGTGATAATAAAGTTGGTACAAGGACCCTTGTTGACTTGGTCGTGACTATTTCTGTCTGGGAGCAAGGGTATGATTTTGTCATCTGACATCGACTACCTGAATTCACACCAGTAGCAAGTTGGAGAGAACAAAACGATTCTCCAAATGGTGACACGTCAAGTGATATATTCACAGACGCCAGTGTTCCTATTCTCACAAAGACATGGTCGTGGAAGGTTGATTAATTTGAAAATTTTGAATGGTGCACGTGCATTTGGTTTTTGACAAAAAAGATGAGCTTCTCATAGGCAAGATAGACTTCTGTTGAACGCTGGAGTGTTTGTCTTTTGTTGTAAACAAAACAGCAATAACAAATGTAAACTATGACATTGTTGAGAATAGAAATGTATCATTGTTGTACGTGTGCTAAAAACATTTGCAGACTATTTTGAATATTTGATTATTGTTAAAAAAAATGTTGTTGATGTTAGCAATGTTCGTGAAATTTTTATACAAAATGACAACGGTTATGTTGTAATTTCTATTTTTTTCAACAGTTCAAAAGCACTATTAAAAGTGTATTCACAACATTTGTTAAACAAGGTTAAAATGACATAACACAACATATGATAAATGATATATTGACATTTTTAACAATTGCCTAAAACTATTGCATAAAATTATATGATAACTTATTTCAAACGTGGTATATGCTACTTACTTTCTACTATGTTTTATTGTTGTTTTATAATTATATTTACAACTTACACATAACCTTGGAAAAAGTAAATACAATGCATTAAGCTCATCGTAGAAAAAGTTTTATTGACGTTTATAATAAGCTGTTGAAATTATATTTTACAATATTAAGAAACTATCTTGCAAATTATTTCTAATTGATATATGGTTATGTACAATGTTTAAAGAGTGTTGTAACATATTGTTTGCAACGTGCTATGCTGTATTTACATAATGTCGTAAAAAATGCATGTTTTATGCAACTATGCATATGACAACGGTATGACAAATATCGTTAATGTGCTTTAATAACGTTTATTCATCATTGTAAAAGACGTTTTTTCTTGTAGTGGCGGAGGCCGAGCAGGCGATAACCATAGACTAAGTAACGCGGCTGAAGGGGGGCCACTGACCGATTGCCTATCATTAATGCTTCTGCTCGCACCCTCAACCGACAGAGACCAACTCAACTGCTCCGCCATAAAAAATAATGTCAGTGACACCTACAACGCCCTTCTCATGCCAAAATTTCGCTCCCTCGGATCCAAATACCCATCCACCTTAATCTCATATGCCGACTCTAGCGGCGCTTGTAGATCGATCATGGAGCACCCAGTCTAGTACATGTTCATAGAGTCGTTCAACGTATGTTCCGGATCAAATGGTGGGAATTTGAATTTTGACCCGATTAGCACTGTGGTCGCCAGATGAGCTGAACGCTTGTGAGAGGCCGAAGAAGTTTTTGAATTGGGATTGTAGGGTTCACACCCGCCAAAAAGAAATAGGGATTGGGCGAGCACAGAGCACCTAACGGTGATTTATGAAGGGATAATTGGGTTGGGCTTGGCTTAAACGTTATTGTTAGAACTTTTGTGAATACACAACTGTATTACAAACAGATAGTAATAACAATCAGAGTTACTCAATTATGTCACAATTGTCACGTCAAACTGTGTTTAGAATAATCACAAAAAAAGTGTAACCATTTGTGCAGCAAATTGAAGATATACAAAAAGTATTCTGTTTTAGTAGTGTCCAAGTCCAGAAATATTTTGTTTCCTTAAAACAATATTGTCGTCATATGCGCTGATCGACGTAGTTGCAATTTGTTTCCCGGAATAAAACGAACCAACTCCGTAGCATATTGCCAGCAAACGGAGTTCTGACGAACTGAAGTTGATTACAAAAACTAGATCATATGATTACTTTGAAGAAGAAGAAGAAGTAATTCAAGCAGAAAAAGTGATTTCTGTCATGTTTTGGGCAATGTATTTATAGGCAGGAGGAGGTGCCTATTCGTATGCATTAGTAACCGATAGAATTGGAAAGGTTGCGACCCTTTAACCACCCGGTCATTAATGTGCGTACGCAAAAAATTCAAATGACTGTACTCATTCAGTTAACAAACATGCCTTTCGAATTCTGGACTGAACGGACACACCGTTAAATTTTCTAAGGAAAAAAAAATCTAGTTTCAACACACTAGCTCAATCAACAACCGTCGGCCATATTCAATCAAGAGGCCCCAAGGGCCCAAGGCTCAATCTTTAACATTTTAATGTATTATTATGTCATGGCAAGGCCCATATCCCCATATAATCCCTCTTTCTTTTATTTTATATAAGTCGATTGACTTCTAATATATTAGGAGAGATTGTGTTAATATTTTGATGATGTGGGACTTATATGTTACTATCTCTTCTTCTTCCCAAATTCCATTTTCTCTTGTTCATTCGTTTCCAACAATCCTCCACATGAATGAGCATTCGATCCTAGTTTCACCAACCGCTTATCGCATCGGTTAAAGCCGCACATGGGACTTGAACTTCCCTAATGATTACCTATTTGAATCACAGGCGAATCAGTAGACATAGACTGTCCTTAAACTGTAAGCCTTTTGTGTAATTCCAAAGTAGATAACACACGATAAATGTTTCTTATAACCCTTCGTTCTCTGTAAGTGTTCGTTTTTTCCTTGAACACCTGCCTGGCCTCATAAGTGCTTAGAGAATTTGGCCTCATAATTCTCTTTGAAGCGGCGTCTTCGCACTTACGTCAGTGATTCTGTAAAGGGTATTCTCTAATTCCTCACGGATCAGGCTAGACAACTGCGTGAGATAACTCAACATATATGTAACATTAAACCGTTATTAAGGATCTAAGTATATCCAAATTCATTAACTCATTTAATTTAGTTTAAATATATTCCATGGGTTTAAAACAAGTTTTGCTAAACCATTGTTACAACAAACCCTAAACAATTTCTTTCATAATTATCTATAAACGTTCATTTAAAGTGTTGGAGAATGGAATTTTGATGATGTTTTGATGACAACAACCTTGTTTCAATTATTATTGATTATAAAATATGTAGTAACCTCTTTATCCAGAATATATATATATATATATATATATATGTATGTAAATACTGGGTTTATATGCAGGTAATAAATATTGAACTGTGTACAGTTAAGAGATTCAAGATTTCAAAGGAGAATCAAGACTCATGAGTATCAAAATATCAAGAGTTCAAGACTATCAGGGAAATAGAGTTTAGATATTATGTAAAACTTCTGAATAGCACTCAAACACTGCTTTCAAATTATCTATTTTCAATTTGATTTCAAACTTCACTCAAAAGGATTTTTAATCATCCAAGGATTTCAAACTCACGATTTCAAATATATATATTTCCTAATTTATGAGTATAGTTATATATATATATTAAATCATATATATATATATATATGTATGTATATGTATATATATACTTACTAAGTTTATGTTTGATTATAATTTCAAATATTCTTGTTTAAACTCTAAGTTTTCATAAACCCTTTTTGTTTATATAGTTTATAAATATCTCTTTATAAATTCATATATATATATATATATATATGTTTATATTTTATTATTATATAGTTTTTATATCACTTAAATATAAAAAAATTAATCATATATTTAAATAATATTTTCTTATGTTTTTATATTTTAAAAATAAATGTTTTAATAACTAGTTTTATTTCAGGAATTTCTAGAATATATATATAAGTTTTAATACTTTAAAAATAATTTAAAATTGAAAAATATAATATATATGTCAACATACAGTTTTGACATGTCGACATATAACCGTCGCATTATCAAATTTCAAAGGAAATGTCTTCATTATTTGAAACGTTTCAAAACTGTTGCAACCTTTGGAAACTCTATATAATGGGATCATTTTCGAAATTTTTAATCAGTTTTTCATCTCCTTCTTCATCCCTTCTCTTACCACCATTATTATACTTTAATTTCTTGATTTCTACATTTATATTCTGCCAATTTCAACACAAATTATATCATCTTCTTCTATTCTTAATCTCTATCAAATACTCTGATTGGAAGTGCTATTCAAGAGTTCTAGGGATATTGTAATCATTTGGAAATCATTTGGGAAAGGGTGCGTTCCTTGTAGCCTATAAATCAAGGAAATAGGGCGGTGTTAGTCTTATAACCATGAAATCAAGGGTGGTGGAATCGGTGTTAATGTTGTAGTCGTGAAATCAAGGGTGTTGTAAGATTGATACTATCATTAATAAAATTCTGCGCAATCCAACATTGCGTGGGACTAGACGTAGTAATTTGAACCAGTATAAAATCCGGTGTGTTCTTTCCTTTTCTACATTTTTATATTTACTTATATTCTTGTCTGTGATTGTTTATGTGTTTGTGATCATTTCTGGTGTGATAATTATTGTATGATTCATATAGTAATTCAAGGTTGTTAAAGATTTCTATAAACTCCTTACAAACACTATTCACCCTCCTCTAGTGTTAATTCTGCCTTGAGATCCTTAATCTGCATCCTTAACATAAAGATTCAATTATATTAACTTCATCAAAATAATTTGAGAGGGTTAAAGACGAATGTAAATAACATGTTATCACGACAAACCCAAAACCATTTCGATACCTATTCACATCTTTATAATAGTCTTTTAAAGATATAAATATCGATAAAAATTCGAGAAGGTGAAATACAAGTGATTTCCAAATCATTGATTATAACAGGTGCGTTATGATCCAAAATCATTTACAAATCTTATAAAATAGGCTTAGTTTATTTCAATATATATATATATATATAAAGTAAAATAGCTTAAAAATGTGATTCAAATAAAAAGGACTAAGAATGAACTAACCTGAAAATAGGTTTTTGGAATAAAAGGTAAAATGTTGTCTTATATTCCAAAACCATTTGCTTTCAATTTCCTAATTTCCATTTCAATTCGTATTATTTCCCAATTCAGTCCAGTTATGTCAAACGCACCAAAATGTGTGAAATAGAAAAACTCAATATATGATATAAAATAGTATATTCACTCATCATAATTCCACATATAACAATGTTATATAATCAGTGGGGTTCACAGTTAGGTTTAATGCACAATCAGTTCATATAACATCATATAAATATAAATAATGTAACAATCATATTGAGGAATCCTATTGGATTCCTCCAACCTGTCCCCTTGCATCACAACTCATATATCAGCACATATACATTTAATACGGTTCAATATCAGCTAATTCGTATAAGATGAATCTTCTGCTACAAGCAAGCAGTGTCAAAGCTCATCCGTTCACAGACGGACATATATATATATATATATATATATATATATATATATATATATATATATATATCAACAACCACCAACAAAGAAATAAATCAGTCAATCAACAAGTTGTATATATAAATATGAAAATAACAGTCAATGTTATTATATGGTACATCAGTATACCAAAAACCACCCACCCTCTTTTCACATGATACCTCCATCTTCCCTAATTCAAATATTTGAAGACGCCTCCGTCTCCTGTGCACAACATGCATCATGGATCAATGACACCACCCTCCGCTTGCCCTACCACTAATCCGATTGCGCTAATGTGTTTCTCTCCTCAACCTGCACTTGCCGACCGCCACCACATTACCGACACTCCCAAGTGGACCTGCTCCTTCTCAACGTTGCCCTCTTTAAAACATGTGAACCCTTTGCCTCCAAATGCCATCAAATTCTAGCAATGCTTCCGCCTTACCACCAGAAATCCTACCATGAAATTAAAGCAACCCATCTTCTTCTCCTTCATCTCGAAACCGCAAGCCCTAGCTCGATTGGAAATTGTTGAACCATCCCAGTATCATGTCACATCCTTTATTTTGCACACCGTCATGAAGCCCTCACTCACACGAATCCAAAGGATCTAGAGTTAAGTGATTTGGTAAGTATTTCTTTTGATTTAATTTCTTGATTGAATTAGGAGGAAGCGGCTACTTTTTGAGGTTTGCAAAAGGTAGAAGATAGAGATAGATTTGGGAACTAAGGTAATTTTATAGTGTAGATATTTATAATATTATATTCTGTTACATTCTTATCGAGCGTTTTAAGCTCTCACGACCTCATAGCAAACCCGATTACTACCAAATTTATTATTATGTTATATTACAATATTCTGGACTCGAAGAAACTGGTTTCATCGAATCCCGAGATCGTTTGCAAAATATTATATAAAATTATCAAATCGTTAATCGATACGCATGTATAGCACGCACAATAATACAACAACTCCAATTGATATGAAACTTGAAATCTTATAATGATTAATCATTACGGATTTTATAAAATTGGTTTCATTGAAATCTGAGTTCGTTTGAGAAATGGTTATTCCCACATGTTAGTAAAATCGAATAAATACCTATCAATTTCCAAATACTCCAATTCTTCAATAATAACTTATTATTATCGTTCACATTCAAATATGATTTTTATTTTATAAGCTTCGAAATCAATTTAATTCCATATTAAATTCTAGAGCCACTTATTCGAGTAATTTTTATACTTAAATTATTATTTCATGATTCAGTTATATTAAATAATTCTTATTATGAATTCAAGTTGTTCAACTTCTGCATTAATCAATTTGTTATTTGAATGAATTAAATATTATGGTACTAAAATTTTGGGTCATTATATTCATCCCCGTTAAAAGGATTCCGCCCAAAAATCACAAGTTGAATGTTAATAAACCCACTAACTTTACTTCAAAAATTATTTTTTGAAAATCATGTTGAATTTTTCTAACATCCGAAATTACAGAAAATTTTGGTAGCATCTCCTTTTGAAGGAACAATTTGGATATTTGCCTGGGTCTTCTATTCTTCTAAATATGCAGCTTCTGGGTTAGATCACGAATAGTCTGAAATCGTGCGAGACATCTGGAGAGGCTGTGTACCTTTAGGGCTTGCGCCCTAGAGAGAAAAATGGAGGAATTATGGCTAAGAGAAGCTATTCATATTTACTGTTGATAGACGCAGTTGGTGTCTCCTGGTTGATTCAGGGATTTGTTGTCGTTCTTCATTGCTCTTCTTCTCCAAAAATATTTGTAGTCATCTGGATATTCTTTCCCTTTCCCAATTTGGTAATTGATTCAATTTTAATTTTTTTTGGGACCATTGATTGTAAACAAAATTATTTGGTGAATCAAAAAGAGGACGGTTAGGTGAAATATTTGTCTATTGCTATTTTTCCGATCTATTGTGTTATTTTTAATTAAATTCATCTTTAAGCGATTGGGTGAAAAGATCCCTTTTTTGGTATTTTGTCTTTTCCGCTGCACATAAAACACCAACATAAGGTAGGTCTTGAAATGTATAGAAAGGAATATTTAAAAACTGTTTATGTGGTCTTTTTTTCTTTTTTGGCATAACCGACCAGTTTTTTAGGTGACCGCAAACACCTTTTA
Organism: Allium sativum; assembly: GCA_030737875.1. Lineage (NCBI taxonomy): Eukaryota > Viridiplantae > Streptophyta > Magnoliopsida > Asparagales > Amaryllidaceae > Allium > Allium sativum. The sequence goes on from CM060926.1 coordinate 535,707,721, forward strand.
GTATGACTAATAATAAAAATTACAATATAGTACAAGTGACTGTAGTTAGTAGTCAACTACTCAGTTTTTAAAGTGGACCATCCACTATATATGGCATTTAATGTGGACCGTCCACAGTATCTAACCTAGATTATAGTACATGAGCTAGCAAATGTACTAGAGTACTATTAACTCCACGCAGGGAGCAGTTACATACTGCAACAATAGTAAATTAATAAATAATATTACGTAATAAGTGCTGAATGAACAACATCACAATCAGGAGAACATAGGCATACCCAAAGGCAGGGGTTATGTGGTCTTTTTCAACTGATAGTTATAAGCATTGTCCTATTAGGTTTGTGCCAACTAGCGTCAAATACAAATTAAGTTCTTTTATATAAGGATGATGATTTGAAAAATAGATTAAATGATGTTAAATATATTTTGCATGCATAAAATGAGTTGATAAGTAAATATAATAAGTTTAATCGCAGTCATGTGAATTACAATCTTCGAATTTGCTTAAGATAACAATATTGAATGTTTAATTGTTTTAAGACTTCTTAAAAACTGAATTAAAGACCGAAAAAAAACTATTGTTTGGTCTCTAAGCAGTCTCAGTAAGTACAAACTGATTTGAGACTGAATCTCAATCTTTAACGTGAAATTTTAAAGACTGCATTTTTTTAGTTTTTACTCGGTCTCTATCTAAAGATTACGTAATTTCAGTCTTTATTTTTCAGTCTCTATATGGATGTATTTTGTAGTAAGTGTAAACAGCTTCAATAACATGACCATCTGAAGTAAGAGAATCAAAATTGTAGTTGAACAACGATAGACCAATCACATCTAAAGTCAATTGAGAGAATCTTGCTTCCATATTGATTGCAGTACCATTTGAGGCATAAAGTTCAAGTTTTCCAATAATTGTAACACCCCGTATATTCTATAACAGTGAAATTCATAAATTAAAGTATAATTAATTCTAATGAAAGAATTAAGGAAAATGGCTTACTCCATTGCGTTCGTCTTGGAATTCTGGTTAAGATAGAGTCCGAGTTTGCGTGAAACGGACTCCGTATGAAGGAGTTATGATCTCCGGAAGTTTCAGAATAAATTTGAAATTCAAAAACAGCTCAGAACAGGTTTAAAATTCGAATTCGAGTTCAAACTGGGCTGGGCGGGAAAATTCCCGCCTAGTGACCAGGTCGACACTAGTGTCGACTGGGCAGTCGACCTGGCCCCCCCAAGTCGACTGCGCAGTCGACTTGGGTGTCGACCTGTAGGTCGACTTGCCTGGTCGGCCTGACCAGGTGGGTCTGACCCTGGTTCGACTTCTGGTGTGTTGTACGGTCTGATTTTCCTCCCTGTTTGCATCCGACAGCTCAAATTAACTTGAAAACTCTATAAATACACCCTAAACTCAACTAATTCACATAAGAAAATAAGAGAGAAGTCATCATGCTGCCAGGAAGGAGTTGATCGTAGCCGCCAAAAATCAAACTAAGACGCAAATTAAAGTCTAATCAAATCAATCAACAAATTGCTACCCAAAGGAGAGCACCTCCAAATTCAGAAAACATAAATCAGAAAACAAGATCTCGTCACACATTGTAAGTATAGTGGTCTTTCAGAATCTGAATAAAATTATGATGTGATACGATGTAATTGAGAATCGAATTGTATTGTTGTTGTATAATGATGTAGATCTTGTGTATTGTGATGTTTCTATCGTGATTATGTGTATTGATTAGTGGCATAAATAGGTCGATGCAAGTTTATTATACGATTGTATATGAAAGTAATTGCAATTGCAAGTTTGTGGCAAAATCTATGATTAGATCCCTCTTATGTTTATGTTAATATCTCCTTTATGTTTATGTTGATATCATGGGCCATATACTTATGAAAACATATCCTAGATCTGAGATCTTTTATGCCTACATGACTCAAAACTTATGTATACATCTTAGATCCATTACAAGTATGATTAGAACTATGTTAAATGCAGTTTGGGTTACATAAACTATGCAAGTTCATGTGGAAATAGATTATATATTAGATTTGGACATTTTTGGGTTAATTTACAACATGCTAGTATTGTGTTCGACATTATACCAAGTTAATATGTTAAAACCCAAGTTTGTATAAATCTACATATTCCATCCTATGCGACACCCATTTAGTTGTATGTCAATTTTGAATGCAAGTTCACATGATCCAATGTTTATGTTAACGCCAATTTGCAAGTTCATGCGCTACACCTTCTATGTATCATAGAAAATATTATATGTTCTGGATCTCTCCTTTTCTCACGTTTATCAATTTAGGTTGAATTGTATCGATCCCAACATTAGTACGTACAAATGGGGGTAGTATCATTGGGTGTAAAACATGATATAAATAAATATGTTGGCATGTTTGGCGCATGCCAACGACTGTGACATTTTAGCGATATAAATTGTTATACCCAAATTAAAAGACGACATGACATTTACATAAATAATGAAATATGTAAATCTAGAAAAGATGACATGTTTGACCCGAGGTTGGATTGAGTTGTGACATAAACCTGCCTGGACCCGCCCGGCTGTCCAGTAGTCACAACAATACCTATCCAATGTGGGTGGTTAAACATTGAGCCCAATAAAGACCCGAGGTTAGACTGAACTACGGTGTAAACCTGCCCGGAACCAACCGGCACATCCAGTAACCGTAGTGATATCTGTCTAATGTGAGTGGTCGGTGCTCTAAAAGGCTAAGGACAGGTGGTAGGGTTAAGTCAACTGAAAACACTTAACCAAAGATTCAACATGTTAACAAATATTGATGGGTGGGGTTAGGTATATACAAACACTTAACCACTTAACATGTTGACTAGAAAACCCTGGTAACGTAGGGACCCGTTTTAGCAGTAACCCAATTGAGGTATCAACGGTACCCTGAAACTAGGCAGGGTGGGGCACGATTACTGGGCTGATTGTAAGCGGTCAAATAACGGCAATTGTTGGGTGCACAGTGTAGGTCTAACGGTGTGCGGTCGTGCACGCACTCCGGAGCAGACAAGCAGGGCACTGGAGGCACCAGTAGTATAACCTATGTCTTCTAGTAATTGTGTCAGGGCCGCCACCAAGGGCCTTGATACACCCCATGGTGGGACCAGCATAGGTATCTACAATTCTTGGGGTAGCCGTAAGACACACGTACGAGTAGGAGCCGATCTTTAGAAAACAAAAAGGATCACTTCACCCTCAGCATGGGGTGCCGGTTAGAGTAATTCTAGTAAATGCAAAGATATAGTGTGGGTTCGATAGTATATTCGATTCTAGACTACACTCCCTTAGTTATGATACTATCCTGTTTTCAGTTAATGTCTATCATATCCTTTTCTTATTCACATACTGAAAAGTCGCTAGATTTACTCAGGATTTATGTCTGACTCCGTTTTTCTTTTCATCTTCTTTTCTTTCGTTCGCCCCCCCTCCCCCCAGGTCCACAGGGAGGAAACAACTCAGCTTAGTCAGACTCTTTTGCAAGCTTGAAGACAGTAGATGTACGGTTTGGATCTCTTTGGCTTGGATCATGGCTTTGGATATCATTATGGGGATTTTGTTTCTTTATTTTATGTTTTATGCTTCTTTGATAATCAAGACAGTTATGGAAATGTAATGTTTTTGGAAGTATTTTAAGACAATTATGGTATGGTTTGTGTAACACGTATTTTGATGAAATAAAAGTTGTTGTTGTTTCCGCTGTTTAAAAATATGTGTATTTATATCTGTCTTGTGTATCTGTGACTTATACTTATAAACCTCCACCAAAATTAGGGCATTCCCTTTGTGAGTGACCCTAACGGAGGTGGGGTGTTTCACCTGGTATCAGAGCATAGGTTTACCAGATAAGATAAAGTTTTTGATATTATTTTCAAAAGAAAGTTTAAAGAAGCATTTTTTTAGAAAAAGTATTATATTTTAAAAAGGCATGATCCCCCAAAGCCATGTGTACTATCTCCCTCTATCCTTCGTTTTGAATCTTTCCTTTCTGTTTCAGCATGTCTGGAGACCTTAACATTCCTGAAGGAGTACCGATACCCGGTTGGTTTAGGAGATTCTTAGAAGCTAGGGCCGCAAATGGCGCGGGCCCAGCAGATATCCTTCCTCCCCCAGTAGCATAATTCCTCCTCCTCCTGCTCCTCCCCTTGGAAATGCTTTTGCCAAAACATGTAGAGACTTCAAGTCTAGGGGTGGAAAAGACTTCCATGGAACTGAACCCTTTGTAGGAGCAAGAAATTGGCTAAAGGAGACCGAGGATCTGTTTGACATCTTCGGAGTTGATGATAGGAAAAAGATACAGCTAGCAGTGTGGTTGCTCAAAGATGAAGCTTCCTATTGGTGGGATATCATTAATGCTCAGAGGGCAGTGGAAACTTGGGATGATTTTTGGACAAGGTTCGAACTGAAATTCCTCTCCCAAGCTGAAAGGAGCCTGCAAATAGAGAAGTTCTTGAATCTTAAACAGGGAAGCATGACGGTCAGGGAGTACGTCAATCAGTTTAATCAGTTGGCCAGATTTGGGCTGGACTTAGTAAATACCCAACACAAGAAGGCGCTTCGCTTCGTCAAAGGTCTGAATGAGCCTATACACATCCTTGCCATGACCCATGTGTCCACGGGAGCGACTTATGAAAGCTTGGTGGACATGGCGTTGCTACACGAGGAAGACCACGGCAAGAAAGAGACTAAGGCGGAGGAAAAGAAAGAAGGTTTACAGGCTAAGAAGACAGACTTTAAGAAAGGAGGAAAGAACAAGAAGTCCCATGAGAAGAGAAAGTTCCATTTCTGTGGCATAGTTGGACATATAGAGAAAGACAGTCGGAAGAAGAAGGCAAAGATGGGTGGTTCCTTTCATTGCGGAGAGACTGGGCACCAAGCTAAGGACTGCCCAAAGAAGAAAGGACAGGGACAGAAAGCTGGATCTACTTCAGGGAGTCAAGTTCATGCTCTGACAGCACCTCCACAGGAACGAGGTAGTAATATTTCTATAGAATGTGTAGTCTATCTTTATGATCATCCAGTTCGCACACTTTTTGACTCTGGTGCATCACACTCCTTTATTTCATCTGCTTTAGTAGAATCTCTGCATCTAGACACTAGTATGGTTGAGGATCCCTTAGTAGTTTCAAATCCAATTGGGGGCTCCGCTTACTTGTCAATGGTTTGTTTGGGTTTGAAAATCTCTATTCTCAGTGTTGAGTTTAGTTGTAATGCCTTTGTTCTAGGCTTCTCGGGATATGGTTTGATCTTAGGCATGGACTGGTTATCCAGTAACGGTGCCATTCTTGATTGTGAGAAAAGAGTAGTTAGACTCTTGACTCAGCTTGGTAACACTCTAGAAATTTCCTGTAACCCTTTGAATGCTGTTATGCTTAGTTATCTAGAGTCGCTTGATGCTTCTGACGAGAATTTGCAGTCGGTTAGAGTAGTCCGGGAATATCCGGATGTCTTCGAGGAGGTGAAAGGCTTACCTCCGAAGCGGGAAATAGACTTCCGTATCTATCTTGTAGATAATGCAAAGCCCGTAGCTTTACCTGTCAGACATATGGCTCCAAAAGAGAGAAAGGAGCTCAGTAAGCAGGTTAAAGAGCTTCTAGAAAATGGGTTCATTAGAAGGAGCATTTCAGAATGGGGTGCTCCAGTGGTGTTCGCAACCAAAGCAGATGGTTCGCTTCGCCTCTGTGTTGACTATAGGGAGTTAAACAAGTTGACCAAGAAAAATAGGCACCCTCTTCCCCGAATCGACGATTTGTTTGATCAGCTTGTAGGCGCGTCGGTTTTCTCCTAACTTGATCTAGCAACTGGGTTCCATCAGCTAAGAGTAGCTGAGGATAGTATTGATAAAATGGCATTCAGAACCCCAGACGATTTCTTTGAGTGGCTTGTCATGCCTTTCGGCCTGACAAATGCACCTGCTTATTTCGTGGACCTAATGAGCAGAGTGTTCAGAGAATTCCTCAATAAGTTTGTGGTTGTCTTCGTAGACGATATCTTGATCTTTTCAAAGAGTGAGGAAGAGCATGCTCAACATCTGAAGGAAATCATGGATACTCTCCGAGCACATCAGCTAAAGGCAAAATTTTCAAAATGCCACTTTTGGAGAGAAGAAGTAAGGTTTCTTGGGCATGTAGTATCTAAAGAAGGGCTAGTCGTAGACCCCGCGAAGGTAGTTGCGGTGCAAGACTGGAAGGCACCAAAGAATGCAACTGAGGTCCGAAGTTTTCTAGGACTAGCAGGTTTCTACCGAAAATTCATAAAGGATTTTGCGAAAATCTCAGCTCCACTCACAAGGCTGACAAAGAAGAATCTAGTGTTCAATTGGGACTTGGATTGCGAGTTGGCTTTCCAACGCCTAAAAAGGGCTCTTACAATAGCCCCAGTCCTGACTCTGCCAGACGGAAGCAAGATGTTCACAGTTTATACAGATGCATGTGAGACAGGGCTAGGCGCTGTCTTGATGCAAGAAGGGAGGGTAGTAGCTTATGGTGGAAGGCAATTGAAAGTTCATGAAAAGAACTACCCGACCCACAATCTTGAGTTAGCCGCCATCGTCTTTGCACTTAAGTCTTGGCGCCATTATCTCCTAGGTGAGAAGTTCGAACTTTACACTGACCATAAATCGATGAAATATCTTTTCTCGCAGAAAGATCTTAACTTGAGGCAACATAGATGGATGGAGTTTCTTGCCTCGTATGACTTCGAAATTTCTTATACTCCGGGCAAGGGCAATGTGGTGGCAGGCGCCTTGAGTAGAAAGAAACTGACCCTAAGCCCACTCTTTGTAGAAAGGCAAAGCCTAGAGTATATAGCCAGTTTTAACTTTAGGCCCTCCTCTTATTTCGTACCGGGTTTGTTAGCATCTCTTGAGGTGCGCCCTACTCTTTTGGACACAATAGGGACGGCACAACGTGAGGACCCTCAGCTAGTTGAAGTGGTTGATAAGCTAATTAGGGGTGAGACTTCTAGTCACCTCAGTAGATACTCTATCGATGATAAAGGTTGGCTGAGACGCGACGAAAGACTATGCGTTCCACAAGCGAGAGAATTGGTAAAGAAGGTTCTCGAGGAAGCACATCGTTCCAAGATGACAATACACCCAGGCGGAGACAAAATATACACGGACATGAAAAGAGTTTTCTTTTGGAACGGCATGAAGAAGGACGTGGCAGATTTCATTTCTAAGTGTATGGTATGCCAACAAGTTAAAGCGGAACAGAAAAAGCCAGGAGGACTGCTTCATCCCCTAGAGGTCCCACAGTGGAAGTGGGATAGCATTTCAATGGACTTCGTTGAAGGGCTGCCTAGGTCGAGAAGGGGCAATACTAGCATTTGGGTAATCGTGGATAGGCTTACAAAGAGCGCCCACTTTTTACCTGTCAAGAGTAGAAGGACCGCATCATCCCTAGCGTCTCTTTACATCAAGGAGATAGTTCGACTCCATGGGATACCCTCCAGCATTGTTAGTGACCGAGACCCTATCTTCACAAGTGAGTTTTGGTGAAGTTTGCAAGAAGTTGTAGGCACTCAGTTATGTTTAAGCACGGCCTATCACCCTCAGACCGATGGTCAGACGGAAAGGGTGAATAGAGTTTTAGAGAATCTTTTGAGACTTTGTGTTCTAGACTTTGGAGGGACATGGGAGGATCACCTTCCCTTAGTGGAGTTTGCTTACAACAATAACTTCCAAGCTACCATAGGCATGGCACCCTTCGAAGCATTGTATGGAAGACCGTGCAAGTCACCAACTTGTTGGTGGGAGTCTACACATAAGGTTATTCTTGGTCCAGACATGATCAGAGAAACTTCAGAAAAAGTGGACTTGATACGAAGAAGGATGAAGACGGCCCAAGATAGACAGAAATCCTACGCCGACAAGAGAAGGACCGACCTTGAGTTTGAGGTTGGGGACAGAGTTTTTCTTAAGGTATCTCCTCTAAGGAACGTTGTTCGTTTTGGATCCACTGGAAAGATAGCACCGAGATTTGTAGGACCATTTCCTATCATCGAGATGGTTGGGAAGATGGCCTATAGATTAGAGCTACCCGAAAAACTGACCGGAGTTCACAACGTCTTTCATGTTTCTCATATCCGGAAGTGTTTACAAGAGTCTGCTGAAATAGTAGAGCCTAGCATTCTAGAAGAAGCCGAAATGGAACGTGAAGCAACTGTGAGAAGAGTTCCAACACGCATCTTAGGAACTGAAGTGAAAAATCTATGCAACCGCGAAGTTAAGCTCATCAAAGTTCAGTGGAGCGACGCCGAGGAAGACGCGACTTGGGAAACTGAGGCTAGAATACGCGCAGCCTACCCTTTTCTTTTTGAGGGTACATCTTTGATCTCTCTTTTTCCTTAAGTTATGCTTTATCTATCTTTTAGGCATACTTCCTCGACCCTTTCTCCTTAACTCCTTAGGTAGAAAACAAATGGATGCAAACATGTATTTGAAAACATGTTATGGATTATGGCTGCAAGTGATTGCTAGTGGTTGCTCGTGGATGCATATACACACACACCCTAGGTTTTAGATCGGCTCAGTCACTTCATACTACATATGCATATATGTATTCTCGTTCATATGTGGTTGAAATTTTATATGTTATTATATGGTTATCGCATTTGTATGAATTGTTGTGCACTCATGTAGAATTACGAGTAGGAAAAAATTTGCATACATAATGGATTCATGACACTTACATGATTCGCATTTAGGAGGTCAACTGAATCAGTCGACCGCCTGATTTCTGCATTAGATAGGGACATTTACCCACACAATGCATATGATCATAAAGCATTAGAAGTCTTTAAGGATAATGGACACTTGTGTTTGTTGGTTGAGTAGATGGACGACTGGATGGTAGGATATACATTCTTCCTAAACTTGAAGATTTCGGGGACGAAATCTTTTTAAGTGGGGGAGAATGTAACACCCCGTATATTCTATAACAGTGAAATTCATAAATTAAAGTATAATTAATTCTAATAAAAGAATTAAGGGAAATGGCTTACGCCATTGCGTTCGTCTCGGAATTCTAGTTGAGATAGAGTCCGAGTTTGCGTGAAACGGACTCCGTATGAAGGAGTTATGATCTCCGGAAGTTTCAGAATAAATTTGAAATTCAAAACAAGCTCAGAACAGGTTTAAAATTCGAATTCGAGTTAAAACTGGGCTGGGCGGGAAAATTCCCGCCTAGTGACCAGGTCGACACTAGTGTCGACTGGGCAGTCGACCTGGCCCCCCCAAGTCGACTACGCAGTCGACTTGGGTGTCGACCTGCAGGTCGACTTGCCTGGTCGGCCTGACCAGGTGGGTCTGACCCTGGTTCGACTTCTGGTGTGCTGTACGGTCTGATTTCCCTCCCTGTTTGCATCTGACGGCTCAAATTAACTTGAAAACTCTATAAATACACCCTAAACTCAATTAATTCACATAAGAAAATAAGAGAGAAGTCGTCATGCTGCCAGGAAGGAGTTGATCGTAGCCGCCAAGAATCAAACTAAGAACCAAATTAAAGTCTAATCAAATCAATCAACAAATTTCTACCCAAAGGAGAGCACCTCCAAATTCAGAAAACAGAAATCAGAAAACAAGATCTCGTCACACGTTGTAAGTATAGTGGTCTTTCAGAATCTGAATAAAATTATGATGTGATACGATGTAATTGAGAATCGAATTGTATTGTTGTTGTATAATGATGTAGATCTTGTGTATTGTGATGTTTCTATAGTGATTATGTGTATTGACTAGTGGCATAAATGGGTCGATGCAAGTTTATTATACGATTGTATATGAAAGTAATTGCAATTGCAAGTTTGTGGCAAAATCTATGATTAGATCCCTCTTATGTTTATGTTAATATCCCCTTTATGTTTATGTTGATATCATGGGCCATATACTTATGAAAACATATCCTAGATCTGAGATCTTTTATGCCTACATGACTCAAAACTTATGTATACATCTTGGATCCATTACCATTATGATTAGAACTATGTTAAATGCAGTTTGGGTTACATAAACTATGCAAGTTCATGTGGAAATAGACTATATATTAGATTTGGACATTTTTGGGTTGATTTACAACATGCTAGTTTTGTGTTCGACATTATACCAAGTTAATATGTTAAAACCCAAGTTTGTATAAATCTACATATGCCATCCTATGCGACACCCATTTAGTTGTATGTCAATTTTGAATGCAAGTTCACATGATCCAATGTTTATGTTAACGCCAATTTGCAAGTTCATGCGCTACACCTTCTGTGTATCATAGAAAATATTATATGTTCTGGATCTCCCCTTTTCTCACGTTTATCAAGTTAGGCTGAATTGTGTCGAGCCCAACATTAGTACGTACAAACGGGGGTAATAGCGTTGGGTGTAAAACATGATATAAATAAATATGTTGGCATGTTTGGCGCGTGCCAACGACTGTGACATTTAGCGGTATAAATTGTTATACCCAAATTAAAAGACGACATGACATTTACATAAATAATGAAATATGTAAATCTAGAAAAGACGACATGTTTGACCCGAGGTTGGATTGAGTTGTGACATAAACCTGCCCGGACCTGCCCGGCTGTTCAGTAGTCACAACAATACCTATCCAATGTGGGTGGTTAAACATTGAGCCCAATAAAGACCCGAGGTTAGACTGAACTACGGTGTAAACCTGCCCGGAACCAACTGGCACATCCAGTAACCGTAGTGATATCTGTCTAATGTGAGTGGTCGGTGCTCTAAAAGGCTAAGGACAGGTGGTAGGGTTAAGTCAACTGAAAACACTTAACCAAAGATTCAACATGTTAACAAATATTGATGGGTGGGGTTAGGTATATACAAACACTTAACCACTTAACATGTTGACTAGAAAACCCTGGTAACGTAGGGACCCGTTTCAGCAGTAACTCAATTTAGGTATCAACGGTACCCTGAAACTAGACAGGGTGGGGCACGATTACTGGGCTGATTGTAAGCGGTCAAATAACGGCAATTGTTGGGTGCACAGTGTAGGTCTAACGGTGTGCGGTCGTGCACGCACTCCGGAGCAGACAAGCAGGGCACTGGGGGCACCAGTAGTATAACCTATGTCTTCTAGTAATTGTGTCGGGGCCGCCACCATGGGCCTTTATACACCCCATTGTGAGACCAGCATAGGTATCTACACTTCTTGGGGTAGCCGTAAGACACACGTACGAGTAGGAGCCGATCTTTAGAAAACAAAAAGGATCACTTCACCCTCAGCATGAGGTGCCGGTTAGAGTAATTCTAGTAAATGCAACGATATAGTGTGGGTTCAATAGTATATTCGATTCTAGACTACACCCCCTTAGTTATGATACTTTCCTGTTTTCAGTTTATGTCTATCATATCCTTTTCTTATTCACATACTGAAAAGTCACTAGATTTACTCAGGCTTTATGTATGACTCCGTTTTTCTTTTCGTCTTCTTTTCTTTCGTCCCCCCCCCCCCAAGGTCCACAGGGAGGAAACAACTCAGCTTAGTCAGACTCTTTTGCAAGCTTGAAGACAGTAGATGTACGGTTTGGATCTCTTTGGCTTGGATCATGGCTTTGGATATCATTATGGGGATTTTGTTGCTTTATTTTATGTTTTATGCTTCTTTGATAATCAAGACAGTTATGGAAATGTAATGTTTTTGGAAGATTGTAAGACAATTATGGTATGGTTTGTGTAACACGTATTTCGATGAAATAAAAGTTGCTGTTGTTTCCGCTGTTTAAAAATATGTGTATTTATATCTGTCTTGTGTATCTGTGACTTATACTTATAAACCTCCACCAAAATTAGGGCATTCCCTTTGTGAGTGACCCTAACGGAGGTGGGGTGTTTCACTAATCTTAAAGCACATTTACAAAACACTTTATCCTCCATTATTGACATATATTTTTTGTGCAGAGATGGAACTACTGCTCTTCTCCTTGCCATCCAAAGAGAACCTTCAGCAAAGGCAAATCCAGAACTAAAAATAAACTGAGAAAATTCAGCAATGAGTCCCTTACCATACTTAATCCCATAACCCTTCAACACATGCTTCGCAATCGCAGGGTCGCTTACTATCATGAAGTTCCTAGGACCAGTCGCTAGTCTATAAATATGTCCATACTCTTTCATCCATTTAAATAGTGGAAAAACAGTGTGCCCCCTAGAAGGTCCGAGACATCTTCAAGTTTTGCATTCGCCGAAGGAATGTACGATTCGTCCACACTTGGGTTCAGTGGGCGGGTCAGTAGTGAAGTTAGCCAGTTCGGACTGACCCATGAACAGTTTGCATCGCTTTTGGACTTGGTTTAGTTGTCGTTAGGGGAAGATGAATGTGCAATGAGGTAGAGGTGGCTAGGTTTTGATTTGGCGGTAGTAAGTTTCAAAGTTTGGGATGGGGAGAGAAATGAGGACAAAGGAGAAGAGGAGATTGACATGGCTAATCGGGGTCGATTGCGCAAGGAATGGACCAAAGTGGTGAATATAACCCAATGGAAACACGGAATAAGAAAATGAAAGAGGAAGGAAACTGACAACAAACAGTAGAAATATAGTACAACAAACACAAATCTAGCTCACAAATAAGAATCAGGGATCCTCTGATAGTTCAAGCACTTAAAGAACGTTAAGTGATCTAGGATCAAATAAAGTGGACAAAAAATTTTTATTGACAAATTACCCAATTTTGACGGATCTGTAGTGGAAGGCGAAGAACGGAGTGGAGTGGAGAGTTTACACGGTGATAGAACTCGAACATTTTCTGGTCATGTTGAAAAGAGGGAAAGATGGGCCCTGGCGATTAAGATACAGTTTGAATGTCGAAATATTGTCCACAGTAAGGATTCGACTGAGGTTGAAGAAGGGGGGTTATGCACCGTGAAGCATGTAGTAGCTGAGCGTGACTGGGTTTGAAGACAGCGAGGAAGTAAATTGGATGAAGATCACGAGATGAGCAAAACAAGACGAGTACCTGAAATTTGATCGATTGATTTAGGATTTAGGGTTAGGGTTTGAAAGGGGATCCCGATTGATGAATGACATGGGAAGTGGAATGGGCGGTTTAACGTGAAATTTTAGTTTTCGCCCGCTTCAATAATTAACGAATAATTATCATTCAAACAAAACGTTTTTCATACCATTAAAGCATGATAGTTTTATTTTATTTTGTATGTACTTAAATTTTACAGATCAAGTGCATAGCAAGAATTAGGCATGGCTGGTAGTCTTATGATCATTTTCAGACATCAATTGATTTGGATATAATTTACATCATCGTTGGTTAGTGCTTATGGTCCAAAATGGATCAAAGAATTTTGATAATAAAAGTTGTTTTTACGTATATACAATATATTATTAACAGTAATTATTATATATCCAATATTTATTATTAAAAGTTATCTATAATTATAAACTATTATTTATTTTAGATTTTATTTATTTTTGAATTTTATGAAAGTTTCAAAATTTTATCTCAAAATTATTAAATTTTGATTATTATTTATTCATTATTGCATTTTAAATATTGAATATGATTATCAATTACAATTATTAAATAATAGATAGATATTATTGCTTGATATTTCTTTAAAAACTAATTAGTAAATAATGTTATTATGCATTAGTCATAATAATTAATTATTTAATTATAAGTTGTAAATAATTTATTATATTAAATAATTATTTATTTTATTATTTTTTTAAATATTAATTATTATTATTTATTATTATTATTTAACTATCGGTTATAAATATCACTTTATAGTACTTAAAATTTATTGTTAATTAAAAATGATTAAATATTAACCTTAATTATTATATAATTACTAGTTGTTAATCATTTAATAGAAACTATTTAAAATTAATTATTAAAAGTTATCATTAAAAGCTGATACTTATTTTTAATATTATGTTTTTCGCAATCGGTTTTACTAAAATACAGTTATTGCAAGTGGCGAAAACAGTTGCTAAAGGTATTTATTCGCAACTGACTTGGAAGCGTAGTTGCAAATAATATATTTGTTGCAACTGTTATGGAAGCACAGTCGCTAAAAGTATGTTTTTGCAACAGGAAGGGAAGCGCAGTTGCTAAAAATATGTTTTTCGCAACAGAAAGAAAATGTTTGTTGCCAAATCTCACCTATTGCAACTGCTATAATAGGTCTGTTGCAAATATCATCTATTGCAACTGTAATGTGTCGCCTGCTGCAAATAAGTAGTTGCAAAAGAGTATTTTTCCTGTAGTGAAGTGAAGCTTTGTAACCAATTTTAAAAAATATAACGCGTAGGTATTCAAACCCAAAAAACTAAATTTTATCATTATTTAGTATTTATAAAAAAATATTAGTTAGTTAAATTTATTTGAATAACTTGAAATTTGGATTATGTAATTAAAGTCCACTATTTTTTTGGGAATATGTAATTAAAGTAAAAATGTGGACATAAATATAAAATATTAGAAGCTAATGATAAATTATACGTACATAATTATATAAACTTTTAAATATTAGGACCTAAATTCCAAACTTCCAATATTTTTCACCAATTTTTTGACTAAGTTTGTCCTTCGGCCTATTTTCCACCTTTATAATAATGTCCATATCAAAATATGAAATGCCAAAAGTGGTAAAATAATATGAGAGAATTAGTAGATATCTACAAAATGATAAACTAATTTGAAAATAAAATTTCGAGAGAGAACAAAGGAAAAGCGATAAAAACCACAGAATTGAAAATTTTGTGTTTGTCTACTTGCTAGGCCCACTGTGGCTTCTGCATATTGCACTGTATTATAGAATCTATTGTATCTGTATTGGAAATTAACATTTGTTGGGATTAATTAATGTTATGTAATGTTGTTAACGCCGAATGCATTAAATTTTTCTTTGAAATTATGAGCGTTTTTTGAATCAACCTTGGGAACACACTTTAAAAACACTTGGGACCTTATTGCTGGAAAGAAGGGAGTGTGAAAAAGAATAAACCTTTTTTTTACACATCCAGCTCTTCATGATTTGATTCAAAACCACACAAAATGAAAACGAATAGAACAACAAATATGATGAAGATTTACATGTCTACCGAATGATGATGACATGTCTTTATTATTTTGAACTTGTGAATTTGAAATTGGCGCAAATTCTACAACATATAGTTGAATTTGTGAATTTGTATAAACTAAACTATTAATGTGCGAACAACCACTGAAAAATGCATGCTACATATTCAAACATTAGTGGAGGTAATAAAATAATAATCATATCTAGAAACTTAATATTCACCACTAATAAGTAAAATTATCTGTTATCACGAGCAAGTAATTATATGTGCTCATATCGTGCACGTAGCACAAAATAGCATCTAAGAACTCTCCTTATCTTTGAAAATTATGCAACCGACAAACTAGAAGTATGATGTCATATTTCAGACGTTGAACAATGAACAGTCGAATCATTATATCAACTGCACATTTTCTAAGAAAAATAAATAAGGTTTCGTTTATGCATAACGTAAACAATAGTCGAGTAACATATTCACTAATCTAGTAGTAACCAGTGTACCAATATTATGTTATGCAACAGCATTTTACTAAACTAAATGTCAAACCAAATAGTCGAAAATAAGTTTTGTTTTAAATTACATGCATTATTATATTTCGCTAACTCGGCGATGCAGTATAAAACTTCCAATTCTATATCAAGTCAGTTTATTTTATAATAAACAAAACATGTATCAAGCACCACCGAACTAAATATCAAATTACTTCCCACAATTTCAACAAACTAAATTTTAATGCCTGCAATCAGTGGTCAAAGTTAATTTATCCCCTTAAGCAAATACATTTATTATAGTGCACTAATTTTTTGAATAATAAAAACGGTTGTAATGTTAATATTACCAGGTTAATATTGTTGTTGTGTTCGAATAATAAGCAATGTTTACGTTTCGATAATAAGTACGCCCTAATGTTGTGACTAAATACGACTGAATTGTTTAAAACTTCTTAATTCAAGATAATAAGTTTTAAGGACAACCCTTCTAAATGTTGAAACCAAAATTGGTCACAACACCAAAGGTGTTATAGAAACACTTCACCAAATGGTTAGATTAGAAAATAGGGCCACGTAATTAAAAATAAAAAGCAAAAAATTAATGAACAAGGAGTTTTTAAAGTGGTTCGGTCGATTTAAACCTCCGTCCACTATTGGAGCATTTTCATTATCATTGAGAGATTTACAAAGTTCATCGCCTCATACATTACAATGATATCACTCATTCTCTTTGTCATAATGATCTTCCACTTTTTTACTCTCTTTTAGTTTTAGATCTCACTTGAATTCGTGGAGGAATGGATTGGATCGCGCGAACTGTGAAAGTTATCTTGTAGATCTTCAATCACTTAGGCATTTTGATGCTCTTCCTTAATTAGATATGAATTTTGTGTTAGATCCGCGCTTTAGAGAAGATTATAGCGGCTGGATATCACTTGAATTGAGTTAGAGCGATTTTCCATGGCATATGAAGGAGATTAGAAAAGGTTTGATTGAATTTGAGAGAACTCTAATGTTGATTAGAATAGATTTGATCCACTTGTTGTTGGAGAGAAGTTGTTTGATCTATGGAAGTCATTAATGGAGCTTGGAATGGCATATGAAGGAGATTAGAGAATGTTTAATTGAATTTGAGAGAACTCTAATGTTGATTGGAATAGATTTGATTAATTTGTTGTTGGAGAGAAGTTGTTTGATCTTTGGAAGTCATTAATGGAGCTTGGAATGGCATATGAAGGAGATTAGAGAAGGTTTGATTGAATTCGAGAGAACTCTAATGTCGATTGGAATAGATTTGATTCACTTGTTGTTGGAGAGAAGTTGTTTGATCTTTGGAAGTCATTAATGGAGCTTGAAGTGTTGAAGAAATGATTTGGCGGCCCTTCGGGGTAGAAGGAATTCCTCCCCTTCAAGTGTGGTGTAGTGGAGTATTTATAGATGGTGTTTAAAGGGTAGTGACAAAGTGGTAAATAGGGTGTATTGTAGGCGCAAGTTTGGCGACTTGATTCACCAGCGGCATGACATGAATTAAACGACATGGACTAAAGGGAGTCAACGGATTGAACAAAACTGGCATGACATTGTGGCTTAAATGATATTTGCGACTTGATTTTGTCCTTGGAAATAACGACTTGCCTTGGATTTATAAAGTGCGGCATGTTAACTTATTCAAATGCCATGTGTACTGCACATGTTACTCTTACTTTGTAACGGTTATATGAAGTACAGCTGTCCCATACGGCTTGGCATTATAAAGCATTTCCAAATGACCCGCTTTGCTCCCACGACTTGTTGCCTTTTCTTAGAATGCAAGAAACAGTACGGACTCAATAACAACCTGGTGTGTGGGTACATGTCTTCTGGAAAAACCTAATACATTTCTTACGACTTGCTTTTTCACATTCTTCCAATGCTATGACAGCTGTCCCGCCTTTCTTTACAACTGGCGCCTGCTCACTATTACTTGTAGCTTTAATATTCCAACGACATGAATGTTTCTAATATGATAACGACTTGCTTTTGGTTATTTGCGACATGGTATGAATTGTTTAAATGCTCATGTAGCCTTTGTGATCTGGTTGTAATATCTATACCATGTTTTACATTCAACTCAAAGCATTTTCTCCAAGTTTATACAACCTGACAGTAGCATGGTCCACGGATCTATCATATGATAAATTTTATCATATGTACACATTTGGCATCTTCAACAATAAAATGGTCCACTCACATATGTCCATGTCGCGTGGCCTAGCTTCATCTCCATTGCCACATGGCACTTTCTGGACGTCATGCTTTTTCATGCGATATGCTTTTAGCGGCATGGCTTTGTTAGAGATTATGCCCTAGAGACAATCCATTTGATGAAATTGATAACAATGTTGTTGTTATTTTATTCGTAATAAAATAATATTCTAGTATATTATATTTACCGCGTAATATAAATATTAATATAATGGAAGTCCTTAGAACTATAATACGGAATTATATAATTCGAATAAGACTTGAATTTGAGATTATATAATATGATAAGTATTATAATTCTTAAATGTCCCTAGTCGAGTTTTATTGTTTATATAGGACAACAATAAAGCGTTGAGACAAGTATATTGACTGACTGATGATCACATCTCATTGATCATTTAAATACTTGATATTAAAGTCAAAATATAAATACGTATTGGGCTGACCCACCGTGTGATTACTACATGGAATATAATCAATAGTATTATAAGTTGTTCTCCTAGTGACAGAAATGTAATGGTCCTCAGACCTGAAATCATTATAATTTTATTCGAGGATATTTATGTTTTGATATCATCTAAAGTTATTTCGTAACAGAGTAATGATAACGGTGATTATTAGATATATCTCAAATCAAATGAAAGTTATGAATGATCTAGATGGAATTTAACCCTACGATACATTTGTAGTGATATCCATGGGCCTCCTGATTGATGAGACTGTAAAATGCATGGCCGTGCTCAAATATTGATTTGTTTTAAACAGTCTACTCATCGATCAAGAAAAACAGATTAAATTATAACGAGGATGATACGATCCATGCCTCTAGTTTGATCCTGGATATATTGGTTAAAATGATTATATTACATTAATACACTGGTCACCGAAAGGTTGTATCGAATCGTTGATATTATTATAACTTGGGTAACAGCGACGTATTGCTAGATGCCAATCACTGTTTATGATTTTAAATACGATTTAAAATCATTGCCAACCTAGTAATAACCTATAGGATCACATACTTAGAACATTATAAGGGGAAGTCTATTTTGATTTTGGATTAAATAAAATATCAACCGTTGATATTTGTGATAGAAAGGGTATAAGGAATTTTTCCTTATTTCATGCACACGTGTACTTATTAAAAGGGGTTTTTCTTCCTTCTAATAATAACATGGGTATTCATTTTTGTGGCAACCGACTCTTTTGAGAAAAAGAAAACCCTAAATCAAATAGGAATGGCGGCTAGCACCGCTGCCTTCCTCTTCTTCTTCGATCAACTCGATGGTTGAAGATAATGTTCGCGTGGATACTTATGGAGGGACGATGTTTTTCATGCTTAGATTCGATCATCCAACTACCGGCGAGATTCCAGACTCGAAGAAATTGGGGCTAATCGACTTCGAAAGAACCCTAAGTACAATTTTTGTTTATTTCAATCTATTGTTTTTCGTAATAGATCCATTTAGGGTTATTATTTCCGCTTCTAATTTGTTAGTAAAACCCTAAATTAGAACTTTCAATGGTATCAGAGCCAAGGGTTTGTGAAAATGATTGATTGTGTTTATTTGATATTGTTTCATGTATGAATCGTTTAATTTTGCGTCTGGGTTGATGTCGATAACGTAAGAATAATAATAATAAACAGATTCGCAGTTTTGATTGCAAATTGTTGTTTGATACTTTGTCTGTTAGTTGAACGTCAAAAACCATGAGTTCAGGAAATATTGATAAATTCGATTCAATAAGGTGAAATTGTTTAATTGTGAATTAACTGTATTTGATACAGTATGTAAAACCGTTTTACTGAAAACAAAATTTTATGTTTGACATAAAATTTTGAAAAGGATTTATTATTGACTAAATCAGAATTTTAACAAAGTTTAAAATTGCTATCACCTTGATTGTTTATCATAAAACCCTGTTTGTAGATCAAAAACATATTTTTTGATCAAATTGACAAATCATTTTGGACACTTATGCTAGTTATCTTAAAATGATTGATTTATGTGTTATGAACACAATAGGAAGTTACAATAGGTATAAAAACGAATTCCATTTCAAATTGTTTTATTATAAACAAAACTTTGTTCTGTTAGGTAATCTGAAATGATTATATGTTAATATTTGATAGTAATAATGATATTTGGATTGCCAATTTTACTAATTAAAACAAGGTAACCTATAATCGAAGGTATTGATTTGATAGACAACAGAATCTGATTCTGGATTTATTATTTGGCACTGTTAAATCAGTTTATTAATGAAATAAAACTGATTCATTTACATATGAATTGATATTAGACATTGATTCCATTTAATGAATCTATTTATATAAGAAAAAACAATGCCAAAATGATAATCAAGTCTGTTTGTTTTTATGAATAATTAATGAACTGACTATTTTATGCATTTCCTTCTTTTGGTTAAAATATATTTTACTGATTATTTAATCAGTGGGATATTTTTCATATTATATTTGATTTACTGAAATCAATTATATGAAAAGGAATTTGTTATTACAATTTTCAATTTTGATCTTCATGTTTGGTTTTAAATCTGAATTATGATTACAAACTAAGACTAGTTTATTTGATAATAAAACTGAGTTAGAAATTTATAAATAATTTCTCTGTTTTGAATTGAGATTACATCAATAATCATTAGAATAAATTCAAGTCACAATAAGTGTATTGTTATTTGTTGATTCTATAAAACTTATACATGATGTAATCTCATGATATATTCATAAATATGTACTTGACATATATACAAATGCATATTGATTTTGATCATCTAAATCACTTTTGAAATCTGTTTTAAACATTATAGAAAAACTGGTTTTCTGTTCTGGCTTTATATTTGATATCTGTTTTACAAATTACACCATATTAAATTTATATGTTTACTGATGTATGAATCTATGTTTCAATAAATCATCTCGATCTTCAAATTAGTGATAGATAGATTCGGGGTTGATATGTTTTACATGATCTATGCTTAAGTCCAATGCATACCTTTTATCAGGTTTTGCTAATTTGAAAGGCAGTTAAAGTTTTCTACATTTAAACATATTCTGGTAGTTATAAGTTTAATAAAAAGGTTTCAATAACATAATTATTCCTATGTTATAAACTGATTAGTTTTGGTGGCATGAATCACAGATTATTATATGAATATGTTTGTTCAGTAATTCTGTATTGCAATTATGCATACAAATAAATAGTTTTGATGTACACATGTATATGGTATATTGATATCAATCATTGTGTGTGTGTGTGTATATATATATATATATGAATATACATACATATATATATATACACATATACATACAAAATGAACACAGTTCATACTAACCAGTTAAATCTGTGTTTAAATGAGTTATGACTCATATATTGTTTGTATGTGAATTTGGAT
Source organism: Allium sativum (assembly GCA_030737875.1). Taxonomy (NCBI): domain Eukaryota; kingdom Viridiplantae; phylum Streptophyta; class Magnoliopsida; order Asparagales; family Amaryllidaceae; genus Allium; species Allium sativum. The sequence continues at coordinate 535,728,972 of CM060926.1, forward strand.
ATTGAGTGAATCATACATTATATATATAATGACTTCTGTTTATATGGATAATACTTTATATTTGTATGTATGATGTCTGTGTATTCTAAGTCACTTTGAAATCTGTGTATTCTAAGTCACTTTGAAATCTAATTTGACAATTCATATGCCTCGACTTTATACGTACAATTCTGATTGAGATTTGATTATAAGATAATTTGAGCAGGAAATGGTATATCCAATATGTTTGTTGTCAGATCTGAATATCTAAATATCCTAATTTATACTTGCATGAGTAAAACAAGTGTTGTTTTCACTAGTATTGTAAAATCCGACATTGGTTTATATTCCAGTCATACCGTTTATACATGAAAAGATATATGTGTGTGTGTGTGTGCGTGTGCGTGCGCATTTGAACTTGTTCATATGCATATATAAATATATTAATTAGCTGTATGTATATACATTTAATGTATATATATATATAACTACTGTAATGCATAAAACTGCCCTATAGCTAATGTGTATACATTTGATATAACTTACAGCATGCACATTATAGAATATATCATATATTTGATGTATGTATATATATCATTACTGCATGTTATGATTATATGTATATGCAATTGATCAAGATGTATACTGCATATCATATATATACATTTGATGCATATATGTGTTATTAATGCTACAAACACTAGTAAATTAGCCTGTACATTTGATGTGCAATATATACATAAATATGTAATTAGATTACATTTGGATGTGCAGTACATAATATATATAATATTTATGTTTAGTTGTGGCGAATGTAAATTGTTATCTAAAGCAGCAATGATTTTGATAAATATATTCATACTAATAGCATATTGGTATGATATAGAAATCGAATTTCAAGTTGCTGCATAACTATGAATACTCGATTCATGTTGCTAATGGCAATCCTTAAATAAGATTATATATACATTTGATGTATATAATTTAAGTTGACCGTATGATTAAAATTGTTTTATTCAGGGGGAGCAGTAATGCCTAGATAAACTTGAAATTGTTTCAGTAGAAGCGACAGATATGCATTGGTCTGTACTGCATATATAAGTACTATACAAGCATTACTTGTTTTCAAGCATATAAAATGCATAGTACTGATTGTAGTCTGTACATAGAAGAGGCACAAATAGATAGTTTGTATATTACAATATGAAGTGTTATATGTTACCGTGACTAATAATATGAGTCTTTTCATTGTATGCATAGGATATATATGTGGTTTATGGTGCATGTTCTGTTTATGAGATAACGACATATGGTTGGTTGACTGTTTTCAAAAATAATCATCATATTCTATATATTATGTTGAAAACAGTTGCTTGTATATATGCTTGCAGCGAATTCTCATGGTGTTAATATTTAATATGTTCAAATTAATAACCCAATTGGGCTTTGGTTTACAAAATTGTATATGCTAATAGGCTTGATATTCATATAACAAACCAGTTATTTGCATCTGGCTATACACATTCATATCAAAATGTTAACATTGATTTTGTAAAATCATATTCAAAACCTATATTAAAATGTTCAATACCTTTTAATATTGAATTCTCCAAGTCTGGTTATACTGTTAGTTCATGACCATTTGCCTTGAAATGTTCAAAAAGGAAATAAATTTGCAACCTATATACACCGTTGAATTTAAATTCATATATGCATTTAATATATTTTATTTATATCCATTTTATATATGAATATATAATACATGTATTTTGATATATGTAAATAACTTTAATATTGTTTTCACTACGGATTATAAATTCCCTTTAAAGCAAATTTTGTTATATTAAATCATGGTGAAGTCTTCCAATAGTACACCCATCAATGTCTAATCTCATTGGATGTAGGTAACGCCAAAGCGTTGTGCATCCTCTTATTTTGGTTATATGAGGTAGGAGTAATTGTCATGCTTCGACTGTATTATTGGGTTTGATTTAACTAAGGCTACATAATAGGATTATGGCCTTAGAGACAATAGCATAAATTATTCTATATCTTGAGCAAATGAATAATATTGAACAGAATGTTCATCATGCGATCCAAGAATTATATACACGATATAATTGACATAAGATGTCTACCGGTTATGTTTTGAGGATTAGCCAAAGCTAGGTCAAGGCATGACTAGATATGGATCTTGGAACACCGTTATATATAAATACTCATATGTATGTATAAACAGAGGGATGTTAATTTGAGTGGGAGCGTATTTTAGTTTAAATAACACATTTATATTAATATAAATTTTGATTGTCAAAATTTTATATTTTATTAAATGGATATTAAGAATCAGTTATTATTCATTATCTACTGTAGATATTAAATAATATATGACTCGGTAATTTAAATTAATCCTTAAGAAGGATATAAATTGAATAAAATCAAATTTCTTGACTAACATTGAAATTTGAGGATTGTCCTCAAACAAATTAAACGTAATTGTTATATTAACATAGAGGATCTAAAATGAAAGTTTGAGGTGTGACTTCAACCGAATATTATTTAAATGTTATAACAATCTACTTATACGTTTCTATATTAGATACCAGATATAAATCACATAAATGTATGTTAATTTACGGAAGTTGCAAAATAAGTAGAGATCTGATAAAATGACAAGTGGACTTACGAATGGAAATGAAACAAAAGTAGTTGGATTATCCATAGAAAGTTAATTCTTGTTGTGTAAACTAGCTTAATAAAATTAATAAAATAATTGTTATTATGAAATTCCATTTAAAATAAATGTAATTATAAATCTTGTTCAGACAAGTTTAAATTTCATTTGTAATAAAAGAACAATTGTTATTCATTTTATTTAAATGAAATATCTTATGGAATTTCACAAATAGTTAATGAACTTTATACTTGACATAAATACTGAGTGGATTAAATTTAATAATTTAAATCCATCACACCTTTAGCATTGTCAGTTAGCCAATATAAACAAGAAACTCATATCAAAACTCCATAATGATGGATTTTTGAGGTCATTTGATTTCGAATCATATGAAGAATGCAAATCTTGTTTATTGGGAAAATAAATGAATCACCTTTCACTTGACACAGTGAATGGACTATTAAGTATCGGGTTTCATATATAATGATGTATATGGAGCAATGAATACATATGCTAGATGTAGGTTTTATTACTTCGCTGATGATATTAGTAGACATAGATATGTATACATATCAGAATCCTTTGAAAAAGTTCAAAGAATTCAAAGTGAAGTTAGAAACCAATTTTAATAGAATATAAATACTTTTCGAACAGTTCGAAAGAGAATATTTAAGCCAATAAATTTAATGACTATCCAGATGAGTTTGAAATTGTTTCACGACTCACACCACCTAGAACACCATGTTGAAATGGTGTGCCTGGAAGGAGTAATCACACCTTATAGGATATGGTACGACCAAGATAAGTCATATAGATCTTCCAATAAATTAAATTGAGAACAATTTAATTAATCCTACTAAAACAAGTCTTAAGACGCCATATAAGATATGGATTAGAAAATGTCCTAGTATGTCTATATGTGCAGATTTGGGATGTATGGCGCTTGTTAAACGTCATTCCTCTGATAAGATCGGACCCAAATCAAATAAATATTTTGTGGAATATCCAAAAGAAGATAAATGGATATTAATTCTATAAATCCTCTGAAAATAAAATGTTTATTACTCGAATTGATATCCTTATAAAAGAGAGCCAGTCTCTAACACACCCATGAGAATAAAATAGAATCTGAAATGTCTCGGAGACCACAAAATACCATTGAATCTTGTATAGACAAGAAATTGAGTGGGAGTGACACAATAATTACAATGTTATATATTGATAACACATTAATTATTGTGAATAATAATATTTATAAGACAAGAAATAGATACTGATTCTAAGAAAGAAAATGTTTGGATTAAGAAGTTCATAATTGAACTTAATTCATTGTTGATCCAATGATTTACATTGTGATAACTATACGGCTATTGCTCAAGCCTAAAACCTTAAACTCACTATATATCCAAACATATATTTAAGAAATATAATTCTTATGTGAAGTGCGGCATGTTAACTTATTCAAATGCCACGTGTACTACACACGTTACTCTTACTTTGTGACGGTTATATGAAGTACAGCTATCCCATACGGCTTGGCATTATAAAGCATTTCCAAATGACCCGCTTTGCTCCAACGACTTACTACCTTTTCTTGAAATGCAAGAAACAGTATTGACTCAATAACAACCTGGTGCGTGGATACATGTCTTCTGAAAAAACCTAATACATTTCTTACGACTTGCTTTTTCACATTCTTCCACTGCTATGACAGCTGTCCCGCCTTTCTTTACAGCTGGCGCCTGCTCACAATTACTTGCAGCTTTAATATTCCCACGACATGAATGTCTCTAATATGATAACGACTTGCTTTTGGTTATTTGCGACATGGTATGAATTGTTTAAATGCTCACGTAGCCTTTGTGATCTGGTTGTAATATCTATACCATGTTTTACATTCAACGCAAAGCATATTCTCCAAGTTTATACAACCTGGCAGTAGCATGGTCCACGGATCTATCATATGATAAATTTTATCATATGTACACATTTGGCATCTTCAATAATAAAATGGTCTGCTCACATATGTTCCATGTCGCATCGCCTAGCTTCATCTCCATTGCCACATGGCACTTTCTGGACATCATGCTTTTTCATGCGATATGCTTTTAGCGGCATGGCTTTGTTAGAGATTATGCCCTAGAGGCAATCCATTTGATGAATTGATAACAATGTTGTTATTATTTTATTTGGAATAAAATAATATTCTATTCTATTATATTTACTATGTAATATAAATATTAATATAATGGAAGTCTTTAGAACTATAATACGGAATTATATAATTCGAGTAAGACTTGAATTTGAGATTATATAATATGATAAGTATTATAATTCTTAAATGTACCTAGTCGAGTTTTATTGTTTATATAGGACAACAATAAAGCGTTAAGACTAGTATATTGATTGACTGATGATCACATCTCATTGATCATTAATATACTTGATATTAAAGTCAAGATATAAATACGTATTGGAGAATATCGTATTGGGCTGACCCACCGTGAGATAACTACATGGAATATAATCAATAGTGTCATAAGTTGTTCTCATAGTGACAGTGCTGTAATGGTCCTCAGACCTGAAATCATTATAATTTTATTCGAGGATATTTATGTTTTGATATCATCTAGAGTTATTTCGTAACAGAGTAATGATAACGGTGATTATTGGATATATCTCAAATCGAATGAAAATTATGAATGATCTAGATGGAATTTAACCCTACGATATATTTGTAGTGATATCCATGGGCCTCCTGATTGAGTGAGACTATGAAATGCATGGCCGTGCTCAAATATTGATTTGTTTTAAACAGTCTACTCATCAATCAAGAAAAATGGACTAAATTATAACAAGGATGATACGATCCATGCCTCTAGTTTGATCCTGGATATATTGGTTTAAATGATTATATTACATTGATACACTGGTCACCTAAAGGTTGTATCGAATCGTTGATATTATTATAACTTTGGTAGCAACGACATATTGCTAGATACCAATCACTGTTTATGATTTTAAATACGATTTAAAATCATTGCCAACCTAGTAATAACCTATAGGGTCACACACTTAGAACATTATAATGGGAAGTCTATTTTGATTTTGGATTAAATAAAATATCAACTGTTAATATTTGTGGTTGAAAGGGTATAAGGAATTGTTCCTTATTTCATGCACACGTGTACTTATTAAAAGGGGTTTTTCTTCCTTTTAATAATAACATGGGTATTCATTTTTTGTGGCAACCGACTCTTTTGAGAAAAAGAAAACCCTAAATCAAATAGGAATGGCGGCTAGCACCGCTGCCTTCCTCTTCTTCTTCGATCAGCTCGACGGTTGAAGATAATGTTCGCGTGGATACTTATGAAGGGACGATGTTTTTCATGCTAAGATTCGATCATCCAACTACCGGCGAGATTCCAGACTCGAAGAAATTAGGGCTAATCGACTTCGAAAGAACCCTTGGTACAATTTTTGTTTATTTCAATCTATTGTTTTTCGTAATAGATCCATTTAGGGTTATTATTTCCGCTGCTAATTTGTTAGTAAAACCCTAAATCAGAACTTCTAGGCTTCTCTCCGATATGAATGTTGCAGCTTGCTTTATAAAGGAATCAACCTAAGTTACGTTGAGCAACATACATCACAGCAACGACCTGGCATTAATGGAAAGAACGACATAGAGTAATTGCAGTATGAAGGTTCCAACGACTTGGTTTAATGGCATGGCGTGCTACAACATAAACTGGATCCATTTCAGGACTTGCAACATGAACTATTTGCAGCTCATGCCGTGCACACGACATGGTCGGTCTTAACGACCTGAGTACGGCTGACGTGGAGCGACTTTGTTCCATGTCGTGTTAACGACTTAGAATCATGCGACAGTTATGGACAGTTTTCTGCTTAGACCGTAGCCAGAACATTATCCTTTGACATCAACTCTTTGAACCGCGTTTTAACGGGGTTAACATTTTCCCCTCGAAGCTTGTATTTTTCGCTTGCGAGAAATGCAAGCTTCGAAATGAACATTGTAACTGGTGAGCCTTTCCTCGATTGATCTTGTAGAACAGACTATAATCTGGATTTGCTCACATCTTCATGTTATTTGATCTGGTATCACGAATTCCAGTGTATTTTAGCATCGCTAATGACTTGCCAGAATTTCGTCTCAGTTTGTTGTCACTTGGCATTGCATTGGAGCGTAAATTGCTTTACTCCACTTGTTCTGTAATCAAAACAAGCAGTTGCACGATTTCGGACTTATACTTCGCCATCGACCATCTATATCGATAGAGGATTAGTTAAATCATTAGAAAGTGAATTATAGCGAATTTTATCTTGAATTGAATAAAGTGTTTGCATAGGGTTGTTTTATTCAACGGTTCATAACTCATCGAATATTATTTGTACAAACACGAAATTCTAATTCTAATTCACGTTAACGCTTAAGATCAGCTAATCGACTAAAACCAACTGTGAACTTCAAACATCATCGTTTTAATTAACATATATGATAATATACAACATTTCTCAATTTAGGAAATACGTATCTGTGGTTTATTTTCTGTCTCTTTTTGGAGAAGCCTTGGATTTTTGTGTCCCCTGCTTAGGAGGTCGTCATTAGACTTCATTTTGGGAAGGACTTTTATTGTTCAATGTTTGTTTACTTTGTCGATTAGTTCTGACATTAGAGACTTCATTAGATGCCCCGTGTTTTGGAGAGGTCATCTATAACCCAGTGTTTGTCTTTTCATGTCAATTGAATCAACATTATAGATTTTTTTGGGCATTGTTGATTTCTTCTGTGGAGAGGTGGACCTTCTGTGTTGGCGCAGAAGTCTGACACGAAGGATTTTGATTTTTTTTTTCCCCTGTTATGGGGGGTTTACCCTTTACTATGGAGGGACTTTTACCCCTGCTATGGAGGGTGCCCTTGCTATGGAGGGACTTTACCCGTGCTATGGAGGGTGCCCTTGCTATGGAGGAACTTTACCCTTGCTGTGGAGGGACTTTTAATTTTGCGCAGTTCCACAAGGTGATCGTCAGTTTTCGTGTCGGATACGCTTAACTATGGTAAGCGATCGCATCCAGACTGAGAAGCTCTCTTGACAGAACTTTGCGGGGTTTGCGTCATTCCGCAGGGTGAACATCGGTCCTTGTGTGTCAGATACACTTATCCATAGCAGACGATCGCATCCGGACCGAGAGGTTCTTTTGAACATCAGTCGTCGTGTCGGAAGCACCTAACTATAGTAAGTAATCGCATCTAGACTAAGAGGTCGTAACCCCTTGGAACTTGTAAGGGTTTTGCAACATTTCGCAGAATGAACATCGGCCTCCTGCTCGATGCACTTAACGATGGCAAGTGATCGCAGCCGGACGCGGACTGCCCCTTGGAACTTGCAGCCTCTAGCATTGACTCCGCATCTTCTTGCTGAATTCTTCACCGTTTGACTCCTGGTCACTCCTCTCGCTCAGTCTTCAAGGTGGTGCTTTTCATTGTTGCATTCATGCATGTTGATGTTTTTGCACTCGACGTTGGAATTGGTGTTATTAGGATCGCCACTTCGCATCGGGTTTCAAGGAAGCAAGTGGTCGTCAAATAGCCTATAATAAGGAATCGTCGTTTAGCAAATTTTGAATTATTGAAAATGTTGCAAGTAAGAGATTTTACTCGGGCAAATATGCTCTTAATCACAGAGCTAATGTTTTGTGCATCAGTTGCAGATGATTACAAACTATTTACAAATAGTCTTGAATATAGCAGAAAGTAAAGCATAAAGTAAAGCATGAAATAAAGTAGGAAGTAAAGCAATAGCAATGGTGATCGCTTATTCCGAGCCATTGAAATTAGACTACCACTGGTTGTCAGTGGAGGATCGGCTTCGGTTTGGTTTGAGCAAGAGCTTCATCGCTTGATGCACCTTGCCCCTGGGGAGTCGGAGCAGTGTTTGAGGATTGTGGATTTTTCACATACTGTTGTAGCCTGTTTTTCCTGATCAATTCCTCAACAAGGCTCTTCAAGTGCTGGCATCCATTGGTAGTATGATCAGGCTAGTTATGAAACCTACAGAACTTTCCCGAGTTCGTCGCTTTATCGCCTACCCTTATCGTATCTGGCTTCACATGTTCTTCAGGGTCCTTTGTAGCATGATAGATATTTTCAGGAGTGTCATTTAAAGGCGTTAGCTCTAATGGTTGAAAAAGCGAGGCTTTTTGCTGTCTCGATTGTCTTTCCCATCGCTTCCTCTTTTCTGACCTCCGGGATTCTTCTGATTGTACTGAGTAGCAACATTTTTGGGAGCATCTATAATCTGAGGAGGAACAGGAATATTGTCCAATCTCATGTATTCTTCGGCCTTTTTATAGAATTTCTCAAACGTGATTGACTCTTCCATTTCAATCCATTTATCAAATTTGTTTTTCTAATCTATGGCGCTGAATAGAGACATTAAGATCATGCGGGACTCGGGATTCTCTACTTCGAATACAGTAGCATCGAATCTTTTGAGGAAAGCTTTGACAGATTCTCATGGGTTCTGCTTCATTGATGCAAGAAAAATAACATCCTTAGCCTTCATAGCTTGAAACCTGAACTGCTCTTTGAACTTCAGAATTAAATCATCAAATTGGTCGACGGATTTGGGTGGCAGCCTTGTGAACCATAACGATGCGACACCTTCTAGATAAAGAGGGAAGCACAGGTATTTGATCTCGTCTGTTGCTTTGGCTGCATTCATATACCATTCATATTTATATAGGAAGTGATTCCGATCAGAAGTCACATTGTACAGAGGCAGAGTAGGATGAGTAAACTTCTTAAGGAACTCAGCTTTGCGGATCCTCTTTGTGAATGGATTTTTGCCGAAGGAGAAGTCTCATTCCCTTTCACTATCCTTACAGGGCATGTTATCTTTCATGTTTTGCTTTACCACATCCGTGATGTATTCCTTCGAATTGAGTCGTTCCAGAGAGCGGACTTCTATCTCTTTCCCGGATGCTCGTCTTGGCGAGCGATCGCGACTAAAAGATCTAGGTCTCTTACCTTCATTATGGGAAGGTGCCCTCGTAACGGTAATCACAACTCGTCAGTTATTTCGATCGGAATGGTTTTTAGCTTTCAACTTTGAGTCTTCGATATTAGCGTCGTCTTTGTCAACAAGTCCTTCCAAGTTGTCATTATGATGATGATCAGAGGCTGATGAATCTGCATTTTCTTCAAGGTTGATATGGATTTTCGGAGGAGAAACGGGATTTGTTTGAGCGTTTATGAGAGCATTCATTTTATCCATTAAAGCTTGATTAGTACCCATCAAAGTTTTATTAGCATCCATTAGAGTTTCATTGGAGGCTTCCATTCGTTGACTCAAGTTAGCGACGACGGCATCTAATTCGGCTTTCGTTACTCCGATTTTGTTTATTGAGTTTTCTCCAGCTTTAACACGTCTAGCAAGTGAAGTAGTTTCGTTGTGAGCAATGTTGTCAGTTTCTCCAACGGTCTTACTAGCGGTCTTCTTTGATTTAGTCATTATTTCGGACAAGGACTTGAATTTGGAAGAGAGTTCGTCGATTGACCTAAATCTTAGACTTGTAGAATCTATGATAGACGTAGACTTAGAACTTCAATGCAAGGCTCTTGAACTTAAGAGGAGTGCGAGAGAAGTGTGAACGTAGCCCCACGGTGGACGCCAAACGTTGAAACCGAAATTGGTCACAGCACCAAAAGTGTTATAGAAACACTTCACCAAATGGTTAGATTAGAAAATGGAGGCACGTAATTAAAAATAAAAAGCAAAAAATAATAAGGAGTTTTTAAAGTGGTTCGGTCGATTTAGACCTACGTCCACTATATGAGCGTTTTCATTATGATAGAGAGATTTACAAGTTCATCGCCTCATACATTACAATGATATCACTCATTCTCTTTCTCATAATGATCTTCCACTTTTTTTACTCTCTTTTAGCTATAGATCTCACTTGAATTCGTGGAGGAATTCCTTCTACCCCGAAGGGCAGCCAAATCATTTCTTCAACCCTTCAAGCTCCATTCCAAGCTCCATTAATGACTTTCAAAGATCAAACTACTTCTCTCCAACAACAAGTGGATCAAATCTATTTCAATCAATATTAAAGATCTCTCGTATTCAATCAAAGCTTCTCTAATCTCCTTCATATGCCATGGAAAATCGCTCTAACTCAATTCAAGTGATCTCCAATCGCTATTAATCCTCTCTAAAGCTTAGATCTAACACAAAATTCATATTGAATTAAGGAAGAGCATCAAAACACCTAAGTGGTTGAAGATCTACAAGATAACTTTCATAATTCGCGTGATTCCTCCACAAATTCAAGTGAGATCTAAGGCTAAAAGAGAGTAAAAAAAAGTGGAAGTTCATTATGAGAAAGTGAGTGAGTGATATCATTGTAATGTATGAGGTGATGAACTTTGTAAATCTCTCCATGATAATGAAAATGCTCCAATAGCAGACGTAGGTCTAAATCGATTGAACCACTTTAAAAACTCCTTGTTCATTAATTTTTGCTCTTTATTTTTAATTAAATGGCTCCATTTTTTAATCTAACCATTTGGTGAAGTGTTTCCATAACATCTCTGGTGTTGTGACCAATTCCGGTTTCAACATTTTAAGAACAATTTACAACAACAAAAATAAATCAATATACCATTTTTTAATTGATAAATTCAATTTATCATTTATCATTTTTTTATTCTAGTATAATTGAAATGATAAAATAATTTATCTTTTTTCTGTAAATTATTTTTAAAACTAATGTTTCATAAGTGTTGTCCTTAAAACTTATTATGTTGAAATGATAAGCCCTTGAACCAAATTTCCACATTGTTTTAAGTATTAAATTTAAGTGCTTCATTTTTAATATTGCAAGTCAATATTGTTGATGTAACAACCTGAAAATCTGGGCCAGTTTAAAATTTTTATTTTGCCAATTTTAGCGAATTTTGAATATTTAAAATAGATTATTTTAAATAATATCGACGAGAAATTTATTTTTAAAAGAATTCGAACGTATATATTATATACGTCGTCGTTAGAATATAAATAATTATATATAATTATAAATAGAATTGAAAATGGCGCGGTAGTTCGATAATTCGATTTCAAACTTCAATTGAATGTACCGGGTGCAAAACAATCTGGATTTTAGTGAAACCAAAAATAATAGGGTCTATTTGGGAATATCTTTCCAACGAATCCGAAAAATCGAAATTTCATAGCGGGAATCAAAAGATATGTCCAGTTGAAAATTCTGAATAGTCGCTATGGAATTCAGGCCCTTAAAAATGGGAATTTTGCAAACGACCTCGAATTTCGACGAAACCACTTTTGTTTGATCCGGGATGTCAAATTATTGTTAGATTCCAAATTTCATAATTTTTCGAATCAATATGCGAGCGTGGCAAAGGAAAACGCATTTGACCAGTTTCAGTTGATTTTAATCGACTGGAAAATGGCCATTTTTCCAACGGTCTCGGAATTCGACGAAATTAGTTTTGTTAGGACCGTATCATTAATACGAAGCTAGAAAATATTTTTATGGGATTTATAGAGTTAGTATGTGACCCCAGTAAATTGAAATGCGCGTTCAAATTCAATATATAGAGTTATATGTTGATTTTGACGAAAACTGGTCGAAACCGTCGAATCAGCTTACGATACATATCCCATTGTGTTCGGAATGGGGGTAATTAGCTATGGACGACATGCGGTGGACTTCGTTTAGACGTCGTATGTAAAAGTCAACTTTTTGAAATTAAAATAATAAAAAATTTTAATCCCCCTTTCTTCTCCTTAAATCCCTCTGGCCCCCCTTTTTATTTCAAACCCGATTCAGAAGAGAAAAAAAAAAGAAACTACGGATCCGCGCTGCCTCGACCTCGCGCCCCGACGTTGACCACCGCGCCTCCGGCCGTGGCGTCGCCGGCCCTCCCCCGCAATCTCCTCCTCCCTCCTCGCGTGAACCCCGCCCCTTCCCAGCCCAATCCGACGTCCCCAAAACCCGCGACCTCCCTCCACTACCCCAAACCCGCCGCCGACGCCAGTACCTCCCCCACCACCTGCGACTGCACCAATGGCCCTCCCTTCCTCCAACGAGCGTAGACAGCACCCCCTTGCTCCGGCGACCTCGAATTCAGGTGAAAATAAAACAGCGACTTCCCTTTTCAGTTTTAATGTTAATTAGCAGTGAATTTGTTTATTTACATTGATATTTTTATTTTATTTTATTTTATTTTCAGATCTTTATTAATTTAAAGTTAGGATATTTATTTAAAGTTAAAATTTTTAGTGATGAAAAAACTTAGCCTTTAGAAATAGAAAAGATTAGATTTTTAAAATAGAAAAGATTAGATTTTTAAAATAGAAAAGATTAGATTTTTAAAATAGAAAAGGCGAAATTTTATATAGAGAATAACGATGTAAAAATATAATTTTTATCTATATAATAACGATGTAAAAATATAATTTTTATCTATATAATAACGATGTAAAAATATAATTTTTATCTATAAAATAGCGATGTAAAAATATATTTTTTATCTATATAATAGCGATGTAAAAATATAATTTTTATCTATATAATAGCGATGTAAAAATATAATTTTTGTCTATATAGTAGCGGTGTGAAAATAGAATATTTATCCATATAGCGTGATTATAAAAATTCGATGTTTATATATTGAACAGCGAAGTAGAAATTCGATTTTTATATATTGAACAGCGAAGTAAAAATTCGATTGTTATATATTGAATAGCGAAGTAAAAATTCGATTTTTATATATTGAATAGCGAAGTAAAAATTCGATTTTTATATATTGAATAGCAAAGTAAAAATTCGATTTTTATATATTGAATAGCAAAGTAAAAATTCGATTTTTACATATGTAGTGGCTACGGGTGACGAAAGTGATAAGAGACAAGAACGACGAAGATTTCTACTTAAGAAGTGTCGTGAAGTTGGGATAGCTTTCGGTGAGAATTTCTCACTCTTCAATTTCTTTTTCTAGTTATATATATATACTAGGATGCAGACGGTGTTTAGTAGCACCCGACACAATCGTCCACAGACCATGGACTTGTTTGTTTGGCTGCATAGATTAGTTAGATTATTTGATATGAATTTGGTTGTTTGGTGAATTGAAATGAATTTCATTGATATGTGTATGGCGTGGGACATCACTAGACCGGGGATAAGGCGAGGCCTTGTCCCATTTCTAGTATCGTGCCGTTATGCCGCCGAAATTTTCTAAAATAAGTTAGAGAAATAAAGATATCATTTTATTTAATAAATGAACTGAATAGAATATTCATAGGTTGAATAAAATAATTATCGTTAAAAACAAAAATTTTAACGTGAATTTGAATAAATAAATATTCATTTACAAACCGGACGGTTTGTTTATGTATACCTATTTGAATGACATTGATTGGGACAACAAAATTTTACACATCGCCCAACTGCACAAATAAAAATAAGTGTTTGTTGATTTGAAACCCCACACGGGTATTGGGATAATATATGACATACACTAATCCCAATAATTAGTAGTATGTCAATCGATTGATTGACAGGCTGTTATAAGCGTTAGATATCTATATTTGATGCTTATACAGTGTAGTGCACTTTGGATGATGGTTGATTATTTATCGTTGCTATTATATACATGTGTTGTATGGAATCCATATAATTAACTTTATATGGTAATTGATTGGGCCTCATTCCAATTTAGAAGATAAAGAATATTATAAAATAAAGGTTCATGTGTTGACCGTACTCATCCGTTGAGATTAGTCATGTGTTGAACGAAATATTTTAACAGTAAAATCTACATCTTTATCATATATAAAATTAGAAACTAACTGGAAAATAGATAAAATGAGTGGTCTCCTGGACATTGATCTGATGTTGGTTTCGTCCTTCGGGATTAATATTCAGTGAATCGTTCTCTTACTAGTTTACGGTTGGAGTCTGATTTCAAATCAAACGATAGATACCATAATTTTTATAAAATATATTAAATAACAAAAATAGTCACACGTGGATAGTACTCATTCGTTGAGATTAGTCAGGTGTTGACAAAAATATAGATTCACGTATTGAGTAGAATAAATATTCATTTGTTGAATAGGATAACGGAATTTTTGAAATATATAAAGCCATGTTGATTAGAGATGCGCTATTTTGACGCGAACGATATTTTTATCGATTATATTCGAATTCGAATTGAATTGAATATAAAACGAATTCGAATTGAATTAAATATATAACGAATTCGAATTGAATTGAATATAAAACGAATTCGAATTGAATTGAATATATAACGAATTCGAATTGAATTGAATTTATAACGAATTCGAATTGAATTGAATATAAAACGAATTCGAATTGAATTGAATATATAACGAATTCGAATTGAATTGAATATAAAACGAATTCGAATTGAATTGAATATAATGAATTCGAATTGAATATAAAACGAATTCGAATTGAATTGAATATAAACCAAATTCGAATTGAATTGAATATAGAACGAATTGAAATTTGATTTGAATTTGAAATGGAAGTTGAAATGTTTTTGAACGAATTTAAAACTATTTATAAAATTCGTTTTAAATAGAAATCGATGAAATATATATTATATATATTATATATATAACATAATGGCGTGAAAAGAACGCGCCGCGCCGCGGCGGTTCGTAAATTTCAACCATTGACTTCGAACGGACATTACGGGAGATCCGACCGTTGGATTCTCCTAAAACCAGAACCGTTGGGTTCGTATCGAAAAGAGCTTTCTAACGAATATTAGAAATTTGAAATCTAACAGTTGGATTTGGAGATACGTCCAAATCAAATTTGGAAAAGGTCGTTGTAAGTGCAGTTCGATGGCCGTTGATGGAAATCGACTGTAAGGGCCTTGATAAAATTATTAAAAATAGTAGTAATTTGTGTAAAATCATAAGAAATGATTTGGGAAAAATTGGGATGAAAAACTCCATATTTGAAAAGATAAAAATAGATTTTTATCGAAATGAACTAGTTTTGAACTGAAATTAAAACCCATTTATTTTTAAATAAATAAATTGGATTTGAAATGGGTTTTAAATAGAATTGATCTGTGGGTTTATCGTGAACAGTGTTTTAAATAACACTAGTTCTTTAACCCGATAATAAATAGAATGTGATTTGGGTTTATCGTGAACTGTGTTTTAAATAACACTAGTTCTTTAACCCAGTAAAAGGAGTTTAAATGAATCTACAATTAGATTGAAATGTGAATTGATAATCTAAATTATCAAATATAGAAAATGAGCGAGAATGGAGTATCACCAGTTTTGCTCCAAAGTGGTAGCTAAATCTTTAATTAGATTTGAACGTGAAATGGTAATTAATTTTACCGATAACACCGTGGTATTAGATATGGAGTATTACGAGTTTTGCTTCATGGGATGAAAAGGTTGGGATTGGGAAATAAAATAAATAATTACTTCGATGTGGTTCGCTAATCCCGACTAGTTTGGAAAACCATAATTTGGTTTGAAATGACATCCAAAGGAAGATTAAAGGATAAATTTTAAAGAATTTATCTTGGATAAAATTAATGGGAACCCTTCCCTAAGAATTAAAATTTAGAAACTAGCTGTAGGTTAGCTAAGAAGAATGGTTTCCTGGGTATTGATCTGATGTTGGTTTCGGCCTTCGGGGTTAATATTTGGGAAATTGTTCTCTTGTGATTTACGGCTAATGACTAATGAATTGGAATGAGGCGTATGTTGTGTTTGTGTAACATTTGTTTTTAATATACGCGGGTTGTTCGGAAAAGCCGGGTTTATACCCATTCTGAATAACCGATTCGACGATAAGTCGAAGATGATGACGGTGGTCGAAGACCGGAAGTCTTCACATCGTTTGGATAATTACTGATGATCCTGATTGGGCTGTACGCCTAAGCGAATGGATATAGTCGGTGGTCGTCCAGACGTACTTGGAGATCGATGGATATACGAGGAAAGTGCCTCCGGTTTCGTTCAGACCCAGAACGAACTTGTAAATGGATTGTGTGTCTGACATTGGATTTTATTCTGTGTTGATTGATTTCTGTTAAATATATATCTATTTGGCGGCGGAGAATTTATTCTCTTGCTTAACGCCCTTCTCTGAGACGTACGAGCTTAGAGGTTATATATCGATAGATATCAATCGCATGGCATGAATTGCCTGTATGGCACGCTGAGTTGCATGGATCAAGGCTTCTGTTGAAAAGCAAAGTCTTGTGGTTGATGATCAAAGCACGACCTTTGTGGTGTAGCTTTGTGTATAACTTGAATTCGCGAGCCTCACACCTCGGTATGAGTCAAAAACGGGATAAGGACTCCAGGGAGAGCACGACGTTTCTTTCTAGCTTTGGTGGTGTCAGTGACTTACCAGCCCTGACATTTATATACTTTTCACCTATGTGGTTGTTGGATGAGGCGCCTCGATTATAGGTCCTATAGGGCCGGGAAACGTGTGTTCAGGAATAACTAATCCTCAAACGTAAGAGAGGACCGGTCATGGAGGATCCCAGGAGTTACCCAGAGTGTGTAGTCCCGAGGCATTTGCTAGAGTGTCTCGAAGCGGAGAGGAGCTTGCTCCTTGCCTCGACTCATGACAGAAATCCAATTTCCAATACGTGATATTGCAGTTTTAATTGTAGAACTAGTATGGCGACATGATATATGGTACCCATGTCATCTATGATTTATATTTATGATTGAAATTGTTTTGACACTATACACTTATTATAGTATCAAATGATTTGTTTTAAACGTACCAAGCATGTTTGGCTATTATAAGGGAAAACCCTATCCTCCGGATTGCGTTGCATTGTGTGATGGGATCTGGGTCTTATAATAGCTTCATTTTTCGAAAAAGCATTGCGTTGTCTTCTCTATGCACTGGTATTCTTGGGAGGAAACCCGTTCCGTGTTATGCGGCGTGGTCCCTTGAATTACTCTCTTTTAAAGTAAAGTCCTTAAATAACTGTTTTAGTTCTCGCACCAGTCACATGACTGATCTGTAGTTTATTGTTTTAAACTAAACTCTGGGTGCCCTTATTTTCTACACGGGCAACCAGTAGTTTTGGTTTTTGTAGATTTATATTCACAGGATCCTGGTTTACAGCTGGAATGATATCCGGAAAGCTCTGTATCCGTATATCACCTTCAGTTGTGCTTTGTATTATTTTTCCGCTGCTGAGTAATTTATTGTAATCTTTGATATTTATCGAATGTAATTTATTCAATCATACTCTGTATATTCTTGTATCTGATGGAATTGCTGCAATAACAATGAAATGTTCTTCCGTCTGCGTTCTATTTGTCGTGTTCTCAAAATGATCAGGGGTTTCGAACGATCTAGATCGGTTTAACGACTGATTCGGATCGAGAGAAATTCCAGGCCGTCACATTTGGTATCAGAGCTTTGGTTTACAGAGCTCGAGAACACGACACATTAGAACCATACGAAAGAATTCATCAGATATTGGATTAGTAATATCCAATTAGAATGACTCGTTAGAGATAGGATCAGTAGTATCCTAGAACGAGTGTGAAGAGTATATTTTTCAAATGAAAACCAATTTTGTTTTGAAATTTAAATCAATTCTACGTATTTGAATATTTATTTACTTTGAATTTGGACAATCTAGTTTATAAAGCTTTTGCATATATGCGTCATGAACGTATATTCGAAGTTTTAATATACTGGATAGATATAGAATCACATTCTAGTCGCCCGGAGATGGTACTGATAATTGTCATGACATCATCAGTATTTATGTTCGTGTTTCGAAGGTGTGATACCTATATATTTCCATTAGACTGGTGTGAGAACCAAAACTTATATAGATAGATTTATTTGTTGTGATTTGGCATCAAAAACATGATTTTCTGTATATGTATCAAAATTATGAATTTGAAACGTTAAATTCACTAATTGATTGATGGTTGTGTTGTTTGTTTATTTGTTTAAATAATTTTTGAACCATTATGCCTAATTGAATCAAATATTGAATTGTATTGAAAATTGGTCGCATTTGCTTGCATATACATGTACTTACAATGAACAGGTCATAGCAAGGAGGCTAGAGCCGAAGAATAAAATTTGTTTGCCCGACAAATAGGTACGTGTTTACTATAATTTACTGTTTTGTTTGGGTGATGATGATTTTATGACCCGATTGGCTAGCCGCTTGGCTTTTTCTTTTTCTTTTGAGATCAGAAGGCCTATATGGCAATTTCGGGATTTTCCCGTGGCTCCCGGTGCAGGGGAGGTTATGGCAAAAAATTTCGAAAATTTAGGGTGTTAGCCAAATTTTTGAAGAATTTGAAAATTCTCAGAAACTGAAAAGTTGGAGAATGGAAGCCAGATCGAACTTAGAGTAGATTAATCAAACCACTTTCGACTTTGTTCCTTTTCAGGGACGAAAAGTTCTAAGTGGGGGAGATTGTAACAACCCGAAAATCTGGGCCAGATTAAAATTTTTATTTTGCCAATTTTAGCGAATTTTGAATATTTAAAATAGATTATTTTAAATAATATCGATGAGAAATTTATTTTTAAAAGAATTCGAACGTATATATTATATACGTCGTCGTTAGAATATAAATAATTATATATAATTATAAATAGAATTGAAAATGGCGCGGTAGTTCGATAATTCGATTTCAAACTTCAATTGAATGTACCGGGTGCAAAACAATCTGGATTTTAGTGAAACCAAAAATAATAGGATCTATTTGGGAATATCTTTCCAACGAATCCGAAAAATCGAAATTTCATAGCGGGAATCAAAAGATATGTCCCGTTGAAAATTCTGAATAGTCGCTATGGAATTCAGGCCCTTAAAAATGGGAATTTTGCAAACGACCTCGAATTTCGACGAAACCTCTTTTGTTGGATCCGGGATGTCAAATTATTGTTAGATTCCAAATTTCATAATTTTTCGAATCAATATGTGAGTGTGGCAAAGGAAAACGCGTTTGACCAGTTTCAGTTGATTTTAATCGACTGGAAAATGGCCATTTTTCCAGCGGTCTCAGAATTCGACGAAATTAGTTTTGTTAGGACTGTATCGTTAATACGAAGCTAGAAATTATTTTTATGGGATTTATAGAGTTAATATGTGACCCCAGTAAATTGAAATGCGCGTTCAAATTCAATATATAGAGTTATATGTTGATTTTGACGAAAACTGATCGAAACCGTCGAATCAGCTTACGATACATATCCCATTGTGTTCGGAATGGGGGTAATTAGCTATGGACGACAGGCGGTGGACCTCGTTTAGAGGACGTATGTAAAAGTCAACTTTTTGAAATTAAAATAATAAAAAAATTTAAATCCCCCTTTCTTCTCCTTAAATCCCTCTGCCCCCCCCCCCCCTTTTTATTTCAAACCCGATTCAGAAGAGAAAAAAAAAACTACGGATCCGCGCTGCCTCGACCTTGCGCGCCGGCGTTGACCACCGCGCCTCCGGCCATGGCGTCGCCGGCCCTTCCCCCTATCTCCTCCTCCCTCCTCGCGTGAACCCCGTCCCTTCCCAGCCCAATCCGACGTCCCCAAAATACGTGACCTCCGTCCACTACCCCAGACCCGTCGCCGACGCCAGTACCTCCCCCACCACCTGCGACTGCACCAACGGCCCCCCTTCCTCCAGCGAGCGTAGACAGCACCTCCTTGCTCCGGCGACCTCGAATTCAGGTGAAAATAAAACAACGACTTCCCTTTTCAGTTTTAATGTTAATTAGCAGTGAATTTGTTTATTTACATTGATATTTTTATTTTATTTTATTTTATTTTCAGATCTTTATTAATTTAAAGGTAGGATATTTATTTAAAGTTAAAATTTTTAGTGATGAAAAAATTTAGCCTTTAGAAATAGAAAACATTAGATTTTTTAAAATAGAAAAGATTAGATTTTTAAAATAGAAAAGATTAGATTTTTAAAATAGAAAAGATAAGATTTTTAAAATAGAAAAGATTAGATTTTTAAAATAGAAAAGGCGAAATTTTATATAGAGAATAACGATGTAAAAATATAATTTTTATCTATATAATAACGATGTAAAAATATAATTTTTATCTATATAATAACGATGTAAAAATATAATTTTTATCTATAAAATAGCGATGTAAAAATATAATTTTTATCTATATAATAGCGATGTAAAAATATAATTTTTATCTATATAATAGCGATGTAAAAATATAATTATTGTCTATATAGTAGCGGTGTGAAAATAGATTTTTTTATCCATATAGCGTGATTATAAAAATTCGATGTTTATATATTGAATAGCGAAGTAGAAATTCGATTTTTATATATTGAATAGCGAAGTAAAAATTCGATTTTTATATATTGAATAGCGAAGTAAAAATTCGATTTTTATATATTGAATAGCGAAGTAAAAATTCGATTTTTATATATTGAATAGCAAAGTAAAAATTCGATTTTTACATATGTAGTCGCTACGGGCAACGAAAGTGATAAGAGACGAGAACGACGAAGATTTCTACTTAAGAAGTGTCGTGAAGTTGGGATAGCTTTCGGTGAGAATTTCTCACTCTTCAATTTCTTTTTCTAGTTATATATATATATACTAGGATGCAGACGGTGTTTAGTAGCACCCGACACAATCGTCCACAGACCATGGACTTGTTTGTTTGGTTGCATAGATTAGTTAGATTATTTGATTTGAATTTGGTTGTTTGGTGAATTGAAATGAATTTCATTGATATGTGTATGGCGTGGGCCATCACTAGACCGGGGATAAGGCTAGGCCTTGTCCCGTTTCTAGTATCGTGCCGTTATGCCGCCGAAATTTCTAAAATAAGTTAGAGAAATAAAGATATCATTTTATTTAATAAATGAACTGAATAGAATATTCATAGGTTGAATAAAATAATTATCGTTAAAAACATATTTTTTAACGTGAATTTGAATAAATAAATATTCATTTACAAACCGGACGGTTTGTTTATGTACACCTATTTGAATGACATTGATTGGGACGATAAATTTTACACATCGCCCAACTGCACAAATAAAAATAAGCGTTTGTTGATTTGAAACCCCACACGGGTATTGTAATAATATATGACATACACTAATACCAATAATTAGTAGTATGTCGATCGATTGATTGACAGGCTGTTATAAGCGTTAGATATCTATATTTGATGCTTATACAGTGTAGTGCACTTTGGATGATGGTTGATTATTTATCGTTGCTATTATATACATGTGTTGTATGGAATCCATATAATTAACTTTATATGGTAATTGATTGGGCCTCATTCCAATTTAGAAGATAAAGAATAATATAAAATAAAGGTTCATGTGTTGACCGTACTCATCCGTTGAGATTAGTCATGTGTTGAACGAAATATTTTAACAATAAAATCTACATCTTTATCATATATAAAATTAGAAACTAACTGGAAAATAGATAAGATGAGTGGTCTCCTGGACATTGATCTGATGTTGATTTCGGCCTTCGGGATTAATATTCAGGGAATCGTTCTCTTACTAGTTTACGGTTGGAGTCTGATTTTAAATCAAACAATAGATACCATAATTTTTATAAAATATATTAAATAACAAAAATAGTCACACGTGGACAGTACTCATTCGTTGAGATTAGTCAGGTGTTGACAAAAATATAGATTCACATATTGAGTAGAATAAATATTCATTTGTTGAATAGGATAACGGAATTTTTGAAATATATAAAGCCGTGTTGATTAGAGATGCGTTATTTTGACGCGAACGATATTTATATCGATTATATTCGAATTCGAATTGAATTGAATATAAAACGAATTCGAATTGAATTGAATATATAACGAATTCAAATTGAATTGAATATAAAACGAATTCGAATTGAACTGAATATATAACGAATTCGAATTGAATATAAAACGAATTCGAATTGAATTGAATATATAACGAATTCGGATTGAATTGAATATAAAACGAATTCGAATTGAATTGAATATAAACCAAATTCGAATTGAATATAGAATGAAATGAAATTTGAAATGGAAGTTGAAATGTTTTTGAACGAATTTAAAACTATTTATAAAATTCGTTTTAAATAGAAATCGACGAAATATATATTATATATATTATATATATAATATAATGGCCTGAATAGAACGCGCCGCGGCAGTTCGTAAATTTCGACCATTGACTTCGAACGGACATTACGGGAGATCCGACCGTCGGATTCTCCTAAAACCGGAACCGTTGGGTTCGTATCGAAAAGAGATTTCTAAAGAATATTAGAAATTTGAAATATAACGGTTGGATTTGGAGATACGTCCAAATCAAATTTGGAAAAGGTCGTTGTAAGTGCAGTTCGATGGCTGTTGATGGAAATCGACTGTATGGGCCTTGATAAAATTATTAAAAATAGTAGTAATTTGTGTAAAATCATAAGAAATGATTTGGGAAAAATTGGGATGAAAAACTCCATATTTGAAAAGATAAAAATAGATTTTTATCGAAATGAACTAGTTTTGAACTGAAATTAAAACCCATTTATTTTTAAATAAATAAATTGGATTTGAAATGGGTTTTAAATAGAATTGATCTGTGGGTTTATCGTGAACAGTGTTTTAAATAACACTAGTTCTTTAACCCGATAATAAATAGAATGTGATTTGGGTTTATCGTGAACTGTGTTTTAAATAACACTGGTTCTTTAACCCAGTAAAAGGAGTTTAAATGAATCTACAATTAGATTGAAATGTGAATTGATAATCTAAATTATCAAATATAGAAAATGAGCGAGAATGGAGTATCACCAGTTTTGCTCCAAAGCGGTAGTTAAATCTTTAATTAGATTTGAACGTGAAATGGTAATTAATTTTACCGATAACACCGTGGTATTAGATATGGAGTATTACCAGTTTTGCTTCATGGGATGAATAGGTTGGGATTGGGAAATAAAATAAATAATTACTTCGATGTGGTTCGCTAATCCCGACTAGTTTGGAAAACCATAATTTGGTTTGAAATGACATCCAAAGGAAGATTAAAGGATAAATTTTAAAGAATTTATCTTGGATAAAATTAATGGGAACCCTTCCCTAAGAATTGAAATTTAGAAACTAGCTGTAAGTTAGCTAAGAAGAATGGTTTCCTGGGTATTGATCAGATGTTGGTTTCGGCCTTCGGGGTTAATATTTGGGAAATTGTTCTCTTGCTGATTTACGGCTAATGACTAATGAATTGGAATGAGGCGTATGTTGTGTTTGTGTAACATTTGTTTTTAATATACGCGGGTTGTTTGGAAAGGCCGGGTTTATACCCATTCTGAATAACCGATTCGACGATAAGTCGAAGATTATTATGGTGGTCGAAGACCGGAAGTCTTCACATCGTTTGGATTTTTACTGATGATCCTGATTGGGCTGTATACCCAAGAGGATGGAAATAGTCGGTGGTCGTCCAGACGTACTTGGAGATCGATGGACATGCGAGGAAAGTGCCTCCGGTTTCGTTCAGACCCAGAACGAACTTGTAAATGGATTGTGTGTCTGACATTGGATTTTATTCTGTGTTGATTGATTTCTGTTAAATATATATCTGTTTGGCGGCGGAGAATTTATTCTCTTGCTTAACGCCCTTCTCTGAGACGTACGAGCTTAGAGGTTATATATCGATAGATATCAATCGCATGGCATGAATTGCCTGTGTGGCACGCTGAGTTGCATGGATCAAGGCTTCTGTTGAAAAGCAAAGTGTTGTGGTTGATGATCAAAGCACGACCTTTGTGGCATAGCTTTGTGTATAACGTGAATTCGCGAGCCTCATACCTCGGTATGGGTCAAAAACGGGATAAGGACTGCAGGGAGAGCACGACGTTTCTTTCTAGCTTTGGTGGTGTCAGTGACTTACCAGCCCTGACATTTATATACTTTTCACCTATGTGGTTGTTGGATGAGGCGCCTCGATTATAGGTCCTATAGGGCCGGGAAACGTGTGTTCAGGAATAAGTAATCCTCAAACGTAAGAGAGGACCGGTCTTGGAGGATCCCAGGAGTTACCCAGAGTGTGTAGTCCCGAGGCATTTGCTAGAGTGTCTCGAAGCGGAGAGGAGCTTGCCCCTTGCCTCGACTCATGACGGAAATCCAATTTCCAATACGTGATATTGCGGTTTTAATTTTAGAACTAGTATGGCGACATGATATATGGTACCCATATCGTCTATGATTTATATTTATGATTGAAATTGTTTTGACACTATACACTTATTATAGTATCAAATGATTTGTTTTAAACGTACCAAGCATGTTTGGCTATTATAAGGGAAAACCCTATCCTCTGGCTTGCTTGCATTATGTGATGGGATCTGGGTCTTATAATAGCTTCATTTTTCGAAAAAGCATTGCGTTGTCTTCTCTATGCAGTGGTATTCTTGGGAGCAAACCCGTTCCGTGTTATACGGCGTGGTCCCTTGAATTACTCTCTATTAAAGTAAAGTCCTTAAATAACTGTTTTAGTTCTCACACCAGTCACATGATTGATCTGTAGTTTATTGTTTTAACCTAAACTCTGGGTGCCCTTATTTTCTACACGGGCAACTAGTAGTTTTGGTTTTTGCAGATTTATATTCACTGGATCCTGGTTTACAGCTGGAATGATATCCGGAAAGCTCTGTATCCGTATATCACCTTCAGTTGTGCTTTGTATTATTTTTCCGCTGCTGAGTAATTTATTGTAATCTTTGATATTTATCGAATGTAATTTATTCAATCATACTCTGTATATTCTTGTATCTGATGGAATTGTTGCAATAACAATGAAATGTTCATCCGTCTGCGTTCTATTTGTCGTGTTCTCAAAATGATCAGGGGTTTCGAACGATCTAGATCGGTTTAACGACTGATTCAGATCGAGCGAAATTCCAGGCCGTCACAGTTGAAGTATTTAATCCTTAATATTTGCATTGTAATGTAAACCATTTAGTAATATACGAAGGTTCTAGCGTGTATCAAGTAATAGTGGTCATGCGTTTCAATATTGAATTTGATGACCGAGCAAAATGTCATCTATTATTATTACGAGTACATAGTCCGTACTACGCACACGGTGCTTTTAATACAATGGTGTTATAAACTACAATGTCCATTGTATGATTAGGAACGCGAACATTCACATGTTAGTCGCATTCAAATTAACTGTGAAAATAAAACATCTAGACTAAAAAACTAACTGATTAGAGAAACACACCTCAATTCTTGGTTTAAGAGAGAGAAAAAGAGACTGAACTATTTTAAATCCATAATTTTAAGAACGCAGTTCATTATTCAAATTTATTATTTAAATAGATACTCATAAAATTAAAATAATATATACCAAAATGTACTGACAAATGAAAAATACCTAGTACAACGTCATCTTAGAAGCTCAAACCAAGCACATGCTTATGACCACTTACCTCATTTTAGAGCTAAACAATCCACTTAAAGGAACATGATGACATGAAATGTTAAGAACAAATGACTTATTGAAATATAAATTACATCCTTCGAAAGCTCATCTCCATAAAATATCAAACTGAACTATTAAATAATGTGCAGCTGGCGAACTAAAACTTTGAAACAAATTAGTGCAGGCAGTCATTGCCCAGCAATCACATGGCCTTGCTATGCTTGCATCATTTCTTTTTGTTGTCCTCCACTTTTCCAACAACTGAATGTTCTTTTGCTTATTTTCTAGCATCCAATTTTATAACCATTATTTCTTTACAACTTGTTTGCTCTAAGATATGTTGTATGATAAGACTAAACTTTTGGTTTAGAATTTTGTACTAGAGAACCTACAAACAATCACAATCCTATTCAAATTTGACTTTATCCGATTACTAATTGTCTTTAAAATTGCAATTTAAAATGTAACTTTACTACTATTAATATTATGAACAAAGTTTCGTATCGGATTTCGCGGCTACCGGTTCGGTACAACCGAAATTTCAGTGTATCAAACAAATTTAATGAATTACCCTCTATGCTTTTGGTATCACTGAAGGTGCATAAAACAAAACAAAATTACTTTTTATTTTGCATGTTAATTTCATTTTCAAAAATTATGCACCTTGCGCAATACTGTTTAGATGGAAAATGACGAACAAAATGAGACCTTAATTTGTATGAAACTCAAGCTTTGTTTAAGTTTCCATGTAAAATATCTTAATTATGAACTTTGTTGTGTTTACTTCCATTCATAATCAATTAAATTGACAATCGAAAATAAAATTAACGAAACTTTTGTAAAGGTAAGATTCTGAACATTCAACTAATATCGTTAGTTCTGTAATTTAATTGTTTTACTCGATGCCCAAGAGTTGTGAATGTTAACCATACTTTTATTTTGATACTGGCCCCGCATACTCGATGATAATAACTACTGTATTCATGTCTCCTTTAAAAAGCCTACATCAACTATTATTGTTCATGTCTCATTTACATAATATACATATGTTTCTACTACATAATATGCTAAAAAAACATGGGATAATGTATTTTAATTAACTGTCAGACAATTTTCATCGGTTGATTTACATGTTGGAAGGAATTGATTTAGCTTACAGCTACAAATTTGAACGCAGGTGATGTCTATTCATGGAATTCATCCATTTTTCTCTCTCTAATAAACGAATTAGCTGGAGCAAAACCGAGAGTTAGCCGGTACCGGTCCAGTACAACCGAAATTGACATAATGCCTATTTATGAAACGAGTTTTGAACCAGAATAGGCTTTGGTCTAATATTTTATAAATTACCTGCTACCCCACATTTCGTCATAATAGGCTTCACTTTAATTTCACAAGCCTCTGCTACACCGAATATTTCAGTCATAAGGATCCACAGTGACACAACCGTATCTAACTTCCTTAGCATTTCTTTCTCAATACCAGTAATAGTATTTTCATAGGACCGATTAAATATATTTATTCTCATCGCTGAAGAAACCACATAAATAATATAACAACTGCAACCCTCCATTCTTAAGGCAAATGTTGCAAAATTCTAGGTAATATCACCCCATGCTTGATAGCACCAAGAATCTTGCAACATTTGCCTGAGGCATGTAGGCTGCAGATGTTATATTATATATGTGCTTTCTTCAGTGATGGAAAACAAATATATTTAATCGGTCCTATGAAAATACAACCACTGGCATTGAGAAAGAAATACTAAGGAAGTTAGACACGGCTGTGTCATTGTGGATCCTTATGACTGGAATATTCAGTGTACGTGTAGCAGAGGCTTGTGAAATGACTGTGAAGCCTATTCTGACGAAATGTGGGGTAGCAGGTAATTTATAAAATATTAGGTCAAAGCCTACTCTGGTTCAAAACTTGTTTCATAAATAGGCATTATGTCAATTTCGGTTGTACCGGACCGGTACCGGCTAACCCTCGCTTTCGCTCCAACAAATTCGTTTATTAGAGAGAAAAAGTGGATGAATTCCATGGATAGACATCACTTGCATTCAAATTTATAGCTATAAGTTAAATCAGTTCCTGCCAACATGTAAATCAACTCATGGAAATTGACTGACAGTTAATTAAAATATGTTATACCATGTTTTTTTCAGCATATATTATGTAGTAGAAACGTATATATATTATTTAAATGAGGCATAAAAAATAATAGTTGCTGTAGGTTATTTAAAGGAGACATGAATACATTAGTTATTATCAATGAGTATGCTGGTCCGGTATCAAAATAAAAGTATGGTTAACATTCACAATTCTTGGGCATCGAGTAAAACAGTTAAATTACAGAACTAACGATATTAGTTGAATGGTCAGAATCTTACCTTTACAAAAGTTTCGATAGTTTTATTTTTTATCATCAATTTATTTAATTATAAATGGAAGCAAACACAACAAATTTCATAATTAAGGTATTTCACATGGAAACTTAAACAAAGCTTGAGTTTCATACAAATTAAGGTCTCATTTTATTCGTCATTTTCCAACTAAACAGAATTGCATAAGGTGCATATTCTTTGAAAACATTCAATTTTTGAAAATAAAATTAACATGCAAAACAAAAAGTAAATTTGTTTTGTTTTATGTGCCTACAGCGATACCAAAAGCATAGAGGGTAATTCATTAAAATTGTTTAATATGCTGAAATTTCGGTTGTACCGGACTAGTACCGGCGAACTCCGAAACTTAGTTCCTAATATTAATAATAGTAAAATTAAAATTTAAATTGCAATTTTAAAGACTATTAGTAATTGGATAAAGTCAAATTTAGATGGGGTTGTAATTGTTTGTAGGTTCTCTAATAAAAAATTCTAAAACAACAGTTTAGTCTTATCATGCAACATATCGTTGAGCATACAAGTTGTAAAGAAATAATGATTATAAAATTGGATGCCAGAAAATGAGCAAAAGAACTTGCGGTTGTTGGAAAACTGGAGCCTGGAGGACAGCAAAAAGAAATGATGCAAACATAGCAAGGCCATGTGGTTGCTGGGCAATGACTGTCTGCATTAATTCACCAGGTCGTATATGGTTTTAGTTCCACATTTGTTTCAAAGTTATATTTTGCCAGCTGCACATTATTTAACAGTTCAATTTGATATTTCAGGAAAATGTGCTTTCCGAGGATGTAATTTATATTTCAAATAACTCATTTGTTATTAACACTTCGTGTCATCATCTTAGAAACTCAAACCAAGCATATCATACGTAACACATTACATCAGTTTAGAGCTGCTGAATAACTTAGTTATAGGCATCAAATCATTTCTCTTTGCCATGTTTTGACTATGAATATATGCAAAATATGCAGATAGCGTAATAAGCATAATAAACATTTGAAAGAAGTGATTCCTCAACCAATAATAAAGTCAATCCTTTCCAATAGAGGCATTCATGATTCTTTAGCCATTACACACTACAGACAGATTAAATATAAAATAAATAATATGGTACAATGTATAATGAAGGAAAAATTGAAGAAAATGAACAATATAGTTTAGGTTCTTCATACAACAGACCTATTATTAGGGTTGTCAATTTCTTACACGACCCGAAACCCGCACGGAAATTAGCAGATTAACCCGACCAGTTTATTTGACAGTTCATTTTCGGGTCAACCCGAATTTGACCCGGGTGGTTTAGGGTTGACCCGCTGTAACGACCCGTATTCTACGCATCATAGGACCGTAGAATATTTATTTCTTTCACATACGAAGTCGTATGGTCATGAAACTTTGGGAGACGACTATTGGGGTCATTTCTCATGTTCATGATTTTTCCCGATTTTTAAATGACCATTTTACCCCTAGTTGGTACTGTTTTGGCCATAACTTTTGACTGAAAAGGAATTTTGACCTGAAACCACTTCCATTGGCTCCGGATGATGGTTTACAATTCCGTAGAGTGGTCACATTAGCCAAACGGACTCACCGTTTGGGAGATATGGCTGAAACAAGTTTCAGATGGTGAAAAACAACTTAATTGGGCTTAACCGGGTGATTAGCAGCTAGGCCCAGAGGGGAATTTCGGGTTTAGAGACATAGGAGGGCTGATTAGGGTTAGGAAATCACTCTCATTTCAGTTTTGAGCCGCCACAAACCTTCTTGAGACCCTAGTAATGGCTTCCATCCTCTAAAACCACTCCAAAACACATTTTCAGTGAAGATTAATCCTAAACTACATCAAATCAGGGCCAAATAGCAACAGAGCAAGGTTGGAGCTGCTGCTATACATAGGAATTCGACCCAAACAGAGAGTATTTCAGATTTGGTGTTTTATTTTGTGGCCAAGGTGAGTGATTAGCATCTTTTGACACTAATTACAGTTAATTAATGGTAATTAGTGAAGATTAGCGAATTTATACACTAATAAATTCTGGAAAAATGTTTAGAAATTCTTAAATAATATTTTATGCCTCTGTTAGAAATTTGGTTTGATTTGGTTAAGTTTTGTTAACTCTATGATTAGTTTTACTTAAACATGCTTAAGGGAAAAATGGGATTTTGGGGTATATTTGATCCATTTTGACATGTAAATTCATCGTTTTGTGTGTTTGTGGTTAGTTGGCTATGTTGCTATGACTGTTTGGGATGATTTGTGATTGATTAGCATAGTTAGATTTGTCGAAAACGTCGTCGAATGGCGTAAACAAGTTGCTGGAAAAAGTTGCAGAAAGTTGTGCAGGGTTTCGGCTCGGATCGGATAGGAGACTTGGGCAAGGAACCCGACCCGAACCGGAATCTGGCACACGAGAGGCTTGGCAAAAAGGAAGGCCATGTTGATTAAGCTGGGGATCGGACTAACTTAAAAGACGAAGGGCTCGGATCGGATCAGATCGACTTAAGGATGAAAGGCTAGGACTGGAGTAAGGCGAAGGGATCGGATCGGCTAAAGGAGTAGGATCGGATCACGTGAAGAACGAGGGAGCGGATCGGAGTGGAAGCACAAACTGGAAGGGAGATGGCACCCGACCCGACCCGGAGGAGGACACCCGACCCGACCCGAAGGTGGAATACCCGACCCGAACCGATGCGACGCTGTGGACCCGAACCGAACCGCTATAGGAGAAGACTACGAACCGACCCGAAGTACAGGACCCGACCCGAACCGATGGCTAGAAGGAGAACCCGACCCGACCCAGTATTGACCAATAACCCGAAATGCAAAGGTAGTCCAATATGGGAAGTTAGAGTTCAGGATCCAGTTGGGAACCGATGAATTCACTTCATGATTGGGCTTTGCTGCGGGACGTGTGCCAAGGGGCAGTCGATGTCTATGACTTTGGATCACTATGTATGGGAGGTACGTGAACGGATTCAGGGCCACAGTGGCCAAGGTACGACTAAAGTGCTATAAACCAATGAAGTGGGGTCATTTGTAAAGATTTGGTCATGACCCCATGTGGTAAGCTTAGTAGTAGCAGTAGTTGTACAAGTTGAACTTCGTCACTACTTCGATGGGTCTAGTGATTGACAGTGGTGGACATCGTATGCTTTACGCACTGAGTGAGAGATGTGAGGATGGTTGCTTTGGTTGATTTGTTTGCTATCATTATGGCATGCACACCCCAGCCCCGTATTCTTTACACTATTTATTATGGCACCTTAGAGTATTGTACGGTATGTGGTACTAACTCTTTGGTTGCAGGTCCAGGTTCAGGTATGGTTTAGTATACCTGTTATTGTTCTGTTTAGATGCTTATCGCTCATACCAGGCTTTATGTCTGACCCAGAGTTTTATGTCTCTTCTTATTACTCTGGGTGCTCACATGAGCAGACTAGAGACAGGTTAGCTGGTGATGCACGGGTAGATGATCCGGAGACGAGCAGGAGGCTTCCACGTAATATATATATATATAGTATTCTCCCTGTATTGTTGGAGATCACTGCTTGGGCATTAGTAGTGCATCTTCTACTTTAAGCTTTCTTTTGTTTTAGAGACAGTAAATTTGGAAAAGTTGTAATAAGCTGTACTTGGATTTTCCGCTGCTCTGATGTTGCTGTTGATGTTGATTTTAGTTATCAGCTTATGCACTGTCTCACCTGTTTTATTTCAAGTATGTTATTGTTATATATTACTCCACGCGCTGTGAGACATTCTACAGGTTTCTTGTTAGTCAATTCTCTTCTTTCCTTTCTTCCGACGACCGTCCCGTGCTAGTTGGGCATGTGTACAGCGCACCTTCGGAGGAAATGCAGGCTGGTGCGGGGCGGGCCGTCACACCCGCTAACCAGAATTTGACCTGCTCAACCACATTATATGTTGTATCTCTTCCGTATTGTTTGCCTTTTATGTATGTTGTTAGTGTTTGTCTTTTATATATGTAGTAATCAGTATGCTCATATACTATTATGTAAGTTGTTATCTTTTACTAATTTATTCTTATATGCTATTAGTTATATTTTACTTATAACAACTGCATCTCTTCCATATTGTTAGTCTTTTATCTATGCAGCATGCTCATTTATTCTTATGTATAGAGAATAATTTTCAAGTATAATGATTTCATGCTTTATACGTGCTATATGTTGATGATTTTGTAACTTGTTTCCTGTTGGTGATTTTGCAACATGCTGCCCATTGGTGATTTGGTTCTTTTCCTGTTTATATTAGTGGGCAATATTTGCCAATGAGTCAAACAGGTAAACCCGACCCAACCCGACCCGTTTAGTTAAACATGTTACAAGGGTCGAGTCGGGTCAACCCGTTTTAAATGGAACGGGTTAGGGTTGAGGAAAAATAAATTGTTTAATAAACAAGTAGATCTGACCCGTTTATAAATCAACCCGAACCCAACTTGACCCAACCCAACACGACCCATTGACAGCCTTACTTATTATACTTGATTTGCCTATTTGTTTTTTTTTACCATTATGTACGAAGATTTAAGGAGCTTCAACATTTGCACTTTATTCTAGATTCGAAGTTTTAAGACTAAATTTTCATTCTGACACAAAATTGAATAAATGCTTAAAATGAATAATGGCGGCTTGAGAAGAAAGAAAAGGAAAAGCATAAATTACACAATATAAAGTGCAATTACAGGATCTCTTCCCATTCGTTTGTCCTCCAGTGACTTCTGTTGATTCTTTAGCCACATTAGGTTGTGCTATTACTATTGCGTAGATGTACGGCTTTCAATGCGCATCAACATCATTTATATCATATGGTAGAAAATTAAAGTTACAGAAAAGTCCAATAATCAACATATGTCAGTTTATCTCATTATACGCACTGAGGATACTATTGATACCGAGAAGACTTCAAGATATCATTTGTTTACTACTGCAAAACGAACGGTTAAAGTGTTAATTTGAGATTTTAAATCTTTGATAAGTGACCAAGAAATGAATTAGTAATGTATTAGGGTGTGTTCTTTGAAAGCGGAAGCGGAGTATTTAAGCGGAGAATTTG
The DNA here is from genome assembly GCA_030737875.1 of Allium sativum. Classification (NCBI taxonomy): domain Eukaryota; kingdom Viridiplantae; phylum Streptophyta; class Magnoliopsida; order Asparagales; family Amaryllidaceae; genus Allium; species Allium sativum. The sequence goes on from CM060926.1 coordinate 535,762,637, forward strand.
AGCGGAGTATTATAGCGGAGAATGGTAGTTAGCGGACCATGCGTTTGGCGGTTTAAGCAGAGTATTTTATTTATATTTTGTAATATAACTAATTACCGATTAAGCATAACATTATAATTATTGCAGAATAACACAGTTAACAAAACATAACAGTCCATTACATAAAAACAGTACAGAAAGTGATACATTGTAGAAATACAAAACAGAAATAATAGCAGGAATCCTAAGCGTTGCTTGGTCCGTTCTTAATCAGAAAATACTTGTGGTCAGAAGAAAGTTGATCGCGCTTTGTCTCAAATGTCATTCATGGTATTGCATCGCCATCGTTTAAGAAGTTGAATATATCTGCCTTGTTGGGATCTGCAACTATGTGTAATGTTTCCGCTAAATTAAAATCTGCTCCTTCGCTCAAACGTTTAACGCGTCTTATCATATCAGCTTGACTTAAAGAATTTCCTATTGACCGTATACTGTTTGCTGTCAAATTGTTCGGGGTGGGACTTTCCGTAGTTGTAGATTTTTGCACTTTTCGGGCATGGAGGTAATCGACGAGATCAACAAACTTATTGTCCATGTCACCACGCCCTTTTCTGAAACCTCTCTTTTTACCAGAGGTTGAACCAACATGTCGAGTTCGCCGTGGAATGGGAGTTTCGGGTACGTTTGTTTGAGTGGCCGGTTCAGGATCCCAAGAATGAGGTGTTGGTGAATTCAAATTTGGAATATTATTTTGCCCTTGGTCTTCAGTTTCATTGAGCTGACTGTGGAAGTGCTCAAATGCCCATGGATTAGCATAATTTCCTAGCAAAGAGGGAGTAAACTGTGGTGTTTGCTCAGGTTGAGTAATAACAAGTGTATATGCTGGCGTATATGTCGTCTGTCCAGTTGCATGTGTGCCTTGAAACAGTTGTTGTTGTAGCTCCAAATGCTCAAACGGTGACTTTTTAAATTTCAGAATGGATGGCCCAAATTCCTATTTTAACAACATTAATTAATAACGGGTCTATTAAAAAACAAAGCAGAAGTTTACCGCGAATACCTTTAAACGATCATCCCACCATTCATTAGAGCCTGAAACAGTTTGACGATTAGGATCCCAACCAGCTGCAGTTTTGTTGTTCAAGCTTTCCCATTTAACCCATTCCCTTCGAAGACTATCATACTTATGCCGAACTTTGTTTTCGTCGATCAAATCCAGAGTTTCATCTGATCTTGTAACGTTGATTTCGACCGCTGCAGCATTAAATTTTTCCGCTATCGCTTTGGTAACCCCTTTCTTGTTATTACCACATTTTCCATACGCCGCAACGGCGCATTTAAGCAATAATCGTGTTGTTTCACTGCTCCAATGGTGTTTAGGTTGTCGATTTGCCATTTTTAAGTGAAGATAGAGAAGTGTTTAGAGAAGTAGAAGATGAATTTAGGGTAGGTGGAGGAATGGAAAAGGGTGGGATTTTGTAGAAGAGGTGAGGTTGAGGCCCAATGGCTAAAAATGGACCGTTTTTCAACGGACCTTAATGGACCGTTTTTGAGCCGTTGGGCTAACGGACCTTAATGGACCGTTTTTCAACGGACGCGTCCGTTGAATAAACGGTCCGTTAAGGACCAAAGAACGCACCCTTATTGGCCTAGCATAAATACTGAAATAAATCATGGTGATGACCGCATAATAAACAATATAACCTTTGTTGACTTGTAACTTTTTGCGTTTTCTATTACTATATAAACACTACTATAATTTCATTTATAAAAAAGGATTAGCATATATAAGCACCAATATAATGCATTTTGGTGCATGGGAAACATTTTCTTCTAGAAATTAACAAAATCAAACCTTTATGTCAGTATTGCATATTCAAATCACATGAAGCATAACACAAATGAACTTATGAAATAAGATCAAAATCTAAGATATAAATGTAAAGATCTAAAATTCATATGTAGGTAAGCACCCATACCTAAACTCAATTTTGCTGCAATTGAAGCCAGCAAATCTTTTAACAAACTCGACAAATTTCGCAGTATTTAGTGTCACCGACCATCAAAAGTGTGAGAAACCAAACTTTGACACTAATTCCTGCACATAAAAAATTGTAAAATACAAATAAATTTGAACACCAATATAAAGTTGATCATACTTGTATCTAAAAAACACAAAATTATAAATATGGCAATCGACAGATTATTTGTTTATTTTCTTCTTAAGGAGCTTTCATTATGCATATATTTTCAAATTATTAACTAGTTATTTTGCTGGCAAGTAAACAAGTGGCAGATCTGAGTTTAGAAATCTTACGTGATCATGAAATTTAGTTGGATAGATACCAATTAAACAAAAGATCATGAAAAATAAATTATAATATACTAAGAAAGCTAGAATAACAACCAATATATGAAGAATATGAATTGGCTGTGTCTTATCACATATGAATTGAGTGTGAAGTGGGCAGCTTTTAAGCATTTTGGAGACCTGTAACATCGTTTCTTTACACAGAAATTTGAGAAAACACAACTCAATTCCCTCCCTCATATATATATATATATATATATCTTTGTTGGAACTTGGAATTATTTTATCCAAAGGTCCTCTTACCAGATTGCAGGACGGAAATGATAATGGCATAGTCAACATGAAATTGAATTAAATTTGTCATCAGAAAGGAAGATAAATATAAGCTACACATGCATCGATGTCAAATTTCCGACCTAAGTATGAACATTCAAGTAAATATTAAATTAGACCGAACTGTAATACTCTTTAATAGTCATAATAAACATTAAAATTTGAATTTTGGGATCAATAAACTCAAAATGTTTGAAAACCATAGTGCCCCACTTGCAAGCCTTATTCTACAATGCCAATATCCATTGGATGATCAACTAACAACCTGATGTTTAGAAGAGGAATAAAAGTTTTCAAAACAAATTATAGCATTACATGGGATCAATTATCAGTATCAAATGTAACTGGAATATTCGTTTGTCTCGTACTTACATCAACATATTGGCAATTTCCACGGTCATTTTCCCAAAAATTCGGGTGATGAGTGTTAGCATTTATTCCATTAAAATATTGTAGTATGTCAAAATTTTATATTTCACATTGATTTGTCTAAAAGCAGGTAAGCCAAGTGCAACAATATTCTTAAAGTAAGCATGATAATTATACGATTCTTTCACTCGTGCTAAGACTAAAAAGCATGAAGTATAAAAGTCGATATATAAAAAAATTTAGGTGAAATATAACAAAATTGGCAGAATTGATTAGACGGGGACTCACTAAAGTTGAACTTCATACATACATAAGTAGCAAGAATTAATTTGATGTGAATTTTGAATGACTACATTCAATTATTATCAAGGTGCCCTGAATGACTTATAATTTGATATTATTTTTTTGAAAATATACAAAAATGCACTCTTAGAACTATAATAAAACAACATAATAAAAATTAAATAATTAAGTAATTAGTATTATCATTATGGTTACATGTTCTAAAATGACCATCCCAAAGACATAACTAAGGAGAATTCAAAAGTACAATAACTTGATTTTTTTGTATCTGTGTTGCATTACACATAAGAATGTTGTTGATCGTATGTTTGGGATAGATAAAGAAGGCCTTACATCTGCAATTAGCTCTGCCACATATAATCACTCATATTAATAACTACATTCTGCTCTAAGTGTGTAAATGTACTAAAAATGTATTTAATAACAAGAACTTTTGAGTCTATTCAAGTGATAATTCATTAAGAAGTTCAAGGTTAAGAGTAAGCCATATAAGCAACATTTTCTTTAGCATCAGCCTCTAATATCAGTATCTTAGGCATAAAAAACATTTATACTCATATTACCTCAATATTTTTCAGTTATCAACAACTCATGGACCAAATGAAATTAGATGTATCATCTCCACCAGTAAAGTTTTTCATAGTTTCGTACATGGTTACAGTTACATTTGGTTTTCTCTTAAATCAATTAAAAATGTAAAACAAATCATAGAGTTCAAGAAGCAGGATGAGAGTCCGAATGCTGATCATGAGGACAAATTATATTGTAAAAGGAAGAATAAGAATCCTGGTCATCACACAAATTCTATCATGAAATAAGAAACTTGACTACAACATATAGAACAAATATCTATCAAAGTTGAACCATGCTTTATTTTGTTTAGTTTTGCGATAAGTGTTTATTATAGTGAAGATTATGCTTTTGCTTTCAAATAAGGTCATGAAGAAATTAAGGATGGTTTTGCATGTATCCGGAAGATACTGGTTTGCTATATGAAGCAATCAGATATGAATTTTACAATAATATAGCTTGATAATGCCAAAATTACCTATGATGAGCTAATGTTTTTTATTTTCCTCTTTTTTTTTCAATGAATGAGGAAAGAACTCTCGGAAAACTAATATAAAAACAAAGAACACCATAAGAAATAAAAATTTCACCGAATGAATCCATTCTATAATGACTCTATCCTTCGCTTTATCCATTATCATGTAGATTGTTTACCTAATTAATTAGGACGCCTATCGATTGCTCTTTTGATCACCCATTGGATTACAACCAAGTAGGAAATAATCAAATGTCACAAAATAATCAATGAAAAATTGACATATAGAAACAGATAAAATAAAACCAGAACAAAAATTACTTATCTGGTCATGTTACATTCAACAATCATGGTGATATCTGGGGCTGACCTTGGTTTTAATAAAGGGGAATTTTTTTTAAGGACAAATTAGTTTAATATTTTATCCATAAGGACACCACTAATATATTTTATCCAGAAGGACAACATTTAGCTCAGCCAAAAAAAACCCATTATTTCATCTTTTTCAATTTCTTCTTCCACGAAATCGCGCCCACCTCAATCGCCGCCGACGGAGAGATTTTTGTCTTCTCCGATTTCTTCTTCCACGAAATCAGCAAATCAAAATTAACGAAATCATCTCAACCGGAAATCGAATCAAATCAGATCCGCCTATATCTTACAGTTGAACCTCAATCATCAATAGAAACAGCAAATTTAGGGCACGAAATCATCTCAAAAATCAACCTCGATTGGATTTTTATTTGTTGCTATAATCATTATAATTTAATGATAATTTCTACCGATTAGTTTTAGGGTTATTTCGCAAGGTGATTCGTGATTTTTTTTTTTATTTTGCAATTTTAATGTTCAACTTTTCAGCGCGTGGGTATCATTTTTATATATTTTTTTAGGTATCATTTTTGTTTATTTAACACTGTTTTATATTCGTTTGTAATGTTTTTAATGTTGTATTTATTTTGTAGTTGTATTGTTGCATTATCTATGTATTACAGTCGAAATTATTTCGTTATAATCAACTGAATTGTGATGTAAGTATTTTTTGTTTTACTTTTTATTTATAACAGTAGAGCAGTTTTTACTTATCATTTTTACTGTATTCACTGTGCTATGTTTTTTTGTAGTTACTTATTGTTGTTGTATTAATTTTGTTTTTGAACTGCTGCATCAGTTTTGCTACTCAAACGAATTTATTTCATTTTAAACAACCAAATTGTGATTCAAACATTTACTGTATTACTTTTGTCGTTAAAATATTAAAACATTTTTTAGTTATCATTTTTATATTTTTTAAGGTATCAGTTTTACATTTTCTAGTTGAATTTACATTGTAGCAGTTTTTAGATATCATTTTTGTATTTTTTTAGTTATCAGTTTTATATTCTTCTAGTTGAATTTACATCATAGCAGCATTTAGGTAGATTTGTGTTGTTTGCTTTGGTAATTGACTTTTTTTGATACACAACATTAATTCTAACTGATAACCACTGATTAAAGAAATAAGATCCACCTATTCAATTCAAATCTCACAAAAATAATATTTATTTGCAATAATACCTACTGATTAAAAAAATAATAGCAATCAATTCAATTGTCCCAAAAATGAAATTATTCTCAGTAATACACAATAATACCCACTTGTATCATATCATACGATACCTACAATGATACATAAGTGATTTAATACGATACATTTTTTCCTACACAATCTAAGTACATAGAACACTGCTCCCCATTCCAAGCATGCATTTACTTTTACTTGTATGCAATCCAGTCTTGAATTCAAGTAATCTCCACCAACATGTAGTATCTGCAAGTATTTCATACGCAATCAAAACTTATACTAACATAATACTGGAAATTCAGCTAGAAAATATAAAACTGATACTTAAAAAAATATAGAACTGATAACTAGAAACTGCTATGATGTACGTGCATGTTGAAAATATAAAACTGATACCTAAAAAAAATATAAAAATGATACTTAAAAACTGCTATGACGTAAATTCAACTAGAAAAAATAAAAATGATACCTAAAAAATATAAAAATGATAACCAAAAACTACTGTGATGTAAATTCAACTAGAAAAAATAAAAATGATACCTAAAAAAATATAAAAATGATAACTAAAAACTGTTATGATGTACATTCATGTTGAAAATATAAAACTGATACCTAAAAAAAAAAAAAATGATACCTAAAAACTGCTATGATGTAAACTCAACTAGAAAAAAAAAATGATACCTAAAAATATATAAAAATGATACCTAAAAACTGCTACGATGTAAATTCAACTAGAAAAACTAAAAATGATACATAAAAAAAATATAAAAATGATAATTAAAAACTGCTTTAATAAATTAAATTAAAAATAATGAATAAAAATGTTTACATCCCACTTTGATTGATTAAAATGACATAATTTCGATTGAGTTGCAAAGTTAATGCAACTAAAAAGTACAAAAATAATATATCAACAAAATAAATTAAAACAGAAGCATAACATTGTTATTACAAGAAAAATGATACCTTAAAAAATAGAAAAATGATACCTACGAACTGCTACTAAATTCACCATCTAAAAAAGTAACTTCCGTCGTTCATCTTCGTCGCTCCTATCTCCCGGTCGATTTTCTACGAATAATTCACAAAATCAAAATCACGAGATCATCTTTACAGCCTATAGAATCAAAATCCGCGTGTCCTTATGAATCGACGAAGCTTTTCACATGATAAAATTAGGGAAAATCGAATAAATTGAGGAGCTCGAACGATTCTGAAGATGACCGAACAAGAGAGATGTTTGAAAATCAAATCATGGAGTTAAATTCGCGCTGGAGAAAAATAGATCGAGGAAAAAAAGCATGCGAGATAGAAGCGACGGGAAGAAACGGAGCACGTGATTTAGGATGGATAAAATGTATTAGTGCATTGTCCTTCCAAGTAAAATTTTAGTGGGTTGTCCTTATGAATAAAAAAGCCCTTAATTTTGTCCTTGTGATTATTTTCCTGTTTAATAAATACATGAAAAACCAATGAGAAAGGAAAGAATTTGGCACTAACCCAGCTTTTGAAAAATATAATAAGACAAAATGTCATAAAATAACATTGCAAGGCCAACATTTAGAAATAAATTAAACAAAGGGGTATTTAGTTTAAGCACACATTTCACAAAAAAAAATAGATCAAAGGACAACTAAGTTTAATAATTAAATTAAGGACAAAGGCCAAATTGTATTATGCAGCATAAAATTCACTTTAACGCTCATTACTAACGAATTCATTTATAAAATAAAAACCAACCCTCAAAATTGGAAGAAAAAAATATGATTTTAAAACTATTTTAGTCAACCAATGTTATTATAAACATATAAAAATAATCAGTTGGGAAAGCTAAATGAATATAGCTTTATAATGTATCACCCAAATACAGAAGCGGCTTGAACCCTAATCTGTAGAAGATGGCATATTGGAGCTTTTACGATGAACAAGGCTTCACATGGGACAGAGCTGTATATTACATCTGCTGCTAGAGCCTGTAATTCATGTTTATTCTGTAAATGAAAATAGGGGTGAGCATTATTTGGTTAAACCAAATAAACCAACCAAACCAATTTATTTTGGTCGGTTTGGTTCGGTTTTGAAATTAAATCGGTTTGTAATTGGCCCGAAAAAATATTAAGTTCAGTTATCAGTTTAACCAAATTAACCAAATTTTTACTATAGTTTCAAAATTATCGGTATTATAATAAATATTCTAGGTTAGTTTAGTTATTTAAGTAAATATTGGTCATCACCTATGTGTCAAAATTAATATTAGAAAGCATAAAAATCAAAAATAATAATACCGTAATCATGTATTTATAATTTGTTTCAAATTATAGTGAATATTTCAAACATAAAGTGTAAAACATTTTTAGTTCGGTTTAATTGGATAACCGATCGAACCAACCAAACTTAATTTGGTTGGTTTGGTTTGGTTTTCATTTTTATTTGTTTTAGTTTGGTTTGACAAATTTATCATCAGACAAAACCAAACCAACCAAACTCTCACCCCTAAATGAAAATGTTTGGGCTTTATCAATGTCAATAATGTTAATGTTAATTTGTTTAAAGATTCAACTGCTCTTTCTTTTATGTTAAATACAAATTTGTATTGTTTTAAGTGTTCCAAAAATGGACGAAATTCAAATGAACTAGGACATAAAGGTAAGATTGTTATAATAATCCAGCTAGTCTTTCTTTTTAAGTGATCATGATAATTTTTTAATGATTAATTATGATCGCACTACAACAAAATATGATAATTATAACGCTTTTTAATAACACGTTTTCTTAAACTGTTATTAATGACACTTAATTCTTTCTTTAGCCTTTAATTTTTTTTGGGTAATTAAGGTGTAACGCCTTCTTCAATTATAGGCCGCCACTTCACAAATATTATTCCTCTCCCGTAAGCCCTTCCTCCATTGCAACATCTCACCAATTATTCACGTAAGCCCTTCCTCCATTGCAACATCTCACCAATTATTCACGGTCTCCACTCCTCAACGAATATTCACGGTCTCCATCTCGTCAACAAGTATTCACGGTCTCCCTCCAAAACTTCTCTGTGGAATATATGGCGTGTTTCTGTCATTCGATTTGGAGTTTGGTAAGCGATCCCTGTTCTTTGTTTAAGTATGTTGTAGATCTAAATCTAGGGTTGCGATCTGAATTTACGAAATCAATTGCGATTTGGATTTTAGGGTTGCGATCTGATTTTGTGTATGTTTGTGATTTTACTAAATGAATCGCGTTTCTGGAAATCTGTGGTAAATTGGTAATTGGTAAATTGATAATCTGATTTTATAGGTTTTGAACTTCTGTTAAATAATAATCTCTGGTAAATTGATAATCTGGCAAATTGGTAATTGGGTAAAATATGAAAATATATTTTCATGAAAGAGATTTCTGGAAATCTCTCCACCATTATCAGCTTATGATGCTGCCTAAAATCTCACATGTCCCTTTAATATTTTTCCTGTGATAATCTCCATATCAATTTCAATGAATCTAGTCAGTTCGTTAACTAATCGCCTCTTATTTCTACTTTGTGTTGGTGGCGTTAACCCTATCGGTCTTCCTTGGTAGCGCCGATTTGTACTAGGTGGTTATTAGTTATAAATGTAAGTCAGATTTAAATCGGTTATTTCACCATCGATATTACTTGGTGGAACCAGTTTATGATGGTTTCCCCAATGTGGTTTCATTCTGCAGCCACTTAAGCTGCTGGGGGTGAATATGATTTATATTGGAAAAGTTTGTTTCTCAAAGACTCTCAGATCTCGGTTTTTTGGCTCGGCAATTTGCTCCTCCTCCCTTCCATGTTGCTGATTTCAAGGCTTAGAAATACTTTGACATCAGCTGCCTCCCTAAATCCTATCTTGGCTTATTAGTTTAGATGGATATTGACCCAAATTAGGGGAGGAGCAATAGTCCTCGCAGTCAGGAAACATTAGAGCGAAATTCCAAATGATTGGGGGCGAGGTAGACATTGTCATTAGTTCTTTTTGACTTGTTAGGGAAGATTGTCAAGAAAACGACATGGATATTGATTCGGTTGAGAATGTTAGCTATGTTAGAGAAGATTGTGAAGGCATATTTGAGTAGATTTCCATATTTATTTGCTTGCGAGGTTTGTAATTCCTATTTATTTGCTAGTATACGATAATAGTACAAATTTAGGGCGTAATATTAACAAATAAACGGGTTTGTAATTTAAACTTTCCATTACATATGGAATTCACTTTTAGCTTCAAATTTATTATTTTACATCTTACGGATGCATTACATATGGAATAGAACTTGTATTACATGGATGCATTTTTATAAAATATCTTAGTGACGTATATGGCAATCATTTGAACCATAGCATAATTCTAACTGCATATCACATATATGGAATCTTGACGTTTTTAAGCAATATCTATCATGGGGTGTTTACGACTCCGGTCGGTTTTCCTGAACAAATCCAAAAAATAAAACTATCATGGGGTGTTTATATATATATATATATATATATATATATATATATATATATGTATGTATGTATATATATTCACGTATTAACTTAGTATAAGTGTCAGCTGATGGTTGAGATATTATTACCTTGTGCTCTTATAGTGCAGTCACCATTATTGATTATTTTCTCCTCTTGAACCCATTGCTAGTAGGCTTGTTATTGTGCTGCTTTCACGTTTAGAATAACCTTGTTATTTCTTACCCACCTGGTTAGTTGTCCCATTTGAGTGGTCACCTATTTATAGTTGATGAAAGTATACAGAATCTATTTATCACATCATATGAATATATATTATATCACTAAATCTGCTTCACATGTAAAATGTCACCCATCTTCATCTTACAACTTTAGGACTTCAAATCCTACCTCTTCGCCCATGACAGCATATGTCTGTGGACTATTTCCCACACAAACGAATATCTAGTTTATCATCGTCAGGGCAGGCTTCAACTGTACTATTTCCATTATTATGGTAATCTTAATCTTTTTATATCCTTTGCTTTTTCATGATAGTCGCTATCTATAAAATTTATTTCATGATACCCGCTATCTATAAAATTTATATTTATCTATCATGAGCTACTTATCATAATGATATTGATCTTTTTCTTTTTTTTCTATTATTATAACAAATGTTATAATTCACTGGAAGTATACACACTTGTTTCTTTACTTCTGTTTTAACTTTTTATGACATTTAATTTTCTGCTTTCAAATTTGCATAAATTACATGTATATTCAAATCCTACCTCTTCGCCAATGACAGCATATTATTTATTACGCTTTTCAATACCCATACGATGTTCATGCTCAGTGTCAACTGGCTTGGAACGGAGACATTCCACCTTGATTTTTGTAGTTCATTCCCAAACAAATTAAAGATCCTGCCTTCAATAGTGTCTCATTAATTTTAAAAATTGGAGCATGGCATCTGCACACATTTTTAGTTGGCTTTAATATTTTGTGTCAAATACTATGCATAATTAATAGTGATACATGAATGTAGTATAAATATCTTTTAGCAACTCGATATATGTTAAGCAGCTTGTGGGTTATAGCGCTATATACACTTCACTATTTATGATACTCATATGATACTCGATAATTTCTTCCGTAGGTCAACCAATTAATTTTGCATATTGCATTCGAGGATGTGACAATCTGACCACACCTGCAATTCAGCTAGAAAATTAACCATGTTAAATATAGTTTGCGTGACTTTGTTTTTATGTTTTTCCATGTTGAATATAGTTTCATAATTAGCTTTGTAATTGTTTAATTAGTTCGTTGCTTGTGGTACAAAAAATGAGCAACTGTGGGAATGTGAGAACTAGACACATGCAAAAAGAATTCGACGAGCTTAAAATGAAAAGAGTAACAAGTAAGCAGGTTGGAGACAATCGAGCAGACGATGAGATTACGCTTTCTAAATTGGTAGGCTCATTCAGTTTTTTCAATGCTATTAGATGATTTGCTAAAAAAAATCAATGTTTGATAATCAGTCATTGATAGGGAACCGTACGTATGTATGTAGTTTCTTGTAAGATAGTTATCTATCACTACTCAGTTATAAGTAAGCGTATAAGTTGGATGGTAGGGCAAGTAACTTCCATATACAAACATGATGTCTTATAGTAGTAAAAATAAAAATATTATCTGTAATGGTTTGAAATTCAATCAGATTTCAGCTTCACGCGAACTAAAGGTTCGGTCGAACCTTCAAATTAGCGCTTTAATCATTTGGTTTATATGTTTGAACCACTGCTTTGTTGTTTCCTTCTTATTTTCCTATTCCATATAGCATTTTATTATCTTCATTGATCAGAAGAAAAAATAATTAAACCATTTGAAAAGCCATACTCTATAAATTGTCAAGTTTGTCAAGTTTGTCATCATGATGATACCACTTAGTCAAGTTTGACACAGCCATACTCTATTCCATATAAACACTAGTACTAAGTTTGTCATCACTGCTTTGACAAATATTTAAACACCAGTACTAAGTTTGTCATCACTGCTTTGTCAAGTTTGTCTGTATTAACTAGACTATCAATCAAACATTGATTTTCCCTCTATAAATTGGATTTGTTCTTGGATTTCAGCTTGCTTCTTATTCCTTTTGGTGTGCATTTTTTGTTTTACCTAGTTCTTTTTTTTTTTTTGAATTAAAGAGTTCTTTTGAAATTGTACCCATCTGTTCATTTGTTTTATTCGGATTTTCCTTTTGGCTGTGACTTTGTCATTTTTTTGTATTTACTCCTCGTTTATATCCATAGATCCAAAGATGCATCCTTTAATTTTTCAGTTATTAGGATCCAAATTTAAATTATTTATAACTATGTGAAAATTGAGCTATAAACTTACTCGTCTCAAATGAAATAAGTATATAGTCATCATACCTTCAAATATGAGACATTCTATAATAATGATATGCAAGTATCTCACCCAAGTTTTCAATTCAAAATTAGTATATGTCATAAATGGTCTGTAAGACATTAATAATACTTCTAATTTATGAAATGTATTCAAACAAAATTTTATGCTGCACTGAATATTTTTGTAATGAGAGCACGGGCAGTGGATTTAATTGATAGCCGATGATTAATGTTGAACCCTTCTAACTCAAAAAATTATTTGTACTACTGATCCATTGAGTTAATCATTATTTCAATTAAGTACTTGTAGCATTCAATTCACACGTTAATACATTTTGCTTTAGCGTGTACTTGTAACGAACACACTATTTAGCATGTGATTGTCCTTAATACATTGTTTAGCATGATGTCTTATAGTAGAAAAGTGAAAATTTACTCCATAATCGCTTGTGCTTGATTTCATGATTTGTGTGAATGCTTCTGTCCTCTCTGTGTCATCATGCTACGTGTATTACTGATATGTTATTTTGTGCACAAATTAATAGCCTCGTTCATGACAGTTGTCCTTTTATTTTTTATAAACAGAAAATATCAAAGAAGAATAAGGCCATGAAAAGGAAAAAGCACGTGCAAAACGAACTAGACGAACAGAGGAAGAAACATAGAGTAGAAGAGCTGTTTGAAGACAATCTTGTTGAAAAGGAGGCTGATATTGAACCTAAAAGGAATGATGAAATACATGAAATTCCACATACATCAGAAATTAATCAAGTTCAAACTTTATTAGAAAACAATGCCAAAACACAAAACAATCCACAAACAGTTGACAATGCTATTCAGGCGGAAGAAAAACCAAGAAGAAAGCCTAGAGGGCCAACCAAAGTTAGAAGACTTCCATTCAATATCATACTACCATACGATTCTTATTTTAGGTTTTGAGTGAGAAGAACAGAGCTATTAGACAGATGCAGCTGCCACACACGTCTAGTCGTAAAGGAATGGCACGACTAACTGAAGATTTGGTAACAAAATTGTAGTTATAATTTACTGCAATATTTACGAAACTTTTAAGCTGATTGCTTTTGTTATTTGTTGTTGTTTTAATGTAGAAAAGCGAAATCAGTTCTGCCGTCCCTAGAAGTGTGGTTTGGATCAAATCTCGCACTAAGAAAAATGGTGACCCGGTTAATATGATTGCTGCAGATGCTATAGTAAGTTCATACTTTTCAAATACATATGATAGATATATAAATACTATGTTTTAATGAGTTCTGAAAAAATAAAAGATGTCATATGTGGTATTTAAATTTGCAAGCCACGTTTTAGTTTAAACTGCAATAATATGAAATTAATCATGTTTTGTAGGAAAAGATTAAACAAATTGAAAGTGATTCACAATCGAGCTCGCCAATTAATTATAGAGAAGATGCACTTGCACAAGTGTTAGGGCAAGAAAGACCGGGTCGACTTAGAGCGATGGGAAGAGGAGTGAGTCTTAGTAGAGTGGCTTTATCGCAAGTTAAGGATAAGCATACACTGCTACTTGAAAGTAAATTTTCAGACTTAGAGAAGAGATTTTTACAACTAGAGAAAAATCAGGTGCAAATTAACACTACTTAAGTTATCCATGTTCCTCCATGTTCTTCCCTTTTTGGTTTGATTATTAAGTTATCCATACTTTAGCACTACACAGTAAGGCAAGCACTATACAGGTCACTTCAGGGTTTAATTTATATCTCTCCTTATCTTTGATTTTCTTTTGGTTCATATATCATGACTTTACTGCATGTGATATCCATATTTGAAAACTACTCTGCCACAAGATCTCATTTACAACCATTTTTTCCCCAAAAAAAAGGGAAAAGAAGAAGAAGAAATCATGAATTGATAATAATAACTAAATGCTGCGCATATATTTGTAAATGAATCTCACAGATGTAATCAAATTATCTAAGAGAATTTGCAAACAGGAGTATGATCAATGATATCAAAGAGCAACTTGCATAAGCAATTGAATATTTAGGACAAAAAAACTTTATTGTCGCTTGGTTTAGAATAGTTGGTAGATGATAGCAACATTTATCCAAATATGACATGATCAGTACGCTTAATTCATGAAATATTCTTTTTGAAGTAACTTCAGATTTTGACAACGGTTAAATTCACGTGTCCCATTTTCTGTCCCATATACTAAAAACATTTCAACAATTATAACAAGCATCCTTATCCGAGACGATTAAGACATTGAAGCAGGGTGCAAAAGATCATGAGTCTGATTTGTTCGGATCTCCTTACCATGGTAGTATGGTACTACCCTATGTTGTATATATAAGTGTCCAATTTCTAAGAAAAATGTATTGTGGGATCCTAGTAATGTGTGTGTGTAGTTATAGTTATAAAAAGCTTCTTTCTTGTTTCCATCAAATATGACAGTGTTGCCTATTTCAATCCAACAGAATGGGGTGATCACCATCTGTCAGCAAACTTCTATGGAGAAACGAACCCAGTTAGTGGGCGAAACTATCCCGGGCCATACTCGGATCAAATGTATTGTTTCATTTAAACTGTGAGCAAGGGATAGGGTAGTCTATGTTGATGGAAATGTTTGGATTCATGTTATGGATTGTAGAAGTGAAAAATATATGTTTAGAATCCCATTTGGAGGCTTCAAAGATTGGTTAAATTTAAAAACTCGTGTGCTAATTGATTTTTTTGACAGAATCGACTGATTTTTATAGTGATTCGTAATACGTTTTATTACAATAAATAATAAATACAAGAAGAAATACAAGATAAACTAATTGTTTATCTACTACAAACATGTTTTTATTAATGGACCGACTACTATAAGAACTATTCTATGGTTATACAGCAATGAGGTTTTTCAGGTGTTGTGGGATGTCGTCTTACTTTCAGAGTTTCAGGTATGCATTAAAGGGGGCGAAATGTCTGGCTGCATGTGTTTACGATAAATTATACCCTGAAGTGATCACTTTAGCATAAATTACATTTGTATAGTGCTTGGCTTACTGTATGACATTATGTATTCTAACTAACATTGTCACTTTAGCTTAAATATTACATTTGTATATAATTCTATCTAACTTTATAATTTCTAAGATTTTGCAGAGTAGACACAGTGGGACAGAAGTAAACAAACCTCAAGTAATTTTTTTTAATTGGTTTCGCATCGTTCAATTTTTAACTTTTTATTCAATTAGTATCATAATTTTCCTATGTTTGAATGTAGTATAACGTCGACGAAAATATGAAGAAGTGTGATTTATTGGATTGGCGAGGGAATGAAGAGATCGTTGCTGAAGGAAGATTCGTGTCAGACGATCCGAACCAGCTTGTCAATGATGTTCCTTTAGGGCCGGAAGCAAACGTTATTTTTGTTGAAAATCCAATCAAGCTGGATGCTTTTCTATGGAGGCCTACAACTTCTTTCTCACTTATTAGGAAGCAAAAGATAATATTGTGGCATGGCCGAAGAATAGTGTGGTTCTACATTCAACCAATCACAATGGAGGAGAAGAAGATAAAGTAAACATTTTTATTCATAATCAACATGCAATTTTATTACATACGTTTTTTACTAAATAAATATTTTTACATCTAATAGAGTAGAAGCAGCAGCGTGGAATGCAAATGCAAGATTTTTGATTAGGCAGGGGGCAACCAATTAGTGGCTTTAGGATGATTACATTCGAGCATCTCAGAGGAAATTGTTAACGATGTTCCTCTTGGACCAGCAGCTATGATAGTTTGGATAGATGAACCCCTAAATCCAGAAGCTTTTTTGTGGAGGCCATCCCCTGGTTTGTTCCGAATTGGAGATGCTGCTGGTAAGAAGGTTGCATGGCCTGAATCGCAAGTAGTTGTTGAGACAAATGATACTCCAGTTAATACTACGACGAAGGATATAGTGAAAACATTTACGGTACTTGATTTTTATGTTGTCTTTTTATTTTTTGCAAGGATTAGCAACTTCATTTTTATTTTTTTATTTTTTTCAAGTTGCAGACTGCAAATTCAAAAACAAACAATAAATGCAAGATAATGAGTTTATCGAGAAATGGGAAAGTAGTAGCTTTAGGACGGGTGGAGTCAACCGATCCAAATGCAAGGGTACATTTCAGACCATTAGGAAACAATGCAGTTAAAGTTTGCATAGAAACCGTAAAAGAGCCAGAAGTAGAGCTATGGAGGCAGACATCCGAATTTCATTACATGGAAGATGCCCTCTCTTCTTTTATAACTTGGCCTGCTGAGCACGCCATTATGGAATGAATTTAGAGTAAGTCTCTGTACCTACATTAATTTTAATTTTAATTTTTTAAGTCAGCATGTAGCTGCAGAACTTCCTGCACCTACATTAATTAATAAACTTGTAACATGCAATGTCCCCATTAGTCACATTAGCATAGGAAGTGAACTACCGACACTTTGCATCCATGCCATTAAGTCAGGGAAGATCTGTATGGATGCCTAGTTGATTATCAGACTTTTATTAATCATGACTGATGTTACAAACCGCTTTTTTAGAATTAGTCCAAAGGAGGTGTGGGTTCGGGTTATGGGGCTGTGTATTATTACAGCTGCATTTTTAGTTTGGGGTGTAGACAAAACTGAATCCATAAATAAAATCCATAAATTATGACCGTAGGTGGGTGTTGCTTTGATTGGTGATGGGGGAAGTTTGATTTGGTCTGAGTATCTTCTCGCTTGGTAGGGATGGTTCTCATCGACGTTAGCTAGCTTTTTACTTCTGTTTTTGTTTAGCTTTGTCTAAGTAACTATGTAGTTAACCGTGTTGTATTTTCTGCTTTGTCTTTTTTTCCCTCAACGGGTTTGGAGTCACGAGGAGAGGTCTCTTTGCCTCTTGCCTTCTCCTTTTCTCTTGATTTTTCTTTGTCGTTCGCTAAGGGTCCTGCATACCTATTGTGCCACTTTGTTTAGTTCAATTGCCATGTTTTTCATGTTTTCTCTTTTAAGTCTAGTATATGGATGCTTAGTCCATTACTAATCGGGGTGTGCCAGGTTAACCTTTTTCTTTGGATTGGGCCATGTTTTTTTGGCAGTTCCCGATTGCTTGTGTAGTGGCCTAAATGTCTCGTTTCCTTCCCTGGTCGGTGTCTTCCGGACTTGGTTGGCAAAAGGAAAGGGAAAAGACTGCATGTCCACCCTCTTTAGCCTTGTCCCTAGTCTTGTTTGCTGGCACTTTTGGTGAGCCAGGAGTAAAATTGATGTTCGATGATTTTATTATGATTTTCGGGACTGTTATTAGGCGTGTTTCATCGAACATTCACTTTGCTTTTCGTACTTGTGAGATAACCTAAATCCTGCGTCTATTCTAGTTGCATGTTACTTGGAAGTTGGACATTTGTTTATGCTCCCAGCCTTTTACAGAGGTAGGGTGATCTCTTTTTTAATTTTTCATCTCTTGGATTTTGCTGTTCTCTTGGAGCTTTACTGTTGGTTGGTTGGTAGAATTTTTCTTTCTAGATTAGGTATTTTTCTTATGCAGATCCCCCTTACTTGGCCTGCCCGGAGGTGCCTTCGATATCCGTAAAGCTTTTTGGTGATCGGTCTTGGTTGTTTGGTTTGCTTGGTGTAACTTGGATTCTAAAGATGGAGCACGCTGTCTTCCGGTTGGTTTTTTACCCGATCAGATAGGAGTACCAAGTTGTTCGTTGGTTGACTTGTCTGAGGCGTGTTCTCCTACATTCATTATGTGCCTCGGGCAAGTCTTGTTGTTCTATGTTTTGTGGGAGTTGTTCGTCTTCTTGGCTTGATCCGTATTGGCCTTGTATTCCTTGTTTCTCTTTTGTTTTTCTCTTTCTTTGTTGTTTGTATTTTGTTCAGTATGCTTAGTTTTGTTTCAGTTGAGAGTATATTTCGCGCTCTGTTATTCTATGTTTTGTGAGTCATTACAGAAAGGTGTTTTTTCTTTTTTTGTTATATATTTGATTTCTGTTTTAAGAAAAGAAAATTGATTTTTTTGGGAATCGTTGAAGCTTAGTTGGGAGTATAATCGTGAGACGTTATACTGGCATTTACTCATTTTTAACCATGTCCACCATCTTTATACAGATTTAAGTTGTGTTTAATCTAAGATTACTTGTGTGTGATATCTATTTCCATTTTCTCTTTCTAGGAGAAATCCTTTTGTTAACAACTATTTTCGGTTCTGTGTTTTGTTCGGTTTTGGCGTCCATTTTCTGAAAGTGTACTGCTGCTATTGGGACATTTCAGATTGTGGGGTTTTGTAACCATTTTCTCTTGCTTGTTCTAGATTTTGGCACTGTTTTCTGTAGTGAAGTTGCGTAGCGAATCCCAAAAGAGCTTCCAAACATATTTTCCTCCATCCATTCCATACCATGGAATGTTAGTGTTAGCGTTTATGCTTTTTGTCTTTAGATTTTTGGAGCAGTGTGTTTTCCTTTCTTGTGGCCTTATGTTGGAGCATGTGTTTCGTATTCTCTTCCCTTTCTCAGTTTGGATAAAATTCGGTTCATTAGCGACCGATTAGAACACTGGAGAGAAATTCCTACTCACGTCACTGAGATCAGCACCAAGCTCCTGGACAAGAGATTTGCTCGTCTGGAGTAGTTGTTCTTTTTCTCAGTCCCATCTGCGGTTGGTCCTGTGTCGGATCGCGTTTCTTCTCGTCGTGCCTGATTTGCTAAGAGGAGTGCTCGGTCTTAGCTGTGTAGCCCTCGTACTATTAGTACACGTTCCCTCGTTGCTGCAGAGAAAATTGTTTTCTCTACTCATTGTACTCTTTACCTGACCTTATCTTTCTTTTTTTGTGCTTCGATTTCTTTCTGTGTTAGCCCAACATGTCGTCTTATACTTGTGAATATTTCAGTCTACAACAGCAAAAGATTTGGAGATTATTTAAGTTTAAAATTACTTATGTGCATATTTCAAATACTTGTGAACAACCCTACTTTAAACGATATCTTGCCTTTATTAGTAGCTAGCTTAAGTAATAATATTTCCAACATTTATCATGTTGTTGGAAATGTGCATGATACGTGGTCATATAATTTGTTATTCCAAATGCCATCCAGTAATTGCAAGGGAGTTTTTGAAAATCTTTCATAAACATCTCTGATGTTTTTGTTGCTTCCAAACAATATAGCCTGATTATTCCATTATGAGTTAAAGCCTACGATTTTCTAGATTTCTGTCAAGTTTAAACAAAAAATATTGTCCACTTTTAATCAATGATCTAATTACTTTTTCACTGTTGATACCAGGAAGATATTATCAATGAAGATGTTGAGATGCCTCAAAAGGAAAAAGGAAATGATTGACTTTGGTGATGGTGCTGCGATTACCAATGGAAGGGATGTTTTGTCTTGTGTCTTTTCTGCGTTAACTGAACAATTATAAACTATGTTTTATATTTTGTGTACTCAAGTTGACATTATTGGGAATTGACAACATATGTATTGAATTAGGTGTTAACTCATGTATTGAATTTCTTTTGTTAGTTGATACTTAATTTGCAATTAGTATATTTTCTGTGTTCATCTTCAATTTTTTATGAATATTCTTTTAGATATATTATTATTAAAATGCATGAGCTATCAATATATGTTACAGCAGTAAACCTGCGTTATGAATAATCTCAAATTTATTGAGATTTTGACGTATAATAGCGGTAAATCTGAGCTATTGTACATCTGTAGAATAGCGGCAAAAAGGAGCTATTGTATTTTCTGATTATAGCGGCAGAAATGAGCTGTCAAAGGGGTTAGTAAGAACTATAACACAGTCATTAATAGCATTAAATATCCGTTATTGATTAAGTATTTTATAACGGTAATACTTTGTTATCAATATTTTCTCTATGAATGAGATTTTGATGTATTATAGCGGTCATCATAAGCTATTGTAATAATATAACATAGCGGCAAGACATCGCTATCAAAATTGATCTTTAATAATGGCAGAGAAAGTGCTATAAATGTGTAGCAGTTTTTAATAACATGTTCATATACAGCGTTTATGAAACCGCTATGTTTGTTATTCATAGCGGTTTTGGGCCGCTATAAAACCGCAGTATTGTTGTAGTGTCGGCCATTTCAAATGGAATTGACAAAACGATTATTTGTTTTGCATGTTTATTTGCATATTGCATATTTTTTTTTACATATTTATAAAATAAAATACGGGAATTAGCAAACCGGAATTAAATCGAAATTTACGGAATTTTCGAATCAAGACCAAAATTTTAAATTTTCTACATGGACGGAATGGAAAAGGAAACTGAGATTTCGAATTTTGCTTTCAACTACAGCTTATCAAAAAAATGTTTAAAAGCCTTATCAAGTACATTGTAGATCTCCTTTTCTACCTTGACTAGTACAAATATTATATATGGTAAGCTAGGATAGATTTCTAGTTGAGATTTACGTCTAAGCTGTATTTATGTTCTTCCGAAGGCTGAGATTTTCTAATATTATATATATTTATATATATGTCTTACAATATGAATATTATTTAATATCATTGTGAATTTTTTTACATTAGGGGCATCATTTAGCAAAAATCGCACTGGGCATAATAAGTTTCAGGACCAACTCTACCTAAAATATGGTATTAAATTTTAAATTTAATACAAATTATCTTAAGACTTTTAAGCTGGATTGAGATGATGCAAAAAATTAAAGGAGAAACCTTTAAAAAGGTTAAGCTCTTTACTATTACTAGAGTGTAACTCGTGCGTTGCACATGATAATATTATAAAATATAGTATTTAAAATTTTAATGTTAAATTTGGAATTTTATCATATGACATATGGTGAATTCAACAAAACAAATATACTATAAGCTATTGTTGTTGTTGTTGTTGTTGTTGTTGTTGTTTATATATGGTATGTTTTAGCCGTTAAATTACCCTATGTTGATTAATATGTCTTTTATGCTTATCAGATATTCATTTTCGACATGGAATGCACCACAAATCAAATTAGAAGAAATTATCTTTGTCATCCCAAACAATCTAATCAAACATTAAACTTATAGGTTCAGACCTTTCGCCTCTTGTGCATAAATCTTAATCCACGTAAGATTATACAAAGCAAGATTTGAAAAATATACATCTCTTGTTCCAGTTGATATAACTTGACCAAGAGGATTTATGGATTGATAAAAGAATCCAGAATAATAAGAAAGCTAACCACTAAACAATATTTCTATCGAAAGACCAATTATTTTTCATTTTTTTGAACCCATTTGCCAAATTTTCTCCTCCAAGACAAACTACTTTTTTGTACAATTAAATCAAATAGAAAGAAGGTATCAATGTCCTAAAGAGAATACAGTTTTGACTAATTGAATTTTATTAAAAGCAACATAATAATGAATTACATGCTTACGACGAAATAAACTAATTAATTTTAACTGTTGTAATAGTGATCTAGCACCAAATATTTGGGTGTTTTAGGATTTTAGAAACACTGGATTTGGAAGTTTGCTCAATATTTGGACGTTAATGCTCAGTTTTTGCTACCTAACCTATATCAGCGTCCAAATAGATGCGTCCAACCAATTTAACCTCAAAGCTTCAACTATTATTCCTAGGTGCAACCTGCTTCCATTCTAAGTTAGCATATTATTTCTTTGTTCCAGGTCATATTCACTCCAACTACGTGTTCAACTGAAGTAGCTTCTAAGGACGGAGAGCCACAATCCTCATCTCCTTGTTGAGCTCATGCTAGCATGCTCTTCATATTCTTCGTACCTGTAGCGTTTACATACTCGTGATTACCAGTCCACTGCTATGCTGAATGATTGTGATATTTGGGTGCAGTTATAACTGGCAGTCCCCGTATGTATCATCACTCTACGTTATGTTCTCCACACCCTGATTCTGTTAAACTTGCTTTTGACGATAAATGAAAGTTAGCTTGCAACAAATAAAAATAGACATGCAAAGTAGACGCAACAAGAATTAGAATAAATTGCCTTGCATTTTAATTAGATTCCACTACGATAGAGTATAAAAGGAAAATAGAGTTCCATCGTACGATTATTTCGCATGCTGCAGGGTCATTACTGTTGTGATTTGTGACATAAAATCACATATGTTGGAAGAGACGAGGCGTGGATGTACTTGGCAGTAGAGGAGATGGTACAACAACAGAAAGAAGGTTAGAAGTAGCAGTTTGGCGTTTGAGCGGATTTATTGTTGGATTTTGACCCGGTCTTTCTGTGACTTATCTGCAAGTATTGAAGGGATATATTCCTAATATATCTCTAAGAGGAAAATTGGATATTTTTCCTAGGCTTTCCATTCTCCTATAAAAGCAGCACATTGGGTTGGATTAATGTATGACCGAATAGAGTGGCGGCTGCGTGCCTCTAGGGCTTGGTGCCCTAGAGATGATTGGTGTCTCCAAGTTAATCCAAGGCTTAGCCGTCATTCTTCATTGTTCTCCTTCTCCAACAAAGAGTGTTAGTCATCCCGATATTCTTTCCCTTTCTCAATAAGGTTATTGATTCTTGTAATTTTGTTTATTATTGGTTTTGATCCATTGAGAGTAAACAAAATTTGTTTTTGAGAATCAATAAAGAGGGTGGTTGGGTGGAATGTCTTGTGTTTGCGAGTGTGATTTCATATCTGTGTTTGTTTCCATAGAAATCATCTTTAAGTAATTGGGTGAATAAGATCTTGGACGCTTCCGCAAAGGCGCAATTTTCATAACAGTTGGTATCAGAGCTAGATCATCGCAAAGCTTAGAGTGATTTTGGATTGGAAAAAAATTGATTTTTTGTTGAAAAAATTGATTTTTTTTATGTCGGATATGATAGCGCTGCTGGTGATGACTAATTTTGATTGGGGATTTGAAGGCCTCAATTGTTTGGTTGATGGAGATGAAGAGGAGCCCTCAGATGTGGATGGGGGAAGATGGAAGAAGACGAAGATGTTGGCAATTGGTTTGATTTGCCTATACCTTGGTGATTCTGTTCATGTTTTCGACAGGGGTCTTCATGTTGATGATGCTCGAAGGATCCGGAGTGATCAAGGAAGGAGCTCAGATCAAGTGGTAGACGGGTGTCATTGTGGAATTACAAGCACTTTTAGACCGTTGGTTGATGCACGGTGCAGCTCAGGTGGTAGATGCATCTTTTGCAGGCGGTGAGTTATGTTTGTAATTGAGGTGTGGTCGTAGTCCTTTCAAATCGACTGGGCGTATCTCGTTGCCCTGAAATCGAGGTTATGGGGTGTATCTCATCGCCCGGAAATCGAGGTTGGTTTGATTGAGAGAAGGTGTCATTGAAAGAGCTAGATGACTTGTTCGGTGATTGTTGGAGTGTTGATATGATTTCAGATTAAGGTGGAGCATTGTGATGGTGATTTCACATGTCCTTGGAAGTCGGTTGACTTGTTGTTGATGTGATTTCATATCAAGGTGGAGTGTTGTGATTTGTGACATAAAATCACATATGTTGGTAGAGACGAGGCGTGGATTTACTTGGCAATAGAGCAGATGGTACAGCAACAGAAAGAAGGTTAGAAGTAGCAGTTTGGCGTTTGAGCGGATTTATTGTTGGATTTTGATCCGGTCTTTCTGTGACTTATCTGCAAGTATTGAAGGGATATATTCCTAATATATCTCTAAGAGGAAAATTGGATATTTTTCCTAGGCTTTCCATTCTCCTATAAAAGCAGCACATTGGGTTGGATTAATGTATGACCGAATAGAGTGGCGGCTGCGTGCCTCTAGGGCTTGGTGCCCTAGAGATGATTGGTGTCTCCCAATTAATCCAAGGCTTAGCCGTCATTCTTCATTGTTCTCCTTCTCCAACAAAGAGTACTAGTCATCCTGATATTCTTTCCCTTTCTCAATAAGGTTATTGATTCTTGTAATTTTGTTTATTATTGGTTTTGATCCATTGAGTGTAAACAAAATTTGTTTTTGAGAATCAATAAAGAGGGTGGTTGGGTGGAATATCTTGTGTTTACGAGTGTGATTTCATATCTGTGTTTGTTTCCATAGAAATCATCTTTAAGTAATTGGGTGAATAAGATCCTGGACGCTTCCGCAAAGGCGCAGTTTTCATAACAATTACTACAGAGCATAGCGTAAGGTGCAGAACAGTTCCATCAGTTGGGTCACATGCCACAAAGTACACTGTATTTAACAAATAAAAGAAGCATGAATCGTATGGACCAAAAATACCTTGTTCCCATGGACCCAACCAATCACAAACTTCTGATTTGTCCATTTTGCAATTAAACCCAAATTATTTCGGGGGTTTAAATGCAAAATGGAGGAAATCAGGGGGCTGTGATTGGTTGGGTCCGTGGAAACGTGGAATATTGGGTCCAGGTGATCCTCTCCCAAATAAAAGTTACAGATAGGTACAAATTACGTGTGAATGGACACAACAGATACAAACTGTTGAGTCCGAGTTTGTTCACACTATTTAAGGTAGTGTGAACAAAACACCGGATTTAATTGGTGGAAATCAAGGGGGCCCGTGTAGGTCCCTCTGATTTCAACCAATTAAAAGTAGTGTTTTGTTCACACTACCTTAAAGTAGTGTGAACAAACTACTACACCAAACTGTTTACAATGCAGAAAGCGAAATAAAATACACATAGCGCGGTGTAAATAAAAGCTGACAAACTTCTGTTTGATGCAGGAATCTGCAGACAGCTGTTGGTAGGTAGATCAAGTTCTACTTTTTCTTTCTCCTCTGTGTTACCTGATCACGGTTCTTTGTTTTAAGCAGATTTTTTTTGTCTTCTCATCCAGAAAAACAAATAGTAAGTTAAATAAGAGAACTGTAACAACCCATAATTTTCAAATATTTAAATTATTAAATTTAAGATGATTTTTGATTATTTCTTGGTTATAAATAAAATTTGATGATTTAATTATGTGAATTTAATTATGTAAATTTACTTATAAACTTAATTTATTTGATTATGCAATGAATTTCAACTAGTTACGGCACCAATAATTTGTAATTATTATAAATGAGATTATGATTTGGGTTGTATTTATAAATATTCAAATTTGACTTTATTATTAAATTATTTGAATGAAATTAATATGTCTGAATATCGGATTGAATTTGGTAAATAATCGAAATTCTGAATTCAAAGTAATTGGAATTCTATTTATGAAGTTAATTTGAATTTTGTTTTGATATGAACAAAGCAATAAACTTTTAAATTGAATTAAAACGTAAACAAACGGAAATTGAATATTTTGAACCTGTTAAAATAGTCATTTTGGCCATTGTCTCGGAATTCGACGAAACTAGTTTCATTGGACCTGTAACAGTGAATTATTGTAGTGTTCCAAATTTCATAGCGATCAAACTTACCATTTGGTCGTATGACGCTAAAATGCGTTGTAAATTGTTTAAATGATTTAAAAATCAATTTAAACTAATTTTGAACAGTAACTTTTGAATACGATGGAATTGGGACTCGAGACCAGTTCTAATTAATTCAAAAATATCGAAAAATTATTTTTATTATATAGATTATTGGGTTTCCGACCTAAATTATGAATGCGCAAAATATGACCGTTTTGACGATAGACGGTCTATTTTGGGCCAACCAGCCATATGCATCTAAACCCATTCGATGAACACTATAAATTATCATTACAAGCCCTAGCAGCAGCCTCTATTTTATTTTCTCAACCCTAATCCCGAAATTCAACTCTAATCTCTGTTTAATGGCAATTATAGATCTAAAATATCGTCAAAAATTCAAACGTCTCAAACCATCTCGAATTATATATTTTTGGAAACGTCTCGACGATACGGACTGAGGGAAGCGTCGGTTTCGTGAAACAACACTCGAATCAACGGGAAATCGCTGTCAAAGCACCAAAAACGTGAAATTAGGGTTTTATTTGGGTTTTTTTTATTCATGCATCGATTGACAATGGAACCTAAAGAGGAGTTGTAGAGAATCTTCATACGAGACTAATGCAAGTGGTCTCATGTCGATTGGTGGTCGGAAGCTCCAGGAATTAGCGATTTAAGGTATGAAAATCAGCAACTTCCAAGCGGCGGTGCGGGCTCTACGTGAGGCTGGGGTGCACGAGATTTGGAGGGAAGGTGCTACTCGTCGAGGGCTTCGATTTGATTGCGGTCTTAGTCAAACGGTGGTCGGGGCATGGAGTTATGGCCGGTCAAAGTTTCGGGTTCATGGATGCATTGCGTTCACCGTTCAGGTTGTTGGAAAAGAAATGCGTATGAAATGGTGACGTGGCAGAGGTTTGAAATTTTTGTGGCCATTTTTATTTATTTAATTTTCAATCGTGTTAACACGTATAACTTTTACATACGAACTTAGATTGACGTGCGATTGGATCCATTAGGATCGTATCGAAATTCCGGACAGCATAGACTTGGTTTGGACAAATTTTGAGACTGTCAAATTTTGAGCCTATTTTGGATTTCAAACTCATTCAAAATCTAAGGTGACTGATTAAATCCACTCATACCTAACTAAAATATTTGATTGTTAGTTAAATTAAATTTATGTTATGATATGGTTGTATTGTTTGCTATTTAACTATTTAAATTGATTATTTATGTTAATTTGCATAGATAGTATAATTTAATTTAATTGTTAATATAAATTGTATAGTTAGAATTAAATTTCTTGTTTAAAAACCTCATACCTGATGACTAGTAAACTGGTATTATATTGAACTATTTAGATGTATTTATTTTGATGGATGCCTTGGATTTATATATTTAATGTATTGATGTGTAATTCATCTTGTTATTGACATTATTTATATATGCTTGTTTTTTTTTTTTGATTAATTCCAACCATTACCCTAGATATTACGAGCATCAAATAAACCCGGGATTAATCATTGAAATGAATTAAGAGCGTAGGTTGAAATTATAAATACCTATGACGTTGATTTGGATTGAAATGACATACATCCTTTCCCAAAATACTAAAATTAAAATTTAGTTATTATTTGTCCATGGGATAGAAATTTATATACAGACACTGATTGGTTAAACAATTTTGTTTAAACTTTGAAATTTGAAATATTGTTTTGAAAGCAGTATAAATGAGATATTATGAATTGATTTCCTTCGATATTGAACTTTAAAATTTTGGAATTTAAAGTTAAATTATTATTATTATTATTTTGTAAATCGAAGCTAAACACTTCTAATTTAGCATGAATTGAGCGTATTGAAATTGAATTGTTTGAAATATGAAAAATTGTCCATCTTTAAATTTTACTTTAAATTAACCTTATTTAAAGTAATATTTGATTTGTGAACTCTAGATTTGCTACAAACTAAAACGATTCCAAAGGAGAATTCTATGTTAAACCTTAAAAATTTAAATCAGGTTGTCAGAATTGAATTGATTTGAAAAAAGGTCTGAATCAAATTGAAATACTGAAATTGAGCTGCATTGATTTGAAATTGAAACATGACTTCAAGTTATTCAGAAGGAACAATACCAATTCCAATTATAATATTTTAAACCATTTTAAGCTTTTTTACTAAATATTTATTTTATTTCATAGACTATACTATTTAATATATATTTATTTTGTACTGTCTTTATAAACTATTTTTTTACTTAAATATACTCACTATTTAAATAAACTATTTTAATAACTAATTACCTATTTTACAGCTACTTTATATTTTACTACATATATATATGTATTTTATAAAATTTTGATAAACACTATTTTATTTTAAACTTTTATTATCTAACTGTTTATTTCCTAACTATTATGTATGTGTGTGTTTGTATATATATATATATATATAAATTATTTTAACATACTTTTCTACTATTTTAAAAATTCAAATTATTTGGAATTGAAATTGTTTCATGATTCTAAGTTTGGTTTTAAGTGGAGATTTTAATATGAATAATATTCTAGCTTGAATAATGAAATGATTTTAAGAAAATATGGTATTTTGATATGAAGTATAAACCTCTTTGAAATGTAAAAGAACCGACCGGTGTGAAAAATGTAAATGTTTGGTTGTTAAAGAGACTAGAATCGGATATTGTCATACTTTCTGCCAATACTGAAAATAACTTTAACAACTGCGTATGCAGTGGAGTTCCAGGATGAAGTAAGATGATCTGGATGAGATAACTGGATTTGAAGAAAGAGAATGATGGTGGATAGCCTTGACCTTTGGGTCAAAATTAAAATGACTAAAACAGGAGTCATACCCTGGTTAATGTGAGTTAGCTACTCTTAGCAGACATGCTCTTCGATATCATATCTTTTACTTTGTGATTGATTGGGAGCCCTTTGATTTTATTTTTTTAGAGTATTGTCTAGGGTGGGCGGTAGCTGGAGGGTATGCGTTACCACCGACCTAGGTCCGCAATCAGGTAGAATCACTACTGATGGGTATTGCCTCGATGTCTTGTCATATTTTTCCTGATCGAGCCCACTACGATTTTGATTTAACATTGTCATATCATGATGCATCCCTATCCATCAACGTACTGGTGTGTTATATACAAACTGTACGGCAACAGTATAAATGGTGTAAAGGTAATAATGGTAATCCTGCTTACGCTATTTTAATATTTTGTATTTAATTGTAAACACTATTATAATAGTGTATTGTGTTATATAGTATCTAGTTTGAAGAGTCCTTAGGAGATGGAAATTCCAGTTACATCTCTTAAGATATTGCACTGATATTATCACATGAATTTGATTTAACTGATATAAGAATATTTTAGCGAGTGTTTTTGTCTTTTCATTTGTGCTCGGATCAACCTGAGTTTTCAGTTATTGAATACATTGTTATGAAGATTAAGATGGAGCTTGACAGACGTATTATTATTATTCCGCTGCAAATATTTGTATGTTGTATAACAATTAACTTTGATAATTGTTGTAAAATATAATCAAATGTAGGTTTTAACAGCTTCACGAAATGTTATTTATTTATTATATTTTGTCCTTCCGCTGTGAGATTCTATGATTGTTTTTCTTTTTTTCTTCCTTTTCTTATATAAATCCCGATAACCATCCATATTTTTGATTTGTTTAAGTCGACATTTGAGGATCATTATCGATTTGAATGGTCAAAAATGCGGGTCGTTACCATTGGTATCAGAGCTTTGTTTTAGGGAAAACCTTGGCTCTATTTGGGATTAACTCATTAGAGATAGGGTAGTAATACCCTAGAATGTGTTTGAGTACATATGAGAGAGCGTACTTGTAATTTTGATATAAATTGATTTTGTATTGTGTTTGTTTGTTCCGTTGAGTATTTATGAATTCTGGTTGGTACTTGGGACGCTAAGGCATTGATTGGGATTTCTAAACACTTTAATAGGACTCATTGACATAATATTGTTTTGAACTATGTTTTATATATATAAAGAATTATTTTAAAATCTATGAATTTTGATTTTTGTTGATGATAATACTAGATTTTCATCATTTATTATTCGATTAATTAATAATTAAAACTATTGGTTATTAAATGGTTTAAGAGAGAAAAAATGAGATATTGAAAATTAATTGGTAATAAAATAAGAAGAAGTTAAATACGAATTTGAGAATTTAATTTCGGGTGGTTTTGTAATGTTGATTTGCAAATGGTGTGAAATAATATAATTATATTTTAAAAGTCGTTTCATATAGAATTGTTTTCAAATGAATTTTAGAAATAATTGTGTATTCCCTTTTTATCTTTAGGAAATGACTTCGGTGATGAGTGCACGCATCATCTTTTGGGGTTTTGTGCGTAGTGGCAGTTTGACAAAACGCCCGGAAAGCAGGATCTTTTTTACCTAATCACTTGGAGATGGATGTGATTGAAAAATAAACAGAAACACAAAAATATCGGAAATATAAACATAATATATTCCACCCAACCACCCTCTTTACTGATTCACCAATAAAAAATTGTTTACGATCGATCTCAACTCTCATTACAAACAATTACAGCTTGAACCAATAGCCTTATTGAGAAATAGGTAGAGAATATCCAATGGCCAGAAAATTTGAGGAGAAAGACAATGAAGAATAATGCAAAATTTTCCACGCCTAACGAAGATGTTATCTATGGCTTTTACAGAGTTAATTGCTTCGTACCCAAGTTTTCTTGACCTCCAAGTCAACTTGGCACCCAAATTATTTTCATATATGTCATGAATTTATTTGAATAAGCACCAAATAATCCTGGACTTAATTATCCTACCAATATAGCAACAAATCTCTTCACAAAATCTGCATAGATTATTTGTTGTCGATAATTGTGATTTGCGTATCGCAAATTTCAACACTTCACCTTGATACCAAATCACAACATCTTCTCCACTCAACAACAGCCAACTTAGCTCTCACTTTCAATCTTCTTTTCTCAATTAACATCATTATAAACTTCCACCATCGCCCATTAATGGTGCACCTCCCTCATCCGTGCACCACGCCAATATCGATCTTCAAAAACATTTGTAATACCATAAAGAACTATATCTCGTCTTTGTGGATTTCAGAATTCGACATCCGTCTTCCGTTTGACATGATCTCTTCATCTTCGGGGTCCCTCTAGCATCATCAACATCTGGACCCTTGTTAATATCATGATCCTCCACTCTAGGACCATCAGCAGTGACCACATTAACCTCTCCACCTTGATGTGGACTAGGTTCTTCAACCGTCACCCACCTTCCATGGTTGATCACCGTGCCGACCAAACTATATAGGTTTCCCTCTTGCAAAACTCCTCGCATCATCACACGACTACCCTTCTTCACTCTCAAAACTCCACCTTGAGTCTTGTAAGTGCAACCATGGCGATCTAACTGACCGAGAGATATGAGGTTATGCGAACAAGTGGATATGTGCCTCACATCGGCCACTTCTCTCACCACTTCATCATGCATCCGAAACCTAATAGCTCTAACTCCACAAACAGGCAGCTCTACTTCATTGGCCGTCTTTATCATGCCAACATTCTTCTCATACGAAAAGAAAATTTTTCACATCTCGAAATATGTGAAAACTGGCTCCTGAATCCATCTTCCAAGGCTCCACAATACTAAATAGGACATCACATGAAGAATCACTTCAGTACCTTCAGCAAAGCCTGTCTGTGCCAAATCACTATTATGATCACCTTGCGCCTTCTTCTTCTTCTTCTTCATATCTCGTATATATGAATAACAATCATTGCGCTTGTGACCCTCCTTCTTGCAATGGAAACAAGTGATTGCACCTTTGCGCGTGTCTCCCTTTTTCTTCCAAACTATATCCTTTGAGTCCCTTGCTACCATCGTATCACTTTGAATTGATTTAAAATCTGACCTTTTTCTTCTTAGCTCCTCATTCAAAAGACTGCTTCGAATCGTTTCCATAGGGATAGTTCCATTAGCATTGGAATTATTCAATGAAACAATCAACTTTACGAAAGGTAACTCATCAATAAAAGAGCCTACAACTCATCATCAAAATTGATCTTCAAATTTGTCGATTGATTGATCACATCTTGAAATTCGTTAAAATTCTCTGCAACAGACTTCTCCTCATCTAATCGAAGTTGCACCAACTTTCGAACCAGAAAAGCCTTACTTATAGCACTTCTTGACTCATACAAAATACTAATTTGTCCCACAATGGCTTCGCGGATTCACAATTGGCCATATGGTGGAATCTCATCCAGATATTGGCGAATCAACGCAGTTGCATTTTTGTCCATTTTCTTCCACTTTCCCTTATCCATATTCGAGGGCTTCTCCCCCATCTCCATCAGTGGGATCATGCAAATCATTGAGATGTATTATGTCCTCCATCTTTGGCTTCCATATACCCCAATTCTTCTCATTCAAATAGCCATCTTTGAAAACGTCATCATCTTCGATATCTCCAATCTTCATTCCAACAATACTCCAAGCTATGCGATGATCTGAGCTCTGATACCAACTGTTTGGGTTTTGTGCATAGCGGAAATTTGACAAAACACCTGAAAAACAAAATCTTTTTCACCCAACCACTTGGAGATGGATGTGATTGAAAAATAAACAACAACACAAAAATATCAGAAATATGAATACAACATATTCCACCCAACCACCCTATTTACGGATTCACCAATAAAAATTGTTTACAATCGATCTCAACTATCGTTACAAACAATTACAACTTGAACCAACAATCTTATTGAGAAATAGGTAGAGAATATCTAATGGCCAAAAAATTTGAGGAGAAAGATAACAAAGAATAATGGAAAATTTTCCACTCCTAATGAAGATGTTATCTAGGCCTTTTACAGAGTTAATTGCTTCATACCCAAGTTTTCTTGACATCCAAGTAAACTTGATACACAAATTATCTTCATATATGCATAATTTTTTTTGGATAAGCACCAAATAATCCTTACCTTAATTATCCTACAAATATAGCAACAAATCTTTTCACAAAATTTGCATAGATTATTTGTTGCCGATAATTTTGATTTGTGTATCACAAATACCAACACTTCTCCTTGATACCAAATCACAACATCTTCTCCACTCAACAACAGCCAACTTAGCTCTCACTTTCAACCTTCTTTTCTCAATAAACATCATTACAAACTTCCACCATCGCCCATTAATGGTGCACCTGCCTCATCCGTGCAACATGCCAATAGCGATCTTCAAAAATGTTTGTAATACCACAATGAACTCTATCTCGTCTTTGTGGATTTCAGAATTCGACATCCGTCTTCCTTTGACATGATCTCTTCATCTCCAGGATCCCTCTAGCATTATCAACATCTAGACCTTTGTTAATATCATGATCCTCTACCTTAGGACCATCAGTAGTGACCACATTAACCTCTCCACCTTGATGTGGACTAGGTTCTTCAACCGTCACCCGCCTTCCACTGTTGATTACCGAACCGACCAAACTATATAGGTTTCCCTCTTGCAAAACTCCTTGCATCATCACACGACCACCCTTCTTCACTCTCAAAACTCCACCTCGAGTTCTTATAAGTGCAACTATGACGATCTAACTAACCAAGAGATACGAGGTTATGCGAACAAGTGGGTATGTGCCTCACATCGGCCACTTCTCTCACCCCTCCATCATGCATCCAAAACCTAATAGCTCCAACTCCACACACTGGTTGCTCTACTTCATTGGCCATCTTTATCATGCCAACATTCTTCTCATACGAAGAGAAACTTTTCACATCTCGACATATGTGAAAACAGGCTCCTGAATCCATCTTCTAAGGCTCCACAACACTAAATAGGACATCAAATTAAGAATCACTTTCGGTACCTTCAGCAAAGCCTGCCTGTGCCAAATCACTATTATTATCACCTTGCGCCTCTTTCTTCTTCTTCATATCTCGTATATATGAACAACAATCATTGCGCTAGTGACCTTCCTTCTTGCAATGGAAACAAGTGATTGCACCTTTTCCCTTGGCTCCCTTTTTCTTCCAAACTTTATCCTTCGAGTCCCTTGCTACCACTGTATCACTTTGAACCGATTTAAAATCCGACCCTTTTCTTCTTAGCTCCTCATTCAAAAGACTGATTCGAATCGTTTCCAAAGGGATAGTTCCATTAGCATTGGGATTATTCAATGAAACAATCAACTTTATGAAAGGTAACTCATCAACAAAAGAGTCTGCAACTCATCATCAAAATTGATCTTCAAATTTGTCGACTGATTGATCACATCTTGAAATTCGTTGAAATTCTCTGCAACAAACTTCTCCTCATCCAATCGAAGTTGCACCGACTTTCAAACCAAAAAAGCCTTACTTGTAGCACTTCTCGACTCATACAAAATACTAATTTGTCCCACAATGCCTTCGCGGATTCACAACTGGCCACACGGTGGAATACTGATTCATCCAGATATTGGCGAATTAACGCAATTGCCATTTTGTCCATTTTCTTCCACTTTCCCTTATCCATATTTGAGGGCTTCTCCCCCATTTCCATCAATGGGATCATGCAAATCATTGAGATATATATTGTCCTCCATCTTCAGCTTCCATATACCCCAATTCTTCCCATTCAAATAGCCATCTTTGAAAACGTCATCATCTCCTACATCTCCAATCTTCAATCCAACAAACACTCCAAGCTATGCGATGATATGAGCTCCGATACCAACTGTTCGGGTTTTGTGCGCAGCGGAAATTTGATAAAACACCTGGAAAACAGGATCTTTTTTCACCCAATCACTTGGAGATGGATGTGATTGAAAAATAAACAACACAAAAATATCGGAAATATGAATACAAGATATTCCACCCAACCACCCT
The DNA here is from genome assembly GCA_030737875.1 of Allium sativum. Classification (NCBI taxonomy): domain Eukaryota; kingdom Viridiplantae; phylum Streptophyta; class Magnoliopsida; order Asparagales; family Amaryllidaceae; genus Allium; species Allium sativum. The sequence continues at coordinate 535,797,713 of CM060926.1, forward strand.
CTTTATTGATTCACTAATAAAAAATTGTTTACAATCGATCTCAACTATTGTTACAAACAATTACAACTTGAACCAATAATCTTATTGAGAAATAGGTAGAGAATATCTAATGGCCAAAAAATTTGAGGAGAAAGACAATGAAGAATAATGGAAAATTTTCCATGCCTATGAAGATGTTATCTAGGCCTTTTACAGAGTTAACTTCTTCATACCCAAGTTTTCTTGACCTCCAAGTAAAATTGACACCCAAATTATCTTTATATATGTAAAATTTATTTTGATAAGCACCAAATAATCCTTGCCTTAATTATCCTACAAATATAGCAACAAATCTTTTCACAAAATCTGCATAGATTATTTGTTGCCGATAATTGTGATTTGCGTATCACAAATTTCAACATCATCGACATTTATTTTCGAGAGTCTAAGCAGGGGAGACCACTTAGAATTTTTTGTAATTTGTTTGAGAAAAAAGAATTTCATTTAGATCGTTTATAGTTTGGTTTGATATAAAGGATATAATATATGAGATATTTTGAAAGTTGATTTGGAAATGAACCCGAAGTTGAATTCTTGTGTCCTCGAATGATAAAAGCAAAGAACTAAACTTGGAATTTTAAATCATTGAATTGTGAAATAAAAGAAATGAATCTACAGAAAATATGAGATAAGGTAATCTTTTAGGAATATGAAATGGTAAAATTGAAGCAAATTGGGTAATATTGAATTTGTATAATATTAAACCTTTTCTATAACATATATAACTTACCATAGTATTTAATAAGTGAAAATTTTATAGGAATTGACAATTACATAATATGCAAGTATAGTGATGCATAATAAATGGTGAAATTAAATTGAAGGGTTATGAAATTAAAGAAGACGAAAGTTATGACCATAACGATATACAATTGGTTTGTTATGAAAATTGAATTCAAATAAGTAAAGTAAGGAAAATTGGACTTCGATATAAATTGAGCTAGAGTATAATGGGAAATAAAAAGATATTACCACTTAAATGAAATAAATAAGAGAAATGATGAAATAGACATTAACTTTAGAAATGTAAAGTGAAATTGACGGTAAATTGAAATTTTATAGGAATTTGGACTATAATCAACTTAAGCCAAAGTAATGAAGTTAATGGAGTGAGCAAATGAAAATTAGCGTTATTTGGTGCATTAGAATTAAATGGATGTAAGGAAATTAAAAGGTAAATGAGGTTTACATAAAAGAAAAAGATAATAATGACTCAACTGAATTGATTAAATTAATTGTAAGTGAATAAGCATATATCCGATAAAACTGAAGTGAATCAACTCAAAATTAAAATGTATTGGATGTAAATCTAAATGATTATTAAAAGATGAATGTCAATGAGTGGATGCAAATAATTTGAACAATGATAGATAATTATACACACACACACACACACACACACACACACGAGTACTTTAGCACGTGCGATGCACGTCCGTAGGAGGAATTAGTATTAAAAACACTATATGTAATATATTTTTTGGATTTATAGAATGACATTGACGTGAGTGTAATGTTATAGATTTTTATGTGTGTACTAGCACAAACTAAATATTGTTAAAAATGTGAGTGAAATTAAGTTATTTTAAAAATTAATCAAAAAGGCATGAAAGTAATGAAGTATTACATGAATATTTAATGAAATGTAAATGTAATAAATACTAAAATTAGTGCTTCAAATAGTTTAAACTTTAGAAAACTTGTACCGCCTCCCATTTTAGAAGCATTAGATCACTATGTATCAATATATAGAGAATTGTACTTGTCCGCCATAAAGGTCGTATTTCTCATGATGCTTCCTCCCTCATAAACGCTCAGTACTTATTAGGGTATAAAGCTACTTGGTGCTAGTATAAGTATACAAAGGTCAATTTTTCTTAAATATCATAATGAAAATCTATAAGAATTAAATTGATATAATAAATTTTGTCTATGCCTTATCAAGGCTGAAGTCAACGATAGCAGCGTGCAATTAATTGGCAAAACTAAAATACAGCTGTAATAAAGGAACAAATAAAACTTCATGTAATATGGTGGTTTTGCTAAAGAGTTATGTCATGTATATCCTCCACTAATATTTACTGCACAAAGATGATGTTTGAGAAATAAATAAAGGTTGACCGAGTAAAAGAAATTTTTTATAAAGACAGTTTGGCTCAACTCCAGTTTAGATTTCAAAATACAAAAAACTCTTTGTTTTAAAACATTATAAATTACCTTTCTGTTTTTCAAAAATTACGAAAAAAAAACAACGTAAAAATTTGCCAAACTTCAAAATTTAATTCAACGTATATTCATTCTCATATTCAAGCAAAAAAATGTTTCAAAAACAGAAAAATTTAAAAATATTCACATAGCATTTTTTGTAAAAATTGCAGACATCACAACAACTATTTTTAAAAATTACAGTTTTTCATGCAATTCTGCTGATTTGCTACAAAATTATAAATTCAAAAGCTACAATTATTTAAGCATCAAAGTATTGCAGAAACATCATCAAAAAAGGGGAAAGTTGCATACAAATGAAAAGTTTTCATTTTAAGGGAAACTGCAGTAAAAAAAACATTATTTGCAATAATTACCGATATTTCAATAATTTTTTACATAGTAATATACATATACAATACACTATAAGATAATTGCAAATATATCAGCAATTATTCAGAATAATAGCAAACATTGCGGCAACTGTTTTTCCATTTTATTAACAGCAATACAATATGTGAATAATTGCAGAAATGTCAGCAATTTTTCAAAAAAAAATATGCTGATTTTTAGGTTTTTTTTTCCAGAATCCTTCCTTGAATATTTACAATTTTTATTTATTTATTATGCTGCAGCGCAAAAAAAGTAAAAAAACACTTTGCTATAGTGAAGAAGTGCTCGCTTTGCATATAAACTTAGAGAATGAGCCGCATTGAATAATGTTTGAAAATAGGGATGTTTCCCTAATTTCCATTTTTTATAATTAGCATTATATTAATGGAAATCTAGTATGGTATAAGGGTGTAAATGTAACTTTAGGAAATACCAAAAAAGTTTAACTTTGACTTTTCGACAATCTTTGTTTCTAACTATGAAGAGTAGATAAGATAAATCGTAATAAATGTCAAAACACTGAAGTTTGGTGAGCATATAATAAATGGAAAGTCTATTTAAACGCAAAATTTAAACACAAATGGTGACATAATTAATCTACACTGTTGCATCACTCCATGAATTCCTGCTCTTCGTATAAAGGCAAAAAGATCCAACAGCTAATGCATTGTGTCTAATTTTGTATTCAAATAGCCGTCTTCTATAATAAATATATTACTGCATACAGATTCTACATAGTATAAAAGGATTATTTGGTCCAGATATAAACAGATTCCAGTAATCTTGTAATAAATAAAGATTGCAGATTGCAACACATAACGGTCTATGTATAATTTACTTCTTGAAATAACCTCTTTTAGATCATCCTATGTAATTCTTCAACTTTTAATTTTTCCACAACGAAATCAATCTGGTTTCAATCATTACAATTTAAAACCAAATTATCACTGTATACACATCTCAGATTACATGTCAAAGAACATATGAAGTCACGAACAGAACCATGGACATGAATTTCATAATCTTAGCTAAAGCTAAGTGTTACAGCATGAGTTAAGAGTACGTGCGCGCGCGCGCGTGTGTGTATATATATATATATATATATATATATATATATATATATATATATATATATATATATATATATATATATATATATATATATATGGCATTCCAAATAGTGAGCACTCCAAATGCCCCCAACATAAACCAAGTATTTATAGTAGTTTAATTTAGTAGGAGGTGAGAGAATGAGTGGAGTGAGAGAGAAACGGGATATGTAGTGGAAATCAGAGACATTTAGGGGGTGCTGCACTGTTTTGACCCCACAAAAAAATCTTTCATTGTTAGCAATTTGCCTCTCGGTTTAACCTTTGTATCTTCGGGCTTTTGGCTCTGACTAATCTCAGCATCTTTAGGCATAATTCGTTTACTGCAAAAAATGTGAAATTATCAACATTATAGTAGACAAAAATTGTTTAAACGTAAACGTGATACAAAATAGACCATTAATGTAAAATATGAAACTGTTGGCTTACCGTTAAACAATTCTAAATTCTGCTTGAATTGAATAGAACGCATTAGAAACTTTATTATGCAAACCTATTTCTGTTGTCATAGCTGATGCATTACAACAAATTGCTTGTATCCAATGAATCAATGTATCCGTTTACATGTGTAATACTACAATTGCTGTGAACAAAGATCGTGTCTTCTCCTACTTATAGCGATTTTGTAAAACTGAGCATGCAACAAAAGTCCCTTTTTTTATTAACATGAAATGTACTGCAAAAACCTGAAAATCATAGATTCCGTACTAAAGGAACAAAGATTCAAAAAAAAAATCATGCTAAAAAGTAGCTATGAACATGTACTGAATTATATTTCAATGTTTGACCTCATTTCATTTTTGCAAATATACAAAATAAATACAGTTATACTTTGGGTGTGTAGATTATCAGGTTTTTTTTGTATCTTATGCATTTAGTTATGTAATGTTATCGTGCTCGACAAAACTAAATACCTCAAAATATTACTGCATAATGTTTTTAAATGCTTATGAAAACATTTCCCTCCCAAAACTTGTACCCAGATCATGGGTGAAGGCGTTGATGATATAGTAGTAGTAAAAAATACAGACTAAAGTTTATAAACGTAATCAATGAAAAGATTTAAGGCTAGTTTATGATCTCTGTGATTATACATGTGATGCAAATCCAGGCCATTTGCGCCATGTAAGAAACTATTATAGAAAAATTGGCTACCTAACAACCATGGCGAGAAGTTATTTGGGTGCCAAACCAATGGTACATAACTAAATATTTGTAAACTATATGTAAACTTGAAGGCTAGAGTTCTAAAATATATGTAATGTTTATGCGTAGAATTGTGAATTTAGCATCTTCCCCACTCATTTAATTTTCATGGAGTGAAGATGGTTTGAAATCATTTTGATCACTATTCTATTCCTTAGAGAGAGAAGACACTCTTCTCTGTAAATGCCAAAGAATGAATGTGTATATCATTTAGAAATATAATTGTCGTTAATTTTCCCCCTAAACAGTATTACATGGTATTGATTGGAATAAAAATAACTGAATCTAAATGGGGAAATTTACCAAAAATACTGTCAACATACTTTACCTGAACTACTGTAATCTTTGTCCCTCGCAGTAAGCACAAACATAAGTCGTAGGGGAGCTAACATAAAAGATCAAATTAATAATTTGGTATCAGAAGTTACAAATTGCTTTGTTGAAGGAAAAAAAAGAACTACTCAAGAAAGCAATACCTGTAGCAAAATTAACGAAGTGGAGCTCCTCTTTTCAAGGAATGCTTAGTTAAATTAGACTACTATTATTTGACCCAAAAAAAAAAAAAAAACAGTGTAAGAAAATGAGAAAATAAATCCAATTTAATTCACAACTTACTGTCATTTTAAAATACTTGACTGCTGCAATGCTCTATTTTGTTAAAGAGCATTCTTCTTTGAGCATGTACCTTAAAAGAAACAAAAAAAGGTACGCACGGTTAATATATAGCAGTGCATACCATTGTAACTTAAAACATTTATTCGGTAAACCCTAAAAAGTTAAAAACATGTAAAGAAACAATCCCTATATTAGCATCAATTCAATTTCAACGCAAATCCACTAAGTATTTTACTGATAAATATATACAACTACCACAATATTTTTTCATGACAATTTGGACAGGAAAATCTATTTGGAAATCGAAAAGAGTGGAAGCTCAATGTAAAATATATCAAGAAAAACAATTGGGCTGAGATGCAAAAATGCAAATTATCGTACTAATTCATACCAAATGTGTAGGCCAATATTACTCATTTAGTTTAACCACAAACCAAAAATAAACCTTGTTTTTAAAAAATGAAATACATAATCCAATGGGTGTTTTCAAAAAATAGAAATAGGTTAGACACGGGTAATATTTTCATTATACATAGATACCATGATGTTTATCAAACCTAGTTGATAATACTATTTTATTCCACAAAAACAATTCGACTGAAAAGAAATGCCAAGTGTATTGAAACGGTTTAGCATAAAATTCATCCATAAACATACATTAATTGGAATCGATTTTAATAAACAAAACAGAAAGAATGGAAATTATTAATGGAATACAAATTCGGAATCATCATACAGACCTTAATTATCAATCTATCCTCCCCGTCTCAGTCGATTACTTCAGTTGAACCATGGTTACATAGGACGTGGTTCGATACGAAACACGGTACGAAAACGGATACGTGGAAGGCTGTCTTGAATGTTTCCGGTACGAAGGAACGCATGGGTACGAGGGAACGCATGGGTACGAAACATATTTTTCTTCTACTTTGGAAAAACTGATCTATTTATTTTTTATGTTAATTACCAAATTTTGTGAAGATCTTGCAAATTTACTACTGCCCTTTCAATCTATATACAAATTGATATATTATATAGCTGTCCCACCAATATATATTACAGCCATATACAGTTGTACAACACAAATCGAAGAGTCGTTTATTCTTTTCAAAAACCTGTGTGTCATCTTCTTTTCGCGACCGCTAACGTTTCCGGATTGCGTTTCGTTTCGGGATCGGGGACGAACAAACCGGTTCGCGGAACGTGGCCACGTCCCACGTTCCTTGTTTCTATGAGTTGAACTACTGGTAACAAAAATAGGGCTAATCTTTGTCCGTCACCATCCGCAGAAACATAAGTCGTATGCTATAACTTGACCACATTCATGAAGTAGCTGGTATAACTCAACCACATTCATGAAATAGTCACTATAAGTCGACTTTGCTCAATACATACATATGCTCTATTTTGTTAAAGAACATTTTTTTCGAGCATGCTATAACTTGACCACATTCATGAAGTAGCTGGTATAACTCAACCACATTCATGAAATAGTCACTATAACTCGACTTTGCTCAATATATACATATGCTCTATTTTGTTAAAGAACATTCTTTTCGAGCATGTACCTCAAAAGCAATAAAACAAAGCTATGCACATTTAATATACTGCATTGCATTTAAAGAAACTAATATTAACTATTATATCTTAAAACATTTATTCAGTAAACCGCTAAAATGTTAAAAATTGAAAACATTTAAAGAAACAGTCCCTGTATTAGCATCACTTCAATTTCGAGGCAAACCAACTAAGCATTTAAATCGATATTTTACTGAAAAAAATAAACAACCACAATAATTTTTTATGACAGTTTTGAAAGGAAAATCTAGTAGAAAACCAAAATAATGGAAGTTTAACTTAAAATATATGAATGAGAGGGCGAGACCAATATTACCCATTTACGTTAGCAAGAACCAAAAATAAACCCTCTTTTTTTAAAATGAAGTACGGAATCTGAAGGTCGTTTTCTAAAAACAGAAATAGGTTCGGCACTGTATCAAACCTAATTAACGATAATACTATTTTATTCTATAAAAGCCAATCCAACTGAAAAGAAATTCAAGTGTATTGAAATGGTTTGGCGTAATATTGATGAGTAAACATATGTCACATGGAGAAAGTTTTAAGTAACAAAACACAAAGAATGGAAATATTCATGAAATACAAATTGGTAATCATCGCACTGACCTTAATTAGCAGTCAATTCTCCCCATCTCAGTTAAATCATCATCAAAAGTGAATACCTATGAAAAGAAATGTGAACTGTATTCAAAATGGTTTAGCATGATGTTTATGGATAAAAATATGTTAGCTGGAATCAATTTAATTGGCCAATCCATCAGAAAACCCTTAGCTGGCTCCTCCACCTGAAACTTTTAATACTCCCTAACCTTCATCCAAACACTACAGAAAATTTAACACCTGCAGTTGCCAAAATCACTTGAAATCTAAACACACCAACAACAACACTGCCTCAGAAAATCCCACTTTCTCAAATCCCTCAACATTACCTATGACCAAATCTCCATCTCTTAAACCTTCCACTGAGACCTGCAAATCAATTCAGGAACCAAAACCACAAATCAAATCGTAACTGAAGCCATCTTCTGGAGCAAATCGCCCAACTTTCCTACCATACAAACTTGGAAATTCCAATCGTGTCTGATTCCAATTCCAAACTGCGTTTTGTAATCAACGTTCTCTCGTTTGCTTTAGCGATCTCTTCTCTTTGTTGGTCAAAAAAATGTTTTCCCCTTATTACAAAGTGTGTCATATGCTTTGCCTTAGACAGAGAAATTAGGATTTTTTTGAAATCTGTCGGAAAATTTTCCATCATGAAATACTAATTGGGAATGCTCACACTGACCGTAATTAGCAGTATATCCTACCCATCTCAGTCAAATCAATATCGAAAGTGAAAACCTCCTGCGTTGCTTCCATACAACCATGCATAAATTTAAAATGAATACGTTAAATGTTTATCGATCAAATTAAGTTAGGAAGATAGATCTAGGAACAATATATAATTTCAACGTGTACGACTCATCGTGAGCGATTCAGATCCGTATGCTAATATCACGGATCCGTGCATGAGCTTCTTCAATCGGTGTACGAAAATTTGGATTTCAGAGAAACTCGGATCTTTTTAGTGTGAGGAATTGAAAGAGGAGGGATGAAATTTGGGTAAAACTGAAAAAATGTGGAAGAGAACTTTGATGGAAGTGGGGTAAAACATGGTCACGAAGCGGTTTGAAAACGAAAAGACAGATCTGACCGTATGAGCATTGTCTTGTCGATGGATACCCGAAAAATCCGAAATCCGTCCGCATCCGCATCCAAAAAACGGATAAATATCCGAAATTCAAGAAAGCGGATGCAGATGCAGATATAGGCATATCCACATCCAAAAATTATCCATCCATTTTTTTATAATTATAGCTTAAGTAATGTGTATCTTAGCATAATTAAATATACTAATTTATTGTTTTGCAAAATTAAAAGTCTACTAAATGCATGTTAATTGCTCAAAATTATATATTATCATCATATTTATTTATTTTTAGCACTTTGATAATTAATTAGGTTGAAAAAACTTAATATTAAGCTAAACAAATTCAATAATGTTAATTGATTTGTCGATCATTGGCGGAGCGGATAATTATCCGATATCCGTCCGTATCCGCGGATGCGGATATCCGATATCCCAAAATGATTTCGGATGCAGATACAGATATGACACTATCCGTATCCGAAACTATCCGTTGACAGCCCTATATGAGCCAACTTTCCTTTCCAAATCAGCGAGGGTAATTTGGGTAATCCAAAAAAGGCTTCAAAGAGGGAAGTATTTGCATTATATATATATATATATATATATATATATATATATATATATATATATATATATATAAGCCGAATATTGACATTTAGAAATGGATAGAATGCAATATAACAACTGAAATATGGATTGTTTAAGAATGGAATGAACAAATGAAGTCATACAAATAAAATATTAACATTTAAAATTGGTTATTGTGATTGCTTGGATGAATATAATTGTTTGAATATTTTTTTTGTTTCTTTGGCTGCATTTGCTATTTCATGAATGTTTATTTCAAATATGTATATATTTATATCTTTTATATGTATGTTTCATTTGTTATTGAGTGCTTTAGTAGGTGTGGATGTCATTTGTTTTGCTTCGGGAGCTGATTGGGAATATATATTATTTTTACTTGCTTTAAAATAAGCCAAAACGCTGCATGAATGAGAGGTACGTATTTCAAGTTATATATCGTATTATGGCATTATATATTGTTTCCCCATCTTTTGGATGCCTCATCACTGAGATTAGATGTATATTTGTGATTATATATATCATTGTTTCCTGGACCTGTATCGTACAAAGGAGGCTCTGCCAAAAAAAATCGTGAATTTATGACTTAGAAAATTTTGTGAAAATTTGAGTTTTCAAACCTATATTAAACTTTCGTGTAGATAATAGTTTCTAAGTTGAATAAAATTATATGGTTAAATATATGAATTGACAACTTACTTACTACACCTATTCGAGGACGAAAAGTTTTGAGTAGGGGAGAGTGTAACAACTCTTAATTTTCAAATACTTAAATTATTAAATTTAAGACGATCTTTGAATATTTTATGGTTCTAAATAAAATTTAATGATTTAATTATGTAAATTTACTTATAAACTTAATTTATTTGATTATGCAATGAATTTCAACTAGTTACCACACCTATAATAATGAGGTTATGATTTAGGTTGTATTTATAAATATTGAAATTTGACTTTATTATTAAATTATTTGAATTAATGTGTCTAATCTATATATGAAACTCGAATTGAGTTTGGTAAATAATCGAAATTTTGAATTCAAAGTAATTGGAATTCTATTTATGAAATTAGTTTGAATTTTGTTTTGGTCTGAATAAAGCAATAAACTTATAAATTGAATTAAAACGTGAACAAACAGAAATTGAATATTTTTAACCTGTTAAAATAGTCATTTTGTTCACTGTCTCGGAATTGGACGAAACTAGTTTCATTAGATCTGTAAGTGAATTATTGTAGTGTTCCAAATTTCGTAGCGATCAAACTTACCGTTTGGTCGTATGACGCTAAAACGCATTGTAAATTGTTTAAGTGATTTAAATCAATTTAAACAGATTTTGAAGGGTAACTTTTGAATATGGTAGAATTAGGATTCGAGACCTATTCCAGTTAATCAAAAATATTGAAAACATTATTTTTTATATATTGATTGTTGGGTTTCCGATCAGAATTGTGAATGCGCAAAATATGACCGTTTTGACGATAAACGATCTATTTTGGACCAACCGGGGATATGCATCTAAACCCATTCGATGAATACTATAAATTATCATTACAAGCCCTTGCAGCAGCCTCTATTTCATTTCCTCAGTCCTAATCCCGAAATTCAACTCTAACCTCTGTTTAATGGCAATTATAGATCTGAAACATCATCAAAAATTCAAATGTCTTAAACCATATCGAATTATATGTTTTTCGAAAGGTCTCGATGATACGAACTGAAGAGAAGCATCCGTTTCGCAAAATAGCGCTCAAATCAACGGGAAATCGCGGTCAAAGCACCAAAAAAGTGAAATTAGGGTTTTATTTGGGGGGGGGGTTGATTTGTGCGTCGATTGGCTAAGAAACCTAAAGTGAAGTTATAGAGAATCTTCATACAAGGCTAATGCAAGTGATCTCGTGTCGATTGGTGTTCGGAAACTCCGGAAATTCACGATTTAAGGTGCGAAAATCCGCAACTTGCAAGCGGCAGTGCGGGCTCTACGTGAGGCCAGGGTGCACGAGATTTGGAGGGAAGATGCTTCTCATCGAGGGCTTCGATTTGGTTGTGATCTTGCGTCAAACGGTGGTCAGAGCATGGAATTATGACCGGTCAAAGTTTCGGGTTCATGGGTCCATTTCGTTCATCGTTCAGGTTGCTGGAAAAGAAGATGCACATGAAACGCGACAAAGGTTTGAAATTTTTGTAGCCATTTTATTTATTTATTTATTTTTCAATCGCGTTACTACGTATAAATTTTAATACGAACTCAGATTGATGCGCGGTTGGATCCATTGGGATCGTATTGAAATTCCAGACAGCATAGACTTGGTTTGGACAAATTCTTAGACGGTCAAATTTTGAGTCTATTTTAGGTTTCAAACTCGTTCGAAACCAAAGTTAAGTGATTAAACCCACTCACACCAAATTAAAATATTTGATTGTTAGTTAAGTTAAATTTATGTTATGATATGATTGTATTGTTTATTGTTTGACAGTTTAAATTGATTGTTAGTTAAGTTAAATCTACATGGACAATATAATTTAATTTAACTGTTAAAATAAATTGTACAGTTAGAATTTAATTTCTTTCTTAAAAACCTCATATCTGATGACCAGTAAACTGATATTATATTGAACTATTTACATGTATTGATTTTGATGGCTGCCTTGGATTTATATATTTTATGTATTGATGTGTAATTCATCTTGTTATTGACATTGTTTATGTATGCTTGTTGATTAATTTCAACCATTACCCTAGATGTTATGGGCATCAAATAAACCCATGATTAATCATTGAAATGAATTAAGAACGTAGGCTGAAATGATAAATACCTATGACCCTGATTTAGATTGAAATGATATATATATATATATATATATATCCCAAAATACTAAAATTAAAATTTAAGTATTATTTTTCCATAGGATATAAATTTATATACGGACACCGATTGGTTAAACTATTTTGTTTAAACTTTAAATTTGAAATATTGTTTTAAAGGCAGTATAAATGAGATTTTATGAATTGATTTCCTTCGAAATTGAACTTTAAAATTTTGGAATTTAAAGTTAAATTATTATTATTATTATTTTGTTGTAAATCGAATTGTGACGGCCCACCCCCAAACTAGCTGACATTTCCCCTAAACGCGTTGTGCCAATGCCCGACTAGCACGGGACGATCGTCAAAAAGGAAAGGGTTTTGAAACTATGAATCACCAAAGAACCTGTAGTATATCTCACAACGCATGGAATAAAATATAATAATAACATACTTGACATAAAACAGGCGAGGCAGTGCATAAGCTAATAACTAAACCATCATAGCAGCGGAACCCAAAGTACAGCTTATGATCCAAACCATCATTATTACAACTTCAAAATACTGTTTCTAAAGCAAAATAGAAAAGGTACACTACTAATGCCCAAAGCAGTGACCAGCAACAATATAGGGAGAATATATGTAAATAGTACGTGGAAGCCTCATGCTCGTCTCCGGACAGCTACTCGTGCATAACCACCTAACCTGTCTCTAGTCTGCTCGTTTAGGAGCACCTAGAGTAATAAGAAGAGACATAAAACTCTGGGTCAGACAAAAGTCTGGTATGAGCGATAGCAGCAAAATAAAACAATAACAGGTATAAATAATCATACCTGGACCTGCAACCAAAGAGTTAGCACAACAAGTTGTACAATACTCTAAGGTAACACTAGCATATAGTGTAAGAATGGGAGAGTGCGTGTCATGGTGATAGCAAACATCAAACATAGTAATCATCCTCACGTCTCTCACTCGGTGCGTAAAGCATACGATATCCATTGCTTTGATCACCAAATCTATTGGGGCCATGACGGCAACTCCGTACAACTATTGCTATGACCACACTTCCCTGGTCTATAGTCAATACCCCTACTCAGTCCACACATCCCTGGCTCTAGGTTAAGGGTCAATCAGTCCACACTTCCCTGGCTCTGGTTCATCTACATGCCCCCTCTCTTCAATCGTGAACCAAAGTTATAGATATCGATAACCCCTTTGCACCCGTCCCGCAGCAAAGCCCAACTCTAGAGGTTAACTCGTTGGTTTCCATCTGAATCCTGAGTAATAACTTCTCATTTGGACTTCCTTTGCATCTCGGGTTTTGGTTGAATTGTAGTTAATCTTTAGAAGAGTTCACAATTGTCGTCACGTGGCAGAAGTTTGAATCTGGTTCGGTTTGGAGTTATCATCTTGGTTCAGGTCGTGGTCGGGGTCCTCGTCAGGGTCGGTTCGTGGCTCGTGACCCCCCCCACCCCGTTTCGTGACCACCCCCATGGTTCGTGGTTCGTCGCTGATAGTAATTAATAAAGTCATGATGATTTGTAATATATTTTGTGTAGATAAAATGCACAATGTGTAGAGGTAGTTCTGGGAAATGCGAAAGGATTATGGATCTTACCATATACATCTACAGAAATATCGAAATGCTCGAGGAAGCACTTACGCGATTTACTTCTGTTGAAGGGTTGGATGGGGAGAACAAATATTGGTGTGACAGGTTTGTTGTTGGCTTTATCATTGAACTAGCATTTTTTTCCTTAATATGTTTAGTGGCTACTAGTAACACATGGATACATTATAAGAATGAATAGAGGAATGAAAACTGGATACATGGTCTTGTTATAATAGTTTATCATAATTGTGTTTAGTATGATTAGAATTCCTTCTGTACAAATAAAACACTTAATTGCCTTTATATATGCCTATTATACTTCTCAGGTGCAAAGCATATAAGCGAGCTGAAAAAAAAATAGCTATGTCGGAGGCTCTTAATGTATTGACTTTATATTTTTATTCCAACTATAAAGACAGATTAGTTATTACATGTATTCTCTTCTAACAATGTCTGTATACATAATGTAAAAAAGAATGGTTTGTTGACTTTTTCCAGATGGGATTACATACAGGATGGGTATCAGACAGTGAAGGACATGGATAGAACAGTAGCAATGTCCAAATCTTTAACTATGTGGGGGTAAATGGATAAACTCAAACGTTGATCCATCAAAAACCATGCTTTACTTCCAAGGTCTTTCTCCATCATAGTATCAGTAAGTAGCTATATTCTTATTCATTCATTCATCTTATTCAACATATTATTGTTGCTGCTGATATTAATGCAGCGGAAATGACTAGGGGGGAGTCACCAAATAGCAGCGCTGGACAAACGAAACCCGTAAACGGGTCAAATTATCCAGGAGGACCCATACCTGAACATAATACGGTGATGAATGCATTGAAGATGGTATTGAAACCAATAACATTGTTGGATATCGTGGAACTGTCACAGTTGAGAGTAGACGGACACCCATCAAAGTACAATGGAGCTAACTTTAAGAATGACTACACGCATTGTTGCATAGCTGGAGTTCCTGATACTTGGAATCGGCTTCTTTATGCTTCCATTCTTTATCGAATTCACCGGTACTCCCAAGTTTTTATTTTTGAAAACCACTGTATTGATTGAACATTGTCCTTTTCCAAGATGGTAATTGATGAGTGGCATCTTCTAGCTTTTGGCATATTGGAAATATCCTCGCCAAACCAGTAGTTTTTGTGTCCAAATATTTGTAATCCAATATTTTTTTTAATGTTTTTATAGACACTCATTTTACAGGTTGAGGGACATAAACTTCTATCATTCTTGATGCCAGGAGTGGAAAGTGGTCATGTGAAACTTTCTGGAATTTGTTGCTGATATATTTGTTTGAGAATTGGCCTAATGGAGAGCTGCAACATGACCTTGCTAGGTTCAGTATGATCGACGATGTGGTTAGGCGCCTTGTTAAGTCTGTTTGTGAGCAGAGATTGATGAAGTAGATTTCGTGCAGTGGTATCAAGTGCAGTTAGAGTAGCAGTAAGTCTCATTTATGAATTAGCATGCTCAATAGATATTATGCTAAATATATAATATGCCATTTTATAATGCATTTTAATTATTACAGTAGAGCATCAGAATTGTTGATTCATAGTAATAGAGGAAGATTCAATGGCTTTGATGATGAACTATCAAACACTAAAGCTAAATGGTTAGCCAGTAAGGAAAAAAAATAGAAGTAAGATCCTAATCATATTTTTTAGGCTTCCTGTGTGTAAAAATGCTTGCTTTTTTTAATACTTGAAATTAGGCATAAGCCAAAAAGTGTCAATGTTTCCTAGTGTAGTGCGGCTGAATGGGTTGTTGTTAGTGAATGACTTTATTGCTAACACAAGATAAACAAAGATTTTGACATGGTTCCTATAGTTTATCTTTAATGATCCGAATTTGAATTGGCTTCCAAACTATGCATGTATTTCTAAGGTCATCCTAAGCTCGTAATTCTTAAATAATGTAAACTTGTTGAGTTGCTTATTTTCCTAGCTCACCACATGTTAAACTTGATTGGTTCCATGAAAATACACCTGTGGTTGTTGTGTTTTAGTATTCTAAGCTATGTCAATGTTTATTGTTAAAAAACTCTAGAAAACTGTTGTGTCCTTCCTTACATGCTTGCCATCCCTTTTAGGCATCGTATTTTGAACATTTCTGTTGAAATTTTAGTTGTTGTTGTTTTGTTGATGTATCCACTTGTTATACTTGTATGTAATTCTAACGGTTGAACGTTATACTTGTGTACATGTAATTAGTACTTACGAAGGGAAGAACAACCGCATCAAAGAATTGGCGGTAATTAAGCAATGAATTGGACTTTAACTATTATGTATTATAATATTTTATTCGAACTAGTTGTGTAGATTTTTTTGCAAGTGCTTGTGGTATGTGGATTCGTTTATTTAGTCGAAATACGATTATTGAAATGATTCTGGATATTATACTTGATTATGCGATTAATGTGTTTCTTTTAGTTATTCAAATATGGTGATTATCGATGTGGATTTGAAAAATGATAATTATGTGATTGTTTATTTGTTTTAATATTCCTATTATATATGAGTGATTGTTGAAAATGATATGAGTTATTAATAGTAAATAGCTGCAAAAATAAAATGTAATAAAAAATATATTACCCGGCTTTGGTAGGGTTTCTGAAATGCTACAGAAAATATTATAGTAACATAGAAAAAACGCTACAGAAAATAAAAATAGAAGTGTGTAAGTATCACTTTGGTTGCATTTTTAAGACGCTGCCAAAAAACCTTTGGTAGGGTTTTTGAAATGCTACAATATGTTCATTTTTGGTTGCGTTTACTATAACGCAACTAAAAATTTCAGACTTTTAGTTGCATGTCGTGTCGTAGCGTTTATCGAAACGCTACAACAAGTTTTAGTAGCGTTTTTACAATGCTACGAAAAGCCTTTTCTGGTGTAGTGCCCAGCTCGTGACCACCCCCTAGTTCGTGAGTCCTCATATTGGAGCGGTTCGTGACCATCATCTTGGAGCGGTTCGTGACCATCATCTTAGAGCGGTTCGTGACCATCATCTTAGAGCGGTTCGTGACCATCATCTTGGGGCGGTTCGTGGCACATACCCCCTTCAGGAATTGAAGTTCACCTGGGCGGTTTGTGAGGCATACCCCCTACAGGAACCGAAGTTCATCTGGGCGGTTAGTGAGGCATACCCCCTTCACGAACCAGTTTTCTGCAGTTTTTCCAGCAAGCTAATTTCACCAAAAGATGACGTTTTCTACCATTATAACCTTACTATGAAGTCACAAAACATACCAAACAACAGTAGTAACATGTAGAATCAACCAAAAACACCAAAATATCAATCACATGAAATATTTTAGATCAAACACACCCAAAAAGCACGATTTTCCCCTTAATCCCCTTATGCATGTTTTAACTATAAGATTAGCAAACTTAATCCAAATTAACCCAAATTTTCATCAGTGACATAAAATAATATTATAGAATTTCTACATATTTTTCCAGATTTTTATGATGCATAATTTCGCTAATTACCACTAATTACCCATAATTAGCCGTAATTAGTGAATAAAAGTGCAAATCACTCACCTTAGCCACTAATGATATCTTAGATCTGAAACTTTACTGCTATGGCACGAATTCCAATGTATAGCAGCAGCTCTATCTCTGATTTGATACTAATTTGACTTGATTTGGTGTTAATTTGATCAATTAGTGGTTAAAAAGCGATTAGGAAGGGATTAGAATGAGATTTGGAAGATGGAGGCATTGCTAGGGTTCGAGGAAGGTTATTGGCGGCTATAAAAATAAAATGAAATGTTTTCCCAAACCCTTTCAGCCCTCTCATAACCCTAATCTCGAAATGGGTTATGGGTTCAGCTGCTAATCACCCGGTTAAGCCCAATTATGCTGTTTTTCATCTTCCAAACCATATTTCAGCCATATCTCTCAAACGAATGTGACCACTCTACGGAAAGATAAACCATCATCTGAATCCAATGGAAGTGGTTTTATGTCAAAATTCCTTACCAATCAAAAGTTATAGGCGAAACAAGATTTGCCAAGGGCAAAATGGTCATTTAAAATTCGGCAAAAATCGTGAACATGGGAAATGACCCCAATAGTCGTTCCCCAAAGTTACATAACCATATGACTTCGTATGAGAATGAAATAAATATTCTACGATCCTTCGATGCGTAGAATGCGGGTCGTTGCACTCCCCCCCCCCCCTCCCCAAGCAATTTCGCCCTTGAAATTCCTTAACTAAGAAAACAGCCAAAAGGTCCCGCATGCCTATCAACCATTTGCAATAATCAAACATACAAAATAAACACAACAAGCCTACCCTAGCATGCGGAATAACTATATCGCAATTAAAACCTTACCAGGTAAAGAGCTCTAGATATGACTTCCTTATGCTCTCCTCGGTTTCCCAAATACAATCATTCTCATTATCACCCCACTGGACCTTAACCAGTTTCACTGTCTTCCTTCGAAGTTGCTTTGTATCATGTCCGACAATACGAATCGATATGTGGCTCCCAACTGGCTTAGATTCCACTTCGATATCATCCAACTGATCTGGTGAAATAGTCATATCATAATCATGCACAAACTTCCTTAACTGGGAAATATGAAATACGTTGTGCACTCCCGCCATCTTGTCTGGTAATCCAACTTTATACGCCAAATTCCCACCTTGTTCGAGAACTTGAAATGGACCAACAAAGCTTGGTGCTATTTTACCTCTCCTAAATAATAGAATCACACTCTTTAACGGAGAAATTTTGACGAATACCAAGTCGCCAACGGAGAATTTCAATTCTCTTCGTCTTTTATCAGCATAACTCTTCTGCATATCTTGGGTAGCCTTCATTTGCTGTTGAATTACCTTGATCTTATCTGAAGTTTCTCTAATTACATCCGGCCCAAGCACAAATTTCTCAACAGTCTCCAACCAACATGATGGCGAGTTGCATGGTCTTCCATACAAAGCTTCAAATGGAGCCATACCAATACTGGATTGATAACTATTATTATATGTGAATTCAACCATATGTAAACGGTCATCCCATGATCCTCCAAAGTCCAATATACAAGCCCTTAAGAGATCCCCTATTACACCATTCACTCTCTCTGTTTGACCGTCGGTTTGAGGGTGGTACGCGATACTGAGTTAAGCTCTTCCAAAACCAACTAGTAAATAATGGATCTCAGTCACTCATAATACCTCTAGGCACTCCATGAAATCTCATTACACACTTCATATAGTTCTGCTAACTTAGTTGTTGTTCAATTCGATTTGACCAGTATAAACCTTGCACTTTTGGTCAATCGATCCACAATCACTCAAATACTATCATGACCCGATCTAGTCCTTGGTAAACCATCAATGAAATCCACTGAGACTTGTTCCCATTTTCATTCGGGAATTTCTAGCGGTTGTAACAAACTACTTGGCTTCTTTTGCTCGGCTTTAACTAACTGGCAATTCATGCACTTGGATATGAACTTCCCAACGTCTCTCTTCATCCCTTCCCAGTAGAAGGTCTGCTTCATGTCTCGATAAATTTTGTTACCATCGGGATGTATAGTCAGTCTTGAGTGATGACACTCTCTAAGTACTCATCTCTAACGTTGGGTACGACCAGTTTCCCATTCTTTCGAAGCTATCCTTCTCTATCAAGTCCATACTAGTTCATCTCCTCACCGTCAATACTCATCTCTACCTTAGAGATGATTTCCAATAGGTTAGGATCGTCCCTCTGGCTGGGACTGATCCACTCAATCAAGGTGGGTCTAATCGTCGAACTTGCTAACATCTCTGGATCCAATTCACACTTGGCCTAAAATCATATCCTGCGGTATACTCCAGTTGCTTCCATTCCAGAAACATAGCCCCCAAACTAGCATGTCTCCTACTCAATGCATCAGCTATCGCATTGCCCTTCTTGGGTGTGTATGCGATATTGAAATCATATGAAACCAAGAACACTAACCATCTATGCTGACGAAGATTTAAATCCTTTTGAGAGAAAAGACACTTTAATGACTTATGATTGGTAAACAATTCGAATCTTTCTCCCAAGAGATAGTGTCTCCACATTTTTAATGCAAATACGATCGCTGCCAATTCCAAATCATGGGTAGGATATCTTTTCTCATGCGGTTTCAGTTGCCGACTAGCATAAGCTACAACCCTACCTCCTTGCATCAGCACAACATCTGGTCCGTTACCGTAGGCATCCGTGTATACCGTCATTTCTTTGTTCCCTTTAGGAATAACTAACACTGGTGCGCACGTTATCTTTTCCTTTAGGCTCTTAAATGCATTCTCACACCTTTTGTCCCAAATGAAAGCTTGATTCTTCTTAGTCAACTGAGTTAATAGTGCTGCTATCTTGGAGAAGTCTTGGATAAACTTACGAAAGTATCCAGCTTACCCCGAGAAACTTCTCAAGTCCGTTGCATTCTTAGGAATAGACCAATCTTGTACCATAGCCACCATCGCAGGATCCACGACATTACCATTCTCTGAGACAACATGGCCCAAGAATCTCACTTCCCTCCTCCAGAAATGACACTTAGAAAATTTTGCTTTCAATTGGTGTTTCCTCAACACTGTCCTCGAATGTTCCTTGTGTTCTTCCTCTATCCTCGAGTAAACCAAGATATCGTCCACGAACACAAGAACAAACTTATTTAATTCATCTCTGAAAACACTATTCATAAGATCCACAAAATATGCGGGTGCATTGGTCAACCCGAATGGCATGACCAACCACTCATAGAATCCAGACGGCGTCCGAGATGTCGTTTTAGGTATACTCTCAACTGCTACCCGGTGCTGATGAAAACCTGTCACGAGATCCAACTGGGAAAACGCTCTTGCTCCATTAAGTTGATCAAACAAATCATTTATCCGTGAAAGAGGATACTTCTTCCTGGTCACCTTGTTCGGCTCATGGTAGTCTACACATAAGCGAAGGGAACCATCGGCCTTGGTAGCAAATACAACTGGTGGTCCCCACTCTAAAACACTCCTTCGGATAAATCCCTTCTTCAAAAGATCGCCCACTTGCACCTCGAGCTCTCGCTGCTCCCTTGGATCCATACGACGAAGTGGCATCACTATAGGTCTGTCATCTTTCACTAAATCAATCTGAAACTCAATCTCTCGGTGTGGTGGAAGTCCGGTCACTTCCTCAAAGATGTCCGGATACTCGCCAACAATAGGCACATCTGATAACCCATCCTACGGGATGTCGAGGGAATGTAGAAAACTAGCCATCACCTCATCACTAGGTAGGCAACCCAATATGACCCTCCGCCCATCGTCCACTCTAATGGTCACCGAAGACCCCTCATAGTCTACCATCACCCCATATCTTTGGAGCCAATTGACTCCTAAAATAATGCCAAACCCAGTAAAGCCCAAAACGAAGCAATCACAAGCGAACATACATCCATGATTCAATAAGACCAAATTACGACAAATCATACTAAGGCTAGTCGAACCACCGATCGGGTTTGTCACAACTAAAGGTCTATCAACTATCTCGGGTTCTAATTCCAACCTATCTACCAGGTCACTAGATATGAAGGAATGAAAGGCCCCGGTATCAAACAACACTCGAACAGAAACATCATAAATAGAAAGCATACCTTGTATAACAACATTGTTTCCCTTTTGCGCTGCAGTTGGGGCATTCGACGAAGAAGGAACAACGTTGATAGCATATGCTTTCACGATCTGCTTCTCTTTAGGGGGTTATGGGCATTTATTCTTAAAATGTCGCACTTGGCCACAGTTGAAGCACTTCTTTTCCCCCGGCTTTGCTCGACACTCTTTGGCATAGTGACCCTTCTTGCCATAGCTATAACACTCGATATCTTTCTTATTCTTCTTTTTCTGACTATCCTTGGTCTGATTCTGCTTCCTCTTATTTTGGGAATTATTCTTGCCTCCACCGCTTGCTTGCGCCTTTGGCTCCTCTGCAGATGTAACAGCAACCTCGGTTTTTGACTTAAGGTAAAGGCTATCAGACCTCATTTCCTTTCCCACAATAGATTCGAATGTCTCAACGATATGGTTTGTGTGTCTCTCCCCCAAGTACTCATCTAGGCCAGTTATGAACTTCTCGTTCTTCTTCTCGACAGTATCGATAAAGGACAATCCATACTTCGATAATGTATCGAATTCAGCAATATACTCCGAGACTGCCCTACCATTCTGCCTAAGCTCCAAACACTTCCTGAACAACTCTAATTTCTGAGCAGCTGGAATAAACTTGTCATTGAAATGGGTCTTAAACTGATTCCAAGTAACTTAATCCTCTGGAGTAGCCGCTTTGATAACATTCCACCAATTCATTGCTCGTCCTTGTAGTTGATGCGATGCTAACTTTATCTTCATCGCATCATCGATCCCCAAATCCTCGAAGATGCGCTCACAACTATCAAGCCAATCCCGAACCTTCGTAGCCAACTCCGTTCCGTAGAACAGCTTCCCACCAAGACTAGTATAATCCTTGCAGAGCTTGTAGAAACCGACTCTAGGCGCCTGCACCACTACCATTAGCAGCATTAGGAATTGCTTCCTGAACATCCCTAAGCATCTCTCGCATGAAGGTAGTAAACATCGTCCTTATATCAGGGACATTCCCATTATTGACCCCTGAACCCGTACTCCTCGTATATCGGCTCATCGTTCAGTCTGTAAAGAGAGCGATTAACCATCTTCTTAGTGGTGCTAGTGCAGTGCGACTTCATCCTTAGACATACTAATAGTGTGTATATATATATATGTGTGTATGTATATATATATATTTCTTAAAAACCAAAGTATCACAAATACGCGCTCTCATATACGTATACTATCTCTCCCTGATGTCTTGTAGTGTGCTTAGACAAGCATCATCTTTAACTCCTGCTTTCCAAAACTGTACATTGACTGCTAATGTACAAAAATAACAACATACCTCTCATCTCTTCTGCAAATGATGAAAAATAGCCTTTTGCTAGGCAAAATGACCACCTGACATAAAGAACAATCCTTGTCCCATCAAGAAGACGTCATCAGCTAACCTATGCTCTACAACACAGAAGCTGAGAAGGACAAAGGAAATAAAGTTATTTTTTTTATTATTTGAAAATAACAGCAGGTAAACTTCTGACCAAAGCATAAAATTTACAATTTTCATCTATATAGTTTTACATAACATACTATTTGCATTTTTTTTCATATATGAATATTTTGCAGATGATGTTAGAAGGAGAATAATGTACTCATGTCCATTTACATGCATTCACTAACAGTTGTGACAATGTGATCGAAAGTTAAAAGATTAAAAAAGAATCTTTATATGGTGAAACACATTTCGTAGAAATGAATTAGTTTAAAGCAATCGTGTTTGTAAACCAATCATAGTATCAATAAAACTATGTATACTTTACTCAGTTATATGCATTCTATATATGACAACATAGTTCATTGCAGACAATGAGTTGTTGCAAATAAAGTGATGTTGCAAATAAATTGGTATGCTAATTGATGGAATATCTTTGTTTATTGAATACCACATGATTAGCTACTATTGGTCAATTTGAAATAAGCATTTCTTTGGTTAAACAATATAACAAAAAATAACATCATTATTTCATCAGGTACACTTGGTAGGAAGATCCGGTGCAGGTCTTCAGTCTATATATATTTTACAATTAATAAGCATCAAGATATAGATTTCGTTATTTACAAAGGCACCATTTTAAATAAAATCCATAGTGTTTATGAAACTGATGCATCATAAGATAGCCAGTCATCTCAGACATTGCTTATACAGAATCACTTATCTATTACAATATCGTGCATCTAGACTAATGACAGAAAAATAAAGTATCCCATTCTAATGTATGTAATTCAAAAATTAAAAGGATAATAACTTCCTTATAAAGAAAAGGAGTGCATCATGCTAATGTTGCTTTAATTGAACTGATTGAACTCCATGGTGGTAGAATGTAAGCATAAATATGTTGAAGGTCAGATTTATGAAATTTAAATAACAATGGTACATATACAATATTTTAGTTTCATTTGAAGCCTGAGTATACATTTGATATGAAGTAAACAACCAAGGCCACTTAGACCGCAAATTTAGTATTATTGCATTTTTTACACCATTTCATACATTCCCATAACTAATAAGATGGATTAAAAGCAACGCTATTTTGTAAATTGACCACACTTTTAATTATTAAGACACCAGATGCACCCCTTGACATAATTTGTTATCAACAGAGCATATTTGGTTTAGATGACTCAAATCCATCATGAATACCAAGTTAAAATAGCTGATGTTGCAAAGAATATTGTTCTAACAGTTCTAAATGTTTGAAATATCAAATGGCTAACATATTGTTATAATTAACCTTGATAGCTTAACTTTACTTCATTAAAATGTAATTATCATAACTATCCATTATAGAGGGCTCTTAAAGATTAACGTTGGATGTGAGGAGAGACTACAGAGACTTCTTAATATGACATATCTAGCTATTATTGATGTTAGTTAGAGAGATGGAAACATTGACTAAAGCGTTAGGTCAGCGAAGTCAAAAACAATACTATGTGTTTATATTTTTATACATAATGTGTTGCAATCGTCGGTTGCATACCCAATTGTTGGGGTTTTGTGCACAACGGAAGTTTGTCAAAACGCCAAGAAAGATTGGATCTTTATCACCCAATCACTTGAAGATGAATTTAATTGGGAAAAAAAACACAAATAATATCGGAAATATGAGCACATGATATTCCACCCAACCACCCTCTTTATTGATTCACTAATAAAAATTGTTTACAAACGATCTCAACTATCGTTACAAACGATTACAACTTGAACCAATAAACTTATTGAGAAATAGGTAGAGAATATCTAATGGCTAAAAAATTTGAGGAGAAAGACAATGAAGAATAATGGCAAATTTTCCACACCTAATGAAGAGACTAGCTAGCCCTTTTTATAGTGAGAACTGCTTCATGCCCAAGAAAAACTTGGCTTCATGCCCAAGAAAACTTGGCTCCCAAAATATCTTCATATATGTTATAAAACTATTTGGTTAAGCCAAAATATCCTTGCAATAAATGTCCACAAATATAGCAACCAATATCTCTCCATAAAATCTAGCATCAAATCTCTTCATCAAATCTAGCACCAAATCTCTTCATCAAATCTAGCACCAAATCTCTCCATAAAATCTAAGAACAAATCTCTCCAAAAAATATGTAAGATTATTTGTTGCCCAAAATTGTGATTTGCGTATCACCAATTTCAACACTCCACCTTGATACCAAATCACAACATCTCCTCCACTCAAACAATAGCCCCTTAGCTCTCACTTTCAACCTTTCTTTCTCAATTAACACTATTACAAACCTCCACCATCGCCCACTAATGGTGCACCTCCCTTATCCGTGCACCATGCCACTAGCGATCTTCAAAAGCATTTGAATACTACAAAGACCTCCATCTCGTCTTTGTGGATTTCACAACTCGACATCCGTCTTCCGCTTGACATGATCTCTTCACCTCCAGGATCCCTCAAGCATCATCAACATCTGGACCCTTGTCGATACCATGATCCTCCACCTTAGTACCATCAGCGGTGACCATATTAACCTCTCCACCTTGCTGTGGACTAGGTTCCTCAACCGTCACCCGCCTTTCATTATTGACCACCGAACCGACCAAACTATATAAGTTTCCCTCCTCCAAAATTCCTCGCATCATCACATGACCACCCTTCCTCACTCTCAAAACTCCACCTTGAGTCTCATAAGTGCAACCGCGACGATCTAACTGACCGAGAGATATGAGGTTATGCGAACAAGTGGGTATGTGCCTCACACCGGCCACTTCTCTCTCCACTCCATCATGCATCCGAAACCTAACAACTCCAACTCCACAAATTGGTAGCTCTACTCCTTTGGCCGTCTTTATCATGCCAACACTCTTCTCATATAAAGAAAAACTTTTCACATCATGACATATGTGAAAACTGGCTCCTGAATCCATCTTCCAAGGCTCCACAACACTAAATAGGACATCACATGAAGAATCGCTTTCTATACCTTCAGCAAAACCTGCTTGTGCCAAATCATTATTGTTATCACCTTGCGCCTTCTTCTTATCTCTCTGATAAGCATAACAATCATTGCGCTTGTGGCCTTTCTTACCACAATAATAACAAGCACCTTCTCCATTAGCCCCTTTCTTCTTCCTTCTTGTATCTTTCCCCGAGCCCCTTACTACCGTCGCCTCGGTTTGAACCGATTTCAACTCCGACCCTTTTCTCCTTGGCTCCTCATTCAAAAGGCTGCTTCGTACCGTTTCCAAAGAGATGGCTCCACCAGCATTGGAGTTACTCAATGAAACAACCAAAGTCTCCCAACTTTCTGAAAGCGAGCTCATCAGTAAAAGTGCCTGCAACTCATCATCAAAATTGACCTTCATATTTGCCAGTTGATTAATGACATCTTGAAACTCGTTCAAATGCTCTGCAACATACTTCTCCTCATCCAATCGAAGTTACACCAACTTTCAAACCAGAAAAGCCTTACTTGTAGCACTTCTCGACTCATACAAAGATACTAATTTGTCCCACAACGCCTTCGTGGATTCACTACTAGCCACATGGTGGAATACAGAATCATCCAAATATTGGTAAATCAACGCAATCGCCTTTTTGTCCATTTTCTTCCACTTTCCCTCATCTGTATTCGAGGGCTTCACACCATCTCCATCAATGGGATCATGCAAATCATTGAGATATAGAATGTCCTCCATCTTCGGCTTCCATATACCCCAATTCTTCCCATTTAAAATAGCCATCTTTGAAAACGTCATCATCTCCGACATCTCCAATTTTCAATCCAACAAACACTCCAAGCTATGCGATAAACTCACTCTGATACCAAACTGTTGGGGTTTTGTGCACAACGGAAGTTTGACAAAACGCCAATAAAAATTGGATCTTTATCACCCAATCACTTGAAGATGAATTTGATTTGAAAAAAAAACAACACAAATAATATCGGAAATATGAGCACACGATATTCCACCCAACCACCCTCTTTATTGATTCACTAATAAAAATTGTTTACAAACGATCTCAACTATCGTTACATACAATTACAACTTGAACCAATAACCTTATTGAGAAATAGGTAGAGAATATCTAATGGCTAAAAAATTTGAGGAGAAAGACAATGAAGAATAATGGCAAATTTTCCACACCTAATGAAGAGATTAGCTAGCCCTTTTTATAGTGAGAATTGCTTCATGTCCAAGAAAACTTGGCTCCTAAAATATCTTCATATATGTTATAAAACTATTTGGTTAAGCACCAAATATCCTTGCAATAAATGTCCATAAATATAGCAACCAATATCTCTCCATAAAATCTAGCATCAAATCTCTTCATCAAATCTAGCACCAAACCTCTTCATCAAATCTAGCACTATATCTCTCCATAAAATCTAACAACAAATCTCTCCACAAAATATGTAAGATTATTTGTTGCCCGAAATTGCGATTTGCGTATCACCAAATTCAACACCAATAATGTATATCTTGTATATTATTGAGTGTTTGTTCGTTGGTGGAAGAGAAGAATTAAAAAGAAGATGAACATGTTATAAAGTTAAAAAGGCATGAACCCGCCAGTAGAGAAGGAGAAGGCGCATCAATCGTTATGATTGTGCTAATATCACCTCCACAAAAAGTTTTAGGTTTTACTTAGGATTATGGTTTCTTCTTTTCTATTTAAATAATAGATAGATGGTACAATTGGAGAAGTTTCTTAAAAGAAGGAAATATATTCAAATTAAAACAAAAACTGTATTTTTGCTGATAAATATTTTATTAAAAAAACCGCAAAAACATGAATGTCACTATATTTAAATGACACTAAAGTTTACACTAAAAGCGAAATATATTACATTTCATAAAAATTTATTGAAAACTATATTAGTGATGGCATTAAAGATTTGGCAGAAAACTTCAAAACAAAGTACGTACTAAATGATATATATATATATGTATATATATACGTATATATATATGTATATATATATATGTATGTATGTATGTATATACGTATGTATGTATGTGTGATACCTTTAAGAAAGCAAGTGGAAATAAAAATGAGCCATCTCTATTTAACTTTGGATTAAATGAAAGAAGAAACAAAGTGAGTATATATCAAAGTAGGTTGGAATCTTTATTTTATTTAAGATGGGATTACATAAGCGAAAAAATTGAATCGTTTTTCATCCAAAATTGGGATGCATAGATGACCGGTTGTTTTATTGTTTAAATTGCAAAAAATGGATCCATTTTTCATCCAAAATTGGGATGCACAAATAACCCAATAATTTTATTGTTTAAATTATTATTTTAAATGAGAAATGACATTACATGCCCAGAGTACCCCCTTAGAGTTATAGATGCAAGGCAATCAAGGGATAGAAAATAGTTTCAGGGATCAAACATTATTTGGTATCCCAACTTCCATTATATAACATGTCTAACTAATGTTTAGACAGCAAAAGGAGCATCAAAAGTAGTCATAGTAAAGCTACAACAAAATACAATATACTGGATATCAAATGCAGTTTGTCAAGTTTTAACGTGCCTTTTGTTGTAAGATAATAATGTGGTAGGATTCATCAAGGAAACGTTAAGCATATAGTCGTGGAACTCTAAACTTCATAGTTGATCCCCATAAAATAAAGTTATATGTATATGCATATGTGTATGTGTATGTGTGTGTGTGTGTGTATGTGCATATGTATATGCACACACACACATATAATACAAAACAAAAGGATTATTCATACCATAATCAATATTATAAAAACAAATAAATTTAAAGCCTATATGAATTTCAATATTATGTTTGAAGTAGGTACATCTTGAATTGTTTATTGGAATAACATTCACAAATGAATATAGTATTTTAGAGTGAATAATTACTTACTAACATTAAATCTATCAAAATTCATCATTTATTTTTTAAATAATAGACAAAAAATGCAATAAAATATCATTAAACATTATAGATAACAATTTCAAAATTGAAAATATCAACTGACAGAAGAAGAAAAATATTACTTAGCTTGGATGCCCTTGAATAGCAAAACAAAAGAGGAAGGCAAAATATACGGAAAAATCTCATAAGAAAATTATTCAATTCACACTAATCAAAAATCAATAAATTCAATGATCAAGCAAATTGAAGTACACTTAGTTTTGGGTGAGGTTTAGCATCCTTTTGAGTTTGTTTTGTAATTCTTTGCAAATAAGAAACATACATAATGACAACAATAAGTTATTAAGAACAAAAGTGTATATTAGACTTGGTATCAACCATTGTGAATTTCATAAATATAAGTTTTAACAACTTTGTTTGGGATCCAAAAACGCTTGTCAACCCCATAATTCATAGGTTAAAAGGCAACATTATGGTGAAATGAGCATGAAGTTTCAAATCATATTTGTGAAACATGTTATTTTGTGTTCGTAGTTATTCTTAGATATATAATACAAAAGGCAATTTTGCATACAACAACCACTTTAAAAAATTATAAACAACTTTAAAGCCTATACAGATTGCAATATTATGTTTAAATTATGTTCACCTTGCTCCAATTGAAATATTAATTGCAATAATATTCACACAAAAAACACAGTATTTTAGAGTGAACAATTACTTGCAAGCACTAAATTTATCAAAAATTGTCATTTTTTTTCCAGCAATAGACAGGTAATAAATTTTCACTTAACATCATAAACAATAGTTCCAAATTGAAAATATCAGGTGCCAAAAAACATTTGACTTACCTCAAATGCAATTGAATAGTAAAGAAAAAGAGGAAGGTAAATTTTATGGAAAAATCTTGTGAGTAATTACCCACTGTTATTGATCAAAGACCAATAAATTCACAAATTAAAAGGCAACATAAAAATTTAATGACGATGAAGTTGCAACAAATCATATGTTAAAAATATGTTATTTTTCTTTCATCAATATTTTTATCCATAGCTAAACTAAATAGATACATTTTGTTTTTTAAGATTGTGTGTTTGTAACCAAAAATGTGGAAAATACTATCTTTTGCAATTAGCATTATTAGCGTTTTCTAATATATTATGGCAACAAACTATCAATATTGAATATTGCTGCAACCAAAGAAGTTATGAAATAAAATAACAAATAGATTACAAAAATTGAATAATAACAAAATGTACATAATATTTTAGATGGAAGAATCAGAAAATAAATTATTTTCATATACCAAGATTGAAGGATTGAGGAACACATATTTCCGCTCAAACAGCAAGAATAAACAGATATGGATATATGTGTGAGTATAATCAATAAATTTGCAAAACATTTTATGATATTACCATAACTAAAACTAGAATAATAGATATATTATTGATAGCCTAAAAATTATTTAACCATCGTAATTTTCCTTCAAATCTATGTTTTTATGATATAATTTTCAATTGCAATATAGTATGACATACCATGATATAACTTGATATCTTCAGAATTAGCTAATATGCATAGTGATAATAGGAACATGTACAATGCTTATTAAAAAGCTGAAATTAGACCGATATAGACTTGGACTTCTGTTTGGGGATTGTTAAAGGGACTCCACTTTTGGTTAAGGGGAGGACAAATTTTAAATTATTGTTCAATTGTTAAGGGGAGGATCAAAAAAATTAGCCCTCCCTTAAACATTTAATTAAAAATTCCAATATTAACCCCATAATCTTATTTAATGTAAACTTTAAAAGCTAAACCCTAAATAATGAGCATAATTTAATGAAATAAAAAATGGGATATAGTTAACATAATGGAGACATAAGAAAGTTGTGTGGGTGATCAAAAGATATCATATCGGGTAAGTTAATGAATATCATTTTGGAATTCGACGGTTCAATTTAAAATACTTAAATATTCATGAACAAATCTGATCGAATATGTATAATTGGAACATTAATTGAGATGCGGATGTTTTTGTGCCTTGGAAATGATAAGAAATTGTATTCGTGCATATGCAAATTAGCGCGAAATATAAAAAGAACGATAGTAAATTGTATGTTGTGACAAGGGGCAGTTTAGTCCATGTTTTTTCCATAATAAAAAAAACCAACCCCTCCCTTAACAATATTGTTTAAAAGTGAAGTTCCCTTAAAATTGTCTTCCCCTTAACCAAAAGTGGAGTCCCTTTAACAATCCCCTTCTCTTTCTAGCATTTATCATCAATTAAAAAAAGGATTAATTGTCCAGAATAATCCGAAGTTTAACGTGTCTTCCCATAATAATTCCAAGTTTGGATAATTTCTGAATAATCTGAAGTTTGGGGTGTGTTTTCCTATATTGATCCCGATGACGCACTGACATGTTATTTTGGGACTAATATGGGAAGACACCCCCAAACTTCGAATTAACATGGGAATACACCAAGTATATGGGATTAATATGGGAAGACACCCTCTAAACTTCGGATTATTTGGAAATAATCCAAACTTGGGATTATTATGGGAAGACGTGTTAAACTTTGGATTATTCTTGACAATTAATCCTTAAAGAAAAGTAGCATATATGAAGAAAATTATTGCACTAATTTTAGGCTAGTCGGTTGGCTGATGGAGATATTCCCTTTGGCAAATAAAACAATAAATTGGACTCTCTTATTAGATGTTTTGCATTATACCTCTTACTACATATATTAAAAAAAAATCCTTACCAACTATAGCTATGGAGGTGGCCTCTCTCAACCAGGCCCTCTCTAAACCGGGTCATTTACCAATATATGAAATGATTATAAATGGGTTGGCCTTACTCTTAACATTGATCGCATAATAAAATATATCAATGTATGTGATCTATAAGGAAAGCGATAGGATATTTCAATTTTTTTTCTAAACTGCAAAATTTCTTGATATTTTACTATAGAACAGTATATGCATGAACTGGAATTAATAAATACAAGGAAGCAATCATACCTCAAAGTGTAGCGAGTCATTATCTTCTTTCCTATTTATTCTGTCCTGTCTTGTTTTCTCCACCTCATTTGCCTCATAAACATAACTTGAACTGTTTAATCATATCCTTCTCCCTCTTCGTCTTTGACGAAATTCAAAGCATTAACGACTACTTTTGTCCATGCCTACAAATTGGGGAAATAAAAAACAAAAAACACATTTTATATCCTATCCATGATAGTTTGCTCAAATTTAATAGATAAACTAAATAGATACATTTTGTTCCTAGTATTCGGTAAGAGTAGGAATAAAACGTAAGATTGTACGTTTGTAACCCAAAAATATGGAAAATATTATCTTTTGCATTATACAATGCTCTCAGGTTCTAATTGGTAATTGAAGTGCAGAGAATCTTATAGCCTAAAAATTACAATTTTTAGCATTATTAGTTTTTTTCTAATATAATAGGTAACAAACTATCAATATTAAATATTGCTGCAACCAAAGAAGTTATGAAATATAATAGCAAATAGATTACAAAAATTCAATCTTAACAAAAAGCACATAAAATTTTAGCGGGATGAAGTAGAAAATAAGCTACTTTTGATATATCAAAATTGAAAGATGAAGGAACACATATTTCTCCACAAACAGCAAGATTAAACAACTATTGACATTAGTGTTTTCAGTATAATCAATTAGTTTGCAAAACACTTCATGATATTAGGTGAAGCACAAACACTTCATGATATTATCATAACTAAAAGTAGAATAATAGATATATTATTAATAGCAAAAAAATTATTTAACCATCATAAATTTTCCTTCAAAAACCATGTTTTTATGATATATTTCTATAATTGCAATATAGTATGACATACCATGATACAATTAGATATCTTCAGAATTAACTGACATGCATAGTGATAATAGACAGATGTACGATTCTTATTATATGTAAAATATTGCCATTAGTGACCGAACCATCCTCGTGTTTTTTATTAGAGATTTAAATTTATTATAGACCAACTACAAAGAAGAAGACGAAATGTGATCTTGATTAGGAATTGCATTCTTGGTAGAATATCCAGTATAAAAACTTTCCTACCCACCAAGTGTCTATGCGGAATCACCTTGTATTCGGTGATTTGAACAATAACCATGGAATCAAATCTCTATTGGTAATTCATTATGTTAGCTGATTCTTATCCCTATTATATATGTTTAGGATACAACTAATGCATGGGCGTGTCTCTATGTACATTTCTATTATGTGTGCGTATTTCCATGTTTCCATAAAATTATTGAAATTTGGAAAAAGTTGACAACACACATATCTAGTACATACCTATTGTTCCTTCTATAATTTCTTATGGAAATATATGTGAATAGTTTGCAAAGAAAAACATGTATTAAAATTCACATGTCAAAATATACCATAACAAAGCATTAACTTGACACAATATAATCAATGTTTATACAAATATCAAGGAAGCAACCATGTTAATAACACGGGCAAGCAGCTTCTACAACAATGTTAGGGAAATTTTGATTATAGTATTAAACAATAAACTTTGAACACATTTATGAGTTGTGCATAAAATGGGATGAGCGCCATTCGCAAATATAGCTAGGAAAAACATATATTATAATGATAATACTACATAAATAACTGAAATTCTGTTAATCTAACAAGTCGCAAGATCACCATCGACACCTATGTGGTTGGGGAGCCCACGGAGATGGTGCTTTTTTTTGGTAAAGGTCCAACTAATGTGGACAGGAGTGGCGCTTACATTGCCAGGCAGGATTTGTCGCTAATGGACTCGCAAGAAGTTGCGTTGTGCATGTATCCTATGCAATTGGTGTCCCTAAGCCATTGTCGGTGTTTGTAGATAGTTATGGAACTGGTAAGATACCCGATAACAAAATTTTGAAGATTGTGAAGAAGAGCTTTGATTTCTATCCTGGGATGATCACCATCAACCTTGACTAGAAGAGAGGTGGATATAGCAGGTTTTTGAAGACAACGGCTTATGGACACCTTGGAAGGAATGACCACGACTTTACTTGGGAAATTGTTAAACCACTCAAATAGGAGAAACCAACAGTTTAGGATTATTATATTATATATTTCATATTTGGTATGTGGATGGATATATACATGTTATATATATTGGTTTGTATTGATGTTATGCTCGGATTTATTTCCCATTGTTGTTATGTTTTATGATTGTTTTGCGCAAAAAAAAAGAACCTGAAATTCTATAAGTATAAATTCCCCAGGATCTTAATATGTATTCTAATGATCAGAAATTATAGTTCAGCTATAGAAATTATCAATCTCTAATAATCAGAAATTATAGTTCAACTATAGAAATAATCAAAACTATAGTTTGAAAAATCCAACAAATGATTGAACTTGATGCCTACATCAATATAGATTCATTATTATTCATATATTTTAGGAAAAGAATCAAAATCATTTTTCCATTTGACCAAGTAACAACTAACCCTTGATTTTTAACTGTTAAAGCATGAATGTCATATGCTCATTGGCCCTAGGATCCATTATTCTTTATTTCTACATGAGTACTTTTTATTAAAAAAAAAATTAAAAACTCATAAAACTAATTATAAAATCATGGAAACCTAAGGATATATAATATGCACACATTAAAATTGTATACGTACAAATAGTACCTGGAACCAAAATATCCAACTTAGATTACATCATTGCATTTCCATTATCCATTCATCTCTATTTCATGTCCCTTCTATTTCTTCATTTGTTCGAACTACAACAATGATTAAAGTGAACACCATTGTCATATACATATAATTGTGTTCATATTCAAATTGTAACAATCATGTGAAATATTTTGCTTGTTAAACAATTCAATATCACACTATAACAAATCTCTTAAAGAAAAGATTTACAAACATGTAATTCACCTTGATTAAAATGATGCTCTAAGAAATGGAGTTTACATTAAAACTGTGCCCTGAAGCATGCTACTTCCCTTATAGGTACATATTTTATAAGATTTACATATTTTTCCGGATTTGTGCAAATTACAACAACGATCAAACAAATTGTTATGATGTTAATATTTAATAGTACTCGTGCTTCTGAAATATCAACATTCGACAAAAGGTAAGAAGTCTCCTTCTAACCTCATCCCTTTAAATATTCTTTGACAATGATTAAAACTTTAACTCAAAATTTCATGTAAGAAATTGGAGTCGACTGCTATCAATCATTATAGGTAGTTAAGCTTGAACTCACTAATATTAGGGTTCATGAACACTCAAAACTTGATGTTTAATTACTTTACCACAAAAGAAAAGATTGAGACTCCTCATAGAGAAATCACAAAGATGATAGTAGGTAATGACCCAGATTGGAGCAAATAATAGACATCCATTGAGAAGAGCATCTAAACACTGATACATGAGTAGCTCTTGAGGAAGATATATTATAGAAAAATTGGATTTCTTCACAAAAATGCATTTAACAAAACACAGTTCATTTCTTCACATATATGTTTAAAAATTCTTTGTTGTAAGAACAAATCAATTCTATACCAGTTCATTCTAATAGAGAAATATATTAGGCTTTTGTGCCCATAGAATACACAATTCAATTGAATAATTGGCCACACTGCTAAAATTAAGTCTCATATTTGATAAGAACTCGAACTCATGCATTATAAATCCAATCATCTCAAAAAACAATCAACGAAGAAATAGAAACATCAATCCCATAATCTCTGTTCATATTTAATTTAAAGGGTCTAACTTGAATCTTAGATTAAAAATATACTTTAAACACGAATCTGAAAGAACTTACAAAAAAAAAGACATGCCTAATCCTTGAAGTGCAAGCACGATTATTATTGACTGAAGCAAAACCTTTGTTTGGATTTGTGTTTCTTTCCAACTTGGATCTAGGTGGAAAGAAGAGACGGAGGCAAGATTAGAACAAACTAAGATCTAGAGAAGGAGAAAGGAGAGGAGATTGCTATTTTAGGAAGAAAAGTTTGGCAATGCTTCAATTTTGAGAAATTCATAAAGGCTTGCGCCCCCCAAATCTAACAGGTTATGTTGTGACTTGTGATATTTAATCATAGGTGGAGAAAATGGTGATGTTAAATCAGATTAAATGGAAGGAGATTTTTCTAAGAGGGAGAAGAGGTAGATATTAATTTCCCTAATTAATGGGATTTGGATAGATATTGTTTCCCTAATTAATGGGATTTGGATAGATATTGCTTTCCCTTATTAGGTGGCATAATTGATAAAGATTTATTTTGAGCAAGTTTTAAGGAGTATTTATTTCTGATATATTTTAGGGCCCAATTAGATTTTAGATCTAGTCTTCTGTTTGCCTATATAAGCATCTCATTAGGGAGAGAATTACTTGTACTTGAAGGAAAGAAAGAAAAAATGTTTTTGGGATTCAGATAAATTCTCAATTATTTTAGGCTTTCATTGTAATAATTTGGTGGATTAAAAGTTTGTATAGAGGAATTTGCTTGTTATTGTTATCTTTTTCCCTCTTCAAAATCTAATTGTGTAGTGATCTTGCAGAAAACCCTAACAATTGGTATCGGAGCCTTCTACAATTTTTTTTGGAGAGGGTTTGAATATAGATATAATAATTATTGAAAAGATTAATGGAAGAAATTGGGGATTATGGAAGGCAAGGATGGAAGATTTCCTTTATCTTAACGATCTTCATCAACCATTAGAGAATAATGGGGGGAAAAAACCTAGCAATGCATTTGAAGCAAAATGGGAGACTTCGGATAAGAAGGCTGCTGCGTCTCTTCAATGTTTTTTTTGGATAATACAGTGTTTCATATTATTGTTAATGAAACATCTACATATACTATATGAAAAAAATTGGAAGGGGTTTAGAAAAGAACTCTGTAACAAATAAGGCTCTTCTTATGAGAAGGCTGTTGAATTTGAAGCTTAAGGAAGGTGGATTAATTGGAGAGCATCTTAGTGATTTTCAGGAAATTGTGAATCAATTGGCTGCCATAAATTCAAGGTGGACGATGAAACACAAGCCTTAATGATGATGAGTTCATTGCCGGAGAGTTGGGAAACACTTGTGGTTGCGTTAAATAACTCGAATTCGGATGACGTTGTTTCAATGAGTTTAGTGGTTAGTAGCTTGCTGAATGAGGAGATGCAGAGGACGAGCCTTATGGAAGGAAAAGATAAGGAACAGAAATTGAAACTCCAATTGAAAAAGCTTTTATTGTAAGGAGGGTTAATCAACGGAATACGGAAAGACAATCGAATAAATCAGACATGAGAGAGGAATACATTAGTTTTTACTGTGACAAACCCGATCATCAACTAAGATTTTGTCATAAGCTTAAGAGGGATAAGGAGAAGATGAAGGCATTGGAAGAAGAGTCGGATGAACAAAAAGACAATGAAAATGAGGTGAATCTTTGTGTGGAATTTGAAGGCAATGTTTTATGTGTTAATGAAGGCAAAAACAAAGATTGGATACTTGATTCTAGAGCTTGTTTCCACGTATACCATCAAAAGGAAGCATTTACAGATTATGAAGAACAAACAACTAAAGTGGAGTCTGCCAATGGTCGAGACTTGCATGTGAAAGGCATAGGTTCGTTCCGATTGAAGATGAATGATGGAAAGGTGGTGAAGCTAACAGGAGTTAGGTACATCCTAGAAATTAAGAAGAATCTTGCTTCAATGAGACAGTTGAAACAAAAAGGCTGCAATTTTTTGACTAGAGGTGGAGTCATAAGGGTTTGGAAGGGTAACAGGGAACTTTTGCGCACAAAATGGAGAAATGATAAATTTCTTGGAAAAAAGGTGGAGAATGTTATGAGTTCTCTAATTGGATTTGAAGAGGCAAGTTCATCTGAATCAAGATGGAGACATCAACGTAAAGCCACAAAGCCTACATAGAGGCCATTGTGGTATTACAAGCAATTTTGAATTTATTGTTGAGAGGTGCATTTCATGTGGGAGATGCACCATTTGTAGGTGGTAGATTTGTTTTGAGATTGGAGTTTATTGGGGATATTTCATATCAAGGTTGAGTGTTGTGATTTATGATATTCAATCATAGGTAGAGAAAACGGGGATGTTAAATCAGATTAAATGGAAGAAAATTTAACTAAGAGGGAGAAAAGGTAGATTAATTTCCCTAATTAATGGGATTTGGATAAATTTTATTTCTCTAATTAATGGAATTTGGATAGATATTGCTTTCCCTTATTAGGTGGCATAATTGATAAAGATTTATTTTTGAGCAAGTTTTGAGGATTATTTATTTCTGAGATACTTTAGGGCCCAACTAGATTTTAGACGTAGTCTTTCTATTTGCCTATATAAGCATCTCATTAGGGAGAGAATTACTTGTATTTGAAGGAAAGAAAAAAAAACTTGTTTTTGGGATTGAGATAAATTCTCAATTATTTTAGGCTTTCATTGTAATAATTTGGTGGATTAATAAAGGTTTGTTTAGGGGAATTTGCTTGTTATTGTTATCTTCTTCCCTCTTTCAAAATCTAATTGTGTAGTGATCTTGCGGAAACCCTAACAGGGTAACTATAGATAAGAGCAGCCAAAGATCTAGAGAAGGGAGGATATCTCTATTTTACGAAGAAAAGTTTGGCGAGGACGCTTTGGTTTTGAGAATTTCACGAAGGCTTATGCGCCCTAATTAAAACTAATTAAAGATTCAAATATTAAATATCTAGAGAGTTTCAAGTAGAACAAGGAGAATAGAGAGAATTAATAGAATTAAGGAAAGAGCTTGAAAAGCTTATGCTTTACTATTATTTAATAGATCACCAGATGAGAAATCAAGGTAAAATAATCCATTTACGTTTTTGACATATTTGGTTTAGGAAACAACACCATTATTGTTACAATAAATTTTAGGAAAT
This sequence comes from Allium sativum, assembly GCA_030737875.1. NCBI lineage: Eukaryota > Viridiplantae > Streptophyta > Magnoliopsida > Asparagales > Amaryllidaceae > Allium > Allium sativum. Next base: position 535,836,537 of record CM060926.1, read on the forward strand.
AATTATGCTAATTAATTTTTTATTATCATATATGTTTTGTTAATAATAACGTAACCTTTCTCATTCATTCCTTATAATAGTGTCATAACATTTTTCAGTCCCCCTCTCAAATGCATAGATCCGATCTCTAAGCAAACTCCCGGATGATTTCTTTTCTTTCGCGCTAAATTTTCGCCCTCACTTCCCATGATTCTTACGCGGCCTAGTTATCACCGATTTTGCAGCCACTATCGCTCATCATCTCCGAACTAAAATCAAGAGGTAATTTTTTCTGTGTTTTCAAAATTTTGCTTTTTTGCGTAGGGTTTTTGATTCATAAATGAGTAGCAGCGATGTTGATCTTGGTTAATGTCTTATTATCGTTTGTGAATTTCTATAGATTTCGCTTCACTTCTGCCTCAAAACCTTAGTAACTTGATCAACTCTTAAGCTCCAACTTTAGGCTCCATTTAATGACTGCAACTTTCAGTTGGTAACCTGAAAATCCAATAGTTTCATGCTAATGTTTGAGTTGAGTTAGATTGATTTGTTGAGTTTTTTGTTTGCACTGAGTTTATAATTGGTTATAGTTAGTTGTTTGAACTGATTAATATTTACTTAAAATTAGATCACTTTGATTGATAGAGAAATTTGCCTAATGTTTGTTGGATAAGGTAAAAGAAATTGATGGGAACAATAAAAGAAGAGGTATTTACCAGTGAACCAAAATTCATCTATTTATCCAACATTTTCTATACTGAGAGTGCTCTGTACTCATTAGGGCGTCTGAAGATCCTCCCTTATGTTCATTTTTGAAGGAAAGCAATATAAGATATGGAGTATCTAAAAACTGGTTATCAATTTGCAGATCTACAATCTAAAACAACTATTTTTGTTCATCCTGACTTTGCATTACAGAAATCGTACTCTCTTTAGCACTCACAAAAACAAGTTCCTGAAGTATTCGAAGAGATTAAAAAAAATGTTTTTGATCTCTTGATTACTTCTTCTTCTTCTTTTTTTGAGAAAACAAAGAGTGTGCTGATTATATAATTAAATTTTGCGGCTTCAGTTACTTCATATATCATTGTCTGAATGTTACATGATCAATACAAGAATTATATTTTACCACAATCATAGTAAAACTACTAAATGTGATGAATATAATAAAAATAATGGTATATGGTCCTTGACGAATACTAAGTTTACAATATAATAATAATAGCACCCACGTGAGAGAGAAAAGTAGTCATTTTCATTTTCAAACAAGAATTATCTCCTTAACCAAGTACTTGAAAGGTAGATATTTACTCACATATGGACATCTGCAGTAATGGATTTTGGATCATCAACAACAAATAGGATTTTCCCCATATACGACATATTTCCAAATTTCACAGGTCAGCGTACTTTTATTCACAATTTCTATAAATTTGTATTTAGTCCTTGTTACGATTGTTGTTTTATTTTTATAGACCATGCTAGCTGATTGAGTCAGTGATAATTTACTTGATTAACTGAAAGCGGAGACATCTCTATTTAGACAAAATAAGTGGTGATTAAGCAAAAGTAAGTGTTGGTTGGTTAATTAATGTTCCATGAAATATTTACTAGCAGTGTACCTTCATCAACTTCAACATTCATCCTTTCATCTTGTAGAGATGATTACATGTAAACCTAGCCCTAGGCCCTCTCCTCATGTGAACACTAAATTTGGTGTCTGTGCATGTCATGTGCACCTGTGTGCATGCCTTCATCTACTGTTTTCTAGTGTGTATTGTCTGTATGTAGGCACTGACCCATTATTGCATATGTGTTTTCGAATGTGAATTTGTTCATTACCGCCTTTTGTCACTTTCCCTTTTATCTGGTTGTAAGCAGTGCTCCTCTCTTTATTTATTATTAGCTCTGACCAGTATTTAGCTCCCTTGAATATATGTATGTATCCTTGCCGTTGCCCTATCATGTCCATCCGTGTGCTCATCATTGTTTATAGGGGGCATAAGTACTTCTCAGTCTGGTCTAGTTAGTTATAATGGGTTGTCGTAATCACGCTCGCTCTTCTCGGTCTGAGCCAACATTGATCATCTAGTATGGCTGCCATGCCTTCTACATATCATGTTGTTTTGAATGTGTTGTACATAGGCCGTTAACCATACATTGACGTATACATGTATATGTATGTGTTATCCTTGGGTCATGGTGCACTTTGTTTTTCGTTATCGTCTCTGTTTTGCTGCCTGGAGTTTTTTTTGATAGTCTAGACAAAAGTACACATACAAATCATTAGCAGATGGAGGAACATTTCTTTTTCAAATAATGAAATATTAAAGAGCGCAACCAACTGCATAAGTTTAGTGCACAGCTCATTTTTCTAATGCTTATTTCTGAGAAACAAAAGCTAAAAACCGTAAGGGTTGTCCAGCTGAAATTGACACAACACCTTGGTTTGATGTTTAATCATTTTCAAAAATGATGAAAGAATTCCCTTGTTTGGTATCCGGAAAATGGAAAAGTCAACAACGAGAATAGAAGATTATAGGAATGAAGATTACTAGACATACTGGGATTACGGAAGAACCTAACTTTAAAATCTACAAATAAGTTGATTCCTAAGAATCTAATTTTTCACTTTATAATTGCAAATTTCAGAACAGATACAAAAGCGATTCACAATCATTGCAAGAATAAAAATGAACTAAATGAATGCAAGTAAATGAATCATAATGGGCACCAACCATTGGTTGTTATAGTCAATGGTCGATAAGAAAATAAGTAATAAACATACAAAGGCGCACATAGTATAGAAACACATGAAACCAATCTAAATATACTACTAAATTTGCTAATGATGTGGTTAGTATTTATTTTTATGTCCCCTTTAGCCTTATAGAAAATTACCATTGAACATATTTCCCAGTTTCCAAACTATAAATATAATGTACACCTTTTTTAATACTAAAGAGGATTATCTTAATTTTTCTAATATATTATCCATAAGCAAATCTCTATAGAAAAAAGGTAAAATATTCAGATGATAATTCTCATATGTAGCTTTTTGATGCCACTTCGGTTCATTTTGAAGCACTTGAGATCAAAATATAGAAAATAAAAGTCTAAAAAGCATGATAGAGCTCAGACAACTTATGTGAACTTGCAATTTCTGCTTCTAACTCTTTTAAAAGTTTAAATCTTTTTCTTAGATTTGCTTTCCTTTTCATGCATTTCCTCTTTCTCTTCTTCTCAACCTATGCCACAAGATCGCTAAAGTATTCTTTTTGATTTTGTAGCTTCTCCTCTTCTCTTACTTCTTCATACTTGGCAGCCAAAACATCATCCGTAGTTTCCAGTTCTTCTGGGTTAATGGTGTCATTGACTTTTTCCCGTTAAGAAGATTAACACTTTTAGCAGTTGATGCCTTGTCTTTCCAGATTACTTTACTCACAGAATTTTTTTTTTAACTTTCCAGATTATATATATAGGATATATATAAACTTAATTTTCTTCTAAAAATGGCGGATGACATTCTGCCAAATACGTCATCTACTCATTTCCAAAATTCCAAATCTACGAACCCAATAACTTCGGAGGAGGATCTAGGAGAAATAGACAAATCGGATGATAAATTAGATGAAGATTCTACATCTCTCCACTTTGTTAAGCCTTTGGAATCACATGTCTTCATTTCAGAAGATACTTATAAGGATTCAGCTAATTCATAGGTAAATACCTTGGCGGTTCATACAGTGGATTTCAGGATTTCAGTGGTGAAGTTGAAGGATTACATAGGGAAAGTATGGAAACCTAAAGGTAATTTTCGTGTTCACATAGCTCCAGGTTTTTATTATATGGTTCAGTTCGATCAAGTATTTGATTATTTGTCTGTGAGTAGAACGTCAACATATTCATATTTTGGAAGATTATTGATGGTTAACAAGTGGTTTCTTGGGTTAAGTTGCTTAATTTAGATGTGGAATTATGGTCAAATATGGGTTTCTCAACTATTTCCAGTTATATTGGGGATCCAATTAGAATTGATGATAATACAGCTAGTAAGAGGATTACAAGATATGCTAGAATACTTGTGGGAATTGATATGGAGTCAAACTTGGTAGATGAAATTCCTATTAAATATTTTAATGGATCACAGAAGGAGGTTAACGTAGAATATGTTCCGTTTAGATGTGAAGTGTGTAATATATTTGGGCATAAAACTCTAGTTCATAATGTTCTGATGTGCCAAAATGGTTGAAGAAGCAAGGTACTGATGAGGTTGGTCAGTCCAGTAAGGAAAATCAAGCAAATCCAATGGGAAGTGAAGAAGGGGAAAACACAGAATGTAGGCAGGAAACTGAAAAGGAAATGGGGGATTTGGGTTTTCTTAATCCAGATTTGCCAAAATACTTATTGCCAGATGAACTGGGTCATGTAGCAAAGCATTTTATTGAAAAACAAGGTGGTGAAGAACTTCAGGATGTGTCAACTGGGGTAACAGTTAATAAGGACTACTTAGCTAATGTGAAGGGAAAGAACAAGGTCACTGAATTCACTCCTCCTAAAAGGGCTACGAGGAGTAATACAGTTGTTAAATGAGTCTCATGACATGGAATGTCAGGGGGATGAACACACCATTGAGAATGGGTGATGTGTTATCCCTCTTGACTAAATCCAAGCCAACCTTGGTTGGTTTGGTAGAGAACAAATTAATAAAGGTAATTTAGCTAAGTTTAGTAGATTGATTCCCAGGGGTTGGGATTATTTACCTCAAGTTGATGCAGAATATTCTGGTAGGATCTTATTATTATGGAATTCTGAAGTTTGGACAATTTCTGTAAGATCTTCTTCTAACCAACACTTATCTGTAAATGCTGCGAATAGAGGGGGGTTATCTTTATGTTTTACTGTCATTTATGCAAGTAATTGCTTTCAACAGAGACAGCTACTGTGGCAACATATTGTGAATAAAGCTGAACAGATTAGTGAGGAGTGGGTTATAATGGGAGATTTTAATAATGCTACATCACATGTTGATAAAAAAGGTGGTCTTCCAGTACCGTTTCAACATATTCGAGTCAGGGTTAATAGAGATAAAGGCTACGGGTTTTAATTATTCTTGGAGAAGGAGTAGTATTACAAATAATATTGATAAAAAATTTGTCAATTTTATGAGTCTGCAGAAGTTTATTGATATGAAAGCCTTATCTCTTTCACAACTCTCGAGTGATCATAATCCTCTACTGGTTGATCTAATTCCTACGTCAATATCCAAAGGTTTTCCATTCATGTATTCTAATGATTGGCAGCTTAAAGAGGGTTATAAGGAGTGTATTCAAAAGGGGCTTCAGGTAAAAGGATGGGGTTTTGCTAGTCATGTATTTCAGGAGAAAATTAATGCTTGTAAAGTGGATCTAAAACAGTGGAACAGGGTAAGACCAAAGGATAATGAGGCACTTATGGAGGCTGAAAATTTATTCAAAGAGAGAGAAAGAGCATCAGATGAAGATATAGAGAATGTGATATTATATGAGAGCATAATGGAGGCTAACAAAGCTTGGATGGTTCAAAAACAGATTAAATTTTGGAACTACAAACAAAAATCCAAGGTAGCATGGTTGCAAGATGGAGATACAAATTCGAAGTTTTTCCATTCAAAAATGTCTATAAGGAAGTTTGTAAATCTTCTTGAAGCCTTGATAAATGGGGATGGTGATCTTATTTATAAAACAGAAGAAGTGGCTAAAGGGAAGCAATTGATTTCTATGGTATTCTGTTCAATGGTAAGAAGATTGAGGAATTTCCTTGTTTCAAGTCAATTTCTACCATCAATGATTAAGGTAAGCAGATTTTACTGAATCCTGTTACTTTAGAAGAAGTTAAATGGGCAGTAAATTCAGTGCAGATTGATACAAGTCCAGGGCCTGATGGATTTAATTCAAAATTTTACATATTGCATTGGGAAGAAATAAAATATGACTTGCTAGCAGCACTACAGGATATGTTTCAAGCAACCAAACTACCTAAGAATGTGAATCATACATTTATAACTCTAATTCCGAAGGTTGATAGACCCACAGAAATTTCACATTATAGGCCCATATCTTGCTGTAATTTATATTACAAAATTTTCAACAAAATTCTGCGTAAAAGGATGAAGTGTTTTCTACCTCGTATTATATCATCAAATCAAAGTGCTTTTGTTCCTTCAAGATCCATAGGAGAAAATATTTTATTAGCTCATGAGTTGCTCAGAGATTTCAAAAAGAAAGGGGTGAGGAACTTCTGTGTGAAGGTGGATATTCATAAAGCATATGATATGATTAGTAGGGAATTTATATGTCATATAATGGCTGTGATGGAATTTCCAGTTCACTTTGTCAATATAGTGTATGAATGCATTTCTACTCCAACATTCTCATTTATGATTCAAGGTGCTCCCTATGGTTTTATCAAATCAAATAGAGGTCTTTGTCAAGGTGATCCATTATCACCATATCTCTTCACAATTTCTATAGAGTTTTTCACCTTTTGTATGAATGAAGTCACAATGCAGAAGATTTTCTTGCCTGTGCATAAGTTTGAGCCTTCAATGACACATTTAATATATGCTGACGATCTGGTTATATTTGGTAAGTGTTCTCCTGCATGTTCAATTGCTTTGAAAGGTTGTTTTGGTAAATTGGAGAGATATAGTGGTTTAACAGTAAGCAGCTTGAAGACTAAAGTATATTACAGTTCAGATGCATATAATACTGATGAAATATCATCAATACCGGGTTTTCAAACAGGTAGTTTGCCAGTAAAATATCTTGGAGTTCCCTTGTCTACGAATTATATACACTATAATGATTGCCAAGCTTTGTTAAGCAAGATTCAGAACAAGATTCAAGCATGGGATGCTAATTTTCTTAGCTTTGCAGGAAGGGCGAAACTGTTCCAATCTGTGATAACTCCAACTATATTATACTAGCTATCTGTTTATCAACTGCCAGAGTTTGTTTTGGACAAGTTAAATATCATGTGTGCAGATTTCTTTTCGGGAGGACATGTACATGTTGGATCTAGATTAACCCTAGAGGGGGGGGTGAATAGGGTTTATCACAGTTTTTAACTGAATTAAAATTCTAATAATAAATAGATCACAGAAAATAGCAGAAACAGAAATGCAGGAAATAAATCACACACAGATATACCCAGCTTCGGCAAAACCCTGCCTACTGCTGCATTCCTAAGATTTCTACTAGGTGATAGAACAGATCCTGCATACAAGACCATGTACACTCGCAAACCTTGCTCCTATTCTAACCCTATGCTCAAAATCCTAGACTGAACGATATCCCCTCGATCAGATTTCCCGTATTACAAACCCGTAACACGTAACCCAGATTTTACAGACTCTGCCAACTGTCAGTCAACACCCTGACTGATTCCCTAGAATTTTACAGACTTCTAGAAACTGTTCGTTTGACGGTTTTACAAAAACAAATTAAAATACAACAAAAAAAATAAACAAGAAAAACCCTATAATAAAAACAATTTAATTTCCCCTTTTAAATATAAGCCTGGCTTAGCCAAGTGAAACATAGGCCGGCCTCCTCCTATTCTTTAGCCTGATGCTTTTCTCTTTTGCTCTGGAGATTAAAAAAATGGCGGCGCTGAAAATTGGGGATTAGGGTTTCTCAATCTTCAAATCACAATCTTGAATTGCTGGAAAGATTGATTCACTGATGCTCAAACTCATTTGTCTCTTTGCTTGGCGATTTGGAGAGTTTGCGATCGAAAAAGAATGTGAGTATCTTCAATTTGATTTTTTTTTTTTTTTTTTGGATTTTTTTGTTGTTGTTACTTGTTTCGATCTACATTGCCAGTGATGATAGGTGTGTATAAATAGGGTAATTCGATCCCTGATTCACTCTGATTTCATATGAATGACTCGATCTGATTTTATTGCTTTCCCTCTTTTGGCTGGTTCCTTGATTGTTGCCTGCGTGATTTTGGCTTTGAAAAGGATGTGGAAATTGTTGCCTTTTGTTCTCCTTGAAATGATACTGTCGAGATTCAAAAGCAAGAAACAAAAAAATGTTTTCCCTGCGTGATATTTCTTACCAAAAACTGATTTGCCATTTCTGGAATCCCATGCACTGAATTGTTTTTCAAAAAATGTTTCTTGCCTTTACAACACTTTGTGCAAAAACTGGATCAATCTTGTATGCTTGAAAAACAGGAAAGAAATAAGTGATTCCTTTGCAGATCACATTGATTTCATTCTTGTAAAAAAAAAATGTTCCTTGCTTGAACAAATTCATTTCTGGAAAACAATATTATCTTGCCTAAAAAGAAATTTCTTGCATGATTATATGCTGTCATGTATGCCCTCCATTAATTCTTGTTCATGTAGAAAAATATTTTCTTGCCAAATTTAATTCTTTGCAGAAAATTACTTGCTCAAATTTGGAGTGCTTTGAAACTTGCCAAACATTGTTTCCTTGCGAGATTACTAAATGAATCTTTCCCCAAATTGGTCACGTGCATTTCAAAAAATGGTTTGGTCATAAACTGGAAAGAGATATTCAATGAATTTCCAAATTTGATGAATTTAATGTTTTCCAAAAATCTTTCTCTTAGAATAAAGAAATGAATGTTAAGATTAAAACAGGAAACAACAAATTTGTTTCCAATAGCTCCTTGCTTGATTTCTGGAAAACATATTAAGTTTGCCAATTTTTTTTACTCGAGATTGATTTGTGCTAATCTGAAATTAACACTAAGCACTTGCCAACATTGTAAAAAAAAACTTGGAAACAATTTGTGTCCTTCAAAAAACAGATTTGTTGCCAAGTTTTAATTTTGCTTAGTCACCACTATATTGCCATTAGTTGCTGCCATGTTTGTCAAAATATATATTTGCATGTGTGTCTCCAAAACACATTCATGTGTGCTGGCCTGATCTGCACCATTGTGTACTTGCCTGGGTTAACCTGAATATGACTTTACTTGTACCTTCTATGATTTGTGGTCATGCAATGGCTTGTACATGTCATGCATATTCATTTGTTGTTTTGAGCACTTCAGTTTCATTTACTTCACATTTGTAAGAAGCTGCTTGTACACTTTGTAAATTGAACCACTAGCTTGATTCTTTTTGTACTCATGAAACATGTGACCATCTGAACTATGCTGAACCTTTGGCTTGACCATTTCTATGTCGAGCTCGCTTTGCTGATAAAAAAAAAAAATTAAATGTTGAAGCTTGTTGCATCATGTTTGAACTTTGAGTTGTTTTGATCTTTCACTTGAATGTTTGTTGTGGCACTGAGTCGAGTTGGTCCTCGCGGCTGCTCCTCAGTTGCTCCCTACATTCTGATTGGCGAGGCAGTGCACACGTGTATATTCATGCACGTGTGTACATGCAGCCATCAGACGAGTTTTCCTGTCCCTGAACTATATATATACAAATTGACTAGACACAGAAGATTCAGACCAAGTCATGAAAAATGATGAGAAACACACCAAAATTCTGAGGCAAATAAATTTTAAAAATAAAAATTTATATTCGCATGTGTACAGTTTTATTTCTATTGCAGTGTGTGTGTGTTTCTATTTTATGTGACAGGTGAGCAGATGGTGACTGGACTGGCTGGAAGCTGTGAAAACTGGACTGACATAAGATAAAGAATACAAAGATAAAGAATGCAGAGTGTATATGAGTCAGTGAATGTATAAAAGTTTGTACAAATGAGTGTGTGAGTAAATCTGTAGTGAAGAGCAGTGTATGAGAAAAAAATGTGAAAAAGTATTAAAATACCGTGTGTTGTGCAAATAGTGGAGTTATAAATTTGTACTGTTTAAATGTTGAAATAAAATATTATATTTAAATAAAATACTATTTGAATTTCTAATTCTTGTGCAATAGTATTCATTTAAATATTAATATTATATTTCTGTTCTGAGATGTAGATATGAAACAGTATAGTAACAAATACATTTAAAATAATATACACTTGTTTGTTATCATCAAACAAAAATCATATAATTGTGTATACAACACCGTTATATACAACAATCTCCCCCTTTTGATGATGACAAACAAATGTTAAGATTTTGAATATAATAAATGTGTTTTCAGTAAACAAACAAAAACTCCCCCTATTTGAAAGCTCCCCCTAGAACAGAGACTCCCCCTATAATTGTGCATGAGTGAAATGAATAATAATGAATTTTCAAAATTAAAAATATTTATAAAATATTCACTCATAAATTTTCAAAAATTAAAAATATTTATAAAATATTCACTCATAAATCAAAATCTCAACCCAAATCTCAACCCATTCTCCCCCTTTTGTTATCATCAAAAGGATATAGAATTTAAAATAAAGATGAAAAATGACTTAAAAATGTAATTTCAGCATAAGAGGAAGAACAGTTATAAATCTCAATCAGTCAAACAAAAATCATAATATTCTGAGAACAGGTGGCATATTTCACATTGTAGAAAATGACGGATTTACGATGAATTTTATATTAAATGGAGAGAGTTAAAAAAAATGATTTTCAATTATTTTCCAATAAGATTTTTTATAAAAATAAAGCACAAAAACAGTGATGGATTTGGACTATAGTTAATAATTCAATTTAAGTGACAAAATCGAATAATCTCAAATCTCAATATCTCTCAATCAACAAATCATAATTCACAAATTAGAAAGATGGATCGATAGGCTGGTTTTTTTTAAACACCAAGGAGAATTTCATATTAATTTTAATTTATAGCACATTATTTCCTTTTTCTTTTTATTTTATTTAAGAGCACACTGACCATGCATAACCAGAGCTTGGATTTTTAAATGAGGTCAGTCGCAGCTTAAATTATAAGTGTCTCATAACCATGCATAACCAGAGCTTGGATTTTTAAATGAGATTAGAGACACACTTATGTATTTATTATATATGTTTATTGTTTTCAGCTTCAAAAGAAAAACTCCTCGGTATGTAAAACCAATATGAATGATAGAAAAGTGGTAGGTACAGAAATGGACTTGTGAAATAAATTTCTAAATTAATTATATTATGAAATATGCTCGACTGTACTGGGATTATTGAAAATTTTCAATTATCACTAATTCTGATAATAATAACATAGTCCAATTTCTATCACAAGTATTACAGTGTTTATTCAAGATGATTTTTTTAAAAAAAAATAAACTCACCACATTAATATAAAAAACATGATGGATGGCAGAATAACGATAGATAAAGAAGGTGGTCCTGAAATAATCGCCAATTCAAAGATATTATAATAAATGTTCAACCAACATGAAAATCTAAATATATTCTCCTCTTGTTGTGAAACATACTGCAGTCACAATTTCAAAATCTAATAATAATTTTGATGAATTATAAATACAGCTCAATTTGGGTATTGATTTCAAATTCTGAATGAATAAAAAGTAAACAATTTAAAATTGAAAATCAATTACAAGAGGAATATGAAGAGCTATACAGGACAAGAGGAGTTAAAATATATAAAACAACACTTCTGATACCAATTGGTGTCTCTATTAATGAGGATTGAAACAAGATACTGGAGACAAACAAGAATATCATAGACAAAAGAATTATAAGTACAAAGCTCAAGCAGACAAGATAACAGATTATGCACATGTATCAAAGCAGCAAACAGATGATTCCAAAACAACCATTTTTCAAAACAGTATCAGAGCAACACAAAGAATCGGTTTCAAAGCAGAATTGTCAAATAGATGGTCAGAAAAAATGATTCATGATCCAAGATTAAAAAAAATTGTTTATTTTAAATCATTTGAAGGAATATGAAAATATCAGAATTTAATGAATCAATCACACCAAATTATAAATTTTTGATTCTAGATATGTGTGTGATTCATAATTTCAAATGATTTTAAACAAACAAATGTTAAAATCAAATAACCATGAAATAATAGAGAGATTTAAGACCATTTTTTCAAAGGATTTTTCAAAATTATTTCTGACATGCACAAGGAATTTTTTAGAATATTTACATCAAGTTTGAAGACATATTCATGATCCCAAAAAAAATTATTTATTTGAAATCACTAGAATGGATGTTGATCATGAGATACAATGAATCAATCACGCAAAATTAATAATTTCAGATCTGAGAGGTGTGTGAGATTCAACATATCAGAAATTTCAAATGATCTCAAATAAACAAAGATCTAAACCAGATGATCATGAATAACAGTGAATATCAAGGTATAAGCAATGATTCAAGACAGATCAAAAATATCCAAGCCAATCTGAAAATCAATGAAATTATCACGACTGAGGAGTAGCAGTGTGCTGTAATGAGTATAATATTTCAAACTTTTCTAAAATGAATTAGAAGAAACTCAAAACAGCAGTGGTGTGTGAAACTTCATCAAATTTTCAGATCTTCAAGAATTTAGAATTCTAATTAACAGTGTTCAAGATATTACAAGAATACATCAGCACTGTTATGAATTCAACAATTAGAAAATAAACTTCAAAACAATTGCAGATATTTACAAATTTAAATTCAAGATCTGGAAATGATTAAAACGTTTGAGTTTCATACAAATGAAGTGAATTTCCATAAAATATGAATTCTACGATTGGAAGTTTTAGAAAGCACATTTTTTTTTTACAATGATATGACAGTGACAAACCAAACAGACAAAGAAAGATGAACAGATGAGATAAAGAAAATAAACAGAAGAGGTAGAAGGAGGAATACACAAAGAAAAAGAAAAATATTTACAAAGGTTGAGTTTAAAGGTTATACCTGAAATTGATGTGAGTAAATAAATCTCTAGCTCAACAAGCTTGGCCAAGGAACTCTGAAAGATACATAAAATATACAACAGCTTGAAAACATCCTCTTTTCACCACAACAGTTCCTCAGTCATCATTTGGTACCTATGAATTTATAGAATCGAGTGGTCTAACAAAATTAGTAAAACCACTCATAGTTGTGTTCACAGCTTTAGGTACCCAAACTTGTTTATATAACAATCCATCAGAATTTACCAAAGTACCTTTAGGGACCCAAATCTGTTTGGAATTAAATGAATTCACTGTATTTCTTTTTGGGGCCCAGAATGATTTAAATGGATTGTTATCAAACAAATTCACATCACGTTTATGGTTTAAAAATCCTTTGAATTTATCAGAGTTCAAATTATGTTGATTCTTTTGAAAGAAGTTTGAAGGATTTTTCAAATCATTTGAATTTTGTTTTTCAAAAACATTAATTTTCCCACAGCCAAGACCACATTTATTTCCAACAGAAACTTGGTTTTGCAACAGCATATTCAACGATTTTTCCCCATTAGAAAATTTATCCAAAGTTGATTCTAATCGTTGAATTTTGGATTTTAGATCGCAATTTTCTTTTATTAAATTTGAGCAATTATTTATAACGATCTTCTGTTCAGCATTGGACTGTTTCAAAACCAAATTTTCAGTTTCAAGTAAATTTATTTTGGCTTGGGACTCAGCAATCTCAGATTCAAACTTTGTTTGCTTTTCAAATTCGGATTTTTCAAAATCTTTGAATTTTTCAATCTCCTTTTCAAAATCTTTCAAAATTGACTCACTTTTCAGCAAACTTTCTTTTTCAAAAATTTTATGTTTGGAATTAATACTATCCAACTCTTTTTGCAAAGCGTTATTTTTATGAATTAGCTCACCTTCGTGATTTTTCAAAATCAAAAATTCATTTTCAAACTTTCTAGAATTTGCATTAAGTTGAGCTAAATCAGTTTTCAAATTAAAACAATTCTTGCACTCAGAGTTTTCAATTTTTAATTTCAACATATTGTTATTGTAGGTTAACTCAGAATTTTCAGATTTCAAAGACTTGTTTTTCCATTTGAGACGATCAACAGTTCTTGTTAAATTATTCCAAAGAGATGCCAAATCTTCATATGATAAGTCCCCATCGTCTGAATCGACATGAATAGCTCCAGTTAAGCTCTGATCTGAATCTGAGTTGACAGTTGAGGGTTTTGAGAAGTTGTTGTCATTTCCATATCTTGTATTGAGAGCTGTCCAGATTTCCTGCGCAGTCAAACAATGGGAGATAAGACAGTATCGATCATCATCAAGATGTGAATATAAAATATGCGTAGCACGATTATTAAAACATATATCTATCAAATCAAATCCATTAACAATAACATCCCAACATTTAAAATTGACAGATTTCAAATAGGATTCCATTTCAGATTTCCAATTCAAAAAATCTGTACCATTAAAAATAGTTGGAATACGACTGGACTGACTCTCTAAGAACTGACAACTAGGATTACCCATGTCTCTAGAGTTAAAAATACCTGCTCTGATACCATTTGTTAGATCTAGATTAACCCTAGAGGGGGGGGGGGTGAATAGGGTTTATCACAGTTTTTAACTGAATTAAAATTCTAATAATAAATAGATCACAGAAAGTAGCAGAAACAGAAATGCAGGAAATAAATCACACACAGATATACCCAGCTTCGGCAAAACCCTGCCTACTGCTACATTCCTAAGATTTCTACTAGGTGATAGAACAGATCCCGCATACAAGACCATGTACGCTCGCAAACTTTGCTCCTATTCTAACCGTATGCTCAAAATCCTAACTGAACGATATCCCCTCGATCAGATTTCCCGTATTACAAACCCGTAACACGTAACCCAGATTTTACAGACTCTGTCAACTGTCAGTCAACACCCTGACTGATTCCCTAGAATTTTACAGACTTCTAGAAACTGTTCGTTTGACGGTTTTACAAAAACAAATTAAAATACAACAAAAAAAAATAAACAAGAAAAACCCTATAATAAAAACAATTAAATTTCCCCTTTTAAATATAAGCTTGGCTTAGCCAAGTGAAACATAGTGTAATAACCCGAAAATCTGGGCCAGTTTAAAAATTTTATTTTGCCCATTTTAGCGAATTTTGACCATTTAAAATGAATTATTTTAAAGTAATATCGACGGAAATTTATTTTGAATATAATTCGACGTATATATTTATACGCGTCGTCGTTAGAAAATAAATATTTATAAATAATTATAAATAGAATTGAAAATGGCGCGGTAGTTCGATAATTCGATTTCAAACTTCAATTGAATGTACCGGGAGCAAAACAATCCGGATTTTAGTGAAACCAAAAACATTAGGATCTAATTGACGATATCTTTCCAACGAAGTTAACAAACTGAGATTTCACTTTATAAATGATAAGATATGTCCAGTTGAAAATTCTGAATAGTCGCTATGGAATTTAGGCCCTTAAAAATGGACATTTTGCGAATGACCTCGGATTTCGACGAAACCAGTTTTGTTGGATCCGCAGTGTCAAATTATTGCTAGCTTTCAAATTTCATAATTTTTTGAATCAATATGTGAGCGTGGCAAAGGAAAACGCGTTTGACCGGTTTCAGTTGATTTTAATCGACTGGAAATTGGCCATTTTTCAAACGGTCTCAGAATTCGACGAAATTAGTTTTGTTAGGACCGTATCGTCAATACGAAGCTAGATATAATTTTTCTGGGATTTTTTGGGTCCGTATGTGGTCCCGGTAAATGAAAAGGTGCGTTAAAATTCAATATACATAGATTTATATCTTGCTTTTGATGGAAACCGATTTAAACGTTCGAATTGGCCTACATGACATATCCCATTGGGTTCGGAATGGGGGTATTACGCTAGGGACGACAGTCGTTAGGTTTGATTTCGTGCTCGAATTAAAAGGTTACCTTTTTGAAAAATAAAATAATAAAATTATAAACACCCCCCTCCTTTACCTCTTGCCAAGTCAACCCCCCCCCCTCTTCCCCTTATCGTTCAAACAGAAATAAAGAAAAAAAAAACAAATCGCTTTCCCCCCCCGACGGAAATTGCCCCTCCCCTTTTTCTCCAACGCGCCGCCACCACTCCTGGCGCTCCGACCACCGCGTAGCCGTCCTCAGGCGAGGTCCACCCTCCTCTCGCGCCTTGCCGTCTCTCTCCTCCCCCTTTTCCGCGGAAGCCCCAAACCCCTCCCCCGTTCAGATCGCCAAGCCCCAAGACCCCCTCCGACCCCTGCGCCCCCTCAGGCCATCCACCGCCACCAGATTCTCCCCCCCCCCCCCCGACCACTCGACAGCGCCCCCCCCCCCCCCCCCCGTAAGTTTTTAATTTATTTATTTTTACTAAGGTTAAAACTGTAAAACTGTTTTTTTTATAATGTTAAAACTGTTTTTTTTATAATGTTAAAACTGATTTTTATATAATGTTAAAACTGATTTTTATATAATGTTAAAACTGATTTTTATATAATGTTAAAACTGATTTTTATATAATGTTAAAACAGATTCTTGTTATAATTTAAAAACTGATTTTTTGTTAATTTAAAAACTAATTTTATTTTATGTTATAAAGCAAGGATTTTTATTTAGAAATCTTTAAATTAGAAAAGGTAAAATCTTTAAATTTGAAAGGGCGAAGTCTATGTTTTATAAAGGCGAAATCTATATTAATAAAAATATGATTTTTATATTTTTAAAGAATTAAAAATATGATCTTTATATTTTTAAAGTATTAAAAATATAGTCTTTACTATATTGATGATGTAAAAATATGATTTTCGTTTATATAGAGAATTAGGAATATAATTTTTACATGATAGGAATATTAAAAATATCATCTTTATATGTGTAGGAAAAATAAAAATGAGATTTTTATAAAGATGAAATCTTTAAATTTGAAAAGGCGAAGTCTATATTTTTATAAAGGTGAAATCTTTATTTTAGAAAAGGGAAATCTTTATATGGAAAATAACGTGATAAAAATATAATTTTTATCTATATAACAACATAGTAAAAATTCGATTTTTATATATTGAATAGCATAGTAAAAATTCGATTTTTATATAAAGTATAACGAAGTGAAAATTCTATTTTTACAAATATGAAATAGCGATGAAAATTCTATTTTCACAATATGAAGTTAGCGATAAAAATATGATTTTTATATAATAGAGAATATAAAAATGTGATTTTTATATTTATAGTGACTACGGGCAATGAAGATGACGAAGATGCGATGACGATGAAGATTTCTATCAAAGAAGAGTCAAGATGTTTGGATAGCTATATGTGAGAACTTCTCACTCAAAATTCTTTTTTCTAGTTATATATATATATACTAGGATGCAGACGGTGTTTAGTAGCACCCGACACCCGTCATCCACAGACCATGGATGGCTTGTTTGTTAAATAGTTTGGTTGTGTAGTTGGTTAGTCTAATTAGTTTGAATTGAATTGTTTGGTGAATTGAATTGATTTGATTGATGTGTGAATGGCGTGGGCCTTCACTAGACCGGGGATAAGGCTAGGCCTTGTCCCGTTTCTAGTATCGTGCCGTTATGCCGCCGAAATTTTCTAAAATATGTTAGAAAATAAAAATATCATTTTATTGTGTAAATGAATTGAATAGAAATTCATAGGTTGAAATAAAATGTTTTATCGTTAAAAATATAATTTTTAACGTGAATGTGAATAAATGAATAGTTATAAACAAATCGGTCGATTTGTTTGTATATACACTGATTTGACTGATATTGATTGGGTCGATAAATTTCACACATCGCCCAACTGCACAAATAAAATCTGTGTTTGATTGTTTGAAACCCCACACGGGTGTTGGGATGAAATTTGAAGTTCACTCATCCTGATTGATTAAATATGTCGATCGATTGATTGACAGGCTGTTATAAGCGTTAGATATCTATATTTGATGCTTATACAGAGTAGTGCACTTTGGTTGATGGTTGATTATTTTTCAATGCTATTATACATGTGTTGTATGAAAATCCATATAATTAACTTTATATGGTAATTGATTGGGCCTCATTCCAGTTTTAAAATAGAAATATTTGAAATAGAAATATTCGAAGTGGAATATTTGAAAACATCAATATATGAAGCCGTGTTGATTAGATTGACGCCATTTTGACGTAAACGATATTTATATCGATTTTATTCATTTTAAAATGAATATTAAGAAATGAATTGAATTGAAAACGATTTCGAAATGAATTGAATTGAAAAAGATTTCGAAATGAATTGAATTGAAAACGATTTCGAAATGAATTGAATTGAAAACGATTTCGAAATGAATTGAATTGAAAACGATTTCGAAATGAATCGAATTGAAAACGATTTCGAAATGAATCGAATTGAAAACGATTTCGAAATGAATCGAATTGAAAACGATTTCGAAATGAATCGAATTGAAAACGATTTCGAAATGAATTGAATTGAAAACGATTTCGAAATGAATTGAATTGAAAACGATTTCGAAATGAATTGAATTGAAAACGATTTCGAAATGAATTGAATTGAAAACGATTTCGAAATGAATTGAATTGAAAACGATTTCGAAATGAATTGAATTGAAAACGATTTCGAAATGAATTGAATTGAAAACGATTTCGAAATGAATTGAATTGAAAACGATTTCGAAATGAATTGAATTGAAAACGATTTCGAAATGAATTGAATTGAAAACGATTTCGAAATGAATTGAATGGAAAACGATTTCGAAATGAATTGAATTGAAAACGATTTCGAAATGAATTGAATTGAATATGAATTCAAATTGAATTGAAATTTGAATTGAATAGAAAGGAATTTTAAAACGAATTTATAAAGAAGAATTCAATTTTGATTTGAATTGAAAAGGAAGTTGAAATGGATTTTGAAACGAATTTAAAACTATTTATATAATTCGTTTTAAATAGAAATCGACGAAATATATGATATATATATTATATATATAATATAATGGCCTGAATAGAACGCGCCGCGCCGCGGCAGTTCGCGAATTTCGACCATTGATTTCAAACGGACATTACGGGAGATCCGACCGTCGGATTCTCCTAAAACCGGAACCGTTGGGTTCGTATCGAAGAGAGCTTTCTAACGAATGTGAGAAATTAGAAATCTAACGGTTGGATTTGGAATTATGTCCAAATCAAATTTGAAAAAGGTCGCTGTAAGTGCAGTTCGAAGGCCATTGGTGGAAATCGACTGTACGGGCCTTGATAAAATTATTAAAAATAGTAATAATTTGTGTAAAATCATAAGAAATGATTTGTGAAGATTTGGGATGAAAAACTCCATATTTGAAAAGATAAAAATAGATTTTTATCGAAATGAACTAGTTTTGAACTAGAAATATAATTCTATTTATTTTTAAATAAATAAATTGAATTTGAAAAGGGTTTTAAAAATAACGAGAATCTCCAATGATTGCATTGGAGTGGATTTGAATCGAAATTGTCTTCGGAATATTTCGATGTTGGAATTCGTGATTATACAGATGTGGTTATGGAAATTTGAAAGATATATATTTATATCGTTATTTCCAATACGACATTTGTTAATCGTAGAATTTGACATTGAATATAAGCCGATATATTTTCTATTCAGAGCCTTATATTGAATATCAAATGTGATTTGGGTTTGTCGTTAACGGTGTCTTCACTAACACTGTTCTTGAACCCAGTTGAGAAAAGATTAAATCTTTCTATTTAGATTTAATGAAGTGTACCAATTAAACGATATTTAATTGGAATTGAATTGGTATTGATTTTTGGGTTTATCGTGAACAGTGTTTTAAATAACACTTGTTCTTTAACCCGATAATTAATGGAATGTGATTTTGGGTTTATCGTGAACCGTGTTTTAAATGACACTGATTCTTTAACCCAGTTAAAGATTAAAACTAAGTGGAGTTTTAATGAATCTTTAATTAGATTGAAATGATCGAAAATGGAGTATCACCAGTTTTGCTCCAGGCGATGGTTAAATCTTTAATTAGATTTGAACGTGAAATGGTAATTGAATTTACCGATAACACTGTGGTGTTAGATATGAAGTATTACCAGTTTTACTTCATGGGATGAATAGGTTGGGATTGGGAAATAAAATAAATGATTACTTCGGTGTGGTTCGCTAATCCCGACTAGTTTGAATTGATATTCAAAGGAGATAAAAGAATATCCTGAATTGGAATGAGACGTGTGTCGTGTTTGTGTAACACTTTTATAATATATACGCGAGTTATTCAGAAAGACAGGGTTTATCCCATTCTGAATAACTGATTCGACGTGGTGTCGAAGATGAAGACGGTGGTCGAAGACCAGAAGTCTTCACGTCGTTTGGGTGATTACTGATGATCTTGATTGGGCTGTACACCCAAGAAGATGGAAACAGTTAGTGATCGTCCAGACGTACTTGGAGATCGATGGATATGCGGGGTACTAGGTGCCTCCGGTTTCGTTCAGACCCAGAACGGACTTGTAAATGGACTGTGTGTCTGACATTGGATTTTAGTCTGTGTGATTGATCTCTATTAAATATATATCTGTTTGGCGGCGGAGAATTTATTCTCTTGCTTAACGCCCTTCTCTGAGACGTACGAGCTCAGGGGTTATATATTGATGGATATCAAACGCATGGAGTGAATTGCCTGTGTGGCATGCCTAAGTGGCAATTGATCGAGGCTTCTGTTGAAAAGCAAAGTCTTGTGGTGATGATCGAAGCACGGCCTTCGTGGCGTAGCTTTGTGTAACGTTTGCTTCGCGAGTTTCGCACCCCGGTTGTGAACCAAAAACGGGAGAGGACCTCAGGGAGGGCATGCGTTTCTTTCTAGTTAGAAGTGGCGTCAGTGGTTTTACACGCCCTGACGAGTTTGACTTATGTGGTTGTTGCTGTTGCGAGGCGCCTCGGATTGATCGGTCGTTCTCGAACCGATGGAGTCATTTAGTTGGCTCACTTACACCCCATAGGGTGGGGAGACGTAGTGTTCAGGCATAATAATCCACATCGGTGGACCGGCCCTGTCGCTCCATGGGGCAGTTGCGGCTGTTCCTGAGGCTCGGGCTAGAGAGTCTCGAATCGGTAGAGGACGATCCCTAGCCTCGGTTCATAGACGGAAATCCAATTTCCAAATACGTGACATTTGCGGTTTTGATTGTAGAACTAGTATGGCGACATGATATATGGTACCCATGCCGCCTATGATTGATACTTATGATTTGAAGTTGTTTTATACACTATGCACTTATTATAGTATCAAATGATTTGTTTTAAACGTATCAAGCATTCTTTGGCTGTTATAAGGTAAAAACCCTATCCCCCGGCTTGCGTTGCATTGTGTGATAGGACCTGGGTCTTATAACAGCTTCATTTTTCTTTATTTAGCATTGCGCTGTTTGTTTTATGCACTGGTATTCTTGGGAGGAAACCCGTTCCATGTTATACGGCGTGGTCCCTTGATTTACCTAATGATTTGAAATAAAGATTAATAACTGTTTTAGTTCTCACACCAGTCACATGACTGACCTGGAGTTTATTGTTTTAACCTAAACTCTGGGTGCCCTTATTTTGACACGGGCAGCTAGTAGTTTTGGTTTTGCAGATTTATATTCACAGGATCCTGGTTTACAGCTGGAACGATATCCGGAAAGCTTTGTATCCGTATATCTCATTCTAGTTGTGTATTGTATTATTTTTCCGCTGCTATGTATTTAAATGTAATTTAAATCTCTGATATTTCTGTGTAATGTTTATTCATTTATACTCTGTATATTCTTGTAATCTGATGCATTGTTGTGATATACAATGAAATGTTCTTCTGTATGCATTCTGTTTTGTCCTGTTCTCAAACGATAAGGCGTTTCGAACGGCCTGGATCGGTTTAGCGACTGGTTCGGACCGAGCGAAATTCCTGCTCGTCACACGTGGTATCAGAGCTTTGGTTTACAAAGCAGAGAACAAGGCACATTAGAACCATATGAAAGAATTCATCAGATATTGGGTTAGTAATATCCAATTAGAATGACTCGTTAGAGATAGGATCAGTAGTATCCTAGAACGAGTGTGAAGAGTATATTTTTCAAATGAAAACAATTTTGTTTTGAAAATTTAAATCAACTATTCGTATTTGATTGTTTATTTATATTGATTTTGGACAATTCAGTATATAAAGAATTTGCATATACGCCTTGCAAACGTATATTCAAAGTTTTAATATATTGGATAGATATAGCATCACACTCTAGTCGCCCGGAGATATTATTGATGATAGCGATCGCATCATCAACATTTATGTTCGAGTTTCGAAGGTGTGATTTTCTATATATTTCCATTAGACTGGTGTGAGAACCAAAACTAATATAGCTAGAATACATTGTTGTGATTTGGCATCAAAACGTAATTTTCTTTATAGATATCAAAATTATGAATTTGAAACTCTAATTCACTAATTGATTGATGTTTGTGTTGTTTGTTCATTTGTTTGATAATTTTGAACCATTATGCCTAATAGAATCAAATATTGAACTGTATTGAAATTGGTCGCATTTTCTTGCATATACATATATATCATTGAACAGGTCATAGCAAGGAGGCTAGAGCCAGAGAATAAAGTTTTTTTGCCCGACAAATAGGTACATGTTTACTACATAATTTCCTGTTTTGTTTGGGTGATGATGATTTTGTGAGCCTATTGGCTAGCCGCTTGGCTTTTTCTTTTTCTTTTTGAGATCTGAAGGACCGGGGAAGCTATTTGAAATTCCCCGATGCTCCCGGTGCAGGGGAGGTTATGGCGAAATTTTTCAAAAATTTAGGGTGTTAGCCAAATTTTTGAAATTTTGAAAATTTTCAGAAACTGAAAAGTTGGAGAATGGAAGCCAGATCGAGCGTAGAGTTGATTAATCAAACCACTTTCGACTTTGTTCCTTTTCGGGGACGAAAAGTTTTAAGTGGGGGAGATTGTAATAACCCGAAAATCTGGGCCAGTTTAAAAATTTTATTTTGGCCATTTTAGCGAATTTTGACCATTTAAAATGAATTATTTTAAAGTAATATCGACGGAAATTTATTTTGAATATAATTTGACGTATATATTTATACGCGTCGTCGTTAGAAAATAAATATTTATATATAATTATAAATAGAATTGAAAATGGCGCGGTAGTTCGATAATTCGATTTCAAACTTCAATTGAATGTACCGGGAGCAAAACAATCCGGATTTTAGTGAAACCAAAAACATTAGGATCTAATTGACGATATCTTTCCAACGAAGTTAACAAACTGAGATTTCACTTTATAAATGATAAGATATGTCCAGTTGAAAATTCTGAATAGTCGCTATGGAATTCAGGCCCTTAAAAATGGACATTTTGCGAATGACCTCGGATTTCGACGAAACCAGTTTTGTTGGATCCGCAGTGTCAAATTATTGCTAGCTTTCAAATTTCATAATTTTTCGAATCAATATGTGAGCGTGGCAAAGGAAAACGCGTTTGACCGGTTTCAGTTGATTTTAATCGACTGGAAATTGGCCATTTTTCAAACGGTCTCAGAATTCGACGAAATTAGTTTTGTTAGGACCGTATCGTCAATACGAAGCTAGATTTAATTTTTCTGGGATTTTTTGGGTCCGTATGTGGTCCCGGTAAATGAAAAGGTGCGTTAAAATTCAATATACATAGATTTATATCTTGCTTTTGATGGAAACCGATTTAAACGTTCGAATTGGCCTACATGACATATCCCATTGGGTTCGGAATGGGGGTATTACGCTAGGGACGACAGTCGTTAGGTTTGATTTCGTGCTCGAATTAAAAGGTTACCTTTTTGAAAAATAAAATAATAAAATTATAAACACCCCCCTCCTTTACCTCTTGCCAAGTCAACCCCCCCCTCTTCCCCTTATCGTTCAAACAGAAATAAAGAAGAAAAAAAACAAATCGCTTCCCCCCCCCCCCGACGGAAATCGCCCCTCCCCTTTTTCTCCAACGCGCCGCCACCACTCCTGGCGCTCCGACCACCGCGTAGCCGTCCTCAGGCGAGGTCCACCCTCCTCTCGCGCCTTGCCGTCTCTCTCCTCCCCCTTTTCCGCGGAAGCCCCAAACCCCTGCCCCGTTCAGATCGCCAAGCCCCAAGACCCCCTGCGCCCCCTCAGGCCATCCACAGCCACCAGATTCTCCCCCCCCCCCGACCACTCGACAGCGCCCCCCCCCCCCCCCCCGCGTAAGTTTTTAATTTTTTTTTTTTTACTAATGTTAAAACTGTTTTATTTATAATGTTAAAACTGTTTTTTTATAATGTTAAAACTGATTTTTATATAATGTTAAAACTGATTTTTATATAATGTTAAAACTGATTTTTATATAATGTTAAAACTGATTTTTATATAATGTTAAAACAGATTCTTGTTATAATTTAAAAACTGATTTTTTGTTAATTTAAAAACTGATTTTATTTTATGTTATAAAGCAAGGATTTTTATTTAGAAATCTTTAAATTAGAAAAGGTAAAATCTTTAAATTTGAAAGGGCGAAGTCTATGTTTTATAAAGGCGAAATCTATATTAATAAAAATATGATTTTTATATTTTTAAAGAATTAAAAATATGATCTTTATATTTTTAAAGTATTAAAAATATAGTCTTTACTATATTGATGATGTAAAAATATGATTTTCGTTTATATAGAGAATTAGGAATATAATTTTTACATGATAGGAATATTAAAAATATCATCTTTATATGTGTAGGAAAAATAAAAATGAGATTTTTATAAAGATGAAATCTTTAAATTTGAAAAGGCGAAGTCTATATTTTTATAAAGGTGAAATCTTTATTTTAGAAAAGGGAAATCTTTATATGGAAAATAACGTGATAAAAATATAATTTTTATCTATATAACAACATAGTAAAAATTCGATTTTTATATATTGAATAGCATAGTAAAAATTCGATTTTTATATAAAGTATAACGAAGTGAAAATTCTATTTTTACAAATATGAAATAGCGATGAAAATTCTATTTTCACAATATGAAGTTAGCGATAAAAATATGATTTTTATATAATAGAGAATATAAAAATGTGATTTTTATATTTATAGTGACTACGGGCAATGAAGATGACGAAGATGCGATGACGATGAAGATTTCTATCAAAGAAGAGTCAAGATGTTTGGATAGCTATATGTGAGAACTTCTCACTCAAAATTCTTTTTTCTAGTTATATATATATATACTAGGATGCAGACGGTGTTTAGTAGCACCCGACACCCGTCATCCACAGACCATGGATGGCTTGTTTGTTAAATAGTTTGGTTGTGTAGTTGGTTAGTCTAATTAGTTTGAATTGAATTGTTTGGTGAATTGAATTGATTTGATTGATGTGTGAATGGCGTGGGCCTTCACTAGACCGGGGATAAGGCTAGGCCTTGTCCCGTTTCTAGTATCGTGCCGTTATGCCGCCGAAATTTTCTAAAATATGTTAGAAAATAAAAATATCATTTTATTGTGTAAATGAATTGAATAGAAATTCATAGGTTGAAATAAAATGTTTTATCGTTAAAAATATAATTTTTAACGTGAATGTGAATAAATGAATAGTTATAAACAAATCGGTCGATTTGTTTGTATATACACTGATTTGACTGATATTGATTGGGTCGATAAATTTCACACATCGCCCAACTGCACAAATAAAATCTGTGTTTGATTGTTTGAAACCCCACACGGGTGTTGGGATGAAATTTGAAGTTCACTCATCCTGATTGATTAAATATGTCGATCGATTGATTGACAGGCTGTTATAAGCGTTAGATATCTATATTTGATGCTTATACAGAGTAGTGCACTTTGGTTGATGGTTGATTATTTTTCAATGCTATTATACATGTGTTGTATGAAAATCCATATAATTAACTTTATATGGTAATTTATTGGGCCTCATTCCAGTTTTAAAATAGAAATATTTGAAATAGAAATATTCGAAGTGGAATATTTGAAAACATCAATATATGAAGCCGTGTTGATTAGATTGACGCCATTTTGACGTGAACGATATTTATATCGATTTTATTCATTTTAAAATGAATATTAAGAAATGAATTGAATTGAATTGAAAACGATTTCGAAATGAATTGAATTGAAAACGATTTCGAAATAAATTGAATTGAAAACGATTTCGAAATGAATTGAATTGAAAACGATTTCGAAATGAATTGAATTGAAAACGATTTCGAAATGAATTGAATTGAAACGATTTCGAAATGAATTGAATTGAAAACGATTTCGAAATGAATTGAATTGAAAACGATTTCGAAATGAATTGAATTGAAAACGATTTCGAAAGAAATTGAATTGAAAACGATTTCGAAATGAATTGAATTGAAAACGATTTCGAAATGAATTGAATTGAAAACGATTTCGAAATGAATTGAATTGAAAACGATTTCGAAATGAATTGAATGGAAAACGATTTCGAAATGAATTGAATTGAAAACGATTTCGAAATGAATTGAATTGAAAACGATTTCGAAATGAATTGAATTGAAAACGATTTCGAAATGAATTGAATTGAAAACGATTTCGAAATGAATTGAATTGAAAACGATTTCGAAATGAATTGAATTGAAAACGATTTCGAAATGAATTGAATTGAAAACGATTTCGAAATGAATTGAATTGAAAACGATTTCGAAATGAATTGAATGGAAAACGATTTCGAAATGAATGGAATTGAAAACGATTTCGAAATGAATTGAATTGAAAACGATTTCGAAATGAATTGAATTGAATATGAATTCAAATTGAATTGAAATTTGAATTGAATAGAAAGGAATTTTAAAACGAATTTATAAAGAAGAATTCAATTTTGATTTGAATTGAAAAGGAAGTTGAAATGGATTTTGAAACGAATTTAAAACTATTTATATAATTCGTTTTAAATAGAAATCGACGAAATATATTATATATATATTATATATATAATATAATGGCCTGAATAGAACGCGCCGCGCCGCGGTAGTTCGCGAATTTCGACCATTGATTTCAAACGGACATTACGGGAGATCCGACCGTCGGATTCTCCTAAAACCGGAACCGTTGGGTTCGTATCGAAGAGAGCTTTCTAACGAATGTGAGAAATTAGAAATCTAACGGTTGGATTTGGAATTATGTCCAAATCAAATTTGAAAAAGGTCGCTGTAAGTGCAGTTCGATGGCCATTGGTGGAAATCGACTGTACGGGCCTTGATAAAATTATTAAAAATAGTAATAATTTGTGTAAAATCATAAGAAATGATTTGTGAAGATTTGGGATGAAAAACTCCATATTTGAAAAGATAAAAATAGATTTTTATCGAAATGAACTAGTTTTGAACTAGAAATATAATTCTATTTATTTTTAAATAAATAAATTGAATTTGAAAAGGGTTTTAAAAATAACGAGAATCTCCAATGATTGCATTGGAGTGGATTTGAATCGAAATTGTCTTCGGAATATTTCGATGTTGGAATTCGTGATTATACAGATGTGGTTATGGAAATTTGAAAGATATATATTTATATCGTTATTTCCAATACGACATTTGTTAATCGTAGAATTTGATATTGAATATAAGCCGATATATTTTCTATTCAGAGCCTTATATTGAATATCAAATGTGATTTGGGTTTGTCGTGAACGGTGTCTTCACTAACACTGTTCTTGAACCCAGTTGAGAAAAGATTAAATCTTTCTATTTAGATTTAATGAAGTGTACCAATTAAACGATATTTAATTGGAATTGAATTGGTATTGATTTTTGGGTTTATCGTGAACAGTGTTTTAAATAACACTTGTTCTTTAACCCGATAATTAATGGAATGTGATTTTGGGTTTATCGTGAACCGTGTTTTAAATGACACTGATTCTTTAACCCAGTTAAAGATTAAAACTAAGTGGAGTTTTAATGAATCTTTAATTAGATTGAAATGATCGAAAATGGAGTATCACCAGTTTTGCTCCAGGCGATGGTTAAATCTTTAATTAGATTTGAACGTGAAATGGTAATTGAATTTACCGATAACACTGTGGTGTTAGATATGAAGTATTACCAGTTTTACTTCATGGGATGAATAGGTTGGGATTGGGAAATAAAATAAATGATTACTTCGGTGTGGTTCGCTAATCCCGACCAGTTTGAATTGATATTCAAAGGAGATAAAAGAATATCCTGAATTGGAATGAGACGTGTGTCGTGTTTGTGTAACACTTTTATAATATATACGCGAGTTATTCAGAAAGACCGGGTTTATCCCATTCTGAATAACTGATTCGACGTGGTGTCGAAGATGAAGACGGTGGTCGAAGACCAGAAGTCTTCACGTCGTTTGGGTGATTACTGATGATCTTGATTGGGCTGTACACCCAAGAAGATGGAAACAGTTAGTGATCGTCCAGACGTACTTGGAGATCGATGGATATGCGGGGTACTAGGTGCCTCCGGTTTCGTTCAGACCCAGAACGGATTTGTAAATGGACTGTGTGTCTGACATTAGATTTTAGTCTGTGTGATTGATCTCTATTAAATATATATCTATTTGGCGGCGGAGAATTTATTCTCTTGCTTAACGCCCTTCTCTGAGACGTACGAGCTCAGGGGTTATATATTGATGGATATCAAACGCATGGAGTGAATTGCCTGTGTGGCATGCCTAAGTGGCAATTGATCGAGGCTTATGTTGAAAAGCAAAGTCTTGTGGTGATGATCGAAGCACGGCCTTCGTGGCGTAGCTTTGTGTAACGTTTGCTTCGCGAGTTTCGCACCCCGGTTGTGAACCAAAAACGGGAGAGGACCTCAGGGAGGGCATGCGTTTCTTTCTAGTTAGAAGTGGCGTCAGTGGTTTTACACGCCCTGACGAGTTTGACTTATGTGGTTGTTGCTGTTGCGAGGCGCCTCAGATTGATCGGTCGTTCTCGAACCGATGGAGTCAT
This sequence comes from Allium sativum, assembly GCA_030737875.1. NCBI lineage: Eukaryota > Viridiplantae > Streptophyta > Magnoliopsida > Asparagales > Amaryllidaceae > Allium > Allium sativum. Next base: position 535,865,359 of record CM060926.1, read on the forward strand.
TTAGTTGGCTCACTTACACCCCATAGGGTGGGGAGACGTAGTGTTCAGGCATAATAATCCACATCGGTGGACCGGCCCTGTCGCTCCATGGGGCAGTTGCGGCTGTTCCTGAGGCTCGGGCTAGAGAGTCTCGAATCGGTAGAGGACGATCCCTAGCCTCGGTTCATAGACGGAAATCCAATTTCCAAATACGTGACATTTGCGGTTTTGATTGTAGAACTAGTATGGCGACATGATATATGGTACCCATGCCGCCTATGATTGATACTTATGATTTGAAGTTGTTTTATACACTATGCACTTATTATAGTATCAAATGATTTGTTTTAAACGTATCAAGCATTCTTTGGCTGTTATAAGGTAAAAACCCTATCCCCCGGCTTGCGTTGCATTGTGTGATAGGACCTGGGTCTTATAACAGCTTCATTTTTCTTTATTTAGCATTGCGCTGTTTGTTTTATGCACTGGTATTCTTGGGAGGAAACCCGTTCTGTGTTATACGGCGTGGTCCCTTGATTTACCTAATGATTTGAAATAAAGATTAATAACTGTTTTAGTTCTCACACCAGTCACATGACTGACCTGGAGTTTATTGTTTTAACCTAAACTCTAGGTGCCCTTATTTTGACACGGGCAGCTAGTAGTTTTGGTTTTGCAGATTTATATTCATAGGATCCTGGTTTACAGCTGGAACGATAACCGGAAAGCTTTGTATCCGTATATCTCATTCTAGTTGTGTATTGTATTATTTTTCCGCTGCTATGTATTTAAATGTAATTTAAATCTCTGATATTTCTGTGTAATGTTTATTCATTTATACTCTGTATATTCTTGTAATCTGATGCATTGTTGTGATATACAATGAAATGTTCTTCTGTATGCGTTCTGTTTTGTCCTGTTCTCAAACGATAAGGCGTTTCGAACGGCCTGGATCGGTTTAGCGACTGGTTCGGACCGAGCGAAATTCCTGCTCGTCACACATAGGCCGGCCTCCTCCTATTCTTTAGCCTGATGCTTTTCTCTTTTGCTCTGGAGATTAAAAAAATGGCGGCGCTGAAAATTGGGGATTAGGGTTTCTCAATCTTGAATTGCTGGAAAGATTGATTCACTGATGCTCAAACTCGTTTGTCTCTTTGCTTGGCGATTTGGAGAGTTTGCGATCGAAAAAGAATGTGAGTATCTTCAATTTGATTTTTTTTTTTGGATTTTTTTGTTGTTGTTGTTGTTACTTGTTTCGATCTACATTGCCAGTGATGATAGGTGTGTATAAATAGGGTAATTCGATCCCTAATTCACTCTGATTTCATATGAATGACTCGATCTGATTTTATTGCTTTCCCTCTTTTGGCTGGTTCCTTGATTGTTGCCTGCGTGATTTTGGCTTTGAAAAGGATGTGAAAATTGTTGCCTTTTGTTCTCCTTGAAATGATACTGTCGAGAGTCAAAAGCAGGAAACAAAAAAATGTTTTCCCTACGTGATATTTCTTACCAAAAACTGATTTGCCATTTCTGGAATCCCATGCACTGAATTGTTTTTCAAAAAAATGTTTCTTGCCTTTACAACACTTTGTGCAAAAACTGGATCAATCTTGTATGCTTGAAAAACAGGAAAGAAATAAGTGATTCCTTTGCAGATCACATTGATTTCATTCTTGTAAAAAAAATGTTCCTTGCTTGAACGAATTCATTTCTGGAAAACAATATTATCTTGCCTAAAAAGAAATTTCTTGCATGATTATATGCTGTCCTATATGCCCTCCATTAATTTTGTTCATGTAGAAAAATATTTTCTTGCCAAATTTAATTCTTTGCAGAAAATTACTTGCTCAAATTTGGAGTGCTTTAAAACTTGCCAAACATTGTTTCCTTGCGAGATTACTAAATGAATCTTTCCCCAAATTGGTCACGTGCATTTCAAAAAATGGTTTGGTCATAAACTGGAAAGAGATATTCAATGAATTTCCAAATTTGATGAATTTAATGTTTTCCAAAAATCTTTCTCTTAGAATAAAGAAATGAATGTTAAGATTAAAACAGGAAACAACAAATTTATTTCCAATAGCTCCTTGCTTGATTTCTGGAAAACATATTAAGTTTGCCAATTTTTTTTACTTGAGATTGATTTGTGCTAATCTGAAATTAACACTAAGCACTTGCCAACATTGTAAAAAAAAAACTTGGAAACAATTTGTGTCCTTCAAAAAACAGATTTGTTGCCAAGTTTTAATTTTGCTTAGTCACCACTATATTGCCATTAGTTGCTGCCATGTTTGTCAAAATATATATTTGCATGTGTGTCTCCAAAACACATTCATGTGTGCTGGCCTGATCTGCACCACTGTGTACTTGCCTGGGTTAACCTGAATATGACTTTACTTGTACCTTCTATGATTTGTGGTCATGCAATGGCTTGTACATGTCATGCATATTCATTTGTTGTCTTGAGCACTTCAGTTTCATTTACTTCACATTTGTAAGAAGCTGCTTGTACACTTTGTAAATTGAACCACTAGCTTGATTCTTTTTGTACTCATGAAACATGTGACCATCTGAACTATGCTGAACCTTTGGCTTGACCATTTCTATGTCGAGCTCGCTTTGCTGATAAAAAAAAATTAAATAAATGTTGAAGCTTGTTGCACCATGTTTGAACTTTGAGTTGTTTTGATCTTTCACTTGAATGTTTGCTGTGGCACTGAGTCGAGTTAGTCCTCGCGGCTGCTGCTCAGTTGCTCCCTACATTCTGATTGGCGAGGCAGTGCACACGTGTATATTTATGCACGTGTGTACATGCAGCCATCAGACGAGTTTTCCTGTCCCCGTACTATATATATACAAATTGACTAGACACAGATGAATCAGATCAAGTCATGAAAAATGATGAGAAACACACCAAAATTCTGAGGCAAATAAATTTTAAAAATAAAAATTTATATTTGCATGTGTACAGTTTTATTTCTATTGCAGTGTGTGTGTTTCTGTTTTATGTGACAGGTGAGCAGATGGTGACTGGACTGGCTGGAAGCTGTGAAAAATGGACTGACATAAGATAAAGAATACAAAGATAAAGAATGCAGAGTGTATATGAGTCAGTGAATGTATAAAAGTTTGTACAAATGAGTGTGTTAGTAAATCTGTAGTGAAGAGCAGTGTATGAGAAAAAAATGTGAAAAAGTATTGAAATACCGTGTGTTGTGCAAATAGTGGAGTTATAAATTTGTACTGTTTAAATGTTGAAATAAAATATTATATTTAAATAAAATACTATTTGAATTTCTAATTCTTGTGCAATAGTATTCATTTAAATATTAATATTATATTTCTGTTCTGAGATGTAGATATGAAACAGTATAGTAACAAACACATTTAAAATAATATACACTTGTTTGTTATCATCAAACAAAAATCATATAATTGTGTATACAACACCGTTATATACAACAGTACATAAAGTGAGTTGGAAGAAGCTGTGTACTCCAAAAAGTGAAGGGGGGGTATAGGACTTAAATCACTTGCTGATTTGAAGAAACTGCTTGCATTAAGCTGATGTGGAAGTTCATATCAGGATCGTCACTCTGGAGTAGTTGGATGAAGGAAAAATACTGTAGGGGCAAGCAGTTTTGGAGAATGGAGACAGACAATAATTCATCAAGTACTTGGTAGGCTATCATGAGGTTGAGATGTGCAGGTAAGCAACTGTTTAATAAAATTATAGTTGATGGATCTTCTACTTTACCTTGGTTTGAGCCATGAATTGTAAATGTCTAGTTGATTTGGTGGGTTTGACAAGATTTCAAGCTATTGGGAGGGTTAATGAATTGGTGGCTGAGATTATTGTTAATGGGGTAGTGGATCCATATATGCATGCAGGAACAAGGGAAGCAATACATCAAGTTAAAGAGGTTACTGTGAGTAGCAAATTTGATAGGGACTGTTATGAATGGTGTGAGGGAGGTATGTTCACTTTTCATAAGGGATGGGTGTTTGTAAGAGATAAACATGAGATAATGCCATGGTTTAAGGTTGTTTGGCACAATAGAAATGCCAAGAGAATGGCTTATATATCATATTTTTCCGTGAGTAAGAGGCTGTACACTAAGGACAGAATGATGAAGTTTGGCATGACAAATGATTGTAGTTGTGTGTTTTGTAGTAGAGGGGAAGAAACAGTGAATCATTTGCTCTTTAATTGTGAATATTCTGAAAATATATGGAGGAGTTTGGCAGGAAAGTTGGGTATTGATATTGGGAGTGACTTGTCTTTAATGAGTGAGGCAGAGAAGATATTGGGTAAGTTTAAATGTAGAGATCAAATGTTGGATGTAGCTTGTGGTGTTTATACAGCAGCAATATATCACGTATGGTTTGAAAGAAATTCGAGAATTTTTAATGGGAAAGTGACGTCAAAGGAGATGAAGTTACATATGATTGAGAAAGAGGTTAGTATGTTGGTCAAGAATAATGGTTCAAAGACGAAGAGGACAAGGCACAATGAAGAATGGCTGAAGCAATGGGGTGTCGATCCTTTTGATACGGGGTGAATTGATGTACATTTTTGTTTTGTTTTGTTTTGAACTGTGAGGAGATGAGTTGATAGCGAGTTGATGGTTATATTGTATAGTGAATATATGGATTTTATATGTGCTCCGGCGAGACATATAAATGAAGTATATGAATGGTATATGAAATAAAGAGTACCAATTTTCAATATATATATATATATATATATATATATACACACACATATAGAGAGAGGAGCGATCGAGGCACCCCTGTTTTGTAGCACCCCTGTTGCACCCCCTATTCATTCGTGAGCTACGACGATCCAAATCCAACGAGAATTTGTAGATGTTCAATCCAGATATATATAATGATATGTCCAAAATTTGAACTCGTTCCGACATTCTATAATAATATATTAGATGTTTAAAATTTAACGGTTTGAATAAACGTCTAAATGGTGAATAATTGAGCTATGATTTTGAAAATGTTACGAATATCGGAACGAGCTCAAATTTTGGATAGATCATTATATATGTGTGGATTGAACATCTACAGATTCTCGTTGGATTTGGATCGCCATAGCTCACAAACGGATAGAGGGTGCAATAGGGGTGCTGCAAACATGGATGCCCCTGGTCGCTCCTCAAACGAGCTCAAATTTTGGATATATCATTATATATATGTGAATTGAGCATCTACACATTCTCGTTGGATCTGGATCGCCGTAGCTCACAAACCGATAGGGGGTGCAACAGAGGCGCCCCAAATCGTTCCTTATATATATATACATATATATATATTCAATAGAAAAAATAAACACCCGTGATGTAACAAGTACACTTAACGATCAAATTGTATACTAGGTATGATTATCACCAATAGCTGGTGGATGCATTTTTAATAACATCTGCATGTTTTTTAATTTACTAAATCACAAATCTACATTTTTAGGAGTACATCAATCACGAAAGTCGCCTTTACATTCCAATGCATTCGGGATCGCACAACAAGATATTATTTTTTGATCTAATGCAACGACAACTACAGTTTGTGCAACAGTATTCACATATGCAGCGGTTTTCAGGAGCTTCTATGCCTTATCAGTCATTGCGCAATATTGAAGGACATCAGCATCATGAGAGTGGATTGATCTTCTTTCCGACTTTACCTGTTTGCTTTTTCTCCCTTGTTGAACAATATATGTACATATGCTAGTGGATTTGCTTGCCTTTCTAGTAACAGTTTTTTTCTTTTAGAAGTAACATATGTAATGAACACGTTGAATAATGTTTTTATTTAATGAAATTTGTTTCAGACTCATTACCTTAACTTTCTCGTAGAAGCGTTGTATATATAGACATCTTCCTGAATGTATGTGATACTGTAAATTGATTAATTTTTCATTTGTGAATTGCTGTTAGATACTATGCAATTTTTATATAATGTTGAATGTATTTTCGTACGTATGCAATTATGATGTTGATATATTAAATTCGTTATGATGATTCATATTTTGCTATTTTGGATATTGAATATGCTTCAATTATGTAAATTTAAGACTGATAAAAGATAGATTTTCTGTCTTTAAAATTCAGTTTCAAGTATAATTAAGACTGCAATATCAGTCTTTTCATTTTGAGATTGCAACAATATGCTTCATATTTTTTTTGCAACTTGGAACTCAAAGGCTGATTTTTTTTTTTTGGAAATTGGGTAAACGGCCTCATTAAAAACCTGTACATTTACTCGGCGTGTGTACACAACAGGAAAAAAGAGTGTGGCGCTTTATTGACACCTCATCAATAAAAATGTACACAAGTACGGGGCAAGAAAACATTGCATAACCTTTCTCTCCCAAACCCAAAATAAATAAAAGATATCAACATACAATACCCATTAGAGCCCAATGGCCATAACCACGACAGAACATTATAACCCGATATCATGTGGAAAGAAACTGGCTACACTAGGCCAAAAAAGGTAGAAAGCACTTCAAAGCCAGTGCTAAATTAAATAACCTCAGACCCTAACAACTTGCCGAAAATGGTGGTGGCTTACCCAGGATCGAAGCTTTCATTTCCCCAATTATTAAGGATCTTCTCATGTTTGGTCAGATTCTTCCTTTTCGACTTTCGCATCAGGTATTTTATTTCAATTTCTAGCAAATCCCATCTCCTGAATTTATTTAGCGATCTATTACCATGACTTCGAGCGTTTCGCTCAATCCATATGTGATGTTCTGTAGGTACAATACTACAAAAGGCTAATTCTTATGCGATGTCATTGACAATGTATTTGGATTTCAGGTAATCTATCTCGTCATCAAGAAATAAAGCCTGAATCGAGTTAGGAGGAGAATCCATCTTTAATCTGCATCTAGTCCAGAGATATGATGAACATGGGCAGAAGAAAAAAGGCGATCTTTCAATTCATTATTTTCCATATAAAGCACACATATAGGATTTACGTTATATCCCCAATTAGTTAGGTAATCATCCGTAGATAATCTTTTGAAGCAAGTTTTCTACATGCAAATAGACATCTTTGCGCTGTTAATATAGTACCACGTAATTTTGCACCACTCAAGTTCTGGTTTCACATCCCTTGTTATATAAGCCAAATGGAAAGAGAATCCGTTCTTACTGCTACTCCAGCTCCAATAATCTAAATTAAAATTAAAATTTATAGGCACTTCATTAATTTTTTCAGCAATCATTCTGGAAACCGTAAGACGATTAGTGTGAAAAACACCATCCTATATAAGGCAATCCACTTTCAGGTTTTCGCCACCACACATATCTAAAATGTCCCATCCCAAAATATTCACGAGAATTTCACGGTTTAACCAAGGGTCAAACCATAGCATAGTGCTATGCCTGTTAGAGATACATCGATTAATACATTTCAGTCCCAGACTTCTATTCCTTAGCATCGCTTTCCACGTACACGAGCTGTTATTGTCAATTTGCATGACCCACAATATTTTGTTCTTGTAGTGCCTACTTTCCATCCCCTTCTTCCACATGTTATTCGTGCTCAGAAATGCTATATTAACTTAATTGCAGCGAAAATCTTAATATCATCAAATTTCCTTATCCTCATTCCTCCTTCACTCTTCGGGCTGTAGAGAGTATCCCATGCTATCTTGTTTCTTTTTCTTCCCCAAACAAAATTAGCACATATCTTATTTAGTTTATCAATAGTTGTAGTAGGCAATTGATAGACTAATAACCAAATACATAACCGTAGGAGTGATCACTGATTTAACCAATTCAATTCTACCTGCCATAGATAGAAGCCTACAATCCCAGTTGTCCATTTTCCTTCCGATTTTGTCAAAGAGCTCACCACAATCAGCAAAATGGAAATAGTTATTAGATAAAGGTATACCAAGATACTTAAAAGGTAGATTTCCTTCCTTCATATCAAACAGGCTAGTTAAAATATCTTTGTTGTTCACTGATTTGCTAAAAAATACCTTTGATTTTAAGCAATTAACCTTAAGACCAGCCAAAACATTCATGTTGTCTAAAATCCTTGATGTTTCAATGGCACTTTTAACCTTTGCTTTTGAGAAAATCATCAAATTATCAGCGTATAACAAATGATTAATATGTGGCTCATTTTTGAAAATAGGCTGTACCAACTCCATTATTCTCGCTTTGTGCTTCATAATAGAAAAAAAACTCCCTAACTACATAAAAAAGATAGGGCGATAGGAGATCCCCTTGTCTTAACCCTCTATTACTATGGATAAACCCTCTTGGGCTGCCCCTCATCAAAATAGAATAGGTAGGAATATTGATGTAATTTTTAATCACCTTAACAAGCCTTTCTAGGAAAACCCAACATTTTCAACATATGACACACAAAACCCTTATTAATCATGTCGTATGCTTTCCATAAATCAATTTTGATATAAATATTGCCATTGCCTTCTCTCTTGAAATGCCTATTTGTTCAAGTGCAAGTAATACATTTTCAGCAATATATCTGCCAGGGATGAACGCTGGTTGATTTTCAGATATTAGATGTATAAGGTACGACTTAATTCTATTGCAAACAACCTTATAAAATAACATTGCAACAAGAAATATGCATGTAATCAGATATGCTCATCGGCTTCCCATTTTTAGGTATAAGCATAATAAAAGTAAGATTGGTACCTTTAGCGAGCTTCTTAGTTCTAAAAACATCATTAATAACAGCAGATGAATACATCTTAATTTCTTTCCAATGAATCTTAAAAAAATTAGCAGTAAATCCATCTGGCCCCGGACTTTTATCATCATGAATTGAAAAAGTGGCCTTATATACTTCATTCATAGAAATGCTAGATTGAAGATGTCCCTGCCTCGATCATTAATTATAAACTTGCAACTGATATCAGGAAATTAGTAGTTTGAGGACATTCAGTATAAAAAATGGCAAACATATAATTTAGTGCCTTCTTCTCAATATTATCCATTAGCAAGAATGATGTTTCCTCAATTACTAATATATTTTCTCAATGATATTTTTGCATGGAAAAATTTCGTACACGAATCCCCTTCATTCAACCAAGAGATTTTAGCCTTATGCCTTGTATTTTTATATTCAATGTAACATTGATCTTCCACTCTTCTTATATTAATTTTGTATCCCCAATTGTTACAATTCCACCACTTCAAATTAAACTTACAGTATTTCAGGAACAATTGGAAAGTGTGTATTTTTGACCTTTGCCATTGCATCATGTCCATCTGATTCAAAGACCAATAAAAAAACAGTCCCAATAACCTTCTATCTTGTGCCAATTATTAACATATCTAAAGTGTATATTCCTCTTTTCAGTATCCTTCGGTTTTAAATTAACACATATAGGAATGTGGCCACTAATAGGGTTGATTCTACGTAAGCCATCAACTCAAGAAACACGTCCAAAAACTGATAACTACATATAAGTCTATCAATTTTGGTTGCTATACCTCTCCTTCTCTAGGTATACTTGAAACCTTAGGGATATCCATGAGACCTGCATCAGCTATACAGTTAAGATAACCAGGCATCTGTCTGAAAGGCACAGTTGTACCCCTTTTTTTATCATTTGCTGATAAAATATTATTAACATCTCCTATAACACACCAAGGGGTATCAACCTGCTTAGCTTCATTCACAATATCAGCCCACGACTTCTCTCCGTCAAGCAAAAAATTGCTATCATAAATAAAAGTAACACGACACTTTAAACCCCTAGTATTATTAGCATTAATGGATATGTGTTGGTATGATTTACTAGCAATCACCATGTCTGGCCAAACACTAGAGTCCCAAGCCACCAAGATTCTTCCTGTGCAATTACAATCAATTGTTATTAATTGTCATCCAATTCTTATGCATCTTCAGTTGGAAAATTTTCAAAGTATTCTCACCCATTTTAATCTCTAATAGGCTTACAATGAAGGCATGAATTTGTTAAGAAATTTGAGCATCTCAAACTGTTTGTTCGAAGTATTCAAACCCCTAACATTCTAAGCAACAAGGTTCATTTAATCTTACTCTGGCTTCTTGTCGCGACTTTAGGAGGAGCATATATTTTAGCATTGTTTTTCTTTTTATTATTTTTGTTGATGTTGTCCACTTCATTAATGAAAATTTTATTAGCTTCAACATTGCTACTAACATCCATTTCTTTCTCAGGTGCATTTGTATTTCTGTCTTCACTATTTAACAAGTCAGCTAGATCAACATCTTCGATGTCTGCCTAATCATCTACATTTCCTTTGGCCTGTTCACATAAATTGCATCCTCAGTACCGACCATTATGTTAATGGACAAATCATTTCCATTCTTCAAGTTTTTGTTAGCTAACTCATTACCAGCCTTTCTGCCATTGGACGATTCAATTCCTTTCTTCAAGTTTGGATCAGCTTGCACATTAGTAGATTCCTTGATATTTTCTTCATTTATCGGTTCCAAAACACTGAATTTGTTTTGTAATATATTAAAAACATTGCCTTTGCCATTTATATTAGTTTCGGTATTATTTGCACTGTCATTAATGTGTTTATTTGCACTATTTATTTCAGTATGTAGTTCTTCTAATTCACCACATGTGTTCAAAATATTCAGATTATAACTTGTGTCTTTGTCCATAACAGAATTTGAATTTTGTACGTTTTGTATGTTAATATCTTGTAAATTCTGCATGGATACATTAGAGGCTTGCAGTTGACCTGAATGTCCTTATTCATCCCTTCAGTTGTTTCATCATCAACCAAATTAATTGTTTGAACCGATTCATCATTCATACCAGCTTTAGCATTATCCTCAACGATTGTGTGATCTGTCATTTTTTCTTCTGCTGCACGATTTTTTGGAATCCAAACTTCTTCCATTTTAGCCAAACATTGGCTCGACGAGTGACCAAAGACTCTACATTTACTGCAGCATAAAGACCTATGCAAGTATTCAACTTTTACTTTCAACTGTTCACCTGTGTGGAATACAACATCGACCTTGTTTGGAAATTCAGATGGCACCTCCATCTCTATTAGAATCTTCACAAATGCCACTCTCAATTCTTCACCTGTGAATTTATCCATTTTAATTGGTTTACCCAGTACACTCGCAATAACACTAAGTGTTTCTCTATCCCATAATTCTAGCTCTAGATGTGTCATTTGACCCATAACGACATCGTCATCAGAGATCTTTCTTGATTCTCAGTCCCATGTTCCATTTTTTTCAAAATTATTACTCTGTTGTCAAATAAATAAGGTCTCCCTCTTTTAAAATATTTTCACAATCTGAAATATTATCGAACCGAATAATGAAAAATCCATTTTCTTTCGACAATAATTAAAAATTTCCCGTTGGCTTCCACATATATTCAACGTAATTTTTCAAATGCACTTGATAAGATCTAGCTCCATACACATAGAACATGATGGAGTTCTGTAAAGACCTGGAAAATTCGAACACTTAATCTTTGAATAACATAACAATTTGTAATATTGTTAAGTGTTATAAATATGATTTTATAACCTTGTTAAACATCATTTAATTAGTAATTTATAATTCTAGACTCGTTTTGGAAAAATGCTTTCAAAAATATATTTTTGGTAAAATATTGATAAAATGACCGAAAAACGTTTTATCAATAAATGGCTATTTTCTCAGTAAAAGTTGTTGAAAATTTTAGTGAATTTCTAATTAATCATTAGGGAAGTAGTTAGCTAATAAAAGTATTTTTCATATTTATGGTTAACTATTTTGATGATGTCATCATTTTAAAAAATGAGCATTTAAGGAAAGTTTTTGTATTTTGGGTATTTAAGTATTCAAATAAGTGCTTTATAATTTGAATATGCTTGTTTTAATTGTTTAAATAAGTTTTTGGATTTATTTCCAAGTTTTGTTTACTTGAATAAATCATTTGATAAATAACTAAAAATATGATCGAGGTTCAACTTCCAGATTCACATCCTATCGTTGAATAGAAGTTGTTTCATATCGTTGCAACGTTGTTTGATATATTTGTATATATGCACATACACATATATATGTAATCATAATTAGTCACATCAAGAGTTTAGAAAATATCCTAAGTGTATGTATATAAGCTTCTTATATGTATACAAATGAATGCTTACTTTTTAAGCTTTGAAAAAGCAAACTTACCATCTCTTACACACCTTTCACTTCTCTTACACACCTTTCACTTCTTTCATGAGTGTGTTTAGGGTTTTAAGGGCATTTTGGTCTTTTCCCATCCACTTTCTTTTTCCTATATAAGGAGGGGTATACCTCCTTCTTTCTTACACAAAATTCCTAAGCAAAAGTGAAGCTTTTTAATGGCTTATCTTCATCTTCTTCCTCTTCCTTACTAACTTTCTCAAACTATACTCAAACCAACTCCAAATCAACTCAAACTTTGAGTGTAGCCATCTTACATCATTACAAGACCTTTTAGCAAGTTAGAAGTTGAAAAATCCAAGCCCCTCTCAATTTTCATCTTTGGCCGTGAGCTTTATAAGAAGGGAAAGCAAGGAAAGGAAGGAGGTTGCTAGCTTGGATCTTTGTTCTTATTCTTGGATCTTTATTCTTATTCTTGATTCTCGGATTTGCGAAGCATTAAGGTGAGTTTACTCACTATTTAGGACAGCGAACATAAATCTTTTGCATGTTTTTAACTATGCTTAAAGTTGCTTGAATGTTGGTAACTTATGTTAAAATGTGAACTTGATTCTTACTTTAAAAGTAAGCGACATATGTGATCCATTTTAATGGATTGGAATGAACTTGGATTTGGACTTGAATTAACTTGTATAACAAGTGGAATGGACTTGAAACAAAGCACATAAGGATTAGTAGGGAATTGACATATTGTGGACTTGAACTTGAAAGTGCACTTATAGCGATAGTCGCTATATATGCAGTTTTAATTGTTGTGTTTTCAATACATTGTATGGAACTTTGCAGTGACATCCTTAGTGATTTCTTATCATATTAAAATGGTTGTTTAACTTATATGTTAAATTGAAGTAAGTTTGAAAGTGTGCAAAGCTAGAATAGTCATATAAGTGCACTTGCTAATTACTTGTTTATTGAATATCATGATTATTGTGCTTAATTCTAATAAGCCGACGAGTAGGCTTATCTATCTGTGAGTGTCAAGAATGGGGTGTCTAGGCAAGGGGTGATATGCAACTAGTGCTCTAACTTACCTGTCCTCACTCTTGATCGAGGGATAGTTAAGTTGATAATGTCGGAAACGAGTTAAGTGCACGAAGTGTGATTTCTACAAGCATAAAATGGTTTTGGGTTTGTCGTGACAACGTGTTAATTACATTAGTCTTTAACCCTCTCAGATTATATCATGGAAGTAAATATAATTGAATCTTTAAACAAACATTTAAAGATAAATTATAAAGGATTGCTTTGGGTTTGTTGTAAACATTGTTTTAGCAACACTTGTTTTGAAACCCTTGGAATGTAGTTAAACTGGAATATACAGTTTAATGATTTTGAATATACTTAGATCTTTAATAATTGATTTTAAAGATAGAAACAAGTATAGGAATCTTTCAGAATAAAGATATTGAATAAGATGTTTAACTTATAAAAGAGAAGAGGTTCTTTATTAAACAATGGTTTTAACCTCTTTGGTTATACTTTAAGAAATCCTAGAAATGAATTATTGAAATACTTATACTGGAGGGATAAGTATATAAATACGTTTTGAAGTATTGAAGTTAGAAAAGAAATATTGAAAATGAATTGTAGTTATACTTATACCGGAGGGATAAGTATATGAATACGTTTTGAAGTATTGAAGTTAGAAAAGAAATCTTAAAATTGAATTGTAGATACACTTATACCGGAGGGATAAGTATATGAGTACGTTTTGAAATATTGAAGTTAAATAGGAAATCTTAGAATTGAATTGTGATTATACTTATACCGGAGGGATAAGTATATTAAAACCCTTTTTGGGTAGTAAGACTATAACGGATTAGGTAATTCGTAGAATATATACATATACACATTTTATATGTATAAGTTGAATATATATGCTAGTATATAAAGGAATATTAATCGAGTATGAGTTATTGATTAATAAGTGATGTCTTATTTGACAAACGAAGTTTTATCAGTTAAAAGAAGTTTTACTAATAAAGGAATATTAATCGAGTATGAGTTATTGATTAATAATTGAAGTTGTATTTGACGAGTGAAGTTTTATTAGTTAAAAGGAGTTTTACTAATAAAATAAGTTTTAATTAATGAAATATTAATTAAATGGGAATGGGATTAGAAACCGTTTATATGAGTTAACCGTGCTTCGACTAATTGTCATGTTGTGTGACTTTATAGTGATTTGGCTGTTATCATGCTTCGTGATCTTGATAGTGCCTTGAATGTTTATTCGGTTTTTATAGAAATTAAGCAGGGTTGTTTTCCATATACAATCGTATATTGTGTGAAATGTAGTCAGTTAGTTGACTATAGAACTTGGCCTTAAATTTAGCGACTGGTTTTGAGGAGACCGGGATTGGTAAGTGTTCTACTTATCGAAAACCACTTCAAAACTAGTATACGGGTTCTATGTTTTGGAAGCGGCTGGGAAGTGAAGGCTACGTGGTGATTCGAGATCTATTGAGATGCTCGAACACATATAGTGATTCTAAGGTCTATGAAAGAATCTATGTGTGATTCCAAGATCTGTTGATGTATTGGAATCCATGTGTGATTCCAAGATCTGTGAAGAAATCTATGTGTGATTCCAAGATCTATTGAGCTATGGGATTCCAACTAGGAATTCTTGTTCTGTTCGAGTGATGAAGACTCGTGTGAAAGATGCCGAACGAAACCTCGACATCGGAAATGGCTAAAAACAGAGTAGGAGCACAATCTGGGGTTTTGCTAACCTACGACAGGATATATTGACTCCATATCTAGTATATGCTTATTATCGAATCGTGCGGGAGCCCCTCGAAGTTGCGCGCGGGAGTTGGATATATTTGGTTCTACGTGGTGCACTTCGGTGTTTCGTGCGTGGGCCAGTTGTGTTTACCTTATGGTATATTTTATCTAGAGATATGCGACGCTCGGAGGTACTTTCTGACCCTTGTGCATGGAGTTTGGATCTGTATTGAGAGATCTCCGATGGAAAATCCAATATGCGAACGTGCCTTATCGGTTTTGTTTGTACACTTAATAGTTGTCGAATGTAACCAATGTAACCATTCCTTCTATGTGAATTTATTTATATTCTACACCCTAGACATTATTTATAATACAACTATACTTCTCCTAATAAATGGTTGGTTTCAATTGAGGGGAAATCCAGAGCGGTTATCTGCACAGTCCCCTCAGTGTTGTTACATGCAATGTGTATCTTGAGTTTCTCATATCAGACTGATGTCTGATGCTTGGTTTTTGTTTTCCTTAAAATCATCACGTACTCCTTCGAGTAGGCTGAGTATGGCAGGTTTTACTTTGGATGCCTTGGAGCTTTTGGAAGAGGGTTGGAGTTCATCTTACCGTACTTTTTATATCCGCTGCATTCTATGTTGTACATCAACATTTATGAGGATGGGTTGTTATAACTGTCCAAGTTGATGATAGGTTAGTCTTCTCTGATAGTTGTAATCATACGGTTTTATTTGGTAAAGATCATTCATTATATTATATGTTACCGTTCCGTTGTGAGATTCTGATATTGTGTCCTCTTCTTCCTTAGCCTATTTTCTTTTTATTTTATTTCACCCTAACTTTTCGTCTTTCCGGCACTTGTGTGCTCGGCACGTGAATACCGTGGATGTATTAGTGTCGACATTTGAGGGTCGAAAAGTCGGGTCGTTACAAGTTCCTTCATTTGTCGACAGATCTGAAAGCAGCTCTTTCAGAAATGCAAGCTTTCCTTTTATTATCAATTATCATGGGTTTAATGAAGTCTAGATCGACATATTCATCTCGTTTCTGCCTGAATCCTCCAGATGTAGCTTGTATCCATGATTTAGATGCTCCTTTAGCCACTTCCTTTTGATAATTTCCTCCATTTCTTTCGAAGGCGCTTGATCTGTATTTTCCACACTGGATCTATGAAATATCAGTCTTGGATCGAGCATTCGCTCCCCTCTTAACCGTAACCCTTGATGGACGACCCATCGTAGCAGATTTGTGGAAATAATCCCCGTCAGCTCCCAGACCAGTAGCGAAATTCCTTATCGAAGAGCTTTCGTTCTCAAAAACCCTATCATTTCCTATCAATGACGAAGATCCATGCGCTGGTAGATTGCCAACGACTTTCTCTTTTGGTAAAGTGAGCTCCTTCTCTTTCCTCCAATCCGGAGGTTGACCTGATTCGTACATTTTCATTGCGCGTGCCATGAATTTCGTGTTTGAGTCCGCCATGTTGACTCTAAGACAACTTGAAATTTCAATCTTTGATTAGTCTATAAGTTTAATTTAAAGACTAAATTACTGAGTTAAAGACTGTAACTTTCAGTCTTTAATTCAATGTTTTTTTTGTAATGTGGGCTACTACAAGGCACAAATCTAAATATAATACTACAGCTGCTATGCATGTGGCTTTGTTTTTCGAGATGTATGATCAGCATACACAAATTTCTTTTTTTCCCTAATACTCCGCAATCCCATCTAAGGTTAAGTTTTGGAGAGAATAACATAATAGCGTTGTTATAGTTAAAATTTTCGTGAAATTGGTCATAAACAATGCAGATATCATGGTTTAATGCTTAGATAAAGCAATTGTGGTGATTGATCAACCACAATTTTAAAATAAATTTACTTTCCTTTTTGTTGTTAGTTGTTTTCCTCTTCGGCCTTTAATTTTTACTTGAACTAGAGGAAGTTCGCTTTGGATAAAAGGTTTTGTGAAGGTATCATCAATCTGATGAGTTGTAGTTATGCCATAGACGATGACCTAGTTCCAAACCGTCTTAAATGTTGGATAAAACTCATTCATATGAAGTGGAACGTATATTCCACACTCAAGATTTAATACAAATTCCTAAAGTTCTAAATTTTGATAATGGATTAAACAAGTTCAGATGTACTAATGTACTACGAAATATATAATAACATCAATTCAACATGCAATATGGTCCATGTGCTTTCATCATTCTTTCAATAACTTCAAACAATAGAGTATATCACTTTCCATGTGCGTGACATGGGCTACTCATTGGTTATTTATAAATGTGCAAGATTGATTTATACATGTGTATTATTTTTTTGTATTATTTTCAAAAAAATTTAAAGCTTTTATAATTTCCAAAGTTGTTGGTCAGCATATTTAAACACGGTTGTGGGTCCGAGGTTTACAGAAAATTTAAAGTTTATATATGAATTGACAAAAATGTCGGGAGGTCAGTAAAATAGATCACGTAAAGTGTAAAAACTTTTTTAATTGCATATGATTTACATCTCTCCCTTATTTTTATGCTATCTCTCTTATTTTCAGTCTTTCAATTTTAGATTAGCAGTTCCTCGACTTTTTTTTTTTGGGCCTCTCTAACATCGCACCAATTCTTCTGTGCCTAAATTTCCTGTGCTCAGTTTCCCCAACCAATCACAGCTTCCTGATTTCCACCTTTTGCAGTTAAATCCTTTAATTGTCCGAGGACTAAAATGCAAAAAAACCGAAATAGAGAGATTTAATTGGAGGGGACATGGGATAGGAGAATTGGGTATAGAAGAATTGGTCTCCTCTAACATATCTAATGAAATGATTGATTGTTTCTACTTTTTGAGCATCGATAGATACTAGCAGACAAACTTCTTACAGAAAAACTTCAAAAACATGTAAAGGTATTAGGTATACGAAATAAGGCCAAAGTGCCATGAAATTGTATTTTAAACAGTCATGATCAAGATTGGGGAAAAAAAAAAAAAAAACTGTGTGAGAGGGGGAGAGATCGCAGAAGGATTTAGTTTTAGACGGACAAAACAAGGCGAATCAGCAAATAATTTAAAAAATGGAATATTAAATCCCGTAAAAAGTATGCATATCATAGTCCCATTATCATCTTATATTTAACAAAAGTTGGCCATCTACCTAGTTGTCCTTACATAGCAGTACGGCTATAAAGCATATCTACATATGCGGCTCAAACATATACGGTGGGGATGTAGCTACGTCAGACTCGAAGAAGATCAGTCCACTCGAAGTAGATAACGTCAAACATAACGTTCATAGAAATTCCCAAGAAGATCAGTCCAGTCGAAGAATACAATTAGGGAGGCCTCTCATACACCATCAAACAATATATAAGTACATCCGAAGGTTCATCAAGGAAACTAAAACCCAAAACCAAGGCAAATAACCAAGAAGTGCTCCTATATACATGAAGATGGGAAGCAGCGGGGTAGACACTGGAAGGCCACATGCAGTCTGCATGCCATTTCCATCACAAGGCCACATACACGGAATGACAAAACTAGCAAAACTCCTCCATTTCAAAGGCTTCCACATCACCTTCATCCACACCGAGTTCAACTACAGTCGAATCCTAGCACACAATCCATCCTCCTTAATGGAGCTCCATGACTTCCAGTTCAAGACACTTCCAGACGGACTTCCAGTGCTTACAGACGATCCTAACATGTCCCAAGATACTCCGTCTTTGGTTCATGCAGTTAGAACCAACCTCAAAAAGCCTCTTGTAAAACTTGTGCATAGCTTGAATGACACAGCCAACTCTGGAGTGCCTCCCGTCACCTGTATTATTTCCGAAAACGTCACGAGTTTCACACTTGACGTTGCCCATGATTTCGGGCTTCCGGTGGTCTTCTTTTGTTCCACCAGTGCTTGCGGATATATGGGTTGCATTCAGTACGAAGAGCTTGTGCGCCGCGGATTGGTGCCACTTAAAAGTATTTACAAGTTGTAGTTTAGCCCTACCTTACCTTTAAGAAAAAAATGATACTATCTATGTTATGACATTGTAGGTGACAAAGATGTATACAACGGATACCTGGATATGCCACTAGATTGGATACCAGGGATGAAAAACATGCGCCTGAAAGACCTGCCAAGCTGCCTACGCGTTACCAACATCAACGACGTCCTATTCAATTTTCTCCGCGAAGAAACGCAGATGGGAAGTAAAGCAACTGCAATCATATTGAACACGTTCGATGATTTAGAAAGCTCGGTCATCAAAGCAATGTCATCCATCCTGCCACCCATCTACACGGTCGGGCCTCTAACATTGCTCAGTCACCATATACCCGACGAAACAGTGATTGGATCCAGCAACCCGTGGAAAGAGGATGCGACCTGTTTGGAGTGGTTGGACGAACGTGAACCCGAGTCGGTGATTTACGTGAACTTGGGAAGCATGGCGATGACCGCTCATGCGCAGTTTATCGAGTTCGCATGGGGTTTATACGACAGCGGGGTGGATTTTCTATGGGTGGTTCGGCCTGACATTTTGCTGGAAGGGGAAGCCATTCTACCGGAGGGGTTTATTGAGAAGACGAAAGGGAGAGGGTACGTGAGTACATGGTGCCCGCAGGAAGAGGTGCTAATGCATGAGGCGGTCGGAGGGTTTTGGACGCACTGTGGATGGAATTCGATGATGGAGGCGATAAGTGCAGGGGTTCCTTTGATATGTCGACCGTATTTCGCGGATCAGCCGACGAATTGCAGGTATGCGTGTACCGAGTGGGGGATTGGAATGGAGGTTGATAGTGATGTGAAGAGAGAAGAGGTGGGTAGGATGATCAGGGAGTTGATGGTGGGGGAGGGTGGAAAGGCAATGAGGAGGAAGGCGATGGAGTGGAAAGAGAAGGCGGTTCGAACGACGCGGACTAATGGGCTGTCTTTTGCGGGTTTGGATCGGGTCATCGAAGAAGTTCTTCTTGGGCGGAAACAAATGTGATCTCATCCATGCTGTAGCATAAACTAGTATGATGTAATCGAGCGCAATATGTTTTGCACATTGACAAAATTTACTATTGTTAGAGGTAATCATTGTTTTATGAAAAAAGATTTGACATGCAACCGTTGTTAAAGTTTGATGTAATGTGCTGCACACTGAATGGAAGCATGTGTGTTGTGTTAATTTGCCGTCTTGTATTATCCAATCCCTAATATGTATAAACAATATAACATATGTAGCTAGACATAAGAACTTGGATATTTGCATAATTATTAGTTGATGTCCGATTATGATGCTGCTCAACTATGATGATATTATAATCAGAAAAATATATATCTTTTAAGCAGTGGTGGATACAGAAAATAATCTGAATGGGGGCAAAATAGAAGCTATTTTTATAAATCTCAGTGGGGGTGTTAGGCAATGAAAAATGTGCTTTACCATCTGGAACTAGTATGCATTGGCACCAGTATGCACTGGCGATGAATGAGAAGCAAAATGTAGTAGGAAGGTGCCGAAATGAAAGTGTTTGTGGAAAGATAAAGGCAGTGTGGCATTTCGTCGAACACTACTGTTAATAATGATGACAAGGTAAAAGCCACATCACCAGTCGTTATAGAGGGTAATGAACAGCATGGATATAACGTGGAAGGATCCTTGATTTCAACCAAGAGCATGGTTGTTTGAATATGAAACCAGTTGGGTTGTGCATGGACACAAGTATGCATGCTGCAGTATCACAGTGTTCTTTTATTTGTCAATTGGGTTGTTCTTGCAAGCCCACTTATGCTTGAACTTGTATAAATATGGGCAGTATACCCTCATTTGAAAGTGTGTTGAATTTGTATGGGAATCTCTCTCATAAACTTTCAATTCTTGTCAGCAATCGTTTGTTGAAATATCAATAAGAAGTTCTCTTTTCTTGCTCATTGTTTCTTTCTACTAATTGTTGCGTTCTTCACTTCCTTGTCTTCTCCAATATTGTTTTCAATCCAAGCTGCTGTATTTCGCATTAATGGCATCAATGACCACCAGAAGCATGATAAACAAATCTAGGCATAAGAGGGGCTCAACAATTTCTCATCAAATATTCCAGTGGGGGATCAAATTAGTTTACACAAGGATTTAAGCTATGTTTTTTATACATATACTTGAGATTTACTGAATGGACTGTGTAATTTTATAAATCTCAGTGGGGCCACTGCCCCACTAGTCCCTTGGTAGATCCGCCAGTGCTTTTAAGCATTTTTTTTTTTTTGAGGAAGCTCTCTTTCAAACATTTTAAATATGAGTTTATAAATATAGTAGAGGACGTCCGGCCGCCAACCAGATTACGCTTATAATAAAAGCATAAAAAGTAGGAACATGATAGATAATAATCGATCATTAAACAACTACAATTTAAACCCAAAAGTTGAATTTGTTGGCATAAACCAAAATTAATCAAGGGTGCTACTATTCGCACCCCGGTTTACACTTCCGACCACCTTTATAAATTTAATACAAATGAATATTTTTTATATTCTTCTGGCCACCAAATCTTATTCTTTCACTCAGTTATTCACCACCGTAATTCTCCTAAAAAACACGTACTTCTCTACAATTTCAAACGACAACAAAAACAGATATTCTTCTATGCCTATTAGAGCTGGAAGATGAAGACAAAAAAGAGGTTAAAATTGCTTGAATTTCATTGTTTTCTATTTTGATATAGAACATGTTATTAGGGGTTTGTTAATGGTTTCGGTTTTCCATTGCATTTCAGGATAATTCTTCCGCTCCATTGGAAATTTCAAGCTTGGAGGATATTAAATTTGATGATGTTGTAATAGAGAATGATAATGTAAGTTTTGGCTTGTAGGGTTTTTATCCGTATAACTTACATATCTTCTTTTACAAATTGTTACATTAATTTTATTTTATTTTTTGCCGTTTGATAGACGGAGTATTTGAATGATAATAAATTGGATGATAGACCTGATAGTTGTGATAATATGATGCAAGATGTTCGTTCAAATGACCAAAAAGATATAAATGTTGATTTACAAATCATTTCACAACCGACGAAGTAAGTACTCATTTATAAAAATTAAAATTGCCAATGCGGTTATGAAATTGTATTATGTTATTTTTTTCCATTGAATTATTTTCATGCGTTTAGTTGAAGGTGCTGGTGGCCTCATTTTTTCGTTATTAAATTAAATGGTAGCCAGAAGAGGAAAATTGTAAATGCCGGGGTGCTTTTAGTTTTGGTGGCCAGAAGAGTAAAACAAGGTGCGAATAGTAGCCCCCTTAATTAATTATAGTAGTGTCTTTTAGTAAACTGTGATGTCCATTAATGAAGTGTCATGTAAAGGCTATATATAAAGCCTATCATTTTAGTTGTAATGTGATGAAAAAGAAGAAAAGAAGTGAATGAAAAAGTTGTAAGGAAAAAAAGCAAGAAATAAAATAGTTCTTCCTCCTACAAATTATTGTCTCCTTCCTCCAACAAACTAGTATCATATCTTCTCTACTCCATCAAACTAGTATCAAAACTTCTTTAAAAACCAACAAATTGGTATCAAAGCCAAAAGTCAAAAATAAACTCTAACAGAATCATATTTCAACACAAATCAGTATATAACATAAAGTCCGTATACTGAAGACAACTAAACACACATGCTTAGTGAACATCGCTGAACGTCAGTATCAATAAACGTCGGATAATTCACTTAACTTATATGAACTGATAGATTAAATCTCATTGCCATAGAGAGTAAATAGGATTAGTTACATAACAATTGTAAAACAGAAGAAACATACTGATCCAAAATGCTAAAATCAAACCTGAAACCATAAAAAAATACCATGATAGGAAGATCAAGTAGTTGATTAAAATAAGCCTAACAACATACTGATAATACACAGTGTACTGAACTAATTGTTGTGTCAGCACATGATCATACAATTCAATGTTCTAGTGTGAGAAAGCATACCTGTTATGCATAAGATTCTATAACAATATCGTTCTGGATTAAAGTTAAAGGCTGACCAGTTAAAGTTTCTGAAATGACTTTGTGCGGTGGAAGAAAATATGCATGTTCTGCACAAGAAATTATAGCAATGGAAGAAAAGAACTGCAAATTTCATACTTTACGTCATGTACAAAGGTTTTGAACAGTTTGATTGTAGCTTGGCTATCAATAGCGTTGGTTAATTTAGTTGAAATAGTTCTCAATTTGGCAGCAAAACTTGATTAGTTAAGAAGAATCATAGGGAAATCGAATGACTGTTTGCAACAAGTGGAGAAACTTCATGTAAATCGAGCAGGGTAAAGGAAAATCATCAGAGAAGACATAATCATGTGAAAACAATATAAACTATTGCATTAGTAAATGAAGGAAAATGTAGTACCTGTTGAATACCTACAGTGCCATAATGCTTGATCCCTGTTAAGTGTAAACTTGCAAGAATGTTTATTTAAGTGTGCAATGAGGGAAAAAAAGGCTAAAGCATATGTTATTTATTAGGCTTGGATGATTTGTGCACTAAAAATACAGTTGTAGAACACTTTTTGTTATGTGAAGGCATCAAATTCAATGTATATTTGAGAAAAAATATTCTTAATTAATGAGACATTTTTCAGACTTGATTTCCGAGTTTTGTAAGTAGGGAACCAAAATTTTGCATGTTTGGGACAACATCAGTAAACCCAGTAATTTTACAGCAAAAATGATATTTGGAAATACAGTAAAACAGTTTTATAGCTAGAGACTATGCAATTAAGGACAAGATCTAAGACGGCGCGCGCAAAGCTAGTTCAGATGAGGCAGTGGACGATACCCAGGCCAATGTCGATGACGGAATCATTGTCAATCATGAGTGGGCGAAGCTGATAAAACAGATCAAGGTAAATACAACCTTAATTCTAATAACATTCTGCTTTCGTATATAACAAATATAGGAGGTTCTGATAAGTTGATTTTGCAGCATATCATACAAATCAAATGGATTTGGACAACACGTTTGTACAGCGTATTACAGCCTTTAGAAGTCCATTGCCCTATGAAGCATGACGTGAAAGCAAAGCTCTGTTATAAGTTATAACTAATATTAGTCAAGTTTCAATTCTGCAGGAATGGACGGAAAATGTGCGGGTTTAAAATAATTAGCGTAAGCGAGAAATTTGACTTAATTGATATACTGAAATTATTACAAAATGAATTGATTAATATGTTCGAAGGCAAATAGCCTCTATTTATACAGAAATAAATTGATGTAATATTAGGCCCATGGCCCATAAATTATGTACATGGGCTCGCAAACTATATCAGAACCGTATATGTATCTGCATATATATTACCTTTATGTCTTTTAACCTGCCTCAAAACGAAACGAGGGTTTCTACCCCAATTATCTTCATGGCTGCTCCTTCAACTCTTAAATCCGATCTCAGTCGAATAATTTTTTTACTTGAAAGTGTCTTCGTAAGAACATCTGCACGTTGGTAAAAGGATGAAACATGATTTATGATAAGCTTTCCTTCATTGGTCTACTCGCGAACGAAGCGGAGATCGATTTCCAAGTGCTTCGTTCAGTGTTGAACTGGGTTCATAGAAAGAGAGATTGAGCTCTTGTTATCACACCAGATAACAAGCTTTCGATTGAGCTTAAACCCTAATTCATCCAACAACCTTTCAATCCTGATGATTTCAGCAGTTGTGCTTGCGATAATCTTTCTTTCGTCTCCATGTTGGACCTAGAAACGGTGGTTTGCTTTTTGGTACACCAAGATATCAAATAGCTAGCCAAATACACAAAATAACCCATGATGGATTTTATATCATTTGGATCATTAGCCCAATCTGCATCACTGTAAGCGTTTAAATGTAGATTTTTGCTAGATTTGATAGTCAATCCGTAGTTAATAGTTCCCTTCAATATCTTAATATGTGTTTCACCGCTTTCCAATATTCATTTAGTGGTTTCTGCATGTATTGACAAACTCTGTTCACACTGAAACATATGTCTAGTCTGGTGATTGTTAAATATTGCAATGTACCCACAATGCTCCTGTACTGTCTTACATTCTTGATTGGTTCACTCACATGCTTAGATAACTTGAGATTACTGGGCACAGGAGTTGAAATAGACTTAGCTTGATCCATTTTAGCCCTGGATAGAATTTCAGGTATGTAATGTCTTTGAGATAGAAATAATTCTTTTGATGTTGTTTTGTTAACATGTGATACTACTTGTAACAGGACTAGGCTTTTCAACCCTCATCCAACGGTTAACCTCCGCCGTGGCATTACACTGGTACCCAACAATTTCAAATTTTATAAACCAAACAAAGGCAGTCAAGACAACATACCAATCTTGCATAGGTACATATGCCAATAAATATGTGTATACACCAGAAAGTAGTTTAATGGACCCAAATTCTTTATTAGCAAAAGCTTTGTCAAGATATTGCCCCCACTTTATTGATCTCATAGCTATCATTCCCAGTGATAAATATATCATCTACATACACGACTACATACACTGTGGATTTCCTGTCAGTCTTTATGTACAATGATGTGTTACATTTGGCTGCTTGAATATTTAAGGTAGCCAAAGTTTGCTTAAATTTTTCATACCAGGCTCTAGATGCCTGCTTTAACCCATATATAGCCTTATGTAATATCCAAACACCGGTTTATTTTCTGAACAGTATCCTTGTGGTTGCCTCATATAGATTTCCTCTTGCAAATCCCCATTGATAAAAGCGTTATTGACATCTAGTTGTCTCGTTTCCTAATTTTGACTTACTACAATAGTCAAAACTATTCGAATAGTGGTAGGTTTAACAGTAGGAGAAAATTCTCATTGAAATAAAAACCAAATTGTTGGGAATAGCCTTTCGCAACTAATCTAGCTTTATATTTATCTATGCTTCCATCGGATTTTCTCTCAATCTTGAAAGTCCATCTACATCCTATAATGTTTTTGTGTTTAGGTGTTTCAACACTGTCCAAGTACAATTTCTTACAAGTGCTTTAAGTTCAGTGTCTATAGCTTCTCTCCACTTGTTGTTTTTAATTGCCTCTTCATATGTGACATGTTCTTGATTATGTATAGATGCACTGCAAGCCTTAGGCTTAAATATCCACTTTTTCTCTAATGATCTTGTGATGACCAACATTGGTATCTTGATGTTGACCATCACCATAATTATTAGGATCAGAATTGGTGGTTGGCCCTGCTTTACTGCTTCTATTACCATCTTTATTGTTTCTGTTTTCATCACTGTGATATGATAAATTATCAGGAATGGAATCACTTGCACTGCAATCTGATCTGGTTGGAGAGATGGTTGGCTGTCTGCCATTAGATTGGTCTTGACATTCCTTCACTCCAACATCTTCAATACGTTCAATTAGATCTGGTACACTTTGCAGTTTTATGCTACTTTGTTCATCTTTATGATTGCATGTTTGCTCTTTTTTGCAAAGGCAAAAACAAATTCATTGAAAGTAACATGTCTAGAAATGTAAGTCCTCCCCTTTTTATCCAAGCATATGTAGCATTTTTTGTTATTAGCATAACCCAAAAAGGTGCATGGGCTGGATTTTAAGTTAAGTTTGTTTTTGTTGTACGGTCTGAGGTAAGGAAAACATAGACAACCAATTTTTTTAATCTATTATAATCTAGTTTACTATTAAACAACATCTCATGTGGGATTTTTTGGTTTAAGACTTTGATAGGAAGCTTATTAATTAAATAAACCGGTTTGTTAAAAGCTTCATACCAAAATTTTATGGGTAAAGATGCTTGTGATAAAAGAGTAAGCCCAGACTACATGTCTATGTTTTCTTTCCACCAGACCATTTTGCTTAGAAGTGTACGTACCGTAATTCTAAGTAAAACACCCTTATCACTAAAATATTTCTTTAGTGGCATGAATTCTCCACCTCCATCAGTTTGCATAATCTTAACAACATGATTTATTTGTTTTTCTATGAACTTAATAAACCGAATAGTTGTAGCACATGTATCAAATTTGTTTTTGAGAAAATATACCGACGTATATCTAGTATAAGCATCAACAAAGGAAATATAATACATGTGATTTTCCGATGAACACATTGGTGCTGAACCCCATAAGTCTGCAACGATGAGCTCTAATGGCTTCGTGTATACAGTTTCAGAGTTGCTGAAAGGCAATTTATGACTTTTGCATATATGACTGCGTGTCCAGTTGCGTGTGGTAGGTAAATTTTTGCAAATAATATTGTTATCTTGTAAGAATTGTTTTACCACTTTAAATTGGGGTGTTCCAATCTGCAGTGCCAAGAATTTAAGATATCTGTGCAACTGTTATTATTTGAACTAATATCAACAACAATATTATGATTATTGTGACCAAATTCACCAACATGAATATTTCTCATATTAAAACTGTTTTCATTACAATTATTATCTGATACCTTTTGTTCAATATTGTAGTTTTTATCAATGTCACTATCATCATAGTATGCATTATTGCATGAAACCCCCTATTAGTGGCATTCTTGGACTTGATATCATTGAACTTATATAATCCATTATGCAAGTTACCCTACAACAATGTAGCTTTGTTCAGTATATCTTTAACTACACAGTATTTGGGGGTGAAACTCGAAGTACACATTGTTGTCATTGGAGAATTGTGAGACACTAATCAAGTTCTTTTTAATACTGGGCACCCTTAGTAAATTATTTAAGTAAAATTGCCTTTTACCTTTTATGTAGCCATTTCCAACATGTGATATACTTATAGCTTTACCATTTCCCATATGTAATTTTTGTGTATCTGAATAATTCTTGTTTCCAACATTGAGATTCTGTAAAATGTTGGTGATGCGGTTTTTTGCCCCTGAATCAGGATACCTATCATCAATGTTAGGATCATCAGACTATATAGAGTCATTGCTAGTACCTTGTCCCTTTAAAGAATCGTTGTTTGGTCTAATCTGTCGATCAATTTGAGCTAAATTTGCACTTGGTCCTCTCTGTTGTGTTTGATTTGATTGTGTTGTGTTAAATTCAAAATTGAATCTAAAGCAGCACCCGTTGGCCATATATCCAATTTTTTCACAAATTTGGCACTTTACACAATTGTTACTGTTGCTCCACCTTTCACGAATTCTACCTCTTTGTTGTTTATGACCCCTTTGATTTTGTGCATCTGGCTTCTGTTGATTTGCGACACTTTTATATTATGGCTTATTTCTTGAACTAACTGCCAAATTAATTGGGTATTCACCCTGTATAGCTTTTCTTTGTTCGACTCTGCCTTCGTGTGCTAGCAGTGCAGTGTGAACAAACAAAATATCTGGTAGGGTTGGTTGCGTGGCAAGGTATGTGACTAAAGATTCGTATTCTTGATTAACACCATTAGTGATAATAAATACTTGCTCATTATCAAAAATTTTATGACTAACTACACTAAGTATGTCGCACAAATTCTTGATTTTAGTAAGATAATCTCTCGTGCTCATTTCCTCTTTCCTTATGCTTTGCAATTCTCTTCTATAATGTATGATTCTGGCCGATGATTGGGCATTGAAAATCTGCTCAATATATTGTTGTTCAAATCTCATGTGACGTATTGCATCCAACAATTTGTGACAAAAGCCAGCCCTAATAGATGATAGTAATCAAGATGCTAACAAGCTATCTTGTTTCATGTACCTTATATATTTAGAATTCCTGACAAGGCTCCCTTCATTATCAGGTATCATAGCTGAAGGTATAGTCATCGTGCCTCTGACGTACTCTTGAAGGTCGTACCATTTGAGTGTTGTTTCAACCTGATACTTCCATAGTATATAGTTATCCTCATCGAGAGGAGTTGTGATGATTTGACTATTCGATTTTATGAGAGCAGTGGTTGGGTTGGTGATTACGGTGGCCTCATTTCTAGAATTTACAGATGTGATATCATCATCATCATCACCTGCCATCTTGATACTGTAAAATGATTCTTTGGCGAGGCAAGAAATTGCAGCCAAGAATCGAATAAGGAAAACATGAATTCAGATCTGAAGTCTAAATAAATCAGTGATCGAAAAACGCAGACCCTAGTGGCCTGAAATCAGCAGAGGATGAACTGCATCCAGGAGAAAAATGAAGATGAAGATCTGATCTGATCTCTTCTTGGCGAGGCAGAAACAATGCAACAAACGATATGAACAGATACGCCTTGATCAAGAAACGAATGGCACTCCGATGATGATGCTACAATATGAGGAGCCACAAATTACCCCCTTTCTTCGAATCAATGAGAGAAAGAATTACAGATTGTTGTAATCTAATACTCCTCTGGTGAAGATGGTAAGAAGACAATCACTGATGGTTTCCTTCCGATGATACTCTGATGAAGATGGTAAAGAAACAAATGTCGTAAGGCTAATGCAGCTCTGATACCAAATTAGCATAAGCGAGAAATTTGACTTTATTGATAAAATGAAATTATTATAGAATGAATTGATTAATCTGTTCGAAGGCAAATAGCCTACATTTGTACAGAAATAAACTGATGTAATATAATGCCCAAGGACCATAAGCTATGCACAATGGTAATAATAAGATAATGGGCTCGCAAACTATATCAAAACCGTATATGTGTCCGCATATATATTATATTTATGTCTTTTAAAAATTAGTGTGTTGCTAAGGGAACCCAAGTTTACAATTCCTAATATTACATATAAAAATAACAAACACAATAAATTTTATATATTTTCTGATGTCAAACACATTTCACATGGCAAATTAACCACCATGCAAAATCATTTTGCAGGATGAACAACCACCAATCAACACCGTTTTTCACGGTTATCAACCACCAAACCACTGTTGTTAGGTGATTGTTCATCGTGGAAAATGGTGTTGGTTGACGGTTGCTCACCGAGTGAAAAATAATGAAAATGATGTATTTGGTAGCCCCTTAAAATATTTGGTATTAGGAAGAACGTAATACAAAATTATATGCTATTTTTTAGCAATGATATTAGGATGAAGAAAACGGGGTGTCCTTAGCACCACATTAAAATTAATACAGATATCATAAATTTTCAGAAAAATTAATCGTAAATTCACGCAGCAAGAGCGTATATGAAATGATTTTAGCAATAAAGGTAGCAGGTAAAAACGAAAAGACCAAATTTCACAAATCTAATCAAAGGTTATCCAAATATGATGAGGTCGAAAATGATAAACATACCATTGAATAGAAGTAGATGCTAACTAGGTATAAATCATCAGATATTTTAAAGGGCAAAGTTTGAATGTTTGAAGAAGAATGTGGCAATTTAGAAAGCAGCGACATGTTGACTAAAATAACGCCTTCAGAGGAGGAAATCGCTGTGTTAGTGGAAGGATGAAGAGTAAAATTAGTGGAAGGATGAAGAGTGAAATTAGTTCCAATGGTTAGAACCTGCACATATTTTGGTTAGAATTTATGATTTCGAAGGAGTGAGAATAAAATAATGCCGATTAAATTTGGAGAAAGGGGGAAATGAAGGAAATTAAAAAAAATACTTACTTTATAGCGTACGGATGGATGGATGAGAAAGAAGTTTGAAACGTTTCCTTTAAGTATCAACAACGGCAGAAAGGCATATGTGGGTACATTAGGGTTTGGTTGATGGAATTCGAAGAGCAAAGGTCGGACATAAATGGAAGGTTGCTATAGGCATAAACATCATGCCGTTAGGGTTGTTGGACATTGAAATCGATTGATAACTAGTGTAGAGTAGAGGAGGAAAAAAGAAGTTAAGTAGGAGACGGTTACTTTTTTAGTAAAGTAAATGGAAACAGAAGAAATGTAGGGGTAGGAAGCGTACACGTTGCAGAATGGAAGAGGAGTTAAAAAAAGGTGAAATGTAAACATCCTATTTCGAAATGCCAATACAGGAGTTGTTCCACGTCAGCGTATTGAAGATCCTTCTTTTTAAGTTTATCTAGGTTTAGACCCGTGTTTCGTACACAGGTGTATTATGATATTGAGTAATGGGAATGTGTAATAAAGATGTTGAAGCGGAGTTTGTAATATATGAGAATTTACAATATTAAAGTAATCCCGATATATTAGGTTATACTGTACGACATGTGGTAGGTCTGTATATGTAATAGTAGTAAATTAAAGTTATAGCATTAAGACATGTTGTTAAAGGAACAAAATAAACATGAATATGAGAATGAATTTTGTATATAATTTAGAGTGATGGTAAGTATTAAGCGCAGCTGGATAGAATTAACAATTACAGAAGTGAACTGTAACAGGCATGTAATAGTAAAGATAAGCAGTAGAAAAATAAGTTATTGTAGAAGTAGTACAAAAGAACGACTTTAAGTAGAAAAAAATCGAAAATAACATACAGATGAGTTACATGAAAGAAAATTGAACGATAGAGAAGAAAAGTAGCAACTGTTATTCAAATGAGAGTACAATAAATTTATTTTTTCTGCGTTTGTCACTAGGCTGGGGACGGGTAAGAGCTGCACGATTGACGACTTCATCATCATCCTACATGAATAGTACATTTGGTTTTAGGCATATATGCAGTAAAATATGAACCATGATATGTGTGGGAATGTATAAATATGAAGGGTAATAGGGCATACAACTATGTAAATTCCTCTTTTTGTTTCCTTTCTTATTTGTATTGCATGCTGATGTGCATTAATAGGTCAATGATGTCATTGTCAACGGCCTGTAAAGAGGTGAATTGGTAAGGACTAATAATATAAGTATAGCAGTGTTCATTCATAGTACCAGTTTTTTCCCATTGTAATTAAGCTTGATTGAAGAGTTATTTGCAGAATTTGTTGGAGCAATATCAGTTGTTGCACTGTATTCAGTGACTTTTTTGGTATGAAGATGGATATAGAAGTAAGAAGATTATGAAAAACATGGTAGTTTCTATGTTAATTACATTCTTGTACTAAAATATTTTGTTCAAAGGTAGATATTACTGCACCTGAGACGTAGGTGATGCTAGGGGGGAGGTTATATTTTTCTTGGTCACCCTTCGAGCTATGAGGATTGCATCTTTTGTATTCATTTCGTAATTGTTTGGTTGGAATTCGAATACAGCATCGATGCCAACTGATTTATGAAAAATGTTTTTGACCTTCATCTCACCGTTATTCTAAAACAAATAGTAAGAAATTGTGTAAATAAATAGGAAATAAAGAATTTCATGAAAATTGACCATGCATGATAAGAGATGAAGCAGGTGTTTGTGTAACCATTTTGGAGATATTTATTATATCATTCACGTTGACACCAATAAGTCTTTCAGCTTCTTTGTCAAAAGCAATCACAACAGTTGATGTAGTACTATCAAGTATATCGATGATGGCACGATACCAAAGCAATAGAGGTTAATTAAGAAAATGGATATGTGATCAAATGAGTAAATACACACACCCCCTCCCCACTTTAGTGGATTATCCTTATTTCTTTTGCATTTGTCGCATTTGTATGCTGTTCCGTCAAGATGCACAGTTCGTTTGCAAAGCATGCAAGAATTGTAAAACCAAGAGGATGAGGTCCTTAATTTGGTGATGGTAGCTTGGACGACATACTTTTTCCCTAGTTGAATTTGAAATTACTTAAGTTAGAAAATGTCCATTGGTAAAAATTATATGAGCAGGTGGAAGTGGTTATATGCAAGGGAGTACAAAATTAAGTAATGAAATGACAAAGTGTTTGCTGTAAACCTCTTATGGTCACATAAATCTAAATGAAGAGGGTAATGGAAGAAATGTAGAAAACTACCCGACAGTTTGCTGCTCTAATTTTCTCCTGAAGATGTGCTAAGCTACAATGAACTGTCTCCATGTTTGTGGTCTCTGTACTTGTGGTGGTGGAATTAAGTAGAAGAAGTTTTCTGTTGTTTGCATGTTGACTATTGAGATGGTAGAAAAAAGTTAGAGAAACCTTTAAAATATAATAACATTAAATATATTGGTTATGTATAAGTAAAATGTTTACCTTTTAAAATAGTCGTAGATTGGTGAAACGTTGATATTATTGTACACCTTTGTAGCTTTAGTTGAGTCGTAAACTATTGAACCTGCAATAGCATGAAGTACATAAGTAATATGTAGGAGAGTAACATAATGTTAAAAAAATGTTCACACGTCCATAAATAGAGATTGAGGTAGATGTCACAACAGTAGGTATGGGATGAGAGTATGATTCAAATAAAGATTCATCAACCAAATCTTTTTTGTTGAACCAAAGAGATACCACAGAGGATTTTCCGTGGAGCGTGTGGAGAAAAATAAGAAATGTAGATATATTAGGGATATATTTAAGAAAGGATATTGTACAATGTATATAATAAATTAAGAACACATTCACTACAAGAAAACAGGCTATTTGCGACGGCTAATTTGCGACGGCTTCTGACGGGCCGTCGGCGGCCGTCGGAAGCCGTCGGAAATTATCGTGATAAACTGCCAGCCGCACTCTTTCTTCCACATTTCTTTCTTCCTCTTTTTTCTTACAGCATACGGATTTTAAACCCTATCACCCCCAAATCCGATTTTTTTACCTTCAAACACCATTTTCTTCGAGTAGGAACCTCCCCGGCTTCAATTCAGACGTCTAGAGCAAATAATTTGAGGTACAATCTCTTTTTTTGCATAAAAATCAAGTTTTTACCTAAATCTTTATTTGCTTAAATTGGAAATTTAGGGTTATCTATTGATTCCAATTGGTTCCAATAGCGTTCTAGTGGAAACGTATATTTGCATTCCTTTTTTTTACATCGACCCCAAAAAGTATGAGACAACTCTACGAAAATTCTTTCCTGTTGGAAAGGGGCCAATTACTGACATAGATCCTATTGGAAATTCTCCCGTTGTAACCGAAAAGGTATTAGATATGATTTTTTTTTAGTATCATTAGCTTTTTTGGTATTTCATTAACATTAACTTTGTTTCCACATTAGGCTTCTCTTCAAATGATAGCGCCCACATGGTTGAATGTTTCACTGGCAATGAAGAAAGATCCCGAAGCTGATAAGGCATTTGGTTAGGTACTTAAAATGTAAGTTTTATACTTGATCAGTATATGTTGTCAAATGTCAATGTGTTATGGCCCAAAATATTACCCATAACATATACCTTAGTCCGTTCGAATTGGATATGTAAGGTAAGACCGTGTGTGTGTTATACTTGTTTAATTTATTGAACAAAATGTACATTTTATAGCATTACAAAACATTGTTATACAATTTACATATTTTGTTATTTTCTACGTTTCTTATGTTAATACACATGATCTTTTTGCTCTAAATCTTGATTAATACACATGATCTTTTTGCACTAATCGGTTTTGTATGTTCAACATATATTGATATGTAGGTATGCCTATGCTATCCCGTTTGCACTGCATGGTGTGGGCAACATATTACGGAAAGATTTTATGATTCAGGTATGACATCAAGTCATTTCTAAGCATATATCACTATTATATTTTAAATAGTTATTTAATTATTATTTTTCCCTATTTTTAATTGTTGCCTCCATGAGACTTGGAAATTGGTAAGAGTTACATTATTCACTACACCTATGACTGTGACTATGATACGAGTGTAGGATATTCCCTTAAACAATAGTCACTGAAATAAATTAAATCTAATTTAGAAAAATTGTGACAGTACTTCGAACAATTTGCAGGGTAAGTTGACTTACGGTAAAATTAGAGAATAGAGGTTTGATAAAAGATCGCATACTAATAAATCGGTTCCACGAAATCTTCCTTTGCCATCGCCTGAAGTCCCCGAGAGTGCGGTATGAATTCGGTCTTTTGCTACTGTTAATTATTTTTTACGGATGTTAGCTTACACAGTTATTGTGCTAACCTTGTAATTCCCCCAATAGCTTATATAGTGTACTTTGTCTTAACTTGAAGGATAATTTGTTCTACATAATAAGCTAGCTTGCATTCGTAAGCAACATATGGTAATTTTATGTCTGTTCTTCAGCTTTTTCCTTATCCTATTGAATATTTTGATATTGCTAACATATACTAAAAGGTTTAATTATTATTTTTGTCGAATTTTGATGGACTCGTCCTTGGATGTTCTAGTCGTATGAACTTCTAGACAATCATCTTGCACTTTTTTTTCAACTATTGTTGGCGAGTGGTTATCTCTTTCAAGGATTTACCGAAGAATGATCTATTATCATTGTATCGGGTCATTTTCAAAAGTATAAAATGTAGTTGGAAGGCTCAATAGCAGCTGAATTACAAAAAAAAAATTATGCAGGTTTTCCGACGGCTTCCGACGGCTGCGTCGAAAGCCGTCGTAAAAACGAACGACAGGCTATGTCGATAACCGTCGCAAAATCTGTTTTTCGACGCCTCTAAAAGCGACGGTTATTTCCGACGGCTTCCGACGGCCGCCGACAGTTTTCAGCCGTCGGAAATAGCCTGTTTTCTTGTAGTGTTACTTTGTTAATTCAAGGTGTAATTGTCTTCTGATTGATTGTGTTCCATCTTGATCATGTACATAGCAAAACCGGGGTAATAGCAAAGAGAATGCCTTCCATGTCTGCATAGTTAAGAAAGAAGATATCGGTTATTCTGGTTCACAAGTATTGTATTAGAAATAAGCAATTTGTAATTTAAAAAGTACTATACACATACAGGTAAGCTGACCCTTCTTGTTAATTCAAGAAGGAAGCACATCGTCATCAACAAACCCAAATTTGTACTGAGGGATGCTGTTGATGTCTTCATGCAATTTCCTTACCTGAGTGTCCACCCTAAATGTGATAATTAATTCCTCATCGATAGCCTTGAAATCTTTGTCCGAATCTTGAACATTAAATCGAGGAAAAAATATGACGTATAAGTGATGAGGTTGTTGGGAGAAAGAAAGGAGAATATAAAGAAAAGAGGAAGATATAGACACACAGTAGTGAAGTAATGCAGTGCGTGCATGCGTAGTAAATAGCATATATATGTAGTAAATGAAGTTAATGTTATGTGCAATGGATAATTCGTATTTTAAAGAAAGAATGACAGGGTCAGTAACCGTTAAGCGAGGAAAAAATGAAAAAAAAAGTAATGGCTATGGGAAATACTGTAAGAACTTGTAAATTACATACATAATTCATGTATTAATTATTGTAATTCATGCGGTACCTAAGTTTTATTTTAATATTTTTTTTGCAGACGCCTTGTAGAAATTAATGTACAATGAATAACATAGGTTGAGTAATAATTAGCTGTTGATTTTAGATTGGCGCTTGAAGAAAGCATGTGTAACGTATGATTTTTTTTTCCTTTGTTGAGAAGCATGCAGTAACATAAGAAATGGAGTACGATAAACAAACTTGTTAATCAACATTTAATGATTGTATATTAGTATTTGCACTCCGCTCTCCACTTATGGTCACCACAGTTTTGCGGCAATTCATCACCGAATGGTTCATTTTTTTAAAATAGCACTGTATGTTGGCTATTAACGACCGACGCATGTGATCGGAGGTTGACCGTTCACCATCGAACATCGCTGTATGGTGAGTGAAAGATGATTTTGGGGTACGAATATTCGGACACTAATGATTTTCTTAAGCATGAAGCATTCAGTAAATTAAAGAAAATTTATTTTCAATTTTTTTATGGAGAAGCCACGTAGAAATTAATGCACTATGAGTTAAATACTTAGTAATAGTCAACAGATGTGGTAGCTGGTGGTTTTAGACTGAGTGTATGAAGCTTGCATAACGTAAGATAGTGTTTTTTTTTGTGATCGGAGAAGCGTATAGAAACAAAAGAATTGGAGTACTTCAAACAAACTGGTAATCAACATTTAATGACTTTCATAACCATGCAATACTATAAGAATGCATGAAGCATGCAGGAAAGTAAGGGATTTTTATTTACATGACTGCATGTAGCCTTTATATGATGCAGTAACGTAACAAACGATTATAATGAACAAAATATTAAATAGATAACAAACACAGTATTAATTCGATATTACAATGAACGAACGATTAATTCAGATATAAGAGAGGAGGAAGATAGAAATTGGAGGAGGCAACCCATCAAACGGTTGATATGCAGAAAATTATAATGCAACGCAGATGACAAAAAACAGAATATAAATGGTTGAAGTAGAAGATATTAGTTCAAGTGGCATCAATGTTCAAAGCAAGGCATCCACCGTTTGCACGTAAATAATTTGATGTTAAATTAGAAAAGAAAATCACAAATAGTTAAATATTTTGTACCCAAAGAACACACCTGCAAGTGGGAAGGGGGCAGTTTAATAATCCGCTGGCACATGTGTTATCTTAGTTCCAGTGATATCAGTAAGCAGAGGACCATAAGGCCGATTTGTCCTCATTGCCAGCGTTTACCTATCAAGTGTAGAAGGTAGACAAATGAATATGAATGTTGAAAAAACACATAACATACGAAGTTGTGCATAAAATGGTTATTAGAAGTGACAATCCGTCCATAAGTTGATGTGGAGAAAATTAGAATGGAATGCAGGAGACCTAAAAAATAAAAAATGATGAGAAGTAGAATATCTTAGGTCCACTGATATCAGTAAGCAGAGGACGGTTATTATGGAGCTGTAATCCAAAAAACCCAAAGAACATGTAACATATCAGATAATCCAAAAAAAATCTCCCTACAGTGAGGTTGAATAAATACCTTAAGAGAGTAATTATTGCAGTGCTACAAATGAAGCAAAGGATTGTAAATTATTACTCCACTGATGTAGCAAACATGTCAACTAAATGAAAGCTTTATACTATGAGATCAATAATTATATAAACAAATGGTAAGTAATCATGCTCGGCCCTTCCCACAAGCGGGAAAAGCGGTGGCTTAGGGCACCAAAAATACAGGGGCACCATTATCCATATCGCATTCTTAAATTAGCAATCTGGATTAAAAAAAATACAAGGAAAAAATCGCAATCCCTAAATTAGCAGAATCATCCACATCGCGTTCCTAAATTGCTGATTCCCGCGATCCAAGGAAGGTTCGGCAGCGATCCATGCACGGCAGCGATCCAGGCATGGCAACGATTCCAGTCCAGCTATTGGGATTCCATTTTCTAGCAAAGGCACAACTGTATGACAACGATCCACGCAGGCAGGCAAGGTCGCGATTCCACTATTCTAGCGAAGGGTCTTCTTTAATCTTCTTAGGCGGTTAGTACAATGCCAATAATTTGATTATGTTTAAATTTATTTGTTATATCTAAATAGTTTCTGTAGCAAGCAATTGTTAAAGGGTTTAATATGATGAAAAGGAATCGGAAGTCCACCTTGTTTTTCATTAGGGAATAATCAGTACAAAAATTATTTGTATGCTACTGTATTTATATATATTACCTGGCTGTTGAACCA
Source organism: Allium sativum (assembly GCA_030737875.1). Taxonomy (NCBI): domain Eukaryota; kingdom Viridiplantae; phylum Streptophyta; class Magnoliopsida; order Asparagales; family Amaryllidaceae; genus Allium; species Allium sativum. Next base: position 535,903,665 of record CM060926.1, read on the forward strand.
CTCAGCCATTGCCTGGAACTACAATTTGTATTGTATCATGTATGTTTCAAAAGCTAAGCAAAATTATTTAAGCAATTATCATTTCCAAGTGTTGAGCAATTAATTCAGCAACGAAGAGCAACGTCTATGTTCATAAGTAATTAGTATTTTTTTTTTTTTTATATAGCGTAGATTATTATTATGAATAAAAGTGATTTGCTTTTTCAATTTTTCGTTCTGTCTTAACAGTATAAATTATTTTGATAATATACGTTAGCATCCGTAGAAGGGCAACTTTTTTGCTTCCCGCTTTGGATACAAAAGTACTAGGACCGGCCCTGTAAGTAATCAGAAAATAAATCAGACGTAACTTACACTCACTAACGTTTTACCACTCGTAGGCTCTGCCAATGGGTTGAAAAACAAATTTGTTTTGAATACAATTTGAACTTTAAAAGAATTAAAAACTGATCGCAGGTTGTAGGAAAATAATGTAAATCCCAATATTATCAGTCCAATGTGCAGTAGGAACAAAGTGAGCAGGAAATACAAATCTTACCCTGTCTGACGACCCTGGTCGCAATAATCCCAATAACAGGAACAAAGTGTAATTTTGTTGACATTGTAGGGATTGACAGCCTAACAAAAGGAAAATTAGTAAAAAAATAACGTTGCAGGCATAATGGAACAGAACGCACCTACAGTTGGGAACAATCTGCTGTCACAGGCAGTAACCAGTAGTCGTTGGTGCGCTACAGTGGAAGCTGAATAATTATTACCAGTGGAGAGGATAAGCGAAAATAGGGGGTGCTAGGCAGAGAAAAGAAAAAAAAATAGTCGTAGGCAGTAACAATTGGGAAAAGAACGCATGTACAGCCGAGAAAATCCGCTGCTACAGTGGAGGCTGAACAATCTGATGCTATAGTGGAGGCCGATTGTATAAGAGGAGAGGATGAGCGAAAATAGGAGGTGCTATGCAGACAAAAGTGGATCCGAAGGTAACGGGAGCAAAAGTAAAAGTGAGTGCGTAAGAAAGTGGGGGCAGAATTTTTTTATTCGTTATAAAAATAAAATTGAAAAAAGAACAAGTGGAATTCGGGATAACATAAGAGCAACTCCAACAGAATTACGGCTCGTAATGTTACAAGTCGTAATATTCAAGGGATGTTGGGCAGAGTTGCACAATGATGGGAGCCGAATTTATCGCCGCGCCTTGAATTTATAAATGCGCACCGATAATTTCGGCTCGAAAGCTCACTAGCCGATTAAATAGGCTCGTGGAGGTTAATATATTGAAAAATACTTTTATTAAGGTTGATATACAATGTTTGAATGCACGGAGACTAGTGGTTATAATCAAAATGATTCAACTAATATTTCGTATAACGATAAAACTAACAATAAGTGTATAGATACAACTAATCATTAAAGATACAACAACTGCTGATAGTAGATGCCTACTAAAACATCAAAGCAAATGTAGAAAGTAGTTACTTAAGCCAACTACGTGTTATATGCTCAATCTTAAGGGAGTCTCATTATATTAAGTCACAACTATTCAATGTCATTTTGGAGACGTCTAATCTCTCGTTCGAGTTCGTTTGCATATGATATTCCTCTTGGGTACAACGGTTCGTCTATCCACTCCATGTAATTGCATCCATTTGGATAGACTAGACATTTCTGCATTCGCCGACCTATATTGTGGCCCTCTGCTTGAACCACAACTTCAACCGCATAACCACAGTAGCAACATACCGGATAAGAATTAACTTCCTGTTCAAACTGTGGAACTCGATACATGTAACAACCCGTATTTTCATAACATATTATAACCATAAATCAAGGCAGAATTAAATATTAAAATAAGAACCAAGGGAAACGAGTTGCGCCAATGCGTTCGTCTCGGAATTCTGCATGAAATCGAGTCTGAGTTTCCGAAAATCGGAGTCCGTATGACCAAGTTATGACACTCCGAAGTTTCAAGAATTTTCAGAATCGAAAACAGCTCGAAATTCGAATTCAAACCCCAGGGCAGACTGGGCGAGAAATTTCCCGCCCAGGACCAGGTCGACCTGGGGGTCGACACTATGGTCGACCTCCCAAGGACCAGGTCGACCCTATGGTCGACCTGGTGCCAAAATCTGGTTTTCAGCCCAGATTCATTCTGATGTTTTTGAACATGTTTTCAGTCCAGGTTCATGATCCTAAACCTATATATGCAACCCCCCTAGCCCCTTACTCTCTACACAAATTCTCTCTGACCTTATGCTGCTTAAATTCTGGTTGAAAAGTTAGAGAAAAAGGGACTTCTTCTTCTCCATCAAGACTACGTGTAGAGTTTTACAAATTGGGGGATTTCTATTAGACTCGAGATTCAACATCGACTTTTATTTTCTAATTCTCAAACCACGATCTGTAAGCCCCAGTTACTTTTAGATTCAAACTTTACACCTAATATGGACATGTTGTAAATTGAAATTGAACTCATGTATGATAATTATCTTGGATCTATTAGTATTCACCTTGGATATATTATTGTTCATCTTGAATCTTGACTTGTGGGAATATTGATATGAAATTGATTTGGAGCCTATTCATGTTATAGATCTAGACCCCTCATGTCCATAATATTGTCATGACTACGATGTTGAATCAGTTATTATTGTAATTCACAAAGTCTAGAATTGTCATATGGACCTTGGATTTATATATATATATATATATATATATCATTTTGGATCTAAACTATGTGGACGTCGAAAGTGATTAGATTTGGTTCATCACCTTGTACCCATTATGTTGAACCTGACTAATTGAACCTCTAGATTGTTAATTCGGATCATTATATAATTATAAGTTGTTGATAAGTATTGTGATGTTACAAGTTATTTTGGATCTTGTCATGCTATTGTGACATCACAATTGGGCTAGGATTGTCAACCTAGATCTTGATTAGTTATTGCGACATTACGAGCTGTCAATTTTGGTCATTATGACATCACAGAACTTGTGGGACATTGTGTCATCCCAATTATGATAGTTTGAATTAGAATTGCTAGAATTGTAAATTGCCACAAGATTTTCCAAGTTCATCAAGTTCACTTGTACCCTCTTGTATACAAGTTTATGTTTATGCTAAAGTTGAATTACCGTAGTCATCTTTTTCACCGTTATAATTAGGCTAATTAATAGCCTAAAGACCGTAGAACTATATATGAATGCGTTAGTAGACAACGGGGGAAAAAGGGTTAATTGGCATAATTGACGTGATGTTTATATGATTTGAACATTGTTGTAACTAGACATGAAACTTGAACTTGAACATGACGCTTAGTATGAACTTGAAAACGGCCAACTCGAGGTTGGGTTGAGTTTGCAGTGTAATTCTGCCCGGAACCGCCCGGCAAATCCAGTTACTGCAAACAATAGGATCCAATGTGGGTAGTTGGTCATATCGCACTTGAAAACCCGAGGTCAGGCTGAGTTGTGGTGTAATTCTGCCCGGAACCGCCGGGCATATCCAGTGACCACAACAACAGGTCTGATGTGAGAGGTTGGGGTGCATTAATGAATTAATGCCACATGATAGGGTTAAGTCATGAACCGCTTGAATATACTTAACCAATTTGACACGATGATTTGATAGGGTTACTCTGATGTGAGAGGTTGGGATGCATTAATGAATTAATGCCACATGATAGGGTTAAGTCATGAACCGCTTGAATATACTTAACCAATTTGACACGATGATTTGATAGGGTTAAGTCATGAACCGCTTGAATATACTTAACCAATTTGACACGACGATTTGATAGGGTTAAGTCATGAACCGCTTGAATATACTTAACCAATTTGACACGACGATTTGATAGGGTTAAGTCTTGAACCGCTTGAATATACTTAACCAATTTGACACGATGATTTGATAGGGTTAAGTCATGAACCGTTGGAATATACTTAACCAATTTGACACGATGATTTGATAGGGTTAAGTCATGAACCGCTTGAATATACTTAACCAATTTGACACGATGATTTGATAGGGTTAAGTCACGAACCGCTTGAATATACTTAGCCAATCTGACATGACACGTAGACGGGTTAATTCACGAACTTGAATGACAACACTTAACCAACTTGACATGCTAGACTGATGGGGTTAAGTCTCGAATTTAAATGACAACACTTAACCTACTGGACGGAAAACCTAGTTGCGCAGTCCTTTTCAACAGTAACCCACTAGATGTATCACGGTACCCTGGAACTAGGCAGGGTGGGGCACGATTACTGGGCTGATTGTAAGCGACCAGAACAACGGCTGAGTTGGTGCGCCATTGTAGGTTCAGGCGGACTATGGTCGTGCACGTAGTCCGGAGTTGAAAAAGCAGGCATGGGCACCAGTAGGTTTACACTGTGCGTGCTTGATTCGTGTCGGTGGTTGGCACTCTAGGGCTTGATACACCCTATGGTGGACCTAGCACAGGTGACTACATTTCGTGATTGGGTCGTATGACACAGACACATGAACGAGTTAGGACTTGTAGGGAGCCGATCGATTAATAGATCGTTACGTGAAAAAAAGGTGTTGTTCGTTAGGTAGCATAATCCCTAGTGGTCCTAGGTGGCATAAACCCTAATCGAATCTAGAAAACTTTCAATGGGTAGCATAATCCCTAGTGGTCCTAGGTGGCATAAATCCTAGTTGAACACGCGATAGTTCATGATAAGGAAACCTAGCCGGAACAAGGGTGGCAGTCCAAACGATTTCAAGAATGGTGGCACTACGTTGAAGTAGTATAGAAATATGTGATGAAACCCGTACGATATACAGCAAGGGACTGTACATATACATGGAAAGGATGATACGGTTTGGGGTACTAGTACAGTTGGTGCAGAGAATGTTAAACATGCGATGTTATACGTAGTTTATCCGGTTTGCTTAGTTTATCTTGATACCGTAGTTTATCTGGTTAGTATAGTTTATCTTGTCATCTTAGTTTAACTTGCCTATCTTGTCATCATCCTTATGTTTACTTTCAGTTTACTTTTAGTTTATACATGTCATGTTATCTTTACTTGTTTCTATGTTGAAAGTCACTAGGACTTACTCAGTCTTTATGACTGACCCGTTTTGTTTCGCCTCTTTTTCTTCCGTTCTCCCCCCCCCCCCCCAGGTTCGCAGGGTGGGAATACAGCTTAGTTCGGATCTTACCAAGCTCCAAGGCTCTTTCACGAACGGCTTGGATTTCTCTTGGCTATGGTTTGCTTTACTGTTTTACTTAGGGAATGATTTATGACTATGGTTTTATGCTTCTTTACTATTGCAAGACAGATTTCGATGTAATGGATTTAATGGCATTTTGATGTAAAAGGCTTTAGACCTTTCTAGATTTTAAAGAAATGAAATTAAGTTTCTCTTCCGCTGTTTTATATGTTCTATCTTGTAATATTTCTGTGTATGTTTACCTACATAATGCTCCACCAAAGCTAGTGCATTCCCTTTGTGAGTGACCCTAGCGGAGGTGGGGTGTTACAATACACCTACTTCTGGTTGTGGCTGAGTGACCGCCTGTTCATACGATAGTTGAACATGTGTTACTTGAGCTTCATGGGGAAGATGCACGTTCTCCTGTTCAAGCAGTGGTTCATCCTAAGCTCGTATTTGGTTAAGAAACTGGAATTCGTCCTCGAGCTCTTGTAGTCTCATCTGTTCGTATGCCTGTTCATCAGAGTCTATAGCTGATAGCCAAGAAGGCATTTTGGATGAGTGATAAAAGGAGGAGTACAAGAATGGGAACAAAGTTGTTTGAGTGAGGTAAATGTGAGTAATTTGACATAAATATATAGCTGCGTAGTGTACAAATCAAAAAAATAAATATTGATGTTATTGGTCACTGTTAAGGACTACCAGCTTTTCGTGCTACCTAACACTATTTCGCCTGACGTAGTACTGTAGGGAATCTACTTTTCATACTACCATGATGTGAACGGTCACTGGTTCCACTTTTCTTTACGTGATGCGATTTCCAAAAGAATTTGCCAGCAATAATGCTCAAGTTGATGGGTGCGACCCTATTTTTTAACTCTTTGTGTATTGAAATGTCATCTTTATTCAAGTGGACATGTCATCTTTATTCAGTACCACTTATCAAGTCATGTTGTAGGGAATCAGTGATTAACTAATAGATAAATTGTTTGATGAGTACGAATGGAACAAGGAGGAGGAGAAAGAGGGTGGATTCGTTCCAGATACGCAAGTTGAAGAGGCGGACGAACCGGTTCAAAATGAAATTATTCCTGCTAATCAACAAGTAGTTGAAGTTCATAAACCGAAAGCACGCCCATGGAAAAATGCAACGACGCAAATGGTTAACCATAGTCATCACAACCGAAGTAATGCTAGCTCCAGTGCTACTACAATAAAATTCTCCTAAGGACTTACTTATACTCGTGAAATCCTATATCGAAGTTGATAAAAGGGATTTTCTACTGATGCAAAATGGAGGAGGTCTAACCCATGAAGAATTTTTTCCATGATAACAAGATTACATAACAACCATCGTACCTGCACTACTACACGAACATCTATTGAAATTCATATGGCTCATCGTCGGTTCGTTGAACCTTGTGAATGATACTAGAAGATTATACAGACAGTTGAAGACGAAAACATATTTAAAACGGCTAAGGCAGCCGAAAACATATTTAAAACGACTAAGGCAACTTTTGATTCTCGTTACCTTGTAAAGTACGACACTGGGTTTGTTGGGCATGAAGCCTACAAACTGCGTTATAGTTGGCTAACCCGATATGGTGCTGAACAGGCTAATGGTTTTGTTTATTAGTTATTGAATCTTTCGTTTATTCGATGATCCTACATAAAATATGGAGTTCGTCTAATTTGATACTTTAGTAAACAGTATAAAACTATCAGCTTAGGGAAGCAATAGCAATAAAAAAAGCACACATTCCATTTATAAGAAAATTGTTACTATAGTAGGAATTATAAGGTTACTACAACAACATAATACATGCAATTAGTAATATAGATAGTGCTGAACAGTCAACTTATAACCGAGGAAACTGTGACGTTAGGATACGATGTTTCATTCCCATCCAAAATTCCTGCTCCAAGGGAGGCATTCCAGCCAGATCTTTGTTCATGATAGCATTCTCTTCTTGTTCTTTCTTAAACGCCACTTGCTCTTTCTTCAACACAAACTGTTCCGCCTAAGGTTGTAGCTTCTTCTCTTCCAGTTCAGCAAACTTTTTCATAACTTCTGTTCTTTCCTTGGCTTCAGCAAATCTTTCTTCAGCTCTACGACTGAGTTCTTCGTGGCGTTCGTTCACTTTTCCTTCAGGCTCAACCATTGCCTTGCCACTTCTTTTCCTTGCTTTGGCTCCCTCGGGTCTAAAATCTTCATCAATCGTGACATTGAACTCATCAAGCAGGTTTTCCCCTTCACATTGAGAATTTTTGGTAGTTGACTCGCTTGGACTGGAAGAATACCCAGATCTAGAAGCTTTTTTCTTGCTCTTGCTAGCAATTTGAACATCATGAAGGCTCTTAGCAAGTCCTGAGTTCCATTTTGGTTGCCTAGTGAGCATATCGTAACAATGCATAAACTGATTATATTATGGCCTTTTTGTGCAATTTTCTCTAGGAAAAAACTTCTTGAACTCCTCGTTTGTCATTCGTTTCTACAAAAAAAGGGAATATGAATCATAAAAACAATCTACCAACCACTAACGTAAGTAGTAAGAAATTATACTAGATTTTTCTCTCCACCCATGTCGCTTGGACTCGCCATCTTTATTTTGTACACTCGTGATTCAAAAAACGTTGTTTGATGGCTTATTTTGCCAAAACGGCCTTGAATTGCCGATAACGTTCGTAGGCATTCTGGATGCTTCTCAAAGAAGGCGTTCTTAATTTTTATCCAAAAAGTAGTAGCTCATCAGTCGTTCTCCGTTGCCGAATCTTGTGAGAAATGACAGTAGATGGTGCATAGATTGATGTCCTCTTCATTTGTCCATGGAATGGTTCCTTGCCTGCTTGACGGAGTTCCCAAAAAATTACTCGTGTTGCCTTGCGAAAACTTACTTCTGTCCATCGTCGGATGTCAAAAATCTCCGAGTGGTGACGGCATTATAGAGTAAGAGTTTGTTTAGATTAAAGAGAAAGAAATGATTTGTGAATATGATGTGATGTAGAATGGTAGAATGAAACCAATTTATAACTGAAATATAGCCTTTTTAGTTTTGACCGTTTTATAGCCGTTGGAGAAACACGACCGTTTTCTTGTTCTTTAGTCAAAAAGCAACAGAGATAAGGCATTGGTAATTTGAGAAGATAGCACACCGAATTTATCAACTCGTCATGTGGCGAGCTGATTTTCTTGGCGCGTGCCAAATAAATCGGCTTGCCACATGATGAGCCGATATATTCGGCGCGCGAGGTCAATTCAGAATCCTGAATTGATCTTGTAACATTTACCGTAATATTACACGATGTAATACCTGTTGGGGACCAAAATGCCAACATATTCACAATTCAAGAGATGAATTGTGGGCTGTTGGAGATGCTCTAACATAGTGAGCTATAAGGATATCCACGTCAGCAGTGGAGGTTTTCATAATTCTATTATAGATAATAAATTTAATTAATAAATTTTTAGTCAACAAGTGAAACAATTGTTAAAGGGTATGTTATAGACTTATTGGTAAATGTTAAGTTATAAATGAATACAAACATGGGCCGATGAGTTTTATATTGCAATATATCATTAGCTTAATTGGTTTTCTTATGTATCTATGTTTTGAATTCTTTGGTTTGATTCCCACAAGTGATGTTTTTTCTCTCTTTTTATTTTTTGTTTAAATTTCCGTTTCACACCCTGGAAACCCATGCACCAGAGATGAGCCTGACAAAGGGTAGAAACAACCAAAAAAGATAACAATCATCAAAATGAAATCAGTAAGCCAAATAATAATAAAGGGTAAAAACACATCATAAAATTGAATGGTGGAAGAAGGAGGCATCAATATAATTAAGAACATAGGTAAATATGAGCAAGGTTTTCAAAATGAGATTTAAATCGTGAATTATAAAATTATAACTTTAAATTGAAGCAGAATTTAAATCGTAAATCGTTGAGTCAAAAAACATATAATTAAGGTTTGCACACGATTTGAAATTTATTTTGATGTTTGAACTTTAATGTTTAAACTTAAAGCACTATTTTCTCTCTAGCTCCAATTTTATTTTTTTTGAAAATGATTAGAATTGTAATTGTAGATCCAAATTAGTATACCGATTACATCAATTTTGATTGAGTGATTTTTCTATTTTGTAGTATAAGTTGGGTTTGAATCGGAGCATAAATCGAATCGTAAAGGGATATATTCAGTTCGAAATAATATTTCAAAGCGTAGGATTTTAAGATTTTTGACACCGATGAATATGAGTAATAATTTTTGCTAGTGAAGTGTACGTGAACAAATATCAAGATAAACTCCAAATATGAATATACGAACAAAAAAAAATTGTACATAGAGCCTATGGAAATATATGCCTAGTTTGGAATGTTAGTGGATATGGATTCTAAAATATGAAGTGGTACAATGATTTTAAAAAACTTAAGTTTGTAGAGATCACTTCAAGACATGTTGATGACGTTATTATTAAGATGTTATTTGGCCTCACCAATCATTTATTCAAATAAATGAGTTTTGCATATTAAAGCTAATAGTCTCTCAAGATATAATATAATCGAAATGTTAATATCACTGATCATTATCGATAACTCTGTCGAACTCAATTCAAATTATTTTCTAAATTGACTGCAGCAACAATAGTAATGAGTGTGTGATATGCAGAATCGCAAAATCAATGCAATTATAAAAAAAATGAAAAAAAAAGAGAATGATAGGATTTTGATTTTTGCGATGCTTTTCTAATGTTTCTGAATTCAGAAATTTGCCACAATTTTAGGGGTTACTAATTTGATGAAGAAGATGTGATAATCTATCTTGAAACAAATTTTGGGTGTCACTATATATAGTATGGAAGATACATCAATTTGTAACAGCCGCAACACTTCTCAAACGGTATTTTCTTTCTTACGTACATGTTTGTTCGTTTGAATTTCCAAACGTCTATTTCTAATTATTTTCAACAATTATATTTTCCGCCATTTCTGCCTATTAAAATTCAAAATCTGGGCTTGATAAGGGATTCAAATATATCATGTAAATTTAATAATTCTATTCAAACATATTGTTTCGATCCAAACCCACCTCGACCTGTTTTGGTTCGCTTGGATCGATAGTGCATGCACATTTATGACTATGTAAGACCTTATTTAAGCAAATATGTTTTTCATTTTTCCAAGATATTGGACAGTTTCCACTTCCCATTCTTTTTCTCTCATTCTCATTTTAAAACAAAGCACTCGAACAAATTTTATAAAATTTTCAGTAATTACCCTCTAATTTTTTTAATAAAATTTCTCAATCAACTTTTGTAGAAAAATCAGCGCGTAAGTAGGTGTCTTAAGTGACTGAATCTATACATAGCGATAATTTACCATAGTACACCAATATGAAATGGTAGACTAAGCATTGAACTAATGATCTTATGTGATGCACTAGATATGTTTCATGCCCTCATTTTCTTTTCATTAGAATCTCCTTAGCCGATGCATGGATTGTCCTTGTGTCTATAATTATTGTTTGATGAAATGCCCTTAGAGACTTAAGCCATAGTCTCGCTTTATGCGACATCACCTTCATGCATTCATATCGATAGGTTTATTTCAAGTGTCCTATAATTATACAATTAAACAAAACTTATGTATATACTTATTAAGTACTAACTGGTACAACCTCCACTGCATCAACATAGGTGTCAAGCACTCTTCTTGAAATGAAAATAATATTAATTGCTCAGATTTATATTACAGTGCTTCAAATCACAAAGTATAATGTATTTTTCTTATTGAACTAAAGATAATGAATTTCATTATGCTAAATCAATTTTCCATTACAAGCGATTTTTAAGTTGCCTTTAAGCTCATTCTTTTTTATGTTTTCAACATCAAATCACTTGTAAGTCCTTTAGTGAACCGATCGACCAAGATTTATGTAACACCCCGTAAAATATACCTAAAGGCATGAATATTAACAATAAATTAAATAAACAATTTAATAATCAGGCTAGAAAATGAGATTTTGCAGCTTTAAGAATTTGGCTATGAAAATCTTTTATTTGGATTCATGGCGAAATTCTGAACCGTTTTCATATAAAATATGTTGAAAATGGTGAAAGTATGAAGAAGTTACAAACAAACGTAATTGGACATTAAAACGCAAATATATATAAATATATATATATATATATATATATAATCATATGAGTAATATATAAATATATCCAAAATATATTCAAATAAATATGGATGAGTTTGAATTTCAAATAACGGATAAGATAGAGGGGATAGAAAATATTGTAACCATGGCAAGAGATTAAACAAATAAAGTAACGTAATATATAATTAAACACCTCAGCCCATATGCGTTTATTGGGAACTTCAGCGACTCGGAGGTCGACTGCCCCTTAAAGGGGTGTCAACCACCGGTCGACCGTCTAGCGGCTGAAATGCCCAATAAGGCTAGGTTTGGTTTTAGGGTTAATATATAAAAAAGGATGGCCAGAATTATATCTAAATAATACAATGACCCAATCTTACACAAGCGACTATATATGGACCCTCAAACCTCACAACTAAACCCTAGCCATTTTTGTACAGTGTGCCGCCACTCTGCCTCTACCTCCATTGAAATCTAGAATTAGGTTTTTCTATCTTCTTCTAATCTACTTCTCTTTTTCTCTAATTCTCTTCTAATAAATATAAATTAGAAACATATTTTGGAATTCATATGATATATATATATATATATATTCTTATATATATATATAGGTTTCTAGAGTTGGGAATTTCGTTCAAAAGGCACAACAACATTTGATTTACGCTCTCCAAATCGATGTGAGTGGAATATTGTATTTCTTAGTCATATTCTACTTTTTGCAGATTAATATATTGATTAGTATGCCCAACGGGATTTGGAAAATGATAATATCAATACAAAAAACCCAAATCCTCTATTTTATGTTTGCGTAAGAATTGCCAATTTATTGGGTTTGTGAATCTTGGTCTTAATATTGAATTGAGAGTAAAAGGAATGTTGTGTTTCTACTTTATGTAATTCATCCTTATGTCTAAATATTTGATTGTAACCTAAAAGGGTTTAGATTTGGTTTGGTTCATGATTTTATTAGGTTTGGGTTCTATTTTGAATCCAAACGTATTCATACTTTAATTCTATCAAATATAAATGTTTTTATGTGCAATACACCAAAAAGGGGTGAATTATAGAAGGTGGAGCTTATAAATATAAACATATATATATATATATATATGTGTGTGTGTGTGTGTGTGTGTATGTGTGTGTACATGTGTATATTATACTCTTTTCTTGATCCATTATTAAAATCATTCCAATAAGTCAAGGATGCAAGTTGAAATTTGTATGTGTGTTGTATTTTCCATTCACTGCTATTTGTTATTATGTTATTATGCCATCATGCCTAAAATCTAGTGGTCAAAATATGAAAATTGACTTGTATACCTTTAAACTTAGGACAAGTTGACAATTTTTATCTCGTTAGAATGTTCTCTCGTTCATACCAGCATTTGCTTTATTTAGGCGTTATAATTATTATACTTATATAGCGTAATCAACGTAATTAACGTAATATTAACGTAATATTAACGTAATAAATGCGATTAGGATAGGATTCGAATTTGAAATGTCCCTATATATATTGATTGCTTGTGTGTATGTATAGAATGGCTTTACATATATTAATAAGTGACACACATACACGAGGTTAGTTGCCATTCGTGGTATAAGTCTGCCCGGAACCAATTGGCAAATCCAACAACCACAAGTAGACCCAACTAATGTGAGAGGTCTGGGTGTCATGGGTCATTCAAATTTAGTACACTATGACATGAGGTTAAACCTACTTGTAGTAGAAATCTTCCCAGAACTGCCCGGCATATCCAACATCTATAGGTATACGCTTTAATGTGAGAGGTTTAGTATGTGTATATATATAACACTATATGTATATATAAGTCTATTATGTGTGAAAATAGGTAGGTTTACTACACCTTGAGAAGGTCTTAAGTGGACGACTCTCTTTTTTTATCTAATTTGGGTCTTAAGTGGTTAGGGCTTGGATCCCCTCCGAATGTTTATTCCTTGGAGAGGAACCAAAGTCATGGGACCCACCCTTATTAGATTCGAAGTAAGTCTATGGGTCTTCATTCTCTAAAAGTGGTTAGGCATAAGCGATAATGGATTAGGGTAGTTCACGGGGGATGTCCACTTCCTTTATAAGCTTATAGGGGATCAACTTAGGGACAAGACCGGTATATATAAAAGATATGTGGTCATAGCATGCTCACCAACTATCTAAGGGAAGTCTTAAGCGACATAGGTATTCTACCGTAATATCAGTTAAGTAGTAACGTTCACAATACTACTTCTCATATTACAATTGAGAGTATAGACTTAAAAATGCTGATGTATTAGGACGGGGTCTTAAGAGGCTAAGGTCCACCACTGGGTTATAAGAGATCATAAGAATTCACCTTTAATAAGGCCATAAGTGACCGAGAATGCCCGCCTCATTGGGTCTTTACCCTGAAAGCACTAATGAGTGATTGACATGGATATCCACCTCATTGGTTACATACTTTGTGACTGTGTGAATGATTGTGTGTTGCATAAACATATCTTGACATATGTAATCTGCCAAAATCTAGGGTATGGACTTTAAGTAAATACTATATTTCAGTCACACAGAACTTTATGTTCTGACCCCTCTCCTTAACATATAAAAAAAGTCAGTGGGTGGGGTAGCATTCATGGATGAAATAATGATGGAGGCTGAAGATGAAGGCATTATGCTACTGTTAGTTGTTATTTTTGTACTTCTTATGGAACTTTTGAGAATGAATTTATTGATGTACCCATGGAACAAATGTAATCTTGACTGTTGTGTTGGAATTCTGTGTTTTTTAATAAAGTGGTATATCATATTTCAGTATTATATTTTCTCGTTCTACTATGTTAGATTTCCATTCGAAGTGAATATGTATATATTATTTGTGCAAATGTAATTCCTTACAGGAACCAATGACCCATTTAGAACGGTTCTAATTTTCGATGGGCCTTTTCTAGGTCGAAATTTAGGCCTCAGGCAGGTTGTTACATTTGGAATCAGAACCTAGGTTACCCCATTATAAAGGAATTGTACGAATGAGAGACGTATTTGTATATTGAAAAAGGTTTTTCAAACTACATATAAATATATAATACATATTTACCCCCAATAAGCATACACATCTATACAAAGTAACTTTATTGTTTTCTTCCCTTTTCAGCTTAAATACTATCTCAGGAGTATCCGCTAAAGGATTCTTCCTTTTTTTCAAATAGTAGAATGGATGATAATCCTACTGAGAAGGGAAACCAGTCAAGGCCTCAATACTTGCCAAAATGGTTCCAACAATATCTCCATACTGTGGAACAAGTCCCTGTTGCTATTCCCACCCTAGCGGTGCCTATAGCTCCTGTCGTTGAGGTAGCCTTTGACTTTTCTCGCTTCTATAAGAGCTTTGCAAACCTTGGAAGAAAATCATTCACTGGAAAGGAAGGTTTTACTAATGCCAATCTTGGATAATGGACTGCAAAAGAATTTTCGAAGCTACTGGCTGGCCTGATGAAGTGAAAAGGAGAACTGCGACCAGGTACTTGAAATTGGAGGACCTTAAATGATGGAATTTAGTATCTGGAGAGAACGAGGGCAGGATATTTACATGGGCCGAATTCAAAACCCGTTTCGAAGCAAAGTTTTTGCCAAGAGCAAAAATGATGATACAGTTGGAAATATTTATCCACCTCAAGTAAGGAAGCTTGAGCTTGCAAGCCAAATTTATCGAATTGAGTAGTTTGAAAA
Source organism: Allium sativum (assembly GCA_030737875.1). Taxonomy (NCBI): domain Eukaryota; kingdom Viridiplantae; phylum Streptophyta; class Magnoliopsida; order Asparagales; family Amaryllidaceae; genus Allium; species Allium sativum. Next base: position 535,918,738 of record CM060926.1, read on the forward strand.
AGGTTTACTAAACACCCCCATAAACAAGGCCTTGAGATTGTTAAAGGGTTGAACTCCCTACAGAAGGAAACTTTATTCGCACAAGTAACATTTGGGGTAACTTTTTAAACCCTAGTAGAGACAGCTATCCTATGCATGGCTGAAGGCTCCAAGAAGGATAAAGAAGGTGAGAAAGGAGAAGGAGGTTCCAACAAGAATATGAAAAATGAATGGTTGAAGAACAAGAAGAAAGATGGAAAATTCAAAAATGAAGCAAAGACTTGTACAAGGTGCAACCGCAAGGGCCATGAGGCCAAGGATTGTAGGACCTCGTCAGCAAAGAAGGAATTCAAAGGAAAGTGTTTTAACTTCCATGAAGAAGGACACATGTATAAGGACTCCCCAAAGCCCAAAGTTATATGAAGTGGTCAGAATTATGCAATAGAGGAAGCACCAATTCAGAACCGACCCCCAAAAGACCAAGGACAACCCGCACTTGAAGGTATAACTTCTGTTTTAGGAAATTCTTTATTCACCTTGTTCAATTTCGGAGTAACTCTTCTTTTATCTCTAAGATATTAATTAATCTTTTGAACCTTCCCTTGTCTATCTCTGATAGTCTGATAGAGGTGGCCAACCCTATTGGAGGATCTAAGTATCTTGATCTGTTTTGCAAATACCTAGTAGTGGAGGTCAACAATGTTGAGTTCCTTTGCAAAGCGTATGAGCTGAATTTTTATGGGGTGTAACCTTATCCTAGGTATGGATTGGATATCATTTTATAGGGCCATCCTAGATTGCGACAAGAGAATCGTTCGTCTTAAGAGTCGAGGAGGACGTAGTCTATGTATTCCTTGTAATGTTAGGAACAAGGATAAATCCTTATTATATTCCTTATCTCCTAGTTCAGAAGGGCCATCTTTGGTCCCTATAGTACGTGAGTTCTTGGATGTCTTTTAGGAAGTCATGGGGTTCCACCCTACAGAGAAATCTCTTTTCGTATTGACCTAGAGAAGGACGCTGGACCAGTAGCACTACCCTCAAAGCATATGGCACCTAAGGAAATAAGGGAGTTGGATAAGCAGATTTCAGGATTACTATAGAAATGTTTCGTTCGGTGAAGTACCTCAAAATGGGGTTCACCTGTTGTGTTTGCCACCAAAGCAGACAGATCTTTATGACTTTGTGTGGATTATAGGGAACTTAATAAGTTGACCAAGAAGAATAGGTACCCCTTACCTAGAATCGATGACCTTTTCGACCACTTGGGAGGATCTCGAGTATTTTCCCAATTAGACCTTGCCACTGTATTCCACCGGTTAAGGATTGTTGAGGACAGTAAGGACAAAACTGCGTTTAGGACGCTGGATGGATTGTTCCAATGGGAGGTTATGCCCTTCGGACTGACGAATGCACCCGCCTTCTTTGTTGATTCTAAATAAGATTGCGGTAGTCTTCGTAGAGATGTTTTCAAAAGACTGCATGAAAAACACTTTAGACAAGTTTTAGGGATATTAAGGAAGAACGAATTGAAAGCAAAATGCTCGAAGTGCTATTTATGGAGAGAAGAAGTTAGATTTTTAGGACAAATTGTATCAAGTGAAGGCTTGGCCATTGACCCCATGAAGATCGAGGCAATCAAGGAATGGAGGATACCTCAAAATGCTATGAAAATTAGAAGCTTCGTTGTATTGGTCAGATCTTATCGAAAATTCATTAAAGATTTTGCAAAGGGTGCTACTCCTTTAACCCAACTAACAAATAAGAATTTGGTATTTTCTTGAAGTAATAAATGTGATACAACCTTTAAGAGATTAAAGGAAGTATTAACTAGCGCGCCAGTCCTAATTATACCTGATGGTTCAAAATTGTTTACAGTTTACACTGATGTGCATGGGACCGGTTTAGGTGTGGTCCTTATGCAAGAAGGAAGAGTAGTTGCTTACGTTAGTAGACAACTCAAGGATCCGGAAAAGAGATACCCATTTCATGAACTTGAGTTAGCGCAGTAGTGTTCGCCCTTAAAATGTGGAGGCATTAGCTTTTAGGGGAGCAATTTGAACTTTTAACCAACCATAAATCCCTAAAGTATTTATTTTCTCAACATGACCTAAACTTGAGACAACAACGGTGGATGGAATATATTGCCTCATTTGATTTCATGATCCAATATACCCTGGGAAAAGGAAATGTTGTGGCAGATGCGTTAAGTAGGAAACATGCAACTTTGAATACGATCTCAGAATGGAAAAAATTAGAGTTTCTCTCTAATTTTAATTTACAACCCTCACCATTCACTTCTAATGGTTTTCTTAGAGCTATGATAATTAGACCTACTCTAGAAGAGAGTAGTCGAAGTACACAAGTCCTTTACGAAGAATTAAGAAGCATAAAGGAGAAAGTGGGAAAGAAAGAGACCTTTCCCCACTCGTCTAGATATTTGATAGGCGATGATGGAAGTTTACTTTGGAATGGATGACCCCACATTCCTAAAGATGAAGAGTTGAGGAAAGAAATTCTAGAGGAGTGCCATAGGTCAAGAATGACTATACACCCCGGTGGGGATAAAATGTACAAAGATATGAAGAGGAATCTCCATTGGGAAGGAATGAAGAAAGATGTACCTGAGTTCTTGGCTAAATGTTTGACATGCCAAAAAGTGAAAGCGGACCAAGGGAAGCCCGGAGGATTGTTACTATCTTTAGAGATTCCCATGTGGAAATGGGAACATATTTCCTTGGACTTTGTAGATGGAATTCCTAGAATCCAATGGGGGTAATGAGGCCATTTGGGTTATGATAGATCATTTAACCAAAAGCGCTCAATTTATATCAATCAAGAAGACAAGGATTGTAGCCTTGTTAGCCCAACTACATGTCAAAGAGATAGTCAGATGACATGGTATCCCATCAAGTATAGTGAGTGATAGAGACCTCTTGTTCGCAAGCGAATTTTGGAGAAGCCTACAAGCAGCATTGGAAACGACCCTCAACCTAAGCACAGCCAATCATCCGTAGACTGACAGCCAGACAGAAAGAGTAAATCAGATTTTGGAAGACTTGCTTAGAGTTTGCATCATCGACTTTGGAGGAGTTTAGTAGCAGCGCCTACCGGTCGTAGAGTTCACCTATAACAACAGTTTTCAAACGACGATTGGTATGGCCCCATTGAAGCACTTTACGGGAGGCCATGCAAGTCACTAACTTGTTGGTGGGAAACTACCGACAAGGTTCTACTCGGACCAGACTTCGTCCGTGATTCCATGGAGAAGATATCCTTGATTAGGTAGAGGATGAAGGCAGCCAAAGGCCGTCAGAAATCGTATGCCAATAAACGAAGAAGAGAGCTTGAGTTTAATGTTGGAGATTTGATATTCATAAAAGTATCCCCTCTTAAGAAGACTGTTTGGTTTGGGAGGACTGGGAAATTGTCTCTTAGATTTGTTGGACCTTTTCGCATCATCGAGAAGATAGGATCTTTGGCTTATCGAGTGGATCTCCCAGAGCATCTATCGGGAATCCATAATGTTTTTCATATATCACATTTAAGGAAATGCCTTCATGATTCTGCTATTAGTCTCGAGCTTGATGAAATTGGGGATGTAGAAAAACTCGATTGGAGTCCAAGGTTCCCCATGCCACTGTAAGGATTATAGAGCACAAAATCAAGAGACTCCACAACAAAACTGTTCGCCTTATCCGAGTACAATGGGGAAATGATCCTGCGGAAAGCACATGGGAGACCGAGGACAAGATGAGATAGACTCACCCAGAGCTTTTCTTAGGTAATTTTTCCTTAAAATAACATTTATGGATGCATTGTGATTGCTAGATTGGATTTTAGAAAATGGATGCAACACCATTGCACATCGCACTCGTATAGAAATATATGCATAATTAGGTTGTTTGCATACATATTGCATCACTTATTACACCTACATGCTAGGACATTGCTCACTTTAGTGGGTCTGCGGTTCATCTCACTACGAGTCATGGATGCTAATGGATGAATCAAAAATAACATGGATGTACAACATGGACGTTTCAAGCGAGTTGTGTTTTTCACCCCTTTAAATAGATTTTGGGACAAAATCTATTTTAAGGGGGGAAGAATGTAACACCCCGTAAAATATACTTAAAGGCATAAATATTAACAATAAATAATTTTATAATAAGGCTAGAAAATTAGATTTTGCAGTTTTAAGAATTTGATTATGAAAATATTTTATTTGGATTTATGGTGAAATTTTGAATCGTTTTCATATATAATATGATGAAATCGGTGAAAGTACAAAGAATTTACAAGCAAATGAAATTGGATAGTAAAACGCAATATATATATATATATATATATATATATATATATAATCAGATGAGTAATATATAAATATATCCAAAATATATTAAAATAAATATGGATGAGTATGAATTTTAAACAGAGGATAAGATAGAGGGGACAAAATATTGTAAACAACGCAAGAGATTAAACAAACAAAGTAATGTAATATATAAGTAAACACCTCAGCCCATATGCGTTTATTGGGCACTTCAGCGACCAGTAGGTCGACCACCCCTTAAAAGGGGTGTCGACCACCTGGCGGCTCAAATGCCCAACATGGCTAGCTTTGGCCAGGTTTTTAGGGTTAATATATATAAAAGGATGGCCAGGATTATATCTAAATAATCCAAAGACCCAAGCTTACAAAAGCGACTATATGTAGACCCTCTAACCGCATAACTAAACCCTAGCCATTTTTTTACAGTGTGCCTCCACTCTGCCTCTGCCTCCATTGAAATCCAGAATTAGGTTTTTTTGTCTTCTTCTAATCTACTTCTCTTTTTCTCTAATTCTCTTCTAATAGATTTAGATTAGACACATATTCTGGAATTCATATGATATATATATATATCTGATTTATATATTCTTATGTATATATAGGTTTCTAGATTTGGAAATTTCATTCAAAAGGCACAACAACGTTTGATTTGCGCTCTCCAAATCTATGTTAGTGGAATATTGTATTTCTTAGGCATATTATACTTTTTGTAGATTAACATATTGATTAGTATGCCTAAGGGGATTTGGAAAACTATAACATCAATTCAAAAACCGTCGAATCCTCTATTTTATTTTTGTGTAAGAATTTTCAATTTATTTGGTTTGTGAGTGTTGGTCTTAATATTGAATTGAGAATAAAACTGGTGTTGTGTTTCCACTTTATGTAATTCATCCTTATGGCTAAATATTTGATTGTAACCTAAAAGGGTTTAGATTTGGTTTGATTCATGATTTGATTAGGTTTGGGTTCTATTTTGAATCCAAACGTTTTCTTACTTGAAGTCTATCAAATATTAACTTTTTTATGTGTAATACACCAAAAAGGGTTGAATTAGATAAAGTGAAGCTTATAAATATACATGTATATATTTATATCCGTATATGTGTATATTATACTCTTTTCTTGATCCATTATTAAAATCATTCCAATAAGCCTAGGATGCAAGTTGAAATTTGTATGTATCTTGTATTTTCCATTCACTTCTATCTATTATTATGTTATTAAGCCATCTTTCCTAAAATGTAGCGGTCAAAATATGGAAATTAACTTGTATACTGTTAGCACCATTAAAACGCGGTTCAAAAATTGATACATCTACCGTTTAGTGAAGCGACTGGTCATACACCATTCTAATCGGTCGGACATGCTACACGCTCAGGTCGATCGGTCTTAGTGCCCCGGATCGGTCGGCATCATCGGACCGGTCGGTCTCAAGCTCTGCTCGGTAACGTATCAGATCGGTCTTGAAATAATTAAGTGGCATTGGCACTATATATTCGGCATTTCAGAGTTTAAAAGGTGGGCATGCTACAAGCAAATATGGATTGGCATTCTAAAAGCCACATGGCTTTCAAAGGCTCTATATACGTTATGTGTAAACCGATATTAATGTGAATATATGGATCAACACATACTATAAAGTATAAATGAGCACATGGGGAAGAATCAACAGCATATATGCATGCATTGTTTATGTATGTATGCATTGTTTGCAAATACAAAGTTAGATGAACCCACATGAACAGAAGAGAGACATGGTCAGCATAAATACGAAATATTGGATTATGCACTATATTATTCATACACATATCACGTAACAGTGGTGTGATTACATATGTAGTTTCATGCGAAAGTATTTGGTACCAACGTACAATAGAAACATTATGCTATGGCATGGCCTTAAACTAACTAAGTGACGTTGGCACCTTATATTCGACGTGAATATTATTACAAAGGATGATAGCAGGAACTCCAATACAACTATCGGCAAAATAAGGCTACATGGCGTAGTATGAAGGAGGGACATAGCATAAAGGTGAGGTGTTGGACTATTGTTCTGACAAGAACATACATGGCGGTGACATTCTTGTAAAATAGACGGTCGGTCTTACATTGAAGTATACAGTTGGTGCAGTTCAATTCCTGGTCGGTCGGTATCAAACAAAAATAAAAGAGGCGCCATGCATTTATAGATGGTGAAACAAGCTGATCGGTACAGAAAAAGACAAGCATGGCATAGTTGTAATTAAGGTATGCAATGTCTTAGTGGTCGACAGTAAAGGAAATGCAAATCGATCGGTACCTAAAATCTGAACCGATCGGTATATATAACACGGACCGATCGGTATGGACCGGTCAATATTTAAAGCATGACCGATCGGTACTCTAATGTCAGCTGTGTACAACTATACTAGTGACAGTTTCGTAAATATTTTTATGACCGATCGTTACCCTACACACCATAATTACAACACTACCACTACCTCCAAACTACACCTATAAATACCCCCATTTCTCTACCATTCAAGGGACCGATTTTTCTATCTCGAAGGGCTAACTAATTCATTTCCCCACCACTCTCAAGCATTCCAAGCTTCATTAATGGCTTCTCAAGCTCACTCCATCTTCCTCCAACAACAAACGGATCAAATCAAATCTTCTCCGCACTCCATTAAAATCTCTCAGTCTCAACCTAAGTGATATCCAACTGCTACTAATCCTCTCTAAAGCCTAGATATAATGCAAAATCACCATGGAATCAAGGAAATCTACTCAAGTGATCAAGTGTTGAAGATATTCCCCAATCTCCACCGCACTTAGAGAAGATCAAACTGTTCCTTTGTTAGATTCAAGTGAAATCTAGATTAAAGAGAGAAATAAAAGAGAGAAATGTCACAAATGAGTAAAGTGGATCAAATAATGTAATTTGTAAATTATCTAATGATAATAAAGAGAGCTTCCATAATGGACGTAGGTCTAAATTGACCGAACCACTTAAAAAATCCTTTGTTCTTTACTTTTTGCTCTTTATTTGTGTTTGTGGCTCTGTAACTTCAAATTATATCATTTGGTGAAGTGCTCTAAGAGCACCTTTGTTGTTGTGGCCATATTTTGGTTTCAACATTACCTTTAAACTTAAGACAAGTTGACAATTTTCATCTCGCTAGAACGTTCTCTCGTTCCATACGAACGTTTGCGTTATTTAGGCGTTATACTTATTATACTTATATAGCGTAATCAACGTAATTAACATAATAAATGGATTAGGATAGGATTCGAATTTGAAATTTCCTCATATATAATGATTGCTTGTTTGTGTATAGAATGGCTTTACATACATTAATAAGTGACATACAAACACGAGTTTAGTTGTTGTTTGTGGTATAAACCTGCCCGGAACCAACCGGCAAATCCAACAAGCACAAGTAGGCCTAACTAATGTGAGAGGTCTGGATGCCATGGGCCATTCAAACTTAGTACACTATGACACGAGGTTAAACCTACTTGTAGGAGAAGTCTTCCCGGAACCACCCGGCATATCCATCATCTACAGGTATACAGTTTAATGTGAGATGTATAGTGTATATATATAACTATATATATAGGTCTATAATGTGTGAAAATAGGAAGGTTTACTACACCTTGAGAAGGTCTTAAGTGGTTGACTCTCTTCTTATCTAATTTGGGTCTTAAGTGGTTAGGACTAGGATCCCCTCCGAAGGTTTATTCCTTTGAGAGGAACCAAAGTCATGGGACCCACCCTTAAGTAAGTCTATGGGTCCTCCTTATCTAAAAGTAGTTAGGCATAAGCGGTAACAGAGCAGGGTAGTTCACGGGGGATGTCTACTTCCTTTAGAAGCTTGTAGGAGCTCAACTAGGGACGGGATTGGTATATATAAAAGATATGTGGCCATATCATGCTCACCAACTTCCAAGGGATGTCTTAAGTGACATAGGTGTTCTTCTGTAATATTAGTTAAGTAGTAACGTTCGTAATACTACTTCTCATATTACAATTGAGAGTATAAACTTAAGAACGTTGTCGTATTAGGACAGGGTCTTAAGAGGCTAGGTTCCGCCTCAGGGTTATAAGAGATCATAAGAATCCACAATTAAGAGGGCCATAACTGACCGAGAATGCCTGCCATGTTAAGTCTTTACCCTTAAAGCACTAATGAATGGTTGACATGGATATCCACCTCATTGGTTAGATACTTTGTGATTGTGTGAATGATTGTGTGTTGCGTAGACATACCTTGACATATGTAGCCTGCCAAAATATAGAGTATGGACTTTAAGTAAATACTATAATTCAGTCACACAAAACTTTATGTTCTGACCCCTCTCCTTAACATATCCATCAAGTCAGTAGGTGGGTAGAATCCATGGACGAAATAATGATGGAGGCTGAAGACGAAGACGTTAGGCTATTATCAGTTGTTATTGGTGTACTTCTTATGGAAACTTTTGAGAATGAATTTATTGATTTACCCATGGAACAAATGTAATTTTGACTATTGTGTTGGAATCCTGTGATTTTTAATAAAGTAGTACATCATATTTTAGTATTATATTTTCTTGTTCCGCTTTGTGAGATTTCCATTCGAACTGTATATGTATATATCATCTGTGCAAATGTAATTCCTTGCAGGAACAAACGACTCATTTAGAATGGTTCTAAGTTTCAGTGGGCCTTTTCTGGATCAAAATTTAGGCCCATTCCGGGCGGGTTGTTACAATTTAGACTGATCTCCCAAAATTTATGGTAGATACCCCATTAGTGAGTATTTTCTTCACCGCACTGTGCCTTACACGAATATGCCTTTATTTACCATTATAATCCTGGCTGTATGCTCTCGATAATATTGCTTCATTATATAAATGTACAAATATCAGAGGCATAAGTTTTGGCCATCTGCATATTTCTTAACCATTTCACTTCTTTACTACAAGAAGCTGGTGCTATATATTCATCAGCCGTGATAAAATCTACAGTATATGTTTGTTTGTTTAAGGCCCAAGACATTGCTCATACACCAAGATTGAATGTCCATCCACTGCTAGATTTATTATTATCCTCTCTTTAAATATTCCAACTAGCATCCGTGTATCCTTCAATTACACTTGTACACCCACTGTACTATGTACCGTAGTTCATGGTTCCTTTTTAAATATTCCAATATTATATTTACAACTAATATGTGAATAAGGCTAGGATTACTAGTATTTCTCATCATCTCACCAACAGTGTATGCAATATTTATTCTTAAGCATGTCATAGCATACATAAGCCTATTCACAACTTCAACATATTCTAACCGATGTTTTGCTCTACCCATATTAGAATATAGTTGCATATACGACTAAAGTGGGGAGCTTATAGGTTTGCAATCAAATCGACTAAACCATTTTACAATCTTCTTAAGGTAATGAGACTAGATAATGGTCAACCCTTGTATTGTTTTATGATTCTTATTATTAGCATTATAGCTTTTTTCATATCCTTCATCTCAAAACATGAAGATAAAAAATTTTGATTTCTTCAATACCTAAGGTATCAATCCCAAATATTGACAAATAATCAATATAAAGGCGTATTATCGAACCTTTACCAACATGAAAATTTCTATAGGCACATTTGTTAAATTCAAAAATCCTAAAACGGTTTTAGTATTATGGCTTTATCTAATTTTTCATGTCATTATTTTTATAGTGACCCGTATACGACCCGTATACTAGATAATTTAATATTTTATTTAAATATTAATAATTAATTAATTAATGGTTCTAAAATATAATTTTTATGTATGATCGGATCAGGATGCGAAACAACATCCATCAAGTTCAAAGGGTTCGTTACATGAAGAAAAAGTAAGAGGATCACAGTATTTTGAGATTTCACGTTTCAGGAGCAAAACGTCTCATTATTTGTGAAAATCATAGTTTTGAGGTGTAGTGTTGGATTAAGGTGAAATAATATTTTCAGAAATGTGGTGATGAGGTGATATACACAAGCAAGTTTCATTACAATTGGATTTACTGTTTAGCCGTGCAAACTCTAAATATATGTCGCTTATAATTTTGAAAGTTGAATGTTTGGAAAAGGGTTAGAAGCCACAAAAATAGGATCTGATTTCGATCCATATTCCATTACATTCAGATGACGTATTTACATCTAGATCACTTATGGATTTGTGTCAATCAGAGTCTGGATCCATTTGACCCATTTTGGACCTTCCATTCTAAATATGGGCTCATAGGTCCAGAATAATATTATTGTAATCTCAAGCACTAGTCATCATTAAACCTAACATTCAATGGTCCACATTTCTCCTCTAAATCCATCTAATTTCATTAAAAACTTTCAACATGAAAGTTGTTCTTATCATTGATACAAATCGGTTTTCCCCGTTCACCGATCAGATTATTGTTGTATACGATAATTGAGAAAACCCAATATTGCCCATTTTTTAATTTTTTGCTTTCTCAGATCACACCATTGAGAACTAGCTCTTAGCTCCAAAAGAAAAAGTGTGAATAATTGAAAAACAAAGAGAATTGCTCTGATTTATGGTCGATCGAAGTTTTGTAGGAGAGAGCAATCTGCATTTTAGTGTTTTTTTTTGTTTTTGTACATTTCATGCAAAAAGTTGATCATCTGTGGTTTGATTTTTGGGAATTGGTAGCTAGTAGGGAGGCAATTCAGATGAGGTTAGGTTGGTGGTGTAACACCCTGTAAAATTCATTAGTATTAATAAATAAATAAATAAATAAATAAAAACAAGTAATTAAATGATATGGCTGGAAAATGAGATTTTGCAGCTTTAGGAATTGGTAGCTAGTAGGGAGGCGGTTCAGATGAGAATGCCACCTCGTTGGGTCTTTTCCCTAAAAACACTAATGGGAGATTGACTTGGATATCCACTCCATTGGTTAGAAACTTGATGTTTGTTGTGTGCTACGTAGACATACCTTGACTTATGTAACCTGCTAAAAATATAGGGTATGGACATTAAGTAACATTATATTTTAGTCACACAGGACTTTATGTTCTGATCCCCACTCCTTAACATCCAACAGGCCAGTAGATGGTGTAAAGCCATGGATGAAGTCATGGTTGAAGCCGATAAAGAAGACGAAGTTATTGTGATATTATTAGCAGTTATGATTGAGTTCTTTTGGAACCTTATGAGATTGAACTATTTGATGTACCTTTTGAATAAATATAACTGTGTATTTTTGTGGTTTTGAAATAAATGTTGCATTATTTTTGGTATTATATTTTCTCTTTCCGCCGTGTGAGATTTCCATTCAAAGTATATGTTATTATTATCTATGCAAATGTAATCCTTATAAGAACCAACGACCCGTTTAGGATGGCTCTAAGTTTCGATGGGCCTTTTCTGGTTCAAAATTTAGGCCCATTCCGGGTGGGTTGCTGCAATTGGTATCAGAGCATAGGTTATCGATTATAAGGGAAATATACGTATAAGAGGTGTATTTGTGATTTGAAAAAGATTTTTCAAACTATATATTCAATATATACATTTACCCCCAATAAGCATACGCATTTATACTAGGCATCTTTATCATTTTCAGCGTTAAATACTATCTCAAGAGTATCCATTAAGGGATTCTTCCTTTTCTTTTCAGATAGTAGAATGGATGAAAATCAAAATGAGCAGGGTAACCAGGCAAGGCCCAGATACTTGTCTGAATGGTTCCAGCAGTACTTCCGTACTGTGGAATAAGTCCCTATCGCAAATCCTGCCCCAACGGCTCTGCAGCTCCTGCCGTTGAAGCGCCCTTCGACTTTTCTCGCTTTTGTAAGACCTTTACGAATCTTGGAGCGAAATTGTTTTCTAGAAAGGAAGGCTTTGCTAGTGCCCAATCTTGGGTTATGGATTGTGAAAGAATCTTTGAGGCTACAGCCTGGCCCAACGAAGTAAAAAGAAGGATAGCGGCCTGGCATTTGAAGGATGAAGACCTTGGGTGTTGGAACATAATATCAATGGAGAACGAAGGCCGAACATTTACATGGGCCAAGTTCAATACCCGGTTTGAAGCGAAGTTTTTACCCTAGGCAGAAATGACTATTCAGCTAGAGAAATTCATACACCTCAAGCAAGGAAGCTTGAGTCTGCGAGAATATGTATCCAAATTCATTGAGTAATGTAAATTTGGGAGAGGTTTGGTAGACACTCCAACCCTTAGATTTGTCAAAGGACTGAACTCCCCGTTGAAGGGGACGTTATTAGCCCAAGTAACGTTTGGGGAAACTTTCGAGACTCTAGTTGAGACAGCTACCCTATGTGCAGCCGAAAGCTCCAAGGAGGATAAAGATAGAGAGAAAGGAGAAGGCTCCAATAAAAATAAGAAGAAGGAGTGGTGGAAGAACAAGAAAAAGAAAAAAATTCAAAAAGGACGCAAAGACTTGTACGAGGTGCAACCGCAAGGGCCATGAGGCTAAGGATTGTAGGAGCTCGTTGGCGAAAAAGGAGTTTAAGGGAAAATGTTATAACTGCCACGAAGGATACATGTCCAAAGACTGCCCAAAGCCCAAAGTAAACAAGAGTGGCTAGAACTATGCAATTGAAGCAACCCCAGTTCAAATCCTACCCCCAAGAGACCAAGGGAAGCCCGCACTCAAAGGTATAATCTCTATTTTAGGAAATTCAGCATACACCTTGTTTGATTCCGGAGCGACCCATTGTTTTATCTCCAAGCGATTAGTAAATCTGTTGAACCTTTCCATATCTACCTTGGATAGTCTGATAGTGGTGGCCAACCCTATCAGAGGATCTATGTATCTTGAGTTGTTGTGTAAAGACCTAGTATTAAAGGTCGACAATGTCGAGTTCAATTGCGAAGTGTATGTGTTGGATTTTATAGGCTATAACCTTATATTAGGTATGGGTGGGCTATCGTTTTATGGGGCCATCCTAGATTACGTTAAGAGACTCGTTCATCTTAGGAGCTAAGGAGGACGTAACCTAAATATTCCTTATATTGTTAGAAACAAGGACAAAACCTTATTATATTCCTTGTCTCCTAGTTCTGAAGGACCATCTTTGGTCCCTATAGTCTGTGAGTTTTTGGATGTCTTTGAGGAGCGGGACTTCCACCCCACGGGGAAATCTCCTTTCATATTGACCTAAAGAAGGACGCTAGACCTGTAGCACTGGCCTTGAGGCATATGGCGCCCAAGGAAAGAAGGGAGTTAGACAAACATATTTCAGAGTTGTTACAAAACGTTTTTGTTCGTCGAAGTACCTCAGAATGGGGTGCACCTGTTGTATTTTCCACCAAAGCAGATGGATCTTTAAGACTTTTTGTGGACAATAATGAACTTAATAAATAAACCAAAAAGAACGAGCACCCTTTACTAAGAAGCGATGACCTTTTTGACCACTTGGGAGGAGCCCGAGTATTTTCCCAACTGGACCTTGCAACCGGATTTCACCAGTTAACGATTGCGGAGGACAACAAGGACAAAACTGTGTTTAGGACGCCAAATGGATTGTTCCAATTGGAAGTTATGCTCTTCGAATTAATGAATTCACCCTCTTTCTTTGTAGACCTCATGAGTAGAGTGTTTACGGGCATTCTAAATAAAATTGTGGTAGTCTTCATAGATGATATCCTTATGTTTTTTAAGGATCGTGAAGAGCATGAAAAACACTTGAGACAAGTGTTAGGGATATTATGAAGGAACCAACTGAAAGCAAAATTCTCTAAGTGCCATTTCTAGAGGGAAGAAGTAAGATTTTTAGGACATATTGTGTCGAGTAAAGGCTTGTCGGTACACCACGCGAAGATTAAGGAAATCAAGGAATGGAGGATATTTTGAAATGCTATAGAGGTAAGAAGTTTCCTTGGATTAGCCAGATATTATAGGAAATTCATTAAAGACTTCACAAATATTGCTACTCCATTAACCCAATTGAGAAGGAAGAATTTGGTGTTCACTTGGAGTAATAAAAGTGATACAGACTTTAAGAAATTAAAGGAAGCATTAACTAGAGCACCAGTCTTAATTATACCCGACGGTTCAAAATCATTTACCGTTTACACCGAAACATGTGACACCGGTTTAGGAGCAGTCCTTATGCAAGAAGGAAGAGTAGTTACTTATGCTAGTAGACAACTCAAGGATCCAGAGAAAAGATATCCAGTGCATGACCTTGAGTTAGCCGCAATAGTGTTCGCCTTTAAGATGTGGAGGCACTATCTCTTAGGGGAGAAGTTTGAACTATTTACCGACCATAAATCCCTTAAGTAATTATTTTCTCAACGTGACCTAAACTTGAGACAACAAAGATGGATGGAATATATTGCCCCATTTGACTTTATGATTCAGTATACCCTAGACAAAGGGAATGTTGTGGTGGATGCTTTAAGTAGGAAACCTGCAACTTTGAATGCGATCTCAGACTGGAAACAGTTAGAGTTCCTCGCAAATTTTAATTTGCAGCCCTCACCAACCACTTCTAATGGTTTTCTCGGGGATATGATAATTAGATCTACCCTAAAAGAAAGAGTCCAAAGCGCATAAGGCATTGACAAAGAGTTAAGAGGAATAAAGGAGAAAGTGGTAAAGAGAGAGACCTTTCCTCATTTGGTTAGGTATTCGATTAGCGATAATGGGAGTTTACTTTGGGAAGGGCGACTTTACATCCCTAAGGATGAGGGTTGAGAAGAGAAATTTTAGAAGAGTGTTATAGGTAAAAATTGACCATACACCCCTATGGGGATAAAATGTGCAAGGATATGAAGAGGAGTCTCCATTAGGAAGGAATGAAGAGAGATGTAGCCGAGTTTGTGGCCAAATGTTTAACATGCCAAAAAGTCAAGATGGAGCAAGGTAGCCTAGAGGACTGTTGTTACCTTTAGAGATCCCCACGTGGATGTGGGAGTATATTTCCATGACTTTGTAGATGGACTTCCTAGAATCCAAAAGGGTAATGAGGCCATTTGGGATGTGGTAGACCGTTTAACCAAAAGCGCCCATTTCATACTAGTTAAGAAGACAAGCACTGCAGCCTCGTTAGCCCAATTATATGTCAAAGAGATAGTCAGACTCCATGGCATCAAGTATCATGAGTGATAAAGATCCCTTGTTCACATGCGAATTTTGGAGAAGCATGCAAACTGCATTGGGGATGACCCTTAACTTAAGCACGACTTATCATCTGCAGACCGAAGAACAGATAGAGAGAGTAAACAGAATATTAGAAGACTTGCTTAGAGCTTGTATCATCGACTTTAGAGGAGTTTGGAAGCAGCGTCTACCGCTTGTGGAGTTCACGTTTTTCAAGCGACGATTGGTATGGCCCCTTTCGAAGCGCTATACGGGAGGCCATGCAAATCACCAACTTGTTGGTGGGAAACCACCGACAAGGTTATACTTGGACCAGGCTTCATCTGTGAATCCATAGAGAAGATATCTTTGATTGGGCAGAGAATGAAGGTAGTCGAAGGCCGCCATAAATCGTATGCTGATAAGCGTAGGAGGGAATTAGAATTTAATGTTGGAGACTTGATGTTCATGAAAGTATCCCCTCTTAAGAAAACTGTTCGGTTCGGAAAGGCTAGGAAGTTCGCTCCCATGTTTATTGGGCCTTTTAGTGTCATCGAGAAGATAGGATCTTTGGCCTATCGAGTGGATCTCCCTGAGCGTCTATCGGGAATTCGTAATGTTTTTCATGTATCTCATCTAGGGGTGGGCGCGGGTCGGTCTGGTTTGAAGCTCAAATCGTTACCGGACCACAACAAACGGATAAGCAAAAATGAAGACCGTAATATTATATTTTACTACGGTCCAGTTTCGGTTCGGTTTCAAATGCATTCGGTCTGGTTTTATTTTGATTACAATGACTGAGCATTTGACCATATATGGAGCCTGTGCTGGTATTGCTCCTTTAGCCGCGTTCAAATGAGTTATGGCTACACATTTGTCCCTTTACCCCGTAGTTTTAGTTATACCTGTAGTTTTTGGTTAAGATATGGTCTTGATGCACCTCCTCAAAAATTGTTTCAGTTAAGCAGACTTTCAGAAAATGAAATTGTTGGAAGAAATATAAAATAAATAGTTAGAAACAATCTTCGTTTCCATATTTTCGTGGAGACCAGTCATAAACTTCATAGTATGGGCATCTGCCTGGTCATTTTATGTGCTATTCTTGAGCACTATTTCATTTAAGGGATTTGATGGCCTGGTGGAAATTTTGAGGAAAACACATGGTTTTATTCTTACAGTGGAAGATCTATCTTCGAATATTGGTGTTTTATGATATTTTTTGGCTGAAGTGTTTGATTTCTTCAGAAATTTTCCTGGTAGTTTTTCAAAAAAACGTACTCTTTATGATTTTGCCATTGGCAATACGCTTCAATCATAGACCATGCTTCTTGGCATTTTTGTGTATATTGCCATATCAGCTATGCTAAAATCCTATCTATCAGTAGGCGACTCAGCTTTATACTTGAGTCTATTAGTTCTCTTTGCCAATGAACTAGCAAATATGCGTTTTTCTTTCTTATTGTTCTATGGATATATTGGAGTCTCTCTTCTTAGTCCGGTTATGCATAATCTTTGGATATGGAGAGTTACTGGCAATTCATATCTGTAATGAAGATTTGCCATAACTACAATTATGGCATTCCAAAACCATGACATATAGAATGCATGTAGAAAAACCACCCTCCAGCATTCTAAAACTGGTTTTATGTAGATCTTTATTGACAAAATATGTACTGAACACAGAATAATTTATGACTTACATTTTCCCATAGCCTGTTGAACGTTCTGACTTCACCATTGATCGTAACATTTCATGGTCTCTGACCTCTTTCCCATCCGCAATCTTCCCTTGCCTCCATTAATATAGGTTAATAGAATTGCGCCATTAGAACATGCAAACCCTAGAAAACCATCATTAAGATTTGGGGGTATCCAACTCTGTCTTCCATTCTTTGTAATCCGGTCACCTGGGTATTGGTAACCACTGCTAACACATGGATGTAAACAATTTTTGTACAAAGTAATTCGGTAAGGTTTAATACGGTTGGTTTCACCCTTCAAACCACAACTAGACCCAATAAAAAGGTTCGGGTCAGTTTTGTATATCCGTTTTAGAGAGATAATACGGAGTGATTTTCCATACTGTTTCATCGGGTCGGGTTAGACGTTTTCCGTTTACCGGTGCGGTTTATGCCCAACCCTAATCTCATCTAACGAAATTACTTCATGATTCTACTATCAGACTCGAGCTTGATGAAATTGGGGACATAGAGAAACTTGAGTTGGAATCTAGGGTGCACCGTGCCACCGCAAGGATTATAGAGCACGGAATCAAGAGATCCGCAGCAAAACCGTTCGCCTCATCTAAGTACTATGGGGAAATGACCCTATGAAAACACATGGGAGACCGAGGATAAGATGAGAAAGACTCACCTAGAGCTCTTCACAGGTAAAATTTTCCTCAAAATATCGTTTATGGATGCGTCGTGATTACTGGATTGGATGTTAGGAAATGAATGCAACACAATTGCACCAAACACTCATGTAGAAATATATGCATATTTAGGTTGTTCGCATACATATTTCATCGCTTATTACACTCACATGCTAAAGTAGAGCTCACTTTAGTGGGTCTGCAGTTCATAATCACCGCGACTCATGAATGCTTATGGATGAACTATAAATAACATGGGTGTACAACATGGATGTTTCGAACGAGTTGTATTTTTCACCTCTTAAACATATTTCAAGACCAAATCCATTTTAAGGGAGGGGAGAATGTAACACCCTGTAAAATTCATAAGTATTAATAAATAAATAAAAACAAGCAATTAAATGATATGGCTGGAAAATGAGATTTTGTAGCTTTAGGAATTTGGCTATGAAACTCTTTTATTTGGATTCACGGCGAAATTCTGAATTGTTTTCATGTATAATATGCTGAAAATGGTTAATGTATGAAGAAGGTATGAACAAATTAATTTGGGCAGTGTACCAGAAAATATATATAATTATGTGAATATTATATATATTGTCCAAATTATAAATTAAAATAAAAGTGCGAAATTCAAATTTTGAATTTTGAGATAAGATCTAGAGGACAACATATATTGGATACATGGAAAAGAATGAAGCAAATTAAGAACGTAATTAATAAAACAAACAACTTAGCAATGCAGCAAAATTGGGTGTTCCAACCCCGAAGGGGTCGACCGCTCCCCCTTAAGGGTTTCGACCGCTAGGTGGTTGGAAGGCCCAATTAGCCTACGTGGATAAAGGTTTTTTAAGAGGTTATATTTATATGGAAGGCTTGGATTAATTCTAATTGATTCGACGGTTCATGCTCATACGAGCAAGTATAAGTAACCCCTCATACCACGTACTAGAAACCCTAATCATTCTACATCTCTGCCTCTATGCTGCTGAATTCTATAGAAAAACAAAAAGAATAGGGTAAAGGTTTCTTATACTTCTCTAACTCTATTCTAAATCTCTCTATTTCAATTTATGTAAGTTTAGGATTTCGGAATTTAGCATAAACATGTATGTTTAAGACTCTAATTGTATGTTTATTATATGTATATTGTTAGGAGGATAATCAGAGCTCGCTTGAACATTAAGAATCATTGTAGATCTTGCAATTCTACCACATCTCCGCCTAATTAGTGAATGAAATCTAGTTTTGCTTAAAGGCATATTCATGTTTTTAATAGTTTGTCATATGAATTGAGATGCCTAGGAAGATTTGGATATTCGATAATATGAATATGAAAATCCCCAAATCTTATAATTACGTATGAAATTGTCATGATGAGTTGGGTTTACGGAATTTTGGTTTTTGTATTGCATTGAAAGTAAATATGAGTGTTGTACTATTGTTTATATTTTATGTGATTCACCTTTATTATCATTAGATTGTATCCTAAAAAGGTTTGGATTTGAATGTTTCATGGTTTCAATTGGGTATGGATCCTATGTTGGATGTAACACCCCGAATTTTCTATTAACAGTAAATTTACAAATTAAAGTATAATTAATTCTAAATGAAGGAATTAAGGGAAACGGGTTACGCCATTGCGCTCGTCTCGGAATTCTGCCTGAGATAGAGTCCGATTTTGCGTGAATCGGACTCCGTATGAAGGAGTTATGACCTCCGGAAGTTTCAAAATTCAATTTAAAATTCAAACGGTTCAAATTCAGTTCGAAATTCGAAAAACAAACCCAAACTGGGTTGGGCGGGAAAATTCCCGCCCAGGCACCAGGTCGACCTGGGGGTCGACCTGCCCAATCGACCTGGTTTGGCCCTGGCTGGCCTGGTCGGGTTTCTGGGGCCTGGCTGTGTCACTAGGGCTGACTTGTCGCTTTCTGATTGGCTTCTCTTGAGATGGATGGCCTTGATCAACTCTAGCTTTATCGACGGCTCTAATTAGTTTGAAATTCTATATAAACAACCTTAGTCTCAACCTAAATTCACACAAATAAAATAGAGATAGAGCCGTCATGTTGCTGGAAGGAAGCCAAGAGTAGCCTCCACTTGTAGAAATCTTAGAGACGAGCAAAATTAATGTTAAAACAAGAATCAAACAACGTTTGTCTACCCAAATGAAAGCATTTCAAATTCAGAACTCAGAATCCAGAATTCAAGTTCGTCATTTGTTGTAAGTATAGTGATTTTTCCGATGTGAATAAAAGTTAGGATTTGATTCGATGTAAAATGGAAATGGAATTGTGTTATTGTATAACGACGATGTTAATTCATATCTATGTGTTGCAATGATTGTGGTATTGTGATGTTTGTGGTATAATTGACTTGATGTTGGATCCATTAGAATGTTTGTGGATTAATCTAGTTTATGTTGGATCTATTCAAATTCACATACAAGTTATTTGGTTCATATCTACACCTCTATGCTTAGGTGATTATGACAAGTTATATGTTGTACAATGGAACCTCTATGCCTAAATGATTATGTTCATATATATGCTCCTATGTTTATACAAAAGTTGCAAGTTCCTGATTGGATCCATGCCAAGATCCACTTTAATACATGTTTCATGTCGTAGTTGAACATATGATTGGATCTAGTTCACACATGTGATAAAATTATACATACTTTATGAACATGTCATATTTTTGTCATATGCTAGTGATGTTCAATGTTATGCCTAGATCTAAACATGTTTAGGCTTATGTTGTCTAAATCATATGCTAATTCATGTGACACATGTTTAGTTAGATTCCCCTTTTTAATGCAAGTTCACATGACAAGTTGAAACCCATGATTCAGTCTATGTTGCAAATTCACATATATGTATGTTGACTATTTTGCAAGTTCACACCTATGATGTTCATATTTACTATGCCAAGAATGCCAAGTTTCCACCTATTTCATGTTTCCGTTAATGAATTTCTTTATGCCAATTTTGTGTACGCTAAATTAGGCTAAGTTTTTAGCCTAATATTATATGTTAAAAATCATGCGGACGAGAAATTAGGCTAAGGTTGTTAGCCTAATAATTAGACAGGGTAACGTTGGGAAAAATTGGTAATTGTAGGGAACTTGACATAATTGGGTGAAATTATATGTATTGGCATGTTTGTCACATGCAAAAATTAGTGGCACTTGAATGGTATAGATTCTTATACCAAAAGTGATGAACTTGGAAAGTGGGCCATAACATTTAATTGTTAACAAATTTACATATGATAAGTAATAGAGACAAATATGTAAATTTAGAAAATACGAGTATGCTTAACACGAGGTTGGATTGAGTTGTGATGTAAACCTGCCCGGCTGTCCAGTAGTCACAACAATACCTATCCAATGTGGGTGGTTAAGCATTGAGCCCAATAAGGACCCGAGGTTAGACTGAGTTACGGTGTAAATCTTCCCGGAACCGACCGACGCATCCAGTAACCATAACAATACCTGTCTAATGTGAGTTGTCGGTGCTTTAAAAAGCTAAGGACAGACAAGTCAGGATGGTAGGGTTAAGTTAACTAAAACTCTTAACCAATTCAACATGTTAATTAAACTGATGGGTGGGGTTAGGTAAATACAAACACTTAACTACTTAACATGTTTGACTAGAAAACCCTAGTAACGGGGACCCATTTCAGCAGTAACCCAATTAGGTATCATGGTACCCTGAAACTAGGCAGGGTGGGGCACGATTACTGGGCTGATTGTAAGCGGTCAAAGCGACGGCGGTAGGTGCAACAGTGTGGGTTCTAACGGAGTGCGGGCATGCACACACTTCGGAGCAGACAAACAGGGCACTGGGGGCACCAGTAGTATAACCTATGCATTCTAGAATGTTGTTGTGCCGCCACCGTGGTACATGATACACCCCATAGTGGGACCAGCATAGGTATCTACACTCATTGGGGTCCGTAAGACACAGATGATTATGCGAGTAGGAGCCGATCTTTAGAAAAAGGGGATCACTTCACCTCGATCATGGGATGCTAGTTGAGACAATGCAAGTAGGTGCAGAGATATAGTGTGGGGTGCGATAGTATATTCGATTCAAACTTCTTTATCTTAGTTTATGATACTTTCCTATTTCCAGTCTATACTTATCATGCCCTTTTTCTTATTATCATACTGAAGAGTAACTAGACTTACTAGGCTTTATGTCTGACCCTATTTTGTTTCGTCTTCTTTTCTTCCGTTACCCCCCCCCCCAGGTCCATAGGGAGGAAACAACCCAGCTTAGTCAGACTCTTTGCAAGCTTCAAGATAGTAGATGTACGGTTTGGACTCTCTTTCCTTGGCTATGGCTGTTGGACACATTCTATGGGGATTTATGCAGTTTTAATTATGTTTTATGCTTCTTTATTTAATAACCAAGATAGAAATGATGATGTAATGTTTTGAAAGTTATTATGTGACAGTTATGGAAATGTTTTGTATGAACACGTATTTATGAAATAAAAAGTCTGTTTGTTTTCCGCTGCTTATGTATATGTGTTTATATCTGTCTTGTGTTTTATCTGTGACTTTTACTTACAAACCTCCACCAAAGTTAAGGCATTCCCTTTGTGAGTGACCTTAATGGAGGTGGGGTGTTTCACTTGGTATCAGAGCACAGATTTACTAGACTAGATAAAAGTTTTTGAAACTATTTTCAGAAAGAAGTTTAAAGAAGCATTGTTTTCAAGAAAAAGTGTTGTTTTTAAAAAGGCATAAATCCCCCAAAAGCCATATGCACTACCTCTCTATCCTTTGTCTTGAATACTTTCCTTTTCGTTCCAGCATGTCCGGAGATCTTAACCTTCCGGAAGGAGTACCGATCCCTAGTTGGTTCCGAAGGTACCTAGAGGCTAGGGCCAATGGTGCGGGCCCAGCAGACATTCCTCCTCCCATAGTGGCAGTGGTTCCTCCTCCTCCTCCTCGTGGAAATACTTTCGCTATGACGTGTAGAGACTTAAAGGCTATGGGAGGAAAGGACTTTTATGGAACTGAATCATTTGTGGTAGCAAGGAACTGGCTGAAGGAGACTGAAGATTTATTCGTTATCTTTGAAGTTGACAACAGGCAAAAGATACAGCTAGCAGGGTGGTTGCTCAAAGACGAAGCTTCTTATTGGTGGGAAGTTACTCATGCTGAGAGGCCAGTGGAAATTTGGGAAGATTTCAGTACGAGGTTTGAGATGAAATTCCTCTCCCAAGCTGAAAGAAGCCTGCAGATGGAGAAGTTCCTAACTCTTAAACAAGGAAATATGACAATCAAGGAGTACGTCAATCAGTTTAATCAGCTGACCAGATTTGGGCTGGATTTAGTAAACACCCAACACAAGAAGGCCCATCGCTTCGTCAAAGGTCTAAATGAGACTCTAAATAGCCTTGTTATGACCCATATACCCATGGGAGCGACTTATGAAAGCTTGGTGGACATGGCGCTGCTACACGAGGAAGATAAAGGCAAGAAAGAGGCAAAGGGGGAAGTGCCTCAAGAAAAGAAAGAGGGTTTACAGGCTAAGAAGACAGACTTCAAGAAAGGCGGGAAGAACAACAAACCCCGTGAAAAGAGAAGGTGTAATTTCTGTGGCATTGTCGGACATATAGCGAAAGACTGCAGGAAGAAGAAGGCAAAGATGAATGGTGGTTGTTTCCATTGTGGAGAGACTAGACACTTGGCTAAGGACTTCCCAAAGAAGCGGGGGTAGGGACAAAGGACTGGATCCACCTCAGGGGGACAAGTTCACGCGCTGGTGCGCCGCAGGAACGAGGTAGAAATATTTCTGTAGAAAGCTTAGTTTATCTCTATGATCATCCAGTTCGCACTCTCTTTGATTCTGGTGCATCACACTCCTTTATTTCATCTGCCTTAGTAGAATCTCTGCACCTAGACACTAGTATGGTAGAAGATCCCTTGGTTGTTTCAAATCCAATTGGGGGCTCAGCTTATTTGTCGATGGTTTTCTTGGATTTGAAAATTTCTATTCTAAGTGTTGAATCTAGATGTAGCGCCTTTGTTTTGGGCTTCTCAGGATATGGACTGATCTTAGGCATGGACTGGTTATCCAGTAATGGTGCCATTCTTGATTATGAGAAAAGAGTGGTTAGGCTCTTGACTCGGCTCGGTAACACTCTAGAAATTTCTTGTAATCCCTTGAATGTTGTTATGCTTAGTTATCTAGAGTCGCTTGACGCTTCTGTTGAGAATTTGCAGTTGGTTAGAGTGGTCCAGGAATATCCGGATGTCTTTGAAGAGGTGAAAGGCTTACCTCTGAAGCGGGAAATAGACTTCCGCGTATATCTTGTTGATAATGCAAAGCCCGTAGCTCTGCCTATTAGACACATGGCACCAAAGGAGAGAAAGGAGCTCAGTAAGCAAGTTAAGGAGCTTCTCGAGAAGGGGTTTATAAGTAGGAGTATCTCGGAATGGGGCGCTCCAGTGGTGTTCGCCACAAAAGCAGATGGTTCACTACGTCTCTGTGTGGACTATAGGGAGCTAAACAAGCTGACTAAAAAGAATAAACACCCGCTTCCCCGAATAGACGATTTGTTTAATCAGCTTGCAGGTGTGTCGGTCTTCTCCCAACTTGATCTGGCTACTGGATTCCCACAGCTAAGGGTAGCTGAAGATAATATTGATAAAACGGCGTTCAGAACCCCAGACGGTTTCTTCGAGTGACTTGTCATGCCTTTCGGCTTGACAAACGCACCCACTTATTTCGTAGACCTAATGAGCAGGGTGTTCAGAGAATTCCTCAATAAGTTCGTGGTGGTCTTCGTAGACGATATTTTAATATTCTCAAAGAATGAGGAAGAACATGCTCAGTATCTGAAAGAGATCATGGAAACCCTTCGAGTTCACCAGCTAAAAGCCAAATTCTCCAAGTGTCACTTTTGGAGAGAAGAAGTAAGATTTCTAGGACATATATTGTCCAAAGAGGGGTTAGCTGTGGACCCCGCGAAAGTGGTGGCAGTGCAAGATTGGAAGACACCAAGAAATGCAACCGAAGTCCGAAGCTTTCTTGGGCTAGCAGGTTTTTATCGGAAGTTCATTAGGGATTTCACGAAAATCTCAGCTCCACTAACAAGGCTAACAAAGAAGAATCTAGCATTCGCTTGGGATTTGGACTGTGATATTGCTTTCCAACGCTTAAAAAGGGCTCTTACAACAGCCCCAGTTCTAACTTTTCCTGATGGAAGCAAAATGTTCGCAGTATATACAGATGCTTGTGGTACGGGGCTAGGCGCTGTTCTGATGCAAGAAGGGATGGTAGTAGCTTATGGTGGAAGACAATTGAAAGTGCATGAAAAGAACTACCCAACCCACGATCTTGAGTTGGCCGCCATCGTCTTTGCGCTTAAGTCTTGGCGCCATTATCTTCTAGGTGAGAAGTTCGAATTATATAATGACCATAAATCGTTGAGGTATCTTTTCTCATAGAAAGATCTTAACTTGAGGCAGCAAAGGTGGATGGAGTTCCTTGCCTCGTATGATTTTGAGATTTCCTATACTCCTGGCAAAGGCAACGTAGTAGTAGACGCGTTGAGCAGAAAGAAGCTGACCCTAAGCCCTCTCTTCGTAGAAAGGCAAAGCTTGGAGTATATAGCCAGTTTTGACTTTAGGCCCTCCTCTGATTTTATACCTGGTTTATTGGCATCCCTAGAAGTACGGCCCACTCTTTTAGACTCAATAGGGGCCGCACAACGTGAAGACCCTCAACTTGTGGATGTGAATGATAAACTAATTAAGGGTGAAACTTCCAGTCACCTCAATAGTACTCTATCGATGATAAAGGTTGGCTGAGACAAGATGGAAGACTGTGCGTCCCACAAGCAAGGGATTTGGTAAAGATGGTTCTCGAGGAAGCACACCATTCCAAGATGACAATACATCCAGGTTGAGACAAGATGTACAAGGATGTAAAGAGAGTTTTTTTACTGGGGCGGCATGAAGAAGGACGTGGCAGATTTCGTTTCTAAGTGCGTGACATGCCAACAGGTCAAGGCGGAACAAAAGAAGCCTGGGGGACTGCTTCATCCTCTAGAAGTCCCGCAATGGAAGTGGGATAGCATTTCAATGGACTTCATTGACGGGTTGCCTAGGTCAAGAAGAGGCAATACTAGCATTTGGGTAATAGTGGACAGGCTCACTAAAAGCGCCCACTTTATACCTATCAAGAGTAGAAGGACTGCCTCGTCTCTAGCTTCTCTTTATCTCAAGGAAATAGTTTGACTCCATGGAATACCCTCCAGCATAGTGAGTGACAGGGATCCCATCTTTACGAGCGAATTTTGGCGGAGTCTGCAAGAAGCTGTAGGCACACAGTTATGCTTGAGCACGGCCTATCACCTCCAAACAGATGGACAGACAGAAAGGGTGAATAGAGTATTAGAAGATCTTTTGAGACTATGCGTTCTTAACTTCGGAGGGACTTGGGAGGATCATCTTCCTTTGGTGGAATTCGCCTACAACAACAGCTACCAAGCCACCATCGGTATGGCGCCCTTCGAAGCTTTGTATGGAAGACCTTGCCGATCACCAACTTGTTGGTGGGAGTCTACTGACAAGATTATACTTGGGCCAGACATGATTAGAGAGACTTCAAAAAAAGTGGACTTGATACGATGGAGAATGAAGACTGCCCAAGACAGACAGAAATCCTACGCAGACAAAAGAAGGACCAACCTTGAGTTTGAGGTTGGGGACAGGGTTTTCCTTAAGGTATCCCCTTTAAGGAACGTCATTCGCTTTGGATCCGCAGGAAAGCTAGCACCAAGATTTGTAGGACCGTTCCCTATCATCGAGAAGATTAGGAAAATGGCTTATAGAGTAAAGTTGCCTGAAAGATTGGCTGGAATTCACAACGTCTTTCACGTTTCTCATCTTCGAAAATGTCTACATGAATCTGCGGAAGTGGTGGAGCCAAGCATTCTAGAAGAAGCCAAAGTGGAACGCGAAGCAACTGTGAGGAGAGTTCCAACTCGAATCGTAGGAACTGAAATCAAAAAGCTATGCAACCGCGAAGTCAAGCTTGTCAAAGTTCAGTGGAGCGATGCCGAGGAAGACGCGACTTGGGAAACTGAGGAAAAATACGCGCGGCCTACCCTTTTCTTTTCGAGGGAACATCTTTGACCTCTCTTTTTCCTTAAGTTGTGCTTGTATCTATCTTTTTAGGTATACCTCCTCGATATTATCCTTCATCCTTAGGTAGAAACCCCTTTGGATGTAAACATGTATTTGAAACATGTTATGGTTGATGGCTGCAAGTGGTTGCTAGCGGTTGCTCGTGGATGCATATACACGCACAACCTAGGTTTTAGATCGGCTCAGTCACTTCATATTGCATATACATATATGTATTCATATTTGTATGTGGTTGAAACTTGATATGTTGTCATATGGATGTCGCATTTGTATGGATGGTTGCGCACTCATGTAGAATTATGAGTAGGGAAAAATTTGCATACATAATGGATTCATGACACTTACATGATTCGCATTAAGGCGGTCAACTGAATCAGTAGACCGCCTGATTTTGCATTAGATAAGGACATGTACACACACTATGCATATGATAATGAATCATTAGAAGTCTTTTAAGGAAAATGGATGCCTGTGTTTGATGGTTGAGTAGATGGACGATTGGACGTTAGGACTTACGTTCTTCCAAACTTAAAGATTTCGGGGATGAAATCCTTTAAGGAGGGGAGAATGTAACACCCCGAATTTTCTATTAACTGTAAGTTTACAAATTAAAGTATAATTAATTCTAAATGAAGGAATTAAGGGAAATAGGTTACGCCATTGCGCTCATCTCGGAATTCTGCCTGAGATAGAGTCCGAGTTTGCGTGAATCGGACTCTGTATGAAGGAGTTATGACCTTCGGAAGTTTCAGAATTCAATTTAAAATTCAAACGGTTCAAATTCAGTTCGAAATTCAAAAAACATACCCAAACTGGGCTGGGAGGGAAAATTCCCGCCCAGGCACCAGGTCGACCTGGGGGTCGACCTGGTTTGGCCCTGGCTGGCCTGGTCGGGTTTCTGGTCGATTTCTGGGGCCTGGCTGTGTCACTAGGGCTGACTTGTCGCTTTCTGATTAGCTTCTCTTGAGATGGATGGCCTTGATCAACTCTAGCTTTATCGACGACTCTAATTAGTTTGAAATTCTATATAAACAACCTTAGTCTCAACCTAAATTCACACAAATAAAATAGAGATAGAGCCGTCATGCTGCTGGAAGGAAGCCAAGAGTAGCCTCCACTTGTAGAAAGCTTAGAGACGAGCAAAATTAAAGTTAAAACAAGAATCAAACAACGTTTGTCTACCCAAAGGAAAGCATTTCAAATTCAGAACTCAGAATCCAGAATTCAAGTTCGTCGTTTGTTGTAAGTATAGTGGTTTTTCCGATGTGAATAAAAGTTAGGATTTGATTCAATGTAAAATGGAAATGGAATTGTGTTATTGTATAACGACGATGTTAATTCATATCTATGTGTTGCAATGATCGTGCTATTGTGATGTTTGTGGTATAATTGACTTGATGTTGGATCCATTAGAATGTTTGTGGATTAATCTAGTTGATGTTGGAACTATTCAAATTCACATACAAGTTATTTGGTTCATATCTACACCTCTATGCTTAGGTGATTATGACAAGTTATATGTTGTACAATGGAACCACTATGCCTAAATGATTATGTTCATATACATGCTCCTATGTTTATACAAAAGTTGCAAGTTCCTAATTGGATCCATGCCAAGATCCACTTTAGTACTTGTTTCATGTTGTAGTTGGACATATGATTGGATCTAGTTCACACATGTGATAAAATTATACATACTTTATGAACATGTCATATTTTTGTCATATGCTAGTGATGTTCGATGTTATGCCTAGATCTAAACATGTTTAGGCTTATGTTGTCTAAATCATATGCTAATTCATGTGACACCTGTTTAGTTAGATTCCCCTTTTTAATGCAAGTTCACACGACAAGTTGAAACCCATGATTTAGTCTATGTTGCAAATTCACATATATGTATGTTGACTATTTTGCAAGTTCACATCTATGATGTTCATATTGACTATGCCAAGAATGCCAAGTTTCCACCTATGTCATGTTTACGTTAATGAATTTCTTTATGCCAATTTTGTGTACGCTAAATTAGGCTAAGTTTTTAGCCTAATATTATATGTTAAAAATCATGCGGACGAGAAATTAGGCTAAGATTGTTAGCCTAATAATTAGACGGGGCAACGTTGGAAAAAATTGGTAATTGTAGGGAACTTGACATAATTGGATGAAATTATATGTATTGGCATGTTTGTCACATGCCAAAATTAGTGGCACTTGAATGGTATAGATTCTTATACCAAAAGCGATGAACTTGGAAAGTAGGCCATAACATGTAACAACCCGAATTTTAAACATGTTGAAACTAGAAATCAGGGTATAATTAATTTTTAAAATAATAATTAAGGGAAACGGGTTACGCCATTGCGTTCGACTCGAAATTTTACATGAAATAGAGTCCGAGTTTTCGAAAATCGGAGTCCGGATGAAGAAGTTATGGCCTGTAGAAGATTCAGCAGATTTTAGGCAGCACAGGACCAGGCAGGTCGACCATGTGGTCGACCTTAGGGTCGACCTACCCCCCAGGTCGACCATGTGGTCGACCTCCCCCCTTACAGGTCGACCTGGTCGGCCTGTTTTGACCCAGTACTCATTTTTGAAGCCTGAGACGTGTTTTGATAGTCCGGATTGATTCTAGGGTTAATCTAAGGGCCTAAACTTTTTGCTACACCTATAAAAACAACCTTAGACCTAACCTAATTCATATCAAATCATTCTTACACCATTATGCTGCTAAAATACCTCTTGAACCATGGCCTCCGTCTCCAAATCAAAGTACAAACATTCAAACTCAAAACAATTCAAAGAACAAGGCTTCTACAATGATTCAAGACAATAAATCAACAACGTCGCGACATTTTTACAACAAATTCAGTTCTTAATTCATTAGCCATGCTCTGTAAGTTCTAGTTGTTTTTAGATTTAAACATTTAAATTATAGTATGGCCATGGAATAAAGTGGAATTGGATTTAAGTATGTTTATTGATTCAGATCTATTTCTGTTGCTTCTTGAATCTTGAGTTTCGGGACTTCTCTATGTTTGTTCTCATGTCAAGCTTATGATCTATTCAGCCTGTTGTAAATCAATTTTTCTTGATTCATATTGATATTATTATCAAGATCTATCTTTTATGCAAGAGACGATGTTTTTATGCCAGTTTTCTCTCTATGCTGATTGTTATACAAATTCTACCTTCCCCTATTTATTTCCTTTCGATGAACCTAGTTCAATTTCGGACCTAGGCCTAAACCACGATTTACGTACGATTGAATACGGGGAAATATGGAATGTTGTCTATATTGGATATATATGTTTGGTAAAATTGATGGTATAACATGAAATTGGAAATTTGGGGTATTGTTAATATAATTGAAATTGCAAGTTTGGCCATTGGCATAATTAAATTGGCATGAAGTGGGCATAATGAATTAGCATGTAAATCAAATCACGAGTTCGAGCCTATGTAAATTAAATCAAAAGATTAGGTTTATGATTGGGCATAAGTAGAATTGGGACTTTGAACCAAAAAGCAATTGTAAACTTGATAATTGACATAAATATGAATTTGGGTAACTGGCGTGTATTGAAATAAAAAGGATTATAGTTTGGGATAACTACATCATGAATCTTGATTTGGGTTTATTTGGACATGAAACTTGATACATGTAATCTTGGCTAGAACTTAATATGGGTAAAATGGCATAAACCTGGCATACATGTAAATAGGCAAGAATTAGACATATGTAAACTGACTAGAATTGGGTATATATATATATATATATATATATATATATATAAATAAATTGGCATGTAATTTTGGAACTTAGGCATATGTTTATTAATATGTAAAGTTGGGAATTTGAAACATGAAAATGACTGTGTATTGGATAATTGACTTGAACACGAACATGAACATTTCTATATGTTAAACACATGAACTGATATTGGGGTTTTGGGGGGAATACGACCATTAATGAACCTTTGACATGAGGTTAGACTCATTTTGTGGTGTAAATCTTCCTGGAACCGCCCGACAAATCCTATAGCCACAAAGTTTCAGTCTAATGTGAGAGGTCAAAGGTCGAATTATAGGCGTAACAATTTATGACACGAGGTTAGACTCAGTTTGTGGTGTAAATCTGCCCGGAACCGCCCGACAAATCCAGTGGCCACAAAGTGCACGGTCTAATGTGAGAGGTCATGATTCGTTCGTCATAATGAATGAATTAAGGAATACTAACCATAATAAGACGTGGGTATGGTTAGAGGGTTAGGTGGGATGACATGGAAATTTGACATGTAAATGTGGACCTAACCGGAATGAGTTAAGAACATGAAAAACTTATAAATGTGGGCTTAACCAACATAACTGTTAATCAGACCAATGGAGGGGTTAACTAATATGACTAGACTAATGACACTTAACCAATATAACATGACACATGGCAGGGTTAAGTCAACTTGAACATATAGATAACACTTAACCAACTTAGCATGATACGTGGGCGGGTTAAGCCATGAATTACTTGAAATACTTAACCAATGCAATCTGACGAATGGGAGGGTTAAGTTAAATGGGTTGGTTTAACTTGAATGGGTTGATAACACCCAACCAATATAACCTGATGTGTGATAGGGTTAAGTCGTGAACCGCTTGAATATACTTAACCAATTTGACACGATGATTTGATAGGGTTAAGTCATGAACCACTTGAATAAACTTAACCAATTTGACACGATGATTTGATAGGGTTAAGTCATGAACTTCTTGAATATACTTAACCAATTTGACAGGACGGTTTGATAGGGTTAAGTCATGAACCGCTTGAATATACTTAACCAATTTGACATGATGATTTGATAGGGTTAAGTCATGAACCGCTTGAATATACTTAACCAATTTGACACGATGATTTGATAGGGTTAAGTCATGAACCGCTTGAATATACTTAACCAACTTGACAGATGATTCGTAGGGCTAAGTCATGAACTTGAACGAGAACACTTAGCCAATTTGACATGACACATAGGCGGGTTAAGTCACGAACTTGAATGACAACACTTAACCTACTGGACGGGAACCCTAGTTACGCGGTCCTTTTCAGCAGTAACCCACTAGTTGTATCACGGTACCTTGGAACTAGGCAGGGTTGGGCACGATTACTATGCTGATTGTAAGCAACCAGAACGACGGCTGAGTTGGTGCGCCATTGTAGGTTCAGGCGGACTATGGTCGTGCACGTAGTCCGGAGCTGAAAAAGCAGGCATTGGGCACCGGTAGGTTTACACTGTGCGCGCTTGATTCGTGTCGGTGGTTGGCACCCTAGGGCTTGATACACCCTAGGGTGGACCTAGCACAGGTAACTACATTCGAGATAGGGCCGTATGACACAGACACATGAACAAGCTAGGACTTGTAGGGAGCCGATCAATTAATAGATCGTTTCGTGGGACCAAGTAATGGGTCATTTCATGACATTGGGCAAGGGATCATTTTATAGTCAACACATCACACGGGTTGGGATCACCTAATTATATAACACGGGCTACTAGTTGGGACACTAGTAGGGGGTAAGGATCTTTGTTACACATGACACTAGATGGAACACTAGTAGGAATACGAAACATTCGATGTAAGATACTTGTGAGATGCTAGTACGGGTGGTGCAGGGAAAATGGATATCACCGAAATATTTTAATGATGAAACTTAGAAATCGTGCGATGTTATACTTGATAGAAACCTTGCAATATGATACTTGGTAGGAACCTTGTGATGCTACTCTTGATAGGAATTATGGGATGTTATTCTTAGTTATCGTGCCTGTAGCTTATCTTGTCATCATGCTTATGTTTACTTTCAGTTTATTCATGCCATGTTAACTTTACCTGTTTTTATGCTGAAAGTCACTAGGACTTACTCAGTCTTTATGATTGACCCGTTTTGTTTCGCCTCTTTTTCTTCCGTTCTCTCCCCCGCCCCCAGGTTCACAGGGTGGGAATACTGCTTAGTTCGGATCCTACCAAGCTCCAAGGCTCTTTCACGAACGACTTGGATTTCTCTTGGCTATGGCTTGCTTTACTGTTTTATTTGGGGAATGATTTATGACTATGGTTTTATGCTTCTTTACTATTGCAAGACATATTTCGATGTAATGGATTTAATGGCATTTTGATGTAAAAGGACTTAGACCTTTCTAGATTTTAAAGCAATGAAATTTGGACCTTCTTCTGCTGTTTATATGTTCTGTCTTGTAATATTTCTGTGTATGTTTACCTAGATAATGCTCCACCAAAGCTAGTGCATTCCCTTTGTGAGTGACCCTAGCAGAGGTGGGGTGTTACATTTGGTATCAGAGCAGAAGGTTACCAGACTGGGCAAAAGCTTTTAAAAACCTTCTGAAATTATTTGCAAAACGTTTACAAAGAAGCATTTTTCTAAGAAAAGTTTTGTTTTACGAAAGGCATATTCCCCAAAGCCATATGCACTATCTTTTGATTCTCTCGTTAAGTCTCTTCTCTCTTTCTTTTTCACCATAGTTTGTAGGCATACAACGCATGTAGGAGGGCAAAGAAGTGCCCAACCTCCATCAAGAGCCACAGTAGTTCCATCTGCGACTAATCTTATTTCAAGCTTTGTAGGGTTGCCATGTGATGGAGGTAGCTTTCGAGAAACTTGTCAACAAGCTATACAAGGATAGCAAGAACGAGGATAAAAGAACACAAGCCTAAGGATGACAAACTTGTTGATATGGCTTAATCCACGAAGGAGGAAAAGGTGAAAGGAAAGAGGCCAAAGTGAAAGAATAATAAAACCCACGACAAGAGAGAGTATCTTTAGTATGGTAAAAAGGGACATGTAGTTAAGTATTAGAGGACAAGGACAAGGGCAAAGGACAAGATCATCGAGAGGGCAATTGTATGCTCTCACTACTAGCGTACCTAAGAAGAGGCGGTAACGTTTCTGTTAAAAGTTTAGCTTTTCTTTTCTATCATACCATGGGAATTTTGTTTTTGTACATCGCATCCTTTTTAATTCTGCTTCGATAGTTGAGTCTCTGCACCTTAGTACTAGCATAGTAGAGGGTCCCATTTTTGTCTCAAATCATGTTGGAGAATCAGCTCATTTATTCATGACTTGTTTGGATTTGAGAATGTTTATGCTAAGTGTTGAGTTTAGAAGTAATGCTTATGTTTTTGGGCTATGGGTTGTTTCTAGGGATGGAGTGGTTATCCAGAAATGATACCATTCTCGAGTATGAAAAGAGGGTAGTTAGACTCTTGACTTGCCTCGGTAATACCCTCGAAGTCTAGTGTAACCCTTAGGGTTCTGCCATACTTAGTTACCTAGAATCTCTTGATACATTTATCAACTCGCTCTAGTAGTGTTCGCCACTAAGGCGGATGGTTCATTTCGATTATGCATGAGTCATAGAAAATCACCTTAGTAAGCACACTTGGCAACATGGTTGGCACTTGTTTATTTTCAAGAGATAATTCATTTATGTGGAATACCTTCTAGTAAGTGAATTTTGGAGAGCTTGCATGAAACCATGAGTACGCAGTTATGTTTAAGCCGAGTATACTAGAAAAAGAATAAGTGAAAGTGGAACGAGAGGCGACAGTGAAATGAGTTCCAACTCATATTTTGGAAATAGGAATTAAGAAGCTACGAAATTGTGAGGCTAAAGACGGTCAAGGCACAATGGAGTTAAGCTCAAGGAAATACGACTTAGAAGATTGAAGACTAGACATGCACATCATATCTCTTTTTAAGAGTATATCCTTGATCCCTCTTTTCCTGTAGAGCTTACTTGTATGCTACCTTTTAAGTATAACCTCTCGGTCCTATTCTCAATCCTATTTCTATTGCAAAACCCCATAGGGATCATCTGTTAGTAATACATGTTGGGGATTGAGGGTGTCCGTTGGGTTGAGTAATTCTTTGGGTGTCATCCTGATGTTGATTTCGGTCTTCGGGCTGGTGCTTAGGGAGTTCTTCTCCTAATCAGTATATATGTGACATAGATTTCCAGTTTTGACATTGCCTAATGGGCACAAAATTTTTACTTGCTTCTATCGTTCGACTATATCTTTAGGTAGGAACAATTGGGTGTAAACATGTATTTGAGACATGTTATGATTGATGGTTGCAAGTGATTGTAAGCGGTTGCTAGTGGTTGCTCGTGGATGCATATACACGCACCTTAGACACTAGATCGGCTCCGTCACCTTTCATATTTCATATGCATGAGTGTTTATACTTGTTTATGGATGAAACTAAATGTGTTATCACGTAGATGTTGCATATGGATGAATGTTTGTGCACACATATAGTGTTTATATGGCTAGGACTATTCGCATACATGTTGGACTCATGGCACTAAAACATATTTTGCATTAAGAAGATCAATCAGGCTTGATCATTTGCATTAGATAAGGAACATATACACACACTTTCTGCATATGTTCATACAGCATTAGAAATCTCTTAAGGACAATGGATGCCTGTGATTTATGATTGAGTAGATGGATGATTGGATGGTAGGACACATTCTTCTTAACTTGAAGATTTCGGGGACGAAATCCTTTAAGGAGGGGAGAATGTAACAACCCGAATTTTAAACATGTTGAAACTAGAAATCAGGGTATAATTAATTTTAAAATAAGAATCAAGGGAAATGGGTTACGCCATTGCATTCGTCTTGAAATTTTACATGAAATAGAGTCCGAGTTTTCGAAAATCGGAGTCCGGATGAAGAAGTTATGGCCTGTAGAAGATTCAGCAGATTTTAGGCAGCACAGGACCAGGCAGGTCGACCTAGGGGCCAGGTCGACCATATGGTCGACCTTAGGGTCGACCTACCCCCCAGGTCGACCACGTGGTCGACCTCCCCCCTTACAGGTCGACCTGGTCGGCCTGTTTTGACCCAGAACTCATTTTTGAAGCCTGAGACGTGTTTTGATGGTCCGGATTGATTCTAGGGTTAATCTAAGGGCCTAAACTAGTTGCTACACCTATAAAACACCCTTAGACCTAACCTAATTCATATCAAATCATTATTACACCATTATGCTGCTAAAATACCTCTTGAACTATGTCCGCCGTCTCCAAATCACAGTACAAACATTCAAACTCAAATCAATTCAAAGAACAAGGCTTCTACAATGATTCAAGACAATAAATCAACAACTCCGCGACATTTTTACAACAAATTCAGTTCTTAATTCATTAGCCATGCTCTGTAAGTTCTAGTTGTTTTTAGATTTAAACATTTAAATTATAATATGGCCATGGAATAAAGTGGAATTGGATTTAAGTATGCTTATTGATTCAGATCTATTTCTGTTGCTTCTTGAATCTTGAGTTTTGGGACTTCTCTATGTTTGTTCTCATGTCAAGCTTATAATCTATTCAGCCTGTTGTAAACCCGTTTTTCTTGATTCATATTGATATTATTATCAAGATCTATCTTTTATGCCAGAGACGATGTTTTTATGCCAGTTTTCTCTCTATGCTGATTGTTATACATATTCTACCTTCCCCTATTTATTTTCTTTCGATGAACCTAGGTCAATTTCGGACCTAGGCGTAAACCACGATTTGCGTACGGTTGAATACGGGGAAATATGGGAATGTTGTCTATATTGGATATATATGTTTGGTAAAATTGATGGCATAACATGAAATTGGAAATTTGGGGTATTGTTAATATAATTGAAATTGCAAGTTTGGCCATTGGCATAATTAAATTGGCATGAAGTGGGCATAATGAATTAGCATGTAAATCAAATCACGAGTTCGAGCCTATGTAAATTAAATCAAAAGATTAGGTTTATGATTGGGCATAAGTAGAATTGGGACTTTGAACCCAAAAGCAATTGTAAACTTGATAATTGGCATAAATATGAATTTGGGTAACTGGCGTGCATTGAAATAAAAAGGATTATAGTTTGGGATAACTACATCATGAATCTTGATTTGGGTTTATTTGGACATGAAACTTGATACATGTAATCTTGGCTAGAACTTGATATGGGTAAAATGGCATATACCTGGCATACATGTAAATAGGCAAGAATTGGACGTATGTAAACTGACTAGAATTGGGTATATATATATATATATATATATATATATATATATATATATATAAATTGGCATGTAATTTTGGAACTTGGGCATATGTTTATTAATATGTAAAGTTGGGAATTTAAAACATGAAAATGACTGTGTATTGGATAATTGACTTGAACATGAACATGAACATTTCTATATGTTAAACACACGAACTGATATTAGGGTTTGGGGGGGAATACGACCATTAATGAACCTTTGACATGAGGTTAGACTCAGTTTGTGATGTAAACCTGCCCGGAACCGCCTGGCAAATCCTGTAGCCACAAAGTGTCAGTCTAATGTGAGAGGTCAAAGGTCGAATTGTAGGCGTAACGATTTATGACACGAGGTTAGACTCAGTTTGTGGTGTAAATCTGCCCGGAACTGCCCGGCAAATCCAGTGGCCACAAAGTGCACGGTCTAATGTGAGAGGTCATGATTCGTTCGTCATAATGAATGAATTAAGGAATACTAACCATAATAAGACGTGGGTATGGTTAGAGGGTTAGGTGGGATGACATGGAAATTTGACATGTAAATGTGGACATAACCGGTATGAGTTAAGAACATGAAAAACTTATAAATGTGGGCTTAACCAACTTAACTGTTAATCAGACCAATGGGTGGGTTAACTAATATGACTAGACTAATGACACTTAACCAATATAACATGACACGTGGTAGGGTTAAGTCAACTTGAACATATAGATAATACTTAACCAACTTAGCATGATACGTGGGCGGGTTAAGCCATGAATTACTTGAAATACTTAACCAATGCAATCTGACGAATGGGAGGGTTAAGTTAAATGGGTTGGTTTAACTTGAATGGGTTGATAACACCCAACCAATATAACCTGATGTGTGATAGGTTTAAGTCATGAACCGCTTGAATATACTTAACCAATTTGATACGATGATTTGATAGGGTTAAGTCATGAACCGCTTGAATATACTTAACCAATTTGACACGATGATTTGATAGGGTTAAGTCATGAACCGCTTGAATATACTTAACCAATTTGACACGATGATTTGATAGGGTTAAGTCATGAACCGCTTGAATATACTTAACCAATTTGGCATGATGATTTGATAGGGTTAAGTCATGAACCGCTTGAATATACTTAACCAATTTGACACGATGATTTGATAGGGTTAAGTCATGAACCGCTTGAATATACTTAACCAACTTGACAGATGATTCGTAGGGCTAAGTCATGAACTTGAACGAGAACACTTAGCCAATTTGACATGACACGTAGGTGGGTTAAGTCACGAACTTGAATGACAACACTTAACCTATTGGACGGAAACCCTAGTTACGCGGTCCTTTTCAGCAGTAACCCACTAGATGTATCATGGTACCCTGGAACTAGGCAGGGTAGGGCACGATTACAGGGCTGATTGTAAGCGACCAGAACGACGGCTGAGTTGGTGCGCCATTGTAGGTTCAGGCGGACTATGGTCGTGCACGTATTCCGGAGTTGAAAAAGTAGGCATTGGGCACCGGTAGGTTTACACTGTGCGTGCTTGATTCGTGTCGGTGGTTGGCACCCTAGGGCTTGATACACCCTAGGGTGGACCTAGCACAGGTAACTACATTCGTGATAGGGCCGTATGACACAGACACATGAACGAGCTAGGACTTGTAGGGAGCCGATCGATTAATAGATCGTTTCGTGGGACCAAGTAATGAGTCATTTCATGACATTGGCAAGGGATCATTTTATAGTCAACACATCACACGGGTTGGGATCACCTTATTATATAACACGGGCTACTATTTGGGACACTAGTAGGGGGTAAGGATCCTTGTTACATAGGACACTAGTTGGAACACTAGTAGGAACACGAAACATTCCATGTAAGACACTTGTGAGATGCTAGTACGGGTGGTGCAGGGCAAATGGATATCACCGAAATATTTTAATGATGAAACTTAGAAATCTTGCGATGTTATACTTGATAGAAACCTTGCGATATGATACTTGGTAGGAACCTTGTGATGCTACTCTTGATAGGAATTATGGGATGTTATTCTTAGTTATCGTGCCTGTAGCTTATCTTGTCATCATGCTTATGTTTACTTTCAGTTTATTCATGCCATGTTATCTTTACCTGTTTTTATGCTGAAAGTCACTAGGACTTACTCAATCTTTATGACTGACCCGTTTTGTTTTGCCTCATTTTCTTCCGTTCTCCCCCCTAGGTTCGCAGGGTGGGAATACAGCTTAGTTCGGATCTTACCAAGCTCCAAGGCTCTTTCATGAATGGCTTGGATTTCTCTTGGCTATGGCTTGCTTTACTGTTTTACTTGGGGAATGATTTATGACTATAGTTTTATGCTTCTTTGCTATTGCAAGACAGATTTCGATGTAATGGATTTAATGGCATTTTGATGTAAAAGGCTTTAGACCTTTCTAGATTTTAAAGCAATGAAATTTGGTTCTTCTTCCGCTGTTTATATGTTCTGTCTTGTAATATTTCTGTGTATGTTTACCTAGATAATGCTCCATAAAAGCTAGTGCATTCCCTTTGTGAGTGACCCTAGCGGAGGTGGGGTGTTACATAACATTTAATTGTTAACAAATTTACATATAATAAGTAATAGAGACAAATATGTAAATTTAGAAAATACGAGTATGCTTAACACGAGGTTGGATTGAGTTGTGATGTAAACCTGCTCGGACCCGCGCGGCTGTCCAGTAGTCACAACAATACCTATCCAATGTGGGTGGTTAAGCATTGAGCCCAACAAGGACCCGAGGTTAGACTGAGTTACAGTGTAAATCTGCCCGGAACCGACCGGCACATCCAGTAACCGTAACAATACCTGTCTAATGTGAGTGGTCGGTGCTTTAAAAAGCTAAGGACAGACAAGTCAGGATGGTATGGTTAAGTTAACTAAAACACTTAACCAATTCAACATGTTAATTAAACTGATGGGTGGGGTTAGGTAAATACAGACACTTAACCACTTAACATGTTTGACTAGAAAACCCTAATAACGGGGACCCATTTCAGCAGTAACCCAATTAGGTATCATGGTACCCTGAAACTAGGCAGGGTGGGGCACGATTACTGGGCTGATTGTAAGCGGTTAAAGCGATGGTGGTGGGTGCAACAGTGTGGGTTCTAATGGAGTGCGGGCGTGCACACACTTCGGAGCAGACAAACAGGGCACTGGGGCACCAGTAGTATAACCTATGCATTCTAGAATTTTGTCGGGCCGCCACCGTGGGACTTGATACACCCCATGGTGGGACCAACATAGGTATCTACACTCATTGGGGGCCGTAAGACACAGATGATTATGCGAGTAGGAGCCGATCTTTAGAAAAAGGGGATCACTTCACCTCGATCATGGGGTGCCAGTTGAGACAATGCAAGTAGGTGCAGAGATATAGTGTGGGGTGCGATAGTATATTCGATTCAAACTGCTTTATCTTAGTTTATGATACTTTCCTATTTCCAGTTTATACTTATCATGCCCTTTTTCTTATTCTCATACTGAAGAGTCACTAGACTTACCAGGCTTTATGTCTGACCCTATTTTGTTTCGTCTTCTTTTCTTCCGTCCCCCCTCCCCCCAGGTCCACAGGGAGGAAACAACCCAGCTTAGTCAGACTCTTTGCAAGCTTCAAGATAGTAGATGTACGGTTTGGACTCTCTTTCCTTGGCTATGGCTGTTGGACACATTCTATGGGGATTTATGCAGTTTTAATTATGTTTTATGCTTCTTTATTTAATAACCAAGACATAAATGATGATGTAATGTTTTGGAAGTTATTATGTGACAGTTATGGAAATGTTTTGTATGAATACGTATTTATGAAATAAAAAGTCTGTTTTCCGCTGCTTATGTATATATGTTTATATCTGTCTTGTGTTTTATCTGTGACTTTTACTTACAAACCTCCACCAATGTTAAGGCATTCCCTTCGTGGGTGACCTTAATGGAGGTGGGGTGTTTCATTGGATCTAACTCATTCACAATTGAAATAAGTCAAAGGTAAACATTTATAGGTGCATAACACCAAACCTGGTGAATTGGGTGAAATATGAATTATAAACATACATATGTAGGTGTATGTAACACTCTACTTTAATTCAGTATTGGAATCATTTCTACACGCCTAGGGTACAAGTTGTAATTGTTATGTATATATGTTTTCCATTCACTTTTAT
Source organism: Allium sativum (assembly GCA_030737875.1). NCBI lineage: Eukaryota > Viridiplantae > Streptophyta > Magnoliopsida > Asparagales > Amaryllidaceae > Allium > Allium sativum. The sequence continues at coordinate 535,959,987 of CM060926.1, forward strand.
TTGTATATGTTCTGTATGCTATCGTACCTATGTTGTAGCAGTAAAAGTATGAAAAAATCTAACTTCTATGCCTTAAATTGGATAAATTGATAAATTGCCACCTTGTTAGAACGTTTCCCCGTTTATACGAATGTTTACGTTAACTAGGTGCTATTATTATTTTACTTATATAAACTAATCAACGTAATTAACGTTGTTATGTAATAAATGCGATTAAGTTAGAATTCGAATTTGAAATGCCCCCTTAACAAATATACATATATATTTGTTTGGCTGTGTGTGGATATACATAATGGCTTTATGTATATATATACATATATATATATACATACATACATATATATATATATAAATGACACATGGACACGAGGTTAGTTTCCATTCGTAGTAGAAGTCTGCCTGGAACCGATAGGAAAATCCAGCAACCACAAGTAGGCCCAACCAATGTGAGATGTCTAGGTGCCAAGGGACATTCATAAACTTACTTCCATAGACACGAGGTTAAACCGATTTGTAGTAGAACCTGCCCAGAACTGACTGACATATTCAGCATCTACTAGTATAAGGTTTAATGTGAGAGGTCTAGCGAGTGTGTGTACATATATTGCTGTATATATAAGTCTGATGTGTGAAACGGATAGGTTTTCTACGCCTGGAGAAGGTCTTAAGTGGCTGACTCACCTTTTTATCTTGTTTGGATCTTAAGTGGTTAGGACTAGGATCCCTTCGAAGGTTTATTCCTTGGAGAGGAACTAAAGTCATGGGACTTACCCTTATTAGAATTAAGGTAGATCTTTGGGTCATCCTTCTTTAAAAGTGGTTAGGCATAAAACGATAACGAAGTAGGGTAGTTCACGGGGATGTCCACTTCCTTTACAGGCTTGTAAGGGCTTAACTAGGGACAAGCCCTATCTTCAGGTTAATTGGTTTTCTTATGTATTTATATTTTGAATTCATTACTTTAGTTACCACAAGTGCTATATTTTTTTAACATTTTGTATAAATTTCTATTTCGCACCTGACAACCCATGCAGTAGGTATGAGCCTGACAAAGAGCAAAAACTACTAGAAAAAAGATGATGAATGTCACCATTAAATCAGTAAATCAAAAATAATATGAGGCGAAGAAATATCATAAAATAAAATGTTGGAAGAAGGGGCATCAGTATAATTAAGAACATAGGTAAATATGAGTAACATACTTGGCCAGTGCAGTGGAAACAAATGGATATGAAGATAAACTTAGAATAGGAATATATGAAGGAAAAAGAGGAAAGAGAAAAAAGAACAAAAAAAATTACATAGAGCTTGCAAAAGTAGATGTTAGCTTGAAATGTTGGTGGATATGGATTCTAAAATATGAAATGGCACAGTGATAATAATAAAAACTCAAGGATGTAGATATCGCTTTAAGACATGTTGATGATGCTTTTCTTAAGATGTTATTTGGCCTCACCACTCGTTTATTCAAACAAACAAGTTTTGCAAATTACAGTAAATAATTTCTTAAGATACAATATAGTTGAAATGCTAATATCATTGATCGATGTCGATAGCACTGTAGAACTCAATTCAAATTATCTTCTAGATATACTATAGTGACAATAGTAATGAACTTCTGGTATGCAGTATCACAAAATCAATACAATTATGAAAGGAAAGAAAAAGGAGAAGAGAATGATAGGATAAGAAAATGATATGATTTTGCTTTTGCAATGCTTTTCTAGTATTTTTGAATTCAGAAATTTAACATAATATTTAAGGGTCACTAATTTGATGAAGAAGATGTAATAATCTATTTTGTAACAAATTTTAAACATCATTAATTATCGTATGGTTGTAACAGCCACCTCTCTTCCAAAATGTCATTTTCTTTCTTACGTACATGTTTGTTCGTTTGAATTTTCAAACGTCTATTTCTCACTATTTTCAACAGTCATATTTCCCACTATTTATGCCTACGCAAATTCAAAATATTGGATTGATAAGGAGTTCAAATATACGTGTAGATTTAATAATTATATTCAAAAATATTGTTTTGGACCCAAACCCAACCCGACCTGTTCTTTTTCGCTTCAATCGACAGTGCACTTGTGATTATGTAAGACCTCGCTCCTCACAACAAGACAAACATTGGAATGTCCAAAGGGCCCAACCCTTCTATGAGAAACCTATATTTAAGCAAATTTGTTTTTTATTTTTCCAAAGTGTTGGACAATTTCCACTTCCTATTCTGTTTCTCTCATTCTCATTTTAAAACAAAGCACTCAAACAAATTTTATAAAATTTTGTAGTAATTTCCCTCTAATTTTTTTCAATAAAATTTCTCAATCAGCTTTCATAGAAAAATCAACATGTAAGTAGATGTCTTAGGTGATTGAATCTATATATAGCGATAATTTACCAAAGTACACCAGTAAGAAATGGTAGACTAAGCATTTAATTAATGATCATATGTGATGTGCCAGATATGTTTCACGCACTCGTTTTATTTTCATTAGACATCTCCTTATCCAGTGCGTGGATTGGCATTGTGTCTATATTTTTGTTTCATGAAATGCCCTTAGAGACTTAAGCCATAGTCTAGCAAAATGCGATATCACCTTCATGCATTCATATAGGTAGGTTTACTTCAAGTGCCCTATAATTATACACTTCAACAAAACTTCTGTATAAACTTATCAAGTACTAAGTGGTACAACCTCCACCACAACATTATGGGTGTCAAGCACTCTTCTTGAAATGAAAATAATATTAGTTTTTCAAACGAATATTATAGTGCTTCAAATCACAAAGTATAATGTATTTTTCTTATTGAACTAAAGATAATGAGTTTCATTATGTTCAACCGATTTTTCATCATATGTGATTTTTAAGCTGGCTTATAACCCATTCTATTTTATGTTTCCAACATCAAATCCCTTGTAAGTCATTTAGTGAGATGATCAGCCAAGTTTTAGCCCGATCTCACAATATTTATGGTAGCTACCCCCACCAGTGAGTATTTGCTTCACCACCTCTGCCTTATGCCAATATGCGTAGATCTACCATTATAATCCTGGATGTATGCTTCTGATAATGTTGCTTTATTATCTAAATGTACAAATATCAGAAGCATCCTTTTTAGCCATCAGCACATTTCTTAACCATTTTACTTCTTTATGTTATGTAACGACGGTCAGAACAAATCCCCCACCTTCCACATAGGGCGCACGCATATGAGTTGGTACATACATCCTTATAACAAAAGAAGTCTTTGATATTACGTGCCCACCAACTCATATTTATACAACACTCCATCAATTTATTTCATGATGTGGGACTACTTATTCAAACCATCATTCCTACCTTAACAACATGCGAGGTAATTCTAATAGTCTCTCCATTGGCTCGCATCCTACGAGTATCTTTTGAGAGAACTTCCATGCCTGCATGGCCCGGTCCCTAACCTTCGGCTCTGATACCACTATTAAGTAATGACTGTTGGAACAAAGACACCTGCCTTCCAACATAGGTACACGCATGAGTTGGCACACATATCCTTATAACAAAAAAATCCATGTTGTTACGTGCCCCACCAGCTCATATTTATACACCAGTACTCCTTCAATTTATTCTATGATGTGGGACTATTTACTCAAACCGTCATTCCTACCTTAACAACATGCGAGGCAATCCTAACACTTTACTGCAAGGAGGTAATGCTCTATATTCAACTGTCGTATTAGAATCTGCAATATATGTTTGTTTGTTTGTTCAAGGCCCAATCATGCTCCTCCATCAGGATTAAACATTAATCCACTGTTTGATCTATTATTATCCTCTCTTTCAATATTCCAACTGACATCCATGTATCCTTGAGTTACACTTGGATACACACTGTATTATATACCATAGTTCATGGCCCCCTTTAAATATTCTAATATTCTTATATTGTTAATCCTTGAATAAGGCTAGAGTTACTAGTATTTCTACTCATCTCACTAATAGTTTATGCAAAATCTATTCTTTCTCATGTCATAGCATGCATATGTCTATCAATAACTTTAACTTATTCTAGCTGAATGTTTACTCTAACAGTATTAGAATATAATTGGATATTTGAGTCAAATGGGGGTACTTATAGGTTTGTAATCAAATCGACTAAACGATTTTACAATCTTATTAAGGTAATGGGACTGGGTAATGGTCATCCCTTACACCTTTTTTATGATTCTTATTCCTATCATTAATAGCTTTTCCCATATCCTTCATCTAAAAACATGATGATAGAAAACTTTCGATTTCTTTAATACTTGAGGCATCAATCCTAAATATCGACATATAATCAATATAAAGGCATATAATCGGACCTTTACCAACATAAAATTTTCTATAACACATTATTCGCAATCCTAAACTAGTTTTGGTATTATGGCTTTATCTAATTTTTCATTCCACAATTTTTGTAATGACCCGTATTTTAACAATTGGATATTTAAGTATTAGTAGTTAATTAATTGACAGTTTCAAAATTTGACATTTTACATATGATCGAATCAGAACTTGAAATTACTTTCACTGATTCAGATGGTTCGTTACATGAAGAAAAAGTATGAGGATCGTCGTATTTTGATATTTGACATTTATGGAGCAAAACGTCTTGACATGTGTGAAAATTGTAGTTTTGAGGCACAATGTTTGTGACACCCCACATCTGTTAATGTCAGTCATAAGAGAATACATTAAGATTTGTATAGCGCAATAGGTAAATAGTACAAAAATTCACAAGATAGATATAAAATAAGCAGCGGTAAATTTTAACTTCATTATTAGAATTAAAGCATAGTTTCAAACAAGTTACAACAAAACCAGTTACGTCAAATCTATCTCATAAAACATCTCATAAACCAAAGCATCTGTGTACATAAAATCATATCCCTCGCCATAAGTCATACTAAAGTAGAGAGCAAATCGAAATGGTACATCTCAAGAAATCCAAGTCCAATCTATAAGAGAAATCCTAGTCACTGTTGAGTGCTTCCACTCTGAGGACCGGGGGGAGGGGAAGGAAGGAAGAAAAATGTGAAAGAAAAAGAGTCAGACATAAAGTCTGGCGAGTTCCAGTGATTTTCAAATATGCATAAAATAGAAATGCCAAGACAAGTAATAAGACTGGATGGGAAAGGTACAGTGTCATATAAGGTAACAGATAAATAAAGCAGCATGATAAGAAAGGAATAACAGGAATAAGTTATGATCGAGCAATGCTTCACATTTATATCCCTAAAACAAGTATATCTGCACCAATACTAGTATAACATGATTAACAACAGAATTAAACAGTAGGATAAAATAGCAGGATTAGGCATACACTAATTGCATAACCAGATTAGGCATTAACCTAATTTATACAATAGCAGGATTAGGTGTATCATAATTACTACCCATGCGATCGACTCCTTACTTCGTAAATACCCTGTGTCGACCCCGACAGTAGGGTGTATCACTCCCTAACCCAACAACTATATAACATAGTCCTATTTACTAGTATTACAACATCTTATCTTCCTTATTTGGACCCATGCACACTCATGAATCCGCCGGAACATGCCTGTACCCATCCCTATGTGAACCTCTTACTATCCAGTTTAGCAAAGCGTGCCTTGCCCCATACCTAGTGTGAGGCCCTCTCTAACAAGATACCAACAGGGATATTGGCTTATACGGGTTCTAAACAGCAGATTGACACAAGCCAAACCCCCTAAGCTTGTGCCCCCAAAACTAGGATTTAAGAGTCCATAATACCTGATACAACAGTAGAACGAGGGACCTCTTAGCTTAATAATATTTCATGTTTAATCTAGCAGGTTTAGGTATACTAATAAGCATGGTTGCAATGTTACATGTCATTACGTGTATACAACCGTGCCCCAAAATACCTGCCAGGATGTATACAATTTCTACAGCATTCCAGTTTATTAACCTATATCTAGTACTTACCATATTCTAACATGTCATTTACTTATTATCTATTTTGAGTCAAATCTAACATGTCCAATTCATATGCATATTATTCATTTACAGCAAGTACGTACACATTATTACTTTGTACTAGTTTATAGAAAGTCTAAACATGTGTATATTATTCTTTTCCTAAATTATAACAACATGCCTAAATTCCTCCTCTTATGCCATTCATTATTTCCCCAATTATACGCACACTCTAATCAGATATAGCCTAGGCTTCCAAAGGCCTAGGCTTAGCGTAAATAAAAAAGGAAAACAGAGGAAGGAGAATATAATCAAATCACATAGGCATATAGGCAAGATTGGAAATAAACATAAAACATAAAAAATAAGAAAAGGAAGATAGATACATATAACTTTAGTTATTCAACATCAAAGGTATATGTTTTACTGATCATAAGGGTATAAGTGATTAACAGTAAAAACATGTACAACATTTATCTTACAAACACTGTATATCCTAACCCAATTTTATTTAACTGTCGTGTCTACAATCTAAGAAATCAAATATGAAAATAACATGAAACTCACAATGGGTCTTGGTGAAGAAGAGATTAAATCTCTTATATAAATAAATCTATGTCATATAAAAGTCCAATCCAATCCCTTTAGTTGTATGTATGCAAGTCCTAAAGTTGTCTCTGTTTGATCTAGGCCTCAGCAGCATTCCCTCATTATATGTTTATATTTTTAGAATAGATTTACAGGCAGAATGTATGAAGATATGGTGTAAATCAGAATGGGAGAAGCCACCTATTTATAGATTCACAAAGTTAACCTTAGCCTTTAGAAACTAAGATTTAAATCCAAACCGTACACATAGCGCTGAGTCAGCAATGAATACAGTCCGCAAACAGTTTAGATTCGCAGAATGAATTTGCCCAGATTGGCAGTGGGACGACCCATGAACCCATGGAGTCAACCCTAGGGTCGACCCAGGCCGAGTGCGGGTCATCCCACAACGGTCCTAGTTCCTGCGTCTTTTCCCGCCTCGTGCCATTCAAAAATTCTGGAATTATTTTTTCATTATATATATACATAAGCTCCTTATATGTATACAAACTTTTAATGCCCATAACTTCTTCATACGTTATCCGTTTTACGCAAACTTGGGATCTATGCGAACCGAAATTCCAAGACGAACGCTAGGTAATGCCGGTTTCACTCAATTTTGAATATTTAACTAAGTTATTCCTAATTTATTATTTTTAAGCATGGTTATAGTGTATTAAACTTTGGAGTGGTTCATTATTCTCTACTTAGAGGATTTCATCCCCGAAATCTCTAAGTTTGGAAGAACGTTACTATCCTAGCATCCACCTACAACCATCTACTCATCCATTATCCACATGCATCCATTGTCCTTAAGAAATTTCTAATGCTAGTATGAATGTATGCAAAGGTGTTGTGTATATGTCCTTACGCTGATGCGAAAATCAGGCAGTCGACTGATTTAGTTGATCTCCTTAATGCAATATATGTTTGTGCCATGAGTCCAAAATGTATGCAAATAATCCTAGTACAACTTATAAACTCTATATGTATGCGCAACTATTCATCAAAATGCAACATCCATATAATGATTCACCCATTTCCATCCAAAGAAAATCTAAAATGCACACATATGCATATGCAATATGTAAGTGATTGAGCCGATCCAGTGCCTAGTTTGTTTATATGCTTCCAAAAGCAAGCATTAGCAAACACTTGCGTCCATTTGCAACCATCAATCATAAAATGTTTCAAACACATGTTTCCAACCATTGGAATCTACTTAAGAATCGAAGGTTCGAACGATAGGATAAATATACTTGAATGATAGAAGAAAATGCAAAGTAAAAGCTTGGAAAAGAAGTCATGAATGTACTTTCAAAAAGAAAAAAATAAGAAGCGGGAATCCTATCTTCGGGTTCCCACGTCGCATCGTCATGGTCTTCTACCCATTGCAATATAACCAATCTGATTCCCTTATTACGTAGCTTCTTGATTTCTGATCCATGGATATAAATAGGAATTTGTCTCACTGATGCTTCCTTCTCAACTTCCACGTCCTCAAGAGTGCTCGACTATACTATCTCTGCCGTATCATGGAGACATTTCCTCAAAAGGGAAACGTGAAACACGTCGTGTATGCCCGCCAGTCAATCCGGTAGCTTGATCCTATATAGGGAATGGCCCTACAAATCTCGGCGCCAACTTCTCTATTAATCCAAAGCGAACCACATTCCTTAGCAGTGATACTGTAGTGAAAACCATATCTCCCACTTCGAATTCCAAATCGGTCCCCCTTTTATCGGCATATGATTTCTGTCTGTCTTGAGCTGCTTTAATTCTTCGACGGATAAGATCAATCTTCTCGGAAGTATCTCGAATCATCGCTGGTCCATGAAGAAGTCTATCCGTAGACTCCCACCAACAAGTCGACGATCTATAAGGTCGTCCATATAACGCTTCGAAGGGTGCCATGCCTATGCTCGATTGGTAACTATTGTTGTAGGCGAACTCCACCAATGGGAGTGTTGTTGGATCTAGATTAACCATAGAGGGAGCGAATAAGGTTTATTAAATTTTAACGAGATATTAAATATTATCAGGTCACAGAATGCAGCAGAAATAAAAATAGCAAAAAGGAAATAACACACAGAGATACCCAGCTTCGGCAAAACCCTACCTACTGCTGCATTCCTAAGGTTTCTACTAGGTGATAGAACAGATCCCGCTTACAAGACCATGTAAACTCGCACTATTTGCTCCTGTACTAACCCTACACTCAAAACCCTAGACTGATCTAAACCCTTAGATCAGATTTCCCCTGATTACAGCCCTGCAACCAGTAACCCTAGATTTTACAGACTCTAGTAAACTGCCAGTTAACACTCTAACTGGTTCCCCGGATTTTACAGACTCTAGAATTGATCAGACGGTTTCAATTCAAATTACAAAAGACAATACAAAATTAAATAAAAACAAACTAGAAAACCCACCCTTTCAAATTAGATAGGCCGGCCCATTCTCTATTAGTTTGCACCCGATCTCTGTCTTTGGAGAAACAAATATGGCAGCCGTCCTTAAGCACAAATTAGGGTTTTCTACTTTTGCTCCCAAATCAAATCGCGATTGCTAAGGAAGATGTTGTGGCCTCTATGATTTCTTCAATGCCTTATATCGCTTGCTCAATCAATTTGGAAGCTGATCAAATCCCTTAAAAAAAGTGAGTTTCTCTGGTTTTATTTTATGCTTGAAATTGTTGCTTTTTGGATTGATTCGCAGATGCCTGTGATGATACCACTTAATGTCTCAATTAATGAGGATTTTAACATGACATTGGAGACAAACAGGGATATCTCAGACAATAGAATTTTAATCACAAAGCCCAAATAGACAAGACTAACAAATCAGACAATTTTATCATAGCAGCAAATAGTTCTTCTCAAAACAAGCAGTCATTTAAAGCATTTTCACAACAGTATCAGAGCAGCAAACAGATCATAAACAAGCAATTTCGAAAATATTTTCAAAACAATATCAGAGAAGCACAAGAAATAGTTTCAAATCTGACTAGTCAAGATGACGGTCACATAAGATGATTCATGATCCAATGATTAAAAATACCGTTTATTTGAAATCATTTGAGGAATATGAAACTCTCAAGATTCAGTGAATCAATCACACCAGATTATTAATTTCAGATTCAAGACATGTGTGAGATTCAATAAATCTATAATTTTAAATGATTTTAAACAAACAAATATTTAAATCAAATTACCATGAAATAATAAAGAAATTTAATACCATTTTTTCAAAGAATTTTCAAAAGTATCTCTGACATGTATAGTAAAAATTTTAGATCATTTACATCGAGTTTAAGAGGCATTCATGATACAAAAAAATCAAAAATAATTTATTTGAAATCACTTGAATCAATGTCAAGTTTGAGATATAATGAATTGTTCACACAAGATTGATAATTGCAAATTTAAGTGGTGTGTGATATTCAAAATATCAAGAATTTCAGATGATTTCAAACAAAACTAATTTCAACCATAATAATCATGAATAAAGTTGAATTTTAAGATGTATCACTGATTCAAGACAATGTAAAATATTCAAACCAATCTGAAAATCAATGAAATTATCACAACTGATAAATAGCAGAGTGCTGTAATGAGTATAATATTTCAAGCTTTTCTAAAATGAATTAGAAGAAACTCAAAACAGCAGAGGTGTGTGAAACTTCGTCAAATTTTCAGATCTTCAAGAATTTAGAATTCTAATTAACAGTGTTCAAGATATGACAAGAATACATCAACACTGTTGTGAATTCAGAAATCAGAAAAATAAACTTCAAAATAATTGCGGATATTTACAAGATTAAATTCAAGATCTGGAAATAATTAAAACATCAGAGTTTTATACAAATGAAGTGAATTTCTGGAAAATATGAATTCTACAATTGGAAGTTGAGAAGGCCCAAGAAGAAACAGAAATATGACAGTGACAAGTCAAAAAAATAGATGAGGTAGAAGAAGGAATAAACAAAGGAAACAAAATATATACAAAGGTGAGTTCAGAGATTACACCTGGAATCTATCTAAACCAGAATCTTCGACTTAGCTGATTTGGCTAAGGAACTGTGAATGATTCAGAGATATGAGGCAGTTTAAATCCAATTTTCTTTAGCAATGCAGTTCCTCAGCCTTCTTCGGTGCCTAGCAGTTGAAGGGATCGAGTGGTCTAACAAAATTTGTGAAACCACTCACGGATGTATTTATATGTTTTGGTACCCAGACTTGTTTATATAACAATCCATTCGAATCTACCTTTGTATCCTTCGGGACCCAAATCTATTTGAATTTCATGAAGTTTTTTTGATTTCTTTTTGGAATCCAGAATTGTTCAAATGGATTATTATAACACAAATTCACATCACGTTTATGATTCAAAAATCCTTTGCGATTATCAGAATTTGAATTTCCATATCGATTCTTTTCAAGACAGTTTGAAGGGTTTTTAAAATCATTTGAATTTAGCTTTTCATAAACATTTATTTTACCAAATCCAAAGCCATGTTTATTTCCAACAAAAATTTGGTTATGTAACAACATATTCAACGGTTTTTCCCCATTAGAGAATTTTTCCAAAGTTGATTCCAATCGTTGATTTTTGGATTTAAAATCACAATTATCTTTCATTAAATGTGAACATCGATTGTTAGTGAACTTTCTTTCAGCATCATGTTGTTTCAAAAACAAATTTTCATTTTCAAGTGATTTTATTTTGACTTTGGATTCAGAGATTTCATATTCAAAACATTTTCGTTTTTCAGGTTCAAGTTTTTCAAAGTTCTTGAATTTTTGAATCTCGTTTTCTAGCTCATTCAGAATTGATTCAACTTTCAACAAGTACTGTTTTTCAGCAAATTCATATTCAGAATTTTTTGTAGTCTTAAAATTTTCAAATTCCTTTTGTAAAAAATTGTTTGCACCTTTCATCTTAATCTCGTTATCTTTTAAAATCAGAATTTCTTCTTCAAGGCTTTGAGTGTTATTTTTGAAATGAACGAGATCAGATTTTAATTTCAAACAATTTTCACAACCAGAATTTTCTGATTTTATGAAAGTTGAAAGTTTTGATTTCAAATATTTAATTTTGCTAGTCAACTCAGAATTCTTAAATTTCAGAGATTTATTTTTAGATTGGAGTTTATAAACAAATTTTGTTAAATCAACACACATATAAACTAAATCTTCATAATCGAAATTTTCAGTTTCAGCATATGTTGATTCTCCATGGTTTGATCCATCTGTTTCTCCTTTTAAGCATAGATCTGAATTTGAGTTGACATTTCGGGGTTTTGAGCAGTCGTCAGATTTTCCATACAGCGCACTAAGAGTCCTCTAGATTTCCTATGCGGTTAAACAATGAGAAATAAGGCTATATTGGTCATCATCCATATAAGAATATAAAATATGAGTAGAGCAAAAATTAAATATCAACCCTATTTACAATATCGTATCCATTTAAAATACTATTCCAACACTTAATATCAACAGATTTTAAATAGGATTCCATTTCTGGTTTCCAATTTAAAAAAATCTGTACGATTAAAAATAGATGGAATACGACTGGACTGACTCTCTAAGGACTGACAACTAGGGATCACCATTACTCTAGAGTTAAAAAAAATACCTACTATGATACCACTTGTTAGATCTAGATTAACCCTAGAAGGGGGGTGAATAGGGTTTATTAAATTTTAACGAAATATTAAATATTATCAGGTCATAAAATGCAGTAGAAATAAAAATAGCAGAAAGGAAATAACACACAAAGAGACCCAGCTTCAACAAAACCCTTCCTACTGCTGCATTCCTAAGGTTTCTACTAGGTGATAGAACAGATCCCGCTTACAAGACCATGTAAACTCGCACTCCCTGCTCCTGTACTAACCCTACGCTCAAAACCCTAGACTGATCTAAGCCCTTAGATCAGATTTCCCCTTATTACAGCCCTGTAACCAGTAACCCTAGATTTTACAGACTCTAGTAAACTGCCAGTTAACACTCTAACTGGTTCCCTAGATTTTACAGACTCTAGAACTGATCAGACGGTTTCAATTCAAATTACAAAAGACAATACAAAATTAAATAAAAACAAACTAGAAAACCCTCCCTTTTAAATTAGATAGGCTGGCCATTCTCTATTAGTTTGCACCCGATCTCTGTCTTTGGAGAAACAAATATGGCAGCCGTCCCTTAAACACAAATTAGGGTTTTCTACTTTTGCTCCCAAATCAAATCGCGATTGCTAAGGAAGATGCCATGGCTTCTATGATTTCTTTAATGCCTTGTATCGCTTGCTCGATTAATTTGGAAGCTGATCAAATCCCTTAAAAAAGAGTTTCTCTGGTTTTATTTTATGCTTGAAATTGTTGCTTTTTGGATTTGATTCGCAGATGCCTGTGATGATAAGGTGTTGGGATTATGAAATCCTAAAAAAACATTCTCTGATTTCTCGCATACGATTTGAACTGAAATTGCGATTTCCACTTTTTGACTTTCTTCGATTTGAAAAGAAATTGAATATTCCCTTTTGAAATTCTTAGTTTAAATCATTGATTGATTTCCAGAAATGTTTATGTGATATTTTTTTTCTTCAGAAATAAATGTTATTCAAAAAAAAACTTCCCTTTCAAAAATATGTTGTATTGCTAGAAAGTATTGATAAAGCAGAAAATTACTTTCTCCTTTAGCTCGACAATTTCTACTATTAAATTCTGGAAACATTTTCTTGAATGAAAGGTTCTCTTGCATGATTTCTGCCATTATTTACACTTTGCCAAATATGTTAGCTCTCTAAAATGCTGTTAAAAAAACAAACTTTCCATGCATTTAAAAAACAGCCTTGCACGTGTGATGAAAATTTTCATTCCAAAAAGAGCCTCTGCTTTATGGCAAACCATATTCTGATTTCTGGAAAGTGTTTTAAGCTTTTGCAGTAACTTGAACATGTTGTTTCACTATGTCTCAACCTTGTTTGTACACAGTATACTAATATATGTATGCCCCCACAAATTTTTGCATGTCCCTGAGTATTGCTGGTATTTTACATTACTGTTGCACTGAATTCTTCAGTTGTGCACTTGCTCCTTTCACCATCTTGACGCTGTGTATAGATTCTGAGTTTTCATGTATATGGCTGCACATATGAGTGTATATTGATGTGCCCACCTATTTGCTTATTCATGTTGTATGTACCTGTACTGATGCATCACTATAAATTGTCTTGATCACAATTGCTTTAACATGTAAAAACATTTTTGAATCAATGTTGCTATATGTTGTGATCTGCCATGTTAGCTTCACTTGTCTTGACCATAAATGCTGATTTGTGTTCACATATATCTGGACATTTGTATACTCATGAAAAACTTGCCTTGTTTGATTTATGCCAAATCATCTTTAGTTGAAACAACTTGAGTTGCATATGAAAGTCTTGTGTTCTGTTCATCCTTGTATTGACCAGTTTAAACCTGAAAAAGCATGCTACACTATTTTACTTTCTTGAGGCTGATTTATGACTTGCGTCGAGCACATTCACTTGCCATGACTTAGCTACATGATCACTATGGCTTGAAAAACTGCTGCATCCTTTTGTTGCTGTTCCATTTTACACTATGCATTTAGCTACTGCCTGATTTTAAATATGCACCACTTCTTGCTGATCAGATGAACATGTACTGCCATGCTTGTTCATTTGAAAAGTTGCACCTGTATCACCATGTATATATGCTCTGAGTCATGACTGGTTTATTCATCCATATTGTTTTGAAATGCCCTGTCATCTATTCACTTGGGTTCCTGTGCACTGCTCTTCAAACTTGTGCATGTTTGGCTTGTCTTATGAATCTTGTCTGACTTGACCATGGCTTGCATTGTCCACTGGAGCCACTTGCTCGACTACTTGGCATTGTTTTCTATGTTGACTATGCTGCATTGTATTTGACTTGTGATCGACCATATGGATATGTGTTGCACTGAGTCGAGTTGGTCCACGTGGTTACTCCTCAGTTGCACACTGGATTGGCAAGGCAGTGCACACGTGTATAATATGCACGTGTGTACATGCAGCTATCCAGAATGATTTTCCTGTCCCTGCACTGTAATATGTGTATGTACATACATATATATGTGTATACATGTATCGAGTGCGTGCTATATTCACATATCAGATCAAGTCATGAAAAATGATGAGAAACACACTGAAATTCTGAGGCAAATAAAATTTTAAAAATAAAATTTATATTTGCATGTATTCTGTTTCATTTCTATTGCAGTATACTGTGTGTGTATTTCATGTGACAGGTAAGCAGATGATAACTGGACTGACAATGACTGGACTGACAGAGGACAAAGACAGAAGATGACAGTGAAAGTATATTAGTGTGTGTAACAGTGAAACTATAAATGAGTGTCTGCATGTATGATTGTATAATCGAGTGTTTGTAGAAAGGAGCTTTGTGTATACTGAAGTTGGTTGTACAATAATGAATATCAGTGAAATGTACAAATAGTGGAGTTTATATTTTTGTACTGTTTAAATATTGAAATAAAATATTCTATTTAAATAAAATACTGTTGAATATTTGAATTCGTGTATAGTCGTATTCTATTTAAATAGAAATATTATATTCCTGTCTGAGATGTGATATAACAGTACAGTAACAAACACATTTAAAATAAAATATACTTGTTTGTTATCATCAAACAAAAATCATATAATTGTGTATACAGCTATGTTATATACAACAGATGCTCCTCCCAAGTCCCTCTGAAATCTAGGATACACAGTCTTAGAAGAGCCTCAAGAACTCTATTCACCCTCTCAGTTTATCCATCTGTCTGAGGATGGTATGCTGTGCTCAAACATAGCTGTGTACCTAACGCCTCTTGAAAGCTATTCCGAAACTCACTAGTAAAGATGGGGTCGTGGTCGCTTACTATACTGAAAGGTACTCCATTCAATCAAACTATCTCTCGAAGATATACTAATATCAGCCAAGTCATCGTCTCTTACTCTTAACCAGAATAAAATGAGCGTTCTTTGTAAGTCTATCCACTATCACACAAATGCTTGTATTGAACTTCCTTGATCGTAGCAATCCATCGATGAAATACATCGAGATGCTCTCCCACTTCCATTGTGGGACATTTAAGGGCTGAAGTAATCCGCCCGATTTCTTTTGTTCAACCTTTACTCTTGGCAAGGTCAAGAATCAAGCTACAAATTTCGCCAAATCTTTCTTCATGCCAGTCCAAAAGAAAACCCTCTTCATGTCCTGATATATTTTGTCGCCGCCCGGATGGATATTCATCTGAGAATGATGAGATTCCTCAAGCACTGCCTTAAGAAATTCCCCAATCTTAGGGACACATAGCCTTCCATCTCTGCTTAACCACCCTTTATAGTCCACGATATATCTAGCTAGGTGACTAGAAGTCTCTCCTCTACCAAGCCTATCCAAGATGTTTGATATCCGTAGGTCCTCCTGCTGCATTGATCCAATACGCTACAATAGAGTAGGTCGCACTTCCAATGATGCTAACAATCTTATTGTGAAATCCATAGATGGCTTAAAATCAATGGTCGAGATGTAGTCTAAGCTCCTTCTTTCTACGAATAGTGGACTCAAAGTCATCCTCTGCCTACTTAATGTGTCTACCACTACATTACCCTTGCCAGGGGTGTAAGCTATCTCGAAGTCGTAGGACGCTAGGAACTCCATCCACCATTGCTGCCTTAGGTTGAGATCCTTTTGCGAGAATAAGTACTTGAGCGACTTATGATCCGTGTATAGCTCAAATCTTTCTCCAAGTATATAATGTCTCCAAGACTTCAATGCAAACACTATTGCAGCCAACTCTAGATCATGGGTAGGGTAGTTCTTTTCATAAACCCTCAACTGTCTGCTACCATAACATACTACCCTTCCCTCTATCATCAAAACGACACCAAGCCCTGTGCTACAAGCATCGGTGTCAACTGTGAACATCTTACTTCCATTTGGGAAAGTCATAGCTAGGGCTATTGTTAGAGCCCTTTTCAATCTCTGAAAGGCATCTTCATAATCAATGCTCCACGAAAAAACCAAGTTCTTCTTCGTCAATTGGGTAAGCGGGCATGATAACCTTGCAAAGTCCATGATATACTTTCAATAGTAGCCCGCCAACCCTATAAAACTTCTCACCTCCATTGCATTCTTTGGAGCCCTCCAATCTTGAACTACAACGATTTTTGTAGGGTCCACTGCTATCCCGTCCTTGGAGACCACATGCCCTAGGAATCTTACTTCCTTTCTCCAAAAGTGACACTTAAAAAACTTCGCCCTGAGCTGATGTGACCTTAGAGTGCGTAGAACCTCTCCTAAGTGTTGGGCATGCTCTTCCTCATTCGTTGAGAAGATCAGAATTTCATCCACAAAGACCACCATGAACTTGTTTAGAAACTCCCTACACACTCTACTCACCAAGTTCACAAAATAGATGGGTGCATTTGTTAGCCCAAAAGGCATAACGAACCACTCGAAGAAACCATATGGAGTTCTGAATGCAGTCTTATCAATGTTGTCCTCTGCCACTCTCAACTGATGAAACCCCATGGCTAAATCCATCTGTGATAAAACTGATGCACTTACTAACTGATTGATTAGGTCGTTAATTCTCAGTAGCAAGTGTCGATTCTTGTTAGTGAGCTTATTCAGCTCCCTATAATCCACACAAAGACGAAATGAGCCGTCTGCCTTAGTTGCAAAGACGACAGGAGCTCCCCACTCTGAAATGCTTTGCCTAATAAAACCTTTCTCGAATAGCTCCATACTTGCTTGTTGAGCTCCCTCCTTTCCCTAGGAGCCATGTGGCGCACTGGTAGATCATCTGGCTTCGCATTCTCTACCAAGTAAATCCGGAAGTATATCTTACACCTTGAAGGTAGTTCCTTAACCTCCTCAAGCACACCCGGGTAGTCTTTAATCATGGGCACAGATCGCTAATCGTCAACAGAAGTATCAAGTGATTCTAGAAAACTAAGCATCATCGACCCCTGTGGGTCGCAGGAAATCTCGAGAGTCCTACCATGACAAGTAAAAAGTTTAACTACTCTCTTTTCGTAATCAAGGATGGCAACATTTATGGCTAGCCAATCCGTTCCTAGAGTCAAACCATAGCCAATATAGCCTAGCACGTATGCATCGCATTCAAACTCAACACCAAAGATATAAATTCTCAAACCCCTACACATCATGGATAAATGAGCCGATCCTCCTGTGGGGTTTGAGACCATTACAGGTTCAGAGACTATACTAGTATTAAGGTGCAGACTATCTACTAAAGAACTAGACACAAATGAACGTGAAGTGCCATAATCAAATAAGGTTTGAACAGGATAGTCAAAAAGGGAAATCAAACCTTCAACCGTGACTTTAGCTTCCAAAGCATGCACTTGTCCAGGAGTTCCTTCCCCTTGTCCTTGCTTGCTAGGGCATTGCTTACTGAAGTGTCCCACTTGTCCACAATTAAAGCATGCTTTCTTTTCCCTTATGTAGTCTTTCAGGAAATGACCCAAAGCTCCACAACCATGACACTTGATATCTTTCTTGATTTGAGCCTTGTTAGGCTTTCCACCTTTCTCTTTCTCTTGCTTTACTTTTCTGGGCCACCATTTTTGTTTCTCGCCCTTAGCTTGTGTCTCCTCGGTTTTAGTATCTTTCTTCTCATTCTTGCCATCTTCGTGCATAAGAGCCATATCAACTAGCCTTTCAAACGCCACTCCCATCGGTATATGAGATAAAGCAAGTCCTTTGAGTGGTTGATTCAACCCTCTCGCAAATCTAAGCGCCTTCTTGTGGGGTGTATTCACCAAGTCTAGTCCAAACCTCGCCAGTTGATTAAGCTTGTTCACATAATCCTTAACAGACATGTCCCTTTGTTTCAAAACCAAGAATCTCTACATCTATAATCCTTCTTCCGCCTGAGATAAAAACTTCATCTCGAATCTCTATCTGAAATCATCCTAAGTAGCTACTGGTTGTCCAGCTTGCGTTACTTCCCGCTAGTAGGAAGCCTCATCCTTCAGTTGTCATGTAGCCAATTGTATATTCCTTCTATCATGAATCACGAAAATACTAAGCAAGTACTCTGTCTCTCGTAGCCAATTCCATGCTTCAACAAAGCTCTTGATATCACGAAATGGTTTTCCTCCGATAGAGCAGAAGTCTTTGCATAACTTAGAAAAGTTATCTACTCGTGGAGGTGGAGCAGCAACGGTTGCAGCTGGGGGAAGGGCATTTCCTTGACCTCCGGCATGTGTCGTAGCCTCAAGATACCTAAGGAACCATGTCAGTAGTGGAATGCCCTCAGGAAGATTGGGTGCCCCTAACATGCTAAAAAGAAAAGAAAAAGAATTCAACAAGAGATCGAGAGAATATTAGATATGGCTTGAGGGGATATGTTTTTCAAAAATAGATTTTTATTTGAAAATATTTTGCTTTTGAAACCATTTTTTTTAAAAACTTTTTCTCTGATCTTGTAACCTTCATCTCTGATACCAAATGTGACACCTCATGTCCGTTAATGTCACTCATAAGAGAATGCATTAAGTTCCGTGAAGCGCAATAGGTAAACAGTACAGAAATTCATAAGACAGATAAAAAATAAGCAGTAGAAAATTTTAACTTCATTATTAAATTAAAACATAGATTCAAACAAGTTACAACAAAACCAGTTACATCAAATCTGTCTCACAAAACATCTCATATACCAAAGCATTAAAGTACATAAAATATTGTCCCTCGCCATAAGCCATATTAAAGTAAAGAGCAAATCGAAACAGTACATCTTAAGAAATCCAATTCCAAGTTGTAAGAGAAATCCTAGTTACTATTAAGTGCTTCCACTTTGAGGACCTAGGGGATGGAAGAAAGAGACGAAAGAAAAAGGGTTAGACATAAAGTTTGGCAAGTTCCAATGATTTTCAAATATGCATAAAATAGAAATCCAAGATTGGCGAATTAGACTGGATGAGAAAGGTATAGTGTCATATAAGGTAACAGACAAACAAAGCAGCATGATAGCCAGGAATAACATGAATAAGCTATGATCAAGTAATGCTTCACATTTATACCCCTAAAACATGTATGTATACACCAATACTAGTATAACACGATCCACAATAGAATTAAACAGCAGGATAAAATAGCAAAATCAGGTGTACCCTAATTACATAACCAGATTAGGTGTTAAACTAATTTACACACCAGCAGGATTAGGTGAACCCTTATTACTATCCATGCGATTGGCTCCCTATTACGTAAATATCCTGTGTCATCCCCAACAGTAGGGTGTATCACTCCCTAAGTCAACAACTATATAACACAGTCCTATTTACTGGTGTTACAGCATCTTATCTTCCCATGAATGCTCATGACTCCGCCGGAACGCGCCTGTACCCACCCTCATGTAAACCTCTTACTATCTAGTTCAGTAAAGCGTGTCCTGACCCCTACCTAGTGCGAGCCCTCCTCTAACAAGATACCAACAGGGATACTGACTGATATGAATTACAAACAAAAGATTGACACAAGCCAAACCCCCTAAGGTTGTTTCCCAAAACTAGGGTTTAAGAGTTCCCAAAACTCGATAAAACAATATAACGAGGGGCCTCCTACCTTATTAATATTTCATGTTTAACCTAGCAGGTTTAGATTTACTAATAAGAGTGGTTGTAATATTACATGCCATTATATGTGTTCAACCCTACCCCAAAACACTTGCCCAGATGTATACAATTTCTTCAACATTCCAGTTTATTAACTACATTTGGTACTTACCATATTCTAACATGTCATTTACTTAATGTCTATTTTAATTCAAATGGAACATGTCTAATTCATATGCATATTATTCATTTACAGCAAGTATATACACAATATCCCTTTTTATTAGTTTACACATGTGTATACTATTCCTTTCCCAAATTATAACAACATGCCTAAATTACTCTTCTTATGTCATTCATTATTGCCCTAGTTATACGCACGCTCTATCGAATATAGCCTAGGCTTCCAAAGGCCTAGGCTTAGCATAAATAAAAAGGAAAAACAAAGGAAGGAGAATAGAGTCAAATCACATAGGAATATAGGCAAGCCTGGAAATAAACATAAAACATAAGAAATGGGAAAAGGAAGACAGAAACATATAACTTGTTCATTATCCAACATAAACGCATATGTTTTACTGATCATAACGGTATAGGTGTTTAACAGTGAAAACATGTATAACATTTATTTTACAAACACTGTATATCCAAACCTAATTTTATTTAACTGTCATGTTTATAGTCAAAGAAATCAGATTTGAAAATAACATGAAACTCATAGTGGGTCTTGGTGAAGAAGAGATTAAATCTCTTATATATATAACTTTATGCCATAGAAAAATAAAATCCAATCCCTTTAGTTGTATGCATGAAAGTCCTGATGTTGTCTCTGTTTGGTCTAGGCCTCAGCAGCATTCCCCCATTATATGTTTATATTTTTAGAATTGATTTACAGAGGCAAAAGGTATGAAGAAATGGCGTAAATCAAAATGGGAGAAGCTACCTATTTATAGATTTATAGAGTCTATGGTTTAAATCCAAATACACATAGCACTGAATTAGCAATGAATACAGTCCGCAAAACATCTAGATTCGCCAAATGAATGTGCCAAGATCAGTAGTGGGTCGACCCATGAACCCATGGGGTCGACCCTAGGATCGACCTAGCCGACCATGGGTCGACCCATGCCGAGTGTGGGTCATCCCACAATGGTCCTAATCCCCGCGTCTTTTCCGGCTTTGTATCATTTGAAAATTATGGAACTGTTATTTTATTATATATACATAAGATCCTTATATGTATACAAACTTCTAATTCCCATAACTTCTTCATACGTTATCCGTTTTACACTAACTTAGGGTCTATCTGAACCAAAATTCCCAGACGAACGCAACGGTAATGCTGGTTTCACTCAATTCTGAATATTTAACTAAGTTATTCACAATTTATTATCTTTAAGCATGGTTATAGTGCATTAAATTTTGGGGTGTTACAGTGTTGGATTGCGATGAAATTGCATTTTCGAAAATGTAGTGATCAGGCGTTACATGTAGGTGAGTTTCATTATGATTGGATTTACCGTTGGTCATGCGAACTCTGAACGTATGTCACTTCAATTTTTGAATTTGAATGTTTGTAAAAGTGTTAGATGCCATAGAAATTGGATTTGGTCTAGAGCCATATTCCATTGCATTCAAGAGGCATTTTACATCTAGATCACCCGTGGACACATGTCAATCGAAGTTTGGATCCATTTGACCGATTTTGGACCTTCCATTATAAATATTATTTTAATCCCAAACCGTAGCTATCATGAATTCTAACTTTTAATGGTCCATGTTGCACCTCTCAATAAATCCAGTTTATCAAAAGCTTTCAACATGAAAGTTATTCCTATCATTGATATGAACTAATCTGTTCACCCCGTTCAACTATTGGATCATCGGTGTGTATGAAAATCGAGAAACCTCAATACTGCCCGGTTTTAAATTTTTGGCTCGCTCTAGTCACATCATCGAGTAATAGCTCTTGGCCCTAAAAGGAAAAGTATGGATAATTGGAGAAAAAGAGAACGACTCCGGTTTCTGGCCGATCAAGTTTTGTAGGAGAGAGAAATATGCATTTTAGTGTTTTCTGTTTTTGGATGTTTCAAGTGAACCGTTGATCATCAATGGCTGAAGTTTTTGGGTTGGTAGTAAGTAGGGTGGAGGTTCAAATGAGGTCAAGTTAGTGACATCTGGAGCTCTATAGTGGCGTCAATGGAGGTTTGAAGTTGGTGGATTGTGGATGATTGTTTTAGTATTAGAGGGGCCATAAGTTTTTTATGTGATGGAGAAAGAATATGCGCCCGTGAGGAGTCGAAGATGTGATTCTCTGGTGTTGACGTGTCATAACTTTATTTGATGAGGGCTTTTTTTTCTTCTATTTCCACTTGAATTCTAAAACTTCTAACTAGCATAGATTTTACATACGAGGTACGTTTTGAACGCTACTTTTTATATTGGATTCACATCAAAGAGTGTTGTATTTAACAAGTCTATAATTTTTGTTTGATGATAACAAACATATATTTATTATTAAAAATGTGTTTGTAATTGTACTGTTATACTACATAACAGACATAATATAATATTTATATTTAAATAGAATACTACTGCACAAGAATTTAAATATTCAAACAGTATTTTATTTAAATATAATATTTTATTTCAATAATTCAACAGTACAAAATTATAACACCACTATTTGTTCAATTCACTGAAATTCAATACATTACATTTCATATTAATTTTCATTTCTATACAGTGCTCCTCACTACAGTTCTCTCAATCACTCAGTTGTACATTTACTCTCTCTCTCTCTCATATACGGTCACTCATTACATATACATTCATATTCTCTCTCACATACACTGGCACTATCACTCTTGTCTTTTGCTAGCATCACAGTCAGTCCAGTCTTCTGCTTACCTATCACAAAAATAAACACACATAGAAATCTGGAACAGAAATTATTTTATATTCTAGAAGATATAATTTTTATTTTAAAAATTTATTTGCCTTAGAATTATGGTGTGTTTCTCATCATTTTTCATGACTTAATCTGAATTTTTATGGACATCCATCTATGTCTAGACGGCTTGTGATATTCACAGTGATACACTGTAAATACCACAAGGTAGACATCGTCTGTAGTGCTCACACACACAAATATATATATATATATATATATATATATATTCTCTGGACGTGCACTATACATGTATACACATACATGTGTATGTATATAAACATATTTATGTGCAGGGGTAAAATGGTCAGCATTGGACAGATATATCAAACAACTAGTGTTCAGGTAAAACCTAGCACGCATGCACAGTGCATGGGTCAGGTATCCATGAACACATAGTCAGTGTGAGCGGCCACGAAGACCAAGCTTGACCTTGTGCAAGTGAAAATGAATACAATACAAATGGTTCGACTTGGTCAAGCTAGTCCAAGTACACAAGTGTATACAGAACCAAGATATCACAAGGGTCTAGGAAAAAATCAGAACAACTCAAAATATTCAAGTGACATAGGATTAAATGGCAACTGGAAAGTACAAAGTTAACTTCATGTGCAACAAAGAATGGTGCAAAAAAAGACCATCCAAACAAAAATACCAGCCAAACAAAAGTACCAGCCAGACAAAAACAAGGTGCCATAGTTCAATTCAGTTCAGGCTTCTATAAATGTCGAGCCAGGTCATACACAACAGCATGATCATGTAAACATGTGTGCACAGGAAAGCACAAGCAATTGAAACAGTCAAGATGTACACACATCATGAACAAGCAAGTAAGTTTTATTTTAAGGGCCAACAATGTTTCCATATTTCACAAATATGTAGTGGGAAAAACTCATTTTCATGCAAAGGTGCAAAATAAAGCAGTGAAACTGGTTTTTGTACAAATGTGGCTAAACATGTGTATACATGTAATACACAAATTCATGGTTACAGTGAACAATATGGACATAATTTATTTGGCAAGTGATCAAAGGGAACAATATCACACATAAGTCGAAGCATCAAATTTTGGCAAAGCATCAACTCAAATTATTTAAGCAAGAAACAAGTTGCTTCTAGAAACATAAACACAAGTACAAAGTAACAGCAGTGATGAATACACAGCAATTCAAGTTTTTATTGAGCAAGAAATTTTCCAAAAAATCCCACATGTTTTCGAAATTTATTTCCAAAATTCAACAAGCAGTTCTTTAGTCAAGCAATGGACAAAATTTTTGGACAAGAACAATTTGCAAGAATTATTTCCAGAAATTAACAGTTTTGGACGAGATAATTTTAGCAAAGACTCATCTCAACATATAAGGAAAAAAATGTTTCCTGATTTTACAAAGGAATTCAGCAAGGTTTATTTCCAGGAATAAAACAGCAAGAAATTTGTGAAACAAATTTGAGCAAGTAATTTTTTGGCAAGAATCAGTTTTGGCAAGAAAGATTTTTTTTATTATTCCTGAAATTTGCAAACAATTTTAAGCAAGAAATTTGATCAATTATTTCGAGTTATTTCCCAAAATTTCTTCAATCAATCAAGGCAATAATTCGAAATCATCCAAGGCCGAACCATTCAAACAAGGCTACCAAGATCTCGCACAATCATTTCAAGCCATTTTAGAAATTAGAGTAATTATATGATTATATAATCCTATTTAAACATACAATACATCACAGGCATCCAGATTGAGACCACAAGCAACGAATTGAAGTAAAGAATAAAAAAAATCAGAAAGCTCACGTTATTTGTTTTCGATCGAGACCAATCCCAAATTGATTGACAAAGAGGAGCAGTGGTCGAGCATCATTTGATTTGAAGCAAACAGAGGACCAAATCAAAGAACAACCTATTGAGATTTGCGAATTCATATTAAACCCTAATTCCTTTAAAGAAGCCGCTATGTTCAAAGAGAAATTGGAATCAGACTTAACAAATGAGAGAAAGGGTCGGCCTTTGTTTTGACTTAGAATTATAAAGGGAGGGTTTTATTTTTATTTTATTTTAAATTGTTTTTAAATTGTTTTGTAAATCATTCAAACAATTTACTAGTGTCTGTAATAACTAGGAGTTTACTAGTATCTGTGAAAACTAGGGTATACTAGTTACGGGTTTGTAGCTAGGGGTAAATCTGATCTAGGGGATATAGATCAGTCTAGGGTTTTGAGTGTAGGATTAGAACATGAATAGGGTTGCGAGTTTATAGGGTTCGTAAGCGGGATCTGTTTTAATACCTTGTAAAAATCTTAGGAATGCAACAGTAGGCAGAGTTTGTCGAAGCTGGGTAAAAACTATGTTATTTATTTTCTGCATTTATTTTATCTATTGCAATCTGTTCTGTGATATTTTTAATATCTCGAATTAATTTCAATAAACCCTATTCACCCCCTTCCCCCTCTAGGGTTAATCTAGATCCAATAAGTGGTATTAGAGCTTGATATTTCATTAACTCTAGAGTAATGTTGTCCCCTAGTTGTTGTCCATAAAGAGTCAGTCCAGTCATATTCCAACTATTTTTAATGGTACAAATTTTTTAAATTGGAAATCAGAAATGGAGTCCTATTTAATATCTGTTGATATTAAATTTGGAGTATTATTATAAATGGCTATGATATGGTTAATCAGAATGATATTTGGTTGAATTCTCGTGCTATTCATATTTTGTATTCTTATACTGATGGTGTTTAATATAGCCTTATCTCCCATTGTTTAACTGCGCAGAATATCTGGAAAACTCTCGACGAGTTGTACGGAAAAGGTGACAACTGCTCAAAATCCCAGAAGGCCAACTCAGATTCAGATTTATGCTTGAACGGAGATACAGATAAAATTTCAGATGGATCGGACAATGGAGACTCAACAGATGATGAGATGGAAAATTTCTCTTATGAAGATTTAGTTTATATGTTTGCCAATTTAACTAAATCTGTTGATAAACTCCAACTGAAAAACAAAACTCTAAAATCTAGAAATCTTGAGTTGACTAGCAAAATTAATGATTTGGAATCATAACTTGAGTACTTTAAAAACTCTTCAAATTGCAAAAATTGTTTTAAACTGAAAACCAATCTTGTTCATCTCAATAAAAATATTCAAAAGCTTGAGAATGAAATTCTGATTATAAAAGAGAACAAAATTGAGTTATTAAGTTCGAACAATATGTTGCAAATGGAATTTGAAAATTTTAAGGTGGTTGAAATTTCCAAACATGATTTTGCTGAAAGACAAATTTTGCTGAAAATGGATTTGATCTTGAATGAACTTGAAAGTAAGATTGAAAAATTCAAAATCTTTGAAAAACTTGAATCTAAAAAGCAAAAACATTTTGAATTTGAAATTTCTGATTTCAGAGCCAAAATTAAATTACTTGAAAATGAAAATTTGGTTTTGAAACAACATGATACTTAAAGAAAGATCACTAATAATCATTGTTCAGATTTAATAAAAGAAAACGGTGATCTTAAATCCAAAATTCAACAACTAGAATCAACCTTGGGAAAAATTTCTAATGGGGAAAAATCGTTGAATATGCTATTACAAAACCGAGTTTTTGTTGGAAATAAATATGGTATTGACTTTGGGAAAAATAATGTTTTTGAAAAACATGATTCAAATGATTTTAAAAATCCTTCAAACTTCTTTGAAAAATATCAACTTGATAGTTTGAACTTTGATAATTTCAAAGGATTTTTGAATCACGAACGAGATGTGAATTTGTTTTATAACAATTCAATTAAACGTCTTTGGAACTTAAAATAAAATAAAACGGGCTTTGTTAAATTCAAACAGATTTGGGTTCCAAAAGGCACAAAGATAGATTTGAATGGATTGTTATATAAACGGGTTTGGGTACCAAAAAGTGTAAATAAAACTGAGAGTGGTTTCACTAATTTTGTTAGACCACTCAATCCCCTAAATTGTTAGGTACCGGAGGAGGCTGAGGAACTGCTTTGCAAATTTGTATTCAAACTTCTTCACATATTTGAGTTATTCAAAGTTCCTTAGCCAAGTATGCTGAGTTGGAGATTCATTTGCTCACATCATATTCTGGTATGACCTCTAAACTCATCTCTGTTAATATCCTTTGTTTAACTCTCCTTCTATCCCTTTTATTTATTTTTATTTTTTCTTTGATTTGATTTAACACTACCATATTTTTTCCTTCTATTTTGAGTTTCTTACCTTCAAATTGCAGAATTCATGGTCTCCTGGAAATTCGCTTTATTTGAATAAAACTCTCATGTTTTAATCATTTCCTGATCTTGAATTCAAAATTGTAAATTTTTGCAATTATTTTAAAGTTTAATTCTTTTTTATTTCTGAATTCCTAACAGTGCTGAAGCATATTATATCTTCAACACTATTATTTTGAATTCTAAATTTTTGAAGATCTGAAATATTAATGAAATTTCACACACATCTTTGCTGTTTGGAGTTTCTTCTTGTTTATTTGGAAAGACTCTAAAATTTATACTCATTACAGCACACTACTACTTTTCAGTGGTGATAGTTTCATTTGTTGATTTGGATTGGCTTGGATATTTCTGATTTGAAAAACATTTGGCTTGATGGTATCAGAGCCAAGAAATTCTTTATGATCATTTTTGGTTGGATATTTGATGGTTTAAAATCATTTGAAATTTTGAATCTCACACACCTCTTAAATTTGAAATTAATAATCTTGTGTGATTGATTCTTAGTATCCCAAAATTTACATTAATTCAAGTGATTTCAAATAAACCATTTCAATTTTGGATCATGAATATCTCTCAAGCTTGATGTAAATATTCTAAAAATTTCTCTTGTGGTTGTTAGAAATAATTGTGAAAAACTCTTTGAAAATCTGGTTTGGAACTCACTGTTATGTCATGATCATTTGATTTGAATATTTGTTTGTTTGAAATCATTTGAAATTATTAATTCGTGAATCTCACACATATCTTGGATTTGAAATTTATAATATGGTGTAATCGATTCATTAAATCTTGAGATTTTCATCTTCTTTCAAATGATTTAAAATAAACTATATTTTTGATCTTGGGTCATGAATCATCATCTATGATAGTCAGAAATATCTGTGAAAAATTCTCTTTACAAGTCTGTTTGAAATTGACTGTAGTGCTACTCTGATTAAAAAAAATCAAGTTGAAAATGTTTTTTTAGATAACTGCTTGTTTGGTATCATCTGCTACTCTGATAAAAGGCTCAAAGATTTTCTAGTTGACTTAACAACTTTGAATTGAAAATATTTCTTATGCTACATCCTGAAATTCATTTTGAAAACATGATCACTACTTGGATATTGTTTTGTTTGAAATCATTTGATATTGTTTAATATTTGGAATCTCACACTTTTCTTGGATTAGAAATTAAAAATTTTGTGTGATCGATTCATAGAATTTTGAAGCTTTTCACTTCCCTTCAAGTGGTTTCAAATAAAACATTTCTTTAAATCTTGGATAATGATTTGACTTCTTAGGTTTGTTGAATTTTTTTCTAAAAACTTTCTTGTGAAACTTTTTTTTGAATGCGTCTTGCCGCTCTGATTGATGGAGCTGAATTGTTAGATTAAATTGCTTGGGCTTTGTGGTTGGATTTTATTAATTGAGATACCCTTATTAACCACCAGTGTTGTATTAAAATCCCCGTTAGCAGAGACAACAAGTGGTATCAGAAGTGTATTATAATTCTCTCACTCATATGCTTTGATTTTTTATTTTGATCTTCATCTTGTATAACTTTAAGTCCCTCTTGTCTTGCATAAATCTTTTTGAATCCCTCTTGTAATTGATTTTTCAATTTTAAAATCATTTATTGATTATTTATTCAGAAATTGATAATAATAACCCAAATAAACTGTATTTAGAATTCAGTAAAATTATTATCTGACTTTGAAATTGTGGTGAGTTGTGACTATAGTATACATCACAACAAGAGGAAATTTTATGTAAATTTTCATGATGGTTGAACATTTGTTATAATGTCTCTAAATTGGTGCTTATTTCATGAACATCTCCTTTATCTACCATTATTCTGCCATCCATCATGATTTTATACTAATGTGGAGAGTTTTTTTTTAAATCATCTTGAATAAACAGTGGAAATTTTTATGATGGAATTGTGACTATATTATTTTTCCGAATTAGTGATAATTGAAAATTTTCAAGAATCCCGGTACATTTGAGCATATTTCATAATATGATTAACTTAGAAATTCATTTCACAACCATTTCTGTACCTACCACGTTTCTATCATCCGTATTGGTTTTATATACCGAGGAGTCTTTCTTTTGGAACTAAAAATAATAAAAATAGAATATTTATAAGTG
Organism: Allium sativum; assembly: GCA_030737875.1. Lineage (NCBI taxonomy): Eukaryota > Viridiplantae > Streptophyta > Magnoliopsida > Asparagales > Amaryllidaceae > Allium > Allium sativum. Next base: position 535,989,532 of record CM060926.1, read on the forward strand.
TTTTTCTAACCTCATTTAAAAACATAGGCTCTGGTTATGCAAGGTTATGAGATTACTTATTTTTAATCTGCAACAGATCTCATTTAAAAATCCAAGATCTGGTTATCCGTGGTCAGTGTGCTCTTAAATAAAAAGAAAAGAAAATGGAAATAAATAAATTTTTATATGAAATTCTCCTTGGTGTATGAAAATCAGCCTACTAATCCATTTTCTAATTTGTGAAATATGTTAATATATTATCATCTATTATGATTTGTTGATTGAAAGCCACTGGGATTTCAGATTATTTTATTACATCACTTAAGTTGAATATATAATCGTAGTCCAAATCCATCACTGTTTTTGTGCTCGTTTTTTATAAAAATTCTTTTGAAAATAATTAGAATCAATATTTTTTAACTCTCTCCATTTTTATAAATTTCATCGTAAATCCGTCATTTTACAATGTGAAATTTGCCACTAGTTCTTAGAATATTATGATTTTCGTTTGACTGATTGAGATTTATGATGATTGCTCTTCCTCTTAAGCTGAAATTATTTTTTAGTCAATTATTTCATCAATTTTTAAATTTCTATATTCTTTTGATGATAATAAAAGAGGGAGAATGGGTTAAGATTATGATCAATGAGTGGATATTCTTTGGATATTTTAATATTGAAGTTTCAATTTTTTTTCACTCATGCACATACATAGAGGGAGTTTTGTTGCGGGGGAGCATTCAAATAGGAGGAGTTCAATAATTCACTGTCATACACATTTATTATAATATTATTTTCAAAATCTTAATTTTATGTTTGTCATCATCAAAAGAGGGAGATTGTTGTATCTAATAATTCTATGATTTCTGTTTGATGATAACAAACATATATTTATTATTATAAATGTGTTTGTAATTGTACTATTATACTACATCACGAACAGAATATAATATTTATATTTAAATACAATACTACTGCACAAGAATTTAAATATTCAAATAGTATTTTATTTAAATATAATATTTTATTTCAATATTTCAACAGTACAAATTTGTAACTCCACTATTTGTTCAATTAATTGAAATTCAATGCATTGCATTTCATATTAATTTTCGTTTGTATATAATGCTCCTCACTACAGTACTCTCAATCACTCAGTTGTACAATCACTCTCTCTCTCATATACAGTCACTCATTACATTTACATTCAGATTCTCTCTCACATACACTGACTCTATCACTCTTATCATCTGTCTACTACCAATTTCAAAGTCAATCCAGTCTTCTGCTTACCTGTCACAAAAAGAAACACACATACGGTAATCTAGAACAGAAATTATTTTATATTCTACAGGCATAATTTTTATTTTAGAAATTTATTTGCCTCAGAATTATGGTGTGTTTCTCATCATTTTTCCATGACTTGATCTGATTTTTTATGGACATCCAATTGTGTCTAGATGGCTTGTAACAGTGATACACTATAAATACCACAAGGTAGACATCGTTTGTAGTGCTCTCTCTCTCTCTCTCACACACACACACACACACACACACACATATATATATATTCTCTATATGTGCACTATATATGTATACACATATGTATATGTATATACACATATTTCTCTGTCGGGGCAAAATGGTCTGCAATGGACAAATATATTAAACAAGTTGTGTTTAGGTAAAGCCTGACATGCATGCACAGTGCATGGGTCAAGTATCCGTGAACACATAGTCAGTGTGAGCAACTAAGGAGTAGCCATGAAGACCAAGCTCGACCCAGCGCAAGTGAAAATGAATACAATACAAATGGTTCAACATGGTCAAGCCATTCCAAGTATACAAGGGTACAAACAAACCAAGATATCACAAGGGCCGAGGCAAAAATCAGAACAACTCAAAATACTCAAGTGACGTAGGATTAAACGGCAACTGGAAAGTACAAGGTCAACTTCATGTGCAACAAAGAATGGTGCAAAACAAAGACCACCCAGACAAAAGTGCCAGCCAAACAAAAGTGCCCAACCAAACAAAAACAAAGTGCCATAGTTCAAGTCAATGCAGGGTTCTGTAAATGTCGAGTTAGGTCATACACAACAACATGATTATGTAAACATGTGTGCACAGGAAAGCACAAGCAATTGGAACAGTCAAGATGTACACACAACATGAACAAGCAAGTAAGTTTTATTTTAAGGGCCAAGAATATTTCCATATTTCACAAATATGCAGTGGGAAAAACTCATTTTCATGCAAAGGTGCAAAATAAAGTAGTGAAACTGATTTTTGCACAAATGTGGCTAAACATGTGTATACATGTAATACACAAATTCATGGTGACAGCGAACAATATGGACATAATTTATTTAGCAAGTGATCAAAGGGAACAATATCACACGCAAGTCAGAGCATCAGATTTTGGCAAAGCATCAACTCAAATTATTTAAGCAAGAAACAAGTTACTTCCAGAAACATAAACACAAGTACAAAGTAACAGCGGTGATGAATACACAACAATTCAAGTTTTTATTGAGCAAGAAATCTTCCAAAAAATCTCACATGTTTTCTGAATTTATTTCCAAAATTCAACAAGCAGTTCTTTAGTCAAGCAATGGACAAAATTTTTGGACAAGAACAATTTGCAAGAATTATTTCCGGAAATTAACAGTTTCGGATGAGATAATTTTAGCAAAGACTCATCTTAGCATATAAGGCAAAAAAAAAGTTTCATGATTTTATAAAGGAATTCAACAAGGTTTAGTTCCAGGAATAAAACGGCAAGAAATTTGTGAAACAAATTTGAGCAAGTAATTTTTAGTAAGAATCAGTTTTGGCAAGAAAGATTTTTTTTATTCCTGAAATTTGCAAACAATTTTAGGTAGGAAATGTGATCAATTGTTTCGAGTTATTGCCCAAAATTTCTTCAATCATTCAAGGCAACAATTCAAAATATCAAGGCCGAGCCATTCAAACAAGGCAACCAAAATCTCGCACAAATCATTTCAAGCCATTTTAGAAATCAGAGTAATTATAGGATTACATAATCCTATTTAAACACACAATACATCACAAGCATCCTAATCGAAACCACAAGCAACGAATTGAAGTAAAGAATTAAAAAAATCAGAAAGCTCACGTTTTTTGTTTTTGATCGAGACCAATCCCAAATTGATTGACAAAGAGGAGCAGTCGTCGAGTATGATTTGATTCGAAGCAAACAAAGGATCAAATCAAAGAATAACCGATCGAGATTTGGGAATTCACATAAAACCCTAATTCCTTTGAAGCCGCCTGCATGTTCAAAGAGAAATTGGAATCTTGCTTAACAAATAAGAGAAAGGGTCAGCCTTTTTTTTGACTTATAATTATAAAGGGATGGTCTTATTATTATTTTAAATTATTTTTACTTTGTTTTGTAAATCGTTCAAATAATTTACTAGTGTTTGTAATAACTAGGAGTTTACTAGTATCTGTAAAAACTAGGGTATAATAGCTACGGGTTGTAGCTAGGGGAAAATATGATCTATGGGATATATATCAGTCTAGAGTTTTGAGCGTAGAATTAAAACAGGAGCAGGGTTACAAGTTTACGGGTTCGTAAGCGGGATTTATTTAAATTCCTAGTAAAAATCTTAGGAATGCAGCAGTAGGCAGGGTTTGCCGAAGCTGGGTAAAAACTATGTTATTTATTTTCTGCATTTATTTTATCTACTGCAATCTGTTCTGCGATATTTTTAATATCTCGAATTAATTTCAGTAAACCCTATTCACTCCCCTATGGGGTTAATCTAGATCCAATAGACTGATTTGCCTATGGTAAATGATATTGTCTCTAACTGAATACAATTGTTTGTTTGGTAGAATATTTTAATTCTAATCTTAAAACAAAAATTTTAGGATAGTTGAACCTCACATATAATAAATAAAAGAATTAAAAATTAATTTGATTAGTTTAAACTTGAATACCATATTTTTACCTATTTGCATGATATTATGTGCTATCTTGAAACTATCACTATATTTGAACTATTTTGACATCAAACCCGCACTAATTGCATTAGATAGGTTCTATTTTATGTATTGGCATCATTTTGGATGTTAATTAGCTATATTGGATAATTCTGCATACTTGGTTGAAAATTTTGTTTGTAGGGGATGTAGGACTGGGAAGACCTCATCTGCTAGAGTTTGGTGTATATCGACCAAACACACATGAAACATATATTGATCAAGCGGACAAGTGACGATTGACTTGAACAAATGAGCTAGATTCACGAAATGTAAGGTGGACTATGGGGTGAAGAGCAAGAAGAGGATAAAGGACTTGTTTGCTTTGCATTCTAGGGTTTCGAAGGATTCTCGTTTCATTGCTTCTACCTTGGATACTTTTTACCTCCATGACCTTTGATTTCTTCTTTTTGAACTGACTAAATGTAGCTGTAGATTGCTTTCGATCACCATTATTTTGTTCATTTGTTAATGAAAAAATTGAATACCAATTTATAAGTGGTAATTAGGTGTGCATCCTTGTTTTCAAAGTTTATACACTACGCATCATTGTGTATGTTTGTATGTAAAGCAAGTCTCTATTTCCTGTAGCGATGTATTTTTCTGATTATTTGCGTTGCTGTATATAAAAAAACAATTAAAAAAATTGTAAATATTCATGGAAAAATTCGACACAAAGAAAAAATTGCTGAAATATCAGCAATTTTTGTGAATAATTACAAACATTTCTGCAATTATCCATATAGTACATGCAAACGATGAAAGGCGGATGAATAATTGCAGTTATGTCTCCTATTATTATTAATAATTGCTGATATATCAGCAACTGTTTTACAGTTGATGTAAGTAAATGAAAAAGTTGCTGGAATATCAGCAAATATTGCAAATAGTTGCATCATTTGCAGCAATTTACTAGAGATGAAATATTTTTCATTTGTATGCGATTTTTATTATATTTCTACTGATTTTCCTGTAATACTTGAGTGTCTTATTAAGTATAAGCTTTGAGTTTGATTTTTCACTCAAATCAGCAGAAGTTGCGTGAAATTCTCTAATTTTTTTGATATACTTACTGTAATGTCAGTAATTTTACAGAAAATTACAGAAAAATTTCGGAGCGTGCATATTTTTGATTTTTTTTGAATTGTTTTTTGTAATTTTAATGCATGAATATGATGATGATCATGTGTTGAATAAAATTCTAAATTTTTACGTAGTTTTTTTTGATGATTTTTTAAAAATAAGGACCTAATTTTTAAAGTTTTTAAATAGGTTTTTTTCGTATCTTGAAACTATACAATGACCTAAGCCAAACTATACAATCTATATTTCGAGCTTTGTTGTTATTATATTTTTATAACATTTGGTTAGAGAGTTTAAAATTTGATGGCTGATTCTTGAAAATTTTGAGAATGTTAATTTTGTTTATATAAAGTCGGTTGTTACATATGATAAAATATAGAACATGGTAAACACTAAATCACTAGACCATAAACACACAGGGAATGCATCGAATATGTAATGCAAGAATAGCTCACGTTTTAGTTGAATACTTGTCAATACGGACTAAATGCATTTGGGTTGAAGATTCGGTTTGCATGTACATAATACATTAATGTCAAAATAAACAAAGCATGCATAAATTGATCGAGCAAGGAGGAAAATCTTGGTGGTCAGGGTTGACATATCCCCATCTAAAATCTTTCTTTATTATTTAATTTCTAGAATCTGGCAACCTTCAAGATAATGAAATAATAGAAATTCAAAGGGAAGTATACTTTTATTGTCTATCATGTTATTTTCATCAATCTAGTATCAATTTAATTGATACATTCAACTGACATAAACTAATTAATGCTATATTTGGCCACTGAATCAATGTGAAATTTAGTTTTGAAATGTAAATCATGGAACATTATGTTCCTGCTGCTACTATTTAATTTTCCAACATGTGATATTCATGTGAATGGATATACCTTTGCATCCAAAACAAAAGACAATAAAGTGATCCTTATCTATTAGCATATTATTTTAATACTAATAATGTACTATATTTATCGTTATATAGTTTAGGTCTATATAATCTACATTTACGTCTCTCTTAGGCATACAATTTCTACGAACTTTGATCAATTAAATAGCCCAAGCTTTGATACCAAATGTTATAACTATCTCATACCACTTGCATGGAAACAAGAAAGAGAAGCAATGTATGTGCTTCAAGTTGATATGGGCCAACCGCCAAAGGTAAAATAATATCAAAACATAACGTATATCTAACATCGCATGGACAAAATATAATAATAAATATGGAAAAAATAGTAGTGAGTCATATCAAGTGGAAATGTCATATTATAGAATCATAGAGTTATGTACATGATGTCAAAATATATGAGTATATCTCTCTTCACAACAACACTCAAAGTACATCATATCAACAAAAAAACAAAATATCTACAAAAGAGTGGCATGAGCACCTTTAGTTTGTCTTCGGATCAACTCCCAATCTCTAACCTTATATCTAATTTGATTGTCAACATCATCAATAAATAACTAGGTTAATAAGAGAAAATATAAAAACTTAGGTCAGACAACAGTCTAGTGTGTGTGTGATACAATCAGTTAGCAATTACACTATAAAACATAACAATAGAAATGTTAGGTGCCATGCCTGACCTGTCTACAACCAAAGGGTTAGCACAGAATAATTGAATAAAATATTCTACACAAATAACAAAAATAATGGGTATAATCACATAATAGAAGAATCTAAGTAGCCTATACCTTCTCATTCCCTGTCCCATCTCCAAAACCGTACAAGTGATAGTCTATCGAAGCAAATAAAGGTAAGAGCAACAATCATAGCATTCATTGTTCAAATCCTAACTATCACCATCTAATGCCATGAATACATTGATATCCTGTATGGAAATACTCACTCCAAGCTATCAATGATACCTTTCACCCTAATCATTACAGTATCACCACTCCAATGTAGGTTTGAGTCCCCCTCATCAAACATATTATCTTGCAGTTGTTACACCACAAAATGCTCACTTCATTTGTAATAACCCAGAATTTTGGAACCAATTTAAATTTTTTATTTTAGAAATTTTAATGGATTTGAATATTTAAAATGATTTATTTTAATAATAACGATAAAAAAATTTATTTTAAATAAAGTTAGAACGAATATATTTATTTTAATTATAAAAGGAGTTAGAAATAGCGCGGTAGTTTGAAAATTTGAATTTGAACTTCGACTGAATGTACAGGATTCAAAATAAATCGGATTTCAGTAAAACCAAAAATATTTAAATCTGTTTAAAAATATCTTTCCAACGGATGTGAAAAATTGAAATTTCATAGTGGGAATAAAAAGTTATGGCCAGTTAAATATTCAGGATAGTCGTTATGGAATTTAATTTAAAATATATAGCCCTTGTAAATAGCCATTTTGCAAACGACCTCCTTTCAACGAAACCACTTTGGTTGGATCCGGAATGTCAAATTACTACTAGATTCCAATTTTCATAATTATTGGAATTAATATGTGAGCGTGGTAAATTAAACTGTGTTCGGTAATTTTTATTGAATTTAATCGACCAGAAATTGACCATTTTTCAAACTGTCTCCAAATTCGACGAAATTAATTTTGTTAGGACCGTATCATCAAAATATAGCTAGATTTATTTTTCGGGAATTTTTGGAGTTAGTATGTGGACCCGGTAAATTAAAATGTATGTTTAAATTCAATATGTATTGATTTATATTTTAGTTTAAAGAAAAACCGGTCAAAACAGTCGAATTGGCTTACGAAAAATATCCCATTGTGACCCGGAATGGGGGTATTTAGCTAAGGGCGACAGTTGTTGGGTCTCATTTGGAGTTCGAATGGTTTAACAAGTTATTTTTGAATTAAATAATATAAAACATACTGTATAAATACGATTGAAAATACGATAACCCTAATTCCTTCGTAAATTCCTGGAGCCGCCACTAGTGGCTTGAATGGCCATCGTTGTCCCATTTTTCTACCTCGCATTCTCTCAATCCACTAAATCATTCAAGAATTCATAAAACAAAAACTGAAGATCTAAGCAAGCTCTATTATCTCAACGGACAAGATGGAGTTTAGGGTCCTAGATCGTGAGAATTTGGGGGTCGAAGTTATTCAATTCGTGACTATTTTTGGGGGTGGTGGCGCAACCGCACCAGCGGTGATTCCAGGCGTGAGGGAAGCTTCCGGCAGCGCTTCACGTGGGGTACCCCGATGGTGCTCCGATCTCTTGGTGGCGGCGCGTGATATTGAAAGGGATGTCGAACTTTTCTTTGAACGGTGACCAGAAATGGTAAAAGAGGAAGAAAGGATTAATATATAATTAAATTATTAATTATATTTATTAATGTAATTAAATCTTCACACAATCGTAACTTCTTCATACAGCGTTAGAAAATTGCAAACAATGGTTCGTTAGAACCGTGACTTCGAGATCTACAACATGGAAAAGATCAAAACAGAAACTGAAGCTAGGGAAATTTTTGATAAAATTAAACACTATTTAATTTTATTAAAATCAGTCGTTATTAAATGATTTCTGAAACCAATCAAGGTGAGATATCTTATTTAAATAATTAAAAATAAATTAATTATTATCGTGTTTAGAAATTCTTACATGTACGTGATTTGATTTATATTGGTTGATGTTGTTTGTTGTGATCTGTTTGATTAAATTGTATATAATGGAATTATTAAAATTTGTAGACAATTAAAAATACCATTTTTATTTGTCATGTTAATGTAAGAATTTGTATATAAATAAAAATATCATTTTTATTTGTTATGTTAAGAGTAGGAATTGTTTATACAAATGAAAATTTCACCTTTATTTGTTATGATAAAATAGATTTGTAAACAAATAAAAATATTCATTTTATTTGTCATGTTAAAATAGAAGATCATATACAAATAAAAATATCATTTTTTACTTGTCATGTTAATGGAGAATTTGTGTACAAATAAAAATATCATTTTTATTTGTCATGTTAAAAAAAATAGAATTTGTATACAAATAAAAATATTCATTTTTATTTGTCATTGTTAAATATTGAAATTGTGTACAAATAAATGTTCATTTTTATTTGTCATGTTAAAGTTAGAAATTTGTTTACCAATAATAAAAATATTCATTTTTATTTGTCATATTGGATATTGAAATTGTATACAATCAAAAATTCATTTTTATTGGTCATGTTAGATATTGAAATTTGTATACAAATAAAGATTCATTTTTATTTGTCATTAGAAAACATTGAAATTTGTATGCAAATAAATACTTCTTTTTATTTGTCATTAGAAATATTTAAATTTATATGCGAATAAAATGTTTTTTTCATTTGTTATTTTTTGTTTTGTTTATTCAAAACATTACTATTTACATGTAGTGGAAAATAGTCATTTGTCACTTTATGTTTTGTCTATTCAAAACATTACTATTTACATGTGGTGGAAAATAGCCATTTGTCACTTTATGTTTTGTTTATTCAAAACATTATTATTTACATGTAGTGGAAAAAAATAACCATTAGTCATTTTATGTTTTGTTTATTCAAAACATTATTAGTTACATGTAGTAGAAAAAGAATCATTTGTTATTATATGTTTTGTCTACTGAAAACATTATCACTTGTATGTTAGCGATATTAGAAAATTGATCATATGTTAAAAATATGATTTTGGTTATATTAAAACATTATCATTATTATATTAGCGAAGTTAGAACAATAATCATATGTTGAAAATGTGACGACCCGAATTTCCGTACTCTTTGAGTCGACTAATAACACCACATGTCCAACCCAAATTGCACAGAAATATGAATCATTATTAGAAAGAAGTTAGAGGATGCGAAATAGAAAGAAAGAAATATTAGAATTGAAGAAAAACGAAAATCACAAACTCACAACGGAACGAATAAAATATATTATTTAACATAACTTTTGAGATACAAATCAGTAACTATAACGACCCAAACTTCCCTGTTAAGGAAAGCCCGGATTGAGATGAAAACAAGCCACATCGGAACACAAACAGAAGAACGTTTCATTGTTTATTACAAACAATTCCATCAGAATACAAGAATGTACAGAGTATGAATAAATATTACACATTCGATAAATATCAGAGATTACAATAAATTACATAGCAGCGGAAAATAATACAAAACACAACTAGAAGTAATACACGGATACAAAGCTTTCCGAGTATCGTTCCAGCTGTAAATCAGGATCCTGTGAATATAAATCTGCAAAACCAAAACTACTAGCTGCCCGTGTGGAAAATAGGGGCACCCAGAGTTTAGGTTAAAACAATAAACTCCAGGTTAGTCATGTGACTGGTGTGAGAACTAAAACAGTTATTAATCTTTATTTTAAAATTTGGTAAATCAAGGGACCACGCCGTATAACACGGAACGGGTTTCCTCCAAAGAATACCAGTGCATATATCAAAACAACGCAATGCTTTTTGCAAAAATGAAGCTATTATAAGACCCAGGTCCCATCACACAATGCAACGCAAGCCGGAGGATAGGGTTTTCCCTTATAATAGCCAAACATGCTTGGTACGTTTAAAACAAATCATTTTGATATTACTATAAGTGTATAGATTCAAAACAATTTCAATCATAAATATCAATCATAGACGGCATGGGTACCATATATCATGTCGCCATACTAGTTCTACAAATAAAACCGCAATATCACGTATTGGAAATTGGATTTCCGTCATGAGCCGAGGCAAGGGGCAAGCTCTTCTCCGTTCGAGACACTCTAGCAAATGTCCCAGGACCGCACACAGCAATCCTTGGATCCTCCAAGGCCGGTCCTCTCCTACTTTTGAGATGGCAATTCCTGAACACACGTTTCCCGGTCCTATAGGACCTATATCCGAGGCGCCTCGCATTCCAACAACCACACAGGTGAAAAGTATATAAATGTCAGCCAGTTTAAGCACTGACACCACCCCTAGCTAGAAAAAAATGTCGTGCACTCCTTGGGTCCTTATCCCGTTTTTGACTCATATCGAGGTGTGAGGCTCGCGAATTCACGTTATACACAAAGCTACGCCACACAGGCCGTGCTTTGATCATCAACCACAAGACTTTGCTTTTCAATAGAAGCCATGATCAATTGCCACTTACGCGTGCCACACTGGCAATTCACTCCATGCGACTGATGTCCATCGATATACAACCTCTGAGCTCGTACGTCTCAGAGAAGGGCGTTAAGCAAGAGAATAAATTCTTCGCCGCCAAACAGATGTATATTTAATAGAGATCAATCAACACAGAATAAAATCCAATGTCAGACACACAGTCCATTTACAAGTTCGTTCTGGGTCTGAACGAAATCGGAGGCACTTTGCTCGCATATCCATCGATCTCCAAGTACGTCTGGACGATCACCAACTGATTCCCTCATCTTGGGTGTATAGCCCAATCAAGATCTTCAGTAATCACCCAAACGATGTGAAGACTTCCGGTCTTCAACCACCGTCTTCATCTTCGACATCTCGTCGAATCGGTTATTCAGAATGGGTATAAACCCGACCTTTTTGAATAACCCGTGTATATAATAAACAAATGTTACACAAACACAACAAACGCCTCATTCCAATTCAGAATATTCTTTTATTCACAAAATCACATTCTTAGGGAAAGGTTCCCATTAATTTTATCCAAGATAAATTCTTCTAAATTTATTCTTTAATCTTCCTTTGGATATCATTTCAAACCATTTTATGGTTTTTCACACTAGTCGGGATTAGCGAACCACACCGAGCTAATTATTTGTTTTATTTCCCAATCCCAGCCTATTCATCCCGTGAAGTGAAACTGGTCATACTTCATATCTAACACCACGGTGCTATCGGTAAATTTAATTACCATTTCACGTTCAAATCTAATTAAAGATTCAACTATCGTTTTGGAGGAAAACTGGTGGTACTCCATTCTCGATCACCTTTCAGATTTGATAATTTAAATTATCAATTCACAATTCAATCTAATTAAAGATTCATTAAAACTCCACTTAGTTTTAATCTTTTCAAAAATCAATATCCTGTATTTAACTGGGTTAAAGAACCAATGTCATCTAAAACACGATTCACGATAAACCCAAAATCACACTCTATTGTTAATCGGGTTAAAGGACAGGTGTTGTTCAAAACACCGCTCACGATAAACCCAAAAACCAATTCAAATTCAATTCCAATTAAATATTATTTAATTGATACATTTCATTAAATCTAAATAGAAAGATTTAATCTTTTTCTCTATTGGGCTTAAGAATCGGTGTTAATGAAGACACCATTCACGACAAACCCAAATCACATTTGATATTAAATACAAGGCCCTAAATAGAAAATATACCGGCTTATATTCAATATCAAATTCTGAAACCAACAAATATCGTATTGGAAATAACGATATAAAATATATCTTTCAAATTCCCATAACAATATCTGTATAGTCACGAAATCCAACATCGAAATATTCCGAAGATAATTTCGATTCAACTCCAGTCCAATTCATGTATTGGAAATTCTGATTAGTTTCAAACCCACTTTCAAATTCAATTTATTTATTTCAAAAATAAATTGAATTTAATTCTAGTTCAAAACTAGTTCATTTCGATAAAAATCTATTTTTATCTTTTCAAATGTGGAATTTTTCATCCCAGTTCTTCACAAACTATTTCTTATGATTTTACACAAATTATAGATATTTTTAATAATTTTATCAAGACCCGTACAGTCGATTTCCATCAACGGCCATCGAACTGCACATACAGCGACCTTTTCCAAATTTGATTTGGACATAATTCCAAATCCAACCGTTAGATTTCAAATTTCTAGTATTCCTTGGAAAGCTCTTTTCGATACGAACCCAACGGTTCCAGTTTCAGGAGAATCCGACGGTCGGATCTCCCGTAACGTCAATTCGAAGTCAATGGTCGAAATTCGCGAACTGCCGCGGCGTAGCGCGTTCTATTCAGGCCATTTAATATATATATTATATATTTCGTCGATTTCAATTCAAAACGTATTTATAATTCGTTTTAAATTCGTTTTCAAAACGATTTCAACTTCATATTCAATTTCAAATCAAAATTGAATTTTCCTTTATAAATTCATTTCAATTTGATTTCAATTCAAATCGATTTTTAATTCAATTTCAATTCAATTTGAATTTCAAATTAATTCAATTTCAATTCGAATTCATTTCTATTCAATTTCAATTCGAATTCATTTCTATTTGATTTCAATTCGAATTCATTTCTATTTGTTTTCAATTCGAATTCATTTCTATTTGATTTCAATTCGAATTCATTTCTATTTGATTTCAATTCGAATTCATTTCTATTCAATTTAAATTCGAATTCATTTCTATTCAATTCCAATTCGAATTCATTTTCTATTCAATTAAATTCGAATTCATTTCAAATTGATTTCAATAAATTCATTATTCTATTCAACAAATGAATATATATTCTATTCAACACATGAATCTATATTTCTTTCAACACTTGACTAATCTCAACAAATGAGTACTGTCGACACATGACTATTTTTCTATTCTCCCGATTGGAATGAGGCCCCATAAATTACCATATAATGTTAATTATATGGATTCCATACAACACATGTATATAATCACAACGGTAAATAATCAATGATCATCCAAAGTGCACCACACAACTGCATAAGCATCAAATGTAAATAATTAACGCTCACACAGTCTATCGACCAATCGATCGACATACAATGAAATAATTGGGATTAGTGTATGCCAAATATCATCCCAACACCCGTGTGGGGTTTCACATCAACAAACACACATTTTTATTCACACGCACACGTTAAAAAATAATATTTTTAACGATAAAATATTTTTAACTATATAGATATTTTATTTCACGTCACACAATCAATTTTCATCACAACAAACAATCAAACATACAAGCCATCCATGGTCTGTGGATGACAGGTGTTGGGTGCTACTAAGCACCGTCTACATCCTAGTATATATTTTTAACTAGAAAAACAAGATTTAAAGTGAGGAGTTCTCACCGACTAGCTAATCCAAACGCCTCGACTCTTCATATGTAGAAATCTTCGCCGTCTGACACTTTCGTTGCTCGTATTCACTACATATATAAAAATCACATTTTTATATTGTTGCTATGTATATAAAAATCACATTTTTATAATCACTCCATATGGATAAAAATTCTATTTTTACAACGGTGTTCATATAATAAAGATTATATTTTTATCACGCTATTCTCTATATAAAGATTTCGCCTTTTCAAATAAAATGATTTCGCCTTTTCAAATAAAAAGATTTCGCCTTTTCAAATACAAAGATTTCGCCTTTTTATTTCATCACTATAAAAATCACATTTTTACTTCAACATATATATAATAAAAATCAGATTTTTATTACGCTACATATATAAAAATCGTATTTTTATATTCCTGCTGATATAAAAATTATATTTTTATTGCTTCATTCAATAAATAGAAATCATATTTTTATTTCTACTTCATATATAAAGATCAAATCTTTACTATCTATGTAATATAAAAATCGTATTTTTATTCTCTACATACCATAAAAATCATATTCCTATAGCGCTATTCATATAATAAAAATCACTTCTTTATTTTCGCTACTATATTATAAAATTTACATTTTTATCCCTCTACACAATTAAAAATTATATTTTTAATCTTCTACATATTAAAAATTTAATCTTTTCGTATTTAAAAATATAATCTTTTCGTTATAGAAATCCTAACTTTTTCTATCATCTTAAACTGAAAATTATCGTCACTATAAACTGAAAACAAACATACCATTCACATCTAAACTGAAAATAAAAATAGAAATCAATTTAAATTTACTTACAGTGTGAATTTGGGGAGAGGGGTTGCGTCGGTTTCGAGTTGGTGAAGGGAGAAGGAGAAGAGGAGGGCGCAGGGGCTCGTGGGTGGTCGGTGCAGCGTCGGGGTCTGTCGGAGGCGGGAGGAGGCTAGGGCTTCGGTGGCGGTGGGGCAACAGGGGTGCGAGGGTCTAGGTGGAGAGAGAACGCGAGAGGAGGAGAGAGGGAAGGCGAGAGGAGGTGGAGGGCGGTGGCCCCGCCCTGAACGGCGGTGGCGGCTCGGTCGGAGGAGCGACAACTCCTCCTTCTTCCTTTTTCTTTTTTTATTTTTGATTTGAAAATGAATCGGGGGGGCCTGAGAGGAGATAAGGGGAGAGAGGGAAGAGAGTTTTATTTTTTAATTTATTTAATTATTTAATTTCAAAAAGTTGACTTTTTTGTTTGACCTCTAAACGAGGCCCACCGCCTGTCGTCCATAGCTAATTACCCTCATTCCGAACACAATGGGATATGTATCGTAGGCTGATTCGATCGTTACAATCAGTTTTCGTCAAATTCTGAGACCGTTTGAAAAATGGCCAATTTCTAGTCGATAAAAATCAACTGAAACTGGTCAAACGCGTTTTCCTTCGCCACGCTCACATATTGATTCGAAAAATTATGAAATTTGGAATCTAGCAATAACTTGACATCATGGATCCAACAAAAGTGGTTTCGTTGAAATCCGAGGTCGTTTGCAAAATGCTATTTTCAAGGGCCGAAATTCCACAGCGACTATTCTAAAATTTCAACTGGGCATATCTTTTGATTCCCGCTATGAAATTTTGATTTTTCGGATTCGTTGGAAAGATATTCTCAAATAGATTCCATTATTTTTGGTTTCGCTAAATTCCGGTTTGTTTTGCACCCGGTATGTTCATTTGAAATTTGAAATCGAATTATCGAACAACCGCGCCATTTTCAGTTCCTTTTATAATTATAAATAATTATTTATATTCTAACGACGCTCTATATAAATATATACGTCTATTTCTATTCAAAATAAATTTCTCGTCGTTATTATTTAAAATAATTCATTTTAAATATTCAAAATTCGTCGAAATTGCCAAAATAAAAATTTTAAATTGGCTCGCATTTTCTGGGTTGTTACAGTAAGTGTATATACATACCATCATCAGAGCACAATAGTTATTCCTGGAACATTTATGAACACCTGTTTCTAGATACAACAAAGTACATAGTGGAAAATATAATAGTCTATAGCTAACAGGTGAAGCCTCCTGCTTCAAGCTCCTCCAAAGTGAATCTGTAAAATCGCGACTACTTGACTGCCCGTACAAATCTGGGCACCCAAGAATTTAGGGAAAACAAAACAAAATAAACTCTGGGTCAGTCATGGGACTTGTGTGAGTAAACTCCAACCATTGGTTCAACTTTTAAAATCCTTTCGAAAGAAATGATAATTATAAGACCGATCCACACATAAACACGGATGGTTTTTACCTTACGATAACCAAAAATATTTTTGATATCAAATCTAGTGATATTATAATAATGTCTACATCAAATAAATAGAATCTAGTGGAACGCTTGCATCTCACGCTCCATATATAATATAAAATCGAAAACCGTAGAGCGCTTATTGGAGATTGGATTTCCAACATGACAAGGTATGGAACCACCTTCCGATAGTGTATCTGTAGAGGGGAATACACTGGGTTCAACAAGAACGTCTTACAACCCGGCCCACACATGGCTGACCACTCATTTAATTTGAGTGTATCGAGCATATTATCACCAACGGTTGTGATCAGCAACCGTTACCGAAAGCATACAGCAGCAAATAGAATAAGAAGAAAATGAAATTTCTCCAGATCAGGTGATAATACCCCTAATGGGAATTACCCACATGGCTATGCTGCCTGCCCGATTTCTGTCATTTCTCGGGTGATGAGGCTTGAGGTTACAATTATCTTTCAGAACATTTTGCCATCATTTACTTTGGATTCCATGTCTTCAAACATTCGTCCATATATGTTGTCCTGAGACTGGACAAACCGAAGACACCAATCTATCAATCCATCTTAGGCAATTTCTACCTAGGATTAATGGAACAACCCTTGCACTTTACTCCGTCTTCAATTATCTTCAGCATAAGTTGACTCATAATGCTTATGTCAATATGGAGCGGTTTTCAGATAATAAATCTGATCTCGGTCTCTCCGTATTGACAACGGAGGTATAAAATAAACTAAAAACTTTGATAGTCGATGATTTAACTATCAAAGGAACATCCATACAATCAATGATCCTATTTTCAAATGGAATTTCTGCTGATCAACCATCAAACAATGTTGGCCACTTTTTAAATTAATTTCTTATTAAATTATCATTTCCCAAATATTTCTCAAAACTCGTTTAGCCTCTCCTGATTCTTGGAAAACATTTCCATTTATTTAAACTCTTATTTTCCATATTTCAGAAGGTATATATTTTCAATGTCGAAAAATATTTCCAACTCTTCTTATTTTCTATATTTAGAAAATATACATTATTAATATTGGAAAACATTTCCAACTTCTGTTTCTAACTTCTCATTAATTAGATCATTTCATTTTCTATACTTAGAAAATACCTTTCAGTTTCTATACTTAGAAAATACCTCTGCTTTATATTCGGGAAACATTTCCAAAAATCCTTTTTATTCGATTAAACCGATGTTATGTAGAACATCGTTATTGTAACTCAACACGTTTATCATTCATTAACCGAACGTATCACCAACCAATCCTTACCACCGAACCTTAACCATTTCTCAGTCAATCATGACGTCAATCAAATTGGGGTATAATTACCTCTCAAACCTTAACTAAATGACATTCTTAACTTTGAAATAGTCAAAGCTCACAACTTCAAACAAAACATCGCTTACGCTACTCTCGTATTCAATCTACAAATCCACTTCTATTATTGAAAACATTGATCATAACGATAGCGTTAAAATCGCTGTTTTCGAATATTTGATTTATAAAACATTAATTATAATGGTAGCGTTAAAATCGCTATTTAGATTTACACAACATTTACTATAACGGTAGTGTTAAAGTCGCTGTTTAGATTTACAAAACATTTATTATAACGGTAGCATTACAATCGTTGTTTCTAAATATTTGGCTTATAAAAATATAACTTATACTTATTAATTTCAATTAACAAATTAATAAGTAAATAATTAAATAATTAAATTTGATTCAAAGTGGAAAGTAAAAATAACTACTTCCCTAAATTCGATATAATCGAATTCCAATAAATAACTTTCTATCGAATAATCTATATTCGATTTATATTCCGAACTTCGGAATTTATCTACCATTTCAGGTTAATTCAAATTCCAAATCAACTTTTGAATTTATCCTTTCCAAATCATTACCAAATTCCTTTATAACCATTCTACTATATGAAATGTTATCACACTTTATTTTATAATCTGAATTTTGAACTAAACTCATCATTTCTTTCAAGATGATACAATTTCCTTTCAATCAGTTTTCAATATGTATTCATATTTCAAATCTAAATTCCCTTTAGGTATATTACATTTGCAAAATATTTCCTTTAAACCATTATTCACTTTAATCGTGAATATATTTCTTTTATATATAATCAAATCAGTTTGATTTTGTACCTAAAAATAATATCTTAAACCCAAATTCTATTTATAACTTCTATTCAGATTTTTCCATACTAATCTCATTTGTATTGCAATTATTTAAAATATCGCTTATAATTTCCTTTATAATTTCCTAAATTTAAATCTCAATTCAAATATTGGTTTCAAAACCGATTTCCACTTTTTCATATAAATTCAAATTTGAATTTATATTTCAATTATCTAATGGTAAATAATTCAATTAATTTATTCTCATTTATAGACAATTCTTGATTCATCCATTTGAACGGGTTTCTAATATCAACTCTATTTGAAATTACATTTCTAATTTTGGAAATTAATTTCCTTTTTAAAAACTCAAATTTCATTTTCTATATTCGAAAATTATTTCACGGTATTTAAATACTAAAATTTTAAGGCCAGGGTAATTCAACACAGCATAATCAATCATAGTATATGTCACAGTAAATAACAAACAATAATACAAATGTTGAGGAATCCAATTGGATCCCACCAACTTGTTTCCCTGCATCCACAGATGTTAGTCAACATTAATTTCACATAAATATGAAATATCATATTAAACAGAACTAATAATCGATCAACGATATAACTATATCGACCATTTCAACCATTCATCCAAACAACCATCACACAGTATAAAATTACTATAAATAAATTGAAAACTCGTTTATATAAAAATATAAATGAGTCAGAGTTAATGAGTTTACTCACCTTGTTTGCAGTTGATGATTCTACTTTTTGTTTCGTTTTAAAATCAAACAAGCGTTTGATTTTGTCATGAAATTCCAGTAGCTTCATTCTCAGGCACATTAGCTCCGTAACGAAGATCTTGTTGCTATGATTTCAAAGTGACCAAGTTCGTCCGATTTGGCCCAACTTAAAACTTTATCTTCCTCTTCAGAACTATTGATGCCTGAAACTTGGTTCCCCATTTCAGCACCTTGCTCTCACCCTCACATTCACTTTCTCCATTATTTCCACAACTAATACCACCATTTACTTCACCGTCCAATACTTCACTCAATGATCACCTCGCCACCACACTTGCACCAACCATTTAAAATGTGTCACTAGACTTCACACCACGCTTCAGGAAATCACCAAATAAAATCATCATAAATCTGCTATCGGTTTTCATAACCAACTCCCCTAGTTCACTTCAGCCAGCATTTCCAACTACTGCACCCTTCATCTGCCTTATCCATAAACTCCTCTCCATCTTCCTATATACAGACCACAATCTTAAATTGAACACCTGCGCCTAACAGACGGTCACATCACCCCAAATAAAAAAAAACATCTTACATTCATTAACTTTCCAAGCAAGATGCAAAAGAAAGAAGCCGCATCCCTCTTCCTCATTAATTATGCTGCTTCCAGGTTCCAACAACTCGACTAAAATTCTTATTCCCTTTCAATCCATTGTTTTTAAAGCTAAACGCCCACATTCATGCTGAGCCATTCATCATTCAAAGCAAGATACCCATGAAACTAACACCCTATCAACTTCCGTTCAGACCCTCCCTTAATAAGTCGTTGCTTCCTTCCCATATTATTCTTCTTTCCATAACCCACAATACTCCTTCCATCTTTCAGATAATAGAACCCAAAATAGCATATACAGATATCGAACTGAATCCCATCAATAAGTCTTCCACTTCCAGGAAAATCCCGTTGCCTTCACCAACTCCGCACTTCCCAACAGTCCACCGTCTCCTCAGTAACATGAAAACTTGCGTTCCCCAAAATACCTCAATGCCTTCTTCGAACAATTTCTCTTCTACTTCATTCTACTGACAACTAGTTCGCACCCCTCTCGTTGAATAGCTAGTGCCGCTACCCTGTAGCATACCATCGACCAAAAAGAACAGCAACTCCCCCTTAACAGATTTACACCCGTGCTCTTTTTCCACATTCAGTATAAACAGTTTATGTTAAACTGCTACTGCTCCTCCTACCGTATCTCGACATCAAGCTTCCACCGTTGCTACAGGAAAAAGCAACGACATCTTTGTGAATTGAACCCAATGAAAATCGGTGAACTGTTGTGCCTCGCCAACCCTATTCCAACACCAACAACCCCAACCCCCATCTCCCTCCTTAAACGATAAGCAAACCCAACCCTACCTCACGCATAACTGCAGCAGCGAACCAAAGACGTTGAACCAGAAAAAATGATATATAATAATGAAGAAAATTTACTTTCAACTCGGTGAATTGATTTCTGAATTATCCATATAGTTTCAGATTTTTTTAAATTGATTTTAAAAGGGGTGATGCTCTTCGTTTTAATTACTGGAAGAAAAAGGAAAGAGAACGAGATTTATCAGTATTTAAAGATGAAAAGGATTAGGGTGCATGGCAGATGATAGCTTTACACGCATGGAATTTCAATTCCTTGGCACACACGGAATTCCAATTCCTTGGCACGCATGATTTAGAAACCGTGGAGAGCACACTGTCTGCATCTCACATGGTTTTAACTTTTGAGCGATATTTTCATGCAGAACGAGCCAAATTGTTTTTTATTATATATTTATTATTACTTTATCCTAAGACTAAGGTCAAAAAATTAGACTAGATGTCGACAAGGGCAGATCTGGCTATAAACTTTGTGTTTTAAGCGAAGATCATGGAGCGTGATAAATAACAAATATTGGTTTACCTAAGATGATGTCTTATTTCCATCTAAACATGATTCATTGTATACTATGTTGTTAACATTTATGTGATCATGGAAATTAACAATTTATTGTACGGGTGTTTAAAGTATAGCGTTAAACTGAAATCCAAACAGGTCTTCCTTAATGGGTAAAGCTATCTCATTTGAACATAGAAACTATGACAAGAGGAGGTTGTTTTCATTACATGGGACCGAACAAAAGAAGTTGAAACAAATATAATATAGTATTTTTGCATTAAACATCGAGAAAGGAAGACTGTAAAGATGAAGATCTACCAGCAAATGGTACTCTCCTGTACGGAAACTATGTTATATCACTTGGTATGAGAGAGTTTAAGCCGTACAAGCATTCTAGTAATCAGTTTGGATTAAGATGAAATTTGTTTTGGCATAGAAGATTGATTCTATTATAAATTATACATTCGAGCTTCGCTTTAATTAATAAATTCGTCATAAAATCCCTTTTAAAACAAATACAATATTTAAAATGAATTTAAATATTTTAAATTTATCGACTAAAATCCGGGTCATCACAGAAAACATGTTTTGTGAAATTAAAATGTCATTTATTTAGAATAATGTTTCGTGAGATAAAAATCTCATTTATTTAGAATAATGTCATCTTGTTAGAATACAGTTTGTTAAATAAAAGGATTACATGTTAGAATATATGTTTTGTTAGACAAAATGACACTTTTATCATGTTAGACAAGAGTAAAAATAATTACTTGTTAAAATATATGTTTTGTTGAAATTAAACTATAAATATTTATTTATAATTTAAACAGTGAAAGTTTGTTAAATGGAAAATGATTCAAACAGAATTATAATTGGTTAAATTTATTAACCAACGATGTATTTAAATAAACTGATGTTGTCTGGAAACCCCACACGGGTATTGGGATGATATTTGACATACACTAGTCCCAATATTTAGTTATATATCAATCGATGGATTGACAGTTTGTGATGAGCGTTATTTATTTATTTTAATGTTCACACAGTTGTAAAACTTCACTTTGGATGTAAATGGATTGTTGAATGATTATTTATCATTATTGTTAAATACAAAAGATGTATGAAAATCCATATAACAGAAATTATATGGTAATTGATTGAGTTGCATTCCGATTCAGAATGTTTTAAATAAAGAATATTTAAAAATAAAGAATCTTTTAAAATAAAGAATCTTTTAAAATAAAGAATATTTTAAAATCAAGAGTATTTTAAACATAATATTCAATGAAGAGTAAAATTACGATTTTTATGTCCATTTTTGGATGGACAAAAGAATATAAAAATACGAAGCCGGGTTAAGTATAGAAACGCCATTTTTTAACTCGAGCGGGTTTATCGATCGATTTTATTCATTTTATAATGAATATCGAAAAGTAGTGATTTCAAATTTTAATATTTTGGAAATATTATCATTTTAATACGATAAAGATATAGAATATTCAATTTTGATTTAAAATTGAAAATGGAGTTGAAATCGTTTTAAAATGAATTTATAAATATTTTATAAATTACGACTTAAATGGAAATCGATGAAATATATATATATATATATATATATATATATATAATATATTATATATATTGGCCTGAATAGAACGCGCCGCGCAGCGATTATTCGCGAATTTCGACCATTAACTTCAAATTGATGTGACGGGAGATCCGACCGTCGGATTCTTCAAAAACCAGAACCGTTGGGTTCGTATCAAAAACAGCTTTCCAATGAATATAAGAGTTTTGAAATCTAACGGTTGGATTTGGAATTATGTCCAAATCAAATTTGAAGAAGGTGGTTGGATGCAGTTCGGTGGCCGTTTTTGGAAACCCACTGTACCTTCCTTAATAAAATAATTAAAAATATGGAAAAATTATGTAAAATCATAATTAATAATTTCGAAAGATTTTGGATGAAAAATTCCATATTTGAAAAGATAAAAATATATTTTTATCGAGATGAACTAGTCATTAACTAGAATAAATCATTAAATTAAGATTTAATGAAGCTTTCCAATTAATACTAAATTGGAATTAAATAATAAATTGGATTTTGGGTTGTCGTGAATGGTGTCTTAAATAACACTGTTCTTAAACCCCGTATGAAAAGAATAAATCTTTTAATTAAGATTATTAAAGTTTCCAATTATATTTAGTAATTGGAATAAAGTGAAATGTGAATTGGGGTTATTGTGAACTGTGTTTTAAACGACATTTGTTCTTTAACCTAATTAATAGTGAAAACATAATTTGGAATTTATAAATCTTTTTATTAAGATGAAACGGAAATTTTCCAAAGTAAAGTTTTCCAATTTAATATATTAAATTGGAATTGAATGCAATTCGATTTGGTAATAATAGATATGAGCTTCTGTAAAAGAAGACCGTTATTATATATGGAATTTAAAAGGCTTTGACGTTATTCCATTTATATTATTAGTCTGATATGGAAATTTATCTCGATTATATATTGATCTTATTTCTGTGAAGATTCCATCTTTAATGGAAGATGATTTTTGGTTTATCGTGAAATATATTTTAAATGACATTGGTTCTTTAACCCAGTTAAAGATAAGATTAATTTCTTAAGTTGGAATAATCATTAAATAATGGTTTTTGAAATTAAAAATAAACTAGAGTTTTTATGAATCTTTAATAAGATTAAAAAAGGAGAATGAGATAATTAAATGATTAAAAGAATCTATCTTTGATAAAATTAATGGGAACCTTTCCCTAGTAATGTGAATATTTGAATAGAAGAATATTCTGAATTGGAATGAGGCGTATGATGTGTTTCTATTGCATTTAATTATTGATTATAAAATACGCGAGTTATTCGGAAAGACCGAGTTTAACCCATTCTTAATAATTACTACAACGATTAAAAGTCAAAGATGAAGACGGTGGTTGAAGACCGGAGGTCTTCACATCGTTTGGATAATTACTGATGTCTTGATTGGGAGGCATCCCAAGACAAGGTAATAAGTGGTGATCATCCAGACGTACTTGGAGATCGACGGATATGCGATGACCTCTCTCCTATATTGGACATATGGGACGAGGAATAAGGTGCCTCCGGTTTCGTTCAGACCCAGAACGGACTTGTAAATGGATGTATGTCTCACATTGGATTTTATTCTGTGTTGATTGATTTCTATTTAATATATATCTGTTTGGTGGCCAAGAATTTATTCTCTTTCTTAACACCTTTCTCTGAGACGTACGAGCTTAGAGGTTATATATTGATAGTAATCAGTCGCATGGCGTGAATTTTCAGTGTGGCATGCCAAGATGCAAATGGTCAAGGCTTTTGTTGAAAAGAAGAGTCTTGTGGATGATGATCAAAGCACAACTTTAGTTAGCATTGCTTTGTGTATTGTGATACTTCACGAGCCTCACACCCTAGTATGAACCAGAAACGGGAGAAGGATCCAGGGAGAACATGCGTTTCTTTCTAGCTAGAAGTGGTGTCATGATATGGAGCATAAACATTTTTACTTATGCGGATGATGGAATGAGGCGCCTCGGATTTGAGTCCCCAGTGACTCTAAATTTACGCCCCATAGGGCAGAGAAACGTATTTTTTAGGAGTTACAATCCACTAAAGTATTTGTGGACCGGCCCTGTGGCTCCTAGGTGCAATTACGGCTGAGTCCTGAGGCTTAGGGTAGAGAGTCTCGAATTCGGTAAGGACGATCCCTTGCCTTTGTTCATGATGGAAATCCAACTTCTAATACGACATCATGCGGTTTTGATTGTAAAACTAGTATGGCGACATAGTATATGGTAGCTATGCGGTCTATGATTGATACATTATGATTGAAATGTTTTTGAAACATATATACACTAATAATAATATTAAATCCGTTTTATCATATCAAGCATTTTTGACCATTATAAGGTAAAATTCTATCCTCCGGTTTGCGTTGCATTGTGTGATGGGACCTGAGTCTTATAATGGTTTCATTTTCCTGAAAAGCATTGCGTTGTTTAACGATTTACTTTATTTCATGCACTAGCAATCCAATGGAGTAAACCCATTCCGCGTTAGTGGCTTGGTCCTGTGATTAGCCTTATTATTAAATGGGTTAAGTAAAGATTTCTCATAACAGTCCCATGACAAACTCGAACTTTGTTTCACTTGCAAACTCGGGTGCCCATATTTTCCACACGGGCAGTCGAGTAGCTTATTTTGCAGATATTTTAAGTAGGATTCTGGATCGAAGCTTAAACCTGTGTCCAGAGCATTGATAGTCTTCCGCTGTGTTATTTTATTTGTTCCGCTGTGCGTTGTATTAAATTTATTGTAGACTAATCTTCCGCTGTAGTATTCTTCGATATACTCTGATGTAACATTATTATGATGTAATAAAAGTCTTCTGTTATTTGTTGTGATGCGTTGCATGCCCAAAGTTAGCGTATGCGGCATTCAAACGGTCTTGGTCGATTTAGCGATCTATTAGGTCCGGGCAAAATCTGTATCGTTACAGCTGGTATCGGAGCTTTGGGTTAACTCAAATCTTTGGGGTACAACTCATTAGAACTGAACAAAAGACTCATCAAAGGTAGGATTAGTAATATCCTATAAAAGAATACTCATTAGCGATAAGATCAGCAGTATCCTAAAATGAGAAAACTCATTAGAGATGGGGTTAGTAATGCCCTAGAATGAGTTGAGAGTGACAAGTTTATAATTAAAGTATTTGTTATTATATATATATATATATATATATATAATCCGATCTTAGAAAATATGATTTTTGAATAAATAAAGGTTATATATAATTGAAAAGCTAATCAACTAATTGATTGATGGTTGTGTTGTGAGATTATTAGTTCAACTAATAAAATTATTGAAACCAATAAAAGAATGAAAATTGAGTTGGTTAGTTAAACAAATTTCAGCTCCGTTCCCTTTCGAGGACGAAAAGACTTTAAGTAGGGGAGATTGTAACAACCCGGAATTTTGGAACTAATTTAAAATTTTTATTTTAGAAATTTTAATGGATTTTGAATATTTAAAATGATTTATTTTAATAATAACGATAAAATTTTTATTTTAAATAAAGTTAGAACGAATATATTTATTTTAATTACAAAAGGAGTTAGAAATAACGCGGTAGTTTGAAAATTTGAATGGCTTGAATGGCCATTGTTGTCCCATTTTCTACCTCGCGTTCTCTCAATCCACTAAATCATTCAAGAATTCATAAGACAAAAACTAAAGATCTAAGCATGCTCTGTTATCTCAACGGCAAGATGGAGTTTACGGTCCTAGATTGTGAGAATTTGGGGGTCGAAGTTGTTCGGTTCGTGACTGTTTTTGGGGGTGGTGGTGCAACTGCACCAGCGGGGTTCCAGGCGTGGGGGAAGCTTCCAGTGGCGCTTCACGTGGGGTACCCCGATGGTGCTCTGATATCCTGGTGACGGCGCATGGTATTGAAAGGGATGTCGAACTTATCTTTGAACGGTGACTGGAAATGGTAAAAGAGGAAGAAAGGATTAATATATAATTAAATTATTAATTATATTTTATTAATGTAATTAAATCTTCACACCATCGTAACTTCTTCATACAGCGTCAGAAAATTGCAAACGATGGTGCGTTAGAACCATAAATTCAAGATCTACAACATGAAAAGATCAGAACAGAAACTGAAGCTAGGGAAATTTTTGATAAAATTAAACACTGTTTAATTTTTTTAAAATCAGTCGTTATTAAACGATTTCTAAAATCGATCAAGGTGAGATTTCTTATTTAAATAATTAAAAATAAATTAATTATTATTGTGTTTAGAAATTCTTACATGTATGTGATTTGATTTAAATTGGTTGATGTTGTTTGTTGTGATCTGTTTGATTAAATTGTATATAATGGAATTATTGAAATTTGTAGACAATTAAAATACCATTTTTATTTATCATGTTAATGTAAGAATTTGTATACAAATAAAAATGTCATTTTTATTTGTTATGTTAAGAGTTGGAATTGTTTATACAAACGAAAATGTCACCTTTATTTGTTATGTTAAAATAGATTTGTAAACAAATAAAAATATTCAGTTTATTTGCCATGTTAAAATAGAAGCTCATATAAAATAAAATTATCATTTTTTGTTTGTCATGTTAATGGAGAAATTGTATACAAATAAAAATATTCATTTTTATTTGTCATTGTTAAATATTGAAATTGTGTACAAGTAAATGTTTATTTTTATTTGTCATGTTAAAATTATAAATTTGTTTACCAATAATAAAAATATTCATTTTTATTTGTCATATTGGATATTGAAATTTGTATACAATCAAAAATTCATTTTTATTTGTCATGTTATATATTGAAATTTGTATACAAATAACGATTCATTTTTATTTTTCAATAGAAAACATTAAAATTTGTATGCAAATAAATACTTTTTTATTTGTCATTAGAAATATTTAAATTAAAATTATTTAAATTTATATGCGAATAAAATGTTCTTTTCATTTGTCATTTTATGTTTTGTTTATTCAAAACATTATTTTTTACATATGGTGGAAAATAGTCATTTGTCATTTTATGTTTTGTTTATTCAAAACATTATTTTTTACATGTAGTGGAAAATAGTCATTTGTCACTTTATGTTTTGTTTACTCAAAACATTATTATTTACATGTAGTGGAAAAAAATAATTATTAGTCATTTTATGTTTTGTTTATTCAAAACATTATTAGTTACATGTAGTAGAAAAATAATCATTTGTCAATAAATGTTTTGTCTACTGAAAATCTTTATCACTTGTATGTTAGCGATATTAGAAAATTGATCATACGTTAAAATATGATATTGGTTAGATTAAAACATTATCATTATTACGTTAGCGAAGTTAGAACAATAATCATATGTTGAAAACATGTTTTGTGAAATTAAAATGCCATTTATTTAGAACAATGTTTTATGAGATAAAAATATCATTTATTTAGAATAATGTCATCTTGTTAGAATACATTTTGTTAAATAAAAGGATTACATGTTAGAATATATGTTTCGTTAGACAAAATTTCACTTTTATCATGTTAGGCAAGAATAAAAGTAATTACTTGTTAAAATATATGTTTTGTTGAAATTAAATTATAAATATTTATTTATAGTTTAACAGTGAAAGTTTGTTAAATAGAAAATAATTCAAACAGAATTATAATTGGTTAAATTTATTAACTAATGATGTATTTAAATAAACTGATGTTGTCTGGGAACCCCACACGGGTATTGGGATGATATTTGACATACACTAGTCCCAATATTTAGTTTTATGTCGATCGATGGATTGGCAATCTGTGATGAGCGTTATTTTTTTTAATGCTCACACAGTTGTAAAACTTCGCTCTGGATGTAAATGGACTATTGAATGATTATTTGTCATTTTTGTTAAATACATGCAATGTACGAAAATCCATATAATAGAAATTATATGGTAATTGATTGAGTCGCATTCCGATTCAGAATGTTTTAAATAAAGAATATTTAAAAATAAAGAATCTTTTAAAATAAAGAATATTTTTTAAAATCAAGAGTATTTTAAAAATAATATTCAATGAAGAATAAAATTATAATTTTTATGTCCATTTCTGGATGGACACAAGAATATAAAAATACGAAGCCGAGTTAAGTATAGAAACGCCAATTTTTAACCCGAGCGGGTTTATCGATCGATTTTATTCATTTTATAATGAATATCGATAAATAGTGATTTCAAATTTTAATATTTTGGAAATATTATCATTTTAATATAATAAAGTTATAAAATATTCAATTTTGATTTAAAATTGAAAATGTAGTTGAAGTCATTTTAAAACAAATTTATAAATATTTTATAAATTACGATTTAAATGGAAATCGACAAAATATATATGCAATATAAATTATAGATATTTAATGGCTTGAATAGAACGCGCCGCGCAGCGACCGTTCGCGAATTTCGACCATTAACTTCAAATTGATGTGACCGGTGATCCGACCGTCGGATTCTCCTAAAACCAGAACTATTGGGTTCGTATCGAAAAGAGCTTTCCAATGAATATAAGAGTTTTGAAATCTAACGGTTGGATTTGGAATTATGTCCAAATCAAATTTAAAAAATGTGGCTATGGATGCTGTTCGGTGGCTGTTTTTGGAAACCAATTGTACAGGCCTTAATAAAATAATTAAAAATACGGAAAAATTAGGTAAAATTATAATTAATAATTTCAAAAGATTTTGAATGAAAAATTCCATATTTGAAAAGATAAAAATATATTTTTATCGAGATGAACTAGTTATTAACTAGAATAAATCATTAAATTAAGATTTAATGAAGCTTTCCAATTAATATTAAATTGGAATTAAATAATAAATTGGATTTTTGGGTTGTCGTGAATGGTGTCTTTAATAACACTGTTCTTAAACCCCGTATGAAAAAAATAAATCTTTTAATTAAGATTACTAGAGTTTCAAATTATATTTAGTAATTGGAATAAAGTGAAATGTGAATTTGGGTTATCGTGAACTATGTTTTAAACGACATTTGTTCTTTAACCCAATTAACAGTGAAAACATAATTTGGAATTTATAAATCTTTTTATTAAGATGTAACGGAAATTTTCCAAAGTAAAGTTTTCCGATTAAATATATTAAATAGGAAATGAATGGAATTCGATTTGGTAATAATCGAGATAAGCTTCTATAAAACAAGACCGTTATTATATATGGAATTTAAAAGGCTTTGCCATTATTCCATTTATATTATTAGTCTGATACAGAAATTTATATCGATTATATACTGATTTGATTTATGTGAAGATTCCATCTTTAATAGAAAATGATTTTTGGTTTATCGTGAACTGTGTTTTAAATGACAATAGTTCTTTAACCTAGTTAAAGATAAGATTAATTTCTTAAGTTAGAATAATTATTAAATAATGATTTTTGAGATTAAAAGTAAACTAGAGTTTTTATGAATCTTTAATAAGATTAAAAAAGGAGAATGAGATAATTAAATGATTAAAAGAATTTATCTATGATAAAATTAATGGGAACCCTTCCCTAGTAATGTGAATATTTGAATAGAAGAATATTCTGAATTGGAATGAGGCGTATGAAGTGTTTCTATAGCATTTAATTATTGATTATAAAATATGTGAGTTATTCAGAAAGACCGGATTTGTAACACCCCACACCTGCTAAGGTCACTCACTAAGGGAATGCCTTAACTTCGGTGGAGTATTTTAAGTGAATATAGAACAGAAAAATTACAACAAGACAGATATAAATAATACTTGAAATCTAAAACATCATTTCTTTGCAGCAGAAGATAAACATGTTTGGTTACATATCAAAACCAACTAAAACAAGAGTCAAGTACTAAATATCCATCCAGATAAAACATAAGTACATAATCCCACTACATAACTAATAGCCATAATAGAAAAGATAAGCTGGGCTCTACATCAAGGTCCAAGCTCCAAAAGATAGATAAAGCAATCTGGTCAAAGCCCACTAGTGCTAGGCCCACTCTGAGAACCTGAGGGTTGGGAAAAAAGATAAAAACAACGGGGTCAAACATAAGTCTGAGTGAGCCCTATAACTTTAACAATACAATCATTAAAGTAATTAGGGTATGATATAAACTTGGTACGGTGATGACTGGGGATAAATGACTACACTAAGCAGCCAACTAGACATAGGATGAACTAAGATAACGGTAAAGACGCATCTACCCACCCAAGGGTAATTACTACACTGCACCACACCAGTCATTCCTACTCAAAGGTTGATCCCACCCATGGACTTAGAAAATATAACTAGTAGTTTCGTGTACCCCTAGCTGACCACATAGGTGCCGTCTGCCCCTATCTCCACTAGGTGTACCCACTACTCCCTAAGCGATCGGCTCCCTACCATAGATACCCGTGCTGGCCCCACAGTGGGGTGTATCACTCCCCAAAGTGGCAACCCGATACAATCAACGGTGCACGGCTTATACCTACACGATGCAACAACGTCTTACCTACCAGCCCGGGTCCACACACACATATGAAACCCGTTGGACTTGCATTGCCACCACTAACCCGTTTTGGCCTCTTATAGTCAAGCCCAGTACGCGTGTCCCGTCCTCGACATGGGTCGAGCCCAATAAGATACATATGGGTTACTGGTTGAAATGGGCCCCCACAAGCTACCCACCTAAGCTTGTCCCTTTTTCTAGTGCATCCCACTTAACCCTTTAATCATGTTTAATTACATGTTTCCACTTGGTTAAGTATTCTAATCGTATTTTCTATTGCCACCCAAGGCAACCCGCTAGATTTCCACATGCCACCCAAGGCACTTACTTGATTTCCACATGCCACCCAAGGCACTTACTTGATTTCCACATGCCACCCAAGGCACCCACTTAACCCCTCATGCCCCACTACATGCTTATCTGGTTAAGTGTTTCTTAATTGATTAAGACCGTAACCTTTGCAAAGACCTCTCACATTAGACTATCTTTTATGGCAGCTGGATTTGCCGGTCGGGTCCGGGCAGCCTTACGCCATAACCGAGTCTAATCTCGTGTCTTTACACGTGTCACGTATTTAGTTTATGCCTAATACCTCTCACATTGGGCCAATCATTTGTAGCCGCTGGATTTGCCGGTCGGTTCCGGGCAGTCTTATGCTACAAAAGGGTCCAACCTCGTGTCTTAGTCGATTAATTACACCTAATTAATCACCCCCATAATTTGTATTAATTATCCCTAATTAATTACAAATTTAACGATGTACAAAATTGACTCAATTATGTCCATCCACTTTATGGTATGCATAATCATACCAACTTCACACCATTTCATTAACATGAATATTAACCCCATCGTTCCCCACATAATACGTTGACATGACATACTTAAAAGGGAAGATTCATCACAAACACAATGGGTTCAACTTGCATAACATTAGCATCAACATGGGTTTTAAAGGTGTCAACATGCATATATGACCATGGCATCAAACCCAACTAGCATAAATAATCAACCCAAACTTGCATGAATCACATATGTCATAAAGAGGGTAACTTGCATAAGTTACTTATGTCATACAAAGGAGTAAACTTGCAAATGTATGTATGACATATAAAGGGGTTAACTTGCATATGTATGCATATCATACAAAGGTGTAAACTTGCACATGTTACTTGCATATAATCAAACACCAAACTTGCATAACATGTCATATATGAACTTGCATATAATCAAACACCAAACTTGCATAACATGGTGTCATAATGGATTAATGTTTATCATAGTGATTTGCATAACTAGCATCATGAGCACATAGCATAAAACTTGCATAACTAGCATCATGAACATATAGCATAAAACTTGCACAACTAGCATCATGAACTCATAGCATATGACTTGCATAACTTGCATAACATCATGAACACATTACATATGACTTGCATAACTTGCATAACATCATGAACACATAGCATATGACTTGCATAACTTGCATAACATCATGAACACATAGCATATGACTTGCATAACTTGCATAACATCATGAACACATAGCATATGATAACATAACTTGCATTGATCCACATACATAACCATAACCACATTATATCCTATCATAATTAGTTTAGCAATTGCTTGCTAAAGGCATAGAAACTCACAACTTGTTGATTAGCACTCCTATGAAGAAGATTAAGTTGCTAAAGTTGATTAGAAGTTGATTTGAGAAGCTATCTTCTTCTACAATTTGATGGAGGCTCCTTCAAGTTGCATTTTGACGGCATAACGACGTTGTATCTATTTTTAGTATGAATTAAGGTAGTCTTAGGGTGTATTTATAGAATTAGGATGTAGTTTAGGCCCTTAGATTAACCCTAATTTAGTTTAGAGCCGTCAGATTTCGTCACAAGCCACCAAAACACAGCCCAAAGCTCAAAATAGTGCACCCAGGCCAAACTGACCAACAGGGGGGTCGACCCATTGGGGGGGGGGTCGACACCCATGTCGACCCTAGTGTCGACACCCTCTGTCTGGCGGGAATTTTCCCACCTCTTCTGAAATTTGAACATTTTAATTCTGTTTCTGAAACTTCGGATGGCCATAACTTCTTCATACGAAGTCCAAATCACGCAAACTCGGACTCTATCTCAACCAGAATTCCGAGACGAACACAATGGCGCAACCCATTTCCCTTAATTCTCACGTTTGAGATTAATTATTCTTTAATTACTAAACATTAATATTAAGTGAAATTCGGGGTGTTACATTCTCCCCTACTTAAAAGGATTTCGTCCCCGAAATCTCCAAGTCAAGAAGAACGTATCCTACCAACCAAACAACCATCTACTCAAACCATCAAACACTGGCATCCATTGTCCTTAAAGTTTCTAATGCTGTATGAACATATGCAAAAAGTGTGTGTATATGTCCGTATACTAATGCAAAATTAGGCGGTCTACTGATTCAATCGACCTCCTTAATGCAAACCATGATAGTGCCATGCATCCAATATGTATGCGAAAGAATCCTATCGACACATACTATTACTATATGTGTGCACAACCATACACCAAAATGCATCATCCATATGATAACACAACCATTATACATCCATTAATATAGCTACCTACACACAATTATATGCAATATGCAATATGAAGTGACTGAGTCGATCTAGTGTCTAAAGTGTTTGTATATGCATCCACGAGCAACCACTAGCAAACACTTGCATACACACGCATCCATCAATCATAACATGTCTCAAACACATGTTTCAACCATAGGTTTACCCTATCTAAAGGTCAAAGGTACTGATGAGAGGACATACTAAAGATAAGATAAGTACTAGACAAACGATAAAGGAGAAGTTAAAAGACATACCCTCAAAAAGGAATGGGTACAATGAACGCATCTTCGCTTCTGTCTCCCAAGTAGCATTGCTCTCATCCTCTCCCCATTGCACTTTGACTAGTCGAACCTCTCTGTTTCTCAACTTCCTAATCTCTGACCCAAGGATGCGGGTAGGAGCTCGTCGAATAGTCGCATCACGCTCTACCTCCACTTCTCTAAGCAAGCTCGGCTCTACCACCTCTGCGGTCTCATGTAGGCACTTACTCAAATGTGACACATGGAATACGTCATGTACCCCACTAAGTCTCTCGGGTAAATCCACTCTATATACCATCCGTCCAATCCTTTCCTTAATAGGAAATGGTCCTACAAATCTTGGTGCTAACTTCCCAACGGACCCAAAGCGAACAACATTCCGTAATGGAGATACTTTGACAAAGACCATGTCCCCAACATCAAACTCCAGATCCGTCCTCCTCTTATCCGCGTAAGATTTCTGCCTATCTTGCGCTGCTTTCATCCTTCTTCGAATCAAATCAATCTTTTCCGAAGTCTCTCTAACCATATCAGGCCCAAGCAAGATCTTATCCGTAGATTCCCACCAACATGTAGGTGATCGACAAGGCCTTCCATAAAGAGCTTCGAAAGGAGCCATACCAATACTAAACTAAAAGCTGTTGTTATACGCGAACTCCACCAATGGAAGATGCTCTTCCCATGTACCTCCAAAATCTAAGATACATAGTCTCAAAAGGTCTTTTAGAACACGATTCACCCTCTCGGTCTGGCCGTTCGTCTGAGGATGATATGCGGTGCTCAAACACAACTGAGTCCCTACTGCCTCTTGCAGACTCTTCCAAAACTCGCTAGTGAAGATAGGATCTCGATCACTCACTATGCTAGAAGGTACCCCATGCAATCGAACTATTTCTCGAAGGTATACTGAAGCTAGCCATGGAGCAGTCCTCTTGCTCTTCACGGGTATGAAATGGGCGCTCTTAGTAAGTCTGTCTACCACAACCCAAATTCCCGTATTACCCTTCCTCGATCTCGGTAACCCATCAATAAAATCCATCGAGACGCTATCCCACTTCCATTGCGGAACTTCCAATGGGTGAAGCAACCCACCATGTTTCTTTTGCTCCGCTTTCACTTGTTGGCACACCAAGCATCTAGCGACATACTCGGCCACATCTTTCTTCATACCGGCCCAAAAGAAAACTCGCTTCATGTCTTGGTACATCTTGTCCCCACCGGGATGAATGGTCATCTTTGAACGATGCGCATCATCAAGAATAGCCTTCCTCAAACCCTCGTCTTGCGGTACACAAAGTCTACCGTCTCTACGCAAGCACCTCCTATCGTCTAGGGTGTACCTACTCAAATGGCTGGACGACTCCCCCCTTATGAGCCTCTCTACCAACTCAACCAACTGTGGGTCGTCCCGTTGTGCCTCGCCAATCCGTCCCAAAAGAGTAGGTCTGACCTCTATAAGGAGGCTAGCAAACCGAGTACAAAGTCAACGGAAGGTCTGAAGTCAAACATCGAGATAAATTCCAAGCTTCGTCATTCCACGAACAATGGACTCAAGGACAACCTTTTTCTGCTCAAGGCGTCCGCCACCACGTTACCCTTGCCAGGGGTATACGCTATCTCGAAATCATAGGATGCTAAGAACTCCATCCACCTTTGTTGTCTTAAGTTCAAATCCTTCTGAGAAAACAAGTACTTCAATGATTTGTGGTCAGTGAACAATTCGAATCTCTCGCCAAGAAGATAATGGCGCCAAGTCTTAAGCGCAAAAACAATAGCGGCCAACTCTAGATTATGTGTAGGGTAATTTTTCTCATGCGCCCTCAACTGCCTTCCACCGTAGTCTATTACCCTTCCCTCTTGCATTAAGACTGCACCCAGTCCTGTCCCACAAGCATCGGTATAAACAACAAATGGCTTACTCCCATCTGGCAACACTAAGACTGGAGCTGTGGTTAAAGCTCTCTTTAACCGTTGGAACGCGCCATCACAATCTACGTCCCATGCGAAGACTAGATTCTTCTTTGTCAAGCGAGTTAATGGGGCTGATATCTTCGCGAAGTCCTTGATAAACTTCCTATAGTAGCCAGCCAACCCCAAGAAACTCCTCACCTCGGTAGCACTCTTCGGAACCTTCCAATCTTGGATGGATACTACCTTCGCGGGATCCACAACTATCCCTTCCTTAGAGACCACGTGCCCTAAGAACCGCACTTCCTTCCTCCAGAAGTGACATTTAGAGAATTTAGCCTTAAGGCTATGCGCTCGAAGAGTCTCTAACACTTCCCTAAGATGTAGGGCATGCTCTTCTTCACTCTTAGAAAAGACTAAGATGTCATCCACAAAGACCACCACGAACTTATTAAGGTACTCCCTGAACACCCTACTCATCAAATCAACAAAGTATGCAGGGGCGTTCGTCAAACCAAATGGCATCACAAGTCACTCATAGAAACCATCCGGAGTCCTAAAGGCAGTCTTGTCTATGCTATCCTCAGCCACTCTCAACTGAAGAAACCCCGTGGCCAAGTCCAACTGCGAAAACACTGAGGCGCCAACCAACTGGTCAAAGAGATCATCAATCCTCGGCAATGGGTGTCTATTCTTCTTTGTGAGCTTGTTGAGTTCTCTATAGTCTACACAAAGTCTGAGGGACCCATCCGCCTTCGTGGCAAAAACTACTGGAGCACCCCACTCCGATATACTTCGTCTTATGAACCCCTTCTCAAGCAACTCCCCTACTTGCTTATGGAGTTCCCTCCTCTCACGAGGAGCCATGTGGCGCACTGGTAAAGATACTGGCTTAGCATTGTCCACCAGATATATTCGGAAGTCAATCTCCCGCTTCGGAGGTAAGCCCTTCACCTCCTCAAACACATCCGAGTATTCCCGGACCACTCTAACAGATCGCAAACTCTCGACCGAAGCGTCAAGCGATTCAAGATAACTTAGCATAACAGAATCCATGGGATTACAAGAGATCTCGAGAGTGTTACCCAAGCGGGTCATGAGCCTAACAACTCTCCTTTCGCAATCAAGAACGGCACCATTACTGGATAACCAGTCCATGCCCAAAATCAACCCATAGCCCGTGAAGCCCAAAACAAAAGCATCACATCTAAACTCAACGCTAAGTATAGAAATCTTCAAACCCAAACATATCATGGACAAATAAGTGGAGCCCCCAATTGGGTTTGAAACAACCAAGGGATCATCTACTAGACTGGTGTCTAAGTGCAGTGACTCAACTAATGATGATGAGATAAACGAATGCGATGCGCCAAAGTCAAACAAAGTACGGACAGGATGATCAAACAGAAAAACCAGACTTTCAACAGAAATAGTTCTACCTCTTTCCTGAATCGGTGGAACCGCGAGAGCCTGAACTTGCCCCCTTGCCTGACCTGGTGCCATAAGAGCTTGCACCTGTCCTCCTGAGGTAGATCCCGTCCTTTGCACCTTCTTAGGGCAATCCTTCACTAGATGCCCTGCTTCGCCACAGTGGAAGCAACCAGTCTTCTTCTTCTTCTGACAGTTTTTGCTTAGGTGGCCTGGTGTCCCACAATTGAAGCACTTCTTCTTTCCCTTGCCACCGTTGCCTTTCCCATCCTTGTTTTGCTGTTGTTGTTGAGGTCTCTTCTGATCTCCTTTCTTCTCGGGTGCCTTATTAGCATTGGGACCCTTCTCTTCCTCATGCATGAGTGCCATGTCTACTAGCTTCTCAAAGGTGGCCCCCATAGGGATGTGAGTCATAGCCAATCCATGCATTGGTTCATTCAAGCCCTTAACGAACCTCAAAGCCTTCTTCTCCGGTGTATTCACCATGTCTATGCCAAATCTTGCTAGCTGATTAAACTTGTTGACATATTCCTTCACTGATAGGTTTCCTTGCTTTAGAGTCAAGAACCTTTCCATATACAGATTCTCTTCCGCCCTTGAGAGAAACTTTGCCACAAACCTTTGTCTGAAATCCGCCCAAGAGTCAACTAGGCGTTCTCCATTAGTGACCTCCCACCAGAACGAGGCCTCTCCCTTCATTAACCAAGCAGCTAACTTGACTTTCTTTCCTTCTTCCATCTCAAAGATGTCTATCAACTCTTCCACCTCCTTAAGCCAATCCCTAGCTTCCACAAAAGTTTCTGATCCTTGAAAAGGTTTCCCTCCCATAGCCTTAAATTCCTTGCAAGTCTTAGCAAAAGTATCCGTGCGAGGAGGAGGAGGAGGAAGATCGGGTGCTACTGTTGGTGGAGGAACATTTGCTGGACCCGCAGTGGCGGCCCTAGCCTCCATCAACCTCCTATACCATACTGGTATCGCTACACCCTCCGGAAAGTTAAGATCTTCAGTCATGCTGAAACGAAAGAGGAAAGATTCAAAACGGAGAATTCGAAAGATAAAGATATGGCTATTGGGGATTATGCTTTTCTTTCAAAAACTTTTCTCTTAAAAGACATGTTTTTGAAAATACTCCTTCAAAAATATTCTTAGAAAAATAGTTTTTCTAAAAGTTTTATCTGTTCTGGTAACCTTCAGCTCTGATACCACGTGTAACACCCCACACCCGCTAAGGTCACTCACTAAGGGAATGCCTTAACTTCGGTGGAGTATTTTAAGTGAATATAGAACAGAAAAATTACAACAAGACAGATATAAATAATACTTGAAATCTAAAACATCATTTCATTGCAGCAGAAGATAAACATGTTTGGTTACATATCAAAACCAACTACAACAAGAGTCAAGTACTAAATATCCATCCTGATAAAACATAAGTACATAATCTCACTACATAACTAATAGCCATAATAGAAAAGATAAGCTGGGCTCTACATCACGGTCCAAGCTCCAAAAGATAGATAAAGCAATATGATCAAAGCCCACTAGTGCTAGGCCCACTCTGAGAACTTGAGGGTTGGGAAAAAAGATAAAAACAACGGGGTCAGACATAAGTCTGAGTTAGCCCTATAACTTTAACAATACAATCATTAAAGTAATTAGGGTATGATATAAACTTGGTACGGTGATGACTGGGGATAAATGACTACACTAAGCAGCCAACTAGACATAGGACGAACTAAGATAACGGTAAAGACGCATCTACCCACCCAAGGGTAATTACTACACTGCACCACACCAGTCATTCCTACTCATAGGTTGATCCCACCCATGGACTTAGAAAATATAACTAGTAGTTTCGTGTACCCCTAGCTGACCACATAGGTGCCGTCTGCCCCTATCTCCACTAGGTGTACCCTCTACTCCCGAAGCGATCGGCTCCCTATCGTAGATACCCGTGTTGGCCCCACAGTGGGGTGTATCACTCCCCAAAGTGGCAACCCGATACAATCAACGGTGCACGGCTTATACCTACACGATGCAACAACGTCTTACCTACCAGCCTGGGTCCACACACGCATATGAAACCCGTTGGACTTGTGTTGCCACCGTTAACCCGTTTTGGCCTCTTATAGTCAAGCCCAATACGCGTGTCCCGTCCTCGACATGGGTCGAGCCCAATAAGATACATATGGGTTACTGGTTGAAATGGGCCCCCCACAAGCTACCCACCTAAGCTTGTCCCTTTTTCTAGTGCATCCCACTTAACCCTTTAATCATGTTTAATTACATGTTTCCACTTGGTTAAGTATTCTAATCGTATTTTCTATTGCCACCCAAGGCAACCCACTAGATTTCCACATGCCACCCAAGGCACTTACTTGATTTCCACATGCCACCCAAGGCACCCACTTAACCCCTCATGCCCCCACTACATGCTTATCTGGTTAAGTGTTTCTTAATTGATTAAGACCGTAACCTTTGCAAAGACCTCTCACATTAGACTATCTTTTATGGCAGCTGGATTTGCCGGTCGGGTCCGGGCAGCCTTACGCCATAACCGAGTCTAACCTCGTGTCTTTACACTTGTCACGTATTTAGTTTATGCCTAAGACCTCTCACATTGGGCCAATCATTTGTAGCCGCTGGATTTGCCGGTCGGTTCCGGGCAGTCTTATGCTACAAAAGAGTCCAACCTCGTGTCTTAGTCGATTAATTACACCTAATTAATCACTCCCATAATTTGTATTAATTATCCCTAATTAATTACAAATTTAACGATGTACATAATTGAGTCAATTATGTCCATCCACTTTATGGTATGCATAATCATACCAACTTCACACCATTTCATTAACATGAATATTAACCCCATCGTTCCCCACGTAATACGTTGACATGACATACTTAAAAGGGAAGATTCATCACAAACACAACGGGTTCAACTTGCATAACATTAGCATCAACATGGGTTTTAAAGGTGTCAACATGCATATATGACCATGGCATCAAACCCAACTAGCATAAATAATCAACCCAAACTTGCATGAATCACATATGTCATAAAGAGGGTAACTTGCATAAGTTACTTATGTCATACAAAGGAGTAAACTTGCAAATGTATGTATGACATATAAAGGGGTTAACTTGCATATGTATGCATATCATACAAAGGTGTAAACTTGCACATGTTACTTGCATATAATCAAACACCAAATTTGCATAACATGTCATATATGAACTTGCATATAATCAAACACCAAACTTGCATAACATGGTGTCATAATGGATCAATGTTTATCATAGTGATTTGCATAACTAGCATCATGAGCACATAGCATAAAACTTGCATAACTAGCATCATGAACATATAGCATAAAAATTGCACAACTAGCATCATGAACTCATAGCATATGACTTGCATAACTTGCATAACATCATGAACACATAGCATATGACTTGCATAACTTGCATAACATCATGAACACATAGCATATGATAACATAACTTGCATTGATCCACATACATAACCATAACCTCATTATATCCTATCATAATTAGTTTAGAAATTGCTT
This sequence comes from Allium sativum, assembly GCA_030737875.1. Taxonomy (NCBI): domain Eukaryota; kingdom Viridiplantae; phylum Streptophyta; class Magnoliopsida; order Asparagales; family Amaryllidaceae; genus Allium; species Allium sativum. The sequence goes on from CM060926.1 coordinate 536,030,665, forward strand.
GCTAAAGGCATAGAAACTCACAACTTGTTGATTAGCACTCCTATGAAGAAGATTAAGTTGCTAAAGTTGATTAGAAGTTGATTTGAGAAGCTATCTTCTTCTACAATTTGATGGAGGCTCCTTCAAGTTGCATTTTGACGGCATAACGACGTTTTATCTATTTTTAGTATGAATTAGGGTAGTCTTAGGGTGTATTTATAGAATTAGGATGTAGTTTAGGCCCTTAGATTAACCCTAATTTAGTTTAGAGCCGTCAGATTTCGTCACAAGCCACCAAAACACAGCCCAAAGCTCAAAACAGTGCACCCAGACCAAACTGACCAACAGGGGGGTCGACCCCTTGGGGGGGGGGGGTCGACACCCATGTCGACCCTAGTGTCGACACCCTCTGTCTGGCGGGAATTTTCCCGCCTCTTCTGAAATTTGAATAATTTAAATCTGTTTTGAATTTTCTGAAACTTCGGATGGCCATAACTTCTTCATACGAAGTCCAAATCACGCAAACTCGAAATCTATCTCAACCAGAATTCCGAGACGAACACAATGGCGCAACCCGTTTCCCTTAATTTTCACGTCTGAGATTAATTATTCTTTAATTACTAAACATTAATATTAAGTGAAATTCGGGGTGTTACAGGATTTAACCCATTCTGAATAATTACTATGACGATTAAAAGTCAAAGATGAAAATGGTGGTTGAAGACCGGAGGTCTTCACATCGATTGGATGATTACTGATGTCTTGATTGGGAGGCATCCCAAGACAAGGTAATAAGTGGTGATCGTCCAGACGTACTTGGAGATTGACGGATATGCGAGGACCTCTCTCCTGTATTGGACATATGGGACGAGGAATAAGGTGCCTCCGGTTTTGTTTAGACCCAGAATGGACTTGTAAATGGATGTATGTCTGACACTGGATTTTATTCTGTGTTGATTGATTTCTATTTATAATATATCTGTTTGGTGGTCGAGAATTTATTCTCTTTCTTAACACCCTTCTCTGAGACGTACGAGCTTAGAGGTTATATATTGATAGTCATCAGTCGCATGGCGTGAATTGTCAGTGTGGCATGCCAAGATGCAAATGGTCAAGACTTTTGTTGAAAAGAAGAGTCTTGTGGATGATGATCAAAGCACAGCTTTAGTTAGCATAGCTTTGGGTATAGCGATACTTCGCGAGCCTCACACCCCAGTATGAACCAGAAATGGGAGAAGGATCCAGGGAGAACATGCGTTTCTTTCTTAGCTAGAAGTGGTGTCATGGTATAGAGCCCAAACATTTTTACTGATGTGGATGATGGAATGAGGCGCCTCGAATTTGAGTCCCTAGCGACTCTAAATTTATGCCCCATAGGGAGGAGAAACGTATTGTTTAGGAGTTATAATCCACTAAAGTAATTATGGACCGGCCCTGTGGCTCCTAGGTGCAATTGCGGCTGAGTCCTGAGGCTCGGGCTAGAGAGTCTCGAATTCGGTAAGGATGATCCCTTGCCTTGGTTCATGATGGAAATCCAACTTCCAATACGACACCATGTGGTTTTGATTATAAAACTAGTATGGAGACATTGTATATGGTAGCTATGCCATCTATGATTGATACAATATGATGGAATTTTTTTGAAACATATATATACTAATAATAATATCAAATCCGTTTTATCGTATCAAGCATTTTTGACCATTATAAGGTAAAAATCTATCCTCCGGTTTGCGTTGCATTGTGTGATGGGACTTGAGTCTTATAATGGTTTCATTTTCCTGAAAAGCATTGCGTTGTTTAATGATTGAATTTATTTCATGCACTGGTTATCCAATGGAGTAAACCCGTTCCGCGTTAGCGGCATGGTCCTGTGATTAGCCTTATTATTAAATAGGTTAAGTAAAAATTTCTCATACCAGTCCCACGACTGACTCGTAGTTTGTTTCACTTGCCAACTCGGGTGCCCATATTTTCCACACGGGTAGTCAAGTAGCCTATTTTGTAGATATTTTAAGCAGGATTCTGGATCGAAGCTTAAAGCTGTGTCCAGAGCATTGATAGTCTTCCGCTGTGTTATTTTATTTGTTCCGCTGTGCATTGTATTAAATTTATTATAGACTAATCTTCAACTGTAGTATTCTTCGATGTACTCTGATATATTCTACACTCTTATGTAACATTATTATGGTGTAATAAAAGTCTTCTGTTATTTGTTATGATGCGTTGTATGCCCAAAGTGAGCGTATGCGGGATTCAAACGGTCTTGGTCGACTTAGCGATCGATTAGGTCCGGGCGAAATCGTTACAGCTGGTATCGGAGTTTTGAGTTAACTCAAATTTTTGAGGTACAACTCATTAGAACTGAGTAAAAGACTCATCAGAGGTAGGATTAGTAATATCCTATAAAAGAATACTCATTAGAGATAGGATCACCAGTATCCTAGAATGAGAAAACTTATTAGAGATAGGGTTAGTAATGCCCTAGAATGAGTTGAGAGTGACAAGTTTATAATTAAAGTATTTGAGATTGTATATATATAATCCGATCTTAGAAAATATGATTTTTGAATATATAAAAGTTATATATAATTGAAAAGCTAATCAACTTGTTGATTGATGATTGTGTTGTGAGATTATTAGTTCAACTAATAAAATTATTGAAACCAATAAAAGAATGAAAATTGAGTTGGTTAGTTAAACAACTTTCAGCTGCGTTCCCTTTCGAGGACGAAAAGATTTTAAGTGGGGGAGATTGTAACAACCCAGAATTTTGGAACTAATTTAAAAAATTTATTTTAGAAATTTTAATGGATTTTGAATATTTAAAATGATTTATTTCAATAATAACGATAAATTTTTTTATTTTAAATAAAGTTAGAACGAATATATTTATTTTAATTATAAAAGGAGTTTGAAATAACGCGGTAGTTTGAGAATTTGAACGTCGACTAAATATACATGATTAAAAATAAATCGAATTTTAGTAAAACCAAAAATAATTAAATCTGTTTAAAAATATCTTTCCGACGAATTTGAAAAATTGAAATTTCATAGCGGGAATAATAAGTTATGACCAGTTAAATATTCTGGATAGTTGTTATAGAATTTAATATAAAATATATAACCCTTATAAATAGCTATTTTGCAAACGACCTCCATTTTCGACGAAACCACTTTGGTTGGATCTGGAATGTCAAAGTATTGCTAGATTCCAATTTTCATAATTTTTGGAATTAATATGTGAGCGTGGTAAATTAATTAAATTGTGTTTGGTAATTTCTATTGAATTTGATCGACCAGAAATTGACCATTTTTCAAATGGTCTCCAAATTCGACGAATTTAATTTCGTTAGGACCATATCGTAAAAACATAGCTAGATTTATTTTTCGGGAATTTTTGGAGTCAGTATGTGGCCTCGGTAAATTAAAATGTACGTTTAAATTCAATATATATTGATTTATATTTTAATTTAAAGAAAAACTGGTCAAAACAGTCGAATGGCTTACGAAACATATCCCATTGTGTCTGGAATGGGGGTATTTAGCTAGGGGCGACAGTCGTTGGGTCTCGTTTGGAGTTCGGATGGTTTAACAAGTTATTTTTGAATTAAATAATTAAATGATATAAAATATACTGTATAAACATGGTTGAAAATATGCTAAACCTAATTCCTTCGTAAATTCCTGGAGTCGCCACTAATGGCTTGAATGGCCATCGTTGTCCCATTTTTCTACCTCGCGTTCTCTCAATCCACTAAATCATTCAAGAATTCATAAGACAAAAACTGAAGATCTAAGCAAGCTTTATTATCTCAACGGCAAGATGGAGTTTAGGGTCCTAGATCGTCAGAATTTAGGGGTCGAAGTTGTTCGGTTCGTGACTGTTTTTGGGGGTGGTGGAGCAACCGCACCAGCGGCGGTTCCAGGCGTGGGGGAAGCTTCTGACGGCGCTTCACGTGGGGTACCCCGATGGTGCTCCGATCTCCTAGTGGCGGCACATGATATTGAAAGGGATGTCGAACTTTTCTTTGAACGATGCCTGGAAATGGTAAAAGAGGAAGAAAGGATTAATATATAATTAAATTATTTATTATATTTATTAATGTAATTAAATTTTCGTACTATCGTGACTTCTTCATATAGCGTCAGAAAATTACAAATGATGGTGCGTTAGAACCGTAAATTCGAGATCTACAACATGGAAAAGATCAGAATAGAAACTGAAGTTAGGGAAATTTTTGATAAAATTAAACACTGTTTAATTTTACTAAAATCAATCGTTATTAAACGATTTCTAAAATCGATAAAGGTGAGATTTCTTATTTAAATAATTAAAAATAAATTAATTATTATTGTGTTTAGAAATTCTTACATGTACGTGATTTGATTTAAATTGGTTGATGTAATTTGTTGTGATCTGTTTGATTAAATTGTATATAATAGAATTATTGAAATTTGTAGACAATTAAAATACCATTTTTATTTGTCATGTTAATGCATGAATTTGTATACAAATAAAAATATCATTTTTATTTGTTATGTTAAGAGTAGGAATTGTTTATACAAACGAAAATGTCACCTTTATTTGTTATATTAAAATAGATTTGTAAACAAACAAAAATATTCATTTTATTTGTCATGTTAAAATAAAAGATCATATACAAATAAAAATATCATTTTTTATTTGTTATGTTAATGGAGAATTTGTATACAGATAAAAATATTCATTTTTATTTGTCATTGTTAAATATTGAAATCGTGTACAAATAAATGTTCATTTTTATTTGTCATGTTAAAGTTAGAAATTTGTTTACCAATAATAAAAATATTCATTTTTATTTGTCATATTGGATATTGAAATTTGTATACAATCAAAAATTCATTTTTATTTGTCATGTTAGATATTGAAATTTGTATACAAATAAAGATTCATTTTTATTTGTCATTAGAAAACATTGAAATTTGTATGCAAATAAATACTTCTTTTTATTTGTTATTAGAAATATTTAAGTTTATATGCGAATAAAATGTACTTTTCATTTGTCATTTTATGTTTTTATTATTCAAAACATTATTATTTACATATGGTGGAAAATAGTCATTTGTCACTTTATGTTTTGTTTATTCAAAACATTATTTTTTACATGTATTGGAAAATAGTCATTTGTCACTTTTTGTTTTGTATATTTAAAACACTATTATTTCCATGTTGTGAAAAAAAAAATCATTAGTCATTTTATGTTTTATTTATTCAAAACATTATTAGTTACATGTAGTAGAAAAAGAATCATTTGTCATTATATGTTTTGTCTACTGAAAATCTTTATCACTTGTATGTTAGCGATATTAGAAAATTGATCATACATTAAAAATATGATTTTGGTTAGATTAAAACATTATCATTATTATGTTAGCGAAGTTAGAACAATAATCATATGTTGAAAACATGTTTTGTGAAATTAAAATGTCATTTATTTAGAATAATGTTTTGTGAGATAAAAATGTCATTTATTTAGAATAATGTCATCAAGTTAGAATACATTTTGTTAAATAAAAGGATTACATGTTAGAATATATGTTTCGTTAGACAAAATGTCACTTTTATCATGTTAGACAAGAGTAAAAATAATTACTTGTTAAAATATATGTTTTGTTGAAATTAAGTTATAAATATTTATTTATAATTTAAACAGTGAAAGTTTGTTAAATAGAAAATAATTCAAACAGAATTATAATTGATTAAATTTATTAACTAATGATGTATTTAAACAAACTGATGTTGTCTGGAAACCCCACACGGGTATTGGGTTGATATTTGACATACACTAGTCCCAATATTTAGTTATATGTCGATCGATGGATTGACAGTCTGTGATGAGCGTTACTTATTTATTTTAATGCGCACACAGTTGTAAAATTTCACTCTAGATGTAAATGGACTATTGAATGATTATTTATCATTATTGTTAAATACATGCGATGTACGAAAATCCATATAACATAAAATATATGGTAATTGGTTGAGTCGCATTCCGATTCAGAATGTTTTAAATAAAGAATATTTAAAAATAAAGAATCTTTTAAAATAAAGAATATTTTAAAATCAAGAGTATTTTAAAAATAATATTCAATGAAGAATAAAATTATGATTTTTATGTCCATTTTTGGATGGACACAAGAATATAAAAATAGGAAGCCGGGCTAAGTATAGAAACGCCATTTTTTAACCCGAGCGGGTTTATCGATCGATTTTATTCATTTTATAATGAATATCGATAAATAGTGATTTCAAATTTTAATATTTTGGAAATATTATCATTTTAATATAATAAAGATATAAAATATTCAATTTTGATTTAAAATTGAAAATGGAGTTGAAGTCGATTTAAAACAAATTTATAAATATTTTATAAATTACGATTTAAATGGAAATCGATAAAATATATATGCGATATATATTATATATATTTAATGGCCTGAATAGAACGCGCCGCACAGCGACCGTTCGCGAATTTCGACCATTAACTTCAAATTGATGTGACCGAAGATCCGACCGTTGGATTCTCCTAAAACTTGAACCGTTGGGTTCATATCGAAAAGACCTTTCCAATGAATATAAGAGTTTTGAAATCTAATGGTTGGATTTGGAATTATGTCCAAATCAAATTTAAAAAAGGAGGCTATGGATGCAGTTCGGTGGCCGTTTTTGGAAACCGATTGTACGGACCTTAATAAAATAATTAAAAATATGGAAAAATTATGTAAAATCATAATTAATAATTTGGAAAGATTTTGGATGAAAAATTCCATATTTGAAAAGATAAAAATATATTTTTATCGAGATGAACTAGTTATTAACTAGAATAAATCATTAAATTAAGATTTAATGAAGCTTTCCAGTTAATATTAAATTGGAATTAAACAATAAATTGGATTTTTGGGTTGCCATGAATGGTGTCTTAAATAACACTGTTCTTAAACCCTGTATGAAAAGAATAAATCTTCTAATTAAGATTATTAGAGTTTCCAATTATATTTAGTAATTGGAATAAAGTGAAATATGAATTAGGGTTATCGTGAACTGTGTTTTAAACGACATTTGTTCTTTAAACCAATTAACAATGAAAACATAATTTGGAATTTATAAATATTTTTATTAAGATGAAACGGAAATTTTCCAAAGTAAAGTTTTCCAATTTAATACATTAAATTGGAATTGAATGGAATTCGATTTGGTAATAATCGAGATGATCTTCTGTAAAAGAAGACCGTTATTATATATGAAATTTAAAAGGCTTTGTCGTTATTCCATTTATATTATTAGTCTGATACAGAAATTTATATCGATTATATATTGATCTGATTTCTGTGAAGATTCCATCTTTAATGGAAGATCATTTTGGGTTTATCGTGAGCTATGTTTTAAATGACATTGGTTTTTTAACCCAGTTAAAGATAAGATTAATTTCTTAAGTTGGAATAATCAATAAATAATGATTTTTGAGATTAAAACTAAACTAGAGTATTTATGAATCTTTAATAAGATTAAAAAAGGAGAATGAGATAATTAAACGATTAAAAGAATAAATTTAAAAGAATTTTTCTTTGATAAAATTAATGGGAACCTTTCCCTAGTAATGTGAATATTTTAATAGAAGAATACTCTGAATTGGAATGAGGCGTATGATGTGTTTCTATAGCATTTAATTATTGATTATAAAAGACGCGAGTTATTCGGAAAGCCCGGGTTTAACCCATTCTGAATAATTACTACGACGATTAAAAGTCGAAGACGAAGACGGTGGTTGAACCGGAGGTCTTCACATCTTTCTAATGATTATTGATGTCTTGATTGGGAGGCATCCCAAGACAAGGTAATAAGCGGTGATCGTCCCGATATACTCGGAGATCGACGGATATGCGAGGACCTCTCTCCTGTATTGGACATATGGGACGAGGAATAAGGTGCCTTCGATTTCGTTTAGACCCGGAACGGACTTGTGAATGGATGTATGTCTGACATTGGATTTTATTCTGTGTTTATTGATTTCTATTTAATATATATCTGTTTGGTGGTGGAGAATTTATTCTCTTGCTTAACACCCTTCTCTAGGACATACGAGCTTAGAGGTTATATATTGATGGTCATCAGTTGCATGGCATGCATTGTTAGTGTGGCATGCCAAGATGCAAATGGTCAAGGCTTTTGTTGAAAAGCAGAGTCTTGTGGATGATGATCAAAGCACAGCTTTAGTTAGCATAGCTTTGTGTATAGCGATATTTCGCGAGCCTCACACCCCGGTATGAACTAGAAATGGGAGAAGGATCCAGGGAGAACATGCGTTTCTTTCTAGCTAGAAGTGGTGTCATGGTATGGAACCCTGGCATTTTTACTTATGTGGATGATGGAATGAGGCGCCTTGGATTTGAGTCCTTAGTGACTCTAAATTTACGCCCCATAGGGCGGAGAAACGTATTGTTCAGGAGTTATAATCCACTAAATATTTATGGACTGGCCCTGTGGCTCCTAAGTGCAGTTGTGCTGAGTCCTGAGGCTCAGGCTAGGGAGTCTCAAATTCGGTAAGAACGATCCCTTGCCTTGGTTCATGATGAAAATCCAACTTCCAATACGACACAGTGCGGTTTTGATTGTAAAACTAGTATGGCAACATGGTATATGGTAGTTATGCCGTCTATGATTGATACACCATGATTGAAATGTTTTTGAAACATATATACACTAATAATAATTTCAAATCCGTTTTATCTTCTCAAGCATTTTATACCATTATTAGGTAAAACTTTATCCTCCGGTTTGCGTTGCATTGTGTGATGGGACTTGAGTCTTATAATGGTTTCATTTTCCTAAAAAGCATTGCGTTGTTTAACGATTTACTTTATTTCATGCACTGGCAATCCAATGGATTAAACCCGTTCTATGTTAGCGGCGTGGTCCTGTGATTAGCCTTATTATTAAATAGGTTAAGTAAAGATTTCTTATACCAGTCCCATGACTGACTCGTAGTTTGTTTCACTTGCAAACTCGGGTGCCCATATTTTCCACATGGGAAGTCAAGTAGCTTATTTTGTAGATATTTTAAGCAGGATTCTGGATCGAATCTTAAAGCTGTGTCCCAAGCATTGATATTCTTCCGCTGTGTTATTTTATTTGTTCTGCTGTGCGTTGTATTAAATTTATTATAGACTAATCTTCCGCTGTAGTATTCTTCGATGTACTCTGATATATTCTGTACTCTGATGTAACATTATTATGATGTAATAAAAGTCTTCTGTTATTTGTTCTGATGTGTTGTATGCCCAAAGTTAGCGTATGCGGAATTCGAACGGTCTTGGTCGATTTAGCGATCGATTAGGTCCGGGTGAAATCCGTATTGTTACATCATTGTTTTGCATTATCATTACACCGTGAAATACACCCATTTTCTTTGGACTGAATCGGTTCGGTACCGCGTTCATGAGAAAGAAACCATTACCAACCACTAATGATGCGGTAAATAAAAATGAAAACCAGTACCAACCAAAATATTCGGTAAAATTTTATTCGGTTTACCAATAAATGCGGCCGGCAGTGGTCGGTAATGAGCCATTGTTATACAATGTCTAAGCCCAACAATTCATGGAATAATAATTTCCTTTAAGACACATGAATAGCTCAGGATTGCTAGTTTCCACAAAATGACGCGTCACGGGGGTATAACATGTTACTACTGGTGCATGAAATACAAAAGTAAACTATTTATGCACTATGTAGCCAAGAATCCACATATAAATGTTCCAAAGTCTAGAGCAATGAAAATATATGTACAAGACAGACTACATGACTAATTCCTATCATAAAAATACATGGCAAAACAGTAAACTAAGCCCAACAGTAGCCCCAAACAATTCACCCAAAAGTCTCAACTAGTTGCAAATGATACAAAACTAGTCTTCATTTCAGCAGCCTTTACACCTCTTCAACTATTAGACAATCCAACGGCAGTGCAAGAAACTGAGAAACCTTAACTGCAAGAAAAACACAGCTTTCACAATTAGACAATCCACCATTTTCAACAAAAATAGAGAAAGCAAAATCCATCAAAAAGCAAATTGACTATATAGTAGGATGTGCAGAAGTGAGTCATGTCAAATCTGGATGATTTTCTGCTTATCTCATTACAAGAATGAGTAATGTTCAATAACATTTATGCACAAGTCTGGTATTTGCCTGAACAATTCCTAATCATCAGTGCACTATATATGAACTCTTTATGTCTATTATCTCTATCACTCAACAGATTTGGGAGAAAGAATGGATAGGAATTAGGAAATCTAAAGGGATATACCTTTATTAAGAATCTATGATGGCAATCTACAACAACTAGATCTATATCTAATAATATATTACGAAGACATCAAACAAGCAACCGAAGACATATCAGATACCCACATTAATCACTCAAAAAATAAAAATTCAACTCAACAAATTTAAATTAAATACCTAGCTAATCATGTGGTCATAACCTTTTTAAAAGGATACCATGATTGCACCCTTCCTATATATTCTACTCTACAACATACAAGCTAGTTGACATGAATAAAGCTATATATTATTGGTTTCATTCTCCTTCTTCACTTATTTAAGTCACTTTTAACATACTTTCTGAACCAATAGCGAAGTTAAACTGTTGACCTAGGATTTTAAAAAGATGGAACAGAGGACAAATACCAATTATCTGCATTTCATAAGAAAACAACATTGAAATAGCAATTCCTAATTATGAACACATAAGAAAATGACATCAAACAAGAAATTAACATAACAAGTTAATGCAAATGATTCACTGTTTTATATTTGTGTTATTTCCAAAATGGTGGGGATATCAATAAACATATATTTAGCACTTACCAGAGAACAAATACCATAAATTGCCTTCATGCTGTCCATGATAGAATCCCCTAATTAATCTCAGTTGGTTCCAGAAACTCACCTGCAATCAAAGCACATCGATTTAGCTCTTATCAGCGAGCATAACAAGCAAAAGCTTAAATTCGAATACCATTCATACCATCATAGTTATAAAAACAACTTAACATCAGTTACCTGTTATCCAATAATAAAATAGGTGTTTTTAAATTATATTTGAATATAAATATAAGCTCTTCTCATGAAGCAAATTAGACTATAAATAAAATAAAACAAAAAACTTACTTTTAAATCATATATAACTATACTTCAAAACAACAATAAATTAAATATAAAGAAATCACACGGTTAACTCAATTCACTTTCCTATACTGGGACATGCATGTCTACTGGTATTGACTGCATTTGTAGGTGATGTCCACAAACTCGGCATTGCAAGTATTATTGTTTTTCAATTCTCAACATGTCAATAATTAGCCATATGCAGTATGGATGCGTTTACTTTTCAGGAAACTAAATAGCATATCATAATCAAGAGTACACTAATTTGCAGGTATGTTGGATGAACTTATTTCTGGCAGCAAGAAAGTAGACGATAAAGAGATTTCAAATCTAATCAAGGGCTAACGATGCAGCTAGTCAAGCTAGATACACCACTGCCCATAGCGATTTACAGCTGCAAAGACTAATTGCATATAAAAATATACATTAGTACCTTTTTCAATTTCCTCAACAGACGTATAAAACTCAAGCTCCTCTTCGGTAGGTTCTTTATATAAGTTCACCTCCTCACCCTTCAACCAATCACTCGTGCAAACAAGTGCCTCTACCATATTGGGTGTTAGAGATGCTCTAAAAGGATCAACCACCCTTGATCCCAAACTAAACGCGTTTTCTGAAGCAAAAGTCGAACAAGGAATAGCTAAAATATCTTTGGCTAGTTTAGCCAAAACTGGATACGTGTTGACATTCTGCCTCCACCAAGCTGCAATGTCAAATTCTTCAAGATATAACCCAACATATTTATCAGACAAATACTGCTCCACTTCATTTTGTATGTTACCACCCTGATCCACTATCCTATCTTGCATAATCGCTTTCATAATTCTACTCTTTCCATTAAACATAGGCAGGTTCTACTCTAAGTCTATGCTATTGTTTTGTTCTGCAGTCTCATTTGTTTCTTTGTATTCCTGATACATCCTAAATAAGAACCCCTTCACTTTATGGCAGATCTTATCAATTCTATCTTGAGTGAACCCTAACTCACATAAACCTATTGTTACACACTGCAATTTGTACCTACGATCTAATATATTGGCAATGATCATAATTTGGTTCATTCCTTCAAAGTTTTCCCAATATTTATTGAATTTTTTATTCATTGACATTGCAGCCTTCTGCATAATTACGTCATTAGAAAACATCTTGGAGTCGATCTCACATTCAAGTTCCAACATTTCTCCAAACACAATATTTGTTGTCACGGTTTTCCAAGCTGAAAGTTTGATAGTTGCATCATAGAACTTTTTTAAAAATGATACAAAATCTTCTGCATTCCTCCAATCTTGATCCTCAGATGGTCCTTCTCTCTTGTGCCCTGATCTATCAGCTTCCTCAAAATAAGCCTTAAAAGCTGGTCTTCTTCATCCAACCTAAAAAATACATTTTCATATTTAGTAGTCGCCTCAAGCATCAAATAAGTACTATTCCACCTAGTCACTACATCAAGTGGAATATTGGCATTTCTCTCAAATTTTCTAGAGCGCAATACTCTTTGAACTTGGCCAATCGCTGAGTGCTACTTCTTATGTATTTCACACAATTCCAAATTTTATGTATCTCCTCTTCTAACTCTTTAATACCATCTTTGACTATGAAGTTAATAATATGACATACAAATCTGCAGTGAAAGAATTCCCCTTCAAACGTCAATGTTTTGTAACTTCTCAATCTTTTCTTTAAGTATGCTATAACAACATCATTACTTGTGGCATTGTCAACTGTTATGGTAAAAACATTGGTGATGTTCCACTGTCTCAAGCAGCTATCTACCAATCTTCCTATGTCATCTCCTTTATGAGAGGTAATCACACAAAAGTTAATAATCCTTTTGTGTAATTTGAAGTCATTATCCAAAAAGTGAGCAGTAGGTAATTGATGTTTTGTATTGATGTCCAACAGTCGGTGGTCAGTGAGATCTTAGTCCTATTTGAGCTAAACAAACTCATTAACTTTGCTTTTTCCCATTGATATTTGGCTAGAATCCCTTTTGCAACTGTTTTTCTTCCCAGTATTTTATACCTAGGCTGTAATTCTTGTAAAATGCTCTTAAAACCTCCATTTTCTACTAACCGGAAAGATAATTCATCCCTTACTATCACCTCAAAACACTTCTCATCCGAATTTTTCTGATTGAAAATATGTGTTGCTCCTGTAACATTGTCTTTGTTGATTATTTTTTGCTTTGAATCCATTTGAACATGTAATGGGGATAATTTGCATCCTCTAGAATGATTCCAAAGAGATGATGTGCCATTTTTTCTACTATGAGAAGGAACTTTCTCTTTGCAATATATACAAATGGAGAAGTTTTTGCATATTTCACCATTTGGTAGCTTTATCTTGCTGAAATTTTCCAGATGTCACTGGTGGGTCTTCTTCTTTTTTCACCACAATGAAGGGCTTGATTTTCTAATGCATTTGACTTATTTTCTGCATTAATTTGCATACAAGACGGGGTAGACTGAGAATTTTCCATAGTAAAGAATTGAGGATTGGCTATTGGCATAGTTTCCATCTGCTTGTAATACACAAAATAAAATATTTCAGTCCAAAGTCAAATGAAATCACAAAGTAAAGTTTGATACATGTCAAAATTGAAAATCGAAGATATGAAAGGCAGTGTAGAGGAATAACCATATTCTTTTAAAATTGATTGACATTAACATTGTTTAATTCAAATACTGATAAAAAGAATGGTGCATAATTCAACTTATTGTTGATAGATAACATATAACAAACAACAAAACTAAAATGTCCAATTCTAAGTAAGACTGTAAGAGTAATGTCTGCACACCTTTCCTTTAGGGGAAAACAAAGAAATTTGTGCAAACTAGTAAACTACATAGACAATCAAAATCAGTATTCATTATTCTTACTCTTACAATATGTATAGAGTCACATTACAAAGATAAAACAAATTAAGTTTAGTTAGACAAGAATTTCATGACAATCAAAAAATACCTCTTGGATGGACAAAAATAATTTGAAGTTTGAACTGAGGTGTATAAACTATTAAGAATAAAAAATATGAGGTAAATCTTGTTAATACATAGAATTACAGCCCCTTAGTTTCCATATTTTAGTAGATAAAACATACCATGTTTATATCAGCAAGAATTGAAAAAGAACGGTTATGCTTACAATTAACAATGATGAACAGTTGAACACAGATATCAGATCCGATAAACCAAAAAAATTATTGCTTTCACATACTATAATTTTAGAAATCAAATTCAAATCTCTACCCAATTCAAAAATATATTGCTCTCGTATTCGATCTAAAACCCCTAATATTCACGTAATAAAAATCATCAAACTCAGGTACACACTATCCAAGATCTGGAGCAGAATCGGGTACAAATTTTCCTTTAATTGATCAGCAACCACTTAGCAAATTCATGAGTGCTTTACATAGTAATAACTGTGAATTATCGACGCTAATCTAAGAACGAAATATGAAATAGTACCTTCTTTCATGCCAAATCGATGTTGATTGAAGAGTTTTTTGCTGTCTTTTTTTTACCTCGATGTTGCATGCTTGTAAGAAAGTAGAATTACTGATTAAAGAAGATCGAGGATGGAGATTTGTGTTTTGCTGTTTAGGGATTGCAAGTAAATCTGAAATTGCAGGCTGCGAGTCTTTATGGGCTTTGACGTCATTTCAGACTATTTTTATAAAATTTTGGTCGGTTCGGTAATAATAGGCATATAAAGTTTGTTACCAATACCATCCCGTTTTCGTACAGTCGACTCGGAAAACTGCATAACCAAATTTGGTACCAAAAATTGCGGTACCATTGTGAGCGGTAGCGGTTGGTAAATGGTTTTTATTGGTATGTTGGCAAAAAGTTCCAGCCCTACATTTTCTTGTAGTTCTATTACACCAACAACTGCTTCCATTTCCTTGTAGCTTCATTACGCCACAAACTGTGTATTCCTCCTCTTTGATTTCACTTTCACCCAAATCTTCCATCGAAGAGTCATAACTTCTTAATGTTAGAACTTCTACAACATAGAAGCAATCATCGAGTCATAACCTGTAGCACGACCTTGAAGACCACCTCTTCCTCCATAATGAATCTCACCTATCAAATCAAAGAGGTGATGAATCGATATCGATCCATAACCTATGGATCTGTGTTGATCTATATACTTAGCCAAAATTATGGGTCAAATACGCTGGTCCACTTCCAGTTTACCTTGAGTCCCTTGTCATATATCACTAGCTCAATCTGTCAAGTAATTACCTTCATGTCGATCCATCCTCTGTTGGCCACGTGGCTAGTCCAAATTTTGTAGAAGCCATCATCAAAACTCCGCGAAGCTCCCCCGTGGATCTCCTCCAAATGAAAAAGCATGTTGGATCATATCTGATCCATGCCTTTAGCTCCAAATTATTCCAATTTTTCTTGACACGATTCTTATATCTCATAGAGTCTATCTCCAAGTTTCATGCAATTCAGACAAACTTTGATCCCATTATGTCTTAATATTCAATTTGATTCCTAATTACAAGCAATTCCAGCATGCAAGTCCAGATAGCATCTTATTTAAGCATTTCAAACCAAACACCAAAGCAAATGAACCTCAATCATAGAAATCACTCAAATGCATAAAATCATGAATCCATCACATATGTACATAGGTCTAACTTTATATAAGGTTAATATACTAATTAATTATCTGAACTTGCCATGTTAATCCATTATATGTCTAGTTAGGGTAGCTTAGGGATACCAAAGCTTGAAATATTACATCTAATCTTATTTTAGAGTTATTTAGATATGTAAGTGACAAAATAGCATAATCTAAACATATAATCAATATAGACACATAAGTGGTCAAAATCGCTCGCTAAATCAACAAACTTATGGAGATTGATATGAAATCAATCTAGGATAGTTAGTAGATGGCCTTTCAAATGATGAAAATGTGAAGATCAGTGTATTTTAGGTGTTTAAAAGAGATTAAATGTGGATTTCAGTGTGATCTATGGGTTTAGGGAAAACTAGAATGTATCATAGTCCTAGGGTAGATGAGAAATAAGAAGAAAAAAATTAGATTAATCTCCTGCATCATCTATTTATAATTGTAGGTCACCAGATTAATGGGCTAGCAAATCTCAACCTATTAGCACTCTCATATTCTATCGACCCATTTTAAAAACTTAAAATTATCATATCTTTTAAATCCTTTGTTTGAATTCTTTGCATAACCATTCTACGAAATGAGAATCCATCATCCCATTCTAATGGAATACGTTAGAGCATATAATTCGATTTTAGTCAAAAATTATGGTTAGAATATGATACTCCAAGGATAAAATAGTCACATAATGACTTGGAAAAAAATCATAAATTTGTAAAATACGTCAAAGAATCATATTTCAAATTATTAGAATTATATAACCTCATATGAATCAAATATTTTTTTTAATGATTTTTCAACATGTAAAAAATGGATCGTTACAGTTGAAGTTTCATTTTTGATTACCGGTAAATAATTTTTAATATCAAAAATCTTAACCAGACAGGATAAATCAAATTGTAAAGTTAAAATATTAGACATGACATGAAAAAGACGTTGTTGACAAAAAGAAATGCAAGTAAGGTGTACTGTCATCCAGTGTTGCTTTAAGGTGATGGTTTCCTTAGACGAAAATGAATGAAAAAAAGAGTGGTGAAAATTTAAGTAGAAATATAGGTTTTTGGAGTCGAACCTCAGTTATGAACCCAACTTAGAAAGTACATGAACTCTAACCACCATGCTACAAGCTATTTTTGTAGTTTTTATGCTTTGGATTATATGTAATTCCATACTTTATAAAAGTGGTTGGAACATTATGTTGTCCTTTTCATCATCCCTAGGGATGTTGTTCTAGAAAAATGTTCTACTTGACTTGTCTTTGGGACAGGCCTGTTGCCCTAGGAAAAGGCCTTGCTTGCCTTGGCTTTGGGTCGGGGCCACGGCCAATACTTTCCTTGACGTAGAAAAACTTTCAAGTTTTATGTAAGTTAGGTTTTCAGTATTCTATATTTTCATAATTGTAATAATCACTACATAAACCTAGTCACAACATTATTTATGTACCATTTTTCCCTTTTTTGCTGAATTTGTGGACTTATTGTTAGACCAAAAAATGGCAATAACACCTAATGCGGTGTGAAATCCGCACAATCACATATCACAGATTGCAGAGTGCAGAAAACAATAAATAAAGAGGAGACACACGAGGTTTTTACAGTGGTTCAGCTGTATATGTAGCCTACGTCCACTTTATAATATAATTGTTATACTGATAGATTACAAGAATCGGTTACATGCAGACACACAATCCGTGTATTTAATGAGAGTACAAGAATTTATACACGTAATCCACATGTTAAATATGTAGGAAGAGAGGAATTTATTTGAATGATGGTGCTAAGTCCTTGCACTTTGGTAATGGCAGGAGCTATGGAGATGTAGGAGAAAAGCCTCAGCCAAAAGTCCCTTCATTGGCCTTCAAGTAGTGTATTTATAGCTGTTTTCTGGTAACGGGTCGTGGGCCACGTGGCATGCATCCCAAGAATCTCGAAATGAAGTGGAAAATGTGGAGAAATCCTCTCCTGATCATGCCATGTGTAAATTGATCCATGTCCATACGAGTAGAGAATGCCTTGAGAATAGGTCTTCATCTATGAGCAGAAAATGTCCTAGGTGGGTCGCAGGTCGTGGGTCGTGGTACCAGGCGGGTCACATATCGAGGTCAAGGTACAAGGCGGGTCGCGGGTCGTGGGTCAAGGTACCAGGCGAGTCGAGGTATCAAGCGGGTCGTGGGTCGAGGTACCAGGCGGGTCTCGGGTCGTGGTATCAAGCGGGTCGCGGGTCGAAGGTCGAGGTCAAGACCCGGAGCGGGTCGAGGTACCATGCGGATCGCAGGTGATATGCGGGTCGCGGGTGAGACCCGGAGCGGGTCTATTGTTTGAGATCCGAGAGTGGATCTAATGTTCGATATCCGAGACTCGAGATTCGGATGGCTGCTTTGTGCATGCAAAGTCCAGACTTTCCAATATTTTGTCACTTCATCCAAGCAAATGTCGATCAACATAAAACTGTACTGAAGTCCTGAGTAGTTCCAGAGATAGAATTCGAGGTGTGATAGCTTTGACCAAAAAGCGTGTCAACATGTTTGCCCCCCAGAACATATCATGCTGGTTGAAGGAAGATGTGTTCTGGATAATGCGAGAAATCCATAATCCATAGAAGTCCAGAGTGCGACGATCACGCCGGATCATATTAAGGCTAGAAAACCGACCGAGATGGCCTCACCGGAGTAAGACAGCCAAGGAAATACTAATGAGGTTCCAAGATGGCCTTACAGTGGTAAGACCACCAAGGAAATGCTAACGCGGTTCCAAGATGGCCTTACCGGGGTATGACGACCAAGGAAATGCTAATGTGGTTTGTTTATAGTGGATGGACCCAGTTCGGAGCCGGAGATCAATGCTTATTACTAATTCATGAAAATGCAGCGGTGTTTTGCCGGACACGACTGGAGAACACAAGACGGTTCCGTGCATGTGGGATGATGTGACCGCTTTTATTACATGTAGAGAAAACAAAGAGGGGCGAGAAGTCACCTAAAAGCCTAAAAACTTAAACTACGAACCGAAGTCCGACAAACTGAATAGATTCGCTGAGTGGGATCAGTCGATGATAATCCTGCGATTGCTTGATCCAGGATCGTTCTATCACCGGGGAATAGGTGGTGGCAGCGCAGGGGCAGATGCACGCGATGTTGGTTGTGTGACGTACTCAGGCAGCTCTCCACATCTAACCCGATCCTCAATTAAATATCATAAATGCCTGCTATCATTAGTGTTATGACCGTCCATATCATGAAACATGCAATGTCCCCCGGAATTGCACTATGCTAGCGTCGGCTCCTTCTTAGGAGGCCTTGGATAGGAGGTAGCACCCCCGGTGTTCATGTAGATGTCAGTCAGCGTTGAATTGAGTTCATTGTACTTCTCATATTTGGGACCTCTTCGGGGCTGAGCATTGCGGCCATTATTGGCAGTGGTTGTTCCTTTTCCCTTGTCATTGCCTTTTCCAGAATCAGACGGTGCTTCGCCTTTAAGTATGTTGACATCGAGAATAGCATTTTTGGATTTTGCATCTTCCTTAAGCAGAAATCTATCTGCTTCAAAGTATGATTCGCTGAGATCTCGCAGTGCGTCTCGATACAAAGAGGTTTTGAACTCCGATGTATCTGAAACACCGGATATTGCCACCATCAGCACCATAGATGATTCAGGTCTATCCACAAATGCTACTGCAGCATTGAATCTCTCGAGAAACGAACGTAGAGTTTCGCTAGACCTCTGCTTGATTGAAGTGAGGGACAAGACATTCTTCGGTCGAGATATGTGGACCAAAAACTGTTCAAAAAAGCGAGCAACCAACATGTTCCAATTATTGATTGATTCTGGTGCCAGCTGCCGAATTCACATAGCAGTTATATCAGTCAAGAAGAGAGGGAAGCATTTAGCCATGACGTTTTCCAACACCGATTGAACTTCCATATACTGTTTGTATCACATCAAGTGCGCGGTAGGATCCGTCCTGCCGTTGTAAGGCTCCAGAATTGGAAGTTTGAAATCTGGGGGAATGCGAGAATTCTTGATTTCCTATGTGAACAGAGTATGATTGACGTCACCTACATCACTCTGATAAGTGCGGCCTCCCAGAGGCGTTCATACAAATTAGCGAGTCGATCGCCTTAGAAAAGTTGTTGCAAATTGCCAAGGTTAGAGTTGGTGCCCCCAGCGTTGAATGCAAGAGAGCGAGGAAGTTCTTGGTAAGCCGCTGTATGCGGGTCATAGGTCATGGGTCTAGGGACCCGACCCGATCCGGCCCTGGGTCTCTATCTCAAGCCACTTCCTGTTATTGTTGCGGTTGCACGTGAGCATGCATTCTGGTGTCCATTTGAATGGGAGCTGAAGACGGTCTTGGCTTGACCATTTCTAAGAGAGAGAGGGTTGCCCCCGAGCTCAAGGGGTGCCACGGGTTGGGTGGAGGCCGACCCGACCCGGTTAGGGTGAGCCAATGCATCTCAAGCTGCTGCTTGAGCCATGCCAGTTCCAGTGAGTTGTACGCCGCCCGACCTTCCATCCATATGAGCGAAGAATTAATCTATCATCTCATTTTGCTTCCGGAGGAGATCATCTTGCCTTGCCATCTGGCTTCTCAATTCAGCGAGAACGCCATCCATTTCATCTCTTGTCCGGTATGCAAATGGGTCTCCATGAGAGGAAGCCTCGTGGCTAGCCTCATTTCTCAGGCTTTCATCCTTAACACAGGGGTGCTTTCGTTTGACGATTGATCCAATAGTCATATACTCTGTTTCCTTTCAAGATGGAAGTAGAAATTGTCGTGTGCCCCCTACGTGGCATGCCAAAAAGTTAGACCAAAAAATGGAACTAACACCCAAAGCAGTGTGAAATCCTTACAATCACATTTCATAGATCGCAGACTGTAGAAAACAATAAATAAAGAGGATACACACGAGGTTTTATGGTGGTTCGGCTGTAGATGTAGCCTATGTCCACTTATAATCTAATTGTTATACTAACAGATTACAGGAATCAATTACATGCAGACACACAATCTGTGTGTATAATGAGAGTACAAGAATTTATACACGTAATCCACGTGTTAAATATGTAGGAAGAGAGGAGTTTATACGAGTGATGGTGCAAATTCCTTGCACCAATCGTAATGGCAGGAGCTATGGAGATGTCGGAGAAAAGCCTCAGCCAAAAGTCCCTTCGTTTGCCTTCAAATGGTGTATTTATAGCTGTTTTCTAGTACCAGGTCGCGGGCCACGTGGCATGCATCCCAAGAATCTCAAAATGAGATGGAAAATGTGGAGAAATTCTCTCCTGATCATGCCATGCCATGTGTAAATTTATCCATGTCCATAGAAGCAGAGAATGCCTTGAGATTAGTTCTTCATCTATGATCAGAAAATGTCTCAGGCGGGTTGTTGGTGGTGGTACCAGGCGGGTCGCGGGTCGAGGTCGAGGTACCAGGTGGGTCGCGGGTCGAGGTACCTGTCGGGTCGAGGTCGAGGTACCAGGCGGGTCGCGGGACGCGGTACCAGCGGGTTGCGTGCTGAGGTCAAGAACCGGAACGGGTCGAGGTACCATGCGGGCTGCGGGTGCCATTCGGGTCGCGGGTCGCGAGTGACACGAAGTGGGTCTATTGTTCGAGACCCGAGAGTGGATCTAATGCTCAAGATCCAAGACACTTGATTCAGATGGTTGCTTTGTGCATGCAAAGTCCGAAATTTCCTATATTTTGTCACTTCATCCATGCAAATGTCGATCAACATAAAACTATACCGAGGTCCTGAGTAGTTCCAGAGATAAAATTCGAGGTGTGACAGCTTTGACCAAAAAGCGTGTCAACACTTATGCATGCTAACTTTTGGTATCCTTAATATTTTTTTTTGGTTTGTTCACATGGTTTAGTGTAAGAAGTAAATATATACAGTGATAAGTATTTCTCTTCTAGATCCTTTCTAAGAAGTAAAGGGTAGATATTTACTTAACTTTTACTAACCCTAATGGTTTCAAGCACTTCCCCTTTTTTATTTCTTGTGACCTAGGTAGGTACGAGCTGGGGTTTGTATCTCCAAGCATTGTCGAGTAGTGGTGACTTTGAATGAAGATAAGAAGAAGTTTAGCCATAGTTTTGACGCCTTAGGTAACTTAGATGAGTAGCAAGTAAATTTTTTATCTTTTTCTTATTATTTGTTAAGAATGTAGAAGCCATTAGAGAGCTTAGGAGAGGAAGAAGGGGAGAAAATGGTGTGAAGATATGAAGTGGAAAGGGGTGGGTATATATCGGTAAACCTTTAAAATAAAAAATTGGATGGAGAATTACAAAAACACCCCTCCTCTCTTACCCTCCCTCCCCGCCGAACACCCCCTTATTCTAGTTACATCAATATGTAAGGAGATGGTGGTATAAGTGTAATGATGGTGTGTAAGGCAGTGAGTATAGGGTATAGTATTGTTATAATAAAAGTAACTATTTTTGTCCATATTTACTTACTTTTTCTTAATCACTTCTTAGCTTAATTAATCTCCTTATTAATTTATTATGGCTATGTTATCATATATAAATACGTATGTGCATGTGTGTTACGCCTTTTCTCAACTTCTATTCTTCAAAGCGTTGAGAATCCGGGATTCGTTTATCAATCCCATTTTTCGGTTTGAGTTAACTACTTTCCTATGTAAACAAACTTGAAAATGATTTTCTTACAACTCATAAATAATTAAAAGATGGTAAAAAAACTCTATTAAACCATCCTACTTGTTATTATTATGAAGTATTGAAAGAAATCGGGATTTTCCTTAACTTATTCTTAAATCGAGAGATTAAATTTCTAGGTTGTTTCAGTAGATTATTGGCATTTTAAAGTTATTTCCAATCTTAAAATATTTTTTTTTGGATAGTTGGACCTCGCAAATAATCAGTAAAAGAATTAAGAAGTAATTTGATTGTTTTAAATCTAAATGCCGCATTTTCACTTATTTGCACGCTGCTATGCTATTTTGAAACTATCACTAAATCTGATATATTTTGACATCAAACCCACACCAGTTGCTTTAGATAGGTTCTTTTTTATTTATTGACACCATTATGGATGTTTATTGGCCACATTAGATAATTACATGATTTTATGATTGCTTTTTTGCATATTATTTGGAAAATTCCATGTATATGCGACATAGGGTTTGGAAGCCCTAATTTGCTAGAGTTTGGTATATACTGACCAAACACGCATGCGACATATATTGATTGAATGCACAAGTGATGATCAACTTCAACAAATGAGCTAAATTCACGAAGATCAATGTGGAGTATGAGGTGAAGAGGAAGGAGAAAGTGAATGAGTATTATGCGTTGCATTCTAGGGTTTGGAAGGATTCTCCTTGCATTACTCTTGCCTTGGAGACATCTTACCTCCATGACCTTTGATTTCTTCTTTAGGAACTGACCAGAGCTAGCTGGTGATTGATTTTGATCATCATTCTTTTGTTCATTTGTTAATGACAAAACTGAATACTATTTTATAATCCATATTTCTATCTTTGTTGTTCATATTTTTTTATAACATCTGTTTGGAGAAACTAAAATTTGATGACTGATTCTTGAAAATTTAAGAATATTAATTTGCTTTGTATTGAGTCGGTTGGTACATATGATAGAATATAGGATCCAGTTAACACTAAATAACTGGATCATAAACGCACCATAAATGCATCGAATATGTACCGCGTAAATAACTCGTACTTTTTAGCCCAGCCACAGAATACATGACAAAACCGAGTAGATACATTTGGGTTGAAGATTCGATTTGCATGTACATAATATGCTAATGTCAAAATAAATAGAGCACGCATAAATTGATTGGCCATGGAGCAACAATATGGCGGTCAGAGTTGACATATCCCCAGTTAACATCATTCTTTATTATTTAATTTCAAGAATTCGGCCACCTTCTAGATAGTGAAATAATAAAAAATCGAAGGGAAGTACACTTTTATGGTTTACCGTGTTATTTTTGGTCAATCTAATATCACTTTAATTGATACGTTTAACTAACGTAAAACTAATTAATGTTATATTTGGCTACTGAATCAATGTAAAATTTAGTTTTGAAATATGAATCATGGAACATTATGTGCCTACTACAAATATTTAATTTTCCAATGTGTGATATTCATGTGAATTGATATAACTTTGTATCCAAATTAAAAGACAAATAAAGTGATCATTACCTATGAGCTATTATTTTAATATAATAGTATACTAAATCTATCATTATATAGTTTAGGTCTGTATAATCTACTTGCATGTCTCTCTTATGAATATACCCTCTATGAACTTTGATCAGCTGAATAGCCAAAGCTCTAATATCAAATGTGATGACTGCCTCATACCACTTGCAGAGAAACAAGGAAAATATGCGATGCATGTTTGTCAAGTTGATATGGGTTGGCCACCAAGGGTAGAAAAAAAAGTAAAATCCATCATATATCTCACAGCGCATGGACCAAATATAAGTGAAATATAATTATAGAACAGTAGTGAGTAATACCAAAGTGGAAATGTAACATTAGAGAGTCATGTAGTTATGTACATGATGTCAAAATATATGAATACATCCTTCCTTACTACAACACTCAAAGTATATTATAACAACAACAAAAATCTATAATTGATTAGTACGACCTACTCTAGCTCATCTTCGGATCAGTTTATGATTACCAACCAGATATCTTGTCTGCTTATTAGCATCATAAATGAAAACCCAAGTTAATAAGAGAAAATATAAAAACTTAGGTCAGACAACAGTCTGGTATGAGCGATAAAATCTTTCAGCGGCTATACTATAAAATATGGTAACATAAAGGTTAAGTCTCATCTCTGACATGTCACTGCAACCAAAGAGTTAGCATATAATAATTGAACAAAATATGCTACACAAAAAAATAATGGATATAATCACACAATAGAAAAATCTAAGTAGCATACATCGCCCTATTCCGCATCCCCTCTTCTAAATAGTATAGGTTAAGCAAGGAAGTAAAGGTAAGAGCAACAATCATTGCATCCATTATTCAAATCCTAACCATCACCTTCTAAAGCCATGAATATATTGATAACCCATATGGCGATACTAACTCAGCCATGACTAACGGAAACCTTCTAGTCAAATTTCATGTTTATACCAATATGTTGCGTACACCAGCTCTAATTTACAGCATTTAAGGTACACAACTATCGCTCCCAATCCATATAGGCTTTGCCACGATAGCTCTTTTTTGAGTTAACTAAAACACTCCGAGCTATCGATGATTCCTTGCACCCTTAATCATTAAAATATCGCTACTCCATTGTAGGTTTGAGTCCCCCTCAATAAACATATTATCTTATAGCTTCATTACTCCACGAACTTCTTACTTCATTGTCTTATAGTTTCGTTACACCATGAACTACTTCCATTGTCTTGCAATTTCATTACACCAACAACTGCTTTCATTAACTTGCGGCTTCGTTCCACCAAGATCTATGTAACCCCCCCTTTAGATTTCACTTTTATTTGAATCTTCCAAGAATCATAACTTCATCATGTTATAACTTCCACCTCGTAGAAATCAATGAGCCATAAACTCCAGCACGACCTTGAAGACCATGTCTTCCTCAACAATGGATCTTACCCATTAAATCAGAGATATGATGAATCGATATCGATCCATATATCGATCCATACTCTATAGATTAGTATTGATCATATGTATACTTAACCAAAATCTTGGCTCAATACGTTGGCCTTCTTCAAATTATCCTTGAGTCCCTTGTCACATGTCATTAACCTTATCCGTTACATGAACACCTTCATGCCAATCCATCCTCTACTGGCCATGTGGTTTGTCCAAACTTTGCAAAAGGCATCACCAAGCCCCCATGAAGCTCCTTTATGAATATCCTCCAAATGATGAAGCATGATGGATCAAAGTCGATCCATCCCTTTAGCTCCAAATTGTTTCAAAATTTCTTGACATGATCCGACATCTCACAAAGTCTATCCTCCAAGTTTTGTGCAATTTCAATGAACTTTGATCCTGATATATTTCAAAATTCAATTTGGGTCCTAATTACAAGCAATTATACATGCAAATCAAGATAGCAACTTATTTAAGCATTTCAACAGAACCAAATAGCAAAGAAAAAACATTAATCCTAGAAAATGACTCAAATGCATAAAATCATGAGTCCATCACATAACATAGACCTGACTTTAGATAATGTTAATATACTAACTAATTAATCTAGACTTTCCATGTTAATCAATTACACGTCTAATTAGGGTAGACTAGCATTATAAAACCTTGAAATATTACATCTGATCATATTTTTGGGTTATTTAGATATGTAAGTGATAAAATATCATAATCTAAACATATAATGTAATATAGACATGTAAGACCAAAATCACTCACTAATCAACAAACGCATGGAGATTGATATGAAATCGATCTAGCACAGTTAATAGATGGCCTTTTAAATGATGAAAACGTGTAGATCTATGATGATATAACCTCTTTTACTTATCTAGAAGAGATTAGATGTGAATTTCAGTGTGACTTAGGAAGCTAAGGAAGAGCTAGAGTAGATCAAAGTCCTAAGTTTGATGAAAAATAAGAAAAAAAAACTTAGATTAATCTCCTTTAGCATCTATTTATAACTACAGGTCAGCAAACTAATGGGTCAGCAAATCTTAGCCCATTAGCACTTTCCAACTCTATCCACTCTTCTTAAAATATTAAAACTACTGTATCTTCTAAATCCCTTGTTCAAATTTCTTATATAAACACTCTATGAAATGAGAATCCATAAGGGTGCGTTTTTTACAGGTCCCTATTAAGTATCAAAATATAAAAAAAAACCAGCGATAAAAATAATATAGAAAACATCCCTATTTTTGAATTTCCGCTAAAAAAATTCCAGATCTACCCTTACACACCTAAAAAACTATCCAACAACTGTTTGTCCTCATTTACTCAGTATATCGCTCCTATTATCTCGCTCATAAACCTAATCCTACAATTCTGGAAAACAGTCGATCACACCAACATCGATTTTTTTTATTAATTTTTTTGATTTTTATGAAAAACTAGACAATTATATACATATATTACGTAAAATGATTTTTTTTACGAAAAACTAGACAATTATATACATATATTACGTAAAATTGCATACATTTATGCAACTAAGTGTAATAATTGCATACATATATTAATATTATGCAGAAAATAAATTATTAGTTTTGCACAATGTGAAATAATTGCATACATATACAGAACTGTACTGCATAATTGCTGAAACAAAAGAAATGACAAAAAAGTAAATACATATAATTATAACAAGATGCATATATATATATATATATATATATATATATATATATGCAAATAACACAAATATGTGCATACTTACATGAAAAATTTCATAACATTTACATGTACTACATCAAAAAATAAGTACAGACCACATTTACATGTACTACATCAAAAATTTCAGAACATTTACAAAGCGGAGATGATGGTCTTCTGAAGAACAAATAATTTTGTTAAGACCCAGCTTATTGCGCAAACCACATCTAGTAGTCTCTGTAGAAACACATGCAGATTTCAATAATTTGGAAAAAGATGGACAACCAATCTTCAACAACACGATAACACCAATATCCGCCGGAACACTGTTATAAAAAAAGAAAATCAACATTAATAAGCTTAATGTGCAGTAACCTAAATTACAAAAACTGCTTCAGAATTATATAAATACATGCGTACAATTCAACAAAATAACATATAATTTCTGAATATTTAAATGCAAGTATTCTACATATATGCATAGAAATATGAATATATTTGTAAAATAATATGTTTTTCTGTTTGTTTGATAAAAAACTACATACAGATATGCATATATTTAGAATAGATGCATATTTGTCCGCAAATTTTTATCAGAATTTCAGCAAAAACCCACAAGTTCTAACAATGGTTTCATGGATATATGTTTTTTCAGGTCCTTATCATATGAAAAATCGTATTTTTATGCTAATAAAAACCTTATATTTATCCTACAAATAAAATCAGAAAGAAAAGAAAAAATAACAGCTTCAGATTAATATAAATACATGCGTACAATTCAGCAAAATAACAATAATTTCTGAATATTTATATGCAAGTATTCTACATATATGCATAGAAATATGAATATATTTGTAAAATAATATGTTTTTCAGATTGTTTGATAAAAAATTGCATACAGATATGCATATATTTAGAATAGATGCATATTTGTCCGACAATTTTTATCAGAATTTCATCAAAAACCCACAAGTTCTAACAATAGTTTCATGAATATATGTTTTTTTCATGAATATATTCAAGAACTTTACAATTGAAATGTCGCCTCCAGATCTGAAATCAGTTTTTATAGCGATAAAAAAAAATCAGTTTTTATAGCGATAAAAATCAGAAACATATAGAGATTAAAAATCAGTTTTTATAGAGATTAAAAATCTATTAAAAACTCACCTTTCACTGTATATTGTTTTCCTTAATCCCTCTATGTGTCATCGTCTTCACGTTTGAATTCCTGATCCCTGGGCCGATGCTTCATCTTCTCGTTTCACCCAGTAACCAGCAACGCTCACGAACCCACACCCGATACTTAGGGTTTAAATTGCACCTCCAAATACGCAGCTGGAGTTGGATCCGCCGCCACCACGGTGATCGCATTCTCGAGTTCTACCACCGGCCAGAGTGTGGGCCAGCTCGGTGGCGATTCTCGTTCGGATTTGGGGGAAGCTGCTGGTTCTTCGATGGAGCAAGGAGAAGGAAGGGGAACGATGCAAGGAGGGAGGCGCCGGTCGAGAGGTTGTGTGCTTCGCCTTCTTCCCCAACCGCCATGGATTAGGTTTGGTTTTGGATCCAGCCGCCATGGATTTCAAAATTATGTTTCTGAAAATAATAGAACCCTAATACGTAACATATACGCAAAAATGAACCGTGAAAATCGAGTGAGGGCATTTCCGGAAAAACATAAGCTTTGTTTTGAAAATAGGGATGAGATTTATAAGTTTCAAAAGGGGAGGATGTGAGCCTAATTAACTTTAGTTTTAAGGATGTGAGCCTAATTTTCACAATCCATAATCCCAGACTAATGGAATTTTTTCAAGCATTTAGTTCTACTTTGGTCAAAAGTTATTGTTAGAATAGGAAACTCCAAGGATAAAATGGTCACATAATGACTCGGCAAAAATCATATATATGTAAACTACACCAAATAATCGTATTTCAAATTATTAGACTTATACGACCTTATAGAACTAAATAAAATTATTATATGATCTTCTGATATGTAAAATACATACAGTTACAGTTGAAATTTCGTTTTTGATTAATGGTAAATAAGTTTTTACATGAAAAACCTTAACCATATAGGATAGATCAAAAGGTAATCATTGTAAGCTAAAATATTATACATGACATGAAAAGGTTGTTATTGACATTGTTGAGGTGTACTGCCATCCAGTATTGGCTTTAAGGTGTTGATTTCCTTAGACAAAAATGGAAGAAAAAAATGGAGCGATGAAAATTTAAGTAGAAACATGTAGATTTCTGGAATTAAACCTTAGTGGTCAAGCCCATAACTGAAAGCTTTGAAACATTCTACTACAGTTTCATCTGTACATTGTTTTCCTGCAATATTTGTATATAATTATTTTTAAAACTAACTAGAAAATTTTGTTGCTCCCGCTGCAATCTTCGACGGTGTTACCCTACAATGGCAGCCTAAGCACAATTGTTGCCCTAGATAGAGTAGTAGGAAAAGGATAGAAAATATTTAATTAATGCTAAGATTCAAACCGAACTTAGTAATTACACACAAAAAAACTCCAACCACCATACTATAAGTTAGTTTTGTAATTTTAATGCTCTGGATCATATGTAATTCCATACTTTATAAAAGTGGTTAGAACATTATGTTTCCTCTTTCACCATCTCTAGGGGCACTGCTGTAACACCCAAAATATTAATAAACAATAATTATACGAAGAAGATTAATAAATCAAATATTAATTAATAAAATATTCAGAATTGGATAAAATGGATTTCCTGGTTGTGTTCGTTACAAAATTATGACTCTGATAGACTTTTGGGGTGAGTAAATCGGACTAAGAACGAATAAGATCAATCAAAGTTTGAAATCAAATTAAATAATTTAATGAAAAAAATAAAAAAAGGAGCAATGGTAAATGGGCGACTCGGGCCCTGTATGGGTCGACCCTTGGCTCGATACATGTATCGACCCACGTATAAGGTGGATTGACCCACTTCAAGCCAGGTATGAGCCTATGCCTGGACAAACATGTATGTTTCTAGATTTTTTTTTGTTGACTCATGTTGAGGATTTCTCTATGGTTTGGATTAAAACCATAATATCCTATGGCCTAAATCATCCTATCACACATATAAATAGACTACCAACCCTCACTTTCTCCCCCTACCAATTATTCTTCATCTTCTTCCTCCACTTTATTATGCTCTAGAAATAAAATTGAGAAAAGTCAGGATGCTGTCAAAATATAGGTCTGAAACGATATTCTGCTTCTTCTTCTTTTTCAACATCCTTTTTCTGGATCTATAATAAATCTCTATGAGTTCTATATTATTTATAGATTAGCAATTTAAATGAAAAAGGATTTAGACAGTAAAATACATTGGATCTGAAAGTTTGACAATTACGGTGTTTATAAGTTTATCTTTTACATGTTATTATTCATTTTAATTACTGTCTATTACATGTTCCTTTTTAATTATTATTTGTTTATAAATACATTCTTCTTCCTTATCCCCTTCTCTGTCATTGTTTTATTTATAGTCTTGTAATGCCTATTTATTCGTTTCAATTTATATTTGAGCCTAGATCTATTCCTCCCTTTTTCCTTTGTTTTGCGGTGAGCCTAGGCCAACAAGAGCCTATGCCTTTACCATTTAATTTACGTAAAAATGGAATAATCTAAAACAACGTCAAAAAAGGAATTTGTGGGCATATTGAGAATTGGTAAATTATGGACTATAAATTTAGGGTTAATTTATAATGGAAGAATATGGAAACTCGCGAAATGGGGTAAGCTATACTTAATTATACATTAAGTAAACATGTTGTGAGAATCGGGATAAAACATACTTAATTGTACATTAAGTAAACTTGAAACTTGTTGTAACTTGTAACTTGTGGCTTGTAACTGGACAATAAGTGGCATGGTAATAAAAGGGGTTGTAGATTACTTTCGTAAATTACAATCCAGGATTAAAAGGTTGTAGATTAATTACTTTCGTTAATTACAATCCACGGGTAAAGGAATTGTAGATTACTTTTGTTAATTACAATCCAGGAATAAAAGGTTGTAGATTACTTTCGTTAATTACAATCTAGGGGTAAAGGGGTGGAATATTACTTTCGTTAATTACAATCTAGGAATAAAAGGTTGTATATTACTTTCATTAATTAAAATCTAGGGGTAAAGGGGCTGTAGATTACTTTTGTAATTACAATCCATGAATGAAAGGTTGTATATTACTTTCGTTAATTACAATCCAGGAATAAAAGGCTGTAGATTAATTTTGTTAACTACAATTTAGAAATATAACAAGTTGGGTTATTAATGAACTTAAATGTGTTAAGTTAAACTTGTAATATCAATAAGCGAGAGGTGTCCATTCCTTCGAGATATAAGGGGCTCGTAGAAATCCTAGTTAACTTGGGTACCAAGTCTCGGGCAGCTTGTGTCATATGCATTTTTATATAGGAACCAGTATCAGTTAATGTTCCTTGGTTATCACGGGGCCTCACACTATGTAGGGGATAAGGCGCGCTTATACTGAACTGGATAGTAAGAGGTCCAAATGAAAGGTGAGTGCGGGTACATTCCGACGGAGTCATGAGCATGCATAGATCCGAACACGCTATAACGCCTGTGATTAGGGTTGTGTCTTTTAGTTGACGGGTTCAGGACTGATAACCCTGAATGCCATAGCTGGCACTGATTATTCACATCCTATTTAAGAAGCCGATCACTGGGTAGAAATTAGGTAAAACCTAATCTTGATATTACTGTAACGGCCCGCATTCTACGTATCATAGGATCGTAGAATATTTATTTCTTTCACTCACGAAGTCGAATGGTCATGTAACTTTGGGAGACGACTATTGGGGTCATTTCCCATGTTCATGATTTCTGTCAATTTTTAAATGACTATTTTACCCCTAGTTGGCACTGTTTTGGCCATAACTTTTGACTGGAAGGGAATTTTGACCTAAAATCACGTCTATTGGCTCCGGATGATGGTTTACAATTCCGTAGAGTGCTCACATTAGCCAAACGGACTCACCGTTTGGGAGATATGGCTGAAACAAGTTTCAGATGGTGAAAACAGCTTAATTGGGTTTAATCGGGTAATTAGCAGCTAGGCCCAAAGGGGATTTCGGGATTGGAGATGTATAAGGGTTGATTAGGGTTAGAAAACATTTCTTTCAGCCGCCACTTTCATTCTTCGAACCCTAGCAATAGCCTCCAATACCCAAATCACCTTCTAATCACTTTCTAATCAAGTTTTGGCTTAATCTACATCAAATTAAGGAGCGAAAACATGAAAGCAAGGTTAGAGCTGCTGTTAGACATCAGTATTCACCCAAATCAGCGAGGTTTCAGTTCTGAGAATTTTATTTGTGGCCAAGGTGAGTGATTAGCATTGTTTTGACACTAATTACAGTAAATTAAGGGTAATTAGTGAAGATTAGCGAATTTATACACTAATAAATTCTGGAAAATATCTATAAATTCGAAAATAATATTTTATGTCTCTGTTCGAAATTTGGTTTAATTTGGTTAAGTTTTGTTAACCCTATGATTAGTTATTGCTTAAACATGCTTAAGGGAAAATATATGGTTTTGGGTATATTTGATCCATTTTGACATGTAAATTCATTGTTTTGGTGTTTGTGGTTAGTTTGCTATGTTGCTATGACTGTATGATATGCTTTGTGATTGATTTCAATAGTCAGAATGGTCGAAAACGTTGTCGAATGGCGTAAAACACTTGCTGGAAAAGTTGCAGGAAAAGTGCAGGTTCTGAACCGGACCAGATCGGATATGGGGGCTCGGATCGGATAAGTTGAACTGGGCAAAGGATTCGATCGGATCGGAACTTGACACTTGAGAAAACTAGCAAAAAGGAAGGCCACGCTAATTGAACTGGGATCAGATCGGATAAAGGAGGAGAGATCGGATCGGAGCATGTGAAGAACGAGGGAGCTGATCGGAGCGGAAGCACGGACTGGATGGGAGATGGCAACCCGACCCGACCCGAAGTGGGACACCCGACCCAAACCGATGCAACGCTGTGGACCCGAACCGGTGCAATGCCGTGGACCCGAACCGAACCGCTACATGAGAAGACAACGAACCGAACCAACTCAAAGTAGAGGACCCGACCCGAACCGATGGCTAGAAGGAGAACCCGACCCGACCCAGTATTGACCAATAACCCGAGATGCAAAGGTAGTCCAATATGGGAAGTTAGAGCTCAGGATCCAGTTGGGAACCGATGAGTTCACTTCATGATTGGGCTTTGCTGCGGGACATGTGCCAAGGGGCTATCGATGTCTATGACTTTGGATCACTATGTATGGGAGGTACTTGAACGGATTCAGGGCCACAGTGGCCTAGGTACGACTAAAGGGCTATAGACCAATGAAGTGGGGTCATTTGTAAAGGTTTGGTCATGACTCCATGTGGTAAGCTTGGTAGTAGCAGTAGTTGTACAGGTTGAACTCCGTCACTACTTCGATGGGTCTATTGATTGACGGTGGTGGACATCGTATGCTTTACGCACTGAGTGAGAGATGTGAGGATGGTTGCCATGGTTGATTGTTTGCCATCATTATGACATGCACACCCCACCCCCGTATTCTTTACACTATTCAAAATGGCACCTTAGAGTATTGTACGGTATGTAGTGCTAACTCTTTGGTTGTAGGTCCAGGTTCAGGTATGGTTTAGTATACCTGTTATTGTTCTGTTTAGATGCTTATCGCTCATACCAGGCTTTATGTCTGACCCAGAGTTTTATGTCTCCTCTTATTACTCTGGGTGCTCACACGAGCAGAATAGAGACAGGTTAGCTGGTGATGCACGGGTAGATGATCCGGAGACGAGAAGGAGGCTTCCACGTATGATATATATAGTATTCTCCCTGTGTTGTTGAAGATCACTGCTTGGGCATTAGTAGTGCATCTTCTACTTCAGTTTTCTTTTGTTTTAGAGACAGTAAATTTGGAAAGTTGTAATAAGCTGTATTTGGATTTCCGCTGCTCTGATGTTCATGTTGGTTTTAGTTATCAGCTTATACACCGTCTCACCTGTTTTATGTCAAGTATGTTATTATTATTATATCTTACTCCATGCGCTGTGAGACATTCTACAGGTTTCTTGTTAGTTAATTCCCTTCTTTCCTTTCTTCTGACAACTGTCCCGTGCTAGTTGGGCATGTGTACAGCGCGCTTTCGAAGGAAATGCAGGCTGGTGCGGGGCGGGCCGTCACACTTGGTATCAGAGCTCTAGGTTGTGTAGTTAACCTAGGGAAGTTATCAGGGAGAGATAATATACGTATACGAGAGAGCGTATTTGTGATTACTTTGGTTTTTAAAAGCTATATATGTATATATACTATTAGTAGTATAAGAGTAGAGTCATATTGCACTAGCACCACTATAGGGTCGTTAATCGTTTCCTTTTACAGATTGACGATGAGCCGATATACTAGAGGTGCTGGTAGGGGAGCCAATAATGGGAATGTTGCTGACATGAGGACGATGTTTACTGACCTCATGAGAGATATGCTTAGGGATGTGCAGAGGGCAGCTCCCAATGGTGGAAATGGTGGTGGTCCAATAGTGCAGGCGCCGAGGGTCGACTTCGCCAAGCTGAATAAGGATTATACTAGTCTTGGTGGGAAGCTGTTCCACGGAACGGAGTCGGCTACGGATGTTCAGGATTGGTTGGATAGTTGCGAATGTATCTTTGAGGATTTGGGTATCGAGGATGCGATGAAGAGAAAGCTAGCGTCCCGTCAGCTGCAAGGGCGGGCAATGAATTGGTGGAATGCTATAAAGGCAGCTACTCCTGAAGATCAGATTACTTGGGAGCAGTTTAAGGTTCACTTTAGCGAGAAGTTCATTCCAGCTGCTCAGAAGTCAGTGCTGTTTAAGAAATTCTTGGAGCTCAAGCAGAATGGCAGAGCTGTCTCGGAGTATATTGCTGAATTCGATACTTTGTCGAAGTATGGGTTATCTCTTATTGATACTGCCGAGAAGAAGAATGAGAAATTCATAACTGGTTTGGATCAGTACTTGGGGGAAAAGCTTATTAATCACATTGATGGGACGTTTGAATCAATTGTAGGGAAAGCATTGAGATCAGAAAGTCACTACCCTAAGCCGAAGACTGAAGTTGCATCTGTAGAGGAGCCAAAACCACAAGCAAGTGGTGGAGGCAAGGGTGGTTCCCAGAATAAGAGAAAGCAGAGTCAAACTAAGGATGGTCAGAAGAAAAAGAATAAGCAAGATGTTGAGTGCTTCAGCTGTGGTAAGAAGGGCCATTATGCTAGCAATTGTCGGGCCAAGCCAGCGGATAGGAAGTGCTTCAACTGTGGCCAAATGGGACATCACTAGGACAAGTGTGCACAACCCCCAAAGAAAAGCAAATGGTGAAAGCATATGCCCTTAATGCTATTCCTTCTTCGTCGAATGCCCCAACCGCGGCAGAGAAGGGAAAGAATGTCGTCATTCAAGGTATGCTTTCTGTTTATGATGTTCCTGTTATAATTTTGTTTGATACCGGAGCTTCCAGTTCTTTCATATCTAGTGACCTGGTAGATAGGTTGGGATTGGAGCCCGAGATTGTCGATAGACCTTTAGTAGTGACGAACCCGATTGGTGGTTCGACTAGCCTTAGCATGATTTGTCGTAATGTGGTCTTATCGAGTCATGGATGCATGTTTGTTTATGATTGCTTTGTTTTGGGCTTTACCGGGTTTGGCATTATTTTGGGAGTAGATTGGCTCCAAAGATACGGGGTGGTGGTAGACTGTGAGGGCTTTTTGGTGACAGCTAGAGTGGATGATGGGCGGAGGATAGTGTTTGGTGGTCTACGCAGTGAGGGGGTATTGGCTAGTTTTCTAAACTCCCTCGATATTGCGCATAGTAAGTTGTCAGGTTTGCCCGTGGTTGGCCAGTATCCGGATGTTTTCGAAGAAGTGACCGGGCTTCCACCACATCGAGAGATTGAGTTCCGTATTGATTTGGTGAAGGATGCTAGACCTATAGTGATGCCACTTCGTCGTATGGCACCAAGGGATCAGCGAGAGCTCGAGGTACAAGTCAGCGATCTTTTGAAGAAGGGATTTATCAGAAGGAGTGTTTCTAAATGGGGAGCACCAGTTGTGTTTGCTACCAAGGCGAATGGTTCCCTTCGTTTATGTGTAGACTACCGCGAGTTGAATAAAGTGACAAGGAAGAACAAGTATCCTCTACCGCGGATAGATGATTTGTTCGATCAGTTGGATGGCGCGAGAGTATTTTCTCAGTTGGATCTCGCGATAGGTTTTCATCAGCTTAGAGTGGAAGCTGAGAGTATAGCTAAAATGGCATTTCGGACGCCGTCTGGATTTTATGAGTGGTTGGTCATGCCATTCGGGATGACCAATGCCCCAGCATATTTTGTGGATCTTATGAATAGGGTATTCAGAGATCAGTTGAATAAGTTTGTCCTTGTGTTCGTTGATGATATTTTGGTCTATTCGAAGACAGAGGAAGAACACAAGGAACATTTAAGAATAGTGATGGAGGTGTTGAGAAAACACCAATTGAAAGCAAAGTTTTCTAAGTGTCACTTCTGGAGGAGGGAAGTGAGTTTCTTGGGTCATGTTGTTTCCGAGAATGGTATTGCCGTGGACCCTGCGAAGGTGGCTACAGTGCAGGATTGGCCTACGCCCAAGAAGGCAACAGATGTAAGAAGTTTCTTGGGGTTAGCTGGATATTATCGTAAGTTTATCCAAGGCTTCTCCAAGATATCAGCACCATTGACCCAGTTGACCAAGAAGAATCAAGCTTTTGTCTAGGATGAAAGGTGCGAGAATGCATTCAAGAGTCTAAAGGACAAGTTGACATGCGCACCAGTGTTAGTCATTCCTAAGGGGAATGAAGAGATGAAGGTATACACGGATGCTTGTGGTACCGGACTGGGTGCTGTATTGATGCAAGGCGGTAGGGTTGTAGCCTATGCAAGTCGGCAATTGAAACTGCACGAGAGAAGATACCCTACCCATGATTTGGAATTGGCAGCGATCGTGTTCGCGTTAAAGATGTGGACACACTATCTCTTGGGAGAAAGATTTGAGTTGTTTACAGATCATAAGTCGTTGAAGTATCTCTTCTCCCAGAAGGATCTAAATCTCCGACAACAAAGGTGGTTAGAATTCTTGGCTTCCTATGATTTTGATATCGCATATACACCGGGAAAGGGCAATGTGGTAGCCGATGCGTTGAGTAGAAGACATGCCAGTTTAGGGGCTATGTTTCTTGAATGGAAGCAACTGGAGTATATCGCTGGGTATGATTTCAGACCAAAGTGCGAATTGGATCCAGAAATGTTAGCAAGTTTGACGATCAGACCCACTTTGATTGAGCGGATCGGCTCTAGTCAGAGGGACGATCCTAACCTATTGGAAATCATCTCCAAGTTAGAGATGGGTATCGATGAGGAGATGGACAAGTATGGGCTTGATCGAAATGGATGGCTTAGAAAGAATGGAAAGCTTGTTGTACCCAATGTCAATGGATTGAGAGATGAAGTGCTTAGAGAATGTCATCACTCAAAACTGACTATACACCCCGGTGGTAACAAGATGTATCGAGATATGAAGCAGACCTACTACTGGGAAGGGATGAAAAGAGACATTGGGAGGTTTATATCCAAATGCATGAATTGCTAGCTAGTTAAAGCCGAGCAAAAGAAGCCTAGTGGATTATTATAACCATTAGAAATTCCCGAATGGAAATGGGAGCAAGTCTCGATGGATTTCATCGATGGTTTACCAAGGACTAGATCGGGACATGATAGCATTTGGGTAATTGTGGATCGATTGACTAAGAGTGCAAGATCCATACCAGTCAAATCGACCAGAACGGCAACTAAATTAGCAGAATTGTATATGAAGTGGGTAGTGAGATTTCATGGAGTACCTAAAAGCATTGTGAGTGACCGAGACTCATTGTTCACTAGTGGGTTTTGGAAGAGCTTACAAGAGGCTCTAGGGTCAGAGTTACATCTCAGTACCGCGTATCATCCTCAGACCGACGGTCAGACGGAGAGGGTGAATCTCATATTGGAAGACCTCCTGAGAGCTTGTGTACTGGATTTTGGTGGATCATGGGATGACCATTTGCATCTAGTAGAGTTTGCATATAATAATAGCTACCAATACAGTATCGGGATGGCTCCGTTTGAAGCTTTGTACGGAAGACCGTGCAACTCACCATCATGTTGGATAGAGACTGGAGAGAAGTTTATGCTTGGACCAGATGTGGTGAGGGAAACTTCAGATAAGATCAAGATCATTCAACAACGAATGGAGGCTGCCCAAGATAGGCAGAAGAGTTATGCTGATAAGAGGAGAAGAGACTTAAAATTCTCCGTTGGTGACTTGGTGTTTGTCAAGATTTCTCCGTTGAAGAGCGTAATACGATTTGGCAGGAGAGGCAAGTTGGCACCAAAATTTGTTGGCCCATTCCCTGTTCTTGAACTAGTCGGGAATTTGGCATATAGAGTTGGCTTACCCGAGAAGATGGCGGGAGTTCACAATTTATTTCATGTTTCCCAACTAAGGAAGTTCGTTCATGACCCAGATATGACTATTTCACCTGATCAGTTAGAGGACTTCGAAGTAGAACCCGAGGCAGTTGGGAACCGCAAGCCGGCCCGTATTGTCGAGCACGACATGAAGCAACTTCGAAGGAAGGCGGTGAAGCTAGTCGAGGTTCAGTGGAGCGAGGACGAGAATGATTGTACTTGGGAGACAGAGGAGAACATTAGGAAGACATATCCAGAACTCTTTGCCTGGTAAGATTTTGACTTCGATTTAGTTTTCCGCATGCTAGGGTAGGCTTGTTTTCTTGTTTTGCATGTTTGATTGTTGTATGTGGCTGTTAGGCATGCGGGATCTTTTGTATGTCTTGGGTTAAGGAATTTCGGGGACGAAATTTCTTAAGGGGGGGGGGGGAGGAGAGTGTAACGACCCGCATTCTACGTATCATAGGATCGTAGAATATTTATTTCTTTCACTCACGAAGTCGAATGGTCATGTAACTTTGGGAGACGACTATTCGGGTCATTTCCCATGTTCATGATTTCTGTCAAATTTTAAATGACTATTTTACCCCTAGTTGGCACTGTTTTGGCCATAACTTTTGACTGGAAGGGAATATTGACCTGAAACCACTTCCATTGGCTCCGGATGATGGTTTACAATTTCGTAGAGTGCTCACATTAGCCAAACGGACTCACCGTTTGGGAGATATGGCTGAAACAAGTTTCAGATGGTGAAAAACAGCTTAATTGGGTTTAATCGGGTAATTAGCAGCTAGGCCCAAAGGGGATTTCGGGATTGGAGATGTATAGGGGCTGATTAGGGTTAGAAAACATTTCTTTCAGCCACCACTTTCATTCTTCGAACCCTAGCAATGGCCTCCAACACCCAAATCACCTTCTAATCACTTTCCAATCAAGTT
Source organism: Allium sativum (assembly GCA_030737875.1). NCBI lineage: Eukaryota > Viridiplantae > Streptophyta > Magnoliopsida > Asparagales > Amaryllidaceae > Allium > Allium sativum. The sequence continues at coordinate 536,070,350 of CM060926.1, forward strand.
TTGGCTTAATCAACATCAAATTAAGGAGAGAAAACACGAAAGCAAGGTTAGAGCTGCTGTTAGACATCAGTATTCACCCAAATCAGCGAGGTTTCAGTTCTGAGAATTTTATTTGTGGCCAAGGTGAGTGATTAGCATTGTTTTGACACTAATTACAGTAAATTAAGGGTAATTAGTGAAGATTAGCGAATTTATACACTAATAAATTCTGGAAAAATATCTATAAATTCGAAAATAATATTTTATGTCTCTGTTAGAAATTTGGTTAAGTTTTGTTAACCCTATGATTAGTTATTCCTTAAACATGCTTAAGGGAAAATATGGGGTTTTGGGTATATTTGATCCATTTTGACATGTAAATTCATTGTTTTGGTGTTTGTGGTTAGTTTGCTATGTTGCTATGACTGTATGATATGCTTTGTGATTGATTTCAATAATCAGAATGGTCGAAAACGTCGTCGAATGGCGTAAAACACTTACTGGAAAAGTTGCAGGAAAAGTGCAAGTTCTGGACCGGATCGGATCGGATATGGGGGCTCGGATCGGATAAGTTGAACTGGACAAAGGATTCGATCGGATCGGAACTTGACACTTGAGAAAACTGGCAAAAAGGAAGGCCACGCTAATTGAACTGGGATCGGATCAGATAAAGGAGGAGAGATCGGATCGGAGCATGTGAAGAACGAGGGAGCTGATCGGAGTGGAAGCACGGACTGGATGGGAGATGGCAACCCGACCCGACCCGAAGTGGGACACCCGACCCAAACCGATGCAACGCTGTGGACCCGAACCGGTGCAACGCTGTGGACCCGAACCGGTGCAACGCTGTGGACCCGAACCGAACCGCTACAGAAGAAGACAATGAACTGAACCAACTCAAAGTAGAGGACCCGACCCGAACCGATGGCTAGAAGGAGAACCCGACCCGACCCAGTATTGACCAATAACCCGAGATGCAAAGGTAGTACAATATGGGAAGTTAGAGATCAGGATCCAGTTGGGAACCGATGAGTTCACTTCATGATTGGGCTTTGCTGCAGGACGTGTGCCAAGGGGCTATCGATGTCTATGACTTTGGATCACTATGTATGGGAGGTACGTGAACGGATTCAGGGCCACAGTGACCAAGGTACGACTAAAGGGCTATAGACCAATGAAGTGGGGTCATTTGTAAAGGTTTGGTCATGACTCCATGTGGTAAGCTTGGTAGTAGCAGTAGTTGTACAGGTTGAACTCCGTCACTACTTCGATGGGTCTATTGATTGACAGTGGTAGACATCGTATGCTTTACGCACTGAGTGAGAGATGTGAGGAAGGTTTCCATGGTTGATTGTTTGCCATCATTATGACATGCACACCCCACCCCCGTATTCTTTACACTATTCAAAATGGCACCTTAGAGTATTGTACGGTATGTAGTGCTAACTCTTTGGTTGCAGGTCCAGGTTCAGGTATGGTTTAGTATACCTGTTATTGTTCTGTTTAGATGCTTATCGCTCATACCAGGCTTTATGTCTGACCCAGAGTTTTATGTCTCCTCTTATTACTCTGGGTGCTCACACGAGCAGACTAGAGACAGGTTAGCTGGTGATGCACGGGTAGATGATCCGGAGACGAGCAGGAGGCTTCCACGTATGATATATATAGTATTCTCCCTGTGTTGTTGAAGATCACTGCTTGGGCATTAGTAGTGCATCCTCTACTTCAGTTTTCTTTTGTTTTAGAGACAGTAAATTTGGAAAGTTGTAATAAGCTGTATTTGGATTTCCGCTGCTCTGATGTTCATGTTGGTTTTAGTTATCAGCTTATACATTGTCTCACCTGTTTTATGTCAAGTATGTTATTATTATTATATCTTACTCCATGTGCTGTGAGACATTCTACAGGTTTCTTGTTAGTTAATTCCCTTCTTTCCTTTCTTCTGACAACCGTCACGTGCTAGTTGGGCATGTGTACAGCGCACTTTCGAAGGAAATGCAGGCTTGTGCGGGGCGGGCCGTCACAATTACGGTAATTGGTGCAGAAATTCAGAGGTGTGAATGAGAAGCTTATCAATGTCTTGTTCCGAATTTTTTCACTGTACTGTATTTTCATGTCCATTACTATTCATCTGTCGGAATACTTCTTTATCTTATGCTTATTTTAAAAATCATTGGAACACAGCAGACTTATTGTCTGTCCTAGTTTGTTTTTCTCTCTCCCTCTTCCTTCCCCCCAGGTTCTCAGAGCAGAGGATCACTGCAATGACTTTTGATCTTTTGATTAAGCTTGGACTTGGACCATTTTCTAATTCGTGTATTGCTTCAGCACTTGCTTTATGACTATTACAGTAATTTATAAGGGAGATGATTTTAGTGGTTTTATTCTTGTACTATGATATTTTTATTCCTACGAGACAGCTTGTTTTATGTTGATGAAATAATGTGACTGAATTAATAATAATAAATGTTTAAAATGTTTCCGCTGTGTTTTGCATTCTATCTTGTGAATTTTAGTCTCTGTATTGTACTTTATATCTATTGCGCTTCACAAATCTTAATGCATCCTCATATGGGTGACATTAAGGGATGTGGGGTGTCACGGTTCCTCTACACAATTGTCTTGCTTAGATTGCCTTTGGGCCGGGCCTGTTGCCCTAGGCAAAGGCCCGACTAACTTTTGGGTCGAGCCTATTGCCCTAAGCAAAGGCCTTGCTTGCCTTGCCTTTGGGTCGGGGCTACCGCCAACACTTCCTTTGATTTAGAATCAAAACTTTCAAGTTTTATCTATGTTGGATTTTCAGTATTCTATATTTTGAGACTTGTAATCATCATTGCATATTCCTAGTTACAACGTCATTTATATACTATTTTCCCTTTTTCTTCTTTTGCTAAATTTGTGCACTTATGCATGCTAACTTTTAGTATCTTAAAAAAAAGTATGGTTTGTTTAGTCTAGTATAAGAAGTAAATATATATAGTGATGAGTGTTCCTCTTTTAGCTCCTTTCCGAGAAGTAAGGGGTCGATAAGGGAATGTTTTGGCCACCATTCAGAGTTCCATTCTTATCATGGAACAATTTGGGTATGTAAACAAAATTATTAACTTGAATAATAAAATATAATTTGTTATGATGAACTACTTAATCAAACCGATCGCAGGAGAATTATTTACTGTCATTTGGCCAAAATCAACTTTTCCAAATCTCAAAAAACATGGAACATGTCTATAACATGTCTCCTTAAATCTTTTCGATATAATTTACTTAATTTCTCCACTTTTGTCTCCTTAGATCTCACTAATTTTAAATATGAGGATTTTCTTTAAAAGGACAAACTTTGGAATTTTTTTAGTGAAAAGTATGGGAAGTTTCAAAACCAGGGAGAAGGACACATTTACACTTAAGGTGGAATTCAGGGGGCCCACTAACCTTTTTCCATTTACACTATCATTTGGCTTTCTCCTTAATTTTGAAACTTCTCATACTTTTCACCAAAAAATTTCCAAAGTTTGTCCTTCTCCATATTTTCCACTTTTAAATATTCTCTATTACATTATTTTTTGATGTTTAACTAAGACCGATAAAAAAACTCATTTTTTTTCTTAAAGTATGCAGTATAACAGTTAATTTTCCATCATTATGCAGTTGTACTAGTTTCACTAGATTTAACTACATAAAAATATTAGGGGTAAATCATGGTTACAGTATAATATATGTACTTAGGGCAGGACATCAATTATCTATGTCGCTTTGGTTTTCTTAATTAGTCTTCTTTCAGCAAATAATGTATCACCGTTATTCAGTTCTCAGTGATTTAGCTTCCACTCAAATATTGTATTTATCCTAGTAGTATTGTTGAAGACATATTCAGCCTTCACAGCTTCATTTTCCTTGAAAACAAAAAATCAATTTTTTTCTAGCTTGTTTCATGTAGCCTTTAATACTATTTTAATTATTCATAAAAGGAACTCCACATATTTAATTAGATGTTATATAGTTAGTCATTTGTAGCAAAGTTTCAAGGATTTGAAATTTTATCTATTTGATATCTCAATCTTAGCATATTAAACAAAAGCAAATCTTTAAATTTATGCATTTTATCCACAAACTTGAACATGGCAATGTTGCAAATAGCATTTAGTTATAATATTGATAGAGGTTGTCAATATAAGGATTTAACTGTAAATTTAAATTATTCTCATAATTGGTAGTAAAATTTTATGACTTCAATAAATTAAAAATATTTTGGAAGCTTAGTTTAAAACAGGGTAGGCCAGATAGAAAATAATAAAACATTAATAATAACAAAGGTGTTTTTTAACTTAGGAACTTTAGTTGAGTAAATTTTATAGTAGCTAAAAAACTGAACTAATGTAAACAACTTTCTTGCTAATATTTCCTATTTCCGGTGGAAATAGTAGGGTTATTTCTCTGCTACATTTGGTGATAAATGACTTAAACACCAGAACTTGATAAATATATCCCACATGGGCTTAACTCAAAATAGATGGTCAACACAAATAGGTCGTCAGTGAATTTAATAAAGAAATTAGGTTGAAGTGCATTTTATTTTAGGGTAACAAGTTTTAAGGACAACACTTCTGAATAATTAGTTTTAAGGACAACTAAAGAAAAAAGATAAATTCTTTTATCTTTTTAAGTTATATAGGAAAATGATAAATCAATTTATCATTATTTTTGTGTAACTAGAATGATAAATTAAAAAGGCTTTAAAGGCCTATAATCAGAATGATAAATTCATTTATCTTTTTCCCGTAAGATGTCCTTAAAACTAATTTTTCAGAAGTGTTGTCCTTAAAACTTATTAACCTGAACAAATAAGTCTTTCAAGTGAAAATCTCCTTATATGCTTTTGCTAACATCAAAATGGAAATGGAATCCACAACTATGAAAAGGCGTTTCTTTAAAGATAACTTGGGTAGGTTAAATTATAGATTCGATCTGGATAGCGGGTAGACTATTAAATTAATTAAAAGAAAGAAAATAGAGAAAACTAGACTAGACTTTTAGAGGGATTCGGTCGTTATTGAAGCATATGTCCATTACGAATATTCTTCATTCACTGATAGCCTATTAAAAGTAGTTTGAGTACAATTGTGTAACGCCCTCTATTTTAAGATGCAAAACTAAACATTACAAATGCAACAATCATTTATAGTATAAATATTTAGTGACATAATATGGGTAAGTTAATGGTACCAATACTGAAGGGACATGAATATGAAATAAACCGACTTCAAATATATTTCCCTTTATTTCAAAAGTAATATTCCATATCCATTCACCGCTAGAGAAATTGCATAGTAACGAAGAAAATTTCTGATGTTGTTGCGACGTTAAAATAGAGGGATGTCGAATTGGCGTCGGTATTATTTTTTCCATCCTTGTTTAGCTGACACCAAAAATGGTACCAATGCCATATTGGCATTGGTATATCTAATCTCCGTTGTAATGATTACAGAATCTCAAAACAATTTCCAAATTTGCATAAAATGTAATATAAAATAATCTGAGAGTGAAATATGAAGATATCTCATTGGTAGATAGAGAACTATCACTTATTATCGTAGTTTAAATGTCACACATCGGATAATTAATAAACAGGTAACTTCTACTTAGCTTGCTTGGTCTCCTGTCTGTCTTCAGAAGTTTTATTCACCAAAAACAAACTGATCCTGAAAGCCTTGCTCCCAAACTACTTGACCAAGTACCAGAGAGTTAAAGGAAAAAAGCAAAAAAATTTGGAACGAAAAATAAACGTAGTGTAGATAATAATCAATTGCATCTCTATAAATGGATATCTAGTGGGATAATGTCGTTAAGCGAAATGAGCTTCCCTCCTCATTAGTAACCTTTAACAATATGTACTTTAAATTAAACTAACTTCGACAATCACAATGGTTATTTATCATAATGTTAGCATCAAAAGTTAGTACAAGATCTAAGAGTTCCAAAGAGAACTAGATTGAAGAAGTAAATGAAAATAGAGAGTAATAGCAATAGAAAAGCAGTAAATCAAGACACAAATTTATAGTTTTTTGGTTTTTTTTGCCTACGTCAATCTTGAAGGTTTTGGAATACTTCATTATTGGTTTTGGACTTACATAATCTCAGATCAGTATGGATATGAAGCGCATAAAAATAAAGTAAATAGTTGGCCAAAAGAAACAATTTTCTCTTATGCAGTTGCTATTTATAAATACAGGTTTCCAGAAATATCCTAGAAAAGTCAGAGGACCATTAGAGAGTTGAGTCAAAGGGGGCCAAATCCATATCCCTGTAAGTCAACGATCAGTACCGACCCATATGATAGGGATTAGTACCAATCCCTAATATTGAGGGATATGCAAGTCAAAGCCTCATGTGTTGACCTTTGGTTGTCTCTAACCTTGTCCCATGGTGGCCTGTAGAGTTGCCTTGTCGTTGAAAGATGGGAAGTGATGTCGGTTGAACTTGCACTTTCAGCTGGTTCGACGCATACTTATAATGATCCAGAGCATGGATTGATATCGATCCCTCACCTAGTGAGTTGTCAGATGACATTTTGCTATATGCATTCAACCATCATCTCATGATTCTATCCATACTTGATGTACGGATCTTTGGACCACCTCTTTGTACAATCTGCTTCGTTAACTCTCCAACCACGTCAATTATATAGTCGGAAGTGGTGGGGGCACAAAGATCCGACAACACATAATTATCGTATTCAATCAAATTCATGCATTGTAAATGGTTAATTCTAATTACCTATCTCTACACTATAGTTTTATCAAGATGACTACGACCTAAATGGTTGACCCTGTCCTACCATATATAAATATCTAACAGACTATTAGAAGAAAACTAAATTGTATGTTTGTAACATAAACTTCTTATTCGACTTCCTTTATAACTCATAGTTCTACTAGGCTGACTAACAATCTAATGATTTTAAAGGCTCACCAATTACCTATCTCATTGTGTATTTCTTTCTTTATGTAGCATAATTTTAGTTTCAGCCTAACTATGCCCTATGCGCTAGACTTATGGACTTATTTCAGCCAGAAGCGATAACTAAAGTATAGCGTGCGACCTTACATCAGTCTCATCTGATTTTCCAATAACTAAGTATAATCTATCCTAATCACATTTGTTTAATGGTGATAGGAAAATTTTAGTAAAATTCTCGGTTAAATATTCATATGATTTTCTTCAAAGCATGGGCCTTTATAAACATTTCAATCCTTGAATACATCCTTTAAAAAATGAAATTGAATAATATTTTACTATTAAAATTTTTATGCCATATATATATACTTATAAACCTTTTTTGATGATACATAATAACGTGTAGAAGAATTGAAACTTCCAAACATTTGGTTATACCAAACTCGTTTTTAAATAAATGCTTGTAAAACTCTAGGCCGATAAGGTTTATCGACTATATACTTTATCCTTGAAAATTCAAAATCATATATTGTAAACAGTAGATATGACGATTGTATCGACCTCTCATGGAAACAAAAAACTTCTATAAATTCAAAAAATAAAACTAACAAAGGCGAAGGGGGTGTCCACCTCCTTCCTTTATCATAAAACATAGAATTAAAAAAAAACAGAGGTGATAGGGATAGGGAAAGACCTAATTAGGTGTCTAACCACAAGGTTATAACTTAAAACTATGTCAATAGTGACAACAACATCTATATACTCGAAAACCCTAAATATATCTTGAATATATTAAGGGTGAGAAATATTCGGTTAAAACTGAATTAACCGACAAAACCGGTTCATTTCGGTTGGTTCGGTTTTAAAACTAAATCGGTTTGAGTTCGGTTTGTAAAATAAATTCTTTTGGTTATCGATTTAACCGAATTAACCGAACTTTTAATTTATTATCCACTTTTATCGTATTGTAGTATTTTAAATAATTGGTTTAGTTATTTAATACAAAGACATTTGTTGCAAATAGATCAAATCTTATCATAAACATAAAATTACTATATAAAATTTCTCCAGAAATGAATTTATGTTTTACATTGAATGAATCCATCATTTGAATTATAATACATCCTTCAAGTTTGGTTAAATCGGTTACCGACCGAATTAACTGAAATTAATTCATTCCAGATCAGTTCGGTTTGAAAATTTTTTGGTTCTAATTCGGTTTGAGTTTTTTTACCTCCAAACTAACCAAACTGATCGAACGCTCACCCCTAGAATATATCAAAAGAGACAACAACACCTAATATGGGTACGTTAATGGTACTGGTACCAAAGGCACATGAATATTCAATAAATTGACTTTATATAGATTCCCTATCATTCCAAAAATAATATTCCATGTTTATTACATAATCCCAAAATGATTCCCAGGTTCTAATAAATTATAATACAAAATACTCCAAGAATAACATACTTTTTACAATAATCCAAATATTGCATAACTAATAATAAATGGATAGGTAACTTCGATATAGCTAACTTTGTCTCCTACCCGTCTACGGAAGCTTTAGTCACCAGCAGGAAACTAGCATGAAAGTCTTATTCCCAATCCACTCAACCAGGCATCCAAGAGTTAAAATGGGAAAATAAAAACTTAGGTAAAACAATAAGCCTGGTGCAAAAAATAGTTAGCTTCCATCTCAGTAAATGGATATCTACTAGGACCACACCGCTAAGCGAAGTGAGCTTCCTTCTTACTAGTACCCTTTAATAATATATAATTTAAACTAAACTAGGTCTTGCAATCACATTGGTCTTTAATTATAGTGAATCAAATGAACATAAGATAAATGGGTAATTTTTACTATTAGTCTTTACTTTATAGTTTTATCACAATGACTACTAAACTATATGGTTGATTAAGGTCTACCAGATATAAATATCTAATGGACTATTAGAGGAAAACTGGATGACCTACCTGAACATATACTCCTTATTTGATAACCGGCATAACTCATAGTTTTACTAAGATAAGAAAGAATCTAATGGTTTTGTGGACTTACCCGACAACTTATACAATTATGTATTCCGTTCTCCATGTAACCTACTTTTAATTCTAGCCTAATCCAACATTACGTATTCGAATTATGGATTTATTTCAGGTAGGGTAGTAGCTGAAGTGTAGGGCAAGTCCCCATACCAGTTCCATCTGGTTTTCTCATAATCTGAGTCAAATCTATCTTTATCCCATCGTCTAGTGGTGACATGAAAATTTTAATAAAATACTAGGTTGAAAATCCAAATAATTTCATTAAAAGCATGGGCCTTTATAAATATTTAAGCCTTTGAAATTCATTCCTTAAAACAAGGAAATTCAACAATCCTTTACTATCAAAACCTAGTTGAATAAATAACGCATATATATATATATATGTAAATCTTTGTTGATGGTAATAGTAACATGTAGAAGTAAAACTTCAAAATATTAGGCCATATCGTCGTCCCAATCATAGAGCTCGGAATCGGCAGGCCAACATTGCAAATTTCAACAGTCCATCTGCCTTGGACCCTTCATGGTACTTCGATTCGGGTGCAACTGATCATGCCTCTCCTGATGTGGGCAAATTGACGATCTCTGATGACTACAATGGCGACGACAAGCTTCAAGTTTGTAATGGTAACCAATTATCTATCTCTCATATTGCATCTCATTCTTTACCTAATTTGCGTTTGCCAACTGTCATAGTTGTCCTTGCCTTAACCAAAAATTTACTATCTGTATCCAAATTAACTAAAGATAACAATGTTTACATGGAATTTTGGCCTCATTTTTGTTGTGTTAAGGATTTTCAGGGCAGAATCATCCTCCAAGGGCAAGTAGATAATGGTCTTTATAGGTTGTCAGTACCTCCTAATAACGGGATGATGGCGTTGACTGGTGTTCGAACCTCCTTGGCTGGTTGGCATAATAGGCTTGCAAACCCTCATCAACATCTCCTGCAGCGTCTTGTTTCTGATTTCCAGCTTCCTGTCACATCAAAAAAACCTCCCTTCCAAAACAATTTTGGGAACATGCTTTCAAAACTGCTACATACTTACATAACAGAACCATCACACCACTACTTGCCTACAAATCACCATACACCATTCTCTATCATAAAAATCCCGATTACACCTTCCTCAAAACATTCAGATGTCTATGCTATCCTTTCCTTCGCCCATATAACTCTACCAAAATGGATTTTAGATCATTGCCATGTACCTTTCTTGGTTGTAGTACATCTCACAAGGGATATCTCTGCTATCACAAGCCTACGTCTCGATTGTATGTGTCTCGATATGTGGTTTTCAATGAATCAATCTTCCCATATGCATGTGATTCACAGTGCGTAATTCCTCCATTATCTAGGCCAACCCAGGAATCTGTCAACACCAGCCTTCTTGATCATATCACCTCAATCGACACTACACCATCACCGCCTCAATACAACCTCCAATACAAACTGCTCACACACCCATTTCTCAACATACACCATCACCACCTCCTAATTCTCCACAACCTCCCATACAAACTGCTCATACTCACACTCCTCAACATACTTCATCATCGATATCCACATCTCCAAATCCACCTTATCAACATCCACTCTCAGCACACAAGACAAACAATCATATCCTCGTCATTACCGTCCAGCGGAAAATAACCAGCACTCCATGGTTACTCGAGCCGCCACAAACTCCCTCAAACCGAAAGCTTTTTTTTCCTCATCTCCATTGACCAACAAACAGAACCTCACACCGTTTCTCAAGCCCTTCGTATCCCATGTTGGCAAACCGCAATGAAATCAGAATTTGATGCACTTATGAGAAATAGAACTTGGTCACTTGTTATTCCTCCTTGTAATGCTAATGTTGTGGGTTCTAAATGGATTTTCAAGATTAAAAGACGGTCTGATGGATCGATAGAGCGTTACAAAGCTCGCTTGGTGGCGCAAGGATTTAGTCAAGAGGCAGGTCTTGATTTTTTTGAGACCTTCAGTCCTGTAATTAAGCCTACAACATCCGTTTGGTGTTGTCCATTGCGCTCACTCGTGGTTGGACGGTTCGTCAATTATACATTGACAACGCCTTCTTAAATGGTGATCTGTCGGAAGTAGTTTACCTGGTCCAGCCACGTGGTTTCGAAAACTCTTCTCTGCCCAACCGTGTATGCAAGCTACACAAAGCCTTATATGGGCTTAAGCAAGAGCCTAGAGCATGGTTCACTAAGCTGAAAACTTATCTTGTCTCACATGGGTTTAGAGCTTGTCAGTCTGATACTTCCTTATTTGTGAGTGTCACTCCATCAGCTACTATCTATGTGCTAGTGTATGTTGATGATCTAATCGTCACGGGTAGTAGCCCTTTTTTGGTTCAGCAGTTCATCCAAAATCTCCATCAGTGTTTTGCTCTCAAAGATCTTGGTGCTCTAAATTTCTTTCTTGGCATCAAAATTCAGCAAGACAAAGCAGGTTTCACACTTTCTCAAGAGGCCTACATCAATGATATTCTAGCTCATTGCAAAATGCAGGATGCTAAGCCCATTTCTACTCCGGCAGATCCATCCTCCAAGATTGAACTAGCAGGTGAAGCATTCTCTGATCCTAAGCTTTACCAACAGGTTGTAGGTTCTCTTCAATATGCAACCATAACCCGCCCCGGCATCGCTTATTCCGTCAATCGGGTATTTCAATATATGCATGCTCCAACAACATCGCATTGGCAAGCTGTGAAATGGATATTATGTTATCTCAAAGGAACTATTACTCACCATCTGCACTTTCAGCCTACCAAAGCAACATCACTTCTAGCATATTCTGATGCAGGATGGATGTCAGACTCTGATGATAGTCGTTCTCGGTATGGATTTTTTGTTTTCCATGGTACTAATCTAATCAGTTGGACATCTCAGAAACAACGGGTTGTAGCCCGACCAAGCACGGAGGCGGAATATCGGTCGCTTGTGTATACTTCAGCTGAGCTTATCTGGATTCAGCAACTTCTTAGAGACCTTAATGTTTATCTTCCAGACCCGCCTACTCTGCTATGCGATAATGTAGGTGCTTTGTTCATATCCAAAAATCCGGTCATCGGTAAATGCTCAAAACACATCTGACTGGATTTTCACTTCGTTAGAGGGCAAGTTGAAGCTGGTGATCTTCGTATCAGTCATGTTTCATCTGTTGATCAGCTGGCGGATGTCTTCACCAAGCCTTTAAGCAAAGACCGAATATCTCAGTTACGCTCCAAGCTTCAAGTTCGTCCCTCGCTTGAGCTTGCTGGGGAGGTAATAAGGCCAGGAATAATTACTCAAAGATATTTCCTGTTTTCACTGCATGAGATAATAAGGCCAGGATTAATTGGTCAAAGATATTTCCTGTTTTCACTACATGAGATAATAAGGCCAGGAATAATTGCTCAAAGATATTTCCTTTTTTCACTACATGAGATAATAAGGCCAAGAATAATTGCTCAAAGATATTTTTGTTCTTTTGCCTATTTATTGCTTTGTAATTGTTAGTACTGCATGAATGAAATCTTTCACAATATCTCTTTTTCTCTACATTTACTATCAAAACCTAGTTGAATAAATAATGCATATATATATATATATATGTAAATCTTTGTTGATGGTAATAGTAACATGTAGAAGTATAACTTCAAAATATTAGGCCATATCCAAATTTCTTTCCAAAAACATGGTCATAAAACTCTAGGGCGATAGGTCTACCGACCATATACTTTGTGTTTGAAAACATGAAATCATAGTGGAAAACCACAAAGATGACAAGGTTGTTGGCCTCTTATGTAAACAAAAAGAATTAGTGAAGTCAAATTTTAGAACTAACGAGGCGACAGTGGTGTTGGCCTCCTTCCTTCCATCTTAAAACATAGAAATAAATGATGGAAAATACAAAGGCGATAAGGATAGGGGGAACCTAATTAGGTGTCTAACTATAAAAATATAACTTAGAATGGTGTTGATCAGGATGTTGTTGGCACTATAAAGATAATGGCAATAAACATTTACCAATAGAGATGAGTGCCTCAAAGTACTTTGAACTCAATGAAGATGATAGCCTTACCATATCTTGAAAACTAAAGAGATGTTGGCTTCTATATGCTTTTAGAATAACAAAGCTAATATTCTCAATATGTTTTAACACAACATGATCGATAACCTTGTCATACCTTAAAAACTATAGAATTGGCAGCTTCTTTTTATTTATAAAAGGAGCAATAACGCCTTCGTACTTGGCGATATGCCTTGTGGGGGTTGCATTTTATAAAAGCAGTAGAACATATGCGACATGATATTTGCCTTGTAAAAAAAGGCAAAGGCGATAGGAATGGGTGCAATACAACCTTTAATACATCTTATATCAGGTAGCATGACATTGCATGCATCAAGTGTGGTGATTAGTGTGGCAGGCTTTTCTGCCTTCACATGGAGCTAATGGCATTGTAGTAATTGACATAAAAAATTGTTTTACAACTATTTAAAGTAGTTTCTTTTCACCTACTCCACATTTTTGATAAAATTATGCATGTTAATAAAATACTTTGAAAAATGTTCCATGGATCTAAAATTAATGCCCTTAAACCCTTAATTATATAATTACACTACTAAGCTTCTTTAGCTTAGAATATTCGTAATCATAAAATCATGAGAACATTCCAAAAAATTCATAATAAATACCTTTTACCTCATTCTAAAATTTTGGATCCAAAACTGTATTTAGTTATTTTTAGTAATTGAAACCCAAATTAAGCTCATTTTCAACACCAAATATTCATACAGGCCTAGAAATTTATGAAATTGAAAGCCCTATTTTGAAGTAATATTTTTAGCATTATACTAACGTCTCAACTCATTTGGGGTATTGATTGTATGTTTTCTAACTCATACATACGCTAAAATTTCATTAGCAAGCATGTAACATTAACAAGCGTGTTTGTGTGTATATATGCACATATGTGTGTATATATATATTTTGAAAATTGGTACTCTTTATTGCTAATACCAATATAAACCTCCTTTATATGCCTCGCTAAAACCCTGTAATCCCCCTAACCTGAATGGGTACCTTACAGAGAAAAAGAGCACATAAAAATTTGGTATACAAGCTTCATAAAATGTCAAAAGAAATACAACATAAAATACAAAACAACATATAAAGGAATAAAAGCCCTCTTCCTGGCCCATCCAAGGCCCATCTTTATTTTAATCTCCCTTTGCCAAAGAAAACAGTGTCTCCTCCTTCTTTATCCAGTGTCCAATAAATCGATTCCCCAACGACCAAGTATTTTAGAATTCATAAAGCTTCTCTCTGATGTACTCCCATTATTGTTCACCGAGTACTTTACTTCTCTTTCAATTTTCACTAATTTGGTTGATGCAGTTGCTCTTTTTCTTTGAAATATCCTTAATTTCCTTTCTTTCCATATAGAGTATACAATTGTAGTAAATGCTTCACAAGTCACATCACATACCTGATTCTTAGTTTTGAATGCAGAATGGATACTTCTAGCTTCTTCCTTTAAACTGGAATGAATCATTAAAGGAAGCAAGAGTTTTTGCTTTAAGGAGAGCCATATATACGAAGAATAATCACATTCAAAGAATAAGTGTTGAATAGATTCAGGTTGGACTTCACACAAAGGGAACATTATGCTTGATACATTGCCAAATCGAACAATTCAATCTTTTGTATTCGGTCTACCGATACTTGCCAGGTAAGAAATGAAAGACATTCTCTTACTATTTTTCTTATGCCAAATAACTTCAAGTGCAGTGTCTTTTCTTCATGAACTTGAACATTTTCCCATGCTTTATGAAATGTGAAAGAACCTCCATTACCCTATTCATAAAAATCATGACTTTTATTGGGAAGAGTTTGGACTGAATTAATTTCATTAATCAATTCTCTTGTGGCAGAATGAATATTAGGATCCAATACTTCATTTCTGATTATAGAACTAATTTTCATATCTGCACTACCCAGCATATGAAGTCTATCATAAACCAGCAAGTCAACTAAATAGCTGCAATTTATCCAAGGATCAAACCAGAGATAAATATTTCACCATTGGTTATGATTCTATTAAATAATTGCTTGCAATTTGTCTGAAGTCTTAATAGTGCTTTTCAAGTTGATGATGCATTATTATCAATAGGCATTGACTAGAAATGCTTCTCTTTACAATACCTATTGAAAGTCCATTTTCTCCATAATGAATTCTCTACTAAAAATTTCCATAGAAGCTTAATACAAGCAACTCTTTTTAAATCAGAAAAGTTTTTTAAGCCAATCCCACCTTCATTTCTTGGTTTACATAAATTCTTCCAAGCAACTTTATGTGCTGAGCCTCCCCATAAAAAATCCGCACACAAAGATTGTAATTGATCTAATGTAAATTCTAGAATTTGATATATGAACAACCAATACAAAATGGTAGGGGTAATGATCCCATTGATTAGTTCAGCTCTGCCAGCAAATGAGAGCAGCTTAGTTTCCCAACCTAGAATCTTATTCTGCACCTTTTGAATCAAAGAATTGCATTTTGCATAATGCAAATAATTGGAAGAAATAGGGACCCCCAAGTATTTTATATGCAACTGACCCTTATCAAAACCAAGTACATTCAGTATTTTAGTAGAATTTACCACTAACTCACTGAAGAATACTTTAGTTCTTGATGCATTAACTTGTAAACTTGCATGATCGCTGAGTTTATTAAACACAACCTTTAATGCAACTGGATTATGAAGAGTAGATTTCCCAAAAAACATCAAGACATCAACATAGAGAAAATGAGATATAATAGGTTGTATATTACTGCTGGGTTGAAATGCTTTCGTTTGAGTTGCTTCATCCATTGGAAATGTGAGATATTGCATAGATATAGCATAAAGATACAGAGAGAAAGGATCTCCTTGACGAATACCTCGTGTAGAATAAATGAATCCTTTGGAATACCTTGAATCAATATTGAAAATGTAGTCATAGACATACATTCATATATAAGGCTTATAAAATGAAAAGGGAACTTCATAAAATACATGATTTGGCATATATGTTCTCTGCTAACTCTATCATAGGCTTTTTGCAAGTCTACCTTAACACAGAATTTAGACAGGACTTTCTTTTTGAAATCTCTTAAAAGCTTATGAGCCAGTAGAATGTTATCTCCAATGTGTCTTTCTTTACTGAACGCACTTTGATTCTCAAAAATGAGGAATGGCAGAAAATGCTTCAATCTATTACATAAAACCTTTGCAAAGATTTTGTAATATATATTATAGCACGAGATAGGTCTATAGTGAGTAATATATGTTAGCCTATCATTTTTGGGAATTAAAGTTATAAAAGTGTGATTTAATGACTTAGGTAATTTACCTGAGTTGAACATATCAGACATAGCTGCCAGCAGGTCACTTTTAATATCCTCTCAATGCAATCTCATGAATTTTGAATTTAAACCATCTGGTCCAGGACTTGTGTCTACTTTTATAGAAAATAAAGCTTCTCGAACTTCCTGCATTGATACTTCTTTCAAAGAAAATTATGACCTTGCTCATTAATAGTTGCAATTGGCTGAAAATCTTGGATAGGAATAATACATTCCCCATTAAACAAAGCAGTATAGTAGCTAATTGCCTCTTCTTCAATTTCATCAGGCTTAAAAATAAGATTGCCTCTTGGGTCCATTAATGCTCTAATATGATTAAAAAACCTTTTATTAGACATACGCGCATAAAAGAATTTAGAGTTTGTGTATCCCTGTTGCAACCAAGACACCTTAGCCTATTGTTCAAATCCTTCAAAATAAAGCTTTTGCAATCTCTGATAATCATTTTTGGCCTGCAGGAAATTTTCATATAGCAATAAATCCTCTAGATTTTGATCAACTGCATTTTCCATACTTGAAAGAAACATTTCAACATTTCTTAGGTTAGCATTATTTTTGGTTCCCGCTTTATTCCAGTTTTTCAACTCTGCTTTACAATTTTGAAATTTCTGAAGCATTTGGTAACTCTGAAATCCCTATGTAGCACAATTTAATCCTTTAGTGACAACATCCCTATAACCAGGCATACTAGACCATTCATTTTTGTATTGAAATGGAAAGCCCTTAACACTTTGAGTTGGATTCAGATCTAAAAGAATAGGATTAATTATGATCACTAGAATGTTGGGAAAGAGATAAAGCTTTCATGCTTAGAAACTGTTGGAGAGATACATTATTAACCAAAACTTTATCTATTTGAGTAGCAATCCCTTTTCTTCTCCAAGTAAACTGAAAATCCAAAGGCTTAATCTCTGTTAAAGCAGTTTGTATAATAACATTTTAAAATTCTCTTAGATGTTGGTAAGGCACAGGCAAACCCCTTTTTTATCATTTGGAGATAACACATTGTTAAAATATCCGATAAGAATCCAAGCTTCACCAATTAATGAAGAGTAATTAGCTAAAATCTGCCATAGATTTAATTTTTCATTGGAAAAATTACTTGCATAGATCATAAAAAGTACCATAGAATACCCCCCTTTATTCACTGCTGTCACTGTAATATGTTGAAAAGAAGATGTTGTACATACAAGATCACATACACTAGCATCCCAAATTAAAACAATACGACCTTTAGAAAGATCAGTATTATTTGTTATATAGTTCCAAGAACTAGGGAGCATAGAAACAAATAAAGCAAGGTTTGATGAAGATAATTTATTTTCTACTAAACCAGCAATAGTTGGTTTATTCTTAGTTAGGAGATTAAACACTTCTCTCATACGAGAACGAGTATTCATTGCCCTAACATTCCATGCTAAAATTGTCATTTAATTGAAGTTGAGCTCCTTGTTGACCTTTTAGGAGGAGCTTTGGATGAAGCATTCGCATTTGTAATGTCTTGCAAGTAATTTGAATTATTATCCACAAACCCAGATACATCCACTTCTTTCCCTTTTGCTTTATTTTTCAAGTTTTCATCTTCATCAATTACATCGTCTACATTTTGCAAATCATCTTGTAAAATATCATCTGGAAGATTAACATTCAAGAATGACAAATCATCTAAAGGATTAGAGGAATCCAATTCAGCATTATTTTCTTCCTGCTCTGTTTCATTATTTTCATTACTAGGAAGTGATAAAGAAGAAGGATTATCAGAATTATTCCAACGAGGTTCTTTCAATTCTTCATGAAAACTATCATCATGTCCAAACAGCTTACACTTGTCGCATTTTTCAGGTACATATTCATACTCTACTGTAGCAATTAACTTCTCTCCATTATGCAACAAAATTGGAATGGATGTTTTGAGTTCATTTGAAGTACCAATAGAAATAAGTACTCTCGCATATTTTATGAATTTCCTAGCATCAGTGTTTTCATCAATTAGTAGGGTACAGCTAAAAAACTTGTAACCATTTGTAAAGCTTTTAGACTATAACTCCATAGGTAAATGATTTAATCCGATCTAGATCTATACTATACTACTTAATTTCTTATTGAAATCTTATCCAGGAACCCAAGCATCCACCATAAGCAATCGACCAAAATAAGAATATGCCGAACTTTCAATGATTCGAGAAAAATCTACATGACTATCAAATTGCACAACAAAATTATATGTAGGAGTAATATGCACATTGAAATTACCAGAGGGCTTCCATACTTGTTTAATGCACTCCTTCACTTCAATAGTCGATAATCTGAACTGAATAGGAATAAAAGCAACTGTATTAGACCAGATAGCTTCAGATTGATTATATATCTTTTCAGGAATTGCAACAAAATCTGAAGAAGGCTTAACAAATTTCAATCTTTGACTACTCACTGCAGCAAAACTTTGAGATCTATTTACATTTTGATCTAATGAAGATGGATTCGGTTGTGGATTAATTGAAGATGATGTATGAGATGGATTGAACAAGGAAGAAGATGGATTGGATTGCGGTAGATTTGGTCGAAAATTCAAATCGGAGGCGGGATCCGCCATGAAATTGAAAAACAGTTGGATATATATATATATATATATATATATATATATACACACACACACACACTCATCCATCATTCAAAGTTGGAATAAATAACATGTAAACACATACATGGATTGGGATTTACCCATAAAATTGAACCAAGAAATCAAGCATAGAGATAGTATAATTTTTCACCTTGATTAAATTAGAAAGGATGATATTTGTGTTGCTTTGATTCATTTAGCTTCGATTTCCTATATTCCATCTTTTCTCTTCTTCCTCCTACTATCGCCGACCTTATCTTTTAACTTTTAAGTTTTTAAATTGAAAGAGAAGTGAGATATAAGAGGACATAAGGGTTTGTATGTTAGGAAATATCCTTTGTCCTATTTGACACCTCACATAATCCTCCTTTTAACCATTTTATTTGCTGAATTGGTTTTATTATTAAGAAATAACCAAATTACTAATCAAATCTCATTCATCCTATACATCTGTTTTATTTTATTTATCTAGTTAAATATTCTAAAAATATGACAGCAAAATCAGAGATGTTGCAAATTGATTGAAGAAGAGAAAGCCATAAGTACAAAGATTGATTGAGAATCACAATAGTCTCTTTGGTGGATGATTCAATATGAAACAGACCATATAATAACACTAGAAATTTGGTATTTGAGGCATGAAGTTAAGCCAAGAAATTGAAAGTCGCACTTATCATGGATTTGACTCTGCACCAAGTGATAGGATATGATGTAGCACCAGGCTTATCCATAGACTCATGGACTTAGATTCTTATTGTGTCTGCCTTCTTACTTCATTAGATGCTTCCTG
Organism: Allium sativum; assembly: GCA_030737875.1. Classification (NCBI taxonomy): domain Eukaryota; kingdom Viridiplantae; phylum Streptophyta; class Magnoliopsida; order Asparagales; family Amaryllidaceae; genus Allium; species Allium sativum. The sequence goes on from CM060926.1 coordinate 536,090,140, forward strand.
TAAAGTTTCATAGTTTTTGACTTTATTTGATAGTTTTTCATACTTAAGTTGGTTAGTACAACATCTTTGACTACTTAGGTCATCTACCCAAACTACCAATAAGTTAAGCCATAAGTACAAAGATTGACTGAGAATGACAATAGTCTCTTTGGTGGATGATTCAAGGGAGGAGAAGCTTGAAGATTGATTGCAGAATCATGTAAGTAAAATATGTTTAGATTTTGTTTAAGTTGTAGATGATCCAATATTTACAGGCGTTTAGAGATGAAACATACCATATAACAACACTATAAATTTGGTATTTGAGGCGTGGAGAAAAGCCAAGAATTTGAAAGTCACACTTATCATGGATTTGACTTCGCACCAAGTGATAGGAAATGATGCAGCGCTAGGCTTATCCATAGACTCCTGGACTTTGATTCTTATTGTGTCTGTCTTCCTACATCATGTTGGTGCTTCCTGTAAAGTTTCATAGTTTTTGACTTGGTTTGTACTACATCTTTAACTGGTTAGTTCATCTACCCAAACTACTAATAATTTTTGGTGGTAGGCTTAGAAGATTAGGTAAAGCATGGTGGAAGTGGTAAGAATGAGTCACCTTTGGCCATTTCGACTTGGTACCGAATCATAAGGAATGACTTTGGTGTTTTCTCTATTGCTTAGCATATTTTGGTGTTATTTTTTGCTGAGTCCCTTGTCTTCTTTGAGTGCTTTATTCTAAGTTTCAAGTCATTCTAACTTCATCTCAATATTATAAATCCTACATGCCTCTGTTCAAGTAAAAATTAAGTCAACACTTACTCCTCAGGGTATGCTTTGTTGAAAATAAGATGTGTTCTAGAATAAGCTAACTTTTGAACTTCTTCTTAAAGGATCTGGTTGATTATATAGAGCTATTTCTATGAAGTTGCTTTTGACTTATTTGTCACTTGCTTGAGTCTTCTGAGTCGGGTCGTCATTATCTCCAGTAGAGATACAGTTTTGACCTTAATTTTGGGGTGCCTTAGAATATGTAGTAAATCATAAATATTTTTATTAGATTCCGTCAGATTGATATACTTGACTTGGGACCAGGTCATACATTATGACTCAGTGCCAAGCCTATTACATAGCAAAAAGTTCATTTTGAAAATTTAATACTTATGCCTTTTCCTACTTGTCTTAACCCTTACTCTTCATTCGTGTTTGATTTTATTCATGATGATTACTCCAAACCATCCATAACCGATTCAGTTATTACGATCATCATAACCATCTTCAACCACTAAGTCACGATGTTTTTAGTGTTTGTCATCCTTATCGCTCTTCTAGCTAAGTCGCATCACTTGGAGGTTACTCGATTCGAGAAGTCGCATGACTTAGAGGTTACTCGATTCGAATAGGATATAAAATTCAATAAACTATAATCGTAGCCTCATCATTTGTCTGAACCCCGACACCATCCTTTGCCTTTGACCATTGTCATCGAATCCCCGACCAAGACATTTGAGAACATCCCGCCCTTATTTGTCTCCTCTTTGTCGGGTAAAAACTCTTGCAGTGCGATTATTTCAAATATTAATCCCTTCTCGAGATTAATTTTGAACTTGAAAAATTGAATGAGAACTTACCAATATTTTACATATTTGTAACTTTGGACTTGTGATTGTAGGACTGGATAATGTTTGGACTTAATTGAGCTCTGTACAAGGTTAGAACAATCAGACTTGAACTTAATATTCAACACATCGAACTTATATAGGACTTAAGAATGTATATGACCTTGACTATCAAGAACAAATAAAATGCATGAACTTGATTGTTTCTTTACAAATTTGACCAAATCTGAATTATTGAACTGATTATAAGAAAATTTAAGCAAATTCATGAATTTATTTTTGGAGAATCATTTAGAAATGAATCAAACATGGTTTCCTTGAACACAAGTCTTATTGTATAGAATTACTTCTCATCATTCATTGTGGCACAAGCCCAACGAGGAAAGATCTCTTCATTCTCTAGAATAATCTTTAGGGCTATGTGCATGTCTTTTATTCCAATTGAACCTCTAGTTCACATTCTGATGTGATATCAAGCATTAATTCTGACCAAATCTGTTATCAACCTGTCACCTTCTATTTTGAGAGTTATTGCTAATCCACTAGGGTGGTGTTTTATGATAACATCCGCCAAGTTATTTATGAACAATTGTTGTCATCAAAACTCCATCCTCCAACAATCTCCCCCTTTTTGATGATGGCAACCTTAGTTTATAAAATATATATTCATACCTGTTCATACCTATTGTTGATGATCCTTCTATTACTCCCCCTGCTTATACGAATCCTATATATTCTACATAAACTAAGTCTATATTTTATAATTTCTCCCCCTTTGGCATTGTCGAAAAGAAACTCCAAAATATACTCCCCATAAATCCTATATCTATATATATGATTATTCTATGCTAAAGTACTAGTATAAACAACTCCCCCTAAATTTATGATATAACTATACTTGATTCTATAATATCCTTATATCTCCCTCTGGTATGTTTAGGAGCCCGTTATTATCCTTAGGGGTAACTCCGGTATGTTTAATTTGGCTGCCTATTGTGGTATAGGGTTAAGTCTCTCACTAGAACTACGCCTAAGTCTACCATCTTATACTTATTAGGGATCATCTTGTTCATATGACACTAGTATTAGTGTAGAGAAAGAGAAAGTACTAGAGAAGCATAATATATTATATCATGTTTACCCTGTTTACCTTGTCATACCTGCCTTATTGTGTTATTATTTATCTCTCTAATTTATATGCCTGCCATTATACTTTTACTTATTTATATGCGAAAAGTAACTGGACTCGCCAGACTTATGTCTGACCTACTTTGTTTCCTCTTCTTTCCCTTTTGTTCCCCCCCAAGGTTCTCAGGGTGGGAATATCAAGCTTGACCAGGATTCTGCTTTCATCCTGCTTGGAGCTGCTTAGATGTACTGCTTGATTTCATACCTTTTATACTATGGTTATGCTTTTAGGGATGATGCCCTTTTTATGTTTATTGTACTCTGATGATTTAAGTACAAGACAGAAGTTTTAAATTGATGTATCGGGTTTTATGCATTCCAAACTTGTGATGTAACTATGTTTTGAACCACGATGTTTTCTGCTTAATAAAAGTTTTAAATTCCGCTGCTATTTTATATCTGTCTTGTAATGTTTCTATTTCTATTTATATAACTCTTCACGAAACTTAATGCATTCTCTTAATGAGTGACATTAACGGACATGGGGTGTCACACTTGGTATCAGAGCTGAAGGTTACCAGATTGGATAAAAGATTTTTGAAAATTATTTTCAAAAAGGTTTTAAAAGAAAGCATTTTCAAAAGAAAAGTCTATTTTGAAAAACATATTCCCCAAAGCCATATGTAATATCTTTTCGATTCTCTATTTGAATCCCATTTCCCTTTTCTTTTCAACATATCCGGGGAACCTAATATTCCTGAGGGCATTACGATACCAGACTGGTTCCATAGGTATTTAGAGGCCATGACACCCGAACGTTCCTCCCCCAACCGCACCTCCTGTTCCTCATCCTCCTCCTCCACGAGTAGATAATTTCTCTAAGATCTGCAAAGATTTATGTGCTATGGGTGGAAAGCCATTCCGAGGAACCGAAACTTTCGTAGAGGCAAGGAATTAGCTTAAAGAGACGTAGGATTTGTTTGGAATTTTTGAAGTTGAAGATCGTAGGAAGATTTAGTTAGCCGCTTGGATGCTCAAAGATGAGGCTTCATTCTGGTGGGAAGTGACGCAAGCAAGGCGTCCAGTGGAGACTTGGGATGATTTTTGGTAGAGGTTTGAAATGAAGTTTCTTTCTCAAGCTGAGAAAAGCATGCAAATGGAAAGGATTCTAGCACTCAAGCAAGGAGGCACGAATGCCAAAGAGTATGTTAACAAATTCAATCAACTGGCGAGGTTTGGGTTGGAGCTAGTGGATACCCCCCATAAGAAAGCTTTACGGTTTGCTAAAGAACTGAATGAACCCATACATAGATTAGGTATGTCTCATATTCTAATGGGAGCAACTTTTGAAAGGCTCGTTGATATGGAATTGATGCATGAGGAAGATAAAGCAGAAAAGAAAGAAGCTAAGGTGGAGGAAATAAAAAACAAGAAAGTATGGCCCAAAAAGGGACGACAACAACAACAAAAGGGCAGAAAGAATGACAAGGCTAAGGATAATAGGAAGTGCCATAATTGCGGATGCGAGGGTCACTTGGTCAAGGACTGCAAAAGAAGGAAGAATGCTTATTTCAATTGTGGAGAGGTCGGACACTTTTCTAAGGAGTGCCCGAAGAAGTAAGGACAAGGTCAAAAGGCAGGAGCTTCTGGAGGGCAGGTGCATGCTCTCGTGACTAGTGCTCTAGATAGAGGTAGGACAGTTTCCGTTGAAGGTTTGATTTGTCTTTCCAATCATCTAGTTCTCTTTTTGATTTTGGTGCTTCACATTTTTTTGTACCTGATTCTGTGGTTGAGTCTCTACACCTTAGTACTAGTATGGTTTTGGATCCCGTTGTTGTCTCAAATCCCATTGGGGGTATGACTCATCTGTCTATGATTTGTCAGGGTTTGAGAATATATGTGTTAGGCGTTGAATTTGAATGCTATGCATATGTGCTTTGTAACGACCCGCATTCTGCGCATCATAGGATCGTAGGATATTTATTTCTTTCACATACGAAGTCGTATGGTCATGTAACTTTGGGAGACGACTATTGGGGTCATTTCCCATGTTCATGATTTTTCCCGATTTTTAAATGACCATTTTACCCCTAGTTATCACTGTTTTGGCCATAACTTTTGACTGGGAAGGAATTTTGACCTGAAACCACTTCCATTGGCTCCGTATGATGGTTTCTCTTTCCGTAGAGTGGTCACATTAGCCAAACGGACTTACCGTTTGGGAGGTATGGCTGAAACAAGTTTCAGATGGTGAAAGACAGCTTAATTGGGCTTAACCGGGTGATTAGCAGCTAGGCCCAAGGGGAATTTCGGGTTTAGGGGTATAGGAGGTCTGATTAGGGTTAGGTTATCACTTTCATTTCAGTTTTGAGCCGCCACAAACCTCCTTGAGACCTTAGTAATGGCTTCCTACATCTAAAACACCCCAAATCACTCTCTAATTGAAGATTAGGCTTAGCAACACCAAATTAAGGAGAAAAAGCACCAAGGCAAGGTTGGAGCCGCTGTTAGACATCAGTATTCGCCCCAAATCAGAGGAGTTTCAGTTCTGAGAATTTCATTTGTGGCCAAGGTGAGTGATTTGCATAGTTTTGCACTAATTACAGTGATTAAGGGTAATTAGTGAAGATTAGCGAATTTATACGTAAATAAATTCTGGAAAAATTCTTAAAATTCTAAAACAATGTTTTAAGGCTCTGTTAGAAATTTGGGTTAATTTCGATGTGTTTTGCTAATCATATGCCTAAACATGATTAAGAGGGATTATAGGCAAATGTGAGGTTTTAGCTACTTTTGATTCATTTAAATTGTTGTTTGCTGTTTGTGGTTGCTATTACATGTTGCTATGATAGTTTGACATGAATTATGATTGATTAGAATAGTTAGATTTGTCAAAAACGTCGTCGAATGGCGTAAACAAGTTGCAGAAAGCTGTGCAGAGCTTCGGATCGGATCGGATGAGGGGGGCTCGGATCGGACATGTGAACTGGGCAAGGAAATCCAACCCGAACCGGAGTTTAGCACATAGAAGACGTGGCAAGAAGGAAGGCCATTTCCTTAGGGTTGGAGTGGATAAGGGGATCGGATCGGAAGGGTAATAGAAGCCAAATCGGATCGGCTCAAGATGAAGGCTACGACTAAAGTAAAGCGAAGCGATCGGATCGGATCGGATTAGATAGGAACGAGGGAGCTGATTGGAAAAGGAGCATGAGCTGGAGGAGGACAGCACCCCGACCCGACCCGGAGGAGGAGGATCCCGACCCGACCCGGAGTGAAGTAACCGACCCGAACCAGAGGAAAGATGGCAAGGATGGAGGACTGACCCGAACCGGCGCTACCGAACCGAACCGAATTCTAGAGCTGCTGCTGCACGACAACTTTTCTGAAGACCCACTCCAATTCGACCAAAACCCGAGATGCAAAGGAAGTCCAGATGAGAAGTTGGAGCTCAAGATTTAGATGGGAATCAATGAGTTCGCTTCATGGTTGGGCTTTGCTGCGGGACGCGTGCTAAGGAGTTGTCGATACCTATAGCTTTGGACCACTATGGTAGGAGGTACGAAGGCGGATTCAGGGCCATTATGGCATTGGTAGAACCAAGGGCTACGACCAATGAAGTGAGTCATTGAAATGTTTGGTCATGACTCCAAGTGTTTGGCTTGGTCATAGCAGGGTTTCTACAAGTCGGGATTCGTCGTTGCCTCAGTTTGTCTAGTGTTCCAAAGTGGTAGATGTCGTACGCTTTACGCACTGAGTGAGAGATGTGAGGATGGTTGCTATGGATGATTTGTTTGCTATCATTGTGACATGCACACCCCACCCCCGTACTCTGACACTATCTATTATGGCACCTTGGAGTATTGTACGGTATGTGGTACTAACTCTTTGGTTGCAGGTCCAGGTTCAGGTATGGTTTAGTATACCTGTTATTATTCTGTTTAAGATGCTTATCGCTCATACCAGGCTTTATGTCTGACCCAGAGTTTAATGTCTCTTCTTATTACTCTGGGTGCTCACACGAGCAGACTAGAGACAGGTTAGCTGGTGATGCACGGGTAAATGATCCGGAGACGAGCAGGAGGCTTCCACGTAATATATATAGTATTCTCCCTGTGTTGTTGAAGATCACTGCTTGGGCATTGTTGGTGTATCTTCTACTTTAGCTTTCTTTTGCTTAGAGACAGTAAATTTGGAAAATTGTAATAAGCTGTATATGGATTTCCGCTGCTCTGACGATTGATGTTGATTTTAGTTATCAGCTTATGCACTGTCTCGCCTGTTTTATGTCAAGTATGTTATTATTATATTTTATTCCATGCGCTGTGAGACATTCTACAGGTTCTTTGATTAGTTCATTCCCTTCTTTCCTTTCTTCTGACGACCGTCTTGTGCTAGTTCGGGCATGTGTACAGCGCACTCTTGGAGGAAATGCAGGCTGGTGCGAGGCGGGCCGTCACACTTGGTATCAGAGCTCTAGGTTGCGTAGTTAGCCTAGGGGAGTTATCAGGGAGAGATAATATACGTATACGAGAGAGCGTATTTGTGATTGCTTTGGTTTTTAAAAGCTATATATATATACTATTAGTGGTATAAGGATGAAGTCGTACTGCACTAGCACCACTATGGAATCGTTAATCGTTTCCTTTTTCAGATTGACGATGAGCCGAGATACTAGAGGTGCTGGTAGGGGAACCAATAATGGGAATGCTGCTGACATGAGGACAATGTTTACAGACCTCATGAGAGAGATGCTTAGGGATGTTCAGAGGGCAGCTCCCCATGGCGGAAATGGTGGTGGTCCAATAGTGCAGGCGCCGAGGGTCGACTTCGCCAAGCTGAATAAAGACTATACTAGCCTTGGTGGGAAGCCGTTCCATGGAACGGAGTCGGCCACGGATGTTCAAGATTGGTTGGATAGTTGCGAACGTATCTTCGAGGATTTAGGTATCGAGGATGCGATGAAGAGAAAGCTAGCGTCCCGTCAGCTGCAAGGGCGGGCAATGAATTGGTGGAATGCTATGAAAGCAGCTACTCCCGAAGACCAGATTACTTGGGTTCAGTTCAAGGCTCGCTTTAGTGAGAAGTTCATTCCAGCGGCCCAGAAGTCAGTGTTGTTCAAGAGGTTCTTGGAACTCAAGCAGAATGGAAGGGCAGTTTCTGATTATATTGCGGAATTCGACACTCTGTCAAAGTATGGGTTATCTCTTATTGATACTGCCGAGAAGAAGAATGAGAAATTCATAACTGGGTTAGATCAGTACTTAGGGGAAAGGCTTATTAACCACATCGATGAGACGTTTGAGTCGATTGTGGGGAAAGCATTAAGATCAGAGAGTCTCTACCCTAAGTCGAAGACTGAGGTTACATCCGCAGATGAGCCAAAGCCACAAGCTAGTGGTGGAGGCAAAGGTGGTTCCCAGAATAAGAGAAAGCAGAATCAGGCTAAGGATGGCCAGAAGAAGAAGAATAAGCAGGATGTGGAGTGCTTCAGCTGTGGTAAGAAGGGCCATTATGCTAGTAATTGTCGGGCCAAGCCAGCGGATAGGAAGTGCTTCAACTGTGGCCAAATGGGACATCACAAAGACAAGTGTCCACAGCCCCCTAAAGAGAAGCAAATGGTGAAAGCTTATGCCCTTAATGCTATTCCTTCTTCGTCGAATGCCCCAACTGCGGCGGAGAAGGGAAAGAATGTCGTCATTCAAGGTATGCTTTCTGTTTATGATGTTCCTGTTAGGGTTTTGTTTGATACCGGAGCTTCCAGTTCTTTCATATCTAGTGACCTGGTAGATAGGTTGGGATTGGAGCCCGAGATTGTCGATAGACCTTTAGTAGTGACGAACCCGATTGGTGGTTCGACTAGCCTTAGCATGATTTGTCGTAATGTGGTCTTATCGAGTCATGGATGCATGTTTGTTTGTGATTGCTTTGTTTTGGGCTTTACTGGGTTTGGCATTATTTTGGGAGTAGATTGGCTCCGAAGATACGGGGTGGTGGTAGACTGTGAGGGCTTTTTGGTGACAGCTAGAGCGGATGATGGGCGGAGGATAGTGTTTGGTGGTCTACCCAGTGAGGGGGTATTGGCTAGTTTTCTAAACTCCCTCGACATTCCGCATAGTGAGTTGTCAGGTTTGCCCGTGGTTGGCCAGTATCCGGATGTTTTCGAAGAAGTGACCGGACTTCCACCACACCGAGAGATTGAGTTCCGTATTGATTTGGTAAAAGATGCCAGGCCTATAGTGATGCCACTTCGTCGTATGGCACCAAGAGAGCAGAGGGAACTCGAGGTGCAAGTCAGCGATCTTTTGAAGAAGGGATTTATCAGAAGGAGTGTTTCTGAATGGGGAGCACCAGTTGTGTTTGCTACCAAGGCGGATGGTTCCCTTCGTTTGTGTGTAGACTACCGCGAGTTGAATAAAGTGACGAGGAAGAACAAGTATCCTCTACCGCGGATAGATGATTTGTTCGATCAGTTGAGTGGCGCGAGAGTATTTTCCCAGTTGGATCTCGCGACAGGTTTTCATCAGCTTAGAGTGGAAGCTGAGAGTATAGCTAAAACGGCATTTCGAACGCCGTCTGGGTTTTATGAATGGTTGGTTATGCCATTTGGACTGACTAATGCCCCGGCATATTTTGTGGACCTTATGAATAGGGTATTCAGAGATCAGCTGAATAAGTCTGTCCTTGTGTTCGTTGATGATATTTTGGTCTATTCGGGGACAGAGGAGGAACACAAGGAACATTTAAGAGTAGCGATGGAGGTGTTGAGAAAACACCAATTGAAAGCAAAGTTTTCTAAGTGTCACTTCTGGAAGAGGGAAGTGAGGTTCTTGGGCCATGTTGTATCAGAGAGTGGTATTGCCGTGGACCCAGCAAAGGTGGCTACGGTACAGGATTGGCCTACGCCCAAGAACGCAACAGATGTAAGAAGTTTCTTGGGATTAGCGGGATATTATCGTAAGTTTATCCAAGGTTTCTCCAAGATAGCAGCACCATTGACCCAGTTGACCAAGAAGAATCAAGCTTTTGTCTGGGATGAAAGGTGCGAGAATGCATTCAAAAGCCTAAAGGACAAGTTGACAAGCGCACCAGTGTTAGTCATTCCTAAGGGGGATGAAGAGATGACGGTATACACGGATGCCTGTGGTACCGGACTGGGTGCTGTATTGATGCAAGGCGGTAGGGTTGTAGCTTATGCAAGTCGGCAATTGAAACCGCACGAGAGAAGATACCCTACCCATGATTTAGAATTGGCAGCGATCGTGTTCGCGTTAAAGATGTGGAGACACTACCTCTTGGGAGAAAGGTTTGAGCTGTTTACAGATCATAAGTCGCTGAAGTATCTATTCTCCCAGAAGGATTTAAACCTCCGTCAGCAGAGATGGTTAGAGTTCTTAGCTTCCTATGATTTTGACATCGCATATACACCGGGAAAGGGCAATGCGGTGGCTGATGCATTGAGTAGAAGACATGCCAGCTTAGGGGCTATGTTCCTTGAATGGAAGCAACTGGAGTTTATCGCGGGGTTTGATTTTAGACCAAAGTGCGAATTGGATCCAGAAATGTTAGCAAGCTTGACGATCAGACCCACTTTGATTGAGCGGGTCGGCTCTAGTCAGAGGGACGATCCTAACCTATTGGAAACCATCTCCAAGTTAGAGATGGGTATCGATGAGGAGATGAACAAGTATGGGCTTGATCGAGATGGATGGCTTAGAAAGGATGGAAGACTAGTCGTACCCAATGTCAATGGATTGAGAGACGAAGTGCTTAGAGAATGTCATCACTCAAAGCTGACTATACACCCCGGTGGTAACAAGATGTATCGAAATATGAAGCAGACTTACTACTGGGAAGGGATGAAAAGAGACGTTGGGAAGTTTATATCCAAGTGCATGAATTGCCAGCTAGTTAAAGCCGAGCAAAAGAAGCCTAGTGGTCTGTTACAGCCATTAGGAATCCCCGAGTGGAAATGGGAGCAAGTCTCGATGGATTTCGTCGATGGTTTACCAAGGACTAGATCGGGATATGATAGCATTTGGGTGGTTGTAGACCGACTGACTAAAAGTGCAAGATTTATACCAGTCAAATCGATCAGAACGGCAGCTAAGTTAGCAGAACTGTATATGAAGTGGGTAGTGAGATTTCATGGAATACCTAAAGGCATTGTGAGCGACCGAGACCCGTTGTTCACTAGTGGGTTTTGGAAGAGCTTACAAGAGGCTCTAGGGTCAGAGTTACATCTCAGTACCGCATATCATCCTCAGACCGACGGTCAGACAGAGAGGGTGAATCGTATTTTGGAAGATCTCTTGAGAGCATGTATATTGGATTTTGGTGGATCATGGGATGACCATTTGCATCTAGTAGAGTTTGCATATAATAATAGTTACCAATCCAGTATCGGTATGGCTCCGTTTGAAGCTTTGTACGGAAGGCCATGCAACTCACCATCATGTTGGATAGAGACTGGCGAGAAGTTTGTGCTTGGACCAGAGGTGGTGAGAGAAACGTCGGATAAGATCAAGGTCATTCAACAACGAATGAAGGCTGCCCAGGATAGGCAGAAGAGTTATGCTGATAAGAGGAGAAGAGACTTAAAATTCTCCGTTGGCGACTTGGTGTTTGTCAAGATTTCTCCGTTGAAGAGCGTAATACGATTTGGCAGGAGAGGCAAGTTGGCACCAAGGTTTGTTGGCCCATTCCATGTTCTTGAATTAGTCGGGAATTTGGCATATAGAATTGACTTACCGAAGAAGATGGCGGGAGTTCATAACGTATTTCATGTTTCCCAACTAAGGAAGTTCGTTCACGACTCAGATATGACTATTTCACCTGATCAGTTGGAGGACTTCGAAGTAGAACCCGAGGCGGTTGGGAACCGCAAGCCGGCCCGTATTGTCGAGCACGACATGAAGCAACTTCGAAGGAAGGCGGTGAAACTAGTCAAGGTTCAGTGGGGCGAGGACGAGAATGATTGTACTTGGGAGACAGAGGAGAACATTAGGAAGACTTATCCTGAACTCTTTGCCTGGTAAGATTTTGACTCCGATTTAGTTTTTCCGCATGCTAGGATAGGCTTGTTTGCTTGTTCTGCACATTTGATTGTTGTATATGGTTGTTAGGCATGCGGGATCCTTTGTATGTTTTGGGTTAAGGAATTTCGGGGGCGAAATTTCTTAAGGGGGGAAGAGTGTAACGACCCGCATTCTACGCATCATAGGATCGTAGGATATTTATTTCTTTCACATACGAAGTCGTATGGTCATGTAACTTTGGGAGACGACTATTGGGGTCATTTCCCATGTTCATGATTTTTCCCGATTTTTAAATGACCATTTTACCCCTAGTTATCACTGTTTTGGCCATAACTTTTGACTGGGAAGGAATTTTGACCTGAAACCACTTCCATTGGCTCCGGATGATGGTTTCTCTTTCCGTAGAGTGGTCACATTAGCCAAACGGACTTACCGTTTGGGAGGTATGGCTGAAACAAGTTTCAGATGGTGAAAGACAGCTTAATTGGGCTTAACCGGGTGATTAGCAGCTAGGCCCAAGGGGAATTTCGGGTTTAGGGGTATAGGAGGTCTGATTAGGGTTAGGTTATCACTTTCATTTCAGTTTTGAGCCGCCACAAACCTCCTTGAGACCTTAGTAATGGCTTCCTACATCTAAAACACCCCAAATCACTCTCTAATTGAAGATTAGGCTTAGCAACACCAAATTAAGGAGAAAAAGCACCAAGGCAAGGTTGGAGCCGCTGTTAGACATCAGTATTCGCCCCAAATCAGAGGAGTTTCAGTTCTGAGAATTTCATTTGTGGCCAAGGTGAGTGATTTGCATAGTTTTGCACTAATTACAGTGATTAAGGGTAATTAGTGAAGATTAGCGAATTTATACGTAAATAAATTCTGGAAAAATTCTTAAAATTCTAAAACAATGTTTTAAGGCTCTGTTAGAAATTTGGGTTAATTTCGATGTGTTTTGCTAATCATATGCCTAAACATGATTAAGAGGGATTATAGGCAAATGTGAGGTTTTAGCTACTTTTGATTCATTTAAATTGTTGTTTGCTGTTTGTGGTTGCTATTACATGTTGCTATGATAGTTTGACATGAATTATGATTGATTAGAATAGTTAGATTTGTCAAAAACGTCGTCGAATGGCGTAAACAAGTTGCAGAAAGCTGTGCAGAGCTTCGGATCGGATCGGATGAGGGGGGCTCGGATCGGACATGTGAACTGGGCAAGGAAATCCAACCCGAACCGGAGTTTAGCACATAGAAGACGTGGCAAGAAGGAAGGCCATTTCCTTAGGGTTGGAGTGGATAAGGGGATCGGATCGGAAGGGTAATAGAAGCCAAATCGGATCGGCTCAAGATGAAGGCTACGACTAAAGTAAAGCGAAGCGATCGGATCGGATCGGATTAGATAGGAACGAGGGAGCTGATTGGAAAAGGAGCATGAGCTGGAGGAGGACAGCACCCCGACCCGACCCGGAGGAGGAGGATCCCGACCCGACCCGGAGTGAAGTAACCGACCCGAACCAGAGGAAAGATGGCAAGGATGGAGGACTGACCCGAACCGGCGCTACCGAACCGAACCGAATTCTAGAGCTGCTGCTGCACGACAACTTTTCTGAAGACCCACTCCAATTCGACCAAAACCCGAGATGCAAAGGAAGTCCAGATGAGAAGTTGGAGCTCAAGATTTAGATGGGAATCAATGAGTTCGCTTCATGGTTGGGCTTTGCTGCGGGACGCGTGCTAAGGAGTTGTCGATACCTATAGCTTTGGACCACTATGGTAGGAGGTACGAAGGCGGATTCAGGGCCATTATGGCATTGGTAGAACCAAGGGCTACGACCAATGAAGTGAGTCATTGAAATGTTTGGTCATGACTCCAAGTGTTTGGCTTGGTCATAGCAGGGTTTCTACAAGTCGGGATTCGTCGTTGCCTCAGTTTGTCTAGTGTTCCAAAGTGGTAGATGTCGTACGCTTTACGCACTGAGTGAGAGATGTGAGGATGGTTGCTATGGATGATTTGTTTGCTATCATTGTGACATGCACACCCCACCCCCGTACTCTGACACTATCTATTATGGCACCTTGGAGTATTGTACGGTATGTGGTACTAACTCTTTGGTTGCAGGTCCAGGTTCAGGTATGGTTTAGTATACCTGTTATTATTCTGTTTAAGATGCTTATCGCTCATACCAGGCTTTATGTCTGACCCAGAGTTTTATGTCTCTTCTTATTACTCTGGGTGCTCACACGAGCAGACTAGAGACAGGTTAGCTGGTGATGCACGGGTAAATGATCCGGAGACGAGCAGGAGGCTTCCACGTAATATATATAGTATTCTCCCTGTGTTGTTGAAGATCACTGCTTGGGCATTGTTGGTGTATCTTCTACTTTAGCTTTCTTTTGCTTAGAGACAGTAAATTTGGAAAATTGTAATAAGCTGTATATGGATTTCCGCTGCTCTGACGATTGATGTTGATTTTAGTTATCAGCTTATGCACTGTCTCGCCTGTTTTATGTCAAGTATGTTATTATTATATTTTATTCCATGCGCTGTGAGACATTCTACAGGTTCTTTGATTAGTTCATTCCCTTCTTTCCTTTCTTCTGACGACCGTCTTGTGCTAGTTCGGGCATGTGTACAGCGCACTCTTGGAGGAAATGCAGGCTGGTGCGAGGCGGGCCGTCACACGCTTGGTTTCATGGGCTATGGTTTGATTCCAGGGATGGACTGGCTAACCATGTATGGTGCCATTCTGGATTGTGAGAGGAGGGTCGTTAGACTTTTGACTTGCCATGGGAGGACCCTCGAGATTTCTTGTGATCCAAAAGGGTCTGTCATGCTTAGTTTCCTAGAGTCACTTGATGCATCTATCGATGATCTGCGATCTGTACCAGTAGTCCGTGAGTATCCTGATGTATTTTAGGAGGTTCGGGGCTTACCTCCGAGGTGCAGGATCGATTTTCGTATATACTTGGTGGATAATGCAAAGACAGTTGCATTGCATGTGCGCTATATGGCTCCAAGAGAAAGAAGGAAGCTCAGCAAGCAAGTAGTGGAGCTACTTGAGAAAGGGTTTATTAGGCGAAGCATGTCTGAATGGGGTGCTCCGGTGGTATTCACAACTAAGGCGGATGGTTCGCTTCACTTATGTGTAGACTATGAAGAACTGAATAAACTCACCAAGAAGTACAGGCACCCACTCCCGAGGACAGATAATCTGTTTGACCAGCTTGTTGGTGCATCTGTTTTCTCTCAGTTAGACTTGGCGATGGGGTTTCATCAGTTGAGAGTGGCCGAGGACAGTATCGATAATACCACTTTTAGGACTCCAGATGGTTTCTTCGAGTGGCTTGTTATGCCTTTTGGGTTGACGAATGCACCAGCCTATTTTGTTGATTTGATGAGTAAGGTGTTTCAGGAGTTTCTAAATAAGTTTGTTGTGGTCTTTGTTGATGACATCTTGAATTTCTCGAAGAGCGAGGAGGAGCATGCCTTACATATAAGGGAGGTTTTGAAAACTCTCTGTGCGCATCAGTTTAAGGTGAGATGTCATTTTTGGAGAAAAGAAGTGAGATTCCTAGGGCATGTGGTTTCTAAAGACATGATAGCAGTAGATCCCGCGAAGGTAGTTGCAGTTCAAGATTGGCAGATCCCAAAGAATGCAACGGAGGTGAGAAGTTTTTTGGGATTAGCAGGCTATTATAGGAAGTTCATTAAGGACTTAGTAAATATATCAGCCCCATTCACCAGGCTGACAAGGAAGAATTTGATGTTTTCATGGGATATAGATTGTGATGTTGCTTTGCAGTGATTGAAGAGGGCTCTGACAACAATCCCAGTCTTGACCTTGCCCAACGGGAACATAGTTTTCACAGTGTATACTGATGCATGTGGTACAGGGCTTGGTGCGGTTCTGATGCAAGAGGGAAGGATAGTAAGTTATGGAGGTAGACAGCTAAGGGTTCATGAGAAGAACTACCCTACCCATGACTTAGAGTTAGCTGCCATAGTATCCGCGCTTAAGACTTGGCGCCATTATTTGCTTGGAGAGAAGTTCGAGTTGTATACTGATCATAAATATCTCAAGTACTTGTTCTCACAGAAGGATCTTAATTTAAGGCAACAAAGGTGGATGGAATTCCTAGAATCTAATGACTTTGAGATTGCTTATACCCCTGGCAAGTGTAATGTGGTGGCGGACGCACTGAGTAGGCAGAGGATGGCCTTAATTACTCTGTTTGTGGAGACGAAAAGCTTGGAGTTTATATCGACTTTTTACTTTAGAACCTCTACAGAGTTTATACTTTGTTTATTCGTGTCACTAGAGGTGCTATCTACTCTTTTGGATCAGATAGGAACTTTACAGCGAGAGGATCCACAGATTTCAGACATCTTGGATATTCTCAGTAGAAGGGAGACTTCTAGTCACCTCAGTAGATATTCCACAGACGATAGAGGATGGTTGCGACGAGATGGAAGGCTTTGTGTTCCCCGATTTGGGAGTCTGTTGAAGATAGTCCTAGAGGAAGCCCATCATTCTAAGATGACTATTCATCCAGGCGATGATAAGATGTACAGAGATATGAAGAGGGTTTTCTTTTGGGAAGGGATGAAGAAAGATGTGGCGGAATTTGTTTCTCAATGTTTGATTGGCCAGCAAGTTAAAACTGAGAAAAAGAAGGCCGGTGGTTTACTTCATCCTTTAGAGGTCCCACAGTGGAAGTGGGAGAGCGTCTCTATGGATTTTATCGGTGGTTTGCCTAGATCAAGGAAGGGCAACACCAGCATTTGTGTTGTAGTAGATAGGCTACTAAGAGCGCTCGTTTCATTTCGGTTAAGAGTAAGAGGGCGGCAACATGGTTGGTGATCGACGCTTTCTAGGAACTAGGAAAGCGCGAATTATGTAATAATACTGCAAGCGCATAAATCATGTAATATGCAGGTCAAATCACAGGGAGGTGGATTTTAAATTATTTATATAATTTCTTGGGCGAGTTAGACAAATCTTTGAGGTTGGTTTTGAAAGCAAACGAAATTGAAACTGTAATTAAACTATTATTGAATTGAATCAGATCTGAATCTAATCAAATCTGTATTCAATCCAATATGACCTAGGGAAGCAGTAAAAAGAACAGAAATTAAAATTGCAGAAACTAAAATAACAAACAAGAAACAAAATTAGGATTACCGATGAATCTAATCAGACGATTAATCACTAATGAAAATAAGTGCAAAATACAAATAGTGTTCTACCAAATCTAATTGTGTAGACAACACTAATTGCTAAGAAAATAAAAAAAATGCAGAAAAGAGAAAAAAGAAGAAGACTACATTAATTCTAGGATGATGTTTACAATGAGAATACAAGGGTATTTATAGGATAGATAGCCCACCCTAACCCTAACCCTAATACAATGACAAATGGGCCTTAGGGAAATCACAAAAGAGTTTACAATGAGAATTACAAATGGGCCTTAGTGAAATCTAGTAAATTTGGGCCTTTCCTCTTTTCCTCTTGCTTCCTTGACAATTCTTCATTGATTTGTGATATGCATAGCCTTTCTGCCAATTATTTTCTTATCCAAAAAGCAACTGGATGTGAGATCTTCGTTAGCAAGTCTTCATATGTAAATCAATAAGGTCAAGAAGTGTTTGGGCATCATCGCTTATTCTCTATCTCTATAAAAATTGAAATTTATGATTAATTACATACACCTAACTTAAAAGACAAAGGTATACCACCCATACACTGCCTTGTGGATTGACGGAGAGTTGGGATAGAGCTTGGCCGATTGTGCAGACCGACACTAACTTTGTCAACAACATGTCGGTAATCCTTAGGTGTCCAACTCATAAAATGCGACCAAGATATTTCGACGCTGACTTTGTCAACAACATGTCAGATGGAGCTTGGCGGGTTTGCACACCAATGCTAGATATACAAGAAATGTTGGATACCCTTGGATTGCTATTATCATTATTATTATTGAAAATATAAGAACAAAAGGGAGTTATGGGAATTCAGCTTAACACAACTTTGTTTTAAAGATTTGAAAAGCCAATATAAGTATTTTAAGTCCTCCACTCATTAAACAAAGACTACAATTTAGAATAAACTTCATGGCCATCACCTAAGAATCTCAAATATGTATCGGTTAACTATTATCCCTCAAAATTCAACTTTTCATTATATTTCTTATTCGATCTTAGTTAAGAGAGAGAAAAAATACTATTAACTGATTAACAATCATTAACTTATTTTGTTGTATCAAACTAAAATGTGTCGTTTTGTCGGGAAAAAAAATTGACATGTTACTACGATCTAAAATGCATGATGGTCCAATCTAAATGCATGAAAGTGAAAAGAAAAAATTAAAGAAAATAAATAAAAATGATGTAATGCAGACTCCCCCCACACTAGATCTAAGTAGTGTCCACACTGTAGACATTTCCTAATTTTGAAAGATCGTACCTGAAGGTGAATGAGTTACAGAATTATTTATAACATGAAATGAAGTTTAGCAACTATATACGAATGCCAATCATATGCAAAATGAAATCTAGGATGACGGTGAGTGTTATGTGAAAAATGTGATTTCCTTTTCCCCTTATACTTGCCTCTATCGAAAATGATGCACAATGATTTCTTATTTGATTTGTGAGGTGCAACAGGCTTGTTAGTGAATTCTGAAATGAAAATCCTTCCTATGAAAATTTGATTATAATAGTGATGTATACCATTTAGATGCAGATTATCCCGTAAAATTTTCTCAAGTTTTTCTTCTTGGTCCTCGGTAAGATCAGAGGCCAAGATTATGGGAGAATTTTTCGAAAAGTCCAAGTGATCATACTCAAAGTCTTGTGGAAGGGATTTGAGGTCTAACTTAGAAAGTTCGTGTGTGTTAACATTGGTCAACGTTCCTTGGTTAGATTCAGATGACATAGGTTTCGGGTCAAGAAGTTCATTTAATTCAGAAATGTATTCGAGCTCATCGAAATTAGAGTTGAAATGGTTAAAACACATTTTCAAGGCTGCAAAAGTGTCAATAAAGGTTTCATCAATTGTGGTCTGAATCATGCTAATTTCATCAATCTCAAAATTCCTACGAGAATTATGATGGCTAACACTCTTTTCACTCATCGTTGTTGAATATAAAAAAAATCCAAGACTTAAGATTGACACAAGAAGCTGTTATTACAAAATAGATAACGTACTCAAGTATATCCCATTAGTTGATAATCTCGATTTGAAGGAGGAATAGGGTCTTATGGCCATTCACGTATAGTATAAATACTAAGGGATACGACCAATGTTTTACGAGTAGTATGCAACCTCATTTGCTACAAGTTCAATAAATTGAACTAATATATATCCATGATCAAACCCTTGAGATAATCAATTTCACAAAATACACTCTTGTGTTTAAATATTTGCAAATCGAATCAAGTTTTATGATGAGAGTGATGATTTTAATTATGGGAATTCGGTCCTCACCAAATCTATTCAGCAATTTTCAGTCAACACAACAATCAAATAATAGTAATTGCTGGAAAATTAAAATATTGTACAAGCAAGCCGCTGACCCCTACAGAAGATTTTTACAAGCAATTTCTATATTTTTTTCTTTGCAGCAGAGCTCCTGTAGGGTTCAGAAAATTTTACAGTGGGGTATGGCAGTCCGTCCAGAGCAGTAATTCAAATTAAATACTCGCAACTCGATTAACCTCTGAATTCCTTATTCAATTGCTTGACTTCTTGTCTTCACTTTGTCTTTTGATTGATTGAATCTATATCTTCTTTTTTGAAAGAAAAACAAGTAAAACAGACAAAAATAAAACCAATTGAAAGGAGAAAAATCTTCATTAAAAAACTAATAAACTGACTCGACCAAAAAAATTAAAACAAGCAACCTACTCTGTGAAAAAAAAAGAAAATTAAGCTTAAAAAAATGAAAAGCAAATGAAATTTTAACTCAAAAAAAATCTAGACTCAACAAAAAAAGCTAATTCAAACCATGCCGAACTCGAGCACAAATAAAAGTTTACGCACTCCACTAACAAATAAACTGCGCCCTGTTTGCTCAACCAACACAATGGTCAAGTCACCTGGTTTTTTCCAGAGAACTACACGGCTACACTCTTCTTATCCCCCAATATAAAGAACCCGAATCTCCCAAATATTGCGCACAAAATCGAAGAAAAAAAGGGATCATGCACTCAATAAGGATTGAAATCCGAAAATAATTTTCTTCGTTTCACAGGAACAGATTATGCAAGATGTTTTTCTTCTTTTTGCCAAATCGATCGCCGAACTGGATCTCGATTTGAATTTCCGATTTGATTTTTTTGTGTATTCAGGTCTCTAGTGTTTTCGAATTTATTCAAATTTTGGAATTTCAGGTCTTTGAATTGTGATTTGGGGATGGATCCGAATAGAATTCGAATCGAAATTTTGGGCTGCGCTTTTTGGTTTGCAGTTCTGGTTTGAGGTGCGGCTTGGGGATGTTTTGCTGTGACCTTGATGGTCAGAATTTGAGAATACAGTTTGGTGAAGAGGTTTGGAAAGGCAGTATGATTGGAAAAGGGTAGATGTGACGAATGGGTGGTAGCAAATGTTTTGTTGTTTGGATAATGGAAGGTATTTGATCGGCGTTTGGGTATTTGACTCGAGGATGGAGGTGTTGTGTTAATGATGATACAGTGGGTGAAAAGGAATTTAATGGAGTTTGCTTGATAGAGAATTGGGTTGAGGTTGACTCGATGTGGTTCGGTGGAAAAACTGCTGTGCGTGATGGACTTTGAACGTGGGTAGGGTATGTTTGGGGTTGATTGTGAAGAAGGTCTTATAGGCAGGAAACAAAGTTGTGCGAGCAGATGATGTAGATGATGAGAAAGGTGATGTAGATGATGGAAATGGTGCACTGTACTACAAGCCTGGATTGTGATTTTGGTAGCAGAAGTTTGGTGAGAAAGAGGCTGGTTGGCAGGAAGGAGATGTTGCGAATTAGCAGAACAGGGTTTGGTGAATTTGTGGCTTGAACTTGGCAATAGGTTTGGATGAAATTGGAGAACTTGGTAGAACTGGAGGAGATGTACGGTGGACCATGGTTGATCGGCGGTGTTTTGTAGCCGAGTCTGGTTGATTGAATGCTGGAGAGAAGGTTGTTTGGATAGAGCTATGAATTGGCGTATGGTTTGGGTGTTGATGACTGATTGTGCGGGAAGCACTATGATTAGAGGATGGGCGGTTTCAGTGCGATGTGGTTGTGTGGAAGATGATCGATGGATGGGAGTGAGGGATTTTTGTGGATGCGGGAAACTTGAATATAGGTAGTAAGTGAGGAGGGTCTGTTGTGATGATAGTTGGAAAGTTTGTAATGATCAAGTGGGTGCAATCAGTTGATCAGAGAGGGTTGGACATGAATTTTGTGGGTTTTTGCTTTTTAGCTGGGAAGATGGAAGTTGTGTAGATGAAGTAAGGGATCGGCACTTGTTTAAACTGAAGGAAATGGTGACTGTAAGGCAGAGAAGAGAAATTTTTGGAAAGGATTTTTTTTAATATATATATATATATTTCAAAAACTTGTAACAGGAGAAAAGGGAAAGAAATGTATTGAGAAATATGGGAAGAAGGTTGAAAGATCGGAAATAAATGGAAGAAAAATTGGCAATTCCTTTTTTTTTGGTTTTTTAGTGAGAATTTTAGAAGTAATGTAACAGTTTGGAAATGAATTGAAAAACAGAAAGAAATAAAAAAATGGCAATTTTTTTTCTTTTGTCTTAGAGATTTCAGTATCAATAGTTTAATATCAAATCATCTAACCAAGATTTTATATACAAGAAAATAAAAGGAAAAATAGAATAAAAACTAATACGAATCAGAAATTAAATAAATAATAAAATTTAATCGTTACCTCCCCGGCAACGGCGCCAAAAACTTGATCGACGCTTTTTAGGAACTAGAAAAGCGCGAATTATGTAATAATACTGCAAGCGCATAGATCGTGTAATATGCAGGTCGAATCACAGGGAGGTAAATTAAATTAAATTATTTATATAATTTCTTGGGTGAGTTAGACAAATCTTTGAGGTTGGTTTTGAAAGCAAACGAAATTGAAACTACAATTAAACTATTATTGAATTGAATCAAATCTGAATCTAATCAAATCTGTATTCAATCCAATATGATCCAGGGAAGTAGTAAAAAGAACAGAAATTAAAATTGCAGAAACCAAAATAACAAACAGGAAACAAAATTAGGATTACCTCTGAATCTAATCAGATGGTCAATCACTAATGAAAATAAGTGCAAAATACAAATAGTGTTCTACCAAATCTAATTGGGTAGACAACACTAATTGCTAAGAAAATAAAAAAATACAGGAAGGAGAAAAAAGAAGAAGACTTTATTAATTCTAGGATGATGTTTCCAATGAGAATACAAGGGTATTTATAGGATAGATAGCCAACCCTAACCCTAACCCTAATACAATGACAAATGGGCCTTAGGGAAACCATAAAAGAGTTTACAATGAGAATTACAAATGGGTCTTAGTGAAATCTAGTAAATTTGGGCCTTTCCTCTTTTCCTCTTGCTTCCTTGACAATTCTTCATTGATTTGTGTTATGCATAGCCTTTCTGCCAATTATTTTCTTATCCAAAAAGCAATTGGATGTGATATCTTCGTCAGTAAGTCTTCATATGTAAATATACAGCAATTTGATCTCTATTTTTATATTTTTCGACTGCATGTAGCTAAGTTGGCATATCTGTAAAAGTGACAAAATAATACCCAAGTAATATTTGTTTATATACAAAAGATAAGATATAAGAGCATAAAATAAATGCATTTTTATGTTAATCAGTTGGCAGCAATTTACATTCGTGAGATAGTCCATCTTCATGGAGTACATTACAATATCGTAAGTGATCGTGGCCCCATTTTTACTAGCGAAATTTGGAGGAGCTTGCAAGAAGCATTAGGTACACAGTTGTGTTTGAGCACTGCTTATAACTCTTAGACCGATGGACAGACGGAAAGGGTGAACAGAGTTCTTGAGGATCTTTTAAGGCTACGTATCATAGACTTCGGAGGGACTTGGGAAGAACACCTTCCTTTAGTAGAGTTTGCCTACAACAACAGTTATCAAGCTAGTATTAGTGTGGCACCCTTCGAAGCTTCGTATGGACGACCTTGTAGATCACCGACTTGTTGGTGGGAGTCTACAGAAAGACTTCTACTTGGACCAGATATGGTTAGAGAAACTTCAGAAAAGATTGACCTTATTCGCAGACGAATGAAGACCGCTCAAGACCAAAAAAAATCATATGCAGATAGAAGGACTGACATTGAGTATGAGGTGGGAGACATGGTTTTCATCAAGGTGCCTCCTTTAAGGAATGTGGTTCATTTTGGATCTGTAGGGTAATTGGCACCAAGATTTGTAGGGCCATTTCCCATAATAGAAAGGATGGGTCAAATGGCCTATAGAGTAAAGCTATCAGAGAGACTATCCGGTGTTCATGATGTTTTCCACGTTTCTCATTTGCGGAAGTGCTTGCATGATACGGCAGAAGTAGTTGAGCCGAGTATGCTTGAGGAAGTAGAGGTGGAACAGGAGGCGACAGTTAGGCGAGTTCCTACCCATATTCTTGGACCAGAGGTTAAGAAGCCACGCAATCGAGAGGTCAAGTTGGTGAAAGTTCGGTGGGGAGATAACCAAGAGGATGCAACTTAGGAGACCGAAGACAAGATTCGCACTTCGTACCCATTTCTTTTCAAGGGTATGTTCTTAACTTCTTTTTCCAAAGCTTTTATTTATGCTTGTTTCTATCACTAAAGTATATCCTATCAATCGAATCTTCGACCTTTAGTTAGGAATCCATGGATGTAAACATGTGTTTGATACATGTTATGTTTAATGGATACAAGTGGATGCAAATGTTTTCTAGTGATTACTCGTGAATGCATATACACACATATTAGCCACTAGATCGGCTCAATCACTCTCATACTGCATATGGACGTGTGTGCATTTTACTTCTTTTAATAGATGAAAGCGGTTGTATCATTATATGGATGTTGCACTTGTATGAATGATTGCGCATACATATAGACTTACATGTTATAATAGGATTATTTGCATACATGTTGGATTCATGGCACTAACATACATTGCATTAAGGAAGTCGACTGAATCAGTAGACCGCCTGATCTTTCGCATTGGTGTAAGTACATATACACATACCTTTGCATATGTTCATATAAGCATTAGAAATCTTTAACGACAATGGATGCTCGTGATTGGTGGATGAGTAGATGGATGTTAGGATATACATTCTTCTTAACTTAGAGATCTTGGGGACGAAATCATTTAAGTCGGGGAGAATGTAATACCCCGTAAATTTTAACAACACTTAAGATGATAAATTAAAGAATACTTAAATAAATATTCAGAATTAAGTGAAACGAACTATGCCATTACGTTCATCTCGGAATTCTGGTCAAAATAGACGTTGGTTTACGTAAAACGGACACCGTATGAAAAAGATATTAATCCTTTAAGTTTGTATACGCATAATAAGAATATATATATATAATAAGTCTAGAATTCAAAACAATTCGGAAAATAGAAGCAGGAAGCAGAAGCGGGAAAATAGACCGTTGGGGTCGACATAGGAGGTCGACCCACCAACAGGGGGGTCGAACCCACCACAGATCTGGGCAGAGTCATGTGCGCTAACATGGACTGATTTATGGTCTAGATTCGTTGGCTGATGGCTATAAATAAGACCCTATACGCATTGTTTTATTCATCTAAATCAATGGTGACGGTGAGATGCTGCTCCAACTCAGATTAAATTATCCTTCTTCTTCTTAACAAACAAGTCACTCAAGTTTGGAGATCTTTAGTTCAACATCTGCAATTAATCTTTTATTTCTTAGATACAATCGCAGTGAGTCTACATTATTTTTAGATCTAAATACTTAAAAGTTATTTTGACATGACTACGAATTGGATCTAAGCCTATGCCTATTTGAATCATACCAGATCTGCCATAACATGTGTATCTAAGTTATTCTGACATGACTATGAATTAGATCTAAGCCTGTGACCATTGGAATTGTATCAGATCTGCTATTATTTGTATATCTAATTCACTGATCAGATCTCATCATGCCTGTTTATGATCATGACACTATGCTTAATCAGTTCTATTATCACATGTTCATCAGATTTGTTCCTATATGCCTATCTTGTCATTATGCCCAATTTTGCCACTATATGTTTATTTGTTGTTATGCCTATTCCTAACATTATATGTCAATCTTGTTGTTATGTTCATTTTTTTACTCTTCCCTTCTTCTTTTCCCTTTTTATTTTTATAGCCAGGCTACCTTCAAGCCTAGGCATACTGCTGAAATATGCAAACGCGTGAAATTAGGAACGAGTGGAAAACGTTAAAATTGGAGCATAACTTGTATTAGGAAATTTGGGCATAACTTGAATTAAATACATGAATATGGATTTAGGGCATAAATCAAATTATGATTTAGATCTTAATTTGGGGCATAAACCAAACTTTGATTAAAGACCTGGATTTAGGGGATACGGTACACAATGAATATGACTTGGGAAAAAGGGGCATGAAAACCTATAATGAAATAGGTATAATTGGTTAATAATGGAAATGCCTAAAATTACAGTAATTAGAACTGTAACTGCGCTTAGACACGAGGTTAGATTACACTTGTTGTAGAAGTCTGGTCGGACCCGACCGGTATATCCAGCGACCACAAGTGGTGAATCTAATGTGAGGGGTCTACGTGCATAAACACATGATGTGCTAAGACATGAGGTTAAGTCTGACTTGTGGAAGAAGTCTGCCCGAACCCGCTCGACATATCCAGCATCCACAAGTTGTAGGTTTAATGTGGGAGGTCTAGCACATTATAACCATAAATGAATAAATGGTAATGAATACTTAACCTGCTCGAATCCATATGGATTACATGAACATGTTAACTTGAGTAAAGGTTAAGTAAACTTGTTTGAAACATTGGGAGGGTTAAGTATATCTTAGGGTGGTGGGTAATATTTATATATAGGCCCCCCAAACTTAACCTGTGAGGTTATGCATTCTTTTACTCTGGTATGGCATGCAATATTTTTTACTTTGGTATGGCATAACCTGTGGAAAACCTAGTAGTGGGGATACAAGCCTAGGGTAGCTTGTATCATCTTGTGTATGAGAACTGTTTCATTTAGTAACCCATATATAGGGATAAAACGAGTACTCCTAACAAGGTCGGAGTCGGGGCACGCTTACAGTTGTGGTATAGGGTTAGGAGCACGTTATTACCCTTAGGGGTAACTCCGGTATATTTAGTTAGTGTAATAACCCGGAAATGCGGGCCAGTTTAAAATTTTTAGTTTAGCAATTTTAGTGAATTTTGAATATTTAAAATGAATTATTTTAAATAATAACGACGAGAAATTTATTTTGAATAGAATTCAAACGTATATGTTTATATAGATCGTCGTTAGAATATAAATATTTATTTTAAATTATAAAAGGAATTGAAAATGGCGCGGTAGTTCGATAATTCGATTTCAAACTTCAATTGAACGTAGCGGGTGCATAACAAACCGGATTTTAGTGAAACATAAAATAATGGAATCTAATTGTGACTATCTTTCCAACTAATCCGAAAAATCTAAATTTTATAGCGGGAATCAAAAGATATGTCCAGTTGAAAATTCTGAATAGTTGCTATGGAATTCAAGCCCTTAAAAATGGAAATTTGGCAAACGACCTCGGATTTCGACGAAACCACTTTTGTTGGATTCGTGATGTCATGTTATTGCTAGATTCCAATTTTCATAATTTTTCGAATCAATATGTGAGCGTGGCAAAGGAAAACGCGTTTGACCAGTTTCAGTTGATTTTAATCGACTGGAAAATGGCCATTTTTCAAATGGTCTCAGAATTTGATGATATAAGTTTTTTTAGGACCGTATCGTCAATACGAAGCTAGAAATAATTTTTCTAGAATTTTTAGAGTTCGTATGTGGCCCCGGTAAATTAAAATGTGCGTTTGAATTTAAAATATAATGATTTATATTTTAAATTTGATGAAAACCTATCGTAAAAGCCGAATTGGGTTACGAAACATATCCCATTGTGTTCGAAATGGGGGTATTTGGTTAGGGGCGACAGTCGTTGGGTGTAAATTGGGATTCGTATCAATAAACAAGTATATAGAAATTAAATAATATAAAAAAAATTAAAAGGGTATAAAAAGAAAAAAACTCTAAACCCTAATTCTTCGGACCCGCCCCCAAAAGAAAAACCGATGGCCCTCAGCCTCTCCCAACCCTCCCCTCCGATCTCCGCGATGGCGCAAGATCATCGTCGGCCACTAGGGGGAAACCGTTCGCCTGGGGGGAGGGGGTTGTCACCAGCCGATGTCGCCAGAGATGCAGCCCCTCGTCGGAGCTGTAATCGAGCTCGAAAGCACTAAACTTCGCGTGTGTTTTTCTGGCGCAAGGGGGTACCGAAGGTGGCGCCGCCACTAGAGAAGGCAGAGTTGGAGGTGGCGCGTCGAATGGGGCCTGCTGATGGCTGTCCGGTCCAGTGTGGTGGCTGCGCAGTTGAGCCCTAGGGGCTGACCTCGTTCGTGAGAATGACTGAAGGAAGACGCAGTGTAAACTTTTAACCATGTAGTTAGATTTTAATGTAAACAACATTGGTTTTCTTTTCTGGTTTTTCTATGAAATTGTTTAAAAATAAATAAAAAAATTATACTATATGAAATTGTTTTAAAAAGAGAATTTTTACTATACATAATTGCTTTAGAAATAGAATTGTTTTTCAGAATAGAAATAGCAATATAGCAAGTATGAAAATACGTACACTTTCGAAATAAAAAATATGATTTCTATTCATATGAAAGGAGATGATGTTGTTTATAAAAGTTATGATTTTCATTTATATAAAAATATGATTTTTATTCATGTAGAGTAATAAAAATATAATTTTTATTATATTACTAGCAAGGTAAAAATAGAATTTTTATCTATATAGTAGCCATATAAAAATGTGATTTTTTATATACACAGCAACAATATAAAAATGTGATTTTTTATATACATAGCAACAATATAAAAATGTGATTTTTATATACATAGCAACGATATTAAAATGTGATTTTTATATATGTAGTGGCTACGGACAGTGAAAGTGACAAAAGGTGAGTGGCGAAGATTTCTACATATGAAGAGTCGTGGCGTTTGGTTTAGCTATTGGTGAGAATTTTTCACTTTTTAATTTTATTTCTAGTTGAAATATATACTAGGATGCAGACGGTGTTTAGTAGCACCCGACACCCGTCGTCCACAGACCATGGATGACTTGTATGCTTGTTTGTTTGATTTTGATGTCTAGTTGATTGTGTAATGTGATGTGAAATGAAATAAAATATTTTATAGTGGAAAATATTTTATAGTTAAAAATAGATTTTTTAACGTGTATATGAAATGAAATAAAAATAAACAAATCGGACGATTTGTTTATATACACACATTTGACTGATATTGATTGGGACGATAAATTTTACACATCGCCCAACTACACAAATAAAATCTGTGTTTGATTGTTTGAAACCCCACATGGGTATTGGGATGATATTTGATGTACACTAATCCCGATTGTTTAGTTGTATGTCAATCGATTGATTGACAAACTGTTATAAGCGTTAAATATTTATATTCGATGCTTATACAGTGTAGAGTGCACTTTGGATGATGGTTGATTATTCATCGTTGTTATTGTATACATGTGTTGTAGAAAATCCATATAATTAACATTATATGGTAATTGATTGGGCTTCATTCAATATTTTAAAAGGAAATATTTGAATAGGAAATATTTGCATAGAAATATTTGAACGGAAATATTTGAAAAGCAAATATTTGAATGGAAATATTTGAAAAGGAAATATTTGAATAGAAATATTTAAATGGAAATATTTGAAAAAGAAATATTTGAAATAGAATATTTGAAAATAGAAATATATGAAGCCGTGTTGATTAGATTGACGCCATTTTGACGTGAACGATATTTATATCGATCTTATTCATTTTATAATGAATATCGATTTTATTCATTCTATAATGAATGTCGAAAGTGATTTCAAAATCTGATGTTTTGAAAAGAATTGAAATTCAAAACGAATTCGAATTGAATTGAATTGAAAACGAATTTGAATTGAATTGAATAGAAAACGAATTCAAATTGAATTGAATAGAAAACGAATTCGAATTGAATTGAATTGAATAGAAAACGAATTTGAATTGAATTTAATAGAAAATGAATTCGAATTGAAACAGAATTGAAAATCGATTTGAATTGAAATCAAATAGAAGTGAATGTAAAAAAAATTTATAAGGGAAAATTCAATTTTGATTTGAATTTGAAATAAAGTTTGAATTTGTTTTTGTAACAAATTTGAAATGATTTATAAAATTCGTTTTAAAAAGGAAATCGACGAAATATATATAATATATATATTATATATATAATGGCCTGAATAGAACGCGCCGCGCCGCGGTAGTTCGTGAATTTCGACCATTGACTTCGAACGGACATTGCGGGAGATCCGACCGTCGGATTCTCCTAAAACCGGAACCGTTGGGTTCGTATCGAAAAGAGCTTTCTAACAAATATTAGAAATTTGAAATCTAACGGTTGGATTTGGAATTATGTCCAAATCAAATTTGGAAAAGGTCGCTGCAAGTGCAGTTCGATGGTCGTTGATGGAAATCGACTGTACGGGCCTTAATAAAATTATTAAAAATAGTAATAATTTGTGTAAAATCACAAGAAATGATTTGGGAAAAATTGGGATGAAAAACTCCATATTTGAAAAGATAAAAATAGATTTTTATCGAAATGAACTAGTTTTGAACTAGAACTATAATTATATTTATTTTTAAATAAATAAATTGAATTTGAAAATAACCAGAATTTCCAATAATTATATTGGAACGGATTTGAATCGAAATTGTCTTCAGAATATTTTGATGTTGGATTTCGTGATGATACAGATATTGTTATGGGAATTTGAAAGATATATATATATATCGTTATTTCCAATATGATATTTGTTGGTCGTAGAATTTGATATTGAATATAAGCCGGTATATTTTCTATTCAGAGCCTTGTATTTAATATCAAATGTGATTTGGGTTTGTCGTGAATGGTGTCTTCATTAACACTGTTCTTAAGCCCAGTTGAGAAAAAATTAAATCTTTTATTTAGATTTAATGAAGTGTACCAATTAAATAATATTTAATTGGAATTGAATTGGTATTGATTTTTGGGTTTATCGTGAACAGTGTTTTAAATAACACTTGTTCTTTAACCCGATAATTAATAGAATGTGATTTTGGGTTGTCGTGAACGGTATCTTCAATAATACTGTTCTTAGACCCAAGGGAGTTAAGAAAATCAGAAACTAACTGGAGATTAGTTAAGTTGAATGGTTTTTGAGGTATTGATCTGATGTTGGTTTCGGCCTTCGGGGTTAATACTTAGGGAATTGCTCACTTGCTAATTTATGGTTAGGGTCTGATTGAAATGTAATGTGATTTTGGGTTTATAGCGAACCGTGTTTTAAAATGACACTGATTCTTTAACCCAGTTAAAGATTAAAACTAAGTGGAGTTTTAATGAATCTTTAATTAGATTGAAAAGATCGAGAATGGAGTATCACCAGTTTTGCTCCAAAGCGATAGTTAAATCTTTAATTAGATTTGGACGTGAAATGGTAATTGAATTTACCGATAACACCGTGGTGTTAGATATGAAGTATTACCAGTTTTGCTTCATGGGATGAATAGGTTGGGATTGGGAAATAAAATAAATAATTACTTCGGTGTGGTTTGCTAATCCCGACTAGTTTGGAAAACCATAATTTGGTTTGAAATGACATCCAAAGGAAGATTAAAGAATAAATTTTAAAGAATTTATCTTTGATAAAATTATTGGGAACCTTTCCTTAAGAACGTGAAATTTAGAAACTAACTGTAGGTTAGCTAAGAAGAATGGTTTCCTGGGTATTGATCTGATGTTGGTTTCGGCCTTCGGGGTTAATATTTGGGGAATTGTTCTCTTGCTAATTTACGGTTAGTGACTGCTGAATTGGAATGAGGCGTATGTTGTGTTTGTGTAACATTTGTTTATAATATACGCGGGTTGTTCGGAAAGGCCAGGTTTATACCCATTCTGAATAACCGATTCGATGATAAGTCGAAGATGATGACGGTGGTCGAAGACCGAAAGTCTTCACATTGTTTGGGTGATTACTGATGATCTTGATTGGGCTGTACACCCAAGATGAGGGAATCAGTTGGTGGTCGTCCAGACGTACTTGGAGATCGACGGATATGCGAGGAAAGTGCCTCCGGTTTCGTTCACACCTAGAATGGACATGTAAATGGATGGTCTGTCTGACATTGTATTCCTTTATATTGTATTCGTTGATCTCTGCTAAATATATATCTGTTTGGCGACGGAGAATTTATTCTCCTACTTAATGCCCTTCTCTGAGACATACGAGCTCAGAGGTTATATATTGGCAGAAATCAGTGGTACGATATGGATTGATAGTGTGGCATGCTGAGATGCAGTGATCCAGACTTTTGTTGAAAAGCAAAGTTTGGTGGATGATGATCAAAGCGCAGCTTTAATAGCATGGCTTTGTATATAGCGTTGATTCGCGAGCCTCACATCCCGGTATGGTGGTAAACTGATGGTTTGATCAGTATGCTTTTTAGTGGATGGGCACCTTAGTGTTGTCGTGGATTCGGTCGACCGAGATGAGCTTAGTGCTCAAGAATATATAGAGTAAGCGGTGTTTTCTCTCGCTGGGACGTAAGCCGCGGTGATACTCTAGTCCCAAAAGTGCGGATGTGCAGACGGGTTTTCTCTTGTTGGGACGTAAGCCGTAGGGAATTGCATTACGCGATCGATCTTTCGAATCAGGAGCCACCATGATGGAAATCCAATTTCCAATACGTGTATTCCGGTTTTATTTGTAGAGCCTAGTATGGCAACATAGTGGGATGGGGCGCTTATGCCGTCTATGATTGATACTTATGATTTGAAGATATTTTATACAATATGCACTTATAATAGTATCAAATGATTTGTTTTAAACGTATCAAGCATTCTTGGCTATTATAAGGTAAAAACCCTATCCTCCGACTTGCGTTGCATTGTGTGATGGGACCTGGGTCTTATAATAGCTTCATTTTTCTTTATTTAGCATTGCGTTGTTGTTTTATGCACTGGTATTCTTGGGAGGAAACCCGTTCCGTGTTATACGGCATGGTCCCTTGATTTACCTAACTTTAAAATAAAGATTTACAACTGTTTTAGTTCTCACACCAGTCCCATGACTGACCTGGAGTTTATTGTTTTAACCTAAACTCTGGGTGCCCTTATTTTGACACGGGCAGCTAGTAGTTTTGGTTTTGCAGATTTATATTCACAGGATCCTGGTTTACAGCTGGAACGATATCCGGAAAGCTTTGTATCTGTATATCTCTTCTAGTTGTGTATTGTATTATTTTCCGCTGTGATGTATTTAAATGTAATTTAAATCTCTGATATTTCTGTGTAATATTTATTTATGCTCTGTATATTCTTGTATTCTGATGGAATTGTTGTAATAACAATGAAATGTTCTTCCATTTGCGTTCTGATTTGTCTTGTCCTCACAGTAATTCGTTCTTTCTCATCTCTTCGGAGACCGGGGAAGTTCGGGTCGCTTCAGTTGGTATCAGAGCTTTGGTTTACAAAGCTCAGAGAACAAGACACATTAGAACCATACGAAAGAATTCATCAGATATTGGATTAGTAATATCCAATGGAGTGACTCTTTAGATATGGGATCAGTAGTATCCTATAACGAGTGTGGAGTATATTTAAAAAAAAAAGAAAACAATTTTTGTTTTGAAAATTTAAATCAATTATTCGTATTTGATTATTTATTTATATTGATTTGGACAATCCAGTATATAAAGATTTTGCATACACGTCTGATCCACGGGTATTCAAAGTTTTAATATAGTGGGTAGATATAAAATCGCACTGTAGTCGCTCGGGGATAATTCTGGTGATGTCGCGACATCATCAGTATTTGTGTTCGAGTTTCGAAGGTGTGATATTTATATATTTCCTATTGACTGGTGTGAGAACCAAAATTAGATAGGGTTTATTGTTGTGATTTGGCATCAAAAACATGATTTTCTGTATATATATCAAAATTATGAATTTGAAATTCTAATTCACTAATTGATTGATGGTTGTGTTGTTTGTTTATTTGTTTGATAATTTTGAACCATTTAGCCTAATTGAACCAAATAGTGAGTGTATCGAAAATTGGTCGCATTTGCTTGCATATACATGTACTTTCCTTGAACAGGTCATAGCAAAGAGGCTAGAGCAGAAGAATAAAATTGTTTGCCCGACAAATAGGTACATGTTTACTATAATTTACTGTTTTGTTTGGGTTATGATGATTTTATGAGCCGATTGGCTAGCCGCTTGGCTTTTTCTTTTTCATTTTGAGATCAGAGGGCCTGTATGGCAATTTCGGGATTTTCCCGTGCTCCCGGTGCAGGGGAGGTTATGGCGAAATTTTTCGAAAATTTAGGGTGTTAGCCAAATTTTTGAAAAATTTGAAAAGTTCTTAGAAACTAAAAAGTTGAAGAACTTAAGCCGTAATCAAAACAATGAAAGTTGAGTTGGTATTTAAAACAGCTTTCGGCTTCGTTCCTTTTTGGGGACGAAAAGTTTTAAGTGGGGGAGATTGTAATAACCCGGAAATGCGGGCCATTTTAAAAATTTTAGTTTAGCAATTTTAGCGAATTTTGAATATTTAAAATGAATTATTTTAAATAATAACGACGAGAAATTTATTTTGAATAGAATTCAAACGTATATGTTTATATAGATCGTCGTTAGAATATAAATATTTGTTTTAAATTATAAAAGGAATTGAAAATGGCGCGGTAGTTCGATAATTCAATTTCAAACTTCAATTGAACGTACCGGGTGCATAACAAACCGAATTTTAGTAAAACCAAAAATAATGGAATCTAATTGTGACTATCTTTCCAACTAATCCGAAAAATCTAAATTTTATAGCGGGAATCAAAAGATATGTCCAGTTGAAAATTCTGAATAGTTGCTATGGAATTCAGGCCCTTAAAAATGGAAATTTTGCAAATGACCTCGGATTTCGACGAAACCACTTTTGTTGGATTCGTGATGTCATGTTATTACTAGATTCCAATTTTCATAATTTTTCGAATCAATGTGTGAGCGTGGCAAAGGAAAACGCGTTTGACCAGTTTCAGTTGATTTTAATCGACTAGAAAATGGCCATTTTTCAAACGGTCTCAGAATTTGATGAAATAAGTTTTGTTAGGACCGTATCGTCAATACGAAGCTAGAAATAATTTTTCTGGAATTTTTAGAGTTCGTATGTGGCCCCGGTAAATTAAAATGTGCGTTTGAATTTAAAATATAATGATTTATATTTTAAATTTGATGAAAACCTATCGTATAAGCCGAATTGGGTTACGAAACATATCCCATTGTGTTCGGAATGAGGGTATTTGGATAGGGGCGACAGTCGTTGGGTGTAAATTGGGATTCGTATCAATAAACAAGTATATAGAAATTAAATAATATAAAAAAATTAAAAGGGTATAAAAAGAAAAAAACTCTAAACCCTAATTCTTCAGACCCGCCCCCAAAAGAAAAACAGATGGCCCTCGGCCTCTCCCGAACCTCTCCTCCGATCTCCGCGATGGCGCAAGATCATCGTCGGCCACTAGGGGGAAACCGTTTGCCTGGGGGGGAGGGGTTGTCACCAGCCGAGGTCGCCAGAGATGCAGCCCCTCGTCGGAGCTGTAATCGAGCTCGAAAGCTCTAAACTTCGCGTGGGTTTTTCTGGCGCAAGGGGATACCGAAGGTGGCGCCGCCACTGGAGAAGGCAGAGTTGGAGGTGGCGCGTCGAATGGGGCCTGCTGATGGTTATCCGGTCCAGTGTGGTGGCTGCGCAGTTGAGCCCAAGGGGATGACCTCGTTCATGAAAATGACTGAAGGAAGACGCAGTGTAAACTTTTAACCATGTAGTTAGATTTTAATGTAAACAACATTGGTTTTCTTTTCTGGTTTTTCTATGAAATTGTTTAAAAAATAAAAATAAAAAAAATTATACTATATGAAATTGTTTTAAAAAGAGAATTTTTACTATACATAATTGCTTTAGAAATAGAATTGTTTTTCAGAATAGAAATAGCAATATAGCAAGTATGAAAATACGTACACTTTCGAAATAAAAAATATGATTTCTATTCATATGAAAGGAGATGATGTTGTTTATAAAAGTTATGATTTTCATTTATATAAAAATATGATTTTTATTCATGTAGAGTAATAAAAATATAATTTTTATTATATTACTAGCAAGGTAAAAATAGAATTTTTATCTATATAGTACCCATATAAAAATATGATTTTTTATATACATAGCAACAATATAAAAATGTGATTTTTTATATACATAGCAACAATATAAAAATGTGATTTTTATATACATAGCAACAATATTAAAATGTGATTTTTATATATGTAGTGGCTACGGACAGTGAAAGTGACAAAAGGCGAGTGGCGAAGATTTCTACACATGAAGAGTCGTGGCGTTTGGTTTAGCTATTGGTGAGAATTTCTCACTTTTTAATTTTATTTCTAGTTGAAATATATACTAGGATGCAGACGGTGTTTAGTAGCACCCGACACCCGTCGTCCACAGACCATGGACGGCTTGTATGCTTGTTTGTTTGATTTTGATGTCTAGTTGATTGTGTAATGTGATGTGAAATGAAATAAAATATTTTATAGTGGAAAATATTTTATAGTTAAAAATAGAATTTTTAACGTGTATATGAAATGAAATAAAAATAAACAAATCGGACGATTTGTTTATATACACACATTTGACTGATATTGATTGGGACGATAAATTTTACACATCGCCCAACTGCACAAATAAAATCTGTGTTTGATTGTTTGAAACCCCACACGGGTATTGGGGTGATATTTGACGTACACTAATCCCGATTGTTTAGTTGTATGTCGATCGATTGATTGAGAGACTGTTATAAGCATTAAATATTTATATTCGATGCTTATACAGTGTAGAGTGCACTTTGGATGATGGTTGATTATTCGTCGTTGTTATTGTATACATGTGTTGTAGAAAATCCATATAATTAACATTATATGGTAATTGATTGAGCTTCATTCAATGTTTTAAAAGGAAATATTTGAATAGGAAATATTTGCATAGAAATATTTGAACGGAAATATTTGAAAAGCAAATATTTGAACGGAAATATTTGAAAAGGAAATATTTGAATAGAAATATTTGAATGGAAATATTTGAAAAAGAAATATTTGAAATAGAATATTTGAAAATAGAAATATATGAAGCCGTTGTTGATTAGATTGACGCCATTTTGACGTGAACGATATTTATATCGATCTTATTCATTTTATAATGAATATCGATTTTATTCATTTTATAATGAATATCGAAAGTGATTTCAATTCTGATGTTTTGAAAAGAATTGAAATTCAAAACGAATTCGAATTGAATTGAATAGAAAACGAATTCGAATTGAATTGAATAGAAAACGAATTCGAATTGAATTGAATAGAAAACGAATTCGAATTGAATTGAATAGAAAACAAATTCGAATTGAAATAGAATTGAAAATCGATTTGAATTGAAATCAAATAGAAGTGAATGTAAAAAGAATTTATAAGGGAAAATTCAATTTTGATTTGAATTTGAAATAAACGTTGAATTTTTTTTGAAACAAATTTGAAATGATTTATAAAATTCGTTTTAAAAAGGAAATCGACGAAATACATATATAATATATATATATATATATTATATATATATAATGGCCTGAATAGAACGCGCCGCGCCGCGGCAGTTTGTGAATTTCGACCATTGACTTCGAACGGACATTGTGGGAGATCCGACCGTCGGATTCTCCTAAAACCGGAACCATTGGGTTCGGATCGAAAAGAGCTTTCTAACGAATATTTGAAATTTGAAATCTAACGGTTGTATTTGGAATTATGTCCAAATCAAATTTGGAAAAGGTCGCTGTAAGTGCAGTTCGATGGTCGTTGATGGAAATCGACTGTACGGGCCTTGATAAAATTATTAAAAATGGTAATAATTTGTGTAAAATCATAAGAAATGATTTGGGAAAAATTGGGATGAAAAACTCCATATTTGAAAAGATAAAAATAGATTTTTATCGAAATGAACTAGTTTTGAAATAGAACTATAATTCTATTTATTTTTAAATAAATAAATTGAATTTGAAAAATGGTTTTGAAAATAACCAGAATTTCCAATAATTATATTGGAATGGATTTGAATCGAAATTGTCTTTGGAATATTTCGATGTTGGATTTCGTGATGATACAAATATTGTTATGGGAATTTGAAAGATATATATATATATATATCGTTATTTCCAATACGATATTTGTTGGTCGTAGAATTTGATATTGAATATAAGCCGGTATATTTTCTATTCAGAGCCTTGTATTTAATATCAAATGTGATTTGGGTTTTTCGTGAATGGTGTCTTCATTAACACTGTTCTTAAGCCCAGTTGAGAAAAAGATTAAATCTTTTATTTATATTTAATGAAGTGTACCAATTAAATAATATTTAATTGGAATTGAATTGGTATTGATTTTTGGGTTTATCGTGAACAGTGTTTTAAATAACATTTGTTCTTTAACCCGATAATTAATAGAATGTGATTTTGGGTTGTCGTGAACGGTATCTTCAATAATACTGTTCTTAGACCCAAGGGAGTTAAGAAATTCAGAAACTAATTGGAGATTAGTTAAGTTGAATGGTTTTTGGGGTATTGATCTGATGTTGGTTTCGGCCTTCGGGGTTAATACTTAGGGAATTGCTCACTTGCTAATTTATGCTTAGGGTCTGATTGAAATGTAATGTGATTTTGGGTTTATAGCGAACCGTGTTTTAAAATGACACTGATTCTTTAACCCAGTTAAAGATTAAAACTAAGTGGAGTTTTAATGAATCTTTAATTAGATTGAAAAGATCGAGAATGGAGTATCACCAGTTTTGCTCCGAAGCGATAGTTAAATCTTTAATTAGATTTGGACGTGAAATGGTAATTGAATTTACCGATAACACCGTGGTTTTAGATATGAAGTATTACCAGTTTTGCTTCATGGGATGAATAGGTTGGGATTGAGAAATAAAATAAATAATTACTTCGGTGTGGTTCGCTAATCCCGGCTAGTTTGGAAAACCATAATTTGGTTTGAAATGACATCCAAAGGAAAATTAAAGAATAAATTTTAAAGAATTTATCTTTGATAAAATTAATGGGAACCTTTCCCTAAGAACGTGAAATTTAGAAACTAACTGTAGGTTAGCTAAGAAGAATGGTTTCCTGGGTATTGATCTGATGTTGGTTTCGACCTTCGGGGTTAATATTTTGAGAATTGTTCTCTTGCTAATTTACAGTTAGTGACTGCTGAATTGGAATGAGGCGTATGTTGTGTTTGTGTAACATTTGTTTATAATATACGCGGGTTGTTCGGAAAGGCCAGGTTTATACCCATTCTGAATAACCGATTCGATGATAAGTCGAAGATGATGACGGTGGTCGAAGACCGAAAGTCTTCACATTGTTTGGGTGATTACTGATGATCTTGATTGGGCTGTACACCCAAGATGAGGGAATCAGTTGGTGGTCGTCCAGACGTACTTGGAGATCGACGGATATGCGAGGAAAGTGCCTCCGGTTTCGTTCTGACCTAGAACGGACTTGTAAATGGATGGTGTGTCTGACATTGTATTCCTTTATATTGTATTCGTTGATCTCTGCTAAATATATATCTGTTTGGTGGCGGAGAATTTATTCTCTTGCTTAACGCCCTTCTCTGAGACATACGAGCTCAGAGGTTATATATTGGTAGAAATCAGTGGTACGATATGGATTGATAGTGTGGCATGCTGAGATGCAGTGATCCAGACTTTTGTTGAAAAGCAAAGTTTGGTGGATGATGATCAAAGCGCAGCTTTAATAGCATGGCTTTGTGTATAGCGTTGATTCACGAGCCTCACATCCCGGTATAGTGGTAAACTGATGGTTTGATCAGTATGCTTTTTAGTGGATGGGCACCTTAGTGGTGTCGTGGATTCGGTCGACCGAGATGAGCTTAGTGCTCAGGGATATATACAGTAAGCGGTGTTTTCTCTCGCTGGGACGTAAGCCGCGGTGATACTCTGGTCCCAAAAGTGTGGATGTGCAAACGGTGTTTTCTCTTGTTGGGACGTAAGCCGTGGGGAATTGCATTACGCGATCGATCTTTCGAATCAGGAGCCACCATGATGGAAATCCAATTTCCAATACGTATATTCCGGTTTTATTTGTAGAGCCTAGTATGGCAACATAGTGGGATGGGGCGCTTATGCCGTCTATGATTGATACTTATGATTTGAAGATATTTTATACAATATGCACTTATAATAGTATCAAATGATTTGTTTTAAACGTATCAAGCATTCTTGGCTATTATAAGGTAAAAACCCTATCCTCCGGCTTGCGTTGCATTGTGTGATGGGACCTAGGTCTTATA
Source organism: Allium sativum (assembly GCA_030737875.1). Lineage (NCBI taxonomy): Eukaryota > Viridiplantae > Streptophyta > Magnoliopsida > Asparagales > Amaryllidaceae > Allium > Allium sativum. Next base: position 536,129,686 of record CM060926.1, read on the forward strand.
ATAGCTTCATTTTTCTTTATTTAGCATTGCGCTGTTATTTTATGCACTGGTATTCTTGGGAGGAAACCCGTTCCGTGTTATACGGCGTGGTCCCTTGATTTACCTAACTTTAAAATAAAGATTTACAACTGTTTTAGTTCTCACACCAGTCCCATGACTGACCTGGAGTTTATTGTTTTAACCTAAACTCTGGGTGCCCTTATTTTGACACTGGCAGCTAGTAGTTTTGGTTTTGCAGATTTATATTCACAAGATCCTGGTTTACAGCTGGAATGATATCCGGAAAGCATTGTATCCGTATATCTCTTCTAGTTGTGTATTGTATTATTTTCCGCTGCGATGTACTTAAATGTAATTTAAATCTCTGATATTTCTGTGTAATATTTATTTATGCTCTGTATATTCTTGTATTCTGATGGAATTGTTGTAATAACAATGAAATGTTCTTCCGTTTGCGTTCTGATTTGTCTTGTCCTCACAGTAATTTGTTCTTTCTCATCTCTTCGGAGACCGGGGAAGTTCGGGTCGCTTCAGTTAGGCTGCCTGTTGTGGTATAGGGTTAAGTCTCTCATTAGAAGTATGCCTAAGTCTACTATCTTATACTTGTTAGGTCTTGTTCATATGACACTAGTATCGATGAAGAGAAAGAGAAAGTACTAGAGAACCACAATATATTCTATCATGTTTACCCTGCTTACCTTGTCCTACCTGCCTTATTGTGCTGTTATCTATCTCTCCAGTTTATATGTTTGTCATGATACTTTTACTTATTTATATGCGAAAAGTAACTGGACCCGCCAGACTTATGTCTGACCTTACTTTGTTTCCTCTTCTTTCTCTTTCGCCCCCCCCCCCCCAAGATTCTCAGGGTGGGAATACTCAAGATTGACCGGGATTCTGCTTTCATGCTTCTTGAAGCTGCTTAAATGTACTGCTTGATTTAATACCTTTTCTACTATGGCTATGGATTTGGGGATTATGCTCTTTTCATGTTTGTTGTACTCTGATGATTTAAGTACAAGACATAAGTTTTAAATTGATATATTGGGTTTTATGCATTTCAGACTTGTGATGTGACTATGTTTTGAACCATGGTGTTTTCTGCTTAATAAAAGTTTTAAATTCCGCTGCTATTTTATATCTGTCTTGTAATGTTTCTGTTTTGTTTACTTGTAATGCTTCACAAAACTTAATGCATTCTCTTAATGAGTGACATTAACGGACGTGGGGTGTCACACCTTCTGACTGCAATACTACTTTTGCAATCAAGGTATACTCACCAGGTAGTAACGCGCAAACCCAGCCCCTGCGAGCACAGCCTAAGCGCTGTCACCGCACAAAGGACTACCAGGAGTACCATCCACGTCCCTCTGAAGCCGCGTGCATCCCTCCAGTGCCACCAAGAAATCAAGCCGTAAATCGAGTAATTAAGTGGAGACGTGCTCCTGTCGTGTCTCTAGACACCCCGATGATCTACCATGTTGGGTTCTTCACCATCAGACGTGCGCACTAGTCCAAGCACATCACGCTAACGTGTTATTTGACCCTATGTCTAAACGTTTAATTACACGCTTGTTCTACCTCATTTGATTTCCAATTAACTTGGTTATTTCCAATTATATTAACTTATTTCCAATTATATTAACTTCTTATTCAAGTTACCAAGTTTACTCTGATCCCCTTATATCTCTAAGGTATTGACCGCTCTTGCTTATTAATCTCAGTTATATAACTTAATCCGTTTAAGTTTATTAATAAGCCGATAACATGTCATTTCCTAGATTGTAATCCAAGGTCTGTAATGTACAATCTCTTTGTATTATTACCATGTAATTCATTGTTTGATTTAATAGTTACAATAATATGTTCTACTTCATATATAATTAAGTATATTCTATCTCAATCCACTTGTTTTCTGTTAACATGTCACTTATTACATATGATTAAATATAACTTATTTTATTCCATAAGTTTGCCTCGTTCTTTCTTATTTAAATCATAATTTCATCTTACACTATCACTACAACTTGCTGTTGTTAACGTATTAACCTAGTTTTCTTAACTAAGGTATACTAATAAGTTTCTTTTTCAATTATTATAACTTATGTTATAATTTCCACTTGTCCCTAGGACAAGCCTACCTATTATATAACATTCTTATTAATGTATTTAATTATAATAGGTTATTATCGTTCCCCGTTCAATCCGATTCTTATATCATTGTAACATCCATTTATTACTATCAATGCCATTTATTCATTTTCCATTATGCACATATATTAATATGTATGTTAGGGCACCAGACCTCTCACATTAAGTTGACTACTTGTGGATGTTGGATTTGCCGGGCAGTTCTGGGTAGGCTTATACCACAAGTTTAACTTAACCTCGTGTCTTAGTACCATTATGTATGTTTATGCATCAGACCCCTCACATTAAACTAACCACTTGTGGATGCTGGATTTGCCGGGGGGGGGGGGGGGTTCGGGAAGACTTCTACAATAAGTTGAATTTGACCTCGTGTCTAAGTGCAGTTACAGTTTCTTAATTACTGAAAATTTTCCATATAATTTAGGCATATCCATTCTTCCAAATTTTTATTGTAATTCTATTTTTAGATATCATACTTAATATTATATTAAGTCTATGTTAACTGATTATCATGTCGCATGTTCTTCCAAACATGTAATTAACCCAACTTTAAAAGAATAACATGTAATTATCTAATCATGTAATTATTCCAATCTAACAGATTAACATGTAATTGTCCCAATTCTCACGGTCAAGGGTTCATATACATAATATGCCAATTAATGGGTTCTTAGGATGGTTCTATATATAATAGTAATCTATTTTTTAACATGTCCTAAACAGTTTTAATACACATTTTTCTACAAATATCAACTGTTTAGCAGATTCATTATAATGGGAAATATAAACATAAATATACTGTTATTTAAAATGGTATAATTTTGATCCATTCACCTAATAGCTTTCCAAATCATGAATCTGGTCTAGGTCTAGCATTCCATGGTTCTCCTAACTTAATCTAGAATCTAAATAACCATGGATTCACAATTCTCAAACTAAAAGAAAAAGGGAAGAAAGAAAAGAAATTTAAATTGACCAAATCCAAGAATTTACCTCACTTCGATTAGAGTTCCGAACACCCATTTGCAGATATACATTCTTTTCCTCTAGATCTTGAATCAAAATTTCCTTAGACTAATTATTCTATTTTTCTGAAGAGACTGGAGGAGGAAGAAGAATGGCAGAGCTTAAGCAGCCTCTCAGAAAATATGAGATTTAGGCTAGGCTCTGCTAGCCTATTTATAGGTGTTTAAGGAAGTGGATATGACCTTGTACATGTAGTGCTGAGTCAGCAACAAATATGGTTTGAAAACAGTCCAGATTCGTCAAACGAATCTACCCAGATCTGGGGTGGGTCAACCCATAGGTCGACCCCCATGCTAGTGGGTCGTTCCTAGGTCGACCCATAGGTCGACCTAGGAAAACATGGGTCGACCCATAGGTCGACCTAGGCAAACGTAGGTTGACCCAACTGGGTCTCGCAAGTGGTTTTAGGCACGATGTTTACGGTTTTAACTTTTTTTTAATTTAAACATTTGATTAGTATCATGTTATACTTTCATTGATTTATTTAAATATTATATTTACATATAATCTCCTCATATGTATATAAAACTTCAAATGCCCATTTTACACGTACATATATAATTCTTACCTATTTTCATTGATTGCAGGTTTATTTTGAATTTCTCCATTGTAACGACCCGGGGTTTTCGACTCTGGAAATCAACACAAAACCCAGCGTCGACTGTTCAGACATCGAAAATACCGGATCATTAATAGAAAGAAATTAGAGGGTGAGATAGAAAAGATAGAACTAATAGAATAGAAGAAGAAGAACACAACTGAGCATAATCAGAGTAAACACGAATCTCACAGCGGAACGAATAAAATATATTAGATAACATAACTTTGAATACAAAATTTTGTACCATAGATACATGTCGTCATCAGAGCACAATACAATATTTGATACAGCGGAAATAACTCTAAAATAACTAGCGGTGAAGCCTCCTGCTTCAAGCTTCTCCAAGTGTATCTGTAAAGCCTGAAACACTTGACTGCCCATACAAATTTGGGCACCCAAAAGTTTAGGAAAAAACAAAACAAAATAAACTCTGGGTCAGTCATGGGACTGGTGTGAGTAAACTCCAACCATATGATTTAACTTCAAAAATCTTTTGAAAGAAAAGGATAATAGTAAGACCAGCCCACACATAAACACGGACGGTTTTTACCTTACTATAACCCAAACATTTTGATATCAAAATCCAGTGATATTATAATAATGTCTAATCAAATAAATAACCAAATAGTAGAACGCTTGCATCTCACGCTCTACATACATAGTATAAAATTAAAAACCACAGGGCGCTTATTGGAGATTGGATTCCAACTATGACAAGGTATGGGACCACCTTCCGATGATGTATCTCTAGAGGCGAATACATCTGGGTTCAACAAGAACATCTTGCAACCCGACCCACACATGACCGACCACTCATTTCGCTTGAGTGTATCGAATGGATATCACCAACGGTTGGGCTCAAACCACCGTTTCCCGAATGGACAGAATCGATAGATTAAGAACAAAAGTAATTTCTCTAGATATGTGATTATACACCCTAATAGAAGCGACCCACATAGCCATGCCGCCTGCCCGATTTTTGTCATTTCCTGGTTGTGAGGCTTGAGGCTACGTCTATCTTTTAGAACATCTGGCCACCATACACTTTGAATGCCACATCGTCAAACCCGTCAAATCACTAGTTGATCTTCCCAAAATATCACGGGTATAAAAGCTAAGAGAAACGAATTTGTCCAACACCAGACGTAATACCTTGAAAGGATCGTCTTATGTGACCGTCTAGGAATACTCTATCAGACATTCGTCTATACAAATTGTCTTGGGACTGGACAAACATAACAGCTCTTGAATTTCACTTCGTCTTCGATTATCTTCAACATAATCTAATTCGCAACGCCTATGCCTATACGGAGTGGTTCTCGAATATTAAATTCAACCGGTCTCTCCGTATCAACAACGATGGTAAAAATCTTTGATAGCCGGTGTTTTAACTATCAAAGGAAAATAAACATCCATCAACAATTTCACAATCACTGGCCCTTTCTAAAATTTCATTTTTATTTCATTTTCTTAGCGAATTCTATATATATCGTTATATCGATATCTATTATCAAAATTTCTTAAAAATATTCTAACTCCTTAAATTTCCGGAAAAATTCGCCATAACCTCCCCTGTACGGGTGACTCGGTCCGATGACAAAACGTCTCTCTGGACCCTTACCATTCAAAAAGAAAATCAAAAAGCCAAGCGGCTTGCCGATTCGGCGCATAAAACCTCATATGGAAATTTAAACGTGTACCTTTTGTCGGGCACTCAATATATAATTGTCATTCCCTTCATTCCATACCTGTTTGAAATATACACGACTATTTCCAATTCATTTCAAATCAATTCAACACGTTTTGCTTTGATCGCCTTCCATTTGCTAATTAATTTTATAATTAGCTTCTTGGTTTCATGTACCTTTAAAATTGAACATATCCCGTTCAAATATATTTGTATTTGCTTATATGCAAATTAAACTTAACATCCTTGCTTGGGAATTCCCAATTCTAATTCACGTTTCATATTTGGATTCACAACACAAATTCACATATTTTCATTTCACTTAAGCATGGTTAAGTTCGACTCAAAATTCTATAACTCATTCCTTGGAAATTAGTTAATCTTATTCGATAATTGAAATTCCGATTCTTGTTCTAAAAATCGGTCGATTTACTCCATTTGAGTTCATATTTATTTTCTAGCTCAAGTCCGGATTTCAAAAAAAGAAATTCTGATTTTTATTCACTAAAAATCCTTTTATTTAATTATATAAACCATTACGGTTTTAAAACGATTATGGCGCTGTTTTTCTGAAATTTTGATTTTGACATAACTCAAAATCTACACAACAAAATCTAGATTTTTTTCTTTCACTAGCAAACTATCATTTAGTCGGTCCGGGCATTTCTTGTTTCATCGAATTTCAACTTATATTGAGCTCTGTATACTCAATAGAAGTTCGAATCGCCAATTTACGAACTACCGCGCCGTGGCGAGTTCGTTTTAATTAAATTAAATATAAACGTTTTAAACTTCGATTATAATGGATTCCAACTCCATTCTCTAATATTTACAAACAATTTCCCAACTCTAACTTAACGTCCCGATCTTTCCAAAAATCATTGAATACTTCATTCTGATTCCATAACTTGGTTATTAGTTATTCAAAGCTCAACCTCCATATTAAAATTCCAATTCCATTGGGTATAAATTATTTTATAAAATACGACATAATCGAATTCAAATTACAATTTTCCTTGATGGGGAAAATCAATTTATTCAACACTCTTCACCATTACAAACTAATATCATCTCTTGACAATAGTGAAGTCGTTCAAGTTGGGGTATTTTAATTACCTCTCAGACCTTGATCGACGACGTTCTTATCTTGAGACGAATAAAAGCTTGTAATATCAAAACTTGATTTAAATCTCACCTTCGATTCCTTTTCTTACATTTGGAAATTTATTTCCAAATTACACGATGAAAATTACTTCATCACATATATAAACCTTATTTATAAATTTACCCCTTTATTAGATTCAGCTTCCATTTAAATAATCTATTGAAACTCGATTTCTATTTTGGACTATTTGATTTCCCTTTTGAATCTCAAGTTGATTTGAAAATACTTAATTATCATCGCTTATATTTACAAAATTTATTTCCATATTAAAACTTAAATTCACTTTTAATACAATTCCAATATCCTTTGAAATATAATTTTATTCTAGGTATTCGACATAGTCGAGTTAAAATCATAAATCCATGTGGATTTGTTTAAATTCAGTTTACATTCCGAATATCGGAACAAAATCTATTGTTTCCTTTTGAAACGATTTCAAGTTATAAATCTCTTTTTAAATTCAAATTTGAATTTAAATACCCAAATCATCCCATGATGATTACCCCCTTCTATTTATAAACATCGTTTATAAATTTTACTTCTTGTTTTAAATACTTAAAACAAGTTTGTATTTCATATTCTATTTGAAATTCAAATTTCCACTTCGAAAGATAAATTTCCTTCTTTAAATTCCTTTCTTGAAATTAAAGTTTAATATTATCAAATGATAATATTTCTTTCCCTTAATAAACAACGTCTATAATTCCAGCAACTTGTTTTTATTTTAAAAACAAGTTAATATTTCTCAATTTATTCGAAATACCATTTCTATTTCGAAAAGTAAAATTTCCCTTTCTTTTCCCTTTTAAGTTCATACCTGGATTTAAATAAATTATCCAATGAAATTCCCTCTTTTATTTATAAAATTTTATTTATAAATAACACCTCTTGTTTTAAATATATAAAACAAATTCTCTATTTCAAATTTCATTTGAATTCCCTCTTTCTATTTTTGGGGAATAAATTCTCCTTTTCAAAAATCATACTTGAATTTACATTTCTAGAATATCCAATGATAATATAATTTTTATTCATTTATAAACAATGTTTATATATTCCACTTCTTGTTTTAAATTATTTAAAACAAGTCCTTATTTCAAATCTTATTTGAAATCCAATTCCCATCCTGGAAAATAAATTTTCCTTTTTAAATTCAAACTTGAATTTAAAAATCTAATATTTATCAATGATAATTTCCCTTTCCATTCAGAACATTGTTATCAATTTAACTACTTACTTTTATTATTAAAAGCAAGTTAATTTTTCTAAATCCATTTGACATTCCATTTTTATTTCGAAAAGTAAACTTTTCTTTTTAGATTCAAATATCCCTTTTTGATATTTTTAAATATAGATATTTGGGCCAGTGATATTTAAATATCCAAATAACCAAACCATCAGTCCAATTCAACACATCATACACATGTAAGTATGTAAACAATAAAAAATAAATTTGAGGAATCCAGTTGGATCCCTCCAACCTGTTTTCCCTGCATCCACAGATGTTAGTCAACAAAAATAATACCAATCCTGCTTCAAGGCAGGATATCGCGGTATAAAAGGGGATCCACTTATGTACGTGGACGTAGTGTCATCCGCTAATGATACGGCGGGAATCCGCTAATAGTGTTGCGGGAAATCCAATAACCACAATAATTCAACAATTCATTCATGCACCCAAGCAACCAACAAATTTAATTTTAATGATAGAAATAAATTTAAATATAAAACAGTGAGTGAGATTTACTCACCTCGATTCCATTTTCCGAATATCCATTTAAATGTCCAAATTGTTGCGTCTACTCGAATCACCTTAACCGAACATATTTTGTACCTTATCTGCCTTGCAAATGTTCTCGACAAATCCACGATACAATCCCTGAATAGCTCCAAAATACCGCATTCAGCCCCAATTTCGGTCCATTTCATTTTGACACTTCCACAATCAATTCACCATCAATCCACCAACCTTACTGTATGTGTCACATACCTTCAGCCCAATGTATCGATCCTCATCCAATCCCATTGCTTCACTCTCGATCAACAGATCCTATTCGAATCCGAACCAATTAAACCTCCACTTCAGCACAGACCGGACACCCCTATCCAAATAAAGAACTCAACACTGTCCCCCCCCCCTTAGCGCGATGTCCAGCTCGCAACTATACAGGGTGCGGCACTTTCTGCTTCGATCCCACCTTGAACAACCATCATTGATGCGCCTCACCATGCTGAGTTCGCCCAGGAACTCAGATCGAACCTCGACGTCATCAACTTGTCAAAACCCATACCCTGATGTCGATGCCGTAATTCGAGCTTGGATAAAAACCGCATCTCACCAAAATTCAATACTCAACATCGAATGTCGAACCCCTAAAATAAATTCGAAATCATATTCGTATTCGATTTCCACTTTTTTATTCTTTTTTTTTTTTTGAAGCTGAGGATTTGGTTTCTGATTGGAGAAAAGGAATGAAAGGGGAATACTGGAATTTGGTTTCGGTTTTAGAATATGGGAAGATACGAAGGTCGTGTTCGTTTATATAGACGCGACATTAGACAAACCGTACCACACCCTTAATTTCCTACCCTCTGAGATATTGAAATGGGGAGACATATTCTTCTGCTCGAGAAGAAAATATGTTTGCGCATAGAAGAAATTTGTCGGCTCTGAGATGATATAAATATATTTTTGATTTGATATTGTTTTTAATTAAATATCTAAATATATCGTGGCCTCTTACTTGAAATCTCTGAGCCGCTATATTAATGTGACGACGGACGACCCCAATATTATTCCCTATTTTGAATTCAACGGAATGGGTTCTGAAATTAAATTTGACTGTATGAAGAAAATAACAAATTTGTATTGACAATTTATATTAAATTCAAAATATAAAAATTCAGTTAAATCTATTGATAATAAAATTTATTACCATTTTAATTCAATATAGAATTTATATAAATCGACTGAACTGTTTTGATTCAGTTTTAACTGCGACTTCAATTATTCTTGTTTTCGAACTACGATAATATAATATCTTGAAATTAAATCGTATTCGATTATTAATTCGATAAATTAAATAAAAATCCATTTATCATTCCAAATCAATATTTAAAATAAATTTAAATATTCAATATAAAATAGCTTCAAAAATCTGGGACGTTACATCCATTGTACATATATATTTTTGCACACATACACGCATAAATTTACATATACATATATTTTTATATCCCTTTTTATATATAATCTTTCTTATATGTGCATTTGTACATATTTTCTCTTTAGAACATTTATTATTTTAGCTGTTCCTCTAAAATAAAAATATGGTGCCCGCGGGAATTGAACTTTCGCCACTCTCATGAAAGTCATATGCTCTTACCAACTTGACTACATAGGCTTTTGTTAACAAGGATTAAAACAATGGTGGTCATTGTTCTTTTCTTATTTCGCCTTTTCATATTTTTTGTACTATATCATTTAACGGTATATATTTCATTTTAAATCCATTTTCTACAATGCATAGGTCTAAATTGACTAGAAAATCGCCATGGACGCAATGACGCTAATACCGTGACCAAATTCTAGAAGCTCTTCAAATTTTTATTCAATTAAAAATATGGGGTGTTACACTTCTTGTGTTTCCACCATTTCTTGTTTGAGCTCACTAACTTAGAAGCTTGCTCCTTAATCTCTGTAATCTCCTCTATTCCATCCTTATGCATAAGAACCATATCTACTAATGACTCAAATATCACTCCTATCAGAATATGTGCCATAGTTGACCTTTGGAGAGGATGATTCAGTCCTCTTGCAAATCTGACAACTTTTTTATGAGCTTTATTGACTAAATCCATCCCGAATCTCGATAGCTCATTGAAGTAATTGATATACTCCTTGACAGAAAGATCTACTTGCTTCAATCCAAGAACTGGTCTAGCTGCATTCCATCCTATTCCTGCCATAATATTCCCCTCCAAATTGATGTCGAAATCCAGCCCAATCAATATCTCTACCCTACGCCTCAACTATAACCCACCAATAGGATGCCTCCTCTTTCAACTACCAAGTGGTCAGCTGAATTCTTTGGCAATTTCTGAGCTCCAATAATCCAAAAATCCATTCTGTACCCCGATTAAAGTATGAATCTCTACAAAAGTCTCTGTGCTCGAGGAAGTCTTATCGCCTACGTTCGAGTAATCCTTACAAAGTTTAGAGAAGCTGATACCTGCTAGAGGATTAGGAGGAACCACTACAGTGGGTGCTGGAGCTTACACATGCTCTTTCTCTTTGGTTGGTCCCGTAGCCTTGAGGTATCAACGAAAATAACCTAGAACTGGGACTTCCTCATGAAGATTGGGGGTCCTTGATCACCCCCACACCTCTTAACATCACCCGTATGAGTATTTCACAAACGAATATGAAGCGTATGGGTATAAGATAACATTACAAAGACTAAACTTCACAAGATAGTATATGAGAACACAACTAAATTTAAACCTTTATTTAAAACAGAACATAATTGTTATTGCATCATAAAATGCAACTTCATCATAAACCCACAACTGTCTTATGAAAACCAAACATAATTAGAGTACTAAATAAAATCCCTTTCAACATTAAATGCTAAATCAAATCGAACGTGGAATAGTACATGAACAAGCAGAAATCTCCAATAAGCTAAGATAAACAAAGACTATGTCAACTCTGAGATCCTCCGCCTTGAGAACTGGAGGGAAAGGAAGAGAGAAGGAAGAAAGGAAATTAGGTCAGATATAAGTCTAGTTAGTCCAGAAATTATTAACATGAGTATCAAAATAAGAAATTTAGATAGGACAATAGTTTCAAGAACGTATGGGCATAAAGGTAGTAAAATATACGCTAAAAAGACAGGCATGATTGAAGTCGATTGTTCTCTGATTCATATCATTACAAATTCTGCACCAACTTATCAAAAACCATAATTTGGACGTTACCTAACTTCTACCCTATGATCGACTCCTATACCCTTACGTGATAACTTATACCCACTATGGGCCTCAGATTATCAAGCCTGACCCCATCAGCTCTAAAGATATAGCATTCATCACCGGCGTTAAACATCTTATTTTTCCCTAATTGGGGCAATGCATGCTCACTGTTCCCCTAGAATGTACCCGTACCCACCTCGGTTGGACCTCTTACTACCTAGTGTAGTAAAGCTTGCCTTCGTCTCCTCCTCGTATGAGACCTCTATGATAAAAATGGATATTGCCTGATATGGGTCCCCAACCAACTATGCAATCTGACTCAAGTCACCCCTAGAATTGGTCCTCAATTATTTAATTTATTATCATTCAGCCACTTATTTTCCCTAATCAGTCTACGCTACCGGAGCGGGCCATAATTATAAGCCACTTATTTTTCCCAATCGGCCGTCACTGCCGGAACGAACTCTGACTACACATTTATTGGTTAGGCCACTAATTTTCCCCAATCAACTTATGCTGTCAAAACGTACTACAACCATGAGCCACTTATTTTCCCCAATTGGTATACGCCTCTAGAACAAACTCCCACTACATGCTTATTAATTATTTTTAAACTTAACGCACGCTTTAAGCTTAATTATTAAGCCTACTCCTCCAATATCGGCGTATGCTGCCAGACGGACTCCCACTACATGCTTATTAATTTATTTTTAAACTTAACATAAGATTTAAGTTTAATTAATAAGCCTACTCCTCTAATATAACCTCTTATTATATTTTATGTTGTATTAAACATTCTGTTTAGATTATGACGTTGTTATCATAATTATATACAACCCCAAAATCCCCGTTAATTAGCAAATTACTAAGTCGGTCTATTCTATTTTCCTGTGCATTCTCCAATTATATAATTTATCAATTATTATGTAAATTATAGCTCATTTATGGATTGAAATATTTATCTAATTCCAACATTCCCCAAATTGCAGTTTATTTATGAATTACTATAAAATAGCAAACTATTTTACCATTTGAATACCCCCAAAATCATATTAATATAATAATTACATAAAAATACTCACAAAAATATGCAATCCAATAGGCCCTTGTAGGAATATTTAGATCCATGTATTAAATATTCTCCTAATTTATGTCTATATAGAAAACCTAAATCTCAGAACTTCATTATTTAAGGAAGAAATTTTGTATAGTAGAGGTAGAGAATAGGGAATGGAGTTAGGAGAATTAAGGTTAGGAAGAGGAACATTTATAATAGAGTTAGGCCACTTAGAACCCTTAGGTTTTTGGTTGTTAACTTGGTCCATCGGATGTGTAACAACCCGGAAAATCCGAACCAATTTAAATTTTTTATTTTGGCGATTTTATTGAATTTTGAATATTTAAAATGATTTATTTTAAATAATAACGACAAGAAATTTATTTTGAATAGAATTGGAACGTATATATTTATTTGAATCGACATTAGAATATAAATATTTATTTTTAATTATAAAAGGAATTGGAAATGGTGCGGTAGTTTGAAATTTCGAATTCAAATTTCAAATGAATGTACATGATTCAAAATAAACCGGATTTTAGCAAAACCAAAAATATTAGAATCTATTTGAAAATATCTTTCCAACGAATCCAAAAAATTGAAATTTCATAGCGGGAATAAAAAGTTATGCCCAGTTGGAAATTCAGAATAGTCGCTATGGAAAATGAACCCCTTAAAAATAGAAATTTTGCAAACGACCTCCATTTTCGATGAAACCACTTTTGTTGGATCTGGGATGTCAAGTTATTTCTAGATTCCAAAATTCATAATTTTTTGGATTAATATGTGAGCGTGGCAAAAGAAAACGTGTTTTGACAGTTTCAATCAATTTGGATCGACCAGAAAATGACCATTTTTCAAACGGTCTCCAAATTTGACGAAATTAGTTTTGTTAGAACTGTATCGTCAATACGAAGCTAGAAAATATTTTTTGGGATTTTTTAGAGTCCGTATGTGGCCCCGGTAAATTGAAATGTGTGTTCAAATTCAATATATAGATTTATATTTTGATTTGGATGAAAACTGATCGAAATAGCCAAACTGGCTTACGATACATATCCCATTGTGTTCGGAATGGGGGTAATTAGTTATGGACGACAGTCGGTGGGTTCGGTTTGGGGTTCAAATGAAAAGTGTACTCTTTAAAATAAAAAAAATAAAAAAAATAATAATTAAATACATTATATAACCTTCTCTCCCTCCCCCTTTTTCTTCATTACAGTCAACGCAGAGAATCAAAAAAAAAAAAACCAAACACAAAATCCACCACGCCTCCCTTCCAACGCTCCACCGCGTCGCCTAGCCCCACGCCGCACCGCCGCCGGCGAACTCTAGCCCCCATCGCCCTTCCTCCAGACCACAAAACTCCCAAATCCACGCGCCAAATCCCAAAAGCCCAAACCCTAAATCGCCCTATCGAGCCACTGCACCACCCAGCCATCCACCGCTATCCCTCTTCGAGTTCATCCCCGACTTCGACGGACCAGACCCCCCCTTGCGCCTCCCTCTGGAAAGAAACAGTAAGTTTAATTCTAAATTTTATTTACTTATATGTTTTAAATGATTTTTTTAAAAAAAATCTGATTTTATATATGTTTTAACATAAGTAAAATTGATATTTGATATGTATAATAGCAAAATTAAGATTTGATTTTAAACGATATAAAGTTTATATATTTAAACTTAAGAAAGTTTATATTTTTAACTTACGAAAGATTATTTTTTTAACTTAAGAAAGTTTATATTTTTAACTTATGAAAGATAATATTTTTAACTTAGTAAAGACGAAATTTTTAATTAGAAAAAGATATGATTTTTAATTATATAAAAATTCGATTTTTATATATGAAGGAGCGGGTAAAGAATATGATTTTTACATTATATGTAGCAGAATAAAAGTCTGATTTTTATAATGTATGTAGCGACATAAAAATGTGATTTTTATAGCGTTGAAATAAAAATGTGATTTTTAATGTGAACAGCGTGAAAAAGATTACGTTGGAAGATTGGGCAAATCCAAACGGTTCAGAAATTCAGAAATAGAGAATGGCGGAGTGGAACCCAAAGGTGAGAACTTCTCACTTAAATTTTAATTTCTCGTTAAAATATATACTAAGATGCAGACGATGCTTAGCAGCACCCGACACCCGTCGTTCACAGACCATGGACGACTTGTTTGGTTGTGTGTTTGGATTGATTTTTTTGTGTGAATTCGGTTGTGATGTGGAATGGGAAACAAAAATATACGTGTGTTGAATAAAACCAAAATATTCATGAGGAATAAAATAAATATTCATATGTTGAAATAAATATTTTATCGTTAAAAATATAATTTTTAACGTGTATATGAATAAAATAAATATTTATAAACAAATTGGACGATTTGTTTATATACACACATTTGACTGATATTGATTGGGACGATAAATTTTACACATCGCCCAACAGAACAAATAAAACCTATGTTTGATTGTTTGAAACCCCACACAGGTATTGGGATGATATATGACATACACTAATTGTAACACCCCATAATTTTATAACATTAAAATTCACAAATTAAAGTATACTTAATTTTTAGAAAAGAATTAAGTGAAATGGGTTTCACAGAGATATATATATATATATATATATAAAAATTAAAAAATAAATAAATAAATATGCGAAAAAGTTCAAAACAGCGAATTGGGAGGGGGAATAATCGAACCGGCCAATTTTTGAGGTCGACCCAAGCCCTGCTGGGTCGACTAGGGGTTAATCCAGGGTGTTTGGCTGCAAACCCGTGGGCCGATTCGCTCAAATGCAGATTTTGCATTTGATTGGTTCTCATGGTTCAGGGTTAATCTAATGGTCCTAAATAACTTCCTACACCTATAAATACATCCTAATGCTAACCCTAAACCTAATTAAAATAGAATAGTTACCGTCATACCATCGCCATGGAAATCAATGGAGTCGCCGCCAACTAAGAAACAAGAAAAGCAAATTCAATTCTAATTCTCTCAACCCTAAAGCAAAGCAAAACTCTCTCTTTTCTTCTCTAAATTGTGAGTATGATGATCTTAACAAGATTATTATCATTTTAATTAGGTTGAGTTATGAATGGATTATGAGTAAATGATGTGAATTATCATATATGTTGTTGTAAACCCCTTTTGCTATCATGTATATTGTAAATCCAATGTTATGTGATGATGATATCTTATATGTTGTAAATCATGCTATGATGATGTTATGTATGTTGAAAGTTTCTATGCTAAGTTGTGATGAATCATACATGTTAAAAAGGCCATGATGTTACCATCTATGCTAGTTAGTTCATATTAATTAAATCATCATGTTTGGGTTATGTTGATCTATATGACAAGTCACATATGCAAGTTAGATTGATTAGAAAAGTTATGAACATATGCCAAGACATTTATTATGACATCTAGAATTATGCTATGACATATGTGATATCCTATGCTAGTTCACACCATCATTATGTTGCCTAAAAACCCCATATGCAAGTTTATGTATAGATTTGGGCTATGATCATATCATGTAAATTGAGACATTTAACAAGTTGACACCTTTTGATCCTTAACATGTGTAGTTTATGCAAGTTTCACCCCTATTATGATTAGATTTATTTTAATTGTCTATATGTTGTGATAATTTATCTTTGTGCTAGGTGTTAGACTATACAAGTCTAGCCTATATTATGCGTTGAATAAGCGAACGTATAAACGTGGGGTAGGGGTAATATTAAGGATTTAATACTAAAAAGTTGGGGTGCAATTGATATGATTTTGCATGCCATAAGTGGATGGCCATAATTGAGTCAATTATGGACATCATTAAAAGTTGACTTAATTAATAATTTGAATAGGGGATTATTAAAACTGGGGTAAAAGATTTTAAGTGTTAATCAATGCTTAGGACACGAGGTTGGACTCGTTTGTGACGTAAACCTGCCCGGACCCGCCCGGCAAATCCAGTGGTCACAAATGTCAGCCCAATGTGAGAGGTCCTAGGCCTAAACTAAAGCATAACGGTTGTAAAGACACGAGGTTAGACTCTTTTATGGTGTAAGACTGCCCGGACCCGCCCGGCAAATCCAGCTGCCATAAATGCCAGTCTAATGTGAGAGGTCTTTATGAGGTTATGGCCTGAATGAATTAAGAAATACTTAAC
This sequence comes from Allium sativum, assembly GCA_030737875.1. Lineage (NCBI taxonomy): Eukaryota > Viridiplantae > Streptophyta > Magnoliopsida > Asparagales > Amaryllidaceae > Allium > Allium sativum. The sequence goes on from CM060926.1 coordinate 536,146,526, forward strand.
CAGATAAACATGTAAAGTGGGACATGGGGGTTAAGTAGGTGCCTTGGGTGGCACGAGGAATCTAGGGGGTGCCCTTAGTGGCATGTGAAATACGATTAGTAAGACTTAACCAAACACACATGTAAATGAACATGACTAAGAGGGTTAAGTGGGATATACTAGTGACAAGCTTAGGTGGGTAGCTTGTGGGGGCCCATTTCGACCAGTATCCCAAACGTATCTTTGTGGGCTCGACCCAAGTCGAGGACGGGGCACGCATGCTGTGTTTGACTGTAAGAGGCCAAAACGGAGAGCGGTGGCAACGCAAGTCCAACGGGTTTCATATGCGTGTGTGGACCCGGGCTGGTAGATAAGACGTTGTTGCATCGTGTAGGTATAAGCCGTGCATTCTCAAGTTGTATCGGGTTGCCACTTTAGGGGAGTGATACACACCATTGTGGGGCTAGCACGGGTATCTATGAGTAGGGAGCCGATCGAAAGTGGGTAGTGGGGTACACCTAGTGGAGATAGGGGCAGACGTCACCTATGTAGTCAGCTAGGGGTACGTAAGGCTATTTATAAAGTTTCTGTCTGAAGCAAGTGGGATCAAACAATAGGGTGACTGGTGTGGTGCAGTGTAGTGATGTGTGGTGCAGTGTAGTAATTATTCGTTAGTAATTAGGTGTGCCTTTACCGTTATCTTTAACGTTATCTTAAACGCTATCTTTATCTTCCTAAGAGTTCATAGACATTTACTTGTCTTCCAGCTTATGCCTTAGTCTAGTTATTTTGATAATAGTATTGTTAGAATTATCATACTCGCCGGACTTTATGTCTGACCCCCTCTATTTCTATCCTTTTTCCCCCTCCAGGTCCTCAGGTTGGGCACAGCTCTAGTGGAGTTTGATTGAATTGCTTCATCTCTCTTTGGAAAGCTTGGACCGTTGAAGTAAAGTCCAGCTTGTTATCTTTTTACTGGCTATTTATGTAATGGGATTATGTATTTTGTTTTTATGAAGATGGATATTGTACTTGGTTATGATCTATGGTTTTATGATGTAACAAACATGTTTAATTTCCGCTGCAATAAAATGAAGTTTTAGATTTCCAAGTACTATTTATTATCTGTCTTGTTGTAATTTTTCTGTTCTATATTCACTTATAACCTCCATAGAAGTTAATGCATTTCCTTTGTGAGTGACATTAATGGACGTGGGGTGTTGCACGTGGTATCAGAGCTTAAGGTTACCAGAACAGATAAAAATACTTTAGAAAAATAGTTATTTTTGGAAGAAGTGTTTTCAAAAACATGTTTTAATGAGAAATTTAAAGAGAAAAGTTTTTAAGAAAAACATAATCCCCAATAGCCACATATCTTTATCTTTCGAATTCTCCATTTTGAATCTTTCCTTTTTCGTTTCAGCATGGTTGAAGATCTTAATCTACCCGACGGTGTAATGATACCAGGATGGTATAGGAGTCTTTGGAGGCTAGGGCCGCTGCAGGTCCAGCCAATGTTCCTCCACCACCAGTTGCACCCGTTCCTCCTCCTCACGTAGATACTTTTGCAAAGACGTGCAAGGAATTCAAGGCTATGGGTGGAAAACCATTTCAAGGGTCAGAAACGTTTGTGGAAGCTAGAGATTGGCATAAGGAGGTGGAAGAATTGCTAGAAATCTTTGAAGTAGAAGAAGGAAAGAGAGTTCGTTTAGCAGCTAGGTTGATGAAGGGAGAGGCCTCGTTTTGGTGGGAGGTCATTAATGGGAGCGTCCTGTTGACTCTTGGGCGGATTTCAGACGTAGGTTCGAGGCGAAGTTTCTCTCAAGGGAGGAAGAAAATCTATATATGGAAAGGTTCTTGACATTGAAGCAAGGAAGCTCATCAGTGAAAGAATATGTCCATAAATTTAATCAGTTAGCAAGGTTTGGCTTGGACTTAGTGAACACGCCGGAGAAGAAGGCGCTGAGGTTCGTGAATGGCTTGAATTAACCATTGCAAGGGTTGGCTATGACCCACATCCCGATGGGGGCCACCTTTGAGAAGTTAGTAGAAATGGCGCTCATGCGTGAGGAGAAAAGCGCTAAAGCTGATAAGGCACCCGAGAAGAAAGGGGATCAGAAGAAATCACAACAGCAAAACAAAAAGGGTGGAAAAGACAATAATGGCAAGGGAAAGAAGAAGTGCTTTAACTATGGAACCCCAGGCCATCTCAGCAAGGATTGCCGAAAGAAAAAGAAGACAGGCTGTTTTCATTGTGGCGATGCGGGACATTTAGTGAAGGGCTGCCCAAAGAAGGGGCAGAGGGCAGGAGCTACCTCAGGAGGACAGGTGCAGGCTCTTATGGCACCAGGGCAGGCAAGGGGACAAGTTCAGGCTCTCGCGGTCCCACTGCTGCAAGAACGAGGTAGAACCATTTCTGTTGAAAGCTTAGTTTTTCTGTTTGATCATCCTGTCCGTACCTTATTCGATTCGGGCGCATCATATTCGTTTATCTCTACATCATTAGTTGAATCACTGCACTTAAACACCAGTTTAGTAGAGGATCCCTTAGTTGTTTTGAATCCAATAGGGGGCTCAACTTATTTGTCCATGATGTGTTTGGATTTGAAAATTTCCATACTTAGCGTTGAATTTAGATGTGTTGCTTATGTGTTGGGCTTCATGGGCTATGGGCTAATTTTAGGAATGGATTGGTTATCTAGAAATGGGGCCGTTCTTGATTGTGAAAGGAGAGTAGTTAGGCTCGTGACTCGCCTTGGCAACACTCTCGAAATCTTCTGTAATCCCATAAATTCGGTTATGCTAAGTTATCTAGAATCGCTTGACGCGTCTGAGGAAAATCTACGAACTGTTAGAGTGGTCCGAGAATATTCGGATGTGTTTGAGGAGGTGAAGGGATTGCCTCCGAAGCGGGAGATAGATTTTCGAATATATCTTGTGGATAATGCGAAACCTGTATCTTTGCCAGTACGCCATATGGCTCCACGTGAAAGGAGGGAACTCGATAAGCAAGTGAAGGAGTTGCTTGAGAAGGGGTTCATAAGACGAAGTATATCGGAGTGGGGTGCTCCAGTATTATTTACCACGAAGGCGGATGGGTCCCTTAGACTTTGTGTGGACTATAGAGAACTTAATAAACTTACTAAGAAGAACAGTCACCCACTGCCGAGGATTGATGATCTCTTCGATCAGTTAGTTGGCGCCTCAGTGTTTTCGCAGTTGGACTTAGCCACTGGTTTCCATCAGTTGAGAGTAGCTGAGGATAGCATTGACAAGACTGCCTTTAGGACTCCGGACGGTTTCTATAAATGGCTAGTGATGCCCTTCGGTTTGACAAACGCCCCCGCATACTTTGTTGATTTGATGAGTAGGGTGTTTAGGGAGTACCTTAACAAATTTGTGGTAGTCTTTGTAGATGACATCTTGATCTTTTCTAAGGATGAAGAAGAGCATGCCCTACATCTTAGGGAAGTGTTGGAGACTCTTCGAGCGCATAAGCTTAAAGCTAAATTTTCTAAGTGTCACTTTTGGAGGAAGGAAGTACGGTTCTTAGGACACGTGGTTTCCAAAGAAGGGATAGCTGTAGATCCCACGAAGGTGGTGGCCATCCAAGATTGGAAGGTTCCCAAAAATGCTACCGAAGTGAGAAATTTCTTGGGGTTGGCTGGCTACTATAGGAAGTTTATCAAAGACTTCGCAAAGATATCAGCTCCACTGACACGCTTGACGAAGAAGAACCTAGTTTTCACATAGGACGTAGATTGTGATGATGTGTTCCAACGTTTGAAGAGAGCTTTGACTTCAGCCCCAATCTTAGTATTGCCAGACGGGAGTAAGCCGTTTACCATTTATACTGACGCTTGTGGAACAGGACAAGGCACAGTCTTAATGCAAGAGGGTAGGGTAATAGCCTATGGTGGAAGGCAGTTGAGAGCGCATGAGAAAAATTATCCTACACATGACCTAGAATTGGCCGCTATTGTTTTCGCGCTTAAGTCTTGGCGTCATTATCTTCTTGGCGAGAAATTCGAATTATTCACTGACCACAAGTCTTTAAAATACCTATTCTCTCAAAAGGACTTGAACTTAAGGTAGCAAAGGTGGATGGAGTTCTTGGCGTCCTACGACTTTGAGATAGCATATACCCCTGGTAAGGGTAACATGGTGGCCGATGCCTTAAGTAGAAAAAGATTATCCTTAAGTCCTTTGTTTGTTGAGCGGCGAAGTTTAGAGTTCATCTCTATGTTTGACTTTAGACCTTCTGTTGACTTCGTACCCGGTTTGCTAGCATCCTTAGAGGTCAGACCTACGCTTTTGGGACGGATTGGCGAGGTACAGCGAGACGACCCGCAGTTGGTTGAGTTAGTAGAAAAACTCAAAGGAGGGGAGTCATCAAGCCATCTCCGTAGGTATACCCTAGACGATAAGGGTTGGTTACGTAGGGACGGTAGACTTTGTGTACCAAAAGACGATGACCTAAGGAAGACTATTCTTGACGAAGCACATCGTTCGAAGATGACCATTCATCCCGACGGGGACAAGATGTACAAAGACATGAAGAGAGTTTACTTTTGGGCCGGCATGAAGAAAGACGTGGCCGAGTATGTCGCTAGATGCTTGGTATGCCAACAAGTAAAAGAGGAGCAAAAGAAACCCGGTGGGTTGCTTCACCCATTGGAGGTTCCACTATGGAAGTGGGAGAGTGTCTCGATGGATTTTGTGGATGGATTACCGCGATCGAGGAGGGGTAATACGGGGATTTGGGTTATAGTAGATAGACTTACTAAGAGCACCCATTTCATTCCCGTGAAGAGTAAGAGGACTGCTCCATGGTTAGCTTATGTATACGTTCGAGAGATAGTTCGTTTGCACGGTGTTCCTTCTAGCATAGTGAGCGACCGCGATCCTATTTTCACTAGCGAATTTTGGAGAAGCTTACAAGAGGCGGTAGGGAATCAGTTATGTTTGAGCACCGCATATCATCCTCAGACGGACGACCAGACTGAGAGGGTGAATCGCATTCTAGAGGATCTGTTGAGGCTATGTATCCTAGACTTTTGGGGTACATGGGAAGAGCATCTTCCATTGGTTGAGTCTGCATATAATAATAGCTTTCAGTCCAGCATTGGTATGGCACCATTCGAAGCTCTTTATGGACGACCTTGTCGTTCACCTACATGTTGGTGGGAATCTACGGATAAGATCTTACTTGGGCCCGATATGATTTGGGAGACTTCGGAGAAGATTGACTTGATTCGAAGGAGGATGAAAGCAGCGCAAGATAGGCAGAAATCTTATGCGGATAAGAGGAGGACAGATCTTGAGTTTAAAGTTGGGGACATGGTCATTGTCAAAGTGTCTCCATTACGAAACGTTGTTCGCTTTGGGTCCGTTGGGAAATCAGCACCAAGGTTTGTAGGGCCGTTTCCTGTTATTGAGAGGATTGGACGGATGGCGTATAGAGTGGAGTTGCCCGAGAGACTTAGTGGTGTACATGACGTATTCCATGTGTCACATTTTAGGAAGTGCTTGCACGAGACCGCGGAAGTGGTAGAGCCGAGCTTGCTTAGAGAGGTGGAGATAGAGCGTGATGCGACAATTCGACGAGCTCCTACGCGCATTCTTGGGTCGGAGATCAAGAGGTTGAGGAATCGAGAGGTCAGACTAGTCAAAGTGCAATGGGGAGATGATGAGAGCAACGCTACTTGGGAGACGGAAGAGAAGATGCGTTCACGATACGCTTTCTTTTTTAGGGTATGTCCTTTAATTTCTCCTTTATCGCTTAACTTGTACTTATCTTATCTTTAGTATATCCTCTCGCTAGTATCTTTGACCTTTAGTTAGGATAATCCTATGGTTGAAACATGTTATGTATGGTGGATGCAAAGTAGATGCAAGTGTTTGCTAGTGGTTGCTCGTGGATGCATATACACACACTATTAGGCACCAGATCGGCTCAGTCACTTCATATTGCATATTGCATATATATGGATGTATTTAGTAAAATGGATGTATAATGGTTGTATTATCATATAGTTGCTGCATTTGGGTGGATGGTTGTGCACGCATATAGAATTAATATGTATCATTAGGAATCTTTTGCATACATATTGGACGCATGGCACTATCATGAATTGCACTAAGGAGGTCGACTGAATCAGTAGACCGCCTAATTTTGTATTAGATATGGACATATACACACACTGTGCATATAAACATTAAAGCATTAGAAGTCTTTTAAGGACAATGGATGCTGGTGTTTGATGGTTGAGTAGATGGACGATTAGATGGTAGGATATACATTCTTCTTGACTTGGAGATTTCGGGGACGAAATCCTTTAAGGAGGGGAGAATGTAACACCCCATAATTTTATAACATTAAAATTCACAAATTAAAGTATACTTAATTTTTAGAAAAGAATTAAGTGAAATGGGTTGCGCAGAGAAATATATATATATATATATATATATATTGATATATATATATTTAAATTAAAAATTAAATAAATAAATATGCGAAAAAGTTCAAAACAGCGAATTTGGAAGGGGAATAACCGAACCGGCCCATTTTTGAGGTCGACCCAAGCCCCGCTGGGTCGACTAGGGGTTAATCCAGGGTGTTTGGCTGCAAACCCGTGGGCCGATTCGCTCAAATGCAGATTTTGCATTTGATTGGTTCTCATGGTTCAGGGTTAATCTAATGGTCCTAAATAACTTCCTACACCTATAAATACATCCTAATGCTAACCCTAAACCTAATTAAAATAGAATAGTTACCGTCATACCATCGCCATGGAAATCAATGGAGCCGCCGCCAACTAAGAAAGAAGAAAAGCAAATTCAATTCTAATTCTCTCAACCCTAAAGCAAAGCAAAACTCTCTCTTTTCTTCTCTAAATTGTGAGTATGATGATCTTAACAAGATTATTATCATTTTAATTAGGTTGAGTTATGAATGGATTATGAGTAGATGATGTGAATTATCATATATGTTGTTGTAAACCCCTTTTGCTATCATGTATATTGTAAATCCAATGTTATGTGATGATGATATCTTATATGTTGTAAATCATGCTATGATGATGTTATGTATGTTGAAAGTTTTTATGCTAAGTTGTGATGAATCATACATGTTAAAAAGGCCATGATGTTACCATCTATGCTAGTTAGTTCATATTAATTAAATCATCATGTTTGGGTTATGTTGATCTATATGACAAGTCACATATGCAAGTTAGATTGATTAGAAAAGTTATGAACATATGCCAAGACATCTATTATGACATCTAGAATTATGTTATGACATATGTGATATCCTATGCTAGTTCACACCATCATTATGTTGCCTAAAAACCCCATATGCAAGTTTATGTATAGATTTGGGCTATGATCATATCATGTAAATTGAGACATTTAACAAGTTGACACCTTTTGATCCTTAACATGTGTAGTTTATGCAAGTTTCACCCCTATTATGATTAGATTTATTTTAATTGTCTATATGTTGTGATAATTTATCTTTGTGCTAGGTGTTAGACTATACAAGTCTAGCCTATATTATGCGTTGAATAAGCGAACGTATAAACGTGGGGGTAGGGGTAATATTAAGGATTTAATATTAAAAAGTTGGGGTGCAATTGATATGATTTTGCATGCCATAAGTGGATGGCCATAATTGAGTCAATTATGGACATCATTAAAAGTTGACTTAATTAATAATTTGAATAGGGAATTATTAAAACTGGGGTAAAAGATTTTAAGTGTTAATCAATGCTTAGGACACGAGGTTGGACTCGTTTGTGACGTAAACCTGCTCGGACCTGCCCGGAAAATCCAGTGGTCACAAATGTCAGCCCAATGTGAGAGGTCCTAATCCTAAACTAAAGCATAACGGTTGTAAAGACACGAGGTTAGACTCTTTTATGGTGTAAGATTGCCCGGACCCGCCCGGCAAATCCAGCTGCCATAAATGCCAGTCTAATGTGAGAGGTCTTTATGAGGTTATGGCCTGAATGAATTAAGAAATACTTAACCAGATAAACATGTAAAGTGGGACATGGGGGTTAAGTAGGTGCCTTGGGTGGCACGAGGAATCTAGGGGGTGCCTTTAGTGGCATGTGAAATACGATTAGTAAGACTTAACCAAACACACATGTAAATGAACATGACTAAGAGGGTTAAGTGGGATATACTAGTGACAAGCTTAGGTGGGTAGCTTGTGGGGGCCCATTTCGACCAGTATCCCAAACGTATCTTTGTGGGCTCGACCCAAGTCGAGGACGGGACACGCATGCTAGGTTTGACTGTAAGAGGCCAAAACGGGGAGCGGTGGCAACGCAAGTCCAACGGGTTTCATATGCGTGTGTGGACCCGGGTTGGTAGATAAGACGTTGTTGCATCGTGTTGGTATAAGCCGTGCATTCTCAAGTTGTATTGGGTTGCCACTTTAGGGGAGTGATACACCCCACTGTGGGGTCAGCACGTGTATCTACGAGTAGGGAGCCGATCGAAAGTGGGTAGTGGGGTACACCTAGTGGAGATAGGGGCAGACGACACCTATGTAGTCAGCTAGGGGTACGTAAGGCTATTTATAAAGTTTCTGTCTGAAGCAAGTGGGATCAAACAATAGGGTGACTGGTGTGGTGCAGTGTAGTGATGTGCGGTGCAGTGTAGTAATTATTCGTTAGTAATTAGGTGTGCCTTTACCGTTATCTTTAACGTTATCTTGAACGCTATCTTTATCTTCCTAAGAGTTCATAGACATTTACTTGTCTTCCAGCTTATGCCTTAGTCTAGTTATTTTGATAATAGTATTGTTAGAATTATCATACTCGCCAGACTTTATGTCTGACCCCCTCTATTTCTATCCTTTTTCCCCCTCCAGGTCCTTAGGTTGGGCCCAGCTCTAGTGGAGTTTGATTGAATTGCTTCATCTCTCTTTGGAAAGCTTGGACCGTTGAAGTAAAGTCCAGCTTGTTATCTTTTTAATGGATATTTATGTAATGGGATTATGTATTTTGTTTTTATGAAGATGAATATTGTACTTGGTTATGATCTATGGTTTTATGATGTAACAAACATGTTTAATTTCCGCTGCAATAAAATGAAGTTTTAGATTTCCAAGTACTATTTATTATCTGTCTTGTTGTAATTTTTCTGTTCTATATTCACTTATAACCTCCATGGAAGTTAATGCATTCCCTTTGTGAGTGACATTAATGGACGTGGGGTGGTACACTAATCCCATTATTTAGTTGTATGTCAATCGATTGGTTGACGGACTGTTATAAGCGTTAAATATTTATATTTAATGCTTATGCAGTGTAGAATGCACTTTGGATGATGGTTGACAGTGTTTGATTGTTGTTGTATACATGTGTGTATGAAATCCATATATATCACATTATATGGTAATTGACTGTGTCTGATTCTAGCCCAGAAAGAAAGAATATTTTCAAAATAACGAATATTTTAAAATAATGAATATTTTAAAATAATGAATATTTTAAAATAATGAATATTTTAAAATAATGAATATTTTAAAATAATGAATATTTTAAAATATTTTTCAGTAAAAGATCAAAATCTGATTTTGATGTCCGATTTGGGATGGACATGAATATGTTTAAATATATAAAGCCGTGTTGATTAGATTAATGCCATTTGGACGTGAACGATATTTATATCGATTTTATTCATTTTTATAATGAATATTCAAAAGGAAATGATTTCGAAATATAATGTTTTGAAAATATTATCATTTATAAATCGATGATATGGAATATTCAGTTTTGGATTTGAAATTGAATATGAAGTTGAAATCGTTTTGAAAACAAATTTAAAACGGTTTATAAAATACATTATAAAATGGAAATCAACGAAATATATATAATATTATATATATAATGGCCTGAATAGAATGCGCCGCGCCGCGGTAGTTCGTGAATTTCGACCATTGACTTCGAACGGACATTGACCGTCGGATTCTCCTAAAACTGGAACCGTTAGGTTCGTATCAAAAAGTGCTTTCCAAAGAATACGAGAGATTTGAAATCTAACGGTTGGATTTGGAATTATGTCCAAATCAAATTTGGAAAAGGTCGCTATAAGTGTAGTTCGATGACTGTTTATGGAAATCGAATGTACGGGCCTTGATAAAATTATTAAAAATATCAGTAATTTGTGTAAAAACATATTAAATGATTTGGAAAGAATTAGGATGAAAAATTCCATATTTGAAAAGATAAAAATATATTTTTATCGAAATGAACTAGTTATGAACTAGATTATAATCCAATATTTTTAAATAAATGAATTGGATTTGAAATGGTTTTAAAAATAACCAGGATTTCCAATATATGAATTGGAATGGATTTGAATCGAAATTATGCTCGGAATATTTCGATATTGGATTTCATGATTATACAAATATTATGGAGGAATTTGAAAGATATATATATCGTTATTCCAATACAATATTTGTTGGTTTCAGAATTTAATATTGAATGTAAGCCGATATATTTTCTATTCAGAGCCTTGTATTTAATATCAAATTGGATTTTGGGTTTATCGTGAATGGTATCTTTAATAATACTGTTCTTAAACCCAATGGAGTTAAGAAAATTAGAAACTGACTGGAGATTAGTTAAGTTGAATGGTTTCCTGGGTATTGATTTGATGTTGGTTTCGGCCTTCGGGGTTAATACTTAAGGACTTGTTCTCTTACTAATTTACAGTTAGAGACTGATGTGATTTTAGGTTTGTCATGGATGGTGTCTTCATTAACACTGTTCTTAAACCCAGTTGAGAAAAGATTAAATCTTTTATTTAGATTTAATGAAGTATACCAATTAATTAATATTTAATTGGAATTGAATTGAAATTGATCGTTGGGTTTATTGTGAATGGTGTTTTAAATAACACTTGTTCTTTAACCGGATTACCAATGGAATGAGATTTTGGGTTGTCGTGAATGGTATCTTTAATAATACTATTCTTAGACCCAATGGAGTTAAGAAAATCAGAAACTAACTGGAAATTAGTTAAGTTGAATGGTTTCCTGGGTATTGATCTGATGTTGGTTTCGGCCTTCGGGGTTAATACTTAGGGAATTGTTCACTTGCTAATTTACGGTTAGAGGCTGATGGAATGGAATATGATTTGGGTTTATCATGAACTGTGTTTTAAATGACATTAGTTCTTTAACCTAGTTAAAGACAGGATATGATTTCCCAAGTTAAATAATCATTAATATTGATTTTTGGGAAGATTAAAACCAAGTGAAGTTTTAACGAATCTTTAATTAGATTGAAATGATATCCAAAGGAAGATTAAAGAATAAATTTAAAGAATTTATCTTTGATAAAATTAATGGGAACCTTTCCCAAAGTATATGAATATTTGAATAAAAGAATATTCAGAATTGGAATGAGGCGTATGTTGTGTTTTTATAACATTTGTTTAATATATACGCGAGTTATTCGGAAAGGCCGGGTTTATACCCATTCTGAGTAACTAATTCGATGATATGTCAAAGATGAAGACGGTGGTTGAAGACCGGAGGTCTTCACATCGTTTGGATGATTACTGATGTCTTGATTGGGCTGTACATCCAAGACGAGGTAATAAGTGGTGATCGTCCAAACGTACTTGGAGATCGACGGATATGCGAGGGCCTCTCTCCTGTATTGGACATACAGGAGATGAATAAGGTGCCTTCGGTTTCATTTAGACCCATAACGGACTTATAAATGGATTGTGTGTCTGACATTGGATTTTATTTTGTGTTGATTGATTTCTATTAAATATATATCTGTTTGGCGGAGGAGAATTTTTTCGCTTGCTTAACGCCATTCTCTGAGACATACGAGCTCAGAGGTTATATGTCGATAGGTATCAGTCGCATGGCATGAATTACTTGTGTGGCATGCTGAGATGCAGTGATCAAGGCTTTTGTTGAAAAGCAGGGTCTTGTGGTTGATGATCAAAGCACGGCTTTAATACAGCGTAGCTTTGTGTATAACGTTAATTCGCGAGCCTCACACCTTGGTAGAGTCAAAAACGGGATCGTGACTACAGGGAGTGCACGACGTTTCTTTCTGGCTATGGGTGGTATCAGCGTTTTACAAGCCCTGACATTGTTGTTATTTTACCTATGTGGTTGTTGGATTGCGAGGTGCCTCGGTTATATCGGTCTCTTCGGTGCCGATGGATCGATAGGACCAGGAAACGTATGTTCAGGAATAACCAATCCTCAAACATAACGGAGGACCGGCCCTGAAGATCCAAGGGTTCACTGCGAGGGATCCTGAGGCATTTGCTAGAGTGTCTCGAATCGGTGAGGAGCCATCCCTGGCCTCGACTCATGACAGAAATCCAATTTCCAATATGTGACATTCAATTTTATTTGTAGAGCCTAGTATGGCGACATAGTGGGATGAGTCACTATGCTGTCTATGATTGATACATTTATATGTGAAGTTGTTTTTTATACACTTTACACTATAATAGTATCAAAAATGATTTGTTTTAAACGTACCAAGCATGTTTGGCTATTATAAGATAAAAATCTATCCTCCGGCTTGCGTTGCATTGTGTGATGGGACCTAAGTCTTATAATAGCTTCATTTTTCCAAAAAGCATTGCGTTGTTTATTCTATGCACTAGTATTCTTGGGAGGAAACCCGTTCCGTGTTATACGGCGTGGTCCCTTGAATTACTCTCTTTTAAAGTAAAGTTTTAAATAACTATTTTAGTTCTCACACCAGTCACATGACTGACCTAGAGTTTATTGTTTTAACCTAAACTCTGGGTGCCCCTATTTTCTACACGGACAGCTAGTAGTTTTGGTTTTGCAGATTTATATTCAGAGGATCCTGGTTTATGGATGGAACAATATTCAAAAAGCTCTGTATCCGTATATCTCCTTCAGTTATGTATTGTATTATTTTTTCCACTGCTATGTAATGTATTGTAATCTCTGATATTTATCGAATGTATTTTATTTATTCATACTCTGGAATATTCTTGTATTATGATGGAATTGTTGTAATTAACAATGAAATGTTCTATTGTTTTTGTTCTGATCCGTCTTGTTCTCAAAGTAATTTGTTCTTTCCTTCACGTGGAAGTTCGGGTGACCACAGGATGAATAGAAGACTCCAGAAAGAACACGAAAAAATGAATCATTCATTGAAAATAACGTGCCCACAACTCGCACACGTTACAAGGGATGGGTCGACTCCTCCCTTGGGTGTGTTGACCCATGGGTTGACCCACCAGAGACATGGTCGAACCATGTGTCGACCCTCTCTTGGTTAGGTCATTCCATCTCCCAATGTTCATATATATATATGTATGTATGTATATGTCTTTTATTTGTACCTTCTTTGTTTTAAATCCGATTTACGCAAACCAAGCATCTGTCTTAACAAGAATTTCGTAATGGACCCAATGGCACAACCAACGTTTCCTAATTCCCTTAACATTTATTTTTATTAGTCTTTTATTTAAATTGCTTTATTAAAAATTTTGATTGTTACATTCTCCCCTCCTTAAAGGATTTCATCCCCAAAATATCTAAGGCTAGGAGAATGACATAAATATTATTACACCATCATCTACATCCATCTGCTCATCCATCAATCACAAGCATCCATTGTCCTTAGAATTTCTAATGCTTTTCTTGCATATATGCAATATAGTAGTGTGTATGTCCCTTACTAATGCAAGAAATTAGGTGGTCCACTGATTCAGTCGACCTACTTCAATGCAATTTATGTCAGTGTCATGCATCCAAAATGTGTGCAGAAAAATCCTAATGATAATAAAATTCTATATGCGCACTATAACCACCATCAAAATGCAACCTCCATATGATAATCATACATTTTTCATCCATAAAGTAAAAGTGAATTAACAGTGCACACATATGCAATTATGTTAGTGTCCTAGCTATTGATCACTAATTAGTGCCTAGTGTGTTTTGTATGCATCCACTACATCCATTTTCAAATACTTGCAACCACGTGGATCCATTCAATCATAACATGTTTAAATTATATCCTACCATCCATAGATTTTACCTAAGGCATACTAATACAAATGATAGGAAATGGATAAGGTTCAAACTCAAAGCTAAGAATGGATTGAGAACGTACTATCAAAAAGAAACGGACATGAAGTGTGAATCCTCTCCTTTGGTTCCCATGTAGCCTCATCGCTATCCTTTCCCCATTGAACCTTGACAAGCATAATCTTCTTGTTCCTCAACTTCTTTACCTCAGATCTCAAAATCCGTGTAGGTTCTCATCTAATAGATGCCTCCCTCTCAACCTCAATCTCATCTAAGGTACTCGGCTACACCACTACGTAGAATCATGCAAGAACTTCCGCAAGTGGGAGATGTGAAATACATCATGAACACCCGACAACCTCTTCAATAGATGAATTCTATAGGCCATATGACCTACTCCACTATAGGAAATGGCCCAACAAATCTTGGTGCTAACTTCCCAACTAAGCCAAATTGCACCACAATTCTTAAGGGTGATACCTTAATGTAAACGATGTCCATTACAATGAACTTAAGATATGTCCTTCTCTTATCCACATATGATTTTTTCCTATCTTGAGTGGACTTCATCCTTTTCCGAATCAAGTTGATCTTATCCGAGATCTCCCTAATCATCTCTAGTCCAAAAAGAAGCCTATTTGTGGTATTCCACCAACAGTAAGGTAATTTGTAGGGTCGTACATACAATGCCTCAGAGGGAGCCATACAAACGCTAGTCAAATAGCTGTTACTACAATCAAATTCTACTAAGGGAAGATGCTCTTCCCATATCCCTCCGAAGCCCAAAATGCATAACACAACAAGTCTTCAAGAATCTGATTCACCCTCGCGGTCTTTCCATTTGTCTCAGGATGATATGCAGTGCTAAGTCTAAGCTGCGTCCCCAATGCCTCCGGCAAGCTCCTTCAAAACTCGTTGGTAAATATGGGATCTCTATCACTGACAATGCTTGTGGTAACTCCATAAAGTCGGACAATCTCCCTCAAATATATCGAAACTAACCAAGTTGTCATCCTCTTACTCGTAATTAGGATGAAATGAGCGCTCTTAGTCAATCTATCCATGATCACCCAAATACTAATATTTTCCTTCCTCGGTATAGGCAAACCATTAATGAAATCCATTGAGCCGCTCTCCCACACTTCCATTGTGGCACATCAGGGGGCTGAAGCAATACACCGGACTTATTTTTCTCTTCCTTAACACTTTGGCACATCATGCATATTGCTACATAATCAACCATATCCCTTCTTTATCCTTATCCAATAGAAGACCCTCTTTATATTCTTATACATCTTATCTTCTCCCGGATGAATGGTCATTTGAAAGTGATAGGCTTCAGATAATACCGCACCTATCACATCTCCAATCTGGGGGTACATTTAGCCTACCATCATGGAGTAGCCATCCTCTCTTATCAACCGAGTATCTATAAAGGTGCCTAAAAATCTCTCTTCTACGGAGTCGGTCCATAATGTTTTCTACATGTTGGTCCTCATGCTGACTAGATCCAATACGTTCGAATAGAGTAGGTTGCACCTCAAACAATGCAAACAATCTTGGTGCATAATCTGCAGATGGTCTAAAATCAAAATATGAGATATACTCAAAGCTTTACCGCTCTACGAATAACAGGCTCAATGTCATCATCTGCCTACTCAAAGAATCTGCCACTACATTCCCCTTTCCCGGGGTATATGAAATCTCAAAATCGTAGGATACTAGAAACTCCATCCAGTGTTGATGTCTCAAGTTAAGGTCCTTTTATGAAAATAAATACTTGAGAGACTTATAGTTGGTATACAGCTCAAACCTCTTACCCCATAAATAACGCCTCCAATACTTAAGGTCGAAAACAATAGTTGTTAGCTCCAAATAATGGGTAGGGTGATTTCTCTCATGTACCCCTAGTTCTTCTCCCATAGCAAACCAACCCACCCTCATGCATTAGGACTGTGGCTAACCAATGATGCAAGCATCAGCATAAACCATGAACATCTTAGATACGCCTGGAAGAGTCAACACTGGAGCAGTCGTGAGTGCCTTCTTCAATCCAACAAAGGAATTCTTGCAATTGATGTCCTATGAGAATACTAGGTTCTTCTTAGTAAGGCGGGTAAGCGGAAATTTGTGCAAAGTCCTTTTCTGATAATACCCTGCCAATCCTAGAAGCTCCTCACCTCGGTCAAGTTCTTAGGGGCCTTCCACTCTTGCACAGCAACAACCTTAGCAAGACCCATTGTTATACCCTCTCTCGAAACCACATGCCCTAAGAGTCTCACCTCCTTATGCCAAAAATCAGACTTTGAGAGTTTTGCATTCAACTGATGTGCATGGAGAGTACGGAGGACCTCTCCCAAGTGCAAGGCTGGCTCATCCTTATCTTTCGAGAACACCAGGATATCATCCTCAAACACCACCACAAACTTATTTTGGAACTCCCTAAATATTCGACTCATCAAATCAAAAAATTATGTTAGTGCATTGGTTAGCCCAAAGGGCATAAACAACCACTCAAAAAATCCATCTGGGGTACAAAAAATGGTCTTATCCAGGCTATCATATAAAGCTCCAAGTTTATGAAACCCAATCGCCAAATCCAACCAAGAGAAAACATATACACCCACCAACTGATCAAATAAATTGTCTAACCGAAGGAGTGATGTTGGTTCATCTTTGTGGGTTTGTTCAGTTCTCTATAATCCACACATAGACGAAGAGAGCCATCTGCCTTAGTGATGAAAATGATTGGTACTCCCCACTCAGATATGCTCCGTCTAATTAAGCCTCTCTATCAGCTCATTGCAATGGCTCGCATTTTACTTATCGGAGGATCAAAAAATATTTTTATTTAACTCCCTGAGGGTTGGATCATTATCATATTTTGGTATGTTGGTTATGGGGATATAAGACATGTCCATAATTTTTATTAATTTTAGTTGCAACCATATTTCTCCTATCAGATTTGTACAGGGTATAACTTTTGACCAGAATTGAATCAGGTGTTGAGATCGATTCCATTGGAAATGAAATGATGTTTCTGATTCCGTAGAGTGGTCACATTAAAGATTTGATTGAGCGGTTTGGGAGGAATTTCTGTTTTAGTGCTACACGATTTCTGGCCAGGCTAATTGGTAATTAGTGGGCTGATTTGTGGGGGCCGCTAAGGATTGGGGCTGGGGCTATAATAGGGTGTTAGAGTCATGGAGAATGGTTGAACTTCTTCATTTCTCATTTGGTTGAGCTCGTGCTCAATCAAATACATCTCTCCTCCATTAAAATCTTAGAACCACATAAGAAGATTGTAGATCTACATCAAGGAAGGCTAGATCTAAATCCACAGAGAGTAGGTCACATCAAATTTAGAGAGTTGAAGATAGTTCTTTGTTGTTCGGATTAGACATTAGTTGTTTCCAAGCTATTTTGAAGATTTGGTAAGTGATAAGCATCTCTCACGCGGATTCAATCGAGTATATGGGTTGTTTGATCTTATTTTCATTATTTCAAGTTGTTTTCTTCTAGATCTACATCATGGTATGTATATTTTCATTTCAGTCACTAAAGGATCTAGCAACTAAATCGTTAAATTTCTATGTTAATTCATGTTTTATTACAAATTAGATCCATTTGTTTAATTCGTTTATTATTTATCAAGATTTTGGTGAATTTCTTATGTTTGAATGATAAAAAATTGTTGTGTTAATGCTTGTTGATGGTTTAGTTTGATTGGTTGGTGAAATTGAATGTTATGCATGAGTTTTGGATCGAATTGGAGTTGGATCGGGTAAGTTCTGGATCAGGCAAAGATCTTGCATGGATCGTGCGAATTCTAGCTTGGATCGGGCGTGTTTTGGCATAGATCGAGCATTTTCTAGTTTTAATAGCTTTTACAAACGTCGTAGAAAGTATGGATCGGAAATGCTATGAAACAGAAAGGTGATTAATCGGAAGGATTATGGATCGGATGGTTTTTGGACCAAAAAGTGTTTTACAAACACTGTAAAAGCTACAGACAGAAATGCTATGCGACGGAAGGCATATTGATGGATTAGAAGTATTGACAGAGCTTCTAAAATGCTGTGGATGATGGATCGAAAATGCTATGGATCGGATGGCATATTGACGGACCAGAAGCATTGACAACATTTCTGAATCGCTGTGGAAAGCAAAGAGAAACGCTTAATATGGGATCGAGCCAATGGGCCTGGAGCGAACCAGGGGATATAATAGCATTTCTGAAATGCTGTAAAAGGCTGAATGAAACGCTGTGAAAGGATGAAACGCTATGAAAATGTTGTGAAATGGAATATCGACCACATGAAGTATGTTTTTGGGTCAACGAAGGTTATGGCTTCAACGTGAATTCAAAGAGGAATGATTGAGGTGTTGTGAAGTGTTCGTTGATCGTCGTAATGTAACGAATTTGAAGATGACTCAAGGTTATGAGTTCGTGGATAATGGTTGCTCGAGAAGTCGCTTGAGCTTATGAAAAATTATCAAGTTGGATGGCTAGAGATATCAAAGGCTAAGAGATTATCATAGTCGTAAATTTTAGCAGGCTTCAAGCCGGGGTATAATAGGGACGCCTAAAAGACTAATGGGACTAGTCGATTACCCTGGGCATATTGGATGGGCCTAGCCATCTCAGGGAGGCAAATGTACATGGGATGTACAGAAGTCTGACTATAACTGAGGTAACTATTAGCCCTTGGCAATTGGCTTGTCGTATTCAGTCATGCGATTAGCGATGATTTTAAGGCAAGATTGGCGGTGATAACTAGAGTCATGGATGTTTGTTGCTTTGCTTGTATCATCTTGTGTAGATTGTTCAACATCGAAGGAGACCACTTTTGGGTGTTTGTCTGAAGTTGGTTCAGGCCTTCAGGGTTTGTACTTGGGGGATGTTGATCTCGATTAGGATGGTCTGCGCTGGATAACTGGTTGTTATGTCTACTATGTTTTCTCCTTGACTTTTTGTAAAGGCTATCACTGTTAGATGTGGGGACGACGGGTTTGAGTTTCTTCTCTGTGAATGTTGGTAGATTAGATGGTTGATCTACCTATTTCTCATTTACTTTATTGATGATGTTAGATAGTTTTTTTATCGCTCATCAAGACTGTTTTTTGAATCAAGCTTTTATGTTTCCTCTTATCGCCTTGTGTTGTTCATCCATTGTGTTGTGGATGGGCAGACTAAGTAGCAGGTGACAGGTGATAGATCTTGATGAGGCGATGCTGCAGAGCGATGACGAGAAGGAGGCTTACGTATTACTTTCTACTTTACATACTAGTTGTCGTTTTCGCTGTTATGCTTGATGAGTGTTCTCTGAGTGATTGTAGTGAGGCTTTTTGTACAGACTCTTATGGTGTACTCAAGTGATGTATGGATCTTTTTAGTTGATATGAAAGTTTAAGTTTATGCTCATATATGCTTCACTATCATATGCCCATTGTATATGTTCTATTATACTTTATCTCTGCGTTGTGAGTTATACGACAGGTTCCGCTTGTATTTATCCTACCTCGATGATCTTCCATAGCTGCCTGGCACACCTTTCAGCACATTATTTAAGTGCAGGAGTTATGGGCGGTCATAACATTTGGTATCAGAGCCTTGGTTAATCGATTTTAGCCAAAGTTTAAGGATGTAATAACGTATGAGAGACATATTTGTATATTTCCGATGGATGTATACTATATATTAGTGTATATTATAATAGCATTTGAACTCCATTTGCAGTTTATCTCATGTATGAACTAATCATTATATTTTTAGATTTAGAATGAGTCATCGAACTACGAGAAGCACTACTAGTGATATATCTGCGACTAGAAGGGTAGGCGATGGTAGCCAGTTGGGAGCTTCATTGGCTATATCTGATTATCTGGTTCTGTTCGGGGCCATGATGGTTGCGATCATATGGAGGATGCCGATTTCAGAAGTGACAGTAGAGCGCAGTGCTCTTATGCAAGTACCTAGGGTTGGTTCCGCTAAGCGACAGAGGGGTTATTCTCCTACAGATGAAGAAGACAAGTTAAGAAGAAGTATGGATTTGGAGAATCTTCGACGTCGGGTTAAGGAGCGAGAAGAAAGGATTAGTGCTACTTGGAACAAGGCTTTTAGAAGCAAGCATGAACCTCTTGAATAAACTTTTACCAACTCCAATGCTACGAAGAAGCTAAATAAGAGAAAGAAAAACATCACAAAGGGAATGATGGAATAAAGAAGAAACCAAAGAAGGATGTCATTTGCTATAAATACCAACAGAAAGGCCATATTTCCAAGGATTACAAGAATCCAAAAGTCGAGAAGAAGTGTTATAATTGTGGTGAGCCTGGGAATAAGAAGAAGGACTTTCTAGGTTTTCTGAAGAATAAGCGGCTGGTGGAAGAATGTGTTCCAGAAGTTATTCTGATTTCCTATTACATTCCTAATGAGAATTAGAAGAAGATGTTGCTGTTTTTAGTATGCCTTCTATCATAAGTATTTGGTTTGGGTCTTGTTGATACTAGGACATCGCCTTATTTTACATGTAATAAGCTTGTATGTCAGTTGGGTTTAGAACCCGAGATTGTAGTGGACCTTTGATTGTGACTAATCTAGATGGGAGTTCATTTAATCTTTGTATGCTTTGATGTGATCTAGTTATATTAGTCATGGTTGCTCCTTTGTGTGTGATTGTTTTGTTTTGAACTTCATTGGGTTTGGGATTATTTTGGGTATGGACTAGCTCAAGAGGTATGCGGCTAAAGTGGATTGAGATTAGCTGGAGGTGACAATCAAGAATGTGGAAGGTCGAATGGTTGTAATTCAATGTAATCCCAAAGATGGTGTCTTCGTAAGCTATTTATATTACTTGTGATTCCATGGGAAGACTTGTCATCGGTGTCGATTGCTAGTGAGTTTGATGATGTCTTTGACGAGGTCAAAGGGTTGATGCCTCATCGCAAGATTGAGTTCAGGATCGATTTGGTCGAAGGTGCTAGATATATCATCAAGCCTCGTAGGCAGATGGAGCCTAAGGAACAACGAGAGTTAGATGTGCAAGTATGTGACTTTTGGGGAAAAGAGTCCATTCGGAGAAGCGTGTCCGAATGGGGTGCACCAGTTGTGTTGCAACCGAGGCTGATGGATCATTGAGATTGTATGTCGATTATCGTGAGTTGAACAAGGTGACCAAGTAGAACAAGTATCTGTTGCCAAGGATAGACGACTTGTTCGATTAGCTTCACAAGGCTAAGGTGTTTTCTCAAATGGATTTGGCAGCGGGATTCCACCATTTGAGAGTGGCAAAGGATAGTGTGCCGAAGACTGTTTTTAGGGCACCGTCCAGTTTCTTCAAAGGGTTAGTGATTCCATTTGTGTTGACTAACGCGCCAACCTATTTCATGGATCTTATGAATAGAGTATTCAGGGATCACGACAAGTCCGAGCTTGTGTTTGTGGATGATGTTCTGGTTTTCTCTCGGAATGAGGAAGAGCATTATATACACTTGCAAGTTATTTTGGAAATCTTGCGAAAGCATCAGCCAAGGACTAAGTTTTCAAAGTGTCACTTCTGGAAGAGTGAAGTGAGGTTCTTAGGACATGTTGTTTCTGAAAATGGGATAGCGGTTGACCCCGCTAAGGTGACAGTAATCCGTGAATGGTATAGACCTAAGAATGCGATGGATGTTCGGAGTTTCCTTGGGTTGGCGGGATATTATCGCGGTTTTATAAAGAATTTCTCCAAGATAGCTACACCATTAATAGGATTGACAAAAAAGAATCAAGTGTTCACATGGTATGAAAAGTCTGAGCAAGCTTTTGGAATCATGAAAGAGAGACTCACGAGTGCTCCTGTTTTGACCATTCCAAGTGGGAATGAAGAGGTGGTGGTATACACCAATGCATGTGGTACTGGACTTGGTGTAGTACTAATGCAAAAGGATAGAGTTATGGCCTATGCAAGTCAACAGCTGAAGCCACATGAAAGGAATTATCCAACTCATAATTTGGAGTTGGCGGTGATTGTGTTTGCTTTGAAGATGTGGAGACATTACCTGTTGGGAGTTCGATTCAAGTTATTTATAGATCACAAGTCATTGAAGTATATTTTCTCCCAAAAGGATTTGAATCTTCGACAGCAATAGTGGTTATAGTTTCTGACATCATATGATTTTGGAATAGCCTATACTTTTGGTAAAGGTAACACAGTGGCGGATGCGTTGAGTCAAAGACACGCAAGTTTAGGAGCAATGTTTTCGGAAAGGAAGCACCTCATGTACTTGGCAGGATTTTGATTTTAGGCCTCGGTTTGAGTTAGAACCTGAAATGATGGCAAGCTTACCGATAAGACCTACTCTCATCGAAAGGATTGGCAAGAGCCAAAAGCGGTAAGGGAAGCTTGTCGAGATTATCCAGAAGTTGGAACCATAAGATAAGGAATTCGAAGTCAATCGAGAGGGTTGCTATGAAAGAAAGGGCGAATGATGGTTCCTGATATCGATGGATTGAGGGATGAGGTTTTGAGGGAATGTCATCGCTCAAAGTTGATGATTCATCCTTGTGGTAATAAGATGTATCAGGACATGAAGCGAGCTTACTGCTGGGAAGGAATGAAGAGGGATGTTGGAAAGTTTATTTCCAAGTGTATGAACTGTCAGTTAGTGAAAGCTGTATAGAAGAAGCCAAGTGGATTGCTTCAGCCATTGGAAGTTCCTACATGGAAGCGGGAGCAGATATCAATGGATTTCAACGATGGACTGCCTAGAACCAAGGCAGAAAATGAAGGGATTTAGGTCATCTTGGACGATTGACCAAAAATGCAAGATTTATTCCTGTCAGATCGACTAGGAGGGCATCGAAGTTGGCTGAACTTTATATTAAATGGATAGTTTGATTCTGTGGTATTCCAAAGAGCATAGTGAGTGATCGAGTTCCTTTATTCACGAGTGGATTTTGGTAGAGTTTGCAAGAGACTTTAGGGACCGAATTGTATTTGAGTATGGCTTATCATCCTTAGACTGATGGTTAAACCGAGAGGGTTGACCGAGTATTGGAAGTTCTCCTTAGGGCTTGTGTATTAGACTTCGTAGGATCGTGGGAAGACCATCTACATCTAGTCAAGTTTGCATACAAAAACAGTTACCAGTCGAGCATTGGGATGACACCATACGATGCGTTGTATGGTAGACCATGTAATTCTCCGACATGTTAGTTAGAGATCGAGGATAAGCTAATACTTGGGCCAGAGATGATAAAAAAACCTCGAATTGTATTATGATCGTTCAACAACAAATGAAGGCAGCCCAAGATCATCAGAAGAGTTGTGTCGATAATCGTCGTAAGAATTTGGAATTCGACGTGGGTGACATTGTTTTCACGAAGATTTCGCCGTTGAAGAATGTTGTTTAGTTCGGAAGTAAAGGAAAGTTAGCTCCAAGATTCATTGGACCGTTTCCAATAGTCGAGCGGATAGGAAAGCTCGTGTATAGATTGGATTTACCCGAGAAGATGTCAAGTGTGCACAATGTTTTCCATGTGTCATTTTTACGGTAGTGTGTGCATGATTCGAATGTGGTGGTATCTCCGGAATGGTACGAATACCTAGAAGTCGAGTCCGTAATTATGAAACCTCATAATCCACTTCACGTTGTGGGGGAATGACATGAAATAGCTTTGGAGGAAGATGGCTAAGCTAGTCAAGGTGCAGTGGTGTAAGGATGATGATGATTATACGTGGGAAACAAAAGAGAGTATGAAGACGATCCATTCAAAACCCTTTGTTGGTATGACCATTAATGTCGTGTCACCTTACACCATTGTAACTTGTACTGTTCGTTAGAATTCTGCATGCTAGGTTAAGGTTTTGGATGCATGGCTTGATGGATGCTAGTTTGGATGGTAAACTAACTGCTCGTGGATGATAGGCATGCAGAGTTGTTTTTTGGTTTTTTGTGTTCGCTTGGGATTTCGGGGGCGAAATTCCTAAAGGGTGTGGGGGGAGAATGTAGCGACCCGCATTTTTACATATTGGAGGATCGTAAAATATTCTTATTTAATTCCCTAAGGGTCGAATCATTCTCATATTTTTATATGTTGGTTATGGGGATGTGAGACATGTCAATAATTTTTATTAATTATAGTTGTGACCATTTTGTCTTTGTCAGTTTCGTATAGGGAATAACTTTTGACAAGGATCAAATCAGGTACTAAGATCGATTCCATTGGAAAGGAAATTATTTTCTAATTCTGTAGAGTGGTCACAATAAAGATTTGGTTGAGCGGTTTGGGAGGAATTACTGTTTTAGTGCTACAAAATTTCTTGCTAGGCTAATTGTTAATTAGTGGGCTAATTTGTGGGGCCCGCTAAGGCTTGGGGGTGGGGCTATAAATAAGGGGTTAGAGGCATGGAGAATGGTTTAGTTTCTTCATTTCTCATTTGGTTGAGCTCGTGATCCTCCTTGCTCAATCAAATACATCTCTCCTCCATCAAAATCTTAGATCTACATAAGAAGATTGAAGATCTACATCAAGGAAGGCTAGATCTATATCAAGAGAGAGTAGATCGCATCAAATTGAGAGAGCTGAAGATCGTTCTTCGTTTTCCGGATTAGAGATAAGTTGTTTCCAATCTGTTTTGAAGATTTGATGAGTGATAAACATCTCTCACACGGATTCATTCGAGTATATGGGGTGTTTGATCTTATTTTCAACATTTCAAGTTGTTTTCATCTAGATCTATATTGTGGTATGTATATTTTCATTCAAATCACTATAGGATCTAATCTAGCAACTTAAATCGGTAAATTTCTATGTGAATTCATGTGTTATTGTAACGACCTGGAAAATCTAAACCAATTTAAAAATTTTAAATTGGCTATTTTAGTGGATTTTAAATATTTAAAATAAATATTTTAAATAATAGCGAGGAAAAGTAAGTTTGAATCGACATTTGAAAATTGAAAATAATTAATTCTAATTATAAGCAAGGCCTGAAATGGTGCGGCAGTTTCAAAAATTGAATTCAAACTTTGACTGACTGTACCGGGTGCAAAACAAAACGGATTTGAGTGAAACCAAAAATATTTAAATCTGTTAGTGAATACCTTTTTAACGAATCTAAAAAATCGAAGTTTCATAGAAGAAAGCAAAAGTTATGGCCAAATGAATTTTCAGAAAGGTCGCTATGGAAATTATATAGCCCGTGAAAATGGCCATTTTGCATACGACCTCAGAATTCGACGAAACCACTTTTATTGGATCCGGGATGTCAAATTATTGCTATGTTTCAAATTTCATAATTTTTGAAGCTAGTATGTGAGCGTGGCAAAGGAAAATGTGTTTGGTCAATTTCTGTTAAATTGGATCGACCAGAAAAGGGCCATTTTTCAAATGGTCTCAAAATTCGATGAAACTAGTTTTGTTGGGACCGTATCGTCAAAACATAGCTAGATTTATTTTTCGGGAATTTTTAGAATCAATATGTGGCCCCGGCAAATTGAAATGTACGTTCAAATCGAATATTGAATGTTTTATATTTTAATTTGAATGAAAACTGACTGAAAAAGTCGAATGGGCCTACGAAACATATCCCATTGTGTTCGGAATGGGGGTAAAATGCTAGGGACGACAGTCGTTGGGTCTGGATAGGGGTTCGTGTGTGAAAGGGGGTATTTTCGGAATTTAAAAATATATAAATTAAAGAAAAAATTTCATTGGCCAGAACGTTTTCTCTCTCCCCGATACCTTCAGACGTGCGACGGCGATAGGAGCTCCTCCCTTCTCTCCTCGTTTTCTCCTCCTCCATGCAATAATAGCCAATGCTCCAGTTAAGCTTTTTGTAGATCTTCCAGAGCTCTTCAAATCCATCTAAGCCACGCCCTTCCTCGTCGCTCCTACCTCGAGATATCCCCATCGAAAGAGGCGCCGTTCTAAGCCCTCTACCACCACCTAGGCGCGCGCGAGTTCATCAGGAGGGGGACCCTCAGGTGCGCCTCTCCAAGGCGAACAACGTGGCGGTGGTTGATCGACGCAAAGCTTCACAGTTTGGAAGAATTTGGCTAACCTAGTTTTGAACATCGAAAGAAAGGTAACGGCTGAAATTATATTAAACTATATTATAGCAGTTTAAAGCGCTACGGTTTTTGTTTTCACTGTAAAAATCATATCTTTTTCGTTTCTTGACGAAATTCAGTGAAACAAGGGACAGTGGACTCGTGTGGACGTCTCCTACATTCTAGAAGTAACCGCATATTTTTCTGAGCCTTCTGCTATTTTTGGTGGAGTGGAACCCAATGTGAGATTTCTAATTTATAAACGATATGGAAAACAACGATGTATAAATTATATAGTCGATGTATGAGTTATATAAGCATTGTACACCTCTTGTATAAGCGTTGTATAAGTTGTACGTTCGATGTATAAATTGTATATGCGTTGTAAAAATTATATATGTGTTGAAATAGAAGTGAAATGCTATATATAAATATATATATATACGCCCCTCGTCCACAAACCATGGACGATATTTATTGGTTGTGATTGGTGTGAAAATTGATTGATAGCGAATGGTTGATTGGAATGGTTTGTGGTTGATATTGATTGATTGTGGTTGAAAAATACCCGTTTGTGGTTGAGAAATATTTGGTTGAAACCACATAGGATTAGTTTGTGGAAATGAAATAAATATACATGCCGCCTGCGTGCGAACTAGATGCATGATTCCCCATTGTCAAAAGCTGCAAGGCTTTAAGGTAGAGCGAGGAGCCGTACTAGGGACGGTCCCGGTTTTAACTACCCTGCCGTTATGCTGCCGAAATTTTGAATAATATTCATGTGTTAGAATTATTTTCATTTGTTGAAACTATATTTATTCGTTGAATAGAAAACCTTCATGTGTTGAATCAAAATTCATTCGTTGAATTGAAATTCATGTGTTGAATGGTATTCGTGTTTTAAATATAAAAATCACCTTTTTATCGATATACACAAACTATAGAAAACCTTCATGTGTTGAATCGAAATTCATTCGTTGAATTGAAATTCATGTGTTGAATGGTATTCGTGTTTTTAAATATAAAAAAATCACGTTTTTATCGATATATACAAACTATAGAAAATCTTCATGTGTTGAATCAAAATTCATTCGTTGAATTGAAATTCATGTGTTGAATGGTATTCGTGTTTTAAATATAAAAATCACCTTTTTATCTATATATATATAAACTATAGAAAACCTTCATGTATTGAATTGAAATTCATTCGTTGAATAGAATTCATGTGTTGAAAGGTATTCGTGTTTTAAATAAATTGTTTTGCAATAAAAATCACCTTTTTATCTATATATATATAAACTATAGAAAACCTTCATGTGTTGAATTGAAATTCATTCGTTGAATAGAATTCATGTGTTGAATGGTATTCGTGTTTTAAATATAAAAATCACCTTTTTATCTGTATATATAAACTATAGAAAACCTTCATGTGTTGAATCGAAATTCATTCGTTGAATTGAAGTTCATGTGTTGAGTGGTATTCATATTTTGAAAGAAATTGTTTTATAATAAAAATCCTATTTTTATCATCAATATGAACTATATAAAATACTCTTGTTTTTAAATAAATTGTTTTATAATAAAAATCATATTTTTATTACCTATATGAACTATATAAAATAATCGCGTTTTGAAATGAATTGTTTTACAATAAAAATCACCTTTCTACTGTACACATGAATTGTTAAAAATAGTGAAGTGTTGAAATAGAAGGCAGTTAGATAAAAATATCATTTTTATCAAATGTATGAAAATCATATAGTTTTGAAATCGAAGAATTGATATATATATATATATATATATATATATATATATATAGAATTGAAATATATCGAATAACTAAGCTGCAATTCGTATTTTGAAACCGTGATTTCAAACGATTAGTGCGGGAGATCCGACCATCGGATTTTCCCGAAATTGCAACCATTGGGTTCGCTTTGGAAATATCTTTCCAACGACATCAACTTTGTAAAAATCCAACGGTTGGATTGTCTGGAATGTTTAATTCAAATCTGAAGAAAAACAGCGCCAGAATCGATTATATTTATATATATATAATTATATTAAATCGAATAACAACGCTGCAGTTCGTATTTTGAAAACGAAACTTCAAACGATTATACCGGGAGACCCGACCGTCGGATTTTCCCGAAACTAGAACCGTTGGATTCGTTTTGAAAAAATCTTTCTAATGATGTAAATTTTGAGAAGATCCAACGGTTAGATTTTCAGATATGTGTAAATCAAATCTGAAGAAAAACAGCGCCACGGCCGCGTTATGGCCCGAAGCGTCGTTTTGAATATATTGGCTTTTTTAAAATAAATAAAAATAGCGATAAATCGTTATAAAATATTATAAAAGATATGGATGAGAAATTTAGAAACTAACTGAAGGTTGGCTAAGTTGAATGGTTTCCTGGATTTTGATCTGATGTTGGTTTTAGCCTTCGGGGTTAATATTTGGGAAATCGCTCTCTTACTGATTGACGGTTAGTGACTAATGAATTGAAATGATGCGTAGTAGTGTTTGGTTAGCACTTGTTTATTATATATGCGAGTTGCTCAGAAAGACCGGGTTTATCCCATTCTGAATAAATGAATCGACCATAAGAAATCGAAGATGAAGACGGTAGTCGAAGACCGGAGATCTTCACCTCGTTTGGATGGTAATCGAGGTCCTGATTGGGAGGCATCCCGAAATATGGATAATGAGTGGTGATCGTCCAGACGTACATGGTGATCGATGGGTTTGCGAGGTATATAGTGCCTCCGGTTTCGTTCAGACCCAGAACGGACTTGCAAATGGACAGTGTGTCTGACATTGGAATTTATTCTGTGTGATTGATAGCTATCAGTTGCACGGTGTGAATTGCCTATGTGGCATGCTAAGATGCAGTGATCAAGGCTTCTGTTGAAAAGCAAAGTCTTGTGGTGATGATCAAAGCACCGCCTGTGTGGCGTATCTTTGTGTATAACGTGAAATCGCGAGCCTCACACCCCGGTATGAACCAGAAACGGGAGAGGACCTCAGGGGGACGTGCGTTTTCTTTCTAGCTTGAAGTGGCGTCAGTGGTTTTACACGCCCTGACGAGTTTGACTTATGTGGTTGTTACTATTGCGAGGCGCTTCGGTTAGATCGGATGATCCGGGTCCGATGGAGTCATTCGTTGGCTCATTTACGCCCCAAAGGGCGGAGGGACGCATTGTTCAGGCATTATAGTCCACTTCGTGTGGACTAGCCCTGACGACCCAAGGTACGGTTGCGGCTGTGCCTGAGACATGGGATAGATTGTCTCGAATTCGGTAAGGACTATCTTTTGCCTTTGTAAGAACCCGTAACTTCCCCGTTAAGGAAAAGGCGGATACTTTGAGAACAACACACAAATGAACGCAGACGGAAGAACATTTCATTGCTATTACAACAATACCATCAGATACAAGAATATACAGAGTATAATTGAATAAATTACATTCGATAAATATCAGAGATTACAATAAATTACATAGCAGCGGAAAATAATACAAAGCACAACTAAAGGTGATATACGGATACAGAGCTTTCCGGATATCATTCCAGCTGTAAACCAGGATCCTGTGAATATAAATCTGCAAAACCAAAACTACTAGCTACCCGTGCGGAAAATAGGGGCACCCAGAGTTTAGGTTAAAACAATAAGCTCCAGGTCAGTCATGTGACTGGTGTGAGAACTAAAACAGTTATTTAAATTTTACTTTAAAAGAGGGTAATTCAAGGGACCACGCCGTATAACACGGAACGGGTTTCCTCCCAAGAATACCAGTGCATATCAATAAACAACGCAATGCTTTTTCGAAAAATGAAGCTATTATAAGACCCAAGTCCCATCACACAATGCAACGCAAGCCGGAGGATAGGGTTTTCCCTCATAATAGCCAAACATGCTTGGTACGTTTAAAACAAATCATTTGATACTATAATAAGTGTATAGTGTCAAAACAATTTCAATCATAAATATAAATCATAGACGGCATGGGTACCATATATCATGTCGCCATATTAGTTCTACAATTAAAACCGAAATATCTCGTATTGGAAATTGGATTTCCGTCATGAGTCGAGGCAAGGGGCAAGCTCCTCTCCGCTTCGAGACACTCTAGCAAATGCTCAGGACTACACACTCTGGGCAGCCACTTGGATCGGTTGGGCCGGTCCTCACTTACGTTAGAGGATTAGTTATTCCTGAACACACGTTTCCCGGTCCTTACAGACCTATAATCGAGGTGCCTCATTCCAACAACGACAAAGGTGAAAAGTATATAAATGTCAGGGCTGGTAAGTCACTGACACCACCAAAGCTAGAAAGAAACGTCGTGCTCTCCCAACGGCCCGTATCCAGTTTTAAACTCATACCGAGGTGTGAGGCTCACGAATTCACGTTATACACAAAGCTGCCACGTAGGCGTGCTTTGATCATCAACCACAAGACTTTGCTTTTCAACAGAAGCCTTGATCATTGCATCTTAGCGTGCCACATAGGCAATTCATGCCATGTGATTGATATCTATCGATATACAACCTCTGAGCTCGTACGTCTCAGAGAAGGGCGTTAAGCAAAAGAATAAATTCTCCGCCGCCAACCAGATGTATATTTAATAGAAATCAATCAACACAGAATAAAATCCAATGTCAGACACACAATCCATTTTCAAGTTCGTTCTGGGTCTGAACGAAACCGGAGGCACTTTCCTTGCATATCCATCCATCTCCAAGTACGTCTGGACGACCACCAACTGTTTTCATCCTCTTGGGTGTACAGCCCAATCAGGATCGTCAGTAATTACCCAAACGATGTGAAGACATCCGGTCTTCGACCATCGTCTTCATCTTCGACTTATCGTCGAATCGGTTATTCAGAATGGGTATAAACCCGGCTTTTCCGAACAACCCGCGTATATTAAAACAAATGTTACACAAACACAACATACGCCTCATTCCAATTCATATTCTCAGGGAAAGGTTCCCATTAATTTTATCCAAGATAAATTCTTTAAAATTTATCTTTTAATCTTCCTTTGGATGTCGTTTCAAACCAAATTATGGTTTTCCAAACTAGTCGAGATTAGCGAACCACAACGAAGTAATTATTTATTTTATTTCCCAATCCCAACCTATTCATCCCACAAAGCAAAACTGGTAATACTCCATATCTAATACTATGGTGTTATCGGTAAAATTAATTACCATTTCACGTTCAAATCTAATTAAAGATTTAACTATCGCTTTGGAGCAAAACTGGCGATACTCCATTCTCGCTCATTTCTAAATTTGATAATTTAGATTATAGATTCACATTTCAACCTAATTGCAGATTCGTTAAAACTCCTTTTACTGGGTTAAAGAACTAGGTGTTATTTAAAACACAGTTCACGACAAACCCAAATCACATTCTATTTGTTATCGGGATAAAGAACTAGTGTTATTTAAAACACCGTTCACGATAAACCCATTTCAAATCCAATCAAATATATTAGAAATTTCGATTATTTAAAACCTCTTTTTAAATCTAATTTATTTATTTAAAAATAATTGGGTTTTAAATTTAGTTCAAAACTAGTTCATTTCGATAAAAATCCATTTTTATCTTTTCAAATATGGAGTTTTTCACCCCAATTTTTCTCAAATCATTTCTTATGATTTTACACAAATTATTACTATTTTTAATAATTTTATTAAGGCCCGTACAGTCGATTTCCATCAATGGCCATCGAACTGCACCTATAGCGACCTTTTTCGAATTTGATTTGGACGTATTTCCAAATCCAACCGTTAGATTTCAAATTTCTAATATTCGTTAGAAATCTCTTTTCGATACGAACCCAACGGTTCCGGTTTTAGGAGAATCCGACGGTCGGATCTCCCGTAATGTTTGTTTGAAATAAATGGTCGAAATTCACGAACTGCCGCGGCGCGGCGCGTTCTATTCAGGCCATAATATTATATATATAATATATATTTCGTCGATTTCTATTTAAAATGAATTATATAAATAGTTTTAAATTCGTTTCAAAAGCAATTTCAACTTCCATTTCAGTTCAAATCAAAATTGAATTCTTCTTTATAAATTCGTTTTAAAATTCATTTCTATTCAATTCAAATTTCAATTCAATTTGAATTCATTTCAATTCGCTTTCAATTCAATTTGAATTCGTTTTCAATTCAATTCAATTCCAAAGTCATTTTCTATTCGATTCAATTCAAATTGGTTTTCTATTCGATTCAATTCAAATTGGTTTTCTATTCGATTCAATTCAAATTGGTTTTCTATTCGAATCAAATCAAATTCGTTATATATTCAATTGAAATCAAATTCGTTTTCTATTCAAATCAAATTCGTTATATATTCAATTGAAATCAAATTCGTTTTCTATTCAAATCAAATTCGTTATATATTCAATTGAAATCAAATTCGTTTTCTATTCAAATCAAATTCGTTATATATTCAATTGAAATCAAATTCGTTTTCTATTCAAATCAAATTCGTTATATATTCAATTGAAATCAAATTCGTTTTCTATTCAAATCAAATTCGTTATATATTCAATTGAAATCAAATTCTCTTTCTATTCAATTCATTTCGAAATCGTTTTCAATTCAATTCATTTCGAAATCGTTTTCAATTCAATTCATTTCGAAATCGTTTTATATTCAAATTGGTTTTCTATTCGATTCAATTCAAATTGGTTTTCTATTCGATTCAATTCAAATTGGTTTTCTATTCGATTCAATTCAAATTTCATTTCAAAATATGCGATTTCGAAATCACTTTTCAATATTCATTTTAAAATGAATAAAATCGATATAAATATCGTCCACGTCAAAATGGCGTCAATCTAACCAACACGGCTTCATATATTTCTATTTTCAAATATTCTATTCAACAAATGAATATTTATTTTCGTCAACACACGACTAATCTCAACGAATGAGTACTGTCCACGTGTGACTATTTTTGTTATTTAATATATTTTATAAAAATTAAGGTATCTGTCGTTTGATATTGAATCAGTGTAAAGACCCGCAACCTCCCCGTAAAGGAAAGCGTCGGATAGTTCGAGAACAAACCACAGCAGAACACATACAGAAGAACATTTCATTGTATATTACAACAATGCATCAGATTACAAGAATATACAGAGTATGAATAAATATTACACAGAAATATCAGAGATTTAAATTACATTTAAATACATAGCAGCGGAAAATAATACAATACACAACTAGAAGAGATATACGGATACAAAGCTTTCCGGATATCGTTCCAGCTGTAAAACCAGGATCCTGTGAATATAAATCTGCAAAACCAAAACTACTAGCTGCCCGTGTCAAAATAAGGGCACCCAGAGTTTAGGTTAAAACAATAAACTCCAGGTCAGTCATGTGACTGGTGTGAGAACTAAAACAGTTAATCTTTATTTTAAATCATTAGGTAAATCAAGGGACCACGCCGTATAACACGGAACGGGTTTCCTCCCAAGAATACCAGTGCATAAAACAAACAGCGCAATGCTAAATAAAGAAAGATGAAGCTGTTATAAGACCCAGGTCCTATCACACAATGCAACGCAAACCGGGGGATAGGGTTTTCCCTTATAACAGCCAAAGAATGCTTGATACGTTTAAAACAGATTATTTGATACTATTATAAATGCATAGTGTATAAAACAACTTCAAATCATAAGTATCAATCATAGGCGACATGAGCGTCCCATGCCACTATGTCGCCATATATAGGTTTACAAATAAAACCGCAAAGTTGTATTGGAAGTTGGGTTATCATTTATGGTATGAACCGAGGCTAGGGGCAAGATCCTCAACCGATTCGAGACAATCTAGCCCATGTCTCCGGCAAGCGCGCAGGCAAGCCTTGGAGCGACAGGGCCGGTCCACCGATGTGGATTATTATGCCTGAACACTACGTTTCTCCGCCCTTTGGGGCGTAAATCTGGCCCGTCAGCCGACCAGAAGCATCGGCCGAAACCGATATCACGAGGCGCCTCGCTTTTCAGCAAGTAATAATAAGTAACATCCACATGAGTCAAACTCGTCAGCCAGTTCAAGCACTGACGCCACTCATAACTAGAAAGAAACGCATGCCGTCCCTGAGGTCCGTCTCCCGTTTTTGATTCATACCGGGTGTGATACTCGCGAATCAACGTTACACAAAGCTACGCCACAAAGGTCGTGCTTCGATCATCAACCACAAGACTTTGCTTTTCAACAGAAGCCTTGATCATTTGCCACTTAGGCATGCCACACAGGCAATTCACTCCATGCGATTGATATCCATCAATATATAACCCCTGAGCTCGTACGTCTCAGAGAAGGGCGTTAAGCAAGAGAATAAATTCTTCGCCGCCAAACAGATATATATTTAATAGAGATCAATCACACGGACTAAAATCCAATGTCAGACACACAGTCCATTTACAAGTCCGTTCTGGGTCTGAACGAAACCGGAGGCACCTAGTACCCCGCATATCCATCGATCTCCAAGTACGTCTGGACGATCAATAACTGTTTCCATCTTCTTGGGTGTACAGCCCAATCAAGATCATCAGTTATCACCCAAACGACGTGAAGACCTCCGGTCTTCGACCATCGTCTTCATCTTCGACTTATCGTCGTATCGGTTATTCAGAATGGGATAAACCCGGTCTTTCTGAATAACTCGCGTATATATTATAAAAGTGTTACACAAACACAACATACGCCTCATTCCAATTCATTAGTCACTAACCGTAAATTAATCAAGAGAATAATTCCCCAAATATTAACCCCGAAGGCCGAAACCAACATCAGATCAATATTCAGAAAACCATTCTGCTTGGCCAACCGACAGTTAGTTTCTAAATTTCACATTCAAATCTAATTAAAGATTTAACTATCGCCTGGAGCAAAACTGGTGATACTCCATTCTCGATCTTTTCAATCTAATTAAAGATTCATTAAAACTCCACTTAGTTTTAATCATTATCTGGGTTAAAGAATCAGTGTCATTTAAAACACGATTCACGATAAACCCAAAATCCCATTCCATTAATTATCGGGTTAAAGAACAAGTGTTATTTAAAACACTGTTCACGATAAACCCAAAAATCAATACCAATTCAATTCCAATTAAATATCATTTAATTGGTACACTTCATTAAATCTAAATAAAAAGATTTAATCTTTTCTCAACTGGGTTCAAGAACAGTGTTAGTGAAGACACCATTCACGACAAACCCAAATCACATTCGATTAATTATCGGGTTAAAGAACAAGTGTTATTTAAAACACTGTTCACGATAAACCCAAAAATCAATACCAATTCAATTCCAATTAAATATCATTTAATTGGTACACTTCATTAAATCTAAATAAAAAGATTTAATCTTTTCTCAACTGGGTTCAAGAACAGTGTTAGTGAAGACACCATTCACGACAAACCCAAATCACATTCGATTAATTATCGGGTTAAAGAACAAGTGTTATTTAAAACACTGTTCACGATAAACCCAAAAATCAATACCAATTCAATTCCAATTAAATATCATTTAATTGGTACACTTCATTAAATCTAAATAAAAAGATTTAATCTTTTCTCAACTGGGTTCAAGAACAGTGTTAGTGAAGACACCATTCACGACAAACCCAAATCACATTCGATATTCAATACAAGGCTCTGAATAGAAAATATATCGGCTTATATTCAATATCGAATTCTACGACTAACAAATGTCGTATTGGAAATAACGATATAAATATATATCTTTCAAATTTCCATAACAACACCTGTAATATCACGAATTCCAACATCGAAATATTCCGAAGACAATTTCGATTCAAATCCACTCCAATGCAATCATTGGAAATTTTGGTTATTTTCAAAACCATTTCAAATTCAATTTATTTATTTAAAAATAAATAGAATTACAATTCTAGTTCAAAACTAGTTCATTTCGATAAAAATCTATTTTTATCTTTTCAAATATGGAGTTTTTCATCCCAAACTTTCGCAAATCATTTCTTATGATTTTACACAAATTATTACTATTTTTAATAATTTTATCAAGGCCCGTTCAGTCGATTTCCATTAACGGCCATCGAACTGCACTTACAGCGACCTTTTTCGAATTTGATTTGGACGTATCTCCAAATCCAACCGTTAGATTTCAAATTTCTAACATTCATTAGAAAGCTCTTTTCGATACGAACCCAACGGTTCCGGTTTTAGGAGAATCCGACGGTCGGATCTCCCGTAATGTCCGTTTGAAATAAATGGTCGAAATTCACGAACTGCCGCGGCGCGACGCGTTCTATTCAGGCCATTATATTATATATATATAATATATATAATATATATTTCGTCGATTCTATTTAAAACGAATTATATAAATAGTTTTAAATTCGTTTCAAATTCTATTTCAACTTCTAATTCAATTTAAAGCAAAATTGAATTCTTCTTTATAAATTCGTTTTAAAATTCATTTCTATTCAATTCAAATTTCAATTCAATTTGAATTCATTTCAATTCGCTTTCAATTCCATTTGAATTCGTTTTCAATTCAATTCATTTCGAAATCGTTTTCAATTCAATTCATTTCGAAATCGTTTTCGATTCATTTTGAATTCGTTTTCAATTCAATTCATTTCGAAATCGTTTTCAATTCAATTCATTTTGAAATCGTTTTCAATTCAATTCATTTCGAAATCGTTTTTAAAATCGATATAAATATCGTTCACGTCAAAATGGCGTCAATCTAATCAACACGGCTTCATGTATTCCTTTATTTTCAAATATTCTATTTCAAATATTTCTTTTTCAAATATTTCTTTTTCAAAACTGGAATGAGGCCCAATCAATTACCATATAAAATTAATTATATGGATTTTTCATACAACACATGTATATAATAGCATTGAAAATAATCAACCATCAACCAAAGTGCACTACACTGTATAAGCATCAAATATAGATATTCAACGCTTATAACAGCCTGTCAATCAATCAATCGACATATTTAATCAATCAGGATGAGTGAACTTCAAATTTCATCCTAACACCCGTGTGGGGTTTCAAACAATCAAACACATATTTTATTTGTGCAGTTAGGCGATGTGTAAAATTTATCGACCCAATCAACGTCATTCAAATAGGTGTACATAAACAAACCGTCTGGTTTGTAAATGAATATTTATTTATTCACATTCACGTTAAAAATTATATTTTTAACGATAACACATTTTATTTTAACATATGAATTTCTATTCAGTTCATTCTTTAAATAAAATGCTATTTTTATTTTTCTAACTTATTTTAGAAAATTTCGGCGGCATAACGGCACGATACTAGAAACGGGACAAGGCCTAGCCTTATCCCCGGTCTAGTGAAGGCCCACGCCATTCACACATCAATCAAACCATTCAATTTCACTTAAACAATTCAATTCAATCACATAATCAAACTAATCTATGCAACCAAACAAACAAGTCCATGGTCTGTGGACAATTGTGTCGGGTGCTACTAAGCACCGTCTGCATCCTAGTATATATATAAAACTAGAAAAGAAATTGAAAGGTGAGAAATTCTCACATATAGCTATCCTAGCTCCACGGCTCTTCTTTTGCAGAAGTCTTCGCCGTTTTCGCATCTTCGTCAGCTTCGTCGCCCGTAGCCACTATATATATAAAAATCGAATTTTTATTTCGCTATTCAATATATAAAAATCGAGTTTTTATTTCAAAGTTCAATATATAAAAATCGAGTTTTTATTTCAAAGTTCAATATATAAAAATCGAGTTTTTATTTCAAAGTTCAATATATAAAAATCGAGTTTTTATTTCAAAGTTCAATATATAAAAATCGAGTTTTTATTTCAAAGTTCAATATATAAAAATCGAGTTTTTATTTTACTTCAAACAAAAATCAGTTTTTTAAACATTAATTAAAATCAGTTTTTAAACAAAATGAAATTCAGATTTTAAACAAAATAAAATTCAGTTTTTAACCTAAATAAAATTCAGTTTTTAACCTAAATAAAATTCAGTTTTTAACCTAAATAAAATTCAGATTTTAACCTAAATAAAATTCAGATTTCAACCTAAACTAAAATAAAATCAATTTTACTGTAATATAAAATAAAAATATAAAAAATCAGTTTTACTTACAGGAGGGGGGGGGGGCTCGGCCTCTGGCGTCGGCAGGGAGCGGCGCGCGACACGGAGGAGGGGGCGGGGTCCTCAGATCCATCGATGGGAGGGGCGCGTCGGCTACCTGGGGAGGAGGGGGTGCGATTCGAGGTACGGCGGCGATGTCTGGAGGCGGTGGCGCTCGGGGTTCCTCCGTCCGTCGTTTCTTTTCTTTCTTCTTTTTTTTTTTTATCTGAAATAAAAGTGAACGGGGGGGGGGGGGGGGGCAAAACGAAGATAAAGGGGGGGGGGGGGGGAATTATGTAATTTAATTAATTATTTTATTTTATTATTATTTAATTCAACCTTAAGTTGACTTTTTCATATGACCTCGAAACGAGGCCCACCGCCTGTCGTCCATAGCGTATTACCCCAATTCTGAACACAATGGGATATATATCGCAAGCTGATTCGACTGTTTGAATCAGTTTCCGGTTAATTTACATTTAAATCATTATATTAAATTTTAAACGTACATTTCAAATTACTGGGGTCACATACTAACTAGAAAAATTCCAGAAAAATATTTTCTAGCTTCGTATTGACTATACGGTCCTAACAAAACTAGTTTCGTCGAATTCTGAGACCGTTAGAAATATGGCCAATTTCCAGTCGATTAAAATCAACTGAAACTGGTCAAACGCGTTTTCCTTTGCCACGCTCACATATTGATTCGAAAAATTATGAAATTTGAAATCTAGCAATAATTTGACACTGCGGACCCAACAAAAGTGGTTTCGTCGAAATCCGAGGTCGTTTGCAAAATGTCCATTTTTAAGGGCCTGAATTCCATAGCGACTATTCAGAATTTTCAACTGGACATATCTTTTGATTCCTGATATGAAATCTTGATTTTTCGGATTCGTTGGAAAGATATTCACTATTAGATTCCATTATTTTTGGTTTCACAAAAATCCGGATTGTTTTGCACCCGGTACATTCAATTGAAGTTTGAAATCGAATTATCGAACTACCGCGCCATTTTCAATTCTATTTATAATTATATATAAATATTTATATTCAAACGACGACGCGTATAATATATACGTTCGAATTCTATTCAAAATAAATTTCTCGTCGATATTATTTAAAATAATTCATTTTAAATAATCCAAATTCGCTAAAATTGCCAAAATAAAAATTTTAAACTGGCCCAGATTTTACGGGTTGTTACAATCAGACTCCAACCGTAATTTAGTGAGAGAACGATTTCCTGAATATTAACCCCGAAGGCCGAAACCAACATCAAATCAATATCCAGGAGACCACTCATCTCATCTATTTTCCAGCCGATTTCTAATTCTATATATGATAAAGATGTAAATTTTATTGTTAAAATATTTCGTTCAACACATGACTAATCTCAACGGATGAGTACAATCAACACATGAACCTTTATTTTATATTGATAAAGATGTAAATTTTATTATTAAAATATTTCGTTCAACACATGACTAATCTCAACGGATGAGTACAGTCAACACATGAACCTTTATATTATATTGATAAAGATGTAAATTTTATTATTAAAATATTTCGTTCAACACATGACTAATCTCAACGGATGAGTACAGTCAACACATGAACCTTTATATTATATTGATAAAGATGTAAATTTTATTATTAAAATATTTCGTTCAACACATGACTAATCTCAACGGATGAGTACAGTCAACACATGAACCTTTATATTATAATATTCTTTATCTTCTAAATTGGAATGAGGCCCAATCAATTACCATATAATATTAATTATATGGATTTTCATACATCACATGTATAAGATAGCATTGAAAGATAATCAACCATCAACCAAAGTGCACTACACTGTATAAGCATCAAATATAGATATCTAACGCTTATAACAGCCTGTCAATCAATCGATCAACATATTTAATCAATCAGGATGAGTGAACTTCAAATTTCATCCCAACACCCGTATGGGGTTTCAAACAATCAAACGCATATTTTATTTGTGCAGTTGGGCGATGTGTAAAATTTATCGTCCCAATCAATGTCAGTCAAATCAGTGTACATAAACAAACCGTCCGGTTTGTAAATGAATATTTTATTTATTCACATTCACTATATTCATATTCACGTTAAAAATTATATTTTTAACGATAAAACATTTTATTTCAACATATGAATTTCTATTCAGTTCATTTACAAAATAAAAATGATATTTTTATTTTTCTAACATATTTTAGAAAATTTCGGCGGCATAACGGCACGATACTAGAAATGGGACGAGGCCTAGCCTTATCCCCGGTCTAGTGAAGGCCCACGCCATTCACACATCAATCAAATCCATTCATTTCACCAAACAATTCAATTCAAACCAAATAAACTAGTCAACTACACAACCAAACAAACAAGTCCATGGTCTGTGGACGATTGTGTCGGGTGCTACTAAGCACCGTCTGCATCCTAGTATATATATAAATAATTAGAAAATGAAATTGAAAGGTGAGAAATTCTCATCGATAGCTATCCAATACCACGACTCTTCATTGATAGAAATCTTCAACGTTCTCGCCTTTTTGTCATCTTCGTTGCCCGTATTCTCTACATATGTAAAAATCGAATTTTTACTTTGCTATCCAGTATATAAAAATCAAATTATTACTATGCTGTTCAATCTATAAAAATCGAATTTTTACTTTGCTATTCAATATATAAAAATCGAATTTTTACTATGCTATTCAATATATAAAAATCGAATTTTTACTATGCTATTCAATATATAAAAATCGAATTGTTACTATCACGCTATATGGATAAAAATTCTATTTTTACATTACTACTATATAGATAAAAATTATATTTTTACCTCGCTATTCTCTATATAAAGATTCCGCCTTTTCAAATATAAAGATTTCGCCTTTTCAAATATATCATTTCGCCTTTCTATAGAAAAATTATATTTCGCTTCATTATAAAAATCAAATTTTTATCTTGCTATCGTATTTATAAAAATCGAATTTTTATCCTTTCTAAACTATAAAAATTATAGTTTTAACCTTTGTATAATATAAAAATTATATTTTTACTTACTTATATTATAAAAATATTTTTTCTACAACTATAATTAAAAATCGTTTCTTTACCTCGCCTACTTCACAT
This sequence comes from Allium sativum, assembly GCA_030737875.1. Classification (NCBI taxonomy): domain Eukaryota; kingdom Viridiplantae; phylum Streptophyta; class Magnoliopsida; order Asparagales; family Amaryllidaceae; genus Allium; species Allium sativum. The sequence goes on from CM060926.1 coordinate 536,187,955, forward strand.
ATATACAAATTGAATTTTTATCACGCTTTCTTCTATATAAAAATATCGTCTTTCTTCCTTTAAAAATCTGGTCTTTTCTATTTTAAAAAAACTAATCTTTTCTATTTTCTAAAAATCTAATCTTTTCTATATTCTAAAAATCTAATCTTTTTATATTCTTTCCTATTACAAAGACAAAACTGATTTTTTTTCATACAGTAATTATATTTTAAAACAGAAATAAATTTAAATAAATGTAAATAAAATAAATAAGAAAGCAAAACTTACTGTTTTTCGGGTCATGGGTGGTGTTTGTCAGCCGGCGTGGGTGGCAGCGGCTCCGTTCAGACATCGGTGGACTAGGATTTGGGGGTGCGGTGGTTACGGCGTTTGAGGAGGATCGGAGAGAGGATAGAGGAGGAGGGGGCGAGGTCGCAGCCCCTCTGACCATCCACGGAGGTGGCGGTCATCGTCGGGAGGGGTCAGGGGGGAAGGCGCGGCGCATTGGAGTCGGGTTTAGGCTCGAGCGCGCGGATCGGGGAATTGAAGATGGAGGAGAGGTCGAAGTGGGGAGGGGGCGCCAAGGTCGGGTGGCGCGGTGGTCCACGCCAGTACTGGCGAACGGAATCGGAGGGTGGCTGAGCGTTCTTCCCCTTCTTCTTTTTTTGATTTGTAAATCGATTGTAACGGAGGGGGGGGGCAGAGATAAAGGAAGAGGGTTTTATTATATTATATTTTTTTAATTTTTAATTATTTTATTTTGCAAAAAGTTGACTTTTACATACGACCTCGAAACGAGGCCCACCGCCTGTCGTCCATAGCGTTTTACCCCCATTCTGAACACAATGGTATATGTATCGTAGGTTGATTCGATCGTTTCGATCAGTTTTCGTCAAAATCAACATATAACTCTATATTTTGAATTTGAACGCGTATTTCAATTTACCGGGGTCACATACTAACCAGAAAAATTCCAGAAAAATATTTTCTAGCTTCGTATTAACGATACGGTCCTAACAAAACTAGTTTCGTCGAATTTTGAGACCGTTAGAAAAATGGCCATTTTTCAGTCGATTAAAATCAACTGAAACTGGTCAAACGCGTTTTCCTTTACCACGCTCACATATTGATTCGAAAAATTATGAAATTTGGAATCTAACAATAATTTGACACTGCGGATCCAACAAAAGTGGTTTCGTCGAAATCCGAGGTTGTTTGCAAAATTCCCATTTTTAAGGGCCAGAATTCCATAGCGACTATTCAGAATTTTAAACTGGACATATCTTTTGATTCCCGCTATGAAATTTTGATTTTTCGGATTCGTTGGAAAGATATTATCGATTAGATCCTATTATTTTTGGTTTTACTAAAATCCGGATTGTTTTGCACCCGGAACGTTCAATTGAAGTTTGAAATCGAATTATCGAACTACCGCGCCAATTTCAATTCTATTTATAATTATAAATAATTATTTATATTCTAACGACGACGTGCATAAATATATACGTTCTAAATATATTCAAAATAAATTTCTTGTCGATATTATTTAAAATAATCTATTTTAAATATTCAGAATTCGCTAAAATTTCCAAAACAAAAATTTTAAACTGGTTCAGAATTTCCGGGTTATTACAGCCTTGGTTCATGACGGAAATCCAATTTCCAAATACGTGACTGTGCGGTTTTGATTTTGTATATATATATGGCGACATGATATATGGTACCCATGCCGCCTATGATTGATAGTTATGATTTGAAATTGTTTTTGAAACATATAAACACTAGCAATAATATCAAATGCTTTTGTTTTATTCGTATCAAGCATATTTTGGCCATTATAAGGTAAAACTCTATGCTCCGGTTTGCGTTGCATTATGTGATGGGAACTGAGTCTTATAATGGCTTCATTTTTATAAAAAGCATTGCGGTGTTTAAAAGAATTATTTGTTTTAAAGCACTGGCAATCCAATGGAGTAAACTCATTCCGCGAAAGTGGCGTGGTCCTGTGATTAGCCATATTATAAATGTGTTAAGTAGATTTCTCATACCAGTCCCATGACTGACTCGTAGTTTATTTCACTTGCAAACTCAGGTGCCCCTTTTTCTACATGGGCAGCCTTGTATTCAGGTTTTAGCTGGCTCTTTCGGGATAGCTGGAGCTGAAGATGGATTCTATCATTTATCTCTTTTTATGATGTTCAGCTCCTATTGTACATATTATGTTTGTTTTCCGCTGTAGACATTTATGAATAGCTGAACTGTATTTGTACTAAGTATGATCCTGTATATTGTGTAACTCTGATGATTATGTTTATCCAGTGATTATTTGATCATTATATGATGTATTTATTTAATTATGTGCTGCTGTTATCTGTTTCTGTGTTATATTCCAAAGATTACCCTTGCCGCTGTCAGTACGGGGTACAGGGTCGTCTCATTTGGTATCAGAGCTTTGGTTAAGATTAGTGCTGGAATATAACATGTGAACAAGCTCATCTGAAATAGAACCGGTAGTGTTCTAGGGCGGGTAACTCAATACAGATAGGATCAGTAATATCCTAGTATGGGTGTAGCAGAATCAGAATAACTCGTTAGAGATGGGGTCAGAAGTGCCCTAGAACGAGTCGAGAGTTATATGTTTATAAATAACGTATTTGTGATTATATATATAATCTGATTTTAGAAATATAGTTTTTGAATATGTAAAAAGGTATATATTTGAAAAGTTAAAAACAAATTGATTGTTGTTTGTGTTGTGTGATAGTAGATTTGATTTATTATATTATTGAAACGATAGTTCATTTAATCAATAATAGAATGAATGGTAGAATTTATTCATTTAAATCACACATAGAACTGATTTAAAAATAGATAGAAATATATACATGTGCATTATATATGTTTGAACAGGTAAATGGAATAGCTGTCGAGTAAAGAAATTATTTGCGTGCCCGACAAATAGGTAAACCTTAATGAGTTGAATGCGCAATTTTATTATATCAACTCCTGTGAGTGCCATTGGATGCGGAGTGCTGGTTATTCTGTGTGTAATAATAAACGTCGCCATAGGATAGTAACAATTAATTTTGAACTACATTACATGGCATACTTCTTGAAGATAGGCATACTTCATCATATACCACATAAGCATTTGGAGCTTGTGTGACGAGGTGGAAGATTTACCATACGAGTGAGAGGCTTGTATGGCGATGACTATATTCTACAGGTTGAATCGATGACTGATATGACCATATAAAATTGTAACGATAAAATTGCCAGATTAATAAAAACCCCACACGGGTCTGGAGTTGACAATAATCACGTCTCTCTAGCTATTAGATACGGCACATGGACTATTTATTTCCCACACCGGACAAGGTGACGAGGATTTATCCTCTGGAGCAATTAAAATACACACTCCCTCAGGCTTTGACAGGGTGATGAGAATTTATTCTCTGGAGTTATAATCTATACACGCTCCCCTGTAAACACCAGAATATATCACTATAAATATGTGTATGCATTATAAGATTTATTGGGTACCTAATACGGCCCAATAAATTTCCAAACCCCTCCCCGTACAAAGGAGGTTATGGCGAAATTTTTCGAAAATCCCGGGTGTTAGCCAAATTTTTGAAGAATTTGAAAATTCTCAGAAATTGAAAAGTTGGAGAATGGAAGCCATATTGAACGTAGAGTTGATTAATCAAACCACTTTCGACTTTGTTCCTTTTCGGGGACGAAAAGTTTTAAGTGAGGGAGATTGTAACGACCTAGAAAATCTGAACCAATTTAAAATTTTTAAATTGGCTATTTTAGTGGATTTTAAATATTTAAAATAAATATTTTAAATAATAGAGAGGAAAAGTAAGTCTGAATCGACATTTGAAAATAATTAATTCTAATTATAAACAAGGCCTGAAATGGCGCGGCAGCTTCAAAAATTGAATTCAAACTTTGACTGACTGTACCGGGTGCAAAACAAAACGGATTTGAGTGAAACCAAAAATATTTAAATCTGTTAGTGAATACCTTTCTAACGAATCTGAAAAATCGAAGTTTCATAGCGGAAAGCAAAAGTTATGGCCAAATGAATTTTCAGAAAGGTCGCTATGGAAATTATATAGCCCGTGAAAATGGCCATTTTGCATACGACCTCGGAATTCGACGAAACCACTTTTGTTGGATCCGGGATGTCAAATTATTTCTAGGTCTCAAATTTCATAATTTTTGAAGCTAGTATGTGAGCGTGGCAAAGGAAAATGTGTTTAGTCGATTTCTGTTAAATTGGATCGACCAGAAAAGGGCCATTTTTCAAACGGTCTCAGAATTCGACGAAACTAGTTTTGTTGGGACCGTATCGTCAAAACATAGCTAGATTTATTTTCGGGAATTTTTAGAATCAATATGTGGCCCCGGCAAATTGAAAGTACGTTCAAATCGAATATTGAATGTTTTATATTTTAATTTGAATGAAAACTGACTGAAACAGTCGAATGGGCCTACGAAACATATCCCATTGTGTTCGGAATGGGGGTAAAACACTAGGGATGACAGTCGTTGGGTCTGGATTGGGGTTCGTGTGTGAAAGGGGGTATTTTCGAAATTTAAAAATATATAAACTAAAGAAACAAATTCATTGGCCAGAACGTTTTCTCTCTCCCCGATACCTTCAGACGCGCGACGGCGATAGGAGCTCCTCCCTTCTCTCCTCGTTTTCTCCTCCTCCGCGCAATAATAGCCAATGCTCCAGTTAAGCTTTTTGTAGATCTTCCTGAGCTCTTCAAATCCATCTAAGCCACGCCCTTCCTCGTCGCTCCTACCTCGAGATATCCCCATCGAAAGAGGCGCCGTTTGAAGCCCTCTACCACCACCTAGGCGCGCGCGAGTTCATCAGGAGGGGGACCCTCAGGTGCGCCTCTCCAAGGCGAACAACGTGGCGGTGGTGGATCGGCGCAAAGCTTTACGGTTTGGAAGAATTTGGCTAACCTAGTTTTGAACATCGAAAGAAAGGTAATGGCTGAAATTATATTAAACTATAATATAGCAGTTTAAAGCGCTACGATTTTTGTTTTCACTATAAAAATCATATCTTTTTCGTTTCTTGACGAAATTCAGTGAAACAAGAGATAGTGGACTTGTGTGGACGTCTTCTACATTCTAGAAGAGACCGCATATTTTTCTGAGCCTTCTGCTATTTTTGGTGGAGTGGAACCCAATGTGAGATTTCTAATTTATAAACGATATGGAAAACGACGATGTATAAATTATATAGTCGATGTATGAGTTATATAAGCGCTGTACACCTCTTGTATAAGCGTTGTATAAGTTGTACGTTCGATGTATAAGTTGTATATGCGTTGTAAAAATTATATATGTGTTGAAATAGAAGTGAAATGCTATATATAAATATATATATATATATATATATATATATATATATATATATATATATACGCCCCTCGTCCACAAACCATGGACGATATTTATTGGTTGTGATTGGTGTGAAAATTGATTGATAGCGAATGGTTGATTGGAATGGTTTGTGGTTGATATTGATTGATTGTGGTTGAAAAATACCCGTTTGTGGTTGAGAAATATTTGGTTGAAACCACATAGGATTAGTTTGTGGAAATGAAATAAATATACATGCCGCCTGTGTGCGAACTAGATGCATGATTCCCCATTGTCAAAAGCTGCAAGGCTTTAAGGTAGAGCGAGGAATCGTACTAGGGATGGTCCCGGTTTTAACTACCCTGCCGTTATGCTGCCGAAATTTTGAATAATATTCATGTGTTAGAATTATTTTCATTTGTTGAAACTATATTTATTCGTTGAATAGAAAACCTTCATGTGTTGAATTGAAATTCATTCGTTGAATTGAAATTCATGTGTTGAATGGTATTCGTGTTTTAAATATAAAAATCACCTTTTTATCGATATATACAAACTATAGAAAACCTTCTTGTGTTGAATCGAAATTCATTCGTTGAATTGAAATTCATGTGTTGAATGGTATTCGTGTTTTTAAATATAAAAAAAAATCATCTTTTTATCGATATATACAAACTACAGAAAACCTTCATGTGTTGAATCGAAATTCATTCGTTGAATTGAAATTCATGTGTTGAATGGTATTCGTGTTTTAAATATAAAAATCACCTTTTTATCTATATATATAAACTATAGAAAACCTTCATGTGTTGAATTGAAATTCATTCGTTGAATAGAACTCATGTGTTGAAAGGTATTCGTGTTTTAAATAAATTGTTTTGCAATAAAAATCACCTTTTTATCTATATATATAAACTATAGAAAACCTTCATGTGTTGAATTGAAATTCATTCGTTGAATAGAATTCATGTGTTGAATGGTATTCGTGTTTTAAATATAAAAATCACCTTTTTATATGTATATATAAACTATAGAAAACCTTCATGTGTTGAATCGAAATTCATTCGTTGAATTGAAATTCATGTGTTGAGTGGTATTCATATTTTGAAAGAAATTGTTTTATAATAAAAATCCTATTTTTATCATCAATACGAACTATATAAAATACTCTTGTTTTTAAATAAATTGTTTTATAATAAAAATCATATTTTTATTACCTATATGAACTATATAAAATAATCGCGTTTTGAAATAAATTGTTTTACAATAAAAATCACCTTTCTACTGTACACATGAATTGTTAAAAATAGTGAAGTGTTGAAATAGAAGGCAGTTAGATAAAAATATCTTTTTTATCAAATGTATGAAAATCATATAGTTTTGAAATCGAAGAATCGATATATATATATATATAGATAGATAGAATTGAAATATATCGAATAACGAAGCTGCAATTCGTATTTTGAAACCGTGATTTCAAACGATTGGTGCGGGATATCCGACCATCGGATTTCCCCGGAATTGCAACCGTTGGGTTCGCTTTGGAAATATCTTTCCAACGACACCAACTTTGTAAAAATCCAACGGTTGGATTGTCTGGAATGTTTAATTCAAATCTGAAGAAAAACAGTGCCAGAATCGATTATATATATATATATAATTATATTAAATCAAATAACGACGCTGCAGTTAGTATTTTGAAAACGAAACTTCAAACGATTATACCGGGAGATCCGACCGTTGGATTTTCCCGAAACTGGAACCGTTGGATTCATTTTGAAAAGATCTTTCTAATGATGTAAATTTTGAGAAGATCCAACGGTTAGATTTTTAGATATGTGTAAATCAAATCTGAAGAAAAACAGCGCCACGGCCGCGTTATGGCCCGAAGCGTCGTTTTGAATAAATTGGCTATTTTAAAATAAATAAAAATAGCGATAAATCGTTATAAAATATTATAAACGATATAGATGTGAAATTTAGAAACTAACTGAAGGTTGGCTAAGTCGAATGGTTTCCTGGATTTTGATCTGATGTTGGTTTCGGCCTTCGGGGTTAATATTTGGGAAATCGCTCTCTTACTGATTGACGGTTAGTGACTAATGAATTGAAATGATGCGTAGTAGTGTTTGGGTAGCACTTGTTTATTATATACGCGAGTTGCTCAGAAAGACCGGGTTTATCCCATTCTGAATAACTGAATCGACGATAAGAAATCGAAGATGAAGACGGTGGTCGAAGATCGGAGATCGGAGATCTTCACCTCGTTTGGATGGTAACCGAGGTCCTGATTGGGAGGCATCCCGAAATATGGATAATGAGTGGTGATCGTCCAGACGTACGTGGTGATCGATGGGTTTGCGAGGTATATAGTGCCTCCGGTTTCGTTCAGACCCAGAACGGACTTGCAAATGGACAGTGTGTCTGACATTGGAACTTATTCTGTGTGATTGATAGCTATCAGTTGCACTGTGTGAATTGCATGTGTGGCATGCTAAGATGCAGTGATCAAGGCTTCTGTTGAAAAGCAAAGTCTTGTGGTGATGATCAAAGCAGCGTCTGTGTGTCATAGCTTTGTGTATAATGTGAAATCGCGAGCCTCACACCCCGATATGAACCAGAAACGGGAGAGGACCTCAGGGGGGACGTGCGTTTTCTTTCTAGCTAGAAGTGGCGTTAGTGGTTTTACACGCCCCGACGAGTTTGACTTATGTGGTTGTTACTGTTGCGAGGCGCCTCGGTTAGATCGGACGATCCGGGTCCGATGGAGTCATTCGTTGGCTCATTTACGCCCCAAAGGGCGGAGGGACGCATTATTCAGGCATTATAATCCACTTCGTGTGGACCGGCCCTGACGATCCAAGGTACTGTTGCGGCTGTGCCTGAGACATGGACTAGATTGTCTCGAATTCGGTAAGGACTATCTTTTGCCTTGGTTCATGACGGAAATCCAATTTCCAAATACGTGACTGTGCGGTTTTGATTGTGTGTGTGTATATATATATATATATATGGCGACATGATATATGGTACCCATGCCGCCTATGATTGATAGTTATGATTTGAAATTGTTTCTGAAACATATAAACACTGGCAATAATATCAAATGCTTTTGTTTTATTCGTATCAAGCATATTTTGGCCATTATAAGGTAAAACTCTATCCTTCGGTTTGCGTTGCATTGTGTGATGGGAACTGAGTCTTATAATGGCTTCATTTTTATAAAAAGCATTGCGATGTTTAAAAGAATTATTTGTTTAAAAGCACTGGCAATCCAATGGAGTAAACCCGTTCCGCGAAAGTGGCGTGGTCCTGTGATTAGCCATATTATAAATGTGTTAAGTAGATTTCTCATACCAGTCCCATGACTGACTCGTAGTTTGTTTCACTTGCAAACTCGGGTGCCCCTTTTTCTACACGGGCAGCCTTGTATTCAGGTTTTAGCTGGCTCTTTCTGGATAGCTGGAGTTGAAGATGGATTCTATCATTTATCTCTTTTTATGCTGTTCATCTCCTATTGTACATATTATGTTTGTTTTCCGCTGTAGACATTTATGTATAGCTGAACTGTATTTGTACTAAGTATGATCCTGTATACTGTGTAACTCTGATGATTATGTTTATCCAGTGATCATTTGATCATTATCTGATGTATTTATTTATTTCTGTGCTGCTGTTATCTGTTTCTGTGTTATATTCCAAAGATTACCCTTGCCGCCGTCAGTACGGGGTCTCAGTTATTAGAAGTTAGATCCATTTGTTTAATTCATTTATTGTTTATCATGAATTTGGTGAATTTTTATTTTTTAATGATGAATAATAGTTGTGTTAATGCTCGTTGATTGTTTGGTTTGATTGATTGGTGAAATTGAATGTTTTGCACGAGTTTTGGATCGAATTGGAGTTGGATTGGGCAAGTTCTGGATAGGCAAAGATCTGGCATGGATTAGGCGAGTTCTGGCATGGATCGGGGGTGTTTTGGCATGGATCAAAGCATTTTCTGGTTCTGACAATGTTTACAATTGTTGTAGAAAGTATGGACTAGAAACGCTATAGATTGGAAAGGTGATGGATCAGAAGGATTATGTGTCGGATGGTTTCTGGACCAGACACCGCTTTTCAAATGCTGTAAAAGCTATGGATCGGAATGCTATAGGCTAGAAAGGTGATGGACCGGAAGGCTTATTGATGGATAAGAAGTATTGACAACGTTTTTGAAACGCTTTGGATGATGGATCGAAAATGCTATGGATCGAAAGGCATATTGATGGACCGGAAGCATTAACAGTGTTTCTGATGTGGAAAGCAGAGAGAAATGCTATGAATTTGGGATTGAGCCAATGGGCCTGGGATATAATAGCATTTCTGAAACATTGTAAAAGGATGAATGAAACGCTATGAAAGGCTGAAAACGTTGTCAAATGGAATATCGACCAAATGAAGTATGTTTTTAGGTCAACGATGGTCATGGCTTCGACATGAATTCACGGAGGAATGATCAAGGTGTTGTGAAGTGTTCGTTGATCATCGTAATGCAATGAATGTGAAGATGACTCAAGGCTGTGAGTTTATGGACAATGGTTTCTCGAGAAGTCGCTTGAGCTTATGAACTCTCATCAAGTTGGATGGCTAGAGATATCGAAGACGAGAAATTAGCATTATCGTAAGTTCTGGCGGGCTCAAAGTAGAGGTATAATGGGGAGGCCTAAAATACTAGTGGTATTAGTTGAGTACTCTGGGAACATGGGTGGGCCTAGCTGTCTCGAGGAGGAAAATGTACGTGGGACGTACAGAAGTCTGACTAGAACTGGGGTTACCAATAGCCCTTGACAAATGGCGTGTCATAGCCAGTCATGCGAATGACGATGATTTCAAGGTAGGATTGGCAGTGATAGCCAGAGTCATGGATATTTGTTGCTTTGGTTGTATCGTTTTGTGTTGATTGTTCGACATCGAAGGAGACCTCTTTTGGGTGCTTGTCTGATGTCGGTTTAGGCCTTCAGGGCTTGTACTTGGGGATGTTGATCTCGATTAGAATGTTCTACTCTAGATAACAGGTTGCTATGTCAGCTGTTATGCTCTGAAATCCCCCGATCTCTGTAGAGATGGAAAAGCTCGGATTGTATGAGAACACGACACATCGGAACATAGAACAACAGAACATTTCATTGCTTTTACAACAATTTACATCAGAGTACAAGATTAACAGAGTGCGGAAAATAATATACAGCGGAAATACAAATATCGGAGAATAAAATAAATTACATAACAGCGGAAATGTTATATAAAGTAAATACAATGCAGTGGAAAACATCAACTAACACAGCTGGAAGCAATACACAGATACAGAGCTTTCTGAATATAGCTCCAGCCGTAATCCAGGATCCTATTAAAGAAAAATTTGCACACCAAAACTACTGACTGCCTATGTGGAAAATATGGGAACCCAGTGTTTAGGTGGAAACAATAAACTCCAAGTCAGTCATGGGACTGGTGTGAGAGCTAAAAACAGTTATTAAACTTTACTTTAAAATAAGGTAATTCACGGGACCACGTCGTATAACAGGGAACGGGTTTACTCCCCAATGTTTTTTGGAATGAAGCTATTATAAGACTCAGGTTCCATTACACAATGCAACGCAAGCCGGAGGATAGAGTTCTACCTTATAATAGCCAAACATGCTTGGTACGTTTTAAAACAAATCTTTTGATATTATTATAAGTGCATAGTGTGGCAAGCAACTTCAAAATATAAATGAATCAATCATAAACAGCATATGTACCATATATTATGTCGCCATATAGGTTTACAACTAAAACTGTAAAATGTCGTATTGGAAATTGGATTCCATCTATGAGTCGAGGCAAGGGATCATCCTCACGGGTTTTGAGATACTCTAGCACATGTCTTAAGATCACGCCCTTAGTACCGCCTGGGAGTGTCAGGGCCGGTCCACTCTTACTTTTGTGGATTGGTTATTCCTAAACAATACGTTTCTTGGTCCTATCAGACCTGTCACAAGGTCAGTATGTCGACCAATCATATCCGAGGCACCTGGTTATCCATCATCCACATAAGTAAAATATTTGGGCTCCATTCCATGACATCACTCCTAACTAAAAAGAAACGCATGTCCTCATTACTGTCCCTCATCCCGTTTTTGACTCATACCGGGGTGTGAGGCTCGCGAATTAACACTATACACAAAGCTACGCTATATTAAAGTCGTGCTTTGATCATCATCCACAAAACTCTGCTTTTCAACAAATGCCTTGATCATTGCATCTTAGCATGTCACACTGTCAATCCATACCATACCGTTGATTTCCACCAATATATAACCTCTAAGCTTGTACATCTCAGAGAAGGGTGTTAAGCAAGAGAATAAATTCTCCGCCACCAAACAGATATATATTTAGTAGAGATCAACGAATATAGCACACAATACAATGTCAGACATACAATCCATTCACAAGTCCGTTCTGGGTTTGTACGAAACCGGAGGCACCTTATTCTTCGTCCCATATGTCTAATACATGAGACAGGTCCTCACATATCCGGTAGATTTCCTAGTACGTTTGGACGACCATCACTTATTACCTTGTGTTGGGGGATTAGCCTAATTAAGGCATCAGTAATCGCCCAAACGATGTGAAGATCTTCGGTCTTCAACCATCGTCTTCATCTTCGACTTTTAATCGTCGTAACAATTATTCAAAATGGGTTAAACTCGGTCTTTCCGAATAACGGACGCATCTTTATAATCATGTAATAAATAAAGATAACACACATCTCATTCCAATCTAGAATATTTTTTTATTCAAATATTCATTACACTGGGAAAGGTTCCCATTAATTTTATCTAAGTTTTACTTCAATTAAACCTTTGTTTAATCTTCCTTTGGATATCATTTCAAAAGATTTTATTACGCCTTTTCACAATTTAAACCAAATTAAGATTTATGAAACTAGTCGGGATTATTGAGCCTTACTGAAGTAATCATTTATTTCATTTATCCCAATCCCAAACTTTCATCCCATGGAGCGAAACTGGTAGTACTTCATATCTAACCCCTATCATCGGTAAGTTTAATTACCATTTATCGTTCCAAATCCAAATAAAGATTTATTACTCACATGGAGTAAGCCTGGTGGTACTCCATCTCGATCATTTCGAATTCGGTAAATTTAATTACCTCTTTTTACATTTCAATCTAATTAAACATTCATTAAAACTCTAGTTCAGTTTTAATTTCAAAAATCATTATTTAATGATTATTCAACCTTTGGAATTTAATCTTGTCTTTACTTGGGTTAAAGAAGAAATGTCATGTAAAAACATAGTTCACAATAAACCCAAAATCACCATCCATTTAATATGGAATCTGAACAATTTATAATTGATATAAATTTCTGTATCCGACCAATAATATAAGTGGAATAACAGCTAGGCCTTTTAAATTCCATAAATAGTAAACGCCTTCCTTCACAGAAACTCATCTCGATTTTTATTAATTGAATTCCACTCAATCCTAATTTAATAAAATAAATTGGAAACGTCATTAAATCTTATGTAAAAGATGTATTCCTTTTTACCACTGGGCTTAAGAACAATATTATTTATGGTACCATTCACAACATCCTAAATCCATTTTGATATTAAATATAAAATTTTAAATGGAAACCAAGTCTATTTAAATTCAATACCAAATTCTAAAACTAACAGAATCGTTTTGGATAATGATATGAATATCTTCCAAATTTTCATAACAATATTCGTATAATTACGGAATCCAATATCGAAATATCCGAAGATAATTTTCATTCAAATTTATTCCAATTTATTAACTTAAAATCATTGGATTACTACTCTAGTTGTTAACTAGTTATTTAGATAAAAATTTCTTTTGTCTTTAAAATATGGAATATTTCATCCAAAATCTTTCCAAACCATTTATTATGATTTTACATAATTTATTTATATTTACAATAATTTTATTAAGGCCCTTACAATCGGTTTTTAATATTGGCCACCGAACTGCATCCATAACGACCTTTTCTGAAATTGATTTAGACATATTTTAAAATCTAACTATTCAAATTTAAACCTTTTATATTCATTTGAAAGACATTTTTGATACAAATCCAATGGTTCCGGTTTTAGGAGAGTCCAACGGTCATGTCTCCCGTTGCGTCCACTTAAATTTAACAATTGAAATTTGCGAAGGGTCGCTACACGGCATGTTCTATTCGAGCTATTTAAATATTATATATATATAATATCGTCGATTTCTATTCAAAACGTATTTTATAAAAAGTTTGTAGATTCGTTTAAAAATGATTCCAACTTCCATTTCAATTTTAAATTAAAACTGAACATCCCATTTTATTATAATCTCAAAATGATAATCTTTTCAAATGTCAGATTTTGAAATTTAGTCTTCTCGTATTCATTATAAAATGAATAAAATCGATATAAAAATCCATTCGAGTTAAAATAGTGTTTATATAGTTAACTCGGCTTCATATTATTATATTTTCGTGCCCATCCAAAATCGACATCAAAATCAAACTTCGAATCTTCTTTGAATATTATATTATAAAAATATTCATATTTATTCCGGATTGGGATAATATTTAACCAAAATCCATATAAATACATTTATACAGATTACATTCATCATATACATCCAATAATAGTTGTAAACAACTATCAACATCCAGAATGACATGTAGTGTGCATTTTATTGTCATATAAGCTTCAATCAAATAATTGACGCTTATATAAATCTGTCAATCAACCGATTAACAGAAATTTCACACAAGGGAGATGTGTGAGTAAAATATCATCCCAAGTCCCGTGTGGGGTTTTCAACCAACAACAATCAATTTAAGTCAATTAATGGTTAATAAATTTAACCAATTCTAATTCAATTCGAATTATTTTTCTAACTAACCAATTTTCACTGTTCAAACTATAAATGGATATTTATATCCAATTTCAAATACCACATCAATAACATTATCCTATAATTTTAAATATTACAATATCACAATCACATCGTAATACCAGAAATCAATAAATCAACCATGGGTCTGCAAACAACTGTGATGTGAGCTACCAGACACCGTATACAATTTTGTGATATTTAAAACAGATAAAATCAGCATAGACAATCAATATATTTTTATATGTGTTCTAATAACATAACAAAATAGTGAGTGAGAGAGTTCTCACCCAATAGCTAAACCAATCTCCACGCGCACTTGCCGTACTAGCCCTCGCCACTCGAATTCACATTTCTGGCTCCACAGTCCGCATACTACCTCCAATCTTCACAAAACTTGGTCACCAACATGGAAATGTCATTTCGAACAACTTTTCCCTAGGGCATTTTCCATCGGAAATGCTTAAGCTATAGCCCAACGAACTTTGATCGCATTTTTAGGGTAGCTTCGAACTCCAAAATTCGATTTTTCTATATGCGTTTCGTAGAGAAATATAAGATCTACAACTTTCGTTTAAAGGGCCTTCGCTACAAATGCTCAGATCGAAAGTTATTGGAAAGGAGAGGGGTGTTTTTGCAAAATGGGATTTTAGTAAAAGAGGGTTTTTTGGACAAAGTGGGGTCCACGGTCGGAGGAGGTCACGTGGGGGCAGGTCGGAGGGGAAGGTGGCGACAGCGGCGACGGGGCCCGGGGAGGTGATTTATGTGGAGGAAATGTGATTTAGGGTTTGGAGAGGAGGAAAGAGAGGAGGCGAGGAAGGGGGTCCACGCCGGCAGCAACGGAAGTGGAGGTGATGCTGGGGAGGCAGTAGCGTGGAGGAGGAGCGGCGATAGCACTTTGGAGGAGGAGGCCATTGTTTTTTATAGAAGGAGGAAGTGAGGAAGGAAGAAATAATGAAGAAGAAAAGAGAGAAAGTGGTTTAAGAGATTTATCTCCCTTTCTCTCTCATTGCCCGATTGCAAACTACCTTTGTTTACTATGAAATTTCGGCACAAGATAATACACGGAATGACAAATTCAACGAATTAAGTTTCGTCGAATTCTGAGTTTGTTTGACCTTCCGTTTAATTTCTCAATTAAGCTCAAATTAGCTCCAAAAAAATTGCGATTTTAGCATACATTTTCTTCTTTCATGCGCACATGCTGACTCCAAAAATTATAAATTTTGGATACTACCATTATTTGAAGATATGAATCCCGAAAAAAGTATCATCGAATTCTGAGATCGTCTCAATAACGTTCCTTTGTAAATTGAATGCCAATTTCTGAACAAATGAGTTTGCCTCTCACGGCCACATAGTGAGTCCGTTTGGTGCGAAATTTGAAATCTAGCCATGACTTATTATTCCTAATCCAATAAAAATTTTCTCATCGACTTCTGAGGTCGCTGGCAAATTTCACTTTTTAAGGGCTATGTAATGTTAATAAATTCCATAGTGACTATTCTAAATTTTAATTTGGATATAACTCACTATTTATAACTTGAAATCTCAATCTCTTACATTGGTTAGAAAGATATGATTAAATATATTCTAACATTTCTTCTTTCATCAAAATTCGACTTATATCGAATTTGTATATTCATTTAAAGTTTAAAACTAAATCTTCAAATTACCGCGTCATTACGAGCTCGTTTTGATTAAATTATAAATTTATATGCTCAAACTTCATTTAAAATAAATTATAAGTCGTTTATTCTCAAAATAAATCGTATAAAATATTTAAGTTCTATTAAAATCAATTAAAAATAAATTTTAAATTGGTTCTAAAATTTCGGGTGTTACATCTACTATATTTTGTCTTTGGTTGTTTGTAAAGGCTATCATTGTCAGATGTGGGGAAGACGGATTTGAGTTTCTTCTCTGTGGATGTTGGTAGATTAGATGGTTGATCTACCTATTTCTCATATATTTTATTGATGATGTTAGATAGTTGTTTTATCGCTCGTTATGACTGTTGTCTGACTCAAGCTTTTATGTTTCCTCTCATTACCTTAGGTTGTTCATCCATTGTGTTGTGGATGGGCAGACTAGGTAGCAGGTAATAGGTGATGGATCTTGATGAAACGATGCTGCAGAGCGATGACGAGTAGGTTGCTTACATATTACTTTCTACTATACATATTAGTTGTTGTTTCCACTGTTATGGTTATTCTTTGACTTATAGTAGTGAGGCTTTTTGTACAGACTCTTATGGTGTACTCCAGTGATGTATGGATCTTTCTAGTTGATATGAAAGTTTAAGTTTCTACTCAAATATGCTTCGCTATTATATGCTTACTGTATATGTTCTATTATACTTTATCTCTGCGCTGTGAGTTATATGATAGTTTCGGCTTGTATTTACCTTACCTTGATGATTGTCTGTAGTTGTATGGCACACCTTTCGGTGCATTATTCCTCTTGTTAAGTGCATGAGTTATAGGCGATCGTCACACTCACCCATCTACTTACTCAGTTCCCTCCTTTCCCTCGGATCCATATGACGCACTATAAATGCGATATGCTTAGCTTTCTATGTCAAATAAATCCAGAAGTCGATCTCTCATATTGGAGGTAGCCCTCACACCTCCTTAAACACATCTGGAAAATATCTTATCACAGGTACCAAGCATAGGTCATCAATAGAAGTGTATAAGGAATCTTAGAAGCTCAACATGGCCGACCCTCGTGGATCGCAAGATATCTCGAGAGTCCTACAATGAAATTTCTTTAGCCTCGTAATGCTCCTCTCGTAGTAAGGGATTACACCATACATAGCTAGCCAATCCATTCCTAAAATAATACTTGACCCCGTAAACCCTAGTACGTAGGCATTGCAATCAAACTCGATGCCGAATATATAAAGTCTCAAATCATTACACATCAAATGAGTCAAACCTTCTATAGGGTTTGAAATTACCACTGGATCAAGAACAAGAGATGTATCTACATGCATACAATTGACTAATTAAGTTGATATGAATGAATGAGAAGCGCCATAATCAAATAAGGTCCTAACTAGAAAGTCATAAAGAGAAATCAAACCTTCAACTATGACCTTCCTACCTCTATCCTGACCGCCAACGAACTGAGCTACCTCTAATGCATGCATTTGTTCTTCGGATGGACCACCTCGCTGACCTTACCCTTGCTTATGAGAACACTACCTACTATACTGCCCCACTTGTCCATAGTTGTATAAACCTTTCTTTGTCATCTTCTTGAAGTCCTTCACGAAATGTCCCATTAGGCAGCACCCATAGCATTTAATGTCTTTCCTTATTTAGGCTTTCTCTGGCTTATCAACCTTTTTCTTACCACCCTTCTTAGGCCACCACCTCTTCTTGCCATTATCATCCTTCGCCACCTAAGCTTTATTCTCTTTAGAACCTTCCTTCCCTTCCTCGTGCATAAATGTCATCTCAGCTAGATCCTCAAATGTTGCACCCATGGGAATGTCGGTCAACGTAAGTCCTTGGAGGGGTTGGCTCAGTCCCCTCATAAATCGCAAAGCCTTCTTATGCGCTATATTCACCAAATCCATACCAAATCTAGAAAGCTCATTAAATAGATTCACATTCTCCCTCATAGAAAGATCGCCTTGCTTCAAACTTATTGACACGCTTTTTGGTCAAAACTGTCACATGTCAAGATTTTGGTTAGTGATGCGATCAATTCTTGACAACGTCGTTAGAAAACAGAAGTGATTTCGTCGAAGTTGCAACGTGAATAGAAAAAGTTGGAAATTGCGTTGATTCGATAAACCGTCGTTAATAAACATGGAAAAACCGGCAATGGTAAAATTACATGATCATCTTGGTCCGATCAACTCAAATTCCTTAAGTGTGTCAGTCTGGTAATGTGGAAAAACTTGTCGTGGAAAAATATTTGAATTTTCATAAATAATGGTTTCATGCACTCAAAAACAACTGATCGGCATGGCACAATCATGAAAAAATGGCTTGCGTGACTCACTTCATCAAAATCTAGCACTTAGCAAACTTCTAGTCTAACACGTTCAAAAACAGGTGATCGATATGTGAAAAATATTGGAAACCATGTGTTCATGCTTAGCTGATCACATTTGGGAATTTGTTCATCATTGGATTTGGCATGTCAAAAAGGCTGGATCGACATGGAAAGATCACCAAAAATCATAACTATGCAATAGAACGATCAATCCTGGCAATTTGGCAAAGCGGCTTCGGTTCGGATCAAGGATTTTGTATCCCACTTTTCAGATTGCAGAGGGATGCGCAAAACCTATGAATCGCATCATCTAGTCGCTCGTTTTTGCGATTGCATGTCAGGATGCGAAAAGTTGGCTTGGCAAGGATCGGGATGCGAAATCCCAACCTAGATCTGGCATAGCAAAAATGGATGGATCGACAGGGTGTGGGATGCGAAATTCCAATGCGCGATATGTGGATTTTAGGATACACAATCTGGTGTGAGGGAGATTCAGAAATTGGCATGTCGAGAACCCCTAAGAAACACGGGGAGGATTCAAATTCTTCCGGTTGCGACTTGAAGTACTAGAATGCGAAATTTCGAGTTGGCTTCGGATTCAAAAAAATGGTAATGTGGATGTATTTTCTGGCATTCAAGTTTTATCGTGCGAATCACTTTGTTTTGCCTGATCCACACTTGTTGATCAGTGAATTATGGAAAAAAAAAATTTGCTATGGCTTGGTTTTTTAGCTTTATTTTCGGAACGCAAATTTTGCATCCCTTAGGGATACGAAATTAAGGGATGCGAAATTCAGGCTGATGGTCCCAAAACTCACTTATAAATACCCCAAGCTTGGCATTCAAGGGGATGGGTTCTCATTTGATATTTTGGAATTCTCGGAGCTCTCAAGCATCATTAATGGTTGCCTTGTTTTTCTCTATAACTATTGGATATAGTTTAGACCTCTAAAAGTTGCATAAACGTTTTCCTTCAACTTTTGGACATTCAACTGGACTTTTGGCATGCTTTTGGACATATTTTCTCACTTTTGGACATTTGAGCTATTTCATGGACATTTTTGCACATTTTGACTCAAAGAAGAAGAAGAAGAAGGGGATTTTGGTCAAAGTTTAGAATTAACGAACTATTTGTTGTATTATTATACAACTTTGTACAAAAATTATCCAAATTTGTACAAACTTCGTAATCGACAATTACATGATGAATGATTACTATGAAGTGGACATAGGCATCAGTGATGAACCACTATAAAAGCGTTGTTCTCCCTTTACATTTCTCTACTCTTAGATATTTGGATTATTGTTTTGCTATAAAACATTCACTTGGGCGTTGGCGTGCGTGAATAGCCAATTCCCCACGTCAACACTTTTGCGTGCGAAGAAGAAAGCGCACAATTTCGACTTTTGATTTGGATTTAGTTCTTGGATTTCAACTTTGACTTTGGATTTCATCTTCGTAGTTGGTTTTAGTTTTGGACTTCAGTTTTCGACTTCGACTATGTTCACTCGGTTTCCATGGTTAAGCACAAGAAGCTCGATGCTATTGCCGAAGCTCAAAGTACAGGAGGTAAAGGAAGTCAAAAACTTTCTTCGACTGGCATTCCCTCGAACTTCATCACTCGTGATGTCAACGAGGGGATGATTAAGAATTTGACTATAGATTTGAACGCTCGACTTGAGCGACAGAAAGAAGTGATTACTACTTTTCTCGCTCAGACTACGGCTAGGATTGGAAAGTCTGGAAGGCTAACTGGCCAGGCAGATATTGTTAGGACAGATACTAGTGTTCCCCAAGCAACGACTCGGGACTTAAGGGCAACCCTGCAAAACTAATTAGAAAAAAGGCGCTAATCCCCGTACTGGTGTCGTTCCTGATACACTCGGGGGCACCCCTAATTCCGACATTGTTCCAATCCATGATGCTTTGATTGGTCAAGTTGTGGGCTTCGCTATTGGAAATGTGGTTAAAGCACCAGTGCACACAGCTTTGGATGGTAGTGCTCCCATAGTTCCAAAAGTAAGTACTATACTCGAGAGCTTTTGATGGTAATGCTTTGGCTTTCTTTGGTTGTTTGGATTTTGGATAATGGACAATCCACTTATGGCTTTCCTATTCTTGGGTTTTCGACTTTTGAATCTCTTCGTTTCTTGAGCTTATGGTTTGACTCTCTTGGTTTTTTTCTATATCTTGGATATTCGAGCTACGACCCTTGGTTTTGGCTTTATACGCTTCATCCCTCTGGATTTATCTTTTTGTATTTCTGAAATGTAGATGGTTGAGTCGATCCGACCATGCATGGGAGCTGTCATAATTCCTAAGCTTGTTTTTTTCTCGATAACACACCGTCATCCCATGGTTATTAGTAAAATGGATTAGTTATTGATTTTCTTGGTCACCTTACTCCGGTAAAGCTGCCTTGAAGTATTCTGGCTTTCATTGATCATCTTACTCCAGTAAGGCCACCTTGAACACTTTGGCTTATTATTGGTCGGCTTACTCCAATAAGGTCTCTTTGAACTTTTTCTGGCTACTCTTGGTCGTCTTGCTCCGGCAGGGCCGCCTTGAGATAATTCTGGTTTTGGCACTCGAATAGCTAAGTTTTCTTACCCATGTACTGGAACTAGCATCCATAGGCCCTTGGTTTTGGCTTTATACACTTCAGCCCTTTGGATTTATCTTTTTAGATTTCTGAATTGTAGATGGTTGAGTCGACCTAACCATGATGGGAGCTATCATAATTCCTAAGCTTGCTTTTTGCTCGATAACACACCGTCATCCCCTGGTTATTAGTAAAATGGATTGGTTCTGGATTTTTTTGGTCGCCTTACTCTGGTAAAGACGCCTTGAAGTATTCTGGCTTTCCTTGATCATCTTACTCCAGTAAGGCCACCTTGAACACTTTGGCTTATTCTTGGTCAGCTTACTCCAATAAGGTCTCTTTGAACTTTTTCTGGCTACTCTTGGTTGTCTTGCTCCGGGAGGGCCGCCTTGAGATAATTCTGGTTTTGGCACTCGAATGGCTAAGTTTTCTTACCCATGTACTGGAACAAGCATTCCTAGGCATGCTCTTGGCAGACGATAAACCGTTATGTCTCCTATGAACAAATTTGAAGTCAAAAACGGCTAAGTCAGCATACCTATGTACGGCAATAAGTGAGCCTCTAGGCTTGCTCTTTACGGATAATGAACTGTTAAGTTTTCTTTTCAGTTTTACTAAAAACTCCAAAGTTTCGTAGCTTTAATAAGATAACTTCGCAAAGTAAGGACGCTTGCTCGTGGAGTATGAAGTCTAAAAATGGATTGCAAACTCTAAGGACCCCAGTACAAGGCTTGTCCTTGGTCATCTTACTCCGATAAGATCGTCTTAGACCTTTATGGCTTATCCTTGGTCGTCTTATCTTGGACCTCTTTGGCTTTTCCTTGATCGTTTGCTTCGGCAAGGCCATCTTGGACCTTTTTGGCTTGTCCTTAGTCGTCTTGCTCGGGTAAGGCCATCTTGGACCTCCTTGGCTCGTCCTTGGTCATCATACTCTGGTTAGGCCCTCTCAGACCTCTTTGGGTTGTTCTTGGTCCTCCTGCCCAGGCAAAGCCGCCTTGGACTCATCTAGATATATGGTTGTTGGTTACTCTGTAGTTACGGAATTTAGGTCTTCCCGATTTCCTGGTTGTAGATTTTCAGGTCATAAAGGTTATAGTACTCTTGTAGTCCTCTGGTTATTCTGGTTATTTCTCACAAGACCGATTGTAGGCTTTCATTGGATTTCAAGCTTTCTAGTTTCCTGGTTTCATGGTTAGTATAATCCGGAGCAATCGTGGATTTCTTACTGGTCAATACGATCCGGAGCAATCGTGGATTACTGGTTTATTAGCTTCGGATTTCTTGTTAATACGATCCGCCATGTGACGACCACCCATAACCCCCGCACTTAACAAGAGGAATATTATGTTGAAAGGTGTGCTAGGCAGCTATGGACGATCATCAAAGTAGGTAAACACAAACGGAACATGACGTATAGCTCACATCACAAGGATAAAATATAATAGAACATATACAACAGGCAATTAAAGTGAAGATGGGATGAGAAGAATCTTTAAAAAAATTCATATCACCATGAAATATCCACACATCATTGGATCACACTTTAAAAGTCTGTACAAAGGCACCTCACAACAATCACTCGGAGAATCATACAACAAAATCAACAGCGGATACAACAACTAGGTATGAGTATAAGAAAACTAATGCGTAAGCCTCCTGCTCGTCATCGATCTACAACATCGTCCACTAAGATCTGCCAGATATGACCTGCTACTCGGTCTACCCATCCTAACAGGATGAATAGTCCAAGGTAATAAGAGGAAAACGTAAAACCTTGAGTCAGACAATAGTCTTAATGAGCGATAAAACAACTATCTAACATCAACAATAAAGTATATGAGAATAGTTAGATCAACCAACTAATCTACCAACATCAACAGAGAAGAAACCCAAACTCGTCTTCCCCACTTCTAACAATGATAGTCTTTACGTACAATCAGAAGTAAACAAAAAGCGGCAATTATGTCAACCAGTTAAATATTATGTAAATTGTCCTAATCGAGATCAACATCCCTTAAGCACATACCCCGAAGGCCAAAACCAACATCAGACAAGCACCCAAGAGATATCTCCTTCGACGCCGAGCAATATACGCAAGAAGATACAAGTAAAACAAATGACATCCATGACTCTGTCTATCACCTCCTATCCTACTTCGAAATCATCGTTAATTGTATGACTGACCAATCTGCTATTTGTTAGGGGATAATGGAACCCTAGTTCTAGGTAAACTCCATACGCTTTTCATCGATACATATCTAGGCCTTTCAATGATACCCAGGGTACTTGAACATCCAACTGATCTTTTAGGCATCTCTACTGTACACTTGCTTTGATCCCTTTAGAACCTACGATAATGATAATCTCTCAGCCTTCAATATCTCAAGTCGTATTTCCTGACGACTATTCATAGCTCAAGCAACCTTCTCGAGCAACCATTATCCACGAGCTCACCACCTTGGGTCATCCTCACATTCGTTGCATTACGACGATCAACGAATACTTCATATCACCTTGAATATTCCTCCTTGAATTCACTTTGAAGCCACATCCATTATCGAACAAAAACAATCATCACCTTTGGTCGACATTGAATCAAAAACAACGACCCGACTCATCAGGTCATGAACGACCCAACTCATTAGGTCATAAACGACCCGACTCATCAGGTCAAAAACTACCTAATAGACCAGGTCAAAACGAACTAAAAGACTAGGTCAAAAACGACCTAACAGACCAGGTCAAAAATGACCTAGCAAACCAGGTCAAAAACGACCTGATTGACCAGGTCAAAAACGACCTAACTGACCAGGTCAAAAACGACCTAACTGACCAGGTCAAAAACGACCTAGAAAACCTAGTCAAAAATGACCACATCGATGCAAACAACTCATCCAAACTATCCAATTCAACATCAACACTTTATGAAATCATCAACCACATTAAATGATAATTGTTCATCAAGAACCGTATAGAATTCACCAAATCATGATAAATCGATGAATAAACAAAACAATGGATCTAAACTTGCATAAACATATGAATTAACATAAGAATTACCGATTTAAGTTGCTATATTAGTTCCTAGGGTGATTCAAATGAAAGTATACTTACCATGATGTCGATCTTGGTGAAAACAACTTAAAATGATGAAAATAAGATCAAACAACCTATATACTTAATTGAATCCGTGCGAGAGATGCTTATCACTCACCAAATCTTTGAAATCACTTGAAAACACTAAATTCTCAATCTGGACAGTGAAGAGTTAACTTTAAACCTCTCAATTTGATGCACTCTCCCTTCACTTGATGTAGATCTTGCTTTGTTTGATGTAGATCTTCAATCTTCACATTAGATCTATAATTTTAATGGTGGAAAGATATATTTGATTGAGCAAGGAGGATCACGAGCTCAACGAAACGAGAGAATGAAGAAAAGTAACCCTCTCCCCATACTTCTAACCCCCTATTTATAGCCTCCAACCAGCCGACTGATGGGTCATAACAAATCAGCCCACTAATGACTAGCCAAACCTTACAGAAAATGTGCAGCACTAAAACAGTAATTTCTCCCAAAGCACTGAACCAAATCATTAACGTGACCACTTCCTTTCCACTAAGCTCGATTTCAACACCTGATTCGATTCCAGTCAAAAGTTATTCCCTATACAAAACTGATAGGGGCAAAATGGTCACAAATAAAAGTGGTAAAAATCATGGACATGTCTCACATCCCCATGAACAACATATCAAAGTATGAGAATGATCCGACCCTCAGGGAATTAAATAAAAATATTTTACGATTCTCTTAACATAAAATGCGGATCATTACATTTTCATCCCCTTATGAAGTTTACCCCCGATATTCCCAGCAACATAAGCAAGCAAAACAATTCTGCATGCCTATCATCCATTAGCATCCAATTCTATCATCCAAACTAATAGCCATCAAACCATGCATCCATAGTCGTACCCTGGCACATGGAATTCTATCAACAACGATAGTACAAGTTACAATGAGGTAAGAGTGACACGACATTTCTGGGTTATACCAACGAAGAGGTCTAGATGGATCGTCTTCATTTTCTCTTCCATTTCCCATGTACAATTGTCATCATCCTCACTCCATTGTACCTTGACCAACTTAACCATCTTCCTCCTAAGTTGTTTTGTGTCATTCCCCGCATCGCGAAGCAGCTTATGAGGCTTTGTAACTAAGGTCTCGACTTTTAGGTCTTCGTACTGATCTGGTGATACCGCCATATTCGAATTGTGCACGCACTTCCATAGAAAAGACATATGGAAAACATTGTGCACACTCGACATCTTCTCGAGTAAATCCAATCTATATGCTAGCTTTCCAATCCGCTCGACTATCGGAAATGATCCAATAACCTTGGAGCTAACTTTCCTTTATTTTCGAATCGAACAACATTCTTTAATGGTGAAACTTTTACGAAAACCATATCGCCAACATCGAATTCCAAATCCTTTCGAAGCTTATCGGCATAACTCTTCTGACGATCTTCGGCTGCTTTCATTCATTGCCGAACAATCTCGATACAATTTGATGTTTCTCCTATCATCTCTGGCCCAAGTATCATCTTATCTCCATTTTCTAACCAACATGCCGAAGAACTACATGGTCTTCCATACAACGCCTCGTATGGTGCCATCCCAATGCTCAACTAGTAACTATTATTATACGCAAACTCAATTAAATGTAGATGGTCTTCCCATGATCCTCCGAAGTCCAATACACAAGACCTCAGGAGACCTTCCAAAACTCGTTAACCCTCTTAGTCCGACCATCAGTTTGGGGATGATAAGCCGTACTCAAACACAACTCGGTTCCTAAAGTTTCTTGCAAACTCTTTCAAAATCCACTTATGAACAATGGATCTCGATCTCTCACTATACTCTTCAGGGTACCATGGATTCGAACTATCCATTTAATATAAATCTCAGTCAACTTCGATATTGTCCTAGTCGACTTGACATTAATAAACCTAGCACTTTTGGTCAAGCGATCCACGATGACCCAAATTCCTTCGTTTCCTGGCCTAGTCCTAAGTAGTCCATCTATAAAATCCATTGATATTTGCTCCCATTTCCACGTAGGAACTTCCAATGACTGAAGCACTCCACTCGACTTTTTCTGTTCATCTTTCACCAATTGACAGTTCATACATTTGGAAATAAACTTTCCAACATCCCTCTTCATCCCTTTCCAATAGTAAGCTCGCTTCATATCCTGGTACCTCTTATTATCACTAGGATGAATCGTAAACTTTGTGCGATGACATTCCTTCAGAACCTCATCTCTCAATCCATCAATATCGGGAACGAGCAGTCATCCTTTCTTACGAAGCCAACCATCTCTATCGACTTCCAATTCCTTATTCTTCGGTCCCAACTTTTGGATGATCTCGACATGCTTTCCATCACGCTTTTGGCCAATCCTTTCGATGAGAGTAGGTCTTATCGATAAGCTTGCCAACGTTTCAGGTTCCAACTCATCGTGGTCTGAAATCAAATCCTACCAAGAAATCAAGGCTCTTCCATTCTGAAAACAACACTCCCAATCTTGCATGCCTTCAACTCAACGCATTTGCAACTGCGTTACCTTTACCAGCAGTATAGGATATACAGTAATCGTACGATGCCAAAAAATCTAACCATCATTGCTGCCAAAGTTTCAAATCCTTTTGGGAGAAAAGGTACTTCAACGACTTGTGATCCGTAAACAGCTCAAATCGAACTCCCAACAGGTAATGTCTCCACATCTTCATAGCAAACACTATTGCCGCTAACTCTAAATCATGAGTCAGAAAATTCCTTTCATGAGGCTTCAGTTGAAGACTTGCATATGCCACAACTTTATCCTTCTACATCAGCACTTCTCCAAGCCCAGTACCGCATGCATTGGTATACACAACCATATCTTCATTCCCACTTGGAATCGTCAAAATAGGAGCCCTCGTCAGTTTCTCTTTCACGATTCCAAAAGCTTGCTCACACTTAAATTCCATGTGAACACTTGATTCTTCTTCGTCAATCCTGTTAGTAGTGCAGCTATCTTAGAGAAATCCTTGATTAACCGACGATAATATCCTGCTAACCCAAGGAAACTCCAAACATCAGTCGCATTCTTAGGTCTATCCCAGTCCTGAATTGCTGCCACTTTAGCGGGGTCAACTGTTATCCCATTTCCAGAAATAGCATGGCCTAAGAACCTCACTTTGCTCTTCCAGAAATGACACTTCGAAAACTTAGCTCTTAGCTGATGCTTTCGCAAGATTTCCAAAACAACTCTCAAGTGTGTCTTATGCTCTTCCTCATTCCGGGAAAAACCAGAATATCATCCACGAACACAAGCATGAACTTGTTCAACTGTTCCCTGAAAACCCTATTCATAAGATCCACGAAATACGCTGGCACATTAGTCAACCCAAATGGCATCACCAACCATTCGTAGAAACCGGATGGTGTCCTAAAAGCCATCTTCAGCACACTATCCTTTGCCACCCTCAACTGGTGGAATCCTATTGCCAAATCAATCTGAGAAAACACTTTGGCCTCGTGAAGCTGAACGGACAAGTCATCAATTCTCAGTAATGGATACTTATTCTTCTTGGTCACCTTGTTCAGCTTACGAAAATCCACACACAATCTCAATGATCTGTCAGCCTTAGTTGCAAACACAACTGGTGCACCCCATTCAGACACGCTTTCTCCTAATGAATTCTTTACCCAAAACATCATGAACTTGCACCTCTAACTCTCACTATTCCTTAGGCGTTGTGCAGTTAAAGCGCTCAACGGTTCTGTAGCGGTGGAGGTGCAAAAAGGTGTAGTAGGGATAAAGCTGTGAAATATCAGAGATAAAAAAAGTACATTAGACGTAAAAATAAGTATTTTAAATACCATTCTCACATTATCTGTGTAGAAGAAACTAATATCTGTTAACCTTATATGATAAAATCAAAGAATATCATGGTTACACACATTAGAATTGATGACTATAAGAAACTTCTTAAACAAAACTGACTTCTGGGCGATAGAGATAAGCTTCATCTCAAACTTGACTCGAAACTAATCCTAAGTGATCTCATCTTCTGAGGTCTCTAGAATGAGAGAGTTTCCCCAATCCATAGCTCTGACTTGTAGCTGTCTCGATTCCAACTTCCTCTTAATCGCATCCTGAATACCCAAGTCTCTAAATACTCGAATGAAAGTATTTAGCCACCCTTGAATCTCAACTATCGGCTTTGTCCCTTTGAACGACTTTCCCACTAAGAGCAGTGAAGTCCTTACATAGCTTTGCGAAGTCAACCACCCCTGGTACCAGCACCTAATCACCAACATCTACCGTGGCTAATCCTGAAATGGGTACCCTCCTCGTGTTCGCTGCCATCATAGCTTCGAACATAGATGGGTAATCTGGTATATCACCATCACCCCCTCCAGGAACATTCTCCTCCCCAGCAGTGTGTCTCGACGATCGACGACTCATTCTAAATCTGAAAAATGGAATGATAAGTCCACTTCTGAAAAAAACTGCAATGGAGTTCAAGCGCTATTATACTATACACTAATATATAGTATACATCCGTTAAAAATTTACATATATGTCTCTCATACGTAATTTTGTCCTCAAACTTTAGCCAAAATCGATAACCAGAGCTCTGATACCAAATGTGATGACCACCCATAACCCCTGCACTTAACAAGAGGAATATTACGCTGAGAGGTGTGCTAGGCAGCTATGGACAATCATCAAAGTAGGTAAACACAAACGGAACCTGTCTTATAACTCACATCGCAAGGATAAAATATAATAGAACATATACAACAGGCAGTTATGGTGAAGCAGAGATGAGCAGAATCTTAAACTTTTTCATATCACCATGAAATATCCACACAACGTTGGATCACACTTTAAAAGTCTGTACAAAGGTGCCTCACTACAATCACTCAGAGAATCATAACAACAACAGCAATAGTGAAAACAAAAACTAGGTATGAGTACAAGAAAACTGATACATAAGCCTCCTGCTCCTCATATATATACAACATCATCCACTAAGATCTGCTACTTGTGATCGGCTACTCAGTCTTCCCATCCCAATAGGATGAATATCCCAAGGTAATAAGAGGGAAACATAAAACCTTGAGTCAGACCACAGTCTTAATGAGCGATAAAACAACTACCTAACATCAACAATAAAGTATATGAGAATAGTTAGATCAACCAACTATTCTACCAACATAACCAGAGAAGAAACCCAAACTCGTCTTTCCCACATCTAAAAGTGACATCCTTTACATACAATCAGAAGTAAACAAACAATAACAATTATTTCAACCAGTTAAATCTTACGTAAATTGTCCTAATCGAGATCAACATCCCTTAAGCCGAAACCAACATCAGACAAGCACCCAAGATATATATCCTTCGACGTCGAGCAATCTACGTAGGAAGATACAAGCAAAATAAACAACATCCATGACTTTGGCTATCACCGCCTATCCTGCTATGAGACCATTGTTACTCGTATGACTGGCCAATCCGCTATTTCCAGGGGCTAATGGTAACCCTGGTTCTAACAAAAACTCTATACGCCTTTCATCGATATGTATCTAGGCCTTTCAATGATACCCAGGGTACTCGATCATCCAACCGGTCTTTTAGGCGTCCCTATTGTACCTTTGCTTTGAGCCCGCTAGAACCTACGATCACAATAATCTCTCTGCCTTCAATGTCTCCAGTCATCCTTCCTGACGACTATTCATAGCTCAAGCAACCATCTCGAGCAACCATTATCCATGAGCTCACCACCTTGAGTCATCCTCACATTCGTTGCATTACGACGGTCAATTAACACTTCATATCACCTCGAATATTTCTCCTTGAATTCACTTTGAAGCCACATCCATTATCGAACAAAAATAATCATCACCATTATTCGACACTCAATAAAAAAATGACCCAACTCATCAGATCAAGCACAATCCAACTCATTGTACATAAACGACCTAACAGACTAGGTTAAAAATAACCTAACAGACCAGGTCAAAAACGACCTAACGACCGGATCAAAAACGACCTAATAGACCAGGTGAAAAACGACCTAACTAACCAGATCAAAAATGACCTAACAGATCGAGTCAGAAACGACCTAACTGATCAGGTCAAAAATGACCCAACTGACCAGGTCAAAAACGACCTAATTAACGAGGTCAAAAATGACCTAATAGACCAGGTCAAAAATGACTTTACAGACCAGGTCCAAAACGACCACATCGATGAAAACAACTCATCCAAATCATCCAATTCAACCATCAACACATTATGAAATCATCAACAACAATAAAATGACAATTATTTACCAACGACCATATAGAATTCACCAAATCATGATAAATCAATGAATAAACAAAACAATGGATCTAAACTTGCATAAATATATAAATCAACATAAGAATTACCGATTTAAGTTCCTAGATTAGATCCTAGGGTGATTCAAACGAAAATATACTTTCCATGATGTAGATCTTGGTGAAAACAACTTAAAACGATGAAAATTAGATCAAACAACCCATATACTTGATTGAATCCGTGTGAGAGTTGCTTATCACTCACCAAATCTTCGAAATCACTTGAAAACACTAAATTCTCAATCCGGACAGCGAAGAGTTATCTTTAAACCTCTCAATTTGATGCAATCCCCCTTCACTTGATGTAGATCTAGCTTTGTTTGATGTAGATCTTCAATCTTCACATGTAGATCTAGAATTTTAATGGTGGAAAAGTGTATTTTATTGAGCAAGGAGGATCACGAGCTAAACCAAATAAGAGAATGAAGATAAGTAACCCTCTCTCCATACCTCTAACCCTCTATTTATAGCCTCCAACCAGCCCACTAATGGAACACACGAAATCAGCCCATTAATGACTAGCCAAACTTGTACAGAAAATGTGCAGCACTAAAACAGTAATTTCTCCCAAACCGCTGAACCAAATCTTTAATGTGACCACTCTAAGAAATTGGCAACACCATTTCCTTTTCAATGAGATCGACTTCAGCACCTGATTTGATTCCAGTCAAAAGTTATACCCTATCAAAAACTAATAGGGGCAAAATGGTCACAAATAAAATGGTGAAAATCATGGACATGTCTCTATCCTAATGGACAACATACCAAAATATGAGAATGATCCGACCCTCAGGGAATCAAATAAAAATTTTATGACCTTCCGATGCGTAAAATACGGGTCGTTACACGTCGCGATCGTGGCTCTTTGGTTTTCTGGTTTCATGGTTAATATGATCTGGAGCGATCATGGAATTTTGGTTATTGGTTAATACGATCCAGAGTGACTGTGGATTTCTGGTTTATTGGCTTTGAATTTTTGGTTAATACGATCTGGCGCGATGATGGCTCTTTCGTTTTCTAGTTACAAAAATTTGCTTTGGACTTCTCCTAGCTTTGGTTTTCTCACAAAACCCATCTTCCTTCGATCAAGTAAGAAATGTTTTGGGGGACAAAGTGTTGACATTCTTGTTGGTCAAAGCTGTCACACATCAAGATTTTGGTTAGCTACTTGCTCAAGTCTTGAGAACATCGTTAGAAAACAGAAAGCAATGTAATCGAAGTCATGACGTGTTCAGAAAAGGTTGGAAATAGCGTCGATTTGAGAAATCATCGTTACTGAACTTGGAAAAACAGGCATGGAAAAATTACGTGATCGACTCAATTCAATCAGCTCAAAATCCTTAAGCGTAAGTTCGATCACGTGGCAAAACTCGTCATGGAAAAATATATGGATTACGATGAATTCTGGTTTTGCGCACTCAAAAACATCTTATCAGCATGGCACAATCACGAAAAATGGCTTATGAGACTCACGACATCAAAACCTGGCACTTGGCAAACTTATGGTCTGGTACGTTCAAAAACAGGGTTGATCGACATGTGAAAAATGTTGAAAACTACGTGTTCGTGCTTGGCTGATCACATCTGGGAATTTGGTTGATTATTGGATTTGGCACATCAAAAAGGCTGGATCAACATGGAACGATCACTGAAAGGGTCGATCAGGACTGGCAATTTGGCAAAGCGGCTTCGGTTTGCATCGGGCGTTCCATATCCCACTTTTCGCATCACAGAGGGATGCGAAAAATCTATGGATCGCATCATCCTGATAACTCATTTTCTCGAATGCGTATCAAGATGTGAAAAGTTGGATTAGTAAGGATCGAGATGCGAAATCCCAACCCTAAATTAATCATAGCAAAAGTGGTTAGATCGACATGGTGTGGGATGCGAAATCCCAATGCGTGATACATGGGTTTTGGGATACGAAATCTGGTGTGAGGCAAGATTCAAAAATTGACACCTCGAAAATCCCTGAGAAACACAGGGCGGTTTCGAATTCTTGCAGATACGACTCGAAGGACTGGAATTCCAAATTTCGAGCTGGCCTAGGATTCGAAAAAATAGTAAAGTGGCTGGATTTTCTAGCATTCAAGTTTTACCATGCGGATCATCTTGTTTTCCTGATCCGAACGTGTTGATCAGTGAATTCTGGGATATGAATTTTCAAGCTTTCGGGATACGATTTTTTAGCTATGGCTTGGTTTCTTGGCTTTATTTTTGGGATGTGAATTTCGCATCTCCTAGGGATACGAAATTCGCCCTGATGGTCCCGAAACACACCTGTAAATACCCCCAAGCTTGGCATTCAAGGGGTCGGTTCTCATTTGGTATCTAGACTTCTTGGAGCTTAAAGCATCATTAATATCTATCATCATCTTCTCCATGACTATTGGACATAGCTTGAACCTCTAAATGTTGCACAGACATTTTCCTTCAACTTTTGTACATTCAATTGGATTTTTGACCATTCAATTGGACTTTTGACATGCTTTCGGGAATTGTAACTATTTCATGGACATTCTTGCACACTTTTACTCAATGAAGAAAAAAAGGAATTTTGGTCAAAGTTTGGAATTGACAAGCTATTTGTTGTTCTATTATACAACTGTGTATACAGAAATTTTTCAAGCTTTTACAAACTTTGTAACCGATAATTATATGATGAATGTTTACTATAAAATGGATGTAGACATTAGTGTCGAACCACTATAAAAGCTGTTTTCTCCCTTTACATTTCTCTACTCTCGGATGTTTGGATTATTGTTTTGCTATAAAATATATACTCGAGCATTATTGTGCGTGAATAGCCAATTCCCCATGTCAACAAAACCCATAAACCTCTCTAATTGCATCCCTTTTTCTACTTGCGATAGAAACTTCTTTTCAGACCTCTCCCTGAACTCATCCTAAGTCCTAATACAACCCTCTGCCTCGGTTATCTCCTGCCTGTACAAAGCCTTGCCTTTCAGTTGCAAAGCGGCCAACTGAACTCTCCTCCAGTCTTCCAACTTTAAAACTCCAAATATATGCTCGGTATCTCTTAGCCAAGCGCAAACATCAACAAAAGTCTCTAAACCAAGAAAGGTCTTATCGCCTAATGCAGTGAAGTCTTTACAAAGCTTAGAAAAGTTAGCCGCTGGTGGTGGATTAAGAGGAACCACTGTGGATGGAGTAGGAGATTGGGCATTTCCTTACCCTTCGGCTGGTTTCATAGCTTCCACCTACCTATGGAACCAAGTTGGAATAAGGATAACCTTGTGTAAGTAGGGAGCCCCAAACATGCTGTGAAAGGAAAAAGAGGGAAGGATTCATGAAAGGACTCAAGAGAATATTGTAATCGACTTGAGGGGATGTTTTTCAAAAGCAAGAGAGAAGGAAGAAATGAAACTAGGTCAGAGATAAGTCTGGTGAGTCTAGTAATTACATAAATGAGTATCAAAAGAGCTAATTTAGATAAGACAATAGTTTCAATGTTTGCCTACATCGTCTTGTTGGTAACACAATTTTTTCTACGTGGTTATGTGGTTAACGTTTTAGCTGTTTGGTTTTACCTCTGAATTTTTGGAGATCAAATTTTTTACAAGCTATTTTGCTGTCAATTTGGCTTTGCCTGGATCTGAACGTATGGACATCACTATAATGTCAGCTATATACGAAATGCATAGCATTGATTTTAGTTGGTGTTTATGGTGGAGTTTGTCATTTTTGTTTCTTGGTATAGCTCAGCTGTGAAATTCATGTTTTTCTCTGGTGCGAAATGGGTTTCATAGAGTTTTCCACGCTGGTCTATTGTTCTCACTGTTGACTCATGGTGATGCTCGCGCACTCGTTATCACAATGTAAATCTTCTCCTACCTACTCTATCCATTTCCTGTTTTGGACCAGAAGTTGGATCCGTTCAAGGATTGTTCTGAACCCCACTCCAATGTCTGCTTGGCCTCCTTGAAAGTCCTTCTTTATGGAAACTGTGCTCGTAATTTCTGCATTTCAGTGTGTGGAGCTCAAGAAACTAGTCAGACTACCGTTTGTACTTGCTGAAGATGCACTCTTCAGCCTTTGTACACTGTTTGGTCTTGTCATGATATTTCTAAAGATGTCATTTTCCAAATACTTTGGGATTGTATGGTCAAGGAAGTGCTTTGTTTCCATCTCTTTATCTTTATTTTCGTATGTAATTGTGCTACTTGGGGTAGTATGTAATCTGTGCAATGTACCATCTCCCTGCATAGAGTATGAATGAAATTATAGTAGTCTAGTAATTTAGTTGGCTCTAGTGTGATAAGCCAGATAGGTAGAGTAGACGAAACACTATAAACTCCGTAGGAGGTGGATGGTCCACCTTAAAAACCGAATTTGTTTATTGTAACCACAATCACATGTACTATACTGTATTTTTAATTATTGCTTATAATAAAAAGGTGTTTGGGGTCACCTTAAAAACTGGTCGCTATGCCAAAAAAGATGATAGTTTCAAGAACGTAAGAGCATAAAGGCAGAAAAATAAACAACATAAAGATAGCACGAGTAGATTCGATTATCTTCTCATTCATATCATTACAAATTCTACACTAACCTACCAAAAACCATAATTGGACTGTTACCTAACTTCTACCTAATGATCAGCTCCTATACCTTCATGGGATAATCTATGCCCACTAGGACCTCTGGTTTATCAGTCCCGACCCCATCAGCTCTAAAAACATAGCATTCATCATCGGTGTTACAGCGTTTTATTTTCCCCAATCAGGGCGATGCACGCTCACCACCCCGTAGGAACACGCCCGTACCCACCTCGTTTGGACCTCTTACCATCCAGTGCAATAAAGCATGCCCTCGCTTCCTCCTCATATGAGACCTCCATGATAAAAAGGGATACTATCTGATATGGTTCCCCAACAGACAATGCAATTTGACTCAAGTCACGCTTAGACTTGGTCCCCCATTATTTAATTTATTATCGTTCGTCCACTTATTTTCCCTAATCAGTCTACGCTGTTGGAATGGACCACAGGTATAAATAATTAATTTTCCCAATCAGCTGTCTCTGTTGGAACGGACTCTTACTACACGTATATTCATTCGGCCACTTATTTCCCCAATCATATTATGTTGCCGTAACGGACCACAACAATGAACCACTAATTTTCCCCGATCATCTTATGCCGTTAGAACGGACTCCCACTACATCCTCATTAATTTATTTCATTTTAAACTTAACACATGCTTTAAGTTTACTTAATAAGCCTACTCTTCCAATAAAACCTCTTATTATATTTTAGGTTTTATTGAACATTTTGTTTAGGTTATGGTACTATTATCATAATTATTATACAACCCTGAATCCCCCGTTACTTAGCGAATTACTAGTCGACCTATTCCATTTTTGTATACATTCTCCAATAACATAATTTATTAATTATTCCCCAAATCATAGTTTATTTTTGGATTACAATATTTATCCAATTCCAACATTCCCCAAATTGAAGTTCATTTGTGGATTACTATATTTATGCAATTTCTCCATTCCCCAAATTGCAGTTCATTTGTAGATTACTATATTTATCCAATACCAACGTTCCCCAAATAACCCAAAATCATATATTCTTTTATTTTCAATTTGCGTAGAAATAATATGGTAAAGGCTTAGGCTCTCGCAAGGCTTAAGCTCAACGCAAATAAAAGAGTAAAAGGTTTAGGCTCTCGCGTGGCCTAAGCTCAAAACAAACAAAATAAACAAAAAAGGCATATCCTGAAGTGTAAACAAAAGAATCACAAAGAAATGGGTAGGAGAAGATTGGAATATTAATAGTAAATAGCAAATTATTGAAATGAAATAGAAATAGGAATGTTAATTGGAATAGATAGTAATTAAACTTCCAGAATTATCTGTAGATAATAGGTGCATAAAAGACTGTAAATAACTAAAAGAAAATAGCAAAATAATTTTCTATTTGAATGCCCCGAAATCATACTAATCTAGTAATTACATAAAAATACTTATAAAAATATGCAATCCAATAGGCACTCGTTGGAATCTCTAGATCAATGTATAAATATTCTTCTAGTTTATGTATATATATAAAACCTAAGCTCATAACTCCATTATTTTAGAGGACAAAATTTTGTATAGTGTAGGCAGAGAAGTGGGAATGGAGTTGGGAGAATTAGGGTTAGGAAGTGGGTATTTTGATAACAGAGGTAGGTCAACCAGAACCCTTAGATTTTAGGTTATTTACTTGGTCCATCAGATGAACAAAAGACTCTAGAAACAACACAAAAAACAGAATCATTCGCTGATTATAACGTGCACACAAATCGCGCACATTACAAGGGAGCAGTGGACCCATCCCTCGGGTGTGTTGACCCCCCGGGTCGACCCACTGGAGACATGGGTCAACACCCCCTGGGTTAGGTCATCCCATCTCTCAACGTTCGAATTTTAATTATATATATATAATTTGAATTCAAATTCTAGTTTCGTTCTTTTATTCCCAAATTCTACATTTTAAATCTGATTTACGCAAACTGAGTGTCTATCTTAAGCAGAATTTCGTATCGGGCCCAATGGTGCAACCCATGTTGCCTAATTCCCATTAATTTTTTATTAATATTTATTTTTTTTATTTTTTTTATTTAAATTGCTTTATTAAAATTTTGGGTTGTTACACCTGACATACCACACAAGAGAAAAGATAGTGATTTAAGATTCTGAAGGAGTCAAAGGAAGATTGTATTTGACTAGAGGCAATAAAATTTTATTTTCAAAAATAACTTTTGTTTTGAATATATGCTTTTTTTTAAAAAAAATGTTTTTCTTTTAAAAACAAGCTTATAGGGATTTTGTTATCTTAGGTTCTGGTACCAAATGAAACACCCCATATCCCTTAACGTTCGCCTAGCAAATTCTCGCTAAGAAATATGAATGTTATAGATATAAAGATATATATATATATATATATATATATATATATATATATATATATATACATGCATACATACATACACACACACACACATCACAGAGACTAAGATACAAAAGACATAAATAGTAAATACAGTGGAAAAATATTTAAAACAAAAATGTTACATTTATTTCAAAAACCTCATAATCAGTTTGTTTCAAAACACAACCACCATATATGTATTATGAATAACAACATCTCGGTCATAATCAAAGTATATGAAAATGAATATCCCTGAAAATAGCCACTAATACAAACAACACCGTGGAATAAAAAAGAACCAAATGATGAATACATATATAGAAAAGATGAATCTCCAATAAAAGACTTCCAAGTAATCGACAATAATCTCTTCTACCCTGTAAGTCTAGTAGGGGAGAAAAGAAAAGGAGAAAGAAAAGTGGGTCAGACATAAAATATAGTAAGCAACATAATTACTAGCATGATTTATAAATAAAGGGAAATACGTAGAATAATAGTTACAGTGTTAGATAAGGTAAGTGTCCATGTACAATTATAAAAGTGAACATATAGGAATGATGTATAAAAAGATTACAGTTGGAATGTGCAAGTAAAGGTTTGGTTGATTGTTGCCATAATTAACTGATCTCAGTTGTTTGCACTTTCACGAATACTGAACATGTTAATCATAATTAGGATATGTTCCTAGTACTTCCCATAAATCGGCATAATTTACCAATTTGTCATCTTACATGGTAAATTATGTCACTGTGGGCCTCGAGCTTTATTCGACCCGTACCATCAGTAAAGACACAACTAATTGTTGTTGGATGTAGTAGTGATTTATTTTCCCTCGTTGGTACACAGACATGCTCATTTCACCACGGGAATTTCTGTTGACCCCTTATTTATCCCCAATCAGCTTAAGCTTGCGCAGCCTCCACTATCCATCGATTGTAAGACCACCAGCGATAAACCTGAAATGGAATGCTGTCAGTACGAGATTTACCAAACAAATATTCTAATTCGCATCCATGTCTAGATTCTCATGATCTAAGGCTTACTTATTAGCCATTTATTTTTCCAATCAACCCCATGCAGTCGAAGCAGACCACCAATACATGCTTATTAAACTTTAACATCATTTTTACGTTAATTGAATGATAAATAATATGACATTTTAGAATAGTGAAACATCCAAAATCAGTTGATAAAAATGGCCACTACTGAGCTTTAATACTCAGGTCCATCTCCATCCATTATCCCCTTCCATCATCTCGTCTCTACGCCGCATAACCAGGCCCGGCCCTGGCCCAAGGCCACTAAGGCGGTGGCCTTGGGCCTCGGATTATTGGGGGCCTCAGATTTTGATTTTTTTTGTATATAAAACCCACCTATTTAAAGCATTGCAAAGGAGAAAGTGGCCTGGTGGTAAAGCTTTGTCTTGTCATGCTATTGTCCTGGGTTCAAACCCTTGTAGACTCTAGATTTTAATTTTTACAGTTTATACCTTCACACTTTTTTTTTCTCGGCCTTGGGCCTCAGGTTGCCCAGGGCCGGCCCTACGCATAACCTACCCACTCGTCGTTTCTTCTTTCTCGCCCTCTCCGCTTTCACCCGATTTCCACACCTAATGGCCAAAAAACGCAAGTTAAAACCCAGATTCATGAATAGTGCAACCAGATCGAGACGAATTCACACTTCATCCTCTACTTCAGATCTAGGTTATGAGTAGGATAAACTGGATAGGGTTGTTGTTTCAATACAATTTCCAGAGCTGCGAACTCTTGTAGATGACATTGCTTCGACAGTGAATGATGTGCCTCTCTCTGGACTTGTCAACCCTGGAAGTTCGCTGTCACAGCGATGCTTGATGGTGATATTCACTCCAATGAATGTTGGAGCTAGGATAATGTTATTGGATCAAATTTCCCTAAGCTTGATACTGCTAGAAGTTGTAAAGCAAATGATGAAGTAAGTAGGTTTTCTAGCAGCAAAAAATGGATACGATTGATGTTACTTGGGCTATATGGGTGCGAGATGTTTTACGAATGTGCTTGAGTCCTTGACCCATCGTAATCCAATGAAACTTTGTTTCCATACCTATTGCTAGCTGTTCGCAAACTGTTTGTAACAATGTCGAGCTCAAGCCTATAGCTCCAGATGTTAATCTACCAATATCTATGTCTAGTGTGCCTAAATGATCTTTTTTTACCTTGCTGCCACGATGTGCTGGCGCATACACTCCACGTGAATCTGCCTGCTCGCCGAATGATCCGTTCTCGCCGAATGACACTGGGCCTTAGTCTCCTACTGTCTATAGCCACTCTTCCTCAGCCGAGGGCGATTAGCTTATGACACTTAGCTGTTGAAGCAATCAGCTTCACTCTTATTTTATTTTATAAAGTTGCCTGGACACCATATATCCAGATTTACTTGTTTTGTGCATGTGCAAAACACCTGTTTTTAACTTAATAGTAATAAAAATGGCACGTACCACTATAAAAACTAGTTTGTCTTGAGAAATAATAATAACAATAAGCCATTTTATCCAACTATAAACTCATGTCATAATTATATTTCCGACTAAGTCGAACCTGTTCATTATGATTCTTTGTGTATCTATACAATATATCATAATATTACTTATGCAAATACATTCAATCATTTTCAGTTATAACCCGTGTCATAATTAAGTAGAAAACCTTGCTTAAGTTTGACTATTTCAATCCAGTCCCTTTTTAATTGCAGTTCTATATTTTATGTTTATTATCTGCAAATTTATCCTCAACATTTTAGTCCACGTTTACGATTTTTTTCTCTAATTCTGCATTTCTACGTGCGCAAAATAAAAGAACTATAAACAGTCATAGGATTAAATCATTCGCATAAATCATTTATCAATATACTATTATTTACATATTCTAATGCTTTTTGGACATAACCAAAAATAAGTACATAAACTGTAAAAATAACGTTCAAACGTAGAAAGAGGTAAGAAGACTGAGAATATATCTTACAGAATTTAATGAAAAACAAAATAAAACTGTAAAAAAAATAAGACTGAAAAGTCATAGAAATAACTTAGAGAAAGAAATTTATAGAAAACTACTAACTTATAGAAAATAAAGAAAAACTGTAAGAATAATATGAAGAAAAACAATAGAAAACTCTACAATTATTATAATGACTATTTATTCCAAGTTATCAAAAATCTAAATAATTATAAAACTCACCGTTTTTAAGAGGACTCAAGTCATGAACAAAGCAAACACAACCAAAAACACGAAGAGAAATAGGAAAGACAAGGGTGAGTCAGGTTTCAACACTTGAATAGGAGATTTACCACTTAGAACGGACATACGATTAATCAAATAACATGCAGTTAAGACAGCTTCTTGCCAATATTAGCTACCTTCATCTCGGTGAGAAGAGCACCAGTAACCTCCAAAGATGCCATTTTTTCGCTCAGCTACATGGTCAAAGCGTTCCTCTGTGGCCTATGTAGATCCCACCTCCAAAATATGTGCATATAAATATTTATTATTATAAATATTTTCCCCTAAAATTTTTAGGTTAGGTCAGTATCAAGAGAGAACCCTAACAGGGAAGAGATTGTGTTGTGAGGAATGAGTGTATTCAAGTGGTCTATTTATAGTTGAGGCTTGGAGTCTTAGGCCATTGGAATTATGAATTAAATCTAGGCCAACCACGTACATGACCAATAAAAATAAGCCATATCAGTAATGTTTGAAAAATAAACCAAAAAAGCACTCCAACTCAGCAGACATTCAAAACGAAATGTGTTCGGCTCGTTGCCTTTGTGCCTGGGCTCGACCTACACCCAAAAAAACAAGATAAGCCGACCCATGAATCGCTCGGGTTGACCTGGCTATGGGTCGGGTTGACCCAACCTTTTTTCTGATTTCTTCTAATTTTAAAATCGCCTTAACTTCTTCGTTTTAAGTTTGTTTCTCGCAAACCAAGCATGTAAATTGACATGAAAACTATAATGAACCAATAGTACAAGTCCCGTTTCTAAATTCTGACAACTTTATGACTTATCATTTTACTAATTAATTTGTTAATTAATTATCATGTCTTAAAAATTCGGGTTGATGCTGGAAGGTCAGTTGGGAGAATCACATAAGGAGGTCTATGTAGACTGACACGAGTGATTAAGACATGTTGACTTAGATTTCGAAGGAAGATGAGGTGATAGTCCACATGGAAGGTAATGTTGTAGCTGTCCCAAAGAAGGAAGAAGGAGGAATCATCGGTTAAGAGGAAGAGTTTCTTCTAAGTGAAGAGAGGAGTAAATCCAACAAATATTACGCCGAATCTTTTAATAAGACAACTACGATAAATCTTGTATGTATGGAATTAGAGATTTAAGAAGACATAATTATAGATACCCTTAGTGCTTTTGAATGGCATATTAATCTCCTTTAAATACCTTAAGCAATTTGGTGGTTTAACCGCCATTCACACCAATAAGTGAGATTCTTAAAATTTATTCTTAGAGACATAAATTTTAACGTCAACCCCGAAGAAATCACTCTAGAAAGCATTTAAACTGTATCTCTTATTTTTGAAAGACATGGTTTATAGGTTTATTAGGGGGTAGATAAAACGTCACATATATCACTCGAGTTACAAGCACTTTCATTTACATGACTTTCCTTCTTAAATGTTGTTTCTAAATTTGTCTCATCTTCCTTTTAGGTGTTATAGGTCATTGTTACTTTAAGTATTTTAAAAACACTTTCAAAGATGACCACTAGCACAAATAAGCTTTTAATTTCCCATTGCATCATGAGAGAATGAGAGGATGATATGGGTGGGTGAAGAGATATGGACACTGAGGAGGAGAGGAGTAAGAAGAGAGATAGAGAAGGTTACTGGAACCTCTATGACGAGAGGGATGGATCATTAGAGAAAGATTAGTTCCAAAGTTGAGGAGGATCCTTTGAAGAAGTTAAGAGTTGACCATGGCCCCATCAAGAAGCATGCATCATTAAAGACTTGGGTCAACTTTGGAACTGAGATTCCCATTTTTGTTTCTCAATTAGTTCAACCTTTTGAGATCCCTAGCACAAGCCATCACTACTACATATTCTTCTTAGATCCATATTAGACTCTCATGAACACTTCCCAAAAGTCTTAAAGGGCCCATGCAAAGGCTCTTGAGGTGGTTTTTGAAGGGTTGATGTCATCAATTATTTGAATATCCATAACTTTTGACCTATTTAGAGATATTAGAGCCATAACCTATCAAAATGAATGATCTTTTATGGATATACATTTTATTAGGTTCATGTTGACCCACCTTTTTGATAAGGCAGTCACACGTCAATTTATGGCTATCGGAGTACTTGGACTCAAATGCGAGTTCACAAAGGTTTGAAGCGATTTGGATTAAGTCGCAAAGTGCTCAGGAAACTCAAAAATTTGGCTAAGTGTTTCAGGGTCGGTACGACTCCTAAAAACACGTTTGGATCGGTGCAACTCGTGGAGTTCATAAGTTACAGTTTTTTTTTAAAGTATTAGTCTATAGAGCTCCGACCGACCACAAGATCGGTATTATCACGATACGATTTTTTCATATCCCGTGTTTCAGGATCAGTGAGACACGTCACATATCCTTGGATATGATACGAAGTGGTGTAAGCTTTGTATATTTAACATAAGGCATGGAATATGTGTAGTTTACTTTGCATTCCAAAATACGATACGAAGGAGGGTGGTTCGGAATTCGCTGGTTTGGTCTAAGGTGTTGATATCAAGATTTTGATTAATGCCAACAAGAGAAGATAGAAATGGAAATCATGTTATAGAGATAAGGTTTTATATATATTTATAAGTTGAGTCGTATTAGATTCATGTTAAAATCTATCCTTAAGTTTGTGTGTGTGTGTGTGTATAAGCCTTTTAAAAAAGCCAGGAATATACAAAAAAAATCTACCAGTCAACTAGTAGAAAATGGACCAGTCGATTGGCCAGTCTGTTTTTGTATATAACAGCTAGTTTTAAAAATATTATATATACGATTTAATTCAACCAGTCAACTGATGATTATTAACCAGTCGACTGATTCGAAACAACAATTATTTTTCTGAAGGGTTGCTTCTATTCATGAAGAGGAATCTCTTCATTTCTAAAAGGAAATGGACTTTTCTTTTGATTAAGACTCTTCATGAAGTATAGCTACCTTTCTACTGTTATATAAACAACTTCAAACATGATTTACAATCACCAATTTTACTAATTATAATTCTATTCTCTCCATTCTTTGAAATTACATTCTTTACAAACACAA
The DNA here is from genome assembly GCA_030737875.1 of Allium sativum. Taxonomy (NCBI): domain Eukaryota; kingdom Viridiplantae; phylum Streptophyta; class Magnoliopsida; order Asparagales; family Amaryllidaceae; genus Allium; species Allium sativum. The sequence goes on from CM060926.1 coordinate 536,231,579, forward strand.
GCTCTCCTAATTTAAATACTTGTTGAATCCTTGATTTGATTTTTAATATCACTTGATTCGCCAAGCAATTTTCTTCCTTAAATCTTCGCATTCAAATCATATACTCGAGGATTAGATTACAGGAAGGTTGTACTTAAACCGTTGACTATCCGTGTTGATTCAAGAACACAAAGCAGAAGTCAAAACACTTGTAATTGTTGAAGTCCTGTGTAGTTGCTCAGGCGAGAGACATCCTTGTTGGGGCTCGGGTGTACTAACCTATTCCTCCGGGTTAAGAGAAGGCGTAATAGTGAATTCTGAAGAGGAGCTTCGAGACTGGACGTAGGGCGGGAAGTCCGAACTAGTATGAAATTCTTGGTGTCACTTTACTTTACTTATTACTTTTATTTACTTATGTTATATCATATTAGTTCTTATATTAGTTAGTTAGTATATCGTCTATGTTTCCGTTATATCCATATAGATCCTACTTAAGTCGTACACACCAACTTTTCAATTGGTATCAGAGCAAGACAATCATTTAACCATAACACCGTTATCTGATACATAGACATTATGGATAATAACATAGTACTAGCAATAACACCGGATACTATGAAGGCCAATCCACTGCTAGACCACCTTTCTTTAGTGGCATGAATTATAGTCATTGGGCTAAATGAATGAGGATATACATGCAAGCAAATAGTTTTGATGCATGGAATGTCACACAAAAAGAATACACACAACCTACCACACTATTTATTGAATGGTCTGCATCAAAAAAGCAGAGGCTAGTGCCAATACCAAGGCCATGAAAATGTTACATTGTGCTTTAGATAGAAATGAATTCAATCGGATTTGTATATGTAACACTGCGTATGAAATTTGGATCACACTTAAAATTACTAATGAAGGTACTAACAAAGTTAAACAAAACAAAATATCTATACTCAAGAATCAGTTTCAAAATTTTAAGATGAATGAAAATGAATCCATAAATGATAAGTATTCACGTTTTCAAAATATTTTTCACTCTTTATTAGGAGTAGGAGAAAAGTATTCCGATTTTGATATAGTGTCATAAAATTTGAATTCTTTAACGGATGAATGGGAGAGAAAAGTATTAGCAATCGAGGAAGCTAATGATCTCTACCATGAAACCAGAAGAATTAATCGAAAATCTAATGTCTTATGAAGTAAATTTGCAGGCAAAGAAAGAACAGGTACAAGATAAGAAAATTTTAGCTTTCCATGCTGAGAAAGAAGATTCCGATTCAGATGAAGAGGATATTGCATTTGCGCTAAGAATTTAAGAAAATTTCTAAAATACAGAAAAGGCGAAAGCAAAAATGTGAATAAGAACTCATCAAAAGAACCTGACCCTGCTCTAGTAGAATGCTTCAACTGTCAGAAAACTTTTTATTTTGGTATGCTCCCCATACCTACCGATGGAAATATTTTTGTTTTTTCAATATAGTACTATTTTGCACTCTTATTTGATTATCAGGTATGCATGCCTTTGAATATGAAGATGATTCTTTGATTAAGTTTTGTTATGAAAATATAAAAACAAAAATCTGGCATGATTTCTTGCGTAGTGTGTTCTTCAGTTCAGTGTTGCCATCAACTATAATGATCTTTTAAGAGGGAACTTCTCTATATGGATTTTCCCAAGTCAACACTTATGAACTATAGTTTACTTTTAACCATCCCGGGTAACGCACACATACACATGCATGAGAAGTTCCATGACATACAAGCACAGTACACTACAAAGAACACAGTCTTTTGCGACGGCCTGAAGCCGTCGGCGGCCATCGCAACCCGTCGCCTGCCGTCGCTAATTAAGTCGTCGCCAACAGAAAAAGCAACGGCCAAAGAGACGGCCTCGTCGCCGAATTAGCAATGGCTATCTGCGGTCTGTAGCCACGTGTCATCTTACGTGGCAAGTAGTTTCTTTTACCAGGAAGCCATTGTAAATCGTCACAAAACCGTTACAAGAAACTGTCATACGCCGTCGCTAAACGTCGCTATGTGTTGAACAATAGGCCGTCGCAAATCTGAAGTAATTTTTTTTGCGCTGCACAACAATTCCTTTCCATCAAGCCACACCACACTGTCATCTCATCAACTCACTATTAATTCACCAATTCTCATCAAAAATCAATTCAATTCACCAATATTACCTCATCATTTCACCAATACTTATCAACAATCAATTCATCAATTAAAAACAAAATTATAAACACCACACATATGAAAACCATATCAAAACACATCATAACATTGTCAAATACCATCGTACATCATACAACACAAAACACATCAAGCCATAGTATATGTTCATACCATCATACGTACATATAGCATATAAAAAACCAAGTATATGTACATACCAGAGCATAAACCAAGAAATGCGCACCTACACTAATCTTCCTCGTCATCGTCTTCTTCTTCCTCCCCTCGATAAACGGTAGAATCTCCTCCATCTCCTCCCTCCCCAGGCATAAACCCATGCTCCTGAAAGTAAGCTGCGATGCGCTCATCTATATCCTATTGCATCTGGGTTTTTTGCCAGTCCATCATCTCATTCATCTGCTCCTACATCCGAGCTATAGTCGCCTCCTCCATTGTCCTCCTATAACTACGCTGAACATCCTGCAAAATAAGTTCACATTAAAGTTATTTAAACATGTATATGGTTCGTGTTAAACATGTATATAGTTAAACATGTATATGGTTTGTGTTAAACATTTATTTGGTTTGTGTTAAACATGTATGAGTTTAGTGTGGTCCAAATGTAAACAAAACTTAATATTAAATAGCATAATTTCTCATATTTTAAAACTGTAATTTATGTCTACAAAAAGTCTTACCTCCTGATTGCCGAAACCATATCGCCTTCCTCGAGTAGGAGGATCGGTGATAGAATGCCATATACGATCAGACTCTGCGACCGTAAGCTCCTGTCCAGTAACCTCTATCACTCTAGCCGCCTTTGCATCATACTTCCCCTGCAATAGCAATATAATTTTAACACAAATGCTATAAAATTTACTTATATACTATGATAGGAATGAATATGGAATATTTTAATTTATACGGATAAACATATATATATATATATATATATATATATATTTTTACCATTATACGCTTACTCTTCGGATCCGCCCAATCATATGTAATATTTCCTTCTTCATCAGTATGGTCCACTGCATGTGTGTGTATGAATACGTCTGCAAGCGAAGGCTCTCTTCCATACTTTACAGTCTGAGTAAATATTTATTAAAAATAAGAATGAATTATATACACTAATTTTTTACGTGAACATATACTACAAATATTTAAAATTTATACCAAATTCCTTCTATGTTGTTGAAATGATTTTGAGCCACCGTGGTGTAGAGCATGATTCTTTTCTCTATTTGCTTTATTTCCAGCTGCTACTTTCTATTAAATTTTAAACAATGATAAAATAATGCAATCAATATTATAAATGTGAATATTTATCATTATGTCTTACTTTAGCTTCTTCCGACTCCCAATACTTTTGAAAATCTGCCCAAACATCATCACTCATAAACGGAGGCTTTTTTCTAGATGTCTTCGCCCTTGAAACCATCTCTCGATAATTTTTGCGCATCTTCGTATTCCAATGAGTCAGAAAAGTAGACATGTCCTGATCCTCAAAGCGTACAACAACTTGCATATTACATTTATTTTTAATAATTTACAGTATATTAATTTTCAATATTAGTATAGCTGCGACACTTACCAATAAATTGGCTAGAATGACAGTCTTAATATGAGGTGGAATACTATCCCAATGTGGCCAATCCCCCGTCATTCTGCTCACGTAAGACTGCCTCGATACGTCTAATATGAACTGTGCGGGCTCAATCTCGAATCCCCTGTATAGAAGTTAATATATGTATTTCATATATTTTAAATAAACTAAATTGAAATAATTTGACATTTACCCGCCACTCTTCGGAACAATCTCCGCAACTCGGCGCAGATCCGGCACTGAGCTGCTCGCACCTGCTCCTGATTCTCCTAGAGATGGTGAAGGAGTAGGCTGAGATGTACTCCTCGATCATCGTCTATCGTCAGACATATCTGTTACAATAATATAATGTGCATACAAAATAACTTGAATTATTAACATTAGTCATCATTATCATAACATAAATCGTAAATGAGATGAACAATACTGCATAACATACATAGTCAACATTATCATTACATAATTCAGAATAGTAACAAACGTAAGTAAATGCATAGCTAAGAACAATCAACATCATTATTATTACATAGCTCAGAATAATAAAAAATTTAAGTAAATGCATAGCTAAGAACAATCAACATCATTATTATTACATATCTCAGAATAATACATAACATAGTACATAGCTCAGAATATAGTACATAACATAACTACAAAACCTCAGTCTTCATCATCTTCAGATGCAAACTCGGTCTCATACTCTATATCGTTTTCTTCAGTACTTACAAATGCATCTACTAATACATTCGCTTCATCATTGAACGACCCTACATCAATGTCATCAGCTATTATTATTTCAGTATTTGGCTCAAGATCCGCTTGATACGATGCTTCGTCTGGAATATTATTTCCATCAAATGTAAATCTCGCCTTTGTTTTAAAAACAGCCCACCAATCTGCTTTATCTTTTTTAAGGATGGATATGGAGCAAAATAGACTTGTAATGCTTTCTTAGCTAACACAAAAGGATCATACTTATAGTAATGCGAAGTATGCCTTATTTCGATTATCCTATAATTTTTGTGCACGTTGATTCCAGAACCAGGAACATTGCTAAACCAGTTGCATTTAAACAGATAAATTTTCTCTATAGGCTGAACATAATATGTCAACTCTGCAACTTGCGTTAAGACGCCGTAAAAATCTTTTATATGCTCATCTGGATCATCACTACCTTTGACAAATACACCGCTGTTATACGTTAATTTTTCAGCTCCGTAATCATTGGTGTTGAATTTAAATCCATTGAAAAAGTATATTGGATAAGTTTTGAAATTTCTTTTTGGTCCGATAGCAAGATGTCGTAATCCTTCGTCAACAACACAGTTATTTGGATCATGACATATTCTGAAAAACATCTAGCAAATTCTTTACTGAGATCACCAGATGGATGTTGTGATTCGTAGATACTTCATATATGTGTTATGTTTCTTTTTATTAATAGACACAAATAAATGTATATGTATATATAATCGAATTGTACATGAATTTAGTATTACCTGACAAATGGTGCAACTTCCGCACAATTTAAGAGAACATATGTGTGTGCTTTATCGCTTAACCATATTTCCACACATTTTCCTATAGGTCATCCATGTTGTCTAAAAATAGATAACACTGTTTGAGAAGACTCCTGCTCAATGACTTGTTCATTACGGGGAACAGTTACAAAAGACAAGTTCACATCTTCACTAAAGTAATGAGAGGAAAAAAATGAAGCTTCTTCTTCAAGGTACGATTTGCAAATCGAACCTTCTACTCGAGCTTTTTGCCTAATTTTTTCTTCAAATGATTGAAGTACCTATAATAAGATTAATTTAATTTATATGTCGGTACAATAATCTAAGTTGTAATCTAGATTGGTTATTGAAATTATATACAAAGTTACCTCTCAAATGATTACATCCATCCATATTGGATTGGACCTCGAAGAAGTGCTTCGGACGGAAGATGAATAGGTAAATGCTCCATTACATTAAAAAAACCAGGTGGCAATATTTTCTCGAGTTTGCAGATCAATACAGGGATTTCTAGTTCAAGCTTACATAGACGATCTATTTTTATTGTCGTTAAACAAAGTTGTTTATAAAACAAACTTAATTCTGTTATAACACTCCAGATTTTTGTAGGCAACAGTTCCTTGAAAACCGTAGGTAAAAAGTATTCCATCATGATATGGCAATCATGGCTTTTCATTTCACTTAATCTACTATTTTTAAAGTCCACACATCTACGGAGGTTTTGAAGAAATCCCATCAGGACATCGTAATCCTTCCACCCACTTTAGCATGAGTTTTACTTGCCTGTTGTCTAGCTCATAACATGCTTTAGGTTTTTTATTTTCGTCATACAAGTGCAGTTCCGGCCGTTTACAAAAGTGTAATATATCGCTTCTCAAATTTGCATCGTCCTTGGTTTTACCCTTTACATTCAAAACTATATTAAAAACGTTATCAAACACGTTTTTTTCATTATGCATCACATCAATATTATGCCCAAGTTTAGATTTTTCCAGTAAGGTAACTCCCAAAAAATACTTTGTTTGCACCAATTATGAATGTCCGATTTACCTGGAATTTCAACCTGCTTTCCAGTTTCATGTATCTTTGGGTACTCCTTTACAACTTCATATATCTCTTCACTTGTCCAAACTTTAGGCGGTAGCATAGCCTTTACTCTGTTAGCTTTAAAGTTCCTTTTATCCATTCTAAATTTATGATTAATATGGAGAAAGCAACGATGATAGTCAAACTAAGAATATTTTTTTCCATACTTTAATGAAAATGCTCGTGTCTCCTCCATACAATGAGGATAAGCTAGACATCCAGCTGTGCTCCAACCTGAAAGCATGCCATACGCTGGAAAATCACTAATAGTCCATAATAAAGAAGCAAACATACAAAAATTTCTTTTTCTCGAAATGTCGTATGTTTCGACTCCTTCATGCCACAATGTTTTCAACTCTTCAATCAACGGTTGTAAATAAACATTAATTCCTTGAGTCGGATCATCGGGACCGGGGACGACAACCGTTAGAAACATATATGGATTTTTCATATACATCCATGGTGGTAAGTTATATGGAGTAACAATGATAGGCCATGATGAATATTTACTACCAAACTAAGAAAATTGAGAAAATCCATCGGTGCATAAACCGAGCCTAACATTAGGCTCTCTGCAGCAAATTCAGGATAAGTTCTATCAAAGTGTTTCCATGCTTCACCATCAGACGGATGTATCATAGTTCCTTCTTCTGATGTTCTCACGCTATGCCATCGCATATGACATGCTGTAGCAAAAGATGCATATAGCCATTGAAGTCTGGGAGTTATGGGTAGATAATGCATTCTTTTATATGGAACTTCTTTTCCTTTCTTTTTCCTTAGTTTATATCTATCTTCATTTCAAAATTTGCATTTTCTATGGTGAGTGTCTTCTTTCCAATACAATATGCAACCTTTAACACATGTATCTATCTTATGATATGGTAGTCCAAAAGAGGACATAAGTTTTTTCACTTTATAATGACTATCGCACATCAAATTATTGGGCGGCATATGTCGTTTTGCCGTTTGTACAACTGCTGTAAATGCAGCTTCTGTAAGATTGAATTTTGATTTCATAGTGATGAATTCAGCGGTTACATACAACTCGGTTCCGCTTGTACACCCTTCCCACAACGGCCTCTTAGCAGAATTCAATAACTCATATAAAAAATTCGCTTCCGCCATTGGTTCTTCAACATTTCCAGTCTCATCGTCGCTTTGCTCAATTTTAGGAAACATTGATCGTGCTGCATCTTGCACCATATTTTCTATCGAATTCGTCAATGTATTATCGTTCATCATTGTACTATCTTCCTCTACCACTACAGGATTAGACGTAGGTTGAACAAGTTCTCCATGATGATCCCATAATGATAATTCGACACAAAACCAAACTTATACAGATGTACTTCTACTACATCTGGCTTCCAATGCTTCAGATGTTTGCACTTACTACACGGACAACGAATGTCTACGTTACTCCGATTATTAGATTTAGCGAATCTAATAAATTCTTGGACTCCATTACAAAAATGTTCCTTTATCGACTCTTTCTTACCGGTTCGGGGTTGATACGTCCTACGGCGATCACGAAAATAATCGAACATTTTCCTGATTTGCAACAAATATGTTAGAAAGTTTGATCGAACACTTTATATTATTTTAAATCTTATATAATTTCATTTATAACTATTGCATGTTTTTGGTTTTTTTTGCTTATTTATTTTTTACTTTGACGGCCGGTCTACCTACTTCCCATTACAAATATAATAACGTAAGCATATTTTATAAATCATTTTTGGTTAAACGGTTCAAAAAAAATTAGGCAGCATTTCCCTTTGGTCCCTGTATCGTACACTCATTTGTGTACATAGGGAACAAAAAGGAAGTGCCATCGAAACTTTGTTAACCGTTTAAACTGAAACGATTTATAAAATATGCTTACGTTATTATATTTGTAGCTTGTCTAATACTAGGACAAATCCAACGAATATTATATCAGATGAATATATATTTCCGTTTTGTGTAAAAACGAATACCCATATAATGATCATATACAATACTTGTCGGACGGGGCCAAATTTATCTAAGGGGTTCACATAAGTAGTCAAAAAAACATTCAACCTAAGTTTAAACCAAAAAACAATACAAATGAAAAAAGCGCGCTTTTTGCGCTTTGCGCTTTTATGCGCTTCACTAATAGGTGCACCGTTAAACTTCAAAAAAGCCTCTTAGTTGCGCCTTTTTCAGTATATGCTCGCGCGTTAACTACATAGCGTCTGTTAGCCCACTTTGTGAACTGGGCAACACAAAGTCGAGATGTGAAACGTTGAAGAACTTAGAAAGCATCATAGCGGATCGGATCGGAGAGATGTTGCTGTTCGGATCGGAGAAGCTGTTACGATTTGGATCGAAGAGACGCTGCTATTCGGATCGGAGGGCTACCTACTACCAGGTCGGAACGGAGCAGAGCGAAACGGATAAGGATTTAGTTTCAGCATTAAGTCGGGTCGGATCGGATGCCCCGATCCGAACCCTCTCTGCAGGCTCCTCCGAACCGAACCCATAACCCACGTCGCTCCCCCCCACGATTGCCTGAAGATGCGGAGCGGTTATGACTGGTTCCTACCCACGATAATCTCTATTCTGATGCGCTGTCAGCACTGGAGTCCATCCGAACCCGAAGACGATGGGATGGAAGACACGTGGCTCCGATCCGGATCGGGTTCTGACTAAATTTTCACCTATAAATACCTTGCCTGGAGACAATTAAAGGGATCTTCTTTTTGGCACTTTGAGAGTTCAAGCACTTTCATAAACCGAATTCCAGCACTCTCGGATAATCCAAATCGTCTTACAACATTTGTTTTGAAACAATTGAGTGAATGTATGTGAGTTATGAGTGAAATTGAGTGAATATCTCATTGTAATTGCAACTATATCATCGAGAATAGTGATTGACAAGTGGACGTAGGCTTTTCAATGCCGAACCACTATAAATTCTGTGTCTCCATTTTACTTTTGATCTTATTTTATCCTGATTTTAGTCAATTTGGGTGTTAGAACCACTTTTTGGTCTAACATTTTGGTGCTTTCACTGAGAACCATCTGAATTCTCTGTTTTTCGGGATTATCATTCTACTTTTTGGACCGTTGAGTTCAAAGAAGTTAATCCTCAAGTTTCGACGCTCTTGAATATTTGTTGATTGATTGTTGAATAACTATGGCCAAAGGAAAAGGCAAGGAAGTTCAAACCAGTCGAGGGAACGGAGTTGGTGAAGATCAGCAAAATGCGGTTGTGACAAGGTCTCGTGGGCAGAGCTCGGCAGTGGAACAGACTGATACAGGAAATCCGAACCGCACACAAGGGGAGAGCTCCGATCCGATCCGGGTAGGAGAATCTGAAGCAGTGCACTCCCCCAACCTGAACTGACCCGAACAAGCCTCTCAGCTCCGATCCGACCCGTTGCTTGGTGATGTTGGAACCTCTACTCGAGCCCCTCCAAATGCTCCGACTCCAGCCACCAGGGTCAATGATCAGGTCAATCCATCTGCGCCTATTACTCAAGGAGATTTCTCGCGCCTACTTGACATGCTTGAGAGCACTAGGGAGGCTATGAAGATCCACGAGCGCACCAATCTCATGATGCAAGAAAACATGAGACTCATGAGCAGGGAAATTAGCGAACTTCGTAGACAGAGAACCCCATCCCCGGTTCGTCACACACCAATGGATCAGTCTTCTTCTTCCGAGGAAGAACGGCCCCGTGAAAGAAGGCCTCTCGAACGACCTCAGAATTTGGAGCAGCTGGCATTCGGATCTTTGGGGTCCCACGAGGATGCTGCATGAGTATTAGGACCCAATGATCCAAGTTTGAGAGAGCCTATGTTGTTACCGATGCAGGGATCCCATGTATTACCTAGAGACCCTAACCTTACCAATCCCACTCAGGGGCAGATGCTCCAGCCCCTTCCTCCCGAGATCGACCGGGAGCGTAGGGAACGAAGCAGAGCAGAAGCAGCTCAAAGAAGAAGGGTGTCCCCTGAGAAAGAGCCCAGAGGAAACCCAAACATCAGAAGAAGGGCATCTCCTGAACAAGAGCCCAGAAGGAACCCGGATACCAGGGCCAGGGAGCCTGAACGGCCCCTGACTAATGCTGACGTATGGGCAATGGTACGCCAGATTATGTCTGAAAGCCGGAACTACACCAATGAAGATTATGGCATTGAGCGAAGCCATACTCCTTTCACTGATCACATCCTCAACTTTCAATTTCCCCGACGTTTTAACCTGCCGCAGATGGACAAGTACAATGGGAGAACCGATCTGGGACAGCATTTGATGCGATACTCATGGCTCATGAATGTTGCTGCTGCCCCTGACGCAGTGAAGTGTAAAGCATTCCTGATATATTTAGAAGATGTGGCGCTGCTATGGTTTACCCGACTTCTCCCTCAGTCGATATCGAATTATAGGGAATTGAGCGAACGTTTTATGAATCAGTTCCGACTCCATACCCGAAAGTCTAAGAGTGTTATTGAATTATCAAGAATTAAGCAGGCGCCGGGAGAGTCTTTGAGGTCATATCTCGACCGTTTCAACTTAGCTGTGACTGAAGTTAGTGACCCGCATGAGCCCACCATCTTGATGGCTTTGATGGAAGGAGTCGATCCTGACTCCGAGTTTGGAGATTACCTTTCTGGGAAGCCACCTCCCACGAGAGAGTTATTCTATGAAAAGGCCGATATTCAGTTAAGACGAGAGGAGGCTAGGGAAAACCGAAAGAGAAAGTCTGGAGCGGCTTCAAAAGAAAATGTTCAGAGTAATGTCGCCGTGAAGAAGTCTCGAGAAAGTTACGGAAAAGTTGAGGTGAATGTGGGAAACGAGAGTGGAAACGACAATAATGGAAACGGGGGCAACAACAACAACCGTAACGCGAATGGTAACAGAAGAAATAGAAATAGGGGAAGTGATCCTAACAAAAGACCCCGGTTCCAGACTTATGAGAATTATACACCGTTGAACGACACTTTGGAGAACATTTACTTGGATACATACAATGTTTTGCAATATAAAAGACCGCCACCTCGCGACTCAACAGAGAAAGAAATGGCAATTGGAAAGTTTTGTTTGTTTCATGGAACTCATGGGCATTCAACCAATGAATGTCGACATTTGAGAGACGTGATTGAGAAGCTGCTGCGCGAAGGGAAATTGGATGAATATAAGGTTGCCCCGAGAGACAGGGGGCAAGGAGAACAGGCTCCAAAACAGATCCAATCTGCTCCCAAGCGTACATCGCAGCAGAAAGGCAAGGGAATTGTTATCAACTCCATAGTGGGTGGACCCCACCCAGCGATCCACAATTTTAGAGCAATGGATCAATATGTAAATGCAGCTAAGCACGTAGATGTGGATGAATGTGATGACTTGGAAGATATCGCCCCCATAAAGCAACAGAAGACAATGTTTGACGACGTGGTATTCCGTAGCAGAGATAATACCGGGATCCAGTCACCCACCGACGATCCGTTGGTCATTACCACCACCATTGGGCCGGCATTGGTTCATAAGGTGTTAGTAGACAATGGAAGCTCTGTTAATATTTTATTTAAAAAGTCATTCGATCAGATGAAGCTTGAATATGAAGATTTGAAGCCATGCGAAGGTTGGATCCGAGGCTTCAACGGAGCATCGACAGCTCCAATGGGGTACATAGAATTGCCCGTAACCTTGGGGCAAGGAGAACGCCGAAGAGTACGGATGCTTCAGTTCGTAGTATTGGACGTAGATTCGCCTTATAATGCATTTCTGGGAAGGCCTGCCCTTGCTGAGTTCAGGGCTTGCATCGCCCCTTGGTGTTTATTGCTTAAGTTCCCAACTGAAGCCGGAACTGGAGTAGTGAGAGGAGATCAAGTCTCAGGACGGGCCTGCTATGTTGCCGAATTAAAGATGTTGATGAAGGGACTTAGCATCGAGAGTAAAGGTGCCTCGCCTCCCCCGAAGGAGGGCTCGGCGTAGCAATTAGAGGGATCGGCCCCGAAGGAGTTGCCCAAAGGAACGCCTGAAGACCTGGATCCCAGAAAAGACGAGGAACCAGAGACTAGAAATGCAACTCCTAATGAAGCGACAATGGACATTCCCATTGATGAAGCTGATCCGACAAGAGTTTTGAAGATTGGATCCCAGTTGGATCCACGTCGAGCCAAAGAACTAACTGACTTCCTGAAGGCAAACTTGGACATGTTTGCCTGGACCCACGCCGACATGTGTGGGATATCTCCATCCATTATAAGTCATTCACTAAATATAAACCCGAAACACCCGCCTGTAAAGCAAAAGAGACGTATGCTGGGCCCAGAGAGGTCGGCCGCTCTGAAAGAAGAAGTGGAGAAGCTGAAACAAAACGGATTTATTAGAGATTCGACATATCCCGACTGGATATCGAATCCCGTCTTAGTAAAGAAGCCGAATGGAAAGTGGCGAACTTGCATTGATTTCTCAGATTTGAACAAAGCTTGTCCGAAAGATAGTTTCCCACTCCCCAGAATTGACCAGCTTGTAGATTCAACAGCGGGACACGAACTTCTTTCTTTCATGGACGCATATTCCGGGTACAACCAAATTCCTATGCACGTGCCGGATCAAGAACACACGAGCTTCATTACGAATTTGGGGTTATACTGTTACGTGGTCATGACGTTCGGATTGAAAAACGCTGGAGCCACTTATCAGCGCTTGGTGAACAGGATACTTTATAATCAAATAGGGAAGACTATGGAAGTTTATGTGGATGATATGCTTGTCAAATCGAAACAGTCCTCCAGCCATACGCAAGACTTGGCAGAAATGTTCGGCATCCTGCGAAAGTATCGGATGAAGTTGAATCCTTTGAAATGTTCATTTGGAGTGGCATTGGGAAAGTTTCTAGGCTTCATTGTGAGCTCCCGAGGGATTGAAATCAATCCCAGCCAAATAGCAGCGATTAGAAACATTGAAGAACCGAGGAGAATTAAAGATGTCCAAAGTCTTGCGGGGAAAGTAGCCGCGTTGAGTAGGTTTATCTCCAAAGCCACGGACAAATGCGTCCCATTTTTGGATTTGATTAAAAGGGGAAAGAAGAACTTCGAGTGGACTCCGGACTGTGTTGAGGCCTTTCGAAATTTATTGGAATTGCTAGAAAAACCGCCGATTTTGTCAAAGCCAGTGGATCACGAAGAGTTATTTGTTTACTTAGCAGTTTCGGCTCACGCTGTTAGCACAGCCTTGGTTCGAGAAGAAGACAAAGTGCAAAGGCCAGTATATTGTGTAAGCAAGAAATTGGCAGCGGTAGAACGCAACTACCCAAAGATTGAGAAGCTCGCTTACAGCCTCCTAATCGCATCCCGAAAACTTCGTCACTATTTCCAAGCTCACCCAATAACCATATACACTGACCAACCTCTAAGGCAGGTGTTGCAGAGACCCGAAGCATCGGGATGATTGATCAAATGGAATATTGAATTAAGTCAGTTTGATTTAAATTTTCAGCCGCGGAGGTCGATCAGGGGGCAGGCTCTGGCTGACTTTATAGCAGAGTTCACAATCCCAGAGGAGGAAATAATCGATGACAAAGTGGTCAAGTCCGAAGATGAGTTAAAATTAGATCCATGGAAGCTATACACAGACGGAGCCAAGAACGACCGAAGGTCCGGAGCTGGAATCGTCTTAATAACTCCTGAAGGACGGTCGTTATATTACGCTCTACGATTAGAATTTTCGGCGACTAACAATGATTCTGAATATGAAGCCCTGATTGCCGGTTTGAAGCTTGCTAAAGACCTCGGAATAAAAACGTTGGACATATTCTACGACTCCAAAATCGTAGTTTGCCAAGTGCGAAAGGAGTTTGTGGCTCGGGGACCTCGACTCATCGCCTACCTCGGGAAAGTGGAAAAGCTGTTGAGCAACCTGGAGCGGTACAACATAACGCATATCCCAAGAGCCGAAAACCAGAAGGCAGAAAGGATGGCAAAGCTAGCTAGTTCCGACAACCCGGAAGAAACTGAAATAATTCCAATTGAAACGTTGGAATCGCCAAGCTTTGAGTCGATGGAAATTGAGTTCGCTTTCGAAGCGGAACCGGAGAAGGAGTCGTGGATGACCCCAATTAAGAACTTCCTTAAGAATGGAATACTCCCGTCAAAGAAGAGTGAGAGACGGGCTATAGTTCGCAAGGCTACCAGATACGTCCTTCAAGATGATACTCTTTATAGACAAGGATTTTCTATGCCCCTGTTACGATGTATAGCACACAACGACATCAAACGTGTACTAAGAGAAGTACATGAAGGTGAGTGTGGAGATCATACAGGAGGTCAGACTTTAGCGAAAAAGATATTGCGGTATGGATACTTCTGGCCCACAATTAATAAAGATGCGGCTGATTATTCACGACGCTGCGATAAGTGCCAGAGATTCGCCAAAATCCCCAGAGCACCGTCGACCCAACTCAAATCGATGGTGAGTCCTTGGCCTTTTGCCACATGGGGAATTGATATCATCGGAGTTCTACCAATTGCTAAAGGAGGAGAGAAATATGCAATAGTCGCTGTGGACTATTTTACGAAGTGGGTGGAAGCTGAGCCCCTAACCAAGATCACGGCGAGAAAGGTGATAAGTTTTGTGGTTAGAAATATTATATGCCGATTCGGGATCCCAAGGACCATTATAACTGATAACGGAACCCAGTTCGATGGTGCTGAATTCAGAAATTTCTGCCAGAAATATAAGATCGACAAACGGTAGACTGCGGTTGCCTATCCGCAGTCGAACGGGCAAGTAGAAGCAATAAACAAAGTTATAAAATCCATCCTCAAGAAACGGTTAGAGCGCGCAAAGGCAAAATGGGTTGACGAATTGCCCTTAGCTTTGTGGGCATATCGAACAACATTTAAGACAGCTACTGGTCATACCCCTTTCTCTCTCTTTTGGTTCAAAAGCAGCAATTCCAGTAGAGCTTGAGGTTCCCTCCAACCGGGTGACGTATTATGACCCGATGACGAATCGGGCACTCTTACTCGAGTCTCTTGATGAAATCAAAGAAAAAAGGGATGAAGCAGATTTGCGCGCGGCAAGACATCGACGTCAGATGGCACGCTATTACGACAAAAAAGTTCGCCTTAGGACTTTTGAACCAGGAGATTTGGTGCTAAAGAGAGTCTTTCCATCCCTTCCTCACCTCGGTCCAAAGTGGGAAGGACCCTTTGTGATCCAACGGAAACTTGAAACAGGAACCTTCAAGTTAACGACCGTAGATGGCGAAGAGGTACCTAGGGCATGGAATGCCCAATACTTGATGCGATATTTGGATTAGAAATGTTGTACTCTTTGCTATTTTTCTTATGAACTCTGTAAAAAGGCACGACTTGCCTTAGGAAAGTCTGATGATATGAATAAAGAACTATAAAGTGGATGTAGGCTACGACTTAGCCGAACCACTATAAAAATATTGCATGTCATTTACTTTCGTGCATTGTATATATACCTTCATCTACTATTCTGTTGCGATTATGGGATATGAGATGATGTAAAACCTGAAAAGTTGAAAGCAGTTTATACGCAGGAAAAAGCATAGCGACTGTTTGTGCGATGAGACATAAAAGAATGGGAAGACGACATTCTTAACTCTAACTCTCGAGAATTGAGAGAGAGTATAAAGGACGGGAAGACGACGTCCTCTGAGGCGTGAAGGTGCACCCAGACAAGAGACCGCCTCAGTAAGAACTCTAACCTAAGTATAAGACAGGAGAGTATAAAAAATGCCAGAAAAAACGATAGGCATTGACGGCACCGAGAATGCAATCCCGTCGAAAAGTCGGGGACATTCAGATTACTTGACTAAGTCTTGAATAGTTTTTCGAGATTGACTGGGGGCATATATGTATACACATATTTCCCCCCACCATAACTTCATTACACAACTATAGTAGGATATGCATTCGTACATAAGTGCAAAACTAATGACTAACAGACATTGCAGAAAATGAATTATTTTTTATTTACAAATGAATGAATTTGTACAGGAAAACAGGCAAAAAGAAGGTGCAAGGGCCACCCTTACAGCAACGATTATTAGTCAATCAAACGCTAAAATAATGCAAGATACTCCATCATTTGGACTTTGAAGACGGTTTGGACTTCTTAGCAGCCTTCTCCGCATCCCTCGCCTCTTTCTCGGCCTCCGTCGGGATGCGCTTTGACTTTTTCTTCCCTGAAGCAGAGGTGCTGGAATCAGTCGACTTCTTCCCGGGAGACGGAGCGCTGGAATCAAGAGAAGACTTTTTAGCGAGTTCCTCTGTAATAGATCTAGTTGAAAGCTTAACAACTAACCTTGATCCCGCATCTACAACTGCGAGGGGCTTAAGGC
Source organism: Allium sativum (assembly GCA_030737875.1). NCBI lineage: Eukaryota > Viridiplantae > Streptophyta > Magnoliopsida > Asparagales > Amaryllidaceae > Allium > Allium sativum. The sequence continues at coordinate 536,248,309 of CM060926.1, forward strand.
TTTCAGGGTCTAAGTCTTCAGCTTTTAGCTGCAAGCGTTTATCTTGGTCAGCTTTCAGTGCAGCTAAGGTAACATCATCAGCGCTTTTCGACTCCCCGACTATTGCCACCTCCGGATCTTCCTCGTGTCCCCCATCGCCGCAATCGTCCTTTAAGGCATCTATCATTTCGTCGTCATGAGGAGTGTCAGCCTTAGACGGTTCACTTCCTTCTCCCAAATCTATGGGAGCAGCCTTGTCTTTTCCCCCTTTTGCCTTCTCCGTAGGCTCCGCCCCAGAGGCGGTTCCCTGGGACACATCTGTCTTTCCGGACGGTTCAATACCTACAGAGTGAGAAGCAACAGTTATCAACTCAGGAGAAAATAATGGGTTTTTCATCGATTGCTCAATCACGTGGCGAAAGGTAGAGATAGCTTTGACGAATTGAGGTGAAAATGTAGAGATACCTTCCGAAGACTTCTCGGCTGGAGTAACTGCTGTCTCCGATGCCGTTTCGGGAATAGGGGATAAAAGAGTTGTTCGAGGGATCCCCAGGTTTTCAGGATCATATCCCTCTACTTCAGAAGTTGCGGGAGCAGTAGAAGAGGAACCAGCCTCGGGAATGTTCTTTTGCTTAGTCCTCCGCCTCTCTTCGTCCATAGCGGCAGCAATGAGGCGGCTCCCTTCGGCTAGGCGTTCTGGTTCATCACCTCGTAAATATTTCTCCATCAGCTTGTCCTCGTCAATGGAGTCAACCTTTAGCTCCTCTTTCTCCCACTCAACGATCTGACTCCATACTTGGACTAGAGTAGATGGATAATCTTCAATCCAAGAAATGTTTCGGCGGCGGATAATGTGCGCAAAGAATTCAATCATTAATTCGCCGAAACCCTGAACCTCTCCCTCAGCCTCCGACAGTTGTTTGCGGGCTTCTTCAGTGGATTTGATAGCACACTCGACGTTACTCTCCGCTAGGGCAGCCCTGTTCTCCACCTCCACTAGCTTAGAAGCCAAGTCAGTATTTTTCTTTTCCAGTTCAGCGTTCCTCCTTGCTAACTCGGCATTCTTCCGCTCAAGGTCAGTGTATGCAAGTCGCAATTTGGCAGCATCTGACTTGGCATCTTCGGCTTGCTTTTTCAGCTCCGAACGCTCTTGGGTATGGGACTCAAGCAAATCATGATAGCGTTTTTGCATATCTTCAAATTGTTGTTTGAAGCTAGTAGCATCCCGTTGAGCAACAGCAAGCTGGGCCTATGTATCCTTCAAATCTTTTCCTAGATTCTTTAAGGCCTTTGCATCGTCTTCAGCGGTTTTTTGCATCGAGTCAACATTCGTGATTAAAGTGCGGATAATTCTGGAAAGGTTGTGTGAATACTTGAACATTTCAGAATACTGTCTCTCGACCGCATCTATCTTTGCTTTGGCCTCATCTGCCCGCCTTGAAGAAATAGGCTCAAGGGCAGGTAAAAAAGTCAAGTTTTCAAAGTAATGTTCAGGAAATTGCTTCTCCAGATACGCCCGCTTAACTGCAGTTTCAGCGTCTAGCGGCGGAGGGGCGGAAATTGTCAGCTCAGTATCCCTGTGCGTGGAGGACTCAACAGCCTCTTTATCCGTTCTAGACCGTGTAGCAGGGACCTTACGCTTGCTTCGTGATTCAGTATCTTTTGGCGGACTCCTCTCCCTGCTGCGCTTTTCTTGAGAAGAGGTTGAGTCTTTTGATTGCGGCATGTCCTCTTCCCAACGACCTTGATAACCTTTATATCGTTCTGGGTCTGTCCGGACAGGAGAGCGAGAACGCGAGGTTCGCGAACGATAAGGATCATAGGGCCTTCTGTCCTCCCTACCGCGATCCTCACGGTGATCATGCTCAGTATCATAGGGCGGATTTGACATGCTACGACGAAGTTTCCTGATATCATAGTAAGATCGGGACATCGTGCCTGCACAACAAAACAAATGAAATTCAGGATAAATATTTTCACAAAGAGAGATGCTGTGAATAGTGGTGTTATTGTGTAAAGTGCGTCCTAAGTGGTGTTTTCCCCCCGACAAACCCTAGTCCGAAGTTAGACTAGTACGAGCGGGTTCTTTGGCCTTAGCAGGAGTGGTCTCTTCGGAAGAAGTGAAAACTAAAGGATTCTTCCTAAAATCCTCTGAAGTGTAAATAGTTTCAGGTAAGGGGAGATCCCCCAAACCCTGAAATAGTGGGTCATCAGTGCTAGGGACATCTCCCTCAGAAGCATCGATCGGTGACTCTTTGGAAGACGTTGACCTTTCCGGAGAAATGGCATCCTCGGTAACAGTATACCCTTCGTGATGCTTTTCGGCCATGTTAGCCAATTCATCATCTTGGGTAGAAGAAGGAGAGGGTGAAGCCTAGAGAGGCACTGTAGGGGCTCTCGAACCTTCGCCCGTTTCAGGGATTACATCCACTGGGGGAATATATACATATGGAGCTGTCCCATGACCAATGCTATGAGTAACAGATAGCAACCCATGAAAATGAAGATATTCGTCCTTAAGGACTTCATCAATAGTTAAAAACTTCTGGTCGCCATTAAGGAGCTGGTGCATCCGGTCAAAGAATACTTGGTCTGATATTTGTTTTGGGTTATCGACTGCAAACAAAAAGAAAAACGAGTTAAGGCGATGGCTTGAATGTATAGAGTCGAGATTTAGAAAACCAGTGCTTTACTTGATTTCGTCCACCTCCTAGCACACCCTGGCTGTCGCTTCACATAAAACCATTCCAGCCTGGAATCCCCAGCTTTACTACTGAATGGCGCTGGAATTATTTTCCTCTTAGGGACAGACTCAAAGTAACAAAAAGAAGGAGTCTCTCGAGTCCGATGCTTGAAGTTATAGAAGAAATGAACGTCATCAAAAGTGAGCTCTATGCCTAAGATCTCACGGTACGCTACATATAAGGTGTACAAGTAAGCATAAGAATTAGGGTGCAGCTGCATGGGGGCAATCCGCATTTGTCTTAGAAAATCGACGATGAAAGGAGAAAATGGAGGAATAGCCCCGACCATGCACATCAACCGAGTAATTGCCATATACCCTTCTGGAGGGTTGTGGGGACGGTCAGTTCTCGAAGGCACCAGGGTGTCCCTTTTTAGTATCCCGTATTTTAGACAAATTCGGATAAGTCTGTCGTTGTCGATCGTCGATTCAACAGAATCTTGAGGTGAATCCAATATGACGGCAGATTCAAATTCATCAGGAGCTCGGTCGTCGTCAATCCCTCCTTCCTCTTCACAACCTAGGGAAACTCCACCCTCCGAAGACACATTGTCTCTTTCGCGAGTTCCAACCTCGTAGTCTGAGCCCTCATCATTCCATTCTGGATCCGAGGAAGAAGATATGTCCTCAAGAGTAATTTTGTTGGATGTCTCCGGGGCCTCCTTCTTCCCGGCTAGTCTAGAAGAGCGTCTGGGTGTCATGGTCACAAAACTATTGAAGAAGCAATAGCACAAGTTAGAGTAAATTAGCCCGTATCCCCCCGTGCATGTGTGCAAACTAAAGTGTAAACAGTGTATGCGGAAAGTGTAAAGTTAATGTTTGAAAGTGCGACGCAAAATTTTGGCAAAGTAATAAGGATCAAGGCAGTTCTTGATGTCCAGTTATGTTCGCAAGGCACTATCCTAACTGTCCATTAAGTTGAAGATTATGCCAAGAGTTGATTGGGCCAGTTAAACGAGTTTTTATGCCTTAAGTTGGACTGCTCTTCGGTTTGGTTCGGTCATTGGGATCGGATCGGGGGTGTAGCCCTGTCTTGGACTCGGACAAACATTGAAACCCAGGAATCAAAGTCAGATCGGTTCGGGAGTGGATCCCCCAAACGGTTCGGATCGGATTAGGCAGACATGCTTCTCTCCCCCTTAATTTTACAGTCCGATCCGACCCGGCGGGATGAATTCTATTTCCCTCTTCAACCGTTTGCCCTGACCCGATCCGACCTTCAAAATTTCTCTTCCTTTTTCTTTTCCTCCGTTCTCCATACTCCATCGCCCGAACCAACTCCCTATGATCTTCTTCTTCTTCCTCTTCTTTAGTCTTAGACCCAATATCATCTCCGATGCCCCAGTCATGACCGAACAAACTACGACTCCCTCTTCCAATGCCTCGAAGTAGCAATGAAGCCACCAACGACAATAACGAAGGAAGAGGATGCTGTAGCGTGGAAATCACATTCAGATCAGTCGAATTGACCATAAATTTCAATTAAAACCTATTATCATGAAGTTGATCAGGGATTTAAACCTACCAAGGTGGATAAGCTGGAGATTCGCACGAGAATTGTAAAAAGATTTTCTCTTTTGAATCCTAGAGTTTCAGAACAGAACTTGCAAAACGATAAAATAAAAAGAAAGTGAGATGAAGATGAAGGCTGGACTTATATAAAAACAAGGTGACTATTCGTATCCCCGTTCGGACCGGATCGAAAGCCCAGTAGCATAGTTTGGCCCACTAGTCCAATGAGAAATAGAAAGAAGAAGGGGATCTGTTCGGGTCGGAATCCGAACCGAACAGAATGTTGTAACTCAGCAGTAAATTAAATTAAAATTCGAAGAAGAGGATGAAAGCACAAGGAAAATCAAAAAGAAAATTACCTAGAAGGCGCTGTGCAATGATAATCAAAGCATGCTCCGTCTCCAACAGAAGCATCCTTTGAGGGGGCAAAATGTTAGCCCACTTTGTGAACTGGGCAACACAAAGTCGAGATGTGAAACGTTGAAGAACTTAGAAAGCATCATAGCGGATCGGATCGGAGAGATGTTGCTATTCGGATTGGAGAGCTGTTACAATTTGGATTGAAGAGACGCTGCTATTCGGATCGGAGGGCTACCTACTACCAGGTCGGAACGGAGCAGAGCGAAACGGATAAGGATTTAGTTTCAGCATTAAGTCGGGTCGGGTCGGATCGGATGCCCCGATCCGAACCCTCTCTGCAGGCTCCTCCGAACCGAACCTATAACCCACGTCACTCCCCCCCCCCCCCGATCGCCTAAAGATGCAGAGCGGTTATGACTGGTTCCTACCCACGATAATCTCTATTCTGATGCGCTGTCAGCACTGGAGTCCATCCAAACCCGAAGACGATGGGATGGAAGACACGTGGCTCCGATCCGGATCGGGTTCTGACTAAATTTTCACCTATAAATACCTTGCCTGGAGATAATTAAAGGGATCTTCTTTTTGGCACTTTGAGAGTTCAAGCACTTTCATAAACCGAATTCCAGCACTCCCGGATAATCCAAATCATCTTACAACATTTGTTTTGAAACAATTGAGTGAATGTTTGTGAGTTGTGAGTGAAATTGAGTGAATATCTCATTGTAATTGCAACTATATCATCGAGAATAGTGATTGACAAGTGGACGTAGGCTTTTCAACGCCGAACCACTATAAACTCTGTGTCTCTGTTTTACTTTTGATCTTATTTTATCCTGATTTTAGTCAATTTGGGTGTTAGAACCACTTTTTGGTCTAACAGCGTCTATATAATATTTTCCAGTACTTTCAATTTGTAAAATAATATGACAATGAAAATTATGAAGAATAAATTAGTTTTAGTTACTTTTAGTTAATTTTAGTTTAAAGTATAAATTTGTAAAATAACATTTTTATATTAAATATTATAGCAACAATTTTTTTTATATATTGCAAATGCTCTCTTCAAATTTGTTTGGACCGACTATTCTTGCATCCAGTGGTGACATAATTAACAGTGCATGCGGGGACATCATTACACCGTTTCAATAGTCATAATCAAGTTAATTACTAGCGCTAAACAATCACGTTTAGTTCATTTTTTTCTCAAATGATCTCAAATAATCCTACAACATACTCAACCTACAACACAATCAATGTAAACCCAATTACATACATGGTACTCGTCGTTTTCATACTCCTAAATCAAGTACATATGTGATAATCAATGATTTCAACCTCCTAATCAATTCCACTTATTCCAAAATCAATGTATAACGAAATCAACATCATAGGCATCTCACAAGACAACCAATTTCATATCCATAAACAATGAATTTACAACCTCATATAAACATACACAAATTAACCCTAAATAACCCTAAATAAAGATGGAATAGGGTTTAGAAGACATACCTTTTCGAATTGAAATAATGGAAGGGAGTTTGGAGGGTTGAAATCGCTGCAAGGGAGGGCGACGGTACAACAAAGGGAGGTTTATTTTATTTTATTTTCGTGGGTAAAATGAATTAGGGAAGAAAGCTCGGCTGTTTATTGCTTCAGAGCCATGCAACGGCTAGCGACAGCCGCTTTTTTGGCTGTCGCTAGCCGTCGCCCACACCTGTTGCAATTTCAACCACTCCTTGTAGTGGTACAATATATATTTGATTCTGAAATGCCTAAAGAAGGTGTTTGCACAACCAGATGGTTACTCTACTGGATTATTTCACAAAAATAAAACCAGTATGTATCATCTAGAAAGTTATGTTATAGTAAATCATGAACTTAGATTTCGATTTCAGGATTTTTAGTTAACTAGTGAAGAAGAAATTTTAGATGATCGGATATGCAAGCAATATGCCCAGTACAGTGAACAAATTTATTTTTGTTGCAGATTACAAGTTTATAATATTTATAACCTGCTAACCATACAGTGGGTTTATAGTGGTTGTACACCACACAGTGTTAAATGTGTTTCAAACCTTTTCCTAAATCAACAGATGCGATCCATTTGTTTATATTCTAAGTACTATAGTGCCAATAATGCTCTACTAGTTACTTATTTACCACTCTCTTAGTTTTGTTCTACACAAATCAAATAAAATATGTATAAAATAAACATCAGTTGTAAAATTGCTTTGGAATCTACAAGGTAAGAACTACATGTACAGTATGTAGATGGCTAACTGGTATTTTAACTATCAAAATTTTTGGACTATGGCAGTTAATAAAACTTCTCATATAGCATTTGGTGTGACCCCTAATGCAAGCACTTCTTTTACATTCAGCTGGGTAGTCAGTCTCTTACAAATACCACAAATTCAACTGAATGCAAGAGAAAAGTTTGATTACCAGACTGTAGTCTCGTGTCCTAATTATCTTGATTATCCTTGATTACCTAGCTATGAGTTCTAACCTGAATGCAAACACTAATTTTGGCACACTCTATGGGCACAATCTAGTATGACCCTTGATAAAATTCTCTTTAATGGATAAAAAATTAACACTAGGATCCTTGAAAACATACTTTTTAAGAACTACATCCAAAATGACATCACAAATCTACCATACGGCTAGGTGTAATCCGCAATACTATATGTAGTATTAAACAAAACATATATATTTCAGTCTTAGTTGAATCTGCAGATGAACAGAAATTATTACAAAAATCAATAATTATAACTAATAATTACATTCTTATAAATTATTATATTTATTACTTTTCGAAATAATTTCTGTAATTAAGTTAAAATTGTTGATTCCGCATAACCAAATAAGGATCGGAAACTATTAATAAAGTAATTAACAAATAAGGATCAGTAAATGAAACTTACTTTGTCGTGAATTATTTTGACTATTGTCATCAATATTATTTAGTAAAGCTACTTTGTCGCAAATTATTTCAAAGCTCGCAAAATATTTGAAAATATTGCTGAGCTTATCGCAATCATCGATTTGCATATTTCATTAAAGCATTATTCTTTTTACGTGTCCAAAACATGAACTAAGAATAAACATTTAAATAACCATCTACATCATTCCATCCTTCATACCCGACTGGAATGAGAGAGCAAGTATAAAACACCAGTTGAGAGGCCCACTTTTTCACATCACTGCCTTTTGCACCTTCCAAATCCACATGTATTGAATACTTTTTATTTGAAGTGGGGGCGGAAAATCATCTTCCTCTATGTCATTTGTATGTAATGATGTGGGATTACAATGCAAATACTTTACAGATGGTGAATGTATGTTAAAACATAAAAGAAAATGTGAAGGTTAAAAGGAAAACAAAAGTAAAATAACAAAATATTAATTCCTTTTCATTACAATACACCAAGTCATATTCGTAAAAGATGACAATTCTATTCATACACCGAAAATTACCTAACATACACCACTAGTTTGCTAAAAAAATATTATATTAAATTACCCTTCTTCTTTATTACATTCTTACTTTTTTAATTATAACCCGTCAAACTAAAACATTGCAATTAGCGATATTGACCAAATCTATGTAAAAAAATTTGAAGAACTTAATGTGTTTTTAAACATGAAACCTAAAATTCGAATTACGGAAACTTCTGCAATAAAGTGCTCAAATTTAAAATCATTTAATTTAGAAGTAAGGTTTTTTTTTGCCAAAATTAAGAATTTTTTATAGCATAATAAATTGGTTACCATATATTCAAAAATTGAAATTCATTTACTAAACTTAAACTTTTTTTAGTGCTATAAATTTCTTATTCTCTGTAAATAAGTTTAAGGTTTTAAAAAAGAAAGATGATGAAGAATAAAACAAGGCTAATATTGTAAAAGTGACGATGTATGTAAAGTAATTTTTGATGTATGATAGTTTATTTTACTTTATGGTGTATGTTAAGAGATTGTTGGTGTATGAATAGATCAATACCACACAAAAAGTGTAAATGATAGCATTAATATGATGCATTCAAGATAAGTGTAACAACGTTAAAAATATTCAACAAAAAGAAGCATTCCCAAGCATATAACAACATCAATACAACATAGAAACAAGTAAACAAAATAATTATTATTCAATCAAGCATCCTTATTTCGATCCGATACATTTCAGCAATGTAGTTAAGTTAGTTTGCTCCTTTAAAATAGATTGAAAGCCAGTTGGTTTCTCATAATCATCTATGTTATCTGTCATGCGCATAGGAGAGTGTTGTATGATGGACCAATCTGGATCATGCATATCGCTTAAGTGGAAGAATTGGCTTGCTCGGACGATAAAATGGCGGGCTCATCATATTCTCCACTATTGCTTTTCAATTGTCTTAGATTCACCATTAACAAATTATAGTCAGTACAAATTTTACGGCCATTTGATTTGTCTGCTACATTGCTCTAATCACAGTAGAAAACTACATGTTGATATTCATAATAATCAACTTCAATAATCTCCTTGATAACACCATACCACGTAGTATCATCATTCATGGGATTTAAATATTTCACACTTGCAATAAATGTTGTAATCGCATACATGTGAACACCGCATTTTGGGTTAACAATGTGTTATCATAATGTTATGGAGAGAATATATAACCATTTATTATATACTTAAGGTGAGTTCTAGCTTCCTATTGCGGTCCACAGATATAACATCATAACATTGAATCCATGCATTTTTCTTCAATTAGTCGTCGAATCGACTAAAATACATTAAACACTATTTTTATATATCATTAAACTAAGAAATAGGAACCATGCCTGACAAACCTTATTGTCGTGCAACCAATTAATAAATTCTGATTGTATTATCACTTCCCTCTTTGTCTGTAGCCTTTTTTTATCACATTGAGCATATTCTAAGGACAAACGATACTCGCTACAAATTATAAGTAATATTTTTAATAAATATAATGTTATATCTTACAAAGTGCACAACGAGAATAATACAAACCTATAATAATCATCTAGATCTGGTATGTCAATTCTAAAAAGTTTCCATCTTCGAATCTGTAAATGTTGTACATCAGACAACTTGATAGTTTTGCCTTCCATAATTGAACGTTCGTATGTATCATTGTCATTCTCATCCAAGAAAGAAGCATGTTTAGCATTGTGATTACCCTTACGTGGATTTGTCATATATTCCATTGCATATCTAATCGATTCTGAAACAAGATATGCTTTGGAAATTGAGACTTCCATATATCACTTATTACTTGGTATATTCTTGCACTCCTTCATAGCTCTACTCAAGAAATAATGCATATGTCATCTTATGTATTTTTTAAACATAAAATAACTAATTTTATAAAGATATAATGCACCTCTTAAATGGATACATCCATATAATTTACACCTCCACGAAGTAATGCTTGATCAGCAAAACGCACCATTAGATGTATGCTTATATCAAAGAAGTTAGCAAGAAAGTAGTGGACCAACACACATAACACCTGAGAAATCATATCTTTAGCAGGTTGGACACGATCTCGAACTAAAACCTTCGAACAAATAATTTTGAAGTATAAGCAAACTTGCATAATCGCAGGTCTTAAGTCACGACACTTTGGATAGGCATGTTGAACCATGATTGGAAGAAAATATTAAATAATAATATGATAATCATATGATTTTCTAATCCTCAAACCAAGTGGTTGAATGTTAACTAAATTGCCTATTTTTGTTGAAAAGCATAATGGAAATTTGCATCTTTTAAGACCTTGCAACATTGAATTTTGTAAGTCTTATAAAATGCAAACTTGGAAGAATGTTTCTTACCAAAAAGCAAGTTGATAAGATGCTCCGCTACGTTCTTTTCAGTATGCATCAAAACAATCGTATGTCACACTGTATGACTACCCCAATACTCTAAGGTAAAAAAGAATTGAATTCTTATACCACGCTATTCTTTCTTCATCGTCATTCTCATTTACAAAGTGGTCATCATCATAATCATCAAATCCTTTACATTTTAGTTCATTTTTTTTTACTCGTTACATATTTGATATGAGCAACCTTTCCAAATGCACCAATCCTACCAATCGTGTTGGAGGTTCCTTATGCTCTACATCTCTATACTATCCATGTTTCAATTCTCTATATAGATCATCATTATTCGAAAATCGTCTATACTTTGTATAGATAATCTTATTACCAATACGCTCTGACTCGGTCTCTGTAGCACAAATCGAACATGCTTTGTAACCATGTGTCGCACAACTAGACAAATTTACAAATGCCGGTAAGTCATGAATTCCCCATAATAGCATTGTTATTAAAATAAATTGCTCTTTCTTATTTATGTCAAATTTAGGTACTCCTTCTATCCAAAGTTGTTTCCAACTCATCTACAAGAGATTCTAAATATACATCAATGTCTTGGCTTGGTGCGTGAGGTCCAGGAACCAACAAAAACAACATATAAACTTGGGTTTCACACATAATGAAGGGGACAAATTATAGGGAAACATATACATCGGCCAACAACTATAACTATTAGACTGAACTCCACTTGGATTAAATCCATCAGGTGCTATGCCAAGCCAAACATTTCATCCATTTGTAGTGAAATCCGACCATCTATTTTTAAGCAATCTCCATTTAGCTGAATCAATAGGATGATGCATAAAGTCCCAAGAAGGCTTTGCTTAAGTATGCCATAATATTTTTCGATCTATCCAATGTACGGTGTACATCCTAGTTAATCTAGGAATAATAGGAAAATATTTCAAAACTTTTCTTGGTTGCTTTGTGACTTCAATTCTTTTTTCCGTGTTCTTTAACTTTATATCTTGAAGTATTGCAGTGTGGACATTCTAGTACATCCTCCTATCCCTTCCAAAATAATATGCAATCATTTTTACAAGCATGTATTCCTTTTACATTCATTCCTTCATCTTTTAGAAATCTTTTTCGTTGTAGAATTATCTCTGGTAATGTATTTTCCTTTGAAAGCCATAGTTTCAACCGCTTTAACAACTCAATCATACTGTTTCCTGACTAATTAATTCTTTTTTCAAGCCATGGAGCTATGTAAGAACACTTAATGTTGTAAGACCATTTTCACAAGAAGAATACAAATTTTCATTTGCTTTTCTTTTGTATTCATTGTACTTTTCATTGTTTCCACCATAAGGCGTTTGTGCACCGCGATATAAACCATATTTATCATCAATAAGTTTTCAAGACCACCTTATGTAGGGTTTTCCTCTTGAAAATGATGAGCGATTGAATCTTCATTGACAATATGGAGTGTAGGATTGATCATTGCATCATTTCCATTTCGTCCACCATGATAAAACGATTACAACAAATTCCCCTTTCACAACATTGAAAAAACGTTGTGATAACCTTTAACAGCGTTTTGATGAACGTTGTACAAGTTGTTATAGGTGATGGAAATATCACAATACATACCAAAACGGTGTAGAAAATTGCCATACTACAGTGTTTCAAATGGTGTTGTCCTTGTGTTTGTACAACGTTTCAAATGGTGTTGTTCTTATGTTTGTACAACGTTTTTTACTATTGTGTTTTTATAGTACATCACAGTGATTCCTTCTCCCATCAAATATTAAACGGTGTTTTATATCATTTAGAAATGTTGTCATTTTCCATGTATCACAGCGTTTTTCTACATATCATAGCATTTCTGGATGTTTACATGCTCTATATTCTACAGCGCTTTGCCATATATTACATCGTATTTTAAAGTTTACATGTTCTATATTCTGCAGCGTTTTGTTTGATGGTTAGATGCTTTTTTTACAGCATCTTTGGTTTTCTGTAGAGTTATTGAGGTACATCTATCACAACATTTATCATTTTCCACTGCATTTTTACACAATGCATATACGTTCAAAATAGTCCTTAAATTCAAACAGCAAAAAATAATTATAATCTTAAAACTCTATCACATAAGTTATAATAATTCCATATGCCAATTAGACAACAGTTGTACATAACATTTTGTAATCAATGTTCTCATCTATCATGTTTTACAAGAGATTCTTACTAAGAAAAAATAAAATAAAATATAAATCATTGAAAGTTCAAGCACATGTGCTCCAAAGTTGAATTTCCTTTATGCATCAAGCATCAACACCTGATTTACCAATAAGAAAATACATATCTACTTTTGTTGTATATGTATGTGATTGAGAAACTGCTAATAACTAAACTAAAAAATGGAATGGGAGAATGTGTGAGATTGAGAAACTGCTAACAACTGAACTAAAAAGTACGGCTAAACATGAGGAGGGGAGAAAACGAGGTCAAGTGTGCCCAAGTCATCTTGTTGTTGAATTCAGAATAAATATAACATTTTCAATATTGGCTTGTTTGACTGATCGTAGTGCTTATACTACTTGAAGCAAGTGCAAGTTCAGTTCCATGAAAAGGCAACATATTTTTATTCCAAACAACATCCTAAACTTTGCAACATTTCTTGTGTCAACAAATATGCATAAGGCTTAGTAGGACCAAATTGCAAGAGAGAAATTTTGTATAAGATCAAAATGTTTTATAACGACCCCAAACCCCCGTTCCACGGTGGTAAGGGTAATCTTTGGAATATAACACATAAACAAATAACAGTAGAACAGAACTATATAAATACACCAGATAATGTACAACTGGAAAACACTGGATAAACATAATCATTAGAGTAACACTGTATACAGGATCATACTCAGTACAAATTATAGTTTCAGCTTTACATAAGATGTCTACAGCGGAATCAAAACATAATATGTACAACAGGAGCTGAATAGCATAAAAATAAAGAAATGATAGAATCCATCATCAGCTCCAGCTATCCAGAAAGAGTCTGCTAAAACCTGAATACAAGGTTGTCCGTGTAGAAAAATAGGGCACCCGAGTTTGCAAGTGAAACAAACTACGAGTCAGTCATGGGACTAGTATGAGAAATCTACTTAACTTATTTACAAAAAAGCCAATCACAGGACCACGCTGCTAACGCGGAACAGGTTTACTCCATTGGATTGCTAGTGCTCAAAACAAGTAAATTATTTAAACATCGCGATGTCTTTTACAAAATTGAAGCCATTATAAGACTCAGTTCCCATCACACAATGCAACGCAAACTGGAGGATAGAGTTTTACCTTATAATGGCCAAAATATGTTTGATACGAATAAAACAAAAGTATTTGATATTATTACCAGTGTTTATATGTTTCAAAAACAATTTCAATCATAAGTATCAATCATAAACGGCATAAATGCCCCATACCACTATGTCGCCATATATAGGTATACAATCAAAACCGCGCAATGTCATATCTGGAAATTGGAATTCCGTCATGAACCAAGGCAAAGGATCGTCCTTACCGCTTCGAGATGCTCTAGCCCGCCCCTCAGGATCAGAACACATCGACCCTTGGATCGTCAGGGTCGGTCCACACGGAGTGGATTAAAATGCCTGAACACTGCGTTTCCCCGCCCTATGGGGCGTCAACTGGTCATATACCGACCAAACCATCGGCCCCGGAGCGACCGATATAATCGAGGCGCCTCGCTATTCATCATCCACATAAGTAAAATGCTCGGGCGTGCAAAACCCAAAACACCACTCCTAGCTAGAAGGAAATGCATGTTCTCCCTGATGTCCTCTCCCATTTCTGGCTCATACCAGGGCGTGAGGCTCGTGAATCAACGCTAAACACAAAGCTAGCTATTTAAATCCACGCTTTGATCATCAACCACAAGGCTCTGCTTTTCAACAAAAGCCTTGATCACAGCATCTCTGTATGCCATGTTGTCAATCTACAACGTCAGACACACATCCATTTACAAGTCCGTTCTAGGTCTGAACGAAACCGGATGCACCTTATTCCTCTCCCGTATGTCCAATACAGGAGAGAGGCCCTCACACATCCGAACGATCAACAAGTACATACGGACGACCACCACTGTAAACCTTCAGGGCAGCAACTCCCATCAAAGGCATCAGTAGCCATCCATTCGATGTGAAGATCCTCGGTCTTGCACAGTCTTCATATCTTTGACTTCTAACCGTCGATCAATTATTTATAATGTAAATTTACTCGGCCTTTTCAAATAATTCACGTATATTTAAAATTCAAATCAATTCATTTCCTGGTTAAATTATTCGACATTCATAGTTCAGTTCATTAATGTAACTTTCACGTCGAACACATTCAACCATCAAATATCCAATAAACTGAGTAAATTCAGCTTATTTCCATTCCATATTGTTTATAATATTTTATAATGATTTATCGCTATTTTTATTTATTTAAATATAGCCAATTTATTCAAACGACGCTTCAGACCAAAACGCGGCCATGACACTATTTTTCTTTAGATTTGATTTACACATATCTGAAAATCTAACCGTTGGATCTTTACAAATTTTATATCATTGGAAAGATCTTTTCAAAGCGGACCCAACGGTTCCAGTTTTGGGAAAATTCGACGGTCGGATCTCCTGGTACAATCGTTTAAAGTTACGATTTCAAAATACAAACTACAGCATCGTTATTCGATTTAATTTAATTATATTTATATATAAATATAATCCATTCTGGCGCTGTTTTCATTCAGATTTGAATTAAACATTTCACACAATCTAACCGTTGGATCTTTGCAAAGTTGGTATCGTTGGAAAGATATTTCCAAAGCGAACCCAAAGGTTTCGGTTTCGGGAGAATCCGATGGTCGGATCTCTCAATATAATCATTTAAAATCACGTTTCAAAATACGAACTGCAGCTTCTTAAAAATAATATTTTTATCCAACAAATATTTACTTCACACATGACTATTTTTAACACTTCGTGTATATTATAAAAATGTGAATTTTATTGCTAAAACAATTTATTTCAAACATGGTTATTTTTAACACTTCGTATATATTATAAAAATGTGATTTTTATTGTTATAACAATTTATTTCAAACTTGGTTATTTTTAACACTTCGTACATATTATAAAAATGTGATTTTTATTGTTAAAACAATTTATTTCAAACATGATTATTTTTAACACTTCATACATATTATAAAAATGTGATTTTTATTGTTAAAACAATTTATTTCAAACATGATTATTTTTAACACTTCGTATGTATTATAAAAATGTGATTTTTATCCTTCAAACACTTTATTCGTCATATGAATATTTCTTCAACACATGAATATAAATCAAACACATGAATATTTCAGAAAATTTCGGCAGCATAAAAGCAGGGTAGTTAAAACCGGCACCGTCCCGAGTACGGCTCCTCGCTCTACCTTAAAGCCTCGTAGCTTTTGACAAGGGGGATTTCAATATCTAGTTCGTAAGCAGACGAATTTTCCCATAAACTAATCCTATTAGGTTTCAATCACAATCAATCATATCAACCATTCGCATTTATCAACCAAATTTCACATCAACCAAAATCCAAACAATCACAACCAATATATATCGTCCATGGTCTGTGGACGAGGGGAGTATATATATATATAGATATACGTATATAAATATATTTCGATTTCATTTCAATATCATTTCAATTCCATTCAACGCACATACGATTTTTACAAAGCATATATAACTTATACATCGCACATACAACTTATACAATGCTTATACATGAGGTGTACAACAATTATATAACTCATACATCGATTATATAATTTATACATCGTCATTCCATATCGTTTACAATTCAAAAATCTCACATTGGGTTCCACTGCTTCAAAAATTGTAGGAAGCTCCAAAAATTCTCCGGTCTCTTCTAGAATGTAGAAGACGTCCACACGGGTCCAATGTCTCATGTTTCACTGGATTTCGACAACATATGAAAAAGATACGATTTTTATATGGTTAATCAATTTTGCAGCGCTTAGAGGTGTTATAAACTGTTTTGTTTAAAATAGTCGTACCATTCACATTTAATTCAAACTAGGGTTGGGTTTTAACATCAAATCTGTGTACCGATTGAAGGATCAGGCTTCACCACGATGGAGAGCGACCGAAGGCACACCAGGGGGTAGGGACCGCGACCGACTCGAACAGGGCTAGGCAGAGGAAACGATGACGGCGCGGTCTGACTTCAGGGGCTTGGATCTCCCCATACACTCAACAATAATCTTCAAAATTTATATGGATTTGAGGAGAATGGGAAGATCTACAAATTTCTCAATAAGAGCTAGGAGTATTAGTGCATGGATTTGAAGAAAACGAGGAGAGAAGGAAGAAGAAGCAGCCACTGTAACACCCCATGGCCATTAATGTCATTCACAAAGGGAATGCATTAATGTCATGAAGCGTTATAGTAGTATAGAACAGATAAATTACAAGAATAAATAAATAAAACACAGCGGAAGATAAAACTTATTTCATAGCATCATAACTTCAAAACAAGCTTATATAAGTAGTCTCCAAAAACCATTACAACAGGATCAATTGTCTTTTCCAAAAACTTCAAAGTACATAAAGAAGCAAATACTTAAATAACATAAATGCATAAATCCGCACTGAGCATAAGAAAAGCCATAAAGATGAGAGAGTCCAAAGCGATACATCTACTCTCTTCAAGCAACTAAAAGAAATTGGCACTAAGCTGTAGTATTCCCTCCTTGCAAACCTGAGGGGGGGGGGAAGGAAATAAAAGAGGTGGAAACAAAACGGGTCAGACATAAAGTCTAGCGAGTCCAGTAATTTTAACAAATAATAGGTAAGGTAAATGATCAAGACATAAATAGGCATCATGATATGGCTGTAACATAGATAAGGTAGATAAAAAGGATGGACAAGATGATTCCGTTCCTAAGTACTAATACAATCCTACATCTTGGCTAAGCGAACAACCCTCCAAATACTAACCCCGAAGACCGAAGTCAACATCAGACTAGCGCCCAAAGGACTATCCAACTCAACCAACATGTATTTCATTACACCGCACTTTTGCTAAGTTACACCACATTACTTAATTACACCGCACATCTACTAGTCTCTATTTACTAAAGGTTGATCCCTTCCCACTAACTGTACCCACATGACAAACTTGGTAGTTACTTGTACCTAGCTGCTATCGTAGGTGCCGGCTTGCTCCTACCACCGCTAAGGTACCCTTACCCTACCCATTCGATCGGCTCCCTAAACCCCGTAGGCACCCGTGTTGGCCCCACGGTGGGGTGTATCACTCCCCAAAGTGGCAACCCCGATACCAACATAAAATGCACGGCCATACCTACACGATGCAACAACGTCTTACCTACCAGCCCGGACCCATGCACGCACATGAACCCGTTGGACTCGCGTTGCAACTGCTATTCACGTTTTGACCTCTTACATTCAAGTCCAGTAAGCGTGCCCCAACCCCGGCCTAGTACCGGGCCCAATTAGATACTCAAACGGTTTACTGGTTGAAACGTGTCCCCCATCCGACACAAGCCTCCCACCTATGCTTGGTCCCCACTAGATTTTTCTCCCACTTAACCATTTTAATTTAAATGTCCATGTCTTACACATGCTATGGTTAAGTCCATACTTACTGTCATAATTTACATTTCACCCCACTTAACCCTCTAACTATACCCATGTCCTATTATGGTTAGTATTCCTTAGTTCATTCCTTATGACGAACGGTGCATGACCTCCCACATTAGACCGAACGCTTTGTGGCCGTTGGATTTACCGGACGGTTCCGGGCAGTCTTACGCCACAAACCGGGTCTAACCTCGTGTCATTAACCATTGCGCCTACAATTTATTCCTTTGACCTCTCACATTAGACGTCCAATTGTGGCAGTTGGATTTGTCGGGCGGTTCCGGGCAGTCTTACGCCACAATTGCGCCTAACCTCGTGTCAAATGTTTACTAATAATCGTATTTCACCCATACCCAATTTTCATGTCATGTATATCCAATTAAACATATAATCATGTTTATAATATTGCCTATTCCAAATTGTCACTAATTACATATTAATTAGCCTCAATTACAAATTTACAATTATAGGCAATTTCATCAATTCCATGTAATTCATACCCAAATATGCCAATTTCACATATTATCCAATTATCCAATAATATCCAATTTTCCATATTTCACATATTCCCATCGTTCCCACGTATTTGCATTCGTGCGTATTTTTAACATTGGCTCGAAGGTAGCCTAGATCCAAAAATAAAAGGAATAGGGATAAGAAGAGAGAATCAAATCACAGAAAATTGGAATTAACACAATATCATGAAATAAAGGGGCATGTAAACTGGCATAGAGGAATAATGACAGATTCAACATGAATAAACTAATAAAGGTATGAAATTTACATAGAAACATAGGCATATGATGACATGAATCAAAAAGGTGAGGACTTGGATGAGATTTAAATTACATACATACATATGAATCCTCTTTACAACTTCATCTTGTTACTTTTAATCCCATTATATTGTGAAAATCACCGTACTCACCTTTCGTGGTTAAAGAATAGAATTATGCACTGAAATTGGTGTAGAAACATTGCGGTGTTGCTGATTTATCTTCTTCAATTGTTGTAGAAGCTCTGATCTTTAATTTGAGTTGAAGTTGAACACTTGAGATTTGATTTAGAGGCGACGGCTAGGGTTTAAGAGAGAATTTGACAGCATAATGGTGTCATAGATAATATTTATGAATTAGGGTTAGGTCTTAGGGTGTATATATATAGGTGTAGGAAGTTATTTAGGCCTTAGGATTAACCCTAGAACTGATCTGGACCACTCAGATGCCATATCAGCCCTTAGGGCGAATCGGGCCACGGGTTGGCAGCCAAACACCCTGGATTGACCTCTAGTCGACCCAGCGGGTCGACTCCAAAAATGGTGCGGTTCGGCTATTCCCCCTCCCTATTCGCTGTTTTGAACTTTTTTTGAATATTTATTTATTAAATTTATATATATATATATATATATATATATCTATATATATATTTCTCATATGCATACAAACTTCATGGCTTAATAACTTCTTCATAATTAACCATTTTCACACTAAATCACCTTTTGAACTGCGTTCACACTAAGCCACTTTTTAGCCATTCCCCTAAAACAAAAATATGGCGCTGGCGGGGATCGAACTCTGTACCTCTTGTATGCAATCACATGTTCTAACCAAATGAGCTACTAAGTCTTTTGATTACAAACCTTAGAACAATGCTAAGCATCATTCTTCTCTCATTCCTCTTTTTCAAATAAATTATTCTTTAATTTGTTATTTTAATATTCTCAAAAAATACGGGGTGTTACATTCTCCCTTACTTAAAGGATTTCGTCCTCGAAATCTCTAAGTCAAGAAGAACGTATCCTACCATCCAATCATCCATCTACTCAACCATCAACCACTAGCAACCATGGTCCTTAAAAGATTTCTAATGCTTTTCATGTACATATGCATAGTGTGTGTGTATATGTCCGTATACTAATGCAAAATCAGGCGGTCCACTAATTCAGTCGACCTCCTTAATGCAAATAATGATAGTGCCATGTATCCATCATGTATGCAAAGAACCCTATACATATCATTACTACATGTGTGCACAACCATTCATTTAAATGCAACATCCATATGATACACACATTCAACGTACATTCATTTTACTAAATACATCCATTTATATGCAATATGCAATATGAAAGTGACTGAGCCGATCTAGTGCCTAAAGTGTGTGTGTGTATGCATCCACGAGCAACCACTAGCAAACACTTGCATCCACATGCATCCACCATACATAACATGTCTCAAACACATGTTTCAACCATAGGACTACCCTATCTAAAGGTCAAAGATACTAGTGAGAGGACATACTAAAGATAGAACAAGTACAAGCTAAGCGATAAAGGAGAAATTAAAATACATACCCTTGAAAAGAAAAGGGTACAATGAACGCATCTTCTTCCGTCTCCCAAGTAGCGTCGCTCTCATCATCTCCCCATTGCACTTTGACTAGCTTGACCTCTCGATTCCTCAATTTCTTAATCTCCGACCCAAGAATGCATGTAGGAGCTCGTCGAATCGTCGCATCACACTTTATTTCCACTTCTCTAAGCAAGCTCTTCCAAAACTCGCTAATAAAGATAGGATCGCGATCGCTCACTATGCTAGAAGGAACACAGTGCAAACGAACTATCTCTCGAATGTATACGGAGGCTAACCATGGAGCAGTCCTCTTACTCTTCACGGGAATGAAATGGGCGCTCTTAGTAAGTCTGTCTACCACGACCAAAATCCCCGTATTACCCTTCCTTGATCTTGGTAACCCATCAACAAAGTCCATCGAGACACTCTCCTACTTCCATTGTGGGACCTCCAATGGGTGAAGCAACCCACCGGGCTTCTTTTGCTCTGCTTTTACTTGTTGGCACACGAAGCATCTAGCGACAAACTCGGCCCAAAAGTAAACTCGTCTCATGTCCATGTACATCTTGTCCCCGTCGGAATGAATGGTCATCTTCGAACGATGTGCATCATCAAGAATGGTCTTCCTCAAGTTCTCGTCTCGTGGTACACAAAGTCTACCATCCCTATGTAACCAACCCTTATCATCTAGGGTATACCTACTGAGATGGCTCGATGACTCCCCCCTTATGAGCTTCTCTACTAACTCAACCAACTGTGGGTCATCTCGCTGTGACTCACCAATCCGTCCCAAAAGCGTAGGTCTGACCTCTAAGGATGCTAGCAAACCGGGTACAAAGTCAATGGAAGGTCTAAAGTCAAACGTAGAGATGAACTCTAAGCTTCGCCGCTCAACAAACAACGGACTCAAGGACAACCTTTTCCTACTTAAGGCGTCTGCCACCACGTTACCCTTGCCAGGGGTATATGCTATCTCGAAATCGTAGGACGCTAAGAATTCTATCCACCTTTGCTGCCTCAAGTTCAAGTCCTTCTGAGATAACAAGTATTTTAGCGATTTGTGGTCTGTGAAAATTTCGAATTTCTCGCTAAGAAGATAATGGCGCCAAGACTTAAGCGCGAAAACAATAGCGGCCAACTCTAGGTCATGTGTAGGGTAATTTCTCTCATGCACTCTCAATTGCCTTCCTCCATAGGCTATTACCCTCCCCTCTTGCATTAAGACTGCGCCTAGTCCTGTCCCACAAGCATCGGTATAAACGGTAAATGGCTTACTCCCATATGGCAACACTAAGACTGGGACTGTAGTCAAAGCTCTCTTTAAACGTTGGAACGCATCATCACAATCTACATCCCACGTGAAAACTAGGTTCTTCTTCGTCAAGCGTGTCAATGGGGCTGATATCTTTGCGAAGTCCTTGATAAACTTCCTATAGTAGCCAGCCAACCCCAAGAAACTCCTCACCTCAGTAGCATTTTTAGGGACCTTCCAATCTTGGATGGACACCACCTTCGCGGGATCCACAGCTATCCCTTCTTTAGAAACCACGTGCCATAAGAATCGCACTTCCTTCCTCCAAAAGTGACATTTAGAAAATTTAGCTTTAAGGTTATGCGCTCGAAGGGTCTCCAACACTTCCCTAAGATGTAGGGCATGCTCTTCCTCGCTCTTAGAAAAGATCAAGATGTCATCCACAAAGACCACCATGAATTTATTAAGGTACTCCCTAAACACCTTACTCATCAAGTCAACAAAGTATGCGAGGGCGTTTGTCAAACCGAAGGGCATCACAAGCCACTCATGAAACCGTCCGGAGTCCTAAAGGCAGTCTTGTCTATGCTATCCTCAGCCACTCTCAATTGATGGAAACCAGTGGCTAAGTCCAACTACGAAAACACCGAGGCGCCAACTAACTGATCGAAGAGATCGTCAATCCTCGGCAGTGGGTGTCTATTCTTCTTAGTAAGCTTATTAAGTTCTCTATAGTCCACACAAAGTCTAAGGGACCCATCCGCCTTCGTGGCAAATACTACTGGAGCACCTCACTCCGATATACTACGTCTTATGAACCCCTTCTCAAGCAACTCCCCTACTTGCTTATTGAGTTCCCTCCTCTCACGAGGAGCCATGTGGCGTACTGGCAGAGATATAGGTTTTGCATTGTCTACAAGATAAATACGAAAGTCTATCTCACGTTTTGGGGGTAGACCCCTCACCTCATCGAAGACATCAACATATTCACGGACTATACGAACAGAATGTAAATCATCATTGGATGCATCAAGTGACTCAAGATAACTAAGCATCACTGATCCTCTAGGGTCACAAGAAATATCAAGGGTCTTTCCACTACGAGTCAACAATTTTACTACCCTTTGTTCACAATCTAGGATGGCACCATGTATGGCTAGCCAATCCATCCCTAGAATCAACCCATAGCCCATGAAACCAAGCACAAAAGCATTACATTCAAAACCAACGCCTAAGATAGACCATCTCAAATCCCTACAAACCATGGATAAATGAGCAGACCCACCAATAGGATTTGAGACTATAATGGGATCCACAACGAGACTAGTATTTAAGTGCAGTGTTTCAACTAATGATGTAGAGATAAACGAATGTGATGCGCCAGAATCGAATAAAGTACGGACAGGATGATCAAACAAGA
This sequence comes from Allium sativum, assembly GCA_030737875.1. Classification (NCBI taxonomy): domain Eukaryota; kingdom Viridiplantae; phylum Streptophyta; class Magnoliopsida; order Asparagales; family Amaryllidaceae; genus Allium; species Allium sativum. Next base: position 536,271,524 of record CM060926.1, read on the forward strand.
AAATCAAACTTTCGACAGAAATTTTTCTACCTTCTTCCTGGCCCGGAGCCATGAGAGCATGAACCTGCCCTCCCGAAGTAGAACCGGCCCTCTGCCCTCTGCCCTTGCTTCTTAGGATAGTCCTTGACAGCATGACCTGGATCACCACAATGATAACAAGCGAACTTCTTCTTCTTCCTACAGTCTTTCTTCAAGTGGCCGGGTATCCCACAGTTGTGACACTTCCTCTTTTCTTTACCACCTTTCTTTTGTTCTTGGGCTTTCTTTGGATCCTCCTTCTTATCTTGCGGCCTAAAAGTACTTACACCCTTCTCTTCTTCATGCATGTATGCCATATCAACAAGCTTTTCATACGTAGCTCCCATTGGAATGTGGGATATAGCCAAACTGTGAAGCGGTTCATTTAGGCCCTTTGCAAACCTCAAGGCCTTCTTGTGAGGCATATTCACCAACTCTAGCCCAAATCTCGCCAACTTATTAAATTTGGTCACATACTCCTTCATGGTCAAGTTTTTCTGCTTCAATGTCAAGAACCCCTCCATGTACATACTCTCCTCAGCTTGAGAAAGGAATTTAAACTCAAACCTTCCCCTAAAATCTGCCCACGTCTCTACATCACACTCTCCAGTAGTAACCTCCCACCAAAATGAAGCTTCATCCTTCATCAACCAAGCAGCCAATTGGACCTTCTTACAATCGTCCAAATCGAAAATGCCAAACAGATCCTCCACTTCTTTCAACCAATTTCTAGCTTCAACGAACGTTTCAGACCCACTAAAAGGTTTTCCACCCATCGAACGAAAGTCTTTACATATCTTGGAGAAAGCATCTCCACGTGGAGGAATGACTGGAGCTGGGGGTGGAGGAGGAGGAACGTCGGCCGGACCCGCGGCAGCGGCCCTAGCCTCGAAATATTGACGAAACCAACCAGGTACATGAACACCCTCTGGTATCTCAGATGCTCCAGACATGCTAAAAAGAAAAAGAAAGAGTTTCAAAACAAGGGAAGCGAAAGAGAGATGTATGGCTTGCAGGGATTATGCTCTTTAAAGTAAACTTTCCTTGAAAATAGCTTCTTTAAAACAAGTTTTTGAAAATACTTTCTATGAAAATAATACTTTTGAAAACACTTTTCAAAACTTTTTATTTGTTCTTGTAACCATAGCTCTGATACCACGTGTAACACCCCATGGCCATTAATGTCACTCACAAAGGGAATGCATTAATGTCATGAAGCGTTATAGTAGTATAGAACAGATAAATTACAAGAATAAATAAATAAAACACAGCGGAAGATAAAACTTATTTCATAGCATCATAACTTCAAATCAAGCTTACATAAGTAGTCTCCAAAAACCATTACAACAGGATCAATTGTCTTTTCCAAAAACTTCAAAGAACATAAAGAAGCAAATAATTAAATAATATAAATGCATAAATCCGCACTGAGCATAAGCAGAACCATAGAGATGAGAGAGTCCAAAGCGATATATCTACTCTCTTCAAGCAACTAAAAGAAATCGGCACTAAGCTGTAGTATTCCCTCCTTGCAAACCTGAGGGGGGGGAAGGAAAGAAAAGAGGTGGAAACAAAACGGGTCAGACATAAAGCCGGGCGAGTCCAGTAATTTTAACAAATAATAGGTAAGGTAAATGATCAAGACATAAATAGGCATCATGATATGGCTGTAACATAGATAAGGTAGATAAAAAGGATGGACAAGATGATTCTGTTCCTAAGTACTAAGACAATCCTACACCTTGGCTAAGCGAACAACCCTCCAAGTACTAACCCCGAAGACCAAAGTCAAGATCAGACTAGCACTCAAAGGACTATCCAACTCAACCAACATGTATTTCGTTACACCGCACTTTTGCTAAGTTACACCACATTACTTAATTACACCGCACATCTACTAGTCTCTATTTACTAAAGGTTGATCCCTTCCCACTAACTGTACCCACATGACAAACTTGGTAGTTACTTGTACCTAGATGCTATCGTAGGTGTCGGCTAGCTCCTACCACCGCTAAGGTACCCTTACCCTGCCCATTCAATCGGCTCCCTAAACCCCGTAGGCACCCGTGCTGGCCCCACAGTGGGGTGTATCGATCCCCAAAGTGGCAACCCCGATACCAACATAAAATGCACGGCCATACCTACACGATGCAATAACGTCTTACCTACCAGCCCGGACCCATGAACGCACATGAACCCGTTGGACTCGCGTTGCCACCGCTATTCACGTTTTGATCTCTTACATTCAAGTCCAATAAGCGTGCCCCAACCCCGGCCTAGTACCGGGCCTAATTAGATACTCAAACGGGTTACTGGTTGAAACGGGTCCCTCATCCGACACAAGCCTCCCACCTATGCTTGGCCCCCCTAGGTTTTTCTCCCACTTAACCATTTTAATTTAAATGTCCATGTCTTACACATGCTATGGTTAAGTCCATACTTACATGTCATAATTTACATGTCACCCCACTTAACCCTCTAACCATACCCATGTCTTATTATGGTTAGTATTCCTTAATTCATTCCTTATGATGAACGGTGCATGACCTCCCACATTAGACCGAACGCTTTGTGGCCGCTGGATTTGCCGGGCGGTTCCGGGCAGTCTTACGCCACAAACCGTGTCTAACCTCGTGTCATTAACTGTTGCGCCTACAATTCATTCCTTTGACCTCTCACATTAGACGTCTAATTGTGGAAGCTGGATTTGCCGGGTGGTTCCGGGCAGTCTTACGCCACAATTGCGCCTAACCTCGTGTCAAAGGTTTATTAATAATCGTATTTCACCCATACCCAATTTTCATGTCATGTATATCCAATTAAACATATAATCATGTTTATAATATTGTCTATTCCAAATTGTCACTAATTACATATTAATTAGCCTCAATTACAAATTTACAATTATAGGCAATTTCATCAATTCCATGTAATTCATACCCAAAAATGCCAATTTCACATATTATCCAATTATCAAAATATCCAATAATATCCAATTTTCCATATTTCACATATTCCCATCGTTCCCACGTATTTGCATTCGCGCGTATTTTTAACATAGGCTCGAAGGTAGCCTAGATCCAAAAATAAAAGGAATAGGGATAAGAAGAGAGAATCAAATCACAGAAAATTGGAATTAACACAATATCATGAAATAAAGGGGCATGTAAACTGGCATAGAGGCATAATGACATATTCAACATGAATAAACTGATAAAGGTATGAACTTTACATAGAAACATAGGCATGTGATGACATGAATCAAAAAGGTGAAGACTTGGATGAGATTTAAATTACATACATACATATGAATCCTCTTTACAACTTCATCATGTTACTTTTAATCCCATTATATTGCAAAAATCATCGTACTCACCTTTCATGGTTAAAGAATAGAATTATGCACTGAAATTGGTGTAGAAACGTTGCGGTGTTGCTGATTTATCTTCTTGAATTGTTGTAGAAGCTCTAATCTTTAATTTGAGTTGAAGTTGAACACTTGAGATTTGATTTAGAGGCGGCGACTAGGGTTTAAGAGAGAATTTGACAGCATAATGGTGTCATAGATAATATTTATGAATTAGAGTTAGGTCTTAGGGTGTATATATATGTGTGTAGGAAGTTATTTAGGCCTTAGAATTAACCCTAGAACTGATCTGGACCACTCAGATGCCAAATCACCCCTTAGGGCGAATCGGGCCACGGGTTGCCTGACAAACACCCTGGATTGACCTCTAGTCGACCCAGCAAGGCTCGGGTCGACTCCAAAAATGGTGCAGTTCTGCTATTCCCCCTCCCGATTCGTTGTTTTGAACTTTTTTTGAATATTTATTTATTTATTTTTTATATATATCTATATATATATATATTTCTCTCATATGCATACAAACTTCATGGCTTAATAACTTCTTCATAATTAACCATTTCACACTAAATCACTTTTTGAACTGCGTTCACACTAAGCCACTTTTTAGCCATTCCCCTAAAACAAAAATATGGCGCCGGAGGGGATCGAACTCTGTACCCCTTGTATGCAAGTCACATGTTCTAACCAAATGAGCTACTAAGTCTTTTGCTTACAAACCTTAGAACAATGCTAAACATCATTCTTTTCTCATTCCTCTTTTTCAAATAAATTATTCTTTAATTTGTTATTTTAATATTCTCAGAAAATACGGGGTGTTACAGCCGCCGTATATCGCGAGGGGGGTTTTACGGGTTTATCTGGATAGGAGAAAAATGATTGGCCCACGATATTTTATAATTTATCTTTATTTTATTAAAATCCGAAAATACCCTTCGCTCCATATGAACTCCAATTCAAACCCAACGACTGTAGTCCCTGGCTAAATTCCCCTATTCTGAACACAATGGAATATGTTCCGTAAGCCCATTCGACTGTTTCAGTCAGTTTGTCTTCAAATTAAAACATAAAACATTCAACAATTCATTTGAACGTACATTTCAATTTGTCAGGGCCACATACTGATCCCAAAAATTCCAGAAAAATAAATCTAGCTATGTTTGGACGATATGGTCCCAACAAAACAGATTTTGTCGAATTTGGAGACCGTTTGAAAAATGGCCATTTTCTGGTCGATCCAAATTGACTAATATTAACCAAACACATTTTCCTTTGCCACGCTCACATATTAAGTCCAAAAATTATGGAATTTGGAATCTAGCAATAATTCGACATCCCGGATCCAACAAAAGTGGTTTCGTCGAAAACGGAGATCGTTTGCAAAATGGCTATTTTCAAGGGCTATATAAAATCCATAGCGACCTTTTTGAAAATTCATTTGGACATAACTTTTGATTCCCGCTATGAAATTTCGATTTTTCAGATTCGTTAGAAAGATATTCATGAACAGATTTAAATATTTTTTGTTTCACTAAAATCCGTTTTATTTTGTATCCTGTACAGTCAGTCAAAGTTCGAATTCAAATTTTCAAACTGTCGCGCCATTTCAAGCCTTGTTTTATAATTAAAATAAATATACTCACTATAACTTCGATCCAAAAGAATTTTTAGTCGTTATTATTTAAAATAATTTATTTTAAATATTCAAAATTCATTAAAATAGCCAAATTAAAAAATTTAAATTGTTTCTGATTTTCCGGGTTGTTACATGTTTGAAGTAACAAGGACACCATATCTTTTATTATTGTCAGTTTCATCTACCTAAACGAAATTTAAATATTTGGTTTTAAGAGGTGAAAAGGGAAATCATACTTTAAAGAGAAGTATACATCATACTACTTGAAGTAAAATTCTACTTAAACAATCATAATAAGGAGTATTTTCATTATTCATACCGAGGATAAGTAAAGAGAAGTATAAGTCATACTTACTTGAAGACGATTCTGCGGTGACATTTGCGGAAGGCCAAGCTACAGTAGAACTAATTGCATCTTCAATAAACTCAAACTCAGAGGCAGGTCTCCATAAAGGTGGATTTGGGACTTTAATAACATCAACCCAAACTTTAACGGCACCTTCTCCTAAATGAACAAAATGGACCATCAAATTTGGGTCAGTCAAAGTCCTTCAGCAACAACTTCTTCCGCTCCATGAAAACTAATCTACTTGCAATTAATATTTGACTTGAAACTAGGCTCTGTTATGCAATATATGAAACTGTTTAAATATGTTTTCTAAAAAAATAGGAGCGATTCTAATAATAAAACAGTGTCAAGGTATACGTTTTAAAAATTAAATACATAAACTGCATGTTACCGCTGAATGTGATACAATAATTGTCGTATGTGTAGATGTCGTAGCATTAATTTCCTCAACAACTACATATTTTTGCGGCCAAGCTTGCAACTAATAGCTTCTCCAACATATGTCATACCAAATGGTGGTCTCCATAAGAATGCATCTGATTTTTTTGGTGGATCAATCAAAACAAGCATAGCAGGCTGTCTAAGTGGAATATTATTCACGAGCTTATTTTGATCAGTAGAGTACAACCACCCTTCAACAACTAATTCTTTGCTTCCAACCCAATCATACAACTTGCATTTCTTAGTTGTACTGCTACTTTTACTCTAGAAAAAAAACAATTTATCAGATTTTTTATATTAAATCATAGAGCTAAGGAGTGCATAAAGAATTAAGTATACTGCATTGTCATCATTTTCAGAGTCTACCGTAGTGTGGAGTACAACTCTGTCAGCTAGCCATGCTACTATCTGATCCTTAGCTTCTCCAATATGTGAGATCATCATAGGAGGATGCCTCCATAAAAAAGAATCCAATTTCTTCGGGAATTCTATCAAAATTTTCATGGCATTTGATTCAAGAGGAATTGTATAAAAGCTCTTTTGAGTCAGTTGGAAGAACTTTTCCTTTAGCAACTGTTTCGTCCATCTCAGTCCAATCAAACAAATTACATCTGGCGTTCGGTTGGCTATACTTATTCTACAGTTAGTCAAAATCAATTATATTATATATTGAATCAAAAGGAATTCAATTGATATGATCATAACAATAATATAAACAATTTGTACCACTTGAGATGGACTCTCATCTCTGCAACTTCCTTTAATCTGATAAACAATCATGCAAGTAATTATTAATTGGTGATGATCGTGATGCATTATGTAAACAATTATGCAAATAAGGTAGCTCTTGGTTGTCCTCAACTTTGTGAAACTTCCGAAAATAAGCATAACTTCGAGAAAATGCGAGAAGACGGACCGTCGTCTCCTTCTCCAAAACGACCATCATGGTCACCAATAAACTAAGAATTTAATATATAAATTTGTTGTGTGTTTCATCAAATCGGAGATATTCAGAATATATTTGTATTTATATATAAGTAATAAAATAAGTGTTTTAAAAATACTTAAAATAGAAACTAAAATTGATAAAGGAGACGTATGAAAAAACTTTATAAATAGACATCTGAGTTTATAAAGGAGATGTCCGAAAATTGATTCGGTTAAAAAGAACTAAAATCAGACGTCTGTAAAAATGACCAAACGTCTGAAAATATACTCGGGTTTAAAAGACATATGAACCAGATATCTGAAACTATGCCCAGACGTCTATAAAATATTTCAGGAATTCGCTCAGGTTCCCAAATAGACGTCTGAATTATAGACCAGACATCTGAAAATTTCCTTGGGTTGAATCTAACCCAAAATCAGACGTTTGATTTTAAAACCAGACATCTAAATTACGACACATCATTTTACTATAGAAGGATAACCGTAGCTTTTTATTCCTCATTCTTCCATTTCACCGATCAAATCGAAAATTATATATCCCTAAAATCCAAAATTCGGTCCAAATCATGGCTCCTTCAAAATCATCATCAAAATGAAAGAGGGAACATGAAAAGTCATCAAATCCGCCACAAACTACTGAAGAAACACCCCCGACAAGTTTCACAATCACGAATTGACATGTGGATAAAAAGAAGCACCCTTGACAATAGAATGATACGGATTAATCCAGAAGAAAATTCTACATGCTCGTCCATTCCACAATCTCATTGATTTTCCTTTGTATGAATTAAATAGCTTGTGCCAGGATGTTAGTCGTGTATCACTTATCTCATTCTCTTCTAATAAATTACATATTAACCAACTATCCATATTTCTATTCTATGCGAACTTAGATAGTAATTGTTTTTGGAATCCTTAAGTAGAAAACGATTGGGTTTGGTCAAGTGTTTGCAGGGTTAGGTTAGACTCACATCTAAGGACATAGGAGATATATTGCAGTGTTCAAACACCAGGACAATTATCGATGATATTCCTGATATGTGTTATAAGCCACGGGATAACATTACTCATCAAATTTGGGAAGATGATATGCCTCAATTTTCTAATAAATATTTAAGACCAAGAGCAAAATTTCGTGCTTGAGTTTTATAAATACTTTGTTTCCTTGTTTTGGAAGTCATGAAAAAATACTTGATTTTGAGCATAAAGCCTTGTATGCTAAGTTAATTGGGCTCAATTTATCTTTGATGAACTTAAAGATTTTTGGAATCGGTCTCGACAATCAATTATCTATGCTCCGTTTATTATGAGATTATTAAAGGCAAAAGAAGTTCCGACTTATTTCTCAATGTTTGAGGAAATTCTGGTTAAAGAAGCCGCTAAAAAATTCTTTTCCTTGATGCATCTCCCACAAGAACCACAAAAATTTTGCACTCTTAACGAACGGAGAGATAATATCAAGGTCAACAAGTTCCGCCGCAAGGGCATCATCCATAGCATATTCATGATATGCCGGAATCTTCTTCCCAACAAGCCTTTCAACATCAAACATTCAAAGGTATGACTTCTCTCAAGACACAAATTCTCTAAACGAATAATTTTGTGAAGTCATCATTCATAATCAACAAATATTGCATCAAAATCAAGTTGCCTTAGGGAATCGTATTGTGAATACGGAATTTACACCAGCGTCTCATCTCGCAATAGTTGAGAAAACAATTAGTACTGTAGCACAGTCTCTCACTGAAGTTTTACGACGTACTTGACCACAAACTCCACCATCTCCAACGTTTTCACTAGAAAGACTTTCTAAAGAAAAAGAAGATTTGAAAAAAAATCTGGTGATAAGGAGGAGAAAATGGAAGAAAAAAACGTGGAAAGTGACCCAAAAGAAGCGAGAATCGAACCTAAAGATGCTGCTTAATTAACAAATTATGAAAAATTATGTATATATTAAACTCTATTTTGTGACATGTGTGCTATGCTTGTGAAAACTTTATGATGTTAGTTTGTTGTGTATTGTGGATATAGTACTTTAATTTTATATGGATTTAGTTCATCACTATTGTATCTCTCTTATGACATACTTGGTTATATTTTTTTGAATAATGGTGTATACATGCTATCTAAAGAAAAATATTCTATATTTACCCAACATAAAACATTAAACATAGCTCGACAACAAGAAAGACATGCAAAACTAGCACAGATGTGCCAGACGTCTGGATATATTGCCAGATGTCTGATTTTTGAATCAGAAAACCATTTGAATAATGATCAGATATCTGATATTTTATCTAGATGTCTGGAGTTTGTCTCGGCCTAAGAAGTATGTCTGAAGAAGCATTCAGACATATGGATATTTTATCCAGACATCTGGATTTTTTCTCGGCCTTAAATAATATGTCTGAAGAAGCATTCAGACATCTGGATATTTTATCCAAACGTCTGGATTTTTTCTCGGCCTTAAAAAATATGTATAAAGAAGCATTCAAATGTCTAGATATTTTATCCAGGCATTTCGATTTTTTCTCAGCCTAAAAATATATGTCTGAAGAAGAATTCAATATCATAACAAACACTATATTGGACAAATTGTTATACATGTAGAACACAACGATATATTGGACACAACAATATATTGGACACAACGATATATCAGACAAATTGATCAATATCATAGCAAACAATAAATTGGACACAGTGATATACATATAGAACACAAAACTTTACTTTTCTATTCATTTATATCATAACAAACACACGTAGCGACTTATTGGAAACGAGACACACAAATCATGATCAAGAAAAGCAGTTTAGCCTCTAAATACAAATTGTTATAGTAATATATCTGCAGTACACAGCGATATATGATAGCAGTGTAGCCCTTTAATATATTAAGTAGTGTTGCCACAAAGTTTATTTCAGAACCATGTCGACGAGGTTTCAGTATCTTTAAGATACCAGAGACCTACCGACATGGATCTGAAAATAACCTCATGACAACACTAAAGTTTAATATGTTAAGTAGTGTTGCTACAAAGTTTATTTCAAAACCATGTCGACAAGGTGTTTAGTATCTTTAAGATACTAAACGTCTGTCGACATGGATCTAAAAATAAGTTCATGATAGCACTACGTTTAGTATCTTTTAGAACCATGGTTATCATTAACCAAGGCGACATGACTTCAATTAACCAAGGACACATGGCATGCTCCTAATAGAGGCGAGAATGACATCATTCCTTCATGACTAACATGGTAATAAGGCTTGGGTAAGAGGAAAGAAGTAACTTAAAGACAGTTGAACTGTTTCTTTAAGTTAATATGAGTGTGGTCTATCAGAATATTTTGGGAATTTAAAGGAGCTCTTTAGATATTTTAAAGTATGGAGAAGACAAGAACATGAAGATATATATAGGAATGAAAGAAGTAACTCATTTATGATAAGTTATAGATAGGTATGAAAGAGTCAGCTTTTATAAACAGGGTCAAATTTGAATGTTTGGCACCTAGCCCAAGATTCAACTATTGATACAAAAACCACTTGTACATGCAGCAGTGTAAAGTTTGTATCTAGACTGTTCAAACTGCAACAATCTCATGAAGATATCTACTGAAATTTTGAAGGAAGTAACTCATTTTTGATAAGTTCTAGATAGGGATGATTGAGTCATCTTTAATGAATAGGGTCAATTTTTTAATGTTTAGCATCTAGCCCAAGATTCAATGATTCACCTGTACATGCAGCAATGTCCATCCTCTATGTAGACCGTTCAAACTGCAATTATAGTATCTTTATTTTATCTTTTGGTTTTACGAAATTTGAAGTTTAAAACTAAGCAAGAGAATCAAACACCCCTATGACGTTTTAGTTTTAATAATAAATAGATTTTGCAATGAGCTATTAGTATCTCGAATGGTTTATATAACAACTTAACTTTTATTATGAATTATTTATGTAGTCATTACTCAACAAAGAGTTTATTCAGTGATTCACTATGATTCTAAACTCATATAATGCAAATAACTAATTGCTACATACTAGCTATAACTTCTTGCCACTTATTTAAGAAATACCTGGTTTGTGATACTAGCATTTGAACCGTCCTTTCCAAATCCACAACTCTATTTTGAAGTTGCATTTTTTTTTGATTAGCTTGTGATAAAAAAAACTTGGTGTGGGGCATAACTCTTTCCATTCCTCTTAATCGCCCCAGTCTATCATTTCCTAGAACTGCTGAAAGAGCATCTTCTCTCACATTAGTTGTCGTGGTAGGTTGTGATTGAGCATTAAACTTTTTAATCTTCTCTTTAAAGGTTAACATACATTATAATCTTCAGCATTAACACATTCTAAAATCATTTGTAATATGTCAATTTAAAACGAAATCACATACAATAGTTTCTTCAACAGCCGAGCTCATCGGCTCCTCGTTTTTTCGAGTGTGAGATCTAATCCAAACATCAAATCGAGAGATATATGAGGGATATGAACTCCCCTTTTTTACGGTAATAAAAATTTAACTAAAATAATTTATCATAAATTTATTGGCATAACAAGATCACAACATTAAAACATTTTCTGTCCACGTCAGCAGCTAAGAGTGCCACTCCTTTACGGCAGCATGTATGTGGCATCCGTTTGCTTCTAATGGCTTTGAATGTTTCACTTTATTGCTGAAAGAAAAATTAAAATATATAGACTAGTTAATTCACCTATACAAAGATGACCATTTAGACATAATTTACCTTAAATTTTGAATTAGTTTTCAAGTTGATAAAGTCATTCCACTACGTCATAGTTTTGATATTATCAAGTTTCATTTGAAGTCTTTCCTCCTTGGACTTTGCTTTGACCAATTTATTAACTAATATGCATTTTGAACACTTAAAAATACACCCCATTTGCCGAAATATGTGGACCTTTTTCCATTCCTCATCCAACATAAATCTAGCATGTATTAAAAAAAGGTTCATATATCATATATATGTATATGTATGCGTGTATATATATATATATATATATATGAAAGCCTAGATGGAAATATGTGGCATCTCGTATCATTTTTTCTCTGTTTCACAAATTGCAAAAAATTCTTTGCAATATGTTAAGCCATCTTAGAATAATATAGGGGAATATACCTTTATATTCAAGGCTTGCATTGCTATATACCATTATACTTCCTCCTTACAACCAACTCATAATTTTATAGTCCATAGTGAAGATGACTTCATTGTCAACATGATAAATGATAATAAAAGGTGCAAGTGCAGGTGCATATTACACATGCTACAGTAAGTTATTAAGTGCAGGTGCATGTATGTATGTGAGCTAACTAGACACAACAAGATAAAAATTACAAAATATACCTGGATGCAATCCCATAAATGGCTTTCAAATCATCGTCAAGGTGTGTCCAATTAGTAAGTGTAACTGGAACATGCTCTCGTACAAGTGGCGTACACCATATATGCAGAATTGGCGCACAAGGATGCGGAGATTTGATAATGCTTTTAGCCGTATCAAATTGGATACTGCTAATAGCCGTATCAAATTTCCTCCTGGCAATCCGGACCTCCCCAAACACGTAAGATTTAGCCGTACATCTCAAAATCTCTGGATCAGTACATTTGATACGGTTTGTAGCCGTATAAAATCCGTATCAAAATTTTCCCCTGCTATTTTCTTTCTGGAACCATCCATTTTTGACACTTCAAAACTTTTGGCCGGCTTCTTCCCTCTTTCAAAATTTCCATGGTGACCAAAAAACCCAAATTAGGGTTTTGGTACTCGGCGCACCATCTTCCTTTGTCAATAAACCATCCAGCGTTGACCATCTTGCTCGTCGGTTCGCATTGCCTTTAGGTGACCGACAAACCTTCAGTCCACCGCTGTCCATCTTTCTCGTCACCACTGAGGGTAAGTTTAATTTGAATCTGAATTGGGTTTAGATCGGGTATAATTTGGATTTGAATTGGGTTTAATTTTAATTTTCATGCCTTGGTTCAAAAATATGAATGATAGATATGTGCACGTGCTTATCTACCTTGAATTCATGCTACTATTGTGTTATTGAGATTAAATTGGGTATTTTCAGACAGTTTTGTAATGTTTCATATATTCTTGCTTGAATTCATGCTGCTATGTTGATCAAACCTGAAAACTGCCTTGTGGTATAGGGTTGCTGTAAGGATTTCTGACTGATAAGAACAATTACTAAACTTGGTCTTCTTTGTCACTACTACAATGTATTATATGTTGGAAACTTGTCACTGCTACAATGTATTTTCTGACTTGATATTGTATGTTAGGCATGCTTGTGTACAACCATTTTATGTGTGCACGTTTACTTGTGTTGTGCCATTTACACTATTTATCATGATGTTGGAAACTTGAAACTGGCTTGATCAACCCTGTTTTTGTGCACTGTCATCTAGTTAGTATTGGAACCATTTACACTATTTGTCACTTGAGTTATTCATGTGTCTATGTTAATATTTGAACCTGGCATGCTTGTGTTCAATGTGCGTGCTTGGCCATTGTCCTTGATCACCTGGTTTGTATGCCATGGCTGGTCTGACATGCCATCTTGTACATGCTTGATGGCTTACAATGTGCTTGCTTGGCTATTGTCCTTAGTCTTGAATCACCTTTTTCCTTTTGTACTTGGCATTGTTGCACCATTTTCTGTTGTGCCGTGACATTGTGGCATGTTGTGTCTACTGGTATGCACAGCCTTGTATATGTGCACTGTATTGCTTGATTTATCTGCCATGCTTCATTTATATGTGCATGTAATTTTCTTCACCTTTGGTTCATTTGTATGCTGCTTTTGTTATGCCAATTTTGTGTGTTGTATATGTATATTCTGACTCATTTTGTTCTAATGCAAATTAGGTTGCAAGTATAGATGAAGATGATGCATGTCTATTCTGGTTAAGAATTTACTGGGTCATCCACCAATGAAGCCTCACCAAACTGAACGTATTTTAGCAACTTCGGCGACCACTCTCCGCTTTTCAACTTTGGCGGTAGACCACTTCGATCCGCAACTAATCCATTCACAAAGCTAAAGGTTTAAATTTCTGGTTAAGAATTACTGGGTGATCAATCAAGTGGATGTATTTTAGCTCACGCCCCAGGTTCAGGTATTCATGCTAACTTATGCATTTAACTAAGCGTCAGTACTAGCAAAGGAGATAATATCAAGTGTCAAATGCTTTTTCCTAAGGTTTAGTGAAGCATCATATGACACTTGATATTATCCCATTTGCTAGTCCTGGGGCTTAGTTAAATGCATAAGTTAGCATGAATACCTGAACCCGGGGTGTGAGCTAAAATGCATCCACTTGGTTGATCACCCAGTAAATTCTTAACCAGAAAGTTAAATCTTCAGCTTGGTGAAAGGATTAGTTGAGGATCGAAGTGGACGATCGCTGAAGTTGAAAAGCGAAGAGTGGTCACCGCAGTTGCTTAAATACCAAGTTTACCTTCTTTATTGTAATGTAATTATGAAACATATTATATGTGAAACAGTATGTATCTTCTTTATTGTAATGTAATGAAACAATATGTATATTCGTTATTGTAATGTAATAAACAACATGTATCTTATTTTTTGTAATGTAATGAAATATTTCGTACAATTGTTTCATTTACTGTTATAATTTGTCAAATAGAGTTTGTATGATATTTACTAGCCTTTTGTATATATTCATATCTATAGATAATTTAGATATGATTTATATTCATATCTAGTAATAAATTAAATATAGCTTAAAGTTGTATGTTATTTGCATTGAGAAACGGTTTACAATCGTATCTATTTAAACTTTAGATACGGCTAAGAGCTGTATCTTATTCTGATTTTGATACGGCTTATGGGCATATCTAACATTTAAACACACCATTTTTTGATACGACTTATAGTCGTGCCTAAGTGCATTAGATACGGCCTAAAACACATCCTAATTTGCACATATGGTGTAGTGTGGTTCTAAAAAAGAAGATAAATGGTTTGATCCTTTGCCTATTGGTTCAACATTCTCATTAAAATCAACTTCAACATGATTTCTAAAATTTGAAGGAAGTCTCTACATTTTCGTAGGACCTCTACTCGTTCTTTCTTTGGTGGGTTTGCATTTGCATCTTCAATAGGTCTATCGGTTTCCATAATGGCTTCCACGTGTTGTTCGGTTTGCATTGTATATTTCTCAAATGCACTAGGACTTTTTTCTACTACTTATGGATTATTTTCTATTGCTTGTGATGTATTATCTTTTACTACTTGTGTATTTCCCTCGCTTTGAATGTTTTTGTCTTCAATATGCTTCTTCCGTTTATTAGGCTTCAGGATTAGAATTTTGACTTCTTTGATTTTTTATGTTGTCGAGTCTTTGCCCTTATTTTCTATTGCTAAAATATGAGAAAGAACATAAAATATATAGCAAAACAAGCACTATACAATCCAAGCACTTATGCACTAAGGCCATCCTAGTTACTAGCTCTTCCCATAGTGTACACTAGTAAAGCCTTTATAAACTCAACTTAATTTACATAATTAAGGCGGTGTAAATTAAGGGGTAGTAATCTATTTTGACTCCTTGTTATGCAAAACACTACATACTATCAGCTACACCTGAATATGCCGTTTACAGGAAAACAACAAAGCTTTTCACCGCAAATAACGGCAGTTTAGGAGCTTTACAAACATAAAAGTACATTTATAGCTATAGCAAAATATGAGCTAGCCTAATATTATAATTTGTTATTGTCACTAATCCAACGGGAACGAAAATAAAAAAAATTATAATGAAGTGTTGGGTTTTATAGTGAAGTTATAAAAACATAAAAAAATGTAATGAAGTTATAGCTACAGAGCGCAATCTTCCTTAACATAGCTAGTGATATACCACTCAAGTATTCCTTCGTAGTCTTCCCTAACATTGTTAAGATCCTCAGTGAAATCATCAATCTCTATATCGGTTTCTTCCAAAATCCATATACGCATGCTAAATTCATCAAACGAGTCATCTACATCTATCTTATAAAAACTTCTTAACGGTGCCCTCATCATAACATACCAATTAGAAGCATAATCTTCCCTTGAATAGAAATTTTGTTTTGCTTGGGAAGCAAGGATATATGGATCTTTTGAAAATGAAGCTTGATTTTGATGTAAATTGATAAGATTAAATTCATCTTCTACCTTCGCACCATTTCCTATATTTGTCCAATGACACTTAAGGATGGGAACATAAAAGGCATGATAGTCTAACAAAATTATATCAGTCAATATCCCATAATAAGTAATCACGTCAACCACTTGAGAAATATCTTTTGCGCTAGCCCTACACATGGTGGTTGCATCATAAGTGACTCCACTATTTTGAGTTTTTCTCTCAATATCTTTTGTGTGAAAACGTTGTCCATTGATGATATAACCTGTATAAGAAAATGCACTACTTCGTGGACCATATGCAATCCATTTTAACATTGTGTCGTGATCGTTCGAATCATAAGGTATCTATAAACGAAAATATTATTTAAGTTAGATCTCAATAATAATATATTTAAAATTATTGAGATTATATTTTAAAATTCAACTCACCATCTTCTTATCCAATCAGCAAAGTTATTTGTGTGTATTTTCCAAAGTAAGGTCGCATTTTTTCTATGTGCTTGTTTTTGTGTTGCAACTCCTCAAAATTAAAACTATTATAAAAGGAAAAAAAGATAAGTTGTACTATAAAAAAATTGAACAATAGAACAAAACGAAAAAATCACTTGCTCTAAAAAATTGTTCCAATATAGTCATATTCATTAGCATAGCGAAACGACTAATTTGTTTCTCATTGTTAGACAGTGTAATTATTTTACAACCTGAAATTGGTCGTCCTTCAAGTATGGCATCATTTTCATAATCTTCATTTCAGACTTCCTTCTCTTCTATTTGTATTGATTTCCTTAAGAATTCACTAAAATATTTCATGCACTCTTCTGCAATATAGGATTCTGCAATACACCTCTTGGGACGTGCAGTGTTTCTTACATAATGTTTTAGTGTCTTCGTGTATCTTTCAAATGGGTAAAATGAATTGGTCCACATAATCTGGCTTCTTTTCCAAGATGAACCATCAAGTGTATCATTATATCAAAGAATGAAGGTGAAAAATATCTTTCAAGTACACATAAAGTTAGAATAATCTCATCATTAAGATGTTGTAGTTTTTCTCTATCAAGGACATGTTGGCATAATTTATTGAAGAACGAATATAAACGAATTATTGCTTTCCTTGGCTTCTTCGGCAACAATCCTTTATTGCAACGGGCAACAACTGTTGCATTAGGACATGATAGTCATATGACTTCAAACCGCTAATTTTACAATCCTCCAACGATGTAGAGCTCTAGAAATTCGAGCAATAACCATCAGTTCCCTTAAAATCATACATTTTTTTACCAAAATAAATAAATATTCAGAGTTGGACAATGTATATGGAGTTGTGGAAGATATGTTTTTTCCATGAGATTGTGCATAAAGGCCATGTCGAATTCTCCACTCTTCTAAATGTTTTCAAGAATTAATTCCATCTTTTGATTTGTTATCATGCAGCATAGTTCTTATTATGCTTTCACTAACATTTTTTTCTGCATGCATTACGTCTAAATTATGACACATTAGCAGTTCCTACAAAAATCAACAATGTATTACTAAAAACATGTATTATTGTTCAATGAAAAAAAAAATTCTTCCAATATGGTAAATCAAAGAAGATTGATCGTTTTTTCCACCTTGATAGTTTTATATTAACAAGATCACCATCTTCACCTTTATGTTCTTTATTATTAATATTTTTCTCTTCTTACTCTCCTACTTAATTTTTCATTCTTACCATTTTCCTTCTTGCTATTATTATCTTCATTTTTGATTTCTTTCCCAAAATTATTTGGAAATTATTTCAAAATAGCAGAGATGTTTCTTCCAGTCAAAACTCTGGGTCTAGGACCATTTTCTACAGTATTATTAAACTTGGTTTTTTGTTTTCTCAATGAATCTGAAGGGGGTAAAAATCTCCTATGACCCATATAAGCGCTATTCCGAGTATGTTTCGACCATCGATGGTGAGTATTGATACCGCATAATGGACAACCATTTTTACCTTTCACACAACATCCAGCAAGATTTCCATATGCTGGAAAGTCATTTATCGCCCATAGTAATATTGCTCCATGTTAAAAAGCGATCTACAAAAGGCATCACAAGCATGAACTCCATTATTCCACAAGTATATCAAGTCCTCAATTAATGGCTCCAAATATATGTAAATATCATTTCCCGGTTTCTTTGGACCAGGAATCAACAATGTTAAAATGATTTTTTTTTCATGCATAATATTGGTGAGAGGTTGTATGTCATAAGCATCACAGGCCAAAAACTATATTTAAACTCAATATCAAAAAAAGATTGACACCATCGTTAGCAAGGCCAAGTCTTAGATTGCGTGGATCAGCTGCAAACGATTCACATTTCTCATCTACTACATTCCATGTTATTAAATCAACAAGATGACACATTTTCCCATCATTGATTTTGTTACTAAAATATCATCTTAAATCTTCTGTCGGCTTTTGAGATCTAAACACTCTTCTAAATATTGAAATGATTGGAAAATATCTCAAAACTTTAATTGAGATACCATGCATAATTTCATTTGTACGTTCATTCTTCTTCCATCTTGATAAACCACATTTAGGACAACTTTCGAAATCTTTGTGCTCTCTTCTAAAAAGGCAACAATCATTTTGACAAGCATGAATTTTTTTTCAAAACCCATATCGAATATTTTGAGAGCTTTTTTAACCTCATATAATGTCTTTGGAAGTACTTTTTTTTTGCAATAATAATTGTTGCACATTTAGAAGTTTATCGAAGTCAATATCAGACAATCCAGTCTCACATTTAAGATTATACAAGGCAATAATGGCAGATTATTTTGTTTCACCGATACAATTAGGATACAACAGGACTTTTGCTTCTTTCAAGTTCCCTAACAAATCACCCTCTCGACTTTGTGCATTATCTTCACCTTTATCATCATCGAAAAAGTATAATTGATGAAATTTTCATTTTCATAATCGATAGCTTCAAATAAATCATAAATGTCATCAAAACTTAACATCTGTGCTTATTTTTATGTGATCACCATGACAATACCACCTACTAGTCTTATATACATGATCCATTCCTCTTATAGTCATATGCTCAACTACAACCTTCTCATATTGATGACTAATATTTCGACAATCTAAGTAAGGACACAGAATTTTTTCTACATTTCCAGAATTGTTCATAGTGATATGCACAAACTTCTGAGCTCCTTTCTGATACTCACTACTAGTTCTTTGGAAAAAAATTAGCTTTTACCTTTCATCAAAATATATGATTTGATTCAAATTACATTTATGTTGAGAATTATATAGTTACCTATGTTGCTGCTCCCAATTTTTATCCATCGCCATCTAATAAATATGCAAGTAAATTTCTAATATTTGAATTAAGAATCGATTGTTGAGTACAATCAAATTAAAATAACTACTTAAATAAAACAGGGATACTAAATGAGACATAGCAACGTATAAACTGCTAATAGCACAGTCAACATTTTTAGCAAGCGTAACAGATGTTAAAAAAAGAACTGAAGATTGGCTAATCAATGAAAAAAAATAAAAAAATCAAGGCAATTCTTTCGTTGAAACTTGAGCACGAAGGGTGCCATCATGCCACTGCTGGCAAATATGACTACAAACTTGAGCACGAAACGAAAACTAGGATTCTTTCATTGACGAAGGGTGCTAGCTGCATGAATTGAACGGAGATTCTTCCCCTTCTATCGACTTGCTTCCGTTAAGGCAATGGAGATGGAGACCTGAGCAACGGTGGTGGCTCCAAAGATGACTGCAAACAAGGATAAAAGCTACGGACGACGAAAATTTCGAGGAAGACTTGTAACGACCTGTCTTTTTGACCACTTCAAGTCGGTAATTAAGCCAACTCGAACCTTTTGGAAACAAAGATTGTTATTGCTGTGGGGTTTAATAAATCAAACCACAGACACAAAAAAGCACAATATCTCACAACGGAACAAATAAAATACAATAGTAGTTCATGAAGCTACTAAATAAAATTTCAAAACTTATCATAATATCAGAGTTACAGAATCGAATACATTGGAAGTCTAAATACAAGAATTTCTAATACAAAGAAGAAATAACCAGAACCAAAAGATAGGGATGATGTCTTCAATAGCCTCGATCATCAAAAGGTGAAATCTCAATACTGCAATACTCGATCTGATCCGAGCAATAATGCAAAACAAAACAACTCGGATCAGGACTAACATTCTTATATCAGTGAACCGACTAAAGTGAAATATTCAATGAAATGCATCAGTAGATGTTTCAGATTTCCATCCTCTAAGGATCTGTTAAAATAGATATCATATAATACAATATGTTATTATAGTTGTGTATATGGTTAAATATACTATTGAAAATAGTGTAAGCGGGATTACATTTTTACCCTTACACTGCTTATAATGTCATAGTCTATATAGTACGTAAACCCACCATAAACTTGTGGCATCAGAGGGCACTCCATAGGTACAAAAACAAAAAAAAATCATAGGGGCTCGATCAGGATAATATGACAAGGCACACGAGGAATACCCATGGTAGGATTCTACCGATGCACGTCTGGACCGGTGTTAACGCATAGCCGCGACTACCGCCCACCTCAAACAATACTTCCATAATCAAGGATGGTCACCAATAAAATCACAAAGTAATAGATATAGTTTTAAATAGTGTGTCCGATAGGAGGCGCGACCTCATTTAATTACGATATAGCACCTGTTTTAGTCATTTTAATTACGACCTGAAAGTCAAGGACATCCATCATCATTTTATTACTTCATTCGAGTAGCGTTCGTCAAACCAACCTACTTCATTCTGGATTCTCCACCACGTACATAGTTGAAAAAGTGGTTCTCAGCATTGGCAAAGAATATGACAATATCCGATCTCGGTCTCTTTAACAACCAAACATTTACATTTTCCACATCGTGGTCATTTATATTTGGAATCTTATTTTAAAATATAATGAAGTTGTTAACTCCAAATATTGGTTTAATAAACAATTAAGTTCAAATATTCAAACATCATAAATTGTATTTCCATCAATTTATTATTTGGTTGCATTCAAGATTTCATATTTACAAATAGTTCGTTAATAAAAATTACGTTTGATTTCAAATTTCTATCACAATTATCGTTATTCAAAAATCTTCATACTTAACATTTCAAATCTAATAGCTCGGACCGGAAATAGACTTTTATTTAAAGTAGTTAATTCAATATAAAATAGTTTAATTTAAAAAATATATATGTTTATATAAAATAATTTGATTAAAATGGTAAAAAGTGTGTATATATATATATAGTTGTTAAATATTTAAACAAAATAATTATAAGATGTTTAATAGTTAAGTTAAATATAGTAGGTTATAAAAAAATAATTATATAAAATAGTTTAAAGTAGTTTTGTATAAAATAATATTAGTTTAAAGTCTAGTTTAAATAATAATCCAATCTGAACCATATATCCATATGTTTAAGTTCAAATTATAAAATTTAATTATCAAAACTACATTTCAAATTCTTTCAAACTTAACAGTATATTCAAATTCCAATATATTATTCAAGTTGGCTTCAAAATTTATTGCTTCAATCGAATTCTCAAAATTTCAATTTTACTTTAAATGACATTTCTTTCATTCCACGATTATTAAATCTCAGATTTCAAGTTTAATCTGTTCTAAATACTTCAATTATATTTAGATTCAGACCATTCATTTCATAAATTATTATCAAATCAAATTATTAAGTTTTATTATCCTAACCAAATTCATATAAAACTCATTTCATCATTTTCTAAATTACATTTTTTTAGCTAAAATTCAAATTCCATTTCAATTTAGTCATTAAACATATTAAGTAACAATTATATTCCAAATCTTTCTTTAAACCTTTCTTAATGTAAAGTATTAAGAAAGAGCAATATTTACATTTTTATAAAATCTATATTTTTTATATAAGATTTAAAATTTAAATAATATTAAATTATAATAAAAGATTTATTAATTACATATAAAATAATTTAAATTTATTTAAAACTTAAAATAATATTATAACTAAAATATATGTACATTTAGAAACAATTTCAAAATAGACCAACGGTGTCTGTATATAATTTTCTACTTAGGCCAATAATACGGATAAATATCATTTCAATCCAAGATTTAAAATTTCGAATCCAGGTATATATCATTTCAACCCGCATCCCAAATCGATTCAATTCGTTTTCTAAATCTATACAGTAATTCGAGTATGTCTCATTTCAACCCATAGGGAACTTGTAGTATGAGAATAAATAAATAAATAATATCAATGAATCCAACAAATCAAACATATACATGAAGTAAACTCAACAAATCAAACATATACATGAAGTAATACATGTCACTTAAGCACATTCATATCATATATATCAGTCGTGCCATAAATTGCCATTTGTGTACAACATATAATAAAAATTTCTAAAACAATCCTATGCATTTCATAGCATTTCAAATGTACTAAATTCCACTTCTATAAAAATGTAAGTCAAGTGTGAGATAAACTCACCTTTCATGGCTTATAAAAGGAAGATGATGCAGGTTGATACGAACACGGATACGAAAAATATGATGCACCATTCCAATTACGAGCATAACTATGCTCTTCTAATACCATGGTATGAACATATTCACAAATCATTGCTCCAAGCAATTTAAATGAAGGCAGTAGAAATGTTTTGGCTTAGGAAGATGGATTTTGATTTTTACAAAATTTTTAGAAAAAGTGAACAAATTTTAGTCATCTTAAAATAAAATTTTGGACTAGTAATCATTGGAATCTAAAAAGGTTGTTAACAGAAAAGTTGTTGCAAATTCTTTTCTCTTCAATTTAAAAAAATAGAAAACTGGTTTTCGATAAAAACTGAAGGAGATATGATCAAAACAGCGACAACCAAATTTTTAAGTCTGAAATATGGGTACAAATTGTGCATCTGAAAGATTGGCAGTTTCGACCTAAATATATTCGAAATCTGAAAAGGTGTTCAACATAAAAGTTGTAGCTATTTCAATTCTATACTATTTAAAAAAAGTGAATTTTGACTTTCTAACAGAAAGTTAAGAACACTGCAACACAGGCCAAAAATCTGGAAAACTAAAAATAAAAATGTCTTTGATTTCAAAGGAAAAAACGGTCATGGCTAGGGTTTACAGGTGGGGTCCGCTTACTGGAGGTGGAGGAATGTCAAATAGGTGTGGTTAGGTCAGTGATTAAGGTGGTGGCCAAGAGGGTGATGGGTAGCAAGGTCTTGATTGGAAAGAAAGATGGTTGTTTGCATTTCTAAATCTAAATTTTCACAATTCCCAAATCAACTGAAATTTGAAATTAAAATGGATTAGATAATATAGGTAGAGACTAGGAATCATTAAAATAGTTATAATTTACCTGGGGATTGATTTGTGGAAGGAAGAGATATTAGATTGGAAGATAGGTTAATGAAGAAGAAAGAAGAAAGAGAGAAAAGAAGGATCTTTGCAATTCCATGTTGATTTGTTTTGATTTTGATCTTCTTTTTGCTTGCAATTCATTTTCATCAAATCTCTGTTCCATTGCAATTCGATTTGTAGATTTTTTTTATGTGAGATGTAGATTTGGATCTAGATATGGAAGAGCAAAGAGAATGAAGAGTTTCAGAAAATAAGTGAATGAGGTAAAGAGAGATGTACGTGATTCTTATTTGCACGAGAAGAAGGAAGTTACCAAATACATAATGTCAATTTAATAAATGCGTCCGTGCAAATTAATTTTCACCCATTCAAATTCAAGTCAATATTAATACTAATGAGAATTTCAAGGAAGATATAGATTAATTATAATCAAATATACATAACAATATCGTCCATTTTGCATGTTTTCACAATTACAAACGTGAATTCCGGACAAATGAAATTTAATTTCAATGAACCAAAAAATGATGCATGCTTAGAATTCAGATTAGATTCACATAAAAAATGAATTCTAATTTTGACAACTTTTAAATTTTAGTTTGAATTCAAATTTTAATCAAATTTGACCAAAACTAACCTTTTCTGAAAATTTTACGTTTCAATATATTTGGTAAATTAAAATATTCATTAATTCAATTTCATTATTTAAATTTATGTTTTTATAAGTTTACTTAAATTCAAATAACACAAATTGAGTCAGTTAACAATTAAATTCAAATTAGTCCGTTGTTGCATCTCACTATTCAAAAGGTATTTATTATTGTTCATTACAAAAAACATTTCATTTATCTCATTCAATTCATAATAAATTAATGCTTAAATATTATAAATTTAAATTTTAGTCAAACCATTAATTTTTTCAAATCTATTAAAAATTCAGGTTGTTACAATCTCCCCCACTCAAATCTTTTCGTCCCGAAAAAGAACGAGGTAGGAAAATAGTAATCAAGCAATTTCAGTATATTTGAAAACTTAATTGTTAATCTGTCATCGTACTTATATATATATATATATATATATATATCAAAAGTTAAGACATTTCTCACATATTTCACAATAGTTTCAAGTATTCACTCAACGTCTCAATTGGCACTATATATCCATCTCATTTTCGAAACTCGAAAATAAATACTAATGATGCCGCTGTCATCAATATAATTATCCTCAAGCGACTAGAATGCGATACTATACCGCGATACTATACCTAACTCGTACATATAGGATTTGACACATACGTTGATTAGACGTACACTCCAAATCACTAAGTACTCAATAGGCCAACTTTAACGTCAGGTAAATACTCAAAACATCTTTCTCTTTTTAAACAGAATAGATACCAAACTTTCCAATCAGAAATTATAAATAACATATTTCAAGTCATTTATTTATTAAGATTTTTTTTAAGTAGGGAAATTATATCTCTCCCCCGCTCATTTATTTACGAAAATTCAACTTTAATCTTTAATAAATATAGTCAATCTTAAAGTTTGCAATGCAAATCATATAATATTTCAAAATATATCTCGAAATAATATAATATATTAACGTACATTAACTTTAAGTTAGTACACAAATTCATCTCCATTTTCAATATTGAAGTTTGCATCACATTTCAACTTACTTTAGTTTTAAATCTTATCATCATTAAAATATTAACTAGAATCCTATCATATACAATTTTAGTTTATATCTAATTCAATATTTATTAAATCAATTTTATATCAATATTATTCTACTATCCTTAATATCAGCATGTTTAAATCAATTCCAACCTTTCCAAACCCAAACCTTATTAAATGACTAGGCTTAAACTGATACAAGTTCATAAAATTTACACATTTCCATAAACTATAGTTTGCTCAAAATCACATTTATGGTCCATTTAATCCTTAACAAGTTTATCTTATATTATCAATTTCAAAATCACCATTATTACTTCATTTACTTGAGTTGAATCAATATTTACATTTATTAAGGCTAACATTTCAAGGAATCATGTTTAAGAAGTACAACTAATATAAATATTAATATCACAAATAATATATTTTATTTTTCGAAATCAATTCATATTATTCAATAGACTACTTTTATTTACTATAAATTATCTTATAAATTTCCAAATACAACTTTAATTTCGTATAATATTTCAAAATCTCTATTATTCTAGTTAATAAAGTAATAATTTCTTTGCCTAAATTATTAACACGTTATGTTTACATAAACTCTTAACATGGGTCATATTTAAAATCACTTTTTCACCATTCATCAATTTAAGACAAAATAAGTTCAAACCTGAACTAAGGACCAAACAACGAAAGAACCTAACCAAAGGATAGATACCCTAATTAGATCAAATCAAAGAATATTTAAGATTTTGGAAACCATCTATCATAAATTTCTACGATAGATTCAGGTCAGGGGTCATGATTTAATTTAGAAAATCCTTATCAAAGAAAGACCTATCAAAGAAACCGGATTCAAAATGAATGAACTCTAAGAAAAGGTAAAATTTTAAAATCAATTTTTATATCAAAATACTTCAAAATCATTTAAAACCATTTTGAAAACTCTTTATCCTTTTCAAAATACGCTCTCTCAAGAATGATTTTGCGATTGATTCTTACTCATTCTAAGGTATCGCTACCCCATCTCTAATGAGTTTTTACACCCTATAAGATAAGGTTTTTACTAAACCAAAGCTCTGACACTAACTATAATGACCTGTCTTTTCGACTGCTTCAAGTCGGTAATTAAACCAACTCAAACCTTTCGGAAAAGAAGACTGTTATTACTATGAAATTAATAAATCAAACCACATAATCAAAAACACAAAAAAGCACAATATCTCATAGCGGAACAAATAAAATACAATAATAGTTCATGAAGCTATTAAATAAAATTTCAAAACTTGTACATAATATCAGAGTTACAGAATCGAATACAGCGGATGTCTAAATACAATAATTTCTAATACAAAGAAGAAATAACTAGAACCAATAGGTAGAGATGATGTCTTCAATAGCCTCCATCTTCGAAAGGTGATATCTCAATACTACAATGCTCGGTCTGACCCGAGCAATAATGCAAAACAAAACAACTCGGATCAGGACTAACACTGTTATATCAGTGAATCAACTCAAGTGAAATATTCAATGAAATGCATCAGTAACTTAAAAGATGTTTGGGATATCCATCCTCTAAGGATACGTTAAATTAGATATCATATAATACAATATGCTATTATAATAGTGTCTATGGTAAAATATACTGATGAAAATAGCGTAAGCGGGATACATTTTTACCCATACACTGTTTATAATGTCGTAGTCTATACAATACCGTAAACCCACCATAAACTAGAGGCATCAGAGGGCACTCCATAGGTACAACATAAATCATAGGGGCTCAATCAAGATAATATGACAAGGCATACGAGGAATACCCATGGTAGGATTCTACCAATGCACACCCGGACCGATGGTAACGCATAGCCGTGACTACCGCCCACCTCGAACAACACTCCTATAATCAAGGGTGACCACCAATTAAATCACAAAGTAATAGATATAGTTCGAAGAATTGCGTCTGATAGGAGGTGCGACCTCACTTAATCACGGTATAGCACTTGTTTTAGTCATTTAAATTATGACCCGAAGGTCGATGACATCCATCATCGTTCTCTTACTTCATTCCAGTAGCGTTCGTCAAATAACCTACTTCATTCTGGATTCTCTACCACGTACACAGTTGTTAAAGTGGTTTCCTATATTGGTAGAGAATATGAAAATATTCGATCCCGGTCTCGTTAACAACTAAACGTTTACACTTTCCACACCGTGGTCATTTATATTTGAAATCATAATTTAAAATATCATGAATCAGTTAACTCCAAATATTGGTTTTATAAACAATTAAGTTCAAATATTCAAACGTCAT
This sequence comes from Allium sativum, assembly GCA_030737875.1. NCBI lineage: Eukaryota > Viridiplantae > Streptophyta > Magnoliopsida > Asparagales > Amaryllidaceae > Allium > Allium sativum. The sequence continues at coordinate 536,298,902 of CM060926.1, forward strand.
AAATTATATTTCCATCAATTTATTATTTGGTTACATTCAAGATTTCATATTTCATATTTCATATTTCATATTTACAAATAGTTCATTAACAAAAATTACATTTGATTTCAAATTTCTATCACTGTTATCGTTATTCAAAAATCTTCATACTAAACATTTCGGATCTAATAGCTCAAACCGAAAATAGACTTTCACATAAAATAGTTTATTTAATATAAAATAGTTTAATTTAAAAATATATACATGTTTATATAAAATTATTTGATTAAAATGGTTATAAAGTGTGTATATATATAATAGTTAAATATTTAAACAAAATAATTATAAGATGTTTAATAGTTAAGTTAAATACAGATGTCATAAAATAATAATTATATAAAATTGTTTAAAGTAGTTTTGTAGTTTAAATAACAATCCAATATGAACCATATATCCATATGTTCAAGTTCAGATTTTAATAAATTCAATTATCAAAACTTCACTTCAATTTCTATCAAACTTAACAGTCAATCGAATTCTCAAAATTTCAGTTTTACTTTAAATAACATTTCTTTCATTTGACGACTGTTAAATCTCATATTTCAAGTTTAATCAATTCTAAATATTACTTCAATTATATTTAGATTTAAACCATTCACTTCATAAATTATTATCAAATCAAATTAATAAGTTTCATTATCTTAACCAATTTCATGTAAGACTCATTTCATCACTTTATAAATTACATTTTTTTATTTAAAATTCGAATTCCATTTCCATTTAGTCATTAAACACATTAAGTAACAATTATATTACAAATCTTTCTTTAAATCTTTCTTAATGTAAAGTATTAAGAATATTTATATTTTTATAAAATCTATATTTGTATATAAGATTTAAAATTTAAATAATATTAAATTATAATAAAAGATTTATTAAATTATTTATAAAATATTTTAAATTTATTTAAAATTTAAAATAATATTATGACTAAAATATATTTACATTTAGAAACTATTTCAAAATAGACCAACTGTGTCCGTATATAATTTTCTACCTAGGCCAAGCAATACGAATATATATCAATTTAATCCAAGATTTAAAATTTTGAATCCGAGTATTTATCATTTCAACCCACATCCCAAATCGATTCAATTCATTTCCTAAATCTATAAAGTGATTCAAGTATGTATCATTTCAACCCATAGTGAACTAGCAGTATGAGAATAAATAAATAAACATTATCAATGATTTCAACAAATCGAACATTTCAAACATATAAATGAAGTAAACTATGACACCCCATGTCCATTAATGTCACTCACAAATGGAATGTATTAACTTCTATGGAGCGTTTTAAGTGTGTATAGAACAAAAACTTAACAACAAGACAGATATAAAACAGTACTTAAAAATTTAAAACTTTATTCATTGCAGCGGTAACAGATAAGTTTGATTACATCATCAAAAACCAAAGACTAGAGTTAAGTACATAATATCCATCTTGATTAAATCAGAGTACATAAAATAAAAGGCATAACCCCGACATAAAATAGCCATAAATAAGATAGGCTGAACTTTTACTTCAGCGATCCAAGCAACTTCCAAAGAAAGAGATAAAGCTGTCCAAATCAAGCTCCACTAGTACTAGTCCCACCCTGAGCACCTGGGGGGGAAGGGAAGAAAAGAGGTGGAAACAAGGGGGTCAAACATAAAGTATGGCGAGTGCAATAACTTTAACAATATAATCATTAGATAACTAGGATAAGGCATAAGCTGGAAAATAAGGAGATGACTGTGAACAAATGGGTATGCCAGAGCAAACAAAGGAAATAAGACGAACAAAGATAACGTTAAAGGAGCCCCTAATCACTATAGGATAATTACTATACTGCACCACCCCTAGTCACCCTAAAGGTTGATCCCACCTACATAACTTAATAATGATAATGGTAGTTTCATGTAGCCCTAGCTACCTTCATAGGTGTTGTCTGCCCCTATCTCCACTAGGTGTACCCACTACCCCTTTCGATCGGCTCCCTAACTCATAGATACCCGTGCTGGCCCCACGGTGGGGTGTATCACTCCCCAAAGTGGCAACCCGATACCACCAAAAATGCACGGCTTATATCTACACGATGCAACAACGTCTTACCTACCAGCCCGGGCCCACACACGCATATGAACTCATTGGACTTGCGTTGCCACCGCTAACCCGTTTTGACCTCTTACAATCAAATCCAGTACGCGTGTCCCGTCCTCAACTTGGGTCGAGCCCACAAAGATACTTAATGGGTTACTGGTTTGAAAAGCGCCCCCATGCATGACACAAGCTTTCCACCTATGCTTGGTCCCCTCTAAGGTTTTCCCACTTAACCCCATTCTTATTCATGTCTTCTTACATGTTTCAATCTTGGTTAAGTGCATCTAATCGTATTTCAAATGCCACCCAAGGCACCCACTTAATTCCATATGCCACCCAAGGTACCCACTTAACCCCCTCATGTCCCACCACATGTTTATCTAGTTAAATGTTTCTTAGTTCATTAACACCGTAACCTTGTAAAGGCCTCCCACATTAGACTGGCATTTGTGGCAGCTGGATTTGCCGGGCGGGTCCGAGTAGTATTACACCACAAACGAGCCTAACCTCGTGTCTTTACAACTGTTACGCATTTAATTCATGCCTTTGACCTCTCACATTAGACTGGCATTTGTGGCAGCTGGATTTGCCGGGCGGGTCCGGGCAGTCTTACACCACAAAAGAGTCTAACCTCGTGTCTTAGGCGGTTTATTATTACATATCTTCATTTAACCCCAAATTGGATTATTATCCCTATTCAAATTTGTAAATAAATTCCAAATTCATTTATGTCCATAATTGTCTCAATTATGTCCATAAATACCAATTATGCCAATTAATATCTTAAATTTATTATATGCCTTTTTCAGGCCATTTATGCCAATTCTCGATAGGTGTATATTCAATATTACCCCCATATTCCCCACATTGTTTGTTCGTTTACCATGAAATATATATTAGAATATCAATTAGTCTAACACATAAAAGGGAAGAAACATCACAAAATTTGCATAACACCCAAAATAGATCTAACTTGCAAATAAGATTTACATCATATATAACTTGCATAAACTTTGTATAGTCATGAATCTAAACATAAACCTAAAAGGTGTGAACTTGCATGTATATAGTATAGTTTTTCATCTAAAACTTGCATAGGCCATAATCACAAACTTGCATAAAACTATACATGTCATAGATCTAAACATAGGGGTGTAAACTTGCATATATGTGATATAGTTTTTCTCCTAAAACTTGCATAGGTCATAGTCACAAACTTGCATAAAACGATGTCAAACGTGAATCAAGTTGAACATATATGATTTGGCATATGAAAAGGGATCCACAACAAAACTATCATGATAAACATCTAGCATATATTCACAAAAGATTACATTTTTTCCAATGATTCACAAACATAGCCATATAACCCAATATATATCTCAACCCAATTAACTTATTAATTATCTTATTAAAGAAATTGAACTCACAACTCAAAGAAGGTCTTGAGTTCTGAAATATGAGTTCTGAAATTGATTTAGCTCGCCTCTGAAGTAGACAATTCGTTGTTGTTGTTGTTATAAACTTGAAATGAATTGAGTTGATTAGCTTTACTTCCTCTCTAATTGGTGGCGGCTACTCTAGGTTGCAAGGTGATAGCATGAAGGCCATGGTTCTAATTTTGATTAGGTTTTAGGGTTTGAGTCTACATGTGTTTATATAGAGTTTAGAATTAATTTAGGCCATCCGATCAACCTAGAATTAACCTCATCCATTCAGACCAGATTAGAACTATCCAGAAACCCTAATGACTCAGCAACCAGTCACAAAATCGTCATCACTCAAATCTGCCCGGGAGGGGGGGCAGGTCGACCCCTAGGTCGACCTGTAAGGGGAGGTCAACACTAGGGTCGACCCCCTGGTCGACCTGGGTCCTGGGTGGGAATTTTCCCGCCCAGCCCGCTTCTGATTTTGAAATTTGAATTTATTAAATTTTCTGGAAACTTCCGACAGCCATAACTTCTTCATACGAAGTCCAATTTACGCAAACTCGGACTCTATCTCAACTAGAATTCCGAGACGAACACAATGGCGTAACACATTTCCCTTGATTCTCACATTTAAAATTAAGTATTCTTTAATTTGTTAGTTTATGTTAACAGAAAACACGGGGTGTTACATTCTCCCCTCCTTAAAGGATTTCGCCCCCGAAATCTCCAAGTTAAGGAGAATGCATATCCTAACATCCAATCATCCATCTACTCAACCATCAAACACAGGCATCCATTGTCCTTACCAAATTTCTAATGCTGTATGAACATATGCAAGAAGTGTGTGTATATGTTCCTTATCTAATGCAAAATCAGGCGGTATACTGATTCAGTTGACCTCCTTAATGCAAATCATGATAGTGCCATGCGTCCATTATGTATGCGAAAGAATCCTATCGATACATATTATTTCTACATGTGTGCACAACCATTCATCAAATGCAGCATCCATATGATATACAACCATTATACATCTATTAATTTAAATATGCACACACATTTATATGCAACATGAAGGTGATTGAGCCGATCTAGTGTCTAAGGTGTGTGTATATGCATCCACGAGCAATCACTTACAACCACTTGCATCCATTTGCATCCATCAGACATAACATGTCTCAAACACATGTTTCAACCATAGGGTTCTTCCTAACTAAAGATTGAAGATGTCATCGCAAAGATAATGCTAAAAGATAGGACAAGTATCAACAAAGCGGTAGAAAAAGGAGAAATTAAAACATACCCTCGAAAAGGAAAGGGTACAGCGTACGCATCTTATCTTCCGTCTCCCAAGTCGCGTCTCTTTGGTCATCTCCCCATTGCACTTTGACCAACTTGACCTCTTTGTTGCGAAGCTTTTTGATCTCCGATCGGAGAATGCGTGTAGGAGCTCATCTGATCGTGGCATTGCGCTATACTTCCACTTCTTCGAGCGTGCTCGGCTCTACCACTTCCGCCGTATCGTGTAAACACTTACGCAAATGTGAAACGTGAAACACGTCATGAACTCCGCTGAGCTTCTCTGGTAACTTTACTCTGTATGCCATCTGCCCAATCCTCTCTGTAATTAGAAAGGGTCCTACGAACCTTGGTGCCAACTTCCCTACCGATCCAAAGCGGGCTACGTTTCTCAACGGTGACACCTTAATAAAAACCATGTCCCCAACATTGAACTCAAGATCCGTTCGTCTCTTATCAGCATATGACTTCTGCCGGTCATGTGCTGTTTTCATTCGCCGTCGAATCAGGTCTATCTTCTCCGAAGTCTCCCTAATCATGTCGGGTCCAAGCAAAACCTTATCAGTGGATTCCCACCAACATGTAGGTGATCGGTACGGTCGTCCATAGAGAGCTTCAAAAGGTGCCATGCCAATGCTAGCCTGAAAACTATTATTATAGGCGAATTCTACTAGTGGAAGGTGTTCTTCCCATGTTCCTCCAAAGTCTAGAATGCATAGCCTCAGAAGGTCTTCTAGAATCCGATTCACCCTCTCGGTCTGACCGTCCGTCTGAGGATGATAAGCGGTACTTAAGCATAGTTGCGTTCCAACCACCTCTTGTAAGCTCTTCCAAAATTCGCTTGTGAAAATAGGATTTCTATCGCTCACAATGCTGGAGGGTATGCCGTGCAAAAGGACTATCTCTCAAAGGTAAACAGATGCTAACCATGCGGCGGTCCTTCTACTTTTGACGGGAATAAAATGGGCACTTTTAGTAAGTCAGTCTACAATTACCCAAATCCCCGTATTACCCTTCCTCGATCTTGGTAACCCATCTACAAAATCCATGGAAACGCTTTCCCATTTCCAAAGCGGAATCTCTAAGGGGTGGAGCAAACCTCCGGGATTCTTTTGCTCCGCTTTGACTTGCTGGCACACTAAGCATCTAGCAACGAATTCGGCCACGTCCTTCTTCATTTCGACCCAAAAGAAAACTCACTTCATATCCTTATACATCTTATCACCACCGGGATGTATGGTCATCTTAGAGCGATGTGAGTCTTCAAGAATTGTCTTCTTCAAACTTTCGTCTTGTGGTACGCAAAGTCTTCCATCTCTACGTAGCCAACCTCTTTCGTCTATAGCATATCTATCAAAATGTCTTGAGGACTCCCCTCCTATAAGCTTGCCTACAATTTCAACCAACTGTGGGTCGTTCCGCTATGCCTCTCCAACTCGACCCAAAAGTGTAGGTTGCACCTCTAATGATGCCAGTAATCCGTGTACATAATCGACAGAGGGTCTGAAGTCAAAGGAAGATATATATACTCCAAACTCTGCCGCTCTACAAACAAAGGACTTAAAGTTAATTTCTTTCTACTTAAGGCGTTAGCTACAACATTACCCTTGCCAGGGGTATATGCGATCTCAAAATCGTAGGATGCCAAAAACTCCATCCATCTTTGTTGTCTCAAGTTTTGGTCCTTCTGAGAGAATAAGTACTTTAACGACTTATGGTATGTATACAACTCAAACCTTTCGCCAAGCAAATAATGATGCCATGACTTAAGCGCAAAAACTATGGCCGCCAACTCCAAATCGTGGGTAGGGTGATTTTTCTTGTGGTCTTTCAACTGTCTTCCACCATAGCATATCACCCTTCCCTCTTGCATTAAAACTGCGCCAAGCCCTGTCCCGCAAGCATCGGTATATACAATGAATGTCTTACTCCCATCTGACAAAACTAAAACTGGAGTTGTCATCAAAGCCCTCTTCAGACGTTGGAAAGCATCGTCACAGTCAACGTCCCAAGTAAAATTCAAATTCTTTTTCGTTAATCGAGTGAGAGGGGCTGATATCTTCGCGAAGTCCTTAATGAACTTCCTATAATAGCCAGCCAGCCCTAAAAAGCTTCTTACTTTGGTTGCGTTCTTCGGCGTTTTCCAATCTTGGATTGCCACTACCTTGGCGGGATCCACAGCTATCCCTTCCTTAGAGACCACGTTTCCTAAGAACCTCACTTCTCTTCTCCAAAAATGGCACTTGGAGAACTTAGCTTTTAGCTGATGTTCTCGTAGGGTCTCTAAGACTTCCCTAAGATGTAGGGCATGATCTTCTTCATTTTTAGAGAAAACCGGAATATCGTCTACAAAGACTACCACAAACTTGTTCAGAAACTCCCTAAAACCCTATTCATTAAGTCAACAAAGTATGCGGGTGCATTCGTCAGACCAAAAGGCTTGACGAGCCACTCGAAGAAACTGTCAGGTGTTCTAAAGGCAGTCTTATCGATGCTATCTTCAGCCACCCTTAGCTGATGAAACCCTGTAGCTAAATCCAGTTGCGAGAAAACCGAAGCACCCACCAATTAATCAAATAAGTCGTATATTCTCGGTAACGGGTGTTTGTTCTTCTTTGTTAGCTTATTCAGCTCTCTATAGTCCACACACAATCTAAGTGAACCATCAGCTTTTGTAGCAAAAACGACTGGAGCACCCCACTCCGAAATACTTCTCCTTATGAACCCCTTCTCAAGCAGTTCTTTCACTTGCTTACTGAGTTCTCTTCTCTCTCTCGGAGCCAAGTGGCACACTGGTAATGCAACTGGCTTTGCATTATCTACTAAGTATATTCGAAAGTCTATCTCACGCCTCGGGGGTAAACCTCGAACTTCATCGAAGACGTCACTATATTCACGGACCACACGAACAGATTTCAAATCATCATTGGATGCGTCTAGGGATTCTAGGAAGCTAAGCATTACCGGACCTCTAGGGTCACAAAAAATATCAAGGTCTTTCCACAACGAGTCAACAATCAAACTACCCTTCTTTCACAGTCTAGGATGGCCCCATATCTAGTTAGCCAAACCATACCTAGAATCAAACCGTAGCCCATGAAGCCAAGAACAAAGGCGTTGCATTCAAACCCAACGCCCAAGATAGACATTCTCAAATCCCGACAAATCATAGAAAGATGAGCTGAACCACCAACAGGATTTGAGACTACTATGGGATCCGAAACTAGACTAGTATTTAGGTGCAGTGTTTCAACTAACGAAGCAAACACAAACGAGTGTGAAGCGCCAGAGTCAAACAAAGTACGAACAGGATGATCAAACATAAAAACTAAACTTTCAACGGAAATGTTTCTACCTCGTTCTTGCAGCGGTGGGACCGCGAGAGCCTGGACCTGCTCCTTTGCCTGCCCTGGTGCCATGAGAGCCTGAAGCTGCCCTCCAGAAGTTCTTTGCCCTTGCCCCTGTTTCCTTGGGTAATCCTTAACTAGATGACTTGCCTCTCCACAGTGGAAACAACCAGTCTTCTTCTTTTTCCTACAGTCTTTACTCAGATGGCCTGGTGTCCCACAATTAAAGCACTTCTTCTTTCCTTTGCCATTATTGTTCTTCCCGCCTTTCTTGTTTTGCTGTTGTGGTTTCTTTTGATCTCCTTTCTTCTCAGGTGCCTTATTAGCATTGGCGCCTTTCTCCTCTTCATGCATAAGCGCCATGTCAACTAGTCTCTCAAAGGTGGACCCCATAAGGATGTGGGTCATAGTTAACCCATGTAGCGGCTCGTTCAAACCCTTAACAAATCTCAGGGCCTTCTTTTCGGGTATATTCACCAAGTCCAAGCCAAATCTCGCCAACTGATTGAACTTGTTAATGTATTCTTTCACTGATAGATTCCCTTGCTTCAACGCCAAAAATATTTCCATATATAAATTTGCTTCAGCCCGTGAGAGAAACTTTGCCTCAAACCTACGCCTGAAATCCGTCCATGTATCAACTGGACGCTCTCCATTAGTAACCTCCCACCAAAACGAGGCCTCATCCTTCATTAACCAGGCAGCTAACTGGACCTTTCTTCCATCTTCAACCTCAAAGATTCCAAACAATTCTTCCACCTCCTTTAGCCAATTTCGAGCTTCAACAAACGTCTCCGACCCGTGAAAAGGTTTCCCGCCCATTGCACGAAAGTCTTGCATATCTTTGCGGAAGTGTCAACACGGGGAGGAGGAGGAGGGGAGGAGGAGGAGCATTTGCTGGGCCTGTGACATTGGCCCTAGCTTCCAGATACCTTCTAAATCATCCTGGTATCAGTATCCCCTCAGGTATCTCGAGAATTCCAGACATACTGAAAAGAAAAATGAAGAGATTCAAATGAAGAATTCGAAAGAAAGATATATGGCTCTTGGGGGTTATGTTTTCAAAATAAACTTTTCTCTTGAAAATACTTTCCTTAAAACGTACTTTTGAAAGTATTTCTTTATAAAAGTGCTTTTGAAAAATAGTTTTTCAAAATTCATATATGTTCTGGTAACCTTCAGCTTTGATACCACGTTTGACACCCCATGTCCATTAATTTCACTCACAAATGGAATGCATTAACTTCTATGGAGCGTTCTAAGTGTGTATAGAACAGAAACTTAACAACAGGACAGATATAAAACAGTACTTAAAAATTTAAAACTTTATTCATTGCAGCGGTAACAGATAAGTTTGATTACATCATCAAAAACCAAAGACTAGAGTCAAGTACATAATATCCATCTTGATTAAATCAGAGTACATAAAATAAAAGACATAACCCCAACATAAAATAGCCATAAATAAGATAGGCTGAACTTTTACTTCAGCGATCCAAGCAACTTCCAAAGAAAGAGATAAAGCTGTCCAAATCAAGCTCCACTAGTACTAGTCCCACCCTGAGCACCTGGGGGGAAAGGGAAGAAAAGAGGTGGAAACAAAGGGGTCAGACATAAAGTCTGGCTAGTGCAATAACTTTAACAATATAATCATTAAGTAACTAGGATAAGGCATAAGCTGGAAAATAAGGAGATGACTGTGAACAAATGGGTATGACAGAGCAAACAAAGGAAATAAGACGAACAAAGATAACGTTAAATGCGCCCCTAATCACTATAGGATAATTACTATACTACACCACCACTAGTCACCCTAAAGGTTGATCCCACCTACAGAACTTAATAATGATAATGGTAGTTTCGTGTACCCCTAGCTACCTTCATAGGTGTTGTCTGCCCCTATCTCCACTAGGTGTACCCGCTACCCCCTTTCGATCGGCTCTCTAACTCGTAGATACCCGTGCTGGCCCCACAGTGGTGTGTATCACTCCCCAAAGTGGCAACCCGATACCACCAAAAATGCACGGCTTATATCTACACGATGCAACAACGTCTTACCTAACTACCCGGGCCCACACACGCATATGAACCCGTTGGACTTACGTTGTCACCGCTAACCCGTTTTGACCTCTTACAATCAAATCCAGTACGCGTGTCCCGTCCTCGACTTGGGTCGAGCCCACAAGGATACTTAATGGGTTACTGGTTTGAAAAGGGCCCCCATGCATGACACAAGCTTTCCACCTATGCTCGGTCCCCTTTAAGGTTTTCCCACTTAACCCCATTCTTATTCATGTCTTCTTACATGTTTCAATCTTGGTTAAGTGCATCTAATCGTATTTCAAATGCCACCCAAGGCGCCCACTTAATTCCACATGCCACCCAAGGCACCCACTTAACCCCCCATGTCCCACCACATGTTTATCTGGTTAAGTGTTTCTTAATTCATTAACATCGTAACCTTGTAAAGACCTCCCACATTAGACTGGCATTAGTGGCAGTTGGATTTGCCGGGCGGGTCCGGGCAGTCTTACACCACAAACGAGCCTAACCTCATGTCTTTACAACTGTTACGCATTTAATTCATGCCTTTGACCTCTCACATTAGACTGGCATTTTTGGCAGCTGGATTTGCCGGGCGGGTCCGGGCAGTCTTACACCACAAAAGAGTCTAACCTCGTGTCTTAGGCGGTTTATTATTACATATCTTCATTTAACCCCAAATTGGATTATTATCCCTATTCAAATTTGTAAATAAATTCCAAATTCATTTATGTCCATAATTGTCTCAATTATGTCCATAAATACCAATTATGCCAATTAATATCTTAAATTTATTATATGCCTTTTTCAGGCCATTTATGCCCATTCTCAATAGGTGTATATTCAATATTACCCCCATCGTCCCCACGTTGTTCATTCGTTTACCATGACATATATATTAGACTATCAATTAGTCTAACACATAAAAGGGAAGAAACATCACAAAATTTGCATAACACCCAAAATAGATCTAACTTGCAAATAAGATTTACATCATAACTTGCATAAACTTTGTATAGTCATGAATCCAAACATAAACCTAAAAGGTGTGAACTTGCATGTATATAGTATAGTTTTTCACCTAAAACTACCATAGGCCATAATCACAAACTTGCATAAAACTATACATGTCATAGATCTAAACATAGAGGTGTAAACTTGCATATATGTGATATAGCTTTTCCCCTAAAACTTGCATAGGCCATAGTCACAAACTTGCATAAAACGATGTCAAACGTGAATCAAGTTGAACATAGATGATTTGGCATATAAAAAGGGATCCACAACAAAACTATCATGATAAACATCAAGCATATATTCACAAAAGATTACATTTTTCCCAATGATTCACAAACATAGCCATATAACCCAATTTATATCTCAACCCAATTAACTTATTAATTATCTTATTAAAGAAATTGAACTCACAACTCAAAGAAGGTCTTGAGTTCTGAAATCTGAGTTCTGAAATTGATTTAGCTCGCCTCTGAAGTAAACAATTAGTTGTTGTTGTTATAAACTTGAATTGAATTGAGTTGATTAGCTTTACTTCCTCTCTAATTGGTGGCGGCTACTCTAGGTTGCAAGGTGATAGCATGACGGCCATGCTTCTAATTTTGATTAGGTTTTAGGGTTTGAGTCTACATGTGTTTATATAGAGTTTAGAATTAATTTAGGCCATCCGATCAACATAGAATTAACCTCATCCATTCAGACCAGATCAGAACAATCCAGAAACCCTAATGACTCAGCAACCAGTCACAAAATCGTCATCACTCAAATCTGCCCGGGGGGGGGGGAGGGGGGAAGGTCGATCCCCAGGTCGATATGTAGGGGGAGATCGACACTAGGGTCGACCCCCTGGTCGACCTGGGTCCTGGGCGGGAATTTTCCCGCCCAGCCCGCTTCTGACTTCTGATTTTGAAATTTGAATTTATTTCGAGCTGTTTGAATTTATTAAATTTTCTGGAAACTTCCGAAAGCCATAACTTCTTCATACGAAGTCCAATTTACGCAAACTCGGACTCTATCTCAACCAGAATTCCGAGACAAACACAATGGCATAACCCGTTTCCCTTGATTCTCACATTTAAAATTAAGTATTCTTTAATTTGTTAGTTTATGTTAACAGAAAACACGGGGTGTTGCATAAACTCAACAAAAAATATACATGATGTAATACATGTCACTTGTGCACATTCATATCATATATATCAGTCGTGTCATTAATGTGTGTCATTTGTGTACAACATATAATAAAATTTTCTAAAACAATCATATGCATTTCATAGCATTTCGAATGTACAGAATTCCACTTCTATAAAATGTAAGTCAAGTGTGAGATAAACTCACCTTTCATGGCATATAAAATGAAGATGATACAGGTTGATACGAACACGGAAACGAAAACATGATGCGCCATTCCAATTACAAGCACGACTACGCTCTTTTTGATATCGTGGTATGAACATATTCACAAAACAATGCTCCAAGCAATTTAAATGAAGGGAGTAGACATGTTTTGGATTAGGAAGATGAATTTTGATTTTTACAATTTTTTTATAAAAAGTGAATAAATTTTAGTCATCTTAAAATAAATTTTTGGACCAGTAAACATTGGAATCTGAAAAGGTCGTTAATAAAAAAGTTGTTGCAAATTCTTTTCTCTTGAATTTAAAAAAAAGGAAACTGGTTTTCGATAAAAAAATTGAAGGAGATACAACCTAAACAATGGCAGCCAATTTTTTAAGTCAGAAATATGGGTACGAAAATGCATCTGAAAGATTGGCAATTTCAACCTAAATATATTCAAAAAATTTGAAAAAGTGTTCAACATAAAAGTTGTAGCTATTTCAATTCTACACAATTTAAAAAATAATACGAATTTCGACTTTCTAATAGAAATTTATGACCACTGCAACGTAGGTCAAAAATTTAGAAAAACTAAAAATAAAAAGGACTTTGATTTTTAAGGGAAAAATGGTCATGGCTAGGGTTTTCAGTAGGGTCCGCTTACTAGAGTTGAAGGAATGTCAGATAGGTGTGGTTAAATCAGTGGTGAAGGTGGTGGCCAATAGGGTGATGGGTGGTAAGGTCTTGATTGGGAAGAAAGATGGTTGTTTGCATTTCTAGATCTAAATTTTCACAATTCCCAAATCAACGGAAATTTGAAATTAAAATGGATTAGATAATATAGATAGAGAATAGGAATCATTAAAATAATTAGAATTTACCTGGCACTGATTTGTGAAAGGAAGAGATGTCAGATTGGAAGAAAAGTTAATGAGGAAGAAAGAAGAAGGCGAGAAAAGAAGAAGCTTTGCAATTCCATGTTGATTTGTTTTGATTTTGTTCTTTTTTGCTTGCAATTCATTTTCATCAAATCCTTTTCCATTGCAATTCGATTTGTACAATTCTGTTTTTATGTGATACGTAGATTTGTATTTAGACATGGAAGAGCAAAGAGAATGAAGAATTTTAGAAAATAAGTGAATGAGGTGAAGAAATACAGTAGAATTGAATTGGATTTTTTACTCCGACGGCTCTATCCATGGCTTCTCTCTGATTCTCCAACAATTTATTCTCCTCTTTTCTTCTAACTTATCGCTCCATGTGTTCTACTATTGAGCTCTCTCTCTCACTCCCGTCTTAACATCAAGCTTACAACTTATGTGACAATCGATTTCAACCAATTTTGGGGTTATGAAATCAAACTGTGCAGAAAGCGACTTTCTTGTTCGTGGTAGCTTCACTTGACCTTGCCCATCGGTCGATGCCATCTCTAAATCTGTTGACGTTGTGGTTTCTGGTCCTCTCAGTGGATATTACTGGATCTCTTCAGTCGAGATTCGTTCGGGGTTCTGGGTACTTCTAATGCTTTGGTAAGGCATCGGTTCTTGGTGGTTGAGGATTGTTTCTTGGAATTGCTTCTGGTGTATAATAGGTCTCTGGAATTGTATCCTCTATTGGCAAGGTTGTCTGTTGTTGGTGGCCCTACTTGTTTTGGGGACACGATCTGTTCGAATGGCAACAAGGCGTAGGGGATTTCATCACCCCTTTTATTTTGTGTTTGTCCTTTAAAGGAATCACTTTTTCAACGACTACCCATGAACTTCGTGCATCGCCCACCGACTTGATGCTTGGCTCCCTGTATTGCAATGGTTCTCCTGGACCACTCGCCTTTGCTGGCCCATGTTTAGGAAGAGTGCGCGTTGGGGAGTTGATGACCCCAATCCGAACTTTCCCAACATTCGAGCCAACAAAGGTTAGCCCTATTTATTCAAGTTCAATGCATGGTTATGTGGGTGTTGTTACATCTGTTAAGCGTAAATGATGCAGATGACAGAAACATCACTCTATTGTTCATACTAAGGCCTCCTTTATGGTCGGTTGTGCTTCTGTGGACTGTGTTGTCACCTCTTTGGATGCTTCAGCACAGGCTCCCCTGCGTTAGCTTTAGCTAACTGTTTCTCGTCACTTAACACATAGTTTGAGGCAAATGATGGGTTTCTTGATCGTGACTGGCGTCGGAGCAGCGAATATGCTGCGACGTCGTCAGGTTGAAGGAATTTGGGTAGTCTCAGTTTGCAACCACGTTGAATGATGATTGGCGTGGTAAACAAGGTTGATAATGTTATGGAGATGGTTTCTTTGTAGGTGGCTCAAAGATCTTTGGTTTGTTCTGTGTCTTCTTGCTTAGGCATCGCTTTGTTTGGTGAGGAGGATCCAGAAGGCTCTGGATCGGTGCATCGGTTGGGCTATGATATTAGGTTGTTGCACTTCTATGTGGTTCTTCAACGTGTGAATGTTGGAGATGTTATTTCGAGGGAGGTGAGTTTTGACATATTCATGGTTATTGGCCATGATTTCTTGAATGTGCATGTTTCAACAGTATACTTGTATGGCATTCATACTGCCTCTTTATAACCAAGTTTTCCCAGTTTTAGTTTTATTTAATCCCAAAGTGCCTTTATGAATTTCTATTTGCTTGTGTAATGTAACAACCCGTATTTTAATAACGTGTAATAACCATAAATCAAGGCAGAATTAATTTTTAAAATAAGAATTAAGGGCAACAGGTTACGCCATTACGTTCGTCTCGAAATTCTGCTTGGAAACGAGTCCGAGTTTTCGAAAATCGGAGTCCGTATGACCAAGTTATGACCCTTCGAAGTTTCAGAAATTTCTAGTTCAAAAACAGCTCAGAATTCGAATTCAAATTTCGAATTCAAACCCCAGAACGGACTGGGCGGGAAATTTCCCGCCCAGGACCAGGTCGACCTGGGGGTCGACCATAGAGTCGACCTGCCCAGGACCAGGTCGACCTGGGTGTCGACCTGGTTGCCGAGCCCATTTTTGAGTCAGAATTCACTCTGATGTTTCTAGTCCGATTTATGTCTAAATTCGTTGGCCTGACCCTATATAAACAGCCCCTAACTCTAGTCTCTCTACACAAATTCTCTCTGGTCTTATGCTGCTAAAACTCTGGTTGAAAATTTAGAGAAAAAGGAATTGCTTCTTCTCCAACAAGGCTACGTGTAGAGTATTGCTGTTAGGGGGATTTCTGTTAGACTCGATATTCAACATCGTCTCTTTGTTTTCTAATTCTCAAACCACGATCTGTAAGCCCCAGTTACTTTTAGATATAAACTTTAAACTTAATATGGACATGTTGTAAATTGAAATTGAACCTAAGTATGATAATTATCTTGGATTTGTCATTGTATATCTTGGGTCTATTATTGTTCCTTTTGGATCTATTATTTTTGGATCTACTATTATTCACCTTGGATCTATTCTTGACTTGTGGTAATATTTATATGAAATTGATTTGGGGCCTAAACATGTTGTAAACCTAAACCCCTCATGTCCATGATGTTAACATGCCTGTGATGTTGAATTAGTTGTTATTCACAAGTTTGGGGTTATTATCTTATGTCAACAGTTACCATGACTATCACCCTATTTTGCTAGGTTAGATATTTGATACCACTATTCCATATGCCAGTATTGTTGTAGTCATTTATCTCAAGTTATACCATGCTTGACTTATAATCACTTTTTCCACCTTATGCCCGTTCTTTCTATGTTATTCCCTAATTATATTTGTTTGTATCGATTCGAATTCACGTGCGATGGGAATACGATTTGGGTAGTGTAGGCAAACCTGAATTTACTATAAACTTGAAACGTGAACATTGTTATAACTTGAACCTGGATATGGACATTAACTTGACACGATTTGACATGAAACATGACATGAAAACTTGACATGAATTTAGACTCGAAACTTGAACCTGGACATGACACTTAGAATAAGCTTGAAATGGCCAACTCGAGGTTGGGTTGAGTTTGCAGTGTAAATCTGCCCGGAACCGCCCGACGAATCCAGTAACTGCAAACAATAGGATCCAATGTGGGTAGTTGGTCATATCGCACCTAAAACCCGAGGTTAGACTATGTTGTGGTGTAAATCTGCCCGGAACCGCCCGGCAAATCCAGTGACCACAATAACTAGTCTAATGTGAGAGGTTGGGGTGCATTAATGAATTTATGATACAGGTTAGGGTTAAGTCATGAACCACTTGAATATACTTAACCAATTTGACATGATTATTTGATAAGGTTAAGTCATGAACCGCTTGAACACACTTAACCAACTTGATACATGATTTGGATAGGGTTAAGTCACGAATTTGAATGACAACACTTAACCCATTAGAAACCCTAGTTACGCGGTCCTTTTCAGCAGTAACCCACTTAGATGTATCACGATACCCTGGAACTAGGCAGGGTAGGGCATGATTACTGGGCTGATTGTAAGCGACCAGAACGACGGCTGAGTAGGTGCGCCATTGTAGGTTCAGGCGGACTATGGTCGTGCACATAGTCCGGAGTTGAAAAAGTAGGCATTGGGCACCAGTAGGTTTACACTGTGCGTGCTTGATTCGTGTCGGTGGTTGGCACCCTAGGGCTTGATACACCCTAGGGTGGACCTAGCACAGGTGACTACATTTCGTGATTGGGCCGTATGACACAGACACATGACGAGCTAGAACTTATAGGGAGCCGATCGATTAGTAGATCGTACCGTAGGACCCCGTAATGGGTCACTTCATGATATTGGGCCAAGGGATCATTTCATGGTTGATACTTGACATGGGTTAGAATACTAGTACAGTTGGTGCAGCGAATCTTGAATATGCGATGCTAGACTTGATTTATCTTGTTATCTTAGTTATCTTGACAGATTTATTATCATCCATATGTTTACTTTCTGTTTGCTCATGTCTTGTTAACTTTACTAGTTTTTATACTGAAAGTCACTAGGACTTACCTGTCTTTATGACTGATCCTTTTTCTTTCGCCTCTTTTTCTTTCATTCCCCCCCCCCCAAGGTTCTCAGGGAGGAAACACTAGCTCTTAGCTTGAATTTAGCTTGCTTTCTGTCAGCTCATGTACGGTTTGGCCTTGAGCTATGCTATGGCTGCACTTCTGCTATTTTGGGGAATAATTTACTTTTGTTATCTTAAGTTTATGCTTCTTTATTTAGAACTTGATGAAATGGAATAATCTTTACCTTGGATATATGAGGTTTTGACTCTTTTCTTGAAAGTAATAAAATTTGGTTTTTAATTTCTATCGCTGCTTTATGTTCTGCCTTGTGATATCTCTGTGTATGTTTACCTAGATAATACTCCACCAAAACTAGTGAATTCCCTTTGTGAGTGACCCTAGCGGAGGTGGGGTGTTACATTTGGTATCAGAGCAGAAGGTTACCGGATGGGGCAAAAGTTTTAAAAACCTCCTAAAACAATTTTCCAAAACCATTTATAAAGAAGCATTTTTCAATAAAAGTTTTATGTTTAAAAAAGGCTATTCCCCAAAAGCCATTAGCACTTTCCTTTGTTTCCTCGTTTGAATCTTTTTCTTTTCGTTTTTCTGCATGTCTGATCTTAACCTTCCTGAGGGAGTACCCGTACCTGGATGGTTCTGAAGGTACTTAGAAGCTAGGGCCAACGGCGTGGGCCCGGCAGACATCCCTCCTCCTCCTCCCCCAGTGGCCGCGGTTACTCCTCCTCCTGGTACCGCCTTTGCCAAAATATGCAAAGACTTTAAAGCAATGGGCGGCAAGAACTTTGTTGGAACTGAAACCTTTGTTGAGGCACGAAACTGGCTAAAAGAGACTGAAGACTTGTTTATTATCTTCAATGTGGAGGACCATAGGAAAGTTCAGTTGGCAGCATGGTTGTTGAAAGAGGAAGCTGCATTTTGGTGGGAAGTCACCAACGCTACCAGGCCAGTTGAGACTTGGGCAGACTTTAGAGAGAGGTTTGGGCTTAAATTCTTATCGTCAGGAGAAGAGAACCTTCAGATGGAGAGGTTCCTAGCACTCAAGCAAGGGGACGTGTCTGTTAGGGAGTACGTGAATAAGTTTAATCAGCTTGCTCGGTTCGGTTTGGACTTGGTCAACACGGCCCAGAAAAAGGTTGTACGCTTTGCTCGAGGATTGAACGAGCCACTACACAGTTTGGCCATAACTCATATACCCATGGGGGCGACCTTTGAAAGCTTGGTGGATATGGCTCTACTTCATGAGGAAGACAAGAATAGCAAGAAGGAGGTTAAGCCTAATGAGACTCAGAATAAGAAAGTTGACTTCAAGAAGGGAGGCAACAAGAATAACAAGAACAACAACAACAATACTAACAAACCATGTGAGACAAGGAAGTGTAACTTTTGTGGTATTACGGGACATCCAGCTAAAGACTGTAGAAATAAAAAGAGAAAGTTGGGTGGATGCTTTCATTGCGGGGATACTGGACACTTCAGCAAAGATTGCCCTAAGAAGCAAGGGCAGGGGCAAGGGCAGACCCAACGAGCAGGACTTTCTGGAGGGCAGTTGCATGCTCTCAACACCACTCCAGCTCTTGACCGAGGTAGTAATATTTCTGTAGAAAGCCTTGTTTACATTTCTGACTTTCTTGCCCGAACTTATTTGACTCTGGCGCATCGCATACTTTTATTTCTTCTGGTATTGCTGAAAATCTGCACCTAAGTACTAGTCTAGTTGAGGATCCCGTTAGTGTTTCAAATCCAATTGGGGGCTCCGCTCATTTATCTATGATGTGTATGGATTTGAGGATTTCTATCTTAAGCGTAGAATTCACGTGTAATGCTTATGTTCTCGGATTTATGGGATACGGTTTGATCCTAGGTATGGATTGGTTGTCCAATTATGGAGCCATTCTTGATTGTGAACGAAGGGTAGCGAGGCTCATGACTCGCCTTGGTAATACCCTTGAAATTTCTTATAACCCTAAGGGTCCAGTCATGTTGTCTTATCTTGAATCTCTTGACTCGTCCATCGACAATTTGCAATCTGTAAGAGTGGTCTGAGAATATCCAGATGTCTTTGATGAGGTGAAGGGGTTACCCCCTAAACGCGAGATAGATTTTCGTATTTATCTTGTTGATAATGCCAAGCCAGTTTCATTGCCCGTTAGGCACATGGCCCCACGAGAAAGAAGAGAGCTCAGTAAACAAGTTAAGGAGTTGCTTGAGAAAAATTTCATAAGACGAAGCATTTCTGAATGGGGTGCTCCGGTGGTATTCGCTACTAAGGCGGATGGTTCGCTTCGTCTATGCGTAGATTATCGTGAGTTAAACAAGCTAACTAAGAAAAATAGACACCCACTACCAAGAATCGACAATTTGTTTGACCAGCTTGTGGGAGCATCTGTTTTCTCTCAATTCGATCTAGCCACAGGATTCCATCAGCTTAGAGTGGCTGAGGATAGCATTGACAAAACTGCGTTTAGGACTCCAGATGGGTTCTTCGAATGGCTCGTCATGTCGTTTGGGTTAACGAATGCACCCGCGTACTTTGTAGATTTGATGAGTAGGGTGTTTCGGGAGTTCCTTAACAAGTTTGTAGTGGTTTTCGTGGACGATATTTTAATCTTCTCAAAGGATGAAGAAGAGCATGCTAGACATCTCAAGGAAGTCATGGATACGCTTAGAACACACCAGTTAAAGGCTAAGTTCTCCAAATGCCATTTTTGGAGGAAGGAAGTTCGGTTTCTTGGACATGTAGTTTCTAAGCAAGGCATAGCTGTGGACCCCGCAAAGGTAGTTGCGGTGCAAGACTGGAAAATTCCTAAGAACGCAACGGAGGTGAGAAGCTTTCTCGGTTTGGCAGGCTAGTATAGGAAGTTCATTAAGGACTTCGCTAAGATTTCAGCTCTTCTTACTAGGTTAACGAAGAAAAACCTAGCGTTTGCATGGGACATAGAATGTGAGATTGCTTTTCAGAGACTCAAGAGTGCTCTCACCACAGCTCCAGTTTTGGCATTACCTGACGGAAGTAAGATGTTTACGGTGTACACAGATGCGTGTGGCACAGGATTAGGCGTTGTCCTAATGCAAGAAGGGAAAGTGATATGCTATGGGGGTAGACAACTTAAAGTTCATGAGAAGAACTATCCCACACATGACTTGGAGTTGGCGGCGATCATTTTTGCACTTAAATCTTGGTGCCATTATCTTCTAGGGGAGAGGTTCGAGCTGTATATCGACCACAAATCGCTTAAGTACCTCTTCTCACAGAAAGACTTGAATCTGAGACAACAGCGGTGGATGGAATTCTTGGCATTATATGACTTCGATATAGCTTATACTCCTGGTAAGGGTAACGTGGTGGCAGATGCGCTAAGTAGGAAAAGGTTGACCTTGAGCCCCTTGTTTGTTGAAAGGAAAAGTCTAGAGTTTATAGCAACCTTTGATTTTACTCCTGCTGTTGAGTCATTGACTGTTACGTTAGCATCTCTTGAGTTAAGACCTACACTTCTAGATCAAGTAGGGACTTCACAGAAGGAAGACCCACAGATAGTCGAAATCATGGACAAGATGATTAGTGGTGAGACGTCAAGTCACCTCGGTAGGTATGCCATAGATGACAAGGGATGGATAAGGCGTGATGGAAGGCTATGTGTCCCACAAGTGGGAGACTTAGTAAGGAAAGTTCTCGAAGAGGCACACCACTCGAAGATGACTATACATCCCGGAGGGGATAAGATGTACAGAGATATAAAATGCATATTCTTTTGGGTTGGAATGAAAAAGGACGTGGCAGAGTTCGTTTCAAAGTGCATGGTGTGCCAACAAGTAAAGGTCGAGTCAAAGAAGCCCGGTGAGCTATTACATCCTTTGGAGGTTCCGCAATGGAAATGGGAGAGTATCTCTAGGGATTTCGTGGATGGACTGCCTAGGTCAAGGAAGGGAAATACTAGCATATGGGTCATAGTTGATAGACTCACGAAAAGTGCTCACTTCATTCCGGTGAAAAGCAAGAGGACCGCATCATGACTAGCGTCTATTTACCTTCGAGAGGTAGTACGGTTGCACGGGGTTCCTTCTAGTATAGTTAGTGATCATCACCCGATTTTCACTAGCCAGTTTTGGAATAGTCTGCAAGAAGCAATGGATACACGACTAAGCTTAAGCACGGCCTATCACCCGCAGACGGATGGACAAACCGAAAGGGTAAATAGGGTACTAGAGGATCTTTTGAGGCTATGCATTCTTGACTTTGGTGGTACGTGGGAAGACCATCTTTCTCTCGTGGAGTTTACATATAATAATAGTTACCAAGCTAGCATCGGAATGGCACCGTTCGAAGCCCTGTATGGAAGACCGTGCAAGTCGCCAACTTGTTGGTGGGAGACAACAGACAGGCTTATACTTGGGCCTGACATGATAAGAGACACTTCTGAGAAGGTTGAGTTGATAAGAAGACGGATGAAAACGGCCCAAGATAGACAGAAATCTTATGCGGACAAGAGAAGGACAAACCTAGAGTTCGAAGTCGGAGATATGGTCTTTATAAAAGTTTCTCCTTTACGCAGTGTGGTTCGTTTTGGAGCGGTTGGAAAGCTAGCACCAAGGTTCATAGGATCGTTCCCTATCACTAAGAGGATTGGGCAGATGGCCTATAAGGTAGAATTACCCGAGAGGCTGGCCAGAGTACACAATGTCTTTCATGTCTCGCATCTCCGAAAGTGCTTACATGAATCAGCCGAAGTGGTTGAGCCAAGCATCCTTGAAGGCGTAGAAGTGGAAAAAGAAGCAACATTGAGGCGAGTCTCGATTCGTATCTTAGGAATGGAGATCAAGAAGCTAAGGAATCGAGAAGTCAAGCTAGTTAAAGTACAGTGGAGTGAAGCCCAAGAAGACGCAACTTGGGAAACCGAAGAGAAGATACGCGCGCTTTACCCATTTCTTTTTAAGGGTACATTCTCGATCTCTTTTCCTATAAGCTTGAAAACCTTTCGTAACATGCTTTTACTACCTATGTTTGCCTTGTTATCTTCTCGATCTTATCTTGAGAACCTTAGGTAGAACCATATGGATGTAAACATGTGATTGAAACATGTTATGGTTGGTGTTTGCAAATGGTTGCAAGTGTTTACAAGTGATTGCTAGTGGATGCATGACACACATTAGGCACTAGATCGGCTCAGTCACATTTTCATGTTGCATATGCATGAGTGCTTATACTTGTACATGGATGGAACTTGTTATGCTATCACTTGGATGTTGCATATGAATGAATGTTTGTGCACTCATGTAGAGATTATAAAGTATGTTAGGAATTTCGCATACATGTTGGATTCATTACACTAACATATTTTGCATTAAGGAGGTCTACTGAATCAGTAACCGCCTGATCTTTTGCATTAGATAAGTACATATACACACACTTTCTGCATATGTTCATACAGCACTAGAAATCTTTTAAGGACAATGGTTTCTTGTGGATGATGTTTTGAGTAGATGGATGATGGATGGTAGGACACATCCTCCCAAACTTAGAGATTTCGGGGACGAAATCCTTTAAGGAGGGAAGAATATAGCAACCTGTATTTTAATAACGTGTAATAACCATAAATCAAGGCAGAATTAATTTTTAAAATAAAAATCAAGGGCAATGGGTTACACCATTACGTTCGTCTCGAAATTCTGCTTGGAAACGAGTCCGAGTTTTCGAAAATCGGAGTCCGTATGACCAAGTTATGACCCTTCGAAGTTTCAGAAATTTCAAGTTCAAAAACAGCTCAGAATTCGAATTCAAATTTCGAATTCAAACCCCAGAACGGACTGGGCGGGAAATTTCCCGCCCAGGACCAGGTCGACCATAGAGTCGACTTGCCGAGCCCATTTTTGAGTCAGAATTCACTCTGATGTTTCTAGTCCGATTTCTGTCTAAATTCGTTGGCCTGACCCTATATAAACAGCCCCTAACTCTAGTCTCTCAACACAAATTCTCTCTGGTCTTATGCTGCTAAAACTCTGGTTGAAAATTTAGAGAAAAAGGAATTGCTTCTTCTCCAACAAGGCTACGTGTAGAGTATTGCTGTTAGGGGGATTTCTGTTAGACTCGATATTCAACATCGTCTCTTTGTTTTCTAATTCTCAAACCACGATCTGTAAGCCCCAGTTACTTTTAGATCTAAACTTTAAACTTAATATGGACATGTTGTAAATTGAAATTGAACCTAAGTATGATAATTATCTTGGATTTGTCATTGTATATCTTGGGTCTATTATTGTTCCTTTTGGATCTATTATTTTTGGATCTACTATTATTCACCTTGGATCTATTCTTGACTTGTGGTAATATTTATATGAAATTGATTTGGGGCCTAAACATGTTGTAAACCTAAACCCCTCATGTCCATGATGTTAACATGCCTGTGATGTTGAATTAGTTGATATTCACAAGTTTGGGGTTATTATCTTATGTCAACAGTTACCATGACTATCACCCTATTTTGCTAGGTTAGATATTTGATACCACTATTCCATATGCCAGTATTGTTGTAGTCATTTATCTCAAGTTATACCATGCTTGACTTATAATCACTTTTTCCACCTTATGCCCGTTCTTTCTATGTTATTCCCTAATTAGATTTGTTTGTATCGATTCGAATTCACGTGCGATGGGAATACGATTTGGGTAGTGTAGGCAAACCTGAATTTACTATAAACTTGAAACGTGAACATTGTTATAACTTGAACCTGGATATGGACATTAACTTGACACGATTTGACATGAAACATGACATGAAAACTTGACATGAATTTAGACTCGAAACTTGAACCTGGACATGACACTTAGAATAAGCTTGAAATGACCAACTCGAGGTTGGGTTGAGTTTGCAGTGTATATCTGCCCGGAACCGCCCGACGAATCCAGTAACTGCAAACAATAGGATCCAATGTGGGTAGTTGGTCATATCGCACCTAAAACCCGAGGTTAGACTATGTTGTGGTGTAAATCTGCCCAGAACCACCCGGCAAATTCAGTGACCACAACAACTAGTCTAATGTGAGAGGTTGGAGTGCATTAATGAATTTATGCTACAGGTTAGGGTTAAGTCATGAACCACTTGAATATAATTAACCAATTTGACGCGATGATTTGATAAGGTTAAGTCATGAACTGCTTGAACACACTTAACCAACTTGATACATGATTTGGATAGGGTTAAGTCGCAAATTTGAATGACAACACTTAACCCATTAGAAACCCTAGTTACGCGGTCCTTTTCAGCGGTAACCCACTTAGATGTATCACGATACCGTTGGACTAGGCAGGGTGGGGCACGATTACTTGGCTGATTGTAAGCGACCAGAACGACGGCTGAGTAGGTGCGCCATTGTAGGTTCAGGCGGACTTTGGTCGTGCATGTAGTCCGGAGTTGAAAAAGCAGGCATTAGGCACCAGTAGGTTTACACTGTGCGTGCTTGATTCGTGTCGGTGGTTGGCACCCTAGGGCTTGATACACCCTAGGGTGGACCTAGCACAGGTGACTACATTTCGTGATTGGGCCGTATGACACAGACACATGACGAGCTAGAACTTGTAGGGAGCCGATCGATTAGTATATCGTACCGTAGGACCCCGTAATGGGTCACTTCATGATATTGGGCCAAGGGATCATTTCATGGTTGATACTTGACATGGGTTAGAATACTAGTACGGTTGGTGCAGCGAATCTTGAATATGCGATGCTAGACTTGATTTATCTTGTTATCTTAGTTATCTTGCCAGACTTATTATCATCCCTATGTTTACTTTCCGTTTGCTCATGTCTTGTTAACTTTACTAGTTTTTATACTGAAAGTCACTAGGACTTACCAGTCTTTATGACTGACCCTTTTTCTTTCGCCTCTTTTTCTTTCGTTCCCCCCCCCCCCCAGGTTCTCAGGGAGGAAACACTAGCTCTTAGCTTGGATTTATCTTGCTTTCTGTAAGCTCGTGTACGGTTTGGTCTTGAGCTATGCTATGGCTGCACTTCTGCTATTTTTGGGGAATAATTTACTTTTGTTATCTTAAGTTTATGCTTCTTTATTTAGAACTTGATGTAATGGAACAATTTGTACCTTGGATATATGAGGTTTTGACTCTTTTCTTGAAAGTAATAAAATTTGGTTTTTAATTTCTACCGCTGCTTTATGTTCTGCCTTGTGATATCTCTGTGTATGTTTACCTAGATAATACTCCACCAAAACTAGTGCATTCCCTTTATGAGTGACCCTAGCGGAGGTGGGGTGTTACATGTAAGTCGATAGGCTTTGTTGGTTTCTTTTGTGAGTGTGTTTTGGCTTTGTCTTCTGAGATCGAACCGTTTGGTTCAGATCATTTATCGGTCTTTGGTGGTGTTTTCGATTCCACCACCGCTGGCTTCTCTAATCTTATGTGTTCCTTTGGTTTTGTTTTTCTATGCTTTTAGGGCCCTGTTTGTTTTGGCAAAGTGGTCTACAATCTCATGGTTTGCTTTAGTTTTGACTTAACAGCTCTGTTTTTTTGGTTGTGGGTTTCTTGAGGTTTTGTCGGAGGCAGCATACAGTGATGGATGGTTTGGCTTGGCGGTATCCCTGTTGCAGACGTATATTAGACCGTGTTTTGGTCCACTGTACATGTTGTTAGGAATATTGTCAACTGAATTGGACATCACTGTATGTCACAAGCCTGAGGTTAGATTCTGGAACTGTACCTACGATTGGGGGTTGTCAATCTAATGACAGCTCCGTATTATTATAGTTCATGCAGGAACTAGTGGTGCATAACTTGACATACCCTACATTTATGCATGTTTTTTCTATTACCTCGGTGCGTACTCCCTAGCCTGCTGTTGAGTCCCGTGCTTTTGTTTCTTCTTTTCTTAGTAAAACCGAGATAGCGATCATTAACAATTGTCTATCTCAACTTATTAAGAATTCTTACCCTTCGAGGTCAGGGGCATCTAGTTTTCACCTGTTTGCTAATGGTTCCGGGGTTTCTTTCGAGCATCCCGAAACTAGTAAGGAGACTTCTCGTGGGTCGCGGCGAAGACCAAGCGCTGGTCCTCGCACTCCTCGCACCATCCGCACATGCTCTATAGCGATGTCCTAGTAGATTGTACGATCTACTCATCACACACTTTACCTTATTTGAGCAGATCCCCAGTGTTTATCCCTTGGGAGTTGATAATTGTTTTCCTTTTTTTTTCTTTGAATGGTGAATTTTTTGTTTTGGAATGTTCGTGGTATTGGCAACGATGCGTCAACAGCTAGACTGAAGCGCATCGTTAGGAAGCATTATGTTTGTTTGGTGGCTCTTCTCGAGCTTTTCATTGGCCCGGAAGTGATCATTAGTATCGTCTTATTCATTGGGTTTGGTGGATCCATTGACAATGTGTCTGCTAAGATATGGATTCTTTGGTCCGAAGAAGTGGTCGTTCGCTCTATCTTCGACTCAGACCGGCTTCTCTCGGTGGTCTGCTCCACTCCGTCCATCTCTTCTTCTTTCCTGTTTTCGACGGTTTACGCGAAGTGTGATCGGATTGAGAGGTTAAACCTATGATCTGACATCCTCTTTCTCTCTGACCTAGGCTTCGGGGCTCAATTATGGGAAAGGACTTTAATGTGGTCACCTGTTAGGTTGAGAAAAGAGGAGGCAATGCTGTTAACCGGGCCGCGGTAGCAGATTTCAATTCCTTCGTTGTTGGCTCGGGCCTGTCTAAGGTCTCCTTCATCGGTTCAGCCTTTACTTGGTGTAATAACCAGGAATGGGAAAACTGAATTCTTTCCAGGCTTGATAGAGTATTCGGATCGGAAGATTGGTTTAGTCTTCCTTCCATGTACTCTGCCTCTCATCTTCATCGTACCTTAGCGAATCATGCTCCTATGATTCTCCATGACTCTTCCTTATCTCTCTCTGGTCCGTTATCTTTTAGGTTTCAAATTATGTGGAGATCCCACAATTCTTTTCATCATGTCGTGGAAGATTCTTGGAACTCCATCATCTCTGGCTCTTATGCTGTTGTGTTTTCTCGTAAGCTGCATCGTCCCAAGGCTTGTCTTAATGGTTAGGACATGCATGTTTTCAAGAACATCTTCGACCATATTAGGGTGGCCGAAGAGCGGTTGATCTTAGCTGAAGGGTCCTTCGACGGTCCTTCGATGAGGACCCTTCACCGGCTAGTAAGGAAGCTTAGGCGCTTGCTCAGCTTGCCTTCTCATCGGAGCTTCGTATTGAAAATGACTATCTTCGCCAGAAGGCGAGGATCAAGTGGGTGGTCAAAGGAGAGACGAACTCCAAGTTATTCCACTCTTTTATCAGAAAGAAGAATAGTCTTCTCTCGATTCGCCAGATCCATCGCCCAAATCTCTCGTTGGCTTCCACGCCGGATGAAGTCAAAGAGACAGTTCTTTCACATTTTCAATCCTTCTTGGGCTCTCCCTCTATGGCATTTTATGATCCCGCCTTGTTATCCTACATTCCCAGTTTGGTACTTACTTCGAAGAGTGCGGACCTGGCTGTACCTCCTTCTTCACAAGAGATACGTGTTTGCATTTTCGCACTAAGTAAGGATAATGCAAGTGGACCTGATAGTTTCAATGGGGTCTTCTATTATTCTGTTTGGCCGATTATCCAATTAGATTTTTGTCTAGCTATTCGGCTTTACTTTAGCGGTGGAACGCTTCCTCAAGGATGAACTTCCACCAATCTGGTGCTCATTCCCAAGTATGAGAATCCTCGTTCTTGCACGGATTTTCATCCTAGCTTGTGTAACTTCTATAACAAGGTCATTTCTAAGGTTCTAGCAACTAGGCTAGCTCTGTTGCTTAAGTATATTATCTCGTCTTCTCAGGCAGGGTTTGTAAAAAGACGCTTGATTATAGACAACTTCTTCTAGCCTAGGAGCTTGTTTCCTAGATCGATCGTAAGTTCAGAGGTTTTAATTTTGTCGTTAAGCTGGACATAGCGAAGAATTACAACCTTATGTCTTGCTTTTTTATTATCAAGGTTCTAAGGGATTTTGGTTTCCTGGAACCCCATATCGATTTGGTATGGAGAATTATCTCCAACTATTGGTCCTCCATTCTTATTAATGGATCAACTAATGGGTACTTTAAGGTGGGTAGGGGGATTCGTCAGGGAGACCCCCTATCACCTTCCTTGTTTGTCACCGCAGTGGAGGCATTCATTCGTGGATTGCATTCCCTAACGATTGCAAATCAGATCCAGTGGTTTGGGATTCCTAGGGGGTGTCCAATTATCCCTACCTTATCTTTCGTAAATGATATTATTATTTTCACTAATGGTAGTTATCGCTCCGTTCGTCGTCTTCTCAGCCTCATTCAGCGGTACGAGAGATGCTCGGGCTAACTCGTAAATACTGCTAAAAGCTGCTTCGTGTTGGCAAAAGATTTGTCTCCAGTAAGGTCTTCTTGGATAGAAGGCCTAACCAGTTTCATGGCTGCCTCTCTTCCATTGCCTTACTTTGGTATTTTGCTATACAGAGGTTGGAAGCTTAACTCCACATTCGATCCCTTGATAGATAATGCAAGGGGAAAGATCATCCGCAAGAATGCGACTCTCATGTCTCAGGCAGGAAGACTGGTGCTCATAAAGTCAGTATTGGACTCTACTAACTCACATGTCTTTGCTTCCATGACTCCGATGGATTTCTTCTTCCGTTCTTATCGCACTTTGGCTACGTCCTTTTTCTGGGGTATAAAGGATAACGCTAATCAACAACATTGGATTTCTTGGGACGTCATTTGTCATCCCAAAAGTGAGGAGGTTGGGTCTTCAAAATCCAAATGATGTCTGTACGACCTTTGCTTGTAAGTTGTGGGAAAGGTTTGGGGAGAACGATTCCCTATGGGCAACGTTTCTCTATGCCAAATACCGCAGGCCCTCGAGCGTGCAAGTCACAGGTTCCTCATCCTACGCAAGTGAGATGCAGAAATGCATGCGATCCGTTAAAGCCTTTTCGGACTCACATGGGGGTGGAGCCAGATAGGATGATGGACTTTTCTTTGTCCATGCGGCGTGGGGATCGACCAGGATCCTGTCCCCGCATCTTCACATTTTCTCTTTTATCTGGGATGTCTGAATTCCTCCAAAGGTTTCCTTGTTTATGTGGAGAACCCTGCATAACGAGTTACCACTAGACGAGAATCTTCAGAGAATTGGCATCCCAATTGTGTCTCGTTGTAGGTGTTGCAGAATAGGTGAGTTGGAATCCGCAAATCACCTATTTTTCCGTAATTATTCTGCTACCACAGTTTGGAATTACTTCAGGAATCTTGTTGGGCTCTAAAGTAATGTCACTTTTACTTCTGATTTATTGAGACTCTGGTGGGCTGGCACCTCAGATAAATCTCTTCGTTCGATCCTCATTCATCTTATACCTTGCCTTATCTACTGGCTTATATGGTGTGCACGGAATAAGGTAATTTTTGATGAAATTCCTATGGATCCTCCTACAATAATTAAGAGGGTAAGGAACGATGTCTTCCTTGCTTTCCATCGTAGGCCTTTTAGGGATGTGCTTAGCACTCGCTCTAGGAGGCTTTCCGCCTGCTTCTAGGGCGGGGATCGGCTGAAGCAGCTCCGGGGATTGGTGAGCTCTGGCGGTTTCATCTTTTCTTCTTTCGTTTTTCTTTCCCTTATCACCTACCCTCCTTCCGCTACGTCGATCCCCCCACCTTTTTATTTTATGTTGTTTGCTACTTCCGCAAGTCCAGGTTTTTACTAGGTGCAGGTTTGTCTCCCACCGGTCTGCTGCTGGTAGGCGGACTTTCACTAGAAATTTCTTGAGCTTGCTGAAATTGAATCTTTGATAGACGGTCTAGAGCTATCAGCTGGATTTTCTTCATGCTTGGATGTGGCAATAGTCTGTAATAACCCGGAAATCTGGGCCAATTTAAAATTTTCATTTTGGCAATTTTAGTGAATTTTGGAAATTTAAAATGAATTATTTTAAATAATAACGACGAAAAAATTATTTTCGACGAAGTTAAAACAAATAAATTTATTTTAATTATATAACGAGCCTGAAATGGCGTGGTAGTTTGAAATTTCGATTTCGAATTTCAAATGAATATACAGAATTCGTTTTAAGTCGGAATTGGACGAAACCAGAAATATCTAAATCTTTTTGACGATATCTTTCTAACAGATGTAAGAAACTGAGATTTCACTTTAGAAGTTGAAAGATATGTCCAGTTTAAAATTCAGAAAAGTCGCTGTGGAATTTATATATATATATATATATATATATATATAAAGGCCTTTGAAAATGGAAATTTTGCAAACGACCTCTGTTTTCGACGAAACCACTTTTGTTGGATCCAGGATGTCTAGTTATTGATAGGTTTCAAAATTCATAATTTTCTGAATCAATATGTGAGCGTGGAAAAGGAAAACATGTTTTGACAGTTTCAGTTGATTTTAATCGACTGGAAAATGGCCATTTTTCAAACAGTCTCGGAATTTGACGAAATTAGTTTTGTTAGGACCGTATCGTCAATACGAAGCTAAAAAAATTTTTTCTGGAATTTTTCGAGTTAGTATGTGGCCCCGATAAATTGAAATGTGTGTTCAAATTCAATATATAGATTTATATTTTAAATTTGGCGAAAACTGATCGAAACGATCGAATCAGCCTGCGATACCTATCCCATTGTGTTCGGAATGGGGGTAATTAGCTATGGATGACAGTCGGTGGAATTGATTTCAAGTTCGAAGTAAAAAGTCACTTTATGGAATTAAATAAATAAATAATATATATTATATACTCTCTCTTTCCTCCCCTTATTCTCTCATTACAGTCAGCCCTCGTTCAAAGTAAAAAAGAAAGAAAAAAAACCCGCGATCTTCATTCGATCCACCGCCGCTGCCTCCCTCCCCACGCCGTCGAAGGTCCGACGCCGCCCTCCACGTGCTCCGGCTCCCAACCCAGGCCCACCGCCGACCCCCTTTTCCTCCTCTCCGATTAGACCACCCCCCTACAGCCCCAATCCAACCGCGACACCCTTATGGGCCCAGCCACCTGCTGAGGCGCAGCGATCTCCGGCCAAAGCCCCGACCCCCCCCCCCCCCCGGTGAGCTTTTATTTATTTTATTTTTATGTTTATATGGTAAATCGGAAAATAAAAACGCGATTTTTATATGGTAAATCCGAAAATAAAAATGCGATTTTTATTTAGGATAACATCGCATTAAAAATATCTGGTTTATATATATAATTGATGAAAAGATTATAATTTTAACTTAGAAAAGTTATGATTTTTTTTACATGAAAGGTTAGATTTTACATGAAAAATCGATATTTTTATAATATGAAAGACGATATTTTTGTAATATGAAGGACGAGATTTTTTGAATACGAAAAGGTTATATTTTTATATATGAAATGGTAATATAAAAATGTGATTTTTATATATGTAGCGAATTAAAAATATGATTTTTATATACGTAGCAACAATATAAAAATGTGATTTTTATATATGTAGCGAATTAAAAATATGATTTTTATATACGTAGCAACAATATAAAAATGTGATTTTTATATATGTAGCGAATTAAAAATATGATTTTTATATACGTAGCAGCAATATAAAAATGTGATTTTTATATATGTAGTGGCTACGAGCAACGAAAGTAACAAAAGACGAGAACGGCGAAGACTTCTACATATGAAGAGTCATGGCGGTTGGTTTAGCTTGTCGGTGAGAACTCCTCACTTTTATTTTAAATTCTAGTTGAAATATATACTTGGATGCAGACGGTGCTTAGTAGCACCCGACACCCGTCGTCCACAGACCATGGATGGCTTGTTTGTTTGTTTGATGTATTGTGAAAGTTGATTGTGTGATGTAGAATGAAATAAATTATTTTATAGTGGAAAATATTTTATAGTTAAAAATATAATTTTTAACGTGTATATAAAATAAATATTTATAAACAAATCGGACGATTTGTTTATATACACTGATTTGACTGATATTGATTGGGACGATAAATTTTACACATCGCCCAACTGCACAAATAAAATCTGTGTTTGTTGATTTGAAACCCCACACGGGTATTGGGATGAGATTTGACGTACACTAATCCCGATTGTTTAGTTGTATGTCAATCGATGTATTGACAGACTGTGTAAGCGTTAATTATTTATATTTAATGCTTATGCAGTTGTGTGGTGCACTCTAGATGATGGTTGATGATTTATCGTTGCTGTTATATACATGTGTTGTAGGGAATCCATATAATTAACGTTATATGGTAATTGATTGGGCCTCATTCCAATTTTGAAAATAAATTCATGTGTTGAATTGAAAATAAATTCATGTGTTGAATTGAAAATAAATTCATGTGTTGAATTGAAAATAAATTCATGTATTGAATAGAAAAGAAATTCATGTGTTGAATAGAAAATAAATTCATATGTTGAATAGAAAATAAATTCATGTGTTGAATTGGAAATAAATCCATGTGTTGAATTGTAAAATATTCAAGTGGTGAATAAAAGCCGTGTTGATTAGATGGACGTCATTTTGACGTGAACGATATTTATATCGATTTTATTCATTTTTATAATGAATATAGAAAAGAAAGTGATTTCAAAATATAACGTTTTGAAAATATTATCATTTGTATATCGATGATGTGGAATATTCAATTTTGATTTGAAATTGAATATGAAGTTGAAATCGTTTTGAAAACGAATTTAAAACGATTTATAAAATACGTTTTAAAAGGAAATCGACGAAATATATAATATATATATAATGGCCTGAATAGAACGCGCCGCGCCACCGCAGTTCGCGAATTTCGACCATTGACTTCGAATGGATATTACGGGAGATCCGACCGTCGGATTCTCCTAAAACCGAAACCGTTGGGTTCGTATCGAAAAGAGATTTCTAACGAATATTAGAGATTTGAAATCTAATGGTTGGATTTGGAATTATGTCCAAATCAAATTTGGAAAAGGTCGTTGTAAGTGCAGTTCGATGGCCGTTGATGGAAATCGACTGTACGGGCCTTGATAAAATTATTAAAAATAGTAATAATTTGTGTAAAATCATAAGAAATGATTTGTGAAGAATTAGGATGAAAAACTCCATATTTGAAAAGATAAAAATAGATTTTTATCGAAATGAACTAGTTTTGAACTAGAATTATAATTCTATTTATTTTTAAAATAAATAAAGTGGATTTGAAATGGTTTTGAAAGTAACCAAAATTTCCAATAATTGAATCGGAATGGATTTGAATCGAAATTGTCTTTGGAATATTTCGATGTTGGATTTCGTGATTATACAGACATTGTTATGGAAATTTGAAAGATATATTTATATCATTATTTCCAATACGATATTTGTTGGTCGTAAAATTTGACATTGAATATGAGCCGATATATTTTCTATTCAGAGCCTTGTATTTAATATCAAATGTGATTTGGGTTTGTCGTGAATGGTGTCTTCACTAACACTGTTCTTAAGCCCAGTTGAGAAAAAGATTAAATCTTTTTTATTTAGAATTAATGAAGTGTACCAATTAAATGGTATTTAATTGGAATTGAATTTGAATTGATTTTTGGGTTTATCGCGAACGGTGTTTTAAATAACACTTGTTCTTTAACCCGATAATTAATGAATGTTATTTTGGGTTTATCGTGGGCCGTGTTTTCAATGACATTGGTTCTTTAACCCAGTTAAAGACAGGATATGGTTTCCCAAGTTAAACAATCATTAATATGATTTTTGGGAAGATTAAAACTAAGTGGAGTTTTAATGAATCTTTAATTAGATTGAAATGATCGAGAATGGAGTATCACCAGTTTTGCTCCAGGCGATAGTTAAATCTTTAATTAGATTTGAACGTGAAATGGTAATTGAATTTACCGATAACACCGTGGTGTTAGATATGAAGCATTACCAGTTTTACTTCATGGGATGAATAGGTTGGGATTGGGAAATTAAAACAAATGATTACTTCGGTAAGGTTCGTTAATCCCGGCTAGTTTGGATAAACCATAATTTGGTTTGAATTGATATTCAAAAGAAGATTAAAGAATAAATTTGAAGAATTTATCTTTGATAAAATTAATGGGAACCTTTCCCTAAGAATGTGAAATTTAGAAACTAACTGTAGGTTAGCTAAGCAGAATGGTTTCCTGGGTATTGATCTGATGTTGGTTTCGGCCTTCGGGGTTAATATTTGGGGAATTATTCTCTTGTTAATCTACGTTTAGTGACCGATGAATTGGAATGAGGCGTATGTTGTGTTTGTGTAACACTTGTTTATTATGTACGCGAGTTATTCGGAAAGACCGGGTTTATCCCATTCTGAATAACTGATACGACGATAAGTCGAAGGTGAAGACGATGGTCGAAGACCGGAGGTCTTCACGTCGTTTGGATAATTACTGATGATCTTTATTGGGCCGTACACCCAAGAGGAGGGAATCAGTTGGTGATCGTCCAGACCTACTTGGAGATCAATGGATATGCGAGGTACAAGGTGCCTCCGGTTTCGTTCAGACCCAGAACGGACTTGTAGATGGACTGTGTGTCTGACATTGGATATCATTCTGTGTGATTGATGGATATCGGTTGCATGGAGTGGTCTGCCTGTGTGGCATGCTAAGATGCAAATGATTAAGGCTTCTGTTGAAAAGAATAGTCTTGTGGTTGATGATCAAAGCACGGCCTGTGTGGCACAGCTTTGTGTAGCGTTAATTCGCGAGTCTCACACCCCGGTTGTGAACCAAAAACGGGAGAGGACTTCAGGGAGGGCATGCGTTTCCTTCTAGATAGACATGGCGTCAGTGGTTTTACACGCCCTGACGAGTTTGACTTATATGGTTGTTGCTATTGCGAGGCGCCTCGGATATATCGGTGACTATGTGAAGCCGATGGAGTCATTCATTGGCTCATTTACGTCCCAAAGGGCGGGGAAACGCAGTGTTCAGGCATTTTAATCCACATCGGTGGACCGGCCCTGACGATCCAAGGGCTCACCTGTGTCTGGGTCCTGAGACATGGGCTAGATTGTCTCGAATCGGTGAGGACTATCTTTTGCCTCGGTTCATATAAGGAAATCCAATTTCCAAATACGTGACTTTGCGGTTTTGATTGTAGAGCCTAGTATTGGCGACATGATATATGGTACCCATGTCATCTATGATTGATACTTATGATTTGAAATTGTTTTGACACTATACACTTATTGTAACAACCGGTAATTTTTAACGATTTAAAATCCGATTTAAATCAAATTTATTTTTTTTGAAATTATTCTATGGTTTTTCAGAACGGGAATTCGAAATTTGTAATACGTACAGTGAGATGTAGCAACTGTAAAAATTTCATCGGAAAATTTGACTGTTGTCGGTCGTGCAATTTTCAGTGCAAAGCTACGCATAACAGATCAAATTTTAGCGATTTTTAAATTTCTCCAAAACCAGTTCGGACAAACACGAAAATTATTCTATTCGTTGTCACGAATCCAACGGCGAAATTCGTTTCGCGAAAATCGGACGTTTTGACCTCCGTTTTCTGTCCGCATTTTTACGTCAAAGGGGTCCGTAACGCGCTTTTGAACGGAGCATCCTGACACTGCAAATTTTACACCGTTGTGTCCGTCTCGTCGAGCTGATTACCAAAATATATTTATTTGTCAGTTTCGGTGCTCGGTTCGTGCTAAAACTGCGAAAAGGCTTGCGCAGTTCATTTTTGAAACAGTGACATTTGATTTCGATGTGTCCCTTTTACGATTCTACATGCTTTTCTAGACATTTTGGGTCTGCAAAACCCGTTCTTTTATTTTTCTAAATCACCCGAATATTTTTTTTGTTCGTGAAGTGGGACACATTTGCTTCTTAAATTCAAACTTTTCATGCATGCACGTCCTTGTATTGTAACATGCAAACCATGCCACTTCCATTTCCAAAACCATGTGCAAGACATTCTTTATTTCGAAGAGCCCTTTGCTACTTCTCCAATGCGTGATGTTATTCAAAACGTTGGCTACTTTTTATATTTTCAAAACCCATTTGTTTCCTTTTGTCTTAAAAAAAAAAGTTCCCAATCAGAGAACGTCAAGATATGCAAACCGGTTCATCCTCGTTTTATTTTACTATGTCCGTTCATTTAGGAATTTAAAAACTGTTTTCATTTCCAAGGCAGTTCATTTGAAATTTTCAATCGTTGCCCGAGTCGCTATGCCATCAGTTTATAAGAATATATATATATACAAGTAAATACACCCAACAACCCATATTTTTTCTTCCCGAAACAATCCTTCCTCATCATCTCTCCTTTCCATTCTATTCCCATCTTAAAACAAAAGAGCTGCTCCTCATTTAAAATGTTTCCTGTCCATATTTTTCCATCTCTCCTTTCTCTCATGACCGAGACCCACTTACCGATGCACGCTGAACCAAACCCGCTCCTCTGCCAGTGTTGAAGCCTGAACCCTCCCATGTTGCCGACCACTCTCTTCCCGATGAACTATGCTAACCCCTGCAGTCTGCCGCCATATGCTCCTCCTCGCCCACGCCTCCATCCGCTCAGCATCCCTCCCGACTTCCGCTCGGTTGTCCTCCACTAGTGAACTCAAGCTCCACCATCCATCCAAACCCGCTGTTCTCCTCCGATCTCCGGCCTCACGTGAAGCCTCCTGTCCCCTCCGCCTAGCCCCACTCCGACCATCCAAGCTATTGTGATACACCACTTAGTCTCCCCTGTGAGAGCCTGAGACCATCAAGGCCGACCCCCTTGAAACAAGCCGAGCTCCGCCTCATTTAAACAACACCGGCCTCCACCCTGAAAGCCTGAACCCAGTAGTTTTTTTCCCCTCCTTGCATGCGAGAGTCAGTATTATAGGTGGTGTGAGTTATTTGTTTAATATACATATATTTCCTTTTTCTTTGTTTGGCATACATTGTTTGTTGTGTACTTGTGTAGTGTTTGTGTGGTGTACTCTGTGTGTATTTATAAATCTATGTTTTTATATATAAAGGAAACATGCATTTTAGGGAGTGTGAGTGAACTGGGTGTGGCGTGAGTGTTTGGTACTGTATTTCTTTTGTGTGGTGTCTTCGATCATGTGATGAATGTGGTTTTGTATATAAAAAATGTTGAGAGTCTTTGTTTTGTGTGAGTTTAAGTTGT
Organism: Allium sativum; assembly: GCA_030737875.1. Lineage (NCBI taxonomy): Eukaryota > Viridiplantae > Streptophyta > Magnoliopsida > Asparagales > Amaryllidaceae > Allium > Allium sativum. The sequence goes on from CM060926.1 coordinate 536,336,668, forward strand.
GTGTGAATATGTTGGTGTGTGTAGTGTTTTACCGGGTTATATGTTTTATATTATTTGTGTAAATATTTTGGGTGAGTTATGATAATATACATATTTGTTTTGTGTATATATATGGATTTATATATTTTAACGGTTTTAGTGTGCTTATATAATTTATAATATATATATATATATATATATATATACGGGTTTAATGTGTTTTTCTAAAATATATATAATTATATAACAATTTTATGTAAAGAATTATCGTGTTTTACTTTTGGTTGAATTGGGTTTGTGTTTATTTGAATTGAGTGTGGTGTTGAGTTTGAAACCCGTCCGAAATCCAATATCAGAACCAATCCATTCCTCATCGTATCCAATAAAAATAAATTGTTGAGTGGTTACTGTGATTTAAATCAATTCTGGATCGTGCCTTGAAGACGCTATTTCAATTCGGTGTCAAATTCATTTGTTGTTTCCAATCTGTGCCACGAAAGGTGAGTTTATCTCACACCTGACTTACATTTTTCATGGATGTTAGATCAATAATGAACTGTTATATGAAATGTATAAGATTGCTGATAGAAATTATTTGATTTGATATGTATGCATATTTCATATGTGACGCGATATATTCATATGACACATAGTTGCACTGATGGTACATATGCTGTGATTGTTAGTATGTGATTGTTGATACCCCTAGTTTAGGAAAAATCACTAAGGGTTGAAATGATACATACCCGAACGGACATTAGAATAGGGAAAAATCATTATGGGTTGAAATGATAGACCTGAACGATTTTTACGGAATTTGGGATCGCGGGTTGAAATGATAGACCCGTAGAAATATTATAAATTGCGGGTTGAAATGATAAATATCCGCATCACTTGACCATTAGGTAGAAAACTATATACGGACACCGTCGGTCATGTTTTTGAAGTAAAATGAGTTTTATTTTAAAATATTTACTTAAGACTTTATATTTTTATATTTTATTTAAATTTAAATTACTTTGTATATTTTAAATTATGTGTTTTAAAATGATTTTATCTGCAAATAGGGATTTAAATGTTTAATAAGATTTTATTTATAAATGTATCTATTTTGAACCATATAATTTATTCCTATAAGTATTTTAACCTTTTTATATTATTATAACTATTTTTTTAAATCTATTTTATATTATTATAAACTTATATATGTTTATAATCTATTTCTAATTTATTTTAGAATTTTATAAACTTATATATTTATTTTCAAAGTTATATTTTCTTTTATATATATATATATATATATTATAAACTTTAATAATAAACTGATTGGCGGGTAAGTAAGGTTCTCGCGATTTGAATTCGACGTTTAAATATTTGAATTTAGATAACGATACTGATTTAACAAATGAACTGATGTAGGATATGAATATGAATTCGAATCGATATTGACTTAAGAAATGAACTTGAATGTGAAATTTGTTTTGAAATTGAATTTCCAAGTTTAAGGAATTAATTCAAACCTATAGTGAATATAAATGAATTTGATCTTAAGTTAACTAAATGCGAAATTTGAGATGGTCTAAATATTGAAAGAAATGAATTTGAATTGATATGGAATGAATTCTATTTTAAAGTGATTGAATATGAATTGGAATATATAAAATTTTATATATAGAATTGGTGTTATAAATTGTTTGATTTTGAATTAAGAAATTTGTTAGAATCAAATTTATATGAATAGTTTAAATCTTATGATTTGAATTTAAGTAATAACTTTGAACAGTACGACTCGAATTTTAAAAATAAGATACAATTTGGTTTAAATTGAAGTTTAAGATTTTGTTTTGAATTATAAAAAAGGAAATTTGAACCTAAGTGTTGAATTTTATTAATCGACTAAAATGAATGCTTTAAGGGGGTAAAACCAAATTATATGAATTATGAATAACGATTTCGAATTATACGACTTGAATTACATAACTCGATATGTTTTGTTTAAATTGATGTGTAAGTTTTGAATTAAATCTCATATTTCGAATTTTGAACCAAAGTGTTGGGTTCAAATGAATCGACTTGAAACGATTTCTTATAAAGGAAAATTTTGAATCATTTGAATGGTTTCGAACTTGAATTTTTGCGAATATAAGCCGAACCAAAATTTTAATCGAAGTTAAGGGTTTTGATATCGATTTAAACAGAAATTGAGATACTTAAGGCATAACTTAAATATAAGTGGATTTTGGATTTAAGATTCCATATGCGAATATTTTCAGAAATTTTATCGAAGTTAAATTGTTATAGTATTAGTTTATACTGTATTTGAAATCTTTTGATATGTTTCGAAATCGATTTGATTAGCGATAAATGAGTTGTTTTCAAAATTAAATGTATTCGAAGTTAGATATTTAAATGTGATTTAAAATTTGAATATGAGATTTTGTATAATCGATTTTTATAAAGTGATTTATAAAATAATGGCCTCGGTGTGAAAAATGTAAACGATTGGTTGTTAAAGAGACCGGGATCGGATATTGTCATACTCTCTGCCAATACCGAAAACCACTTTAACAACTGTGTACGCGGTGGAGTTCTAGAATGAAGGGGATGATTTGGCGAACGACTCCATTTTATTTTATTTCATACTAAATACGAGACCCTGACTACCTTGAGTCAGCTTGATGTGGCTAAAACAGGAGCTATGCACGGACCAAGTGAGGTCATACCTCTTATCGAGCACACTTCTTCGATATTATTCTATTACTGTTGAGATTCGATTTGGGCCCTTTTGATTATGGGAGTGTGTATCGAGGTGGGCGGTAGTTGCTACTATGCGTTACCACCAGTCCGGCTCTGCAAACGGTGAATCCACCCTGGCATTCCTTGCGTGCCTTGTCACATGCCTTATACGAGCCTACTACGACTTTGTTTTGTACTGTTTTATATGGAGTGCCCTCTGATCAACCTCCAGTTTACAGAGGAATTACGGTACTGTATATATTATGGGAATATATAAACGGTGTAAGGGTAATCATGGTAATCCCGCTTACGCTATTTTGATATATTTACTTTACTGATAGACACTATTATACGTAGCGAATTATACTATATAGTATTAGTTTGACGGATCCTTAGAGGATGGTGATCCCAAACGTCCTCTAAGTTACTGATTTCATTTCATTGAACATTTCATTTAAATTGATTTACTTCCATGAGAATGTTAGTCCTGATCCGAGTTGTTTTGTTTTGCATTATTGCTCGGGTCAGATTGATTATCATAGCTTTCGAGATCCACTCTTGGAGTTTGAAGATTTTGGGTTTTTCTCACCTACATCTATTGATCAGTTGATCCAGTTTCAGCTATAATTGTCGTTCCCGTTTATTATAGTTATCATTTATTTATGTATTAGATAATCATTGTATTAGACTTCCGCTGTATTATCTTTGTAAACTCTGATGTAAATTTTTATTTAGTAGCTTCATGAACTACTATTGTATTTTGTAATTTCCGCTGCGAGGTATTATATTGCTCTGTATCTGTGTCTGTGATTCTGTGATTTATTCTATTTACCTCAGAAGCTAATAACCATCTGTTGTTTTGGACGTTTCGAGTTGACGTGTTTGTCGATTCGGCACGATCAAAATGGCGGGTAGTTACAAGTGGTATCAGAGCTTTGGTTTTGTCAAAGCTTTAGCTTATGGGGTAAAAAAAACTCATTAGAGATAGGGTAGTGATATCCTAGAATGAGTGGATTAGTCACAGAATCCTTTTTGAGAGAGAGCGTATTTTAAAGTATAAATGGTGTTAAAACTAATATTTTCAAATATAAAATTTCGTTTAATATCCTTTTTCTGAAATTTCCTTCCCATTTGAATCCATCTTCCTTTGCAGATTCTTCTTTGATTAGGTTCTTGCATTCGTTCAGTTTTACTCAAATTCTATAACTTATTTGTATCCATTGCAAGGTAAGAAGTACATGCGAAGTATAAATCTTCTAGTGAGTTCGTTCTTATTAAATATTAGCTTGAAATAGTTATTTTGAAAAATATTATAATATAAGATATTCTTATGGCAATATTGAAGTTTTGATGTATATTTGTAAATAATAATACATTTTGGTAATACAAATATATATAAAAAAAAGGATTTGATGTTTATACATTGAGATTTTATATTTTATAAACTATATATTTTAAACAAGATTTTAAGATATAGATTTTTGTAAGAAAATGATTTTATCTTGGTTGAAATCTATAATGATATAGTTTATAAATGTATATATGTATATATATAGTAATTTATAAATTTAAATTAGTTTATAATATTTTAATTTGTGATGTATATATATATGCTAACTTATGGAATTAAACTTGTTTTATAAGTTTAAATACTGATAGCATGGATTTGAAAATATTTGGGCACAATATAGAATAATATGGTTATGTATTTGATTTAATAATACTATTGTTTTATATTTATTATGGATTTAAGTTGAATTTTTAATAAATAAATGAGTGGGGGAGAAATAAATTTTTCTATACTTCAAATTTTAATGAGTTGAATCATATTTATTTATAAAATATGATTTGAAATTGATATATATTCCATTTAAAGATATATATAGATAGATGGTTTGAGTATTTATTTGACGTAAAAATTGGCCTATCGAATACTTAGTGACTTGGTGTATACGTCTGATCAACGTCTATATTAAATCCTATACGTATTAGATAGATATAGAGTCACACCCTAGTCGCTTGAAAATGATTCTGGTGATGACCGCGGCATCATCGATATCTATTTTCGGGTTTCGAAAGTGGGATAAATATATATAGCCAATCGTAACGTCGAGTGAATACTTGAAATGTTTGAAATGTTTGAAAATATTTTATCATTTGATTTATATATATTTAAAATTATATATGTATAGGGATAAATATGAACCATTGGTTTAAATATATTAATTATTTAATTACTATTTCCCTACCTCGTTCCTTTTCGGGGACGAAAAGTTTTGAGTAGGGGAGATTGTAACAACCGGTAATTTTTAACGATTTAAAATCCGATTTAAATCAATTTTTTTTTTTTGAAATTATTCTATGGTTTTTCATAACGGGAATTCGAAATTTGTAATACGTACAGTGAGATGTAGCAACTGTAAAAATTTCATCGGAAAATTTGACTGTTGTCGGTCGTGCAATTTTCAGTTCAAAGCTGCGCATAACAGATCAAATTTTAGCGATTTTTAAATTTCTCCAAAACCAGTTCGGACAAACACAAAAATTATTCTATTCGTTGTCACGAATTCGACGGCGAAATTCGTTTCGCGAAAATCGGACGTTTTGACCTCCGTTTTCCATCCGCATTTTTACGTCAAAGGGGTCCGTAACGCGCTTTTGAACGGAGCATCCTGACACTGCAAATTATACACCGTTGTGTCCGTCTCGTTGAGCTGATTACCAAAATATATTTATTTGTCAGTTTCGGTGCTCGGTTCGCGCTGAAACTGCGAAAAGGCTTGCGCAGTTCATTTTTGAAACAGTGACATTTGAGTTCGATGTGTCCCTTTTACGATTCTACATGCTTTTCTAGACATTTTGGGTCTGCAAAACCCGTTCTTTTATTTTTCTAAATCACCCGAATATTTTTTTTGTTCGTGAAGTGGGACACATTTGCTTCTTAAATTCAAACTTTTCATGCATGCACGTCCTTGTATTGTAACATGCAAACCATGCCACTTCCATTTCCAAAACCATGCGCAAGACATTCTTTATTTCCAAGAGCCCTTTGCTACTTCTCCAATGCGTGATGTTATTCAAAACGTTGGCTACTTTTTATATTTTCAAAACCCATTTGTTTCCTTTTGTCTAAAAAAAAACGTTCCCAATCAGAGAACGTCAAGATATGCAAACCGGTTCATCCCCGTTTTATTTTACTATGTCTGCTCATTTAGGAATTTAAAAACTGTTTTCATTTCCAATGCAGTTCATTTGAAATTTTCAATCGTTGCCCGAGTCCCTATGCCATCAGTTTATAAGAATATATATATACAAGTAATTACACCCAACAACCCATATTTTTTCTTCCCGAAACAATCCTTCCTCATCATCTCTCCTTTCCATTCTATTCCCATCTTAAAACAAAAGAGCTGCTCCTCATTTAAAATGTTTCTTGTCCATATTTTTCCATCTCTCCTTTCTCTCATGACCGAGACCCACTTACCGATGCACGCTGAACCAAACCCGCTCCTCTGCCAGTGTTGAAGCCCGAACCCTCCCATGTTGCCGACCACTCTCTTCCCGATGAACTGTGCTAACCCCTGCAGTCTGCCGCCATATGCTCCTCCTCGCCCGTGCCTCCATCCGCTCAGCATCCCTCCCGACTTCCGCTCGGTTGTCCTCCACTAGTGAACTCAAGCTCCACCATCCATCCAAACCCGTTGTTCTCCCCCGATCTCCGACCTCACGTGAAGCCTCCTGTTCCCTCCGCCTAGCCCCACTCCGACCATCCAAGCTGTTGTGATACACCACTTAGTCTCCCCTGTGAGAGCCTGAGACCATCAAGGCCGACCCCCTTGAAACAAGCCGAGCTCCGCCTCGTTTAAACAACACCGGCCTCCACCCTGAAAGCCTGAACCCGGTAGTTTTTTCCCCTCCTTGCATGCGAGAGTCAGTATTATAGGTGGTGTGAGTTATTTGTTTAATATACATATATTTCCTTTTTCTTTGTTTGGCATACATTGTTTGTTGTGTACTTGTGTAGTGTTTGTGTGGTGTACTCTGTGTGTATTTATAAATCTATGTTTTTATATATAAAGGAAACATGCATTTTAGGGAGTGTGAGTGAACTGGGTGTGGCGTGAGTGTTTGGTACTGTATTTTCTTTTGTGTGGTGTCTTCGATCATGTGATGAATGTGGTTTTGTATATAAAAAATGTTGAGAGTCTTTGTTTTGTGTGAGTTTAAGTTGTGTGTGAATATGTTGGTGTGTGTAGTGTTTTACCGGGTTATATGTTTTATATTATTTGTGTAAATATTTTGGGTGAGTTATGATAATATACATATTTGTTTTGTGTATATATATGGATTTATATATTTTAACGGTTTTAGTGTGCTTATATAATTTATAATCCATATATATATATATATATATACGGGTTTAATGTGTTTTTCTAAAATATATATAATTATATAACAATTTTATGTAAAGAATTATCGTGTTTTACTTTTGGTTGAATTGGGTTTGTGTTTATTTGAATTGAGTGTGGTGTTGAGTTTGAAACCCGTCCGAAATCCAATATCAGAACCAATCCATTCCTCATCGTATCCAATAAAAATAAATTGTTGAGTGGTTACTGTGATTTAAATCAATTCTGGATCGTGCATTGAAGACGCTATTTCAATTCGGTGTCAAATTCATTTGTTGTTTCCAATCTGTGCCACGAAAGGTGAGTTTATCTCACACCTGACTTACATTTTTCATGGATGTTAGATCAATAATGAACTGTTATATGAAATGTATAAGATTGCTGATAGAAATTATTTGATTTGATATGTATGCATATTTCATATGTGACACGATATATTCATATGACACATAGTTGCACTGATGGTACATATGCTGTGATTGTTAGTATGTGATTGTTGTTTGTGATTGTTGATACCCCTAGTTTAGGAAAAATCACTAAGGGTTGAAATGATACATACCCGAACGGACATTAGAATAGGGAAAAATCATTATGGGTTGAAATGATAGACCTAAACGATTTTTACGGAATTTGGGATCGCGGGTTGAAATGATAGACCCGTAGAAATTTTATAAATTGCGGGTTGAAATGATAAATATCTGCATCACTTGACCATTAGGTAGAAAACTATATACGGACACCGTCGGTCATGTTTTTGAAGTAAAAGGAGTTTTATTTTAAAATATTTACTTAAGACTTTATATTTTTATATTTTATTTAAATTTAAATTACTTTGTATATTTTAAATTATGTGTTTTAAAATGATTTTATCTGCAAATAGGGATTTAAATGTTTAATAAGATTTTATTTATAAATGTATCTATTTTGAACCATATAATTTATTCCTATAAGTATTTTGACCTTTTTATATTATTATAACTATTTCTTTAAATCTATTTTATATTATTATAAACTTATATATGTTTATAATCTATTTCTAATTTATTTTAGAATTTTATAAACTTATATATTTATTTTCAAAGTTATATTTTCTTTTATATATATATATATATATATTATAAACTTTAATAATAAACTGATTGGCGGGTAAGTAAGGTTCTCGCGATTTGAATTCGACGTTTAAAGATTTGAATTTAGATAACGATACTGATTTAACAAATGAACTGATGTAGGATATGAATATGAATTCGAATCGATATTGACTTAAGAAATGAACTTGAATGTGAAATTTGTTTTGAAATTGAATTTCCAAGTTTAAGGAATTAATTCAAACCTATAGTGAATATAAATGAATTTGATCTTAAGTTAACTAAATGTGAAATTTGAGATGGTCTAAATATTGAAAGAAATGAATTTGAATTGATATGGAATGAATTCTATTTTAAAGTGATTGAATATGAATTGGAATATATAAAATTTTATATATAGAATTGATGTTATAAATTGTTTGATTTTGAATTAAGAAATTTGTTAGAATCAAATTTATATGAATAGTTTAAATCTTATGATTTGAATTTAAGTAATAACTTTGAACAGTACGACTTGAATTTTAAAAATAAGATACAATTTGGTTTAAATTGAAGTTTAAGATTTCGTTTTGAATTATATAAAAGGAAATTTGAACCTAAGTGTTGAATTTCATTAATCGACTAAAATGAATGCTTTAAGGGGGTAAAACCAAATTATATGAATTATGAATAACGATTTCGAATTATACGACTTGAATTACATAACTCGGTATGTTTTGTTTAAATTGATGTGTAAGTTTTGAATTAAATCTCATATTTCGAATTTTGAACCAAAGTGTTGGGTTCAAATGGATCGACTTGAAACGATTTCTTATAAAGGAAAATTTTGAATCATTTGAATGGTTTCGAACTTGAATTTTTGCGAATATAAGCCGAACCAAAATTTTAATCGAAGTTAAGGGTTTTGATATCGATTTAAACGGAAATTGAGATACTTAAGGCATAACTTAAATATAAGTGGATTTTGGATTTAAGATTCCATGTGCGAATATTTTCAGAAATTTTATCGAAGTTAAATTGTTATAGTATTAGTTTATACTGTATTCGAAATCTTTTGATATGTTTCGAAATCGATTTGATTAGCGATAAATGAGTTGTTTTCAAAATTAAATGTATTCGAAGTTAGATATTTAAATGTGATTTAAAATTTGAATATGAGATTTTGTATAATCGATTTTTATAAAGTGATTTATAAAATAATGGCCTCGGTGTGAAAAATGTAAACGATTGGTTGTTAAAGAGACCGGGATCGGATATTGTCATACTCTCTGCCAATACCGAAAACCACTTTAACAACTGTGTACGCGGTGGAGTTCTAGAATGAAGGGGATGATTTGGCGAACGACTCCATTTTATTTTATTTCATACTAAATACGAGACCCTGACTACCTTGAGTCAGCTTGATGTGGCTAAAACAGGAGCTATGCACGGACCAAGTGAGGTCATACCTCTTATCGAGCACACTTCTTCGATATTATTCTATTACTGTTGAGATTCGATTTGGTCCCTTTTGATTATGGGAGTGTGTATCGAGGTGGGCGGTAGTTGCTACTATGCGTTACCACCAGTCCGGCTCTGCAAACGGTGAATCCACCCTGGCATTCCTTGCGTGCCTTGTCACATGCCTTATACGAGCCTACTACGACTTTGTTTTGTACTGTTTTATATGGAGTGCCCTCTGATCAACCTCCAGTTTACAGAGGAATTACGGTACTGTATATATTATGGGAATATATAAACGGTGTAAGGGTAATCATGGTAATCCCGCTTACGCTATTTTGATATATTTACTTTACTGATAGACACTATTATACGTAGCGAATTATACTATATAGTATTAGTTTGACGGATCCTTAGAGGATGGTGATCCCAAACGTCCTCTAAGTTACTGATTTCATTTCATTGAACATTTCATTGAACATTTCATTTAAATTGATTTACTTCCATGAGAATGTTAGTCCTGATCCGAGTTGTTTTGTTTTGCATTATTGCTCGGGTCAGATCGATTATCACAGCTTTCGAGATCCACTCTTGGAGTTTGAAGATTTTGGGTTTTTCTCACCTACATCTATTGATCAGTTGATCCAGTTTCAGCTATAATTGTCGTTCCCGTTTCTTATAGTTATCATTTATTTATGTATTAGATAATCATTGTATTAGACTTCCGCTGTATTATCTTTGTAAACTCTGATGTAAATTTTTATTTAGTAGCTTCATGAACTACTATTGTATTTTGTAATTTCCGCTGCGAGGTATTATATTGCTCTGTATCTGTGTCTGTGATTCTGTGATTTATTCTATTTACCTCAGAAGCTAATAACCATCTGTTGTTTTGGACGTTTCGAGTTGACGTGTTTGTCGATTCGGCACGGTCAAAATGGCAGGTCGTTACACTTATAGTAAAAATAAAACATGAAATTTAACGTATCAAGCATTCTTTGGCTATTATAAGATAAAAACCTTATCCTCCGGCTTGTGTTGCATTGTGTGATGGGACCTGGGTCTTATAATAGCTTCATTGTTCTTTATTTAGCATTGCGCTGTTGTTTTAGGCACTGGTATTCTTGGGAGGAAACCCGTTCCGTGTTATACGGCATGGTCCTTTGATTTACCCAACTTTAAAATAAAGATGAATAACTGTTTTAGTTCTCACACCAGTCACATGACTGACCTGAAGTTTATTGTTTTAACATAAACTCTGGGTGCCCTTATTTTGACACGGGCAGCTAGTAGTTTTGGTTTTGCAGATTTATATTCATAGGAACCTGGTTTACAGCTGGAATGATATCCGGAAAGCTCTGTATCCGTATATCCCTTTCAGTTGTGTTTTGTATTATTTTCCGCTGCGATGTATTTAAATGTAATCTAAATCTTTAATATTTCTCTGATGTATTATATTTATTCATACTCTGTATATTCTTCTATTCTGATGGAATTGTTGTAATAAACAAGGAAATGTTCTTCTGTTTGTGTTCTGATTTGTCTTGTCCTCAAATCAATCCGTGATTTCCCGTAAGGGGGATTTCGGGTCGTTTCATTGTCAGTTTTCGAGATATGCTTTTTTGCCTTCAGCGGGGATTGCTATGTTCCACAGTCTTAGTTCATCGGACTCATGAGTGCTTTGGCGTCCAACATTGTCTAGTGACAACTGAGAGTCCGTTTGACTTGGATTCACTTATGTTCTTGTTTTATTTTTTCTTATGAGTGTATCTGTTGTTTAGGTTTGTATTAGCTTTTGTGTGTGCACGGATTATATAGCCATTTCTACATAGTCTGTTTTTGTGAGCTGTTGGAGAATGGCTAGATTTTTCTTTTTGTTATATATATATATATATATATTTACATTTTGACCAAAAAAAAGTGAATGAGGTGAAGAGAGATGTACATGATTTTTATTTGCACGAGAAGGAAGTTACCCAAATACATAATGTCAATTTAATAAATGTATCCCCACAAATTAATTTTCACCCATTTAAATTCAAGCCAGTATCAATACTAATGAGAATGTAAAGGAAGATATAAATTAATTATAAACAAATATATACACATAACAACATCGTCCATTTTGCGCGTTTTCACAATTACCTACGTGAATTCCAGACAAATGAAATTTAATTTCAACGAACCAAAAAATATTACGTGCTCAGAATTCAAAAAAAATTCATATAAAAAAATGAATTCTATTTTTGACAACTTTTAATTTTAGTTTGAATTCAAATTTTAATTAAATTTGACATGAAATGACCTTTTCAGAAATTTTACATTTTAATAAACATGATAAATTAAATTATTCATTAATTTAATTTCATTATTTAAATTTAAACTTTTATAAGTTTACTTAAATTCAAATAACACAAATTGAGTCAGTTATCAATTAAATTCAAATTGGACCGTTGTTGCATCTCACTATTCAAAAGGTATTTATTATTGTTCATTTACAAAAATCAATTCATTTACCTCATTCCATTCATAATAAATTAACACTTAAATATTAAAAAAAATTAAATTTCAGTCAAATCACTAATTTGAAATCTGTTAAAAATTTAGGTTGTTACAAGATTTATAATTGACTTGGATCGATAAGTAAAGACTTGGAGATTTTTATTTGGAGTACATGGCCGAAATTAGTAGGAGTGGAGGGAAGTAAAATGATTTCCCGCTTTAATTTATCTTAGTATTTTTCGCGTTAAAAGAGAATACACTGTCTATTAATGTTGAGAAATCTAACTTTTCTTGTAGTGATTCATCATATATTGGATTCATACCATAAAGAATTAAGTGCTTCTCCACTATTTCAAAAGTCAATTTTTTTAGAATTTCTACACTTTATACATAGACAACTGCATACTTCAAAATCGCACAATGAATGAAGCTTCACAAAATTCATAAAATATCGAACACCTTGAATATATTCAGTTGTACTTCTATGTCGAATTCTAATTACTCTCTTAAAGTAGGGTCTTACATTAGCCAAAGCCCGTGGACCACCTAATTTGTTGTGAAAATAATGGTTATTAATCCAGCATCATTTCTTATAATGACCGAAACAAAAATACATATAATAAAATATATCTGCCCAAATTATTGAAAACCGTTATAAGCAAAATCCTACAAACTAAAATCTATCTTCATATTACTTTGGTCTTTCAATGAAATTAATTATACATGTTTCTGCATCCGTGCATGTAAGAGCAATGATATTATATTGTAAGTATTCCATTTTAGGGAATTCATGTATAGTATGCCATATTTTTGCGTCCACGCATATAAGAGCAAAAAATGCGATTAAACTTGCAATAATTGAAAAAAGAGACTGCAAATTGCAAGTGTAAGAGCATAAAAATTCCAATTACAAGTAGTATCTAAATGTGCAGGGAACAAGCTTGAACATCGTTAGAATGAAAGGATTTGCACCAGCAATATCTATAGCAGATGCAAATGCATGATAATTCACATCCTTTCAGTCCAGGTATTACAAAAGTTTTTATCAGATTACCATGGAAGCAGTTCAATTCAAAATTAAAAACTTGAAAATATATGTTTCCATGTTTTTGAAGTTACTGTTTGGTTAGCTCTTTAAATGCAACAAAAGTGAGAGGAAAAGTTATCATTTGTCTCCACTCTGGCAGACTAGAAAAAAGTAACGTTGTCAAACAAGTAGGAGCAGTAGGAAATTTTAGTTGATGAAATGGAAGCAGGACTCTCCGCTGTATTTGGTATACCAGCAGTAGTTGCGGACAAACACACTACAAACAAAATTTATCTTATGTTAATCACACAAGGTGCAAAACTACCCTGATGGATATGTGTGTGTCTTTTTTTATAATAATTATACCCCCACGGCATTTCTGGAACATTAAACTCAAAGGGTATAATAGAGAAAAGACACGCATGACTGACAAAATATAAAAGAAAAAAGGGAATGGAGAAAAAAGAAGAAGCTCTTTTCGTGTTAAACACAGTAAAATAATATAAGTTATATATTTCAGGAGCTAACATAGCACTTGAACAAACACATGCAACCGAAAATTGCCAAACTCATTTTGTACATGTTTCTTACCATTTCACATTGTAGTGCCCAGTACTGCATAATTAATTATAGAAAACCAAAAACTATGCAAGACATGGATAATGCTTTTATTAAGGTTAAATATATAGACCTAAATTTTATCTTTAAATTTGGATTCACATTAAATTGTTGACACCACTTTAATGAAGAAAATTTAATTCCAAATGGAAACAATTGAATTGATTCTGTCAGAAAGTGATAAACGAAGATTGCTTTCATTTAGATATTTCAACTTCCAAAACAGGTATAGTCATTTTAATATAGTCGGAAATTTTGTAATGAAGAATTCTTTATATATTGGAGATTATAGGATAGGTTATTGTTATAAATATAGATTCATTAATTATTTCTATATTTTTCAGACCATGGGATATAGAAGCTGGCACTTGCTACTAGACCCAATTTGTGATTTTCCATGAAAATTATGGACACAAATAAAAAATGGGAAAGTCTATTTATAATTGTTTCATGATATGTTAACATCACTTTACTTCCATAATTAAATATCGCATAATCAAATATGAAACACGGACAAGCCTTATGTTCCATGATCAAATATTGCATAATTGATTTTAGCAACAAATAAGAAGCCATTATCCATGTTATTAGAGTAAGGGGACAGATGCAGGCAAGCGTCACTGCACAATGCAAACACAGACTAGCCCAGCACCAAATATTTAGAAAGTACACATCGATGGTATTTCTTATAAGCATTACAAAATTATCAAAACAAGGAAGTTTCAAGTGGTATCTCAGATAAGATCTACACAATTGAACAAGTGAACTTGCCATCCAATCTTGAGCGACATGGTGAGCAACCTTTGGACTTTGGCAGAAAATAGAAAAGCATCTCAAGCTTGAGTTTCAATAGTGACAATCAAATTAACTTAGGAATGAAATTAAGTTAGGAAATGTAAGCGGGCAATAAGATCATCTTGGGAGTTTGCCACAGGTTCACTTAAAAATTAATGTCCCTTCTCCCTTGTCTACCAACTTGACTGATATTTTATCATGAACAACACGTAGTGGGAATGAGATAAACTAAACCATAGACCTGTACATCAAACCCTAACATATCATTGAGACATGAAATACTTGAGAGAGAGACTGGACATAATTTCCAGAATTGTTTTAACTACCAAGGTATCAAATTATTGTGCCATTGCACTATGAAGATTCAAAGAGAGTGACTAGACATCATTTCCAGTCTAAGAAATATATGTGCAAAAAAAGCACTCTGGAATTCATGTAAGGGGTCACATATAACTTAGAGAAATCATAGGATAAACTCCTAAATGGATACCATGACTTGGTAAAGAAAAAGCTTTGTTTGCCAGTCCAACGACACTTATAACAATGCTACATTTATAACCATAGAAACTAGAAATATTATGTATCCCTACCGCATCCATTAATAAACGATCGGAAATCTTAGTAGCGCAGTACCTTTGTTTGCCCTTACCTCCTCCGTGATAATATAGAGGTAAAATCTTGGAAGCAGAAAGCTTCGCTTTCGATTCCTACTTCGATTCCTATTTGAGAAGGTTCTCCCTTTCGATTCCCGCTTCCATTTCACATTTGATGATTTCCCGCTTCAGTTTCGTGAAAATTTTCTTCGTGATTGGGGAAGAGGCGACTGTTGAGGTAACGGGTAGAGTGATAAGTTTAATTTTAATGTTTTCGACGTTTACCTCTCGTTTTTTATTTTCATTAAATTTCGTAACAGTGCCAAACCATTATAATATATGCTTTTTCAATTTATAACGGTATTTTAAATGACATTAATGAATTTAAGAGTTGTTACGTTATAATGGCAATTTGTTATTAATACTAAAAAATATTTTTGTTAGGAATTTCGTGTTTTGATGTATTGTTCATTAGGGTGGGTCTCAGGATGGAGCGTAACAATATGGTACCAGAGAAAATTTAGAACAAAGTAAACACAAAACAAAATCGGAATAGTACATGTGTTACAATACAAAAGGATAACACTTGTGTCAACTTTTATTATTACCGTTATTATCCTTAACCCGTATTCCTTGTCATACGAGCTTTGTGGAATCCTAGCTTTTGGAATATGTAACACCATGCATTTTTAATTAAATCATAAAATAAAATTCATATAATTTTCAGAATTTGGTCACGGAGCTAGCATCATTGCATCCATGACGATTTTTTTTATCAATTTAGACATATGGCTTGCAGAAAACGGATTTGGAACGAAGAAGATATCTTTAAATGAAGTTTTAGAATAAACGTAAAAAAAAAGATATAAGAGAAACACAAATAAGAACAATAGCTACCAATTTTTTTAGTCTTGTGAACAAAAGCAAGTTAGGTGAGTTGGTAAGGCATGCACTTCCCAAGGCGGACGTTAGGAGATCGAGTCTCGCCAATGTCATGTTTTTAATTTCAGAGGGACGGCTAAAAAGAAGCATGTTCTAAGAGAAAAATATATATAAATGTACATATAAGAAAAATTATATATATATATATAGATGAGTATATATACATGTATATGTGTATATATGTGTACATTTGTGTAAATATTTATTTATTTATTTATGAATATAAAATCCAAAAGTAACCTACAATCAGTCAAAATGAGTAAGAAATAGATGTCGGCAAAACGCTGCTTGTATTTTGAAAAGAAATGAAGTTGTGCGTAAGTATATACGCATAAATTCAAAAATTGAATTAAAGTGTAATTTAAGGGCGGAAAGAAATAAATGTGGAATGAATGAAAAATAGGCATGTCGGCGAAACATTGCTTGAAATTTGGAAAGAAATGAAGTTATGCTTATGTATATACTCATAAATTCAAAAATTAAAATTAAAGTGTAATTTAAGGGTGGAAAGAAATAAATATGAAATTGATGAAAAATAGGCAAGAGAATAGCTGCATTTGAAATTGGAATATATATTAAAAAGGAAGGAACCAATGAACTGATAGCGTTAATAAAGACGTTTATTGCGCAGCTATTAACGAACAAAGATTTGAAGACTTATACGCATATATATGCGCGTAAGTTTGAAATTGAAATGTTAAATATACCTTATAAATGGAAGAAATAATTTATATAACAATATTTAGCAAGAAAAGTAACGTTACAATTGTAAATATTTTCTTCCATTTACAAGGTATATTTAAACATTTCAATTTCAAACTTACGCGCATATATACGCGTATAAGTCTTCAAATCTTTGTTTGTTATAGCTGCGCAATAAACATCTTTATTAACGCTATCAGTTCATTGGTTCCTTCCTTTTTAAAATATATTCCAATTTCAAACTCAGCTATTCTCTTGCCTATTTTTCATTCATTCCACATTTATTTCCTTCCGCCCATAAATTACACTTTAATTTCAATTTTTTGAATTTATGCGTATATACTTACGCACAACTTCATTTCTTTTCAAAATTCAAGCAGTGTTTTACCGACATGCCTATTTTTCATTCATTCCACATTTATTTCTTTCTGCCCTTAAATTGCACTTTAGTTTCAAATTTTGAATTTATGCGTATATACTTACGCACAATTTCATTTCTTTTCAAAATTCGAGCACCATTTTGCCGACATCTATTTCTTACTCATTTTGATTGATTGTAGGTTACTTTTGGATTTTATATCCATAAATATATATATATATATATATATTTACACAAACTACACATATATACACATATACATGTGTGTGTGTATATATACTCACCTATATATATATATATATATATATATATATTCTTATATGTACATTTATATATATATTTCTCTTAGAACATGCTTCTTTTTAGCCGGCATGACTAGATATGGATCTTGGAACACCATTATATATATGTATGTATGTATGTATGTATACTGATATATATATATATATATATATATATAAACAGAGGGATGTTAATTTGAGTGGGAGCGTATTTCAGTTTAAAATTTAAAATTATGTATTTATATAAATTTTGATTATCAAAATTGTATTAAATAAATATTAAAGAATGAGTTATTATTTATAATCTACTATAGATATTAAATAACAGATAGCTCTGATACTACTGTAAGTTATTTAGGGATCTAAACACTAAACTAAATTTAGCCATTTAAACAATTAAAAGCAAGGATCTTCGCAAATCAGTAAATCGAAAATATACCTAATTAGGGTTCGTGGATTCATGGTCTTCAATCGGCTCTGAATCAAGAGCATGGCACGTCGTCTTGCTTCTATTAAGTCCATGAAAGTCCGCCTCACCATCGTCGAATGAATCTGAGGTAGAAGACGATGGTACTAGCCAAATCGCCATGTTGAAGCCGCCATTTTATTTTCTTTTATTCTCTGAGATTCAATCCTTTTATTTTGTCATACACGAGAAAAGGGTTTTTGCTCTCTTTTATAAAACCAAAAGAAAAATTGGACCGGTTCAAATGTGACGTACCATTTCAAGAAATAAATGTCGGTAAAAAGCTACTTGAATTTTGAAAAGAAATGAAGTTGTGCATAAGTATATACGCATAAATTCAAAAAAAAAATTAAAGTGTAATTTAAGGGTGGATAGAAATAAATGTGGAATGAATGAAAAATAGGCATGTCGGAAAAACGTTGCTTGAATTTTGAAAAGAAACGAAGTTGTGCGTAAGTATATACGCATAAATTCAAAAATTGAAATTAAAATGTAATTTAAGGAAAGAAATAAATAAATGTGGAATGAATGAAAAATGAGCAAGAGAATAGCTGCGTTTGAAATTGGAATATATATTAAAAAGGAAGGAATCAATGAACTGATAGCGTTAATAAAGACGTTTGTTGCGCAGCTATTAACGAACAAAGATTTGAAGATTTATACGCGTATATATACGCGTAAGTTTGAAACTGAAATGTTAAATATACCTTATAAATGGAAGAAAATAATTTATATAACAATATTTAGCAAGAAAAGGAACGTTACAAGCAACGTTAAACAAAAATTAAATTTCGGCAAAATTAACATTAGTGGCCCAGGTCATGGGTCGACCCAGGGGTCGACACACCTTAGATGTGGGTCGACACTTAGGTCGAACGACAAGGGGTCCAGGTCAACCCATTTCTAAGCAAACTTACATTATATTTTCAATCTATACGGCGGATTATATTATATTTAATCCGACAGACCAGAATATCCTGTACACCTACAAATAGACTAGTAGAGACTAGCCTCAAACTCATATTTTCCAAGACGATGTCAAGGCTCTGCCATTTTCTTTTTTTTCCAAATCTTTCAAGAACAAGAATATTAGTTTTTAGGAATTATGATTCAATATTTGAAGACAAAGAATGTAGATCTACGATATAGGTGTTCAGTTTTCTTGTCTTTGTGAGGTAAATTATATGAATCTAAATTATTAAGGTTTCTTTCATTCTTTTATCATCAGAATTGTAAATCCATGGTTATTTCAATATTATATTCAATTAAGAAAACCATGGGGTAGCAGATCCGAATCAGGTTCAAGAATTAGAAAGCAGTCAGGTGAGTGTACTTAAATTATACATTTTGGTAATGGTATATTTATCGTTTAAATTCCCCGTAATTCTTAACGTAACGAATAATTGAAATTGTGGTAATTTGATATAATCCATTCCCTAAGTATGTTAAGAACGTTATTATTGTGTATAAAATTCATTCCAAAATCTTTCTGTTTGGGTTTGAGAAACTACTGTAATGACAGGATTGTAAAATTGATGGTAAATTACGTATGTTTCCAAATTATATTGTCTAGAATATAATAAACTTGTTGGATTGAGAAATATTACGGTAAATGGTGGGAAAAATGGAATAAGAATTAGCAAGCCTACTTTTGTACAGAAACTTACCGTGATTAAATTAGAATTACGAATTGTGTATGAAAATAGGAAATAATATAACTTAGAAAGAAAAATGAAATTAGTAGTGGACTGAGTAATTTGGGGTGGAAAAGGGATACATTTCCATAATTACCATCATGGTAAATTACAGAGAAAATAGTTGCAATAAAAAGAAATGTAATAAGGATTAGTATGAAATAGGGTTTTTTGCCATATTGCACACTAATCAAATATATATATATACACACACACACACACATGATGTAATAAAAAGAAATAGCTTGCAACTACGGACGTTAACTGATGTATATTATGGAAATACATTTTTATACATTTCCACCAACCATAATGAAGTGCATGAAATATTTCCTATAATAATAAAAATGTACAAGTTGTTAAATAAAGAAAAGTTACTACAGTAAAAGGTTTGCTTAAATAACAAGGAACCATGGGAAAATGTGATGAACGGGGAATATAGCCTATTATAATTAATTATGTGAATGGGAAAGAAATATAATAGGTAGGCTTGTCCTAGGGGCAAGTGGAATTATAACATAGGTTATAATTAATAATGAAAGGAGAACTTATTTATAAACCTTAGTTAAGGGAACTAAGTTAATAAGTAAACTGACAACAGTGGTTGTGGTAACGGTATAACATGAAGTTATTTAACATGAAAAATAAAAAGAAAGAAGAGGTTATTATTAGTAAACTTATGAATGGGAAAATATTAAGTTTAATGAATGTAATAATAAGCGGCTCATAGATAGGGTCCATTCTGGCAGCATGGAGCTGGTTGGGGAAATTAAGCAGCCAAATGTAAGCTAATAAACCAGTACCTTGAATAGAAAATGAATGCTTAGATAATCAAGTTAATTAGCAATATGATAAGTTAAAGTAATCGCATGATTAAAAATATTAGACATAAGATCTAATAACACGGTGGCGTAAGGTGCTTGGACTAGTTTGTACGTATGGAGATGAAGAACCCAGTGGGGTAGATCATCGTGGTGTCTGGAGATACGAGAGGGGTACATCCAACTGATTATTCTACGGGACCGGAGGGAAACACGGGGCTTCTGTGGGACGTGGTAGGGTAATCTGAGATGACCCTCCAAGGAACAACCAGATGAAATCGTCGCTTGGAGGCAGGTCTGTTGCACCATACAGAGTATACCTTGACTGCAACTATGATGTAGTAGTCAGAAGGCTATGGCAGATGGCGCTGGCTGATTCGGCGGTTTGCCTCGCTCTGGTAGGAGGTGGTTAGAACCAAAATAAGGATAGTAATCGTCGGATACCTGTCATCGGCAGCCAGCGGGATGCGGAAAGACTAAGAGCTCTGGATGCTAGATTGGTTTTTAGGGCATGTCATTAACTCTTGATGTAGTCTTTCATTAGTTTAGGGAGGAGCCAGGGTGGGGCCATAGCCATCGTGAAAAGAGACAAACCATATTTAGATATCGGTATAGTAGGCCTAATGAAGTTGTCATTTATAGATATCGAAAGCTCCCAACGGAGTTCTATGCATTGGATGCAACCATATTATGGGACTCGGGTTATAGTATGTAATTACCCGTCTTTTCCATATATTTAAGCTAACATTTTACCGCTCATGTCCAGCTCAAATGGCACAGGAAAGTAGATTGTTAATAGAACGAAATTACAGGGTGAGAAAAGAAAGAAATATTAGAATAGAAGAATAAGAAGATCTGAGTCTCACAGTGGAACGAATAAAATATAATATATCAAAACTCCTTATACAAAAAGAAGCTATATATATATGAATTACAATCTGAGCACACATTCATTTCATTACAACACAAACTGTGGAATAAATTAATACTAGAAAATATGGATATACGTTTTGACTCCAGCTTCTCTCCCGAAACTCCAAGTGAAACCTAACCTGCAAATATACTCGGTCTGACCCGAGTACATTTTGAAGCAAAGCAAAATCAACCCGGATCAGTCTGGAATACTATCAGTGATAAATTCACATTTACAACCAACTTGCTTAACTTTAGAAAATCCTTTGAAAGAATGGAACTCTTGTAACATGACCACACATAAAAATGGCATGTGTTTTTATCTTACAATAACCAAATCACTTTTTATATCAAAATCCAGTGATATTATAATAGTGTCTATCAACCCACAAATAAATATGAATATAGCCAGAAAGCTAGCATCTCACTTTCCAACATAGTTGGTTTATATCTAAAAACGTACGGCTCGTATTGGAGTTTGGATTTCCAACATGACAAGGTATAGGACCACCTTCCGGTCAATGTACTCTAGAGAAAATACGTTGGGGTTTAACAAGAACATCTTGCAACCCAGCCACATATGACCGACCACTGATTTAACTTGAGTGTACCAAATATATTGTCACCTATAGTTGGTAGCGAACCAAACCATTTTCCGAAAGATGCAGAAACGACAGAAGAAGAAACAAATAAATTTTCTCTAGATGGTGACAATACACGAATGACCCACATAGTCATGCTGCCTGCCCGATTTTTGTCATTTTCCAGTTGATGAGGTTTGAGGTTACGATTACCTTTTAGAGAACACCACATTAACTTTGAATGCCACATTGGCAGATCCATCAAATCACTAATTGATATCCACAAATATACTCTGGGTGTTAAGCTAAAAGAAGTTTTCTTCTTCGCCATTAAACTTGGTATATTTGTAAAAATCAGCGTACGTGATCCTTAAGAAATGCTCTGTCGGACATTCATCCTACAAGTCATCCAGGAACATGGTGAACCAAAGGAACTCTCCTACCGCATCCTGTATAGGAATCACCCCAAGGATCAGTAGCGAGTAGTTCTTGTAATCCGAAGATTTTAATCAGGAAAGAGTCACGGTAGAAATAACGCTGGTTGCAAGTCGGTGAACTTCAATAAGTAGTTCTTCCGCTTATGAAGATCCACGGTCTTCAATGTTCCATTTTAAAAAGAATTTTTACAAATTATTTTTGAACGCACGGTTGATTCAAAGTGGTTTTGGGTCTAGTTCCCATCTTGGTCTATGAACTGACTCGTTAAAGGTCCAAACAATATTTATTGATAATCGGGGTTTTAGCTATCAATACGAACAATACAGATTAATATTTCGGCAGTTTAGGCCCCTTCCATTTAAAACCATTTTATCAATTTAAAATGAATTCTATAACTTATCTCAACAAATCTCATTTGTTTTCATTACTTGAAAACAATAACCAACTCTTTTCCATTTAAATTAACACATCTTCCAATTTTATTTTATTTTACCTCAAAAATATCGTTATGTTTTCTTACATCCTATTTTATTCCCAAAACCCTTTTGTATTTCTTTTATTTTGGAAATATCGTTATATATATTCTCAATATTTCCTTTTATTTTGTTTACTTTGGAATATTAATTAATTTCCAATGTTTCTTCCGTCGTAACACTAATATACTTCTTATTTCATCTACCTCTTCAAAATTTCAACTATTTACTTATTTCATTTAATAAGAGTATTTCTAGAAACTATTTTCATTACTTAGAAAATCATGTCATTTACTTAATCGAATGGTATAAGTATGGTCATGCTTTATCTAATCCGAACAACGTCTTATAATACATTGTTTGTTATAAAACCCAATAGTTTTATTTTATTTATCTAAACCTTGCAAACAAAAGTGCAATATTATTTCTCTTGTAGTAACAATAAAATAATTCCAACATCTTACCATTACAAACTGGTATTATTCTCAGATAATTTTGAAGTCGTTCAAGTTAGTTTATTTTATTTACTTCTTAGACCTTAATCGACAACGTTCTTATCTTCAGATAGATTAACTCAAAACCGATATTACTTATAATATCAACCAAACCTTATTTTCTTACTTCATTAAAAATATGATTTTATAAACCATATTCTTACTTTTAAAAATTGCTGTCAATTACAACCATTTTTACTTAATTCGTCGATTAAATAAATTGTTTACTAAACACTTACCTTTCACTTTAAAATCCCTTTATACAATCCCATTTATAATTTGGATTATATTAATAACCCATTTACCAAATTCTTTTCCAAAATCATTTAATATTTTATTATAAAACTAAATTCGGATCCTTCTATTAAAAATCCAATTTCATCTTTTCTTTAACTGAAATCTTCCTTTAATCACAACATTCTACGTAGTTCAATCTCAAGTAAATGTTGATTTTTAAATCACCACCTAACCTCATTTATAAACTTTATTTATAAATCTTAGATTTATTTCTAAAATCCTTTACCAGATTCAACTACAAAGTTATCGCCACTTGATTACCTTCTTAAATAATTTCAATTAAAAAGGTAGTTCCTTTAATCATTAAATAATAATTAATTTCAACACTCAACGAAGTAAAAGTAATTTAGTACATTATTAACTAACGTCGAAGTTGTTAACTTCCTTCTTTACTTCCTCAAGATAAAATAGATCTTGTTTAAAAGGTTATTAAAATAATAATTTATTTTATTAAAACTAAACAATTCGATAATCCCATTAACATAGTTAATTAAAATATTAATAAATTCTGTAAATACTGGTTAAGTTTAACGATCGTCTATTAAAACCATTTCTATTAGATTAATTTAACAAATTAATATAATAATTAATTTCAATTTAAATAGTTGACTTAGTCAACTTGAAACCATCAGTTAACTTATTAATTGATTTCCACTAATTCTTTTGCTTAATTTAATTAATAACTTAATTAATTTAACAATACCACTTAATTGTTTCGTAAAAAAATCATCCCAAATTATTAACCCTAAGGTAAATTTCTAACCTTACTTGTTTATAAACTTAAAAACATAAGATTTTGCTAAAAATTATTTTATATTACTTCTACAAAATATGATTATAAATATTGGTCTATTTATAAAACTTATATATAAATATAAATTAAAATCCTACTTTAGTTGAAAAATTAAATTTATAACTTCAATTGCATCAATTCGCCTGATGGCAAATCAACGTTTAAAAGGACAGATTTTAGGCCATTCGTTGCCAACCACTTAATCAATGCTGTCTATTGATTAAAACATAACAATCGTTGAATTTCAGTTCAACGATTAACATCCAATCAACAATAAACTTCCAAATAGAATAGAATGTTACTTGGGGTGATCAATTCATATATATGAATAAGAGAAAAAAATAACATACAATTTATTTGAGGAATATAGTTGGATCCCTCCAACATGTTATTCCCTGCATCACAGTTAACAATATCGTATTATAATAGCATATGAAGTAAATTTCAAACATAAAACATTTAAACGAAGGAATTATAAATATCGACAAAACATTGATCAACAACAAACAATAATCATCAACATCCAATCATCCAATTTATATTATCAATGATAAACTTTAGTAATATGAATTAAATCACATTAGAGAATTCCAAAACTTGTGAGAGTTAACTCACCATTTCATTTCGATTCGACGATGTCACGTTGTTTTATATAGTTCTAGACAAGAGTTTGAAAATATATAGAATTTCAGTTTCCTTCGAATCCTTTCAGACTAGTTTGACTGCGTAGATACCAGTTACATGATTCCAACGGGCTTCGTTTCGTTGAATTCTGCTCACGAATGAATTAATCATACATGTTACAAAATTAAATAATTTATATTATTAATGATGGAAATTAATTAACTTAATTAATGCCTAACCATCGTGTTAATCGCCTTTTGATCCATGCCGTAACACGCCTTGCAAAAATGTTTGAACCAAAATCCCATTCTTTCTCTTTTTTCCTTTTTTTTCTCCTTATTCTTCGTTAAAGCCAAAGCCCACGCGAAAATTTCACGGCCCGCTCTCTAAACTTTCTTCTTCTCATATCCTTCAAAATTCAAAGCTACATTCTCCTGTTAAAACCGAACCCACGCAGCCACTTTTCTTCAAACTTCAAAGCCACGCCATGCAGCATTACACCCATTACTAACGCACTTTCAAATTCTCCCCCACCCTCAACTCTCCACAGAAAAACTGCTGCCATGTCGGCGATCTGACCTTTATCTTCTCTCCGGTAAAAAACACCTCCCTTACAGGCTCGAGCTCCCCTGGCGAGCTCGTCATTCCACAATGGTTCAAACGATCGGAAGGAGAACAAGGCTCAAAACCTACTGCACATAGCTAATTCAAAAGTTGATGAATAAGAGCCTGCACAGGCTGACTGGGCGGTACAATGTGACAAGGATAAGGGAGGATACTGTAGTAGTTTGGAGGTAGTGCAAAGCGTGAGGTCGAGGAAACTGGGGATGGTCATCCGTCAAGTGGAAGAGATGGCGTTGGAGCTGGTTGTGGATGTTCGGGTAGCGAGAAATGAAGCATGACATGGATCTGGTGGTGGGTGTGGAGGTTTTAGCCCATGTGGTGTTAGCAGTGGTCATAGGGGATGTGTGTGATGGTAGTGTGTGGTTGTCCTGGTGAACTTGGAAAAGGTGGAGATTATTTGGTCTGACAGGGTGGAGCTGGTGAGGAAGGTAGACACAGGTGCAGTAAGCGATATTGGAGGGTGTGCGGTGGTCGGAACAACAAGGTATGCTACATCTTTTTGGCCTAAAAGAGGAGACGAAGGCCATGTTTTAATTTCAAATGGTTAAACAATATGTGTTTATATTGCGCACGGTCGCAAAATAACCCCAATTGACTTGAAATTAGAAATATTACAATAGTTAACAATTTTGGATTTAATAAAATTAGTTTCGTTGAAATCTGAAGTCGTTTGAAAATTGGTTATTCTTAAATTCCATATTAAATCGATAAAATATAATCGATTTCAAAATAAACAAATTTACTGGTAATATATTATTAGTATATACATTCACACCGAATCCTATATACTTCAAAATAATTTATTTAGGATTTTAAACTCGATATTTAAATCCTAGATTAAAATGATATTTTGCTTATTAATGATTGTTTTATTTTTATTTAATAAGTAGGTTTATTAACGATTTCATACCAATTTTTTGAAAATATGATTTGGACATAACTAAAAATCTACCAGGTGGAATCTCGATTTTTCTCTTTCATTAGAAAATTATAATCCAATAGATCCGGATGATTCTTGTTTCAAAGAATTTCGACTTATATTGGATCCTGTACATTCATTTAAATTTCAAAATGTAAAACTACGAATTAACGCGATGCTGCGGCTTGTTTTAAATTAAATTATAAATTATACGTTCAAACATCGTTTAATAAACAAATTCGTTATTAAAATTCAAACCTAAATTAATCAAATCCTTTTATATTGCTCATTTTATATAGTATTGCAAATCCAACATTTTCCGAATAATTCCGAAATAAATTATTATTATATTATTTTATTACTTTATTATTTTATATTAATATTAAAAATCATTCAATTTTAGTTATTTAAATTTCAAATAACCATTAAAACAAAGTTTAAATGTTTAATTTAACGGCTAAAAATCTAGGTCGTTACATAGCAGGTAGTATGTTCATATGAGGGTCTAGATACACGCACTGGGTGGTGTATTATAGACAATAGGGCATTACTCCATGTTGAAACTCGATTCGATCGAGGAGTTCGGATAGAAGGATCTGTATGCTTACGTGGCATAACTATGGTGGTTCTGTGCGATTACGTAGTGTAATGATATAGATTTTCGTACGTGGATTGGCGTAGGGTGGAGGTTGCGCATACTTATATGGTGTGACGATGAAGATCATACGAGGAGGGTACTATGGGGAGTACCTTGAGATGTTGGGTATAGCTACATATATATTATATTTGGTTTAATCTACTTGGAAGTAGATGGTTGCGATATGTATGCAGAGCCAAGAGCACAATTAATCCGAATAACCTAATAATTAAGGAAATGTAACTGAATGGTATATGAAGGGCTATTTCAGAATGTATAATTTGTTCTCTCACCAGAACTTGTGTTCTGACCCCCTCCTCATAACATACTCGCAAGTTAGATTTATGACAGAGATTTGGTAGCATTTAGACACTTGTTAGGCAGTGTCATTAATTCGGTAAGGCTATATTTGATTATTATATTTTATCCATTTCGTTGTGAGATGTTTTATCAAGCTCTGATATATTTATTATCTCTATCTTTTCTGCAGGATATCAGACAAGCCAACTCATGCTTTGATAGAATGGAATTTTTGAGAAAAATTTGGTCTATTGAAATTCGGGTTGTTACATAATACGTTTAGAAATGTATGAGTTGTATCCTATCATTTGTAGTTTATCATGATAGGAATATCCGTACTAATAAATCCTTTTAGTGTTTAAACCTTTGGTTTAAACTTTTTAATGAAATTTAAACCCCATCCTCTTGTGTCTAGTTGATTGTTGAATTAAATAAATGAATCAGGATGGATGAATAAATTAAACACAAGATAATATATATGAAATTCATATTGGAGTAAAATGGTACTAAACTGAAATTAATCAGAGTTGCGCAGCAGAAATAAGTGAATTGATTTGCTATGATAAACTAAATAAACCTACAAGTGGGATTAAGGAATGATAATTGCAAATGATTAAATTTTCCTTAAAAGGTAACTGAGTGGGGAATATAAATTAAGTGAGTAACTATTGGAACTTGGTGTTGGGTAGTCCTTATTTAAAATAAAACAAGAATAATTGTGATAATGAGATAATAGAAACAACCATGTGTAAACCTAAAATATGGGATTATCTATTGTATTGTATTGTCGGTTGGATATTTTAAGGGATTCAGATCGATAAGTCTAATCGACTATATCAAGAAGAATTGTTTAATCGCTTACACAAGACAATCGAGTGCAATATTTCATGTAATAGAATAAAATCTTGAAAGAATAGTGTAAAATACTTATGTGAGAATAGTATTAAACCACTATGTGAGGAAAGAATTATAGAAAAAATAAGCGAGGCTATAGCGATATAGTTTCGACATTGCAGCCAACTAATGAAGAAAGTTGTTATGAAAATGGTAGCTTAATATTATTCAAAACAAACTAAAGGACTGTTAAGTGAAAATTTATGTCTTGAGAAGGATTTAATGAATAAACATAAAGTGCTTTACGTATAAAAGTTGTTTTAAATCAGTAACTATCTTGAGCATAAGCAATATGTTCGAAATGCGCACACTCTCATCCTTGAATTTAAAGGGCTGTTGCAGCCATTAAGTTGGTGATATATGTTATGTAATGACAGTCGGAACAAAGCCCCCCTCACATCAGCATAGGGAGTGTGCATATAAGTTAGCACACACATCCTTGTAACAAAAGGAATCGCCAATGTTACGTGCCTACCAACTCATATTTGTATTCCACTCCTTTAATTTATTTCGTGATGTGGAACTTTTTTATTCAAACCTGTCATTCCTCCTTAACAACATGCGAGGCAATCCTAGCAGTCTCCCCAATGACTCGCATCCCCTTCGAGTAAAACTGAGAGCATTGTCTTGCCTGCATGACCCAGTCCATAACCTTCGATTCTAATACCACTATTATGTAACGACGGTCGAAACAAAGCTTTCCCTTCCTCCTACATAGGGCGCACGCATATGAGTTGGTATACTCATCCTTGTAACAAAAGGAATCCCCGATGTTACGTGCCTACTAACACATATTTATACTCCACTTCTCTTATTTATTTCGTGATGTGAGACATTTTTATTCTAACCCGTCATTCCTCACTGACAACATATGAGGCAATCCTAACAATATAAATGTAAATAGAGAAGCTGTTTGATATTATAATCAAAGCAGCATCCATTGTTCAGAAAATAATAATAAATTTTATGGCAAGGCCGCATCCAATATTGATTGTAAATTTAAAAATGATGAGTGTGTATTCCAATATATATGCTATGTGAAAGATATGCTCTAATAAATTAAACCTTATGTGTGCATTACTTGGAGTGAGTTAAAACTTTTTACATAATCGAGAAGTTTAGGTTTGAAATTTAAGGTGTTGCTATTTTAATTAGTTGGGGAAAATTAGAAAAGTTTAAAACACTATGCGTTGGGATACTTAAATTAAGATTTCCTAAATGAATAAATTGAGGTGTGTTGTTAAGATTTAAAAATGCAGATGAATTACCTTAGGTAAATTGCGAGGGAGAATTTTTTAAGGGGAGTGTCTGTAACAGCCTAGGTTTTTCAGTACCTAGGGTAAACAAATTATAACTTGTTTTGTAATTCTAAAACCACAAAGTACAAAATATGAGTTCAAGAGTCTACCTCGAATAATAATTTAAGATGAGAAATACATAATTTGTGATTTATAAGAAATTATTGTGTTGGAATAAAGTAAATATTAAATAAGGAAACTTATTTCAGTCCGTCTTTAATAAACGAATCCATGTGAATGACTTATAAACTATGTTTAAAAGAGTTCATTTGATCAAATTTAATAATTGAGAAATTATTTCTTAACAACCTATTGATTATTAAGAGAAGTATCAAAAATATGTAATACTGATTTGAAATCAATATTTAATTGCAAGCATGTTACTAATATGTTTTTTGGGTTGTTAAATATGAACAAGTGCATAATAGTTCTATTGATAAACAAAATAAAATTTAAACTGATCAAATATGAGATAAAATAAGTTTTAAGGAGTATTCATTGTGTGTGTTGTAATAAATTGCAATACACGTAGATATGTACATACTGAATTGGGTGTAGAGATGTGTTTTGTAAATATCATTAAGCTGTAAGAAAAATGTAAATATATATAATAATAAAAAGTTATATGTGAAAATAAATTTTAATATATTGATACAAGATATCTGTGTCTAAACTTTGTGTTTCGTGCAAGTATAAACTTAAAATGTAAGTTTATGTACATAAAATTGTAAATTGTACAATTTGTTGGTAAAACTAAGTCTTATGTAAATTGGTTTGAGTTTTTGTATAATGGAAGGTTTAAAAAATGTTTTAAATATGTTGTATAAATTTTTAGTAAGGCCAAGCTATGTAATTTGATGTTAAAGTGGTGAAGTATAAGATTAACAAGGTGATTTGTGTGTAGAATAATTCAAGTTAGCATGGACAAATCTTAGATTAAGTTAGTGTAACGTCCCGCCTTTTTGACCTTTTCAAATCGGCAATTAACCCAACTTAAAACGTCCAAATCGACGGACCGTTGTTTAGCTTACTGAGTTTAACAACAGAATCGACACAGAATAAATAATAACACAGTATTGAACGATGAAATAATCTTTTATATATATAATCAGAATTTTTGATACAGATTTCTATACAGCGGAAGTTAAAATATCACTTGAATACAAGAAAAATATTTCTATTTTGAAACATCAGAGCGCGCCGTCTCTTGGAATCCCCAGCTTCGTCAATCTTCGAATCCAAAGCTGTGATCTTTAAATCTGTATTGCTCGGATCTGACCAGAGCATTACATGCGAAAACATAAAACACTCGAGTCAGGATTAATCATAGTTCAAGTAAATTAACTTCAACATAAACTGAAATATAACAGTTAATCCTATCATTGATGTCATATATAAAATAAACAATTGTGTCATCTGTTCATATCAGTTCTATCTATTTCCAGGGACGAACAGCATCGGCGTTTGCGAATGTACACATGTATAAAAAGTACACGTGTACACTGCCTCAACATCCGAAACGAATATAAACATTAACATAGGTGATTCTGGAAGCTTGCACATACACGTATGTGTATACATACGTACATTGCCTCAGCATTCTACTTTAACTCTTTCACACAGTTCAAGGATAACCAGTTTTGGACTCAAACATGCCCGGGTAGGAATTTTCATGATGTTGGCCAATTCTAGGTGTGATAACACAAAGAAAATCACTGAACTATATATATCAGGGCAGTATGGTTCTATTCTGGGAGCACATGTACATTTCAAGTTAAGTGCAGACATGCAATGACCAAGGCAGATGTGCATAAATGTGCATATGCCACAAGTTATATAGTTCTCATGGAATGTAGACAGAAAACATAACGTCTGGGTTGAGATAAATCTATACTGAAGCAAGTCTACTATGGGGTGCACGTGAAGTTATGTTTGCCAAGTAACAACAGGGTGTTTTGGTGTACAGCATAAGAAGTATAATGTCACAATTACTATTATGTGTATATAGTCAGGTTCAACACACAATAGCGTCTAGCAAACGGTGGTTCAAATATAGAAAGTTCGTCCAATATAACAGTTTTCAGTATTCCAGGGTGAATAAACAAGGAAGTCTGTTGAAAAATAAAATGCAAATATATATATATATATATATATATATATATATATATATATATATTCATGCAACTGCATTCATGAAATACATATAAACAGTTCTATACACTGTAAACAGTCTTAACATGTATGAAATGGCAAACAAAACCATACAGTAAAATATGAACTCTTATTGCGCTCAAAACAAGGCCAAATACATTAGTTCAAGACCAGTTATGATGGGTAAATATATATAGCGTTCATGATCATTAAACTAACAAACTATTTTCTCTGTTCATGATGGGTAGTCACACTCAGTATTATTAAGAAAGATTGTATCATGTAGTTGCAAATTTACAAATTTAACAGCTGTATATATATTTTAGTTTGACAACAAGGTAGGTATGAGAACCCATATGGGCATCAACTACACGGGTAATGGTTATTCAGACTACCCAAAGAATATCTGTGCATTACAAAAGCACATGTGTGTATGGATACAAAGTACATTTCAGGTTATGTGTTTCAATATGGTTCTTCCAGGAATACAAGCAAAGCATGGACCTGTTCAGGTTTTATAACAGGGAAAAACACATGTACATTATATGCAATAACCAGTCTACTAATACACATACATGATGACTGTTATTATGATACATTTAGGTCAGGAGTTTATAATCAATTTTCCCAAGCTATTTTCCATGGGCGCAAATGAATTTTCTCAGTACAAGATATAAAGATGAATATGCATTAGGGGCAGTCGAGACAGCATGAGTGGAAGTTTGGATAGACTCAACATCACAAAAATGAAGGCAACCAAATAACATATTTTTGAACTTGGTCTGGAATGAGTGTGTATTTGAGAACACATATACATTTATATTTTGAAACCACTGTTACTATATACTGCAGATCATAGTTTAATATGGTGAATGTGGGTTACAACGTGGGTCACAAAAATGAAGGCAACCAAATAACACTAATATACATTTATATTTGTAACAAGGGTTACAATGTGGGTTTTCTCTCAAATGTACTGTCAGGTTTATAATTTAATCCTTTTCATCATTCAGTGGTATTTTAAAATCATACAATAAGTCATATATATATATATCCACTGGTTAGTATAAGGTCAGATCATAGTTTAATATGGTGAATTCAAGTGAAGTTTTACTCTAAAACCGTCTACTGTCTTTCAATTTCAAGCAGCAACACATTTAACATTTATCAATTATTTTTATTTGTTTCTCCTCAACAGATCATCCATGCCCTATCCATATAAACTTATGTGTAAATTGATCTACATGCGGTTTTAGATTAACCTGATATAACGCCTAAAACAGGAAACCAAATGGGTGTTTTTTCTCACTTGTTTTGGAATCCAGATCTACAGATGAGTTAAGAAACCGAGGAGGTGTATCAATTTCTATAGATACCGGTGGTTTCATTCATACCACAAATTTATTTTGTTTTTATTATTGTGGCATACGAAACATAAATCAAAGGAGGTGTGATTCCAAGTTTCAAATAAGTAAGGCAAAAACAGTTTAAGGAAAGTCGAAAAACTTAATCACATAGGTAAATCAAAACGAACCATTGAACAAAATCCACCAGCAAGTCAAACTTAGAACTAGGATTAAACACGCAGATCATCCCAGGAAACCAATATAATCAACTATTATATCCTAGTTTAATCGAAAATCAATTTACTTGAAAACACGATTAATCGTGAGTGAGATGCTCACCTTAGGTAACGATGGAGGAGCGGCTGTCATTTGTGGTGGTGGCAACACCCAAACATGACCAGGGAAGCAGTAATTAGTTCGGTCTTCGAAGAAAGAAAAAAAGACAGCTCTAGGTGAGCTTCAGTGGCGACGAGCGGTGAAGGCTCGGCTTCGATTTATCAGACGGAGGCGGCTCGAGTTGCGGAGACGCTGGTGAACTTCACCGGTGGTGGTGCGATGGTGCTAGGATGAGGCATAGACTGATTTCGATGGCGAACCGCAGTTCGATTGGAGGCAGGGTGGTTTGATTTTGAGGAGCGGGTGACTTTATTTAGGAAGGAGACGTTCGATTGAGTTGCGATCTAAGGAAAAGAATTGATTTGAGGAAAGAGGGAAAATTTCCAAATGCCATTAAATTAAAAAGGAGAACGGACATTAATTTGTTTGCTGAGAAAAATGGAACGCGAAGTGATTTTTATAGAAGAGAACCGTGGGAAGCAAGGAATTGATATAGGCTGAATTGGGGTGGGTGGTTTCTGAGTACCGTGGAAAGCAAGGAATTGAAATACGAAATTACTTGGTGATGAGGGAGATAAAAGTGTGAACCCTTCGTAATTTAATTCTATCGCAATTTACGTTAGACATTTTATTTTTGTTCCATCACAAACAAACTCCAACCGCTACAAAACTTAACGTACTGCTACGTTTTCACATTCTGAACCCAATAAAATTTGTTTGGTTGTTGTCCAACTTTGTTTGTATAAAACGTTATTTTAATTTCAATTTATTTAACGTTTCACCGATTTTATTCTATTAATCAACCCCGTTCGTTTCTCAATTTGAAACATTAAATTCAACCCAGATACACACATATCCAAGTAAATCTTCGATAAATTTCCAATTCGTTTTACGTCACTAACGTTTATTTTTAAATTCAACCGTTCATATTTTTCAATCGAATTTCAATTCTGATTTGAATACCTAGTCAAATTCAATTCAACAATAAATATTTGATTTCCAACCAACCTTTTGAATTAAATATTAAATTCAACTTCATATACAAAACCATATATTCGATTTTAACTCGAATATCAATATAAAATTGATTATAAATGGTTAAATCTTTCATTAATTCCAGTTGTCGAAATTTCTGGGACATTACATTCCTCCCCCCTTTAAAACTTTTCGTCCTCGAAAAGGAAAGATCGTCAGAGTTATACCAATGTATACTTTAAATTTCATATTTATTGCAATTTTCCCACAACTAATTTAAATATCGATATTTAACTTATCGATCCTCTTCATTTATCATAATATTCAATTTACTCGGAAAATCAATTTATAGTTAGAGATCAGTTTTGATCAAACATGATTTTCTTTATCTCCCGAATCGGGTATTATTTTCATGCTTTTATTAAAAAAAATTCTCTGATCAATTTCTATCTCAAACAAATCTCTTCATGCATCTCAAATCATCCCGAAACTAATCCGTCAATGTTTACTTAATTCATTTATAACCTTACTTCTTACGATCCAAGTTTAACTCAAAACAACTTACTATCCATTAAATCATTCCCAACACTCATTGAAGAGTGTAATTATCATTTCATTTTCAAGTCACAAATTGTCGACTTGATTTTTTTTTCAAAAATTGAAATCTTTTATAAACTTTATACATAACACGAAATTCATGCAAAAACATTTATATTATTATTACAAAGCTATGGATTTGGAAATATTCCAAAATTCTCTTTGTTAACTTATTAATTAGGTATATTTTAAATTCAATTTGAAAATCCTTGATAACTCAAAGTTTGACAAGTCTATTTTCGTCCTCATAGATGTTAGTCATACGCTGGCCAGGCGCACGACTAAAATCTCTAAGTATTGAATATCCTTGCTTCAACTCCCAGTGAAAATATTTCAAAAATTCCTTTTATAGAAAATAGATACGGAAAGTACCAATGTGATATTAATTGTTCATGAATCGCAGATACACAATGGTTTCGTCTAGATCCCCCAGAAAACATCTGTATCCATAGGAAATCACTTCCCTGCGAATTTCGTCATAGACAGATCAACAGAAGATATTTAAGAATCAAAAGACAATCTGAGGTCATTGAGCGTTGGTTGTTCTATCTCAGGATCACGAAATCAAATCATCAGATTATAAAGATAAATCAATCACAAGGATCAATCAAGTCATGAAGACAAACTGCTGCATTAAACAGGTGGCTCACTATCACTAAGATATCTCAAATATTCGCACGGCTCATCATACTACCTTTAGTAACTCTAATGGTTACATCTCTTTCACCAGTAGACAATTTACCGTGTGGACCGCAGGTATACAATGGTTACACCTGGGTCCCCTAGGAAACATCCATACCCGTAAGCTTTCACAGCTCTGCGGATTACGCCCTTATAATTCGACTGTAGATCGCAGCAGTCACAATGGTTACGCTTGGTTCCCCCAAGAAACATCCGTCCGCCGTAGGCTATCTATAGCCCTGCGAATTTCGCTACACGGTCGAATTCCAATGACTCTAGATTGCGGCGATCACAATGGTTACGCCTGATTCTCTCAGGAAAAATCCGTTCGTCGTAGGCTATCTGCAGCCCTGCGAATTACGCTAGTAGTCGTGCTCAATGGAAACTCATGAGTTTTATGTCCGGACAACCTACTACCACCAGCAGCATATCTCAGCTAAGCTCAAATTTCAAAGGAGAAGGAAGGTACTTCCCTTATCTTGATTTTTGAAAATATATGATACTATGTACCTATAGTATTTTATTTCATAATCCTCGTAAAATATACTTATGTCAAATTACATAAGATTTTCTTTTCAAATAATATTTTCAAACATCTCATTCCATCGTATAAGATTTCATCTCTACTCGATTACCTTCCATATTAATGGTTCCCGAATTCGTTATATTCTTGTATTTTTTTCTCATACGAGTTCCAAAACTTATGTAATATCTAAAATCGAATTCCTACAAATTTCCATTAAATTTTCAGTTTTGATTTCTAAATCAATTCAGATATTTCATATCCTTTCAAATTCAAATTTATAAATCTATTTAGTTATGAACCAAATTCCCTTCCAAATCTCTAATTATTAAATTCATCACTTCATTCACACCTGTATTCTTTCAAAATTCCCGAATTTTTCTTCTTATCACAAATTTCTTCTTCACGCATTATCACTCCTTCACATTCACATCCTTCGATCGTAAATTATCAAGCGAACACTTCCTAAGTATCAACCCCGAAGGCCGAAACCAACATCAGATCAACACTCAGAAAGTTATTCAACTTGACTAACCTCCAGTCAGTTTCCAATTTACTTAGCTTCACTTCTTATCAAATTAATGCTTATGCAACTCTCGAATTCCATATCCATTTCTCTTATGTTATGCCGTCCTTCATTCTCGACGTGTGGCTTTTTATTCTTCGGTCCTTGCCATTCTGAGTTATCCAAACTCGTTAGCCTCTTACAATGTTATCGAATCTTAACCATTTCTTAGTTAACAATGAAGTCAATCAAGTTGGGGTATAATTACCTCTCAGACCTTAACTGAACAACATATTAACCTTGAAATAGATAAAATTCTCAACTTCGAATACCAACAAATTATTCGTTTTATAACATCCGAATTCAAGTTAAGAACTCTTTCTTTTACAAAAATCGTTGATTATAACAATAATTCGTGTCTTCGAAATATTTAACTTTAAAAATATACTTCATTCATTAATCTGAATACATAATTAATTTATTAATAATATATTAAATTTTTGGTTAAAATGAAAAATAAATTCTATTTTTCTGAAATTAGCCATAATTGACTTCCACGAATAACTTCCATTTGAATAATCTCTTATTCGATAATATATTCCGAACTTCGAAAAATCTCATTTGACTTATATTCTGAACTTCAGAATAATCTTACCGTACTAGTCAACTCCATTTCCTCTATTACCGATTCCATTTGCAACGTTTTTGCTTCCGCATGTTATTTACTTCTAAAAAGTAAATATTATTCCCCTTTCGAAATCTGAACTCGTCATATCAGATTAATTTTGATTTCATACGGGTCCAAATCTCTTTAACATCTTCATTCACATTTCGCTTTATCTCATTTACGATATAATTCTCATTTACAAGCTTATAACTTACCATCGATTTCATATATTTGATTGTGCATTATTGGTTTGGAACCAATTATAAATTATCTTACCATATTCTGAATAATCTAAGTTAACAACACAATTTGACACAATCGATTTCCAGTTATACTCTTCCATTACATTCATTTATATTTCGATTATCGAAATAAAATTTATCGTTTTCATCTTTGAAACAATTCTCAAATTTCTTCATTTCATCCAAATTCTCATTTGAATTCTTATTCCAAAAAAATTCAGTTATCCTTGATTTCTAAAATACACAATCGATTCTCCTATACTTATCTTACTTTAATGTCATTCGATGATGTATTCGAGATTCAAATTTAAGAGCGCTTTACCGAAGATTAGCTCTCGTAGGCCTGGATCCGAAGACTGGGGATTCCGAGAGAAATTTTAAATCTCAAAATAAATTTTTATTTCCGCTGTATTAGCTTCAAAATACTAGTTTCAAATTAATAATTCCAAAATAATTTTTCTTTCAAAATCGATTTTAAAAATTATTTATACTTTCAAAATTTATATTTGAAACCTTTTATTTCCAAGATCTGTTTTTAAACCCAATAAGCTAAGCTTTGAATAAACCAAAGCTCTGATACCAACTGTAACGTCCCACCTTTTTGATCGTTTCAAATCGGTAATTAACCCAACTTAAAACGTCCAAATCGACGGACCGTTGTCTAGCTTACCGAGTTTAACAGCAGAATCGACACAGAATAAATAATAACACAGTATTGAACGATGAAATAATCTTTTATATATATAATCAGAATTTTTGATACAGATTTCTATACAGCGGAAGTTAAAATATCACTTGAATACAAGAAAAATATTTCTATTTTGAAACATCAGAGCGCGCCGTCTCTTGGAATCCCCAGCTTCGTCAATCTTCGAATCCTAAGCTGTGTTCTTTAAATCTGTATTGCTTGGATCTGACCCGAGCGTTACATGCGAAAACATAAAACACTCGAGTCAGGATTAATCATAGTTCAAGTAAATTAACTTCAACATAAACTGAAATATAACAGTTAATCCTATCATTGATGTCATATATAAAATAAACAATAGTGTCATCTGTTCATATCAGTTCTATCTATTTCCAGGGACGAACAACATCGGTGTTTGCGAGTGTACACATGTATAAAAAGTACACGTGTACACCGCCTCAACATCCAAAATGAATATAAACATTAACATAGGTGATTCTGGAAGCTTGTACATACACGTATGTGTATGCATACGTACATTGCCTCAGCATACTACTTTAACGCTTTCACACAGTTCACGGATAACCAGTTTTGGACTCAAACATGCCCGGGTAGGAATTTTCATATTGCTGGCCAATTCTAGGTGTGATAACACAAAGAAAATCACTGAACTATATATATCAGGGCAGTATGGTTCTATTCTGGGAGCACATGTACATTTCAAGTTAAGTGCAGACATGCAATGACCAAGGCAGATGTGCATAAATGTGCATATGCCACAAGTTATATAGTTCTCATGGAATGTAGACAGAAAACATAACGTCTGGGTTGAGATAAATCTATAATGAAGTAAGTCTACTAGGGGTGCACGTGAAGTTATGTTTGCCAAGTAACAACATGGTGTTTTGGTGTACAACATAAGAAGTATAATGTCACAATTACTATTATGTGTATATAGTCAGGTTCAACACACAATAGCGTCTAGCAAACTGTAACAACC
This sequence comes from Allium sativum, assembly GCA_030737875.1. NCBI lineage: Eukaryota > Viridiplantae > Streptophyta > Magnoliopsida > Asparagales > Amaryllidaceae > Allium > Allium sativum. The sequence continues at coordinate 536,376,135 of CM060926.1, forward strand.
CGAAAATCTGGGCCAGTTTAAAATTTTTATTTTGGCAATTTTAGCAAATTTTGTTTATTTAAAATGAATTATTTTAAAAAAATATCGACGAGAAATTTATTTTGAATATATTTAGAACGTATATATTGTATACGCCGTCGTTAGAATATATATAATTATAAATAATTATAAATAGAATTGAAAATGGCGCGGTAGTTCGATAATTCGATTTCAAACTTCAATTGGATGTACCGGGTGCAAAACAATCCGGATTTTAGTGAAACCAAAAACATTAGGATCTAATTGATAATATTTTTCCAACGAATCTGAAAAATCAAAATTTCATAGCGGGAATCAAAAGATATGTCCAGTTGAAAATTCTGAATAGTCGCTATGGAATTCAGGCCCTTGAAATTGGCCATTTTTCAAACGGTCTCAGAATTCGACGAAACTAGTTTTGTTAGGACCGTATCGTCAATACGAAGCTAGAAAATATTTTTCAGGAATTTTTAGAGTTAGTATGTGACCCCGGTAAATTGAAATGCGCGTTTAAATTCAATATATAGAGTTATATGTCGATTTTAATGGAAACTGATCGAAACGATCAAATCAGCCTACGATACATATCCCATTGTGTCCGGAATGGGGGTATTACGCTTGGGACGACAGTCGTTGGGCCCCGTTTGGAGTTCGAACGAGAAAGTCAACATTTTTGGATAAAATAAAACAAAAATATATATAATTAAATTTACAAAAACCCCCCTCTTCCCTTCTATCTCCTTTCCGTCAGTTTCCAGATCTAAAAAAATGGGAAAAGAGGTGCGGCGGAGCCCCTTCCCCATCGCGACCCACGTCGCCCCATCCCCAAGCGCGTCGCCTGGCCCTTCGCACACCCCCTCTCCTCCTCTCACCACCGCTCCCGTCCCTTCTCCGATCCCACGAGATCCCCAAGCCCCAAATCGAGTAGCCTTCAGCCCTAGACCCGCTTCCAACTCCTAGGGTCCACCGCAGCAGCTGCAGCCCCTCCACTGGCCCACCCCGATCCGCCATCACCCTCCCTCCTTGACCGCGACGCCCCAAATCCACCCCGATCCCTCCCCCTACAACCTCCGCACCTCCGAGTGCTTGTCACCTCCTCCATCGTTCACCACAGGCAGCGTCGAACTGGCTGGGAGCCAAGGCGGAGGCAGCACCCTCGAAGCTCGACCATGTGGCGACGCTGGATCCAACTCGGACGAACGGTGGCAATGGTGATTCGATGCCCTAGCCTTGAAAGGTATACCATAGGGAAAGGCCGGGTTTTAAAAGAAAAAAGGTGATGTTTTTTTTTATATACATAGATTTTTTCCCAGTTTTGACTTAAATAATAAATAGTTTATTTTCAGTTTATATATATATATATATATATATATATATATATATATATATATATATATATATATAAAAGCATAGTTTTAAATCAGTTTTTATGTATAAATAGTTTAAATGAAGACATGAATATATATATAAAAAAAAATATAATAGCAATGAGTTTTTTAAGAATAACATAGAATGTTTTTTTTTTGAAATATATAAATAACATTGTCCCTTGAGAAATATAAATATATATTGTTTTAAAATATGAAATATACATTGTGATACGAAAATAAAATAAAAACATGATTTTTATATATTGAATAGCATAGTAAAAACATGATTTTTATATATTGAATAACATAGTAAAAATGTGATTTTTATGTATTGAATAGCATAGTAAAAATGTGATTTTTATATATTGAATAGCATAGTAAAAATGTGATTTTTATATATATAGTGGCTACGGGCAACGAAAGCGAAAAGGCGAGATCGACGAAGATCTCTAAAATAGGAGTGTCGTGAAGTTGGGATAGCTTTCGGTGAGAATTTCTCACCTTTCAATTTCTTTTTCTAGTTATATATATATACTAGGAAGCAGACGGTGCTTAGTAGCACCCGACACAATCGTCCACAGACCATGGACTTGTTTGTTTGATTGCAGAAATTAGTTAGATCATTTGATTGAAATTGAACTGTGTGGTGAAATGAATGGATTTGATTGATGTGTGAATGGCGTGGGCCTTCACTAGACCGGGGACAAGGCTAGGCCTCGTCCCGTTTCTAGTATCGTGCCGTTATGCCGCCGAAATTTTCTAAAATAAGTTAGAAAAATAAAAATATCATTTTATTTAAAGAATGAACTGAATAGAAATTCATATGTTGGAATAAAATGTTTTATCGTTAAAAATATAATTTTTTTTTTTTTTTTTGAAAATTGGTAAAAATATAAATTTTTAACGTGAATGTGAATAAATAAATATTCATTTGCAAACCAGATGGTTTGTTTATGTACACCTATTTGAAGGACATTGATTGGGTCGATAAATTTTACACATCGCCCAACTGCACAAATAAAATATGCGTTTGATTGTTTGAAACCCCACACGGGTGTTAGGATGAAATTGGAAGTTCACTCATCCTGATTGATTAAATATGTCGATCGATTGATTGACAGGCTGTTATAAGCGTTAGATATCTATATTTGATGCTTATACAGTGTAGTGCACTTTGGTTGATGGTTGATTATTTTTCAATGCTATTATATACATGTGTTGTATGAAAATCCATATAATTAATTTTATATGGTAATTGATTGGGCCTCATTCCAATTTAGAAAATAAAGGATATTATAAAATAAAGGTTCATGTGTTGACAGTACTCATCCGTTAAGATTAGTCATGTGTTGAACGAAATATTTTAATAATAAAAATATTTGAAAAGGAAATATTTGAAAAGGAAATATTTGAAAAGGAAATATTTGAAAAAGAAATATTTGAAATAGAATATTTGAAAATAGAAATATATGAAGCCGTGTTGATTAGATTGACGCCATTTTGACGTGAACGATATTTATATCGATTTTATTCATTTTAAAATGAATATTGAAAAATGATTTCGAAAACGAATATTTTGAAATGAAATTTGAATCGAATTGAGAAGAAAACGAATTTGATTCGAATTAAATATATAACGAATTTGATTTCAATTGAATATATAACGAATTTGATTCGAAAAGAAAACCGATTTGAATTGAATCGAATAGAAAACAACTTTGGAATTGAATTGAATTGAAAACGAATTCAAATTGAATTGAAAGCGAATTGAAATGAATTCAAATTGAATTGAAATTTGAAATGAAAAGAAATGAATTTTAAAACGAATTTATAAGGAAGAATTCAATTTTGATTTAAATTGAAATGGAAGTTGAAATTGCTTTTGAAACGAATTTAAAACTATTTATATAATTCGTTTTAAATAGGAATCGACGAAATATATATTATATATATTATATATATAATATAATGGCCTGAATAGAACGCGCCGCGCCGCGGCAGTTCGTGAATTTCGACCATTTATTTCAAACGGACATTACGGGAGATCCGACCGTCGGATTCTCCTAAAACCGGAACCGTTGGGTTCGTATCGAAAAGAGATTTCTAACGAATATTAGAAATTAGAAATCTAACGGTTGGATTTGGAATTATGTCCAAATCAAATTTGAAAAAGGTCGCTGTAAGTGCAGTTCGATGGCCGTTGAAGGAAATCGACTGTACAGGCCTTGATAAAATTATTAAAATAGTAATAATTTGTGTAAAATCATAAGAAATGATTTAGAAAGGATTGGGATGAAAAACTCCATATTTGAAAAGATAAAAATAGATTTTTATCGAAATGAACTAGTTTTGAACTAGAAATATAGTTCTATTTATTTTTAAATAAATAAATTGAATTTGAAAAGGGTTTTAAAAATAACCAGAATTTCCAATGATTGCATTGGAGTGGATTTGAATCGAAATTGTCTTCGGAATATTTCGATGTTGGAATTCGTGATTATACGGATGTTGTTATGGAAATTTGAAAGATATATATTTATATCGTTATTTCCAATACGACATTTGTTAATCGTAGAATTTGATATTGAATATAAGCCGATATATTTTCTATTCAGAGCCTTGTATTGAATATCAAATGTGATTTGGGTTTGTCGTGAATGGTGTCTTCACTAACACTGTTCTTAAGCCCAGTTGAGAAGAGATTAAATCTTTTTATTTAGATTTAATGAAGTGTACCAATTAAATACTGCTTAATTGAAATTGAATTGATATTGATTTTTGGGTTTATCGTGGACAGTGTTTTAAATAACACTCGTTCTTTAACCCGCTAATTAATGGAATGTGACTTTGGGTTTATCGTGAATTGTGTTTTAAATGACATGGATTCTTTAACCCAGTTAACGATTAAAACTAAGTGGAGTTTTAATGAATCTTTAATTAGATTGAAATGATCGAGAATGGAGTATCACCAGTTTTGCTCCAGGCGATAGTTAAATCTTTAATTAGATTTGAACGTGAAATGGTAATTGAATTTACCGATAACACCGTGGTGTTAGATATGAAGTATTACCAGTTTTACTTCATGGGATGAATAGGTTGGGATTGGAAAATTAAGACAAATGATTACTTCGGTAAGTTTCGTTAATCCCGACTAGTTGAATCGAAATTCAAAAGAAGATTTGAGAATAAATTTTAATGATTTATCTTGGATAAAATTAATGGGAACCTTTCCCTATGAATGTGAAATTTAGAAACGAACTGTCGGTTAGCTAAGCAGAATGGTTTTCTAGATATTGATCTGATGTTGGTTTCGGCCTTCGGGGTTAATATTTGGGGAATTATTCTCTTGATTAATTTACAGTTAGTGACTGATGAATTGGAATGAGGCGTATGCTGTGTTTGTGTAACACTTATTTAAAATATACGCGAGTTATTCGGAAAGACCGGGTTTATCCCATTTTGAATAACTGATACGACGATAAGTCGAAGATGAAGACGGTGGTCGAAGACCAGAAGTCTTCACGTCGTTTGGGTGATTACTGATGATCTTGATTGGGCTGTACACCCAAGAAGATGGAAACAGTTGGTGATCGTCCAGACGTGCTTGGAGATCGATGGATATGCGGGGTACTAGGTGCCTCCGGTTTCGTTCAGACCCAGAACGAACTTGTAAATGGACTGTGTGTCTGACATTGGATTTTAGTCCGTGTGATTGATCTCTATTGAATATATATCTGTTTAGCGACGGAAAATTTATTCTCTTGCTTAACGCCCTTCTCTGAGACGTACGAGCTCAGGGGTTATATATTGATGGATATCAAACGCATGGAGTGAATTGCCTGTGTGGCATGCCTAAGTGGCAATTGATCGAGGCTTCTGTTGAAAAGCAAAGTCTTGTGGTGATGATCAAAGCACGACCTTTGTGGCGTAGCTTTGTGTAACGTTTACTTCGCGAGTTTCGCACCCCGGTTGTGAACCAAAAACGGGAGAGGACCTCAGGGAGGGCATGCGTTTCCTTCTAGCTAGGGTGGTGTCAGTGACCTACCAGCCCTGACATTTATATACTTTTCACCTGTGTGGTTGTTGCTGTTGTGAGGCGCCTCGGTTTGATCGGACGATCCGGGTCCGATGGAGTCATTCGTTGGCTCATTGACGCCCCAAAGGGCGGGGAGACGTATTGTTCAGGCGTAATAATCCACATCGGTGGACCGGCCCTGTCGCTCCAAGGCTTGCCTGCGCGCTTGCCTGAGACACGGGCTAGAGCGTCTCGAATCGGTAGAGGACGATCCCTGGCCTCGGTTCATAGACGGAAATCCGATTTCCAAATACGTGACTTTGCGGTTTTATTTGTAAACCTATTTATGGCGACATAGTGGCATGGGACGCTCATGTCGCCTATGATTGATACTTATGATTTGAAGTTGTTTTATACACTATGCACTTATTATAGTATCAAATGATTTGTTTTAAACGTATCAAGCATTCTTTGGCTGTTATAAGGGAACACCCTATCCTCCGGCTTGCGTTGCATTGTGTGATAGGACCTGGGTCTTATAACAGCTTCATTTTTCCTTATTTAGCATTGCGCTGTTTGTTTTATGCACTGGTGTCCTTGGGAGGAAACCCGTTCCGTGTTATACGGCGTGGTCCCTTGATTTACCTAACTTTAAAAATAAAGATTAACTGTTTTAGTTCTCACACCAGTCACATGACTGACCTGGAGTTTATTGTTTTAACCTAAACTCTGGGTGTCCCTATTTTGACACGGGCAGCTAGTAGTTTTGGTTTTGCAGATTTATATTCACAGGATCCTGGTTTACAGCTGGAACGATATCCGGAAAGCTTTGTATCCGTATATCTCCTTCAGTTGTGTATTGTATTATTTTCCGCTGCTATGTAATGTATTTAAATGTAATTTAAATCTCTGATATTTCTGTGTAATATTTATTTGTTTATACTCTGTATATTCTTGTATCTGATGCATTATTGTAATATATAATGAAATGTCCTTCCGTCTGCGTTCTGTTTTGTCATGTTCTCAAACGATCGGGCGTTTCGAACGGTCTGGGTCGGTTTAGCGACTGGTTCGGACCGAGCGAAATTCCTTCTCGTCACACAAACGGTGGTTCAAATATAGAAAGTTCGTCCAATATAACAGTTTTCAGTATTCCAGGGTGAATAAACAAGGAAGTCTGTTGAAAAATAAAATGCAAATATATATATATATATATATATATTCATGCAACTGCATTCATGAAATACATATAAACAGTTCTATACACTGTAAACAGTCTTAACATGTATGAAATGGCAAACAAAACCATACAGTAAAATATGAACTCCCATTGTGCTCAAAACAAGGCCAAATACATTAGTTCAAGACCAGTTATGATGGGTAAATATATATAGCGTTCATGATCATTAAATTAACAAACTATTTTCTCTATTCACGATGGGTAGTCACACTCAGTATTATTAAGAAAGATTGTATCATGTAGTTGCAAATTTACAAATTTAATAGCTGTATATATATATATATATATATATGTATATATATATATATATTAGTTTAACAACAAGGTAGGTATGGGAACCCATATGGGCATCAACTACACGGGTAATGGTTATTCATACTACCCAAAGGATATTTGTGCATTACAAAAGAACATGTGTGTATGGATACAAAGTACATTTCGGGTTATGTGTTTCAATATGGTTCTTCCAGGAATACAAGCAAAGCTTGGACCTGTTCAGGTTTTATAACAGGGAAAAACACATGTACATTATATGCAATAACCAGTCTACTAATACACATACATGATGAGCTGTTATTATGATACATTTAGGTCAGGAGTTTACAATCAATTTTCCCAAGCTATTTTCCATGGGCGCAAATGAATTTTCTCAGTACAAGATATAAAGATGAATACGCATTAGGGGCAGTCGAGACAGCATGAGTGGAAGTTTGGATAGACTCAACAACACAAAAATGAAGGCAACCAAATAACATATTTTTGAACTTGGTCTGGAATGAGTGTGTATTTGAGAACACATACACATTTATATTTTGAAACCACTGTTACTATATACTGCAGATGTAAACAGATATCTTTTGTGAAGAATTCAAACCAAATAACTTGTTGAATTCCAGTTAAGAATATATTTATTTTAATAACAGGGTATAACTTTGCTTCTGTGTTTATGTTCAAAGATCTTGTTCAAAGCATCCACAGTACTCAAACCAACAACAGATACTTGCATGTCATATGTGAGGTGAAACAAGCTTACATACTTGATACTTGCGTCATGCATCATCAGAACTGATTTGTAACAGGGGTTACAATGTAGGTTTGCTCACAAATGTACTGTCAGGTTTATAATTTAATCCTTTTCATCATTTAGTGGTATTTTAAAATCATACAATAAGTCATATATATATATATATCCATTGGTTAGTATAAGGTCAGATCATTGTTTAATATGGTGAATTCAAGTGAAGTTTAACTCTAAAACCGTCTACTGTCTTTCAATTTCAAGCAGCAACACATTTAACATTTATCAATTATTTTTATTTGTTTCTCCTCAAAAGATCATCCATGCCCTATCCATATAAACTTGTGTGTAAATTGATCTACATGCAGTTTTAGATTAACCTGATATAACGCCTAAAACAGGAAACCAAATGGGTGTTTTTTCTCACTTGTTTTGGAATCCAGATCTACAGATGAGTTAAGAAACCGAGGAGTTGTATCAATTTCTATAGATACCGGTGGTTTCATTCATACCACGGATTTATTTTGTTTTTATTGTTTTGGCATACGAAACATAAATCAAAGCAGGTGTGATTCCAAGTTTCAAATAAGTAAGGCAAAAACGGTTTAAGGAAAGTCGAAAAATTCAATCACACAGGTAAATCAAAACGAACCAGAGAACAAAATCCACCAGCAAGTCAAACTTAGAACTAGGATTAAACACGCAGATCATCCCAGGCAACCAATATTATCAACTATTATATTCTAGTTTAATCGAAAATCAATTTACTTGAAAACACGATTAATCGTGAGTGAGATGCTCACTTTAGGTAACGATGGAGGAGCGGTTGTCGTTTGTGGTGGCGGCAGCACCCAAACATGACCAGGGAAGCAGTAATTAGTTCAGTCTTCGAAGAAAGAAGACAGCTCCAGGTGAGCTTCAGTGGCGACGAGCGGTGAAGGCTCGGCTTCGATTTATCAGACGGAGGCGGCTCGAGTTGCGGATACGCTGGTGAACTTCACCGGTGGTGGTGCGATGGTGCTAGGATGAGGCACAGACTGATTTCGGTGGCGAACCTCAGTTCGACTGGAGGCAGGGTGGTTTGATTTTGAGGAGCGGATGACTTTATTTAGGAGGGAGACGTTCGATTGAGCTGCGATCTAGGGAAAATAATTGATTTGAGGAAAGAGGGAAAATTTCCAGATGCCATTAAATTAAAAAGGAAAATGGGCCTTAATTTGTTTGCTGAGAAAAATGGAACGCGAAGTGATTTTTATAGAAGAGAACCGTGGGAAGCAAGGAATTGATATAGGCTGAATTGGGGTGGGTGGTTTCTGAATACCGTGGGAAGCAAGGAATTGAAATACGAAATTACTTGGTGATGAGGGAAATAAAAGTGTGAACCCTTCGTAATTTAATTCTACCGCAATTTACGTTACACATTTTATTTTTGTTCCGTCACAAACAAACTCCAACCGCTACAAAACTTAACGTACCGCTACGTTTTCACATTCTGAACCCAATAAAATTTGTTTGGTTGTTGTCCGACTTTGATTGTATATAACGTTATTTTAATTTCAATTTATTTAACGTTTCGCCGATTTTATTCTATTTATCAACACCGTTCGTTTCTCAATTTGAAACGTTAAATTCAACCCAGATACACACATATCCAAGCAAATCTTCGATAAATTTCCAATTCGTTTTACGTCACTAACGTTTATTTTTAAATTCAACCATTCATATTTTTCAATCGAATTTCAATTCTGATTTGAATACCTAGTCAAATTCAATTCAAAAATAAATATTTGATTTCCAACCAACCATTCTGAATTAAATATTAAATTCAATTTCATATACAAAACCATATATTCGATTTTAACTCGAATATCAATATAAAATTGATTATAAATGGTTAAATCTTTCATTAATTCCAATTCCAGTTGTCGAAATTTCTGGGACGTTACAGTTAGCATGGTCTAAACTAAGTGTTAATGACCAAATTAGGCTTTAATAAAGCCCAAACCCATCTATGTTATATAGAAGAAGTGAGAAATAAAGAAACACAATATGTGTCTTGTTTCTCCCTTTCTTCCTCCTGCTAGAGAAATTTTTTACAGTGGAAAACTCATGATTTTTTCCCTAAAATTTGAAATCTAGATCTCCCAATTCAAATGGAAGAGTTGCTTGTCTCTACCTCAGCCTAGAAAAATTCTCTAACAAGGAATTCAAGGCATTAATCTCAATAATTCAGAAAGGGGATTCGTAGTGAAATTTCTTAGTTGCATATCTATGTCTTTAGTGTACATGATGTGAGGACATCCAAAGCTTCTTCCTTGATGTCAAACCAAGCTTAAATCATCAAATCTAATCCAGATGGGTTTGTAAAACTCTCACATTCTATTTTTCATGTTTCAACAAAAATGAAGTCTTGTTTGCTAAATTTCACTTAATACTATAAGAAAAGGCTTCAACTCTTAGTTTACATTGAAAAGACGACTTCTGTCGTACTATGAGAATGAATAACTCTCTCAGTCCATGCCTGTTTTGCATGGTTTTTGTCTCACTGTATTGCTATGTAGTTAATGTCCTTCTAAAGTTCTGTAAAATCCCCGCTATAGCCCACAGCGTTCTTCGACCACTACACTACTTCAATTTTAGTGCCAATGAATTGTAGGTCTGCTTTATGCCCCACTATTTTCCGCTGCATCTGCTAAATCAAGACTGTTTGGCACCCACTTTAGCAAAATTAATAGATAGAGGATGATTTAAATGGTTCTCTAATAAAAAAAATTATTATAAAGATTGAATTTTAAGGTATAAGTCCCCTATATAAGGTAAAAATATACAATAACCATCAAATCAAGTACCAAGATATTCTTGGACTTTCTTATATAATATTTCTTCTATACAAATGATGTGAGAATGATAACTAATTAACTTTAAACATCTGGTTTTATATTTAACTAATCTTTTTGCATGTCCTCTATATCTTCGCTATTTCCCCGCTACAGCTTTCCGCACCTCCACCGCTATAGAACCGCACAACTGTATTGTCTAAATGTTGTAATTCATATCTAATTTTTTTTGCATCCAAATGTTGTCGTTTTATCGTTGAAATAGTGGCTTGAAGTTGGGTGCAAATTTGTGTGTCTTGTGTCAGCACAAGCAGAACATATGTCGACACAGGGCCTTGCATATGTCAACGCAGGCAGTGCAAAATTTGTGGCAAACATTGCTTGTTTCCTGCCTAATTCTATTGCTTTTCAAGTGTATTTTGAAGCATTGTTTGCTTCATTATTTATCCATTTCTTAGTGCAATTTTGAATTGAATGTTGATGTTATTTCAGGGCTTAATCCATAGCCATAATTTGGTTATATTCGCATGATGTTTTGGTCGAATTTCTATATGCATTTTGTATTTATGTTGCTCTTTTCGAGATGAATTTTGTACACCATACATGTTTGAAATAAAATGGTTTTTGCTATGAGTGTAATGACCCGCATTTTTACTATTGAATAATTAATTAATTTAATTATTAAATATCGATTTAACGATATCGATAACTCGAATTAAATAATATTTATATTTAATTAATATAAATAATAATATAATATATTTTCGGAATAATAAGAAATAACAGAAGCCATGATATGGTGTGAATTGGACAATTTAAAATATATAATTCAGTTTTTATTAAATTATATTGACGAATATATTTATAATCGTCAGTTGAAGGTAGAAATTATATTATAATTAAAATCGAGCTCGAAATGGCGCGGTAGTTCGCGATTTGGCGATTTGAACTTCAACTGGGAATACAGAATCCGTTTTAAACCGGATTTCTGTGAAACAAGAAACGTGTGCAGCCGGTCGGGTATATTTTTCTAATGGAAGAGAAAAATCTGGATTTCGTCGGGTAGATTTTGATTTAAGTCCAAATCAAATTTCAGAAAAGTCGCTGTGGAATTCCTTTATAATTTATAACGCTTTATTTATATTTATAAAAGGAATTTCATTATAAATCGAATATCGATTTAATCGGGATTTGAAATATCAAGTTAGAAATTCATATAGGAATATTCAAGAACTGTATGATATTCTGTTGTGAATATATACGATAATATTTGTTTTTAAATATTAAATTTAATTGTTTTCAAATAAATTTATATATTTAAAAGGGCTATTTAGAGCTTTAAAAATAGCCAGTTTTGCAAACGACCTCAGAATTCGACGAAACTAATTTTGTTGGATCCGCAATGTTAAATTATTGCTAGATTTCAATTTCCGTGATTTTTGAAGTAAGTAAGTGGCCGTACCGATTTTCAATGCGAAAAGCAGTCAGTATTTCGATGGTTAAAAATACGCTGTGTGAGCATACGAGGTCGGAATTCGACGAAACCAGTTTCGTTGGGACTATAATGTCGAACTCTAGTAGTATGTCCAGTTTCATGATTTTTGGGTATCATGTGTGATTATACGAATTTTAGAGGACAAATAAAAATAACGTTTGTTTAAAAACCACTAAAATAATCGAATAAAAATAAATTATAATTAATCTATATAATATCCTTAATTTCGTTAACCTAATTCATTTCTTACTCTGGTCAAAATGCGCCGCAACCTCAAACCAAAAATCCACAGTGAAAACCACCTCTTAGAAAATCAAAACAAATGGATTTAAAATCCTATAAATCACGAGAGATACATATATAAGGTCCTCATCACTTGCTTAGTCCGCTGGTATGGTTATTGATGGGTACGACATCTGTTCTGGGATTGGGTTTTCTGAAACCGTGAGTCTAGGGTTGATGATCAAGCTTTGTATAAGCACCGATTGAAGTTTTGGGTATTATTTTCGTGATCTAGGAGTAAAACCGCACCTCCCTGAAGCGTTTGAACGAATTCCATGAATAGAAGTGTCAATCGACACTATACCTGATGCGTGAGGCACCAGAAGTCGCGACTGGAGGGGAGCTTCGAGCTCAGGGAGATGGTGACCCCCAGGTGCGGTTGGAGATGAGGAGTAAAGTGGTGAAGTTTGATTTGGATTTAATGGAGAAGAGGAAGGGCATTCGATGATGGAAGCATCGTTAATGGTGAAAAGGGGTAGCGGCAATTGCCTGGAGTGGAAGAAGGCACGGCATGGGTTTTAAATTGGGTATTGGACCGACGTTATGTGAGAAGGTGAGGCCCATCAAAAATTTAAAATCTAAGTTTTTATTTTAAATATGTATACCAACTTATTAATCTTATAACTTGTGCATACGGTATCAGAATTTCAAACCGTCTATCGCGTTGGGGTCGTATGAACGGTGGCTCCACAATGGAACTGACTGGGAGAGAATCTGAGCTCGTTACAATTTATAGCAAAATAAATTGTCCGTCTGAATCAAGCGATGGTTATCGTTATTAACGATGATCGTCCAATATGAGTAAAACTCACCAACTCTGAACAGTTCTATTTTTATAACGTATATTTAGAACTGATAAATGATGACTGATTGTTGTGTGTTAACTGTTTGCTTGAATTGCTTATGTATTGGTTGAAATTATAGATAACGATATATATATATAAATCGTTAATCGAATATTGATTATGTTAAATAGAATATTTTATATTCGTGTTGTTTAACATATATGATGCAGGGAAACAACTTGGAGGAATCCAATTGGATTCCTCAACATTTATTTTACTGTTATTCATATATTGTGATATATGATGGGATATATAATTTGTTGTTAATTATGTGTGTTTGGACGATATTTATCATTGTTATATGGTGTAACGAACTGGGATATTCGACTCCGAAAATCAACACAAAACTACCATGTTGACTATCCAGACATCGGAAATTCCTGATCATTAATAGAAAGAAGTTAGAGGGTGAGAATAGATAAGATAGAAAATTAGAATATTAGAAGAAGAAGATCATCACAGAACAGAATCAGAGAAATACAAATCTCACAACGGAACGAATAAAATATAATATATAACCTAACTTTGCAATAAAACGGTATATATATATATATACAATGACATTATCAGAGTACAACACTTACACACAGCGGAAATAACAATAGCTATATAGTCCTGAAGCCTCCTGCTTCAAGCTCCTCCAAGTATATCTATAAAGACCTGAACTACTTGACTGCCCGTACAAATTTTGGGCACCCAAGAGTTTAGGGAAAACAAAACAAAATAAACTCTGGGTCAGTCATGGGACTGGTGTGAGTAAACTCAAATCATCGGTTTAACTTTTCAAAATCCTTTTCAAAAGAAAAGATAATCGTAAGGCCAATCCACACATAAACACAGACGGTTTTTACCTTACGATAACCCAAAACAGTTTGGAAACCAATACTTTTCTGATATTATAATAATGTCTAATCACAAGTAATTAGAATCTAGTAGAATGCTTGCATCTCACGTTCCACATATATAATATACAAATCAAAGTCGCGGGCTCTTATTGGAGACTGGATTCCAACTATGACCAGGTATGGGACCACCTGCCGCTAGTGTATCTCTAGAGGCAAATACACTGGGTTCAACAAGAACATCTTGCAACCCGACCCTCACATGACCGACCACTCATTTCGCTTGAGTGTATCGAATGTATATCACCAACGGTTGGGCGCTACCCACCGTTTCCCGAAAAGGGGCAGCATCGAACATAGATATAAGAATGAAATAAATTTTCTCTAGATAGGTGATATACACACTAATGGGTGCGACCCACATAGCCATGCTACCTGCCCGATTTCTGTCATTCCCGGTTGATGAGGCTTGAGGTCATTACGTATGTTTTGAAACACTTGACCACCATTCACTTTGAATGCCACATCGTCATACCCGCTAAATCACACATTGATTTCCCAAAAAATACCACGGGTATAAAGCTAAGAGAAACGAATTCCTCCGCTTCCAAACGTAAGTACGTTTGAAGAGATCAACTTACATGATCCGTTAGATATACTTTGTCAGACATTCGTCCATTCACGTTTGTCCTGGGATTGGACAAACCGAAGGCACTATTCAGTAAACAAGATAGCCCTTGCATAACTCCTTCTTCAACATTTGATCGCAACGCTAACGTCCATACAGAGTGGTTTTTAGATAATGCATCTGATCCCGGTCTCTCCATATCGACTACGATAAAATGGTCAAAAATTCCGATAGTCGGTGATTTAACTATCAAAGAAAAACAGGTGTGCAACCACTAAGCCAATTTAAACCATTACATTCCTTAACCAAATTCACTCAAACAACCTTCACTATCGAACCTTAACCATTCCAAAGTCAATCAAGTTGGGGTATAACTACCTCTCAGACCTTAACTGAACAACATTTCTAACTTCGAAATAGACAAAGTTCACCTTTTAAACCTTTAACAACTTCCTTACGTAACTCAGATTCTATTTATGAATCCACTTTTTTATTTTAAAACATTGATTATAACTATAGCGTTATAATCCCTTCTTCCTAAATATCAAATTTCAAAATATAACTCTTATCCCTTAATTTAACTAAATAACTAAACCACTAATTTATTAATAAATAAGTAAATCTTGATTAAAACCGGAAAGTAAATATTACTTTCCCGAATTCAATATAAACAAATTCAATGTACAATTCTCTTTTCCGAATACTCTCTATTCGATAACTCTTTTTCGAATAACTATATTCGATAATCTCTAATTGAATAACTAATATTAAATTAATTCTAATTCGATTAACTCCTTTGATTAACTCCTTTGATTTAACTCTACGTCCATATGCAGTTCCAAATATCGATGTTGAAATCGATTCTTACTTCTCTATATAAGTCCTGACTTATATATTCTATTTATCCAATTTATAAATAATATTTTATTTGATTTATAAATTATTATTTATAAATTTATCTTCTCAATCTATCGGTTAGAATAGATTCTATTTAAAATCTTTGCTTTAAATCTATATCATGTTGTACCCCTGTGCGAAGCACGGGTATAAACCTTTCAAATGTAACATTCTCCTTTTATTCAATTCTAGTCACTTTTCAAGTATTTCCTTTTATAATCTATTTATTTACAAAATAAATCCCTTTTTGATAATTCTATTTATTTTATAAAATATTTTCTATTTATAAAATCTTTTGATTTTATAAGTAATTCCTTTGATAATCTAACTATTTCCTTTCTATTTATTTTACACATATTTCCTTTTTCTATTCTATTTATTTTCAAATAAATATCCCTTTTCAATTCTATTTGTTAATAGTTTACAAATATATTTTTTCAATTCTATTTGTAAATGTTTACAAATGTTTCTTTTTCAAATCTATTTGTAAATAACTTACAAATATTTCCCTTCAATTCTATCTATTTGATTAACAAATAAATATTCCTTTTTAATCTATTTATTTTCTAAATAAATATTTCTCTTTTTATAAAATCTTTTGATTTTATAAATATTTCTTTTTCAATATAACATTGAAAATTTCTTTTTTTAACATTTCAGTATTCCTTATGGTATTTAACGTACCATATAACAACGATCGGTATCATTCAACATACAAAATCAACAACAGATTTCATATCACATCATATAACACAGTATATGAAAAAAATATTAAAATAAATGTTGAGGAACCCAGTTGGATCCCTCCAACCTGTTTCCCTGCATCCAAAGACGTTAATCAACATAAATAACATGAGTATGAACTATTCTGATAAACAGAATCAATATTCGATTAACGATTTATATCTATATCGTTATCGATATTTTCAATCAACTGAGTAGCAGTTCAACCAAACAGTTAACACACAACAACCAACCATCATCTATCAGTTATAAAAATATATCTGAGAAGAGTTAGTGAGTTTTACTCACATTGGTGGTTTATCATTAAATAACGATAACTATCGGTTGATTCTGACAGACAATTTATTTTGCTATAAATTGTAACGGGCTCCAATTCAACCCCAGTCAGTTCCATTGCGTAGCCGCCGTCCATACGATCCCAACGGATCTTGTTTTGTTCAATTCTGACATCGTATGCATACGTTATGAATTTAATAAGTTAACACATTTTAAACTTTATATTAAACTTTATAAAAATAAAGTTAATGGGCCTCACACTTACATTAGTCGGCCCAGCATCACTTTTACACATCTGGACCCGTCACGCAACATACCCGCCCCATATATCAGTGCGTCTTCTTCCTAAATGAACCATTTCCGCTCCAGTATAAACATTCACTACAACCGAATACGCATGCTTCCATTTTCTCCGTCTCCTCTCAACGGATTCTCTAACTGCTTTCACCATTTAAATCCTCTTCCCGAGCTCTTTCTCCCTGACCCAATACCCACTAACTCACACCCATCCTCCACAAACGTCGAACACCACTTCACTTCGCTAAAAGGAACTAGATCCGAAAACTTTACACATCCAAATCCCTCCAAACATGTCAAGTGAGTGCAGAACTACATGCTGATCTTAAAACGACCCACCTCCACCCTATTCCCGGTGACTTGAACTCCTAGGCGTTTTCGTGTTTCTGAGTTTGTTCTGAAAAGAGTGCAAGCATGAAGAGAAAACCTAGGCAAGCTCGAATACATTGATTTCGAATTTTTCTTTTATTCTTTCAGTTCCTAGAAACCTGAGAGGGTTCACCTGTATTTATATCTTCAGACACCGCAGTTGCCAAGGAAAATGGTGCAACTAGCACGGCTTAGGCATGTGGAAAAGAAGTTCCTATGGTTGCTGTGTGATTTTGAAAGCGTAGGATCTGTATTAAAGCTTCTAGGCCTGCATGCTCTGTCTTTTTCGATTAGGATAGGTGTTGACAGATTTTCCTGTACAGGTATTTGTGAGCCATGCGTGTTTTTTCCCAGTAAGCGGAAGTGGCAAAAATATGGCAAGAGAAGTACACACATATGCTTCCTATTCTTTTCTTGCTATATATATTATTATTTTCATTTCTTTAAAATTTTATCTGCTAACAGTAAATGGAACACACCCATGCCACTTGATCGGAATAATGCAAATTTCGGGTTTAAAGGATGTTGTGGTTGCTCCTTTTAGTACGGCGTTCATATGAATGTATAACATGATGAATGCAAGCTAGTTTGCTGTATAGTTCCTTCCATGTGAAGCAAGTAAGAATGGGGCTAAATGTTCATAGCCATGTGAATTCTGTATGAGCTGCCTTGTGAAATGAAAAATACGCTGACCTCAGAGTGATGTATTAATAGGTCCCTTCGGAGCTGTATCAAACTGGACAATTTTGGATCGAGTATCAAAGATATGATATTTACAATTGGACATTTAGATCATCAAGTGGCTCGTAATTCTACCTTGTATAAAATAAAATATATACGGGTCCAATGTATGTGTACCTCTCTAGAGGCAGTAACATGTGTAGCTGATGATCTAAAACTTTATTGTTAATGTTTTCGTATGAGTGACATATGGAAAAGAAAAGACTTACATGCAAAGATTCCATTTTAAATTAGGTTGATTCGATTTTTATGTGTAGGGTACAGTTAGGCAGATCTTTTTTTGTAGCCGGCGTCAAAATATGAGGGCTGTACCATTTCTTAGCTGTAAAGGCAGAAATATATATAAAGGGTACCGACTGCGTGAGATTTAGTTTATTTACGGATTGCTAAACACAAAAATAAAAATATGATTGTGACTAGCAATGTGCCATGATCCCAAAAATATAATAATATCGGTAGGTTAACTCATATTGTGAAACCCCAAAATATTGATATAGGGTGCAAAATATTCCAAATAAAAAGTTGCGTATTAAATTAATTAAAAATTACAGAAAAATCCTAAAAATTAAATTATAGCTACGTCTCAAAAGAACCTTGTCCAAATTCGAAACCAATATGTAGTTATATCAAATAAACCGTTACGGTCGATAACCGGTTCCATAGCGATTATTTTAAAAATTGAATTGGACATAAATAAAAATTTACACGATGAAATCCCGATTTTTCTCTTCCATTAGAAAAATACCATTCAACAGATCCGAGCGTTTCTTGTTTCACATAAATCCGACTTAAAACGAATCATGTACATTCAGTTGAAGTTCAAATCGCCAAATAGCGAACTACCGCGCCATTTCGAGCTCGATTATAATTATACGTTCAAATTGTTGTTCAAATAATATATTCGTTATTCTGATTCAATTTTAAACTGAATTAAATATCACAAATTATCCAGTTCACACTATTTTGTGAATTCCACTATTTCTGACTATTTAAGAAATTAAATATTTTATTATATTATTTATAATTTATTTTAATTAAATATTCAATATTATTTAATTCTGGTCATTTTAAATAACCAAAACATTATTTAAATAATTAAATAAATTATTTATATACCGTAAAAATACGGGTCGTTACATATGGTATGTTAAATACCATAAGAAAAACCAAAATGATAAAAGGGGATTTTCAAAGTATATTTTGAAAATAATTATTTATATAAAATCAATAGATTTTATATATAAAAGGAAAAAGGATTTTATAAAAGGAAATAAATTATAAAATCAAAAGAGTTAAAAAGAATATATTTGTAAAACAAATATGAGGGAAAATATTTGTAAAACAAATATAAGGGAAAAATATTTGTAAAACAAATAGAAAGAGAAATATTTGTCAAACAGATAGAAAGAGAAATATTTGTAAACCATTTACAAATAAAATAGAAAGAGAAATATTTGTAAACCATTTACAAATAAAATAGAAAGAGAAATATTTGTAAACCATTTACAAATAGAATAGAAAATGGAATATTTGTAAAATAATTACAAATAGAAATAAAAAGGTAAACATTTGTAAAACATTTACAAATGGAATTGGAAAGAAAATATTTGTAAACATTTACAAATAGATTAAATGGAATATTTATTTAGAAAATAAATAGAATAAAGAAATATTTATTTAGAAAATAAATAGAATAAAGAAATATTTATTTAGAAAATAAATATAATAAAGGAATATTTATTGGTAAAATAAATAGAGTTAATGAAAAGGAGTTAATCGAATTCAGTATTCGAAGGACGTAACACCCCACACCGGCTAAGGTCACTCACTAAGGGAATGCCTTAGTTTCGGTGGAGTATTTTGAGTGAATATAGAACAGAAAAATTACAACAAGACAGATATAAATAATACTTGAAATCTAAAACATCATTTCATTGCAGCAGAAGATAAACATGTTTGGTTACATATCAAAACCAACTAAAACAAGAGTCAAGTACTAAATATCCATCCCGATAAAATATAAGTACATAATCCCACTACATAACTAATAGCCATAAAAGAAAAGATAAGCCGGGCTTTACATCACGGTCCAAGCTCCAAAAGATAGATAAAGAAATCTGATCAAAGCCCACTAGTGCTAGGCCCAACCTGAGGACCTGAGGGGGGAAAAGATAAAAACAACGGGGTCAGACATAAGTCTGAGTGAGCCCTATAACTTTAACAACACAATCATTAAAGTAATTAGGGTATGATATAAACTTGGTACGGTGATGACTGGGGATAAATGACTACACTAAGTAGCCAACTAGACATAGGATGAACTAAGATAATGGTAAAGACGCATCTACCCACCCAAGGGTAATTACTACACTGCACCACACCAGTCATTCCTACTTAAAGGTTGATCCCACCCAAGGACTTAGAAAATTTACCCAGTAGTTTCGTGTACCCCTAGCTGACTACATAGGTGTCGTCTGCCCCTATCTCCACTAGGTGTACCCACTACTCCCCAAGCGATCGGCTCCCTACCGTAGATACCCGTGCTGGCCCAACTGTGGGGTGTATCACTCCCCAAAGTGGCAACCCGATACAACCAATGGTGCACGGCTTATACCTACATGATGCAACAACGTCTTACCTACCAGCCCGGGTCCACACACGCATATGAAACCCGTTGGACTTGCGTTGCCACCGCTAACCCGTTTTGGCCTCTTATAGTCAAGCCCAGTACGCGTGTCCCGTCCTCGACATGGGTCGAGCCCAATAAGATACATATGGGTTACTGGTTGAAATGGGCCCCCACAAGCTACCCACCTAAGCTTGTCCCTTTTTCTAGTGCATCCCACTTAACCCTTTAATCATGTTTAATTACATGTTTCCACTTGGTTAAGTATTCTAATCGTATTTTCTATTGCCACCCAAGGCAACCCACTAGATTTCCACATGCCACCCAAGGCACTCACTTGATTTCCACATGCCACCCAAGGCACCCACTTAACCCCTCATGCCCCACTACATGCTTATCTGGTTAAGTGTTTCTTAATTGATTAAGAACGTAACCGTTGTAAAGACCTCTCACATTAGACTATCTTTTATGGCAGCTAGATTTGCCGGTTGGGTCCGGGCAGCCTTACGCCATAACCGAGTCTAACCTCGTGTCTTTACACTTGTCACGTATTTAGTTTGTGCCTAAGACCTCTCACATTGGGCCAATCATTTGTAGCCGCTGGATTTGCCGGTCGGTTCCGGGCAGTCTTATGCTACAAAAGGGTCTAACCTCGTGTCTTAGTCGATTAATTACACCTAATTAATCCCCCCATAATTTGTATTAATTATCCCTAATTAATTACAAATTTAACGATGTACATAATTGACTCAATTATGTCCATCCACTTTATGGTATGCATAATCATACCAACTTCACACCATTTCATTAACATGAATATTAACCCCATCGTTCCCCACGTAATTCGCTAACATGACATAAAAGGGAAGATTCATCACAAATACAATGGGTTCAACTTGCATAACACTAGCATCAACATGGGTTTTAAGGGTGTCAACATGCATATAGCATCAAGCCCAACTAGCATAAATAATCAACCCAAACTTGCATGAATCACATATGTCATAAAGAGGTTAACTTGCATAAGTTACTTATGTCATACAAAGGGGTAAACTTGCATATGTATGTATGACATACAAAGGGGTTAACTTGCATATGTATGCATCTCATACAAAGGTGTAAACTTGCACATGTTACTTGCATATAATCAAACACCAAACTTGCATAACATGTCATATATGAACTTGCATATAATCAAACACCATACTTGCATAACATATCATATATGAACTTGCATATAATCAAACACCAAACTTGCATAATCATGGTGTCATAATGGATCAATGTTTATCATAGTGATTTGCATAACTAGCATCATGAACACATAGCCTAAAACTTGCATAACTTGCATAACATCACGATCACATAGCATATGACTTGTATAACTTGCATAACATCATGATCACATAGCATATGACTTGCATAACTTTCATACCATCATGATCACATAGCATATGACTTGCATAACTTGCATAACATCATGAACACATAGCATATGACTTGCATAACTTGCATAACATCATCAACACATAGCATATAACTTGCATAACATCATTAACACATAGCATATGATAACATAACTTGCATTGATCCATATTCATAGCCATAACCTCATTATATCCTATCATAATCATTTCAACAATTGGTCATTAAGGCTATAGAAACTCACAACTTGTTGATTAGCACTCCTAAGAAGAAGATTAAGTTGCTAGAGTTGATTAGAAGTTGATTTGAGAAGCTATCTTCCTCTTTAATTTGATGGAGGCTCCTTCAAGTTGCATTTTGACGGCATAACGATGTTGTATCTATTTTTAGTATGAATTAGGGTAGTCTTAGGGTGTATTTATAGATTAGTTAGGTGTTTTAGGCCATTAGATTAACCCTAAATCAGATTAGAGCCGTCAGATCTCGTCACTAGCCCTAAAACATAGCCCAAACCCCATCAGGTTGTACCCAGGTCACACAGACCGACAGGGGGGTCGACCCCTGTGTCGACCTTTGGGTCGACCCCTAAGGAGGGGGTCGACACCCATGTCGACCCTAGGGTCGACTCCCTCTGCCTGGTGGGAATTTTCCCGCCTCTTCTGAAATGTGAAATTTTTGTATTCAAATCTGTTTTGAATTTTCTGAAAACTTCTTCGGGCCTTAACTAGGTCATACGGACTCCGATTTTTGAAAACTCAGACTCTATTTCGCGTATTTTTCCGAGACGAACGCAATGGCATAGCCCGTTTTCCCTGATTCAAATTTTAAAATTTAATTCTGCCCTGTTTTATATTATAGCAAGTTATTCAACATACGGGGTGTTACATTCTCCCCTACTTAAAGGATTTCGTCCCCGAAATCTCTAAGTCAAGAAGAACGTATCCTACCAACCAAACAACCATCTACTAAACCATCAAACACTGGCATCCATTGTCCTTAAAGTTTCTAATGTTGTATGAACATATGCAAAGAGTGTGTATATGTTCCCTGTCTAATACAAAATCAGGTGGTCCACTGATTCAGTTGACCTCCTTAATGCAAACCATGATCGTGTCATGCATCCAATATGTATGCGAAAGAACCCTATCGACACATACTATTTCTACATGAGTGCACAATCATTCACCAAAATGCATCATCCATATGATAACACAACCATTATACATCCATTAATATAGCTACCTACACACAATTATATGCAATATGCAATATGAAGTGACTGAGCCGATCTAGTGTCTAAAGTGTGTGTATATGCATCCACGAGCAACCACTAGCAAACACTTGCATCCACACGCATCCATCAATCATAACATGTCTCAAACACATGTTTCAACCATAGGTTTACCCTATCTAAAGGTCAAGGATACTAATGAGAGGACATACTAAAGATAAGATAAGTACTAGACAAACGATAAAGGAGAAGTTAAAAGACATACCCTCAAAAAGGAATGGGTACAGTGAACGCATCTTCGCTTCTGTCTCCCAAGTAGCATTGCTCTCATCCTCTCCCCATTGCACTTTGACTAGTCGCACCTCTCTGTTCCTCAACTTTCTAATCTCTGACCCAAGGATGCGGGTAGGAGCTCGTCGAATAGTTGCATCACGCTCTACCTCCACTTCTCTAAGCGAGCTCGGCTCTACCACCTCTGCGGTCTCATGTAGGCACTTCCTCAAATGTGACACATGGAATATGTCATGTACCCCACTAAGTCTCTCGGGTAAATCCACTCTATATGCCATCCGTCCAATCCTTTCCTTAATAGGAAACGGTCCTACAAATCTTGGTGCTAACTTCCCAACGGACCCAAAGCGAACAACATTCTGTAATGGAGATACTTTGACAAAGACCATGTCCCCAACATCAAACTCAAGATCCGTCCTCCTCTTATCCGCGTAAGATTTCTGTCTGTCTTGCGCTGCTTTCATCCTTCTTCGAATTAAATCAATCTTTTCCGAAGTCTCCCTAACCATATCAGGCCCAAGCAAGATCTTATCCGTAGACTCCCACCAACATGTAGGTGATCGACAAGGCCTTCCATAAAGAGCTTCGAAAGGAGCCATACCAATACTAGACTGAAAGCTGTTATTATACGCGAACTCCACCAATTGAAGATGCTCTTCCCATGTACCTCCAAAATCTAAGATACAAAGCCTCAAAAGGTCTTCTAGAACACGATTCACCCTCTCGGTTTGGCCGTCCGTCTGAGGATGATATGCGGTGCTCAAACACAACTGAGTCCCCACTGCTTCTTGCAAACTCTTCCAAAACTCGCTAGTGAAGATAGGATCTCGATCACTCACTATGCTAGAAGGTACCCCATGCAACCGAACTATCTCTCGAAGGTAAACTGAAGCTAGCCATGGAGCAGTCCTCTTGCTCTTCACGGGTATGAAATGGGCACTCTTAGTAAGTCTGTCTACCACAACCCAAATTCCTGTATTACCCTTCCTCGATCTAGGTAATCCATCAATAAAATCCATCGAGACGCTATCCCACTTCCATTGCGGAACTTCTAATGGGTGAATCAACCCACCAGGTTTCTTTTGCTCCGCTTTCACTTGTTGGCACACCAAGCATCTAGCGACATACTCGGCCACATCTTTCTTCATACCGGCCCAAAAGAAAACTCGCTTCATGTCTTGGTACATCTTGTCCCCACCGGGATGAATGGTCATCCTAGAACGGTGTGCATCATCAAGAATAGCCTTCCTCAAACCCTCGTCTTGCGGTACACAAAGTCTACCGTCTCTACGCAAGCACCCCCTATCGTCTAGGGTGTACCTACTCAAATGGCTGGACGACTCCCCCCTTATGAGCCTCTCTACCAACTCAACCAACTGTGGGTCGTCCCGCTGTGCCTCGCCAATCCATCCCAAAAGAGTAGGTATGACCTCTAAGGATGCTAGCAAACCGGGTATATAGTCAACGGAAGGTCTGAAATCAAACATAGAGATAAATTCCAAGCTTCGTCGTTCCACGAACAATGGACTCAAGGACAACCTTTTTCTGCTCAAGGCGTCCGCCACCACGTTACCCTTGCCAGGGGTATACGCTATCTCGAAATCATAGGATGCTAAGAACTCCATCCACCTTTGCTGTCTCAAGTTCAAATCCTTCTGAGAAAACAAGTACTTCAATGATTTGTGGTCAGTGAACAATTCGAACCTCTCTCCAAGAAGATAATGGCGCCAAATCTTAAGCGCAAAAACAATAGCGGCCAACTCTAGATCATGGGTAGGGTAATTTTTCTCATGCGCTCTCAACTGCCTTCCACCGTAGGCTATTACCTTTCCCTCTTGCATTAAGACTGCGCCCTGTCCTGTCCCACAAGCATCGGTATAGACAACAAATGGCTTACTCCCATCTGGCAACACTAAGACTGGAGCTGTGGTTAAAGCTCTCTTTAACCGTTGGAACGCATCATCACAATCTACGTCCCATGCGAAGACTAGATTCTTCTTCGTCAAGCGAGTTAATGGGGCTGATATTTTTGCGAAGTCCTTGATAAACTTCCTATAGTAGCCAGCCAACCCCAAGAAACTCCTCACCTCGGTAGCATTCTTCGGAACCTTCCAATCTTGGATGGATACTACCTTCGCGGGATCCACAACTATCCCTTCCTTGGAGACCACGTGCCCCAAGAACCGCACTTCCTTCCTCTAGAAGTGACATTTAGAGAATTTAGCCTTAAGGCTATGCGCTCGAAGAGTCTCCAACACTTCCCTAAGATGTAGGGCATGCTCTTCTTCACTCTTAGAAAATACTAAGATGTCATCCACAAAGACCACCAAGAACTTATTAAGGAACTCCCTGAACACCCTACTCATCAAATCAACAAAGTATGCAGGGGCGTTCGTCAAACCAAATGGCATCACCAGCCACTCATAGAAACCATCCGGAGTCCTAAAGGCAGTCTTGTCTATGCTATCCTCAGCCACTCTCAACTGATGAAACCCCATGGCCAAGTCCAACTGCGAAAACACTGAGGCGCCAACCAATTGATCAAAGAGATCATCAATCCTCGGCAATGGGTGTCTATTCTTCTTTGTGAGCTTGTTGAGTTCTCTATAGTCTACACAAAGTCTGAGGGACCCATCCGCCTTCGTAGCAAAAACTACTGGAGCACCCCACTCCGATATACTTCGTCTTATGAACCCCTTCTCAAGCAACTCCCCTACTTGCTTATGGAGTTCCCTCCTCTCACGAGGAGCCATGTGGCGCACTGGCAAAGATACTGGTTTAGCATTGTCCACCAGATATATTCGGAAGTCTATCTCCCGCTTCGGAGGTAAGCCCTTCACCTCCTCAAACACATCCGAGTACTCCCGGACCACTCTAACAGATCGCAAACTCTCGACCGAAGCGTCAAGCGATTCAAGATAACTTAGCATAACAGAATCCATGGGATTACAAGAGATCTCGAGAGTGTTACCCAAGCGGGTCATGAGCCTAACAACTCTCCTTTCACAATCAAGAACGGCACCATTACTGGATAACCAGTCCATGCCCAAAATCAACCCATAGCCCGTGAAGCCCAAAACAAAAGCATCACATCTAAACTCAACGCTAAGTATAGAAATCTTCAAACCCAAACATATCATGGACAAATAGGTGGATCCCCCAATTGGGTTTGAAACAACCAAGGGATCATCTACTAGAATGGTGTCTAAGTGCAGTGACTCAACTAATGATGATGAGATAAACGAATGCGATGCGCCAGAGTCAAACAATGTACGGACAGGATGATAAAACAGAAAAACCAGACTTTCAACGGAAATAGTTCTACCTCTTTCCTGAATCGGTGGAACCGCGAGAGCCTGAACTTGCCCCCTTGCCTGACCTGGTGCCATAAGAGCTTGCACCTGTCCCCCTGAGGTAGATCCCGTCCTTTGCCCCTTCTTAGGGCAATCCTTCACTAGATGCCCTGCTTCGCCATAGTGGAAGCAGCCCGTCTTCTTCTTCTTCCGACAATCTTTGCTTAGGTGGCCTGGTGTCCCGCAATTGAAGCACTTCTTCTTTCCCTTGCCACCGTTGCCTTTCCCACCCTTGTTTTGTTGTTGCTGTTGAGGTCTCTTCTGATCTCCTTTCTTCTCGGGTGCCTTATTAGCATTGGGACCCTTCTCTTCCTCATGCATGAGTGCCATGTCTACTAGCTTCTCAAAGGTGGCCCCCATAGGGATGTGAGTCATAGCCAATCCATGCATTGGTTCATTCAAGCCTTTAACGAACCTCAAAGCCTTCTTCTCCGGTGTATTTACCATGTCTATGCCAAACCTTGCTAACTGATTAAACTTGTTGACATATTCCTTCACTGATAGGTTTCCTTGCTTTAGAGTCAAGAACCTTTCCATATACAAGTTTTCCTCCGCCCTTGAGAGAAACTTTGCCACAAACCTTTGCCTAAAATCCGCCCAAGAGTCAACAGGGCGCTCTCCATTAGTGACCTCCCACCAGAACGAGGCCTCTCCCTTCATTAACCAAGCGGCTAACTTGACTTTCTTTCCTTCTTCCATCCCAAAGATATCTATTAACTCTTCCACCTCCTTAAGCCAATCTCTAGCTTCCACAAAAGTTTCTGATCCTTGAAAAGGTTTCCCTCCCATAGCCTTAAATTCCTTGCAAGTCTTAGCAAAAGTATCCGTGCGAGGAGGAGGAGGAGGAGGAAGATCGGGTGCTACTGTTGGTGGAGGAACATTTGCTGGACCCGCAGTGGCGGCCCTAGCCTCCATCAATCTCCTATACCATACTGGTATCGCTACACCCTCCGGAAATTTAAGATCTTCAGCCATGCTGGAACGAAAAAGGAAAGATTCAAAATGGAGAATTCGAAAGATAAAGATATGGCTATTGGGGATTATGCTTTTCTTTCAAAAACTTTTCTCTTAAAAGACATGTTTTTGAAAATACTTCTTCCAAAAATGTTTTTAGAAAAATAGTTTTCTAAAAAATTTATCTGTTCTGGTAACCTTCTCTCTGATACCACGTGTAACACCCCACACCCGCTAAGGTCACTCACTAAGGGAATGTCTTAGTTTCAGTGGAGTATTTTGAGTGAATATAGAACAGAAAAATTACAACAAGACAGATATAAATAATACTTGAAATCTAAAACATCATTTCATTGCAGCAGAAGATAAACATGTTTGGTTACATATCAAAACCAACTAAAACAAGAGTCAAGTACTAAATATCCATCCTGATAAAACATAAGTACATAATCCCACTACATAACTAATAGCCATAAAAGAAAAGATAAGCTGGGATTTACATCACGGTCCAAGCTCCAAAAGATAGATAAAGAAATCAGATCAAAGCCCACTAGTGCTAGGCCCAACCTGAGGACCTGAGGGGGAAAAAGATAAAAACAACGGGGTCAGACATAAGTCTGAGTGAGCCCTATAACTTTAACAACACAATCATTAAAGTAATTAGGGTATGATATAAACTTGGTACGGTGATGACTGGGGATAAATGACTACACTAAGTAGCCAACTAGACATAGGATGAACTAAGATAACGGTAAAGACGCATCTACCCACCAAAGGGTAATTACTACACTGCACCACACCAGTCATTCCTACTTAACGGTTGATCCCACCCAAGGACTTAGAAAATTTACCCAGTAGTTTCGTGTACCCCTAGCTGACTACATAGGTGTCGTCTGCCCCTATCTCCACTAGGTGTACCCACTACTCCCCAAGCGATCGGCTCCCTACCGTAGATACCCGTGCTGGCCCCAAAGTGGGGTGTATCACTCCCCAAAGTGGTAACCTGATACAACCAATGGTGCACGGCTTATACCTACACGATGCAACAACGTCTTACCTACCAGCCCGGGTCCACATACGCATATGAAACCCGATGGACTTGCGTTGCCACCGCTAACCCGTTTTGGCCTCTTATAGTCAAGCCCAGTACGCGTGTCCCGTCCTCGACATGGTTCGAGCCCAATAAGATACATATGGGTTACTGGTTGAAATGGGCCCCCACAAGCTACCCACCTAAGCTTGTCCCTTTTTCTAGTGCATCCCACTTAACCCTTTAATCGTGTTTAATTACATGTTTCCACTTGGTTAAGTATTCTAATCGTATTTTCTATTGCCACCCAAGGCAACCCACTAGATTTCCACATGCCACCCAAGGCACTCACTTAATTTCCACATGCCACCCAAGGCACCCACTTAACCCCTCATGCCCCACTACATGCTTATCTGGTTAAGTGTTTCTTAATTGATTAAGAACGTAACCGTTGTAAAGACCTCTCACATTAGACTATCTTTTATGGCAGCTGGATTTGCCGGTTGGGTCCGGGCAGCCTCACGCCATAACCGAGTCTAACCTCGTGTCTTTACACTTGTCACGTATTTAGTTTGTGCCTAAGACCTCTCACATTGGGCCAATCATTTGTAGCCGCTGGATTTGCCGGTCGGTTCCGGGCAGTCTTATGCTACAAAAGGGTCCAACCTCGTGTCTTAGTCGATTAATTACACCTAATTAATCCCCCCATAATTTGTATTAATTATCCCTAATTAATTACAAATTTAATGATGTACATAATTGACTCAATTATGTCCATCCACTTTATGGTATGCATAATCATACCAACTTCACACCATTTCATTGACATGAATATTAACCCCATCGTTCCCCACGTAATTCGCTAACATGACATAAAAGGGAAGATTCATCACAAATACAATGGGTTCAACTTGCATAACACTAGCATCAACATGGGTTTTAAGGGTGTCAACATGCATATAGCATCAAGCCCAACTAGCATAAATAATCAACCCAAACTTGCATGAATCACATATGTCATAAAGAGGTTAACTTGCATAAGTTACTTATGTCATACAAAGGGGTAAACTTGCATATGTATGTATGACATACAAAGGGGTTAACTTGCATATGTATGCATCTCATACAAAGGTGTAAACTTGCACATGTTACTTGCATATAATCAAACACCAAACTTGCATAACATGTCATATATGAACTTGCATATAATCAAACACCAAACTTGCATAACATATCATATATGAACTTGCATATAATCAAACACCAAACTTGCATAATCATGGTGTCATAATGGATCAATGTTTATCATAGTGATTTGCATAACTAGCATCATGAACACATAGCCTAAAACTTGCATAACTTGCATAACATCACGATCACATAGCATATGACTTGCATAACTTGCATAACATCATGATCACATAGCATATGACTTGCATAACTTGCATACCATCATGATCACATAGCATATGACTTGCATAACTTGCATAACATCATGAACACATAGCATATGACTTGCATAACTTGCATAACATCATCAACACATAGCATATAACTTGCATAACATCATTAACACATAGCATATGATAACATAACTTGCATTGATCCACATTCATAGCCATAACCTCATTATATCCTATCATAATCATTTCAACAATTGGTCATTAAGGCTATAGAAACTCACAACTTGTTGATTAGCACTCCTAAGAAGAAGATTAAGTTGCTAGAGTTGATTAGAAGTTGATTTGAGAAGTTATCTTCCTCTTTAATTTGATGGAGGCTCCTTCAAGTTGCATTTTGACGGCATAACGATGTTGTATCTATTTTTAGTATGAATTAGGGTAGTCTTAGGGTGTATTTATAGATTAGTTAGGTGTTTTAGGCCATTAGATTAACCCTAAATCAGATTAGAGCCGTCAGATCTCGTCACTAGCCCTAAAACATAGCCCAAACCCCATCAGGTTGCACCCAGGTCACACAGACCGACAGGGGGGGGTCGACCCCTGTGTCGACCCCTGGGTCGACCCCTAGGGAGGGGGTCGACACCCATGTTGACCCTAGGGTCGACTCCCTCTTCCTGGCGGGAATTTTCCCGCCTCTTCTGAAATGTGAAATTTTTGTATTCAAATCTATTTTGAATTTTCTGAAAACTTCTTCGGGCCTTAACTGGGTCATACGGACTCCGATTTTCGAAAACTCGGACTCTATTTCGCGTATTTTTCCGAGACGAACGCAATGGCTTAGCCCGTTTCCCCTGATTCAAATTTTAAAATTTAATTCTGCCCTGTTTTATATTATAGCAAGTTATTCAACATACGGGGTGTTACAAAGGAGTTAATCGAATTCAGTATTCGAAGGAGTTAATCGAATTCAGTATTCGAAAGGAGTTAATCGAACATAGTTAATCAAAATGGAGTTAAAAAACAATTAGAAACTGACTAGAGATTAATAAGTTGAATGGTTTCTTAAGTATCGATCTGATGTTGGTTTCGGCCTTCGGGGTTTATACTTAGGAGGTTGTTCTCTTGTTAGTTTATAGTTAGAGTCTGATAGATGTGGAAGACTAGTGATACGTAATTAAGCCATGGAAATGTTTTCCAGTATTAATACCGTATATTTTCTAAACATAGAAAATGAGGATATATATATATATGTTTGATGATTGGATCGATAATTCCATTTGGAAATAAGATCGTTGTGTGTACACAGACATGTTTTCATTTGATAGTTAAATCACCGACTATCAAAGTTTTGACCATTTTAACGTTGTTAATATGGAGAGACCGGTTAGATTATTATCCGAAGAACCACTCCATATTGGCATAAGCGTTGCGAATCAAGTACGCTGAATATATTGAAGACGGAGTAAAGTGCAAGGGTTGTTGTATAAATCTTAGATAACAATTGCCTAAGATGGATGTACTGAATAGTGCCTTCGGTTTTTCCAGTCCCAGGACAACTTGTATGGAAGAAGGTGTGACAGAGTATATCTAATAAATCGAGTAAGTTGATCTCTTCAAACGTATTCATGTTTGGTGGCAGAGGAATTCGTTTCTCTTAGCTGTATACCCATGTTATTTTTGGATAAATCAATTTGTGATTTGGCGGGTATGATGATGTGACATTCTAAGTGAATGAAGATGTAGCGTGTAAAAGATAAGCGTAGCTTCTAGCCTCACATCCGGTAATTGACAAAAATCAGACAGGCATCATGGCTATGTAGGTCGCACCTATTACGGTGTATAATCGCCTGATCTAGAGTTTCATTTACTTCTAAAAATCTATTATCGATGCTGTCCCATTCGGGAAACGATTGCTGATCCCAACTGTTGGTGATATACATTCGAAACACTCAAGCGAAATGAGTGGTCGGTCATGTGTGGCCGTGTTGCAAGATGTTCTTGTTGAACCCAGTGTACTCCTCTCTAGAGGTACACTAGCGTAAGGTGGTTCCATACCTTGTCATAGTTGGAAATCCTTTACCCAATACGTGCTTGCGGTTTTGATTGTATACTATATATGTAGAACGTGAGATGAAAGCGTTTCTGCTAGATGATTATTATATTGTGGTTGATAGACATTATTATAATATCAAAAGGTTTTTGATATAAACATATTTTGGATTATCATAAGGGAAAAACCCGTTCCGTTATACGGCGTGGTCTTATGAGATATCGTTTACTTGTTCAAACTGTTTTAAACTGTTTTACTCATACCAGTCCCATGACTGACCCGGAGTTTATTTTGTTTTGTTTTCCCTAAACTCTTGGGTGCCCAATTTTGTATGGGCAGTCAAGTAGTCGGGATTTACAGATACTTGAAGAGCTGGAGCAGGAGGCTTCAGGATCATATAGCTATAGTTTATTTCCGCTATGTTGTAAGTGTTGTACTTTGGAAATGATATGTATATTCAAGTATAGATTTATGTTTTAAAGTTATGATATATATTATATGTTATTCGTTCCGCTGTGAGGTTCGTGTTACTCTGATGTTGTGTTCTTCTTCTTCTTCTTCTATTCCAAGTTTCTATCTTATCTATTCTCACCCTCTAAATTCTTCTATTAACTTTTCGGTATTTTTCGATGTTTGGTTAGTCGTCATTCAGTTTATGGCGATAACCAAAGTCGACAAAAACCGGGTCGTTACAGTTGGTATCAGAGCTTAAGGTTAAGTAATTACCTTGGCTCTGTGGCGTGACTTAGTAGAGATGGGGTTAGTAACACCCTAGATTGAGTTGAGTGTATACATACGAGTGAACGTATTTGTTATTTGATATAAATGGTTTTATATTGAGTAGATTTATTGGTTGAGTTGTTTATGGATTCTGGTCGATGGTAGGGCACCACAATATCGACAGAGGTTTCTAAAACACTCGAATATGATGGGTTGACACGATATGTTTTGAAAAAAGGGTAAATGAAAATAATTTTACCCAAATTACATTTCAATATAAATGATTTATATTGGAATGATTATAATATATTGGATATATGGTTGTTATTATAATCGAGTAAGATTATAAATTTAATGATTATGTAAATAACCAAGTAGAATTCGTATAAGTGTTATGAATTGAATTGAATCTGAAATTAAGACCAGTATTGGAATTAAAAGTTGGAGAAGTGTTGTAAATGAATTCGGATTAAATATATGTGAATTTTAAAATCCTGGGAGGTTTTAAATTTGTTTACAGCATTGTGAATGATATTTTGAAAGTGATTTCAAAATGGGAAGTGTTTGAATATGGTTTTGGAAAATATTATAGTATTAAACTCACTTCAATAGCTGGTAAATAACCCTGGTGATGAATCGCGACATCATCAGTGCTCATTTTCGAGTTGCTAAGTGACGGATTACTACCAAAGATTTTTGTTTTTAAATTGTTCTGCGAAAACAAGGTGTTTAGAAATTCAAAGGTTTTGAATTGGTATTACGATTTCGAATTGATTTGAAATAAACCCAGGAATTTAAATTCTGGAATTTAAATTTAACTTATAAAGTTAAACAGAGTGAGATGGTAAAGGTAAATAAATAAATTGGAATTTAACTTGAACTAAGTTAAATAAAACTGGATTTGATTAGAGAATAATCTAGAATGGAATTCGTCTTGAATATAAGCGAAGGATTGGATTTGAGGATAAATCGATTGGAGTTGGATTATGATGACATTAGTATATGTTGAATTGGTAGCAGGTGGAAGATATAATAATATGCCCGACAAAAAGCTACCAGTTTATATTATATTTGGGTTTGAGATTTTGATGAGCCGAATTGGCAAGCCGCTTGGCTGTTTGATTTTCTTTTGGGTTGGAGAAGGCCTAGAGAGGTGAGTTGTGGTTTTACCGATAGGGCTGTACAAAGGAGGTTATGGAAAAAAAAATTCCGAAATTATAAGGTGTTAGAAAAAAATTCAGAATTTTTGAAAATTTAGTTAGTCGGAATGAATTAATATTTTAGTCGATATTAATTGGTTTGGAGAAACTAGAGATAGGAGGTAAATAGATAAATTTTTACCCAGTAGATAAGATCGTCTTCTACCTTAGCAATTTCGAGGACGAAATTATTTTAAGGGGGAAAGATTGTAATGACCCGCATTTTTACTGTTGAATAATTAATTAATTTAATTATTAAATATCGATTTAACGATATCGATAACTCGAATTAAATAATATTTATATTTAATTAATATAAATAATAATATAATATATTTCCAGAATAATCGGAAATAACTGAATCCATGATATGGTGTGAATTGGACAATTTAAAATATATAATTCAGTTTATATTGAATTATATTGACGAATATATTTTTAATCGCCAGTTGAAGGTAAAAATTATATTATAATTATAATCGAGCTTGTAATGGCGCGGCAGTTCGCGATTTGGCGATTTGAACTTCCATTGGGAATACAGAATCCGTTTTAAACCGGATTTCTGTGAAACAAGAAACGTGTGGAGCTGGTGGAGTATATTTTTCTAATGGAAGAGAAAAATCTGGATTTCGTCGGGTAGATTTTGATTTAAGTCCAAATCAAATTTCAGAAAAGTCACTGTGGAATTCCTTTATAATTTATAACGATTTATTTATATTTATAAAAGGAATTTCATTATAAATCGAATATCGATTTAATCGGGATTTGAAATATCAAGTTAGAAATTCATATAGGAATATTCTAGAACTGTATGATATTCTGTTGTCAATATATACGATAATATTTATTTTTAAATATTAAATTTAATTGTTTTTAAATATACTTATATATTTAAAAGGGCTACTTAAAGCTTTAAAAATAGCCAGTTTTGCAAACGACCTCAAAATTTGACGAAACTAATTTTGTAGGATCCATAATGTTAAATTATTGCTAGATTTCAATTTCCCTGATTTTTGAAATCAGTATGTGGCCGTACCGATTTTTAATGTGAAAAACAGTCAGTATTTCGACGGTCAAAAAACGCTGTGTGAGCATATGAGGTCGGAATTCGACGAAACCAGTTTCGTTGGGACCGTAATGTCGAACTCTAGCAGTATGTTCAGTTTTGTGATTTTTGGGTATCACGTGTAATTATAGGAATTTTAGAGGACAAATAAAAATAACGTTTGCTTAAAAACCACTAAAATAATCGAATAAAAATATATTATAATTAACCTATATAATATCCTTAATTTCCTTAACCTAATTCATTTCTTACTCTGGTCAAAATGCGCTGCAACCTCAAACCAAAAATCCACAGTGAAAACCACCTCTTAGAAAATCAAAACAAATGGATTTAAAATCCTATAAATCACGAGGGATACATATATGAGGTCCTCATCACTTGCTTAGTTCGCTGGTATGGTTATTGATGGGTTTGACGTCTGTTCTGGGATTGGGTTTTTCTGAAACCGTGAGTCTAGGGTTGATGATCAAGCTTTGTATAAGCACCGATTGAAGTTTTGGGTATTATTTTTGTGATCTAGGAGTAAAACCGCACCTCCCTGAAGCGTTTGAACGGATTCCGTGAATAGAAGTGTCGATCGACACTGTACCTGATGCGTGAGGCACCAGAAGCCGCAACTGGAGGGGGGCTTCGAGCTCAGGGAGATGGTGACCCCCAGGTGCGGTTGGAGATGAGGATTAAAGTGGTGAAGTTCGATTTGGATTTAATGGATAAGAGGAAGGGCATTCGATGATGGAAGCATCGTTAATGGTGAAAAGGGGGAGCGACAATTGCCTGGAGTGGAAGAAGGCACGGTATGGGTTTTAAATTGGGTATTGGGCCGACGTTATGTGAGAAGGGGAGGCCCATCAAGAATTTAAAATCTAAGTTTTTATTTTAAATATGTATACCAACTTATTAATCTTATAACTTGTGCATACAGTATCAGAATTTCAAACCTTCTGTCGCGTTGGGATCGTATGGACAGTGGCTCCACAATGGAACTGACTGGGAGCGAATCTGAGCTCATTACAATTTATAGAAAAATAAATTGTCCGTCTGAATCAAGCGATGGTTATCGTTATTAACGATGATCGTCCAATGTGAGTAAAACTCACCAACTCTGAACAATTCTACGTTTATAACGTATATTTAGAACTGATAAATGTTGACTGATTGCTGTGTGTTAACTGTTTGGTTGAATTGCTTATGTATTGGTTGAAATTATAGATAACGATACATACATATATATATCGTTAATCGAATATTGATTCTGTTAATCAGAATATTTTATATTCGTGTTGTTTAACATCTGTGATGCAGGGAAACAGGTTGGAGGAATCCAACTGGATTCCTCAACATTTATTTTACTGTTATTCATATATTGTGATATATGATGGGATATATAATCTGTTGTTGATTATGTGTGTTTGGACAATATTTATCATTGTTATATGGTATGTTAAATAACATAAGAAATACCAAAATGATAAAAGGGGATTTTCAAAGTATATTTTGAAAATAATTTATTTATATAAAATCAATAGATTTTATATATAAAAGGAAAAAGGATTTTATAAAAGGAAATAAATTATAAAATCAAAAGAGTTAAAAAGAATATATTTGTAAAATAAATATAAGGGAAAAATATTTGTAAAACAAATATAAGGGAAAAATATTTGTAAAACAAACGTAAAGGAAAATATTTGTCAAACAAATAGAAAGAGAAATATTTGTAAACCATTTACAGATAAAATAGAAAGAGAAATATTTGTAAACCATTTACAAATAAATAGAAAGAGAAATATTTGTAAACCATTTACAAATAGAATAGAAAAAGGAATATTTGTAAAACAATTACAAATAGAAATAAAAAGGAAAACATTTGTAAAACATTTACAAATGGAATTGGAAAGAAAATATTTGTAAACATTTACAAATAGATTAAATGGAATATTTATTTAGAAAATAAATAGAATAAAGAAATATTTATTTAGAAAATAAATAGAATAAAGAAATATTTAATTAGAAAATAAATAGAATAAAGGAATATTTATTGGGAAAATAAATAGAGTTAATGAAAAGGAGTTAATCGAATTTAGTATTCGAAGGAGTTAATCGAATTCAGTATTCGAAGGAGTTAATCGAATTCAGTATTCGAAAGGAGTTAATCGAACATAGTTAATAAAAATGGATTTAAAAAAAAATTAGAAACTGACTAGACATTAATAAGTTGAATGGTTTCTTAAGTATCGATCTGATGTTGGTTTCGGCCTTCGGGGTTTATACTTAGGAGGTTGTTCTCTTGTTAGTTTATAGTTAGAGTCTGATAGATGTGGAAGAATAGTGATACGTAATTAAGCCATGGAAATGTTTTCCAGTGTTAATAACGTATATTTTCTAAACATAGAAAATGAGGATATATATGTGTGTGTGTGTGTGTGTTTGATAATTGGTTCGATAATTCCATTTGGAAATAAGATCGTTGTGTGTACATAGACATGTTTTCATTTGATAGTTAAATCACCGACTATCAAAGTTTTGACCATTTTAACGTTGTTAATATGGAGAGACCAGTTGGATTATAATTCGAAGAACCACTCCGTATTGGCATAAGCGTTCCGAATCAAGTACGCTGAATATATTGAAGACGGAGTAAAGTGCAAGGGCTGTTGTATAAATCTTAGATAACAATTGCCTAAGATGGATGTACTGAATAGTGCCTTCGGTTTGTCCAGTCCCAGGACAACTTGTATGGAAGAAGGTCTGACAGAGTATATCTAATAGATCGCGTAAGTTGATCTCTTCAAACGTATTCACGTTTGGTGGTGGAGGAATTCGTTTCTCTTATATGTATACCCATGTTATTTTTGGATAATTCAATTTGTGATTTGGCGGGTATGATGATGTGACATTCTAAGTGAATGAAGATATGGCATGTAAAAGATAAGCGTAGCTTCTAGCCTCACATCCGGTAATTGACAAAAATTGGGCAGGCAGCATGGCTATGTAGGTCGCACCTATTAGGGTGTATAATCACCTGATCTAGAGTTTCATTTACTTCTAAAAATCTATTGTCGATGCTGTCCCATTCGGGAAACGGTTGCTGATCCCAATCGTTGGTGATATACATTCGATACACTCAAGCGAAATGAGTGGTCGGTCATGTGTGGCCGGGTTGCAAGATGTTCTTGTTGAACCCAGTGTATTCCTCTCTAAAGGTACACTAGCGTAAGGTGGTTCCATACCTTGTCATAGTTGGAAATCCATTACCCAATACATGCTTGCGGTTTTGATTGTATACTATATATGTAGAACGTGAGATGAAAGCGTTTCCGCTAGATGATTATTATATTGTGGTTGATAGACATTATTATAATATCAAAAGGTTTTTGATATAAAGATATTTTGGATTCTCATAAGGGAAAAACCCGTTTCGTTATATGGCGTGGTCTTATGAGATATCGTTTACTTGTTCAAACTGTTTTAAACTGTTTTACTCATACCAGTCCCATGACTGACCCGGAGTTTATTTTGTTTTCCCTAAACTCTTGGGTGCCCAATTTTGTACGGGCAGTCAAGTAGTTGGGATTTACAGATACTTGAAGAGCTGGAACAGGAGGCTTCAGGATCATATAGCTATAGTTTATTTCCGTTGTGTTGTAAGTGCTGTACTTTGGAAATGATATGTATATTCAAGTACAGATTTATATTTCAAAGTTATAATATATATTATATGTTATTCGTTCCGCTGTGAGGTTCGTGTTACTCTGATGTTGTGTTCTTCTTCTTCTTCTATTCTAAGTTTCTATCTTATCTATTCTCATCCTCTAAATTCTTCTATTAACATACCAGTATTTTTCGATGTTTGGTTAGTCGTCATTCAGTTTATGGCGATAACCAAAGTCGACAAAAACCGGGTCGTTACAATGAGTTTCCTATATACATAGCCTTGTGACAATAGTTTTTTCATGTTTTGATTTTTAAATAAAAATCGTCTCAATGCAATAATAAAAATAATATTTTTAGTAATATATAGATTTTAAAGGAATAACCCCAAATGTTACTAGATCGTTTTATAAACTCGGTTTTCTTATTTTTCGTATATAAGATTACACGCTTTTGCATCCTTCGAGAAAACGAGGTTGTGATTTAAATGATTTAATTAATCGTATGGTATGGGGCACAAAGATTAATATATCGGTTAATTCCTAACTTAGCGATCGAATATGTTTGTTGTTTTTAAGTGTGACGGCCGCCCCGCACCATCAGACATTTTCCCGAAATGCGCTATGTCAATGTCCGACTGGCACGGGACAATCACCAAAAAGAGGGTTTAAATGATGAATCATCAAGAACCTATAGTATATCTCACAGCGCATGGAATAAAATATAATAATAACATACTTGTATAAAACAGGCGAGACAGTGCATAAGCTGAAAACTAAACCATATCCATCGGAGTAGCGGAATCCCAAAATACAGCTTATAATCCAAACCATTATTACAACTTCAAAATACTGTCTCTAAAAAGGAAATAAAAGATGTACACTACTAATGCCCAAGCAGTGACCAGCAACAACACAGGGAGAATATATGTGTATAGTACGTTGAAGCCTCCTGCTCGTCTCCGGACAACTACTCGTGCATAACCATCTAACCTGTCTCTAGTCTGCTCATTTAGGAGAACCCAGAGTAATATGAAGAGACATAAAACTGTAGGCCAGACGTAAGCCTGGTATGAGTGATAGCAATAAAATAAAGCAATAACAGGTATAACTAATCATACCTGACCTGGACTTGTAACCAAAGAGTTAGCACAACAAGATGTACAATACTATATGGTAACGGTAACATAGAGTGTAAAATGGGAGTGTGCATGTCGTGGTGATAGCAAACATTAAATATAGCAATCATCCTCACATCTCTCACTCGGTGCATAAAGCATACGATATCCACCGCTTTGATCACCAGATCCATTGGGACTATGACGGAGTCCAACTCCATACAACTATAACTACGACCAGTTTGCCCTTTGGGGCCCTGATGGAGTCCAACTCTGTACAACCTTTGACCCCACTGCACTGGTCCATAGTCAATAGCCCCTCCCTCATTATAGAACCAAGGTTAGAGATAGCGATAACCCCTTTGCACACGTCCCGCAACAAATCCCAACACTATAAGTTAACTTGTCAATCCCCATTTGGATCCTGAGCCATAACTTCTCATTTGGAATTCCTTTGCATCTCGAGTTTCGGTCTCCTCCGTTTCGGTTCGGAAAACAGGCTTCCATTCGGTTCAATCTTCTTCTCCTTGTCCGGTTCAAGGTCATCACCCCAGTTCGGGTCGTGTTCTTCCACCGGGTCGGGTCGTGCTCTTCCACCGGGTCGGGTCGTGCTCTTCCACCGGGTCATGAGCTCCTCTCCAGGTCGGGTCGGGTCGTGGGTTCCTTCCCGATCCGGTTGGTTTGTGGGGAACTGTCTGGGTCGGTTCGTGGATCTTCGGGTGCAAGTGAGTCGGGGTCGAGCCTCTTGGTCGAGCAGGTGGCTTGTGGAGCTCTTCAGGCGAGCAGGTCGGTCCTGGTGAGCGTGAGTTGGTTCGGTTCAGGGAGCTCGAGCCGGTTTGGTTCGGGGAGCCCGATCCGGTTTCCTTCACCTCCTTCCAACGAGCTGTTTACGCCACACGACGGCATTTTCAACCATTCTAGCTTTACTAAACAATCACAAAACATACCAAACAGTAGTAACAACATATGGGTTTAATCAAAAAGAACAAAACATTAATCACATAGGCTATTTTAGATCAAACATACCCAAAACCATGATTTTCCCCTTAACCAAGTTTAACCATTTCTAACAATAAGATTAGCAAACTTAATCCAAATTAACCCAAATTTATACCAGCGACATAAAATAATAATTTAGAATTTTTACATATTTCTCCATATTATTTTGAGTCATTAATTTGCTAATTATCACTAATCACCCCTAATTAACCATAACTAGTGAATAAACATACTAATCACTCACCTTAGCCACAAATAATGATAGATTTAAAACTTTCACTGATTTGGCTCGGATTCCTATGTAGTGCAGTAGCTCTACCTCAAATTTGATGCTAATCCGCCTTGATTTGATGTAGATTTGCTTAATATGTGATTAGAAAGTGATTAGAGAGAGATTTGGAAGATGGAGGCCATTACTAGGGTTAGAGAAATGTTTGTGGTGGCTGGAAAAATGAAAGGGAATGTTTCTCCAAACCCTTTCAGCCCTCCCATAAACCTAATCCCGAAATGGGTTATGGGCCTAGCTGCTAATCAACCTATTAAGTCTGATTAAGCTGTTTTCCATCTTTCAACCTTATTTCAGCCATATCTCCCAAATGGTAAGTCTGTTTGATTAATGTGACCACTCTACAAAATGGGAAACCATCATCTGAATTCAATGGTTCAAATCAAAACTCCTTACCAATCAAAAGTTATAGACGAAACAAGATTCGCCAAGGGAAAAACGGTCATTTAAAATTTGGCAAAAATCGTGAATATGGGAAATGAACCCAATGGTCGTTTCCCAATGCACGACCATATGACTTCGTATGAATAAAATTAATATTCTACGATCTTCTGATACGTAGAATGCGAGTCGTTACACTCTCCCCCTTAAGAAAATTCACCCCCGAAATTCTTTAACCAAGAAAATATACAATGGTGCCCCACGTGCCTACCAGCCATTTACAAACAATCAAACATACATAATAACACAACAAGCGTACCCTAGTATGCGGTTTACTAACAAGGGAGTAACTATATCACGATTAAAATCTTACCAAGTAAAGAGCTTTGCACATGACTCCCTTATGCTCTCCTTGGTTTCCCAAGTACAGTCATTCTCATTATCACCCCACTGGACCTTAACTAGTTTCACCGTCCTCCTCCGGAGTTGCTTCGTATCGTGTCCGATAATACAAACTGGTCTCCGGTTTCCAACTGCCTCGGGTTCTATCTCGATATCATCCAATTGATCTGGTGAAATAGTCATATCAGAATCGTGCATGAACTTCCTTAACTGAGAAACATGAAATATGTTGTGCACTTCCGCCATCTTGTCAGGTAATCTAACTCTGTACGCTAAATTCCCAATTTTTTCAAGAACTGGAAATGGACCAACAAACCTTGGTGCTAATTTACCCCTTCTACCAAATCAAATCACACTCTTCAACGGAGAAATCTTGACAAATACCAAGTCACCAACAGAGAATTTCAAATCTCTTTGCCTTTTATCAGCATAACTCTTATGCCTATCTTGGGCAGTCTTCATTTGTTGTTGAATAACCTTGATCTTATCTGAAGTTTCTCTTATTACATCTAGCCCAAGCACAAATTTCTCACCAGTTTCTAACCAACATGATGGTGAGTTGCATGGTCTTCCGTACAAAGCTTCAAATGGAGTCATACCAATACTGGACTGATAACTATTATTATATGCGAACTCAACCAGATGCAAATGGTCATCCCGTGAACCCCCAAAATCCAATATACAAGCT
The DNA here is from genome assembly GCA_030737875.1 of Allium sativum. NCBI lineage: Eukaryota > Viridiplantae > Streptophyta > Magnoliopsida > Asparagales > Amaryllidaceae > Allium > Allium sativum. The sequence goes on from CM060926.1 coordinate 536,418,918, forward strand.
CTCAAGAGATCCTCTAATAAACGATTCACCCTCTCTGTTTGACCGTCGGTTTGAGGATGGTACGCGGTACTGAGATGTAATTCTGACCCTAAAGCCTCTTGTAAGCTCTTCCAAAACCCACTAGTAAAAAATAGATCTCTGTCACTCACAATACCTTTAGGTACTCCATGAAATCTCACTACCCACTTCATATATAGTTCCGCTAACTTAGCTATCATTCTATTCGACTTGACTGGTATAAACCTTGCACTTTTGGTCAATCGATCCACAATCATCCAAATACCATCGTAACCTGATCAAGTCCTTGGTAAACCATCAATGAAATCCATTGAGACTTGTTTCCATTTCCATGCGGGGATTTCCAATGGTTGTGACAAACCACTGGGCTTCTTTTGCTCAGCTTTAACTAACTGGCAGTTCATGCACTTGGATATAAAAAAACCAAAGTCTCTCTTCATCCCATCCCAGTAGTAGGTCTGCTTCATGTCTCGATACATTTTGTTACCACTGGGATGTATAGTCAGTTTCGAGTGATGACACTCTCTAATCACTTCATCTCTCAATCCATTAACATTGGGTATAACCAGTCTCTCGTTCTTTCAAAGCCATCCCTCTAGATCAAGTCCATACTTGTTCATTTCCTCACCTTCGATACCCATCTCTACTTTGGAGATGATTTCCAATAGTTTGGGATCATCCCTCTGACTGGAACCGATCCGCTCAATCAAAGTTGGTCTGATCATCAAACTTACTAATATCTCTGGATCCAATTCGCACTTAGGTCTGAAATCATATCATGTGATATACTCCAGTTGCTTCCATTCAAGAAACATAGCCCCTAAATTGGCATGTCTCCTGCTCAATGCATCAGCTACCGCATTTCACTTCTTGGGTGTAAATGCGATATTGAAATCATACAAAGCCAAGAATTCTAACCATCTCTGTTGATGAAGATTTAAATCCTTCTATGTGAAAAGATACTTTAATGACTTGTGATCGGTAAACAACTCGAATCTTTCCCCCAAAAGATAGTGCCTCCACATCTTTAAAGCGAGCACGATCGCTACCAATTCCAAATCATGGGTAGGATATCTTTTCTCATGCGGTTTCAGTTTCTGACTAGCATAAGCTACAACCCTACCTTCTTACATCAGTACAACACCTAATCTGGTACCACAGGCATCCGTGTATACCGTCATCTCTTTGTTCCTCTTAGGAATAACTAACACTGGCGCACATGTTAACTTCTCCTTTAGACTCTTAAATGCATTTTCACACCTTCTGTCCCAAGCAAAAGCATGATTCTTCTTGGTTAACTAAGTTAACGGTGCTTCTATCTTGGAAAAGTCTTGAATAAATTTACGATAGTATCCAGCTAACCCCAAGAAACTTCTCATGTCCGTTGCATTCTTGGGCGTAGACCAATCTTGCACCGTAACCACCTTTGCAGGGTCCACGGTAATACCATTCTTTGAAACAATATGGCCCAAGAACCTCACTTCCCTCCTCCAGAAGTGACACTTAGAAAATTTTGCTTTCAATTAGTGTTTCCTTAACACCTCCATTACTATCCTCAAATGTTCCTTGTGTTCTTCCTCTGTCCTCAAGTAAACCAAGATATCGTCCACGAACATAAGAACAAACTTATTTAATTGATCCCTAGAAACCCTATTCATAAGATCCACAAAGTATGCGGGTGCATTGGTTAACCCGAATGGCATGACCAACTACTCATAAAATCCAGACGGCGTCCGAAATGCCGTTTTAGGTATACTCTCAACTGCTACTCAGAGCTGATGAAAACCTATCGCAAGATCCAACTGGGAAAACACTCTTGCTCCATTCAGTTAACCAAACAAATCATTTATCCGTGGAAGAGGATACTTATTCTTCCTAGTCACTATGTTCAACTCGCGGTAGTCCACACATAAGCGAAGGGAAACATTGGCCTTGGTAGAAAATACAACTGGTGCTCCCCACTCGGAAACACTTCTTCGGATAAATCCCTCCTTCAAAAGATCGCCTACTTGCACTTCGAGATCTCGTTGCTCCCTTGGCACCATACGACGAAGTGGCATCACTATAGGTCTGGCATATTTTACTAAATCAATCTGAAAATCGATCTCTCGGTGTGGTGGAAGTCCGGTCACTTCCCCGGAGATGTCCGGATACTCGCCAGCAATAGGCACATCTGATAACTCATCATGCGGGATGTCGAGGGAATTTAGAAAACTAGCCATCACCCCATCACTAGGTAGGCAACTCAATATCACCCTCCGCCCATCATCCGCCCTAATGGTCACCGAAGATCCCTCAAATTCTACCACCACCCTATACTTTTGGAGCTAATCGACTCCCAAAATAATGCCAAACCCAGTAAAGCCTAGAACAAAGCAATTACAAGCAAACACACATCCATGACTCGATAAGACCAAATTACGACAAATCATACAAAGGTTAGTCGAACCACCGATCGGGTTCGTCACAACTAAAGGTCTATCGATAATCTCGAGTTCCAATTCCAACCTATCTACCAGGTCATTAGATACGAAGGAATGGAAAGCCCTAGTATCAAACAGTACTCGAACAGGAACATCGTAAGTAGAAAGCATACCTTGGATAACGACACCCTTTCCCTTCTCCGCCGCTGTTGGGGCATTCGACGAAGAAGGAATAGCGTTGATAGCATATGCTTTCATGATCTGCTTCTCCTTAGGAGGTTGTGAACATTTATCCTTGTGATGTCCCACTTGTTCGCAATTGAAGCACTTCCTGTCTGCTCGCTTTGTTCAACAATCTCTGGCATAGTGGTCCTTCTTGCCATAGCTAAAACATTCGATATCTTTCTTATCCTTCTTTTTCTGACCATCCTTGGTTTTATTCTGTTTTCTCTTATTCTGAGTATTCTTATTGCCTTTACCACTTGCCCACGGTTTCGGCTCCTCTGCAGATGTAACAGCGACCTCAGTCTTTGTCTTAGGGTAAAGGCTCTCCTACCTCAATGCCTTTCCCACAATAGATTCGAATGTCTCATCGATATGGTTTATAAGTCTCTCCCCCAAGTACCCATCTAGGCCGATTATGAACTTCTCGTTCTTTTCAGCAGTATCGATAAGAGATAATTCGTATTTCGGTAAAGTATCGAATTCAGCAATATATTCTGAGATTGACCGACCATTCTGCTTAAGCTCTAAAAACTTCCTAAGCAATTATGATTTCTGAGTAGCTGGAATAAACTTGTCACTGAAGCGAGTCTTAAACTGATTCCAAGTAACTTGATCCTCGAGAGTGGCCGCTTTAATGGCATTCCATCAATTCATTTCCCGTCCTTGAAACTGACGTGATGTTAGCTTCCTCTTTATTACATCATCGATCCCCAAATCCTCGAAGATGCGCTCACAACTATCCAGCCAATCTTGAACCACCGTAGCCGATTCCGTTCCATGGAACGGCTTCCCACCTAGGCTAGTATAATCCTTGTTAACTGCTCCCTGAGCATCCCTAAGCATCTCGCATAAAGGCAGTAAACATCGTCCTTATGTCAGGGACATTCCCATTGTTGGCTACTGTACCCGTACTCCTTGTATTTCGGCTCATCGTTCAATCTATAAAGAGAAAACGATTAACCATCTCCTTAGTGGTGCCCGTGCAGTGCGACTTCATCCTTAGATATACTAATAATATATATATAGTTTTTGAAAACCAAAATATCAGAAATACGCGATCTCATATACGTATACTATCTCTCCCTGATATCTTCCCCTAGGTTAAACTACGCAACCTACGCTCTGATACCAAATGTGACGGCCGCCCCGCACCACCAGACATTTCCCCGAAATGCGCTTTATCAATGTCCGACTCGCATGGGACGATCGCCAAAAAGAGGGTTTAAACGATGAATCATCAAGAACATGTAGTATATCTCACAGCGCACGGAATAAAATATAATGATAACATACTTCATATAAAACAGGCGAGACAGTGCATAAGCTGAAAACTAAACCATACCCATCAGAGTAGCGGAATCCCAAAATATAGCTTATAATTTAAACCATTATTACAACTTCAAAATACTGTCTCCAAAAAGGAAATAAAAGAGGTACACTACTAATGCCCAAGCAGTGACCAACAACAACACAGGGAGAATATGTGTATATAGTACATGGAAGCCTCTTGCTCGTCTCCGGACAGCTACTCGTGCATAACCACCTAACCTGTCTCTAGTCTGCTCGTTCAGGAGCACCCAAAGTAATAAGAAGAGACATAAAACTCTGGGTCAGACAAAAGTCTGGTATGAGCGATAGCAATAAAATAAAGCAATAATAGGTATAACTAATCATACCTGACCTAGACCTGCAACTAAAGAGTTAGCACAACAAGATGTACAATACTCTAGGATAACACCAACATAGAGTGTAAAATGGGAGTGTGTGTGTGTGTCGTGGTGATAGCAAACATCAAACATAGCAATCATCCTCACATCTCTCACTCAGTGCATAAAGCATACGATATCCACTGCTTTGATCACCAGATCCATTGGGGCTATGACGGAGTCCAACTCCATACTATTACTACGACCACTTTGCTCTTTGGGGCCCTGATGGAGTCCAACTCTATACAACCTATGACGCCACTGCACTGGTCCATAGTCAATACCCCCTCCCTCATTAGAGAACCAAAGTTATAGATATCGATAACCCCTTTGCACACGTCCCGCAGCAAAGCCCAACTCTATAAGTTAACTCGTCGATCCTAATTTGGATCATTAGCCATAACTTCTCATTTGGACTTCCTTTGCATCTCGGGTTTCGGTCTCCTCCCTTTCAGTTCAGAAAACAAGCTTCCATTCTGTTCAATCTTCTTCTCCTTGTCCGGTTCGTGGTCATCACCCCGGTTCGGGTCGGGTCGTGTTCTTCCACCGGGTCGAGTCGTGCTCTTCCACCGGGTCGGTTCGTGTTCTTCCACCGGGTCGGGTTGTGCTCTTCCAGCGGGTCGGGTCGTGCTCTTCCACCGGGTCGTGAGATCCTCTCTAGGTCGGGTCAGCTCGTGGGTTCCTTCAGGGTCTGGTCGGTTCGTGGGGAACTGTCTGGGTCGGTTCGTGGGTCTTCGGGTGCGAGCGGATAGGCGTCGAGCCTCTTGGCTCGAGCAGGTGTCTCGTGGAGCTCTTCAGGCGAGCAGGTCAGTCCTGGTGAGCGCGAGTCGGTTCGTTTCGGGGAGCCCGGTCCGGTTTCCTGCACCTACTTCCAACGAGATGTTTACGCCACGCGACGGCGTTTTCAACCATTGTTACTTTACTAAGCAATCATAAAACATACCAAACAGTAGTAACAACATATGGATTCAATCAAAAAGATCAAAACATCAATCACATAGGCTATTTTAGATCAAACATACCCAAAACCATGATTTTTCCCTTAATCATGTTTAACCATTTCTAACAATAGGATTAGCAAACTTAATCCAAATTAACCCCAATTTATACCAGCGGCATAAAATAATATTTTAGAATTTTTACATATTTCTCCATATTTTTTTGAGTCATTAATTCGCTAATTATCACTAATCACCCCTGATTAGCCATAACTAGTGAATAAATATACTAATCACTCACCTTAGCCACAAATAAATGATAGATCTGAAACTTTTACCGATTTGGCTCGGATTCCTATGTAGTGCAACAGCTCTACCTCGAATTTGATGCTAATCCGCCTTGATTTGATGTAGATTTACTTAATATGTGATTAGAAAGTGATTAGAGAGAGATTTGGAAGAGGGAGGCCATTAATAGGGTTAGATAAATGTTTGTGGCGGCTGGAAAAATGAAAGGGAATGTTTCTCCAAACCCTTTCTGCCCACCCATAACCCTAATCTCGAAATGAGTTATGGGCCTATCTGCTAATCACCCTATTAAGTCCGATTAAGCTGTTTTCCATCTTCTAGACCTTATTTCAGCCATATATCCCAAACGGTAAGTTTGTTTGATTAATGTGACCACTCTACGGAATGAGAAACCATCATCTGAATCTAATGGAAGTGGTTTCAAGTCAAAACTCCTCACCAATCAAAAGTTATAGGCGAAACAAGATTCGATAGGGGCAAAACGGTCATTTAAAATTCGCCAAAAATCGTGAATGTGGGAAATGACCTCAATAGTCGTTTTCCAAAATTACACGACCATATGACTTCGTATGAGAGTAAAATAAATATTCTACGATCTTCCGATACGTAGAATGCAGGTCGTTACATTAAGTATGAAGTAGACTGACTTGTGCTGAATCGATTAGTGAAACGTGCGATATTGGACATATTGCTTTCACTTTTTGAGTTACTATCTTGAAGTATGTGATACATTCTTGTGGTATCGTTACTTGCTAAGAAGTGAAGCTAAACTCGATGAAGTCTTATATATACATATTCTCTTGACCGAAGCGGTCAAGTAGCACTCGACCGAAGTGGTCAAATAACACTAAATGGAAACGTGTCATGGTGAAGTCATACTAGACCAAGACAGGTTGTAATAAAGTCATAGTCAATCGAGATGGGTTGTAGTGAAGTCACATTCGATCGAGACGAGTCGTAGTAAAGACATCCGATCGAGTTGGTTCGAATTAAGGCTATATTCGATCGAGACGGGTCGTAGTAAGACTACATTTGACCAAGGCGTGTTCTAGTGAAGCGCACTCGACTGAGACGACATGTAGTGATATATATACTAGACTGAGATGGATCATAGTGATAGATGCTAAATACGTATATAGTACTTGGCCAAAATAAGTTTTCTTTTGCTAATGCATATGCAATAATTTCTAATGTTTTGGATCCGTTTTGTGGTTGGTGATTTTGTTGTTTGTGACGTTTTGGATCAATCTTTAGTGACATAATATGATGAGTTTCAATTATAGTCTTATGGCTAATTTGAGAATATAAGATTTGTAATCACTGTTGTAGAGTTAAACTTTTCTGAGCTTATTATGCAGTATTTGGAGCATTTTGATGATCATTTGGTGTATGTGTTTTAATGCCCTTTGCGATTTAAGAGATGATACACGTGTTTAGCTCAAAGCTAACGCTTATTGATTGTAGTAAATTTTCTATGTTGATTTTATGTCTAACTGCTCTGAGTTTTTGAATTTTCTTGGGAGTTATCATTTCTGTGTTTTTGAATTTACTTGGGATAATGAGTTCCCTTTCCTTACGAAAAGGAATTGTTCTGTTAACGATAATGTTCTTCACTTATCTTATCATACTGATATGTTAAGCTAGATGGATCCATGTATTTATACTCGGGGCAAATCGAGTTGCTTTATGGTTATAGCTCGCTATTGATTCATGTTTATCTGTTTCATCCTGAACTATCTCTTTTGAAGTTATTACCTTAAGTTATGTAGTCATGTATATATGTCATTTGTATATTTAATCTTTTGAGACTTGTTGTATGTACATTGTTCATATGTAACCATTCGATTACGTAACATATGTGTATGTTTTATTTTGTGATTGTATCTATTTGTAGTCTGTTATCTATAATATGTTGTAATATTTTCTAAATAAGATCCTTAGCCATCACAATTTTATATTAGATGAATTGAGTACGTCGATCCACTTATAGTTAGAAAAAAAAAACTACAAGAAAACACTGATTTAGCGTCAGAAATTTAGAAGCGGAAATTTCCGTCGCTAATTTGCGATGGATTTCCATGTGATCTACAAGGGATAGTTATTTATTTTTCAACTTTTTTCTTCATTTATTTATTACCATCATCTTATGTCATCTCTCACTAAACCGTTGCAAATTGCGTCAAATTACCAACAAAAAAAATCTGCCGTTATATTCCGCTGCAAATCCAGACAAAATACCGGCGAATATTTATTGAAGCTATTTTGCAGCAGAATTCTAACAGATTTGCAAGAGACGTTTTTATTATTTTTCTAAGATATACTTTAGTGTTATCTTTTAATAACTATTAACATGTTCAATAATTAATAATTAATTTGTTCTAATTAACGATTTATAGGTAATAATAAATAATAATTTACGTTCTATAATAAATAACTTATAATCATTGCTTACTTAGAATTAACAAAATAATCTTTGCTCGTAACCAATGTAAGTACTAAATTCTTAATTAAGTCTTCTGCTTTCATCACAAATTTCAGTTAGCAGTATGGCAGTATATTTTACGCTAAATCTCAAAATTTTAAATTGATTTTTTTAATAATTATTCCCCTAAATAATGAAAATATCAGTTTATTATAATAATTATTTAATAAATAATAATAAAATTTTATACTTATGAAATGATATCTAGTATTCAATAATTAATTTTAAATAATTGTATTTAATAATTACAGTTGATACTTATATTTTATAATTATAGTTGATAATTATATTTTATATTTCGAAAAATTTTAAAAATTGAAATCATTTTGAATAAATTTGAAATAAATCATAAAGTTTATAAAGTCAATTATTGTTTGACTACACGAAATAAACAAAATTTCTAAACTTTAAAATATTTAAAAAGTTCGTTTAATAGTTTAATTTAAACTGTATAATACTTCTTATCCTAATTTTAATTTTTTCTATAAATTCTGATTAAGATAATGTATAAATTGCCGACCTAGTTTTATTGCCGTTGGTTCATGGATCTACGGCTGTACTAAATGATTTCCTAGGGTTTGAACGCTGCCGCATCCTCTGTATCTTTTCATTCTATTTACTTTTTACTTTTCTTCGTTTACACTTTACCATGGTCACTCTCTGAATCTCTCCAGATTTTCCTTTTCTCGATCTCTTCACAGCTAATTAGCCTAATTTCTAGTCGCATCGCATAAAGAATTAAGGATATGAAGAAATCATCCATTCGAAGCAAGCTTCAAGTGCCGAGCGGAGCCAGCTCTAATTCGACTTTCGAACTGCAGGTGTCCAGGTGATAAAGATTTCTTTTTCGTGCTGTAAAAATGTAATGTCAGAATAAATTGGTTGAATTCAACTTATAAATGTTAATTATAGTAAGTTATGCATCAGTCATTTCGATTTTGATCAATACCTAATGAAAGATGCAAAGTTATGGTCGAATCCTACTGCATAACCCAGTAGGTATTGAATAAATCATACTCCATAGTAGGTTGATGCTTACTGTATTTGTTCATGATTGATACTTGTGTTGCTTTATGTATTGAATAATTTAGCTGTATGCTTGAATAAATGAACTTGGATGTTGCAACTATTGGTGAAAGGAAACCTGACATATGCACATACGCAGCATCATTACAATGACACATGGACATGTATCTAGAAACTGCCAATACCCCTAATGATTGTTTACATGGGATAGTTGCATGATTTACATGGGATAGTTGCATGATTTAGCAAGTGACTGAGCTGAAGAAATTTGAGAAATTAAGTTGGAAGCAACTGCTTTAGATTTGCTGAAATTAAGTTGAAAGCAGCTGCTTTAGATTTATTAAAATGCACTGATTTTAAAAGTACATATGTATTATCCGATATTACTAATTATATCCTTTGGAAAACTGACTAAATATGGTTTGATGTAACCCAAGTATTTCGTGTAAATGAATCTTCAGATTTATGTAAAAATGAATATATAATGCATGAAGTTGATAACATTATTTATATCATGGGTTGCTAGGAAGAGAGAATGACATATAATTGATATATGCATGTGCTGTCTTCCTTATGCAGCAAGTTATAGCATGATTAAACTTATATATATAGCTAGGTTCAATGGCACCCCAAATAGTGAGCACCCCTTTAGCCTTCCACTTTTCCACCACACATTTCCTCTCTCTCTCTCTCTTTCCACTAACTCTCTCACCTTCCACTCAACTTAAAATAAAATAAACGAAAGGTGGAAAATAGGGAGGCTAATAGGGGGGTGCAGAATAAGGGGTGCCATTGAACGCTCACCATACACACACACACACACACACACACATATATATAAAGTGTAGAAATGTAGCAATAGACTTACTCAAATGCTTGTATTAATGTTAATAATGCAGAATATAAAGGCGATAATGATTTGATGATCAAAATGTTAAGTTATTAAGTTATTGAAGGATTTTATTTTAAATGGCTAACTCTGAGCTTAGACTGAATTAAATGGACAAAGAGATTAGTATATTATAGTTGCTGAACTACTACATAAATCACGTATGAATGTAATGTTGAAAATATTTTGCTTATATCATGTGTTAAAACTATGGTAAGTTGCTGTGTTAATAGCATTAATAATATAAGAGTCATAAGGATGAAAGCCTTAATTATCAACGTTGAAATAAATAGAAATATATGGGTTTGAAAGATAGAAATTGTATTTGGAAATTTATGTGCATCTTGAATATGTTACCAGGTGGTTCACATGTTATATTAATTTGAATATGGTTGTAATAAGGATAAGTTTACGTAGGTGACAGGATACCATAGTCTTATGCATATATGAGTAAGGATCAATGTTTTAAAACGCAAAAGGCGTACGCGAGGCGTTTTCGGGTCCATGAGGCGAGGCGTAAGCCTCGACGCGTTGAGGCGTAAGCCTTTCGGGGAAAGATGAGGCGTTTGCTCATTTTTAAACTAGCCTGGACATCCCAAAAAATGAAAAAAAAAAATACATAAACTGCACTCTGTATTCAAGATAGTGCTTAAAAAAAAGAGAGACCAAAAAAAAATAGAAAAGCAGAACCAAAAAAACAGTGCATAGCACAGTTTAAAAAAAAAAAAGACAACAAAAAAAAAAGCTCTCTTCCAAAATCGATTCCAGGAATGGAACTCGATTCCTTAACAGGAATCGATTTCAAAGGAATCGAACTCGATTCCTTAACAGGAATCGAGCTCGATTCCAGTTAAGGAATCGATTTCGATTCATGTTCCAATTGATTTCGATTCCAGTGAAGGTACGTTAGGGTTTTTTTTAAATATATACACGCACGCCTCAGATAGTTGAGGCTCTGAGGCGTGCGTTTTTGGCGATTTCCACGCCTCAATCCACTGAGGCGTAAGCCTCAGGAGGAAACCGCCTTTTGAAACACGCCTCCAGGCGTTTCAGGCACCGCCTCGCCTTGAGGCGCGCCTGAGGCGCGTTTTTTAATACACTGGTAAGGATATATATTGCTAAAAAGAAGTATGGCTGAATTCCTACTTTTACTCCTAATGTCAACCAGTGTAGTCAAGGCGCGCGCCAAAAAGCCCTAGGCGCCAGCCTAGGGCTTTTCTGGCCTTCGAGGCGCCAGAAAAGCGCTCGAGGCGGTGAAGCGCTAAAAAAGCGCCGAGGTGAAAAAGCATGCTTCAGTTAGGTTTTTTTCCCCCCTTTTTTCCAGGCCCAAATCGAGCCCAACCCACTTCGTGCTGCAGTTTTTTTAAGTGCTGCAGTTTTTTAAGTGCAGTTTTTTTTTTTAAGTGCAGTTTTTAAGTGCAGTTTTTTAAGTGCAATTTTTGTTAAGTCCAGCTTTTAAGTGCAGTTTTTTAAGGCAGTTTTTGTTAAGTGCAGTTTTTAAGTTTCATTTTTTTAAGTGTAGTTTTTTTTGCTGTAAAACAGCATAAGTCATGCTCAAGGCGCCCAAAAAAGCCCTAGGCGCCAAAAACCGCTAGGCGCCAGCCTGGGGCTTTTTGAGGCTTTTTCGCCTTGACTACACTGATGTCAACAGTATACCTATGACAGGTCTACTTGTATAGATATAGTACGTTCAACCAGCAAAGTGTTCAAACTATATTTTAATACTACATCTCTATAAAAGATTGCCTCAAACTTGGCTTATTTGCTGAAAATATTTGGAATAAAGAAACACTGTTTAGTTGAGATATATGCTAATGTTTATAGCTGAGTAGTATGACATCTCTAATAAGAATAAAACAAAATTCCTATATGCTAATGAAATTTGTATTCTAAAAATAAGATACACGGTTCACTATACTGGCCAGAATGAAACTGCCAAGTTATGATATAACCTTGTAATATAACTTTGTTTCTTTGCTGGAATATTAGCCCCAAAGAAATGTAAAGATTCGGTAATGTCATGCATGCTTTATTATAAATCCTTAAGCAAACTGTAATCAAGGGAGATTTTAATGTGAAAATGCATCTCTATAATTATGACAATTTGCATGCAATGTCCATAATGCAATATGATTAAATAACTTGTATATAGTGTTAGGAAAGCGTACTGAAGCTAAAGAAAAGAATGAAGTTTTATGATTTTTTTAAAATAAAATACAGCAAGCAGGCATGCACTATAAGTATGGTCAGATACATATTTATAAGTATATATTTTCGTGCAAAGATCCCCTATGATAGCTATATTCATATATTTGGGATATGTGCTGGGATATACACTTAGTTTTAATGGAATTCCAGTGCATGATAATCTTGGTTTGAGTCAAATTTTGAGGTGTAACACACTTAAGTCTCAAGAAAACAAGCAGCGCACTTTGTTCCTTTTTTTTTTTTGGCAAACGAAAGATTGAAAGATACATACTTAACTTTATACTGGAGCATTATTGTAACTCAGGCCGCATGAACAAGCCATCTTGATGGTAAGAATACTTGATTCCAGTCTATTTTATTTCAGAAACCCGAATTTAGCGTCTTTACTATCTATTTTAAAGGAGTTTAGCTTAAATTATGTTACAGCTGAAGTTTCCTCGCGTGTGAAATTTGAATCATTAAATTCTAACTGTAGTTTTGGCATTATATGCAAACTGGCTATTTTTCTATCATCTAATAAACCAAACAGCTTAAGCCGGCGAAGAAGTAAAAAACCCCCAATGTAATTTGGTGTGGGTTGTAATATAAATTAAAGGTATTTAAAGCAAAGTGTATTTGCAATCAGCTCGTATATGATTAGCATTGTGCATATTCAATCAATTATTTTATAAAAACATTGAAGCTGCACACTTGTAATTTAATTTATGTTTGTCGTTGTTATTATGTTTGCTTATCAAGTTGATATGTATGTTTCAGTGCTTTGTGATTATAAGAATTATGTTCCAGTGATAAAGCTCAAGCCACGCGGCAACCAAATTTTTGCCAATCTTCTAGTTGAAAGAAGCTTCATTAATATGTTACTGTAAAATATTAATAGATAGATGAATAACATTTTGTCAATATTTGCTTCAATTTCACATTTTTTTTATTATTGCATGGTGACATATTGTGATGCGTTCATATTTCAGTGCTTTGTATGCTGCTGTGCATATTTTTTGCTTGTTAGTTCTGTACAGTAAAATATATTACTATTGATTTTGGGAAATGTTAATTTACCGTTACCAACAAAACGGTTACCTATGTATCGGTACCGACAAAACGATTACCGATGTTATTGGTAACGGTAAACGTTTTTGCTTTACTGACGAAAACGGTACGGTAACGGTATTTGTAGCCGTAGGTTGTAATTATGGTCGGAGTCAAGTTAATGTAGCAATGTTAACAATCTTTTCCTTTACTATATTTCTAGTTATTTCATGCTGATATTTGCTTCTTTCTAGGCTGCTTGCTTGCTCTTTGCTCGTGCTCGTCTACTACTGGCTAGTGCTTGGCTTCGGCTGTTGAATCTACCTGAAGCTGAAACCATGGCAATGACCAACGATATCGACGAGGAGGAAGAGAAAGCGTGTGAGTTTATTTGTTTATCCTCTTTTTTCTGCTGTTGTAAAAATAAATCAACAAAATTTCATTTGTAGACTGTAGCAGATACATAATGAATTCACATCATTCCAAAATTTTAAATGTAAAATAAAGTAATTATATTGACTTTTGGTTTGTGGTTTTCATTGTACATTTTAAATGTAAAATAAACCCTTATAATATTAGCTTATGTTTTCCTTGTTAACATGCTTTGGGATACATTTGATCAACTGGAGTTGTGCATTGTTCATTCCAAGTTGCATGCTTTCGTAGTATCAAAAAATGTTCAATTGAAATTAGCAACATGACATACTTATTAATGAGAGAAACACTTTGCCGCTGCATTTAAGAAAATAGTTCAAGATGATTTTTTGCTTAGTTTACTTTTCCTTGTAAATTGGTTCAAAATTTAATTAATTTAGGATGGATTTATGATTAAAAAGCAATAATTTTCTATTTAATAAAATACTTATTTGGGACCTCAAATTAAGAATATAACTGGCTTAGAACGAAAATTAAGTTTCAGTTTTTCAATCTTTATTCAAAAAATATGAAATACGAGAATGGCGTAAAAGGCAGTGAGAGGATGTGAACAATGTGGGAAGGTGAAAGAAAAAAAGAAAAACGGTGGAAAAACAAAAACCATTTTCAGTGAATTTTATACATTAAAATCACTTTTGGAATGGGTATTTGTATTTTCCAGTATGGATTACATCAGCAGTCAGCAAACTAATTACAAAGGTAGGTTTTGTGAGCAAAAATTGAAATTGTAGTAAAACTAATTATAGAAATAAGACCATTTTTGGTTATGAAGATTAAAATTCGCCGGCTAGATTTTTAATCATGTCGGTGCAATAGTTCTATCATAGGGATGATGCATATTTATTTTTGTTATTGAGTTTGAAACAAAAACTACACTACATACTTGCATAAGCTGGCAGATCTTGCTGTGTTAGATAATTACTCCAGAATTTTTGTACAACTTTGCTGGGTATATATCTTTTGCATTATTGTATACTACAAATTGTATCCGTAACAAGATCTCCTTTATTAGAACTATGAATATGCTAGTTTTAACCCTATCGCATATGATATTGCCAATCACTTCTGCGAGATGGCTGCCTACTATCATACAGAAACCTCATATTATGGATTTCAATAGATACCCTGGTTAGTTTTTGGTATGCTTCTATGAATTTTCTACCTTCACCAATGTTTGGGTATTTCTTATGTTATGAATCATGGATTTCAAAAATTGATTACTAGCTAATGGCTGCAAGGCCTTTCCAACTACACTAGCAGGAAATAGAGTAGTAGACAATCCTGCGTGGAGGTGGTTATCTAACATGAATACCTGTTTTTTATTTTATTTATGGGATATGAACAAGGACCAAGGGTACTGTTAATGGAAATTGTATCCTAATATTTCACTTAAAATTTTATTTTATCTACTGTTGTTTGCTTGAGGTTAACAACACTATTTTTGTTGTTGTTTTTATGCTGCATTTTTTGTTGTTTTTATGCTTCATTTTTATACTGTTGTTTAGTACTGTTGTTTGCTTGAGGTTAACAACACTATTTTTGTTGTTGATTTTATGCTGCATTTTTATATTGTTGTTTAGTATATTTCACTTAGAACGTAATGTTTTTATATTGTTGTTTTTACACTATTTTGTGTAATCTCTTTACAGCTTCCCTCTTCTCAACGTTTAAAGTGTCATTGTGTTGACAATGAAGATGATGTTCATGAGCTACAAAAAACCGTTGAGAAAATGCGCTTAAAGCTGAAGAATGAGAGAGCAGATTAGGATTGAGGCAGAGAGAGAGCGTGAGCGAGCTAATTGCCAAAAACTTGAGAAAGAGCAGACAAGGCTTGCACAACAACAAAAAGCAGACAGTGAAAACTTTCAAGCACAAATGAAACAAGTGATGCAATGCTTCAGAGCAATGATGAATCTGATTATGAAGATCCTTCGCCATCGTCATCTTCATGAGTTACTAGTATGATAGCTGGATATGTTTTGTTGATGCTTCTTTTATGTGGTTTTTTGTATGAGTGTTATTAGTAAGGATGATGTTTTTGTATGGAACACCACTAGCACTAACTGAATAGTCTTGTTGGTTAATTCAGTCTAGTGTATGTATGAATTGATGAATGATTGTGGACGATATTGTTTTTTGTATGGAATATTAGCTCTAATAAAAAAATATTGTTGTGATAAAAAACTGACAATTGCATTTCTTTTTCTGTTAATGTCGCACATTTTATATATATATATATATATATATATATATATATATATATATATATATATATATATATATATATATATATATATATATATATATAGGCGAACGTTCAATGGCACCCCCTATTAGCCGTTCTATTTTCCATCTCTCATTTATACTATTTTAATGTAAGTGGAAGGTGAGAGAGTTAGTGGAAGGAGAGAGGAAAGAAATGTGTGGTGAAAAAGTGGGAGGCTAAAGGGGTGCTCACTATTTGGGTTGCCATTGAACCTGCCCCATATATATATATATATATATATATATATATAAGGCAGGTTCAATGACACCCCAAATAGTGAGCACCCCTTTAGCCTCCCACTTTTCCATCACTCATTTCACGCTAACTCACATTCTCTCTCCTTCCACTAACTCTCTCACTCCCCATTCACTTTTTTTTGTTATAAATGAGAGGCTGAAATTCAGGTGCAAATGAGGGGCTGAAATTCAGGAGGGCTCCCTGATCCTATATATATATATATATATATATATATATATATATATATATATATATATATATAGGTAGCGATGGCTGAAAGAAAAACAATGTTTAAACAGAATAGAAAGGGATTACCGATGGAATTTTTATTAAAATCGACAGTAAAACGTTGCTAAGTAGAAATTGATATTTTAAAGATAGCGATGGTTTACCGACGGATAACTGGAATGCAAAATGTTTACTATATATTTTCTTCTGTGAGCCCTCGCTAAATAGCGTGCATTTAGCGACGGATTTTTTTTTAATTAATTTATTATGTTATATATATCCGTCGGTAAAACATCGGTGAAATATTTTAAAATGAAATGAAAATTTATCAGAAAACGATGGTGAAGTGACGGAGAATCGACGTTAATTTCCGTCGCAAAACTGTGCCTAAAATACCGACGTGTTTTTTAACGATAGCCGTATTCTGCTTCAAATCCATCGTTAACATGCATTTAGTGAGGGATTAGCGACGGATATTTCCGCTGCAAAATCAGTGTTTTCTTGTAGTTATACACTCAATCGACGTATTTGGTACTCGTATAATACAAGATTACAGATGGTCACCACTAACCGACCCTATTCTCCGCTCTAATGGACATTATTACTCAGTAATGCTCTTTATTAGGTTGGGTCTCGGGCTTGGGCGTTACATATTATTTAATAAAATTTATTTAAATAAGTTAATTGTAAAATTATGAAGTTAATTTAGCTGTAACAGTATGGAAGAATTGGAAAGGAAATTGCAAAAAAAGTATAAATTTGTTGTGGAGTTACTGATGTTCAAAAAGAATTTTATGATGTAATATATGGTAAATTCTGAATATAAATGAATCATAGCTAATCTAGAAATTAACTTTGTTATTATTGTTGATACACAGAGTTTATGTTATGTGATTTATATATCTTTATAGTTGCATGAAAAAAATACCTTTTCTAATATGGACAAATATAGTAAAATTGACATATATTTTAAAGAGCTAACAGGAAAATGGACGAAATACTCTCTAAGATTATTTAAATAACTAGAATCTAAGATTTCATGAGTAGTTAAATATATGAATTGAAATATAAAATATCACGAAAGAATTAAGGAGGCTCAGCAAATAATTGAAGAAATATTTAAATATAGATACTTAAAGTGAAAATTGTTTCCTTCTATTCACGATAAATTTATTGCGATAAGTGTATAACATATTAGATTTCATATTATTGTTTATATATATTATTTAAACTATGCGATTTATTTAACTTCATATTTGAAAGAAAAACTAATTTTGACATTTTTGTTGATACGTACATGGTATACATTTTAAAACATCGCATTTAGTGTTAATTAGATGAAATAACAACAATTTATTGATTGATTTCATTTGTTAAATTCAAAATCACATAATTAATTTAAATATATTGACTTAGGTGTACAATGTTAACTGATATTGTGCAATGTTTTGTAGATAACTAAATAAATACTGAAATGTAAGCGTTTGACATTAATAATACAATGTAATAAATTTTTGCGGTTACTTTAAAATATGGTAGGCCTTGATAAAAATAATAATAATACAATGCAATATATAGTAAATATATTGATGTAAATGAGTTAAACTTTGAACTTATGTGTATAATTTATGTTATGTGATTGACATGTTTATATATTTGATTTTTTTTGTTAATATGAATATGATCAATCTTGATGTGATTCATTAGGTGAACCAATGAATAATAGTTTGCTAAAATTATTTAAATCTTTTGATATTATGTAATTAATTGTAAAATATGATACTAAATGTAAAATATTAGAAAAGAATTGAGAGAGATTTAAATGAATATAGAAAATTCAAAATGTAGGTATTTGGAGCCAAAAAAACATAATTTAGTCATTTTTTAATGAGTTAATTAAATTTATTTAAATTACTTGAATGTTAGTTTTCTTATTAATTTAAGAAAGTGGACTTAAATATAAAATGTTAGGAGCTGACTGTTAATTAAAAAATTGTGTAAATTTTAAAATGTTCATATTAAAATGTAAAATAATAGAAGAGGTAAAATAATGTAAGGGAAATAGCAAATAAGTGTAAAGTGATAACTAATTTAAAAATAATATATCTGTAGAGAACGACAAAAATGAAGGATAAGAGAGAAAACTTCTATAATTAAGTAGAGAGTTTTAAAGGTTCTGCTTTATTGTTGTTATTATTTAAATAGATACCATTACAACTTGTTAATTTACGAAAAAGCTAGAAGGCCAAAGAATTTTACCAGGGAATGTGACAAAAAGAAATTCGATGGCTGAATTAAACGAAAACAAATAAAATCAACCTTCCCTCTTTAATTTCGGGAATTCGCTGACATCCCTACACCACTTTTTCGGGCCTTAGCAAAACTGAGTGTGTTTGCCGTAAGCGAAAGCGGAGAATTTAAGCGGAGAATGCGTTTGGTGCGTTTAGCGGAGTATTTAAGCGGACCATTTTATTTTTATTTTGTAATTTAATTAATTAATGATTAATTAATTTATCATTTGTTTCAAATAAATAATATATATCAATAATTTACACAAATAAATAAGTTAATTGAAAATTTGAAAAATTATATGTTGCTCCAATTCAGTTCAAACCAACTTCATTACGTAGAGCATTTCGATACGATCGCAACGCAAAAAACCGCGTCTCAAACGGATCTCATATGCACAAGCTATCAATTTTTAAAATTTATAAAAACTTAAAATAATTAATTAAATAAAAAAAAAATATACCTAACAGTTCAAAATTAGGTTGTTTGGGACCCGACGCGTCGGTACCCAATAGCTCAATTTGGAGCTGTTAGGCAAACAGGCCAAAATAGTCTGTTGTCCAATGAACGCGTTTGTTGGGCAAACGGACCGTTTGGGCCAGCGAACAAACCTCGATCTACTGGAGTGGCGCAAAAGAAAAACGCAAATCCACCAAAACTGGGTTCGTATATACCCCAAATCGTGTTCTCCAGCAAAAAACAGACCAGTCGTCATTTCTCATTTATTCTTAAATTTCATGGCAGCAAATACTTCGGATTCGTGGTTCCGATTTTTCAATATTAATAATAGCAACAAAATTGAAGCACGCTTTTGTAACTTCTCCTTTGCCGTTCCTCTCCGCCACGCCATCAGCATCCGGTGCGCCACCCAACTTCACCTCCTTTTCTGCCCCAGTTCTCTGGTACTTGGATACTCAGTTTATATTTCATCAGAAGTGTTAGGAGAGATGTATTCTTTGTTTCTATGGAAGTATTTCGATCATTTATGTTTATTTTGGTAAGGTATACTTTATTGCATAACGTATGTGAAAATGACGCTTATATATTGGCTGGCAAATGGTTGGTCGAGTATAGAACCGCTAAGAAACGATGTATTCCTAAATAACTCAACGTCCTCTTTCATTTTACACAATCTTATTTTTACCTTCAACTATTTTGCTACCTAAATCAACATGTTTAACTTTGTTTTTGTCCACATTGTGAAATTCAAGGTGTGCTACTTTATAAAAACATTCAATAAAGAATCACTTGGAAAAAATATCAACAGTGAGCACAAACTACATATGAAGCTCCTTTCTACTTTTTTCACGCAGAAGAGGAAAAATAATAATTATATAATCTAGGATTAATGTCGAACGTTTGTTGGTTAGAACTGAACGGACGATTAAATCCAGTATAAAACTAAAATTACTTTAAGAAAACATAATTATGTAATATGCATGCCAGTATTATTATTTATAATAATTAATTGTTAGCATAACAAGAATAATAATATTCGTTCATGTTTATGTATAGAACAGTAAGTGGTTGTTTCTATAAGTTATAGCATACTTACATAAATATGGAGATGGACTCATTCACTTGTTTTAACCTGATATTATGTTAGCAACCAGGCGATGTAGCTCATTTATATATTTGTCAATAAAACAACAAAAACAAATGGACCAGCATCATTGTTCCAGGAGTTAGACTCTTCGACTTTGGTGTTGATTAGACGACTTTGGTATGAGAAATCACAGGTGTGAAACTTGTATAGCGTGATTTGAACCACTAAACATATAGAGACACGTAGCATGTTGTATACTACCTGAAATTTGTAATATTAATATGGACTACCATATAAGTACCAATTTTTTTTAAAAGAAGAAGAAGAAAACAAACCCAAACTGATTATTTATTTGTTCGACCGGTCTTGGATTTGATAAATAAAACTGGTTGCATTTGAATTGGTTTTTGTTTGTTGGGGGGTTATTTTGATTTTATTATTTATTGAGTACTGAGTAGTGCTAAATGAATTCAAATGTACAGCCCATCCTACCAAAATTAAAAGACAGGAATGGTGGAATAGTTCCCAGAGTCTACATATTTAGTTTGCAACATACTGTCGATCAACAAAATTCAACTGATTCAACTAGTTAAGGTGGTTTAACTTGAAAACGTTTTTCTCTATCTTGCATTAAGTACTTGATGGTTGCTAGCAGTGTCTAACATATGCTTAGAAATTTATTAGTTAATTCAATTATTAAAATTGAACTACAATTTTAAGTTGGGTCTCACAGGTTGCAATGTCCCAGTCCTAGCTTGTGAAAAAGTTATATACAATCCAAGTCAACTGCCAATACGCAAAATATTTGGTAGTCCGACTTTCATACAAATATTCTATATACAGTTAAACATTTTGTATAACTTTTGATCTTCTCGGCAACATTAAGAATTCAATGGTAGTTTTTATATTGTCAGGTAAATTATATTGTAAAACTCTTAGCTTCGAATATAAATCTCACCCATCGGTAGTAGAAATTTCATAGGTGGTGGATACCCAGTGCCAAAGGCTCCCGTACTCGAGCGCGAGAGGACTTCCCAGGCAGTCTCTCGTCCTAGTACTATTCTCACAGCTTTCCCGGCTCTGGGGGTGGTCGATTAGTTAGAAATTTCATAGTGTTTTAAAATATTATCTAATTCAACACACATACTCACATGCATATGTATAGATGTCTGTACAATGTTGTCGAAGACATCAACTGTTATCCAAATATTTTAATTGCATACAGAATATTTTTATCCGTTACTTTTATTGGAGCTTCAATTGAAAAAAGTTCTTCAAAATTAAAACTATCAGAAACACATATATGTAATATAATGTTACGTTATATATTGAATGTATTAGCTATATTATTAACTGAAAAAGACACGATGGGCTTGATTAATGAAATATATTTTAGTTCTGCAGATGAATAATTCACAGAGTTATTTCTCAACAACAAAAATAAAAAACGATAAAAGGGTATTGTTTCTTTTTCTTTCTCAATGCAAAATACCTTCACATGCAGTTATTTTGCATAGAGTTAAAAATTCACTCGCAATGTTTTTTCATTGGGTAAATAAATTGTCTCGAAAATCTCTTAGCTCAGAGTATAAATCAATGCATTGGTGTTGAGAAATTTTTGTGTTTTTGGAATATTCCAGTTACACACACATATTTGTATATAATTTGTGTGTATAAAGTTTTCATCATCCGAGGAATTTAATTTATTCAATTTAAGTGAAATCCAATTTTCATTTTGTATGTTTGGAATTCTTCAAATCAAGATTTTAGCGAACCAGTAGGTTACATAAATGTATACATTCATGTTCAGTTATTCTTCACGAGAGACCATGTAACATCTCCATCTTTACTTTCATTGGAACATTTTTTCTATAAATATTATGTTTTTATGGAAATACCAGATCAACTTCCATTTTACTTGGAATTTATTTTGTGGAGATCATACATGACGTCAATTCATTTTCTCTGTGTTTTTGCAGACATGTATAATAAAAAGGCAACATGCTATAATTGTACATTCCTTTTATTCCATTATTACAAATTAAACTTTATCCCAGAAATGCTGACAAAATAGCCGATGGATATAAAAGCGAATCAATTCAAAGTAATACTAAATCGCCTCAAGGTTTCAAACTGTTCTTCATCGTTTTCCAGTAACAATTATCTAGTCAAATTGAAAAAACTTAAAACAATATTTGGTTGCTAGACTCAAACAAGGAACCAAAAATTGATTCGCTGTATAGAAGATGAAATCATACATTTTAGCAGCAATAACTGACATGATTATCTTTCTTGTGCATAATATCCATGATATATGTATACCGATGCACACATTCATGTACACAGTAAACACACACCTGCTTGTATTAATGGCTATTGTCAGGCATATTACTTCAAGTTAATTATATAAAATAGCAACTTTGCAACTCTATGATGACTGGAATTCGTGCCGATTATTTCAAGAATTTCAGTTAATTCTCCATAATAAGTCATTTGGACAAATTGAAGTTTTTGGCGAGAAGGACAAACTGCTCAACTAAATATAGCAGGACAAAAATATACTGAGAAGGACAATGCCCTTGGTATCAGTCTTGCATAATCTTTTCATATAATGATATAGTGCATATCATTTTTACTTGTTATGACTAAATTAGTATATTTTGAAGAGACTATCTTTGAGGCTAAAAAACTTTGGAAGTCTTTCATTTAAACAAAATTCCCATTTCCTATAAATATCACATTTTTTGGGAAATATTGGATCAAATTTAATTTTGCTTGCAATTTATTTTGCGTAGATCATAATTGATGTCAATTCATTTTCTGTATAATTTTCCAAAAAATATATAATGAAGAAGTGAAATTTTATAGCTGTATGTTTTCTTTATTTTAATCCAAGACTATTACAAATAAAAATTAATCTCTAAAAACTAGCAAAACAGCTAATGGATGAAAAAATGGATCAATTCAGAATAATGCTAAATTACTAACCAAGATTTCAAATTGTTCTTCATTGTTTTTTTTAGCAGAAATCATCCACTCAAATAAAAAAACTCAAAAGCCATAGTTTGCTACTAAACTCAAACAACGAACCAAAAAGTGATTCACTACATAAAAGGTGAAACCATACATTTTGGCAGTAACAACTGATATGATTGTCTTTCTAGTGCATGATATCTATGGTGCATGTGTACAGATGACCGCACACACACACCTGCATGTACGGATGATTTGTGTCGTACATATTACTGTAAGGCTAACTAACTAAGGGCCAGGTGGAGATAGAAAGAAAAGAGTTGTGTAGAGTTCATTCACCGATGAAACGAGGGAGCCAATCCAAACCCCTAGGTAATATTGTTGAAGGTAGAAGTAAGAACATGGCATGTACTTATTCAAAGTGCTTAGGCTCTCTCTCTCTCTCTCTCTCTCTCTCTCCCTCCCTCTCCCTCTCCCTCCTCCCCCCCCCCCCCTCCCCACTCCCCCCTCCCTCCCTCCCCTCCCTCCCTCCCCTCTCTCCCCCTCTCTCCCTCATGCCCGCCCCCGCCCCCGCTCCCTCCCCCTCCCCCTCTCCCTCCCCCTCTCCCTCTCTCCCTCCCTCCCTCCCTCCCTCCCTCTCTCTCTCTCTCTCTGTGATATGTCATTTTGACAAATGAAAGTTTGAATTAATTTCCTATAATATGTCATTTTGACAAACGAAAGTTTTTGGTATTTTGGGCATTAAAGAGAAACATTTTTTTCTATCATCTTTTATATTTTTGTTGAAAAATAACTGTATGTGAATTTGTTATCCGCTGAATCCATATAATCAAGTCTACCATATCTTTCTCAACACTTTGCAAAAATAACTCTATGTGAATATAGTATCTGCAGAATTGATATATATTTCATTGGTCAAATCTGCCTGCCTTCTTCAATTGACAACTAGGCTAATACATTTGATATATCATGTATCACACTGTTGCATAGTGCATACATATGTTTTCAATATTTCTAATTTTGAAGTACTTTTGATTGAAGCTACAATAAAAGGTTACAGTAAGAGAAATGGGTAATAATATTCTGAATGCAGTTTAAACATTTGGATTACAGTTGATCTTTTTGACAACATCATGTATTTCAGTATTAGTGTTTCTCATTATGTAAATTATCTGTTTTAGAACTCTTAGCTTAAATTATAAATCTCATCCTTTGCTATTAGAAATTTCATTGTGTGTTGGAATATTCTATTTTCATTTCAAATAAAATCTAATTTATTTTATATTTGAAGTTAAAATAAAATTCAGTTTTATTCAGTTCAAGTAAAATCCAATTTTCATTTCGTATATTTGAAATTCTTCAAATTTAGTTTTTAGATAAATGACTACATAAATTATATACTCATATTTCAATGATTCTTCCTGAGAGCATGAATTATCTCCACCTTTTCTTTTATTGGAACATTTTTTGTATGATTATTAGTTTATGGGAAATACTAGATCATCCTTTATTTTGCTTGCAATTTATTTTGCAGAAATCACCGGTGATGTCATTTCATTATCTCTATATTTTTCCAAAAATATATATAATAAAGAAGTAAAATTCTATCACTGGACATTCTCATTATTTTAATCAAATACCGTTATCCAAACAAGATCCCTGAACACTAACATAATAACAGATGGATAGAAAAAGGATCAATTCAATATGATACTATTTACTAATTGAAATTTGAAACTGTTATTCATTGTTTTTAAGTAATGATTATCCACTCAAACTACAAAAAATATTATAAACCATAATTGGTTACTAAAGTCAAATAAGGGACCGAAAATTGATTCCCTGTATAGTAGATGAGATCAAGCAGTTCAGCAGCTACTAGCAATAACTGATATGATTATCTTTCTAACGTATCATATTTACGATACACGCAACTGCAAGCACACATGCATGCGGACCGACCTGCTTGTACCAACGACTGCTGTCATGCCTATCATTATAAATTAAGTATAGAAAATAGCAACTTCTGCAACTGTAAGTTGAGTGAAATTCATGCCAATTATTTTAAGAAGTTGAATTAATTTTGTACAATACGTCATTTTAACTGATGGAAGTTTTTCTGCATTTTCATGCCGAAAAAGGGGGAAATGGTGATATGAAATGGGGCCAACCGGTCCTTGAGGTCATCTTCTTTGGGTTGCATGGGGAATCCTGTGGTGCTTCCTCCAGTATCGTCTTGTGTCCCTTGTACCTTCGTGGAAATCTCCTGTCATGAGGGATCAAAACGAAGGGATTTGAAAACAACGGTATAAATTCACATTGCCTTTTTTCTAGCTGTAATATGGTTGTTGGCAATTGAAAAGTGATCCTTGTTACCTTTTTTTAAAAGAACTTAATATGATTGTGATTTCGACAATTTTCCAAATTATTACTCTTTTATCAATGATAAATTTAAAAGCTGAAAAGATGGAGGTATGTATTGGATTAAGATAAATAAGGGACTCGTGCTTAAAATATGAAATGAGCCTGTTAGATTGTATTAGAAAGGAAAATGTTATGTAATCTGGGACCGAAGTTTGGATATTTAATCAGCTCTGAGGTGAATATAAGTGAACCCCTGATTTCCATCATTTCCTCCGTGCTTTCAGTTTCTGCACATCTGCTTTTGTCTGTCCATTCCTAGTTGCTGTAGCAGCATCCTATTAAAAATGATGGGGGCAAGAATGAGATGATGGTAATATGATCCTAATGTAACTAATCTGGCCTTTGTGAAGTGGAGATCGGAGATTGGTCCCTTATTCAAGATTTGCAGTGTACAGTACTATTCTTGGAAGGTTTTAAATTTCACCCTATATGTCTAACACATTACATATTAACCCAGTGTCTTTTTTAGTGTTGAATGACAAGACATGGGACTTCTTGCCCAATCAGTGACATTGTTTGATAATTTTGTACCATTCAAGTTTCTCTTCAGAATAGAGTCTCTTTCAAAATTAAAATTGAATCTCTAATAGCAATAACAGTATTTTAAAAGCAGGAGCAGAACACAGAAATGGCTTCTAATTTTCTAATACAATACTACACAAGTAGGCTTAGTATTTACTAAGATATAATATTGGCTGTGTTTATAATACTTCGATTTGTGGGCTGAGTTATCATTAGGTTTTAAATTATCAATTTGTTGACTAGGTTAATGTATAATTTTTAATAATGTTTGTTAATTTTTGTAGTCCAATTTTTTCTTATCTGTTGATAATGTTTACTATAATTTCGATAGTATTTTGAAATAGAAACCAAAAGCAGTATCTCCAAAATTATTGGAGCTTCGAAATTCTCAAATGATCGAAATCGAAACCTCGAACCTTAGTTGATATGTCAACGACATTATCATATCCTACATTACATTAGATAGCTGGTTATCTTACATGTTCATTGTCTATATCATGTAATATAATAATAATAATATTTTAATTCATAATTATCAAATTTATTCTATTAACCAACAGGAGGTTTACTGTTTTGACTTGGATGATAAACAAGATCTTTGGTGCTCAAAAAGAGACTTTGTTAACAAGCAGTTTCTTCTTCAAACAGCAGCTGATAAAATCCAAGCATCACTGTCGTTTTTTACTCCCTTTTTTGGTGGAAGAGCTTATTCTAATAAGAACACATCGCAGTTTAAGAATTCAGGAGGACAATATAACAATGAGAGGCTATGGACCAATGTATTTCTTGCACTTAATGTTATGTAAGTTTGCCTAGTTTTATTTCCAGTTTATATATTTATTATTTTTGAAGCATTTGTGATTTCATTATTATGCTTTCTTATATTGCGAAGTAACAAGGATCAATAAAATATTAATAAGCATGATATTGTTATTCTTTTAGAGCATTCATTGGACAGGTTGCATCTCGTGGAAAAGTAACTTTATGGGGAGCTAAGGTTCATGAAGTTCATTATTATTCCTTCTCATATGTAATCACCTCTCTAGTAATGCAGAGTAGGGAAACGCCAAAATGGAATATTCATTGGACTTTTGATTTGATTTTACGATACTAATGCATATCTTCCAATGTTTACCTACTTTAGTTTTTACTAGAGAGGGAATCCTTCTTTTCTTACTTTGCATGGTGAAAGTATTCATATATCTCAGTTGAAAATAGGTTAATAGTCTGATCAATAGAGGACAATTGTGGAGACTAATTACCTCTGCTTTTCTACATGCAAATATTGGACATCTCGTGGTCTGTATTTTATCATTTATCTTTTCTCCTTGTTTCCATACTCAATATTAATATGATTGTGATAGCGATTTTTGTGATTACAGATTAATTGTTACTCATTGAACTCTATTGGTCCTACTGTGGAGAAACTAAGTGGACCGAAACGGTTTATTGTGTTATACTTATCATCAGCAATTGCAAGTAAGTACTTGTTACAGTAATTTTTGCTTCCAGCGTTTGTTTGATAACTGCATTGGGTTTCATTTAAGTTATCCAAGAATTGATGCATATCTCTTGAGAAGATTAGGTTCACTGATGAGCTATCGATATTCCCAAGCACCAGCTGTTGGTGCGTCTGGAGCCATTTTTGGACTAGTAAGCTCATCTGAGAATCTCGAACTTTAGCTATTATGTTTTGTCTAAATTACATATAAACAGGCACGGTATTAATCATTAAGGATATTTTAGTTATAACAAAGCAACCACGTAAGAAAAAATAATAAAGAAGGTAATAACAATTGTTATTAATCAAGCATACTAATAGTTCTGCTGAGAAACTGAGTTATTTTGCATGGGACACTGAAGTATGTAAATTAGAACATGTGTCTGCTATGTCAGGCTGATGTTTAGTTTTAATATCGTAGTTACTAGGCGGCGAACATGCAGTTGTAAATTATGCTGCATTATACATGGGGGGCTGTCATAAACTGTCAAATTGAACATTCTAATTTTGATATTTAGTTAACAAATATAACCATGTATGTTTATTTTATCTGTAAAAGGTTGGTTCTCTTGGAGTGTTTATCCTAAGGCATAGAAATATGATGGGAGGAGGGAAGCAAGGATTGCAAGAAATTGGACGGGTTATAGCCATAAATATGGTAGTTATCTAATGAATTGTCATTTTGTTATTTAAAACATCCACCTAACATGAAAGGTCAATTTTTGCAGATGATTGGATTTTTGTCTAGAGGCATTGATAACTGGGGTCATGTAAGTAAATATTTCTAAATATTAACATATGCTCTTTCGTTCTGTATATTTGCAGTCCTGTGGAAAATTGAGTAATTATAATGAAAGGAAGGTGTTGGACAGAAAATACTTTGGGCCGGCTATGTATAAAATAACCTACTTAAAATAGATTTTTGTTACCTCTATCAATAACATGTACAACATTTGGTGTTCATGTTCATTTTGCAAAAATTAGAAGCACTAGTAGTAAAATGATATCCTTGTTCCAGTCTCCAAGATCAATCTTTGTTTGGTAGTTGACATCTGACAATTAATCTGGGATGCTTAACAAACTAAACAAGTTTTAGGTTTGGTTTAACAACTTTTGAGTTCTACTTGTTCATCTTAATGAGTCAAACTAGAGTTGTCAGTGGCTTCTCAGTTGAGAATTAAGTTTGCATCATTAAGTATTTAACCAAAGGAGGCAGGTTTTTTTTTTTTTTTTGGTTATGTGAAGGGGAAAGATTTTGTTCCTAAGGAAAAGAAAAACAGCAATCAATGTTTGAACTTTTAAGGTTTCACAATTGAAATTTGTAGATCCATACTTCATACTTGTGGTTCTGAGTGGGAGAGATATTATAATATCCATACTTCAGTATCAATTCTTGATGTACATCTATTTATATAATTTTATATAATACCTAATTGAGTTAAAACAGAAGTAAAATATTTTATAAAATAATGTGAACTTATAATCTTTGCGCATTATTGTGAAGATAATATTCAACTATCCTTTATAACCCACTTAAAAATTAAAGAGGAAGGATGAAGAACACATTTCTTTTGTAATCGTGTTTTCGTCGTCCTTACCCAATTTTGAGTTACACTATGACAAACATTACAAAATTTTGGAGATGTTTATAATGCCCGGTATGAATAATTTCACTTCAAAAGTGGGCTTACTTCGAAATTTCTTACCTTTTAAAATTGCAAAGCGATACTTAACTATTAAAGCATATACCTTAACCATTGATTTAAAGTATCGATTTCATTATGCTAGAAACTTTTAGGAAAATCCTGTTCTTTTGAAATGATATTTGAGTTTGACATGGACATGTCCGTAAAATGTTGTAGGATTTGAAATAATGTGATTGAGAATACAATAAGCTCCTATAGGATGACACAAAATCGGTGTGACATGTATCCTTCATCAAATTCGTATAATAGTTTCCTTTCAAATGAAAAACGAAGAAGATGGAAAAATAATAATCATAGGTTCGTATGTTAAGGCCTGGAGAACCAAGTTTGTTGATAAAATTTTGAGGGTATACAACGAAATTACGTCACTCAGGCATTATAACCACCATGTGGGAATGGGTAGTAGGCTATCACTGTAACCAGGGATTCACATGATGTTGCACCATTGTTGTCAAAAAAAATCTTAAAATCCTACGATTTAAATCTCATTTTAGATCGAACCTCTCCTTTTATGATTCGACTTCTTATTCCGATTCAAATTAGTTAAAACTGCAATAGGGAAAATTCAGTCAATGCGTATTGCTATATTCAATATAATTATCTGAGTCTACAACTTAAAATTTAAAATTTTCTAAACAAAAGAAAATAATCGAGTTTTATTTCTAAAAGTAACATCAAAATCAATTTCAAAGTGCATATGAACCTTTTGACAATGGATCTTTTAAATCTATTATTTACAATTTAAATCCCGTGTTGATTTAAAATTTAAAATTTACGATTTGAATTTCATTTTTGATAACCTTGGTACCACCACCACTACCGAGGTTAGTAGGCCAACGTTTCAGTAAAATGATGATGATTGGAATCAAAACATGAACATACTCCCTAACAATAAACATCTAGAGATGGTGATCATAAAATATCATTTGGCTAGCCATGTCTGTGAAACATAGATACTTGTATATGACTATACATCACGGAAATGATTGAGCTGTGTTAAGCTCAAATCAAAAGGTTTATTTGCAAGAATGTCATCTTAATATACAAGTCTTCACCGAAATGAACGAATGAAAGAAACCATTTACCAAGGAAACTTAAGAGGTAATTTTGTACCTTTACCGCTGAAATCAAACAGAGGTAAATAATCTAATTATCCAAACCGGGGCTCATATTAATAGTGGAGCTTATCTACAGACTTGAGTATGTAATTTTTGCTTATGTTTTTTTTTTTCCTTTTTTTTCTACATATAATTGCAGTTTGGAGGTCTACTGGGTGGAGCTGCTATGTCCTGGTTCCTTGGACCAGCTTGGGAATACAAATTCAGTATCGATGGGAGAAGATCCGCCATTGTTGATAAAGCTCCAATATTTTATTTTACAGACAGGAAAAAGTTGACCTGAAGCCAATTTATACATGCAACTAATTTGGATTTAATGGTTACTTTTTATCACACCTTAATGGTTTCCGGTTACAGAAGATATTGACAAGATAATACTGTAAATTAAGCTACATGATTTGTACAGGACAATAATAATAATTTTATATGGTAATAATCTGATGTGTGGCTAAACGGTTAAGAAATGAGCTTTCATATACATATGTCAAATATTGTTTGGCAATGTAAAATGCTTAACTGGTTGCGGTAGAGGACATAGAAATTCGTTGTGAATGTGCAGATGTAGCCAATGGCGGAGCCAGATAACCCATCAGGAATTATGAAATGGACATCAGTCCGGTTAGTAGTTAATCAAGCGTTGTTGATTGGAGAGCATTTGAAGTTGATACGATCATTAAATGGCATAGTTAAGGAGAGGAGACCAAATCCTCTATCTCTAAATTTCCCTATACCCATGTTCCTATCCAATCACAGCCTCTGATTTTCACAATTTTGCAATTAAGTCGGAGATAAAAAAAGGGCTTAACTGCAAAAGGTGGAAATCAGGGGGTGTTCATTGGTTGGATACAGGGGGACAGTGAGGTTTGGGTACGGGGGATTATTTTCGTAAGGAGAGTGCTTCAGCTTCATTAAATGACATATAATGAAATTCTATGTACGATGATTAACAAAAGATATGGCTCATGTCAAAATCAGGCTTAGGTAAAAAATGCTCCAATAAAGATATACAAACCAAATGCTTGGGAACATCTTTGCTCCGAAGGGCCGGTTTCTCCAAGATAAATATTTGTTATCCATACTTATATATAAATATATTTTATTCCCTTTTATGTATATATATGTACATATATTACAAAATGATTCAAATTAAATCAAAATATTGAAAATTACTAATAATTCACATATTGTTTGGATAAGAGGTAATTCAAACATCTGAATTCTATAGGAAATCAAATTGTTTTAGTCCATTACATTTAGACATCTAAACATCAAAACCAGACATTTGATTAATCCTATTATTTAGACTATAATTTTTGGCCTTATAGACTATATAATTTTCAAGCATTTGAATTTTAAATCAGATGGCCAAAGTAGCGTGATTTTCGAAAACTTAACATTTAACCCCACCTTTTCTCTCATGAACCCCTCTTTGTTAACCATCTCCTCTTAATTTTTACTTAACCTTCTCTAACTCAAAAATGTCCGATTTTTGAAAATTTCAAACTCCAAATATCAAAGATTCCTCCTAAATCATCAAAGGAAAGAAGAACAGCAGAAACATGCTTTTTAGCAGCCACTTCCAAAGAACAACTTAGAGAATGGCTCCATCACGATGAAAGTAGAATTGAAGGATTCGAACCCCTCTCCAAAATGAAAAAGTTTACCGATATTATTTAATAGCTCAATGGTTTCCATCTTTTAACCTTCAGTCGTGTACCGATCAAGCAAAAACGACAAGCTTGTTAAATATTAATGACAATATGGTAGACATCGATACGTTAAGTGTACAACTTTTTCTAACCAACTTAAATAGTAAATGCATTAGGCTGCATAGAGATGAAGGTTGTCTTTTGTCATGTGTTTACAATACTGTTGTCCAAATCCACGTACGTTAGCGACATAGCTCGTATACTGAATATTATAGACATGATTTAGCGGGTACTGGCGTTAAGCAGAATATTAAAGATAAAGTTATTCATTATTTATGAAACTATTTTAGGGGAGAATGTAAATCAAAGCACTTATGTCCCCAACCTAGGTTATTATTAAGAATATTTCTATGGTTTGGAAGTCATGAGCTTATTTACAACCTAGACTATAAGATGTCATAGGCAATTCAGGTGATATTCAAATGAATTAGGCTAGAGTCACTAGACACATCTATCTTGAGCTTCACAATTATTTCCACTACAAGGAAAAACACTCTTGCACATTGTAATGGCCCGAATTTCTGAACTATCTGGGTTAACTAAATACACCACACGTCCAACCTAAATTGCACAGAAATACGAACCATTATTGAATAAAGAAGAAAATGATAGAAGAAGAACAAAAACAACACAGAATCTCACATCGCAGCGGAATATAATATAATATAATATAATATAATATATATAAAAGCTTTTGGAATACAAAATTTTAACTGTATAACATATCATTGTCAGAGTACAATACATACAACACAGCGAAAAATAACAATAGCTATAAAATGTTGAAACTTCCTGCTCCAAGCTCCTCTAAGTATCTGTAAACACCTGAACTACTTGACAGTCCGTACAAATTTTAACACCCAAGAGTTTAGGATAAAACAAAACAAAATAAACTCTGAGTCAGTCATGGGACTGGTGTGAGTAAACTCCAAACACTTGGTTTAACTTTTAAAAATAAACCTTTTCAAAAGAAAAGATACCATAAGATCGATCCACACATAAACACGGATGATTTTTACCTTATGATACCCCAAAACATTTCTATAAAATCAATACTAATCTAATATTATGATAGTGTCTAAATAAAATAAATAGCAATTTAGCAGAACGCTTACATCTCATGTTCCACATACATAGTACACAATCAAAAACTGCATGCGCTTATTGGGTAATGGATTTCCAACTATGACAAGGTATGGAACCACCTTCTGAAAGTGTATCTCTAGAGAGAAATACACTGGGTTCAACAAGAACATCTTGTAACCCGGCCACACATGACCGACCACTCATTTCGCTTGAGTGCATCAAATGTATATATCGTTTTCCCGAGAGGGACAACATCGATAGATTAAAGAAGGAAATGAAATTTCTCTAGATATGTGATAATACACCCTAATTGGGAGCTACCCACTTAGCCATGTTGCCTTCCCATTTTTGTCATTTCCCAGTTGTTGAGGCCTGAGGCTACAGTTACGTACCATTCATTGATAGCACAATCACTTTGAATGTCACATTGTCAGATCCGTTAATCATTAATTGATTTGCACAAATATATTCTGTATATTATGCTAAGAGAATAAATTCTCCAACTATATATATTTATACAGAAAAACATATGCGATCATTGGAAATACTCTGTCAGGCATTCGCCCATATACATTCGTTTTAGGAATGAACGAAATCGAAGGCACAGTTTCCATTAATCCATCTTAGGCAATTTCTACCTAGGATTAACAGAAAAAAGCCCTTGCATTTTACTCCGTCTTCTATTGTTTTTTTATAATCTGATTCGCAACGCTACTGTCAATACAGAGTAGTTCTTGGATAATAATCCAACCGGTCTCTCCATATTGACAACGATATTGGCCAATACTTGGATTGTCGGTTATTTAACTATCCAAGAAAAACAAACATTCATAAAAAACATCAAACAATCACTGGGCCCCTTAGTTAATATTTCGTTAGTTATATCAGTTCTCCATTTCCTTATCAATATTTGTTAACCCAATGTTTTCAATAATCATCTTGGCCTCTTACGCTATTAGGAAAACATTTTCAGATATCACCTTCTTTTATTTTCTATACTTAGAAAATATCTTCTATTTATAATTGGAAAACATTCCAATTTCTTATCTCTTTCCCTAACTCATTTATTTCTACACTTAGGAAATATTTATTATTATATTTCCAAAATTCCACTTACTTCGGTTAAAACGAATATTGTGTAAAACATTGTTACAACAACCTAAAATACTGCATTCAACTAAATCTTATTTAAACATCGATCTTCGAGACTGAATCTTTCTATTTAATCGGTTAACAATGAAATCAATCAAGTTGGGGTATAACTACCTCTCAGACCTTGACTGAATAACATTCTTAACTTCAAAACTGACAAGACTACTTATCTTGAATAATCAACATCATATAAAACCAATTATCCATCTTGAATCGTATATATGTTTCTCTTTCTATTCTTACCAGATTTAAATTTATAGTTTTCTTTTTTTGTTTATAATATTCTATTTTAAGTTTGTTTCCTTATCGAATTCTATATATATTGATTTCTAGTTATCAATTTTTTTCTTAAAAATATTCTAACTCCTTAAATTTTCTGAAAATTTCGCCAGTACCTCCTTTGTACCGATCAATAGCTCAAACTCCAACTCGTCTTTCTAGGCCCTTTCTATTCAAAAATAAAACTAAAAAGCCAAGCGGCTTGCCCGATAGGTTCATAAAATCTCATATGGAATTTAAATATGCACACTTTTGTCGAGCACTCGAAATATAATCTTCATACACTTCATACCATACTTGTCTAATATATATATCACTCCTTTTTTATTCCAACTCCATTCTATTCTTTATTTAACTCTATTCATTTCGCTAATTTATCCTTAATTAACCCATTTTCTTATTTCACTTTTAATTAGAATCAACCATGTTAAACACATTGTTATTGACTGATAAACAAGTCGAATTCACTTTCCATATTCGATTCCATATTTAATTCAAGTTTCCATATTCGATTCCCAATTTTTAATTCATCAAACCACTTTACTTAACCAAAATTAAATTCAACCCAACCCCATTAACTAATTATTCTTTTAATTAGTTACTCATTCAATAATTAAAAATATGATTTTTCTTTCAAAAATCATTTCATTTGCTCCACTTGAGTTCATATTTATTTTACAACTCAAGTCTGGTTTTTTATAATGAAAATGCATATTTTATTCTCTTAGAATCCTTTTATGAATTTAAATAAACTGTTATGGTTTATTAAGATTATGGCGCTGTTTTTCTGGAAATTTGATTTTAACATAACTCAAAATTTATAAAGCAAAATCCAGATTTTTCTCTTTCATTAGAAAACTATTATTTAAACGGTCCTGAGGATTCTTGTTACAAAGAATTCCGACTTAAATTTAGTTACATATTCAATTGAAGTTTGGAACGTCAAATTACGCACTACCGTGTTGCGGCAACTTCGTTTTAATTGTATTTAATATAAACGTTTAAACTTCGTTTATATATAAATTTCAACTCCATTCTTATACATTTTAAATATAAATTAATCCAGTTTTCCAAATCCAACTTAATATTTCTAATCATCGATTATTTCATTACCCGGTTATAAATTTATTTATAATTTAATTTTCTATATTAAATTCCAGTTTCCTTTATAAATAAATTATTTATAAAATTCGATATAATCGAATTCTAATTATAAATCCTCAGATTTATCTCAATTCCGTTTATATTTCAAATTCCAAATAAAATTCGTCGTTCTCTTTTCGAAATGATTTCCAATTCATTTTTAAATTCATGCTTGAATTTAAAATTCCAAATTATCCCATGATAATTATCTTACCTAATTTATAAACATTGTTTATAAATTTAACTTCCTTGTTTTGTAATTTAAAACAAGTTTCCATTTCAAATCCAATTGAAACCCAATTCATATTCTGTAACATTTTATTGATTATAACTTATATATAAACAGTAAATCTATTTTCATATTTAAATTTAAACTTATATTTAATAAAATCCTAATATCTTTTCTGAAAATATTTTATTTAAATAATTTCGATCTAATCGAATTCAAATCATGAATTCATACGGATTTATTTTAATTCAGTTTACATTCTGAATATCGAAATGAATTTCATCGTTTTACTTCTTTAAAACGATTCCAAATTCCCACTTTTAATTCACATTTGAATTTAAATATTCATATTATCCAATGATAATTTATTTCCCTTCATTTATAAACACCGTTTATAAATTCATTTCAATTCCCCGCATTATCCAATGAATTTTTTTTCAATTTTATTTATAAACATCGTTTATAAATTTACTTACTTGTGTTTATCATTCAAAACAAGTTAATATTTCTTAGCCGATTCGAAATTCTAATTCTAATTTTTTTAGAAAAATAGATTTCCCCTTTTAAATCTCAAAACCCATTTTCACGGTATTTTTATAAATCAACATTTAGTCTCAGTGATATTTAAAACATCCGAAACACCCAATTATCAATCACAAATTTTCTAACATATCATATATGATAATATATATGAAAAACAAACAAATAATAATTTTCTTTAAGGAATATAGTTGGATCTCTCCAACCTGTTTTCCTGCATCCACAGATGTTAGCTAACAATAATACCCATCCTGCTTCGAGGCAGGATATCGTGGTATAGAAGGTCATCCACTATAATATAGTGTGGGGCACATAGGGTCATCTGCTAACGATACTACAGGCATCCACTAATGGTACTGCGGGAAATATCCAACCACCAATATATATATATATATATATATATATATATATATACACACACACACACACACACACACACACATACATACATATATATGTGTGTGTATAATAACCACGACCACCAAGCCTATATAACTAATATATATAATAGCCACAATAATATTTCAATGCAACCAAACAAAGTATAAAAATTATTTAAAATAAAAATTCGTTTATAATAAAATTATAAACGAACTAAAGAGTGAATTTACTCACCTTGATTTTATTTCAATCCATTCCGATTCCAAATTTAATCCCATCTTATGTAATCCTCAACAAAGAATTTCTTGACTTACTCCATTCGGTAATAATCTTGTATATATTTTGATGTGACATTAATTAGCTAACAAGACTTTATGTATATGTGTATACGTATATACGAAGTAAATGAATTTAAGCATGAAATTATTTAAATTAATTACCTTAATCCTCTTGTCCAATACTTCTTCCTGTATTCTACCTACCAACACCTTGCTTTGGAAATTTCCCAAACAACCTTCCACTTTGCATACCCAGAATTCAATGCAACCTTCCCTTGAATTTGCAAAATATCCCACTTAACCTCACCGTCAAAAAAATATGTATCAATAACAAGAATGAATTAGGTGCAGCAAATCACTTAATCCGAACATGCTTCCAAATTCTGTATACACACACACACACATATATATATACATATATATATATATATACATATATCCAAACAAATGCCCAGATTTTACCACCACCAGAAGCAGGCCGATCATCCCATACCTGCTCGCAACTTCAACACCCTTCCGTAAATCGCGTGTACAACATCAATCGCAACTTCCTATAGGAGCTGCTACAAGGTACGATAATGATTGACATCGAATCCCATTGGACACCTTTGGTCCACTCGCCTAACCTTTAGAAGCACCATGACGTTCCTCCAACACCATTTCAATCCAAAAATCGAAAAGCCCTAGATCGATTTCTACTTGAAACTCACACCTCCAAACAACAGTCCGCACCTCTGAACACCCAACGACGACTCCATCTTGCAAAAGACTCAACCCTACTTCGACTGTGAAAGCATCGAGCAACTCGCACATGCCGATAAATCACGATTCCACCTTTCTCATATTTTATTTTCCATATATAAGATCAGAAATGATTTGAAAAAGAGGGAGAATCGAATTATGATTTTGATTTTTAGAGGAGCAGTTTCAAAAAGAAAAGGGACGACATTGTTTTTTATTTGAGGAATTGCCATTCTTTTTTTTTAGACGAAGCTGTTGGGTTTTAAATTTTCTTTTAGGAACAGTTTATGGTTTTTAATATTAGAAAGGGGAAGTGTTTTATCTAATGGCCGAATTCAATTGAACCTGAATATTTAGAGGAGCGGCCA
Organism: Allium sativum; assembly: GCA_030737875.1. Lineage (NCBI taxonomy): Eukaryota > Viridiplantae > Streptophyta > Magnoliopsida > Asparagales > Amaryllidaceae > Allium > Allium sativum. Next base: position 536,457,319 of record CM060926.1, read on the forward strand.
TATATTTTCTCTTTACTTGTAGCTTCAATCGGATTTCCAGAAGAAGGAAATAAGAAGAAAGGGAACCACGTATTTATATAGATAGAAAACTTAGGTATTAAGGAAAGAGGCCTGCGTATGGTACACATTAGGTGATAGGTTACGATAGGTTAAGTACACTGATTTAAAATGTGATTTGAAATTTATTTAATTCGATTCGATATAAAGAGATTTTTATTTTATTTAAAATGATATCGATTTGATTTTAAGCTTATCCACTGAAAATATCTCAGGGTTCACAAGTTGGACTCATGAACCTTGATTTTTAACGTAACAACCGGCGTTTCAATGTTATAACGCTATTCTGAACTCAATAGGATAGATTCTGGAATTAAAATCAAACGTATATATGGAATAACCATATTAAATTAATAGCTTATAATTTAAATTTGAACAGAAAATCAAATTCTTGATAATAAATTATTATTATCGTCGATTCTATTGAAATAGAATTTATATTAATTATTTGAATCATTTTGACTCAGTTTTAAATTTTGAATTCAATTATTTCAGATTCTCGTATTACGATAACTCAATATATTTGAAATTAAATTGTGATCAATTACTAAGTAGATAGCTCAATATAAAAATCCATTCATATTTTCTAACTCAACATTTAAAATAATATTAAATGTTTAGGATTAATCGGTTAAAAATCCAGGTCGTTACATTCTTCCCCCTTAAAAGAATTTCGTCTCCGAAATTACTAAGGTAGGAAAAATGCTACAGACCCATTTACTTTTCCAAAACCCACTTATGCGAAATTCAACATTTCACATTTCTACAATTTTATTTCTACCAAAACTTTTGGTTTTCATTTATTACACATCATATACTCATATTCATTTAATCTGAATGATTTACAACCAATACATTTACATTTAATTCATATTCTATTAAATTGATTTTAATCAGTTTTTTCATTTTGATCCATTTAACTTGTCTAAGTTAAATTTTAATCCCAGAATTTAAACTTCCAGGTTTTTATTTCAAATCCTTCTAAAATCACATAAATATATATACATATATTTATTTCCATCTCAAATTCAAAAGATTTGAATTTCTAAACCAGCTTGTTTTCTTTCAAACAACTTTCCATCAAAAACTTTTCTAAGGTATCAATTCATCACTTAGAAACTTGAAAGTGAACATTGATGATGTTGCAGTCATCATTAGAATTATTTTGCAGCCACTGAAGTGAGTTCAGTGCTTTATCATTTTCAAAATCCAATCAATAATGTTTATCTCATTCAAAAACCCTTCCAAAACAATGCTATAATATTTTAATATACTTCAGAAAATATTTTCATATCTTCTAGGGATTTTAAATTGTGAATTCTGGTTTGAATTCAATTTTAGTTCATCATGTTTGTATATTTCACTCATATACAAATCATATTTGGTTATATATAACCATTCTAATTTTATAATCTCATTAGATTATAATAATATCAATAAACATAACCATATATTATAATAATTTCAAAAAAATTATTCCATCTATAAGAAAATAGAATTTTTGGGTAAAATTGTTTCATCTACCATCTTCAAAACAATATTATGTCCAACCTTCTGTTCAAGTGTTTATAAACTCTTACCGACATCGTGGTGTCCCACAATTCGACCAGAATTCATAAGCCACTCAACAGACTAGCCAACACAATAAAAAAAATTATATCAATTTACAAATATGCGCTCTCGTATATATACACTCAAACTCATTCTATGGTACTACTGACCCTATCTCTAATAAGTAATTCCCCACCAAAGCCTAGCTAGGTATTCGCACAACCTAAGCTCTGATACAAACTATAATGGCCTGAATTTCTGTACTATCTGAGTTGACTAAATACACCATATGTCCAACCCAAATTGCATAGAAATACGAATCATTACTGAATAAAGAAGAAAAAGATAGAAGAAGAACAAAAACAGCAAAGAGTCTCACATCGCAGCGGAATAAAATAATATATATAAGCTTTTGGAATACAAAATTTTAACTATATAGCATATCATTATCAGATTACACCACTTACAACACAGCGGAAAATAACAATAGCTATAAAATGCTGAAGCCTTCTGCTCCAAGCTCCTCCAAGTATCTGTAAATACCTGAACTACTTGAATGCCTGTACAAATTTGGACATCAGTGAGTTTAGGGTAAAACAAAACAAAATAAACTTTGGGTCAGACATGGGACTGGTGTGAGTAAACTCCAAACACTTGGTTTAACTTTTAAAAATAAACCTTTTCAAAAGAAAAAATGACCGTAAGACTGATCCACACATAAACGCAGATGGTTTTTACCTTACGATACCACAAAACATTTCTATAAAACCTATGTTAATCTGATATTATAATAGTGTGTAAATCAAATAAAAAGCAATCCAGCAAAACGCTTGCATCTCATGTTCCACATACGTAGTACACAATCAAAAACCGCAGGCGATTATTGGGTAATGGATTTCCAACTATGACAAGGTATGGAACCACCTTCCGATAGTGTCTAGAGAGGAATACAATCGGTTCAACAAGAACATCTTGTAACTCGACCACACATGACCGACTCATTTCACTTGAGTGCATCGAATGTATATGTCGTTTTCCCGAAAGGAACAACATCAATAGATTAAAGAAGGAAATGAAATTTCTCTATATATGTGATAATACACCCTAATTGGGAGCTACCCATTTAGCCATGCTGCCTTCTCGATTTTTTCCATTTCCCGATTGTTGAGGCCTGAGGCTACAATTACTTACCATTCATTGACAGCAAAATCACCTTGAATGCCACATTGTCAAATCGGTTAATCATTAATTGATTTGCACAAATATATTCTAGATATTATGCTAAGAGAATAAATTCTCCCACCATATATATTTATATAGAAAAACATGTGCCATCATTGGAAATACTCTATCAGACATTCGCCCATATACATTCGTTTTGGGACTAAACGAAACCAAAGGCACAATTTCCATTAATCCATCTTTAATCGTATATATGTTTCTCTTTCTATTCTTACCAGATTTAAATTTATAGATTTCCTTTTTTGTTTATAATATTCTATTTTAAGTTCATTTCCTTATCGAATTCTATATATATTGATTTCTAGTTATCAATTTTTTCTTAAAAATATTCCAACTCCTTAAATTTCCGAAAAATTGCGCCAACACCTCCTTTGTACCGGTCAATAATTCAACTCGCCTTTCTAGGCCCTTTCCATTCAAAAAGAAAACTAAAAAGACAAGCATCTTTCCCAATATGCTCATAAAATCTCATGTGGAATTTAAACGTGTACCTTTTTTCAAGCACTCGAATTATAATCTTCATACATTTCATACTATACCCGTCTAATATATATCATTCCCATTTTATTCCAACTCCATTCAATTCTTCATTTAACCCTATTCATTTCACTAATTTATACTTTAATTAGACCATTTTCCCATTTCACTTTTAGTTGGAATCAACGGTGTTAAACACATTGTTATTGACTGATAAACAAGTTTCACTTTCCATGTTCAATTCCAAATTTAATTCAAGTTTCCATATTGAATTCCCAATTTTTAATTCACCAAACCAATTTACTTAACCAAAATTAAATTTGACCCAACTCCATTAACTAATTATTTTTCTAATTAATTAACTTCATTCAATAATTAAAAATCTGATTTTTCTTTTAAAAATCATTTCATTTGCTCCACTTGAGTTCATATATATTTTACAACTCAAGTCTGGATTTTTATAATAGAAATCCATATTTTATTTGCTTGGAATCCTTTTATTAATTTAAATACACCGTTATGGTTTATTAACGATTATGGCACTGTTTTTTTGGAAATTTGATTTTGACATAACTCAAAATCTATAAGGTGAAATCCATATTTTTCTCTTTCATTAGAAAACTATTATTCAATCGGTTCCGACGATTCTTGTTTCAAAGAATTCCGACTTAAACTGAGTTTTACATACTCAATTGAAGTTCAAAACGTCAAATTACGAACTAGCGTGCTGCAGTGAGTTCATTTTAATTATATTTAATATAAACATTTAAACTTCCTTTATAAATAAATTTTAACTTCATTCTTATATATCTTAAATATAAATTAATCCAGTTTTCCAAATCCAACTTAATATTTCTCATTATTCCTAATCGACGATTACTTCATTACCCGTTTATAAATTTATTTATGACTTAATTTTCTATATTAAATTCTAGTTCCCTTTATAAATAAATTATTTGTAAAATTCGATATATTCGAATTCTAATTATAAATCCTCAGATTTATCTCAATTCATGTTATATTTCAAATTCTAGAATAAAATCCGTCGTTCCCTTTTTGAAATGATTTCCAATTCACTTTTAAAATTCATACTTGAATTTAAAATTCCAAATTATCCCATGTTAATTATTTTACCTAATTTATAAAATTTGTTTACAAATTTAACTTCTTTATTTTATAATTTAAAACAAGTTTCTATTTCAAATCCATTTGAAACCCAATTCATATTCTATAATATTTTATTGATTATAACTTATATATATATATATAAACAGTGAATTTGTTTTAATATTTAAAATTAAACTTCTATTTAATAAAATTCTAATTTCTTTTTTGAAAATATTTTATTTAAATAAATTTAATCTAATCGAATTCAAATCAATAATCCATACGGATTTATTTTATTTCAATTTACATTCTGAATATAAGAATAAATTTCATCGATTTACTTCTTTAAAACGATTCCAAATTCCCACTTTTAATTCACATTTGAATTTAAATATTCATATTATCCGATGATAATTTATTTCCCTTCATTTATAAACACCGTTTATAAATTCATTTCAATTCCCCGCATTATCTAATGAATTTTTTTCCATTTTATTTATAAACATCGTTTATAAATTCACTTACTTGTTTTTATCAATCAAAACAAGTTAAAATTTCTTAGCCTATTCAAAATTCAAATTCTATTTTTTTTTTTGAAAAATAGATTTCTCCTTTTAAATCTCGAAATCCCTTTTCACGGTATTTTTATAAATCAACATTTAGGCCTAGTGATATTTAAAACATCCAAAACACCCAATTATCAATCACAGGTTTTCTAACACATCATATATGATACTATATATGAAAAACAAACAAATAATAATTTTTTAAGGAATCCAGTTGGATCCCTCCAACCTGTTTTCCTGCATCCACAGATGTTAGCCAACATAAATAATCCCCACCCTACTTCGAGGCAGAATATCGCGGTATAGATGGCCATCCATTATAATATATTGCGGGGCGCATAGGGTCATCCGCTAATGATACTGCGGGAATCCACTAATGGTACTGCAGGAAATATCTAACCACCAATATATATATATATATATAGTAACCACAACCACCAAGCCTATATAACTAATATATATAATAACCACAATAATATTTCAATGCAACCAAACAACCAACAAACAACATATAAAAATATTTAAAATAAAAATTCGTATATAATAAAATTATAAACGAACCAAAGAGTGAGTTTACTCACCTTGATTTTAATTCAATCCATTCTGATTCCAAATTTAATCCCAGCTTATGTAATCCTCAGCTAAGAATTTCTCAACTGACTCCATTCGGTAAAAATCTGGTATATATTTTAATGTGACATTAATTAGCTAACAAGACTTTATGTATATGTATATACATATATACGAAGTACATGAATTTAAGCATAAAATTATTTAAATTAATTACCATAATCCTCTTGTCTAATACTTCTCCCCGTACTCTACCTACCAACACCTTGCTTTGGAAATTTCCCAAGCAACCTTCCATTTTGCATACCCAGAATTCAATGCAATCTTTCCCTGAATTTGCAAAATATCCCACTTAACCTCACCATCAAAAAAACATTTATCAATAACACGAATGAATCATGCGCCGCAAATCACTTAGTCCATACATGCTTCCAAATTTTGTTGCACGCTTGCGTCCCATTTACATACATACATACATATATATATATATATATATATATATCCAAACAAATGCCCAAATTTTACCATTACCAGAAACATGCCGATCACCCCATACCTGCTCGCAACTTCAACACCCTTCCATAACTCGCATGTACAACATCAATCGCAACTTCCTGTAGGCGTTGTTACAGGGAACGATAATAATTGACATCGGATCACACTGGCACCTTATGTCCACTCGCGTAACCTTTAGAAGCACCATGTCGTTCCTCCAACACCATTTCGATCCCAAAATCGAAAAGCCCTCGATCGATTTCTACTTGAAATTCGCACCTCCGAACAATAGTCCGCACCCACCAAAACACCCAACGATGACCCCATCTTGCAAAAGACCCAACCCTACTTCGATTGTGAAAGCATCGAGCAACTCGAGATGCCGATAAATCACTATTCCACCTTTCTCATATTTTATTTTTTATCTATACGATCAGAAATGATTTGAAAAAGAGGAGAATCAAATTCTGATTTTTATTTTTAGAGGAGCGGTTTCAAAAAGAAAAGGGACGACATGGTTTTTGATTTAAGGAATTACCATTCTTTTTTTATATGAAGCTTTTGGGTTTGGATTTTCTTTGAGGAACGGTTTATGGGTTTTAATATTAGAAAGGGGAAGTGTTCTAGTTGATGGACAGTTTCAATTGAATCTGAATATTTAGAGGAGTGGCCATATATTTTCTCTTTTCCTGTAGCTTCAATCGAATTTCCAGAAGAAGGAAATAAGAAGAAAGGGAACCACCTATTTATAAAGAGGGAAAACTTAGGTATTAAGAAAAGAGGACTGCGTATGGTACACATTAGGTGATAGGTTAGGATAGGTTAAGTGCACCGATTTAAAATGTGATTTGATATTTGTTTAATTCGATTCGATATAAAGAGATTTGTATTTTGTTTAAAACGACATCGATTTGATTTTAAGCTTATCCACTAAAAATATATAAGGGTTCACAACTTGAACTCACGAACCGCTATTTTAACGTAACGACCGACGATTCAATGTTATAACGCTATTCTGAACTCAACAAAATAGATTCTGGAATTAAATTCGAATGTATATATGGAATAACCATATTAAAGTAATAACTTATAATTTAAATTTGAAACAAATCAAATTTTTGATAATAGATTATTATTATCGTCGATTATATTCAAATAGAATTTATATTAATTATTTGAATCATTTTGACTTAGTTTTAAATTTCAACTTCAATTATTTCAGATTCTCGTATTACGATAACCCAATATACTTGAAATTAAATCATAATTGATTATTAAATAGATAGCTCAATATAAAAATCAATTTATATTTTCTAATTCAACATTTAAAATAATATTAAATGTTTAAAATTAATCGATCAAAAATCGGGTTGTTACACACATATATAGTGCTTATATTACTCGCCTTCTTAACAATTAAAATGTTTTATGGGCTTGGACAAGATATGATTCATATGAAAATAACTGACAAGAATTTTTTAATCTTATGCGTCTAACTATGGTAGTTTTGGGTTATGTTCCTTCTGTGATACACTATCAACGCTTTCAAGCTCATAAAATTAGTGCTCAAACTTAACTCGCTCTGCGAGATAAAGGCAAACAACAATGAGAGGAGAATAATGATGAAGACGATGCTGATAATGATGAAAACCGAGAAGAAAGTGAGGCTGAATTAGTCAAGGTAATTCCTAAGGTATGCAATCATATGGACAAGTCGAGAAGCACTCTTCATCCATCATTACAACAAGAAACCAATAGAAGATTGAAAGACAAATTTCTACATAATTTGCAAAAGTCAACTCAAGAATTGATCAATTGAAAAGAAACACTGATCAACTTTCAAGTGAAGCCAAAGGGGTGTAAACTATATTTACAAAAATTTGGTAAACATTTATCGTTCGTTCTCCCTCTCTTACATGGGGATAATGGTAAGGTAATATTTTCACACATAATTCATATATACAGAACTCTCAAAATTTTAGAAAATGTTCATTGGTATAACTCCTATTTGCTTTAGATCTTGCTTGTTGTGCTTGGTTAGTGTTGTTGCTTGGGGTGGAGAATTTGAACTTTGTCATCTATGGATATTTTCTTTTGCTTTTCTATGTAACATTTTTCTGTTGCATAATCCATGTCCTCGTCTATTTTGTAATCTTGAATCTTATTAAAACCATGTCCTTATGTCCTGCCCCATGTTTCACAAATGATGTAATCGTCAATTTATAATATATTGTTTCTCATCTCTATTTTTAGATTTGTTTTATATTTCCATATAAAAAAATTGTTGACGAAAAATGAGAGAAATATCTAAGCATGGTAATAAGGGGAGTTTACATATTTCATACTTATACAGATAAGATATACAGTTGTCATCATAAAAAAAATGTTAGATCGTGCCTTCTAAGTTTCGATGAGAAAAATTATACATTTCCATATATGTACACTAGTATTATACTTGTAGAAATATATACGAGTGTTGAATCTAGATTAACCCTAGAGGGAGGTGAATAGGATTTATTGGATTTTTACAAGATACAAAAATATCACAACACAGATTGCAGTAGAGAAAATAAATGCAAAAAGTAAATGATACAGATTTTACCCATCTTTGGTAAACCCTGCCTACTACTGCATTCCCCAAGGTTTTTACTAGAATTAAAACAATCTCTACGCTTACAAAATCTATGTAAACTCGCGACACTCGCTATCAACCGTTCTAATCCTACGCTCAAAACCCTGCACTGGTTTTTTTCCCCAAGATCAGATTTTCCCTGAATTACAAACCTGTAACTCGTAAACCCATAAACCCTAGTTTACAGTAAACAAGAAAACCTAAATAATGTTGTGTAAAAAATAAAAACAAAACACTCAAATAAAAACAACAACCACTTGTAAAATTAAAGCGTTCAGCCACCCCCTTTTTCACTTAAACAAATCAGGCTTCCTCTTTTGTTTTAATGGCTGAAAGAAAAGTTAGGGTTTTACCCCAAAATCGTGACTTCTGATATCTCGAATTTGTTCTTCGATTTGCTTCTGATTCTAGCTACTTTCTTGTCCACAGATTTGGGTTTGCGATCGAAAAAAATTATGAGTAATTCCGATTTGATTTTTCTGTTCTACTCTCGATTGTTGCTTTGGTTTTCGATGCTTTTATGCCAATGATGAACACAGTGTTTAAATAGGGTTTTCAAACCCTTTATAAACTCTGATTTCCCAATGACTTATTTTGATAGTTGTGTGATTGTTGCGATTAAAAATCCATGAATATATCTGATTTCTGGAATGGCATTTAATTTATGCATAAAAATGATTTCTGAAATTTGTGGCATGACTGGAAACAATTGATGACTCTAGAAAATAATACACGTGAATTTTCTGAAATGCTTTCAAATGTGAAATTATTCTTTCCAAAACAGTTTGCATATTTTTGGAAACTTTCGAACAGTGAAATATAATGTAACAAGCCATATTTTTGGAACTAATTTGAAATCTATTTTTTTATTGGTTCACATAGAAATTATAAATTTTAGATAAATTATATTGGGAATAAACAACTTAAAATTTATTTTAATCGAAGTTAGGACGTATAAATTTAAAATTTAATTAAAACGAGCTTGAAATGACGCAGTAGTTTGAAATTTTGATTTTAAACTTTGAATGAATATATAGAATTCAATATAAATCAAAATTTGATTAAACAATAAACTTTGGAATATTCTGAATTGTAGTTTTCTATAATGTTAGAAATTGAGATTTTACTTTATAAATTGTAAGTTATGTCTAAATCAAAATTTAGAATAGTCACTATGGAGAATATATATATATATATATATATATATATATATATTATAGCCCTTAAAAATAGCCATTTTGCCTACGGATGAATTTGGCCTCGAAACCACTTCCATTGAGTTTAAAATGTCGTTGTGACTTTTAAAACTATAAACACCGATACCTTTAGAGTTGGTGAGATTTGGTCATTTTCGTAGATGTATGACCAAAATATCACATTTTGCATGCGGATGAATTTGGACTCGAAACAACTTCCATTGAGTTCAAAATGTCGTTTACAACATCAAAAAGTGTAAGCATCAATATACTCCGAGATTCGGTAATTTGGCACCTTGGTTGGGTCTTGGTTTGGCTAAACCAAGCCCACTCCATATAACCAAATCAGCCCCTCTTCCTCTCATTCATCCCAAAAACTTAAAAGAAAAATGGAAATGGGGAATGGAATGGAAAATAGAAATTCCTAAGCTAGGTTTTGCAATTGGATGCTCAATTCATGAGGAAATCAAGTGTAGAAGCTTTGGTAAGCCTCCTTTTCATCTTGTCCATCATCTCTAGCTTATCTCCTCTCCTATTTTTGAGGATTCCTATGACCTAATTCTTAGGAAACTCATTTATATGTGTCTAGATTGAATATTAGCAAGCTATATTGGAAGAGAGTTTGTTCTAGCTTGTCATTGGATCGATGTTTTGTACGTAAACAAGCAGAGGTGAGTTCTGCATGAACTCACATTCATGCTACAAGCCTAAAGGCTTGTAAAGTGTAATTTAGGTTCATTTTGCTTTGTGTATATGCATATGAATGGGTTAGATAAGTATACACTTTCTGGTTCATTAGTTTGTTTCATTAAATTTGAAATTCTCGTTTTGATTTTGCACATAATCGAATTCATATGCTATGAGTTGAATTGGCGATCTTGTGAAGCTCCGTTGTCGCCACGGCGAAGTCCCAAGTCTTCACAATTCGCTTGAATCCCTTTTGCATGCTTTGGTTTGGAATTTGGTTCTCTTTTGAGCTTATAATTAAAATCATTGCAATCTCATGTATATAAGTTTATGCATGTTTGTATGTGTTCTTGAGTTGTTTCGACGAGCTTATAAGGCCTTATTATCATCCAGATCAAGTGCATAGCCTCCGTAGTTCGCCGGAAACGATTCATATAAGGTTTGGCTAAAAATAATAATCAAATTGTACCATTTGATAGTCACCCGTCGACTGATCAAAACAAACCAGTCGACTGGTACCTGCTACCCGAGAAAAAAATAAATTTGGTATTTGCTGGTAAGTTGACCAGTCGACTGGTCAAAAATAGACAAATCGACCGATCCTGCTGTTTTTTTGATAGTAGACCGGTGAAAACCACGGTCTACTGTATAGGTTGTTTCAGGCTCTTTTCCGGCTGGGTTTCGGCAAATTTCGCCTTTGTTTGTGACTTTTCAGTTCTCTAATTCATAGATTTCAGCAGCTCGATATTTACAAAATCGTTCTACAAAATCGTTAAATAAAGACCGACGGAGTGGAAACCAATGCTGAGAACTCTCTCACTTAAGTTTTTCATACAGTTCTGTATTTTTATAACTAGATATATATATATAGATTGATTGTCTGTGACTGCAATGTTGTTCGGTGGTTGATGGTTGGTTACAGTTTTAATGTTATTATCATCAAACTGTGAATATATGTGATGTTAAAGATAAACAGTTATATTATAAATTAGTTTGGGATGACAATTTATCCAACCGTCTCCCAAATAATAAATAAATTCACATGGACCATGATGTAAACTCCACACGGATATTGAGACGATTATTTTACACATCGCCCAAGTATACAAATAATAATATTTGTTTGATAGTTGAAAACTGTAACACCCCACCTCCGCTAGGGTCACTCACAAAGGGAATGCACTAGGTTTGGTGAAGCATTATCGAGGTAAACATGCACAGAAATATTACAAGACAAAACATATATAAAACAGCGGAAGTAAAACAAATTTCATTACCTTTATAAAATAAGGTCTAAAGCCTTTTACATCAGAATACATCAAAACCTGTCTTGCAATAATAAAGAAGCATAAAACCATTTCATGAATTATTCCCCAAGTAAAACAGTAAAGTAGCCATAGCCAAGAAAAGTCCAAGCCATGCGTGATGATCTTCCGGCAGAAGAAGTCCGAACTAGATAACAGTGTTTCCTCCCTGAAACCTGGGGGGGGGGGAACGGAAGACAAAGAGGCGAAACAAAACGGGGTCAGTCATAAAGACTGGTAAGTCCTATCTACTTCCAGTATAAAAATAGGTAAAGGTAACATGACATGCATAAACTGAAAGTAAACATAAGGATGACGACAAGATAGATAAACCAAACCAGGGTAACAGGCTGAACTACTGTAGCAAGGTAAACTAAGATATCATGATAAACTACGGTGTCATGATAAATCAAGGTATCACATCGTCAGGTTTCTATCAAGTATAATATCCCAAGGTATCTATCCTGTATAACATCCCACGGTATCTATCATGTATATTTCTCATGGTTCTAACATGTATATTTGCTCTGCACCTCTCGTACTAGTATCTCAACCCGCGTCATGTATTAACCATGAATGTCCCTTGCCCAATGTCATGTAATGGTCCATGTCAACCTAATATATAGCATATGTAGGTTTTCCCAACTCGTGTGTTTCTTTCCATGTATAAGTTCAGTCCTTTGCCGTAGGACATATGGGCTTTCCCATGTAAACGTTTTATCCTTGAGGTTATTTTGGACTGCTACCCTTGATCTAGTTATGTTTCCTTACCATGAACTATCGCGCGTTCACTTAGGATTTATGCCACCTAGGACCACTAGGGATTATGCTACCTAATGAACGTTTCCGTGTTTCGGTTTGGGTTCAGCCACCTAGGGCTACTAGGGATTATGCCACCCGTCAACCGCGCCCTTTTATCCCACGTATGTATCGTGAACCGTTTTCCATGGCTAGACGCACATGTTCCTCAATGTGCCATCCGAGTTCCGTGCCAGGGCAAATCAAGAAATACGGAACTCGGTCGGGAGCTTTAAGTCGTCTGCTGATGCAGATATCAAGGTCTGTTTTTGTACCCGTGGCTATGGTCCTACGTGACCCCTCCCTCAGCTACTGAAAGGCAATCCAAGAAAAATCATGTATGAGAACTACACTAAGGCCCATCGATGCCCACTTCTAGATAGCCAACCTCACCCATAACTCGATAGCTAGTATATGGTCTTTTGGGAGTTCCCTGCCTTTTCGTACGTACACGATTGACTAAAGATGGTAGGTAGTCGGCGACGTGCTATCCCGGGGCAAAATCAAGTATCGTCGACTCCACGCTAATCCATCCCAGTCTTTAGGTCGCTCGCATAGCAACCAAGGCATACTCTTGGCTCTTCTACCACAGACCTTAACCTCTATGAGGCCGGGTTTCATGGACCACCTGCCACCCCACAGAGGGATACCAAGAGTATCCTCACGTACCCCGAAGCTACCACTTCGTCACCCAGTTCGTTGGAGCCCTTATCCAAGTCAGATAAGTTGCTCCTCCTCGTATACTAAGCGATGACCTACCGTATCAGGTTACTCATCTCTTTATGAACTAGTCCCATGTCCTTAGCTAAGAATTATTACTTAGTTATCCTTGACTAAGGTTTACCACTTAGCTCCTCTTTCCGCTGTCCTTGTTAACTACGATTTCCAACCTAGTCCCCTGAACTAGGGTTTTGTCAAATGGGTTAAGTGTTGTTATCCAAGTTCATGACTTAACCTGCCCACGAATCATGTCAAGATTGGCTAAGTACTCAAGTTCAAGGCTTAGCCCTACAGGTTGGTTAAGTGTACCAAGAAGCTCATGACTTAACCCTATCAAGTCAAATTGGTTAAGTATTTATTTGTCTTAACCCTATCAAATTATCATGTTAGATTGATTAAGCATAGATTATCTTAATCCCATCAGATTGTCGAGTCGGATTGGTTAAGTGTAGGTTAACTTAACCCCATCCACTAATCGTATTACACTGGTTAAGCCTAATTTAAAAGGTCTTGTGACTTAACCCTACCAGACCCACGTATTAGATTGGTTAAGTGTAGGTTACTTAACCTCATCAAATCATCACGTATAATTGGTTAAGTATAAGTTACTTAACCCCATTAAATTATCATATTAAATTAGTTAAGTATTGGTTACTTAACCTCATTGGATTACCAAGTTTAGATTTGTTAAGTCTTAATTACTTAACCCCATCTAATTACCAAGTCGGATTAGTTAAGCGTAAATTACTTAACCCCATCCCCTAATTGTCTTGTATGGTTAAGTGTCATTAAGAAATCAAGCCCGCGGTCCCACTTAACCTACCCATTCGTGTCATATCGGTTAAGTGTCATTAGTCAACTTTACTTAACCTTGTCATGTGGCATTAATTTAATTAATGCACTCTCAACCTCTCACATTAGACCTTGTTGTGGTTACTAGTTAAGTCGGGCGGGTCCGGGTAGTTTTACACCACAACCTAGTCTAACCTCGGGTCTTAAGCGCGACATGACCAACTTCTCACATTGGATCCTATTGTTTGTAGCCACTAGTTAAGCCGGGCGGGTCCGGGTAGATTTATGCTACAAACTCAACCCAACCTCGAGTTGGCTACTTTCATGTTTGGTCTAGTGTCATATTACACCTACAACCCATACATGACTAATTTCAAGTCCCATGTTTACCCCACGTGTCATGCCCCCATTTTGGTTCAACTTACATGTCGTGTTCACATGTAACCTCAAGTCAAGTTTTCATGTCATATTCAAGTCAAGATTTCGTGTCATGTTCATGTTTATCTAACTACCCCAAAATCGTGTTTTCACTTGAGTGAAAGCGAGTCAACATAGTATAAATACTATGATACACATTGATCCCAAAACATGCACGATGCCACGATGGGGTTGGCTTCAAACATGCATGGTATCATGAAGGGATTGGCCTTGTACATGCATACTATCATATAAGGGTTGGCCACAAGCATGCATAACATAAAAGGGGATTGGCCACAAGCATGCATAATGTCATAAAGGATTTGGCCACAATTTTTCATATTATCATAATGGGAATTGACCTTACATAAACATGATATCATAAGGGGTTGGTTTCATTTACATGCATAAGCCCCAAAGTCCAATTTATGCAACCATTTCACAAGTCAAAGTGGCTCTAAGTGTTCAAGCTATCGTACTACAAGTAAAGGTCCAATATTGCATGGCAAACTAAGTCCAATGCAACATGAATAGCATGGTTTAGTCGCTAAAACATAACCCAAAGTCATATGTTCATGTTAAAGGAGCAAACTAGGCTCGCATAGGTTATATCATTCATGTTTAACCACATTTTATTCCATGCCATGATTAAACTACCGTTAACATCTCGAAGTAGCTAGAACTTACATAGCGTGGCAAGGGGACTAGGAGCATGAATCATTTTGACGAAGAAAGGTGGCTCCTTTGATGAAGAACCGTCATGAAATCACCATAGCAACGTTGATCCACTCCCTTGATTTGATGTAGCAAGCTAGCACCTTTGATTCGGATCTTGTTTGAATGCATAGGCTCTTGAAGTTGGAGATGGAGGTCATGATCAATGGAGATTTGGGCAGCACTTCGTGGCATGAGTGAATTATGAGAGGTTTAGGGTAGGCTTAGGGTCTTTTTATAGAGATTAGGAGTAGTTTAGGCCGTTAGATTAACCTTAGGATAGATCCAAGCCCTCAAAAATCGTCACAAGCCTCCAAAACCGAGCCAAGCAGCAAAGCAGGTGCACCAGGCTGCCTGGGTCCGACCAGGCAGGTCGACCCCCATGTCGACCCTGGGGTCGACTCCCCAGTCGACCCCTAGGTCGACCTGGTTCTGGCGGGATTTTTCCCGCCTAGCCTGATTTCTGGAAATTTGAAATCTGTTTTGAATTCTGATTTTTCGTGAAACTTCCGAAGGCCATATCTCGGTCATACGGACTCCGATTTACGAAATTTCGGACTCTGTTTCGCGTATTTTTTCGAGAGGAACGCAATGGCACAGCCCGTTTCTCTTGATTCAGAATTTAACATTTAATTCTGCCTTGATTCTTGTCTTAACACGTTGTTAAATATTCGGGTTGTTACATTCTCCCCTCCTTTAAGGATTTCGTCCCCGAAATCTCCAAGTTAGGAAGAACGTATCCTACCATCCATCATCCATCTACTCAAAACATCATCCACAGGAAACCATTGTCCTTAGACGATTTCTAATGCCATATGAACATATGCAGAACGTGTGTGTATATGCTCCTTAGCTAATGCTAATGATCAGGCCTGAATGATCTTTCTAATGCAAAATATGTTTAGTGCCATGAGTCTAACATGTATGCAAATAGTCCTAGTCATATAAGTACTATATGCGTGCACAAACATTCATTCATATGCAACATCCGCATGATAACACATTCAATTTCATCCATAAACAAGTATAAATACTCGTGCATATGCAACATGAACCGTGACCGCATCATTCTAGTATCTAATGTGTATTCGCGCATCCACGAGCAACCACTTGCAACCATTTGCAACCATATCAATCATAACATGTTTCAAATACATGTTTACATCCATAAAGTTCTATCTAAGGTTCCCAAGATAGGGTCGAGAAGATAAACAAGACAAACTCCTTACGGGGTTTGCAACAGAAACAGGACCGAGAGGATACCACCAAGCATGCAAGCAAGCTCTACAGGTGGACCAAGGATCAAAGATGTACTCTTAACAAGAGACATGATGCGCGCGTTTAAGCCGCAATTCCTTGAGCTTAATTCCATTGTGCCTTGACCGCCTTTGACTTCATGATTTCGTAGCTCCTTGATTCCTATTTCCAAGGTATGAGTTGGAACTCATTTCATTGTCGCCTCTTATTCCACTTTCACTTATCCTTTCCCTAGTATACTTGGCTCAAATGCATCCACTTACTCATGCAAGCTCTCCAAAATTCACTAGGGAATTCTGGATCTCGTTTGCCGATGCCAATCCATGTTGCCAAGAGTACTTAGTAGGGTGATTCCCATAACTCATGCATAAGCGAAACGAACCATCCGCCTTAGCGGCGAATTCTATTCGAACGGATTACCGACAACTGCATCCCGAGATTCTAGGTAACTAACTATGACAGGACCCAAAAGGTTACTCGAGACTCCGAAGGTATTACCAAAGCAAGCCAAGAGTCTGACTACCCTCTTTTCAAAACCGAGAATGGTATCCCTTACTGGATAACCACTTTACCCCTAGAATCCATCCATGGCTCAACAATAGAAGTATTGCTTCTAATCTCAACACTTGGCATAGACGTTTTCAAATCCAATAAGTCATGAATAAATGGACCGACTCTCCAACCAGATTTTGGGACAAAACTGGGATCCTTTACCATGCTAGTACTAAGGTGCAGAGACTCAACTATCCAAGCAGACTTAAATGATACGATGATCAAGACAAAGTCTGGACGGGATGATAGAAAAGAACGACTAAACCTTTACCAGAAACGGTGCCATTTCTTTTAGGCACCCTAGAAATGGGAGCGTACAATTGCCCTCTCTGATGATCTTGTCCTTGTCCTCCTTGATGGACTAAGCCATAGCAATAGTTGCTTATTCTTAAGCTCGCGTCCTTTATTCTTACTCTTATTATCCTTTCTTGTACCATGGCAACAGGTCTCTCGAGAACCACCTCCATCGTACGGGAAACACCTACGTGGCTAGACAAAGATTAGTCACAGTTAGAACTACTGTGACCACAGATGGAGGAAAGAAAGGAAAGGAGATTCAATCAAAGAATCAAAGGATAATGCTAATGGCCTTTGGGGAATAGCCTTTTAAAACAAAACTTTTCTTGAAAAATGCTTCTTTGTAAACGGTTTCTCAAATAGTTTTCAGAAGGTTTTAAAAACTTTTTCCCAGTCTGGTAACCTTCTGCTCTGATACCAAATGTAACACCCCACCTCCGCTAGGGTCACTCACAAAGGGAATGCACTAGGTTTGGTGAAGCATTATCGAGGTAAACATGCATAGAAATATTACAAGACAGAACATATATAAAACAGCGGAAGTAAAACAAATTTCATTACCTTTATAAAATAAGGTCTAAAGCCTTTTACATCAGAATACATCAAAACCTGTCTTGCAATAATAAAGAAGCATAAAACCATTTCATGAATTATTCCCCAAGTAAAACAGTAAAGTAGCCATAGCCAAGAAAAGTCCAAGCCATGCGTAATTATCTTCCGGCAGAAGAAGTCCGAACTAGATAACAGTGTTTCCTCCCTGAAACCTAGGGGGGAAACGGAAGACAAAGAGGCGAAACAAAACGGGGTCAGTCATAAAGACTGGTAAGTCCTATCTACTTCCAGTATAAAAACAGGTAAAGGTAACTTGACATGCATAAACTGAAAGTAAACATAAGGATGACGACAAGATAGATAAACCAAACCAAGGTAACAGGCTGAACTACTGTAGCAAGGTAAACTAAGATATCATGATAAACTACGGTGTCATGATAAATCAAGGTATCACATCATCAGGTTTCTATCAAGTATAATATCCCAAGGTATCTATCCTGTATAACATCCCACGGTATCTATCATGTATATTTCTGTAACAACCCGTAAAATGCGAGCCAGTTTGAAATTTTTATTTTGGCAATTTTAGCGAATTTTGATTATTTAAAATGAATTATTTTAAATAATATCGACGAGAAATTTATTTTGAATATAATTCGAACGTATATATTATACGCGTCGTCGTTAGAATATAAATATAAATATTTATATATAATTATAAATAGAATTGAAAATGGCGCGGTAGTTCGATAATTCGATTTCAAACTTCAATTGAATGTACCGGGTGCAAAACAATCCGGATTTTAGTGAAACCAAAAATAATGGGATCTAATTGTGAATATCTTTCCAACGAATCCGAAAAATCAAGATTTCATACCGGGAATCAAAAGATATGTCCAGTTGAAAATTCTGAATAGTCGCTATGGAATTCAGGCCCTTAAAAATGGACATTTTGCAAACGACCTCGGATTTCGACGAAACCAGTTTTGTTGGATCCGCAGTGTCAAGTTATTGCTAGGTTTCAAATTTCATAATTTTCCGAATCAATATGTGAGCGTGGCAAAGGAAAACGCGATTGACCATTTTCAGTTGATTTTAATCGACTGGAAATTGGCCATTTTTCAAACGGTCTCAGAATTTGACGAAACTAGTTTTGTTAGGACCGTATCGTCAATACGAAGCTAGAAAATATTTTTTGAGAATTTTTAAAGTTAGTATGTGGCCCCGGTAATTTGAAATGTACGTTTAAAATTCAATATAGTGATTTAAATGTAAATTTAACGGAAACTGATTGTAACAGCCGAATCAGCTGACGATACATATCCCATTGTGTTCGGAATGGGGGTTAAACGCTATGGGCGACAGGCGGTGGACCTCGTTTAGAGGTCGTATGTGAAAGTCAACTTTTTAATTAAATAAATAAAAAATATATATATATATATATTTTTCTCCCCTTAACTACCAGGCCCCCCCCGACTAAAATCATTTCAAAACAGAAAGAAAAAAAAAAGACCGCCTCGTCGATCCCGCCCCCCGCCCTAGCGCCGCCGCCGGATCCGACCACCCACCTCGAGACCGCCGCCGAGCATCACGAAGCCCCCTCCCCCTTGCTCCGACCTCCTCCAGGTCGCGACCCAAGCCCTGAACCCCCCCTTGTCGAACTCCAGCACCGCCTACTGACCGGCGCCACCGCTCGCGCGACCCCCTCCTCCGTTTCCAGCTCCCCCCTTCGACGAAGACCACTGCCAAACCCCCCCCTCTGTAAGTCGTTTTTAATTTACTTATTTTATTTTATTTTATATAAATAATAAGTAAAACTGATTTTTTTTAATAATAAGAAAGACTGAAAATTATATAAAGTAAAAACTGTTTTTTTATAGGTTTTAAAAACTGAAAATTATATAAAGTAAAAACTGTTTTTTTATAGGTTTTAAAAACTATAATTATATAAAGATTTAGATTTTAAAAAAGGAAAGGATTTGAACTTTTAGAAGTAAAAATCAATTTTTTTTTATATATTGAATAGCGAACTAAAAATTCGATTTTTATATATTGAATAGCGAACTAAAAATTCGATTTTTATATATTGAATAGCGAACTAAAAATTCGATTTTTATATATTGAATAGCGAACTAAAAATTCGATTTTTATATATTGAATAGCGAACTAAAAATTCGATTTTTATATATTGAATAGCGAACTAAAAATTCGATTTTTATATATTGAATAGCGAACTAAAAATTCGATTTTTATATATTGAATAGCGAACTAAAAATTCGATTTTTATATATTGAATAGCGAACTAAAAATTCGATTTTTATATATTGAATAGCGAACTAAAAATTCGATTTTTATATATTGAATAGCGAACTAAAAATTCGATTTTTATATATTGAATAACGAAGTCAAAATTCGATTTTTATATATGTAGTGGCTACGGGCGACGAAGCTGACGAAGATGCGAAAACGGCGAAGATTTCCTGCATTAGAAGTGCCGTGGAGCTAGGATAGCTATATGTGAGAACTTCTCACCTTTCAATTTAAATTTTCTAGTTATATATATACTAGGATGCAGACGGTGCTTAGTAGCACCTGACACCCGTCATCCACAGACCATGGATGGCTTGTTTGTTAAATTGTTTGGTTGTGTAGTTGGTTAAATTATTTGGTTTGAATTGAATGGTTTGGTGAATTTGATTGATGTGTGAATGGCGTGGGCCTTCACTAGACCGGGGATAAGGCTAGGCCTCGTCCCGTTTCTAGTATCGTGCCGTTATGCCGCCGAAATTTTCTAAAATATGTTAGAAAAATAAAAATATCATTTTATTTAAAGAATGAACTGAATAGAAATTCATATGTTGGAATAAAATGTTTTATCGTTAAAAATATAATTTTTTAACGTGAAGTGAATAAAATAGAATATTCATTTACAAACCAGACGGTTTGTTTATGTACACCTATTTGAATGACATTGATTGGGACGATAAATTTTACACATCGCCCAACAGCACAAATAAAATATGCGTTTGATTGTTTGAAACCCCACACGGGTGTTGGGATGAAATTTGAAGTTCACTCATCCTGATTGATTAAATGTGTCGATCGATTGATTAACAGGCTGTTATAAGCGTTGAATATCTATATTTGATGCTTATACAGTGTAGTGCACTTTGGTTGATGGTTGATTATTTTTCAATGTAATTATATACATGTGTTGTATGAAAATCCATATAATTAGCTTTATATGGTAATTGATTGGGCCTCATTCCAATTTGAAAAATAAAGAATATTATAAAATAAAGGTTCATGTGTTGACAGTACTCATTCATTGAGATTGGTCATGTGTTGAACGAAATATTTTAGTAATAAAATTTACATCTTTATCGATATAAAATAAAAGTTCATGTGTTGACAGTACTCATTCATTGAGATTGGTCATGTGTTGAACGAAATATTTTGATAATAACAACTATTTTGAAAAAGAAATATTTGAAATAGAATATTTGAAAATAGAAATTTATGAAGCCGTGTTGATTAGATTGACGCCATTTTGACGTGAACGATATTTATATCGATTTTATTCATCTTAAAAATGAATATTGAAAAGTGATTTCGAAATCGAATATTTTGAATTGAATTGAAAACGATTTCGAAATGAAATGAATTGAAAACGAATTCAAATTGAATTGAAAACGATTTCGAAATGAATTGAATTGAAAACGATTTCTAAATGAATTGAATTGAAAACGATTTCGAAATGAATTGAATTGAAAACGATTTCGAAATGAATTGAATTGAAAACGAATTAAAATTGAATTGAAAACGATTTCGAAATGAATTGAATTGAAAACGATTTCGAAATGAATTGAATTGAAAACGATTTCGAAATGAATTGAATTGAAAACGATTTCGAAATGAATTGAATTGAAAACGATTTCGAAATGAATTGAATTGAAAACGATTTCGAAATGAATTGAATTGAAAACGATTTCGAAATGAATTGAATTGAAAACGATTTCGAAATGAATTGAATTGAAAACGATTTCGAAATGAATTGAATTGAAAACGAATTCAAATTGAATTGAAAACGATTTCAAAATGAATTGAATTGAAAACGATTTCGAAATGAATTGAATTGAAAACGATTTCGAAATGAATTGAATTGAAAACGAATTCAAATTGAATTGAAAACGATTTCGAAATGAATTGAATTGAAAACGATTTCGAAATGAATTGAATTGAAAACGATTTCGAAATGAATTGAATTGAAAACGATTTCGAAATGAATTGAATTGAAAACGATTTCGAAATGAATTGAATTGAAAACGAATTCAAATTGAATTGAAAACGATTTCGAAATGAATTGAATTGAAAACGATTTCGAAATGAATTGAATTGAAAACGATTTCGAAATGAATTGAATTGAAAACGATTTCGAAATGAATTGAATTGAAAACGATTTCGAAATGAATTGAATTGAAAACGATTTCGAAATGAATTGAATTGAAAACGATTTCGAAATGAATTGAATTGAAAACGAATTGAAATGAATTCAAATTGAATTGAAATTTGAATTGAATAGAAATGAATTTTGAAACGAATTTATAAAGAAGAATTCAATTTTGATTTGAATTGAAAAGGAAGTTGAAATTGCTTTTGAAACGAATTTAAAACTATTTATATAATTCGTTTTAAATAGAAATCGACGAAGTATATATTATATATATTATATATATAATATAATGGCCTGAATAGAACGCGCCGCGCCGCGGCAGTTCGTGAATTTCGACCATTTATTTCAAACGGACATTGCGGGAGATCCGACCGTCGGATTCTCCTAAAACCGGAACCGTTGGGTTCGTATCGAAAAGAGCTTTCTAATGAATGTTAGAAATTTGAAATCTAACGGTTGGATTTGGAGATACATCCAAATCAAATTCGAAAAAGGTCGCTGTAAGTGCAGTTCGATGGCCGTTAATGGAAATCGACTGTACGGGCCTTGATAAAATTATTAAAAATAGTAATAATTTGTGTAAAATCATAAGAAATGATTTGTGAAAGTTTGGGATGAAAAACTCCATATTTGAAAAGATAAAAATAGATTTTTATCGAAATGAACTAGTTTTGAACTAGAATTATAATTCTATTTATTTTTAAATAAATAAATTGAATTTGAAATGGTTTTGAAAATAACCAAAATTTCCAATGATTGCATTGGAGTGGATTGAATCGAAATTGTCTTCGGAATATTTCGATGTTGGAATTCGTGATATTACAGGTGTGGTTATGGAAATTTGAAAGATACATATTTGTATCGTTATTTCCAATACGACATTTGTTAGTCGTAGAATTCGATATTGAATATAAGCCGATATATTTTCTATTCAGAGCCTTGTATTGAATATCGAATGTGATTTGGGTTTGTCGTGAATGGTGTCTTCACTAACACTGTTCTTGAACCCAGTTGAGAAAAGATTAAATCTTTTTATTTAGATTTAATGAAGTGTACCAATTAAATGATATTTAATTGGAATTGAATTGGTATTGATTTTTGGGTTTATCGTGAACAGTGTTTTAAATAACACCTGTTCTTTAACCCGATAATTAATGGAATGTGATTTTGGGTTTATCGTGAATCGTGTTTTAAATGACACTGATTCTTTAACCCAGATAATGATTAAAACTAAGTGGAGTTTTAATGAATCTTTAATTAGATTGAAAAGATCGAGAATGGAGTATCACCAGTTTTGCTCCAGGCGATAGTTAAATCTTTAATTAGATTTGAACGTGAAATTTAGAAACTAACTGTCGGTTAGCCAAGCAGAATGGTTTTCTGGGTATTGATCTGATGTTGGTTTCGGCCTTCGGGGTTAATATTTGGGGAATTATTCTCTTGATTAATTTACGGTTAGTGACTAATGAATTGGAATGAGGCGTATGTTGTGTTTGTGTAACACTTATTTAAAATATACGCGAGTTATTCGGAAAGACCGGGTTCATCCCATTCTGAATAACTGATACGACGATAAGTCGAAGATGAAGACGATGGTCGAAGACCGGAGGTCTTCACGTCGTTTGGGTAATTACTGATGATCTTGATTGGGCTGTACACCCAAGAAGATGGAAACAGTTAGTGATCGTCCAGACGCACTTGGAGATCGATGGATATGCGGGGTACTTGGTGCCTCCGGTTTCGTTCAGACCCAGAACGGACGTGTAAATGGACTGTGTGTCTGACATTGGATTTTAGTCCGTGTGATTGATCTCTATTAAATATATATCTGTTTGGCGGCGGAGAATTTATTCTCTTGCTTAACGCCCTTCTCTGAGACGTACGAGCTCAGGGGTTATATATTGATGGATATCAAACACATGGAGTGAATTGCCTGTGTGGCATGCCTAAGTGGCAATTGATCGAGGCTTCTGTTGAAAAGCAAAGTCTTGTGGTGATGATCAAAGCACGGCCTTTGTGGCGTAGCTTTGTGTAACGTTTACTTCGCGAGTCTCACACCCGGTATGAACCAAAAACGGGAGACGGACCTCAGGGAGGACTTGCGTTTCTTTCTAGCTAAAAGTGGCGTCAGTGGTTTTACACGCCCTGACGAGTTTGACTTATGTGGTTGTTGCTGTTGCGAGGCGCCTCGGATTGATCGGTCGTTCTCGAACCGATGGAGTCATTTGATGGCTCGTTTGCGCCCCAAAGGGCGGGGAGACGTATTGTTCAGGCATAATAATCCACATCGGCGGACCGACCCTGACGATCCAGAGGGCAGTTGCGGCTGTTCCTGAGACATGGTAGGCTAGATTGTCTCGAATCGGTTGAGGACTATCTTTTGCCTCGGTTCATAGACGGAAATCCAATTTCCAAATACGTGACTTTGCGGTTTTATTTGTAAACCTATATATGGCGACATAGTGGCATGGGACGCTCATGCCGCCTATGATTGATACTTATGATTTGTTGTTTTATACACTATGCACTTATAATAGTATCAAATGATTTGTTTTAAACGTATTAAGCATTCTTTGGCTGTTATAAGGGAAAACCCTATCCCCCGGCTTGCGTTGCATTGTGTGATAGGACCTGGGTCTTATAACAGCTTCATCTTTCTTTATTTAGCATGGCGCTGTTGGTTTTATGCACTGGTATTCTTGGGAGGAAACCCGTTCCGTGTTATACGGCGTGGTCCCTTGATTTACCTAACTTTAAAAACAAAGATTTACTGTTTTAGTTCTCACACCAGTCCCATGACTGACCTGGAGTTTATTGTTTTTAACCTAAACTCTGGGTGCCCTTATTTTGACACGGGCAGCTAGTAGTTTTGGTTTTGCAGATTTATATTCACAGGATGCTGGTTTACAGCTGGAACGATATCCGGAAAGCTTTGTATCCGTATATCTCTTCTAGTTGTGTATTGTATTATTTTCCGCTGATATGTATTTAAATGTAATTTAAATCTCTGATATTTCTGTGTAATATTCATTTATACTCTGTATATTCTTGTAATCTGATGCATTGTTGTAATATACAGTGAAATGTTCTTCTGTATGCGTTCTGTTTTGTCCTGTTCTCAAACGATAGGGCGTTTCGAACGGCCTGGATCGGTTTAGCGACTGGTTCGGACCGAGCGAAATTTATTGCCGTCACAATTTCTCATGGTTCTAACATGTATATTTGCTCTGCACCTCTCGTACTAGTATCTCAACCCGCGTCATGTATTAACCATGAATGTCCCTTGCCCAATGTCATGTAATGGTCCATGTCAACCTAATATATAGCATATGTAGGTTTTCCCAACTCGTGTGTTTCTTTCCATGTATAAGTTCAGTCCTTTGCCGTAGAACATACGGGCTTTCCCATGTAAACGTTTTATCCTTGAGGTTATTTTGGACTGCTACCCTTGATCTAGTTATGTTTCCTTACCAAGAACTATCGCGCGTTCACTTATAATTTATGCCACCTAGGACCACTAGGGATTATGCTACCTAATGAACGTTTCTGTGTCTCGGTTTGGGTTCAGCCACCTAGGGCTACTAGGGATTATGCCACCCGTCAACCGCGCCCTTTTATCCCACGTATGTATTGTGAACCGTTTTCCATGTCTAGACGCACATGTTCCTCAATGTGCCATCCGAGTTCCGTGCCAGGGCAAATCAAGAAATACGGAACTCGGTCGGGAGCTTTAAGTCGTCTGCTGATGCAGATATCAAGGTCTGTTTTTGTACCCGTGGCTATGGTCCTACGTGACCCCTCCCTCAACTACTGAAAGGCAATCCAAGAAAAATCATGTATGAGAACTACACTAAGGCCCATCGATGCCCACTTCCAGATAGCCAACCTCACCCATAACTCGATAGCTAGTATATGGTCTTTTGGGAGTTCCCTGCCTTTCCGTACGTACACGATTGACTAAAGATGGTAGGTAGTCGGCGACATGCTATCCCGGGGCAAAATCAAGTATCGTCGACTCCACGCTAATCCATCCCAGTCTTTAGGTCGCTCGCATAGCAACCAAGGCATACTCTTGGCTCTTCTACCGCAGACCTTAACCTCTGTGAGGCCGGGTTTCATGGACCACCTGCCACCCCCACAGAGGGATACCGAGAGTATCCTCTCGTACCCCGAAGCTACCGCTTCGTCACCCAGTTCGTTGGAGCCCTTATCCAAGTCAGATAAGTTGCTCCTCCTCGTATACTAAGCGATGACCTACCGTATCAGGTTACTCATCTCTTTATGAACTAGTACCATGTCCTTAGCTAAGAATTATTACTTAGTTATCCTTGACTAAGGTTTACCACCTAGCTCCTCTTTCCGCTATCCTTGTTAACTACGATTTCCAACCTAGTCCCCTGAGCTAGGGTTTTGTCAAATCGGTTAAGTGTTGTTATCCAAGTTCATGACTTAACCTGCCCACGAATCATTTCAAGATTGGCTAAGTACTCAAGTTCAGGGTTTAGCCCTACAGGTTGGTTAAGTGTACCATGAAGCTCATGACTTAACCCTATCAAGTCAAATTGGTTAAGTATTTATTTGTCTTAACCCTATCAAATTATCATGTTAGATTGATTAAGCATAGATTATCTTAATCCCATCAGATTGTCGAGTCGGATTGGTTAAGTGTAGGTTAACTTAACCACATCCACTAATCGTATTACACTGGTTAAGTCTAATTTAAAAGGTCTTGTGACTTAACCCTACCAGACCCACGTATTAGATTGGTTAAGTGTAGGTTACTTAACCTCATCAAATCATCACGTATAATTGGTTAAGTATAAGTTACTTAACCCCATTAAATTATCATATTAAATTAGTAAAGTATTGGTTACTTAACCTCATTGGATTACCAAGTTTAGATTTGTTAAGTCTTAATTACTTAACCCCATCTAATTACCAAGTCAGATTAGTTAAGCGTAAATTACTTAACCCCATCCCCTAATTGTCTTGTATGGTTAAATGTCATTAAGAAATCAAGCCCGGTCCCACTTAACCTACCCATTCGTTTCATATCGGTTAAGTGTCATTAGTCAACTTTACTTAACCTTGTCATGTGGCATTAATTTAATTAATGCACTCTCAACCTCTCACATTAGACCTTGTTGTGGTTACTAGTTAAGCCGGGCGGGTCCGGGTAGTTTTACACCACAACCTAGTCTAACCTCGGGTCTTAAGCGCGACATGACCAACTTCTCACATTGGATCCTATTGTTTGTAGCCACTAGTTAAGCCGGGCGGGTTCGGGTAGATTTATGCTACAAACTCAACCCAACCTCGAGTTGGCCACTTTCATGTTTGGTCTAGTGTCATATTACACCTACAACCCATACGTGACTAATTTCAAGTCCCATGTTTACCCCACATGTTATGCCCCCATTTTGGTTCAACTTACATGTCGTGTTCACATGTAACCTCAAGTCAAGTTTTCATGTCATATTCAAGTCAAGATTTCGTGTCATGTTCATGTTTATCTAACTACCCCAAAATCGTGTTTTCACTTGAGTGAAAGCGAGTCAACATAGTATAAATACTATGATACACATTGATCCCAAAACATGCACGATGCCACGACGGGGTTGGCTTCAAACATGCATGGTATCATGAAGGGATTGGCCTTGTACATGCATACTATCATATAAGGGTTGGCCACAAGCATGCATAACATTAAAGGGGATTGGCCACAAGCATGCATAATGTCATAAAGGATTTGGCCACAATTTTGCGTATTATCATAACGGGATTTGACCTTACATAAACATGATATCATAAGGGGGTTGGTTTCATTTACATGCATAAGCCCCAAAGTCCAATTTATGCAACCATTTCATAAGTCAAAGTGGCTCTAAGTGTTCATGCTATCGTACTACAAGTAAAGGTCCAATCTTGCATGTCAAACTAAGTCCAATGCAACATGAATAGCATGGTTTAGTCGCTAAAACATAACCCAAAGTCATATGTTCATGTTAAAGGAGCAAACTAGGCTCGCATAGGTTATAGCATTCATGTTTAACCACATTTTATTCCATGCCATGATTAAACTACCGTTAACATCTCAAAGTAGCTAGAACTTACATAGCGTGGCAAGGGGACTAGGAGCATGAATCATTTTGACGAAGAAAGGTGGCTCCTTTGATGAAGAACCGTCATGAAATCGCCATAGCAACGTTGATCCACTCCCTTGATTTGATGTAGCAAGCTAGCACCTTTGATTCGGATCTTATTTGAATGCATAGGCTCTTGAAATTGGAGATGGAGGCCATGATCAATGGAGATTTGGGCAGCACTTCGTGGCATGAGTGAATTATGAGGGGTTTAGGGTAGGCTTAGGGTCTTTTTATAGAGATTAGGAGTAGTTTAGGCTGTTAGATTAACCCTAGGATAGATCCAAGCCCTCAAAAATCGTCACAAGCCTCCAAAACCGAGCCAAGCAGCAAAGCAGGTGCACCAGGCTGCCTGGGTCCGACCAGGCAGGTCGACCCCCAGGTCGACCCTGGGGTCGACTCCCCAATCGACCTGGCCCCACCCAGGTCGACTCCCAGGTCGACCTGGTTCTGGCGGGATTTTTCCCACCTAGCCTGATTTCTGAAAATTTGAAATCTGTTTTGAATTCTGATTTTTCGTGAAACTTCCGAAG
The DNA here is from genome assembly GCA_030737875.1 of Allium sativum. Lineage (NCBI taxonomy): Eukaryota > Viridiplantae > Streptophyta > Magnoliopsida > Asparagales > Amaryllidaceae > Allium > Allium sativum. The sequence goes on from CM060926.1 coordinate 536,486,431, forward strand.
GCCATATCTCAGTCATACAGACTCCGATTTACGAAATTTCGGACTCTATTTCGCGTATTTTTCCGAGACGAACGCAATGGCATAGCCCGTTTCTCCTGATTCAGATTTTCACATTTAATTCTGCCTTGATTCTTGTCTTAACACGTTGTTAAAAATTCGGGTTGTTACAAAAACCCCACACGGGTTTAGGGATGATAATTAATTCACATCTCCGTTGGATTTAATCGTATGTCATCTAATTGATTGACAGACTGTTATAAGCGTTATTTAGTTATTTAATGCTTGTCCAGTTGCAAATTGCACTCTGGATGTGAATTGAATGTTTAATAGTTGTTTATCACTATTTGTGAATACATGCGATGTACGAAATCCATATAAATAAAATTATATGGTAATTGATTGAGTCTGATTCCAATTCAGAAATAATGAATATTTAAAATGATATTCAGTGAAGAATCAAAATATGATTTTGATGTCCGGTTTTGGATGGACGCAAAAGTACTGAAATAATTTTGGATGAAATACTCCAAGTTTGAAAAGATAAAAGATATTTTATCTGAATGAAATGGTTAGCAGCTGAATTAAAGAATTGATATGGTTTTAGTATAACCAGAATTTTTCCAACGTGTGAATTGGAAAGGATTTGAATGGAAATAATTTTCGGAATATTTCAATATTGGATTCCGTGATTATAAGGATATTATTGAGGAATTTGGAAGATATAGATATTGTTATTCCCAATACGATATCCGTTGGTTTCAGAATTTGATACTGAATATAAGTCGATATAATTTCTATTCATAGCCTTGTATTTGATATCAAATTGGATTTTGGGTTTGTCATGAATGATGTCTTCAATAACACTGTTCTTAAACCCAGTTGAGAAAAGTATAAATCTTTAAATATGAAGTTCTCCAATTAATAATATAATTTGGATTAAATCACTACAACAAAACAGGGCTTTCATAGTATTTGAAAAACACTATTATAACTTGAGATATAAGAGCGTAAGGTGGCAGTGATTGCCGAACATAGCTGCGCTCTATGAGTATCTCAGGTTTTTCTATTTCTTTTAGATGCCTTCTGTTGATTTGCTTATGACTAAATTTGCAGGGAAGCGACTTCCTACGGGTACGGATGCTACCTAGGGGATCCAGGCGTAATCATTGTGTATCTGCGATTCATGAGTAGTTTTAACAATTGGCATCGGTTGAAACTTCCAATATCTATTTTTAAGGATTTTAAGTATTTTCACTGGAAGTTGAAACAAATATATATTTAGTACTTGGGGATTTTTGGACATGCGTCGGTACCACGTATGACTAAATTTCTTTAAGAACAGAGGTAAACTTGTTAAATTTCGAGTTATCAAGTATTTTCAAACTTGAAATAACAAATCAATATTATGAAATAAGACTTGTATAACCTAACAAATAAATTAAGGAAGAGGGTTTTAAAAGGTTTTACAAGCTAACATAGCATTTCAGAAAACGCCATGTAACGACATGCTATGTTAAACCTTCTACTTTAAATAGCGGAAGCAAAAACGCTATGAAAAATAATTTTTGCATAGCGTTTTCGTGTGCTATCAAACAAAAACGCTATACAATATACCATCTGATACATGCCTTCTATAGCGTTTGTATGTATGATTATCTCACGTTTTTATGTATGATTCTATAGCATTTGCTGTGATATTAGTTTCTATAGCTTTTGTATTCAATAGTGTTTTTGAAACGCTATTGCCTATATTATTAATTTATAAATTTTATATATCGCCCTTCCAACTTTTTATTTTATTTTATAAACACACATTTAAAGATTAACATTTCTTATATGCATATAAATATAACAAATTTTTACAAACAACGAATATATAAATTACTACATAATATTTCATGTATATCATTTAAACAACTTTTCATATATCTGTACTTGGTATTTATGCACATCATTTAAATAAATTCTCATATACTCAAACTAATTATTTCATACAAATTGTTTTATCAACTGTTCTGTATCCACATGTAGTATACTATATATAATGTCACATTTTTGCATCAACAAGTTACATACAAAACAGACAAACGAAAGATTTAATCTTGTTTGGCTTCTGACATCTTCACCTTAACTGCTTGCGTTCCTGCTAACGTTAAATAAACCATCAAGATGTTAGTAATTGTTATGTCGTATATTTGAAAAAGTAAAAGAAACAAAAGGAAAAAAAGAAAAAGTGCAGCTATGACAAAAAATATAATGTATTTAGCGATCCAAACAAGCCCGAGTGATTGCAAAACTGCAACTATGACAAAGTCACCATATTTTTCTTCCCATATGACCAATGAATTTGGATTTTCCATGGAGTGGCCTAGTTCGAATTAAGAACAACAAATTCCAAAAGTGAGCTGTTAAATAAAACTCTTATTCAATTTTTGCAAAAACAGAAGACATTAACTACAATGGAAAACTCTACAAAATTCGAAATAATTTTCTAATTTAGTGTCAGGATTGTCCTAACAATAACTGCCAACATATATAAAACAGTTATATTAAAAATTGGAACATTCCAAAATATGCTAGTAAGTACAAAATGTAATTATTTAGGACATAAATCAGGCAATAGTGTTTGGTTTTCTTGCAGTCAGAACTCACTCAGACAACCTATGAATACAAAAAGATCACGAGTTTGAATGCACATACAAATTTAAAAAAAAATAGTTTATTTCTATCAATCCATGCAGAAATTTTAAATTAATGATTTTATAAAAGGTTTTTACATGCACTACGCTATAATGTAGAAGATTGATACCTGAATCCGACTCTTCTAAGCTCTCTGAACCCATCAAGCAACTCTCTAATGGTAATATAAACCCCAGGCTCATTTTGCTCCACCCACTCACTAACTTCCAGATTGCCTACATTACTCACTGATACCGAACCTACTTCATCTCTACTCGAGCTGGTAGCCCTCGAAGCATCGATCGTGCTGTTACCATTCTCAACTCTCATTCCAGTAGCAACAACAGCAATGGAATGATGAAACAGGTGATGTGGCAGAACGTGCTCCGTTGGATCAGGAACGGATGGATAATGTCCGCCTGTTCTGCTTGATGAAGTCGAAGGTATTCTGTATGTATTGTTGTTGTTTTTGTACATTATTGTGTCTCTTCCATATGATTGTGTTGTCGAACTCTCCCTTGTTGATCCCAGCTCACCTAGCTCCAGACCATACCAAAAACAATTCTATGTAAAAGGAAGTGAACTGCAGGGTGTTGATGATGAAGATAAACATGAAGATAAATACAAATTAAAATAAGTTCTGAAATGTGAAAGGTTTTTACATCATTTTTTGAAAAAAAATATATGATGATTTTCCGAAAGGAATGATCTAATTTGTATATTGTTTTTGTAAGGAGTTTTTTGTATTTTAAAACTAAATAAGGAACTTAGTCAAAATGTCTCTAGCTAGAGATAACCCTAGATATGATTTAATTAGATAATTGCAATCAAATAATATCATTTAACTAAGAAATGCTAAATTTCAAAAGAAGAAAAATCAGTAAATATACTGATTATACACACAAAATGGAAAAAAATTATCCTCATCTTAAATATATCAATAAAAAACAAAAATTACAGGTTCAATGATATATTTATCCAAATAAAGTTGTACTATGTTTCTTAACAATGTGACTCTCACTTTGCAAAATGTCAAGAAGCATTCAAAATGACTGCCTTGTGACTGAAAATATCATCCAACATCCAGCAGTGTCCAAAAGATAAGAGGAGGAAGATACAGTGAATATGATGTTATTTCCACATAACTTCGTTCTACTAAACTAGATAAGCACAAAGCTCATTTATGACTAAATAGCATTTAGGCTATCTGAAGTAGTATTAAGAATACTAATTTGATAGTATATTTGATATTGTACGAGTCTGAACAACAATGTTTCCACAATTAACAATATCTTAAGATAACGGGGCTACATTGACTAAAACTCCATAATGAATCGATGATTTTATAAGTGAAATAAAAATGGTAAAATAGGGTCAGAGGATTAGAACTCACTTGTCATCTTCATCATCAACGTCTTCTTCATCGTCAATATCATAATTATCCTCATCATCAGCAGCAGCAACATCTAGCATGTTGGCCTGACTCTTGAACACCCAGGATAATTTGCTAAGTAGATAAATTAGCATCTAGCACTGTTATTCTTTAGTTGAAGGATTGATAGGTTATTTGAGGTGTTTAGTAGTTGGCGGGACCATTAATGATTGAAAAATGGTGGAGTTAGTAGGAGACATGTAAGGACAGGTAGCGGCTGATGGCAGGTTCATGTAATTTGCTAAGTAGATAATTGTGGTTTGTTGCATTTGTAAACTAAAGATCCACTCTAACAAGTATAAAGAACAGAACTCCGATACACCATATGTGAAAACATCTACTACATACCTATATTTACCGGTAAATATACCACCTTAATACAGTTAGGTTTTTGCACATCATAAAGTTTACCGTGACAACTACATATGTGTGCATATGCAAAGTGAAATTAAGCTTGATTAATCTTCATAAACGGGGAGCAGACTCTAAATATTAATGTTATACGAAATCCACTTTTTATTTTGATAGGCGAACTCAAAGCACTTAAATCTAGGAACAAATCAAAAGAAAGCATGTGGCAGCTATGTGAAAGAATCAATAGTGAAGTTGACCACTTTATAAGAAATTGATTCAAAATTCACACAACAAGGACTTAACCACTCAATATAGGCCAGAAAACCAAGCACTTATCTAACCTATTAAACAAAGCTATCATTGAAAACACTTAGAGAATGAAAATAAATCGATTGGTTAAATCAAGATGAGAGAACTTATAATTTTATTTTATTTGGCAAGGCTGTGATAGGACTTATAATTTTCTTTGTAGCAAAATGTCCATTCCATAAATATAAACAGGTGGATATTTTTTTTCTGGTTGTAGATGGTGATCTTAAGTCACAAAATGAAAGAAAGCAATACCTCAAATGTCTAGTAAGTTCGTGGGATGAAGAAAGTTAATATCAAAAGTTGGAATAACATTTGTTAGAATTTACATCAATTTTTTATCTTCAACCAATTTTCATACATTAGTACATCAAAATTCTCCATCATGTTTTGGCTCATTGAACATGCTATACAAGCTGTAAATAGGTATGAATATCCCACTGCAATAATAAATACACTGCATCGATCAGTGATCTATTTCTTTAAGTCTTTAAGTAGGAATTATACTAAAATTTGTTACCTTTTCTTGGGAAATGTTTTAGGGCGGTTATCCAAATAAAAATCATTTATGTCTTCGGCAGCATACAATGGACGACAATCTTTGCCAAGAGCAATTAACATTGCAGTCACCAATCCTATGCTTGTTCCAGCTATCATGTCATAATAATATGTAATCCTTGCATCATCTCTGTCACACCATAACTATCACAGTTAAATTTAAAGTTAAACCACAATACCATTTTATTATATGCTAGTTTATAGACTGATAGTTTCAGATTTTAGGATTTTTGATCTTACATTTTATCCAAAGCTAAAATTAAACAATGCATTCTAGAAATTAGTTTAATTATAATTGACATAGTACCTCAGTCCATTACCGTTCCTTTATTAATTTTACTCCTGTTTTTTTATTAAAATATGCCAAAACAAATCAAATATATCAAAGTTTTGTTGCAAATCCAAGACAAAAGGGACAGATCAATTAGAATAACATACTCAATATTTCTGTACAGCTTTAAAAAACATCAGCATTTAATAGTCAAAAACCATTTAACCATGAAAAGATTCACTATGTGATACATTACTAATATATCAACAATCAAATTTTAAGCGATAGTATTTAAATGGTAGCTTACATAACCGTCTTAAGGTATCCATAAACCAAACTCGAGAGTTTACATAACAGTTCCAAGTTGATCATCCACTATATAATATTCATTACTTACCTCAATGAAAATTAACCATGCACCTTAAGTTTGAAAACAACTTAAGAATAAAACTGTAGCTAATAAATAAACATAAGATGACATACACAATGCAATAAGTATTAGAAGGAGAAAAGAAATCCTATCCAAACTTAAGATCATTCTTAACAAAATGTTAAAAAAAAACTTTGGAATCAAAATCTGATGTAAATTACGCCTCTCATATTTCCATAACCAACAAAGATAATATCTCATTGTTTCCATATAATCCAGAGCCTATAAATAAATCAATTAAATATTCATTACTGAAGTTCGGATTCAAAAAAATCAAGAATAGTTCTTGGTATGATGCCCTTTATGTTATGCAAATATTGCACAAATGCGGAAGCACGATAAGCAGGATCTAGATTTGTCAATTGTACATCAATCTAATATGTTAGCAATTATTCTATTACATCAACAAAATAGTAAATAACTATAGCAGAGAAACAAAGAGACACAATATTTATACTGGTTCCACTATCCTCGAGATAGTGTACGTCCAGTCCAACAGAGAGAGATTTCATTCCACATGAGAGAATTACAAGAGATTACAAAATAAGAGTTTACATATCCAAACCTCAATCAGGTTTAACAAGAAGAGACGCCATTGGGGTTCACTGGCTCCAAGCCAGGATGAGTTTACACTAAAGTCTACCCCTAAATATATAGCCAGTGCAAATCTATGTGAGTCATCAATTAAATTACCAACATATGGTAATAATATAATGGAGGCAAATTACCATAACAACAAATGTGCAAACATAGGAAGTAAATCAATCCGTTTCTTTAGCATAGATGGAAGAAATCAATCCCTTCATTTATTTCCCTGCCATCTCATCAAATGCAATCAATGCATTCCCATTATAAAAATATTTATTTTCCATTCTTTGCAAATTTGCTCCAATCAATTTTGTGATTTTGTATCACCAAATTTAACACTCCACCTTGATGCAAAATCACATATCTGCAACACCCCCATCTCCAATCAAATTCTCTTCACATCATAAAACTCTTCAACAAAACTCCACCTTTAATCAAAATCTCACAATGAGACAGAAACCAAAAATGAATATTTACCAAATGGGTTCCAGCAAAGCCACCCCCCATCGCACAATTGTTAACGAGCTCAGACTACGTCCCCGCCCGCCAACAAAATATTGCAAATATCCAAAATAACAAAGAAGGCAAACACCAACGTAATCTCAACACCACCAATTAGGCCAAAAATAATTCTCTCAATCACCAATTCAAATACAGAACAAAAATACAAATCTCTGTACTCACAAAAAATCTCTCTCCTGCCACATAATCAAAACCATTACAAGCTTCACCCACCGCCTGCAAAAGATGCATCTACCATCATGAGCTGCACCACGCATAAACCAACGGTCTAAAAGTGCTTGCAATACACATCGACACCCGTCTAACACTTGACCTGAGCTCCTTCCTCGATCACCCCGGATCCCTCGAGCATCATCAACGTGAAGACCCCTGTCTAAACCACAATGATCTCTGTCTTGACACCCGTCTATCACTTGACCTGAGCTCATTTCCTGATCATCTTGGATCCTTCGAGCATCATCAACATGAAGACCCCTGTCAGAAACATGATCAAAACTTCCCAAATCCAATAGTCCCTTCAACATAGTAAACTCCATATCACGTCAAAGTTCCCAGATTGGAACGCTCTTTTCTCTCAACATAATCTCCTCCACCAAAGTCTCATTTTCTCCAAAATAGTAATAGCATAATCACCACTGAATCTACCAACCTTTGTAGAAATAATTGATGCACAATTTAAAACAAATCGCCTTGCTCTGATACCAATCTATTATGCAAATATTGCACAAATGCGAAAGCACGATAAGCAGGATCTAGATTTGTCATTTGTACATCAATCTAATATGTTAGCAATTATTCTATTACATCAACAAAATAGTAAATAACTATAGCGGAGAAACAAAGAGACACAATATTTATACTAGTTCCACTATCCTCGAGATAGTGTACGTCCAGTCCAGCAGAGAGATATTTCATTCCACATGAGGGAATTACAAGAGATTACAAAATAAGAGTTTACATATCCAAACCTCAATCAGGTTTAACAAGAAGAGACGCCATCGGGGATCACTGGCTCCAAGCTAGGATGAGTTTACACTAAAGTCTACCCCTAAATATATAGCCAGTGCAAATCTATGTGAGTCATCAATTAAATTACCAACATATGGTAATAATATAATGGAGGCAAATTACCATAACAACAAATGTGCAAATATAGGAAGTAAATCAATCCGTTTCTTTAGCATAGATGGAAGAAATTAATCCCTTCATTTATTTCTCTGCCATCTCATCAAATGCAATCAATGCATTCCCATTATAAAAATATTTACTTTCCATTCCTTGCAAATTTGCTCCAATCAATTTTGTGATTTTGTATCACCAAATTTAACACTTTACTCAACCATCGCCTATACTCAAAACAGTTTCGCATTTCCCTTGAACAGTTAGAAGACCTGCTGTCATTTCTTTCGAAGTAATATCGCTCATCATTTATGAATTTTCTGAAAAAAAATTAATTTTAAATTTCAAATACTGACTGTTATAATCTTGTTAATGGTATTTGTATATATAAGAGAAATAAGACTTGGTATTGCCAGTTGTTACATTAGACTTTGTTTCTTGTACTGATATTGTTGCATGTGCCGCTCACGACGTTGTATTTCTTGTACGCTTTCTATTTCTATATACCTAAGTAATAAAATCCTAAAAAAATTGCATCTACACATACATATTTATGCATGTGTCCATCGGAAATCATATGAAAAGAAATGGGATTATGAAAGCAACAAAAACTGCACTGACCATGCAGCTACTAGCCAAAGCAATACAAAAACTAAAGAACAAATTTACTACACCAAGTTAAATCATGTAGAGACATCAGCACATACAAAAGCGGCCACGCTGTTCCCACATCATAATTAGTAACGATGATGAGAAACATCTAGGTGTGTCTCTACCCCCAGTCTTATATTTTGTTCTTGCATGAAGTAGCCAACAATTCTGACTGCACAACGTCTTCAATCAATTCTCAATGCTATCACCTATCGATTACTCGGGTTTGTACTCCAGATCATCCACACTCTTTTGTATCCTCCAGACAACCACTGTAGATGTCGTGGACATGGCTTCAATTTAAATCACAAAGGAGTGTGTCTCTAGTCCTAAAGTAACTTCTCCCTACACCTTTCAGACCTACAACAACCAGCAACATCCTCTAAGTCAACTGAAACTACAATGTACAGATCACAAAACATGGGATGTATTTTTGAAATTGGTTAGATGTGTATAGACTGTCAAATTATGCTCTCTAAAAATGACTATTGCAGGGTGGACTTAAACTGGTGACAAACTGATAAACATCAATCACTGGACAATAATAGAGGGGTCTGTATCATACCTTGCAATGCCCATCGACAAAAACCAAATATGATCGACCGGGTAATTTTGTGACTCTAGAGACAGCATACACACTATACCAATTTGTAACCGTGTGAAACATATTTGCATACTCGATCCATGTTACTAGTATTATCGGTTCCTTGACCTACTGTAAATATATAAGTAAATAATATCTCAAACACAACAGAGGATTTAGCCATATATGAAAAGAACACTATTAGATGTTTACACTTTATACGCATAACTAAAAATCAGTACGAATCAAATAAACTATATATGTAGTTACTTAAATCCTTATTTTGAATACAATTGGCACATAAGGAATGTTTAAACATGCCAAATCAAGTCAACCATAAATGAGCATGAGGCGATGCAAATTTGGGCAATACAGCTAAACCCTCAACTATTCATAAATGTTAAAGCCAGAATTCATATAAAATAGTTAGGTTGCCCAGAAGATAACATTTTGCATTGTTATCTTGAATGAACCACAAGCATAAAAAACATGTCAACGAAATTCAGGCCTACACCGTTTCCATAGAAAAATGTTGAAGTTACATCCAGCAGCGATATTCTAAAATGTCAAATAAATAACAGATCTACAGAATCAAGTAAATTCTCATGACATTAGTGTTTTCATTTAACTAATACACAGATTAGTCAACCAATACATTTCGAAACACGTTGATTTCATGCCAATTTTCGTCTGAATATTTCGAATAATAAATAAATAAAGATCCATAACCATGAGCAGTGAAAATTATATAGTAAAACATGTAGTACCTCTCATGCCTAATTAAATACGAGAGATGCGAGATTGGCTTCTGCTAATAGTTGTTTGGCGATTGACGATTTCGCATTTTGGGGATTTTTAGTTTAGTTGTGTTCTAAAAGCGACGGAGCGAAAGTGAAGAACCGTTTTTTTGAAAGTAATGGGCAAAAGCATTTATTTTTAGTTCCCGCACAAATTTTATTATCCCACACCTCTTTTTGTCGTATGGCGTTGGTTAAGTAAGATTTTTTTCTCAAATAGTGTTAGCCACCCTGTATGCCCCATCGTTTAATGAGAAGAAGCGGAAACGCTATTCTTAATTTGCTATCTAAGCCCCATTTTGTTGTAGTGAATGGAAGCTGAATTTGGGTTTATTATGAACAATGTTTTAAATAACATTTGTTCTTAAAATCTAATTAACAGTGAAGATATGATTTAGAATTTATAAATCTTTTAATTAAGATTTAAGGAAATTTTCTAAAGTAAAATTTTCCAATTTAATACATTAAATTGGAATTGAGTTGAATTCAGTTTAGAGATAATCAAGAAGAGCTTCCGTGAAGGAAGACCGTTACTATTTATGGAATTTAAAAGGCTTTGCCATTATTCCGCTTATAGTATTAGTCTGATACGGAAATTTATATTGATTACAATTGATTGAATTTCCGTGAAGATTCCATTTTGATGGAAGATGATTTTGGGTTTATCATGAGCGATGTTTTATGCGACATTCGTTCTTTAACCCAGTTAAAGATAGGATTAATTTCCTAAAGTTGAAAAATCATTAAGTAATGATTTTTGAAGATTAAGACTAAGTTGAATTTATAATGAATCTTTAATTAGACTGAAAAGTGAATGAGGTAATTTAATTTACCGAATTCAAGAAATGTTCGAACTAGAGTACCACCAGTTTTACTCCATGCGATAGTTAAATTTGTAACTAGATTTGAACGTTAAAAAGGTAATTAAATTTACCGATAATACATTGGGTGTTAGATATAGAGTACCACCAGTTTTGCTCCATGGGAAGAATAGGTTGGGAATAGGATAATAAAATGTATGATTACTTCGGTTAGGCTCATTAATCTCGACTAGTTGATAAACCTTAATTTGGTTTAAGTTATGAAATGATATTATAAAATCTTTTGAAATGGTTTCCAAGAATATGTGAATAAAAGAATATTTGGGATTGGAATGGGGTGTATTATGTTTTTTTATAGCACTTGATTATAAGATACGCGAGTTATTCGAAACGACAGGGTTTATCCCATTCTGAATAACTGATACAACGACTAAGTCAAATATCTGAAGACTGTGGTGGAAGATCATATATCTTCACATCACACGGATGATTACCGATGTATTGATTGGGATGTACACCCAAGATGAGGTAATAAGTGGTGATCGTCCAGACGTACTTGGAGATCAACCGAATTTGCGAGGACCTCTCTCTTGTATTGGACATATGGGACGAGGAATAAGGTGCCTCCGGTTTTGTTCAGACCCAAAATGAACTTGTAAATGGATTGTATGTCTGACACTGTAATTCGTTCTATATTGATAGATTTCTATTAAATATGCCTCTGTTTGGAGGTGGAGAATTTGTTCTCATGCTTAACACCCTTCTTTGAGACGTACGATCTTAGAGGTTATATAGTGATAGACCTCAATTTTATGGCATGAATTGTCAGTGTGGCATGCTGAGATGATATGATCAAGGCTTTTGTTGAAAAGAAGGGCCTTGTAGTTGAAGATTAAAGCACAAATTTAAAATAGCGTAGTTTTGTGTTGTAGCGTTAATTCGCGAGCTTCACATCCCGGTGTGAGTCAAAAACGGGATAAGGACCTCAGGGAGGACATGCATTTCTATTTAGCTATGGGTGATGTAACACCCCACCTCCGTTAAGGTCACTCACAAAGGGAATGCCTTAACTTTGGTGGAGCATTTTAGTAAACATAACAGAAACTTACAAGACAGTTAAAATAGTACTTGAAAGATTTATAACTTTGTTTCAACAGAACCGAAATAAACTTGGTTACATCCTTTCAAATCACAATATCAGAATTCAAGTACAAAATATCAGTCTTGTACAAAAGCCTTCAGAATGCATAGTTTAAAATCATAATCCCCACAGAAGAAGACAAGCCATACTTTAAGCACTGCAAGCGGAAGAAATCTAGATCAAGCTAGAGTATTCCCTTCTACAAAACCTGGGGGGGAACAAAAGAAAGGAGGCGAAACAACAAGGGTCAGACAAAAAGTCTGTCAAGTCCAGTGATTTTCAGTTATGAACAGATAATAATAACATGACATGATCATAAAACTGGATGAGAGATAACTGTAACAGGGGTAGCAGATATAACAGAAGAACAGAATGGTATAAGCTATTGTTTTACACTTCTCTGCACTAATACTAGTATAACAGAATTAGGTGTCACCCTAATGTCTAAAATGAAAAAGAAACGGGTACAGAATAATTTCCACAGAAGAGTGTGCTAGTAATGGGCCTTTACCACCCGAACAGAAACAGACAGAAGTAGAACATATTAATCCCTACGGAAACAGAATGTAGAATTAGGTGTACACTAGTAATGGGCCTTTACCACCTGAACAGACGGTACCACACAGAAACAGACAGGTGTTACCACCCAACAGAAACAGACGGTACCAGCAGAAACATACAGAACTAAGTGTACCCTAAAACCCTACCCAAGCGATCGGCTCCCTAATACATAAATACCCTGTGCCAACCCCACAAAAGGGTGTATCATTCCCTAAAGTGGCAACGTTTGAATGACACAGACCTATTTATAGATGTCACGGCGTCTTACATCCTCAGAGGCAGACCGGGATCCATGCACACACATGACCCGGTTGGAACGCACCATCAACACCCCTCGCCATTATCAGAATGAACCGCTTATAATTAGTTCAGTAAGCGTGCCCGGACTCTACCTACTGTTGGGTCAAAGTTTTGATACCAGAAAGGGTTACTGACTAATATGGGTCCCAAACAACAGACGACTCAAGTAATTCCCCTCCTAACCTTGTGTCCCCAGAATAACAGATTTCAGAGTAACTTGTTTACAAGTTTCAGACATACAGAGTTTAGATCAACAAGTTCCTAGATAAGTTTTCAGACTAACGGATCAGATACACAGATTTAACAGACTTACAGATTAACTGGTTACAGATTAACAGGTTATAGATTGTCTAACTTTGTATTGGGCCTACAGATTCACGAAACGGGTTTATCAGATTCATTGGTCCAATTGGTTTAACCTTACCCACCCAACACGCTTTAGACATCATATTTATCTCAGATTTTCATTAATTAAATATTAATGCCCAGACCTCTCACATTAGACTGACAGTTTGCGGCTACTGGTTAGGCCGGTTGGTTCCGGGCAGGTTTCTGTCGCAAACTGAGTCTAACCTCGGGTTTCAAGCACGTTATGACTAACTTCTCACATTAGAACCTATTTTTTGCGGCCACTGGAATATGCCGGGCGGTTCCGGGTAGAATTACGCCGCAAACTCATTCTAACCTTGAGTTAGCCATGTTTATCTTTGCGGCCAATTAATTAATGATTTACCATTTATACCCACGCCTAATATACATGTCAATTATTCATAACTATAGCCAATTCAGATTATGTCAATAACGGACTAATTATATCAACTCAACAGATATAGCAGATAACAGATTTCTCAGATTAGGTGACCTAACGAATTTAGCAGATTAAGCAAACTAGCAGATTTAGCAGACAACAGATTAGGCATCTCAACAGATTTAGTTTAGCAAATTTGGCATTTTTAATAGACTTAGCAGATGACAGATTTGGCAGGTGAACAGATCTAGCAGACTAGGCAGTAGAGCAGAACTAGCAGATTAGGCAATATAACAGAACTAGTAGATTAGGCAAATATAGCAGAACTAGCAAATTAGGCAAATATAACAGATTTAATCATTCCTTAAAGTTTCCCAAACATATCTTGCCTAATTATAAATCTTTCCTAAGTTCACGTGCAAAAATAATAGTCATGATTCACAATATGATCATATACCATATATCATATGTTTCAATTTTTATTAAACTTGCATAGTACAGAAGATCCATATATATAAATTATACCAAATATAGCCATCGATTACTATGCATGTCATATATCCCAAAAATCCCTTGCTTAGGTGTTTATTTACATTAATAGATACCCTACTTTCATGTAAATCTTTATACCTAAGCCATATTCTCTTTATCTCAAATCATATGTTCAATACCCTTTATGTTATAAATATAACATGTCCAGTCATATGTCTCAGATTTATGTTCTAGCTACAGTCCATGTTCTTTCCTCAAATCAGTCACCTATTGGTCATGCCCAATTTATGCATCATTTATTTTACTGTCCCAAACATTTTATCTTATGTTGATCTCTTATGAGATTGGCTCAGGCTCGTGGTAGCCTGGCTATAAAACAGAAAGAGGAAAGAGATACAAAATAAGATCTAAACAGAACAGAACGGATATAACCTCAGATTCAGAGTTACAATTCATGTCACAATCAGAATTAACGTTTATATCGGAAAATAACTGTACTTGCCTTGGTTGGATTAAATAAAGAACTTTAATTGTTGTAGAATCATTGCAGAAGCCTTAATCTCTAATTTGAATTGAGTTGCCTAGGTTGATGTTGGTTAGCTTCTAGTTTTGATTCCAGCAGAGTAGCGACGCCATTTTTATTTTTATTAGAACAGAGGTAGAGTAGAGGCAGAATAGAATTGTGTGTAGAGAAGGCTAGGTCTTAGGCTATATTTATAGGTGTAGGAACTCATTTAGGCCCTCAGATTAACCCTAGAACTCATCAGGTCCGTCCAAACACGTCACAGCCCTCAAAATCGCACACACACGCACCAGGTTCGACCAGGGAGGTCGACCCCCAGGTCGACTGCCCAGTCGACCCCCAGGTCGACTGCCCAGTCGACCTGGTCTGGGGGATCGACTGCCCAGTCGACTCCCCAGTCGACTTGGGTCCTGGGGGGTCGACTGCCTAGTCGACTCCCCAGTCAACTTGGGCCCTGGGCGGGAAATTTCCCGCCCAGCCCACTTCTGGGTTTGAATTCGAATTTTGAATTCGAATTTCGAGCTGTTTTCAATTCTGAAATTTCCTGAAACTTCGGAGGGTCATATCTCCTTCATACGGACTCCGATTCTTGCAAATTCGGACTAGTTTTCAAGCAGAATTCCGAGACGAACGCAATGGCGCAACCCATTTCCCTTGATTCTTATTTTTAAAAATTAATTATCCTCTGATTTGTTACCTATACGTTCACAGAAAATACGGGGTGTTACATTCTCCCCTCCTTAAAGGATTTCGTCCCCGAAATCTTCAAGTTAAGAAGAATGTGTCCTACCATCCAACATCCATCTACTCAATCATCAATCACTGGCGTCCATTGTCTTTAGAAACTTCTAATGTTGTATGAACATATGCAAAGGTGTGTGTATATGTTCCTTATCTAATGCAAAGATCAGGCGGTCCACTGATTCAGTTGACTTCCTTAATGCGAATTTTGCCAGTGCCATGAGTCCAACATGTATGCAATTTTCCTACTTGATACATATCATTTCTATATGAGTGCACAACCATTCAGTCATATGCAACATCCATGTGCTGAGTCAATCATTTTGCATCCACAAAAATTGAAAATGCTCACACATCCATATGCAGTATGAGAGTGTTTTCGAGCCGATCTAGTGCCTAGTGTGTGTATATGCATCCACGAGCAACCACTTGCATCCACTTGCAACCATCAAACATAACATGTCTCAAACACATGTTTACACCCATTAGTTTCTACCTAAATTTCGAAGATTCGATCGATAGGATACAGTCGAATGATGGAAGCGAGTACAGATAAAACAAAAACTTGGTTCCCATTAGACATG
Source organism: Allium sativum (assembly GCA_030737875.1). Taxonomy (NCBI): domain Eukaryota; kingdom Viridiplantae; phylum Streptophyta; class Magnoliopsida; order Asparagales; family Amaryllidaceae; genus Allium; species Allium sativum. The sequence continues at coordinate 536,502,635 of CM060926.1, forward strand.
GGTCCTAAGTATCGGCCCCGAAGACCGAAACCAACATCAAATTGACACACAGAGGATTACCCTCTTTAGATAATGTCATAACCGGAAATCTTATCCTTATCGGAAGTATTCAGATATTTACAGATTACTGGTACAGATCAGGTTACTGAACTAAGCATGATATAACCCAGAATGTATGCGTCCTACTTGACGCCTAACACAGATATCTCTCAAACCCCAACCTATCATAACAGATGAGTCATAACCCTTATGGGTCTGAGTCTACAGCGGAATCAGAAATAATACTAGTATTAAAGTGCAGAGTATCGATTACAAAATCAAAATACCAGAATCAGAAAGAGTCTTAACTCCATAATCAGATTAAGAAATTAAACCTACTATAGGAATTTTCCTATTTCTATCCTAGCCACTAGCCTCAAGAGTATTCGCCTGCCCTCCTTGCCCTCGTCTCTTCAGGCAGTCCCTAGTGAAGTGTCCCATCTCACCATAGTTGAAGCAAGTGCCCTTCCTTTTTCTACAATCCTTGTTCAGATGAGTCGAGCTTCCACAGGTAAAGCACTTTTTCCCCTTCTTATCTTCAAACTTCTCATCCTTCCTTTGTGTTTCCTTTTTGGGCCCTGCTTTCTTATTCTGTGGTTCTTCCTTCTTTGTCTCTTTCGGGCCCTTGTCTTCCTCGTGCAGTAGTGCCATGTCCACCAATTTCTCGTAAGTCGCTCCCATGGGTCATGGCTAGGCTGTGCAGTGGTTCGTTCAATCCTTTAACAAAGAGAAGAGCCTTTTTATGCTGAGTGTTGACTAAATCCAATCCGAACCTAGCTAGTTGGTTGAACTGGTTGGCATACTCCTTGACCGTCATACTTCCTTGCTTAAGAGATAAGAACTTTTCCAGTTGTAAACTTCGTTCAGCTTGCGAGAGGAATTTTGTCTCAAACCTTGTTCTGAAATCCATCCATGTCTCAACCGGCCTCTCGGCGTTAGTGACTTCCCACCAGTAGGAAGCTTCGTCTTTGAGCAGCCATACCGCCAACTGTACCTTCTGCCTATCATCCACCTCGAAGATAACGAATAGATCCTCAGTTTCTTTGAGCCAGTTCCTCGCTTCTACGAATGATTCAGTTCCCTTGAAATCCTTTCCACCCATGGCCCTAAAATCTCTACAGATCTTTGAGAAAGTAATTGCACGAGGAGGGGGTGGAGGAGGGGGATCATTTGCTGGACCTGCGGCGGCGGTCCTAGCCTCAAGATATTGACGAAACCAACCGGGTACATGAACACCCTCTGGTATCTCGGATGCTTCAGACATGCTGAAACGAAAAAGGAAAGATTCAATACAAAAAAGGACTGAAGGAAAGATATATGGCTCTTGGGGATCAGTTTTTTCAAAATAAGCTTTATTATTGAAAATACTTCCTTTCAAAACCATTTTGAAAATAGTTTTCTAAAACTTTTATCTAATCTGGTAACCTTTAGCTCTGATACCAAGTGTAACACCCCACCTCCGTTAAGGTCACTCACAAAGGGAATGCCTTAACTTTGGTGGAGCATTTTAGTAAACAGAACAGAAACTTACAAGACAAATAAAATAATACTTGAAAGATTTATAACTTTGTTTCAACAGAACCGAAATAAACTTGGTTATATCCTTTCAAATCACAATATCAGAATTCACGTACAAAATATCAGTCTTGTACAAAAGCCTTCAGAATGCATAGTTTAAAATCATAATCCCCACAGAAGAAGACAAGCCATACTTTAAGCACTGCAAGCGGAAGAAATCTGGATCAAGCTAGAGTATTCCCTTCTACAAAACCAGGGGGAAACGGAAGAAAGGAGGCGAAACAACAAGGGTCAGACAAAAAGTCTGGCAAGTCCAGTGATTTTCAGTTATGAACAGATAATAATAACATGACATGATCATAAAACTGGATGAGAGATAACTGTAACAGGTGTAGCAGATATAACAGAAGAACAGAATGATATAAGCTATTGTTTTACACTTCTCTGCACTAATACTTGTATAACAGAATTAGGTGTCACCCTAATGTCTAAACTGAAACAGAAACGGGTACAAAATAATTTCCACGGAAGAGAGTGCTAGTAATGGGCCTTTACCACCCGAACAGAAACAGACAGAAGCAGAAAAGATTAATCCCTATGGAAATAGAATGTAGAATTAGGTGTACACTAGTAATGGGCCTTTACCACCCGAATAGACGGTACCACACAGAAACAGACAGGTGTTACCACCCAACAGAAACAGACGGTACCAGCAGAAACAGACAGAACTAAGTGTACCCTAAAACACTACCCAAGCGATCGGCTCCCTAATACATAAATACCCTGTGCCAGCCCCACAAAAGGGTTTATCATTCCCTAAAGTGGCAACCTTTGAATGACAAAGACCTATTTATAGATGTCACGGCGTCTTACATCCTCAAAGGCAGACCGGGATCCATGCACGCACATGACCCGGTTGGAACGCACCATAAACACCCCTCGCCATTATCAGAATGAACCGCTTATAATTAGTTCAGTAAGCGTGCCCGGACCGTACCTACTGTTGGGTCAAAGTTTTGATACCAGAAAGGGTTACTGACTAATATGGGTCCCAAACAACAGATGACACAAGTCATTCCCCTCCTAACCTTGTGTCCCCAGACTAACAGATTTCAGAGTAACTTGTTTACAAGTTTCAGACATACAGAGTTTAGATCAACCAGTTCCCAGATAATTTTTCAGACTAACGGATCAGATACACAGATTTAACAGACTTACAGATTAACTGGTTACAGATTAACAGGTTACAGATTGTCTAACTTTGTATTGGGCCTACAGATTCACGAAACAGGTTTATCAAATTCATTGGTCCAATTGGTTTAACCTTACCCACCCAACACGCTTTAGACATCATATTTATCTCAGATTTTCATTAATTAAATATTAATGCCCAGACCTCTCACATTAAACTGACAGTTTGCGGCTACTGGTTAGGCCGGTTGGTTCCGGGCAGGTTTCTGTCGCAAACTGAGTCTAACCTCGGGTTTCAAGCACGTTATAACTAACTTCTCACATTAGAACCTATTGTTTGCGGCCACTGGAATATGCCGGGCGGTTCCAGGCAGAATTACGCCGCAAACTCATTCTAACCTCGAGTTAGCCATGTTTATCTTTACGGCCAATTAATTAATGATTTACCATTTATACCCACGCCTAATATACATGTCAATTATTCATAACTATAGCCAATTCAGATTATGTCAATAACGGACTAATTATATCAACTCAACAGATATAGCAGATAACAGATTTCTCAGATTAGGCGACCTAACGAATTTAGCAGATTAAGCAAACTAGCAGATTTAGCAGACAACAGATTAGGCATCTCAACAGATTTAGTTTAGCAGATTTGGCATTTTTAACATACTTAGCAGATGACAGATTTGGCAGGTGAACAGATCTAGCAGACTAGGCAGTAGAGCAGAACTAGCAGATTAGGCAATATAACAGAACTAGTAGATTAGGCAAATATAGCAGAACTAGCAAATTAGGCAAATATAACAGATTTAATCATTCCTTAAAGTTTCCCAAACATATCTTGCCTAATTATAAATCTTGCCTAAGTTCACATGCATAAATAATAGTCATGATTCACAATATGATCATATACCATATATCATATGTTTCATTTTTTATTAAACTTGCATAGTACAGAAGATCCATATATATAAATTATACCAAATATAGCCATCGATTACTATGCATGTCATATATCCCAAAAATCCCTTGCTTAGGTGTTTATTTACATTAATAGATACCCTACTTTCATGTAAATCTTTATACCTAAGCCATATTCTCTTTATCTCAAATCATATGTTCAATACCCTTTATGTTATAAATATAACATGTCCAGTCATATGTCTCAGATTTATGTTCTTGCTACAGTTCATGTTCTTTCCTCAAATCAGTCACCTATTGGTCATGCCCAATTTATGCATCATTCATTTTACTGCCCCAAACATTTTAGCGTATGTTAATCTCTTATGAGATTGGCTCAGGCTCGTGGTAGCCTGGCTATAAAACAGAAAGAGGAAAGAGATACAAAATAAGATCTAAACAGAACAGAACAGATATAACCTCAGATTCAGAGTTACAATTCATGTCACAATCAGAATTAACGTTTATATCGGAAAATAATTGTACTTTCCTTGGTTGGATTAAAGAAAGAACTTTAATTGTTGCAGAAGCCTTAATCTCTAATTTGAATTGAGTTGCCTAGGTTGATGTTGGTTAGCTTCTAGTTTTGATTCCAGCAGAGTAGCGGCGCCATTTTTATTTTTATTAGAACAGAGGTAGAGTAGAGGCAGAATAGAATTGTGTGTAGAGAAGGCTAGGTCTTAGGCTGTATTTATAAGTGTAGGAACTCATTTAGGCCCTCAGATTAACCCTAGAACTCATCAGGTCCGTCAAACACGCCACAGCCCTCAAAATCGCACACACACGCACCAGGTTCGACCAGGGAGGTCGACCCCTAGGTCGACTGCCCAGTCGACCTGGTCTGGGGGGTCGACTGCCCAGTCGACTCCCCAGTCGACCTGGGTCCTGGGGGGTCGACTGCCCAGTCGACTCCCCAGTCGACTTGGGCCCTGGGCGGGAAATTTCCCGCCCAGCCCGCTTCTGTGTTTGAATTCGAATTTCGAGCTGTTTTCAATTCTGAAATTTCCTGAAACTTCGGAGGGTCATATCTCCTTCATACGGACTCCGATTCTTGCAAATTCGGACTCGTTTTCAAGCAGAATTCCGAGATGAACGCAATGGCGCAACCCGTTTCCCTTGATTCTTATTTTTAAAAATTAATTATCCTCTGATTTGTTACCTATACATTCATAGAAAATACGGGGTGTTATTGGTGATGTCATGGTATGGATCCCAGACATTTTTACTTATGTGGTTGATGAATTGTGAGGCGCCTTGGATATGAATGGTCGCCAATGGCCAAGTGATAGGGCTGATAGGACCGGGAAACATATTATTCAGGAACAACCAATCCACAAATGTTAGGTGTGGACCAGCCTTGACGCTAACCAAGGGCTCACCACATTCTGAGTCCTGAGGCATTTTCCAGAGTGTCTCGAAACCAGTGAGGTAGTTCCCTTGCCTCGACTCATAAATAGAATCCAATTTTCAATACGTGACTTTTCAGTTTTAGCTGTAAATCTATATGGAGACATAGTAGGATGGGGTACTATGCCGTCTATGATTGATACATTTATATTTGAAGTTTTTTGACACTATGCACTTATAGTAATATCAATTTTTTTTAAAGCGTATCAAGCATGTTTGGCTATTATAAGGTAAAACTCTATCCTCTTGTTTGTGTTGAATTGTGTGATGAAACCTGAGTCTTATAATAGCTTCATTTTCCAAATAAAGAATTGCATTGTTTCTTGTATTTAAACCAGTTCATATGAAGTAAACCCGTTCCTTGTCATACATCGTGGTCCCATGATTTTTCAACTTTTAAAGTAAAGTTTAATAACTATTTTTAGTTCTCACACCGGTCCCATGACAAACTCGGAGTTTATTGTTTCCACCTAAACTCTGGGTACGCAAATTTTCCACATGGGCAGCTAGTAGTTTTGATTTTCGCAGATATTTCTTTTCATAGGATCCTGCATTACGACTGGAGCTATATATGGAATGTGTTGTATCCATGTATTCCTTTCAGCTGTGGTGGTTGATGTTTTCCACTGAACATTATATTCACGTATTATATTTTCCGCTGTTTTGTAATTTAAATATCTGATATTATTTTCCGCTGTATGTTATTTATTTGAACTCTGGTATCTTGTACTCTGATGTAAATTGTTTTAATAGCAATGAAATGTTCTGTTGTTCTATGTTACGATGCGTCATGTTCTCATTACAATCCGAGTTCTCGAGCGGTCTTGGTCGGTTTAGCGATCGATTCAGACCGGGCGAAATTCAGTGCATAATAGTTTGGTATCAGAGCTCTGGTTTACAAAGCTCGAGAATAAGATACATTAGAACCGAGCGAAAAAATTCATCAGAGATAGGATTAGTAACATCCTATAAGAATGACTCGTAAGAGATAGGGTTAATATTACCCTAGGATGAATTTGAAGAGTATTATTTGAGGAAAAACGAATTTAATTTTGAAAATTATATCTTATTGTACGTATTTGAGTATTTTATTTGATATTGATTTTAGACTACCAAGTATAAAATATTTTGCGTATACGTCTGATCCACGTGTATTCGAAGTCTCAAATATACTAGGTACATATAAAATCACACTCTGGTCGCTGGGGATTACTCTGATGATAGCTCGAGCATCATCAGTGTTTATGTTCGAGTTTCGAAAATGTGATATCTATATATTTCTAATTGACTGGTGTGAGAACCAAAACTTTGTTAGAGTTTATTGTTTGTGATTTCGCATTGAAAATATGATTCTAAGTATATATATATAAAAGATATATGTTTGAAAAGCTAATTAACTAATTGATTGTTGGTTGTGATGTGTGATTATTAGTTTAACTAATTGAAATATTGGAATTATAAACCAATGTGAAAATGAAAGATAAATTTAGCCTAATTGAATTTAATATTGAACTAAATTGAAAATTAGTTCGAATTGGATATATATATACATGTATATATTTGTTGTACAGGTTATTGCGTGGAAGCTAAGAAGAGGAATAAAGTTGTACGACCGACCAATTGGTACATGTTTACTATATTGATTAGGTTTGATGATTTTATGAGCCGATTGGCTTTTGGATTTTCTTTTGATATATGAGAGTCTGTAGAGGACATTTGTAGCTGTACCGGTCAACCTGTACAAAGGAGGTTATGGTGAAAATTTTCGAAAATTTAAGGCGTTAGCCAAATTTCAAGAAATTAGAAAGTTCTTAGAAACTAAAAAGTTGAAGAACTTGAGTCAAGCGAAGGTCGAGTTGGTTAAATAATTTAGTTCCTTCTTCCTTTTCGGGGACAAAAAGATTTTAAGTGGGGGAGGTTGTAACAACCCGTATTTTTGGAACCAATTTAAAATTTATTTTTAGCTGATTTACAAAGAAATTAAATATTTTAGATAAATTATATTGAGAATAAATGACTTAAAGTTTATTTGAATCGATATTAGAACGTATAAATAAAAAACTTAATTAAAATGAGCTTGAAATGGCGCGGTAGTTTAAAATTTTGATTTTAAACTTTGAATGAATGTATAGAATTCAATATAAATCAGAATTTTATAAAGTAAGAAACTTTGGAATATTTTGAATTGTAATTTTCTAAAGAATGTAAGAAATTGAGATTTCACTGTATAAATTGTAAGTTATGTTTAAATCGAAATTTAGAATAGTCGCTATGGAATATATATATATATATATATATATATATATAGCCCTTAAAAATAGACATTTTGCATGCGGATGAATTTGGACTCGAAACCACTTCCAGTGAGTTCAAAATGTCGTTTGTGACTTAAAAAATAAACATCGATACCTTTAGAGTTGGTGAGATTTGGTCATTTTAATTAGATGTATGACCAAAATATCACTTTTTGCATGCGGATGAATTTGGACTCGAAACCACTTTCATTGAGTTCAAAATGTCGTTTACAACATCAAAAAATGTAAACAGTGATATATTCCGAGATTCGGTAATTTGGCATCTTGGTTGGGTTTTGGTTTGGCTAAATCTAGCACATTCTATATAACCAAATCAGCCCCTCTTCCTCTCATTCATCCCAAACACTTACAAGAAAATGAAAATGGGGAAGGGAATGGGAAACAGAAATTCCTAAGCTAGGTTTTGCAATTGGAAGCTCAATTATTGAGGGAATCAAGTGTAGAAGCTTTGGTAAGCCTACTCTTCGTCTTCTCTATCTTCTCTAGCTTATCTCCTCTCCTTATTCTGAGGATTCCTATGACCTAATTCTTAGGAAACTCATTTATATGTGTCTAGATTGAAGATTAGCGTGCTATATTAGAAGAGAGGTTGCTCTAACTTGTCATTGGATTGATTTCTTGTTTGTAAACAAGCAAAGGTAGGTTCTTTGTGAGTTCTTCATGAACTCACATCCATGCTACAAGCCTAGAGGCTTGTAAAGTGTAATTTAGGTTTGTATATATGCATATGAATGGGTTAGATAAATATACACTCTGCGGTTCATTAGTTTGTTTCATTAAATTGGAATTTCTCATTTAGATTTTGCACACAATCGAATTCATATGCTATGAGTTGAATTGTGATCTTGCGAACCTCTGTTATTGCCGCAGAAAAGTCCCAAGTCTTCACAAGTCGCTTGAATCACTTTTGCATGCTTTGGTTTGGAATTTGGTTCACTTTTGAGCTTATAATCAAAATCATTGCAATCTCACGTATATAAGTTTATGTATGTTTGTATGTGTTCTTGAGTTGTTACGACGAGATTTTGAGGCCTTATTATCATCTAGATCAAGTGCATAACCTCCGTAGTTCGCCGGAAATGATTCATATAAGGTTTGGCTAAAAATAATAATCAAATTGAACCATTTGACAGTTGACTGGTCAAAACAGACCAGTCGACTGGTACCTGCTACCCGAGGAAAAAATAATTTTGGTGTCTGCTGGTAAGTTGACCAGTCGACTGGTAAAAAACAAACCTATCGAATGGTCCTGCTGCCTTTTTGATAGTAGACCGGTGGAAACCACAGTCTACTGTATAGGTTGTTTCAAGCACTTTCGCGGCCGGGTTTCAGCCCATTTCGCCTTTGTTTGTGACTTCTCTAATTCACATATTTCAGCAGCTCGATTTTTACGAAATCATTTTATAAAATCGTCAATTAAAGACCAACATAGTGGAAACTAATGGTGAGAACTCTCTCACTCAAGTATTTTATACAGTTTTGTATTTTTATAACTGGATATATATATATGTATATATATATATTGATTGTCTGTGATTGCAATATGTTTTGTGGTTGATGGTTGGTTACAGTTTTAATGTTATTATCATCAAACTGTGAATATATGTGATGTTAAAAATAAACACTTATATTATAAATTAGTTTGGGATGACAATTTGTCCACCTGTCTCCCAGATAATAAATAAATTCACATGGACTATGATGTAAACCCCACATGAGTATTAGGACGTTTATTTTACACATCGCCCAAGTATACAAATAATAACATTTGTTTGATGGTTGAAAACTTCACACGGGTTTGGAGATGATAATTAATTCACATCTTCATTGGATTTAATTGTATGTCAACCGATTGATTGACAGACTGTTATAAGCATTATTTAATTATTTAATGCTTGTACAGTTGTAAATTGCACTCTGAATGTGAATTGAATGTTTAATAGTTGTTTATCACTATTTGTGAATACATGTGATGCATGAAATCCATATAAACAAAATTATATGGTAATTGATTGAGTCTGATTCCAATTCAGAAATAACGAATATTTTAAAATAATATTCAATGAAGAATCAAAATATGATTTTGATGTCCGATTTTGGGTGGACACGAAAATAATGAAATAATTTTGGATGAAATACTCCAAGTTTGAAAAAATAAAAGATATTTTTATCTGAATGAAATGATTAGAAACTAAAATAAAGAATTGATATGGTTTTAATATAACCAGAATTTTTCCAACGTGTGAATTGGAAAGGATTTAAATGGAAATAATCTTCGGAATATTTCAATATTGGATTCCGTAATTATAGGAATATTATTGAGGAATTTGAAAGATATAGATATCGTTATTCCCAATACGATATCCGTTGGTTTCAGAATTTGATATTGAATATAAGTCGTTATAATTTCTATTCATAGCCTTGTATTTGATATCAAATTGGATTTTGGGTTTATCATGAATAATGTCATTAATAACATTGTTCTTAAACCCAATTGAGAAAAGAATAATTCTTTTAATTAAGATTAATGAAGTATTCCAATTAATACATATAATTGGGATTAAATGGAAGTTGATTTTGGGTTTATTGTGAACGATGTTATAAATAACATTTGTTCTTAAAACCTAATTAACAGTGAAGATATGATTTGGAATTTATAAATCTTTTAATTAAGATTTAAGGAAATTTTATAAAGTAAAGTTTTCCAATTTAATACATTCAATTGGAATTGAGTGGAATTCAGTTTAGAGATAATCGAGATGAGCATCCGTGAAGGAAGACCGTTACTATTTATGGAATCTAAAAGGCTTTGCCGTTATTCCACATATAACATTAGTCTGATACGGAAACTTATATCGATTACGATAGATCGAATTTCCATAAAGATTCCATTTTGATGGAAGATGATTTTGGGTTTATCGTGAGTGATGTTTTATGCGACCTTCGTTCTTTAACCCAGTAAATATAGGATTAATTTCCTAAAGTTGAAAAATCATTAAGTAATGATTTTTGAAGATTAAGACTAAGTTGAAGTTTTAACGAATCTTTAATTAGACTGAAATGTAAATGAGGTAATTTAATTTACCAAATTCAAGAAATGTTCGAACTAGAGTACCACCAGTTTTACTCTGTGCGATAGTTAAATCTTTAATTAGATTTGAACGTTTAAAATGTAATTAAATTTACCGATAACATAATAGGTGTTAGATATGGAGTACCACTAGTTTTGCTCCATGGGATGAATAGGTTGGGAATGGGATAATAAAATGAATGATTACTCTAGTAAGGCTCGTTAATCCCGACTAGTTGATAAACCTTAATTTGGTTTAAGTTGTGAAAAGATATTATAAAATCTTTTGAAATGGTTTCCAAGAATATGTGAATAAAATAATATTCTAGATTAGAATGGGGCGTATGATGTGTTTTTATAGCACTTGATTATAAGATACGTGAGTTATTCAGAAAGACCGGATTTAACCCATTTTGAATAACTGATACGACGACTAATTCGAAGTTTGAAGACGGTGGTGGAAGACCGAAGATCTTCACATCGTATGGATGATTTCTGATGTCTTGATTGGGATGTACACCCAAGATGAGGTAATAAGTGGTGATCGTCCAGACGTACTTGGAGATCGAACGGATTTGCAAGGACCTCTCTTCTATATTGGACATATGGGACGAGGAATAAGGTGCCTCCGGTTTCGTTCAGACCTAGAATGAACTTGTAAATGGATTGTATGTCTGACACTGTATTTCGTTCTGTATTGATTGATTTCTATTAAATATGCCTCTGTTTGGTGGCAGAGAATTTATTCTCTTGCTTAACACCCTTCTCTGATACATACGAGCTTAGAGGCTATATATTGATAGACATCAATTTTACGGCATGAATTGTCAGTGTGGCATGCTGAGATGCTATGATCAAGGCTTTTGTTGAAAAGCAGGGCCTTGTGGTTAATGATCAAAGCACGACTTTAAAATAGCGTAGCGTTTTGTTGTAGCGTTAATTCGCGAGCTTCACACCCCGGTGTGAGTCAAAAAGGGGATAAGGACCTCAGGGAGGACATGTGTTTCTTTCTAACTATGGGTGATGTTATGGTATGAAGCCCAGACATTTTGCTTCTATGGTTGATGGATTGCGAGGCGCCTCGGATATGATTAGTCGCCAATGGCCAAGCGATAGATCCGATAGGACCGGGAAACGTATTGTTCAGGAATAACCAATCCATAATCGTTAGGTGTGGACCAGCCCTGACGCTAACCAAGGGCTCACCAGAGTCTGAGTCCTGAGGTATTTGCTAGAGTGTGTCGAAACAGTGAGGAAGATCCCTTGCCTCGACTCATAGATGGAATCCAATTTCTAGTACGCGATTTTCCGTTTTAGTTGTAAACCTATATGGAGACAAGTAGGATGGGGTACTATGTCGTCTATGATTGATACATTTATATTTGAATTTTTTTGACACTATGCACTTATAGTAATATAAAAATAATTTTTTTTAAAGCGTATCAAGAATGTTTGGCTATTATAAGGTAAAACTCTATCATTTGATTTGTGTTGCATTGTGTGATGTGAACTGAGTCTTATAATAGCTTCATTTTCCAAATAAAGCATTCGTTGTTTTTTGTATTTAAACCGGTTCATGTGGAGTAAACCCATTACGTGTCATACAAAGTGGTCCCTCGACTTGTTTTCTTGCCTAAAACACCCCACTGTAAATTTGGGAAATGGTATTTCACAATTAATTAAAAAGTTTCATGCTGTTATCTAGAAATATTTGCAATATTTCCTTTTTTCTTGGATGCATTGTTCGACCAAATTTTTCACTTGATTTGTCAAGACATTTTTTTATGCAACATGCACTTGTTTCTCACTCTGGCTTGGCACATCCATGATATATAGACATTTAGAGAGTGTATATATGTATATACACACAGTTGTGTATGTATATGTATATCATTCGAATTTCGCCTTTGCATTGTTAGTTCATGCATGTTTGTTGCTGTGTTTATGTACATACTGCTGACTCATTATTGTCTTGTCATACTAATGTATATTGGGTTGACTGATCCTTGTTTCACCAATTCTTGTTTGGCCTGGAAATTGTTGCATACTTGAGCTTGACCCTTAACCATACAAAGACCTGTAGTTTCACACACACATATGTACTTGCTGTTTGTCTTCACTTGTATACATTGTGATGCACTTGTATACTGCTATGTATTTATATTTCTTCATTGATGCAGTGCCTCTTTGTCAAGATATTTGAGCTTGAGTGTTGATCTAAACATGTTAAACTTGCACTTTGCACATGTTTGTGCAATTTCCTTTCGAACTGCTCTGAGTTGAATTATTGTTTGCTTGTGTATGTTCCCTCTCATGTGTTTTGTCATATTGTAGTGCCATTCATGTGCGTATATCAGCCTTGTACCTGTGTTTTGTATTTAAAATTGTTGAGCCTTTGTTCCCCAAAGTGTTTGCATGCATTTGTGCATTTCTTTGTCCTTTGTGTTAGTCCGGCTTGACTTTATCACCACTGTTTTGGGTCAGTATCATTCTTCATATTGATATATATATATATACATACATAGATGTGCGTGTGTGCGTATATATATATATATATATGTTTATAAAATTATGTCCACTGCCTTGAATACTTGTACACGATCATACTGCCCTGTCCATATCCATGTATTTGAACTGTCTTGAGCTTAAGCTCTGTTGCATGCATATGCTTTCCCGGCTTGTGTATATATTGCTGTTCCATACTTGACCCAGTGCACCAATCATTTTTTGTCTTGTCCATTTTGTTCATTTATGTACTCTGGTCTGGCTTGAACTAGAAACTTGAATTAGTGTTGGACCTAAAATGTTTTGATCTTCTTTGTATTACTTTCTTTGATGGGCTCTTGTGCTTGTGCCATGATCCTTGCTGTTGTGTCAATAATTTGCAAACATACATATGTGCTCCTGTTATTGGCATATGAAACTGCCTTGTTCACCCATTCTTGCACTTGTGTTATTTGGTCTTCATCTTGGTTTTGTTTGGGCTTGTTGTACATTGTAGCGTGCTATCTTGATATATACTGACATGCACACTGTTCATATATTAGAGATGAACACTTCATGTATACATACACATCACGTGTGTGTGTGTATGTTGTTGCTTTTACCACTTGCCATTTCTTTCGACCTGTTTGGCTTGAACTGTGTACTCACTGATATTTGACCATATTCCCCCTGCATAGAATATATGTGTATATACATACACATGTATGTGTATACATGTATCGTGCATGTGCAATTTACATATGAGAGCTATTTGAATGACAGATAATCTATGAGCACTAGAGATACAATCTGCCTTGTGGTATTTACATTATATCACTGTGACTATCATAAGTAGTCAGAAACAGATAGATGAATATGCATATCAGACCAAGTCATGAAATATGATGAGAAACACACCAAAATTATGAGGCAAATAAGATTAAAATAAATTTATATCTGCTAGAATTTAAAAATATTTTTGTTCTAGTTCACTGTGTGTGTTTCTGTGATGAATATGTAGGTGACAGGATTGACTGTGAAGCAGATTGAAGACTAGTGTGTCAGTGAGTGACAGAATATATGTAACTAAGTGATTGAGAGAAATGTAGTGAGGTGACAATGTATATGAAATTGAATATAACATTGAAATGTAACTAAGTGAACACTGAGTATTGTAGTGAGAGCTGAATGTAATAAATCACTGAGATGTACAATAGTGGAGTTAGAAATTTGTACTAATGAAATGTTTAAATAAAATATTATATTTAAATAAAATACTATTTAAAAATTTAAATTCTCATGCAGTAGTATTCTATTCAAATATAAAAAAATTGCATAGCTTCAAATATAAATATTTATTTCTGTATGTGATGTAGTAGAATAGTACAATTACTAACACATTTATAATATATACATATTTGTTATAATCAAACACAAATCATATAATTGTTACATACAACAACGAGAAGATAAGATGATCAACAATTTAACATTGGAACGAAGCTCAAATATTAAAGACAAAAATATATTTTGTTGTATATTAGTGAATTTAGTTATAATGTGATTCTTTTATATGCTGATCACACATAAAAATATCATTTTGAAAGTTATTTTAGAAAAAAAAATTATCTTTTGTACTTTTTTTCATAACCAAGAGGATTTAAAATTCCCAAAAGAAAATTAAAATAAAAAAGGAAATTATAAACATATGCTGAAGCCGACTTTTCGTTGTTTGAAATTATATCTCAGACGTCTGGAACAAAAGTCAAATGTCTTAAATATATTTTCAATTGCCTTTCTTAACCAATCTTTGCATAGTTTTGTTTTTTCTTTTTCATGTAAAATTTCAGTTGTCTGATTTTTATTTTCGACTAGCTGATCTATGTGAGAGAAAATGTCTCTTCATAGACTCAAATTCTGGACAGCTGCTTTTTTAAAGGTTGCAATTTTTCTAATGGCTACAACCATTTGACTGGAACATTTCTTAACTACAAATAAAGTTAAAATATATCCTTTTAACTTACTATTCTTGCTTGCCTTCTATGTTTTGTACTATAGTGATTTACATAGCATTCAGTCTTTTCCTTCCTATATTCTGCACGTTTAAACCATCGTGTCAAAGAGATTATAACAAGGCTGTAACTTTATTGACTCGTCTACGTTGTTCAAGAGCACACAATCAAACATGTTCTTACTGTCCGTAAATGAAGTCATGTCAGAGATCTTCAAACATGAAGTTCTGTTTGGCAGTTCAAGCAATTTTTAATATACATATTTCTCTAGGTTAAAAGATTGTCTTGCTAGTTAATTCATAAAAGGTTCCTAGGGACTAGACGTAGGAAAAGTGCTCTAAATCAGTATATATTTCGGTGTGTGTTTTCACTTGCTTTACTATACAACTTATGAAATTATTTGTTAAATTTATTGTCAAAAAATAAAGAGTGGAAGAATTTTTTTTCCTTAAATTTGGAGAACCGTGCGGTTCAAAGAGGTGGTCTAGTGGTTCTTAAAGGGTTTTGAGGTTAAATCTGGTTTGTGAACACGCAAGGTTATTTCAATTTCAGAGCCATGGCGCTCCAAGATCAAAGGTAAACCGTGGTCGAATCTAGGTTGGTTTGGGTCTTTAAAGCACTACTCCCACTAAACAATTTGCCTATTTCTTCAGTTGTGAAATTAGAGCTTTTCCACAGAATGACCCCTAGTTTCTTTAGATTAAACTGAAA
Organism: Allium sativum; assembly: GCA_030737875.1. Taxonomy (NCBI): domain Eukaryota; kingdom Viridiplantae; phylum Streptophyta; class Magnoliopsida; order Asparagales; family Amaryllidaceae; genus Allium; species Allium sativum. The sequence continues at coordinate 536,518,348 of CM060926.1, forward strand.
TTTGTCCATTTCTTCTTGAAAGTAATCATTCCATTTGCGTGCGTATCGGATTTTTCCTAAACGCAAATCTATCGTTGACCTAGGAAAAGCCCAATGTCGTTTATACCGGAAGATGGAAGAAGCCATGTTTAGTAACTAGAGTGTCGAGACGGAGGAAGTAAATAAATAGTAGTCACAAATTTTTTCAATCTTTCATTTCATTCAAAATCATAATTTCACGAGCATTTTTCATTCTTGGCCCTATTTTTTTAATCCCACTTTTAGCCTCTTTTTGCAAAATATTGCAAATATAGTCCCCTTTAGCCACGTAAGCCTTGACTAGGCCAAGGCATGAATACTGGCGCAATTTGTGACTGCGCCGGTATTTTTAAAAAGGAAATTTCCTTTGGGGCGCAATGCAGGATTGCGCCCTGAGAGATTTACAAAGAACCAAAAGCTCTCTATAAAATCCCCTATCCTGGGGAGCAATCCTGGATTGCACCCTTAGGGAATATAGGTTAAATTTCTCTCGGGGCGCAATCCAGGATTGCGCCCCAAGAGATTTACAGAGAGAATATAAACTTGCTTTTCCTTTATTTTCTCATTTTCCATTTCTAATTCTTTACTCCTCAATAAAAGAACCCAAAAGCTAAATTTAAAAACTTCAGATCCTTCATTGTTATTCAACAAAACAAGAATCTTTTATTGCGGATCAAAGTGAGAAGTAAAAGAGTTTGGCTTTTGTTAGATTATCGATAGGTATGCGTTTGTTTTTCATTTTTTTTTAGATCTATCCAATCTAAGTTTTTATGAACTTGTATTTAACGTAGAACGGCGTCGAACTATATTGCTACTATATGCTATGATGGCGGAGAATTGGTTGTCGATGAACATAAATGTGGAATATATAATGGTGGATCTAGTAATCCGACAAAAGTTTTTGTAACAACCCGGAATTTTGGGGCTAATTTAAAATTTTTATTTTAAGAAATTTTAAAGGAAATTTAATATTCGAAATAATTTATTTTAAATAATCATGGCAAAAAAATTAATTTTTAATCAAAAATAAACAAACTCAGGTTAGAAACATATTTTTTTTTTATGTAAAATAAAAGAGTTACATTTTTCAATGTAAATAAAAGATTAAATAAAAATCACTGTGAGATTTCTAATTTTAAAAATTAATTATTTAATTTTTATTGCATTCATTTGATATGAAATTCACGTTGTATGTTGTATATACTTCAATGTTGATTGTGCTGTGATTGTGATGAACGATGGATTGTGATTGGGTATTCATGTTTGTTAAAATGTTGTGTATACGATAAAATCATAATTCATTGTATATATAAAATATGTTAGATTCATGTGTGTTAAATTTGGTGTATAAAATAAATATTATATTTTTATTTTATACACAAGAACAATAATGTTCATGTTTGAATTGAATAAAGGTATGACATGGAAAGAAGATTTATTTTGGTCAAACATGATTATTGAATTAGAAAACATAGCTTTGTCAAATTTGAGCATTGAAAATAAAAACACCTTCCTTGTCAAATTTGAACATTGAACGAAAAAAAAACACATTTTCTTGTCAAACTTGTGTTTGGAAATAAAAACATATTTTATGTCATTATCTAAAAAAAAACATGCTTTCAATTAAAATATACATTTTAATGTTATATGATAAAAATAGAAAAGGATTCATGTTTTAGGATAGAGAAAAACATGAGTTCATTAAAGTTAACATTTTTATGTTAAAAATACAAATAAAATCATTGATTTTATATATAAAAAAAATATATTACATTAAGTGGTTGACATATAAAGGCATTGATCCTATTTGTCAGGATTTACTATGTGTCAAATATAACCTTGAATTGTTAACATATAAAATATCATTTTTATATGACACTATAATTCATGGGAAAATGTTAACATAGAAAAATGTAAACATTAGAAAAAGATTTATGTTTTATTTTGAAAACATGTTTTTCATTGAAAACATATTTTAGTGTTACGTGTTTTAATTAAGAAATTATGATCACGTTAAAAACACATGTTAATGTGATACTAGAAAATATGGAAAAGAGTCATGTACATTTAAAAACACATTTTTGAAAATTTGAAGAACATTTATTGTCATTATGGTGGGATTGATTTATTGTATCAATTCAAAATTAGTCAAAACATTTATTTGTCATTATGGTTGGATTGATGTAAAAATTTGTTGTGACAAATAAAATTTACTTTTGTCATTAGAAACTTAGGATTGATTCTACAAATAAAATTTAATTTGTCATGAGAAATCTAGAATTTGTTAAAAACAAAAACAGGTCATTTTGTTAGTATTTGTCAAAACGAAACAAAACATGTTAATTTAGAATTGTCCAAATATAAATTTGTCATAAATGTTGATTTAGAATTGTCCAAATATAAATTTGTCATAAATGTTGATTTAGAATTGTCCAAATATAAACATCATTAGTGTTGGAAATAAAATTGTTAAAACATAAATGTCATATATGTAGAAATGTTATGTTTACATAGGAATTGTCATTTAAGTAATGTCATTGGTTTACCTAGGAAATTTTTTTTTATATAAAAAAAAAAGAAGAAGAATAGAAAAAATTTTGAGCGTTTGAATTTGAAACTAAGGGAAGATTATTAACATTAACATATTAGCAAACTTCATTTAATAAAATAGGAAAACAAATATGTGTGATAGAAAGGGATTAAATCAGGAAAGGGAAATAATTAATATTAAAACGGCGATGTTTCCTTTAAATTACTAATGTATGTCAATTAAGGACATCAAAAGAGAAATTATGGAAATAATGTCAAAAAAATTAGAGGTAGGTAATTATTTCTAAAATGTGAACACACATTTAAAGGTAATAAATACAACCCAAATACGTAACCCCAATCCCCCTTTATACACAGCTACCACTAATCTGAATCGATGGCAGCCATGCTCCCTTATTCTTTCTCCTCTTTCTTCTAAATTCCTTCTCCCTCACGCAATATTTTCAAACACAAATAATTGCAAGAATCTTTGTCTAAATGAGGTGCTTCTATTTGGCGATGGTGAGGGATGGGGCGGAGCAAATGGTTCGATATCGGCCAGGAATTTCAACAGAAGAAGACAAAGATGATAAGTGGCCAATTAATTTTAATTACAAATTAATCCCTTATTAAGTTGCTCGATGATTAGAATCCCTAACTCATTCAAATCTGATCGGAATTCAGCGAAACAAAAGGCGTTGGATTCGCAGAAAGGAGATCTACACAATGGAACTGGCTAGAGCGTAAACTAAGCACCTTGGAAATTCAGGAAATTTTGAACGCGATTCGAATGAATCAGAACAATGTGAGAAATCTATTTATTTTCTTTTTATTTATAATTAGAAAATAATTCTGATTTTATTTCCACCTATCTATAGCAAATCTCTGTATGTTATTATTCATGATCCGTTCTATGTTGGATGTAAAATTAGATCTGTTTGTTTGTGATGTGCTGTAATGATTTATGATGGGGGTGCTTTGTAAATGGTTAAAATTAACTTTGTTGTGGTTAATTAGAATTGGATGTTTTTGTGTTATTTTGTTGAACTAGTTTTCAACGGAAATAGGATAAACATTTTTGCCACTTTCAAATAATGGAAATTAAAGGGACATATTTTTGTCACTTGACATGAATGGAATAAAAAGACATTTTCTTTACCATTTTTTTTTTAGTTAAGCAAATAAAAAGACAAGTTTTGTTTACAAAATAAAAAGACAAAATTTTGTTTACATAATAACAAGACAAATCTTTGTTCACATAATAAAAAGACTAGTTTTAACATTTATTTTGTTAACAAATAAAACACAAAGCTTTAACATGAATTTTGTTAGTAAAGTAAAAAGGACAAAGTTTTAACATTAATTTGGTTAACAAAGTTTTAACATAGATTTTGTTAACAAATTAAATGACAAGTTTTTAACATTAATTTTGTTAACAAAAATAAAAAGACAATTTGTATCCTTATTTTTGTCTACATAATAAAATGCCAATTTTTATCTTTATTTTTGTGAACAAAATAAAATGGCAATTTATATTTAACTTTGTTAATATAATAAAAAGCAAGTGTTAATCCTTAATTTTGTTAACATAATAAGACGTAAGTTTTTAAATCTTCATTTGTTTACAAAATGAATAACAAGTTTTCACCTTTATTTTTGTTTACAAAATAAAAGTCAAATTTCCACATTTATTTCGTGAACATAATAAAAAGCAAGTTTAATCTTTATTTTTATTCACAAAATGAAATGTAAGTTTTAATCTTTATTTTTGTTTACAAATTAAAATAAAGATGAGATCTTTTATTGGGATTCTCCAAAATTATACACCCCATGTCGTGTTAACCTTATTGTGATGACACCAATTTGCATGTCTTGTTAACCTTATTGTGATGACACTAATTTATATGTTGTGTTGACATTATTGTGATGACGCAAATTTACATCATCGTGTTGATATGATTGTAATGGCACAAATCACATCGTTATGTTAATGTAGTTGGAATGACATAAAATTTCACCGTTATATTATTTTAGTGGAAATAAATCAAAGATTGATATTAAAATATATTTATAAAAAGAAACATTTATCTCAATATAAGAGAAATAAAATGTTAATGAAAATAAAAAGGACATTTTGATCATAAAATGTTAATGTGATTAAAAAGGGACATTTTGTTTACAAAATGTCAATAGACATTAAAAATAACATTTTTGTTTATAAAACGTTAATAGGATTAAAATAACACCTTTGGTTATTTAAAAGAATTATAACAACATTCACATTTTGTTAATGTTAAAAGAATTATAACAAAATTCACATTTTGTTAATATTAGAGGGATTACAACAAAATTAACATTTTGTTAACATTTTATGTAAAGGAAAATAAAAGAATACATTTTGTCATTTGAAATAAAAAAAAGAAAACATTTATTCCATTTCCAGTATGAATTAGTATGCTTAACCCGAGGTTGGATTGAGTTGTGATGTAAACCTGCCCGGACCCGCCCGGCTGTCCAGTAATCACAACAATACCTATCCAATGTGAGAGGTTAAAGCATATATATTAATTTTCTAAATTTACATTTTATATATGTAAATTACTTCAAAATATTTAGTGTAAATAAATAAAACATAGACAAAGGAAGACATATATATTTACATTAGGTAAATAAGAGATTAAATAAATTACATTTTTATATGTAATTAAAAGAATATATTTTACACTGTAAAGAAATTTACATTTATATGTAATTAAGATTATAAGAAATAAAATTACATTTTTATGTAATTAAGATTATAAGGAAGAAAATTACATTTATGTAATTAAGAATAAATAGAAAATAAAGAACAAATATGTGAATAAGAATTTATTTACATTTTTTTATGTATATAAAAAGAATAAAAAATAATAATTATGTGAATAAGTATTTATTTACATTTTTCTTATGTAAATAAAAAGAATCAATTTGTAAATAGTAATTATTAACATTTTCTTATGTAAATAATAAAAAGAAATGTTAGAAAAGAATTAACATAAGATATTCTTTTTATGTTAAAAAGAAATATTAGAAAAGAATTAAAGAAATACAATTATTTACATTTGCTATGTAAATAGGATTTGCAAAGGAAATTGAAACCATTTATTTACAAATAGTGTAAATAAATATGAATAAGAAATTAGATACATTTATTTACAATTAATGTAAATAAATATAGCAAAAGTAAAAGTAAAACATTTATTTACAAATAGTGTAAATAAATAAGATAAAAGAAAAGTAAAAACATTTATTTACAAATAGTGTAAATAAATAAGAAAAAGTAGAAGGAGAAAAACCATTTATTTACATTTGGGTAAAGAAATAAGAAAAGGAAAATGAAAACATTTATTTATATCTAGGTAAATAAATAAATGGTAAGAAAGAATATTTATTTACATTTAGAGTAAATAAATCAAAAGATAGAAAAGATTATTTAATTATTTATTTACATTTAGTGTAAATAAACCAAAGATAGAAAAAGAATATCTATTTATATTTGGTGTAAATAAAGCATGAATTAAAGTGAATTTAAAAAGCACATTTTATTTACATTTTAAATGTAAATAAAAACAGAGTAAAATAAAAGTGATATTTTTATCGTCATTTTAAATGCGATAAAAAGAATAGACTTTTGAAATTGGAATAGTCAAACGATTTATATTTATATATATAAATATAAATTATAAATTAAACGAAACGCGCACGGCAGTTCACGTATCGGCAATCGTAACTTTAAACGGTTATACAGAGAGATCCGACCATCGGATTTTCCCAAACTGGAGCCGTTTGGACCGCTTTGGGAAGATCTTTCCAATGACATAAATTTCGCCAAAATCCAACGGTTAGATTTCAAGATATGTGTAATCAAATTTGGTTGAAAATAACGCCAGGGTCGCCCATTTACCCGAAGCGTCGTTAAATTAATTTAGGCTATTTTTATATAAATAAAAACAACGATATGTTGTTATCAAATATTAATAACAATATGAAATGTTTTCAAATTATATATATATATATATATATATATATATAAATGCGAGAATCATTTGAGAAGACCGAGTCCAATCTCATTTCAAATGATTATACGACGTTTTAAAACTAAGAGTTGAAGACGGCGATTGAAGACCGACGATCTTCACATCGAATGGGTAACTAGCGTTGAGGTCCTTGATTGATTTGCTCCCAAGACGGGGCTAAGATGGTAGTTATCCGGACGTAGTGTTGATTTGTACGGATTTGACTTTCGCTCAGACCCAGAGCATAAGTTTATAAATGGAATGTATGTCTGACGTTGTAGTCCTTTATACTACATTCGTTGATCTCTGTTAATACATATCTGCTTGGTGGTTAACACCCTTCTCTGAGACATATGAGCTTAGAGGTTATATATTGGCAGAAATCAATGGTATAGTATGGACTGACAATGTGGCGTACTAAGATGCAATGATCAAGGCTTTTGTTGAAAAGCAGGGCCTTGTGGTTGATGATCAAAGCATAGCCTATTACGGCATAGCTTTGTGTATATCGTGACTTCGCGAGCCTCACACCCCGGTATGAGTCAAAAACGGGATACGGACCGTAGGGAGTGCACACGTTTCTTTCTAGCTAGAGTGGTGTCAGCGACCTGCCAGCCCTGACATTTTACTTATGTGGATGATGGATTTTGAGGCGCCTCGTTATTTTTATAGGCCGTTGGTGGTCATACTATAGGTCCAAAGGGACCGGGGAACGTGTGTTCAGGCATAACTAATCCACTGCCCATTGGCGGGGACCGGCCCTACCGCTTCCAAGGGTTCACTGCGGGGAATCCTGAGGCATTTGCTAGAGTGTCTCGAATCGGAGAGGATCTTGCCCCTAGCCTCGACTCATGATGGAATCCAAATTTCCAATACGCCCTTGCGGTTTTGATTGTAGAACTAGTATTGGCGACATGCTATATGGTAACCATGCCGTCTAGGATTGATACTTATGATTCAAATCTTTTTATTAAAACATATATACACTAATAATAATATCAAATCCGTTTTATACGTATCAAGCATCTTTTGACCATTATAAGGTAAAACCCTATCCTCTGGTGTGCGTTGCATTGTGTGATGGGACCTGGGTCTTATAATGGTTTCATTTTTCCAAAAAGACATTGCGTTATTTCTCGATTTACTTTAGTTTATACACCGGCAATCCATTGGAGTAAACCCGTTCCGCGTTAGCGGCGTGGTCCTTGGATTTGCCTTATTACTATTAGTTAAACTAGTTAAGAATTCTCACACCAGTCCCATGACTGACTCGTAGTTTGTTTCACTTTGCAAACTCGGGTGCCCTCTTTTCCACACGGGCAGTCGAGTAGCTTTTTGCAGACATCTCTCTCTTTAGCAGGATCCTGGATCGAAGCTTAAAGCTGTGTCCAGAGCTTAGTAGTCTTCCGTTGTTTACTGTATTTTATTTAATGTATTAAATCTTTTGTAGTTTATCTTCCGCTGTAATTTTATTTCAATGTACTCTGATATATTCTGTACTCTGATGTAACATTATTATAATGTAATAAAAGTCTGCTGTTATTGTTCTGATGTATTGTATTCCCAAAGTTAAAGTATTCGAAGATTTCCAACCTTTGGGTCAGACCTGTGTGGTTTATGGTCGATTCAAAGAGCGGGAATTTCCGGGTCTTTACAGTTTTAAAACGATCAAACTTTGTACAATTGAAGGAGACTGTCTATAAAGCTACTAAAATTAAATCGGATGAGTTGGACATTGAGTTAGTTTGCAATTGGTTGACCGATTCTAGATCTAATGCAATTAAAATTGGAGACGATGCCGACGTTGAAATTATGTTGTCTTTCGTGTCAAAATCTACTGAATTATTTGTAATGAAAGAGTGGAGATTGTCGGTAGAGCACATGTAACTCCAGTCGTTGCAGCTACCGCAGCATACCATCTGAATCCGGCTATGAACCTGCCTACTTATGAGCAACAACAAATGTGTTTTGGTTGGAATCCATTCGTGAATTCGCAACCTGGCTATCTGTATCCGACGCAGGATACTGTCCAAAATATGACTCAAGGGTAATTCGAACTGTAGAATTCTCCTATTGGATAATATTACCATTGTCTTGTGTATGATTAAAAAAATTTGTTGTATGTTTCAGGTTTTTTTCGAATTACTTCACGACACAAACTACAGCCGGACCATCTACAAGTTACCATTGTGCTCCCATGCACCTAACGCCCTCCGCTGTTAATCACGTGAGCCAACAGTAAGTTACTTGTGTTATTGATGTAAAAATTATGTTGCATATTAAAATATACTCAAAAATATGCCGCTTGCGTACTCAGATATCCGACACAAACTACCAAAGCCGAATCCAACATAGAACCGAATATTCCTGATGTTGATATGGAAATAGATGAACCAGACCTGGGCGAGTTAAATCCGGATCCTTCACTTGATAGCATGACCGTTGTTAGCCTTCCTGATAATGACATGATATGGGTTGAGTCAATGCAAGTAAACAATGCTCCCCTGAATTTTGATTTCGAAGGCGAAGACAACGCTCCGGAAGATAGTGATGACGAGGAACCGGAGCCGGTGTTCGATGTACCATTGGATGATGATTTGTGCAATGCACAAATGTTGGCTAGATCTGTGGTTGCTAATGTGCAATTCAACAACATAATTTTCTCATCGGCTTGTGTTCAGAATGGTTTCAAAGTCAGTATGATGTTTGAGAGCAAAAGCAAATTTCTTCAATAACTTAGTGAATGGTCAATTTTGCATGCGGTTTCGTTTAAGCGGATCCGGTCGAACAAAAAGATATACACTGCTATTTGCAACATATATCCCAATTGTCCCCGGAGAATACATGCCATAGATTCTAAAAAATCACAGAAAGATTGGTGGATTATTACAAAATATACAGCTGAACATAGTTGCATAAATCTAGCAGTTAACTCCAATCACAAGCAAGTAACGTCCGCGTTTTTGGTTTCGAAGATCATGCCATTTGTTAAAGCAGATTTAATTATTACTCCTGGGACAGTGCAAATGTTAATACAGGAGCAACTACTTATAAACATTGGTTATACTAAGGCGTGGAGAGCATTAAGCAAAGTAATCGAAGGGATATATGGTGACTGGGCGGAGTCATACTCTACTCTATGTCAGTATTTCGACGAACTTATCAAAGCTAATCCTAGAAGTGTTGCCCATATAGCAGCCGAACCATGTAGTGTATTTGAAAGAGCATTTTGGGCATTTGGGCCTTGCATGGATTCATACATTGTTGAACTTTGCTTTCCATAGACGGTACACATTTATATGGTAAATACAAAGGTACGTTACTGGTTACGACTGTTGTAGATGCGAATGATTCACTATACCTGTTGGCCTATGGAATTGTTGAGGCCGAATTAGCCGATACTTGGGGTTGGTTTTTTGCGTGTATTCGAACATTCATCCATAGTGTTACCAATTGACGAATCACTTTCATTTCTGATAGGATGAAGGGAATACCGATAGCCTTAGAGGATCATTAGAGATACCCTCACAAACATAGACACTGCGCAAGGCATCTAAAAGCCAATTTTCAAGCTGTCGGGCATAAAGATGAAAAGTTGACAGGTTTATTTTATGCAGCAGCATGTGCTCCAGAGGTGATTGAATACAAAAGGATTCGTGATGAACTTAACCTAACCAGTGTTGACGCACATAATTGGATCGAGCGTAGTTTGCATGGGGAGGAAGAGAACTGGGCTTTATGTTTCGATGATGGGGGAAGATTTCATGTCATGATGACAAATGCCTCCGAAAGCTTTAATGGTGTACTTAAAGGTGCACGATCATTGCCCATCAAAGCTTTAGTTGCTCGCACGTTTTTCCGATCGGTAGATTATTTTTGTAAACGAAGAGAGCTTGGTATGTCACATACGGCTAAGTTAACCCCAAAATGGGAGTTAAAGATATGTGAAAGGGCAAATGAATCAAGATGTTGTCGCATTGTCCGATATAACGCAGGCGAGTGGGGAGTGATTACACATTTTGGTCACGAGCACAAAGTAATAATCGATGGAAACACATGTTCCTGTACATGTAGAATTCCTTTACTTCAACATCTTCCACGTGAACATGTAATGGCGGCTTGTTCAAATGTAACCAATGGCGCTAATCGATTTCATCATGACTTTGCTTCAAAGTGGTATTCGGTGGAGAAGTACTACGCATCTTACAAACCAAAATTTCATCATATTCAAGATAAACGGTACTGGACTGCATTCGAGGGACAGGTTCTTCTCCCGCCAAAGGTGCGTAGAGCAGCTGGGAGACCTAAATCAACAAGAATTAAAAGAACCATGGATGAAATGCGGGCTCCTAAAACAAATAGATGCAGTAAGTGCGGAGTGATTGGTCATAAAAGAAGCCAATGTAGATCGGTAAATTAGGATTTTGTTTTGTAGTTTATGTTTGAACTATTTGTATTAATGTTTGATTGTAGAAGAACTTCTTTGTTTCACGCAACGACAACAATTTGCAATGAGCTTATATATATCACTTTCATTTGTACATTCGGGCAATACATACATTGACTAATACATTACCGCAAACTACTTTAGCATTTGGATACATTTGATACATTGGTACATTGGTATTACTCATTGGGATATCGTGGAAGTTGGGCCTCTAAGTCCAAGTTCAATAATTTCAAACGCAAAATCTCCTTTTCAAGTCGTTTATTCTCATCTTGCATCTCCAATGCGTACTCATGTCCTCTTCGGCACATCAGAGGATCAACCCACTCGCAATAGTTACAAACTCGAAAGGTGTTTGGATAAAGGAGGCTCATTTCATAGCGACTACATCTATACATCCTACGCCTTGTACTAACGCTTCTATTTTTGTTCACAACCACGTATCAGTCTGACCTGCAATAACAATTTTTTCTTGGTACTGGCTCGCCCATTGCTAGTGCTCGGCCTCGATTAACATATTTACCTCCATCCACCGCAATGAAATACTTTTGTGGTGCACAAGGGAGATGATCTGGGAGTTCAACCATTTCGGACATTTCTGGATCGGGGCAAATTTCCTTACCCGGTCGATGAATAATTGGTGACAATGGAGCTTGTGGTGTAGCATCAACATTTTGAATGCTATATGATACACTCCTAACATCAAACTTTCCCAATTCAGCGATAAAGTCTCGTCGTCAATTACCCATTCATCCATCGTACCTAATGATAAAATTAAACTTGGGGAGACCCAATCATATAGCATTTAATGTATGAAAATAAGGGAAATCTTGAACATACCTTTGAATTTGAGCTCCAATGTTTGATTTCCAATTTTTATAAAGTAGAAGTAAAAAATGGTTATAAGATTAGTTTTTGTGAAGGAATTTGGTAAAGTTTCGAGCAAGAAAGGGAAAGTGATTGGGATGTAGTAGTTGAGGGGGGATTTAAGAGAGCTGTTGGTTCTCTGTAAATCTCCCGGGGCGCAATCCTGGATTGCGCCCCGAGAGAAATTTAGCCTATATTCCCTTAGGACGCAGTCCAGGATTGCGCCCCAGGATAGGGGATTTTACGGAGAGCTTTTGGTTCTTTGTAAATCTCTCAGGGCGCAATCCTGGATTGTGTCCCAAAGGAAATTTCTTTTATAAAAATACTGGCGCAATCACAGATTGCGCCAGTATTCATGCCTTGGCCCGATCAAGGCTTACGTGGCCGGAAGGGGGATATATTTGCAATATTTTGCAAAAAGAGGCTAAAAGTGGGATAAAAAATAGGGCCAAGAATGAAAAATGCTCTAATTTCATTATCTGATCTACTAGTTTCTTTCATTCACAACCCCATCACAAGAATTTCAGGTTGAATCCACTCAATCGTTTCTGCTATAGTTCTACTCAAGTCATTCACTTCATTCAAAATCACAAAACAAACCTCTTCTTCTCCCCAACTTAACTCATATTTAAAGCCAGAAAGCAAAATATAACCGCTTGAAATTACCCATGCAAGTATATTATCTCTAGTAAATCAAATTCTCATCGTCCACAACCTCAACTCTCCCCCTCCACTCCAGCACAACCAGCACAGTTCAAATGGTTGAGTTATGTATATTTCTGCAAAGAAATTGGAGAAATATAACACTAAGAAGAAATAGTTCAAATGATGACAAAGGGAGGCACAACTTTAACAATTAAGCGGCACCGTTAAACAACATGGACGTAATAATCAAAAAAATAATAATAACAAAATCTTAAATCAAATATACTCAAAAACAATATAAACTTATGATTAAACTATAGTAGGACACTTTTGAAACATTACGCCATAAACGACCTTCTGCAACACAAAAAAATATTGACTCGCAATTCGTTCTTATCTTAGGAGTTCAACCGTCCAAAAAATGTTGCCATAGATCTTTGGCAACACTTTTGCTGTGATGCAATTTTCACCATTGCTGCAAACCTCAAAGACAACATTTTGACTATTTAAGGCAACATAACAAATATTGTTGCATTAGAACCTTATTTGGATCTATAGCAACATCCTTAGGTGTCTGTAACAACATTCCAAAAATGTTGCTATAGATATTTATATTGAATATTAAAAAAACATATAATATAACAAAAAGGAGAATTAAATGCTACTACATAGAAATACATATTCAAACAAAATTTCAATTAAATAATAATTTTATTTCAACAATTGGTATAGTACAACTTATGATTCCACTATTTACAACTCAATGATTTACAAAACTAATATTCACATATACAGTCAATTCTCACTACAACACTCGATTCACTCAATTTCATATGAAAACAAAGTAAGGACCAATACATACATAAAACACAGTCTCGCATTATGGCACAAGCATGAACATTTTCATCTCCAAACAGCTTTATTCCGTTCTCTTCGATCGAGTATCCCAAATGCTTGTTGAAAATACACCTCTCAGCTTCAGAAGAGCCTTCCTTATCTTCTTCTCACAGCCTGCATAGTCCATATGCACACACATCTCGACATTCTGCATGTACATATATAACCCCAAATAATAAATAAACTAGCATCAAAATGTTAAGCGAAAATGTGATAACATACTGTCATCTTGGAAATGGAGAATTAGTAAGTTATTTATGTGATAACATACATGTTCATAAAGCAGGTCAACATGTTTGATACATGAGCACGCCAAAGTATGCACCCACTTTCTTCACTTAAAGCAAGTCACCTTGAAAATGGTTACCACAACTTTCAGTTGTAGTTTAGGCCATAACTAATAATTTGAACAAGACCATCCTACCTCTATTAAATTACAAGTTTTTAATTCTAACATATGACCTCTTGCACTCAAGTTGAATGCCTATCCATTGAGACAAGAGTGTTGGTCACATATGTTTGATCTGATAAATTAAGGCAACTACCAATCATCTCTCCTGCTAATTAACCTGCATCCTTAATATGCAGCATGCTTACATGGCTTTGTTAGTTTAATTCAATAGCATAATATATACCTAGATTACTAAATTGTATCCACATTTACAAACTTGCATAGCTATCTATAATCTATTTATGTTGTATCATGTGATTCTTTCTGTACCTTGTCAAATTTATACCTGCCAGTAACTACTTAATTAATTATATATTGAACATATAAATTATGCTACTTTAGGCCTAATTATGTGAAGCATAAAGTTATGTGGGTGAAAAACTTATGTGAAGCATAAAGTTTTACAGTTCTTCTTCTATTTCACATTGAATAAATCAATGAACTTCAAGCCTATCTCATTGGATGGTCGGATACATGGTTTAACATACATTTGCAATGCTTTATTTGTCTATGTCACTAACAAGAATAAGCCCACAAATAACATGATAAAGTACAAGAAGTTAAGTACCTATGAAAGCATCCAGTTTAGAACGAGAGAACGGAAAGGTTCCCAAATCCAATGAAGACTCAAAAGTCAAAACTGTGGGGAAGAGGTTTGCTCTGTGATTAAAAAAGCTATCCGCCATGCCTTCATTTCGGAGGAAGAGGACTTTGTCCTAGGAAATATCAACTTCTCCGACTACATCAAGGATTCAGAACTTGGGATCTACTGCCGAGAATTCTGGTTGATGGATTGAGCGACATCAAAGCCCTGTTTGAATTCCATGCCAAGGCCACGCAAAGATCTAAAGAGATTGGTAATAAAAACATCAAGTAAAGAATGACAATCTTCAACCTGAATTCGATGGAGAACCCTAAAAAGCTCAGCATCCATAACCAAAAGAAATTTGACAGATCTAAAGTACAATATCTGAGGAAGAAGGAAAGCGCAAGGAATAGGGTGCTGAACAAGTGTAAAGGCAGCAGTTGTAAAAGGTAGGTTAGGGACAAGAGGGGACAATCAGTTTGAGAAGAGGAGGAATAAAGGAAAAGGCGACGAGAAAAGGAAGCAAAAGTGGCAAAGGAAAGATAAATTAGGGATCATAATGATTTTGCAAATTTGGGGGTGAGAACGAAATGAAAAGGGAAGCGAGTGAGTGAAAGTAAATGTGGGAAATAGAAACAATTGAGGTGTGGATTGATGGTTAAGATTTTGTTTTAAATGATGGTGTGGATCGCTGAGGTGTAAAATTTTATTAATTCACTACGCCATAGATGGCCTACGACAACCCCAGTGAAATGACGCAATAGGTGCCAAAAAGTGTTGGTATAGGCAAAAAATGATCCGTGACAACACTTTTTTTGGGTTGCCTTTTGCCGCGTTGCCTTAGAGTCAAAGGCAACACATTTGCAACCCTAAGGCAACATCATCACAAGTGTTGCCACAGGTACTAAATTTACAAAAATGTGGCGTCCACTAAAATCTGTAACCCGGGTTCATGGAATCCTGATGTGGCTGTTGCCCGGGTTCACGGAATCATGTTGTGGGACCCACATGCATTAATCTATGCAACACTTTGACCATCCATTGGCAACACCATATCATAACAATGGCAACCGTTTTCATTACATACAGCAACATTATATAAGAGCTATGGCAACATTAAATCACATACTGCAACATTACAGAATTTAACATCACACCGATCAATTAAACTACTGATTATCTCGGATTCACAAGCGACACAAATATTAGCACTTACAAACATACTTACAAACGTAGCCAGAAAAATCATGTTCATAGAGCATACTTACAAACACAGCTAGTACATACTAAATATCAATTCATGTTCACTGCAGTTACACACAAAGATCCCCAATATCATGACTAAGAGAGCGAGCCTCCACTACGTTCACTGCTTTCAGTTTCAGTGCCTTCACTGCGAACTGTCGCACAAAAATCCCTAATATCAATGTGCATGTGCGAGTTTGCTTCACCCAAATTTTTCAGCATCCTTGTCAAGTTCTCCTGAACTTTTTTGTCCACTTTTGCATCAAATTCACTTTGGACCATCTTGTTAACCTTTGCTTCAACTTCGTCGGCTATATCTTCCCTTATCTTCCTTGCCAGCTCCTGTATGTATGTGCCTGCTGTTAGAGCAGCTTTTGAAACTTTTGGAGACTTTGTGTGCCATCCTATAAGCCATGATGGACTGTGCGACTTTCCATCAGAAACAAGTTCATGAACAACTCCATCATTGCTTCCTTCACCAATTGCTTTTTCAATCTTCTCCTGCAAAATAAAGCAGTTTTAAAATGTGACATTAAATAAAATTAACAATGTTTAAACAAGTTTCTTAAACAAGAATTGCGGCATATACACACTGAAACCCAAAGTAAAAGATCACACCCATTGCTATGATCGATCCTGCAATCGGTTTCAACAACACAGGATCTAATTCTACAATAATGATGATCATGTGAAAAATGAAGCATTATTTTTGACACCTGGTTGAAGAGAAAATAAAATTCCTTACAATTCTGTAGTTCATTATTGAAGCATCAGTCTTGTACACCTTTCCTTCTTTCCGCTTGCGAGTTTTAACATAAAGTTCTCCATCAGATTCCTTGGACTGATACAAAAAACATTAGATAGTAAAAGGATATCAAACCAATTGTTCCAGAACATATATCACTAATATTGCTAAACAAGTTAAACAAGGATATGTAGTTTATTCACAAGTTGAACAAGAATACTGCATTCGAGTTAAACAGACATACCTCCATATGACCTATATTGTTAAACTAGCAAAGCATAAAAATAAGCAAAATACATACCATTTTATGCCGAATTTGGGAAAAAAGTTTTGGACCAGCAGTGTATGTGTCAGTATACAATTTCTGATTTGCATAATTTGTAAGGGCCTTGGACTACAAAACAACATGAGATAAATATGATTATCTGACTGATTTGAATGAATAAAAAGGGGAAAAAATTCTGTGATAAAACTTAAAATTATACCTGAACTTTTTCATCTCTCCAAAACTACAAGAGTACTTTGAAATCCTGAAGTGGAATTTCGTCCGGCCTATTTTCAAGCCTCTCTTCATTAGTTTCATTAGTCGTGTAGTGTACCTTTTTAATACGACTCTTATACCCCCTCCAAGCGTCACGAATTGATCTCAAAGCCCAATATTCACATTCATTCGGAATAATATATCGTTGCTTAAATACAAATCAAACATTAAAAAGAATAGTCATGCTACTTTGTGACAAGTTTCATGTATTTAAGTAAAATTCAGCTAAGTTTGCAAATTACCTTCACATAGCTCCACGGCCTGTCTTTCAAACTTGCAGGAACATCAAACCAAGACTTGTAAGTAAGTGGAACACTCCTCTTCAGTGTTCCTAAAAAATAGTTCAGTTCAGTTATTACTTGGTCATCGTCTGAAATAGGTTGGCCCCGATCATTCATTTGGATTACAACTCTTTTGTCATATGGCCTTGAATGAACTTTATCCATCTTTTTTTTTCCCTGAGCCTTCTGGGAGCTCCGACTACCATTACAAAGTACATACAATAGTTATGAGAAAGCTAGGCAAAATATAAATGAGAACTTACACTATTAAAATCGGAACTCAATCAAATACTACCTTCATCTTCTGCTACTTCATCTTCTTCGTTTTCAATATTTGTCGAGACATTTCCGACAACAGCTTATTCCTTACACTTCCACTTCCACTACTGTTAATCTTCTGGCATTCTCGCATAGCCAAATAAGCCATCATTGTTCCTATCCCTTCATTGTGTGGTAACTCAACGCTACATGGACCATCAGATTGCGTACGAACTGGTACTTCCCCTGCCTTCGGATGGCTCGTGAACGAGTTGTTGGTCCAGACTGAGGCATTGTAACCCTATCTTTTTTGGTTCTCTAAAATACGCACACAAAAACAGTAAAATAAAAAAATAATGAAGCTAGTATATGATTACCAACATAAAATTAAATCTTCATCTATAACGCACCTTTGCCTGATTTTTTGAAGTATCATCTTCAAATTCTGAAACATAATCTTCGCTTTCCTCATAAAACATCTTTGATTTTGCTTTATTTTTTCCAAATTCATTTCTCATTCCAGAAACTAATTTAGGCATCCCAAGTTTTTCAAAAACACTATTCTTCTCTGAGACATTTTTGTCTCTCTCCCTTTCGTACTCTATAAGCGGTGGAGGTGGCGGAGGTGATAGATCATCATTCTAAAAGTAATTAAACAAGACATTATTGTAAATATTAGCAAAATATGTAGATCATATATTAGAAGACCAGATTGTAGTCTTCTTACCAGAAACTCATTTTCATCTGTATTTTCCTTTTCATCATGTGGAGAATTATTGAAATCCAATTTACTCTTGACATCTGCTGAGTTGATATTCAATGTTGCATTGCTGACTTCAGTTGGATTTTCCTTCTCTGGTAACTTCATCGAACTACTGACTCTAGTTGACTTCTTGCTGACCCCTTTTTCTTCTTCATACGTGGACTCATAGCGGTGCTGATCACTTCTGAATTGTTCGTAACTGGATTATTTAGCTGTGTCGACTTTCTAGGAGTAAAGACTTGATCGGTCTGTTTGTTGTTGATAGGTAGACTCACAGCAGCTTCGCTGATCATTTGGTAATTGTTTAGCCGTGTCTACTTTCTAGGAGTAAAGACTTGATCGGTCTGCTGCTTCTTTTTTGCTACCTGTTGTAGACGGTGAGCGATGACAAACTGCCGTTTCTGTGATTTCGCAGCTGCAACATACAAGTTCTTTATTATTCTACTAAGTGCACTAAAAATCAAACAAGTCCTAAATGAAAAACATATTTAGCAAAATGACCAAATTCATCAAAATAGTACAAATGAGAAGACATGTTTATACCTGGAAACAAATTCTTCCTCGGGCGTACGATGACATGTGGCTGCATTTGTTTAATTGGCTCGGTACTATCCTCGACGACGGTGTCGACATAGAAATCAATGTAATCACCATTATTTTTTATTTTCATCATAAACAATAGCTCTACATCATCGGCCACCAATTTCCACCCACTCTTTGGACCTTTCCATGCATATATTCCTCCAATTTCGGTGTACTCTAGCTCTTCCTTGACAAAATCTATCAGTACTGTGTACGAAAACCTATCCTGTTCGACATCCTTGACAATAGCCTCTTCTCCACCCACGTATCCATTCTTCCCAAATTTTCCCTTGTGGTTGAACCTAAGATTTGCCTCCATCCTACACAAAATGGAGAAATTAGCATTCGATTGAAATAATTACAAAATAAAATAAACTAACCGAATTATAAAATAAAACAGCCACTTCACTAACATGTAATATAGGCAGAAACAGTAAAAAAGATACAAAAAGAAGCCTCAAATATGATACATCAGTTACAACATATAATCAAGGTAGAAATAACATTTTCTTACTTAAATAGCATGCAGTTATTTTCCTTGAAACACCACAAGTTTTGCAGTTATTTTCCTTTTCATTTTTCGCTCAATATAGCATGCAGTCATTTGGACATGCATGTATTCTTTGGTAATCGAGGCCTAAATTTACACACAAATAACATGCAGCCATCTGAACTTATGAAGCTCTACCCATATTTTTTCCTCGTTCATCACTAATTTACACACAAATAACATACACAAATATTATTTAGCCATGACTATAAGGCAAAAAACAGAATAATATCATATAAGCAGTGCTCAACATAAGTTTGTTACAAAAATAAACATAATAATAAAATCGGTAATATGATTACACCTGAATTCACAAGTAAATCTGTAAATTAGGCAACACAACAATCAAATTAGGAAATACATGAAATATACATTGAGTGATACCTTAAGCAGCAAATTAAATTGAAGCCCTAACTGAAATTTGAGACCTAAACGAATCCCAATTGAAGACCTAATTGAAACACCGAAGCCCTAATTGAACTTGAACTCGAACTTGCCGTAATCGAACCCCAATTAAGCTTGTAAACTTGAACTTTTAGCCCTAGTTGAAATTGCGAGTGAGAGTCTTTGATAGATTAAGCGGCGGCGTATTTTGTTAAGTTTTCGATTGAAACCCTAATCGAAAAATCGGCTAAGTTTTTTGCCGCTTTGTTTTTTGTTTTTTGTTTTTGCTTCCCGCGTTAAATATTATTTCACGCCACGCGGATTGCTAACGTGGACCGTTGGATCATAATCACCCGGATTGATAAATTTATTCACGTGGCTACTGCAACACCCTGGATTTTCTATGGTAACACTTTGAAGCTTGTGTTGCAATAGACAAAAAACAACATACCTATAGTTACATTATAGCTAGTAACACCTTGGATTTTTGTTGCGATAGGTCATCTATGGCGTAGTGATTTGAATAAATTTACAGCTACTGCAACATCTTACTGATATCTATGCTAATACCTTGAAGTGAATGTTTCAGTAGGACCAAAATTTTATAGCTGTTGCAACATTTTAGCTAGCAACACTTGCAAATCTGTTGCATAAGGTCATTTATGGTGTAGTGAAAAAAATCAATAAACCCTAAATAAATTGATTTCAGTAAGGTCGAAAAATGTTTTGCAATTTCATACTAATTTTGATTTGTATAGCAATTTATTTCATTTGAATTTTAGATGAATGATATCGTTTTAGTGTGGAATATGGATAACCATGGAAGATTATTTTATGGAGGATTGTTTGTATTTTATAAAATGGTGACTAACTAGAAATATTTTACAAATATACTTTGAAAATATTGTCCTTTAGGAAGTACACAACTAAAGGTTTACTAACCACACACATCAACTGTCCCAATGCCACTGAATGAGAGCTAAAACTAATTAGAAAAAATAGCGCAAACATCTGTTTCAACTAGTTGTGCAAAATTATGTAAAGAAATAATTACATGGTTTGCATACTCGAATTGCACAAATACAAATGACCAAAACATTCAATATGAAATGTAGTAATAGTTACACTTATCATCGACTAATGATAGAGTATACTAAAATTAACGATGTTAGTATGACCTAATTTTTTATTTTTTTGAATAATTTATAAAATTACTTGATTGTTTTCTATTAGTATTGAATATTGTTGTATATAACGGTGTTGTATACACAATTATATGATTTTTGTTTGATGATAACAACCAAATAAATATTATTTGAATGTGTTTGATATTGTACTGTTATTGTACATCACAGACTAAAATATAATATTTATATTTAAATAAAATACAACTATACAGAAATTTAAATATTCACAGTATTTTATTTGAATATTAAACTTTTATTTCAATATCAAACAGTACAAATTTTATACTCCACTATTTGTTCATCTCTGTATTACACTTCATGCCATATCAGATTTCATATATACAGCTACTTCATGCCATATCAGATTTCATATATACAGCTCCTCATTACAGATTAAGTCAGTTTTTTTTTTTTTGTACATACATTCAGTCTCAACACTCATATTTACATACATACACTTTGACACATTCACTGACACTACACACTGTCTTCTTATATTCAGTCTTCTGTCTTCATAGCTTTCTGCATCCAGTCTCATCTTCTCTCCTGTCACATGAAACAGAAACACACAGTACACTGCAATAAAAAAAAACAGAATACATGCAGATTTGAAATTTATTTTTTTTGAAATTATTTGCCTCAGCTTTCTGGTGTGTTTCTCATCATTTTTCTGACTCGATCTGATTTATAAAACCATCATTCTATGTCTAGACAGCTTGTGATATTCACAGTGATACACTGTAAATACCACAAGGCAGACAACATATATATATATATATATATATATATATCAATACAGGGACAGGAAATCTCTTCTGATGGCTGCATATACACACGTGTATAAATATATACGTGTGCACTGCCTCGCCAATCAGCGAGCAACTAAGGAGTAGCCACATGGACCTGCTCAACTCAGTGCAACTGACAAGTCATACACGGACAAAGCTCGACATAGTGCAAATGTCAAAGTCAACAAAGCATGATTCAAGCCAACAAAGAGTAAAAATTGGTCGAGCTCAAGACTGTATGTAAATCAATCCAAATCATGACAGTTCATATGGCAGAGGCTACAAGGTGCAATACAAATGGAAATACAAAGCAAGTGTATCTCAGCATGGATCAATTCAAAGAAAATGGACCAGCACTAATGTATACAACAATTATGGAGCATATGCAAAAATCAAGTGGTTCATAATGGTGCAATCTCAAGTGTACAGCAATACACATACGGCAAGGCAAAATGGAAACTGGTGCACAATGGTCTGGTCGAGCCAGTGGGATACAAATATATGTATGAGCAACAAAACAGCATGACGGTCTAGCAAAGTCAAGCAGCATGTTTACATGCTTCAGGTTAAGGCAGATCAGCTTGTATTTTCATATTTGCACAACACAGTAATGATAACATGGCACAGTGGCAAGTAAGAAGACAATGCCACAAACACTAAATGTTCAAGTCAGGTGTACACAAAGCAAAGCAGTCAAGCCAAGTAAAAAATGTGCTTTCGGAATTGTGCACATGACAGCATACATGTATAGTACAAGTGTGCAATGACTGAATAAAGTGATACAAGAAACTAGGGAGCAGCAGTTTTCAAGTGCAACAAGACTGCACAAGATCATGGTGGACATGCAACTTAAGCAGGTGTAACAAGAGGTGTCGAGACATGATTATGCAAGCACAAGTCAAGAAAGAAGTTTCAAATGCAGTGGTGCAAATGTTTCACAAATCATGCAGGGACAAAGGTCTTTGGGAAGAATTCATTTTATTTGTATTACATTTGGTTATGTCCTGAGATTACAGCCTACTCAAGTTAAGAGAAAATAAAGTGAATGCTCAAGAAATCATCTTTCCAGTTTTCTCAATGTACAAGAAATCTGCATATCAAAAATCATGGGAGCCGAGGATCAAAAAGGGAAAAGCATTATCTTGTTTCCTGTTTTTAATCAATCAATCTCGAGAAGATTTTTTTTGGCAAGTATATAATATGCTTTCCAGAAATGGAGAATCATATTTGGCAAGTGTTTAACAATTTTCAGAATCTCACAATCAACATTTGGCAGGAAGAAGTCAGTGTGAAAACAGGGGTAAATGAATTCGAGCATGACAACAAGAAACTTCCAGGCTCGATTCAATCAAACAATTCAAACAAGGCATCAAAGCCAAAGGCATGTATCATTTCAGAAATGATAATACTTTTCAATCATTGGTATCAATATCAGGAAACTAATGTGTACAATCAATCACGCAAAGGAGAATGCAAAGGGGCCACAATTTCTATTAGATTGTTTCTAGAAAAATAACAATTTTATGTTTGGAAAGAACAAAGAATCATTCACGCGAGGATTCATTCATGGCAACAATAATACAGCAATTCAAAAGGGGACCATGAATATATATTTTTCTCAAAATTTCCTCAATCAATCTCGGCAAGAATTAAATTTTCCAGAATCTGTTTTGAAGGACAAAATATATGTCCAGGTTCATTTGAAGATTTAAATCACAAGGATCACGCAACTACAATCAAAACCGAGAATTCAAAGCAGGGAAAGAAACCGCAAAATCAGTCAAGTCATATGGAAATCAGAGATTCGATTAGGGTTTCTATTTTTACCCTATATAGTATCACCAATCATCACAGGCAGTTCATCGATCGAAAATCAACAACAACAAAAAAAAATACAAGAGCAAATTGAAGAGAACATTTCAAATCACAAGTTTTTTTCGATCGCAATTATTTCCCAAATCAGTGAAGCAAGAAATCAACCGACATCATCAAATTAAAGAATCAAATAGCTACGAAGATTCGATCTCTAGAGAACCAGATTCCAGAAGAAATCGATTTCAATTTGGGAACAAAAAGGGAAACCCTAGCTTTTTATTTGATCGCTGCCGCCATTTCTTATTCCAGAACCAAAGAAAAAGAAAGGGGATCGGGCAAGAGCAAAAAGAAGTGGGCCGGTCAACTTGGCCTTAACTAAGCCAAGTTTTTAAAACTTTAAACAAGGGGATTTTTCAATTAGGGTTTTCTTTTTATGTTTAAATTGTTTTGTATTGTATTCGTGTTGTAAAACCAATCCGAACAGTTTCTAGGTCTGTAAAATCTAGGGAAATTCAGTCAGGGTGTTGACTAACAGTTGACAGAGTCTGTAAAATCTGGGTTACTGTTTACGGAGTCATAATCAGGGAAAATATGATCGAGTGGATATCGGTCAGTCTAGGGTTTTGAGCGTAAGGTTAGGACAGGAGCAGGCGCTGCGAGTGTACATGGTCTTGTATGCGGGATCTGTTTATAACACCTAGTAGAAATCTTAGGAATGCAGCAGTAGGCAAGGTTTTGCCGAAGCTGGGTATATCTGTGTGTGATTTATTTTCTGCACTTTTATTTCTGCTGCATTCTGTGATCTGTTTATTATTTTAATATCCTATCAGTTTTTCAATTCAGTTTAAAAAACTGTGATAAACCCTATTCACCCCCCTCTAGGGTTAATCTAGATCCAACATTTGGTATCAGAGCAGGTATTTTCTTTAACTCTAGAGACATGGGTAATCCTAGTTGTCAGTTTAGTGAGAGTCAGTCCAGTTCATCTCCAACTATTTTCACTGGAACAGATTTTTTAAACTGGAAATCCAGAATGGAATTTTATTTAAAATCTGTTAATGTTAAATGTTGGGATGTTATTATCAATGGGTATGATATGGTAGATAAAGTTTTTAATTCTCGTGCTATACATATTCTATATTCTTATCTTGATAATGATCAATACAGTCTGATCTCACATTGTTTATCTGCACAGGAAATCTGGGATACTCTCAATACGAAGTATGGAAAATCTGACAACAGCTCAAAACCCCAGAATGTCAACTCAGATTCAGAATTCTGTTTAACAGGATTTACAAATGAGAATTCATAAGGATCAGATGATGGAGAATCAACGGATGCTGAAGTCGAAAATTTCTCATATGAAGATTTGGTTTATATGTGTGTTGATTTAACCAAATCTGTTGATAAACTCAAATCTAAAAACAAATCTCTAAAATCTAGGAATTCTGAGTTGACCAGCAAAATTGATGATTTGGTATCACAGCTTGAATATTTTAAAAATTCTTCAAATTCTGATTGCAAAAATTGTTTGAAATTGGAAACCAATCGTGTTCATCTCAATAAAATTATTCAAAAGTTTGAAAATGAAATTCTGATCTTAAAAAACAAAAAGATTGAGTTATCAAGTTTGAACAATCATCTGCAAAAGGAATTTGAAATTTTTAAAACTAATATTCATTCCAAACTTGAAATTGCTGAAAAGGAAAATTTGTTGAAATCGAATTCGATTTTGAAAGAACTTGAAAACGAGATTGAAAATTTCAAGAAATTTGAGTCTGAAAGTCGAAAACATTTTGAGTTTGAAATTGCTGAATCCCAAACCAAAATTAAATCACTTGAATCTGAAAATTTGGTTTTGAAACAATATGATGCTGAAAGGAAGATCATTGATAACCGCTGTTTAGATTTAATAAAAGAGAACGGTGATCTTAAATTCAAAATTCAACGACTAGAGTCAACTTTGACTAAATTTTCTAATAGTGAAAAGTCGTTGAATATGTTGTTGCAAAACCAAAATTCTATTGGAAATAAACATGGTCTTGGATTTGGGAAAACAAATGTTTTTAAAAATCGCAATTCAAATGTTTTTAAAAATCCTCTAAACTGCTTTGAAAAGAATGGACTTGAGAATCTGAACTTTGAAAATTCCAAAGGATTTTTGAAACAAAAACAAAATGAAAAATTATTTTATAATAAACCATTTAAACATATCTGGATCCCAAAAGGAAATAAAACAAATTCAGTTAACTTCAAACAGATCTGGGTTCCTAAGGATACAAAGGTTTATTCTAATGGTTTGTTATATAAACAGGTTTGGGTACCAAAACGAACAAATACAACTGTGAGTGGTTTTACAGCTTTTGTTAAACCACTCAATCCTCTAAACAGTTAGCTACCAAAGGAGGCTGAGGAACAACTGTGCTGAAAAGAGAATCTGATTCAAACTGCTTCACATCATTGAATCATCCACTGTTCCTTAGCCAAGTCTGATGAGTTAGAAATCCACAACGTCTTCTGTGAATCAGGTATGATTTCTAACCTCACCCTTGCAAATATTTTTTTTCTCATTGTTTATTTCTGCTTCTTCTACCCCTTTCTATGTTATTTTTCTTCTATTTGTTTTTATTTAATTTGAATTCTAAATTTTTTGAAGATCTGAATATTTAATGAAATTTCACACACCTTTGCTGTTCTGAGTTTATTCAAATTCATTTTAGAAAAGCTGAAAATATTATACTCATTACAGCACTCTATTATTTATCAGTTGTGATAATCTCATTAATTTTTAGATTGGCTTGATTATTTCTGACTTGAAAAATATTTGGGTTGAATCAGTGATACATCTAGAATTTCATCCTTATTCATGATTATTATGGTTGAAATTAGTTTAGTTTGAAATCATCTGAAATTCCTGATATTTTGAATCTCACACACCACTTAAATTTGAAATTATTAACCTTGTGTGACTGATTCATTATATCTCAAAATTTGACATTGATTCAAATGATTTCAAATAAATTATTTTTATTCTTTGGATCATGAATATCTCACAAAATTGATGTAGATGATCTGAAATTTCTTGAGGACTTGTCAGAAAATTCTTGTGAAAATTCTTTGAAAATCCGGTCTTGAATTTCTCTGTTATTGCATGGTTATATGATTTAAGTATTTGTTTGTTTAAAATCATTTGAAATTATTGATTTATTAAATCTCACACATATCTCAATTCAAAAATTTATAAATTGGTGTGATTGATTTATTAAATCCTGATATTTTCATATTTCTTCAAATGATTTAAAATAAACGGCATTTTTAATATTGGATCGTGAATCATATTCTGTGGCCATCAGAAATGTCTTGACAAGTGTGCTTTGAAACTAATTTTGTGCTGCTCTGATACTGTTTTGAAAAATGTTTGTTTTGGAATCATGCTGCTCTGATTATAAGAAATTGATTTGTATATATTTTTTGAGGACTGCTTGATTTGGTATCAAAGGTTTATCGTGCTCTGATAAATGAAACTTGTGTGCTTGAGTTGCTTGCTTTGAAATTAAGTCTTTCTGTTGACTGAGATACCCTTGTTTAGCCACCAGTGTCATTTTAAAAATCCTCATTAATAGAGACTACAAGTGGTATCAGATTAGGAAGTGCTGAATTTTTTTATTCTCATCATGTATATATTTTTCTTTTCCCTCTTGTGCTTTGTATAGCTCTTCATATTCCTCTTGTAATTGATTTTCAATTTTAAAACTATTTATTTTTTATTCATTCACAAATTGAAATCAATATCCATATTGTTCTGTATTTATAATTCATCAAAATATATCAGAATTTGAAATTGTGATGAATTATGACTACAATATATTTCACAACAAGAGGAGATTTTATTTAGATTTTCATGATGGTTGAATATTTATTATAATATCTTTCAACTGGGAATTATTTCAAGACCATCCTCATTATCTATCATCATTCTGCCATCCATGATAAAAAAATTTGTGGAGAGTTTTTTTTTTTAAATCATATTGAATAAACAGTGAAAATAATTGTGATGGAATTGTGGTTATGTTATTTTTTTCAGAATTAGTGTCAATTGAAAATTTTCAATAATCCCAGTACAGTTGATCATATTTCATAATATAATTAATTTAGAAATTTATTTCACAATCCATTTCTGTACCTATCACATTTCTGTCATTCATATTGGTTGTATATACCAAGGAGTTTTTTTTTTCTTTCTATTTAAAGCTGAAAATGTTAAAATATATGATTAATACATAAGTGTGTCTCTAACCTCATTTAAAAATCCAAGCTCTGGTCATGCATGGTTAAGAGACAACTTATAATTTAAGCTGCGACTGACCTCATTTAAAAATCCAAGCTCTGGTTATGCGTGGTCAGGGTGCTCTTAAATCAAAAGAAAAAAAAAATAATTTGCAAATAAATAAATTTTTATATGAAATTCTCCTTGATAACCAGTCTATCAATCCACTTTCTAATCTGTGAAATGTGTTGAAATTTTATGACGTATTATGATTTGTTGATTGATAGGTATTGGGATTTGAGATTATTCGATTTTGTCACTTGAATTGAATTAATAATTATAGTCCCAAATCCATCACTGTTTTTTTAGCTCAATTTTATAAAATTCTTTTGGAAGTAATTGGAAAATATTCATATTTTTAAGCTCTCCCCATTTTATATAAAATTCATCGTATATTCGTCATTCTCTACAATGTGAAATATGCCACCTATTCTTAGAATATTATGATTTTTGTTTGACTGATTGAAATTTATGATGATCGTTCTTCCTCTTAAGTTGAAATTATATTTTTAGTCATTTTTCATTTGTATTTTAAATCTGTATCCTTTTGATGATAACAAAAGGGGGAGAATGGATTAGATTTTGATTTATGACTGAATATTTTATAAATAGTCTTACTTTTGAAAAATTCATTATCATTCAGTTCAATTCACTCATGCACAGTTATAGGGGGAGTTTTTCTGTTGTAGGGGGAGCTAATAAATAGGGGGAGTTCATTTTTCACTGTCAAACACATCTATTGCATACAAAATCTTTTATTTGTTTGTCATCATCAAAAGGGGGAGATTGTTGTATATAACGGTGTTGTATACACAATTATATGATTTTTGTTTGATGATAACAACCAAATAAATATTATTTGAATGTGTTTGATATTGTACTGTTATTGTACATCACAGACTAAAATATAATATTTATATTTAAATAAAATACAACTGTACAGAAATTTAAATATTCACAGTATTTTATTTGAATATAAAATTTTATTTCAATATCAAACAGTACAAATTTTATACTCCACTATTTGTTCATCTCTGTATTACACTTCATGCCATATCAGATTTCATATATACAGCTACTTCATGCCATATCAGATTTCATATATACAGCTCCTCATTACAGATTAAGTCAGGTTTTTTTTTTTTTTTTTTTTTTTTTTTTTTTTTTTGTACATACATTCAGTCTCAACACTCATATTTACATACATACACTTTGACACATTCACTGACACTACACACTGTCTTCTTATATTCAGTCTTCTGTCTTCATAGCTTTCTGCATCCAGTCTCATCTTCTCTCCTGTCACATGAAACAGAAACACACAGTACACTGCAACAAAAAAAAACAGAATACATGCAGATTTGAATTTTATTTTTTTTGAAATTATTTGCCTCAGCTTTCTGGTGTGTTTCTCATCATTTTTCTGACTCGATCTGATTTATAAAACCATCATTCTATGTCTAGACAACTTGTGATATTCACAGTGATACACTGTAAATACCACAAGGCAGACAACATATATATATCAATACAGGGACAGGAAATCTCTTCTGATGGCTGCATATACACACGTGTATAAATATATACGTGTGCACTGCCTCGCCAATCAGCGAGCAACTAAGGAGTAGCCACATGGACCTGCTCAACTCAGTGCAACTGACAAGTCATACACGGACAAAGCTCGACATAGTGCAAATGTCAAAGTCAACAAAGCATGATTCAAGCCAACAAAGAGTAAAAATTGGTCGAGCTCAAGACTGTATGTAAATCAATCCAAATCATGACAGGTCATATGGCAGAGGCTACAAGGTGCAATACAAATGGAAATACAAAGCAAGTGTATCTCAGCATGGATCAATTCAAAGAAAATGGACCAGCACTAATGTATACAACAATTATGGAGCATATGCAAAAATCAAGTGGTTCATAATGGTGCAATCTCAAGTGTACAGCAATACACATACGACAAGGCAAAATGGAAACTGGTGCACAATGGTCTGGTCGAGCCAGTGGGATACAAATATATGTATGAGCAACAAAACAGCATGACGGTCTAGCAAAGTCAAGCAGCATGTTTACATGCTTCAGGTTAAGGCAGATCAGCTTGTATTTTCATATTTGCACAACACAGTAATGATAACATGGCACAGTGGCAAGTAAGAAGACAATGCCACAAACACTAAATGTTTAAGTCAGGTGTACACAAAGCAAAGCAGTCAAGCCAAGTAAAAAATGTGCTTTCGGAATTGTGCACATGACAGCATACATGTATAGTACAAGTGTGCAATGACTGAATAAAGCGATACAAGAAAATAGGGAGCAGCAGTTTTCAAGTGCAACAAGACTGCACAAGATCATGGTGGACATGCAACTTAAGCAGGTGTAACAAGAGGTGTCGAGACATGATTATGCAAGAACAAGTCAAGAAAGAAGTTTCAAATGCAGTGGTGCAAATGTTTCACAAATCATGCAGGGACAAAGGTCTTTGGGAAGAATTCATTTTATTTGTAATACATTTGGTTATGTCCTGAGATTACAGCCTACTCAAGTTAAGAGAAAATAAAGTGAATGCTCAAGAAATCATCTTTCCAGTTTTCTCAATGTACAAGAAATCTGCATATCAAAAATCATGGGAGCCGAGGATCAAAAAGGGAAAAGCATTATCTTGTTTCCTGTTTTTAATCAATCAATCTCGAGAAGATTTTTTTTGGCAAGTATATAATATGCTTTCCAGAAATGGAGAATCATATTTGGCAAGTGTTTAACAATTTTCAGAATCTCACAAGCAACATTTGGCAGGAAGAAGTCAGTGTGAAAACAGGGGTAAATGAATTCGAGCATGACAACAAGAAACTTCCAGGCTCGATTCAATCAAACAATTCAAACAAGGCATCAAAGCCAAAGGCATGTATCATTTCAGAAATGATAATACTTTTCAATCATGGGTATCAATATCAGGAAACTAATGTGTACAATCAATCACGCAAAGGAGAATGCAAAGGGGCCACAATTTCTATTAGATTGTTTCTAGAAAAATAACAATTTTATGTTTGGAAAGAACAAAGAATCATTCACGCGAGGATTCATTCATGGCAACAATAATACAGCAATTCAAAAGGGGACCATGAATATATATTTTTCTCAAAATTTCCTCAATCAATCTCGGCAAGAATTAAATTTTCCAGAATCTGTTTTGAAGGACAAAATATATGTCCAGGTTCATTTGAAGATTTAAATCACAAGGATCACGCAAGTACAATCAAAACCGAGAATTCAAAGCAGGGAAAGAAACCGCAAAATCAGTCAAGTCATATGGAAATCAGAGATTCGATTAGGGTTTCTATTTTTACCCTATATAGTATCACCAATCATCACAGGCAGTTCATCGATCGAAAATCAACAACAAAAAAAAAATACAAGAGCAAATTGAAGAGAACATTTCAACTCACAAGTTTTTTTCGATCGCAATTATTTCCCAAATCAGTGAAGCAAGAAATCAACCGACATCATCAAATTGAAGAATCAAATAGCTACGAAGATTCGATCTCTAGAGAACCAGATTCCAGAAGAAATCGATTTCAATTTGGGAACAAAAAGGGAAACCCTAGCTTTTTATTTGATCACTGCCGCCATTTCTTATTCCAGAACCAAAGAAAAAGAAAGGGGATCGGGCAAGAGCAAAAAGAAGTGGGCCGATCAACTTGGCCTTAACTAAGCCAAGTTTTTAAAACTTTAAACAAGGGGATTTTTCAATTAGGGTTTTCTTTTTATGTTTAAATTGTTTTGTATTGTATTCGTGTTGTAAAACCAATCCGAACAGTTTCTAGGTCTGTAAAATCTAGGGAAATTCAGTCAGGGTGTTGACTAACAGTTGACAGAGTCTGTAAAATCTGGGTTACTGTTTACGGAGTCGTAATCAAGGAAAATATGATCGAGTGGATATCGGTCAGTCTAGGGTTTTGAGCGTAGGGTTAGGACAGGAGCAGGCGCTGCGAGTGTACATGGTCTTGTATGCGGGATCTGTTTATAACACCTAGTAGAAATCTTAGGAATGCAGCAGCAGGCAAGGTTTTGCCGAAGCTGGGTATATCTGTGTGTGATTTATTTTCTGCACTTTTATTTCTGCTGCATTCTGTGATCTGTTTATTATTTTAATATCCTATCAGTTTTTCAATTCAGTTTAAAAAACTGTGATAAACCCTATTCACCCCCCCTCTAGGGTTAATCTAGATCCAACAAATATATGCAAGGCATTTCCTTTTGTTGTGTTCTCATT
The DNA here is from genome assembly GCA_030737875.1 of Allium sativum. Lineage (NCBI taxonomy): Eukaryota > Viridiplantae > Streptophyta > Magnoliopsida > Asparagales > Amaryllidaceae > Allium > Allium sativum. The sequence continues at coordinate 536,550,585 of CM060926.1, forward strand.
AAGTTCAACGTTGAATTTAATGTAGTTTTTGTTATTGTTTTATTTTAAGGTAGTATGCATCATAACTTTAATTTTGGTTGAAACAATAGCGCACAAACTATTAAATTTTTTGTGACGACCCGCCCCGCATTAGCCGACATTTCCAATGAAAGTGCGTTGTGCCAATGTCCGACTAGCACAGGACGGTCGCCAAAGAAAGGAATTTGAACTTACAAGGAACTTGTAGAATGTCTCACAGCGCATGGAATAAAATATAATAATAACACACTTGACATAAAACAGGCGAGACAATGCATAAGCTGAAAACTAAACCATAATCATCATAGCAGCGGAAATCCAAAATATAGCTTATGATCCATAACCATTATTACAACTTCAAAATACTGTCTCTAAAGCAAAAGAAAGGAAAGGTACACTACTAATGCCCAAAGCAGTGACCATCAACAACACAGGGTTAATATATGTAGATAATACGTAGGACCCTCCTGCTCGTCTCCGGATCAGTTACTTGTGCATAACCAGCTGACCTGTCTCTAGTCTGCTCGTTTAGGAGCACCCAGAGCAATAAGAAGAGACATAAAACTCCAGGTCAGAAAAAAGTCTGGTATGAGCGATAAGCAGCAAAACAGAACAATAACAGGTATACTGAATCATACCTGAACCTGGACCTGCAACCAAAGAGTTAGCACAACATACCATACAATAATCTAAGGTGCCACTAACATATGGTGTAAAGGATATAAGAGTGGGGGTGTGCATGTCATAGTGATGTCAAATAATCAAGCATAACAACCATCCTCACATTTCTCACTCAGTGCGTAAAGCATACGTTATCCACCACTTTGATCATCCATATCCTTGCTATGATCACTCTGCCCCATGGAGCCATGGCGACTCCACTGCACTGATCCATAGCCACTAATCCTTGCTATGTCCACTCTGCCCCATGAAGTCATGACACTCCACTGCACTGGCTCATAGCCATACTACGATCACTTTGCCCCATGGAGTAATAACTACCCCACTGCACTGATATGTAGCCTAACATTCGTCTTTCGGTGGTGAATCAAAGTTATGGACGTCGATAACTCCTTAGCACACGTCCCGCAGTAAAGTTCAACCATGAAGTTAACTCGTTGGTTCCCAACTGGATCCTGGGTACAAACTTCCCATTTGGACTACCTTTGCATCTCGAGTTTTGGTCTTCCCCGGATCAGTTCAATTGTCCACTTCAGGTCGCACTCCCAGTTCGATTCATGGCTCACGCCTCTAGTCCAGGCACCTTGGTTCGGTTCGCAGTCACCCCTCTGGTTCGGATCGTGATAATCACTCTTGTTCGAGTCGTGCCATCTTCTCTAAGTCGGATCGGTTCGTGGAAGGTCCTTCGAGTCGGGTCGTGAGTCTCTTTGGATCGGGGTCCTCCATTTGCTCATGGTCGAGTCTTCATCAGTTCGGTTCGTGGCCACCAAAAGATTCGGAGTCCTAGACGCGAGTAGGTCGGTTCGGAGAAGACACTTCACGAGCGGGTTCGGGGATGGCATCGGTTCGAGCTCCTTCTCCAGGTCAGATGCAAGTGACTCGTGACATACTTCATGCGAGCGGGTCAGAGATGGTTTCAGTTTATGACACATGCTTCACGAGTGGAGTTGGTTCGGAGAGGGGGCGATCCGATCCGGTTCTGCACAAATTCCTGAAACTTTCCAGCGACTGTTTTACGCCATACGACGGCATTTTCGACCATTCTAACTGTTCTAAGCAATCACAAAACATACCATACAGTCATAGCAACATGTAGAATTGACCACAAACACCAAAACAACAATTTGATATGTTAAAATGGATCAAACATACCCGAAACCCATAATTTCCCCTTAATCATGTTTAAGTAAATCTAATGTTAGGATTAGCAAAACTTAACCAAAGTAACCCAAATCTCTAACAGAGGCCTAAAATAATATTTCGAAATTTATAAATATTTTTCCAGAATTTAATCATGTGTAAATTCACAAATTAACACTAATTACCCTTAATTAACCATAATTAGTGTAAAAACAAGGCTAATAACTCACCTTAGCCACAAATGAAACTTTCAAAACTAAAACTCCTCTGATTTGGGCGAATACTGATGTCTAACAGCAGTTCCAATCTTTCTTTGGTGTTATTCCACCTTAATTTGGTGTAGGTTAGGCTAATCCTCGATTAAACAGTTATTAGAGATGATTCTAGATGTTGGAGGCCATTGTTAGGGTTTCTATGATGTATGTGGCGGCTGGATAGTGACTAAAAACCGAAATCCCTAACCCTAACAGCCCTTAAATACCCCATATCCCGAAATCCCCCACTGGGCCTAGCTGTTTACCCAATTAAGCCCGGTTAAGCTGTTTTTCACCTTCTAAACATTAATTCAGCCATATCTCCCAAACAGTTAGTCCGTTTTTTCACATATGACCACTCTATGGAAAGGTAAACCATCATGTAGATCTAATGGAAGTGGTTTCAGGTCAAAATTCCTTATCAATCAAAAGTTATGGCGAAAACAAGGTCAGTTAGGGGCAAAACGGTCATTTAAAAATCGGAAAAAATCATGAACATGGGGAAATGACCCCAATAGCCGTCTCCCAAAGTTACATGACCATACGACTTCGTATGTGAAAGAAATAAATATTCTACGATCCTTCGATGCGTAGAATGTGGGTCGTTACATTCTCCCCCCTTGATAAATTTCGTCCCCGAAATTCCTTAACCCAAAACATACAAAGAATCTCGCATGCCTACCAATCATTAACAAAACAATAAAGCATATAAAACAACACAGCAAGCCTATCCTAGCATGCGGTTTACTAACAAGGGAGTACTATACCGATATAAAAACCTTACTAGGCAAAGAGTTCTAGATACTTTCTCCTTATGTTCTCCTCTATTTCCCAAGTACAGTCTTCCTCATCATCACCCCACTGAACTTTGACTAGTTTCACCGCCTTCCTTCGATGTTGCTTCCTATCGTTCCCAACAATACGCATAGGCCTGCGGTTCCCAACCGCCTCGGGTTCAATCTCGATATCGTCCAACTGATCAGGTGAAATAGTCACACTAGGGTCGTGCACGAATTTTCTTAACTGGGAAACATGAAATACATTATGAACTCCTGCCATCTTCTCTGGTAATTCAACTTTATATGCCAAATTCCCAACTTGCTCGAGAACTGGGAATGGACCAACAAATCTTGGTGTTAACTTGCCTCTCCTACCAAATCGTATCACGCTCTTTAATGGAGAAATCTTGACAAAAACCAAGTCACCAATGGAGAATTTTAAATTTCTTCTCCTTTTATCAGCATAACTCTTCTGCCTATCTTGGACAGCCTTCATTCGTTGTCGGATAACTTTGATCTTATCTGAGGTTTCTCTTATCATATCTGGCCCAAGCACAAATTTCTCACCGGTTTCTAACCAACATGAAGGTGAGTTACACGGTCTTCCGTACAAAGCTTCAAATGGAGCCATACCAATACTGGATTGATAACTATTATTATATGCGAACTCCACTAGATTTAAATGGTCATCCCATGATCCACCAAAATCCAATATACAAGCTTTTAAGAGATCTTCTAATATACGATTCACCCTCTCTGTCTGACCGTCGGTTTGAGGATGATATGCGGTACTGAGATGTAATTCTGATCCTAACGCCTCTTGTAAGCTCCTCCAAAATCCACTAGTAAACAACGGATCTTGGTCGCTCACAATGCCTTTGGGTATTCCATGAATTCTCACTACCCACTTTATATACAGTTCCGCTAACTTAGTTGTTGTCCTGTTCGACTTGACGGGTATAAACCTTGCACTCTTAGTCAATCGGTCGACAATCACCCAAATACTATCATGGCCCGATCTAGTTCTTGGTAACCCATCAACTAAATCCATTGAGACTTGTTCCCATTTCCATTCTGGAATTTCTAATGGTTGTAACAAACCACTAGGCTTCTTTTGCTCAGCTTCAACTAGTTGGCAGTTCATGCATTTGGATATAAACTTCCCAACGTCTCTTTTCATCCCTTCCCAGTATTAGGTATGCTTTATGTCTCGATACATTTTGTTACCACCGGGATGTATAGTCAGTTTTGAGTGATGACATTCTCTAAGCACTTCATCTCTCAATCCCTTGACATTGGGCACAACTAATCTTCCATTCTTTCTAAGCCATCCATCTCGATCAAGCCCATACTTGTTCATCTCTTCGTCGATTCCCATCTCTAACTTTAAGATGATTTCCAATAGGTTAGGATCGTCCCTCTGACCGGAACCAATCCGCTCAATCAAAGTGGGTATGATCATCAAACTTGCTAACATTTCTAGATCCAATTCGCACTTTGGTCTGAAATCATACCCAGCGATGTACTCCAGTTGCTTCCATTCTAGAAATATAGCCCCTAAACTGGCATGTCTTCTACTCAATGCATCAGCTACCGCATTGCTCTTTCCTGGTGTATATGCGATATCGAAATCATAGGAAGCCAAGAATTCTAACCATCTTTGTTGTCGAAGATTTAGATCCTTCTGAGAGAAAAGATATTTTAACGATTTATGATCGGTAAACAACTCGAATCTTTCTCCCAAGAGATAATTTCTCCACATCTTCAATGCGAACACGATCGCTGCCAATTCCAAATCATGGGTAGGATATCTTTTCTCATGCGGTTTTAGTTGCCGACTAGCATAAGCTACAACCCTACCTCCTTGCAACAATACAGCACCTAGCCCGGTACCACATGCATCTGTGTATACCGTCATCTCTTCATTCCCCTTAGGAATGACTAACACTGGTGCACATGTCAACTTTTCCTTTAGACTCTTGAATGCATTCTCACACTTTTTGTCCCAAACAAAAGCTTGATTCTTCTTGGTCAACTGAGTCAACGGTGCTGCAATCTTGGAGAAGTCTTGGATAAACTTACAATAATATCCAGCCAATCCCAAGAAACTTCTTATGTCTATTGCATTCTTGGGCGTAGACCAATCCTGTATCGTAGCCACCTTCGCAGGGTCTACGGCAATACCATTCTCTGAAACAACATGGCCCAAGAATCTCACTTCCCTCCTCCAGAAGTGACACTTAGAAAACTTTGCTTTGAATTGGTGTTTTCTCAACACCTCCATCACTATCCTCGAGTGTTCCTTGTGTTCTTCCTCTATTCTCGAATAAACCAAGATATTGTCTATGAACACAAGAACAAACTTATTCAATTGATTCCTGAATACCCTATTCATAAGATCCACAAAATAAGCTGGTGCATTGGTCAACCTGAATGGCATGACCAACCACTCATAAAATCCATACGGCGTCCGAAATGTCGTTTTAGCTATACTCTCAGCTTCCACTCTAAGCTTATGAAAACTTGTCGCGAGATCCAACTGGGAGAACACTTTCGCGCCACTCAACTGATCAAACAAATCATCTATCCACGATAGAGGATACTTATTCTTCCTCATCACCTTATTCAACTCGCGGTAGTCCACACACAATCGAAGGGAACAATCTGCCTTGGTAGTAAACACAACTGGTGCTCCCCACTCAGAAACACTTCTTCTGATAAATCCCTTCTTCAACAGATCGCTTACTTGCACCCCAAGCTCTCGCTACTCCCTTGGTGCCATACGACGAAGTGGCATCACTATAAGTCTGACATCTTTTACTAAATCAAAATGGAACTCAATCTCTCGATGTGGTGGAAGTCCGGTCACTACCTCGAAGATGTTCGGATACTGGCCAACCACAGGCACATCTGACAACTCATCATGCGGGATGTCGAGGGAATTTAGAAAACTAGCCATTACCCCATCACTAGGTAGACCACCAAACACTACCCTCCGCCCATCATCCGCTCTAACTGTCACCAAAAATCCCTCACAGTCTACCACTACCCCATATCTTTGGAGCCAATCGACTCCCAAAATAATGCCAAACCCAGTAAAGCCCAAAACAAAGCAATCACAAGCAAACATACACCCATGACTTGATAAAACCAAATTACGACAAATCATGCTAAGGCTAGTCGAACCACCAATCAGGTTCGTCAGCGCTAAAGGTCTATCGACTATCTCAGGTTCCAATCCCAACCTATCTACCAGGTCACTAGATATGAAGGGGAAGCTCCAGTATCAAACAATACTCGAACAGGAACATCATAAACAGAAAGCATACCTTGAATGACGACATTCTTTCCTTTCTCCACCGCAGTTGGGGCATTCGACGAAGAAGGGACATCATTGATAACATATGCTTTCACAATCTGCTTTTTTTTAGCGGGTTGCGGACACTTATCCTTGTGATGTCCCACTTGGCCGCAGTTGAAGCACTTCCTATCCGCTGGCTTTGCTCGACATTCTTTAGCATAATGGCCCTTCTTGCCAAAACTAAAGCACTCAACATCTTTCTTATTCTTCTTCTGGTCATCCTTAGTCTGATTCTGCTTTCTCTTATTCTGAGAACCATTCTTGCCTCCACCGCTTGCTTGCGGCTTTGGCTCTTCCGTAGATGCAACCTCAGTCTTCGACTAAGGGTATAGACTCTCTGATCTCAAAGCTTTCCCCATAATCGATTCAAACGTCTCATCGATGTGGTTAATAAGTCTCTCCCCCAAGTACCCATCCAGGCCAGTTATGAACTTTTCGTTCTTCTTCTGGCAGTGTCGATAAGAGATAATCCATACTTCGATAAAGTATCGAACTCAGCAATATACTCCGAGATAGCTCTACCATTCTGCTTTAGCTCCAAGAACTTCCTAAACAATTCTGATTTCTGAGCAACGGGGATAAACTTATCACTGAATCGGGGCTTAAACTGATCCCAAGTAACTTGATCCTCAGGGGTAGCTACCTTTATGGCATTCCACCGATTCATTTCCCATCCTTGCAGCTGATGGGATGCTAGCTTTCTCTTCATTGCATCCTCAATACCCAAATCCTCGAAGATGAGCTCACAGCTATCAAGCCAATCTTGAACTTCTATAGCCGATTCCGTTCCATGGATGGGCTTTCCACCAAGGCTAGTGTAATCCTTACAGAGCTTGGCGAAATCGGCCCTAGGCGCCTGCACCGCTGCACCACCACCATTTGCAACATTAGGAGCTGCCCTCTAAACATCCCTAAGCATCTCTCTCATGAGGTCAGTGAACATCGTCCTCATATCAAGAGCGTTCCCATTCTTAGCTCCTCTACCAGTACCCCTAGTATATCGGCTCATCGTTCAATCTGTAAGGAGAAAACAATTAACCATCTCTTCAGTGGTGCCAGTGCAATGCGACTTCATCCTTAAATATACTAATAGTATATATATAGATTTTGAAAACCAAAATATCACAAATACGATCTCTCATATACGTACTATCTCTCTCTGGTGTCTTTCCCCAGGTCAACTACGCAACCTAGAGCTCTGATACCAAATGTGATGACCCGCCCCACACCAGCCGACATTTCCAATGAAAGTGAGGTGTGCCAATGTCCGACTAGCACAAGACGGTCACCAAAGAAAGGAATTTGAATTAACAAGGAACCTGTAGAATGTCTCATAGCGCATGGAATAAAATATAATAATAACATACTTGACATAAAACAGGCGAGACAGTGCATAAGCTGAAAACTAAACCATAATCGTCATAGCAGCGGAAATCCAAAATACAGCTTATGATCCATAACCATTATTACAACTTCAAAATACTGTATCTAAAGCAAAAGAAAGGAAAGGTACACAACTAATGCCCAAAGCAGTGACCATCAACAACACAGGGAGAATATATGTAGATAATACGTAGGAGCCTCCTGCTCGTCTTCGGATCAACTACTCGTGCATAACCAGCTAACCTGTTTCTAGTCTACTTGTTTAGGAGCACCCAAAGTAATAAGAAGAGACATAAAACTCTGGGTCAGACAAAAGTCTTGTATGAGCGATAAGCAGCAAAACAGAACAGTAACAGGTATACTAAACCATACCTGAACCTGGACCTGCAACCAAAGAGTTAGCACAACATACCGTACAATACTCTAAGGTGCCACTAACATATGGTGTAAAGGATACGGGGGTGGGGATGTGCATGTCATAGTGATGTCAAACAATCAAGCATAGCAACCATCCTCACATTTCTCACTCAGTGCGTAAAACATATGTTATCCACCACTTTGATCACCCGTATCCTTGTTATGATCACTCTGCCCTATGGAGTCATGGCGACTCCACTGCACCGATCCATAGCCACTAATCCTTGCTATGTCCACTCTGCCCCATAAAGTCATGACGACTCCAGTGCACTGGCTCATAGCCATACTACGATCACTTTGCCCCATGGAGTAATAACTACCCCACTGCACTGATACATAGCCTAACATTCGTCTTTCGGTGGTGAATCAAAGTTATGGACGTCGATAACTCCTTAGCACACGTCCCGCAGCAAAGTCCAACCATGAAGTTAACTCGTTGGCTCCCAACTGGATCCTGAGTACAAACTTCCCATTTGGACTACCTTTGCATCTCGGGTTTTGGTCCTCCCCGGATCGGTTTGATTGTCCACTTCTCTCCACTTCAGGTCGCACTCCCAGTTCGATTCATGGCTCACGCCTCTAGTCCAGGCACCTTGGTTCGGTTTGCAGTCACCCCTCTGGTTCAGATCGTGATAATCACTCTTGTTCGAGTCGTGTCATCTTCTCTAAGTCAGATCGGTTCGTGGAAGGTCCTCCGAGTCGGGTCGTGAGTCTCTTTGGATCGGGGTCCTCCATTTGCATATGGTCGAGTCTTCATCAGTTCGGTTCGTGGCCACCAAGAGGTTCGGAGTCCTGGACGCGAGCAGGTCGGTTCAGAGAAGACACTTCACGAGCGGGTTCGGGGATGGCATCGGTTCGGTTTCCTTCTCCAGGTCAGATGCAAGCGACTCGTGACACACTTCATGCGAGCGGGTCAGAGATGGTTTCAGTTTGTGACACATGCTCCACGAGTGGAGTTGGTTCGGAGAGGGGGCGATCCGATCCGGTTCTGCACAAATTCCTGTAACTTTCCAGCGACTGTTTTACGCCACATGACGACATTTTCGACCATTCTAACTATTCTAAGCAATCACAAAGCATACTATACAGTCATAGCTATATGTAGAATTGACTACAAACACCAAAACAACAATTTGATATGTTAAAATGGATCAAACATACCAGAAACCCATAATTTCCCCTTAATCATGTTTAAGTAAGTCTAATGTTAGGATTAGCAAAACTTAACCAAATTAATCCAAATCTCTAACAGAGGCCTAAAACAATATTTCGAAAATTATGAATATTTTTCCAGAATTTAATCATGTTTAAATTCGCTAATTAACACTAATTACCCTTAATTAACCATAATTAGTGTAAAAACAAGGTTAATCACTCACCTTAGCCACAAATGAAACTTTCAAAACTGAAACTCCTCTGATTTGGGCGAATACTAATGTCTAACAACAGCTCCAACCTTGCTTTGGTGTTATTCCACCTTAATTTGGTGTAGGTTAGGCTAATCCTCGATTAAACGGTGATTAGAGATGATTCTAGATGTTGGAGACCATTGTTAGGGTTTTTATGATGTATGTGGCGGCTGGAAAGTGGCTAAAAACCAAAATCCCTAACACCCCTTAAATACCCCAAATCCCGAAATCTCCCATTGGGCCTAGCTGTTAATTACTCAATTAAGCCAAGTTAAGCTGTTTTTCACCTTCTAAACCTTAATTCAGCCATATCTCCCAAACGATAAGTCCGTTTTTCATATATGACCACTTTACGGAAAGGTAAACCATCATCCAGATCTAATGGAAGTGGTTTCAAGTCAAAATTCCTTATCAATCAAAAGTTATGGCCAAAACAAGGTCAACTAGGGGCAAAACGACCATTTAAAAATCGGCAAAAATCATGAACATGGGAAATGACCCCAATAGTCGTCTCCCAAAGTTACATGACCATACGATTTCGTATGTGAAAGAAATAAATATTCTACGATCCTTCGATGCGTAGAATGCGGGTCGTTACATTTTTAAAGGAAAGATGTTTTAAAATTTGACGGCTTCTAAAACCTTTTTTTTTTGTAGCTATTGTAGTAGTTTGGAACTGTTTTAAATATCACGTTTTGTACGAAATTTGATTCGAGGGATGAAACATATTATTGCAGTTTTAGTTTTTTCTAGAAGAATAAAATCAAGATAAATTATGAAAATTAAATGATGAATGTGTACGTGTAGATGAAACATTTTGGTGGATGGAAAAAAATTGAATGAGGAGTGTGACTTGTGTCCGTAGATATACAATTTGTTCAAAGTAGATTATTCTCTAGTCAAAACCCACCCCGACCGTTCATCTTCGTTTGATTGTGATTGGATGTAACATGAAAATCATGGGGTTATATCAACAAGGAGAGATCATATGATTTCAGTTACCCAAAGCTTCATGGATACCTGAAATCCAGTTCTTCTTCAATTTTTTTTTTTTTTTTTTTTTTTTTTTTTTTTTTTTTTTTTTGCGGTGCTAAGGACACCTCAAAAAGTGCTTCAGCTACTACATTACCGTCGAACACGACAAAAAAATCCGTTAGACAGTAGCCGAGAGTAGAAATTGCAGTGCCCTTACCACCGCACTTTTTCTTCATCTTAATATTTAAAAAAAAGGAAGAATTAGGGCTGTCAATGGATCGGGTTGGGCTGGGTTGGGTTCGGGTCGGGTCAAGTCGTGTTCGGGTCGTGTCAGCTCAACCCATTTATTAAACGAGTCGGTTTCGGGTTTGATTTGTGTAACCCGTTAAGAAAAATATTTGTATAAAAAAATGAAAACATGAAAGAAGGATGTTGTCGTCATTTACTTGTTGCAAGCTAAGATGAGAATAAAAATGTAAAAAGTTGTTAATATGGGAATAAACATGAAAACGTGAAGGAGTGAATCCGTGAAGTGGTAGAACCGCATAAATCAAAATGAGTGGCGGCTTGGTAATTGATAAATTAGGGTAAAGCGGCAAATGCGTAGTGGACTGGGCTGTGCCTATGTTTTGTAGGTTGTAGAGTAATAAAAATATGTTTTATATTAAGCGAGTCATGACGAGTTAGAAATGAGTTCACGGGTCGGGTCGGGTCAACCGTTTATTAAATGGGTCAGAGTGGATTGACCGGAAATTAACCCGCTTATAAATGGATCGGATCGGTGTTTTTTCATGCGGATTACGGGTTGTATTAGAAATTGACGGCCGTAGAAAGAATGAATGAGGAAGATGAATTTGGTCCTGAGGGACCATGTAATATGGGTCGTGTGGGCCTTTTCCCCCAAATATTCATCATAACACAGCTGAATCGTCGCACCTACGCTCTTCTACGCCAAAATCTTAAATAACAAACAAAAAACAACGATGGCTATGACAATTTTCAGACCAACTTTTTCTTTGTCATCGGCTCGACTCTCTGTTTCAAGAGTACCTAAATTTTCTTTGTCCTCCACCACAAGCAGTTCTAATTGTGCTAAGCAGTTAATCTTATACTCGAAACCAGGCTGCTGCTTATGTGATGGTCTCAAAGAAAAGCTCAGTCTTGCTTTCTCTCTTACTGGAGCCACACATTCTCTCTCGTCAGTTCATTTACAGGTGATTCTGCTTTATCCGTTCGGTAAATTTTGAATTCGGTAAGACTTGTTTAGCTAAGACTCAACTTTTATTCGCAGATAAGAAATATTTTGGATAACGAAGAGTGGGAGAAGAAGTTTCAGCATGAGATTCCTGTTTTGGCTAAAGTTCTTGATGATGGTAGTGAGGTATGTCCACTATTTGTTTGTTGAAATGCCTGTCTTGAACATTTTGGTAGATGGTTAATGAGCTTTTGTTCTATGCTTTTTCTTGTGTAATTGTCTACATTCATGTACATAAATGGTTTTCACTATATCCTAGAGCACTTTTGATGATCACTTGTCCAACACAGTTTAGTAACCTATACAAATTTGAAATAAAAGTCATAAACACCCCTTTTTTGCATCTCAAGTTTCTGTACAAGGATATTAGAATACAAGAAGGGGTTTGTTATAGTGACTCCAAATTCTGTTAAGGGGTCACAAAGTTAGGCCAAATCCTTATTTTAACACTGCACGTGGTAGTGTGCTGCCCCCAAAAAAAGCCCAAATTCTACCGGGACCCTGCTGAAAAACCCCCAATTTGAATTAACCAAATTTGGAGTCCCTTTAACAATTGCCTACAAGAATGACAACTTGTTCCCTTGCACTTATTGGTTAATTCTATTAGATGTCAAAAATAAATTGATCACGTTGTGGTATGAACCTGAAGGTACGTGAGTGTGTTTATGTGTGTGCATGTATGTATTTATGTATAGTATGGGTATGGATCCACATCCTTATAAAAATAAAAAAATAAAAAAAAACCTTTGAATTTCATGTGCCCTGAAGTTTTAAAGTGCAAATATATTTAGTAGGTATAATCTTGCTACTATCAGGATTATCCATGCAAAATTTTATATCATTTCAATTTTTATATCTTATTCAGAAATACAAAGTTAATGTGAATAATCAAAAATAGTTATTTTAACCATCGATTTAAAATGTTGTTTTGAATGAGTTAGAATTTTGAAATAATACAAAAATTGTGGAATAATCTCAATAGCAAATTAATCATATTCACATAGTTTCATTGTTTTAAAAAACCCGCGTCGATACTCACCTCAAGGCCCGCCTTAAGGAAATAAAAGATAAAACACCTTGAGGCTTATTCCAAAAGGCTTTTTACCTCTAAAGCTTACGCCTCAACAACTTGAGGCATACAAAGCACATAAAGCGTACGCTTCGCATGCCTCAAACTGCTGAGACATATGGCTTAAAAACTTTTTTATCTTTAGTTGCAGATATTGATATAGATAAAAGTCATTAAACTTTAATTATTTAATGAAAATAAAAAAAGACAAAATTTAAGAAAATAAAAATTAGCATTTTTCACTTTTCAATTTCAATATCGACATGATCAGTAAAATTGTTTTTGAAATAATGATCATGAGCAATGTAATGAATTTTCTCATTGTTATTTAAAGTGTTTTTCAATAAATTTTGGTAAATCTCGAAATAAAATTTGCAAATTGATTTGAATTAATAGAACGTATTAAACTTGGAGTTTGATGTAATCTTCAAATTGTTTTAAGAAACCAAAATTTGAATAGTATGAGTTTCGGTTATTTATTTTTAATCTATAATAAAAATACATACTTGATAAAAGTCGAATCTTAAATTATTTGTTTTTCATTTTTTGCATTGGTTAATTTAAAGTGTCATAATTTCTTTATTTGTTTTGCATTTTATTTTTACTTGAAAAGCTTACGCCTCAACGTTTCGAGGCTTACGCCTCGCCTCGTAGACCTGAAACGCCTCATGTACGCCTTTCGGGTTTTAAAACTTTGCATAGTTTCTATTTCAATTTTTTTGGAACTAAGAGGCGAATGAAGATTTTTGAGGGAATAAATAAGAGGGGGAATGATTCACATCCATTCCTTTATCTTCACAAAATCCCTTCTTTGTCTATTTGTATCCAAAATTCACTAAAATAAACCAAGTTTTTATAGATACTATCTATTTGATCTTCTTCACGAAAAATGAGAACATTTCAATGGTTTTAACTTTCTTAAAGTAAAATTTAAATAGTGGGTACTATGAAAAATTTAGTTGCTCACATTGACTTATAAGATGAAGGTTGGATGAGACGTCAATAAGATATTAAGTTTCATGTTGTCCAAATCTTAAAACAGGGTCTAGATGGAGATCTTGGATGTGACAGAGGAGACTTAAAATTATGTACGTTAAAACATATATTTTAGTCATTGGTTTGAAATATCAATTTCATTATATTGGAAAAATTCAAATGAGCACAAATTTTGTTGAGATCAGCACAAGTATGATATGAACAAATCGATAAAATTTGTTTACATCTATGATAGTGTAATCAAGAACCGTAGAGGCACTGAAAGAATATCTGGCTTTGGTAAGAATTCAGAATCCCTCCTTATTTAGACCCATCATGGTCGCCTTTCATATTTTGTTTCAAAATTTCACAACAAAACAAAATTATGTTGATATAGTCTATTTTCTGTAATCATTGTAAAAAAAAAATTACTACTTGCATTTATGTGGTATACTTGTTGAAAATACAAGTCCCACATGGGAAAATATATAACTAAGATCCTGGATAAATTCTAAGAGACCGCCGTTCACATTGATCAATTGGTTTTGTGAACGATTAAGCAGTACTCTAAAATAAAAAAAAATCCAACAGTATCAAAGACCGAAGTTTTAAGTAATTCAACTAATACACATGCGTTTAACCGTCAAGCGTGCATCTAATTCAACTAATACGTATGCGCTTAACCGCCATGCGTGCAACTAATTCAACTAATATGTATGTGCTTAACCATCAAGCGTGCATCTAATTCAACTAATACGTATGCGCTTAACCGCCATACGTGCAACTAATTCAACTAATATGTATGTGCTTAACCGTCATACGTGCGTCACTCAACCAAAAATACTACCATCACGTAGATGACTCAAATATGTCACATGTGAATTGGTTTTGTCTAAAATATAAGTCTTAATTGGAAAATATGTAATCAAGATTCTGGATACATACTAAGAGACCGCTGTTCACATTGATTAATTGGGTTTGTAAACGACAACGTAGTTCTGTAAACTATAAAAAAAATTGCTAACATCGGGAAATTTGCTTGATGTTTATTTTTGTAAAGGCAGTTCTTCTTCGTATATCCAAATTTTCTGCAATGTCTACACTATGTCTTTCCACAGTGCCAGTAGAATTTTTCCAGATGATTTGTCATTTTCCAATCATCATTTGGATCTAGAATATTATTTTGAGCATCAAAGAAGCAAGTAGCAGTTGCACAATCATTAGCACAGGCGGAATATATGGCAGCAGCTGAAGCGACAAATCAAGTAATATGGCTTCATAAAATACTTATAGAAATGGGTGAACTACAAGATGATCCTACCACAATCTTTTGTGACAACAAATCAGCACTAGCAACGACAAAGGGTCTAGTTCATCATGGTAGAACAAAACATATTGCTATAAAATATCACTTCATCAGAAAACAGAAACTACTAAACAAATTGAACTTAAGTATTACACGACAAGGGACCAAGGTGCAAATATATTCTAAAAGGCATTACGAAGAGCAAGATATGAGCAATTACGGATAATTCTCGGGGTTTTTGAAATTTATATCAAGGAGTGTTGAAGAGTTATACAAATTTATAGAAGTTCAGAGAGTATTCAACTAGAATATTCCATGTAGAATGTTCATTTTGGATTATTCTACTATCATATCTCTTGTAAAACAAAGTCTATAAACATAGACCCTTTTGCATATTGTAACACAAATACTGGAAAGCAATAAAAGTTCTATATTTCTAAAAAAATATAACAATCAATCTTTTCATCAAATCTCTCAGCTATTTCACAACTAATACCATTCTATTTCTATTTTTTGCTATGATACTACACTAAACTCTGTGCGTGCGTGCATGCGTTAAAGCATTGTTTTTCATTTCCTCAAATTAGTCTGAATTTGACCAATATTTATATGAGTTGGTTTCTTTCTACCATGCCAGGAGCGCATCGTATGCATTCTACTTTAGTAAACTCATTTTATACAAATTTAACACTATACTACAACCGCAAGATGTAAGAGGTCATGGATTCGATTCCGTCGAGCCCCCTTGCCATGATAGTATGGTTTATACTATCCAAAGTTATATGTATCTAAGTGCCCAATTTCTTAAAACACACACACACACACACACACACACACACACACACACACACACACACACACACACACACACACACAATACTACAGCCGCTCACAGATTTTGGTCCACAAGTTTTAGAGGGACATAACATGGGTTTTCAGTCCAAACAGTTTACTATTTTATTCCCTTCAGGCAAATTCAGTAGCACCTCATTCAAATTTAGAAGGAAAAACAGCAGCGATATACCAGAATTTTTTATATAAATAGTAAATACTGTAAGGTATCGTTGAAATATCAATTCTATAAAGGTTCATTGCAAACTGCATAAAATCATAGCAGGGTTCCACCATATTAATTTGAAATTATGACAGATAAGGGCTATTATGTACTTATATTTAATTTTTTATGAGGAGTTGAATTTTTATATATCCCTCTTTTCTTTTTCTTTTCTTTTCTTTTTTCTTCTTTTTTTGTTTTTTGTTTTTTGGGGATAAAGGCCTCCTTTACCAATTTTTTGATGTCCCTTTTAACAACTTCCTATCATGGTTGTTACGGCGGTAAGTCGAGTCGAGTCGATAGAGGTCCAATTAGTCGACTAGTGGACTAGTCGTAGACTAGTCGATAAATAAATAAATAAATACATTAAAGTCTCTACTAGTTAAAGTAATATTAGATTCTATATTTTTAATGGATAAAAAAGATATAAATCCAATAGTTAGAAGTATATTAAAGCATCCAGTAATTAAAGTAAAAGTTGATTTATAATTGCTTCACTGGAAAGTTTTGAAAAAGAAGTAGCTCATCTAATGATTAACCATTTCAATTTTGACAGCCCACAAGTATTTAACCCACACCAACACCTGAAATCTTAAGCCTAAATCTTCATATTCATTTATATGAAACTAAAAATGATATCAAATTCAATCAGATAAAAAGTGACTAATAGAAAACAAAACAAAACGCGACATCTGATCCAATCAGACAAAAAACGAAAAAGAGAAAAGAAAACAAAAAAGACATCAAATCGAATCTCGTCTGCTCAATTTTGTTGAAGTAGATATTTGAATCCATTCAAATAATCCTCAACCATAGAAACAAGGAACATGAGACGTGGCCACGTTCTGCGAACCGGTTTATTCGTCCCCGATCGCGAAACGAAACGCGATCCGGAAACGTTAGCTGTCGCGAAAACGCCGAAAAGAAGATGATGACGCACAGGTTTTTGAAAAGAATAAACGACTCTTGGATTTGTGTTGTACAACTGTATATGGTTGTAATATATATTGGAAGGACAACTATATAATATATAAATTTGTATATAGATTGAAAGGGCAGTTGTAAATTTGCAAGATCTTCACAAAATTTGGTAATTAACATAAAAAATAAATAGATCGGTTTTTCCAAAGTAGAAGAAAAAACATGTTTGGTACCCTTGCGTTCCCTCGGACCCATGCGTTCCCTCGTATCGGAAACATTTAAGACAGTCTTCCACGTATCCGTTTTCGTACCGCGTTTCGTATCGAACCACGTCCTATGTAACCATGTCCTCAACGATGCTCGATTTGCTTTCAAAGTTGAAAGTGATTTGTTGAAGGTGTATGCGGTAAGTTTTAATTATTCATTTCCCCAATTTTTCCTTTTGATTCCACTTTCGTTTGGTTTTCCCGTCTCTTATTCCTTCTTCTTGCAACTACTTCGCCTTTTTTTTCTTCCTTCTGCTGCAGCTTCCAGTCGATAACGGGCAAGTCGAGACTTTCAGTCGAGTCTTCAACCTCGACTAATGGACTAGTCGCCGACTAGTCGAGCGCCATGATAACAGTGCTTCCTATATTAAATCTTTTATGTACAAGAATATGATGTGCAAGGCATACGTCCAGATGGAAAGAAAACCATAATGTTGGAATAATCATGAAACATCCACTAGACTCATATTCTGAACTTGTACCCTGAAAATACACGGTACTAGCCCTATAAGACATGGTTTGCAAGCATCTATCAAGGTTGATATACTTTATCAATATTCGTGTTCCGTACATCTCCTTTATAACTAGATTATTAATATGCTCTTTTCCAGATCTGAATATAATTATATACATTCTTGATATTGCTCTTATTGTTTTCCAGATTTTTTTTTACAGCAACAGAATTATCGCAGTGAGTAGCAGTGTACTTTGAAATGTAGTCAGCTACTTGAATCCCATAATGGAGTCTCTAACCATGATTTGAATTATAGCCTTGTACCATGTTACAAACTCAGCCTCTGCAGGTGTTCATCCTTAAAATAGCACCACTAGCATGTACAAAGATATTATCTAAATTAGACTTTCTACTGTCAGGACAACCAACAAAGTCTAATTTGGTCGATAAATAAATTTGTAGTCCTTTATTTCTTCAGTAAGTAAATTTATTGTCGTCAATGTGTTGAACGTATTTAGTGTTTTTTCTAGTTTTTCAATGAGTCATATCATGGTTTCCTTGGTACTGTCACAACATGCTAGTATCAAAGGCAAAATAATAGTTCGCGCAGATCTGAATATGATTAATACTACCAACAACCAATGTCTTGGGGAATTGTAGGATCATTACGTGCAGCAGTTACAATATGGTTCAATACTTCAACAGAATATCTTGCTGATCTGCAAGCAGGAAATTTAGGGTTGATGGACTCTCTCTCATGCTTCTAGTATTGATATTATGTTCAAGAAACTTGGCATTTCTTATCTTTTTTTTTTTTTTTGAAATTCGGTGCTTTATATACAGTTCTAAGTAGTATATTACATACTACATGACAAGTGGGTAAAATCTCTCAAACAAGGTTCGAAAACTCGGTTTCAATCATTTGAAAATTTCTTAGTTTCGGTTGAAATTTCATAAGTTCCGGTCCTGATACTAGATTTTTGTAAATTAATGAAAAAGTAATGATAAAAATTATAGTTAGAATAATGTAATATACAACAATGTTCAATAAACATAGATGAACATTTAATCTTGACTAAATAATCCTAAATCAAAAACAAATTAACCCATTAATAGATTAATCAACAAATTGTCAATTCCTGTTTTCTTCTAAACATTTAAAAAAAAAAGCCCTAAGCTAAAACCCCAGTCCCTTTATTATTCAGCTCGTTGTATCCTTTTTTTATTCCTATCCCTACTTCAGTTGAAACGAAGAAAAATATCGAGAAGAAGAAAAAATTGAAAGAAAGTTAAGAGCTTGAACTCAAACTCAAATGTCAGAGGCAAACTTCTCATTTTTGGTAGTCGTAGTCAGACACCTGGGAAGATGCTAACGGTCGAAATCGAAGTTCGACATCGATTCCGAGGTCAGTTTCTAGGTTATATTGGATTCTTATTCATTTGCTTTTGGATTGTGGATTTTATGTGCCTTTTTTTGTCCGTTGTTCTATTCTTCTTCTTCTGATGATTTCGTAATTTAGGTTTTTTTGACTGTCTAAATGGGATGTTATTTTGCCCTAATCCCGTCCTGGTGATTGCCGGAACCATCAAAGTTTCGTGGTTCCGTCCGGAACCTCAAACAATGCTTTCAAAGCGAGATTTGAACCTGTGACATCTTGCAACATGTTGAAGTGTCTTATCCGCTTGTACAATTACGCTTGTTGGCATTTTTATCTTTATTATAAATAATGTTGATGGATAATAAGACCACTTCTCAACATAACAAGCGAAAACAATTGTGGTCGTCTTGCGATCCAATTTGTTGTTTAATGGGGCATAAAAATTGAATTTATGGGTCCATTCTTTGTGGACTTGGAGCCGAGGCATTTGAACGGGCAAAATTTGCGAAGGGGATATGATATGAAAGGGGTATTTGAATGGGGTGGAAGATAAAAAAATTATTTTAATAATTAATTTTTATTGTTGATTATCACGTTTTAATTACTTGTAATAAAAAAAATACGGAAATTTATTAATGAATGACAAAGATTTCAAACTACATTGAATTGTATAAAAATAAACATAAATAAATAAAATTCAACACTGCTAATTATGTTTTTTGCGGCTGAATTGTCTAATTGATATGGTACAAATTTGCTAACTTCATCGCTAGTAAACTATCTACGAGATCCAAATTTGTTTGTTCATTGCGGAAGATAACCATAATTTTGCGGCTGAATTCAACACTGCTAATTATGTTTTTTGCGGCTGAATTCTCTAATTGATATGGTACAATTTTGCTAACTTCATCGCTAGTAAACTATCTACGAGATCCAAATTTGTTTGTTCATTGCGGAAGATAACCATAATTTCCCATATATGACATCCATATTGTGCCCCATAAGTTCCATACACTGTGGGACAATATTTGAGAAATGAATCATCGTCACGCTATATATCGTGTTAGGCTGTTTGAACCTTGCTTTGGTCTGGATGATTCACCGTACTCGTATGTTCTCCTTTTATGCGGTTGAAATACTGGAGTTGATGTCGATTCATCCACAAAACCAGCAATCCATTCCGCGTAATATTGTGTATCAACATCACTAAAAGTTGGTATTGGCATACGAGATATTTGCAAGTCAACTTTCCTATACATCCACCAAATATTTTATTGAGCTATCTGAACTTAACCCGAAAATTATTTCTATAATTTTCACACATTTTATCTCATATTGGATTGATTCTGCATGGGATAATTGTATATTGGGTTTATCGTCTTTTGTCTTAAAGCACACGCGAGACTATTTTGGAATAAGTTGTGATTTTAAAATAGAACTACCACTTTAAATGATTGTTATCAAAAAAGGGGAAAAAAAGATTTGCAACATACTTGATTGTATAGCAACATAATTATAGTTTATGCTTGGTGCACTAAAATGGGTGTATTCAATTTCCAATTTCGAACGATAGTTTTTTTTTTTAATTTTAATTTGGTAGGGATTGGAGAATTTTTCTTGTTTAAACGTGGATAAAATAAGTACAAAATCATTTATTTTGACTTACTCGGTTAAAAGGTAAGAATTTAGAAGATAATTTCATTTGGATCCGTATCGAGAGTAAGTCATTTATGTGTGTGTGTGTGTGTGTGTGTGTGTGTATATATATATATATATATATATATATATGAGCGTTCAATGACACCTCAAACAGTGCAACAACTCATTTGCTCCTTGATTTCCACCACTCATTTTCCCCTCTCTCCTTCCACTTACTCTCTCACCTCCCATTAACATATTATAATATAAACGAGTGGTGGATATTGGGGGGCAAATGGGATGCTCACTGTTTGGGGAACCATTGAACGCTCCTCGTATATATATATATGTATATATATATGTATATGTATATATATATATATGGTTTCAAATGATATTGCATCGCGAACACGATCCATATTTTGGTTGTGATTTGAATATCTTGATTTTGGTAAAAATATGAATATCTTAAATGAGACGATGGTTAGATTTAAAACGCGGACAAGGAACTAGGTAAACCTTGTGAACAAAAGTGGAGATAGTAAAGAAAGTTCTTAATTGTAAAATAGTTCATGAATTGGCATCACTAATGGTTAATAGGGGGAAAAAAAAAAGTAGTTTCAAACCAGTAATGGTTATAAACATACATGTAGAATAATATGGTTTTGCCATAAGACAAAGGAGATTTTCACTCAAACAACTTATTTGTTCGGAGTATCAAGTTTTATGGACATCATTTCTGAAAAATTAGTTTTAAGGACAATTTACAGAAAAATATAAATAAATTATCAGTTTCAGTTATATAGAAATAACGATAAATGAATTTATCATTTTCCTGTATAATTAATAAGATAATTTTCTTTTATCTTTTTTCGGTAAAATTATGTGACGGCCCGCCCCGCACCAGCCTGCATTTCCTCCGGAAGTGCGCTGTACACATGCCCAGCTAGCACAGAACGGTCGTCAGAAGAAAAGAAAGAAGGGAATGAACTAATCAAGGAACCTGTAGAATGTCTCACAGCGCATGGAATAAAATATAATAATAACATACTTGACATAAAACAGGTGAGACAGTGCACAAGCTGATAACTAAAATCAACATCAATCATCAGAGCAGCGGAAATCCAAATACAGCTTATTACAATTTTCCAAATTTACTGTCTCTAAACAAAAGAAAGCTAAAGTAGAAGATTCACCACCAATGCCCAAGCAGTGATCTTCAACAACACAGGGAGAATACTATTTATATGTATTACGTGGAAGCCTCCTGCTCGTCTCCGGATCATCTACTCGTGCATCACCAGCTAACCTGTCTCTAGTCTGCTCGTGTGAGCACCCAGAGTAATAAGAGGAGGCATAAAACTCTGGGTCAGACATAAAGCCTGGTATGAGCGATAATCATCTAAACAGAATAATAACAGGTATACTAAACCATACCTGGACCTGGACCTGCAACCAAAGAGTTAGTACCACATACCGTACAATGCTCTAAGGTGCCATAATAAATAGTGTAAGGATACGGGGGCGGGGTGTGCATGTCATAATGATAGCAAACAAATCATTCATGGCAACCATCCTCACGTCTCTCACTCAGTGCATAAAGCATACGATGTCCACCACTGTCAATCACTAGACCCATCGAAGTAGTGACGGAATTCAACTTGCACAACTACTGCTACTGCCAAGCTTACCACATGGAGTCATGACCAAATCTTTACAAATGACCCCCACTTCATTGGTTTATAGCCCTTTAGTCGTACCTAGGCCCTTTCAGCCCTGAATCCGCTCACGTACTTCCCATACATAGTGATCCAAAGTCATAAACATCGACAACCCCTTAGCACACGTCCCGCAGCAAAGCCCAACTCATGAAGTGAACTCATTGGTCCCCATCTGGATCCTGAGCTCTAACTTCTCCTTTGGACTACCTTTGCATCTCGGGTATTGGCCATCATCTTCTTCCGGATCGGTCTTCATCTTGCTCCACTCGCTTCGGATCGGTCAAGAATCATCAGTTCGGCTCGGTCAACCTTCAGCTTCCGGTTCGGTTCGTGGCCTTCATCTCGTGGCGGTTCGGATCGGTCGTGGTCACTCCTGGCGGATCGGGTCGGCCTTCGAGTCAAATCGTTACCCATCGGTTCGGGTCGGAGTAGCTCATGCTCACGAGAGACGGATCGGGTCGGGTGGTGTGAGCGGGTCGGTTCGGATAGTGTGCTCCAACTTGTGATCCTCCATGGCCATCGATTCGCAAGCTTCCAGGTGGTCCGGATCGGTCTCCATCACCACAAGCGGTTCGTAGGGACGGCTTTACAACGGTTCGGTTCGGGCCTCCCATCCGATCCGATCCGGTTCAGGTACTTTTCTGCACTGATTTTCCAGCGACTGTTTTGCGCCATATGACGGCGTCTTCGACCAATCTAACTATTCTAATCAATCACAATTCATGTCAAACTGTCATAGCAACATATAACATCAATTGCAACACCATAGCAACAATTTGATGGATTAAAATGGATCAAACATAGCTAGAACCCCTCATTTACCCTTAATCCCTCTTAATCATGTTTAAGCATACAATTAGCAAAACACATCGAAATTAACCCAAATTTCTAACAGAGCCTTAAAACATTATTTTAGAATTTTAGGAATTTTTCCAGAATTTATTTACGTATAAATTCGCTAATCTTCACTAATTACCCCTAATTAACCGTAATTAGTGTAAAAGCAAGCTAATCACTCACCTTGGCCACAAAATAAAACACCAAATCTGAAATATCATCTGTTTGGGTCGAATTCCTATGTATAGCAGCAGCTCCAACCTTGCTTTGTTGCTATTTGGCCTTGTTTTGATGTAGTCTAGGCTTAATCTTCACTAAAAATGTGTTTGGGGGTGGTTTTAGAGGATGGAAGCCATTACTAAGGTCTCAAGAAGGTTTTTGGCGGCTCAAAACTGAAATGAAAGTGATAACCTAACCCTAATCAGTCCTCCTATACCTCTAAACCCGAAATCCCCCTTTGGGCCTAGCTGCTAATCACCCGGTTAAGCCCAATTAAGCTGTTTTTCTCCATCTGAAACTTGTTTCCGCTATATCTCCCAAACAGTGAGTCCGTTTGGCTAATGTGACCACTCTACGGAAAGAGAAACCATCATCCGGAGCCAATGGAAGTGGTTTCAAGTCAAAATTCCTTTCCAGTCAAAAGTTATGGCCAAAACAGTGCCAACTAGGGGTAAAATGGTCATTTAAAAATCGGGAAAAGTCATGAACATGGGAAATGACCCCAATAGTCGTCTCCCAAAGTTACATGACCATACGACTTCGTATGTGAAAGAAATAAATATCCTACGATCCTATGATGCGTAGAATACGGGTCGTTACACTCTCCTCCCCTTAAGAAATTTCGTCCCCGAAATTTCTTAACCCAAAACATACAAAAGATTCCGCATGCCTTACAGCCATATACAACAATCAAACATGTAAAACAAACAAACAAGCCTACCCTAGCATGCAGAAAACTGAATCTAAGTCAAAAATCTTACCAGGCAAAGAGTTCCGGATAAGTCTTCCTAATGTTCTCCTCTGTCTCCCAAGTACAATCATTCTTGTCCTCGCCCCACTGAACCTTGACTAGCTTCACCGCCTTCCTTCGAAGTTGCTTCATGTCGTGCTCGACAATACGGGCCGGCTTGCGGTTCCCAACCGCCTCGGGTTCTACTTCGAAGTCCTCTAACTGATCAGGTGAAATAGTCATATCTGAGTCGTGAACGAACTTCCTTAGTTGGGAAACATGAAATACGTTGTGAACTCCTGCCATTTTCTCTGGTAAGTCAATTCTATATGCCAAATTCCCGACTAGGTCAAGAACAGGGAATGAGCCAACGAATCTTGGTGCCAACTTGCCTCTCCTGCCAAATCGTATTACGCTCTTCAACGGAGAGATCTTGACAAACACCAAGTCACCAACGGAGAATTTTAAGTCTCTTCTTCTCTTATCAGCATAACTTTTCTGCCTATCTTGGGCTGCCTTCATTCGTTGTTGAATGATCTTGATCTTATCTGAAGTTTCCCTCACCACATCTGGTCCAAGCATAAACTTCTCGCCAGTCTCTATCCAACATGATGGTGAGTTACACGGTCTTCCGTACAAAGCTTCAAACGGAGCCATACCGATACTGGATTGGTAGCTATTATTATATGCAAACTCTACTAGATGCAAATGGTCATCCCATGATCCACCAAAATCCAATATACATGCTCTCAAGAGATCTTCCAAAATACGATTCACCCTCTCCGTCTGACCGTCGGTCTGAGGGTGATATGTGGTACTGAGATGTAACTCTGACCCTAGAGCCTCCTGTAAGCTTTTCCAAAACCCACTAGTGAACAACGGGTCTCGGTCGCTCACAATACCTTTAGGTACTCCATGGAATCTCACTACCCACTTCATATACAATTCTGCTAACGTAGCTGCCGTTCTGGTCGATTTGACTGGTATAAACCTTGCACTTTTAGTCAGTCGATCTACAATTACCCAAATGCTGTCATATCCCGATCTAGTCCTTAGTAAACCATCGATGAAATCCATCGAGACTTGCTTCCATTTCCATTCGGGAATTTCTAAGGGTTGTAACAACCCATTAGGCTTCTTTTGCTCGGCTTTAACTAGCTGGCAATTCATGCACTTGGATATAAACTTCCCAACGTCTCTTTTCATCCCTTCCCAGTAGTAAGTCTGCTTCATATCTCGATACATCTTGTTACCACCGGGGTGTATAGTCAGCTTTGAGTGATGCCATTCTCTAAGCACTTCATCCCTCAATCCATTGACATTGGGTACAACAAGCTTTCCATTCTTTCTAAGCCATCTATCTCGATCAAGCCCATACTCGTTCATCTCCTCATCGATACCCATCTCTAACTTGGAGATGATTTCCAATAGGTTAGGATCGTCCCTCTGACTAGAGCCGATCCGTTCAATCAAAGTGGGTCTGATCGTCAAACTTGCTAACATTTCTGGATCCAATTCGCACTTTGGTCTGAAATCAAACCTCGCGATAAACTCCAGTTGCTTCCATTCAAGGAACATAGCCCCTAAGCTGGCATGTCTTCTACTCAATGCATCAGCCATCGCATTGCCCTTTCCCGGTGTGTATGCGATGTCAAAATCATAGGAAGCTAAGAACTCTAACCATCTCTGCTGACGGAGATTCAGATCTTTCTGAGAGAAGAGATACTTTAACGACTTATGGTCTGTAAACAGCTCAAATCTTTCTCCCAAGAGATAGTGTCTCCACATCTTTAACGCGAACACGATCGCTGCCAATTCCAAATCATGGGTAGGGTATCTTCTCTCGTGCGGTTTCAATTGCCGACTTGCGTAAGCTATAACCCTATCGCCTTGCATCAATACATCACCCAGTCCGGTACCATAGGCGTCCGTGTATACCGTCATCTCTTCATCCCCCTTAGGAATGACTAACACTGGTGCGCTTGTCAACTTGTCCTTTAGATTTTTAAATGCATTCTCGCACCTTCCATCCCAGACAAAAACTTGATTCTTCTTGGTCAACTGGGTCAATGGTGCTGCTATCTTGGAGAAACCTTGGATAAACTTACGATAATATCCAGCTAATCCCAAGAAACTTCTTACATCTGTTGCATTCTTGGGCGTAGGCCAATCTTGTACCGTAGCCACCTTTGCTGGGTCCACGGCAATACCGTTCTCTGATACAACATGGCCCAAGAACCTCACTTCCCTCTTCCAGAAGTGACACTTAGAAAACTTGGCTTTCAATTGGTGTTTTCTCAACACCTCCATCGCTACTCTTAGATGTTCCTTGTGTTCTTCCTCTGTCCTCGAATAGATCAAAATATCATCAACGAACACAAGGACAGACTTATTCAACTGATCTCTGAATACCCTATTCATCAGATCCACAAAATATGCCGGGGCATTAGTCAGCCCAAATGGCATGACCAACCATTCATAAAATCCAGACGGCGTTCGAAATGCCGTTTTAGCTATACTCTCAGCTTCCACTCTAAGCTGATGAAAACCTGTCGTGAGATCCAACTGAGAAAATATTCTCGCGCCACTCAACTGATCGAACAAATCATCTATCCACGGTAGAGGATACTTATTCTTCCTCGTCACTTTATTCAACTCGCGGTAGTCTACACACAAACGAAGGGAACCATCCGCTTTGGTAGCAAACACAACTGGTGCCCCCCATTCAGAAACACTCCTTCTGATAAATCCCTTCTTCAAAAGGTCGCTGACTTGCACCTCGAGCTCTCGCTGCTCCCTTGGTGCCATACGACGAAGTGACATCACTATAGGCATGGCATCCTTTACCAAATCAATACGAAACTCAATCTCTCAGTGTGGTGGAAGTCCGGTCACTTCCTCGAAAACATCCGGATACTGGCCAACCACGGGCAAACCTGACAACTCACTATGCGGAATGTCAAGGGAGTTTAGAAAACTAGCTAATACCCCCTTACTGGGTAGACCACAAAACACTATCCTCCGCCCATCATCCGCTCTAGCTGTCACCAACAAGCCCTCACAGTCTACCACCACCCCGTATCTTTGGAGCCAATCTACTCCCAAAATAATGCCAAACCCAGTAAAGCCCAAAACAAAGCAATCACAAACAAACATGCATCCATGACTCGATAGGACCACATCACGACAAATCATGCTAAGGCTAGTCGAACCACCAATCGGGTTCGTCACTACTAAAGGTCTATCGACAATCTCGGGCTCCAACCCCAACCTATCTACCAGGTCACTAGATATGAAAGAACTGGAAGCTCCGGTATCAAACAAAACTCTAACAGGAACATCATAAACAGAAAGCATACCTTGAATGACGACATTCTTTCCCTTCTCCGCCGCTGTTGGGGCATTCGACGAAGAAGGAATAGCATTAAGAGCGTAGGCTTTCACCATTTGCTTTTCTTTAGGGGGCTGTGGACACTTGTCCTTGTGATGTCCCATTTGGCCACAGTTGAAGCACTTCCTATCCGCTGGCTTGGCCCGACAATTACTAGCATAATGGCCCTTCTTACCACAGCTGAAGCATTCCACATCTTGCTTATTCTTTTTCTTCTGGCCATCCTTAGCTTGGTTCTGCTTTCTCTTATTCTGGGAACCACCCTTGCCTCCACCACTTGCTTGTGGCTTTGGCTCATCTGCAGATGCAACCTCAGTCTTCGACTTAGGGTAGAGACTTTCTGATCTTAATGCTTTCCCCACAATCGATTCAAACGTCTCATCGATGTGGTTAATAAGCTTTTCCCCCAAGTACTGATCCAAACCAGTTATGAATTTCTCATTCTTTTTCTCGGCAGTATCAATAAGAGATAACCCATATTTTGACAAAGTGTCAAATTCGGCAATATACTCCGAGACAGCTCTGCCATTCTGCTTGAGCTCCAAGAACTTCTTAAACAGCATTGACTTCTGAGCAGCTGGAATGAACTTCTCACTAAAGCGAGCCTTAAACTGCTCCCAAGTAATCTGATCTTCGGGAGTGGCTGCCTTTATAGCATTCCACCAATTCATTGCCCGCCCTTGCAACTGACGGGACACTAGCTTTCTCTTCATCGCATCCTCGGTACCCAAATCCTCGAAGATACGTTCGCAACTATCCACCCAATCCTGAACATCCGTAGCCGACTCCGTTCCGTAGAACGGCTTCCCACCAAGGTTAGTATAATCCTTATTCAGCTTGGCGAAGTCGACTCTTGGCGCCTGCACTATTGGACCACCACCATTCCCACCATTGGGAGCTGCCCTCTGTACATCTCTAAGCATCTCTCTCATGAGGTCAGTAAACATCGTCCTCATGTCAGCAGCATTCCCATTATTGGCTCCCCTACCAGCACCTCTAGTATATCGGCTCATCGTCAATCTGAAAAAGGAAACGATTAACGACTCCATAGTGGTGCTAGTGCAGTACGACTCCATCCTTATAATAGTAACAGTATATATATATATATATATATATATATATATATAGCTTTTAAAAACCAAAGTAATCACGAATACGCTCTCTCGTATACGTATATTATCTCTCCCTGATAACTTCCCTAGGTTAACTACGCAACCTAGAGCTCTGATACCAAGTGTGACGGCCCGCCCCGCACCAGCCTGCATTTTCTCCGGAAGTGCGCTGTACACATGCCCAGCTAGCACAGAACGGTCGTCAGAAGAAAAGAAAGAAGGGAATGAACTAATCAAGGAACCTGTAGAATGTCTCACAGCGCATGGAATAAAATATAATAATAACATACTTGACATAAAACATGTGAGACAGTGCACAAGCTGATAACTAAAATCAACATCAATCATCAGAGCAGCGGAAATCCAAATACAGCTTATTACAATTTTCCAAATTTACTGTCTCTAAACAAAAGAAAGCTAAAGTAGAAGATTCACCACCAATGCCCAAGCAGTGATCTTCAACAACACAGGGAGAATACTATTTATATGTATTACGTGGAAGCCTCCTGCTCGTCTCCGGATCATCTACTCGTGCATCACCAGCTAACCTGTTTCTAGTCTGCTCGTGTGAGCACCCAGAGTAATAAGAGGAGACATAAAACTCTGGGTCAGACATAAAGCCTGGTATGAGCGATAAGCATCTAAACAGAATAATAACAGGTATACTAAACCATACCTGGACCTGGACCTGCAACCAAAGAGTTAGTACCACATACCGTACAATGCTCTAAGGTGCCATAATAAATAGTGTAAGGATACGGGGGCGGGGTGTGCATGTCATAATGATAGCAAACAAATCATCCATGGCAACCATCCTCACGTCTCTCACTCAGTGCATAAAGCATACGATGTCCACCACTGTCAATCACTAGACCCATCGAAGTAGTGACGGAATTCAACTTGCACAACTACTGCTACTGCCAAGCTTACCACATGGAGTCATGACCAAATCTTTACAAATGACCCCCACTTCATTGGTTTATAGCCCTTTAGTCGTACCTAGGCCCTTTCAGCCCTGAATTCGCTCACGTACTTCCCATACATAGTGATCCAAAGTCATAAACATCGACAACCCCTTAGCACACGTCCCGCAGCAAAGCCCAACTCATGAAGTGAACTCATTGGTCCCCATCTGGATCCTGAGCTCTAACTTCTCCTTTGGACTACCTTTGCATCTCGGGTATTGGCCATCATCTTCTTCCGGATCGGTCTTCATCTTGCTCCACTCGCTTCGGATCGGTCAAGAATCATCAGTTCGGCTCGGTCAACCTTCAGCTTCCGGTTCGGTTCGTGGCCTTCATCTCGTGGCGGTTCGGATCGGTCGTGGTCACTCCTGGCGGATCGGGTCGGCCTTCGAGTCAAATCGTTACCCATCGGTTCGGGTCGGAGTAGCTCATGCTCACGAGAGGCGGATCGGGTCGGGTGGTGTGAGCGGGTCGGTTCGGATAGTGTGCTCCAACTTGTGATCCTCCATGGCCATCGATTCACAAGCTTCCAGGTGGTCCGGATCGGTCTCCATCACCACAAGCGGTTCGTAGGGACGGCTTCACAACGGTTCGGTTCGGGCCTCCCATCCGATCCGATCCGGTTCAGGTACTTTCCTGCACTGATTTTCCAGCGACTGTTTTGCGCCATACGACGGCGTCTTCGACCAATCTAACTATTCTAATCAATCGCAATTCATGTCAAACTGTCATAGCAACATATAACATCAATTGCAACACCATAGCAACAATTTGATGGATTAAAATGGATCAAACATAGCTAGAACCCCTCATTTACCCTTAATCCCTCTTAATCATGTTTAAGCATACAATTAGCAAAACACATCGAAATTAACCCAAATTTCTAACAGAGCCTTAAAACATTATTTTAGAATTTTAGGAATTTTTCCAGAATTTATTTACGTATAAATTCGCTAATCTTCACTAATTACCCCTAATTAACCGTAATTAGTGTAAAAGCAAGCTAATCACTCACCTTGGCCACAAAATAAAACACCAAATCTGAAATATCCTCTGTTTGAGTCGAATTCCTATGTATAGCAGCAGCTCCAACCTTGCTTTGTTGCTATTTGGTCTTGTTTTGATGTAGTCTAGGCTTAATCTTCACTAAAAATGTGTTTGGGGGTGGTTTTAGAGGATGGAAGCCATTACTAAGGTCTCAAGAAGGTTTGTGGCGGCTCAAAACTGAAATGAAAGTGATAACCTAACCCTAATCAGTCCTCCTATACCTCTAAACCCGAAATCCCCCTTTGGGCCTAGCTGCTAATCACCCGGTTAAGCCCAATTAAGCTGTTTTTCTCCATCTGAAACTTGTTTCAGTCATATCTCCCAAACGGTGAGTCCGTTTGGCTAATGTGACCACTCTACGGAAAGAGAAACCATCATCCGGAGCCAATGGAAGTGGTTTCAAGTCAAAATTCCTTTCCAGTCAAAAGTTATGGCCAAAACAGTGCCAACTAGGGGTAAAATGGTCATTTAAAAATCGGGAAAAGTCATGAACATGGGAAATGACCCCAATAGTCGTCTCCCAAAGTTACATGACCATACGACTTCGTATGTGAAAGAAATAAATATCCTACGATCCTATGATGCGTAGAATACGGGTCGTTACAAATTATGCTTCAAAAGTGTTGTCCCTAAAACTTATTATTCTAAAAAAAGAAGCCTTTCAACGTAATTTTCATCAAGACAAGGCTATTTGACTCCTTTCTTTGCTCTAAATTGCTTGCTTAGTGATCCCTACGTGTAATTTAGGTACTTGAGTTGAATTTCATTTGTTTGACACTTTGATGTCTCTTGTAGTAAAATCGTCTTCCTGCATGAGATAATAAATCAAGTGATGATTTCTTCTGTTTTAATCTAGTTCCTGTATGATGGATATCAACTACCAATATCTGCACTAAATTGAAAGAATAACGTAAATATCG
This sequence comes from Allium sativum, assembly GCA_030737875.1. NCBI lineage: Eukaryota > Viridiplantae > Streptophyta > Magnoliopsida > Asparagales > Amaryllidaceae > Allium > Allium sativum. Next base: position 536,582,261 of record CM060926.1, read on the forward strand.
TACCGCTGTGCAAGCTAAGTTGTCTAGAAATTTAAAAAATACCCTCTTACCAACTTTCACTTTTATAGTCAAATAAAATCATCATCTGTTGCGGGAGTGGAGTTATCTAAGGACATATCATGACCTGCTTGAGGTTCTTCGAGATTTGAAGCGTAGGAAGTTTTTTCACTTTGCTCTCATCTTTAGTGTTTTGTAGCCCTCAAAAAAGCTTTACACTTGATGGCTTTCATTTCTGATGCTGAGGCAGTAGATTATAGCAATGTGTATGCTGGCAAAAAAATTATTTTTTGCATTGTTTTCCGGTGTCCAAACCCATTTAAAAAATTGTTCGCAGTTTTCATCAACAAAAATAACAAATATATAAGTGTGTTGACTGCTAAATTTATTGGCTCGATGATAGGCTATTCTAGACCGGTCTTTTGATCGGACTACTCTAGACCATTATCGAGTGGATGACTCAGAGTGATGGTTTGAAGGCCCAGATATTTGGATTAGATAGAGCTGTGGGACGGTTGTTAGAAGAACTCGGAAGAAGCAAGTTTGGAACCCCATGTTCCGGATCGGTACGCCCGTATTGATATATTCAAGATTTAGAGATCCAGATTGGTGCGTCTCTACACTTGTGCAAACCCATTCTCATCAATACTGGTTGATAAACATCAAGAAACTATACTAAACTCTGAATTGGCTCGCTTCAGCACTTACTCAAGATCCCGGATGAGTCCACCTTAGCCTTATTTCCATGATTCCGGGTCAGCCTATTTTCACACCTGATCAAGCTCAGACAAGTCCTTCCAGATTGGCACAAAAGTTCAACTGCGTCAGGAATTCGGATCACACGACCCAAAACCACATGAGCAAAGCAAGACCAAGAAGTGAAGTGCACGATTTGGTTCATCCAAACATAGATAAATACATATCAGTGTCGATCCTGATTCACCCAGTTCGGTACCGATCCGAAGTCCAAGTTTAAACATGGTTGCCTCACTAACTCCGACTTCTCTGCTAATCTTCCCATCAATTTGAGTTCACACTCATCTATAAATATCAGTAGTCTTGGAATTCAAAATTTTTTGGTTTTTGAGAATTTCAACTATTTCTTGTATTACGGATCTTCCCCTGTCTGAATCATTGTAATTTGGAAAAATCAATAAAAAGAATATGATCTGGAATGCGGATATAAGCTCGGTAACGCCGAACCACTACAGACCACTGCGTATGATTTTATTGATTTTCTACTCATTTTTCATTTTATTTTCTTCGTTAATCTCAAACCCATTTTTGGGTGTTAGTTCCACTTTTTGCGCCAACAGTGTTTTTTTGAAATTTCAAAAATATCCTTATCTATCAACGAAATCTCATCACTGATTTGCAACATTCATTGTCATTCTCTTTCCTACTACCCATAAACGGATTTTATTATCAATTTGTCATTGATACCGTCAACAAAACAATTTTAAATAAAAGTGTCGCGAGTACTTAAAATATTGCACTTACAACACACTTCTGTCTATTCTTTCTTTTATTACATAAAAAGTAAATATCTTTGAATAGTGGATGCACATATTTGCGTTTTATACTAGTTATAAGTGAAGGTAGAGTTGTCAAAATGGTAAGGTAAAGTTGTATGAGTGTTAAATAAAATTTGATTCAATCCATTTGTTTTGACTCATTTAATTCAAAAGATCCGTCCAACCCAACTCACATATTAAGCGTGTTATCCATTTAACTCATCTAAATGCTTAAATTTCCTAAATACAAACATTATCACCATGGAAAGCTACAACTTAAAATTACAAAATGAAATATTCAAGTATTTGTATGCCATCTGTAATTTATGTGGGAGTTCAGTGGTCAAAGTCTCACCTTATTTTGAGGCAGTACGAAGAAGTTACTGCAGTCTGAACAAAAAATAGCGGATTTGTATCTAGTTTGAGTTCAAATACGCAAATGTACCCTGTTGTTTTTTGAGTAAAACGGTTAGTCATCATGAAGAATTGCATAGTTAGTTCACAAGACGAAATATCCGAGAGTTGAATAATATCCGTAATTTAGGTGGGAGCTTATCAGTCGATGCTTTGTCCTGTTCCGAGATGGTATGATGAAGTCATTGCAGTTTGAAATAAAATAAATATTGAATTTGTGTCTAGGTGAAGTTCAAATATGAGTGTAGCATGTTATTTTCTAAGTGCAGCATTTAGTCACCATGGCGAATCTCAACGTTCGTTTTCAAGACGAAGTATTCGAGTGATCCACATTATTCGTAATTTATGTGAGATTCATCGATCGATGTACCACTTGGTTTCGAGGCGATATGAAGAAGTACGCAGTCTGAACAAAAAATAACGATTTTTTTGTTTAAGTGTAGTTCAAATATGAGAATGTAACATATTATTTTTTTAGTACAAACATTAGTCACCATGAAGAACTACAATGTTTGTTTTCAATATGAAATATCCAAGTGTTCCATATTATACGTAATTTAGGTTGGAGTTCGTCGATTGAAGCCTCATTCGTTTCCGAGGCAGTATGAATAAGTTGTTGCAATTTGAATAAAAAAACTTACTGATTGTGTCCAGATGAAATTCAAATATGGTAATATTGTTTTCTAAGTGCAACCATTACTCACCATGGATAACTACAACGTTCGTTCATAAGAAATATCTGAATGGTCCATACTGTTTGTAATTTAGGTGGAAGTTCATCGATCAAAATTTTATCCTATTCCAAGACAATATGAAAAAGTTACTACAGTCTGAACAAAACTATAGTGACTTCGTGCGTAGGTGGTGTTCAAATATAGAGATGTAACATATTATTTTCTAAGTTCAACCATAAGTCACAATGGAGAACTACAATTTTCATTCACAAGATGAGACATCTGACTTTTCCGTACTGTCCAACCAATTTAGGTCAGACTTCATTGGTCGAGGTCTTGCTGATTCCGAGTCAATATGGAAAAAAAGTTATCGGTGTTTGAACAAAAAATAGTAGATTCTGCGTTGTTGGAGTTAAATAAGTAAACGAATTACCCATTTATAACCCTTTTGAAAACGAGTCAACCTTTTTATGATCCTTTTTAATAAAAGATCATAAATGGATTGATCCAATGGGAGTTGAAAGTAGAGTAAGCAAGTTAAGTAAATGTATCGTGTCTGAATAAAAAATTGCGTTGTTGGAGTTAAATAAGTAACGAATTACCCATTTATAACCCTTTTGAAAATGAGTCAACCGTTTTAATAAAAGATCATAAATGGGTTGATCCAATGGGAGTTGAAAGTAGGGTAAGTAAGTTAAGTAAATGTATCGTGTCATATTTTGATAGGTCTATGTAGAGGACATAACAAATATTCTTTATCCTCGATGCTGCTTGGATTGGTTTGCTTAATTATTGTACACACATGAGACCCGAATCATTTGTTTTTCGACTAATTTTTCAACATAGTTGTTCAATGACGAGAGATGCCAGTTTCTTTGAAGATGCTTCATATTGTAATTCTAAGTGATTTTCCCCAACAAAATTTCAGCACTTTGATCATTCCACTGGTTGGATCAATGGAAAAATGAAGCCAAATGTAGCATGAGTTGTAATCATCTCTTTTCGCCTAAGTATCTCTTGAGTACAGTGATCCTTATAATCGAGAAACATTATCAACCAATCGAAATTCATTGAACATTGAATTATGTGTTAATGGATCAAAATCTAATTCATTTAATGGTTTGATTGGAAGAAAATAGAATGGGTAGAAAATCCAATTCATCTTGATTTTGTAAGATCACACTCAGTAATCGACTGTTGGAATCAGATTTGCGATTTAAATTACGCAATTATGGTTCGTATACTGGTTGTTTGAGATACACTTAGTATGCTAAATGCATGATTTAAAGCTATAATGGACATACCATTTTTCTCATATTGAATTTGTTTTACTACAGGAAATACTTCCAAGGCTTTCTCCTCGTCTTAGCGTGGAGCTCATCCAAAAGAAAATTGCCACTGCATTTGAACTTTGAGTCCACGACATGGCTATATTTGTACACTGATGCAACAATTATAGAACTTATTTATTGCCTAGTGCAGTACTCTGATATACTGATATATTGAAATATGATGTTCTTTTTGCACCATTATTTATGGCAGGGAAACGAGGTGTGGAACATAACAAGCCTGTTGCATATCTGCTTGACTGCTTAGCTTATCATGTATGCACATTGCTTCAAACGATTACATTCCACGCTCATGATTCTGTACGTGCAGTTTAGGAAGATCCAGAAAAATTGCTGACGGTAGGATATATTTATGCAATAACTCGGTGTTTTCAGTAATTGTGTGTACGAGGATAATGGCTTAGTATAAAATTTTCTTTTTTCTTGGCTTAACTGGCCGCGCAGCCGTTAGATGAAGCTTCCTTAAAATTGTAACGACCCGTATACAAATATTTAATTAATCGAAAGAATGACCTGAATTCAAAATAATCTAATATGCTATTAGTTTAATTTGAAGCTTGTTTAAAATTCTATCTAAGTAAGAATGATAATAATAAACATGTATTGAAAAATTGAAGTAACTCGATTTGATTAACATATGAAAATATTATTTTTGCAAACTGTCTCAAATTTCGACAAAACGGGCTTTATGGGATCCAGAAGAGTAAATTATTTTGAGATGTCAAGTTTTGCGACGATCAGACTTATTGTGCAATTTTGTGCGTTAGAAACGCGTAACGTTAAACGAGAATTGAAATTATATACTCTAATGCGATTTGAAAAACTAACTTCTGTATATGATCGAATTAAGTCTTGATATTAATTCCATTGAGTCCCAAATAAGGGCATTTAGCTACAAACATCAGTGAGCGAGTCTCGATTGGAGTTCGGAAAAATTAGGGTGAATAGTGTTTTGAAATGCTATAGTACACCTCTACTTTTCCATTATTTGCAAACCCTGAACTCCACAACCATAGCCGTCGTCTTCCCCTCTCTCACATCGAACGACCCTCGTTCATCTCATCGATCCAAGCAGAATTAGTTGAAGAGTCCAACAACAACTTTACATGGGCTAGTGAAAGGAGGAGACCAGCGGTCTCTGATCATCGATCGGACGTTGGTGGCAGCAGTAATTTCAGTTTATAGTCATAGTAGTTTATAAATAAAATTTTGAGATCGATGGCATGTGGTGAGGCATGGCTAATGTTGATGTGGCGAAGGCGCGGTGTTCGATCAGGGCTACCTATAGTGACGATGCCACGACGTTCGGTCGTCTCTGGTGGTGTGGAGGCACGATGAAAGGTTGAGGTTGGTTTCATTGTTTAGGTATGGTCTGCTGCTATAACGACCTGTATTCTACGTGTCAAAGAATCATAAAATAATTTTTCTTAATTCATAAGTGGTCGTATCATTCTAAATTAGTGGTGAGCATTATTTGGTTAAACCAAATAAACCAACCAAATCTGTAATGATCCGTATTTTTACGGTATATAAATAATTTATTTAATTATTTAAATAATGGTTTGGTTATTTAAAATGACCAGAATTAAATAATATTGAATATTTAATTAAAATAAATAATATAATAATATATTTAATTTCTGAAATAGTCATAAATAGTTGAATTCACAAAATGGTGTGAATTAGATTATCTGTGATATTTAATTCAGTTTAGATTTGAATTAGAATAACGAATATATTATTTGAACGACAGTTTGAACGTATAATTATATTATAATTAAAATCTAGCTCGAAATGGCGCGACAGTTCGCTATTTGGCGATTTGAACTTCAACTGAATATACAGGGGCCAATTTAAATCGGATTTCTTTGAAACAATAAACGTTAGGAGCTGGTGAAGTATATTTTTCTAGTGGTAGAGAAAAATCGGGATTTCGTCGTGTAGATTTTTAGTTATGTCCAAATCAAATTTTAGAAAAGTCGCTATGGAATTCCTTTATAATTTATATCAACTTATTTATATTTTTAAATGGATTTTCAATATAAATCGAATATCGATATAACTGGGAATTTTGAAATATCAAGTTATAAATCTCATTGGAGTTGTATGATATTCTATTGTGAATATATACGATAATATTTATTTATAAATATTTAATTTAATTATTTTTAAATATATTTATATATTTAAAAGGGTTATTTAGAGCTTTAAAAATAGCCAATTTTGCAAACGACCTCAGAATTCGACGAAACTAATTTTGTTGGATCCGCAATATCAAATTATTGTTAGATTTCAATTTCCGTGATTTTTGGGGTCAGTGTGTGGCCGTACGGGATTTTAATGTGAAAAACAGTCAATTATTTGACTTTAAAAATACGCTGTGTGAGCAAACGAAGTCGGAATTCGACGAAACTAGTTTCGTTGGGTCCGCAATGTCGAACTGTAGCTAGAGTCCATTTCCGTGATTTTTGGGTGTTGTATGTGATCATAGGGATTTTTAAACACGAAGGTAAGCAGCGATAGCTTAAATATTAATTTAAAAATCAAATAAAAATATATTTAATTACCTATAAATATCAGCCTAACTCTTGTAACCCTAAAGAAAATTTTCCTCCGGTCAAAGCAATATGTCGTCGCCACCAAATGTTTACACAGTAAAAAAATGGAGGTTTGAAAATCAAAATAAAATGCTAGAAAAATCAATAAGTTCCTTAGTTTATATATTTGAGCTACTGAGAGGTTTATCTTCATGTTGGTATGCATTTCGAAGCGGGCGACTCCATCTTCGGTTGCTGCGCGAGGTTCTAGGCGAACTAGGGTTGGGTATTTTAGGCCGTTGGAGTGTTGTTCGAATCAGAGTTTATATTTTAATTCAGAAGATCGATTTGGAGTTTGGTATGAATATTTGGGAATTTTTAGAATTTAAAACCGTCGTGGGTTTTGGGTACCTAGCGTGGTTGAAGGCCGTCGACGCGGTTTGATGAAGGAAGCCGAGCTCAACGTGAAGGGGACAATGAGGTGTAGAATTTGAAGAGGAAGAGGATGTTGATTTTTATTTTGAATTCCATTTAGTAGAAGAGGAGGTATGGGGACATGAAGAATCTGCAATGTTTGGATTCACACTGAAGCGTGTTTTCTTGGTTCGGAGGAAGAAGGAGTAAGGGGTACTGTACATACGGTTTGGGTATTTAACATCGGGTTTGGGCTTTATGGATATGGTGAGCCCAAATAGAAATTTAATTTAAGTATTTGTTTAATTTAAATTAAAGTGTATTAACTTGTAATGATCATAACTTGCTCGTATGATATCGGAATTCAGAAAAACAAGATCCGTTGGGATCGTATGGACGGTGGCCACACCATGGAACTGACCGGGAATGAATTGGAACTCGTTTGGATTTATGGTGAAATTAAACACCTGAATCAAATCAATGACCAATTATCGTTATTTAACGATAAACCGACCAATGTGAGTAAATCTCACTAACTATGCTCAATTTATATTTTTATAAAATATTTTTAGAATTTATAAATTATGGTTGTTTGCTGTGTGTTGGCTGTTTGGTTGAACTGCTAGTTAATTGGTTGAAAATATAGATAACGATATAGATATAAATCGTTAATCGAATATTGATTCTGTTATCCGAATATCTCATATTCGTGTTATTTATGTTGGTTAACATCTGTGAATGCAAGGAAACAGGTCGGAGGAACCCGATTGGATTCCTCAACATTTATTTTACTGTTTTTTTTTCATATATTGTGTTATATGATGCGATATGAAATCTGTTGTTGATTTTGTATGTTTGAATGATACCGATCGTTGTTATATGGTACGTTAAATACCATAAGGAATACTGGAATGTTAAAAAGGAAGAAATATTTATAAAATTAAAAGATTTTATTTAGAAAATAAATATATTAAAAAGGAATATTTATTTGTTAATCAAATAGATAGAATTGAAGGGAAATATTTGTAAAACATTTACAAATAGAATTGAAAAAGAAATATTTGTAAACCATTTACAAATAGAATTGAAAAGGGATATTTATTTGAAAAATAAATAGAATAGAAAGAAGAAATATTTGTAAAACAAGTAGAAAAGGAAATAGTTAGATTATAAAAGGAATTACTTATAAAATCAATGGATTTTATATAAAAAGAAAATATTTTATAAATAAATAGAATTATCAAAAAGGGATTTATTTGGTAAATAATTAGATTATAAAAGGAAATATTTGAAAAGTGAATATAATAGTATAAAAGAGAATTTTATATTTGAAAGGTTTAGACCCTTGCTTCGCACACGGGTATAACATGATATGGATTTAAAGCAAAGATTTTAAATAGAATCTATTCTAACCGATAGATTGAGAAGATAAATTTATAAATAATATTTTATAAATTAAATGAAATGTTATCATTGGATAAATAGAATATATAAGTCGGGATTTATATAGAGAAGTAAGAATCGATTTCAACATCGATAATTGAAACTGAATATGGACGTAGAGTTAATCAAAGGAGTTAATAAAAATGTGTTAATCAAAATGTGTTAATCAAAATGAAAGAGAGTTAATCGAATATTAGCTATTCGAATAAAGTAATTGATTAGAGTTAATCAAATTAGGTTAACCGATTAGAGTTAAGCGAATTAGAATTAATCAAATTGAGTTAAATCAAGTTAGAGTTAATTGATAGGAGTTAAATCAAGTTAGAGTTAATTGATAGGAGTTAAATCAAGTTAGAGTTAATTGATAGGAGTTAATCAAGTGGATTTAATCGTATTAGAGTTAATCGTAATAGAGTTAATCGAATTATAGTTAATCAAATATTAGTTATTCGAGTAGAATTAATTGAAAGGAATTATCGAATATAGTTTATTCGAAGAAAAGAGTTATCAATTATAGTATTCAAAGAAAGATTTTTGAATATTAGTTATTCGAAAGGAGTAAATCGAAAATTAGTAATTCGAAGTGATTATCGAATATAGTTTATTCGAAAGAGAGATTATCGAATATAGTTTATTCGAAAGAATATTATCGAATTTAGTTTATTCGAAAGGAGATTAATCGAATGTAAAACATTCGAAGAAAGAGTTATCGAATATAGTTATTCGAAGAGAGATTATCAAATATTAGTTATTCGAAGAGAGTTAATCGAATATAGTTTATTCGAAAGGAGATATCGAATAGAGATTATTCGAAAGAGAGTTATACATTATATCGAATTCGGGAATATACACTTTCCGTTTTAATCAAGATTTAATGATTTCTTCATAAATTGTCTATTTAGTTAAATTAAGGAATAAAAGTTATATTTTGAAGTAAGATATTTAAGAAGAAGGGATTATAACGCTATAGTTATAATCAATAAAATAAAGAAGTGGATTCATAAATAGAATCTGAGTTACGTAAGGAAGTTTGTTAAAGATTTAAAAGGTGAACTTTGTCTATTTCGAGGTTAGAAATGTTGTTCACTTAAGGTCTGAGAGTTAATTGTACCCCAAATTGACTTCGTTTTAACCAAGGGACGGGTAAGGTTCGAATAGTGAAGATTGGTTAAGTGAATTTAGTTAATGAGTGTAATGGTTTGGGATTGGCTTAGTGATGTTTTATTTAAACATCTATTTAAATCCAATGAAGGAGTTTTGGAAATGTTTTCCAAATAAAAGAAATCAGAAATGTTTTCTAATTTAGAAAACAAGAAATGTAAGTAAATAATATGGTGATGTTCTCAAATGATTTATAAAATATATTTTCTAAATTTAGAAAATAGGAATTTACAAATATAAAGAAATGGGAAATGAATAAATTAGTGATAAATTAAATTAAAGGAGATTAATGTTGATTGATGATTGATTGATCGAATTTCTATCTAGAAGTAAGATCGTTGGTTGTACACCTGTTTTTCTTTGATAGTTAAATCACCGACTATCGAAGCTTTTGACCATTTTTCCGTCGTCAATACAGAGAGACCGGGATCAGATTCATTATCTGAAAACCCCTCTGTATGGACGTTAGCGTTGTGATCAAATGTGATGAAAATCATTGAAGATGGAGTTATGCAAGGGCTATCCTATTTACAGAATAGTGCCTTCAGTTTGTCCAAGCCCAGGACAACGTGAATGGACGAATGTCTGACAAAGTATATCTAACGGATCGCGTAAGTTGATCTCTTCAAACGTACCTACGTTGGTGGCAGAGGAATTCGTTTCTCTTAGCTTTATACCTGTGTATTTTTGGGGAAATCAATTTGTGATTTGGCGGGTATGACGATGTGGCATTCAAAGTGAATGGTGGTCAGGTGTTCCAAAAGATACGTAATGACCTCAAGCCTCATCAACTGGGAAATGACAAAAATCGGGCAGGCAGCATGGCTAAGTGGGTTGCTCCCATTAGGTTGTATATCACCTATCTAGAGAAAATCCATTTCATTCTTTTATCTATTTTCGATGCTGTCCCTTTTCGGGAAACGGTGGGTAGTTCCCAACCGTTGGTGGTATGCATTTGATATACTCAAGCGAAATGAGTGGTCAGTCATGTGTGGGCCGGGTTGCAAGACGTTCTTGTTGAACCCAGTGTATTTTCCTCTAGAGATACACTATTGGCAGGTGGTCACATACCTTGTCATAGTCGGAATTCAATCTCCAATAAGCGCCCGCGGTTTTGTTTGTATACTATATATGTGGAACGTGAGATGCAAGCGTTCTGCTAGATTTTTAATTACTTGTGATTAGACATTATTATAATTTCAGAGAAGTATTGATTTCCAAAAGATCGTAAGGTAAAAACCGTCCGTGTTTATGTGTGGATCGGTCTTACGATTACCTTTTCTTTTGAAAGGATTTTGAAAAGTTAAACCAAATGATTTGAGTTTACTCACACCAGTCCCATGACTGACCCGGATTTATTTTGTTTTGTTTTCCCTAAACTCTTGGGTGCCCAAATTTGTACGGGCAGTCAAGTAGTTCAGGTCTTTACAGATATACTTGGAGGAGCTTGAAGTAGGAGGCTTTAGGATTATGTAGCTATTGTTATTTCCGCTGTGTGTAAGTGTTGTACTCTGATAATGTTATTATATATATATACTGTTTTATTGCAAGGTTATGTTATATATTATATTTTATTCGTTCCGCTGTGAGATTCGTGTTTACTCTGATTGTGTTCTTCTTCTTCTTCTTCTATTCTAATTTTCTATCTTATCTATTTTCACCCTCTAACTTTCTTTCTATTAATGATCAGGAATTTCCAATATCTGAATAGTCAACATGGCAGTTGTGTGTTGATTTTCGGAGTCGAAAAACCCAGTTCGTTACAGTGGTATCAGAGCTGAAGGTTAAGTGATTACCTAGGCTCTGTGGCGTGACTCAGTAGAGATGGGGTTAGTAATACCCTAGATTGAATTTTAGTGTATATATACAAGTGAACGTATTTGTAGGTTTTATATAAATTGTTTTATATTGTGGAGATTTATTGGTTGAGTAGTTTGTGAATTCTGGTCGATCAATTTGATCCACTGCATCGATAAGGGTTTCTAGACACTCAAGTACGATAAACCGACACAATATGTTTTGAAAAAGGGTAAATGAAATAATTTTACCCAAATTATATTTTGGTATAAACAAAATATTAATATTTGAAGTATTATAGTACATTGGATGTGTTGGTTGTTATCTAAATCGAATGAAGCTTAAAGTGAGTTGGTTATGTATATATAACCAAAAAAAATTCATCTACGTATAATATATAAAATAAGATGAAATAAAATCTGAAATTTAAATCAGAATTGGAATTGAAATTCCCAAAATGTGGAAGGGTGTTTGTAAATGGATTTGGAATAAGTATATGAGAATTTTAAAATCCTAGGAGATTTTAAATTATTTTACAAGCATTGTGAAGGGTATTTTGGAAGTATATTTCAATGTGGAATTGTTTAAAATGGTTTTTAAAGTGATATAGTATTGAACTCACTTTGATCACTGGGAAATAACTCTGATGATGCTGGCCACATCATCAGTGTTCATTTTCGAGTTGTAAGTGACGGATTACTACCAAAGAGATTGTTTTTGAATTCTTTTGAGAAAAAGGAGGTTGCTTTGAATCCTGAAAAGGGATATCTGATTTTTGAAGGAGCTAAGCTGTTTAAAAATTCCTAGGAAAATTGTATGAATTAAAAACTAATTTAAAGGAATTTGTGAAAGAAAATATGCATTGAATTGAAACCAATTAACTGGGAATTGAATTGGAATATAATATATCAAGTAGAATCAGATTTTGAATTGTGAGATAGGAAATCTGAAATGGTATTAAATTGATAAGTTAGGAGTTGGAATCAAGAATGGAAATTTGGTTTGAAATGGAATTTGGCTTGGATACGTGAATGATTTGGTTTTGAGAATAAAATTGGAATTTTGTTTGGGAATGCATTTGTATATGCTGACAGGGTAGCAGATGGAAAGGATATAATGATAGGCCCGACAAAAAGATACATGTTATTTTTATGGATTTGGTGATTTATTGGCCGATTTGGCAAGCCGCTTAGCTATTTGATTTTCTTTTGGATTGGAGAAGGCCTAGAGAGGCGAGTTGGGGTCTGAACTATTGACCGGTACAAAGGAGGTGCTGGCGAAATTTTCCGAAAATTTAGAGTGTTAGAAAATTTTCAGGATTTTAGAAAATTATCGTTGATAAGAATTAATTAATATTTTAATTGAAATTAAAGTGGTTCAGTTGAAAATAAGGTTGGTAAGTAAACAATTAAATTTGTACTAGTCAATAGGGGTTGTTCTCTACCTTAGCAATTTCGAGAACGAAATTATTTTAAGGGGGGAAGAATGTAACGACCCGTATTTTTATGGTATATAAATAATTTATTTAATTATTTAAATAATGGTTTGGTTATTTAAAATGACCAGAATTAAATAATATTGAATATTTAATTAAAATAAATAATATAATAATATATTTAATTTCTGAAATAGTCAGAAATAGTGGAATTCACAAAATGGTGTGAATTGGATCATCTGTGATATTTAATTCAGTTTAAAATTGAATTAGAATAACAAATATATTATTTAAACGACAGTTTGAACGTATAATTATATTATAATTAAAATCGAGCTCGAAATGGCGCGGTAGTTCGCTATTTGGCGATTTGAACTTCAACTGAATATACAGGGGCCGATTTAAATCGGATTTCTTTGAAACAAGAAACGTTAGGAGCTGGTGAAGTATATTTTTCTAGTGGAAGAGAAAAATCGGGATTTCGTCGTGTAGATTTTTAGTTATGTCCAAATAAATTTTTAGAAAAGTCGCTATGGAATTCCTTTATAATTTATATCAATTTATTTATATTTTTAAATGGATTTTCAATATAAATCGAATATCGATATAACCAGGAATTTTGAAATATCGAGTTATAAATCTCATTGGAGTTGTATGATATTCTATTGTGAATATATACGATAATATTTATTTATAAATATTTAATTTAATTATTTTTAAATATATTTATATATTTAAAAGGGTTATTTAGAGCTTTAAAAATTGCCAGTTTTGCAAACGACCTCAGAATTCGACGAAACTAATTTTGTTGGATCCGCAATATCAAATTATTGTTAGATTTCAATTTCCGTGATTTTTGGGGTCAGTGTGTGGCCGTACGGGATTTTAATATGAAAAACAGTCAATTATTTGACTTTAAAAATACGCTGTGTGAGCAAACGAAGTCGGAATTTGACGAAACTAGTTTCGTTGGGCCCGCAATGTCGAACTGTAGCTACATGTCCATTTCCGTGATTTTTGGGTGTTGTATGTGATCATAGGTATTTTTAAACATGAAGTTAAGCAGCGATAGCTTAAATATTAATTTAAAAATCAAATAAAAATATATTTAAATTACCTATAAATATCAGCCTAACTCATGTAAACCTAAAGAAAATTTTCCTCTGGTCAAAACAACATGCCGCCGCCACCAAACATTTACACAGTAAAAAATTGGAGGTTTGAAAATCAAAATAAAATGGTAGAAAAATCAATAAATTCCTTAGTTTGTATATTTGAGCTACTGAGAGGTTTATCTTCATGTTGGTATGCATTTCGAAGCGGGCGACTCCATCTTCGGTTGCTGCGCGAGGTTCTAGGCGAACTAGGGTTGGGTATTTTAGGCTATTGGAGTGTTGTTATTCGAATCGGAGTTTATATTTGAATTCAGGAGATCGATTTGGAGTTTGGTATGAATTTTTGGGAATTTTTAGAATTTAAAACTGTTGTGGGTTTTGGGTACCCAGCGTGGTTGAAGGCCGTCGACGCGATTTGATGAAGGAAGCCGAGCTCAACGTGAAGGGGACGACGAGGTGTAGAATTTGAAGAGGAAGAGGATGTTGATTTTTATTTTGAATTCCATTTAGTAGAAGAGGAGTTATGGGGACATGAAGAATTGGCAATGTATGGATTTACACTGAAGCGTGTTTTCTTGGTTCGGAGGAAGGAGCAAGGGTTACTGTACATACGATTTGGGTATTTAACAGCGGGTTTGGGCCTTATGGATATGGTGAGCCCAAATAGAAATTTAATTTAAGTTTTTGTTTAATTTAAATTAAAGTGTATTAACTTGTAATGATCATAACTTGCTCGTATGATATCGGAATTCAGAAAAACAAGATCCGTTGGGATCATATGGACAGTAGCCACACCATGGAACTGACCGGGAATGAATTGGAACTCGTTTGGATTTATGGTGAAATTAAATGCCTGAATCAAATCAATGACCAATTATCGTTATTTAACGATAAACCGACCAATGTGAGTAAATCTCACTAACTATGCTCAATTTATATTTTTATAAAATATTTTTAGAATTTATAAATGATGGTTGTTTGTTGTGTGTTGGCTGTTTGGTTGAACTGCTAGTTAATTGGTTGAAAATATAGATAACGATATAGATATAAATCGTTAATCGAATATTGATTCTGTTATCCGAATATCTCATATTCGTGTTATTTATGTTGGTTAACATATGTGAATGCAGGGAAACAGGTCGGAGAAATCCTACTGGATTCCTCAACATTTATTTTACTGTTTTTTTCATATATTGTGTTATATGATGTGATATGAAATCTGTTGTTGATTTTGTATGTTTGAATGATACCGATCGTTGTTATATGGTACGTTAAATACCAAAAGGAATACTGGAATGTTAAAAAGGAAATTTTCAATGTTATATTGAAAAAGAAATATTTATAAAATCAAAAGATTTTATAAAAAGAAAACTATTTATTTAGAAAATAAATATATTAAAAAGGAATATTTATTTGTTAATCAAATAGATAGAATTGAAGGGAAATATTTGTAAAACATTTACAAATAGAATTGAAAAAGAAATATTTGTAAACCATTTACAAATAGAATTGAAAAGGGATATCTATTTGAAAAATAAATAGAATAGAAAGAAGAAATATTTGTAAAACAAATAGAAAAGGAAATAGTTAGATTATAAAAGGAATTACTTATAAAATCAATGGATTTTATATAAAAAGAAAATATTTTATAAATAAATAGAATTATCAAAAAGGGATTTATTCGGTAAATAAATAGATTATAAAAGGAAATACTTGAAAAGTGAATAGAATAGTATAAAAGAGAATTTTATATTTGAAAGGTTTAGACCCTTGCTTCGCACACGGGTATAGCATGATATGGATTTAAAGCAAAGATTTTAAATAGAATCTATTCTAACCGATAGATTGAGAAGATAAATTTATAAATAATATTTTATAAATTAAATGAAATGTTATCATTGGATAAATAGAATATATATGTCGGAATTTATATAGAGAAGTAAGAATCGATTTCAACATCGATAATTGAAACTGAATATGGACGTAGAGTTAATCAAAGGAGTTAATCAAAATGTGTTAATCAAAATGTGTTAATCAAAATGAAAGAGAGTTAATCGAATATTAGTTATTCGAATAAAGTAATTGATTAGAGTTAATCAAATTAGGTTAATCGATTAGAGTTAAGCGAATTAGAATTAATCGAATTGAGTTAAATCAAGTTAGAGTTAATTGATAGGAGTTAAATCAAGTTAGAGTTAATTGATAGGAGTTAATCGAGTGGAGTTAATTGTTTTAGAGTTAATCGTAATAGAGTTAATCAAATTATAGTTAATCGAATATTAGTTATTCGAGTAGAGTTAATTGAAAGGAATTATCGAATATAGTTTATTCGAAGAAAAGAGTTATCAATTATAGTATTCAAAGAAAGATTTTTGAATATTAGTTATTTGAAAGGAGTAAATCGAATATTAGTTATTCCAAGTGATTATCGAATATAGTTTATTCGAAAGAGAGATTATCGAATATAGTTTATTCGAAGGAAGATTAACGAATATAGTTTATTCGAAAGGAGATTAATCGAATGTAAAACATTCAAAGAAAGAGTTATCGAATATAGTTATTCGAAGAGAGATTATCAAATATTAGTTATTCGAAGAGAGTTAATCGAATATAGTTTATTCGAAAGGAGATATCGAATAGAGATTATTCAAAAGAGAGTTATATGTTATATCGAATTCGGGAAAATACACTTTCCGTTTTAATCAAGATTTAATGATTTCTTCATAAATTGTCTATTTAGTTATTTAGTTAAATTAAGGAATAAAAGTTATATTTTGAAATTAGATATTTAAGAAGAAGGGATTATAACGCTATAGTTATAATCAATGTTTTAAAATAAAGAAGTGGATTCATAAATAGAATCTGAGTTACGTAAGGAAGTTTGTTAAAAACTTAAAAGGTGAACTTTGTCTATTTCGAGGTTAGAAATGTTGTTCACTTAAGGTCTGAGAGGTAATTATACCCCAACTTGATTGACTTCGTTTTAACCAAGGGATGGGTAAGGTTCGAATAATGAAGATTGGTTAAGTGAATTTAGTTAATGAGTGTAATGGTTTGGGATTGGCTTAGTGATGTTTTATTTAAACATCTATTTAAATCCAATGAAGGAGTTTTGGAAATGTTTTCAAAATAAAAGAAATCAGAAATGTTTTCTAATTTAGAAAACAAGAAATGTAAGTAAATATGGTGATGTTCTCAAATGATTTATAAAATATATTTTCTAAATTTAGAAAATAGGAATTTACAAATATAAAGAAATGGGAAATGAATAAATTAATGATAAATTAAATTAAAGGAGATTAATGTTGATTGATGATTGATCGATCAAATTTCTATCTAGAAATAAGATCGTTGGTTGTACACCTATTTTTCTTTGATAGTTAAATCATCGACTATCGAAGTTTTTGACCATTTTTCTGTCGTCAATACGGAGAGACCGGGATCAGATTCATTATCTGAAAACCCCTCTGTATGGACGTTAGCGTTGTGATCAAATGTGATGAAAATAATTGAAGATGGAGTTATGCAAGGGCTATCCTATTTACAGAATAGTGCCTTCAGTTTATCCAAGCCCAGGACAACGTGAATGGACGAATGTCTGACAAAGTATTGCTAACGAATCACGTAAGTTGATCTCTTCAAACGTGCCTACGTTGGTGGCGGAGGAATTCGTTTCTCTTAGCTTTATACCCGTGGTATTTTCGGGGAAATCAATTTGTGATTTGGCGGGTATGACGATGTGGCATTCAAAGTGAATGGTGGTTAGGTGTTCCAAAAGATACGTAATGACCTCAAGCCTCATCAACCGGGAAATGACAAAAATCGGGCAGGCAACATGGCTAAGTGGGTCGCTCCCATTAGGGTGTATATCACCTATCTAGAGAAAATCCATTTCATTCTTTTATCTATTTTCGATGCTGTCCCTTTTCAGGAAACGGTGGGTTGCTCCCAACCGTTGGTGGTATACATTCGATACACTCAAGCGAAATGAGTGGTCGGTCATGTGTGGGCCGGGTTGCAAGACGTTCTTGTTGAACCCAGTGTATTTGCCTCTAGAGATACACTATAGGCAGGTGGTCCCATACCTTGTCATAGTCGGATTCCAATCTCCAATAAGCGCCCGCGGTTTTGTTTGTATACTATATATGTGGGACGTGAGATGCAAGCGTTCTGCTAGATTTTTAATTACTTGTGATTAGAAATTATTATAATATTAGAGAAGTATTGATTTCCAAAAGTATTTTGGTTATCGTAAGGTAAAAACCGTCCGTGTTTATGTGTGGATCGGTCTTACGATTACCTTTTCTTTTGAAAGGATTTTGAAAAGTTAAACCAAATGATTAGAGTTTACTCACACCAGTCCCATGACTGACCCAGAGTTTATTTTGTTTTGTTTTCCCTAAACTCTTGGGTGCCCAAATTTGTACGGGCAGTCAAGTAGTTCAGGTCTTTACAGATATACTTGGAGGAGCTTGAAGCAGGAGGCTTTAGGATTATGTAGCTATTGTTATTTCCGCTGTATGTAAGTGTTGTACTCTGATAATGTTATTCTATGTATATATACTGTTTTATTGCAAGGTTATGTTATATATTATATTTTATTCGTTTCGCTGTGATTCGTGTTTACTCTGATTGTGTTCTTCTTCTTCTTCTATTCTAATTTTCTATCTCATCTATTCTCACCCTCTAACTTTCTTTCTATTAATGATCAGGAATTTCCGATATCTGAGTAGTCAACATGGCAGTTGTGTGTTGATTTTCGGAGTCGAAAATCCCAGTTCGTTACAAAATCAATTATTTTAGTTAGTTCAGTTAAGTTTTGAAATTAGATCGATTCGCAATTGACCTAAAAAACTATTTAGATCGGTCATCATTTTAACCAAGTTAACCGAAATTTTGTTATATTTTCAAAATTATAATAAATATTTTAGATTACTTTAGTTATCCAAGTAAATTTTAATCATCGTATGTCTCAAAGTTACTTTTAGAAAGCATAAGAATCATAAATAAGAATAATTTAACCATATGTTGATAACTTCTTTCAAATTACAATGAATATTTCAAAGATACAGTTTAAAACAATTTTAATTTGGTTAAATAGGATAACCAACTAAAACAACCAAATTTAGTTTAGTTGGTTTGGTTTAATTTTCATCTTTATTGGTTTTAGTTTGGTTTAACAATTTGCATCATCGGATAAACCAAACAACCAAATGCTCACCGCTAGTTGTAGCATATCATCACAAAGAATTGTACCACTATTGATGATGTTCATTCAATCTTACGATCTTATGAAGCAGGATAAATAACAAGAAACTTCAAGATTCAGACTATTTAGTCAACTTGACAATAGGATACAAAAATAAAAATCAAAGTACTGGTAAAGGTGATCAAACATATTAGAGAGGTGACAGATCAAATAGGGCTAGAGTAAGAGGTAGATGGAACAGTAGTAACAGGCTAAAGTGCCAAATTTGCGAAAAAGTGATCACAATGCACTGAATTATTATTTTAGGTTCAATTCTAACTTTGGATCAAATCAATGTTAAAAAAATATCAATCTCAGTGTCAGTTTTGCACAAATACAGCAAGAAGCAAACAATCACGGTGACACAACCAGAAACCTCAAACAAAGTGAAATGGCTAGGACTGAACATATACAAGATGACAATTGGTATCAAGATTCAAGAACAACAAATCATATAATCAACAATCTCGAAAACTTGAATCTTTAATGTAAGAAATGCAAAGATAACTAGTCAATATAGATGGGAAATGGTAAGTGTATTCAAATTATTCTTGTGGGCAATGCTTATCTTATAGGTAAAAAGAAATTATACTTACACAGTTTATTGAGAGTATCAAATATAAAAAAGAATTTAATTTGTGTATCTCAATTTGCTAAAGATAATGATGTGTATTTTGAATTCTACCCTCATCACACTTAGTCAGAGACATTCTAACTATAGATATTATTTCACAAGGCATGTCATCAACAATTTATACAGATTTTACTTTGTTAGATGCCCTAGTGCAGTAAATAAAGAGAATTATGGTAATTTGGCAGAGATGGATAAAGCTGATAGCAACAAAAGTGTATTTGATCTGTGACATTGTAAACGTTGGCCATCCAAATACCAAAACTATGATGAAAATTTTACTTGAAAAACCTTATATATGTGATTATTGACAAATGGGAAAAAGTCATAGATTGCCTTTTAATGATTCTAGCGCTGAGTTCATTGAACCATTACAATTGACTACCATCGATCTTTAGGGTCCAACACCATTTATTCTGATTTTTGCCATATATATATCATTTGTTGATGCTTACATTAGATCCACGTGGATTTATTTTCTGAAAGCTAAATCAGAAAGGCACAACGCACTCATTAAAACATGATAGTAAATCATACCAACTCCCATATAAAGGTTACAATTAGATGGAGGTAGTGGATTCAAAATTTTAAACTCCTACTTTCAAAAGATGGGAATTGTGCATAGAACTACATGTCCATACACATCACAAAAAAAAAACAGTTTCACTACACCATATATGCTAATTAGGCTGTGTTTTAGCCGTATCTAAACATGTAGGCACGACAAAAAGCCATATCAAAAAACGGCGTGTTAAATTTTTAGATACGGCTTAGAACCGTATCCCAATGTGATAACATACGTCTATTGGCCGTATCTAAAGCATAAGTAGATACAGCTATAAACCGTATCTTATACTCTGTGTGTGTGTGTGTGTGTGTATATAAAAGCAGAAACTGCATCACATATTATTTGTAACACAAAGCATATATAACACAGGATACACTAATTCACAATTGTAACAGTAAACGAAAAAATTGTATGAAATATTTCATTACATTACAATATATAATGATACATGTTGTTACATTACATTACAATAAATAAGATACACATTGTTTCATTAGATTAAAGAAGATACATTAAAACGTAGCCACCTGTTGAATCAATGCTTCCTTCTAGATGAACATCCTCCAAAACAGCCAAAAGATTATAAACCAGCCAAGCAACATTGCATTCTATCAGGAACACAACCAAGGTAATCTCAAACCAAACAAGAACCACTGGCAAAACCAAGCTTATTAGCTTCATCCAAAAGCCAGCAACTAAAACTCAAAGCAGAGAAAACCGACAACTAAATCCATGCTTATTAGCTTCATCCAAATGACGGAGGCTGCTGCACACACATGTTATGATAGTCAGGGACGAATACAAGAATATATGAGAACGGGCAACAACAATCATCCATAAAAAAGTTATATATTGATATACAAAATTTTGTTTTATTTTTTCATACCAAAAACCAGAAAGTTATTTCATATAATTTTTCATCTACACAATTATTCCCGTCGAGATTTCATAGATTGAAATCTTTGCATAATGGCTTCATTGTCAATTTCTTTGAAAATATCCTTCTCAATATATGTAACCAAACAAGCGTTAAGCCAATCGTCTTCCATACGACTACGCAATCGATTCTTGATAATTTCCATAGCAGAGAAAGCTCTTTCAACAGTTGCAGTTGCTACAGGTAAAGTCAATACCAAGACAATGAGTTTGTACACAAAAGGGTAAATTATATGTCTTTTTATTTCAACCATTTTCTTTGCAAAAGTAACTATGTCTTTAATCGCCAAAAACCGATCATCCGAACACATATCCATAATATAAGTTTCAAGTTGATTCTCAAGTACCACAATATCATACATAGAAAAATCTTTCGGATAAAATCGAGCAAATTTAAGCAACTTTGCAATGTTGAAAGCAGAAAATGAATCGACTGGATTAAGACTTCCCATACACAAAAGCAACTTGCTATTTTGCTCTGTAAACCGATTTTTTAGTTTCGAAAGTTGCAAATCTATGACGGTGTTGCAAACGTCGTGTAAAGACCCGCAAATTCCCACCCTTTGAATCGACCATAAACCACACAGGTCTGACCCAAAAAGTGAAAATCTACGAATACTTTAACTTTGGGCATACAACATATTAAAACAACAACAAAAGATTTTTATAACATATCATATAATGTTACATCAGAGTACAGAATATACATATCAGAGTACATTGGAATATAATTACAGCGGAAGATAAATACAAAAAAATGTAATATACTGCAACGGAAGATCACAGCGGAAGACTCTCTATCTCTGGACACAGCTTTAAGCTTCAACCCAGAATCCTGCTTAATATATCTACAAAAATAGCTACTCGACTGCCCGTGTGGAAAATATGGGCACCCGAGTTTGCCAGTGGACAAACTACAGGTCAGTCATGGGACTGGTGTGAGAATTCTACTTAACCTATATAATATAATAAGGCTAATCACAGGACCACGCCACTTTCGTGGAATGGGTTTTCTCCTATGGATTGCCAGTGCATGACTAAAGTAAATCATCAAAATAACGCAATGCTTTTTAGAAAAATGAAACCATTATAAGACCCAAGTCCCATCACACAATGCAACGCAAACCGGAGGATAGGGTTTTACCTTATAATGATCAAAAGATGCTTGATACGATAAACACGGTATTATATAATAATAGTGTGCAACCAATTTGAAATACATCAAAGTAAATGTATTAATCCTAGACGGCATGAGTGCCCCATCCCACTATGTCGCCATATATAGGTATACAATCAAAACCGCGTGATGTCGTATTGGAAATTTGGGTTTCAATCTGAGTCAAGGCTAGGGAGGAGATCCTTACCGATTCGAGACACTCTAGCAATGCCCCAGGATTGGTACTCTGTCCAACCCTTGGATAGCTGCAGGGCCGGTCCACACTTACTTTTGTGGATTAGAAATGCCTGAACACACGTTCCCCGGTCCTTTTGGACCTATAACACGGCCAGTGGCGACCGCATAAACCGAGGCCTCGAAAAATCCAACAACCACAATGAATAAATGCCAGCGCTGGTAGGTCCCTGGCACCACTCTAGCTAGAGAGAAACGTGTGCACTCCCCGCGTTCCCTTCTCCCGTTTTAGACTCTACCGGGCTGTGAGGCTCGCGAAGTCACGATATACACAAAGCTACGCCTAAATAGACTGTGCTTTGATCATCAACCACAAGGCTCTGCTTTGCAACAATAAGCCTTGATCAAGTGCAACTTGGCATACCACATTAACAACTCATATCATGCGATTGGTAATTATTTAACATACAAAAGGGTGTTAAGCAAGAGAATAAATCCTCCGCCACCATGCATTTATATATTAAATAAAAACCAATTTAATTACATGAAATAAATTTCAATGTCAGGCATGCTATCCATTTACAAGTCCGTTAAAACACCCCACCTCCGTTAGGGTCACTCTCAAAGGGAATGCCCTAATTTTGGTGGAGGTTTATAAGTACAAGTCACAGATATACAAGACAGATATAAGAACACATATTTGTAAACAGCGGAAGAACAACAAACTTTATTTCATAAAGTCAAATACGTGTTACAACAACAACCTTTCCAAAAACATAACATAACACTTTCATAATCTGTCTTGAGTACATTATTTAATGAAGCATAAATAAAACATAGATAAACTGCAAAAGCCCCATAGTGGATTGTCCAAAGCCATAGTTCAAAACAGGAAAGTCCAAGCAATACATTTCTCTTCTTCAAGCTGGATGTTGAGGCTGATAAGCTGCCGTGTTCCCTCCCTGAGGACCTGGGGGGGGGGGGGGGAACGGAAGAAAGAAGACGAAAGAAAAGTAGAGTCAGACATAAAGCCTGAGTAAGTCTAGTACTATTTTGTCTATGAATAAAGAACTGGGTATGATAAGTATAAACAGGAAGTGGGCATGCACTATAAACTTGGTTAAGTTGTCTAGGGTCGAATATACTATCGTACCCCATGTTAATCTCTGAACCCATATAAACTAGTTTCCAACTGGCACCCCATAATCAGGGTGATGTGATCCATTCTATGATGATCGGCTCCTACTCGCATAGTTACATGTGTCTTACGGCCCCCGATGTTGTAGTTACCTATGCTGGTCCCACCATGGGGTGTATCAAGTCCCATAGTGGCAACCCGACACAACCTTAGAGTGCACAGGTATGCTACTGGTGTCCAGTGCCTTATTTTTCTGCACCGGAGTGTGTGCACGCCCGCACTCCGTTAGAACCTACACTGCTACACCACCGCCGTCGCTTTGACCTCTTACAATCAGCCCAGTAATCGTGCCCCACCCTGCCTAGTTTCAGGGTATCCTGATACACCTTTTAGGGTTACTGCTGAAAAGGGTCCCCCGTTACTAGGTTTTCTATCTCTAGCCAACATGCTAAGTTGGTTAAGTGTTTCCTACCTAACCCCCACCAGTCCGTTTAGTTTAGCATGTTCCATTTTGATTAAGTCTTTAGTTCACTTAATCCTAACAATCCTGACTCAGCCTTAATTGTCTTATTAAGGCCCCGACCTCTCACATTAGACAGTTATTGTTGTGGCTGCCTGTTGCCGGTTGGTTCCGGGCAGTCTTACGCCACAACTCAGTCTAACCTCGGGTCCTTGCTGGGCTCCATGTTTAACCTCCCACATTGGATAGGTATTGTTGTGACTACTGGACAGCCGGGCGGTTCCGGGCAGGTTTACATCACAACTCAATCCAACCTCGGGTTAAACACATCGTATGTTCTACATTTTGTCATTCCTCTTTATTTCTTATATGTAAATATTTGCGGCCCATTATTAAGTTAATGGTGTAAAGGTTACACCAATCATGGGCCCAACCCATACTTGAATTTGGGCCCTTCTATTTCATATTTTCATTCATTAATTAATTTTAACCCAACGTTATTTTCCCCCGTTTTACACGTCCGTTTATATATATTGGGCTTAGCCTTTTAAAGCCCAATTTAGCCATGCGAAAAGGGGAGGCTTAAAGCGTGATTACATACACAAAGAGGGGAAGGTGAGCGCATGAACTTGCATATGACGTTGGAAATACATAATAGAAACTAGTGTACTTGCATATATATACTTTGGTCATAAAGCATAGGTGACATGAACCAAACCATGTAAACTTAAGATAAGAATCTAAATTAGGTGTCACATAGTCTTAACTACAACATTGACCTATGTTATCATTTAGGCATAAACATAAACAAGTCATGTTCATAAGGTTTCTACATGTTTAAAAAGGGGATACTTTGTTACTAACACAAAAGCATAGTTCAACTTAATCATGATTTAAGTCTAATCACATAACGATGGTATAAATATACTTATGCATAAATATTCCTAATCATGGTGTTTGCTTTAATCTTGCAAAAAGGGATTTTTGAGTCTAACCTAGCCATGTCTCACATATGTCATCATATAATTCTTGTAAACAAGATAGACTTAATCATGGATTTCAATTATGCCAAATATCATTCATAGCCTAGCCATATTCATAAGTTTGCAAAAGCATGACTTAATACATGGATTATGGTGTCAAATTCCAACATAGTTTCTTATGAACTATAACAACCAAACTTGTTTCAATTACTTGCAAAATGATTTATGCACAAAAATATACATCATGATGACATAATAACAAAGCCCCAAACTTGCATGAATTTCAATCAACTACATACATGTAGCTTCAACATAGATTACATAATTTGCGCAATATTCCAAACGTATACTTGCATAGAACTACCGCATGTAGTTCTTTATAATGAATAACATAATTTTGCACAAATATGAACTACTTTATTATCCCAATTCAAGCATACAAATCAATACAGTTGTTTATTCATACCAAAGTAATACTCTACTTACAATGGTTGCGGCGAATTCTCTAATTAAGAGATATGATTCCTTTGTTGAATTGATTGGCTTTAGGTTGCTTGAATTGCTTTAGGCTTTAGAACTTTCTTCCTAATTCTCTCTCTAGTTGGCGGCTACTCTTAGTCGTTCCTCAGCAACATGGCGGCTATGTTCTTAATTTTGAATGAATAGATTAGGGTTTAGTCTAGGGTTGTTTATATAGAGGTTAGGAACTGATTAGGACCCTTGATGTTGCTTGGATTGATCACAGCCATTCATTAGGAAGAGAGACCAATTAGAACCCGCCACCTAGCCCTAATGACAAAGCAGACCACAGAGAATCGGCCAAACACAGACCTGGCCAGCCAGGTTGACTGGGCTCGACCAGGTCGACACCCCTGTCGACAGGGCTGTCGACAGCCCTGTCGACATGGGTAGCCCAGGTCGACAGCCCAGTCGACCTGGGTGGCCTAGGCGGGTGTTTATCCGCCCTGGCCCATTGGGCCCGATTTTTAATTATTTTATTCTGTTTGAATTTTAAATTTAATTCAAAACTTCCGAAGGCCATATCTTCTTCATACGGACTCCGTTTTTCGAAAACTCGGACTCTATTTCGCGTATTTTTCCGAGACGAACGCAATGGCGTATCCCGTTTCCCTTAGTTCTTTCATTTCAGATTAATTATACTTTAATTTGTGAATTTCATAGTTATAGAATTTTCGGGGTGTTACATCCGTTCTGGGTCTGAACGAAACAACGTATCCGTCAATCTCCAGTACGTCTGGAAGATCATCACTTTTTACCTTGCCTTGGGGGATCAGTCCCAATTCAAGATATCAGTCACAATCAACCAAATGATGTGAAGCTCTCCGGTCTTCAGTCACCGTCTTCATCTTCGACTCTTGATCGTCGTGATGATTATTCAGAATGGGTTAGACCCGGTCTTCCTGAATAACTCGCGTATTTGTAATTAAAATCAACCATACGCCACATTCCAACTTTGAATATCCTTTTAAATAAAAATATTATTTATATTAAAAGATTCTCATTAATTTTATCAAAGATAAAATAAATTAAATTTTTAATCTTTCTAAAAAGATTTATTAATATTCCAATTTTGATTTTATTTATAAAATAGATTTATAAATTTCAAATAGTAATTTCAATGTAAATTGGATTAAAGGATAAATGTTATTTAAAACATCGTCCACTACAATTCCAATCTACATATCCATCACCAAACATAAATGTTAAGATCTAATGATCTTAAATAAAAGATTTATCCTAAAAATATTTAAAATAATCAATAAAATATTATTTATGTAAAATATTCTTTATAATACAAAATCTTTTATTTTACAAAAATTCTTTTATTATGTAAACATTCTTTATTTAAAAAAAAATTCTGCATTGGAATGCGACTCAACCATGCACCATATAATTTGAGTCATATGGGTTTCATACATTTCATGTATAGGGTAATAACAGAAAATAATTCTCAATCCATCCATTAACAACCAGAGTGACGATTTCAACTGTGTGAGCGTTAAAATGAAATAATAACGCTCATCGCAGTCTGTCGATCAATCGATAGACATATAATTAAACATTGGGATTTGTGTCAGTCAAGTATCGTCCCAATACCCGTGTGGGTTTTTCAGCCAACAACAGTTCATATAAATGAGTAAATACATAACTGGTTAATAGGTTTAACCAATTTCAATTCCACTAAACATGTCACTTATAGCGAGTAAAATGTATTTTACTCGTATGACTTCCCTATATACTTCTAAAGTCACATAAACAGTAATTTATTTATATAGCTTTATTGCGGATGACAAAAGGGAATATAAATTCCATTATTCTTTATTTGTATGAAGTTTCTTAACAATACTTTTCAGTGTATATTTTGACCAACAATACAATTGTATATTAGAATATAAATTCTAATGCAAGTTTGCAAATAAAAATTGGATTTTATATTTTCACATAATTTCTGTTTCCTACAAAGATGAGTGAAAGTGATATACTCATTTTTTTAGCAATTCTATTTCAACAAATACAATGTAGATAAAAGTGTATTTCTAATTTTGTACATTTATTTGTACATAAAACACAAATAAAAGTGTATCTCATGTATTTGTCTTTTTATTTGACAAAACAATGTTAATAAAAATATTCTTTTATATCTTGTACTTTTATTTAACAAAACAATGGTAAATAAAATGTCTTTTTAACTCTTTTACTTTTATTTAACAAAACAATGACAAATAAAAGTATAATTTTCCTTCTTTGCTTTATTTGCATCTAAAAATGCAAATAAGAAATATAACTCTCTTTTTACTTTTTCTTTATAATAGAAAATGTAAATAAAATGGTTCACACAATTTTGTTCTTTTCCTTTACAATAGAAAATGCAAATAAAAGGATTCTCATTATTTTGTTCCTTTTCATTTACAATAGGGAATGTAAATATGTGTATTTCTAAATTCCATTCTTCTTATTTACATAAGAAAATGTAAATAATTGTAATTTCAAATTCCATTCTTTTTACTTACATAAGAAAATGTAAACAAATATATTTCTAAATTTTATTCTTTTTATTTACATAAGAGAATGTAAATAATTGCATTGTATATGCGATGTGAATTTCACGTCTTTTAATTACATAAGAATGTAATTTTCCATATCATGCGAATTCTCAAATTTCTAGTTACATATAAAAGTGTAATTCTTAATTTACAATGCAAATCCTCTTTTCTAATTACATAAAATGTAACTTTTAAATTCACGATGCAAATTCTCTTATCTCATTACATAAAAATGTAATTTTTAATTTATTCATGAATCTTACTTCTTTATTACATTATAAAAAATGTAATTTTTATTTCACATTATAAATTCATATCCCAATTACATAAAGAAATGTAATTTTCCTAATACAATACCAATTCATATTTTAATTTCATTGAAAACTTTAATTTTTATCATACCGCTATAACTCATATATAAATTGCATAGAAAAATGTCATTTTTATTTTATCGTTCTAATTCACATCTAAATTACATAGAAAAATGTACCATTAACATCGCTATTTTTATCGCATCAAAAATGTCGAATAAAATGAATCACTAACATTGTCTATTTCTATCGCACCAAAAATGTCGATAAAAATGAATCACTAACATTGTCTATTTCTATCGCACCAAAAATGTCGATAAAAATGAATCACTAACATTGTCTATTTTTATCGCACCAAAAATGTCGATAAAAATGAATCACTAACATTGTCTATTTCTATCGCACCAAAAATGTCGATAAAAATGACAACATTAACCATTCTATTTTCACTGCGTTCAAAATGACGATAAATATTCAACATTAACAATTCTATTTTTACCGCATTCAAAATGACGATAAATATTCAACATTAACAATTCTATTTTTACCGCATTCAAAATGACGATAAAATATTCAACATTAACAATTCTATTTTTACCGCATTCAAAATGACGATAAAATATTCAACATTAACAATTCTATTTTTCCTACTATAGGAAATGTAAATAAATATATTTCTAAATTCTATTCTTTTTATTTATATAAGAAAATGTAAATAAATGTATCTCTAAATTCTATTCTTTTTATTTACAATAGAAAATGTAAATAAATAATTCACATATTTTGTTCTTCTTATTTTACATTAGGAAATGTAAATAAAATGATTAGCATATTTTATTCTTTTTACTTACAATAGAAAATGAAAATAAAATGATTAACATAATTTTATTCTTTTCATTTACCATAGAAAATGTAAATAAAAACGTATTTTCTAAATTTGTCCTTTTATTTAAGAAAGAAATGTAAATAAAAACTTGCTTTCTAAATGTGTTCTTTTATTTACAAAGAAATGTAAATAAAAACTTGTTCTTTTATTAATAACAGAAATGTAAATAAAAAAAAACTTTTGTTTTAATATTTTTATAAGGACAAAAAGAAATTCATTTGTGTACATGTTCTAAAAATAAAAGTGGATTTTATTTGTTTTACAAGTTCTAATCCAATCTTGACACACACACACACACACACACATATATATATATATATATATATATATATATATATATATATATTGAATAAAATATGTTATGATCTCATTTTAGATCCAATTCTCCAACCGCAAATAGGATATATATAATTCCAAGCGGATTTGCAAATCATATACAACAATCATTCAACAAGCAACAATTCTCACTCCAAACAACACCCAACATTTCAGGTCAGAATTAAATGATCAAACAATTATTTTTAATGCAAGAAAATAATTTATAATTAATTAAACAAATAAAATTAGAATCCTCACCTTGAATTTTTGGCCAAAATTTTACTGTCTCCGTTTCAGCTGCGGTCTGCGCCATCGCGAAGCTCTTAATTTTGTGATTCCAACGCAATTTACGTTTCGTCAAACGGACCTCGTATGAAAGAGTTATGAATTTTTAAAGATCGGACAAATTAAATAATAAAATAATAAAAAAAAAGTCGCAACCTTTCTTCCTCCACGTCATTCTTCTCACGGCCGAACCCATGCTCCTCTTCCCATGACAAAATCGCACCCCCTTCTGGCCATCCGGCATTCGATCCAACACCACCACCGCGACCGCCATGCCAAGAGCCACCTACACCATCAACCCCGTCGAACTCGGCCTCTCCTAGGGCCCGCAAACCAATAAAAACCGCAGCCCCTTGTCGGATGAAATTCGCGAAATCCGTGCACCAAAATCCGATCTTAACCATATAGATTTGTAGCTCTCTGAATTCTCTTTGATTTGGTAGGTCATACGTCAAATTTCGTTGAACGGATTGAGAGATCTAAGCATTTGAAGTTGAAGCAATTCTGGCCATCGAATTCTGGCGGCGGCTGGCCATTAGAGAATTACGGTTTCGGATTTTTTATATTAATTTAATGTTTAATTCCGAATTTCGTGAAATAAAGTGGAATTTCGGACTTTCTCGGATTTGGGCCTGCTTACTGTCGATCTTAACGTTTTGAGGCCTTCTGAACGCGATGGGCTATGCCCCAAGATCCAATTCCGAAATATACAGCAGTTTTTTTCGATTTTACTTGAAAATACAATATTAAATTAATTATTTAATTTCTACCGTACATTTAAATACGCCGGGGCCACATACGACCTCTAAAAATTCTAAAAAAAATATTTTTAGCTTTCTTATGACGATACGGTTCTAAAAAGACCAATTTCGTCGAATTCTGAGACTGTTTGAAAAATGGCCTTTTCAAGTCGTTTAAAATTTACTGTAAATTGACAAAACAGAAATCTTTTTGCCACGACCACAAATTAATTCTAAAAATTATGAAAAATTAAACTTAACAAAATTTTGGCATCCCGGATCCAACAAAAGTGGTTTCGTCGAAAACAGAGGTCGTTTGAAAAATGACTATTTTTAAGGCCAATATATTTAATATTAAAAATACATTTTTAAACAAATAAATCCCGAAACTCAAAATATATAAGTGTTTACTGTTTTTCAATGTAGAAACATCATTTTGAACTCAATGGAAGTGGTTTCGAGTTCAAATTCCCACATATGTGAAAAGTAGCATTTTTGACCCTTATAAATTTCATAGCGACCTTCTAAAAATTGAATTGGCCATAACTTTTGATTTCCGCTATGAAATTTCGATTTTTCGGATTCGTTGGAAAGATATTTTTAAATAGATTCTAATTTTTTGGTTTCACTAAAATCCGTTAAATTTTTCATCATGTACGGTCAGTCAAAGTTCAAGTTTGACTTTTCAAACTACCGCGTTATTTCTAACTCTTTTGTTAATTAAAATTAAATCATTCATTCTATCTTCTATTTGAATCAAATTTGTGATCATTATTATTTAAATAAATTATTTTATATTGTCAAAATTCATTAAAATTTTCTAAAATAAAATTTTTAAATAGGTTCTGATTTTGCGGGTTGTTACAATCGCCCCCACTTAAAAACTTTTCGTCCTCGAAAAGGAACGTAGCTAAAAATTGTAAAATTAACTATCTTAATTTTAAATTTTAATGGTAGATTATCTTTTCAAAATATATATAACTTTATATATATAAAAATCATATTTCAAAGAATAGATTATAAATATCAAAAATGCGTTAATTATAAATTCGTAACTCTTAACTCGTTCTAAGGCATTACTAACCCCATCTCTAACGAGTTTACTCATTCTAGGATACTGCTGATCCTATCTCTAATGAGTATTCTTATTGGACATTACTAATCCAATCTCTGATGAGTCTTCTGTTCAGTTCTAATGAGTTGTACCCCCAAAGATTTGAGCTAACCAGAGCTCTGATACCAACTGTAAAGACCCGCAAATTCCCACCCATTGAATCGACCATAAACCACACAGGTCTGACCCAAAAAGTGAAAATCTACGAATACTTTAACTTTGGGCATACAACATATTAAAACAACAACAGAAGACTTTTATAACATATCATATAATGTTACATCAGAGTACAGAATATACATATCAGAGTACATTGGAATATAAATACAGCGGAAGATAAATACAAAAAAATGTAATATACTGCAACGGAAGATCACAGCGGAAGACTCTCTATCTCTGGACACAGCTTTAAGCTTCAACCCAGAATCCTGCTTAATATATCTACAAAAATAGCTACTCGACTGCCCGTGTGGAAAATATGGGCACCCGAGTTTGCCAGTGGACAAACTACAGGTCAGTCATGGGACTGGTGTGAGAATTCTACTTAACCTATATAATATAATAAGGCTAATCACAGGACCACGCCACTTTCGTGGAACGGGTTTTCTCCTATGGATTGCCAGTGCATGACTAAAGTAAGTCATCAAAATAACGCAATGCTTTTTAGAAAAATGAAACCATTATAAGACCCAAGTCCCATCACACAATGCAACGCAAACCGGAGGATAGGGTTTTACCTTATAATGATCAAAAGATGCTTGATACGATAAACACGGTATTATATAATAATAGTGTGCAACCAATTTGAAATACATCAAAGTAAATGTATTAATCCTAGACGGCATGAGTGCCCCATCCCACTATGTCGCCATATATAGGTATACAATCAAAACCGCGTGATGTCGTATTGGAAATTTGGGTTTCAATCTGATTCAAGGCTGGGGAGGAGATCCTTACCGATTCGAGACACTCTAGCAATGCCCCAGGATTGGTACTCTGTCCAACCCTTGGATAGCTACAGGGCCAGTCCACACTTACTTTTGTGGATTAGAAATGCCTGAACACACGTTCCTCGGTCCTTTTGGACCTATAACACGGCCAGTGGCGACCGCATAAACCGAGGCCTCGAAAAATCCAACAACCACAATGAATAAATTCCAGCGCTGGTAGGTCCCTGGCACCACTCTAGCTAGAGAGAAACGTGTGCACTCCCTGCGTTCCCTTCTCCCGTTTTAGACTCTACCGGGCTGTGAGGCTCGCGAAGTCATGATATACACAAAGCTATGCCTAAATAGACTGTGCTTTGATCATCAACCACAAGGCTCTGCTTTGCAACAATAAGCCTTGATCAAGTGCAACTTGGCATACCACATTAACAACTCATATCATGCGATTGGTAATTATTTAACATACAAAAGGGTGTTAAGCAAGAGAATAAATCCTCCGCCACCATGCATTTATATATTAAATAAAAACCAATTTAATTACATGAAATAAATTTCAATGTCAGGCATGCTATCCATTTACAAGTCCGTTCTGGGTCTGAACGAAACAACGTATCCGTTGATCTCCAGTACGTCTGGAAGATCATCACTTTTTACCTTGCCTTGGGGGATCAGTCCCAATTTAAGATATTAGTCACCATCAACCAAACGATGTGAAGCTCTCCGGTCTTCAGTCACCGTCTTCATCTTCGACTCTTGATCGTCGTGATGATTATTCAGAATGGGTTAGACCCGGTCTTCCTGAATAACTCGCGTATTTGTAATTAAAATCAACCATACGCCACATTCCAACTTTGAATATCCTTTTAAATAAAAATATTATTTATATTAAAAGATTCTCAATAATTTTATCAAAGATAAAATAAATTAAATTTTTAATCTTTCTAAAAAGATTTATTAATATTCCAATTTTGATTTTATTTATAAAATAGATTTATAAATTTCAAATAGTAATTTCAATGTAAATTGGATTAAAGGATAAATGTTATTTAAAACATCGTCCACTACAATTCCAATCTACATATCCATCACCAAACATAAATGTTAAGATCTAATGATCTTAAATAAAAGATTTATCCTAAAAATATTTAAAATAATCAATAAAATATTATTTATGTAAAATATTCTTTATAATACAAAATCTTTTATTTTACAAAAATTCTTTTATTATGTAAACATTCTTTATTTAAAAAGAAATTCTGCATTGGAATGCGACTCAACCATGCACCATATAATTTGAGTCATATGGGTTTCAAACATTTCATGTACAGGGTAATAACAGAAAATAATTCTCAATCCATCCATTAACAACCATAGTGACGATTTCAACTGTGTGAGCGTTAAAATGAAATAATAACGCTCATCGCAGTCTGTCGATCAATCGATAGACATATAATTAAACATTAGGATTTGTGTCAGTCAAGTATCGTCCCAATACCCGTGTGGGGTTTTCAGCCAACAACAGTTCATATAAATGAGTAAATACATAACTGGTTAATAGGTTTAACCAATTTCAATTCCACTAAACATGTCACTTATAGCGAGTAAAATGTACTTTACTCGTATGACTTCCCTATATACTTCTAAAGTCACATAAACAGTAATTTATTTATATAGCTTTATTGCGGATGACAAAAGGGAATATAAATTCCATTATTCTTTATTTGTATGAAGTTTCTTAACAATACTTTTCAGTGTATATTTTGACCAACAATACAATTGTATATTAGAATATAAATTCTAATGCAAGTTTGCAAATAAAAATTGGATTTTATATTTTCACATAATTTCTGTTTCCTACAAAGATAAGTGAAAGTGATATACTCATTTTGTTAGCAATTCTATTTCAACAAATACAGTGTAGATAAAAGTGTATTTCTAATCTTGTACATTTATTTGTACATAAAACACAAATAAAAGTGTATCTCATGTATTTGTCTTTTTATTTGACAAAACAATGTTAATAAAAATATTCTTTTATATCTTGTACTTTTATTTAACAAAACAATGGTAAATAAAATGTCTTTTTAACTCTTTTACTTTTATTTAACAAAACAATGACAAATAAAAGTTTAATTTTCTTTCTATGCTTTATTTGCAAATGCAAATAAGAAATATAACTCTCTTTTTACTTTTTCTTTATAATAGAAAATGTAAATAAAATGGTTCACACAATTTTGTTCTTTTCCTTTACAATAGAAAATGCAAATAAAAGGATTCTCATTATTTTGTTCCTTTTCATTTACAATAGGGAATGTAAATATGTGTATTTCTAAATTCCATTCTTCTTATTTACATAAGAAAATGTAAATAATTGTAATTTCAAATTCCATTCTTTTTACTTACATAAGAAAATGTAAACAAATATATTTCTAAATTTTATTCTTTTTATTTACATAAGAGAATGTAAATAATTGCATTGTATATGCGATGTGAATTTCACGTCTTTTAATTACATAAGAATGTAATTTTCCATATCATGCGAATTCTCAAATTTCTAGTTACATATAAAAGTGTAATTCTTAATTTACAATGCAAATCCTCTTTTCTAATTACATAAAATGTAACTTTTAAATTCACGATGCAAATTTTCTTATCTCATTACATAAAAATGTAATTTTTATTTCACATTATAAATTCATATCCCAATTACATAAATAAATGTAATTTTCCTAATACAATACCAATTCATATTTTAATTTCATTGAAAAATATAATTTTTATCATACCGTTATAACTCATATATAAATTACATAGAAAAATGTCATTTTTATTTTATCGTTCTAATTCACATCTAAATTACATAGAAAAATGTACCATTAACATCGCTATTTTTATCGCATCAAAAATGTCAAATAAAATGAATCACTAACATTGTCTATTTCTATCGCACCAAAAATGTCGATAAAAATGAATCACTAACATTGTCTATTTCTATCGCACCAAAAATATCGATAAAAATGAATCACTAACATTGTCTATTTCTATCGCACCAAAAATGTCGATAAAAATGAATCACTAACATTGTCAATTTTTACGATAAAAATGAATCACTAACATTGTCTATTTCTATCGCACCAAAAATGTCGATAAAAATGACAACATTAACCATTCTATTTTCACCGCGTTCAAAATGACGATAAATATTCAACATTAACAATTCTATTTTTACCGCATTCAAAATGACGATAAATATTCAACATTAACAATTCTATTTTTACCGCATTCAAAATGACGATAAAATATTCAACATTAACAATTCTATTTTTACCGCATTCAAAATGACGATAAAATATTCAACATTAACAATTCTATTTTTCCTACTATAGGAAATGTAAATAAATATATTTCTAAATTCTATTCTTTTTATTTATATAAGAAAATGTAAATAAATGTATCTCTAAATTCTATTCTTTTTATTTACAATAGAAAATGTAAATAAATAATTCACATATTTTGTTCTTCTTATTTTACATTAGGAAATGTAAATAAAATGATTAGCATATTTTATTCTTTTTACTTACAATAGAAAATGAAAATAAAATGATTAACATAATTTTATTCTTTTCATTTACCATAGAAAATGTAAATAAAAACGTATTTTCTAAATTTGTCCTTTTATTTACAAAAGAAATGTAAATAAAAACTTGCTTTCTAAACGTGTTCTTTTATTTACAAAGAAATGTAAATAAAAACTTGTTCTTTTATTAATAACAGAAATGTAAATAAAAAAAACTTTTGTTTTAATAATTTTATAAGGACAAAAAGAAATTCATTTGTGTACATGTTCTAAAAATAAAAGTGGATTTTATTTGTTTTACAAGTTCTAATCCAATCTTAACATATATATATATATATATATATATATATATACTGAATAAAATATGTTATGATCTCATTTTAGATCCAATTCTCCAACCGCAAATAGGATATATATAATTCCAAGCGGATTTGCAAATCATGTACAACAATTATTCAACAAGCAACAATTCTCACTCCAAACAACACCCAACATTTTAGGTCAGAATTAAATGATCAAACAATTATTTTTAATGCAAGAAAATAATTTATAATTAATTAAACAAATAAAATTAGAATCCTCACCTTGAATTTTTGGCCAAAATTTTACTGTCTCCGTTTCAGCTGCGGTCTGCGCCATCGCGAAGCTCTTAATTTTGTGATTCCAACGCAATTTACGGTTCGTCAAACGGACCTCGTATGAAAGAGTTATGAATTTTTAAAGATCGGACAAATTAAATAATTAAATAATAAAATAATAAAAAAAAAAGACGCAACCTTTCTTCCTCCACGTCGTTCTTCTCACGGCCGAACCCATGCTCCTCTTCCCATGACAAAATCGCACCCCCTTCTGGCCATCCAGCATTCGATCCAACACCACCACCGCGACCGCCATGCCAAGAGCCACCTACACCATCAACCCCGTCGAACTCGGCCTCTCCTAGGGCCCGCAAACCAATAAAAACCGCAGCCCCTTGTCGGATGAAATTCGCGAAATCCGTGCACCAAAATCCGATCTTAACCGTATAGATTTGTAGCTCTCTGAATTCTCTTCGATTTGGTAGGTCATACGTCAACTTTCGTTGAACGGATTGAGAGATCTAAGCATTTGAAGTTGAAGCAATTCTGGCCATCGAATTCTGGCGGCGGCTGGCCATTAGAGAATTAGGGTTTCGGATTTTTTATATTAATTTAATGTTTAATTCCGAATTTCATGAAATAAAGTGGAATTTCGGACTTTCTCGGATTTGGGCCTGCTTACTGTCGATCTTAACGTTTTGAGGCCTTCTGAACGCGATGGGCTATGCCCTAAGGTCCAATTCCGAAATATACAGCAGTTTTTTTCGGTTTTACTTGAAAATACAATATTAAATTAATTATTTAATATCTACCGTACATTTAAATACGCCAGGGCCACATACGACCTCTAAAAATTATAAAAAAAACATTTTTTGCTTTCTTATGACGATACGGTTCTAACGAGACCAATTTCGTCGAATTCTGAGACTATTTGAAAAATGGCCTTTTCAAGTCGTTTAAAATTTACTGTAAATTGACAAAACGGAATTCTTTTTGCCACGGCCACAAATTAATTCTAAAAATTATGAAAAATTAAACTTAACAATATTTTGACATCCCGGATCCAACAAAAGTGGTTTCGTCGAAAACAGAGGTCGTTTGAAAAATGACTATTTTTAAGGCCAATATATTTAATATTAAAAATACATTTTTAAACAAATAAATCCCGAAACTCAAAATATATAAGCGTTTACTGTTTTTCAATGTAGAAACATCATTCTGAACTCAATGGAAGTGGTTTCGAGTTCAAATTCCTACATATGTGAAAAGTAGCATTTTTGACCCTTATAAATTTCATAGCGACCTTCTAAAAATAGAATTGGCCATAACTTTTGATTTCCGCTATGAAATTTCGATTTTTCGGATTCGTTGGAAAGATATTTTTAAATAGATTCTAATTTTTTGGTTTCACTAAAATCCGTTAAATTTTGCATCATGTACGGTCAGTCAAAGTTCAAGTTTGACTTTTCAAACTACCGCGTTGTTTCTAACTCTTTTGTTAATTAAAATTAAATCATTCATTCTATCTTCGATTTGAATCAAATTTGTGATCATTATTATTTAAATAAATTATTTATATTGTCAAAATTCATTAAAATTTTCTAAAATAAAAATTTTAAATTGGTTCTGATTTTGCGGGTTGTTACAATCGCCCCTACTTAAAAAAAATTCGTCCTCGAAAAGGAACGTAGCTAAAAATTGTAAAATTAACTATCTTAATTTTAAATTTTAATGGTAGATTATCTTTTCAAAATATATATAACTTTATATATATATAAATCATATTTCAAAGAACAGATTATAAATATCAAAAATGCGTTAATTATAAATTCGTAACTCTTAACTCGTTCTAAGGCATTACTAACCCCATCTCTAACGAGTTTACTCATTCTAGGATACTGCTGATCCTATCTCTAATGAGTATTCTTATTGGACATTACTAATCCAATCTCTGATGAGTCTTCTGTTCAGTTCTAATGAGTTGTACCCCAAAGATTTGAGCTAACCAGAGCTCTGATACCAACTGTAAAGACCCGCGAATTCCCAACCTTTGAATCGACCATAAACCACACAGGTCTGACCCAAAAAGTGAAAATCTACGAATACTTTAACTTTGGGCATACAACATATTAAAACAACAACAGAAGACTTTTATAACATATCATATAATGTTACATCAAAGTACAGAATATACATATCAGAGTACATTGGAATATAATTACAGCGGAAGATAAATACAAAAAAATGTAATATACTGCAACGGAAGTTCACAGCGGAAGACTCTCTATCTCTGGACACAGCTTTAAGCTTCAACCCAGAATCCTGCTTAATATATCTACAAAAATAGCTACTCGACTGCCCGTGTGGAAAATATGGACACCCGAGTTTGCCAGTGGACAAACTACAGGTCAGTCATGGGACTGGTGTGAGAATTCTACTTAACCTATATAATATAATAAGGCTAATCACAGGACCACGCCACTTTCGCGGAATGGGTTTTCTCCTATGGATTGCCAGTGCATGACTAAAGTAAATCATCAAAATAACGCAATGCTTTTTAGAAAAATGAAACCATTATAAGACCCAAGTCCCATCACACAATGCAACGCAAACCGGAGGATAGGGTTTTACCTTATAATGATCAAAAGATGCTTGATACGATAAACACGGTATTATATAATAATAGTGTGCAACCAATTTGAAATACGTCAAAGTAAATGTATTAATCCTAGACGGCATGAGTGCCCATCCCACTATGTCGCCATATATAGGTATACAATCAAAACCGCGTGATGTCGTATTGGAAATTTGGGTTTCCATCTGAGTCAAGGCTAGGGAGGAGATCCTTACCGATTCGAGACACTCTAGCAATGCCCCAGGATTGGTACTCTGTCCAACCCTTGGATAGCTGCAGGGCCGGTCCACACTTACTTTTGTGGATTAGAAATGCCTGAATACACGTTCCCCGGTCCTTTTGGACCTATAACACGGCCAGTGGCGACCGCATAAACCGAGGCCTCGAAAAATCCAACAACCACGATGAATAAATGCCAGCGCTGGTAGGTCCCTGGCACCACTCTAGCTAGAGAGAAACGTGTGCACTCCCTGCGTTCCCTTCTCCCGTTTTAGACTCTACCGGGCTATGAGGCTCGCGAAGTCACGATATACACAAAGCTATGCCTAAATAGACTGTGCTTTGATCATCAACCACAAGGCTCCGCTTTGCAACAATAAGCCTTGATCAAGTGCAACTTGGCATACCACATTAACAACTCATATCATGCGATTGGTAATTATTTAACATACAAAAGGGTGTTAAGCAAGAGAATAAATCCTCCGCCACCATGCATTTATATATTAAATAAAAACCAATTTAATTACATGAAATAAATTTCAATGTCAGGCATGCTATCCATTTACAAGTCCGTTCTGGGTCTGAACGAAACAACGTATCCGTCGATCTCCAGTACGTCTGGAAGATCATCACTTTTTACCTTGCCTTGGGGGATCAATCCCAATTCAAGATATCAGTCACCATCAACCAAACGATGTGAAGCTCTCCGGTCTTCAGTCACCGTCTTCATCTTCGACTCTTGATCGTCGTGATGATTATTCAGAATGGGTTAGACCCGGTCTTCCTGAATAACTCGCGTATTTGTATTTCAAATCAACCATACGCCACATTCCAACTTTGTATATCCTTTTAAATAAAAATATTATTTATATTAAAAGATTCTCATTAATTTTATCAAAGATAAAATAAATTAAATTTTTAATCTTTCTAAAAAGATTTATTAATATTCCAATTTTGATTATATTTATAAAATAGATTTATAAATTTCAAATAGTAATTTCAATGTAAATTGGATTAAAGGATAAATGTTATTTAAAACATCGTCCACTACAATTCCAATCTACATATCCATCACCAAACATAAATGATAAGATATAATGATCTTAAATAAAAGATTTATCCTAAAAATATTTAAAATATTCAATAAAATATTATTTATGTAAAATATTCTTTATAATACAAAATCTTTTATTTTACAAAAATTCTTTTATTATGTAAACATTCTTTATTTAAAAAGAAATTCTGCATTGGAATGCGACTCAACCATGCACCATATAATTTGAGTCATATGGGTTTCATACATTTCATGTATAGGGTAATAACAGAAAATAATTCTCAATCCATCCATTAACAACCAGAGTGACGATTTCAACTGTGTGAGCGTTAAAATGAAATAATAACGCTCATCGTAGTCTGTCGATCAATCGATAGACATATAATTAAACATTGGGATTTGTGTCAGTCAAGTATCGTCCCAATACCCGTGTGGGGTTTTCAGCCAACAACAGTTCATATAAATGAGTAAATACATAATTGGTTAATAGGTTTAACCAATTTCAATTCCACTAAACATGTCACTTATAGCGAGTAAAATGTACTTTACTCGTATGACTTCCCTATATACTTCTAAAGTCACATAAACAGTAATTTATTTATATAGCTTTATTGCGGATGACAAAAGGGAATATAAATTCCATTATTCTTTATTTGTATGAAGTTTCTTAACAATACTTTTCAGTGTATATTTTGACCAACAATACAATTGTATATTAGAATATAAATTCTAATGCAAGTTTGCAAATAAAAATTGGATTTTATATTTTCACATAATTTCTGTATCCTACAAAGATGAGTGAAAGTGATATACTCATTTTGTTAGCAATTCTATTTCAACAAATACAGTGTAGATAAAAGTGTATTTCTAATCTTGTACATTTATTTGTACATAAAACAAAAATAAAAGTGTATCTCATGTATTTGTCTTTTTATTTGACAAAACAATGTTAATAAAAATATTCTTTTATATCTTGTACTTTTATTTAACAAAACAATGGTAAATAAAATGTCTTTTTAACTCTTTTACTTTTATTTAACAAAACAATGACAAATAAAAGTATAATTTTCTTTCTATGCTTTATTTGCATCTAAAAATGCAAATAAGAAATATAACTCTCTTTTTACTTTTTCTTTTTAATAGAAAATGTAAATAAAATGGTTCACACAATTTTGTTCTTTTCCTTTACAATAGAAAATGCAAATAAAAGGATTCTCATTATTTTGTTCCTTTTCATTTACAATAGAGAATGTAAATATGTGTATTTCTAAATTCCATTCTTCTTATTTACATAAGAAAATGTAAATAATTGTAATTTCAAATTCCATTCTTTTTACTTACATAAGAAAATGTAAACAAATATATTTCTAAATTTTATTCTTTTTATTTACATAAGAGAATGTAAATAATTGCATTGTATATGCGATGTGAATTTCACGTCTTTTAATTACATAAGAATGTAATTTTCCATATCATGCGAATTCTCAAATTTCTAGTTACATATAAAAGTGTAATTCTTAATTTACAATGCAAATCCTCTTTTCTTGATTTACGTGTGGAACCTAAGACTTCACTCAAACCATTGCTTGTCGGTCTTAGTAAACCCCACGGGTAGTGATATACCCCGATTTTTCAATGCCTTCACACTACCTAGGTAGTCACCCCTAGAAATTGGCAGAGGTGGCCCTCGAACCTGAGACCTATGTCTCATCCCAATTCGCCCACCTCTGACCAACTGAGCTAGGAGTGTCGGGTTCTTTTCTAATTACATAAAATGTAACTTTTAAATTCACGATGCAAATTCTCTTATCTCATTACATAAAAATGTAATTTTTAATTTATTCGTGAATCTTACTTCTTTATTACATTATAAAAAATGTAATTTTTATTTCACATTATAAATTCATATCCCAATTACATAAAGAAATGTAATTTTCCTAATACAATACCAATTCATATTTTAATTTCATTAAAAAAATATAATTTTTATCATACCGTTATAACTCATATATAAATTACATAGAAAAATGTCATTTTTATTTTATCGTTCTAATTCACATCTAAATTACATAGAAAAATGTACCATTAACATCGCTATTTTTATCGCATCAAAAATGTCGAATAAAATGAATTACTAACATTGTCTATTTCTATCGCACCAAAAATGTCGATAAAAATGAATCACTAACATTGTCTATTTCTATCGCACCAAAAATGTCGATAAAAATGAATCACTAACATTGTCTATTTCTATCGCACCAAAAATGTCGATAAAAATGACAACATTAACCATTCTATTTTCACCGCGTTCAAAATGACGATAAATATTCAACATTAACAATTCTATTTTTACCGCATTCAAAATGACGATAAATATTCAACATTAATAATTCTATTTTTACCGCATTCAAAATGACGATAAAATATTCAACATTAACAATTCTATTTTTACCGCATTCAAAATGACGATAAAATATTCAACATTAACAATTCTATTTTTCCTACTATAGGAAATGTAAATAAATATATTTCTAAATTCTATTCTTTTTATTTATATAAGAAAATGTAAATAAATGTATCTCTAAATTCTATTCTTTTTATTTACAATAGAAAATGTAAATAAATAATTCACATATTTTGTTCTTCTTATTTTACATTAGGAAATGTAAATAAAATGATTAGCATATTTTATTCTTTTTACTTACAATAGAAAATGAAAATAAAATGATTAACATAATTTTATTCTTTTCATTTACCATAGAAAATGTATATAAAAACGTATTTTCTAAATTTGTCC
Source organism: Allium sativum (assembly GCA_030737875.1). Lineage (NCBI taxonomy): Eukaryota > Viridiplantae > Streptophyta > Magnoliopsida > Asparagales > Amaryllidaceae > Allium > Allium sativum. The sequence continues at coordinate 536,625,952 of CM060926.1, forward strand.
TTTTATTTACAAAAGAAATGTAAATAAAAACTTGCTTTCTAAATGTGTTCTTTTATTTACAAAGAAATGTAAATAAAAACTTGTTCTTTTACTAATAACAGAAATGTAAATAAAAAAAAACTTTTTTTTTAAATATTTTTATAAGGACAAAAAGAAATTCATTTGTGTACATGTTCTAAAAATAAAAGAGGATTTTATTTGTTTTACAAGTTCTAATCCAATCTTAACATATATATATATATATATATATACTGAATAAAATATGTTATGATCTCATTTTAGATCCAATTCTCCAACCGCAAATAGGATATATATAATTCCAAGCGGATTTGCAAATCATGTACAACAATCATTCAACAAGCAACAATTCTCACTCCAAACAACACCCAACATTTCAGGTCAGAATTAAATGATCAAACAATTATTTTTAATGCAAGAAAATAATTTATAATTAATTAAACAAATAAAATTAGAATCCTCACCTTGAATTTTTGGCCAAAATTTTACTGTCTCCGTTTCAGCTGCGGTCTGCGCCATCGCGAAGCTCTTAATTTTGTGATTCCAACGCAATTTACGGTTCGTCAAACGGACCTCGTATGAAAGAGTTATGAATTTTTAAAGATCGGACAAATTAAATAATAAAATAATAAAAAAAAGACGCAACCTTTCTTCCTCCACGTCGTTCTTCTCACGGCCGAACCCATGCTCCTCTTCCCATGACAAAATCGCACCCCCTTCTGGCCATCCAGCGTTCGATCCAACACCACCACCGCGACCGCCATGCCAAGAGCCACCTACACCATCAACCCCGTCGAACTCGGCCTCTCCTAGGGCCCGCAAACCAATAAAAACCGCAGCCCCTTATCGGATGAAATTCGCGAAATTCTTGCACCAAAATCCGATCTTAACCGTATAGATTTGTAGCTCTCTGAATTCTCTTCGATTTGGTAGGTCATACGTCAAATTTCGTTGAACGGATTGAGAGATCTAAGCATTTGAAGTTGAAGCAATTCTGGCCATCGAATTCTGGCGGCGGCTGGCCATTAGAGAATTAGGGTTTCGGATTTTTTATATTATTTTAATGTTTAATTCCGAATTTCGTGAAATAAAGTGGAATTTCGGACTTTCTCGGATTTGGGCCTGCTTACTGTCGATCTTAACGTTTTGAGGCCTTCTGAACGCGATGGGCTATTCCCCCAAGGTCCAATTCCGAAATATACAGCAGTTTTTTTCGGTTTTACTTGAAAATACAATATTAAATTAATTATTTAATTTCTACCGTACATTTAAATACGCCGGGGCCACATACGACATCTAAAAATTCTAAAAAAAATATTTTTAGCTTTCTTATGACGATACGGTTCTAACGAGACCTATTTCGTCGAATTCTGAGACTATTTGAAAAATGACCTTTTCAAGTCGTTTAAAATTTACTATAAATTGACAAAACAGAAATCTTTTTGCCACGGCCACAAATTAATTCTAAAAATTATGAAAAATTAAACTTAACAATATTTTGACATCCCGGATCCAACAAAAGTGGTTTCGTCGAAAACAGAGGTCGTTTGAAAAATGACTATTTTTAAGGCCAATATATTTAATATTAAAAATACATTTTTATACAAATAAATCCCGAAACTCAAAATATATAAGTGTTTACTGTTTTCCACTGTAGAAACATCATTCTGAACTCAATGGAAGTGGTTTCGAGTTCAAATTCCTACATATGTGAAAAGTAGCATTTTTGACCCTTATAAATTTCATAGCGACCTTCTAGAAATTGAATTGGCCATAACTTTTGATTTCCGCTATGAAATTTCGATTTTTCGGATTCGTTAGAAAGATATTTTTAAATAGATTCTAATTTTTTGGTTTCACTAAAATCCGTTAAATTTTGCATCATGTACGATCAGTCAAAGTTCAAGTTTGACTTTTCAAACTACCGCGTTATTTCTAACTCTTTTGTTAATTAAAATTAAATAATTCATTCTATCTTCGATTTGAATCAAATTTGTGATCATTATTATTTAAATAAATTATTTTATATTGTCAAAATTCATTAAAATTTTCTAAAATAAATTTTTTAAATTAGTTCTGATTTTGCGGGTTGTTACACGTCGACTCGTATGTGATGTAAATTTGCAATTTTTCCAGCTCTCCATCTTGAATGTTTACAAGCTACATGCTCATCATCAATGTTAGGTACAACAATTCCATTCAAAGAACAAAATAATGACACTTCCTCTAACAAATATTCCCACTTTACATCATTATATCTCATGTCTTGTAGACGCATTTTTGATATTTTTACCAAATTCAACGCATTTTCAATCTCTTGATCTTTTTTTTGCAATGTAAATGACAAGTCATTAGTTATTCCTATGAAATTTTTCATCAAGTGCATGGTAAACACAAAGTCATATGAGTGCATTATGTCTAGCAAAACTTGTGCATCGACCTTTTGTTTGGAACTAATACCATCATCCACAATAATTTCTAACACCTCACACACAGAAGTGAACATAGTAATAAGTCTAATAAGTGTACCATAGTGTGATCCCCATCGAGTATCACCAGGTCGTTGTAAACTTGTTTCTTGATTCAATCCTTTTCCAGTAAGAATCTCTCCTTTAGTCAAAGCTTCAACTTTAGATCAGTAAGGATCAGTGCAGATGGTGCAATAATACACACAAATGAGCAGGGAAGCACAAGTAAATGATATCAAATGCATTGTCACACTTTAAAACTGGAGATAATACGCAATTTTAACATAATAGCCGCATGAATTCTAGGTAGACAAGCACATGCAACTATCTATCATTCATATTTTTGAACTAAGGCATGGAAATTCAAATTAAACTCAATTTAAAGCCAATTCAAATTCAAATTAAATCCAAATTAAAACCACTTCATATTTAAACTTAACCGTGATCTAGTACTCACATCCAGTGGCGACAAGAAGGATGGACAACGGTGGACTGAGGCTTCGCCGGTTAGCTGAAGGCAACGCGAGCTGACGATAACTCATGGACTGCGGTGAATGGCTTATTGACAAAGGAAGTCGGTTAAGTAGCAAAACCCTAATTTGGGTATTCGGTGGTCGCCATTGCAAAATGAAAAGAGGGATAATTCAACCGAAAGTTTTGATGTGGCAAAACTCGAGTGTGCCAGAATGGAGGTATGGAGGAAAAAAATTGATATGCATTTCATACGGTCCAAGGTCATACCAAATGAAATGATCCGGGGCTTCGTCGATGGACAGTCAGATTAAGGGTATTAGGGAAGGTGCGGATCGCAAAATGTAGTTTGATGCAGATTTGAACACTATCAAATTTGATATGGTTTATAGCCGAATTGTATATCTACATCCCTATGTGCCAAATTCGCATATATGGTGTAGTGTTTAGTAGAGATGAATCTAGCTTGACACTTTTTGCTCAGGCCTCTTTATCACTAAAATTTTGACCATAACCTTTTAACATAGTTATTTATTTAATCAATAGTCTGCTCACAAAAGTGTTAAAGGGGTTAACACCACTTGAAAAACTGTATAATGTCAAACTAGATTATGATGGCCTTAGAACTTTTGGTTGCTTCTGTTTTCCATACTTGAGACTATATAATACTAACAAGTTGAATTTCAGGTCTAAACCATGCACATTTCTTGGATATACTATTAATCAAAAAAGATGGAAGTGTCTTAAGGATACAAGAAGAATTCATATAAGTAGACATGTGATTTTTAATCGACATGTGATTCCATTCAGCAGAAAAGTTGTAACGACAACAAATAAGGTATATAATTCAAAGTTCCCTTACAATATTTTTTTTGAATTTGTTTAGGAGGGAAACCGACCGGAGTCGTAAAACCCTCCCTAGTGCGCCTATCCCGGTCCGCGAGCACCACATAAGTGGTTGATCTTAGCGTATGCACATGGTAAGCTCTTAACATGTCATTCTGGGTTTCGAACCCGCACCACTGTTACCATGATGCAAGTCATTAACAACTGGGCTACTGCTGTGGACAATGAAGCCACTGATGTCACAATCCACTACCTCCAAGTCATGAAGGACATAGATTCCTAGAGCCACCCAGCCACGCTTCTCATTCTCCTATTCAAGCAGATAATCAAATTCAACAAAGCAGAGAGGAGGTTACAAACTCTCAAGCAACAAAAATAAAAAATGCAACATGTTCATTAAATTTTGATCGCTCACCTCCAAATGAGCTACAGGTTCAGTCAGGCCATCCATTGATCACAAGGGCAGAAAGTGTTTGATGCCACATTTTATTATATGATATAAATCCTTTGATCAGGCCATGAAAGATAAAAACCGAAAGGTAGCAATGGATTATTAGCATAATGCTCTCATCAAAAATAAAACTTGGGATTTAGTATGTCCACCAACCAATAAAAATATAGTTGGTTTTAAGTGAACATACAAATAGAAGAAAAGCCTAGATGGATCCATAAATAAATACAAGGCTAAACTAGTGGCAAAGATATTTACATAGGAATATGACTTTGATTTCAGTTAAACCTTTTCACCTATTATTAAACCCACTACCATCAGACTAATTCTTCCTATTACCTTGTGTAAAAATTGGCATATTGAACATCTGGATTTTAATGATGCCTTCCTAAATGTAATTCTAAAGGAAGAGATATATATGCATCAACCAGAGGTTTACAATCAGAACTCAAACTATGGTCGCAGGTTAAATAAGGCAATATATGATCTTAAACAGACCCAAAGGGGTCTGGTTTGATAGATAGGAAAAACTTTATTGAAGTTGGGACTTCAATCTTCCAAATCATACAACTTAGTGTTCATTAAAGAAGCAATGCATCAACAATTTACAAAATAATATATGCGAATGATTTCATAATTGCAGGTACTAACTTGGTAGATATATATTAGTAAACAAAATATCTCAATCAACAATTTGTAATAAAGGATCAGGGTGAGTTGAAATAGTTCTTGGACATAGAAGTGAAAAGGAGATCATGTTCAAAAATATTTCTATGCCAAAAGAAATAGAACTTCTAGTCAAATCCAAGATGGATAATGCTAATCCCCAACGAGCTATGATAGGTAATCAACATTTCTCAAAGTACAGGGAAGAAGCCGTATTTAATACTAAACAATATAGAAGTGTTATAGGTGTATTAAAATATACAACTACAACTAGAGCATATTATTTTTAATGTTAACAAAATTTCTCAATTTATGTAGAATTTTTTATTGAGCATTGTAAATCTGTTGAAATAACCTGAAATTTGGTGACCTTAATTATGGATATTTAAATTATTTTTAAATATGGATTAGTTCCAACTAATAATGAAGTGTAAGGTAAGGAAAGAATAGCTTGACGAAGTGTATTGGACCTCTAATTAAGATACCGGGTCGCCCTAGTTGGGATTTCATTTTATACACTGAAACGACCTGCAAATCCATACCCTTTGAGTCGACTAATAACACCATACTTCCAACCCAAATTGCACAGAAATACGAATCATTATTAGAAAGAAGTTAGAGGATGAGAAGTAGAAAGAAAGAAATATTAGAATAGAAGAAAATGAAGATCACAAACTCACAGCGGAACGAATAAAATATATTAGATAACATAAACTTTGAAATACAAATCAGTAACTTTATATACATACCATTATCAGAGCACAACGGTTATCCCTGGAACAGTTATAAACACCTGTTTCCAGATACAACAAAGTAGACAACGGAAAATATGATAATCTATAGCTAACTGGTGAAGCCTCCTGCTTCCAGCTCTTCCAAGTGAATCTGAAAAACAATCTCGACCACTTGACTGCCCGTACAAATTTGGACATCCAAGAGTTTAGAGAAAACAAAACAAAATAAACTCTGGGTCAGTCATGGGACTGGTGTAAGTAAACTCCAACCATTTGTTTAACTTTCAAATTTCTTTCGAAAGAAATGATAATCGTAAGACCGATCCACACAAAAACACGGATGGTTTTTACCTTACGATAACCAAAAATATTTTTGATATCAAATCTAGTGATATTATCATAATGTCTACATCAAATAAATAGAATCTAGCGGAACGCTTGCATCTCATGCTCCATATATAATATAAAATCGAAAACCCAAAGGGCGCTTGTTGGAGATTGGATTTCCAACATGACATGGTATGGGACCACCTTCCGATAGTGTATCTCTAGAGACGAATACACTGGGTTCAACAAGAACGTCTTGCAACCCGGCCCACACATGACCGACCACTCATTTCGCTTGAGTGTATCGAATGTATATCACCAACGGTTGGGATCAGCAACCGTTTCCCGAAAGGGACAACATCGATAGATTAAAGAACAAATGGAATTTCTCTAGATAGGTGATTATACATCCTAATGGGAGCGACCCACTTAGCCATGCCGCCTGCCCGATTTTTGTCAATTCCTGGTTGTGAGGCTTGAGGTTTAAATTATCTTCAAGAACCTCTGGCTACCATTCACTTTGAATGCCACATCGTCATACCCGTCAAATCACAAATTGATTTCTCCAAAAATACCACGGGTATAAAGCTAAGAGAAACGAGTTCCTCCGCCACCAAACGTAAGTACGTTTGAAGAGATCAACCTACGCGATCCGTTAGATATACTCTGTCAGACATTCGTCCATTCACGTTGACCTGGGACTGGATAAACCGAAGGCACTATCTCGTAAACAGGATAGCCCTTGCATAACTCCGTCTTCAATTTTCTTCATCATATTCGATTGCAACGCTAATGTCCATACGGAGTGGTTTTCAGATACTGAATCTGATCCCGGTCTCTCCGTATTGACGACGGAAAAATGGTCAAAAACTTCGATAGTTGGTGATTTAACTATCAAAGAAAAATATGTGTGCAAACAATGATATTATTTCCAGATGAAAGTTCTATCGATCAATCATCATTCATTTATCTCTTAATTTCACTTATCACTAATTTATTCATTTATCTATTAAATTCACTTATCACTAATTTTTCACTATCGAATCTTAACCATTCCTTAGTTAAAACAGAAGTCAATCAAGTTAGGGTATAATTACCTCTCAGACCTTAATTGAACCACATTCTCAACTTTGAAATAGTCAAAGCTCACAACTTTAAACTAACCAACGCTTACGCGACTCTCGGATTCAATCTAAGTACACACTTCCTTTACGGAAAAACACTGATTATAACGGTAGCATTATAATCGCTTTATTCAAATATTTGATTTCTAAAACATTACTTTTAATAACATCATTAAAATCGCTGTCTAGAATTTTAGAAAATTTATTTTCACAACAGCGTTAAGACTGCTATTAAGATTTACAAAACATTTACTATAACGGCAGCGTTAAAATCGCTGTTTAGAATTTACAAAACATTTATTATAATGACAGCGCTAAAATCGTTGTTTCCAAATATTGGATTTATATTTCAAATCTAAATTTCCTTTATCGATATTTCCTTTGCAAAATATTCCCTTTAAACTATTATTCACTTAAATCGTGAATTTATTTCTTTTATATACAATTTGATTCCATACTTATAAATACTATCTTAAACCCAAATTTTTATTTATAGCTTCGATTAAGAATTACTCATATAAGTCTCACTTCTTTTTATTTTAATCATTTGAAATCTCGTTTAACATTTCCTTAATAATAGCTGAGTTCAAATCTCCTTTCAAATATTGGCTTCAAAACCCATTTCTACTTCTCTACATAAATTCAAATTTTGAATTTATATTTCAATGAATCTAATGATAAATAATTCAATTAATATATATTCTCATTCATACACAAATTCTTGATTTATTCATTTTGAAACAGGTTTTCTATTTTCAATTCTATCAAAATTTAAATTTCTATTTTTGAAAATAAATTTTGTTTTTTTAAATTGGAATTCCCTTTCTTCTATATTTGAAAATATATACGGTATTTAAATATCAAATCCTAGGGCCAATGTAATTTAAACACAACATAATCGATCACTGGTTATATATCACATCAAATAACACAACCAATAATAAAAATGTTGAGGGATCCAGTTGGATCCCTCCAACCTGTTTCCCTGCATCCACAGATGTTAATCAACATCAATAATATTATTTCACATCAATATAAAAGATCAAACTAATAATCTATCAACGATGTAATCCTATCAACCAATTCAACCAATTTTATCAACCATGCAACCAAACAACCATCACACACTATAGAATCACTATAAATAATTTAAAACTCGATTATATAAAAATATAAAGGAGTCAGAGTGAGTGAGTTTACTCACCTTGTCTGCAGTTGACGGTTGTGCGTCGTTTCAAAACTACATAAAATTTCAAGGTGCTCCAAATCATTCTATTCCAATTTGTATGTGTCGACTTCGTGATTATGAACCCAACAGTTCTTGTTTCATCGAATTCTGTTAGCGGATGATAAAGTTATGCACGATATCAGTTTCAATACATTTAAACAAAAATTAAATTAACCAATGAAAATTATTTAACTTTTAATTACCCTTAATTATATTATAAATAATTAGTAGGTCACGCCTGATACCTCATCTTCCATTTCGAATTCAGCCCATTCATGGAACTCTTTTATCACCATTTCTGTGTACTCCACTCACCATAACCCTCCTTAATCACCAATTAAGTCTTCAATTACCCTTAAATCATTACGGCTCCCCTTGTTCCCTGCGAGAAAAATACCCGACTCCTGCTAAAATACTGCACCATTCACTTATCCTTTTCTCCCTTCCTGTTCGTTTTCCATCACCAATTTTGTTGGAGAACAAATTACTAATATTCTTGCTAATCCTTTACTACAACTGGCCTGTTGCCAAACCCAGAGCCCACCGTAATACTTTTCTTCTCACAGGAATTCGCTGCTCCTTCATTTCCTGTTAACCATCCAACAAAACTCCAACTTAGTTCCCAAATAAATCCTTAACCTCAATTTTATTAACCTTTGTGAATCACATTAAATATAATTACCGCAAGTTACTGTGTCTACCCCAACTTCCAGTCATATACGAAGAACATTCCCTTGCGCCAGTATTTCATCTCCAATGTCTTGCTTCACCAAACTTTCCCATTTAACACACTTAGTCAGTTTATACATCCAGGCAAAAAGAAACCGGTTACTCCACTGATTCCCACTCTTCTTCCAAACCTAAACACCTACGGACCTCTCTACTTCCTGTCCCCAAAAATTCAGCCTCACCGTTCGAGCTATAGTAAACATGTTTGCTCTTTCCTACGTTAGTATCCCTGCCTTCATCCATCTACATACATGCGAGACTTGGATCCCCCTTCCATCGACTCCACTAACGCGGAAACCCCCATGAGACCCCTTCCAAAAAACTCACCCGCCTTTAACCCTCACCTTCGCCGTTTTCTCCACCACCGGAGGTCACCGGCCTCAGGCAGCACCTCGCCGACACCTAATTGACTTCAAATCCCGCCCAGCTCCGGTGACAGCTACCCAGGACGACGACCTTTAAAGTTTTGGGGTGAAACTTCTGGTAATCGAACTCAGAAAGGAAAAGAAAAAAAACATTAGCATGGGACTTTTTACTTTAGGGTCTGAACGAACCCAAGGTATGGACTTTTATTTGAGTTTCTTTCGAGTTTTAATTTGATTTTGAAGGGTGGATTTTTCGTGAATACTGGAAAAGAGGAACAAGGAAAAAGTGAGGAACGAGAAAGGTGTACAGTATTTAAAGGGAAGACAGTTTGGTTAGCAAGGCATTCTTTGCCTAGGCACACACGAAAATCCAATAGCTTGATAGGCATGGAGTCTGAAAATCTTGGAGAGCACGGTATTGTTGGATTGAGCAGCATTACTTATGTTAACTATTGTTTATTTGGCCGTGTTAAAAGGAGCGGGCAAATGAAAAGGGTTCAGGCACAACATGTACTATAATATAGTTATGAAAATTGGTCACTTAAAATAAATGGGGTATAAGGTTTGGGCCACGTTATATTTCAATTCAAAGTATCCATTCATATTGTCAATAACTTATTGTACACTACTAACTTGCATTATAACAGGTACTAGGCAAAACAATAAAAAGGCTAGGCAAACAAAAACACAGTTGGCCAAAAAGAACTGGTCTGGGCGCATTTACATATGATCTTCCTTCATATCTGAACTGCTACGGACAGAAATAAGAGTACAGCCGTATCCAGCGAGGTACAATGATCCCAAAAATATAATAATATTGGTAGTTTAACTTATATTATGAAACCCCAAAATATTGATATAGGGTGCAAAATGCTCCAAATAAAAAGTTGCGTATTAATTAATTAAAAATTACATAAAAAATTCTAAAAACTAAATTATAACTACGCCTCAAAAGAGCCTTGTTCAATTTTGAAACTAATATTTACTTATATTAAATAAACCGTTATGGCGTATACACGACTCTATTGCGACTATTTCTAAATTTGATTTGAAAACAACTTTTTATTCCCGCTATGAAATCTGGATTTTTCACATTCGTTGAAAAGATATTTTCAAATAGATTCAAATATTTCTTATTTCGCTAAAATCCGATTTATTTTGAATCCTGTACATTCATTTGAAATTTGAAATCGAATTTTCAAACTATCGCGCCATTTTGAACTCGTTTAATTATATTATAAATTATACGTTAAATATCGTTTTATTAAATAAATTCCTATATATAATCCAAATAAAATATTTAAAATAAATTTAAATATTCAGAATTCAACGGCTAAAAATCCGGGTCGTTACATTCCTTCCCCCTTAAAATAATTTCGTCCTCGGAATTGCTAAGGTAGGAAAAATACCACAACTCTATTATAATCCGGTTAAATCTTTCGTATTACTCATTATCTTTAGTTTAATTGAATCAATTTAATTTCAATTCAAATATAAATTTATTCTTAGTGCCGAAAATTTTCAAAAATTTCTGAAAATTTTCTAACACTTTAAATTCTGAAAAATTTCGGCAGCATCTCCTCTGCATAACTCAACCGGTACAACCACAACTCGCCTTTCTAGGCCTTCTCCAATCCAAAAGAAAATCAAAAAGCCAAGCGTCTTGCCTCATAGGCTCATAAAACCATCAAACCCAAGTAATATTGTAAACATGTACCTTTTTGTCGGGCAGAAATTCTATCTCTTGCATTCGCTTCCATTCAATATCTGCTCAGCATACATATATCCATTTCCACTTGGTTTTAAATCAATCCAACTTCCAGTTTTTAATTCTCCAATTAACTTCTGATTAGTTCACTTCTATTCATTAATCCAAACTGAGTTCTATCTCCCAAAATCAAAATTCTTATTCTGCTTGAGTTCAATTCCATCACGGTTTAATTCCAAACAACACATCCAATATATATTCAACTTGCTTATTCATGAGTCGAATTTATATTAATATTTCGAATCTCAACATTTATCTTTATTTAAATTTTATTTGGAATTATTTCTAATTCAATTTTTATTCAACTTGACACAAGTTAAATTCCAATCTATTTGATTTACTTTCACCATCTCAATTTATTCAACTTATACAAGTTAAATTTTAATTTCAGAACTAAATTTCCTGGGTTTTATATCCAATCAGTTTGAAATCATATATATTTATATACATATATTTATAATCAACTCAATCAAAAACATTTGAATTTCTAAAACAACAATATTTTTCTCAAACAATTTCCATTAATAAATCTATTATGGTAGCAATCCATCACTTATAAACTCGAAAATGAACACCGATAATGTCGCGACCCATTATCAGAGTTATTTTCTTGCCACTAAAGTGATTTCAATGCATAATCACTTTCAAAATCTATTTAAAAATCATTCTTATTCAAAAATACCTTAAAGTAATGTTCTATTACTCTAAAACATTTCAGAAAATATTTTCTAAACACCCGGAGTTTAAATTCCAATTCTGGTTTGAACTTAATCTTGGTTTATCTCATTTGTATACATTATCCGTATACAAATTATATAACCATTTCAATATTTCATAATTCCATTTGATTGTAATAACAATCAACACATTCATATTCAGAAATTATTCCTTTTATATCAAAATAATTTTTGGGCAAAATTATTTCATTGACCCATTTTAAACCAATATTTTATTGAATTGCTTTGTTCGAGAGTTTAGAAACACCTATCGATACAGTTGTACATTCTGTATCGACCAGAATTCATAAACCACTCAACAAACCAGCCAACACAACATAAAACAATTTTTATATCAATAGACAAATACGCACTCATATATATACATCAAACTCAATCTAGGGTGTTACTAACCCCATCTCTATTGAGTCATGCCATAAAGCCAAGGTTATTACTCAACCTTCAGCTTTGATACCAACTGAAACGACCCGCAAATCCGTACCCTTTGAGTCGACTAATAACACCATACTTCCAACCCAAATTGCACAGAAATACGAATCATTATTAGAAAGAAGTTAGAGGATGAGAAGTAGAAAAAAGAAATATTAGAATAGAAGAAAACGAAGATCACAAACTCACAGCGGAACGAATAAAATATATTAGATAACATAAACTTTGAAATACAAACCAGTAACTTTATATACATACCATTATCAGAGCACAACGGTTATCCATGGAACAGTTATAAACACCTGTTTCCATATACAACAAAGTACACAGCGGAAAATATGATAATCGGTAGCTAACTGGTGAAGCCTCCTGCTTCCAGCTCTTCCAAGTGAATCTGAAAAAAAATCCCGACCACTTGACTACCCGTACAAATTTGGGCACCCAAGAGTTTAGGGAAAACAAAACAAAATAAACTTTGGGTCAGTCATGGGACTGGTGTGAGTAAACTCCAACCATTTGTTTAACTTTCAAATTTCTTTCGAAAGAAATGATAATCGTAAGACCGATCCACACATAAACACGGATGGTTTTTACCTTACGATAACCAAAAATATTTTTGATATCAAATACAGTGATATTATCATAATGTCTACATCAAATAAATAGAATCTAGCGGAACGCTTGCATCTCACGCTCCATATATAATATAAAATCAAAAACCCGCAGGGTGCTTATTGGAGATTGGATTTCCAACATGACAAGGTATGGGACCACCTTCTGATAGTGTATATCTAGAGACGAATACACTGGGTTCAACAAGAATGTCTTGCAACCCGGCCCACACATGACCGACCACTCATTTCGCTTGAGTGTATCGAATGTATATCACCAACGGTTGGGATCAGCAACCATTTCCCGGAAGGGACAGCATCGATAGATTAAAGAACAAATGGAATTTCTCTAGATTGGTGATTATACATCCTAATGGGAGCGACCCACTTAGCCATGCTGCCTGCCCGATTTTTGTCAATTCCTGGTTGTGAGGCTTGAGGTTTAAATTATCTTCCAGAACCTCTGGCCATCATTCACTTTGAATGCCACATCGTCATACCCGCCAAATCACAAATTGATTTCTCCAAAAATACCATGGGTATAAAGCTAAGAGAAACGAGTTTCTCCGCCACCAAACGTAAGTACGTTTGAAGAGATCAACTTACGCGATCCGTTAGATATACTCTGTCAGACATTCGTCCATTCACGCTGTCCTGGGACTGGACAAACCGAAGGCACTATCCCGTAAATAGGATAGACCTTGCATAACTCCGTCTTCAATTTTCTTCATCATATTCGATCGCAACGCTAATGTCCATACAGAGTGGTTTTCAGATACTGAATCTGATCCCGGTCTCTCCGTATTGACGACGGAAAAATGGTCAAAAACTTCGATAATTGGTTATTTAACTATCAAAGAAAAATATGTGTGCAAACAACGATATTATTTCCAGATGAAAGTTCTATCGATCAATCATCATTCATTTATCTCTTAATTTCACTTATCACTAATTTATTCATTTATCTCTTAAATTTACTTATCACTAATTTTTCACTATCGAATCTTAACCATTTCTTAGTTAAAACTGAAGTCAATCAAGTTGGGGTATAATTACCTCTTAGACCTTAATTGAACCACATTCTCAACATTGAAATAGTCAGAGCTCACAACTTTAAACAAACCATCGCTTACGCGACTCTCGGATTCAATCTAAGTACACACTTCCTTTACGGAAAAACACTGATTATAACGGTAGCGTTATAATCGTTGTATTCAAATATTTGATTTCTAAAACATTACTTTTAATAACAGCGTTAGAATCGCTGTCTAGAATTTTAGAACCTTTATTTTCACAACAGCGTTAAGACTGCTATTAAGATTTACAAAACATTTATTATAACGGCAGCATTAAAATCGCTGTTTAGAATTTACAAAACATTTATTATAATGACAATGCTAAAATCGCTGTTTCCAAATATTGGATTTATATTTCAAATATAAATTTCCTTTATCGATATTTCCTTTGCAAAATATTCCCTTTAAACCATTATTCACTTAAATCGTGAATATATATCTTTTATATACAATTTGATTTCATACTTATAAATACTATCTTAAACCCAAATTTTTATTTATAGCTTCGATTAAGAATTACTCATATAAGTCTCACTTCTTTTTATTTTAATCATTTGAAATCTCGTTTAACATTTCCTTAATAATAGCTAAGTTCAAATCTCCTTTCAAATATTGGCTTCAAAACCCATTTCTACTTCTCTACATAAATTCAAATTTTGAATTTATATTTCAATGAATCTAATGATAAATAATTCAGTTAATATATATTCTCATTCATACACAAATTCTTGATTTATTCATTTTGAAACAGGTTTTCTATTTTCAATTCTATCAAAATTTAAATTTCTATTTTTGAAAATAAATTTCGTTTTTTTTTAAATTGGAATTCCCTTTCTTCTATATTTGAAAATATATACGGTATTTAAATATCAAATCCTAGGGCCAATGTAATTTAAACACAACATAATCGATCACCGGTTATATATCACATCAAATAACACAACCAATAATAAAAATGTTGAGGGATCCAGTTGGATCCCTCCAACCTGTTTCCCTGCATCCACAGATGTTAATCAACATTAATAATATTATTTCACATCAATATAAAAGATCAAACCAATAATCTATCAACGATGTAATCCTATCAACCAATTCTATCAACCATGCAACCAAACAACCATCACACACTATAGAATTACTATAAATAATTTAAAACTCGATTATATAAAAATATAAAGGAGTCAGAGTGAGTTAGTTTACTCACCTTGTCTGCAGTTGACAGTTATGCATCGTTTTAAAACTACATAAAATTTCAAGGTGCTCCAAATCATTCTATTCCAATTTGTATGCGTCGGCTTCGTGATTACGAACCCAACAGTTCTTGTTTCATCGAATTCTATTAGCAGATGATAAAGTTATGCACGATATCAGTTTCAATACATTTAAACTAAAATTAAATTAACCAATGAAAATTATTTAACTTTTAATTACCCTTAATTATATTATAAATAATTAGTAGGTCATGCCTGATACCTCATCTTCCAGTTCGAATTCAGCCCATTCATGGAACTCTTTTATCACCATTTCTGTGTATTCCACTCACCATAACCCTCCCTAATCACCAATTAAGTCTTCAATTACCCTTAAATCATTACGGCTCCCCTTGTTCCCTGCGAGAAAAATACCCGACTCCTGCTAAAACACTGCACCATTCACTTATCCTTTTCTCCCATCCTGTTCGTTTTCCATCACCAATTTTGTTAGAGAACCAATTACTAATATTCTTGCTAATCCTTCACTACAACTGGCCTGTTGCCAAACCCAGAGCCCACCGTAATACTTTTCTTCTCACAGGAATTCGCTGCTCCTTCATTTCCTGTTAACCATCCAACAAAACTCCAACTTAGTTCCCAAATAAATCCCTAACCTAAATTTTATTAACCTTTGTGAATCACATTAAATATAATTACCGCAAGTTACTGTGTCTACCCCAACTTCCAGTCATATACGAAGAACATTCCCTTGCACCAGTATTTCATCTCCAATGTCTTGCATCACCAAACTTTCCCCTTTAACACACTTAGTCAATTTATACATCCAGGCAAAAAGAAACTGGTTACTCCACTGATTCCCACTCTTCTTCCACGCCTAATCACCTACGGACCTCTCTACTTCCTGTCCCCAAAAACTCAGCCTCACCATTCGAGCTATAGTAAACATGTTTGCTCTTTCCGACGTTAGTATCCCTGCCTTCATGCATCTACATACATGCGAGACTTGGATCCCCCTTCCATCGACTCCACTAACGCGGAAACCCCCACGAGACCCCTTCCAAAAAACTCACCCGCCTTTAACCCTCACCTTCGTCGCATTTCTCCACCACCAGAGGTCACCGGCCTCAGGCAGCACCTCGCCGACACCTAATTGACTTCAAATCCTGCCTAGCTTCGGTGACAGCTACCCAGGCCGACGGCCTTTAAAGTTTTGGGGCGAAACTTCTGGTAACCGAACTTAGAAAGGAAAAGAAAAAAAACATTGACATGGGACTTTTTCCTTTAGGGTCTGAACGAACCCAAGATCTGGACTTTTATTTGAGTTTCTTTCGAGTTTTAATTTGATTTTGAAGGGAGGATTTTTCGTGAATACTGGAAAAGAGGAACAAGGAAAAAGTGAGGAACGAGAAAGGTGTACAGTATTTAAAGGGAAGACAGTTTGGTTAGCAAGGCATTCTTTGCCTTGGCACACATGAAAATCTAATAGCTTGATAGGCACGGAGTCTGAAAATCTTGGAGAGCACGGTATTGATGGATTGAGCAGCATTACTTACGTTAACTATTGTTTATTTGGCAGTGTTAAAAGGATCGGGCAAATGAAAAGGGTTCAGGCACAACATGTACTATAATATAGTTATGAAAATCGGTCACTTAAAATAAATGGGGTATAAGGTTTGGGCCACGTTATATTTCAATTCAAAGTATCCGTTCATATTGTCAATAACTTATTGTACACTATTAACTTGCATTATAACAGATACTAGGCAAAACAATAAAATGGCTAGGCAAACAAATACACAGTTGACCAAAAAGAACTGGTCTGGGCGCATTTACATATGATTTTCGTTCATATCCGAACGGCTACGGACAGAAATAAGAGTACAGCCGTGTCCAGCGAGGTACCAAGATCCCAAAAATATAATAATATCGATAGTTTAACTTATATTATGAAACCCCAAAATATTGATATAGGGTGCAAAATTCTCCAAATAAAAAGTTGCGTATTAATTAATTAAAAATTACAGAAAAAATTCTAAAAATTAAATTATAACTACGCCTCAAAAGAGCCTTGTCCAAATTCGAAACTAATATTTACTTATATTAAATAAACCGTTATGGCGTATACACGACTCTCTAACGACTATTTCTAAATTTGATTTGAACATAACTTTTTATTCCCGCCATGAAATCTGGATTTTTCACATTCGTTGAAAAGATATTTTCAAACAGATTCAAATATTTCTTGTTTCGCTAAAATCCGATTTATTTTGAATCATGTACATTCATTTGAAATTTGAAATCGAATTTTCAAACTACCACGCCATTTTGAACTCGTTTTAATTATATTATAAATTATACGTTAAATATCGTTTTATTAAATAAATTCCTATATATAATCCAGATAAAATATTTAAATTAAATTTAAATATTCAGAATTCAACGGCTAAAAATCCAGGTCGTTACATACACCCTTCATGATCCACAACAATGATATTGAATTCATTTTTGGAAATTAGTTTGGAAAATATTTCCCTAGGGAAATAGTTACAAAATGACCAAAATTGTTCTATCAATAAAACTGATTTCTAACCATGAGGATCGCGAACGGTTCTGGATAATATACTTATTTTCCTAATTGAGGAAGAATATAAAATAAAATGCTACATTTTATTTTTAGAAAATTAAATATATTGATCACATCATCAATAAGGATATGACATTCAATAACTGAATTATGGACTTAAATGGGGAATTTAGCGATTTAATAACTATTTTAATAATTGAAATAAGGGTTTAAATGATAAGAAATCATTTTTAGTATGTTATACAGTGATAACATAATAAACAGGTTATATAAAAGAATATGCTTGACCTAAAAATATAGGAAAAATCGGCATTGCTTTGTCGGTTAAATCTAGAAATTTGTAAATAATGGATATATATTATTTAACATGATTTTATTGACTAAATAATCTGGTTTTAATTATTTAAATATAATATGAAAGTTTTTTTAAGTTTATTTAATCAGATGAATAATTCAAGTGAAAACTAAAAATGTGATTGGATAACGAGTTCAGATTTCTCCAAGTTTGGATGAATAGAAGTCGTACAACATTGTAAAAACTTTTTGACATACATATGCACACATGTATGTGTATGATAATCTAACACCCCACATTTCTTAACAGTACCCATTTGAGGATTTTATTAAGAAATACGAAGAGTATATGTATAAAGTTACATTACAGAAGCTAAAATTCACAAGATAACAATAGATAAACACAATGGAATTTAAATTTTTTATTTAAAGCAAAATGAACAGTGCCATTACATCATAAGTCATAAAACCATAGCTATCTCAACAACAAATCAGAATAACAAAATAAAAAGCATCCTCCTCCTCATCGAGTAAAAAAAAAGGTAAAACATGGGAAAATACATGTAAGCACAAAGAACAAAGCATATGATAATCTCCAAAGGACTGAGTTGAGTCAAGGCTCTCTCAAACGCTAGGCCTTCCACCCTGAGAACTTGGGGGGAGGAAGGAAGGAAGAAAACAAACTATTCAAACATAAAGCCTAATGAGTTTAGGAATTGCTAGCATGAGTGAAAAAAAGGAAATCTAGATAAGATAATAAATTGAAGCTCAACACAGTAATAAGGAACAAGAGTATATTTCTATAAGGTAGTCGGTTGTCAAATCATTTAATTTCTGCACTAATTACTATAATTTATAAATTAGGATAAAACCCAATTCTACCCAATCGATCGGCTCCTGAACCACAATTGTGATAACCTATGCCGACTATGGCTCCGGGTTTATCAGACCCGACCCATCAGCTCTAAGGACATAGCGAATATCACCAGCGTCATAGCGTCTTATCTTCCTTAATTGGTGCGATGCACAGTCACTGCCCCACCAAAACGCGCCCATACCCACTACATTTGGACCTTTTACTACTTAGTATAATATAAGCGTGCCTTCGTTTCCTCATGAGACCTCGGTGTAGTGATAAAAAGGAATATTGACCGAAACAGATTCCCAACCAAAGATATGCAATTCGACAATGTCACCCCTAGACTTAGTCCCCCATTTTAATCATTTTTAATTGGTCTCTTATTTTTCCCTAATCAGTCTACTCTCACTACCAGAACAGACCAATACTACGAGTCTCTTATTTTCCCCAATCAACTGTCGCTGCCGGGACATAATCCAACTACACCCGCTTATTAATTATATAATTAAACTTAACACCAATCTTAAATTTATTAATAAGCCCACTTTCTTTCATGTAACTTTTCTGTCGTTTCACAGATTGTATGTGAACTTAATTTTACAGGTTGTAAATAAACACCTCTTTTGTTTAATTCAATTGTACAACCCAACCCATGTCATTTACATCTATCCAAATAACATTTATTCAGTTATCAAAGTTATTTTTTCAATTTTCCTTTCTATTGCACTATTTCAATGTAGCCCAATTCATCCTTTTTATACGTATTTCTTATTATTATTCATTTGCGCTACTATTGTCCAATCACATGTTTTAACCCAATTTGCACATAAATAGGAACGAATGAAAGGTATAGGCTCAAAATGCCTAAACTCAACGTCAAAGATAAAAAGGAAACGACCTAGGCTCTCGCATAGCCTAGGCTTAAATAGATAGAAGTAGATCTAAAATAAAAAATAGGGTTGATACAGAACTAAAATGAAAATTACACACGAAGAACAAAGGTATAGACAACTGAACAAAACTACAGTAATGGATTTACTGAAAATAAACAGAAAGAGGCTAGAAACAGATTTAGATAGAAAAGAGAATATAAATTTACATCTTATTATCAATCAAGACGAAACCTCAAATTTTAAAAATCTTGCATTTGTTGAAATATACTCAAAAATTATAAGCAATCCAAATAAATCCCCGGCAGATAGTCTCTAGTTATGAATATCCTCCAAAAATATTTGCAAAATCAAGCCTCAAAACTCCATTATAATTTTATTTGAGAAGAGTGTTATTTAAGAGGAAGCCAGAGGAATGGAGTAATGAGATTTGGCTAGGTCTTAAAGGCTATTTATATTTGAGTTAGTATGTTTAGATAAGTTAGATTTTAGGTTTAGATACCAGGCCATTAAATCTAGGAACACTCCAGAACATCACACCCAGAAAGCATGAATAATCGACTGACAATGTGCATACAGGGTGTGCACATTGCCGGGATTGGGTCGACCCACTTGGGTCCTAAGTCGACAAGTTAGGCGCTGGGTCGCTCAATCCTACATGATTTGCTCTGAATTTCAATTCTGATTACTTTGAAAGTTATTCCATTTTATAATTTGAATTTCAAACTTGTTTCTTTTATATATTTTTTGTTTTAAGTCCAGTTTAATAAATCAAAAGTCTATCTTAGCCAAAATTTCGTAACTGACCCCATGGCACAACTCCCGTTGCCCATTTTCCAATATTTTTCTGATTACTATTTATTTAATTAATTTGATGTATTAAATTTTTTAGGGTTGTTAAATTCTCCCCTCCTTAACGGATTTCATCCCCGAAATCTCCAAGGCTAGAAGAATGTTATAATATTATCAACCATTATCAACACTCGTCTACTCAATTGTTAGCCGTAGACATCCATTGTCCTTAGATTTTTAAATGATTTTTATGAACATATGCAAGAGGTGTAGTGTATATGTCCCCAAGCTAATGCAAAAACTAGGCGGTCCACTGATTCAATTGACCTCCTTAAATGCAAATTCATGTCTGTGTTATGCATCCAAAATATATGCAAACGAATCCTAATACATATAATTATATATTCGTGCACAATCATTTACCAAAATGCGACTTCCAAGTGATGGTTTCATCATTTTCATCCATTTAAAAAAAACTTACACACATCCATATGCAAGTATGCAAGTGTCCGAGTTTGTCGACCTCTAACTAGTGCCTAGTGTGTGTATATGCATCCACAGCATCCGCTAGCAAACATTTGCATCTACATGAATCCATTGAACCATAACATGTTTAATTAACATGTTTAAACCATTTCCTACCAACCGTAGGCTTCTACCTAAGATTTATGATTCAAATGATAAGAAAAAAGTAGATTTAAACTCAAAGCTTAGGAAAGAAATAAGAGCGTACTGTCAAAGAGAAATGGAAAAGAAGCGCATATCCTATCCTCTGGTTCCCAAGTCTTGTCGGCACTATCTTCTTCCCACCGAATCTTAACAAGATTTATGTCTTTATTCTACAACTTCATCACCTCAGATCCTAATATCTGTGTAGGAACATGCCTGACCAATGCTTCCCTTTATACCTCGATCTCTCTAGATTACTCGACTCTACTACTACCGCGGAATCATGTAAGCACTTTCGCAAGTGCGAAACATGGAATACATCATGAACTCCAGTTAACCTCTCTGGTAGTCTAACTCTGTAGGCCATCTGACCTATTCTCTCCACTATAGGGAATGAATCTACAAATCTCGGCACTGACTTCCCCATGAGCCGAACTAAACCACACTCCTCAAAGGCGACACTTTTAACGAAAATCAAGTCTCCTACCTTGAACTCTAGGTCTGTCCATTGCTTATCTGCATACGACTTATGTTTGTTCTTAGATGCCTTTATCCACTTCCGAATTAGGTATATCATCTCTGAGATCTCCTTAACCATCTCAGGTCCAAGAAGAAGTCTGTCCGTAATCTCCCACCAACAAGATGGTGATCTGCGGGGTTGTCCATATAATGCCTCGAAGGGAGCCATACCTATGCTCATCTGGTAGCTGTTATTATATGCGAACTCTATCAATGGAAAATGCTTCTCCCAAGTCCCTCTGAAGTCTAGGATATACAGCTGTGATAAATCCTCAAGAATTCGATTATTCCTCTCCGTATGTCAATCCGTCTGACGGTAATAGATAGTGCTACGTGGTAGTTGTATCCCTAATGCCTCCTGATGGCTCTTCCAAAACACATTGGTGAAGATGGGGTCTCTGTCACTATTAATACTGGAAGGAACTCCATGAAGTCAGACAATCTCTCTAAGGTATACTGATGCCAACCAATCTGTTGTCCGTTTACTCTTAACCGGGATAAAGTGAGCGCTCTTAATCAATCTATTGATTATAACCCAAATATTGGTGTTCAACTTTCTCGATCTGGGAAACCCATCTATGAAGTCCATCGAGATGATCTCCCACTTCCATTTTGGTATGCCTAGAGGCTGGAGCAATTCATCGGGCTTCCTTTGCTAAGCTTTCACTCTCTGGCAAGTCATGCATCTAGCTACGTATTCCGCCACATCCTTTTTCATCCCAATCCAATGAAAAACTGTCCTCATGTCCTTATACATTTTATCACCTCCCGAATGGATGGTCATCCAAGAATGATGAGCCTCCTCTAAAATTGATCTCAACAAATCATCAACTGGAGGAACAATAATCTCTCATTACGTTGTAGTCACCCTCTCTCATCCATAAAATACCTAGCAAGGTGACTAGAGGCTTCCCCTCTACTGTGTCGGTTCATGATATCCGCTAAATGCCGATCCTCGTGCTGATTGGATCTAATGCGCTCTAAGCGAGTAGGTCGCACCTCCAACGATGCCAATAATCTTGGTGTATAGTCCATAGATGGTCTAAAATAGAACGATGGGATAAACTCCAAACTCTGCCATTCTACGAACAATGGACTTAGAGTCATCCTCTGTATACTCAATGCATTCGCTACTACGTTACCCATCCCTATGGTATCAGAGATCTCGAAATCATAGGATGTAAGAAACTCCATCCAGCGCTGTTGTCACAAATTAAGATCATTTTGTGAGAACATATACTTGAGAGACTTATGATCTGTTTATAGCTCGAACCTCTCACTTAGTAAATAATGTCTCTAAGACTTAAGTACAAACACTATCGCTGCTGGCTCCAAGTCATGGGTAGGGTAATTCCCCTCATATACCCTCAATTGCGTGCTCCCATTGCAAACAAACCTACCCTCCTTCATAAGCACTGCACCTAAACCTATGCCACAAGCATTTGTATATATGGTGAACATCTTCGTACCATCAGAAAAAGTCAATATTGGAGTTGATGTGAGAGCCTTCTTCAATCTCAAGAATGCATCCTCGCAATCCACATCCTAAGCAAATACTAGGCTTTTTTTCATAAGGTAGGTAAGAAGAGCTGAGATCCATGCAAAATCCTTAACTAATTTTTGATAAAATCCGGCCAAGCCTAGAAAGCTTCATACCTCAGTCGTGTTCTTGGGAATCCTCCAATCTTGCACTGCAATCACTTTAGCAGGATCCACCGCTATTCCATCACCTGAAACTACATGCCTTAAGAACCTCACTTCCCTTCGCCAAAAGTGACACTTTGAAAACTTTTCCTTTAACTAATGGGCACACAAAGTACGGAGGACCTCTATCAAGTGTAATGCATGCTCATCCTTGTCTTTAGGTAATATCAACATGTCGTTTACGAACACCACCACAAACTTGTTTAGGAACTCCCTAAACACTCGGCTCATCAGATAAAAAAAATAGCCCGGTGCATTGGTTAGCCTAAAAGGCATAACTAACTACTTGAAGTATCCATCCAGAGTCCTAAAAGCTGTCTTATCCACATTATTGTCCGCCATTCAGAGCTCATGTAACCTAGTCGCTAAATCTAACTGGGAGAAAACAAATACACCCACTAATTGATCAAACAAGTCGTCTATCCAAGAGAGTGGGTATCGATTCTTCTTTGTGAGCTTGTTTAATTCTTTGTAATCCACACATAAACGAAGGAAGTCATCTACCTTAGTAGAAAATACAACCGGTGCTCCCCACTCCGATATATTATGCCAAATAAAACCTTTCTCCAACAACTCACTAACTTGCTTAGTCAATTCTTTTCTTTCCCTTGAAGCCATATAACACACAGGCAATGCAACGGGCTTAGCATTCGCCATCAAGTATACCCGAAAATCAATCTCTCGTCTCAGAGGTAGTCCTCTCACCCCCTTAGACACTTCCGGACACCACTAGCATCGAGCTAAGATTGTTGACATAAGTATTTAGGGACTATAGGTAGCTCAACATGACTGACCCTCATGGGTTGCAAGATATCTCGAGGGTCCTACCATGACAAGTTATCAACCTTACTACCCTCCTCTTGCAGTCAAGGATGACACTATACATGGCTAGCCAATCCATCCCAATAATAATACCATATTGAGAAAATCCCAGTACACAGGTGTCACAATCAGACTCGACGCTTAGAATAGAAGGCCTCAAACCCTTGCACATCATAGATAAATGAGTCGAACCTTCTATTGGGTTTGAAACTACTACTGAATCAAAAACAATAGAGATACTAAAGTGCATACAATCAATTAACTAAGTAGAAACGAAAGAATGTGAAGCACCAGAATCAAAGAAGGTCCTAACTGGAAAGTCATAAAAAGAAACCAAACCTTCGACCGCGACCTTCTTTCCCTTCTCCTGACCCACACTAGCGTAGGTTTCCTCCAATGCATGCACCTGTGCACCAGACGAACCAACTTCTTGCCCTTGTTTCTGAGGACACTACTTGCTATAATGACATGGCTGTCCATAATGATAGCAACTCCCCTTCCTGGGGGCCTTCTTGCAGTCCCTCGCAAAGTGTCATGTCATGCCACAATCATGGCATTTAACATTCTCCTTGATTTGAGCTTTCTCGGGTTTCTCATCCTTCTTCTTGTTAGCCTTCTTGGAACACCACTTTTTCTTCCCAACATTTTCCTTAGCCACCTTAGCTTTTCTCCATAAGATCACCTTTTCCCTCTTTGTGCATGAGTGCCATCTCTTCACAAGATTCTCAAACGTGGCACCTATTGGAATATGTGTCATATCAAATCCATGTAGAGGTTGGTTCAAACCTTTTGTAAACCTCACAGCTTTCTTGTGGCGGTATTCACCAAGTCCATCCCAAATCTCGCAAGTTCATTAAACTGATTGACATACTTCTTGACCGAAAGATTGCCTTATTTTAGCACTAAAAAATTTCCCAACTGCATGCTCTCTTCTTGTTGAGATAGAAACCTTATCCCAAATCTCTCTATAAAACCATTCCAAGTCCTAAAGCGGCATTCTGCCTCAGCCACTTCCCAACAAAATAATGCTTTACCCTTTATTTTCCACGCATCCAACCATACTCTCCTCACATCATCAAGCTCCAAGATTCCAAATATACGCCCTATATCCTTAAGCCAAACATGAGCCTCAACAAAATTTTCTTTACCATGAAAAGTCTTGCTACCAAGAGAAGTAAAATCCTTGCAAAGCTTAGAGAAGTCAGCCGCTGGTGTTGGATTAAGAGGAGTCACCATAGCTGGAGGAGAAGCTTGGGCATTTCCTTGCCCTTCAGCGGTTGCCGTAGCCTCTATATACCTACGAAACCATGTAGGAATGGGGATTCCCTTGGGAAAATTAGGAGCCTCATACATGTTGCAATCAGAAAAGAGAGAAGGATTCAAGAATAAAATCAAGGGAATATTGTAATTGATTTGACGGGATGTTTTTCAAAAACACTTTTTATTTTGAAAACACTTCTTTTAAAAGGCTTTTTCTGTAAAAACAAAAACTTTTTATTAATCTTGCAACCTTAGGCTCTAATACCAAATGTAACACCCCACATTTCTTAATAAGACCCATATAAGGATTTTATTAAGAAACATGAAGAGTATAGTATAGATTCATATTATAAAGGCTAAAATTCACAAGACAACAATATATAAACACAGCGGAATTAAAAAATTTATTTAAAGAAAAATAAACAGTGCCATTACATCATAATTTATAAAACCATAATCGTCTCAACAAAGAATTAGAGTTACAAAATAAAAAGTATCCTCATCATCAAGTGTAGAAAATAGATAAAACGAGGGAAAATACATTTAACCACAAAGAACGAGGCATATGAAAGTCTACAAAGGACTAAGCAAGGTCAAGGCTCTCTCAAATGCTAGGTCCTACACCTTGAGAACCTTGGGGGGAGGATGAAAGAAGAAAAGAAAACAAACTAGTCAGAAATAAAGCTTGGTGAGTTCAGTAGTTACATGCATGAGTAAAAAAGAGGAAATCTAGATATGATAATAAATTGAAGCTCAATGCAATAATAAGGAACAAGAGTATACTTCTACAAGACAGTCGATTGTCAAATCATTCGATTTCTGCACCAGTTACTATAATTTATAAATTAGGATAAAACCCAGTTCTACCCAATCGATCGGCTCCTAAACTGCAGTTGTGATAACCTATTCCAATTATGGCTCCGGGTCTATTAGACCCGACTCATCATCTCTAAGGACATAGAGAATGTCACCTGCGTCACAATGCCTTATCTTCCCAAGTCGGTGCGATGCATGCTCACCGCCCCATCGGAATGCGCTCGTACCCACCACGTTTGGACCTCTTACTACCTAGTTCAGTATAAGTGTGCCTTCGGCTCCTCGTGAGACTTCGGCATAGTGATAAAAAGGAATATCTAGAGTCAATTGTTTTCTATGAGGAACTATTGAACTTAATCACTTACTACTGACTGATACAGACCCCCAACCAAAGATATGCAATTCGACATAAGTTACCCTTGGATTTAGTCCCCTATTTTAATGATTTTTAATAGGTCTCTTATTTTCCCTAATTAGTCTACTCTCATTGCCAGAACATATAAATACTACGAACCTCTTATTTTCCCTAATCAGTCATCGCTGCTAGAGCAGACTCCAACTACACCTGCTTATTATTTATAAAATTAAACTTAACGCCAATTTAAGTTTATTAATAAGTCCACTTCGCTTCATGTAACTTTTCTGTCATTTCATAGGTTGTATGTAAACTTAGATTTACAGGTTGTAAATAAACATCTCTTTAGTTTAATTCAATTATACAACCCAACCCTTGTCATTTGTATCTATCCAAATAACATTTGTTCAGTTATCAAAGTTATTATTTCAATATTCCTTTCTATTTCACTATTTTAATTTAGCCTAATTCGTCCTTTTTATACATATCTCTTGTTATTATTCATTTGCGCTATTATTGTCCAATCACATGGTTTAACCCAATTTGAGCGTAAATAAGAAAGAATGAAAGGTTTCAGCACAAAATGCCTAAATTCAATGTCTAGAAATAAAAAAGAAACAGCTTAGGCTTTTGCACGGCCTAGGCTTAGATAGACAGAAGTATATCTGAAATAAAAATAGGACTATACGAAGAACGAAGGTATAGAAAATTGAATAAAACAACAATATTAGATTTACTGAAAATAAACAGAAGGAGGATAGAAACAGATTTAGATTTAGATAGAAAAGAGAATAGAAACCTAGAACTTATTACCAATCAAGAAGAAACTTCAAATTTTACATATCTTGCAGTTACCGAAATATACTCACAAATTCTAAGCAATCCGAATCAAGCTACAGTAGATAGTCTCTAGTTATGAATATCCTCCAAAAATATTTGCAGAATCAAGCCTCAAAACTCCATTATAATTTTATTTGAGAAGAGGGTTATTTGAAAGGGAGGTAGAGGAATGGAGTAGTGAGATTTCGCTAGGTCTTGGAGGCTATTTATAATAGAGTTAAGGTGCTTAGATGTGTTAAATTTTAGGTTTAGATTTCAGGCCATTAGATCTAGGAATATTCTAGAACATCTCACCCAGAAGGAACAATAAACCGACAGACAACATGCATACAGGGTAAGTACGTTGCCAGGCTTAGGTCGACCCACTTGTGTCCTGAGTCGAACCCTGGCCCACCCAGTTAGGCGCTGGGTCGCCCAATCCTGCGTGATTTGCTCTAGATTTTAATTCTGAGTATTATGAACATTGTTGTATTTTATAAGTCAAATTTCAAACTTGTTTCTTTTATATTTTCTTCACTTTAGGTCTGATTTTAATAAATTAAAAGTCTATCTTACCCAGAATTTGGTAACGGACTCAATGGTGAACCTTCGTTGCCCATTTCCCAATATTTTTCTAACTAATATTTATTTAATTATATTTTAATTAATTTTCTATTTTAAATGTTTTTCTAGTTATTGTGGATAATACATAAAAAGTTGATGAGGGGATTAATCAAGCTAATGAAAGGTTAGAAAAAAGTAAGTAAATAAAAAGAAAAAGAGTTTACTTTATTACAATAACAACCATACACTTACACACTACATACCCTTATACACTTACACATCCATCACCATTACGCTCTTACACATGATGGGAAATGTCACCAAGACATGTGATGCCTCACATTAAGGGAAGTAAGGCAAGGAGTTTTCAACACTTTTCCATCCATTATTGTATTCCTAAGTATTTCCTATAAATACTCATCTCTTCCTCCTGTTTCTTTTTACCTAAACTATACTCTCTTTTATCTTCTTTAAGCTTTTAAGAAACTCAATAACAGCTTTTAAAGCCTTAGAAAAAACTAGCCTCTTTCCTTACTAAAATTTTCAAGGTCATATAAAGCAAGACCGAAACCTCTTAAACTCTTTCAAAGTTCTGATACCGTCATTAGAAGGTTCTATAGCAAGTTGAAGTCAAGGAAAAAAGGTTGAATGCTCCATCTATAAATGGCTGAGCCTAAAGGAGGATGAAGAAGCAAGTTCGAGATGCTTTAGTGTGATTGTAGCGGAGCTATAGCGAATTTTATGAACATTAGAAACCAGTCAAAGATGAGAAACTAAACCTTAAATGATTATAACTATACACAAGTTAATTATTATTATGTGAATGCTAAACTATATACATATGTATAATAAATTTTATCTGTGAATGTCATGATGAATTCTTGTCAAATTTGGACTATTATATGTTTGATTGTTTGGATATTTAACAAGTTATGTTAAATAACGTCACTAAACACAAAGTAAATCAATTTCCTTTATTGAATGAAATGGAGAAAATAGTATGATTAAACCTCTCAAAAAATGGTTTTTTTATTTTATAAATGTTTTATAAACACTCCTAAGTGTTAAAATGAAGTTTAGAAAGAACAGAAAATTTCAATAAATTTTAGTGTGTCGCGAAATGGTAACTCATGATTCCACTCCTCAAAAGTTCGATCCTTTTATACAGAAAAATATAAATCCAAATTCTTCGAAATAAGATTTTTTTTGGAATCCTTATAACCATAGGTTTCCAGCGAATCAAAAAAATCAGGATTCCGTTTGGTACATTTTGATACATAATTAAAACAAGTTTTGAAAAACATCGCAGTTTTGCAGTTCAAAATCCTGTAAGTGCAAATTGTTTGAAATTGAGATATTTAATATTTAAAAGTATAAAATAAATAAAATATATTTTTAAGTTTATTATATGAATTTTCCAAGAGTAGAAAATTCATTTTGATGAATTAAGCTAAAACGACACTTTTGCAACATTTTTCACGTAACATTGAAATTTGAATGTAAACTCTATAAATCTTATTCGGATATCTTATGAATATTTTCAAATGATTTGAAACATGTTTTAAAGATCATTTAAACTTTTATAACTGCTTTAAAAGAATCTTAGTGATTGAATTAAATCAAAAGCTATAATAAACAATGATTTAATCTTGGCTCTAATAAGCCGATGTGTAAACCTAATTTTTCTATTTTTGAGATCCGGATGTGGTTGTTTAACCAAGGAGATGTTCAAGAGTAACCATTGCCTTTGTTTACCTGGCCCTTTCCTAGGTGAGGGATAGATAAGTTGAAATGTCTGAAACGAGTTAAGTATAAAAGATCAATTTTCTGAAAAAATATATCAAATTTCTTGAAGATAACCTTTTTGTATTTAGTATTAGATTCCGAAGAGTAAATCCTTGCTAGCTACATGAATTTAGATGATGTTTACAGCATTAATCGCGAATAGTTAGGTTTGAACATAGAAATTGATATCAAGTAAGAAAAGTATGATTTCTTGAGATTTATTAAACTAAAATGGACTTACCATCCAAACGACTAAATGAATGAGATTTAATTATTTTATTTATATACCTAAAGAATATTTAAAGTTATATATCCTTAAAAAACGTTTTATGAAGTATTGAATTAAGAAATGAAGAACCCCCAATACACATAATTACTTAAATAGTGTTTTTATGATGATTGATTCGAGGACTCCGGGATCAGATTTGTGTGATTCCTACCTGAAAACCACTTAGATCAATTAAACATTTTGAAGTAATGAAGACTGAAGACTGAAAGATTATAGAGATTGAATGAAGGGTTTTTGTGACTGATTCTCAGGAAATTTTCTCATATTAAAAATTAACAGCGATTTTGCATTTAGATCTTTGATGCAAAGGCTAATCTTTTCTAGATCATATGATTTAGCGAGAACAGCATCTTCTATTTGTGCAAACCCAGGACGAGTATGAATGAATGTCTAACATTGCACCTCTAATACGAGTTTATTGATCTCTATGAATGTGCATCTTTTTGGTGATGTAGGAAGTAACACTCCTACACTATATACACCCTTCTCTGAGACGTATGAGCCCAGAGGTTGTACATTAGTGGAAATCAATGGTGTATATTGGAATTGGAAACATGGCATTCAAAGTAAAAAATGTGCTTGAAGAAAAGGTAATCGTAGACTTCTAAGCCTCAACAACCGTGTTAGCAAAAGTAGGGTATGCGTTGAGGTCAAGTGGGTAATACCCATTAAGAGACGTTCATCGCCCTTTTAGATTTCTCATTATTTATCGAGAAGTAGAGTCTGTTAGAACCCAGGGCGATAGGTAGGTTACGACTGGAGTGATGACATATTCGAGAATTTCACTACTTGGGGAAAGGGTCTGTGTAACCATTATGGCCTTGCATGGAAAGCGGACCAGAGTGGTCCTTGGTACATCGCTCTAGATGTATAATGTACATAATGGTAGCCCCTTACCTTGCCATCTTATGGAAATCCATTTCCTTAAGAACTTGCAATTTTGTTTGTATATCCCTTTTAAATGTGCAGAATTTAATAGTGGTAACAATTTTGCCTCTTTCTGTAATTTATTCTAATAGGTTTTATCCCACTAGTCATTAAAAATAATATTAAATAATTTTGATGTAGCAAAGATTTGGTTACCATAAGGTAAAAACTTGTGGCATGTTTATGTGGTCGTGATCATCTGGGATACCCTAAATTACAAATTTATGTTTCTCACACCCTTGCTATGACCAACTCATAGTTGTTTTTCCTTTAAAAATCAGGGTACCTCTATTTTCTTTGGACAACCTAGTAGTTCAAGTTTTACTTGGATCGACTAGATAGACTTTGGAGCTGAAGAATTTGAAGATTGCCATTTACCCCTACTTTTTCTTCGTTTCTTTGAACATTTGTAAATATAGGTTCTGTAACTGTCCAAGCTGATATAATTTCACTCTGATCGGTAAGATTAAAGTTTCCACTGTATTGATTTGAATACACACACATATACATATAATTTTTTTTCTTTGCAAGATTCTAATCTTTCTACTTTCTACTTATTTTCTTCTTTACAACAAGCAATTCGCTTCTCTAGCACTTGGTTTTGTGGATATATTAGTGTCAATTTCCTAGGGTCGAGGAGGCTGATCATTTCATTTAGTATTAGAGACTTAGTTATCAATTACCAAGGTCTGATCATAATTTGGAGATCATATCAAATGGATTTCATTTGCTATTTGTGCTTAGGTTGAGCGAAACCTAAGTATGATATGGAAAAGGACTCATCAAAGATAGGGCTAGTAACACCTTAAGGTGAGTAGCTCATTAAAGATAGGATTGTAAATACCCTAAAATGAGTCAAGGGAAATATGAGTGTATATTTTTTTAAATAGATGATCTCTTTAAAATGGCAAAAGAATAAATTTTGCCTATGGTTTCCTCTAAACTTAGGAATATCGTTTGAAAGGAGTAACTAATAGAAATGATAGAGATCATGAATTTCACCCTTCTTTGCTATTGGAACAAGAAATAAATCTTATTAATCATAGTTGTCCTATGTCTTTGTCGAATCCCGATGGAAGGAAGATCTATAAAGGAGAATCCTCCAAGCCAAAGAAAAACAATCCTATCGAGATCTCTGTGATAGGAGCAAGAACCATAGCCTTCCCTTCTCCCGATTTAGTTGGGAAAACATGCCCCTAGCCATGTGGGTCATTCCTCAAGAGGTCCCGAGCTCATCATCTATCTATGAATGAGGATCCGACACCGATCATTGAGATCGAATCAATACCCATAGAAAAATAATAAGGAGAACCTAAGGAAGAGCCCATGGAGGAAGAAGAAGAGGAGGAGAAGGAGAGAAAGAGGAGGATGAAGCCGAGGCTAAGATTAATAGCCTAAATTTTGCATATTATGAATAGTGGATAGAAGACATCTCTGGCAACGACATAAAGAGTGTTAGAGTTTATGCCCTAGAGGCAATCCTTTTGATGTGAATAATAACATTGTTGATGTTATATTTTATTTTGAGTAAAATATTCGGTTACGTTATATTTACTACGTGATACAAATGTTAACATAATAGAAGTCCTTGGAATAATAAGGCATAATTATATAGTTTCAAGTAAGTGACTTGAACATGAAATTATATAATATAATAATAAGTATTATAATTCTTAAATGTCCCTACTCAAGTTTTATTGTTTATATAGGACAAGAATAAAACATTGAGACTAGTATGTTGACTGACTGAGGATCATATCCCACTGATCATTAATATACATGATATTAATGTCAATACATAGATATGTATTAGAGAATAGCATACTGGGCTGACCCAACATAAGAAAGCTTCATGTAATATAATTAATAGTGTCATAAGTTATTCTCATAGTGATAGTGATGTAACGGTCCTCAGACCTGAAATCATTATAATTTTATTCAAGGATATTTGTGTTATGATATCATTAAAAGTTACTTCTAACTGAGTAGACGATAAAGGTGATTGTCAGATACATCTCGTTTCGATTGAAAATTATGAATGACCTAGATGGAATTTAATGCTATAATATAAGTAGTGATATCCATGGGCCTCTTGATTGAGTGACACTATGAAATGCATAGCTGAGCTCAAATATTGATTTGTTTTATATAGTCTACTCATGGATCTAGACAAAAGGATTAAATTATAAAGAGGATGATACATTCCATGCCTTGAGTTTAATCTTTGGTATATTGGATAAAAGGATTAAATTACATTGAACAATGATCACAGAAAAGGTTGTATCGAGTCGTTGATCTTATTATAACTTGGGTAACAACGATGTATTACTAGATGTCACTCACTGTTTATACTTTTAAATGTGATTTAAAATTATTTCCAATGTTGTAATAATCTATAAGGTCACACAACAGAAAGTTTTAAATGATGACCATTCTTAACAAATAAAATATCGAACGTTGAAGTCAAAGAAAAATAAAAAACAGAATAAATTAAAATTCCTGATTGGTAATGGCAACTGTGAGATCTTCCTCGTCTCCTTCTCCATCGATTTCGACGCCGCCTTCCCACCTCTCCCCTCTCACACTTCTTCCTTTGATCCTCCTCCCTTTGGGGTTTCATCTTCTGACAAACCTTCAGATGCTAATTTTGGAGCGAAAACTTCATTTCTAGATCCAAGAAACCCTCCTTCTCTATCCACTTTTCCTACAAATCTTTATGTGTTGAAGGCATATTTACCCTCTTTTACGAAGATGGACTACGCTTCTCTCTTTAATTCTCGTCCTAGAAATGCAGGGGTGTATGAACCACTGCATTTTGAAATTCCAAGAAATGGTGTTCCTCAAAAGATACCAGACTTGATCAAGAATGAAGGTATGAAATTTTGAGGTAATCAACTGGTAGGATTTTTCTTGGACGGCTCTCTTTCTTATCCTATAGTGGCTAATTTTTTACGTAGATCTTGGAAATTAGAAGGGGAGTTGGATATCAATTCAGATGGTATTCACTTTTACTTTAAATTTTCAAATGAATTGGACAGATCCAAAATCCTCAAATCAGATCCTATTTTCTTTAAAGGACGTATTTTCATTATTACTGTTTGGGATCCTACAATTGGACATGCTCAATCGCAGATTGGGGAAGTCCCTATATAGGTTCACTTTTACAAAATTCCCATTTTACTTTGGACACTTTTAGGCATTAATTGGTTAGCTTGCCATATAGGTAGATTAATCTGTTTTGATACAAGTACAGAAAGATTGCAGTGATTTCGTTATGCTAAAGCTTTGATTGAGATTTCTTCGGATTTTAATCTACCTGAGCAAATTGTAGTGGATGAATTAGGTAAGAGTTGCCCTGCAGTTCAAATTAGATATGACTGGCGTCCTCGTATATGCACAATATGCAAGATGTTTGGTCATGATACATTTAATTGTGAATTTAACTCCAATGCTAAAATGGTTAATGAGGAGTATGTAGTAAATGATAGTATGGAGCTGCATGGTAGAGATAATGTAGAAGGAGGACAGTACTCTAAAGAGGTGTTTCCACAAGCTAAATTTAGTGATTGGTATACTGTTAGTACTAAACCTAAGAAGTTTTAGAGAAGGAAAGGAGAGTTGAATTCTAAGAGGAATCAAGATGGCACTAATTATATGGTAGATGCTATTAATAATTCATTTGATGTGTTAGCTTCTGAGGTTAATGACGGTGATAGTAATGCTAATGAAAATATGGATAGCAACATGGAAGCTAATTTATTGGAGAAAAATGGTTCAAATGCACTAGCATAAGTTAATGGTAATTGCATTTCGATTGGGGATACTCTAGCTGGCAATGGGAATATGGAAATGTGTTTTGGAAATGGTTTTGATAACCGCTCTAAATCTATTTATACTTATGAAAATAGTATGGGAGTGAATAATGATAGCAATCAGTTGCTTGAGGGTATTAATTGTGGTGTTGATGGGTTGGATTTCGGTTTGAGGAACTTGTTTGATGATGATAATTTGTCTTTGCAACATAATGTAAAGAGTCTGTAGAATTGCTCTTATTCATCTTCTATTGCCGCATCTAGTACTAGCAATTCTGCCACTGCTGGTCCTGCTACTTTAGCCAGTAACCCTTCAACTGCTAAAGTAGATACTCAAACTTTGTCTTGTCCTTCTTCTTTTAGCAGTCAAGGCCTTTCTTCTGCTGGCAAGTTGCATGGTTCATCTGCTTCTCCATATGCTAAGTT
This sequence comes from Allium sativum, assembly GCA_030737875.1. Classification (NCBI taxonomy): domain Eukaryota; kingdom Viridiplantae; phylum Streptophyta; class Magnoliopsida; order Asparagales; family Amaryllidaceae; genus Allium; species Allium sativum. The sequence goes on from CM060926.1 coordinate 536,661,400, forward strand.
AGCACCTCCCCCTCATATTACTATGCCTCCACCTAGTAATGCTTCACCTTTTTCTTTTGTCTCTGGTTGTGGTCCTACTTTTCCTGTTATTAATCCTGCCGCTTTATCTACTACTGTGCCTACAAGTTCTATCCCCTCGTTTAAGTTTAAGAGTATTAAATTGAAAGGAAAATTCTAGGATGACATTGATGAGGGGGTAGAGTATAGCCAGGAGGATGTGATGCCTTCTTGCAGTAGTAAGTCAAATTCTAATAAAAGACACACGAGGTGTAATCCTCAGTATTGACGATTTGGTTTGAAATACTGTCTCGTTTTGGCTTACTATAATGAATGGGTGATGCAATTTTTTGATGGAATTTTTTGATTACTTGTTATCTGGTAGATAGGCTTTGGTTTCTGTGTCGTTGCTTGGATTGTGTTTGAAGTGGCTATATTGGAACTCTAGGTTTTTTATTGATGATCGATTTGCAGTCCGGTAGTTGCTGAATTGATGAATTTTATAGATGAAGTGATGGCTGTTGCATTGGTGTAAACTCTGCTTTGTTGCTATTTTGAAGAAGAGCCTTATTCAGATTGGATTCTTGTAATGGTGAAACTTTATTGAAGACGGTTCTAGGTTCATGCCGTTTGGGACTATTAGATGTAGTATATACATGTCATTGTTTCAATTCTTTCAAAATAAATATGTGGAGTATTAAGTTTTTTATGGATTGTAAATGTAATAGTATATTGTTTTCTCTCTCAATACTATACATTATTGTGAGTGTTTAGTGCAGACAATTTGTTGTAATTAGTTAGTACGTTGTAATTCATATTAGTGTGAATAAATTTACTTTGCCTTTCAAAAATATCAAACGTTGATTTTTTTTATTTGTTTGAAATGATAAAACTATAGGAAAAGATTTGTCCCCTTTTATTATTTTATTCTCGTACAAATAAAAAGGTCTCAACTTTTTATTTTCATCGATAAGAAAAGATATGAAATAAAAAAATGGGAAAAATTGAAATCCATGGCGGCTGGTTTCTGTGACGAAATCCAAGTTTCTGTGACGAAGAACGTAGGCAAAGAAACGCAGAATATTAGCACCAAATCTTCTGCTTATTTCTCTCTTCTCAATGGTGTGCTCGGCTTTGATCAAACGGACTTCGGTTTCATGTTGGAGGTGAGCATTGCCAACATTTTTTATTGCAGTAGCGGCAACGTCCTCGGCCTCTCTTCTAGCAAGCTTGGACAAATCAATATAGTCCTTGAAGTCTTGTACTTCCCTATCCAATTGACCCTTGTCACTCCTCAAGATTTCATTTTCGGCTCTCAACATCGCACGCTCTTGAATCACCAACTCAAATCAAGCCTCTAAGTTTCTTAAAGTCTCTCAGCGTTGTTCTCTAGCAGTAACCACCTTAGATTCACATTCTACTACCATTTTCTGGAGCAACTCAAAAGCCTTCTTATTAGCCTCCAGCTCCCTCCTCAAACCTTATTTCTCTTCCGTTCTACTCCTAACCACTTCACATACATGTCTTGCATATGCATACATCGCAACATATCGGGTTTAGTGCGAAGTCAATATTAGATCCGGTTTGATCATGCAAATTTGGAGGGAATGGTTGCATCATTGGGGAAGGCTCGATATCAGCAAAATAGATACCAAGGAAGAGTTCCTCCATTTCTTTGATTTTTTTGGCAGGTAACCTCTCCCGATTCGGATGGGTCGACTCCTGGGGACTTTTTTCAGGACGGCCAGGAAGAGGGATAAATTCATGACCATGTGGTCCAACCGACCACGCCTAAGGAGAAGGGTTGACCGGGAAGGTGGGATGATCAGGGGCCGCTTCATTAGTGGCTTTATTACCGTCCTTGAGGTTTTCATCCCGAGGATGAGGCGGAGATTGATGCTTCAGAGTTTTAGGTTCCTCTCCTTTCTCATGAGGCTTACTTCTCTTCCCTTCCTTCTCCTTATGATCTCGACTTCCCTTCTCTTGCCTCTTCCTCTTCCTTGCTTTCTCTTCCTTTTTCTTCTTCTTCCTCTCTTTTTTTATCTTTCTCTCTACGATTGTCATCGCCATGATCGCCCTCTAGCCTGACTTGCAACAGGACCGACCCAACGGGACCGCCTTCCTCCCAAAGAGACTCGAAGTTGACATGATAATACTCCTCATCTACCGCACCTACATTATGAAAAAAAATATCAATCGATATACATAAGTGAAAATAGAGTTGTGACGTGCAATGCTAGTGCTGTGTATATTAAGTTTTTCTCCCAAATCGACCTGAGCCCGAAACAAGATATGTGTCCCCTGTGTCTTTCGGGTCGGTCGATATTAAATCTTCTCCGGACTTAGTATGAAAAAAGTCCCCCGGATCCAAGTTATGGGAAGAAATAAATGTATATGCATTTCCACATTTTGTAAGTCGTGGAAAGGAAAGGTTGACTCTTCCTCCTGGGGACCATGAACAGGAGAAGGGTCTACTCTAACATCAGAATCTTCTAGTTGGTGATTGGCAGGCTCCTCCTCAATTGTTTCTTCATGAACCTTCTCCGGAGCACATACATACGGTTCCTTCTGCATTCCCAACCGATTTGATTCCCGACGTAACCTCTTAAAAGCCGACTTCTTCCTCCTGACCTCAGGACGAATATTCTTTTTCCCTCCGAACAAGGGCAGAAAAAAGACCCCTGACTGGGGGTACGGCCTTGGCAGCGGTCGGTATCTTTTTTGAAAGAGGCACATCATCCTAAGTACTGTGCGAAGAAGAATCCTGGTCATCTGAGGGTCCTACCGACCTCCTCTTATCTAATAGACAATAATGATGAAGGTTTGCATCGATCCAAAGCTTCTTGTAGTGTCGGTCTTCCTTCTCAAGAGAAACCAAGATATTAAGATGAACTTGGAACATTCTCCATATAGGCCTTGCTGGCTTATCACCTACATGGAAACAATTTATATAAAAAGCATGCCTATGGTTAAATCAACTGAAATAAAAATACGTCATCGAAGCCAATGGCAGGCACATCCTGATTGGTGCTTAAAATAAAACCAATCGTGCTTAGTATCGCCCATTTTACTTGGGATGCCCTCAATGATTTTTCAATTCCAAACGTCCTCAAAGTAAAGAAAATAGTGAGACTTTTTCTCTTGATGTCTAAAGTTGAAGAAAAACACTATTACATCAAGTGTTGAAGTTCGTTTTAAATACTTCATGTATAAGACGCATAAGGACAGTAGGTTGGTATATGTGATAGGATGAAATTGCATAGGCGCCCGATTCGCTTTCTTTAGAAAGTAGAGTATGAATGATGGAAGAAGGGGGATATCCCCGGTAGTGCACATTGGGAGAGTGAGCATCATGTAGCCACTCGGTGGATTTTGAGGGTATCCCTCTTTAGGAGCAAGAATATCGAGCCATGGAAGCTTATGTTTCCCACTCAAATTTCATACCTATCTTTCACTCATCATACCGAGACAAGAGTCAGAAGGATCTTTTAGAACGACAACATTGGGGAGGGTGTTGGGTGCAATTACCACCTTGGGTGATCCTCCTACCTCCATGAGAGGAGGTGGGTTTATGGGATGACCTCGGGTGTCAATGTTCAGATAGGGTTCGAAATTGGATTAAGACCCAGAAGATGAGATATCATCCAAGTCTATAGGGGTAGACAGGAACTTATACTTGCCTGCTTTGTGACTACGGGTGTTGCGTCGTTCAGCCATTATGAGTTATACTGTAAAAAAGAAAAGAAAAACCTCAGTCAAATTGATGAGATTGCAACACCTCAGCATATGTATTTACAAGTGTGTGTAAGAAAAAAAGACAGTTTAAGTTAAAGGCAACAATCAAGAACATATTCAACTTTATGGCCTTCAACCCTAAAGAAGTCGACCGATAGTCTTGCCGACCCAAGGTTGGGTAGTATTCCCAAACACGATAAAGTCAGTCACTTGTACTACAACACTGAATTGGCAAGCACCGATTTTTGATATCATCCTTTATCTTCTTCTACCTGACCATACCAAGAGCCATCATCCTTGCTTGTACATACTCATACAATCATTCCCTTTCTTCTACTGCCATGTTTCCTAAGATCTGATGGCGCTTTGGAATTTGAAATGTTTTGAAAGGCGATGTACTTCTTCATTCCATACTCCTTCACAAATAGTTCTGTTCTCACCATTGATTATCACCACTCATGAAACCAGAAGCACATATGACCGCCGCCTAATCGCTAGACAAAGATTCCGACGGGTTCGACGCTGACGATTTGGACCATAAAATACATGGAATACGAATCGAAATGGAAAAAGAAGAATAGTGAAGATTTATGTGCAAAATCAGTGTTTAAGAAGTGAAGAAAAGAAAATTAATACCTTCCAAGAAGTCGATCTTGATCTTTGGCAATGAGGATTTCTTCTTATTGTTTTGAGAAGTAACGGACTTGATTGCGATAAAAAATAAAGAGTGAATAAGGAAGGTGGGACAGTCTTTTATAATAGGACGACGGGGCTCTTCATCTTCTGTTGACATGACCATTGAACCAGACGTTGGGTTTGACGTGTCAATCCATTAATGCGACAAGCTTGATCGAATAGACGCGTAACTGTAGAGTTTCATCATTTCTCGGACTAGCGTTAATTCCAATACATTTGGCCGACCCTTAGCTCATGTATTCCATAGAAAGATCTTCGAGCTGATGCAAAGATATTATCCCAATTTCCTTATGATAAGAGATGGCTTAGAATAAAATACACAAAGCATTCCCCATTCCCAACACGACATGCTTTGGGGGGAAAGTGTTGACTAGCCTTTTGTCAAGGCCGTCAAGGTCTATTGACATCATAGACTTCGGCCCCGATAGCTAGAAGAGTCGAGCAACCCTGAGTAAGGAATCGGTCGATCCATAGATGGGTCGGTCGAAACATGAGGTTTAAGCCGAGCACAAGGACCCGATATGCAAGTTTGGTGGAGCCCGTGAACTTCAGACCGACTAGGTCAGATCCGTTCTAATTCCATACAAAGTATCCTCTTGATGATTTGGTCTCGCTCCTATTTGAACGCTGTTAGTCATCCTTCATGATTAAATCAGATGCCACTTATTACTGCGGATTCAAGTCACGCCGCCATTCACGAAAAGAACTCCTCTTCAGGATCTCCTGGAATCTTGGATCAAAAGAGACATATATCAGCCAATTTAAATGTTGTAGCACTGACAAATAGACCTTATGGACTCGAAGGAAGGATCTTTTGGCTAATTTTTGATTATATCACATTTGTAACTATTCGACTGTAATAGATCATTTTGACGTAAGAAAATTATAAAGTGGACGTTGGCTTGTTAAATATATAAACCTGTGTTTGATCATTTTTCCTCTTCATTTTTCATTTATTTTTCTTCATTTAATCTCTACAATTTTATCTCTAGGGTGTTGTGCCAATTTTTGGTGTCAACAATCAGAGTCTACACTAAAGGATCGAAGGATTAATACTATTTCAGAAGGATAAGTTGTGAATTCGAGTTGAAGATTAAATCAGATATTCTATATGTATGATCTAAAATTTGGGGGAAAACTATATTACATTTGTTTTTGTGTGATTTTGAGGGATAAATCCTTTTAAATGGGGGACTGAAACAACCTGAAATTTGGTGACCTTAATTAGGGATATTTAAATTATTTTTAGATGTTTAAATATCGATTAATTCCAACTAAAAATGAAGTTTAAGGTAAGAACAAATGATATTGAAATCATTTTGGGAAATTAGTCCGGAAAATATTTTACTTCGGAAATAGGTACTAAATAAACGAAATCGTTGTATCAACAAAACTAATTTCTAAATATAAGGGGCTTGAACAGTTATGGATACATATACTCATTTTCAGAATTGAAGAAGAACAAAAAAATGTTATATCTTCTTTTTAGAAAATTAAATGTATTGATGACATCATCAATAGGGATATTATATTCAATAAATGAATTATGGATTCAAATTGGTAACTTAGTGATTTAACAATTATTATAATAATTCAAACAAGGGTAAAAAAATAAGAAATCTATTGAAATATGTTATATAGTGATAACATATCAGTGGTGAACAAATTATATAAAGGATACGCTTAACCTGAAAATATAGGAAAAATCAGTATTGCTTTATTAGTAAAATCCAAATTTTGTAAATAATGAATAAATATTATTTAGTATGGTTTTAATGACTAAATAATAATTTTTTAATTATTTAAATATAATAATAAAGTTATTTTTAAGTTTGTTTACTCAGATGAATAATTAAAGTGAAAACTAAAAATGTGATTGTTAAACGGGTTAGATTTCTCCATGGTTTGATGAATAGAAGTTGTATAATATTGTAAACACTTTATGACATCCATGTGCATACATATTTGTGTTTGGTAACTACATGAGAAGTTAATGAGGGGATTAATTGAGCTAATGAAAAGTTTATAAAAAGTAAGTAAATAAAAACAAAAAGAGTTTACTTTATTAAAATAATAGCCATACACTTACACACTGCATACCCTTATACACTTGCACATCCTTCACCACCATGATCTTACACTTGATGGGACATGTCACCATGACATGTTATGCCCGAAATTAAGGATATTAAAGCAAGGGGTTTTCAACATTTTTCCACCCATTATTTTTTTCCTGATTATTTCCTATAAATTCCCATCTCTTCCTCTCATTTATATAAACCTAAACTATACTCTTCTTCCCTCCTCTATAAACTTTTAATAAACTCAATAATGGTTTCCAAAGCCTTAGGAAAAACTAGCCTTTTTCGTTATTAACTTTTTCAAAGTCATATCAAATAAGACTAAAACCCTCTCAAACTCTTCTAAAGTTATTATATCGTCGTTAGAAGGTTCCATAATAAGTTTGAAGTCAAGGCAAGAAGATTGAAGGCTCCATCTATAAATGGCCGAGCCCAAGTGAGGATGATGAAGCAAGTTTGAGATGCTTCAGGACGATTGTAGTGGAGCCATAGCTAATTTTAGGAATGTTAGAAACCAATAAAAGGTGAGAAACTAAACCTTAAATGACCCTAATTGTACACAAGTTAATGATTGTTATGTGAATGCTAAACTGTTGCCATATTTAATTTTTTGCTAAGTTTGGATGATTATATGTATAATTGTTTGGATATTTAACAAGTCACATTAAATAAACGTTGATAAACACAACAGAAATCACTTTCTTTATTGAGTGAAATGGAGAAAATAGTACGATTAAACCTCTCAGAAAATGTTTTTAGTACTTTAGAAATGTTTTATAAACACTCCTACGTGTTAAAGGAATTATAGAAAGAATATGAAATTTCAAGAAATTTTAGTGTGTCGCGAAATGGTAACTCGCGATTTCATTCATACCCTTTGCTTACAAAAAATATAAATCCAAATTCATTGAAATAAGATTTTTACGACTCCATATAAATATAGCTTACCAAAATAAAAAAATCAAGATTTTATCTCATAGATTTTGAAACATAACTACAATAAGTTTTGAAAAACATCGCGGTTTCGTAGTTTAAAAATCCTGTAAGTGCAATTGTTTGAAGTTGAGATTTTAATTTCTTAAAATTATGAAATACATTTTATAAATCCTTAAAATGTTTTAAAAGTAATTTAAGTTAATTATATGAAATTTCCAATGATAGGAAAGTTATTTTAATGAATGAAGCTAAAAGGCCATCTTTTGCAACACTTTTCTAATAACAATGAAATTTGAAGGTAAACACTGCAAATCTTATCGATGTTTTCAAATGATTTAATACATGTTTTAAAGATCATTTAGAATTTTTTTAACTAGATTAGAAGAATCTTATTGATTGAATTGAATCAAAACCGATAATAAGCAATGATTTAACCTTGGCTCTAATAAGCCAATGAATATACCTGATTTTTCTATTTATGAGATCTAAATGTAGGTCTTTAACCAGGAGATGTTCAGGAGTAACCAGTGCCTAGACTCACCTGGACCTTTCCTGGGCGAGGGGTGGATAAGGTTGAAATGTCGTAAATAGGTTAAATATAAAATATTATTTTTCTAAAGATAATTAAGTCGGATTTTTTGGAGATAAACTTGTTGTATTTAGTGTTAGATTCCGAGGAAGGAATCCTTACTATTTGCAAGAATTTAGAAGGTGCTTATACCATTATTCGATACATAGTCGAGTGTAAATATGAAACTGATATCGAGTAAGAAAAGTACAATTTCTTGGGATCTATTAAACTAAAACGGACTTCCCATCCAAATGAATTAATGAATAAGGTTTAATGATTTTATGTATATTCCTAAAGAATATTTGAAGTTATACATTCTTAAAAGATGAAATAATGAATTAATAAAATGCAGAACACCCAATACCGACAACTATTTAAACTGTATTTTTACAATGATTAATTCTTAACGAGACTAGGATTAGATTTGGATGACCTTAATCGAAAAACTCTTCAAGTCAATTAAATTTTTTGAATAATAAAGATTGAAGACTGAAAAATTATGAAAATAGAATGAAGGGTTGCTATCACTGACGCTCAAGGTATTTTTGATCATCGATGCAAGGGCTCTTCTATTCTACATCACACGATCTAACGAGAGTAGTGCCTTATGTTTGTGCAAACCCAATATGACTTGTATGGATGAATGTCTGACATTGCACCTCTAATACACTTTTATTGATCTACATGAATGTAAAAAAAAATTGTGGTATGGCAAGTAACTCTATTGCATTATATACACATTTTCTTGAGACATACGAGCTCAAAGGTTGTACATTAGTAGGAATCAATGGCGTATGTTGGATTTGGCAAAATGGAATTCAAAGTGAAGAATGTGCTTGAATACAAGGCTATCGTAGACCTCTAAGCCTCAACAACCGGTGTCGGCAAAAACAAGGCATGTAGTGAGGTCAAGTGTGTAGCGTCCATTAGGAGACGTTCCTTACCCTTCTAGATTTCTCATTATATGTCGAGAAGTAGAGTATGTTAGGGACCTGGGTGATAGGTTGGTTACGACCAGGTTAATGATGTATTCGGGTAGTGCACCACTATGGGAAAAGGTCTGTGTAATTGTTATGGCCTTGCCAGAAAAGCGGGGATAAGTGTCCTCGCTACATCTCTCTAGAGGTGTATTGTACGAAAAGGTAGTTTTTTTTACCTTGTAATCGTACGTAAATCTATTTCCCTAACAACAAGCGGTTTTATTTGTAGAGCCCTTTAAGGGTGCAAAACTTAATAATGTTAACAATTTCGCTTATTTCTATAATGTATTTTAATGGGTTTATCCTGCAAGTTATTAAAAGTAATATCAGATAATTTTGGCATAGCAAAGATTAGATTACCATAAGGTAAAAACCTGTGCTTTATTTCTGTGTGGTTATGGTCTTATGGGATACCCTTTATTTTCAAAAATAATGAATTTAAGTTCTTCACACCAATCTCATGACTGACCCAAAGTTTTTATCCTTTAAAACTCTAGGTGCCCGTATTTTCTCTAGGCATCCTTGTAGTTTAGGTTTTACTTGGATCAGTTGGATGGAGCTTGGACCTAAAGAATCTGAAGATCAACATTCATCTGCACTTTTTCTTAGTTTGTTTCAGCGTTTGTAAGGACGGATTCTATAACTGTCATGACAAATATAATTTCACTTTGATCAATAAGATTAAAGTTTCCACTTTAATGATCTTATATGATGAATATATATACAGTTTTCTATTGTGAAAGACTCTAATCTGTCCACTTTCTACCTATTTTCTTTCTTACCACAAACAATTTGCTTCATTGGCACTTGGTTTTAAGGCACTAAATACTACAAATGTATTAGTCTCGATTTCCAAGGGTCGAGGAAGCGGGTCATTTCAGTTGCGAAAAGAATTCTTTGATATCTCAAAGGAACTATCAATTGTTGTCTAATATGAAAGCAATCAAGAACTTGAATATAACTAGATATGCAGATGTAGACTAGGCATCTGACCTAGATGTTCAAAGATCAATAACAAGCTATTGCATCAACATTGGAAATAGTTTAATTTCATGGTTTCAAAAAAGTTGCCAACGGTATCAAGTTCTGGGCCTAAAGCCGAATATCGAAGTGTTGCAAATGCTATAGCTAAAGTTAAATGCATTCTATTATTATAAGAGCTAAACTTAAAGTCAGAGATCAAGCTTATGTTATGGTGCGACAAGAAGAGTACAACTTATATGTTGTAGGATCCAGTTTGACTTGCCGAAACAAAACATACAGAAATCGACCTGTATTATTTTTTGAGAACTCGTTAGAAAAGAGAGATACAAGTTAATCATATACCTGTAACTTAACAATGACCTGGCACCTTAACAAAAGCAATATCAGTTTTAGATTATACGTGATTCCTAGCGGATCTGAACGTAAAAAATGAAAAGGAGCAAAGCCCACAAAGTTACTACAAATTAAGTGCTTAAACTTTCAATTTGATCTTGAAGCAAACTAAAATCATTTGTTGACTTTCATTTGAGATATTTTCTCCTCAAATTTGAGATCCGAAGCAAAATCTTTCACTCAACTACTTAGATCTAAGGCTGTAAGCATGTTTAGAAATATCAAATCTTTCCAAATTTGCCTTAGATATTTGAAAGAGAAACCAAAGTATAGGGTTTTGGTAACCCTAGTTTAAGGAGGAATATCATAGAATGAGTGATGAAATGGTAGCCGTCTTTCATAATGTTGCATTATGTATTACATGATAAAGATAAATAGTGTGACTAATCAAACTTTGACCATGTCTTAAAGCAAGTCCGAAGACTGAATACAAAGAATGCAACCAGACTGAATATCAAAGGCAAAGCCCATATATCATTTTAACATTTTCTATGTATATATATATAGCATTTTATGCAAAATGAGTAATTTAGCTCAATTGTATCATCATCACTTTTGATATGTTAAGTTCTTTTCTCTTTCAAATATTACTTCTATTACCTGAATCAAGAAAATCATCTCCAAAACTTTAATTAATCAAAATTAATTAACATTAACTAGTTAATCATGTTAAAAACAACATGGTTTAATTATAACTAAAAACATGTGATTTTTTTAATATAATTTGCATTTTCCAGTATAAACAATCTGCCGCTAGTTACATCCCTTCCTAGCCTAAAAAAAATTCTGATTAATCTTAAGGCCTACAGTTCGAAAAGCCCAAATATGTATGGTTAAAGAAACTCCAAATGTTTGCAGTTTGTATAAAACAAAAAACATGTGGTTTTTTTCTTGGAATTATACTTTATTTTCCACTTTTAAATAGTACATAGCATACTACATGATAAGTGGATTCAACCTTACATGACGAAAATCGAACCCATTACAGGTGAGTTCAACCTTATAAGACGAGAATCGAACTTGCGACCTCTTACACCATGTTTTTTTTTAAACATGGGTAAACTGAAACAACCCGGAAATCTAATCTCTCTATTTAAGAATTTAAGCTAAGGAAAATCCTGATTTATTTTGAAATTTCATAATAATAATTATAAAGATGATTTAATAGAGTTTTACTACTTAAATAACCATCTTTTAATTATTTATAACTAAGGAGAAAATCATTCTCAAGCTTTGTTTACCCCGAATAATAGTTTGACTTAAAACATAAAGTGTGACTAACAAACAAATCCCAAATTCTCAACAATCTGACAAATAGAAGTTGTGCAAATGTGTGACATACATATGTATACAATGTATGTGTATGATAACATATCAGTAATCAATTAATGAAAAGATTGATTAATCTAAGAAGTGGTTAAAAAAAGGTAAGTAAATAAGGACAACAAGAGGTTAATTTCATTAAAATAATACCACACCCTAAGCACTCATTACTCGTACACACACTCATTACTCTTACATAACACTACCATTACATCATGATGGGACATCACATAATTATAGAGAGGAATAAGGAGGGGTTTTAAACACTTTCCTACCCATTCTTTAATTCCTAAGGATTTCTTATAAATACTCACCCATTTCACTTCATTTATCCACACCATTCATTCTGTTCTTCCTCCTCTTTATGATCTCTATTGTATTCAATATCTTAAGAAAATTATAAGAAAAAAGAAGGAAATCACTCACCGCTCATCTAAGCCACGAAGGCATCGAAACTATCATCAAACCACGTCTCATCTTCATCACAAGTCACCATCATTCAACAAAGTTCGAAGACCCAACCAAACCCACCGAACCTTATCTTGTCCATAAAAATAGGAAAAAGGAGGAGCTCGAAGCCACTTGAGGTAATGGAAGTAAAATAGGAATGTGTTGGGATAGTCTCGGAAGAGTTTTAGGTACTTAAATTCGATTAAAGTTGAGAAACTATACCTTAAACAACTTTAACTAGACGCAATTTGATGATGTTTATTTGATGCTGAAATGATTGCTCTATGTATTTTAAATGTTTCTTATGAATGCCATGATGAATGTTTGCAAAAGGTGGATGATTATATGTTTGACTATATAAATGTTTAACAAGTCATGTTAAATACACATCGATAAACATAAAGGAAATCACTTTCCTTTAATTGAATGAAATAGAGAAAATGGAATGATTAGACCTCTCAAAAATAATTGTGAATGTTTTGGAAATAATTATAAGCATTTCTAAGTGTTCACATGAAGTTTAGAAAGAATATGATTTTTGAAGAAATTTTAGTGTGTCGCGAAATGGTAACTCATGATTAAATAATTAAAAAAATGAATCTTTTGTATATAGAAAAATATGAAAAATACGAATCTATATTCCTTAAAGTAAGATTTTTCTGAGTCCTTATAACATAGATTTTCAAGAATTGAAAATTCAAGATTCTATTGAGCAGATGTTGAAATATGATCAAAATAAGTTTAGAAAAACATTGTGGTTTTGTAGTTCGAAATCCAGAATTTGAAATTATTCGAAAATGAAGTTTTAAATTCTAGATAATTATGGAATAAATCTTATAAATTATTTATAATGTTTTAAAAGTGATTTAAGTTGATTATATGAATTTCCAAAGATTGAAACATCGTTTAACAAATTAAGCTTAAATGGTACTTTTTGCAACACCTTTGCAACATTTTTCAATTGCAACTGACATTGAAGTTTAAACTTAATAAATCTTCTAAAAAAATTTAATGAATACATTTGAATGGTTAATGAAGTAATTTGGAAATTTTTTAGAAGATCTATAAATCATTTGAACATGTTAGATAAATAAATCAAATCAAAAAGCTATAGTAAGCAATGAATTAATCTTAGCTCTAATAAGCTGACGAGTAAAATTGATTTTTCTATTTTTGAGATTCAGATGTGGGTGTTTAACCAAGGACATATTCAGGAGAAACCAGTGCCCTATCTCACCTTGAACATTCCTGGGCAAGGGGTAGATAAGGTTGAAATGTCGGAAACGGTTTAAATAAAAAAGATCAATTTTTTTAAAGATAAATAAATTTTATTTCTTAGAGACGATCTTGTTGTATTTAGTATCAAAGTGCAAGTAGGGAATCTCTAATAGCTATAAGAATTTTAAAGGTGTTTACGCTGTTATTCAATGAATAGTTGGGTTTAAACATGGAAATTGATATCGAGTAAGATAAGTATGGTTTTTTCTAATTCATTAAACTAAAACGGACTCACCATCTAAATACTTAATAAATGAGATTTAATGATTCTATACATATATATGTGTTTTGAATTATGTGAAGTTATGCATCCCTAAAAGATGTTTTTATAAGGGTGTATTTTTTACAGGTCCCTATTAAGTTTCAAAATTAGGCTCACATCCGGTCATAGTTTATAATATAAATTCGCCCCCTATTTTTGAATTCCCGCCTCCTTTTTTGTAGGATCCGCATCCTACTTTCATGGTTCCGCCTGCTACTTATTTTGTTACGCCTCCTGCATTTTCTTCTAGAAAAAAGTGCGGCAGTGATTAAAAAAAATTCTAAAATTTGGAAATAATAGCAGAAGTCCACGCCAAGAAAAAAAAAAGTTGCATATATGTATGCAAGTATTGCCAATACTTGCATACATATATGCAATTAATGCTTAAAGGGAATTATGCTAACGGTTTGCCTGCAGGTATGTTGCACACATGTGTGCATGTTTCGGATTTACTTGCACACTTGAATGCAAATAAAAATGAACTGGGTTGCACTGTTATGAAATATTGCATGTTTTTATGCAAGAATGATGCAATACTTGCACATAAATAGGCAAAAAAATCGAATGTGAATGCAACTCTGGAAATACTTGCACATACATATGCAATAAATTGGAATTCTTGCATAACATTATGAATGTAACTGCATTTTTCGCTGTTTTTTGGTTGTTTTATTTTTTTGCATGTTTTTTGATTTATTTTGAGCGATTTTTTTGTCGAATGCATAATTTATTTAAATAATAATTTTCGTATTATTTTATTCATTTTTTCGCTACTTTTGAAAAATAAGGACTTAATTTATAATAAGTTTATGACCGGATGTGAGCCTAATTAAGTTTGCTTTTAAGGATGTGTGCCTAATTTTCACTTTTTATAAAGTAATGAATTAAGAAATGAAGAATACCCAACACCCAAAACTACCTTAACATTATTTTTATGATGATTCATTGGAGGTGACCAAAATCAGATTTGAGTGATTACTATATGAAAACCACTTCGGATTATTCGAACATTTCGAAGTATTGAAGATTGAAGAATTAAGGATATTTAATAAAGGGTTGTTGTCTTTGATCCTCGGTGGATTTTTTCCATGTTACAAAACAACTATTATTCTACATCAAATCTTCGATGCCCTCGGTTTGCCCAATCCTAGGATGACTTGTATGGATGAAATTCTGACATTGCATTTCTAATACGCATTTATTGATCTCCATGAATGCACATTTGTATGGTGGTGGAGAAGGCAACTTCTCTTAGATTAACATCCTTCTCTGAGACATACAAGCTCAGAGCATGTACATCAGTGGAAAACAGTGGCGTGCATTGGACTTAGCAACGTGGCATTTTAAGGGAAGAATGTTCTTGAAGGAAAATTGTAATTAGGGACCTCTATGCCTCAACTACCGGTGTTGGCAAAAAATAGGGGACATAATGAGGTTAAGTGTGTAGCGCCTATTAAAAGACGATTATCAGCCTTCTAGATTACACATTATATGTCGAGTAAGTGGTGTATGCTAAGAGATGTCACAATGGGGATAGGTCGGTTACGACTAAGGTGATAACATATTCGAGTAGTTCACCACCTAGAGAAAAGGTCTATGTAATTGTTCTTGCTTTACCAGTTGGGCGGAGGAGAGTGGTCCTTGGTACATCCCTCTAGAGGTGTACTATATTAAAGGTAGTCCCTTACCTTTCCACCATGGAATGCATTTCCCTAAGAGCTTGCGAATTCTATTATAGATCCC
The DNA here is from genome assembly GCA_030737875.1 of Allium sativum. Lineage (NCBI taxonomy): Eukaryota > Viridiplantae > Streptophyta > Magnoliopsida > Asparagales > Amaryllidaceae > Allium > Allium sativum. The sequence continues at coordinate 536,676,829 of CM060926.1, forward strand.
TATTAGGGGTGAAGAATTTAATAATGGTAATAATTTTGTTATTTCTATATTTTATTTTAATTGATTTTATCCTGCAAGTCATTAAAAATAATATTAGACAATTTTGGCGTAGAAAAATTTGGTTATCATAATGTAAAAACCCGTGATATGTTTATGTGTGGTCATGGTTCTATGGGATACTGTTTATTTTCAAAATGACGAAATTCTAACACCAGTCTTATGACTGACCTGAAGTCGGTTTTTCCTTAAACTCTGGGATACCCTATTTTCTCAGGGCATCCTGGAGATTCAGATGGATAACATCGTTTTGGAGGCTTTTAGACCATGAAGATTGTGGGCCCTATCATTATATTTACTTATCATTCCACTACATTTATATTTAACAACACTTGTACGAATGGGATGTATAGCCATTTCCGTTGGATTAGCATGTATCAACCTGTATTTTATGATGTAAATTACTAAAGTTAATATGATGTGAGATTTTTCTCATTCCATTTCCTATTTATACTTTTCTTTTGCCCTAAATTATCAGACTCTCACACATTAGATCTATAGCACGTGAATATCGAGGCTGTATTATTGTCCATTCCTAAGGTCAAGGAGTTGAGTCATTTAATTCGGTATCAGAGCTTAGGTTAAGTGAACAATTAAGACTTAATGGGGATAAACTCATTAGAGATAGGGTTAGTAATGCCCTAGAATGAGTTAATCTAAGATAGCGTGTAGAATCCAAATTTTCACTTGAATGTTGCACATCCAAAAAAATAAATCCTCCTTATTCTAAGGTGGTTTCTTAATCTACAAACAACAAGGATGAATAGAAGAAGAGGTTTTAGAGAAGGTGGAAGAAGCACGACCAATGGTTAAAACACCTCTGTTATAGTAAGGAAGCAAGAGTTCTAGTGCGACCTCGAGATAACCTTGCTACTTTGTGCAAGAACTTCACCAGCATAAGAGGAAAGCCCTTTAAAAGAACCGAATCCTTATGGAAGTTCAGGCTTGGTTATGCTTGTGCGGAAGGATTTTCAAAAGACCTACAATTGAGGATAGACAAAATAGATTTCTGGCCTCATGGAAATTAAAGGAGGGAGCCTTGGCTTGGTGGGAAAATGTTATCCAGAATGAGCCAGAGGATGGAATGACTTAGGATCGATTCATGGATGTGTTGAGAGAGCAATATATGCCGAAGGAAAGAAAATACGGACCATACCGAAGCTTTTGGGATCTTAAACAGGAGGGTATGACAATAAAGGAATACTCGAACAAGTTCGTTGTGTTGTCTCGATACAAGCCAGAATTAATTAAAACAACATTAAAAAAATGAAAGGTTCATATTAAGGATAAAGAGGAATATCACGAAAAGATGACTGCTTACGTAAAGGGAACATTGTTGACTTGGTGGATATGGGATTTCGGTATATAACCATCGACAGGAAGAATCTGACGACAACCCAACTTCAGTAACCACTAGAAGTGTAAGTTCAACCAACCAGGGAGGAAGTCGATGCAAAATAGATCCAGAGGAAGTCCAGCAATGAAGGTCATATGTTACAACTGTGGAAAAGGGACATTTCTCTACATCCTGCCAAAAGCCTCATCTTTCAATGAATGCTAGTTGCAGCTGCCACCAGACAGGACACCTATTTAGGGATTGCCCGTTGAAGTAGAAAGGATAGAAGGTTTAGGTCTTTGTGATTAAGGATGAACCTTCCGCCTCGACAGACGTTAAGGGGAAGTGTGATGACAACTCCTTACCTCATGCACAAAATATAAGAAAGGTGCGATGCATGACGTGCCAGGCCGATATGGGATAATCTTTAAGGAAAGTAAACTAAAACAGAACCTATCATGTAAATCACAACGCATGGTAATGTATAATAATAAAATATACAACAGGGTATAGTAGTGAAGCATAACAAAGAAGGAAATCACATCACCATAAAATCTCAGAACATCAAGCACAAAACATTTCAGTAATTGAATATCTGAATACATCAGGCCTCACTACATCCCTCAGAGTATATAATAAACAAAACAACAGAAATCATCCGAATAGCTATATAATAAGAATAGTAGTACGACAACCTCACCTTCATCACCGCATAGTATCATCGTCACCAACCTATCACTGTACCTATTCTTCATCAGCATCATCGGTGTGAAACCCAAGGTAATAAAAGGAAAAATAAAACCTTGAGTTAGTCAACAGTCTGGTATGAGCAATAAAAGTCTGTCAACGACCACACAAGATAATATAATAATAGACAGTTCAAGTTTCACTTCACTTGTCCCTACAACCAAAGAGTTAGCACATAATAATGTTATTAAATATGCTACTTAAACACACAGAAGTAGACACCAGTCAAAATAGGATTCTCAATCCCAACTTCTCTTCAGTACCCTACGGTGATAGCCTACCCAAAGAAATAGAAGGGAACACATAAGCAACTAAAGCATCCATAATAAACAATAACCTACCTATCACCGACTAAAGCCTTGAATATGTTGACATCTAATGACTGAATGTTGCCATTCGTCAAGAAATAATGGAAAACCTTGGTTCTAGTTGGAGTACATATGTCTCATGTACGTTTGTCTTCTCAAGACAACTAGATCACTTCTCAAGCGATCCAAGGACTCGATCTCTCATATCCTAATAGGTTATGGATTGGTGCTAATCCTTGAACTTAGAGTATTTATGCCCGAAAAATTCTAAGTGCAATCTTGACGTTCTCCAGAGCTTCACCACCAAGTTTCATTTGAATCAGATCATTTTAACCTCTGATTTGCTCTATTCTTCGATTTTAAGATTTACTGCACACAATCCTAAAAAACAGATCACACATAGAATACAATTAAACAAATCTAACTGCAGTTCATCCAATTTCGAACATGAACAATCATATCAACATATACAAACATGACTCATATCATAAAAATCACAAATCTAGCATAATTTGACACTAATTACACATTAAACATGATGGATCTAACGAATTACATGATATATGATAAAATTAGATTATCCTTGGATGTCTAGATCTGAAATAAACATATATGATCTGGTTTTAGGGTAAAACTAGCATAGAGGTGATTGATTTACCTAAATAACATATATAATCCGTCGTAAGCATGTGAGATATCTCTATCACTCACTAAAACCTATATCTGATGCAATAAGGGCGATAACAAATCTGGACAACGAAGTAAACTCTTAAATTCAATGCAAAGTAGCGAGATCCAATCTCCTTTGATGTAGATCTTTCCTCTAGATACAACATACAATGATTTGAGAAAGGATTAGGATTTAGGGGAATTAGGTTGAATCAAGATTCTCAGACGCTCAACCTAATGTGTAGTGTGAGGAGAAGAACCCTAATTCTCTCCTCAAACCCCCAGTTTATAATCTTAGGTCATTAGCCTAATGGACTCACTAATCAGTCCATTAGCTGCTAATTAGCTTGTCCAATGGGAACAGAATTTTAAAATAGCAATTTCCTTTAAATGGCTAGGCCAAATCTTTAATATGACCACTCTATGGAATGCCCAACCACCAACCCGATCCATTGGAACAAATTACTTCATCTGATTCAGTCCTTAACAAAAGTTATAGCTAAAACGGTAAGTTACAAGGAAAAATTGGTCAAAACGATTCAGTCAATATCATGGACATATACCATCCCTATGAACCACATATTACAATATGAGAATGATACGACCACTAGGGAATTAAATAGCACTATTTTACGATCATCCGATATATAAAATAAGGGTCGTTACATTCTCCCCCTCCTTTTAGGAATTTTTCTCCCGATATCCTAAGAAAACCCGAGCAAATAAAGTATCTTGCATGCCTACATTCCCTGAGTAACCAATCTATTATACAATTTGGCAACCAACAATCCATGTAACCAAAATCCTACCCTAGCATGCGGAACCCTAATAGTACAAGACACAATGGCAAAAACAAGATATGATATATGGGAAATACCACTTAAAGAGTTCTAGATGGGTCGTCATCTTTCTCTCTTCTACTTCCCATGTGCAATCGTCATCGTCCTCGATCCATTGCACCTTGACTAGATTAATGACCTTCTACGTAAGTTGTTTTATGTCATTCCCAACAACAAAAAGTGGGTTACGAGGTCCAGAAACTTTCGGCTGTACTTTTAAGTCATCAATCTAATTTGGAGGTACTATCAAACTCGGGTCGTGCACGAACTTCCATAGTTACGACAGGCAAAAGACTTTGTGCACAGCTTCCATCCTCTCTGGTAGTTCCACTTTATAAGTGATCTTCCCAATACGCTTGAATCGAAAAGGCCCAAAGAATCTTAGAGCTAAACTGCCATTCCTTCTAAATCGCCCTCAGAGGTGAAACCTTAACAAATATCAAGTCTCCCACCGAAAATTCCAAGTCTTTCTTCTTTATCGACATAACTGTTTTGGCGCTGGGTTGCCTTCATTTGTCATCGAATGATTCAATCTTATGCATCATTTCTCTTATCATTTCTGGCTCAGGTACCAATTTCTCTCTAGTCACTAACCAATAATAGGGTTGAGTACATAGTCTACCATACAACGCCTCATACAGTGCCACACCACTACTTGATTGATGATAGTTTTAGGCAAACTCAACCAGATGAAGATAATCTTCCCATTATCCTCCAAAATCCAATGACAAGCTCTTAGAAGATCTTTCAATACTAGATTGACTCTCTCAGTCTGCCCATCAGTTTAGGGATGATAATTCGTACTCATGCGTAGCTCAGTTCCCAATGCCACTTGCAAACTCTTTCGGAATCCACTGGTAAACAAAGGATCTAGATCACTAACTATACTCTTAGTATTTCATGGAATCGAACTATCCATTTAATATATAACTCAGCCAACTTTGATGTTGTCCTGGTAGATTTGACAGGAATAAATCTTGCACTTTCGGTCAGGCGATACATGATAACCTATATACTTCATTTCCTTCCCTAATCCTTAGCAATCCATCAATACTGGTTCCTGCTTCCACATAGGAACTTCCATTGGCTGCAATAATCCACTCGGTTTCTTTTGCTCAGCTTTAACCAATTTAACATTCATACACTTCAAGATGGATCTCCCAGCATCCCCTTTCATACCTTCGCAGTAGTAAATTCTATTCGTATCTCGATACATCTCGTTACCACCATGTTGAATAGTCAATCTAGAGAGATGACATTCTCTCGGAACCTCATATCTCAATTCATCTAAATCACGAACAACCAGTCATCCATTCTTGCGAAGCCAACCATCTTGATCGACTTCGCAACTCTTCATTTCCTCAGGCTCGACTCTCATTTCCAAGCACTGAACAATCTCGACAAACTTAGCATCACGCTTTTGGATTTCGTCGATCCTTTTGATGATAGTAGGTCTAATCAATATGCTGCCAACATCTCGGGCTCAACTCACTGTGAAGCCTAAAATCAAACTCATCCAAATACTCTAGGTGCTTCCATTTAGTAAACATGGCTTCTTAACTTGCATGTATTTTACTCAATGCATCGACCATTGCGTTTCCTTTGGTTGAAGTATAGGCTATCAAAATCATACGACGCTAGAATTCTAACCAATGTTGCTACCGAAGATTCAAATCCCTTAGGAGAAGAGATACTTCAAAAACTCATGATCCGTAAATAACTCAAATCTAACTACCAACAAATAATGTCTCCACATCTTCAGCGCAAATACTATTGTCGCTAACTTTAAGTCGTGAGTCGGGTAATTCCTTTCATGTGACTTCAATTGTTGGCTCGCATAAGCCACAACTTTATCTTCCTACATTAGCACTGCTCCTAATATAGTGCTACTCAGTATACAACCATCTCGTCGTTCCCACTCGGAATAACCAATATAGGAGCACTCGTTAATCTATCTTTCAAGACTATAATATCATTCCCGCCCTTCATATCCTATGCGAAGACCTGATTCTTCTTCGTCAATCCAGTAAATGGTTTAGTTATATTTGAAAAGTTCTTTATAAACCACCAAAATATACAACTAAACTAAGGAAACTCCTAATATCGTGGCATTCTTAGGTCGATCCCAAACTTGAATCATTGTAACCTTAGCGAAATCCATAGCTACTCTTTGTCCCTATACGACATGACCCAACAATCCTGCTTCCTCCTTCCAAAAGTGGCACTTTGAAAACTTAGCTCTCATCTGATGCGTTCACAAAATTTCCAAAATGATTCTATAATGTGCCTTAAGTTCTTTATCAGTCCTGTAATAAACCAATATATCATCCACAAACACAAGCAATGATCTGTGTAAACTCGATTCATTAGATCCGCAAAATATGCTAGCACATTTTCCAGTCCAAACGACATCACCAAGCACTCATAAAATTTAGATGGTGTCCAAAAAGCAATTTTCGACACACTATCCATAGACAACCTGAGTTGGTAAGATCCTATTGCCAAATCCATTTGGGGAAACACAATGGATTCGTGAAGCTGATCAAAAAAGTCATCAATTCTCGAAAATGGATACTTGTTATTCTTGCTAACCTTATTCAGCTCGCGATAATCCATACACAATTGCAACGATCCATCCGCCTTGGTCGCAAACAGAACTGGAACCCCACTCGGATATGCTTCTACGAATTTCTTTACTCAAAAGATTGATCACTTGCACCTCTATCTCTCGTTGTTTCCTAGGCGCCATTCACCTAACATGCATAATAATAGGTCTGAATCCATCTTCTAGATCAATACCAAACTCAATTTTCCTTTGCGGCGGAAATCCCTTGACCTCCTCAAAGACATTAGAAAACCCTCTAACGATCGATACCGAAGAATCCATCCCATGGAATTGCAAAGCGAATATTAAAAGCTGACTAAGACCCCATTCTGTGGAAAGCATTGTATCACAACCGTTATCCCTTCCACATTCCCGATTGTTACCTCAAGCCTCTCACAATCCACTATAGTTTCTTATCTTTTGAACTAATCCATACTCAGAATAATCTCAAACCCAGCGAAATTCAAAACAAAGCAATCACGCACAAAAGAGCAACCATGATTCGATAAGGCTAGACCATGAAAAGTATACAAAGACTAAAAGAACAACCTACTGGGTTAATCACAACCAATGGTCGATCAACAATCTCAGGTTCCAAAACTAACTTGCATACAAGCTCATTACAGATAAAATAATGTGATGCTCCAGGATTAAACAAAACTTGAACTGAAACACCTCTGATATAAATCAAATTCTTTCACATCAACTTCTTTCCCTTTCTCTGCTACAGCCGGAGCTCTCGAACAAGACGATATAACATCCAATGCATATGCCTTCACAACTGGCTTATCCTTTAGAGGATTTATATAATTATTCCTCAAGTGCCTAGTCCTATCACAGTTGAAATACTTCTTTTATGCCTTAGTTGCCTTACAACCCTTAGAATAATTTCCCTTCTCGTGATAGTTAAAGTAGGTAACCTCATACTTAGGTTTCCTTTGGCCATTCTTCATTTGCTGCTATTTCTTCCTTTTTCCATTCCACTTTTCCTTATTCCCGCCATATCGCTCTGGCTTCGACTCCTCCCTACTTTCTACAAAAGCTCCTTCTTTCTTCGGGAACAAACTCTTGTGCCTCAAAGCTTTTTTGACCAACTTATCATATGAGTCCTCGATATGATCCGCCAATTGTTTTCCAAGACACTCATCCAATCCAATGATAAACTTCTTGTTCTTTGGATGTAGAGTCTCGATATACGAATGAGCGTGCTTCGACAAAGCCACAAATTATACCATATATTCAACAATGGGTTTCCCACCATGCTTTAGCTCAACAAATCTCTTGAACAGAATCGACTTCTGGACCATAGAAATGAACTTCTCCTCAAACTTAGTCTTAAACTACTTCCAAGAAATCTGGTCCTTCTGAGTCTCAAGAGTAATGGAGTTCCACCAATCCATAGCTCGCCCTTGAAACTGCCTCGACATGGGCTTCCTCTTGATACCATCATCGATTCCCAAGTCTCCAAAGATGCGAACACAAGTATCCAACCAATTCTACACTTTAATCGTAGATTCCGTCCCAATGAATGGCTTACCACCCAGATAAGTATAGTCCTTGCACAACTTGGAGAAATCAACAACCTAAGGTGCATGCAAAGAAGCATCACCATCTACTACTGCCTCTACAGTGGGTATCCTTCTCAAGATTGCTGCCATCATGGCCTTGAACATAGCTGGAAAATCGAGCATAGCAGCAACATCTCCCGATTGACTACCCTCATCTATCCCTCCAATAAAAGGCTCATTCCTAATAGTATTCCTCATATTTCGACGATTCGTTCTTTATCTAAAATAAGATTGATCAGTCCACATCAGAGAAAGGCCGCAATGGTGCTTAAGTGCTTATTAAACCACTACATTATATATCATAATACAGTTATTATTCAATATAAAATTACAAGTACGTCTGTTATACGCTTTTATGCTCTCAAACTTCAAGTAAAACCGATTAACCAGAGCTCTGATACCAAGTGTGACGACCGCCCATACCTCCTACGCAAATTATAAGAAAGGTACACTGCATGATGTGCCAGACCGATATGGGACGAGTATCAAGGAAAGTAAACCGAAAAAAAACTTATCTAGAACTCACAACGCATGGATAATGTATAATAATAAAATATACAATAGGGTATAGTAGTGAAGCGTAACAAATCAGGAAACCCCATCTCCATAAATTCTCAGAATATGAAGTATAAAACAACTCAGTAACTGAATATCTGAATACATCATACCTCATAACATCCCTTATTAGAGTATATGACAAAAAAAAAACATAAATCATTTGAATAGCTATATAGTACGAATAGTAGTACGTTAGCCTCCTACTCGTCATCGTACAACATTATCGTCACCAACATGTCATCTCTGTTCATCAGCATCGTTGATGAGCACCCCAAGGTAATCAGAGAAAATATAAAACCTTGAGTCAGACAATAGTCTGGTATAAGTGATAAAAGATTATCAACAACTGTAATAGACAGTTTATGTCTCACCTAACCTGTCCATACAAGCAAAGAGTTAGTACATAATAATCTCATTAAATATGCTACTCGAATATGCAAACGTAGACACTAGTTAGAATATGATTCCCAGTCCCCACTTCTCTTCAGTATCCTACAGTGATATCCTACCTAGAGAAATAGAAGAGAACACACAAGAAACCATAACATCCATAACCAAAAAATAACCTAGTTGTCACCAACTAAAGCCTTGAATACGTTGATATTGAATGACTGTTCGTTGCCATCCGTTAAGGGCTAATGGAAAACCCTGTTTCTAGTTGGAGAACCGTATGTCCCATATATGTTTGAATTCTCAAGACAACTAGATCACTTCCCAAGCGATCCAGGGTACTCGATCTCTCAGATCCTAATAGGTGTTCCCATGATACCCTATGCTTTGTGTCTGCTTTCGACATATCAATGATTCCTTGGCACTTCCAATCATATAAGCCATCCACGACCTCATCTTTTAGCTCGACTCCCACTCGAGTCAGTTCAATATCTCATAGCGTCTTTCCACTTTGACCTGCCCATCACTTTCGCCTTCGACCACTCCTGCCCGAGTTCATAATCGAAGCATCAATTCTACTTTAATGGTAACTTCAACTCCGTATATTATATCAACCAACGGAGACCACCATCATGCTTTTGAAGACCCTTGCTTCTCATCGTAGACCTTTACCCCAACCATCAACCACAATTTACCAATACTGGTTCATTCTCTATGGATCGGTGTCGGTCCATACACTTAGCCAAAATTGACTAAGTGTCCGGATCTACTCCTTCCTTGCCTCGAGTACTTTCCTCTGGTCCAATTTCATAACCCAACTCCTTCCCAAGCCTTCTAAGTTGATCCATCAATGAGTATTCGAGCGTTTACACTTCACTCCATCCAATCATCACCAAACTTCTTGCATGACCCGCTATTGATCCCATAAAGCAACACACTGAGTTTCATCTCCCATCGACCAACCGTGATGGATCGGTACCAGTTCATACGGTATGGGTTGGTACTGGTCCATGTACTTAGAGTATTTTTACTTGAAAATTTCTAGGTGTAAACATGACGTTCTACATAGCTCCTCCGCCATGTTTCATCTGATTTCGATCATTTGAACCTCTAATTTGCTTTGTTCTTTAATACTAAGTCCTACGATACACAATTCTAAACAAACAAATCATGCATAACGTATAATTCAACTAATCAAAATGCAGTTCATTTAATTTCGAACACGAACAATCATATTAACACATACAAACATGACTCATATCATAAAAATCACAAATCTAGTATAATCTGATACTAATTACACATTAAACATGATGGATCTAATGAATTACATGATATGCGATAAAATTAGATTATCATAGGACGTTTAGATTTGAAATAAACATATAATTTAGATTTAGGTAAAATTAGCATGTAAGGTGTTTGATTAACGTACTTAACATGTATAATCCATAGTAAACATGTGAGGGGTCTCTTTCGCTCACCAAGCCTAGATCTGATGCAATATACACGATAACAAATTTGGACAGTGAACAAAACCCTTGAATTCAATGCAAAGTAGTGAGAACCAATCTCTTTTGATGTAGATCTTGCTTGTAGATGCGATATGGAATGATTTGAGAAAGAAATTAGGGTTTAGGGGAATTAAGTTGAATCAGAGATTCTCAGACGCTTAACTTAATGTGTTGAATGAGGAGAAGAACCTTAATTCTCTCCTCAAACCCCATATTTATAATCTCAGACATTAGCCTAATGGGCTCACTATTCATTTCATTAACTGCTAATTAGCCTGTTTAGTAGGAACAAAAAAAAATAAAAATTGTGATTTCTCTCAAAAAGCTAGGTCAAATCTTTAATGCGACCACCCTACGAAGTGGCCAACCGCCATCTAGGTTGAATGAAACCAATTACATCACTTGATTTGACCCCTAACAAAAGTTATGACTAAAATAGTAAGTTACAAGGGTAAAATGGTCACAAAACGATTCCGTGAAAATCATGGATATGTATCACATCTCCATGAACCACATAATACAATACGAGAATGATATGACTACCAGAGAATTAAACATAAATATTTTATGATCCTTTAGGATGTAAAATACGGGTCATTACAAGAAGGGGGTTTGAGAAGGTAAAATTTTCATAAATGATGTTCTAGTTAGAGCATTATTTGACACCGGGGCTTTTCATAGTTTTGTCTCAAAAGAATTAATTAACAAGTTAAAACTCGCCACAATTTCGATAGAAATACTGATACAAATAAGCAACCCAATTAGGAATAAAACCAGTTAAGGTGTCTTCTGAGAAAACGTACGTGTAACCCATACCACCTAAAGTGTTTGGTGCAACATAATCATCCTCAATTTTGATAGGCTTGAAGTCATACTTGGTGTGGATTGGCTTTCCAAATATAGAGCCCTTTTAGATTATGTAAGTTTACTTGTTAAGCTAGAAACCAAAGCAATAAAATTTGTTAAAATTGAATGTAGTGAACCTAGCCCTGCAAGGGAAAGCCTTATGTACTCCCCTAAATTCACTCCAAAAAGGCATTGATAAGACACCAATTGTGAAAAAATTCGGATGTGTTTGAAGAAGTTAAAAGCTTACCTCCACAAAGGGAAATAGAGTTCCTATTGACTTAATTCCCGATGCAAGACCAGATTTTCATTCTTCTCGAAGGATGGCCCCCAAGGAGGTTAATGAGTTAACGAACCCAACTGATGAGTTATTGTAAAAGGGGTTAATTCAGCCAAGTTGCTGGAGTTGGATCTCAACCTTAGTATTTAGTCATAAAAGCAGATGTCTCCTTAAGATTATGTGTGGATTACCAAGACATAAGCAAGAAGACAATCAAGAACAAGTATCCTCTACCTTGTATAAATGGCTTGTTCGATAGATTACATGGTGCATGGTGTTTTCTAAAATAGACCTAGCTACAGGGTTCCATCAATTAAGAATTGTAGAGGAATGTATTCCTTATACCGCGCTTACAGGATCCAATGATTTTTATGATGGGTTGGTTATGCCCTTTGGACTAATTAATGCACCTGCTTATTTTGTGGATCTAATGAACCGAGTGTTCAAAGAAGTGATCCACAGATTTGTGTTAGTCTTTGTTGACGACATCCTCATATATTCCAAAATGGAAGAGAATGAGAGGAATCTCGAGCTTGTATTGAAAATTCTAAGAATAAATGTGCTAAAAGCCAAGGTTTCAAAATGTCATTTTTGGGAAGAGAATGTGAGATTTTTTGGATATATTGTGTCAAAAGAAGGAATCTCAATTGATGATGGAATGATCATGACCACCATGGATGGGTAACAACCAAGAACCCGAAAGAGATTCGTAGTTTTTTGGGATTAGCTAGTTATTACCAGAGATTTATTCAAGACTTCTCCAAGATTGCTCACTATCTAACCAAGATAACCATGAAGGAGAAAAGTTCAAATGGGCACCAAAATGTGTGGAACTATCTTTTGTATTAAAGAAAATTTTCATTATGGCCACAATTCTAACCATCCTCGATGAAAGTGTTGGAATAACCGTATATAGAATGCTTGTGGAGAAGGAGTAGGAGTAGTACTCATGCGGCACGGGAAGGTCATTGCCTAAGCAAGTAGGCAACTAAAGACTCATGAGTTAAGTTACGCAACATACAACTTGGAGTGTTTAGCCATGGTGTTTCTACTTAAGATGTTGCAACATTATTTACTAGGTGAGTGTTTCTCAGAGTTTTACCCTTACAAAACTTTAATTGAAACCAGGTAATTAATTTTCCTTCTTTAAATAGGTGAAAAATTCGAGTTATTCATAGACCATAAGTATTTGAAATATCTTTTCACTTAGAAGGATTTAAATATAAGGCAAATACGTTGGCTTGAATTTCTTACATTACATGATCTAGATATTCTATATATAACCAGAAAAGCCAATGTTGTAGCAGACGCATCAATCAAGAAGCATGCCATCATCAAATATTTGGTGGTAGCACCAACACTTTCAGAAGAAGATAGCCAATAAATAGAGAGATGATGCAAACCTAAAATGATCACGAAAAATACACAACTTGGATATGACTCTTGTTTTAAGATATATGATAAAAAGGTATTAAGCCAACAAGGAAGGATTTATGTTCCAAATGTGTATAACTTACATCAAGAAGTATTAGTCGGATGCCATCAGTAAAACATGAATATCCATCCTGGGGTAATCAAAATGTATCAAGATGTGAAGAAGGCCTTCTGGTGGAGAAGCATGAAGCGGGATATCTCCATCCATGTTAGCAGATGCACGAATTGTCAATAGGTCAAGAGCGATCAATAGAAGGTTGTTGGATTATATCAACTACTTGAAGTTCTGACCTATAAGTAGGATCAGATATCAACGGATTTCATTGATCGATTGCCTCGATCAAGGGAAGGAAATGAAAGTATCCAGGTTATAGTCGGTAGATTAACCAAGAGCGCACATTTTATTCTGGTAAAATCAACTAGAACCACTGCTAGTTTGGCAGAATTATATATGAGGGAGATAGTGCAATTGCATGGTGTTCCCAGTAATAAGTGATTGAGATACTATTTCTACCAGCAAGCTTTGGGATGCTTGCAGTCAACCTTGTGGACAAAGTTAAATGTTAGTATAAAATATTATCCTTAGATGGATGGACAAACTGAGAGGACGAACCGAATTGTAGAAGACCTTCTAGGAGCCCATGTCTTAGGTTTTGGAGGACCATAGGAAAATTACCTTCACTTGGAAGAATTCCCTTACAATAATAGTTACCAAACTAATATCGACATGGCACAATATGAAACCTTATATGATCTGCCTTGCAGACCATCAACTTGTTGGAATGAGACCGGTAATCGATTGGTACTTGGCCCGGAAATGATTATGGAAGCCTTGGAGAAGGAAGAAGAAATAAGGAAGCAGATGAAAGAATCAAAAAGTAGACAAAAAAGCTATGCTAATCAAAGACGTAGGAATTTGGAGTTTTTTGTTGGAGGCCACATATTTTTAAAGACCTCGCGGATGAGGGAAGTGGAAAGATTTGGTTGTACCAGAAAGTTAGCTCCTCGATATGTTTGACCTTGTCCTATTCTAGAGCGGACTGACCCTTTTTCTTACCAAGTGGAGTTTCCAGAGAGATTAGTGATTGTGCATAATGTTTTCCATATATCTCATCTATGAAAGTATGTGAATGGCCCCAAGTAAATAATAGAGTCGGTTGCCTAAGAAGATCTACAAATAGAACCAAATTTAGCTATCTTTAGAAAACCAATTAAGATTGTTGACCACGATGAGAAACAATTAAGGAAGAAGGTTGACAGATTATTCAAGGTTCAATGGAGTGGAGACCCAAATGATAGTACTTAGGATATGGAGGGAAGAATGAAGAAGGCATACCCCACATTTAATCTTGTATAAACCAGTGTATGTGTAACGACCCCATAATTCTATGTATCGAAGGACCATAGAATATTTGTTTCTTTTTCATATGAGGTCGTATGGTCGTGTAACTTTGGGGAACGACTATTGGGGTCATTTCCCATATTCATGATTTTCGCCAATTTTTAAATGACCATTTTGCCCTTGGCGAATCTTGTTTCGCCTATAACTTTTGATTGGTAAGGAGTTTTGACTTGAAATCACTTACATTAGATCCGGATGATGGTTTACCTTTCCGTAGAGTGGTCAAAATAATCAAACGGACTTACCGTTTGGGAGATATGGCTAAATCAAAGTTTAGAAGGTGAAAACCTGCTTAAGTGGGCTGATTAGGGTAATTAGCAAATGGGCCCATAACCCATTTCGGGATTAGGGTTATGGGGAGGTTGAAATGAGTTAGGTTTTCATTCTATTTCAATTTTCTAGCTGCCATTTACCTCTTAGAAACCTTAACAATGGCCTCCACCTTCTAATTTCATCCAAAATCGCTCTCTAATCAAGGACTAAGCTAATCTATGTCAAATCAAGGAGAAATAGCACCAAATACGAGTCGGAGCTGCTGCTAGGCATTAGAATTTGACCCAAACAGTGGAGTTTTCAGATTTGATATTTTATTTGTGGCTAAGGTGAGTGATTTGCATTGTTTTACACTAATTACGGCTAATTAGGGGTGATTAGTTATAATTAGCGAAATTATAGCTCAGAAAAATCTGGAAAAATTTGTAAAATTCTTAAATATTATTTTAAGCCTCTATTAGAAATTTGGGTTAATTTGGATATGTTTTGCTCATTAGTTATGGTTAATCATGATTAAGGGGAAAATATGGGTTTTGGGTATGTTTGATCCATTTTGACATGGTTATTTATCATTTTGGTGTTTATGGTTGATGTTATATGGTGCTATGACTATTTGATATGATTCATGATTGCTTAGAACAGTTAGAATGGTCGAAAACGTCATCGTGTGGCGTAAACAGTTGCTGGAAAAGTTGCAGGAAACAGTGCAGGATTTTGACCCGAACCGGATCAGATCAGTGGGGGATGAACCGACCCGCTTGTGGAGCATGTATCACGACCCGACCCGCTCGTGACGTATGAATCACGACCCGAACTGCGAATCGAAGGAGAATCACGAGCCGGTCTTTGAGCATGGACAGTGAACAGACTGAATGGAAATTTGGAGTTACGAACCAAACTGGGATGAAACCAAAACCCGAGATGCAAAGGTAGTCCAAATGAGAGTTGTAGCTCAGGATCCAGATGGGAACCAACGAGTTAACTTCATGATTAGGCTTTGCTGCGGGATTTGTGCAAAAGGGTTATCGATATCCATAAGTTTAGTTTACCACTGAGAGACGGATTAGTGGCTATGGATCAGTGCAGTGGAGCCGTCATGACTCCATGGGGTAGAGTGATCATAGCAAAGAATTGGGCGATCAAAGTGGTAGATATCGTATGCTTTACGCACTAAGTGAGAGATGTGAGGATGATTGCTATGTTTGATGTTTGCTATCACCATGACCCCCACCCCATATTACTTTTGCACTTTATGTTAGTGTTACCTTAGAGTACTGTACATCTTGCTGTGCTAACTCTTTGGTTGCAAGTCCAGGTTCAGGTATGATTGGATTATACCTGTTATTGTTCTGTTTTGTTGCTTATCGCTCATACCAGACTTTTGTCTGACCCAGAGTTTTATGTCTCTTCTTATTACTCTGGGTGCTCTTAAACGGGCAGAATAGAGACAGGTCAGGTGATCATACACAAGTAGCTGTACCGGAGACGAGCAGGAGGCTTCTATGTATGATATATATATATATATATATATATATATATATATATATATATATATATATAAAATCTCCCTGTGTTGCTGCTGGTCACTACTTTGGGCATTAACAGTGAACCTTTCGTATTTTGCTTTGGAGACAGTTTTAAAAGTTGTAATAATGATGACGTGGGACATAAGCTGTATTTTGGATTTTCCGCTGCTACGATGGTTTAGTTTTCAGCTTATGCATTGTCTCGCCTGTTTTATGTCAAAGTTATGTTATTATTATATTTTATCCCATGAGCTGTGAGACATTCTACAGGTTCCTTGTTAGTTCATAGTTTCAAATTCCTTTCTTTTCTTTCAACGATCATCCCGTGCTAGTTGAACATCGGTACAACGCATTTCGAAGAAAATATCGGCTGGTTCGGGGCGGGCCGTCACACTTAGTATCAGAGCTCTAGGTTGCGTAGTTAATCTAGGGAAAGACATCAGGGAGAGATTGTGTACGTATATGAGATGGCGTATTTGTGATATTTTGATTTTCAAAAGCTATATATATACTATTAGTATATGTAAGGATGAAGTCGCACTGCACTGGCACCACTATGGAGATGGTTAATTGTTTTCTCTTTACAGATTTGATGATGAGCCGATATACTAGGAGTATGGATTCAGGGGCTAATAATAGGAATGCCCCTGATATTAGGACAATGTTCACTACTTTCATGCGAGAGATGATTTGGGATGCTCGGGGAGCAGTTCCTAATGCTGCTAACGGTGGTGGTGCAGTAGTGCAGGCTCCTAGGGCCGATTTTGCCAAGCTTAACACGGATTATACTAGTCTTGGTGGGAAGTCATTCCACGGAACGGAGTCGGCTACGGATGTTCAAGATTGTTTGGATAGTTGTGAGCGCATCTTCGAGAACTTGGGAATCGATGATGCCATGAAGAGAAAGTTAGCATCGCGTCAGCTTTAGGGATGAGCTATGAATTGGTGGAATGCTATTAAAGCAGCTACTCCTGAAGATCAAGTTACTTGGAATCAGTTTATGACTCGTTTCGGTGAAAAGTTCATTCCAGTTGCTCACAAATATGAATCGTTTAGGAAATTTTTGGAGCTTAAGAAGAATGGTAGGGCAGTCTCGGAATATATTGCTAAGTTCGATACTTTATCGAAGTATGGATTATCTCTTATCGACACAGCCGAGAAGAAGAACAAGAAGTTCATAACCGGCTTAGATGAGTACTTAGGGGAAAGGCTAATAAACCACATCGATGAGACGTTCGAGTCTATAGTGGGGAAAGCATTGATATCGGAGAGTCTTTACCCTAAGTCAAAGGCCAATGTTGCTATTGCATCTGTAGAGGAACCAAAGCCGCAAGAAAGCGGTGGAGGTAAGAAGGAGTCTCAGAATAAGAGAAAACAGGATCAGACCAAGGGTGGTCAGAAAAAGAAGGACAAGAAAGATAAAGAGTGCTTTAGTTGTGGCAAGAAGGGCCACTAAGTTAGAGATTGTCAGGAAAAGCCTGGGGAAAGGAAGTGTTTCAGTAACGGCCAAGTGGGACATCACAAGGATAATTGCCCGCAACCCCCTAAAGAGAAGCAGATTGTGAAAGCATATGCTATCAACGTTGTTACTTCTTCGTCGAATGCTCCAACTGCGGCGGAGAAGGGAAAGGGCGTCATTACTCAAGGTATGCTTTCTATTTATGATGTTTCTGTTCTAGTTTTGTTGATAGCGAGGCATCCCATTCCTTCATATCTAGTGACCTGGTAGATAAGTTGGGATTGGAACCTGAGACAGTCGATAGACCTTTAGTTGTGACGAAACCGATAGGTGGTTCGACTAGTCTTTACATGATTTGTTGTAATGTGGTCTTATCGAGTTATGGATGTATATTTGCTTGTGATTGCTTAGTTGTTTTGCTAGTATCATCTCACATAGATTGTCTAAATTCGGAGGAGATGTTTCTTGAGTGCTTGTCTGATATTGGTTTAGGCCTTTGGGGCTTGTGCTTAGGGAATGTTGAATTCGACTAGAATGGTTTGCATGAGATATAAGTAGTTGTTGTGATTTCCATTGAATGATATCTCGGCTTACTCGAGGAGTGATGTGCAGCCATGGCATGATAAGATTGTTCAATGGTATGGACTGCCCCGAGTTGGAGTCGATAGGTCTAGGAGATGACTCGAGTGGGACTTGAGGAAGCTGCAAGGTAATGGATTGTTTAGGACCTTATGTTGATGTCCTCTTTGGTTAAAGAATGGTAGAACTTCGAAGGGATAAGATGTGTTCGCTGATCGTGGAGATGCAACGAGGGCTAGGACGATTCAAGTTGGACTTGAACTCATAAAAGAAAAATGGTTGTTCGTTGATCTTGGAGATGCAACGAATAGAGAGACGACTCATGTTGGACTTGAGATTTGTCAGTAATGGATACTTGAGACTGGGTCAAAGTATGTGGGTAGCTCTTCTGATGAGAGTACCAAGAAATCGTCGATACTTAGAGTGTTCTAGGCGGACTCAAAGCAGGGGTATCTGGGGACGCCCGTTACCTTAGATCCGTTGGACGTGATCTAGTTATCCTTAGAGGATAAACGTACGTTGGACGTACGGTAGTCCGTATGGAGGCGGGGCTTCCATTAGCCTTGGGATTGGTTGGACTACTTAAGTAGGCATCGACGTATGTACGGAGGCGGGGCTTCCATCAGCCTTGGGATTGGTTGGTCTAGTCAAGTAGGTATCGAAGTATGTATGTCTCTGGCACGTGATAGATATGACATGTTTGATGGATGCTATAGTTGCTATGTTTGTTCCTATTTTTATTCCCTTGAGTAGACTATCACCTATAGGATTCTTGTAATAGAGAACGAAGAGATGACATCATACACAGACGCCTGTGCTACCGGACTAGGTGTGGTAGGTGATGCATCGAATAGGAGACATGACAGTTTAGATGATATGTTTCTTGAATGGAAGAAACTGGAGTATATCGTGGGATATGATCTCAGACGTAAATATGGATTGGATCCAGAAATGTTAGCAAGTTTGATGGTTAGACCGACTTTGATTGAGCAGATTGATTCCAGTCAGAGGAACGATCCTAACCTATTGGAAATCATCTCCAAGGTAGAAATGAATATCGATAGCAAGGAGATGAGCAAATATGGACTTGATAGAGAAAGATGGCCTTAAAAGAATGGGGAACTAGTTGTACCCAATGTTAACGGATTGAGAGATGAAGTACATGAATTGCCAGTTAGTTAAAACTGAGCAAAAGGAGCCTAGTGGTTGTTACAATTGTTGGAAATTCTCGAATGGAAATGGGAACAAGTCTTAATGGATTTCATTGATGGGTTACCAGGGACTAGATCGGGCCATGATAGTATTTGGGTGATTGTGGACCGATTGACCAAGAGTGCAAGGTTTATACCCGTTAAGTCGAATAGAACAACAACTAAATTAGCAGAATTGTTTGAAGTGGGAAGTGAGATTTCATGGAATACCCAAAGGCATTGTGAGCGACCGGGATTCGTTGTTTACTAGTGGATTTTGGAAGAGCTTACAAGAGGCGTTAGGATCAAAAGTGCATCTTAGTACCTCGTACCATCCTCAAACCGACGGTGAGACAAAGAGGGTGAATGGGTATTAGAAGATCTCTTAAGAGCTTGCATATTAGATTTTGGAGGGTCATGGGATGACCATTTGCATCTAGTGGAGTTCGCATATAATAATTGCTATCAGTCCAGTTTTGGTATGGCTCCCTTTTGAAGCTTTATACGGAAGACCATGCAACTCACCATCATGTTGGTTAGAAACCGGTGAGAAATTTGTGCTTGGGCCAGATTTAATAAGAGAAACTTCAGACAAGATCAAGGTTATCCAACAGCGAATAAAGGCTGCCTAAGATAGGTAGAAGAGTTATGCTGATAAGAGGAGAAGAGATCTAAAATTCTCCATTGGTGACTTGGTGTTTGTCAAGATTTCTACGTTAAAGAGCGTGATTCAGTTTGGTAGGAGAGGCAAGTTAACACCAAGATTTGTTGGTACATTCCCGTTTCTCGAACAAGTTGGGAATTTAGCATATAAAGTTGAGTTGCCAGACAAGATGGCGGGAGTTCACAACATATTTCATATTTCCCAGTTAAGGAAGTTCGTGCACGACCCCGATATGACTATTTCACCGGATCAATTGGATGATATCGAAGTAGAACTCGAGGCGGTTGGGAACCGCAAGCCAATCCGTATTGTCGAGGACGATACGAAGAAACTTCGAAGGAAAGCGGTGAATAATCTAGTCAAGGTTCAGTGGGGCGAGGATGAGAATGACTGTACTTGGGAGATAGAGGAGAGCATTAAGGAGACGCATCCAGAACTCTTTGCCTGGTAAGGTTTTCATTTCGATTTAGCCTTTCCGCATGCTAGGATAAGTTTGTTTTGTTTGTTTTGTATGTTTGATTGCGAGATATGGCTGGTAGGCATGAGGGACCCATTGGTTATTTCTTAGTTGAGGAATTCCGGGGGCGAAATTTCTTAAGGGGGGAGAGTGTAACGACCCGCATAATTCTACGTATCGAAGGACCATAGAATATTTATTTCTTTTTCATATGAGGTCGTATGGTTGTGTAACTTTGGGGAATGAGTATTGTGGTCATTTCCCATATTCACGATTTTTACCGATTTTTAAATGACCGTTTTGCTCCTGGCAAATCTTGGTTCGCCTATAACTTTTGATTGGTAAGAGTTTTGACCTAAAACCTTCCATTAGAATCGGATGATGGTTTACCTTCCCGTAGGGTGGCAACATTAATCAAACAGACTTACCGTTTGGGAGATATGGCTGAATTAAGGTTTAGAAGGTGAAAAACTGCTTAAGTGAGCTGATTAGGGTAATTAGCAAATGGGCCCATAACCCATTTCAGGATTAGGGTTATGGGGAGGCTGAAATGAGTTAGGTTTTCATTCTATTTCAGTTTCTAGCCGCCATTTACCTCTTAGAAACCCTAACAATGGCCTCCACCTTCTAATTTCATTCCAAATCGCTCTCTAATCAAGGATTAAGCTAATCTATATCAAATCAAGGAGAAATAGCACCAAATCAGAGTCGGAGCTGCTGCTATGCATTAGAATTTGACCCAAACAATGGAGTTTTCAGATTTGATATTTTATTTGTGGCTAAGGTGAGTGATTTGCATTGTTTTTCACTAATTACGACTAATTAGGGGTGATTAGTTATAATTAGCGAAATTATGGCTTAGAAAAATTTGGAAAAATTTGTAAAATTCTTAAATATTATTTTAAGCCTCTGTTAGAAATTTGGGTTAATTTGGATATGTTTTGCTAATCCTATCATTAGTTATGGTTAATCATGATTAAAGGAAAAATATGGGTTTTGGGTATGTTTGATCCATTTTGACATGATTATTTATCATTTTGGTGATTATAGTTGATGTTATATGTTGCTATCACTGTTTAGTATGATTCATGATTGCTTAGAACAGTTAGAATGGTCGAAAATGCTGTCGTGTGGCATAAACAGTTACTGGAAAAGTTGCAGGAAACAGTGCAGGATTTTGACCCAAACCGGATCGGATCGGTGGGGGACGAACCGACCCGCTCGTGGAGCATGCATCACGACTCGACCCGCTCGTGACGTATGAATCACGACACGAACCGTGAACCACCTACTCTCCATGAACCGCCTCACATCCGATCGCCATGATACACCACGACCATAAGCTTGATCGCGACCCGAGATGAGCGCCACGAAACAAAGCCTGGAGTCACGAACCACAAGCAGAGCACAACGCCATGAGCCGTAGGCTGAAGGAGGTCATCACGAAACACGATCCGATGTCGGGGGCGAGTCATGAACCGATGTCAAGGAGGTGTCACGAGCCGATCATGTGTGTTATGAACTGGAGTTGGAGATCATCACGAGCTAAGTATAATGTCACGAACTGCGAATCGAAGGAGAATCACGAGCCGGTCTTTGAGCATGGACAGTGAACAGACTGAATGGAAATTTGGAGTTACGAACCAAACTGGGATGAAACCAAAACCCGAGATGCAAAGGTAGTCCAAATGAGATGTTGTAGCTCAGGATCCAGATGGGAACCAACGAGTTAACTTCATGATTAGGCTTTGCTGCGGGATTTGTGCAAAAGGGTTATCGATATCCATAAGTTTAGTTTACCACTGAGAGACGGATTAGTGGCTATGGATCAGTGCAGTGGAGCCTTCATGACTCCATGGGGTAGAGTGATCATAGCAAAGAATTGGGTGATCAAAGTGGTAGATATCGTATGCTTTACGCACTAAGTGAGAGATGTGAGGATGATTGCTATGTTTGATGTTTGCTATCACCATGACCCCCACCCCATATTACTTTTACACTTTATGTTAGTGTTACCTTAGAGTACTATACATCTTGTTGTGCTAACTCTTTGGTTGCAGGTCCAGGTTCAGGTATGATTGGATTATACCTGTTATTGTTCTGTTTTGTTGCTTATCGCTCATACCAGACTTTTTTCTGACCCAGAGTTTTATGTCTCTTCTTATTACTCTGGGTGCTCTTAAACGGGCAGACTAGAGACATGCCAGGTGATCATACACGAGTAGCTGTACCGGAGACGAGCAGGAGGCTTCTACGTATGATACATACATACATATATATATATATATATATATATATATATATATATATATAATCTCCCTGTGTCGCTGCTGGTCACTACTTTGGGCATTAGTAGTGAACCTTTCTTATTTTGCTTCGGAGACAGTTTTAAAAGTTGTAATAATGATGATGTGGAACATAAGCTGTATTTTGGATTTTCCGCTGCTATGATGGTTTACTTTTCATCTTATGCACTGTCTCACCTGTTTTATGTCAAAGTTATGTTATTATTATATTTTATCCCATGCGCTATGAGACATTCTACAGGTTCCTTGTTAGTTCATAGTTTCAAATTCCTTTCTTCTCTTTTTTTTTCTTTTCTTTCGACGACCATCCCGTGCTAGTTGGACATCGGTACAGCGCATTTCGAAGGAAATGTCGGCTGGTTCGGGGCGGGTCGTCATAGTATGTAACGCTTGTAGTAGAAACATGTATCATTGTATGACTTTGATTATGAAATGAAGATTCTTTTGGGGTTATTCTCATCTCGTTAATTTCAAGGACGAAATTCTTTTAGGGGGGATAATGAAACAACCTGGAAATCGAATCTCTCGATTTAAGGATTTAAGCTAAGGAAAATCCCAATTTCTTTCAAAATTTCAGAATAATAATTATTAAGATGATTTTAGAGTTTTATAAGTTGAATAACCATGTTTTTATTATACATAAGTAAGGAGACAATTATTCTCAAATTTTGTTTACCTTGAATAATAGTTTGACTTAAAATAGAAAATGTGACTGATAAACGAATCCCAGATTCTCAACGATTTGACGAATAGAAGTTGTGAAAGGTGTGATATACATACGTACACATATATGTGTATGATAACATATCCAGAATAAATGAACGAGAAGATTAATTAAGCTAAGAAGAGGTTTGAAAAAAGGAAGTAAATAAGGACAGAAAGAGTTTGCTTCCATTAAAATAATACCCACCCTAAGCACTCATTACTCTTACACTCTTACACACACACACACTCTCTCTCTCTCATTACTCTTACACAACAATACCCTTACATTATGATAGGACATGACATAAAGGGGATTCGACCAAATTATGGGGAGGAAAGGGGAGGGGTTTTAAACACTATTTCACTCATTTTTTTATTCCTAAGGATTTCGTATAAATACCCACCCATTTCACTTCGTACCTCTACACCATTTCCTCTCTGCTTTATCCTCCTTAATATCCCTAATGGCTTCCATATCCTAAGAACATTATAAGAAAAAAAAGATAGGAAATCACTCATCACTCATCTAAGCAAGTTTGGGCGTTCGAAGCTATCGCAAAACCACCTCTTATCTTCATCATAAGTGATCATCATTGAATGAAGTTCGAAGACCCAACCAAACCCCCCAAACCCAAGCTTGAACATGAGTAACTAGGAAGTAGGAGGATCTCAAGCTATTTGGGGAACCACAGGTAAAGTAGGAGTGTTTCAAGATAGTCTAGGAAGGGCTTTAACAAATTTCAATAGCACTTAAACCCGATCAAAAGAGAGAAACTAAACCTTAAATAATTTTAACTAAACACAAGTTAATGATTTTTATATGAAGTTGAAATGATTTCTATATGTATGTTAAATGTTTCTTATGAATGTCACGATAAGTGTTTGCCAAGTTTGGACGATTATATGTTTGATTGTATGGATGTTTAAGAAGTCACTTTAAATACACATCAATAAACACAAAGAAAATCACTTTCCTTTTAATTGAATGAAATGGAATGACTAACCTCTCAAAAATGGTTTTAAATGTTTTATAAATGAATTATAAACACTTCTAAGTGTTCACATGAAGTTTGGAAAGAATATGAATTTTAGAAAAAAATTAGTGTGTCGAGAAACAGTAATGCGCGATTTCACTAATTAAAAAGTGAATCTTTCATATACGAAAAATATGAGTCCAAATTTTTTAAAGTAAGAATTTTATGAATCCTTATAACCATAGGTTTTCAACGAATCAAGATTCCGTTGAGTAGATTTTAAAATATGACCAAAACAAGTTTTGAAAATTATCGCGGTTCCACGGCTCGAAATCCAGAATCTAGATTTGTTTGAAAATGATGTTTTAAATTCTATAAAATTATGGAATAAATCTTTTAAAATATTTTAAAAGTGATTTAAGTTGATTGTATGAATTTTCCAATGATTGAAATGTCGCTTTGATGAAATAAGCTTAAATGACACTTTTTGTAATACTTTGCAGCACCTTTTGATAAGAGTTGAATTTAAACTTAATAAATCTTCTCCAAATCTTTAATGAATGATTTAGAATGTTAATGAAATAATATGGAGATTGCTTTGAAGATCTATAAATCATTTGAAGATGTTAGATAATTAAATCAAACCAAAAGATATAACAAGAAATGATTTAATCTTGGCTCTAATAAGCCAACAAGTAAACCTGGTTTTTCTATTTTTGAGATCCGGATATGGGTTTGTAACAAGGAGATGTTCAGAAGAAACCAATGCCTTGACTCTCCTAGCCCTTTCTTGGACAAGGGGTAGATAAGGTTGTAATGTCCGAAACGAGTTATGTATAAAAGATCAAATTTTCTGAAGATAAATAAATCGGATTTCTTGAAGATGATCTTATTGTCAAATTATGAAGAAGGAATCCTTACTATCTGTAAGAATTTAAAGGTGGTATGATTTCTTCGGATCCATTAAATTAAAACAGACTTATCATCCAAATGATTTAATAAATAAGGTTCGATGATTCTGTATATATCCCTGAAGAGTATGTGAGGTTATACATCCTTAAAAGATGTTTTTATGAAGTAACGAATTAAGAAGTGAAGAGCACCGAATATCCAAAACAACTTTAATGGTATTTTTGCGATGATTTGTTCGAGGAGATAAAAACCAGATTAGGGTGATTCCTATCTAAAAATTACTTTGGATCAGTCGAACGTTTTCGAAGTATTGAAGGTTGAAGAATTAAGGAGATTGAATGAAGGGTCGCTATCTCTGACCCTCGGAGGATTTTTCCCATGTTACGAAATGACATCGATTCTGCATTAAATCTTCGATGTCATCGGTTTGTCCAGTCCCAAGATGAGTTGTATGGATGAATGTCCGACATTGCACTTTTAATACGCATTTACTGGTCTCCACAAATGCACATCTGCTTAGTGGCGGAGAAGACTACTTCTCTTCGCTTAACTTCCTTCTTCGAGACGTACGAGCTCAAGGGTTGTACATTAGCATAAATCAGTGGCTTGTGTTAGACATGACAATGTGACATTCAAAGTGGATAAGATGCTTGAAGGAAAAAGGTAATTGCAAACCTGTAATTAAGCCTCAACAACCGATGTTGGCAAAAACATACCATGCAGTGAGGTCAAGTGGGTAACGCCCATCAGGAGACGTTACCACCTTTCTAGATTACTCATTTTATGTCAAGTAAATGGTGTATGCTAAGAGGTGGGATAGGTCGGTTATGACCGGGGTGATAACGTATTCGGGCAGTGCACTACTTGAAAAAAAAAGTCTTTGTAACTGTTCCGACCTTACCAATTAGGCAGAGGAAAGTGGTCCTCGATACATCCTTCTAGAGGTGTATACTGTACGGAAAGGTAATCTCTTATCTTGCCATCGTATGGAATCTATTTCCTTAAGAGCTTGCAAATTCTATTGTAAATCTCATTAAGGGTGCATAATAATTGTCAAAAATTCGTTTTTATGTATTTTATTTTAATGGGTTTTATTCCGTAAGTCATTAAAAATAATGTCATACAATTTGACGTATAAAGATTTGGTTACCATAAGTTAAAAACCGGTGCCATGTATGTGTGGACGAAGTCTTATGTGGTACTCTTTATTTTAAAAAAGGTGAACTGAAGTTTCTAACACCAGTCTCATGACTGATACAGAATTGTTTTTTTCTTTAAACTGGTGTCTCTGTTTTCTTCTAATAACCTGGAGATTCAGACGGATAGCATCATTTTAGAACAAGACACCTTTGTGCGTTTTGGAGGCTACTGGAGTAGTATGGAGCTTGTGGACCCTATCATTATATTAACTTACCGTTCCGCTGCATTTATATTTACCTGCGCTTGTATGAATGAGGCATTTTAAACATTCCTGCTCGATTAGTATGTATCAGACAGTTCGCATGTATCTTATGATGTAAATTACTGAAGTTTAATACGATGTGAGATTATGTTCGTTTTACTTTCTATTTATACTTTGTTTTTACTCTAAATTAGTTGACTTTACGGCATCAAATCTTCGATATGTGAATATATTCCGAGGATGTATAGTGTCGATCGAAGAGTTTTGCCGTTTCATAAACATTTTAAATTCAAAATTTAAGCATAGATATACTTTAAAATTTATACACCTTCCTTGCATATGTTCATGCTCCAAATTTTAGGGCAAGTTTCTTGAGGAGTACGGCTGCGTATTTCAAAATTTAAAAGGTTGCTTTATAGAAGTTCCCATTTTTTTGATATTTAAACATAGATATGCTACCCTTGCTTATGTTCATGTTCCAACATGTTAGACGTTTCCAATTTCGCCAGTCAATTCTGTTAGCATTAGCAAACACTTAAAATACCTACCTCTGCCTAAGCTTATCCCATGCAACAATAAGTTAAATGATTCACTTTATGGGTTAAACTGTCAATACTGTCAATAAGCAAGGAAGCTTTAGATTTTAAAACTGAATGGCATGAATACAAATCCTTTAGGTACTATGTACACTAAACAAAACGTACGTAGTATTCATAACAAACAGTAAGAGAATACTGACACCAGACTTATAGCTGCAGTCATGCACAGGCCATGCATGCAATTTATTCACACCAGACTCCGGACACACGGTCGCTACAGCTTCAACTTCAAAACAACTGAAAATACAACGCCAAACGAAAAAGCCACCAACACCCAAAATCCATTTGCAGTATAATAACGTGAACTACCATCGTTTCTCTTATAGATCCTACTAACGGATAGTAACCCATCGTCAGCTTTCTTGCCCCTTTTGATCACCAGAGTAACTCCTGGATCGTTCATCGTTACGTTACTCCCGGCAACCACCGAGCTTGTTACTCCCTGAATGTTGCTATTGACATATATATTTATACAACAACAATCGCTTGCCTCTTTGTGATGACCAATTGACATAGATGCTCCTACATTTGGTAATTGGTTCCTTGCATTATCAGGAGCCATGGAATTTAACCCACAACCAAATGGAGAAACACACGAATTGATCCATGGTTATAATTCAAGTAAGTTTCTCTTTTGGTAGGTAATGAATATATTCTTTCACGGCTGTGCATGCCAAACAAAACTATTCACAGATATCTTGATTTCTACGCATTTCCTATGGTATGCTAACTAGTTTGTTTCTCATAGAAAAATAAAAAATAAAACCAATCTACATTCACATGCATGAAGTTTAGAATCTCACCTTCTTTGATAATATTTATATTTCTGCAATAGGTTTTGCTTCTATATTGCCATCTTCTTTGTTTTAACAAGCAAGATGTGAAAGATTCAGCTTAGTCCAAGTTATTGTTAGCTTTCTTTCCACGACTCTCTTCTTCTTCTTCTTGTTTTTTTTTTTTTTTTTTTTTTTTTTTCCACTATTATCTGTTAACTATCCATGCAGGCAATGTGTTTACCATCGGCTCACATCTATAAACTTCATAAAATGAGCTAACTTGTCTAATACATATGTTGTATGATTCTACAGAAGAAGTGTGGGTGAAGGCACATTTAATATATTTTGGAACTATGCAAACAATTTGTCGGACAATAACAAAGAATCACCAGCGCGCGAGTCTTTGCCCAATAAGAAATAGAGTTGAGACCAACTAAAATAAACATTTTGAGCGACACCGGTTATTTTAGACGTCGGTAAAAGGAGAGCTGTAATTTTTATTGAAGAATGAAATATGAACTAGGGAGACGCTACAAAGCCCGAAAAGTAGGGGTCAGGAAATAAGCGCAATTCATGGGGAGTTGTTGGATTCAAGGAGTGGTGGAAACAACAGCCATCAGATCTGTTTCCTGACATTTTGACAAACTAATTTTCGGGCATTCTAGCATTTTCGTATGAATTATATAATGTTGTAATAGTTACAGGAGACTTGTACACGTTGGACACAAATGCAAAAGCCACACGGGCTGAATATAATGTACATAGATGTAAATAAATGAATAGTGGACTAAGCCCAATTACTTATCAAAAGATATATAATATCTCATTTGACTGTTGGAATCCCTATTTGCTTCAATTCGCCCCTTCAATTGTATCTAGGGTTTCCTCCATCTCCTTCGTAACTGCTGCTGCCATCAACTACTCTCAAATTTTCACGAAATCTCTGGAAGCTTTTAGCTGATAGCGCCTTGATTAATACATCCGCTCTCTGAAAATTAGAAGGAACATGCTGAATCTCCAGCTTCCCTTTCTCTATCTCTTCGCGTACGAAGTATAGATCTATGTCTATATGCTTCGTACGCGAGTGGTGTATGGGGTTAGAGGATAAGGATATCGTGCTTAAGTTATCGCACCAGATGATTGGTCTTTTATCAATCGCAACCCCAATTTCTTTAAGCAAGTATCCAATCCACATCAATTCGGCGGTGGTGCTGGCAACTGCTCTATATTCTGCCTCAGTACTTGACCTTGAGACGGTCGATTGCTTCTTGCAGCACCATGAAATCGGATTTGATCCCAAGTAGACACAATAGCCAGTGGTTGATCTTCTATCATCATGATCTGAAGCCCAGTCAGCATCACTATAAGCATGTATATTAAGATTATTGTTATTATTTGCTTTTATGGATGATCCATATTCTAGAGTTCCCTGTAGATATCTAAGTATCCTCTTAACAGCCTTCCAATGTTCTGATAACAGGCATTGCATAAATTGACAAATTTTGTTTACGTTGAAACTTATATCTGGGCGTGTTATGGTCACATATTGAAGCGCTCCCACAATGCTTCTGTATAATTTGATATTGTCTAATGACTCACCCTTAAATTTGGATAACTGTAAATTGCTAGTCATCGGAGTAGGTAGAGACTTGGCCTTGTCCATGCTTGCACGAATGAGAATTTCATGTATGTATTTCTTTTGCGATAAAAACATGTCTGCACTTGTCTTCTGTTGAACTTGGATACCCAAAAAATAGTTGAGTGTGCCCATGTCTTTAATAGAAAAGGTTTTATCCAAAAAAATTATTATGTTATTTATATCAATGTCGTCATTCCCTGTGATTAGAATATCATCAACGTAAACAAGTATGTGTATTGTGGCTCCCCCTTTGTTTTTCATATATAGAGAGCAGTCTGACTTGGTCATAGAAAATCCTAGTTTGGTGAATGTGATTTTTAACTTGTCATACCAAACTCTCGATGCTTGTTTTAGCCCATATATGGCCTTGTGCAATTTACAAACTAGACCCTTGCTTTCTTCACTGATATACCCCTTAGGTTGATGCATATAGACTTCCTCCTTTAATTTTCCATTTAAGAAAGCATTATTCACATCGAGTTGTCTGATTTTCCACTGATTTGATAGTGCAACAATCATAATAATTCTGATAGTTGTGGGCTTGACGACAGGGGAAAAAGTTTCATTAAAATCGAACCCAAACTGTTGTGTATAACCTTTTGCTACGAGTCTAGCTTTATATTTGGACACACTTCCTGTAATAACCCGGAAATCCGAGCCAATTTAAAATTTTTATCTTGAAAATTTTAGTGAATTTTGAGTATTTAAAATGAATTATTTTAAACAATGACGACGAGAAATTTATTTTGAATAGAATTAGAACGTATATATTTATTTGAATCGTCGTTAGAATATAAATATTTATTTTAAATTATAAAAGGGATTGAAAATGGCGCGGTAGTTCGAAAATTCGATTTCAAATTTCAAATGAATGTACAGGATTCAAAATAAACCAGATTTTTGCAAAACCAAAAATATTAGAATCTATTTGAGAATATCTTTCCAACGAATCCGAAAAATTGAAATTTCATAGCGGGAATCAAAAGATACGTCCAGTTGAAAATTCAGAATAGTCGCTATGGAATTCTGGCCCTTAAAAATGGAAATTTTGCAAACGACCTCTGTTTTCGACGAAACCACTTTTTTTGATCCGGAATGTCAGG
Source organism: Allium sativum (assembly GCA_030737875.1). Taxonomy (NCBI): domain Eukaryota; kingdom Viridiplantae; phylum Streptophyta; class Magnoliopsida; order Asparagales; family Amaryllidaceae; genus Allium; species Allium sativum. Next base: position 536,707,946 of record CM060926.1, read on the forward strand.
TTATTGCTAGATTCCAAAATTCGTAATTTTCTGAATCAATATGTGAGTGTGGCAAAGTAAAACGTGTTTTGACAATTATAGTCAATTTTGATCGACCAGAAATTGACCATTTTTCAAAAGGTCTCAGAATTTGACGAGATTAGTTTTGTTAGGACCGTATCATCAATACGAAGCTAGAAATAATTTTTCGGGAATTTTTAGAGTTAATATGTGGCCCCGGTAAATTGAAATGTGGGTTCAAATTGAATATATACTGATTTATATTTTAATTTAAATGAAAACTGATCGTAGCGGTCGAATTGGCCAATGATACATATCCCATTGTGTTCGAAATAGGGGTAATTAGCTAGAGGCGACAGTCGTTGGGTTTGATTTAAAGTTCGAATAAAAAGTCAACCCTTTTTTAAAATAAATTAAATATTTATATAAATATAAAAATAAACCCCCTTTTCTCCCATACATACGGTCAGGCCCCCCGTTCATTTCAAAATTAGAAAAAAGAGAAAAAAACCTAAAACCCGTTGACCCCGTTGTTCTCCCCCAACTCGACATCGCAGGCCGCCGTGGCGCCTCCTCGTACGCTGCCACCTGCCGCGCCCGCTTCTATCGACGTCGCCGCCGCCGTGGCCCCCTCTGGCCAGCCCCCCCTACGCCCTCCTCTCTCCAATACGATTCTGCAGCGCCCCTCATCCACCGTGAACCCAAATCGCACCAACACCTCCGACCAACCGCTATCAGCGCCAAATCCCTCCACCTGCAGCGCAACAACGAACCCCCTCCCTCTCCCTAATTCGTATTGTAAGTTTTTTTCTTTTACTCTTTATTCCTATATTAGTTTTTAAAATAGGATTTTCAGCTTTAAAATAGGATTTTTCAGTTTTTTAAAATAAGATTTTTATGCTATTCAAAATACGATTTTTAATTCATGAAAGATTATATTTTTAATTAATGAAAGATAATATTTTTAACCCATGAAAGATTATATTTTTAACCCATGAAAGATAATATTTTTAACTCATGTAAGATTATATTTTTATTATAAAGCTAGCGAAGTAAAGATTAGATTTTTATTATGAAATTGGTTATGTAAATACGATATTTGGTTATGTAAAAATGCGATCTTTAAAATACGTTATAGCGATAAAGATTCGATTTTTATTTATTATGAAGCTAGTAAAATAAAGATATGATTTTTATCATGATGTTACAGAAATAAAGATACAATTTTTATATAAGTTCTAGCGAAACAAAAATGCGATTTTATTATCTTGAAGGCGGTATAAAAATACGATTTTATAAAGAGAGCGTTGAAATAACAATGTGAATTTTTATAAACATCGGTATAAAAATGTGATTTTCAACATAATATTGCGTGAAACAGATCTCGTTGGAAACACGACGAAGATTTTCTACATATGAAGAGTCGCGGCGTTTGGTTTAGCATCTAGTTTAGAACTCCTCACTTTTAATTTATTTTCTAGTTAAAATATATACTAGGATGCAGACGGTGCTTAGCAACACCTGACACCCGTCGTCCACAGACCATGGATGACTTGGTTGTTTGATTGTCGTGTTGTGAAAATTGATTGTGTGAGTGAATAAAATATTTTATAGTTAAAAATATAATTTTTAACATGTATATAAAATAAATATTTATAAACAAATTGGACGATTTGTTTATATACACTGATTTGACTGATACTGTTTGGGACGATAAGTTTTACACATCGCCCAACTGCACAAATAAAAATCTGTGTTTGTTGATTTGAAACCCCACATGGGTATTGGGATGATATTTGACGTACACTAATCCCGATTGTTTAGTTGTATGTCAATCGATGGGTTGACAGACTGTGTAAGCGTTAATTATTTATATTTAATGCTTATGCAGTTGTGTGGTGCACTCTTGATGATGGTTGATTATTTATCGTTGCTATTATATACATGTGTTGTATGGAATCCATATAATTAACATTATATGGTAATTGATTGGGCCTCATTCTAATTTGGAAAATAAAGAATAGAATAAAATAAATATTCATGTGTATAATAAAATAAATATTCATGTGTTGAATAAAATAAATATTCATGTGTTGAATAAAATAAATATTCATGTGTTGAATAAAATAAATATTCATGTGTTGAATAAAAATATATATTCATGTGTTGAATAAAAATAGAAAATTCATGTGTTGAATAGAATAAAAATTCATGTGTTGAAATAGAATAAATATTCATGTGTTGAATAAAAATATATATTCATGCGTTGAAGAAAATATTCATTTGTTGAATAGAATAACGAAGTTATTGAAATATATAAAGCTATGTTGATTAGATTGACGCCATTTTGACGTGAACGATATTTATATCGATTTTATTCATTTTTATAATGAATATAAAAAAGGAAGTGATTTCAATATATAACGTTTTGAAAATATTATCATTTATAGATTAATGATATGGAATATTCAATTTTGACTAGAAATTGAATATGAAGTTGAAATCGTTTTGAAAACGAATTTAAAACGATTTCTAAAATACGTTTTGAAAGGAAATCGGCGAAATATATATATAATATATATATTATATATATAGAATGGCCTGAATAGAACGCGCCGCGCCGCGGTAGTTCGCGAATTTCGACCATTGACTTCGAATGGATATTACGGGAGATCCGACCGTCGGATTCTCCTAAAACCGGAACCGTTGGGTTCGTATTGAAAAGAGTTTTCTAACGAATATTAGAAATTAGAAATCTAACGGTTGGATTTGGAATTATGTCCAAATCAAATTTGGAAAAGGTTGTTGTAAGTGCAGTTCGATGGCCTTTGATGGAAATCGACTGTACGGGCCTTGATAAAATTATTAAAAATATCAATAATTAGTGTAAAATCATAAGAAATGTTTTGGAAAGAATTGGGATGAAAAACTCCATATTTGAAAAGATAAAAATAGATTTTTATCGAAAGGAACTAGTTTTGAACTAGAATTAGAATCCATTTATTTTTAAAATAAATAAAGTGGATTTGAAAAGGGTTTTAAAAGTAACCAGAATTTCCAATAATTGAATTGGAATGGATTTGAATCGAAATTGTCTTTGGAATATTCGATGTTAGATTTCGTGATTATATAGATATTGTTATAGAAATTTGAAAGATATATTTATATCGTTATTTCCAATACGATATTTGTTGGTCGTAGAATTTGATATTGAATATAAGCCGATATATTTTCTATTCAGAGCCTTGTATTTAATATCAATTGGGATTTGGGTTTGTCGTGAATGGTGTCTTCATTAACACTGTTCTTAAATCCAGTTGAGAAAAAGATTAAATCTTTTTATTTAGATTTAATGAAGTGTACCAATTAAATGGTATTTAATTAGAATTGAATTTGAATTGATTTTTGGGTTTATCGTGAACGGTGTTTTAAATAACACTTGTTCTTTAACCCAATAATTAATGAAATGTGATTTTGGGTTTATAGTGAACCGTGTTTTAAATGACATTGGTTCTTTAACCCAGGTAAAGACAGGATGTGATTTCCCAAGTTAAATAATCATTGATATTGATTATTGGGAAGATTAAAACCAAGTGGAGTTTTAATGAATCTTTAATTAGATTGAAATAATCGAGAATGGAGTATCACCAGTTTTGCTCCAGGCGATAGTTAAATCTTTAATTAGGTTTGAACGTGAAATGGTAATTGAGTTTACCGATAACACCGTGGTGTTAGATATGAAGTATTACCAGTTTTACTTCATGGGATGAATAGGTTGGGATTGGGAAATAAAATAAATGATTACTTCGGTGTGGTTCGCTAATCCCGACTAATTTGAATTGATATTCAAAGGAAGATTAAATAATAAATTTAAAGAATTTATCTTTGATAAAATTAATGGGAACCTTTCCCAAAGTATAAGAATATTTGAATAGAATATTCTGAATTGGAATGAGGCGTATGTTGTGTTTGTGTAACACTTGTTTATTATATACGCGAGTTATTCAAAAAGACCGGGTTTAACCCATTCTGAATAACCAATTCGACGATGTGTCAAGGATGAAGACGGTGGTCGAAGACCGGAGGTCTTCACATCATTTGGGTGATTACTGATGATCTTGATTGGGCTGTACACCCAAGAGGAGGGAATCAGTTGGTGATTGTCCAGACGTACTTGGAGATCGATGGATATGCGAGGTACAAGGTGCCTCCGGTTTCATTCAGACCCAGAACGAACTTGTAAATGGACTGTGTGTCTGACATTGGATTTTATTCTGTGTGATTGATTTTTGTTAAATATATATCTGTTTGGCGGCGGAGAATTTATTCTCTTGCTTAACGCCCTTCTCTGAGATGTACGAGCTTAGAGGTTATGTATTGGTGGATATCAATTACATGGAGTGAATTGCCTAAGTGGCAAATGATCAAGGCTTTTGTTGAAAAGCAAAGTCTTGTGGTTGATGATCAAAGCACGGCCTGTGTGGCATAGCATTGTGTAGCGTTGATTCGCGAGCCTCACACCCCGGTTGTGGACCAGAAATGGGAGAGGACCTCAGGGAGGGCATGCATTTCCTTCTAGCTACGGTGGTGTCAGTGACCTACCAGCCCTGACATTTATATTATTTTCACCTGTGTGGTTGTTGCTGTTGCGAGGCACCTCGGATATACCGGTGACTGTGTGGTGCCGATGGAGTCATTTGGCTCATTTACGCCCCAAAGGGTGGGGAAACGTAGTGTTCAGGCATAATAATCCACATCGGTGGACCGACCCTGACGATCCAAGGCTTGTCTGCGCGCTTGCCTGAGACATGGGCTAGATTGTCTCGAATTTGGTAGAGGACGATCCCTTGCCTCAGTTCACAGATGGAAATCCAATTTCCAAATACGTGACTTTGCGGTTTTGAATGTAGAGCCTAGTATGGCGACATGGTATATGGTACCCATGCCGTCTATGATTGATATTTATGATTGAAATTGTTTTGACAGTATGCACTTATAATAGTATCAAGTGATTTGTTTTTAACGTACCAAGCATGTTTGGCTATTACAAGGGAAAACCCTATCCTCCGGCTTGTGTTGCATTATGTGATGGGACCTGGGTCTTATAATAGCTTCATTTTTTCAAAAAGAATTGCGCTGTTTTGTTATATGCACTGGTATTCTTGGGAGGAAACTCATTCCCTGTTATACGGCGTGGTCCCTTGATATTCTGATTTAAAGTAAAGCTTTAAATAACTGTTTTAGTTCTCACACCAGTCACATGACTGACCTGAAGTTTATTGTTTTAACCTAAACTCTGGGTGCCCTTATTTTGACACGGGCAACTAGTAGTTTTGGTTTTGCAGATTTATATTCACAGGATCCTAATTTACAGCTGGAACGATACTCCGAAAGCTCTGTATCCGTGTATTACTTTCAGTTGTGTTTTATATTGTTTTTCCGCTGCTATGTAATTTATTGTAATCTATGATATTTTCTGTTGTATAATATTTGTTTATACTCTGTATGTTCTTGTATTCTGATGAATTGTTGTAATAAGCAATGAAATGTTCTTCTGTTTGCGTTCTAGTTTGTCGTGTTCTCAAAGCAATCAAGGGTTTCGAGCGGTCTTGGTCGGTTTAGCGATCGATTCGGATCGAGCAAACTTCCTTATCGTTACACTTCCATCTGGGTTTTTCTTCAATTTATAGGTCCACCTGCACCCAACTACGTTTTTGTTTGCTGGAGCACTCACTAATGTCCATGTATGGTTTTTCATGAGTGCATGATATTCATTGTCCATAGCAGTTTTCCAGTTTTTGTTAGATATAGCCTCTTCATAATTGTTTGGTTCCTTGCTATTGATGTCTATGGCATATACCTTTGGTTTATAAATACCACACTTGCTTCTTGTCAGCATTTGATGTTTATTCGCTGTAGTTAGTTGGTTCATTCCTTGACTGTCGCTAGTAGATGATGACCCACTGTTGTGATTGCTTTGACCTGGTTCTTTTTTATCACTTTCCCTTCCATTACTAGATTGATCTTCATGCATTTGGTGCTCTATGTTGTCATTGTTCTCCTATGCATTGCCATAGTTGTCACTGCTGTAACCTGACCTTGTGCTTGGTATATTGTCTGCATCATTGCTATGACGACCTTGTGCTTGGTATACTGTCTGCATCATTGCGTTCATTAATATGTTGCTCTGTGTTTGTTGCCTATGACCAGTCAGTAAGAGTAATAGGTGGTTGAACCAAATTGGTTGACTTGAGTATCCTCTTTGTGGTTCTAATCCTCTTATCTGAAAATGGAAAATCATTTTCATTGAAAGTAACATGTCTAGAAATATATAGCCTACCATTACTGTCCAAACATTTAAACCCCTTTTGATTGATAGCGTACCCCAGAAAGGTACATGGGGCTGATATGAAGTCCAACTTATATTTATTATAGGGTCTTAAATAGGGAAAGCATAAGAAACCAAAAGTTTTTAATCTAGTGTAGTCAGGTTTTAATCCAAAAAGAACCTTATGTGGGCTTTTTTGTTTTAAAACTTTAGTTGGCATCAAATTTATTAGGTACACTGATGTCTCAAAGGCTTCTACCCAGAATTTAAGTGGTAGTGAAGCTTGTGACATTAGTGTTAACCATGTGTCAACTATGTGTCTATGCTTTCTCTCCACTAGACCATTCTGTTCAGAAGTTTGTGGGCAAGTAACTCTATGAGTGATGCCTCTATCTTTAAAATATTTTCTTAGAGGCATGAACTCACCCCCACCATCTGTCTAAACAGTCTTAACATTGCAACTGAATTGTTTTTCAATAGATTTTAGGAAATAGACAGTTATGTTGTGGGCTTCTGACTTATTTTTGAGAAAGAATATCCAAGTATATCTACTGTAGGCGTCTACAAAGGAAAGATAGTACCTGTAACCATTATCAGTTTTGAATGGAGATGGTCCCCATAAATCTGCAGCAACAAGTTCAAAGGGACTACTATATGTAATCTCAGAATCAAAGAAAGGCAATTTATGACTTTTGCCAATTTGGCAATGGCTACAAATAAAAGATTCAGGTATACTTTCAGTAGCAAATTTTATTTTCAATCATAACATGTTTTACAGTTTTAATGTCTGGATGTCCCAATTTCTTATGCTACATACTGAAAGTATCATTGCTACTACTAGTACTAATCTGACATTATAATAATAATTTTCTTTCCTAGAACCATCTTTTGTTTTGACTTTGGAGAATTTGTACAAGCCATTATCCAAATTACCCTATAAAAGTATGTTATTGCTAATTAGGTCCTTAACAAGGCAAAATTTGGGGTGAAACTCAAAGTATACGTTATTGTCATTGGCAAATTGTGAACACTCATTAGGTTCTTGTTTATGTTAGGAACCCTCAATAGATTATTCAGATATACATGTCTCTTACCGTTAATATACCCATTACCAATGTGAGATATACTCATAGTTTCACCATTCCCCACAAGTATAGATTTTTTACCTGAGCAGCTTTTGTTACCAAGATTTAAGTTCTCCAAACTGCTTGTGACATGATTTGTTGCACCGGAATCTAGATGCCAATCGTCAACATTTAGATCATCTGTCTTAGGATCTTCTATGTTGCTCATTTGACTTCTATTGCCATATATGCTTCCATTTTGTTGATTTAGTTGTGCCACATTTACATTGGGTCTGTTTTGATTACCTTGACCTTGTCTTGCAACATTTTATTCAGTATTGAATCTGAAATAACACCGACTAGCGACATGTCCAAACTTTTCACATATTTGACATTTAACTCTGTTATTATTATTCCATCTTCCACCCCTACCTCTTCCTCTTTGGGTTTGATTACCTCTCTGCGTGTTGTTGCCTTGATTTGGGGTCTGCACAGAAGTGTTTCTTGGTTGATTTTTATTCTTTGAAACTATTGTGAAATTCAATGAGTAGTCTGGTTGACTTGCTCTTCTCTGTTCAACCCTTCCTTCATGTGCTAACAATGTGGAGTGTACATACTGTAGATCAGGGATGGTTTTTTGCGATGCAATAAAGGTAACTATTGATTCATATTCTTTGTCTAATCCTCCAGTAATGTAAAGAACATGCTCGCTTTCAGATATTTTATGTCCTGTTGTTGCAAGTTTGTCGCATAGAATCTTGATTTTGGTCAAATACTCACTCATACTCATGCCATCTTTCTTGATATTCTGCAACTGACTTCTGTAATGCATTATTCTTGATGCAGATTGTGAATTGAATATCTGCCCTATTGCAGACCATATTTCATACGATGTATTGGCTCCAATAATCTGTGACAACAGATTTGCGCTTATTGATGGAATAAGCCACGATGCCAAGAGGATGTCTTGTTTCTGGTACATAACATAATCCTCGTTGCTAATCAGGTTGCCTTCTTTGTTTTGTTTCATCACAGGTGGGATGCTAACGGTTCCCTTGATTAAATCTTGTAATCCATAGCCCTTTACGGCGGTTTCGACTTGGTATTTCCACAGCATGTAATTATCATCGTCTAAAGGGATGCTAATTACATGGCTTTTGAGTTTAACCAGAGAGATAGCCTGAGGTGGAACTCTCTCTGAATCATTGCTTGAGGTTGCGGAACTGACAGTATCGTTGTATCCAGTCATGATGGACTGGCAAAAGCTGGATAATACTCTGATACAATATACTTGGATGGCAGAAATTCATTAATCTTGGATTCTACAACCAGTTGCTATGAAATCAGATAGGAATAAATGGGTCTTGGATGAAAATATGACCAAGAACGCTCTGATGAAGATTCAATCTTCTGTGGCTTCTTGATCCGAGGGAAAAGAAAAGAGTTGGAGCCTGCAAACTGATTTGAACGATACTCCACTATGATTGAAGGGATACTTCGATGATGATGATGAATCGAGGACGGCGAGTTTGCAATCTTGCACTCACGCAACCGGATTCACTGAGAAGTATAAAATCCTTTCTATATCCATTGTTGCAAACTAGAAAGAAAACTGATGTACAGATCTTGATTCTTGCCGTTAGGCTTTTTAATGCTCTGATACCATAAAAGGAAAACTGTAATTTTTATTGAAGAATGAAATATGAATTATATAATGTTGTAATAGTTATAGGAGACGTGTATTTATATACGTTAGACACAAATGAAAAAGCCACACGGGCTGAATATAATGTACACAGATGTAAATAAATGAATACTGGGCTAAGCCCAATTACTTATCAAAAGATATATAATATCTCATTTGACTGTCGGAATCCCTATTTGCTTCAATTGTCAGGCAGTTTGACTATGATTAACTGAGTTAGAATTATCGTAACAGTAAATTTTCAGTTGGCATAAGTCATAACAGTCGATTATCATTTTTGGTATAGTTGGTATATATATCTAGTATAGAATACATATGGTGACGAAAATTTTACCAGTTTTAGGATAAAACATTGGTAGTATTTTCTCAAAATTAACGGTGCTTTAAGTAGACTTATAACATATGGATATTCATGTACATCTAGAAGTAACTTTAATTTAGGAATCATGTTCAAGTGGTAAGGGTCACAGTTATGAAAGGCAGGCGAAAGCACGCATCATGACATGGTGCAACTCAACATTTGCATTATTCATGCCTAGGGCTGTCAACAAATATCCAAAAAACTCGATATCCGTCCGATTTCATATCCGAAAATATGAAAAATATCCGTTATCCGGCATTATCTGAAAAACAAATACGGATATCCGAAAAGTTTTTCAGATACAGATATGGTTATAGTGGTATCTGTATCCAAAAAATATCCGTCCGACTAATTGATGTAATATATATAACTCAGAATAAAAAAACAGAGTTAGTAATTATTTTGTAACTGTTGGATGTTACTATAAATATATTTTTTCCAATTTTGGTAAAAAAATGGTAGTTTTTAATTTTGGAATATTTTTGTGGATATTAGTATAAAACAATGTTTTATCATCGCATTTTTTTATTTCCTGGTTTTTTTATAAACAATAGTATAAAAATTATTTTATGTTGTTCCAAACTTTTTTATTTATACTCTTAAATGTATTAATTACTGACAAAACGGATAACGATATCCGTTCGTATCCGAAAATTAAGCGAATACGGGTATCCGATATCCGAAAATTAAACGGATACAGATATCTGATATCCGAAAATAATTTCGGATAAGGATATGACACTATCTGTATCTGAAAGCATCCGTTGATAGCCCTACATGCCTGTGGCGTAACACAAATGGAAAAGCTATAATTAGTATTATATTTAATAGAGAATCCACAAATAATATATTTTGTGATAGTGGTTACAAAGTTTTGAAACCGTGAGTAATATAACACAATGGATATAAATATAGCATTTTAAATCTTCTTAATCATGATATATCATGATTGGATATTAGTGTATCTATTGAGAATGGAGTATGTCTTGTTCTCCAAAATGTTGAATGGTTTTTACTCATCACTGCTGAGGGCATGTAGAGGTAACATACTGATAATTATTGCATAAATACATAATGACTCACTCGAGAGCGTTTTCAGTTAATTTAACTAAATCAAACACAAAATATTGATGTGATTGATTTACGTAGTTGTCTCGACTTAAGAATGCCTTGAATCTTCAATACTATAGCTCTACTTTGATTACAGTCAAATCACAGCATGACGTTCACTGAGTAACTATAGTTGGATCAAGTGGAAGTATTGAAAGTGAAGCATTTTTTAAGAAAGAGCTCATCTCCTCGGTTATAAAAAGCTAGTATCATTATCAACTAAAAATTATTGATCAGAACATTTCAGTTAATAAGTACTATTATTATTGAACCATTGACTTTTTATTATGACTATAGAGTTGTATGTGAATGATATTGGAATTCTAACCATTATCAAATTCCATAAGTTCAAAGATATATAGTATGGTGACAAAGAATCGATCTATATAAATGCCACAAATGAGTAATGCTTATTAAATTAAAATGGGATTTTATCGAGACTGAATGAGCGATAAATTCAACTATAATGTCATGCGACTTGCTTAATGATGTGTGAATGTTAACATTTAAATAATTTGAAGTTTATTGTTGACTAAATTTACACCTAAGAGTTACACAACTAAAAAAATGAATTTTCTTAAGACCAAATGATTTAATTGATTTATAATTATTACAAATTAATTAATATTTTTGAGATATTAATTATAAAATTTGAACACAACATATGAGAAATAAATAATATTAAATATATCTATAATATCATAGATATATCAATCAATGTATGATAACGATAAGCAATTAAATTAGATTTAATTGCGTAGAATTTTGGCTTGGGTTAAATTGGTTTAAAATCCTCATTAGGACTTCAATTTTTTTTCTTTTGCAAGAATTAGGGGTAGGTAAAACTTAGGTAATAAGCTTGGAAATGCATGGTGAAAGTCAAGAAAGTGTCGGTAAACCTATTTTGCATAATTTTCTCTTTATTCCAACCACAAATAAGAATCTACATGGAATTAATGACATATCTGATTGGTAACTCTGATTTCATATTACTAATATTATGTTATACTTCACAATATATAAAATGCACATGACAGAACCATGTGTATCTATATATATTTACATATGTATGTGTATGTATGCATATGCACGTGTGTGTGTGTGCGTATATATATATAGTGTGTATGTGGATGTGTGTGTATATGTTTGTTAGATGTTAGGTAAGTGAGATTTTTGTAGGTATATGTAGTTGTAACAATTAGATTGATCATGTGCATGATATAGAACCTTATGTTTATAAATTATTGACACCAGAATTGGTTTAACCTACCTAATTGAATGTGTAGAGAAATAAAAATGAAGAAATGTAAATGAAAAATAAGAAAACAAACAACATACATGATTTATAGTGGTTCGGGTTAAGTTTGCCTAATCCACTTGCTCTTTTCTAATCTTTATTAATAAACTTGAGCGGTTGCAAGTACTTGAGGTTGAAATAACCTTGATTACAAAGATAAAAAAATGTCTGTGAGTTTTCAAAGAGCCAATTGATCCTTGTTTCTTTAATGGGTCTTCAATTTATAGGCTATAGAGTGTCTGGATCAGCCTGAGATCATAGAGAAAAGCTCAAGGATATTGGTAGACCAATTTTGCAAAATGACATGACCTCCCTTAAAAATAGGATTACCTGGGGAAATCCGTATCGGGGCCGACTTGGATTCTTTTCTTCATTTTGGAGTTTGTTTAGAGGCTGGCTTGATCAGAGTGTTTGAGAGCCAATCTGGAATGCTTTAAAGTGTTGTATTATGTTAAGTCACCAAAGTGCTAAGGCTTTGTCAGCTTGGAAGTTGTACACGATCACACAGATCTGGAAGTGGTCAGTTGGCCGAAGTACGATAATGAACTTGACCAAGTTGGGACCATAAGAAATATCAACCTAGATAGTGCCACCATGCTAACCCAAGAATATTATTTTGACCGAGTCAAGGCGATGATCTTGGCCTATCCGAGCAATAGACCATGTCGACCTGAATCCTTGAAGTGCTTGACTTTAGGGGTTTGTGAGTCCATCTTCTAATCCAGGCTATTCTATGTTTGAGTAAACTCGTGCTTAAGTCATAAGTGATCTGACAATGAGAAGTCAGAAGCATGACGACCTTATCCAAAGGCAGGTCAACACTTTGCCTCCCAAAGTACTTTGTGTTGCAAACGGAATGGGATTTGAGTATGTTGATTTGTATAGACTTGTCGATGTAGTTTCTGAGGTAGTCATGATTTCCTGAAGTCATTTCAAAGAACCGTTGTATCAATTTGAACGATCTTGATGCTCGAGTCAACTTAGTCTATATAAATGGCAAACCAAGCTTCTTTCATCCATGCCTTTGTCTGTCAAATTAAAGGATTCTAGATTTCTTACAGTCTTAGGTAACTACTCGAACCCCATCAAGTCAAGAGGTTGAGTACATCCTTTCATTTAGTTTTTCATGTCGAGTCATCAACTCCTGCGTGCGTTTGAACACGTGTAGGTCATTGCTGTACAATATCCTTGTGCTTGCTAGTCAAGCATGTCTTTAAACCGAGTCAAATCCATTGCATGTGTCCAAGCGTGTGATCTCCATCTGCTACTTCACCACTTCCATTGTTATTTCATTCATAGATTTTTGGTCATTCCTTTTTTGGATCTGGGTTGGTGCCCGACCTGGATTTGTGATCTTGGCCCCGGATTACGTGTCGATCTGGGGCGACCTATCAGTTCAGAGAGGGTAAATGAATTGTCTCCCCCTTAATAATATAAAAGTCAGGCCTCCCCCTTCTCCCTATTCTACATATCTTCTTCTCCAAATACTCCTGCTAAATCGAAAGCCTTTCCTCTCCTAATTTCAAGATTCAGAACCGATTGTCACCTGCATCCTCCCCAACCTTGAGCCTTCCACTAAGAATCACCATCAACTTCTACCCAGGATATCAATCTATAAGGTGGATCCTTATTGTTTGATGCACATGTACTGTAAAATCATAGTTGTAGCTAGGGTGCACTAGTGATGGAGATGGGTTTGAGAGGAGGCAGCATAGTAGCAAGGAGGCGGAGACGTGGAGGTAAGGGGGAGAAGAGGTCACCACGAAGTGGTTTGTTGGAGTTATTAAGGTGGAGATGGAGGATGAAGATCGAGCGACAAGGAAGGAGAAGTCAATTGGACGAGAACGGTTGAGAACGTGGAAAGGATAAGGTGTGGTTTGGGTAGGCTGAAGACAAGGGAGGAGGAGTTGTGAAAAGTAGACGTTTGGAAGGGAAGATAGAAAAAAAGGGTAAAGTGAATGGGGTAGATATCCTGAATCGGCATGATCCGGATTGGCAAGGATCTTGGCAAATCCGTCTTAGTCAGTCTGGATCGGGTGAGGGTCTTAGCCTACCGGTATTGGTAAGACTCCTAGCCGATCCAAATAGGCCAAACTAGATTTGTTAAGCTTCAAATTGAATCTTGAGTCACTTTAGATATGGACATCTCACAGGGAATGATGATGCATATTTGCATATGAACTCTGAACTTTGACATTTAGTATTAGAGCATATATGGACTAACATATGAACATGACTATGGATTGCGTTGATGACTGAGTGATATTCCCTACAAGATATCCGATCTTTAAGTAATAGTGTCAGGACTAGGTGAAACGATCAGAAATTACATAACCCAATCATTTCTACATTACCTAACGGTGTCTTTAATTACATAACCCCAACCAGTTAAGTTTGTGGGCCTATATATAAATATTACCCAACCACCCAGATTTACTTAACCCACCCACTGTTTCAACCAAGTTTACTTATCCCCTATTTAAGTTCATGTTCATATAATCCCTATGGATTCAACTAGGTTAAGTATTCCAATTCATTACCATGTCCATTTATGGTTATAATGTGCTCTCACATTAAGCCTACCACTTGTGGATGCTGGATACGCCGGTCGGTTCCGGGCAGACTTATTCCACAAGTCGGACTTAACCTCCTGTCTCAGCACGTCTCATATTTATGCACCTAAACCCCTCACATTATATTTCACCACTTGTGGTCGCTGGATATGCTGGGAGGTTCCGGGCAGACTTCCACCACAAGTGTAATCTAACCTCATGTCTAGGCGCAGTTACAGTTCCCAATTACTGTAATCCTAGGCATTCCATTATCAGCCAATTTTACCTATATCGTTATAGGTTTCATTCCCCTTTTCCCCAAATATGTTCATAATGAATTATATGCCCTAATTTACATTCAAAAACATTACTCAAGTTATGCCAAATTTCCCCTTTACAAATTATGCCAAATTTCAATGTTTTTCCCCTTGTTCCCCGTTTAACGTGTTCGCATATTTCAGTGGCATGCCTAGGCTCGAAAGTAGCCTAGCTATATAAAATAAAAAGGAAAGGATGAAGGGAAGATGACAGAAATGATTATAATAACAAAATTGACATAAACATATAGCGGCTCATTGATAAGATGGGCATATAAACAGATTTGGTGAACATGAAATGATAGAACTGATTCTAACATAATAAGGATGTCACAATAAGCATGATAAAATCTAAACAATAATTTAGATGTCCAATTAATAACAGATCTAATTTAACTACAAACATTATTAGTATAAGGTGATCTAAATAGTGAAGTAGATCTAAAATCAAAGGTACATAATAAAGGTTAAGGTTCAAGTCATAGTTATGCCAGAATATCATAGGTTCACAAGTTATTACAGATTTGATATGATTCAAGAAGTCACAGGCATAGTCCAAATCACAGTCATATCAAGTTTTACTTTTTAATTATTTAAATCTAAAATTAATTTAAACTCACAGTGTTTGGATCTAGAAAGATATAAGAAGAAGAATAGCAGAGGTTGAATCACAGATCTACACTTAAATAACTCGATTAACTTGATTGCAGAAGAAGGAAAAGGTTTGATTTAGTCTGGGCACCGACAGCATCTAGGCCTCCATTATTTTTTAGTGTAGAAAATAAGATAAATAGAGCCATATTTATAGTCGCCAGCCCCAAAACCCTAACTGCCACGTCTGCCCTAGGGGGGGTCGACCCCCCTTATGGGGTCGATGGGGTCGACCCATGGGTCGACACCCCTAAGCTGGATTTTTTAAGCTCTTTGAAATTTTTATTTTCGAACTGTTTTTTGATTTTTTGAATATTATATATATAAATATATAATTCTCTTGCGCGTATACAAACTTCAAAGCTTCGTAACTTCTTCATACGGTGTCCGTTTTAAGCAAACCAAATGTCTATCTTGACTAGAATTTTGAGATGGACACAATGCAGTCCGTTTCCCTAAATTTTGAATATTAAATTAATTATATTTTAAATTTTCCTCTTTAGTGTTGTTAAAATTACGAGGTGTTACATTATCTCTTACTCAAAGGATTTCGTCCCCGAAGTTTCCAAGTTAGGAAGATTGTATATCCTACCATCCATCACCCATCTACTCATCCACCTATCATAGGCATCCATTGTCCTTAAAGACTTTTAATGCTTATATGAACATATGCAAAGGTGTGTGTATATGTCCTAATAATAATGCGAAGATCAGGCGGTCTACTAATTCAGTCAACCTCCTTAATGCAATGTATGTTAGTGCCATGAATCCAACATGTATGCAACAACCCTATTATAACATGTAAGTTCTATATGGGCATACAATCATCCGTCCAAATGCAACATCCATATGATGATACATTCATTTCCATCCATTAAAAGAAGAAAAATGCACAGACAACCAAATGAAGTATGAGATTTATTGAGCTGATCTAGTGCCTAATGTGTGTGTGTATATGCATCCTCGAGCAACCACTAGCAAACACTTGCATCCACTTGCATCCATCAAACATAACATGCCTCAAACACATGTTTACATTTATGCGATTCTTACCTATAGGTTGAAGATTCGATTGATAGGACATACTTTAAATGATAAAAACAAGCGTAAATAAAAGCTTCGGAAAAGGAGTTAAGAACATACCCTCGAGAAGAAAAGGGTACGAAGGATGAATCTTTTCTTTGGTCTGCCAAGTCGCATATTCTGGGATATCTCCCCATTGAACTTTAACCAACTTGACTTCTCTATTGCGTAGCTTCTTAACTTCTGATCCAAGAATACGGGAAGGAACTCGTCTGACTGACGCCTCCTGTTCCACCTCTACTTCCTCCAATATACTCGGCTCAACTACTTCTGCGGTATCATGCAAGCACTTCCGCAAATGAGAAACGTGGAAAATATCATGAACGCCAGATAATCTCTCTGGCATCTTTACTTTATAGGCCATTTTGCCAATCCTTTCTGTTATGGGAAATGGTCCTACAAATCTTGGTGCCAATTCCCTACAGATCTGAAGCGAACCACATTCCTCAAAGGTGACACTTTAATGAAAACCATGTCTCCTACCTCAAATTCAATGTCATTCCTTCTCTTGTCTGCGTATGGTTTCTGCCTATCTTGAGTGTTATTCATTTGTCGTCTAATAAGATCAATCGTCTTAGACGTTTCTCTAACCATATCTAGTCCAAGAAATAACCTTTTTGTAGATTCCCACCAATAAGTTGGTGACCTACAGGGTCGTCTGTATAATGCTTCGAAGGGTGCCATGCCGATGCTAGCATGATAACTGTTGTTGTAGGCAAACTCCACTAAAGGAAGATGCTCTTCCCAAGTCCCTCCGAAGTCTAGGACAGATAGCCTCAAAAGATCCTCAAGAATTCTGTTCACCCTCTCCGTTTGTCCATCGGTCTGAGGATGATAAGCGGTGCTTAAACATAACTTTGTACCTAATGCTTCTTGCAAACTCCTCCAAAATTCACTAGTGAAAATAGGGTCACGATCGCTTATAATGCTGGAAGGTACTCCATGAAGACGGACTATCTCACGAATATAAATTGCTGCCAACCAAGTTGTCGTCCTCTTACTCTTAACGAATGAAATGAGCGCTCTTAGTAAGTCTGCTCACCACAACCCAAATACTGGTGTTTCCTTTCTTTGACCTAGGAAAACCATTTAAGAAATCCATAGAGACGCTCTCCCACTTCCACTGTGGAACCTCCAAAGGATGAAGTAAACCACCGGGCTTCTTTTGCTTAGCTTTGACTTGCTGACAAACCAAACATTGAGAAACAAACTCTGCTACATCTTTCTTCATCCCAGCACAAAAGAAAACCCTCTTCATATCCCTGTACATCTTATCACCACCTGGATGAATAGTCATCTTAGAATGATGGGCTTCCTCTAAGACTGCCTTTAACAAACTTCCAGTTTAGGGAAGACAAAACCTTCCATCTCGTCACTACCACCCTTTATCGTCAATGGAATATCTATTGAGGTGACTAAAAGTCTTCCTTTCACTGTGCCTATCCAAGATGTCTGAAATCTGTAGATCATCCCACAACGAAGCTCCTATCTGATCCATAAGAGTAGGTCGTATCTCTAGCGATGTAAACAAACCAGGCAAAAGCTCAGTGGAGGGTCTAAAATCAAAAGTTGATATGAACTCCAAGCTTTTCCTTTCCATAAATAGAGGACTTAAGGCCATCCTCTGCCTACTCAGTGCATCTGCCACCACATTACCCTTGCTAGGAGTATAAGTAGTCTCAAAATCATATGAAGCTAGGAACTCCATCCACCTTTGTTGCCTTAAATTAAGATCCTTCTATGAAAACAAGTACTTGAGAGAGTTATGATCGGTGTACAACTCGAACTTCTCTCCAAGCAAATAATGATGCCACATCTTAAGCGCAAATACTATAATAATCAACTCTAAATCATGGGTAGGGTAGTTCTTCTCATGAACCCTTAGTTGTCTACCCCCATAACACACTACCTTCCCTTCTTGCATCAGAACCGCACCAAGCCTTGTACCACATGCATCAGTGTAAACTGTAAACACTTTATTCCTATCAGGCAAGGTCAAGACTGGGGCTGTTGTTAGAGCCCTCTTCAATCGTTGGAAAACAACATCACAATCTATATCCCATGAAAACGCCAAATTCTTCTTCGTCAGCCTGGTGAGCGGGGCTGATATCTTTACGAAATCCTTAATGAACTTCCTATAATAACCTGCCAATCCAAGAAAACTTCTCACCTTCGTTGCATTCTTCGGAATTTGCCAATCTTTAACCTCAACTACCTTTGCGGGATCTACTGCTATCCCATCTTTGGAAATCACATGCCTTAGGAATCTCACCTCTTTTCTCCAAAAATGGCATTTGGAGAACTTTGCCTTAAGATGATGCACATATAGAGTTTTCAAAACTTCTCTCAAATGTTGGGCATGCTCTTCCTCACTCTTTGAGAAGATCAAGATATCATCGACAAAGACCATGACAAATTTATTTAGAAACTCCCGAAACACCCTACTCATCAGATCAACAAAATAGGCAGGTGCATTCATCAACCCAAAAGGCATAACTAGTCATTCAAAGAAACCGTCTGGAGTCCTAAAAGCAGTCTTATCTATATTGTCGTCAGCCACCCTCAACTGATGAAACCCCATGGCCAAGTCTAACTGAGAGAATACCGAGGCACTAACAAGTTGGTCAAACAAGTCATCTATCCTCGGAAGTGGGTGAATGTTCTTCTTAGTGAGTTTGTTCAACTCTCTATAGTCCACACTCAAGCGAAGCGAACCATCCGCCTTAGTCGCGAATACAACTGGAGCACCCCATTCAGATATGCTTCGCCTAATAAACCCTTTCTCAAGTAGCTCCCTACTTGCTTGCTAAGCTCTCTCCTTTCCATTAGAGCCATATGGCGCACAGGTAATGCAACTACCTTTGCATTGTCCACCAAATATATACGAAAATCGATCTCGCGCCTTGGAGGTAAGCCTCATACCTCATTAAAAACATCATAATAATCGCGGACTACTGGAACAGATTGCAGATCGTCGATGGATGCATCAAGAGACTATAGGAAACTAAGCATAACAGACCCTTGCAGGTCACAAGAAATCTCGAGGGTCCTCCCATGGCAAGTCAAATGTCTAATGACCCTACTCTCACAATCTAGAACGGCACCATACATGGTTAGCCAATCCATCCCTAGAATCAAACCCTAGCCCATAAAACTGAGCACATACGTGTAACACCCCACGTCCGTTAATGTCACCCACAAAGGGAATGCATTAAGTTTCGTGGAGCGTTATAAGTAAACAGAACAGAATATTACAAGACAGATGCATAAAATAGTACTTGAAAATTTTATAACTTCATTCCAGTGAAAACAGAAATAAGTTTGGTTACATCTTTAAACCTATTGCACTAAAACCAAGTACATAATATTAGTCTTGTAAAAAAGCCATCAGAGTACATAAATTTTAAAACCATAATCCCCAATCCAAAATGCCATATGAAAGAGAAACAAAGCTAAGCATTGCTTTCAGCACTTCAAGCAGGAAAGTCTGAATCAAGCTTCAACGTGCCCACCCTGAGAAATTGGGGGGGGGGGAGGAAAGAAAAGAGGCGAAACAAAAAGGGTCAGCCATAAAGTCTGGCGAGTCCAGCGACTTTAACAATATAATTAGTAAAGCGACATTATAAGAACATAAACCGGATGTAAGAGATGACTGTAACATAAGCAGAAACGACAAGGTAGCAAGATGAACATGATGTAACATTGACTGCGCTTCTAACCATTATAAGATATTCTCTAGACCGCACCAATACTAGTTTCATACTAAAAAATGATCCCTCTTGGCTAAATAGAATGATGATAGTTTCGTGTACTTCTAGCTGCTCTTATAGGTAACTGTGACGGCCCGCCCCGCACCAGCCGACATTTCCCATGAAAGTGCGTTGTGCCGGTGTCCAACCAGCACAGGACGATCGCCAAAGGAAGAAAAAAGAAGAGAACTTACTGGTGAACTAACAAAGAACCTGTAGAATGTCTCACAGCGCATGGAATAAAATATAACAATGACATACTTTGACACAAACAGGTGAGACAGTGCATAAGCTGAAAATTAAACATCATAGGAGTGGAAAAATCCAATTACAGCTTATGTTCCATATCATCATTATTACAACTTTAAAACTGTCTCCAAAGCAAGAGAAAGGAAAGGTACACTACTAATGCCCAAAGTAGTGACCAGCAGCGGCACATGGAGAATAAATATATATATATATGTATGTATGTATCATACGTGGGAGCCTCCTGCTCGTCTCTGGTACAGCTACCCTTGCATACCACCTAACCTGTCTCTAGTCTGCCCGTTTAAGAGCACCTAGCGTAATAAGAAGAGACATAAAACTCTGGTCAGACAAAAGTCTGGTATGAGCGATAAGCATCAAAACAGAACAATAAAAGGTATACTAAACCATACCTGAACCTGGACCTGCAACCAAAGAGTTAGCACAACATACCGCTCAATACTCTAAGGTGCCACCAACATATGGTGTAAATAATACGGGGGTGGGGGTGTATATGTCATAGTGAAAGAAAACAACCAAACATAGCAACCATCCTCACATCTCTCACTGAGTGCGTAAAGCATACGACATCCACCACTTTGATCACCATATTCCTTGCTATGATCTCTCTGCCCCCATGGAGTCATAATGACACCACTGCATTGATCCATAGCCAATAGTCTTTTCTATGTCCACTCTTCCCCATGAAGTCATAACAACTCCACTGCATTGGCTCATAGCCTTGCTACGATCACTCAGCCCCATGGAGGTGTAACTACCCCATTGCACTGATACGTAGCCTTACATTCGTCTTGGTGGTGAATCAAAGCTATAGACGTCGATAACCCCTTAGCACCCGTCCCGCAGCAAAGCCCAACTCATGAAGTTGACCCGTTGGTTCCCAACTGGATCCTAGGTACAAACTTCCCATTTGGACTACCTTTGCATCTCGGGTTTTGGTCCTCTCCGGATCGGCCTTCCTCCTTGCCTTTGGTTCGGTTCGGTCTCCTTCCCAAGCGTCGGGTCGGTTCGGCTCATGAACCTCTTGGCGGTTCGGTTCGCGCTCCCCGTTCGTGGTGCAAGCAGCTCAAGTTCTCCTCCATCAGTTCGGATCGGAGCATTTCACCGGGTCGGTTCGGATAAGCACTCCACGATCTATCGGTTCGGATGGCACCCCGAGTCGGGTCGGAGTACATGTCTCGTGGTGGCTTCGCTTTGGTCTTCTTTCCCAACGTTGGATCGGTCCGGTCGTGGTCTCCTCCAAACTTTAAGTCAACTCATGGCGTACTGGTTCGGTTTGGGTGTAAGGGACGGCTCGTGGATGGGCTACACGAATGGGTCGGTTCAGGCCTCCCCATCCGATCCGGTTTCGGGTCACAACCTACACTTTTCCTGCAACTTCCAGCGACTATTTACACGCCGCTCGACGGCGTTTTCGACCATTCTAACTGTTCTAAACAATCACAATTCATGCCAAACAGTCATAGCAACATATAACATCAACTACAAACACCAAAATGACAACTTGATAGGTTAAAATGGATCAAACATAGCCAAAAACCCACATTTTTCCCTTAAGCATGTTTAAGCATAACTAACATTAGGATTAGCAAAACTTAACCAAATTAACCCAAACTTCTAACAGAGGTCTAAAACAATATTTCAAAATTTATAAATATTTTTCCAGATTTTTAACATGTATAGATTCGCTAATTACCACTAATTACCCTTAATTATCCATAATTGGTGAGGAACTATGCAAATCACTCAACTTTGCTACAAATAGAATACCAAATCTAAAATGATTCTCTGTTTGGGTGCGAATACCAAGGCTATACAGCAGTTCTACCTTGATTCTAGTGCTAATCCGCTTTGATTTGATGTAGATTTGGCTTAATTAGCGATTAGAAGGTGATTTGGGGCGTTTTAGAAAGTGGAGGCCATGGCTAAACTTGAAGGAACGAAAAGTGGCGGCTGGAAAATGATAGAAACTGAATTTCCAACCCTATCAACCTTCCCATAACCCTAATCCCGAAATGGGCTATGGGCCCGCTCACTAATCACCCAAATTAGGCCCAGTTAAGATGTTTTTCACCATCTGAAAATTGTTTCAGCCATATCTCCCAAACGGTGAGTCCGTTTGGCTAGTGTGACCACTCTACAGAAAGGTAAACCATCATCCGAATCTAATGGAAGTGGTTTCAGGTCAAAACTCCTTCCCAATCAAAAGTTATGGCCGAAACAAGATCAGCTAGGGGCAAAACGGTCATTTAAAAATCGGCAAAATCATGAACATGGGAAATGACCCCAATAGTCGTCTCCCAAAGTTACATGACCATACGACTTCGCATGTGGAAGAAATAAATATTCTACGATTCTTCGATGCGTAGAATGCGGGTCGTTACATTCTCCCCCCTTAAGAAATTTCGTCCCCGAAATTCCTTAACCCAAAATATACAAAGGATCCCGCATGCCTACCAGCCACATACAATAATTAAACATGCAAAACAAACAAAACAAGCATATCCTAGCATGCGGAAAGACTAAATCGAGACTGAAATCTTACCAGGCGAAGAGTTCTGGATACGTCTTCCTAATGCTCTCCTCTGTCTCCCAAGTACAGTCATTCTCATTTTCGTCCCACTGAACTTTGACTAATTTCACCGCCTTCCTTCGAAGTTGCTTCTTATCGTTTCCAACAATACGCATAGGCTTGCGGTTCCCAACTGCCTCTGGTTCAACCTCGATATCATCCAACTGATCAGGTGAAATAGCCACATCGGGGTTGTGTAGAACTTCCTTAACTGGGAAACATGAAATACATTGTGAACTCCTGCCATCTTCTCTGGTAATTCGACTTTATATGCCAAATTTCCAATTTGCTCAAGAACTGAGAATGGACCAACAAATCTTGGTGTCAACTTGCCTCTCCAGCCAAATCGTATCACGCTCTTCAATGGGTAAATCTTGACAAACACCAAGTCGCCAATGGAGAACTTTAATTCTCTTCTCCTCTTATCGGCATAACTCTTCTACCTATCTTGGGCAACCTTCATTCGATGTTGGATAACCTTAATCTTAGCTGAAGTTTCTCTTATCACATCTGGTCCAAGCACAAACTTCTCACCAGTTTCTAACCAACATGACGTTGAGTTACACGGTCTTCCATACAAAGCTTCAAATGGAGCCATACCAATACTGGATTGATAACTATTATTATATGCAAACTCTACTAGATGCAAATGGTCATCCCATGATCCACCAAAGTCTAATATGCAAGCTCTCAAGAGATCTTCTAATACTCGATTCACCCTCTCTGTACGTCCGTCGGTTTGAGGATGATACGTGGTACTGAGATGTAATTCTGATCCTAACGCCTCTTGTAAGCTCTTCCAAAATCCACTAGTGAACAATGGATCTCGATCACTCACAATGCCTTTGGGTATTCCATGAAATCTCACTACCCACTTTACATATAGTTTAGCTAACTTAGCTTCTGTTCTATTCGACTTGACAGGTATAAATCTTGCACTCTTGGTCAATCGGTCCACAATCACCCAAATGCTATCATGGCCCGATCTAGTCCTTGGTAACCCATCAATGAAATCCATTGAGACTTGTTCCCATTTCCATTTTGGAATCTCTAATGGTTGCAACAAACCACTAGGCTTCTTTTGCTCAGCTTTAACTAGCTGGCAATTCATGTATTTGGATATAAACTTCCCAATGTCTCTTTTCATCCCTTCCCAGTAGTAGGTCTGCTTCATGTATCGATACATCTTGTTACCACCGGGGTGTATAGTCAGTTTTGAGTGATGACATTCTCTAAGCACTTCATCTCTCAATCCATTGACATTGGGTACAACTAGTCTTCCATTCTTTCTAAGCCATCCATTTCGATCAAGCCCATACTTGCTCATCTCTTCGTCGATTTCCATCTCTAACTTTGAGATGATTTCCAATAGGTTAGGATCGTCCCTCTGACTGGAACCAATCTGCTCAATCAAAGTGGGTCTGATCGTCAAACTTGCTAACATTTCTGGATCCAATTCGCATTTTGGTCTGAAATCATACCCAGCGATGTACTCCAGTTGCTTCCATTCTAGAAACATAGCCCCTAAAATGGCATGTCTTCTACTCAATGCATCAGCCACCGCATTGCCCTTTCCTGGTGTATATGCGATGTCGAAATCATAGGAAGCTAAGAATTCTAACCATCTTTGCTGTCGGAGATTTAGATCCTTCTGAGAGAAGAGATACTTTAACGATTTATGATCAGTAAACAAATCGAATCTTCCCCCAAAAGATAATGTCTCCACATCTTCAATGCGAATACGATCACTGCTAATTCCAATTCATGGGTAGGGTATCTTTTCTCGTGCGGTTTCAATTGCCGACTTGCATAAGCTACAACCCTACCTCCTTGCATCAGTACAACACCCAGTCTAGTACCACATGCATCTGTATATACTATCATCTCTTCATTCCCCTTAGGAATGACTAACACTGGTGCATATGTCAACTTTTCCTTTAGACTATTGAATGCAATCTCGCACTTTTCGTCCCAGACAAAAGCTTGATTTTTCTTAGTCAGCTGAGTCAACAGTGCTGCTATCTTGGAGAAGTCTTGGATAAACTTACGATAATATCCAGCTAATCCCAAGAAACTTCTTATGTCCGTTGCATTCTTGGGCGTAGACCAATCTTGTATCGTAGCCACCTTCGCAGGGTCCACAGCGACACCATTTTCTGAAACAACATGGCCCAAGAACCTCACTTCCCTTCTCCAGAAGTGACACTTAGAAAACTTTACTTTCAATTGGTGTTTGCTCAACACCTCCATCACTATCCTCAAGTGTTCCTTGTGTTCTTCCTCTGTCCTCGAATAAAAAAGTATATCGTCCACGAACACAAGAACAAATTTATTCAACTAATCTCTGAATACGCTATTCATAAGATCCACAAAATATGCTGGTGCATTGGTCAACCCGAATGGCATGACCAACCACTGATAAAATCCAGACGGCGTCCGAAATGCCGTTTTTTCTATACTCTAAGCTTCCAATCTAAGCTGATGAAAACCTGTCGCGAGATCCAACCGGGAGAACACTCTCGCGCCACTCAACTAATCAAACAAATCATCTATCCGCGGTAAAGGATACTTATTCTTCCTAGTCACCATGTTCAATTCGCGGTAGTCCACACACAATCGAAGGGAACCATCTGCCTTGGTAGCAAACACAACTGGTGCTCCCCACTCAGAAATACTTCTTCTTATAAATCCCTTCCTCAAAAGATCTCTTACTTGCACCCCGAGCTCTCGCTGCTCCCTTGGCGCCATACGACGAAGTGGCATCACTATGGGTCTGGCATCTTTCACCAAATCAATATGGAACTCAATCTCTTGGTGTGGTGGAAGTCCGGTCACTTCCTCGAAGACGTCCGGATACTGGCCAACCACGGGCACATCTGACAACTCATCATGCAGGATGTCGAGTGAATTTAGAAAACTAGCCATTTCCCCATCATTAGGTAGACCACCAAACACTACCCTCCGCCCATCATCCGCTCTAACTGTCACCAAAAAGCCCTCACAGTCTACCACCACCCCGTATCTTTGGAGCCAATCGACTCCCAAAATAATGCCAAACCCAATAAAGCCCAAAACAAAGCAATCACAAACATGCATCCATGACCCGATAAGACCACATTACGACAAATCATGCTAAGGCTAGTCGAACCACCAATCGGGTTCGTCACTACTAAAGGTCTATCGACAATCTCAGGCTCCAATCCCAACCTATCTACCAGGTCACTAGATATGAAGGAACTGGAATCTCCGGTATCAAACAATACTCGAACAGGAACATCATAAACGGAAAGCATACCTTGGATAACAACATTCTTTCCTTTCTCCGCTGCAGTTGGGGCATTGGACGAAGAAGGAACAACATTGATAGCATATGCTTTCACAATCTGCTTTTCCTTAGGGGGTTGCAGACACTTGTCCTTGTGATGTCCCACTTGGCCACAGTTGAAGCACTTCCTATCCGCTGGCTTGGCCCGACATTCTTTGGCGTAGTGGGCCTTCTTACCACAGCTGAAGCACTCAACATATTTCTTATTCTTTTTCTTCTGGCCATCCTTGGTCTGATTCTGCTTTCTCTTATTCTGAGAACCATTCTTGCCTCCACTGCTTGCTTGCGGCTTTGGCTCCTCTGCAGATGCAACCTCAGTCTTCGACTTAGGGTAAAGACTCTCTGACTTCAATGCTTTCCCCACGATCGATTCAAACGTCTCATCAATGTGGTTAATAAGCCTTTCCCCCAAGTACTGGTCCAAACCTATTAAACTTCTCATTCTTCTTCCCAGGAGTGTCAGTGAGGGATAATCCATACTTCGATAAAGTATCGAATTCTGCAATGTACTCTGAGACTGCCCTACCATTCTGCTTGAGCTCCAGGAATTTGCTAAACAACTCTGACTTCTGGGCAGCCGGGAGAAATTTTTCACCGAATCTGGCCTTAAACTGATCCCATGTAACTTGGTCCTCAGGAGTAGCTGCCTTAATAGCATTCCACCAATTCATCGCCCGTCCTTGCAGCCGATGGGATGCTAGCTTTCTCTTCATCGCATCCTCGATACCCAAATCTTCGAAGATTCGCTCACAGCTATCCAACCAATCATGAACTTCTGTGGCCGATTCCGTTCCGTGGAACGGCTTTCCACCAAGACTAGTTTAATCCTTGCAAAGATTGGCGAAATCGGCCTTAGGCGCCTGCACTGCTGCACCACCACCATTAGCCGTATTAGAGACTGCCCTCTGAACGTCTCTAAGCATCTCTCTCATGAAATCAGTAAACATAACCCTCATGTCAGGAGCATTCCCATTGTTGGCTCCTCTACCAGCCCCCCGTATATCGGCTCATCGTTCAATCTATAAAGAGAAACCATTAACCATCCTCTTTGTGGTGTCAGTGCAGTGCGACTTCATCCTTAGCTATAATAATAGTATATATATAGCTTTTGAAAACCATAATAATCACAATTACGCGCTCTCATATACGTATCATCTCTCCCTGGTGTCTTTCCCTAGGTTAACTACGCAACCTAGAGCTCTGATACCAAGTGTGACGGCCCGCCCCGCACCAGCCGACATTTCCCATGAAAGTGCGTTGTGCCGGTGTCCAACCAGCACGGGACGGTCGCCAAAGGAAGGAAAAAGAAGAGAACTTAGTGGTGAACTAACAAAGAACCTGTAGAATGTCTCACAGCGCATGGAATAAAATATTATAATAACATACTTTGACACAGACAGGTGAGATAGTGCATAAGCTAAAAATTAAAGATCATAGCAGCGGAAAAATCCAATTACAGCTTATGTTCCACATCATCATTATTACAACTTTAAAACTGTTTCCAAATCAAAAGAAAGGAAAGGTACACTACTAATGTCCAAAGTAGTGACCAACAGCGACACAGGGAGAATATATATATACATATATATATATATATATATATATATATATATATATATATATCATATGTGGGAGCCTACTGCTCATCTCCGGTACAGTTACTCGTGCATACCACATAACCTGTCTCTAGTCTGCCCGTTTAAGAGCACCCAGAGTAATAAGAAGAGACATAAAACTCCGGGTCAGACAAAAGTCTGGTATGAGCGATAAGCGTCAAAACAGAACAATAACAGGTATACTAAACCATACCTGAACCTGGACCTGCAACCAAAGAGTTAGCACAACATACCGCTCAATACTCTAAGGTGCCACTAACATATGGTGTAAATAATACGGGGGTGGGGGTGTGTATGTCGTAGTGAAAGCAAACAACCAAACATAGCAACCATCCTCACATCTCTCACTGAGTGCGTAAAGCATACGACATCCACCACTTTGATCACCCTATTCCTTGCTATGATCACTCTGCCCCCATGGAGTCATGATGACACCACTGCAGTGATCCATAACCACTAGTCTTTGTTATGTACACTCTGCCCCATGAAGTCATAACAACTCCACTGCACTGGCTCATAGCCTTGCTATGATCACTCTGCCCCCATGGAGTAGTAACTACCCCACTGCACTGATACGTAGCCTAACATCCGTCTTGGTGGTGAATCAAAACTATAGACGTTGATAAACCCGTAGCACACGTCCCACAGCAAAGTCCAACTCATGAAGTTGACCCGTTGGTTCCCAACTGGATCCTGGGTACAAACTTCCCATTTGGACTACCTTTGCATCTCGGGTTTTGGTCCTCTCCGGATCGGCCTTCCTCCTTGCCTTTGGTTCGGTTCGGTCTCCTTCCCAAGCGTCGGGTCGGTTCGTCTCATGAACCCCTTGGCGGTTCGGTTCGCGCTCCTCGTTCATGGTGCAAGCAACTCAAGTTCTCCTCCATCAGTTCTGATCAGAGCATTTCACCGGGTCAGTTCGGATAAGCACTCCACGATCAATCGGTTCGGATGGCACCCCAGGTCGGGTCGGAGTACATGTCTCGTGGTGGCTTCGCTTTGGTCCTCTTTCCCAACGTTGGATCGGTCCGGTCGTGGTCTCCTCCAAGCTTCAAGTCAACTCGTGGCGTACTGGTTCGGTTCGGGTGCAAGGGACGGCTCGTGGATGGGCTACACGAACGGGTCGGTTCGGGCCTCCCCATCCGATCCGGTTCGGGTCACAGTCTGCACTTTTCCTACAACTTCCAACGACTGTTTACACGCCACTCGATGACGTTTTCGACCATTCTAACTATTCTAAACAATCACGATTCATGCCAAACAGTCATAGCAACATATAACATTAACCACAAACACCAAAATGACAACTTTATAGGTTAAAATGGATCAAACATATCCAAAACCCCACATTTTTCCCTTAAGCATGTTTAAGCATAACTAATATTAGGATTAGCAAAACTTAACCAAATTAACCCAAACTTCTAACAGAGGTCTAAAACAATATTTCAAAAATTTATAAATATTTTTCCAGATTTTTAACACGTATAGATTCGCTAATTACCACTAATTACCCTTAATTAGCCATAATTAGTGAGGAACTATGCAAATCACTCACCTTTGCTTCAAATAGAATACAAAATATGAAATGATTCTCTGTTTGGGCGTGAATACCAAGGCTATACAGCAGTTCTACCTTGATTCTTTTGCTAATCCGCTTTGATTTGATGTAGATTAGGCTTAATTAGTGATTATAAGGTGATTTGGGGCGTTTTAGAAAGTGGAGGCCATGGCTAAACTTGAAGGAACGAAAAGTGGCGGCTGGAAAATGATAGAAACTGAATTTCCTAACCCTATCAGCCTTCCCATAACCCTAATCCCGAAATGGGCTATGGGCCCACTCACTAATCACCCAAATTTGGTCCGGTTAAGCTGTTTTTCACCATCTAAAATTTGTTTCAGCCATATCTCCCAAACGGTGAGTCCGTTTGGCTAATGTGACCACTCTACTAAAAGGTAAACCATCATTTGAATCTAATGGAAGTAGTTTCAGGTCACAACTCCTTCCCAATCAAAAGTTATGGCCGAAACAAGATCATTTAGGGGCAAAACGGTCATTTAAAAATCGGAAAAAATTATGAACATGGGAAATGACCCCAATAGTCGTCTCCCAAAGTTACATGACCATACGACTTCGCATGTGAAAGAAATAAATATTCTACGATCCTTCGATGCATAGAATGCGGGTCGTTACAGTAACCAACGTGCACCTATCACCACTAGATGTATCCACGATCCTCCCTGTTCGATTATGTACCTCTAGCTGCTATCATAGGTAACCAATATGCACCTATCACCACTAGATGTACCCTCCCTACTAATCAAAATAATGGTAGCTTCGTGTACTCCTAGCTGCTCTCATAGATGCCCCGCTTGCTCCTACCACCACTAGTTGTACTCACTACCCTCCCCATTCGATCGGCTCCCTAACCTCGTAGATACCTGTGTTGGTCCCACAATAGGGTGTATCACTCCCTAAGGTGGCAACCCCGATGCTACTGAAATGCACAGCTTATACCTACACGATGCAACAACATCTTACCTACCAGCCCAGACCCAAGCACGCACATGACTCCGTTGGACTTGCACTGCCATCGTTATCTCTTTATTGACCTCTTACAATCACCCCAGTAAGCGTGTCACTGTCCTCGACCTAGTTCGAGCTCATATAGATACTAAAATGGGTTACTGGTTGAAAAGGGTCCATACACTTGACACAAGCTTCCCTCCTAAGCTTGGCCTCCACTAGGAATTCCCACTTAACCCTTTTTTTATCCCCATGTCTTATCACATGTCTCATCTTGGTTAAGTTCTTTTATTATTTTTCACTTGCTACCCATGTCACCCACTTAACCCCTTTACTATTCCCATGTTTTACCACATGTCTTATCTTGGTTAAGTGTTCATTATTTACGTTATACGTGCTACTCATGTCACCCACTTAACCCTTTTACTGTTCCCATGTCTTCCCACATGTCTTATCTTTATTAAGTGTTTTTAATTGTGTTTCACATGCTATCCATGTTACCCACTTAACCCCTTTATTATCCCCATGTTTAACCACATGTCTTATCTTGGTTAAATGTTCATTAATTCATTATAACTGTAATCTTGCAAGACCTCCCACATTAGGTTATTGTTTTGCGGTTGTTGGATATGTCAGGCAGTTCTGGGCAGGCTTATACCGCAATTCGAATCTAACCTCGTGTATTTGCATTATTACGCATCTAATTTCTTCCCTTGACCTCTCACATTAGATTACCAAATTGCGGTTGCTGAATATGCCGGGCGGTTCCGGGCAGACTTCTACCACAATCCGAATCTAACCTCGTGTCTTAGGCGTTTATTTTCACTTTCTTGATTCAAATCCCAATTTCAAATCTTGGATTATAATATATTCCAATCTCCCATAATTTCCAATATAAATTATGTTTATAATTTTAATCCAAATTATCCCCAAATCAATTTGCGTTCATTATCTCTTCCTTAATTCAATTTCAAACCTTGAATTATGGTGATTTCCTAGTTACCCATAAATTCCAATCTAATTTATGCTTATAATTCTAATCCAATTTATTCCTAATCTCATGTATACAAGTTATACTCAATTATGCCCAAACCAATTTTCCATATTCATCAACAATTTATGCCAAACCTCATTTTATTGCATATTTCCCAAACTTTTCCCAATCGTTCCAACGTTATTCGTACGTAAATCTCAACGCAATATGTTAGGCTTGAAGTTAGCCTAATCTCATAAAGAAAAAAGAAAAGAAGAAGGGAAGAGAATCAAAACATCAAAACTGGCATAAACATATAAATGGGCATATGAAATGAATAACGACAAAGTAGATCAGATAGGCATATGATAATAGCAATTGGGTATGAATCTAAAGGATAACAAATTACAAAACTTGATATGATTCATCTTATTTACAGGCATATACATCAGATCCAATTTACAATCCTATCAAAATTACTTTTTAATTTAATTATATGTGAAAGTAACATAGACTCACAGTGACAGGATTCTTAGAAGAGAGAATTAATCGTTGTTGTAGCAATTTTGATCCTGAATAATCTTCTAATTTGATTGTTGAAGAAGAACTATCGCTAATTCTCTACTTTGATTTTGGTTGGAGAAGAAAGGCTAGGTTAATTTAGATTAGAGAAGCATAGAGGCGCCATGAATTAGTGTAATGAAATTAGGGTTAGGTTTAGGTGCTTATTTATAGGTGTATTGGGTGAACTAGGACCTTTAGATTAGATTAGGATCCATCAGAACCATACAAAATAGAAAAACACGTCATCTAGAAGCTGTCCAGAAATTTTCGTCCAGATCTGAAAAGGGGTCGACACCCCCCGTGGGGGTCAACACCTCTGGGCGGGATTTTTTCCGCTCTCTTTTTTTTTGGGTTTTGAATTTCGAATTATTTATTTTAATTCTACTTATCTTTTAAATCTTCCGAGCCTCATAACTTTTTCATATAGTGTCCGATTTATGCAAACTCGGACTCTATCCCAAGCAGAATTTCGAGACGAACGCAATGGTGAAATCCATTTTACTTAATTCTTCTTAGAAAAATTAAGTGTTCTTAAATTTCTTAGTTATAATGTTTTAAAATTACAGGGTGTTACATTCCCCCATACTTAAAGGATTTCGTCCCCGAAATGTCGAAGTTGAAAGGAATGTATGTCCTACCATCCATCATCCATCTAGTCATCCATCAGTCACGGGCGTCCATTGTCCTTAAAAGATTTCTAATGCTTTCATGAACATATGCAAAGTGTGTGTATATGTCCTTATGCTAATGCAAAATCGGGCGGCCTACTGATTCAGTTGACCTATAATGCAAATCATGATAGTGCCATGCGTTCATTATGTATGCAAAAGAATCCTAATGATACATATCATTTCTATATGAGTGCACAACCATT
The DNA here is from genome assembly GCA_030737875.1 of Allium sativum. Taxonomy (NCBI): domain Eukaryota; kingdom Viridiplantae; phylum Streptophyta; class Magnoliopsida; order Asparagales; family Amaryllidaceae; genus Allium; species Allium sativum. The sequence continues at coordinate 536,740,875 of CM060926.1, forward strand.
CATCCAAATGCAACATCCATATGATAACACATTCAGTATACATCCATTAATTTAAATATGCACACTCACCCATATGCAATATGAAAGTGATTGAGCCGGTCTAGTGCCTAATGTGTGTGTAAAAGCATCCACGAGCAACCACTAGCAAACACTTACATCCACTTGCATCCACCAAACATAACATATCTCAAACACATGTTTACAACCATAGGATTTCTACCTAAAGATCGAAGATATAATCGAGAGGATACACTAAACGATAGAACAAGTATAAACAAAGTGGTAGAAAAAGGAGAAGTTAAGAACATACCCTAAAAAAAAAAGGAAGGGTACGACGCACGTATCTTGTCTTCCGTTTCCCAAGTCGCATCTCCCTGATCATCTCCCCATTGAACTTTAACCAACTTGACCTCTCCGTTGCGTAATTTCTTGACCTCCGATCCAAGGATGCATGTAGGAACTCGTCTAACTATGGCATCTCGTTGTACTTCCACTTCTCTAAGCATGCTCGGCTCTACTATTTCCGCAGTATCGTGTACACACTTCCTCAGATGCCAAACGTGAAATACGTCATGAACGCCACTAAGCTTCTCAGGAAACTTCACTCTGTAGGCCATCTGTCGAAATCTTTTTGTAATGGGGAATGGCACTACGAACCTTGGTGCCAATTTCCCTACAGATCCAAAACGAACTACATTCCTCAGTGGTGATACTAATGAAAACCCTGTCTCCAACCTTAACTCAAGATCAGTCCTCCTCTTATCCGCGTACTATTTCTGTCGGTCATGTGCCGTCTTCATGCGTCTTCGAATCAAGTCTATCTTCTCTGAGGTCTCTCTAATCAACTTGGGTCCAAGAAAAATTGTGATAACCCGTAACTTCCCCGGTAAGGAAAGCACGAATCGCTTTGAGGACAACACACATCGGAACGCAAACAGAAGAACATTTCATTGCTTATTACAACAATTCCATTAGAATACAAGAATATACAGAGTATGAATAATTATTACACATTCGATAAATATCAGAGATTACAATTACATTACTGCAGCGGAAAAATAGTACAAAACATAACTGAAAGAAATACACGGATACAGAGCTTTCCGAATATCACTTCAGCTATAAACCAGGATCCTGTGAATATAAATCTGCAAAACCAAAACTACTAGCTGCCCGTGTCGAAAATAAGGGCACCCAGAGTTTAGGTTAAAATAATAAACTCTAGGTCAGTCATGTGACTGGTATGAGAACTAAAACAGTTATTAATCTTTATTTTAAAGTTAGGTAAGTCAAGGGACCACGCCGTATAACACGGAACGGGTTTCCTCCCAAGAATACTGGTGCATCAAACAAATAGCGCAATGCTAAATAAAGGAAAATGAAGTTATTATAAGACCCAGGTCCCATCACACAATGCAACGCAAGCCGGAGGATAGGGTTTTACCTTATAATAGCCAAAGAATGCTTGATACGTTTAAAAACACATTATTTTGATATTATTATAAGTGTATAGTGTCAAAACAATTTCAATCATAAGTATCAATCATAGACGGCATATTTACCATCTACTATGTCGCTATACTAGGTTCTACAAATAAAACCGAATTATCACGTATTGGAAATTGGATTCCGTCATGTGTCGAGGCAAGGGGAAAGCTCCTCTCCATTCGAGACACTCTAGCAAATGTCTCAGGACCACACACAGCGATCCTTGGAATCGATTGGGTCGGTCCTCTCTTACTTTTGAGGATTGGCAATTCCTGAACACATGTTTCCCGGTCCTATCGGATCTATATAATGGTCTGTACGTCGGCTCACATAGTGCCAATTATCGACCATATATCCGAGGCGCCTCGCATTCCAACAACCACACAGGTAGAAAATATATAAATGTCAGGTCTAGTAGGTCACTGACATCACCCATAGCTAGAAAGAAACGTCGTGTTCTCCTAACGGTCCGTATCCCGTTTTTGACTCATACCGAGGTGTGAGGCTCGCGAATTCATGCTATACAGAAAGCTATGCCACACAGGCTGTGCTTTGATCATCAACCACAAGACTTTGATTTTCAACAGAAGCCTTGATCATTTGCCACTTAGGCGTGCCACATAGGCAATTCACTCCATGCGACTGATGTCCATCGATATACAACCTCTGAGCTCGTACGTCTCAGAGAAGTGCGTTAAGCAAGAGAATAATTCTCCGACGCCAAACAGATGTATATTTAATAGAGATCAATCAACACAGAATAAAATCCAATGTCAGACACATAGTCCATTTACAAGTTCGTTCTGGGTCTGAACGAAACCGGGGGCACTTTCCTCGCATATCCATCGATCTCTAAGTACGTATGGACGATCACCAACTGATTCCCTCCTCTTGGGTGTACAGCCCAATCAAGATCATCAATAATCATCCAAACGATGTGAATACTTCCGGTCTTCAACCACCGTCTTCATTTTCGACTTATCGTCGAATCGGTTATTCAGAATGGGTATAAATCCGGCCTTTCCGAATAACCCGCGTATATAATAAACAAATGTTACACAAACCCAACATACACCTCATTCCAATTCATAATATTTTTTATTCAAAATTTTACATTCTTAGGGAAATGTTCCCATTAATTTTATCAAAGATAAATTCTTCTAAATTTATTCTTTAATCTTCCTTTGGATATCATTTCAAACCATATTATGGTTTTCCAAACTAGTCGGGATTAGCGAACCACACCGAAGTAATTATTTATTTTATTTCCCAATCCCAACCTATTCATCCCATGGAGCAAAACTGTTAATACTCCATATCTAACACCACGGTGTTATCGGTAAAATTAATTACCATTTCACGTTCAAATCTATTTAAAGATTTAACTATCGCTCTGGAGCAAAACTGGTGATACTCCATGTTCGATCATTTCAATCTAATTAAAGATTCATTAAACCCCACTTAGTTTTAATCTTCCCACTAATCAATATCCTGTCTTTATCTGGGTTAAAGAACCAATGTCGTCTAAAACACGATTCACGATAAACCAAAAATCACTTCCCATTGTTAATTGGGTTAAAGAACAGGTGTTATTCAAAACACCGCTCACGATAAACCCAAAAACCAATTTAAATTCAACTCCAATTAATATTATTTAATTGGTACACTTCATTAAATCTAAATAGGAAGATTTAATCTTTTTCTCAACTGGGTTTAAGAACAGTGTTAATGAAGACACCATTCACGACAAACCCAAATCACATTTGGTATTAAATACAAGGCTCTGAATAGAAAATATATCGGCTTATATTCAATATCAAATTCTACGACCAACAAATATCGTATTGGAAATAACGATATAAATATATCTTTCAAATTCCCATAACAATATCTGTATACTCACGAAATCCCACATCGAAATATTCCAAAGACAATTTCGATTCAAATCCATTTCCACTTTATATATTGGAAATTATGGTTATTTTCAAAACAATTTCAAATCCACTTTATTTATTTAAAAATAAATGGGATTTCAATTCTAGTTCAAAACTAGCTCATTTCGATAAAAATCTATTTTTATCTTTTCAAATGTGGAATTTTTCATCCCAATTCTTCACAAATCATTTCTTATGATTTTACACAAATTATTACTATTTTTAATAATTTTATCAAGGCCCGTACAGTCGATTTCCATCAACGGCCATCGAACTGCACTTACAACGACCTTTTCCAAATTTGATTTGGACATAATTCCAAATCCAACTGTTAGATCTCAGATTTCTAATATTCATTGGAAAGCTCTTTTCGATACGAACCCAACGGTTCCGGTTTCAGGAGAATCCGACGATCGGATCTCCCGTAATGTCCATACGAAGTCAATGGTCGAAATTCACGAACTGCCGTGGCGTGGCGCGTTATATTCAGGCCATTATATATATATATATAATATATATATATATTATATATTTCGTCGATTTCCTTTTAAAACGTATTTTATAAATCGTTTTAAATTCGTTTTTGAAATGATTTCAACTTCATGTTCAATTTCGAATCAAAATTGAATATTCCACATCATCGATATACAAATGATAATAATTTCAAAACGTTATATTTTGAAATCACTTACTTTTCTATAATTATTATAAAAACGAATATAATCGATATAAATATCGTTCGCATCAAAATAGCGCATCTCTAATCAACACGGCGTTATATATTTCAATAACTTCGTTATTCTATTCAACAAATGAATATTTGTTCTATTCAACACATGAATCTATATTTCTTTCAACACATGGATACTCTCAACACATGAGTATCATCAACACATGACTATTTTTGTTATTTAATATATTTTATAAAATTATGATAAAGATGTAAATTTTATTATTTAAAATATTTTACTCAACACATGAATATATATTTTATTCAACACATGAATATTTATTCTATTCAACACATGAACATATATTTTATAATATTCTTTATTTTCGCAATTGGAATAAGGCCCAATCAATTACCATATAATGTTAATTATATGGATTCCATACAACACATGTATATAATAGCAATGATAAATAATCAACCATCATCCAAAGCGCACCACACAATTGCATAAGCATTAAATATAAATAATTAACGCTTACACAGTCTGTCAATCAAACGATCGACATACTACTAAACAATTGGGATTAGTGTACGTCAAATATCATCCCAACACCCGTGTGGGGTTTCAATCCACAAACACTGAATATTATTTGTGCAGTTGGGCGATGTGTAAAATTTATCGTCCTAATCAATATCCTTCAAATAGGTGTACATAAACAAACCATCTGATTTGTAAACGAATATTTATTTACTCACATTCACGTTAAAAATTATATTTTTAACGACAATTTATTTATTTCAACACATGAATGTTCTTTATTCTATTCCACATCAACATCACAAACAAACTTCACAACACATCAAACAAGCATACAAGTCGTCCATGGTCTGTGGACGACGGGTGTCGGGTGCTGCTAAGCACCGTCTGCATCCTAATATATATTTTTAACTAGAAAACAAGATTTAAAGTGAGAAGTTCTCACCGAGAGCTAAACCAAACACCATGACTCTTCATATGTAGAAATCTTCGTCGTACTCGCCTTTTGTCTATTTCATTGTCCGTAGCCACTACATATATAAAAATCACATTTTTATATTGTTACTATGTATATAAAAATCACATTTTTATACTGCTACTATATAGATAAAAATTCTATTTTTATCCTTATCACTATATAAAAATTATATTTTTGATTCACTACTTATATAAAAATCATATTTTTATACTTTCTATAATATAAAAATCATATTTTTATTCTTCACATTATATAAAAAATTATATTTTTAATCTCTACATTATAATTTCAAATCAAATTTTTCCAATTAAAAATCCAACCTTTCATGTGATAAAAATCCTTCCTTTTCGCATTTAAAAATCAAAGCTTTACCTAAATTAAAATCCTAACTTTATATCTCTAAAAAAAATCAGAATTTTATAAAATAAAATAAAGTAAAATCGGAAAACTTACAATTAATCAGAAGAGGGAAGTTTCAGATCTAACCAGAGATGGGGGAAGGCGGCGCCGGGGTGCTGCCGGCCAGGAAGAGGCGCGACCAGGCGATGGCGGGCCCACAGGTGGTCTAGGCGGCGGTCTTGAGCGGGTTTAGGCGGTTTTACAGAGTGGGGCGTTCGAACGACTGGAGGAGGGAGGAGGGTCGCGGCTGTGATTGACGTCGAGGGGGGGGGGGGGATTGGCGAAGGGAGCGGCGGCGTGGGCGGCGGCCTGGAGTGAAGGCGTCGGGGATTTTTCTTTGAGGAAAGAGAGGCGCGTTTTTTTATTTTGATCGAATGGTTGGACCACGAAGTAGTTAGGGTTTTAAATGAAGACAATTATATATATATATATATTATTTAAATATTTATTATTTCTTTAAAGGTTGTCTTTTTTTTATTCGATCTCGAAATCCAACCCAACGACTGTCGCCCCTAGTTAATCACCCCCATTCCAAACACAATGGGATATGTTTCGCAAGCCAATTCAGCTGTTACGATCAGTTTCCATCAAATTCAAAATATAAATCATTATATATTTAATTTGAACGCACATTTCAATTTACCGGGGCCACATACTAACTCTAAAAATTCCCGAAAAATATTTTCTAGTTTCGTATTGATGATACGGTTCTAACAAAACTAATTTCATCAGATTCTGAGACCGTTTGAAAAATGACCATTTTCCAGTTGATTAAAATCAACTAAAGCTGGTCAAACGCGTTTTACTTCGCCACGCTCACATATTGATTCGAAAAATTATGAATTTTGGAATTTAGCAATAACTTGACATCACGGATCCAAAAAAAGTGATTTCATCGAAAACCGAGGTCATTTGCAAAATTTCCATTTTTAAGGGCCAGAATTCCATAGCGACTATTCTGAATTTTCAACTAGACATAACTTTTGATTCCTACGATAAAATTTCGATTTTTCGGATTCGTTGGAAAGATATTCTCAATTAGATTCAAATATTTTTGGTTTCACTAAAATCCGATTTATTTTGAATCTTGTACATTCATTTGAACTTCAAAATCGAATTTTTGAACTTCCGCGCCATTTTCAATTCCTTTTATAATTAAAATAAAATAATTATATTCTAACGTCGATTCAAATAAATATATACATTCTAATTCTATTCAAAATAAATTTCTCGTCGTTATTATTTAAAATAATTCATTTTAAATATTCAAAATTCGTCAAAATTGCCAAAATAAAATTTTTAAATTAGCTCAGAATTTCCGGGTTGTTACAATCTCCCCCACTTAAAACTTTTCGTCCCCGAAAAGGAATGAAGCTGAAAGTTGTTTTACAAACCAACTCAACTTCCATTATTTTCTTTACGGCTTAAGTTCTTCAACTTTTCAGTTTCTAAGAACCTTTCAATTTTTTCGAAAATTTAGGGAAATTTGGCTAACACCCTAAATTTTCAAAAAATTTCGCCATAACCTCCCCTGCACCGAGGACTTCGTGATATTTCAAATATCCTCCCATGGCCCTCATCAATCCAAAAAGAAAAAGAAACAGCCAAGCGGCTAGCCAATCGGCTCATAAAATCATCCAAAACACATTAAATTTGTAAACATGTACCTATTTGTCGGGCAAACAATTTTATTCTTCTGCTCTAGCCTCCTTGCTATGACCTGTTCAATGTAAGTACATGTATATGCATGCAATTGTAATCATTTTTCAATATGGTTCAATATTTGATTCAATTTGGCCTAAATTCACCGTTCATTCACATAATGGTTTAAAGGAATAATCATACAACACAACCATCAATCAATTAGTGAATTAACGTTTCAAATTCATAATTTTGATACATATACAGAAAATCATGTTTTTGATGCCAATTCACAACAATAAACCTATCTAGTTTTGGTTCTCACACCAGTCTAATGGAAATATATAGATATCACACCTTCGAAACACGAACATAAATACTGATGATGTGGCCACATCACCAGAATTATCCCCGGGTGTCTAGAATGTGATTCTATATCTATCCAGTATATTAAAACTTCGAATATACATTCATGACGCGTATATGCAAAATCTTTATATACTCGATGGTCCAGATTCAATACAAATAAAATATTCACATACTTATAAACTGGTTTAAATTTTCAAAACAATATTGTTTTCATTTGAAAAATATACTCTTTTGACTCGCTCTAGGATACTACTGGTCCTATCTCTAACGAGTCATTCTAATTGGATATTACTAATCCAATATCTGATGAATTCTTTCATTTGGTTCTAATTTGTCTTGTTCTCGAGCTCTGTAAACCAAAGCTCTGATACCACTGTGATAACCCGTAACTTCCCCGGTAAGGAAAGCACAAATCGCTTTGAGGACAACACACATCGGAACGCAAACAGAAAAACATTTCATTGCTTATTACAACAATTCCATCAGAATACAAGAATATACAGAGTATGAATAATTATTACACATTCGATAAATATCAGAGATTACAATTACATTACAGCAGCGGAAAAATAATACAAAACATAACTGAAAGAAATACACGGATACAGAGCTTTTCGAATATCACTTCAGCTATAAACTAGGATCATGTGAATATAAATCTACAAAACCAAAACTACTAGCTGCCCGTGTCGAAAATAAGGTCACCCAGAGTTTAGGTTAAAACAATAAACTCCAGGTCAGTCATGTGACTGGTGTGAGAACTAAAACAGTTATTAATCTTTATTTTAAAGTTAGATAAGTCAAGGGACCACGCCGTATAACACGGAACGGGTTTCCTCCCAAGAATACCAGTGCATAAAACAAACAGCGCAATGCTAAATAAAGGAAAATGAAGCTATTATAAGACCCAGGTCCCATCACACAATGCAACGCAAGCCGGAGGATAGGGTTTTACCTTATAATAGCCAAAGAATGCTTGATATGTTTAAAAACACATTATTTTGATATTACTATAAGTGTATAGTGTCAAAATAATTTCAATCATAAGTATCAATCATAGACGGCATAGCTACCATCTACTATGTCGCCATACTAGGTTCTACAAATAAAACCGAATTATCACGTATTGGAAATTGGATTCCGTCATGAGTCGAGGCAAGGGGCAAGCTCCTCTTCGTTCGAGACACTCTAGCAAATGTCTCGGGACCACACACAACAATCCTTGGAATCGGTTGGGTCGGTCCTCTCTTATTTTTGAGGTTTGGCAATTCCTAAACACACGTTACCCGGTCCTATCGGACCTATATAATGGTTTGTACGTCGGCTCACATAGTGCCAATTATCGACCATATATCTGAGGCGCCTGGCATTCCAACAACCACACGGGTAAAAGAAATATAAATGTCAGGGCCGGTAGGTCACTGACATCACCCATGGCTAGAAAGAAACGTCGTGTTCTCCCAACGGTCCGTATCCCATTTTTGACTCATACCGAGGTGTGAGGCTCGCGAATTCACGCTATACACAAAGCTATGACACACAGGCTGTGCTTTGATCATCAACCACAAGACTTTGCTTTTCAACAGAAGCCTGAATCATTTGCCACTTAGGCGTGCCACACAGGCAATTCACTCTATGCGACTGATGTCCATCGATATACAACCTCTAAGCTCGTACGTCTCAGAGAAGGGCGTTAAGCAAGAGAATAATTCTCCGCCGCCAAACAGATGTATATTTAATAGAGATCAATCAACACAGAATAAAATCCAATATCAGACACACAGTCCATTTACAAGTTCGTTCTGGGTCTGAAAGAAACCGGGGGCACTTTCCTCGCATATCCATCGATCTCCAAGTACGTCTGGATGATCACCAACCGATTCCCTCCTCTTGGGTGTACAACCCAATCAAGATCATCAATAATCATCCAAACGATGTGAAGAATTCCGGTCTTCAACCACCGTCTTCATCTTCGACTTATCGTCGAATCGGTTATTCAGAATGGGTATAAACCCGGCCTTTCCGAATAACCCGCGTATATAATAAACAAATGTTACACAAACCCAACATACACCTCATTCCAATTCAGAATATTCCTTTATTCAAATTTTCACATTCTTCGGGAAATGTTCCCATTAATTTTATCAAAGATAAATTCTTCTAAATTTATTCTTTAATCTTCCTTTGGATATCATTTTAAACCATATTATGGTTTTCCAAACTAGTCGGGATTAGCGAACCACATCGAAGTAATTATTTATTTTATTTCCCAATCCCAACCTATTCATCCCATGGAGCAAAACTGTTAATACTCCATATCTAACACCACGGTGTTATCGGTAAAATTAATTACCATTTCACGTTCAAATCTAATTAAAGATTTAACTATCGCTTTGGAGCAAAACTGGTGATACTCCATGTTCGATCATTTCAATCTAATTAAAGATTCATTAAAACCCCACTTAGTTTTAATCTTCCCACTAATCAATATCCTGTCTTTAACTGGGTTAAAGAACCAATGTCATCTAAAACACGATTCACGATAAACCAAAAATCACTTCCCATTGTTAATCGGGTTAAAGAACAGGTGTTATTCAAAACACTGCTCACGATAAACCCAAAAACCAATTTAAATTCAACTCCAATTAATATTGTTTAATTGGTACACTTCATTAAATCTAAATAGGAAAATTTAATCTTTTTCTCAACTGGGTTTAAGAACAGTGTTAATGAAGACACCATTCACGACAAACCCAAATCACATTCGGTATTAAATACAAGGCTCTGAATAGAAAATATATCGGCTTATATTCAATATCAAATTCTACGACCAACAAATATCGTATTGGAAATAACGATATAAATATATCTTTCAAATTCCCATAACAATATCTGTATAATCACGAAATCCATCATCGAAATATTCCAAAGACAATTTCGATTCAAATCCATTTCCACTTTATATATTGGAAATTCTGGTTATTTTCAAAACCATTTCAAATCCACTTTATTTATTTAAAAATAAATGGGATTTCAATTCTAGTTCAAAACTAGATCATTTCGATAAAAATCTATTTTTATCTTTTCAAATGTGGAATTTTTCATCCCAATTCTTCACAAATTATTTCTTATGATTTTACACAAATTATTACTATTTTTAATAATTTTATCAAGGCCCGTACAGTCGATTTCCATCAACGGCCATCGAACTGCACTTACAACGACCTTTTCCAAATTTGATTTGGACATAATTCCAAATCCAACCGTTATATCTCAGATTTCTAATATTATTGGAAATCTCTTTTCGATACGAACCCAACGGTTCCGGTTTCAGGAGAATCCGACGGTCGGATCTCCCGTAATGTCCATACGAAGTAAATGGTCGAAATTCACGAACTGCCGCGGCGCGGCGCGTTCTATTCAGGCCATTATATAATATATATATATATATATATATATATATATATATATATATATTTCGTCGATTTTCTTTTAAAACGTATTTTACAAATTGTTTTAAATTCGTTTTCGAAATGATTTCAACTTCATATTCAATTTCGAATCAAAATTGAATATTCCACATCATCGATATACAAATGATAATAATTTCGAAACGTTATATTTTGAAATCACTTCCTTTTCTATAATTATTATAAAAATGAATATAATCGATATAAATATTGTTCGCGTCAAAATAGCGCATCTCTAATCAACACGGCTGTATATATTTCAATAACTTCGTTATTCTACTCAACAAATGAATATTTGTTCTATTCAACACATGAATCTGTATTTCTTTCAACACATTAATATTCTCAACACATGAGTATCTTCAACACATGACTATTTTTGTTATTTAATATATTTTATAAAATTATGATAAAGATGTAAACACTACGCCAAAGATGGCCTACGCCAACCCCAGAGAAATGACGCAGTAGGTGCCAAATAGTGTTGCTGCAGGCAAAAAATGATCCGTGGCAACACTTTTTTGGGGTTGCCTTTTGCCGCGTTGCCTTAGAATCAAAGGCAACACATTTTCAATCCTAAGGCAACATCAGCATAGGTGTTGCCGCATGTACTAAATTTACAAAAATGTGGGACCCACTATAATCTGTAACCCGGGTTTAAGGAATGGCCACTAAAATCTGTAGCCCGGGTTCACGGAATCCAGTTGTGGGACCCACATGCATAAATCTATGGCAACAATTTTACCACCCAACGGCAACACTATATTATAGCTATGGCAACATTTAACATCACATACTGCAACATTATATCATATATATGGCAACATTACAGAACATAACATCAAACTGATCAAATTAACAAAGAACTTTTTATTTCAAATTAACCAGCGAACATTAGTAGTACTTAGTCAACTACAAAATAACAAAACGTAGCCACTAAATTCAATTTTACAAACATTTCAAAAACAAACACAGCAAGTCCTAAATTAAGGTTTACATAAAACTAAAACTGTTTCAAAATATAGCGCACGCCTTCATTGCATTCAATGCCTCTACTGCATCGCGTACCTCTTGTGCCTTCATTAACAAGTTCTTGAAAATCCTTATCACTGCCTCCTTCACCTGCATACATCAGTTGCATTTCAACACAAAATAAGAGGTATGCATGTCTCAATTGCATTTCAGCACAAACTATGGTCATAGTTAACAGAGTTTCCTTTCAGCACAAACTGAGTTTCATAACTGAATTCCATTTGCATCAGTATAACATAGTATACTGATCTAAACAATGTGTATAAAAGTGTACTGATCTAAATAATGTGTGAGTTACATAACTGATCTAAACAATGTGTATACAAGTGTATACTGATCACATAACCGAGTTTCATTTGCATTTGCGTTTCATTTACATAACTGAGTTACATAACAGAGGCACAATATGGATACAAGTGTACTGATCTAAACATAACTGAGTGACATAACTGATCTAAACAATGTGTATATACAAGTGTATACTGATCTAAGTAATGTGTATACAAGTGTATACTGATCTGCAATGTGGCAAAAATCATCATTAATCTTCAATGTGACAAAACTTAAGATTATACCTGAAAAACTGCCCATGCATGTTATTTCATGTTACTTCACTACTCTACATTGCCATAACAACACACAAAAGAACTCCAAACATGATCCAAGACATAGCTAAAGCTTTTGCAAAAAAAATTTCTCCTGTCTCGTGTTTTCCACATTTAATGCGCATTAGGGCCAACTCTTCCTTCAAATCTACCACAAATTCATCGGCCTTTGCCCTCTTTTGCTTTTGCTTCAGCAACTTTTCTTCAATTGTCTTCTTTTCCACGAGCAATTGCAATATAGTCTTTTCTTTTTCCATCAATTTAACACTAGTATCATCCACTTCAGAATTGTTGTTGATTTCATACACTTCGTCATGCCACATAAAATACCCGCAATCGCCAATCTGCACATACATTAAATTCTCGAGTAAAACACCAATGAAAGATATGATAATCGACATGGAGCAACAAAAAAAAACCTAATTTATACTTACCGGCCACATGGAGCAACCAAAAAACTTCTTCCCCGCATTCGACCCCACCTTCACAGTTCTCAACTTCGCTGGGATATTGTGGTGGCAGTTCTTTCTCGCAGCAGCTGTTGACGAATTTGAAGTAGAAATTGATGTCCGCATCATGCAATATTCAGTGACGTCTGCAGTCCGAGACTTAAGTCATAGAAATTTGTGACAATGTGTACTCTTATAAGTACCAACAAAGATTCCATAATATTTATATCGAATAAACATAAAATATTGGATGAAACATCAATTACATTCCTGAAATTTGCATAAATGTGGATATGATAAATGCAGTGTGTACTATATGACATCTAACAAGGCTAAATAAACACACACTTACTGCATCGAAGGAGATCTCACTGGTTGAGAACTAAAGGTAGAAACCCCAAAAAATAATAAGGGCGTTAAGCTCAGCATTAAAAAGCAATAATTAGGATTTTGATCCGATCAAAACAAGGCTTCCTGGATCACCAAAATTTTGCTTTGCATCCTGCCCAAGCGAAAAAATTCACTTGTTTATGGGCCTTGGAAGCGAAAGTGCCTCTCTGAATTTGGTATTGTCACATACTGCCTAGTGGAACATTATCCAGAGAACTTTTGTACTCACAAGAATTGCCACATTCTACCTCCATTCTCTAGATAATGTCCCACCAGGCACTATGGTGGACAACAAAATCTACCACCCAAACAATTACGATTTCTACTTGTGCTCACAAGCTGGAATGATAGGCACAACCCAAAGAAGTACTTTTGCGAAACAACATATTTAACGATGCAGGTTTGAGGAAAAAAGACTTAAATGGCTAGGGAATACCTTCATGTTAAGCCTAAAAAATGAATGTACAGACTGACGAAGTACAACACTATGGATCATCGGAAAAAGGTAAGTTGAGATCAAAAAATTCGTTTACAGTACCTTAGGGTAATGAAAGCAGATCAGTAGCGAAGCAATTTCGTGCAAAATCGGATCTTTATTTGGTCGCAAACAACGTAATTAGTGGTTTTTTGTTGAGAGGAGAAGGAAGAAGAGGTTTTTTGTTGAGAGGAAGGAGAATTTAGGGAAGAAGAAAGGCAACAAGAATTGGGATTTTAGTTTAGGGTTCGAACGATTTAGGGTTTGAAAGTGGAAAAGTGAAAACAGATTGTTGCGGGAAAATGAAAATTTGGGTAAAAGAACACAGCGGTGTTGAAGGAAATCAGATTGATGCGGATCACTAATCTGGACCGTTGGATCATGTTGACGCGGATTGCTAATTTTATTCACGCAGCTACTGCAACACATGTTGATATCTATGCTAACACATTGAAGCGTGCATTGCAATAGACAAAAAACATCATAGCAATGGCAACACTGTAGCTAGCAACATCATGCATTTTCGTTGCGATATGTCATCTATGGCGTAGTGAAATTTTATTGTTTAAAATATTTTACTCAACACATGAATATTTTCAGTACATGAATATATATTTTATTCACCACATGAATATTTATTCTATTCAACACATGAACATATATTTTATAATATTCTTTATTTTCCCAATTGGAATAAGGCCCAATCAATTACCATATAATGTTAATTATATGGATTCCATACAACACATGTATATAATATCAATGATAAATAATCAACCATCATCCAAAGTGCACCACACAACTGCATAAGCATTTAATATAAATAATTAACGCTTACACAGTCTGTCAATTAAACGATCGACATACTACTAAGCAATTAGGATTAGTGTACGTCAAATATCATCCCAACACCCGTGTGGGGTTTCAATCCACAAACACAGAATATTATTTGTGCAGTTGGGCGATGTGTAAAATTTATCGTCCCAATCAATATCCTTCAAATAGGTGTACATAAACAAATCGTTTGATTTGTAAATGAATATTTATTTATTCACATTCACGTTAAAAATTATATTTTTAACAATAATTAATTTATTTCAACACATGAATGTTCTTTATTCTATTCCACATCAACATCACAAACAAAATTCACAACACATCAAACAAGCATACAAATCATCTATGGTCTGTGGACGACGGGTGTCGGGTGCTGCTAAGCACCGTCTGCATCCTAGTATATATTTTTAACTAGAAAACAAGATTTAAAGTGAGAAGTTCTCACCGAGAGCTAAACCAAACACCACGACTCTTCATATGTAGAAATCTTCGTCGTGCTCGCCTTTTGTCTATTTCATTGTCCGTAGCCAATACATATATAAAAATCAAATTTTTATATTGTTGCTATGTATATAAAAATCACATTTTTATACTGCTACTATATAGATAAAAATTCTATTTTTAACCTTATCACTATATAAAAATTATATTTTTGATTCACTACTTATATAAAAATCATATTTTTATACTTTCAATAATATAAAAATCATATTTTTATTCTTTACATTATATAAAAATTATATTTTTAATCTCTACATTATAATTTCAAATCAAAATTTTCCAATTAAAAATCCAACCTTTCATGTGATATAAATCCTTCCTTTTCGCATTTAAAAATCTAAGCTTTACCTAAATTAAAATCCTAACTTTATATCTCCAAAAAAAATCGGAATTTTATAAAATAAAATAAAGTAAAATTGGAAAACTTACAATTAATCAGAAGAGGGAAGTTTCAGACCGAACCAGAGACGGGGGACGGCGGCGCCGGGGTGCTGCCGGCGAGGAAGAGGCGCGGCTAGGCGATGGCGGGCCCACTGGTGGTCTAGGCGGCGGTCTTGAGCGGGTTCAGGCGGTTTTACAGAGGGGTCGTTCGAACGACTAGAGGAGGGAGGCGGGTCGCGGCTGTGATTGACGTCGGGGGGGGGGGGGGGGACTGGCGAAGGGAGCGGCGGCGTGGGCGGCAGCCTGGAGTGAAGGCGTCGGGCATTTTTCTTTAAGGAAAGGGAGGCGCGTTTTTTTATTTTGACCGAATGGTTTGACCACGAAGTAGTTAGGGTTTTAAATGAAGACAATTATTTATATATTATTTAAATATTTATTATTTCTATAAAGGTTGTCTTTTTTTTTATTCGATCTCGAAATCTAACCCAACGACTGTCGCCCCTAGCTAATTACCCCTATTCCGAACACAATGGGATATGTTTCGCAGTCCAATTCGGCAGTTACGATCAGTTTCCATCAAATTCGAAATATAAATCATTATATATTTAATTTGAATGCACATTTCAATTCACCGGGGCCACATACTAACTCTAAAAATTCCCGAAAAATATTTTCTAGCTTCGTATTGACGATACGGTTCTAACAAAACTAATTTCGTCAGATTCTGAGACCGTTTGAAAAATGGCCATTTTCCGGTCGATTAAAATCAACTGAAACTGGTCAAACGCGTTTTACTTCGCGACGCTCACATATTGATTCAAAAATTAAGAATTTTGGAATCTAGCAATAAAGTGACATCGCGGATCCAACAAAAGTGGTTTCGTCGAAAACCGAGGTCGTTTGCAAAATTTCCATTTTTAAGGGCCAGAATTCCATAACGACTATTCTGAATTTTCAGCTGGACGTAACTTTTGATTCCCGCTATGAAATTTCGATTTTTCGGATACGTTGGAAAGATATTCTCAATTAGATTCAAATATTTTTGGTTTCACTAAAATCCGATTTATTTTGAATCCTGTACATTCATTTGAACTTAAAAATCGAATTTTCGAACTACCGCGCCATTTTCAATTCCTGTTATAATTAAAATAAAATAATTATATTCTAACGTTGATTCAAATAAATAAATACGTTATAATTCTATTCAAAATAAATTTCTCGTCGTTATTATTTAAAATAATTCATTTTAAATATTCAAAATTCGTCAAAATTGCCAAAATAAAAATTTTAAATTGGCTCAGAATTTCCGGGTTGTTACAAAAATCTTATTCGTATACTCCTACCAACAAGTTAGTGATTGGCACGATCGTCCATATAGAGCTTCAAAAGGTGCTATGCCAATACTAGTCTGATACCCGTTGTTGTAGGCGAACTCTACCAATGGAAGGTGTTCCTCCCATGTTTCTCCAAAATCCAAGATGCATAACCTCAAAAAATCTTCTAAAATCCGATTCACTTTTTCTATTTGGTCGTCCGTCTGAGGGTGATTTGCGGTGCTCAAACACAATTGTGTTCCTACTGCCTCTTGCATATCACCTTTTTCTCTTGCATCGAAAACTGCTCCAAGCCCTTTCCCGCAAGCATCGGTATACACTATGAATAGTTTACTCCCATCTAGAAAAACTAAAACTAGAGTTGTCATCAATGCCCTCTTCAATCTTCGAAAAGCATCATCACAGTCAACATCCCAAGAAACACAACACCATATCAGCCAATTTGGCACACACGGATGCAGGCGTAAAATTCGACTAATAGCCGTATCAAATTTGATAATGCTCAGGTCTGTATCAAACAACAATTTGCGATCTTCACCACCACAAGTCCCCCAAATCTAACCGTCCATCGCGAATGCTCCGGATCGGTTAATATGATTCGATTGTTGGTCGTTTCAAATTCATGCTTTTTTGTGTAAAGCTTTTTCCCGAAAAAGCACACCCCTCCCTCCAATTTTTTAATCCTTTCAGGTTATCTCCCTCCCTTTTTTTAATTTCCCTCATCTAATATTGTATCCCTTGCCCTTTTTCCATTTCTGAAAATTGCTCCCAAAAAATTATAGAAATTTGATAGTTGTCTGCTCATATCTGCTTCTTTGCCATTGCGTGCAAATCGTGCGTCTCTATTGCTAGTAAAATTTTGGTTTGATTCAATTTCTTGTAATCAATATTTTTTGCGCTATTGTTTCAATTCATGCTCAACATGTTGTAGGCCAGAGAGCTATTTATTGGTTTTTACCCAAGGGCGGTTACAAAGCAAGGTTGAACGTTGAAGAAAGTTAGGTTTTTTCAAGTTGGTCATAGTACACCATGGTTAGTTCACATGTTATTTGATCTATTTCCTTGTATTAAATTAGCTAGTCATGATACTGAATATGTAAAATATGAACCTTGAATTTTGTTTATTAAATTGTTATTGGAAATGTTTTGTTTCCCAACAACTGCCATACCCATTCCAATAAATAAAGCTAGTTTTAGGTTAACCAGTAAAAAAACCAACTTGCCAATGAAAACATCTAGTGATTGATGCAATTTGTAAGTTGTAACAAATTTTGAATTTTTAGGCTCACAACATGCCATTCGGTATAGATAAAAAGTGGATAAATGAATCTAATCAAAGATCTCCATTCTATATTGATGGGGTGAAAAAGTTTATTTGTTTTGTTGAAGAAAACGGTGGTAAGAAAGGGGTGTACTTATGCCCTTGCAGTCGGTGCCAAAATATGAAGACGTTCAAATTAGATGAAATTCATTTTCATTTTCTTAGATGGGGTTTTATCCAATCATATAGCATGTGGTATTTTCGTGGGGAAAAAAGGGTGGAGATGGGAAAACAGCAACAAATTAGTAATTCCACAAGTACTGACGAGGCTAAACATATTGTGATGGAAGATCTAGTCAATGATGCAAATAGATTTCATGATTTTCAACCTGAAAATCCGTTGTTTGATCATGCTAATGTTGGAGAGCAGTGTACGGATGATGGCAATTGGCAGGCCAATGAAAGTAAGAAGTATACACCACTTTATGTAAGCACAAAAGAGCCACTGTATCCTTCATGCCCAAAAGGGATAACGAAGCTATATGCCATTGAGAAACTGAATAGCTTGAAGACCCAATACATCTTCTCAGATAATGGTGTGACTGCACTACTCGAACTAATGAAGGAGTTACTCCGCGAAGGTAACACGCTGCCGAAAAAATACCCGACGTGAAGAAGTTCATTAAGAAAGTTGGGATGAATTACACAACTTATGACGCATGCATCAATGATTGCATGTTGTACTGGAAAGATGATGCGAATAGAATTTCTTGTACAAATTGCAAAGAACCAAGATATAGGACATCTTTTAACGATGAGAGAAAAGGAAACAAAGTAGCATGAAAGACATTAAGACATTTTCCATTCATTTCTAGATTGAAGAGATTGTATACTGTACCATGGATAGCATATGCAATGACCTGGCATGGTCGTGCCAACTCTGATCCAAACGCAATGCGTCATCCATGTGACACTTCTCAATGGAAAGCCGTGGATTCCTTTGACAAAACATTCGCAGTCGAGCCATGAAATGTCACACTTGGAATAACAACAAATGGTTTCTGTCTGAATGCTTCTCTTACTAACCCTTACAGTTGTTGGTCGGTAATTGTAGTACCGTATAATCTTCCCCCGTCTATGTGCATGAAATGGGAGTTTTCAATGTTAACATTGTTGATTTCTGGGCCAAAACAACCGGGGAAGGATACTGATGTTTATTTAGAGCCGTTGGTAGACGAGTTAAAGCAGTTATAGGAAGGAGTTGTTACATATGATTCATCAAGTAAATCCGAGTTTACAATGAGAGCTAGGGTGTTGTGGGCAATCCATGATCACCCTGCTCTTGGGACTTTATCAGGATGTACAACTCACGGTTACTTTGCATATTCCATTTGTGGGGAAAACACTTGTTCTTATCATCTTCCTGAAAGTAAGAAGATGTGTTTTATGGGACATTGAATGTATCTTCCTAACCGACATAGGTTTCGATACGACAAGACAAATTTCAACAATGAACAAGAACTTAGTCGTCCTAAAAGGCCATTGAATGGTTTTGAAGTTGAAAAGAGAGTAGCGAATGTCAAAATAAAAATCGGTAAATACAAAGAAGAAGTTGGTCGAAAAAGGAAAAAGTTGGTCGTTGAAGAAGGTGACAATGTTTCTGGTTGGTATAGGAGGTCTATCTTTTTGATTTACCATATTGGAAAGCAAATATGATTCGACATAATATTGATGTTATGCATACGGAGAAGAATGTCGCAGAGCATCTCATCAGCACCATTATGGGTCATAAAGTGAAGTCAAAAGATGGCATCAATGCACATAAGGATATGAAAACCATGGGTATAAAACAGAAGTTGTGGGTGAGGGTAGATCCCGAAACCAAAAAAACAATCATACCAAAGGCAAATTTCACCTTGAGCAAAGAAGAAAAGATAAGATTTTGCACCATATTGAAAATTTTGAAAGTACCTAACAAATTCTCCTCTAACTTCCGCAACAACGTGTGCATCAATCCTCTCAAACTAAGAAATATGAAGTCACATGATTACCACATCATAATGCAACATCTGCTTCTGGTATTGCTTCAATATAATTATACACAACATAAGGATCTACGAAATGTTATTCATCGTATTAGTCTATTCTTTAACATTTTGTGCTCGAAGGTTATCAATAGGGAACACCTTATAAAAGCAAAGGCTATGTTGGTGGAAGCAATGTGTGTTTTTGAAAAACATTTTCCACCTGCATTTTTTGATATCAATATCCATGTTATGGTTCATTTAGCCGATCAAGCATTGGTTGGTAGCCCTATCAGATATAGATGGATGTACCCTTTTGAACAGTAAATTACTAATTTCAGTTATGTACATTATTATTCAGTATAAATGGCTATCGTGTGCAAGTTATAATTGATCACAATCATAGGTTGATGAAAACATATAAAGGGTATGTGCGCAACAAAAGGTACATTGAAGGGTGTATTGCAGAAGGATATATCATACAAGAAGCTAGCCTTTATTGCATGGAATATATCCCAAACGGAGTTTATGGAAACCATAAACATACCCGCGAAGCATTTTTAGACGAGGATGATGAGTTTGCTGGTGAGATACCTTTAGATAATGGTAAAGATATAAGTTTAACCCAAGTGCAATTCGAATAAGTGCGTAGATGGGTCCCAAGTAAGTATGATGGATTGGATCCATGGAAGAAATAAGTTCATGATGTAGGTTTCGAATTTCCATTTTTTAATTCAATTTATATATTCATTTCAATATGTGTTATCTACGTATAGAAGGTACAACTCCTATGTGAAAAGCACTAAATTTCAACCACAAGGCAGAGGTACAACTGTCGAAGTCATTAAACCTTTTACTATATGGTTACGTAATGAGGTATTACATCATCTATAGTATTTCACGTTTTTATAAGTTTGCAATACACCATCGTGAACATGCTGGATTTTTCTTCTTGTGTTTTATGTAGTTGTTGAATTGCAGCGATGTAGACCCAACTCTTTGGCGGCTAATACACGGGCCGAATTTCACGGCGCTTAGTTATACGAAGTACCAACTGAATGGGTTTTTATTTTCCATGAAAATGTATGAAGACCATAGGGTAACACAGGATAGCAATGTATGCATGAGAGCAATTACAAAATTTAGAGCGAGTGGCAAAGATAAAAATTATAAGGAAGCAGAAACAACGTATTACGGAGTCATTCAGCAGGTACTTGAGCTGGATTACATTGATTTCAAACAAACAGTTTTTTTATTGTGATTGGGTAAAAGTCAAGGATAAGATCAATGGTTGCAAAATAGATCCCGCTTCAAACCTGATCATGGTTAATTTAGGAAAATTAAAAAAACAGGGACAACGTGAATGATGAGCCATTTATTCTTGCATCAGAAGCGAGCCAACTGTTCTACTCAAAAGATTTAGAAAATGACAGCTGGTCTGTGGTTTTGCATACACCAAAACGGTTGACTACAAATGTAACAACCCGTATTTTGATAACGTGTTATAACTATAAATCAAGGAACAATTGATTTATAAAATAAGAATCAAGGGCAACAGGTTACGCCATTGCGTTCGTCTCGAAATTCTGCTTGGAAAAAAGTCCGAGTTTTCGAAAATCGGAGTCCGTATGACCAAGTTATGACCCTTCGAAGTTTTCAGAAATTTTCAAGTTCAAAACAGCTCAGAATTCGAATTCAAATTTCAAATTCAAACCCCAGAACAGACTGGGCGGAAAATTTCCCGCCCAGGACCAGGTCGACCTGGGGGTCGACCATAGAGTCGACCTACCCAGGACCAGGTCGACCATAGAGTCGACCTGGGTGTCGACCTGGGAGTCGACCTGGTTGCCGAGTCCGTTTTTGAGTCAGAATTCACTCTGATGTATCTAGTCCGATTTCTGTCTAAATTCGTTGGCCTGACCCTATATAAACAGCCCCTAACTCTAGTCTCTCTACACAAATTCTCTCTGTTCTTATGCTGCTAAAACTTTGGTTGAAAGATTAAAGAAAAGGAATTTCTTCTTCTCCAACATGGCTACATATAGAGTATTGCTTTTGGGGGATTTCTGTTAGACTCAAAATTCAACATCGCCTCTTTGTTTTCTAATTCTAAAACCATGATTTGTAAGCCCCATTTACTTTTAGATTTAAACTTTAAACTTAATATGGACATGTTGTAAATTGAAATTGAACATAAGTATGACAATCATCTTGGACCTATCATTGTATATCTTGGACCTATCATTGTTCATTTTGAATCTAGTATTTTGGATCCACTATTTGTTCACCTTGGATCTATTCATCTTGAATCTTGGCTTGCGGTAATATTTATATGAAACTGATTTGGGGCCTAAACATGTTGTAAACCTAAACCCTTCATGTCCATGATGTTAACATGCCTGTGATGTTGAATTAGTTGTTATTCACAAGTTTGAGGTTATTATCTTATGTCAACTGTTACCATGACTAGCACTCTATTTTGCTAAGTTAGATATTTGAGACCACTATTCCATATGCCAGTATTGTTGTAGTAATTTACCTCAAGTTATACCATGCTTGACTTGTAATCACTTTTGCCACCTTATGCCCGTTCTTTCTATGTTATTCCCTAGTTAGATTTGTTTGTATCGATTCGAATTCACGTGCGATAGGAATACGATTTGGGTAGTTTAGACAAACCTGAATTTACTATAAACTTGAAACGTGAACATTGTTATAACTTGAACCTAGATATGGACATGAACTTGACACGATTTGACATGAAACATGACATGAAAACTTGACATGAATTTTGACTCGAAACTTGAACCGGGACATGACACTTAGAATGAATTTGAAAATGGCCAACTCGAGGTTGGGTTGAGTTTGCAGTGTAAATCTGCCCGAAACCGCCCGGCAAATCCAGTGACTGCAAACAATAGGATCCAATGTGGGTAGTTGGTCATATCGCACGTAAAACCCGAGGTTAGACTATGTTGTGGTGTAAATCTGCCCGGAACCGCCCGACAAATCCAGTAACCACAATAACTAGTCTAATGTGAGAGGTTGGGGTGCATTAATGAATTAATGCCACATGATAAGGTTAAGTCATGAACCACTTGAATATACTTAACCAATTTGACATGATGATTTGATAGGGTTAAGTCATGAACCGCTTGAACACACTTAACCAACTTGATACATGATTGGATAGGGTTAAGTCACGAATTTGAATGGCAACACTTAACCCATTAGAAACCCTAGTTACGCGGTCCTTTTCAGCAGTAACCCACTTAGATGTATCACGATACCCTGGGACTAGGCAGGGTGGGGTACGATTACTGGGCTGATTGTAAGTGACCAGAACGACGGCTGAGTAGGTGCGCCATTGTAGGTTCAGGCGGACTATGGTCGTGCACATAGTCCGGAGTTGAAAAAGCAGGCATTGGGCACCAGTAGGTTTACACTTGGCATGCTTGATTCGTGTCGGTGGTTGGCACCCTAGGGCTTGATACACCCTATGGTGGACCTAGCACAGGTAACTACATTTCATGATTGGGCCGTATGACACAGACACATGACGAGCTAGAACTTGTAGGGAGCCGATCGATTAATAGATCGTACCGTGGACCCGGTATTGGGTCACTTCCTGATATTGGGCCAAGGGATCATTTCGTGATTAATACTTGACATGGGTTAGAATACTAGTACAGTCGATGCAGCGAATCTTGAATATGCGATGCTAGACTTGATTTATCTTGTTATCTTAGTTATCTTGCCAGACTTATTATCATCCCTATGTTTACTTTCCGTTTACTCATGTCTTGTTAACTTTACTAGTTTTTATACTGAAAGTCACTAGGACTTACCGGTCTTTATGACTGACCCTTTTTCTTTCGCCTCTTTTTCTTTCGTTCCCCCCCCCCCCCGATCTCAGGGAGGAAACACTGGCTCTTATCTTGGATTTAGCTTGCTTTCTATCAACTCATGTACGGTTTGGTCTTGAGCTATGCTATGGCTGCACTTCTGCTATGTTTGGGAAATAATTTACTTTTGTTATCTTAAGTTTATGCTTCTTTATCTAGAACTTGATGTAATGGAATAATTGGTACCTTGGATATATGAGGATTTGACTCTTTTATTGAAAGTAATAAAAATTTGGTTTTTAATTTCTACCGCTGCTTTATTTATGTTCTGCCTTGTGATATCTCTGTGTATGTTTACCTAGATAATACTCCACCAAAACTAGTGCATTCCCTTTGTGAGTGACCCTAGCGGAGGTGGGGTGTTACATTTGGTATCAGTGCAGAAGGTTACCAGACGGGTCATAAGCTTTAAAAACCTTCTAAAACTATTTTCCAAAACCGTTTATAAAGAAGCATTTTTCAATAAAAGTTTTATGTTTAAAAAAGGCTATTCCCCAAAATCCATTAGCACTTTCCTTTGTTCCCTCGTTTGAATCTTTTTCTTTTCATTTTTCAGCATGTCTGATCTTAACCTTCCTGAGGGAGTACCCGTACCTGGATGGTTCCGAAGGTACTTAGAAGCTAGGGCCAACGACGAGGGCCCGGCAGACATCCCTCCTCCTCCCCCAGTGGCCGCGGTTCCTCCTCCTTCCGGTACCGCCTTTGCCAAAATATGCAAAGACTTTAAAGCAATGGGCGGCAAGAACTTCGTTGTAACTGAAACCTTTGTTGAGGCACGAAACTGGCAAAAGGAGACTGAAGACTTGATTATTATCTTCGATGTGGAGGATCATAGGAAAGTTTAGTTGGCAGCATGGTTGTTGAAAGAGGAAGCTGCGTTTTGGTGGGAAGTCACCAACGCTACCAGGCCAATTGAGACTTGGGCAGACTTTAGAGAGAGGTTTGGGCTTAAATTCTTATCGTCAGCAGAAGAGAACCTTCAGATGGAGAGGTTCCTAGCACTCAAGCAAGGGGACATGTCTGTCAGGGAGTACGTGAATAAGTTTAATCAGCTTGCTCGGTTCGATTTGGACTTGGTCAACACGGCCCAGAAAAAGGCTGTACGCTTCGCTCGAGGATTAAATGAGCCACTACACAGTTTGGCCATAACTCATATACCCATCGGGGCGACCTTTGAAAGCTTGGTGGATATGGCTCTACTTCATGAGGAAGACAAGAATAGCAAGAAGGAGGTTAAGCCTAATGAGACTCAGAATAAGAAAGTTGACTTTAAGAAGGGAGGCAACAAGAATAACAAGAACAACAACAATACTAACAAGGTACGTGAGACAAGGAAGTGTAACTTTTGTGGTATTACGGGACATCTAGCTAAAGACTGTAGAAAGAAGAAGAGAAAGTTGGATGAATGCTTTCATTGTGGAGATACTGGACACATCAGCAAGGATTGCCCTAAGAAGCAAGGACAGGGGCAAGGGCAGACCCAGCGAGCAGGACCTTCTGGAGGGCAGTTGCATGCTCTCAACACCACTCCAGCTCTTGACCGAGGTAGTAATATTTCTGTAGAAAGCCTTGTTTACATTTTTGACTTTCCTGTTCGAACCTTATTTGACTTTGGTGCATCGCATACTTTTGTTTCTTCTGATATTGTTGAAAATCTGCACCTAAGTACTAGTCTAGTTGAGGATCCCGTTAATGTTTCAAATCCAATAGGGGGCTCCGCTCATTTATCTATGATATGTGTGGATTTGAGGATCTCTATCTTGAGCGTAGAATTCACGTGTAATGCTTATGTTCTCGGATTTATGGGATACGGTTTGATCCTAGGTATGGATTGGTTGTCCAATTATGGAGCCATTCTTGATTGTGAACGAAGGGTAGTGAGGCTCGTGACTCGCCTTGGTAATACCCTTGAAATTTCTTGTAACCCTAAGGGTCCGTTCATGTTGTGTTATCTTGAATCTCTTAACTCGTCCATCGACAATTTGCAATCTGTAAGAGTGGTCCGAGAATATCCAGATGTCTTTGATGAGGTGAAGGGGTTACCCCTAAACGCGAGATAGATTTCCGTATTTATCTTGTTGATAATGCCAAGCCAGCTTCATTGCCCGTTAGGCACATGGCCCCGCGAGATAGAAGAGAGCTCAGTAAATAAGTTAAGGAGTTGCTTGAGAAAAATTTCATAAGGCGAAGCATTTCTGAATGGGGTGCTCCGGTGGTATTCGCTACTAAGGCGGATGGTTCGCTTCGTCTATGCGTAGATTATCGTGAGTTAAACAAGCTAACTAAGAAAAATAGGCACCCACTACCAAGAATCGACGATTTGTTTGACCAGCTTGTGGGAGCATCTGTTTTCTCTCAACTCGATCTAGCCACAGGATTCTATCAGCTTAGAGTGTCTGGGGATAGCATTGACAAAACTGCGTTTAGGACTCCAGATGGGTTCTTCGAATGGCTCGTCAAGCCGTTTGGGTTAACAAATGCACCCGCGTATTTTGTAGATTTGATGAGTAGGGTGTTTCGGGAGTTCCTTAACAAGTTTGTAGTGGATTTTGTAGACGATATTCTGATCTTCTCAAAGGATGAAGAAGAGCATGCTAGACATATCAAGGAAGTCATGGATACGCTTAGAGCACACCAGTTAAAGGCTAAGTTCTCCAAATGCCATTTTTGGAGGAAGGAAGTTCGATTTCTTGGACATGTAGTTTCAAAGCAAGGCATAGCTGTGGACCCCGCAATGGTAGTTGCGGTGCAAGACTGGAAAGTTCCTAAGAACGCAACGGAGGTGAGAAGCTTTCTCGGTTTGGCAGGCTACTATAGGAAGTTCATTAAGGACTTCGCTAAGATTTCAGCCCCTCTTACTAGGTTAACGAAGAAAAACCTAGCGTTTGCATGGGACATAGAATTAAGATTGCTTTTCAGAGACTCAAGAGAGCCCTCATCACAGCTCCAGTTTTGGCATTACCCGATGGAGGTAAGATGTTTACCGTGTACACAGATGCATGTGGCACGGGATTAGGCGCAGTCCTAATGCAAGAAGGGAAAGTGATATGCTATGGGGTAGACAACTTAAAGTTCATGAGAAGAACTATCCCACCCATGACTTGGAGTTGGCGGCGATCGTTTTTGCACTTAAATCCTGGCGCATTATCTTCTAGGGGAAAGGTTCGAGTTGTATACCGACCACAAATCGCTTAAGTACCTCTTCTCACAGAAAGATTTGAATCTGAAACAACAGCGGTGGATGGAATTCTTGGCATCATATGACTTCGATATAGCTTATACCCCTAGCAAGGGTAACGTGGCGGCAGATGCGCTAAGTAGGAAAAGGTTGACTTTGAGCCCCTTGTTTGTTGAAAGGAAAAGTCTAGAGTTTATAGCAACCTTTGATTTTACACCTGCTGTTGAGTCATTGACTGTTACGTTAGCATCTCTTGAGTTAAGACCTACACTTCTAGATCAAGTAGGGACTTCACAGAAGGAAGACCCACAGATAGTCAAAATCATGGATAAGCTGATTAGTGGTGAAACGTCAAGTCACCTCAGTAGATATGCCATAGATGACAAGGGATGGCTAAGGCGTGATGGAAGGCTATGTGTCCCACAAGTGGGAGACTTAGTAAGGAAAGTTCTCGAAGAGGCGCACCACTCGAAGATGACTATACATCCCGGAGGGGATAAGATGTACAGAGATATGAAACGCATATTCTTTTGGGCTGGGATGAAAAAGGACGTGGCAGAGTTCGTTTCAAAGTGCATGGTGTGCCAACAAGTAAAGGCCGAGTCAAAGAAGCCCGGTGGGCTATTACATCCTTTGGAGGTTCCGCAACGGAAATGGGAGAGTATCTCGATGGATTTCGTGGATGGACTGCCTAGGTCAAGGAAGGGAAATACTAGCATATGGGTCATAGTTGATAGACTCACGAAAAGTGCTCACTTCATTCCGGTGAATGGCAAGAGGACCGCATCATGGCTAGCGTCTATTTACCTTCGAGAGATAGTACGGTTGCATGGGGTTCCTTCTAGTATAGTTAGTGATCGTGACCCGATTTTCACTAGCCAGTTTTGGAATAGTCTGCAAGAGGCAATGGGTACGCGACTGAGTTTAAGCACGCCCTATCACCCACAGACGGATGGACAAACCGAAAGGGTAAATAGTGTACTAGAGGATCTTTTGAGACTATGCATTCTTGACTTTGGTGCTACTTGGGAAAACCATCTTCCTCTCGTGGAGTTTGCATATAATAATAGTTACCAAGCTAGCATCGGAATGGCACCATTCGAAGCCCTGTATGGAAGACCGTGCAAGTCACCAACTTGTTGGTGGGAGACGACAGACAGGCTTATGCTTGGGCCCGACATGATAAGGGACACTTTTGAGAAAGTTGAGTTGATACGAAGACGGATGAAAACGGCCCAAGATAGACAGAAATCTTATGCGGACAAGAGAAGGACAGACCTAGAGTTCGAAGTCGGAGACATGGTCTTTATAAAAGTTTCTCCTTTACGCAATATAGTTCGTTTTGGGGCGGTTGGAAAGCTAGCATCAAGGTTCGTAATACCGTTCCCTATCACTGAGAGGGTTGGGCGGATGGCCTATAAGGTAGAATTACCCGAGAGGCTGGCTGGAGTACACAATGTCTTTCATGTCTCGCATCTCCGAAAGTGCTTACATGAATCAGCCGAAGTGGTTGAGCCAAGCATCCTTGAAGGCGTAGAAGTGGAAAAAGAAGCAACATTGAGGCGAGTTCCGATTTGTATCTTAAGAACGGAGAACAAGAAGCTAAGGAATCGAGAAGTCAAGCTGGTTAAAGTTCAGTGGAGTGAAGCCCAAGAAGACGCAACTTGGGAAACCGAAGAGAATATGCGCGCGCTTTACCCATTTCTTTTTGAGGGTACATTCTCGATCTCTTTTCCTATAAGCTTGAAAACCTTTCGTAACATGCTTTTACTACCTATGTTTTTCTTGTCATCTTCTCGATCTTATCTTGAGAACCTTAGGTAGAACCATATGGATGTAAACATGTGATTGAAACATGTTATGGTTGATGTTTGCAAATGGTTGCAAGTGTTTGCAAGTGATTGCTAGTGGATGCATGACACACATTAGGCACTAGATCGGCTCAGTCACATTTTCATGTTGCATATGCATGAGTGCTTATACTTGTACATGGATGGAACTTGTTATGTTATCACTTGGATGTTGCATATGAATGTATGTTTGTGCACTCATGTAGAGATTATAAAGTATGTTAGGAATTTTGCATACATGTTGGATTCATTACACTAACATATTTTGCATTAAGGAGGTCTACTGAATCAGTAACCGCCTGATCTTTTGCATTAGATAAGTACATATACACACACTTTATACATGTGTTCATACAACACTAGAAAACCTTTTAAGGACAATGGTTGATTGTGGATGATGTTTTGAGTAGATGGATGATGGATGGTAGGACACATCCTCCCTAACTTGGAGATTTCGGGGACGAAATCCTTTAAGGAGGGGAGAATGTAACAACCCCTATTTTGATAACGTGTTATAACTATAAATCAAGGCAGAATTAATTTATAAAATAAGAATTAAGGCCAACGGGTTACGCCATTGCGTTCGTCTCGAAATTATGCTTGGAAACGAGTTCGAGTTTTCGAAAATCGGAGTCCGTATGACCAAGTTATGACCCTTTGAAGTTTTCAGATATTTTCAAGTTCAAAACAGCTCAGAATTCGAATTCAAATTTCGAATTCAAACCCTAGAACAGACTGGGCGGGAAATTTCCCGCCCAGGACTAGGTCGACTGGGGGTCGACCATAGAGTCGATCTGCCCAGGACCAGGTCGACCATAGAGTCGACCTGGGTGTCGACCTGGGAGTCGACCTGGTTGCCGAGTCGATTTTTGAGTCAGAATTCACTCTGATGTATCTAGTCCGATTTCTGTCTAAATTCGTTGGCCTGACCCTATATAAACAGCCCCTAACTCTAGTCTCTCTACACAAATTCTCTCTATTCTTATGCTGCTAAAACTCTGGTTGAAAGATTAAAGAAAAGGAATTGCTTCTTCTCCAACAAGGCTACGTGTAGAATATTGCTGTTTGGGGGATTTCTGTTAGACTTAAGATTCAACATCGCCTCTTTGTTGTCAAATTCTAAAACCATGATCTGTAAGCCCCAGTTACTTTTAGATTTAAACTTTAAACTTAATATGGACATGTTGTAAATTGAAATTGAACATAAGTATAACAATCATCTTGGACCTATCATTGTATATCTTGGACCTATCATTGTTCATTTTGAATCTAGTATTTTGGATCCACTATTTGTTCACCTTGGATCTATTCATCTTGAATCTTGACTTGTGGTAATATTTATATGAAACTGATTTGGGGCCTAAACATGTTGTAAACCTAAACCCTTCATGTCCATGATGTTAACATGCCTGTGATGTTGAATTTGTTGTTATTCACAAGTTTGAGGTTATTATCTTATGTCAACTGTTACCATGACTAGCACTCTATTTTGCTAAGTAAGATATTTGAGACCACTATTCCATATGCCAGTATTGTTGTGGTAATTTATCTCAAGTTATACCATGCTTGACTTGTAATCACTTTTGCCACCTTATGCCCGTTCTTTCTATGTTATTCCCTAGTTAGATTTGTTTGTATCGATTCGAATTCACATGCGATGGGAATACGATTTGGGTAGTTTAGGCAAACCTGAATTTACTATAAACTTGAAACGTGAACATTGTTGTAACTTGAACCTGGATATGGACATGAACTTGACACGATTTGACATGAAACATGACATGAAAACTTGACATGAATTTAGACTCGAAACTTGAACCGGGACATGACACTTAGAATGAATATGAAAATGGCCAACTTGAGGTTGGGTTGAGTTTGCAGTGTAAATCTACCCGGAACCGCCCGAAAAATCCAGTGACTGCAAAAAATAGGATCCAATGTGGGTAGTTGGTCATATCGCACGTAAAACCCGAGGTTAGACTACGTTGTGGTGTAAATCTGCCCGGAACCGCCCGATAAATCCAGTAACCACAACAACTAGTCTAATGTGAGAGGTTGGGGTGCATTAATGAACTAATGCCACATGATAGGGTTAAGTCATGAACCACTTGAATATACTTAACCAATTTGATACGATGATTTGATAGGGTTAAGTCATGAACCGCTTGAACACACTTAACCAACTTGATACATGATTGGATAGGGTTAAGTCACTAATTTGAATGGCAACACTTAACCCATTAGAAACCCTAGTTACGCGGTCCTTTTCAGCAACAACCCACTTAGATGTATCACGATACCCTGGGACAAGGCAGGGTGGGGCACGATTACTGGGCTGATTGTAAGCGACCAGAACGACGGCTGAGTAGGTGCGCCATTGTAGGTTCAGGCGGACTATGGTCGTGCATGTAGTCCAGAGTTGAAAAAGCAGGCGTTGGGCACTAGTAGGTTTACATTGTGCGTGCTTGATTTGTGTCGGTGGTTGGCACTCTAGGACTTGATACACCCTATGGTGGACCTAGCACAGGTAACTACATTTCATGATTGGGCCGTATGACACAGACACATGACGAGCTAGAACTTGTACGGAGTCGATCAATTAGTAGATCGTACCGTGGACCCCGTAATGGGTCACTTCATGATATTCGGCCAAGGGATCATTTCAAGATTAATACTTGACATGGGTTAGAATACTAGTACAGTTGGTATAGCGAATCTTGAATATGCGATGCTAGACTTGATTTATCTTGTTATCTTAGTTATCTTGCCAGACTTATTATCATCCCTATGTTTACTTTCCGTTTACTCATGTCTTGTTAACTTTACTAGTTTTTATACTGAAAGTCACTAGGACTTACCAGTCTTTATGACTGACCCTTTTTCTTTCGCCTCTTTTTCTTTCGGTTTCCCCCCTAGGTTCTCAGGGAGGAAACACTAGCTCTTAGCTTGGATTTAGCTTGCTTTCTGTCAGCTCATGTACGGTTTGGTCTTGAGCTATGCTATGGCTGCACTTCTGCTATTTTTGGGAAATAATTTACTTTTGTTATCTTAAGTTTATGCTTCTTTATCTAGAACTTTATGTAACGGAATAATTGGTACCTTGGATATATAAGGATTTGACTCTTTTCTTGAAAGTAATAAAAATTTGGTTTTTAATTTC
The DNA here is from genome assembly GCA_030737875.1 of Allium sativum. Taxonomy (NCBI): domain Eukaryota; kingdom Viridiplantae; phylum Streptophyta; class Magnoliopsida; order Asparagales; family Amaryllidaceae; genus Allium; species Allium sativum. The sequence goes on from CM060926.1 coordinate 536,773,247, forward strand.
TACCGCTGCTTTATTTATGTTTTGCCTTGTGATATCTCTGTGTATGTTTACCTAGATAATACTCCACCAAAACTAGTGCATTCCCTTTGTGAGTGATCCTAGCGGAGGTGGGGTGTTACAAAAAATGTGGATAACATTGAGTCTCCTACCGTCTATCAATCAGCTTTTGAAGACAATGAAAAACTATAAGATCTAACCATACTCATGTGTTAACCTATGAATTGTTGAGTGCTTTTTTTACCAAGGAATCATATGTATTTGGAATGTCATGACTTACACTTTCTAATCGCAATCCATTATGCTTTTACTATTTCTTTTAACTATTTCATATTCATAGTGTATGCATGAGTGAAATTGTAATAGAGAACACGATCAGTAACAAATGTGAATAATATTCTTATTCATGGTGTTTGTCATGATTCTTAATGTTGCTTCTATTTCGCAGGAAAGTACGTCGCAAGATCCAACATCATCACATGCATCGTGTTCGAAAGATCAACAAGTTGAACAAAACCTACTTGGTATTCCAGTCTCAGAAAACACTCCAAAAATCGCTACTACGCATGGGAAACTAGTACGATCTTATGTGCCGATCTCTTACACAGGTTGTGATAAAGTACCCAAAACATATAAGGACGACGTTTGGAACCAGTTGGTGGTAAATTTGTGAAAAAATGCATGTAAATGTTATAGTTTATTTTTACAGTCTCTGACTCTTAATTTTTGCAAAAAATGTATACGCTTGAGCCGCTTTCAAAAGAAATGTTTTCAAAAAGAATGGCCGAGGCTTTTAGGAGACACAAGAAAAACTTGAGAGCAATTTATTATGACATTTTCGACAATGACGAAGAACGGATGAAACATTGTCCACCTTCAATTGCTCAAGATGATTGGAACGAGTTCATAAAGAATGAAGCAACGCCTGAAGCAAGCGGAAGAAGGACGGCAGGCAAAAAAAATATAGATCCAGTCTAAGTTATACCCACCATGCAGGACGTAAAAATCACGCTAGAGTAGAACACGAATTGGTAAATTATTTGATCATTTTCTTTCAACAGTAGTGAAAAAACAATTAAGGGAGAGATTATACATGAACTGGAATATATTGCAGATCATTGCAAGTCCATCTGCAAATATCAACCGTCGTAAAGTATGGGAGAAGACACACAGGAAAAAGATGGTAGCATATCAGATGCCATGTCTGCGTACTTCGTAAGTTCTTAATTGTAGTATGGTTATTACAGTTAACATCGAGCAGTCTATTGTTTGGACTTTCATTTCAGGCTTTCAAGCTTTCCATAATTTTGATTAATTAGTTTCTCATGACATTTTCTTCATTACGTGTTTTTATTATTATGGTGCTATGTCTGGATTGAATTTATTCAGTAAGGAGTAACATACTATAGTTACAAGCTGTTACAAGTAAATGTTGGTGTAAACACATTTAATTTTTATCCCAGGATCAAATTGCCAAATTGAAGGAAAAGATCACTGATAGTGATGAAGAAAAATTGCCTGTTGATGAAGATATCTTGTCACAAGTGTTGGGTAAGGATACAAGGGGTAGGAGCCGCGCTATTGGAAGCATCATACCAAAGATGCATGTTAAGGCTTGTGTCATTGCACAGAAATGATTCAAACATGTTCGTGAAGACAATGATGAGTTGAAAATGAGGGTGGGAAGCTTGGAGGGTATGATGACTGATATGAAGGGTACAGTGGGAAATTTGTCTGAAAAAATGGAGGTTCTGATCAACATGGTAGGAACTTTGACTGATCAAGGAACTCAGGCACCGTTAACTATGTCGGATGGAGGACGCAGCAGTACACACATCAGTGCATCAAAGGGTGTTCCTTCTCCGATCCATGATACGACCAATGCGGTGAACAATCAACGATGTGAAATTCTCAACTCTGATCTAGACATGATAGCAACAGGTATGTTTTATTAATAAAATCAAAGGGTGTTGCATATTTTATTGCACTCTGATCTAAAGCGAGTGCTTAAAGTCTAATGGATACATACTCCAATTTTCCTATTTTAATAAAATTAAGCATATTTTAATAATACCATCCTTTGAAATTCTCGACTTTATTGCAACAGGTACTGTCTGTCGAGATCCTACATCATCCAGATGCCATGGGATTCATGTACCACCTACACATGAAAAAGTGGTTTTGGACAGTATACTGCTACTAGATGAGAAAACCTCCAAACTGAATCGTCAATTTGCAGAGACCTTTGATGAAGTCGGAGTGGGTGGGTATGTGTGTCATGTGAAGTCCCTGATTCACTATCTTTAGATGTTGGACCAGGTATATATAATTTTACACTTGACTCTTGGTTTACGTATGAAATAAAAATTCCATGACACTTGTGTTTGCATTAATTTCATGAACTCTCTTCGATGGCATACGCATGAGACACGATATACACACACAAATATTATTTGTTAATGTTTTTACAAATTGATTGATCCGTTGATAATTCATGTGTGTAAATCTAGCTTATGCTTATCAACGCAAGCTTTGAAACATATAAATTTTGTACATTCAATATCAGCATCTGCTCATCATTGCTTTAATTTACAGCAACGTGGACCATAGCACAATCAGCACGCCCAATCTTCCCGGTCCGATCCTGCAGTTTTATCACATTTTTTTTTCTTTGATTAAATTTGCTACTTTCAATAACCAGATCAGTTATATCAGACTTTGTAATTAGATGAAACATCTGTGATAGTTTCGGTTTAATAATTATACGATACTCTATAAATTGTGTTATGAAAATTCTTGTTATGCTTTTTGTATAATTTGTGCTATATATGTTTTGTATAAATTGTGATATGGTCTGTGTTATGGAAAATATGTGTTGTGTTTCTGTTTATATATATATATATAATATGTATATGTATATATATATATATATACGTATATATAATAAGATACGGTTTATGACCGTGTCTATCTGACATCATAGATACGGTCTAAAACCGTTTCTAAAATATATTAAAGCAACGTCCATTGGAAATTAGCTACGGTTTACATTCGTATCTAGCTGCCCTTTAGATACGGCACGGAGCCGTTTCTATTTTACCTTTTGATACGGCTACGTGAGCGTGTCAAATTTTAAGTTAGACACGGCCGATAGTCGTATCTAATAATTAGACACGCCACTTTTTGATACGGCTTACTGTGCCCAAGAGCTTTAGATACGGCTAAAAACACAGCCTAATCAGCAGATATGGTGTAGTGAAAAGGTCAAATTCTTTTTCGTCAACTGTGTAAGTGGGGCTGATATCTTTGCAAAGTCATTAATGAACTTCCTATAATAGTCCGCCCGACTAAGAAAGCTTCCGTTGTATTCTTTGGAATCCTCCAATCCTGGATTGCTACTACTTTCGCGAGATTCTACTGCTATCCCTTCTTTAGAGACCTTGTGTCCTAAGAACCTTACTCCCTTTCCAAAATGATGTTTGGAAAACTTTGCCTTAAGCTGATGTAGTTGAAGTGTCTCTAAGACTACCTTAAGATGTAAGGTATGCCCTTCCTCGCTTCTAGAGAATATAAAGATATCATCCACAAAGACTACCATGAATTTGTTTAGAAATTCACTAAACACCCTGCTCATCAAGTGTACAAAATTGGCGGGTGCATTCGTCGAACCACAAGGCATGGCGAGCTACTCAAAGAAACTGTCTGGAGTTCTAAATGTAGTCTTATCTATACTATCCTCAACTACTCTCAACTGATGAAAACCTGTAGCTAAGTCCAACTGCGAGAAAACCGAATCACCAACCAACTAATCGAACAAATCACTTATTTTTGGAAATGGTTGTCTATCCTTCTTCGTGAGCTTATTCAGCTCCCTATAGTCCACGCACAATCTAAGCGAACCATCAGCCATCGTAGCGAAAACAACCGGAGCACCCCATTCTGAAATACTTCTTCTTATGAACCCTTTCTCAAGCAGCTCCCCTGCTTGTTTACTGAGTTCCTTCCTCTCTCTCGGAGCTATGTGGCGCACTGGCAATGCAACTGGCTTTGCATTATCTACTAAGTATATTCGGAAGCCTATCTCGCGCCCCGGGGGTAAACCCCGAACCTCATCAAAGACGTCATCATGCTCACGGACTACTCGAACAGATTGCAAATCATCGATGGATGCGTCAAGTGATTCTAGGTAGCTAAGCGTCACTGAACCCCTAGGGTCATAAGAGATATCAAGGGTCCTTGCACACCGAGTCAACAATCTAACTACCCCCCTTTCACAGTCTAGGATGGCACCATACCTGGCTAGCCAAACCATCCCTAGAATCATACTATAGCTCATGAAACCAAATACGTAGATGTTGCATTCAAACCCAACGCCCAAGATAGACACTCTCAAATCCCGCCAAATCATAGATAAATGAGCTGAGCCACCAATAGGATTTGAGACTATAGTGGGATCCATGACTAGTATTTAGGTGTAGAGTTTCAACTAAAAAGACAAATATAAATTAATGTGAAGCGCTAGAATCATACAAGGTTCTAACAGGATAATCAAAAAGGAAAATCAAACTTTCAACAGAAACCTTTCTACCTCTACCAGGTATGCCAGCCGTGAGAGCATGCATTTGTCTTCCGGAAGATCATGTACTTTGTCCTTTCCCTTGCCCTTGCTCTTGCCTCTTTGGACAATCCCTGATAAGATGTCCTGTCTCTCCGCAATGATAACAACCAGTCTTCTTCTTCTTCCTATGGTCTTTGGCTATATATGACCGACCATTCCTCAGTAATGACACTTCCTCTTTTCTCGAGGCCCATAGTTCTTTCCACCCTTCTTAGGTTCCATTTCCTTAATCTGTGATACTTCAACCTTGACCTCCTTCTTTTCTCTTCTTTGTGCATCACGTCTATATCCATGAGTTTCTCATCCTTGGGCTATGCTCCTTAGCCCAAAACCCCTCATTCTCATCCTTGTGAAACATGTTAACAAGTTTCTCTAAAATTGCCTCCATTGCGCAGAACACCCTACAAAGCTGGAAAGAAAATTAACCGCAGGTGGAACTACTGCGGCTATAAATGGAAGTTAGGCACTTTTTTGCCCTTCGACAGGCGCCGTAGTCTCATTATGCCCACGGAACCATGCCGCGACGAGGTTACCTCCCAGAAATCCAGGAGCCTCGGAGACTCAGAAAAGAAGGAAACAAGGATTCAAATAGAAAAATCAAGAGATATTACATATGGCTTTGGGGAGTATGTCTTTCAAAACAAAATTTTCTTTTGAAAATACTTCTTTTAAAACCGTTTTGAAACCAGTTTTCAAAATCTTTTATCTGATCCGGTAACCTTTAGCTCTGATACAACGTGTAACACCCCACGTCCATTAATGTCACTCACAAAGGGAATGCATTAAGTTTCGTGGAGCGTTGTAAGTAAAAAGAACGGAATATTACAAGATAGATGCATAAAATAGTACTTGAAAATTTTATAACTTTATCTCAGCGGAAATAGAGTTTGGTTATATCTTTAAACCCATTGCACCAAAACCAAGTACATAATATCAGTCTTGTACAAAAGCCATCAGAGTACATAATTTTTAAAACCATAATCCCCAATCCAAAATGCCATATGAAAGAGAAACAAAGCTAAGCATTTCTTTCAGCACTTCAAGTAGGAAAGTCTGAATCAAGCTTCAACGTGCCCACCCTGAGAACCTTAGGGGGGGGAGGAAAGAAAAGAGGCGAAACAAAAAGGGTCAGACATAAAGTCTGGCGAGTCCAGTGACTTTAACAATATAATTAGTAAAGCAACATGATAAGAACATAAACTGGATGTAAGAGATGACTGTAACATAAGCAGATACAACAAGGTAGCAAGATGAATAGGAAGTAACATTAACTGCGCTTCTAACCACTATAAGATATTCTCTGCACCGCGCCAATACTAGTTTCATACTAAAAGATGGTCCCTCTTGGCTAAATAGAATGATGATAGTTTTGTGTACTTCTAGCTGCTCTCATAGGTAACCAACATGCACCTATCACCACTAAATGTATCCACTATCCTCCCTGTTCGATTATGTACCTCTAGCTGCTATCATAGGTAACCAATGTGCACCTATCACCACTAGATGTGCCCTCCCTAATAATCATAATAACGGTAGCTTTGTGTACTCCTAGCTGCTCTCGTAGGTGCCCCACTTGCTCCTACCACCGCTAGTTGTACCCATTACACTCCTCATTCGATCAACTCCCTAACCTCGTAGATACCTGTGTTGGTCCCACAATAGGGTGTATCACTCCCTAAGGTGGCAACCCCGATACTACTGAAATGCACAGCTTATAGCTACATGATGCAACAGCGTCTTATCTACCAGCCCGGACCCACACACGCACATGAATCCGTTGGACTTGCACTGCCATCGCTAACTCTTTATTGACCTCTTACAATTAACCTCAGTAAGCATGTCCTTGTCCTCGACCTAGTTCGAGCTCATATAGATACTGAAATGGGTTACTGGTTGAAAATGATCCATACACTTGACACAAGCTTCCCTCCTAAGCTTGGTCCCCACTAGGAATTCCCACTTAACCCCTTTTTATCCCCATGTCTTATCACATGTCTCATCCTGGTTAAGTGCTTTTATTATGTTTCACATGCTACCCATGTCACCCACTTAACCCATTTACTATTCCCATGTTTTACCACATGTCTTATCTTGGTTAAATGTTCATTATTTACGTTATACATGCTACCCATGTCACCCACTTAACTTTTTTATTGTTCCCATGTCTTCCCACATGTCTTATCTTGGTTAAGTGCTTTTAATTGTGTTTCACATGCTATCCATGTCACCCACTTAGCCCCTTTATTATCCCCATGTTTAATCACATGTCTTATCTTGGTTAAGTGTTCATTAATTCATTATAACCGTAATCTTGCAAGACCTCCCACATTATATTATCGTTTTGTGGTTGCTGGATATGCCGGGCGGTTACGGGCAGGCTTATACCACAATTCGAATCTAACCTCGTGTCTTTGCATTATTACGCATCTAATTTCTGTCGTTGATCTCTCACATTAGATTACCAAATTGCGGTTGCTGGATATGTCGGGCAGTTCCGGGCAGACTTCTACCGCAATCCGAATCTAACCTCGTGTCTTAGGCGTTCATTTTCACTTTCTTGATTCAAATCCCAATTTCAAATCTTGGATTATTATATATTCCAATCACCCATAATTTCCAATCTAAATTATGTTTATAATTTTAATCCAAATTATGCCCAAATAAATTTGTGTTCATTATCTCTTCCTTAATTCACTTTCAAACCTTGGATTCTGGTGATTTCCCAGTTACCCATAAATTCCAATCCAATTTATGCTTATAATTCTAATCCAATTTATGCCTAATCTCATGCATACAAGTTATACTCAATTATGCCCAAACCAATTTTCCATATTCATCAACAATGTATGCCAAACCTCATTTTAATGCATATTACCCAAACTTTTCCCAATCTTTCCAACGTTATTCGTACGTAAATCTCAACGCAATATGTTAGGCTCAAAGTTAGCCTAATCTCATAAAGGAAAAGAAGAAGGGAAGAGAATCAAAACATCAAAACTGGCATAAACATATAAATGGGCATATGAAATGAATAACAACAAAGTAGATTAGATAGGCATATGATAGTAGCAATTGGGTATGAATCTAAAGGATAATAAATTACAAAACTTGATATGATTCATCTTATTTACAGGCATATACATCAGATCTAATTTACAATCCTATCACAATTACTTTTTAATTTAATTATATGTGAAAGTAACATAGACTCACAGTGACAGGATTCTTAGAAGAGAGAATTAATCGTTGTTGTAGCAATTCTGATCTTGAATAATCTTCTAATTTGATTGTTGAAGAAGAAATATCGCTAAATCTCTACTTTGATTTTGGCTGGAGAAGAAAGGCTAGGTTAATTTAGATTAGAGCAGCATGGAGGAGCCATGAATTAGTGTAATGAAATTAGGGTTAGGTTTATGTGCTTATTTATAGGTGTATAGGGTGAACTAGGACCTTTAGATTAGATTAGGAGCCATCAGAACCATACAAACAGAAAAACACGTCATCTGGAAGCTGTCCAGAAATTTCCGTCCAGATCTGAAAAGGGGTCGACACCCCCCATGGGGGTCAATACCCATGTTGACACCCCCCACATGGGGGTCGACACCGCTGGGCGGGATTTTTGCTGCTCTCTCTTTTTTCTGGGTTTTGAATTTCGAATTATTTATTTTAATTATGCTTATCTTTTAAATCTTCCGAGCCTCATAACTTTTTCATACGATGTATGATTTGCGCAAAATCGGACCTATTCTAAGCAGAATTCCGAGACGAACGCAATGGCGTAACCCATTTTACTTAATTCTTCTTCTAAAAATTAGGTGTTCTTAAATTAGTTAATTTTAATGTTTTAAAATTACGGGGTGTTACAATATGCGTCTCCCTCAAACTCGACGTCTAACACAGATATTCTCAGACCCTGACAAATCCTGGACAAATGAGCCGAACCACCAATGGGATTTGAGACAACTACGGGATCCACTACCATATCAGTATTTGGGTGTAGAGACTAAACCACAGAACTAGATATAAATGAATGTGAAGCGCTAGAATCAATAGGATGACTGGAAAGAGAAATCAAACCTTTCACGGAAATTTTCCTACCTCTATCTGGAACACTGGTCGCGAGAGCATGCAACCCTCCAGAAACTCCTGCCCTTTGACCTTATCCCTGTTTCTTCGGGCACTCCTTAGCAAAGTGTCTGACCTCTCCATAATTAAAGCAAGAATTCTTACTTCTTTTGCAGTCCTTCACCAAGTAACCCTCACGTCCACAACTATGACACTTCCCCTTATCCTTACCCTTGTCATTCTTTCCGCCCTTCTTCTGTTGTTGTTGTTGTCCTTTTTTAGGCCATACTTTCTTGTTTTGCGTTGTTTCCTCAGCTTTAACTTCCTTCTTTTCTCCTTTGTCTTCCACATGCATCAAGGCCATATCAACAAGCCTTTCAAAAATCACTCCCATTGGAATATGGGACATAGCTAACCCATGAAGGGGTTCATTTTGCCCTTTTGCAAACCGCAAAGCTTTCTTATGCGGAGTATCTACCAGTTCTAATCCAAACCTTGCTAGCTGGTTGAATTTGTTCATATATTATTTAACATTCATGTTTCGTTGTTTGAGCATCAAGAACCTATTCATTTGCATACTTTTCTCAGCTTGGGAAAGAAACTCCATTTCAAACCTCTGTCTAAAATCATCCCATGTCTAAACCGGATGCCCCGCTTGGGTTACTTCCTACCAGAACGAAGCTTCATCTTACAATAGCCAGGCGGCTAGCTGAATCTTCCTACAATCATCCACATCGAAAATTCCAAACAAGTCATTTGTCTCCTTGAGCCAATTCCTTGCCTCTACAAACTTCTCGGTTCGTGGAATGACCTTCCTCCCATAGCCCAGAAATCTTTACAGACCTTAGAGAAGTTGTCTGCACGCGGAGGAGGAGGAGGAGGAACGATGGGTACAACTGGGGGAGGAATGTCAGATTGACCACCGGCAGCCGTCATGGCCTCTAGATACCTACGAAACCAGCCTGGTATCATAACGCCCTCTGGAATATTAGGTTCCCAAGACATGCTGAAAAGAAAAGGAAAGAGATTCAGACAAAGGATCGAAAGATAGTAAATATGGCTTCGGGGAATATGTTTTTCAAAACAAACTTTTCATTTGAAAATGCTTTCTTTTAAAACCTTTTTGAAAATAGTTTTCAAAAACTTTTATCTAATCTGGCAACCTTCAACTCTGATTCCAAGTGTGACACTCCACGTCCGTTAATGTCATTTATTTAGAGAATGTATTAAGTTTTATGAACCGTTATAGGTAAACAAAAATAGAAACATTACAAGACAGATATAAAATAGCAGCGGAATAAAAACAAACTTTATTAATCATAAAGCATCGTGGTTCAAAACATCATATGTCTGGATTACATGAAAACCAGTACATCATAAAAACTTTTGTCTTGTACTTAAACATCAGAGTACAAAATAAATGAAGAAAAATCCCCAAATAAAAACATAGCCATAGTAGAAAAGATAGGAGCACATCTAAGCAGCTTCGGTAAATAATAGTAGAATCCTGGTCCTACTTGAGTATTCCCTCTTTGAGAACCTGGGGGAAACATAATAAAGAAGCGGAAACAAAAAGGGTCAGACATAAAGTCTGGCGAGTCTTGTTACTTTTAGCAAGTAAATAAGTAAAAGTATCATGACAGGAAAATAAAGTGGATAAGAAAGATAACACCACAAAAGACAGGTATGACAAGGTAAACATGATAGAGTGTATATGCTTCTCTAAAGATTACTCTGATTCTCTGCACCGATACTAGTATAATCGGAATGAGATGATCCCAACAACTATAAGATGGTAGACTTAGGCATACGTCTAGATGTACCCTAACTACTACCCTAATTGATCAGCTCCCTTCTTCGTAGATACCCTGTGTCGGCCCCATAGTAGGAGGTATCACTTCCTAAAGTGGAAACCCTTCGTGATGTGCACAACCATATCTACTGGTGTCACGGTCGTCTTATCCCCTTCTTCCCGGACATGGATGCACATGTCCCGATTGGTTTGCACTGCCCACACTGTCTTCCACGTTTGGATCTCTTACAATCAGCCCAGTAAGCATGTCCCATCTCCGACCTATGGCGGAGTACTCGTCCGATAGTGTTCTATGGGTTACTGACTAAAATGGGTCCCACACACAATATGATACAAGCTCTCCTCCTTGTCTTGTATCCCCACTAGGATTTCCACAGGTTATGTATACCTATTGGTGTCTTTAATTACATAACCCCATCATTTCTACATGTTATGCTTACCTAACGATGTCTTTAATTACATAACCCCAATCGGTTAAGTTTATGGGCCTATATATAAATATTACCCACCCTACCCGGATTTACTTAACCCACTCACTGTTTCAACCAAGTTTACTTAACCCCTATTCAAGTTCATGTTCATACAATCCCTATGGATTCAACTAGGTTAAGTATTCCAATTCATTACCATGTACATTTATGGTTATAATGTGCTGGACCCCTCACATTAAGCCTACCACTTGTGGATGCTGGATGTGCTGGTCTGTTCCGAGCAGACTTCTTACACAAGTCGGGCTTAACCTCATGTCTCAGCACGTCTCATATTTGTGCACCAAGACCCCTCCCATTAGATTTCACCACTTGTGGTCGCTGGATATGCCGGGCGGTTCCGGGTAAAGTTCCACCACAAGTGTAATCTAATCTTGTGTCTAGGCACAGTTATAGTTTCCAATTACTGTAATCCCAAGCATACCGTTATTAGCCAATTTTACCTATGTCGTTATAGGTTCCATTCCCCTTTTCCCCAATTATGTTCATAATGAATTATATGCCCTAATTCATATTCATAAACATTATTCAAGTTATGCTAAATTTCCCCTTTACAAGTTATGCCAAATTTCAATGTTTTTTCCCTCGTTCCCCGTTTAACGTGCGCATATTTCAGCGGCATGCCTAGGCTTGAAAGTAGCCTAGCTATATAAATTAAAAGGGAAAGGGTGAAGGGAAGATGACAGAAATGATTATACTAAAAAAATTGACATAAACATACAGTGGCATATTGATAAGATGGGCATATAAGAACAGATCTGGTGAACATGAAATGATAGAACTGATTCTAACATAATACGGATGTCATAATAGGAATGATAAGATCTAAACAATAATATAGATGTCCACCTAGTAACGTATCCAATTTAACCACAACCATGATAGGTACAAGGTGATCTAAATAGTGAATTAGATCTAAAATCAAAGGTAGATCTGACGTAATAAAGGTTAAGGTTTAAGTCATAGTTATGCCAAAACATCATAGGTTCACAAGTTATTACAGATCTGATATTCAAGCAGTCGTAGGCATAGATCCAAATTACATCATATCATGTTTTACTTTTTAATTATTTAAATCTAAAAGTAACTTAAACTCACAGTGTTTGGATCTAGAAAGATAGAATAAGAATAGCAGAGGTTGAATCACAGGTCCACACTTGAATAACTTGATTAACTTGATTGCAGAAGAAGGAAAAGGTTTGATTTAGTCTGGGCACCGACAGCATCTAGGCCTCCATTATTTTTCAGTGTAGAAAACAAGAGAAATGGAGCCATATTTATAGCCGCCAGCCCCCAAACCCTAACTGCCACGTATACTTGAGGGGTCGATCCAAGGGTCGAAACCCCCTTAAGTGGTCAACACCCTTAGGAGGAATTTTTTCCGCTCTCTGAAATTTTGAATTTCGAACTATTTTCTGAATATTATATATATATATATAATTCTCTTGCACGTATACAAACTTCAAACCTTCATAACTTCTTTGTACGGTGTCCGTTTTACGCAAACCAAATGTCTATCTTGACCAGAATTTCAAGATGGACACAATGGCACCATCTGTTTCCCTTAATTTTGAATATTAAATTAATTATTCTTCAATTTTTCCACTTTAGTGTTGTTAAAATTACGGGGGTGTTACACTCTACACTTGTTCACGGATGAGGATGCAGATCAATCACTCTAACTAGTGACGTTTGTTGAGTAGTACAAAATGATGATCAAGAGGTATTCGATGAGATCACATAGGATCCAAGAAGGACCTTGTATATAAAGATCAAGGCTCAAAATCTAGCTCAACTATTGAGTTAAATAGCGATGAGTTTAGATACCAAGTTCAAGTACATACTAAACAGCCAATGGCTCCGCCAACTAAGGAGAAAGTCGTTGTCGAGGGTGGAGCCGACAATGGAGAAGCTATTGAAATTGCATCTGCTGCCGATACTCCTGCATGACCTATCTTTCTAGAGAACCCTACTGGTTTATGGCCTTTGGAAATAGACAGAGATTATGTGCCAAGTACGAAATTCCCTTTGATCAGCTCTGAGTTCTGGCTATTTTAGAAATAGCTTACAAGCCCTCAGAGGGTTACACAGCGTGCACTCGATACATGTCTACCACTAGATGTGTCCCTCCCTTCCGTCCATATGTTAAGAAGATTCTGAGGCTGGTGACTATTCAAATGCACCGAATTGCTTATGCTTATCATCTCGCCCCGCATGCCTTATATTTTGAGCACGTCCATGAAGCGTCTACCATTGATGACATCTAATACTTTTATGATTTCAAACATAAAAAAGACACTCCATCATTCGTTTATTTCCAGGTGACTACGAACAGTTGAGTCATTATGAGTAGATGGAGCAAACTGAGCTGGCCAAAATAGAAATGGTTTTATGTTCCATGTCAACTGAGATTCGCGAGGTAATGACTTAAAGGAAGTAAGTGTGTAGAGGATTCGTTTACTCTTGAATCGAGTTACAATCTCCTCTAATACTTTATGTCCTCTTATGGAAGGAACTCCGACCAAGCCTACCGGCAATGCCTTCAAGTTGGTGGTTGCAACCTTGCGGGTGGTCCATGAGGACCAAAGGCATATAAAGAAATGCATAACCAACCAACTGCTACATAGATTCCACTTATTGAGCAATAACAAGAGCGTCGGTTTGAATATCACCCTAGTTGAGGGTGACAGCAGAGATGGAGGAAACACACACACATAGTCGTGCCCGAAATTAGGGAGCTTGAAGGTGGCGAACCTCGCGACCAAGTCATAGTCAAAGGTGCTAGCACTGGGCCAAATCAAGTTCATAAAGATATGGATGCCTCAGCCCCGCTCACCAGGAAGCCAACTGTTGAGGGACCAATCTCTAAGCATACCCGTCAACCTAAATCTTCGACATACGATAAAGGGTCTGTGAACACCAACGACCCTTTCAAGGGATTAATTGATCTATCGCCGGTGATTGAGCATTATGATTTTCCAGACTTGGATCCCCATAATTTCTTCCCTACGTCATAAGAGAAAATATTCATAGTGACATTGAGGAGGTCACACCATCGAGCAATACTCCAAGATTGGGTTCATTGAAGGGTCACTAGGATACACACAACACAATCATTACTCGTCACAATACTTATTTACAGCGTGATGATTAAGTTCTGACATAGGTTCCTTTTTATTTGCAGGTTCAATGCCTAAGAAACACAACTATCATAAGCACTTTAGCACTAGTATCTCAAAGTGCAATACACCACCTAAGTATTCTTTAGATTATGAGTGCAATCGCTGAGAGATTGTGAGAGAGAGAACAAGGAAAAGAACTATCATAATTACATTTAGCATTCCTGCTCTTACTCTCTGATCTGTCAAAACTCCAATAGAGATCCAAGTTATAAAGGAAACTCTCATGGCAGCAAGCAATCGGCATTTGAGACCCTGATCCCTCCAAAGGTCCAAGCAAGTGAAGCTCGCCTGAAAAAGGCCCCAATGCTGAAGGGAAGAAATAGTCATCATCCGTAGCAAGCATAAGTACAAGGCCCGTAAAGTTTTCAAGTCCTAAGAGTTAGAGCCCACAATCTAGTACTGAAAAAAAGAGCTTGAAACCTAGTTTTCATAATTTTACTTCTAAAAAATGCATTTGCTGCCTTTGATCCATCCTATTTGTTGTGACCTTGACCACCTTCTCAACTCAAGAGTGGAGGAGTAGATCGAAAAATATTGAGAAATGATCAAGTATGCTAAAAAAAACTATCGGAAATTATCAGATTGCGAGAGCTCTATGTTAGGAAATGCAAAATGTGAATCTTAAGGAAAAAAAACGCTAGAGGGGGATGAATAGTGTTTATAAGAAATTTATGAAAATCTTAAACTTAATTGATCTACTATATGAATCACACAATGATTATCATACTAGAGATGATCACAAAAACAGAGTCAAACACAGACACAGAAATAAATAAATATAAAATGCAGAAAAGGAAAGAACACATCGGATTTTATACTAGTTCGGATTACTGCTACGTCCAATCCCACACAACGCTGGATTGCAAAGAGTTTTATTATTATCAATATCTAAGTACAACACCTTGATTTCACGGCTACGTGATTAACAGATTTCACGGCTACAAGGTTAACACCGCTCCCTTTCCTTGATTTCAAGGCTACAAGGAACACACCCTTTCCCAAACTATTCCCAGTTGAATACAACATCCCTATAACTCTTCAACAGCACTTCCAAATTGATAGTAGTAGATAGAGATTGAAAAGAGAAGAAGTTTAATATAATTTGAGTAGAAATTGGAAAAGTATAAGCGTAGAAATCAAAAAAATGATATATATATTAATGGTGGTAAGTAAAGGAGTGAATATGGAGAAGAAAGGATGAATTAAAATTCGAAATCAGCCCTTTTTTGTAGTGTCCCAATGGTTGCAACGTTTCAGAAACATTATAAATAGTGAAAATACACTTCCTTTGAAAATTGAAATTATGACAGTTGTATGTCGACATGCCTAAAAATGTATGTTGACATATATATCATATTTTGATTTTTAAAACTATTTTTAAGTGTTTAAACATATATATTATTTTGGAAATTCTTAAATCAATACTTAGTAAATTAAATGAATAATTCTAAAGTGTAAAATCATATGGAAACATAGTAATATATTATATAAACATATTTATAAAGTTATAAGATTTAAAACTATATAAAAATATATATATTATAAACTTATATATATGTTTGAAATTATAAGTAAGATAATAATTTGAAATTATTTAGAAAGATAATTTGAAATCAGGATTTGAATTTTAAAAACAAAATTTGAAAAATAGAATTTGAACTTGGAGTTCTATTCAGAATCTTACATATAAACTAGACTCAATTACTATATTTTTTCTTGAACTCTTGAAATCATGATAACTTGATAACTCGTGAGTCTTGAATCTTTTTTGAATCTTTAATCTCTTGGAACTATAAAATTATACAATCTTCAGTATTTAAGTCCTTTATACAAACCTTACATATATATGTGTGTGTATTCTAGATAGAGATGCTAGTATATATTTTATAATCAATTAATAATGATGATTGAAATAAGGTTGTTGTCATCAAAACACCATTCTCCAACAATCTCCCCCTTTTTGATGATGACAACCTTGATTTATAATATATTCATACCCATTGATACTTTTTGATCTGGTCCTTCGATTACTCCCCCTTTCTCCATGAATCCTACGTACTTCCCCTTAAACTAAGCATAACTAATCCTTATTTTATAATTTCTCCCCTTGGTTATCAATAAAAAGAACCTCTAAATATACTCCCCCTAAATTTATACCATAAGTAACCATATATTTATTCTTTGTTTATAATACTTAACACTAAAGTACCTAATATACATGAATACCTTAAATTCATGCCTATATATTTTCCTTATACTCTATATATAAATATGCTTATTCTAAAATCTACGAAAACTAGATAGAAAACAAAACATTGTATAAACTAAACAATTTAGTCTTTGTTTTACAAGCCAAATAGTACAAATTATACAAATTACGACGTTTTACAAGAACACGAATATACTATAATTGTACGTATTACATCGCATATACGAATAAACGAGAGACTAAACGTCTAATGCTTCTTAATGATTTTGTTAATATATCTGCTATTTGTTTTTCTTTTTCTATAAATTCGAGTGAAATTTTCTCTTTACTTACGTTATCTCTTAGAAAATGATTTCGTATATCAATATGTTTAGTTCTTGAATGATGAGTTGGATTTTTAGATATATTTATAGCGCTTGTATTATCGCAGTATATTGATGATTTATTTATATTTAATCCAAAATCATTTAGAGTTTGTTGCATATATATAACTTGTGAACAAGCCAAAGCAGCAAATATATATTCTACTTCAGTTGTTGACAAAGGTACTGTATTTAGCTTTTTAGTAAACCAGGAAACTAGTGAATTCCGTAAGAAATGACATGTTCCAATAGTGCTTTTACTTCAGATTTACATCCTGCATAATCTGCGTCACAATAAGAGATTAAATCAAATGAATCATCCTTAGGATAAAATAATCCAAAGTCTAATGTATGTTTTACATATCTTAGAATACGTTTTATTACTTTTAAATGTGTTGTCTTAGGTTGCGATTGATATCTTGCATAGAGACATACATTATGCATTATATCTTGTCTACTAGTGGTTATATATAATAATAATCCTATCATACCTCTATATAATTTTTGATCAACATCTTTTGATAGTTGCCATTGGTTTTGGTCTCCCATTAGTTGTTGTTAAATTATATTTGTTAACTAAATCTCTTGTGTATTTTTCTTGATTAATAAATATTTCATTCTTTAATTGATGAATTTGTAAGCCTAAGAAGAATGATAGTTTACCCATATGACTCATCTCAAATTTTAGGGTCATAATATCTGAAAATTCATTATTCATTTTATTATTTGTTGATCCGAAGAATATATCATCAATATATATTTGTACTAATTGTATATCGCTATTATTTCTTTTAATAAAAAGTGTATTATCTATTTTACCAATTTTGAAGCTAGATTGTAATAAATAATTTTCTAATTTATCTTACCAAGCTCTATGGGCTTGTTTTAATCCATATATCACTTTCTTAATTTATATAGGTAGTCTGGAAAATTTTCATCTTCAAAAAGAGGTGGTTGCTCTACATATACGTCTTCTTTAACATACGTTTAGAAAAGCACTTTTAACATCCATTTGATATAATTTGAAATTATTATGATTAGAAAAGGCTAATAATATCCTAATTGCTTCTAATCTTGCTACGAGGGCAAAGGTTTCATCATAATCTATTCCCTCTTCTTGAGTATAACATTGTGCTACTAATCGTGCCTTATTTCTTACAACCTCACCGTGTTCATTCATTTTATTTTTATAAACCCATTTAGTTCCAATTACAGTTTTATCCTATGGTCTAGGAACAAGTTCCCATACATCATTCCGGGTAAACTAATTCAATTCCTCTTGCATAGCAAGGATCCATGAATCGTCGGATGATGCTTTCTTTGGATTCTTAGGTTTAGTAGTAGAAATAAATGCTAAATTAATCATATTATTTAACTGGTTTCTAGTTCTAACAATAGATTCAATATCTCCTATGATATTTTCTACAGGATGATCACTTAATAATCTTATTCTTTTATTTGGTTGATTATTTTCATTATTTGTTTCATTAATCTTATTTCCACATTTATCTTTGTTGTGTTGTGTTATATTTTTATAGTTTTCGTCAAAGGATACATTTAAGGTTTCTTCTATAGTATTTGTTCTTAAATTAAAAACTCAGTATGCTTTACTTCTCTCTGAATATCCAATAAATATTCCTTTATCAGATTTAGAGTCAAATTTGTCTAAATTCTCTTTAGTATTAAGAATAAAACATTTACCTCCAAATATGTTAAAATATGATACTTTTGGTTTCTTATTATACAAAAGTTCATACAGTGTCTTATGAGTAAAGGGTATTATTAATATTCTATTTGATATATAACAAGCTGTTGCAACTGCCTCAGCACAAAAATTTCCTGGTAGGTTACTATCAGATAACATAGTTCTCGCACACTCTTGAATTGATCTATTCTTAAGTTCAACTACTCCGTTTTGTTGAGGGGTTCTTGGAAAAGAAAAATTATGGGTTATCCCCTTTTTATTACAAAACTTTTCAAAATTTTCATTTTCGAACTCTCCACTATGGTCACTACATATTGTTTTGATTTTTTAAAGATAATAAATTTTGAATTATTTTAGCAAAAGTTTTAAATTGATCGAAAGCATCACTTTTATTTTTAAGAAACAAGGTCCAAGTAGATCTAGAAAATTCGTCGATTATTATGTAAACATATCTGTTGTGATTTATTGATCGAGTTTGGAATGGACCGAATAAATCCATGTGAACTAACTCTAATGGTTTCGAGGTTGTAATTTTTTTCTTTTGATTTAAATGAAATCCTTTTCAATTTTCCGAACTGACAAGCGTCGCATAAATTATTTACTTCAAATTTTATTTTGGGTAATCCCCTAATTGAATCTAACTTTGAAATCCTAGAGATGTGTTTGAAATTTATATGACCAAATCTCTTATGCCAGATCCAAGGGTCACTTGTATTGGTCATAAGACATAGATTATCATTGGAGATTTTCATACTTAATATATAGATATTTTCTTTCAATCTCCTTTGAATATTATTTTTTAGTTACTATCTTCTATGAAGCGCTTATCTTTTTCAAAGTTTATTTTATAGCCTTTATTGCAAAGTTGACTTATACTTAGTAGGTTATGTTTTAGGTTCCTAACTAATAAAACATCAGAAATAGTAGGAATTTCAGAATTACCGACATTGTCGATGCCAACTATATATCCTTTAGAGTTATCTCTGAGGTTTACCATTTCTACATCTTCATATACAAGATTATTAAGTAATCTGGATTTCTCGTCATATGTCTTGAACAACCACTATCCAATATCCATTTTTCCATTTTGATTTCCACCATTTGCCCATCATAATTCGAATTCTCAACAGCCACGTAACATACCATTTCAGAATTTGAATTTTCAACACTATGTAACACATATTTTCCTGTGTTGGACAATAATTCAGTAGATCACTTGAATTTTCAGCATAACTGGATGCAAACTCTTTTAACATTGATGCAATGCATAAATTGAAACAAGTATTTTAAATAATTTCAAAATTTAGCATTTAATATTTTCAAAAATCAGATAATGAACTTTTTGAAAACCTATGCTCTGATACCAATTGTTAGGGAATGGGGATCTTAAGGCAAAAAAACAAACTCTAGAGGGAGGTGAATAGTGTTTATAAGAAATTTATGAAAATCTTAAACTTAATTGATCTACTATATGAATCACACAATGATTATATCACCAGAGATGATCATAAACACAGAATCGAACACATACACAGAAATAGATAAATATAAAATGCAGAAAAGGAAGGAACACACCGGATTTTATACTGGTTCGAATTACTCCTACGTCCAATCCCATGCAATGTTGGATAGTGTAGAGTTTTATTATTATCAATATCTAAGTATAACCTCTTGATTTCACGGCTACAAGGTTAACACCGCTCTAAACACCCTCGATTTCATGGCTGCAAGGTCAACACCGCTCCCTTTCCTTGACTTCAGGGCTACAAGAAACACACCCTTTCCTAAACTATTCCCAATTGATTACAACATCCCTATAGCTCTTCAATAGCACTTCCAAATTGATAGTAGTAGATAGAGATTGAGAAGAGAAGAAGTTTGATATAATTTGAGTAGAAATCGGCAAAGTATAAGCGTAAAAATCAAGAAAATGATGTATATTAATGGTGGTAAGTAAGGGGGTAAAGATGGAGAAGAAATAATGAATAAAAATTCGAAATCGGCCCCTTTTTATAGCGTCCCAATGGTTGCAACGTTTTAGAAACGTTACAAATAGTGAAAAGACGCTTTCTTTGAAAATTGAAATTATGACAGTTGTATGTCGACATGCCTAAAAATGTATATCGACATATGTATCGTATTTTGATTTTTAAAACTATTTTTCAAGTGTTTAAACATATATATTATTCTAGAAATTCTTGAATCAAAACTTAGTAATTTAAACGAATATTCTAAAGTGCAAAATCAAATGGAAACATAGTAATATATTATATAAACATATTTATAAACTTATATGATTTAAAACTATAAAACTATATATATTATAAACTTATATATATATTTGAAATCATAAGTAAGATAATAGTTAGAAATTATTTAAAAAGATAATTTGAAATCAGGATTTGAATTTTGAAAACATAATTTGAAATTTGAAATTTGAAATTTGAAATTTGAAAAACAGAATTTGAACCTGGAGTGCTATTCAGAGTCTTACATATAAACTAGACTCAATTATTATATTTTTTTCTTGAACTCTTTAAATCTTTATATCTTGACAACTTGATAACTCATGAGTCCGTAATCTCTTTTGAATCTTGAATCTCTTAGAACTCTAAAACTGTACTGTCTTCAGTATTTATGTCCTATATACAAGCCCTGCATATATATATATATATATATGTGTGTGTGTGTGTGTGTGTGTGTGCATGTGTTCTAGATAGAGATGTTAGTATATATTTTTTAATCAATTTATAATGATAATTGAAATAAGGTTGTTGTCATCAAATCTTCATTCTCCAGCACTCTACATCGAGAATATGAAACAAGATGGGAGTTCAATTTAAGTGCTTTAGCTTCCTAAGATAAGGAGATTATAGAATGTAAGGCCTAGTTAGCGGAGGTGGAGAAAAGGCTAAGTATACTAATGATCAACTCGTAGTTGCTCGGGCATGCTTTCAATCTAAACTCGACCTTTGGTCTTTTAAACCAAATCCTTTGAAGATGAGCTGAAGGTGGTGACTTAGGATAAAATTGACTTGGGACTTAGCAAAAAAGTTGTGAATATAGAGAGAGAGACTCCTTTGGGAAGGAAGTTGATGATTTAAAAGCAAAGCTGGCTGAAGCCAAGTCAGGAAAGAAAAAAGCCGAAAAGATCTCCCAAACAGCTCTTGAGTCCTCTTCCAACTCAAAAATTCAATATGACATATATTTGAAAGAAATATGAGAAAAGTTGAAGGAGGAGAAGAAGGCAGATAAAGAGCTTTAACCCCCCTTATATTAAGTTTTTATGCTTCGGTTATCAAATATTGGAATTTGTCTTAGGTCAAAGGCTGTCTCCAAACTCTCACGGACGCATTGAACTAATTCGCGAAGGAAGAGAGATATGCCACCTTGGACGGGCCAGTTCATTAGAAGGAGCTGATGATGAGGTATCTAAGAAACAATGAGCCTGAGATATTGAAGGAAGGTAAGCGATTGCTGAAGTAGGAGGAGGATGTTGAGTGACTCCAAAAGAATGTCCAAACTATTATAGAGGAGAGTGCTGATGAGACAAAAGATGATGTAACATCTATGCAATCGACTAGCCAAGAATTCTGCACCTAGAATTCGTCTTTAATTCACATTACTGTACTGTTGTAGCAACCCGGAATTTTGACAATAAATAAATTAGCTATTTAATTAGATTTCCAAAAATAGGAATTTCTGCAAATGATGGAATTTGACCACGAAACTTGCACCGTTGCGTTCGTCACAGAATTCTGGTCAACTTTTAAAAATAGGACTTTTAGCTTTTTTTTTCTGGTTTGATCACCAGAGTAACTCCTGGACCGTTCATCGTTACCTCACTCCCAGCAACCACAGAGATTGTTACTCCCTGAACGTTGCTATTGACATATATATTTATACAACAACAATCGCTTGCCTCTTTGTGATGACCAATTGACATGGATGCTCCTACATTTGGTTGGCTCCATGCACTATCAGGAGCCATGGAATTTAAGCCACAACCAAATGGAGAAACACACGAATTGATCCATGGTTATAATTCAAGCAAGCTTCTTTTAGTAGGTAATGAATTATATTCTTTCACAGCTGTGCATGCCAAAACAAAACTATTCACAGATATCTTGATTTCTACACATTTCTTACGGTATGCTAACTAGTTTGTTTTTCATAGAAAAATATATAATGAAGCCAGTCTACATTCATATGCATGAAGTTTAGAATATCTCCTTCTTTGATATTTATATTTCTGCAATAGGTTTTGCTTTTAATACTTATATTGTCTCATTGTCATCTTTTTTGTTTTAACAAGCAAGATGTGAAAGATTCAGCTTAGTCCAAGTTATTGTTAGTTTTATTTTCACCACTTCTTTTTTTCCCTTTTTTTAACACTGTTAAATCATTACCAACGATCCATTCTGTTCAGTTCATTCTATCTCATCGTTTCCAACTGAACGGATGGAGCAACCAGCAAACCAAACCAACCACGGACCAAGGCGTACAATGACAAACAATTTGCCACTTTATCTATCTTATATTATAATGCAAAACCTCAGGTCAAACAGTCAAAGTGAAGCCTTTTGGTTCTTCCTAATGTGCCCTTACCACCAAATCGTGGTCATCATTTTTTCAACTGACTTTTACGTCATTTTGCAGAGTGTCGGAAAACCAACATCTCCACGTTTTCCACCTCTCCTTCTTTTCCTTCCCTTTTCCACTACTATCACACTTTATTTTTCATGCCGGATCTACCACGATAGTCGCCTACTCTATAGCTTTCCCAATTCACAATCAACTCCTCTTTGGCTCAATCGCACTGCCGCTCCATCCTTTGATTGAAGTAGTTCCGCCTCTATTACATATCCGCGTTAAAGCTCTTACCTTCAGCTGAATCGAATCGAAATTAGGGGTATCGACCAATAGGAGTTCCTTCTACCATATTTGAATTGCCTAGGGTTTTTATTTCGTCTACATGATGAATTCGAATTAGGTCAAGAGGACAGACGTTTACAAGAGCAGACTAGGAGGACTGACGTATGATTCGAGATCCTTTATTATACAATTTATTAGATTTATATCATATATTTTGATGTAAAAGTATTTTATTTGATTTTACAGTGAAGGAACAATCCTTCGCTTCATTACGGGAAAGATTGAGTGGCCATGTTCAGAAGGAAACACACTTCATAATTGAATGTCTAACCTCAATAAGTTTGATATTTGTATGTCTTTTTTTGTGATTTGGTTCAATTCTGATTTACTTTTATTGATGTGTTATTTTAATTTTATATGATATCATCACATGAAAGTTTATTTTTTTTTACTACAACTTAACAATCCATGGAATGGGGAGGAATTAGACAATCAAGGCTTTGAGGGTTCATGCCTATTTTGCTATGAGACAATGCATACAACTGTAAGCTTACCATCAAATATCGTGTACATAACTTTAGTAATTTATGCACTGCTTATCAATCTTACTACCTCCAGTCAATAAATAATAAGTGGAATTAGAGTTCAGGTGGAATTGTAAGAAATTACAAGCCTCTATTATTTGAAAATGCTTTAAAATGATCAGTAATTGGTTGCTTTACAAACAGTGCAGATTGTAGTTTTAAACTCGAACATGTATTAGTCGGTTGCTTTATAAACAACGACTTTACCAAATTAACGAATTTAAGTTCAGATGTGCAGGTGATCGGAACTAACCACTTAGTTTTTTATATTTTAAAATTGTATTGATTAACTATGGACTTATTATTCTCAGTTGTTGTATTCATCGGATATAGTTTGTAGATAGTGTTATATGGTTAAAATAAAATTTTAGATTGTGCATTTGAGTATAAGTTTTTTGTTATACTACTGAAGAATATACTATGTCTAAGTAGAGCTGATTTTTTTGAATCTAGAGGATGTTCATTTGCTTTTTGATGAAAATGATATTATTTCATGATTCTGTGGATATAATATTTATTTTAATCCTCTTGATCATTACAAATAGCTTTTTATACAAATTGTTGTATGCTAATCTCACTGTTTGGTTCCTTTCCAAAATTTCCATACATATTTCAACTGTGCATTCCGTTTCCTAAGCTTATAATTTATTTCTTTTACTGTATTAATGCTATGGATATTTTTACTCTATAATCAATACTTTTTTTGTTTATTCAACCTTGCTTTCATCTCAGTCTAACATAACTTCCAATTTTATTCTTTGAAATATGATCAACGATTTGATATTAATAATAATAATCAAGAATACAAAAATACCTCATGATACTCCTAAGCTAATAGTTTTGTTCTCCTACTAATCATGATTTCTCCTAGACTAATTAGTTTCCTCAAACTTCTCAATTCCAATATTGAAAATTTCTTTATTTACATAGTAATTGACTGCTAAGGTATATTGCACTGATGGAGTATTAGCTGCCAAAATAGCACTAATGTCAGTATATAATTGACTTTGATATCTATTGTAATAATGACTTTTTCTTAGCCTTCAATTACATTTGATATGTAATGGAAATGCTTATGATTCTTTTCTAAGTTTATGATCATCATATGAAGTAAAAGTTAATTCTTTTGTATTTGACTTTGTAAATAATATCTTGGAATACAACGATCTCTCCTGGGTTAAAGTGCACCACATATACATATCCATATAGTTCCCCTAATTCAATTAATATTTGCATGTATTGTTATTTAAAACTCAAACTTTAGTTGTCCATTTTTTGTTATTCTTAGTTAATAATCCTAAGATATTTTTGTAGCCGTTTTAACTTAATTGGATTGGCTAACTATTAGTTTGACTGCTCTTTGCTTTCATATTAAATTGATGTATATAATCAAAATGTAAGATTTGTCAGTATCATTAGTTGCTAAAATTGCACCAATGGAGTATTAGCTAAAATATTATTTCCCAAGTTTGAGAAAGATCGCTAATTTGGAATTCAACTGATCATGGAGATTGATAATTATAAGTTTATGATCCCTTTACATCAAGTAAAAGCTTTGATGTATTATTAGGACCTACCTTTTCTTTTCCCCTTATTATTTATCATTGACATGGATGAATCAGCTGAAGAAGTGTTACTACGAAGGGTTAACAGACCAAATGAAGGAAACAAAATAGGTAAGATGAAATATTCTCAGTCATAGATGCAATATTATTAAGTGTCCGTTTAGCTATTTTTATTATATGCATGTGATATCGCTAACTTTGGTTGATATTTAACGTCCACCATAACTTGAATCAACAATAGGTAATTAACATTTATCTGATAATTAATATTTAGCATAAATATATAAGTAACCATTATGATTGAAAATTTCTTTATTTACATGGTAATTGAATGTTATGCAAGGCTTTTTTGAAAACAAACAATCTTCTATTTATGCACCGCTTTACTTTAGGCAGGCTATGATATTGTTGGCCTATTTTATATGCTTTTACCCATCATGTTTAATCATATGATAATTTTGTAATTTCTATTACAAGCTTAATTAAGTATGATAATAGTAATTGCGACTAGCTTCTTATAAGTTATATAGCTTCTGCGATCAGAAAATGAGTGGAGTCATCGGTCAATCCTATGGAATAAAAGAACGGATGGACCTTCTACTAGCAGTGTTCATTGCTACAGCAAAAGGAGTGTATGTAGTAAAATTCATCACAGACTGTGCTTAGCCGTTGGATGTAAATCAAATGAGGTTGGATAGAGGACTGGCGTATTACTATGATGTTAGTTTTATTCAGGTTAGTACAAACATGTTTACTTCTTTACTATAGGCCTTGATGGATATTGATTTTGATTTTTTGATTTTTTTTAAATCTTCACCTGCCACTTCTTTTACCGATTGCAATTTTGGGTTCACTAATTTTATTTCTCCACTCAAACATATTTAATTGTTGTATTTTGAAAAAGCAGCTTACAACATAAACCTGCCATTATTTTCACATTTTTTGACTACTTAAAACATAAATAGAGACTAATTAGTTTCCTTCAACTTTTCAACTCCATTATTGAAAATTTCTTTATTTACATGGTAATTGACTGCTATGCAAGCCTTGAATAATCTATTAAGTTGATTTCTTTGAAAACAAACAATCTTCTATTCATGCACCAATTTACTTCAGGCACGCTATGATACTGTAAGCCTATTTTACATGCTTTCACCCCATCCTGCCCACATTTCGTCGACGTACCCAAACTTTCTCAATTTATGATTTCATACAAGTTTCTTCTGCTATAATATATATGAAAAAATTGTTCTCCTACCTTTTTTGTTCTTCCAACTGTTTCCTTTGAAAATATTCAAACTACACAAGAGTAAACAATCATATACCAGACTAAGGTAATGACATTTCAACTGTAAAGACCTCTCCCTGTTTTCCAGTATTCTTTCTCTTTGCTTTACTGTTGTACACATTCTACCAAAGAAGATAAGAAGCATTCTATATGAAAAAGATCAAAATAAAGAAAAAGAAAGTTAGACTGCCAAGAAAACTGAAGATGATGATGGTAAAGTGAGTCTAGGAATTGAAGGACTGCATGACAATAAGGTAATCTCTTTCAAATGCATGTTTAAATGTATTGTAGTTATTGTTGCATATTATAGTTGATTTTTCTCAAAACTACTATTGATGATTGAGTATTTCAGTTAAAAAAGGATGAATCATTATGTAACAACCCATATTTTCTCTATATTTAAATTTCTGAATTTAATAGAATAAATTCAATGATAAATGATAACTTACCTTAAGCATAAACCGGAAATCTAAATTTGATAATATTAATTTAGATTTGAAACTTTTAATTTAATATTAATGAATTTGAATAAAGTGAGTTAGGATAGAAATGTTGTGATGTGAAATTTAATATTTTAATGACTTAGGATAAGTGAAATTTCATTTTTGTTATAGTGATAAAGAATTGAAAATTCAAATATAGTATCTACAATTTAACTGAAGTTAAATTGTTTAATGTATAATTGAAATACAAATTTGAATTGATAAATAATAAAATTTGGGAACTTAAAATATGTGAAATTTGATTTATAAATTTATTTAAGTTATAATTTGATTTAAATGGAATTTAATGAATATTCAAATTGAATTAAAACGGTTAAATGAATATTTGAATATTTTAATTATTTAATTAACCGTGGAATTTAACTGTTTTGACGACTGTCT
This sequence comes from Allium sativum, assembly GCA_030737875.1. NCBI lineage: Eukaryota > Viridiplantae > Streptophyta > Magnoliopsida > Asparagales > Amaryllidaceae > Allium > Allium sativum. Next base: position 536,800,882 of record CM060926.1, read on the forward strand.
CGGAATTCGACGAAACTGGCGCCATCAGAACCGGAACGGTGAATTATTACAGGATTTCAATTTGCGTTACAATCCGACTTACCGTTTGTTCGTACGAGAGAAAATGTGAACGAGACCCTTGTAAATGGATAATTGAGTATTTCTCATATTTGGGCCTTATAATTATATATAAATAAAACCCATTTAACACCTCATCAGCCCATTCCCATTGTACGTTCATTTCTTTTTCCATCTGCTCCTTTCTATAATGGCAGAAACTAATTCCCAAACCCTAGATCAAATAAAAATCTTAACTTCAAAATCAAATCTCTTCAAACCCTAGCATATTATATGTCAAATCGAAGCTCTCGACGATACGAACCTACGACTACTCTCCGTTTCGACATGTAGTGACTGAAGTGGCCAGAAATCGCAGTCAAACAGTCGGATTTTTGAAACCCTAAAAATGAATTTGGGGGTTTTCGATTTAGGAGTTAGTTGGAGATTTGGGAATATGGGTATTGTTCGGTTTTTCGTCAGGAATTCAACGAGCTTGGTCTCATTGGATAGTATCAGCTGTGGCGTCGAAATTTGGAGGATTAGGGTTTCAAGCACCCTATGTTTCAACCGACGGTGAGCGCTCCAAGACTGATCGGAGGTGGCGGTTTCAGTATGGGTAGGTGTGGCTCGAAGAGCCTGCCAGATTGGTGGTGGTCTCGTCCTGTACGGTGGCCTGAGCGGAGAGTATTTGATGGTCAAAACCACGGTTCAATTTGGTTCCTCCGCGTTCGGTTACTGTAGCAGATTTGGATGTGAGCGGGAAGATGGGTTGAAGGCTGATAACGTAGCAGAGAATTTTTGGTTGGTAATTGTTTTATTTAATTTTTATATAATTCAAGATTCAATTGGTAAAACACTGATCTCTCTCTCGTTTTAACTCGGATTTGGACGCGGTTTGTTGCGTTGAGATCGTGGCGAAATTGCGGACGTTTTGGCACTAACCTGGCTGCGTTTGGTGACTATCAAATTTTGGCCCTTAGTTGGACGTCCGATCAACTATGGACGCAAAGGTGAGTAATTCTTCGCTCACGAAATACTAAATTATTCCCATATTTATTAAATTAAATTATGAAGTAAATTTGGTTGCATGTTTGTGTTGTTGATGAACGATTGTTTAAGTTTGACATGTAAGTGTTAATATGCAAATAAAATCGATAATTAGTTATTTAAATTTAATTTAAATTTCTAATTAGAAATCCCGACACTTGTCAACCAGTAAAATGATTTCATTTACTGTTTGAATGAAATGATGTGATGGATGCCTTGATTAAATTTGATTGATGAATGAATGCTGCATGAACTGGCTGTTTGTTCAGTACATGATATTCCATGCATTTTCGATAAATCCCAATTTCTCACCTTGATGTTACGGGCATCTAATTAATCCAGGATTTATCAAATTGAATGAATTAAGAACACAGGTTGAAATGATACATACCTGTGACCCTGAATTGGATTGAAATGATAGATCCATCCCGAAATATATCGAGAAATTAAATTTAAGACTCACTTGGCCATAGGATAACAAACTATATATGGACATCGGTTGGTTAAATGATTTTAGTATTCGAAATTCTATTTTATGGAAATTTCATTCAAGGGAAACGTATTGATTTCAATAAGTTTTATTTTCCTTGAAATCTGAATCTTAAATATGACCTGAAATGATTTAAGAAATTTTGTTTCCTAAGCGAATTGAAGTGTTAAAAATTCAAAATTTTGATTTGGGTTTTGTAAGAATTGGGTAGATTCAGATTTAAATAAATTCTTATATAATTTAAATTTTTGAATCAAGATAATGGAGAATACTCGAAAATTGTTCTTCAAACCTAATTCGAGTATGTTCTTGAATCCTTGAATTTGAAACGGGTTGAAATGGGATTTGAAATAAGTCCTTGAGCTAAGCAACTCCATTGAAACTGGAGTTTAGATTCGAGTATCGAAGTTCGGAAGGAAGAATCGATCTTCAGTAAAGAATTTATATATATATATATATATATAATTTTGATTTTTATAGCTATTCCTTCTTGAAATTTATTTTATTAAATTTTTATCCATAACTATTTTATATAACCAAAATTTTCTTATATTCTTTGATTTAAAACTATTTAGTGAATTTTAAAATCTATATATATATAGTGTTTAAACTTATTTATCCTATTTTTTTTTACTATTATATTCTATACATATATTATTTATATAAAGGTTTCTTTATAAACATCTATCCTTTAAATTTATATCTTATAAGTGTAAATTTTCCTCCAAATGGAAAGTGCTGGATCTAAGATCGTTGTTGAAATGGAGTTGAGATAAAAGTATTTCTTTATAAATCGATTTCAAACCATTTTCAAATATGGAAGATGGTTTATATCCCACTAAATATAAACTTATCTCCTAAGGGGATTGAAAGTAAGTTATAGAAGTATATACATTCTATTCGAATATGAATCGATTTGGAATAATTTGAAATCTTTTGAGATTGAATATATTCTATTTGAATATAAGTCGATTTTTGAAATACTATATGATTATGATATAAGATATGGAAATATATTCTAATTTTAGAATATAATCGGGTTGGTATGATTTATGATATTTCGATATGAAACTATATTCTATTTTTGAATATAAATTGGTTCGAGACAAAATACAATATTTTGATATGAAAGCGAACCTTTGAAATGTAAAAGAACCAACCGATGTGAAAGATGTAAGCGTTGGTTGTCAAAGAGACCGGAGTCGGCATAAGGCATACTCTTTGTCAGTGCTGATACCACTTTGACAACTATAAACGTTTTGACGTATCTGTGAACGTTCCGACGTATCCAGAATGAGATATGATGATTTGAAGGCGATTCTTTAATCGAAGGAAGATGAGCGATTGCGAAATAGCCCTGACCTTCGGGTCAGAATTAAAATGACTAAAACAGGAGCTATACCGTGACTAATTGAGGTAGCACCTTTGATCGGACTCACTCCTTTGATACTATTTCTATGACTATGATGATAATGATGATTTGGGCCCATTTTGACTTTGGGAGTGTGTTCCGAGGTGGGCGGTAGTGGCTGCTATGCGTTACCACTGGTCCGAAAGTGCAATTGGTAGAATCCTACCCTGGGCATTGCCTCGAGTGCCTTGTCATATATATCCATATCGAGCCCCATACGATTTTGATTTGTATCATACCTATGGAGTGCCCTCTGATGCCATCGTTTATGGTGGGTTTACGGTACTGTATAGACTACGGTATTATAAACGGTGTAAGGGTAAAAATGTAATCCCGCTTACGCTATTTTCAGTATTTATACTTTACTGAGTAGACACTATCATAATAGCGTATTATCTATGTATGTATTAGTTTAACGGATCCTCAAGAGATAGAAAAATCCCGTAATATCTCCTGAGTTACTGCACCCATGATACTGATGTTATTTCGTATTTTAATTTGACTAATATGAGATGATTTAGTGCTGATCCGAGTGTTTGTTGTGTTTTTTTATGCAATATGCTCGGGTCAGCAGATGTTGCAGTTAGCGAAGATTCCCTTGCCTTGGAGGACGAAGACGAAGTTTGGCGTATATATCTATTATGAGTATGGTTTAACCACTACATTTATTTCTGCTGCTTATTATGTACATCCATATGTATATGTAACTCTGATAACCATTGAATGTTATAATCGCAGTATACATTTCAACTGCTTGTTAATGCTATTTGTTTATTATATATTGTCCTTCCGCTGTGAGATTCTGTTATTGTTTTCTCTTCTTTCTTTCTTTCTTTTTCTTCTTTTACCAATAACTACCTGCATTTGCAATTTGTTTGGGTCGACATGTGTGGCTTATTGTCGATTTGAACGGTCAAAAATATGGGTCGTTATAGTTGGTATCAGAGCGATGGTTAGCGATAACCTTGGCTCTGTTGGGAATTAACTCATTAGAGATGGAGTTAGAAACGCCCTATAATGAGTCTGAGTGATATGAGAGAGCGTACTTGTATTTTGATATAAATTGGTTTTATATTGTGCTGACTTGTTCTGTTGAATATTTATGGATTCTGGTCGATATATGGGACGCCATGGTATCGATAGGAACTTCTAAATGATCGAACAGAATGATCAGCATAATGTGGTTTCGATTATATTTTTAATTTATCAAAAATATATTATTGGTTTAAGTATATATGAAATCGTTTTAGTAGGTGGTAATATTAAGTTATTACCTAATATGGTTGATTCGATAATAAATTTAATAAGGAAAATTCAAATGGTATATGAAAACAATTTGAAAATGAAATGATACCTTTAAGTATAATCGGAGAAGAAAGGTCGTGATTGAGATAAAAGTGAACTCGAAACTTGATCCTGGGGTATTTAAAAGATTTTTGCCAAAGTTGAGATAATATTATATTATAAGAATGGTTCTGGAAATGATTTCAAAAAGTATGAAACAAGTAGATAATCCCTTGCTCGGATCTTCGAAATAACCATCGATAATGCGTGCACTCATTATTATGGCTATTCAATGATCATTAAAATTTGGTTTTTCAAGGATTTTGGGCTCGATTTCCATATGGCGTAGAATTTTATATAAAGGTATTAGCATACCATATTTAAAGTTGAATTTAATTTAAAACTAGGATTTAAATTTCTTTCTTAAATTTAAAAGTTTGGATTTGAAATTTCATATAGTATGGTTTATAAATAGTATAAATATTAAACATATGTTATTTTAAAACTTGATTTGGAAACTCGGAATCAAGTATTGAGTTTACTTTAACCAGTAACAATTGTAAATTTATTAAAAACGACACTTGAGTTCGAAATTTATAAAAACTTATATTATGATCCTGAAATGGCGCGGTAGTTTGAAAATTCGATCTTTGACTTTGAATAAATATATAAAATTCAATATAAGTCGGAATTGGATAAAACAAGAAACGTTAGAATCGAATTGATCATATTCCTTTAATGAATGTAAGAAATTTAGTTTTACTTTATAAATTGTGAGTTATGACAAAATTAAAATTTAGAGATAGCGCTATGGAATATATATATATATATATTAATAATATATAAGCTCTTAAGAATAGAAATAAATGGGTAATGTTTAAGGAATGAATTTTAATTTTTGGAGTTGAAGACTTTGAAAAGTGTTATAAGGAAATTTGATTTTTGTTAAATGGAACATTCGATGGAATTTGAATTGGAAAGTGAATCAATTTAAGTCGATGAACTACGATAAATTGAAGGAAACTTAAGGAATTTATTAGAGTCAATGAAAATTTATGAGAGAAGGAAATGAGGTACGATTCAAACTTGATTCGATTCCACTAACAACACGATGATTCGGTATATGTACCAATTTGAGAAAGCATGGAAGCGAGTCGAGTTCGGCGAAGTTAAATCAATATGAGTTGACTTAAGAAAAAAAAACATATAAGGTCGATCAAGAATTTAGTACTTAGGAAAGAAAATAAAAACCTTGAAATGTGGTAAATTGATTTCCTACCGATAGATTTAAAGATTTAATACTATCGAGTTAGTTGGAAATGTTAAAGCAAATTAAAGTCTTAGCGTCGAGGCAATATTTGGAACGAAATGAGGTGTTGGAATATAAACTAAAGTCTAAGTCATTAAATTTGAATATCAAAAGAATGTGAAACCAAGTAGATTCAAGTAAGCCAAATGAATTTGAATGAATGAAAGTAAACTCAAGAAATCTGAATTAATTCAAGTAAATGGCTAATTGAATATGGAAATTGGAATGATAATTCAATGGAATATAGTTGAGGTAAATAGTAATAAGTAATGAAATGTGGAAAATCGATCCGTGTTAATGAGTTAAGAATTCAACAGAGTCAAGAAGTTGGAAAAGTTAAAATGGATTAAAAATCTCAACTAAAGTTAATGTTTGGAATGAAACGGGAAAATGAATAGAGAGTATATCAGAATGAGGTAAGAATGTAGTGTGGATTCAATTCTCGACAAATGAAGTGAATGTAAATAGTTAAGTAAATGAACAAGAATAAGTGAAATGGATGAGTTGCAAATGAAATTAATATAGGATGAATGAAAATGAAATATAAGTAAATGGAATGAAATTCATTGCGAAACGAACATGAAAATATTTGAGCAATAAAAGTGTGAATCATATTATGTGCTTAATGGAACAATAACCCCTTTGCAGATGGTTAAGTGCTACTCAAGTTTTTGAAACTCGATGGTTGAAACTCCAAATAAAATAACTCAACTTTTGGTGCGGAAAATTTGAAATATTCGATACGCGGAAGCTAAAATGGCCATAACTTTTGATGGGCTGGTAGGAATTCAATGATCTCGGACTTTTTGGAGACCTTAGAAACTGAGCTAAATTTTGTGTTAATAAAGCCTTGCCTAGTTTCTAAGTTTATTAAGTTGAAAACCAAGAACTAGTCGTAGTTGTATGCGCAGAAAATAAAAATCTGAACTGAATACCAATATTGTTTGGACCATAACTTCCTAACCAAGCGTCGGATTTGGATGTGCGAGTACAATTCGGAAAGGCCAGAATGTAAACTAAAACTTTCTTTTAATATGCTGAGTCAAATTCTGATGTTTAGAGGGCTAAAAAGTGGATAGAACATTTCAGACCTGCATTTTCAGGGTACGGGCTGAAGCGTTCGGTTTTATTAAAACAGTCATAACTTTTGAACGAATTGTCGGAATTTGACGAATCGGGACAATTCGGAAAGCTTAAATGAAATGCTAAAACTTTAGCCTAGTGTGTCTTAGCCAATTCCATCATTTAAGGGGTAAACCCCAATTTGTTCGCTGGCCTGATATGAGTATGGTGGTTTGATAGTTGAAATGTTCGATTTGTGTTATCTAAGTTGCATATGTTTGTTATATATTGCATATATGATTGATTCTCATATGTATGCGAGTTGTAACAGGTGTAAGGAAGTGGTATTGCTCAACGAAGCTCGCTTGCGCTAAACGCTAATTGCTAAGATAAGTAAAAATGCATATAAACGCTAAATAAAGGTACGTAACTGTGTTACAAAGTTTTGGTGGTGGTGGTTTATATTTTTTTTTCCCCTGTTTGGGATGCCTCATCGAGTGATGAGATGAATATTTGAGTATATGTGATGCATTGTGATTTTCCGGAGCTCTCCGTACAGGGGAAATGCTGCCGAAATTTTCCGTAATTTCGGAAGTTAGAAAATTATGAGTTTTACAACTATAACTTATTTTATAAGCACTATTTTAAGTATAGACTTGAAATAGATATGTGCTTAATATCGTTTCGTTCTCTTTTCGAGGACGAAAAATTTTTAAGTGGGGGAGAATGTAACAACCCATATTTTCTCTATATTTAAATTTCTGAATTTAATAGAATAAATTCAATGATAAATGATAACTTACCTTAAGCATAAACCGGAAATCTAAATTTGATAATATTAATTTAGATTTGAAACTTTTAATTTAATATTAATGAATTTGAATAAAGTGAGTTAGGATAGAAATGTTGTGATGTGAAATTTAATATTTTAATGACTTAGGATAAGTGAAATTTCATTTTTGTTATAGTGATAAAGAATTGAAAATTCAAATATAGTATCTACAATTTAACTGAAGTTAAATTGTTTAATGTATAATTGAAATACAAATTTGAATTGATAAATAATAAAATTTGGGAACTTAAAATATGTGAAATTTGATTTATAAATTTATTTAAGTTATAATTTGATTTAAATGGAATTTAATGAATATTCAAATTGAATTAAAACGGTTAAATGAATATTTGAATATTTTAATTATTTAATTAACTGTGGAATTTAACTGTTTTGACGACTGTCTCGGAATTCGACGAAACTGGCGCCATCAGAACTGGAAAGGTGAATTATTACAGGATTTCAATTTGCGTTACAATCCGACTTACCGTTTGTTCGTACGAGAGAAAATGTGAACGAGACCCTTGTAAATGGATAATTGAGTATTTCTCATATTCGGGCCTTATAATTATATATAAATAAAACCCATTTAACACCTCATCAGCCCATTCCCATTGTACGTTCATTTCTTTTTCCATCTGCTCCTTTCTATAATGGCAGAAACTAATTCCCAAACCCTAGATCAAATAAAAATCTTAACTTCAAAATCAAATCTCTTCAAACCCTAGCGTATTATATGTCAAATCGAAGCTCTCGACGATACGAACCTACGACTACTCTCCGTTTTGACATGAAGTGACTGAAGTGGCCAGAAATCGCAGTCAAACAGTCGGATTTTTGAAACCCTAAAAATGAATTTGGGGGTTTTCGATTTAGGAGTTAGTTGGAGATTTGGGAATATGGGTATTGTTCGGTTTTTCGTCAGGAATTCAACAAGCTTGGTCTCATCGGATAGTATCAGCTATGGCGTCGAAATTTGGAGGATTAGGGTTTCAAGCACCCTATGTTTCAACCGACGGTGAGCGCTCCAAGACTGATCGGAGGTGGCGGTTTCAGTATGGGTAGGTGCGGCTCGAAGAGCCTGTCAGATTGGTGGTGGTCTCGTCCTGTACGGTGGCCTGAGCGGAGAGTATTTGATGGTCAAAACCACGGTTCAATTTGGTTCCTCCGCGTTTGGTTACTGTAGCAGATTTGGATGTGAGCGGGAAGTTGGGTTGAAGGCTGATGACGTCGCAGCGAATTTTTGGTTGGTAATTGTTTTATTTAATTTTTATATAATTCAAGATTCAATTGGTAAAACACTGATCTCTCTCTCGATTTAACTCGGATTTGGACGCGGTTTGTTGCATTGAGATCGTGGTGAAATTGCGGACGTTTTGGCACTAACCTGGCTGCATTTGGTGACTGTCAAATTTTGGCCCTTAGTTGGACGTCCGATCAACTATGGACGCAAAGGTGAGTGATTCTTCGCTCACGAAATACTAAATTATTCCCATATTTATTAAATTAAATTATGAAGTAAATTTGGTTGCATGTTTGTGTTGTTGATGAACGATTGTTTAAGTTTGACATGCAAGTGTTAATATGCAAATAAAATCGATAATTAGTTATTTAAATTTAATTTACATTTCTAATTAGAAATCCCGACACTTGTCAACCAGTAAAATGATTTCATTTACTGTTTGAATGAAATGATGTGATGGATGCCTTGATTTAATTTGATTGATGAATGAATGCTGCATGAACTGGCTGTTTGTTCAGTACATGATATTCCATGCATTTTCGATAAATCCCAATTTCTCACCTTGATGTTACGGGCATCTAATTAATCCGGGATTTATCAAATTGAATGAATTAAGAACACAGGTTGAAATGATACATACCTGTGACCCTGAATTGGATTGAAATGATAGATCCATCCCGAAATATATCGAGAAATTAAATTTAAGACTCACTTGGCCATAGGATAGCAAACTATATATGGACATCGGTTGGTTAAATGATTTTAATATTCGAAATTCTATTTTATGGAAATTTCATTCAAGGGAAACGTATTGATTTCGATAAGTTTTATTTTCCTTGAAATCTGAATCTTAAATATGACCTGAAATGATTTAAGAAATTTTGTTTCCTAAGCGAATTGAAGTGTTAAAAATTCAAATTTTTGATTTGGGTTTTGTAAGAATTGGGTAGATTCAGATTTAAATAAATTCTTATATAATTTAAATTTTTGAATCAAGATAATGGAGAATACTCGAAAATTGTTCTTCAAACCTAATTCGAGTATGGTCTTGAATCCTTGAATTTGAAACGGGTTGAAATGGGATTTGAAATAAGTCCTTGAGCTAAGCAACTCCATTGAAACTGGAGTTTAGATTCGAGTATCGAAGTTCGGAAGGAAGAATCGATCTTCAGTAAAGAATTTATATATATATATAATTTTGATTTTTATAGCTATTCCTTCTTGAAATTTATTTTATTAAATTTTTATCCATAACTATTTTATATAACCAAAATTTTCTTATATTCTTTGATTTAAAACTATTTAGTGAATTTTAAAATCTATATATATATAGTGTTTAAACTTATTTATCCTATTTTTTTTTACTATTATATTCTATACATATATTATTTATATAAAGGTTTCTTTATAAACATCTATCCTTTAAATTTATATCTTATAAGTGTAATTTTTCCTCCGAATGGAAAGTGCTGGATCTAAGATCGTTGTTGAAATGGAGTTGAGATAAAAGTATTTCTTTATAAATCGATTTCAAACCGTTTTCAAATATGGAAGATGGTTTATATCCCACTAAATATAAACTTATCTCCTAAGGGGATTGAAAGTAAGTTATAGAAGTATATACATTCTATTCGAATATGAATGAATTTCGAATATGAATCGATTTGGAATAATTTGAAATCTTTTGAGATTGAATATATTCTATTTGAATATAAGTCGATTTTTGAAATACTATATGATTATGATATAAGATATGGAAATATATTCTAATTTTAGAATATAATCGGGTTGGTATGATTTATGATATTTCGATATGAAACTATATTCTATTTTTAAATATAAATTGGTTCGAGACAAAATACGATATTTTGATATGAAAGCGAACCTTTGAAATGTAAAAGAACCAACCGATGTGAAAGATGTAAGCGTTGGTTGTCAAAGAGACCGGAGTCGTCATAAGGCATACTCTCTGTCAGTGTTGATACCACTTTGACAACTATAAACGTTTTGACGTATCTGTGAACGTTCCGACGTATCCAGAATGAGATATGATGATTTGAAGGCGATTATTTAATCGAAGGAAGATGAGCGATTACGAAATAGCCCTGACCTTCGGGTCAGAATTAAAATGACTAAAACAGGAGCTATACCGTGACTAATTGAGGTAGCACCTTTGATCGGACTCACTCCTTCGATACTATTTCTATGACTATGATGATAATGATGATTTGGGCCCATTTTGACTTTGGGAGTGTGTTCCGAGGTGGGCGGTAGTGGCTGCTATGCGTTACCACCGGTCCGGGAGTGCAATTGGTAGAATCCTACCCTGGGCATTGCCTCGAGTGCCTTGTCATATATATCCATATCGAACCCCATACGATTGTGATTTGTATCATACATATGGAGTGCCCTCTGATGCCATCGTTTACGGTGGGTTTACGGTACTGTATAGACTACGGTATTATAAACGGTGTAAGGGTAAAAGTGTAATCCCGCTTACGCTATTTTCAGTATTTATACTTTACTGAGTAGACACTATCATAATAGCGTATTATCTATGTATGTATTAGTTTAACGGATCCTCAAGAGATATAAAAATCCCGTAATATCTCCTGAGTTACTGCACCTATGATACTGATGTTATTTTGTATTTTAATTTGACTAATATGAGATGATTTAGTGCTGATCCGAGTGTTTGTTGTGTTTTCTTTTTATGCAATATGCTCGGGTCAGCAGATGTTGCAGTTAGCGAAGATTCCCTTGCCTTGGAGGACGAAGACGAAGTTTGGCGTATATATCTATTATGAGTATGGTTTAACCACTGCATTTATTTCTGCTGCTTATTATGTACTTCCATATGTATATGTAACTCTGATAACCATTGAATGTTATAATCGCAGTATACATTTCAACTGCTTGTTAATGCTATTTGTTTATTATATATTGTCCTTCCGCTGTGAGATTCTGTTATTGTTTTCTCTTCTTTCTTTCTTTCTTTTTCTTCTTTTACCAATAACTACCTGCATTTGCAATTTGTTTGGGTCGATATGTGTGGCTTATTGTCGATTTGAACGGTCAAAAATATGGGTCGTTACACATTAGCTATATAAAAAAAATTTAACAGTAAAATTTCATGGATATGGACAATTTTCCTAATGGAAATGTAGCTTTATCTGGATAATCTATGTACAAATGTAGTTCACCAAACCTAATTGTTTCCCTATTTAATTTAACCATCAACCTGAAATCATGTTGTCTTTATTATTGTATCATTTAATAGGTTAATTTTAGTTCGGTGGACAATGTGGGCAATTTACTGCATATTATGTTACAACAGCTCATGATTTCTACCAAACTGGACAATAAAACAAACGCTTGATGCTATTTTTGCTATAATTGTATCACTACTTGATAAAGTTGATCATATAGTGCAAAAACAAATACCATTCATGTTCACCTAACTATAATAGCATTTCCTAGCAACCATCTTCAGTTTCCAATTCAGATATTGTTATTTATGCCTGTTGACTCATGCTTTAGCGTGCACATTCCTAGCCATGACCTGAAATTTAACATCAGCTTTTGGACATATTTCACACGGTGGCTCTGGCAATGGTGTGGTAACTATGGCTTGAAATAGAGAACGAAGTGGTGTCGTACAGTTTCTGGTAGTGAAGGCACAAAATTACTCTCTAACATGGTACGGACTAGTGTTTTTAGTAAACTTACGTTTTAATAGGTTTAAATTCTTAAATCTCTTTTGCAAATTTATACGACTGTATAAATTGTTTTAGACAATCACTTTAGCTGGATTATCCTGTATGATTCGAAATATTTCTAAGCAGTGAGATTTTCAACGTACTTTACTTATGTGATTATCATCATTTGTTTTGATTCGCTCTTCTAATAGCGTGGACAATTATATTTAGTTGAGAGTGGATGATTATTTCAACCAGCTTTACTACGATATTACTGCCTTACCATTGGGGTCTTGGAATAAAACTAAACTTAGTATACTAAACAACTTAGTTTATAGCAAATCTGTTTAAAATATATTTTCTGGGATAAGTTAGTCATTGACAGTTTGTACACCTATATCAAATGCTAAGTTAATACAAATTTACTTGAAGTAGGACTAAATGCTAATGTTATTAAAGCATAAACACATCTCATATATCTCAATGAAGATACTCATGTGTATCCAAAAATTAACAGGGAGCTTCAGTCGTAGTCATTTTTTCTGGGTTTGAATTATGCGGTTATAAAAAAATGTAAATGGTGATAAGAGGAGAAGTTAGTGTAGTAAGAGAATCTTACAAATGTACAACCTTTGTGGTTTTTACACAATTTGCGTGTCTTCTCTTGTCGCTCGCATCTACATGTCATTTGTCCATGACTAACTGATTTGACTCTTTTTTGCAGGTTTTAGTTCATAGATAAAGGATATTGTATCTGCTTCAACAGACAATCAACTGCATTTCATAACAACTTTAAGTCTTGACAGAGCATCTCTACTATATTATCTTCGTATTATTTTAGATCTTCACCTTAGGTTTGTATTTTTTCCCCTCTTATGCACTAATTTTTCATATCATACATCAACCCAGAATCAAGAAAATGACGTTTTGATGATGATATGCACGAGATGGGGAAGATAGTCTGCCAATTAAGGTCAGTACATACATGGTGATTCATATGTTGTCTTTCTTAAATAATTTCCTTCTTTATATTTTTTTTATAAGAGCTGATTGCAATTAATGTAAATTTATATTTGAATATCATGCTAAAACGTTTTAATAAATTTGACATTTCTTTTCAGTCAATTAGGTTACTTTTTTTTTTTTTTTTTTGAATTAGTATATGTTAGGTTGGATTGACAATTTGTTATCTTAATCTATGCCGACAATAGTTACCTGAGTGCCTATTAGATTCAGTACTGCATTTTCCAAAAAAACGCATGTTTTTTCTTTTTTATGCTAAGATTAACTAGATAAAATTAGTCTACAAACTTGATGTGAATCATTATCATTATTAGCATTTTGCATCTCAGCCAATTATGCAATTCCTTTTCAATCTTTGGAACCTTATTTGCCAAATTGTGAGCAAGATAACTGGAGCCTATTTGCATAAAAGAAAGTATGAGGGAATTTCAGACATCTAAAAATTACAGGGATATGATTAGTTTATATGGAAATCTAATTTGCGTTTGCCTTATTTTTCCCCAATGTGATAAGATTCTCGGAGACAGTCTTTGCCAAATGATATTTGATATCATATTGTCTACTACGTCATAAGCTTTTTGTTATGCATATTTTATATAGATATAACTAGTTACATTAAGATTAGTCTTATGCTGCAAGTTTTTTTTTATAAACTAATTTTAAGTTTTGACTTAAAGGAACTCATAAATACATATTTTCACCGTATAGTCCGCTAGAAAGCTATAAAAGATGTTATGGTGTTTCAAAAAAATTCAACAGAAACCAATTTATTTTCCAGGCATGCTGATTGCAGTGAAACTACTGCTGCTGATTGCAGCTTCCAATCTTACTTTCCATCTTTTTCTTTACTTTCAATGAAGTTTTACCACAAATGTTATGTCTATTTTTTGGATATTAATTTTTGTACCTTTCTTCTTTTGTTTCAAATTGAACAATGTTGTCATTTATGCTTCTTTTTCTTCTATTCATTTTGTACTTCATTTATCATGTATATATGTTGAAGATGCTTCACAGCAGTTTTGGGTGCTTTACTTTCTGGATGTATATTTTCCCATTGTAATCTTTGGGTCTTACTTTATAATATAGATCATTTATAGCTTTACTGCCTATGACAAAACGTTCATTTTCCTGCTCTATTATATGTTGTTTTGCTCAAATTGCAATATCCTAAATTTGTAGACACATCCTGCCGCAACGATTGTCTGTTTTAAACTTCATTTCCAGCTTTAGTCAAATTCATCTAAGCATACGCCTGTTGGGAGTGCCTGCGTACTGGTATATTATAATGCAAAGTCTTGGTCAAAGTGAAGTCTTTTTCCTATTCCCAAAATATCCTTATTTCGCATTATAATCAACAATGGCTCAAGGGTACTTTCATCTCTTTAGACTGCCTGCTCAGTCCACATCCTTCGACATTACGAAACAATCATTCCACGTTCTTCCCCCACTTCCTACCATTTCTCCTTTCTTCACCCATTAACTTCCTCTTACCCGGTTGCCGAAGAAACCAAATCAACAATGTTCTAACTATCGTTAAATCTTCCCTATTTCACCAAATTCTCTTCCCCAGTTTCCTACCCATTATAAAATTTCATCTTACCCTTTCACGGTCAACATCCATCATTTTTATTCCCTTGATGTCACAGTCGATGCTCTACAAGTGTCTTCAGATTGGTTCTAGAGTTCTTGCTTGAAACACCCCACCTCCGCTAAGGTCACTCACAAAGGGAATGCCTTAACTTTAGTGGAGCATTATAGGTAAAAGACACAGATAGTTTACAAGACAGATATATATATATATATATATATATATAAGCAGCGGAAAATAAAACTAACTTTATTTCAAACATGGTTCATAACAAAGCATTACAGCAAACTGTTTCAAACCAACTTCCAAATCATTACATCATAATTTCTGTCTTGATTATTATATAAAGAAGCTTAAAACAAAATAAAACTGCATAAATCCCCAAGTAGTAGTGTATCCAAAGCCATAGCCAAATGTAAGAGATTCCAAGCTATACATCACAGAGCCTTCAAGCTTGGAAAGATGAACGGTACAAATAAAGCTGAGCTATTCCCTCCCTGGCTACCTGGAGGGGGGAACAGAAGAAAAGAGAGCGAAAGAAAATGGGTCAGACATAAGTCTAAGTAAGTCTAGTGATTTTTCAGTGTGTGAATAAGGAAAAGGGTCATGATAGGAATAAACTGAAAATAAGAGCATACCAGAATAACTAACTAACATAAACCAAGATAAGGAAGTTTAAATCGGATATACTATCGCACCCATTCTACTTCTCTGCACCTATTTATTCTAGTCCTAACTGGCACCCCATATACATGGTGAAATGATCCATTTTTATCGATCGGCTTCTACTCGCATACATTTGTCCCATGTGTCATTCGGCCCTCGCTTGATTGTAGATACATGTGTTGGTCCCACCATGGGGTGTATCAAATCCTATGGTGACAACCTGACACGATTCAAGATGCATAGTGTATGACTACTGATGCCCAGTGCCTGCTTTTTCCACTCCAGGGTACGTGCACACCCGTACTCCGTCGGAACCTACACTGACGCACCACCCGCCGTCGTTTTGACCGCTTACAATTCAGCCCAGTAATCGTGCTCCACCCTGCCTAGTTCAGGGTACCATGGTATATCTATGTGGGTTACTGCTGAAATGGGTCCCCGTTACTAGGGTTTTCTAGCCAACATGTTAAATTGGTTAAGTGTCCAAGTTTACCTAACCCCACCCATCAGTTTAGTTAAGATGTTGAATTGGTTAAGTGTTTCCTTAATTGACTTAACCCTACTATTCATGACTTAGCTTTAATGTAACACCCCACCTCCGCTAGGGTCACTCGCAAAGGAATGCACTAGCTTTAAGCTAACCCATGCTTTAAGCTAACCCATGCTTAACCAATCCGACTCGATAATCTGATGGGATTAAGATAATCTATGCTTAATCAATCTAACATGATAATCTGATAGGGTTAAGACGAATAAATACTTAACCAATTTGACTTGATAGGGTTAAGTCACGAGCTTCTTGGTACACTTAACCAACTTGTAGGGCTAAGCCTTGAACTTGAGTACTTAGCCAATCTCGACATGATTCGTAGGCGGGTTAAGTCATGAACTTGGATAACAACACTTAACCCATTTGACAAAACCCTAGCTCAGGGGACTAGGTTGGAAATCGTAGTTAACAAGGATAACGGAAAGAGGGGCTAAGTGGTAAACCTTAGTTAAGGGTAACTAAGTAATAATTCTTAGCTAAGGACATGGGAATAGTTCATAAAGAGATGAGTAACCTGGTACGGTAGGTCATCGCTTAGTATACGAGGGGAGCAAGTTATCTGACTTGGATAAAAGCTCCAGCGGACTGGGTGACGAAGCGGAAGCTTCGGGGAACGTGAGGGTACTCTTGGTATCCCTCTGTGAGGTGGCAAGTGGTCCATGAAACCCGGCCTCACAGGGGTTAAGGTCTGCGGTAGAAGAGCCAAGAGTATGCCTTGGTTGCTATGCGAGCGACCTAAAGACTGGGATGGATTAGCGTGGAGTCGACGATACTTGATTTTGCCCCGGGATAGCATGTCGCCGACTACCTACCATCTTTAGTCAATCGTGTACGTACAGAAAGGCAGGGAACTCCCAACAGACCATATACTAGCTATCGAGTTATGGGTGAGGTTGGCTATCTGGAAGTGGGCATCGATGGGCCGTAGTGTAGTTCTCATACACGATTTTTCTTGGGTTGCCTTTCAGTAGTTAAGGGAGGGGTCACGTGGGACCATAGCCACGGGTACAAAAACAAACCTTGATATCTGCATCGGCAGACGACTTAAAGCTCCCGACCGAGTTCTGTATTTCTTGGTTTGCCCTGGCACGGAACTCGGATGGCACATTGAGAAACATGTGCATCTAGACATGGAAAACGGTTCACGATACATACGTGGGATAAAGGGCGCGGTTGACGGGTGGCATAATCCCTAGTGGCCCTAGGTGGCTGAACCCAAACCGAGACACGGAAACGTTCATTAGGTAGCATAATCCCTAGTGGTCCTGGGTGGCATAAATCCTAAGTGAATGCGCGATAGTTCATGGTAAGGAAACATAACTAGATCAAGGGTAGTAGTCCAAAATAACCTCAAGGATAAAACATTTACATGGGAAAGCCCGTATGGCCTACGGCAAAGGACTGAACTTATACATGGAAAGAAACATACGAGTTGGGAAACCTACATATGCTATATATTAGGTTGACATGGACCATTACATGACATTGGGCAAGGGACATTCATAGTTAACACATGACGCGGGTTGGGATACTAGTATGAGGGTTGTAGAGCAAATATACATGTTAGAACCAAGGGAAATATACATGATAGATACCGTGGGATGTTATACAGGATACATACCTTGGGATAGTATACTTGATAGAAACCTGACAATGTGATACCTTGATTTGTCTTGACACCGTAGTTTATCATGACACACTCGTGTATCTTGGTACAGTAGTTCATCCTGTTATTTTAGTTTAGCTTATCTATCTTGTCATCATACTTATGTTCATCTCAGTTCCTCATGCCAGTTAACTTTACTAGTTTATATACTGATAGTAGATAGGGCTTACCAGTCTTTATGACTGACCCCGTTTTGTTTCGCCTCTTGTCTTCCGTTTCCCCCCAGGTTACAGGGAGGAAATGCTATTGTTAGTTTGGACTTCTTCTGTTTGAAGGTCATCAGCATGGCTTGGACATTTCTTGGCTATGGCTATTTTATTGTTTTACTTGGGGAATAATTGATGAAAAGGTTTTTATGCTTCTATACTATTGCAAGACAGGTTTCCATGTAAGAAATTCTCTGATGTAAAAGGCTTTAGACCTTATTTATTAATGATATGAAAGTTGATTTTACTTCCGCTATTTTATATGTTCTGTCTTGTAATATTTCTGTACATGTTTACCAATAATACCCCTCTAAAGTTAGTGCATTCCTTTGCGAGTGACCCTAGCGGAGGTGGTGTGTTACATTTGTTATCAGAGCAGAAGGTTACCAGACTGGGCAAAAGTTTTTAAAACCTTCTGAAAACTATTTGAGAAACCGTTTTACAAAGAAGCATTTTTCAAGAAAAGTTTGTTTTAAAAGGCTATTCCCCAAAGGCCACTAGCGTTATCCTTTGATTCCTTGATCGAATCTCCTTTCCTTTCTTTCCTCCATCTGTGGTCACAGTAGTTCTAACTGTGACTAATCTTTGTCTAGCCACGTAGGTGTTTCCCGTACGATGGAGGTGGTTCTCGAGAGACCTGTTGCCGTGGTACAAGGAAGGATAATAAGAGTAAGGATAAAGGACGTGAGCTTAAGGATAAGCAACTGTTGCTATGGCTTAGTCCATCAAGGAGGACAAGGACAAGATCATCGGAGAGGGCAATTGTACGCTCCCATTTCTAGGGTACCTAAAAGAAATGGTACCGTTTCTGGTAAAGGTTTAGTCGTTCTTTTCTAACATCTCGTCCAGACTTTGTCTTGATCATCGTATCATTTAAGTCTGCTTGGATAGTTGAGTCTCTGCACCTTAGTACTAGCACGATAGAGGATCCCAGTTTTTGTCCCAAAAATCTGGTTGGAGAGTCGGTCCATTTATTCATGACTTGTTGGATTTGAGAACGTCTATGCCAAGTGTTGAGATTAGAAGCAATACTTCTATTGTTGAGCCATGGATGGATTCTAGGGGTAAAGTGGTTATCCAGTAAGGGATACCATTCTCGGTTTTGAAAAGAGGGTAGTCAGACTCTTGTCTTGCTTTTGTAATACCTTCGAAGTCTCGTGTAACCTTTTGGGTTCTGTCATGGTTGGTTACCTAGAATCTCTTAATGCATTTATCGGAAATCTCTGATCCAATTGAGTAACGTCCGCCAATAAGACAGATGGTTCATTCCGCTTGAGCATGGGTTATAGGAATCACCCTAGTAAGTGCACGTGGTAACATGGATTGGCATCGGTAAACGAGATCCAGAATTCACTAGTGAATTTTGGAGAGCTTGCATGAGTACGTAGATATGGTTGAGCCAAGTATACTAGGGAAAGAATAAATGAAAGTGAAACGAGAGGCGACAGTGAAAAGAGTTCCGACTCATACCTTGGAAATAGGAATCAAGGAGCTTGCTTGCACGCTATCGCTTGGTGGATATCCTCTCGGTCCTATTTCTGTTGCAAACCCCGTAAGGAGTTTGTCTTGTTTATCTTCTCGATCCTACCTTGGGAACCTCAGGTAGGACTCCATGGATGTAAACATGTATTTGAAACATGTTATGATTGATATGGTTGCAAATGGTTGCAAGTGGTTGCTCGTGGATGCGGGAATACACATTAGATACTAGATTGACGCGGTCACGTTTCATGTTGCATATGCACGAGTATTTATACTTGTTTATGGATGAAATTGAATGTGTTATCATGCGGATGTTGCATATGAATGAATGTTTGTGCACGCATATAGTACTTATATGACTAGGACTATTCGCATACATGTTGGACTCATGGCACTAAACATATTTTGCATTAGAAAGATCATTCAGGCCTGATCATTAGCATTAGCTAAGGAGCATATACACACACGTTCTGCATATGTTCATATGGCATTAGAAATCGTCTAAGGACAATGGTTGCCTGTGGATGATGTTTTGAATATATGGATGATGGATGGTAGGATACGCTCTTCCCAACTTGGAGATTTCGGGGACGAAATCCTTAAAGGAGGGGAGAATGTAACAACCCAAAATTTAACAACATGTTAAATTAAGAATCATGGCAGAATCATATTATAAAATCTGAATCAGGAGAAACGAGCTGTGCCATTGCGTTCGTCTCGGAAAAATACGCGAAATAGAGTCCGAAATTTCGTAAATCGGAGTCCGTATGGCCGAGATATGGCCTTCGGAAGTTTCACGAAAAAATCGAAAACGAAAACAGATTCAAATTTCAGAATTCAGAAGAGGCGGGAAAATTTCCCGCCAGACCAGGGGAGGTCGACTGGGGAGTCGACCCCCCCTCCCTGCCCCAGATCGACTGGGGAGTCGACCCCAGGGTCGACCTGGGGGTCGACCTGCCTGGTCGGACCCAGGCAGCCTGGTGCACCTGTTTTGCTGTTTGGCTCAGTTTTGGAGGCTTGTGACGATTTTTGAAGGCTTGGATCTATCCTAGGGTTAATCTAACGGCCTAAACTACTCCTAATCTCTATAAAAACACCCTAGGACCTAACCTAAATCACTAAAAATCATTCTAGCAACTAAACTATGCCAAAATTTCTAATGATCATGGCCTCCACTCAAAACCCTAGCCTCCATCCTCTTTTCATAAATTCTATCTTCATTCTCTTGAGAGATTAGATGATCATTTGAGTGTTTCTAAGTTACATGAGAGTTGCTAAGCTCGATTCAAGGCCAAAGTTGCAACCTTTATACTTCAAAGCAAGGATCTTTCTTATTATTTTCTCAAGGGTTTTATTGGAGCTTATCGATTTGGGGGTTTTTGCTAGTGTGGCTTCGTCTCAATCTTTTTATATATTGATTTGTGCCTTCATAGCATTGTAAGCCCCCTCCTACTATTAGATATTAACTATGAAGTTAAATGAATGATGCAAGTTGGGTTTGAACATTAAGTACCATACATGCTATCATGTTATGTATCCCATCATGTTTGTAAAGGCACCATCTTGATCTTATGGGCTAAAAGCTATAAGCTTTATGTTGAATGTTGCATTATGCAACATGAGAGCTATCATATCCCTTATGATAACTTGCATGTAATGCTATATGCGAACTTCTAGGCATCTTTCTATGTCACCTATCATCATGATTCGCCTATGTGCTAAGTTTGGGGTTATGCATGTTTTTGAGGCTTAATAATGTAGCATGCAAGTTAATGAACACACTTACGCCTCATATGCCACCATGATTAACTTTTGGCCTTATACCCTTTTTGTCATGCCTTTGCCAAGTTCCTTCTTTAATCCCTTATGCGTTGTTGTGAATGTATATGCGAGTTTAAAAGCGTTGGGGTTAGGTTATGGGGAAACTTTAATGACATGAAACATGATTTGGGTAAATTGGTATAAACGTGACAACATGTAACTTTGGCTATGAGCATGGGACTTGGAAACTTGACACGTATGGGTTGTAAGTGTAACAAGACACTAAACCAAACATGAAAATGGCCAACTCGAGGTTGGGTTGAGTTTGTAGCATAAATCTACCCGGACCCGCCCGGCTTAACTAGTGGCTACAAACAATAGGATCCAATGTGAGAAGTTGGTCATGTCGCGCTTAAGACCCGAGGTTAGACTAGGTTGTGGTGTAAAACTACCCGGACCCGCCCGGCTTAACTAGTAACCACAACAAGGTCTAATGTGAGAGGTTAAGAGTGCATTAATTAAATTAATGCCACATGATAAGGTTACGTAAATTTGACTAATGACACTTAACCGATATGACACGAATGGGTAGGTTAAGTGGGACCGGGCTTGATTTCTTAATGACACTTAACCATACAAGACAATTAGGGGATGTGGTTAAGTAATTTACGGTTAACTAATCCGACTTGGTAATTAGATGGGTTTAAGTAATCCACACTTAACTAATCTAAACACGGTAAATTCGATGAGGTTAAGTAATCCATACTTAACTAATCTAACATGGTAATTAGATGGGGTTAAGTAACTTAGACTTAACTAATCTAAACACGGTAATTAGATGGGGTTAGGTAACTTAGACTTAACTAATCTAAACACGGTAATTAGATGGGGTTAAGTAACCTTCACTTAACTAATCTAAACACGGTAATTCGATGGGGTTAAGTTAAACACTTAACCAATCTAAACATGGTAATTCAATGAGGTTAAGTAACCAATACTTAACCAACTTAACATGGTAATTCAATGAGGTTAAGTAACCAATACTTAACCAACTTAACACGGTAATTTAATGGGGTTAAGTAACTTATACTTAACCAATTATACATGATGATTTGATGAGGTTGAGTAACCTATACTTAACCAATCTAATATGCGGACCTGATAGGGTTAAGTCACAAGATCTTTTAAATAAACTTAACCATTGTAATATGATTAGTGGATGGGGTTAAGCTAACCCATGCTTAACCAATCCGACTCGATAATCTGATGGGATTAAGATAATCCAGGCTTAATCAATCTAACATGATAATCTGATAGGGTTAAGACGAATAAATACTTAACCAATTTGACTTGATAGGGTTAAGTCACGAGCTTCTTGGTACACTTAACCAACTTGTAGGGCTAAGCCTTGAACTTGAGTACTTAGCCAATCTCGACATGATTCGTAGGCGGGTTAAGTCATGAACTTGGATAACAACACTTAACCCATTTGACAAAACCCTAGCTCAGGGGACTAGGTTGGAAATCGTAGTTAACAAGGATAACGGAAAGAGGGCCTAACTGGTAAACCTTAGTTAAGGGTAACTAAGTAATAATTCTTAGCTAAGGACATGGGAATAGTTCATAAAGAGATGAGTAACCTGGTACGGTAGGTCATCGCTTAGTATACGAGGGGGAGCAAGTTATCTGACTTGGATAAAAGCTCCAGCGGACTAGGTGACGAAGCGGAAGCTTCGGGGAACGTGAGGGTACTCTTGGTATCCCTCTGTGAGGTGGCAAGTGGTCCATGAAACCCGGCCTCACAGGGTTTAAGGTCTGCGGTAGAAGAGCCAAGAGTGTGCCTTGGTTGCTATGCGAGCGACCAAGACTGGGATGGATTAGCGTGGAGTCGACGATACTTGATTTTGCCCCGGGATAGCATGTCGCCGACTACCTACCATCTTTAGTCAATCGTGTACGTACGGAAAGGCAGGGAACTCCCAACAGACCATATACTAGCTATCGAGTTATGGGTGAGGTTGTCTATCTGGAAGTGGGCATCGATGGGCCGTAGTGTAGTTCTCATACATGATTTTTCTTGGGTTGCCTTTCAGTAGTTAAGGGAGGGGTCACGTGGGACCATAGCCACGGGTACAAAAACAAACCTTGATATCTGCATCGGCAGACGACTTAAAGCTCCCGACCGAGTTCCGTATTTCTTGGTTTGCCCTGGCACGGAACTCGGATGGCACATTGAGAAACATGTGTGTCTAGACATGGAAAACGGTTCACGATACATACGTGGGATAAAGGGCGCGGTTGACGGGTGGCATAATCCCTAGTGGCCCTAGGTGGCTGAACCCAAACCGAGACACGGAAACGTTCATTAGGTAGCATAATCCCTAGTGGTCCTAGGTGGCATAAATCCTAAGTGAACGCGCGATAGTTCATGGTAAGGAAACATAACTAGATCAAGGGTAGCAGTCCAAAATAACCTCAAGGATAAAACATTTACATGGGAAAGCCCGTATGGCCTACGGGAAAGGACTGAACTTATACATGGAAAGAAACATACGAGTTGGGAAAACCTACATATGCTATATATTAGGTTGACATGGACCATTACATGACATTGGGCAAGGGACATTCATAGTTAACACATGACGCGGGTTGGGATACTAGTATGAGGGGTGTAGAGCAAATATACATGTTAGAACCAGGGGAAATATACATGATAGATACCGTGGGATGTTATACAGGATAGATACCTTGGGATAGTATACTTGATAGAAACCTGACAATGTGATACCTTGATTTGTCTTGACACCGTAGTTTATCATGACACACTCGTGTATCTTGGTACAGTAGTTCATCCTGTTATTTTAGTTTAGCTTATCTATCTTGTCATCATACTTATGTTCATCTCAGTTCCTCATGCCAGTTAACTTTACTAGTTTATATACTGATAGTAGATAGGGCTTACCAGTATTTATGACTGACCCTGTTTTGTTTCGCCTCTTGTCTTCCGTTCCCCCTCCCCCCAGGTTACAGGGAGGAAATGCTATTGTTAGTTTGGACTTCTTCTGTTTGAAGGTCATCACGCATGGCTTGGACTTTTCTTGGCTATGGCTATTTTATTGTTTTACTTAGGGAATAATTGATGAAAAGGTTTTTATGCTTCTGTACTATTGCAAGACAGGTTTCCATGTAAGAAATTCTCTGATGTAAAAGGCTTTAGACCTTATTTATTAATGATATGAAAGTTGATTTTACTTCCGCTATTTTATATGTTCTGTCTTGTAATATTTCTGTACATGTTTACCAATAATACCCCTCTAAAGCTAGTGCATTCCTTTGCGAGTGACCCTAGCGGAGGTGGGGTGTTACATTTAATTCATTTCATTAAAGCACCAACCACTCACATTAGACAGGTATTGTTGTGGTCACTGGATGTGCCGGACGGTTCCGCGCAGTTTTACACCACAACTCAGTCTAACCTTGGGTCCTTTTTGGGCTCAATGCACTAACCATCCATATTAGACAGGTATTGTTGTGGTCACTGGATGTGCCGGTCGATTCCGGACAGTTTTACACCACAACTCAGTCTAACCTCGGGTTAGGCATATTCGTCTTTTCTAAATTTACATATTTATCCTTTTATGCTTATGTGTAAATTTGTCAACAATTTATTGTCATTGCCCACTTTCCCTCTAAATCAATTCCATAATTTTTAGGTATAAAAATTATACCATTTTCATGCCATTTATCATGATTATGTCAAACATGCTAATTACATGTAATTTCAAGTTTTCCCCAACGTTACCCCCATTGTACGTTCGCAAAATTACATAGGATGTTAGGCTCGATATTTTAGCCTAACTTATAAAACAAAAAGGGGAAAAGAGGAACTTTGCAATATTTCAACATCATACAAGAGTATGGATCTAACTACACATGTGTCACATGAATTTGGCATAGAACAATATACTTTTAATTATGAACTTGCAAATTAGATCTATGCAACATGAACCACAAGCATGTGAATTTACATAAAACTATACAAATTAAACTTGGCATGTAGTGGTGAACTTGCATAGGGGTTGAATCAAGTTAACATAGATCTAACATAAAGGCATATGGATCTAACATAAAGGCATATGGATCTAACATATGAAGTTGTAGATCTAAACATATAAGGTCGTAGATCTAAACATGTATGCATAATGGATCTAAACAATTAGGCATAAACGACATGACTTAGCCTAAAACTTGTATGTATCATAATATCATCAAGGTCGTAGATCTAAACATGTATGCATAATGGACCTAAACAATTAGGCATAAACGACATGACTTAACCTAAAACTTGTATGTGTCATAATATCACCAACTTACATATGATAATTTCATTCCCAAATTCCTATACAACATCATAGGTTTACTCACTAATTTCCACATAACATGATAGGTTCGATAGACCACAATAGTTCATAGGCATATATGATAGAATAGACATGAATAGACATGAATTAGCATCACATACAACTTGATACAATTCTAGTTTTCAATTCATTACAAACCATGTCTTTAATTTATTCACATTTGAAAGATAATTATACTTACAACAAAAGGAAAAACTTGATTTCTGGGATCTGTATTCTGAAACTGAATTGCTCGCCCTTGATGTTGACTATTCGTTGTTCAAAATTAGACTTGATTTAATTTGATATGAAGCTTCTATCTTGCTTTCAAGTGGAAGGAGGATGACGGCTACTCTTGGTTGGCCATTAACGGCATGGCGACTCTTGGTATGAATATTTGTGATTTAGGGTTGAGAGTTAGGTTGCTTTTATAGAGGTTTAATTAAATAAGAGCCGTTAGATCAACCCTATATGCAATCAATACCGTCCAGACAAGATAGAATAGCCACATAAACCCTAATGACTCAGCAGGGAGTCAGAAATCGTCATCTTTCAGATCTGCCTGGGAGGGGGGGTAGGTCGACCCCCTGGTCGTCCTGTTTGGGGGGAGGTCGACCCCCTGGTCGACCTCCTGGTCGACCTGGCCTTGGATGGGAAATTTCCCGCCCAGCCCGCTTCTTCTTCCGATTTTTGAATTTTGAATTCTGAACCGAGCTGTTTGAATTTTCAATTTAATTCTGAAACTTCTGAAGGTCATAACTCCTTCATACAGAGTCCGATTTACGCAAACTCGGACTCTATCTTAAGCAGAATTCCAAGACGAACACAATGGCATAACCCGTTTCCCTTAATTCTTACATTTGGAATTAATTATTCTTTAATTCGTAACCTTAGTGTTTATAGAAAATACAGGGAGTTACATTGCTCCTACAAACCTTTCTCTACTCGCAAGTGAGTCAAGCTGGTTTTTTTCATATCCCAAGTAAGATAAAAGTTAAGCTACGAACTATTGTTTTCATGGATTAAACCCTCCAAGGCATTATTAACTAAAAGTTCTCACCTAATCACAGATTAAATTGGTGATTGTTGTTGATCAAGGCAAAACTTGGTTTCGGCTTCCTTGCTATTTTGCATGATTTAGTCGAAGAAAAAGGTTGCTTTACTGAAACCTTATGTCATAGCAAATGTCGGATTTTCATTTTGGTTTGTGGGTTTACATTACAAAGGTACTATTTTTTTTATCTTAGAAATTACTTTTATCCTACATTAGTTGTGATTTCATTCATGTTTTTCCAATTTTGTTGGTTGAACCTTGCTTCCCCTTAAACTAAGTATCTTGCGTTAACTGTATCCCAAAAAATGAAAAGAATCATTATTTATGTTTAATAATACTCTGCTCTAATCGTAAGTTTTAACATTTTAAAATTGAAAGATAGAACCAAAGCAGAGACATATTACTAATATGAAATGGCTTAATTAGCTAAAAATATTTATTTCTAGGAACATCCCTGAAGCTTTTTTGATTTTCTGTAGGTAGTGGGCATTTGCTCCATTTGTCATTGTAAATGGATGAGGGAGAGCTTCTATGTTTGTACCTATGATACTCCGACTATCATCTATGTTTGAACAATCAAATATCATTTATTGTTTTATTGAATAGCATAATGTTTGTATTTGATTCTCACGTTAGCTTCTTTTCTTTAACCATAAGATAAGAAGAAGCTCTTTCCATATAGTTCCGTGTCTGTCAACATAAATAAAAATTACTCAATTTCAGTGAAATATTATTACTAATATAGATAGAAATGTAGTTTGTAATGCAATAGTAACTCACATGTAACTGTATTAAATTAGTAATATTTTTTTAGGGTATTTTTTTTATCTATATGTGTAAAGAAGAGTTAGTAAACTGCATGATAAGGTATAGTTAACAAGTCTAAACAAATTGCAAGAGTAATAGCAAACTTGAACAAAACTGAAGATATTTTAGCACACGACATATCATATAAGAAGGCATCATTTTACATGCTTTACTAATAACCCTTTACTTGGAGTGGATTATGCTAATATTGTGGACAACTTTAAAAGAAGCTAAAAAATATAGTGGATGTTTTATGAAACCGTTGATTTGGGTCTAAGGAAAGTTTTATGGAAATATCTAGGGTATGGTGGTAGACTCTATAGTAAATATGTGGACGTTTATATTCTTTATTTTCAAACATTAAAGGTAATTCCCTATTGCATGATATTGATTTGTTCAAATATTTAAAATCACAAGGGCGATATGGAATACATGCATTAAAATGAGGTCATGGTGTAATTTTTTTTCCACATATGCATATAGCTACAATTACATATAATTTTATGCTCTATAATCTGAATAAGTACAACTCCTATGTTATATATTCTTTAGATTAGTTATGATATTCGAACAAATTTTCATGATTTCATAATCTATATTTCGCAGGCGTGCAAGAAGACCGATTGGATGGATATTCGCTTTTCATTTAAGCTTCCTACAACTAAGAGGTTTTCTACTATTATTTATATTTTTTGTTCAAAATCATTTCGATCTTTTTCCCTTCTCTACGGGTTTATACGGATGAACTCAAATTGTTATACTACATGCCTAAATCAAAAATTATAAGACAACCAGTCTACATCTGTATTAAATACAAGAAAATCATGTACCTTTTATTTTTGAATTCATGAAGGTCCAGGTTTAACTCTCTCGCTCTTGCAAGTTTATTGCACTATAGTTTCCGTTTATTTTATTAGCATAACACATGTGTTTAGATTTTTAGTTTTAGGGCCCCTTTCACATTAGAGGCGAATGTTTGATTTGGTGTAAAGTATTCGGTACTTAAACTCAGTATTGATGCAATTTTATGGCTTATTTTTATAGAAAAATCAATTTAGCATATCATAAATGAAAATTGAAGCTTTCTCCTTTTCCAAGTTGAAGAGCTAGGAAGCTTTTCCTATTGGGGTTTGCATATTTTTCTATGTATTCAAAGGACCGATGTTTAAAATTCATGTGACTTTAAAATTAATAGCATATAATCAGATCCTCTATTAGATGTAATATTACAAAATTTATATGTAATGCAAAGAAGTTGTCTAGACAATGTTTTGAGTTTTCAATTATGATATGGATCTATGCTACACAGATTGAATGTCTTTTTTCATAATTTTTTTGGTTGATTATATTATTTATTTGGTTTGTTTTAGGAACCTATGATGGTGAAAAGAGGATTGATTTGTTCTGCTAATTATGCTTACATATACAGGACACTAAAATTCAATTCCAACTCTAAACCAGGTATTCAATTTTTTTTGATACCTTTTTTCATGATGTCTAACAATTGGTTAGTATCAAACATTGCATTCCAAAAACCCTTATCTTCTTTTATTTGGATATGATATTGGTTACTATGAGGATGTAAATAGGGTAGATGAGTTGTTCATGTAGATGAGTTGTTCATGTAGGTTTCGTAAATAGGGTAGATGAGTTGCAACTCCAGATGATTGTAAGTACCTTAATCTAATGAAGTCATCCATATATTGCAAGCTGCAACAATTAAGGTGAAAAATTTAGAAGACTAATTTTTTACGAAACCTACATGGTACATATAAGTAACCTAAACCAAAGCACAAGAACAGAAGGTGGAAAGTCAAGTACTTATAGATAACTGACGAGGTTAGAAACTAGATGTCGATCAAAATTTGACTAAATACTATATTGAGAACTGAAATAAGAGTTTATCAAATTGAATGTAAAATATACATAAAAAGGGGTAGACTACATAATACCAAACCACGTGAAGCATGCTTGCATAAATAAAATTAGCAAGTAATCTTTTGATCTTATTGCCTGAATTGTCGCAGGTTGTACATACCATTAAACATGTAGTAGTAAAAGAATGAGCCAAATCTGAACATTTGGATATTAGAAAATAATAATTAATGTTAGCCTAAGAGAGGGAAAATGAAATAGAATAACAAAATCGGTAAAGTAAAATTTCTATCTTACTTCTAGAAACAAGCCTTTGTTGTAATCTCCTGTCCTCTTGAACTTATTTGAATTCATGTAAATAGAAAAGGTTTATCACTTGATTTTGACAACGAATTCTTGGTATAATACTAAAGATTTTTATCATAGTACGAGGCTAGTAAGGAAGTTGGATGTTCTAACCAAGAAACTATATCAGAGTTCGCACTAGGAAGGTACATTATGGTACATTATTAACACAATTTACAAATAATCCTAATACCCTTTATGGTACATTATTAACACGGAAAGGAGACTTCCACTCATATCTTGTCCTTCGGCTTTAGGTGCTTATTGGTATCTTGGTGAGAGGTGTTGGAGACAACTATAAGACTTTAATGTTAGGGGTGGCAATTAGACCCGATCTGATGGACCCGAACCCGATGCGACAGGTCTTGGTTCTAGGCAGGACGAGTTTTGTCGGGTCTGAACTACACATTTCAAAATTCTGGACCCGACTTGACCCGAGCTTTGGTTCAGTTCGAGTCGGGTTCGGTTGGATAGTAACACTAAAAATACATTTCAATGCCTTTTGGTCGGGTCTTTCGGGTTGTGTTTGAGCAGGCCTTAATTGCATTTTTCATCACCTAGACTCGACCTGAGACCCATCAGGTTCAGTTTTGGCATGAGTCTTGTCGGATCGGTTCAGGTTTTTGGTTCTCGGTTCTAATTGCCAGCCCTATTTGATTTTATTCCCAATGATCCGCACCCTCATACTTATCATTGTATGATTTACTCATCAGATCAGATCGTCCTAACTAGGGCTGTAGTTTAGTGGAAGGACAAGAGCTTTGTTATTACCGACCAGTCGTACGTCGACTTCTGACATAGATTTTTCACTAGTTCCACTGATACCATTACCCATGCAACTTCGATAGATTTAGTCGATCTTTCTGCTATATGACATTACTTACATCCCTCTGTTATTGAGGATATTACCCACCCCAACCAAGGTTATCATGCATCAAATCATGTGGCGGCTTCTTCTCACTTTGGATAGACCGTAGCAGTCCCAACTACTGGACCAGACAGTTATGATGACGTGTTTCACCCTCAAGTGCACGATCATTATCCAGATCCGACCCAGATATCATACGCTGATCTCTATGATATACAGATGGGGATAAGACACACATGATACATAGAGCATAGGCATAGCCTAGACTACTACGATAGTGATCTACGTCGCCAGGCAGACGAAGCAGCCCGACTGCAAGCACAGCTGGAGGAAGAGCGCAAGAGATTTGCTGACATGAAGATGTACTACGGGCATTTAGCTGGTCCAAATAGTAGCCGAGATAATGATGAGGATGAGAGATGTCGTCGATGCCCGACATGCCCACGTAGAGATTAATGTTAGTTTGCACTGTAGTTCATTTGGTGTGATGTATTTATTATTTTGCTCTGATGTATTGCAGACCTATTGCAATTGGTTTGTCTATTGATACTATTATTGTTCATGTGTTATGCTATATGTCCTATTGTTTATTTCACGTGAAATATGTGTAAATGTCATTATTATTCGTGTGATGTACTATATTCTATTATTGATCATGTTATGTCATTTCAGTGTAGATGTCATGCATTTGAAATAATATATTTTATTTATTATATTCATTACTGTTCTTGATGTCATTATTGTTCTTGATCACATTTGTCGTCGAACTAAACTTATAGAAGCAATAGTTCATCATGTCGACTTACATTTCATTCAAACATACATTGGAATTAAATACCAAAATTTAGGATACAATGGATGCTAACTAAAAGACACTTAAGCAATCAAACTACATGTTACGTTCAATTTGAACGACTTCTAAAGTAGTTCTAAGACGCCTTATCTGTAACGTCCCGTATTTTTGGTCGTCAAATATTTAATATAATTTATTATTTTAAATATTATATTTGTAGTATTAATGGATTTTAATATTTAATTCATTATTTAAAATGAAGTTTGAACGTTATATATTTATATAAATATAAAACGAGCACGAAATTGCGTGGCAGTTCGTAATATTTGGTTTTGAACTTCAACTGAGAATACATGATTCGATATAAGTCGGATTTCTATGAAACAAGAAATATTGGAACTGTATTGATGGTAATTTTCATATAAAAGGGAAAAAACCAGATTTCGTGTTATAGATGGTTAAGTATGGCCAAATCAAAATTTGAAACAGTCGCTATGGGAATCGTTATTAAAATATACGCATTAAAATAGCCATTTTGCAAACTGTAACACCCCGTATTTTCTATGAACGTATAAGTAACAAATCAGAGAATAATTAATTTTTAAAATAAGAATCAAGGGAAACGGGTTTCTCCATTGCGTTTGTCTCGAAATTCTACTTGGAAACGAGTCCGAGTTTTCGAGAAACGGAGTCCGTATGAGGGAGATATGACCCTCCGAAGTTTCAGAGATTTTCAGAATTGAAAACAGCTCGAAAATTCGAATTCAAAATCCCAGAACAGGCTGGGCGGGAAAATTCCCTCCCATGGACCAGGTCGACCTGGGGGTCGACCATAGTGTCGACCTCCCAGGGGCCAGGTCGACCATAGTGTCGACCTGGGGGTCGACCTGCTCCCGAAACCCAGTTTTTGAACCTTGTTCATTCTGATGTATCTGGTCTCGTTTTCTGTCTAGATTCGTCCGCCTAATCCTATATAAACAGCCCCCTGGCCCCATTCCCTTTACACCATTCTTCTCTTATGCTGCACAATTTCATTCCTATACTCTGCCTCCGTTCTTATTAAATAAAATAATGCGTCGTTACTCTGCTGGAATCAAAACTAGGATCTTCTTCCAATCTGAATAAAGTTAAAAGGGAACAACTATTTTCTAATCTAATCGATAGTCTACGCCAAAGGAACGCTATTCAATGTCAGAACTCAGAAACCAGAAATCAAGACTTTCCTTTTTGATTGTGAGTACAGTTATTTTCAGATATGAACTTTAATTATGATCTTGACGTGGTTATAAATCTGAATCTGAGGTTATGTATATTCTTATCTGTCAGATTTTTTTCCTGTGACTATTCTGTACCTCTTTCTTCTTTCTGTTCTATAGCCAGGCTACTACGAGACTGCGCCGAATCTCATAAGTGATTAACGCATGAACGCTAAATTTTGGGACAAATAATGAATAATGCATAATTGGACATGAAACTATTGCCTTTGACTATGATTCATGACTATGAGACCATTGCCTATGACTATGATTCATGCCTATGAGACTATTGCCTATGACTATGATTCACGCCTATGAGACTATTGCCTATGACTATGATTCATGACTATGAGACTATTTCCTATGACATTGAATAAGAAACTATTGTGATTAGTCGCCCATGACTATTGTAATTAGTTGCCTATAACTATTGTAGTTAGTTTCTTATGCCTATTCCCTTAATGATGTTAGATCTCATATTTAGTATGTAACTTTGCTAGTTTATTCCCATTCACTGTTATGTACATCGAGCCTAGTGGGGGCCATTATCATTGTATTTGGTTCATTATTGCATGCCTATTCTTTCTTGTGCTTATCCCCTATTCCTTTTGCTAGGGCCATTTCATGAGTATTTAGAGAACTTGTGGAAACATGTTATACGGGGATTGAGCATAGCTTAATTAAGTTAATTTGGCATAACAAATATGTTGGCATAATCTGAATTGGCTATAATAGAGAATGATTTACATGTGTATTAGTCTTGGATAAAAATGGTAAACTAGAATATTAAATCTAGTTTTGACATGAACTGTAAATGGGAATATTAAGGCTAAGATTTGGGGCATATATTGTATTATGAATTATGACCTTGATTTGGGCATGTAAGTTTAAGCTAAATTTATGATTAGGCAAGATATGTAAATAGAGTTTTAGATATATATAATCTGCTAAATCTGTTATCTGCTAAATCCGTTAAATTGCCTAATCCGTTATCTGCTAAATCTGTTGAATTGCCTAAACTGCTGAATCTGTTATCTGCTAAATCTGTTGAATCGCTTAAACTTCTAGATCTGCTACCTGTTGAATTGTCTGATCCGTTGAAAACTATATAATGGTAATCTGGGTATGGAAATCCGTAGGCTCGACCTAAGATTTAGTAAAGCATGGAAATTTGATTAATTTGTTGTATCCTATGAAGAAGTTTAATCTATTAAATAAACAAAATTAGTATGATATCTGAAAAACCTGTATTGGAATGAATTGGCTATGACACGAGGTTAGGCTCTGTTTGCTGTAGAAGCCTGCCCGGAACCAACCGGCTTAACCGGCAACCGCAAACTGTCAGTCTAATGTGAGAGGTCGTAGGCATAACTAAAATATGCTTAGACACGAGGTTAGGTCTGGCTTGTGGCAGAAGTCTGCCCGGAACCGCCCGGCATATCCAGCGGCCACAAGCTACCGACCTAATGTGAGAGGTCTGTGCATTAATATTTAATTAATGCAAATCTGGGATAAGTATGATGTCTAAAATGTTTTGGGTAAATAGGGTTAAACCAACTGGACTGATGAATTTAATAAAACCTGTTTCGTGAATCTGTAGGCCCAATACAAAGTTAGACAATCTGTAAGTCTGTTAAGAACTGTACATCTGATCCGTTAGTCTGAAAACCCGTTAACTTGATTTTCTGATCTGTGAACTAGTTGACTTGAACTCTGTATGTCTGAACTTGTAAACAAGTTAATTTGAAATCTGTTAGTCTGGGGACACAAGGTTAGGAGGGAAATTACTTGTGTCATCTGTTGTTTGGGACCCATATTAGTCAGTAACCCTTTCTGGTATCAAAACTTTGACCCAACAGTAGGTAGGGTCCGGGCACGCTTACTGAACTAATTATAAGCGGTTCATTCTGATAATGGCGAGGGGTGTTGATGGTGCGTTCCAACTGGGTCATGTGCGTGCTGGATCCCAGTCTGCCTCTGAGGATGTAAGACGCCGTGACATTTGTAAATAGGTCTGTGCCAATTGGTTGTCACTTTAGGGAGTGATACACCCTACTGTGGGGCCGACACAGGGTATTTATGTATTAGGGAGCCGATCGTTTGGGGTAGGGTTTTAGGGTACACTTAGTTCTGTCTGTTTCTGTTGGTACCATCTGTTTCTGTTGGGTGGTAACACCTGTCTGTTTTCTGCGTGGTACCGTCTGTTCAGGTGGTAAAGGCCCATTTACTAGTGTACACCTAATTCTACATTCTGTTTCTGTAGGGATTAATCTGTTTCTGTTTCCGTACTTCTGTTCGGGTGGTAAAGGCCCATTATTAGCATTCTATTTCTGTCTGTTTCTGTTGGGGTGGTAAAGGCCCATAGCATTCTCTTCTGTGGAAATTATTCTGTTCCTGTTTCTGTTTCAGTTTAGACATTGGGGTAACACCTAATCCTGTTATACTAGTATTAGTGCAGAGAGGTGAAAAGTAATAGCTTACATCATTCTGTTTTTTTCTGTTTAACCTAAGTATATATGTTATTCCTGTTTACTATTGTCTCTCATCCAGTTTTATTTGCATGCCATGATTATTATTATCTGTTCATATGCTGGAAATCACTGGACTCGCCAGACTTTATGTCTGACCTCGTTTGTTTTTTGCCCTTTTTCTTTCCGTTCCCCCCCCCCCCAGGTTTCCAAGGAGGGAATACTTTAGCTTGATCCGGATTTCTTCTGCTTGAAGTACTTAAAGTGCTTAAAGTATGGCTTGACTCCTTATGGCAGCTTCTGTAGGGATTATGATTTTAAAGTTTTGTACTCTGAGGGCTTTTGAAAAGGGCTGATATATATATATATGTACTTGAGTTTTGGTAAAGTGATTTAGAAAGTTGTAACCAAACTTGTTTCTGCTTTTGTTGAAATAAAGTTATAAATTATCAAGTACTACTATCTATCTTGTAATATTCTGTTCTGTCTACTAAAACGCTCCATCAAAGTTAAGGCATTCCCTTTGTGAGTGACCTTAACGGAGGTAGGGTGTTACACAAACGGAATCAGATTTCGATGAAGTCAGTTTCATTGGAACCGTATCATTAAAATATTGTACGGTGTTGAATGGCGTGGCAAACCGATGTCGTATGAGACCTCGGCAGCCACAAACGCCCATTCATTTTCTATAGTGCGTAATTAATTTAATAAAGGGTCATTTGGGTATAACTTGAATAGATGATCGAATTAGGCCGCGAAATCAGTTCCGTTGAGTTCGTATCGTCGATTACAGTTAGGGTAGGTATATAGTTTGTTATTTCTGAAGACTGGGTAATTTGGCACTAAATATGGCATTGCGGTGCGCGTAAAATTAGCCTACCGGGGAAACAGTCTCAGAATGCGACGAAAATGGTGCCGGTAGATTCATATGGGTAAATTATTGTAGGATTTCAAGGTGATTAGATTTGTCTAGTGACCGTAGAAAATTTAAAGGCGTGTTTATTTCTGGTTTTATAAAAGAATTTTTTTCAAACGATGTCGGAATTCGACGAAACTTGTCCCATTGGGTCTGGAATATCTTTTTATACTAAGATTAGCCTTTTTATCAGAAGACGGAAGTCGATGGCGGTTAGTTTTACTTGTTACTTCACGATGAAATTTCGCTAATATTATTTTATTGAAAATGCCTCTCTATATATACCCTTGAAACCCTCGTCAACCTTACATCTGCGGTCAACCAATATATTGAGCCGCCATCAACAGAAATAAATGGCAGTTTTCATTCAATTCTTCTCCTCAATTTTTCGACCAAATCCTTCATTAGTTTGCAAGGTCTTCAACAAGGAAAGTGTTCATTTCAGTGAGTTCTTGAGTATGTGCGGTGGTGATCGTGTATTACCACCGGTGCTGACCGAAAATTGGTCTGAAAGGAAGTGGGTTTGGCACCGTTTTCTGGGAAGACGACCACATAGAATCATGAGCTGCTTCAGTGGGAGGCTAAGGGCGTGGAGGCGAGGTGATGGCCAGTCCCTGATCATCTTCCGGTGATCTGTGTTTGGTGCGGTGGGAGGCTATAGTGCGTGAGCCTGATTGTGGAAAGAGGAACGAAGTATCCTGGAGCGAATAGAGGAAAGACATGGTCGGTTTGGTAAAAGATAGATCAACGTAATTAATGTTTTAAAATGGATGGTTAATTAAGTAAAAAATTAAACTATTACTAAACATTAGTTAGTGGAATTAATTAAAATATGTGTACTGTTGAGTGATCCAGGTTTGGAAAACATGAAGTAGCAGGAGAAGCGAAAGGGGAGTGAGAGGAAATGTCAGCATAGATGTTTGATAGAACGGAGGGAGGCCGAAGGCATCGGCCGTTAATCTTCAAACCATGTGGAAAAAAAGAAGTAATTAGTTAAGACAATTATTAAGTAGTTAAAAAGAGTTCGATTATTATATTAAACCATGTTAACCAAATCAGAAAATTTTACAGGACCTCTTGAGAGATGTTGAAGACCGAGCGAACGTGAAGAAGGATTAAAGGATCGATCAAGTTCTATAATATAACGTAATTAGTTAAAAACTGAAATTTAGTTTAATTTAAATAATGGTTAAGGCTTAATTATATAATTAAATTAGTTAAAGTATAATTAAGAATTTGTTATTTTATTAACTTATAATATTAATAGTGAGTGCATATTTGATCATAATTGGACAAAACAAATCACGTTAGGACGGTATCGTTGAACTCTACTGTATAGAACTGTGCTGGACAAGACTGAAAGCTACTAGAATTATTGGTTAAATTAAACGCATGTTTAATTTAACCGGAACTGAACCGCTTAAGTGAATCAACTCAAGGTGAGTTAAACTCACTCAGTTTTCCCATTTATATTTTATATAAATTGGGTTTTTATTTTGTGTGCTCTGCTTGCCAATGGTTGACTGTTTGTTATTATATATTTATTTGTTGATTTAAATGATGAAATTAAACCGTTGTTTAATTTCAGTATTTATACAAATCGTTATTTTTAATGATTGGTTCCAATATAGGTAATTTACCTTGTTGGTCACGTTATAAAATAAACGTGTTTTAATTGGTTGAACTGTTTGAATTGCTTGTTGTTGAGGTTAAATGGTCGTTATTTATTGTTAAGTAAAACTGAATGGTTTTGTTTGAGATAACCATTTTGAATACAGGGAAGAACAGGTTGGAGGGATCCAACCGGATTCCTTAAATATATTATTTATTTTCATATTATCATATATGAACTGTCCTGTTTGGGGTGATTGGTTTGATTGTTGATTATTGAATATTCAACATCTGTTAGTTTGAACCAATGGGCGGTATTGGTTGAGTATTTGGCAGCGTATAGCCTATAAAATCAATTGTTTTATAAATATTGATTCACCATCAGGTGAGTCGATAGAGGTGAAGTTATAAAAATTTATTTTATAACTGGAGTTAGATTTTGAAATATATTATTTTTAATAAAAGTGTATAAAAGGGGAATAAATAAATATTTTATTTATAAAAGGCTTTGATTTATTATAATTGATTTTACAAAGTAAATCTGAGATTAATCAGAATTTATAAATATGGAAATAGAAATTTACCAAACGGTTAAAATAAGGATAATTGGTTTGTTAAGAATTTATTTAATGGAATTATTAAAATTAATTATATTATTAATTAATTTAAAGTGAGAACGAATTGGAATGGGTTAACAAGATAACCGCGCCTTTAGTTGAGTAAGTCATTCATTGAAATTGGAATTGATTTTAAATTAGTTCAATTTGAATTAATCTAATAAAATTGTTAATGAATATTGTTTTAATTTTAATAAGGTTTTAAGAAGGGATTTACCGTTTATTTAGTTAATAAAGAGATTAACTACTTCTACAGTAGTAAATGGTTAAAGTAAAATATTATCATTAATGATGGTTTAGAGGATTATTTTTTATTTGAATTCATTTAAAGAGTAATCAAAGTTTAAACGAAATCTAATGGGATGGTGAAAGAAGTTTATGGATGAGTTTGATTTTTAAAACCCGAATTTTTATAAAAAGATATAAAGAGAATGGTAAGCGAATACGAGAGCTTAAATTAAAGCATATTTGAATTAAGTAAAAGGATAGAAAGATGGGAAGGGTTTATAATAAACCAGATTTTATAAATGAGGTTTAAAAAGGGTAAAGGCGTTAATTTTACATTAATGTTACTTGAAAATGAAATCAAGTAAAAAGGGGAAAAGTGAAATGAGATTTCCAAAGCATGGAATGGTTAAATAGATTTGAAAGGAGATTGGTAAAGGTAAATTTGGGTAAAGAAGTGGGGCTTAGGGTTGTATAACCAAATCCAATAGTTAAATGGAATTTGTTTTGAGATTGGAATGGAATATGGGTTTGTGATTACAACTTATATTTATCTAAGGATAAGAATGTTGTTGATCAAGGTCTGAGATGTAATTAAAATACCCCAACTTGAACGACGTCAGGATTATCTAAAGATGATATTAGTTGGAAATCATAAAAGAGGTTAGTGCTAATTTATTATTTCCATTAGGGAAATAATAATGAAACGTTGGTGAAAATTAGAAAATATATAATGAGAGATCCGAAGTAAAGGAAATGTAAAGTTAGTTTTATTTTATACTCATAAATATTAGTTATGGTTTCAAGAACGGGATAAACGATATTACGTAACGCTGTTACAAATAATAAGTTGAAGGGATTTTCCAAATTTAAATAATAAAGAATGAAGTGACAAATGTTTTGAAGGAAGAATTTAGTGGAAATTTAATATGGTTATTTTATTAAGTATTATAATGAAATGGTTTGGAGGACATTAGTATATTAAATAAGAATTCATTTATCGTATTTTTAAATATTAAAAGAGTTAGAAGTCTTAATTAAGCAGAAGTGAATTAGTTTGTTTTAAATAAAAAGGGGACAAGTGATGCTGAATATTGAACCAGTAAACTCATTGAATTTTCATGATTGAAACACTGTTTATTTTGATAGCTAAATCACCGACTATCAAATCTGTCCAATACGATTGTTGGTATGGAAAGACCGGGATCGAATTTATATTAGAAAACCATTCCGACCAACAAATATGTGAAGATATTAGAAGATGATCGAGATGGAGCTTTGAAGACCGTAAATTTTCATTAAATGGAAGAACCGCTAAAAATCTCTGGGATTGCAACCAGAGATAAAATGTGGTTCTGTCGTGGTTGGAATCTACGGGTTGCAAGGACTTCTCGCTACTGATCCATGGGGTGATTCTTATATTGGATGCAGTATGAGAGTACCTTCAGTTCATCCTATTCCTGGATGACTTGTATGGACGAATGTCTGACGGAGTATTTCCTGAAAACCACGTACGTTGATTTTTACAAATATACCAAGTTGGTGGCGAAGAATGGCTCTTCTTTAAAACCCAGAGTATATTTGTGGACGTCAATTAGTGATTCGACGGATCTGACGATGTGACATTCAAAGTGAATGGTGACCAAATATCCCAAAGATAATTTAAACCTCAAGCCTCATCAACCGGGAAATGACAGAAATCGGGCAGGCAGCATGGCTATGTGGGTCGCTCCCATTAGGGTGTATAATCACCTATCTAGAGAAATTCCATTTGCTTCCTTAATCTATATTTCGATGATATCCCTATTCGGGAAACGGTTGTTGATCCCAACCGTTGGTGATATACATTCGATACACTCAAGCGAAATGAGTGGTCGGTCATGTGTGGGCGGGTTGTAAGACGTTCTTGTTGAACCCAGTGTATTCGCCTCTAGAGATACACTATCGACAGGTGGTCCCATACCTTGTCATAGTCGGAATCCAATCTCTAATAAGCGCCCGCGGTTTTGATTGTATACTATATATGTGGAGCATGAGATGCAAGCGTTCCACTAGATTGATATTTACTTGTATTTAGACATTATTATAATATCAGAAAAGATATTGGTTTCAAAACTGTTTGGGTTATCGTAAGATTAAAACCATCCATATTTATGTGTGGATTTGGTCTTACGATTATCCTTTTCTTTTGAAAAGATTTTGAACTTTAAAATCATGATTGGATGATATACCCTTAATACTGTGCGAGTTTATCTCTCTCTGGTTCACCAGACTGACCTGGTGTTTTGTAAATGCTCGGGTTAGCCCGGGTGTATAGGTTCAGGTTATCGAATGCTGTGAAGTCCAGAGACGGGCTAAAGATGTTTAGACGTATGATATTATATTGCTACTATTCCGCTGTGTGTTGTACATGAGGACAAGTTATTATAACTGTCCAGATGTGTGTTGTACTCTGATAATGTAAGTTTTATTTAAATCTCTCAATAAAGATTTATTTCTGTATTATATTTTGTTCTACTGCGATGTGAGACTCTGATTCTGTGTTGTGTTGGTTCTTCTTCTTCTATTCTAATCTTTCTTTCTTTCACATCT
Organism: Allium sativum; assembly: GCA_030737875.1. Taxonomy (NCBI): domain Eukaryota; kingdom Viridiplantae; phylum Streptophyta; class Magnoliopsida; order Asparagales; family Amaryllidaceae; genus Allium; species Allium sativum. Next base: position 536,842,066 of record CM060926.1, read on the forward strand.
CACCCTCTAAATTCTTTCAAATATTATCCAGTGTTTTCGGTGTTTGGAAGGTCGGCATGAGTTACGGCAAAGGTATTTATATCGATTTTCAGGGCCGAAAATTCTTGGGTCGTTACATTATCTCTTGTTCCAACTCGTTAGCATAAGAAATGCCCTTTGGACATAAACAGACGTCAATCCATTCAGAGTAGCTGCAGCCGTTTGACCATAATAGACATAACTGGATTCTATGACCAATATTTCTCTATTTGCCCTTACCATTACCTCCACCACATACCCATAGTGGCAACAAACAACATAAGAGTCAAACTATTGATCATATGGAGGTTGAAGAAATGAATCTTGTTGTACCTCTTGTTTATACAGAGGTTGAACCACTGAAAATTGTTCTGTCACTTGTTGAATTGGAGGTTGAGCAGCTAAAACCTAATGACCATCCAGTTCGTATGAAGGTTCCACAGGTTCATGAAGTCTAAGTTGGATCAGATTTAAGAACTCGTGATAGACGTCCACATAGTGTTGCTCTTGGTATTTGATAAGCCAATCTACATCGGTTGGTGGACCATCTGAAGGATCGTGCGCTGCCCACCAGTCAGAATCAACAGATGAACATCATGAAGGCATAGCTGAGTATGCAACGGCATGGGGGAAGAAGGAGCTTATTTAAGTGAAGAATTATGATCAAAATGCTAATTACAGGTAATAATTGTAAGCATGGTTGTGTGAAAGCTGTTGAAATCACTACACACTGCACATTGCTAAAGCTGTTGAAATTACTTCACGTTACGCATTGCACGATGTTGAACTGACTACATACTGCATATTGTTGGATTAACTACACTCAGTTGAATTGACTACACACTGCACACTACTAAAGCTGTTGAAATTAATCTACATTGCACATTGTGCGATGTTGAACAGACTGCACACTGTACACTATTGGAATGACTGCACTCTATTGAAACAATTACACACTACACACCACTAAAGCTATTCAAATGACTAGTCGGGTCATTCTTAGTTTAAAATTTTAAACTAGTTATAGTCAAATGATCTCGTCGTGGAGTGGTAGTTTGTATTTATTCGAAATAAGGTTCAAATTTGTATATATGATCTACAAAATGTCAGAATTGTTTCGAACAAGATTCTGCGGTACTTATTGGAATATATCTTTCACATGAAAGTCACAATTCATGATTTGGGCGTGTACATTTTGAGATATGTCCAAGTAAAAATTCCCAAAAAATCAAACAATGTTACGAATTAAATAGGCTATAATTGAAGCAACATTTAAGCGATCATAGTTGTTAGATATTTCAAAATAGCTACCAAATGAGTTCGATTAGTCGGATCATCCTCTATTTAAAAAGTTTGAACTATAAAACTAAATATGGTTAAAATGAGCTCGTCACAGAGTGGTAGTTCGTATTTATTTGCAATAAGGTTCAAATTTATATATACAAACCATAAATTGTCGGAATTCTTTCGAATAAGATTCCATAGTACTTATACGAATATATATATTTCACTTGAAAGTCACAAATCTTGATTTGGTCATGTACATTTTGAGATATGTCCAAGTGAAAATTCCCATAAAATCGCGGTTCGGCGACTTTGGAACCGTACCTAATGTTAATATCAAGATTTTGATGAATGCCAACAAAAGAATTTAAAATGGAAATCATGTTATAAAGATAAGGTTATATATATATATATAAACATATATACATATATATATATATATAAGTTGAGTCGTATTAGAATCATGTTAAAATCTATCCTCAAGTATATATATACATATATTTATATGGCTTTAAAAAAGCCAGAAGTGTACAAAAAAATCTTTACCAGTCGAGTGGTAGAGAATTGACCAGTCGACTGGTCAGAGAAATTTTGTACACAACGGCTAGTTTTGAAAAATGTTTTTATTTATATGATTTTAAGTTTAATTCAACCAGTCAATTGATGAATTTTTAACCAGTCGACTGATTTGACCTGGAAACTATTTTATGAAGAGTCACCATCTTTCATGAAGAGATTCCTCTTCAATAATAATGGAAATGGACACAACTTTTTAAAGAAACTCTTCATGAAGAATTGCTACTCTTTTACTATTAGATAAACACTCCAAACATGTTTTTCAAATCACCAATTCTAATTATATTCTCCTATTTTCTGAAATTAACTTCTATATACTTTGCAAACAAAAGCTCTCCAAATTCAAGTTACTTATTGAATCCTTGATAATATTTTTTCATATCTTGATTCAACAAGTAACTAGCTTACTTAAAATCTTTGCAAGCATTTCAAATACTCGAGGATAAGATTATAGGAAAGGTGTACTTAAACCGTTGACTATCCGTGTTGATTCAAGAACAAAAAGCAGAAGTCAAAACACTTGTATTTGTTGAAGTCCTGTGTAGTTTCTTAGGTGAGAGGCATCCTTATTGGGGTTGGGTGTACTGACTTATTTCCTCCGGGTTAAGAGAGGGCATGATAGCGAATTCCGAAGAGGAGCTTCGGGACTGGACGTAGGGCGGGAAGTCCTAACCAGTATAAAATCCCTGGTGTCACTTTACTTTACTTATTGCTTTTATTTACTTGTGATATAGCATATTAATTCTTATATTACCTAGTTAGTACATCATCTACATTTCCGCTATATCCATATAGATCCTGTTTAAGTCGTTCACACCGACTTTTCAATTGATATCAGAGCTAGACAATCATTTAACCGTAAAACCGTTATCTGATACATAGACATTATGTATAATAACACTAGTACTAGAATAAATACTGGATATTCTGAAGGCCATTCCACTGCTAGACCACATTTCTTTAATGGTATGAATTATAGTTACTGGGTTACACGAATGAGGATATACATGCAAGCAAATAGTTTTGTGTAACGACCCAGAAAACCTAAACCAATTTAATTTTTTTTAAATTGGCTAAAATAATGGATTTTAAATATTTAAAATAAATATTTTAAATAATAGCAATGAAAACGGAGTTTGAATCTACAATTGAAAACGAATATAATTAATTATAATTATAAACAAGACCTGAAATGGCGCTGCAGTTTCAAAAATTGAATTCAAACTTTGTCGGACTGTACCGGGTGCAAAACAAAACGGATTTTAGTGAAACCAAAAATATTTAAATCTTTTAGTGAATACCTTTCTAATGAATCTGAAAAATCGAATTTTCATAGCGGAAAGCAAAAGTTATGGCCGAATGAATTTTCAGAAAGGTCGCTATGGAATTTATATAGCCCGTGAAATTGGCCATTTTGCATACGACCTCGGAATTCGATGAAACCACTTTTGTTGGATCCGGGATGTGAAGTTATTGCTAGGTTTCAAATTTCATAATTTTTGAAGCTAGTATGTGAGCGTGACAAAAGAAAACGTGTTTTGATCAATTACAGTTAAATTGGATCGACCAGAAATGGGCCTTTTTGCAAACGGTCTCAGAATTCGACGAAACTAGTTTTGTTGGGACCGTATCGTCAAAACATAGCTATATTTATTTTTCTGGAATTTTTCGAATCAGTTTGTGGCCCTGGCAAATTGAAATGTACGTTCAAATTAAATATTGAAAGTTTTATATTTTAATTTGAAGAATAACTGACTGTAACAGTCGAGTTGGCCTACGAAACATATCCCATTGTGTCTGGGATGGGGGTAATTAGCTAGAGGCGACAGTCGTTGGGTTTGAAAAGGAGTTCGTTTAAGAAAAACCCTATTTTTAAATTAAATACATATCGACCAATCACAAAATTCCATTCATTAAAAAAAAATCAACAAAGACCCCGTCGCTCCAGCGATTGAACGGCGCCTGTAGCTCCTCCCTTCCCCCTCGTTTTTCGGCCGCCACAGGCGAAACCAGGCCGCGCCACCACCTTCCCTCGAAAGCCCCTTCGCCCCTCTTCAAATCAACCCCAGCCTCGGTCCGCCTCGTGCCCCCATCGACGAGAACAAGCCCCGAGAAGTTCGACGCTTCTACCCGCCGCCCCGCCTTGCTCCGACCAACGAACCACCTTCGACCACCACCCCTGGACGCGCCTCACTCCCCTCGTCGACGTCCAACTCCCAGATCGTCCTCTAGGTCAGCGGAATTCACGATAAATCCATACCTAGTTTTGAACAACTTTTGAAAGGTACGACCTTGTTTATTTTCAACTGATTTTCACACTTTAAAGTGTTGCAAACTTTGAAAAATCATATCTTTTTGCTGTGTTGACAAAATTCAGTGAAACAAGAGACAGTGGACTCATGTGGACGTCTTCTGCATTTTAGAAGAGACCGCATATTTTTCTGAGCCTTCTGCTATTTTTGGTGGAGTGGAACCCAATGTGAGATTTCTAATTTATAAACGATATGGAAAACGACGATGTATAAATTATATAGTCGATGTATGAGTTATATAAGCGTTGTACACCTCTTGTATAAGCGTTGTATAAGTTGTACGTTCGATGTATAAGTTATATATGCGTTGTAAAAATTATATATGTGTTGAAATAAAAGTGAATTGCTATATATATATACACACACACACGCCCCTCGTCCACAAACCATGGACGATATTTATTGGTTGTGATTGGTGTGAAAATTGATTAATAGCGAATGGTTGTTTGGGATTGTTTGTGGTTGATATTGATTGATTGTGGTTGAAAAATACCCGTTTGTGGTTGAGAAATATTTGGTTGAAACCATATAGGATTAGTTTGTGGAAATGAAATAAATATATACATGTCGCCTGCGTGCGAACTAGATGCATGATCCCCATTGTCAAAAACCGCGAGGTTTTAAGGTAGAGCGAGGAGCCGTACTAGGGACGGTCCCGGTTTTAACTACCCTGCCGTTATGCTGCCGAAATTTTGAATAATGTTCATGTGTTTGAATTATTTTCATTTGCTGAAACTATATTTATCCGTTGAATAGAAAACCTTCATGTGTTGAATCGATATTCATTCGTTGAATTGAAATTCATGTGTTGAATGGTATTCGTGTTTTAAATATAAAAATCACATTTTTATCTATATATATAAACTATAGGAGACCTTCATGTGTTGAATCGATATTCATTCGTTGAATTGAAATTCATGTGTTGAATGGTATTCATATTTTGAAAGAAATTGTTTTATAATAAAAATCCCATTTTTAACATCAATATGAAATGTATAAAATAACCCTGTTTTGAAATAAATTGTTTTACAATAAAAATCCTATTTTTATCACCTATATAAACTATATAAAATAATAGTGTTTTGAAATGAATTGTTTTACAATAAAAATCACATTTTTATTATATACATGAATTGTTGAAATGTGAAGTGTCAAAAATAGCCACTCGTTCAAATAAATATGCATGAGTTGAAATATTCCTTAATTAGCTAATGATATGATTTTTGCCTATGCATGCAACATTAGAATGAATGGTGCTTTTTAACCAAATGGAATCAAACATGAAGTTGAATGGAAAATGATAAGTGATAAGAACGGAATATCTGTACATGCATATTTATTTGAACAGGTTATAGCAAAGGGGCTAGAGAAGAGGAATAAAATTTTGTGCCCGACAAATAGGTACACATTTACTGTTTTGTTTTGGTGATGATTTTATGAGCCTGTTGGCTAGCCGCTTGGCTTTTTCTTTTTCTTTTTGACATGAGACGCCCGTGTGGCTATTTGGGAATTTTCCCAGCCCCTCCCGTACAAAGGAGGTTATGGCAAAATTTTCCAAAATTTAAAGGCGTTAGTGAAATATTAGAAGTGGAAACAATATAGGAATTTTTGAATGAACTATATTTATATAATTATATAAATATAAATAAAATTAAAACGAAACGTGGCCGTGCAGTTCGTATTTTAAAACCGTGATTTCAAACGATTATACTGGGAGATCCGACCATCGGATTTTCCTGAAATCGCAACCGTTGGGTTCGCTTTGGAAAAATCTTTCCAACGGCACCAACTTTGTAAAAATCCAACGGTTGGATTGTCTGGAATGTTTAATTCAAACCTGAAGAAAAACAGCGCCAGAATCGATTATATATATATATAATTATATTTAATCGAATAACGACGCTGCAGTTCGTATTTTGAAATCGAAACTTCAAACGATTGTACTGGGAGATCCGACCGTCGGATTTTCCCGAAACTGGAACCGTTGGATTCGTTTTGAAAAGATCTTTCTAATGATGTAAATTTTGTGAAGATCCAACGGTTAGATTTTCATATATGTGTAAATCAAATCTGAAGAAAAACAGCGCCATGGCCGCGTTATGGCCCAAAGCGTCGTTTTGAATAAATTGGCTATTTTAAAATAAATAAAAATAGCGATAAATCGTTATAAAATATTATAAACAATATGGATATGATTTAGAAATTAACTGAAGGTTGGCTAAGTCGAATGGTTTCCTGGGTGTTGATCTGATGTTGGTTTCGGCCTTCGGGATTAATATTTGGGAAATCGTTCTCTTACTGATTGACGGTTAGTGACTAATGAATTGAAATGATGCGTGTATATGTTAGTGTTGCACTTGTTTATAATATACGCGATTTGCTCAGAAAGACCGTGTTCATCCCATTCTGAATAACTAAATCGACGATAAGAAATCGAAGATGAAGACGATGGTCGAAGACCGGAGATCTTCACCTCGTTTGGATGATAACCGAGGTCCTGATTGGGAGGCATCCAGAAATATGGATAATGACTGGTGATCGTCCATACGTACGTGGTGATCGATGGGTTTGCGAGGTATTTAGTGCCTCCGGTTTCGTTCAGACCCAGAACGGACTTGTAAATGGACTATGTGTCTGACATTGGATTTTATTCTGTGTTGATTGATCTCTATTAAATATACATCTGTTTGGCGACGGAGAATTTATTCTTTTGCTTAACGCCCTTCTCTGAAACGCACGAGCTCAGAGGTTGTATATCGATGGACATCAGTCGCATGGCATGAATTGCCTGTGAGGCATGCTAAGATGCAGTGATCAAGGCTTCTGTTGAAAAGCAAAGTCTTGTGGTGATGATCAAAGCACCGCCGGTGTGGCGTAGCTTTGTGTATAACGTAAAATCGCGAGCCTCACACCCCGGTATGAACCAGAAACGGGAGAGGACATCAGGGAGGGCCTGCGTTTCTTTCTAGCTAGGGTGGTGTCAGTGACCTACCAGCCCTGACATTTATATACTTTTCACCTGTGTGGTTGTTGCTGTTGCGAGGCGCCTCGGTTTGATCGGACGATCCGGGTCCGATGGAGTCATTCGTTGGCTCGTTTACGCCCCAAAGGGCAGGGAGACGTAGTGTTCAGGCATAATAATCCACATCGGTGGACCGGCCCTGACGATCCAAGGCTTGCCTGCGCGCTTGCCTAAGACTCGGGCTAGGCAGTCTCGAATTCGGTAAGGACTATCTTTTGCCTTGGTTCATGACGGAAATCCAATTTCCAATTACGTGACTGTGCGGTTTTGATTGTATATATATATATATATATGGCGACATGATATATGGTACCCATGCCGTCTATGATTGATAGTTATGTTTCGAAATTGTTTTCAAAACATATAGCACTAGCAATAATATCAAATGCCTTTGTTTTATTCGTATCAAGCATATTTTGGCCGTTATAAGGTAAAAACTCTATCCTCCGGTTTGCGTTGCATTGTGTGATGGGAACTGAGTCTTATAATGGCTTCATTTTTATAAAAAGCATTGTGTTTTTAAAAGAAAGATTGGTTTTAAAGCACTGGCAATCCAATGGAGTAAACTCGTTCCACGAAAGTGGCGTGGTCCTGTGATTAGCCATATTATAAATGTGTTGAGTAGATTTCTCATACCAGTCCCATGACTGACTCGTAGTTTGTTTCACTTTCAAACTCGAGTGCCCCTTTTTCTACGCGGGCAGCCTTGTATTCAGGTTTAGCTGGTTCTTTCTGGATAGCTGGAGCTGAAGATGGATTCTATCATTTATCTCTTTTTATGCTGTTCAGCTCCTATTGTACATTATGTTTGTTTTCCGCTGTAGACATATATGTATAGTTGAACTGTATTTGTACTAAGTATGATCCTGCATACTGTGTAACTCTGATTATTACTTTTATCCAGTATACTCTATTGTTCATTATCTGGTGTATTTATTTATTTCTGTTCTGCTATTATCTGTTTCTGTGTCATATTCCACGGATTACCCTTGCCACCGTCAGTACGGGGTTTGGGGTCGTCTCATTTGGTATCAGAGCTTTGGTTAAGTTTAGTTCTGGAATATAACATTTGAACGAACTCGTCAGAAATAGAACCAGTAGTATTCTAGGACGGGTAACTCTATACAGACAGGATCAACAATATCCTAGTATGAGTAAAGCAGAATGAAATTACACCTCGATAGACACATTTACATTCAAGTATTTTTCTCTATATTTTGAAATATCTTTTCTGTTGACCTGACACTTTGTCTGCTAATTGCAGACGCACTAGAAAATGAGTGACAGGAACAGAAGAAATAATCGTGTGACTCGACCAACTATTGAGCCAGTTGTGCTCCCACAGCCAGAATCAAATATAGAAGTTCTATTCAAGAGATTTCGAAATCTGGGTGGATCGCCATTCTTAGGCAAAGAGTACATTATGGAAACACAAGCTTTGATTCGTTCTGCAGAGAAAATCTTTGAGGGTTTAAAGCTGAGAGACGATCAAAAAAGATTACTGGCGTCTTGGGCACTCAAAGAAGAAGCTTTGTTTTGGTCGGATTCAGTTATTAAAGATAATCCAGAGGGTGATATCACCTGGGACAGATTCAAAGTGATTTTCTTAGAAAGCTTTACTCCTCCCGAAGCAACCGAGCGATTATGTGATGAATTTTCTTATTTGATACAAGGTGATATGACCATCCCAGAATATCATAAGAAATTCAACGAAATTGCTCACTTTGCTCCTCATCTGATTCAAGATCCAAAGAGGAAAAATCTGAGATTTATTCATGGCCTGCAAAGAAAATATCAGAATAGTGTGATGAGGAATGTAAAACTTCCTTTCTCAGAAATGATTTATATGGCTTATCAATACAAAGATCTCGACAGGAAGGGTATGTTACCTAACGAAGAAGGGGTCAGTTATAGTAATGAAGATGATCCTGAAACTGATAATCCCGAGGCCAGTGCGATATCTGAGGTGAGTAAGAAGCCCAAAGTCAATCGGAAAAGGGCTAGATCTGAAAAGGAACCAGCCACGACGGCCACCTGCTCTAACTGCAAGAAACCAGGGCATTTGACCAGAAGTTGTAAATCCTCGCAGAAGCGAAAGGAGGGTGGGTCTAAATCCAAGGGCAAGTTTCCTGTGACTCGGGAGTGCAATCTTTGTCATCAGGCCGGTCATATATAGCGAGATTGCTGGTTGTTAAAAAAGACCAAAGAGGCTCAGGTAAATGACGTGGCCGAAGTGCCTGCATCTTCGTCTGCTCAGGAAAGGGCTGATGTTTTAGAAGGAACGCTTACTGTCAAAAACATTCCAGTCAAAGTACTGTTTGACACAGGCACGTCACGAAGCTTTATTGCCAAGAGTGCAGCTAAGAAGTTGGATTTGAATTTGAGGAAGCTCAAGGAACCAATGACTGTCCAGAATCCGGTCGGGGGTTCTATCAATCTCAGTTGGATTTGTGCAGTACCTGTCTCCTTTTCTTGCTATAAATTCCCTATTATCTCTATCGTCATGAATTTTAATGAATTCGATATTATTCTGGGATTGGATTGGCTAACCAAATATGAAGCAGAGGTTAGATGCGCCGAGAGAGTTGTTAGGGCTAGGATTAAATCAGGAAGTTATATAACCATACCGTGTGAAAGTCAGAAATCTAATAGAAAAGACTTCTGGGCAGCTCTCGATGTTTCTCCAGCCCAAATAGAAGATATCCCTGAAGTCACGGAGAACATTCCAGACCTCATAAAAGATATTCCGGTTGTCCAGAACTATGCGGATGTGTTTGAGGAAGTTGTTCGCTTACCTCCGCAGAGAGAAATTGATTTCAAAATTTCTTTAATTCCGAATGCAAGGCCGGTAGTTCACGCTATTCGAAGAATGTCCTTGAAAGAGAAGGAGGAATTAGACAATCAAACACAACAGCTCGTATGGAAAGGTCTGATCAGGCCCAGTTTCTCTGATTGGGGAGCAGCAGTGGTGTTTGTCCCAAAATCTGACGTACTCTACGGCTATGTGTGGATTATCGTGATTTGAACAAGTAGACCATAAAGAACAAATATCCATTGCCGCGAATAGATGATTTGTTGGATCAATTAAATGGCGCACAAGTATTTTCACGAATGGACCTAGCTACAGGTTTCCATCAACTTCGTATCGTCGAGGAGTGTGTTCCTTTGACAGCATTCAGAGGTCCAGATTTATTTTACGAGTGGTTAGTAATGCCGTTCGGCTTATGTAACGCTCCAGCCTATTTCGTCGATCTAATGAACAGAGTATTCAGAGGAGTTTTGAATAAGTTTGTTCTGGTTTTTATTGATGATATTCTAATCTTCTCTAAATCAAAGGCCGAACATGAAAAACATTTGGAACAAGTATTAGAAATTCTCAGAAGGAATGTATTGAAAGCAAAGTTTTCCAAATGTATATTCTGGCAAGATGAAGTGAAATTTCTGGGCCACGTCGTATCGAAAGAAGGAATCGCTGTGGATCCAAGTAAAATCACGGCTATTCAAAACTGGAAACAACCTAGTACTCCTACTGAAGTCCGCAGTTTTCTCGGATTGGCTAGCTATTATCGGAAGTTCGTTAAAAACTTTTCGAAGATATCTGGTCATTTAACGAAGCTTACAAAGAAGCACTCTAAATTCAAATGGACTCCAAAAAGTGAGGAGGCTTTTGAAGAGATAAAAATAAGACTAACGACTGCTCCAGTGTTAACCATCATCGATGGCAACCAGGATTTGAAAGTCTGGACTGATGCTTCTAGAGAAGGCCTTGGCGCAGTGTTAATGCAGAGGGGCCAAGTGATTGCTTATGCTAGCCGTCAGCTGAAGCCACATGAGAGGAACTACGTAACTCATGATCTTGAGTTATTGGCTATAGTATTCGCCTTGAAAATCTGGAGACACTATCTGCTGGGTAAGAGATTCGAACTGTTTACAGATCACCAGTCGCTAAAGTATCTGTTCACCCAGAAAGACCTGAATCTGAGGCAACAACGTTGGCTAGAGTTTCTTGCAGCATATGACTTTGAAATTATATACACTCCAGGGAAAGCCAATGTCGTGGCCGATGCGTTAAGCCGAAAGAATGAAATGATCGCCAGTTTTATTATCACGACTTCACTGATAGATAAAATATCTGCTCTTCAGGAGGATGATCACTTCATTCAGAAGATCAGAGAGATAATTCAACAAGGCGAACCCTCGAGTTTTCAAGTAGATAATGATGGGATTTTAAGGCTCAAAGGTCGAATCTGTGTCCCTAACATTCCTGAGCTTCGAAAGGAGGTTCTGGATGAATGCCACAAGTCAAAACTTAGTATCCATCCGGGAGTAAGAAAAATGTATAATGACATCAAACGCACTTTCTGGTGGAGGTCGATGAAGAGGGACATTTCTTTATTTGTTAGCCGATGCCCTACTTGCCAGCTAGTCAAGAGCGACCAACAGAAATTGGCTGGATTGTTACAACCGCTAGAAGTTCCTGGTTGGAAGTGGGAACATATTTCTATGGGTTTCATTGATGGTCTGCCCAGAACCAGAAAAGGGAATGACGGTATTTGGGTGATCGTAGATCGCTTCACGAAGACCGCCCATTTCATACCTGTCAGATCAAACAGAACTGCTCAGAGTCTGGCGCAGATATACTTCAAGGAAATAGTTAGACTGCATGGAGTGCCGCTCAGTATAGTCAGTGATAGAGATACAATATTCACTAGCAAATTCTGGGAAGCATTTCAAGTCGAGCTGGGAACGAAGTTGAACTTAAGCACCGCTTATCATCCTCAGACAGACGGTCAGACTGAGAGGGTGAATCGTATTTTAGAAGATCTATTGCGGGCTTGTGTTATAGATTTCGGTGGATCATGGGAAGACCATCTGCATTTGGCTGAATTCTCATATAACAACAGCTACCAGGCGAGTCTGACAATGTCGCCATTCGAAGCATTGTATGGTAGACCATGCCGATCTCCTGCTTGTTGGGTCGAACCTAGAAATAAACTTGTGTTAGGGCCAGACATGATTCGAGAAGCCGCCGACAAAGTCGATTTTATCAAGAAACGATTACTGGCTGCTCAAAGCCGACAAAAGAGCTATGCCGATAGGAGAAGAAGAGATATATCCTTTGCTATTGGCGACTATGTATATTTGAAAGTATCGCCGATGAGAGGAGTAATCCGGTTCGGTAAGACTGGAAAGTTGGCGTCCAAATTCATTGGTCCGTTTCCTATTCTGGAACGGATCGGAACTCTCGCTTATAGGGTCAAATTGCCTGACTGGTTGTCTGGAGTCCATGATGTATTTCACATATCTCAACTTCGAAAGCACGTTCATGATCCAGACTTGATCATAGAAGAAGCAGCTCAACAGGATATTGAAATTACTCCCGAATTAGCTGTGAGACGAGAGCCGCTAAAGATCATAGGCAAAGAAACCAAAGAACTGAGGAACAAGAAGGTTCACTTAGTCAAAGTGCAATGGAGTGGTGATCCACGAGATTGTACTTGGGAAACTGAGGAGAGCATTCAGAAAGCTTATCCTAGATGCCGAGTAGATATCTCTGATTGACTCCGGTGCAAGGTATATTTACCATACTTTGCATTATCATTTAATTCTCTATTCTGTTGTTATTTTCTTTCCATGGATGTGCACTTTTAACTCTATAGTCTGAATGATTTTAAAAGAGAATAGTAATTAATTTGTATGGTTTTGAAAAGTTAAAAACAATTTGATTGTTGGTTGTGTTGCGTGATTGTAGATTTGATTAATTAAAATTATTGAAACGATAGTTAATTTAATCAACAATAGAATAATGTTAGAATTTATTCGATTATATCACACATTGAACTGATTAGAAAATAGATAGAAATATATACATGTGTATTATATATGTTTGAACAGGTAAATGGATTAGCTGTTGAGTAAAGATTTTATTTGCGTGTCCGACAAATAGGTAAACCTTAATGAGTTGGATGCGAAATATTATTATATCAACTCCTGTGAATGCCATTGGATGCGGAGTGCTGGTTTTTCTGTGTGTAATAATAAACATCGCCATAGGATAGTAACAATTAATTTTGAACTACATTACATGGCATACATCAGAAGATAGGCATACTTCATCATATACCACATAAGCAATTGGAGCTTGTGTGACGAGGTGGAAGATTTACCATACGAGCGAGAGGCTTGTATGGCGATGACTATATTTTACAGGTTGAACTAATGACTGATATGGACTATTTTAAATTGTAACGATTAAATTGCCAGATTAATAAAAAACCCACACGGGTCTGGAGTTGACAATAATCACGTCTCTCTAATTATTAGATACGGCACATGGACTATTTATTTCTCACACGGGGCAGGGTGACGAGAATTTATTCTTTGGAGTTATTATCAATACATGCTCCCCTGTAAACACCAGAATATATCGCTATAAATATGTGTATGCTTATTAGGATTTATTGGGTCCCTAATACGGCCCAATAAATTTCCAAACCCCTCCCCGTACAAAGGAGGTTATGGCGAAATTTTTCGAAAATTCCGGGTGTTAGCCAAATTTTTTGAAGAATTTGAAAATTCTCAGAAACAGAAAAGTTGGAGAATTGAAGCTAGATCGAACATAGAGTTGATTAATCAAACCACTTTCGACTTTGTTCCTTTTCGAGGACAAAAAGTTTTAAGTGGAGGAGATTGTAACGACCCAGGAAATCTGAACCAATTTAAAAAAATTTAAATTGGCTAAAATAATGGATTTTAAATATTTAAAATAAATATTTTAAATAATAGCAATGAAAACGGAGTTTGAATCGACAATTGAAAACGAATATAATTAATTATAATTATAAACAAGACCTGAAATGGCGCTGCAGTTTCAAAAATTGAACTCAAACTTTGTCGGACTGTACCGGGTGCAAAACAAAACGGATTTTAGTGAAACCAAAAATATTTAAATCTATTAGTGAATACCTTTCTAACGAATCTGAAAAATCGAATTTTCATAGCGGAAAGCAAAAGTTATGGCCGAATTAATTTTCAGAAAGGTCGCTATGGAATTTATATAGCCCGTGAAATTGGCCATTTTGCATACGACCTCGGAATTCGACGAAACCACTTTTTTTGGATCCGGGATGTGAAGTTATTGCTAGGTTTCAAATTTCATAATTTTTGAAGCTAGTATGTGAGCGTGGCAAAAGAAAACGTGTTTCGATCAATTACAGTTAAATTGGATCGACCAGTAATGGGCCTTTTTGAAAACGGTCTCAGAATTCGACGAAACTAGTTTTGTTGGGACCGTATCGTCAAAACATAGCTATATTTATTTTTCTGGAATTTTTCGAATCAGTTAGTGGCCCTGGCAAATTGAAATGTACGTTCAAATTAAATATTGAAAGTTTTATATTTTAATTTGAAGAATAACTGACTGTAACAGTCGAGTTGGCCTACGAAACATATCCCATTGTGTCTGGGATGGGGGTAATTAGCTAGGGGCGACAGTCGTTGGGTTTGAAAAGGAGTTCGTTTAAGAAAAACCCTATTTTTAAATTAAATATATATCGACCAATCACAAAATTCCATTCATTAAAAAAAATTCAAAAAAGACCCCGTCGCTCCATCGATTGAACGGCGCCTGTAGCTCCTCCCTTCCCCCTCGTTTTCCGGCCGCCACAGGCGAAACCAGGCCGCGCCACCACCTTTGCTCGAAAGCCCATTCGCCCCTCTTCAAATCGACCCCAGCCTCGCTCCGTCTCGTGCCCCCATCGACGAGAACAAGCCCCGAGAAGTTCAACGCTTCAACCCGCCGCCCCGCCTCGCTCCGACCACCGAACCACCTCCGACCACCACCCCTGGACGCGCCTCACTCCCCTCGTCGACGTCCAACTCCATGATCGTCCTCTAGGTCAGCCGATTTCGTGATAAATACATACCTAGTTTTGAACAACTTTTGAAAGGTACGACCTTGTTTATTTTCAACTGATTTTCACACTTTAAAGTGTTGCAAACTTTGAAAAATCATATCTTTTTGCTGTGTTGACGAAATTCAGTGAAACAAGAGACAATGGACTCATGTGGACGTCTTCTGCATTTTAGAAGAGACCGCATATTTTTCTGAGCCTTCTGCTATTCTTTGTGGAGTGGAACCCAATGTGAGATTTCTAATTTAAAAACGATATGGAAAACGACGATGTATAAATTATATAGTCGATGTATGAGTTATATAAGCGTTGTACACCTCTTGTATAAGCGTTGTATAAGTTGTACGTTCGATGTATAAGTTATATATGCGTTGTAAAAATTATATATGTGTTGAAATAGAAGTGAATTGCTATATATAAATATATATATATACGCCCCTCGTCCACAAACCATGGACGATATTTATTGGTTGTGATTGGTGTGAAAATTGATTAATAGCGAATGGTTATTTGGGATTGTTTGTGGTTGATATTGATTGATTGTGGTTGAAAAATACCCGTTTGTGGTTGAGAAATATTTGGTTGAAACCACATAGGATTAGTTTGTGGAAATGAAATAAATATATACATGCCGCCTGCGTGCGAACTAGATGCATGATCCCCATTGTCAAAAACCGCGAGGTTTTAAGGTAGAGCGAGGAGCCGTACTAGGGACGGTCCCGGTTTTAACTACCCTGCCGTTATGCTGCTGAAATTTTGAATAATGTTCATGTGTTTGAATTATTTTCATTTGCTGAAACTATATTTATCCGTTGAATAGAAAACCTTCATGTGTTGAATCTATATTCATTCGTTGAATTGAAATTCATGTGTTGAATGGTATTCGTGTTTTGAAAGAAATTGTTTTATAATGAAATTCCCATTTTTAACATCAATATGAAATGTATAAAATAACCCTGTTTTGAAATAAATTGTTTTACAATAAAAATCCTATTTTTATCACCTATATAAACTATATAAAATAATAGTGTTTTGAAATGAATTGTTTTACAATAAAAATCACATTTTTATTATATACATGAATTGTTGAAATGTGAAGTGTCAAAAATAGCCACTCGTTCAAATAAATATGCATGAGTTGAAATATTCCTTAATTAGCTAATGATATGATTTTTGCCTATGCATGCAACATTAGAATGAATGGTGCTTTTTAACCAAATGGAATCAAACATGAAGTTGAATGGAAAATGATAAGTGATAAGAATGGTATATCTGTACATGCATATTTATTTGAACAGGTTATAGCAAAGGGGCTAGAGAAGAGGAATAAAATTTTGTGCCCGACAAATAGGTACACATTTACTGTTTTGTTTGGGTGATGATTTTATGAGCCTATTGGCTAGCCGCTTGGATTTTTATTTTTTTTTTGACATGAGACGCCCGTGTGGCTATTTGGGAATTTTCCCAGCCCCTCCCGTACAAAGGAGGTTATGGCGAAATTTTCCAAAATTTAAAGGCGTTAGTGAAATATTAGAAGTGGAAACAATATAGGAATTTTTGAATGAACAATATTTATATAATTATATAAATATAAATAAAATTAAAACGAAACATGGCCGTGCAGTTCGTATTTTGAAACCGTGATTTCAAACGATTATACCGGGAGATCCGACCATCCGATTTTCTTGAAATCGAAACCGTTGGGTTCGCTTTGGAAAAATCTTTCCAACGACACCAACTTTGTAAAAATCCAACGGTTGGATTGTCTGGAATGTTTAATTCAAATCTGAAGAAAAACAGCGCCAGAATCGATTATATTTATATATATATATATATATATATAAATAAAAATATAATTATATTTAATCGAATAACGACGCTGCAGTTCGTATTTTGAAATCGAAACTTCAAACGATTGTACCGGGAGATCCGACCGTCGGATTTTCCCGAAACTGGAACCGTTGGATTCGTTTTGAAAAGATCTTTCTAATGATGTAAATTTTGTGAAGATCCAACGGTTAGATTTTCAGATATGTGTAAATCAAATCTGAAGAAAAACAGCGCCACGGCCGCGTTATGGCCCGAAGCGTCGTTTTGAATAAATTGGCTATTTTAAAATAAATAAAAATAGCAATAAATCGTTATAAAATATTATAAACAATATGGATGTGATTTAGAAATTAACTGAAGGTTGGCTAAGTCGAATGGTTTCCTGGGTGTTGATCTGATGTTGGTTTCGGCCTTCGGGATTAATATTTGGGAAATCGTTCTCTTACTAGTTTACGATTAGTGACTAATGAATTGAAATGATGCGTGTATATGTTAGTGTTGCACTTATTTATTATATACGCGAGTTGCTCAGAAAGACCGGGTTTATCCCATTCTGAATAACTAAATCGACGATAAGAAATCGAAGATGAAGACGATGGTCGAAGACTGGAGATCTTCACCTCGTTTGGATGATAACCGAGGTCCTGATTGGGAGGCATCCCGAAATATGGATAATGAGTGGTGATCGTCCAGACGTACGTGGTGATCGATGGGTTTGCGAGGTATTTAGTGCCTCCGGTTTCGTTCAGACCCAGAACGGACTTGTAAATGGACTATGTGTCTGACATTGGATTTTATTCTGTGTTGATTGATCTCTATTAAATATACATCTGTTTGGCGGCGGAGAATTTATTCTTTTGCTTAACGCCCTTCTCTGAAACGCACGAGCTCAGAGGTTGTATATTGATGGACATCAGTCGCATGGCATGAATTGCCTGTGTGGCATGCTAAGATGTAGTGATCAGGGCTTCTGTTGAAAAGCAAAGTCTTGTGGTGATGATCAAAGCACCGCCGGTGTGGCGTAGCTTTGTGTATAACGAAAAATCGCGAGCCTCACACCCCAGTATGAACCAAAAACGGGAGAGGACATCAGGGAGGGCCTGCGTTTCTTTCTAGCTAGGGCGGTGTCAGTGACCTACCAGCCCTGACATTTATATACTTTTCACCTGTGTGGTTGTTGCTGTTGCGAGGCGCCTCGGTTTGATCGGACGATCCGGGTCCGATGGAGTCATTCGTTGGCTCGTTTACGCCCCAAAGGGCGGGGAGACGTAGTGTTCAGGCATAATAATCCACATCGGTGGACCGGCCCTGACGATCCAAGGCTTTCCTGCGCGCTTGCCTGAGACTCGGGCTAGGCAGTCTCGAATTCGGTAAGGACTATCTTTTGCCTTGGTTCATGACGGAAATCCAATTTCCAATTACGTGACTGTGCGGTTTTGATTGTATATATATATATGGCGACATGATATATGGTACCCATGCCGTCTATGATTGATAGTTATGTTTCGAAATTGTTTTCAAAACATATAGCACTAGCAATAATATCAAATGCCTTTGTTTTATTCGTATCAAGCATATTTTGGCCGTTATAAGGTAAAAACTCTATCCTCCGGTTTGCGTTGCATTGTGTGATGGGAACTGAGTTTTATAATGGCTTCATTTTTATAAAAAGCATTGCATTGTTTAAAAGAAAGATTGGTTTTAAAGCACTGGCAATCCAATGGAGTAAACCCGTTCCACGAAAGTGGCGTGGTCCTGTGATTAGCCATATTATAAATGTGTTGAGTAGATTTCTCATACCAGTCCCATGACTGACTCGTAGTTTGTTTCACTTTCAAACTCGGGTGCCCCTTTTTCTACACGGACAGCCTTGTATTCAGGTTTAGCTGGTTCTTTCTGGATAGCTGGAGCTGAAGATGGATTCTATCATTTATCTCTTTTTATGCTGTTCAGCTCCTATTGTACATTATGTTTGTTTTTCGCTGTAGACATATATGTATAGTTGAACTGTATTTGTACTAAGTATGATCCTGCATACTGTGTAACTCTGATGATTACTTTTATCCAATATACTCTATTGTTCATTATCTGGTGTATTTATTTATTTCTGTTCTGCTATTATCTGTTTCTGTGTTATATTCCATGGATTACCCTTGCCACCGTCAGTACGGGGTTTGGGTCGTCTCATTTTGATGCATGGAATATCACACAAAAAGAGTACACACAATCCACTACAGTATTTACAGAATGGTCTGCATCTGAAAAAGCAGAGGCTAGTGCTAATGCTAAGGCAATGAAGATGTTGCATTGTGCTTTAGATAGAAATGAGTTTAACCGGATTTATATGTGCAATATAGCATATGGAATCTGGAGAACACTCCAAATTATGCATGAAGGTACTAACACGGTTAAACAAAGTAAAATATCTATGCTTATAATTAATTTCAAAATTTTAAGACGAATGAAAATGAATCCATAAATGATATGTATTCACGTTTTTAAAACATTTATTACTATTTATTAGGATTAGGAGAAAAGTATTCCGATTTTGATATAGTGTCAAAAATTTTGAATTCTTTAATGGACGAATAGGAGAGAAAAGTATTAGCAATCGAAGAAGCTAACGGTCTCTCCTCCATGAAACTAGAAGAATTGATCGGTAATCTAATGTCTTATGAAGTAAATTTGCAGGCAAAGAAAGCATAGGTACAAGATAAGAAAATTCTAGCTTTCCATGTTGAGAAAGAAGATTCTGATTCAGATGAAAAAGATATTGCATTTGCAGCTTAGAATTTTAGAAAAATTATAAAATACAGAAAAAGCCAAAGCAAAAATGTAAAGAAGAACTCATCAAAAGAACCTGACCCTGCTCTAGTAGAATGCTTTAACTGTCACAAGACTGGACACTATCAAAAGAATTGTCCAGAGTTAAAGAGAAATTGCAAAAATGAGAAATCAAGGAGACGAGCATTTTCGGTCACTTGGAAAACTAGGATTCATCTTCTGAAAGTGATAGAGACTGTGATAGTGAGCAGGCAAACGTGTGCTTTATGGCTAAGGATACTGATGTAAGTGATTTTACTTTTGATGAATTAGTAGAAATTAATACTGAAACCTTAGAGTCTAGGAAAATGTTTAAGCGAAAGTTTAAACAAGCAAACGAAGAAAAAAGAAAGCAGAATTTGAAAGAGATCTTTTAAAAGATGAAAAAGGAATTTTAGAAGAAGAAATTAGAAAATAACAAGAATCTCTTTCAATAACAAATTCTCAAATTTCTATGTTGACTCAAGAAATCGAGACTCAAAAGAATAAAAATAATTTATTGGTTTCTGAAAATCATGATTTAAATACTAAATTTAAAATCATAGAGTTAGAAAATTCTAGTTTAAAAATTAAATTAGAAAACATTTCTAAAAATGTTAATAACTTTAACAAAGGTAGAGAGAGTTTATCTAAAATATTAGAAAACTCTCAACCGGTTTTTAGTAAAAAAAGGACTAGGGTATGAAAAAATAAATCTAAGAGAAAATCCGTTTCTAAAAATTCTAACATTAAACTGAAAGTTTCTAGTAGTAAATTAAATATTCCTACTAAGAAAAAATTCTCGGGAAATATTAGTATATGGATTCCGAAGACAAATAATGTTCTTATTAGAAGTAAATATATTAAAAACTTTTTAGATTATGTTCATTATAATACTAATTATTCTTTCAAAAAGGAACCTAAGTCCTCTTTGGGTTTCGCTTCCTAAAAGTTAACCCTTAGGACCCTAACGGAGGAAGTGAGTACCATTTTTTAATTTCTATTTTTTGCAGGTACCACAGATTTTTATAACTGGCATGACCTAAAAGGAATCCTCAAATTCTTACTCATTTCTATAAGTTTTTTAGTTAACATATACTTCTAAAATACTATTGTTTATATATAGTTTACTTAATATAGTTTATCTTAAACTAAAGTAGACATACTATTTTTTAGCTTCTTATCCAACAGACAAACCACTCATAATGTACCAAGTTTTTAGCATTTTTATCTTGTTTTAAAAGGAATGAACAATATTAGCTTTGCCATTCATTTGAGATTCTATATTTAGTATACACCTTTATATAAATTCTAGTGAAAAAGTATTGTGTTTTAAAAAAAAATACAAATAAGAAAACGATGGCCAAAATCTTCTTATCATGTCAAAGAAAGAAAAATCCCCATCAACTCCAACCAAATCTTCTGATAAAACTTCATCAGATTCAATTAACATCATCACGTCTCCTACCCCAAGCAACAAACCAACTCTTCGGTGATAAGAGTATTGAACCAGATACACTCCGGAAGCCAAGAAGAGAAGAGAAGTATCAGTGTCTCCCTTAATGAAAGACAAAATTGATGATATTCGACATTAACATAAACAATTAAAATTACAAAGAGAAATAAATTATGAGAAAAAGCAAACTTCAGATAGGTTAACTTTTCTCGAAACTGTAGCGCTTCGAATTTGTGGAAGATCAACTGTCCTAGAACCAAGGCGTTACCCTCTACGACTCCGGAATCATCAAAAAGACCTTATATTTTATGGAGTGCATGAAAGAAAACCAAGAAGGAAAGTCCAAACTCGTGGAAAAGAACTATCAACAGAATGAAGGAGCTAGGAAACCACGAAAATCGACCTCATCTGAAGAATAGAAATCAAATCATAGAAATATTTCTTCTTGCTTAATAAGACTTGCATTGAGCAATAATGCAAAATTTTCCAAAGTTTTTTATTTTCAGTGTTATAGTATATTTTATAATAAAAATATATATGTTTCTTCTCGAACTAATAATATTTAAATCAATAAATCTCAAAATATAAAGCAAAGGCTGCTGTTCAAAAATAACAACAACCAATCGACTGGTTATATACCAACCAGTCGACTGGTTAACTGGAACCCGAAAACATGGTTCCAGTCATACACGTTCTATTTAGCCCAACCTCCCCAATTTTTCCTCACTTCTCAAACTATCTAAAACTTCCAAAACCCCAGAACCTCCAAACAATTATCATGGCACCTCCTAATCATCAAAGAGACACTGGATACTCCTCTAGAACGAGTTCAAAGAAGCCAACTGAACCCTCAGTTGATCAATAACTATGGAATGACCTAGCTAAGAGGAGATGGAAGCTTTTATCAAAACTAAAATTCATCCCAGGGCCTTTTGTTAAATTTGAAGACTTTAATTCGTATGGATTACGACAACTAGCTCATCAAGGTAGGCTCAAATCACTTTTAGATTATTCTCAAAACAATATCAATATCAATGTCACCATGATAAAGTTATTTTTGTCCAATGTGAATTTGGATCATCAAAATCCCACAAATTCACAAAATTGTGTGTGGGCAACCGATTTTCATCTCTATTGATAAACTTGTAGAAGTTTTAAATTCACCTACGTATGGGATAGATTTAACCGAATTAAATTGTGAATATGGTGTAAGGGATGAAGTAAATCATCTCTTTATTGATGACAACTCCAACGGATCTCGAACCAAAGGGCAACAACCTAATGCAAGGGTTCTTCATCATGTTCTTACTCGAACAATACTACCAAGATTCGGAACTCATGACCTTGTGTATTCGGACACTTTTAGGGCTTTGTGTGCAACTTTTGGTCATATAAAAATTAACTGGATGCAAACTATTATGGACCATCTTCTTCTCTATACACAAGGAGTAACTACATACTTTCATTATGGATAATAATTAATGAGGATCTTTGAAAGTGCAAAAATCCTAAAGCCGGATTTAGAAACAATTGAAATAAAAATATTGGATAAGAAGAATTTGAAGCAAATGCATATGCCTCCTCTAACCATTCGAATCATGAGCTTAGAGAGTTGGAAAAAGAGAAGTTTGGATCAACCATCATCAAGTTCTATTCGTGTTAATCCCAAAGATGTCCGACTAATGGAACCATCACAAACATCAAGACAAGCACCTGATGTAGTAGCGTGCAATCAACACCTTCTTGAACCAAGACTTAAATGAATGGATAAGAAAATGGACAAAAAGTTTGACAAAATTAAGGATTTCCTTGGAAGGATGTGGTATTCAATTTCTTGCAATCTTGTAAACATTGGATATGTGACGGAGAAACAACCCATGTCTCCTCTTAATTGGACCTCTTCTAAAAGTACAGAATCCGATGAAACCTAGCTTAGTATTATGAATGAAGTGTTATTTTGCTTAAGTATCTTTTTATCTCGAAATTATTAGTTACGCTTTTAGTTGTGTAATAATTTATGTTTGGAACCTGATGCTTTTGGTTGTATTGAATATTTTGTTGCTTGAAATGATTATGTTTTATTTTAGCATCAATTTGTTATTCGATTACTCTGTGTTCATCATGACTATTTACTTTTTAATCAATGACAAAAGGGGAGAAAAATCATTAAGTTTACATATATTCTATTCTTTTAAAATGAGTCTATTGAGAATATATGTGTTATGCTCTTAATATTGAGAATACATGTGATAACATTTTGTTGCAGGAATCAAAATGGTAAGTTTATAATTTTATCGAACTAACAAAATGTGACAGAAATTCAAGGGGAGCAAATACTCAGGGGGAGAAAATTAGATATGTTGTCATCAATCAAAAAGGGGGAGAATGTTGATATCAAGATTTTGATTAATGCCAACAAAAGAAGTTGAAATGGAAATCATGTTATAGAGATAAGGTTATATATATATATATATATATATATATATAAGTTGAGTCGTATTAGAATCATGTTAAAATCTATCCTAAAGTGTGTGTGTGTGTGTATATCTATATATTCATATGGCTTTAAAAAAGCCAGAAGTGTACAGAAAAATCTCTACCAGCCGACTGGTAGAGAATTGACCGGTCGATTGGTCAGAGAAATTTTGTACACAACGGCTAGTTTTGAAACATGTTTTTATTTATATGATTTTAAGTTTAATTTAACAGGTCAACTGATGAATTTTTAACCAGTCGACAAATTCGACCCAGAAACTATTTTATGAAGAGTTACCATCTTTCATGAAGAGATTCCTCTTCAACAATCAATGAAAATGGACACAACTTTTTATAGAAACTCTTCATGAAGGAATGCTACTCTTTTACTATTATATGAACACTCCAAACATGTTTTTCAAATCACCAATTCTAAATATATTCTCTCTATTTTTTGAAATTAACTTCTATATACTTCGCAAACAAAAGCTCTCTAAATTCAAGTTACTTATTGAATCCTTAATAATACTTTTTCATATCTTGATTCAACAAGTAACTAGCTTCCTTAAAATCTTTGCAAGCATTTCAAATACTCAAGGATAAGATTATAGGTGTAAAGGCCCGAAAAACCATACCAATTTGAGCTGACTAATACCCTACACACTCAACTCAAAGTGCATGAATATTCAGATCATTAATAGAAAGAAATTAGAGGATGAGATAGGAAAGATAGAACTAATAGAAAAGAAGAAGAAGAAGAACATCAGAATCAGAGTAAACACGAATCTCACAGCGGAACGAAACAAAATATATTATATACATAACTTTGAAATACAAATCTGAATTTGTATATATATACATACCATATCAAAGTATAACTCGTATACATCACAGCGGAAATAATTTCTACATAACTAGTGGTGAAGCTTCCTGCTTTGAGCTCCTCCAAGTGAATCTGCAAAGCCTGAACACTTGACTGCCCGTACAAATTTGGGCACCCACGAGTTTAGGGAAATCAAACAAAACAAACTTTGGGTCAGTCATGGGACTGGTGTGAGTAAACTTCAACCATACTGTTTAACTTTGAAAGTCCTTTCCAAACAAGAAGATAATAGTAAGACCGGCCCACACATAAACATGGACGGTTTTTACCTTATTATAATCCAAAATACTTTGATATCAAATCCAGTGATATTATGATAATGTCTAAACAAATAAATATCTAGGTAGCAGAACGCTTGCATCTCACGCTCCACATATATATAGTATAAAATCTAAAACCGTAGAGTGCTTATTGGAGTTTGGATTCCAACAGACAAGGTATGGGAGCACCTTCCGATCAGTGTACTCTAGAGGGTATACACTGCAGGTTCAACAAGAACGTCTTGCAACCCGGCCACACATGATCGCTCACTCATTTAGCTTGAGTGTCGCGAATATATTACCACCCACAGTTGTTGGCCATCCAACCGTCATCCGAAGATACAGAATCGAAGAAGAACAAATATGATTTTTCTCTAGATCGGTGACAATACATCCTGCTTGGGCATGACCCAACTAGTCATCCAGCCTAGCCCAACTTTTGTTACTTCCTGGTTGTGAGGCTAGAGGCTACGTCTATCTTCAGAACATCTGATCACCATTCACTTTGAATGCCACATCGTCAAACCCATCAATTCACTAATCGATTTCCAAAAATATCACGGGTATAAAAAGCTAAGAGGAACGAATTCCTCCGCCACCAGACGTAATACATTTAAAGATAAATCGTACGTGATTGGCTAGGTATATTCTGTCAGACACTCGTCCATACAAGTTGTCCTGGGACTGGACAAATAGAAAGCGCCATTCTGGAACAGGACGACCCTTTCACTATACTCCATCTTCTATTTTCTGCAGCATAATATAATTCGCAGCGCTTATGTCTATACGGAGTGGTTTTCAGATAATATATCCAACCGGTCTCTCCGTATTGACAACGATGGTCAAAACACTTCGATAGTCGGTTATTTAACTATCGAAGTAAAAACAAATATCCATTCAAATGTACAACCAATCATCACACAAACACTGTCCCTTTTATCTAATACTAACTTTCTAGTTTCCCATATTTTTATAAACTCTTCTTTATTCCCCTTTATAACTAATGCAATATGCTGCTATTTTCCCTTTATAACTACTGTAATACGCTGCCATATTTCCTTTATAACTATTTCAATACGTTTTTATATTCTCCTTTATAACTACTGCAATACGCTACCATATTCCCATTTCATTCGATAAACTCTGTTTCTAAGTCAAGTTCTTATTAAATCAATATCAAGTTTATAAATAAATATTGTCTTCATATCCTATTATAATTTATTGGTTTAAAACCAATTATTTACTATCCTACCAGGTTATAATAAATTACTTTAATACATTCAACATCGTTGAATTTTAGTTCCAATTCCTAATGGTGTTATCTAGTTCTATGATGTCGTCGTTTTCTGAAACGATTCCCCAATTCCTCCTTTATAAATTAATTCTTATATCTCCAAATTATTTAATAATAATTATTCCATTTAATTTCTAAACATTATTTATAAATCAACTACTTGTTTTAATGTAATTAAAACAAGTTATCCTATACCATTTCAAAATAGATTTTCCCTTTTTCGAAACCCACATTCATTTTCATTCCTATTAAATATAATTTACGACATTTACATACCAGTTATTTCAGAGCTAGTGTAATCCCCCATCCCCAACAAACAACAATAAATAACAGATTATCTATCACATCAGATAATGCAATGTATGAAACCATCAAATATAATTATTTCAACCAATTCACCAATAATTCATCCAAACAACCATCACGCATCATTTAATCGTTAATTATCAATATTAAATAACGATTATAATATTATAAAAAGATCAGAGTTAGTGAATTTACTCGCCATGGCGCGTTAACCGTTAAATAACGATTTGCGTCAGTTGATAGATCTGAATCCAGTGTTTTATCTCGAAATTCTTGCTGCTACCATTTTCAACCATGTCGGATCCACAACTAAGGTCTCGTCGTTACGATGGATCTGGTCGCGTTCAACTTCGTTTAGATCTTAATTAGGTCGCACAGTCTTCTTCGAGTCACGAAATTAAACTCGGTCTTCCTCATTACATACTCGAACCCTGCTCATCGACACCATCATCTCCAAGGGCCCTGAATAGTAACGATAGCATTCCATCTTCTTTACATCAGTACCCAAACATGTTACTTCATTTTTCAATCTTAGGACTCATTAATTCCTTACGCCAATTTCCCTTTTATTTTCTTTATTGGGCTTCGCTTATAATACCGGCCCACCCTATCATTTTAGTACTTACTTGTACCGCCACCTTCTTCTCCCAGTGACCGATCATCCGCCTCCTTTCACCATACAACTAACGTGTGGACTTCCTTCTATAAATCGCTCCCTTCAGTTCGCATATCCTGCTCCATCGCTACACATTATTTCGAACACCGCTCAAGTTATGTCCACTTGCACCATTATTCTTTAACACAAGCGATACACAATTCATCCAGTACCCAACTGAGTTGACCTCACCAAGGAGGCCGCTTTCTCCTCTTCTACAATAACCGGATCCATGCTGGAGTACAACGCTTCACCCTCTGACTATTAGTTGACACGCTACCCCCTCAAGAAAATGACCTACTCACGTTAAACAACTCATTAGTTGCTCCTTTCAATCCCATAATTACATGCTGCCAAAAAAAACCTTCCCACCACTTTGCTTTCGAATGTCATGCACCCGTTTCTTTTCATGCATACGCCCATACTCTCGCAACTCCTTTTGTTTCACCTATCAGCTCACAGTTTTGGGCGCATCTCACCTTCCTATTCACTTCTACAGCTAGCTCCCCTGACAAACCCATCTACTTACACATGAACTACTCCACAAAACACCCCGCCTTCTCATACACATATTTGTCAACCCTTTTGACCCGTACGTACTCCCCTCAATCGCAGTTTTTTCTACTTCAGCGATCTGCTCGTGCCCGATAGTCCTCCTTCTGTCTCGCCGGAAAATACCGCATTGGAGCTTTGTATTCGATTTTTTCCTTAGTTATATTTTTATTTGTTCTACCATTAGAAGTTTACGGTGAAAACATCTCTGAAGAAGAATTTGTGGATGAGAAATTCAGCAGAACAGGCGTGCTTATTTTATAGTTGCGGAGCCTTAGCACTTAAGGTATCGTAGCCATGTGATTTAGCTTTCATTTACAAGGTATAGATTGTCTAGGGTATGGTGTGTTTTAATTATCTAGGGTATGGTGTCGCTGTAGACATAGGGGTAGGTTTTCTGTTTTATTTACTGTGCATGCGATGGGTACGATTTCTTCATAGCAAATCAAAAATGGAGATATTTTCCTTTCTTAAGTTTCAAGTGTATCATATAGGTTAGTGCAGCACGTACCATTTCTTTTCTGCGAAGCAAATAAAAACATATACGTATTCTAAATGGGAAGGTAACCATTAATTGGTTTAAGTGGAAAGTTCGGAGACAACGTTCATGAATTATAATTCAATAGGGTTGCTAAGGATAGAAATAAGATTACGGTCGTGTTCAGCGAGGTGTCACGATCCCAAAAATATAATAATACCGGTAGTTTAACTTATACTGTGAAACCCCGAAATATCGATACAGGGTGTGAAATACTCCAAATAAAAAGTTGCGTATTTAATTAATTAAAAAATTTAGTGAAAATTTAAAAATTAAATTATCACTATGTCTCAAAAGAACCTTGTCCAAATTCGAATCTGATATCTAGTTATATCAAATAAACCGTTATGGTCGATAAACGATTTTACAACGACTTTCTGAATATTTGATTTGGATATAATTCATAATCTATAACGCGAAATCTAGATTTTTCACTTCTGTTAGAAAGATACAATTCAACAGATTCCAACGCTTTTTGTTTCGAAGAAATTCGACTAATAACGAGTCTTGTACACTCAATTGAAGTTCAGAACGTTAAATTACGAACTGCAACGTTGTTGTGAGCTCGTTTATAATTAATATATATTTTTATACGCTCAACTTCGTTTTAATTAATATATAAATCCACTTATATCACGAATTCAATATTTAAACTGATTTAAATATTCAAATACAAACCGATAAAGATGCAGGACATTACATTCCTTCCCCTTTAAAAGAATTTCGTCCCCGAAATTACTAAGGTTGGGAAAATGATACGAACTCTTATTATAACCTAGTTTAAAATCTTTGTTTCACTTCTTATCTTCAGTTTCAACTGAATTAATTTATTTTCATTAAATATTTATTTCTTCTTATTAACGAATACTTTCGAAAATTCTGAAAATTTCTTAACAGCTTAAATTTTCAGTAAATTTTGCTAGCATCTTCTCTACACGGCTCATTCGAAACTACTACCATTCACCTCTCTAGGCCATCTCCAATTCCAAAAGAAAATCAAAAGGCCAAGTGGCCTGCCCAACTGGCCATAAATATCTCATATCCGTGTATCTATTTGTCGGGCATTTCAACTCTATCTCTACCACTTGCTATCACTCTAGCATATACAAATGTATTTCCAAATGATCTCCAACCAAATTATCTTCAAATCCAATTCACTTATATCCAAGATGACACCATTTCAAACTCAATTCCAACTCTTAATTCATCAATTCAATTCCATTCCAGATTACCCTCTAATCCAAACCACTTTTATTTGACTTAGTTAAATTTCTATTTATTTACTTCATAAGTAAAATTTAAATTTTGAAATTCAAATTCCTGGGGTTTTTCAAATCAGTTTGAAATCATATATTATTCAAAACATTTGAATTTCTTACAATTTGTTTCCTCATAATAATTCAAAAACAAAATCTTTTGGTAGTAATCCGTCACTTAGAAACTCGAAAATGAATACTGATGATGTGGCCGTCATCATCAAAATTTATTTTTCAGTGATCAAAGTGAGTTCAATACTATATTACTTTTCAAATTTTATTTTAAAACACTTCCATTTTGAATTTTACTTCAAAATATCTTTCATAGCACTTGGAAAACAATTTCAAATCTCCCAGGATTTTAAAATTCCCATATATTTAATCCAAATATTATTTACAACACCTTTCCAAGTTTCTAGAGTTTTATTTCAATTCTGGTTTTAAATTTAGATTTAGTTCATCTGATTTTTTATATTATACTTATATAATATTTCAGTTGGTTATTTATATAACCAACTCAATTATAAATCTTATTCGATCATAATAACGATCAATACATCCAATATATTATGATAATATCAAGATATATACCTTTTTTTTATACCAAAATATATTTTGGGTAAAATTATTTCATTTACTCTCTTTCAAAACAATACTATGTCGAATCTCCCTATCCAAGCGTTTATAAATCCCTATCGACCTCGTCAGATAAACGCGTCGATCTGGAATTTATATACCACTTAACAGATCAACCAACACAATATAAAACAGTTTTTATATTGATTACAAATACGCGCTCATAGATATGCACTCAACTCAATCTAGAGTATTACTAACTCCATCTCTATTGAGTTACGCCACAGAGCCAAGGTAATCGCTTAACCTTCAGCTCTGATACCAACTGTAAAGGCCCGAAAAACCGTACCAATTTGAGCTGACTAATATCCTACACATTCAACTCAAAGTGCACGAATATTCAGATCATTAATAGAAATAAATTAGAGGATGAGATAGGAAAGATAGAACTAATAGAAAAGAAGAAGAAGAAGAAGAAGAAGAAGATCAGAATCATAGTAAACACGAATCTCACAACGGAACGAAATAAAATATATTATATACATAACCTTGAAATACAAATCTGAATTTGTATATATATACATACCATATCAGAGTATAACTCATATACATCACAGCGGAAATATTTTCTACATAACTAGTGGTGAAGCTTCCTGCTTTGAGCTCCTCCAAGTGAATCTGCAAAGCCTGAACACTTGACTGCCCGTACAAATTTGGGCACCCAAGAGTTTAGGGAAAACAAACAAAACAAACTCTAGGTCAGTCATGGGATTGGTGTGAGTAAACTCCAACTATACTGTTTAACTTTGAAAGTCCTTTTCAAACAAGAAGATAATAGTAAGACCAGGCCACACATAAACATGGACGGTTTTTACCTTACTATAATCCAAAATACTTTATATCAAATCCAGTGATATTATGATAATGTCTAAACAAATAAATATCTAAGTAGCAGAACGCTTGCATCTCACACTCCACACATATATAGTATAAAATCTAAAACTGCAGAGCGCTTATTGGAGTTTGGATTCCAACAAACAAGGTATGGGAGCACCTTCCGATCAGTGTACTATAAAGGGTATACATTGCAGGTTCAACAAGAACGTCTTGCAACCCGGCTACACATGACCGCTCACTCATTTAGCTTGAGTGTCGCGAATATATTGCCACCCAAGGTTGTTGGCCATCCAACCGTCATCCGAAGATACAGAATCGAAGAAGAACAAATATGAATTTTCTCTAGATCGATGACAATACATCCTGCTTGGGTATGACCCAACTAGCCATGCAGCCTAGCCCAACTTTTGTTACTTCCTGGTTGTGAGGCTAGAGGCTACGTCTATCTTTAGAACATCTGATCACCATTCACTTTGAATGCCACATCGTCAAACCCGTCAATTCACTAATCGATTTCCAAAAATATCATGGGTATAAAAAGCTAAGAAGAACGAATTCCTCCGCCACTAGACGTAATACATTTAAAGATCAATCGTACGTAATTGGCTAGGTATACTCTACCAGACACTCGTCCATACAAGTTGCCTTGGGACGGGACAAACAGAAAGCACCATTCTGGAATAGGACGACCCTTTCACTTTACTCCATCTTCTATTTTCTACAGCATAATATAATTCGCAGCGCTTATGTCTATACGGAGTGGTTTTCAGATAATATATCCAACCGGTCTCTCCGTATTGACAACGATGGTCAAAACACTTCGATAGTCGGTTATTAAACTATCGAAGTAAAATCAAATATCCATCCAAATGTACAACCAATCATCACACAAACACTGGCCCTTTTATTTAATACTAACTTTCTAGTTTCCCATATTTTTATAAACTCTTCTTTATTCCCCTTTATAACTAATGCAATATGCTGCTATATTCCCTTTATAACTACTGTAATACGCTGCCATATTTCCTTTATAACTATTTCAATACGTTTCTATATTCTCCTTTATAACTACTGCAATACGCTGCCATATTCCCATTTCATTTTATAAACTCTATTTCTAAATCAGGTTCTTATTAAATCAATATCAAGTTTATAAATAAATATTGTCTTCATATCCTATTATAATTTATTGGTTTAAAACCAATTATTTACTATCCTATCAGGTTATAATAAATTACTTTAATACATTCAACATCGCTGAATTTTAGTTCTAATTCCTAATGGTGTTATCTAGTTCTATGATGTCGTCGTTTTCTGAAACGATTCCCCAATTCCTCCTTTATAAATTCATTCTTATATCTCCAAATTATTTAATAATAATAATTCCATTTAATTTCTAAACATTATTTATAAATCAACTACATGTTTTAATGTAATTAAAACAAGTTATCCTATACCATTTCAAAATAGATTTTCCCTTTTTCGAAACCCACATTCATTTACATTCCTATTAAATATAATTTACGGTATTTACATACCAGTTATTTCAGAGCTAGTGTAATCCCCCATCCCCAACAAAAACAATAAATAACAGATTATCTATCACATCAGATAATGCAATGTATGAAACCATCAAATATAATTATTTCAACCAATTCATCAACAATTCATCCAAACAACCATCACACATCATTTAATCGTTATTTATCAATATTAAATAACGATTATAATATTATAAAAAGATCAGAGTTAGTGAATTTACTCACCATGGCGCGTTAACTGTTAAATAACGATTTGCGCCAGTTGATAGATCTGAATCCAGTGCTTTATCTCGAAATTCCAGCTGCTACCATTTTCAACCATGTCGGTTCCACAACTAAGGTCTCGTCGTCACGATGGATCTGGTCGCATTCAACTTCATTTAGATCTTAATTAGGCCGCACAGCCTTCTTCGAGTCACGAGATTAAACTCGGTCTTCCTCATTACATACTCGAACCCTGCTCATCGACACCATCATCTCCAAGTGCCCTGAATAGTAACGATAGCATTCCATCTTCTTTACATCAGTGCCCATACATGTTACTTCATTTTTCAATCTTAGGACTCATTAATTCCTTACGCTAATTTCCCTTTTATTTTCTTTATTGGGCTTTGCTTATATTACCGGCCCACCCTATCATTTTAGTACTTACTTGTACCGCCACCTTCTTCTCCCAGTGACCGATCATCCGCCTCCTTTCACTATACAACTAACGTGTGGACTTCCTTCTGTAAATCGCTCCCTTCAGTTCGCTTATCCTGCTCCATCGCTACACATTATTTCGAACACCGCTCAAGTTATGTCCACTTGCACCATTATTCTTTAACACAAGCGATACACAATTCATCCAGTATCCAACTGAGCTGACCTCACCAAGGAGGCCTCTTTCTCCTCTTCTACAATGACCGGAGCCATGCTGGAGTACAACGCTTCACCCTCTGACTATTAGTTGACACGCTGCCCCCTCAAGAAAATGACTTACTCACGTTAAACAACTCATTAGTCGCTCCTTTCAATCCCATAATTACATGCTGCCAAAAAAAACCTTCCCACCACTTTGCTTTCGAATGTCATGCACCCGTTTTTTTTCATGCATACGCCCATACTCTCGCAACTCCTTTTGTTTCACCTATCAGCTCATGGTTTTGGGTGCATCTCACGTTCCCATTCACTTCTAAAGCTAGCTCCCCTGACAAACCCATCTACTTACACATGCACTACTCCACAAAACACCCCGCCTTCTCTTACACATATTTGTCAACCCTTTTGACCCGTACGTACTCCCCTCAATCGCAGTTTTTTCTACTTCAGCGATCTGCTCGTGCCCGATAGTCCTCCTTCTGTCTCGCTGGAAAACACCGCACTGGAGCTTTGTATTCGACTTTTTCCTTATTTATATTTTTATTTGTTCTACCATTAGAAGTTTACGGTGAAAACATCTCTGAAGAAGAATTTGTGGATGAGAAATTCAGCAGAAAAGGCGTGCTTATTTTATAGTTGCGGAGCCTTAGCACTTAAGGTATCGTAGCCATGTGATTTAGCTTTCATTTCCAAGGTATAAATTATCTCGGGTATGGTGTGTTTTAATTATCTAGGGTATGGTGTCGCTGTAGACATAGGGGTAGGTTTTCTGTTTTATTTACTATGCATGCGATGGGTACGATTTCTTCATTGCAAAGAAAAAATGGAGATATTTTCCTTTCTTAAGTTTCAAGTGTATCATATAGGTTAGTACAACACGTACCATTTCTTTTCTGCTAAGCAAATAAAAACATATACGTATTCTAAATGGGAAGGTAACCATTAATTGGTTTAAATGGAAAGTTCAGAGACAACGTTCGTGAATGACAATTCAATAGGGTTTCTAAGGACAGAAATAAGATTACGGTCGTGTTTAGCGAGGTTTCACGATCCCAAAAATATAATAATACTGGTAGTTTAACTTACATTGTGAAACCCCGAAATATCGATACAGGGTGCGAAATACTCCAAATAAAAAAGTTGCGTATTTAATTAATTAAAAATTTCAATAAAATTTTAAAAATTAAATTATCACTATGTCTCAAAAGAACCTTTTCCAAATTCGAATCCGATATCTAGTTATATCAAATAAACCGTTATGGTCGATAAACGATTTTACAGTGACTTTCTGAATATTTGATTTGGATATAATTCATAATCTATAACGCGAAATCTTGATTTTTCACTTCTGTTAGAAAGATACAGTTCAACAGATTCCAACGCTTCTTGTTTCAAAGAAATCCGACTAATAACGAGTCCTGTACACTCAGTTGAAGTTCAGAACGTTAAATTACGAACTGCAGCGTCGTTGTGAGCTCGTTTATAATTAATATATATTTTTATACGTTCAACTTCATTTTAATTAATATATATATCCACTTATATCACGAATTCAATATTTAAACTGATTTAAATATTCAAATACAAACCGATAAAGATGCGGGACATTACAATAGGAAGGGTGTACTTAAACCGTTGACTATCCGTGTTGATTCAAGAACACAATGCAAAAGCCAAAAACACTTGTATATGTTGAAGTCTTGTGTAGTTGCTCAGGCGAGAGGCATCGTTGTTGGGGCTCGGGTGGACTGACCTATTTCTCCGGGTTAAGAGAGTGTGTGATAGTGAATTCCGAAGAGGAGCTTCGGGACTGGACGTAGGGCGGGAAGTCCGAACCAGTACAAAATCCCTGGTGTCACTTTACTTCACTTATTTCTTTTATTTACTTATGATATATCATATCGATTCTTGTATTAGCTAGTTAGTATATCATCTACATTTTCACACTATCCATATAGATCCTACTTAAGTCGTTCACACCGTCTTTTCACCTAAATGCTTAACTAAACAAAATATAATAAAACATGGTTTTTGAATTTTTCTCAACAATCAACGCTACATATTAAATAGGCTATAGGTTCAACAACATTCAAGCGATCATAGTTGTTAGATATTTTAGAATAGCTTATGAATGAATTAGACTAGTCAGGTGGTCCTTAGTTTAAAAAGTTTGAACTAATAAACTAAATATAGTTAAAACGAGCTCGTCCAGAGTGGTAGTTCGTATCAATTCGAAATAAGGTTCAAATTTATATATACGATCCATAAAATTCTAGAATTCTTTCGAATAAGAATCTGCACTACTTATTGGAATATATCTTTCACTTGGAAGTCACAATTCTTGATTTGGTATGTATATTTTGAGATATGTCCAAGTGAAAATTTCGAAAAAATCGCGATCAGGTGGTTTGGTAACTGTACCTAAATGCTTA
The DNA here is from genome assembly GCA_030737875.1 of Allium sativum. Lineage (NCBI taxonomy): Eukaryota > Viridiplantae > Streptophyta > Magnoliopsida > Asparagales > Amaryllidaceae > Allium > Allium sativum. The sequence continues at coordinate 536,877,805 of CM060926.1, forward strand.
ACCAAATAGGATACAATATTTGAATTTTTCTCAATAAACAATGCTACAGGTTAAATAGACTATAGTAGTAGCTACATTCAAGCAATTATAGTTGTTAGATATTTCAGAATAGCTTTCGAATGAGTTAGACTAGTCAGGTCGTCTTCTATTTAAAAAGTTTAAACTAATACACTAAATATAGTTAAAACGAGCTCATCACGGAGTGGTAATTCGTATTTATTCGAAACATAATTTATATATGCAATCCATAAAATGTTAGAATTCTTTTGAACAATATTTTGTGGTTCTTATTGGAATATATCTTTCACTTGAAAGTCACATATCATTATTTGGTCGTGTACATTTTGACATATGTCGAAGTGAAAATTCCTTAAAAAAATCACGGTTAGGTGGTTTGGTAACTATCTAAATGCTAAACTTAATAGAATATAATAAAACATGGTTTTTGAATTTTTCTTAACAAACAACACTACGGATTAAATAGGCTATAGTTGTCGAAACATTTAAGCGATCATAGTTGTTATATATTTCAGAACAACTTCTGAATGAGCTAGACTAATCAGGTCATCCTCTGTTTAAAAATTTTGAACTAATAAACTAAATATAGTTAAAACGAACTCATCGCTGAGTGGTAGTTTGTATTTATTCGAAATAACGTTCAAATTTATATTTATGATCCATAAAATGCTGGAATTCTTTCGAATAAGATTTTGTGGTACTTATTGGAGTATATCTTTCACTTGAAAGTCACAAATATTGATTTGGTCGTGTATATTTTGTGATATGTCCAAGTAAAAATTCCCACATAAATGCGGTTAGGTGGTTGAGTAACCATACCAAAATTATTAATTAAACAAAAATATAATAAAACATGGTTTTAGATTTTTCTCAACGAACAATGTTATGGATTAAACATGATATATTACTTTTTTGGCATAGCTGACCGGTTTTTATAGTGATCCGTAACACTTTTTTATTATTACCAATAATAAAAATATAGTATAGTACATGTGATTATAGTTAACAATCAACTAATTCGGTTTTTAAGGTGGACCGTCTACCACCTATGGAGTTTATAGTGTTTTGTCCACTCTACCTATCAGGCTTATAACACTGGAGCTAGCTATATCACTAGACTACAAAATATATTTCTCCACGCAGGGAGGACATTACATGGTAAAATGCATACTACAAACAGTAGTAAACTTACATCAGTACACTACAACTTATATATAAGAACATGAAGACATAGGTGCGTTCTTAACGAACGTGAGCGTGGCATTTGAGCGTGGTACTGTAGCGAAGGGGAAATGTGTTTTTAGCTACGAACGGGGTATTTGAGCGTGGTATTTTAATTGTTAATTTGTTTGTTTTGAGTTAATTAAATACTAATTTCGGTTGAACAAAATGACTACATTTCATTACACAAAAGAAAATACAAACATAAATACGACAGAAATACAATAACACGATGACATGAACTTCCTACTTGTTGCTATTTATCAGATAAGTTTGGTATTCTTGGTCGTGGCGTTTGTCTGCAAGCCCTCTAATCAACCAGCTTTTCGCTATCTCATCCGGAAGAGCAGTGAACATATCATTTATTTTGGTGTCCAACACAAATAATAGTGCGTCTGCAACATCAAACTCACCCGTTGCTCTAAGACGTTGCATACGAGCTACCGTATTTGCATAAGTTGTAGAACTTCCCGTTGATTCCACGCTAGTACCCGTATTAGGACTATCAGAGTGCGTCCAAGATTTTTTCATCTGTCTCTCGTGCATTAGGTCAATGAGCATAGCCATCTTATCGTCACTTTCACCACGTTTTCTTCTTGAATTTTGACGTGCAATTGGTTGAATGGGCGGATTCATTAGAATTTGGGTTGACGGAGGGATTCTTGGAGCTTCACAATTTGGTGTATTCATTGAAGTTTGTTGCAGTGGAGGATTTGATGGCGAATTCAAGTTTGGAATATGATTATTTTGCGTGTCTTCCAATGGTTCCAAAAACCCGTCGAAATTCCATGTCCTGTCAAACGTGCTTTGTGTTGATGGCGGCGTGCCAGTCTGCGACGGTTGTACACTAGCAGCAGGAGTGTACGACGATTGACCAGTTGCATTCGTCCCACGAAATAATTGATGCATCAGCTCTAAGTTTTCTATTGTTCGTTTCTTATATTTCAAGACACTCGTTCCAGATTCCTAAATGTAAGAAATAAATTGTAAGAAACTGTCTACAAAGGAATGGTAACAAAATAAATTTATAGACCTTAACACGATCTTCCCACCATTCATCGCTTCCAGAGACCGTTCCTTTGTATGCATCCCAACCCGCGCCAGTCTTGTTCATCAGTGCATCCCATTTCATCCAATCCCGTCGAAGACTGTCATATTTGTTTCGGATCATGGTTTCGTCAATCGGTACGATGTTTGGAATGGTTTCTATTGCATCGTTGAACTTTTCTGCAATTGCTTTATGTACACCTTTTTTGTTGATGCCACAAGCACCATATGCATCAACCGAACATTGCAGCATAATCTGAGTTGCAGTAAACGACCAGTGATGTGCAACCTTTCGATTGGTCATACTAAAAAATGGAAAATTTAATAATGTGGAAGAAAATTTTAGAAGAGGAATGGAAGAGTGTAGTGTGGATGAAGAGGAAGGTGTAGGTGAGAGGGTTTTATAGGTGTGTGGGAGGAACGTTGAAAATCAAGTCGTTGGCGTCGGACGCGTCGGACGCCAACGGCTTGATTTTCAACGTTCAGCAATTGTTTCATTTGAACGTGGAAAATGATATTCGCGTCCGATGCGTCGGACGCGAACAAAAACTTCAGCGTGCCATTTATTTGCTGCGAACGCACCCATAGTTATGTTGTGTACAAAACATGGTAGCAGCAGGGAAACAGTAAAACAAGACTACACAGCTGCTACTATATTTCACAAACTTAATACCAAGAGGCTCCCCATAACATATCATAGGTAGGACAGGGTCCTATCCATCTCCATATGGCAGCTCCAAAGCATAATGTCATGTGACAAGCTAGAAGGGGAAAGATGACCAAATTATCAAAGCCAACGAGAGCATAGCACCAGTGGCAATATGAGGTCTGGAGTTGACCAGAGCCAACCCAACTTGTCAAGAGACATAATCACCATGTTATATGGTAAGTACATGGTAAGAAAATGACATACATCACATCGCAACCAACCAAACACCCGAAAAGAAGAAAACTCAACAAATAACTCCATCAACCGAGCACTCCACAACGTCAGATCCAAACCACAAGTCATAAAACCGTTGCCAAAAAGTGCAGCTCACTCCAAATGAGAAACCAACACTACCAACTACAACGTTATAGAAGACCAAAACTTTCCTATTTATACTTACTGACCTAAAGATTGTATGACAACTAAACCCACGATTGCTGAAATTCAGTCCATGTGTGGACTTAAGTTGATAATCGGTTAATAACTGGACAAATCTTAGCTTACCAGAACATCATAGCTGGCAAGTCGCAGTATCTCATTATAGAGGAAGAACACAACGAAGCAGTGTTCACACCGCATTGTTCAAAACAAACCTAGATCCAGAAAGCCAACACAAATCTAATAAACAGATAAGCCATCACACCAAATCAGTGATAGGACGATTGAAGAGCGAGCGTTAAGGAGAGAAGATGAGAGCTCATTAAAATTAGGGGAAGAGGGATGGTTGTCGATCTAGGGTTTTAGATCTAGATTTAGAACTTAGGGCTATCGAAAACGCACGCATGGCGAAAGCAGGGTAAGTAGGTGAAGACGTGAAGAAAAGAAATTGCAGGAGGAGATGGAGATAGTTGAAGAAAGTGAGGTAGAAGAAGGTGCAGAAGTGGAAGAAGAAAAATTAAACCATGTCGCCATAAACATGTTTCGCAGCCGAAAACCCTTCTGTAAATACTTAACTTTACCTTTGATAATAGTTGCAGCAACACTCAAGCGATCATAATTGTTAGGTATTCTAGAATAACTTTCGAATGAGTTAGACAAATCGGGTTATCCTCTGTTTAAAAAGTTTGAACGAATAAACTAAGTATAGTTAAAACAAGCTCGACGTGGAGTGGTAGTTCGCATTTATTCGAAATAACGTTATAATTTATATATATGATCCATGAAATGACGGGATTCTTTCGAACAAGACTCTACAGTACTTGTTGGAATATATCTTTCACTTGAAAGTCACAAATCTTGATTTAGTCGTGTACATTTTCAGAAATGTCCAAGTGGAAGTTCCCGAAAAATCGTGGTTATGGTTTGGTAACCGTACCTAAATGCTTAACTAAATAGAATTTTAAAAACATGGTTTTCGAATTTTCCTCAACAAATAACGCTGCGGATCAAACACGCTGCGGAATACACATGGCATGATATAATGCAAAAATAAACAACATAAACTACTGAGTAATATCAAATGCAGAACACAATAAACGTAAAAAAAAGTGTCTTCTCCAACGACAATGCTTATTTGAAGCCATATCGCGTAAGCCAATTATGGCAAAGTTCATAATCTTTGCGTCCAATGAATTCTTTTCAGTATTCGAATAAGTAATGAAAATTAAATGTAGTGCGATTTGCTTGAAGTACATCTTCTTCTTCTTCTTCAATGATCTCGATAATGTCATGGTACCGATTAAAAGCCTCCGCAAAATTACTATGTGATTTATGGATTTTTGAGAATGAGCACCTCGCGGGGCAGCTAGGATGGTTGTTGTAAGTTTATGTCACCATGTTTCATAGCATTTCATTGCTTAGACCCCTACCATTACACAACGTAATATCATGGATGCGATCAACTTTTAGATAAGCTTTCATGAGAATAAGTAACTCCAAAGAAGGCCAATAAATGGTGGACATTTTAATTTAGAAATTTATGTATAAATTGGTAGAAAAACTGAACATTTATAAGCATTAGGAGTACTAAATTTAAAATTTTCAAATTGAGACATGACATACACTATAGCCATGTTTTTTACAAAGACTGTAGTCGCGATATTTACAATGCCTGGTCGTAGCCAGTCACTGTAGCCACGATGCACGTTTCTGTCAACACTTGGCAACATTCACTAACTTTACAAATGAACTGTTCACTCTAGAGGTGGGCGTGGTTCGGTTCGGTGCGGTTTGAAGCTCAAACCACTTCCGCACCGCATCTAATGGTTGATCAAAAATACAAACCATTATACTAACCGTTTAAATGGTTTGGTTTTTATGTAATACGGTTCGATTTTGGTTCAGTCCGGTTTGAACCCGTATTAAATATGAAACAAGAAAATTACTTTCATCAACAAACAATTTACGATTTTATGGCATTGTGTCGTCTGAAGGTTAAAACACATAGTGTTATCTTTAATTAATATAACTACATCATACGTTGAAAATAGAATATATAGCGTTAAATTAAAAGTTAGATAGGAATTTGTTAATTTTTTTATCATAACATTGTCAGTGTAGCTATGCGGTTCGATTCGGTTTAATACGGTTCGGTAAAAGTTCAAACCGCAACCGAACCGTATCATGCGAGTCGGTTCGGTTTGGGTTGTTTGCTTTAGAGAGATAATCCGGTGCGGTTTTCCGCACCATTTTTGCGGTTTGTTCTGGGCGGTTTCCGCATTGCGGTGCGGTTTATGCCCACCCCTAGTTCACTCAATACATAGTAGCCACGATGCACGCTTTTCTTAACACTTGGCAGCAACTAGGTAATAAAGATGAAGTGGTTCTTATAGCCACAATGCACATTTTTTCAAATGATTGATTTCTGTAGTCATTAGGTGATAAAAATCAAGTGGTTCTTGCAGCCACGATGCACGTTTTTCCAAATGATTGATTTCTGTAGTCATTAGGTGATAAAGATTAAGTGGTTCTTGCAGCCACGATGCACGTTTTTCCAAATGATTGATTCTTGTAGCCACTAAGTGATAAAGATAAAGTGGTTCATGTAGCCATGTTGAAATAATAATTGAGTAATTGTTGTAGCCATGTTAGAATAATGAATGAGTAGTTGTTGTAGCCATGTTGAGATAATGAATGAGTTGTTGTTGTAGCCATGCAATGAGATTAAAATAGTTGTCTTTCTCGGTTATACACACACACACACACACACACACTACCACTGCAGAAAGCTACAACAAAAAATAACTCAAACTCATTGATAATTAAGTATTTCAAACTCCTTGTAACAACCCAAAAGTTTAATGAATCATATGGCTGGCAATTAGAACTGAGAACCGAAAACCCGTCCCAACCCGAAAAGACCCAAACCCGAACCGAACCCGATGGGTCTCGGGTCGGGTCTAGGTGATGAAAAATACCATCAAGACCCGATCAAATCCGACCTGCATAGACCCGAGCCAAAAGACCCGACCACAAAGTATTGAAATATATGTATTTTTAGTGTTATTATTTAACCGAACCCAAATCGACCCGACACGACCCAAAGCTCGGGTCGAGTCGGATCCATATTTTTAAAATGTATAGTTTAAACCCGACAAAACCCGACCCTCCTAGAATCGAGAACCATAGGGTCGGGTCCAGGTCCATCGGGTTGGGTCTAATTGCCACCCCCGATGAAGCAATTTAACTAATAGATTAATAAAATAAATATTAATATAAAAAAGGGAAATGAGTAATAGGGTTTGCGCCATTGGATCCGTTATGAAACTCTAACTAAGATAGACAGTTAGGATGCTAATCAGACTTAAAACGAAGAAGATATGAAAGAAAAAAGTTTGAAATTGAAATTTGAAATTGGAATAAATATTGAATTAATTAGAGATTAAACTAAGCGCAAATCATGACCCATCTAGGCGACCTGCACAACCTGGCGTGCACTTTTTTGGTCGATTTGGCTGGATTTCGGGTGCGTTCTTCTAGAGAATTATTTAATCTGATGGCCTAAGATTTTAATCAAAAATCCAAAGGTCCTAAATCCCCTAGATCTATTATAAATAAAGCTCCAAACTTATTCCTCACTAGCCCATTTCCTCCATTCTCTGCCTCTATTTCAAACAACCTTCTTCTCAAATATTTTCAATGGAGTATTGAGGCATGAGATTACATATATTTTTGAGAATGCTCATAGATTGAGATTTCCGACTAGGGTTTAATTGGATTTACTTAAAAAATGTGAGTAATTTCAAGATTCAATACAAATTAGGGTTTTTCTAGACATTATAATAAGTGGTAGATTCCTTCTGATTTCTATTTTCTTTTCTGTCAATAATCTATGTAAATCTGATCATTGCTTATATCATTTCTACTATCTATTTCAAAAATCTATTATGTTACAGTAGTTTTGTTCAGCTCATCTATATCTCTTTTTCTTCGTATGTAATTTATTTACAGTTCAGTTTCAGTCTTATTTTATTTCATATTTGTTCTTATTTATCTGAGCCTACGCCATTGTCCTTTTTACTTTGACGTTGAGTTTAGGCCTTCAAGAGCCTAAACCAATTATTCCTTGTTTATGCACAGTTTGATTTAAAATATGAAATTGACAACAAAAGCACAATTGAAAAAAAAAAAGAAATGTGCACAAAAGAGGATAAATTGAGCTTATTGAGATTACGTAATAAAAAGATAATTGAACTGTAACTTTGATAAACCGAATAAATGGCATTTGGATAGACGCTAAATAGCGGGGGTTGGGTTGTAAAATGAAATTAAACAAAATAAATCTTTATAGACAACCTATAGATTGAAGTTTATGATACGACAAAAGTTACATAAAGAAGACAGACTTATTATTAAACTTAAGATTGGCGTTCAGTTTAAAATAAACAAATTAATATGCATAAGTAATAGTGGTCCATTCTGGCAGCATAAGCTGATTAGGGAAAATAAACGGCATATTAAGAAAAGGTACAGTAGGAGTCAGTTCCGGTGGCACCAGCTGATTAGGGAAATTAAGGGGCTCGTAGTATTGATCTATTCCAGCAATAGAGGTAGACTGATTAGGAAAAATAAGAGGCTAATTAAAATAAATAATTTTTAGTGACCTAGGTGTTTGTTCGCAATACTATGGGGGTCAAGGGTAGTTAGGCGGTCAACAGTAATTCTATGGGGGCCTTGGTGCTAGTAAATTAAATTGGGGACTAAGTCTAGAAGTGACTTATGTCAATTTGTATTTTTGGTTGGCGATCTGTATCAGTCAGTATTCCTTTTTATCACATTACACCGAGGTCTCACAAGTAGACGAAGATAAGACGTTGTGACGCCGGTGATTTACGCTATGTCCTTAGAGCAGATGGGTCGGTTCTGATAAATTTGAGGCCATAATCGGCATACGTTATCACAATTGTGGTTTAGGAGCCGATCGATGGGTAGAATTAGGTTATATCCTAATTTATGAGATTGCAGCAAATGGTGCATAAATTGAATGATTTGACAATCGACTATATTCATGGAAGTATATTCTTTTTTTATTTACTGTGTTGAGCTTCAAATTATTATCTTGTCTAGGTTTTCTCTTTTATCACTCATGCTACTAATTACTGAACTCACCAGGCTTTATGTCTGACTAAATTTCTTTTTCTCTTCTTCCTTCCTTCCCCTCAGGTTCTCAAGATGGAGGATCTAGTGCTTGAGAGAGCTTTGGCCTAGCTCAACCCATCAAAGATTCTTATTTTTCTTGTTCCCTGTCTTTACATATATTGTTGCACGTTCAACTTATTTCTCTATTTGGCATTGAGGAGGATTTTTATTATGATACTCTGATTATGTAGTTCTTTTTATGAGACAGTTGTGGTTTTTATGGTCTGTGATGTAATGACACTTTTTATTTTGTTTTAAATGAAATCTTAAGTTTCGTTGTGTCTTTATTATGTTGTCTTGTGAATTTTAGTCTCTATGATGCTATCTTATACCTAAAACGCTTCATAATTGTTAATGGAATCCTTATTTGGGTAACGTCAAGAAATTTGGAGTATTACACTCCTTGACAATCGTGGAACCAAACCACTACTATTGGTACTATGAGGACATGAACCAAACCTATGATAATGAACAAGAACTAGGCGATGAGGTGGTAGAGTTGCAGAATCAACAAGCGTCGATGGGATATTCTTTCTTTCTTGGTGAAGAATTGACGAGTAACCAGCATGGTTGTATACCTAAATGGATTGATCGACGATATAACAGGGACTATAAGGATGGACTTGAAAGGCTAATGAGAGACTACTTCATTGACAATTCAACCAACGATATAACTTTGTCTGTTGCCGATTTCACATGGATCTAGATTTTTTTTCTTAAAAACAATATCAAACTTCATCAAACTAACCCATAATTCACTTATAGACTAAATAGAGCACGAGATTCTGAACATCCCCCACCTCAAAATCTCAACGGCTTTATGTTGTTAAGCTACGAAACATCTGGCGATCATATGAATAAATATTTCAGAGTCGTATCATCAATGGCAAAAGAGTGTCTGAAGGAATTCTATAAAACAATTATTGAACAATTCGGTAAGGAATACCTATGAACTCCGGGATCGAATGATATATATAGGATACTAGCCTGAGGAGACGCCAGGGGTTTTCTAGGAATGCTTGGGTGTTTTGATTGCATGCACTCGGTATGGAAAAATTGTACAACAGGGTGAAAAAAAATGTTCACAGGACAAAAAAAAGTACCAACAATGATTCTTGAAGCAGTTGCAATAAATGATTTATGGATATGGCATGCTTTTTGGAGTGTCAGGTTCGTTGAACGATATAAATATCTTAACATAATCATACCTATTCTTTGAACTTTCAAATGGAGTTTTGAGGAATGTTACATATGAAGTTGGTAATGTCGAGCATCAAGATGGGTATTACTTGGTGGATGGAATCTACCCAAAGTGGAGAATTTTAATATAGAGATTCAGAGTAACAACAAACGACAAAAAGAGCTATCTCACTAAAAAAAAGTGGCTAGCTATAGAAAAAAGATTGGACGAACATCCGGTATCTTGCAAGCAAGGTTTCTGATTTTACGAAATCCTGCTCGGTTTCATAATCCAAGAGTTCTATCAAAGATTATGTATGCTTGTATAATAATTCATAATATGACTGTAAAGTCTTAAAGAGGTGGATATAAAAATCATAAAACTAATTACTTAGATACGTTTAAGGGTTCTAAAAAAAGACCAAATAGAGATATAAACTCGATGGAGGAATATGTTATCATGGTTCAACATACCGAAGATCAAAGTGCGCACTTCCATTTGCGTGACCAGTTGGTTGACCATTTGTGGGCACATAAAAGAAGGAATAACATGAGTTCTTAGGAATGGTTTGCAGCACTAGTTTATGTTTGCAAGTTTGTTTCTTGTACTTTGTTGCTGAGGTTTTAAGTCTGCTACTTTATTGATTGTATTATGTATTAAGATTTGTATTTTTCTAATTATTTACTATTATTATGAAACTTATTTAATAAATTGATATCGAACCTTACCTTGAAATACACAATAATACAATAAAAATATACCAAATACATAATAGCACACACCTAAAACTTAAGTTAATCAGAGAAACATAAGTAGTACACACATGAACACTCAACAAATGATAATTCAAGCATATTACATTGCACCAAACATCTACATCTCATCCCTACATGTAATGACCCGCATTCTACGCATCGGAGGATCGTAGAATATTTATTTCTTTCCCATATGAAGTCCTATGGTCATATAACTTTGTGAAACATCCATTAGAGTCATTTCCCATGCTTATGATTTTTGTCGATTTTTAAATGACCATTTTGCCCCTAGTTGATACTGTTTTGGCCATAACTTTTGATTGGAAAGGAATTTTGACCTGAAACCACTTCCATTAGATTCGTTTGATGGTTTACCTTTCCGTAGAGTGGTCATAATAGCCAAACGGACTTACCGTTTGGGAGATATGGCTGAAACAAGGTTTGGAGGGTGAAAAACTGCTTAACCGGGCCAAATCGGGTGATTAGTGAGTAGGCCCATAACCCATTTCGGGATTAGGGTTATGGGAGGGCTGAAATGAGATAGAGAATCATTCCATTTCAGTTTTCTAGCCTCCACTTATCACCAAGGAACCCTAAAAATGGCCTCCAACCTCTAAATCACCTCCAAATCATCTTTTGGTCAAGGATTTGGCTTAGCAACCCCTAATCAAGGAAGATCTACACCAAATCAACATTGGAGCTGCTGTTTAACATTGGGATTCACATCAAATCAGAGATTTATTTCAGATCTTAGTTTATTTTGTGGCTAAGGTGAGTGATTTGCATAGTTTTACACTGATTATGGCTAATTAGGGGTGATTAGTGTTAGTTAGCGAATTTAAACATGATAAAATCCTGGAAAAATGTTTATAAAATTCGGAATGATGTTTTAGACCTCTGATATGAATTTGGGTTAATTTGGTTAAGTTTTTCTAATCCTATTCTTAGTTTCACCTAAACATGCTTAAGGGAAAATAGGGGGTTTTGGCTATGTTTGATCCATTTTAACCTATCATATTGTTGTTTTGGTGTTTGAGGTCACTTCTACTTGTTGCTATGACTGTATGGTATGCTTTGTGATTGATTAGAATAGTTAGAATGGTCGAAAACGCCGTCGAATGGCGTAAACTGCTCGCTGGAAGAACTGCAGGAAATCAGCCCGAATCGGACCGGATCGGTGGAAGCAAAGGCGATCCGAACCGATGGCGCGACCCAATCCGCCGATGCTTGAAGACCACGATTCGACGATGTGATTCGATTCGAGCCCTCCATCACGATCCACCTTCACGATCCGCTAGCAGCTCCGATCGCTAGAAGGAAGCATGACCCGATCCGACAGGGGCCCCACGAACTGATGAAGCACGACCCGATCCGAAGGAGCTTGTCACGAACCGATCTGTGGTGATGGACTTGGAGACCCCGACCCAATCCGCTGAGGGGTACTCGAACCGATCCGATGGAGCTGGAGGACCACGAGTTGATGGCGCGACCCGATCCGAATGAAGGAACTCGACCCGAACCAGTATGGTGGTTGCGAACCGAACTAGGAGGCTATGAACTGAATGAAGACCGATCCGGAGGATGATGACTAAAACCCGAGATGCAAAGGTAGTCCAATATGGGAAGTTAGAGCTCAGGATCCAATTGGGAACCAATGAGTTCACTTCATGGTTGGACTTTGCTGCGGGACGTGTGCTAAGGAGTTGTCGACGTTCATAACTTCGATTCACCACTAAAAATGAATGATGGGCTACTTATCAGTGCAGTAGGGTCATTATGACCTGAGGGGCAAGGTGATGGTAGCAAGACTACGTTATCAGTGCAGTAGGGTCATTATGACCTGAGGGGCAAGGTGATGCGTAGTAAGACTATGAGCCAGCGCAGATGGGGTGAACAACTCCATGGGGCAAGTGGACATAGTAAAGATTGGTAAGGCTATGAGCCAGCGCAGATGGGGTGAATAACTCCATGGGGCAAGTGGACATAGCGAGGAATTAGTGGCTACGTTATCAGTGCAGTGAAGCCATTTATGACTTCATAGGGAAAAGTGATCGTAGCAAGGAATGTTGGGTGATCGAAGTGGTGAATATCGTATACTTTACGCACTGAGTGAGAGATGTGAGGATGGATGCTATGCTTGATTATTTGCCATCATTATGACATGCACACCTCCCCCACCTCCGTATCTTTACACCGTTTGATATGGTACCTTAGAGTGTTGTACAGTATGTAGTGCTAACTCTTTGGTTGCAGGTCCAGGTTCAGGTATGTTTTAGTCTACCTGTTATTGTTCACTTTAGATGCTTATCGCTCATACCAGGCTTTATGTCTGACCCAGAGTTTTATGTCTCCTCTTATTACTCTGGGTGCTCACACGAGCAGACTAGAGACAGGTTAGCTGGTGATGCGCGAGTAGCTGATTCGGAGGAGGGCAGGAGGCTTCCACGTATGATATATATATACACATTCTCCCTGTGTCGTTGGTGGTCGCTACTTGGGCATTAGTAGTGTACCTCATTTATCTTACTTTTGCTTTGAGACAGTTTGGAAAGTTGTAATAAGCTGTATGTTGGATTTCCGCTGCTATGATGTTTAGTTCTGATTTCCAGCTTATGCACTGTCTGTCCTATTTTATGTCAAGTATGTTATTATTATATTTTGTTCTATGCGCTGTGAGACATTCTACAGGTTCTTCGTATGTTCATTTCCTTCTTCCTTTTCCTTCTGACGACCCGTTCCGTGCTAACTGGACATGTGTACAGCGCACTTTTGGAGTAAGTGTCGGTTGGTACGGGGCGGGCCGTCACACTACACAAACCATTGCCGCTTCTGCTACCACTGCCTCTTACTTTCTTGCAGGTTTCCAACTACTCAATTACTAATTTCTATTGTAAAGGAGAAAGCTTACTGAAGTCACAAGTCCTCAGTTTAATAAAATTCTTCGCTTGCAGCAAAGCTTTTTTCTCATCGTGAGCTCGTCTCCTAAACTCTCAGTCATCCATGATTTCCTTATGAAATTCAACTTCGTCGCGGGGTATTTGAGCTGAAAAATTAGTTATGTGCTCTCTTGTTTCTCTAGAAGAAGTCTCTAAAGTTCCTACAAATCTAGAGAAATCTATACTCCGTTTTTTCAACTGAATTAACTTATTTCTACCCATAGGTCGTCCGTTGCTGCTTTCGTATAAAGAAGATATTTCCTGCGAACTTGGACCGCTTAATGGAATTGAATCAGAGTAATTCATTCTTCTTGCTTTATTTTATTGCTTGAACATGAATTTGATCGGATTCTTCCATTTCGGTAAACTAGACAGAAGCTCATAACAATCTAAAAATTTGAATGGTTGTTCGTACAGTAGTTGGTACGCCTTACGTGATACTTCGATCTTTAAGATAGAAGCACAAGGGTATCAATATATAGAACTACTAACACACAATATAGTATAAAAGAAAATTAAAATAATAAAGTACTTACAATATCATAAGGAGCAGCCTCGATTTGTAGCCTATTTTGCAATCTGTTAAATATTGCCAAACAGTTTTGGCATGCGGCGTTCATAACCGGATACCCTCCTCTTAACGATCCCCATATCCTATTCATTAGTTCCAAAGTGTTTTAAAACTCTACAACTCCTTCCCAAAGTTTTTGACCTTTCATATTATTGCCAGGAATATTGTCTTGAGAAATGCGTGTCCACCTGATTTATCAAGCGAAACATACATCCCAAAAGTAAACTTACATTGTTTTTTTCTGCTGTCAGCTGGTGTTTATTCCTCTTCGACATTTTCTTCCTCAAAGTCATCTATACCGATTTCTGTCCCTATTATATCTGCATTTATGTGTCATCTATCAAAATTGCTAGTTAAGGATTTCCACTTCTTGTTATATTCTGTACTAGGAGTTATAATAAATTTGGCATCTCCTTCTACATTGCTTGCCTCTTGAAATTCTTCCTCTTCCTCTTGCTTTGAGCTAAAATGGTTTCTTCGTTAATAGGAGAACTGTGTGCATAATAAAATTATCGTTGAAGATTCTGCATTGCTTCATAGTCACAAATCTCTGTCTGTTTCGCATTAAGGTAATCGTGTTGACTTTGATCGTTCTGCATCATCGTTGACCTATATGACGGATGATCGTCGTATGCACCTACAATAGAACGTTGATGATAATGTTGTTGTGGGGTGGTAAAATGAACAAGAGGAAAGTTAGGAGAAGCGAACGGTTGGTACGGTTGGCTATAAGGAAAACCTGAATACAAGAAGTATTCATACTCAAGCAATGGATGGACTTGTTGCTGTTGTTGTGTTGGACGTTGAGTGGAAAATCTGATGGAATGCGGTTTGGACATTGGTTTTTTTACCCATAACCTTTTTGCCAGATCATTTGGATGCAAAAGACATTTTGTAGAAGTAGAAGTTGAAAAAAAATATATACGTTTTTGTGGAAGAGAAGATAATGGATTGATGAAGATATAGTGATGTAAAATAAAGTCGATGCACTAGCCGTTGAGGGTATCGATTGTATAAAGTATAACAGCAAAGTGTTTGTTGTTACTCACTTACAATGGAAAAGACTTTGCCGTTATAAATGTGTAATGGCAAACACTTTGCTATTATACTCCACCAACCTATATTCAGTGAACCAACCACGAAATAGTCACGGGGGACTGGATAAGGCACACTTGAATGCTCCATGGCTTGTTAAGTAACTGAATAAGTCACTGTTGGTTATGCTCTAAGCTGTTAGTTGTAGTGCAGTTCCCTTCTTTGTACTACTGTGCTTATCATGTTCTGATGATGGCGCATTGTGTCACTTTATCTCTTTTTTCTCTAGTGCCAAAAGATGGGGAGACCATCCCTGTTTCACTTTACATGTATAAGACTGTTAATGCAATCATATTACACGTATATTTTTGTTTTATGAGGGCGCTATATCCTTGTTTGTGTGTAGCTTTCAGTGTGTCATGCTTTGGTACCATTCATACAAATACCGACACAGTGATGTAGTATTGGTCTTGTTGTCACCTTATATTTTGATTGTCATTTTTCATTGTTCTCTATTGAACTGAATATTGTAACCTTCGATTGTCTTTGGTGCTTCGTAAGTATATTGTCTTTAAGTACCTTGGCCATGGTTTTGAGATCATGTTTGATTATATTTTGTTATGGTTTGCTTCATCGGGTCTTCCTTTGTGCATCATCCACCGACCTGGTTCTAATGGAATCTCCTAAGAACGATGGTGTAACATATATGTACATTACTGATTTATGACTCATGAATTACATTTTTCAAATGCAAATTTGTTTCCAGTAACTGAATTAGTAAATTTCACATTAGTTAAATTGGAAGGACACACTTATAAAACACTACTAGACTAGAACATAACATATTCGTTTCAAATTGAAATTTTCATGTGTTTCTATTTCTTATAAACAGTGAGACGGCTATACCTGTGGAGCTAGTGCAAATAATGACCATCTTTTCATGAATGACAAATATGTTCATTTACTCCTTAGCTAATACCCAAAATAGGAAAGAGATGATTCATACAAGCCACAAGTGTCCATTTCAATTTAAAATACCAAATAATATAGATAAACAAACAAAAAAACAAACATGAATCACCCTCACTTTGAAGATAAAACGTATAAATGTTTATTAAAACTCAAATGATGTGGAGTCTATAAATTAATAAACCTAGTAGGTGGCAGATATGCTAGCAATTAACAATACATAGATTATAGATGTTCCAAACTAATAAATAACTAGTGTGTAACTCGTGCGTTGCATATGACAATGTTGTTAACAATAATGATTATATGTTATTTATTGTTAAAGTAGTATGTTAAACAACTTTTTCAAATTTAATCGCGATATATCAATTACAAACTAAAATGATATTCAATTTTCGCCATCTACATATATCTTTAGCTATTAATGTCTTAACTGAAAAAATACTAAATTTCTTAATAATATAGATGTGAATAATTTATGTTATCTAAGATATAATCATTACATGTATGAGTGAATAAATTACTTTACCATTCTTGGTGTATAGTAATTTGTATATACATTCAACTATAATTTTGTAAACATATATAAACGAAGGAATGAATGTTAAATAATTTAAGTTATTTATATATTTTATAATCAACATAACTAATTCGATTAAAGAGTTAAATGTAAAAGAACTGAAATAAATAAAGAAACACTTTGTACGTATGTGTAACTGAGATGCACTTTCATTTATTACTTAGTTTTAGTTTTTTAATTTTTTTTAATCTTTGTAGTCAACTGTATATTTCATGTTACTATAAGGATCATAATTACAATTGTGATAATTGCAAATTAATGTTATGTAGCATCAAGGTGAATTGTGATTTGGATATAGTTTGTAATGTATTGAAAGAGGGAATATTATCATTTTTTAATCAATTAATCTATGCATTCACATGTTAACATTGTAAAATATAAATTTATCCTTTAAAAGTTGTTAAAAGTAAAATTACGTGATGCAATGAACAGCTACCTTTTTTACAATAAATAAATTGAGAATTAAAAGAGATATTATATTTAAGTATGCATTTACGTTACATCGTTTGACTAAAGAAATTATTTTATTATTAATTTTAATTGTGCAGGAATATTGCATATATTGAAAGTATAAGATTTGTGTGATAGATTAATAAATGACAGTTAATCAAATATTTAAATAACCTAAATATAAGATTTTTACAATTAATTAGATATATGGACTTAAGCGTAAAATATTTAGAGAAAACTAAGATGGGTTTTTAAGTAATTGTGAAAATAATAATTAAATCTAGATGTTGAAGCTAATGAAATTCTACATCTTAATATTTGACAAATTTGCGGACGAATTGTTATAACATAAATTTATTATTATCGTTAATGTATATAATTTGCATTATGCAATTTTTTTTTATCAGTACGTTGATGTACCTGCAATATGCATATTAAATTTTCAAAACATTAGTTGACTAATTTTATCAATTAGTTTACAATTTGGATCAATAAATTAGTTTAATAAAGTGGGTCTTAATGTAAAATATTAAGAGAAAACCGGGAAACAATTGTAAATAATTATATAATTTTTTAAAAGTAGGTGTTTGAATGTAAAATAGTGCAAGAGATTAGTAAACAATTGTAAAATGACAAATTTTAGAATTTTAAAAATAAAATATCTAAAATCGGAGAGAATTAAGAAAAATGGAGATAACTCCTAAAATTAATGTAAGAGATTAAAATTCTTCTGCTTTACTGTTATGTAATAGATATGCTAACAATTAACTATTTACAAAAAAAGTCTTAAAAAATAAAGGAGCGTTTATGTACAAACTAATAAATAATCAACCAAAATAGATCAAAAAATTGGACATTGCCACAAACACAAGTAAATGGTGGTATGATGGACGTTTTGACCAGAAAATCAGCGAAGGCTACAAGAAGAACTATATGCATGGCGAAGGCACCGTTCATACAGATATTGACACAGCAATGTAGTATTGATCTTATTGTCGCCTTTGATGTTTTTTGTGTGAAAAACTATATATCCAAATAAATTTTATGTTGCAATAAATGTGAAATGCATATAAAAATTTGTTGGAAGAATATTTATATGTGCGTTAATGTAATTATTTGGTGTTTGGGGAATTTTCTTGGGTTAAAATAGTGTGTTTCAAGTAATTAAAGCTTTAAAAATGTTCACCTCGTTCAAATTAAATATGAAATGTCCATTTTGAATAAAAATGTAAATTTTAAGTAAAATTGAGTTAAAATAATAATAAGAGTGGTTAAAAATATATTGAAACATATTTTGATGTTTCGGTGATGACCTAATAAATTTTTGTAAGTTTTGAAGTTAAACATGTGTATGGAGAAGAAAAACCCTTAAAATTTGTGAAAATAAGACCTTAAAGTATTAATTACCTCCCTATGCCAAACTCTAATTTAATCTCCTAATTAAAGCCTAAATAACTTGCTAATGATGGGTTAGTAGAGAGAGTTCTGGAAACATACATGGTTTCCCTTTGCAGCTAAAACTCCTTTACTTTCACTAAAAAGGAAAACCATGGCTTAAATTTAATTATCTCGCTTCCTACATAAAAAAAGAGAAAGTAAAGCCTAAAATTTGTGTTTAACAGGCAACCCATTCAGCTATCATGCTCTCATTTCAATCTTGTTCCATTTCATTAAAATCATTTACTGCATATTTTGAAAATCCCTTGCATGTTTTTGTAAGTACTAATCCTACAGGTGTGGAAGCTCAAAGAGAAGCTCCAAAGTCCATCTCTTGACCCAATTCAAAGCTTGTTTCCACAAATATTTGTTGTAAATCTAGATGAGTTCCCCCTTACACATTCAAAATTTCTATCAGTAAAAAAATAATGAATCTGTGCTTGATAGAGTAGGTTTTCATTCATATTTTTACTGTAAGATTCAAGGCAGCAAAACATGACACAAGTCCATGTTTTTGGCTGCATAGTTTCTTCATTTCTCAATGAAAGGATACAATTCTTTTTCCTAAGTGTTTTTATATAGTTCTAGTTTATGCCTATAAAATTTCATCAAAACCTGAGTTGGTTTGGTGGCCTAAATTGGCCAGAAAGTTGCAGTGTCATTGTGATTTTGACCTCGGAAAATGCATGTTGCCCGGGTCGACCCATACTGGAGTTGGGTCAACCCTTACTGGAGTTGGGTTGACCCATGGGTTGACGTAATCCTTTGATGGGGTCAACCCATCCAGGGTAAAACACCCAGGAAACATGTAGTGTTTCCAGTGAAGTTTCTATGATTTTAAATCTTACTTGTTGCATTCTTGAGCCTGTTTAATGACAAATTTGAGTGCTTTACCATGCATCTAACAACACTCATAATCAAGTATTACTTCATGAATTCTAGTGTTGATTTTGTGGCTTGCTTCAATAATGAAGAAGCCTTATATATATCATGAAATTCTAAGTAGTTTTGGTGACAGGTTGGTGTGCAATTCTTGTAATGTTTCCCATGTGCCTCCGAGTACACCTACATATATTAATAAATCATTTATGTAATATTTGAAGTAAAGAAATATGGTTTTGGAATAATTTCTAAATGAGATTTTATGAATTTTATAAATAATTTTATTTATACAACAATTTCATAAGCTTAATGATTTTCAAATATTTTTCGAAAACAATTTTTCAAACCGTTCTTCTAAAGTGTATTTTCTAATATAAAATCAAACATTCTTACACCCTTCGAAGGCATGATTGTGATTAAACAATGTTGTAAATCTCGTGGCATAGGACAAGAATGCATATGAGATCGGTTAATTACAGACTTGCCTAATTGAAGTTACTATTTTCTAGTGATTTTTGGTGTTTTCTGGTGTGGAATTGACTAGCTGTTTGTAAACCAGCAGTGAGAATGTGTGGTATGTGATGCACAGTTACCATTATTCGGGTTACTATCTAAGAGTTGCGACACATTCTTGTTGTGCAAGTACACGCTTCATAGTAAAGATTCAGTGTGTATTAACTTAACCAAAGTAGTCAAGTTACACTAGACTGAGACAGGTCGAAGTGAAATGATACTCAACCGGGATGGGTCGCAGTAATACTCTATTCGACTGAGACGAGTCATAGTAAAGTTATACTTGATCGAGATGGGTTATGGTAATATTCTACTCAATCGAGACGGGTCGCAGTAGTATCTTACTCCATCGAGACAGGTCGTAGTAACATTATAATTGACCGAGACAGGTCTTGGTGGCACTCTAATCGAACGAGACGGATTGCGGTAATATCTTACTCGATCGAGATGGGTCGTCGTATGATGATTGCACGTGTTTGAATACTTGGAAAAATATAGTTTTCTTCTGATGCACGTGGAAGTTTTGTAGGTTGAATTCAAAAATTATGATGTTTCTGTAGTTTTGTGCTAGTTGATGATTGCACGACTTTAAAATAAATATTTCATGTATATATATGTTAGGGAATGCGGAATGGATCGTTTAGGCAAAACTAACACAAGAGGGGGGTGAATAGTGTTATTAAGGAATTTAACAAAATCTAAAACTTAAATGATCTACTATATGAATCACACACCATAGAGATAATCATAGACACAGAATCAAACACAAACACAGAAATAAAAAGAAATAAAATGGAGAAAAGGAAAGAGCACACCGGATTTTATACTGTTTCGGATTACTCCTACGTCCAGTCCCATGCAACGCTGGATTGCACAGAGTTTTATTACTATATCAATATCCAAGTACAACACCCTTGATTTCACGACCACAAGGTTACCATCGATTCCACTACCACCCTTGATTTCCCCGGCTACAAGGTTTACACTGTTTCCTTCCTTGATTTCACGGCTATAAGGAACACACCATTTCTAGACTATCCCAAAACAATCCCAAATGATTACAACAGCCCTATAACTCTTCAATAGCACTTCATTCAGAGAGTAAGGAGTAGAGAGTGAGAAGAGAAAAAGTTTTATATAATTAGAATTAAAATCGGCAGAGTATAAGTGTAGAAATCATAAAAATATGAAATAATAATGGAGGAATTAAAATGGATGAAGATGGAGAAGAAGAATGATGAAAAAATTTGAAATCAACCCCTATTTATAAGAATTGAAAGGTTACAACACTTCTGGAACGTTACAAATGGCGAAATGACACTTCCTTTCAAAACTGAAAATATGACAGTTATATGTCGACATGGCCACATATGTATGTTGACATATGTTAGTTCAAAATTTGAAATTTGAGTATTTTTCATGTGTTTTAATATATATACAATTCTGGAAATTCTTGAATTAAAACATAGTGATACAATTAAGTATTATAAAGTAGAAAATCATATGAAATCATAAATATAAATTATATGAACATATTCATAAAATTTTAAAGTTTAAAACTATACAAATATATAAGTATAAAAGTATATAACTATAAATATATATAAACTTATAATCTTTAAAACTCAAGTTTAAAATCAAATGTAAAATAGAAAAACTTAATTAAAATTTAAATAGAATTTGAAAATAAAATTTGAAATTAGAATTTGAAAAACAGAATTTCAATTTGAACTTGGAGTGCTATTCAGAGTCTTAAATAAACTAGACTCTATTACTATACTTATCTTGAACTCTTAAACTCATGATTTTTTGATTACTCATGAGCCTTGAATCTTCTTTGAATTCTGAATTTCTTGAATATCTAAAACTCTAAAATTGTACAGTTTTTTGTATTAATTCCTGTATACAAATCATGCATATATGTATATGTATATGTATATGTATATGTATATGTATATATTCTAGATAGAGATGTTAGCATATATTTTATAATCAATTAATATTGAAATAAGGTTGTTGTCATCAAAACTCCATTCTCCAATAATCTCCCCCTTTTTGATAATGATAACCTTAGTTTATAAAATATTCATACCTGTTGATGCCGATTCTTCTAATACTCCCCTTGTCACTATGAATCCTATTACTCTACTTAAACTAAGTCTATATTTTATAATTTCTCCCCCTTTGGCATTATCAAAAAGAAATTCTAAAAATACTCCCCCTAAATCCTATAACTCCTATATTAAAGTAAAGTACTCCCCCTAAATCCTAAATATATATATATATATATAATCATAAAATACTCCTCCTAAATTCATGACTATACAATAATCAATACTAAGCATATAAACAAACCAATCCAAATATCATAATTACATATGTTTTAAGTAATATACACAAATCAATCCAAGCACACCAATCAAGTAATATTTACATATGTTTTAATACAGGTTTTAAGTCAAGCAATCCAAACAAATTCAAACAAATTAAACCAATCAAATCATACCAACTAATCAACCGTTTCTTGGGACTTCTACTCAACAATCTTCTCCAAATATAGGATCCTTCTTGATGATCTACCAAATTTCATCTTCTTTTGTTGGTGGTGCCTTAGCGAGATTGTTGTCTTCATCTCTGAAAAGAGAAGAGATTAGCCAACGGATGGCATCAAAGTGCGCCTCTTTCTGTTTAAACATCTTTATTTGGCTTAGATGACCCTGGTTTCGTAGTACAATGGAAAGGATGCTCTTGAAGGAATTCAAAGTATCTTCAAGATTTTCACTTAAGTTATGAATTGGATTTGCCATAGTTTTGATAAGAATTGAATAGAGAAGAAGGAGAAATGAAATAATGAATTTTTCTGAAAGAAGTAGGCTTAAATAGGGTCTAGAATTCGTTGGATTTGAATGGACATGAGTTAGTTATTTAAATTTAAATTTTGAAATATTTTGAAAAACTGGCAATTGTATGTCGACATAGTCAACTATGTATGTCAAAATACTTATTAAAAAATTTGAAAATTTGAAAATTTTGAATCTTATGTTCTTATATTATATTATATTTAATTCTAAAGTTTTTATATTAACTTAAGGAAGATTTAACATAAATAAAACTCCATTCATTACTTTTTAAAAAAGAAAATACATCCAACTAATTAAGACACACTTAAATATGAGATTCGAAAGCAAATACAAGCAAATACTAAAGATAACTTAAACTAGATAGGCTAGTTTTCAGTGGATAATGAGGAGGAAGATGAAATTCCAAGCTTTCTTCCTATCTTGCTCATGAACTTAGTCATTTTGGAAAAACTCTTTTTGTGCTTCTTTTGATTTTTGACTATATTCACTTGTTTTTCAACAACCATCCCTCTAGAAATGGTTCTAGTGTTGATTGGACACTCAACACTTTCCAAAGAAGTTTCTTCTTCTTCTTCAATTTCCATAGGCTCTTGTTGTTGTTGAATTCGAGCTTGTTTGTCTTCGAATGTCTCATAAGGTTTGAAAGTGAGTGGAATTTGCATAAGGTGTATGTTTGTGGAGTCAAACACCTTTCCTAGCACAAATTCTTCTCCATGAAGATCAACTCTGAAATATTTGAAAATACGAGTGAGATAAGCTCCATAGTAAAGAGTGTTTTCTCTTGATGATGTTTCTATGGGCTTAAACTCTCTTAAGATCATGTCAGCCCAATTGATGTTATATCCACCAATGATAGCAAAGAGTGCTTTGGACCTTGAAAGTTGGGTTATTAAAGTTTCCGGATTGAGGAGTGATGGTATGTTGAAGGAGAAGGTTTACGATTCTTGTTTTTGGGCGGAAAAAGCGATTTTTGAACTTGATGTTAGCATTGCTTTCAGAAATGTCGTGGTAAGTTTCTAAATCGGTTTTATCAATTTTGAAATCCGAAAAATCCAAGCATGTGCTTCTACAATTTAAAATATTTCCCAAGATTTTGCAATTCAGAACAATTTGCGTGCCTTTGACGCTACTCCAAATTTGACTTCATTGCCTTCGAAAAATCTGCGATTAAGATTCGCATATAACATCTTGACAAGCTTCGGATAACACACTTCATCGTTATCCCTTGAGTCCAAATAATCTTAATACTTCATTGTGATTGAAGAGAGAGATAAGATCATAGGATGAAAAGTCTCCAAAGACGGCGAAAGCACCCGTACTGACTTTTGCATTAGGTAAATAGTCAACATAGGTTTTGATTGCCTCCTTATCGTCGTTGAGATAACCTTTGATGGTTTTGGTTAGTTTCAATTTCTAAGATGAACTTGAGGAAGAGCCATTGAAGTATTTGTTTTGAAGAGTATTGAATTGTGAATGAAAGGTAGAGAGAATAGATGTATAAATAGAAATTAAATGGATATGAATTGAATAGGTACAACTTTTCAGAAATCAATGACACCTTCTCAGACACTCGGAGTTGGTAAAAAGTTGGAGGGAAGTTTGAAAGTTTAAACCTTTGAAATTCAAAATTTGAATTTCAAATTACAGGCTGATATGTCGACATATAGACATATGTATGTCGACATATATGTTTAATTTCAAGGGACACATGGTTTTTGTGACTTTTGGTTTAAATTTTCGATTTATATTTCAGGTTTGATTATTTCCTGAAACAATACTAATCCTAGCAAAACATCCAAATTTTATTTTATTAATTATTATTTTGAATTTCAAAAATCAAATTTCAAAATTGAATTTTAAATTTCAAGTTTGAATTTTAAAATTTAAATTTCAAAAGCAACCAAAACAAAGCAAACAACACATCCATTCAACCAAAAAAATTAATTAAGGCGTACCCGGTTTTTAGTTTCTTTTCTTCGATATTTTCTGAATTCTGAATTGTCGTGAAGCACATGTTTGAGTTTCCATTTTCTAGCTCTTCGTCACTTGACAATGAGTCTGAATCGTCTAAAGTTGTGGCGTATGCTCTCTTTCTCTTCTTTGATGAATTGTTATTATCTGTTTGTTGAATCGATTTATCTGGATATAGACACATTCTTTTCATATGGCCTGGTTTATTGCAGTTATAACATCGACCAACATTTTTTTCCGAACTTCCTTGGTTATTACTTTGAAAATTATTTTTCTTTCTGTTTCTTAAAATTTTTCTGAAATGTCTTGTCATTACGGTTGTCTCTTCATCGTCTTCATTGCTTGAGTCAGAATCATTTGTTGTTGCTTTAAATGCTATTGATTTCTTTTTAGTTGGCTTGTTTCCTTTCTTTTCTGTAATTGGACTTCAAAAGACACCAGATTTCTGATTAACTCCTTAATTCTCATTTCATTGACATTATGGGCTTCTTCAACCGCAAATGTTTTCTGATCCCATTCAGAAGTCAATGAACTCAATATTTTTCTGACTTGGTCTTCTTCAGAATAAGTTTTTTTCAGGTGTTGTTAATGAATGCACTATCTCTTGAAATCTGCAATACATATTGGAGATAGATTCATTCTCATTCATTTTGAATAACTCAAACTGATTAACTAACATTGATATCTTTGTTTGTTTAACTTTACTTGTTCCTTCATGAGTAACTTGTAAAGTTCTCCAAATTTCATGAGCAGATTTACAAACTAACACTCAATTAAATTCATTCCTATCTAATGAACAGAATAACATATTCATGGCTTTAGAATTTCTTTGGGCAGCAACCTTTTGTTCATTAGCCCATTATGCAAAATTAGTTGTGGGTTCTATATATTCAGTCTGTGTGATATTCCATGTGTCTAATCCTACTGATTGTAAATATATTTTCATTCTACATGCCCAATATGAATAATTACTACCATTAAACAGTGGTGGTCTAGCAATGGACCGACCTCTACAAAAGAACTATTATTGCCAGTGTTGGTTTCCATTTTAAATGTTTTCAAAAATCAGATTATGAACTTTATGAAATATCTTGCTCTGATACCAATTATTAGAAAATGCGGAATGGATCGTTAAGGAAAAACTAACACTAAAGGGGGTGAATAGTGTTTTTAAGGAGTTTAACAAAATCTAAAACTTATATGATCTACTATATGAATCACACACCACAGAGATAATCACAGACACAGAATCAAACAAAAACACAGAAATAAACAGAAATAAAATGCACAAAAGGAAAGAACACACCGGATTTTATACTGGTTCGAATTACTCCTACGTCCAGTCCCACGCAGCGCTAAATTGCGTAGAGTTTTATTAATATACCAATATCTAAGTACAACACCCTTGATTTCACGGCCACAAGGTTACTACTGATTCCACTACCACCCTTGATTTCCTCGGCTACAAGGTTTACACCGTTTCCTTCCTAGATCAATCCCAAATGATTACAATAGCCCTATAACTCTTTAATAACACTTCGATTCAGAGAATAATGAGTAGAGAGTGAGAAAAGAAGAAGTTTTATATAATTAGAATTAAAATCGGCAGAGTATAAGTGTAGAAATCATAAAAATATGAAATAATAATGGAGGAATGAAATGGGATGAAGATGGAGAAGAAGAATGATGAAAAAATTCGAAATCAACCCCCATTTATAAGATTTGAAAGGTTGCAACGCTTCTAGAACGTTACAAATGGTGAAAAGACACTTCCTTTCAAAATTGAGAATATGACAGTTATATGTCGACATGGCCACATATGTATGTCAACATACGTTAGTTCAAAATTTGAGTATTTTTCAAGTGTTTTAATATATATATATATATATATATATATATATATACACACACACACAATTCTGGAAATTCTTGAATTAAAACATTGTGATATAAATAAGTATTATAAAGTAGAAAATCATATGAAATCATAAATATAAATTATATGAACATATTTATAAAATTATAAAGTTTAAAACTATATAAATATATAAGTATAAAAGTATATAACTATAAATATATAAAAACTTATAATCTTTAAAATTCAAATTTAAAATCAAAAGTAAAATAGAAAAACTTGATTAAAATTTGAATAGAATTTGAAAATAAAATTTGAAATCAGAATTTGAATTTGAACCTGAACCTGAAGTGCTATTCAGAGTCTTACATAAACTAGACTCTATTACTATATTTATCTTGAACTTTTGATTTCTTGATTACTCATGAGTCTTGAATCTACTTTGAATTTCTTGAATCTCTAAAACTCTAAAACTGTACAGTCTTCGCTATTAATTCCTGTATACAAATCTTGCATATATGTGTGTGTGTCTATATATATATATATATATATATATATATATATATATATATATATATATATATATTCTAGATAGAGATGTTAGTATATATTTTATATTCAATTAATATTGAAATAAGGTTGTTGTCATTAAAACTCCATTCTCCAACAATATATGCGTATCTTTGAATCATGTAAAGATTTTTGAGTAAGTATATAGTGATTTCATTCCAGCGGATTTAAACTCTTATCAGATTTCTGCGTTCACGATACTTATGACTTGGTATTTCCCTATTGTGATTACCGTGATGCTATTTGTGTTCCTTTGTTGAAGGCATCCTTATGATAAACAATGTCATTTCATTCCTTTATGATATAAAGGAATGTTTCCCCTAGTAGTTTATTATCTCTATCTCACCATATACTATTTGTCGGGTTCAAGTTAGACTGACCTGTGTGCTTCTTGGGTCAGACTGAGTTGCAGGTTAGGTCCTTCTGGAATATGTTTTGCAGTTCGTCCTAGGATATCATGTTCTGCCTTTTTTGGATCGCGTAGTTTATGTAGTGGTTTTTATGGTTCTTTCTAGACACTTTTGATGTCCAAAAGTCGGGAACGACACCCAACGAGTTCCGTGATAATGGAACCAAACGTCCAGTATGGAAAATAGTGCAGAAAAGTAAATCACACATTATTTATAGTGGTTCGGTTCGTGAGAACCTACGTCCACTTTGAAGGTTTTGCTCTTTTGTTCACTTGAATATCAAAAGTACAATGGTGGGAATAATGGTTTCAAACGACTACAATGGCAATGGTGGAAAGCAAGTCTAGAAAGGTCCAAGTTAGAGCTTCTTTCCTTCTTCTTAAAATGCCAAGGCAGTCCAAAAAGTCCAAGTATCCAAAAATGAGGTAGATTTCTTCTTCTCGGGGTGATGGAGCAAGTTTCAGAGTCCAATATGCAATATTTTCTTCCCAAAGTGTCGAGAGAGCAAAAATCCAACATTTTATTCGCAACAGAATGAGGGGTATTTATAGCAGAAGCAGGTATGAGCAAGGGCACGTGGTCATGTAACCCACATTTTTTGTCTTCTGGGATTGGTACCGATCCCCAAGGACTTAGCTATTTCTGCTCCTTCCTTGAAAAACTTGAACGTACTTCCTATGCTGGTTTCATATCTCCAAAGATGGAATGCAAGCACCGATCTGGAAGTTGAAGGGGTTTGCACCGATCCAGAGAGGCACGGTTGTGGGAATACGAATTGTTTTATACCGATCCGAGAAGAAGGGAAAGACGCATCGATCCCTGAGCACTTGAAATTTTTTTGGATGGAAGCTGAGTGCCGTGCAAATACATATCTGATCCCGGGATATGAAACCGGGAATTTCAATGGTTGGTGAATACCGATCCCCAAACACTTTGCCATATGAAAGCAGTTTTGACGAACTGAAACGACCATACTTTTGTGACTCCATCTGAGCTTGATTCTTGGGTGTTTGAACTATGGTTCTAAGTCGTTTCGTCATGCGATGGGCCGAGTCGTATGGACCTAGATTATTTCTTATAGCCAGCCCAAAAGGCTGGACAACGCTTTCCCGCCAAAATATGTCGTGTGTTAACATGACGTGCTTTGAGTTAAGTTTTTTTAATAGCTGTAGAGATCCCCAAGCCGTATCTAGCGATTGGTCGTGATTTTTCCATTGAGCAGTGCACAAGGACAAAGAGGGAAGGCATCCCTTGGCATATAAGACAAGGCTCGGTGAACAGTCCTTAAAACCAAACATGTACAGAACAAATGAATAAAATAGCTGAAAGTACAAACTAGCATTTCTTTTACATTGTTATTTGTATACCAAATATTATTGACGTGCTAACGTATTGATAATAGCTACATTGGCTATGGTAAATTCTCATTCGAAAAAAAAAAAAAAAAAAAGATGGCTAACGCCAAGTATTCTCTTTTGCTGTAACGATAGAATCGATCTCCATTGCAGTTCTTATTAAAAAAAAAAAAACACCAAGAAAATTGCAAATAACACCATTTCAGCTGAAATTCTAAACCAACTAACTGAGAAAAAAGTAAAAACAAAGATAAATGAATAAATCAGTAAAATTAACATAAACATAAAACATATTAGTTTCACAATCATTTACCATTACCTTGTAAGTGGTACTAATACACCAATTTAGCTGTAAATTTAGAGCTAATGCATCGTTGAATGATAAGAGAACATATTTATCATTGACATAAAACTCTGACTTTGGACAATAAAATCGTAAACTTGAAGTGCTGAAGCAGTTGAGACTGGAATAATACCAAAACATCCGTTATACGCCTGAGTTCAGACACTCTATATTACATGATCCTATATAGTAAAACATTATGAAAGATGCTTACCTAAATCATCATTTCATAAATACTTGGGTACAAAATCATGAAATTTTCTTAAACAGGATGCTTGACAAATCTAGCCAGGGTATCCCATACTGCATTGCATTCCTTTCCAAGAAATGATCCTCCTCCGGTCTCTTCCCCTGACTGATCTTGCAGCCATATTACCACTGACTGGCTCCCCTAGTCCCACTTCCATAATTGACATATTTACTTTTTGGTCGTTTTGTGTACCAAAATGAAAATCAAATAGCATAGCCAAGCATTTCACTTGATGAGACAAAATGAAGTTCTCACATTCCAATGGCAACATCTTTAGGATGTGAAGATTTACCTGTGTGGCACACATGCTAATAAGAATAAAAAAAGGACATGATCCAATTAATATTTGAGTTTTCAATTATCTATCTTCACCTTTCCCAGTATTTACTAGGAAATCCAGTGTTTATTTTTAACAAGTAATGCAACTTCAAGTAGTTCGCACTACAGAAGTTACTAGCATGAAATGTATAAACATAATTTGAAGTGATTTCCATACCTTGGACTCCATGGCACGAAGTTCATTAAATAGTTCTCTGTTGTAATTAGAATCATCATCGGACAAGAAGCTTAAAACAAAAAACGGAGGCCTCAAAGGATATTCCAAGCTTATCTTGACCTACAAAAGATCACGTGTTATACATTACACAAGAATTACAGGAGTAAAAAGCGAGTAAACCCATATTAAACTATGTATTGGGATTGATTTAGTGAAAATACAAGGTTAGGTGAAATGTATTTTGGAAGGTACTTGTAAAAACAAGTTTACAAAAGAGTAGCTATATTTTCTACAAAACAAATTGCAATCAATTATTTCACAACTAAGCAATATTACCTTTGCTTCCAACTTCACAGTTTTGCCATTTTTATCTTTTTGAGCAAGCACCATATTATACTCACTCGTACCATACTCCTCCCATTGATTTTCACCATCAATGGCTGCATTTTCAATTTCTAACATACTACATGTTTTATCATCACGATCGCTCTCACTATCATCCATAAGTTCTAAATCATCATCGTACTTATTAAAACTCTGTGATTTGTTCATTTTTCTGGGTGTTATGCTTTTGGAAATCAGTGCTAGTCCCCTTGAGTGTTCAAGTTCGGAGAAACTATTAGATGTATCTAATGTCCTGACATGTTCTTCCGGTGTAGTTGATGCTAGTGCGGCGACTGGGAGCTCTCCATCTTCCCTTGTAGATTCTTTCTCCTCCCAAGGGGTTACAGATCTTTCTCTGCCATTTGTGTTAGGATTTGAAACTTGCTCAATGGCATTGGTAGATGAAGACTTCATATTTTGTCCAGTGAGTGACCACTGTTGTAAAGAGCATAATGGAACATACGAGGCCCACGGTACATTTTTGTATGAGAGCGATGGTAAATTGAGTTTGGCTAAGGTGTCGAGTTGCTCCCTGCATATGCAAGCAGAGAGATTCCAAATTTCAAACATGTTAAGCATATTACATTGGTTTTAATATTTAAATTACATTGCATGAGACCTATTTTACAAAGAAGTGGGATTTAAATTTCCTGTTATATTATACAATCTAGGATTACTAATGACAGGTAGTACTCACACATGTAATATCAAACGCATTAAATCAAATCTTCAGAATATCATCTTATATAAAAGAGTCACACATGCTGTTTTTTTTGGAAATCTTCTAGTGAAGCACAATTCAGTGTTTATTACTATTTTTGGAAGGAAGCTAAACTTCTTCAAACAAAATATATTTAGGGTTTACGCGGACATACAAAAATTTAGTGACACGAGATCTTAACCAATATATTTTCTTTTGTTTTCCACCTATAACCATATCCAACGATCTATGTTTGTTGTGTCAAATTTTGTTTTATTGTGCCATATGTATGTGTATATATTCTATATATAACAAACACACAAACATACGGGAAATGTTAGGCTTCCCACACTTTCGGTACACCTCAACCCCCTTGATTTCAACCATATGTTCCATTTTAAATAATATATCTTCTCTCCCTTCTCACTTAAGAAGAGAGAAGATATATTATTCAAGTCAGAATGTGTGGCGGATTTTCAAGAGGATTTGAGTTGTAGCAAAAATGAGAAGTCGATCTTTTGCCATATGTGTGTGTGGGTGTTTTTTATATATATGGTTGTGTGCGTGCACGTGTGTGTATACACACACACACGTGTGTGTGTGTGTGTGTGTGTGTATATATATATATATGCGTGTGTGTGTGTGTGTGCGCGCACACACACACAGTGGCATCCATATTTTGCAGCACCCATGTAGCTCTTGATTTCCATCACACGATCTGATTTAAATAATATCACGTTATCTCTCTTCCGCATCGTATTGTTATTTAAATCAAACTCTGAGATGGAAAACATGGCTACAAAGGGTGTTGATATATATATATATATAGAGAGAGAGAGAGAGAGAGAGAGAGAGGCGCGTTTGTGAGCACCCCTGTTGCACCCCCTGCCGTTCGTGAGATACGGCGATCCAAATCAAACGAAATTTTGTAGATGTTCAATCCACACATATATAATGATCTATCCAAAATTTGAGCTCGTTCTGACATTCGTATAATAATATATTTGATGTTTAAATTTAACGGTTTGAATAAATGTCTAAACGATGAATAATTGAACTATGATTTTGAAAATGTCGCGAATGTCGAAACGAACTCAAATTTTGGATATATCATTATATATGTGTGGATTGAACATATACAATTTCTTTTTCAATTTGGATCGCCGTAGCTCACGAACGGTAGGGGATGCAACAGGGATGCCCCTGATCGCACCTCATATATATATATATATATATATATATATATATATATATATATATATATAGAGAGAGAGAGAGAGAGAGAGAGGAGGGTTCCATGGCAACCCATATTTGTAGCACCCCTAAAGCCCCTTAATGAGAGCCACTCATTTATTATTAAATAAGATAGTGGGGGGAGAGAGAGTTAGTGGAAGGAGAGAGAAAGGGGATTATGTGGTAGAAATTAGAGGGGCTAAAGGGGTGCTACACTATTTGGGGTGCTCTTGATCTTATCTCACACATATATATATATATATATATATATATATATATATATGATGCAGGTTCAATGGCACCCCAAAAATGAAGCACCCCTTTAGTCTACCACTTTTCCACCATACATTTCCTCTATCTTTCCTTCCACTAATTCTCTCACCTCCCACTAACTTTAATTAATATAAATGAGAGGTAGAAAATAGGGGACCAAAGGGGTGCTCCATTTTTGGGGTGTCATTGAACGCTCGCCATATATACATACATACATATATATGTATATGTACATATGGGAAAACTTATTTAGGCACAATTAATCTCCACCATCGGATCACCCCATAAATTTCGCCCCTCCACCTAGAGACAAAAAGATCCAACGGTCGAGGTTGTGTGTCTTTAAGTTTGTCTCTAATTTTTGAGGCTGTGTGTGTTTAAGTTTGTCTCTAATTTTGTGCCCCAATAATCGCTTCTATATATATATATATATATATATATATATATATATATATATATATATATATATATGGGCATCGTTCCGATACACCTCTTACATTGCATGTGAGCTCTCCCCCTGAATCTCAGTCATTCATTCCTCACTCATTCTTTCTCTTTCCACCAAGGGAGAGAGAATGAGCGGGGGAGTGAATGACTAAGATTCAGGGGAGGTGTAGTGGAACTCACCCCTATATATATAGGAGCGGCTATTGGTACACAAAATTAGAGACACAAACTCCGGACCGTAGGATTTGTTTGTCTTTATGTGGAAGGTGGAATTTAGGGGGAGATCTAGTGATTGTGATTGCTTGTATTTAAATTTGTGTCACCATTTTGTGTCTACACACACACACACACACACACACACACACATATATATATATATATATATATATATATATATAATGTACATGTACGTATATGTATAATGTATCAGAGAGTATGTGTAAGTGTGTATGCGTGTGCACACACATTGCCATATGAGTTAGAAAAAGTAGGATTTATGAGTTAAGGTAGATATTTTATGATTAACACGTTTTTATTAAGTTTTTATCCACAGAGAGTATGACTAAACAAATACATATTATTAATTAATTGTGTTCAACCTCTTTGAGGAATTTTCAACTTATCAGGAGGTTTAGAAATTCCTTGGAGAGTCATAACTACAAAATGCAAATACATACAATTAATTAATATATGTACAATCTCTTCGAAGTATTTCCAACTTCCTTCGAGGTTTAGAGATTCCTTGGCAAGCATAATTTCTATAAAATATCAGATCATGATTATGATTCCCATAAAAAAAACTCCAACATGTGATATCAACGGAGCATGGTGCACAGGCACGCAAGCCTTTCTCGAGTCTTAGTGCACATATCTACCACACTTTCTGTAATACGTTACAAATAAATGAAATAAGACTAACATGATTTATTTTGTATTATTTTGGTAAGCGATTTAGTTTTATAGTTTTTATGTTACAGTTAGTCTATTATTTTCTGATATATTTATCGACCTGAAAGGTGTATGTTATATCATATGACAAATGTAGTATCATAAGCATGATCATGCAAAATATTCAAAAATATCAGAATTATTCACAACCATGGTGAATGCTTGAATTTGTACCTCATGTACATGTTTGTAAACAAATTGCTAATTAGTTTATACCTTCATAAACGATAAAAATCTCTTAAGACATGATATAATGTTGTGTGATAAACAATAAAAATTTGTAGACTTTCTTCGAGGTTGCTTAAAAAAGAAAAAGAAAATTCCATATTAGTCTCCAAGTGTAGCTGAATTTTATTCCTGCTTTCTGCAATGTGCAATAAGAAAAAAGAAAAACTTGAATACAATTATATACTAAAGGACAAATTTTCAAAATAGGTTTATTGTTAAAACTAATAGCACATTTAGGCTAGTTTTGAAACTATTAGCAAAAATAGGCTTGTTTTGGCCACCTCAGCGTTGTGGTGTCCAGTGCTTAGAAATACTCGGGGGAGAACTTGTAAAGTGAGCCCCTTAAAATATATACGGGCACGCTTACTAAGTGCGCCCTTCTTGAAATACATGGGCGCACTTCGCAAGTGCGCCCATGAAATTTTATACAGACGCACCTGCAAGGTGCGCCTGTTATAAGCTGGGCAACATTTATGACAAAAATAAGACAAGAGTAAAATACCCCAATAGTTTACAATGAAACAAATACCTCACTCAAAGAAGCTGGGCAACATTTACCATGAACCACACCTTAGACACAAAGAATGGTAGCCAAAATCACTGGAGCCTAAGAAATAAATCTTAACAACGAACGACTTAGCGGCCAGGAACATGAAACAAGGCAGCTCAAAACCACACTACTTGAATTCAAGATTCAATTCCAATGACTACTTGGCCAATCCCAAATAGTGAATACACAAAAAAACGAAACCAAGCACACTGAGTAAACTCGATCCAAAACCACATCCCTAGTGGAATGGTTCTTCTTTTAAGCATGAATAGGCAATGCAGTCACTTCCAAACGAAAGCAGGCAGGGAAGGCAAAAAAAGGCATGAAGAAAATAAGTGGATTGGGAAAGAGCCTCTCATGAAAATCTAAGCCAAAAAAAGGGGCACAGGGAATACAAGAGAGATTGAGGATGGAAATATGGGAATGAAGCACCAAACAACAGTGGAGCAAGCTCGGGGAAGGTGGGAGTAGTACGAAGAAATTTGAGGAAGGAGATTAGACGAGGGAAAGAGGAAAAAAGGGTGCACTGAAATTAAATATAATTCATTCGGTTAACAGAAGCTTATAGCAGGCGCACCTTGCAGGTGTGTTTGTATAAAATTTCATGGGCGCACTTGTGAAGGGCGCACTTCATAAGCGCGCCATTATATATTTTACAAGTGCGCCCCCGTGTATTCTTTTTTAAGCACTCGCCACCTCAGTGTTGAGGTGGCCAAAACAAGTCTATTTCTGCTAATAGTTTCAAAATTAGCCTAAATCTGCTATTAGTTTTAAAAATAAGTCTATTTTGAAATTTTGCCCTATACTAAAACTTATGGTCTTTTGGTTCATGAATAGAAAATGAATAGCATAACATATGCACCACTTGTTTACTTGATATCTTTTCACATACTATAGGAAAAAAGTGCTAATATTCAACCGTACCACACCCAGTTCTCCTTTCATAACTATAGCTCCAACTTTAGGATTTTCACTTTATTGAGAATGTTCCAACTTTTTTGGGGGAAGCTCCATGTCCAACTTAAGGTGAATTATAAACACTAATTTATATATCAATATAAACAATTAACATGTATGCTGTTATAGAAAAAAAGATCGCCGAACGAAATGTTATTTTCAATCTGATTTTTCAATATGAAGTATCACAATTTATATTCTAGTGCTTACAAATTTCACCCTATGTATGGTTATTGTCTCTAGTTAGAATGTTTGTAATGTACATTCTATATGAGTCGAAGAAAATGTAACTTTGGTCTGGCTTTTCCACACAAAAATAACACTAAAACAATCAAAAAAAGAACAAAAATTGTGACCTATAGTAGAGGAACTTAATTTAAGAACAATTATGGCACGTATGAATTAGGCGCATGTGAGTTCATGTGCAACAAAAATTCAAATAAAAAATTTTAACTATCAGAGAATATTTTTAATTTGGAAGATGATGGGCACCCCTATTTTGTAGCACCCTAACCCGTTCGTGAGCTACACCAATCCAAATCCAACAAAAATTTAATGTTCAATCTACATATATATTATCAAATTTGAGCTCGTTCCAACATTCGTTAGAACAATATAATTGATATTTAAATTTAACGGTTCGAACAAATGTCTAAACGGTGAATAATCAAAGCTAAAATTTTGAACATTTTACGAATGTCAAAACGAGTTCATTTTTTTTTTTTTTTGGATAGATGATAATATTTATGTAGATTGAACATCTACAATTTTTTGTTGAATTTGGAAGGTGTAGCTCATGAATGGGTAGGAGTTCTAAAAGGGTGCCCCGGAACGCTCCATATATATATATATATATATATATATATATATATATATATATATATATATATATATAGCGGCCGCGGTTATTGGCAAGAACTCATTGAATCCATTGTTTGGGCTCATAACAAATTAAAAGTTGCTCCTGCTACTCAGCCTAGAGCCTTGAGCATTGTACAAGGACGTGCTGTAGGAGTAACGCATTACCTTCTGGGTGGAATTGCCACAACATGGGCATTCTTCTTAGCAAGAATTATTGCAGTAGGATAATGGCTAGGAGGATTTGAAAGGCATTATGGCATTAAGATTTCCAAGGTTTAGCCAAGGTTTAGCTCAGGATCCCACTACTCGTCGTATTTGGTTTGGTATATATATATATATATATATATATATATATATATATATTGTTAAAGTGTTTTTATGCTGCTGAACCTTTTAGACAAACCATTAGTGCAAATAGCAAGACTCCAATTTTTGTTCCAGTTCCACTCCACAAAATTATTGAACTTGACTAATCCTTTGTTGCACTGGTTTTAGAAACTAAATGGTCACTTTCTTAAGGTTGATTGAGTTTGCTGGATTTAGAGGAACCAACAAAATGCAGAAACAGCTTGCCTATAAACCAATGTAGATAACAAAAATTTTACAATATGGCAAGCCTATTGTAAAGTTTTTTTAAAAACAATTGATATAGTTACATAGTGAATGTTTGCACACTTGCAGTCAAATAAAAAATATAAAGACATTCAGGAACAAATTTTACAGCCATTAATTACAACATCAAAATATTCTAGCACAAGGGTATTTATCTAGTCCTGGGATTGCATAATGAGGTTTAAAAATACATGCTAATTTTTAAAACTTACACAAGGGCCAGTTGAGCCTTTTTCCTAGACCGAATTCTTTGCAACACAGTGCTCACACGATTTTGGCGACGATAAAGAGAAAGCCCACTTCGAACATCACCAGACTTGATAACACTTTCAGGTAATTCATGCAGAAAATCGATCCCACCCAAATGCTGTGCCCACTTGTATGGCCTAGATGCTATCTTTTCGCTAGTATAGCCAGCATCACCAACAAAAAGACTTGACATCTGCAAAATAAAAATACAGACGATTTGAAAACCAATGGTTTGAGCTCTTCTGTTAAACATGCAGAGATTACAATGTTTGAAAATTTTCCTGTCATTTTTAAAATGATGTGCGACCAAGTTTGTCCTTGTTCAAATGATACACAACCAAGTTTGTCATTGTTCAATGATATATGACCAATAAGAAAGTAAAGTTAGGTTATCCTGAATAAGGCAGCAAAACCTCATCTACTACCCTACTAGGTACTCAGACAAGGAAAAAGATGGAATACAGCTTAAAATAAAATTGAAGGAAAATCATTTTTCTACTGGGTAAACATCATAAGTAGCATATTATGATATTCGCAACTTTTTTGAAGCCCATGAACCACTTCAGTGAAATGGATAGTTTGAACTTCAATTGAAACTTGAAATGATTGTCTTGGAATGTGAGAATGTTGAAACAAAGCAGGAGGATTCAGACAAAACAATGATGTTTCGGGCCATCTTGGAAATCTTATTTTGAAATTTCGAAGAAACGAAAACAATACTGAAACTGAGTTTTCAAACCAAGTTTCCAAAGCCTGGTTAAATGCGTCCACACATAAACCTCTTATAGTTTAAATGGAATCTGTCATTAAAAGAATTTTAGGTATAAGTGCAAATAAAGGCAAATAAGAAGGCGACTGTATAATGCAAATAATAGAAATAATTATGTGTGCCCTTAATTTCTACATTACAAAATCAATTACCATTGCAAGTTATCTTGATTAAAAACTAAATTAAACATCTATTTTTTTAACGGGGAATGATGCAAAATTCACTTCGAGGCTAGGTGGTCAACGATAAAAACTTCATGCACCCTTTTAAATAAGGTACCACAAAGGTAACTCGATTATCCAGGTGAACCAAAGAGTGGAGAGTGTACTTTTTACAATAGAAGGTATCACATAACAAAAGTGGGCTAAGTTTATTTTAAGGTCATAGAAATAATAAAAATCCCAACCTGATGGGGAAGCTCCATGCCTGTGTCATCTGGGAATAAGTTGCACAACATATTTTCAGATCCTTTTTCGCCTTCAATTCCAACAGTCACAACGTTTAGTTTTACCAAGTATTCAAAATTTAAGGTAATTAACTTGGAAAGCATAGGTTCTGAATCTTCATCATCGTATATTAAGAGTACAACTTTCAGTGGATGAGCTTGATAAATAGCAGACTGATCAATTTTATCTTTAAATTCCATGATTTTCTTTGGTCTCTTTCGTCTCCGTTGGCCATCCTCATCATCATCAGCCGCATCATCCTCTGTTTTGTTTTCTGTAGTCATTAACATACCTGGGAAACACAATTATCAATGTACTGAAAGTGGCATTAAAGAAGAAAAACAAATCCCTTCATAGAACAGCTTATATGCATAATTTTTCAGTTTTGCATCGACATGTTATACATGCATACCGTAAAAGAAGATAAAAGTGTTTATTAGCATTGAGTTTCTTTGTTCTAATATGCTGTCCCAGTAGGAAATGAAACTAAGGAACATATAGTATTCACCTCTTTTTCTTAAACAGTAACCAAGGAAATACTTGTAATTGTATTATCATAAATATGATCTAAAGTTTATCATTATAATATTTTTCTCAATTTACCATTGCTTTTGTTAGCTTGTTGTTGGCAAAATGTGTGAGCATCTTTTGTATTCCCAAGTATCTCCAGTTCTATTCTCTCCCCAAATGCTTCTTTTTGTGCTGACAACTGAGAATAAATTATATAAAGGGGAGGAGGAAGTAACTCAGCTGCATTATGCTGCTTAAGTCTCTTAGTATGCTGAATTCCTAATTGCTCTTGCACTGGTAACGATGCTTTCTTCAAAGATTTCAAGTGTGCTGGAAGACTTGATAGGAACTTCTTTCTGTTAGCTATAATTTCTAGAAGACTTTTTTTGTGCTCTTCCAACTTCTCATGCCGTTTGCATAATTCTTTTCGCTTGAAAGTTAAAAGTCAATGTTAGGGTATTAAACTGTCCGGCTATAAAGCTGCATCCTAAGCATTAATAAATTAGATGATGGAAAAAGAAGCAGTATTTTCTTGTTATATATAGAAAAGAAGAAATAATTTTTTGAATTTCGATTTCAAACTGTGGCAAGCAGCTATTTAAAACTACCCGTATCATTCTAACT
This sequence comes from Allium sativum, assembly GCA_030737875.1. NCBI lineage: Eukaryota > Viridiplantae > Streptophyta > Magnoliopsida > Asparagales > Amaryllidaceae > Allium > Allium sativum. The sequence continues at coordinate 536,917,587 of CM060926.1, forward strand.
TTCGTTTAAATAATAAAGCAAATCCTTGATAACCTTAATTGCTACTTTACATTTGTGATGATCATAATAAAAGCATGCCCTGAACATATAAAACACTAACAAAAATTTACCTGAAATAACTCAAAAGTAAGCCTCTTTAGCATTAAATCGTGTGATGGATCGGATGCTAAAGCCTTCCCTTTAATATCATCAGGTGCATTAGAAAAGAATTCTTCTTCAGGAACAAGATCTATATCAGGATATTTAGACTTAAAATCTTTGCAAGCTTTAATTGCTTTCAAGTAATGGTTCTTCTCGTACATCAAATTATGTAGTTGTAATGTTGTGTAGTCAACTGGTGCCTTGGCACTCTCCGTTTCCGCTTTCACCCTATCTTCTTCCAATAAAATATTTCGATTCACCTAAAAATAGGAGAAAGCTGATTTAAGGTAAACTCCCCAGGCTATTATAAATCGACACGGATCCTTCCCCTTCCATATTTGTAACCGAATTCTATGACAAAAAAGTTTATCGCTTCGTGTAAATCATGGAAAAATCCTATATTTCACGGAGAAATTATTATTTAGTGACATTTCAGCCTCGACATCTTTCCATCCAAAGGCACAACATACAAAAGCATTATTTATTATCCATAAAAGTGATAAACTAAGTAAAGACAAATGGCATTAGATACTAAAATAGTTCGGTGCATCCAATGTCCCGAATCATGGATTTCAGTCACATATCATCTAGGAATTTTCAGACAAGATATCTAGTATGGGCTGAGATCTCAAACAAAAAGAGTGCATCTCATATGTATACATTGGATTGATGTCTCAGATTTTAAATAAATCCCCAGACCATCTCGAAAAAACTTATGATTCTTATCATTGTGTGTGTGTGTGTAATGCTCATTTAAAGGATAAAACAAATTTTGTGATACATTTGATTTGCATGGAAATCAGTTGAATTCGCTTAAAAAAGAACAAAATTTCTCTTTGGGAGGAAAGTAGAGGTTGATTGACCGAGTCAAGATTAACTAAATAGTACTGAAGAATTCTTATAATCTGAACATTGATTAGACAAAGAAATAGGAAGCCAATTATCGCGAGTTACTCAAATACAAACTAAACAAATAAGACTAGAAGAGTTACCATATAATAACTGAAAGGAAAATTTGTTTAAACTAACAGAAAAAACTAAATTTCCTATGAAAGAAAGACACGTAATTTTGGATGAGATCCTGGATTGTGAACTTGATCCATATCTGGTTAAGACTTTAACATCTCGAGAGATGGTTCCAAGCAAGATATAAATGATAATTGATGCTTTGATGTGTCCAAGTGCAAAAATGAGATTAAAGAACATTATCTCAACGAGATGGATTATATTTAAAACTTTGTCAATGCTACAAATTAACAATTTATGACAAATCCCAATCCAATAGGAGGTGTAGAACGTTATCGCTAGCAAGCATCTGTCTAGATTGTTCAATAGAATCAGAATTACTTCTATGTGGAGACCTTAAGTTGTAATGATTTGGCTGCATTGCAGGAGCCCTTACCGATGATCAAATAGCAAATACCAGCCCATAATTCAAACATAACATTTTTCATATGCTGCTCAACAGCTTTTGTAGGAAACTGTAGTAATTTTAGGGATGAAATAATTTCTTCAATAACGAATAAATAATGAACTGCAATGAGAAACCAAACAGATATAATGTCTGAAGCCATGAATGTTCGGAGCTTTCCGTTATAGAAGTTTGAAAGAAGGGTCGCCATTGAAACTAGCCTGGTCTTAAAATGGTTATTTCAAGAGATTTCAACAAGAGAAAAATATTTGTTCGCCTACAGAATTTCATTAATAATTTTACAATTATAATTAAGAGAAACTATGAGCAAGTTCGAACAATTCAAAACAAAAAAATAGCCTGAAAAAATTTGGGTGGGATTAAGAATATGCTAACATAGTAAATAGTCAAACCTTAGATTAGTGTTTCAGTGCTTTATACATTAAAATTGTTATGACAGGTATATACCAGAGTTACTGAAACTAGTTTACCTTTGAATTAGGCTTTTTTGTGTGTGTGCCCACTGCTTTTGGGCCCTTTGGGTGAGGCGGGTGCACAAACGCACATACAAGAGAGAGAATATACGAAAATTGTATAGTTTTTAGCTTTTACATAGAAAAACTAACTTGATTTATTCTAACAAATATTTAAAAAATATAGGGATAATAAGTACAAAATTTGTCTGCAGGTGTTTCCTAATTTAAAATTTTTCAAAGAAGTTGTAATTTCCTACTTCCATCCTTTATTGTTCTCACTCTTGTCCTTACTCATGTTTCTAGGTTCTCAGATTCAAAATCTTAACATATTTGAGAGAGAAATGACAAATTTGATGAAGTAGGAATATTTATAGCCTGCATCAAATCTGAGGAAATCAATTTTTTCTTTAAAAAGAATTTGGAATCATTTACGTTGTTCTATATGATCGAAGATGACATTGATATTTTTAACTAAAAATAAACTCATTTGGTAGTTAAAATTTAATGAGCTATCCTAATTCAACCCTTTACATTTCTAGATCAACAATGGTATTTATCACAAGCACATTCAGTTTCTTATACATTGCTAGATCTTAATATGCTGAAGTTCACCAGAGTTGAACAAATTCCTTTGGACTGTATCTATCTATAGTTTGAGGTGTTATAGTAATAGGACCTTTAGAAGTTTTAGTCGTCACATATTGTTTCAGATGAATTCATAATTTAAACTACAACAAATTCTCAATCAGAAAGAAAATATTTGAGATTTTAGTAAAACCTCGTAACATTGAATTTTTGGGATGTTCCCATACAAAAAACAAATAAACAATGCAAAAATCAAATTCTAGTACCTTTGCTCTATATTTTTGAAAACTTATTATATCACATAGTGGGACCAACTTTCATATATAAATATATTCAATGTTTGGAGAACTCGGTTTTGGTTTTGATTTCGATCATATGAAATTTTGTTAGTTTCGGAGGATTCCGTAAATTTCTGAAGTTTCGGTTTCCATCTAGATTTCGATTTTCAATTGTTTGTTAATATATTTATAATAACGATATATAGAATAGTCAACAAAGAAATGTCATTCGCTGCTACTTCACTGGCTATGCCCGACTTAAATTGAATTACTACCCCAGTGCCATACACACTTAACACTGATTAACTGGAAAAACGATACCCACGTGCATAATACATTAATTTAGATTAATTCAAGAAACCCGTAGGCCCAAATCAAAACAAAAAATAAACAAAACCCAGTGAAGTTTCTGCTGTTCACCTTCACCTTGTCTGCTTGAGATTTCCGTTCGCCTTCGCCTTCTCTGTTTTTAGGTTTGCAGCTCGACTTCGAGAAATTGAAGGTAAGTTTCTGCTGAAGTTTTATGTGATTTTGTTTATCGAATTTGGGTTAACTTATAGATGGACAAATTGAATCATTCCATGTAATTAAGCTTGATTTTTTTTGCTGCTGATTGAAATTATATTCGACTTTTTTTGGGGGGGGGGGGGGGGGGGTTCCTTTGTTCGTCGGTAGTTCTTTGTCGCTTGCTTTAATTTAGTGTTGGGTGAATCTTTTCCCTTTTTTTTTTTTTTTTTTTTAAGGAAGATTATCAAAACCGAATTTCTACCCTAGTTTCGGCTCATCGAGCATCAAGACTGGTACGATACCCCTGAAGTTTCGAGGTACCGACCGATACCTTTAACCATGTTATATACTGTTCATCCCATGTATTATTCAATCATCTACATTACTGTTTTTTTTTTCTAATTGCTGAATGTACACTTCCACATGAAATATTTTAAGGTAAATGAGAACTATAGGAATGTTAATCGTATATAACAACAAATCTTGGGACTTCCAGCGATGATAAACATAATACACATTGCTAATCAAACTTGCAAACATCACAAATTTGAAAAGATCAAACAATCTCTAAACACACCTAAATAAACGAGTCAGTTGTCTACATAGTCCCAAACCCTACTTTTCAACTCCTAAACCCCCAAAATAAATGGTATGGCCTTAACTTCTAGTCATCTATGCTTTACACCTTTTTTTTTTTTTTCAATTCCCACGAAATAAATCATGGCCAAGCTAAAACCACACTGGCACCAAAAAAAATAGTCCTTTTGCAATTATTGGCACGAATGAAACTTAACTTAATAGAGTATTTGACCATGTAGTCCAACAAGTAAACTTGTCTATGCAAATAAGTGCATAAAAAAAATTTCAAAAAATAAAAATCGGCACCTGACGGAGAGCAATGAAGAGGAGAGACATGTTGGTGATGATTTCTTTGAGCTCAGATTTGGGTTTTGCTTCTTTTTTCACGAATAGCATTTTGGCCGCCAGATCCTCCATCGCGGTACGCGTCGCACCTAGGAGCTCGTGGGCTGTCGGTTTTGGCTTCAATCTCGGAGGGTCATCGATCTCCATTTTAGTGTCGTTTTGGAGTTTTTAGTCTAAAAGAACAAAAGACCTAATGGGTTTTTGAAGAGAACCAGCGCTATTGAACAAGCGTAAAAAGGACAAATTTTGAAACTTATTATCAAAATCAAAACAGCGATTTTCTTTAATTGAAATCCAATGGGCACGCTCCGTGTTTAAAAACGACATCGTTAAAAGAGTCATTTTTTAAGGGCATAGCTAGAAACAAATTTTAAACTTTCAAACAAATTTACCTCAAGAAATATGGTAATGTTTGGTCGAATTTAATAGATCAAGACAATAAAAGGTAATAGATCAAGACAATAAAAGGTAATCATTTAACGTGTTTATTTTATTCAGTGCTATACAGCCGAAATTAGTTGTGTAAACAGTCATCTGTCGCCGAAAATTAAAGGGGTAATTTAGTTAGAGGTAATAAGGGAGAATGACAAACTTTGCTGAAAAATTAGGCTGAAAGACACCAAGTTTTATTTTTAGTTTGAAGGACAAACTTTAAACTAAAATTAAGATGAAGGAAAATGCTAAATGTAGTTAGCATTATCTTAGTTTTTTACACTACACGAAAATGCTAGTTTTAACTAGCATTATCCAGTTTTACACTGTAGAAAATGCTAATTATATTTAACATTGTCCTTCAGCCTTTTTTTTCTTCAAAGTTTGTCCTTCAACCTAAAATTAAAACTTGACGTCCTTCAGACTAAATCTTTTCCAAAGTTTGTCCTTATGCCTATTTTCCACATTTTTAGTTATATTTTACTGTGTTATTAAGGGATGGCCGCTTGTAAGAGCACACCTCTTAGTAATAATAAAGAAAAAAAGTAAAAAAAAAAAAAAAAGGACAATCATTATCTAAAAACGGTGTGTCATTAACAATGCACTTTAAAAAAACAAAAAACAAAAAACAAAATATATACATGTGAACAAGGTTTAATGTGGCGTAACTATGAGTTGCAGTAGTACAACTTGCATTTTTTTATTATAAAAATGTAACAACCCACATTTTACGTATCGGAAGATCGTAAAATATTTTTATTTTATTCCATGAGGGTTTGCTTATGGGGATGTGAGACATGTCCATGATTTTTACCGATTTTGTTTGTGACCGTTTTGCCACTGTCAGTCTTGTACACGGCATAACTTTTGACTCAGGTCGAATCAGGTGGTGAGACCTGTGCCATTGGAAAGGAAATGATGATTGCATTTTCGTAGAGTGATTACATTAAAGATTTGACTCAGCGGTTTGGGAGGAATCGTTGTTTTAAGGTTTTTCAGTTGGCTGTTCAGGTTTAGAGAGTCACAATGGGCTAATTTGGGAAGGCCCATTAGTGGACTAGTGGAAGGGTATAAATAGGAGGTGGAAGGTATGAGAAATAGTTTATTTTCTCTATTCTCTCATTTGGTGGCCTAAGTTCCTCCATTTTCTAACACCTTTCCACCATTAAAAAACAAAATCTAAGAAAGGAAATATAAGATCTACACCATTGGAGTCTAGATCTACATTCGAAGTGGGAATTCATCGGATTAAGGGGTTTGGTTCGAATTGCTTGCTGTTCGAGGGGTTTAGTTCGAATTGCTTGTTGTTCGGAATCTTATTGCATTGATTTTAGCTTGTTTGGGAGAATCGGTGAGTGATTTACATCTCTCACATGGATTCAATGAAGTGTATGAGTGTTTGATCATGTTTTACATCATATTCAAGTGTTTTACCATAGATCTAAACCATTATAAGTCCATTTTCATATGAATCACCCTATGATCTATTTTAGTAAGTTTAAATCAGTAATTTCTATGTTATTCCATATGATTATGCAAGTTAGATCTATAGTTTTGCTCATATTTACATTTATGGTATTTTGGTGAATTTCACATAATTATTGATGAAATTGCCAAATTGGTAATGTTATTGGTTTCATAACATGTTTATGATTGTATTTGGTGAATTGGTTGAGCCGGTTTCGTCGATTGTATTAATTGGTGAAGCTTTGATCGAAATTGAAGTTACATTGGAGTGGTACAGGTTTTGGGTCGCATGTAGGTGGGTCAGTCGCACCAAAGGTGCGGATTTCTTGGGAAACAAGTCTATAAGTGGGACGAACGAGCCAGAAGGGTCGGTCACGCAGAAACTTGGCTCGAGCAAGCATTGGTCTGGAGCAGTTCGACCGAAGCAGAAATGGAAGGGTCGGCCATATATGGTTCTGGTCGGTCGAGCGAGCCAATTGGTAGATTGTTGGGTCGATCGAGCGAGCCAAAATAAAGTTGGGTTAAGTACCGTTGGTTTGGGCGAGCATGTTTTTGGGTCGCACCAAGAGGGGTCGAGCTTGGCTTGGTCAAGCACAGTATGGGGTCGTTCACTCCTTGGATCGGTCACTATAGGTCGGTCGCTCTAGTTGGTTCGGTCGGTCGAGCAGTGTGAAGGGTCGGTCACACAGGGCAAAATTCTGAAAAAATATATTTTCGGGTATGACCCAGATTTAAACAAAAAGTGCTTTTAAACTTTTTTTGGGCAGAAGTGCCTGAGCCCGTGTCGTAGTGCAGTGAGGGTGTGACTTCGAAGTGAATTCAAGTTGGAAGGATCGAAGTGTTGAATGTGTTCGTTGATCGGTGTAGAACAACGAATGAGGTGACAACTCAAAGGTCGTGAGTTAGTGAATAATGGTTGCTTGAGAAGGATGCTTGATCTATGAAGAGTCATCAGGTTGGATGACTAGAATTGCGAAGACCGAGAGATTATCGTTGTTGTAAGTTCTAGCAGGCTTGAAGAAGGGGTACACTAGAGACGTCTAAAAGACCGGTTGTAGGTCGAGTACCCTGGGTATCATTGAAAAGCCTAGTTGTCAAGGTTGGACATACATACGTATCGTTGAAAGGCGTATGGAGTTTATGCTAGAACTGGGGTTACCATTTTCCCTTGACATATGGCAAGGTTGACCGTCATACGATTAATGATGGTTTCAAAGCAGGATTGGCAATGATAGTCAAAGTCAGTCATGGATGATTGGTTGTTCTGTTTGTACCGTCTCATGTAGGTTGTCCAAAGTCGAAGGAGATGTTCCTTGGATGCCTGTTTGATATTGGTTTAGGCCTTTAGGGCTTGCGCTTGAGGGATGTTGAATTCGATTAGGATGGTTTACATGAGATACATATAATATGGATGTTATGAATGCTTACCATGGTTTGATGAGTGTTCTGGTTTCCATGGATGAATGGTTGAATTTTTTGTCGTAAAGGCTATTACTGTCCGATGTGGAGAAGATAGGGTTGAGTTCTTCTCTGGTGTTGCGGGTAGATTGGTATGTTTATCTATCCATTCTCAAATACTTTATTGATGAAGTTTGTTAGCTGTTTTATCTCTCACTATGTAAAGACCCGCAACCTCCCCGTAAAGGAAAGCGTCGGATAGTTCGAGAACAAACCACAACAGAACGCATACAGAAGAACATTTCATTGTTATTACAACAATGCATCAGATTGCAAGAATATACAGAGTAAAAATGAATATTACACAGAAATATCAGAGATTCAAATTACATTTAAATACATAGCAGCGGAAAATAATACAATACACAACTAGAAGAGATATACGGATACAAAGCTTTCCGGATATCGTTCCAGCTGTAAACCAGGATCCTGTGAATATAAATCTGCAAAACCAAAACTACTAGCTGCCCGTGTCAAAATAGGGGCACCCAGAGTTTAGGTTAAAACAATAAACTCCAGGTCAGTCATGTGACTGGTGTGAGAACTAAAACAGTTATTAATCTTTATTTTTAAAGATAGGTAAATCAAGGGACCACGCCGTATAACACGGAACGGGTTTCCTCCCAAGAATACCAGTGCATAAAACAACAGCGAAATGCTAAATAAAGAAAAATGAAGCTGTTATAAGACCCAGGTCCCATCACACAATGCAACGCAGTCGAGGATAGGGTTTTCCCTTATAACAACCAAAGAATGCTTGATACGTTTAAAACAAATCATTTGATACTAATATAAGTGCATAGTGTATAAAACACTTCAAATCATAAGTATCAATCATAGGCGGCATGAGCGCCCCATCCCACTATGTCGCCATATATAGGATTACAACTAAAACCGCAAGATCACGTATTTGGAAATTGGATTTCCGTCTATGAACCGAGGCAAAAGATAGTCCTCCACCGATTCGTGACTCTCTAGCCCGAGCCACCGGAACAGCCGCAACTGCCCCTTCGATCGTCAGGGCCGGTCCACCGATGTGGATTATAGTGCCTGAACAATACGTCTCCCCACCCTATGGGGTGTAAGTCTGGTCCGTCAGCCGACCAGAATGCATTCGGCCGAAACCGATATAACCGAGGCGCCTCGCAACCGCAACAACCACATAAGTCAAACTCGTCAGGGCGTGTAAAACCACTGACGCCACTTCTAGCTAGAAAGAAACGCAAGTCCTCCCTGATGTCCTCTCCCGTTTTTGGTTCATACCGGGTGTGAAACACGCGAGGTAAACGTTACACAAAGCTACGCCACAAAGGCCGTGCTTTGATCATCAGCACAAGACTTTGCTTTTCAACAGAAGCCTTGATCATTTGCATCTTAGCATGCCACACAGGCAAACCACTCTATGCAACCGATATCAGTCACACAGAATGAAATCCAATGTCAGACACACAGTCCATTTACAAGTCCGTTCTGGGCCTGAACGAAACCGGAGGCACCTAGTACCTCGCATATCCATCGATCTCCAAGTACGTCTGGACGATCACCAACTGTTTCCATCTTCTTGGGTGTACAGCCCAATCAAGATCATCAGTTATCACCCAAACGACGTGAAGACCTCCGGTCTTCGACCATCGTCTTCATCTTCGACTTATCGTCGTATCGATTATTCAGAATGGGATAAACCCGGACTTCCCGAATAACTCGCGTATATTTTATAAAAGTGTTACACAAACACAACATACGCCTCATTCCAATTCATTAGTCACTAACCGTAAATTAATCAAGAGAATAATTCCCCAAATATTAACCCCGAAGGCCGAAACCAACATCAGATCAATATCCAGAAAACCCTTCTGCTTGGCTAACCGACAGTTAGTTTCTAAATTTCACGTTCAAATCTAATTAAAGATTTAACTATCGCCTGGAGCAAAACTGGTGATACTCCATTCTCGATCTTTTCAATCTAATTAAAGATTCATTAAAACTCCACTTAGTTTTAATCTGTGACTGGGTTAAAGAATCAGTGTCATTTAAAACACGGTTCACGATAAACCCAAAGTCACATCCCATTAATTATCGGGTTAAAGAACGAGTGTTATTTAAAACACTGTTCACGATAAACCCAAAAATCAATATCCATTCAATTCCAATTAAATATCATTTAATTGGTACACTTCATTAAATCTAAATAAAAGATTTAATCTTTTCTCAACTGGGTTCAAGAACAGTGTTAGTGAAGACACCATTCACGACAAACCCCAAATCACATTCGATATTCAATACAAGGCTCTGAATAGAAAATATATCGGCTTATATTCAATATCGAATTCTACGACTAACAAATGTCGTATTGGAAATAACGATATAAATATATATCTTTCAAATTTCCATAACAACACCTGTATAATCACGAATTCCAACATCGAAATATTCCGAAGACAATTTCGATTCAAATCCACTCCAATGCATTCATTGGAAATTTTGGTTATTTTCAAACCCATTTCGAATTCAATTTATTTATTTAAAAATAAATAGAATTATAATTCTAGTTCAAAACTAGTTCATTTCGATAAAAATCTATTTTTATCTTTTCAAATATGGAGTTTTTCATCCCAGACTTTCACAAATCATTTCTTATGATTTTACACAAATTATTACTATTTTTAATAATTTTATCAAGGCCCGTACAGTCGATTTCCAACAATGGCCATCGAACTGCACTTACAGCGACCTTTTTCGAATTTGATTTGGACGTAACTCCAAATCCAACCGTTAGATTTCAAATTTCTAACATTCATTAGAAAGCTCTTTTCGATACGAACCCAACGGTTCCGGTTTTAGGAGAATCCGATGGTCGGATCTCCCGCAATGTCCGTTTGAAATAAATGGTCGAAATTCACGAACTGCCGCGGCGCGGCGCGTTCTATTCAGGCCATTATATTATATATATAATATATATAATATATACTTCGTCGATTTCTATTTAAAACGAATTATATAAATAGTTTTGAATTCGTTTCAAAAACATTTTTCAACTTCCATTTCAATTCAAATCAAAATTGAATTCTTCTTTATAAATTCGTTTCAAAATTCATTTCTATTCAATTCAAATTTCAATTCAATTTGAATTCATTTCAATTCGTTTTCAATTCAATTTGAATTCGTTTTCAATTCATTTCGAAATCGTTTTCAATTCAATTCATTTCGAAATCGTTTTCAATTCAATTCATTTCGAAATCGTTTTCAATTCAATTCATTTCGAAATCGTTTTCAATTCAATTCATTTCGAAATCGTTTTCAATTCAATTCATTTCGAAATCGTTTTCAATTCATTTCGAAATCGTTTTCAATTCAATTCATTTCGAAATCGTTTTCAATTCAATTCATTTCGAAATCGTTTTCAATTCATTTTGAATTCGTTTTCAATTCAATTCTTTTCGAATTCGTTTTCAATTCAATTCATTTCGAAATATTCGATTTCGAAATCACTTTTCAATATTCATTTTAAAATGAATAAAATCGATATAAATATCGTTCACGTCAAAATGGCGTCAATCTAATCAACACGGCTTCATATATTGATATTTTCAAATATTCCATTTCGAATATTTCTATTTCAAATATTTCTATTTTAAAACTGGAATGAGGCCCAAACAATTACCATATAAAGTTAATTATATGGATTTTCATACAACACATGTATAATAGCATTGAAAAATAATCAACCATCAACCAAAGTGCACTACACTGTATAAGCATCAAATAAAGATATCTAACGCTTATAACAGCCTGTCAATCAATCGATCGACATATTTAATCAATCAGGATGAGTGAACTTCATATTTCATCCCAACACCCGTGTGAGGTTTCAAACAATCAAACACAGATTCTAGTTGTGCAGTTGGGCGATGTGTAAAATTTATCGTCCCAATCAATGTCATTCAAATAAGTGTTCATAAACAAACCGTCTGGTTTGTAAATGAATATTTATTTATTCACTTCACTATTTTCATATTCACGTTAAAAATTATATTTTTAACGATAAAACATTTTATTTCAACCTATGAATTTCTATTCAATTCATTTATTCAATAAAATGATATTTTTATTTTTCTAACATATTTTAGAAAATTTCGGCGGCATAACGGCACGATACTAAAAACGGGATAAGGCCTAGCCTTGTCCCCGGTCTAGTGAAGGCCCACGCCATTCACATATCAATCAAATTCACTTTCGTTATGCAAACCACAAAATTTGGAGTAAGGGTCTAACCTAGCCTTACTCCTTCGCCTTATAACGGCGCACGTCTAATCCTAACCAATTTATCGATTCGATTTTTCACACCACAAACCACATTCAAACCAATATCGCAATCAATCACCAAACAGTCAAACAAACAAGTCCATGGTCTGTGGACGATTGTGTCGGGTGCTACTAAGCACCGTCTGCATCCTAGTATATATATATAACTTAGAAAATAAATTTGAAAGGTGAGAAATTCTCACTTATTGCTATCCTAGCTCCACGGCACTTCATTGATAGAAATCTTCATCGCTATCGCATCATCGCCATCTTCGTTGCCCGTAGTCACTATATATATAAAAATCGAATTTTTACTTCGCTATTCAATATATAAAAATCACATTTTTACTTCGATGTTTTTAATATATAAAAATCATATTTTTTATTTCGAAGTTCAACATATAAAAATCCTATTTTTATTTCGAAGTTCAATATATAAAAATCGAATTTTTAGTTCAAAGTTCAATATATAAAAATCGAATTTTTAGTTCAAAGTTCAATATATAAAAATCGAATTTTTAGTTCAAAGTTCAATATATAAAAATTGAATTTTTCTTTCGAAGTTCAATATATAAAAATCGAATTTTTAGTTCAAAGTTCAATATATAAAAATCGAATTTTTCTTTCGAAGTTCAATATATAAAAATCGAATTTTTCTTTCGAAGTTCAATATATAAAAATCGAATTTTTAGTTCAAAGTTCAATATATAAAAATCGAATTTTTAGTTCAAAGTTCAATATATAAAAATCGAATTTTTCTTTCGAAGTTCAATATATAAAAATCGAATTTTTAGTTCAAAGTTCAATATATAAAAATCGAATTTTTCTTTCGAAGTTCTACATATAAAAATCATATTTTTATATGAATAAAATTCTCGTCTTTATATAAATAAAAATCGTAACTTTTTATAAACTAAAACCATATTTTTATAATGCGATAAAATCCTTTTTTCGAAAAGTCAGTTTTAACCTTTCTTAAGAAAATCAGTGTTTATACTTTTTTTTAAAATTCAGTTTTTCTAAACATAACAAAATCAGTTTTCTAAACAAAACAAAATCAGTTTTCTAAACAAAAATAAAATCAGGTTTCTAACAAAAATAAAAACAGTTTGCTAACCAAAAATAAAAACAGTTTTACTGTAATATAAAAATAAATATAAAAAAATCAGTTTTAAATCTATTTTCATTTCTAAAAAAAAAACAGCTCAGGTTTTTTTAAAATCCCCCTTTTTTTTTTTTTTTTTAAAACAAAACATTATATATATAAAAAGAAAAGAAATTAAAATACTTACTGCTTAATCTCGAAGAAGAAGGGGGAAAGGGCGCAGGGGGGGGTCGGGGATGCTTGCTGACGTCGCCGGAGCAGCAGAGGTGGTGGGCGGTTTAGGCTAGGCGGCGGCGCTGTAGGGTTTTGGGGCGGAAGACCTTGGGGTCGGAGGGAAAGGAGAGAGAAGAGAGTCGAGGAGAGAGAGAAGGCGAGGGGGCGACGGCCTGGGGCATGGCGGCGGCTTTGCTGGGTGGCGGAGGTCGATGGTCGACGAGGCGGAGATTTGATTTCGGGATATTTCTTTTTTTTTTTTTTTTTATTCTCTGAAACGAGAAAGGGAAAGGGAGGGTAGTGGGGGGGGGGGGGTTTTATATAATATAATTATTTTAATTTAACTTAATTTTCCCAAAAGGTTGACTTTTTCCTCGGACACGAAATCCAACCCAACGACTGTCGTCCTTAGCTTTTTACCCCCATTCCGAACACAATGGGATATGTATCGCAAGCCAATTCGACTGTTTCGATAGGTTTTTATCAAAATTACAATATAAGTCAGTATATTTTTAATTTTAACGCACATTTTAATTTACTGGGGTCACATACTAACTAGAAAAATTCCAGAAAAATATTTTCTAGCTTCGTATTGACGATACGGTCCTAACAAAACTAGTTTCGTCAAATTCTGAGACCGTTTGAAAAATGGCCAATTTCCAGTCGATTAAAATCAACTGAAATGGTCAAAACACGTTTTCCTTTGCTACACTCACATATTGATTCGAAAAATTATGAAATTTGAAACCTAGCAATAACTTGACCCTGCGGACCCAACAAAACTAGTTTCGTCGAAATCCGAGGTCATTTGCAAAATGTCCATTTTTAAGGGCCTGAATTCCATAGCGACTATTCAGAATTTTCAACTGGACGTATCTTATCATTCCTAAGATGAAATCTCGGTTTGTTAACTTCGTTAGAAAGATATTCACTATTAGATTCCATTATTTTTGGTTTCACTAAAATCCGGATTGTTTTGCACCCGGTACATTCAATTGAAGTTTGAAATCGAATTATCGAACTACCGCGCCATTTTCAATTCTATTTATAATTATATATAAATATTTATATTCTAACGACGACGCGTATAAATATATACGTTCGAATTATATTCAAAATAAACTTCTCGTCGATATTATTTAAAATAATTCATTTTAAATAATTAAAATTCGCCTAAATTGCCAAAATAAAAATTTTAAACTGGCCCAGATTTTACGGGTTGTTACAATCTCCCCCACTTAAAACTTTTCGTCCCCGAAAAGGAACAAAGTCGAAAGTGGTTTGACTATTCAACTCTACGCTCGATCTGGCTTCTATTCTCCAACTCTTTAGTTTCTGAGAATTTCTAAAATTTCAAAAATTTGGCTAACACCCTAAATTTTTGAAAAATTTCGCCATAACCTCCCCTGCAATGGGAGCATCGGGGAATTTCAAATAGCTTCCCCGGTCCTTCAGATCTCAAAAAGAAAAAGAAAAAGCCAAGCGGCTAGCCAATAGGCTCACAAAATCATCATCACCCAAACAAAACAGGAAATTATGTAGTAAACATGTACCTATTTGTCGGGCAAACAAATTTTATTCTCTGCTCTAGCCTCTTTGCTATGACCTGTTCAATGATATATATGTATATGCAAACAAATGCGACCAATTTTCAATAGAGTTCAATATTTGGTTCAATTAGGCTAAATGGTTAAAAATTACCAAACAAATAAACAAACAACACAAACATCAATCAATTAGTGAATTAGAGTTTCAAATTCATAATTTTGATATATATACCGAAAATCTTGTTTTTGATGCCAAATCACAACGATGAATTCTAGCTATATATAAGTTTTGGGTTCTCACACCAGCCTAATGGAAATATATAGAAAATCACACCTTCGAGACACGAACATAAATACTGATGATGTCATGACAATCATCAGTACCATCTTCGGGCGACTAGAGTGTGATGCTATATCTATCCAATATATTAAAATTTCGAATACACGCGGATCAGACGTATACGCAAAATCTATATATACTAGATTGTCCACATCAATATAAATGGATAATCAAATACGAATAATTGATTTAACTCTTCAAAACAAAACTTGTTTTCACTTTAAAAATTTACTCTTCACACTCGTTCTAGGATACCACTGATCCTATCTCTAACGAGTCATTCTAATTGGATATTACTAACCCAATATCTGATGTATTCTTTCGTACGTTTCTAATGTGTCTTGTTCTCTAGTTTTGTAAACCAAAGCTCTGATACCAAATGTAAAGACCCGCAACCTCCCCGTAAAGGAAAGCGTCGGATAGTTCGAGAACAAACCACAACAGAACGCATACAGAAGAACATTTCATTGTTATTACAACAATGCATCAGATTGCAAGAATATACAGAGTAAAAATGAATATTACACAGAAATATCAGAGATTCAAATTACATTTAAATACATAGCAGCGGAAAATAATACAATACACAACTAGAAGAGATATACGGATACAAAGCTTTCCGGATATCGTTCCAGCTGTAAACCAGGATCCTGTGAATATAAATCTGCAAAACCAAAACTACTAGCTGCCCGTGTCAAAATAGGGGCACCCAGAGTTTAGGTTAAAACAATAAACTCCAGGTCAGTCATGTGACTGGTGTGAGAACTAAAACAGTTATTAATCTTTATTTTTAAAGATAGGTAAATCAAGGGACCACGCCGTATAACACGGAACGGGTTTCCTCCCAAGAATACCAGTGCATAAAACAACAGCGAAATGCTAAATAAAGAAAAATGAAGCTGTTATAAGACCCAGGTCCCATCACACAATGCAACGCAGTCGAGGATAGGGTTTTCCCTTATAACAACCAAAGAATGCTTGATACGTTTAAAACAAATCATTTGATACTAATATAAGTGCATAGTGTATAAAACACTTCAAATCATAAGTATCAATCATAGGCGGCATGAGCGCCCCATCCCACTATGTCGCCATATATAGGATTACAACTAAAACCGCAAGATCACGTATTTGGAAATTGGATTTCCGTCTATGAACCGAGGCAAAAGATAGTCCTCCACCGATTCGTGACTCTCTAGCCCGAGCCACCGGAACAGCCGCAACTGCCCCTTCGATCGTCAGGGCCGGTCCACCGATGTGGATTATAGTGCCTGAACAATACGTCTCCCCACCCTATGGGGTGTAAGTCTGGTCCGTCAGCCGACCAGAATGCATTCGGCCGAAACCGATATAACCGAGGCGCCTCGCAACCGCAACAACCACATAAGTCAAACTCGTCAGGGCGTGTAAAACCACTGACGCCACTTCTAGCTAGAAAGAAACGCAAGTCCTCCCTGATGTCCTCTCCCGTTTTTGGTTCATACCGGGTGTGAAACACGCGAGGTAAACGTTACACAAAGCTACGCCACAAAGGCCGTGCTTTGATCATCAGCACAAGACTTTGCTTTTCAACAGAAGCCTTGATCATTTGCATCTTAGCATGCCACACAGGCAAACCACTCTATGCAACCGATATCAGTCACACAGAATGAAATCCAATGTCAGACACACAGTCCATTTACAAGTCCGTTCTGGGCCTGAACGAAACCGGAGGCACCTAGTACCTCGCATATCCATCGATCTCCAAGTACGTCTGGACGATCACCAACTGTTTCCATCTTCTTGGGTGTACAGCCCAATCAAGATCATCAGTTATCACCCAAACGACGTGAAGACCTCCGGTCTTCGACCATCGTCTTCATCTTCGACTTATCGTCGTATCGATTATTCAGAATGGGATAAACCCGGACTTCCCGAATAACTCGCGTATATTTTATAAAAGTGTTACACAAACACAACATACGCCTCATTCCAATTCATTAGTCACTAACCGTAAATTAATCAAGAGAATAATTCCCCAAATATTAACCCCGAAGGCCGAAACCAACATCAGATCAATATCCAGAAAACCCTTCTGCTTGGCTAACCGACAGTTAGTTTCTAAATTTCACGTTCAAATCTAATTAAAGATTTAACTATCGCCTGGAGCAAAACTGGTGATACTCCATTCTCGATCTTTTCAATCTAATTAAAGATTCATTAAAACTCCACTTAGTTTTAATCTGTGACTGGGTTAAAGAATCAGTGTCATTTAAAACACGGTTCACGATAAACCCAAAGTCACATCCCATTAATTATCGGGTTAAAGAACGAGTGTTATTTAAAACACTGTTCACGATAAACCCAAAAATCAATATCCATTCAATTCCAATTAAATATCATTTAATTGGTACACTTCATTAAATCTAAATAAAAGATTTAATCTTTTCTCAACTGGGTTCAAGAACAGTGTTAGTGAAGACACCATTCACGACAAACCCCAAATCACATTCGATATTCAATACAAGGCTCTGAATAGAAAATATATCGGCTTATATTCAATATCGAATTCTACGACTAACAAATGTCGTATTGGAAATAACGATATAAATATATATCTTTCAAATTTCCATAACAACACCTGTATAATCACGAATTCCAACATCGAAATATTCCGAAGACAATTTCGATTCAAATCCACTCCAATGCATTCATTGGAAATTTTGGTTATTTTCAAACCCATTTCGAATTCAATTTATTTATTTAAAAATAAATAGAATTATAATTCTAGTTCAAAACTAGTTCATTTCGATAAAAATCTATTTTTATCTTTTCAAATATGGAGTTTTTCATCCCAGACTTTCACAAATCATTTCTTATGATTTTACACAAATTATTACTATTTTTAATAATTTTATCAAGGCCCGTACAGTCGATTTCCAACAATGGCCATCGAACTGCACTTACAGCGACCTTTTTCGAATTTGATTTGGACGTAACTCCAAATCCAACCGTTAGATTTCAAATTTCTAACATTCATTAGAAAGCTCTTTTCGATACGAACCCAACGGTTCCGGTTTTAGGAGAATCCGATGGTCGGATCTCCCGCAATGTCCGTTTGAAATAAATGGTCGAAATTCACGAACTGCCGCGGCGCGGCGCGTTCTATTCAGGCCATTATATTATATATATAATATATATAATATATACTTCGTCGATTTCTATTTAAAACGAATTATATAAATAGTTTTGAATTCGTTTCAAAAACATTTTTCAACTTCCATTTCAATTCAAATCAAAATTGAATTCTTCTTTATAAATTCGTTTCAAAATTCATTTCTATTCAATTCAAATTTCAATTCAATTTGAATTCATTTCAATTCGTTTTCAATTCAATTTGAATTCGTTTTCAATTCATTTCGAAATCGTTTTCAATTCAATTCATTTCGAAATCGTTTTCAATTCAATTCATTTCGAAATCGTTTTCAATTCAATTCATTTCGAAATCGTTTTCAATTCAATTCATTTCGAAATCGTTTTCAATTCAATTCATTTCGAAATCGTTTTCAATTCATTTCGAAATCGTTTTCAATTCAATTCATTTCGAAATCGTTTTCAATTCAATTCATTTCGAAATCGTTTTCAATTCATTTTGAATTCGTTTTCAATTCAATTCTTTTCGAATTCGTTTTCAATTCAATTCATTTCGAAATATTCGATTTCGAAATCACTTTTCAATATTCATTTTAAAATGAATAAAATCGATATAAATATCGTTCACGTCAAAATGGCGTCAATCTAATCAACACGGCTTCATATATTGATATTTTCAAATATTCCATTTCGAATATTTCTATTTCAAATATTTCTATTTTAAAACTGGAATGAGGCCCAAACAATTACCATATAAAGTTAATTATATGGATTTTCATACAACACATGTATAATAGCATTGAAAAATAATCAACCATCAACCAAAGTGCACTACACTGTATAAGCATCAAATAAAGATATCTAACGCTTATAACAGCCTGTCAATCAATCGATCGACATATTTAATCAATCAGGATGAGTGAACTTCATATTTCATCCCAACACCCGTGTGGGGTTTCAAACAATCAAACACAGATTCTAGTTGTGCAGTTGGGCGATGTGTAAAATTTATCGTCCCAATCAATGTCATTCAAATAAGTGTTCATAAACAAACCGTCTGGTTTGTAAATGAATATTTATTTATTCACTTCACTATTTTCATATTCACGTTAAAAATTATATTTTTAACGATAAAACATTTTATTTCAACCTATGAATTTCTATTCAATTCATTTATTCAATAAAATGATATTTTTATTTTTCTAACATATTTTAGAAAATTTCGGCGGCATAACGGCACGATACTAAAAACGGGATAAGGCCTAGCCTTGTCCCCGGTCTAGTGAAGGCCCACGCCATTCACATATCAATCAAATTCACTTTCGTTATGCAAACCACAAAATTTGGAGTAAGGGTCTAACCTAGCCTTACTCCTTCGCCTTATAACGGCGCACGTCTAATCCTAACCAATTTATCGATTCGATTTTTCACACCACAAACCACATTCAAACCAATATCGCAATCAATCACCAAACAGTCAAACAAACAAGTCCATGGTCTGTGGACGATTGTGTCGGGTGCTACTAAGCACCGTCTGCATCCTAGTATATATATATAACTTAGAAAATAAATTTGAAAGGTGAGAAATTCTCACTTATTGCTATCCTAGCTCCACGGCACTTCATTGATAGAAATCTTCATCGCTATCGCATCATCGCCATCTTCGTTGCCCGTAGTCACTATATATATAAAAATCGAATTTTTACTTCGCTATTCAATATATAAAAATCACATTTTTACTTCGATGTTTTTAATATATAAAAATCATATTTTTTATTTCGAAGTTCAACATATAAAAATCCTATTTTTATTTCGAAGTTCAATATATAAAAATCGAATTTTTAGTTCAAAGTTCAATATATAAAAATCGAATTTTTAGTTCAAAGTTCAATATATAAAAATCGAATTTTTAGTTCAAAGTTCAATATATAAAAATCGAATTTTTCTTTCGAAGTTCAATATATAAAAATCGAATTTTTAGTTCAAAGTTCAATATATAAAAATCGAATTTTTCTTTCGAAGTTCAATATATAAAAATCGAATTTTTCTTTCGAAGTTCAATATATAAAAATCGAATTTTTAGTTCAAAGTTCAATATATAAAAATCGAATTTTTAGTTCAAAGTTCAATATATAAAAATCGAATTTTTCTTTCGAAGTTCAATATATAAAAATCGAATTTTTAGTTCAAAGTTCAATATATAAAAATCGAATTTTTCTTTCGAAGTTCTACATATAAAAATCATATTTTTATATGAATAAAATTCTCGTCTTTATATAAATAAAAATCGTAACTTTTTATAAACTAAAACCATATTTTTATAATGCGATAAAATCCTTTTTTCGAAAAGTCAGTTTTAACCTTTCTTAAGAAAATCAGTGTTTATACTTTTTTTTAAAATTCAGTTTTTCTAAACATAACAAAATCAGTTTTCTAAACAAAACAAAATCAGTTTTCTAAACAAAAATAAAATCAGGTTTCTAACAAAAATAAAAACAGTTTGCTAACCAAAAATAAAAACAGTTTTACTGTAATATAAAAATAAATATAAAAAAATCAGTTTTAAATCTATTTTCATTTCTAAAAAAAAAACAGCTCAGGTTTTTTTAAAATCCCCCCTTTTTTTTTTTTTTTTAAAACAAAACATTATATATATAAAAAGAAAAGAAATTAAAATACTTACTGCTTAATCTCGAAGAAGAAGGGGGAAAGGGCGCAGGGGGGGGTCGGGGATGCTTGCTGACGTCGCCGGAGCAGCAGAGGTGGTGGGCGGTTTAGGCTAGGCGGCGGCGCTGTAGGGTTTTGGGGCGGAGGACCTTGGGGTCGGAGGGAAAGGAGAGAGAAGAGAGTCGAGGAGAGAGAGAAGGCGAGGGGGCGACGGCCTGGGGCATGGCGGCGGCTTTGCTGGGTGGCGGAGGTCGATGGTCGACGAGGCGGAGATTTGATTTCGGGATATTTCTTTTTTTTTTTTTATTCTCTGAAACGAGAAAGGGAAAGGGAGGGTAGTGGGGGGGGGGGGTTTATATAATATAATTATTTTAATTTAACTTAATTTTCCCAAAAGGTTGACTTTTTCCTCGGACACGAAATCCAACCCAACGACTGTCGTCCTTAGCTTTTTACCCCCATTCCGAACACAATGGGATATGTATCGCAAGCCAATTCGACTGTTTCGATAGGTTTTTATCAAAATTACAATATAAGTCAGTATATTTTTAATTTTAACGCACATTTTAATTTACTGGGGTCACATACTAACTAGAAAAATTCCAGAAAAATATTTTCTAGCTTCGTATTGACGATACGGTCCTAACAAAACTAGTTTCGTCAAATTCTGAGACCGTTTGAAAAATGGCCAATTTCCAGTCGATTAAAATCAACTGAAATGGTCAAAACACGTTTTCCTTTGCTACACTCACATATTGATTCGAAAAATTATGAAATTTGAAACCTAGCAATAACTTGACCCTGCGGACCCAACAAAACTAGTTTCGTCGAAATCCGAGGTCATTTGCAAAATGTCCATTTTTAAGGGCCTGAATTCCATAGCGACTATTCAGAATTTTCAACTGGACGTATCTTATCATTCCTAAGATGAAATCTCGGTTTGTTAACTTCGTTAGAAAGATATTCACTATTAGATTCCATTATTTTTGGTTTCACTAAAATCCGGATTGTTTTGCACTCGGTACATTCAATTGAAGTTTGAAATCGAATTATCGAACTACCGCGCCATTTTCAATTCTATTTATAATTATATATAAATATTTATATTCTAACGACGACGCGTATAAATATATACGTTCGAATTATATTCAAAATAAACTTCTCGTCGATATTATTTAAAATAATTCATTTTAAATAATTAAAATTCGCCTAAATTGCCAAAATAAAAATTTTAAACTGGCCCAGATTTTACGGGTTGTTACACACTAAGACTGTTGTCTGACTCAAGGTTTTATGTTTCCCTCTTATTACCTTGGGTTGTTCATCCGGTTGTGGATGGGCAGACTATGTGGTAGGTGACAGGTGGTTAGTGAGGATGATGTTGTAGTTTGGAGGCGAGCTGGAGGCTTACATACAAGTTTCCCGCTGTTTGAGTTGCTCTATAAGTGTTGTAGTGAGGCCTTATGTACATACCTGATATTTCCTATAATGTTGGGATAATCTTTTAGGATGTTGTGAAAGATCGAAAAGTTTGTTATATGATGCTTCACTACTATTACCTGTTGTATATGTTCTATTATATTGTATCCTTGCCCTGTGAGTTTTACGACATGTTCCGCTTGAGTTTACCTACTCTGATGATCGTCCATAGCAGCCTGGCACACCTTTCAACGCATTATTCCTCTTGATTAGTGCAGGGGCTGTGGGCGGTCGTCACATTTGGTATCAAAGCTCTGGTTAACGATTTTAGCCAAAGTTCGAAGACATAATTATGTATGAGAGACTTACTTGTAGATTTTAGTTGGATGCTTACTATATATATTAGCATATATAGTAGTAGCAGTTGTACCTCTTTAGCCGTTTTTCTTGGAAGTGGCTAATTATTCTAAATTGCAGATTTAGAATGAGTAGACGACCATTAAGACACACTGTTATGGGAGCTAATACTGGAGGGGGAAATGGCGGTGAACCAGACTACCCTACCATGTTTGAAGCCATGATGGAGGCATTCATGTGAAGGGTCCCCGCGCCAGTGGCAGGTATGGTAGACGTAGGAGTTTAGTTGCCTAGAGTTGTGGACTTTGTGAAGCTATGCAAAGATTATACATCTCTAGGAGGAAAGTCATTCAAAGGATCTGAGCCAGCTGAAGAGGTTCAGAGGTGGATGGATTCTTGTGTTCGTATCTTTGGAGACTTGAGTTTGGATGGTGCAACCAAGAGAAAGTTCGCATCAAGGCAACTGCAAGGCAGGGCCATGGATTGGTGGAATTCAGTCACGCTTGAGACTCTAGAGGAAGAAATTTCATGGGACTAATTCCATGCTAAGTTCGAAGCAAAGTTTATCTCCATTGCTCAGAAGTTAACTTTGTTTAAGAAGTTCGTGTAGCTGGAACATAATGGTCGTTTTATGCTTGATTATGTTTCCGATTTCGAGGCCTTATCCAAATATGCTGGTTCATACATTGATACACCTTATCAGAAGAACGAGAAGTTTATTATTGTGACAACCCCAAACCCCGTACGGACGGTGGCAAGGGTAATCTTTGGAATATAACACAAAAAAAGATAACAACAGAACAGAAATAAATAAATACACCAAATAATGTACAATAGAATACACTAGATAAACGTAATCATCAGAGTTACACAGTATACAGGATCATACTTAGTACAAATACAGTTCAGCTATACATAAATGTCTACAGCGGAAAACAAACATAATATGTACAATAGGAGCTGAACAGCATAAAAAAAGATAAATGATAGAATCCATCTTCAGCTCCAGCTATCCAGAAAGAGCCTGCTACAACCTGAACACAAGGCTGCCCGTGTAGAAAAAGGGGCACCCGAGTTTGCAAGTGAAACAAACTACGAGTCAGTCATGGGACTGGTATGAGAAATCCACTTAACACATTTTATAATATGGCTAATCACATGACCACGCCACTTTCGCGGAACGGGTTTACTCCATTGGATTGCTAGTGCTTTAAAACAAGTCATTCTTTTAAACATCGCAATGCTTTTTATAAAAATGAAGCCATTATAAGACTCAGTTCCCATCACACAATGCAACGCAAACCGGAGAATATAGAGTTTTACCTTATAATGGCCAAAATATGCTTGATACGAATAAAACAAAAGAATTGATATTATTACTAGTGTTTATATATTTCAAAAACAATTTCAATTCATAAGTATCAATCATAGACGACATTAATGCCGCATACCACTATGTCGCCATATATAGGTATACAATCAAAACCGCACAGTCACGTATTAGGAAATTGGATTTCCGTCATGAACCAAGGCAAAAGATAGTTCATACCGACTTCGAGACAATCTATCCCATGTCTCAGGCGGGCGCGCAGGCAAACCTTTGGAGCGACATGGTCGATCCATCGATGTGGATTATAATGCCTGAACACTACGTTTCCCCGCCCTTTTGGGGCGTAAATGAGCCAACGAATGACTCCATCGGCTTCACACGGTCATCGATAAATCCGAGGTGCCTCGCAACAGCAACAACCACACATGTGAAAATAATATATATGTCAGCCAGTTTAAGCACTGACACCACCTCTAGATAGAAGGAAACGCGTGCCCTCCCTGAGGTCCTCTCCTGCTTTTGGTTTATACGGGGGTGTGAGGCTCGCGAATTCACGTTATACACAAAGCTATGCCACACAGGCCATGCTTTGATCATCAACTACAAGACTTTGCTTTTCAACAGAAGCCTTGATCACTTCATCTTAGCATGCCCACTGCATCTTAGCATGCCACACAGGCAATTCACACCATGCAACTGATGGTTGTCAATCACACAGAATGAACTCCAATGTCAGACACACAGTCCTTTTACAAGTCTGTTCTGGGTCTGAGCGAAACCGGAGGCACTATATACCTCGCATATCCATCGATCTCCACGTACGTCTGGACGATCACCACTCATTATCCATATTTCGGGATGCCTCCCAATCAGGACATCAGTCACCATCCAACCGAGGTGAAGATCTCCGGTCTTCCATCACCATCTTCATCATCGATTTCTTATCGTCGATTCAGTTGTTCAGAATGGGATAAACCCGGTCTTTCTGAGCAATTCGCGTATATAATAAATAAGTGCTACACAAACACAACATACGCCTCATTACAATTCATTTATCACTAACCGTAAATTTGTAAGAGGATGATTTCCCAAATATTAACCCCGAAGGCCGAAACCAACATCAGATCAAAACCCAGGAAACCATCCGACTTAGCTAACCTACAGTTAGTTTATAAATTTCACATTCAATCATAAAATATTCAATAAACCGGGTAAATTCAGTTTATTTCTATTCCATATCGTTTATAATATTTTATAATGATTTATCGCTATTTTTATTCATTTAAAAATAACCATTTCATTCAAACGATGCTTCGGGCCATAACGCGGCCGTGGTGCTGTTTTTCTTCAGATTTGATTTACACATATATGAAAATCTAACTGTTGGATCTTCACAAATTTTATATCATTAGAAAGATCTTTTCAAAACGAATCCAACGGTTCCAGTTTTGGGAAAATCCGACGGTCGGATCTCCCGGTACACTCGTTTGAAGTTTCGATTTCAAAATACGAACTGCAGTGTTGATTGACACTGAAAAGTGTTTATTTTATTACTCTTATGCTTTATCTTTTGTAAATAAATAAATGATACTTTGGTTACTTTTATATGTTTTTACAGGATGTCAAGAAATGCCTCCTTCAAATCAAATCAAAGGCCAACTACGAGAAAGAGCTACTTCCTCACATCAAATTCATTTCAATTGCAAAAGAAGTAGTAGCTCACTGGTAAAGGCATAGGAATTGGTGCTGAGAGACCTAAGTTCGAACCCCGTCAAGCTCACTTTTTGCCAAAGAAACGGAGCGTGTTCACACTGGCCCTTTGCTTTGAGAAATATCTGGATTAGTGTTATGTTATATATATACATACACATATTCATGTGTGTGTATTTATGATGTGCACCAATTAACATTTCAGCAATAGCCATATTCTTATCATGGAATTAAATTCGAATCATTCAATTTCAATTAGAAGATTTGCTGATTGAATTGTTGCCAAGAGAAAAATCAATTTTGAAGATTTTATCTTATATTGCCTTTGGAGTCTGATAAGCGTCCTTGTTTGGAAGAATTAAATTAGATGCAATCTTCTATCAATCAAGCCACATGGGAAAATTGAAAGATATGGAAAATATTTACCATGATATGCCCAGATTTTCTCCAATCAGGTAGTCAAGGAAGGCAAGAAATATTCATGAATGAGGAGGGCCATTTATTCATAGACCTAGTTAGGGTTTTCCCCTTCTCATCTATAAATATGTGATTGTAACCATTGTAAAAAGCATCTCATAATTCTGTACTGCCATTAGTTTAATAAAATTTTCTTGTTCTAGTTATTTACTTTTCTTTTAAAACAATTTGTGTATCTACACGATTAGATTCGGTAGAACACATATTGTTATTGTCTTTGTTACTGCATACTAGTGTTGACTGTTTGATTAGTTTCAACAGCAACTCTATTTTTAATTCTCTGTTATTGTTCCAGTTATTATTACTTTTGTTGTTTTTGCTAGTACTTGTTATTTTCTTTCCTGTTGTTGAATTTGATATACGTCTGATTAGATTCAGATTTGTAGCAGTTTCAATAACATTATTTCAACAACATTGAAAACAACCCCCAAAGTTCTGTCTAACATGCCCACGAAACATATAAATAATAAAAGTTTAACTTTCCTCCCTGTGTTCGACCTG
This sequence comes from Allium sativum, assembly GCA_030737875.1. Classification (NCBI taxonomy): domain Eukaryota; kingdom Viridiplantae; phylum Streptophyta; class Magnoliopsida; order Asparagales; family Amaryllidaceae; genus Allium; species Allium sativum. The sequence goes on from CM060926.1 coordinate 536,944,366, forward strand.
TATTGTAACGAACCGGGATTTTCGACTCTGAAAATCAACATCAAACTACCATGTTGACCATTCAGACATCGAACATTCCAGATCATTAATAGAAAGAAGTTAGAGGGTGAGAATAGATAAGATAGAAATATTAGAATATAAGAAGGAGAAGAACACCACACAGAGTCTCACATCGCAGCGGAACAAAATATAATACAGAAGTAATCTTTATTGAAAGCTTTAAAATACTTACAGCATCAGAGTACATCATGCCATCTGGACAGTGATAACCTGTCCTCATACAACACACAGCGGAATACTAGTAATATCATACGTCTGGACTCTTCCAGCTCGTCTCTTCACAGTAGTTGATAACCGGAACCTGTACAACCCGGCCTAACCTGAGCATTTACAAAACACCGGGTCAGTCTGGTGGACCAGAGTGAGATAAACTCGCACAGTAATAAGGGTGAACCATCCAATCATGATTTTAAAGTTCAAAACCTTTTCAAAAGAAAAGGATAATCGTAAGACCAAATCCACACATAAACACGGACGGTTTTTACCTTACGATAACCCAAAACATTTTGAAACCAATATCTTGTCTGATATTATAATAATGTCTAAATACAAGTAAATAGAAATCTAGTGGAACGCTTGCATCTCACGCTCCACATATATAGTATACAATCAAAACCCGCAGGCGCTTATAGGAGTTTGGATTCCAAACTTGACAAGGTATGGGTCCACCTTCCGATAGTGTATCTCTAGAGACGAATACACTGGGTTCAACAAGAACTTCTTGCAACCCGGCCCTCACATGACCGACCACTCATTTCGCTTGAGTGTATCGAATGTATATCACCGACGGTTGGGATCAGCAACCGTCTCCCGGCAAGGGACAGCATCGAAACATAGATTTAAGAAACAAATAGGATTTCCTCTAGATAGGTGATTATACACCCTAATGGGAGCGACCCACATAGCCATGCTGCCTGCCCGATTTTTGTCATTTCCCAGTTGATGAGGCTTGAGGCCAGAATTAACTCTTGACATCTGGTCACCATTTACTTTGAATGCCACATCGTCAGATCCGTCAGATATCACTAATTGACGTCCACAAAAATACCCTAGCTGAAAGCTAGAGAATGGCAATTCCCTGCCAACAACTATCGTACGTTTGAAGAAATCAACGTACGTGATCCTTTGGAAATACTCTGTCAGACATTCGTCCATACACGTCATCCAGGAACAGGATGAACCGAAGGCACTCTCCTACTGCATCCATATAGGAATCACCCCATGGATCAATAGCGAGAAGTCCTTGCAACCCGTAGATTCCAATCACGACAGAATCACAGCTTATCTCTGCTTGCCAGGCAGAGAATATTAGTGGTTCTTCCGTTTATGAAAATCCACGGTCTTCAATGCTCCATCTCGAACATCTTCTGAGATTTTCACGTATTTGTTGGTCGGAATGGTTTTCGAATATAAATTCGATCCCGGTCTTTCCATACCAACAATCGTATTGGCCAGGTTTGATAGTCGGTGTTTTAACTATCAAAATATACAGTGTTTCAAACATGACACTCCAATGAGTTCACTGATTCAGTATTCAGCACTACTTGGCCTTTTAACACTTGATTTAATCAAAACTTCTAACTCTGTTAATATTTAAAAATACGATATTTGAATAACTCTAATTCGATTTAACTCTAATCGATTAACTAATATTTGACTTCACTCCATTCGCTTGACTCTAGATCACAGCGATCATAATGGTTACGCCTGATTCCCTCAGGAAACATCCGACCGCCGTAGGCTATCTGCAGCCCTGCGAATTACGCTAGCAGTCGTACGAAATGGCAACTCAGCCGTATAATTATGTTTGGCTAATTCTATCTCGAATAACTATATTCCATTACACACTTAAATCTTCTTTCAAATCATCTTCGATCAATCCCCACTTTGGAAATCTTGTTTCAAAATCCCCTTTTACTTGATCTCATTTCAAATAACGTTAATTCAATATTAACGCTTTTACACTTTGAATTTTCATTCATATCCCTGGTTTATCATAAAACCTTTTTGATCTAAATTTCCCTTCACTTAATTCGAATAATCAAGTAACACTTATATCAAGCTATTCTATTCGCCTGGAATTCCTTCTATAACTTCGTTATAATCATTTTGGGTTTTAAATCTAAAACTCGTACATGAGCTCCTTTCACTATTCCATTTGATTTCACTTTACTTCGATCACTTTCGAAAAGTAATCTTCTAAGTTATTATTGTTTAAAACAATAATTCCCTTCACTCGTTAACCACTTTCAGTAGTTAATTCCTTTATTTACTAAAATAAATGGTAAATCCTTTATAAAAATCTTATTTAAACTTAAACGATACTTATTTAACCATCTAATCAAACCACATTAATTTGATAAGCAACTCCCATTCAAAATAGTCAATTTAATTATCTCAAACTCGATTATCTCATTAATCGATTCCAATTAGTTCTTACCTTTAATTAATTAAAAATAATTAATTAAATAATTCCATTAATTGTTTTCTTGCCAAACCAATTATCAAAGTTAATCCTTTTATTCATTTCTTATCTTCATACTTGAAAGTTTGATTAACATCAGCGTATACTTTATAAAATAACTCCGTAACAAATCAAAGTCTTAAACAAATAAAATATTTATTTATCTCTCTAATAACCTTTATTCAAATAATATCATTCAAATCTAACTTTGGTTATAAAATAAATTTTATAACCTCAACTCTATCGATTCACTTGACGGTGAATCAATATTTATAAACCGATTGATTCTATAGACCATACTCTGCCAAACACTTAACCAATACCGTCCATTGGTTCAACCCAAACAAATGTTGAATATTCAGTCAATAAACAACAATCAAATCAATCAGCCAAACATATCAGTTCATATATATATATACATGGAAACAAACAATATTTTCGAGGAATCCGGTTGGATCCCTCCAACCTGTTCTTCCCTGTATTCAAATGGTTATCTCAAATCAGACGGTTCAGTTTTGTTTAACTGATAAACTAAAATAACAACCATTTAACATTAACCACAAGCAATTCAAACAATGCAACCATTTTAAACACGTTTATAAATAAACGTGACCAACCAAGGTAAGTTACCTTTATTGGAACCAATCGTTAAAAATAACGATTTGGTATTTCACTGAAATTAAACACAGTTTAATTTCATCAGTTAAATCAACAGAGCAATGTATAACTAGCAAAATAGTCAACCATTGGCAAGCAGAGCACACAAAATAAAAACACCCAATTTATATAAAATATAAAAAGGGTAACTGAGTGAGTTTAACTCACCTTGGTTTTTATCTGACATTAAAATGGTCTCATTAAATCTCCAGTCGCGCCCAATTCTGATCAAATCAACTTTATAACGTTGCGCTTACCGGTACGGTTCCGACATCTTCGGTCTTGTTGAATTCTGACAATACAAGGGCGCTTTATAAAATTCATACGGATTGGTTTTATTAAATTTAAACTAATGGAATTTCAATTACAATTAAACCCATTGTTTATTTATAAATTAAACGTTTCTTAAGTGGCCATGTTGGTAGTTAATAGGATTAGGTAATATCTAAACATGATTTGGTACCACTAAGGAAAATTAGGCGTATGATACTATTCTGGTATTAGGCAATTATCTTAAACTATAGTTAGGCAATTATATATACCTGTTACTGTATATCATCCTTATCCTATACTGTTCCAATTTATCCGCCACTTCTTGTTTCTATCCTCCTGTCTGAACGCCCGTCTTCATTCATGCTGATGCTACTCATAGAAACCACCACCGCCATGTCAGAGCGACCCCACCTCCTTACGTCCGCTCATTGCTTCCGTTCCAACCCCTCTTCCATGCAACTTCAAAAGTCCACGCAAGCCCTCCACCACGTATCCATCAGTTCGTTTCTTTCCTCTTTTTTTTTTTTTTTTTTTTTTTTTCGGTTTGAAAACACTCAGTCCTCACTGTCTTCATACCGCACCCCGTCCATTTTCCTCCAATCCCAGTCCCCACGTTGCCTTCCCCTTTTGCTTTCCAGTTCACACCTTTGTTTTTTTTTTTCTTTCAATTACCGAAAGCCCAGGCACCAATATATTTCGCATGGCCCAACATTCCTCCTCTCTAAAACCATGCGCTGCTTCTTCTTTACCACACCAAGCAGCGTTCCACACAACCGAAAGATATAGCTTTTCCTCCACCCCATGCGCACTGACCATCGCCGGATCCTCCTGCACCGACGAGCGTTCATATGGGTCCAAGCTTTTGGTTATATATATGTATATATATATATATATTTGCGGTTTTCTTCCTTGCTGGAAACGAAGAACAACGAATGAAACCGCAGTGTCTTATATAAAGGGATACAACGTGGGAACCAAGTAATTTAGGGGTAGGTTTGCAGCGCTAAAAATAGGACAGCTGTTTGCGTGTGTCCTTCCTGTACTGAACCTTGGCTGCCACGGTATGTTTTTGTGTGGGACGCAAGTAATCGTATATGTTTGGCACACAAGGAAATCGGTTGTTTGATAGCCAAGGCACTGAAATGGGTTTGTTTGTGGGCACGCAAGAAATTCAAACGCTACAGGTAAGTAAAAGAATGTGCTACAGTAAAGGTAGGAATGGTTTTATTAATAAATTAATGCAACTAAACTTTGTTGTGAGAAATCCGGTTAAAAAAATCACTACATACGATTTCTGTTTTCTGATAAAAGGTTAATCCTAGTGTAAAAAGGTATTCCGGTCCCAATGGGACAAGTTTCGTCGAAATCCGAGGTCGTATGGAAAAATTTCCTTTATGAAACCAGAAATGAACACGCGTTTAATTTTTCCACAGTCACCAGATAAATCAAATCCACTTGAAACTGCGAACATTGACAATAACTTTTCGATACGAACCCAACGGCACTAATTTTGTCGCATTCTGAGACTGTTGCCCCGGTAGGCTGTTTTTACCCCGAACCGCTTACCCTTTTTAACGCTAAATTTCTCGATCTCTAAAAATAACAAACTATATACCTATCCTGACTCTAATCGACGATACGAACTCAACGGAACTGGTTTCGTGGCCTAATTCGATCGTCTGCTCAAGTTACACTCAAATGTCCCTTTATTTATTTAAATACGCGCTATAGAAATTGAACGGGCGTTTACGGCTACCATGGTCATATACGACATCGGTTTTCCACGCAATTCACCACCGTACAATAATTTAGCGATACGGTTCTAATAAAACTGATTTCGTCGAAATCTGAGTCCGTTTGCAAAACGGCCATTTTAAAGGCCTATAATTTAATAACGATTTTCCATAGCGACTATTTCAAAATTTGATTTGGCCATAACTATCAAACTATAACACGAAATATAGATTTTTCTCTTTCATATGAAAGCTATCGCCAATATGGCTCCAACGTGTCTTGTTTCACAGAAATCCGACTTATATCGAATCATGTATTCTCAGTTGAAGTTCAAAACTCGAATTTACGAACTGCACGCCATTTTTGAGCTCGATATAAATATATAACGTTCAACTTCGTTTTAAATAGCGAATTCAATATTAAATTCCATTAATATTTCCAATATAATATTTAAAATAAATAAATTAAATTAAATATTCATATTCAAATGGTCGAAAAACACGGGTCGTTACATTCTTCCCCCCTTAAAATAATTTCGTCCTCGAAATTGCTAAGGTAAGAAAGAACGTTATAAACTCATTAATTTCAAATCTAATTTTATATTAAATTAGAAACCAATTCAATACTGTAAATAAATATTTTCAAAAATATCGAAAATTTCTAACACTTCAAATTTTCGAAAATTTCGCCAGCACCTCCTCTGTACGGTTCAATCGGTACAACTCCAACTCGCCTCTCTGGGCCTTCTCCAATCCAAAAGAAAATAACACAGCCAAGCGGCTTGCCAAATAGGCTCATAAATCACCAAACCCCATATAAAATAAACGTGTACCTTCTTGTCGGGCATATCTTTATATCCTCTCCATCTGCTGCCCTGTCAGCATATACAAATGCATTTCCAAACCAAATTCCAATTTTATCCTCAAAGTCAAATCCTTCACGTGTCCAAGCCAAATCCCATTCTTAACTTAATCATCATCAATTTCAATCTTTAACTTACCAGTCCAACATCATTCCAGATTCCTGTCTCACAATTCAAAATCTGATTCTACTCGATATATTATATCTCGATTCAAATTCCAGTTAATTGGTTTCAATTCCATTCATATTTGCTTTCACAAATTTCTATTTAATCTTTGTTCTTGTTCAAACACTTTCCCTGGGAGTTTCCAAACAGTTTAGCTCTTTCAAAAATCAAATAATCTTTTTCAGGATTCAAACTTGTCTTTCTCAAAGCAATTCAAAACAAAATTTTTTGGTAGTAATCCGTCACTTAGAACTCGGAAATGCACACTGATGATGTGGCCAGCATCCTCAGAGTTATTCCCCAGCTATTGAAGTGAGTTCAATACTATATAACTTTTCAAAATCCTATTTAAACACTTTCATTTTGAAATCCTTTCAAAATACCCACCTCAAAGTTTGTAAAACAAATTTAAAATCTCCCAGGATCTTAAAATTCCCATATATTTAATGCAAAATTCTTTTTCACACTTTTCTAAGTTTTCACAATTTCAATCTAAATTCTAATTTAAATTGAGATTTAATTCGTCTGACTGATTTATTACATTTCTACTAATCCTGACTAGTCATTTATAACCATCTGGATTATAATATGATTCACTTATATTAACAAATTAACACAACCAATATATACATTATAATTTTAATATATATACCTTGTTTATATCAAAATATATTTCGGGTAAAAATTTCCATTTACCCTCTTTCAAAAACATACTGTGTCGAATTATTCTGTTCAAGAGTTTAGAAACACTTATCGACACAGTTTGCATTACTGTATCGACCAGAATTCATAAACTACTTGACAAACCAATCAACACAATATAAACAGTTTTTATATCAATTTACAAATACGCGCTCATGTATATACACTCAAACTCAATCTAGGGTATTACTAACCCCATCTCTACTGAGTCACGCCACAGAGCCAAGGTAATTACTTAACCTCGCTCTGATACCACTGTAACGAACCGGGATTTTCGACTCCGAAAATCAACATCAAACTACCATGTTGACCATTCAGACATCGAACATTCCAGATCATTAATAGAAAGAAGTTAGAGGGTGAGAATAGATAAGATAGAAATATTAGAATAGAAGAAGGAGAAGAACACCACACAGAGTCTCACATCGCAGCGGAACAAAATATAATACAGAAGTAATCTTTATTGAAAGCTTTAAAATACTTACAGCATCAGAGTACATCATGCCATCTGGACAGTGATAACCTGTCCTCATACAACACACAGCGGAATACTAGTAATATCATACGTCTGGACTCTTCCAGCTCGTCTCTTCACAGTAGTTGATAACCGGAACCTGTACAACCCGGCCTAACCCGAGCATTTACAAAACACCGGGTCAGTCTGGTGGACCAGAGTGAGATAAACTCGCACAGTAATAAGGGTGAACCATCCAATCATGATTTTAAAGTTCAAAACCTTTTCAAAAGAAAAGGATAATCGTAAGACCAAATCCACACATAAACACGGACGGTTTTTACCTTACGATAACCCAAAACATTTTGAAACCAATATCTTGTCTGATATTATAATAATGTCTAAATACAAGTAAATAGAAATCTAGTGGAACGCTTGCATCTCACGCTCCACATATATAGTATACAATCAAAACCCGCAGGCGCTTATAGGAGTTTGGATTCCAAACTTGACAAGGTATGGGTCCACCTTCCGATAGTGTATCTCTAGAGACGAATACACTGGGTTCAACAAGAACTTCTTGCAACCCGGCCCTCACATGACCGACCACTCATTTCGCTTGAGTGTATCGAATGTATATCACCGACGGTTGGGATCAGCAACCGTCTCCCGGCAAGGGACAGCATCGAAACATAGATTTAAGAAACAAATAGGATTTCCTCTAGATAGGTGATTATACACCCTAATGGGAGCGACCCACATAGCCATGCTGCCTGCCCGATTTTTGTCATTTCCCAGTTGATGAGGCTTGAGGCCAGAATTAACTCTTGACATCTGGTCACCATTTACTTTGAATGCCACATCGTCAGATCCGTCAGATATCACTAATTGACGTCCACAAAAATACCCTAGCTGAAAGCTAGAGAATGGCAATTCCCTGCCAACAACTATCGTACGTTTGAAGAAATCAACGTACGTGATCCTTTGGAAATACTCTGTCAGACATTCGTCCATACACGTCATCCAGGAACAGGATGAACCGAAGGCACTCTCCTACTGCATCCATATAGGAATCACCCCATGGATCAATAGCGAGAAGTCCTTGCAACCCGTAGATTCCAATCACGACAGAATCACAGCTTATCTCTGCTTGCCAGGCAGAGAATATTAGTGGTTCTTCCGTTTATGAAAATCCACGGTCTTCAATGCTCCATCTCGAACATCTTCTGAGATTTTCACGTATTTGTTGGTCGGAATGGTTTTCGAATATAAATTCGATCCCGGTCTTTCCATACCAACAATCGTATTGGCCAGGTTTGATAGTCGGTGTTTTAACTATCAAAATATACAGTGTTTCAAACATGACACTCCAATGAGTTCACTGATTCAGTATTCAGCACTACTTGGCCTTTTAACACTTGATTTAATCAAAACTTCTAACTCTGTTAATATTTAAAAATACGATATTTGAATAACTCTAATTCGATTTAACTCTAATCGATTAACTAATATTTGACTTCACTCCATTCGCTTGACTCTAGATCACAGCGATCATAATGGTTACGCCTGATTCCCTCAGGAAACATCCGACCGCCGTAGGCTATCTGCAGCCCTGCGAATTACGCTAGCAGTCGTACGAAATGGCAACTCAGCCGTATAATTATGTTTGGCTAATTCTATCTCGAATAACTATATTCCATTACACACTTAAATCTTCTTTCAAATCATCTTCGATCAATCCCCACTTTGGAAATCTTGTTTCAAAATCCCCTTTTACTTGATCTCATTTCAAATAACGTTAATTCAATATTAACGCTTTTACACTTTGAATTTTCATTCATATCCCTGGTTTATCATAAAACCTTTTTGATCTAAATTTCCCTTCACTTAATTCGAATAATCAAGTAACACTTATATCAAGCTATTCTATTCGCCTGGAATTCCTTCTATAACTTCGTTATAATCATTTTGGGTTTTAAATCTAAAACTCGTACATGAGCTCCTTTCACTATTCCATTTGATTTCACTTTACTTCGATCACTTTCGAAAAGTAATCTTCTAAGTTATTATTGTTTAAAACAATAATTCCCTTCACTCGTTAACCACTTTCAGTAGTTAATTCCTTTATTTACTAAAATAAATGGTAAATCCTTTATAAAAATCTTATTTAAACTTAAACGATACTTATTTAACCATCTAATCAAACCACATTAATTTGATAAGCAACTCCCATTCAAAATAGTCAATTTAATTATCTCAAACTCGATTATCTCATTAATCGATTCCAATTAGTTCTTACCTTTAATTAATTAAAAATAATTAATTAAATAATTCCATTAATTGTTTTCTTGCCAAACCAATTATCAAAGTTAATCCTTTTATTCATTTCTTATCTTCATACTTGAAAGTTTGATTAACATCAGCGTATACTTTATAAAATAACTCCGTAACAAATCAAAGTCTTAAACAAATAAAATATTTATTTATCTCTCTTAAATAACCTTTATTCAAATAATATCATTCAAATCTAACTTTGGTTATAAAATAAATTTTATAACCTCAACTCTATCGATTCACTTGACGGTGAATCAATATTTATAAACCGATTGATTCTATAGGCCATACTCTGCCAAACACTTAACCAATACCGTCCATTGGTTCAACCCAAACAAATGTTGAATATTCAGTCAATAAACAACAATCAAATCAATCAGCCAAACATATCAGTTCATATATATATATACATGGAAACAAACAATATTTTCGAGGAATCCGGTTGGATCCCTCCAACCTGTTCTTCCCTGTATTCAAATGGTTATCTCAAATCAGACGGTTCAGTTTTGTTTAACTGATAAACTAAAATAACAACCATTTAACATTAACCACAAGCAATTCAAACAATGCAACCATTTTAAACACGTTTATAAATAAACGTGACCAACCAAGGTAAGTTACCTTTATTGGAACCAATCGTTAAAAATAACGATTTGGTATTTCACTGAAATTAAACACAGTTTAATTTCATCAGTTAAATCAACAGAGCAATGTATAACTAGCAAAATAGTCAACCATTGGCAAGCAGAGCACACAAAATAAAAACACCCAATTTATATAAAATATAAAAAGGGTAACTGAGTGAGTTTAACTCACCTTGGTTTTTATCTGACATTAAAATGGTCTCATTAAATCTCCAGTCGCGCCCAATTCTGATCAAATCAACTTTATAACGTTGCGCTTACCGGTACGGTTCCGACATCTTCGGTCTTGTTGAATTCTGACAATACAAGGGCGCTTTATAAAATTCATACGGATTGGTTTTATTAAATTTAAACTAATGGAATTTCAATTACAATTAAACCCATTGTTTATTTATAAATTAAACGTTTCTTAAGTGGCCATGTTGGTAGTTAATAGGATTAGGTAATATCTAAACATGATTTGGTACCACTAAGGAAAATTAGGCGTATGATACTATTCTGGTATTAGGCAATTATCTTAAACTATAGTTAGGCAATTATATATACCTGTTACTGTATATCATCCTTATCCTATACTGTTCCAATTTATCCGCCACTTCTTGTTTCTATCCTCCTGTCTGAACGCCCGTCTTCATTCATGCTGATGCTACTCATAGAAACCACCACCGCCATGTCAGAGCGACCCCACCTCCTTACGTCCGCTCATTGCTTCCGTTCCAACCCCTCTTCCATGCAACTTCAAAAGTCCACGCAAGCCCTCCACCACGTATCCATCAGTTCGTTTCTTTCCTCTTTTTTTTTTTTTTTTTTTTTTCGGTTTGAAAACACTCAGTCCTCACTGTCTTCATACCGCACCCCGTCCATTTTCCTCCAATCCCAGTCCCCACGTTGCCTTCCCCTTTTGCTTTCCAGTTCACACCTTTGTTTTTTTTTTCTTTCAATTACCGAAAGCCCAGGCACCAATATATTTCGCATGGCCCAACATTCCTCCTCTCTAAAACCATGCGCTGCTTCTTCTTTACCACACCAAGCAGCGTTCCACACAACCGAAAGATATAGCTTTTCCTCCACCCCATGCGCACTGACCATCGCCGGATCCTCCTGCACCGACGAGCGTTCATATGGGTCCAAGCTTTTGGTTATATATATGTATATATATATATATATTTGCGGTTTTCTTCCTTGCTGGAAACGAAGAACAACGAATGAAACCGCAGTGTCTTATATAAAGGGATACAACGTGGGAACCAAGTAATTTAGGGGTAGGTTTGCAGCGCTAAAAATAGGACAGCTGTTTGCGTGTGTCCTTCCTGTACTGAACCTTGGCTGCCACGGTATGTTTTTGTGTGGGACGCAAGTAATCGTATATGTTTGGCACACAAGGAAATCGGTTGTTTGATAGCCAAGGCACTGAAATGGGTTTGTTTGTGGGCACGCAAGAAATTCAAACGCTACAGGTAAGTAAAAGAATGTGCTACAGTAAAGGTAGGAATGGTTTTATTAATAAATTAATGCAACTAAACTTTGTTGTGAGAAATCCGGTTAAAAAAATCACTACATACGATTTCTGTTTTCTGATAAAAGGTTAATCCTAGTGTAAAAAGGTATTCCGGTCCCAATGGGACAAGTTTCGTCGAAATCCGAGGTCGTATGGAAAAATTTCCTTTATGAAACCAGAAATGAACACGCGTTTAATTTTTCCACAGTCACCAGATAAATCAAATCCACTTGAAACTGCGAACATTGACAATAACTTTTCGATACGAACCCAACGGCACTAATTTTGTCGCATTCTGAGACTGTTGCCCCGGTAGGCTGTTTTTACCCCGAACCGCCTTACCCTTTTTAACGCTAAATTTCTCGATCTCTAAAAATAACAAACTATATACCTATCCTGACTCTAATCGACGATACGAACTCAACGGAACTGGTTTCGTGGCCTAATTCGATCGTCTGCTCAAGTTACACTCAAATGTCCCTTTATTTATTTAAATACGCGCTATAGAAATTGAACGGGCGTTTACGGCTACCATGGTCATATACGACATCGGTTTTCCACGCAATTCACCACCGTACAATAATTTAGCGATACGGTTCTAATAAAACTGATTTCGTCGAAATCTGAGTCCGTTTGCAAAACGGCCATTTTAAAGGCCTATAATTTAATAACGATTTTCCATAGCGACTATTTCAAAATTTGATTTGGCCATAACTATCAAACTATAACACGAAATATAGATTTTTCTCTTTCATATGAAAGCTATCGCCAATATGGCTCCAACGTGTCTTGTTTCACAGAAATCCGACTTATATCGAATCATGTATTCTCAGTTGAAGTTCAAAACTCGAATTTACGAACTGCACGCCATTTTTGAGCTCGATATAAATATATAACGTTCAACTTCGTTTTAAATAGCGAATTCAATATTAAATTCCATTAATATTTCCAATATAATATTTAAAATAAATAAATTAAATTAAATATTCATATTCAAATGGTCGAAAAACACGGGTCGTTACATGTATGCTACACACCTGTATGCTTGCAGAATTTATTACAAATGTCGCGCTTTTCTAATTCATAGACTAGCGTCGATCAAGTTTTTGGCGCCGTTGCCGGGGAGGTAACGATTAAATTTTATTATTTACTTATTTCTGATTCGTGTTAGTTTTATTTTTCCTTGTTTGTGCGTATTCATAAAAGGAAAAAAGAAAAAAAAAAGAAAAAAAATCATTCCAATTTTCTCTATTTCTTTCCATTTTATTTCTCTCAATCTCTTTCTTTGTTGTTACAAGTCTTCTTTCTCAACAATTCTGAAAAAAGAATAAAAAAAAAGGGTTGTTTACAATAGTTTTCCTTTCCTTTTTTTTCCAAAAAGAAAAAAAAAATCCTTTTGCTTCTTCTTTCCATCCTGTTCTCTTCTCTGCCGTGAATTCCTCCCTCAACCATCAGAATTTCTAACCCATTTTCCTCAGTGCAATAGTGCTGTTCACCATCCTTTCTGACCACCTCTGTCAACAACTTGCGACCATCCTCCTCAACAGTTCCCTCTTCACGCACAAACCCATTCTTCACCAATTGGAACCCCCACTACTACTATTAAAACTCTTCAGTCCATCATACGGCCACCATATTTCGGATCCCAAAAAAAAAAAACTCCACACGCTCCCCAATCCGCCAGTACCCTCTCGGCCATTCAATCCATCCAGACAAGCCGTCAAAACCACGTCCGTCACAGATCCCATACATCCCAAAACCATACTACCCACGGCAAAACCACAATTCTCCCATCACCATCAAAACATATCCACATACCTTGCCCAAAATTGCAAGTAACATCCTCCACCATTCCACTCCTCACTATTCTCAGTAAAACAAAAAAAAAAAAATTAATAAAAATAAAAAGGAATCAACGAGACAAAATAAAGAACTTCAGACTATACAACACGTTCATCTTCTCGTCCCTCGGCCATCACACAATCCTTCAACAACCGACAGACTTCCCCCACACTAAATCGCACACTTCACTCCATAACGTTGCACTTCATCCACAGCACAACCACCGTCACTCCACTATAATTCTCCATCCTCCATCCAAGCCGTGCTCCCCCGAAACAGCTCCCCCATCATCCCATCAACCAGCCACATCGCCCATTTTTCAAAATCTCGCAGACACGAATATCAAACTCCAAACCGCTTTGATTTCTATTAAAAAGAAAAGGGAGATGAGAAAGGACGTGAGGGAAGCGTGAACTGTGGAAAGTTTAATTTGTTTCCAGAAGAGGGCGTGATTTGTTTTCCAATAAAGAGGTGCGTGAGATATATTTGGGCGGTGGTTTTCTTCTGAGTGCATTTGTGCATTAGAGCTTTTGTGTTTGTTTTTCTTTTTCCTCTTCTTTCTGCTAGTTTAGTTTTTTATTTATTTATTTTTTTCTAGTTTAATACCGTTAAGTCAAGTTTTCCTAGTTTTTTTTTTTTTTTGGAGTTTATATTTTCCTTTCTAGTTGAGTTAGTTTCTTGTGTTAAGTTTACAGGCTCAGCGCGGTCAAGCAATTAATAGAAGGGGACAACAACAGAAAGCAGCGGACGATTCAGATGGGTTGGAGCGGTTGCACACCAAGTGGGGTGTGAACGCGCTAGCGCTTCCCAAATTCACTAGAGGACTGCCGATCAAGGTGAAAACTTTTAAAACTCTACAGGTGCTCTGCTGCAAAAGAAAAAAATATATAGACAATGTTGTAAAAAATTTCTGCAGGGGCAGCGGCTTTGAATGTACAATTTTTAATTTCTGCAGCTATTTTGTGTGATTGTTGTTATTTCTGCATTTTTATTCATTCTGTTAAGGGCAATACCCCAATTCACATAAGGTGAGGGATTTCATCACCCTTTCCTTAGCCCACAAATTGCATTTCATCGTATAATTTGACTAGGAATAACGGTTAGACATTGGACTTAAGGGAGTCACGGGCTCATCTAGGGCTTAATTATATTGTGATAGTTGATTCATTTGGAACGAATTATTTCTCGGTGTCTAGACTACGGCAGAGAAATAACCGTTTATAAATATTACGGTGATTCGTAAATATTATATCGATTGTTACTCTGAAGGTACTTAAACCTTCGGCTGCATTGCTAGGGTGATTCCTGGTGCACCGATAACTCCTGTCTGTTAACTGGCTGAGAAATCTTTTGATCTAAGTAATCAAACGTGTCACTTTATAATTTTGGGTTAGGAGCCAATAAGGACAGAAAACTTCATTGTAGCTAATTTCTGTGCTTGCATTTAACAACAATGAGTAAAAAAAGTGTTAGCCAACAAAATTCTCCTAGGGGTTCTCGAATCAACCAAAATTTTCCAACCGAATTGGATCAAAATCGAGTAAATCAAAATTTTCCAAACTTCGAGGCTCAAAATCAAATAAATCAAAATTTTCAAAATCTCAATATCCAGGTGGATAGACCCTTGTCTCTTCGTGATCGATGTTATCCTACTAGGACCGTTCAACCATCTGTCATTGTGTTTCCACCAGCTGAAGGAAACAACTTTGAGCTAAAACATTCTTTTATCCAAGGGGTACCAAAATTTACTGGGTCTGAAAATGCTTATGAATTTCTCAGTGAATTTGAATTGTATGCGTCCACAACAAAAATGCAACAATTATCTAACGAATCGATCAAGCTAAGGCTAATTCCATTTGCACTACTTGAAAGCGCCAAAAGATGGCTAAATTCTCTTCCACGACATTCCATAAGAAGTTGGGATGAACTTGTCACTGCATTCTTGAAAAAGTTTTTCCCTTTCCATAAAACTCTCAAAATCCGAACTGAGATAAATCAATTTTGTCAAAATGAGGGGGAAACTTTTTCAAAATATTTTGAGAGATTCAACCAACTACTGTATAGTTGTCCTCATCATGGAATTCTAAAAGACAACTTGTGTCAAATTGTATATGAAGGGCTTAACTATCAGTCTAAAACTCAACTAGAATCCATGTGTGGAGGAGATTTTATGTCTAAAACAGCCGATGAAGCTTGGCGGTTCTTAGAAGATTATTCTGAAAAGGACATGCAATGGGAATCAATTCGCGTTCCCAATCGTATTTCTACTAGAGGAGTGCATGTCGTGGACCCAAATCAAATTCCCGTAGAAAATCAAACTCCTCAAGTCGGAGAAGGGTTACCCCACTACTACTCTCAGGACCAAGCCAATGCTATAGCTCAAAATAACCCTTACTCAGCCACGTACAATCCTGGTTGGAGGAACCACCCAAACTTTTCTTGGTCAAACCCCAATAATTCGGCAAACCCATCTCACATGCAACCCTTTATTCCCAATCCGAATTACCAAGCTCCACCCCCCAATTCTCAAACCTCTCAAGCTGCACCTCAATCCAAACAACCGTATAGGCACCCCAATTTTCAATCATCGAACCAATCCTCTCAATCCTCTCAACCATCACAAGATATTGTTCGATTGGAAAAACAAATAAATAATCAAGACGCTAAAATCGACCAACTAATGCATATGATAAAGGAAATGGCGAAAAATAATGAGAAAGGAAAATTGCCTAGTCAACCTGAGGTGAATCCAAAGTATAACTCTCGTGCTGTAAATTCTTGTGAGGACGAAAACCATAATCCAGTCAATGCTGTCACAACCCTTCGATCTGGAAAGAGGATTGATAATAACGTGGACGACCCTGACGAACTTTCTAACTCGACCCCAATCCCTAATCTTGATGATCATCCATTGGCTTCGAATGCCAATTCTTCTGAACCTCAAATTCCCTTAAATGTTGGCAATCCCAACAGTTCTTCTCCTTGTGTCGGCAAACCCGACCCACCTTCGAAAATTAATGTTGGCAATCCCAACATTTCATCTTCTACACCCCTACCACCTTCTTCTTCGAATGATGAAACGCTTCCCAGAATCGAAAAACCAGTAGCTCCTTTTCCCCATAGGCTCAATAATAAGAAGAAAGCGGCAAATTTCGACAAAATTCTGGAAATTTTCAAACAAGTCCGTGTGAACATTCCTCTTTTAGACACCATTGAACAAATTCCTCAATATGCTAAATGTATTAAGGAATTGTGTACACAAAAACGTGCGACCAATGTTCCAAAAACCGCTTTTCTAACTGCGAATACAAGCTCTGTTCTTTCGAATCTTGCCCCAGTCAAGTATAAAGACCCTGGCTGCCCTACGATTGATTGTAAAATAGGAAACACTCACATCTCTCGTGCCCTACTCGACCTTGGTGCCAGTGTCAACCTTCTTCCTTATACTGTCTATCGTCAACTTGGACTAGGGGAGATTAAACCAACAAACATCACTCTTCAACTAGCCGATCGATCTGTCAAAAAGCCATTGGGAATTATCGAAGATGTCTTGATACAGATCGAACAGTTTTACTTCCCTGTCGATTTTATAGTTCTAGAAACAGAGCCTGTCTCAAATCCCAACATTCAAATACCATTGATCTTAGGACGCCCCTTCTTAGCAACCTCTAATGCTGTCATTAATTGTAGGAATGGTCAACTTCGACTTTCCTTCGGGCACCTAACCATTGAGCTAAACATCTTTAATCTCAACAAACAACCTAGGGATTTTGAGATCGATGAAATTGACATGATTCAAACCACAGTTGATGAAACCTCAAGTGACACTTCTGAAGCCCTGAAAATGTGTCTTGACCATTTCAACCCTGATTTCGACGAACTCGAATACATTTCTGAACTGAACAAAATTCTTGACTCCGACACTTTGTCACCTGAATCTAACCAGGGAATGTTGACCAATGTTGATACACAAGAACTTCCTAAGTTAGACCTCAAACCCTTGCCACCAGACCTTAAGTATGCCTACCTAGACTCTTCAAAAACTTCTCCCGTGATCTTGGCCTCCGATCTTACCAAAGACCAAGAAGAAAAAGTTTTGGAAACTTTACGGGAAAATAAGGACGCCTTGGGGTGGGAAATTAGCGATATAAAAGGAATTAGCCCATCAATTGTGGAACATCGCATACATTTAGTTGACGAGGCTAAACCCACCCGTGAGGCTCAAAGGCGATTAAACCCAAACATGAGAGAAGTGGTCAAGGAGGAGATAATCAAATGTCTAGACAATAACATCATCTATCCCATCTCTGACAGTACTTGGGTGAGTCCGGTACAAGTTGTACCAAAGAAGTCGGGAGTCACAGTGATCAAAAACGACAGTGACGAACTCGTCCCAACAAAAATCAAAACCAAATGGCGTGTGTGCATCGACTATCGAAAGCTTAACTCAGCCACACGAAAAGACCATTTTCCCTTGCCTTTTATTGACCAAATGCTCGAACGATTAGCGGGACATGAGTACTACTGTTTTCTTGATGGATACTCTGGCTATAACCAAATTCCTGTTGCTTTAGAAGATCAACATAAGACCACCTTTACTTGTCCCTTTGGAACCTTTGCTTATCGTCGCATGCCTTTTGGTCTTTGTAATGCCCCCGCGACTTTCCAAAGGTGTATGATGAGTATTTTCTCTGATATGGTGGAAGAATTCTTGGAAATATTCATGGACGATTTTTCAATATATGGATCATCTTTTTCCCAATGTCTCACTCATCTAGAACTCGTCCTTAAGCATTGTAAGGAGAAATCACTCGTGCTTAATTGGGAGAAATGCCACTTTATGGTAAAAAGGTGGATAGTTCTAGGTCATGTCATCTCCAAAGATGGCCTAGAAGTCGATAAATCCAAAATCGATTTGATTGCTAATTTACCTCCTCCCAAGTCTGTCAAAGATGTTCGTTCATTTCTTGGCCATGCAGGATTCTATAGAAGATTCATTAAGGATTTCTCAAAAATTTCAAAACCTCTCTCGAATTTACTTGCCAAAGACGTAAAGTTTGAATTTTCCAATGATTGCAAAACATCTTTTGAAACTCTCAAATCACTCTTGACCACAACTCCCATTATTCAACCTCCTGATTGGACTCAACCCTTCGAACTTATGTGTGACGCTTCTGATTTTGCTATTGGAGCCATCTTGGGTCAGCGTATTGATAAACTCCCTCGAGTCATTTATTACGCCAGCAAAACCTTAAACGAGGCCCAATTGAATTACTCAACTACTGAAAAGGAATTTTTGGCAGTTGTCTTCGCTCTTGAGAAATTCAGGCCATATCTCATAGGATCCAAAGTCATAGTTTACACTGACCATGCTGCCCTACGGTATCTGCTTTCTAAAAAGGATGCCAAGGCCCGCTTGATTCGTTGGATCCTTCTTCTCCAAGAATTCGATATAGAAATACGAGATAAAAAGGGTTCTGAAAATGTCGTAGCTGATCATCTCTCTCGAATTGTGCATGAAAATGATAACGACACCCAAATCGATGACTATTTTCCTGATGAACAACTCCTTTCGATCTCTAACACCCCTTGGTACGCTGACATTGTGAATTATCTTGTCACACAACAAATGCCCGCTGAATGGTCGAAACAAGATAAACAAAAATTTCTCTCAAAAGTTCGAAACTTCTATTGGGATGACCAATATCTTTTCAAATACTGTCCAGACCAAATCATTCGAAGGTGTGTGCCCGATCATGAACACCAAAGTATTCTCTCTTTCTCACATGACCATGCTTGTGGCGGTCATTTTGGAGCAAGAAAAACTGCTGCAAAAGTTTTGCAAAGCGGTTTTTATTGGCCCACACTCTTCCGTGACGCTTTCGAATTTTGCTCTAAATGTGAGCGATGTCAAAGAACGGGTCGAATCTCTAAGCGAAACATGATGCCTCTCAACCCCATTTTAGTGATTGAATTATTCGATGTTTGGGGCATTGATTTCATGGGACCATTCCCTAATTCATTTGGGAATCTTTACATCTTACTTGCGGTAGATTATGTCTCAAAATGGGTTGAAGCCATTCCGACCAAAACCAACGACAACAAGGTTGTTGTCAAATTTCTCAAAGAAAACATCTTTTCACGCTTTGGCACACCTCGAGCTATCATTAGCGATAATGGCACTCATTTCTGTAATCGTGCTTTTGAGTCTTTGCTCAAGAAATACTCAATCACACACAAGCTGTCGACCCCCTACCATCCACAAACGAGTGGGCAAGTAGAAGTTTCCAATAGACAAATCAAACAAATTCTTGAGAAAACCGTGAATTCCAATAGAAAAGATTGGTCTGTAAAACTTATTGATGCACTTTGGGCTTTTCGCACTGCTTATAAAACCAATCTAGGGATGTCACCATATCGATTAGTCTTTGGAAAGGCCTGTCACTTACCTCTTGAATTAGAGCATCGTGCTCTTTGGGCAATAAAATTTTTGAACTTTGACTTAGAAAAGGCCGGCTCACATAGGAAGTTACAAATTTCTGAATTGGAGGAATTAAGAAATGAGGCGTATGAAAATGCGAAAATCTACAAGGAAAGAACCAAAGCCCAACACGACAAAAACATACTTCGTAAGGAATTCAACGTAGGTCAAAAAGTTCTTTTATACGACTCTAGACTTCACTTGTTTCCAGGAAAACTCAGATCTCGATGGACTGGACCTTATGTCGTGAAAACAGTATACCCTCATGGAGCGGTTGAAATTGAAAATCCTAGAGATGGAAAAGTCTTCAAAGTAAACGGTCAACGACTGAAACCATTTTTGGAATTCGAGCAATATGACGAAGATGAATCTATCGATCTGCATGATCATCCACCATGAAATCAGGTGGTACACGTTCTTTTTCTTTTATTTTTCTTTTTCATTTTGTTTTTTTATTATTTTTATTTTTTTTTCTGCCTTAGACAGTTGGGACACTGTCTCAATCAAGTGTGGGGGGGAGTCTGCATTTCATCCATTTTCATTTTTTTTGTTTTTATTTCTTTTTATTTTCAGCCATTTAAGTAGGACCATCATGCATTTTAGACTGTAGTAACATGCCATTTTTTTTTACGACTCATTTTCAAGTGATACAACAAAATAAGTTTACAATTTTTAGCCAGTTGATAGTATTTTTCTCTCTCAACTTAGATCGAATAGGAAATATGATGAAAAGTTTAATTTTGAGGGATAATAGTGTAACTGGTACATAGGGAGATTCTTAGGTGATGGCCATGAAATTTATTCTATATTGTAGACTTTGTTTTAATAAGTGGAGAACTTAAAATACTTATATTGGCTTTTCAAATCTTTAAAACTAAGTTGTGTTAAGTTGAATTCGCATAACTCTCTTTTGTGCTTATATTTTCGATAATAATAATAATAGTATTCCAAGGGTATCCAACATTGCTTGTATATCGAGCGTTGGTGTGCAAACCCGCCAAGCTCTATCCGACACGTTGTTGACAAAGTCAAAGTTGGAATATCTTGGTCTCATTTTATGGGATTGGACACCTAAGGATTACCGACACGTTGTTGACAAAGTCAAAGTCGGCCTGCACATTCCGCCAAGCTCTTTACCTACTCTCCGTTAGTCCGCGAGGCAGTGAATGGGTGGTAAACCTTGGTCTTTTTAGGTGTATGTACTTAATCATAAATCTTAAAATTTTATAGAATAAAGAATAAGCGATGATACCCAAACACTTCTTGACCTTATTGATTTGACTAGCCATACATGAGAAAATTAGAATACCACTTTGCAAACTGTGCCAAGCAAACTAAGAATTTATTTCATGGCTGCACTATGTTATCGACCGAACCAACTGGCCAAACTGGAATTTAACATTTGAAAACTTGATTTATATTGAAAATTTGTGACAAGTTGAGGTATTTAAAGTACAATCAACTGATTAGAAATTGTTAACTTAATTTGTTGTACCACTTTCCTGAAATAAGTCGTGTTGTCATTTTTCACTTTTATTTTTTGCATATGTCCACTGCATTCATGTAGCTTTATTAGAATCATAGCATACACCATTTGGATTTTGTGGGTAGTATCCGCTGAAAACCCTCACGAGACACCACTCGTCCTACTAGGGACACCTAGAGGTTTAACGGCTTGTTGCATACGCTCAATGCAATCGCGTTTCCTACGAAAGTGTGACCTATCTAGTTTAGTTTTTCATTTTTTGTTTTACTCGAGGACGAGTAAAAGATAAGTGTGGGGGTACTTGATTGACACTGAAAAGTGTTTATTTTATTACTCTTATGCTTTATCTTTTGTAAATAAATAAATGATACTTTGGTTACTTTTATATGTTTTTACAGGATGTCAAGAAATGCCTCCTTCAAATCAAATCAAAGGCCAACTACGAGAAAGAGCTACTTCCTCACATCAAATTCATTTCAATTGCAAAAGAAGTAGTAGCTCACTGGTAAAGGCATAGGAATTGGTGCTGAGAGACCTAAGTTCGAACCCCGTCAAGCTCACTTTTTGCCAAAGAAACGGAGCGTGTTCACACTGGCCCTTTGCTTTGAGAAATATCTGGATTAGTGTTATGTTATATATATACATACACATATTCATGTGTGTGTATTTATGATGTGCACCAATTAACATTTCAGCAATAGCCATATTCTTATCATGGAATTAAATTCGAATCATTCAATTTCAATTAGAAGATTTGCTGATTGAATTGTTGCCAAGAGAAAAATCAATTTTGAAGATTTTATCTTATATTGCCTTTGGAGTCTGATAAGCGTCCTTGTTTGGAAGAATTAAATTAGATGCAATCTTCTATCAATCAAGCCACATGGGAAAATTGAAAGATATGGAAAATATTTACCATGATATGCCCAGATTTTCTCCAATCAGGTAGTCAAGGAAGGAAAGAAATATTCATGAATGAGGAGGGCCATTTATTCATAGACCTAGTTAGGGTTTTCCCCTTCTCATCTATAAATATGTGATTGTAACCATTGTAAAAAGCATCTCATAATTCTGTACTGCCATTAGTTTAATAAAATTTTCTTGTTCTAGTTATTTACTTTTCTTTTAAAACAATTTGTGTATCTACACGATTAGATTCGGTAGAACACATATTGTTATTGTCTTTGTTACTGCATACTAGTGTTGACTGTTTGATTAGTTTCAACAGCAACTCTATTTTTAATTCTCTGTTATTGTTCCAGTTATTATTACTTTTGTTGTTTTTGCTAGTACTTGTTATTTTCTTTCCTGTTGTTGAATTTGATATACGTCTGATTAGATTCAGATTTGTAGCAGTTTCAATAACATTATTTCAACAACATTGAAAACAACCCCCAAAGTTCTGTCTAACACGCCCACGAAACATATAAATAATAAAAGTTTAACTTTCCTCCCTGTGTTCGACCTGTATGCTACACACCTGTATGCTTGCAGAATTTATTACAAATGTCGCGCTTTTCTAATTCATAGACTAGCGTCGATCAAGTGTCGTTATTCGATTTAATTTAATTATATTTTTATATTTATATGTAAATATAATCGATTCTGGCGCTGTTTTTCTTCAGATTTGAATTAAACATTCTAGACAATCCAACCGTTGGATTTTCACAAAGTTGGTGTCGTTGGAAAGATATTTCCAAAGCGAACCCAACGGTTTCGGTTTCGGGAAAATCCGATGGTCGGATCTCCCGCACTAATCGTTTGAAATCACGGTTTCCAAACACGAACTGCAGCTTCGTTATTCGATTATTTTAATTATATTTATATATATATATATATATATAATCTATTCTTCGATTTCAAAACCATTCTTTTCATACATTTGATAAAAATGATATTTTTATCTAACAGACATTTATTTTGACACTTCACTGTTTTTAACAATTCATGTATATAATAAAAATGTGATTTTTTTGTAAAACAGTTTATTTCAAAACACGACTATTTTATATAGTTCATATAGATGATAAAAATATGGTTTTTATTATAAAACAATTTATTTCAAAACACGAATACCATTCAACACATGAATTTCTATTCAATGAATGAATTTCTATCCAACACATGAATGTTTTCTATAGTTCATATATATAAAATAAAAATGTGATTTTTATTGTTAAAACAATTTATTTAAAACACGAATACCATTCAACACATGAATTTCTATTCAACACATGAATGTTTTCTATAGTTCGTATATATAAAATAAAAATGTGATTTTTATTGTTAAAACAATTTATTTAAAACACGAATACTATTCAACACATGAATTTCTATTCAATGAAAGAATTTCTATCCAACACATGAATGTTTTCTATAGTTCGTATATATAAAATAAAAATGTGATTTTTATTGTTAAAATAATTTATTTAAAACATGAATATCGTTCAACACATGAATTTCTATTCAACACATGAATTTTTATTCAACACACGAATGTTTTCTATAGTTCATATATATAAAATAAAAATGTGATTTTTATTGTTAAAACAATTTATTTAAAACATGAATATCGTTCAACACATGAATTTTTATTCAACACATGAATTTTTATTCAACACACAAATATAGTTTCAACACATGAATATTATTCAAAATTTCGACAGCAGAACGGCAGGGTAGTTAAAACCGGGGCCGTCCCTAGTACGGCTCCTCGCTCTGCCTTAAAGCCTCGCAGCTTTTGACAATGGGGATTTCATGCATCTAGTTCGCATGCAGACGACATGTATATTTTTTTCTTTTCCACAAACTAATCCTATGTGGTTTCAACCAAATAATTCTCAACCACAAACGGGTATTTTTCAACCACAATCAATCAATTTCAACCACAAACAATTCTAATCAACCATTCGCTATCAACCAATTTTCACACCAGTCACAACCAATAAATATCGTTCATGGTTTGTGGACGAGGGGCATATATATATATATATATATATATATATATATATATATATATTTACAAGTATATTTCACTTCTACTCAACACATATATAATTTTTACAACGCATATATAACTTATACGTCGAATGTACAACTTATACAACGCTTATACATGAGGTGTACAACGCTTATATAACTAATACATCGTCGTTTTCTATATCGTTTATAATTCAGAAATCTCACATTGGGTTCCACTCCACCAAAAATAGCAGGAGGCTAAGAAAAATATGCGGTCTCTTCTACAATGTAGAAGACGTCAACATGAGTCCACTGTCTCTTGTTTCACTGAATTTCGTCAAGAAATGAAAAAGATATGATTTTTACAGTGAAATCAAAAACTGTAGCACTTTAAAGTGCTATAAAACAGTTTTAATATTATAAAGTCGTTACCTTTCTGATTTGTTCAAAACTAGGTTTGAACTTTTCGATCAAACGGTGAAGCGGATCGACGATCGGGTTGTGCCACGTCCTGGAGCGTGGAAAGGCGCGCCTAACGGTGGTTAGGGGGCCCACTTCGATCGAGGCTGGCGGTCGTGGCGGAGGGAGGAAATGGCGAACTTCACTGGCTTGGATCTCGAGCTTCGGGCCATGAAAAATCCTTACATGGATTTGAAGAGCTCGGGAAGATCTTCAAAAAGCTTAACTGGAGCAAGCGATTTCGTGGAGAGATTGGAGAGAAAAAGAGGAGGGAAGGTCAGAAGCTTTTATCGCCGTCGGTTTAGAGAGGGTCGGGGAGAGAGAAACATACCTGGCCCAATGATTTTTTTTTTATATTTATAAATTTTTCAAAAATCCAAAAATACCCCTCTTTACGTACTAACACCAATCCAAACCCAACGACAGTCGTCCCTAGCTAAATACCCCCATTCCGAACACAATGGGATATGTTTCGTAAGCCCATTCGACTGTTTCAGTCGGTTTTTCTTCAAATTAAAATATTAAACATTCAATATTTGATTTGAACGTACATTTAAATTTGTCGGGGCCACATATTGATTCTAAAAATTCCCAAAAAATAAATCTAGCTATGTTTTGACGATACGGTTCCAACAAAACTAGTTTCGTCAAATTCTGAGACCGTTTGAAAAATGGCCTTTTTCTGGTCGATCCAATTTAATAGAAATCGACCAAACACATTTTCCTTTGCCACGCTCACGTACTAGCTTCAAAAATTATGAAATTTGAAACCTAGTAATATTTTTACATCCCGGATCCAACAAAAGTGGTTTCGTCGAATTCTGAGGTCGTTTGCAAAATGGCCATTTTCACGGGCTATATAAACTCTATAGCGACCTTTCTGAAAATTCATTTAGCCATAACTTTTGCTTCCCTCTATGAAACTTTGAACTTTCAGATTCATTAGAAAGATATTCACTAACAGATTTAAATATTTTTTGTTCCACTAAAATCCATTTTGTTTTGCACCCGGTACAGTCAGTCAAAGTTTGAATTCAAATTTTGAAACTACCGCGCCATTTCAGGCCTTGTTTATAATTAGAATTAATTATATTTATTTTCAAACGTTGATTCAAACACACTTTTCTTTGTTATTATTTAAAATATTTATTTTAAATATTTAAAATCCACTAAAATAGCCAATTTAAAAATTTTAAATTGGTTCAGATTTTCCAGGTTGTTACAGTCTCCCCCACTTAAAACTTTTCGTCCCCGAAAAGGAAAAAAGTCGAAAGTGGTTTGATTAATCAACTCTACTTTCAATCTGGCTTCCATTCTCCAGCTTTTCAGTTTCTGAGAATTTTCAAATTCTTCAAAAAAATTGGCTAACACCCTAAATTTTTGAAAAATTTCGCCATAACCTCCTTTGTACGGGGAGGGGTTTGGAAATTTATTGGGTCGTATTAGGTACCCAATAAATCCTAATAAGCATGCACATGTTTATAGTGATA
Organism: Allium sativum; assembly: GCA_030737875.1. Lineage (NCBI taxonomy): Eukaryota > Viridiplantae > Streptophyta > Magnoliopsida > Asparagales > Amaryllidaceae > Allium > Allium sativum. The sequence goes on from CM060926.1 coordinate 536,970,932, forward strand.
TATTCCGGTGTCCACAGGGGAGTGTGTATAGATCAGAACTCCAGAGAATAAATTCTCGTCACCCTATAAATGGTTTTTGCGCCTTAATGACCAGAGAGACGTGTTTATTGTCATCTCCAGACCCGTGTGGTTTTTTTTATTAATCTTGCAATTTACCGTTACATTTTATATGATCCATATCAGTCATCATTTCAACCTGTAATATATAGTCATCGCCATATAAGCCTCTCACTCGTATGGTAAATCTTCAACCTCGTCACACAAGCTCCAAATGCTTGTGCGGTATATGATGAAGTATGTCTATCTTCACGAAGTATTCCATGTAATGTAGTTCAAAATTAATTGTTACTATCCTATGGCGACGTTTATTATTACACACAGAACAACCAGCACTCTGCATCCAATGACATTCATAGGAGTTGATATAATAATATTTCGCATCCAACTCATTATGGTTTACCTATTTGTCGGGCACGCAAATAAATTCTTTACTCAACAGCTAATCCATTTACCTGTTGAAACATATATAATGCACTTGTATATATTTCTATCTATTTTTAAATCAGTTCAATGTGTGATTTAATCGAATAAATTCTACCATTCATTTTCTTATTGATTAAATTATCTGTCATTCTAATAATTTAATTAATCAAATCTACTATCACACAACACAAGCAACAATCAATTCGTTTTTAACTTTTCAAAAACATATCTTTTATATATTCAAAAATTATATTTCTAAAACCAGACTATATATATATATATATAATCACAAATACGTTATTTATAAACATATAACTCTCAACTCATTCTAGGGCATTATGACCCCATCTCTAACGAGTTATCCTGATTCTGCTATACTCATACTAGGATATTGCTGATCCTATCTGTAATGAGTTATTCGTCCTAGAACACTACTGGTTCTATTTCTGACGAGTTCGTTGATATGTTTTATTCCAGCACTAAGCTTAAACAAAGCTCTGATACCACGATGTGACGACCCCAAACCCCGTACGGACGGTGGCAAGGGTAATCTTTGGAATATAACACATAAACAGATAACAGCAGAACAGAAATAAATAAATACACCAAATAATGTACAATATAATACACTAGATAAACGTAATCATCAGAGTTACACAGTATACAGGATCATACTTAGTACAAATACAGTTCAGCTATACATAAATGTCTACAGCGGAAAACAAACATAATATGTACAATAGGAGCTGAACAGCATAAAAAGAGATAAATGGTAGAATCCATCTTCCGCTCCAGCTATCCAGAAAGAGCCTACTACAACCTGAACACAAGGCTGCTCGTGTAGAAAAAGGGGCACCCGAGTTTGCAAGTGAAACAAACTACGAGTCAGTCATGGGACTGGTATGAGAAATCCACTTAACACATTTTATAATATGGCTAATCACATGACCACGCCACTTTCGCGGAACGGGTTTACTCCATTGGATTGCCAGTGCTTTAAAACAAGTCAATCTTTTAAACATCGCAATGCATTTTATAAAAATGAAGCCATTATAAGACTCTGTTCCCATCACACAATGCAACGCAAACCGGAGAATATAGAGTTTTTACCTTATAATGGCCAAAATATGCTTGTTACGAATAAAACAAAAGAATTGATATTATTACTAGTGTTTATATATTTCAAAAACAATTTCAAATCATAAGTATCAATCATAGACGGCATTAATGCCGCATACCACTATGTCGCCATATATAGGTATACAATCAAAACCGCACAGTCACGTATTAGAAAATTGGATTTCCGTCATGAACCAAGGCAAAAGATAGTCCTTACCGACTTCGAGACAATCTAGCCCATGTCTCAGGCGAGCGCGTAGGCAAACCTTTGGAGTGACATGGCCGGTCCATCGATGTGGATTATAATGCCTGAACACTACGTTTCCCCGCCCTTTTGGGGCGTAAATGAGCCAACGAATGACTCCATCGGCTTCACATAGTCACCGATAAATCCGAGGTGCCTCGCAACAACAACAACCACTCAGGTGAAAATAATATATATGTCAGCCAGTTTAAGCACTGACACCACCTCTAGCTAGAAGGAAACGCATGCCCTTCCTGAGGTCCTCTCCTGCTTTTGGCTTATACGGGGGTGTGAGGCTCGCGAATTCACGTTACACACAAATCTATGCCACACAGGCCATGTTTTGATCATCAACCACAAGACTTCGCTTTTCAACAGAAGCCTTGATCACTTCATCTTAGCATGCCCACTACATCTTAGCATGCCACACAGGCAATTCACAACATGCAACTGATGGCTGTCAATCACACAGAATGAACTCCAATGTCAGACACACAGTCCATTTACAAGTCCGTTCTGGGTTTGAACGAAACCGGAGGCACTATATACCTCGCATAACCATCGATCTCCACGTACGTCTGGACGATCACCACTCATTATCCATATTTCGGGATGCCACCCAATCAGGACATCAGTCACCATCCAACCGAGGTGAAGATCTCCGGTCTTCCATCACCATCTTCATCATCGATTTCTTATCGTCGATTCAGTTGTTCAGAATGGGATAAACCCGGTCTTTCTGAGCAATTCGCGTATATAATAAATAAGTGCTACACAAACACAACATACGCCTCATTACAATTCATTTGTCACTAACCGTAAATTAGTAAGAGGACGATTTACCAAATATTAACCCCGAAGGCCGAAACCAACATCAGATCAAAACCAGGAAACCATCCGACTTAGCTAACCTCCAGTTAGATTATAAATTTGATATTCAATCATAAAATATTCAATAAACCGGGTAAATTCGGTTTATTTCTATTCCATATCATTTATAATATTTTATAACAATTTATCGCTATTTTTATTCATTTAAAAATAGCCATTTCATTCAAACGACGCTTCGGGCCATAACGCGGCCGTGGCGCTGTTTTTCTTCAGATTTGATTTACACATATATGAAAATAAAACCGTTGGATCTTCACAAATTTTATATCATTATAAAGATCTTTTCAAAACGAATCCAACGGTTCCAGTTTTGGGAAAATCCGACGGTCGGATCTCCCGGTACACTCGTTTGAAGTTTCGATTTCAAAATACGAACTGTAGCGTCTTTATTCGATTTAATTTAATTATATATATATGTATATATATATAATCGATTCTGGCATTGTTTTCCTTTAGATTTGAATTAAACATTCTAGACAATCCAACCGTTGGATTTTCACAAAGTTGGTGTCGTTGGAAAGATATTTCCAAAGCGAACCCAACGGTTTCGATTTCGGGAAAATCCGATGGTCGGATCTCCCGCACTAATCGTTTGGAATCACGGTTTCAAAACACGAATTGCAGTTTCGTTATTCGATTATTATATATATATATATAATCTATTCTTCGATTTCAAAACCATTCTTTTCATACATTTGATAAAAATGATATTTTTATCTAACAGACATTTATTTCGACACTTCACTATTTTTAACAATTCATGTATATAATAAAAATGTGATTTTTATTGTAAAACAGTTTATTTCAAAACACGACTATTTTATATAGTTCATATAGATGATAAAAATATGATTTTTATTATAAAACAATTTATTTCAAAACACGAATACCATTCAACACATGAATTTCTATTCAACGAATGAATTTCTATCCAGCACATGAATGTTTTCTATAGTTCGTATATATAAAATAAAAATGTGATTTTTATTGTTAAAACAATTTATTTAAAACACGTATACCATTCAACACATGAATTTCTATTCAATGAATGAATTTTTATTCAACACATGAATGTTTTCTATAGTTCGTATATATAAAATAAAAATGTGATTTTTATTGTTAAAACAATTTATTTAAAATACGAATACCATTCAACACATGAATTTCTATTCAACGAATGAATTTCTATCCAACACATGAATGTTTTCTATAGTTCGTATATATAAAATAAAAATGTGATTTTTATTGTTAAAACAATTTATTTAAAACATGAATATCGTTCAACACATGAATTTCTATTCAACACATGAATTTTTATTCAACACACGAATGTTTTCTATAGTTCGTATATATAAAATAAAAATGTGATTTTTATTGTTAAAACAATTTATTTAAAACATGAATATCGTTCAACACATGAATTTCTATCCAACATATGAATTTTTATTCAACACACGAATATAGTTTCAACACATGAAAATAATTCTAACACATGAATATTATTCAAAATTTCGGCAGCATAACGGCAGGGTAGTTAAAACCGGGGCCGTCCCTAGTACGGCTCCTCGCTCTAACTTAAAGCCTCGCAGCTTTTGACAATGGGGATTTCATGCATCTAGTTCGCACGCAGGCGACATGTATATTTTTTTCTTTTCCACAAACTAATCCTATGTGGTTTCAACCAAATAATTCTCAACCACAAACGGGTATTTTTCAACCACAATCAATCAATTTCAACCACAAACAATTCTAATCAACCATTCGCTATCAACCAATTTTCACACCAGTTACAACCAATAAATATCGTCCATGGTTTGTGGACGAGGGGCGTATATATATATATATAAGTATATTTCACTTCTATTCAACACATATATAATTTTTACAACGCATATATAACTTATACATCGAACGTACAACTTATACAACGCTTATACATGTGGTGTACAACGCTTATATAACTCATACATCGACTATATAATTTATACACCGTCGTTTTCTATATCATTTATAATTCAGAAATCTCACATTGGATTCCGCTCCACCAAAAATAGTAGGAGGCTCAGAAAAAAAGGAGGGAAGGTCAGAAGCTTTTATCGCCGTCGGTTTAGAGAAGGTTGGGGAGAGAGAAACATACCTAGCCCAATGAATTTTTTTTTATATTTATAAATTTTTCAAAAATCCAAAAATACCCCTCTTCACGTACTAACACCAATCCAAACCCAACGACTGTCCTCCCTAGCTAAATACCCCCATTCCGAACACAATGGAATATGTTTCGTAGGCCCATTCAACTGTTTCAATCAGTTTTTCTTCAAATTAAAATATAAAACATTCAATATTTGATTTGAACGTACATTTCAATTTGCCGGGTCCATATATTGATTCTAAAAATCCCCGAAAAATAAATCTAGCTATGTTTTGACGATACGGTCCCAACAAAACTAGTTTCGTCGAATTCGGAGACTGTTTAAAAAATGGCCTTTTTCTGGTCGATCCAGTTTAATAGAAATCGACCAAACACATTTTCCTTTGCCACGCTCACATACTAGCTTCAAAAATTATGAAATTTGAAACCTAGCAATAATTTGACATCCCGAATCCAACAAAAGTGGTTTCATTGAATTCTGATGTTATTTGCAAAATGGCCATTTTCGCGGGCTATATAAACTCTATAGCGACCTTTCTGAAAATTCATTTAGCCATAACTTTTGCTTCCCTCTATGAAACTTCAATCTTTTAGATTCGTTAGAAAGATATTCACTAACAGATTTAAATATTTTTGGATTCACTAAAATCCATTTTGTTTTGCACCCGGTACAGTCAGTCAAATTTTGAATTCAAATTTTGAAACTACCGCGCCATTTCAGGCCTTGTTTATAATTAGAATTAATTATATTTATTTTCAAACGTCGATTCAAACACACTTTTCGTCGTTATTATTTAAAATATTTATTTTAAATATTTAAAATCTACTAAAATAGCCAATTTAAATTTTTTTTATTGGTTCAGATTTTCCGAGTTGTTACAGTTATGGGGCTGGATACCAATATTGGAAGGCCGTTGGTGGATCACCTTGATGATACATTCGAAAACTTGTGGAAAAAGTTGTTCGCCATGAGATCTTGTTTCTTAAGCAAGCAAATATTGTCTGTGCAACTAAAGAGGTTCAGAAATCACAGCGGGGTGGTAATAATAAGAAGAGGAAGCAGCAACAACAGAAGGGAAAAGATGTTAATAAGAAGCCTAAGAGTGAGGTGGTTTGCTTTAACTGTCAACAGAAGGGTCATTACTCAAATGAGTGCAAGAATCCCAAAGATGAGAGGAAGTGCTTCAAGTGTGGAAAGCCTGGGCATGAGAAGAAAGACTGTTCGGAATCAGCTAAGGGCAAGCAGGTTGTGAAGGCATATGCTTTGGAAGCCATGAAAATTTCTTCAAGAGCTCCTACTGCAGAGGAAAAGGGAATGGGTGTCGTCGCTCAAGGTACTCTTTCTGTCTAAGGTGTTTCAGTTCGTGTGTTGCTTAATACTGGAGCATCACATTCGTTCTTTTGCAATGAGCTTGTGTGCCGCTTGGGTTTGAAACCTGAAATTTGTGATAGACCATTGATCGTGACTAATTCAGTCGGGGGTTCATCCAATATTTGCATGATTTGACGTGGTCTAGTGTTGTCGAGTCATGGCTGCTCTTTTGTGTGTGATTGCTTTGTTCTTGACTTCGCTGAGCTTGGGATCATCTTGGGCATGGATTGGCTCAAGAGGTATGCGACAAAGGTGAACTGCGAAAAACTAGTGGTGAGAGTCAGGGATGTGGAAGAGCGAAAGGTGTTGATTAGATGTAAGTGCGAAGAGGGTGTCTTCGTGAGATATCTATATTCTCTTGAGATTCCACAGGAAGACTTGTCATCTGTGTTGATCGTTAATGAGTATGAGGATGTCTTTGACGAGGTCAAAGGGTTACCGCCGCATCGTAAGATCGATTTGGTCGAGGGTGCTAGACCAATCGTTATGCCTCTTAGGCGGATGACGCCTAAGGAACAGCGAGAATTGGAGGTGCAAGTTCGTGACCTTATAGGAAAGGGATTCATTCGGAGAAGTGTTTCCGAATGGGGTGCACCGGTCATGTTTGCAAACAAGGCAGATGGCTCGTTGAGATTGTGTGTGGACTATCGTGAGCTGAATAAGGTAACTAAGAAGAACAAGTATCTGTTGCCAAGGATTGATGACTTGTTCGATCAGCTTCATGAAGCTAAAGTGTTTTCTCAGATGGATTTGGCAATGGTATTTCACTAGTTGAGGGTGGCAAAGGATAGTGTGCCAAAGACTGCTTTTAGGATGCCATCCAGTTTCTTCGAATGGTTGGTGATGCCATTCGGGTTGACTAATGCACCAGCGTATTTCATGATCTTATGAATAGGGTTTTCAGAGATCAATTGAACAAGTTTGTGCTTGTGTTCGTGGAAAACATTCTGGTTTACTCTCGGAATGAGGAAGAATACAAGATGCACTTGAGAGTCGCTTTAGAAATCTTGCGAAAACATCAGTTGGGAGCTAAGTTTTCAAAGTATCACTTCTGGAAATGTGAAGTGTAGTTCTTAGGCCATGTTGTTTCTATAAATCGGATAGCGGTTGACCGCGCTAAAGTAGCAGCAATCCAGGACTAGGATAGACCTAAGAATGCTACGGATGTGAGAAGTTTCCTTGGGTTGGTTGGTTATTACCGACGGTTTATCAAGAATTTCTCAAAGATAGCTGCACCGTTGACAGGATTAACAAGGAAGAACCAAGTGTTCACATGGGATGCAAAGTGTGAGCAAGATTTTGGAATCCAGAAGGAGGGATTGACGAGTGCTCTTTTGTTGACCATTCAAGTGGGAATGAAGAGATGATTGTGTATACCAATGCATGTTGTACTGGACTTGGAGCAGTGCTGATGCAACAGGATAAGGTTGTGGCCTACGCAAGTCGACAGTTGAAGTCGCACGAGAAGAATTACCCAACTCATTATTTGGAGTTAGCAGTGATTGTGTTTGCTCTGAAGATGTGGAGACATTACCTTTTGGAAGTTCGATTTGAGTTATTTACGGATCACAAGTCATTGAAGCATCTTTTCTCCCTAAAGGATTTGAATCTTCGTCGACAACGATGGTTAAAGTTTCTGGCATCATATGATTTTATAGCCTATACTCCTGGCAAAGGTAACGCAGTTGCAGATGCGTTGAGTCAAAATACGCAAGTTTGGGAGTGATGTTTTCAGAATGGAAGAGCCTCGAGTACTTGGTGGGGTTTGATTTCAGGCCAAGATGACACGATCCAAACTTCCCCGATCCCCGAAGAGACAGAGGAGCCGAATTGTATTGAGAACGCGACGCATTCGAACACAAACAGTAGAACATTTCGTTGCCATTACAACAATTACATCGGAGTACATGATATCAGAGTTCAAATAAATAATATACAGCAGAAAAAAAACCAGAGATTTAAATTACATTTAAATACATGAACATAATGTACAACGGAAACACATCAGCTACCGCAACTAAAAGAAATATATGGATACAAAGCATTCTGAATATAGCTCCAGCCGTAATCCAGGATCCTGTGGAAAGAAATATCTGCGATAACCAAAACTACTAGCTGCCCGTGTGGAAAATATGGGCACCCAGAGTTTAGGTAGAAACAATAAACTCCGCGTCAGTCGTGGGACTGGTGTGAGAACTAAAACAGTTATTAGTTTTAATTTTAATGTTAGGTAATCACGGGACCACGTCGTATAACACGGAACAGGTTTATCCCCCATGGATACCAGTGCATAAAAATAAACAATGCAATACTAAAGAAAAAAATGAAGCTATTATAAGACTCAGGTCCCATCACACGATGAACACAGTCGAGGATAGAGTTTTACCTTATAATAGCCAAACATGCTTGATACGCAAAATTTCATCTTTTACTATAAGTGAAGAAGTCAACTTCAAATATAAATGTATCAATCATAGGCGGCATAGTTACCATTATATTGAGTCGCCATATAGGTTTACAATTTACTATAAAATCACGTATTGGAAATTGGATTTCCATTTATGAACCAAGGAAAGTGATATTCCTTCCGATTTCGAGACACACTAGCAATGCCTCAGGACTCGGGCGCTGGCGAGCCCTAGGATAACGACAGGGCTGGTCATCCGTCAATGATTAGTTATACCATAAACTATATGTTAGCCGATTCTATCGAACCTCCAAAATGGTCAATCAAGTCGACCAATAAAGAGCCACTAGGGACCCAAATCATATCTGAGGTACCTCACTTTCCGTCATAAAGTTTATATAACATCCACATGAGTAAAATGTTTGGGCTCCATATCATGACGTTACTCGTAGCTAGAAACTAACATATGTCCATTTCCCTAAAGTCTTCATCCCGTTTTTGGTTCATACCGAGGTGTGAAGCTCGCGAATTAATGCTACACAAAGTTGTGCTACTTAAAGTTGTGCTTTGATCATCATGCACAAGACTCTGCTTTTCAACAAAAGCCTTGATCATTTGCATCTTAGCATGCCATATTGTCAATCCATACCGTACCACTGATTTCCACCAATATATAACCTCTAAGCTCGTATGTCTCAGAGAAGGTTGCTAAGCAGAAGAATAAATTCTCCGCCACCAAACAGATATATATGTAGCAGGGATCAAAGAATACAGTATAAAGGAATACGATGTCAGACATACCATCCATTTGCAAGTCTATTCTGGGTCTGAACGAAACCGAAGGCACCTTATTCCTCGTTCCATATGTCCAATACAAGAGAGAGGCCCTCGCATATCCGATCGATCACCAAGTACGTCTGGACGATCACCACTTTTTACTTTATCTTAGGTGTACATTCCAATCAAGACAACAGTAATCATCCAAACGATGTAAAGAATTCCGGTCGTCAACCATCGTCTTCAACGTCGACTTTTAATCGTCGTATCAATTATTCAGAATGGGTTAAACCCGGTCTTTCTGAATAACTCGCGTATTTTAAAATTAAGTATTATAAAAACACATCATACGTCTCATTCCAATTCAGAATATTATTTTATTCAAATATTCACATCTTTAGGGAAAGATTCCCATTAATTTTATCAAAGATAAATTCTTTTAAACTTATTCTTTAATCTTCATTTGGATATTGATTTCAATAGATTTTATTAACTAGTCGGGATTAGCGAACCTTACCGAAGTAACCATTTATTTATTAACCCACTCCCAACCTATTCATCCCATGGAGCAAAACTAGTAGTACTCCATATCTAACACCCATTGTGTTATTGGTAAAATTAATTACCATTTCTTGTTTGAAATTTAATTAAAGATTTATCTATTGCATGGAGTAAAATTGGTGGTACTCCATTCTCGATCATTTCAGGAATTCGATAAATTTAATTATCATTTAACTTTCTATCTAATTAAAGATTCATTAAAACTCCATTTAGTTTTAATCTTTCAAAAATCATTATTTAATGACTATTCAATTATTAGAAAAATTAATCCAGTTTTTAAATGGGTTAAAGAACCAATGGCATTCAAAACATAGTTCACAATAAACCAAAATCAGCTTCCATTAACTACGGAATCTTCACGGAAAACAGATCAATATATAATCGATATGAATTTCCGTATCTGACTAATAATATAAATGGAATAACGACAAAGCCTTTTAAATTCCATATATAGTAACGGTCTTCATTCACAAAAGCTTGTCTCGATTATTATTAAATCGAATTCTATTCAATTCCAATTTAATATATTAAATTGGAAAACTTTACTTTGGAAAATTTCCATTAATCTTAATTAAAAGATTATAAATTCCAAATCATACCTTGACTATTAATTGGGTTAATGAATGAATATTATTTAAAACGTTGTTCACGGTAAACCCAAAATCCAATCTGATATTAAATACAAGGCTCTGAATAGAAATTATATCGCCTTTTATTCAATATCAAATTTTGAAACCAACAAATATCGTATTGTGAATAATGATATCTATATCTTCCAAATTCCCTTAACAATCTCCGTATAATCACAGAATCCAATATCGAAATATTTCGAAGATTATTTCCATTCAAATCCATTTCAATTTTCGTTGGAAAAATCTAATTATTTTAAAACCCATTTCTCAATCCAATTTATTATTTCAAAAAAAATCATTGGACTATTATTATAGTTATTAACCAGTTCATTTTGATAAAATATATTTTTATCTTTTCAAACTTGGAATTTTTCATCCAAAATCTTTCCAAATCATTAGATATAATTTTACATAATTTTATTAATTTTATTAATTTTATTAAGGCCCTTATAGTTGGTTTCCAATAATAGCCATCGAACTGTATCCATAGCAGCCTTTTTCAAAACTGATTTGGACATTATTTGAAATCCAATCATTCAAATTTAAATCTTATATATTCATTTGAAAGACCTATTCGATAACCGAACGGTTCCAATTTTAGGAGAATCCGACGGTCAGATATCTCGTTACACCAATTTGAAGTCAATGGTTGAAATTCGCGAACGGTCACTGCTCGACGCGTTCTATTCAAATCATTAAATATATATAATGTATATATCGTCGATTTCCTTTTTAAAACGTATTTTATATATCATTTATAAATTCATTTTAAAATGATTTTAACTTCGTTCTCAATTTTAAATCAAAATTGAATATTCTATATCATTTTAATATTAAAATGATAATATTTTTAAAATATCAGATTTTGAAATCAATTCTTTTCGATATTCATTAAAAATTGAATAAAATCAATATAAAAACCGTTCGAGTTAAAATGGCGTATATATACTTAACTCGGCTTCATATATTTCAATATTTTTGTGTCCATCCAAATTCGGACATCATAATCATATTTTGATTTTCATTGAATATTATTTTAAAATATTCGTTATTTCTGAATTGGAATCAGACTCGGTCAATTACCATATAATTTTATTTATATAGATTCCATACATCGCATGTCAATAATGATAAATAATCATTAAACATTCAAACATCATCCAGAGTGCATTTTACAACTGTATAAGCATTAAAATGAATAAATAACGCTCACTACAGTTTGTCAACCAATCGATTAACATACAACTAAATATTGGGATTAGTTATGTCAAATATTATCCCAATAACCGTGTGGGGTTTTCAAACAACAACAGTCTATTTAAATAAATCATTGGTTAATAAATTTAACCAATTCTAATTCGGTTTGAATTATTTTTTCTAATTAATCAATTTTCACTCTTTTAAATTATAATTGGATATTTACAATTTAATTCTAACTACCACAAGGTGCGTATCCACATTGTTTGAAATACGAGTGTCATATATTCAAACAACGCTTCTTCTACAAATGAGTCGTGAATAGTTCATGTGTTCGATTCAAGCAATGTCACATACAACAGATAAAAATCAACAATGATAATTTATTTATTTTATAAATATGAATACAATAATATCATAACCAAAATAATTTAGTAAGAGAGTTCTCACTTTGGTTTCCACTCCGCCAGTCTTTAATGGATGATTTTATTTTCAAACTGAATTAAATAACTGAATTAAACACGCGTTTAATTTAGCTGAAAAACCAATTTGCTCCGTTTTGGTTAGTCCCATGTTGTAGTGTTTATCGCCACGATCGCAAGACTGAGTTAGCAATTTTCAGATATCGTATGAAAAAGATATGTGATTACAAACTTAAATTACCTAAATTAATTAACTAAACAAAATAATTACATTATTAAGGATAAACCCTTTGTTCTCTTCCAGGTTGACGACCGAATTCACGAACCCAAGGCTCATCGCCTCTCTCTCCCAGCACAAGCCACCATGATCACCCAGACCATCATCCGTCACCACCACAACGACCACATCATCCACTCCCCCCATCACCCTCCACGACAGCAGCCTCCGTGGGCCCTTTCTCTCGAAAAAGGGCTCGAACCTGTACTATTTCTGGCCAGAAATCCACATCACGTACCCCCATCTCCATCGTTGAATGCATAGATCCCCTATCCTCTACAGTTTTCCGTTTATAAGTTTTGAATTTAAGCGAATAGATTTGGACAAAAATTTGAATTAAAACAGTGCGATTTCAGCTCTCCATTCAAATAAGGCGGTGGCTGATGTTATGGCTTGGGATTAGCGAAATCTAGGGATATTTATACATATTTTTATTATTATTTAATTCCCCAAAAGTTAAATTTTACATCCGAACTCCAAATCAAACTCTACGACTGTCATTCCTAACCAAATACCCCCATTCCAAACACAATGGAATATGTTATTCGACTATTTCGACCAGTTTTTGTCTAAATTAAAATATAAATTAATATAACATTTAATATTGAATTTGAATGTACATTTTAATTTACCGGGACTACATACCGACTCCACAAATTATGAAAATTGAAATCTAGCTATGTTTTGACAATATGATCCTAACAAAATTAGTTTCATCGAATTTGGAGATCGTTTGAAAAATGGCCTTTTTCTAGTCGATTAAATTTACAATTGAAATTCAAAACACGTTTAAATTCACCATGCTCACATATAAATTCTAAAAATTATGAAATTTTAAAGTTGACAATAATTTGACATTCCAGATCCAACAAAAGTGGTTTCATCGAAAACGAAGGTCGTTTGCAAGATGGCTATTTTTAAGGGTTATATATAATATTAAAATATACATAAATTCCATAGTGATTGTTCTGAATTTTAAAGTGGACTTAACTTACAATTTATAATGTGAAATCTCAGTTTCTCACATTCGTTAGAAAAATATAATTAAATAGATTCTAACGTTTCTCGTTTCGCTGAAATCCGGTTTATAATGAATTCTGTACATTCATTTGAAATTAAAAATCAAATTTTCAAACTACCGTGCCATTTCGAGTTCATTTTATAATTAAAATAAATATATACGTTCTAACTTCGATTTAAATAAATTTTTAGTCATTATTATTTAAAATAAATCATTTTAAATATTCAAAACCCATTAAAATAGCTAAAATAAAATTTTTAAATTGGTTCAGAAATGCCGGTTTGTTACAATCTCCCCCGCTTAAAATCTTTTCGTCCTCGAAAAGGAACGAAGTTGAAAGTTGTTTAACTAACCAACTCAATTTCATTCTGGCTTTCATTCTTCAACTTTCAGTTTCTAAGAATTTTCTAATTTCTCAAAAATTTAGATAACACCCTAAATTTTTGATTTTTTTTCCATAACCTCCTTTGTACGGGGAGGGTATGAATATTTTATTGGGCCATACTAGGCACCCAATAAATCAATAAAAAGTGTACACAATTTTTGTGACCATCTATGCCCAAGAGAGATGTGTAAAAAGGTTGAAATCTCATACCTTGCCCAGTTTTGAAAATAAAATAATCCATGTGCCTTAATTAAAAACAAGAGAGACATGAATTTTTGTAATCTTCAGACCTGTGTAGGTTTTTTTATTAAATCCTGCCCCGAGCACCGTTACATGTATATTATTAAGTCCATATCAGTCTTCTGTTCAGCCTGTAATTCAGTCCTCACCATACAAGTATCTCTCCCGTATGGAAATCCAAACCTCGTCATATAAGCGCCAAATGCTTATATGGAGTATGATATGATATGTTGTCCTCATATAGTATGGCATGCAGTGTAGTTCATATTTATTTATTACTATCCTATGGCGTATGTTTATAATCTCACATGGAATAATCATCACAAACCATCTATAAACACTCACAATAGTTTATATAATAAATAAAATTGCGCAACTAACTAATTAAGGTGCACCTGTTTGTCGGGCACGCAATTTATTTCTCTACTCAACAGTATATCCATAACCTGTTCAGCATATATATATATATATATATATATATATATATATGCATATATATCTAATATATAAACCCAATTCGAACTAATTTTCTATTTAGCTCTACATTATATTTGATTTGGCTTAATTTAACATTCATTCTCATATTGGTTAAATTAATTATCATTCAACATAACCCGCAATCAATTAGTTGGTTAACTTCTCAAATATACAATTTTTAATATACTTAAAATTCCTATTTCAATGTTGAATCACAAACAATAAATTCTAACAAAATTTTGGTTCTCACACCAATCAATTGGAATTATATAGATATCCCACTTTCGAAACTCGAACATAGACACTAATGGTGAGGCCTCATCATCAGAATCATCCCCGGGCGACTAGAGCATGATTCTTTATCTATCCGATATATTTGAGACTTCGAATACATGTGGATTATATATATATTAAAACCTCCATATACCCGATAGTCCAAATTCAAAATCAAATAAAATACTCAAATATGTAAAATAAGATATAATTTTCAAAATTAATTTTGTTTTTATAAATAATACTCTTCAAACTCATTCTAGGGTATTGCTAACCCTATCTCTAATGGGTTATTCTTATAGGATGTTACTAATCCTATCTCTGATGAATTTTTTTCGTTCGGTTCTAATGTGTCTTGTTCTCGAGCTTTGTAAACCAAAGCTCCGATACCAAGATGACACGACCCAAACTTCCCCGATCCCCGAAGAGACGGAGGAGTCAGATTTTATTGAGAACACGACGCATTCAAACAAACAGTAGAAAATTTCATTGCTATTACAACAATTACATCAGAGTACAAGATATCATAGTTCAAATAAATAATATACAGTGGAAAAATATCAGAAATTTAAATTACATTTAAATACATGAAATGTAACGACCTGAAACTTCGGGTAGTAAATATTTAAATATTGAGGTTATTTAAATATCTAAATCTTGGATTTAATGTTCTTATAACCATGATTAAAACTATTTATAAATAATAATTAACAAGGAGAAAAATATGTTGTTAAATTTTTGTTTACGAAGATAAGTAGTTCAAAGAAAAATCGATAATGTAACCGAAAATAGTTTTGTCGATAAATAATATTTTCTTTGTAAAAAAATGTTTGAACATCCTGTGCACGTAGTAACGTTAGAAGAACATATATATGTGTATGTACATATCATAGAAGTAACATACAAATGATATATGTGTACATATTCTAGTATATGAAAAATGGCTTAAAATGATAGGGACACGTGTCATCAAATGAAAGGAACACATGTCTTGTAAGTAAAAAAGGTTAAGGCACATATACACATTAGGTGTCCATGTGTAGAAGCATCTAAAGACACCTAAGTAGACATGTGTCTACAACCTAAAGCATGAATGAAGATAAGGTGGACAAGTGTCCAAAACCAAATTACCAAAATAGCCTTGAAAACTACTATATCAAGGGTGGAAAGGTTCATTCTTTTTCATGCATTCACAAATGAAAAACAAAAAAGATAAAGAGTAAGAGTTTAGGAGAAGTCTAAAGGATAAATACAAGATCAACATACAAGTATAAGGTGAGAAAACTATTTAAGTTCAAGTGTTCATTTCATTTCATATTTTGAACCAAAGTCGTGAAATTTAAGAATGAATGTTTGGACGTGAGCCCCTGAAAATGACGTTGGTATTTTGAGCATAATTTTTGCAATTCTTAATGGAATTTCAACTTTTCTATCAATTTGGAAAGCTAATTCAAAGGGCTACAACTTTGTCATGGGGCATTTTTTAATTCGGCCGTTTGCATACCTGAAAACTGGACACAAGGTCAGGTAAAAATAAGCCGGAAATGTAAATGTTAAAATGCCTCATGATGTTTGAATTTATATATTAAATTAATAATTGATTTTGAGGGTTTCTTTGGATGATAATTAAGTAAAGCAAAAGAGCTTCTTACTATGGAAAATTTGGAGTCAAAATCTATATTTATCATAGAGAAACAACACCAAACATTTTGCCTAAAAATAGGCAAAAATCTGATTTTAGGAACTTTTTATAGCACTCCGAAACGCTATCTTTTCTATTTGTGATGAAACCAAGCCAGAACCTTTTATAGCGCCCAGAAACGCTATAGTAAGCCGTTTTTAGTCTAAAATACTTATAAACCACCCAGAACTTGTCGTAGCATTACTGGAAGCATTGTCTTTTTCTAAGATGATTAAGAAATACTTTAAAAACAAATAGAACTTTTCATAGCGTGACAGAAACGTTGTAAATAGTTGTTCTGAGTCTAAAACTATTATAAACTACTAAAATTTTTCATAGCATAACTGAAATGCGGTAATAGATATTTTGAGCATAAAACCATGCTAAAATGCTCCAAACCATCTCAAATTTGGATGAGACATTTAATGTGACATGTAATAATAAATGTTTGATTTGACATTTGATGTGACATATAATGGTAATAAATGTTTGATGTGACATTTGATTTGACATATATAATAATAATAAATATTTGATGTGACATATGATGTGATATTTGATATGACATATAATAATAAATATTTGATGCAACATTGGATGCAACATTTGAGGATATTTATGATTGCGTAAAAACTTATTAGAGAGATATAAATGCAGTTTGAGAATTGAGAATGAAGGAGTTTTTACATAAGTAAGATAATCATCATTTAAAATAAAAGACGATTATTTTTTGAAGGGAAGTTCTATAAGAGATATATAGATGTTTTGCATAATAAAAGACTGGAATGTTCTAGGGCGACAAAGAGGATAGTGTCTGGGCTTGAGTTTGGAAAATATAATTTCCTGCTCTTCCTGACTATCCCTAGCTGACCCGACGAATGAGATGATTAATTCAAAACTTAATTTGAAACTTAATTTGAAATTATTTGAAAAGTGATTTAAGATTACTTTTGAGATTCCCTACATGATATAAGGAGTATTTGGAAGTAAATATTGATTTTAAATGGTTTGTGTAAGGAAGAACTACGTTGGCTTGATCCTATATCTAATTGCTTATTCCTCAATTTGATAAAGGTATGTAGGCAGTCTCAAGGACAAGTGACGCAGCTGCTTTATTAATAAAAATACTTTTGTTGTTATTATATTTTGTGTTGGTGTATCTTTCATATTTTATCATTTAAGCTACACCAACGTTTTATCAAGAAAATAAATAAAGTTGAATTTTAAACCTTAAATAATTTAGAGGGATTATATAAGTATATAATGGTTATTAAGGTATTTTTAGCATATAAGAGAATGATTTTTATTTCA
This sequence comes from Allium sativum, assembly GCA_030737875.1. Classification (NCBI taxonomy): domain Eukaryota; kingdom Viridiplantae; phylum Streptophyta; class Magnoliopsida; order Asparagales; family Amaryllidaceae; genus Allium; species Allium sativum. The sequence goes on from CM060926.1 coordinate 536,988,851, forward strand.
ATCAAAATAGCGCTATCATAAAATGGCAATTTGCGTATTTTAGTTATAAACTTTAAACGCTTATAACTTTTGGAATCTATATCCGATTTCCACCAAACGAAGAATGTTTGATTTATATTGACAAAAGCTTTCAAACGAGTGAAAGCGGATTTTTATTTCGGGGTATAATTTTCAAGTTATGTTTCAAACTGTTTTGAAAAAGAATGATGTAAGTGCAGTTATCGACCGTAAACATAAATAACTATTTTTAATGTTTTAAAAATGTGGAAAAATACTGTAAAATTATTATAAATTATGTAAGAGTGGTTTGATTGGAAACATTAAGTTCTGACTAGCATGAAAATCTAGGGTATCGAGTGTGCAGGAAAGAATATCGATGTCCATCTCATCAGAGTTGCATAATGATAGATTTATGGTAATTGTGTTTAAATTCATACTCGAACAAATGAAATTTATATTATCATTATTAAAAAAAATTCAACCAGGACATTTAGAGATGTTGTAAAATAAAATGGTAGCTATCATTGTTTGTTTTTGGGACACACCGGATTTTCGGCAATTTTGACTGGTCCGAAATTTCAGGGCGTTACAAATGGTATCAGAGCTTAGGTTGGGTGCTTAAATAAATTATAACCTAAGATTAGAATATAATCTTAGAAATTTTGAAATAAAGTTACCCTAGTTTGATAAAAAGACCGAATAGGGTAAGACACCATTACTCTGATCAGGGTTATGAGTAGTATTTATTTTGTGTGTCTAACTTTGTTTAGTATTTATACATATAAGATTCTTTATCATGCACCTTATAAAGAGGTTTAACGAAGTTGTAAGTGCATATGATAGGTTATAAAGTAGCGAGGGAATGGAGCGCGGCTTACAAAGGGAGGTATGTAGTTGCATGAAATGGATGCAATGGAGTGGCTTAAACTGAATATGGAATAGCAACTTGTCGAGGAAGCAATTGAATGAGCTCGGTAAAACAAAATTGAAGAAGATAAAGAGGAGTTAATTGAATATTGCATTCATGCAAAACCGAGGTCAGAATTTCTTTTACATAATAAGATGTTAAAGTTGTTTAGCCCTGATGATGTTAGCTTAGCTTCTAAAAGATCTTTCAGTAATTCGATGATAACTTTTGATTGCTTGATGGGATTTAACATAACTTATCCGGAAGCTAGATTAATTATCTAGAATACTTACATCATGTATATTTTAAAATTTTGAAAGTTTGCTATCTCAAAACATTTTTGCAAACTAATTATGTATTTTTTTTAAAAAAAAAGGGAGAACGGGGTTTATACTTAAGATGATTTTCGAAGTTGAGAGTGTGGATTTTCCAAAAAGAAATGGTTATCTATGTGGGAGTAATGATAATAAAAAATGCTTTGAGAGTATACTTTGTTTATACTTATTAAAGATTTTTTTTGGGATTATTTCATCAATGATGGATACTTTTGGATGATGTTTACGATGTGCGGTATAAAACAATAGATCTTAGGTAGTGCATTATTACTCAATGTTGGCTACGAGTAGAGTACATCCTATTTTATGATGGGATGCCGGCATAAGACAATAGATCTTGGATAGTGCAACTATTACTCTATGGTATCGAGCCGTGTAAAGTACATCCTATTTGATGATGGGATGCCGGCCACAATAGGATAAAATATCCTAAATTGAGTAGATTGGATCCACTTTGATGAATATGATCCTAGTTTTGACAAAAGATTTTTTTATAAAACTTATCCGACTTAATTAAAAATATTGATTAGAGTCTATTTTGAAAATATTTCTCTCTGGTACATTTTCATGGTTACTGCAACAAGGAGAGTACAACATAATTGATGAGTTGACCTTGATAAATATAATCATTGAAGATATTATTTGAGATGTCTATTTTGAAAATATTACTCTCTGGTACATTTCGATGGGTACCACAATATGGAGAATACATCCTTACTTGATGATGATGAGTTAGATGAGTCGGAGTATGATGAATCTTTGGTACATTTCGATGAGTACCACACAAGAAGAGTATATCTTTACTGGATGAATTAGCATTGAAAAAGGGAGGGCTCTGGAATCTATGACAAATTGAATGTATACTCAAGGGAAGAAGACCGAGTATCGAGGTGGATTGCGAAGAACAAGATCCTGAATTTAAAGCTATGGCGTGCCTGATCCAGTAACAACTTGCAGGAGTAACAGAATATTAAAAGGTTCGAATCATGTGATACTCAGGTATGATTTCAATTTATGAAATTATTTTGAAAGTATAATTTCAAGAAAATTTCCTAAATACATAGAGTTTCGTTTATGGAGTATTCGGTTTTCTATTGACTAAGTATTCCATAGAATTTCGGGGACGAAAATTCTTTTAAGGGGGAAGAATGTAACAACCTGAAACTTCGGGTAGTAAATATTTAAATATTGAGGTTATGTAAATATTTAAATCTTGGATTTAATGGTCTTATATCCATGATTAAATCTTTTTATAAATAATAATTAACAAGGAGAAAAATATGGTGTTAAATTTTTGTTTACAAAGATAAGTAGTTCAAAGAAAAATCGATAATGTGACCGAAAGCAATTTTTTCGATAAACAATATTTTCCTTGTAAAAAGTTGTTAAAACATCCTGTGCATGTAGTAACATTAGAAGGACACATATATGTGTATGTACATATCATAGAAGTAACATACAAATGGTATATGTGTACATATTATAGAATATGAAAAATGGCTTAAAATGATAGGGACATGTGTCATCAAATGAAAGGAACACATGTCTTGTAAGTAAATAAGGTTAAGACACATACACACATTAGGTGTCCATGTGTATAAACATCTAAAGACACCTAAGTAGACATGTGTCTACATCCTAAAGCATGCATGAAGATAAGGTGGACAAGTGTCCAAAATCAAATTACCAAACTAGCCTTGAAAACTACTATATAAAGGGTGGAAAGGTTCATTCTTTTTCATGCATTCACAAATGAAAAACAAAAGTAAGATAAAGAGTAAGAGTTTAGGAGAAGTCTAGAGGATAAATACAAGATAAAGATACAAGTATAAGGTGAGAAAAACTATTTAAGTTCATGTGTTCATTTCATATTTTGAACCAAAGTCGTGAAATTTAAGAATGAATGTTTGGACATGAGCCCCTGAAAATGGCGTTGGTATTTTGAGCATAACTTTTGCAATTCCTAATGAAATTTCGACTTTTCTATCTGTTTGGAAAGTTAATTCAAAGGGCTACAACTTTTTCATCGGCCACTTTTTTAACTCGGCCGTTTGCATACCTGAAAACTGGACGCAAGGTCAGATAAAAATCAAGTCGAAATGTAAATGTTAAAAATGTCTCATGACGTTTGAATTTATATATTAAATTGATAAATGATTTTGAGGGTATCTTTTGATGATAATTAAGTAGACTAAAAGAGATTCTTACTGTAGAAAATTTGAAGTCAAAATCTATTTTTATCATAAAGAAACAACATCAAACATTTTGCCCAAAAACAGGCAAAAATCTGATTTTCGGAACTTTTTATAGCACTCCGAAACGCTATATTTTTTATTTATGGAAGCATGGAACCAAGCCAGAACCTTTATAGCGCCCAGAAACGCTATAGTAAGCTGTTTTTAGTCTAAAATCATTATAAACCACTCAGAACTTGTCGTAGCATTACTGGAAGCGCTGACTTTTTCTGAGATGATTAAGAAGTACTTAAAAAATGAATAGAACTTTTCACAGCGTGACAGAAATGCTATAATAGCTGTTCTGAGTTTAAAACTATTATAAACTACCTAGAATTTTTCATAGAGTAACCAAAATGCTATAATAGATATTTTGAGTGTAAAACCATGTTAAACTGCTCCAAATCCTCTCAAATTTGGATAAAACATTTGATATGACATATAATAATAATAAATATTTGATGTGACATCTATATGACATTTGATTTGACGTTTGATGTGACATATAACAGTAAATGTTTGATGTGACATTTGATTTGACATATAATAATAATAAATATTTGATGTGACATATGATAATAATAATAATAAATATTTGATGTAACATATGATGTAACATATGATATGACATGTAATAATAATAAATATTTGATGTAATATTTGATGTGACATTTGAGGATATTTACGATTAAGTAAAAACTTATTAGAGTGATATAAAGGCGGTTTGAGAATTGAGAATGAAGAAGTTTCTACATAAAGAAGATAATCCGCATTCAAAATAAAAGATGTTTATATTTTGAAAGGAAGTTCTATAAGAGATATTATGATGTTTTGCATAATAAAAGATTGGAACATTTTAGGGTGACAAAGAGCATAGTGTCTAGGCCTGGGTTTGGAAAATATAGTTTCCTGCTCTCCCTGGCTATCCCTAACTAATCCGACGAACGGGATGATTAATTCAAAATTTAATTTGAAATTATTTGAAAAGTAATTTAAGATTACTTTTGAGAATCTCTATATGATATAAGGAGTATTTGGAAGTAAATAATGATTTTAAATGGTTTGTGCAAAGAAGAACTACGTTGGTTTGATCCTATATCTAATTGCTTATTCCCTAATTAGATAAAGGTACATAGGCAGTCAAAAGGGATAGTGACACAGCTGCTTTATTAAAAAAAATTTTTTTGTTGTTATTACATTTTGTGTTGGTGTATCTTTCATGTTTTATCATTTAAGCTACACTGACGTTTTGTCAGGAAAAGAAATAAAGTTAAATTTTAAACCCAAAATAATTTAAAGGGTTTATATAAGTATGTAATGGTTATCTAAGATATTTTTAACGTATAAGAGAATAATTTTTATTTCGATCAAAATAGCGCTATTATAAAATGGCAATTCACGTATTTAAGTTATAAACTTTAAACGCTTATAACTTTTGGAATCTATATCTGATTTCCACCAAACGAAGAATGTTTGATTTATGTTGACAAAAGCTTTCAAATGAGTGAAAATAGTTTTTTTTGGGGGGTATAATTTTCAAGTTATGTTTCAAACTGTTTCGGAAAAGAACGTTGTAAGTGCAGTTATCGGCCGCAACCATAAATAGCTATTTTTAATGTTTTAAAAATATGAAAAAATATTGTAAAATTATTATAAATTATGTAAAAGTGGTTTGAAATGGAAATTTTAAGTTTTGACTGGCATGAAAATATGGGGTATCGAGTGTGCAGGAAAGAATATCGATGTCCATCTCTTCGGAGTTGCATAATGATAGATTTACGGTAATTGTGTTTAAATTCATACTCGAACAAATGAATTTATATTATCTTTATTAAAAAAATTCAACCGCGGCATTTAGGGATGTTGTAAAATAAAATGGTAGTTATCATTGTTTGTTTTTGGGATGCACGAGATTTTCAGCAATTTTGACTAGTCCGAAATCTCGGGGCTTTACATGAATATAATGTAGAGTGGAAATACATCAACTACCACAACTGAAAGAAATACACGAATACAAAACATTCTGAATATAGCTCCAGCCATAATTCAGGATCCTGTGAAAAGAAATATCTGCGAAAACCAAAACTACTAGCTGCCCTTGTGGAAAATATAAGCACACAGAGTTTAGGTAGAAATAATAAACTCTGAGTCTGTCATGGGACTTGGTGTGAGAACTAAAATAGTTATTAATTTTTATTTTAAAGTTAGGTAATCACGGAACCACGTCGTATAACACGGAATGTGTTTATCCCCCATGGATGTCAGTGCATAAAAATAAATAGCACAACGCTAAAGAGAAAAATGAAGCTATTATAAGACTCAGGTCCCATCTTGCAATGAACGCAGTTGAGGATAGATTTTTAGCCTATAATAGCCAAACATGCTTGATACGCGAAATTTCATCTTTTATTATTACTATATGTGAAGAAATCAACGTCAAATATAAATGTATCAATCATAGGCAGCGTAGATACCATTATATTACGTCGCCATATAGTATTATAACTAAAACCGTAAAATCGCGTATTGGAAATTGGATTTCTATCTATGAACCAAGGCAAGCGATATTCCTTCCGATTTCGAGGCACACTAGCAATGCCTCAGGACTCGGACGCTGGCGAGCCCTAGGTTAGCGACAGGGCCGGTCATCTGTCAATGATTATTTATACCATAAACCATATGTTAGCCGATTCTATCGAACCTCCAAAATGGTCAGTCTAGTCGACCAATAAAGAGCCACTAGGGACTCAAATCACATCTGAGGTACCTCGTTTTCGTCATAAAATTTTTCCAACATCCACATGAGCAAAATGTTTGGGCTCCATACCATGACGTTATTCGTAGCTAGAAACTAACATATGTTCATTTCCCTGAAATCCTCATCCCATTTTTGGTTCATACCGAGGTGAAGCTTACGAATTAACGCTATACAAAGCTATTCTACTTAAAGCTGTGCTTTGATCATCATCCACAAGATTCTGCTTTTCAACAAAAACCTTGATCATTTGCATCTTAGCATGCCACATTATCAATCCATACCGTACCACTGATTTCCACCAATGTATAACCTATAAGCTCGTATGTCTCAGAGAATGGTGTTAAGCAAGAGAATAAATTCTCCGCCACCAAACATATATACATATTTAGCAGAGATCAAAGAATACAGTATAAAGGAATACGATGTAAAACATACCATCCATTTGCAAGTCCGTTCTGGGTCTGAACGAAACCGGAGGCATCTTATTCCTCATCCCATATGTCCAATACAGGAGAGAGGCCCTCGCATACCCGATCGATCTCCAAGTATGATTGGACGATCACCACTTATTACCTTATCTTGGGTGTACATCCCAATCAAAACATCAGTAATCATCCAAATGACGTGAAGAATTCTGGTCGTCAACCACCATCTTCATCGTTGACTTTTAATCGTCGTATCAATTATTCAGAATGGGTTAAACCCGGTCTTTCTGAATAACTTGCGTATTTTAAAGTCAAGTGCTAAAAAAATACGTCATACGTCTCATTCCAATTCAGAATATTATTTTATTCAATTACTCACATATTTAGGGAAAGATTCCCATTAATTTTACCAAAGATAAATTCTTTTAAACTTATTCTTTAATCTTCCTTTGGATATCGATTTCAATAGATTTTGTTAACTAGTTGGGATTAGTGAACCTTCCCGAAGTAACCATTTATTTTATTAACCCAGTCCCAACTTATTCATCCCATGGAGCAAGCTGGTATTACTCCATATCTAATACCCATTGTTTTATCGGTAAAATTAATTACCATTTCTCATTTCAAATCTAATTAAAGATTTATCTATCGCATGGAGTAAAACTGGTGGTACTCCATTCTCGATCATTTCAGGAATCCGATAAATTTAATTATCATTTAACTTTCTATCTAATTAAAGATTCATTAAATCTCCATTTAGTTTTAATCTTCCAAAAGTAATTACTTAATGACTGTTCAATTTTTAGGAAAATTAATCTTGTTTTTAAATAGGTTAAAGAACCAATGTCATTTAAAACATAGTTCACAATAAACCCAAGTTAGCTTCCATTAATTATGGAATCTTCACGGAAAACAGATCAATATATAATCGATATTAATTTCCATATCTGACTAATAATATAAATGGAATAACGACCAAGCCTTTTTAATTCCATATATAGTAAGGTCTTCATTCACAGAAGTTCATCTCGATTATTATTAAATCGAATTCCATTCAATTCGAATTTAACGTATTAAATTGGAAAACTTCACTTTGAAAATTTTCCGTTAATCTTAATTAAAAGATTATAAATTCCAAATCATAATTTCACTGTTAATTGTGTTAAAGAACGAATGTTATTTAAAACATTGTTCACGATAAACCCAAAATCCAATTTGACATTAAATACAAGGCTCTGAATAGAAATTATATTGACTTACATTCAATATCAAATCTGAAACCAATAAATATCGTATTGGAATAATGATATCTGTATCTTCCAAATTCTCATAACAATCTCTGTATAATCACGAAATCCAGTATCAAAATATTTCGAAGATTATTTCCATTCAAATCCATTCCGATTTTCATTGGAAAACCCTGCCATTTCTCAATCCAATTTATTATTTCAAAAAAAACATTGGATTATTATTATAGTTATTAACCAGTTTATTTTGATAAAAATATATTTTTATCTTTTCAAACTTGGAGTTTTTCTTCCAAAATCTTTCAAAATCATTAGTTGTAATTTTACATAATTTTATTAAGGCCCTTATAGTTGGTTTCCAATAACGGCCACCAAATTGCATCCATAACGACATTTTCTGAAATTGATTTGGACATTATTTGAAATTCAACCATTCTAATTTAAATCTTATATATTCATCTGAAAGATCTTTTCGATACGAACTCAACGGTTCCAGTTTTAGGAGAATCCGACGGTTGGATCTCCTATTACATCAATTTGACGTCAATGGTTGAAATTCTCGAACGGTCGCTGCGCAACGCGTTCTATTCAAGCCATTAAATATGACGCGTTCTATTCAAGCCATTGAATATATATAATATATATATCGTCGATTTCCATTTTATAACATATTTTATAAATCGTTTATAAATTCATTTTAAAACAATTATAACTTCATTTTCAATTTTAAATAAAAATTGAATATTCTATATCATTATAATATTAAAATGCTAATATTTTCAAAATATCAGATTTTGAAATCAATTCTTTTCAATATTCATTAGAAAATGAATAAAATAGATATAAAAATTCGTTCAAGTTAAAATGGTGTACATATACTTAACTCGGCTTCATATATTTCAATATTTTTATGTCCATCCAAAATCGGATATCAAAATCATATTCTGATTTTTCACTGAATATTATTTTAAAATATTCGTTATTTCTGAATTGGAATCAGATCAATCAATTACCATATAATTTTATTTATATGGATTCCATATATCATATGTATTCCACAATAATGATAAATAATTATTAAACATTCAATCATCATCCAGAGTGCATTCTACAACTGTATAAGCATTAAAATGAATAAATAACGCTCTCCACATTTTGTCAACCAATTGATTGACATACAACTAAATATTGGGATTGGTGTATGTCAAATATCATCCCAATACCCGTGTGGGGTATTCAAACAATAGTCTATTTAAATAAATCATTGGTTAATAAATTTAACCAATTTTAATTCGGTTTGAATTATTTTTTCTAATTAGTCGATTTTTACTGTTTTAAATTATAAATGGATATTTATAATTTAATTCCAACTATCACAATGTGTATCCACATTGTTTGAAATTCGAGTGTCGTATATTCAAACAACGCTTCTTATGCAAATGAGTCATGAATAGTACATGTGTTGAACTCGAGTAATGTCACATACAACAGATAAAAATCAACAATGACAATTTATTTATTTTTATAAATATGAATGCAATAATATCATAACCAAAATAATTTAGTGAGAGAGTTGTTTCCACTACGCCAGTCTTTAATGTATGATTTTATTTTCGAACTAAATTAAACGCACGTTTAATTTAGCTAAAAATCCAATTTGCTCTGTTTCCGTTCTGGTCAGTCCCATGTTGTAGTATTCGTCGCCATGATCGCAAGGTGACATAGTTTGCAATTTTATGATATCATATGAAAATGATATATGATTACAAATTTTAATTACCTAAATTAATTAACTAAACAAAATTAATTATATTATTAAGGATATACTCTTTCTTCTCTTCCAGGTTGACGACTGAATTCACGAACCCAAAGCTCATCGCCTCTCTCTCCGCCCACGCGAGCCACCACAATCACCCAGACCATCATCCGTCGCAGTCACAACGTCCACCACCATCCACTTCCCCATCGCCCTCCACGACAGCAGGCTCGGTGGGCACTTTCCTTTGAAAAAGGGCTCGAACCTGTACTATTTCCGGCCAGAAATCTGCCTTCACGAACCCTCATATCCAATCTCCACCGTTGAATGCATAGATCCCTCTATCCTCTACAGTTTTCCTTTTATAAGTTTTGAATTTAATCGAATGGATTTGGAGAATTTTGTAATTAAAACGGTGCGATTTCAGCTCTCTATTCAAAGAAGGCGAGGATGATGTTATGGCTAAGGTTTAGTGAAATCCAGGATTATTTATACATATTATTATTATTTAATTCCCAAAAAGTTAGATTTTAGATCCGAACTCCAAATCAAACCTAACGACTGTCGTTCCTAACCAAATACCCTATTCCGGACACAATGGGATATGTCTCATAAGGTAATTCGACTATTTCGATCAGTTTTTGTCAAAATTATAATATAAATTAATATAACGTTCAATATTGAATTTGAATGTACATTTTAATTTACCGGGGCCACAAACTGACTCCAAAAATTATGGAAATTGAAATCTAGCTATGTTTTGACAATACGGTCCTAACAAAATTAGTTTCGTCGAATTTGGAGACCATTTGAAAAATGGCCTTTTTCTAGTCAGCTAAATTTACAACTGAAATTCAAAACGCGTTTAAATTCACCATGCTCACATATTAATTTCAAAAATCATGAAATTTTAAATCTGAAAATAATTTGACATTCCAGATCCAACAAAGTGGTTTCGTCGAAAACGGAGGCATTTGCAAAATGACTATTTTCAAGGGCTATATATATATATATATATATATTCCATAGCGACTATTCTGAATTTTAAACTGGACATAACTTACAATTTACAAAGTAAAATATCAGTTTCTCACATTCATTAGCAAGATATAATTATACAAATTCTAACGTTTCTTGTTTCACTGAAATCCAGTTTATATTGAATTCAGTACATTCATTTAAAATAAAAAATTGAATTTTCAAACTACCAAGCCATTTCGAGTTCGTTTTATAATTAAAATAAATTTATATGTTCTAACTTCAATTGAAATAAATTTTTAGTCCTTATTATTTAAAATAAATCATTTTAATTATTCAAAACCCATTAAAATAGCTAAAATAAAAAAAATTAATTGGTTCGGAAATTCCGGGTCGTTAAACAAGATATGAATTGGAAGCTGAAACGTTGGCAATCTTGTCGATAAGACCTACTCTTATCGAAAGGATTGGCGAGAGCCAAAAGAGAGATGCAAAGCTTGTCGAGTTTATCTAGAGACTAGAACCAGAAGATAAAGAGTTCAAGGTCGATCGAGAAGGTTGGCTTCGAAAGCAAAGGCGATTAGTTATTCCTGATATCGATGGATTAAGAGATGAGGTTCTGAGGGAATGTCATCACTCAAAGTTGAAGATTCATCCTGGTGGTAATAAGATGTATCAGGATATGAAGCGAGTATACTACTAGGAGGGGATGAAACGAGACATTGGAAAGTTAATTTCCAAGTGCATGAACTATTAGTTGGTGAAAGCTGAATAGAAGAAGCCAAGTGGTTTGGTTTAGCCATTGGAAGCTCCTACATGGAAGTGGGAGCAAGTATTGATGGATTACCTAGAACCAGGGCAGGAAAAGAAGGGATATGTGTCGTCGTGGATCGTTTGACCAAAAGTACACTGTTCATTCCTGTCAAGTCTACTAGGACGACATCGAAATTGGTTGAACTTTATGTGAAATGGATAGTTCAATTCCATGGTATCTCAAAGAGCATAATGAGTGACCGAGATCCATTATTTACAAGTGGATTTTGGAAGAGTTTGTAGGAAGCCTTGGGAACCGAGTTGTGTTTAAGTATGGCTTACCATCCCCAAATTGATGGTCAAACCGAGAGGGTCAACCGAGCTTTTGGCAATCTCCTAAAAACTTGTGTGTTGGATTTTGGGGGATCATTGGAAGACCATTTACATCTAGTTGAGTTTGCGTATAATAATAGCTACCAGTCTAATATTGGAATGGCACCATACGAGACGTTATATGGAAGGCCGTGTAATTCTCCAGCATGTTGGCTAGAAACTGGAGATAAGTTGATACTTGGGCCTGAGATGATTAAAGAGATCTCAGATTGTATAAAGATCGTTCGGCAAAGAATGAAGGCAGCCCAAGATCGTCAAAAGAGTTATGCCGATAAACGTCGAAAAGATTTGGAACTCAATGTTGCCGATATGTTTTTCATGAAGATTTCGCCATTAAAGCATGTGGTTCAATTTGGAAGTAAAGGAAAGTTAGCTCCACAGTTCGTTGGACCATTTCCGATAGTCAAGCGAATTGGACAGATCGCATATAGATTCGAGTTACCCGTGTAACACCCCACCTCCGCTAGGATCACTCGCAAAGGGAATGCACTAGGTTTGGTGAAGCATTATCGAGGTAAACATGCACAGAAATATTACAAGACAGAACATATATAAAACAGCGGAAGTAAAACAAATTTCATTACCTTATAAAATAAGGTCTAAAGCCTTTTATATCAGAATACATCAATGCCTATCTTGCAATAGTAAAGAAGCATAAAACTTTTCATAAATTATTCCCCAAAATAAAGCGGTGAAGCAGCCATAGCCAAGAGAAGACCAAGCTATACATGATGACCTTCAAGCATAAGAGGTCCGAACTAAACAACATCATTTCCTCCCTGAAAACCTGGGGGGGGGGGGGGGAACAGAAGACAAAGAGGCGAAAGAAAACGGGGTCAGTCATAAAGACTGGTAAGTCCTATCTACTTCCAGTATAAAAACAGGGAAAGGTAACATGACATGCATAAACTGAAAGTAAACATAAGGATGCCGACAAGATAGATAAGCTAAACCAAGATAACTGGATGAACTACTATAGCAAGATAAACTAAGGTATCATGATAAACTACGGTGTCAAGATAAATCAAGGTATCACGGCGCCAGGTTTCTATCAAGTATACTATCCCAAGGTATCTATCATGTATAACATCCCACGGTATTTATCATGTATAACATCCCAAGGTATTTATCATGTATGTTTGCTCTGCACCTCTCGTACTAGTATCCCAACCCGCGTCATGTGTTAACTATGAATGTCCCTTGCCCAATGTCATGTAATGGTCCATGCCAACCTAATAAATAACATATGTAGGTTTTCCTAACTCGTATGTTTCTTTCCATGTATAAGTTCAGTCCTTTGCCGTAGGCCATACGGGCTTTCCCGTGTAAATCTATACAACCTCGACGTAGTACCATTTTATCCTTGAAGTTATTTTGGACTGCCACCCTTGATCTAGTTATGTTTCCTTACCATGAACTATCGCGCGTTCACTTAGGATTTATGCCACCTAGGACCACTAGGGATTATGCTACCTAATGAACGTTTCCGTGTCCCGGTTTGGGTTCAAGCCACCTAGGGCCACTAGGGATTATGCTACCCGTCAACCGCGCCCTTTATTCCGCGTATGTATCGTGAATCGTTTTCCATGTCTAGACGCACATGTTCCTCAATGTGCCACCCGAGTTCCGTGCCAGGGCAAATCAAGAGATACGGAACTCGGTCGGGAGCTTTAAGTCTTCTGCTGATGCAGATATCAAGGTCTGTTTTTGTACCCGTGGCTATGGTCCCACGTGACCCCTCCCTCAACTACCGAAAGGCAATCCAAGAAAAATCATGTATGAGAACCACATCCCGACCCCTCTATAGCCCCACTTTCCTATGGGCCAACCGCACCCATGACTCGATAGCAGGAACATGGTCTGTTGGGGGTTCTCTGCCTTTCCGCTCGTACACGATTGACTAAAGATGGTAGGTAGTCGACGACGTGCTATCCAGGGCAAAAATCAAGTATCGTCGACTTCACGCTAATCCATCCAGTCTTTAGGTCGCTCGCATAGCATCCAAGGCATACTCTTGGCTCTTCTATCGCAGACCTTAACCTCTGGGAGGCCGGGTTTCATGGACCACCTGCCACCTCACAGAGGGATACCAAGAGTACCCTCACGTCCCCCGAAGCTACCGCTTCGTCACCCAGTCCGTTGGAGCCTTTATCCAAGTCGGATAATTTGCTCCTCCTCGTGTGTTTAAGCGATGACCTACCATATCGGGTTACTCATCCATTCATGAACTAGTCCCATGCCCTTGGCTAAGAATTATTACTTAGTTATAGTTAACTAAGGTTTACCACTTATGTTCTTTTCCCCGTTACCCTTGATTAACCTCGATTTTCTACCTAGTTCCTCTAACTAGTGTTTTGTCTATTGGGTTAAGTGTTGTTATTCAGGTTCATGACTTGGCCCGCCTACGAATCATGTCAATATTGGCTAAGTATTTAAGTTCAAGGCTTAGCCCTACAAGGTGGTTAAGTATACCAAGAAGCGCATGACTTAACCCTATCAAGTCAAATTGGTTAAGTATTGGTTTGTCTTAACCCTATCAGATTATCGTGTTAGATTGATTAAGCATAGATTATCTTAATCACACCAGATCATCGAGTCGGATTGGTTAAGTATGGGTTAGCTTAACCTCATCCACTAATCGAACTGCAAGGGTTAAGTATATTCAAAAGGTCTTGTGACTTAACCCTATCAAGTCCACATATTAGATTGGTTAAGTATAGGTTACTTAACCTTATCAAATCATCATGTATAATTGGTTAATTATAAGTTACTTAACCCCATTAAATTATCATGTTAAGTTGGTTAAGTATTGGTTGCTTAACCTCATTGAATTACCAAGTTTAGATTGGTTAAGTGTTTAACTTAACCCCATCGAATTACCGTGTTTAGATTAGTTAAGTATAGGTTACTTAACCCCATCTAATTACCAAGTCGGATTAGTTAAGCGTAAATTACTTAACCCCATCCCCTAATTGTCTTGTATGGTTAAGTGTCATTAAGAAATCAAGCTCGGTCCCACTTAACCTACCCATTCGTGTCATATCGGTTAAGTGTCATTAGTCAAACTTAACCTTATCATGTGGCATTAATTTAATTAATGCACTCTCAACCTCTCACATTAGACTTTGTTGTGGTTACTAGTTAAGCCGGGCGGGTCCGGGTAGTTTTACACCACAACCTAGTCTAACCTCGGGTCTTAAGCACGACATGACCAACTTCTCACATTGGATCCTATTGTTTGTAGCCACTAGTTAAGCCGGGCGGGTCCGGGTAGATTTATGCTACAAACTCAACCCAACCTCGAGTTGGCCACTTCCATGTTTGGTCTAGTGTCTTATTACACTTACAACCCACCCATGTTTAGTTTCAAGTCCCATGTTTACCCCACATGTCATGCCCACATTTAGGTGTATCATACGTGCCATATTCCCATGAAACCCCATGTCAAATTATCATGTCGTAATTACGCACGTCTAACCTACCCCAAAGCATGTTTCCAACCCAAGTAAAAACGAGTCAATATAGTAAGGGTACTATGCTACATATTGGCCTCACAACATGAACGATGTCAAAAAGGAATTGGCCACCAACATGCATGGTATCATAAGGGATTTGGCCTCAAAATATGCATAGCATCATAAGAGAATTTGGCCACAAGCATGCATAGTATCATAAGGGAATTTGGCCACAAACATGCATAATATCATAAGGGGATTTGGCCACAAACATGCATAATATCATAAGGGGATTTGGCCACAAACATGCATGATAACATAAGGGGTTTGGGTTCATTTACATGCATAAGCCCCAAAGTCAAGTCTTTGCCAATGTTTCACAAGTCAAATGGTTCCCAAAGGTTCATGCTAACATTCCATAGATAAAGATTCAAACTTGCAAGATAAACTAGGCTAAACATAACATGAGTGGCATGATTAAGTCGCTAAAACTTAACCAAGGTCATGGATCATAGAAAAGGGGCAAAGTTAGGTTCACATAGGCTAGCATACTTGCATTTTATTCCATGTCATATTAGAACCACCGTTAGAATCTACAAGTAGCTAGAACTTACATAGCGAGGCTTAGGGAAGGATCATGCATCGTCTTGACGAAGGAAGGTGGCTCCTTTGTTGAAGAAGCGTCATGAAACTCGTATAGCAACGTTGATCTACCCTCGATTTGATGTAGGAAGCTTGCACCTTTTGATTTGAACCCGATTTGAATGCATAAGCCCTTGGAGTTGGAGATGGAGGCCATGATCACTTGACATTTGGGCAGCACTTCGTGACATGAGTGAGTTATGAGGGTTTAGGCTAGGTCTAGGGGTCTTTTTATAGATGTTAGGGTAGTTTTAGGCCGTAGGATAAACCCTAGGATAGATCTGAATCGTCAAAATCCATCACAAGCCTCCAAAACCGAGCCAAAACAAGAAGCAGGTGCACCAGGTCGCTGGTTCGACCAGGGGGGGTCGACCCAGGGGTCGACACCCATGTCGACCCCCTGGGGAGTGGTCGACACCCATGTCGACATGGGTGTCGACCCTGAGTGTCTGGCGGGAATTTTTCCCGCCTCTCTTTTTGGGCTGAATTTCAAATCTGTTTTCGGATTTGAATTTTCGTGAAACTTCGTTGGGCCTTAACTGGGTCATACGGACTCCGATTTACGAAATTTCGGACTCTATTTCGCGTATTTTTCCGAGACGAATGCAATAGCGCAACCCGTTTATCCTGATTCAGATTTTTTAATTTAATTCTTCCTTGATTCTTGTCTTAACACGTTGTTAAAATTCGGGTTGTTACATTCTCCCCTCCTTTAAGGATTTCGTCACCGAAATCTCCAAGTTAGGAAGAACATATCCTACCATCCATCATCCATCTACTCAAAACATCATCCACAGGCAACCATTGTCCTTAGATGATTTCTAATGCCATATGAACGTATGCAAAACGTGTGTGTACATGCTCCTTAGCTAATGCTAATGATCAGGCCTGAATGATCTTTCTAATGCAAAGTATGTTTAGTGCCATGAATCCAACATGTATGCAAATAGTCCTAGTCATATAAACACTACATGTGTGCACAAACATTCATTCATATGCAACATCCGCATGAAAACACAATAACTTTCAAACAAGTATAAATGCTCGCGCATATGCAATGCAAAATGTGAGTGCGTCGATCTAGTATCTAACGTGTATTGGCGCATCCATAAGCAACCACTTGCAACCATTTGCAACCATATCAATCATAACATGTTTCAAATACATGTTTACATCCATAGAGTTCCACCTAAGGTTTCCAAGATAAGACCGAGGAGATAAACAAGGCAAACTCCTTACGGGGTTTGCAACAGAAACAGGACCGAGAGGATATCCACCAAGCGATAGCATGCAAGCTAGCTCTACAGGAGAACCAGGGATCAACGATATACTCTTACAAAGAGACACGATGCGCGCGTCTAAGCCGCATTTCCTTGAGCTTAATTCCAGTGTGCCTTGACTGCCTTTGACTTCATGATTTCGTAGCTCCTTGATTCCTATTTCCAAGATATGAGTTAGAACTCATTTCATTGTTGCCTCTTATTCCACTTTCACTTATCCTTTCCCTAGTATACTTGGCTCAACCGTATCCACTTACTCATGCAAGCTCTCTAAAATTCACTAGGGAATTCTGGATCTCGTTTGCCGATGCCAATCCATGTTGCCAAGAGTACTTACTAGGGTGATTCCCATAACTCATGCATAAGCGAAACGAACCATCCGCCTTAGCGGCGAATTCTATTCGAATGGATTACCAACAATTGCATCCTGAGATTCTAGGTAACTAACCATGACAGAACCCAAAAGGTTACACGAGGCTTCGAGGGTATTACCAAAGCAAGCCAAGAGTCTGACTACCCTCTTTCCAAAACCGAGAATGGTATCCCTTACTGGATAACCACTTTACCCCTAGAATCCATCCATAGCCCAACAATAGAAGAATTGCTTCTAATCTCAACACTTGGCATAGACGTTCTCAAATCCAAACAAGTCATAGATAAATGGACCAACTCTCCAACCAGATTTTGGGACTAAAGTGGGATCTTCTACCATGCTAGTACTAAGGTGCAGAGACTTAACTATCGAAGCAGACTTAAATGATGCGATGATCAAAACAAAGTCTGGACGGGATGATAGAAAAGAAAGGCTAAACCTTTAACAGAAACGATACCATTTCTCTTAGGTACGCTAGAAATAAGAGCATACAATTGCCCTCTCGCTAATCTTGTCCTTATCTTCCTTTATGGATCAAGCCATACCAACAAGTTGCTTATTCTTAAGCTCGTGTCCTTCATCCTTGCTCTTATTATCCCTTCTTATAACTTCAGTAACAGGTCTCTCGAGAACTTCCTCCATCGCACGGGAAAATACTTACGTAGCTAGACAAGGATTAGTCGCAGTTAAAACTACTGTGACCACAGATGGAGGAAAGAAAGGAAAATAGATTCGATCAAGGAAACAAAGGATAGTGCTAATGGCTTTTGGGGAATAGCCTTTAAAAACTTTTCTTGAAAAATGCTTCTTTGTAAACGTTTTCTCAAATAGTTTTCAGAAGGTTTTAAAAACTTTTGCCCAGTCTGGTAACCTTCTGCTCTGATACCAAATGTAACACCCCACCTCCGCTAGGATCACTCGCAAAGGGAATGCACTAGGTTTGGTGAAGCATTATCGAGGTAAACATGCATAGAAATATTACAAGACAGAACATATATAAAACAGCGGAAGTAAAACAAATTTAATTACCTTATAAAATAAGGTCTAAAGCCTTTTATATCAGAATACATCAAAGCCTGTCTTGCAATAGTAAAGAAGCATAAAACTTTTCATAAATTATTCCCCAAAATAAAGCGGTGAAGCAGCCATGGCCAAGAGAAGACCAAGCTATACATGATGACCTTCAAGCATAAGAGGTCCGAACTAAACAACATCATTTCCTCCCTGAAAACCTAGGGGGGGAGGGGACAGAAGACAAAGAGGCGAAAGAAAACGGGGTCAATCATAATGACTGGTAAGTCCTATCTACTTCCAGTATAAAAACAGGTAAAGGTAACATGACATGCATAAACTGAAAGTAAACATAAGGACGCCGACAAGATAGATAAGCTAAACCAAGATAACTGGATGAACTACTATAGCAAGATAAACTAAGGTATCATGATAAACTACGGTGTCAAGATAAATCAAGGTATCACGACGCCAGGTTTCTATCAAGTATACTATCCCAAGGTATTTATCATGTATAACATCCCACGGTATTTATCATGTATAACATCGCAAGGTATTTATCATGTATATTTGCTCTTCACCTCTCGTACTAGTATCCCAACCCGCGTCATGTGTTAACTATGAATGTCCCTTGCCCAATGTCATGTAATGGTCCATGCCAACCTAATATATAGCATATGTAGGTTTTCCCAACTCGTATGTTTCTTTCCATGTATAAGTTCAGTCCTTTGCCGTAGGCTGTACGGGCTTTCCCGTGTAAATCTACACCACCTCGACGTAGTACCATTTTATCCTTGAAGTTATTTTGGACTACCACCCTTGATCTAGTTATGTTTCCTTACCATGAACTATCGCGCGTTCACTTAGGATTTATGCCACCAAGGACCACTAGGGATTATGCTACCTAATGAACGTTTCCGTGTCCCGGTTTGGGTTCAAGCCACCTAGGGCCACTAGGGATTATGCCACCCGTCAACCGCGCCCTTTATTCCGCATATGTATCGTGAATCGTTTTCCATGTCTAGGCGCACATGTTCCTCAATGTGTCATCCGAGTTCCGTGCCAGGGCAAATCAAGAGATACAGAACTCGGTCGGGAGCTTTAAGTCGTCTGCTGATGCAGATATCAAGGTCTGTTTTAGTACCCGTGGCTATGGTCCCACGTGACCCCTCCCTCAACTACCGAAAGGCAATCCAAGAAAAATCATGTATGAGAACCACATCTCGGCCCCTCTATAGCCCCACTTTCCTATGGGCCAACCGCACCCATGACTCGATAGCAGGAACATGGTCTGTTGGGGGTTCTCTGCCTTTCTGCTCGTACACGATTGACTAAAGATGGTAGGTAGTCGACGACGTGCTATCCAAGGCAAAAATCAAGTATCGTCGACTGCACGCTAATCCATCCCAGTCTTTAGGTCGCTCGCATAGCAACCAAGGCATACTCTTGGCTCTTCTATCGCAGACCTTAACCTTTGGGAGGCCGGGTTTCATGGACCACCTGCCACCTCACAGAGGGATACCAAGAGTACCCTCACGTCCCCCGAAGCTACCGCTTCGTCACCCAGTCCGTTGGAGCCTTTATCCAAGTTGGATAATTTGCTCCTCCTCGTGTGTTCAAGCGATGACCTACCATATCGGGTTACTCATCCATTCATGAACTAGTCCCATGCCCTTGGCTAAGAATTATTACTTAGTTATACTTAACTAAGGTTTACCACTTAGCTTCTTTTCCCCGTTACCCTTGATTAACCACGATTTTCTACCTAGTTCCTCTAACTAGGGTTTTGTCTATTGGGTTCAGTGTTGTTATTCAGGTTCATGACTTGGCCCGCCTACGAATCATGTCAAGATTGGCTAAGTATTTAAGTTCAAGGCTTAGCCCTACAAGGTGGTTAAGTATACCAAGAAGCGCATGACTTAACCCTATCAAGTCAAATTGGTTAAGTATTGGTTTGTCTTAACCCTATCAGATTATCGTGTTAGATTGATTAAGCATAGATTATCTTAATCGCACTAGATCATCGAGTCGGATTGGTTAAGTATGGGTTAGCTTAACCTCATCCACTAATCGTACTACAAGGGTTAAGTATATTCAAAAAGTCTTGTGACTTAACCTTATCAAGTCCACATGTTAGATTGGTTAAGTATAGGTTACTTAACCTTATCAAATCATCATGTATAATTGGTTAATTATAAGTTACTTAACCCCATTAAATTATCATGTTAAGTTGGTTAAGTATTGGTTGCTTAACCTCATTGAATTATCAAGTTTAGATTGGTTAAGTGTTTAACTTAACCCCATCGAATTACCGTGTTTAGATTAGTTAAGTATAGGTTACTTAACCCCATCTAATTACCAAGTCGGATTAGTTAAGCGTAAATTACTTAACCCCATCCCCTAATTGTCTTGTATGGTTAAGTGTCATTAAGAAATCAAGCCCGGTCCCACTTAACCTACCCATTCGTGTCATATCGGTTAAGTGTCATTAGTCAAACTTAACCTTATCATGTGGCATTAATTTAATTAATGCACTCTCGACCTCTCACATTAGACTTTGTTGTGGTTACTAGTTAAGCCGGGCGGGTCCGGGTAGTTTTACACCACAACCTAGTCTAACCTCGGGTCTTAAGCGCGACATGACCAACTTCTCACATTGGATCCTATTGTTTGTAGCCACTAGTTAAGCCGGGCGGGTCCGGGTAGATTTATGCTACAAACTCAACCCAACCTCGAGTTTGCCACTTCCATGTTTGGTCTAGTGTCTTATTACACTTACAACCCACCCATGTTTAGTTTCAAGTCCCATGTTTACCCCACATGTCATGCCCACATTTAGGTGTATCATACGTGCCATATTCCCATGAAACCCCATGTCAAATTATCATGTCGTAATTACGCACGTCTAACCTACCCCAAAGCGTGTTTCCAACCCAAGTAAAAACGAGTCAACATAGTAAGGGTACTATGCTACATATTAGCCTCACAACATGCACGATGTCAAAAAGGAATTGGCCACCAACATGCATGGTATCATAAGGGATTTGGCCTCAAAATATGCATAGCATCATAAGAGAATTTGGCCACAAGCATGCATAGTATCATAAGGGAATTTGGCCACAAACATGCATAATATCATAAGGGGATTTGGCCACAAACATGCATAATATCATAAGGGGATTTGGCCACAAACATGCATGATAACATAAGGGGTTTGGGTTCATTTACATGCATAAGCCCCAAAGTCAAGTCTTTGCCAATGTTTCACAAGTCAAATGGTTCCCAAAGGTTCATGCTAACATTCCATAGATAAAGATTCAAACTTGCAAGAAAAATTAGGCTAAACATAACATGAGTGGCATGATTAAGTCGCTAAAACTTAACCCAAGGTCGTGGATCATAGAAAAGGGGCAAAGTTAGGTTCACATAGGCTAGCATACTTGCATTTTATTCCATGTCATATTAGAACCACCGTTAGAATCTATAAGTAGCTAGAACTTACATAGCGAGGCTTAGGGAAGGATCATGCATTGTCTTGACGAAGAAAGGTGGCTCCTTTGTTGAAGAAGCGTCATGAAACTCGCATAGCAACATTGATCTACCCTCGATTTGATGTAGGAAGCTTGCACCTTTTGATTTGAACCCGATTTGAATGCATAAGCCCTTGGAGTTGGAGATGGAGGCCATGATCACTTGACATTTGGGCAGCACTTCGTGGCATGAGTGAGTTATGAGGGTTTAGGCTAGGTCTAGGGGTCTTTTTATAGATGTTAGGGTAGTTTTAGGCCGTAGGATAAACCCTAGGATAGATCTGAATCGTCAAAATCCATCACAAGCCTCCAAAACCGAGCCAAAACAAGAAGCAGGTGCACCATGTCGCTGGTTCGACCAGGGGGGTCGACCCAGGGGTCGACACCCATGTCGACCCCCTGGGGTGGAGTCGACACCCATGTCGACCCCCTGGGGAGGGATCGACACCCATGTCGACATGGGTGTCGACCCGGAGTGTCTGGCGGGAATTTTTCCCGCCTCTCTTTTTGGGCTGAATTTCAAATCTGTTTTCGGATTTGAATTTTCGTGAAACTTCGTTGGGCCTTAACTGGGTCATACGGACTCCGATTTACGAAATTTCGGACTCTATTTCACGTATTTTTCCGAGACGAACGCAATGGCACAACCCATTTATCCTGATTCAGATTTTTTAATTTAATTCTGCCTTGATTCTTGTCTTAACACGTTGTTAAAATTCAGGTTGTTACAACCCGAGAAGATGTCGAGTGTGCATAATGTTTTCCATGTATCATTCCTACCGAAGTTCGTGCATGATTTGAATTTAGTGGTATCTCCAGAGCAGTATGAAGGCCGAGAAGTGGAAATCATGGTTGCGAAACCTCGTAAGCCGCTTTGTGTTGTGGGAAGCGACACGAAATAGCTTAAGAGAAAGACGATTAAGCTAGTCAAGTTACAATGGACTGAAGATGGCGACGATTGTACGCGAGAGACGGAAGAGAGCACGAGGGCGAATCATCCAGAGCTCTTCGTCGGTATGACCCTATGATATCGTATCATCGTTATATCATTGTATCTGGTTGTTGTTTTGTAGATTTCCGCGTGCTAGGATACGGCTATGGATGCATGACTTATTGGTTGCTAGTTTGCGTGAAAGAATTGGCTTTTCATTGATGATAGGCATGCGGAATTGTTGTGATTTCTTGTGTTTTCTTGGAATTTCGAGGGCAAAATTCTTAAGGGAGAAGAATGTAACAGCCCGCATTTTACGTATTGGAAGATTGTAAAATATTTTTATTTTATTACCTGAGGGTTGGATCATTCTCATATTTTAATATGTTGCTTATGGGGGTGTGAGACATGTCCAAAATATTTACCGATTTTGTTTATGACCATTTTGCCCCTGTCAATCTTGTACAGGGTATAACTTTTAACTCAGGTCGAATCAGATGGTGAGACCTGTGCCATTGGAAAGGAAATGATGACTGCCTTTCCGTAGAATGGTTACATTAAAGATTTGACTTAGCAGTTTGGGAGGAATCACTATTTTAAGGATTTTCAGTTGGTTATTTAGGTTTGGAGAGCCACAATGGGATGACTTGGGAAGGCCCATTAGTGGGCTAGTGGAGGGCATAAATAGGGGTAGGAGGTATGAGAAATGGTTTAGTTTCTCTATTCTCTCATTTGATGGCCTATGTTTCTCCTTCTTCTAACACCTTTCAACTATTAATAATCAAAATCTATGGAAGGAAATCAAAGATTTACACCGCTGGAGGCTAGATCTATATCATCGAAGTGGGAATCCATCAGATCAAGGGGTTTGGTTCGAATTGCTTTCTATCCGAAATCTTATTGCACTGATTTTAGCTTGTTTGGGAGAATCAGTGAGTAATTTACATCTCTCACATGGATTCAATGAAGTATATGAGTGTTTGATCAAGTTTTACATCATATTTAAGTGTTTTACCATATATTTAAACCACTATAAGTCCATTTTCATATTTATCACCCTATGATCTATTTTAGTAAGTTTAAACTAGTAATTTCTATGCTATTCCATATGATTATGCAAGTTAGACCTATAGTTTTGTTCATATTTACATTTATGGTGATTTTGTTGAATTTCACATAATTATTAGTGAATCTGTCAAATTGGTGATGTTATTGGTTTCATAACATGTTTATGATTGTATTTGGTGAATTGGTTGAGTCGGTTTCGTCGATTGTATCGCTTGGTGAAGTTTTGGTCGAACTTGGAGTTGCATTGGATTAATGCAGGTTTTGGGTGAAACGTAGGGGGGGTCGGTCGCACCAAAGGTGAGGATTTCTTGGGAAACAAGTTAGTAAGTGGGACAAACGTGCCAGGAGGGTCGATCGCGCAGAAACTTGGCTCGAGCAAGCATTGGTCTGGAGCAGTTCGGCCGAAGCAGAAATAGAAGGGTTGGTCAAATATGGTCCTGGTTGGTTGAGCAAGCCAATAGGTAGATTGTTGGGTTGATCGAGCAAGCCAGAATAAAGTTGGGTTGAGTACCTTTGGTTCGGTCAAGCTGGTTTTTAGGTCGCACGAAGTGGGGTCGAGCTTGGCTTGATCAAGCACAGTATGGGGTCGTTCACTCCCTGGACCGGTGACCACAGGTCGGTTCTCTGGTTGGTTTGAGCAATGTAAAGGGTCGGCCGGGCAGTGTGAAGGGTCGGTCGCACAGGGCAAATTTCGGAAAAATTATATTTTCTGGTACGACTCAGATTTGAACGAAAAGTGCTTTTAAATTTTTTCGGGCAGAAGTGCCCGAACCCGTGCCGCAGTGTAGTGAGGGTGTGACTTCGAAGTGAAATCAAGTAGGAAGGTTCGAAGTGTTGAATGTGTTCGTTGATCGGTGTAGAACAACAAATGAGGTGACAAATCAAAGGTCATGAGTTGGTGAATAATTGTTGCTTGAGAAGGTTGCTTCAGCTATGAAGAGTCATCAGGTTGGATGACTAAAGATGCGAAGGCCGAGAGGTTATCGTTGTTGTAAGTTTTAGCAGGCTCGAAGAAGGGGTACACTTGAGACGTTTAAAAGACCGGTTGTAGGTCGAGTACGTACCCTAGGTATTGTTGAAAGGCCTAGTTGTCAAGGTTGGACATACATATCGTTGAAAGGCGTATGGAGTTTATGCTAGAACTGGGGTTACCATTAGCCCTTGACATATGGCAAGGTTCGCCATCATACGATTAATGATGGTTTCAAAGACGGATTGGCGGGGACAGCCAGAGTCAGTCATGGATGATTTTTTGTTTTGTTCGTACCATCTCATGTAGGTTGTCCAAAGTCGAAGGAGATTCTCCTTGGGTGCGTGTCTGACATTGGTTTAGGACTCTAGGGTTTGTGCTTGAGGGATGTCGAATTCGATTAGGATGGTTTACATGGGATACATATAATCTAGATGTTATGAATGATTACCATGGTTTGACGAGTGTTCCGGTTTCCATGGATGAATGGTTGAATTGTTTGTCGTAAAGGCTATCACTGTCCGATGTGGGAAAGATAGAGTTGAGTTTTTCTCTAGTGTTGTGGGTAGATTAGTATTTTTATCTATCCATTCTCATATACTTTATTGATGAAGTTTGTTAGCTGTTTTATCGCTCACTAAGACTGTTGTCTGACTCAAGGTTTTTTGTTTCCCTCTTATTACCTTGGGCTGTTTATCGGGTTGTGGATGGGCAAACTATGTGGTAGGTGACAAGTGGTTAGTGAGGATGATGTTGCAGTTCGTAGGAGAGCTGGAGACTTACGTACAAGTTTTATTAGTATCTACTATTTTTGTTTCCGCTGTTTGAGTTGCTCTATGAGTGTTGTAGTGAGGCCTTATGTACATACTTGATATTTCCTATGATGTTGGGATAATCTTTCATGATGTTGTGAAAGTTTGAAAAGTTTGCTATATGATGCTTCACTGCTGTTACCTATTGTATATGTTCTATTATATTTTATCCTTACGCTGTAAGTTTTATGACAGGTTCTGCTTGAGTTTACCTATTCTGGTAATCGTCCATAGCAGCCTGCCATACCTTTCAGCGCATTATTCCTCTTGATTAGTGCAAGGGCTGTGGGCAGTCGTCACAAAAAATATGTGGCTTAGCCACATTATTGTGTAAAAAAATATCCAGGTGCAACTATGAGTTGCATCCATACGAGGCATTTACAAAGTTGCTGATTTGATAGTTGATTGAGCAGAAATCAACTATGTTTGGTAATAAGTTTGCAGACTAGCTCCAAACACGAAACTACTTTGAAAACTAGTCCACTTCGGAAATTTGTCCATGTCAAAATTAAAGAAAGAATGTGCGCTTCAAGCCGCGTTTTGCTAAAGAGCCAAAATAAATAAATAAAAAAAAGGTGGGGAATCTACGATATTCAATTTGACTTGTTGGGATCCAAGGGTGGAACGATTGACATTCTCTGCATATATCTCGACATACCTGCTGGGTAGAGCTGTTACGACAATGATAAATTTTCTATTATCTACAATTACCAGTTGATCGATAACCATTTTTAAATGGTATACCAGTTGAATCACTATGGTAATAGTAAATTTATTATTATTTACAGTGATTTGTCTGTGACATTTTTTTACTACCAGCGGTAACAGTAATTTTATCATCCAATTTGAAATATTTGTAAATTCATTTGATATGTCTTATTGAATGCATTTATAACCTAATAAATAATTAAATTTAGATTGATAATCAAGTGAAATTATTCCAATTACTGTAACAACCTGAATTTCTATAACAGGTTAAAACCATAAATCAAGGCAGAATTAATTTTTAAAGTAAGAATCAAGGGAAACGGGTTGCGCCATTGCATTCATCTCAAAATTCTACATGGAAACGAGTCCGAGTTTTCGAAAATCGGAGTTCGTATGAAGGAGTTATGACCTCTAGAAGTTTCACGAATTTTCAGAATCAAAGACAGCTCGAAAATTCGGATTCAAATTCGAATTCAAAACCCAAGACAGGCTAGGCGGGAAAATTCCCGCCCAGGGACCAGATCGACCTAGGGGTCGACTATAGTGTCGACCTTCCAGGGACCACTTCGACCATAGTGTCGACCTGGGAGTCGACCTGCTTCCCGAACCCACTTTTTGAACCAGATGCATTCTGATGTATTTAGACTCGTTTTCTGTCCAGATTCGTCTGCCTAATTCTATATAAACAACCTCCTAGCCTCATTCTCTTTACACCATTCTTCTCTAACCTTATGCTGCTTAAATTCTTGATGGACATGGCTTCTTCTTTTTCCTCTAAATTAAATTAAATTAAAACGTGAAGACTATTTCTTGAAGACTACGGCTAGGAATTGCATATTTGGGAATTTGCTTCTACAATCAAATCAAAATTCAACGATTCAGCAATTCGACGACTAGTTTATAGATTAAGACTTCTACAACGATTCAAGACAATAAATCAACAACACTGCAACATTTCTACAACAAATTCAGTTCTTAATTCGCTAGCCATGCTCTGTAAGTGCTAGTTACTTTTAGATTTAAATATTTAATTATAATATGGACATGAAATAAAGTGGAATTGGATCTAAGTATGTTTATCGATTCAGATCTATTTCTATTGCTTCTTGAATCTTGAGTTTTAAGACTTGTCTATCTTTATTCTCATGCCAAGTTTATGATCTATTCAGCAGTTTTCTTGATTCATAATGATGTTATCATCAAGTTGTAATCTTTATGCCTATCATGATGATTTATGCTGTTTTCTTTCTGATCTTGTTCTTATTGAAACTTCTACCTCCCCCTATTTATTTTCTTTTGATGAACCTTGGTCAATTTCGGACCTAGGCCTAAACTACGATATACGTGCGATTGAATACGGGGAAATATTGGGATATTGCCTATTTGGATATATGTGTTTGGTGTAATTGATGGCATAACATTGGATATTTGTGTATTACTACCATTAACATGAAACTTAATATTTGGGTATTGTCATTATAATGGTAATTGCAAGAATGGGGATTGGCATATATAATTTGAAATGGATCTTGATATATATAATTTGATATGGATCTTGATATATATATAATTTGACATGGATCTTGATATATGTAATTTGGCTAGAACTTGTTATGGGTAAATTGGTGTAAACGTAGTATACATGTAATTTTGGGTATAAAACTTGATCTATGTAAAATGGGCATAGCTTTGTAAACATGAAAATCATGAATCTTGACATATGTAAAGCGGCATGAAACTTGGTATATGTGTAAATTGGCATAAAATTGGCATACATGTAAAATGGCATGAATTGAACATATGTAAATTTGATATGAATTGGGCATATGTAAAATTGACATGTAATCTAGAACTTGGGCATATGTTAATTATCAAAAATTTGGAGTAGAAACATATATGATAATTTATGACCTGGAGAAAGTTTAATATGAATGCGCCTAAGTTGGGTTTTGGGTAGTCGGCATGTATTGTAAGTAAAAGGCTATGACTTGGCATAACTTTATACTGAATTATGATAATAATTTGGGAATACGTTTTGGGGCAAAAACGTGAATTATGAACTTGGAAAATGGGCCATAACATTTAATTGTTAGCACACTTCCATATATAGAACAAATATGTAAATTTAGAAAATACGAAATGCTTAACCCGAGGTTAGATTGAGTTGTGATGTAAACCTGCCCGGACCTGCTCGGCTATCCAGTAATCACAACAATACCTATCCAATGTGGGAGGTTAAGACATTGAGCCCAATAAGGACCCTAGGTTAGACTGAGTTGCGGTGTAAACCTGCCCGGAACCGACCGGCTGTCCAGTAACCGCAACAATACCTGTCTAATGTGAGCGGTTGGTGCTTTAATGAATAAGTTAAAGCTAAGCCAGGATTGATAGGGTTAAGTAAACTAAGAACGCTTAACCAGCATAACATGTTAACCAAGGGGTGGGTTAAGTAATATGACTAGACTAATGACACTTAACCAATATGACATGAATGGGCGGGTTAAGTAATATGGCTAGGCTAATGACACTTAACCGTTATAACATGACTAGCGGATGGGTTGGTTTAACTTGAATGGGTTGATAACACCCAATCGGTATAATCTGATGCGTGGTAAGGTTAAGTTACAACCGAGGGTAGCACTCAACCGTCACAACATGATAAGCAGGTGGACTAAGTCAATATATACTTAACCAATTTGACACGATGATTTGTTAGGGTTAAGTCATGAACCACTTGAATATACTTAACCAATTTGACACGATGATTTGTTAGGGTTAAGTCATGAACCGCTTGAATATACTTAACCAATTTGACACGATGATTTGTTAGGATTAATTCATGAACCGCTTGAATATACTTGACCAACTTGACACATGATTCGTAGGGCTAAGTCATGAACTTGAATGACAACACTTAGCCAATTTGACATGACACGTAGGCGGGTTAAGTCACGAACTTGAATGACAACACTTAACCAACTTGACATGCTGGACGTATAAGGGTTAAGTCACGAATTTAAATGACAACACTTAACCTATTAGACGGAAACCCTAGTTACGCGGTCCATTTCAGCAGTAACCCACTTAGATGTATCATGATACCCTGAGACTAGGCAGGGTGGGGCACGATTACTGGGCTGATTGTAAGCGACCAGAACGACGGCTGAGTTGGTGTGCCAGTGTAGGTTCAGGCGGACTACGGTCGTGCACGTAGTCCGGAGTTGAAAAAGCAGGCATTGGGCATCAGTAGGTTTACACTGTGCGTGCTTGATTCGTGTCGGAGGTTGGCACCCTAGGGCTTGATACACCCTATGGTGGACCCAACATAGGTAACTACATTCGTGATAGGGCCGTATGACACAGACACATGAACGAGATAGGACTTGTAAGGAGCTGATTGATTAATAGATCGTTTCATGGGACCAAGTAATGGGTCATTTCATGACATTGGGCAAGGGATCATTTTGTAGTCAACACATGACTCGGGTTGGGATACTAGTACGGGTGGTGCAGAGCAAATAGATATCAAAGAAATATTTTAATGGTGAAGAAGAGAAATCTTGCGATCTTGCGAAATTATACTTAGTTCATCTTGAATGGGAACCTCGCAATGTTATACATGACAAAAGTCATATGATGTTATTCTTAATTATCATGCCTGTAGCTTATCTTGTCATTATGCTTATGTTTATTTTCAGTTTATTCATGCCATGTTATCTTTACCTATATTTATGCTGAAAGTCACTAGGACTTACTCAGTCTTTATGACTGACCCATTTTGTTTCGCCTCTTTTTCTTCTGTTCCCCCCCAAGGTTCGCAAGGCGGGAATACAGCTTAGTTCGGATCTTACCAAGCTCCAAGGCTCTTTCATGTACGACTTGGATTTCCCTTGGCTATGGCTTGCTTTGCTTTATTGGGGAATATCATAATTTATTTTTATGCTTCTTTGTTTTTGAGCAAGACAGATATTTTAGCTATGTAATTAGGTATTGGAAGTTGATGGGCTTTTATTGTAAATAATTATATTTAATAAATGATTTGAAGTATTTCCACTTTACTTTCCGCTGTTTTATATATGTCTGTCTTGTAATATTTCTGTTCCAGTACCCATAATGCTCCACTGAAGTTAAGGCATTCCCTTTGTGAGTGACCTTAACAGATGTGGGGTGTTACATTTGGTATCAGAGCAGAAAGTTACTAGACTGGGCAAAAAAATTTAAAAACCTTCTGAAACTATTTTCAAAACCGTTTACAAAGAAGCATTTTTCAAGGAAAATCTTGTTTTATTTGAAAGGCATATTCCCTAAAGCCATATGCACTATCTTTTGATTCCCTCCTTGAGTTTTTTCTAACTTTCTTTTTCACCATAGTTTTGTAGGTGTACGACACATGGAGGAGGGCAAAGAAGTGCCCAACCTCCATCTGTAGCCGCAGTAATTCCATCTGCATCTAATCTTATTTCAAGCTTTGTAGAGTTGCTGTGCGATGGAGGTAGCCTTCGAGAAACTTGTCAACAAGCTATACAAGGATAGCAAGAACGAGGATAAAGAACACAAGCCTAAGGATGAGAAGCTTGTTTATATGGCTTAATCCACGAAGGAGGAAAAGGTGAAAGGGAAGAGGCCAAAGTGAAGGAATAATAAAACCCATGACAAGAGCGAGTATCTTTAGTATGGTAAAAAGGGACATGTAGTTAATTATTATAGGACAAGGACAAGGGCAAAGAACAAGACCGTCGAGAGGGCAATTATATCTCTCACTACTAGCATACCCTAGAGTGGTTGTAACGTTTTTGTTAAAGGTTTAGCTTTTCTTTTCTATCATCCCGTTAGAACTTTGTTTTTGTACATCACATCCTTTTAATTATGCTTCGATAGTTGAGTCTCTGCACCATAATACTAGCATAGTAGAGGATCCCATTTTTATCTCAAATTATGTTAGGAAATCGGCTCATTTATTCATGACTTGTTTGGACTTGAGAATGTCTATGCTAAGTGTTGAGTTTAGAAGTAATGCTTATGTTTTTGGGCTATGGGTTGATTCTAGGGATGTAGTGGTTATCCAGAAATGATACCATTCTCGAATATGAAAAGAGGGTAGTTAGACTCTTGACTTGCCTCGGTAATACCCTCGAAGTCTAGTGTAACCCTTAGGGTTCTGCCATGCTTAGTTACCTAGAATCTCTTGATACATTTATTGATCCGCTCGAGTACTGTTTGCCACTAATGCGAACGGTTCATTTCGCTTATGCATGAGTCATAGAGAATCACCTTAGTAAGTACATTTGGCAACATGGTTGGCATTTGTTTGTTTTCAAGAGATAGTTCTTCTGCGTGGAATACCTTATAATAAGTAAACGAGATCCAGGATTCACTAGTGAATTTTGGAGAGCTTGCATGAAACCATGAGTACTCAATTATGTTTGAGCCGAGTATACAAGAAAAAGAATAAATGAAAGTGGAATGAGAGGCGACAGTGAAATGAGTTCCAACTCATATTTTGGAAACAAGAATTAAGAAGCTACAAAATTGTGAAGTTAAAAACGGCCAAAACACAATGGAGTTAAGCTCAAAGAAATACGGCTTAGAAGATTAAAGGCTAGATACGCACATTATATCTCTTTATAAGAGTATATCCTTGATCCCTCTTTTCTTGTAGAGCTTACTTGCATGCTATCTTTTAAGTATATCCTCTCGGTCCTATTCTCAATCCTATTTCTATTGCAAACCCCATAGGGAGTATGACTTATCTGTTAGTAATACATGTTGGGGCTTGAGGGTGTCCGTTGGGTTGAGTAATTATTTAGGTGTCAGCCTGATGTTGATTTCGGTCTTCGGGCTGGTGCTTAGGGAGTTCTTCTCCTAATCAGTATATATGTGACATAGATTTTCAGTTTTTACATTGCTTAATGGGCACAAAGTTTTTACTTGCTTCTATCGTTCGACTATATCTTTAGGTAGGAACAATTGGGTGTAAACATGTGTTTGAGACATGTTATGATTGATGGCTGCAAGTGGTTGCAAGCGATTTCTAGTGGTTGCTTGTGGATGCATATACACGCACATTAGACACTAGATCGGCTCTATCACCTTTCATACTGCATATGCATGAGTGTTTATACTTGTATATGGATGAGTTTGAATGTATTATCATGTGGATGTTGCATATGGATGGATGTTTGTGCACACATATAGTGTTTATGTGACTAGAACTATTTGCATACATGTTGGACTCATGGCGCTAAATATATTTTGCATTAGGAAGATCAATCAGGCCTGATCATTTGCATTAGATAAGGAACATATACACACACTTTCTGCATATGTTCATATAGCATTAGAAATCCTTTAAGGACAATGGTTTCTTATGGATGATGGTTGAGTAGATGGTTAATTGGATGGTAGGACACATTCTTCTTAACTTAAAGATTTCGGGGACGAAATCCTTTAAGGGGGGGGGGGGGAGAATGTAACAATCTGAATTTCTGTAACAGGTTAAAACCAT
Organism: Allium sativum; assembly: GCA_030737875.1. NCBI lineage: Eukaryota > Viridiplantae > Streptophyta > Magnoliopsida > Asparagales > Amaryllidaceae > Allium > Allium sativum. Next base: position 537,021,922 of record CM060926.1, read on the forward strand.
AAATCAAGGTAGAATTAATTTTTAAAATAATAATCAAGAGAAACGGGTTGCGCCATTGCGTCCGTCTCGAAATTCTTCTTGGAAACGAGTCCGAGTTTTCGAAAATCAGAGTCCGGTATGAGGGAGTTATGACCCCTAGAAGTTTCACGAATTTTCAGAATCAAAGACAACTCGAAAATTCGGATTCAAATTCGAATTCAAAACCCAAAACAGGCTGGGCGGGAAAATTCCCGCCCAGGGACCAGGTCGACCTGGGGGTCGACTATAGTGTCGACCTCCCAGGGACCAGGTCGACCATAGTGTCGACCTACCTCCCGAACCCACTTTTTGAACCAGATGCATTCTGCTGTATTTAGACTCGTTTTCTGCCCAGATTCGTCTGCCTAATTCTATATAAACAGCCTCCTAGCCTCATTCTCTTTACACCATTCTTCTCTAACCTTATGCTGCTTAAATTCTTGATGGACATGGCTTCTTCTTCTTTCTCTAAATTAAATTAAATTAAAATGCGAAGACTATTTCTTGAAGACTACGGCTAGGAATTGCATATTTGGGGATTTGCTTCTACAATCAAATCAAGATTCAACGATTTAGCAATTCGACGACTAGTTTATAGATTAAGACTTCTACAACGATTCAAGACAATAAATCAACAACACTGCAACATTTCTACAACAAATTCAGTTCTTAATTCGCTAGCCATGCTCTGTAAGTGCTAGTTACTTTTAGATTTAAATATTTAATTATAATATGGACATGAAATAAAGTGGAATTGGATCTAAGTATGTTTATCGATTCAGATCTATTTCTGTTGCTTCTTGAATCTTGAGTTTTGAGACTTGTCTATCTTTATTCTCATGCCAAGTTTATGATCTATTCAGCAGTTTTCTTGACTCATAATGATGCTATCATCAAGTTGTAATCTTTATGCCTATCATGATGATTTATGCTGTTTTCTTTCTGATCTTGTTCTTATTACAACTTCTACCTCCCCCTATTTATTTTCTTTTGATGGACCTTGGTCAATTTCGGACCTAGGCCTAAACTACGATATACGTGCGATTGAATACGGGGAAATATTGGGATATTACCTATTTGGATATATGTGTTTGGTGTAATTGATGGCATAACATTGGATATTTGGGTATTACTACCATTAACATGAAACTTGATATTTGGGTATTGTCATTATAATGGTAATTGCAAGAATAGGGATTGGCATATATAATTTGAAATGGATCTTGATATATATAATTTGATATGGATCTTGATATATATATATATATATATATAATTTGATATGGATCTTGATATATGTAATTTGGATAGAACTTGTTATGAGTAAATTGGTGTAAACCTAGTATACATGTAATTTTGGGTATAAAACTTGATCTATGTAAATTGGGCATAGCTTTGTAAACATGAAAATCATGAATCTTGACATATGTAAAGCGGCATGAAACTTGGTATATGTGTAAATTGGCATAAAATTGGCATACATGTAAAATGGCATGAATTGAACATATGTAAATTTGGTATGAATTGGGCATATGTAAAATTGACATGTAATCTAGAACTTGGGCATATGTTAATTATCAAAAATTTGGAGTAGAAACATATATGATAATTTATTACTTGGAGAAAGTTTAATATGAACGCGCCTAAGTTGGGTTTTGGGTAGTCGGCATGTATTGTAAGTAAAAGGCTATGACTTGGCATAACTTTATACTGAATTATGATAATAATTTGGGAATACGTTTTGGGGCAAAAACGTGAATTATGAACTTGGAAAATGGGCCATAACATTAAATTGTTAGCACACTTACATATATAGAACAAATATGTAAATTTAGAAAACACGAAATGCTTAACCCGAGGTTAGATTGTGTTGTGATGTAAACCTGCCCGGACCCGCCCGGCTGTCCAGTAATCACAACAATACCTATCCAATGTGGGAGGTTAAGGCATTGAGCCCAATAAGGACCCGAGGTTAGACTGAGTTGCGGTGTAACTTGCCCGGAACCGACCGGCTGTCCAGTAACCACAACAATACCTGTCTAATGTGAGCGGTTGGTGCTTTAATGAATAAGTTAAAGCTAAGCCAGGATTGATAGGGTTAAGTAAATTAAGAACGCTTAACCAGCATAACATGTTAACCAGGGGGTGGGTTAAGTAATTTGACTAGACTAATGACACTTAACCATTATTACATGAATGGGTGGGTTAAGTAATATGGCTAGGCTAATGACACTTAACCGTTATAACATGACTAGCGGATGGGTTGGTTTAACTTGAATGGGTTGTAACACCTAATCGGTATAATCTGATGCGTGGTAAGGTTAAGTAACAACCGAGGGTAACACTCAACCGTCACAACATGATAAGCAGGTGGGCTAAGTCAATATATACTTAACCAATTTGACTCGATGATTTGTTAGGGTTAAGTCATGAACCGCTTGAATATACTTACCCAATTTGACACGATGATTTGTTAGGGTTAAGTCATGAACCGCTTGAATATACTTAATCAATTTGACACGATGATTTGTTAGGGTTAATTCATGAACCGCTTGAATACTTGACCAACTTGACACATGATTCGTAGGGCTAAGTCATGAACTTGAATGACAACACTTAGCCAATTTGACATGACACGTAGGCGGGTTAAGTCACGAACTCGAATGACAACACTTAACCAACTTGACATGCTGGACTGATAAGGGTTGTCACGAATTTAAATGACAACACTCAACCTATTAGACGGAAACCCTAGTTACGCGGTCCATTTCAGCAGTAGCCCACTTAGATGTATCACGATACCCTGGGACTAGGCAGGGTGGGGCACGATTACTAGGCTGATTGTAAGCGACCAGAACGACGGCTGAGTTAGTGCGCCAGTGTAGGTTCAGGCGGACTACGGTCATGCACGTAGTCCGAAGTTGAAAAAGCATGCATTGGGCATCAGTAGGTTTACACTGTGCGTGCTTGATTCGTGTCGGGGGTTGGCACCCTAGGGCTTGATACACCCTATGGTGGACCCAGAACAGGTAACTACATTCGTGATAGGGCCGTATGACACAGACACATGAACGAGATAGGACTTGTAAGGAGCCAATCGATTAATAGATCGTTTCGTGGGACCAAGTAATGGGTCATTTCATGACATTGGGCAAGGGGTCATTTTATGGTCAACACATGACACGGGTTGGGATACTAGTATGGGTGGTGCCGAGCAAATAGATATCATAGAAATATTTTAACGGTGAAGAAGAGAAATCTTGCGATCTTGCGAAATTATACTTAGTTCATCTTGAATGGGAACCTCGCAATGTTATACATGACAAAAGTCATATGATGTTATTCTTAGTTATCGTGCCTGTAGCTTATCTTGTCATCATGCTTATGTTTATTTTCAGTTTATTCATGCCATGTTATCTTTACCTATTTTTATGCTGAAAGTCACTAGGACTTACTCAGTCTTTATGACTAACCCGTTTTGTTTTGTCTCTTTTTCTTCCGTTTCCCCCCAGGTTCGTAGGGTGGGAATACAACTTAGTTCGGATCTTACCAAGCTCCAAGGCTCTTTCATGTACGACTTGGATTTTCCTTGGCTATGGCTTGCTTTGCTTTATTGGGGAATATCACAATTTATTTTTACGCTTCTTTGTTTTTGAGCATGACAAATATTTTAGCTATGTAATTGGGTATTGGAAGTTGATGGGCTTTTATTGTAAACAATTATATTTAATAAATGATTTGAAGTACTTCCACTTTACTTTCCGTTGTTTTATATATGTCTGTCTTGTAATATTTCTGTTCCAGTACCCATAATGCTCCAAAGAAGTTAAGGCATTCCCTTTGTGAGTGACCTTAACGGATGTGGGGTGTTACAATTACACTTTTTTTCTTTTTCATTTATGTTTTTTTACTGATGAACATTGCATATAGTATAATAAGGATGTATTATAGTGTAAAGGAATGTGTCAAGGTACATATTTTGATGGAAAATGGTAATTAATATTACCAGTGTATTGATTACTAGATTATCGGTATATTAGTCTTCGGTATGTCAATCTAACGGTAATGGTAAGCAATTTTAGCTTACTAGTAAAAACGGTACGGTAATGGTATTTACGAAATGGTAATCATTACCATAACAACCCTACCTCTTGGGACCTTTTAGCATTAGTGTTGCCCTGTAACACCCCGTACTTTCTTTTAATGTTATAGTAACGAATTAAACAATACTCGATTTAAAATGTGAGAATTAAGGGAAACGGGTTATGCCATTGTGTTTGTCTTGGAATTCTGATTGAGATAGAGTCTGAGTTTGCATAAATTGGACTTCGTATGAAGAAGTAATGGCTTCCAAAAGTTTCAGAAATTCAAATAAATTCAAACAGCTCGAGCCAAATTTCAAATTTCAAATAGAAGTAAGAAGCGGGCTGGGCGGGAAAATTCCCGCCCAGGTTGGTCGACCGGGGGGTCGACCCTAGTGTCGACCTCCCCTCTTGAGGTCGACCTGGGGGTCGACCTGGGGGTTGACCTGGCCCCCGGCTAAATCTGAATTTTGAACGACCGATGACTTGCTACTGAGTCACTAGGGTTTCTGGATGGTCCTGATCTAGTCCGAGTGGCTGTAATTAAGCCTAGGTTCATCTGATGGTTATAATTAAACTGAAATTCTATATAAACAACTCAATGCTCAACCTAAAAACACACAGAAAAATAATCCTAGAACTGAAATGTCGTCAATAGAGAACTTGGAATAGCCGTCACCGTTTTCAATTCAAAGACAAGTTAAAAGCTTACATCTAAAATCAAATAAAAACTAGTCTAATTCAACGATCTTCATCAAAGGCGCGCATCTCCAATTTCAGAATTCAGATTTCAAAAATCAAGAATTCCTTTTAGTTTGTAAATTGGTTATTACGTAGATTTAAACATTCTTTCGATTGAATATGACATGTTGTAATTGGGATATAGAATGATGCTTATGTATAAGATTTGATTCTCTTTTATCTTAAAGTATCGTTGTAATTAATCAGGTCTATATGCTTGTGGCGATGAACGTGTTGTATATTTCATGTCTATATGCTTGTGGCGATGAACATGTTGCATATTAATCATGTCTATATGCTTGTGGTAATGAACATATTGTATGCTATTAAAATCTATTATGATTTGGGTAATGGATTTATTCTGCCAATTAAATGATAAAACATGTCAGCTATAATTTGGGGGTTATTTGCAAGTTTGTGATCTAAAACACATGCTTATATGTTAGATCAACACTCATGTATATTCATGTGAGGTTGAATCTAATTATATTGTAAAAGTGGAATTGTAGTCCTCTTATGTTTTTAACATCATGCTAAATTGTGATTAAAAATGATTATAATAGCTTTCTTATGTTTGACATACATAAGATTATATGCTAAGTTGTGGGTTGAAACTGTGATTATATGTTAAACTTCCATGCTAGACCTTTGTCATGTTTACATAACCATTAGACCCAACTTAGTCACAAGTTCACCTTTACCCATTTAATTGAAGTTAATGATACCTCTATGCCAACTAACACATGACAAGTTGAAATGTATGTTATTTTATATTTATTTCATGTCTCTTGTTTGTTACCGCTTTTCTTGTTTGTGGGTCGGGCTAACTTACTAGCCCAACATTTTATGTGATTCATGCGTACGTTCCACGGGGGTAGCGATGGAAATATGAAAATTTATGGCATAGATTTTTTCATTAAATGTATATTTTATATACCATTTATGTTGAGCATAATCAAAGGATAATTATAGCGTGATTAAATTAAATTTAATCCACATAAAGAAATTAGACATAGATATAGAAAAATATGAATTTAGAAAAGACGAATATGCCTAACCCGAGGTTAGGCTGAGTTGTGGTGTAAATCTGCCCGGAATCGACCGGCATATCCAATGACCAACAACAAGACCTGTCTAATGTGGGTGGTTAGTGCATCAAGCCCAAAAAGAACCCGAGGTTAGACTGAGTTGTGGTGTAAACCTGCCCGGAGACGACCGGCACATCCAGTGACCACAACAAGACCTGTCTAATGTGAGTGGTTGATGCTTTAACAAATTAAAGCTAAGTCGGGATTGGTAGGGTTAAGTCAATTAGGGAAACACTTAACCGATTCAACATGTTAACTAAATGAATGGGTGGGGTTAAGTAAACTTGGACACTTAGCCAAATAAACATGTTGATTAGAAAACCCTAGTAACGGGGACTCATTTCAGCAGTAACCCACATAGATGTATCATGGTACCCTGAAACAAGGCAGGGTGGGGTACGATTACCGAGCTGAGTATAAGTGGTCAAAACATTGGCGGTTGGTGGGCCAGTGTAGGTTCCGACTGAGTATGGGCGTGCACATACTCCGGAGTGGAAAAATTAGGCAATGGGCATCAATACTGTACACTGTGAATCTTGAATCGTGTTGGGTCACCACCAGAGGGACTGATACACCCCATGGTGGGACCAGCACAGGTAGATATGGTCAAGCGGGGCCGAATGACACATGATATGAATGCATGCGAGTAGGAGCCGATCATTAAGGGGATCGTTTGTTTATAAACACGTGGGGCTGGTTGAACCAATGGTTAAGTAGGTGCAGAGACTATAGTATTGGGTGCGATCACATGTTCCTCTTATCTTATATTAGGGTACTATGTTCTGTTATCGCTGTCATGATCCCTTTCCTTGTTTAAATACTATTAATCACTAAACTTACCAGACTTATTGTCTGACCCATTTTCTCTCGTCCTCTTTTCTTCCGTTTCCCCCCCAGGTCCACAGGGAGGGAATACTGCAGCTTAGTCAGACTCTTTGCAAGCTTCAAGAAAGTAGATGTATGATTTGGACTCTCTCTTACCTTGGCTATGGCTCCTGGACATTATCCTTGGGGATTCATGCATTTTACTTTTGGTTTATGCTTCTTTATTGAATAATCAAGACAGAAATTATGGTGTAACGTTTTGAAGTTATTTTGAGACAATTTGATGTAATGCTTTTGTATTGAACTATGTATGCAATAAATATTTGAATTCCACTTCTTAAATTTATCTGTCTTGTAAAATTTTCTGGGTCTTGTACTTATAACCCTCCACCAAAGTTAAGGCATTCCCTAATGTGAGTGACCTTAACGAAGGTGGGGTGTTTCACTTGGTATCAGAGCAAAGGTTTACCAGATCAAATAAGAATTTTTGAAAAACTAATTTCAAAAGAAATATAAAGAAGCATTTTACAAGAAAGTGTGTTGTTTTAAATTTAAAAAAGGCATAATCCCCAAAGCCATATGCACTATCATTCTATCCTTCATTTTTAATCTTTTCTTTTTCGTTTCAGCATGTCGGGGAACCTACCAGAGGGCGTACCGATTCCTGGCTGGTTCAGGAGTACTTAGAGGCTAGGGCCAACGACGCAGGCCCAGCAGATACTCCTCCTCCTCCAGCTACAGCAGTTCCTTCTCCTCCTCTTCCTCCTCCTCCTCGTGCAAATGCTTTCTCAAAGATTTGTAGGGACTTTAGGGCCATGGGTGGAAAGGATTTCAAGGGAACTGAATCATTTGTAGAAGCTAGGAACTGGCTCAAAGAAACCGAGGATCTATTCGTTATCTTCGAGGTGGACGATAGGCAGAAGATACAGCTGGCTGTATGGTTGCTCAAAGACGAAGCTTCCTACTGGTGGGAAGTCACTAACGCTGAAAGACCAGTTGACACATGGATGGATTTCAGAATAAGGTTTGAGATGAAATTCCTCTCACAAGCTGAGCGAAGTCTACAGTTGGAAAATTTCTTATCTCTTAAGCAAGGAAGTATGACGGTCAAGGAGTATGTCAATCAATTCAATCAGCTGGCCCGATTTGGATTGGACTTAGTGAATACTCCTCATAAGAAGCCTCTCCGTTTTGTCAAGGGATTGAATTGGCCACTTCACAGCTTGGCTATGACCCATATACCTATGGGGGCTACTTACGAGAGGTTAGTGGACATGACACTCTTACATGAGGAAGACAAGGGCAAGAATGAGGCAAAAGTGGAAGTGCCTCAAGATAAGAAGGGGGAAGGGTCGCTGAACAAGAAGGCTAATTCAAAGAAAGGCGGGAAGAACAACAAACACCGTGAAAAGAGAAAGTGTAATTTCTGTGGCATTCCCGGGTATCTAATCAAAGACTGCAAGAAGAAGAAAAGGAAGATGGGTGGCTGTTTCCACTGTGGTGAGACAGGACACATAGTTAGGGCCTACCCAACGAAGCAAGGGCAGGGAGCTGGACCTTCTTCTGGAGGACAAGTTCACGCTCTCACGGCACCACAAGAACGAGGTAGAAATATTTCTGTTGAAAGTTTAGTCTGTCTTTTTGATCATCCTGTTCATACATTATTTGATTCTGGTGCATCACACTCTTTTATATCTACTGCTTTAGTGTAATCTCTGCACCTAGACACATGTATAGTAGAGGATCCCTTGGTTGCTTCAAATCCAATTGGGGGATCAACTTATTTGTCAATGGTTTGTTTGGATTTGAAATTATCTATACTAAGCGTTGGGTTTAAATGTAATGCCTTTGTTTTGGGCTTCACGGGCTATGGGTTGATTATAGGCATGGACTGGCTATCCAGTAATTGTGCCGTCCTTGATTGTGAAAAGAGAGTGGTTAGACTTATGACTCGTCTCGGAAACACTCTCGAATTTTCTTGTAATCAAATGAACTCTGTTATGCTTAGTTATCTTGAATCTCTTGATGCGTCTGTTGAGAACTTGCAGTCTGTAAGGGTAGTCCATGAATACTCGGATGTGTTTGAAGAGGTAAAGGGCTTACCTCTGAAGCGGGAGATAGACTTCCGCATATACCTCGTTGATAATGCAAAGCTCGTTGCTTTACCCGTTAGGCACGTGGCCCCAAGGGAGAGAAGGGAGCTCAGCAAGCAAATCAAAGAGCTGCTTGAGAAGGGGTTTATAAGGCAGAGTATTTCTGAATGGGGTGCTCCAGCAGTGTTCGCCACTAAAGTGGACGGTGCGTTGATTATAGGGAGCTAAACAAGCTGACCAAAAGGAATAGGCACCCACTCCCAAGAATAGATGATTTGTTCGATCAGCTTGTAGGCGCATCGGTTTTCTCCTAATTAGATTTAGCTGCCGGGTTTCACCAGCTAAGAGTGGCTGAGGACACATTGGTAAGACAGCGTTCAGAACTCCAGACAATTTCTTCGAGTGGCTTGTCATGCCTTTTGGCTTGACAAATGCACCCGCTTACTTCGTTGATTTAATGAGCAGGGTGTTCCGAGAGTTCCTCAATAAGTTTGTGGTGGTTTTCGTAGACGATATTTTGATCTTCTCAAAGAATGAGGAAGAGCATGCTCAACATCTAAAGGATGTCATGGATACTCTCCGTGCACATCAGTTGAAAGCTAAATTCTCCAAATGCCATTTCTGGAGAGAAGAAGTCAGGTTCCTTGGACACGTGGTGTCCAAAGAGGGGATAGCTGTGGACCCCGCAAAAGTGGTTGATGTGCAAGATTGGAAGGTTCCTCGAAACGCAACCGAAGTCCGAAGCTTTCTCGAGCTAGCAGGCTTTTATAGAAAGTTCATCAAAGATTTTGCAAAAATCTCAGTTCCACTAACAAGATTGACAAAGAAGAACCTAGCTTTCAATTTGGATTTGGATTGTGATATTGCTTTCCAACGTTTGAAAAGGGCTCTAACAACAGCCCCAGTTCTGACATTGCCTGATGGAAGCAAGATGTTTACAGTATACACAGATGCATGCAGAACGGGTCTAGGTGCTATTCTGATGCAAGATGGGAAGGTAGTGACTTACGATGGAAGAAATTTGAAAGTACATGAGAAAAACTACCCAACCCACAACCTAGAGTTGGCAGCCATCGTTTTTGCGCTTAAGTCTTGGCGCCATTATCTCCTAGGTGAGAAATTTGAATTGTATACTGACCATAAATCATTGAAATACTTATTCTCACAAAAAGATCTCAACTTGAGGCAACAAAGATGGATGGAGTTTCTTGCCTTGTATGATTTTGAGATTTCCTACACTCCCGGCAAGGGCAATGCAGTAGCAGACGCCTTGAGTAGAAAGAAACTGACCTTAAGCCCTCTCTCTGTGGAAAGGAAAAGCTTGGAGTTCATAGCAAGCTTTAACTTCAGACCCTCCACCGACTTTGTACCTGGCTTGCTAGCAACATTAGAAGTGTGGCCAACTCTATTAGACTCAATCGGAGCCGCGCAAAGAGAAGACCCTCAGCTAGCCGAAGTGACAGACAAGTTAATTAAGGGTGAGACTTCTATTCACCTCAATAGATACTCCATTGATGCCAAGGGCTGGTTGAGACGAGATGGAAGACTATGTGTCCCACAAGAAAGGGGCTTGGTAAAGGCGGTTCTAGAAGAGGCACACCATTCCAAACTGACCATACGCCCAGGCAGAGACAAAATGTATAAAGACATCAAAAGAGTTTTCTTTTGGAATGGCATGAAGCAAGACATAGCTGAATTTGTTTCTAAGTGTTTAATATGCCAACAAGTCAAGGCGGAGCAGAAGAAGCCTGGTGGTCTGCTCCATCCTCTAGAGGTCCCACAGTGGAAATGCGATAGTATCTCGATGGACTTTATAGATGGGTTGCCTAGGTCAAGAAGGGGCAATACCAGCATTTGGGTAATAGTGGATAGGCTCACAAAAAGCGCCCACTTTATACCCGTCAAGAGTAGAAGGACTGCCTTATCTCTAGCATCCATATATCTTAAAGAGATAGTTCGACTCCATGGGATACCCTCCAGCATAGTGAGTGATCGAGACCCTATCTTCACGAGTGAGTTTTGGAAGAGTTTACAAGAGGCTGTAGGCATACAATTATGCTTAAGCACGACCTATCACCCTCAAACCGATGGCCAGACGGAAAGGATCAACAGAGTATTAGAAGACCTCTTGAGACTATGCATTCTTGACTTCGGAGGTACATGGGAGGATCATCTACCTTTGGTGGAATTTACTTACAACAATAGCTACCAAGCTACCATAGGCATGGCGCCTTTCGAAGCTCTATAATGAAGACCGTGCAGGCCACCAACTTGTTGGTGGGAGTCCACAGACAAGCTCATACTTGGACTAGACATGATTAGGGAAACTTCAGAGAAAGTAGACTTGATACGAAGAAGAATGAAGACTGCCCAAGACAGATAGAAGTCCTATGCAGACAGAAGAAGAACTGACCTTGAGTTTGAAGTTGGAGACAAGGTGTTCCTTAAAGTATCTCCTTTGAGGAAAGTCGTTCACTTTGGATCCGCAGGGAAGTTAGCACCAAGATTTGTAAGACCGTTCCCTATCATGTAGAAGATTGAGAAGATGGCTTATAGGGTATAGCTGCCCGAAAGATTGGTCGGGGTTCATAATGTCTTTCATGTCTCTCACCTGCGGAAATGCTTAACCGAGTCTGCGGAAGTGGTGGAACCAAGCATGCTAGAGGAAGTAGAAGTTGAACGAGAAGCAACTGTAAGGAGAGTTCCAACCCGTATCTTGGGAACATAAGTCAAAAAGCTATGCAACCGTGAAGTTAAGCTCATCAAAGTTCAATGGAGCGACACCGAGGAAGACACAACTTGGGAAACTGAGGATAGAATACATGCAGCCTACCCTTTTCTTTTTGAGGGTACATCTTTGATCTCTCTTTCCTTAAGTTTAAGCTCATATCTATCTTTTTAGGTGTACCTTTATCCTTAGGTAGAAACCTTTTTGGATGTAAACATGTAATTGAAACATGTTATGGTTGATGGTTCCAAGTAATTGCAAGTGGTTGCTCGTGGATGCATATACACACACATTAGGTATTAGATCGGCTCAGTCACTTTCATATTTCATATGCATATATGTATTTGTATATGAATTGAAACTTGATGTGTTAGCATATGGACGTTGCATTTGTATGAATGATTGTGCACTCATGTAGGAAATTTTGAGTAGGGAAAATTGCATACATAATGGACTCATGGCACTGACATAATTTGCATTAAGGAGGTCAACTGAATCAGTGGACCGCCTGATTTTGCATCAAACAAGGACATGTACACACACTATGCATATGATCATGAAACATTAGAAACCTTTTAAGGACAATTGACGCCTATGTTTGATGGTTGAGTAGATGGGTGATTGGATGGTAGGATATAAGTCCTTCCCGACTTGAAGATTTCAGGGATGAAATCCTAAAAGGAGGGGAGAATGTAACACCCCGTACTTTCTTTTAATGTTATAGTAACGAGTTAAACAATACTTAATTTAAAATGTGAGAATTAAGGGAAACAGGTTACGCCATTATGTTCATCTCGGAATTCTGGTTGAGATAGAGTCCGAGTTTGCGTAAATTGGACTTCGTATGAAGAAGTTATGGCCTCCAGAAGTTTCAGAAATTCAAATAATTTCAAACATCTCAAGCCAGATTTCAAAATTCAAACAAAAGTCAGAAGCGGGCTGGGCGGGAAAATTCCTGCCTAGGTAGGTCGACCAGGGGGTCGACCCTAGTGTCGACCTCCCCCCTAGAGGTCGACCTGGGGGTCAACCTTGGGGTCGACCTGGCCCTCGGCCAGATCTGAATTTTGAACGACTGATGACTTGCTGCTGAGTCACTAGGGTTTCTGGATGGTCCTGATCTGGTTTGAGTGGCAGTGATTAACCCTAGGTTCATCTGACGGCTATAATTAAACTAAAATTCTATATAAACAACTCAATGCTCAACCAAAAAACACACAGAAAAATAATCCTAGAACTGAAGTGCCGTCAGTAGAGAACTTGGAGTAGCCGTCACCGTTTTCAATTCAAAGACGAGTTAAAAGCTTACATCTAAAATCAAATAAAAACTAGTCTAATTCAACGATCTTCATCAAAGGCGCGCATCTCCAATTTCAGAATTTAGATTTCAAAAATCAAGAATTCCTTTTAGTTTGTAAGTTGGTTATTACGTAGATTTAAACATTCTTTCGATTGAATCATGACATGTTGTAACTGGGATATAGAATGATGCTTATGTATAAGATTTGATTCTCGTTTATCTTAAAGTATCGTTGTAATTAATCAAGTCTATATGCTTGTGGCGATGAACATGTTGTATATTTCATGTCTATATGCTTATGGCAATGAACATGTTGTATACTAATCATGTCTATATGCTTGTGGTGATGAACATATTGTATGTTATTAAAATCTATTATGATTTGGGTAATGGATTTATTCTGCTAATTAAATGATAAAACATGTCATGCTATAATTTGGTGGTTATTCGCAAGTTTGTGATCTAAAACACATGCTTACATGTTAGATCAACACTCATGTATATTCATGTTAGGTTGAATCTAATTATGTTGTAAAAGTGGAATTGTAGTCCTCTTATGTTTTTAACATCATGCTAAATTGTGATTAAAAATGATTATAATAGCTTTCTTATGTTTTGACATACATAAGATTATATGCTAAGTTGAGGGTTGAAACTGTGATTATATGTTAAACTTCCATGCTAGACCTTTGTCAAGTTTACATGACCATTAAACCCAACTTAGTCACAAGTTCACCTTTACCCATTTAATTGAAGTTAATGATACCTCTATGCCAAGTTACACATGACAAGTTGAAATGTATGTTATTTTATGTTTATTTCCTGTCTCTTGTTTATTACCCCTTTTCTTGTTTATGGGTTGGGCTAACTTACTAGCCCAACATTTTATGTGATTCATGCGTACGTTCCACGGGGGTAGCGATGGGAAATATTAAAATTCATGGCATAGATTTGTTCATTAAATGGTATATTTGATATACCATTTATGTTGAGCATAATCAAAGGATAATTATGGGTGATTAAATTAAATTTAATCCACATAAAGAAATTAGACATATATATAGAAAAATATGAATTTAGAAAAGACGAATATGCCTAACCCGGGGTTAGACCGAGTTGTGGTGTAAATCTGCTGAAATTGACCGGCATATCAAGTGACCACAACAAGACCTGTCTAATGTGGGTGGTTAGTGCATCAAGCCCAAAAAGAACCCGAGGTTAGACTGAGTTGTGGTGTAAACCTGCCCGGAACCGACCGACACATCTAGTGAGCATAACACGACCTGTCTAATGTGAGTGGTTGGTGCTTTAACAAATTAAAGCTAAGTCAGGATTGGTGGGGTTAAGTCAATTAGGGAAAGACTTAACCGATTCAACATGTTAACTAAACGAACGGGTGGGGTTAAGTAAACTTGGACACTTAGCCAAATAAACATGTTGATTAGAAAACCCTAGTAACGAGGACCATTTCAGCAGTAACCCACATAGTTGTATCATTGTACCCTGAAACTAGGCAGTGTGGGGCACGATTACTGGGCTGAGTATAAGTGGTCAAAACGTTGGCGGTTGGTGGGCCAGTGTAGGTTCCAACGGAGTATGGGCATGCTTGTACTCCGGAGTGGAAAAATCAGGCACTGGGCATCAGGAGTGTACACTGTGCATCTTGAATCGTGTTGGGTCGCCACCAGAGGGACTGAGACACCCCATGGTGGGACCAACATAGGTAGCTACAGTCAAGCGGGGCCGAATGATATAGGATATGAATGCATGCGAGTAGGAGCCTATCATTAAGGGGATCGTTTGTTATAAACACGTGGGGCTGGTTGAACCAATGGTTAAGTAGGTGCAGAGACTATAGTAATGGGTGTGATCACATGTTCCTCTTATCTTATATTAGGGTATTGTCCTATGTTCTGTTATCACTGTCATGATCCCTTTCCTTGTTTAAATACTAGTAATCACTAAACTTACCAGACTTATTGTCTGACCCATTTTCTCTCGTCCTCTTTTCTTCCGTTTCCCCCAAGGTCCACAGGGAGGGAATATTGCAGCTTAGTCAGACTCTTTGCAAGCTTCAAGAAAGTAGATGTATGATTTGGACTCTCTCCTGCCTTGGCTATGGCTCTTGGACATTCCTTGGGGATTCATGCATTTTTACTTTTGGTTTATGCTTCTTTATTGAATAATCAAGACAGAAATTATGGTGTAACGTTTTGAAGTTATTTTGAGACAATTTGATGTAATGCTTTTATATTGAACTACGTATGCAATAAATATTTGAATTCCGCTGCTTAAATTTATCTGTCTTGTAAAATTTTCTGGGTCTTGTACCTATAACCCTCCACCAAAGTTAAGGCATTCCCTAATGTGAGTGACCTTAACCGAGGTGGGGTGTTTCATGCCCCATTCTCAATTTTGCAGTGACCATTTTAAAAACGAAAAACAAAACAATATTTAGCAATAATTTCACTAATTTTTGTGTATAAAATGTCGAAACAACTTTTTAAGTCGAAAATAATCAAACTGAATCGGACAGATTCATATTAAATGTTGGTTGCTTGATTCTTTTCCATGTCCTTGGTTCCAACAGTTGGCGTTTTTCTGCTTTTGTTTTTTAGTTATTGTTGGTTACTCTTTCTTGGACAAGTTAGAGTTCTGTTGATTACTGCTTTCTACGAGTGCACACTTTAGGTAGGCATGACAATGGGGCGGGGCAGGCATGGGTAGTATCCCCCCATCACCTGCCCCGTCAGTTAATTTTTTACCCCGTGCCCGCCCCATACCCGCATGGGTATGCATTAAACGGATTTTATACAAGTTATGGGTATTCGTGGGTATTCGCGGGTATCCATGATATTTTATTCAATTTATTTTTTAACCATCTATTGAAAGTGTTTAAAAATATATGCAATAAAAAAATTCGACCAGGCGTGAAGTTTGGCAACGCGTTGCTTGAATATGGCAACATATTGATATAAACTAGTGAGGAGGAGTGAAACAAGAACTTTTACAGGATGAGTTGAATTGTTCAATAAAAACATGAGCACAAAACCCCAAAAAGCAACAACAATGACTTAGGCATTGACAATAAATCACACTCAATACGGGCACGGGTACCCATGGACACAGATATCTTACTATCTGTACCTGCCCCGTTAATTTATCCTAAGTACCCATTTAGTTATCCGTTTCATACCCATGACGAATTTAATCCATGGGTTCGAATTTTTTGTCATCCCCAGGCTTGGTATTAGTGTGTCATTGTTCTTGAGTTGGTCGTTTAGTCTTTTGTTATTGGTCTTGTTGGCATTTAGTTTGGTTTTTTTGGCTTTGGTCTGACTGTTTATTGTTGGAATTGTCTTCTCCGGTTCTTGTTGGAGTTGGTTTGCTTTATGTCATTGGTGGTAGGTGAACTTGGTTATATCATCTCTTTCATAGAAAAGTTGTATAGTGATATCCTGGTGCTATAGTTTTTCACTTTGTGATCTTGATATATTCACTCCTGTTGAGTAAGTAATTGTAACAGTCTGAAACTTTGAGTAGTAAATATTTTAATAGCGAGATTTTTAAATATTTAAATCTTGGATTTAATGTTGTAAAAATAGTTTTACAACCTGGTTAAATCCCTTTATAAATAATAATTAATGACGAGAAAACATGTTGTTGAATTTTTGTTTACAAAAATAAGTAGTTCGAAGAAATATCTATAATGTGATCGAAAACCGTTTTGTCGATAAACGACGTTTTACTTGTTGAAAGATATTAGAACATCATGTGCATGTTGTTACAATAGAAGAACACATATATGTATATACATATATTATAAACAAAAAATGGTATATACATATATATATATATATATATATATATATATATATGATAGGTGGCATGAAATGATAAGGACATGTGTCATCAAATGAATGGTACACATGTCTTGAGATTAAATAAAGACACCTAAACACATTAAGTGTCCATATGTAGAAACATCTTAAGACATCCAAGGGTACCTGTGTCTACTTCCTAATGATTACATAAAGATAAGATAGACCAGTGTCCAAAACCAAATTACTAAACTATCCTTAAGAAATACTATAAATACGATGGAAATCTTTAGTTCTTTTCCATACTTTCATAAACCAAAAAAAAGTAAGACAAGCAAGAGAAGTTTATTGAAAGCCAAGGAAATAAAATACAAGACAAAGGTACAATTTAAAGGTGATAAAAACCATTTGAGTACATGTATTCATTTCATACTTTGAAGAAAAGATGTGAAAATTAAGAATGAATGATAGGTCACGAAGCTATGAAAATGACATTCGGTATTTTGACCATAACTTCCTCATTTCTTGATGAAATTTTGATTTATTTAATGATCTGGAAAGCTTACTCAAAGACCTAAAATTTCATGTTGACTACTTTTCCTAATTCGATGGTTTGTATACCTGAAATTTAGAAGGAATCTCAGGTAAAAATCTGCTCGAAATGGACTTGTTGAAAATGCCTCGTGTTGTTGAATTTTATATATTAAATGTATAAATTATTTTAAGGGTTTCTTTTGATGGTAATTAAGTAGACTAAGAAATCTTCTTATAGAAAATTTAGAGTCAAAAACTCATAGAGAAACAAAATCAAACATTTTGCCGAAAACCTGGTCAATAATCTGAATTTCTGAAATCTGAAACGCTTTTTGAATGTTCCTGACATTGAAGTGTCTCAAACCAGAACTTTTTTTAGCATTTTTGAAGCGTTTTCTTTTCTCTGAACTATTTATAAAGCACTCTATCAAACCTAGAATTTTTCACAACGTACTAGAAATGATGTGATAGCTGTTTTGAGTCTTAAACCATTATAAATTACCCATAACTTTTCGCAATGCACCAGAAATGTTGTGATAGCTGCTTTGAGTCTAAAACCATTATAAACTACCAAAGATCTTTTTATAAGCTTTATAAATGTTGCAGTTTTTATTTTTAACATTCTTATTGATGCTGAAGCTTTTTATTGCACTTTTTGGAGTGCTATCTTTTCTTTTTCTTTTGGACTTTATTATGAAGTAATTATAAATTTAACCACATACTTTAATAGTTTGGAGGTCCTTCTTAACATATGTTAGAGCGATATACAGGTGGTTTGATATTATTTGTGATGAAGTTTTTGCATAAAGAAGTTGATTATTATTTAAAATAGAAGTTTTTTATCTTTTGAAAGAAAAGTTCTACAAGAGATATACAGATGTATTTCGAAATGAGTATTTACGAAAGTGTTTTACCCTTATTCGATATAAAAATATTTTGGAAATATGTGACGACCCCAAACCCCCATTCCTCGGTGGCAAGGGTAATCCTTGGAATACAACAAATAAACAAATAATAGCAGAATAGAAATAAATACATACACCAGATAATGTACAATAAAATACAATGGATAAACATAATCATCAGAGTTACACAGTATACAGGATCATACTTAGTACAGAATACAGTTTCTGCTTTACATAAAATGCCTACAGCGGAATCAAACATAATACGTACAACAGGAGCTGAACAACATAAAAAGAGAGAAATGATAGATTCCATCTTCAACTCCATAACTATCCATAAAGAGCCTGCTAAAACCTGAATGCAAGGCTGCCCATGTAGAAAATAGGGCACCCGAGTTTGCAAGTGAAACAAACTACGAGTCAGTCATGGGACTGGTATGAGAAATCTACTACTTAAAACTTATTTTACTAATAAGGTCAATCACAGGACCACGCCGCTAACGCGGAACGGGTTTACTCCATTGGATTGCCAGTGCTAAAAACAAGTGAATCATTAAAACTTCGCAATGCTTTTTATAAAAATGAAGCCATTATAAGACTCAGTTCCCATCACACAATGCAACGCAAACCGGAGGATAGAGTTTTACCTTATAATGGCCAAAATATGCTTGATGCGACTAAAACAAAAGCATTTAATATTATTACTAGTGTTTATATGTTTCAAAAACAATTTCAATCATAAGTATCAATCATAGACGGCATAAATGCCCCCATACCACTATGTCGCCATATATAGGTATACAATCAAAACTGCACGGTGTCATATTTGGAAATTGGATTTCCATCATGAACCAAGGCAAGGGATCGCCCTTACCGCTTTGAGACGCTCTAGCCCGTGTCTCAGGAACAGCCGCAACTGCACCTTGGATCGTCAAGGCCGGTCCACACGGAGTGGATTAAAATGCCTGAACACTGCATTTCCCCGCCCTATGGGGCGTCAACTGGTCATATACCAACCAAACCATCGGCCCCGAAGCGACCGATATAACCAAGGCGCCTCTCTATCCATTATCCACATATGTAAAATGCCCGAGCATGTCAAACCCAAAACATCACTCCTAGCTAGAATGAAACATAGGTCCTCCCTGATGTCCTCTCCCGTTTCTAGTCCATACCGGGGTATGAGGCTCGTGAATCAACACTAAACACAAAGCTAGCTATTCAAAGCCGTGCTTAGATCATCAACCACAAGGATCTGCTTTTCAACAAAATCCTTGATCACAACATCTCTACATGCCACGTTGTCAATATACAACATCAGACACACATCCATTTACAAGTCTGTTCTGGGTCTGAAAGAACCGGAGGCACCTTATTTCTCTCCCATATGTCCAATACAAGAGAGAGGCCCTTGCACATCCGAGTGATCAACAAGTACGTCCGGACGACCACCACTATAACCCCTTCAGGGCAACAACTCCCATCAAAGGCATCAGTAGCCACCCATTCGATGTGAAGATCCTCGGTCTTGCACTGTCTTCATATCTTCGACTTCTAACCGTCGACCAATTATTTGAAATGAGAATTAACTCGGCCTTTTCAAATAATTCACGTATATTTAGAATTTCAAATCAATTCGTTTCACTGGTTAAATTATCTGGCATCCATAATTTAGTTC
Organism: Allium sativum; assembly: GCA_030737875.1. Classification (NCBI taxonomy): domain Eukaryota; kingdom Viridiplantae; phylum Streptophyta; class Magnoliopsida; order Asparagales; family Amaryllidaceae; genus Allium; species Allium sativum. Next base: position 537,041,732 of record CM060926.1, read on the forward strand.
ATTAATATAATTTTCACATCAAACACATTCAATCATCAAATATCCTATAAACCAAGCAAATTAAGTTTATTTCTATTCCATATCATTTACAATATTTTATAACGATTTATCGCTATTTTTATTTATTTAATTATAGCCAATTTATTCAAACGACGCTTCAGGCCATAACGCGGTCATGGCACTGTTTTTCTTCAAATTTGATTTACACATATCTGAAAATCTAACCATTGGATGTTTACATATTTTATATCATTGGAAAGATCTTTTCAAAGCGGACCCAATGGTTCCAGTTTTGGGAAAATCCGATGGTCGAATCTCCTGGTACAATCGTTTAAAGTTACGATTTCAAAATACGAACTGCAGCTTCGTTATTCGATTTATTTTAATTATCCATTCTGGTGCTATTTTCATTCAGATTTGAATTAAACATTCCAGATAATCCAACCGTTGGATCTTTGCAAAGTTGGTGTCGTTGGAAAGATACTTCCAAAGCGAACCCAACGGTTTCGGGAAAATCCGACGGTCGGATCTCCCGCAATAATCGTTTGAAATCACGGTTTCAAAATACGAACTACAGCTTCGTTATTCGATTTATGTTAATTATATATATATAAATATAATCCATTCTTCGATTTCAAAAACCATTTCAACTCATAGAGGTGATAAAAATGATATTTTTATCCAACAGATATTTATTTCAACATATGACTATTTTTAACAATTCATATATATAGTAAAAATGTGATTTTTATTGTCAAAACAATTTATTTCAAACATGATTATTTTATTATTTCATATAGATGATAAAAATGTGATTTTTATTGTTAAAGCAATTTATTTCAAAAATGAATATTTTTAGCGATTCGTATATATTATAAAAATGCGATTTTTATTGTCAAAACAATTTATTTCAAACACGATTATTTTATATACTTCGTACATACAATAAAAATGTTATTTTTATCACTTAAACTATTTTATTTCATACAATCTATAAAAATGTTATTTTTATCGTTCAAACCATTTTTATTTCATACATTCGATAAAAATGTTATTTTTATCGTTCAAACCATTTTATTTCAAAAATGAATATTTTCCAATACATGAATTATATTTCAATACATGAATATAAATCAAACACAGGAATATTTCAGAAAATTTCGGCAGCATAACGGCAGGGTAGTTAAAACCAGCGCCGTCCCGAGTATGGCTCCTCGCTCTACCTTAAAGCCTCACAACTTTTGACAATGGGGATTGCAATATCTAGTTCGTACGCAAACTAATTTTCCCATAAACTAATCCTACTGGGTTACCACAATTAGTCATATCAAATCAACCATTCGTAGTATTCACCAAATTTCTCATCAACCAAATCCAAACAATCACAATCAATATATATTGTCCATGGTCTGTGGACGAGGGGGGTATATATATAGATATACGTATATAAATATATTTCGATTTCATTTCAATTCATTTCAGTTCCATTCAACGCATATATGATTTTTACAACGCATATATAACTTATACATCGCATATACAATGTATACAACGCTTATACATGAGGTGTACAATGCTTATATAACTCATACATCGATTATATAATTTATACATCGTTATTCCATATCGTTTATAATTCAAAAATCTCACACTGGGTTCCACTCCTCCAAAAATTGTAGGAAGCTCTGAAAATATCTGGTCTCTTTTGGAATGTGGAGGACGTCCACACGAGTCCAATGTCTCTTGTTTCATTGGGTTTCGACAACATAGCAAAAAGATATGATTTTTATTGCAAAATCATATTTCGTAGCGCTTTAAAGTGCTATAATCGATTTTAAATTATATAAACTGTTACCTTCACGTTGATGTTTGAAAATAGGTTTCGATTTTGCACTCAATCTGTAGTTCGTGAACCAGATCAGGTTGCGCCACCAACTAGGGCTTGGAGAGGCGCGCCAGGGGGTGGGGGTTTCGTCCAGCTCGACGGCGGCTATAGTCCTCGATGGCGACGAAAAGCTTCATAATTTGGAGGAGGAGATCTCCACGATGGAGTGACGATAGGAGGTTCCACCGGTCTTGATTTGAAGCTGGAGAGGAAAGCTTCAAAAAGCTTAACTGGAGTGAGGGTTAACGGGGCGTGGTTTGGTCGGAAAATGGCTGGGAAGTGGGGAGCATTTTCCTTCATCGAGGAGGGGGGTATCGGGTTTTCATGAGAGAGAAAGTGAATTATGATCGGCCGATTTTTTTATTTGTATATTTTATTTTATTAAATCCGAAAATACCCCTTACCACATACGAACTCCAATCCAAACCCAATGACTATATTCCCTAGATAAATACCCCCATTCCAAACACAATGGGATATGTTTCGTAAGCCCATTCGACTGTTTCAGTCAGTTTTTCTTTAAATTAAAATATAAAACATTCAATATTTGATTCGAACGTACATTTCAATTTGCCGGGGCCACATACTGATCCAAAAAATTCCAGAAAAATAAATCTTGCTATGTTTTGACGATACAGTCCCAACAAAACTAGTTTCGTCGAATTTGGAGACTGTTTGAAAAATGGCCATTTTCTGGTCGATCTAATTTGACTGAAATTAACCAAACACGTTTTCCTTTGCCACGCTCACATATTAACTCCAAAAATTATGGAATTTGGAACCTAGCAATAATTTGACATCCCGGATCCAACAAAATTAGTTTCATCGAAAACGGAGGTCGTTTGCAAAATAGCTATTTTCACGGGCTATATTGACTCCATAGCGACCTTTCTGAAAATTCATTTGGCCATAACTTTTTATTCCTGCTATTTATAAACAGATTTAAATATTTTTGGTTTCACAAAAATCCGTTCTATTTTGCATCCTGTACAATCAGTCAAAGTTCGAATTCAAATTTTCAAACTGCCGCGCCATTTCAGGCCTTGTTTTATAATTAAAATAAATATATTTATTTTCCAACATCGATTCAAATAGACTTTTGGTCGTTATTATTTAAAATAATTTATTTTAAATATTCAAAATCCACTAAATTAGCCAAATTAAAATTTTTAAACTGGTTCTGATTTTCCGGGGTTGTTACGAAATAAATATTGATTTTTAAATGTTTTGTAAAGAAGAACTACGTTAGTTTGATCCTATATCTAATTGCTTACCCGGTAAGATAAATGTATGTGGGAAGTCACAAGTGGTCTGCTATGATAATAAGATATATTTTTATTTATTATTTGATATTTCATCTTGTGTTAATGCATCTTTCAGTTTATCATTTAAGCCATATTGACGTACTTATCGAGTGTGGAGGAATGAATGACGATGTCCATCTCGTCAGAGTTGCACGATGGCAGATTTATGGTATTTGCATTTAATTTATATTCAAGCATACCTTGGGAATTAGATCAAAAACTTTGGTAAGTGATATTTATTAAAATTCTATCTAATGCATTTAGTGATGTTGTATATTTATCAAATAAAATGGCAGTTTTCATTTTCTGTTTGAATAAATGTATTTCTCAATAAATTTTGATTGCTATGAAAATTCCGGGTCGTTACTAGTTGGTATCAGAGCTTAGGTTAGGCGCCTAAATGAAAATTTCACCTAAGATTAGCAAATAGTCCTAGAAATTTTAAAATGAAGTTACCTTAATTTTATAAATAAAACTGGATAGGGTAAGGCACCATACCTCTAACCAGGGTTACGGGTAGATTTATTTTATGTGTTTAACTTTTGTTTAGTGTTTGCACTAATAATTATAATGTGTTGATTAGTTATCAAATATCATATAGAGAGGTTTCACGAAATTGTAAGCATGTTAGGTTACAAAGTAATGAAGAAAGAAATGTTGTTGTTACAAGTATAAAAATCCACTCATGCATGCACTTTTCAGATTAAAAAATTGCTTGACAGTGAAGGAATAAGGTGGTTGTAAAGGAAGGAATGTAGAAGCTTGAAAAGGATGCAACGGAGTGGCTTAAGAGGAAAGAGGAATAATAACTTCTCGAGAATGGAATTAAATGTGCTTTGGCAAATAAAATTGATGAAAATTAAGAGGAGTAAATTGAACATTACATTTGTGCAAAAATCAAGGTGAGAAACTCTATTTAAATAATTATGTCATTACGCAATTTGATTTAGAATTGTTTAGCATTGATGATGTTAGCTTAAAGCTATTAAAGCATCTCTCAGCAATTCAGTCATAGCGTTTGATTCTTTGATTGGGTTTAGTCGAAATTTATCTTATGGGAAGCTATATTAATTATCTAGAATACTTTAAAATTTGAAAATTTTCTATCTCAAAACATTGTTTCAAATTGACTATGTGTTTGAAGAAAAAAAATGATGTCATTTAATGTGAATGTCGTAGCTAGCGACACATATAAGATTTTGGGATATATCAAGTACTTTGAAAAGATTGATGTGGGATATAAAAAAAGATTCATATTTAATATCTTACAGATGATTTTCAAAGTTGAGAGTGTGGTTTTTTCCAAAAGAAAATGGTTATTTATGTTGGAGTAATGATTACAAAGTATAAAAGTACTTTGAGAGAATACTTTGCTTATACTTATAAAAGATTTTTATGGATTATTTCATCAATGATGGTTACCTTCAAATGACGATGACGATGTGTGGTATAAGACAATAGAACTAGGGCAGTGCACTATTTTAACGACCTGAATTTTTGATCAATTTAATATTTGATTTTTAATTTAATTTTATGAGAATTTATGGCTAATTTTAAAATTCAATGATTTGAGGCTATTTCCATAAATTTACAAAGGAAGATTTTAAGAAACAAATTTTATCGGATCCGTAACATCGAAAAATGGTAATATTCCGAATTTCATAATTTTTGGACTTAGGATGTGGTCGTACTAGAAATAAACGCAGGTCAATCGATAAGAATTACATGAAAATGCAATAAAAAAAACATATGGACAAAAAAACACCAAATTCGATGAGACCTATTCCTTTAGATTCAGAATTACATTTAATGTTAGAATCCAAAATTTCGTGACAAACGGAATTAACGTGTGGTCGTGTGAGCAAAAGAAGTGACGTTGAACTAAAACACTTCATCGCTTGAAACAAAAGCCTTAAAGGAAAATAAGCCAAACGAGGTGCCATCCGATCAAGGCACCTTGGTGTGCTTATTCTCCTTACTCCTCCACGTGACACCTCATCAATCTATGTGCCTTCACATTTTATAAAAGACCCACTCCCTTTCTTTCTTCCCTTTTTCCTTCTCATTTTTCACTTAACTTCTCCTCCTTCCTTCTTGCAAATCCATGGCCGTCATGCCCCTTCCCTCCTCCACTTGACTTCCACCACTTCCCCCACCCTTCCCAACTAGACAACAACGCCCCTCCTTCTCCTCCCCTTTGTCGTGCTCTTCCCTCCCCCTAAAAAGCTCCAAAATCCCCTCTTTTCACTTGATTTTGAAAATACACCCATGTTAAACCCAAAAACACCTACCTTTCCACCTCCCCCTTGCGCCGTACCCCACGTAACAGCCCCCACAACCCCTACGCCTGACCTACACAGCCCAAAAACGTGGACCCCACCTTTGTCGCACCCACTGGTCCCCGTTTCCCCTCATGTTTGCTCTGTATACTTAAATCTGCACCCGTTTGTGCTTCTGGTAAATTTAAGGACCCTATAGCCTCAAAAATCGAGGTCCAGTAAGCATTCGGAAAAATTTGTAGGCACCGTAGGAGTATCAGAGTCGTGTGCGAGAGTTTAGAGTCCATCTGCATAAAAGATTGACGGAGTGGAACCCACGGTGAGAAGTCGAAACTGTAAGGGCTAGTTTTAATTAACTGTTCATTAGTTAATTAATTTTGGCTTAATGAAATGATTAGTGATTGATCATACAAGTTTAATATGATGTTAAATGTGGAGTAGTATGATAAAAATATCATTTTTACTTGATATGTGTATGATTGCTTGGATATATAACACTTCAAACACAAATAGTGTCGATTTAAACTATTTGAACCTTAAACAATCTTGATGAAGTAATTTACCAATTATTGGTTATTGAATGTGATGTAAACCCCACTCGGGTATTGGGATGATAATTAATTGACACGAATCCCAATTGTTTGATTTGTGGTTAATCTATTGATTGACAGACTTATATAAGCGTTATTGACTTAAGACTTATACGGTGAAATTTCACTTTGTATGTGGATTGGATGTTGTTTGATGGTTAATTGAGTGTTATATAATATACTGATTGAAAATGAACAATAGTATGATTACTGGTTCATTGGTAAAGTCTTCATCGAGAAAAACGAATTTTTAATGAATATTTTATTAGTATAATAATAGGTGAAAAAAGTCAAAGTTTGAATTTGACGTCCGATTTTGGACGGACACAATGGTTATAAAATTACGATGAACATTTTTAGCTGGAACAAGTTAGTTTGAATTAATTTCATATAATTAAGGCTTGTTTAAGTTTTAATTTCAAAATGAAAAATAACCAATAAAAGTGAAGTTCTGTTAGGGAATCTAGGAAACGTTTTGGAAAGAATTCCTTTTCAAAATCTACTTTTTTGATTTTTATAGTGGACGTCAGGAAAATTTGGATTTGAAATAATGAAGTTTGAAAATAATATTATTTAGTTAATAAAATAATATTATAATATTCATCTATTGGAAATGTTTGAAATTGAAGTTGAAAATGGAAATATAATTTCCAAAAGTGATTATATAGTTAATATACTATCTTATGAGCAACTAGATTCGATATTTAATTATAATCAAAGTTTGGTTTGAACAGAACTCATCGCACAACGACAGTTCGCGAATGTCGACCAATAACTTTAGACGGATGTGCCGGGAGATATGACCGTCGGATTCTTCCAAAACTGAAACGTTGGGTCCGAAATGAAAAGAAATTTCAAATGATAAGTAGAGTTTTGAAATCAAACGGTTAGATTTCAAGATAAGTCCAAATCAATATTTGAAAACGTCGATGTAAATGCAGTTCGATGACTATAATTGGAAGTCGACTGAAATCGCCATATTAAAATTATTAAAAATATGGAAAAATTACATTAAATCGTAATAAATGTTTTGAAAGAATTATGAAACAAATATACTTGGTTTTGATATTTATTATTGTCGATTGATTGTTTGGCTTGTACTCGACCGGTTTATGAGCAGGTATGTTTTTACATTTAGCATTGGGTTGGGTAAAAAAATTTGTATGCTTACATCTTATGATTTATTTCATGATATGACTATGAGGTGTTTAGCGATGTTGTTTGGTTCATTTCAATTCAATGAATGATTTCGAAATGAGATTTTTGTAAGAGAAAGGATGTGTTATTCCTGATTTTGGATAGGGAATGTTTTATAAAACAAAAGGATTTCGAGGACTAAGCCCGATGTTTTCAGAATGATTTAGAAATGGATTATGTGTTGGACATTGTACTTCGTAAAATAACTGATTAGTTTCTATTAATGATATATTTATGGGGGAAGAGAATTTATTCTCTTAGCTTAACACTCTTCTTCGAGACGTACGAGCTCAAAGGTTATATTATTAATGGAAACTGATCATATGTGTGAAATGACAATGTGACGTACTATGGATTGAAAGTACTTTTGATTATTATTATTATTTCAAAATGGTTTTTCCCTACTTTGGGATATAAAATGACTTAGTAGGTGGCTAAGGATTCAGGTAACCCTAAGAACTAAAGTATGGGTGGGACCTAGTGCCTTAAATGGTTATAGGTTGGCATAGTCCTGCTCCGTTAGTGAGAGATGCACACACCACGCATACACACATATATATACATATATTTTGAGAGAATAAAGGTGCATGCCCTTTGCCTTGTTGATGGGAGAAACCTCTCGATATCATACGTTTTGTTATGCATGTATTATGGTATTTCAAAATTTAAATTTCCAAGTGATTTGGTTTGAGATCCCAAAGTGAAAGTTAATTTGATATGAAAGCTAGATATGTATTTCAAATGATTTGAACTAAGAAATCGGGAATAAAGTCCAAAGAAATAACTTATGTAAAGTTAATTATATATTGAAAATCTAAGTTTGAGAATTAAGCCTAAATGGTATGGTTAAGGAATTGCATATTGTTTGATGCATCATAAGCTCCATGAGTTTATTTTTGGTTGTTGTTTGTGCACTAGCATTCGTGTGTAGTGAACTCGTTTCGTGATACGGCGTGGTCCCGTGATATGCCTCATTTTAAAATAAGTTAAGCTAACCGTAGGGTTTCTCATACCAGTCCCATGACTGGCTCATAGTTTGTTTTTCTCTTACAAACTTGGTTGCCTATATTTTCCATATGAGCAGCCGAATAGTTCGTTTTGCAGATATTTTGAGCAGGATTCTGGATTGAAGCTTAAAGTTGTGTCCAGAGCATCGATAAGTCTTCCGTTGAATGTAAATTTTATATTTTCACTATGCATTGTAATCATTTTAGTACGTGTTTATTTTGTACTCTAATATTCTTGTAGTCCGATGCAAATTGTTGCAATGATAATGAAGTATTCTTTTGTTTTTGTTCTTATGTGTTGTATGCCCAAAGTTAGCTGTTCGAGAATTTATGACATTTGGATCAGACCTGTGTGGCTTACGATCGATTCGAAAGGTGGGGATTTTCGGGTCGTTACAAAATGGTATCAGAGTGTTGGTTAATTCAAAAGCTTTGGGGTACATCTCGTTAAAACAAAATGAAAGAACTCTTCGGTGATAGGATTAGTAACATCATATAAAAGAATAACTCATTAGAGATTGGATCAGTAGTACCCTAGAATGAGTTAAGAGTATTACACCTTCCTTCCTTTTCGAGGACGAAAAGTTTTTAAGTGGGGGAGAATGCAATGACCCGAATTTTTGGTCAATTCAAAATTTGATTTTTAATTTAATTTTATGAGAATTTGTGACTAATTTAAAATTTTGATGATTTGATGTTGTTTCCATAACTTTACAAAGGAACATTTTTCAAACGATCTCGGGATTCTACAAAACCAATTTTACTGGATTCGTAACGCCGAAAAATGGTAAGATTCCCATTTCATAATTTTTGGACTTAGTATGTGATCATATGAGAAATAAACGCGTACCAGGTCAATTGGTAAAAATTACCCGAAAACACAATAAAAAATAAAACAGATGGTCAAACAAATTCCAAGTTTGACGGGACATGTTCCGTTGGATCTGGAATTACATTTTATGTTAGGATTCAAAATTTTGTGACAAACGGAATTAACATGTGGTTGTGTGAGCAAAAGTCGTGACGTTGAACTAAAACACTTCATTGCTTGAAACAAAAGCCTTAAAGGCAAATAAACCAAATGAAGTGCCATCCGATCAAGGCACCTTGGTGTTCTTGTTCTCCTTGCTCCTCCACGCGACACCTCACCAATCCATGTGCCTGCACATTTTGTAAAAGACCACCTCCCTTTCTTTCTTCCCTTTTTCCTTCTCATTTTTACTTACCTTCTCCTCCTTCCTCCTTGAAAATCCATGGCTGCCATGCCCCTTCCCACCTCCACCTGACTTCCACCACTTCCCCCACCTATCTTTACTGGCCAACAACGCCCCTCCTCCTCCCCATTTCGTGCTTTTCGTTCCCCATTAAAATCTCCAAAATCTCCTCTTTTCACTTGATTTTACAAACATACCCTTGATAGACACAAAAGCACCCACCTTTCCACCTCCCCCTTGCTCCATACCCCACTCAACAACCCTCACACCCCTGCGCCTGACCTTCACAACCCAAAAACATGGACCCCACCTTTACCGCACCCTGGTCCCCGTTTGCTCTGTATACTCAGATCCGCACCTGTTTGTGCGTCTGGTAAATTTAAGAACCCTATAGCCTCAAAAATAGAGTCCAGTAAGCTTTTGGAAAAATTTATAGGCACCGTAGGAGTATCGGAGTCATGTGCGAGAGTTCGGGGTCCATTTGCATAAAAGATTGACGAAGTTGAACCTACAGTGAGAAATCAAAACCAAAAGGGCTAGTTTTAATTAACTGTTCATTAGTTAATTAAGTTTGGGTTAATGAAATGATTAGTGATTGATCATATAAGTTTAATATGATGTTAAATGTGGAGTAATAAGATAAAAATATCATTTTGCTTGATATGTGTGTGATAGTTTGGATATATGACACTTTAAACACAAGAAGTGTAGATTTAATCTATTTGAACCTTAGATTGTAACGACCTGGGTTTTCAAACAGTTTATTTTAAATTTTAAAAATGATTTTAAATATTGAATTGATAATATAAATAAATTTTTACATTGAATTATCGATTTAATAATCGAATATAATTTAATTTAGAACATATATCGAATTATCGTAATTCGAATTATAATTAAATTCGAAGATTTAAACTATACTGAAAATGATTCAGATAACCAATAGAAATTCTATTTGATAATAAACGATAATAAAAATAATTTATTATCAAGAAATTAATTGTTTTGAATTTAATTTATAACAATTTAAATTAATATCTTCTCCAGATGAAAATAAGGCCTTGAAACATGTCCCAATGTGTTCAGAATAGTGTTATAACCCTAGGAATGCTAGTTGTTGCACTCAAATAGGGGTTCAAAATTTCAAGATAATTTAAAATGAATAAATTCACATCAGGTCCAAATCAATATATATATATATATATATTAATATAAACATTTTACTTCCTCCTTAAGCTAATGGAGAATACTCTACATACCTACCCTATCAGTACTTTTGCGCAGACAAACTTTTCTTAATGCTTAAGTAATCTTCATCTATATAAATCGCGATAATCCTTCACTTTCGCTCATTTGCATTCTTCCGACTTCATTCCTCAGATAAATTTCGAGAGCTTCACAAGCAAAATAAAAAGACCGTAGCTTGTTTTAATCCTTTCAACAATAAATATCCTCAAAGATCAAAATGCCATTTTTCCCAAATCAAAATCACCGCTTATAAATTACGAGTTGAATCTCTAGAAGCTCGAACTATACAACAGTTAGGGCACTAGACAAAATCGCAAGTTTTAGGGACAGTTGATGACGCCGGAGGTCGTGGCGGCATAGATGAACTGATGGTGCAAAGGAGAGGTGTATTCAAATTCGAATATGAGGGGTTTTGAATTAATGGTTATCACGTGATATATTTTTTAACAGTGTTGATGTCGCGATATTGATTTCACCTAGCTCAATTCGCCAGTAATGGAAGGCCAGAGTTCGAGGTGTCGACGTTGTTTAAGAGACCTGCGATATGGTTAAGGACTGCTGTAGTTTTTAGGGAGGCCAATGGTTGTCTACTGGAGTGTGCGATGGAATGGAATTCGGTCTTTTGTTGACGAACTGGAGTTGGCTTGGGATGGTCAAAGTGGTACCTGCGAGGTGAAATTTAAATTCATGATGATGAACAAATTGGACTGGAGCGGATGAATGGATAGGGACTCGGTAGTAGATGATTTGAGAGTAACATTAGTGAACTTTGAGGCATTTGCAGCAGTAATAAAGGAATGGTGATTAGCAGTTCGGAAATAGCAGCATTGATGATGCTGGAGTTTAACAGGAGGATATTAGCGAAGGGCGATCGTTGTTACTTTTATGGATAGTGGATTAAGGTATATTGATTAGTAATTTAAAATAGTTAGAAAATTTTAATTATGGTAGTAGTTAATTTAGATTAATAATATGTATAATCAATAAATAGAAGTTAATTTAGATTAATAAGATGTATAATCAATAAATAAAAATTTATTCGTGTTAGGTACAAAAGTAATTTATTCGAGACGATTCATAGAAGCAACATTATGGGATTGAATGGGATAATTGGCAGACGATAAATCACGATGAGTAAATCATACTCATATTTTTATCTAGAATTATTTTATTCATTAAAATAACTGTTTGTTGGTTGTTTGCATGCACTGAAATATTATTGTCGCTATTAAATATAAATTTGTTATTTAGGACTGGTGTTTGTGGTTATTATATATATTGGTGGTTGGATAATACTGTAATAACCCGCAAAATCTGGGCCAGTTTAAAATTTTTATTTCGGCAATTTTAGCGAATTTTGATTATTTAAAATGAATTATTTTAAATAATATCGACGAAAAATTTATTTTGAATAGAATTCGAACGAATATATTTATATAGTTCGTCGTTAGAATATAAATATTTATATATAATTATAAAAGGAATTGAAAATGGCGCGGTAGTTCGATAATTCGATTTCAAACTTCAATTGAATGTACCGGGTGCAAAACAATCCGGATTTTAGTGAAACCAAAAACATTAGGATCTATTTGATAATATCTTTCCAACGAATGCGGGAAATCAAAATTTCATAGCGGGAATCGAAAGATATGTCCAGTTGAAAATTCTGAATAGTCGCTATGGAATTCAGGCCCTTAAAAATGGAAATTTTGCAAATGACCTCGGATTTCGACGAAACCACTTTTGTTGGGTCCGTGATGTCAAGTTATTGCTAGGTTTCAAATTTCATAATTTTTCGAATCAATATGTGAGCGTGGCAAAGGAAAACGTGTTTTGACCATTTTAGTTGATTTTAATCGACTGGAAATTGGCCATTTTTCTAACGATCTCAGAATTTGACGAAACTAGTTTTGTTAGGACCGTATCGTCAATACGAAGCTAGAAAATATTTTTCTGGGATTTTTCTAGTTGGTATGTGACCCCGGTAATTTGAAATGTACGTTTAAAATTCAATATAATGATTTAAATGTAAATTTAACGGAAACTGATTGTAACGATCAAATCAGCTTGCGATACATATCCCATTGTGTTCGGAATGGGGGTAAAACGCTAGGGACGACAGTTGGTGGGTTCGATTTCGAGTTCGGAATTAAAAGTTACTTTTTGAAATTCAATTAATAAAATAATAAATAAATAAAGAAAACCCCCTTCCTCCCCTTTATTGGTTCTGCCCCCCCAATTCTTCATTTCTACAGATCGTTCAAAATAAAAAAATAAAAAAAGAGGAGAGAGGCGAAGCAGAAGGAGGCGACGGAGTCGGAGATGAGCCGCCGCCCCTCCAGCCAGGTCGCCACCGCTTCCGACACCTCCAGCCGACCTCCCCCATCGCCGACGCCTTCTCCCTGCCAACGCCGACTGCTCCGGCGTCCCCTTCCACAAACCCCCAAATCCCCTCAAACGACCATCGACACACCCCTTGGACCCACGCCAGACCACCTCCGACGCATCTCCCTTGCCGCCTGTAGGCTCCGACGCAGACACCCCCAAGTTGAGCAACTACTTCCGACTGCTCCGGCGTCGACAAACTCCGTCGAGACACTCCCACCCGCCCCTTTCTTCATACTGTAAGTTTTTTTTAGTGATTTTAAATTCAGTTTTAATTAGTTAAAGTTTGAATTTTTAAATATACAAAGAAACGATTTTTATTAGGTTAAAATATAATTTTTATATAGGTAAAATATTAAAAATATCATCTTTATAAATTAGAAAAATAAAAATGAGATTTTTAATAAAGGTGAAATCTTTAAATTAAAAAAAGGTGAAATCTTTAAATTAAAAAAAGGTGAAATCTTTTGTAATATCCCGCGTTTTTGGCCGTCAAATATTTAATTTAATTTATTTATTCTAAATATTTTATTTAGAAAATAAATGGATTTTAATATATAATTCGTTATTTAAACGGAATTTGAACGTTAATTTATTTATATATTTATAAACGAGCTCGAAATGGCGCTGCAGTTCGCTATTTGGCGATTTGAACTTCAACTGATTGTACAGAGTTCGTTTTAAATTGGATTTCTGTGAAACAAGAAACGGGTGGAGCTGATGGAGTATATCTTTTTAGTGGAAGAGAAAAATCAGGATTTCGTCATGTAGATTTTGAGATATGTCCAAATCAAATTTTTGAATAGTCGCTATAGAATCGTTTATCGACCGTATCGGTTTATTTGATATAACTAGAGATCGGGTTTGAATTTAGACAAGGTCCTTTTGGGAAGTAGCGATAATTTAATTTTTAGAATTTTACTGTAATTTTTAATTAATTTAATAAGCAACTTTTTATTTGGAGTATGTGGCACCCTGTATCGACATTTCGGGATTTCACAATATGAGTCCATCTACCGGTATTATTACATTTTTGGGATCAGAGCCATCACTCATTTAAATGGTATTTTTGTTTCTGTCCATAACAGTCCCTACGTGAACAGAATATTTCATAGTAGGGTACGCTATGTTTTTAACTTAAAACAAACTAAACTGAATGGTTAACTGGTCAAACGGACTCAGAATTCAACGAAACAAGTTTCATACGAAACCTTAGGAAGAGGTCTAGTGAAACGTCAAGGCCTCATATTTTTAGGATTTTTTCTGGAATTGTTAGGAATTATTGCTCGGTGTTTTTCATCGATATTTTCTAAGGGATTTTCGCAAACGGTGTCGGAATTCGACGAAACCTGTCCCATTGGGTCCGGAATATTTTTTTATGCTAGGATTACCTATTTGTTTGGCAAAAACGGAGGATTTATGTAGGTAACTTGATGAATTTCTCTATGCAAAGCAAGGAACAATAAAATAATATATATATTTGGGTAGTACTTACAAATGTATACTGTAAGTGTTCAACGTTGCCTTGCCTTGGTTGATGGGAAGGCATGCTGCCTTTAAGAACGTGTATCATGTTCGGGTGGGGAAATTTTGTTAAAAATATATTATATACAATACACGGAGCAGACCTACTGTATACGTTCGTTCATTTCTTGCGGACAAAGTCTGTAACCTTGCCGGCCAATATTTAATCACGAAAGTGACATTCCAGTCACCGTGCAGACAAAGGAAGGAAGATGCAGACCTATCCTAGCACCCTATTGCTAACAAAACTTGGACGCCACGGCTTCACGCCTATAAATACTCACGGAAGCTTCTCCATCCACATCTCCATCCACACTGTCATCTCGCACCTCCTCCTTTCTCCCTTGCTGTATATACTTCAGTCCCCCTCCTTCTAAAAATATAAAAAAAAAGAAAAAAAAAAGGGAAAATGGGAAGAGTTGCGTGAGCAACAGAAGAAGGGAGGGGGCGTTTGCTTGAGGAAGGAACCATCACGGTGAAGCGGTGGGGTGGGCTGTGTGGCTACATAGGCGTCGGCCTTTATGGGAAAAAAAAAGAGTGAAAAGAAAGAAGGCACGATGCCTGGAAGAAAATCCAAGTCAAGGCCGTATCCTTCCCAAATTCAGACGTGAAGGATGAATGGTGAATAAAGCATGGGTTACCAACAAGAAGTACTGGAAACAACTGCGAGCAAAGCAGAACAGAAGAACGAATGAGATCGGCCATAAGAACTAATGTAAACGAAGCGCCTGAGATCGGGAAACCAAAAAAATAAAGGAGGAGTATGGATCAGTAGTATCCGTAATTTATCAAAAATTTGACCAAGCAAAAGCCATCGGGACCGTAATACTGAACGCTACATTCTGGAACTATTTGGGTAGTGCAGGAGATAGCTGGAATCTACGGTTAAATTAAACGTTGTTTAATTTAACTGTAGCAACATCGTTCAACGAATCAACTCAAGGTGAGTTAAACTCACTCAGTTTTCCCATTTTTATATTTTATATAAGTTGGGTATTTTTATTTTGTGTGCTCTGCTTGCCAAGGGTTGACTGTTTTGCTAGTTATCTGCTTATTTGTTGATTTTACTGATGAAATTAAACGGTGTTTAATTTCAGTGAAATACCAAATCGTTATTTTAACGATTGGTTCCAATAAAGGTAACTCACCTTATTGGTCACGTTTATTTATAAACGTGTTTTAAATTGTTGAACTGTTTGCGGTTGATGTTGAATGGTTGCTATTTAGTGTTATCAGTTAAACAAAACTGAACAGTCTGATTTGTGATAACCGTTTTGAATACCGGGAAGAACAGGTTGGAGGGATCCAACCGGATTCCTCAATATATTATTTTTTTCATATTATCAACATATGAACTGTTCTGTTTGGGTGATTGATTTGATTGTTGATGTTTGACTGAAATTTCAACATCTGTTTGTTTAAACCAATGGGCGATATTAGTTTAGTATTTGGCAGCGTATGGCCTATAAAATCAATCGTTGTATAAATATTGATTCACCGTCAAGTGAATCGATAGAGATGAAGTTATAAAGTTTATTTTATAACTGGAGTTAGATTTTGAAAAATATTATTTTGAATAAAAGTTATTAAGGAGAAATAAATAAATATTTTATTTATTTAGACTTGAGTTATTATTAAGTTATTTTGTAAAGTTAGTTCTGATATTAATCAGATTTACAAATATGAGAATGAAAAATGATTCGAATGGTAAACTTTGATAATTGTTTTGTAAATAAAACAATTAAGGGAAATTATTTAAATTAATTATATTTTTAATTTATTTAAAGTGAGGATCAAATTGAATCGATTAACGAGATAATCGATTTTAGAGTTAAATCGACCGTTTGAATTGGAATTTGATTATCAAAATTGATGTGTTTTGATTTGAATAGTTTAATAAATATTGTTTAAATTTAAATAAGGTTTTAAAAAGGGATTTACCATTTAATTTTGTCATTAAAGAAATTAACTACTCATGTAGTTAATGATTGAAATAAATTATTATTTTAATTAATAATAATTTAGACAATTACTTTTCAAAAGTAATTGAAGTGAAATGAAATCAAAGGAGATTGGAAATAAGCGAATCTGGTTAAAGAACTGGGTTATAGAGTTGTATAACCAAATCCAACAGTTAAATGGAATATGTTTGAGACTAGAATGAAATATTGATTTTGATTACAATTCATATTTATCTGAGGATGAGAACGGTGTTGATCAAGGTCTGAGAGGTAATTAAAATACCCCAACTTGAACAACATCGGGATTATCTGAAGATAATATTAGTTGGTAATCGTAAGAGACGTTAGTAAATATGTTTTGAAAATCTAAACAGCGATTTTAGCGCTATTGTTATAATATATGTTTTGTAAATCTAATATAGCGATTGTAGCGCTTTTGCTATAGTAAATGGGTTGTAAACCTAAACAGCGATTATAGCGCTGTTGTTTTGTAAATCTAAATAGTAATTATAACGCTATTGTTATAACATATGTGCTATAAATTTCTTTGTTAAAACTAATGGATTTCCGAATTTAAAAGATGATTGGAAGGAAGATTTAAATGGGAAATTGAATATAGTTATTCGAGATAGAATTAGCCAAACATAATTATTCGGCTAAGTTGCCATTTCGTACGACTGCTAGCGTAATTCGCAGGGCTGCAGATAGCCTACGGCGGTCGAATGTTTCCTGAGGGAATCAGGCGTAACCATTGTGATCGCTGTGATCTAGGGTCAAGCGAATGGATTTAAGTCGAGTATTAGTTAATCAATTAGAGTTAATCGATTAGAGTTAAATCGAATTAGAAGGATTCAAATATCGTATTTTTGAATATTTGAAGGAGTTAGAAGTTTTAATTTAACAAAGGTAAATCAGTTTAATTAAAGGCTAAGTGAAGCTGAATACTGAACCAGTGAACTCATTGGAGTGTCATGATTGAAACACTGTATATTTTGATGGTTAAAACACCGACTATCAAACCTGTCCAATACGATTGTTGGTATGGAAAGACCGGGATCGAATTTATATTCGAAAACCATCCGACCAACAAATACATGAAGATATCAGAAGATGATCGAGATGGTGCTGTGAAGACCGTGGATTTTCACAAATGGAAGAACCACTAATATTCTCTGCCTGGCAAGCAGAGATAAGCTGTGATTCTGTCGTGGTTGGGATCTACGGGTTGCAAGGACTTCTCGCTACTGATCCATGGGGTGATTCCTATATGGATGCGGTGGGAGAGTACCTTCGGTTCATCCTGTTCCTGGATGACTTGTATGGACGGATGTCTGATAGAGTATTTCCAAAGGGTCACGTACGTTGATTTCTTCAAACGTGCTATGGTTGTTGGCGGAGAATTGCCGCTCTCTTAGCTTCCAGCTAGAGTATTTTTGTGGATATCAATTAGTGATATCTGATGGATTTGACGATGTGGCATTCAAAGTGAATGACGACCAGATGTTCAAGAGTTAATTCTGGCCTCAAGCCTCATCAACTGGGAAATGACAAAAATCGGGCAGGCAGCATGGCTATGTGGGTCGCTCCCATTAGGGTGTATGATCACCTATCTAGAGAAAATCCTATTTGCTTCTTTAATCTATGTTTCGATGCTGTCCCTTGTCGGGAGACGGTTGCTGATCCCAACCGTCGGTGATATACATTCGATACTCTCAAGCGAAATGAGGGGTCGGTCATGTGAGGGCCGGGTTGCAAGAAGTTCTTGTTGAACCCAGTGTATTCATCTCTAGAGATACACCATTGGCAGGTGGTCCCATACCTTGTCAAGATCGGAATCCAATCTCCAATAAGCGCCTGCGGGTTTTGATTGTGTACTATATATGTGGAGCGTGAGATGCAAGCGTTCCACTAGATTGTTATTTACTTGTATATAGACATTATTATAATATCAGAAAAGATATTGGTTTCAAAACTGTTTTGGGTTATCGTAAGGTAAAAACCGTCCGTATTTATGTGTGGATTTGGTCTTACGATTATCCTTTTCTTTGAAAAGGTTTTGAACCTTAAAATCATGATTGGATGGTTCACCCTTATTACTGTGCGAGTTTATCTCACTCTGGTTCACCAGACTGACCCGGTGTTTTGTAAATGCTCGGGTTAGACCGGGTTGTACAGGTTCAGGTTATCGACTGCTATGAAGAGACGAGCTGGAGTTGTTTGGACGTATGATATTACTACTATTCCGCTGTGTGTTGTATATGGGCACAGGCTATTATAACTGTCCCATGGTATGATGTACTCTGATACTGTAAGTATTTTAAAGCTTTCAATAAAGATTATTTCTGTATTATATTTTGTTCCGCTGCGATGTGAGACTCTGTGTGGTGTTGCTTTCTTCTTCTTCTTCTATTCAATATTTCTACCTTATCTATTCTCATCCTCTAACTTCTTCCTATTAATGATCTGGAATGTTCGATGTCTGAATGGTCAACACGGTAGTTTGATGTTGATTTTCGGAGTCGAAAATCCCAGTTCGTTACAGTGGTATCAGAGCTGAAGGTTAAGTAATTACCTTGGCTCTGTGGCGTGACTCAATAGAGATGGGGTTAGTAATACCCTAGATTGAGTTGAGTGTATAATATACGAGTGAACGTATTTGTATATTTTATAAAAAATTATTTTATATTGTGGAGATTTATTTGTTTGAGTTGTTTATGAGTTCTGGTCGATCAGTTTGATCCACTGTATCGATAGGGGTTTCTAAACACTCAAGTACGATAAACCGACGCAGTATGTTTTGAAAGAGGGTAAATGAAATAATTTTACCCAAATTATATTTTGATATAAAGAAAGTATATATATTTGAACTATTATAGTATATTGGATGTGTTGGTTGATTATAATTGAAATGGTTATATAAATAACCAATTAAAGCTGGTATAATATAAAAACAGATTAATTAAATCTGAATTTAAATCAGAATTGAAATTAAAACTTTGGAAATTTGGACAAGTGGTTGAAAATGGAATTGGACTTAATATATGAGAATTTTAAAATCCTGGGAGGTTTTTAAATTGTTTTACAAGCCTTGCAAAGGATATTTTGAACTGATTTCAAAATGGAAGTGTTTAGAAATGGTTTTGAAAGTGATATAGTATTGAACTCACTTCGATAGCTGGAAAATAGATTCCGATGATGTGCGCGCCATTATCGGTGTTCATTTTCGAGTTGTAAGTGACGGATTACTACCAAAAATCTTGTTTTAAATTGCTTTGAGAAAAACAAGTTGTTTTGAATCCTGAAAGGGAATATTTGATTTTTGAAAGAGCTGAACTGTTTAAAAACTCCCAGGGAAATTGTTTGAACAAAGGAAAAATTTAATAGAAATTTGTGAAAGAAAATATGAATTGAAACCAATTAACTGGAAATTGAATCGAGATATAATATATCAAGTGGAATCAGATTTGGAATTGGGAGACAGGAATATGAAATGGTATTGGACTGGTAAGCTAAGAGTTGAAATTGATGATGGATGGAAATTGAGTCAAGAATGGAATTTGGCTTGGACACGTGAAGAATTTAGTTCGAAGGATGAAATTGGAATTTTGCTGGGAATGCATTGGTATATGCTGACAGGGCAGCAGATGGAAAGAATATAATGATATGCCCGACAAAAGGTACACATTTATTTTTATATGCATTTGGAGATTTATGAGCCTATTTAGCAAGCCGCTTGGCTGTTTCATTTTCTTTTGAATTGGAAAAGGCCTAGAAAGGCGAGTTGGAGTTGTACCGATTGAGCCGTACAGAGGAGGTGCTGGCGAAATTTTTCGGAAATTTAAGGTGTTAGAAAATTTTCAATATTTTTGAAAATATTTATTTACAGTATTGAATTAATTTTTAATTTAAACTAAATCGGATTTGGAAATTAACGGGTTTGTAGCGTTCTTTCTTCCCTTAGCAATTTCGAGGACGAAATTATTTTTAAGGGGGGAAGAATGTAATATCCCGCGTTTTTGGCCGTCAAATATTTAATTTAATTTATTTATTCTAAATATTTTATTTAGAAAATAAATGGATTTTAATATGTAATTCGTTATTTAAACGGAATTTGAACGTTAATTTATTTATATATTTATAAACGAGCTCGAAATGGCGCTGCAGTTCGCTATTTGGCGATTTGAACTTCAACTGAATGTACAGAGTTCGTTTTAAATTGGATTTCTGTGAAACAAGAAACGGGTGGAGCTGATGGAGTATATCTTTTTAGTGGAAGAGAAAAATCAGGATTTCGTCATGTAGATTTTGAGATATGTCCAAATCAAATTTTTGAATAGTCGCTATAGAATCGTTTATCGACCGTATCGGTTTATTTGATATAACTAGAGATCGGGTTTGAATTTAGACAAGGTCCTTTTGGGAAGTAGCGATAATTTAATTTTTAGAATTTTACTGTAATTTTTAATTAATTTAATAAGCAACTTTTTATTTGGAGTATGTGGCACCTTGTATCGACATTTCGGGATTTCACAATATGAGTCCATCTACCGGTATTATTACATTTTTGGGATCAGAGCACATCACTCATTTAAATGGTATTTTTGTTTCTGTCCATAACAGTCCCTACGTGAACAGAATATTTCATAGTAGGGTACGCTATGTTTTTAACTTAAAACAAACTAAACTGAATGGTTAACTGGTCAAACGGACTCAGAATTCAACGAAACAAGTTTCATACGAAACCTTAGGAAGAGGTCTAGTGAAACGTCAAGGCCTCATATTTTTAGGATTTTTTCTGGAATTGTTAGGAATTATTGCTCGGTGTTTTTCATCGATATTTTCTAAGGGATTTTCGCAAACGGTGTCGGAATTCGACGAAACCTGTCCCATTGGGTCCGGAATATTTTTTTATGCTAGGATTACCTATTTGTTTGGCAAAAACGGAGGATTTATGTAGGTAACTTGACGAATTTCTCTATGCAAAGCAAGGAACAATAAAATAATATATATATTTGGGTAGTACTTACAAATGTATACTGTAAGTGTTCAACGTTGCCTTGCCTTGGTTGATGGGAAGGCATGCTGCCTTTAAGAACGTGTATCATGTTCGGGTGGGGAAATTTTGTTAAAAATATATTATATACAATACACGGAGCAGACCTACTGTATACGTTCGTTCATTTCTTGCGGACAAAGTCTGTAACCTTGCCGGCCAATATTTAATCACGAAAGTGACATTCCAGTCACCGTGCAGACAAAGGAAGGAAGACGCAGACCTATCCTAGCACCCTATTGCTAACAAAACTTGGACGCCACGGCTTCACGCCTATAAATACTCACGGAAGCTTCTCCATCCACATCTCCATCCACACTGTCATCTCGCACCTCTTCCTTTCTCCCTTGCTGTATATACTTCAGTCCCCCTCCTTCTAAAATTATAAAATAAAAAAAAAAGAAAAAAAAAAAGGGAAAATGGGAAGAGTTGCGTGAGCAACAGAAGAAGGGAGGGGGCATTTGCTTGAGGAAGGAACCATCACGGTGAAGCGGTGGGGTGGGCTGTGTGGCTACATAGGCGTCGGCCTTTATGGGAAGAAAAAAAAAGAGAGGAAAAAAAAAAGAGTGAAAAGAAAGAAGGCACGATGCCTGGAAGAAAATCCAAGTCAAGGCTGTATCCTTCCCAAATTCAGACGTGTAGGATGAATGGTGAATAAAGCATGGGTTACCAACGAGAAGTACTGGAAACAACTGCGAGCAAAGCAGAACAGAAGAACGAATGAGATCGGCCATAAGAACTAATGTAAACGAAGCGCCTGAGATCGGGAAACCAAAAAAATAAAGGAGGAGTATGGATCAGTAGTATCCGTAATTTATCAAAAATTTGACCAAGCAAAAGCCATCGGGACCGTAATACTGAACGCTACATTCTGGAACTATTTGGGTAGTGCAGGAGATAGCTGGAATCTACGGTTAAATTAAACGTTGTTTAATTTAACTGTAGCAACATCGTTCAACGAATCAACTCAAGGTGAGTTAAACTCACTCAGTTTTCCCATTTTTATATTTTATATAAGTTGGGTATTTTTATTTTGTGTGCTCTGCTTGCCAAGGGTTGACTGTTTTGCTAGTTATCTGCTTATTTGTTGATTTTACTGATGAAATTAAACGGTGTTTAATTTCAGTGAAATACCAAATCGTTATTTTAACGATTGGTTCCAATAAAGGTAACTCACCTTATTGGTCACGTTTATTTATAAACGTGTTTTAAATTGTTGAACTGTTTGCGGTTGATGTTGAATGGTTGCTATTTAGTGTTATCAGTTAAACAAAACTGAACAGTCTGATTTGTGATAACCGTTTTGAATACCGGGAAGAACAGGTTGGAGGGATCCAACCGGATTCCTCAATATATTATTTATTTCATATTATCAACATATGAACTGTTCTGTTTGGGTGATTGATTTGATTGTTGATGTTTGACTGAAATTTCAACATCTGTTTGTTTAAACCAATGGGCGATATTGGTTTAGTATTTGGCAGCGTATGGCCTATAAAATCAATCGTTGTATAAATATTGATTCACCGTCAAGTGAATCGATAGAGATGAAGTTATAAAGTTTATTTTATAACTGGAGTTAGATTTTGAAAAATATTATTTTGAATAGAAGTTATTAAGGAGAAATAAATAAATATTTTATTTATTTAGACTTGAGTTATTATTAAGTTATTTTATAAAGGTAGTTCTGATATTAATCAGATTTACAAATATGAGAATGAAAAATGATTCGAATGGTAAACTTTGATAATTGTTTTGTAAATAAAACAATTAAGGGAAATTATTTAAATTAATTATATTTTTAATTTATTTAAAGTGAGGATCAAATGGAATCGATTAACGAGATAATCGATTTTTGAGTTAAATCAACCGTTTGAATTGGAATTTGATTATCAAAATTGATGTGTTTTGATTTGAATAGTTTAATAAATATTGTTTAAATTTAAATAAGGTTTTAAAAAGGGATTTACCATTTAATTTTGTCATTAAAGAAATTAACTACTCATGTAGTTAATGATTGAAATAAATTATTATTTTAATTAATAATAATTTAGACAATTACTTTTCAAAAGTAATTGAAGTGAAATGAAATCAAAGGAGATTGGAAATAAGCGAATCTGGTTAAAGAACTGGGTTATAGAGTTGTATAACCAAATCCAACAGTTAAATGGAATATGTTTGAGACTAGAATGAAATATTGATTTTGATTACAATTCATATTTATCTGAGGATGAGAACGGTGTTGATCAAGGTCTGAGAGGTAATTAAAATACCCCAACTTGAACAACATCGGGATTATCTGAAGATAATATTAGTTGGTAATCGTAAGAGACGTTAGTAAATATGTTTTGAAAATCTAAACAGCGATTTTAGCGCTATTGTTATAATATATGTTTTGTAAATCTAATATAGCGATTGTAGCGCTTTTGCTATAGTAAATGGGTTGTAAACCTAAACAGCGATTATAGCGCTGTTGTTTTGTAAATCTAAATAGTAATTATAACGCTATTGTTATAACATATGTGCTATAAATTTCTTTGTTAAAACTAATGGATTTCCGAATTTAAAAGATGATTGGAAGGAAGATTTAAATGGGAAATTGAATATAGTTATTCGAGATAGAATTAGCCAAACATAATTATTCGGCTAAGTTGCCATTTCGTACGACTGCTAGCGTAATTCGCAGGGCTGCAGATAGCCTACGGCGGTCGAATGTTTCCTGAGGGAATCAGGCGTAACCATTGTGATCGCTGTGATCTAGGGTCAAGCGAATGGATTTAAGTCGAGTATTAGTTAATCAATTAGAGTTAATCGATTAGAGTTAAATCGAATTAGAAGTATTCAAATATCGTATTTTTGAATATTTGAAGGAGTTAGAAGTTTTAATTTAACAAAGGTAAATCAGTTTAATTAAAGGCCAAGTGATGCTGAATACTGAACCAGTGAACTCATTGGAGTGTCATGATTGAAACACCGTATATTTTGATGGTTAAAACACCGACTATCAAACCTATCCAATACGATTGTTGGTATGGAAAGACCGGGATCGAATTTATATTCGAAAACCATCCGACCAAAAAATACGTGAAGATATCAGAAGATGTTCGAGATGGTGCTGTGAAGACCGTGGATTTTCACAAATGGAAGAACCACTAATATTCTCTGCCTGGCAAGCAGAGATAAGCTGTGATTCTGTCGTGGTTGGGATCTACAGGTTGCAAGGACTTCTCGCTACTGATCCATGGGGTGATTCCTATATGGATGCGGTGGGAGAGTACCTTCGGTTCATCCTGTTCCTAGATGACTTGTATGGACGGATGTCTGACAGAGTATTTCCAAAGGGTCACGTACGTTGATTTCTTCAAACGTGCTATGGTTGTTGGCGGAGAATTGCCGCTCTCTTAGCTTCCAGCTAGAGTATTTTTGTGGATATCAATTAGTGATATCTGATGGATTTGACGATGTGGCATTCAAAGTGAATGACGACCAGATGTTCAAGAGTTAATTCTGGCCTCAAGCCTCATCAACTGGGAAATGACAAAAATCGGGCAGGCAACATGGCTATGTGGGTCGCTCCCATTAGGGTGTATGATCACCTATCTAGAGAAAATCCTATTTGCTTCTTTAATTTATGTTTCGATGCTGTCCCTTGTCGGGAGACGGTTGCTGATCCCAACCGTCGGTGATATACATTCGATACTCTCAAGCGAAATGAGGGGTCGGTCATGTGAGGGCCGGGTTGTAAGAAGTTCTTGTTGAACCCAGTGTATTCATCTCTAGAGATACACCATCGGCAGGTGGTCCCATACCTTGTCAAGGTCGGAATCCAATCTCCAATAAGCGCCTGCGGGTTTTGATTGTGTACTATATATGTGGAGCGTGAGATGCAAGCGTTCCACTAGATTGTTATTTACTTGTATATAGACATTATTATAATATCAGAAAAGATATTGGTTTCAAAACTGTTTTGGGTTATCGTAAGGTAAAAACCGTCCGTATTTATGTGTGGATTTGGTCTTACGATTATCCTTTTCTTTGAAAAGGTTTTGAACTTTAAAATCATGATTGGATGGTTCACCCTTATTACTGTGCGAGTTTATCTCACTCTGGTTCACCAGACTGACCCGGTGTTTTGTAAATGCTCGGGTTAGACCGGGTTGTACAGGTTCAGGTTATCGACTGCTATGAAGAGACGAGCTGGAGTTGTTTGGACGTATGATATTACTACTATTCCGCTGTGTGTTGTATATGGGCACAGGCTATTATAACTGTCCCATGGTATGATGTACTCTGATACTGTAAGTATTTTAAAGCTTTCAATAAAGATTATTTCTATATTATATTTTGTTCCGCTGCGATGTGAGACTCTGTGTGGTGTTGCTTTCTTCTTCTTCTATTCAATATTTCTACCTTATCTATTCTGATCCTCTAACTTCTTCCTATTAATGATCTGGAATGTTCGATGTCTGAATGGTCAACACGGTAGTTTGATGTTGATTTTCGGAGTCGAAAATCCCAGTTCGTTACATCTTTAAATTAAAAAAAGGTGAAATCTTTAAATTAAAAAAAGGTGAAATCTTTAAATTAAAAAAAGGTGAAATCTTTAAATTAAAAAAAGGTGGAATCTTTAAATTAAAAAAAGGTGAAATCTTTAAATTAAAAAAGGTGAAATCTTTAAATTAAAAAAGGTGAAATCTTTAAATTAAAAAAGGTGAAATCTTTAAATTAAAAAAGGTGAAATCTTTAAATTAAAAAAGGTGAAATCTTTAAATTAAAAAAGGTGAAATCTTTAAATTAAAAAAGGTGAAATCTTTAAATTAGAAAAGGTGAAATTTTTAAAAGTGAAAAGACGATATTTTTAAAAGTGAAAAGACGATATTTTTAAAAGTGAAAAGACGATATTTTTAATAGTGAAAAGACGATATTTTTAAAAGTGAAAAGACGATATTTTTAAAAGTAAAAAGACGATGTTTTAATAATAGAAAAGGCGAAAACTTTATTTTTATAAAGGCGAAAACTTTATTTTTATAAAAGCGAAATCAATATTTTTGAAATGGAATTTTTGTCTATATGACACCTAAGTAAAAATTCGATTTTTACATATGTAGTGAAAGCGGACAACGAAGGTAACAAAAAGGCGAGAACGACGAAGATTTATATCAATGAAGTGCCGTGGAGCTAGGATAGCTATTGGTGAGAACTTCTCACTCAAATTCTATTTTTCTAGTTATATATATACTAGGATGCAGACGGTGCTTATTAGAAGCACCCGACACCCGTCCACATACCATGGACTTGTTTGTTTGGTTGTGTAGTTGGTTAGATTATTTGGTTTGAACTGAATTGTTTGGTGAAATAAAATTGATTTGATTGATGTGTGAATGGCGTGGGCCTTCACTAGACCGGGGATAAGGCTAGGCCTTGTCCCGTTCCTAGTATCGTGCCGTTATGCCGCCGAAATTTTCTAAAATAAGTTAGAAAAATAAAAATATCATTTTATTTAAAAAATGAACTGAATAGAAATTCATATGTTGGAATAAAATGTTTTGTCGTTAAAAATATAATTTTTAACGTGAATGTGAATAAATAAATATTCATTTACAAACCAGACGGTTTGTTTATGTACACTTATTTGAATGACATTGATTGGGACGATAAATTTTACACATCGCCCAACTGCACAACTAAAATCTGTGTTTGATTGTTTGAAACCCCACACGGGTGTTGAGATGAAATATGAATTTCACTCATCCTGATTGATTAAATATGTCGATCGATTGATTGACAGGCTGTTATAAGCGTTGAATATCTATATTTGATGCTTATACAGTGTAGTGCACTTTGGTTGATGATTGATTATTTTTCAATGCTATTATATACATGTGTTGTATGGAAATCCATATAATTAATTTTATATGGTAATTGATTGGGCCTCATTCCAATTTGAAAAATAAAGAAAATTTGAAAATAGAAATTTATGAAGCCGTGTTGATTAGATTGACGCCATTTTGACGTGAACGATATTTATATCGATTTTATTCATTTTAAAATGAATATTGAAAAGTGATTTCGAAATCAACGATTTCGAAATGAATTGAATTGAAAACGATTTCGAAATGAATTGAATTGAAAACGATTTCGAAATGAATTGAATTGAAAACGATTTCGAAATGAATTGAATTGAAAACGATTTCGAAATGAATTGAATTGAAAACGATTTCGAAATGAATTGAATTGAAAACGATTTCGAAACGAATTGAATTGAAAACGATTTCGAAATGAATTGCATTGAAAACGATTTCGAAATGAATTGGAATGAAAACGATTTCGAAATGAATTGGATTGAAAACGATTTCGAAATGAATTGAATTGAAAACGATTTCGAAATGAATTGAATTGAAAACGATTTCGAAATGAATTGAATTGAAAACGATTTCGAAATGAATTGAATTGAAAACGATTTCGAAATGAATTGAATTGAAAACGATTTCGAAATGAATTGAATTGAAAACGATTTCGAAATGAATTGAATTGAAAACGATTTCGAAATGAATTGAATTGAAAACGATTTCGAAATGAATTGAATTGAAAACGATTTCGAAATGAATTGGATTGAAAACGATTTCGAAATGAATTGGATTGAAAACGATTTCGAAATGAATTGAATTGAAAACGATTTCGAAATGAATTGAATTGAAAACGATTTCGAAATGAATTGAATTGAAAACGATTTCGAAATGAATTGAATTGAAAACGATTTCGAAATGAATTGAATTGAAAACGATTTCGAAATGAATTGAATTGAAAACGATTTCGAAATGAATTGAATTGAAAACGATTTCGAAATGAATTGAATTGAAAACGATTTCGAAATGAATTGAATTGAAAACGATTTCGAAATGAATTGAATTGAAAACGATTTCGAAATGAATTGAATTGAAAACGATTTCGAAATGAATTGAATTGAAAACGATTTTGAAATGAATTGAATTGAAAACGATTTCGAAATGAATTGAATTGAAAACGATTTCGAAATGAATTGAAAACGAATTCCAAATTGAATTGAAAGCAAATTGAAATGAATTCAAATTGAATTGAAATTGAATTGAATAGAAATGAATTTTAAAACGAATTTATAGAGAAGAATTCAATTTTGATTTGAATTGAAACGGAAGTTGAAATTGCTTTTGAAACGAATTTAAAACTATTTATATAATTCGTTTTAAATAGAAATCGGCGAAATATATTATATATATATTATATATATAATATAATGGCCTGAATAGAACGCGCCGCGCCGCGGCAGTTCGTGAATTTCGACCATTTATTTCAAACGGACATTGCGGGAGATCCGACCGTCGGATTCTCCTAAAACCGGAACCGTTGGGTTCGTATCGAAAAGAGCTTTCTAAGGAATATTAGAAATTTGAAATCTAACGGTTAGATTTGGAGTTACGTCCAAATCAAATTTGAAAAAGGTCGCTGTAAGTGCAGTTCGATGGCCACTGATGGAAATCGACTATACGGGCCTTGATAAAATTATTAAAAATAGTAATAATTTGTGTAAAATCATAAGAAATGATTTAGAAAGGATTGGGATGAAAAACTCCATATTTGAAAGGATAAAAATAGATTTTTATCGAAATGAACTAGTTTTGAACTAGAATTTTAATTCTATTTATTTTTAAATAAATAAATTGAATTTAAAAAGGGTTTTGAAAATAACCAAAATTTCCAATGATTGCATTGGAGTGGATTTGAATCGAAATTGTCTTCGGAATATTTCGATGTTGGAATTCGTGATTATACAGGGGTTGTTATGGAAATTTGAAAGATATATATTTATATCGTTATTTCCAATACGACATTTGTTAGTCGTAGAATTTGATATTGAATATAAACCGATATATTTTCTATTCAGAGCCTTGTATTGAATATCGAATGTGATTTGGGTTTGTCGTGAATGGTGTCTTCACTAACACTGTTCTTGAACCCAGCTGAGAAAAGATTAAATCTTTTTATTTAGATTTAATGAAGTGTACCAATTAAATGATATTTAATTGGAATTGAATTGATATTGATTTTTGGGTTTATCGTGAACAGTGTTTTAAATAACACTCGTTCTTTAACCCGATAATTAAGGAATGTGACTTTGGGTTTATCGTGAACCGTGTTTTAAATGACACTGATTCTTTAACCCAGTTAACGATTAAAACTAAGTGGAGTTTTAATGAATCTTTAATTAGATTGAAAATATCGAGAATGGAGTATCACCAGTTTTACTCCAGGCGATAGTTAAATCTTTAATTAGATTTGAACGTGAAATGGTAATTGAATTTACCGATAACACCGTGGTGTTAGATATGAAGTATAACCAGTTTTACTTCATGGGATGAATAGGTTGGGATTGGGAAATAAAATAAATGATTACTTCGGTGTGGTTCGCTAATCCCGACTAGTTTGAATTGATATTCAAAGGAGATTAAAGAATAAATTTAAAGAATTTATCTTGGATAAAATTAATGGGAACTTTTCCCAAAGTATAGGAATATTTGAATAAAAGAATATTCTGAATTGGAATGAGGCGTATGTTGTGTTTGTGTAACACTTATTTAAAATATACGCGAGTTATTCGGGAAGACCGGGTTTATCCCATTCTGAATAACTGATACGACGATAAGTCGAAGATGAAGACGATGGTCGAAGACCGGGGGTCTTCTCGTCGTTTGGGTGATTACTGATGATCTTGATTGGGCTGTATACCCAAGAAGATGGAAACAGTTGGTGATCGTCCATACATACTTGGAGATCGATGGATATGCGGGGTACTAGGTGCCTCCGGTTTCGTTCAGACCCAGAATGGACTTGTAAATGGACTGTGTGTCTGACACTGGATTTTAGTCCGTGTGATTGATCTCTATTAAATATATATCTGTTTGGCGGCGGAGAATTTATTCTCTTGCTTAACGCCCTTCTCTGAGACGTACGAGCTCAGGGGTTATATATTGATGGATATCAAACGCATGGAGTGAATTGCCTGTGTGGCATGCCTAAGTGGCAATTGATCGAGGCTTCTGTTGAAAAGCAAAGTCTTGTGGTGATGATCAAAGCAAGGCCTTTGTGGCGTAGCTTTGTGTAACGTTGATTCGCGAGCTTCACACCCGGTATGAACCAAAAACGGGAGAGGACGTCAGGGAGGGCATGCGTTTCTTTCTAGCTAGAAGTGGCGTCAGTGGTTTTACACGCCCTGACGAGTTTGACTTATGTGGTTGTTGCTGTTGCGAGGCGCCTCGGTTATATCGGTTTCGGCCGATGCATTCTGGTCGGCAGACGGACTAGACTTACACCCCATAGGGTGGGGAGACGCATGTTCAGGGTTTAAGTTTAATCCACATCGGTGGACCGGCCCTGAGGATCCAAGGGTCGATGCGCTCTGACCCTGAGGCTCGGGCTAGACAGTCTCGAAGACGGTGAGGACTATCTTTTGCCTCGGTTCATAGATGGAAATCCAACTTCCAAATACGTGACATTTGCGGTTTTATTTGTAGAGCCTAGTATGGCGACATGATATATGGTACCCATGCCGCCTATTATTGATACTTATGATTTGAAGTTGTTTTATACACTATGCACTTATAATAGTATCAAATAATCTGTTTTAAACGTATCAAGCATTCTTTGGCTGTTATAAGGGAAAACCCTATCCCCCGGCTTGCGTTGCATTGTGTGATAGGACCTGGGTCTTATAACAACTTCATCTTTCTTTATTTAGCATTGCGCTGTTTGTTTTATGCACTGGTATTCTTGGGAGGAAACCCGTTCCGTGTTATACGGCGTGGTCCCTTGATTTACCTAACTTAAAAATAAAGATTAATAACTGTTTTAGTTCTCACACCAGTCACATGACTGACCTGGAGTTTATTGTTTTAACCTAAACTCTGGGTGCCCCTATTTTGACACGGGCAGCTAGTAGTTTTGGTTTTGCAGATTTATATTCACAGGACCCTGGTTTACAGCTGGAACGATATCCGGAAAGCTTTGTATCCGTATATCTCATTCTAGTTGTGTATTGTATTATTTTCCGCTGCGATGTATTTAAATGTAATTTAAATCTCTGATATTTCTGTGTAATATTTATTTGTTGATACTCTGTATATTCTTGTAATCTGATGCATTGTTGTAATACACAATGAAATGTTCTTCTGTATGCGTTCTATTTTGTCATGTTCTCAAATGATAGGGCGTTTCGAACGGCCTGGATCGGTTTAGCGACTTGTTCGGACCGAGCGAAATTCCTTCTCGTCACAAATGCCCACAATATCATTAGCGCATGCTTGCAGTATCATTAGCGGATGACCCTATACGCCCCCACAATATGATAGCGGACGACCTTCTATACCGCTATATCCTGCCTCGAAGCAGGATGGGTATTATTTATGTTAACTAATGTCTTTGGACGCAGAAAAACAAGTTGGAGGGATCCAACTGGATTCCTCGAAATTTATTATTGTTTGTTTTCACATATATATTACCAGATATGATGTGTTGAATGATAATTGGGTGGTTTGATTGTTTAAATATCACTATTGATTTATAAAAATACCATGAAAAGGATATTTCGAGATTTAAAATGGAAAATCTATTTTTCAAAAATAGAATTTAAATTTTGCATGGTCTATAAAGATATTAACTTGTTTTGAATAAATAAAAAAAGTATTGAATTTATAAATGATGTTTATAAATTAAATAATACAGGAAATTGACGTGGTGAATTTATAAAAGATGTTTATAAATTAAATGATATACAAGTAAATTTATAAATAAAATGGAATCATTTTCATTGGATAATCAAGGAATTGAAATGAATTTTTAAACGGTGTTTATAAGTGAAGTGGAAAAAAATATCATTTGATAATTTGAATATTTAAACTCAAATGTGAGTTTAAAAATAGAAACGGGGAATAGTTTTAAAGAACTAAACGATGAAATTTATTCTAATGTCCAGAATATAAACTAAACTAAAATAAATCCGTAAGGATTGATGATTTGAATTTGATTAGTTCGAATTTATTTAAATAAAATATATCTAGAAAAAATATTAGGATTATATTAAACAAAAGTAAAATTTAATATTAAAATATATTCTATGTTATATATAGAGAAGTTAAAATAAATAGAATATTCCAAAAATAAGTTTTTGGTGTTTAAATAAACTTCAAAATGGAACTTGTTGAATATATATAACAAGCAAGTTCATAAATGATGTTTATAAATGTGGTAAATTTATTATCAAGAAATAATTTATCATTTTAAATTCAAGTATGAATTTAAATTATATTTTGGAATCATTTTGAAAAAGGAAACGATAGTTTTTATTTCGGAATTCGGAATATAAAACAAATTGAGTTTAAATGTATTTGAAATGAAACTTGTTTTAATATATAAACAAGGAAGTTGGGTTTATAAACGATGTTTATAAATTGAGTAAAATAAATTATCATTTGATAATATAGACGTTTAAATTCAAGGATGAATTTAAAAGTGAACTGGAAAACGGTTTGAAATTGAACGATAAATTTTATTCTAGAATTGGAAATATAAACGGAATTGAGATAAATCTAAGGATTAAAAATTAGAATTTGATTATATCGAATTTTATAAATAATTTATTTATAAAGGATTGGAATTTAGTATAGAAGATTTAATTGTAACTGAATTATAAAATAATCAACAGTTAGGGAAAATCAGAAATATTTAGTTGAATTTGGAAAACTAGATTAAACTATATTTAAATAGATTAATCTATATTTAAAAATATGGAAGAATGGAAGTGAAATTTATTTATAAACAAAGTTTAAACGTTTATATATAAATATAATTAAAACGAACTCGCCGCAGTGCAGTAGTTTGTAATTTGGCGTTACGAATTTCAATTGAGTACACATAACTCAATTTAAGTTGGAATGCTTTGAAACAAGAATCATCAGGACTGATTTGATAATGGTTTTCTAATAAAAGAGAAAAATCTGGATTTCGTCGTATAGATTTTGAGTTATGTCAAAATCAATATTCTAGAAAAATAGCGCCATAACCATTATAAAACCATAACGGTTTATTTAAATAAATAAAAGGATTTTAAGTAAATAAAATCTGAAAGTCCATTAGAAAAATCCTGATTTGAGATATAAGATAAATATGAACTCAAGTGGAGGAAGTGAACTGATTTTTGAAACAAAAATCAGATTTTTAATTATTAAATAGAATTAACTAATTTGAAGGATAATTAGTTAATGGGATTTTGAATCGAAATTGGCTTTGGATAAAGAGAATTAGGTTAGTAAATTCATATTCAAAATCAAATATGAAACTTGAGTTGAAAATGGAATTCGATTGGTTTATAAGTCAGTTAAAAATATAATTGAACGTGATATGCTCAATTAAAAAGCAAATTGGGCAAAAGGAGCTAATTAAAGAATAAATTAGTGAACTGAGTTAAAAATGATCGGATTGATTCAGAATAAATTAAAAATGGATGTATATGGGTTAGACAGGTATGGAATGAAGTGTATGAAGATTATAATTCGAGTGCCCGACATAAAGGTACATATTTAAATTCCAAATGAGATTTTATGCGCCGAATCGGCAAGCCGCTTGAATTTTTGATTTTCTTTTTGAATGGAAAGGGCCTAGAGAGGCGAGTTGAGGTTTGGACTATCGACCGGTACAAAGGAGGTGCTGGCAAAATCTTTCAGAAATTTAAGGAGTTAGAATATTTTTAAGAAAATTCGATAACTAGAAAATTAATATATATATCGAATTCGATAAAGAAACGATTTTAAAATAGAATATTATAAATAAAAAGGAAATCGATAAATCTAGCAATAGAAAGAGAAATGTATATACGTTTTAAAAATGAACAATTGGTTATTATAGTGTTGATTATTCAAGTAAGTGGTCTTGTCTGTTTTGAAGTTAAGTATATTTTCAGTCAAGGTCAGAGAGGTAATGATACCCCAACTTGATTGATTTCATTACTAACCGATAAATAGTAAGATTCAGTCTGAAGAGAAATGTTTGAATAAGATTTAGTTGAATACAATAGTTTGGGTTGTTGTAACGATGTTTTACACAACATTGGTTTTAACCCAAGTAAGTGGAATTTTGAAAATATAATAATAAATATTTCCTAAGTATAGAAATGAATGTCCGGGAAATGAGATAAATAATTGGAATGTTTTCCAATTATAAATAAATGATATTTTCTAAGTATAGGAAATAAAAGAAGGCGATATATGGAAATGTTTTCCAAATAGTGTAAGAGAACAAGATGATAATTGAAAATATTTAGGTTAACAAATATTGATAAGGAAATGCAGAAGTGATTTAATTAATAAAATATTAACTAAGGGACTAGTGATTGTTTGATCTCATGAATGAATGATTGTTTTTCTTCGATAGTTAAATAACCGACTATCGAAGTATTTACCAATATCGTTGTCAATATGGAGAGACTGGTAGGATTATTACAAGAGAACCACTCCGTATTGGCAGTAGCATTGCGAATCAGATTTTATGAAAATAATTGAAGATGGAGTAAAGTGAAAGGGCTTTTTCTATTAATCCTAGGTAGAAATTGCCTAAGATAGATTAATGGAAATTGTGCCTTCGGTTTCGTTCATTCCCAGAACGAGGATGTATGGACGAATATCTGATAGAGTATTTCCAATGATCGCATATGTTGGTCTGTATAAATATATATGGTGGCGGAGAA
This sequence comes from Allium sativum, assembly GCA_030737875.1. Taxonomy (NCBI): domain Eukaryota; kingdom Viridiplantae; phylum Streptophyta; class Magnoliopsida; order Asparagales; family Amaryllidaceae; genus Allium; species Allium sativum. The sequence goes on from CM060926.1 coordinate 537,077,150, forward strand.
TTTATTTTCTTTGCATAATATCTAGATTATATTTGTGCAAATCAATTAGTGATTAACGGATCTGACAATGTGGCATTTAAAGTTATTGTGCTATAAATGAATGTAAGTAATTGTAGCCTCAGGCCTCAATAACCGGGAAATGACAAAAATCGGGCAGGCAGCATGGCTAAGTGGGTAGCCCCTAAGTAGGGTGTATTATCACCTATCTGGAGAAATTCATTTCATTCTTTATTCTATTCGATGATGTCCCATTCAGGAAAATGGTTGCTGATCCCAAGCGTTGGTGATATACATTCGATACACTCAAACGAAACGAGTGGTCGGTCATGTGTGGTCGGGTTACAAGATGTTCTTGTTGAACCCAGTGTATTCTTCTCTAGAGATACACTATCGGAAGGTGGTTCCATATCTTGTCATATTTGGAAATTCATTACCCAATAAGTGCTCATAGTTTTGATTGTATATTATGTATGTAGAGCGTGTGATGCAAACGTTCCACTAGATTGTTATTTATTTGATTTAGACACTATTATAATATCAAAGAGTTTTGATATAAAGATTGTTGTTTTCTTTCAAAAGGATTTTGAAAGTTTAATCAAGTGTTTTGGATTCTCATAAGGGGAAAACCCGTTCCGTGTTATATGGCGTGGTCTTATGAGATATCGTTTATTTTCTCATACTGTTTTAAATTGTTTACTCGTACCAGTCACATGACTTACCCAGAGTTTACTTTGTTTTGTTTTATCCAAACTCTTGGGTGCCCAAATTTGTACGGGCAGTCAAGTAGTTCAGGATTTTACAGATTTATCTAAAGGAGCTTGAAGCAGGAGGCTTCAGTGTATGATATATAGTATTTTTATTTCTGCTATGTTGTAAGCGTTGTACTTTGATAATTGAATGTTATACAGTTAAAATTTTCTATTTCAAAAGTTATGATATATTATATTTTATTCCGCTGCGATGTGATATTCTGTGTTGTTATTTTTTTCTTCTTCTACCTTTTTCTTCTTTAAAAAAAATGATTCATATTTCTGTGATATTTTGGTTGGACGTATGGTGTATTTACTCAACTTAGAAAGTACAGATTTACGGGCTATTACATAAATGGTCTTGATGAAGTAATTTGCCAATTTTTGGTTATTGAATGTGATGTAAACCCTATGTGGGTATTGAGATGATAATTAATTGACACAAATCCCAATTGTTTGATTTGTGGTTAATCTATTGATTGACAAACCTGTATAAGCGTTATTGACTTAAGGCTTATATGGTGAAATTTCACTTTGGATGTGGATTGGATGTTGTTTGATGGTCGATTGAGTGTTATATAATACACTAATTGAAAATTAACAATAGTATGTTTATTGGTTCATTGGTTAAGTCCTCGTCAAGAAAAATGAATTTTTAATGAATATTTTATTAATATAATAATAGGTGAAAAATCAAAGTTTGAATTTAATGTCCTATTTTGGATGGGCACAAATATTAAAAAATTACAATGAATATTTGTAACTGGAACATGTTAATTTGAATTAAATTTCACATAGTTATGGCTTTTTCAAGTTTTAATTTCAAAATGGATAGTAACCGAAAAAAGTGAAGTTTGGTTATGGTATGTAGGAAACGTTTTGAAAAGAATTCCTTTTCAAAACTTTCTTACTATTTTTATAGAGGACATCCGGAAAATTTAGATTTGAAATAATGAAGTTTGAAAAATAATATTATTTTAATAATAAAATAGTATTATAATATCCATTCATTGGAAATATATGAAACTAATGTAGAATATGGAAATATAATTTTCAAAAGTGACTATATAGTTAATATTGTTGGGTATCTAAGATCTAATAGACACCCAAATTTGACGATTTACCAAAATTAAATCTAGGATCTTAGCAATAAAAGTAGTTCGAATTAACTAGGTTATGATTTCATACCTGCTTTGTCGAATCCAGGAAGATCTGATAGATGTCGAAATAAAAAAGGTAGCGCATCGAATCGGAAGCATGATAAGTCGCCGCACCCTCTATTGGTATCCACTAGGACATTGCTTTGGTTTCAATCGAATTGAAATCGAGGATGAAAGAAGAACGATACTAGCCGCCATGAAAATTCTAGGTTTTGAGAAAGAGATTCAACGCTAATTTTATTTTTTGATCGTATCTCTAATTAGCCTAGGGTTTTTTGGACGTGTTTTTAAAGGAACATATGTGTTCCTTTTTAAACCAAACCTTTAGCTATCAAATAGGAACCCAAATGAATACTCTTTCAATATCAAATAAAAATATCAACATTTTGATATTTCATTTGTCTAAAATAATTTCTTCTTTACAACATTCTATTGTGTGACCCTATAGGTTATTACAACGTTGGAAATGATTTTAAATTGTATTTAAAATCATAAACAGTGATTGGCATCTAGTAATACATCGCTGCTACCCAAGTTATAATAAGATCAATGATTCGATACAACCTTTCTGTGAGCAGTGTATCAATATAATACAATCCTTTTAACCAATATATCCAAGATTAAACTCAAGGCATGGAACGTATGTAACGACCCAGAAAATCTGAACCAATTTAAAATTTTTAAATTGGATAAAATAATGGATTTTAAATATTTAAAATAAATATTTTAAACAATGGCGATGAAAACTGAGTTTAAATCGACAATTGAAAACGAATATAATTAATTGCAATTATATATAGAATTGAAAATGGCGCGGTAGTTCGATAATTCGATTTCAAACTTCAATTGAATATACCGGGTGCAAAACAATCCGGATTTTAGTGAAACCAAAAGTATTTAAATCTGTTAGTGAATATCTTTCTAACGAATCCGACCAATCGAAATTTGATAGCGGGAATCAAAAGGTATGTCCAGTTGAAAATTCTGAATAGTCGCTATGGAATTCAGGCCCTTAAAAATGGACATTTTGCAGATGACCTCGGATTTCGACGAAACCACTTTTGTTAGGTCCGTAGTGTCAAGTTATTGTTAGGTTTCAAATTTCATAATTTTTCGAATCAATATGTGAGCGTGGCAAAGGAAAACGCGTTTGACCAGTTTCCGTTGATTTTAATCGACTGGAAATTGGCCATTTTTCAAACGGTCTCAGAATTCGACGAAACTAGTTTTGTTAGGACCGTATCGTCGATACGAAGCTAGAAAATATTTTTCTGGAATTTTTCTAGTTAGTATGTGACCCCGGTAATTTGAAATGTACGTTTAAAATTCAATATAGTGATTTAAATGAAAATTCAAAAGGAAACTGATTGTAATGATCAAATCAGCTAGTGATACATATCCCATTGTGTTCGGAATGGGGGTAAAACGCTATGGACGACAGGCGGTGGGCCTCGTTTCGAGGTCGTGAGTAAAAGTCAACCCTTTTGCAAATTTAAATAATAATAAAAAAAAAAAATTAATTTCCCTTCCCCCCCTTTTATCTTCGTTCTGGCCCCCCTTCATTTCGATTCAGACAGAAAGAAAAGTGAAAAAAAAAAACCTAAATTAGATCGAGCGCCCCCCTCCTCCAGACATCACCGCCCCCTCCTCGAGACATCGCCGACGCCGACGAACCCTGCCGCCTTACCCTGAACCAATCGCGACGCCTTACCCTGAACCAATCGCGAGCCCCCCGTCGAATCAAATCGAGCCTCCTCCCACCGAACGACAACTCGAAGCCGCCTCCCGTTCGAAGCCCTAGCGCCGCCCCTCGAAGCCAGAAGCCCTCCGACGATCTGCAGAAACCTCCCCCCCTATCTGTAAGTATTTTTATTCTTATTTTTATTTTTAAATTCTATAAAACTGAATTTTTATGAAGATAAAAACTGTTTTGTTTTTAAAGTAAAAAAACCGATTTTGTTAAAAGTTTAAAACTGAAATTTTTATAAAGTAAAAAAACTGAAATTTTTATAAAGTTAAAACTGAAATTTTTATAAAATAAAAACTGAAATTTTTATAAAGTTAAAAACTGTTTTTTTAAAAAAAGAAACTAAAAACTGCATTTTTATAAAAGAGAAAAACTGATTTTATTTTGAACTTTAAAATAGGAAAAAGGTTTAATCTTTTAGTAGAAAAAGATTTGAACTTGCAAAAGTAAAAATCATATTTTTATATATTGAAAGCCGAAGTAAAAATCATATTTTTATATATCGAAAGCAAAAGTAAAAATCATAAATTTATATATTGAATAGCATCGTAAAAATTCGATTTTTACATATGTAGAGAATACGGGCGAAAGCGACAAAAGGCGAAGATTTTATACAAAGAAGAGTCTTGAAGTTGGATAGCTTTTGGTGAGATTTCTGATTTAAAAATTATTATATATGTGTTGAAAATGAAAGTGAATAGCTATATATAAATATCTATATATCTATATATATATATATACGCCCCTCGTCCACAAACCATGGACGATATTTATTGGTTGAAATTGTTGTGAAAATTGAATGGTTGTTTGGGATTGTTTGTGATTGATATTGGTTGATTGCGGTTGAAAAATACCCGTTTGTGGTTGTGAAATATTTGGTTGAAACCACTTAGGATTAGTTTGTGGAAATGAAATAAATATATACATGCCGCCTGCGTGCGAACTAGATGCATGATTCCCATTGTCAAAAACCGCGAGGTTTTAAGGTAGAGCGAGGAGCCGTACTAGGGACGGTGCCGGTGTAACTACCCTGCCGTTATGCTGCCGAAATTTTGAATAATATTTGTGTGTTTGAATTATTTTCATATGCTTAAACTATATTTATTCATTGTATAGAAAACATTCATGTGTTGAATTGATATTCATTCGTTGTTTAGAAATTCATGTGTTGAATGGTATTCATATTTTGAAATAAATTGTTCGATAATAAAAATCGCATTTTTATCTATATATAGAAACTATAGAAAACATTCATGTGTTGAATTGATATTCATTCGTTGTTTAGAAATTCATGTGTTGAATGGTATTCATATTTTGAAATAAATTGTTCGATAATAAAAATCGCATTTTTATCTATATATAGAAACTATAGAAAACATTCATGTGTTGAATTGATATTCATTCGTTGTTTAGAAATTCATGTGTTGAATGGTATTCATATTTTGAAATAAATTGTTCGATAATAAAAATCACATTTTTATCTATATATAGAAACTATAGAAAACATTCATGTGTTGAATTGATATTCATTCGTTGTTTAGAAATTCATGTGTTGAATGGTATTCATATTTTGAAATAAATTGTTCGATAATAAAAATCACATTTTTATCTACATATAAAAACTATTGAAAACATTCATGTGTTGAATTGATATTCATTCGTTGTTTAGAAATTCATGTGTTGAATGGTATTCATATTTTGAAATAAATTGTTCGATAATAAAAATCACATTTTTATCTATATATAAAAACTATTGAAAACATTCATGTGTTGAATTGATATTCATTCGTTGTTTAGAAATTCATGTGTTGAATGGTATTCATATTTTGAAATAAATTGTTGATGATAAAAATCACATTTTTATCTATATATAAAGACTATTGAAAACATTCATGTGTTGAATTGATATTCATTCGTTGTTTAGAAATTCATGTGTTGAATGGTATTCATATTTTGAAATAAATTGTTTGATAATAAAAATCACCTTTTATCGACTATATGAACTATATAGAAAAATAGTGTTTTGAAATGAATCGTCTTACAATAAAAATCACATTTTTATTGTATGCATAAATCGTTGAAATGTGAAGGGTTAAAAATAGCCACTTGTTCAAAATAAACATATATGAGATGAAATATTCATTAATTAGCTAATGAAATGATTTGCACCTATTTATGTAACATTAGAATGAATGGAGTTTTTAAACCAAATAGAAATCAAATATGAAGTCGAATAGAAATTGATAAATGATAAGAACTGTATATATATGTACATGCATATTCATTGAACAGGTTATAGCAAAGGGGCTAGAGAAGAGGAATAAAATTTTGTGCCCGACAAATAGGTACACATTTACTGATTTGTTTGGGTGATGATTTTGAGCCTGTTGGCTAGCCGCTTGGCTTCTTCTTTTTCTTTTTGAGATTAGAAGGACCGGGAACGCTATTTGCGATTTCCCGATGCTCCCGGTGCAGGGGAGGTTATGGCGAAATTTTTCCAAAATTTAAGGAGTTAGAAATTTTTTTGAAGTAAAAACGATATTGAAATCGTTGAATGTACTATATTTATATAAATATATAAATATAAATAAAATTAAAACGAAACGAAGCCGTGCAGTTCGTATTTTGAAACCGTGATTTCAAACGACTAGTACGGGAAATCCGACCATTGGATTTTCCCGAAACCTCAACCGTCGGGTTCGCCTTGGAATAATCTTTCCAACGGCCCCAACTTTGTAGAAATCCAACGGTTGGATTGTCTGGAATGTTTAATTCAAATCTGAAGAAAAACAGCGCCAGAAACGATTATATTTATTTATATATATAAATATAATTATATTTAATCGAATAACGACGCTGCAGTTCGTATTTTGAAATCGAAATTTCAAACGAGTGTACCGGGAGATCCGACCGTCGGATTTTCCCGAAACTGGAACCGTTGGATTCGTTTTGAAAAGACCTTTCTAATGATGTAAATTTTGTGAAGATCCAACGGTTAGATTTTCAGATATGTGTAAATCAAATCTGAAGAAAAACAGCGCCACGGCCGCTTTATGGCCCGAAGCGTCGTTTTGAATAAATTAGCTATTTTAAAATAAATAAAAATAGCGATAAATAGTTATAAAATATCATAAGCGATATGGAATGGAAATAAACTGAATTTGCTTGATTTATGTGATTTTTGATGGTTGAATGTGTTTGGTGTGAAAATTACATTAAAGAACACAATTGGTGTTGTCGAATAATTTAACCATTGAAATAAATCGATTTGAAATTCTAAATATACGTGAATTATTTGAAAAGGCCGAGTTAATTCTCATTTCGAATAATCGACCGACGATTGAAATTCGAAGATGAAGACGATGGTCGAAGACCGGAGATCTTCACCTCGTTTGGATGGTAACCGAGGTCCTGATTGGGAGGCATCCCGAAATATGGATAATGAGTGGTGATCGTTCAGACGTACGTGTTGATCGAAGGGTTTGCGAGGTATTTAGTGCCTCCGGTTTCGTTCAGACCCAGAACGGACTTGTAAATGGACTGTGTGTCTGACATAGGATTTATTCTGTGTGGCATGCTAAGATGCAGTGATCAAGGCTTCTGTTGAAAAGCAAAGTTTTGTGGTGATGATCAAAGCACCGCCTGTGTGGCATAGCTTTGTGTATAACGTGAATTCGCGAGCCTCACACCCCGGTATGAACCTAAAACGGGAGAACGGACCTCAGGGAGGGCCTACGTTTCCTCCTAGCTAAAAGTGGCGTCAGTGGTTTTACACGCCCTGACGAGTTTGACTTACGTGGTTGTTGCTGTTGCGAGGCGCCTCGGTTAGATCGGACGATCCGGGTCCGATGGAGTCACTTGTTGGCTCGCTTACGCCCCAAAGGGCGGCGAAACGTAGTGCTCAGGCATTTTTAATCCACTCCGTGTGGACCGGCCCTGTCGCTCCAAGGATCGATGCGTTCTGATCCTGAGACTCGGGCTAGGCAGTCTCGAATTCGGTAAGGACTATCTTTTGCCTTGGTTCATGACGGAAATCCAATTTCCAAATACGTGATCGTGCGGTTTTGATTGTATACCTATATATGGCGACATAGTGGTATGGGGCATTAATGCCGTCTATGATTGATAGTTATGATTTGAAATTGTTTTCAAAACATATAAACACTAACAATAATATCAAATGCCTTTGTTTTATTCGTATCAAGCATATCTTGGCCGTTATAAGGTAAAAACTCTATCCTCCGGTTTGCGTTGCATTGTGTGATGGGAACTGAGTCTTATAACGGCTTCATTTTTATAAAAAGCATAGCGATGTTTAAAAGAAAGATTTGTTTTAAAGCACTGGCAATCCAATGGAGTAAACCCGTTCCACGAAAGTGGCGTGGTCCTGTGATTAGCCAAATTATATATGTGTTGAGTGGATTTCTCATACCAGTCCCATGACTGACTCGTAGTTTGTTTCACTCTCAAACTCGGGTGCCCCTTTTTCTACACGGGCAGCCTTGTATTCAGGTTTAGCTGGTTCTTTCTGGATAGCTGGAGCTGAAGATGGATTCTATCATTTATTTCTTTTTATGCTGTTCAGCTCCTATTGTACATATTTTGTTTATTTCCGCTGTAGACATTTATGTATAGCTGAACTGTATTTGTACTAAGTAAGATCCTGTATACTGTGTAACTCTGATGATTATTTTATCCAGTATATTTTGTTGTTCATTCTGGTGTATTTATTTAATTCTGTTCTGCTATTATATGTTTCTGTGTTATATTCCAAAGATAACCTAGTTTCCGTGAGAACGGGAAATCGGGTCGTCTCAACGTGGTATCAGAGCTTTGGTTAAGCTTAGTTCTGGAATATAACATTTGAACGAACTCGTCAGAAATAGAACCAGTAGTGTTCTAGGACGGGTAACTCTACAAATAGGATTAGTAATATCCTAGTATGAGTAAAGCAAAATGAAAATACTCCTCGATAGACACATTTACACTTGAAGTATATGTTTCTATGTTTTAAAATACCTTTTCTGTGACCTGACACTTGATCTGCTAATTGCAGAAGTACTAGAAAAATGAGTGCTAGAAACAGAAGGAATACAGAACCCGATCTAGAAGCTCTATTAAAGAAATATCGAAATCTGAACGGAGCGCAATTCTCGGGCAATGAATCTATTATTCAAACTCAAGCCTGGTTGAGTTCTATCGAAAGAATCTTTGAGCATATCCAGCTGAGAGATGACCAGAAACGGTTAGTAGCATCTTGGGCGCTCAAAGAAGAAGCTTTAATCTGGTGGGAATCAATCATCAGAAATAATCTAGAAGGTGATATCACCTGGGATAGATTCAAAGTGATTTTCTTAGAAAGATTTACTCCTCCCGAAGCAACCGAGAGATTATGTGATGAATTTTCTTATTTGATTCAAGGCGATATGACCATCCCAGAATATCACAAGAAATTCAACGAACTTTCTCACTATGCTCCCCATCTAATTCAAAATCCGAAGAGGAAAAATATGAGATTTATTCACGGGCTTCAAAGGAAATACCAGAATAAAGTATTGGGGCATGTGAAGCTTCCTTTTCCAGAAATGATTTATATGGCTTATCAGTATGAAGATCTCCATAAGAAAGGAATGTTACGTGACGAAGATGAAGTCTGTTGTAGTGACAAAGCAGAGTCTGAAACTGATATTCCTGAAGCCAGTAGAAGGTCTGAGGACAGTAAAGAGCCCAAAGCAAATCGAAAAAGGGCTAAATTTGAAAAAGAGCAGGCAACGACTGCCACATGTTCTAACTGCAATAAACAGGGGCATCTGACCAGGAAGTGTAAAACCTCGAGGAAACGAAAGAGAGGGTCTAAACCCGATAACCAGTTTAGAGAGAATAGAAAGTGCGTTCAATGCCGTCGGACTGGCCATCTTGAAAAGGACTGCAAGCAATTTAAGAAGTCCAAAGCAGCGCAAGTAAATGAAGTGGTAGAAGTACCTGCATCCTCGTCTGTTCAGGAAAGATCTGATGTTTTAGAAGGCACGCTCAATGTCAAAAACATTCCAGTAAAAGTACTGTTTGACACAGGCGCGTCACGAAGCTTTATTGCAAAGAGTGCAATCAAGAAACTGGATTTAAATTTGAAGAAGCTCAAAGAGCCAATGACTGTCCAAAATCCAGTTGGAGGTTCCATCAATCTCAGTTGGGTTTGTGCAGTACCTGTCTCTTTTTCTTGCTATAAATTCCCTATTATCTCTATCATCATGAATTTTAATGAATTCGATCTTATTCTGGGATTGGATTGGTTAACTAGATATGAAGCTGAAGTTAAATGCGCCGAGAGAGTGGTTAAAGCAAAGGTCCAATCGGGGAATTATATAACCATACCATGTGAAGGCCCGACTTCAAATAGAAAAGATTTATGGTCAGCTCTCGATGTTTCTCCAGCCCAAATAGAAAATGTCCCTGAAGTCATAGAGAATATTCCCGACCTCATCAAAGACATTCCTGTCGTAAAAAACTATGCGGATGTGTTGGAGGAAGTTGTTCGCTTACCTCCGCAGAGAGAAATAGATTTCAAGATTGCTTTAATTCCCAATGCAAGGCCGGTAGTTCACGCTATTCGAAGAATGTCCTTGAAAGAGAAGGAGGAATTAGACAATCAAACACGACAGCTAGTATGGAAGGGTCTAATCAGACCTAGTTTCTCTGATTGGGGTGCAGCAGTGGTATTTGTCCCAAAATCTGACGGTACTCTACGACTATGTGTGGATTATCGTGATCTGAACAAACAGACAATAAAGAACAAGTATCCATTGCCGCGGATTGATGATTTGTTAGATCGATTAAATGGCGCACAAGTATTCTCAAGGATGGACCTAGCTACAGGTTTCCATCAACTTCGAATTGCCGAAGAGTGTGTTCCAATGACAGCGTTCAGAGGCCCCGACTTATTCTACGAGTGGTTAGTAATGCCGTTCGGCTTATGTAACGCTCCCGCTTACTTCGTCGATCTAATGAACAGAGTATTCAGAGGGGTTTTGAATAAATTTGTTTTGGTTTTTATTGATGATATTCTAATCTTCTCTAAATCAAAGGCCGAACATGAAAAGCATCTGGAACAGGTTCTAGAAATCCTCAGAAGGAATGTATTGAAAGCCAAATTTTCCAAATGTATATTCTGGCAAGATGAAGTAAAATTTCTGGGCCAAGTCGTATCGAAAGATGGAATCGCTGTGGATCCAAGCAAAATCATAGCTATTCAGAATTGGAAACAGCCCAGTACTCCCACTGAAGTCCGCAGTTTTCTCGGATTGGCTAGCTATTACCGAAAGTTCGTTAAAGACTTTTCGAAGATATCTGGTCACTTAACGAAGCTTACAAAGAAGCATTCTAAGTTCAAATGGACTGAAGAGAGTGAGGAGGCTTTCGAAGACCTAAAGTTGAGATTAACTACTGCTCCAGTGTTAACCATTATCGATGGCAATCAAGATTTAAAAGTCTGGACTGATGCTTCTAGAGAAGGCCTCGGCGCAGTGTTAATGCAAAGAGGCCAAGTAATTGCTTATGCTAGTCGTCAACTGAAGCCACACGAGAAGAACTACGTAACTCATGATCTTGAGTTATTGGCTATCATATTCTCTTTGAAAATCTGGAGACACTATCTTCTGGGCGAGAGATTTGAACTGTTTACGGATCACCAGTCGTTAAAGTATCTGTTCACTCAGAAGGACTTGAATTTGAGGCAGCAACGTTGGCTGGAGTTTCTTGCAGCATATGACTTCGAAATTATATATACTCCAGGAAAAGCCAATGTCGTGGCCGATGCGTTAAGCAGAAAGAATGTAATGATCGCCAGCTTTATTATCACAACATCCTTGATTGACAGAATATCTATTCTTCAGAAAGAGGATAACTTTATAAAAGATATGATCAAAAGGATTAAGAAAGGCGAACCCTCGTGTTTTCAAATAGATAACGACGAGACCTTGAAGTTGAAAGGAAGGATTTGTGTTCCTGACATCCCCGAACTCAAAAGGGAAGTGTTAGACGAGTGTCACAAGTCCAAGCTGAGTATCCATCCTGGTGTGGCCAAAATGTATAACGATCTCAAAAGAACATTCTGGTGGAAGGCTATGAAGAGAGACGTTTCAATATATGTTAGCCGATGCCCTACTTGCCAGCTAGTCAAAAGTGATCAACAGAAATTGGCTGGATTATTACAACCGCTAGAAGTTCCTGGCTGGAAGTGGGAACATATTTCTATGGATTTCATTGATGGTTTGCCCAGAACCAGAAAGGGAAATGACAGTATTTGGGTGATCGTAGATCGTTTCACGAAGGCCGCCCATTTTATACCTGTCAGATCAAACAGAACTGCTCAGAGTCTGGCGCAGATATACTTCAGGGAAATAGTTAGACTACATGGAGTGCCGCTCAGCATAGTAAGTGATAGAGATACGATATTCACTAGTAAATTCTGGGAGGCATTTCAAGTCGAGCTGGGAACGAAGTTAAACATGAGCACCGCTTATCATCCTCAGACAGACGGTCAGACTGAGAGGGTGAATCGCATTTTAGAAGATCTATTGCGGGCCTGTATTCTAGATTTTGGTGGATCATGGGAAGACCATCTGCATTTGGCTGAATTCTCTTATAACAACAGCTACCAGGCGAGTCTGACAATGTCGCCATTCGAAGCATTGTATGGTAGACCGTGCCGATCTCCTGCTTGTTGGGTCGAGCTAGGAAATAGACTTGTGTTGGGTCCTGATATGATTCGCGAAGCTGCTGACAAAGTCGATTTTATTAAGAAGCGATTACTCGCCGCTCAAAGCCGACAAAAGAGCTATGCCGATAGAAGAAGAAGAGATATATCCTTTGAAGTTGGCGACTATGTATATTTGAAAGTATCGCTGATGAGAGGAGTTATCAGGTTCGGTAAAACTGGAAAGTTAGCGCCTAAATTTATTGGTCCGTTTCCTATTCTGGAACGGATTGGAACTCTCGCTTATAGGGTCAAACTGCCTGACTGGTTGCCTGGAGTGCATGATGTATTTCATATATCTCAACTTCGAAAGCACGTTCATGATCCAGACTTGATCGTGGAAGAAGCAGCTCAGCAGGACATTGAAATTACTCCAGAATTAGCCGTGAGGCGAGAGCCGCTAAAGATCATCGGCAAAGAAACCAAAGAGCTGAGAAACAAGAAGGTTCACTTAGTCAAAGTGCAATGGAGTGGAGATCCGCGAGATTGTACTTGGGAAACTGAGGAGAGCATTCAGAAAGCTTATCCTAGATGCCGAGTAGATATCTCTGATTGACTCCGGTGCAAGGTACATTTACCATACTTTGCATTACCATTTAATTCTCTACTCTATTGTTATTTTCTTTTCATAGATGTGCACTTTTAATTATATAGTCTGAAAGATTTTTAAAGGGTAAGGATTTAATTAGTATATCTCTGAAGGTTAAAAACAATTGAATTAGTTGTTGTATTGTGTGATCGTAGAATTATCAAACCACTTTCGACTTTATTCCTTTTCGGGGACGAAAAGTTTTAAGTGGGGGAGATTGTAACGACCCAGAAAATCTGAACCAATTTAAAATTTTTAAATTGGCTAAAATAATGGATTTTAAATATTTAAAATAAATATTTTAAACAATGGCGATGAAAACTGAGTTTAAATCGACAATTGAAAACGAATATAATTAATTATAATTATATATAGAATTGAAAATGGCGCGGTAGTTCGATAATTCGATTTCAAACTTCAATTGAATATCCGGATTTTAGTGAAACCAAAAGTATTTAAATCTGTTAGTGAATATCTTTCTAACGAATCCGACCAATCGAAATTTGATAGCGGGAATCAAAAGGTATGTCCAGTTGAAAATTCTGAATAGTCGCTATGGAATTCAGGCCCTTAAAAATGGACATTTTGCAGATGACCTCGGATTTCGACGAAACCACTTTTGTTAGGTCCGTAGTGTCAAGTTATTGTTAGGTTTCAAATTTCATAATTTTTCGAATCAATATGTGAGCGTGGCAAAGGAAAACGCGTTTGACCAGTTTCCGTTGATTTTAATCGACTGGAAATTGGCCATTTTTCAAACGATCTCAGAATTCGACGAAACTAGTTTTGTTAGGACCGTATCGTCGATACGAAGCTAGAAAACATTTTTCTGGAATTTTTCTAGTTAGTATGTGACCCCGGTAATTTGAAATGTACGTTTAAAATTCAATATAGTGATTTAAATGAAAATTCAAAAGGAAACTGATTGTAATGATCAAATCAGCTAGCGATACATATCCCATTGTGTTCGGAATGGGGGTAAAACGCTATGGACGACAGGCGGTGGGCCTCGTTTCGAGGTCATGAGTAAAAGTCAACCCTTTTGCAAATTTAAATAATAAAATAATAAAAAAAAATTTTTTTTTTTTAATTTCCCTTCCCCCCCTTTTATCTTCGTTCTGCCCCCCCTTCATTTCGATTCAGACAGAAAGAAAAGTGAAAAAAAAAAAAACCTAAATTAGATCGAGCGCCCCCCTCCTCCAGACATCACCGCCCCCTCCTCGAGACATCGCCGACGCCGACGAACCCTGCCGCCTTACCCTGAACCAATCGCGACGCCTTACCCTGAACCAATCGCGAGCCCCCCGTCGAATCAAATCGAGCCTCCTCCCACCGAACGACAGCTCGAAGCCGCCTCCCGTTCGAAGCCCTAGCGCCGCCCCTCGAAGCCAGAAGCCCTCCGACGATCTGCAGAAACCTCCCCCCCTATCTGTAAGTATTTTTATTTTTATTTTTATTTTTAAATTCTATAAAACTGAATTTTTATGAAGATAAAAACTGTTTTGTTTTTAAAGTAAAAAAACCGATTTTGTTAAAAGTTTAAAACTGAAATTTTTATAAAGTAAAAAAACTGAAATTTTTATAAAGTTAAAACTGAAATTTTTATAAAGTAAAAACTGAAATTTTTATAAAGTTAAAAACTGTTTTTTTAAAAAAAGAAACTAAAAACTGCATTTTTATAAAAGAGAAAAACTGATTTTATTTTGAACTTTAAAATAGGAAAAAGGTTTAATCTTTTAGTAGAAAAAGATTTGAACTTGCAAAAGTAAAAATCATATTTTTATATATTGAAAGCCGAAGTAAAAATCATATTTTTATATATCGAAAGCAAAAGTAAAAATCATAAATTTATATATCGAATAGCATCGTAAAAATTCGATTTTTACATATGTAGAGAATACGGGCGAAAGCGACAAAAGGCGAAGATTTTATACAAAGAAGAGTCTTGAAGTTGGATAGCTATTGGTGAGATTTCTGATTTAAAAATTATTATATATGTGTTGAAAATGAAAGTGAATAGCTATATATAAATATCTATATATCTATATATATATATATATACGCCCCTCGTCCACAAACCATGGACGATATTTATTGGTTGAAATTTTTGTGAAAATTGAATGGTTGTTTGGGATTGTTTGTGATTGATATTGGTTGATTGCGGTTGAAAAATACCCGTTTGTGGTTGTGAAATATTTGGTTGAAACCACTTAGGATTAGTTTGTGGAAATGAAATAAATATATACATGCCGCCTGCGTGCGAACTAGATGCATGATTCCCATTGTCAAAAACCGCGAGGTTTTAAGGTAAAGCGAGGAGCCGTACTAGGGACGGTGCCGGTGTAACTACCCTGCCGTTATGCTGCCGAAATTTTGAATAATATTTGTGTGTTTGAATTATTTTCATATGCTTAAACTATATTTATTCATTGTATAGAAAACATTCATGTGTTGAATTGATATTCATTCGTTGTTTAGAAATTCATGTGTTGAATGGTATTCATATTTTGAAATAAATTGTTCGATAATAAAAATCGCATTTTTATCTATATATAGAAACTATAGAAAACATTCATGTGTTGAATTGATATTCATTCGTTGTTTAGAAATTCATGTGTTGAATGGTATTCATATTTTGAAATAAATTGTTCGATAATAAAAATTGCATTTTTATCTATATATAGAAACTATAGAAAACATTCATGTGTTGAATTGATATTCATTCGTTGTTTAGAAATTCATGTGTTGAATGGTATTCATATTTTGAAATAAATTGTTCGATAATAAAAATCACATTTTTATCTATATATAGAAACTATAGAAAACATTCATGTGTTGAATTGATATTCATTCGTTGTTTAGAAATTCATGTGTTGAATGGTATTCATATTTTGAAATAAATTGTTCGATAATAAAAATCACATTTTAATCTATATATAAAAACTATTGAAAACATTCATGTGTTGAATTGATATTCATTCGTTGTTTAGAAATTCATGTGTTGAATGGTATTCATATTTTGAAATAAATTGTTCGATAATAAAAATCGCATTTTTATCTATATATAAAAACTATTGAAAACATTCATGTGTTGAATTGATATTCATTCGTTGTTTAGAAATTCATGTGTTGAATGGTATTCATATTTTGAAATAAATTGTTGATGATAAAAATCACATTTTTATCTATATATAAAGACTATTGAAAACATTCATGTGTTGAATTGATATTCATTCGTTGTTTAGAAATTCATGTGTTGAATGGTATTCATATTTTGAAATAAATTGTTTGATAATAAAAATCACCTTTTATCGACTATATGAACTATATAGAAAAATAGTGTTTTGAAATGAATCGTCTTACAATAAAAATCACATTTTTATTGTATGCATAAATCGTTGAAATGTGAAGTGTTAAAAATAGCCACTTGTTCAAAATAAACATATATGAGATGAAATATTCATTAATTAGCTAATGAAATGATTTGCACCTATTTATGTAACATTAGAATGAATGGAGTTTTTAAACCAAATAGAAATCAAATATGAAGTCGAATAGAAATTGATAAATGATAAGAACTGTATATATATGTACATGCATATTCATTGAACAGGTTATAGCAAAGGGGCTAGAGAAGAGGAATAAAATTTTGTGCCCGACAAATAGGTACACATTTACTGATTTGTTTGGGTGATGATTTTGAGCCTGTTGGCTAGCCGCTTGGCTTCTTCTTTTTCTTTTTGAGATTAGAAGGACCGGGAACGCTATTTGCGATTTCCCGATGCTCCCGGTGCAGGGGAGGTTATGGCGAAATTTTTCCAAAATTTAAGGAGTTAGAAAATTTTTTGAAGTAAAAACGATATTGAAATCGTTGAATGTACTATATTTATATAAATATATAAATATAAATAAAATTAAAACGAAACGAAGCCGTGCAGTTCGTATTTTGAAACCGTGATTTCAAACGACTAGTACGGGAAATCCGACCATTGGATTTTCCCGAAACCTCAACCGTCGGGTTCGCCTTGGAATAATCTTTCCAACGGCCCCAACTTTGTAGAAATCCAACGGTTGGATTGTCTGGAATGTTTAATTCAAATCTGAAGAAAAACAGCGCCAGAAACGATTATATTTATTTATATATATAAATATAATTATATTTAATCGAATAACGACGCTGCAGTTCGTATTTTGAAATCGAAATTTCAAACGAGTGTACCGGGAGATCCGACCGTCGGATTTTCCCGAAACTGGAACCGTTGGATTCGTTTTGAAAAGACCTTTCTAATGATGTAAATTTTGTGAAGATCCAACGGTTAGATTTTCAGATATGTGTAAATCAAATCTGAAGAAAAACAGCGCCACGGCCGCTTTATGGCCCGAAGCGTCGTTTTGAATAAATTAGCTATTTTAAAATAAATAAAAATAGCGATAAATAGTTATAAAATATCATAAGCGATATGGAATGGAAATAAACTGAATTTGCTTGATTTATGTGATTTTTGATGGTTGAATGTGTTTGGTGTGAAAATTACATTAAAGAACACAATTGGTGTTGTCGAATAATTTAACCATTGAAATAAATCGATTTGAAATTCTAAATATACGTGAATTATTTGAAAAGGCCGAGTTAATTCTCATTTCGAATAATCGACCGACGATTGAAATTCGAAGATGAAGACGATGGTCGAAGACCGGAGATCTTCACCTCGTTTGGATGGTAACCGAGGTCCTGATTGGGAGGCATCCCGAAATATGGATAATGAGTGGTGATCGTTCAGACGTACGTGTTGATCGAAGGGTTTGCGAGGTATTTAGTGCCTCCGGTTTCGTTCAGACCCAGAACGGACTTGTAAATGGACTGTGTGTCTGACATAGGATTTATTCTGTGTGGCATGCTAAGATGCAGTGATCAAGGCTTCTGTTGAAAAGCAAAGTTTTGTGGTGATGATCAAAGCACCGCCTGTGTGGCATAGCTTTGTGTATAACGTGAATTCGCGAGCCTCACACCCCGGTATGAACCTAAAACGGGAGAACGGACCTCAGGGAGGGCCTACGTTTCCTCCTAGCTAAAAGTGGCGTCAGTGGTTTTACACGCCCTGACGAGTTTGACTTACGTGGTTGTTGCTGTTGCGAGGCGCCTCGGTTAGATCGGACGATCCGGGTCCGATGGAGTCACTTGTTGGCTCGCTTACGCCCCAAAGGGCGGCGAAACGTAGTGCTCAGGCATTTTTAATCCACTCCGTGTGGACCGGCCCTGTCGCTCCAAGGATCGATGCGTTCTGATCCTGAGACTCGGGCTAGGCAGTCTCGAATTCGGTAAGGACTATCTTTTGCCTTGGTTCATGACGGAAATCCAATTTCCAAATACGTGATCGTGCGGTTTTGATTGTATACCTATATATGGCGACATAGTGGTATGGGGCATTAATGCCGTCTATGATTGATAGTTATGATTTGAAATTGTTTTCAAAACATATAAACACTAACAATAATATCAAATGCCTTTGTTTTATTCGTATCAAGCATATCTTGGCCGTTATAAGGTAAAAACTCTATCCTCCGGTTTGCGTTGCATTGTGTGATGGGAACTGAGTCTTATAACGGCTTCATTTTTATAAAAAGCATAGCGATGTTTAAAAGAAAGATTTGTTTTAAAGCACTGGCAATCCAATGGAGTAAACCCGTTCCACGAAAGTGGCGTGGTCCTGTGATTAGCCAAATTATATATGTGTTGAGTGGATTTCTCATACCAGTCCCATGACTGACTCGTAGTTTGTTTCACTCTCAAACTCGGGTGCCCCTTTTTCTACACGGGCAGCCTTGTATTCAGGTTTAGCTGGTTCTTTCTGGATAGCTGGAGCTGAAGATGGATTCTATCATTTATTTCTTTTTATGCTGTTCAGCTCCTATTGTACATATTTTGTTTATTTCCGCTGTAGACATTTATGTATAGCTGAACTGTATTTGTACTAAGTAAGATCCTGTATACTGTGTAACTCTGATGATTATTTTATCCAGTATATTTTGTTGTTCATTCTGGTGTATTTATTTAATTCTGTTCTGCTATTATATGTTTCTGTGTTATATTCCAAAGATAACCTAGTTTCCGTGAGAACGGGAAATCGGGTCGTCTCAACGTATCACCCTCTTTATAATTTAATCCGTTTAACTTGATCGATGAGCAGACTGTTCAAAACAAATCAATATTCGAGCACGACCATGCATTTCACAGTCTCACTCAATCAAGAGGCCCATGAATATCACTATGAATATATCGTACGGTTAAATTCCATCTAGATCATTCATAATTTTCATTTGACTCGAGATGTGTCCAATAATAACCGTTATCGATACTCTGTTACGAAATAACTTTAGATGATATCAAAACACAAATATCCTCGAATAAAATTATAATGATTTCAGGTCTGAGGACCATTATATCACTGTCACTATGAGAATAACTTATGATACTATTAATTATATTCCATGGAGTTATCTCACAGCGGGTCATCCCAATACGATATTCTCCAATACGTATTTATGTTTTGACATTAATATCACGTATATTAATGATCAATAAGATGTGATCATCAGTCAATCAACATACTAGTCTTAACGCTTTATTGTTGTCCTATTTTAACAATAAAACTCGACTAGGGGCATTTAAGAATTATAATAATTATCACATTATATAATCTCAAGTTCAGTCTTACTCGAACTATATAATTCCGTATTATTAATCTAATGACTTCTATTATATCATTATTTATATTATGCAGTAAATACAATATAATAGAATAATATTTTATTCCAAATAAAATAATAACATCAACAGTGTTATCAATCTCATCAAATGAATTGCCTCTAGGGCAGAAACTCTACCAATCTCCCACTTGCACTAGAGTCAATCATTTACTTATCGTATACTTATGAAACTAGTGTGATTATTAAACTTCTGCTGCGACAGAGTTTAATTCAGTAGATCTGCAACATTACAACTTTCGTAACTTTGCAGATATGTTTATTTCTTCTGTGAACAACTTCACATAAGAATTATATTTCTTAAAATATATGTTTGGATTGATGATGAGTTTAATGCTTTAGGCCTGAGCAACTGCCATATTGTTATCGTAATGTGTATCCTTTGATCAAAAATGAATTAAGTTCAATCATGAACTTCTTAATCAAACATTTTCTTTCTTAGAATCAGTATCTATTTCTTGTTTTTAAAACTAACATAATTTACAATAATTAATGTGTAATAAAAAAACATTAGAATTATTGTCTCACTCCCACTCAATTTCTTGTCTATACAAGATTCAATGACATTTTGTGGTTTTGAGACATTTCGAATTCTATTTCATTTCCTTTGGTATCTAAGAGACTGACTCTCTTTTAAAAGGATACTAATTCGAGCAATAAACATTTTATTCTCAGAGGATTTATAGAAATAATATCCATTTGTTTCTTTTGGATATTCCACAAAATAGTTATATGATTTGGGTCTGGTCTTATCAGAGGAAGGACGCTTAATAAACGCCTTACGTCCCAAATCTTCGCTTTAGACATTCTAGGATATTTCCTAGTCCATATCTTATATGGTGTCTTCATAATCGTTTTAGTGGGATTTAATGCAATTGGTCCAGATTTAATTTATTGGAAGACCTATATGACTTATTATTAATCGTATTTTATCTTATAAGGTACGATGTCTCCTTTCAGACACACCATTCTAGTATGGTGTTCTAGATGGAATGAGTTATGAAACAATTTCAAACTCATCTGGATAGTCATTCATTAATTGGCTTAAATATTCTTTTCGATCTGTTCGAAAAGTATTTATTTTCTTTTAAAATTGGTTTCTATCTCCACTTTGAATTCTTTGAACTTTTCAAAGGATTCTGATATGTGTTTCATAAGATACACATATCTGTATCCACTGATATCATCAGTAAATATAATGAAGTAATCAAAGCTGCCTCTAGCTTAAGTATCCATTGCTCCATATACATCATTATGTATGTAACAACCCGGATTTTTAGCGACTTTGGTTATCGACATAAGCTCGATGTCGATAACCAAAACATCGAAAAATCCCGGTAATTAATGAAAGAAATCAGAGGGTGAGGAAAGATAAGATAGAACTAATAGAATAGAAGAAGAAGAAGAACATCATCATCAGAGTAAACACGAATCTCACAGCGGAACGAATAAAATATAACATAACTTTTGAAATACAAACAGTTATATATACAATAGCACTTATCAGAGTACAACACTTACAACAACAGCGGAAATAATAATAGCTATAAAATCTTGAAGCCTCCTGCTCCAAGATCTCCAATGTATCTGCAAATCCCGACTACTTGACTGCCCGTACAAATTTAGGCACCCAAGAGTTTAGGGAAAACAACAAAGTAAACTCCGGGTCAGTCATGGGACTGGTGTGAGTAAAATAGTTTAACACAGGTATATGAACAAGTAAACGATATCTCATAAGACCACGCCGCAGAACGGAACGGGTTTTTCCCTTATGAGAATCTAAAATATCTTTATATCAAAAACCTTTTGATATTATAATAATGTCTATGTACAAATAGATATCAACTAGCAGAAACGCTTTCATCTCACGTTCTACATATATAGTATACAATCAAAACCGCAAGCACGTATTGGGTAACGGATTTCCAACTATGACAAGGTATGGAACCACCTTCCGATCAGTGTACACTAGGAACGATACACTGGAGTTCAACAAGAACATCTTGCAACTTAGCCACACATGACCGACCACTCATTTCGCTTGAGTGTATCTAATGTACATCACCAACAGTTGGGATCAGCAACCGTTCCCGTATATATATGGGACAGCATTGATAGATTTAAGAAACAAATGAATATTCTCTAGATAGGTGATTATACACCCTACTTCGGTGCGACCGACTTAGCCATGCTGCCTGCCCAATTTCTGTAATTTACCAGTTGATGAGGCTAGAAGCTACGCTTTATCATCACATCAGATTCACTTCGAATGCCACATGGTCAGATCCATCGAAAATCACTAATTGACGTCTACAACGGTACGTTATGTGTTAGCTAAAGAAGTTTCCTCCTCCGCTTCCGCTCTTGGTACGGTTGAAGAAATCAATATACGTGACCTTTCTGGAAATACTCTGTCAGACATTCATCGTCATTCACTTAGAACGTCACATCGTCATACCCGCCAAATCACAAATTGACTTATCCAAAAATAACACGGGTATATAGCTAAGAGAAACGAATTCCTCCACCACCAAACGTGAATACGTTTGAACAGATCAACTTACGCGATCCATTGGATATACTCTGTCAGACCTTTGTCCATACAAGTTGTCCTGGGACTGGACAAACCGAAGGCACTATTCAGTATATCCATCTTAGTCACTGTTATCTAAGACTTATACAACAGCCCTTGCATTTTACTCCGTTTTCAATTATCTTTGGCATATATGATTCGCAACGCTTATGCCAATACAGAGTGGTTCTTCGGATAATAATCCAACTGGTCTCTCCATATTAACAACATTAAAATGGTCAAAACTTCGATAGTCTGTGATTTAACCATCAAAGAAAAACAAGTGTGCAAACAATGATATTATTTCTAGATGGAAATTATATCGGTAAATCATCAACATATATATCTATATATATATATATATATATTCACATAGCCTTATTTTCTATGTTTAGAAAATATATGTTATTGACACTGGAAAACGTTTTCCATTTGCTCATTTACAAATCACTACTCTTCCCCAACTATCAGTCCCTGACTGTAAACTAGTATGAGAACAATCCCCTAAGTATGAATCCCGAAGGCCGAAACCAACATCAGATAGGCACTTAGAAAACCATTCAATTTACTAATCTCTAGTCAGTTCTAATTTTACTTAACTCTATTTGATTAACTCTGATTGATTAACTCTAACGGGTTAATTCTAACCGATCAACTCTAACTGGTCAACCTTAATTAAGTAACTCTAACTGGTTTTACTTGGTTTGACTAACTCAATTTATTAACTCGACTGACTAATTCAACTTGATTAACCTAACTTGATTCACTTACCTCGATTAACTGAACTAATCACTTTGATTAACTCGACTAATTCACTTTGGTTAACTTAACCAATTCACTTAACTAATTCACTTAGTTTAACTTAACTAATTCACTTAACTCCTATCGAATAAACTATATTCGATAACTCCTCTAACTTTATTCGAATAAACTATATTCGATTAACTCCTTTTCTCTATTCGAATAAACTATATTCGATAACTCCTTTACTCTATTCGAATAAACTATATTCGATAACTCCTTTACTCTATTCGAATAAACTATATTTGATAACTCCTTCGATTTAACTAATATTCAATAACTCACTTCGATTAACTAATAATCGATAACTCCTTCGAATAAACTACATTCAAAAATCTCCCCTCGAATAAACGATATTCGTTAATCTTCCCTTTCGATTTAACAAATCGATAACTCCTTTTCGAATAACTAAATTCGATAACTCCTTTCGATTTAACTAATCGATAACTTCTTTCGATTTAACTAATCGATAACTCCCTTCGATTTAACTAATCGATAACTCCCTTCGATTTAACTAATCGATAACTCCCTTCGATGAAACTAATATCGATACTCCTTTCGATGAAATTAACATCGATTAACTCCTTTCGATGAAACTAACATCGATTAATTTAACTCGACGAACTTAACTCCTATCGAATAACTAATATTCGATTTAACTCCATTCGCTTGACTCTAGATCGCAGCGATCACAACGGTTACGCCTGACTCCCTCAGGAAACATCCAACCGCCGTAGGCTATTTACAGCCCTGCGAATTACGCTAGCAGTCGTACGAGATGACAACTTACCCTGAATACTATATTTGACTAACTCTGTCTCAAATAACTATATTTGATTAACTCTTGTTCGTTTTAACTCTAATCGATTAACTCTAACTGAGTAACTCTAACTCGATCAACTCGACTTGATTAACTCGACTTACTTAACTCAACTGGTTAACTTGACTTACTTAACCCACTGGTTAACTTGACTTGCTTAACTCACTGGTTAACTTGACTTACTTAACCCAACTGGTTAACTCTATTGAGCTGGTTAACTCTACTGAACTAGTTAACTCTATTCAACTAACTCGGCTAGACTAACCCCTTTTGAATAGCATACTCGTTTTACTAACTTTCGAATACCATATTCGTTTTACTAACTTTCGAATACCATCTTCGATTTACTCCCTTCGAATACCATATTCGATTTAACTCCTTTCGAATACCATATTCGATTTACTTTATTCACTTTATAAAGATTTCCTTTTTAACAACGTTTTATTCATTTGAAAAGATTTACTTTTAAATAACGGTTCTACACTTTAAAATTTATTTCCTTTTTATAACGTTTCCTTTTCAATTCTATTTGTAAATGGTTTACAAATATTCCCTTTTCAAATTTATTCTTGAAATATTCTAACTCCTTAAATTCTCTGAAAAATTCGCCATAACCTCCTTTGTAACGGGAGCATCGGGAAAATCCCCAAACCCGCCACACAGGCCTTTCCACTCAAAAAGAAAATGGTTTGTAATTATTTCCTTTTTGAATATCTCCTATTTATAAACATTCCAATTTATAAATATTCCGCTTTATAAATATTCTATTTTCAATATCACTTTGAAAATCCCCTTTTCCCATTTCGATATTTTATGGTACTTAACACCTCAAATCATGATGACCAATCTCATTCAAACCCATATAATCAACCACGGGTTTTAACTACATCATATATCATAATATATGAAAAACAATAAAAATAACTGTTGAGGAATCCAGTCAGATTCCTCCAACCTGTCTCCCTGCATCCACAGATGTTACACAATATGATTATCATCACTTTCAGTTCAATATAAATTATTCTGATAGCAGAATCAATATATAAATATTTAACGGTTTATATATATATATATAATTACATATATATATATATATATATATATATATATATATAATTTTCACTAACTGACTAGCAGTTCAATCAATCAACCAACACACGACAATCAACAGATGATTAACAGTTCTAAAAATACATTATAAAAATATAACTGTTCAGAGTTGGTGAGTTTTACTCACATTGGACTGTTATCGTTAAAACGATTAACTGTCTTTGATTTAGACGGACAATTTATTTCGCCATAAATTGTAACTAGCTCGGATTAACTCCCGGTCAGTCTCATTGGTTTGCTCCCGTCCATACGATCCTATCGAATCTTGTTTCACCAATTAAACATATCGGCCCATTATCCCATTTGAAGCCCATACCCGCTACCTTCACCCTTTCTTCCTCAGCGTGTCCTTCTGCTGCTTCTACTTTAAAGGAACTCATAGCCAAACTCATCTCATACCAATTTCCAAATAGGTTACTCCTTAAATACTTCAGCCCATCCACCTTCTTAAACATGACAACTCGGCCCACTTCCCCCCTTGTGCAAGCCCACACGCATCCACACTCTTCTCCTTCCTCCAGAAACACTAAGCGACTTCTGCTCCCAACGTAAAAACCTGTACCCCGTTCTGCATCTTTGTTCGAATACCCATTTGAATCCTTCACTTATTCAAAGCACAGTCCTTCTTGCTGTTGATTCTCGCGAGTACCGTCCTTCCACTGTTTACGTTCTACAATCATGTGAAAACTAAACCGGATCTTTTTTTCTTTCGTTGGCAAACAAAGATTACGGAAAAAGCCTGTACCCTATTTGAATTCTTTTGCTTCTTCACACAATACCTTCCCCCTCCCTCGTCCACCTCTCGTTCACATCCCCTTTCACCGTATTTACACCACTCCAGTACACAACGGAACAGCCACTTCGAAGACTCCTAGTCCTTGCCGTCCTGCTGTTGTCAGCTCCGAGTGAAGCCCGCTCCCCATAAACACTTCGAATATGACAGCACCCTCAACCCCAACGAGCTACACCTAGAAGAGCGTCCCCACGAGAAGGATGAGCGTCTCCATAATTTAGTTTTAGAGTATGCGATTTTTTCTTGAAGATCGATCCTTTATTGGAGAAAGAAAAAGGAAGTGGCGGCGGAAATTTCTAGGTTAGAGGATTTTTAGTTGAGGTGTATTTATATAAGGGATGGCTTTGGTTTTCTGTGTTAGAAAAGGGAGGAGCGTGGAGAGTTAAGCACCACAGAAACAAGGATATATATAATATATAAGTTAGATATTTAGGGTACTTCTTTGTTGGTTCGGCTTAGACCAGATGTTTTGACCCATCCTCTTTAATCAGTTCTATGCTTTTGTTCGTATATATTACACTCATTCATGTCTTGTTCTAAATAGAATTTAGGATGTTAATAAAATTATATTTACGTACGGACAGAAATCAAGATACCGTTGTATCGAGCTCGGTCCCACGATCCCAAAAATTTAATAATACCGGTAGGTGGACTCATATTTTGAAACTTCAAAATGTTGATTTCAGGGTGCAAAATACTCCAAATAAAAAGTCGCTTATTTAATTAATTAAAAATTACAGTAAAATTCTAAAAATTAATTTATCGCTATTTCCCAAAAGAACCTTGTCTGAATTCACACCCGATATCTAGTTATTTTGAAATAACCGTTATGGCCGATAAACGATTTTATAGCGACTATTCTGAAATTTGATTTGGACATATCTCAAAATCTACACGACGAAATCCTGATTTTTCTCTTCCACTAGAAAGATATACTCCACCAGCTCCACACGTTTCTTGTTTCACAGGAATCCGGCTTAAAACGAATCCTGTACATTCAGTTGAAGTTCAAATCGCCAAATCGCGAACTGCAGCGCCATTTCAAGCTCGATTTTAATTATAATATAATTATACGTTCAAACTGTCGCCGATTGAATATATCCGCCAATATAATTCAACTCTAACCTGAAATATATATTTTGAATTGCCCACTTCACATTATATTGTCAATTCAGCTAATTCTGATTATTTTAGAATTATATATATTATTTAATTATTATATTTAATTAAATATTCCTTATAATTTAATTAACGACCATTATATCCTCTAAACTCTATTTAAATAATTAAATAAATTAATTATTATACCCCTGACAATGCGGGTCATTACATTCTTCCCTACTTAAAATAATTTCGTCCTCGAAATTGCTAAGTTAGAGGATGACCCTACTTATTGGAATTCCTAAGATTTGTTTACCTCTCAACTTCAGTTTCAACTGCACCAATTAATATTGACTAAAATATTAATTTATTCCGACTAACTAAAATTTTCAAAAATTCTAAAAAAAATTCTAACACTTTAAATTTTCGAAAAATTTCGCCAGCACCTCCTTTGTACTGGTCAATAGCTCAACTCCAACTCGCCTCTCTGGGCCTTCTTCAACCCAAAAGAAAATCAAAACGCCAAACGGTTTGCCAATTCGGCTCATAAATCTCATACTGATATCAAATATAAACTTGTACCTTTTTGTCAGGCATATCATTATATCCCTACTATCTGTTACCACCTCGGCATATACCAATACCATTCTAATCAAACTTAAATCAGTTCATCCTCAGATCCAATCATTCGCTTATATACAAGCCGAATTTAATTCAAACTCCAATCTCAAATTCAAACTGTTAACTCCTCAACTCAATTCCATTCTAGATTATCCTATAATCAAATCCGGTTTTATTTAACTTAGTTCAAGTTAAATTTTAATTTATATATTCATTCTTACCATCTCAATCCCTTTAACTTCATAATTTATATTTAAATTTCGAAATTTAAACTCCTGGGTTTTATTTCAAATCAATTTGAAATCATAATACCAATTCAAAAACATTGAATTTCTAAACAACTTGTTTTCCTCAAAACAATTCAAATCAAAATCTCTGGTAGCAATACACCACTTAGAACTCGAAAATCACACCGATGATACTGCGCAGTCATCATCGGAATTATTTTCCAGCGACCAAAGTGATTTCAATACTATATCATTTCAAAACTCTTACTAAATACATCCATTTTGAAAACATCTCAAAATCTCCCAGGAACTTAAATTTCCTTATTTTAATTCCAAATCTGATTTAAATTCATATTTAATTCATCTTATTTCATATACTTTACTTATATGATTCTGATTGGTTATATATAACCATTTCACTTTATAATCTCATTCGATTATAATTACAACCAATATATCTAATATATGATAATATATTACATATCCATACTGTGTCGGTCCATCGTATTCAAGCACTTATTTACTCCTACCAATACAGTGGATCAAACTGATCGACCAGAACTCATAAACAACTCAGCCAATGAATCTCCACAATATAAAACCATTTTTATATCAAATACAAATACGCACTCGTATATATACACTCGAACTCAATCTAGGGTATTACTAACCCTATCTCTACCGAATCACGCCACAGAGCCAAGTAATTCTTAACTTAAGCTCTGATACCAACTGTAACGACCCGGATTTTTAGCGACTTTGGTTATCGACATAAGCTCGATGTCGATAACCAAAACATCGAAAAATCCCGGTAATTAATGAAAGAAATTAGAGGGTGAGGAAAGATAAGATAGAACTAATAGAATAGAAGAAGAAGAAGAACATCATCATCAGAGTAAACACGAATCTCACAGCGGAACGAATAAAATATAACATAACTTTTGAAATACAAACAATTATATATACAATAGCACGTATCAGAGTATAGCACTTACAACAGCGGAAATAATAATAGCTATAGAATCCTAAAGCCTCCTGCTCCAAGCTCTCCAATGTATCTACAAATCCCGACTGCCCGTACAAATTTAGGCACCCAAGAGTTTAGGGAAAACAACAAAGTAAACTCCGGGTCAGTCATGGGACTGGTGTGAGTAAAATAGTTTAACACAGGTATATGAACAAGTAAACGATATCTCATAAGACCACGCCGCAGAACGGAACGGGTTTTTCCCTTATGAAAATCTAAAATATCTTTATATCAAAAACCTTTTGATATTATAATAATGTTTATGTACAAATAGATATCAACTAGCAGAAACGCTTTCATCTCACGTTCTACATATATAGTATACAATCAAAACCGCAAGCACGTATTGGGTAACGGATTTCCAACTATGACAAGGTATGGAACCACCTTCCGATCAGTGTACTCTAGGAACGATACACTGGAGTTCAACAAGAACATCTTGCAACTCAGCCACACATGACCGACCACTCATTTCGCATGAGTGTATCGAATGTACATCACCAACGGTTGGGATCAGCAACCGTTCCCGTACATATATGGGACATCATTGATAGATTTAAGAAACAAATGAATATTCTCTAGATAGGTGATTATACACCCTACTTCGGTGCGAACGACTTAGCCATGATGCCTGCCCGATTTCTGTCATTTACCCGTTGATGAGGCTAGAAGCTATGCTTTATCATCACATCAGATTCACTTCGAATGCCACATGGTCAGATCCATCGAAAATCACTAATTGACGTCTACAACGGTACGTTACGTGTTAGCTAAAGAAGTTTCCTCCTCCGCTTCCGCTCTTGGTACGGTTGAAGAAATCAATATACGTGACCTTTCTGGAAATACTCTGTCAGACATTCATCGTCATTCACTTAGAACGTCACATCGTCATACCCGCCAAATCACAAATTGACTTATCCAAAAATAACACGGGTATACAGCTAAGAGAAACGAATTCCTCCGCCACCAAACGTGAATATGTTTGAACAGATCAACTTACGCGATCCATTGGATATACTCTGTCAGACCTTCGTCCATATAAGTTGTCCTGGGACTGGACAAGCCGAAGGCACTATTCAGTATATCCATCTTAGTCACTGTTATCTAAGACTTATATAACAGCCCTTGCATTTTACTCCGTCTTCAATTATCTTTGGCATATATGATTCGCAATGCTTATGCCAATACAGAGCGGTTCTTCGGATAATAATCCAACTGGTCTCTCCATATTAACAACGTTAAAATGGTCAAAACTTCGATAGTCTGTGATTTAACCATCAAAGAAAAACAAGTGTGCAAACAACGATATTATTTCTAGATGGAAACTATATCGGTAAATCATCAACACATATATATATATATATATATATATATATATATATATTCACATTGCCTTATTTTCTATGTTTAGAAAATATATGTTATTAACACTGGAAAACGTTTTCCATTTGCTTATTTACAAATCACTACTCTTCCCCAACTATCAGTCCCTGACTGTAAACTAGTATGAGAACAATCCCCTAAGTATAAATCCCGAAGGCCGAAACCAACATCAGATAGCCACTTAGAAAACCATTCAATTTACTAATCTCTAGTCAGTTCTAATTTTACTTACCTCTATTTGATTAACTCTGATTGATTAACTCAAATGGGTTAATTCTAACCGATCAACTCTAACTGGTCAACCTTAATTAAGTAACTCTAACTGGTTTCACTTGGTTTGACTAACTCAATTTATTAACTCGACTGACTAATTCAACTCGATTAACCTAACTTGATTCACTTACCTCGATTAACTGAACTAATCACTTTGATTAACTCGGTTAATTCACTTTGGTTAACTTAACCAATTCACTTAACTAATTCACTTAGTTTAACTTAACTAATTCACTTAACTCCTGTCGAATAAACTATATTCGATAACTCCTCTAGCTCTATTCGAATAAACTATATTCGATTAACTCCTTTTCTCTATTCGAATAAACTATATTTGATAACTCCTTTACTCTATTCGAATAAACTATATTCGATAACTCCTTTACTCTATTCGAATAAACTATATTTGATAACTCCTTCGATTTAACTAATATTCTATAACTCACTTCGATTAACTAATACTCGATAACTCCTTCGAATAAACTACATTCTAAAATCTCCTCTCGAATAAACGATATTCGATAATCTTCCCTTTCGATTTAACAAATCGATAACTCCTTTCGATTTAACTAATCGATAACTCCTTTCGATTTAACTAATCGATAACTCCCTTCGATTTAACTAATCGATAACTCCCTTCGATTTAACTAATCGATAACTCCCTTCGATGAAACTAACATCGATACTCCTTTCGATGAAATTAACATCGATTAACTCCTTTCGATGAAACTAACATCGATTAATTTAACTCGACGAACTTAGCTCCTATCGAATAACTAGTATTCGATTTAACTCCATTCGCTTGACTCTAGATCGTAGCGATCACAGTGGTTACGCCTGACTCCTTCAGGAAACATCCGACCGCCGTAGGCTATTTACAGCCCTGCGAATTACGCTAGCAGTCGTACGAGATGACAACTTACCCTGAATACTATATTTGACTAACTCTGTCTCAAATAACTATATTTGATTAACTCTAGTTCGTTTTAACTCTAATCGATTGACTCTAACTGAGTAATGCTAACTCGATCAACTCGACTTGATTAACTCGACTTACTTAACTCAACTGGTTAACTTGACTTACTTAACCCACTGGTTAACTTGACTTGCTTAACTCACTGGTTAACTTGACTTACTTAACCCAACTGGTTAACTCTATTGAGCTGGTTAACTCTACTGAACTAGTTAACTCTATTCAACTAACTCAACTAGACTAACCCCTTTCGAATAGCATATTCGTTTTACTAACTTTCGAATACCATATTCGTTTTACTAACTTTCGAATACCATCTTCGATTTACTCCCTTCGAATACCATATTCGATTTAACTCCTTTCGAATACCATATTCGATTTACTTTATTCACTTTATAAAGATTTCCTTTTTAACAACGTTTTATTCATTTGAAAAGATTTACTTTTAAATAACGGTTCTACACTTTAAAAATGATTACCTTTTTATAACGTTTCCTTTTCAATTCTATTTGTAAATGGTTTACAAATATTCCCTTTTCAAATTTATTCTTGAAATATTCTAACTCCTTAAATTCTCTGAAAAATTCGCCATAACCTCCTTTGTAACGAGAGCATCGGGAAAATCCCCAAACCCGCCACACAGGCCTTTCAATTCAAGAAGAAAATGGTTTGTAATTATTTTCTTTTTGAATATCTCCTATTTATAAACATTCCAATTTATAAATATTTCTTATTTATAAATATTCCGCTTTATAAATAATCTATTTTCAATATAACTTTGAAAATCCCCTTTTCCCATTCCGATATTTTATGGTACTTAACACCTCAAATCACGATGACCAATCTCATTCAAACCCATATAATCAACCACGGGTTTTAACTACATCATATATCATAATATATGAAAAACAATAAAAATAACTGTTGAGGAATCCAGTCGGATTCCTCCAACCTGTCTCCCTGCATCCACAGATGTTACACAATATGATTATCATCACTTTCAGTTCAATATAAATTATTCTGATAGCAGAATTAAAATATAAATATTTAACGGTTTATATATATATATAATTACATACATATATATATATATATATATATAATTTTCACTAACTGACTGGCAGTTCAATCAATTAACCAACACACATCAATCAACAGATGATTAATAGTTCTAAAAATACATTATAAAAATATAGCTATTCAGAGTTGGTGAGTTTTACTCACATTGGACTGTTATCGTTAAAAACGATTGACTGTCTTTGATTTAGACGGACAATTTATTTCGCCATAAATTGTAACTAGCTCGGATTAACTCCCGGTCAGTCTCATTGGTTTGCTCCCGTCCATACGATCCTGTCGAATCTGGTTTTGCCAATTAAACATATCGGCCCATTATCCCATTTGAAGCCCATACCCGCTACCTTCACTCTTTCTTCCTCAGCGTGTCCTTCTGCTGCTTCTACTTTAAAGGAACTCATAGCCGAACTCATCTCATACCAATTTCCAAACAGGTTACTCCTTAAATACTTCAGCCCATCCACCCTCTTGAACATGACAACTCGGCCCACTTCCCCCTTGTGCAAGCCCACACGCATCCACACTCTTCTCCTTCCTCCAGAAACACTAAGCGACTTCTTCTCCCAACGTAAAAACCTGTACCCCGTTCTGCATCTTTGTTCGAATACCCATTTGAATCCTTCACTTATTCAAAGCACAGTCATTCTTGCTGTTGATTCTCGCGAGCACCGTCCTTCCACTGTTTACGTTCTACAATCACGTGAAAACTAAACCGGATCTTTTTTTTTCTTTTGTTGGCAAACAAAGCTTACGGAAAAAGCCTGTACCCCATTTGAATTCTTTTGCTTCTTCACGCAATACCTCCCCCCTCCCCCCCCCCCCGGTCCACCTCTCGTTCACATCCCCTTTCACCGTATTTACACCACTCCAATAAACAACGGAACAGCCACTTCGAAGACTCTTAGTCCCTGCCGTCCTGCTGTTGTCAGCTCCGAGTGAAGCCCGCTTCCCATAAACTCTTCGAATATGACAGCACCCTCAACCCCAACGAGCTCCACCTAGAAGAGCGTCCCCACGAGAAGGATGAGCGTCTCCATAATTTAGTTTTAGAGTATGCGATTTTTTCTTGAAGATCGATCCTTTATTGGAGAAAGAAAAAGGAAGTGGCGGCGGAAATTTCTAGGTTAGAGGATTTTTAGTTGAGGTGTATTTATATAAGGGATGGCTTTGGTTTTCTGTGTTAGAAAAGGGCGGAGCGTGGAGAGTTAAGCACCACAGAAACAAGGATATATATAATATATAAGTTAGATATTTAGGGTACTTCTTTGTTGGTTCGGCTTAGAACAGATGTTTTGACCCATCCTCTTTAATCAGTTCTGTGCTTTTGTTCGTATATATTACACTCATTCATGTCTTATTCTAAATAGAATTTAGGATGTTAATAAAATTCTATTTACGTATGGACAGAAATCAAGATACCGTTGTATCGAGCTCGGTCCCACGATCCCAAAAATATAATAATACCGGTAGGTGGACTCATATTTTGAAACTTCAAAATGTTGATTTCAGGGTGCAAAATACTCCAAATAAAAAGTCGCTTATTTAATTAATTAAAAATTACAGTAAAATTCTAAAAATTAAATTATCACTATTTCCCAAAAGAACCTTGTCTGAATTCACACCCGATATCTAGTTATTTTGAAATAACCGTTATCGCCGATAAACGATTTTATAGCGACTATTCTGTAATTTGATTTGGACATATCTCAAAATCTACACGACGAAATCCCGATTTTTCTCTTCCACTAGAAAGATATACTCCACCAGCTCCACACTTTCTTATTTCATAGGAATCTGGCTTAAAACGAATCCTGTACATTCAGTTGAAGTTCAAATCGCCAAATCGCGAACTGCAGCGCCATTTCAAGCTCGATTTTAATTATAATATAATTATACGTTCAAACTGTCGCCGATTGAATATATCCGTCAATATAATTCAACTCTAACCTGAAATATATATTTTGAATTGCCCACTTCACATTATATTGTCAATTCAGCTAATTCTGATTATTTCAGAATTATATATATTATTTAATTATTATATTTAATTAAATATTCCTTATAATTTAATTAACGACCATTATATCCTCTAAACTCTATTTAAATAATTAAATTAATTAATTATTATACCCCTGACAATGCGGGTTATTACAATGTATGAGACCCAAAACTTATCACTCATTCACTACGTCAAGTGAAAGGTGATTCAGTTATTTTGCCTAATAAACAAGATCTGTATTCTTCATATGATTCGAAATCAATTGATTTTAAATTTCCATCATTATGGAGTTTTGATATACTTTCTAGTTTATTGGGTTAACTGGCAATACTAAAGGTACAGTGGATTTAAATCACTAAATTTAATCCAGTCATTATTAATGTCAAGTGCATTATAGTTAAGGATTAACTATTTGTGAAATTCCATACGATATTCCATTTAAGTAAAATTGAATAACAATTATTCTTTTATTACAAATGAAATTCAAACTTGTCTAAACAAGATATATTATTACATTTATATCTTAATTGTTTGAAGTCATACTTTAACTTATTTTAGATCCTTTCTTCATTTCTAAAACAATTACGTTTAAGTTATTCGAGGACAATCCTCAAATATCAATGTCAGTCAAGAAATTCGATTTAATTCAATTTATCCTTCTTAAGGACTAATTTAAATTATCAGAGTTATTTGTTATTTAATATCTACAGTAGATAATAAGTAATAACCGATTCTATAATATTTATTTAATACAAAATTTTGACAATCAAAATTTATATTAACATAAATATGTAATAGAAACTAAAATACGCTCCCACTCAAATTAACATCCCTCTGTTTATATATGTAAATCAATATATACATATAATGGTGTTCCAAGATCCATATCTAGTCGTGTCTTGACCCATCTTTGGCTAAACTCAAAACATAACCTTTTAGGTAGACATCTTATGTCAATTATATTTTCTATATAATTCTTGGATCGCATGTTGAACATTTTTGTTCAGTATTATTCATTTGCTCAAACTGTAGAATAATTCATGCTTTTGTCTCTAAGGCCATAATCGTATTATGCAGCCTAGTTATGTCAGACCCAATAATAGGTTGGAGCACCACATTTTACTCCATCGCATATAACCAAAATAAAAGGTGCACAACGCTTTGGCGTTAGTTACATCCAGTGATTTTGGACAGTGATGAGTATATTATTGGAAGACGTCACCATGACTTAATATAACAAAATTTTCTTTTAGAGCGAATTTATAATTCGTAGTGGCGAACAATATTAAAGTTATTTATTTTAATATATCATAATATATGTATTTTATATTCATAATATAAATTGGATTTAAATAAAATATATGAACCATATGTATTTATTTAAATTCAACGATATATAGATATTATACCTACATATTTCCTTTTTGAACATTTCAAAATCCCTTTGATTATCTATACTCTACATTAGAGACTATATACAAATTAATATTAATATTGATTAATCAATTCTACTTTCATAAAGATGTTCTGAAAATATTCAAAGCTCCTGATTCGATTGTTCAAAACATAATTATACAAACAGATTAATTTGTGCGGGGACTTTTACATATATAATTGTATATGTATGTATGTGTATCTCTATTCTTAATATTGTAAACATGGTCATATGAGTATGTTCATATCATATATCAAAGTCAAACTCTAAATGAAAACATGTACATTTAGCAGGCAATAGATATACAAGTATTGAGCTATACCATTACGGACTGATGTAATGCAAACATAACATTTCTGGTGCTATATACATAGGGTCATATCCTATCGCAAAAACTGATAAATAACGTCTCTTACAACTATACATTCATTTCAATAAACAATGCATCTTTTCACATACTATGCCCAGTATCACATACAGGATCATATCCTATCTTATCTAATAATATACAACAATATATATTTCAACATCATTTGTAAACAAACAGATTTGTTCACATTTTACAAATTATAGCTATTACATATAATAGCTAATGCTTATTCAAAACAGGGCTTATACTATAATGAAATATAAAATCATAGTAGCTTCAGCAACTTCCTTGCCGTTCCATCAACATGCTCATCCATTTGAATAGATCAGCTCAGTCAAACTGATTGATGTTTTAGGGATTAATCTGCACATATTCATTAATAATGCAGATTAGATATTCTTCCGAAATTTAACAATGCATAATTATGCAGTATATGTACATATATATCAAATATATATGTAACATTGTATAAATTCACCCATATATCCAAAGTGAGTAATTATCATTCATTTTATATCATCCAGATTCAGCAAGTCCAACATGACCCTTCATCCTTGACTTAGCTGCTGCTTGTATTGATAGCTGTCTGTCACAAAACCAGTTTGCACCATAATTCTTTGAATAGAGATATAATAAAATTAACCAATGATCAAGACAATCGCGATATAAATAGGAATTTTATTTAGTCTATATTCTGGATTTGGTTCATCAACTATGAACTGTGCACACAACTATTATGTCCTCTATCAAACTTTTGCAGGCAGTTTAAAGTTAAATAAAGGTGTGAATTCTTTGTCATACATTGCAGGTATACATCATAATGTATACACCATTTATATTCATATCGCAGAATACAGTTTAAACAAAAAAAATAAGCTTAACATTATCGTCCAGTTGCATACAAGACATGTATACTAGTATTGCAAATCTATATCTTATCATATAGAGTAGCACATTGGTTAAAACATAGACCAATGTCATAGCTATCTCAAATACTTCAAGTATAAAAGATACTTTATTTGCAATATTCATATAAGATTAACAAAACAACTATTTGTTTATTAACTTAATATTTTACACTGTCCTTTATCAATTGATTCAGAAATCAAATAATGTCAATACAGATTTAGCCTACATAAGATATAAATTTAATGTACTTTGGTATTAGACTATACATATAACTGTTATACATATATATACGAATATCATCATGTCTTAATATATAAAGCACACATCACATGTATACTTATTCAATCTGGTATAAAATCCAGGCTATAAAGCATATTTCTACATTTAAACCTAAATGACCAGACTTATATTATGTACATGTCCAGTTGAAACACAGCTATTCACGGACGTAGATGATTTTAAGTGTAGACATATGTGACTTCATTTCAGTTTGGCAGAAAATATGCAACTAGTGATGAACAGGGTACTCAACACATCTTATCTAATAACAGATCAACCCTGATTCTT
Organism: Allium sativum; assembly: GCA_030737875.1. Taxonomy (NCBI): domain Eukaryota; kingdom Viridiplantae; phylum Streptophyta; class Magnoliopsida; order Asparagales; family Amaryllidaceae; genus Allium; species Allium sativum. Next base: position 537,114,970 of record CM060926.1, read on the forward strand.
AAATTGAACTCTTCTGCCATAACCTAAATGAGGTGAAATGATTTATCATATGAATATACAGATTCATCAGATCTAAGTTGGATCAATTTGTCAAAAGAGTATTGATCCATAAGTGATAAAACAGGGTTATCACATTTTAGAAGCTAATCATACACTTAAAACTAAATATATACACATTTGTATCCAGTAAACAAACTTAACCAGGTTCGTGGAATGTAACAGAGTACGGTTATCATATAAAACATAGTTAACTGAAATTAACCATGATACTTATTTATACAAAATTTCTGTATCATATACAAAATTTTGATCAAATCCAAACGTGATTATTTCTCGAGAAGTGAAAATATATGTATACACATATCATCAAGTGTGAATGTTTATGTACATATACATAACAATTTTTAAAATCCAAAACAACTTTGGATACATATGTATATGAAAAGAAGTCAACTCACATAAAAAAAACACAATGATTAATAAATCTGTAATACTCCAGGTTCAACCGCAGTACTTAATTTATATAAGGCAATCATATTCCCTTTCAATGTATTCGAATAATACAAATTGTGCAAAGATACAAAGTGGCCCATCAAAAACATTTATTAAATGAACCTGAAGTCATTTTAATATCTGGACTGTCATATAAAATTAAAGTAAAAAGGAAATCATATTTCCTGTAGGTTTTTGAAATCAGATTATCATATAAACATATAATAATTACATTTCATTCCTAATGAAGTTTTACATAACTGGTTATTAACTTATGTGTCAATGCACAGAGGCAATGTATGTAATCATATAAAACACATCATATATGCGTTTTACAGATTCTACAAGTCATAATACATCTGTAACAACTTGAACATATTCAATTTATTATTATCTATATAATGTTAGTTTAAAACCACGAGGACTTATGTTTGAATCTCAAACATCAGAGAATTCTTTGAAATAAACCAAATACCTGAATTATCATATAGTTAAAACTGGTCTATGATCAAAATCGAACACATACATAATTTGGACAAAACATTTATCCTTGAGTCAATCAAACAATTTTTGATTATGGGTTTAAGAGTTTATGCATGCAAATGTATCTATACATTAACCAAAACACATATGGTTAACAAACCAGTCTTTATCGATACAGTCTAATACTTGATTAATTCATGTCTAAATGAAAACACTTTATTTCAGATCCGAATCTGTGTAATAATCTTATTTTACCACTGCTTATCCGTATACACGATCAATGCATTGCTTTAGGCAAATCCACATTTTCAAGTGTTAAGATTCAAACTATAATGCAAGAATTAAAACAGAAAACACAGTCTTGACTAAATCAAACATATTTGATTTTATTTGCAAGTATTAAGATCAATTCTGAAAATTGGTCTTAACAATTTTGATTTAACTGATTTCAGTAGATCAAATAATCTGAAAACATCTCATAGATATGCTATTCAGTATATGATTAATACAGGTTATCAAAACTTACCAATCAAACATTTTGATGTTAAGTTCCAAACTGTTTATTCATAAAACAGATCAATACAATGTTTCATCCAAAATCCATACATTTAAGATTTCATAGGTCATTTTCAATAATATATAGATATAATTAATATCTGATATTAATCCATAAATGAATGAAACAACTTTATTTCAGAAATGATCTGATTACCAGTCCTAATCAATTTAGAATCAAATCCATTAATTTCTGACTTGCAAAACAGTCGATCAACTAGGAATTTAAGCAAAGCAAACCCAAATCAGAATTCAAAATACAATTTATTGCATAACCTATGCTCCGATACGACTATTGGGTATCTAAGATCTAATCGACACCCAAATTTGACGATTTAACAAAATTAAATCTAGGATCTTAGCAATAAAAGTAGTTTGAATTAACTGGGTTATGATTTCATACCTTCTTTGTTGAATCCAGGAAGATCTGATAGAAGTCGAAATAAAAAAGGTAGCGCATCGAATCGGAAGCGTGACAAGTGGCCGCACCCTCTATTGGTATCCACTAGGATGTTGCTCTGGTTTCAATCGAATTGAAATCGAGGATGAAAGAAGAACGGTACTAGCCGCCATGAAAATTCTAGGTTTTGAAAAAGAGATTCAATGCTAATTTTATTTTTTGATCTTATCTCTAATTAGCCTAGGGTTTTTTGGCCGTGTTTTTAAAGGAACATATGTGTTCCTTTTTAAACCAAACCTTTAGCTATCAAATAGGAACCCAAATGAATACTCTTTCAATATCAAATAAAAATATCAACATTTTGATATTTTATTTGTCTAAAATAATTTCTTCTTTACAACGTTCTATTGTGTGACCCTATAGGTTATTACAATGTTGGCAATGATTTTAAATCATATTTAAAATCATAAACAGTGATTGGCATCTAGTAATACGTCGTTGCTACCCAAGTTATAATAAGATCAATGATTCGATACAACTTTTCTGTGAGCAGTGTATCAATATAATACAATCCTTTTAACCAATATATCCAGGATTAAACTCAAGGCATGGAACGTATCACCCTCTTTATAATTTAATCCGTTTAACTTGATCGATGAGCAGACTGTTCAAAACAAATCAATATTTGAGCACGACCATGCATTTCACAGTCTCACTCAATCAAGAGGCCCATGAATATCACTACGAATATATCGTAGGGTTAAATTCCATCTAGATCATTCATAATTTTCATTCGACTCGAGATGTATCCAATAATCACCGTTATCGTTACTCTGTTACGAAATAACTTTAGATGATATCAAAACACAAATATCCTCGAATAAAATTATAATGATTTCAGGTCTGAGGACCATTATATCACTATCACTATGAGAATAACTTATGATACTGTTAATTATATTCCATGGAGTTATCTCATAGCGGGTCATCCCAATACGATATTCTCCAATACGTATTTATGTTTTGACATTAATATCACGTATATTAATGATCAATGAGATGTGATCATCAGTCAATCAACATACTAGTCTTAACGCTTTATTGTTGTCCTATATTAACAATAAAACTCGACTAGGGGCATTTAAGAATTATAATACTTATCACATTATATAATCTCAAGTTCAGTCTTACTTGAACTATATAATTCCGTATTATTATTCTAAGGACTTCTATTATATCATTATTTATATTACGCAGTAAATACAATATAATAGAATAATATTTTATTCCAAATAAAATAATAACATCAACAGTGTTATCAATCTCATTAAATGAATTGCCTCTAGGGCAGAAACTCTAACAAATATACTATCTTAGGAGCGACTAGATTCAATATTTAATTATAATCGAAGCTTGATTTGAATAGAACTCATCGCACGGCGATAGTTCGCGAATGTCTACCGTTAACTTTAAACGGATGTGCCGGGAGATCCGACTGTCTGATTCTTCCAAAATTAAAAACGTTGGGTCTTAAATGAAAAGAACTTTCAATTGATAAGTAGATTGTAGAAATCCAATGGTTAGATTTCAAGATAAGTCCAAATCAATACTTGAAAAGGTCGTTGTAAGTGCAGTTCGATGACCGTAATCGGAAATCGACTGAGTTTGCCATGTTAAAATTATTAAAAATATGAAAAAATTACGTTAAATTGTAATAAATGGTTTGAAAGAATTTTGAACCAAGTATACTTGGTTTTTATATTTATTGTTGCCAATTGTTTGTTTGGATTATGCTCGACCACTTTATGAGCAGGTATGTTTTTACATTCAGCATTGGGTTAGGTAGAAAATATTTGTATGCTAAGACCTTGTGATTTATTTCATGATTTGACTTTAAGGTGTTTAGCAATGTTGTTTCATTCATTTCAATTTAGTGAATGATTTTGAAATGAGATTTTGGTAAGATAAAGGAAGTGTTATTCCCGATTGTGGATAGCAAATGCTTTATAAAAATGTTTGATAAAACAGAAAAGACTTCGAGGGCTAAACCCGATGTTTTCGAAATGGTTTAGAAATGGATTGTGTGTTTGACATAGTGTGACAACCTGCCTTTTCGACTGCTTCAAGTTGAAAATTAAACCAACTTAATCCGCTCGAATTGACAAATTGTTATTGCTTTTGAGGTTTAACAGAACCAATACACTGAAAATCACAAAAAAATGTTTGCAGTGGAATAATTTTTATACAAATATCAGAGTTTTACAAAACATTTTATATAGCGGAATAAAAATATATACATGAATTTTTAAAACAAAGCCTTACACTTTAAATCGGGCTTGCGAGCGTACGTATGTCTTCACAAATCTTCATGAATCCTTCATCATCGTCAACTTCGAACCTAAGCTGTAATTTACTCAGGTCTGACCCGAACCCAAGCAAATAAAACTCAGGGCAGGTTGTATTCAAGTAAATTAACTACATTAAATGTACAAGTAACTCAATAAATGAAATGCGCAAATTAAATAAACAAATATTTATGTTGTAAATCGATTTAATTCAAACACAGATTTTCATTTTTTAACTTAAAAATTCAGATTTCAACATAGTGTTATATTATTTTACAATTTAAATTCAGTCTAATCCCATTTTCATCAAAACTTAAATTCTAAATTTAAGTTTTATTTCACTAAATTAAAACATCATTTAAAGTTTAATTATTTCACTTAAATAAAATTCATAATTTTATCCTTAAATAAATCAAACAATTAACCATAATAACAATCTTATTTTAATTTAATCTTTAACTTAAATTAAACTAAATCAACTTTTTACCTCAATGTTAATAAAAAAATTAAAATTAATTTTTTACATTAAAAATTAAATCAAACAACAAAATTTAGCTTAAAATATAATAACAACTTTGCATTAAATTTAATTAAATTTCAATTTCATAATCTTAAGTCGAATATGTCAAACATTAATTTAGACTTAACATCATTCAATCGAACGCCAACATGGTTTCATATACAATATATAATATTGAGAACATACGGTGTTATGTAAGGATGAAGACAATCCAAACATAATATATTATGAACCAATCAATATAATTTCATGCGATGAACAAGCTAGTACGGTTTCAAGTAGATTTTCACTATAATTTCATGTAGTTTACACATAACATTTCATAAAATTTTCAATTAACAACACATGTAAATAATAACCAACAATTCATATAAATATTTGGAACTTACGATATGACAGAAGGATGATGACAATGCAAACATACATATTATACCTCAATCATTATTATTCCATGCGATGAACAACTATGATTTGATGTGAAATTTCACTATCATTTCATTAAACTAAAAACTATCATTTAGTAAAAATAACCACTTACATTTCAACTTTTCTTGTAATTTACTATCAACAAATCATATAAATGACAAATAAACATATATTTAATAATTGATTTAATGTCATGTAATAAACAATTAATAATCAAATTTTCTTATCACAATGTTATCATCATTTCATTCGATGTCAATACCTGCAAATAGAACGTTAATCGTGAGCGGAAACTCACCTTGCGTGGATTTGATGATGGATACAAGCAAACACAAGATTGCCAATAGAAGGTAGCAACAAAAGTAAAATAAATTGAAATTTTCCTTTTTTCTGTCTACTATTTTTTTTGGAAGAGGGGAGACAATAGATTATAATTTTAGGTAGAAGATGGTGATTTACTGAGATAAATTGGGATTTATAGAAAGAGATGGATATTTCTAGAGAGAGGTCTGGGTTTGAGAGAGAGAGAAGAGGGACTAGAATTATAGTTTAGAAAAAGGAAGATTTAAAGAGCACAGGAATGTGAATAAAATGATTGTTGGGTTTGTGATTTAATGTAGGTAGCAAAATAACGGAAAAGAAAATAAAGAAGGGAGGACTACAAGCTATATTTTTGAAATTAGATGCGTGAAAATAAGGTAAAGAAATTAATATATGATTAATGATGAAATAGAGTGGAAAGAAAATATGTGATAAACTTTCCTAAGATGTCTCCTTGTATAATGCAAGTTACTAATAAATTAAATGTGGCTGACTAAGGCTGAGGTGGCAATACTTATTTCTCATTAAATATTCAAAAGTAAATCATAGAGGGAAAGAAATTAAATAGAAAGAAATGAATGTATCATTAATTGTATGATGTTGACAGTTAGAAAGTTTGTGACTTTTCAAATTTTCAAAACGCATAACATTAGAATTTCAAAATTTAAGGAACCCATTCAACGGATAGGTAAGAATAAATACAAGAGAAATATACGCATATTGAATTGGTTTGTTTTGGGAGAGAAATCATGAAGGAAAAAGATAAAGAAAGAAATAAGGGATGTAAATTCAAGGAATGAGAATATGAAATAAAATGCATGAAAAATGGAACGAAGGGAAAGAAATTAATAAAATGAAGGAAAACAAATTTAATATAATTAAGGAAAGAAATGAATGCTGCATTAAGGAAACAACGAAGAGGGAAAGGCATTGAAAACGAATAACTATTCGCATTTCAAAAATTTATTAATTAATGAACGTTACACTTTGAATTGATAGGAGGAAAGTATTAAAGGGGATGTCCAAAGATATATACAAGTACGTTGTTAAAAAAAATCCATTTAGAATGTACACATTATTTTCAATCAATCTTTCAGTAGAAATTAATAAATTTCATTAATAACACCATAAATTATATTTAAATACCATTTTAAATTCAATAATTTAATTTTATTCAACAACTTAAACGGTTAAATTTAACGGAATATTACAGTCTCCCCTACTTAAAATTTTTTCCTCGAAATGGAGAAGTTGTAAAAAAAAATGCTGTTGTATATAACAAAAATATTCTTACTTATACAAATTTTACATAGTTTGGAACAAAATAAATCATAGGATTTTAAATTCGAAGTTTCATCCTAATTATAAATTAAATGCATTTGTTTCAAATCTATTTATTGAATTCAAAATCTTTATTCCAAACACTATTATTACAGTTCAAGTTTTCTTATAGTCACAATTTAAATTACTTATAACAAACTAAAATTTTGAAAATATGATTCTCTTGTTTGAAATAACTTTTGAAATCAGAAATAAGTATATTATTAAAATTTCAAAGTTGTTGTATTTCTTAAGACATTTAAAACTTTTCTTTCTTGGTTTATTATGTTGAAGTTATATAAATTTAATTACAGGTTATTGATTTATTATTTAACGTTTGAAAATAATTAATAACTCGAAGTTTAATAAGTTTATTGTCATTCTTACAAACGTTAGGCATATGCTGGCCAGATACATGACTAAAATCTCTAAGTACTTAATATACTTGTTTCAACTCCCAGTGAAAATACTTAAAAAAAAATAAATAGATATGGAAAGTACGTTCCCCTATGAATCGCGGTTACTCGGTGGTTACGCTACTATCCCAGTAGAATCGCTTGTAACCATAGATATCACGCCCCTCGAATTTCGCCATGATTGTTGCCATAGATCGCAGTTACACAGCGGTTACGACCACTATCTCAGTGGAACCGCTCATACTGTGGGCATCGTGCCCCTCGAATTTTGCTATGGCATCTAGATCGCAGTTACACGACAATTACAACCACTATCTAAGTGGAACCACTTGTAGTTGTAGGCTTCACACCTCTCGAATTACGCTAGAACATATAAGTAATAATAATCAATGTGATCCCACCGAGTGGGATTCTGATATCGATGGATACTTCAATCGACGGAGCACCAATGTAGCTACAATTTTTCAAATTTCAATTTTCAGTGGAAGGCACTTCCCATATCTTCATTTGGAAAACATACATACTAAATATATAGTACTTCATTTCACGCTTTGCATATACGCACTTGCATAAGTATCATTTTACAAAAGATTTTCTTGTCAAATCACGTTTTCTTCCCAACATATCATTCTCATATAAATTCTATTATATAAGACTAATATTTCAATTGATTATCTTCCAAATGAGCGGTTTTCGAATTAATCTCATGCTTATATAAGTCATATAAGTTTCAAACATTTCAAATCATAATATTCATAAGTCGATAAATCTTCAAAATTTTCATTTCAAAATCAATTAAGTTTTGATTTCACAATTGATTTGAATATTCAATATCAATTCAAATCTAGTTCATATTGACAATCATCATTATTAAAACTACACTTTCGATTTGGGTTACAAAAGATAACGTTGCAAAACATGACTGATTTATTAGGATTCAGAATCATCGAGGACTATCCGCATCTTGTCCGGTAATCCGCATCTTCTTCAAAATTCCTCCTCGGTATGCACTATTTCAGGTTGCACTACTCCAGATTTCACTGCGGAAGGATTATTGCATACTACATCAATGTGTCTCCAATTCCTACAGTTCCAACAAAAGTATGTGATACTCTCATCATTATTTACTTTCTTTGCACTTCTTTCTCTAGTTGGGCAAAACACGCTAGCTTTCCACGCTGCCTCATGACACAGTTTTGAGCTATGTGCCCAGTCTGATGGCAGTGGTAACAAACTGTCAATTGATCAACTTGTAAATTAAGTGTGCGCTTCTTCTTTTTCACCTCAAGGCACCGGCTAAGGAAATGTCCTTCCTTTTGACACTTAAAACAAATAATCTCAAAACAAGCGCAACGATTCTTTACATCCTTTCTCTTTCTCTTCTTTCGGCACATAGCAACATAATGTCCCTTATCATGACATCGATAACATACGACATTATCATATGGACCAGGCTCTTGTCTCTTCTTAATTCTCCTTTCAATTTCCTCGAATGCCACGTTTGCCTCTTTACGGGAAATTTCTCTTCGCTCTCGACGTGCTACCTTTTGTGCTTTAGTTCTTGCCATTTCAATTAAAGTGATGACTTATCAAAATTTCCTATCAAGATTGGAGTCTTCATTAGTTTGCATTCAAACTTAAATAAATTTGACCAAATATATTATTCCTCTTGAATTGTTTAACAATTTCACCTATTAATCTATTTATTAGTTACCATCTTCAACTTATCAACTTAGTTATCATTCATCTTTATTCGTTGATATTCCTAAAATCTAAACAAATTTTCTTACCCCATCAATAGGTATTTTCAATATAAAAAATTCAAATCTATTTAGTAAATAAATAATTTAATTTATACTCATATTCTCTAGCAATCACTACTATTCGAAGATGGGTTTCAAATGGAATCAAGATTAAGATTTAAAGAAAAATTAACGAAGGAAGCTATCAAAAGAACGGATTCGAAGAGTAAGGTTTTGAGAAGATTTAAATTTCAAACTAATTTATGTATTAAAATAATTTATATTTTCAAAATACTTTTTTCCAAAATACGTTGTCCTTAGAGATTCAGGTGAATTTCTAGTTAAATCCCATAAGTTAAGCTTTGTATAAACCAAAGCTCTGATACCACATGTAACAACCTGCCTTTTCGACTGCTTCAAGTCGGAAGTTAAACCAACTTAAACCGCTCGAATTGACAAATTGTTATTGCTTATGAGGTTTAACAGAACCAATACACAGAAAATCACAGAACATAAATGTTTACAGTGGAATAATTTTTTTATAAATATTAGAGTTTTACAAAACATTTTATGCAGCGGAATAAAAATATATACAATTTTTAAAATAAAGCTTTACACTTTAAATTGGGCTTGCGCGCGTACGTGTGTCTTCACTAATCTTCATGATTCCTTCGTCATCGTCAACTTCGAACCTAAGCTGTAATTTACTTAGGTCTAACCCCGACTCGAGTAAACAAAACTCTGGTCAGGTTGTATTCAAGTAAATTAACTACATTAAATGTACAAGTAATTCAACAAATGAAATGCTCAAATTTGGATAAACATCATATTTATGTTGTAAATCAATTTAATTCAAACACAGATTTTCATTATTATTCCAAATCCAATCTAAATCTCATGCCAACTTTTCCAAGTTTCAACTTAAAAATTCAGATTTCAACAAAATATTATATTAGTTTACAATATAAATTCCAATCTAATCCCATTTTCATCAAAACTTAAATTATAAATTTGAATTACATTTCACTAAATTAAAACATCATTCGAAGTTTATTTATTTCACTTAAATCAAATTCAAAATTTTATCCTTGAATAAATCAAATGATTAATCTTAATAACAATCTTATTTTAATTTCATCTTTAACTTAAATTAAACTAAATCAACTCTTTACCTCAATGTTAATGAAAAAAACTTTTTACATTAAAAATTAAATCAAACAACAAAATTTTGCTTAAAACATAATAAAAACTTTTAATTAAATTTCAATTTCATAATCTTAAGTCAAATATTTCAAACATTAATTTAGACTTAACATCATTCAATCGAACGCCAACATGGTTTCATATACAATATATAATATTGAGAACATACAGTGTTATGTAAGGACGAAGGCAGTAAAAATAAACATAATATATTATGAGCCAATCATTATCGTTTCATGCGATGAACAAGCTAGTATGGTTTCAAGTGGATTATCACTATAATTTCATGTAATTTACAAATAACATTTCATAAGATTTTCAATTAACAATACATGTAAATAATAACCAATAATTCATATAAATATTTGGAACTTATGGTATGACAAAAGGATGATGACAATGCAAACATAGCATATTACCTCAATCATTGTTATTCCATGCGATGAACAACTATGATTTAATGTGAAATTTCACTATCATTTCATTAAACTAAAAACTGTCATTTATTATAAACAACCACTAACATTTCAACTTTTCATGTAATTTACTATCTACAAATCATATGAATGACAAATAAATGTAAATTTAATAATTGATTTAATGTCATTTAATAAACAACTAATAATCAATTTTTCTTGTCACAATGTTATCATTATTTCATTCGATGTTAAAACTTGCAAAAAGAATGTTAATCGTGAGTGGAAACTCACCTTGCGTGGATTTGACGATGGATACAAGAAAACACAAGATTGCCAATAGAAGGTAGCAACACAAGCAAAATAAATTGAAGATTTTCCTTTTTTCTGTCTCCAGTTTTTTTTTAGAAGAGGGGAGACAATATATTATAATTTTAGGAAGAAAATGTTGATTTATTGAGAGAAATTAGGATTTATAGAAAGAGATGGAGATTTCCAAGGAGAGAGGTCCGGGTTTGACATTGAGAGAGAGAGAGAGAGAAGAGGGAGTAGAATTTAAGTTTAGAAAAAGAAGATTTAAAGAGCGTAGGAATGTGAATAAAATGATTGTTGGGTTTGTGATTTAATATAGGTAGCAAAATAAGTGAAAAGAAAATAAAGAAGGAAGGACTATAAGCTATATTTTTGAAACTAGATGCGTGAAAATAAGGTAAAGAAATTAATATGTGATTAATGATGAAATAGAGTGGAAAGAAATACACGATAAATTTTCCTAAGATGTTTCTTTGTATAATGCAAATTACTATTAAATTAAATGTGGCTGACTAAGACTGAGGTGGCAATACTAATTTCTTATTCAATATTCAAAAGTAAACCATAGAGGGAAAGAAATTAAATAGAAAGAAATGAATATATGATTAATTGTCTGATGTTGACAGTTAGAAATTTTGTGACTTTTCAAGTTTTCAAACACATAATATTAGAATTTCAAAATTTAAGGAACCCATTCAACGGATAGGTAAGATTAAATATAAGAGAAATACACACACATTGAATTGGTTTGTTTTTGGAGAGAAATCATGAAGGGAAAAGAGAAAAGGAGAAATAAGGGATGTAAAGTTAAGGAATGAGAATATGAAGTAAAATGCATGAAAAATAGGACGAAGGGAAAGAAATTAATAAAATGAAGGAAAACAAATTTAATAGAATTAAGGAAAGAAATGAATGTTGCATTAAGGAAACAACGAAGAGGGAAAGGCATTGAAAACGAATGCAACTATTCGCATTTCAAAAATTTGTTAATTAATGAACGTTACACTTTGAATTGATAGGAGGAAAGTATTAAAGGGGATGGCCAAAGATATATACAAGTATGTTGTTAAAAAAAACAATCTAGAATATACACATTATTTTCAATCAATCTTTCAGTAGAAATTAATAAATTTCAATAATAACATCATAAATTTAGTTTAAATACCATTTTAAATTCAATAATTTAATTTAATTCAACAACTTTAACGGTTAAATTTTATGGGATGTTACACATTGTACTTCGTAACACAACCGATTAGTTGCTATTGATGATATATCTGTGGTGGCATATAATTTATTCTCTTAGCTTAACACTCTTCTTCGAGACGTACGAGTTCAAAGGTTATATTATTAATAGAAACTGATCATATGTGTAAATTGACAACATGAAGTACTATGGATTGAAAGTACTTGTGATTGTTAGTTTTTCCCCACTTCGGGATATAAAATTATTTAGTATGTGGCTAAAGATTCAGGTAACCCTGAGAACTAAAAGTATAGGTGGGACCTAGTGCCTTAAATGGTCATAGGTTGGCGTAGTATTGCTCCGTTAGTGAGAGATGCATATGTGTGTGTGTGTATATATATATATATATATATATATCAAGCGAATAAAGGTGCGTGCCCTTTGCCCAGTTGATGGAGAAACCTCCCGATATTTAGTTGCATACGTTTTGTTATGCATGTATTATGGTATTCGGAATTTAAATCTCCAAGTGGTTTGGTTTAGATCCTGAAGTGAAAGCTACATTGATATAAAAGCTAGATATGTATTTCAAATGATTTGAAACAAGAAATATCGGGAATAAAGTCCAAAGAAATAACTTATGTAAAGTTAATTAGATTTTGGAAATCTTAGTTTGGAATCAAGCCTAGATGGGTAGGTTGAGGAATTGCATATTGTTTGATGCATCGTAAGCTCCATGAGTTTATTTTTGGTAGTTGTTTGTGCATTGGCATTCGTGTGTAGTAAACCCGTTTCCTGTTATGACATGGTCCCGTGATATGCCTCACTTTAAAATAAGTTAACTGTTGGGTTTCTCATACTAGTCCCATGACTGACTCATACACTACACCAGAAAATATTTTTGGTAGCATTAGAAAAACGCTACCATAACTTGTAGCAGCGTTTTAGAGAATGCTGCGATACGACATGCAACTAAAAGTCTAAATTTTTTGTTGCGTTGTAGGAAACGCAACCAAAAATCACAATACTGTAGCGTTTTTAACATGCAACTAAATTGTTTTATGTAGCATTTTTTATACGCAACTATATAATTTTTTATATTACTTTACATTCATTTCTGTAGCATTTTTAAAACGCTGCTAAAAGTTATTGGTTGTTTAACAACATATTTTATGCTATTATTTATGATTAATTATTTGTACCATTTCCAATAACCGCTTACATAATATCTATATTAAAATAATTGATCAGTCACATGATTTTCATAGTCAAACCAATAACTAAACCACATAATTAACATATAAAAATAAAAAATCAATCATATCATTATCATACTCAAATAATTTAAAAAACACACTAATCACATAATCAAATTTAATATCAGTTCGATTGTAGTTTTTAAAAATATGTCACATACCACAAGCTTTCACAAACAAGTTTATACAAATAGTACTAACAAAATACGACAACATATGAAACACCCCACCTCCGTTAGGGTCACTCTCAAAGGGAATGCCCTAATTTTGGTGGAGGTTTATAAGTGTAAGTCACAGATATACAAGACAGATATAAGAACACATATTTTTTTGAACAGCGGAAAAACAACAACTTTTATTTCATTAAAAATACGTGTTACAACAACCATACCATAATTGTCTTACAATACTTCCAAAAACATAACATCTTCATAACTGTCTTGATTACATTATTTAAAGAAGCATAAAGAAAACATAAATAAACTGCAAAAGTCCCATAGTTGCTGTCCAAAGCCATAGTCTAAAACGAAAAGATCCAAGCAATACATTCTTTCTCTTCAAGCTGGATATGAAGGCTGGTCAAGCTGCGGTATTCCCTCCCTGTGGACCTGGGGGGGGGGAAACGGAAGAAAAGAAGACGAAAGAAAAGTAGAGTCAGACATAAAGCCTGAGTAAGTCTAGGACTATTCAGTCTATGAATAAAGAACTGGGTATGATAAGTATAAACTAGAAATGGGAAAGCACCATAAACTTAGTTAAGTTGTCTAGGGTCGAATATACTATCGTACCCCGTATTAATCTCTGTACCCATATAAACTAGTTCCCAACAGGCACCCCATAATCAGGGTGAAGTGATCCATTTTATGATGATCGGCTCCTACTCGCATAGTTACATGTGTCTTACGGCCCCCGATGTTGTAGTTACCCATGCTGGTCCCACCATGGGGTGTATCAAGTCCCATGGTGGCGACCCGACACAATCCTAGAATGCACAGGTATGCTACTGGTGCCCAGTGCCTTATTTTTCTGCGCCGGAGTGTGTGCACGCCCGCACCCCGTTAGAACCTACACTGCTGCACCACCGCCGTCGATTTGACCTCTTACAATCAGCCCAGTAATCGTGCCCCACCCTGCCTAGTTTCAGGGTATCATGATACCTTGTAGGGTTACTGCGAAAAGGGTCCCCCGCTACTAGGTTTTCTATTTCTAGCCAACATGCTAAGTTGGTTAAGTGTTTTATAAACCTAACCCCCAATCAGTCTGTTTAGTTTAGCATGTTCCATTTTGATTAAGTATTAATATAATTTACTTAATCCTATCAATCCTGACTCAGCCTTAATTGTCTTATTAAAGCCTTGACCTCTCACATTAGACAGGTATTGTTGTGGCTGCCTGTTGTCGGTTGGGTCCGGGCAGTCTTACGCCACAACTCAGTCTAACCTCGGGTCCTTATTGGGCTCCATGTTTAACCACCCACATTGGATAGGTATTGTTGTGACTACTGGACAGCCGGGCGGTTCCGGACAGGTTTACATCACAACTCAATCCAACCTCGGGTTAAACACATCGTATTTTCTACATTTACATATTTTGTCTTTCTTCTTTTTATATGTAAATATTTGCGGCCCATTATTCAAATTCATCTTTATTGGTTAAGATTTATTTATGCCACTTAATTGTTTTTCAAAGTTATTGGCGTGCGTCAAACAAGCCAACACATATGTTCTATATTTTTAACCCAAACGTCATTTCCCCCGTTTTATTCGTTCGTTCCAATGTAAGGTGTGTTGGGTTTAATACTTAAACCCAATTTAGCCATATGAAAAGGGGAGGCTATAACATGGTGTTTATAAGGTGACATAAAAAGGGGAGTGTGAACGCATGAACTTGCAACATACGATCTAATTATCATAAGATAGGCATATGTGAACTTGCAATTGTAACAACATATAATATAAGCAATACTTAAACATGAATCATTCTATTCACAAAATCATGGTGTAAACGAAACATGTAGTCTTGGCATAAATAGTACTTAAACATGAGCCACTCTAATCATATAATTATGGCATAATCATAATTAAACATGAGTCCTTATATGGTCATGGCATAAACATAATTGGTTATGAATCCTATTATTCATATAATCATGGGTTTTTGTCCAATCTATGTAACTTGTAAGGGGATGCAATTCTAGTGTAAATTTCTAATGTAACTTATGTGCCAAAAATATATTATCATATGATTAAGATAACAACATAAGCTTAGAAAACATGTTTTTAACTAGGCATAATAACAAACATAGCTTAGACATGTTCATAAAATTAATACAAGCTTACAACGACGCTTGCTTTTGTCACTATCACAAAATCATGATTTTTATACTTGAACTATGATGCCAATTTCAACATAACCTTCATATGAATCATAATACTTAGGTGAATCAAATTACACTAAAGATGACCATAAAATTTTACATCATGTTGTCATAACAATAGATCATAGACTTGCATGAATTTCAAAATAAACTATTACAACATATAGTTGTTGTTTCAACATGAATCTTATACTTGCATTTACCAAATGGGTGTTGTAAATAACTACCACAAACATGTAGTTTTCAATATGAATCATATGCTTGCATAAGTCCCAATCAAAATTCCATAACATGTGGTTGTCAACATAAGCCACATACTTGTATGAATCAAACCATAGCATTGCCAAATCGTTTAGAATCAAAAACATACAAATATAAGTCATTATCGCCACAATTCCATTTCGTTTCCAACGCAAATCGCGTACTTGCAAATATCCAATCGTATACCATAATATTCCCAAATCGTTTTGCATCAAAGCAACATACAAATATAGATTATTATCGCCACAATTCCATTTCTTACATTACACAAATCAACACAATTATTTAATTCATATCGGAATAGCACTCTACTTACAACGTATGACGAATCTTCAATTCAGGAATCTGAATTCTGAATTTGGAGATGCTATCCTTTGTTGTAGGCGTTGCTTTGATTGATTTGATGTTGCTTTAAGCTTTGAATTATCTCCTAGTTGTCTCTCTATTTCTGACGGCTACCTTCAGTCTCTCCTCAGCAGCATGACGGTCTCATCTCCATTTTAGTTTATGTGAATTAGGGTTAGACTTAGGTCCTTTTTATAGAATTTGTGAGTTAATTTAGACCGTCGATGAAGCTTGGTTCAATAATAGCCGTTCGTTTGAAGGAGAGACCAACCAGGAGCTGACACCTAGCCCTAGTGACAAGGCAAGGCTCAGAAAATCGACCAAACACAGACCTGGCCAGCCAGGACTTGACCAGACCTGACCAACAGGTCATTTTTGACCTGGGCGCACTTGGCAGGTGCGCCAGGTCAAAAATGTACTGGCGCACTTCCCAAGTGCGCCAGTGCATTTTTGTTCTGGCGCACTTCCCAAGTGCGCCAGTGCATTCTGACTCGTTTTCCGGTTTTTCGCCCAACTTCGTTCATCCATATCTTCTTCATACGATATCCGTTTTACGCAAACTCAGACTCTATCTCAAGCAGAATTCCGAGACGAACGCAATGGCGTATCCCGTTTCCCTTAATTCTTTGTTTTAAAATTATTTATAGTTTAATTTATGAATTTCACAGTTATATAATACACGGGGTGTTACATTCTCCCCCACTTAAAAAGATTTCGTCCCCGAAATCTTCAAGTTCAGGAAGAATGTACATCCTAACGTCCAAACATCCATCTACTCATCCATCAAACACGAGCATCCATTGTCCTTAAAAGACTTCTAATGCTTCGTGATCATATGAGAAGTGTGTGTGTACATGTACTTATCTAATGCAAAATCAGGCGGTCTACTGATTCAGTTGACCTCCTTAATGCGAATTATGTAAGTGCTATGAATCCATAATGAATGCAAATCCCCCTATTCATGATTCTACATGAGTGCACAATCATTCATACACATGCAACATCCATATGACAACACATTAAAGTTCAACCATATACAAATGCAAACATATATGCATATGCAAAATGAAGTGACTGAGCCGATCTAAAGCCTAGATTGTGTGTGTATATGCAACCACGAGCAACCACTAGCAATCACTTGCAACCACTTGCAACCATCATCCATAACATGTTTCAACTACATGTTTTCATCCAAAGAGTTTCTACCTAAAAGATAGGGTCGAGGAGATATACCTAAAAAGACAGATAAAAGCGCAACTTAAGGAAAAAGGAAAGATCAAAGATGTACCCTCGAAAAGAAAAGGGTAGGCTGCGCGTATTTTAGCTTCAGTTTCCCAAGTTGCATCTCCTTCAGCGTCGCTCCACTGAACTTTGACGAGCTTGACTTCGCGGTTGCGTAGCTTTTTCACTTCCGTTCCTAATATGCGGGTTGGAACTTTTCTTATGGTTGCTTCGCGTTCCACTTCAGCTTCTTCTAGGATATTTGGCTCTACCACTTCAGCAGACTCATGTAGACATTTCCGGAGATGTGAAACATGAAAAACGTTGTGAACTCCGGCCAGCTTTTCGGGTAGCTCTAGTCTATAGGCCATTTTCCCAATTTTCTCGATGATAGGGAATGGCCCTACGAACCTTGGTGCTAGCTTTCCTGTGGTTCCAAAACGAACAACGTTCCTTAGCGAAGATACCTTAAGAAAAACTCTGTCTCCAACCTCAAATTCAAGGTCGGTCCTCCTTTTGTCGGCGTAGGACTTTTGTCTGTCTTGGGCCGTCTTCATCCTTCTTCGTATTAAGTCTACTTTTTCTGTAGTTTCTCGGATCATATCTGGTCCAAGTATGAGCTTATCAGTAGACTCCCACCAACAAGTGGGCGATCGACAAGATCTTCCATATAAAGCTTCGAAGGGCGCCATTCCGATGGTTGCTTGATAGCTGTTGTTGTAGGCAAATTCCACCAAAGGAAGATGGTCTTCCCATGTCCCTCCGAAGTAAAGGACGCACAATCTTAAAAGGTCCTCCAAAACTCTGTTCACTCTTTCTGTTTGGTCGTCGATTTGGGGATGATAGGCTGTGCTCAAGCATAACTGCGTTCCTACTGCTTCTTGCAGACTCCGCCAAAACTCACTGGTGAAGATAGGGTCTCGGTCACTAACAATGCTGGATGGTATTCCATGGAGTCGAACGATTTCCTTGAGGTAAAGAGGTGCTAGGGATGAGGCAGTTCTTTTACTTTTGACAGGTAAAAAGTGGGCGCTTTTAGTAAGCCTATCCACTATTACCCAAATGCTAGTGTTGCCTCTCCTAGACCTAGGCAGCCCATCGATGAAGTCCATTGAGATGCTATCCCACTTCCACTGCGGGACCTCTAGAGGATGTAGCAGACCGCCAGGCTTTTTCTGTTCCGCCTTAACCTGTTGGCACACCATACACTTAGAAACGAATTCTGCCACATCCTTTTTCATGCCGTTCCAGAAGAAAGTTCTTTTTATGTCCTTGTACATTTTATCTCCGCCTGGGTGTATCGTCATCTTGGAGTGATGTGCTTCCTCGAGAACCCTCTTTACTAAGTCCCATAGTTGCTGTCCAAAGCCATAGTCTAAAACAAAAAGATCCAAGCAATACATTCTTTCTCTTCAAGCTGGATATGAAGGCTGGTAAAGCTGCGGTATTCCCTCCCTGTGGACCTGGGGGGGAAACGGAAGAAAAGAAGACGAAAGAAAAGTAGAGTCAGACATAAAGCCTGAGTAAGTCTAGGACTATTCAGTCTATGAATAAAGAACTGGGTATGAAAAGTATAAACTAGAAATGGGAAAGCACCATAAACTTAGTTAAGTTGTCTAGGGTCGAATATACTATCGTACCCCGTATTATTCTCTGTACCCATATAAACTAGTTCCCAACAGGCACCCCATAATCAGGGTGAAGTGATCCATTTTATGATGATCGGCTCCTACTCGCATAGTTACATGTGTCTTACGGCCCCCGATGTTGTAGTTACCCATGCTGGTCCCACCATGGGGTGTATCAAGTCCCATGGTGGCGACCCGACACAATCCTAGAATGCACAGGTATGCTACTGGTGCTCAGTGCCTTATTTTTCTGCGCCGGAGTGTGTGCACGCCCGCACCCCGTTAGAACCTACACTGCTGCACCACCGCCGTCGATTTGACCTCTTACAATCAGCCCAGTAATCGTGCCCCACCCTGCCTAGTTTCAGGGTATCATGATACCTTGTAGGGTTACTGCGAAAAGGGTCCCCCGCTACTAGGTTTTCTATTTCTAGCCAACATGCTAAGTTGGTTAAGTGTTTTATAAACCTAACCCCCAATCAGTCTGTTTAGTTTAGCATGTTCCATTTTGATTAAGTATTAATATAATTTACTTAATCCTATCAATCCTGACTCAGCCTTAATTGTCTTATTAAAGCCTTGACCTCTCACATTAGACAGGTATTGTTGTGGCTGCCTGTTGCCGGTTGGGTCCGGGCAGTCTTACGCCACAACTCAGTCTAACCTTGGGTCCTTATTGGGCTCCATGTTTAACCACCCACATTGGATAGGTATTGTTGTGACTACTGGACAGTCGGGCGGTTCCGGGCAGGTTTACATCACAACTCAATCCAACCTCGGGTTAAACACATCGTATTTTCTACATTTACATATTTTGTCTTTCTTCTTTTTATATGTAAATATTTGCGGCCCATTATTCAAATTCATCTTTATTGGTTAAGATTTATTTATGCCACTTAATTGTTTTTCAAAGTTATTGGCGTGCGTCAAACAAGCCAACACATATGTTCTATATTTTTAACCCAAACGTCATTTCCCCCGTTTTATTCGTTCGTTCCAATGTAAGGTGTGTTGGGTTTAATACTTAAACCCAATTTAGCCATATGAAAAGGGGAGGCTATAACATGGTGTTTATAAGGTGACATAAAAAGGGGAGTGTGAACGCATGGACTTGCAACATACGATCTAATTATCATAAGATAGGCATATGTGAACTTGCAATTGTAACAACATATAATATAAGCAATACTTAAACATGAATCATTCTATTCACAAAATCATGGTGTAAACGAAACATGTAGTCTTGTCATAAATAGTACTTAAACATGAGCCACTCTAATCATATAATTATGGCATAATCATAATTAAACATGAGTCCTTATATGGTCATGGCATAAACATAATTGGTTATGAATCCTATTATTCATATAATCATGGGTTTTTGTCCAATCTATGTAACTTGTAAGGGGATGCAATTCTAGTGTAAATTTCTAATGTAACTTATGTGCCAAAAATATATTATCATATGATTAAGATAACAACATAAGCTTAGAAAACATGTTTTTAACTAGGCATAATAACAAACATAGCTTAGACATGTTCATAAAATTAATACAAGCTTACAATGACGCTTGCTTTTGTCACTATCACAAAATCATGATTTTTATACTTGAACTATGATGCCAATTTCAACATAACCTTCATATGAATCATAATACTTAGGTGAATCAAATTACACTAAAGATGACCATAAAATTTTACATCATGTTGTCATAACAATAGATCATAGACTTGCATGAATTTCAAAATAAACTATTACAACATATAGTTGTTGTTTCAACATGAATCTTATACTTGCATTTACCAAATGGGTGTTGTAAATAACTACCACAAACATGTAGTTTTCAATATGAATCATATGCTTGCATAATTCCCAATCAAAATTCCACAACATGTGGTTGTCAACATAAGCCACATACTTGTATGAATCAAACCATAGCATTGCCAAATCATTTAGAATCAAAAACATACAAATATAAGTCATTATCGCCACAATTCCATTTCGTTTCCAACGCAAATCGCGTACTTTCAAATATCCAATCGTATACAATAATATTCCCAAATCGTTTTGCATCAAAGCAACATACAAATATAGATTATTATCGCCACAATTCCATTTCTTACATTACACAAATCAACACAATTATTTAATTCATATCGGAATAGCACTCTACTTACAACGTATGACGAATCTTCAATTCAGGAATCTGAATTCTGAATTTGGAGATGCTATCCTTTGTTGTAGGCGTTGCTTTGATTGATTTGATGTTGCTTTAAGCTTTGAATTATCTCCTAGTTGTCTCTCTATTTCTGACGGCTACCTTCAGTCTCTCCTCAGCAGCATGACGGTCTCATCTCCATTTTAGTTTATGTGAATTAGGGTTAGACTTAGGTCCTTTTTATAGAGTTTGTGAGTTAATTTAGACCGTCGATGAAGCTTGGTTCAATAATAGCCGTTCGTTTGAAGGAGAGACCAACCAGGAGCTGACACCTAGCCCTAGTGACAAGGCAAGGCTCAGAAAATCGACCAAACACAGACCTGGCCAGCCAGGACTTGACCAGACCTGACCAGCAGGTCATTTTTGACCTGGGCGCACTTGGCAGGTGCGCCAGGTCAAAAATGTACTGGCGCACTTCCCAAGTGCGCCAGTGCATTTTTGTTCTGGCGCACTTCCCAAGTGCGCCAGTGCATTCTGACTCGTTTTCCGGTTTTTCGCCCAACTTCGTTCGTCCATATCTTCTTCATACGATATCCGTTTTACGCAAACTCAGACTCTATCTCAAGCAGAATTCCGAGATGAACGCAATGGCGTATCCCGTTTCCCTTAATTCTTTGTTTTAAAATTATTTATAGTATAATTTATGAATTTCACAGTTATATAATACACGGGGTGTTACATTCTCCCCCACTTAAAAGGATTTCGTCCCCGAAATCTTCAAGTTCAGGAAGAATGTACATCCTAACGTCCATACATACATCTACTCATCCATCAAACACGAGTATCCATTGTCCTTAAAAGACTTCTAATGCTTCATGATCATATGCGAAGTGTGTGTGTACATGTACTTATTTAATGCAAAATCAGGCGGTCTACTGATTCAGTTGACCTCCTTAATGCGAATTATGTAAGTGCTATGAATCCATAATGAATGCAAATCCCCCTATTCATGATTCTACATGAGTGCACAATCATTCATACACATGCAACATCCATATGACAACACATTAAAGTTCAACCATATATGAATGCAAACATATATGCATATGCAAAATGAAGTGACTGAGCCGATCTAAAGCCTAGATTGTGTGTGTATATGCAACCACGAGCAACCACTAGCAATCACTTGCAACCACTTGCAACCATCATCCATAACATGTTTCAACTACATGTTTTCATCCAAAGAGTTTCTACCTAAAAGATAGGGTCGAGGAGATATACCTAAAAAGATAGATAAAAGCGCAACTTAAGGAAAAAGGAAAGATCAAAGATGTACCCTCGAAAAGAAAAGGGTAGGCTGCGCGTATTTTAGCTTCAGTTTCCCAAGTTGCATCTCCTTCAGCGTCGCTCCACTGAACTTTGACGAGCTTGACTTCGCGGTTGCGTAGCTTTTTCACTTCCGTTCCTAATATGCGGGTTGGAACTTTTCTTATGGTTGCTTCGCGTTCCACTTCAGCTTCTTCTAGGATATTTGGCTCTACCACTTCAGCAGACTCATGTAGACATTTCCGGAGATGTGAAACATGAAAAACGTTGTGAACTCCGGCCAGCTTTTCGGGTAGCTCTAGTCTATAGGCCATTTTCCCAATTTTCTCGATGATAGGGAATGGCCCTACGAACCTTGGTGCTAGCTTTCCTGTGGTTCCAAAACGAACAACGTTCCTTAGCGAAGATACCTTAAGAAAAACTCTGTCTCCAACCTCAAATTCAAGGTCGGTCCTCCTTTTGTCGGCGTAGGACTTTTGTCTGTCTTGGGCCGTCTTCATCCTTCTTCGTATTAAGTCTACTTTTTCTGTAGTTTCTCGGATCATATCTGGTCCAAGTATGAGCTTATCAGTAGACTCCCACCAACAAGTGGGCGATCGACACGGTCTTCCATATAAAGCTTCGAAGGGCGCCATTCCGATGGTTGCTTGATAGCTGTTGTTGTAGGCAAATTCCACCAAAGGAAGATGGTCTTCCCATGTCCCTCCGAAGTAAAGGACGCACAGTCTTAAAAGGTCCTCCAAAACTCTGTTCACTCTTTCTGTTTGGTCGTCGATTTGGGGATGATAGGCTGTGCTCAAGCATAACTGCGTTCCTACTGCTTCTTGCAGACTCCGCCAAAACTCACTGGTGAAGATAGGGTCTCGGTCACTAACAATGCTGGATGGTATTCCATGGAGTCGAACGATTTCCTTGAGGTAAAGAGATGCTAGGGATGAGGCAGTTCTTTTACTTTTGACAGGTAAAAAGTGGGCGCTTTTAGTAAGCCTATCCACTATTACCCAAATGCTAGTGTTGCCTCTCCTAGACCTAGGCAGCCCATCGATGAAGTCCATTGAGATGCTATCCCACTTCCACTGCGGGACCTCTAGAGGATGTAGTAGACCGCCAGGCTTTTTCTGTTCCGCCTTAACCTGTTGGCACACCATACACTTAGAAACGAATTCTGCCACATCCTTTTTCATGCCGTTCCAGAAGAAAGTTCTTTTTA
This sequence comes from Allium sativum, assembly GCA_030737875.1. NCBI lineage: Eukaryota > Viridiplantae > Streptophyta > Magnoliopsida > Asparagales > Amaryllidaceae > Allium > Allium sativum. The sequence goes on from CM060926.1 coordinate 537,138,890, forward strand.
TGTCCTTGTACATTTTATCTCCGCCTGGGTGTATCGTCATCTTGGAGTGATGTGCTTCCTCGAGAACCCTCTTTACTAAATCCCTTGTCTGTGGGACGCATAGTGTTCCGTCTCGCCTTAGCCAACCCTTATCGTCGATGGAGTATCTGTTGAGGTGACTTGAAGTCTCACCCCTAATTAGCCTATCAATCGTTTCCATAAGCTGAGGGTCTTCGCGTTGTGCTGTCCCTATTGAGTCCACTAAAGTCGGGCGCACTTCGAGAGATGCTAGCAAGCCTGGTACAAAATCGGAGGAAGGCCTAAAGTCGAAGCTGGCTATAAACTCTAGGCTTTGTCTTTCAACAAACAGCGGGCTTACGGTCAATTTCTTTCGGCTCAACGCGTCTGCCACTACGTTGCCTTTGCCCGGTGTGTAGGAGATCTCAAAATCGTACGAGGCAAGGAACTCCATCCATCTTTGTTGCCTCAAGTTAAGATCTTTCTGCGAGAAAAGATATTTCAACGATTTATGGTCAGTGTAAAGTTCGAACTTCTCACCTAGGAGATAGTGTCGCCAAGACTTGAGTGCAAAGACGATGGCAGCTAACTCAAGATCGTGGGTCGGGTAGTTCTTTTCGTGCACTTTCAACTGCCTCCCGCCATAAGCTACTACCCTTCCTTCTTGTATTAAGACGGCGCCTAGCCCTGTCCCACATGCATCTGTATAAACAGTGAACATCTTGCTTCCATCTGGCAACGTCAAAACTGGGGCTGTTGTAAGAGCCCTTTTTAGTCGCTGGAAAGCAAACTCGCAATCCAAGTCCCAATTGAACGCTAGATTCTTCTTGGTCAATTTCGTGAGCGGAGCTGAGATTCTCGAAAAATCCTTTATGAACTTTCGATAGAAACCTGCTAGTCCTAGAAAACTTCGGACCTCAGTTGCATTCCTTGGTGTCTTCCAATCCTGTACCGCCACTACCTTAGCAGGGTCCACTGCTAACCCTTGTTTGGATACTATGTGCCCAAGGAACCTCACCTCTTCTCTCCAAAAGTGGCATTTGGAGAATTTGGCTTTTAGCTGATGGACTTGCAGAGTTTCCATGATTGCCCTTAAGTGCTGAGCATGTTCCTCTTCACTCTTTGAGAAGATAAGGATATCGTCTACGAAGACCACTACGAACTTATTGAGGAAATCTCTGAATACCCTACTCATCAGGTCCACGAAGTAAGCAGGTGCATTTATCAAGCCGAAAGGCATGACAAGCCATTCAAAGAAGCCGTCTGGGGTTCTGAGTGCCGTTTTATCGATACTATCTTCAGCCACCCTTAGCTGATGAAAACCGGTCGCTAAATCGAGTTGGGAGAAAACAGACGCTCCTACAAGCTGATCAAACAAATCGTCAATTCTGGGGAGAGGGTGCCTATTCTTTTTCGTTAGCTTGTTGAGCTCCCTATAGTCAACACATAGACGGAGTGAACCATCCGCCTTTGTAGCGAACACCACTGGAGCGCCCCATTCTGAAATGCTCCTCCTAATTAACCCCTTTTCTAGAAGCTCTTTAATCTGTTTACTGAGCTCTTTCCTTTCCCGTAGAGCCATGTGTCTAATGGGCAACGCAACGGGCTTTGCATTATCTACAAGGTATATGCGGAAGTCTATCTCCCGCTTCGGAGGCAAGCCCTTCACCTCTTCGAAGACATCCGGATATTCCCGGACCACTCTAACTGATTGCAAATTTTCAACAGAGGCATCTAGCGATTCAAGGTAACTAAGCATAACCGCATACGGGGGATTACAAGAAATTTCCAAAGTATTACCGAGCTGGGTTAGGAGCCTAACAACCCTTTTCTCACAATCAAGGATGGCCCCATTACTGGATAGCCAATCCATGCCCAAAATCAAACCATATCCCGAAAAGCCCAAAACAAAGGCACTACATTGAAATTCTACGCTTAGAATAGAAATTTTCAATCCCAAACAGATCATAGACAAATGAGCTGGGCCCCCAATTGGGTTTGAAACAATTAAGGGGTCCTCTACCATACTAGTTTTTAGGTGCAGAGATTCTACTAAAGCAAACGAGATAAAGGAGTGTGATGCGCCAAAATAAAATAAAGTGCGAACGGGGTGATCATAAAGATAAACTACACTTTCTACAGAAGTATTTATACCTCGCTGTTGCAGAGGTGGCGCTTCTAGCACATGAACTTGTGCCCCTGAGGTGGATCCAGCCCTCTGCCCCTGTCCTCGTTTCTTTGGGCAGTCCTTATCCCTGTGGCCTGTCTCACCGCAAGAAAAGCACCCACCATTCTCCTTGGCCTTCTTTTTCCGGCAATCTTTCACTAAGTGCCCCACTCTGCCACAGAAATTACACTTCCTCTTCTCTTTGTTGCCTTTCCCACCCTTCTTAAAGTCTGTCTTCTTAGGCTGCAAACCCTCTTTCTTCCCTTGAGAGCTTTCTTCCTTTGTCTCCTTCTTTCCCTTATCCTCTTCGTTCAGCAATGCCATTTGTACCAACCTTTCATATGTAGCTCCCATGGGTATATGGGTCATGGCCAAACTGTGTAATGGCTCATTCAACCCTTTGACGAAACGGAGAGCCTTCTTGTGCGGGGTGTTGACTAGGTCCAGCCCAAACCTAGCCAGCTCATCGAACTGATTAACATACTCTTTGACTGTCTTGTTCCCTTGCTTAAGAAATAAGAATTTTTCCAGCTGCAAACTCCTTTCCACATCTGAGAGAAATTTAGCCTCAAACCTTGCCCTAAAGTACTCCCATGTCTCCACTGGTCTTTCTGCATTAGTGACTTCCCACCAGTAGGAAGCCTCGCCCTTTAGTAGCCATACTGCAAGTTGTACTTTCTGTCTATCTTCTACCTCAAAGATGATGAATAAGTCCTCGGTTTCTTTCAGCCAATTTCTAGCTGCCACGAAGGACTCAGTTCCATGAAAATCCTTTCCTCCCATAGCTTTAAAATCTTTACATATCTTAGCAAACGTGTTTCCCCATGGAGGAGGTGGAGGAAGAGGTGCTGCTGCAGCTGGGGGAGGAGGAACGGTAGGACCTGGCTGAGTGGCCCTTGCTTCTAAGAACCGCCTAAACCAACCAGGTATTGGTACACCCTCTGGCAAGTTAAGTTCTTCGGACATGCTGAAACAAAAAGGATAGATTCAAAACGAAGGATAAGAGATAGTACCTATGGCTTTGGGGAGGGGGGGACTTTGCCTTTTTAAAATAAAATAATATTTTTCTTTTAAAAATGCTTCTTTAAATTTCCTTTTTGAAAATAAATTTTCAAAGCTTTTTATCTTATCTGGTAAACCTATGCTCTGATACCAAGTGAAACACCCCACCTCCGTTAGGGTCACTCTCAAAGGGAATGCCCTAATTTTGGTGGAGGTTTATAAGTGTAAGTCACAAATATACAAGACAGATATAAGAACACATATTTTTTTGAACAGCGGAAAAACAACAACTTTTATTTCATTAAAAATACGTGTTACAACAACCATACCATAATTGTCTTACAATACTTCCAAAAACATAACATCTTCATAACTGTCTTGATTACATTATTTAAAGAAGCATAAAGAAAACATAAATAAACTGCAAAAGTCCCATAGTTGCTGTCCAAAGCCATAGTCTAAAACAAAAAGATCCAAGCAATACATTCTTTCTCTTCAAGCTGGATATGAAGGCTGGTCAAGCTGCGGTATTCCCTCCCTGTGGACCTGGGGGGGAAACGGAAGAAAAGAAGACGAAAGAAAAGTAGAGTCAGACATAAAGCCTGAGTAAGTCTAGGACTATTCAGTCTATGAATAAAGAACTGGGTATGATAAGTATAAACTAGAAATGGGAAAGCACCATAAACTTAGTTAAGTTGTCTAGGGTCGAATATACTATCGTACCCCGTATTAATCTCTGTACCCATATAAACTAGTTCCCAACAAGCACCCCATAATCAGGGTGAAGTGATCCATTTTATGATGATCGGCTCCTACTCGCATAGCTACATGTGTCTTACAGCCCCCGATGTTGTAGTTACCCATGCTGGTCCCACCATGGGGTGTATCAAGTCCCATGGTGGCGACCCGACACAATCCTAGAATGCACAGGTATGCTACTGGTGCCCACTGCCTTATTTTTCTACGCCGGAGTGTGTGTACGCCCGCACCCCGTTAGAACCTACACTGCTGCACCACCGCCGTCGATTTGACCTCTTACAATCAGCCCAGTAATCGTGCCCCACCCTGCCTAGTTTCAGGGTATCATGATACCTTGTAGGGTTACTGCGAAAAGGGTCCCCCGCTACTAGGTTTTCTATTTCTAGCCAACATGCTAAGTTGGTTAAGTGTTTTATAAACCTAACCCCCAATCAGTCTGTTTAGTTTAGCATGTTCCATTTTGATTAAGTATTAATATAATTTACTTAATCCTATCAATCCTGACTCAGCCTTAATTGTCTTATTAAAGCCTTGACCTCTCACATTAGACAGGTATTGTTGTGGCTGCCTGTTGCCGGTTGGGTCCGGGCAGTCTTACGCCACAACTCAGTCTAACCTCGGGTCCTTATTGGGCTCCATGTTTAACCACCCACATTGGATAGGTATTGTTGTGACTACTGGACAACTGGGCGGTTCCGGGCAGGTTTACATCACAACTCAATCCAACCTCAGGTTAAACACATCGTATTTTCTACATTTACATATTTTGTCTTTCTTCTTTTTATATGTAAATATTTGCGGCCCATTATTCAAATTCATCTTTATTGGTTAAGATTTATTTATGCCACTTAATTGTTTTTCAAAGTTATTGGCGTGCGTCAAACAAGCCAACACATATGTTCTATATTTTTAACCCAAACGTCATTTCCCCCGTTTTATTCGTTCGTTCCAATGTAAGGTGTGTTGGGTTTAATACTTAAACCCAATTTAGCCATATGAAAAGGGGAGGCTATAACATGGTGTTTATAAGGTGACATAAAAAGGGGAGTGTGAACGCATGAACTTGCAACATACGATCTAATTATCATAAGATAGGCATATGTGAACTTGCAATTGTAACAACATATAATATAAGCAATACTTAAACATGAATCATTCTATTCACAAAATCATGGTGTAAACGAAACATGTAGTCTTGGCATAAATAGTACTTAAACATGAGCCACTCTAATCATATAATTATGGCATAATCATAATTAAACATGAGTCCTTATATGGTCATGGCATAAACATAATTGGTTATGATTTCTATTATTCATATAATCATGGGTTTTTGTCCAATCTATGTAACTTGTAAGGGGATGCAATTCTAGTGTAAATTTCTAATGTAACTTATGTGCCAAAAATATATTATCATATGATTAAGATAACAACATAAGCTTAGAAAACATGTTTTTAACTAGGCATAATAACAAACATAGCTTAGACATGTTCATAAAATTAATACAAGCTTACAACGACGCTTGCTTTTGTCACTATCACAAAATCATGATTTTTATACTTGAACTATGATGCCAATTTCAACATAACCTTCATATGAATCATAATACTTAGGTGAATCAAATTACACTAAAGATGACCATAAAATTTTACATCATGTCGTCATAACAATAGATCATAGACTTGCACGAATTTCAAAATAAACTATTACAAATATAGTTGTTGTTTCAACATGAATCTTATACTTGCATTTACCAAATGGGTGTTGTAAATAACTACCACAAACATGTAGTTTTCAATATGAATCATATGCTTGCATAAGTCCCAATCAAAATTCCACAACATGTGGTTGTCAACTAAGCCACATACTTGTATGAATCAAACCATAGCATTGCGAAATCGTTTAGAATCAAAAACATACAAATATAAGTCATTATCGCCACAATTCCATTTCGTTTCCAACACAAATCGCGTACTTGCAAATATCCAATCGTATACCATAATATTCCCAAATCGTTTTGCATTAAAGCAACATACAAATATAGATTATTATCGCCACAATTCCATTTCTTACATTACGCAAATCAACACAATTATTTAATTCATATCGGAATAGCACTCTACTTACAACGTATGACGAATCTTCAATTCAGGAATCTGAATTCTGAATTCTGAATTTGGAGATGCAATCCTTTGTTGTAGGCGTTGCTTTGATTGATTTGATGTTGCTTTAAGCTTTGAATTATCTCCTAGTTGTCTCTCTATTTCTGACGGCTACCTTCAGTCTCTCCTCAGCAGCATGACGGTCTCATCTCCATTTTAGTTTATGTGAATTAGGGTTAGACTTAGGTCCTTTTTATAGAGTTTGTGAGTTAATTTAGACCGTCGATGAAGCTTGGTTCAATAATAGCCGTTCGTTTGAAGGAGAGACCAACCAGGAGCTGACACCTAGCCCTAATGACAAGGCAAGGCTCAGAAAATCGACCAAACACAGACCTGGCCAGCCAGGACTTGACCAGACCTGACCAGCAGGTCATTTTTGACCTGGGCGCACTTGGCAGGTGCGCCAGGTCAAAAATGTACTGGCGCACTTCCCAAGTGCGCCAGTGCATTTTTGTTCTGGCGCACTTCCCAAGTGCGCCAGTGCATTCTGACCCATTTTCCGGTTTTTCGCCCAACTTCGTTCGTCCATATCTTCTTCATACGATATTCGTTTTACGCAAACTCAGACTCTATCTCAAGCAGAATTCCGAGACGAACGCAATGGCGTATCCCGTTTCCCTTAATTCTTTGTTTTAAAATTATTTATAGTTTAATTTATGAATTTCACAGTTATATAATACACGGGGTGTTACAACATATATAACAATTAAAGCCTTGTTCATTGCTTGATTACCAATAATTATTTATACATGTCTTTTTGGTGCGTCTTTCAAACTCTAGAGAGCAAAAAACAAGGACATTAGTAGATTTATGATAATAGGTATCTAATTATTAATACTGAACCATAACAGGTATTTTAATTTTTTAACACTTAAAAAAGTCACTTAATGGATGATATTAATGTACTTGGTTTTTATTTAACAAGCAATGAATTAAGTTTACCCACAATCATAGTTTTCAATTATTTTGAATGTAAAGCATGCTTATAACAACCAGGTGGTGCTAGCATTCGTAAGTGATGTTTGCACATGACGAGGCTGCAATTCAATGCTGAGTTTTCAATGGGCAATTTATGAGTGCATGGAACATTAGAAATACCTTCGTTCTGTTTAGTTTCAACTACACGTTGAACCAAATACTTATCAACTCTATGTTGTGCCAATGCATGGCCAATAAACTCAGTCGTACTCTCTTCTAACTCATAAATACTGCACCATTACACTTTCCTACCAAATAGAAACAAGTTGCATATAATTCAAGTATAAGAAACTAATAAAATAGTAGGTACTCACAAAACTAATTCTCGTGTGGTAATTGTATTGAGATCAAATCCCCCATGTATTTTAGGATCATTCTCTTCTTAGTCTTGTATGTATATAAAGAACTTTTTTGCTCGCCTCTTTTCAAACAGTCCCATCATTACTGAATTAAGTGCATCCACATCTATTGCAAGTACATTATATATCTGTTAACTTATTCAGTAGTTCATAATGAATAGTTAAACTAAATTCAACAGTATTATTATATTACCTTCCCTTCTTTGTACATGAAGCTACCATCGACAACTATGAAGTTTATATATTAGATCACATTAGTGTGGATTAACACCTGAACTAGTTCACCATTCACCATTCACCATAGTACACTACAAAATCACATAAAAATGTTCAGAATGTGATGTACCAAACTTCGTAGAAAGTAAAGAGCTAGCATTTTCCAATAAACATGAAATACAACGATAAATATCACTGAGAATCATATATGTTTAGTTAATTAGAACCCAATATTGCTGCTTCTGTAGGCATACTGTGCATGCTGGTTTACGTTCACCACCGTGCTTATACAGAAATTGATGTGTTTTATTTGAAAAAACCAAGTGTATGCAAGAGTGTCATCAAAATCATCGAACACGAATGAGCTTCTATAGTGGAATAATTTATATGGTGAAGGTGGATCGAGGAAGAAGGAACTCAGCTATTTCATGTAAAAGAAAGCAATTATTTAGCACAAAATACCATTATATTTACTTCGAGTACACAAGTTTTGAAGAATATATTTATACAAAAGCGCCAAATTTTAGTAGGTACAAATAAAATACCTTGAGTGTAATTGCAGCACCTGTAGAGTGTGCAAAGCAAAAATAGGGAAATCATGGGTTTTCGGTCAGCACTTTCTCTAAGTAGGCTTTCCGTGGAAAGAATGGATCTATTGGAATAAGAACAATTCGTTTTGTATTACATATTCATTGACACATCAGAAAAACAGATTACCAAGTCATCATAAACATGATCCAGTGAATGTAGGCCATGCAACCAATCATTACCACCATGTCCTAGAAGAATTGAACAAAAGGCGTTGTACGGCTTACATTAATAAATTAACAAACCAAATACAAAAATAGAGACTTTCGCAGTGAACATATTTTGCTTGATTAGCAAATCCTATAATATAAATTAAATAAGATGCCACATCAATTAAAATGCAGAGTTAATAACTGGTATTAGTTAATGTAGAATACCATATGATTGGAGAAGAATGCCACGTTATCAAAATTCAATGAAGTCTGGCCAATCATATCATCTGAACTCATCAAAACATTGAAGTAAAAACCACAATCTTTCATGTAAATGTTATTAAGTATAATGAAACTAAAATCAAGATCTTTAATACCAATTTAATTTATTGTTGTTAGACTATGTGTACAAAATAGAGATAAATGAAAATAGAGATATTATAAATGTAAATAATTAAGACATCGTTTATAATCTATTAATATTTGAAATCTTTACTAATACAACATGAAAATGTATTTACCTGGGGGACTCATAGGAAGCCCACGCTTTATTTACCATGAAGTTCTCACGCCATCATGTATAGGGGTAGCTGTAGAAATAGATGACTTGTGAGTAACAAAGAAAATAATGCACACGTCCTGGTATATTAAAATGATGATTCCCCAATAATACTTCTCTTACATCGTAGCGCTAAATTACTATTGATTTATGAGATTATGAATTGAACTTAATTTTTACATAAGACGGACACTCAAAGGCCAAGTTTAAAAGGAATTCTAAGGCCTTTGCTGGTATAGCAAGAATTCAAAAACCCGGACTTAATGGCCATTGATATTCAAAAACCCTAAAACATATAGAGACAATTATAAAATTTCTCGAATGTTGTGGGTAAAACAATCATAATATTCACAGCCAATACTCCTCGCAAGCTTCTATTCAAATAAGCTAAATACAAATTTTGAGAAAATTTGGCAGTATCACAAAAAAAAAATTCAAAACGCCACACATGAATATATACATACCTCCAGGATCTCTCATGGGTGTTTGATAATGCATAGGAGTTCTAGAAGGGTGCATGGGTGTCTCACTCCTCAGTCCATAACGCATTGATTCGCTAAGTTAAAAATGAGTTTGTAAATATAGTTGTAATGAAATAAACAAGCGTGCGCATGAAAGCATATATACTACCGTAACGGGGATGCAGTAGCTGAACCATCAGAGATCTATCTTTTTAACTACAGAATAAAATGGTAATACGCCAGAGAAATTATTAAACAAAATATTTTATACAAGCTTAAGTACTTAGAAAATGGACCAAAGAAAATAAGATGTTCTCTAATCATATCAAAGACAATCCTAATCACTGGACTGGATTCAAATAGACTGATACAAATAAATAATTCAAATAAATTTCCTAGTTCGAATAATGGAATCAATTTTCTGCTTCAGCAGATAATCTAAATCAACTCATACTTTCAATGCACTAGGGGTCAGAGTTGATGAGGATCCGTAGGGACCATAACTCAACCAGCGCTGACCCTTACCATAAACCCAACCTTAGCTTAATTGCCTCCTTTGGTATTTCCTAATCGAAGAACTAGATTGTAACAACCCGAAAATCTGGGCCAGTTTAAAATTTTTATTTTGGCAATTTTAGCAAATTTTGATTATTTAAAATGAATTATTTTAAATAATATCGACGAAAATTTATTTTGAATATAATAGAACGTATATATTATATACGTCGTCGTTAGAATATATAATAATTATATATAATTATAAATAGAATTGAAAATGGCGCGGTAGTTCGATAATTCGATTTCAAATTTCATAATTTTTCGAATCAATATGTGAGCGTGGCAAAAGAAAATGCGTTTGACCATTTTCAGTTGATTTTAATCGACTGGAAATTGACCATTTTTCAAACGGTCTCAGAATTCGACGAAACTAGTTTTGTTAGGACCGTATCGTCAATACGAAGCTAGAAAATATTTTTCTGGAATTTTTCTAGTTAGTATGTGACCCCGGTAATTTGAAATGTACGTTTAAAATTCAATATAGTGATTTAAATGTAAATTTAACGAAAACTGATTGTAACAGCCGAATCAGGTTACGATACATATCCCATTGTGTTCGGAGTGGGGGTGAAACGCTATGGGCGACAGTCGGTGGGCCTCGTTTCGAAGTCGAATAAAAAGTCAACTTTTAGAAATTAAAATAATAATAAAAAAAAAATTCCCTCTCCCCTATACGTTCTGGCCCCCCCCCCAATTTCATATTTCAGAAGAATAAAAAAAAAAGAAAAAAAAAGAAAAAAAGAAAACGAGATCGTCCCTCCGCCCACCTCCCTATCCACCGCCGTACGCCTCGCCAGACTCCCCCTCCGCCATCCCTCTCTCTCTCCTCTCCATCCCTACCGAACTGATCTTCTATCGTGGAGCCTCGAGCGCAATTTTTTCTTCTCCAATCGAGCCGTTCGAGGCCATTTTCCGACTATTCGGAGGCGGCGAGTTCATCATGGGTGGCACGCGCGGGGAGCTGGCATGGCAGGCATGGACGTGGAGCACTCCGATCATCTTCTAGGGCATGGTGGGGCCCGCAATTTCAAACCCTAACTCTGAACAGTGCTTTGAACGGCGAGGACGAGTTCTACAGAGGAAGGTTTCTCTTTTTCATTTCCTGTTTAACTTATACATTGCTTAATTAATGATTGAAGTAATTAATTTTTGAAGTGAATAACATTGAAATAAAAATCAGTTTTTTTTTTATTTATATATGAAAATCATTTGTTTGAAAATCAAGTTTTTACGTGAAGAGCATTGGTTTAAAAATAGCAAGTGTTTTAAATAAATTTTAATTGATTTTATTTTCAGATTTTATTTGAATAACATTGGATTAAAAATGAAATTTATATATATATATATATATATATATATATATGAAAATAGATTGGTATTGGGAAAAAAAAGGGAAATATACGTTGTTTTGAATAGAAAAATATAATTTTTATATATTGAACATCGATAGAAAAATATAATTTTTATATATTGAACTTCGAAATAAAAATATAATTTTTATATATTGAACTTCGAAATAAAAATATGATTTTTATATATTGAATAGCGAAGTAAAATTCGATTTTTACATATGTAGTGAAAGCGGACAACGAAAGCGACAAAAAGCGAGTTGGCGAAGATTTCCTTCATTAGAAGTGCCGTGGAGCTAGGATAGCTATCGGTGAGAACTTCTCACTCAAATTCTATTTTTCTAGTTATATATATATATATATACTAGGATGCAGACGGTGCTTATTAGAAGCACCCGACACCCGTCCACATACCATGGACTTGTTTGTTTGGTTGTGTAGTTGGTTAGATTATTGGATTTGGATTTGATTGATTGGTTGAATTGGAAATTGATTAAAATTGATATGTGAATGGCGTGGGCCTTCACTAGACCGGGGATAAGGCTAGGCCTCGTCCCGTTCCTAGTATCGTGCCGTTATGCCGCCGAAATTTTCTAAAATAAGTTAGAAAAATAAAAATATCATTTTATTTAAAGAATGAATTGAATAGAAATTCATATGTTGGAATAAAATGTTTTGTCGTTAAAAATATAATTTTTAACGTGAAAGTGAATAAATAGATATTTATAAACAAATCAGCCGATTTGTTTATATACACTGATTTGACTGACATTGATTGGGTCGATAAATTTTACACATCGCCCAACTGCACAAATAAAATATGTGTTTGATTGTTTGAAACCCCACACGGGTGTTGGGATGAAATTTGAAGTTCACTCATCCTGATTGATTAAATATGTCGATCGATTGATTGACATGCTGTTATAAGCGTTAGATCTCTATATTTGATGCTTATACAGTGTAGTGCACTTTGGTTGATGGTTGATTATTTTTCAATGCTATATATACATGTGTTGTATGAAAATCCATATAATTAATTTTATATGGTAATTAATTGGGCCTCATTCCAGTTTAGAAATAGAAATATTTGAAATAGAAATATTTGAAATAGAAATATTCGAAATGGAATATTTGAAAATATCAATATATGAAGCCGTGTTGATTAGATTGACGCCATTTTGACGTGAACGATATTTATATCGATTTTAAAACGATTTCGAAATGAATTGAATTGAAAACAATTTCGAAATGAATTGAATTGAAAACGATTTCGAAATGAATTGAATTGAAAACGATTTCGAAATGAATTGAATTGAAAACGATTTCGAAATGAAATGAATTGAAAACGATTTCAAAATGAATTGAATTGAAAACGATTTCGAAATGAATTGAATTGAAAACGATTTCGAAATGAATTGAATTGAAAACGATTTCGAAATGAATTGAATTGAAAACGATTTCGAAATGAATTGAATTGAAAACGATTTCGAAATGAATTGAATTGAAAACGATTTCGAAATGAATTGAATTGAAAACGATTTCGAAATGAAATGAATTGAAAACGATTTCGAAATGAATTGAATTGAAAACGATTTCGAAATGAATTGAAAACGAATTCAAATTGAATTGAAAGCGAATTGAAATGAATTCAAATTAAATTGAAATTAATTCAAATTGAATTGAAATTTGAATTGAATACAAATGAATTTTGAAACAAATTTATAAAGAAGAATTCAATTTCGATTTGAATTGAAATGGAAGTTGAAATTGCTTTTGAAACGAATTTAAAACTATTTATATAATTCGTTTTAAATGGAAATCGACGATATATATATTATATATATTATATATATAATATAATGGCCTGAATAGAACGCGCCGCGCCGCGGCAGTTCGTGAATTTCGACCATTTATTTCAAACGGACATTACGGGAGATCCGACCGTCGGATTCTCCTAAAACTGGAACCGTTGGGTTCGTATCGAAAAGAGCTTTCTAACGAATATTAGAAATTAGAAATCTAACGGTTGGATTTGGAATTATGTCCAAATCAAATTTGAAAAAGGTCGCTGTAAGTGCAGTTCGATGGCCGTTGATGGAAATCGACTGTACGAGCCTTGATAAAATTATTAAAAATAGTAATAATTTGTGTAAAATCATAAGAAATGATTTGTGAAAGTTTGGGATGAAAAACTCCATATTTGAAAAGATAAAAATAGATTTTTATCGAAATGAACTAGTTTTGAACTAGAATTAAAATTCTATTTATTTTTAAATAAATAAATTGAATTTGAAATGGTTTTGAAAATAACCAAAATTTCCAATGATTGCATTGGAGTGGATTTGAATCGAAATTGTCTTCGGAATATTTCGATGTTGGAATTCGTGATATTACAGGTGTTGTTATGGAAATTTGAAAGATATATATTTGTATCGTTATTTCCAATACGACATTTGTTAGTCGTAGAATTCGATATTGAATATAAGCCGATATATTTTCTATTCAGAGCCTTGTATTGAATACCGAATGTGATTTGGGTTTGTCGTGAATGGTGTCTTCACTAACACTGTTCTTGAACCCAGTTGAGAAAAGATTAAATCTTTTTATTTAGATTTAATGAAGTGTACCAATTAAATGATATTTAATTGGAATTGAATTGGTATTGATTTTTGGGTTTATCGTGAACAGTGTTTTAAATAACACTTGTTCTTTAACCCGATAATTAATCGAATGTGATTTGGGTTTGTCGTGAATGGTGTCTTCACTAACACTGTTCTTGAACCCAGTTGAGAAAAGATTAAATCTTTTTATTTAGATTTAATGAAGTGTACCAATTAAATGATATTTAATTGGAATTGAATTGGTATTGATTTTTGGGTTTATCGTGAACAGTGTTTTAAATAACACTTGTTCTTTAACCCGATAATTAATCGAATGTGATTTGGGTTTGTCGTGAATGGTGTCTTCACTAACACTGTTCTTGAACCCAGTTGAGAAAAGATTAAATCTTTTTATTTAGATTTAATGAAGTGTACCAATTAAATGATATTTAATTGGAATTGAATTGGTATTGATTTTTGGGTTTATCGTGAACAGTGTTTTAAATAACACTTGTTCTTTAACCCGATAATTAATCGAATGTGATTTGGGTTTGTCGTGAATGGTGTCTTCACTAACACTGTTCTTGAACCCAGTTGAGAAAAGATTAAATCTTTTTATTTAGATTTAATGAAGTGTACCAATTAAATGATATTTAATTGGAATTGAATTGGTATTGATTTTTGGGTTTATCGTGAATCGTGTTTTTAAATGACACTGATTCTTTAACCCAGATAATGATTAAAACTAAGTGGAGTTTTAATGAATCTTTAATTAGATTGAAAAGATCGAGAATGGAGTATCACCAGTTTTGCTCCAGGCGATAGTTAAATCTTTAATTAGATTTGAACGTGAAATGGTAATTGAATTTACCGATAACACTGTGGTGTTAGATATGAAGTATTACTAGTTTTACTTCATGGGATGAATAGGTTGGGATTGGAAAATTAAAACAAATGATTACTTCGGTAAGGTTCGCTAATCCCGACTAGTTTGAATTGATATTCAAAAATGGATTAAGGAATAAATTCAAGGAATTTATCTTTGATAAAATTAATGGGAATCTTTCCCTATGAATGTGAAATTTAGAAACTAACTGTCGGTTAGCCAAGCAGAATGGTTTT
This sequence comes from Allium sativum, assembly GCA_030737875.1. Lineage (NCBI taxonomy): Eukaryota > Viridiplantae > Streptophyta > Magnoliopsida > Asparagales > Amaryllidaceae > Allium > Allium sativum. The sequence continues at coordinate 537,153,920 of CM060926.1, forward strand.
CTGGATATTGATCTGATGTTGGTTTCGGCCTTCGGGGTTAATATTTGGGAAATTATTCTCTTGATTAATTTACGGTTAGTGACTAATGAATTGGAATGAGGCGTATGTTGTGTTTGTGTAACACTTTTATAATATATACGCGAGTTATTCGGAAAGACCGGGTTTATCCCATTCTGAATAACTGATACGACGATAAGTCGAAGATGAAGACGATGGTCGAAGACCGGAGGTCTTCACGTCGTTTGGGGGATAACTGATGATCTTGATTGGGCTGTACACCCAAGAAGATGGAAACAGTTAGTGATCGTCCAGACGTACTTGGAGATCGATGGATATGCGGGGTACTAGGTGCCTCCGGTTTCGTTCAGCCCCAGAACGGACTTGTAAATGGACTGTGTGTCTGACATTGGATTTTAGTCCGTGTGATTGATCTCTATTAAATATATATCTGTTTGGCGGTGTAGAATTTATTCTCTTGCTAAACGCCCTTCTCTGAGACGTACGAGCTCAGGGGTTATATATTGATGGATATCAAACGCATGGAGTGAATTGCCTGTGTGGCATGCCTAAGTGGCAATTGATCGAGGCTTCTGTTGAAAAGCAAAGTCTTGTGGTGATGATCAAAGCACGGCCTTTGTGGCGTAGCTTTGTGTAACGTTTACCTCGCGTGTTTCACACCCGGTATGAACCAAAAACGGGAGAGGACGTCAGGGAGGGCATGCGTTTCTTTCTAGCTAGAAGTGGCGTCAGTGGTTTTACACGCCCTGACGAGTTTGACTTATGTGGTTGTTGCTGTTGCGAGGCGCCTCGGATTGATCGGTCGTTCTCGAACCGATGGAGTCATTTAGTTGGCTCGTTTACGCCCCATAGGGCGGGGAAACGCATGTTCAGGCATTTTAATCCACTCCGTGTGGACCGGCCCTGAGGATCCAAAGGCTTGACTGAGTACTTGCCTGAGGGGCGGGCTAGAGCGTCTCGAATCGGTTGAGGACTATCTTTTGCCTCGGTTCATAGATGGAAATCCAATTTCCAAATACGTGACATTTGCGGTTTTATTTGTAAACCTATATATGGCAACATGATATATGGTACCCATGCCGCCTATGATTGATACTTATGATTTGAAGTTGTTTTATACACTATACACTTATAATAGTATCAAATGATTTGTTTTAAACGTATCAAGCATTCTTTGGCTGTTATAAGGGAAAACCCTATCCCCCGGCTTGCGTTGCATTGTGTGATAGGACCTGGGTCTTATAACAGCTTCATCTTCTTTATTTAGCATTGCGCTGTTGTTTTATGCACTGGTATTCTTGGGAGGAAACCCGTTCCGTGTTATACGGCGTGGTCCCTTGATTTACCTAGCTTTGAAAATAAAGATTTATAACTGTTTTAGTTCTCACACCAGTCACATGACTGACCTGGAGTTTATTGTTTTAACCTAAACTCTGGGTGCCCTTATTTTGACACGGGCAGCTAGTAGTTTTGGTTTTGCAGATTTATATTCACAGGATCCTGGTTTACAGCTGGAACGATATCCGGAAAGCTTTGTATCCGTATATCTCATTCTAGTTGTGTATTGTATTATTTTTCCGCTGCTATGTATTTAAATGTAATTAAATCTCTGATATTTCTGTGTAATACTTATTCAAACTCTGTATATTCTTGTAATCTGATGCATTGTTGTAATATACAGTGAAATGTTCTTCTGTATGCGTTCTGTTGTGGTTTGTTCTCGAACTATCCGACACTTTCCTTTACGGGGAAGTTACGGGTCTTCACAGTTGGTATCAGAGCTTTGGTTTACAAAGCTCAGAGAACAAGACACATTAGAACCATACGAAAGAATGCATCAGATATTGGATTAGTAATATCCAATTAGAATGACTCGTTAGAGATGGGATCAGTAGTATCCTAGAACGAGTGTGAAGAGTATATTTTTCAAATGAAAACAATTTTTGTTTTGAAAATTTAATTCAATTATTCGTATTTGATTATCTATTTGTATTGAGTTGGACAGTCCAGTATATAAAGATTTTGCGTATACGTCTGATCCACGTGTATTTGAAATTTTAATATACTGGATAGATATAGAGTCACATTCTAGACACCGGGGATAATTCTGATGATGTGGCCACATCATCAGTATTTATGTTCGAGTTTCGAAGGTGTGATTTTCTATATATTTCCATTAGGCTGGTGTGAGAACCAAAACTTATATATAACTAGAATACATTGTTGTGATTTGGCATCAAAACATGATTTTTTGTATATATACCAAATTATGAATTTGAAACTCTAATTCACTAATTGATTGATGTTTGTGTTGTTTGTTTAGTTGTTTGCTAATTTTTAACCATTTAGCCTAATTGAACCAAATATTGAATTGTATTGAAATTGGTCGCATTTGCTTGCATACATGTATATCTTTTGAACAGGTCATAGCAAGTAGGCTAGAGCAGAGAATAAAATTTGTTTGCCCGACAAATAGGTACATGTTTACTACATAATTTCCTGTTTTGTTTGGGTGATGATGATTTTGTGAGCCTATTGGCTAGCCGCTTGGCTTTTTCTTTTTCTTTTTGAGATCTGAAGGACCGGGGAAGCTATTTGAAATTCCCCGATGCTCCCGGTGCAGGGGAGGTTATGGCGAAATTTTTCAAAAATTTAGGGAGTTAGCCAAATTTTTGAAATTTTGAAAATTCTCAGAAACTGAAAAGTTGGAGAATGCAAGCCAGATCGAACGTAGAGTTAAATAATCAAACCACTTCCGACTTTGTTCCTTTTCGGGGACGAAAAGTTTTAAGTGGGGGAGATTGTAACAACCCGAAAATCTGGGCCAGTTTAAAATTTTTATTTTGGCAATTTTAGCAAATTTTGATTATTTAAAATGAATTATTTTAAATAATATCGACGAAAATTTATTTTGAATATAATAGAACGTATATATTATATACGTCGTCGTTAGAATATATAATAATTATATATAATTATAAATAGAATTGAAAATGGCGCGGTAGTTCGATAATTCGATTTCAAATTTCATAATTTTTCGAATCAATATGTGAGCGTGGCAAAAGAAAATGCGTTTGACCATTTTCAGTTGATTTTAATCGACTGGAAATTGACCATTTTTCAAACGGTCTCAGAATTCGACGAAACTAGTTTTGTTAGGACCGTATCGTCAATACGAAGCTAGAAAATATTTTTCTGGAATTTTTCTAGTTAGTATGTGACCCCGGTAATTTGAAATGTACGTTTAAAATTCAATATAGTGATTTAAATGTAAATTTAACGAAAACTGATTGTAACAGCCGAATCAGGTTACGATACATATCCCATTGTGTTCGGAGTGGGGGTGAAACGCTATGGGCGACAGTCGGTGGGCCTCGTTTCGAAGTCGAATAAAAAGTCAACTTTTAGAAATTAAAATAATAAATAAAAAAAAAATTCCCTCTCCCCTATACGTTCTGGCCCCCCCCCCCCAATTTCATATTTCAGAAGAATAAAAAAAAAAGAAAAAAAAAGAAAAAAAGAAAACGAGATCGTCCCTCCGCCCACCTCCCTATCCACCGCCGTACGCCTCGCCAGACTCCCCCTCCGCCATCCCTCTCTCTCTCCTCTCCATCCCTACCGAACTGATCTTCTATCGTGGAGCCTCGAGCGCAATTTTTTCTTCTCCAATCGAGCCGTTCGAGGCCATTTTCCGACTATTCGGAGGCGGCGAGTTCATCATGGGTGGCACGCGCGGGGAGCTGGCATGGCAGGCATGGACGTGGAGCACTCCGATCATCTTCTAGGGCATGGTGGGGCCCGCAATTTCAAACCCTAACTCTGAACAGTGCTTTGAACGGCGAGGACGAGTTCTACAGAGGAAGGTTTCTCTTTTTCATTTCCTGTTTAACTTATACATTGCTTAATTAATGATTGAAGTAATTAATTTTTGAAGTGAATAACATTGAAATAAAAATCAGTTTTTTTTATTTATATATGAAAATCATTTGTTTGAAAATCAAGTTTTTACGTGAAGAGCATTGGTTTAAAAATAGCAAGTGTTTTAAATAAATTTTAATTGATTTTATTTTCATATTTTATTTGAATAACATTGGATTAAAAATGAAATTTATATATATATATATATATATATATATATATATATATGTAAATAGATTGGTATTGGGAAAAAAAAGGGAAATATACGTTGTTTTGAATAGAAAAATATAATTTTTATATATTGAACATCGATAGAAAAATATAATTTTTATATATTGAACTTCGAAATAAAAATATAATTTTTATATATTGAACTTCGAAATAAAAATATGATTTTTATATATTGAATAGCGAAGTAAAATTCGATTTTTACATATGTAGTGAAAGCGGACAACGAAAGCGACAAAAAGCGAGTTGGCGAAGATTTCCTGCATTAGAAGTGCCGTGGAGCTAGGATAGCTATCGGTGAGAACTTCTCACTCAAATTCTATTTTTCTAGTTATATATATATATATACTAGGATGCAGACGGTACTTATTAGAAGCACCCGACACCCGTCCACATACCATGGACTTGTTTGTTTGGTTGTGTAGTTGGTTAGATTATTGGATTTGGATTTGATTGATTGGTTGAATTGGAAATTGATTAAAATTGATATGTGAATGGCGTGGGCCTTCACTAGACCGGGGATAAGGCTAGGCCTCGTCCCGTTCCTAGTATCGTGCCGTTATGCCGCCGAAATTTTCTAAAATAAGTTAGAAAAATAAAAATATCATTTTATTTAAAGAATGAATTGAATAGAAATTCATATGTTGGAATAAAATGTTTTGTCGTTAAAAATATAATTTTTAACGTGAAAGTGAATAAATAGATATTTATAAACAAATCAGCCGATTTGTTTATATACACTGATTTGACTGACATTGATTGGGTCGATAAGTTTTACACATCGCCCAACTGCACAAATAAAATATGTGTTTGATTGTTTGAAACCCCACACGGGTGTTGGGATGAAATTTGAAGTTCACTCATCCTGATTGATTAAATATGTCGATCGATTGATTGACATGCTGTTATAAGCGTTAGATATCTATATTTAATGCTTATACAGTGTAGTGCACTTTGGTTGATGGTTGATTATTTTTCAATGCTATATATACATGTGTTGTATGAAAATCCATATAATTAATTTTATATGGTAATTAATTGGGCCTCATTCCAGTTTAGAAATAGAAATATTTGAAATAGAAATATTCGAAATGGAATATTTGAAAATATCAATATATGAAGCCGTGTTGATTAGATTGACGCCATTTTGACGTGAACGATATTTATATCGATTTTAAAACGATTTCGAAATGAATTGAATTGAAAACAATTTCGAAATGAATTGAATTGAAAACGATTTCGAAATGAATTGAATTGAAAACGATTTCGAAATGAATTGAATTGAAAACGATTTCGAAATGAATTGAATTGAAAACGATTTCGAAATGAAATGAATTGAAAACGATTTCGAAATGAATTGAATTGAAAACGATTTCGAAATGAATTGAATTGAAAACGATTTCGAAATGAATTGAATTGAAAACGATTTCGAAATGAATTGAATTGAAAACGATTTCGAAATGAAATGAATTGAAAACGATTTCGAAATGAATTGAATTGAAAACGATTTCGAAATGAATTGAAAACGAATTCAAATTGAATTGAAAGCGAATTGAAATGAATTCAAATTAAATTGAAATTAATTCAAATTGAATTGAAATTTGAATTGAATAGAAATGAATTTTGAAACAAATTTATAAAGAAGAATTCAATTTCGATTTGAATTGAAATGGAAGTTGAAATTGCTTTTGAAACGAATTTAAAACTATTTATATAATTCGTTTTAAATGGAAATCGATGATATATATATTATATATATTATATATATAATATAATGGCCTGAATAGAACGCGCCGCGCCGCGGCAGTTCGTGAATTTCGACCATTTATTTCAAACGGACATTACGGGAGATCCGACCATCGGATTCTCCTAAAACCGGAACCGTTGGGTTCGTATCGAAAAGAGCTTTCTAACGAATATTAGAAATTAGAAATCTAATGGTTGGATTTGGAATTATGTCCAAATCAAATTTGAAAAAGGTCGCTGTAAGTGCAGTTCGATGGCCGTTGATGGAAATCGACTGTACGAGCCTTGATAAAATTATTAAAAATAGTAATAATTTGTGTAAAATCATAAGAAATGATTTGTGAAAGTTTGGGATGAAAAACTCCATATTTGAAAAGATAAAAATAGATTTTTATCGAAATGAACTAGTTTTGAACTAGAATTAAAATTCTATTTATTTTTAAATAAATAAATTGAATTTGAAATGGTTTTGAAAATAACCAAAATTTCCAATGATTGCATTGGAGTGGATTTGAATCGAAATTGTCTTCGGAATATTTCGATGTTGGAATTCGTGATATTACAGGTGTTGTTATGGAAATTTGAAAGATATATATTTGTATCGTTATTTCCAATACGACATTTGTTAGTCGTAGAATTCGATATTGAATATAAGCCGATATATTTTCTATTCAGAGCCTTGTATTGAATACCGAATGTGATTTGGGTTTGTCGTGAATGGTGTCTTCACTAACACTGTTCTTGAACCCAGTTGAGAAAAGATTAAATCTTTTTATTTAGATTTAATGAAGTGTACCAATTAAATGATATTTAATTGGAATTGAATTGGTATTGATTTTTGGGTTTATCGTGAACAGTGTTTTAAATAACACTTGTTCTTTAACCCGATAATTAATCGAATGTGATTTGGGTTTGTCGTGAATGGTGTCTTCACTAACACTGTTCTTGAACCCAGTTGAGAAAAGATTAAATCTTTTTATTTAGATTTAATGAAGTGTACCAATTAAATGATATTTAATTGGAATTGAATTGGTATTGATTTTTGGGTTTATCGTGAACAGTGTTTTAAATACACTTGTTCTTTAACCCGATAATTAATCGAATGTGATTTGGGTTTGTCGTGAATGGTGTCTTCACTAACACTGTTCTTGAACCCAGTTGAGAAAAGATTAAATCTTTTTATTTAGATTTAATGAAGTGTACCAATTAAATGATATTTAATTGGAATTGAATTGGTATTGATTTTTGGGTTTATCGTGAACAGTGTTTTAAATAACACTTGTTCTTTAACCCGATAATTAATCGAATGTGATTTGGGTTTGTCGTGAATGGTGTCTTCACTAACACTGTTCTTGAACCCAGTTGAGAAAAGATTAAATCTTTTTATTTAGATTTAATGAAGTGTACCAATTAAATGATATTTAATTGGAATTGAATTGGTATTGATTTTTGGGTTTATCGTGAATCGTGTTTTTAAATGACACTGATTCTTTAACCCAGATAATGATTAAAACTAAGTGGAGTTTTAATGAATCTTTAATTAGATTGAAAAGATCGAGAATGGAGTATCACCAGTTTTGCTCCAGGCGATAGTTAAATCTTTAATTAGATTTGAACGTGAAATGGTAATTGAATTTACCGATAACACTGTGGTGTTAGATATGAAGTATTACTAGTTTTACTTCATGGGATGAATAGGTTGGGATTGGAAAATTAAAACAAATGATTACTTCGGTAAGGTTCGCTAATCCCGACTAGTTTGAATTGATATTCAAAAATGGATTAAGGAATAAATTCAAGGAATTTATCTTTGATAAAATTAATGGGAATCTTTCCCTATGAATGTGAAATTTAGAAACTAACTGTCGGTTAGCCAAGCAGAATGGTTTTCTGGATATTGATCTGATGTTGGTTTCGGCCTTCGGGGTTAATATTTGGGAAATTATTCTCTTGATTAATTTACGGTTAGTGACTAATGAATTGGAATGAGGCGTATGTTGTGTTTGTGTAACACTTTTATAATATATACGCGAGTTATTCGGAAAGACCGGGTTTATCCCATTCTGAATAACTGATACGACGATAAGTCGAAGATGAAGACGATGGTCGAAGACCGGAGGTCTTCACGTCGTTTGGGGGATAACTGATGATCTTGATTGGGCTGTACACCCAAGAAGATGGAAACAGTTAGTGATCGTCCAGACGTACTTGGAGATCGATGGATATGCGGGGTACTAGGTGCCTCCGGTTTCGTTCAGCCCCAGAACGGACTTGTAAATGGACTGTGTGTCTGACATTGGATTTTAGTCCGTGTGATTGATCTCTATTAAATATATATCTGTTTGGCAGCGTAGAATTTATTCTCTTGCTAAACGCCCTTCTCTGAGACGTACGAGCTCAGGGGTTATATATTGATGGATATCAAACGCATGGAGTGAATTGCCTGTGTGGCATGCCTAAGTGGCAATTGATCGAGGCTTCTGTTGAAAAGCAAAGTCTTGTGGTGTTGATCAAAGCACGGCCTTTGTGGCGTAGCTTTGTGTAACGTTTACCTCGCGTGTTTCACACCCGGTATGAACCAAAAACGGGAGAGGACGTCAGGGAGGGCATGCGTTTCTTTCTAGCTAGAAGTGGCGTCAGTGGTTTTACACGCCCTGACGAGTTTGACTTATGTGGTTGTTGCTGTTGCGAGGCGCCTTGGATTGATCGGTCGTTCTCGAACCGATGGAGTCATTTAGTTGGCTCGTTTACGCCCCATAGGGTGGGGAAACGCATGTTCAGGCATTTTAATCCACTCCGTGTGGACCGGCCCTGAGGATCCAAAGGCTTGACTGAGTACTTGCCTGAGGGGCGGGCTAGAGTGTCTCGAATCGGTTGAGGACTATCTTTTGCCTCGGTTCATAGATGGAAATCCAATTTCCAAATACGTGACATTTGCGGTTTTATTTGTAAACCTATATATGGCAACATGATATATGGTACCCATGCCGCCTATGATTGATACTTATGATTTGAAGTTGTTTTATACACTATACACTTATAATAGTATCAAATGATTTGTTTTAAACGTATCAAGCATTCTTTGGCTGTTATAAGGGAAAACCCTATCCCCCGGCTTGCGTTGCATTGTGTGATAGGACCTGGGTCTTATAACAGCTTCATCTTCTTTATTTAGCATTGCGCTGTTGTTTTATGCACTGGTATTCTTGGGAGGAAACCCGTTCCGTGTTATACGGCGTGGTCCCTTGATTTACCTAGCTTTGAAAATAAAGATTTATAACTGTTTTAGTTCTCACATCAGTCACATGACTGACCTGGAGTTTATTGTTTTAACCTAAACTCTTGGTGCCCTTATTTTGACACGGGCAGCTAGTAGTTTTGGTTTTGCAGATTTATATTCACAGGATCCTGGTTTACAGCTGGAACGATATCCGGAAAGCTTTGTATCCGTATATCTCATTCTAGTTGTGTATTGTATTATTTTTCCGCTGCTATGTATTTAAATGTAATTAAATCTCTGATATTTCTGTGTAATACTTATTCAAACTCTGTATATTCTTGTAATCTGATGCATTGTTGTAATATACAGTGAAATGTTCTTCTGTATGCGTTCTGTTGTGGTTTGTTCTCGAACTATCCGACACTTTCCTTTACAGGGAAGTTACGGGTCTTCACATAGATTCAAATAAATAATTCCAATACAGGATAGAAAGAGAGAAACCAACCAGTAACAACTTTCATTTGCGAATCTAATTCCGCATGCACAGATGCACTGGTGACATCTTTCACGTGTCCACCCTATCCTTTCCAAGGTCCTAATCGAATTTTGACTCTCTTCCCAACTAAAGAATCATGTCCTTTTCCGCCTCCGAATCTTCCCCCAACTACAATAATAATTATGTATCAATGTATGTTACTTCGAAAATAACTAATTTGGGTCATATCCCATGATTGCCCGATATAAAGATTTGAATGAGAATAGGCATACATTCTTGTGTAGGTCCTCTCGGTGGTATAGCAGGAAAAGATAAATAATTATATTTTAATGCATTCATCCTTGTGTCAAAGGGGTTGAGACCATTCTTCTCACGGTTTCAAGATTATTCATGAAAGACTCCCAGCCGTCTTTATCATATTTAAAAAATCAACTACGTTTCCTTTCAATGAATTCATATTGAAATTCTATTTTAGTCAATCAAATTACAAAGTCAACAATCCAAGAATAATGTTGGTATGTTGCTCATTCTCAGGTAACATTCCTCTTGTTTACACAGCCTTTTAATTTCGGTCTTTATCTCATCAAGCTACTTTTCTATAAATGTCTGTTTCACATCTAACATAATAAACATGCGATATATGACTAAGTTAATGGACTGCCTAAAGTTATATTTAAAATAATAATAATTTAGCAAGTATTTTATAAAATCTCAAACTGAAAATCAAAATGTACCTCTTCACTTTAAGGTAACACTTATTTTGTCGATGAGCCCATGACCTATAAAAAAAAGATACACAGGAACACAACAAAGGTTGACACACTAAACTAATCAAACCAAGAAACAAGTAAAACTTACAGATTTGTTTTGGGCAATGATGAAAGAAACAAACCTCGATCTCGTTGACTTCGAGTGCAATAACATCAGTTTTAGCTTCTTTAGGATTGTCGGTTTCGCCGCTGAAGAAATAGAAATCGACAAATTAAAATTAATGGTTTGCCTATAGTTAAAAATAAAACGATCACAACATAGTAACAATTTGAAGAAATTGCAAACTACAAAAAACTAAAATCTAAAAACAGGCTTATCCAACAAGGCATTGCTTGCACGCACATATTTTTGATGAATTATATATTACGATGTACAATTTGAATTCATTCCAAAAATAAATTATTTTGAAAATAGGCAAAACTTGAATTTATTCTAAACATCTTGATTGCAGGTAAAGATCAAATGAATAATAGTCGGACTATTATTAGCAATTAGATTGAATATAACATGCTCGTTAGTTGCATTCTGAACATTACTTCTTTTTTGACATGTGAGATACAAGAATATCATTTTAGTCTTTCAGTAACAAATACATTCTTTTGACAAAACATTTATTTGTCAGAATCGAATATCAAAGGAATCATCAATAGGGACAAAACTATTTCTTTCATATAATGTGCACATCCAATAACTAAATAATTCAATTACATAATCAGTTTAACCACGCATCAAACAATTCTAAAATAGATAAAACTACAAATAAAGTAAATTGTTATCAGTAGAAAAATTTGAATGCACCTCTATTTTGTAAGATCAATGACCAGTTTTGCCAATTATCCTGTGACCTACAAAAAAGGAAAAATCCAAAAGTTGGCACACCAAACCAATCTAGTAAGAAAGAAGTAAAAATACCAGATTAAGTTTAAATAATTGTTCGACAAATCAGCCTCAGCTCCATTGACATTCATTGTAGTATTATTACTTCCAACTTCGCCATTAGGTATTTGTTTCACATCTAAAACAATATATGCATATACAACATATATTTGGGTTGAAACTTCGAATGAATAATATTAAAGTATGAGTTGATAACACATAAAGCTACTTATATTATAGATTGAGATGCTGACTTGCCATCCTCATGGGTCAAAAATAGTGAGACTTTGCATATATAATAAGTCTTGATCTAAATGAACTGCTGCGAAATCTGGAACCTTTCCAAACATATCCAAATATTTTAAATATTATTCCTATAAATAAATGACATAATCTTATAAATCATTTATCTTCCATAATGACTACACAATGTAATCATTGTCGTACCTAATTGAAGTAGAAATATCTCTTACATTGCAACCTCCAGACTATGTTCCCAGATTCCACTAGCAGTACTACAAAGTAGGATTTTTCACAGTAATTGGAAGGTTGCACTGTCACAATATCTTTTATAAAATATTAAAGGCTTGGAAACTGAAGTTTGTTTCTAAATAGCAAATCATATGTAACATACATGAGAAGTTCTAGAAGTGTAGATCTATCACATTCTGTTATTAAGTCAAATCTTCTATCTTACTTCTCTCAAGCCCACCTTATTATGTTTAAAGTAACATCATCTAACATAAATGATACACCCCTTATCCTTCTCTCCAACCTCATGCTCTATAATGCATATTTTACCTACAAAAGTGCATGAGACTAACTATAAAAGGATCAGGAAAAAAAAGACAATCTTGATCAGCTTTCCTCTAATTATGATAGCTCTATCAAAGACATCATTGCATATTCCATTTACTATAGTATTGTATGTTACCGAAGTGGGAACTAAAACGCACTGTATTCAAGACATTCATTGTATGTCCCACATCAAAAAGCTTTACAATTAACATGTATAAAAGTATTCCATGCAATAACATCATGATGTATGACTTTATCATACACTTTGATTAAATTTTCATAAGCTTTATCTAACATACTTACCTTAAAGCACCAATAAATTATTATTGTATTCGTGAAAATACCAGGAACTAATCCATTTGTCATCGTTTGATTCTCAAATTTCATTGCTTCCGTCATCAATCCATTGCAACAAACCTATTATATAAACGAATTATAAAATTAAATTGTTTGGAATCAACCCTCTCATGCATCTCATCAAAAATAATCAAAACTTCATTCAAGTAGTTAATTTTTTTGTATCCATAAACAAGTGCATTAAAAGTATAACAAATTGGGGTTACTCCTCTTTGAATCAATTTCTACATAAACCTTCCTAGCACTCTTAGTCTTCCCAAAACATAGCACAACCCACTACAACAAATTCACCCTAAAACAACGGTGCAAAACCATTGTAATATCATTTTACAACGGTGCCCCCACCATCATGTATGCCGAAGTTGTAATATATTCAAATCTTTTACAACTTTTCTGCACTGTTGCAGCACCGTTGTAATTGGGTTATTTAACAACAGTTATATACCATTGTAATAAATTTTATTACAACTCTAGTTCTCCGTTGTTGTATATGCTATAGTAAAGTAAGAGTATACGTATAACGACTTTTGTCACCATTGTAATAAACTGTATTACAACTTTTATTCCCGTTGTTGTAGATATTGTAATATCGTGAGACCACAGATATAACAACATTTTTATACCGTTGTAATAAACTGTATTAAAACTTTTATCCCCGTTGTTGTTCATATTGTAATAACGTGAGATCATAGATATAACAACATTTTTACACCGTTGTAAGTTCCCTAATATTACAACATTTTTACACTGTTGTGACTTCCCTGATATTACAACAATTTTCACCGTTGTAACATGGCTTATTACAACTTTTTTTCTGTTGTAATTTATATAGACCTGACTAGTAAAACAAATTCATATATATTAATAATAATATGATTCACATTTCAACGCAACAAATATTACTACACGGAATCATTCATATTACTTGACATAATATTTGATCAACATAAAACAAACGTACGTAGTACATCACCAACTTAACCCATCACAAAAAACCTAACCATTTCAAAATACATATGATCTAACCTAAAATATACATAAGAAAGATGAAGTTTTGTCTACAAAAGGCTGCATACCCTACGAAAGCACTCTACCTGAAGGCAACATAATTTTTATTCCAGGCCACAGTCGATCCAATAGCTTCTCCAATGTAGTCATTTCGGGATTCGGCCTCCACAAGAAAGCTTCTGCATCCAACGCCGCATCAATCCAAACTTTCCAACCTAGCGTTCCAATTTTTTTAAAGTGCAACAAAGCTTGTGGATCAGTGGATATCAATGTTCCTTCTACAACTTTGTTTGTCCCAATTCAATATTTTACATTTTCTGCCCTCATTTTCTTCAGCGTGATCGTTTTCAGCATTCTTTCCAATTTGTTTATACTGCTGAACTGGTCTTCTGCCCTGATCATTTTCAGCTTTCTTTCCATTTGGTTTGGACTGTTGAGCTGTTTTTATGGCCTCATTTTCAGTTGTTTGCTTTTCATTTTCAGCTGCTTGCTGTGCAATTTGTTGTTGAACTGTCAAGTTATTGCTTCCACGGTGTTACTGCAAAAAAAAAAAAAAAAAGTTCAGTATAACAGGATTGTGAATGAACTGAAAAATGACTCATCTCTTTACCTAGTGCAAAACTAATTGAATAAAGTGGTAAGTGTTAGACCAAAAAATGGTCCTAACACCCAAATCGTCGTATTTTGAGCATAGGATATGAAGAAATAACTGAAAAATATAGAAAAAGTGAGACAACAAGATTTTTATAGTGGTTCGGCGTTAACGAGCCTACGTCCACTTCATATTTTCTCATTTCATTCATGGATTACAATTACAATGAATATTCTCTCCGAATTTGTTGAATTTTTATTGAGGGAGATGATAGTTATTCATGGAGAAGTGTTAGCCATGGCAGCCATGGACAAGGAGATGCCAAAAGTCCCTTGAAAATGCCCTCTGAAGGTGTATTTATAGCTATAGGAAAGCTCCTGGGAGGACTGGTTCGTGATGGGGTACGTGGCAGGCGATCCAGAAAAATAGGAGAGCCAGTAGCCTTGAGAATAGGTCAAAACAAGCTGCGTTTGAACATGTCCGAAGGTCGGATCGCGGTCATTAGTCGGATCGCGGTCATGGGTCGGATCGCGGTCATAGGTCGGATCACGGTCATGGGTCGGATCGCGGTCATAGGTCGGATCGGATCGCGTAGGCAAGGGCGGATCGGATCGCGGTCATATGCCAGCTTACACCCGTTCATGGAAATGGGCGTAACTTTCAAACCGTAAGTCCGATTGAGCCAAACCAAAGCTCAAACTGAAGCTAATTCAAAGGGCTACGAGTATATGAGGTGAATAGATCCAAATGAGGTCATTTTATAGGGGTTTCGGGCCAGTTTATACTGATGTTGTGATTTTGACCAAACTGCCTTGTGTCTTCTGATGATGCTTCCAATGCCGGAGAGCGATGTAATCCAGAGATTCCATATGAGACAGCATTTATCCAGAGGTATGTCAACATGATCTTTGCTTTGGGTAGCCTGGTCACAAAGCAGGCTAACATTTTGCCCTCCAAAGTACATCTTATCGAGAATGAGATGTGCTTTGAATATGTTGAGCTAAATCTTTCTGGAATACCATTTTTCCTTGCGAAGGCTTTATCCAATTGTTGCATTGCTTCCATTGGAGCTAATCAGGCTAAGTTCTATGAGAGGAGTATTCGAGACGATCAAGAAATTGTTTAAACCTTGTCAAATCAAAAGATCTAATTCATCCGTCAGAAGTCATGCTAAATTGTCGGCTCCCGAGAGTGATCCTACACGCATAGGTCGTCTCCAAACAACATCATCACTCTATGCAAGCCAAGCGTGTGGTAGGGTTGGACTTTCTTTTACACATGAGTCAATAAATGAAGTAGCCACCCAAATCATGGGGAGATGTAAGAATTTTTGGGCTCTGAGCTAACAAATGGACTGTTGGGATAAAGCACATCAGAATCAACATACGAATTTGTCATTTGTACTCAAGATTGGACTAGCCTGATATCTTGATATTGATTCAGGATCTTAAAATCGCATTGAATCGTAACAGTAAGGAATTCAAAAGCCATGATCACTCTGGATCGTAGTCGAGAGAATCCACAATTGTTACGGATCATTTCTTAATCCAATATTCACATATGAAGTAGTCAGTAAGGGACGTTATTAAAATTATGTGGACCAGTGCCTATAGGATTGTCACCATCGCAAGGTAGTAGATAGGTTTGTCACACCTTCCATTTGGTGTAGTTTGAGTCTTTAAGTTCACATTCGATCAACAAGCTAGCTCGCTTGGTCGGCAAAGATGAGTAAGGTTGTACTCCGGAGGCATGACGTACATGTTTTGAATCCCATTTCATGCCAGGATTGTCTTCAAAGTTAGTCTATGAACCGACATTTGTGCTCTCGGTGCCATCGGAGGACAAGCGAGGTCAGTACTTATGCCCCCAGTATCGATGGGGGTTGAGTTGAGTTAATAAGGCATTTAATCTTGAAGATTTTATACTTTCTGTCGTTGCATCTGGTAAGAGTTGCAGGTTCAGCAATCTTAGTCGACCCAGATCATTCTGTACTGTTTCTCAATTTAGCAAAAATCGGAATTGTATATGCGAATGGTTGAACCACATTTGCTTTGATATCATCTCTTCTCGTTAGTCAGATAGTGAGGATTGCCTCATCGGGCATCAGCGACTTCGGTTACTCTCATCAGATCAGTTGCGGAGTCAAGTAAGGTTGTTGAATGCGAGTGAATGAATGTCGTTATGAAGTTAGTTGGGCCCCACCGTTTATGCTTCAGCATAGTCCGAAATGGTTATCACAGTCTTGTTGAGTCTCTTTCTCATGCTCGGTTCAATTGTGCTTGACAAACAAGATCATGGGCTCGATAAGTGGTATAGATTCTCTTTGGAATTGCACATTCTTTTCATTGTTTTCCAGGGCTTTTCCTTTGTCCTTATCGTTTCAGGAATTAGAAGATACTCCATTCTTTAGTCAGGAAGGCATCTGGGTCATTCATCTCGACGCTAACACCTTTTTGTCATGAAAGTCTATCTACTTCAGGGTTGAATTCATCAAAATCTCTGAGCAAGTCTTGTTATAGAGAAAATTTAAAGTCCGGGGGAATAACAGGGGATCCTGACGTCCCACATGTGAGGGCTATAATTGTTGTTATCCATATCATCTCGAGAAGTGCCGCCTCTCGAGAGGCGCCGAATCAAACTAGCGAGCAGGTTGCCATCAAAGAATTGATGCACATTATCAAGATCTTGGTTGGTGCCCCCAGCATCGAATCTGAGATTACAAAGGGGGTCTTTGCTAATTTCTTGTTTCCACGTCGATATTGCCCCCGGGTCATGGTTCGAGTCATTCGACCTGGCCGGGTTCCTGTTTTTCGAATTGTTGCGTTCTTTCTTAGAGCTGAGTATGAAATGTCGCTCGAGTATTCATTCGAGTTGGAGTTAAAACTGATCGTGCATGATCTGAGTTTGTCACAATTCTTGCATTCTCATCTAGGATGTTGCAGGTAGCTGTTCCATTGCCTGTGTTTTCATCCATGACGTAGGGAATCGAAACCGCATGCTGCGCGCCTGCTGATTGGTTTGTGTTCAACCAAAGCTGATGGTTGATATCTGACTGTGCCAAGTTCGTCACTACCTGAACTTCAATTTTATCATTTCCAGCGAATTGATGATTGTTGCTTAGCCTTTAAATTGTCATTGATGCCCCCAGCGTAAAGTCTTGAAATAAGTAAAGATCGGCCTCGGGCTTTTCAAATCCATATGTGCAGTAGCCATCAATCAGGCTTCTGTCACTCGACTGGGAACGGAGGCATCAAGTAATTGAACTATGCTGCTCAAGGCTCATATCATGTGCCCCCTATCCACAGGGGGTTTTGTTGAGCAGTACACTTCGAATTCATGTCTTCTTTGGATTCATGTTCACTTCTCGCATGAAGAGCCGGAGTTGAGTGCAAAAATGAATTGTTGGTATTCAGCCCATGCTAAGCCCTAGTCTCCCATCCAAGCTCCGAGGATAGAAATCAAGCGGTGAAGGGTCAGATTGTAGTCGCCTCGAGTGCTCCCGTTTGCTCTTTGCATCAAGGGAAAGGTCGGGGACGAAATGGTTGCATCACGTTCAATTATTACATGGGATATATCCTGCCTTATCCGAGCTTCCCATTCTGGAAATAAGTTGGGATCAACAGATGGACGTTCTCTTTGCATCTGCTTTCTGGTCTTCAAGGGGCCTGCATCATCCTTCTGGACGCGACCCTTTGTTCGTTTTCCATTAGCACGTTGCCATCATTGCGAGTGAGGCCCTCGCGTTCTTGACTAGTTATCTTTTGTAAACCTGCGTTTACTAATAAAATTTTTGTTCCTTTCGCATTGTCTTGTTCCTGCGAATGGGCAAATAAGTCATGAAGCGTTATAAGTAGTCAATGCAATTATAAATGAAAATGCACTAAAGTAGTATGTGTGTATAGGTATGCTCCCAATCAATCATTAACTTAGTGCCTGGCCAGGACTTTGTTTAGGATTGATTAGGATCTTAACTGTTTTGCCCCCATGTCCGGACATGGAGGATCCGGGCTCGGAGTTCAGTCAGTCCCCCGACACTCTGGCGCGGTAGGAGCCCTCGTGGCGCTAAGTCTCTAGCACCTTTATACTCTCTCTGGAGCTCGAACTCAGCTTTCAATCTGCTTCCCAATCCTTCAGTGGGGTAGGAGTTTTAGCTTGTTTCATGATATGCTCAACGATCCTTCAGCGGAGCAGAAATTATGGGGGGTGCTGAGTCTCCAGCACCTTTCTCAGCGCTTAATCATAGACGCTTCTATACTCTCCTGGCGGTCGCCAAGGTTAGAGTTCGAACTCAGCTGTTCTGTCGCTCCCCGATCCTTCAGCGGGGTAGGAGCTCTTTCTCAGCACTCAATCGGAGACGCTTTTATACTCTCCTGGCGGTCGCCAAGGTTAGAGTTCGAGCTCAGCAGTTCTGTCGCTCCCCGATCCTTCAGCGGGGTAGGAGCTCTTTTTCAGCGCTCAATCGGAGACGCTTTTATACTCTCCTTGCGGTCGCCAAGGTTAGAGTTCGAGCTCAGCAGTTCTGTCACTCCCCGATATTTCAGCAGGGTAGGAGCTCTTTCTCAGCGCTCAATCGGAGACGCTTTTATACTCTCCTGGCGGTCGCCAAGGTTAGAGTTCGGGCTCAGCAGTTCTGTCGCTCCCCGATCCTTAAGCGGGGTAGGAGCTCTTTCTCAGCGCTCAATCGGAGACGCTTTTATACTCTCCTGGCGGTCGCCAAGGTTAGAGTTCGAGCTCAGCAGTTTTGTCGCTCCCCGATCCTTCAGCGGGGTAAGAGCGCTTTCTCAGCGCTCGATCGGAGACGCTTTTATACTCTCCTGGCGGTCGCCAAGGTTAGAGTGCTGTCAAGGCGGTTCTTATCATGATGCATCGTCACGCCTTGCAGACGTCATCTTCGCGTCCTTTATACTCTCTCTCGACTCTTGAGAGTTAGAGTTATGGATCGAGCGGTCTTCAATCATGCATTTCCCATCAAACTCATCCTAGATTTATATTTTAATCCAAGCTCTGAGGATTAAGGTCAGTCAGACAAACAGTTGGAAAACGTTTGCCAAGGCTTTGCGTTCCTCCGAACAGTCTTTGGGAGGATTGGTTGGCACCAAACTTCGGGTACCTGCGTCATCCATATTGCACGAGTTAGTCATGTCAATAACTCGGAAAGCATGTGAAAGTAAATTGCATGATTGAAAAGTGAGCATATCAAAGGGCAGTGTTGCCTCCTTTATTTGAATTCATGTAATCTAGTGGCGTCGAGCATAGGATCGAGCCATGTAGGCGGTCACACCGCGTTCGTCTGGAGTCGGACTACGACTTTGCGATTCAATGATTCATATATAATTGTCTTGTGGTCTGCCATGTGTGAACCAAGGATTGGATGGTCATCCCGAATCCACCTTGAGCTATATGACTTTCTTTAGACGGGGGCATGACTTTGCTAGCGAGCAGTTCAGTCGGGCCCGTTATGGCAGTGCTCCATAATTCTGCATGCGGGTGTTAAAAGTCTGATCGATACCAGATCCAAGGTACCTACACCATCCACATATTATTTCATCTGAGTTAATTACATCAATAACTCATAAATCATGCAAATATAAGAGTCATGGTTATAGAATAATCCTGTTAAAGGAATGAGTATCATTCTGAGTGAAAAATGGCGTTGCATATTCATTGCAGGTCCCTTTTGCTTCGCCCTATCTCTGCCAATAAAGGGCTGCCAAAGTCATTTAGTTGATGAGGTGTATCTTTTCAGATTATCATGGGGGCGGCAGTCCCAAAAAATGAATAGGCCTTGGTCGGGGTCTTGAGATGGCAAAGGCGGCTAGGTAGGAACTATAAGTGAGTGATGAGGTCGCATCTCCTTCAAATCGTCTTTTTGCCCCCGTGCTGAGGGTAAGGATAGAGTGTCAGGAAGTCATGACTGGATTGCTAATGGTAGCACATCTTTGCATTGGTGTTAGGTTGTAAATTAGCATGAGAACAATGGATTCGTGCTTATAGAAATTTTTTGCACTTTCCATGCTAGGAAATAGGATATTACTGCTGGTGGGATAATCATATCACATAAATTTGCTGATATACCCTCGATCCCATATCGGGGACAAGGGTTGGTGCGCCGACAATCAACCAACATTCATGCGTAAGCGTTCTAGATCTTCAACTTGCTAACTTTCAGGCAAGACTAAGTCAATTGGCCAGGCAAATTCTTGATGTATCAGCTCTGAATTAGATGATGTAATCTCGAGCAATTTATGCTCAAATATGTAGTTGCCCACAGCCTTAAAGGAGTGAGTCACTTGGCAGATAATCGATGAAAAGAGTGGAAGTATGAGTCTTCACTTTCTAACTTCAGAACGCCGTTCACCAGAAGTTTCATTCATGTACATCTCCCATCTAATGGGTGGCTGACTGGTGATTTGGTCGAATCATTCAGGGCGGTGAATTCGGCAATTGCACTCGTTGGTGTTTGTTTTGGGACAACCTTCCAAGAGAAATAGGCAATGTCGAATTGCATGTCATATCTCGAGGCATAAAGAACGATTGCACGCCTTTCACTTCACCTTGTTAGATGCATTCTGTGCTGTAGGAAGTTTATCATGGAGTTAACCATGACCCTCTACCGGGTTTGGTCTCCAACGTTGGATCAACTTCTATTTTATCAATGGTTGTATTTCATAGTGTCTTGATCGGGATCATCTCTATCTTTTCTAGATTGTTGGACCCTTTTAACTTGGTCAGATTATCCACCTTCTGATCTTCTGCTCGCAAAACATGAAATATGTTGTAACGTTCTAATACATCCAACAACCCTTCTTCCGGTTCTAGGTAAGCTGCGAGTGGTGGTTCCTTCGTTTGGAATTCCTTTCGAGCCTGGTGAACAACAATGTGAAAGTCAAAAAATATGTTCAATGCCACTATCCCCAACTCCTTAGCGAGTTTCAATTCAATAATCAGGGTGTCGTCTTCGGAGCCGTTGTCAGTAGCGGAGAATTTCAACCGCAAGGCATAGTAAATTGACCGCCCTTTAGGGGTTATTAATAAAACACCGGCGTCGGACAGTCAATCATTCTTTGCACCGTCTGATTACATCTTCCAGGTGCATCTTCTACATCTGCCACATCCTCTTCGGGAGTGGTACATTCAGCGATGTAGTTGGTTAATGCTTGCCTTCGTATGGACTTCTTTAGGAGGGAGTTGAGATCAAACTGGTTTAGCTCTATGTCCCGATCAAGCAATTTTCCAGATGCCTCAGGTCATTACAGGACCTGTCGTAGCAGGTCCTGTCGAAGTGGGTTGGCTGTAATACTAGGCCAGAGCTTGGAAGTAATGGGGGAGCTTTCTTAGAGCAATCAACAAGCTGTAGACGAGTTTTTCAATCTTTGGGTATACCACGACTACTTTCTTGCTCACATTATTGACTAGTTTCCAGACCTTATCCTCCTTACACACAAGTGGTGCCAACTTCCATGCCAAGCTTCAGACGCCTTTAATTCTTTGTTGTTCATGGCTAACTATGAGGCCTTTAGGTTCATTCCAGATATTGAACATCTCTGTCAGATTCGAAACGTGTTAGGTCGACCGCTCGGACTCCATAAGACTATCACCTACATGGACTTCTATGGGCCTTGCACTTTGGTTGTGGACCATATAATTCAGTAAGCACTGGTAAGTTGCCTCAGCATCCTTCGGTCCGAATGCCAATTCCATATAATAGTACAGTTCGAGGTCAATGATAAAACATATTTATTCATGATTAGGCACATGCATAAGAATTTGGTTGTAAGCTGCGCACACGTCCATAAGAGGGATACATTCATGTCTAGTCATTGAATCCACAAGCTGATCAATTCTGATTGACGGGAAGCTTCCTTTTGGGCGAACTTTTTTCAAATCTAAGAAATCAATGCGTGTGCGCCATTTTCCATTAGCGTTCTTGACAAGGACGGGATTTGATATCCAAGCGGGATGTGTGGCACATCATATAAAACCATTGCCTCTCAACATTCCGACTTCCTCTTTCATGGTAGATGCTTTCCCTGGATCGAGCATACGTCTTGTTTGCTTGGCAAGAACACACTTCAGGTTTATTCTCAACAAATGACTCATAAACTGTGGTAAAATCCTGCGGATATTAGCATAGGTCCAAGCAAACACATCCAGGTTCGCCTGTAGAAAGCATGTCAGTTCCTTCGTTCGGAAGAGGTTTAAATGAGATCCGATTTCAAGACCTTAGTCAGGTCGACGTCACCAATCAGAACACGTGTAATTGCGTCATTAGAAGTCACCCTTCTTCATCCCGAATCACCATCCTCTTTGGAATCTATGTTTTCGGGCAGGTCGTTTAGCAATTCCTTTTGCGATGCTCCCATTATTCGCAATATTGACACCTCCTTCACACTCCATTTCATCTGGAGGGGAAGCGTCTTTGGGTTTCACGCAATCTCTGTTGCGTAGCATATTCCATCCTTCCTAATCAGTCGGCTTCTCCAATAACTTGGTCACCATAGACTAGTCTCACTCCGTCTTCGGTAGGGATATTTAACGGTTAACACCAAGATGCTATGTAAGCTCTGAATTCCGCTAGACCTGGTTGGTTGAGACCACGATCAGATAAGCTTGAATGCAATAGCATGGCTTGCAAGGCTTCAAGTAATGTTCATACATTCTGTCGTAACTGTTGTATGAAGTGGATAGCTAATGGTTGGTTCATATTTGTGTTGATCTCAAGTTCTCATCTCTCAACCGAGATCGTATGGTGGCTGGTGAGCAGTCAAATTGCTATCGCCCGGGCAAGGATCCATATGCCCGATCATGGCCCACGGTGGTTCAATTGGTACCTAACTCTGGGCACCAAAGTACATTGATCTACCCTTCATTCTATGGAAATCAGTCTTCCTTGATGCGGTTGACGACAAATAGGCATTGCAAATGTTAGCTAAGCTTTTCAAGGAGTGAACCGTGGGACATATATTTTTCACCACGCCATTCAAGGTAAGGGTAACTTCGTAGTGCTAGGATCCTTTCTTGCTATTGGATATCCCATCATTGAGAATCATGGCCATTGGGATCTTCTGAGTCACCTTTAGAGTAGTGTCTGGATCGTTCTATGTCAATGGCATCTGGGACTCCGCCTGTTGGACATGTTTAAGCCACGTAACTAGGTGATCACCACTCGTTCTGGAACATCATCGGTTGCATTGGTGAAATCTATACACCATCGGAGCTCTGGAAGAGGAGGTTGCCAGGAGATAATCTTTACCTCGTATATCATCATAGCCAGCATGCTGAATCTTTTCTATGTCTCCTCACATTGAATAACATCAGTAAATATGTGTTATGGCTCTAGGAAGAACTCCCGTCGTTGCCAATTTGCTGTCGATTTCCTCAGGCTATCTACTGAATCTTGGTTGTTAAGCGTTTGTGATAATTGTACGCCAAAACGTATTACGAGCCGAAGGCGAGCCGTGCTCCGAGCCGAAGGCGAGGCCGTCAGCGGGTCCGGGCGCAGCGCCGGCGGGGGTCCGGGGCCCCGCAGTCCCGGCGGCGATCGACCTAGCCGGTTAGGTCGTGACCCTTGTTCGTCGTCATTTTTCCGGATCGCGGTTCGCTACTATCCTCCGGTTCGCGGTTCGTGACAGTTCTCTAGACTCGGTTCGGTTCGTGGTTGAGCTCCTTCGGGTCGCGGTTCGCTGAACTTCTTCGGGTCGTGGTCCAGCTTGGCGATCGGGATACTCCAACCTTCCAGCTTCGGATCGGTTTGTGGTCTTCTCCAGTTCATGGATATGTTCACAACAATTGCTCCAGGTCGGATCGTGGAAGTATCACCGGGTCGGATCGCGACTTCCTTGCTCGGTCGGATCGTGGGTTCATCTTGAGACCGGATCGTGGTCTCCCCGCGATCCGCGATCCCCTCGACCTGCTCCAGCACATTTTCTTTATTATCTCATTTGGTCGTGAAGCTTGTGAACCCTTAGCTTTTTTTCGAAGGTATGAAGCTCTGATTTTCTGAAATCAACGAAATATTCAAAAATGGTAGAAACGCGGACTGTTTTCTTCGAACTTTCAAATCCAAATAGTATAATAGCAATCCGATAGGTTGAGAATTCGGTTCTCAGTGAAAGCACCAAAATGTTAGACCAAAAAATGGTCCTAACACCCAAATCGTCGTATTTTGAGCATAGGATATGAAGAAATAACTGAAAAATATAGAAAAAATGAGACAACAAGATTTTTATAGTGGTTCGGCATTAATGAGCCTACGTCCACTTCATATTTTCTCATTTCATTCATGGATTACAATTACAATGAATATTCTCTCCGAATTCATTGAATTTTTATTGAGGAAGATGATAGTTATTCATGGAGAAGTATTAGCCATGGCAGCCATGGACAAGGAGATGCCAAAAGTCGCTTGAAAATGCCTTCTGAAGGTGTATTTATAGCTGTAGGAAAGCTCCTGGGAGGACTAGTTCGTGATGGGGTACGTGGCAGGCGATCCAGAAAAATAGGAGAGCCAGTAGCCTTGAGAATAGGTCAAAACAAGCTGCGTTTAAACAGGTCCGAAGGTCGGATCGCGGTCATAGGTCGGATCGCGGTCATAGGTCGGATCGCGGTCATGGGTCGGATCGCGGTCATAGGTCGGATCGGATCGCATAGGCAAGGGCAGATCGGATCGCGGTCATATGCCAGCTTACACCCGTTCACGGAAATGGGCGTAACTTTCAAACCGTAAGTCCGATTAAGCCAAACCAAAGCTCAAAATGAAGCTAATTCAAAGGGCTACGAGTATATGAGGTGAATAGATCCAAATGAGGTCATTTGATAAGGGTTTCGGGCCAGTTTATACTGATGTTGTGATTTTGACCAAACTGCCTTGTGTCTTCTGATGATGCTTCCAATGCCGGAGAGCGATGTTATCCAGAGATTCCATATGAGACAGCATTTACCCAGAGGTATGTCAACATGATCTTTGCTTTGGGTAGTCTGGTCACAAAGCAGGCTAACAGTAAGTATTAATGGTTACTGGTTTAGCTTATAAAAATTTGAACACAAGCAGTATATTAGTTAACAGATTTTCTCTTCTATTAATTAAACTCAAGCAGTATATTAAACTCAAGCAGTATATTAATTAACAAATTTGAACACAAATAGTATATTAAAATCAGTGCAAAACTCTCCCTTTATTCTTTTCTCTTCTGTTTTAGCATATAAAAATTTGAACACAAGCAGTATATTAATGGTTACTGGTTAAATTAACAGATTTGGATCCAAATCTTGACTTATTTTTGGGAACTGAAGAGAACAAGACTTGTACTACAAAGCCCGAAATGAAACAGTTAACAATAATTAACAGATCTGGTTAAAATGTATTTACTTCACAGGTAAATGAAATGTATTTGCATTCCATTATTTACCCAGTGCTTCCACTTAGCGATGTAACTCACTAATAAAATCACTGAAGACAAGTGAATTCAGGAGGAGGAGAAGCAGACGGGAGCGATTCAGATCTCATATATTCTCCTAAAAACCATAAGAGGTCATTTAAATGATCAACATAAGGTCAAGACATACACGGTTGAGAAAACTAGGAATGCATTGTATGCATGTACAGTTCTAGTCAGCTAATTCCTACATGTTTGGAATACTTGGGCGCCATTATCAATGTATGTTCATGGTTATTATCATTGTATAATCAAGTATCGGAGAAACCTCAATGAATTTTTTTTCATTTTGTACATGTAGCGTGATGTATCCCTCTCTCCCCTTTTTTCCATAAAAATAAAATAAAAACCTAATTGTAGTGTAATTTTACTCTATTTCTAGTTTTTTCTTTATTTTTTTAATCTAAGCCAGTCTAATTTTGGATCATTATATAACACAAATATGTTGGTGTGGACTCTAGATATATGATGAAGTGGCAAAGCGACAATATTTTTCTTAACACGTTATTTGCTTTCACCAATCATTCAAACAAACAAATTGGTGATGCGAGTTAAATAAAATCGATTTTCAAATTACTATGAAGTCAAGAGGATTACTCTTTTTAATTAATTGTGGTAATACTATGGAGACCGATTCAAACAATCTGTTGAATTGACCGCAAAGATGACAGCATTGATTTTGTAATCTCAAAACAAAATAGTGTTGAAAGACATAAGCAAGGAGAAGAGGATGAAAAAACTTGAATTTGTTGTGCTTTCTTGGCGTTTCTAAATTTGTAAAAATAAAGTGTATCCAAATTCTTTCCAAACATTGCAGATTTAAGGGAGATCTGGTATGCGCACAAGACAGTGCCACATTAGGGGCTCATTTTACCCATTTCTCAATTTACCTAACCCCCGTTGAAATACGTTTTTAACATTACCCAACCCCTCCATTTACTGTCCTTAAAATCACCCTAAAATTTCACAGCCCCGGTTAAAAGCATTTCAATGTTCACCAAACATGTCACCTAAGAATTAAACTTGCATTGTCAAAAAAAAGTTGACGCATTTTAACAACAATATTCCAATCCCATAGATCATGTAATGTTACAGCTTTCTATCAATTATACCAATAAAAAAGGGTACCTGAGGCGTATTAGGATCAGGAGTTGCTGGATTTCCCGCATTACTTCCTTGCTTTTCTTTTAGCTCCTGTAAAGATTGCATGGACTGAAAACTATACATACTCAACTATAAATACATATATCAGTTCAATTATATAAAAAAGTCCCCCTAAACTATAAATTACTTCATTCTATACATTCTGTTCCCATCACATACGCGTCATCTACTGACAATGACGCTTATTAAATGGATGGTTTGCTGTTGGTGCATAACAAGCATCATAGCATTGGATTCTACCTTCAAATCAAATATTAATCATTGTGAACTTAAAATATCAAATTTATCATGTTAGATAGATTCAAAAGAACCCATAATGAATACACATCCGCTACATCACCTCATATTGTATATAGGCTATATACAGGGATTTTAAGAACAGTTCATGATGGATTTTAAAATGATTGAATGAGCAAGGAGGATCCAAAATATATAGGCTATATACAGGGTATGGTTCATTCTATATACATATAGGTCATATAAAATTAGCACAAAAATAATTTTGATTATGGTCATATAAAACTAGCACAAGTGGGAAGCCGTAAATTTAAGAACAGTTCATTTCCATTTAGGATGATGGTTTACTACAGGAAAACAAAAAAAATCTTAAAACTAATCTTAAAACTAATGAATTTGGCAGCAAACTGAGGGCAATAGCCACACCTGCTGCCGACATTAGCCACACATGCACTGTCTATAACAACACCATTTTTATTCCCAGTTACTTGCTTCGACACTGCATTATTAGCTTCAATCGCAGTGCTTATTTCATCAGATGACACCAAACCATCCTCCCCCATAACAACTAAATTTTGATGACTATTATTGACCACAACTGCAACTTCTGAAATCGTACTAGCCGTGCCATTATGACAAACATTTCTCCCCACATCACTTTTACTAACGTTGTCCACTTTAATGACTAACTCACCACTTTTCCCAATCTTCTCGCTAGCTTTGTAGGCAGAGTGAACCGCTTCATTTCTCATTAATTAAGGGGTTGAACCATCAATTAAAGTGTTCTCAATGGCATCTCTATCAACTTTAGCTCCTTACCAATATTTATAGTATTTTTGATTTGAAGGAAAACAGGAAAAATTGCCATTAAAATAAATTTGTAATTAACACTTACCATCAACATCGAAGTAAGCTCCTGTACTTTGTTTACCAAGCCACTAACTTGATTTCGCTATGCATGTACTTCACCTGATGAGTTACCCCGAATACGAAGCTGAGACGGTACAACCCCAAACCAAGCCCTCTTACACGTCCTCCATGCTCCTGACCAAAAAGCTTTGACATGCCATCTTGAGTAACCGATGTTCCTCCCTAAGAATCCAGACTTGCAGCATTATGATGCTCTGTTATCTTAGACTACAAATTCAAAAACAACCAATATTTAGAAATTAAAATTAAAACTACATTAACAATAGCAACAGTTTCTTATATTGTATATTCAAACTTTTTCTTACTATGCATTCGACAATAAATGAATTCGGAGGTTTTCCATCTGTTCTAGTGTGTGGCCTTTGCACCACAGTTCGTCTCTAGTGATACTAGATGTTGCCTTTTCCTTTTTCTGCAAAAATAGCTTAATTAACAACTTAAAAATATACAAGTGATAACAAATAAAAATTGCTTTAACAATATTTTTTTACCATTTCTTCTTCCAATCTTGCATAATCTTTTCTGCTTATGGTGTGCGGAAGTTTATTCTTTTCTCTAATACTTTTGAATCTTTGGCTTGTTGCCTATAAGATCAATTAAATAAATATGATATAGGAAAATTTAATATATTTAACAGTTAAAATCAATCAGACAAAAATAACAACCTCAAACCTTTCTGACAATTTTTCATTTACAAAAACATTCCACTCGTCAGTGCTCTTTATGTTTAATAGTTTTAGGCCTACTAAAGTATTGGTAGAGTCGGGATTTTGAGACGCTTTTTTGATAGCTGCAACTAACATTGATTTCGACTCCTTCCATCGCTATCCTATTATCATTAACAGGTAATCCTTATACACTTCATCTACCTTGAATCTTGACTGCACCCAAAAAAAAAGCAGATTAATCGCTAACAGTATTGCAAAATACAATGTTATACCATAGGCATGTGTATAATGCATATTGCACATAGAAGTACTATAACAACATGTATATAATATGTTACTTTGAATATTGAGATATATAAGTACCATAACATAAATAACATAGAATCAGTAAAATTAAATACAATTGAAAGCCATATTTTATTGTTCACTTGCTCATTTTATCGCCAACAGCTGGTATATACAAGTCAAATATCAATACCTGTATACAAGTCCACAGATCATCCCTCAAATCATCATCGACTTTCCTCCATGAGCTAATGGTAAAAGGCACCATCTCCCTTGCTAGAGTACCAATATATGACGACAAAATTTTGGAATTATACCTACTGCTTGTCCGCGTTCATTAAATTCAACTTCCGGCTTCTCATCCGGTATCATAGCTAATGATTTCAACATCGTTCTGCCTCTCTTTTTTCTGGTTTGCGTCAATCTATGACCTTCACTAGAATCCAGTTGAAGTTCGTTGGACTGGAATCTGAGGTAGCTATAGTTTGCTGGAAGTTTAGTTGACGGACAGGGGGTTGTGCTGGGTTTGTATTGTCAATGGGGCTGTTACTGGAAGGAGGGGCTGAATCTCGTTTGTAGTGTCGACGGGGCTGTTATTGGAAGGAGGGGGCTGAATCGGGTTTGTAATATCGACGGGGATGCTACCGGAAGGAGGAGGGGGCTGCATCCATTTTGTAGTGTGGCCAAGGTTTCTTCCAGTTTTACGAGGAGTAGTGCGTATTGGGTATTCAACATGCTTTCGAGGAGATCTTCTTATAGCAACATTTAAATCACAAAGCAACGGAATTGGTCCACTTGGGTGTTTGCTGATTCTAATCCCAACCATTCTCTCATCATTATCACTAGCAGCTGCAAGTGCCGCTAAACTTTGCTTTTTTGCTCTTTTGTTTGCTACTTTTGAGCTCTAAAAAATAAAAATCTTAAGTCAGTTTTGAGTAGTTAAGTCTTTGTAACCGTGTTGTTTAAAAACAGACAAGTAGCGATAAAAGAGTCCGATCCATCTTTAAAAAAATAAGGACATCCTGTACATTTTTAGGAAAATTATTTATTAAGCTCTCCTTAGTTTGGATGACTTAAATAAGTTATTTTTTAGTTTTTTGAAAGCTCAATGAATAGATTTTGCCTTTCAAAAAGCTAGAAGGTAACATATGTGATTTAAATGAGGCCTAAATCATTTTCTTTTATTTTAGAAGTTTCTCCCAGTACTTGTAGTAGTCTAACGGTAGATTTGATTGCAACTGAACAGAAGTGAACGTTGTTGATATTTTCTGTAGCTACGGGCTCTTTGGTCATTGAACAGACTTTGTATGATATATCTAACTGCACTGCACTATGAATATGTTAACATGTCTTTTACTTTGACGAATTAAGCAGCGCGCTGTTGATACTTGCTAATATCCAGTGCAATTCCTCTTGAGCTTTGCATGTGTTGAGCATGTTCTATTTTGTAAGAAGCGTATTGAGTAGGTGTTTTTATATCCTGAGTTTTGCGTTTTGTTTTCATGTATAAGTTACAAGAAAAATTTATAGATACTTACGAATGCTTTCCTTGAGTAGCTGCAATAAAAATTATATTGCCTTGATACTCTTAGTTCTATTATGTTGTATATGTTGACGTCATCATAAATTATTGATTGCCCAAGAATTATCAACGCATGTAAGCTGAAATGTTAAATCAGGTATGTATTTTTTTTTTATAATTATTGATTTGAAATATCCTTTTTAATAGTGTTTCAAAAAAAAATTTGAAAATAATCTTTCAGTTTGATGAGTTGCACTGTCCAAAGAAGATGAAGAAAGAAAAAAAATCAAAATCAAAATAAAAAATATCCCAAATAGGTCAAATTTTTTTAATTTTTTCTATAAAAATAAGGGTTCGATTAGCAATTTAAAGTCACAATAGAGTTTGCCTTCGTAAATTTTTTATAGTGCAAGCAAACTATAAATTGTTTAAAAATCAAATTTGCCTTCTTTGAGTATTTACAGTTTGCATAAAAAGAAAACTGTAAATTGTTTAAAAATCTTTACTACTAAAAACATTAACTCATGGACCAAATTAACTGAAATATAATCAAATCCGAACCCCTGAAGTTGTTCAGTGGTCATGGAATTAAAGTCCTTTGATTTTTCAATATTTAATTACTACAATACAATAAAAACTGGATAAATGTTTGAGTTTTAACAAGGAAGCACAGCTCAATACGTATCCCTTTACGACTCAGAAAATTCAATTCAAAACTGGATGAAATTTCAGTCCATGTCTCCAAGTTTGACGTATACTAATTCCACCTAAACGACTACCGCAAATGTCAAAAACAAAACAAGTATAAAAAATCATTCGTTGTCTATATGAACAAAAACTTCTCCCCTAAAGTCTTAAGAAAATCTCAAAAAACTAATCCAAAAAAGATGGCATTCTACATCATGCCTAAAGATGATTTCCTAGCCATCGTAGTTCATATTCTCATCTACTGGCCTTATTAGAAATTATTGATTTGAAATATCCTTTTTTATAATGTTTCAAAAAAAATTGAAAAAATTTAGAAAATGCTAATTAGCTTGCAGTTTTTGATAAAAAAAGGCAAGTTAAATTGCATTTCTCCAAAAGTTACGTAGGATTTGGGAATTAAATGTTTTATGTCCATAAATAATAGTCAAGTACGAATTTACCAAATAACTACTATGTTTTAGAATTATCAAATTTTTTGAACTTTTATGTTTTTTCCATGGATTTTCTGCGAGAAAAATACAAATCATTTTGCATTTTATTATATTTTAAAAATAATGATTTGATTTACAAAATCATTTGTATAAGCTTTTTTTCTTATAACATAAAAAACATAGATATGTAGCTATTTTCTTCGTCTTAAATTTTTGTTATAATCAGGTTAATGTCTGCAATTTTTCAACAAACTGCATCTGTTCCTAAAAGTTTTGCTGAAACTTGATTTTTCTGTCCATTTTTGTGCTTTTTTATACTTTTCTAACATAAATACATCTCTCTTTTTTTTTCAAAATATTTCTTTAATAAGCGAGAGCCTAAAATTATAAAGAAAAATATTATGAAAATCATGTTGAGATTATAATTTGAACTTGTGATATAATTTATGTACGAAAAAATTCATCTTAAAATACTTAATTTTGTTTTGAGCAGGATCTAAACTAGCGATCTCTAATTTATATACATAAGCTTTTTTTTAAATTTAATAATTGAATCAAAAAATTGTATTTTTATTAATATTATTAATTAGGATATATTGTCTCGCACGGGAATCAAAGACAAATACAAAGGTGCATCAATTTGTAATGAAGAAGAGATACATGTGTATCGAAATAACACACCAAGAAAAATTAAATTGCAATTTACCTATTTCAATGTTATTTGCAAAATAAATGTATGTAAACATATTTTCTGAATGAGTAATAATGTTTTATAAATATTTAAAAAATACACAGTTTTGCAAGTAATTCAAAAATAATCTAGTATAAACTTAAATTCATATAAGATGGTCGAATACCTCAACACAACGTACCAAAATAAACAAAATAAGGCTAAAGTAAAAAATAGCATGTGGTAAAAAATGCATATGTAACTTGAATACCACTGCATCGTGTAGCACCATCTTCCTCGTCGATAATACAAGATCAATCTTTCTCGTCGACTGTTAGAGAACCCCAGATTATCACAAAACCAATTGGCAATGTGAAGGGTGAACTCATTACAGTTATACAGGATTCATTTTACAAATTCCCCAATGTGGGACTTGTCTCAACACGCCCCTGCACATGTGGCATATCATGAGCCTAACACGTGGACCTTTATATTGGGTGACGTGGATAAGTGTGGCATTGTGCGCACGAATTAAACCTGCTCTGATACCATGTTAGAGAACCCCGAATTAACACAAAACCAATTGGTTATGTGAAGGGCGGACTCTTAATAGTTATACAGGAATTGTTTTACAAATTCCCCGATGTGGGACTTGTTTCAACACGCCCCCGCACGTGTGGCATATCATGAGCCTAACACGTGGAACTTATTGGGTGACGTGGATAAGTGTGGCAATGTGCGCATGAATTAAACCCGCTCTGATACCATGTTAGAGAACCCCGAATTATCACAAAACCAATTGGTTATGTGAAGGGCGGACTCTTAATAGTTATACAGGAATTGTTTTACAAATTTATCACAAAACGATTTACAAAGGATTAGAACATCACACTAAATATAGCACTACTTTGTAACAACCATGTACAAAATAAAATACACATGCAAAGAACACGTACAATAGAAAATAAAATTATTTTGATACAGGCTAAGATGTCAATCTATATCAATTTTTTTTACCACCTAAAAACACATTTTATTGTATACATGAACATGCATAAAATAAAAAAGTCAATAAAGTACGCTTATAACATACCAACATACTGTTACAACCCTCCCTTATGTAACTTTCATCCCCATTATCTACATCTCTATCATCAAGTTGCGACTCATCCAATGGTTTACTAGTTGATTCTTCATCCTCGTCATATTTTTCCAATTCATAAAACCCTCTAGAGGGTGCTCTCAACACAACATACCAATTTGAAGAACTACCTTCTCTAGAGAAGAAAACTTGAACCGCTTGTGTTGCTAAGATAAACGGGTCGCTTTCAAACTTATTTTGAAATTGATGCAAATTGACCAATGTAAATCCATCTTCAACTTTGACTCCACGATACATATTTGCCCAATCACATTTAAACAAGGCAACTCGAAATTGACGATAATCCAACAAGAAAATCTCATGCAAGACCCCATAATATATTACTTTTTCAATAGACCCATCTACACAAATAGTACTTGCCTCAATGGAAACACCATTATTTTGTGTAGCCTTCTCATAGTCTTTCGTATGAAAACGTCGACCATTAGCAATATAGCCAGAATAAGAAATTATTTGCGAACGAGGTCCGTACGAAAGCCATTTTATTATATTGCTGACATTGGATATACGTCTATCCTCTCTAACCTGGACAAATACAATATATTAAATAAAGACTTATGTTGATCTATTACTTTCCTCATTAATAATTTTTTAAGATATAACTATCAACCTTTTTTCCAAACCAAAAGCTAAAAGTCTCCGATTGCAATTTTGACAGTTCCAAATCGTCTTGTGCAAGATGGGGATGCAAACATTTTAGCTCCTCTTTGTGCATTCTGCATACATAAATGTAATTAAGGATCTAATTTATTTTGTATGTCATAGTTAAGTTTGGCTTATACTTACTCTAAATATGGCTCTACTTCTTCCGTATTAAACAAAACGTATCGATGAGCAGCATTAATCACCTCCTCATCAACTGTAGTAGGTTTTCCTTTGGATATAGGATGCCCCTCAAGTATAAAATCATTTTGTTCGACTTCATTTTGGTTTTTCCTCTCTCCAATTTGTAATGCATCTTTAATATATCCAAAGCAATATTTCATACATTCTTCGGCAACATAACGCTCAGCAATGCACCCTTCAGGCCGTGCTTGATTTTTAACATATCCTTTTAATATTTTCATATATCTATAACCAAAATGAATAAACAAGTTACTTTCATAACTATACATACTTTTAACATTCAATTATTTATAATAAATATTACCTATCAAATGGATACATCCATCGATATTGGACGGGCCCACAAATTCTTGCTTCTCTCCCTAAATGTATTGTTAAGTGAATCATGATATCGAAAAAG
Source organism: Allium sativum (assembly GCA_030737875.1). Lineage (NCBI taxonomy): Eukaryota > Viridiplantae > Streptophyta > Magnoliopsida > Asparagales > Amaryllidaceae > Allium > Allium sativum. Next base: position 537,188,406 of record CM060926.1, read on the forward strand.
GAAGGGGGAAAGAACCTCTTTAGATCACATAGTGTTAATGCAACTTGATACTCCATTAATTCTAGTTTATCCCTATCAAGCACTCTTTGGCATATGTCATTATAAAATGAACATAGTCGTAGTAGTGCATTCCTTATTCCTGTAGGTAGAAATCCTCTTAATGCAACGGACAATTGTTGTTGTATCAATACATGATAATCATGAGACTTAAGGTTTGATATCTTGTCTTCTTTTGCAAAACATTTTCCAATATTTGAGCTATATCCATCAGGCACTTTCAAGTTCTTCATTCTGCTATAAAAGATCTCTTTTTCTTGATCGGATAAGGTGCACGGTGCGGCTGGGAGCAATACTTTATTTCAAATGTCTATAGGATGCAATTTTTTTCTAATGCCTATTGCTTCTAGATCTTGGCGTGATTTGAGGCCATCTTTCGATTTTCCTTTGATATCAAGCAATGTAACAATAATACTTTCACCAATATTTTTCTCAATATGCATCATATCTGGATTATGCCGCAAAGGAAGTGCCTAAAAATTGACAAAACACAAATAATTAAGTATTAAGTAGCAAACATGAATAGAAACGAAAAGTAATGTGTTTCTATTTAAATTTCACCTTCCAATAAGGCAAGTCAAAGAAAATGACCTCTTCTTCCACATTTTACATCCTTTTTTCATCATAGTTTCCCTTTTCCTTTCATCTTTCTCTTCCTTTTTTAATTTTTTTCCCAATCATTAATAATATCTTGAACATCATCAAAGATTTTAACTCCAGTTTGTATCTGAGGCCTTTGTATATTCTCTATAGTTCCATCAAATAAGTTTTTCCGTTGACAATACTCATGGTTAGGTTCAAGGAATCATCTATGACCCATGTATGCACACTTTTTACTAAATGGTAGCCATATTGAGCAGGTATTGACACCACAAACAGGACATGCTCTCTTTCCTTTTACAGTGCAACCAGCTAAATTTCCATAAGCTGGAAAATCATTGATTGTCCATATAAGAATAGCATGTAATCTAAATTCGTTACGACTGTAAGCATCGTACACTTTCACCCCTTTATCCCACATTTTTTTCAAATCTTCAATAAGTGGTTGCAAGTATACATCAATGTCATTTCCCAGTTGCCGTGGCCTAGGAATTAACAGAGATAACATCATATTATCTTTGTGCATACAAAACCACAGAGGAAAGTTGTAAGCAACAAGAAACACTGGCCAATAACTATATCCACAATTCCAATCACCAAAAGGATTAAAGCCATCAGATGCAAAGCCAAGCCTTAAATTTCATGGATCGGAAGAAAAAGAATGATACATTCTATCAATCGTAGCCCACTGAGTAGAATATGCTGGATGACGCAATTTACCATCTTCGCTATTATGACTGCTATGTCATCTTAGTTGTTCTGATGTTTCTAGGGATGCAAACGTTCTTTTCAGTATTGGTATCAGTGGGAAGTATCTCAAAACCTTCATAGGTATTTTGGTTTGCTTCCCATCTTTAGTGGTCTTGTTTTTTTCCCAGCGAGAGTTACCAAACTTAGGATAGAAATCACTATTTGCAAGCTTTTTTTTAAATAAACAGCAATCATTTACACATGCATGCATCTGCTTATAGCCTAAACCAAATGACTTAAGCAACTTCTTTGTTGCATATGTAGAATCGGGAAGCATGTTTTCTTTAGGCAACATATCCTTTAGAAGTTTAAGAAGCTCTGTAAAAGCCGTGTCCAATATACCATTTCGCGCTTTGTGCTTGAACAGAAGTACTGTAGCAGACAACTTTGTGTGGCTTGCACAATCGGGATACAACGGAATTTCGGCATTCTCCATCATTTCCTTAATACCTTCCCCATGTCTTTCTTCAACATTAGCTTCTACCTCCTTATCATAGATTTGTGCATCAACATACATTCTATAAGTATCAGTCTCACTTTTATTTTGTGATGCCCGTTTTTCTCCATGAAAAATCCATATATCATAGGTTGGGTCCATTCCAAAAGAAATCAAGTGCGACATAACTTCTCTTGATGTTTGCCAAATTAGATTCCTACAATTACGACATGGGCATCTATTTTTTTGGGATTCCCTTCACTCGCAGCATGCCTATATACAAAAATTTTCCACAGCTTGCCTATATTCGCTTGTCATTCTGCAAAATAAAAATGTATTAATACTCATTCTTAAATACTTATAGTGTGATGCTAGGGCACCTCGTTTTCTTCTTGCTAATATCAAAATTTTATACTACATGCTTCCTAACACCAAACTCATTCATAAATACTTAACGGTATTAGGAAGTACATAAAATTTATTGTACTTATAATTTTTATTCGTGGTATTAGTAAGAGGGAAATGATGTGCCCTTAGCATCACACTGCTTATACCTATGGAAGTAACAGCCAAAATGATGAAACCTTGGTAGATTGACCCATGCTTTGTCCATCTTGGTAAAACAATGCCTCTAATTTTCGGACCTACTGGAAAGAATTTTGCTCAACATTATTGTACAACTTGGTTATATCCAGCCATCTTGGTAGATTACCCCTCTTATGTAACAAATATTAACTTATATATTTGTTAGAATTTTATATCTCAAATGATCATATATGGTTCAACGATTCATTAATGAATTGGTTAAACTTAGTAATGGAGTTGATAGTTTTATACATCCATATCCTTATTCTCTCTCTCTCTCTCTCTCTCTCTTTCATATCTCATTTCCAAATTTAATAACGGTTGTTTCCAAACTTATTAATGAATAGTTTCTTATTTACTGCTCTCATTATCATTCTAGCTCCTGACAGTAGACCATAACTAACATAACCGAAAAGTGTACGCAATGTACATCACATACTAGAGATAACTCCATTGCAACCAACCCATTGATCATCCTATCTCCACCTAGATGACCAGCTCCAAGGGAACTAAACCAAAACTGCTCCGCTAGATCAGCATACAAAGCAACACAATGCCTATCTAATATATTTATTATTTATTTTGTTTATCAATTTTAACTTTTTATATATGAGCAGGAACTGGAGCCAATATCAAACAAATAAAAAGTGTGATGATAATGTTGTTAAATTAGGCAATCAAAATACGATAATTCAGAGAAGATCCCAAAGCATTGCTGATCTTTTTAATTCAGAGAAAATCCCAAAACATATGTTTAGCCTCATAACGAGGTAGGTATTTATATATCAATTATTCATGGGCAACAAGGATATACAGTTAACAAGCATACTTATGCTACAGGCATATTTATAACAAACATAGGGTACATATATAACGTACAAGTACACATAGCAAGAATATCTATCAAATAAGTCATGAAATACAAGTAACAAATATACTTCCAGTTTAAATCATCAAGGATGCACATCAACAACATTGTTGTGGTCCAGGCCTGATATGTAGGGGACAAAACTAAGTACATACATGACCTCTGGTTTCTAAATACACAAGGTAACAAATGTTTAGATTTTTTTCCTTTTTAGATTACACTAATATTTCAGAATGCCAATATATCAACTCATATATATATATATATATATATATATATATATATATAAAACCCAGCAAATGTCAAAATGTACTCGTTAATATAGGTAGGAAGTCAATATAGGCAAGATAACAAACCACCGATGTACCATACTTTAAAAGTTAGCAGAAAGGTAATGGGAAGGAATTTAATTAGAAATTTCCAGGACCAAACTTGTTTACTCATTTTGTAAAACTACATTGGAAATAGTTTTATAAAATTCCTTTAAATACGCTATGCTTTATTTGGACAATACATGACAGGGCAGTCGGGTACATGCTAAACTAACATGCCTATAAGTTTCTACCTAATATATAGTGTGACATATATTCAGTTTTCAACTAGACCCATAGAGACAAACTAGTGCAACAATAATTATGTATAGCTAAAATCAAGTGTGTGTTTTCAGTTTTAACCAAACAATATGGTTTTTTCATCTTTACAAATCAAGGCAGAATTTACGTGGTGAAACAGTTTAGATAATGGCTTTAACAAAGCTAACAAAACTTATCAAGATGACCACAAGGGACAATGCATGTTAATTTAACAACAATGTAGATGTATGAATCTCAATCTAGACCAAATCCAAAAATACATAAGCATGCCCAGTACAGAAGCATACATATATATGAAATATATATATTTCATATATTACCCCGTCTTAACAGCATATACATATATGAACCTGGTTTAAGGTCTCACCAATTACACACACACACACACACACACACACATATATATATATATACGTATGTGTATAGGTGTATATTTAATAAATAATTAACCAGTATTAACCCATGCTTTTTGTGGTTGAACTTAATCCTGACTATATACAAAAATAATGCTGATATAATGTATATATTTTCCAGCCTATAAAGTCAGTACCGCAGTACAAGGTATGAAAATGCAAGCGAACAAACTCTGGTCATTCTAACATAATGGTTTATGGCAAATACTCTAGCTCCACAGAGTCGTACAAGGCATGCAGGTTTACTTTAGTGATTAGTTTTTAAATGTGACATAACATTTCAAATAAATAACATCCTGGGGAGAGGCAATCTATTTATGTAGTTAGCTATATTCATTTATGCAGTTATGCACCTTGAGTCCTACTGTGCATGTTAGTGATTAAGTTTCAGCACAATTAATTTTTACATCTTACATTAAAATCTGAACTTTATAATAGTTATTCCAAGGATAGAGTAAAGAACTAATTCATCTCTATGACTTCCTCAGCTTTCCTTAGCATAAATATAAATAAAGTAATTGATAATACAACATACCCTATAAACTTACATCAGTTTCTTGGTCATTATTGAGGTTTGTCATCAAATTATATACAAAGTTCAACCTAAAAGGAGCATTGTTACAATCAATATGACACAGTAGCATGAGCCAAAAAGTTGGGCAAGCTTTGCATGTGTAAGGGATTGGATATATGGGAAATACTGACGGGGGGCATTCTCATGGTTATCAGCGAGAGGAAAACAGTAAAATTACAGTTAAATTACACAAATGCAATAGCGGAGGGAAATAGTAAAATTACAATCACATGAAATTGAAATAACAAATAAAAATTTACCAGCAAGAGAACGCAGGCAAGATACGTCGATGATTGGGCAGTGGACGATGGAAATAGAGAGCAACGGCGATTGAGCAGCGACGATCGAGCAGTGGCGATGTGAACTGGAGGAGATCTCTACATTGGGTTTGCGGTGGAATACGATGGAAAAGGAAATGTACTATGAACCGATGGAAAAGGAAATGTTGTGAATGGATGGAAAAGGAATACGATGGAATACGATTGAAATGTTGTGAACCGATGTTAAAAGGCACAATGTTTCATCCATAGTGGGAAGATTAATCGAACCGATGGAAATTTTGTTAAGTGTCAGGGGTGAGAAATCAGTTTGGAGCTGAGTTATGTTCCAGTATTCTCAAAAAATGTTTTCAGCATTATGCTTTGAATTGTGCCACATTTCAAATTAATAATTATTATTTAGTCTTAGTTATTAATTATTATATATTTGTATTTAATTTTTACTATTTACTTAAATCTTATTTATTAATTGTTATAAATGTTATATTTATTGTTAATATTTTTATGAATTATTATGTAATTTAATTGCCAAATATTAAATATTACTTTGTAATTAAAATTGTCAAAAGCCGGTAGATCAAAAGGAAATGCCAGGGACTACTTATAACATTAAGTTTACATGCAAATAAAAAAATCTATCAAAAGCGCACAAACGTCTATAACGCGGTTGTTAACTGCTGAACAAAAAAATTTGCCAAAATTATATTTATTAAAACTGCTAAAATAGCAAATAATACTTATTAATAATAGTTATTAATTAATTAACTTTTACTTATTTTCTACTTAGTTAATTATAATCGAGAGTAATACTTATTAAAAGCTTATGTTACTATTAATTAATAAAGTAGCTAGTTAACATACATTAACTATTAAAAAAATTACTAGTTACTAACTATTAGTTATTTAATAATAATTGACAAATATTATTGATTCCCAAGTTTATTATTAATTATTATTATTAAATATCAATATAATTAGTTATTAAATATAGATATTGTTATACTGTACATTTAAACATATTTCAACTCCTAAACATGATAAACCAGGATTGAACAAGTGAAAATCTTAGAGCAAATCAAAATGAATCGTATAAAACTTTCCATTATGGTGTTCCTGGAAAATTAAAGCAGAAATTACCTAAGATTCATTTACAACTTCAAACTTCTCAGGCATAAATTCATGCAGTGAAAAGTTAGTTTGTAAGATGACAAATAAAGCCAATTATGCTATCAGGAACAACATCCACAAAAGATCCTTATTTGAAACTCGATAGGATATTCAACAAAATTATGATACGAAACGTATAATTTAAAATCGGAAACTAGATTCTTTACCGTACCCTTAGCGAACTGAATCAGCGATAATTTCAGAACTGTTCGACTGGAAAATCGGTTATGAGAAACAGATAATCAGTAAGAGATGTTGTAGTTGAAAACTGATTTCGCTGAAACACTCGAATTCTATGGTGTCTTGATCTCGAAGAGAGCGGACAATACTGTCGCTAGTTCTAGATCCATTGTTTCTAACGGTTCAATTTAGGTATTTCTCCCTATTTCAAAGAACCTGATATGATAAAATAAGTTTTTGGATTTGTTGTTGCTGCAAGGTTTATGGAATAAGTTAACGGTTTCAGCAATTGAAAAAATTGAGCGAAAATCAAAATCGCCTTTTTTCCTCCCTTCATTGGAGGGAGAAGTTCATCCACCGATAACATAGAAAGGAGAGGAGTATCAAAATATTAATGATGGAGGAAAAATGAAGTAAAGATGAGAAGGAAAATAATTTGGGATTCAGTGAAATTTTCCTAAAGAAAAGAGGGAAAACGACAATAGGCGGAAATGCAAAAAGTAAAATATGTAATGATGTTTTACTTGGCGGGATACGAATTTTTTTGGTTGCGTGTGTTCTTCAAGGAATAGATGCACTTACATATCAATGCTTCTTAAAAAGTAACTAAATACATATTTTCCTGTAGTAATAGTTTGTTTTTCTCTTGTAAACTTGGGTGCCCATATTTTCCACATGAGCAGCCGTGTAGTTTGTTTTGCATATATTTTGAGCAAGATTCTGCATTGAAGCTTAAAGTTGTGTCCAGAGCATCGATAAGTCTTCCGTTGAATGTAAATTTTATATTTTCACTGTGCATTGTAATCATTTTACTCTGTATTTATTTTGTATTATGATATTTTTGTACTCTAATGTAAATTGTTGCAATGACAATGAAGTATTCTTTTATACGTTTATGTTCTTATGTGTTGTTTGCCCAAAGTTGGCTGTTCGAGAATTTATGACTTTTGGATCGGACCAGTGTGGCTTACGGTCAATTCGAAAGGTGGGAATTTTCGGGTCATTACTACTATTATTCTATGTTTGTATTAAGCCGAGTAGAGTACATCCCTACTAAGTGAGAGGATTCGACCGCAATATGATGGTTACCTTCGGATGACGATGATGTGCGGTATAAGACAATAGATCTTGGATGGTGCAACTATTACTCTATGTGTTATTAAGCCAGTAGAGTATGTCCCTTCTTAGTGAGGGGATGTCGACCGCAATAGGATAAAACATCCTAAACTAAGTGTGTGGCTTGAATCCACTTTGATGAATACTATCCTAGTTTTGACAAAAAAAATTCTTACAAACTTATTTGAATATATTATTTGAATGTTTATTTGGAGATTCTTATAATAAGAGTGTCATGATTACTCTTTGGTACATTCTGATAGGCACTGCAACACGGAGAGTACATCCTTACTTGATGATGAGGATGATAAGTTGGCAGTGGCAAGAGTACGATGAAATATCTTATAATGAGTGAGTGGTATAGATCCACTTAAATGAGTAAGATCCTATTTCTTACAAAATAAATTGATATAAAAAATGCTACCGCTAACTTGTTTGATATATTCATAGTTACCATTTGAAAGTCTCTCTTTATTATCATTTGAACTTTGACGTGATATTATCCTGACAAAGTTAATAGATGATAAAATTGATGATTCTTATAAATATGACCACCAAAATTCTTTTTGGTACATTTCGATGGGTGCCACACAAGGAGAGCATGTCTTTACTTGGTGATTTGACTCTGTCCACGAAAAAAGAAAAAAAGTAGGTCCTAGAATCTTTGCGTATATATTCATGGGAAGGAGACTGGGTAACGATGTGGATTGAAATAAACATGACCTTGAATTTGGGCATAAGAAGAAACTATGGTGGGATTGATCCAGTTATAGCTTGTAGCATTGATGGAATGTTAATCACAAATTTAGAGAATAACAAGCGGAAAATACCACTTTGGGAAAGCCCAATTACTTATGTTTCTATCTCTTAGTGTATCTCGAGAAGTTCTAATCATATAATATCCAGGTATGCCTTATACTATAATTACAAATTTCAATTATGAAATTGGTTTGATCGTATACTTTCACGAAAAATGCCCTGAATACATAAAGTTTCTTTTGTTGAATATTTGGCTTTCTTACTGCATAGAATTTCGGAAGCGGAATTCCTTTTAAGGAGGAAAGAATGTAACAGTTTGAAACATTGAGTAGTAAATATTTGAATATTGATATTATTTGAATATTTAAATCTTGGGTTTAATGTTATAAAAATGGTTTTATAACCTTGTTAAATCCCTATATAAATAATAATTAATGAGGAGAAAACATGTTGTTGAATTTTTATTTACAAAGATAAATAGTTCGAAGAACACTACTACAAAAGTGGGCAGTGTGCATTGCATGAAAAGTGTGGCGAAAGCTATGCTTTCGTTGATCTTCTGCAACAATACACACACACACACACACACATATATATATATGTGTGTGTGTGTGTGTGTGTATGCATATATATATATATATATATATATATATATATATATGCTGTTGCATTAGACGTGAATGCACTGTTGCGCTTGGAATTATCGTGTTGTGACTTGCAATACCAGTTCAAAGCAGAGCTTTACGTAAATACAATCCACGTCAGCGATCCACGTTATCAGTTTAAACAAATAAATAACCATATATGTTGATTAATTCAACGGTTCAATCCGATCCCCACTTTAGTTATGTGAAATTTTGGCGCGATGTTTTCCTCATTCATGAAATACTTCCCTCCAAAACAAATTTCTCCCATACTCTTCTCTCTGTACTCTCCTCTCTCTACGAAATCCATCCACAAACACCTTTGATTGCTACTCTGTCTCTGATTATGAACTATATACCTCCAATTGCTCCTTTTTTACAAATTTCCACCTCCGATTTGCTTCATTTAGGATAATTACGGGTAGTTAGGGTTTCATCATTTTGGTTTTATTTAGGTGATTTCATCTCTAACTTACTTTAGTATATTCTCTGTATTATTTAGTTATATCGATTGCCTTAAATTAGGATTTTGCTGCTCGTTTTTATTTGAATGTTTATATGATTGGGGTTTTTTATCTGAGTATTTCGGGTTTTTTATGCTTGAAGTGTTGTATTTATATGTTTGCATGTGTTGAAATTGTGCAAGTTCTGTATTTTTATGTTTGCCAAACCGTTGATGTATTGGTAAATAATACCTAATTCAAAAAGTGGAAACAAAATTTAGAGGACAAAAGAAAGCCAATTTAAATGTTTAAATGTCTATTTCTGTTTGTGGTTAAATAATGTCTATTTCTCTTCCTACATCATATGACTATGAAGGCACCCTGGGCATGGGTGATCTACGACTGTCTAACACATCATCACCAGAAACTCCTATTGATTTTTACATAGAGATGCAAGAAAGGCACTACGAAGATTCGCGTGAATGTGAACCAGAGCAAGAAGAACTTCGAAGATAAAGGAGAGAAGAAGAAGAGTCCAATTTTTCCTCAACGGCGATACGGAGCTAAAAGATCCACCACTTTAATCCCTGTTTCAAAGATTGATAATTTCGTATCTAACTGTATAAAAGCAGGCGCAGATCTATGAATAGGCGATGTTGTACGAGTATCTACAGGACCTAAATTATCAACGGGCTCGCCAAGAACATTGAAAATTCGTCCGAGAGTAGCTCCGCCGACTGGAACGCTTAGAGCAACTCCTGTATCAATCACTTCCATTCCTCTAGATGTGAAGAAAGGGCAATGTGATGACATAGTCATGCTACCTTGCGTCAGCAACATCAAAATAACCAAGTGGTTAACGAACTGCAAGTTGACTCACCAATCATATTGTGTGAGTGTGGGTATGCAGCTGTAAAAGATGTTATTTCGATTGGATTCAACATTGGTCATTGTATTTTAGATGTCGTGTTTACCCACAGGGTGTTCCTTTTGGCAGTGGATTGACCATCAGTTTCCAAGTCGAGCCGCTAAGTACGCAAATGAATTACAACATCAACTTACGACGCCGCAAAATCGAGTTATCGGTTTTCGAACTGACATTAGTAGACATAACAACCAGCTTCAAGAGCTAAACAGTAGAAGACAAAATTAAATTATTGCATCGTTTTTTTATTAGGTACAACTGTATCGACTTTGTATCACCTGTATATTTTTTGTATCTGTACAGTATCCTTAGTTGCTTGTTTTATGCATTCTCCTGATAATTCAGTTCCAATAGTTAGTCATAATTCATATCAAAACAATTTTTTATTTGGCCACACACTGATTTCACCACACTAATTATGTATATTTGTAAATTATTAACTTGTTTTGTTTTTATTTCTAATTTACTCAAAACTTACTGGGTTAACCCATGTTCGTGTCTTGAAACTATTAGTGGTATCAAATTTTGTTTTACTAGGTCGTGGTTAGATTGTGGCAATTGGTAGTGAGTATTACATATGGATAAGACTTCCGAGATTGAGTGCAGAATATGTAAGAGGGGTAAAAGCTTTTATAAGAAATGCATTTCCCATTTATAAAGTAGGAGATGAGATGAAGTGACCCTACAAAAAATGTGCATAACGTAATTGGTATTGTGAAAATGTCATATACGATCATATTATTAATGGACCGTCCCCGATACATACCTGGTGGATTTGTGAGGTTTCACAGACGAAATTAATAGTTGTTGATGACCATATGGATTGTCCAACGGAGATGGATTTTGAGGATAATTTAGATGTGATGCTCGAGTGTGCGCGTTACAAATTTGATCAACATCTCGGGGACTTTTAAGTAGAACCAAATCTAGAGGCTGGGAAATTTTATCGGCATGTTAAAGAAGGAAAAAAAACCGTTATATCCTGCCTGCACTAAATTTTCTCGACTAAGTTTCTTGATTAAAATTTATCATTTAAAGTGTGCTTATGAAATTAACGAGTCTGCATTTAGGGAATTACTAAAGCTTATAAAAGAAGCCTTTCCTGATGCCCAGCTGCCTTTGTCTTCCTACACTACAAAGAATGTCATTAAGGATTTAGACCTTAATTACCATAAAATACATGCCTGCCCAAACCATTGCATGTTATATTGGGTAGAGAATAAAGACAAAGAGGCTTGTGACATTTGTGGTTTTCCGAGATGGGCTGTAAAAGAAAAAGAAGGCATCATTGATAATAATGATCCACCAAAGTCGATTCCCGAAGTGTCAGCAAATGTTATGAGGTGCTTTCCACTAAGACCAAGGTTATAAAAGATGTTTGTATGCAAATAATTTTCCAAACTTATGAGATGGCACTAAGTGGAACGAAAAGAAAATGGAAAAGACATCTGGTTGATGGTGTGGCATGGAAGATGATGGATGCTCGATATCCTGTTTTTTCATCAGAAAATCGTAATGTTAGATTGGGTCAATGAATTCAAGTTATAGTACATGGATTGTGTTGGTAAACTACAATCTTCCGCCTTGGTCATGTATGAAACAAGTGAATTTTATTCTTTCAACATTAATATCTGGTCCAGATTCTCCGAGGAACAGTATTGACGTATATATGTAGCCTTTAATTACGGAATTGAAAGAGTTATGGAATGTTAGCATCCAAACTTATGATTCCTTGACTGATGGGAATTTTAATTTACGTGCAAGGGTCTTATGGACCATTAGTGATTTTCCGGGATATGTCATGTTGTCAGGTTAGAGCACGAAGGGGAAACTAGCGTGTCCAGTATGCTATTATGAAACTTCTTTAAATTATTTGAAGCATAACAAAAAAAGGTGTTATATATACCATAGAAAGTTTCTTGATCCGACACATAAGTGGAGGCTAGATAAAAGGAGATTTAACGGAGAGACTGAGATGAGTGTCATTCCAGAAATATTATCAGGAACGGATATTGAACAGTTATTGCGGAGGTTCAAAAATCAGTCTGGGGATAAGACCAAGAGACCGAGTAAAAGTGATGGCCCTTTTAAAAAAGTCAATATTGTTTGACTTACCATATTGGTGTCATATTCCCCTTCGACATAACCTGGATGTCATGCACATAGAGAAGAATGTATCGACAAAATAACGTACTTAATATAGGTCGCATGTCGAAGGATCACCTAAACGCTCATTTGGATTTATAGGAATTGGGCATAAGAAAGCCCTTCATCCTGTTGAATGTAGTGATGGAAAGCATGTTGAAATTAGAGCTGCAATATTTGATATGTCAAATAAGGAAAAAGAAATCTTTTGCTCTGTATTGAAGAACGGCAAACTGCCCTACGGTTATGCCTCGAATGTTAGTCGGTACATGCACATAAAAGAGAGAATGATTGTGGGATATAAGAGCCATGATGCTCATTTCAAACTCCACTATTTGTTATAAATTGTTGTGAAGAAAGCATTAATACCCAAGGTTGTGTTATCAATGATCAGATTTAGTGCATTCCATAGAGGACTATGGAGCAAGGTTATCAAAGTGGATGATATCAAGAGGCTGCAAAAAGAAATTATTGAGATACTTTGTCATTTTGAAATGATTTTTCCGCACGCCTTTTTCGATATAATGGTACACTTGACTTTTCGTTTATGCAGAGAAATCGAATACGGCGGGCCTAAACACCTTGGATGCATGTATCCAATTGAGCAATATCTAGGAAAGTTGAAATCATATGTGCGAAATAGAAACAGACCAGAAGGTTCGATTACAGAAGGTTACTTGGCAGAAGAGTGTGTGACCTTCTATTCAAGATTTTTAAGCGTTGATGGAGGAACAAAAAACATGTCGATTGATTTTGGAAGATGTCCAACAGATTTGGAATATCATATTGGAACAAAGAAAAATAAAGATGGAAAGATGCTCAATTTGAAAGATGCAGATTGGAAGGCAACGCATCGCTATATTCGTTTCAATTCAGGTAATAAAGAAATTGAGAGTTTGATCGAGAAAGTTCTTAAGTTCCTATATCATTTTCCTTAACTATAAATTAATATCTGCATTTCATAGTTTTTTACCTTAATTATTATTTAGGGTTCATCGAGCTTTTGTGGATGGTCTTGCAAATCTAAGAAGATACAAGAGGGAATAAGAACATTTTGAAGAGTTTTGGAATTAGCTAAAAGAAGAGGTTCTGAAAAAGGACAATATTTTAATAGATTTAGAGGTGTTTGCATTAGGTCCTAATCGAGTAACTAGGAAGTTTATCGGCCCGAGGATTTCGCGATCCTGAGTACTCGACATATAACCCAATGTCGACTATTCAAGCATCGAAAACACTAGATAGTCCATGAAAGAAACTAGAGGGTAAGAATAGATAAGATAGAAACTTAGAATAGAAGAAGAAGAAGAACATACAACATCAGAGTAACCACGAATCTCACAGCGGAACGAACAATATATATAATAGATACATATCTTTGAAATAAAATCAGTATATGTATACAATAACATTATCAGAGTATAACACTTACAACACAGTGGAAATAACTATAGCAATAAAATCCAGAAGCCTCCTACTCCAAGCTCTCCAAGTATATCTGTAAAACCTGACTACTTGACTGCCCGTACAAATTTGGGCACCCAAGAGTTTAGGGAAAACAAAACAAAACAAACTCTGGGTCAGTCATGGGACTGGTGTGAATAAAACAATTTAAAATAGTTTGAGCAATTAAACGATATCTCATAAAACCACGCCGTATAACGGAATGGGTTTTTCCCTTATGAGAATCCAAATCATTTTGAAAGAAAAGATAATCTTTATATCAAAACCCTTTTGATATTATAATAGTGTCTATTAATCACAATATAATAATCATCTAGCAGAAATGCTTTCATCTCACATTCTACATATATAATATACAATCAAAACCGCGAGCACTTATTGGATAATGGATTACCAACTATGACAAGGTTTGGGACCATCTTCCAATAGTGAACCTCCAGGAATACACTAGGTTCAACAAGAACATCTTGCAACCGGGCCACACATGACCGACCATTCATTTCGCTTAAGTGTATCGAGTGTATATCACCAATGGTTGGGATCAGCAACCGTTTCCCAAATGGGACAACATCGAATAGATTAAAGAATGAAATGAATATCTCTAGATAGGTGATAATACACCCTAATTGGCAGCCAACCACTTAGCCATGCTGTCTGCCCGATTTTTGTCATTTCCCGATTGTGAGGCTAGAGGCCACGCTTATCTCTGATAGATCACACAATTATTCACTTTGAATGTCACATCATCATACCCGCCAAATCACAAATTGATTTCCCTAAAAATACAATGGGTATACAGCTAAGAGAAACGAATTCCTCCGCCACCAAATGTATATACGTTTGAAGAGATTAACTTACATGATCCATTAGATATACTCTGTCAGACATTCTTCCATACAGGTTGTCCTGGGACTGGACAGACCGAAGGCACTATTCTATAAACAGGACAGCCCTTGCATAACTCCGTCTTCAATTTTCTTCATCATATTTGATCGCAACGCTAATGCCATACGGAGGGTTTTTCAGATTACATATATGATCCTGGTCTCTATATATTGACAATGGAAAAATGGTCAAAAACTTCGATAGTGGGTGAGTTAACTATCAAAGAAAAACACGTGCGCAAACAACGATATTATTTCCAGATGGAAAATAATATCGATCAATCATCATTTAACATTATCTCTTTAGTTCATAAATTTATTCATTTCCTGATTCCATATATTCAACATTCCTTATTTTCTAAATTTAGAAAATATACATTATTAATCATTGGAAAACATTTCCATCTCTTTTTCACGTATCACTGTCATTTCAGTATTATTTATCATTAAACATTTCATTTTCTAGGATTAGAAAATATCTCTGATTATATTTGGAAAATGTTTCCAAAACTCATTCATTGGATTTAAACAGATGTTTAAATAAAACATCGCTATGCCAACTCAAACCATTACCTTCATCAACAAACTCACTTAACCAACCTTCACTATCGAACCTTAACCATTTCTTAATTAAAAACAAAGCCAATCAAGTTGGGGTATAACTACCTCTCAGACCTTAACTGAACAACATTTCTAACCTCAAAATAGACAAAGTTCACCTTTAAATCTTTAACAAACTTCCTTACGTAACTCTCAGATTCTATTTACGAATCCACTCCTTTACAGAAATTATTTTGATTATAGCAATAGTGTTATAATCTTATGCTTCTGAATTATAATAACTTAAATATAAATTTTATTTATTAATTTGGATAAATAAACAGACAACTAATTTATTAATAATAAATAAATCTGGATTAAAAACAAAAAGTGAATAGTACTTTCCCGAATTTGATATAATCAAATTTCAACGTATAACTCTCATTCGAATATTTTCTATTCGATAACTCCTTTCTTCGAATAAACCATATTCGATAACTCCTTCCGAATAAACTATATTCAATTAACTCCTTTCGAAAAAACTATATTCGATTAACTCCTTCCGAATAAACTATATCTGATTATCTCCTTCTATAGTGTCTCGAAATTCCGGTACAATTTGAGCTGACCAAATAACACAAGTCCAAACCAAATTGCACTGAAAACCAGAAAACTAAAAGAAAGAAAATAAAGGTAGAGAATTGATAAGACAGAAACTTGGAATAGACAAAGAAGAAGAACATATAACATCAGAATAATCACGAATCTCATAGTGGAACAAACAATATATAATAGATACATAACTTTGAAAATAAAATTAGTAGATGTATACAGTAACATTATCAGAGTATAACACTTACATCACAACGGAAATAACTATAGCTGTATAAACGTTGTTGAAGCCTCCTGCTCCTGCTCCTTCTAGGCATCTGTAAATCCCAACTACTTGACTGCACGTACAAATTTGAGCACCCAAGAGTTTAGGGAAAACAAAACAAACTTCAGGTCAGTCATGGGACTGGTGTGAGTAAACAATTTAAAACAGTTTGGGAAAATAACGATATCTCATAAGACCACGCCGTATAACGGAACGGGTTTTTCCCTTACGAGAATCCAAATCAATGTGATTTAACTTTCAAATCATTTTGAAAGAAAACAATGATCTTTTATATCAAAACTCTTTTGATATTATAAAAGTGTCTATCAACCACAATATAATAATAACCTTGCAGAACGCTTTCATCTCACGTTCCACATATATAGTATACAATCAAAACCGTGAGCACTTATTAGGTAATCGATTTCCAACTGTGACAAGGTGTGGAACCACCTTCCGATAGTGTACCTCTAGAGAGGAATACACTGGGTTCAACAAGAACATCTTGCAACCCGGCCACACATGACCGACCACTCATTTCGCTTGAGTGTATCGAATGTATATCACCAACAGTTGGGATCGACAACCGTTTCCCGAAAGGGACATCATTGAATAGATTAAAGAATGAAATGAATATCTCTAGATAGGTGATAATACACCCTACTTGGCAGCCAACCACTTAGCCATGTTGCCTGCCAGATTTTTTCCATTTCCCGGTTGTGAGGCTAGAGGCCACGCTTATCTCTGACAGATCACACAATTATTCACTTTGAATGTCACATCGTCATACCCGCCAAATCAAAAATTGATTTCTCCCAAAATACAACGGGTACACAGCTAAGAGAAATGAATTCCTCCGCCACAAAACATAAATACGTTTGAAGAGATCAACTTACGTGATCCATTACATATACTCCGTCAGACATTCTTCCACACGGGTCGTCCTGGGATTGGAAAAACCGAAGATGATATTCTTTAAATCCATCTTAGGCAATTTCTACCTAGGATAACCAGAACAGCCCTTGTATAACTCCGTCTCCAATTATCTCCATCATATTTAATTCGCAACATTAATGCCATATGGAGTGGTTTTCAGAAAATATATCTGATCCCGATCTCTCCGTATTGACAACGGAAAAATGGTCAAAAACTTCAATAGTCGGTGAGTTAACTATCAAAGAAAAACACGTACGCAAACAACGGTCGTTTTTCCAAATGGAAATCTTATCGAGAAAATCATTAATCAACACTGATCCGCTTTACTTTAATTTGTCATTCAATTATCCATTTCTCTATTCCTGTTTCCATGTATTCAACAATTCTTATTTTCTAAATTTAGAAAATATACGTTATTAACATTGGAAAACATTTCCATTTCTTATTTTCTAAATTTAGAAAATATACGTTATTAAGATTGGAAAACATTACCATTTCTTATTTTCTAAATTTAGAAAATATACGTTATCAACATTGGAAAACATTTCCATTTCTTATTTTCTATATTAAAAAACATTTCTAATTCTTATTTGGAAAACATTTCCAAAACTCCTACATTGGATTTTAACAAATGTTTAAATCGAACATCGCTATGCCAACTCAAACCATTATACTCGTTAATTAAATTCACTTAACCAATCCTCACTGTCGAACCTTAACCATTCCTTAGTTAAAAACGAAGCCAATCAAGTTAGGGTATAACTACCACTCAGACCTTAACTGAACAACAATTCTAACTTCGAAACAAACAAGGTTCACCTTTTAAACCTTTAACAAACTTCCTTACATAACTCTCTTTCGAATAAATCTCTATTCGATAACTCTTTCCTTCGAATAAACTATATTCGATAATCTCTCTTCGAGTATCCATATTCGATTAACTCTATTCAATTAACACTATTCGATTAACTCTAATCGATTTACTCTTATCAGTTAGCTCTATTTGATTAACTCTATTCTATTAACTCTATTTGATTTACTCTATTGGATTAACTCTATTAGATTAACCCTAATCGATTAACTCTATTGGATTAACTCTAATCAATTAACACCTTTCGAATAAACTATATTCGATTAACTCCTTTCGAATAAACTCTATTCGATTAACTCCCTTCGAATAAACTATATTTGATAACTCCTTTAACTCTATTCGAATAAACTAAATTCGATAACTCCTTTAACTCTATTCGAATAAATTATATTCAATAACTCCTTTAACTCTATTTGAATAAACTATATTCATTTAGCTCTTTTAACTCTATTCGAATAAACTATATTCGATTAACTCTTTTCGAATAACTAATATTCGATAACTCCTTTCGAATAACTAATATTCGATAACTCCTTTCGAATAACCAATATTCGATAAATCCTTTCAAATTACTAATATACGATTACTCCTTTCGAATAACTAATATTCGATAACTCCTTTCGAATAACTAATATTCGATAACTGCTTTCGAATAACTAATATTCGATAACTCCTTTCGAATAACTAATATTCGATAACTCCTTTCGAATAACTAATATTCGATAACTCCTTTCGAATAACTAATATTCGATAACTCCTTTAGAATAACTAATATTCGATAACTCCTTTCGAATAACTAATATTCGATAACTCCTTTCTTCACATAAACTATATTTGAATAACTCTAATTCGATTAACTCTAATCGATTAACTCCACTCGATTAACTCCATTCGATTAACTCTAACTCGATTAACTCTAATCGATTAACTCCATTAAGTTTGACTTCGTATTTCAAAATAGTATCGCATTTCCAAATTCTATTTATACTTCTATTTATTGAATTATTCATATGAAATCTCCTTTTTATTTCTTACACTTAAATCTCATTTAAAATTTCCTTTTATAACTATATTTATTTCATAAATAAATATTTCCTTTTATAACCCTATTTATTTTTCTAAATAAATATTTCCTTTCAATTCTATTTACTTTCTAACTATCTCCTTTTCTATTCTGTTTGTTCCACAAATATTTCCTTTCCTATTTGTTTCAGAAATATTTTCCTTTTATATTTGTTTCACAGACATTTTCCTTTTATATTTGTTTCACAAATATTTTCATTTCCTATTTGTTTCACAAATATTTTCCTTTTATATTTGTTTCACAAATATTTTCCTTTTATATTTGTTCTTTGATTTTATAAAAAATATTTTCTTTTATAAAACCCTTTTTCCTTTTATATATAAAATCCATAAATTTTATATAAATACTTTATTTTCAAAATACACTTTGGAATCTCATTTTCTACATTCCAGTATTTCTTACGGTATTTAACGTACCATAAAACAATGATCAGTATCATTATAATGCACATCATCAATAACAGATTATATATCACATCATATATCACCATATATGAAAAACAATAAAATAAATGTTGAGAAATCCAGTTGGATTCCTCCGACCTGTTTCCCTGCATTCACAGATGTAAACCAATATAATTAACGTCGATCTCATTTCAATATGAAATATTCTGATAGACAGAATCAATGTTTGATTAACGATTTATATATATATCGTTATCTATAATTTCAAACAATCAAACAGCAATTCAATCAAACAGTCAACACACAGATATCAATCATCATTTATCAGTTCTGAAAAATATGTTATAAAAATATGAATTGGTAGAGTTGGTAAATTTTACTCACATTGGACGATCATCGTTAAATAACTATAATTGTCGTTGATTCAGATCAGACAATTTATTTCGCTGTAAATTGTAATTAGCTCCAATTCACTCTCAGTCAGTTCCATTGTGTAGCTCTCGTCCATACGATCCCAACGGATTTAACCGTTCGAAATTTTGATGTAGTTTATACCAGATATTAACATTATAAGTTCATGTACTATTTTAAATTAAAATAAACTTAAGTCTAATTATAAACGGGCCTCACCCTTTAAAATCTTTGGCCCAAATTCCATGCGCATTGACCCAATACAAAGCTTCTCCTCCATATTAACACTTGACTAATCCTCTCAGAACCAAAATGGCCATTGCTTCTTCTTTAACCTCCAATCCACCTTCCATTTCTTCAATTATAAATTCACCTAAAATAACCAAAATTCCTCTCGTTCAAATCTCTACCAACTCATACTATCTTCATCGAGTTTGCACCCCACCAGTAATTTCCGTCGAATTCCTCAACTCGTCAACTACAGTGTAGTACCAAACAAAAATGTCATGTAAATTCCCAAATTTACGACAATTGAAGCCAAATCTACCCACAAACCCGAATACACTCTTTGTTTTGCAATTCGAGTACTAGAACTTCTGAAACCCGCAACCCTAGCTCATACTGACCAAAATCGAACTGCAGAAAAAACCGTCGAACTCTACAAAAACTACACCAGATCGGAGAGTAAATAGCCAAGATCATAAATGTAGTAATCTTGTGATTTATGGAAATTTATTCAATTTGTGGAGGATTTTTTTAAAGTTGCGATTTGTGTTGATGAGAGGAAATTACGACGGCTTGAATTCATTGATTGAGGAAGTAAAGTTATGGTTAGAATGTGTATGTGTTTATAGGTAGTTTATATTTTTTTTTATCGATTATTTTATTGAGTTTTAATGAATCAGTACTTCCATGCATTGTTTAAAAATCCCTGTGATCACATACAGTACCCAAAAATTATGAAAATGGGCATGCAGCTACAGTTTGACGTTACGGACCCAACGAAACTGGTTTCGTCAAATTCCGACTTCGTTTGCTCACACAACGTATTTTTAAAGTCGAATTATCGACTTTATTTCACATTAAAATCTCGTACGTCCACAAACTAACTCCAAAAATCATGCAAATTGAAATTTAACAATAATTTAACATTCCGAATCCAACAAAATTAGTTTCCTCGAATTTGGAGGTCGTTTGCAAAAATGATTATTTTTAAAGCTCTAAATAAATCCATTTAAATATTTATATATTTCAAAATAATTAAATTAAATATTAACAATTTAATATTATCGGATATATCTACAGTGGAATATCATACAGCTCCAGAATATTCCTATATGAATTTCTAACTCGATATTTCAAATCCCGATTAAATCGATATTCGATTTATAATGAAATTACTTATATATATCATTATAAATTATAAAGGAATTCCATAGCGACTATTTGGAAATTTGATTTAGACATAAATCAAAATCAACATGAAAAAATCCTGATTTTTCTCTTGCATTAGAAAAATATACTTCACCAGCTCCGCATGTTTCTTGTTTCACAGAAATCCGGCGTAAAACGGATTATGTATATTCAATTGAAGTTTGAATCGCCAAATAACGAACTACCACGCCATTTCGAGCTCGATTATAATTATAATTTAATTTATACGCTCTAACTTCGTTAATTAAATATATTCATTATCGTAATTCAATTTCAAACTGAATTATATATTTTGAATTGTCAAATTCACACAATATTGCCATTTCAGCTAATTCTGATTATTTCAGAATTAAACATATTATTTAATTATTATATTAATTAAATATTAAATATTTATTTAATTAAACAACTAATTATTTCTATTAATCACTATTTAAATAATTAAATAGATTAATTATAATTCGGTAAAAAATACGGGACATTACATTCTTCCCCCCTTAAAATAATTTCGTCCTCGAAATTGCTAAGGTAGAAAACGAACCCTATTAACTGGGTAAATTTTTTTATTTACTTCTTTAACTTCAGTTTCAACCGAACCAATTTAATTTCGATTAAAATATTAATTAATTCTTATCAAAGAAAATTTTCAAAAATCCTGAAAATTTTCTAACACCCGAAATTTTCGAAAAATTTCGCCAGCACCGCCTTTGTATGGGTCAATCGGTACAACCACAACTCGCCTCTCTAGGCCTTCTCCAACCCAAAAGAAAATCAAATAGCCAAGCAGCTTGCCAATTCGGCTCATACATCTCATATCCAATTAGAATATAAACGTGTACCTTTCTGTCGGGCATATCAACTCTATCACTTCCATATGCTATCAACTCAGCATATATCCATGTTATCCAAGTTAAACTCCAAATCAGCTTTTATTCTCAGATCGAATAATTTGCTTATACCCAAGTCGAATTCCATTTCAAATTCGAGTTCCATTCTCGATTTCAAACTCTAACTCACCAATCCAATACCATTTCAGATTCTTATCTCACAATTCAAAATCTGATTCCACTTGATATATTATATTCCAGTTTTATTCGATATTACTCCATTTCAATATAGTTTCCACTTAACTAGTTTTTATTCAATTTCAAATTTGCTTTCACAAATTTCAGTTCAATTTGGTTTTAATTCAAACAATCTTTTCCCTGGGAATTTTTAAACAGCTTCGCTTTTCTCAAAAATCAAACAATCCTTTTCGAAATTCAAACAACTTGTTTTCGCGAAACATTTCCAAAAACAAAACCTTTGGTAGTAATCCGTCGCTTAAAACTCGAAAATGAACACCGATGATGTCATGATAGTCATCGGAATCTGTTTCCAGCTATCGAAGTGAGTTCAATACTATATCACTTTCAAAACGATATCTAAGAACTTCCATTTTGAAATCCATTTCAAAATATCCTTTTACAATGCTTTAAATTAATTTAAAATCTCCCAGGATTTTAAAATTCACATATACTTAATCCAAATCCATTTATGAACACATTTCCAAATTACCAGGGTTTAATTTCAATTCAGAATTTAAATCCAGACTTACTTCATTTGATTTCACACATCACACTTATATGAATTTTATTTGGTTATATATATAACCTTCTCAATTATACGATTGTAATAACAACCAACACGTCCAATATATTATACTAATTCCAATATAAATACTTTATATCAAAATATACTTTGGGTAAAACTATTTTGTTTTACCCTCTTTTCAAACATACTGTGTCGGTTCATCGTATTCGAGTGTTTAGAAACTCTTATCGCTACAGTGGATCAAACTAATCGACCCGAATTCATAAAAAACTCAAGCAATAAATCTACACAGTATAAAACAATTTAGGGTATTACTAACCCCATCTCTACTGAGTCACGCCACAGAGCCAAGGTAATAGCTTAACCTTTAGCTCTGATACCAACTGTAGTCTCCCGAAATTCTGGTACAATTTGAGCTGACCAAATAACACAAGTCCCACTACAACAAAACAGGGCTTTAATAGCGTTTGAAAAACGCTATTATATCCTAACATAGCTTTTTAGAGAATGCCATGTAACGACATGCTATGTTAGGCCTTCTACTTTAAATAGCGGAATTAAAAACGCTATGAAAAATGAATTTTGCATAGCGTTTTTGTTTGCCATCAAACAAAAACGCTATACAATATATTATTTGATACATGCTTTCTATAGTGTTTATATGTTTGATTCTATAGCGTTTTCTATGATATTTGTTCCTATAGCGTTTATGTTCAATAGCGTTTTCGAAACGCTATCTTATGTATTATTAATTTATAAATTTTATTTATCGTCATTTCAGCTTTTTTCCATGTTTAAACACATTAAAGATAACACTGCTTATATGGATATAAATATAACAATTTTTTACAAATAACGAATACATAAATTACTACATAATATTTCATGTATATCACTCAAACAACTTTTCGTATATCCATACTTGATATTTCATGCACATCATTCAAATAAATTCTCACATATTCAAACTAAATACAAATGGTTTTATCAACTGTTCTGTATCCTCATTTAATATACTATATATAATGTCACATATTTTCATCAACAAGTTACTTACAGAACAGACAAACGAATGATTTAAACTTGTTTGGCTTCTGATATCTTCTCCTTAACTACAACAATAGCGGTCCTACTAACGTTAAATAAAACCGTCAAAATGTTAGTAAATTTTATGTCCTATATTTGACATAGTAAAAGAAACAAAAGGAAAAAAGAAAAAGTGCAGCTATGACAAAAAAATATAATGCACTTAGCGATACAAACAAGCCCGAGTGATTCCAAAAGTGCAGCTATGACAAAATCACCAAATTTTTCTTCCTATATGACCAATGAATTTGGATTTTCCATGGAGTGACCCAGTTCGAATTAAGTACAGCAAATTCCGAACTTCCGAAAGTGAATTTGGTAAATACGCGACTTTGATACCACTGGAACCACTATTGATCCCATCTCCTAACCGGTCACTTGTTCCATCCAAAACCCCATTCATTAAGCCAAGCGTTAACCTTTCGTTTATGAAAATCCGAAGCCAAATGATAGATCGCGATAAGGGACATTCCATCCTCAAAGAAAGCACTACCCCTGCTTCTTGTTCTATGTTTGATGAGATCCTCAAATAAAGCAACTTCTTGTTCTATGCATGCACAAGTTTTTCGAAGTTGGGTATTGCCTAACTTTTTTTTTTAAAACACAACTTGCATTCGCATACCATAATTAGCAAATGATAGAGAAGAAGACTTACTTAGTCAATAATGTGCACACTTATCTGCCTCCATTATTTCTTTGTTCTCTGATCAAACATAAAGTTCAACCTGCAAAAATAATTCATATTAGATTGAAATATTTGAAACTCTAAAAAAAATCAAACATCACTGAGAATTCAGAAAGATTGATGGGTGGTATGCTATGATTGGTATTTCGGATTCAGGTAAAATAAAAAGCTATAAGGCATTAGGAATGTGTATCTAAAATTTAAAAGCAATAAGGCATTAGGAATGTCGTTTAATTCTAGTAAAAATCAGGAGAATTTAATTTTTGAAATTTCAAGACAGTAAAAACCCATTTACAGACATTTTGGAATTTCTCTCAACACACCTGACGAAAAATGCTGAAACCATTTAAAACAAACTCTATGATTGACTAAACATTGAGAATCCTATCCCTAAAAATGCTAAAGGTGATTTCCTGTAACTCTATGATTGACAGTTTAGGCCAAAACATTATGGCTTTAGAGATATTTTTTTTTGAAGGTGAGATGAACACGATTTTGTAACAAAACATAGAGCAGGTGGTTGGAAAGCAAGAAGGGAACTTTTAGTACATGCACTTCTGTCTTATTTGATTTTACAGTAAAGAATTTCAATTTAACGAAAAGAACAACCAATTTATGATCCCAAACAACAGTTGACACAAGAAAATCAAATACCATTTTGCAACCATGATAATCAAAACAAATATTATTTCCATAAAATTATAAATGAAGTTTGAAATGCTTCACCGTTATTAGTGCTTTATGCATCCAAGGTGTTCTAGCCACTGTGACATCCTATATCCATGCACCTACCATCCAACAAGTTCGCTTCAGCATTATATTTCTGCATTAAATTTGATATGTACCTGAGAAACCTTATGATAAATCAATGAAACAGGCAAAATTTCAACAAGAGTAGACCAGCACATCAAACTTTCTTAGCACCTTCATGTAATTTGCTAAGTAGATAATTGTGGTTTGTTGCATCTGTAAACTGAAGATCCAATATAACAAGTATAAATAACAAACTCTGATACACCCCTATGTGAAAACATCTACTACATACCTATATTTACTGGCACCGTAATACAGTAAGGTTTTTGCACATCATGAAGTTTACAGTGACAGCAACAAATATGTGCATATGCAGAGAGAAATTCAGCTTGATGAATCTTCATAAACGGGGAGCAGACTCTAAATACTAAGGTTATAGAAAATCCACTTTTTATTTTGATAGGCGAACTCAAAGCACTTAAATCTAGGAACGGATCAAAAGAAAGCATGTAGCAGCAGCGTGAAGGAACATATAGTGAAGTTGACTACTTTATAAGCAATTGTTTCAAAATCCAGACGACAAGGACTTAATCACTCAATATAGGCCAGAAAAACCGAGAACTTATCTAACCCATTAAACAAAGTTGTTCTTGAAAACGTTGGGAGAATGAAAATCGATTAGTTAAATCAAGGTAATAGGACTTATAATTTTCTTTATAGCAAAATGTCCATTCAAAAATATAAACAGGTGGATATAATTTTTTGGTTGTAGATGGTAATTTTAAGTCAGCATCACAATCTATTGCAAATTAAGCAATCCCCTTTTTTCATCCTCATTTAACATGCCTAATGTGTAATCAGTTTTCAGATATCGTTTGTAAGAAAATCTAACAGAAAATGCTAGAAAAGAGTTCCAAAGACTAGTTCTAATGGAGGAAGCCAAAGCTGCCATGTTTCAACTAGAAAATTCAGTACCTTAGGGGCAGATAGTCAAAAAAAAAACACTGGGAAGATGGGTGGCATGCAATGATTGGTATTTCGGATTCGAGTAAAATTAAAAGCAATAAGGCATTAGGAATGTGTATTTAAAATTAAAATTCTTTCCTGATTGTGATGGACGGTGGCTGCATGTAGCAGCTGCTTGTGTTGCTGCATTTGACAACACAGCCTGTGCTGTTGTAGACAGCGATGACATCATGAGGGACAGAGCTTTATGTCGAAACAACATGCACGATTGAATTATAGGCACTGGAAGGAAAAGACTGCTTCTGAGAAGGGATTCCCACAGCAAGCAGCTCAGAAGAAGGAACCAGATTATCGGAAGCGACAGCAGCAACTTCAACGCGAGGCGCAGCAGCACAAACGCTGGCAAGGATGGGCTGTTATATTGAAATGAAATGAAACACAACAGCAGCACAAATGCCACAGCAGCTTCCACTGAAATGAAATGGAATGGTACATGTATGACACAAAAAAAAGAGTAATTGAAAAAAAAATACTGAATGTGCTTTGCAAATCAAAAGTTATCTCATTGCTGTCTACGATGAACTTCAGACCATCTTCCACCACACCAGTCACTTTTCTTTAACCAATATAAAGATAAAATGGAAAATCCATGAGGATAGGCCGCATAAACATTCATTATATCTTGAAGGGATTCAAAGAATGCATTCAGCTGGGGATATTAGCTGAAACACTGTAGCCCCATTTTAATTTGGTGAAGTAATATAAATAGCACTTGATAGCAACATATATGTAAACTTTGAACATAGTAAAAATAAATATTGTTTGAATCCTAATACTTCGGATACACTGAAACAAAGTAACAAATTCACCATACCTTTAAATTTCATGGAGTATCCGAATACTTCTGACATTGTAGTAGTGATATTATAAAGATAAAATAAAATATTGCAAACCTGCTAGCATACTGAACAAAACCACATCGCTTTCCTGCTGGTATTTTATATCAACCAATGCTCCATAAGTGCTGAAAAGCCAGCGTAATTCTTCCTCGGGAATTCTCTCATCCAAGCCACCAACAAAAATCTGAAATCAAAAGTTGAGTATGTGAGAATAGCTAACCGCAATTTATTACTTGATATAAAAAAGTACAGACTGTAGTATTATAAGGACTGAGGTCCTTCATACTCTGGTAAGAAGCTGCATATTGAAAAAGCAATCAGATGGACACTCATTTTAAGCATTCGAGAATTCTCAAAATTTGTTAACTGTAGATACTAGATATTGTATTATTTCAATGTTAGACGTGCAGAGAGAGAAGGAGAGAGAGAGATATATGTGTGTGGTCTAGAAGACTAGATATACACAAGCAAGCAAAATTGTTTAAAATACAAGTGAATGAACAAATACAGAATTTGTGCACTAGTTCCCATGGGAAAACGACTATCAAAAGTTGTAGAACTTAATTCAAATTAGATCTCAAATTTCTTATTAAAACTGACGAATCAAGAAAACCACTCAATTATTTTTTAAGCATCAAATATAGAGAGCAAAAATAAATTATCTTTTAAACCTGTTTCCTTGGAAGAATGACCACTACATGATTAGAGAATTATGTTCAAATAATACTATTCATTAGGGATTCATCAATACAAGCATACTACATTAATAAAATTTTAATAGCTTAAGAGATGGATCGAGTATATAACATATATCATCATCAGCATACATGGGATTACTTCTATGTTCGGATAATGCAAATTGTTCCTTCTGTTCCCTTAAAAGATGATATCTTGGTCATAATTGACAGAATATCTAACATCTTCCTAATCACAATGTTATGATTTCTAAAGTTAATGTGCAAATAAGATTTGTCTCGACCAAGATATCGCTAACGGAGATTAGGAATGATAACTATACACAAGACGTAAGAATGAGCAGATAGAATTAACTGCCTCAAAATAAATAAAATATGTGAACAAAAGTTAGAAAAAGTATGAAAAAACTATAATTTTGTCAACCTTCATCTGTCTTTTCCATGAGTATTAACAGAAGACAGATTTCAAACAACAGAGAGTAAAAAAGTTATTATAACACAGGTTTTGATAGTAGAAGAAGTGTTAGCTTGTGTTGCCTATATTTGTTAGAAATTAAACAGTGAGTATAACACAGGTTTTGACAGTTCATCATTTACACCGTAGGTTTTGATAGTTCTTCACAAAGTGGAGAGAAACCTTGCTTAATTACTATTATTACCCTACATAAGCCATCCTACAAACTACGCATTTCAAAATGAATGTGTGAACAACCAAGTGAGTATATAAACAAAAGCTGCTAAGTTGTTTAACCCTGAGGCGGTTAATTAAACGAAATTCCTAAATTAAACGGTTGTTATTCGCTGCTGAATTTTCCATTGTATAAAATGAACATATATTTTTTATCCGTACCAATTAAAAAATTAAAATCGACTTAAGTTTCATTTTATCATTCTTATCCGCAAAAAAATATAGTTGCAAAACTCATAAAGTAACCTCTAAGGTAAAAGTTAAATGGTAAATGAAATTTACTTAAATCTAAATTACAAGCTAAAAATCAAGATAAAGTTGTCAGAATAAAAATATAGCTGCAAAACTCATAAAGTAACCCTAGTTGAACATAAAAATATAACAGAATCAGGCGTAGAAGTATGGAATGGTTTCTTGGTGGGTTTTTTCTAAGATAAACCACTTTCTTATACTGCGGTGTTAAATAAGCTTCTCCCTCTTTGGAGATTGAAAGGCTCAGTAACTGTTCGCTCTGATGGAGTGCTTTTCCTTTTTGATTTTGCTAATGCTGAAGATAAGAGCCGTATCCTCCAAGCTGACCCAATTATAATCAACATCAAGGTTTTTATCATCAAGCCGTGCGATCCCATGATAAGCAATGTAAGAGGTAACATACGATCGGTTCCTGTTTGGGTTAAATTTTATAACTTACCTATTAATGCGTGGTCAAACTTTGGTATTAATTGGATTAGTAGCAGAGTGGGGAAGTTGCTGTGTATGGATGAGATGACTGAAAGTAGAAGGAGAATAATGTACGCGAAATGCTTAATTGAAGTGAAACCCGATTATGATTTGGTGAATGATTTCCTAGTCAAAACCCCGGAAGGAGGAACACAAAGAATATATGTTGAATATCTGTGGAAGCCTGACATTTGTGTATTATGTAAAGCTTTTGGTCATAGAAGTGAAATGTGTGAAATTAATGAAAGTGCTATTGAAGATGGAGGAAGAGAAAAGATCCAACCCAAGAATAAGGAACAAAATTTAGCTCCAGTGCAATTGCGTGAGCAAGTCAAGTACCATCCCTATGTTGATAAGAGAAACTACCAAGAAAAATGGCAAGTTGTTAGAGCAAAAAAGACCAAATCAGTGGAGAAGCAAAATGTCATTAATGAAGTTGGCCCTAGTAATGTAGTGAGAATAATGCAGAAGAGTACTGTTGCTCTGTCAGCTCAGGGTAACAGTTTTGCAGCTCTAGAAGAAGGAGAATGTCAGGATAATGAGGAAGAGCAATCCTTGGTTGATGAATTTCAAGATCCCGAATTAGATTTAGGTGTGATGCCAACCTTAGAGGACTGTATGCAACAAGTAATACGCGTTCAGCCTTGTGAACCACAGGAAGTGAATCAGACTAACGAAAATAGCCAAATAGATCAACCTCAAGTTAATGAAAAAGAAAATAGAGACAATGAAATAGAAAAAAAAAAGGAAAAAGAAGAAAATGGACAGGGATTAACAGAAGAAAATGACAGAAGTGAGAAAGTAGTTGATAATGAAAAGGAAGCAAGTGACAAATTATATGATATGATCAGCTCTACAATAAATGAAGGGAGAAATAATATAAGCTTGCAAGTGGGTGGGATCAATAATGAAGTTGGGACATCTGGAATAGTGAAGAGTATGCATATAAATGAAAATAATGATAGTACACTCGAAGCTGGTAGCATTCATTTGAATGCCACTGATGGAATTTATTCACTTGCTCTTGATGTCACAACGAAAAAGCCACCTGACAAAAGCCCCATGCAAATCCCTGCATGTGACCCAAAACATGACAAGGCTTTATCTTCTCCACTTTCAAAAACCACAGCTCATATCCTAACCCATATTCATCCATCACTCCACCAAAAGCTTATAAATCACCTCCTGTAGACTCCTTTACTCCTGTTTGTCTCAAGAAGATTAAAGGAAAAAAGAAAAACACTCCTGCCTCTGTGCCTAGCCCGTATATGCTAAGGAGTATGAGAAATGAAGCTGTAATACCCCCAACAGTTTGATTTATGTCGCAAACTATTGGTGCATGGAATGTCCGTGGTTGTCACAAAGACACTAAGCTGGATCAGTGTAAAATGTTAATTCAGGAGAATAAACTGGATATGCTTGCAATTCTTGAAACAAAGCTCAATCAAGACCTCACGATACGCGCCGCTAAATACATTAACCCTTCCTGGAAACTGCTACACAATCTCCACTTGGCTCCCTATGGCAGGATCATGATTATTTCCAATCCTTCTGTCATTCAAATAAGCACCATCCAAATGACACCTCAAATTATCCACTGCAATGCCATGTTTATCTCTGACCAAAATCCATTTCTGCTTGCTATAGTCTATGCTGCAAACTCTCTAGCTGTTAGGCAAACCTTCCTGGCCTTACTCCCTACCCTTAGCCAATCCGCTGTTCCCTGGATAGTTTTGGGAGATTTTAACTGTTGTTATGCAATAAATCAGAGAACTGGTGGTAATGCTCTTTCCCTTGCCGAAATTTTACCCTTGAAAATTGCCATGGGCATTGGAAATCTTGTCAATATCAAGTGTACTGGCCTTCCTTTCTCTTGGAATAATAGCAGTCGCAGCGGACCTAGAACTTACTCTCTCATTGATCACGCTCTCTGTTCTCCGCTAACCTTCAACATTTGGCCAACCATCTCTTCTCATCGACCACCTCCTTTACTGTCTGACCACTCCCCAACTATTCTTACCCTCGGCGGGCTTGCCTTGAAAATTTCCTCTAGTTTTAAATTTTTTAACATATGGGTCCGTGAACCTGACTTTAATGACATCCTTGTTGAAGTTTGGGGGAGGCCGACTTATGGTAACCCTTGTTTTGTTTTGCTGCAGAAACTGAAAGTTTTGAAGAGCTCTTTGAGGCTGTGGGCTAGGGAACGTTTTGGGATAGGAAATAAGCAAGCTAGTCAGTGGAGGAAGAAGCTTGAGGACATACAAACAAGCATGATGAATGATCCAACTAATTTGACGGTGTCGAGTTTGGAGAAAGACATCCTAAAACAATATCAGATCTCGCTGCATGCTGAAGAGGAAATGATCAAGCAAAAAGCTCGCATGAAGTGGAAAATGGAGGGAGACAGGAACAGTGCCTATTTTCATGCAATGCTTAAAGATAAACAATGCAGACAAAATATAGTGACCATCCTGGATTGCAATGGTAATGTTGCTAACACTAGAATTGATGTTGAAATTACTTTCCTTAAACACTTCACTGATTTGCTTGGCAATAAAGATGGTTTCTATCCTAATATTGAACAAATTAACCCCTACATTCTGGCGAAGATTTCAGAAAATGCTTATTTATCCTTATGCGAGGAAATCACAAATGAAGAGGTTAAAAAGGCAATGTTCTCTTTAAATAGTAATTCGTCGTGTGGGCCGGATGGATATAATGCTTTCTTCTACAAAAATTCATGGAATTTGCTTTCTGAAGATGTGTGCAAGGCTGTTAAGCACTTCTTCCGAACATGTAATATGAGTCAGACTGTCAACAGCACTAACATTGCTTTAATTCCCAAAATTATGACAGCGAGCCGTGTGTCCGATTATAGACCGATCTCATGCTGCAATGTCATATACAAATGCATTTCTAAAATCATCGCGACGAGACTGAAGAATGTTCTTCCCTCCATTATTTCTCCAAATCAGGCCGCCTTTCTTCCAGGTAGGAGCATCCTCGACAATGTCTTAATTTCTCACGAACACCTAAATGGTTACTCAAGCGTTAATATTTCCGCTAGAGCAATGTTCAAGTTAGATATTATGAAGGCTTTTGACACTATTCAATGGGATGCAATTGTTCGTATCATGGGATACATGAATTTTCCGCCTCATTTTATTGCCTGGATATATGCTTGTGTCTCCACGCCAAAATTCTCTCTTCTTATTAATGGTAGTGTTGTTGGTTATTTCGGTAGTAGACAAGGCATACGACAAGGAGACCCACTATCAGCCTATATCTTCATTATGACTATGGAAATGTTGACGCAGATGCTCAATAAAAACATTAATGACGGCCACTTCAAACTACACCCTAGATGTGAAGAACCACGAATCTCCTCCCTTATGTTTGCGGATGATTTAGTGATCTTTTGTAAACCTGACAATGTAACAATTGTGACCATTATGAATACTCTCAATTCCTTTGCTGGAATGACTGGGCTGAAAGTAAATTTGATGAAGTCGGAGATGAAATCCGCAGGTCTGTCTTCGGAGCAGGTTAATGAAATAGTGCAGCAAACTGGTTTATCGAATAATCCCGAATCTATCTCGTATTTGGGCTTACCTCTCTCTACTGCTAAGATCTCAACTATTCGGTGCCTTCCTTTATATAGTAGGATTGTTGCTCGGATAAATCATTGGACGAGTAGATTATTGTCACAAGCGGGTAGATTGACTTTAATCAAATCTGTCGTTTTCTCAATGCAAGTTTATTGGGCTCGGACTTTTATTCTTCCTGGTAAGCTGATCAAAATGGTTCGTTCTGCTTTTATGAAGTTTCTTTGGAAAGGAAATTTGGAAGGCAAATATTTGGCGCCGATTGCTTTTAGATGTGCGGAAAAACCGATGAGCATGGGTGGATTAGGTATTATTAATATGCACGCCTGGAATAAAGCTGCCTTCTTAAAACATCTTGATGATTTTCTAAACAAATCTGATAATATTTGGGTTCAATGGTCCTATAAACATGTAATAAAAAGAAAGAACTACTGGACTATGGTGCAACCTCAAAAAATTAGTTGGACTTGGCGGTGTCTATACAAGTTAAGGGAGCAAATTCTACCGTTCTTCAGTTTTAAAATTAATTACGGATCTGAAGTTAGTGTATGGAATGATCCATGGCTACGTAATGGTCTCATTTTGAGTCGTGTCCTTGCTGATCTTGAAATTGAACTGACTGGCATGTGTCGCTCTGTACGTGTCAGCCGTTACATTTACAATAACACAATAGTCCTTCCTGAATCTTCGGTACATAGTATTAATATGTTATGGGCTGTGGCAAATGAGATCAAAGTTGAGAATGATGTGGACTGTATAACGCAATGGGGTGATGGAAAGGATCCATACAAGATTGGCAGGTTGTATTATTATCTATCTAGGTTTGACTCAATGACGAAGTGTAAATGGAGGAAGAAAGTATGGTTTTCTTATAATGCACATAGAGAGAATTTTTTACTTTGGAAAGTGATGAACAATGCAGTTAATACTAGAAAGAAGCTCTATGACAGAGGAATGCCAATTGACTCAAGTTGTGTCATGTGTGGTATGAATGAAGAAACGCTGGAGCACTTGTATTTTGAATGTCCTACTGTCAATGTGGTTTGGAAAGATATAATGCAAAGAATTGGTAGGAGAGGGACTGGATGCGTGAGTTCTGAAGAGTGGTCCAAGCTGGAGAAACAGACAAGTAGGAGGAGAAGTAGAGGCCGCATTCTGTGTTTTACTTTGAAGAAGTTTATTTCAGTAATTTGGCATGAGCGTAATCTAAGAATTTTTCAACCTAATGAAGCCAAAACCAGTGATCAATTGATGGTGTGCACTAGATATGAGATAAGAAATGGTCTGCGGCTCCTTAACTTTACCTTTGATCCGGGTATTTTGCTGAGTCTGATGTAATATGTTGTCTCCTTTGGTTTTTTAGTGTCTTGTGTTGTTTTCCAGTGATTAGTGTACCGTGTTTCTGCGTTCTCTTGTGTGAGTTGTAAATTTTGTTTTTCCTCGGTACATTAATAAAAGTGGTAGGTGTCCACTCAACCCTGTCGGCCTTGCCAAAAAAAAAAAAAAAATATAACAGAATTGTATTTCCTCCTTTATCTGCTGCAAAACCACAATGCAGAGGCTGCCAAATGAAACCTGTTAACTCATTTCTTACTTATTATAATTCTAAGTTAACTGAGCAAGTAGAAAAAACATGCACCTGATGAATGTCCCCACATGAAGTGAGAAAGAAAAAGAAGGGCTTTAGTTCTAATGTCTACAATACACCATGTATCATATTAATTTTTTGAAAATAAAATGGGTTAAGTCAGCACGTAAAATGTAACAACCCGTAAAATGCGGGCCAGTTTGAAATTTTTATTTTGGCAATTTTAGCGAATTTTGATTATTTAAAATGAATTATTCTAAATAATATCGACGAGAAATTTATTTTGAATATAATTCGAACGAATATATTTATACGCGTCGTCGTTAGAATATAAATAATTATATATAATTATAAATAGAATTGAAAATGGCGCGGTAGTTCGATAATTCGATTTCAAACTTCAATTGAATGTACCGGGTGCAAAACAATCCGGATTTTAGTGAAACCAAAAATAATGGAATCTAATAGTGAATATCTTTCCAACGAAGCTAACAAACCGAGATTTCACTTTAGAAATGATAAGATATGTCCAGTTGAAAATTCAGAATAGTCGCTGTGGAATTTATATATATTTTATATAATATAAGGCCCTTAAAAATAGCAATTTTGCAAACGACCTCGGATTTCGACGAAACCAGTTTTGTTGGGTCCGTGATGTTAAGTTATTGCTAGATTCCAAATTTCATAATTTTTCGAATCAATATGTGAGCGTGGCAAAGGAAAACGTGTTTTGACCATTTCAGTTGATTTTAATCGACTGGAAATTGGCCATTTTTCTAACGGTCTCAGAATTCGACGAAACTAGTTTTGTTAGGACCGTATCGTCAATACGAAGCTAGAAAATATTTTTCTGGAATTTTTCTAGTTCGTATGTGACCCCGGTAATTTGAAATGTACGTTTAAAATTCAATATATGAATTTAAATGTAAATTTCAATGAAAACTGATTGTAACGATCAAACCAGCTTGCGATACATATCCCATTGTGTTCGGAATGGGGGTAAAACGCTATGGACGACAGGCGGTGGACCTCGTTTCGAGGTCATATGTAAAAGTGAACCCTAATGCAAATTTAATAATTAAATAATAATAAAATAAATAAATAAAAAAATCTACCTTCCCTCCCCTTTTCTTCTGCCTTGGCCCCCCCCCCCCGATCATTTATCACAAAATAAAAAAAAAAAAAAAACCTAGAAACTAATCGCGCCGCCGCCTTACTCCTGGAAGCCATCGCCGACGATTGAGCGGAAGCCCCCACCACCCGACCAACCTCCTCCCACCGAACGACACCTCGGAGCCCCCACCACCCTCGCAAATCGAAGCAGCCCTCGTCGAACCCTCGAACCTCGTCGCGACGCCTCCCTGAGCCGCCCTCGACTTCCCTCCTCCCCTTCGCATACCACGGTAAGCATTTACTTTATATTTATTTTCATTTTTGTTTTATGATTTCTGATTTATAAAACGATTTAAAATTAATTACTGTATATTTCTTTTAGTTTTGAAAAAAAACAGAATTTTGTTAAAGAGAATTTAAACCGATTTCTTTTAGTTTTAAAAACAGAATTTTTAAAAGAATTTTAGAAAACAGAATTTTTGAAAAGAAAATTGAAAATTGTTTTTAAAAGAAAACAAAAACTATTTTTAAAAGAAATTTAAAACCCTTTTTAAAAGAATAGAAATTTAAAACTGCATTTTTAATAAAAGAGTAACAGATTTTTTATAAAAGAGTTTCAAAAACTGTTTTGAAAATAATTTAAAAACGGTTTTGAAAAGAAAATAAAAACTGATTTGAAAAGGAAAAGAAAACTGATTTTATTTTAAACTTTGAAATTAAAAAGATTTAATCTTTTAGTAGAAAAAGATTTGAACTTTTAAAAATAAAGATCATATTTTTAAAAAGAGAAAAGACAGAATTTTGTTAAGTAGAAGAAGTAAGATGTGATTCTTATATTTTTAAAGTAATAAAAATATAATTTTTACATCATAGAAATATTAAAAATATAATCTTTGTTTTTAAAATATAATCTTTATATATTGAATAACATAGTAAAAATTCGATTTTTACTTATGTAGAGAATAAGGGAAACGAAAGCGACAAGAAGACGAAATAGACGAAGATTTCCATAAAGGAAGAGTTGTGTTATTGGATAGCTTCTGGTGAGAATTTCTCACCTTTCAATTTCTTTTCTATTTATATATATATACTAGGATGCAGACGGTGCTTAGTAGCACCCGACACAATCGTCCACAAACCATGGACTTGTTTGTTTGGTTGCATAGACTAGTTGGATTATTTGTTTGAATTGAATTGTTTGGTGAGATGAAATTGATTTGATTGATGTGTGAATGGCGTGGGCCTTCACTAGACCGGGGATAAGGCTAGGCCTTGTCCCGTTTCTAGTATCGTGCCGTTATGCCGCCGAAATTTTCTAAAATAAGTTAGAAAATAAAAATATCATTTTATTGTGTAAATGAATTGAATAGAAATTCATAGGTTGAAATAAAATGTTTTATCGTTAAAAATATAATTTTTAACGTGAATGTGAATAAATAAAATATTCATTTACAAACCAGACGGTTTGTTTATGTACACCTATTTGAATGACATCGATTGGGTCGATAAATTTTACACATCGCCCAACAGCACAAATAAAATATGTGTTTGATTGTTTGAAACCCCACACGGGTGTTGGGATGAAATTTGAAGTTCACTCATCCCGATTGATTGAATATGTCGATCGGTTGATTGACAGGCTGTTTTAAGCGTTGGATATCTATATTTGATGCTTATACAGTGCAGTGCACTTTGGTTGATGGTTGATTATTTTTCCATGCTATTATATACATGTGTTGTATGAAAATCCATATAATTAACTTTATATGGTAATTGATTGGGCCTCATTCCAGTTTTAAAATAGAAATATTTGAAATAGAAATATTCGAAATGAATATTTGAAAATATCAATATATGAAGCTGTGTATTATTTTCGATATACTCTGATATTCTGTACTCTGATGTAACATTATTATGATGTTTATTGAAGTCTTCTGTTATTTGTTCTGATGTGTTGTATACCCAAAGTTAGCGTATGCGGGATTCGAACGGTCTTGGTCGGTTTAGCGATCGATTAGGTCCGGGCGAAATCCGTGTCGTTACAACGAAATTGTTCAAATTTTAATTATTCATACAATAATCAAACAATACGATATGATTTTCTTGCAGCAGAGGTTGCAGTCCCAGTTAGTTGACTGGTGTAGTTGGAGATTGCTACTGCTATGTAAACTTCATCCGGGCAATCTCCTACATTCACGTATAAATAATGCAAAAAAAACTTTAGTTAACTTGTAAACTGGTTCAGGTTTACGCATGGGTAAATGAAGTAAAAGTTAATGAACTGAGTTTGGTTATTGTAACTGAAAACTCCGGGGGCATTGATGAAGTGAAGAGGAGAAGACTGTCAGTATCTGAATTTAACTCAAAACAAGTTGGAAGTTTGCTTTTTTAACTGCAAGTTTATGGTGTAATGTTAGACAACTAATCTTTATATCATAGGTTAACTTAGCTAGAAAACTAGAAACTGCTTACAAGGATAATTATAGGATAAATACTTTGGCAAAAGCACAAAGGGTGATTCCTCTAAAACAACACTAATGTTAAAGTGGCCAAAGCCATATATTTCTAGAATAAGACTCATTTCAGTAGCATAGAATGTGGCAAACACAATCAAAATCCCACTGAATAAAAAGCCTTGCACCAACATTATAGTACTGCA
This sequence comes from Allium sativum, assembly GCA_030737875.1. Lineage (NCBI taxonomy): Eukaryota > Viridiplantae > Streptophyta > Magnoliopsida > Asparagales > Amaryllidaceae > Allium > Allium sativum. Next base: position 537,226,891 of record CM060926.1, read on the forward strand.
GAAAAATACTGAATAAAAAGCTTGATCTAACCATCGTTACATAACATTAATATCGTATTAGCAGGCACTAAAAGCATGCACAATATTTCCCCAAATCCATACAAAGAGACAGAAAAAATAAATTAACCATAAGTAAATGAAATACTATTCTGAAGGGAACATACTACAATGTGATACATTTCACGAAGAAGCTCTTAACAAAAACAGACCTGAGCTGAGAATAAGAACCCTTAACACAATAGAGATGAGGCAACACAAAGCCACTCCATAAATGAGAAGTGAAGAAATTGGCAACACTTAAGGATTCAGAAGCTAGGCAGTGACTACTTGATAGTCCTTTAAGCTCCAAAGTAACCACAAATCAGAAGAGTCCTAATTTTGGGGCAATCACTGAAGCAACCAAAAGCAATACTGAAGCTTAGCATACAGATATGGGAGATAGGCTCCTGACAAAAGCAAGAAAGAGCAGACTTAATTTTGAAACAGGGACCACTATAGAGAGTATGTGTATGTTTTCACTGAAGATACATGATTCCAGTTATCATTCCAACTAGATGAGATGCTCCATTCTTAAAACAATGACATGGATACAACAAACCATAACAGATACAACTTAAAATAGGTTGTATTGATGAAGTGAAGAGGAGAATACCATCTTCTATAATTATTTTTTGCGTGCATCTGTTTATAAATCTCTGCAGCCGCACTTGCAGTTGCTTTACATCCAAGTCACATATCAATGAACAGCACGGAGCTTCCAACTTGCTTACATTTGTTAACAGAGAATCATTCTAGCCTTTTCAGAAAAATTATCCTACATGCTAGATCACTGTTCGCTGCTCAGTTATTAACTTTATCAGTTGTGGAATGGTTGTCCAATTCTTTGATATGAAACAAAAATAACCAAGAACCAGAGTACTTATAATTCAGCATTATAGTTTGAAATTTGATGTTCGTACTTTCTAGATTTATTATATTTCTCGTTTCTTGCACATGCCAAATTAATTATATTTTACCAAAATGAAAATAAAAACACATGTTATTAACACTCCCCACAAAAAAAAAAAAACAAATCGCATGAATAAGTGAAACTGAACCAATAAACTAATAAATTGCGTATTCAAACTAAACCAAAAAAACAAATCTTGAATTCAAACTAAACCAAAAAAACAAATCGCAAATTTTTGATTCAACAAATCAATAAATTGGTGAAAAATATACAAGAAAGACAGTAGTACCTTTCATGGTCGTTCAAATTGGGGAGCTCAAGGACTGGCTGTTGATGACGAGAGGATTGGATGATTGCAGGTTTGGGATTATGCGATCCAATGTTAAGATTAGGGGTTTTTAATTCTTGTCTCTTGTGGAGGCGATAAAGAGGAAAAGAATAAAAAAGTGTGTTTTCTGAAGGAAGGGGAAAAAGCACGGATTTCTATTTCTCGCGCTAAATTATTTTAGCTCCCGCCTTCTGTATAGCGTTCGTACGCAAGATTTCCTTTTTCAAATAGCGTTGGGTATCATCTGATCTGGAGAATTTGAAGAGAATTAGGTCAAACGCTATTAACTATTGCTATCTAAGCCTCATTTTATTGTAGTGTCCAAACCAGATTGCACTGGAAACCAGAAAACTGATAGAAAGAAAATAGAGCGTGAGAATAGATAAGATAGAAACTTAGAATAGAAGAAGAAGAAGAACATACAACATCATAGTTAACACGAATCTAACAGCAGAACGAACAATATATAATATATACATAACTTTGAAAATAAAATCAGTATATGTATACAGTAACATTATCAGAGTATAACACTTACATCACAGCGGAAATAATTATAGCTATATAAACGCTGCTGAAGCCTCCTGCTCCAGCTCCTTCTAGGTAATCTGTAAATCTCGACTACTTGACTGCTCGTACAAATTTGAACACACAAGAGTTTAGGGAAAACAAAACATAACAAACTTTGGGTCAGTCATGAGACTGGTATGAGTAAATAATTTAAAACAGTTTGGGAAAATAACGATATCCCATAAGACTACGCCTTATAACGGAACGAGTTTTTCCCTTATGGGAATCCAAATAGATTTGATTTAACTTTCAAATCATTTTGAAAGATAATGATCTATTATATTAAAACTCTTTTGATATTATAATAGTGTCTATCAACCACAATATAATAATCACCTTGCAAAATGATTTCATCTCATGTTCCACATATATAGTATACAATCAAAACCGCGAGCACTTATTAGGTAATGGATTACCAACTATGACAAGGTATGGAACCACCTTCCGATAGTGTACCTCTAGAGAGGAATACACTGGGTTCAACAAGAACATCTTGCAATCCGGCCACACCTGACCGACCACTCATTTCGCTTGAGTGTATCGAATGTATATCACCAACGGTTGGGATCAACAACCGTTTCCCGAAAGGGACAGCATCGAATAGATTAAAGAATGAAATGAATATCTCTAGATAGGTGATAATACACCCTACTTGGAAGCCAACCACTTAGCCATGCTGCCTGCCCGATTTTCTTCATTTCCCGGTTGTGAGGCTAAAGGCCACGCTTATCTCTAACAGATCACACAATTATACACTTTGAATGTCACATCGTCATACCCGCCAAATCACAATTGATTTCCCCAAAAATACAACGGGTATGCAGCTAAGAGAAACGAATTCCTCTGCCACCAAACGTAAATACGTTTGAAGAGATCAACTTACGCGATCCATTACATATACTCCATTAGACATTCTTCCACACAGGTCGTCCTGGGACTGGACAAACCGAAGATAATATTCTTTAAATCCATCTTAGGCAATCTCTACCTAGGATCGCCAGAACAACCCTTGTATAACTCCGTCTCCAATTATCTCCATCATATTTAATTCGCAACGCTAATGCCATACGAAGTGGTTTTCAGAAAATATATCTGATCCCGGTCTCTCCGTATTGACAACGGAAAAATGGTCAAAAACTTCAATTGTCGGTGAGTTAACTATCAAAGAAAAACACGTGCGCAAATAACGGTCGTATTTCCAAATGGAAATCTTACCGAGAAAATCATTAATCAACACTGATCCGCTTTAATTTAATTTGTCATTCAATTATCCATTTCCCTATTCCTGTTTCCATTTATTCAAAAATTCTTATTTTCTAAATTTAGAAAATATAAGTTATTAACATTGGAAAACATTCCATTTCTTATTTTCTAAATTTAGAAAATATACGTTATTAAGATTGGAAAACATTACCATTTCTTATTTTCTAAATTTAGAAAATATACGTTATCAACATTGGAAAACATTTCCATTTCTTATTTTCTATATTAAAAAACATTTCTAATTCTTATTTGGAAAACATTTCCAAAACTCCTACATTGGATTTTAACAGATGTTTAAATCGAACATCGCTATGCCAACTCAAACCATTATACTCGTTAACTAAATTCACTTAACCAATCCTCACTGTCGAACCTTAACCATTCCTTAGTTAAAAACGAAGCCAATCAAGTTAGGGTATAATACCTCTCAGACCTTAACTGAACAACAATTCTAACTTCGAAACAAACAAGGTTCACCTTTTAAACCTTTAACAAACTTCCTTACATAACTCTCTTTCGAATAAATCTATATTCGATAACGCTTTCCTTTGAATAAACCATATTCGATAATCTCTCTTCGAGTATCCATATTCGATTAACTCTATTCAATTAACACTATTCGATTAACTCTAATCGATTTACTCTTATCAGTTAGCTCTATTTGATTAACTCTATTCTATTAACTCTATTTGATTTACTCTATTGGATTAACTCTATTAGATTAACCCTAATCGATTAACTCTATTGGATTAACTCTAATCAATTAACACCTTTCGAATAAACTATATTCGATTAACTCCTTTCGAATAAACTCTATTCAATTAACTCCCTTCGAATAAACTATATTCGATAACTCCTTTAACTCTATTCGAATAAACTAAATTCGATAACTCCTTTAACTTTATTCGAATAAAATATATTCAATAACTCCTTTAACTCTATTTGAATAAACTATATTCGATTAACTCTTTTAACTCTATTCGAATAAACTATATTCGATTAACTCTTTTCGAATAACTAATATTCGATAACTCCTTTCGAATAACTAATATTCGATAACTCCTTTCGAATAACTAATATTCGATAACCCCTTTCGAATAACTAATATTCGATAACTCCTTTCGAATAACTAATATTCGATAACTCCTTTCGAATAAATAATATTCGATAACTCCTTTCGAATAACTAATATTCGATAACTCCTTTCGAATAACTAATATTCGATAACTCCTTTCGGATAACTAATATTCGATAACTCCTTTCTTCGAATAAACTATATTCGAATAACTCAAATTCGATTAACTCTAATCGATTAACTTCACTCGATTGACTCCTTTCAATTAACTCTAACTCAATTAACTCTAATCGATTAACTCCATTAAGTTGGACTTCGTATTTCAAAATAGTATCCCGTTTCAAAATTCTATTTATACTTCTATTTATAGAATTATTCATACGAAATATCCTTTTTATTTCTAACACTTAAATCTCATTTAAAATTTCCTTTTATAACTCTATTTATTTCATAAATAAATATTTCCTTTTATAACCCTATTTATTTTTCTAAATAAATATTTCCTTTCAATTCTATTTATTTTCTAACTATCTCCTTTTCTATTCTATTTGTTTCACAAATATTTCCTTGCCTATTTGTTTCACAAATATTTTCCTTTTATATTTGTTTCACATACATTTTCCTTTTATAATTGTTTCACAAATATTTTCCTCTCCTATTTGTTTCACAAATATGTTCCTTTTATATTTGTTTCACAAATATTTTTCTTTTATATTTGTTTCACAAATATTTTCCTTTTATATTTGTTCTTTTATTTTATAAAAAATATTTTCTTTTATAAAACCCTTTTCCTTTTATATTTAAAATCCATTAATTATATATAAATACTTTATTTTCAAAATACACTTTGAAAATCCCCTTTTCTACATTCCAGTATTTCTTACGGTATTTAACGTACCATATAACAATGATCAGTATCATTCTAACACACAACATTAACAACAGATTATATATCACATCATATATCTCCACATATGAAAAACAGTAAAATAAATGTTGAGGAATCCATTCCTCCGACCTGTTTCCCTGCATCCACAGGTGTTAACCAATATAATTAACATCGATTTCATTTCAATATGAAATATTCTGACAGACATAATCAATGTTTGATTAACGATTTATGTGTATATATCATTATCTATAATTTCAAACAATAAATCAACAATTCAATCAAACAATCAACACACAGATATCAATCATCATTTATGAGTTCTAAAAATATGTTATAAAAATATGGACTGGTAGAGTTGGTGAGTTTTACTCACATTGGACGATCATTGTTAAATGACGATAATTGTCGTTGATTCAGATCAGACAATTTCTTTTGCTATAAATTTTAATGAGCTCCAATTCGCTCCCAGTCAGTTCCTTTGTGTAGCTCTCATCCATACGATCCCAACGGATCTGACCGTTCGAAATTCTGATGTAGTTTGTGTCGGATATTAACATTATAAGTTTACGTACTATTTTAAATTAGAATAAACTTAAGTCTAATTATAAATGGGCATCACCCTTTAAAATCTTTGGCCCAAATTCCATGCACACTGGCCCATTACAAAACTTCTCCTCCATATTAATGCTTCAGTAATCCTCTCAGAACCAAAATGGCCATTGCGTCTTCTTTAACCTCCAATCCACCTTCCATTTCTTCAATTATAAATTCACCTAAAATAACCAAAATTCCTCTCGTTCAAATCTCTACTAACTCATACCATCTTCATCGAGTTCGCACCCCACCAGTAATTTGTGTCGAACTCCTCAACTCGTCGGCTACAGTAAAGTACCAAACAAAAACATGACGTAAATTCCCAAATTTCCAACAATCGAAGCCAAATCTACCCACAAACCCGAATACACTCTTTGTTTTGCAATTCGAGTACCAGAACTTCTGAAACCCGCAACCCTAGCTCATACTGACCAAAATCAAATTGTAGAAAAGACCGTTGAACTCTACAAAAACTACACCAGATCGGAGAGTAAATCGCTAGGATCATAAATGTACTAATCTTGTGATTTATGGATATTTATTCAATTTGTGGAGGATTTTTTTAAAGTTGCGATTTGTGTTGTTGAGAAGAAATTACGGCGGCTTGAATTCGTTGACTGAGGATGTAAAGTTAGGGTTAGAATGTGTATGTATTTATAGGTAGTTTATATATATTTTTATCGATTATTTTATTGAGTTTTAATGAATCGTTACTTCCATGCATTGTTTAAAAATCCCCATGATCACATACAATACCTAAAAATCATGAAAATGGGCATGCAGCTACAGTTCAACATTACGGAACCAACGAAACTGGTTTCGTCGAATTCCGAGTTCGTTCGCTTACACAGCGTATTTTTAAAGTTGAATTACCGACTATATTTCACATTAAAATCCCGTACGGCCACATATTGACTCCAATAATCACGCAAATTGAAATCTAACAATAATTTAACATTCCAAATCCAAAAAAAATTATTTTCGTTGAATTGGGAGGTCGTTTTCAAAAATGGCTTTTTTTAAAGCTCTAAATAAATCCATTTAAATATTTATATATTTAAAAATAATTAAATTGAATATTAATAATTTAATATTATCGTATATATCCACAGTGGAATATCATACAGCTCCAGAATATTCCTATATGAATTTCTAACTCGATATTTCAAATCTCGATTAAATCGATATTCGATTTATAATGAAATTCCTTATATATATCGTTATAAATTATAAAGGAATTCCATAGCGACTTTTTCGAAATTTGGTTTAGACATAAATCAAAATCTGCATGACGAAATTCCGATTTTTCTCTTCCATTAGAAAAATATACTTCACCAGCTCCGAAGTTTCTTGTTTCACTGAAATCCAGCTTAAAACGGATTCTGTATATTCAATTGAAGTTCGAATCACCAAATAACGAACACCCGCATCATTTCGAGCTCGATTATAATTATAATATAATTTATACGCTCTGACTTCGTTAATTAAATATATTCGTTATCGTAATTCAATTTCAAACAGAATTATATATTCTGAATTGTCCAATTCACACAATATTGCCATTTCAGCTAATTCTGATTATTTAAAAATTAAAAATATTATTTAATTATTATATTAATTAATTATTAAATAGTTATTTAATTAAACAACCATTTATTTCTCTAAATCAATATTAAAATAATTAAATAGATTAATTACAATACCATAAAAAATACGGGACATTACACCTTCCGAATAAACTGTATTCGATTATCTCCTTCCGAATAAACTATGTTCGATTAACTCCTTCCGAATAAACTATATTCGATAACCTTATTTCGAATAAACTATATTCGATTAGCTCCTTCCGAATAAACTATATTCGATTAACTCCTTCCGAATAAACCATATTCGATAACCTTCTTTTGAATAAACTATATCTGACTACTTCCTTTTGAATAAACTAATATTCAATAACTCCTTTCGAATAAACTATATTCGATTAAATCCTTCCGAATAAACTAATATTCGATAACTCCTTTCGAATAAACTATATTCGATTAACTCCTTTCAATAAACTCTATTCGAATAACTAATATTCGATTTAACTCTAATCAAGTAACTCTGTTTGATTAACTCTATTCAATTAACTCTGTCGATTAACTCTAATCAATTAACTCTATTCAATTATCTCTATCGATTAACTCTAATCGATTAACTCTAATCGACTAACTCTAATCCGTTAACTCTAATCGATTAACTCTAATCGAATAACTCTAACTGATTAACTCTAATCGATTAACTCTAATTAATTAACTCTAATTAATTAACTCTATTCGATTAACGCTAATCGATTAACTCAAATCGATTAACTCAAATCGATTAACTCAAATCGATTAACTCAAACTCGACTAATTCTATTCGAATAACTCATACTCGGCTAATTCTATTCGAATAATTCATTTTTCCTTTTAATAATCCTACTTACTTTCCAAATATTTCCATTTATGATATCTTATTTATATTCTAAATAAATATTCCTTATATCTTTCTATTTATCTTCCCAAATATATATTCTTTTTATCTTTCTATTTATTTCCCAAATAGATATTCCTTTTATCTTCAATTTATTTAACAAATAAATATTTCCCTTTCAATTTTATTTATTTAACAAACAAATATTTCTTTTCAATTATATTTATTTGACAAATAAATCTTTCCTTTTATAATTCTATTTATTTAACAAATAAATATTTCCTTTTATAATTCTATTTATTTAACAAATAAATATTTATTTAACAAATAAATATTTATTTTTATAATTCTATTTATTTAACAAATAAATATTTCTTTTTTTATAATCTCCTTTGATTTTATAATTATTTTCTTTTATAACTCTATTTGTTTTTCTAAATAAATATTTCCTTTTCTATTTTATTTGTTTCACAAATATTTCCTTTCCTATTTGTTTCACAAATATTTTCCTTTTATATTTGTTCTTTGATTTTATAAAAATATTTTCTTTTATAAAATCCTATTCCTTTTATATATAAAATCCATTGATTTTATATAAATACTTTATTTTCAAAATACACTTTGAAAATCCTATTTCTACATTCCACTATTTCTTACGGTATTTAAAATACCATATAACAATGATCAGTATCAATCAAACATACAAAATCAGCAATAGATTTCATATCACATTATATAACACAATATATGAAAAACAGTAAAATAAATGTTGAGGAATCCAGTTGGATTCCTCCGACCTGTTTCCCTGCATCCAAAGATGTTACACAATATAATTCACATCAATTTCATTTCAATATGAAATATTCTGCTAAACAGAATCAATATTTGATTAATGATTTATATATATATCGTTATCTATAATTTCAACCAATATATCAACAGTTCATTCAAACAGTCAACAAACAACAATCAATCATCATTTATCAGTTCTAAATATACGTTATAAAAATATAACTATTCAGAGTTGGTGAATTTTACTCAAGTTGGACGATCATCGCTAATAATGATAACCATCGCTTGATTCAGACGGACAATTTATTTTGCTATAAATTGTAACGAGCTCCAATTCACTTCCAGTCAGTTCCATTGTGGAACCACCATCCATACGATCCCAACGGAGCTTGTTTCACTGAGTTTGGATAATGTATGTGAAAGTTACATATTTTTGAAGTTAATACTCTATTTATAATGGAATTAAAATTAAATATAAAACACTTTGGGCTTCACTAAACCCATTAGGCCCACTTACCCCTTAACCCGCGTTAACAATCCTTCCTCCCCCATACACTTAAATCGTGAGCTCCGGGAGAAACTCCACCATTCAAGTAACTTCATGAAGCCAAACCTCCCTCCATACTTCATAAATCCACAAACAAAATATACCAATCAAATTCTCATCTCGTCCTCTTCTTACTCCCCCACTATTTGCCAACTCGCACACCAAACACTTTCGTCATTCCTAGGTTTTTCCCACACAAGAACAAGAAGTCATCGAACAAAAAATCAAGTAAATTCCCAAAACTTGCACACAAGGTGTGGATTTCCATGTAGACCCCGAAAATGGCCTCGAATCGAGCTAATTCCCCTTCCGTCGTACAAAATCTCGAACCCTAGCATCGCCGTTGACTTTCGATCCTCGAAGTCCGACATCGCACCCTTCCAAATGTATGTAGAATCAAAGGGAAACATCAATGATCACTAATACATATATTTCAGAATTTGTAAAATTTTATATGAATTTATATTGATTTATGAAAGAGTATTTTTCACGTTTTGGAGAAAGAACAGTGGCGCCGCAATTTTTTGACTGCTGGAGAAAGTAGTTTAGGGTTGAGGTGAAGGAAGTGTATTTATTGAATAGTTTTATAATTTTTTTATTGGATTATTTTATTTCTTTTTAAGCAAATGATATCTGTATTTATTGTTAAAATTTCCTATAATCACACGTGACATCCGAAAATCACGAAACTGGACATACACCTTCAGTTCGTCATTACGGACCCAACGAAATTGGTTTCGTCGAATTTCGACTCGTTTGCTCACACAACGTATTTTTAACCATCAAAATATCGACTGTTTTTCACATTAAAAATCCGTACAGCCACACACTGACTCCAAAAATCACGGAAATTGAAATCTAACAATAATTTAATATTACGGATCCAACAAAATTAGTTTCATCAAAAACGGAGTTCGTTTGCAAAAATGGCTATTTTTAAAGCTCTAAATAAACCATTTTAAATATTAACATATTTAAAAATAATTAAATTAAATATTAATAAATTAATATTATCGTATATATTCACAATAGAATATCATACAGCTCCAGAATAATCCTATATGAATTTCTAACTCGATATTTCAAATCTCGATTAAATCGATATTCGATTTATAATGAAATTCCTTATATAAATCATTATAAATTATAATGTAATTCCATAGCGACTTTTGTGAAATTTGATTTGGACATAATTCAAAATCTATATGACGAAATCTCGAAATTTCTCTTCCATTAGAAAAATATACTTCACCAACTCCGAACGTTTCTTGTTTCACAGAAATCCGATTTAAAACGAATTCTGTATATTCATTTAAAGTTCAAATCACCAAATTACGAACCGAAGCGCCATTTCGAGCTTGATTATAATTATAATATAATTTATGCGTTCAACCATCGTTAATTAAATATATTCGTTATTCAAATTCAATTCCAACTGAATTATATATTATATATGATCCAATTCACACAATATTGTGAATTCCACTATTTCCGACTATTTTGGAATTAAATATGTTACTCAATTATTTATTTTAATTAAATATTCAATATTATTTAATTCTGATCATTTTAAATTACCAAACCAATATTCAAATAATTATATAAATTAATTATTATACCGTAAAAATACGGGACATTACATTCTTCCCCCCTTAAAATAATTTCATCCTCGAAATTGCTAAGGTAGAAAACAAACCCTATTAACTAGGTTAAAAATTATTTTTTTACTTCTTGAATTTCAGTTTCACTATACGAATGAATTTCAATTAAATATTAATTCATTTCTATTCACGAAAATTTTCAAAAATTCTGAAAATTTTCTAACAACCGAAATTTTTGAAAAATTTCGCCAGCACCTTCTTTGTACGGCTCAATCAGTACAACTACAACTCGCCTCTGTAGGCCTTCTCCAACCCAAAAGAAAATCAAACAGCCGAGCGGCTTGCCAAATCGACTCATAAATCACATGCTTATACCAAATATAAACTTATACCTTTTTGTCGGGCATATCAACTTTATCACTTTCACCTGTTATCAATCCAACGTATACCAATGTCATCTCAACCAATTTCCAATCAATATCCGTTCAACACAACTATTCACTTATCTCCAAACCAATTTCCTTTTCATGTCAAGTTTCATTCTTGATTCCAAACTCATAATCCATTAATCGAGTTCTATTTCAAATTCTTATCTCCTAATAAAATTGTATTCTATATCATTCTAATCTAATTCAATTTCAATTACCACTTAACTGATTTCAATTCAATTCCAGCTCAGTTTCACCAATTTCTATTTAAATTTGTTTTTAATTTGAACAATCTCTTCTTGGGAGTTTTAAACAACTTACCTTTTCCAAACCAAAAACCAAATATTCGCTTTTTAAAATCAAAACAACTTGTTTTCTCAAAACAATTCAAAAACAATATCTTTGGTAGTATTCCGTTACTTACAACTCGAAAATGAATACCGATGATGTCATGATCATCATCGTAATCTATTTCTAGCTATCGAAGTGAGTTTAGTACTATATCACTTTCAAAACCATATCTAAACACTTCCATTTTGAAATTCATTTCAAAATTACAATGCTTTAAAACAATTCAAAATCTCCCAGGATTTTAAAATTCACATATATTTAACCCAGATTTATTTACAACACTTATCATGTTTTCGGAATTTTAATTCCAATTCTGATTTAAATTCAAATTCAATTCATTTTGATTTCATCTTTTTCACTTATATGAATCCTAATTGGATATTTACATAACCATTTCACATTTTATAATATTACTCGATTATAATAACAACCAATATATCCAATATATTATAATTCCAATATATATATTTTCTCTATATCAAAAATATACTTTGGTTAAAATTATTTTCATTTACCCTCTTTTCAAAACATATCATGTCGACCTATCGTATTCGAGTGTTTATAAGCTCCTACCGAAACAGTGGATCAAACTAATCGATCAGAACCCATAAACAACTCAACCAATAAATCTACACAATATAAAACCAATTTTATAAAATCTACGCATGTGCTCTCTCGTATATATACGCTGAAACTCGGTCTAGGGTATTGCTAACCCTATCCCTATTGAGTTACGCCACAGAGCCAAGGTTATAACTTAACCTTCATCTCTGATACCACTGTAACGACCCGGGGATTTCGCGATCCTGAGTACTCGACATATAACCCAATGTCGACTATACAAGCATTGGAAATACCGGATAGTCCATGAAAGAAACTAGAGGGTGAGAATATATAAGATAGAAACTTAGAAAAGAAGAAGAAGAAGAATATACAACATTAGAGTAAACATAAATCTCACAGCAGAACGAATAATATATAATAGATACATATCTTTGAAATAAAATCAGTATATGTATATAGTAACATTATCAGAGTATAACACTTACAACATAGCGGAAATAACTATAGCTATAAAATCCTGAAGCCTCCTACTCCAAGCTCTCCAAGTATATCTGTAAAACCTGACTACTTGACTGCCTGTACAAATTTGGGCACCCAAGAGTTTAGGGAAAACAAAACAAAACAAACTCCGGGTCAGTCATGGGACTGGTGTGAGTAAAACAATTTAAAATAGTTTGAGTAATTAAACAATATCTCATAAGACCACGTCTATAACAGAACGGGTTTTTCCCTTATAGGAATCTAAATCAATTTAAGTTAACTTTCAAATCATTTTGAAAGAAAAGATAATCTTTATATCAAAACCCTTTTGATATTATAATAGTGTCTATCAATCACAATATAATAATCATCTAGCAAAAACACTTTCATCTCACGTTCTACATATATAATATATAATCAAAAACGCGAGCACTTATTGGATAATGGATTACTAACTATGAAAAGGTTTGGAACCATCTTCCAATAGTGTACCTCTAGGAATACACTGGGTTCAACAAGAACATCTTGCAACCTGGCCACACATGACCGACCACTCATTTCGCTTAAGTGTATCGAATGTATATCACCAACGGTTGGGGTCAACAACCGTTTCCCAAATGGGACAACATCAAATAGATTAAAGAATGAAATGAATATCTCTAGATAGGTGATAATACACCCTAATTGGCAGCCAATCACTTAGCCATGTTGTCTGCCCGATTTTTGTCATTTCCCGATTGTGAGGCTAGAGGCCACGCTTATCTCTGACTGATCACACAATTATTCACTTTGAATGTCACATCATCATACCCGCCAAATCACAAATTGATTTCCCTAAAAATACAACGAGTATACAGCAAAGAGAAACGAATTCCTCCACCACCAAATGTACATACGTTTGAAGAGATTAACTTACGTGATCCATTAGATATACTCTGTCAGACATTCTTCCATACAGGTTGTCCTGGGACTGGACAGACTAAAGGCACTATTCTGTAAACAGGACAACCCTTGCATAACTCCGTCTTCAATTTTCTTCATCATATTTGATCGCAATGCTAATGCCATACGGAGTGGTTTTTCAGATAACATATCTGATCCCAGTCTCTCCGTATTGAAAACGAAAAAATGGTCAAAAACTGCGATAGTCGGTGAGTTAACTATCAAAGAAAAACACGTGTGCAAACAACGTTATTATTTCCAGATGGAAAATTATATCGATCAATCATCATTTAACATTATCTCTTTAGTTCATAAATTTATTCATTTCCTGTTTCCATATATTCAACATTCCTTATTTTCTAAATTTAGAAAATATATGTTATTAATCATTGGAAAACATTTTCATCTCTTTTTCACGTATCACTGTCATTTCAGTATTCTTTATCATTAAACATTTCATTTTCTTGGATTAGAAATATCTCTGATTATATTTGGAAAATGTTTCCAAAACTCATTCATTGGATTTAAACAGATGTTTACTCAAACCATTACCTTCATCAACTAAACTCACTTAACCAATCTTCACTATCGAACCTTAACCATTCCTTAGTTAAAAACAAAGCCAACCAAGTTGGGGTATAACTACCTCTTGGACCTTAACTGAACAACATTTCTAACCTCAAAATAGACAAAATTCACCTTTAAATCTTCAACAAATTTCCTTGCGTAACTCTCGGATTCTATTTACGAATCCACTTCTTTTGCAGAAATCATTTTGATTATAACAATAGTATTATAATCCCATGCTTCCGAATTATAATAACTTAAATATAACTTTAATTTATTAATTTGGATACATAAACAAACAACTAATTTAATAATAATAAATAAATCTTGATTAAAAATGGAATGTGAATAGTACTGTAATGACCGGCATTGGCAGAGGTATTATAATTAATTTATTTAATTATATGAATGGTGAATTAAAGGATTTAATGGTCGTGGAATTAAATAACTGGGAATATATATTAAAATAATAACTTAAATAATATATTTAATTCAGAAATAATCAAAAAAATATTGGGAATCATAATATTCTGTGAACGGGGTCGTCCCTTAGATTTAATTCAGCTTAGAGTTGAATTATATTGACGAATATATTCAATCGACGTCAGTTTGAACGTATAATTATATTATAATTAAAATCGAGCTTGAAATGGCGCTGCAGCTCGCGATTTGGCGATTTGAACTTTAACTGAATGTACAGGATTCGTTTTAAGCCGGATTTCTAGGAAACAAGAAACGTGTGGAGCTGGTGGAGCATATCTTTCTAGTGGAAGAGAAAGATCGGGATTTCGTCGTGTAGATTTTGATTTATGTCCAAATCAAATTTCAGAAAAGTTGCTGTGGAATTCCTTTATAATTTGCAACGCTTTATTTACGTTATAAAAGGATTTTCGATATAAAACTGAATATCGATAAATCTTAAATCTTAAATATCAAACTGTAAATTCTGATATGATACTCTGGGGCTATATGATATCATATGTGAAGATATACGACAATATAAATTTTTTTATATTTAATTTAATTATATTTAAATATATTTATATATTTAAATGGGTCATCCAAAGTTTTAAAAATAGCCACTTTTGCAAACGAAGTCGGAATTCGACGAAACTAATTTTGTTGGATCCGCAATAGTAAAATATTGTTAGAGGTCAAGTTTCGTGATTTTTAGAGTCACTGTGTGTCCGTACGGATTTTTAATGTGAGATACAGTCAGTATTTTGACAGTTAAAAATACGTTGTGTGAGAAAATGGAGTGGGAATTCGACGAAACCAGTTTCATTGGGACCGTAATGTCAAACTCTACTGGCATGTCAATTTTCGTGATTTTTGGGTATCGTATGTAATCATGAGAATTTTTAGAAAAGCAAAATGAATATATAAATGAGAATATACCGGGAATATTCCTTTTATAAAATATCTAGATATTTATTTTTTTCTTTAAATAACCCTTAAATAAAAATCCTAAACCTAATTCAACCCATTCTCAAAGTCAACAGATAAAAAAATGCGCCGTTGTTTTTCGTTCCTTCCAGGAAGAAGTTTGATCAAATGAAAATTTCAACAAGAATTCAAAGAAAATTCTATTAATTATCAAATACACATATATCGATTCCTGACTTCCTTCTCTCCAATTTGATGCCGGTTTTACCATATGCGATGCAGATTTTGGAAATTCAAAATTTGGTACTGTCGACCTAGGGTTAGGTTTTTGAGGGAAATGATGATTTTCGAGTTGGGTACGGGGGTGACGATGGGGAGGAGGCCGACTTGGGGTTTTCTTTGGTGGCATCGGAGCAGGTATACGGTGACCAAGGTGATAGGTTCCCGGTAGCAGCGTCGAACTAGAAGATGCACTCGAAATACTGAGTACGAGGTGATGAAGGATTTATGAGGAGATTGTCATGGGTTTTGCTTGATTTTTTGTGATGAAAACATAGATCGGTTTGGATTTTTGTATTGGGTGAAATGGTATTTGGGTACTGGAGTTGCGTTGAGGAACCCTGTAGTGGATATTTCGGGGAAGAAGGATTGAAGTGGAGCGGGTATGGGCCTTGGTGGAATGAAGTTGGGCCAAGAAAACAGAAAAGGGTGAGGCCTTTTTTTTAAAAAAAAATGTTTTAAGTTTAGTTTAAATTAAATAGTGGTTGAACCCGTTAACTTAATATCTTTTCCGTACGATATCGGTTTTCAGCGAAACAAGATCCGTTAGGATCGTATGGACTGGCACTACCCAATGGAACTGACGGGGAGCGAATCAAAGCTTGTTACAATTTATGGTGAAATAAATTGTCCGTCTAAATCAAATCGAACGACAATTATCGTTAATTAACGATGATAGTCCAATGTGAGTAAAACTCACCAACTCTGAACAGTTCTATTTTTACAACGTGTATTTAGAACTGATAAATGACGATTGATTGCTGTGTGTTAACTGTTGGTTGAGTTGTTTGTGTATTGATTGAAATCATAGATAACGATATATATATATATATATAAATCGTTAATCGAATATTTGATTCTGTTTTATCAGAATATATTATATATATGTGTTGTTTAACATCTGTGATGCAGGTGAACAGGTTGGAGGGGTCCAACTGGACTCCTCAATATTTATGATACTGTTCTGTTCATATATTGTAATATATGATGTGATATATAATTTGTTTGATTATGTGTGTTTAAATGATATCGATCATTGCGGTTTGCTACTTTAAATATCATAAGAGACCCTGGGATGTAAAAAGGGATATTTCTATGTATATTGAAATAAAGGAATTTTATAAAATTAACCGATTTTATAAAAGGAAATAATTTGAAAATAAAGCATTTATAAAATCATAGGATATTATAAAGGAGAATATTTATTTAGAAAATAAATGGAATTGTAAAAGGAACATTTATTTAGAAAATAAATAGGATAAAAGGACAAAGGGAAATTAACGAGATAGGAAAGAGTTAGTTGATTAGAGTTATCAAATAGAGTTATCGAAAAGAAGTTAATCAAATATAGTTTATTCAAAGAAGTTAGTCAAACATAGTTATTCAGGATAAGTTACCATTTAGCACGACTGCTAGCGTAATTCGCAGGGCTGCAGATAGTGAAGCGACCCGCAAATCCGAGCTATCCGAGTTGACTAAAACACCGCACGTCCAACTCAAATAACACAGAAATACGACTCATTATTGGAAAGAAGTTAGAGGGTGAGAATAGATAAGATAGAAAACTTAGAATAGAAGAAAAACGAAGATCACAAACTCACAGCGGAACGAATAAAATATATTATATAACAAAAGCTTTGAAATACAAATCTGTTTGGTACATACATACATACCATCATCAGAGTACACATAACATTTGACTCAGCGGAAGTAACTCCAAATAACTAACGTTGAAGCCTCCTGCTTCAAGCTCCTCCAAGTGTATCTGTAAAAGCCTGAAACACTTGACTGCCCGTACAAATTTGGGCACCCAAGAGTTTAGGGAAAACACAACAAAACAAACTCTGGGTCAGTCATGGGACTGGTGTGAGTAAACTCCAACCACTTGTTTAACTTTCACAACTCTTTTCGAAAGAAAAGATAATAGTAAGACCAGCCCACACATAAACACGGACGGTTTTTACCTTACTATAACCCAAAACACTTTGATATGAAAATCCAGTGGTATTATAATAATGTCTACATCAAGTAAATAACCAAATAGCAGAACGCTTGCATCTCACGCTCCACATATATATTATAAAATCAAAAACCGCATGGCGCTTATTGGAGATTGGATTTCCAACATGACAAGGTATGGAACCACCTTCCGATAGTGCATCTCTAGAGAGGAATACACTGGGTTCAACAAGAACATCTTGTAACCCGGCCCACACATGACCGACCACTCATTTCGCTTGAGTGTATCGAATGTATATCACCAACGGTTGGACTCAAACCACCGTTTCCCGAATGGGCAGAATCGATAGATTTAGAAACAAAAGGAATTTCTCTAGATAGGTGATTATACACCCTAATGGGTGCGACCCACATAGCCATGCTGCCTGCCCGATTTTTGTCCTTTCCCGGTTGTTGAGGCCTGAGGCTACGCATACTTACCATTCATTGATAACACAATCACTTTGAATGCCACATTGTCAGATTCGTTAATCACTAGTTGAGTTTGCACAAATATTCTGGATATTATGCTAAGGGATAAATCCGTTGCAACCATATATATTCATACAGACCAACCCATTTGATCATTGGAAATACTCTGTCAGACATTCGTCCATTTACGTTCGTTCTGGGATTGAACGAAACCGAAAGCACCATTTCTATTAATAGAAAAAGCCCTTGCACTTCACTCCGTCTTCAATATATTCAGCATACTTGGTTCGCAACGCTTATGCCGATACGGAGTGGTTCTTCGGATAATAATCCAACCGGTCTCTCCATATTGACAACGATGGTCAAAAACTTCGATAGTCTGTGATTTAACTATCGAATAAAAACAAGTGTTCATCCAAACATATCAAACAAATCACTGGGCTCTTTAATTAATATTTCATTAATTAAATCTCTTTTCCATTTCCTTAACAATATTTGTTACCCAAATATTTCAATAATCAATCTTGGCCCTTTATGCCATTTGGAAAACGTTTCAAATATTAACTTCTTTTATTTTCTATATATTAGAAAAATCTCTATTTGCAATTGGAAACAATTCCAATCACTTATCTCTATCCCTTTTTGTTTACAACATTCGATTTTTATATTCACTTTACTATCGAATTTAATACGTCGATCCAATGATTTCAAATTATCAAAATATCTTAAAAATATTCTAACTCCTTAAATTCCCGGAAAATTTCGCCATAACCTCCCCTATATCGGGAGCATCGGGAAATTTCAAATAGCTTCCCGGTATCTTCCAATCTCAAAAAGAAAAAGAAAAAGCCAAGCGGCTTGCCGATACGGCGCATAAAACCCATATATGAATTTGAACATGTACCTTTTTGTCGAGCACATAAATTTAAATCTTCATATGCTTCATAACAAACCTGCTTACACATGTTCACCTGTTTTCAATTCAATTCAACTCAATCCATTCGTTTGAATTCAAATTTGAATCGTTTGAATTCGGTTTCGCTTAATTATTCTTTAATTAGCCCTTTTTCCTATTTCACTTCTTTGTTTGAACATAACATGTTCAAATAAAATATTTAACTTGTTCATAACCAAATTGAATTTCAATTTCAATTCTAGTTCTCTTTTCTATTTCGAATATAAATTCTCAAATCGAATTCACTTATTTAAAGCTCAATATTCATTCGAAATCTCATTAACTAATTTCTATTCGAATTAGTTAACTCTATTCAATAAATCAAAAATCTAATTTCTATTTCAGAAATCAACTCATTACTCCACTGGAGTTCACATATATTTTATAACTCACATCTGGATTTTTCTAAATAGAAATTTCGATTTTTATTTGCTTAAAATCCTTTAATTTAATTAAATAAACCGTTATTGTTTTTAAAACGATTCTGGCGCTGTTTTTCTGAAAATTTGATTTTGACATAACTCAAAATCTATACGACGAAATTCATATTTTTCTCCTTCATTAGAAAACTATTATCAAACCGGTCCTGACGTTTCTTGTTTCAAAGAATTTCGACTTCAATTGGGTTCTGTATATTCAATTGAAGTTCGAATCGCCAATTTACGAACTGCAGCGCTGCGGCGAGTTCGTTTTAATTATATTTATATATAAAAACTTTTTAAACTTCTTAAAAATGAATTCAACTTCGTTTTAACCTTATTTGAATTCCTTGATTCAAATTCCAATCTCACTTTTGAATTCTATATTTCAAATCCCAATTCCTTTTCTATTTGATATTCAAATTCAATATTTGAATTTCTATTTGAATTCCCTATATTCAAATTCTAGACTTGAATTCATTTGAATTCTCTTATTCAAACTTTATACTCAAATTCCATTTGAACTTCTATATTCCCATTTCTATATTTGAATTCTATTGAAGTTCAAATATTCAAACTCCTTTTTAAATTCTATATTCAAAATTTCATAGTTTAAACCCATTTGAATTTCATATTCAAATTCCATAGATCAAATCCTATTTGAATTCAAATTGAATCTCTTATATTCAAATTCCATTTTTCATTTCCGACCCCATTTGAATTTCTAATATTCAAATTCATTTTCAACACCATTTGAATTTCTAATATTCAAATTCATTTGAATTCCCTTGAATTCAAATCCCCTTTCAAAACCATTTGGATTCCCCCTTTGAAATCCTATTTTGAAATTCTATTTCCAATTCTACCTTGAAAATCCTATTTCAAAGTTTATTTCAAATTCTATTTTGAAATCCCATATTCAAATTTCTATTTGAATTTCTGTATTCAATTCCATGTTCAAATTCAACACTTGAATTTCTATTTCAAATCTCAATTCAAATTTCATATTTAAATTCCATTCAAATCTTTATTCAAATTTCACATTTGAATTCTTCTTTGAAATACCATATTTCAAATTCTATTCAATTCTTCTTTGAAATCCTAGATTTCAAATTCCATTTTGAAATTCTTCTTTGAAGTCTCTATTTGAATTTCTTTATTCGAATTCCTTCGAATTCAAATTATATTTTAATTCCTTGAATTCAAATTCTACTTTTCATTCTAATCTCGTCTATTAAAATTCTATTTGAATTTCTAATATTCAATCCCCTTTTCAAATTCAAATATTTAAACTCTCCTTTAAAATTCCAATGTTAGACACAAATTTCATTTGAGTTATATATTTAAAAATTCCACTTCACATCCTATTTTGAAATTTCATTTCAAATTCAAATTTCACACTTGTATTTCTATTTCTGAATTATCAAATGATAATTCCTTTCACTTCATTTATAACTTTGTTATAAAAGAACTATTTATACTTCGTTTAAAAAGAAACTACTTGTTTTATTTTTCAAAAACAAGTTTATAATTTTATTCCATTTAAAATTTAAATTCTATTTAAAAATAGAATTTTTTCCTTTAAATCTCAAATACTCTTTCCATGATATTTTTAAATATCATTACTTAAGCCCAGTGATATTTAAACACACAAAGCAACCAATTATTTATTTTTCTAACACATCATATATAACAATATATATGCAAACAAATAAACAAACAGATAATATATTTTTGAGGAATCCAGTTGGATTCCACCAACCTGTTTCCCTGCATCCACAGACGTTAGCACATAAATAATACCCATTCTGCTTCGTGGCAGAATATCGCGGTATAGAAGGTCATCCACTAATCATAGCGTGGGGCGTATAGGGTAATCATCCGCTATGAAACTGCGGGCATCCGCTAATGAGACTGCGGGAATCCAACCAATCAATCAACCCAATATATATATATAATAGCCTAAATAACTAATATATATAAAACAACCAGAAAACATTCACACAAGCAACAGGCAATTATTTTAACGAAATAAAAATAATTCTAAAGGTGAGTGAGATTTACTCACCAGGGATTTTTAAATTGCCAAACAACCAATAAATTTCCATTTCTTCTTGGCTGTGTATTTTCTCGAATAAATTCACACCTGCGATGATTTTATTCAAATTTACCGATTAACATTTATTTATTTTAAGTTAATTATTTAAATAAATAAATAACTTTCCTTTATACTCTTCTTCTTCTAATGGTTACTAAATTAAATCTAACATAACCAATATAATGAAACAACCTATGTATTTTTAAACATTAACCCTATATATATTAAATGCTTACATAAATAAATGGGCAACAAATTTAATTATTATTTCTATCCATTTTCTCATTTAATTAAATCACCAAATTGTTTTAATTAATTATCCAACTTCTTTTATTTATTTTGAGTTTGAAATCTGAATCAAACTAATATGGTTTAAATAAAAGAAACAAAACTAACTAATTTATTTTCTATAAACTAATTATATAAATTTATTTGCTCTTTATATAACTAACCCCTCAAAATAAATTCCTAACTGCCTTATTTTTTTTTTTTTTTTATAAATAAAAACTAAATCTAAAAAAGGAAAATACCTTAATCTTGTTAAATTCTTTCTTCTTCCTCAATACATTACTGTCGAACAGAGATTCCCATCCCCAGAACTAAAACCGCGAGCTACACTACATCGATGAACCCCAGGGAGCAAGTCGCGATCCCCCAGAATACAGATACCACCACCTCCACGCTGCTCCACCGAACGCTGCTCCTCCCGATCCCCCGAGTTTGCCAACATCGCACCTCCCCTAACAGTCGAGCCTGGCTCGAAACCCTAAATCCGAATCGCCATGGGTTCTCAGCTCTAACCCTGGTTGTACCATCGAGACAACTAGCCTCTCGTACTATGATTCGCGGTGAAACTCTGAGGTCAAACGAAGTAGTCAAACCCCTAGATTGCAATTTCCGAACTCGAACCCATTGTCTGTGCTTCCATCGAGGTCGCGACCCCTCAGCTTGTCGTTAGGATTGAAGAAAGAGTACCCGACTTTTGAAAAAAATAGGATTCGATTGATTTAGGGGGTGCGGCCATTTTTATTTTCATTGAAGCTTTCGGTTTTACTCAGGAACAAATCAGTGAAGTAGTCGTTGTTTTATAGGGAAGAACGGGGAGCAGAAAGTACCGGCCATTAATTTTCTGTTTCCTGGATTCTGAAACTTGGAGACAAAGGCGTTGGCTCGAGATGAATAAGTCTGCGCTGATGCCAACTTTTAGGGTGGCACTTAGTTTTTAGGTCGGCTATCCTTTTATATTTATTTTAAATAAAATATCTTGCGGTCTTTTAATTTGAAACCACGAACCACTATTTTAGCAAAACCACTGATGTTCCCAACATTATTTACTATTTTGAATTCAACGAAACTGATTATACAATTTAATTCGAACGTATATTTAAAATAGCCATATTAAAGCAATTTAATTCAAAACAAATAAATTCTTTAACAATAAATTTCTATTATCATCGTTCATATTTAAATCGTATATATATTGATCATCTAAACCGTTTTGATTCAATTTTACCTTTGAATTAAATTATTCAGTTCTCGTATTTCAAAAATTATCAAAATAAATCGTATTTCAATTATTTAATCAATAACCAAATAAATACCATTTATATTATAAATTCAATATTTAAAACTATGCTAAATATTTAAAATAAACTGTTCAAAAATCTGGGTCGTTACATTCTTCCCCCCTTAAAATAATTTCGTCCTCGAAATTGCTAAGGTAGGAAACATGGTACAAATCTATTACTTTTCAACATCTCACTTATGTTGAAACTCAACTCCTCATATTTCAATAAATTAATTTCAACCAAAACTTTTGGTCTTCACACATTTGATTCGAATGGTCTACGATCAATCCATTTATATCCAATCTATATTTCAATAAACCTATTCAAATTGATTCTAATCAATTCATTCACTTCGACCCATTTAACTTGTTCAAGTTAAATTTCAATTACAGAATTCAAATCCCTGGGTTTTTCTTTTCAAATTCTTTTGAAATCCCATAAATATATACATATATTTATTTTCATTTCAAATTCAAAACATTTGAATTTTCAAACCACTTGTTTTCTTCCAAACAAATTTCCATCAAAACTTTCTAAGGTAGCAATCCATCACTTAGAAACTCGAAAATGAATACTGATGATGTTGCAATCATCATCAGAATAATTTCCCAGCCACTGAAGTGAGTTCAGTGCTTTATCACTTCTAAAATCCATCTAAAATGATTTTCGTTCAAATCCTTTAAAACAAATCTATATTATTTTAATATACTTTGAAAAATATTTTCAACTTCCCAGGATTTAAATTCTGAATTCTAGTTTGAATTCAATTCTAATTCATTTTATTTGTATATTCTTCATTCATATACAAATTCTATTCGGTTATATATAACCATTCCCATTTTATAATCTTGTTTGATTATAATATTAACATTCAACACATCCATATAATATAAAAATTTCAAAAAATTCTTTCTATATCAAAATAGAATTTTGGGTAAAATTATTTCATCTACCCATTTTAAAACAATACTATGTCGAATTTCTCTGTTCAAATGTTTAGAAATTCCTATCGACTTCGTGGCGTCCCACGATTCGACCAGAATTCATAAACCACTCAACAGACTAGTCAACACAATATAAAACGACTTTTATATCAACTAACAAATACGCTCTCTCGTATCTATACACTCAGCTCATTCTAGGGTACTACTGACCCTATCTCTAATGAGCACATGCCACACAAGCCTAGGTGTTCGCTCAACCTAAGCTCTGATACCAACTGAAGCGACCCGCAAATCCGAGCTATCCGAGTTGACTAAAACACCGCACGTCCAACTCAAATAACACAGAAATACGACTCATTATTGGAAAGAAGTTAGAGGGTGAGAATAGATAAGATAGAAAACTTAGAATAGAAGAAAAACGAAGATCACAAACTCACAGCGGAACGAATAAAATATATTATATAACAAAAGCTTTGAAATACAAATCTGTTTGGTACATACATACATACCATCATCAGAGTACACATAACATTTGACTCAGCGGAAGTAACTCCAAATAACTAACGTTGAAGCCTCCTGCTTCAAGCTCCTCCAAGTGTATCTGTAAAAGCCTGAAACACTTGACTGCCCGTACAAATTTGGGCACCCAAGAGTTTAGGGAAAACACAACAAAACAAACTCTGGGTCAGTCATGGGACTGGTGTGAGTAAACTCCAACCACTTGTTTAACTTTCACAACTCTTTTCGAAAGAAAAGATAATAGTAAGACCAGCCCACACATAAACACGGACGGTTTTTACCTTACTATAACCCAAAACACTTTGATATGAAAATCCAGTGGTATTATAATAATGTCTACATCAAATAAATAACCAAATAGCAGAACGCTTGCATCTCACACTCCACATATATATTATAAAATCAAAAACCGCATGGCGCTTATTGGAGATTGGATTTCCAACATGACAAGGTATGGAACCACCTTCCGATAGTGCATCTCTAGAGAGGAATACACTGGGTTCAACAAGAACATCTTGTAACCCGGCCCACACATGACCGACCACTCATTTCGCTTGAGTGTATCGAATGTATATCACCAACGGTTGGACTCAAACCACCGTTTCCCGAATGGGCAGAATCGATAGATTTAGAAACAAAAGGAATTTCTCTAGATAGGTGATTATACACCCTAATGGGTGCGACCCACATAGCCATGCTGCCTGCCCGATTTTTGTCCTTTCCCGGTTGTTGAGGCCTGAGGCTACGCATACTTACCATTCATTGATAACACAATCACTTTGAATGCCACATTGTCAGATTCGTTAATCACTAGTTGAGTTTGCACAAATATTCTGGATATTATGCTAAGGGATAAATCCGTTGCAACCATATATATTCATACAGACCAACCCATTTGATCATTGGAAATACTCTGTCAGACATTCGTCCATTTACATTCGTTCTGGGATTGAACGAAACCGAAAGCACCATTTCTATTAATAGAAAAAGCCCTTGCACTTCACTCCGTCTTCAATATATTCAGCATACTTGGTTCGCAACGCTTATGCCGATACGGAGTGGTTCTTCGGATAATAATCCAACCGGTCTCTCCATATTGACAACGATGGTCAAAAACTTCGATAGTCTGTGATTTAACTATCGAATAAAAACAAGTGTTCATCCAAACATATCAAACAAATCACTGGGCTCTTTAATTAATATTTCATTAATTAAATCTCTTTTCCATTTCCTTAACAATATTTGTTACCCAAATATTTCAATAATCAATCTTGGCCCTTTATGCCATTTGGAAAACGTTTCAAATATTAACTTCTTTTATTTTCTATATATTAGAAAAATCTCTATTTGCAATTGGAAACAATTCCAATCACTTATCTCTATCCCTTTTTGTTTACAACATTCGATTTTTATATTCACTTTACTATCGAATTTAATACGTCGATCCAATGATTTCAAATTATCAAAATATCTTAAAAATATTCTAACTCCTTAAATTCCCGGAAAATTTCGCCATAACCTCCCCTGTATCGGGAGCATCGGGAAATTTCAAATAGCTTCCCGGTATCTTCCAATCTCAAAAAGAAAAAGAAAAAGCCAAGCGGCTTGCCGATACGGCGCATAAAACCCATATATGAATTTGAACATGTACCTTTTTGTCGAGCACATAAATTTAAATCTTCATATGCTTCATAACAAACCTGCTTACACATGTTCACCTGTTTTCAATTCAATTCAACTCAATCCATTCGTTTGAATTCAAATTTGAATCGTTTGAATTCGGTTTCGCTTAATTATTCTTTAATTAGCCCTTTTTCCTATTTCACTTCTTTGTTTGAACATAACATGTTCAAATAAAATATTTAACTTGTTCATAACCAAATTGAATTTCAATTTCAATTCTAGTTCTCTTTTCTATTTCGAATATAAATTCTCAAATCGAATTCACTTATTTAAAGCTCAATATTCATTCGAAATCTCATTAACTAATTTCTATTCGAATTAGTTAACTCTATTCAATAAATCAAAAATCTGATTTCTATTTCAGAAATCAACTCATTACTCCACTGGAGTTCACATATATTTTATAACTCACATCTGGATTTTTCTAAATAGAAATTTCGATTTTTATTTGCTTAAAATCCTTTAATTTAATTAAATAAACCGTTATTGTTTTTAAAACGATTCTGGCGCTGTTTTTCTGAAAATTTGATTTTGACATAACTCAAAATCTATACGACGAAATTCATATTTTTCTCCTTCATTAGAAAACTATTATCAAACCGGTCCTGACGTTTCTTGTTTCAAAGAATTTCGACTTCAATTGGGTTCTGTATATTCAATTGAAGTTCGAATCGCCAATTTACGAACTGCAGCGCTGCGGCGAGTTCGTTTTAATTATATTTATATATAAAAACTTTTTAAACTTCTTAAAAATGAATTCAACTTCGTTTTAACCTTATTTGAATTCCTTGATTCAAATTCCAATCTCACTTTTGAATTCTATATTTCAAATCCCAATTCCTTTTCTATTTGATATTCAAATTCAATATTTGAATTTCTATTTGAATTCCCTATATTCAAATTCTAGACTTGAATTCATTTGAATTCTCTTATTCAAACTTTATACTCAAATTCCATTTGAACTTCTATATTCCCATTTCTATATTTGAATTCTATTGAAGTTCAAATATTCAAACTCCTTTTTAAATTCTATATTCAAAATTTCATAGTTTAAACCCATTTGAATTTCATATTCAAATTCCATAGATCAAATCCTATTTGAATTCAAATTGAATCTCTTATATTCAAATTCCATTTTTCATTTCCGACCCCATTTGAATTTCTAATATTCAAATTCATTTTCAACACCATTTGAATTTCTAATATTCAAATTCATTTGAATTCCCTTGAATTCAAATCCCCTTTCAAAACCATTTGGATTCCCCCTTTGAAATCCTATTTTGAAATTCTATTTCCAATTCTACCTTGAAAATCCTATTTCAAAGTTTATTTCAAATTCTATTTTGAAATCCCATATTCAAATTTCTATTTGAATTTCTGTATTCAATTCCATGTTCAAATTCAACACTTGAATTTCTATTTCAAATCTCAATTCAAATTTCATATTTAAATTCCATTCAAATCTTTATTCAAATTTCACATTTGAATTCTTCTTTGAAATACCATATTTCAAATTCTATTCAATTCTTCTTTGAAATCCTAGATTTCAAATTCCATTTTGAAATTCTTCTTTGAAGTCTCTATTTGAATTTCTTTATTCGAATTCCTTCGAATTCAAATTATATTTTAATTCCTTGAATTCAAATTCTACTTTTCATTCTAATCTCGTCTATTAAAATTCTATTTGAATTTCTAATATTCAATCCCCTTTTCAAATTCAAATATTTAAACTCTCCTTTAAAATTCCAATGTTAGACACAAATTTCATTTGAGTTATATATTTAAAAATTCCACTTCACATCCTATTTTGAAATTTCATTTCAAATTCAAATTTCACACTTGTATTTCTATTTCTGAATTATCAAATGATAATTCCTTTCACTTCATTTATAACTTTGTTATAAAAGAACTATTTATACTTCGTTTAAAAAGAAACTACTTGTTTTATTTTTCAAAAACAAGTTTATAATTTTATTCCATTTAAAATTTAAATTCTATTTAAAAATAGAATTTTTTCCTTTAAATCTCAAATACTCTTTCCATGATATTTTTAAATATCATTACTTAAGCCCAGTGATATTTAAACACACAAAGCAACCAATTATTTATTTTTCTAACACATCATATATAACAATATATATGCAAACAAATAAACAAACAGATAATATATTTTTGAGGAATCCAGTTGGATTCCACCAACCTGTTTCCCTGCATCCACAGACGTTAGCACATAAATAATACCCATTCTGCTTCGTGGCAGAATATCGCGGTATAGAAGGTCATCCACTAATCATAGCGTGGGGCGTATAGGGTAATCATCCGCTATGAAACTGCGGGCATCCGCTAATGAGACTGCGGGAATCCAACCAATCAATCAACCCAATATATATATATATATAATAGCCTAAATAACTAATATATATAAAACAACCAGAAAACATTCACACAAGCAACAGGCAATTATTTTAACGAAATAAAAATAATTCTAAAGGTGAGTGAGATTTACTCACCAGGGATTTTTAAATTGCCAAACAACCAATAAATTTCCATTTCTTCTTGGCTGTGTATTTTCTCGAATAAATTCACACCTGCGATGATTTTATTCAAATTTACCAATTAACATTTATTTATTTTAAGTTAATTATTTAAATAAATAAATAACTTTCCTTTATACTCTTCTTCTTCTAATGGTTACTAAATTAAATCTAACATAACCAATATAATGAAACAACCTATGTATTTTTAAACATTAACCCTATATATATTAAATGCTTACATAAATAAATGGGCAACAAATTTAATTATTATTTCTATCCATTTTCTCATTTAATTAAATCACCAAATTGTTTTAATTAATTATCCAACTTCTTTTATTTATTTTGAGTTTGAAATCTGAATCAAACTAATATGGTTTAAATAAAAGAAACAAAACTAACTAATTTATTTTCTATAAACTAATTATATAAATTTATTTGCTCTTTATATAACTAACCCCTCAAAATAAATTCCTAACTGCCTTATTTTTTTTTTTTTTTTATAAATAAAAACTAAATCTAAAAAAGGAAAATACCTTAATCTTGTTAAATTCTTTCTTCTTCCTCAATACATTACTGTCGAACAGAGATTCCCATCCCCAGAACTAAAACCGCGAGCTACACTACATCGATGAACCCCAGGGAGCAAGTCGCGATCCCCCAGAATACAGATACCACCACCTCCACGCTGCTCCACCGAACGCTGCTCCTCCCGATCCCCCGAGTTTGCCAACATCGCACCTCCCCTAACAGTCGAGCCTGGCTCGAAACCCTAAATCCGAATCGCCATGGGTTCTCAGCTCTAACCCTGGTTGTACCATCGAGACAACTAGCCTCTCGTACTATGATTCGCGGTGAAACTCTGAGGTCAAACGAAGTAGTCAAACCCCTAGATTGCAATTTCCGAACTCGAACCCATTGTCCGTGCTTCCATCGAGGTCGCGATCCCTCAGCTTGTCGTTAGGATTGAAGAAAGAGTACCCGACTTTTGAAAAAAATAGGATTCGATTGATTTAGGGGGTGCGGCCATTTTTATTTTCATTGAAGCTTTCGGTTTTACTCAGGAACAAATCAGTGAAGTAGTCGTTGTTTTATAGGGAAGAACGGGGAGCAGAAAGTACCGGCCATTAATTTTCTGTTTCCTGGATTCTGAAACTTGGAGACAAAGGCGTTGGCTCGAGATGAATAAGTCTGCGCTGATGCCAACTTTTAGGGTGGCACTTAGTTTTTAGGTCGGCTATCCTTTTATATTTATTTTAAATAAAATATCTTGCGGTCTTTTAATTTGAAACCACGAACCACTATTTTAGCAAAACCACTGATGTTCCCAACATTATTTACTATTTTGAATTCAACGAAACTGATTATACAATTTAATTCGAACGTATATTTAAAATAGCCATATTAAAGCAATTTAATTCAAAACAAATAAATTCTTTAACAATAAATTTCTATTATCATCGTTCATATTTAAATCGTATATATATTGATCATCTAAACCGTTTTGATTCAATTTTACCTTTGAATTAAATTATTCAGTTCTCGTATTTCAAAAATTATCAAAATAAATCGTATTTCAATTATTTAATCAATAACCAAATAAATACCATTTATATTATAAATTCAATATTTAAAACTATGCTAAATATTTAAAATAAACTGTTCAAAAATCTGGGTCGTTACAGATAGCCTACAGCGGTTGCGTGTTTCCTGAGGGAATCAGGCGTAACCATTGTGATCGCTGCGATCTAGAGTCAAGCGAATGGAGTTAAATTCAATATTAGTTATTCGAATAGGATTTAAACAAATAGAGTTATTCAATTGGAGATTAAAGAAATAGAGTTAAGCAAAATTAGAAACTGACTAGAGATTAGTAAGTTGAATGGTTTTCTGAGTATCGATCTGATGTTGGTTTCGGCCTTCGGGGTTTATACTTGGGTAGTCGTTCTCTTACTAGTTTACAGTTAGGGACTAATAGTTGTGGAATAGTAGTGATGCGTGAATAAGCTATGGAAATGTTTTCCAGGGTTAATAACTTATATTTTCTAACTATAGAAATGAGGATATATATATATATGTATATGGTCGATGATTGATCGATATAATTTCCACTTGGAAATAATATCGTTGTTTGCACATGTGTTTTTCTTTGATAGTTAACTCATCGACTATCGAAGTTTTCGACCATTTTAACGTTGTTAATATGGAGAGACCGGTTGGATTATTATCCGAAGAACCACTCTGTATTGGCATAAGCGTTGAGAATCATATATGCCAAAGATAATTGAAGACGGAGTTATGCAAGGGCTATCCTGTTTACAGAACAGTGCCTTCGGTTTGTCCAGTCCCAGGACGACCTGTATGGAAGAATGTCTGACAGAGTATATCTAATAGATCGCGTAAGTTGATCTCCTCAAACGTATTCACGTTTGGTGGCGGAGGAATTCGTTTCTCGTAGCTTTGTACCCGTGATATTTTTGGGGAAATCAATTTGTGATTTGGCGGGTATGACGATGTGACATTCAAAGTGAATGAAGATGTGGCATGTAAAAGATAAGCGTAGCTTCTAGCCTCACATCCGGTAATGACAGAAATCGGGCAGGCAGCATGGCTAAGTCGGTCGCACCGAAGTATGGTGTATAATTACCTATCTAGAGAATATTCATTTGCTTCTTTAATCTATCAATGTTGTCCCATATATATATATATATATATATATATATATATATATATATATACGGGAACGGTTGCTGATCCCAGTCGTTGGTGATGTACATTCGATACACTCAAGCGAAATGAGTGGTCGGTCATGTGTGGCTGAGTTGCAAGATGTTCTTGTTGAACTCCAGTGTATCGTTCCTAGAGTACACTGATCGGAAGGTGGTTCCATACCTTGTCATAGTTGGAAATCCATTACCCAATACGTGCTTGCGGTTTTGATTGTATACTATATATGTAGAACGTGAGATGAAAGTGTTTCTGCTAGATGATTATTATATTGCGGTTGATAGACATTATTATAATATCAAAAGGTTTTTGATATAAAGATATTTTGGATTCTCATAAGGGAAAAACCCGTTCCGTTATACGGCGTGGTCTTATGAGATATCGTTTACTTGTTCAAATTGTTTTAAACTGTTTTACTCATACCAATCCCATGACTGACCCGGAGTTTACTTTGTTTTGTTCTACCTAAACTCTTGGGTGCCTAAATTTGTACGGGCAGTCAAGTAGTTCAGGATTTTACAGATACACTTGGAGAGCTTGGAGCAGGAGGCTTCAAGATTCTATAGCTATTATTATTTCCGCTGTTGTTGTAAGTGTTGTACTCTGAAATGTTATTGTATACATATACTGTTGTATTTCAAAAGTTATGTTATATTTTATTCGTTCCGCTGTGAGATTCGTGGTTACTCTGATGATGATGTTCTTCTTCTTCTTCTTCTATTCTAATGGTTCTATCTTATCTATCCTCACCCTCTATCTTCTTTCACTAATTATCAGGATTTTTCGATGTTTTGGTTATCGACATCGAGCTTATGTCGATAACCAAAGTCGCTCAAAATCCGGGTCGTTACAGTTGGTATCAGAGCTTAAGTTAAGAATTACCTTGGCTCTATGGCATGACTCGGTAGAGATAGGGTTAGTAATACCCTAGATTGAGTTTGAGTGTATATATACGAGTGCGTATTTGTATTTGATATAAAAAATGTTTTATATTGTGGAGATTCATTGGCTGAGTTGTTTATGAGTTCTTGTCGATCAGTTTAATCCACTGTATTGGTAGGGGTTTCTAAACACTCGAATACGATGAACTGTCATGGTATGTTTTGAAAAGAGGGTAAATGAAATAATTTTACCCAAAGTATATTTGATATATATTGAATTTATAATATATGAGATATATTGGTTGTTATAATAATCGAGTAAGATTATAAATATAATGGTTATGTAAATAATCGATCAGAATTCATATAAGTATAATATATGAAATAAGATGAAATAAATCTAAAATTAAAATCAGAATTGAAAATTTAAAACTGGAAATTCAGATAAGTGTCTGTAATTGAATCTGGACTAGATATATGTGAATTTCAAAATCCTGGGAGGTTTTAAATTTTGTTTTAATAAGGATATTTTGAACTGATTCAAGATGGAAGTGTTTAAGTTGGAATTTTGAAAAGAAATATAGTATTGAACTCACTTTGATCGCTGGAAAATAATTCTGATGATGGTGTACACATCATCAGTGTGATTTTCGAGTTGTAAGTGACGGATTACTACCCAAGATTTTATTTTCAAATTTGTTTTGCTAAAACAAGTTGTTTAAGAATTCAAATGTTTTGAATTGGTATTATGATTTCAAATTGACTTGAAATAAAAACCCAGGAGTTTAAAATCTAGAATTAAAATTTAACTTGTTAAGTTAAGTAAAAACTGGGGTGATAGAGAATAATCTGAAATGGTCTGGTACTGATGGGTTAAGAGTTTGAAATCGAGAATCAAACTTGAGTTTGAAATGATATTTGGTTTGGATATAAAACAAATGGGTGTGTTGGAGATAATGCAAAATTTGATTGGGGGAATAACATTGGTATATGCTGAGTTGATAGCATATAGAAGTGATAGAGTTGATATACCCGACAAAAAGGTACAAGTTTATATTTGATATGAGCATGAGATTTATGAGCCGAATTGGCAAGCTGCTTGGCTGTTTGGTTTTCTTTTGGGTTGGAGATGGCCTAGAGAGGCAAGTTGTGGTTTTACCGATAGGGCTGTACAAAGGAGGTTATGGCGAAATTTTCTGAAAATTTAAAGTGTTAGAAAATTTTCAGAATTTTTGAAAATTTAGTTAGTCGGAAGGAATTAATATTTTAATCGATATTAATTGGTTCAGTTGAAATCAGAAACAAGGGGTAAACAAATCTTAGGAATTCCAATAGATAGGGTCGTCGTCTAACTTAGCAATTTCGAGGACGAAATTATTTTAAGTAGGGAAGAATGTAATGACCCGCATTGGCAGAGGTATTATAATTAATTTATTTAATTATATGAATGGTGAATTAAAGGATTTAACGGTCGTGGAATTAAATAACTGGGAATATTTAATCAAAATAATATATTTAATTCAGAAATAATCAAAAAAATATTGGGAATCACAATATTCTGTGAACGGGGTCGTCCCTTAGATTTAATTCAGCTTAGAGTTGAATTATATTGACGAATATATTCAATCGACGTCAGTTTGAACGTATAATTATATTATAATTAAAATAGAGCTTGAAATGGCGCTGCAGTTCGCGATTTGGCGATTTGAACTTCAACTGAATGTACAAGATTCGTTTTAAGCCGGATTTCTGGGAAACAAGAAACGTGTGGAGCTGGTGCAGCATATCTTTCTAGTGGAAGAGAAAGATCGGGATTTCGTCGTGTAGATTTTGATTTATGTCCAAATCAAATTTCAGAAATGTCGCTGTGGAATTCCTTTATAATTTGCAATGCTTTATTTACGTTATAAAAGGATTTTCGATATAAAACTGAATATCGATAAATCTAAAATCTTAAATATCAAACTGTAAATTCTGATATGATACTCTGGGGCTGTA
The DNA here is from genome assembly GCA_030737875.1 of Allium sativum. Classification (NCBI taxonomy): domain Eukaryota; kingdom Viridiplantae; phylum Streptophyta; class Magnoliopsida; order Asparagales; family Amaryllidaceae; genus Allium; species Allium sativum. The sequence goes on from CM060926.1 coordinate 537,261,709, forward strand.
TGATATCATATGTGAAGATATACGACAATATAATTTTTTTATATTTAATTTAATTATATTTAAATATATTTATATATTTAAATGGGTCATCTAGAGCTTTAAAAATACCCACTTTTGCAAACGAAGTCGAAATTCGACGAAACTAATTTTGTTGGATCCGCAATGTCAAAATATTGTTAGAGGTCAAGTTTCGTGATTTTTAGAGTCACTATGTGGCCGTACGGATTTTTAATGTGAGATACAGTCAGTATTTTGACGGTTAAAAATACGCTGTGTGAGAAAATGGAGTCGGAATTCGACGAAACCAATTTCGTTGGGACCGTAATGTCGAACTCTACTGGCATGTCAATTTTCATGATTTTTGGGTATCGTATGTAATCACGAGAATTTTTAGAAAAGCAAAATGAATATATAAATGAGAATATACCGGGAATATTCCTTTTATAAAATATCTAGATATTTATTTTTTTTCCTATAAATAACCCTTAACTAAAAATCCTAAACCTAATTCAACCCATTCTCAAATTCAACAGATAAAAAAATGCGCCGTTGTTTTTCGTTCCTTCCAGGAAGAAGTCTGATCAAATGAAAATTTCAACAAGAATTCAAAGAAAATTCTATTAATTATCAAATACACATATATCGATTCCTGACTTCCTTCTCTCCAATTTGATACCGGTTTTACCATATGCGATGCAGATTTTGGAAATTCAAAATTTGGTACTGTCGACCTAGGGTTAGGTTTTTGAGGGCAATGGTGATTTTCGAGTTGGGTACGGGGGTGACGATGGGGAGGAGGCCGGCTTGGGGTTTTCTTTGGTGGCGTCGGAGCAGGTATACGGTGACCGAGGTGATGGGTTCCCCGTAGCAGCGTCGAACTAGAAGACGCACTCGAAATACTGAGTACGAGGTGATGAAGGATTTGATGAGGAGATTGTCATGGGTTTTGCTTGATTTTTTGTGATGAAAACATAGATCGGTTTGGATTTTTGTATTGGGAGAAATGGTATTTGGTTACTGGAGTTGCGTTGAGGAACCCTGTAGTGGATTTTTCGGGGAAGAAGGATTGAAGTGGAGCGGGTATGGGCCTTGGTGGAATGAAGTTGGGCCAAGAAAATAGAAAAGGGGTGAGGCCTTTTTTTAAAAAATAAATGTTTTAAGTTTAGTTTAAATTAAATAGTGGTTGAACTTATTAACTTAATATCTTTTCCGTACGATATCTGTTTTCAGCGAAACAAGATCCATTAGGATCCTATGGACGGGCATTACCCAATGGAACTGACGGGGAGCGAATCAAAGCTCGTTACAATTTATGGTGAAATAAATTGTCCGTCTAAATCAAATCGAACGACAATTATCGTTAATTAACGATGATAGTCCAATGTGAGTAAAACTCACCAACTCTGAACAGTTCTATTTTTATCACGTATATTTAGAACTGATAAATGATGATTGATTGCTGTGTGTTAACTGTCGGTTGAGTTGTTTGTGTATTGATTGAAATCATAGATAACGTTATTTATATATAAATCGTTAATCGAATATTTGATTCTGTTTTATCAGAATATATTATATATATGTGTTGTTTAACATCTGTGATGCAGGTGAACAGGTTGGAGGGGTCCAACTGGACTCCTCAATATTTATGATACTGTTCTGTTCATATATTGTAATATATGATGTGATATATAATCTGTTTTATTATGTGTGTTTAAATGATATCGATCATTGCGGTTTGCTATTTTAAATATCATAAGAGACCATGGGATGTAAAAAGGGATATTTCAATGTATATTGAAATAAAGGAATTTTATAAAATTAACCGATTTTATAAAAGGAAATAATTTGAAAATAAAGCATTTATAAAATCATAGGATATTATAAAGGAGAATATTTATTTAGAAAATAAATGGAATTGTAAAAGGAACATTTATTTAGAAAATAAATAGGATAAAAGGACAAAGGGAAATTAACGAGATAGGAAAGAGTTAGTCGATTAGAGTTATCAAATAGAGTTATCGAAAAGAAGTTAATCAAATATAGTTTATTCAAAGAAGTTAGTCAAACATAGTTATTCAGGATAAGTTACCATTTAGCACGACTGCTAGCGTAATTCGCAGGGCTGCAGATAGCCTACGACGGTCAGGTGTTTCCTGAGGGAATCAGGCGTAACCATTGTGATCGCTGCGATCTAGAGTCAAGCGAATGGAGTTAAATTCAATATTAGTTATTCGAATAGGATTTAAACAAATAGAGTTATTCAATTAGAGATTAAAGAAATAGAGTTAAGCAAAATTAGAAACTGACTAGAGATTAGTAAGTTGAATGGTTTTCTGAGTATCGATCTGATGTTGGTTTCGGCCTTCGGGGTTTATACTTGGGTAGTCGTTCTCTTACTAGTTTACAGTTAGGGACTAATTGTTGTGGAATGGTAGTGATGCGTGAATAAGCTATGGAAATGTTTTCCAGGGTTAATAACGTATATTTTCTGACTATAGAAATGAGGATATATATATATATATATATATATATATATATATATATATGGTTGATGATTAATCGATATAATTTCCACTTGGAAATAATATCGTTGTTTGCACATGTGTTTTTCTTTGATAGTTAACTCATCGACTATCGAAGTTTTCGACCATTTTAACGTTGTTAATATGGAGAGACCGGTTGGATTATTATCCGAAGAACCACTCTGTATTGGCATAAGCATTGCGAATCATATATGCCAAAGATAATTGAAGACGGAGTTATGCAAGGGCTATCCTGTTTACAGAATAGTGCCTTCGGTTTGTCCAGTCCCAGGACGACCTGTATGGAAGAATGTCTGACAGAGTATATCTAATAGATCGCGTAAGTTGATCTCCTCAAACGTATTCACGTTTGGTGGTGGAGGAATTCGTTTCTCTTAGCTTTATACCCGTGATATTTTTAGGGAAATCAATTTGTGATTTGGCGGGTATGACGATGTGACATTCAAAGTGAATGAAGATGTGGCATGTAAAAGATAAGCGTAGCTTCTAGCCTCACATCCGGTAATGACAAAAATCGGGCAGGCAGCATGGCTAAGTCGGTCGCACCGAAGTAGGGTGTATAATTAACTATCTAGAGAATATTCATTTGCTTCTTCAATCTATCAATGTTGTCCCATATATATATATACGGGAACGGTTGCTGATCCCAGCCGTTGGTGATGTACATTCGATACACTCAAGCGAAATGAGTGGTCAGTCATGTGTGGCTGAGTTGCAAGATGTTCTCGTTGAACTCCAGTGTATCGTTCCTAGAGTACACTGATCGGAAGGTAGTTCCATACCTTGTCATAGTTGGAAATCCATTACCCAATACGTGCTTGCGGTTTTGATTGTATACTATATATATAGAACGTGAGATGAAAGCGTTTCTGCTAGATGATTATTATATTGCGGTTGATAGACATTATTATAATATCAAAAGGTTTTTGATATAAAGATATTTTGGATTCTCATAAGGGAAAAACCCGTTCCATTATACGGCGTGGTCTAATGAGATATCGTTTACTTGTTCAAATTATTTTAAACTGTTTTACTCATACCAGTCCCATGACTGACCCGGAGTTTACTTTGTTTTGTTCTACCTAAACTCTTGGGTGCCTAAATTTGTACGGGCAGTCAAGTAGTTCAGGATTTTACAGATACACTTGGAGAGCTTGGAGCAGGAGGCTTCAAGATTCTATAGCTATTATTATTTCCGCTGTTGTTGTAAGTGTTGTACTCTGAAATGTTATTGTACACATATACTGTTGTACTTCAAAAGTTATGTTATATTTTATTCGTTCCGCTGTGAGATTCGTGGTTACACTGATGATGATGTTCTTCTTCTTCTATTCTAATAGTTCTATCTTATCTATCCTCACCCTCTATCTTCTTTCACTAATTATCAGGATTTTTCGATGTTTTGGTTATCAACATCGAGCTTATGTCGATAACCAAAGTTGCTCAAAATCCGAGTCGTTACAAGTACTTTCTCGAATTCGATATAATCGTATTTCAACGTATAACTCTCATTCGAATAGTTTCTATTCGATAACTCCTTTCTTCGAATAAACCAAATTCGATAACACTTTTCGAATAAACTATATTCGATTAACTCCTTCAGAATAAACTACATTCGATTAACTCCTTCCGAATAAACTATATTAGATTAACTCCTTCCGAATAAACTATATTCAATTACCTTCTTTCGAATGAACTATATTCGATTAACTCCTTCCGAATAAATTATATTCGATTAACTCCTTCCGGATAAACCATATTTGATAACCTTCTTTCGAATAAACTATATTCGACTAACTCCTTTCGAATGAACTAATATTCAATAGCTCCTTTCGAATAAACTATATTCGATTAACTCCTTCCGAATAAACTAATATTTGATAACTCCTTTCGAATAAACTATATTCAATTAACTCCTTTCAATTAAATCTATTTGAATAACTAATATTCGATTTAACTCTAATCAATTAACTCTATTTGATTACCTCTATTCAATTAACTCAATTCAATTAACTCTATCGATTAACTCTAATCGATTAACTGTAATCAATTAACTCTATTCAATTAACTCTATCGATTAACTCTAATCGATTAACTCTAATCGATTAACTCTAATCGGTTAACTCTAATCGATTAACTCTAACTGATCAACTCTAATCGATTAACTCTAATCAATTAACTCTAGTCAATTAACTCTATTCGATTAACTCAAACTCGACTAATTCTATTCGAATAACTCATACTCGACTAATTCTATTCGAATAACTCATTTTTCCTTTTAATAATCCTACTTACTTTCCAAATATTTCCTTTTATGATATCTTATTTATTTTCTAAATAAATATTCCTTATATCTTTCTATTTATTTTCCCAAATATATATTCTTTTTATCTTTCTATTTATTTCCCAAATAGATATTCCTTTTATCTTCTATTAACAAATAAATATTTCCCTTTCAATTCTATTTATTTAACAAATAAATATTTCTTTTCAATTCTATTTATTTAACAAATAAATATTTCTTTTTAATTCTATTTATTTAACAAATAAATTTTTCCTTTTATAATTCTATTTATTTAACAAATAAATATTTCCTTTTATAATTCTATTTATTTAACAAATAAATATTTCTTATTATAATTCTATTTATTTAACAAATAAATATTCCTTTTTTTATAATCTCCTTTGATTTTAAAATTATTTTCTTTTATAACTCTATTTATTTTTCTAAATAAATATTTCCTTTTCTATTCTATTTGTTTCACAAATATTTCATTTCCTATTTGTTTCACAAATATTTTCCTTTTATATTTATTCTTTGATTTTATAAATATATTTTCTTTTATAAAATCCTTTTCCTTTTATATATAAAATCCATTGATTTTATATAAATACTTTATTTTCAAAATTCACTTTGAAAATCCCCTTTTCTACATTTCTTACGGTGTTTAAAATACCATAAAATAATGATCGGTATCATTCAAACATACAAAATCAGCAACAGATTTCATATCACATTATATAACACAATATATGGAAAACAGTAAAATAAATGTTGAGGAATCCAGTTGGATTCCTCCGACCTGTTTCCCTACATCCAAAGATGTTACACAATATAATTCACATCAATTTCATTTCAATATGAAATATTCTGCTAAACAGAATCAATATTTGATTAACGATTTATATATATATATATCGTTATCAATAATTTTAACCAATATATCAGCAGTTCATTCAAACAGTCAACACACAACAATCAGTCATCATTTATCTGTTCTAAATATATGTTATAAAAATATAACTGTTCAGAGTTGGTGAGTTTTACTCACATTGGACGATCATCCTTAATAACGATAACCATTGCTTGATTCAGACGGACAATTTATTTTGCTATAAATTGTAACGAGCTCTAATTCACTTCCAGTCAGTTCCATTGTGGAGCCACCGTCCATACGATCCCAACGGATCTTGTTTCGCTGAGTTTGGATAACGTATATGAAAGTTACATATTTTTGAAGTTAATACTCTATTTATAATGGAATTAAAATTAAATACAAAACATTTTGGGCTTTACTAAACCAATTAGGCCCACATACCCCTTAACCTGTGTGAACAGTCCTTCCTCCCCCATAGACTTAAATCGCGAGCTCTAGGAGAAACTACACCATTCCCGTAACTTCATGAAGCCAAACCTCCCTCCATACTTCATAAATCCACAAACAAATATACCCATCAAATTCTCATCCCGTCCTCTTCCTACTCCCCCTACTATTTGCCAACTCGCACACCAAACACTTTCGTCATTCCCAGGTTTTTCCCATGCAAGAAAAGGAAGCCATCGAACAAAAAAATCAATTAAATTCCCAAAACTTGCACACAAGGTGCGGATTTCCATGTAGACCCCGAAAATGGCCTCGAATTAAGCTAATTCCTCTTCCGTCGTACAAACTCTCGAACACTAGCATCGTCGGTTACTTTCGATCCTCGAAGTCTGGCATCGCACCCTTCCAAATGTATGTAGAATCAAAGGGAAACACTTAATGATCACTAATACATATATTTTGGAATTTGTGAGATTTATATGAATTTAAATTAATTTATGAATGAGTATTTTTCTTGTTTTGGAGAAAGAACAGTGGCGGTGCAAGTTTTTGACTGTTGGAGAAAGTAGTTTAGGGTTGAGGTGAAGGGAGTGTATTTACTATATAGTTTTATATTTTTTTTATTGGATTATTTTATTTCTTTTTAAGCAAACGCTATCTGTATTTATTGTTAAAAATTCCTATAATCACACATGACATCCAAAAATCACGAAACTGGACATACACCTTAAGTTCGACATTATGGACCCAATGAAACTGGTTTTGTCGAATTCCGACTTCGTTTGCTTACACAGCGTATTTTTAACCATCAAAATATCGACTGTTTTTCACATTAAAAATCTGTACGGCCACACACTGACTCAAAAATCACGGAAATTGAAATCTAACAATAATTTAATATTACGGATCCAACAAAATTAGTTTTGTCGAAAACAGAGTTCGTTTGCAAAATGGCTATTTTTAAAGCTCTAAATAAACCATTTTAAATATTAATATATTTAAAAATAATTAAATTAAACATTAATAAATTAATAAATTAATATTATCGTATATATTCACAATAGAATATCATACAGCTCCAGAATAATCCTATATGAATTTCTAACTCGATATTTCAAATCCCGATTAAATCGATATTCGATTTATAATGAAATTCCTTATATAAATCATTATAAATTATAAAGGAATTCCGTAGCGACTTTTCTAAATTTTGATTTGGACATAACTCAAAATCTATATGACGAAATCCCGATTTTTCTCTTCCATTAGAAAAATATACTTCACCAGCTCCGAATATTTCTTGTTTTTCAGAAATTCGATTTAAAACGGATTCTGTATATTCATTTAAAGTTCAAATCGCCAAATTATGAACTGCAGTTCCATTTCGAGCTCAATTATAATTATAATATAACTTATATGTTCAACCATCGTTAATTAAATCTATTCGTTTTTCAAATTCAATTCCAAACTGAATTATATATTATATATGATCCAATTCACACAATATTGTGAATTCCACTATTTCCGACTATTTCGGAATTAAATATGTTACTCAATTATTTATTTTAATTAAATATTCAATGCTATTTAATTCTGCTCATTTTAAATTACCAAACCAATATTCAAATAATTAAATAAATTAATTATTATACCGTAAAAATACGGGACATTACACCGGTTATATAGTAATGGGATATATATATTCCACACAAAATTTATAGATTCTCGATGTACCACACAAAATAGTGGTGTATTTTTGACTGCAAATACCACCAGCTTTGCAAATTCGAAAGACCAAAACCCAATAGTGGGTGATGTCAATTACTACGGATCAATCGAAGAAATTTTTGAACTTGATTATTAGGGAGCTTTCACAGTGGTCCTTTTTAAGTGTTGTTGGTACCAAGAGGAAAGAGATTCAAATGGTCTTACTTGAGTAAATTTTAGTAAATGCCATAAAATTGATTCTTATGCTCTGTCTTCGCAAGTGCAGCGAGTATTTTATGTGGAAGATGTAGTTGAAAAGAACAGTCATTACGTTATTAAAAAATTGCCGAGAGACTGGTGTGATACTGAAAATCAGAATGCAATGGAAGAAGATATGAGCAATCCGCTTTCAAATGATATTGGCGTAGGTGGTGAACTAGAACCAAAAGTTGTTGATGGGGGTTGGATTAGGGATGATGTTCCCATAATACAAATAGAAACAAAACTAGAAGAAGAAGTTCCTGATCCTGTTCCGTCTTGTTAGGACAAAAAAATTCCTCTTTCTTATTGCTTTATTTTGATCTAATCTATTGTCTAATTTATGATGTATTTGTCGCTTTTGTTTTAGCTGTAAAATATTATCTTTGATGAATGTATTTGGCACTCTTTTCTCATAATGCAATCTACACTGTTCACATGTTTTATGATTTAATGTCTTTCTTTATTGTCATCTAAATTTGTTATAGTCCAAAATGTTAATTGTTGTTTTTTGTCCACTTTAACATGCATGTACCTTGTTCTAATGTATTCATTTTGTATAGGATGGATGAACTTATAAATGTCCGGCTGCACCGTGGCGGAGAGTTTCGAAGGACACATTACGTGGGTGGAGAATCCTTCTTAGTAACAAAATATGATGTAGACCGCTTTTCTTACAGTGTTCTTATGGACTTTGTTAAAGAATGCCTCCATTACACTGAAGTAAGAGGATTCAATGTCAGCAAAGGAAAGATGGGTGAATGGTAGCTAATATTGAGTGACAAGGACGTAAACAAATACGTATAGGGCTGCAATAATGCAGAAGAAGTGGTTTTTTACATTGACAACACCGTTGACAAAGACAGTGAGCCATTGATTCTAGTGCAGCCACATGTAATCATACAACCAAAGAAAAACAGAATTCAAGGTGTATTATGTATATGTAATATAGATCCATTCTTGTATATATATGTATACGTATATATAGGGCTGTCAATTTCTTACACGACCCGACCCAAAACCCGCACGGAAATTAGCAGGTTAACCCGACCCGTTTAGTTAGCGGGTCATTTTAGGATCAACCCGAATTTGACCCGTTTATAAATGAGTGGGTTTAGGGTTGACCCGCTAACCTGATTTTGACCTGCCAAACCCGATTATATGTCGTATCTCTTCTATACTGTTAGTCTTTTATGTATATCATTAGTGCTAATCTTTTATGTATGCAGTAATCAGTATGCTTGTATATGTTAGCTGTTATATTTTACTAATTTATTGTTGTATGTTGTTAGTAATACTTTACTTTAACAACTGTATCTCTTCCATACTGGTAGTCTTTAATTTATGCAGTATGAGAATATATACTTATGTATAGAAAATGATTTTTGGATATGGTGATTTCATGCTTTATATATGTGTTGTATGTTGGTGACTTTGCAAGTTGTTGCATGTTGGTGATTATATAACAGTGTGCATGTTGATGATTTGGCTCTTTTGTTGCTTATACTAGTAGGCAATATCTATCAATGGGTCAAACGGGTAAACCCGACCCGACACGACCCATTTAGTTAAACGGGTTATGCAGGTCGGGTCGGGTCAACCCGTTTATAAATGGGTCGGGTTAGGGCTGGGAAAATATGACCCGTTAAATAAACGGGTTGACCCGACCCGTTTATAAATCAACCCGAACCCAACTTGACACGACCCAAACCCGACCCGACACGACCCATTGACAGCCCTATTGTAACACACCACCTCCGCTAGGGTCACTCACAAAGGGAATGCACTAGCTTTGGTGGAGCATTATCTAGGTAAACATACACAGAAATATTACAAGACAGAACATATATAAAATAGCGGAACAAAAATCAAATTTCATTTCTTTAAAATCTAATAAGGTCTAAAGCCTTTTACATCGAAATGCCATTAAATCCATTACATCGAAATCTGTCTTGCAATAGTAAAGAAGCATAAAACCATAGTCATAAATCATTCCCCAAGTAAAGCAGCCATAGCCAAGAAAGGTCCAAGCCATATATGATGATCTTGAAGTAGAAAGAAGTCCAAACTAAGTAGTAGTGCTTCCTCCCTGAGAACCTGGGGGGAAACGGAAGAAAAAGAGGCGAAACAAACTGGGTCAGTCATAAAGACTGAGTAAGTCCTAGTGGCTTTCAACATAAAAACAGGTAAAGATAACATGGCATGAATAAACTGAAAGTAAACATAAGCATGATGATAAGGTAAGCTACAGGCACGATGAATCAGGTATAACATTGCAAGGTTTCTATTAAGTATAACATCGTAAGATTTCTAAGCTTCACCATTCCACTATTTTCTTTGATTTCCTATATTCTCTGCACCAACTGTACTAGTACCCCAACCCGTATCATCCTTTCCATGTATATGTACAGTCCCTTGCTGTATATCGTATGGGTTTCATCACGTATTTCTATACTACTTCAACGTAGTACTACCATTCTTAAAATCGTTTGGACTGCCACCCTTATTCTGGCTAGGTTTCCTTATCATGAACTATCGCGTGTTCAACTAGGATTTATGCCACCTAGGACCACTAGGGATTATGCTTCCTATTGAACGTTTTCTGGATTCGATTAGGGTTTATGCCACCTAGGACCACTAGGGATTATGCTACCTAACGAATTCCACGTAACGATCTATTAATCGATCGGCTCCCTACAAGTCCTAGCTCGTTCATGTGTCTGTGTCATACGGCCCAATCACGAAATGTAGTCACCTGTGCTAGGTCCACCATATGGTGTATCAAGCCCTATGGTGCCAACCATCGACACGAATCAAGCACGCACAGATAAACCTACTGATGCCCAATGCCTGCTTTTTCTGCTCCGGAGTGTGTGCACGCCCACACTTCGTTAGAACCTACACTGGCGCACCCACACAGCCGTCGTTCTGGTCGCTTACAATCAGCCCAGTAATCGTGCCCCATCCTACCTAGTTCCAGGGTACCGTGATACATCTAGTGGGTTACTGCTGAAAAGGACCGCGCAACTAGGATTTCCGTTCAGTAGGTTAAGTGTTGCCATTTAAATTCGAGACTTAACCACATCAGTCTAGCATGTCAAGTTGGTTAAGTGCTGTCATTCAAGTTCGTGACTTAACCCGACTACGTGTCATGTCAAATTGGCTAAATGTTGTTGTCCAAGTTCATGACTTAGCCCTACGAATCATCTGTCAAGTTGGTTAAGTATATTCAAGCGGTTCATGACTTAACCCTATCAAATCATCGTGTCAGATTGGTTAAGTATATTCAAGCGGTTTATGACTTAACCCTATCAAATCATCGTGTCAAATTGTTAAGTATATTCAAATGGTTCATGACTTAACCCTATCAAATCATCGTGTCAAATTGGTTAAGTATATTCAAATGGTTCATGACTTAACCCTATCAAATCATCATGTGTGATTGGTTAAGTATATTCAAGCGGTTCATGACTTAACCCTATCAAATCATCGTGTCAGATTGGTTAAGTATATTCAAGCGGTTCATGACTTAACCTTATCAAATCATCGTGTCAAATTGGTTAAGTATATTCAAATGGTTCATGACTTAACCCTATCAAATCATCGTGTCCAAGTGGTTAAGTATTTCAAGTAATTCATGGCTTAACCCGCCCACGTATCATGCAAAGTTGGTTAAGTATTATCTATATGTTCCAGTTGACTTAACCCTGCCACGTGTCATGTTATATTGGTTAAGTGTCATTAGTCTAGTCATATTACTTAACCCACCCATTGGTCTGATTAACTGTTACGTTGGTTAAGCCTACACTTGTAAGTTTTACATGTTCTTAACTCATACCGGTTAGGTCCACATTTACATGTCAAATTTCCATGTTATCCCACCTAACTCTCTAACCATACCCACATCTTATTATGGTTAGTATTCCTTAATTCATTCATTATGACGAACGAATCATGACCTCTCACATTAGACCGTGCACTTTGTGGCCACTGGATTTGCCGGGCGGTTCCGGGCAGATTTACACCACAAACTGAGTCTAGCCTCGTGTCATAAATCATTACGCCTACAATTCGACCTTTGACCTCTCACATTGGACTGACACTTTGTAGCTACTGGATTTGCCAGGCGGTTCCGGGCAGATTTACACCTCAAACTGAGTCTAACCTCATGTCAAAGGTTCATTAATTGTCGTATTACCCCCAAAACCCCAATGTCAGTTCACGTGTTTAACATATAGAAATGTTCATGTTCGTGTTAGAGTCAATTATCCAATACACAGTCATTTTCATGTTTCAAAGTCCCAACTTTACATATTAATAAACATATGCCCAAGTTCCAAAATTACATGCCAATATATATATATATATATATATGGATATATATATATATATACCCAATTCTAGTCAATTTACATATGTCCAATTCTTGCCTATTTACATGTATGTCAAGTTTATGCTATTTCACCCATATCGAGTTCTAGCCAAAATCGCATGTATCATGCCCAAATAAACCCAAATCATGATTCATGATGTAGTTATCCCAAATTGTAATCTTTTTATTACAACACACGCCCACTACCCAAGTTCATAATACATATTTATGCCAATTATCAAATTTACAATCGCTTTTATATTCAAATCCCCAATTCTACATATGCCCAATCGTAAGCCAAATCTTTTGATTTAATTTACATAGGCCCGAACTCGTGGTTTAATTTACATGCCAAATTACATACATGTTATATATACCAAATCTCATGTTACATTACATAGATCCTATTTGTGCCAAATTCCATGTATATAATATTTATGCAAATTTGTTCATAACAAGATTATACCAAAATTTACAGATCAAGCCCAAACTTGCAAATACAATGATAATATCCAATTTCATGTTGCCAATTATTACATCATGTTCATAAAGGAAATAATCCCATAATTCCCCCGTATACATATCATACGCAAATTGCGATTTTAGGCCATGGTCCGAAATTGACCAAGGTTCATGGAAAGAAAACAAATTGGGGGAGATAGAAATTGAATAAAAATGAGATCATAGGAAAACATCATCATAGGCATAAATATTACAACTTGATGACAACGTCATCACAAATCAAGAAAACTGCTGAATAGATCATAAACTTGTCATGAACATAAAGATAGACAAGTCCCAAAACAGAAGATTCAAGGAGCAACAGAAATAGATCAGAATTGATAAACATACTTAAATCTAATTCCACTTTATTTCATGTCCATATTATAATTAAATGTTTAAATCTAAAAACAACTAGAACTTACAGAGCATGGCTTGTGAATTAGGAACTGAAATTGTCATAGAACGTTGTAGTAGTGTTGATTTATTGTCTTGAATCATTGTACATGCTTTAATCTTCGAATTGGATTGAGTTTGAATATTTGTTCTTTAATTTGGGGGCGGCGGCCATGGTTCAAGAGGGAGTTCAGCAGCATAATAGTGTAAGAATGATTTGATATGAATTAGGTTAGGTCTAAGGGTGTTTTTATAGGTGTAGCAACTAGTTCAGGCCCTTAGATTAACCCTAGAATCAATCTGGACCATCAAAACATGTCTCATGCTTCAAAAATGAGTTCTGGGTCAAACCAGGCCGACCAGGTCGACCTGTAAGGTAGGGGGTCGACACTATGGTCGGCCTGGAGGGTAGGTCGACCCTATGGTCGACCTGGGGGGGGGGGGTAGGTCGACCCTATGGTCTACCCTATTGTCGACCTGGGGGGGTAGGTCGACCCTATGGTTGACCCCTTGGGCCAGTCCTGCCTGAAAACTGCTGAAACTTGTACAGGCCATAACTTCTTCATCCGGACTCCGATTTTCGAAAACTCGGACTCTAGTTCATGTAAAATTTCGAGACGAACGCAATGGCGTTACCCATTTTCCCTGATTCTGAATTTAAAATTTAATTCTGCCTTGATTTCTTGTTTTAACATGTTATAAAAATACGGGTTGTTACATTCTCCCCTCCTTAATGGATTTCGTCCCTGAAATCTTCAAGTTAAGAAGAATGTGTCCTACCATCCAATCATCCATCTACTCAATCATCAATCACAGGCATCCATTGTCCTTAAGAGATTTCTAATGATGTACGAACATTTGCAGAAAGTGTGTGTATATGTTCCTTATCTAATGCAAATGATCAGGCCTGATTGATCTTCTTAATGCAAAATATGTTTAGTGCCATGAGTCCAACATGTATGCAAATAGCCCTAATCACAGAAACACTACATGTGTGCTCAAACATACATCCATATGCAACATTCACATGATAACACATTCAATTTCATCCATAAACAATTATAAACACTCATGCATATGCAATATGAAAATGTGTCTGAGCCGATGTAGTGCCTAATGTGTGTTATGCAACCATGAGCAACCACTTGCGACCACTTGCAACCACTTGCAACCATCAATCATAACATGTCTCAAACACATGTTTCACCCAATTGTCCCTACCTAAAGATATAGCCGAATGATAGAAGCAAGTAAAAACTTTGTGCCCATCAGGCAATGTCAAAGCTGGAAATCTACGTCACATATATACTGAATAGGAGAAGAACTACCTAAGCACCAACCCATATCCTATAAAACCCAAAAAAAGTTTAGTCAACCCAACGGACACCCTCAAGCCCCAACATGTATTACTAACAGATAAGTCATACCCCCTATGTGGTTTGCAATAGAAATAGGATTGAGAATAGGACCGAGTGGTTATACTTAAAAGATAGCATACAAGTAAGCTCTACAGGAAAAGAGGGATCAAGGATATACTCTTAAAAAGAGATATGATGCGCGTGTCTAGTCTTCAATCTTCTAAGTCGTATTTCCTTGAGCTTAACTCCTTTGTGCTTTGACTGTCTCTAACTTCACAATTTTGTAGTTCCTTAATTATTGTTCCCAGAATATGAGTTGGAACTCATTCCACTGTCGCCTCTCGTTCCACTTTCGCTTATTTTCTTTCTAGTATACTCGATTCAAACATAACTGCGTACTCATAGTTTCATGCAAGCTCTCCAAAATTCACTAGTGAATCCTGGATCTCGTTTACTTATTATAAGGTATTCCAGCAGAAGAACTATCTCTTGAAAACAAAAAAATGCCAACCATGTTGCCAAATGTACTTACTAAGGTGATTTTCTATGATTCATGCATAAGCGAAATGAACCATTCGCCTTAGTGGCAAACACTACTCGAGCGGATCAATAAATGTGTCAAGAGATTAAGCATGGCAGAACCCTAAGGGTTACACTAGACTTCGAGGGCATTACCAAGGCAAGTCAAGAATCTAACTACCCTCTTTTCATACTCGAGAATGGCACCATTACTGGATAACCACTCCATCCCTAGAATCAACCCATAGCCCAAAGAAACAAAAGCATTACTTCTAAACTCAATACTTAGCATAGACATTCTCAAATCCAAACAAGTCATGAATAAATGAGCCGATTCCCTAACAGGATTTGAGAATAAAATGGGATCCTCTACTACTCTAATACTAAGGTGCAGATACTCAACTATCGAAGCAGAATTAAAAGGATGCAATGTACCATAATCAAAAAGGGTACGGACAGGTTAGAAAGATAAACTAGGCTTTCCTACAGAAACATTTCTACCTTCTTGTTCTGATCCTCTTTCGCCTTAACCACCCTTATCCCCTCTTATTAAACGTTTTAATAGGTCTCTCGAGAAATACCTCCCTCGCGCAGCAACCCTTCAAAGCTTGAAATAAGGTTGGTCGCAGATGGAACTAATGTGACTACAGATGGAGGAAAGAAAGGAAAAGGGATTCAAACAGGGAAACAAAGGATAATGCTAATGGCCTTTGGGGAATAGCCTTTAAAAATAAAACTTTTCTTGAAAAAACGCTTCATTGTAAACGGTTCTTGAAAATAATTTCAGTAGGTTTTAAGAAAATTTTGCCCAGTCTGGTAACCTTCTGCTTTGATACCAAATGTAACACCCCACCTCCGCTAGGGTCACTCACAAAGTGAATGCACTAGCTTTGGTGGAGCATTATCTTGGTAAACATACATAAAAATATTACAAGACAGAACATATATAAAATAGCGAAACAAAAACCAAATTTCATTTCTTTAAAATCTAGTAAGGTCTAAAGCCTTTTACATCGAAATGCCATTAAATCCATTACATCGAAATCTGTCTTGCAATAGTAAAGAAGCATAAAACCATAGTCATAAATCATTCCCCAAGTAAAGCAGCCATAGCCAAGAAAGGTCCAAGCCACATATGATGATCTTGAAGCAGAAAGAAGTCCAAACTAAGTAGTAGTGCTTCCTCCCTGAGAACCTGGGTGGAACGGAAGAAAAAGAGGTGAAACAAACTGGGTCAGTCATAAAGACTGAGTAAGTCCTAGTGGCTTTCAGCATAAAAACAGGTAAAGATAACATGGCATGGATAAACTGAAAGTAAACATAAGCATGATGACAAGCTAAGCTACAGGCACGATGAATCAAGTATAACATTGCAAGGTTTCTATTAAGTATAACATCGCAAGATTTCTAAGCTTCACCATTCCACTATTTTCTTTGATTTCCTATATTCTCTGCACCAACTGTACTAGTACCCCAACCGTATCATCCTTTCCATGTATATGTACAGTCCCTTGCCGTATATTGTATGGGTTTCATCACGTATTTCTATACTACTTCAACGTAGTACTACCATTCTTAAAATCGTTTGGACTGCCACCCTTGTTCTTGCTAGGTTTCCTTATCATGAACTATCGCGTGTTCAACTAGGATTTATGCCACCTAGGACCACTAGGGATTATGCTTCCTATTGAACGTTTTCTGGATTCGATTAGGGTTTATGCCACCTAGGACCACTAGGGATTATGCTACCTAACGAATTCCACGTAACGATCTATTAATCGATCGGCTCCCTACAAGTCCTAGCTCGTTCATGTGTCTGTGTCATACGGCCCAATCACGAAATGTAGTCACCTGTTCTAGGTCCACCATAGGGTGTATCAAGCCCTATGGTGCCAACCATCGACACGAATCAAGCACGCACAGATAAACCTATTGATGCTCAATGCCTTCTTTTTCTGCTCCGGAGTGTGTGCATGCCCGCACTCCGTTAGAACCTACACTGGCGCACCCACATAACCGTCGTTCTGGTCGCTTACAATCAACCCAGTAATCGTGCCCCACCCTGCCTAGTTCCAGGGTACCATGATACATCTAGTGGGTTACTGCTGAAAAGGACCGCGCAACTAGGATTTCCATTCAGTAGGTTAAGTGTTGTCGTTTAAATTCGAGACTTAACCCCATCAGTCTAGCATGTCAAGTTGGTTAAGTGTTGTCATTCAAGTTCGTGACTTAACCCGACTACTTGTCATGTCAAATTGGCTAAATGTTGTCGTCCAAGTTCATGACTTAGCCCTACGAATCATCTGTCAAGTTGGTTAAGTATATTCAAGAGGTTCATGACTTAACCCTATCAAATCATCGTGTCAGATTGGTTAAGTATATTCAAGAGGTTCATGACTTAACCCTATCAAATCATCATGTCAAATTGGTTAAGTATATTCAAATGGTTCATGACTTAAACCTATCAAATCATCGTGTCAAATTGGTTAAGTACAATCAAATGGTTCATGACTTAACCCTATCAAATCATCGTGTCATATTGGTTAAGTATATTCAAGCGGTTCATGACTTAACCCTATCGAATCATCGTGTCAGATTGGTTAAGTATATTCAAGAAGTTCATGACTTAACCCTATCAAGTCATCGTGTCCAAGTGGTTAAGTATTTCAAGTAATTCATGGCTTAACCCGCCCACGTATCATGCAAAGTTGGTTAAGTATTATCTATATGTTCCAGTTGACTTAACCCTGCCACGTGTCATGTTATATTGGTTAAGTGTCATTAGTCTAGTCATATTACTTAACCCACCCATTGGTCTGATTAACTGTTACGTTGGTTAAGCCTACACTTGTAAGTTTTACATGTTCTTAACTCATACAGGTTAGGTCTACATTTACATGTCAAATTTCCATGTTATCCCACCTAACCCTCTAACCATACCCACGTCTTATTATGGTTAGTATTCCTTAATTCATTCATTATGACGAACGAATCATGACCTCTCACATTAGACCGTGCACTTTGTGGCCACTGGATTTGTCGGGCAGTTACGGGCATATTTACACCACAAACTGAGTCTAACCTCGTGTCATAAATCATTACGCCTACAATTCAACCTTTGACCTCTCACATTAGACTGACACTTTGTGGCTACTGGATTTGCCGGGCGGTTCCGGGCAGATTTACACCACAAACTGAGTCTAACCTCGTGTCAAAGGTTCATTAATGGTCGTATTACCCCCAAAACCCCAATGTCAGTTCACTTGTTTAACATATAGAAATGTTCATGTTCGTGTTCGAGTCAATTATCCAATACACAGTCATTTTCATGTTTCAAATTCCCAACTTTACATATTAATAAACATATGCCCAAGTTCCAAAATTACATGCCAATTTATATATATATGGATATATATATATACCCAATTCTAGTCTGTTTACATATGTCCGATTCTTGCCTATTTACATGTTTGCCAAGTTTATGCTATTTCACCCATATCGAGTTCTAGCCAAAATCGCATGTATCATGCCCAAATAAACCCAAATCATGATTCATGATGTAGTTATCCCAAATTGTAATCTTTTTATTACAACACACGCCCACTACCCAAGTTCATAATACATATTTATGCCAATTATCAAATTTACAATCGCTTTTATATTCAAATCCCCAATTCTACATATGCCCAATCGTAAGCCAAATCTTTTGATTTAATTTACATAGGCCCGAACTCGTGGTTTAATTTACATGCCAAATTACATACATGTTATATATACCAAATCTCATATTACATTACATAGATCCTATTTGTGCCAAATTCCATGTATATAATATTTATGCAAATTTGTTCATAACAAGATTATACCAAAATTTACAGATCAAGCCCAAACTTGCAAATACAATGATAATTTCCAATTTCATATTGCCAATTATTACATCATGCTCATAAAGGCAATAATCCCATAATTCCCCCGTATACATATCGTACGCAAATCGCGATTTTAGGCCAAGTTCCGAAATTGACCAAGGTTCATGAAAAGAAAATAAATTGGGGGAGATAGAAATTGAATAAAAATGAGATCAAAGGAAAACATCATCATAGGCATAAATATTACAACTTGATGACAACATCATCACAAATCAAGAAAACTGCTGAATAGATCATAAACTTGTCATGAACATAAAGATAGACAAGTCCCAAAACAGAAGATTCAAGGAGCAACAGAAATAGATCAGAATTGATAAACATACTTAGATCTAATTCCACTTTATTTCATGTCCATATTATAATTAAATGTTTAAATCTAAAAACAACTAGAACTTACAGAGCATGGCTAGTGAATTAGGAACTGAAATTGTCATAGAACGTTGTAGTATTGTTGATTTATTGTCTTGAATCATTGTACAAGCTTTAATCTTCGAATTGGATTGAGTTTGAATGTTTGTTCTTTAATTTGGGGGCGACGGCCATGGTTCAAGAGGGAGTTCAGCAACATAATAGTGTAAGAATGATTTGATATGAATTAGGTTAGGGCTAAGGGTGTTTTTATAGGTGTAGAAACTAGTTTAGGCCCTTAGATTAACCCTAGAATCAATCCGGACCGTCAAAATATGTCTCAGGCTTCAAAAATGAGTTCTGGGTCAAACCAGGCCGACCAGGTCGACATGTAAGGTGGGGGGTCGACACTATGGTCGACCTGGGGGGTAGATCAACCCTATGGTCGACCTGGTGGGGTAGGTCGACCTGGGGGTGGGGGGGGGGGGGGGGGGTAGGTCGACCCCCTGGGCCAGTCCTGCCTGAAAACTGCTGAAACTTGTACAGGCCATAACTTCTTCATCCGGACTCCGATTTTCGAAAACTGGAACTCTATTTCATGTAAAATTTCGAGATGAACGCAATGGCATAACCCGTTTCCCCTGATTCTGAATTTAAAATTTAATTCTGCCTTGATTTCTTGTTTTAACATGTTATAAAAATACGGGTTGTTACACCTATGTATATATATATACACACACATATTTGTGTGTGTGTAAAGAACTATGAAGGAGGCCATTGTTATTATTTTTATTGTTACAGGTTCTGCTAAGAAACCGTTTGCAAAGCGCAAGTATATTAATGCACATAGACTTAAGCAACAACGCAAAATGATGAAAAACAATCCAACTTAAGTGGGTCAGAAGAAACTATCGTCGGAGCCTGATATGAATAATGAAGAAGATGTAATTGTGACTGACAAAGGAAGCAGGAGGAAATTAAATGTAGAAAATGAAACAGATAATGATGATGATACCCGAGAGAATGAAGCGGATATTCAGGTATTTTTTAGTTTTCGTTTTAGATTTATTAACAGGATGAAATCTTGTATTTCAAACTACTTTTTATTAAAATTCTGCACGTAAAAGTAAGAACTGCATTTTAGTGTTTTCTATTACCGTGTCGATTTTCTATTCCGACCATGAAGGCTGCAGCTAATTCAAGTAATTATTGGTTCTTTGTGCCTGCATTCTGTCGAAATAGCAAGAACTATTTATATGTCGACTCTATTTGGTTAATTAGCTTAAATTTATCATCGATGGTGAGTAATAATGCTAATCTACTTACAGTTTTTACAACCATCAATTTTGATGAAGTATGAACAAGAGAAAATCGCGCGAATGCAAGAAAATGATGCGGTTAGTAGATCATTTGGGTGGCTTCATTAGTTAGTAGTTTGTAAGAGGTTGTCGCACGAAATAAGAAAGAAAAAGGTAAAGATATCGATGGACGTGATGAATACATCCTTGAAAATGGTGGTGAAGATGTCAGTGATGATTCATCGGATTCGGAGGAATAAAAAAGTTATTTGTTTACTACTTATTATCTTCGTCTTTATGAACATAAACAATCTTGAACTTCGACTTAATTGTATAGAATCAAAGTTGTTAAGTCAAAAGATCCTTTACCTAGACCGAGAACGCGTTCGCAAACCAATGCAGCCATTAAAATTGAGAAGGAAGCGATGACCCGCACCCCCCAAAGAAAGTTGACTCCAACAAGGAAGTGATGACACACACTCCTACTCCAAAGAAACTCACTAACCGAGAGAAATTTGCAGAAACATTATTGAATTTGACAAAATCTACACTGTCTTATTCAGGAATTTTAAAACCTACAACATCTCGTCCACCAGTTTTAAAACCTACATGTAGCAAAATGTTCAAACAATCAACCAATTCATGTGAAGCTGCTGGTTTAGTTGTTGCTCATTTAGCGATGCAGAAACATCAAAAGCAGAATGTTTAGCACCTCCAATAATGGAAAATTTTACTGATCGATTAGTGCAAGAATGGATTTCATAGGAAGATGAAGCAGGTACAGGTACAATGGTTTTTTATCTATGCATTGCACTGCACTGTTGAGTGTGTCTATTTTAAATTTTGCACGCATATTATGTTTCTGTAATGTCATACATTAATTTTCTATTCAATTTTTTTACCTGGTATATAAAGTGCAAGGTCCAAAAAAACCTAGAGGGAAGTCAAAAATGACCAAGGTGCATTTTAGAACCCCCGATGATAAAGTAGTCATTTTGTTGAATGAGGATGGTTAGCCAGTTTCTGATAATATTACGGAGTAAGCAATTTTATTGGGACAATAGCAAAGGATAATGTGTCTCTTACTTACATCAATTGGCATGTTGTTCCTGATCAATTAAAGCGGCAAATATTGGAATATGCTCTGGTAAAATATATCACCTTAAACTATAGTTCAATTGACTTCCTAAATGTTGGTTTTAATTCATTAGTTTGCTTCCTGAATTTTGTGTTTGATATATTTTAGTCTAGGAATGTCATTCTGGAAGAAGGATACAAGTGGGTCTTGAACACGCTTAATGACTCTTGGAGGCAGTACAAGTCTCGTATAAAAGCCAGGTATTATAAAAAATATTCAACTGATGAGGAAACTGTAAAAACCCGTAACTTCCCCGTAAAGGAAAGAGCGGATAGTTCGAGAACAAGCCACAACAGAACGCATACGGGAGAACATTTCATTGTATATTACAACAATGCATCAGATTACAAGAATATACAGAGTATAAATGAATATATATTACACAGAAATATCAGAGATTACAATAAATTACATTTAAGTACATAGCAGCGGAAAATAATACAATACACAACTAGAAGGGGATATACGGATACAAAGCTTTCCGGATATCGTTCCAGCTGTAAACCAGGATCCTGTGAATATAAATATGCAAAACCAAAACTACTAGCTGCTCGTGTCAAAATAGGGGCACCCAGAGTTTAGGTCAAATCAATAAACTCCAGGTCAGTCATGTGACTAGTGTGAGAACTAAAACAGTTATTAATCTTTGTTTTTGAAGTTAGGTAAATCAAAGGACCACGCCGTATAACACGGAACGGGTTTCCTCCCAAGAATACTAGTGCATAAAACAAACAGCGCAATGCTAAATAAAGAAAAATGAAGCTATTATAAGACCCAGTTCCCATCACACAATGCAACGCAAGCCGGAGGATAGGGTTTTTACCTTATAATAGCCAAGAATGCTTGATACGTTGAAAAACAAATCATTTGATACTATTATAAGTGCATAGTGTATAAAACAACTTCAAATCATAAGTATCAATCATAGGCGGCATGAATGCCCCATACCACTATGTCGCCATATATAGGTTATACAATCAAAATTGCAGAGTCACGTATTTGGAAATTGGGTTTCCATCTATGAACCGAGGCAAAAGATAGTCCTCAACCGCAAAGGATAGGGTTTTTACCACTAAGTTTCCCCGCCCTTTGGGGCGTAAATGAGCCAACGAATGACTCCATCGGACCCGGATCGTCCGATCAAACCGAGGCGCCTCGCAACAGCAACAACCACACAGGTGAAAAGTATATAAATGTCAGGGCTGGTAGGTCACTGACACCACCCTAGCTAGAAAGAAACGCATGCCCTCCCTGATGTCCTCTCCCGTTTCTGGTTCACAACCGGGGTGTGAGGCTCGCGAATTCACGTTACACAAAGCTATGCCACACAGGCCGTGCTTTGATCATCCCCACAAGACTTTGCTTTTCAACAGAAGCCTTGATCATTTGCATCTTAGGCATGCCACACAGGCAATTCACTCCATGCATTTGATATCCATCAACATATAACCCCTGAGCTCGTACGTCTCAGAGAAGGGCGTTAAGCAAGAGAAGAAATTCTCCGCCGCCAAACAGATATATATTTAATAGAGATCAATCGCACGGACTAAAATCCAATGTCAGACACACAGTCCATTTACAAGTTCGCTCTGGGTCTGAACGAAACCGGAGGCACCTAGTACCCCGCATATCCATCGATCTCCAAGCACGTCTGGACGATCACTAACTGTTTCCATCTTCTTGGGTGTACAGCCCAATCAAGATCATCAGTAATTACCCAAACGACGTGAAGACCTCCGGTCTTCGACCATCGTCTTCATCTTCGACTTATCGTCATATCGGTTATTCAGAATGGGATAAACCCGGTCTTCCCGAATAACTCGCGTATATTTTAAATAAGTGTTACACAAACCCAACATACGCCTCATTCCATCAGTCACTAACCGTAAATTAATCAAGAGAATAATTCCCCCAAATATTAACCCCGAAGGCCGAAACCAACATCAGATCAATATCCAGAAAACCATTCTGCTTGGCTAACCGACAGTTTGTTTCTAAATTTCACATTCATAGGGAAAGGTTCCCATTAATTTTATCCAAGATATATTCCTTGAATTTATTCTTTAATCTTCTTTTGAATTTTGATTCAACTAGTCGGGATTAACGAACCTTACCGAAGTAATCATTTGTTTTAATTTCCCAATCCCAACCTATGCATCCCATGAAGTAAAACTGGTTATACTTCATATCTAACACCACGGTGTTATCGGTAAATTCAATTACCATTTCACGTTCAAATCTAATTAAAGATTTAACTAACGTCTGGAGCAAAACTGGTGATACTCCATTTCGATTATTTCAATCTAATTAATGATTCACTAAAACTCCACTTAGTTTTAATCGCTAACAGGGTTAAAGAATCAGTGTCATTTAAAACACGGTTCATGATAAACCCAAAATCACTTCACATTAATTATCGGGTTAAAGAACAAGTGTTATTTAAAACACTATTCACGATAAACCCGAAAATCAATATCAATTCAATTAAATATTATTTAATTGGTACACTTCATTAAATATAAATAAAAAGATTCAATCTTTTTCTCATCTGGATTCAAGAACAGTGTTAATGAAGACACCATTCACGACAAACCCAAATCACATTTGATATTAAATACAAGGCTCTGAATAGAAAATATATCGGCTTATATTCAATATCAAATTCTACGATTAACAAATGTCGTATTGGAGATAACGATATAAATATATCTTTCAAATTTCCATAACAACATCTGTAAAATCACGAATTCCAACATCGAAATATTCCGAAAACAATTTCGATTCAAATCCATTCCAATGCAATCATTGGAAATTCTGGTCATTTTCAAAACCATTTCAAATTCAATTTATTTATTTAAAAATAAATAGAATTATAATTCTAGTTCAAAACTAGTTCATTTCGATAAAAATCTATTTTTGTCTTTTCAAATATGGAGTTTTTCATCCCAATTCTTTCTAAATCATTTCTTATGATTTTACACGAATTATTACTATTTTTAATAATTTTATCAAGGCCCGTACAGTCGTTTTCCATCAATGGCCATCGAACTGCACTTACAGTGACCTTTTCCAATTTTGATTTGGACATAATTCCAAATCCAACCGTTAGATTTCAAATTTCTAATATTCGTTAGAAATCTCTTTTCGATACGAACCCAACGGTTCCGGTTTTAGGAGAATCCGACGGTCGGATCTCCCGCAATATCCGTTCTAAGTCAATGGTCGAAATTCGCGAACTGCCGCGGCGCGGCGCGTTCTATTCAGGCCATTATATTATATATATAATATATATTATATATACTTCGTCGATTTCAATTCAAAACGTGCTTTATAAATCGTTTTTAAATTCATTTTCAAAACGGTTTCAACTTCATATTCAATTTCAAATCAAAATTGAATATTCAAATATAAATTCGTTTTAAATTCATTTCAAATTGATTTCAATTCAAATTGATTTCTAATTCAATTGCAGTTCGTTTTCAATTCAATTCAATTCAATTTCAATTCGAATTCATTTATATTCAATTTCAATTCGAATTCATTTATATTCAATTTAATCCGAATTCATTTCTATTTAATTTAATTCGACTTCATTTCTATTCAATTTCAATTCGAATTCATTTCTATTTAATTTCAATTCGAATTCATTTCTATTCAATTTCAATTCTTTTCAAAATTTCAGATTTTGAAATCACTTTCGATATTCATTATAAAATGAATAAAATCGATATAAATATCGTTCACGTCAAAATGGCGTCAATCTAATCAATACGGCTTCATGTATTCCTATTTTCAAATATTCTATTTCAAATATTTCTTTTTCAAATATTTCTATTTTAAAACTGGAATGGGGCCCAATCAATTACCATATAATGTTAATTATATGGATTTTCTACAACACATGTATATATCAACAACAATGAATAATCAACCATCATCCAAAGTGCATTCTACACTGTATAAGCATCAAATATAAATATTCAATGCTTATAACAGCCTGTCAATCAATCGATCAACATACAACTAAACCATCGGGATTAGTGTACGTCAAATATCATCCCAGTACCCGTGTGGGGTTTCAAGCAATCAAACACATATTTTTATTTGTGTAGTTGGGCGATGTGTAAAATTTATCGTCCCAATCAATGTCCTTCAAATAGGTGTACATAAACAAACCGTCTGGTTTGTAAAAGAATATTTATTTATTCGCATTCACGTTAAAAATTATATTTTCAACGATCAAACTATTATATTCAACCTATGAATATTCTATTCGGTTCATTTATCAAATAAAATGTTATCTTTATTTTTCTAACTTATTTTAGAAAATTTCGGCGGCATAACGGCATGATACTAGAAACGGGACAAGGCCTAGCCTTATCCCCGGTCTAGTGAAGGCCCACGCCATTCACACATCAATCAAATCAATTTCATTTCACCAAACAATTCAATTCAAACCAAATAATCTAACCAACTACACAACCAAACAATTTAACAAACAAGCCATCCATGGTCTGTGGATGACGGGTGTTTGGTGCTACTAAACACCGTTTGCATCCTAGTATATATATATAACTAGAATAAGAATTTTGAGTGAGGAGTTCTCACCGATAGCTATCCAACCGTCTCGACTCTTCTTTTGCAGAAGTCTTCGTTGTTCTCGCCTTTTTGTCACCTTCGTTGACCGTAGCCACTACATATATAAAAATCGAATTTTTACTTCGTTGTTCAATATATAAAAATCGAATTTTTACTATGCTATTCAATATATAAAAATCGAATTTTTACTATGCTATTCAATAAATAAAAATCGAATTTTTACTATGCTATTCAATAAATAAAAATCGAATTTTTACTATGCTATTCCATATATAAAAATCGAATTTTTACTTCGCTATTCAATAAATAAAAATCGAATTTTTACTATGCTATTCAATATATAAAAATCGAATTTTTACTATGATATTCAATAAATAAAAATCGAATTTTTACTATGCTATTCAATAAATAAAAATCGAATTTTTACTATGCTATTCCATATATAAAAATCGAATTTTTACTATGCTATTCAATATATAAAAATCGAATTTTTACTTCACTATTCAATAAATAAAAATCGAATTTTTACTTTACTATTCAATAAATAAAAATCGAATTTTTACTTCAAAGGAAAATCAGTTCTTTATAATATTCTACATACATAAAAAAAAATCTCATTTTTAATCCTACATATCACAGGGAAAACTGAATTTCGTTTTTAATGAAATAATTACTTTATATAAATAAAATAAAGAAATAAAAGTAAGAAAAAAAAACTTACAGTAAAAGGGAAGAGAGGGGGGGCTATGCGGCTTCGTCGGAGGTCAAGGAGGGGGAAGGGGCCGCGACTGTGGCCGACGGTGGAGGAGTATTGGCCTGGGCGACGGGTTTTAGTGGTGAGGGCGGTTAGGGTTCGGGTTTAATGAAGAAAGGGGAGTGGAAGAAGGAAGGAGGAGGCGGTGGGGTGACTGGAGGGGCTCGTCGGAGTTTGGGGTCGCGATGGAGGCAGGCGCCGGTGATGGAGGAGGGACGACGGCGTGGAAGTAGGCAGCGCACATTTTTTTTCTTTTTATTTCGTTTTAGTTCGATCTGAAGAATGAGAGGAGAGAGAGTGGAGGGTAGGAATATATAATAATTTATTTTATTTTATTATTCAATTAAAGTTGACTTTTTCATAAGACCTCTAAACGAGGCCCACCGCCTGTCGTCCATAGCTAATTACCCCCATTCCGAACACAATGGGATAGGTATCGTAAGCTGATTCGACCATTTCGATCAGTTTTCGTCAAAATCAACATATAACTCTATACATTGAATTTGAACG
The DNA here is from genome assembly GCA_030737875.1 of Allium sativum. Taxonomy (NCBI): domain Eukaryota; kingdom Viridiplantae; phylum Streptophyta; class Magnoliopsida; order Asparagales; family Amaryllidaceae; genus Allium; species Allium sativum. Next base: position 537,289,544 of record CM060926.1, read on the forward strand.
CGCATTTCAATTTACCGGGGTCACATACGAACTCTAAAAATTCCCGAAAAATATTTTCTAGCTTCGTATTTACGATACGGTCCTAACAAAACTAGTTTCGTCGAATTCTGAGACCGTTGGAAAAATAGCCAATTTCCAGTCGATTAAAATCAACTTAAACTGGTCAAACGCGTTTTCCTTTGCCACGCTCACATATTAATTCGAAAAATTATGAAATTTGGAATCTAGCAATAACTTGACATCACGGATCCAACAAAAGTGGTTTCGTCGAAATCCGAGGTCGTTTGCAAAATTTCCATTTTTAAGGGCCTGAATTCCATAGCGACTATTCAGAATTTTCAACTGGACATATCTTTTGATCCCCGCTATGAAATTTCAATTTTTCGGATTCATTGGAAAGATATCATCAATTAGATCCTATTATTTTTGGTTTCACTAAAATTCGGTTTATTTTGCACCCGGTACATTCATTTGAATTTTGAAATCGAATTATCGAACTACCGCGCCATTTTCAATTCCTTTTATAAATATAAAATAAATAATTATATTCTAACGACGATCTATATAATATATACGTTTGAATTATATTCAAAATAAATTTCTCGTCGATATTATTTAAAATAATTCATTTTAAATAATCAAAATTCGCTAAAATTGCCAAAATAAAAATTTTAAACTGGCCCAGATTTTCCGGTTGTTACAATCTCCCCCACTTTAAACTTTTCGTCCCCGAAAAGGAACAAAGTCGAAAGTGGTTTGATTAATCAACTCTACGTTTGATCTGGTTTCCATTCTCCAACTTTTCAGTTTCTGAGAATTTTCAAATTCTTCAAAAATTTGGCTAACACCCTAAATTTTCGAAAAATTTCGCCATAACCTCCCCTGCACCGGGAGACACGGGAAAATCCCGAAATTTCCATATAGGCCTTCTGATCTCAAAAAGAAAAAGAAAAAGCCAAGCGTCTAGCCAATAGGCTCATAAAATCATCATCACCCAAACAAAACTGTAAATTATGATAAACATGTACCTATTTGTCGGGCAAACAAATTTTATTCTCTGCTCTAGCCTCCTTGCTATGACCTGTTCAATGCAAGTACATATATATGCAAGCAAATGCGACCAATTTCTCAATACAATTCATTATTCGATATTATTAGGCAAAATGGTTCAAAATTATCAAACTAATAAACAAACAACACAAACTTCAATCAATTAGTGAATTAGAGTTTCAAATTCATTATTTTGATACATATACAAAAATCAGATTTTTGATGCCAAATCACAACAATAAGGCCTATCTAATTTTTGGTTCTCACACCAGTCAATAGGAAATATATAGATATTACACGTTCGTCACTCGAACATAAATTCTAATGATGGAGCTCCATCATCAAAATCATCTCCGGGCGATTAGAGTGTAATTCTATATTTATTCGGTATATTAAAACTTTAAATACACGTTTGCAAGGCGTATATGCAAAATCTTTATATACTGGACTGTCCTCATCAATACAAATAAATAATCAAATACAAATATTTGATTTAGATTTTCAAAACTAAATTTGTTTTCACTTTAAAAATATACTCTTCACACTCGTTCTAGGATACTACTGATCCCATCTCTAACGAGTCATTCCCATTGGATTTTACTAATCCAATATCTGATGAATTCTGTCGTATGGTTCTAATGTGCCTTGTTCTCTGCTTTGTAAACCAAAGCTCTGATACCAACTGTAAAAACCCGTAACTTCCCCGTAAAGGAAAGAGCGGATAGTTCGAGAACAAGCCACAACAGAACGCATACGGGAGAACATTTCATTGTATATTACAACAATGCATCAGATTACAAGAATATACAGAGTATAAATGAATATATATTACACAGAAATATCAGAGATTACAATAAATTACATTTAAGTACATAGCAGCCGAAAATAATACAATACACAACTAGAAGGGGATATACGGATACAAAGCTTTACGGATATCGTTCCAGCTGTAAACCAGGATCCTGTGAATATAAATCTGCAAAACCAAAACTACTAGCTGCCCGTGTCAAAATAGGGGCACCCAGAGTTTAGGTCAAATCAATAAACTCCAGGTCAGTCATGTGACTGGTGTGAGAACTAAAACAGTTATTAATCTTTGTTTTTGAAGTTAGGTAAATCAAAGGACCACGCCGTATAACACGGAACGGGTTTCCTCCCAAGAATACCAGTGCATAAAACAAACAGCGCAATGCTAAATAAAGAAAAATGAAGCTATTATAAGACCCAGTTCCCATCACACAATGCAACGCAAGCCGGAGGATAGGGTTTTTACCTTATAATAGCCAAGAATGCTTGATACGTTGAAAAACAAATCATTTGATACTATTATAAGTGCATAGTGTATAAAACAACTTCAAATCATAAGTACCAATCATAGGCGGTATGAATGCCCCATACCACTATGTCGCCATATATAGGTTATACAATCAAAATCGTAGAGTCACGTATTTGGAAATTGGGTTTCCATCTATGAACCGAGGAAAAAGATAGTCCTCAACCGATTCGAGACTCTCTAGCCTGAGCCTCAGGATCAGAACGCATCAACCCTTTAGATCGTCAGGGCCGGTCCACCGATGTGGATTATTATGCCTGAACACTACGTTTCCCCGCCCTTTGGGGCGTAAATGAGCCAACGAATGACTCCATCGGACCCGGATCGTCCGATCAAACCGAGGCGCCTCGCAACAGCAACAACCACACAGGTGAAAAGTATATAAATGTCAGGGCTGGTAAGTCACTGACACCACCCTAGCTAGAAAGAAACGCATGCCCTCCCTGATGTCCTCTCCCGTTTCTGGTTCACAACCGGGGTGTGAGGCTCGCGAATTCACGTTACACAAAGCTATGACACACAGGCCGTGCTTTGATCGTCCCCACAAGACTTTGCTTTTCAACAGAAGCCTTGATCATTTGCATCTTAGGCACGCCACACAGGCAATTCACTCCATGCGTTTGATATCCATCAACATATAACCCCTGAGCTCGTACGTCTCAGAGAAGGGCGTTAAGCAAGAGAAGAAATTCTCCGCCGCCAAACAGATATATATTTAATAGAGATCAATCGCACGGACTAAAATCCAATGTCAGACACACAGTCCATTTACAAGTTCGCTCTGGGTCTGAACGAAACCGGAGGCACCTAGTACCCCGCATATCCATCGATCTCCAAGCACGTCTGGACGATCACTAACTGTTTCCATCTTCTTGGGTGTACAGCCCAATCAAGATCATCAGTAATTACCCAAACGACGTGAAGACCTCCGGTCTTCGACCATCGTCTTCATCTTCGACTTATCGTCGTATCAGTTATTCAGAATGGGATAAACCCGGTCTTCCCGAATAACTCGCGTATATTTTAAATAAGTGTTACACAAACCCAACATACGCCTCATTCCAATTCATCAGTCACTAACCGTAAATTAATCAAGAGAATAATTCCCCCAAATATTAACCCCGAAGGCTGAAACCAACATCAGATCAATATCCAGAAAACCATTCTGCTTGGCTAACCGACAGTTTGTTTCTAAATTTCACATTCATAGGGAAAGGTTCCCATTAATTTTATCCAAGATATATTCCTTGAATTTATTCTTTAATCTTTTTTTGAATTTTGATTCAACTAGTCGGGATTAACGAACCTTACCGAAGTAATCATTTGTTTTAATTTCCCAATCCCAACCTATTCATCCCATGAAGTAAAACTGGTTATACTTCATATCTAACACCACGGTGTTATCGGTAAATTCAATTACCATTTCACGTTCAAATCTAATTAAAGATTTAACTAACGTCTGGAGCAAAACTGGTGATACTCAATTTCGATTATTTCAATCTAATTAAAGATTCATTAAAACTCCACTTAGTTTTAATCGCTAACAGGGTTAAAGAATCAGTGTCATTTAAAACACGGTTCACGATAAACCCAAAATCACTTCACATTAATTATCGGGTTAAAGAACAAGTGTTATTGAAAACACTGTTCACGATAAACCCAAAAATCAATATCAATTCAATTAAATATTATTTAATTGGTACACTTCATTAAATCTAAATAAAAAGATTCAATCTTTTTCTCATCTGGATTCAAGAACAGTGTTAATGAAGACACCATTCATGACAAACCCAAATCACATTTGATATTAAATACAAGGCTCTGAATAGAAAATATATCGGCTTATATTAAATATCAAATTCTACGATTAACAAATGTCGTATTGGAGATAACGATATAAATATATCTTTCAAATTTCCATAACAACATCTGTAAAATCACGAATTCCAACATCGAAATATTCCGAAAACAATTTCGATTCAAATCCATTCCAATGCAATCATTGGAAATTCTAGTCATTTTCAAAACCATTTCAAATTCAATTTATTTATTTAAAAATAAATAGAATTATAATTCTAGTTCAAAACTAGTTCATTTCGATAAAAATCTATTTTTGTCTTTTCAAATATGGAGTTTTTCATCCCAATTCTTTCTAAATCATTTCTTATGATTTTACACGAATTTTTACTATTTTTAGTAATTTTATCAAGGCCCGTACAGTCGATTTCCATCAATGGCCATCGAACTGCACTTACAGCGACCTTTTCCAATTTTGATTTGGACATAATTCCAAATCCAACCGTTAGATTTCAAATTTCTAATATTCGTTAGAAATCTCTTTTCGATACGAACCCAACGGTTCCAGTTTTAGGAGAATCCGACGGTCGGATCTCCCGTAATATCCGTTCGAAGTCAATGGTCAAAATTCGCGAACTGCCGCGGCGCGGCTCGTTCTATTCAGGCCATTATATTATATATATATATATTATATATTATATATACTTCGTCGATTTCAATTCAAAACGTGCTTTATAAATCGTTTTTAAATTCATTTTCAAAACGGTTTCAACTTCATATTCAATTTCAAATCAAAATTGAATATTCAAATATAAATTCGTTTTAAATTCATTTCAAATTGATTTCAATTCAAATTGATTTCTAATTCAATTGCAGTTCGTTTTCAATTCAATTCAATTCGAATTCATTTATATTCAATTTCAATTCGAATTCATTTATATTCAATTTAATCCGAATTCATTTCTATTTAATTTAATTCGACTTCATTTCTATTCAATTTCAATTCGAATTCATTTCTATTTAATTTCAATTCGAATTCATTTCTATTCAATTTCAATTCGAATTTCAATTCTTTTCAAAATTTCAGATTTTGAAATCACTTTCGATATTCATTATAAAATGAATAAAATCGATACAAATATCGTTCACGTCAAAATGGCGTCAATCTAATCAATACGGCTTCATATATTCCTATTTTCAAATATTCTATTTCAAATATTTCTTTTTCAAATATTTCTATTTTAAAACTGGAATGAGGCCCAATCAATTACCATATAATGTTAATTATATGGATTTTCTACAACACATGTATATATCAACAACGATGAATAATCAACCATCATCCAAAGTGCATTCTACACTGTATAAGCATCAAATATAAATATTCAATGCTTATAACAGCCTGTCAATCAATCGATCGACATACAACTAAACCATCGGGATTAGTGTACGTCAAATATCATCCCAATACCCGTGTGGGGTTTCAAGCAATCAAACACAGATTTTTATTTGTGTAGTTGGGCAATGTGTAAAATTTATCGTCCCAATCAATGTCCTTCAAATAGGTGTACATAAACAAATCGTCTGGTTTGTAAAAGAATATTTATTTATTCGCATTCACGTTAAAAATTATATTTTCAACGATCAAATTATTATATTCAACCTATGAATATTCTATTCGATTCATTTATCAAATAAAATGTTATCTTTATTTTTCTAACTTATTTTAGAAAATTTCGGCGGCATAACGGCACGATACTAGAAACGGGACAAGGCCTAGCCTTATCCCCGGTCTAGTGAAGGCCCACGCCATTCACACATCAATCAAATCAATTTCATTTCACCAAACAATTCAATTCAAACCAAATAATCTAACCAACTACACAACCAAACAATTTAACAAACAAGCCATCCATGGTCTGTGGATGACGGGTGTCGGGTGCTACTAAACACTATCTGCATCCTAGTATATATATATATATAACTAGAATAAGAATTTTGAGTGAGGAGTTCTCACCGATAGCTATCCAACCGTCTCGACTCTTCTTTTGCAGAAGTCTTCGTTGTTCTCGCCTTTTTGTCACCTTCGTTGACCGTAGCCACTACATATATAAAAATCGAATTTTTACTTCGTTGTTCAATATATAAAAATCGAATTTTTACTATGCTATTCAATATATAAAAATCGAATTTTTATTATGCTATTCAATAAATAAAAATCGAATTTTAGCTATGCTATTCAATAAATAAAAATCGAATGTTTACTATGTTATTCCATATATAAAAATCGAATTTTTACTTCGCTATTCAATAAATAAAAATCAAATTTTTACTAAGCTATTCAATATATAAAAATCGAATTTTTACTATGCTATTCAATAAATAAAAATCGAATTTTTACTATGCTATTCAATAAATAAAAATCGAATTTTTACTATGCTATTCAATAAATAAAAATCGAATTTTTACTATGCTATTCCATATATAAAAATCGAATTTTTACTATGCTATTCAATATATAAAAATCGAATTTTTACTTCACTATTTAATAAATAAAAATCGAATTTTTACTTTGCTATTCAATAAATAAAAATCGAATTTTTACTTTAAAGAAAAATCAGTTCTTTATAATATTCTACATACATAAAAAAAATCTCATTTTTAATCCTACACATCACAGGGAAAACTGAATTTCGTTTTTAATGAAATAATTACTTTATATAAATAAAATAAAGAAATAAAAGTAAGAAAAAAAAACTTACAGTAAAAGGGAAGAGAGGGGGGGCTATGCGGCTTCGTCGGAGGTCAAGGAGGGGGAAGGGGCCGCGATTGTGGCCGACGGTGGAGGAGTATTGACCTGGGCGACGGGTTTTAGTGGTGAGGGCGGTTAGGGTTCGGGTTTAATGAAGAAAGGGGAGTGGAAGAAGGAAGGAGGAGGCGGTGGGGTGACTGGAGGGGCTCGTCGGAGTTTGGGGTCGCGATGGAGGCAGGCGCCGGTGATGGAGGAGGGACGACAGCGTGGAAGTAGGCAGCGCACATTTTTTTTCTTTTTATTTCGTTTTAATTCGATCTGAAGAATGAGAGGAGAAAGAGAGAGTGGAGGGTAGGAATATATAATAATTTATTTTATTTTATTATTCAATTAAAGTTGACTTTTTCATACGACCTCTATACGAGGCCCACCGCCTGTCGTCCATAGCTAATTACCCCCATTCCGAACACAATGGGATAGGTATCGTAAGCTGATTCGACCGTTTCGATCAGTTTTCGTCAAAATCAACATATAACTCTATACATTGAATTTGAACGCGCATTTCAATTTACCGGGGTCACATACGAAATCTAAAAATTCTCGAAAAATATTTTCTAGCTTTGTATTTACGATACGGTCCTAACAAAACTAGTTTCGTCGAATTCTGAGACCGTTGGAAAAATAGCCAATTTCCAGTCGATTAAAATCAACTAAAACTGGTCAAACGCGTTTTCCTTTGCCACGCTCACATATTAATTCGAAAAATTATGAAATTTGGAATCTAGCAATAACTTGACATCACGGATCCAACAAAAGTGGTTTCGTCGAAATCCAAGGTCGTTTGCAAAATTTCCATTTTTAAGGGCCTGAATTCCATAGCGACTATTTAGAATTTTCAACTGGATATATCTTTTGATCCTCGCTATGAAATTTCAATTTTTCAGATTCGTTGGAAAGATATCATCAATTAGATCCTATTATTTTTGGTTTCACTAAAATCCGGTTTATTTTGCACCCGGTACATTCATTTGAATTTTGAAATCAAATTATCGAACTACCGCGCCATTTTCAATTCCTTTTATAAATATAAAATAAATAATTATATTCTAACGACGATCTATATAATATATACGTTTGAATTATATTCAAAATAAATTTCTCATCGATATTATTTAAAATAATTCATTTTAAATAATCAAAATTCGCTAAAATTGCCAAAATAAAAATTTTAAACTGGCCCAGATTTTCGGGTTGTTACAGAAAGGCTTGCGAATAGGCCCAGTACAATTCCATTGGAGGATTTTAAAATGCTCTTGGAATACTGGGGGGATGAAGAAGCTCAGGTATGACTTTAATGTGACCACAAAAGAAAATAATTTTTTATAATGCTAATTAAATAATCATGCAACAGATGGGAAAAATAAATAAAATAAAATAAATTAATGATATCCTTGTTTAGTTCTATATTTTATTTTATTTTGGATTTCCAGGCCCTAGCTGAGACTAATTCAGTGCACTGCAACTCATTAAGTGAGACACATATCATGGGTCCCAAAACTCATGCAGTAGCCAAAGAATAGATAGTATGTGTTCTTTTAAATTAAGTTAATTTTTTTGTGATTGATTTGAATTGGAGACATGATAATTTTAATTTGTTATATCATTGAATTATATTTTATATCATTGTCACAATGTTCATAGGCAGCAGCTAGATTTGTAAATTCTTAACAATGAATGTTAAAAAATTTGTTTAATTTTTAATGATCCTAATAATTGACAAAGAAAGAAGGACCCGGAGAAGGCCACCCCATCTGCTGCCTTGGTGTATTTGGAAACATATAAATGAGAACCGGGGGGAACATACAAGACTAACACAAATGAACTAAAGGCCAAATACGTAAGTACATTTGATACTGAAATAGCAATTTAATAGTTTGTTTGAAAGATAACCACAATGCAGTTGAAACTTCCATATTTTAATTTATATGCCTTAAAGATAACCACTTCTGTTAATAAATTTTATCGAGTAGTTTATGTAAATTATTTGACCCAAGATCAATTATGAATCAATACTTGTGTCAGTATAATTGGCACATTGTATGTTTGTTGGAGCTTCTTATTAAATCGAACACATATTTACTTTGAAAGAAAACCAGTTCTGCTAATAAATTCATTCCTGCTAGCTGCCTGTTTATATGCTTGCCTGGTTTTCATTTGTAGGCGAAGATTCAAGCAATAGTGGATGCAGGAAATATTCCTGAGGCAGATGCACTCGTCTCTGGTGGGAAGAGACACACACGGAACTAGCTTCTAGGAAGGCAAGGTAAAATAGCTGAAAATTCTCCTACAACTCTTGGTTCTTCAGACAATTATGTGCAAGAGCGGACGAAAAAATAAGGCAAGATCTTGAGGCGGATTTGGAAGAAAAGATGAACAGAAAAGTGAAAGAGAAAGTGTCATATGTGTTAAAAAAGCTGGGTGAAGCTAATACAAATCTTAATTTAGATGTCGGAGACTTTTGTGTCACCACAACAAGTGATGAAGATGACATTGGTACTCCTACAACCCCGACAACTGAATGAAGTAATTGGATGGTATGTGTTAGTACTTGTGATATATTCGAATTGTACTTTTAAATTATTGCACTTGTGGTATGTGTTCATAATGGAACTTGTGTTATATTTTGGTGATGGCACATGTGGTATGTGTTCGTGACGGCACTTATGGTTTGTGTTGGTGATGACACTTGTGGTATGTGTTGGTGATGACACTTGTGAGTTGGTATGTATAATTGGGTGTTCTAATTGTGGTAATGAATGTTTTGGGTGGATTTATTGTATGAATATTTTGGTATATATGTATGAATATGGTATAGTGTTTTGGATTGTATATATGTACTGCAGAATTTTTTAATTATAGGGTTGTATTACAGTTGCAGTTGATTTTTTATGGTGTTGCAATTGATTTTTTTCTAGTGTTGCAATTGTTTTTTTGGTGTTGCATTACAGTGTTGTGGTGTTGCATTAGATGGTGTTGTAGTGTTGCATTAAATACTGTTGTGGTGTTGCATTAGATGGTGGTGTGGTATTGCATTAATTACAATATTATTAATTCTACTATGGTACGGCACGTGGGGCCCACAGCTTACGTGGTGCCACGTGGCATGTGACACATAGGCAGCTGACGTGGAGAGACGATGTGGCATGTGACACGTTGGCAATTGACGTGGAGAGATGACGTGGTATGTGACACGTCGGCAACAGACGTGGAAAGTTCATGTGGGCCCCATTACCATGACCTGAAAGTCAGGCTCTGGTTTCTGCTTAAGGCAACGTTGTATGTTGTTGCATTACTTGCATCTACTATTGCAATAGGGTTATAATGCAACAAATTCTTTCCGTGGCAGTATATGGGCAAAAGAGTTGCCTTAGAGGGCTAAGGCAATGGCCGCGAATGCAACTCCCCTCTGGTTTTCCCTATTTAAAAAAATGACCTATGGCAACACTTTTTTGGTCTACAGCCACATAAAACTAGTGTCAAATATGCTCACTTTTGTAGTAGTGAAATATCGATAATCTGACCGAAAACCGTTTTATAGTAAACGACATTACTTGTTGCAAGTTGTTAGAGCATCATGTGCATGTCATTACAATAGAAGAACACATATCATATATACATATCTTATAAACAAAACAAATGGTATATGTATATATATTTTAAAATAAGATAGGTGGCATGAAATGATAAGGACACATGTCATCAATGAGTAGTACACATGTCTTGAGATTAAAGGAAATAAAGACACATAAACACATTAGGTGTCCATGTGTATAAACATCTTAAGACACCTAAGGGGGCATGTGTCTACTTCCTAATGCTCACATAAAGATAAGGTGAGCAAGTGTCCAAAACCAAATTACTAAACTAGGCTTAAGAAATACTATAAATAGGATGGAAATCTTCATTTCTTTTCCATACTTTCATAAACCGAAGAAAAAGTAAGGTAAGAAAGAGAAGTTTAGCGAAAGCCAAGGAAATAAAATACAAGCCAAAGGTACAATTTAAAGTTGATAAAAACTATTTGAGTACATGTATTCCTTTCATACTTCGTAGAAAAGATGTGAAAATTAAGAATGAATGATAGGTCTCGAGCCTACGAAAAGACTATTGGTATTTTGACCATAAATTCCTCATTTCTTGATGAAATTTTGATTTCTTTAATGATCTTGAAAGCTAACTCAAAGACCTACAACTTTCTTCTTGACCACTTTTCCTAATTCGACGGTTTGTATACCTAAAATTTAGAAGGAAACTAGAGTAAAAATCTTCTTGAAATGGACACGTTGAAAATACCTCATGTTGTTGCATTTTATATATTAAATCGATAAATGATTTTAAGGATTTCTATTCTTGGTAATTAAGTGGACTAATAAAGCTTCTTACTATAGAAAATTTGGAGTCAAAAACTATATTTATCATAGAGAAACAGTATCAAACATTTTGCCCAAAAACTGGTCAGAAAACTGAATTTCTGAAATTTGAAACGCTTTTTAAATCTTCCTAACATTGAAGTGTCTCAAACCAGAACTTTTTGTAGCATTTCAGAAGCGTTGTCTTTTGTTTGAACTATTTATAAAACACTCTATCAAACCCAGAACTTTTCCAATGCACAAGAAACGCTGTTATAGTTGTTTTGAGTCTAAAACCATTATAAACTACCAAAGATCTTTTCATAACGCCTTATAAATGCTGTAGATTTTATTTTTAAGATTCTTATTAATGCTGAAGCTTTTTATATCACTTTTTGACACCCTATCTTTCCTTTCTCTTTTGGAACTCACTATGGAGTAATTATAAATTTAACCACTTATTCAATAATTTGGAGGTCCTTCTTCACATATATTAGAGTGATATAAAGGTGGTTTGATATTGTTTGTGATGAATTTTTGCATAAAGAAGTTGATTATTATTTAAAATAGAAGTTGCTTATCTTTTGAAAGAAAAGTTCTACAAGAGATATATAGATGTCTTTCAAAATGAGTATTTACAAAAGTGTTTTACCCTTATTTGGTATAAAAAGTATTTTGGAAATAAATATTGATCTTCAAATATTTTGTAAAGAAGAACTACGTTATCTTGACCCTATATTCCCCAATTAGATAAAGGTAGTAGTGATGCAGCAACTATAATAATAAAATATATTTTTATTTATTATTTGATATTTCATCTTGTGTTGGTGCATCTTTCAGTTTGTCATTTAAGCCATACTAACGTACTTATCAAGTGTGTAGGAATGAATACCGGTGTCCATCTTGTTAGTGTTGCAGGAATGAATAGTGAGAACTAGGTTTCATTATTTTGGTTACAGCATGAGCTAGGGTTGATTCAGGTCAAGGGACCTAAAGAGAAGTTGGAGAGGGAAAGTAGATTGATATTTTTTCTTTGGGCTGAATCACCTAACGATGACCGTGTTAATTGGAATTTATAGTTGATCAGAGATCGACGTTTTGGGGATTCCCTTTCAAGCTACTGGCGGTTTTGGCGAATTTCAGGCTGGAGGAGACGTCGACGGGTAATGGTGTCTAAAGGTGATCGAAGCACGGTGGCAAGGATTAGGCCAGGTGGCGGTCCGATCATCAATAGATGTCAAGGAGGTTGTTTCGTGGGTTTTAACGGAATTGGTTTTCGTATGTTTTCTGGCGGCTTTGTTGGCTTTGGAGGTTCGGGCTTCCAAGCGTCGGTGCTGGAAGGATAGCAGGTCATGACAGTCGCAGGTGGGGAGGTTTCGGCTAGCCGTGGCAGTGGATACAGTGGAGAGTAGGGGTCGTGATGTTTATTCAAAACATGAAGATGGGTTTCAGCAGTTAAGGGAAAATCGGGGATGAGCCCGATTGTTCATAGAAAACGCCTGAGCATTTTGTTTATCTAACGTGGATGCTTTAGATTAGAAAAGGTATATTATTTAGTTAATTTTAAATTTAATTTATATTAAAAACTAGTTTAATCTTGAAATGATCGTAATATGTTGATACGATATCAGAATTCAGCAAAATTGGTTTCGTTGGAATCGCGGAGAAATGTGCTACATTACTGAGCAGGTTTGGAAGAGATTGGAGGCAGTTGGTTATTCTTTTAATTTTAAATCCTAGTTTAAAATTAAATGAATAATGTATGAATCATTCTTCAAAAATAAATGTGAGTTAACTCTCACACTTTTCTGGAATTCTATGATGTGTTAAATTCACATAAATTCATCGTTTATAAGTAATGATTGAATGATTGAATGATTGAATGCCCTGGTTGCTTATTGATTGTTTAATGATTGATGACATTTATTATGTCGTATTGGATAATGTTGATTTAAATAATTATTTAATATGTTATTATCAGATGATATTAAAATCTATGATGTAGGGAAGGGTAGGTTGCAGAGATCCAACCGGATTCCTCAAATATATTGTATGTTGTTTATTTCTTTCATATTATACAAATATGAATTGTTTACCCCAAATGACATTATATTATAATTGAATGTTGATGGTTGAATATATATTGAACGTTGAATTGAAGTTTAACGTATATGTAATGTTTTTAATCAATAGACGATATTAATTAAGTTATTGGCAGCAAATGATCTAAAACGTTAGTTCGCCGTCAGGCGAATTGAGAAAATTGAAGTTACAAAATATATTTTTATAATCGAAGTGAAATTTTAAAAATTTATTTCTGTTTAAAATAGAAGTTTTAAAATAAGATTATATCTATAAATGGTTTTTATAAAAATAGTTATATAATATTTATTTATACTTAATTATTTAATTAGTTAGAATAAATTGAAATATGAATTCAAAAATAAGACGATCAATGGATTAATATCAAGAGGATTTAGAATTGAATTCAAGTTGCATAAATAAAGTTTATAAAGTTAAACCTAGGCAATGGTTTTGAAATTAGCTTTTACTTAAGGAATTAGCTTAATTAATTAAATTTTTAATTGAAAGAAGATTTGCAAAGGTATGAGGCGTAGTAGAATTTGTGTAAAAGATTTAGTAAATGGATTTGCAGCAAACCAAATGAGTTAAGTTATAGAGGTTCAAAGAAAAAGGGTTTTGAGGTTAGTTAAAAAGTTAAAGAGTTTAAATTAACGATAAATGTGACAAATGCAGGGAATGGTTATTAAAACCATATTTTTGAACAAAAGAATAAATGGAAATGATAGGTTTTGTGTTTCAAACCTTTATCTATTTTGAGATAAGAATGTTGTCGATTAAGGTCTGAGAGGTATATAAAATACCCCAACTTGATTGGCTTCATTATTATCGAGAGGTGGTATTAGTTTTGAAATTTGTTTATTATTTCTATAAGAGGATAATACAAATGTTATTTGCAAGGTTTTAATATATAACTAAAAGTAGTGGGTTTTAAAATAAAACAATATGCTTGATTTAAGTTTGAAGTGTGAATCTATTTGAATTAAATATATACATGGTGATTTTTCCAAAATAAAGGAGGTGAAAGAGGAATTTGGTAAATAAAGATATATTATTGTTTTCAATGCAACAAAACAATGGGATTTGAAATAAGAATATGAAATCAGTTTCTATGGATCGATGAAATAGTTTTAACAAATGACTCGAAGGGATCGGAACTGCTAATATACTTAATCGTACTATGTGAATTGATAGCTAACAACCCGACTGTCAATAAATATATTATTGGACCTTTTGACATGTTGTTTCGAAGAGACCGGGATGAGAACTAGACCCAAAACCACTTTGAACCAATGTTGCATACAAAACTAATTTGCAGCAAATGAAGATGGAGCAATTAATGACCGCAGATCTTCATAAAATGGAAGAACTACTTATAAACTCGGGTTCGCTCCGAGAGATAAACTATGGTTCCGTCATGGTTGAAATCTATGGATTGCAAGGACTATTCCTATTGATCTATAAGGTGATTCCTAGGATGTTGTAGGAGGATGCCTTCGTGTAATGACCCGAAAATCCCCGCCCTTTGAATCGACCATAAACCACACAAGTGTGATCCAAAAGTTGGAAATTCTCGAATGCATTAAATCTGGACATACAACACATTAGAACAATAACAGCAGACTTTTATAAACATCATAATAATGTTACATCAGAGTACAGAATATCAGAGTACATCATAAATAAAATACAGCGGAAGACTTATTACAATAAATTAATACAATACACAGCGGAAGATTTTCTATGCTCTGGACACAGCTTTAGGCTTCGATCCAGAATCCTACTCAAGAGATAAATATCTGCAACAAAGCTACTCGATTGCCTGTGTGGAAAAGAGGGCACCCGAGTTTGCACCTGAACACACGCTTCCCGGTTCTTTTGAACCTCTAATATGACCACTAACAACCTATAAAACCGAGGTACCTCATAATCCAGCATCCACATAAGTGAAAATGTCAGGGCTGGTAAGACGCTGACATCACTTCTTAGCTAGAAAGAACGTGTGCACTTCCTGCAGTCCAAATCCCATTTTTGACTCATATCGGGGTGTGAGGCTCGCGAAGTCATGCTATACACAAAGCTACGCCTAAACAGGCTATGCTTTGATCATCAACCACAAGACCTGCCTTTCAACAAAAGCCTTGATCATTTGCATCTTAGCGTGCCACATTGACAATTCACGCCATGTGATCAATAAATTCACGCCATGCGATCAATAACTATCCATATATACCCTCTGAGTGTGTTAAACAAGAGAATAAATTCTCCGCCACCAAACGGATATACATTAGATAGAATTCAATTTAATTTACATGGAGTGAACTCCAACGTCGGACACGCATCTATTTACAAGTCCGTTCTGGGTCTGAACGAAAACGGAGTCACCTTATTCCTCGTCCCATATGTCCAATACGGAAGTAAGGTGCTCGCATATCCGGACAATCAACAAGTACGTCCGGACGGCCACCACTGTAGCCCCTTCAAGGTAGCTACTCCAATCATGGGCATCAGTAGCAATTCATCCATTCGAATGAAGATCGCCGGTCTTCAAATCTTCGAATTAGATCGTCGTATATTCATTTGAAATGAGATTGAACCCGGACTTTTCATATGATCCTCGCATATATATATATATATATAAAAATCATTTCATATCGTTATTAGTATTTAATAACGATTTATTGCTACTTTTATATATATAAAAATAGCTAAATTTATTTAACGACGCTTCGGGTCAATGGACGCCCCTGGCTCTGTTTTTATCGAAATTTGATTTACATTTATCTTGAAATCTAACCGTTGGATTTTAACAAAGTTTATATCGTTGGAAAGATCCTCCCAAAGCGGTCATAACGGTTCTAGTTGTGGGAAGATCCGACGGTCGGATCTTTCGGTATAATCGTTTGAATTTATGATTTCAAATCGTGAATTGCCGCAGCGCGATTCATTTTATTTTAATTTATATTTATATACATAAATATAATTCATTCGTTCGACGATTTCCAATTATTTATTCTTCAAATAATTTTCTACACTTCGTATTCAAGTTATTTTTAATGAATAGAAGTCTATTTCAAAACATATATATTTTCTTCATTCCTTGTATGACAATGAAATGTAAATTTTTATTGTTTATCATTTCTATTTCAAACGATGAATATTTTTCTTCATTTATTGCATTACAATAAAAATGTAAATTTTTATTGTTTATCATTCCTATTTCAAACAATGAATATTTTTATATTCTCTTTCTTTACATTAAAAATGTGATTTTTAATATAAACATGTTTTAATAGTTTAAAACATGACATTATTCTAATTTCATTTCTTACATTAGAAATGAGGTTTTTAAGGTAAACATGTTTTTATAATTTAAAACATGACATTTTTATATTTCATTCATTACATTAATAATGAGGTTTATATTACATAAAAATGTGAACCTTTTATATTACATAAAAATGTAAACCTTTTTATTTTACATCAAATTGTAAACTTTTTCTATTCTTTTATTACACTATTGCAAAATGTAATCTTTTTATTTCATCTTTTATTACATTAAAAAAATGTAACATTAAAATCACTTCTTTTTATCGTGTCTAAAATGACAATAAAAATGTAACATTAATTTCTATTCTTTTTATCGCATCTAAAATGACGATAAAGGTGTAACATTAATTTCTATTCTTTTTATCGCATCTAAAATGACGATAAAAATCTTTTTCTTGAATCTACACTTTTTATTGTCTCTAATTTGACAATAAAAATGTTTCTTTAAAATCTATACTTTTTGTTTGAACAACCTTGATGCTAAAATATGTTTTTTTTTTACTAAAAAGAAAATGATAACTATATGTGTTCTTTTCATCTAACAAAGAAAATGATAACTACATATCAATAAAAATGTCCCTTTTTATCTAATCTTTTATTTACATCTAAATTGTAAATATAAATGTATATTTCTATGTTTTTATTTACATCTAAAATGTAAATAAAAATATAACTTTCAATTCTATTCTTTTATTTGCAACTTAAATGTCAAATAAAATATAACATTCAATTCTATGTGTTTATCTATATCTAACATGTAAATAAAAATGTACCCTTTTAAATCTATATTTTTATCTACATCTAACTTGTAAATAAAAATGTACTTTTCTAATTCATGTTTTTATCTACATTATGAAATGCAAATAGAAATGTACTTTAGAATTTATTCCTTTGTTTACACCTAAAAGTGAATAAAGATGTCACTTTAAATCTGTTCTTTTTATTTACATATAAAATGTAAATAAAATGCAACTTTAAATCTATTCTTTTTCTTGGCATTAAAATTGTATATTTTAATGAATTCATGTTTTGATTAAAAAATGTACATTTTTCACTACTTTCAATTATTACATTAAAAATGTATATTTTAATGAATTCATGTTTTGATTAAAAACATGTACATTTTTCACTGCTTTCAATTATTACATTAAAAACGTATATTTTAATGAATTTATGTTTTGATTAAAAACATGAACATTTTCTCTACTTATATTCTTAGCATTAAAATGTAAATTTTAATGAAATGATGTTTTTGTTCAAACTATGAACATTTTGCTAATTTCCTTAATGACATTTCTCAGTTAAATGACATTAACGTTTTCTAATACGACATGTTTCACATAAATGACATTAATGTTTTTTAAATGACATATTTCAAATAAATGACATTAATGTTTTCTAAATGACATGTTTCAAATAAATGACATTAACGTTTTTAATATGACATTTCTATGTTAACATAAAAAGATATTTTTATGTGTAATCAATTCTAACAATTCATGTTAACTTAAAAATGATACTTTTATGTATTCACATTTTTTTTATTCAACATAACAATTTAAAATGATAATTTTATTTGTTACAATTTCCAATTTAACTTAACAAATAAAAATGGTAACTTTATTAGTTAATCAATTTGTATTCAACATAACATATAAATAATAATAATTTTATTTGTTACAATTTGCATTCAACATAACAAATAAATAAGGATAATTTTATTTGACTATTTCATTTCAACAAAACATGGTATTTTGGTCACAACTATTTTATTTCAACTAATATGATATTTTAAACGATACTTTTATTTTTCCTTAACATTCCTAATTCCATAAAATGACAAATTGATTATTGTCAAATCTAATTTCAACAGAATGAAAATTTTAATTTTTTTGTTAGTTATTATTTCAAACAAAATTACATTTCAATTTCAACACAATAATTAATCGAATTTACATATCATCACAACAACGACAATAAAACCAATCAAATCACATTTAACCATATATTGCATTTAACAAAGATTGTAATGATTTCTAACAAGATCATAATTAATAAAATTTAATCATTTAAAAGAATTCTCACCTTCGATTTCCACTCCGTCACTCTTTAATTGACGGTCCGGATCTAATTTTTGCCCAAAATCTAACATGCTCCAAATTTGACAAAATTAGTGCTCGCTCGAAGCTCTCGACTCAACGATCACAACAGATTTAGTTTCATGCAAATTCGATGTCGTATCAAAAAGTTATTAACTTGCAAAGTTAAGAAATTAATTTAAATAATTCTCGAAATCGTAAATTTTACCCAAATTTCACACATGCTGCAAATTGGATGAAATTGGTGTCCACTCGAAGGTCTCGCCGCCACGATCGCGGCGGATCCAGTTTTGCTTGATTCTGAGTTCGTGGCAGAAAGATATTAATATAAGAACATGGAATATTATTTATATAATAAAATCACTATTCACCTTCTTCTCCAAACGACACCCTCAACTTAAAATGCTCGCCACGGCCAAACCGTAAGTCGGAATCGCACGAAACCAGTGCCATTCTCTCCGGCTTCTCCCCCTCTTTCAATGCCGGTGGTCCCCCCTCCAATTTGCCACGTGGGGCCTACGATCTATAGATGAACGGAAAACTGCAGTTTTCGTTCATCTTAGTGCTGCGGCCGCCTCGGTGCTCCAAATGCCACCAATTTTGGTCGGTAGCTAGATCTCGATCTCCCGAACAACAGGTCACTTCGCCTGAAAATGCACGGATCGATGGAAAAAAAAAATCGTTTTTGGTTTCAATTTCAAAATTACTGTTTTTCTGTTTTCGTCATTTTCTCGCCAAACCGTACACTTTTAGACCAAACTTCCTTCGACAAAGTTGTGCTTCTATCTCCCCTCTACAACTTCCCCAACTGGGCCATCGCCTAATTCTTCACGGATTGGCCAGAAAACCCAAATTCCCAATAGTAGTTTTCTGTCGTTGAACTCAGATCCCGGCGAATCCATGCGACGTTAGGCCATGGATTTTTCATGGGAGGCAGAGACGGTAGAGATGCACAAAACCCAGAAAGGGTTTGGTCTGATTTTGCTTCAGTTGAGAGATATAAATTTTTGAAGAATCAGTGTCTTATTTGCAAAGAAGAATTTAGAGTGTAGGACATGAAAGTGAAGAGAAGGTGGCTAGTGTTTTCTCTTAGGTTTAGGAGCTATTGGAGATATTATATATGGGCTGGGCAATTATGTTTTAATCCTTGTTTAATTTTATAATTATAGCCCTTTGCACTTAAAGTTATTCAAATTTCAATCCTTTTAACGGTTTTAAAATTCTTTCGAACACATACGGATTCCAATTTCGATGGAAATTGGAACACAAATATTATTTGACATTACGAATCCAAAGAAACTAGTTTCGTTCAATTCCGAGTCCGTATGAATAAGTAGTTAAATTTTAACGTTTGAAAATTGACTGTTTTTCACTTAAAAATTAATAACGACCACAAACTAGCTCCAAAAATTACGAATTTTGGAATTTAGCAATAATTTAATAATCTAGATCCACAGAAAGTGGTTTCGTTTCGGAGGTCGTTTGCAAAATTCCCATTTTTAAGGCGTATATATTTAATATTAAAAATACATATTTAAATGAATAATTTCCAAGTCAAGAAATATATCGATGTTTATACTTTTCGAATTCAGAAATATCATATTGAACTCAATGGAAGTGGTTTCGAGTCCAAATTCATTCATATGCAAAAAGTAGCTTTTTGGGCCATATATATTATATAGATAAACTTTCACATATTTTTCTGAGATTTTGATTTGGACATAACTTTTGATTCCCGCTATGAAATTTCATTTTTCGGATTCGTTGGAAAGATATTTATAAATAGATTCTAATATTTTTGGTTTCGCTAAAATTCGTTAAATTTTGAATCTGGTACATTCAATAAAAGTTTAGCTTTGACTTTTCAGACTACCGTGCTATCTCTAATTCCTTTTGGAATTAAAATAAATATATTCGTTCTATCTTCGATAAATAAATTTTTAGTCGTTATAATTTAAAATAAAATTTTAAATATTCAAAATCCTTTAAAAAATTTAAAATAAAAATTTTAAATTGGTTCCAAAATTCCGTGTTGTTACAATCTCCCCCACTTAAAATCTTTTCGTCCTCGAAAAGGAACGAAGCTAAAAGTTGTTTAATTGACCATTCTATTTTCATTTTCATTTCTATTTTTATTAGTTTCAATAATTTTATTAGTTGATTAACTTTTAAAATTTATAACTTTTAAATATCCAAAAATCATATTTCCTACGATCGAATTATATATACAATCACAAATACATTAATTATAAGTTTATCACTCTGAACTCATTCTAGGGCACTACTAACCCCATCTCTAATGAGTATTCTCATTCTAAGATACTACTGATCATATATCTAATGAGTATTCTTATTGAATATTACTAATCCAATCTCTGATGAGTCTTTTGTCCAGTTCTTACGAGTTGTACCCCAAAGATTTGAGCCAACCAGAGCTATGATACCATATGTAATGACCCGAAAATCCCCGCTTTTTGAATCGACCATAAACCACACAGGTCTGATCCAAAAGTTGGAAATTCTTGAATGCATTAACTCTGAGCATACAACACATTAAAACAATAACAACAGACTTTTATAAATATCATAATAATGTTACATCAGAGTACAGAGTATAAGAGTACATCGATAAATAAAATACAACGGAAGACTTATTACAATAAATTAATACAATACACAGCGGAAGATTTTCTATGCTCTAGACACAGCTTTAGGCTTCGATCCAGAGTCCTGCTCAAGAGATAAATATCTGCAAAAAAGCTACTCGACTGCCCATGTGGAAAAGAGGGCACCCGAGTTTGCAAGTGAAACAAACTACAGGTCAGTCGTGGGACTGGTATGAGAAATCTAACTTAACTAATATAATAATAAGGCTAATCACAGGACCATGCCGCTAACGCGGAATTGGTTCACTCCATTTAAATTGCCAGTGCATAAAATAAAGTGAATCATTAAACAACGCAATGCTTTTTAGAAAAATGAAACCATTATAAGACTCAAGTCCCATCACACAATGCAACGCAAACCGGAGGATAGAGTTTTACCTTATAATGGTCAAAAATGCTTAATACGATAAAAACGAATTTGATATTATTATTAGTGTATATATGATTCAAAAACAGTTTCAATCATAGACGACATGGGTACCATATATCCTACAATCAAAACCGATGGGATCGTATTGGAAATTGGGTTTCCATCATGAATCGAGGCTAGTGATCGTCCTCTCCGATTTGAGACACTCTAGCAAATGCCTCAGGATTCCCCGTAGTGAATCCTTGGATCTTCAGGGCCGGTCCACACATAAACGCTAGTGGATTGGCAATACCTGAACACACGCTTCTCGGTTCAAAGAACCTCTAATATGGCCATTAACAACCTATAAAACCGAGGTACCTCATAATCCAACATCCACATAAGTAAAAATGTCAGGGCTGGTAAAACGCTGACACACTTCTAAGCTAGAAAAAAACATGTGCACTCCCTTCAGTCTTAATCCCGTTTTTGACTCATACCGAGGTGCGAGACTCGTGAAGTCACGCTATACACAAAGCTACGCCTAAATAGGCTATGCTTTGATCATCAACCACAAGGCCTGCTTTTCAACAAAAGCCTTGATCATTTGCATCTTAGCGTGCCACATTGACAATTCACGCCATGCGATCAATAACTATCCGTATATACCCTCTAAGGGTGTTAAGAAAGAGAATAAATTCTCCGCCACCAAACAGATATACATTAGATAGAAACCGATTTAATTTACATGGAGTGAACTCCAACGTCATACACGCATCCATTTACAAGTACATTCTGGGTCTGAACGAAAATGGAGTCACCTTATTCCTCGTCCCATATGTCCAATATGGAAGTGAGATGCTCGCATATCCACACAATCAACAAGTACGTCCGGACGACCACCATTGTAGGCCCTTCAAGGTAGTTACTCCAATCATGGGCATCAGTAGCAACTCATCCATTCGATGTGAAGATCATCGGTCTTTAATCACCGTCTTCAAATCTTCGACTTAGATCGTCGTATAATCATTTGAAATGAGATTGAACTCGGACTTTTCAAATGATCCTCGCATATATATATATATATATTAAAATCATTTCATATCGTTATTAGTATTTAATAACGATTTGTTGCTATTTTTATATATATAAAAATAGCTAAATTTATTTAACGACGATTTGGGTCAATGGGCGGCCCTGGCGCTGTTTTTATCGAAATCCGATTTACATTTATCTTGAAATCTAACCGTTGGATTTTAACAAAGTTTATATCGTTGGAAAGATCTTCCAAAAGCGGTCCTAACGGTTCCAGTTTTGGGAAGATCCGACGGTCGGATCTTTCGGTATAATCGTTTGAATTTATGATTTCAAATCGCAAACTGCAGCAACGCGATTCATTTTATTTTAACTTATATCTATATATAAAAATATAATTCATTCGTTCGACGATTTCCAATTATTTATTCTTTAAATAATTATGTACACTTCGTATTCAAATTATTTTTAATGAATAGAAGTCTATTTCAAAACATATATATTTTTTTCATTCCTTATATGACAATAAAATGTAAATTTTTATTGTTTATCTTTTCTATTTCAAACAATGAATATTTTTCTTCATTTATTGCATTACGATAAAAATGTAAATTATTATTGTTTATCATTCCTATTTCAAAAGATGAATATTTTTATATTCACTTTCTTTACATTAAAAATGTGATTTTTAATGTGAACATGTTTTAATAGTTTAAAACATGACATTATTCTAATTTCATTTCTTACATTAGAAATGAGGTTTTTAAGGTAAACATTTTTTTATAATTTAAAACATGACATTTTTATATTTCATTCATTACATTAATAATGAGGTTTATATTACATAAAAATGTGAACTTTTTATATTACATAAAAATGTATACCTTTTTATATTACATCAAATTGTAAATATTTCTATTCTTTTATTGCACTATTGCAAAATGTAATCTTTTTATTTCATCTTTTATCACATTAGAAAAAATGTAACATTAAAATCTCTTCTTTTTATCACATCTAAAATAATGATAAAAATGTAACATTAATTTCTATTCTTATTATCGCATCTAAAATGACGATAAAAGTGTAACATTGATTTCTATTCTTTTTATCGCATCTAAAATGACGATAAAAATGTTTTTCTTGAATCTACTCTGTATATTGTCTCTAATTTGACAATAAAATGTTTCTTTAAAATCAATCTTTTTGTTTGAACAACCTTGACGCTAAAATATGTTTTTTTCAATCTAAAAAGAAAATGATAAATGCATGTGTTCTTTTCATCTAAAAAGGAAAATGATAACTACATATCAATAAAAATGCCCTTTTTTATCTAATCTTTTATTTACATCTAAATTGTAAATATAAATGTAACCTTTATTTCTATGTTTTTATTTACATCTAAAATATAAATAAAAATGTAACTTTCAATTCTGTTCTTTTATTTGCATCTTAAATGTCAAATAAAATACAACATTCAATTCTATGTGTTTATCTATATCTAACATGTAAATAAAAATGTACCCTTTTAAATCTATATTTTTATCTACATCTAAATTGTAAATAAAAATGTACTTTTCTAATTCATGTTTTTATCTACATTATGAAATGCAAATAGAAATGTACTTTAGAATTTATTCCTTTATTTACACCTAAAATGTGAATAAAGATGTCACTTTAAATCTATTCTTTTTATTTACATATAAAATGTAAATAAAATGCAACTTTAAATCTATTCTTTTTCTTAGCATTAAAATTGTATATTTTAATGAATTCATGTTTTGATTAAAAACATGTACATTTTTCACTGCTTTCAATTATTACATTAAAAATGTATATTTTAATGAATTCATGTTTTGATTAAAAACATGTACATTTTTCACTGCTTTCAATTATTACATTAAAAACGTATATTTTAATGAATTCATGTTTTGATCAAAAACATGAACATTTTCTCTACTTTTATTCTTAGCATTAAAATGTAAATTTTAATGAAATGTTGTTTTTGTTCAAACTATGAACATTTTGCTAATTTCCTTAATGACATTTCTCAGTTAAATGACATTAACGTTTTCTAATACGACATGTTTCACATAAATGACAATAATGTTTTCTAAATGACATGTTTCAAATAAATGACATTAATGTTTTCTAAATGACATGTTTAAAATAAATGACATTAACATTATCTAATATTACATTTCTATGTTAACATAAAAAGATATTTTTATGTGTAATCAATTCTAACAATTCATGTTAACTTAAATAGGATATTTTTATGTGTTCACATTTTTTTGTTCAACATAACAATTTAAAATGATAATTTTATTTGTTACAATTTCCAATTTAACTTAACAAATAAAAATGGTAACTTTATTTGTTAATCAATTTGTATTCAACATAACATATAAATAATAATAATTTGATTTGTTACAATTTGAATTCAACATAAGAAATAAATAAGGATATTTTTATTTGACAATTTCATTTCAACAAAAGATGGTATTTTGGTCACAACAATTTTATTTCAACTAATATGATATTTTAAATGATACTTTAATTTTTCCTTAACATTCCTAATTCCACAAAATGATAATTTGATTATTGTCAATCTAATTTCAACAAATTGACAAATTTAACTTTTTTTGTTAGTACTTATTTCAAACAAAATTACATTTCAATTTCAGCACAATAATTAATCGAATTTACATATCATCACAACAACGACAATCAAAACCAATCAAATCACATTTAGCCATAAATTGCATTTAACACAGATTGTAATGATTTCTAGCACGATCATAATTAATAAAATTTAATCATTTAAAATAATTCTCACCTTCAATTTCCTCTCCGTCACTCTTTAATTGACTGTTCGGATCCAATTTTGGCCCAAAATCTGACATGCTTCAAATTTGACAAAATTAGTGCTTGCTAGATGCTCTCGACTCAACGATCACAACGGATTCAGTTTCATGCAAATTCGATGTCGTAACAAAAAGTTATTAACTTACGAAGTTAAGAAATTAATTTAAATAATTCTCAAAATTGTAAATTTTACCCAAATTTCACACTTGCTCCAAATTGGACGAAATTGGTGTCCACTCGAAGGTCTCGTTGCCGCGATCGCGGCGGATCCAGTTTTGCGTGATTCTGAGTTCGTGGCAGAAAGATATTAATATACGAACATGGAATATTATTTATATAATAAAATCACTATTCACCTTCTTCTCCAAACGACACCCTCAACTTAAAATGCTCGCTATGGCCAAACCATAGTCGGAATCGCACGAAACCAATGCCATTCTCTCCGGCTTCTCCCCCTCTTTCCACGCCTGGTGGTCCCCCCTCCAATTCGCCACGTGGGACAAACGATCTACAGATGAACGAAAAACTGCAGTTTCCATTCATCTTAGTGTTGCGGCCGCCTCGGTGCTCCAAATTCCACCAATTTTTGTCAGTAGCTAGATCTCGACCTCCCAAACAATTTTCCTTCAGGTCACTTCACCTGAAAATGCATGGATAGATGGGAAAAAAAATCATTTTTGTTTTCAGTTTCGAAATTACTATTTTGATATTTTCGTCATTTTCTCACAAAACCGTACACTTTTAGACCAAACTTTCTTCGATAAAGTTGTGCATCTATCTCCCCTCTATAACTTCCCCAACTGGGCCAACGCCTAGTTCTTCACGGATTGGCCAGAAAACCCAAATTTCCAATAGTAGTTTTCTGTCGTTGAACTCAGACCCCGGTGAATCTGTGTGACGTTAGGCCATGGATTTTTCATGGGAGGTAGAGACGATAGAGACGCACAAAACCAGAAAGTGAAACACCCCACCTCCGTTAAGGTCACTCACAAAGGGAATGCCTTAATTTTGGTGGAGGTTTATAAGTAAAAAAACACAGATAAAACACAAGACAGATATAAACACATATAAATAAGCAGCGAAAAAACCAACAGACTTTTATTATCATAAATACGTGTTTATACAGAACATTTCCAACATCAAAACAAACTTCCAATTATTACAACCATAATACTGTCTTGATTTTAAAGGTTAAAGAAGCATGAAACATAAATAAAGCTGCATAATCCCCATAAATGATACCCAAAGCCATGGTCCAAATGAAAGAAATCCAAGCAATACATTCTCTCTCTTCAAGCTGGATGAAAAACTGACTAAGCTGCGGTGTTTCCTCCTTGTGGACCTAGGGGGGAACGGAAGAAAAGAAGACGAAAGGAAAATGGGTTAGACATAAGTCTGGTAAGTCTAGCTATATTCCTAGAATGTTAATAATAAAAAGATCATGACTTGCATAAAGTGAGAACAGGACGATATCAGGATAATAGACTATCCTAGAACTAGATAAGGTGTCCTAAAACGAACATCCCTTCGCACCCTATTTTAAATCTCTATCTCTGCACCTACTAATTCTTATACCAACAGGCACCCCGTGATTGGGGTGAAGTGATCCCTTTCTCTTTCTTTAAAAGATTGGCTCCTACTTGTATATTCACATGTGTCCTACGGCCCTATATGGTAGATACCTATGCTGGTCCCACCATGGGGTGTATCAAGTCCCATGGTGGCGGCCCCGACACAATTCTAGCATGCATAGGGTATACTACTGATGCTCCAGTGCCCTGACTTGTCTGCTTCAGAGTGTGTGCACGCCCGCACTCTGTTAGAACCCACACTGTGCACCAACCTATGACAGAAAGGAATTTCGCTCGGTCCGAACCAGTCGCTAAACCGACCCAGACCGTTCGAAATGCCCTATCGTTTTGAGAACACGACAAAATAGAAGGCAGACGGAAGAACATTTCATTGTATATTACAACAATGCATCAGATTACAAGAATATACAGAGTATAAAAGAATATTACACAGAAATATCAGAGATTTAAATTACATTTAAATACATAGCAGCGGAAAATAATACAATACATAACTAGAAGAGATATACGGATACAAAGCTTTCCGGATATCATTCCAGCTGTAAACCAGGATCCTGTGAATATAAATCTGCAAAACCAAAACTACTAGCAGCCCGTGTCAAAATAAGGGCACCCAGAGTTTAGGTTAAAACAATAAACTCCAGGTCAGTCATGGGACTGGTGTGAGAACTAAAACAGTTATTAATCTTTATTTTTAAAGTTGGGTAAATCAAGGGACCACGCCGTATAACACGGAACGGGTTTCCTCCCGAGAACACCAGTGCATAAAACAAACAGCGCAATGCTAAATAAAGAAAAAATGAAGCTGTTATAAGACCCAGGTCCTATCACACAATGCAACGCAAGCTGGGGGATAGGGTTTTCCCTTATAACAGCCAAAGAATGCTTGATACGTTTAAAACAAATCATTTTGATACTATTATAAGTGTATAGTGTATAAAACAACTTCAAATCATAAGTATCAATCATAGGCGGCATGAATGCCCCATACCACTATGTCGCCATATATAGGTTACACAATCGAAATCGCAAAGTCACGTATTTGGAAATTGGGTTTCCCTCTATGAACCGAGGCAAAAGATAGTCCTCAACCGATTCGAGACTGTCTAGCCCGAGTCTCAGGAGTAGAACGCATCGCCCCTTGGATCGTCAGGGCCGGTCCACCAATGTGGATTAAACTTAAATCCTGAACACTGCGTTTCTCCGCCCTTTGGGGCGTAAATGAGCCAACGAATGACTCCATCGGACCCGGATCGTCCGATCAAACCGAGGCGCCTCGCAACAGCAAAAACCACACAGGTGAAAAGTATATAAATGTCAGGGCTGGTAGGTCACTGACACCACCCTAGCTAGAAAGAAACGCATGCCTTCCCTGAGGTCCTCTCCCGTTTTTGGTTCACAACCGGGGTGCGAGGCTCGCGAATTCACGTCACACAAATCTGTGCCACACAGGCTGTGCTTTGATCATCACCACAAGACTTTGCTTTTCAACAGAAGCCTCGATCAATTGCCACTTAGGCATGCCACACAGGCAATTCACTCCATGCGTTTGATATCCATCAACATATAACCCCTGAGCTCGTACGTCTCAGAGAAGGGCGTTAAGCAAGAGAAGAAATTCTCCGCCGCCAAACAGATATATATTTAATAGAGATCAATCGCACGGACTAAAATCCAATGTCAGACACACAGTCCATTTACAAGTTCGCTCTAGGTCTGAACGAAACCGGAGGCACCTAGTACCCCGCGTATCCATCGATCTCCAAGCACGTTTGGACGATCACTAACTGTTTCCATCTTCTTGGGTGTACAGCCCAATCAAGATCATCAGTAATTACCCAAACGACGTGAAGACCTCCGGTCTTCGACCATCGTCTTCATCTTCGACTTATCGTCGTATCAGTTATTCAGAATGGGATAAACCCGGTCTTCCCGAATAACTCGCGTATATTTTAAATAAGTGTTACACAAACCCAACATACGCCTCATTCCAATTCATCAGTCACTAACCGTAAATTAATCAAGAGAATAATTCCCCAAATATTAACCCCGAAGGCCGAAACCAACATCAGATCAATATCCAGAAAACCATTCTGCTTGGCTAACCGGCAGTTTGTTTCTAAATTTCACATTCATAGGGAAAGGTTCCCATTAATTTTATCCAAGATATATTCCTTGAATTTATTCTTTAATCTTCTTTTGAATTTTGATTCAACTAGTCGGGATTAACGAACCTTACCGAAGTAATCATTTGTTTTAATTTCCCAATCCCAACCTATTTATCCCATGAAGTAAAATGGTTATACTTCATATTTAACACCACGGTGTTATCGGTAAATTCAATTACCATTTCATGTTCAAATCTAATTAAAGATTTAACTAACGTCTGGAGCAAAACTGGTGATACTCCATTTCGATTATTTCAATCTAATTAAAGATTCATTAAAACTCCACTTAGTTTTAATCACTAACAGGGTTAAAGAATCAGTGTCATTTAAAACACGGTTCACGATAAACCCAAAATCACATCACATTAATTATCGGGTTAAAGAACAAGTGTTATTTAAAACACTGTTCACGATAAACCCAAAAATCAATATCAATTCAATTAAATATTATTTAATTGGTACACTTCATTAAATCTAAATAAAAAGATTTAATCTTTTCTCAACTGGGTTCAAGAACAGTGTTAATGAAGACACCATTCACGACAAACCCAAATCACATTTGATATTCAATACAAGGCTCTGAATAGAAAATATATCGGCTTACATTCAATATCAAATTCCATGATTAACAAATGTCATATTGGAAATAACGATATAAATATATATCTTTCAAATTTCCATAACAACATCTGTATAATCACGAATTCCAACATCGAAATATTCCGAAGACAAATTCGATTCAAATCCACTCCAATGCAATCATTGGAAATTCTGGTTATTTTTAAAACCCTTTTCAAATTCAATTTATTTATTTAAAAATAAATAGAATTATAATTCTAGTTCAAAACTAGTTCATTTCGATAAAAATCTATTTTTATCTTTTCAAATATGGAATTTTTTTCATCCCAATCCTTTCTAAATCATTTCTTATGATTTTACACAAATTATTACTATTTTTAATAATTTTATCAAGGCCCGTACAGTCGATTTCCATCAACGGCCATCGAACTGCACTTACAGCGACCTTTTTCAAATTTGATTTAGACATAATTCCAAATCCAACCGTTAGATTTCAAATTTCTAATATTCATTAGAAAGCTCTTTTCGATACGAACCCAACGGTTCCGGTTTTAAGAGAATCCGACGGTCGGATCTCCCGTAATATCCGTTCGAAGTCAATGGTCGAAATTCGCGAACTGCCGCGGCGAGGCGCGTTCTATTCAGGCCATTATATAATATATATTATATATATAATATATATAATATATACTTCGTCGATTTCAATTCAAAACGTGCTTTATAAATCGTTTTTAAATTCATTTTCAAAACGGTTTCAACTTCATATTCAATTTCATATCAAAATTGAATATTCCAATTTAAATTCATTTCAAATTGATTTCAATTCAAATTGATTTCTAATTCAATTTCAGTTCAATTTCAATTCAATTCAATTACAATTCGAATTCATTTTTATTCCATTTCGATTCGAATTCATTTATATTCAATTTCAATTCGAATTCTTTTATATTCAATTTCAATTCGAATTTATTTATATTCAATTCTTTTCAAAATATCAGATTTTGAAATCACTTTCGATATTCATTTTAAAATGAATAAAATTGATATAAATATCGTTCACGTCAAAATGGCGTCAATCTAATCAATATGGCTTCATATATTTCTATTTTCAAATATTCCTTTTTCAAATATTTCTTTTTCAAATATTTCTATTTTCAAATATTTCTATTTCAAATATTTCTTTTTCGAAATTGGAATGAGGCCCAATCAATTACCATATAATGTTAATTATATGGATTTTCTACATCACATGTATATATCAACAACGATGAATAATCAACCATCATTCAAAGTGCATTTTACACTGTATAAGCATCAAATATAAATATTCAACGCTTATAACAGTCTGTCAATCAATCGATCGACATACAACTAAACAATCGGGATTAGTGTACGTCAAATATCATCCCAATACCCGTGTGGGGTTTCAAACAATCAAACACAGATTTTATTTGTGCAGTTGGGCGATGTGTAAAATTTATCGTCCCAATCATTGTCCTTCAAATAGGTGTACATAAACAAATCGTCTGGTTTGTAAATGAATATTTATTTATTCACATTCACGTTAAAAATTATATTTTTAACGATCAAATATTTTATTCAACCTATGAATATTCTATTTGGTTCATTTATTAAATAAAACGTTATCTTTATTTTTCTAACTTATTTTTAGAAAATTTCGACGGCATAACGGCACGATACTAGAAACGGGACAAGGCCTAGCCTTATCCCCGGTCTAGTGAAGGCCCACGCCATTCACACATCAATCAAATCAATTTCATTTCACCAAACAATTCAATTCAAACCAAATAATCTAACCAACTACACAACCAAACAATTTAACAAACAAGCCATCCATGGTCTGTGGATGACGGGTGTCGGGTGCTACTAAACACCGTCTGCATCCTAGTATATATATATAACTAGAATAAGAATTTTGAGTGAGGAGTTCTCACCGATAGCTATCCTAACTCCACGGCACTTCTAATGCTGGAAATCTTCACTGTTCTCGTCTCTTATCACTTTCTTCGCCCGTAGCCACTACATGTATAAAAATCGAAATTTTACTTCGCTATTCAATATATAAAAATCATATTTTTTACTTCGATGTTCAATATATAAAAATCACATTTTTACTTCGATGTTCAATATATAAAAATCACATTTTTACTTCGATGTTCAATATATATAAAATCACATTTTTACTTCGATGTTCAATATATAAAAATCACATTTTTACTTCGATGTTCAATATATAAAAATCACATTTTTACTTCGATGTTCAATATATAAAAATCACATTTTTACTTCGATGTTCAATATATAAAAATCTCATTTTTACTTCGATGTTCAATATATAAAAATCACATTTTTACTTCGATGTTCAATATATAAAAATCGAATTTTACTTCGATGTTCAATATATAAAAATCACATTTTTACTTCGATGTTCAATATATAAAAATCACATTTTTACTTCGATGTTCAATATATAAAAATCGAATTTTACTTCGATGTTCAATATATAAAAATCACATTTTTACTTCGATGTTCAATATAAAAAAATCGCATTTTTACTTCGATGTTCAATATATAAAAATCACATTTTTTCTTCGATGTTCAATATATAAAAATCGAATTTTACTTCGATGTTCAATATATAAAAATCACATTTTTCCTTCGATGTTCAATATATAAAAATCACATTTTTACTTCGATGTTCAATATATAAAACTCGAATTTTTACTATGCTATTCAATATATAAAAATCGAATTTTTACTATGCTATTCAATATATGAAAATCGAATTTTTACTTTAAAATGTTCATCATCCAAAACTCTATTAAATAATTTATTACTTTAATTGACTTGCTGAAAATAATTAATAGACTTCATTAACCAATTAGTAATCTAATTAATTACCTTCATTAAGGCCTAATCAGCCCTTTTTCTTCCCTCGCTCAAAAAGTCTGGAATGGCGAACCCCTTGCTCGACAAAAGAACTCCTCCTTTGCGCACTACTTTATAGCTGACCGAAGTTGGAGGAACGGGGATGACCTCGTCGATCGGAGGTGGCCAAGACACGGCGGTTTCAGGCTCTACGGGAGCTGCTGGGTGTAAAGACGAGGAAGGAGGAGCAGCGAGGTCTGGGAGGAAGGGGAGGGGTCACCGACGTGGGGGAGGCGGTGCGTTGGGTTGAGGGCTGCGATGGTTAGGGCTGCAGCGGGTTTTGGGGGAGGGGTCAATGGAAAACGAGGGCATCTGAGGTGGACAGGGGGGTGGGAACGGCGCGGCGCCTCGTACGGCGGAGGGAGGCTGCGACTAGGTCAACGGTAGAAGGGGAGCGGGTTTCGATCGTTCGAACGAGGAGAAGGGTGGCTGAGGGAAGCGGCGGAGGCAGGGTGGCGGTTGGGGAGTCGATGGGGAGGGCGACGTCGGCGAGCGGTTCCGTCGATCTCGAGACTCTTTTTTTTTCTATTAAAAACGGGAATGAAAGGATAAGGGGAGGGAGGGCTTAAATGAAATTATATATATAATATTATTTAATTTATTTATTTTAATTCCATAAAGCAACTTTCTATTTCGAACTCGAAATCAAGCCCACCGCCTGTCGTCCATAGTGTTTTATCCCCATTCCGAACACAATGGAATATGTATCGCAAGCTGATTCGATCGTTTGAATCAGTTTCCGTCAAGATCTACATATAACTCTATATATTGAATTTGAACGCGCATTTTAATTTACCGGGGTCACACTCTAACTCTATAAATTGTAGAAAAATATTTTCTAGCTTCGTATTGACGATACGGTCCTAACAAAACTAGTTTCGTCGAATTCTGAGACCGTTTGAAAAATGGCCAATTTCCAGTCGATTAAAATCAACTGAAAATGGTCAAACGCGTTTTCCTTCGCCACACTCACATATTGAATCGAAAAATTATGAAATTTGAAATCTAACAATTACTTTACATCACGGATCCAATAAAAGTGGTTTCGTCGAAATCCGAGGTCGTTTGCAAAATTTTCGTTTTTAAGGGCCTGAATTCCATAGCGACTATTCAAAATTTTCAACTGGACATATCTTTTGATCCCCGCTATGAAATTTTGATTTTTCGGATTCGTTGGAAAGATATTATCAAATAGATCCTATTATTTTTTGTTTCACTAAAATCTGGATTGTTTTGCACCCGGTACATTCAATTGAAGTTTGAAATCGAATTATCAAACTACCACGCCATTTTCAATTCCTTTTATAATTATATATAATTATTTATATTCTAACGTCGATCTATCTAACTATATACGATTGAATTTTATTCAAAAGAAATTTTCTCGTCGATATTATTTAAAATAATTCATTTTAAATAATCAAACTTTGCTAAAATTGCCAAAATAAAAATTTTAAACTAGCCCAGATTTTCGGGTTGTTACAATCTCCCCCACTTAAAACTTTTCGTCCCCGAAAAGGAACAAAGTCAAAAGTGGTTTGATTAATCAACTCTACGTTCGATCTGGCTTCCATCCTTCAACTTTTCAGTTTCTGAGAATTTTCAAATTCTTCAAAAATTTGGCTAACACCCTAAATTTTTGAAAAATTTCGCCATAACCTCCCCTGCACCGGGAGCCACGTGAAAATACCGAAATTGCCATATAGGCCTTCTAATCTCAAAAAGAAAAAGAAAAAGAAAAAGCCAAGCGGCTAGCCAATAGGCTCATAAAATCATCATCACCCCAAACAAAACAGTAAATTATGGTAAACATGTACCTATTTGTCGGGCAAACAAATTTTATTCACTGCTCTAGCCTCCTTGCTATGACCTGTTCAATGTAAGTACAAGTATATGCAAGCAAATGCAATAAATTTTCAATACAATTCACTATTTGATACAATTTGGCTATATGGTTCAAATTTTAATTATTCAAACAATAATCAAACAACACAAACATCAATCCATTAGTTGATTAGCTTTTGAAATTCATAACTTTGATACATAGTCAAAAATCAGATTTTTGATGCCAAATCACAACAATAGCTCCTATCTAATTTTGGTTCTCACACCAGTCAATAGGAAATATATAGAAAGTCCACCTTCGTCACTCGAACATGAATTCTAATGATGGAGCTCCATCATCAGAATCATCTCCGGGCGATTCGAGTGTAATTCTATATCTATCCAATATATTAAAATTTCAAATACACGTTTGCAAGGCGTATATGCAAAATCTTTATATACTGGACTGTCCAAATCAATATAAATAAATAATCAAATACGAATAATTGATTTAGATTTTCAAAACAAAAATGGTTTTCACTTTAAAAATATACTCTTCACACTCGTTCTAGGATACTACTGATCCTATCTCTAACGAGTCATTCCCATTGGATATTACTAATCCAATATCTGATGAATTCTTTCGTATGGTTCTAATGTGCCTTGTTCTCTAGCTTTGTAAACCAAAGCTCTGATACCAACTGTGACGGAAAGGAATTTCGCTCGGTCCGAACCAGTCGCTAAACCGACCCAGACCGTTCGAAACGCCCTATCGTTTTGCGAACACGACAAAATAGAACGCAGACGGAAGAACATTTCATTGTATATTACAACAATGCATCAGATTACAAGAATATACAGAGTATAAAAGAATATTACACAGAAATATCAGAGATTTAAATTACATTTAAATACATAGCAACGGAAAATAATACAATACATAACTAGAAGAGATATACGGATACAAAGCTTTCCGGATATCATTCCAGCTGTAAACCAGGATCCTGTGAATAAAAATCTGCAAAACCAAAACTACTAGCTGCCCGTGTCAAAATAAGGGCACCCAGAGTTTAGGTTAAAACAATAAACTCCAGGTCAGTCATGGGACTGGTGTGAGAACTAAAACAGTTATTAATCTTTATTTTTAAAGTTGGGTAAATCAAGGGACCACGCCGTATAACACGGAACGGGTTTCCTCCCGAGAACACCAGTGCATAAAACAAACAGCGCAATGCTAAATAAAGAAAAAATGAAGCTGTTATAAGACCCAGGTCCTATCACACAATGCAACGCAAGCTGGGGGATAGGGTTTTCCCTTATAACAGCCAAAGAATGCTTGATACGTTTAAAACAAATCATTTTGATACTATTATAAGTGTATAGTGTATAAAACAACTTCAAATCATAAGTATCAATCATAGGCGGCATGAATGCCCCATACCACTATGTCGCCATATATAGGTTACACAATCGAAATCGCAAAGTCACGTATTTGGAAATTGGGTTTCCCTCTATGAACCGAGGCAAAAGATAGTCCTCAACCGATTCGAGACTGTCTAGCCCGAGTCTCAGGAGCAGAACGCATCGCCCCTTGGATCGTCAGGGCCGGTCCACCGATGTGGATTAAACTTAAATCCTGAACACTGCGTTTCTCCGCCCTTTGGGGCGTAAATGAGCCAACGAATGACTCCATTGGACCCGGATCGTCCGATCAAACCGAGGCGCCTCGCAACAGCAACAACCACACAGGTGAAAAGTATATAAATGTCAGGGCTGGTAGGTCACTGACACCACCCTAGCTAGAAAGAAATGCATGCCCTCCCTGAGGTCCTCTCCCGTTTTTGGTTCACAACCGTGGTGCGAGGCTCGCGAATTCACGTCACACAAAGTTGTGCCACACAGGCTGTGCTTTGATCATCACCACAAGACTTTGCTTTTCAACAGAAGCCTCGATCAATTGCCACTTAGGCATGCCACACAGGCAATTCACTCCATGCGTTTGATATCCATCAACATATAACCCCTGAGCTCGTACGTCTCAGAGAAGGGCGTTAAGCAAGAGAAGAAATTCTCCGCCGCCAAACAGATATATATTTAATAGAGATCAATCGCACGGACTAAAATCCAATGTCAGACACACAGTCCATTTACAAGTTCGCTCTGGGTCTGAACGAAACCGGAGGCACCTAGTACCCCATGTATCCATCGATCTCCAAGCACGTCTGGACGATCACTAACTGTTTCCATCTTCTTGGGTGTACAGCCCAATCAAGATCATCAGTAATTACCCAAAAGACGTGAAGACCTCCGGTCTTCGACCATCGTCTTCATCTTCGACTTATCGTCGTATCAGTTATTCAGAATTGGATAAACCCGGTCTTCCCGAATAACTCGCGTATATTTTAAATAAGTGTTACACAAACCCAACATACGCCTCATTCCAATTCATCAGTAACTAACCGTAAATTAATCAAGAGAATAATTCCCCAAATATTAACCCCGAAGGCCGAAACCAACATCAGATCAATATCCAGAAAACCATTCTGCTTGGCTAACCGGCAGTTTGTTTCTAAATTTCACATTCATAGGGAAAGGTTCCCATTAATTTTATCCAAGATATATTCCTTGAATTTATTCTTTAATCTTCTTTTGAATTTTGATTCAACTAGTCGGGATTAACGAACCTTACCGAAGTAATCATTTGTTTTAATTTCCCAATCCCAACCTATTCATCCCATGAAGTAAAACTGATTATACTTCATATCTAACACCACGGTGTTATCGGTAAATTCAATTACCATTTCACGTTCAAAACTAATTAAAGATTTAACTAACGTCTGGAGCAAAACTGGTGATACTCCATTTCGATTATTTCAATCTAATTAAAGATTCATTAAAACTCCACTTAGTTTTAATCGCTAACCGGGTTAAAGAATCAGTGTCATTTAAAACACGGTTCACGATAAACCCAAAATCACATCACATTAATTATCGGGTTAAAGAACAAGTGTTATTTAAAACACTGTTCACGATAAACCCAAAAATCAATATCAATTCAATTAAATATTATTTAATTGGTACACTTCATTAAATCTAAATAAAAAGATTTAATCTTTTCTCAACTGGGTTCAAGAACAGTGTTAATGAAGACACCATTCACGACAAACCCAAATCACATTTGATATTCAATACAAGGCTCTGAATAGAAAATATATCGGCTTACATTTAATATCAAATTCCACGATTAACAAATGTCGTATTGGAAATAATGATATAAATATATATCTTTCAAATTTCCATAACAACATCTGTATAATCACGAATTCCAACATCGAAATATTCCGAAGACAAATTCGATTCAAATCCACTCCAATGCAATCATTGGAAATTCTGGTTATTTTTAAAACCCTTTTCAAATTCAATTTATTTATTTAAAAATAAATAGAATTATAATTCTAGTTCAAAACTAGTTCATTTCGATAAAAATCTATTTTTATCTTTTCAAATATGGGATTTTTTCATCCTAATCCTTTCTAAATCATTTCTTATGATTTTACACAAATTATTACTATTTTTAATAATTTTATCAAGGCCCGTACAGTCAATTTTCATCAACGGCCATCGAACTGCACTTACAGCGACCTTTTTCAAATTTGATTTAGACATAATTCCAAATCCAACCGTTAGATTTCAAATTTCTAATATTCATTAGAGAGCTCTTTTCGATACGAACCCAATGGTTCCGGTTTTAGGAGAATCCGATGGTCGGATCTCCCGTAATATCCGTTCGAAGTCAATGGTCGAAATTCGCGAACTACCGCGGCGAGGCGCGTTCTATTCAGGCCATTATATTCTATATTTAATATATATTATATATTTAATATATATAATATATATAATATATACTTCGTCGATATCAATTCAAAACGTGCTTTATAAATCGTTTTTAAATTCATTTTCAAAACGGTTTCAACTTCATATTCAATTTCAAATCAAAATTGAATATTCCAATTTAAATTCATTTTAAATTCTTTTCAAATTGATTTCAATTCAAATTGATTTCAATTCAAATTGATTTCTAATTCAATTTCAGTTCGATTTCAATTCAATTCAATTACAATTCGAATTCATTTTAATTCCATTTCGATTCGAATTCATTTATATTCAATTTCAATTCGAATTCTTTTATATTCAATTTCAATTCGAATTTATTTATATTCAATTCTTTTCAAAATATCAGATTTTGAAATCACTTTCGATATTCATTTTAAAATGAATAAAATCGATATAAATATCATTCACGTCAAAATGGCGTCAATCTAATCAACACGGCTTCATATATTTCTATTTTCAAATATTCCTTTTTCAAATATTTCTTTTTCAAATATTTCTATTTTCAAATATTTCTATTTCAAATATTTCTTTTTCGAAATTGGAATGAGGCCCAATCAATTACCATATAATGTTAATTATATGTATTTTCTACAGCACATGTATATATCAACAACGATGAATAATCAACCATCATCCAAAGTGCATTCTACACTGTATAAGCATCAAATATAAATATTCAACGCTTATAACAGTCTGTCAATCAATCGATCGACATACAACTAAACAATCGGGATTAGTGTACGTCAAATATCATCCCAATACCCGTGTGGGGTTTCAAACAATCAAACACAGACTTTATTTGTGCAGTTGGGCGATGTGTAAAATTTATCGTCCCAATCAATGTCCTTCAAATAGGTGTACATAAACAAACCGTCCGGTTTGTAAATGAATATTTATTTATTCACATTCACGTTAAAAATTATATTTTTAACGATCAAATATTTTATTCAACCTATGAATATTCTATTTGGTTCATTTATTAAATAAAACGTTATCTTTTTTTCTAACTTATTTTTAGAAAATTTCGGCGGCATAACGACACGATACTAGGAACGGGACAAGGCCTAGCCTTATCCCCGGTCTAGTGAAGGCCCACGCCATTCACACATCAATCAAATCAATTTCATTTTACCAAACAATTCAATTCAAACCAAATAATCTAACCAACTACACAACCAAACAATTTAACAAACAAGCCATCCATGGTCTGTGGATGACGGGTGTCGGGTGCTACTAAACACCATCGGCATCCTAGTATATATATATAACTAGAATAAGAATTTTGAGTGAGGAGTTCTCACCGATAGCTATCCTAACTCCACGGCACTTCTAATGCAGGAAATCGTCATTGTTCTCGTCTCTTATCATTTTCTTCGCCCGTAGCCACTACATGTATAAAAATCGAATTTTTACTTCGCTATTCAATATATAAAAATCATATCTTTACTTCGATGTTCAATATATAAAAATCACATTTTTACTTCGATGTTCAATATATAAAAATCACATTTTTACTTCGATGTTCAATATATAAAAATCACATTTTTACTTCGATGTTCAATATATAAAAATCACATTTTTACTTCGATGTTCAATATATAAAAATCACATTTTTACTTCGATGTTCAATATATAAAAATCACATTTTTACTTCGATGTTCAATATATAAAAATCGAATTTTTACTTCGATGTTCAATATATAAAAATCACATTTTTTACTTCGATGTTCAATATATAAAAATCACATTTTTACTTCGATGTTCAATATATAAAAATCACATTTTTTCTTCGATGTTCAATATATAAAAATCACATTTTTACTTCGATGTTCAATATATAAAAATCACATTTTTACTTCGATGTTCAATATATAAAAATCGAATTTTTACTTCGATGTTCAATATATAAAAATCACATTTTTACTTCGATGTTCAATATATAAAAATCACATTTTTACTTCGATGTTCAATATAAAAAAATCGCATTTTTACTTCGATGTTCAATATATAAAAATCACATTTTTACTTCGATGTTCAATATATAAAAATTGAATTTTACTTCGATGTTCAATATATAAAAATCACATTTTTACTTCGATGTTCAATATATAAAAATCACATTTTTACTTCGATGTTCAATATATAAAAATCACATTTTTACTTCGATGTTCAATATATAAAAATCGAATTTTTACTATGCTATTCAATATATAAAAATCGAATTTTTACTATGCTATTCAATATATAAAAATCGAATTTTTACTTTAAAATGTTTATCATCCAAAACTCTATTAAATAATTTATTACTTTAATTAACTTGCTGAAAATAATTAATAGACTTCATTAACCAATTAGTAATCTAATTAATTACCTTCATTAAGGCCTAATCAGCCCTTTTTTTCCCTCGCTCAAAAAGTCTGGAATGGCGAACCCCTTGCTCGACAAAAGAACTCCTCCTTTGCACACTACTTTATAGCTGACCGAAGTTGGAGGAACGGGGATGACCTCGTCGATCGGAGGTGGCCAAGCCACGGCGGTTTCAGGCTCTACGGGAGCTGCTGGGTGTAAAGATGAGGAAGGAGGAGCAGCGAGGTCTGGGAGGAAGGGGAGGGGTCACCGACGTGGGGGAGGCGGTGCGTTGGGTTGAGGGCTGCGATGGTTAGGGTTGCAGCGGGTTTTGGGGGAGAGGTCAATGGAAAACGAGGGCATTTGAGGTGGACAGGGGGGAGGGAATGGCGCGGCGCCTTGTACGGTGGAGGGAGGCTGCGACTAGGTCAACGACAGAAGGGGAGCGGGTTTCGATCGTTCGAACGAGGAGAAGGGAGGCTGAGGGTAGCGGCGGAGGCAGGGCGGCGGTGGGGGAGTCGATGGGGAGCGCGGCGTCGGCGAGCGGTTCCGTCGATCTCGAGATTCTTTTTTTTTTCTGTTAAAAACGGGAATGAAAGGATAAGGGGAGGGAGGGCTTAAATGAAATTATATATATAATATTATTTAATTTATTTATTTTAATTCCATAAAGCAATGTTCTATTTCGAACTCGAAATCAAGCCCACCGCCTGTCGTCCATAGCGTTTTACCCCCATTCCGAACACAATGGAATATGTATCGCAAGCTGATTCGATCGTTTGAATCAGTTTCCGTCAAAATCTACATATAACTCTATATATTGAATTTGAACGCGCATTTCAATTTACCGGGGTCACACTCTAACTCTATAAATTGTAGAAAAATATTTTCTAGCTTCGTATTGACGATACGGTCCTAACAAAACTAGTTTCGTCGAATTCTGAGACCGTTTGAAAAATGGCCAATTTCCAGTCGATTAAAATCAACTGAAAATGGTCAAACGCGTTTTCCTTCGCCACACTCACATATTGAATCGAAAAATTATGAAATTTGAAATCTAACAATTACTTTACATCACGGATCCAACAAAAGTGGTTTCGTCGAAATCCGAGGTCGTTTGCAAAATTTCCATTTTTAAGGGCCTGAATTCCATAGCGACTATTCAGAATTTTCAACTGGACATATCTTTTGATCCCCGCTATGAAATTTTGATTTTTCGGATTCGTTGGAAAGATATTATCAAATAGATCCTATTATTTTTGGTTTTACTAAAATCCGGATTGTTTTGCACCCGGTACATTCAATTGAAGTTTGAAATCGAATTAGCGAACTACCGCGCCATTTTCAATTCCTTTTATAATTATATATAATTATTTATATTCTAACGTCGATCTATCTAACTATATACGATTGAATTTTATTCAAAAGAAATTTTCTCATCGATATTATTTAAAATAATTCATTTTAAATAATCAAACTTCGCTAAAATTGCCAAAATAAAAATTTTAAACTGGCCCAGATTTTCGGGTTGTTACACAACCGCCGTCGCTTTTGACCGCTTACAATCAGCCCAGTAATCGTGCCCCACCCTGCCTAGTTTAGGGTACCATGATACCTAATTG
This sequence comes from Allium sativum, assembly GCA_030737875.1. Taxonomy (NCBI): domain Eukaryota; kingdom Viridiplantae; phylum Streptophyta; class Magnoliopsida; order Asparagales; family Amaryllidaceae; genus Allium; species Allium sativum. The sequence goes on from CM060926.1 coordinate 537,332,285, forward strand.
TGTTACTGCTGAAACGGGTCCCCGTTACTAGATTTTCTAGCCAAACATGTTAAGTGGTTAAGTGTCTGAATGAACCTAACCCCCACCCATCCAAATTATTTAACATGTTGAATTTGGTTAAGTATTTATTAAATTGACTTAACCCTATCAGTCCTAACTCAGCTCTAATTGTCTTATTAGAGCACCAACCTCTCAGATTAGACAGATATTGTTGTGGCTGCCTGTATGCTGGTTGGGTCCGGACAGTCTTACGCCACAACTCAGTTTAACCTCGGGTCTTTATTGGGCCCCATGCCTTAACCTCTCACATTGGATAGCTATTGTTTTGACAACTGGACAGCCGGGCGGGTCCGGGCAAGTTTACGTCACAACTCAATCCAACCTCGGGTTAAGCGCGTTCGTATTTTCTAATTTACATTTTAATTATGTAAATTATTCAAATTTAAATTACTGTCACATTCATTTCCAATTAATCTCATTAATTAAAGTAATTAATGCCTTTTTATGCCATAAATCACTTATGTGATTAATGACCAATTTATGGCAAGTTTTCCTAAAATTATCATTTTAACCCAACGTTACCCCATCCAATATTAAGCTAACCATCTCAGCCTAATTTACGTTCGCATGATTTTTGGTGTAAAGTATTAGGCTAAAAACTTAGCCTAATTTAATATACGCAAATTGGCATAAATTAGCATAAACATGACAAGGGTATAACTTTGGTATTGATGGCATAATCAATATGAACATAATAGGGTGTACTTGCAAAATAACTAACATGAACATTTTAGGGGTGAACTTGCAAAATAACTAACATGAACATTATAATGTCATAGGTACAAACTTGCAGAAAGACTAACATAAACATTATAATGTCATAGGTATGAGCTTGCACTTATAGGCTAACTCAACATATATGTTTTTTTTTACATAGGCCATATTAACAACATACATGAGAATTAGCAATATGAACTAATCCATATACATATGTTAATTTGCAACATAGGCAAATCAACATACGTATATGTGAGTTAGCAACATAGGCTAATCAACATACACATGTGTTAATTAGTAACATAGATTTAAACATACTTGCAAATTAATCCCAACATATGATAAGTGTGAACATGGCATAAGTTTTGCATAAACATGAACATATAGATTTGACAATTGGTCGCATAACTTCACTACATAAACTTGCATAATAAACTACACAATTATCATAAGATGTTACAATCCAAGTCCATGCTTATACAAATAATCTAATCCAATAATCCCAAATTTAACATGATAATAGAATCAAGTCACTGGCATAGATTAATATTATAAAACATAATAAACATCATACTTAATAATTCTCAATTCAACATGATAATAGAATCAAATCACAAACGTATATTAATAACATAACGAGTATCGTACTATTATCATTTCATCGCAACACATGATATTCATATTAATTCGCATTCTAAAAATGTAGCTAAACTTACAATCGTAGACGGTCTTGTTTTCTGAGTTCTGAAATTCTGAATTTGCAAAGCTTTCCTTTGGGAAGACGTTGCTTTGATTCTAATTTGTTGTTGCTTTTTAATCTTTTAGTTTGTATTCGCTATGTTGTTCGTCTCTTTCAAGTGGAGGCTCCCTCTAGTTCTCAGCAGACAGCATGGTGGCTCCAATTCTTATTTATTTATTTTGTGAATTTTTAGTTTGAGGCCTACGGTCTTTTTATAGAGTTGCAAGTTAATTTGAGCCATCGATGAAGCTAGGGTTAACCAGAGCCGTCCGTTGTAAAGAGAAGCCAATTATGTTCACCATTTCTTTCTTAATGTACATTTACTATTATTTGTCAATCCATATAAATATGTACGCATTAGATACATCTCCCCTTTACACATTTATTATTATTTTTGTATGCACATTAGATACATCTCCCCTTTACACATTTATTATTATTCTTGTATGCACATTAGATACATCTCCCCTTTACACATTTATTTTTGTATTAGCAACTTTAGTGTTAACGGAAATACGGGGTGTTACATTCTCCCCTCCTTAAAGAATTTCGTCCGCGAAATCTCCAAGTCCAGGAGAACATATATCCTACCATCCAAATGTCCATCTACTCAATCATCAAACACGAGTGTCCATTGTCCTTAAAAGACTTCTAATGCTTCATGATCATATGCATCGTGTGTGTACATGTCCTTATCTAATGCAAAAATCAGGCGGTCTACTGATTCAGTTGACCTCCTTAATGCAAATTTTGTAAGTGTCATGAATCCATTATGTATACAAACTTTTTCCTATTCATAATTCTACATGAGTGCGCAACCATTCAAACAAATGCGACATCCATATGACAACATATTATGCTTCAACCATATACAAACATAAATACATATATGCATATGCAATATGAAGTGACTGAGCCGATCTAAAACCCTAGATTGTGTGTGTATATGCATCCAAGAGCAACCACTAGCAAACATTTGCAACCACTTGCAACCATCATCCATAACATGTTTCAATTACATGTTTACATCCAAAGGGGTTTCCTCCTAAGGATAAAAGGGTAAGGTCAGGGAGATATACCTAAAAAGATAAATACTAACATGACTTTAAGGAAAAAGAGAGATCAAAGATGTACCCTCAAAAAGAAAAGGGTAGGCTGCGCATTCTATCCTCAGTTTCCCAAGTCGCGTCCTCCTCGGCGTCGCTCCACTGAACTTTGACGAGTTTGACTTCGCGGTTGCGTAGCTTTTTCACTTCAGTTCCTAAGATGCGAGTTGGAACTTTCCTCATAGTTGCTTCGCGTTCTACTTCAGCTTCTTCTAGAATGTTTGGCTCTACCACTTCCGTTGACTCATGTAGATACTTCCGGAGGTGAGAAACATGAAAGACATTGTGAACTCCGACCAGTCTCTCAGGTAACTCTAACCTATAGGCCATCTTCCCAATTTTCTCGACAATAGGAAACGGCCCTACAAATCTTGGTGCTAGCTTCCCTGTGGATCCAAAGCAAATGACGTTCCTTAAAGGAGATACCTTAAGGAAAACCCTGTCCCCAACCTCAAATTCAAGGTCGGTCCTTCTCTTGTCTACGTAGGATTTTTGTCTGTCTTGGGCTATCTTCATTCTTCTCCGTATTAAGTCTACTTTCTCTGAAGTCTCTCGGATCATATCTGGTCCAAGTATGAGCTTGTCAGTAGACTCCTACCAACAAGTGGGCGATCGGCACGGTCTTCCATATAAAGCTTCGAAGGGCGCCATTCCGATCGTGGCTTGGTAGCTGTTGTTGTAGGCAAATTCCACCAAAGGAAGATGGTCCTCCCAAGTCCCTCCAAAGTCAAGGACGCAAAGTCTCAAAAGGTCTTCCAAAATCCTGTTCACCCTTTCCGTCTGACCATCGGTTTGGGGGTGATAGGTCGTGCTCAAACATAACTGTGTGCCTACAGCTTCTTGCAGACTCCGCCAAAACTCGCTTGTGAAGATAGGATCTCTGTCGCTAATAATGCTGGAAGGTATTCCATGGAGTCGAACTATCTCCTTAAGATAAAGAGATGCTAGAGACGAGGCAGTCCTTCTACTCTTGACAGGTAAAATGTGGGCGCTTTTAGTAAGCCTATCCACTATTACCCAAATGCTAGTGTTGCCTCTTCTAGACCTAGGCAGCCCATCAATGAAGTCCATTGAAATGCTATCCCACTTCCACTGTGGGACCTCTAGAGGATGGAGCAGACTACTAGGCTTCTTCTGCTCCGCCTTGACTTGTTGGCAAATCATGCACTTAGAAACAAAATCTGCCACGTCCTTCTTCATGCCACTCCAAAAGAAAACTCTCTTTAAGTCCTTGTACATTTTGTCCCCGCCTGGTTGTATTGTCATCTTGGAATGATGTGCCTCCTCAAGAACTTTCTTCACCAACTCCTTTTCCAGTGGGACGCATAGTCTTCCATCCCGTCTTAACCACCCTTTGTCGTCGATGGTGTATCTATCGAGGTGACTAGAAGTCTCACCCCTGACGAGCTTATCAACCACTTCTACAAGCTGAGGGTCTTCTCGTTGTGCGGTCCCTATTGAGTCTAAGAGAGTGGGCCGCACTTCTAGCGATGCTAACAGACCGGGTACAAAATCAGAGGAGGGCCTAAAGTCAAAACTGGCTATAAACTCTAGGCTTCGCCTTTCAACAAATAGCGGGCTCAACGTTAGCTTCTTTCTACTCAAGGCATCTGCGACTACGTTGCCCTTGCCAGGAGTGTAGGAAATCTCGAAATCATACGAGGCAAGAAACTCCATCCACCTTTGTTGCCTTAAGTTAAGGTCCTTCTACGAGAAGAGATACTTCAAAGATTTATGGTCAGTATACAGTTCAAATTTCTCATCTAGGAGATAGTGGCGCCAAGACTTAAGCGCAAAGACGATGGCGGCCAACTCAAGGTCGTGGGTTGGGTAGTTCCTTTCATGAACTTTCAACTGTCTTCCGCCATAAGCTACTACCCTTCCTTCTTGCATTAGGACAGCACCTAGTCCTGTCCCGCATGCATCCGTGTATACTGTAAACATTTTGCTTCCATTCGGCAAGGTCCGAACTGGGGCTGTTGTAAGAGCCCTTTTTAATTGTTGGAAAGCAAACTCGCAATCCAAATCCCAAGAGAAAACTAGATTCTTCTTTGTTAGACTTGTAAGAGGAGCTGAGATTTTTGCAAAATCTCTGATGAACTTCCGATAAAAGCCTGCAAGCCCGAGGAAGCTTCGGACCTCGGTTGCATTCCTTGGTGCCTTCCAATCTTGCACCGCTACTACTTTTGCGGGGTCTACAGCTAACCCCTCTTTGGACACTATATACCCAAGAAATCTCACTTCTTCTCTCCAAAAGTGGCACTTGGAGAAATTAGCTTTTAACTGATGCGTTCTAAGAGTCTCCATGATTGCCTTTAGGTGCTGAGCATGCTCTTCCTCATTTTTTGAGAAGATCAAAATATCGTCTATGAAGACCACCACGAATTTATTGAGGAAATCTCTGAACACCCTACTCATTAGATCCACGAAGTAAGCGGGTGTGTTTGTCAAGCCAAAAGGCATGACAAGCCACTCAAAGAATCCGTTTGGGGTTCTGAAAGCTGTCTTATCGATGCTATCACCAACTACCCTTAGCTGACGAAATCCGGTCGCCAAATCAAGTTGGGAGAAAACCGATGCTCCTACAAGCTGGTCAAACAAATCGTCAATTCTGGGGAGAGGGTGCCTATTCTTTTTAGTCAGCTTGTTTAGCTCCCTATAGTCAACACATAGACGGAGTGAACCATCCGCCTTTGTAGCGAACACTACTGGAGCGCCCCATTCTGAAATGCTCCGCCTAATGAACCCCTTTTCTAAAAGCTCTTTAATCTTCTTACCGAGCTCTTTCCTTTCCCTCGGAGCCATGTGCCTAACAGGTAAAGCAATGGGCTTCGCATTGTCAATAAGATAGATGCGGAAGTCTATTTCCCGTTTCGGAGGTAAGCCCTTCACCTCATCAAAGACATCCGAATATTCTCGGACCACCTTAACTGACTGCAAATTCTCAACAGAAGCGTCAAGCGATTCAAGATAACTAAGCATAACCACATTCGAGGGATTACAAGTAATTTCCAGAGTGTTACCGAGTTGGGTTAAAAGCCTAACCACTCTTTTCTCACAATCAAGGATGGCACCATTACTGGATAGTCAGTCCATGCCCAAAATCAATCCATACCACGAGAAGCCCAAAACAAAGGTACTACATCTAAATTCTACACTTAGAATAGAGATTTTCAAATTCATACAGATCATTGACAAATAAGCTGGGCCTCCAATTGGATTGGAGACAACCAAGGGATCCTCTACCATACTAGTTTCTAGGTGCAGAGATTCTACTAAAGCAGATGAAATAAAGGAGTGTGATGCACCAGAATCAAATAAAGTGCGAACTGGGTGATCATAAAGATAAACTACACTTTCTACAGAAGTATTTCTACCTCGCTGTTGCAGAGGAGGTGCCTTCAGTGCATGAACTTGTCCACCCGAAGTGGATGCAGCTTTCTGCGCCTGCCCTCGCCTCTTAGGGCAGTCCTTAGCTATGTGTCATGTTTCTCCACAATGAAAGCAACCACCATTCATCTTTGCCTTCTTCTTCCTGTAGTCTTTCACCACATGTCCAACCACACCACAGAAATTACACTTTCTTGTTTCGCGAGCTTTGTTGTTTTTCCCGCCCTTCTTAAAGTCTGTTTTCTTAGGCTGTAAAGCTTCTTTCTTTCCCTGAGACCCTTCCGCCTTTGTCTCCTTCTTGCCTTTATCCTCCTCATGTAGTAACGCCATCTATACCAGCCTTTCATATGTAACTCCCATAGGTATATGGGTCATGGCCAGTCTATGAAGCGGCTCATTTAGTCCCTTGACAAAGCAGAGAGCCTTCTTGTGTTGGGTGTTGGCTATGTCCAGTCCGAACCTAGCCAGCTGATCAAACTGGTTGACGTACTCTTTGACGGTCATACTCCCTTGCTTAAGGGATAGGAACCTCTCCATTTGAAGACTTCTCTCAGCTTCTGAAAGGAACTTCAGCTCAAATCTAAATCTGAAATCTTCCCACGTTTCTACTGGTCTTTCTGCATTGGTGACTTCCCACCAGTAGGAAGCCTCTCCTTTGAGCAACCATACTGCCAGTCTTACCTTCTGTCTGTCTTCTACCTCGAAGATAATGAAAAGATCTTCGGTCTCTTTCAACCAGTTCCTGGATGCTACGAAGGACTCGGTTCCATGAAAGTCTTTCCCATCCATAGCTTTAAAATCTCTACAAGTCTTGGCAAAAGCATTTCCTCTCGAAGGAGGAGGAAGAGGAGGAGGAGGAGGGGGAATTTCAGCAACTGGGGGAGGAGGAGGAGGAGGAATTGCTGCAGCTGGGGGAGGAAGATTCGCTAGGCCCGCCTCATTGGCCCTAGCTTCCAAGTACCTTCTAAACCAACCAGGTACAGTCACACCTTCCGGAAGGTTAAATTCTTCCGACATGCTGAAACGAAAAAGGAAAGATTCAAAACGAAGGATAGATAATTCACATGGCTTTGGGGGATTATGCCTTTCTAAAACTATAAAACAATTTTTTTTCTTGAAAAATGCTTCTTTAAATTTTAATTTGAATATAGTTTCAAAAACTTTTTATCTAGTCTGGTAAACCTATGCTCTGATACCAAGTGAAACACCCCACCTCTATTAAGGTCACTCACAAAGGGAATGCCTTAATTTTGGTGGAGGTTTATAAGTAAAAGACACAGATAAAACACAAGACAGATATAAACACATATAAATTTTCAGCAAAAAAACCAACAGACTTTTATTATCATAAATACGTGTTTATACAGAACATTTCCAACATCAAAACAAACTTCCAATTATTACAACCATAATACTGTCTTGATTTTAAAGGTTAAAGAAGCATGAAACATAAATAAAGCTGCATAATCCCCATAAATGATATCCAAAGCCATGGTCCAAATGAAAGAAATCCAAGCAATACATTCTCTCTCTTCAAGCTGGATGAAAAACTGACTAAGCTGCGGTGTTTCCTCCCTGTGGACCTTGGGGGGGGGGGGGGAACGGAAGAAAAGAAGACAAAAGGAAAATGGGTCAGACATAAGTCTGGTAAGTCTACCTATATTCCTAGAATGTTAATAATAAAAAGATCATGACTTGCATAAAGTGAGAACAGGACGATATTAGGATAATAGACTATCCTAGAACTAGATAAGGTGTCCTAGAACGAACATCCCTTTGCACCCTATTTTAAATCTCTATCTCTGCACCTACTAATTCTTATACCAACAGGCACCCCGTGATTGGGGTGAAGTGATCCCTTTCTCTTTCTTTAAAAGATCGGCTCCTACTTGTATATTCACATGTGTCCTACGGCCCTATATGGTAGATACCTATGCTGGTCCCACCATGGGGTGTATCAAGTCCCATGGTGGCGGCCCCGACACAATTCTAGCATGCATAGGGTATACTACTGATGCTCCAGTGCCCTGACTTGTCTGCCCCAGAGTGTGTGCACACCCGCACTCTATTAGAACCCACACTGTGCACCAACTGCCATCGCTTTTGACCGCTTACAATCAGCCCAGTAATCGTGCCCCACCCTGCCTAGTTTAGGGTACCATGATACCTAATTGGGTTACTGCTGAAACGGGTCCCCGTTACTAGGTTTTCTAGTCAAACATGTTAAGTGGTTAAGTGTCTAAATGAACCTAACCCTCACCCATCCAAATTATTTAACATGTTGAATTTGGTTAAGTATTTATTAAATTGACTTAACCCTATCAGTCCTAACTCTGCTCTAATTGTCTTATTAGAGCACCAACCTCTCAGATTAGACAGATATTGTTGTGGCTGCCTGTATGCCGGTTGGGTCCGGGCAGTCTTACGCCACAACTCAGTTTAACCTTGGGTCTTTATTGGGCCCCATGCCTTAACCTCTCACATTGGATAGTTATTGTCGTGACAACTGGACAGCCGGGCGGGTCCGGGCAGGTTTACGTCACAACTCAATCCAACCTCGGGTTAAGCGCGTTCATATTTTCTAATTTACATTTTAATTATGTAAATTATTCAAATTCAAATTACTGTCACATTCATTTCCAATTAATCTCATTAATTAAGGTAATTAATGCCTTTTTATGCCATAAATCACTTATGTGATTAATGATCAATTTATGGCAAGTTTTCCTAAAATTATCATTTTAACCCAACGTTACCCCGTCCAATATTAGGCTAACCATCTCAGCCTAATTTACGTTTGCATGATTTTTGGTGTAAAGTATTAGGCTAAAAACTTAGCCTAATTTAATATACGCAAATTGGCATAAATTAGCATAAACATGACAAGGGTATAACTTTGGTATTGATGGCATAATCAATATGAACATAATAGGGTGTAATTGCAAAATAACTAACATGAACATTTTAGGGGTGAACTTGCAAAATAACTAACATGAACATTATAATGTCATAGGTACAAACTTGCAAAAAGACTAACATAAACATTATAATGTCATAGGTATGAACTTGCACTTATAGGCTAACTCAACATATAAGTGTTTTTTTTACATAGGCCATATTAACAACATACATAAGAATTAGCAATATGAACTAATCCATATACATATGTTAATTTGCAACATAGGCAAATCAACATACGTATATGTGAGTTAGCAACATAGGCTAATCAACATACACATGTGTTAATTAGTAACATAGATTTAAACATACTTGCAAATTAATCCCAACATATATGTGAACATGGCATAAGTTTTGCATAAACATGAACATATAGATTTGACAATTGGTCGCATAACTTCACTACATAAACTTGCATAATAAACTACATAATTCTCATAAGATGTTACAATCCAAGTCCATGCTTATACAAATAATCTAATCCAATAATCCCAAATTTAACATGATAATAGAATCAAGTCACTGGCATAGATTAATATTATAAAACATAATAAACATCATACTTAATAATTCTCAATTCAACATGATAATAGAATCAAATCACAAACGTATATTAATAACATAACGAGTAACGTACTATTATCATTTCATCGTAACACATGATATTCATATTAATTCGCATTCTAAAAATGTAGCTAAACTTACAATCGTGGACGGTCTTGTTTTCTGAGTTCTGAAATTCTGAATTTGCAAAGCATTCCTTTGGGAAGACGTTGCTTTGATTCTAATTTGTTGTTGCTTTTTAATCTTTTCGTTTGTATTCGCTATGTTGTTCGTCTCTTTCAAGTGGAGGCTCCCTCTAGTTCTCAGCAGGCAGCATGGTGGCTCCAATTCTTAATTATTATTTTTTGTGAATTTTTAGTTTGAGGCCTAGGGTATTTTTATAGAGTTGCAAGTTAATTTGAGTCGTCGATGAAGCTAGGGTTAACCAGAGCTGTCTGTTGTAAAGAGAAGCCAATTATGTTCACCATTTCTTTCTTAATGTACATTTACTATTATTGGTCAATCCATATAAATATGTACGCATTAGATACATCTCCCCTTTACACAATTATTATTATTTTTGTATGCACATTAGATACATCTCCCCTTTACACATTTATTATTATTCTTGTATGCACATTAGATACATCTCCCCTTTACACATTTATTTTTGTATTAGCAACTTTAGTGTTAACAGAAATACGGGGTGTTACAGAAAGGGTTTGGTCTGATTTTGTTTCGTATGAGAGATATAAATTTTTGAAGAATCAGGGTCTTATTTGCAAAGAAGTATTTAGAATGGAGGCCATGAAAGTGAAGAGAAGGTGGCTAGTGTTTTCTCTTAGGTTTAGGAGCTATTGGAGATATTATATATGGGCTGGATAATTATGTTTTAATCCTTATTTAATTTTATAATTATAGCCCTTTTGCAATTAAAGTTATTCAATTTTCAATCCTTTTAACGGTTTTAAAATTCTTACGAACACATACAGATTCCAATTTCGATGTAAATTGGAACACAAATATTATTTGACATTACGAATCCAAAGAAACTGGTTTCGTTCAATTCCGAGTCCGTATGAATAAATAGTGAAACTTTAACGATTGAAAATTGATTGTTTTTCACTTAAAAATTAATAACGACCACATACTAGCTCCAAAAATTACGAATTTTGGAATTTAGAAATAATTTAATATTCCGGATCCACAGAAAGTGGTTTCGTCGAATTCGGAGGTGGTTTGCAAAATTCCCATTTTTAAGGCATATATATTTAATATTAAAAATACATATTTAAACGAATAATTTCTGAATCAAGAAATATATTGATATTTATACTTTTTGAATTCAGAAACGTCATTTTGAACTCAATGGAAGTTGTTTCGAGTCCAAATTCATTCATATGCAAAAAGTAGCTTTTTGGGCCATATATATTATATACATAAATTTTCACATATTTTTCTGAGATTTTGATTTGGACATAACTTTTGATTCCCGCTATGAAATTTCAATTTTTTGGATTCGTTGGAAAGATATTTTTAAATAGATTCTAATATTTTTGGTTTCACTAAAATCCGTTAAATTTTGAATCTGATACATTCAGTCAAAGTTCAGCTTTGACTTTTCAAACTACCGTGCTATTTCTAATTCCTTTTGGAATTCAAATAAATATATTCGTTCTATCTTCGATTAAATAAATTTTTAGTCATTATTATTTAAAATAAATAATTTTAAATATTCAAAATCCTTTAAAATTTCTAAAATAAATTTTTTAAATTGGTTCCAAAATTTCGGGTTGTTAAAATCTCTCCCACTTAAAATCTTTTCGTCCTCGAAAAGGCACGAAGCTAAAAGTTGTTTAATTGACCATTCTATTTTCATTTTTATTTCTATTTTTATTAGTTTCAATAATTTTATTAATCGATTAACTTTTAAAATATATAACTTTTAAATATCCAAAAATCATATTTCCTAAGATCGGATTATATATATAATCACAAATACGTTAATCATAAGTTTGTCACTCTAAACTCATTCTAGGGCATTACTAACCCCATCTCTAATGAGTTTTCTCATTCTAGGGTACTGCTGATCCTATCTCTAATGAGTATTCTTATTGGATATTACTAATCCAATCTCTGATGAGTCTTTTGTCCAGTTCTAACGAGTTGCACCCCAAAGATTTGAGCTAACCAGAGCTCTGATACCGTATGTAATGACCCGAAAATCCCCGCCCTTTGAATCGACCATAAACCACACAGGTCTGATCCAAAAGTTGGAAATTCTCGAATGCATTAACTCTGGGCATACAACACATTAGAACAATAACAACAGACTTTTATAAACATCATAATAATGTTACACCAGAGTACAGAATATAAGAGTACATCGATAAATAAAATATAGCGGAAGACTTATTACAATAAATTAATACAATACGCAGCAGAAGATTTTCTATGCTTTGGACACAGCTTTAGGCTTCGATCCAGAATCCCGCTCAAGTGATAAATATCTGCAAAAAAGCCACTCGACTGCCCATGTGGAAAAGAGGGCACCCGAGTTTGCAAGTGAAACAAACTACAGGTCAGTCATGGGACTGGTATGAGAAATCTAACTTAACTAATCTAATAATAAGGCTAATCACAGGACCACGCCGCTAACGCGGAATGGGTTTACTCCATTGGATTGTCGGTGCATAAAATAAAGAGAATCGTTAAACAACGCAATGCTTTTTAGAAAAATGAAAACATTATAAGACTCAAGTCCCATCACACAATGCAACGCAAACCGGAGAATAGAGTTTTACCTTATAATGGTCAAAAATGCTTAAAACGATCAAAAAGGATTTGATATTATTATTAGTGTATATATGTTTCAAAAATAGTTTCAATCATAATGTATCAATCATAGACGGCATGGGTACCATATATCATGTCGTCATACTAGTTCTACAATCAAAACCGATGGGATCGTATTGGAAATTGGGTTTCCGTTATGAATCGAGGCTAGTGGTCATCCTCTCCGATTCGAGACACTCTAGCAAATGCCTCAGGATTCCCCGCAGTGAACCCTTGGATCTTCAGTGCCGGTCCACACATAAACACTAGTGGATTGGCAATACCTGAACACACTCTTCTTGGTTCTTTTGAACCTCTAATATGGCCACTAACAACCTATAAAACCGAGGTACCTCATAATCCAACATCCACATAAGTAAAAATGTCAGGGCTGGTAAGACGCTGACAACACTTCTTAGCTAGAAAGAAATGTGTGCACTCCCTTCAGTCCTAATCCCGTTTTTGACTTATACCGGGGTGTGAGGCTCGTGAAGTCACGCTATACACAAAGCTACGCCTAAACAGGCTATGCTTTGATCATCAACCACAAGGCCTGCTTTTCAACAAAAGCCTTGATCATTTGCATCTTAGCGTGCCACATTGACAATTCACGCCATGCGATCAATAACTATCCGTATATACCCTCTAAGGGTGTTAAGCAAGAGAATAAATTCTCCGCCACCAAACGGATATACATTAGATAGAAACCGATTTAATTTACATGGAGTGAACTCCAACGTCAGACATGCATCCATTTACAAGTACATTCTGGGTCTGAACGAAACCGGAGTCACCTTATTCCTCGTCCCATATGTCCAATACGGAAGTGAGGTGCTCGCATATCCGGACAATCAACAAGTACATCCGGACGACCACCATTGTAGCCCATTCAAGGTAGTTAGTCCATAGGCATCAGTAGCAACTCATCCATTCGATGTGAAGATCGTCGGTCTTCAATCACCGTCTTCAAATCTTCTACTTAGATCGTCGTATAATCATTTGAAATGAGATTGAACTCGGACTTTTCAAATGATCCTCGCATATATATATATATATATATATATATTAAAATCATTTCATATCGTTATTAGTATTTAATAACGATTTATCGCTATTTTTATATATATAAAAATAGCTAAATTTATTTAACGACGCTTTGGGTCAATGGGCGGCCCTGGCGTTGCTTTTATCGAAATCCAATTTTCATTTATCTTGAAATCTAACCGCTGGATTTTAACAAAGTTTATATCTTTGGAAATATCTTCCAAAAGCGGTCCTAACAATTCCATTTTTGGGAAGATCCGACGGTCAGATCTTTCGGTATAATCGTTTGAATTTATGATTTCAAATCGCGAACTGCAGCAGCGCGATTCATTCTATTTTAATTTATATCTATATATATAAATATAATTCATTCGTTCGACGATTTCCAATTATTTAATCTTTAAATAATTATCTACACTTCGTATTCAAGTTATTTTTAATGAACAAAAGTCTATTTCAAAACATATATATTTTCTTCATTCCTTATATGACAATAAAATGTAAATTTTTATTGTTTATCTTTTCTATTTCAAACGATGAATATTTTTCTTCATTTATTGCATTACAATTAAAATGTAAATTTTTATTGTTTATCATTCCTATTTCAAACGATGAATATTTTTATTTTCTCTTTCTTTACATTAAAAATGTGATTTTTAATGTAAACATGTTTTAATAGTTTAAAACATGACATTATTCTAATTTCATTTCTTACATTAGAAATGAGGTTTTTAAGGTAAACATGTTTTTATAATTTAAAACATGACATTTTTATATTTCATTCATTACATTAATAATGAGGTTTATATTACATAAAAATGTGAACTTTTTATATTACATAAAAATGTAAACCTTTTTATATTACATCAAATTGTAAACTTTTCTATTCTTTTATTACACTATTGCAAAATGTAATCTTTTTATTTCATCTTTTATCACATTAAAAAAAATGTAACATTAAAATCTCTTCTTTTCATCGCATCTAAAATAACGATAAAAATGTAACATTAATTTCTATTCTTTTTATCGCATTTAAAATGACGATAAAAGTCTAACATTGATTTCTATTCTTTTTATCGCATCTAAAATGACGATAAAAATGTTTTTCTTGAATCTACTCTTTATATCGTCTCTAATTTGACAATTAAAATGTTTCTTTAAAATCTATACTTTTTGTTTGAACAACCTTGACGCTAAAATATATATATTTTTAATCTAAAAAGATAATGATAACTACATGTGTTCTTTTCATCTAAAAAAGAAAATGATAACTACATATCAATAAAAATGTCCCTTTTTATCTAATCTTCTATTAACATCTAAATTGTAAATATAAATGTAACCTTTATTTCTATGTTTTTATTTACATCTAAAATGTAAATAAAAATGTAACTTTTAATTCTATTCTTTTATATGCATCTTAAATGTCAAATAAAATATAACATTCAATTCTATGTGTTTATCTACATCTAAAATGTAAATAAAAATGTACCCTTTTAAATCTATATTTTTATCTATATCTAACTTGTAAATAAAAATGTACTTTTCTAATTCATATTTTTATCTACATTATGAAATGCAAATAGAAATGTACTTTAGAATTTATTCCTTTATTTACACCTAAAATGTGAATAAAGATGTCACTTTAAATCTATTCTTTTTATTTACATACAAAATGTAAATAAAATGCAACTTTAAATCTATTCTTTTTCTTAGCATTAAAATTGTATATTTTAACGAATTCATGAATTGATTAAAAACATGTACATTTTTCACTGCTTTCAATTATTACATTAAAACGTAAATGTAATGAATTCATGTTTTGATTAAAAACATGTACATTTTTCACTGCTTTCATTATTACATTAAAAACGTATATTTTAATGAATTCATATTTTGATTAAAAACATTAGCATTTTCTCTACTTATATTCTTAGCATTAAAATGTAAATTTTAATGAAATGATGTTTTTGTTCAAACTATGAACATTTTGCTAATTTCCTTAATGACGTTTCTCAGTTAAATGACATTAACGTTTTCTAATACGACATGTTTCACATAAATGACATTAATGTTTTCTAAATGACATGTTTCAAATAAATGACATTAATGTTTTCTAAATGACATGTTTCAAATAAACGACATTAACGTTTTCTAATATGACACTTTTATGTTAACATAAAAAGATATTTTTATGTGTAATCAATTCTAACAATTCATGTTAACTTAAAAAGGATATTTTTATGTGTTCACATTTTTTTATTCAATATAACAATTTAAAATGATAATTTTATTTGTTACAATTTCCAATTTAACTTAACAAATAAAAATGGTAACTTTATTTGTTAATCAATTTGTATTCAACATTACATATAAATAATAATAATTTGATTTGTTACAATTTGCATTCAACATAACAAATAAATAAGGATATTTTTATTTACTATTTCATTTCAACAAAACATGGTATTTTGGTCACAACTATTTTATTTCAACTAATATGATATTTTAAATGATACTTTTATTTTTCCTTAACATTCCTAATTCCACAAAATGACAATTTGATTAATGTCAAATCTAATTTCAACAAAATGACAAATTAATTTTTTTTTCAATACTTATTTCAAACAAAATTACGTTTCAATTTCAACACAATAACTAATCGAATTTACATATCATCACAACAACGACAATCAAAACCAATCAAATCACATTTAACCATACATTGCATTTAACACAGATTGTAATGATTTCTAGCACGATCATAATTAATAAAATTTAATCGTTTAAAAGAATTCTCACCTTCGATTTCCACGCTGTCACTCTTTAATTGATGGTCCAGATCCAATTTTGGCCCAAAATCTAACATGCTCCAAATTTGACAAAATTAGTGCTCTCTCGAAGCTTTTGACTCAACGATCACAACAGATTCAGTTTCACGCAAATCCGATGTCGTAATAAAAAGTTATTAGCTTGTGAAGTTGATAAATTAATTTAAATAATTCTCGAAATTGTAAATTTTACCCAAATTTCACACTTGCTCCAAATTGGACGAAATTGGTGTCCACTCGAAGGTCTCGTTGCCATGATCACGGCGGATCCAGTTTTGCGTGATTCTGAGTTCGTGGCAGAAAGATATTAATATACGAACATAGAATATTATTTATATAATAAAATCACTACTCACCTTCTTCTCCAAACAATACCCTCAACTTAAAATGCTCGCCACGGACAAACTGTAAGTCAGAATCGCACGAAACCAGCGCTATTCTCTCCGGCTTCTCCCCCTCTTTCCACTCTGGGTGGTCCCCCCTCCAATTCGCCACATGGGGCCCACGATCTATAGATGAACAGAAAACTGCAGTTTCCGTTCATCTTTGTGCTGCGGCCGCCTCAGTGCTCCAAATGCCACCAATTTTTGTTGGTAGCTAGATCTCGACCTCCCGAATAACTTTCCTTCAGGTCGCTTCGCCTAAAAATGCACAGATCGACGAAAAAAAATAGTTTTTTTTTCAGTTTCGAAATTACTGTTTTGCTGCTTTTATCATTTTCTCGCCAAACCATACACGTTCAGACCAAACTTCCTTCGACAAAGTTGTGCATCTATCTCCCCTCTACAACTTCCCCAACTGGGCCATCGCCTAATTCTTCACGGATTGGCCGGAAAACCCAAATTTCCAATAATAGTTTTCTGCCGTTGAACTCAGATCCCGGCAAATCCGTGCAACGTTAGGCCATGGATTTTTCATGGGAGGTAGAGACGATAGAGACGCACAAAACCCAGAAAGGGTTTGGTCTGATTTTGTTTCGTTCGAGAGATATAAATTTTTGAAGAACCAGGGACGTTTTTGCAAAGAAGAATTTAGAGTGGAGACCATGAAAGTGAAGAGAAGGTGGCTAGTGTTTTCTCTTAGGTTTCGGAGCTGTTGGAGATATTATATATGGGCTGGGTAATTATGTTTTAATCCTTGTTTTATTTTATAATTATAGCCCTTTTGCAATTAAAGTTATTCAATTTTCAATCCTTTTAACGGTTTTAAAATTCTTGTGAACACATACGGATTCTAATTTCGATGGAAATTGGAACACAAATATTATTTGACATTAAGAATCCAAAGAAACTGGTTTCGTTGAATTCCGAGTCCGTATGAATAAATAGTGAAATTTTAACGATTGAAAATTGACTGTTTTTCACTTAAAAATTAATAACGACCACATACTAGCTCCAAAAATTACGAATTTTGGAATCTAGCAATAATTCAATAGTCCGGATCCATAGAAAGTGGTTTCGTCGAATTCGGAGGTGGTTTGCAAAATTCCCATTTTTAAGGCATATATATTTAATATTAAACTACATATTTAAATGAATAATTTTCGAATCAAGAAATATATCGATGTTTATACTTTTCGAATTCAGAAACAACATTTTGAACTCAATGGGAGTGGTTTCGAGTCCAAATTCATTCATATGCAAAAAAAAAGCTTTTTGGGCCAGATATATTATATAAAAAAACTTTCACATATTTTTCTGAGATTTTGATTTGGACATAACTTTTGATTCCCGCTATGAAATTTCAATTTTTCGGATTCGTTGGAAAGATATTTTTAAGTAGATTCTAATATTTTTGGTTTCGCTAAAATCCGTTAAATTTTGAATCCGGTACATTCAGTAAAAGTTCAGCTTTGACTTTTCAAACTATCGTCCTATTTCTAATTCCTTTTGGAATCAAAATAAATATATTCGTTCTATCTTCGATTAAATAAATTTTTAGTCGTTATTATTTAAAATAAATAATTTTAAAATTCAAAATCCTTTAAAATTTCTAAAATAAAAATTTTAAATTGGTTCCAAAATTCCGGGTTGTTACACTTCGGTTTATCATGTTCCTGGATGACTTATATGGACGAATGTCTGACAGAGTTTGCCTAACGGATCATATAAGATGATCTTTTCAAGATATTACATTTTGATGGTGGAGGAATTCATTTCTCTTAGCTTTTTATACCCATAATATTTTCGGGAATGTCAACTACTAATTTGAAAGGTGGTGCCTGGCGCAACAGTAAGGCTACCCGGTTGGTAATCTGGAGCGCTCAGGTTCGAGCCCCGGCCTCTTCACAACGTGAGGGAAAGGCTGTGCGCGCTAATTGACCACCCCCAGAGCCCAGAAAGCCGTGAGAACAATACTAGAACGGGAGACTGATCTAGGAAGTCCTCGCGCTTGAGTACGGGAGCCGTTGGCACTGGGTATCCACCTTTATCAACTACTAATTTGAGGGGTTTGACGATATGACATTCAAAGTGAATGGTTGCCAAATTTTCTAATAAGGTAAACGTAACCTCAAACCTCACAACCGGGACATGACAAAAATCGGGCAGGCAGCATGGCTAGTTGGGTCGCAACCAAGCAGGTTGTATTATCTCCATGGAAGGACGGTGGGCCCTTAAAACCGTCAGGTGATAATACATTTGATCCACATAAATTGATTGAGTAACTAGTTATGTGTGGCCGGGTTGCAAGATGTTCTTGTTGAACCCAAGTGTATCCACTCTAGAGTACACTAATCGGAAGGTGGTCCCATACCTTGTCATAGTTGGAATCCATTCTCCAATAAGCGCCTTGCAGTTTTTGATTTTATAATGAATATATAGAGCATGAGATGCAAGCGTTCTGCTAGATGATTATTTATTTGTGGTTTGATAGATACTATTATAATATCACTAGATTTTGATATATAAAAAATGTTTTGGGTTATAGTACAAAAAAAACCATCTGTGTTTATGTGTGGGCTGGTCTTACTATTATCCTTTTCTTTCAAAAGGTTCTAAAGTTAAGCAAGTTGTTTGTCATATGAATTTATCACTGAAAGTATCCCAAACTGATCCAAATGAATTTTGCTTTGCTTTAAATGTGCTCGGGTAAGACCGAGTATATTATCAGGTTAATTTCGCTTGGAGCTTCAGAAGAGGAGCTGGAGTCGAGACACATAGCCATATTTACCGGTATTATATTTTTCCACTGTGTGTTGTATTGAAATGTATGTATACTCTGATGTTGCAATATACAGTTTTCTTTTTGTATAAAGCATTTGATATTATATTTTGCCCATTCCGCTGTGAGACTCTGATCTCCTTAGTCTTTTGTTCTTATATTTATTTCTTCTCTCACCTTCTAATTTCTTTCTCCTATCCATCTGCTTTTTTGTGCAATTTGAGTTGACATGGGTTGTTAGATGTTGGATTAAACTGTACGGAAAAAGTGGGTCGTTACAAGTGGTATCAGAGCGAGGTTTAGTGATAACCTTGGCTCTATGGCGTAACTCAATAGAGATAGGGTTAGTAATACCGTAGATTGAGTGAGAGAGAGAGAGTGTGTGTGTGTATATGAGAGAGCGTGTTTGTAATTTGATATAGAAATATTTTTAAATTATTCTTGCCCAGTATATTTTATAAAGCAGTAAAAATAATGATTTTCTTGAATTATTATGATATGGGCAATCAAATATACCAATATTAATTTGAGTGGGTTTGATTATGAGGTTGGATTGAATCAACCAAAGGACATATTCGAAATGTCAAATATGAAAATTTAACTTATGTTAAGTTACTCTTATACGTTGGAATTGAACTTGAATACTGAAATAAAATTTAACTTAAGTCAATAGGAATTTGACTTGAATTGGGAACAGAAATATGTGCAAATTAAAGAGTTTGAATGGATTGTTTAGATTAGATGGTTGATTGCATGGATATAGATTTAGAACTTGACTAAAACCCATTTGAAATGAATAAGTCGAACTTAATGAAATGAATTCAAACATAATGAATTCGACTGGAATATATATAAAGAAATAAATGGATTGTTAAGAAATAATGAAACCCATGGGAATCAGATGGTATATAAATTGACTAGAATGGATGATATGGATATTTGAATCCAACTGGCATGATTTGGATTATAATGAATCCCATCTGAGCTTAAGAACAAATGCAGAGAATAATCCATTTTTAAACCTGTCCAAGAGAATTCTGGAGTTGATTGAATCCAGTTGATTAGAGTTACATAATAATTGAGAAGACTCAAGTATAATCTATTGCTAATCGCATAACAAAACCCATAAAAAGGTACGCCTAAGCAAAATATGAATTTTTGGTTTTTGATTTGGGTTTTGAATTGGATTTTCCGACTATATGGGTCGATGAGTTTATTTTTGTTTTTCCTGCAATATTTCAAAAATACCTCCATACATGTAGGACTCTGCCAAAAAATTTCAAAAATTTATGGTGTTAGAAAATTTTCAGATCTTTTTGGAATTTGTTTTCTATAGAAATTAATTGGTTTTTCAATTAAAACTAATTGATTTGATTTAAAAAGTGGGAGTGGAGTTTTTAATTGGATTTTTGAAAGTTCAGAGTTTATAGCATTCTTCCTTTCCTAGTAATTTTGGGGATGAAATTCTTTTAAGGGGGAAGGAATATAACGGTCCAGATTTTTAAATGTTTAATTTAATATTTAAAATTTGTTTTAAATGTTGATTTGGATATTAAATGGTTTGAATTTAATAATTTTGAATATTTTATTAGTTTAAATAATAAAATAATGCTTTAATTTCGAAATAGTCGAAATTGGCTGAATTTACACTATTTTATGATTTGGCAATATAAGAGGATTTATTTAAGTTTATATTTGATTTTATTAACGATTTCATTTATCAAACGACATTTGAACGTATAATTTTAATTATAAAATGAGATGCAGCATTGTGGTGGTTTGTAATGTTACTTTTTGAACTTTAAATGGTTGTACAGGATCCAATTTAAGTCGGATTTCTTTGAAACAAAAAATTTCTGGATCTATTATATAAAAAATTTAATGAAGCAGAAATTGAGTTTTCATATTGTAGATTTTATTTTATGCCCAAATCAAATTTTCAAACAGTCGTTATGGAGTAACGATTTATTATATAAAAATAAAGGGTTTATAATATTTTGAATATCATTTTGGCTTAGAATTCAACTTGAGGTACTTTATTTTAGTATTATATGAAATTCTACCCAATTATCTATTATTATAATATTTATTATTATATTGAGGTATTTTAAATTTGATTTATTTTAATTTAAATTGGACCCTTAAAAAGGGGCTTTATTCGAATGACCTCTTTTTTCAACAAAACAAATTTTATTGAGTCTGCAATAGCTAATTATTGTTAGATTTCAATTTTGGCGTCAATTAGAGTTATTTTGTGAGCATAGTAAAATTAAATGTAAGTAAAACGACCATTTGGACTTGAAAGAGCGCTATTTGAGAAAATGGACTCGAAATTCGATGAAACAAATTTCATTAGGACCGTAACGTCGAATTATACCATGGCATCCATTTTTGTCATGAACGGATTTTGAATGTGACCACAGGAATAAATAAAAAACATTCAAGAATGGCAATAGGCACGAAATAAAAATCATTTGTCATCATCGCTTGTCACGTCAAGTTAAAATATATTATTAAATTTATATATACCTTAAAGTTTCAGCCAACTGAAATCCATATGTTCACCATCATTCTAAATTCGCAGAATACACCCAAATCATTTAATAATTTATATCTCACATACTATTATGAATTAATCAGAACCTCCAACATGAAAGCTGAAGATTGTGGTGATGTCTACCTCCAGTTAAAATTTTAGAGCTAACGGTGTACTGTGTAGCCGTAAATTGCGAAGAACAATGAGATCTAGGTTTTGTTATTTTGGTTATAGCATAAGCTAGGGTCGATTTCAGGCCAGGGGTCCTAAAGAGAAGTTGGAGAGGGTCAGGAGCTTGACGTTTTTACTTTTGGCCTGATCACTTAACGATGACCATGGTGATCGAAATTTATAGTTGATCAAAGATCAACGTTTTGGGGATTTTCTTTGAAGCAGTTGGCGGTTTTTGGCGAATTTCAAGCTGAAGAAGACGTTGATGGGTGATGGTGTCTGAAAGTGATCGAAGCGCGGTGGAAAGGGCTTCGGGTAGGCGGCGGTCCAATCATGAATAGTTGTCGGAGGAGGCTGTTTAATGGGTTTGAATAGAATTGGTTTCCGTACGTTTTCTGGCGGTTGTGTTTGCTTTGGAGGTTCGCGCTTCCAAGCGTCGGCACTGGAAGGATGGTCGGTCACAACAGTCATACGTAGGGAGGTTTCAGCGAGTCGTGACAGTGGATACAGTGGCGAGTAGGGGTCATGATGTTTATTCGAAGCAGGAAGATGGGAGAGATAATACCAACTCAATTAATTGAATTGGTATTATCTCCCTAGCGGTTAGGGGAAAATCGGGGATGAGCCCGATTTTTCAGGGAAAACGCGTGAACATTTTATTTATCTGACATGGGTGCTTTAAATTAGAAAAGGTATATTGTTTAGTTAATTTTAAATTTAGTTTATATAAAAAACTTGTTTAAACTTAAAATAATTGTAACATGTTGATACAGTATCAGAATTCAGCAAAATTGGATTCGTTGGAATCGCAGAGGAAAGTGCTACATTACTGAGAAGGTTCGGAAGAGATTGCATGCAGTTGGTTTTTCATTTAATTTTAAATGCTAGTTTAAAAATAATGAAATAATGTGTGAATCGGTCATCGAAAATAAAACTGAGTTAACTCCCACACTTTTCTGGAATTCTGTGATGTGTTAAATTCATATAAAAATATAATTCATCGTTTATAAGTAATAATTGGATGATTGAATGCCTTGGTTTCTTATTGATTATTTATTGATTGATGACATTTATTATGTTGTACTGGATGATGTTGATTTAAATAATTATTTAGTATGTTATTATCAGATGATATTAAGATCTTTGATGTAGGGAAGGACTGGTTGGAGGGATCCGACCGGATTCCTTGAATATATTGTATGTTGTTTATTTCTTTCATATTATACCAATATGAATTGTTTACCCCAAATGACGTTATATTCTGATTGAATGTTGATAGTTGATTATATATTGAAGGTTGAATTGAAATTCAACGTTGATATGATGTTTTCAATAAATAGACGATATTGACTAAATAATTGGCAGCAAATGATCTAAAACATTGTTTTTAAGAAGTTAGTTCGCCGTCAGGCGAATTGACGAAATTGAAGTTATAAAATATACTTTCATAATTGAGGTGAAATTTTAAAAGTTTATTTCTGTTTAAAATAGAAGTTTTAAAATAAGACGATATCTATAAATAGTTTTATAGAAATGATTATATGACATTTGTTTTTACTTAACTATTTAATTAAGTAAAATAAACTGAAATATGATTTCGAAAAGGAGACGATAAATGGATTAATATCAAGAAGATTTATAATTTGAATTCAAGTTGCATAAATAAAGTTTATAAAGTTAAACCCAAGCGATGGTTTTGAAATAAGCTTTTACTTAAGGAATTGGCTTAGGTAAAATTAATTGAAACAAGATTTGCAAGGGTATGAGGCATAGTAGAATTTGTGTAAAAGATTTACTAAATAGATTTGAAGCAAACCAAATGAGTTAAATTATAGAGGTTCAAAGAAAAAGGGTATCTTTAACGACCCGAACTTCCCCAGGGAGGAAAGCCCGGATTGCTTTGAGGACAACACACATCGGAACGCAAACAAAAGAACATTTCATTGTTTATTACAACAATTCCATCAGAATACGAGGATACATAGAGTAGGAACAAATATTACACATTTGACAAATATTAGAGATTCAAATTACATTTAAATACATAGCAGCGGAAAAATAATACAAAACAAAACTGAAAGAAATACGGGGATACAGAGCTTTCCGAATATCACTTCAGCTATAAACCAGGATCCTGTGAATATAAATCTGCAAAACCAAAACTACTAGCTACCCGTATGGAAAATAGGGGCACCCAGAGTTTAGGTTAAAACAATAAACTCTGGGTCAGTCATGTGACTGGTGTGAGAACTAAAACAGTTATTTAAAACTTTACATTAAAAGAGAGTAATTCAAGGGACCACGCCGTATAACACAGAACGGGTTTCCTCCCAAGAACGCTAGTGCATATAACAGAACAGCGCAATGCTTTTTGGAAAAATGAAGCTATTACAAGACCTAGGTCCTGTCACATAATGCAACGCAAGCTAGAGGATAGGGTTTTACCTTATAATAGCCAAAGAACGCTTGATATGTTTGAAAACAGATTATTTTGATATTACTATAAGTGTATAGTTTAAAAACAATTTCAATCATAAGTATCAATCATAGACGGCATAAGTGTCTCATACCACTATGTCGCTATACTAGGCTCTACAAATAAAACCGAAAGTCACGTATTGGAAATTGGATTCCATCATGAGTCGAGGCAAGGGGCAAGCTCCTCTCCGTTCGAGACACTCTAGCAAAAGCCTTAGGACCACACACAGCAATCCTTGGATCTTCAGGGCCGGTCCTCACCTAACTTTAGAGGATTAGTTATTCATGAACACACGTTTCCCGATCCTATAGGACCTATATAATAATGGTCTGTACGTCGGCTCACATAGTGCCAGTTATCGACCATATATTCGAGGCGCCTCGCATTCCAACAACCACACAGTGAAAAGTATATAAATGTCAGCCAGTTTAAGCACTGACACTACCACCAGCTAGAAAGAAACATCGTGCTCTCCCTGCAGTCACTATCCTGTTTTTGACTCATACCGAGGTGTAAGGCTCGCGAATTAACGCTATACACAAAGCTGCGCCACATAGGTCGTGCTTTGATCATCAACCACAAGACTTTGCTTTTCAACAGAAGCCTTGATCATCTGCCACTTAGGCATGCCACACAGGCAATTCACTCCATGCGACTGATGTCCATCGATATACAACCTCTGAGCTCGTACGTCTCAGAGAAGGGCGTTAAGCAAGATAATAAATTCTCCGCCGCCAAACAGATGTATATTTAATAGAGATCAATCAACACAGAATAAAATCCAATGTCAGACACACAGTCCATTTACAAGTTCGTTCTGGGTCTAAACGAAACCGGAGGCACTTTCCTCGCATATCCATTGATCTCCAAGTACGTCTGGACGATCACCGACTGATTCCCTCCTTTTAGGTGTACAGCCCAAACAAGATCATCAATAATCATCCAAACGATGTGAAGACTTCTGGTCTTCAACCATCGTCTTCATCTTCGACATATCGTCGAATCGGTTATTCAGAATGGGTATAAACCCGGCCTTTCCGAATAACCCGCGTATATAATAAACACGTGTTACACAAACACAACATTACGCCTCATTCCAATTCAGAATATTCTTTTATTCAAATTTTCACATTCTTAGGGAAAGGTTCCCATTAATTTTATCAAAGATAAATTCTTCTAAATTTATTCTTTAATCTCCCTTTGGATATCATTTCAAACCATATTATGGTTTTCCAAACTAGTCGGGACTAGCGAACCACACCGAAGTAATTATTTATTTTATTTCTCAATCCCAACCTATTCATCCCATGGGGCAAAACTGGTAATACTCCATATCTAACACCCGGTGTTATCGGTAAATATTAATTACCATTTCACGTTCAAATCTAATCAAAGATTTAACTATCGCTTGGAGCAAAACTGGTGATACTCCATTCTCGATCACTTAATCTAATTAACGATTCATTAAAACTCCACTTAGTTTTAATCTTCTCATAAATCAATATCCTGTCTTTAACTGGGTTAAAGAACCAATGTCATCTAAAACACGGTTCACGATAAACCCAAAATCACTTTCTATTGTTAATTGGGTTAAAGAACAGGTGTTATTCAAAACACAGCTCACGATAAACCCAAAATCCAATTTAAAGTCAATTCCAATTAAACACTAATTAACTGGACAATTTCACTAAATCTTAATTAAAAGACTTATTCTTTTCTAAACTGAGTTCAAAAACAATGTTATTCAAGACACCATTCACGACGAACCCAAAATCCCATTTGATATTAAATACAAGGCTCTGAACAGAAAATATATCGGCTTATATTTAATATCAAATTCTAAAACCAACAAATATCGTATTGGAAATAATGATATAAATATATCTTTCAAATTTTCACAACCATATCTGTATAATCACGAAATCCAACATCGAAATATTCCGAAGATAATTTTGATTCAAACCCATTCCAATTCACGTATTGGAAATTCTGATTATTTTCAAAACCACTTTAAATCCAATTTATTCAAAAATATTGGATTATAATTCTAGTTCAAAACTAGTTCATTTCGATAAAAATCTATTTTTATCTTTTCAAATTTGGAAATTTTCATCCCAGTTCTTCACAAATCATTTCTTATGATTTTACACAAATTATTACTATTTTTAATAATTTTATCAAGGCCCGTATAGTCGATTTCCATCAACGGCCATCGAACTGCACTTACAGCGACCTTTTCCAAATTTGATTTGGACATAATTCCAAATCCAACCGTTAGATTTCAAATTTTTACTATTTATTGGAAAGCTCTTTTCGATATGAACCCAATGGTTTCGGTTTTAGGAGAATCCGACGGTCGGATCTCCCGCAACGTCAATTCGAAGTCAATGATCAAAATTCGAGAACGGCCGCGGCGCGGCGCATTCTATTCAGGCCATTTAATATATATATTATATACATATATCGTCGATTTCAATTCAAAACGTATTTTATAATTCGTTTTAAATTCGTTTTCAAAACAGTTCCAATTTCCTATTCAATTTCAAATTAGAATTGAATATTTCACATCATTATTATATAAATGATAATATTTTCAAAACATTATATTTTGAAATCACTTCCTTTTCTACATTCATTATAAAACGAATAAAATCGATATAAATATCGTTCGCGTCAAAATGACGCATCTCTAATCAACACGGCTTTATATATTTTAGTAACTTCGTTATTCTATTCAACAAATGAATATTTATATTCAACACATGAATCTATATTTCTTTCAACACATGAATATTCTCAACACATGAGTACTGTCAACACATGACTATTTTTGTTATTTAATATATTTTATAAAATTTTGATAAAGATGTAAAATTTATTGGTTAAAATATTTTACTCAACACATGAATATATATTTCTTTCAACACGTGAATATATATTCTATTCTATTCAACACATAAATATATATTTTATTCTATTCAACACATGAATATATATTTTATTCTATTCAACAAATGAATGTATATTTTATTCTATTCAACACATGAATATATATATTCTATAATATTCTTTATTTTCTCAATTGGAATGAGGCCCAATCAATTACCATATAATGTTAATTATATGCATTCCATACAACACATGTATATAATAGCAACAATAAATAATCAACCATCATCCAACGTGCACCACACAACTGCATAAGCATTAAATATAACTAATTAACACTCATACAGTCTGTCAATCAAACGATCGACGTATCACTACACAATTGGGATTAGTGTACGTCAAATATCATCCCAACACCCGTGTAGGGTTTCAAACCAACAAACACTGAATATTATCTGTGCAGTTGGACGACGTGTAAAATTTATCGTCTCAATCAATATCCTTGAAATAGGTGTACATAAACAAACTGTCCGGTTTGTAAAAGAATATTTATTTATTCACTTTCACGTTAAAAATTATACTTTTAACGATAATTAATTTATTTCAACACATGAATGTTTATTTTCAATCATTCCACATCACAATCAATTTTCACAACACATCAATCAAACAAACAAACCGTCTGTGGTCTGTGGACAACGGGTGTCGGGTGCTGCTAAGCACCATCTATATCCTAGTATATATATTTTAACTACAAAATAGAATTTAAAGTGAGAAGTTCTCACAGACTAGCTAAACCAATACACCACGGCTCTTCATATGTAGAAATCTTCGTCGTGCTCGTCTCTTGTCACTTTCATTGTCCGTAGCCACTACATATAAAAAAAATCACATTTTTATATTGTTGCTATGTATATAAAAATCATATTTTTATAATTACTCTATATGGATAAAAATCACATTTTTATACTGCTACTACATAGATAAAATGTAACGACCCGGATTTCGAGCGACTTTGGTTATCGACATAAGCACGATGTCGATAACCAAAACATCGAAAAATCCTGGTAATTAGTGAAAGAAATTAGAGGGTGAGGAAAGATAAGATAGAAAATTAGAATAGAAGAAGAAGAAGAACACAACATCAGAGTAACACGAATCTCACAGCGAAACGAATAACATATAATATATGTAACATAACTTTGAAATATACATCTGTATTTGAATATACATCATTATCAAAGTACAACACTTACAACACAGCGGAAATAACTATAGCTATATGATCTTGAAGCCTCCTGCTCCAGCTCTTCAACTATATCTGTAAAATCCGGACTACTTGACTGCCCATACAAATTTAGGCACCCAATAGTTTAGGGAAAACAACAAAATAAACTCCGGGTCAGTCATGGGACTGATATGAGTAAAACAGTTTAAAAACAGTTGAACAAGTAAATGATATCTCATAAGACCACGTCGCATAACGGAACGGGTTTTTCCCTTATGAGAATCCAAAATATCTTTATATCAAAAACCTTTTGATATTATAATAATGTCTATCAACCACAGTATATATATAATCATCTAGCAGAAATGCTTTCATCTCACGTTCTACATATATAGTATACAATCAAAATCGCAAGCACGTATTGGGTAATGGATTTCCAACTATGACAAGGTATGGAACCACCTTTCGCTCGTGTACCTCTAGAGAGGAATACACTGGGTTCAACAAGAACATCTTGCAACCCGGCCACACATGACCGACCACTCATTTCGCTTGAGTGTATCGAATGTATATCACCAACTGTTGGGATCAGCAACCGTTTCCCGAATGGGACAGCATCAACAATAGATTTTTAGAAGTAAATGAAACTCTAGATCAGGTGATTATACACCCTACTTCGGTGCGACCGACTTAGCCATGCTGCCTGCCCGATTTCTGTCATTTACCGGATGATGAGGCTAGAAGCTACGCTTTATCATCACACCAGATTCACTTTGAATGCCACATCGTCAAATCCATCAAATCACCGATTGACGTCTACAACAATACATTATGTGTTAGCTAAAAGAAGTTTCCTCCTCCGCTTCCACTCTTGGTACGGTTGGAGAAATCAATATACGTGATCGTCTGGAATTACTCTGTCAAACATCCGTCCATACAAGTCATCCAGGAACAGGATGAACCGAAGGCACTTGTTAGCCTACTTTGTGAACTAGGCAACACAAAGTCTAGATATCAGACATTGAAGAGCATTTTTAATTAGAAGACTTCGGTTCGGATCGGAGAAGACACTACAGTCTAGATCGGACAGCTGCAATTGTTCGGGTCGGGTCAGAGCAACGTATCGGTTCGGGTCGGATAAAATCTTCAGTTCGGATCGGTGAACTGTTGCTGAGGAAATTGGTAAGGCATAGCTATTCGGATCGGAGGGCAATATAATCTCAATTGGATCGGAAAGCCACCTGGTTGCCACGGAAATAGATCGGAGTGAAGCGGAGCAGATTAAAGAAGAGAGAGCATTGCTTCCAAGCCAATCCGGGTCGGATCGGGTATCCCGATCCTAACCCCTTATATGTGAGTCTCCGACCCGAGCCCATTTTCCATATCATTCTCCAACAAAAGCGCCTGGATATCCGGATCGGCTATGACCAGTTCCTACCCATAACGTTCATTACTCTGATGCGTTGTCAACACAATAATTCATCCGAACCCGAAGCTAATGGGATGGACGACACGTGGCTCCGATCCGGATCGGGTTTTGAGCAAATTCACACCTATAAATACCCCGTCTGGAGACAAAGAAAAGGATCTTTTTTGGGCATTTCGAGAATTTAACCACCTCCATAGTCCGAACTCCAATACTCCCGGAGAATCCAAATCATCTTTCATTATTTGTTTTAGTCAATTGAGTGAATATAAGTGAGTTGTGAGTGGAATCAAGTGAATCTTACATTGTATTTGCAACTGAATCATTGAATATAGTAAGAGATAAGTGGACGTAGGCATTTCTTCGCCGAACCACTATAAATCCTGTGTGTTCATTTTTATTTTTATCTCATTTCATTTTGCTTTTAATCAATTTGGGTGTTAGAACCATTTTTGGGTCTAACATCTTGGTGCTTTCACTGAGAACCCTCATCTAAATTCTTTATTTTCCGGGATTTCTTTCTACTTTTTGGACCGTTGAGTTCAAAGAAGTTAATCCTTAAGTTTCTCCGCTCTTTTATATTTGTTGAAGTGATTGTCAAAGAATCATGGCCAAAGGAAAAGGCAAAGAAGTTCAATCTGGTCGAGGAAATGGAGCTGGCGAAGATCAGCGAAATGCGGTTGTAACAAGGTCTCGGGGGCAGAGTTCAGCAGCAGGAAGAACCAATGCAGAAAATCCGAGCCGCCAGCAGGGGGAGAGCTCCGATCCGATCCGGGTAGGAGATTCTGAAGCAGTGCATTCCCCCAATCTGAACCGACCCGAGCAGCTTGCCACGTACTGATCCGACCAGGCCCCCCAGCTCCGAACCGACCCGACCTCCTACCTCCGATCCGACCCGATGCTTGGTGAAGCTGGAACCTCTACTCGAGTCCCTACGAATGCTCCAATTCCAGCCACCAGGGTTAGTGATCAGGTCAATCCATCTGCGCCCATCACTCAAGGAGATTTCTCGCGCTTACTTGACATGCTTGAGAGCACAAGGGAGGCTATGAAAGTTCACGAGCGCACTAATCTCATGATGCAGGAAAATATGAGGCTCATGAGTCGGGAGATTAGTGAACTCCGTAGACAGAGAACTCCATCACCGGTTCGTCACACGCCAGTGGATCAATCTTCATCTTCCGAGGAAGAGCGTCCCCGTGAACGAAGGCCGCTCGAACGACCTCAGAACGTGGAGCAGCTGACATTTGGATCTTTGGGATCTCATGAGGATATTGCACGAGCGCTAGGAAACAATGACCCCACTCGAGGGCAAAGACTCCAATCCCCTCCTCCCGAGATCGACCGGGAGCGCAGGGAACGGAATCGAGCAGAGGCAGCTCGAAGAAGAAGGGAATCTCCTGAACAAGAGCCCAGAAGGAACTCGGATACTAGGGCCAGGGAACCTGAGCGGCCCCTAACTAATGCTGATGTGCAGGCAATGGTTCGCCAGATCATGTCCGAGAGCTGGAACTATACAAATGAAGATTATGGCATCGAACGAAGCCATACTCCCTTCACCGATGATATCCTCGACTTCCAATTTCCCCGACGCTTTAACTTGCCACAGATGGACAAATACAACGGAAGGACTGATCCGGGACAGCAATTGATGCGATACTCATGGCTCATGAATGCTGCTGCTGCCCCTGATGAAGTGAAGTGCAAAGCATTCCCAATCTACTTAGAAGATGTGGCGCTGTTCTGGTTTACCCGACTTCCTCCTCGTTCGATTTCGAATTACAAGGAACTAAGCGAGCGTTTCATGAACCAGTTCCGACTCCATGCCCGAAAGTCCAAAAGTGTTATTGAATTATCGAGAATCAAGCAGGCACCAGGAGAGTCTTTGAGGGCATATCTTGACCGTTTTAACCAAGCTGTAACTGAGGTCAATGACCCGCATGAGCCCACTATTCTGATGGCATTGAAGGAAGGAGTCGATCCTGAATCTGAGTTTGGAGATTACCTTTCTGGGAAAACACCCTCCACAAGGGAGATATTCTACGAAAAAGCCGATATTTATCTAAGGCGAGAGGAGGCCAGGGCAAACCGAAAGAGAAAGTCTGAGACGGCTTCAAAGGAGAATGTGCAGAGTAATATCGCCGTGAAGCAGTCTAGGGAAAGTTCTGGCAAGGTTGAAGTAAATGTAGGAAACAAGGGTGGAAACAGTAATGCTGGGAGCGGGGGTAACAACAACAATAACCGTAATCCGAACGGTAACAGAAGAAACAGAAATAGGGGAAGTGATCCTAACAAAAGACCCCGATTCCAGAACTACGAGAATTATACACCATTGAACGACACCCTGGAAAATATTTACCTGGATACGTACAATGTGTTACAGTACAAAAGACCGCCACCTCGTGATTCGACCGAGAAAGAAATGGCGACAGGGAAATTTTGTTTGTTTCATGGAACTCACGGGCATTCCACCAATGAATGTCGGCATTTGAGGGATGTGATTGAGAAGCTGCTGCGTGAAGGGAAGTTGGATGAATACAAGGTTGCCCCGAGGGACAGGGGGCAAGGAGAACAGGCTCCAAAACAGATTCTACTTGCTCCCAAGCCTACAGCGCAGCAGAAAGGTAAAGGAATTGTTATCAACTTCATAGTAGGCGGACCTCACCCGGCAATCCGAAGTTTCAGATCAATGGATCAATATGTAAATGCTGCCAAGCATCTAGACGTGAATGAAGGTGATTATTTGGAAGATATCACCCCCATAAAATAACAGAAGACCATGTTTGACGACGTGGTATTTCGCAGCCGAGACAATACTGGGATCCAATCACCCACCGATGATCCGTTGGTTATTACTACCACCATTGGGCCGGCCTTGGTCCATAAGGTATTAGTAGACAACGGAAGTTCCATTAATATTTTGTTCAAGAAGTCATTTGATCAGATGAAGCTTGAATCTGAAGACTTGAAGCCATGTGAAGGATGGATCAGAGGCTTCAACGGGGCGTCGACAGCCCCCATGGAATACATAGAGTTGCCCGTGACCCTGGGGCAAGGAGAACGTAGAAGAGTGCGGATGCTTCAGTTCATAGTATTGGACGTAGATTCGCCTTATAATGCATTTTTGGGGAGACCTGCCCTTGCTGAATTCAGGGTTTGTATCGCCCCTTGGTGCTTGTTACTTAAGTTCCCAACCGAAGCCGGAACTGGAGTAATGAGAGGGGATCAAGTTTCCGGACGGGCCTGCTACGTGGCCGAATTAAAGATGTTGATGAAAGGACTTAACGTTGAGAGTAAAGATGCCTCGTCTCCCTCAAAGGGGGGCTCGGCATAGCAATTAGAGAGATTGACCTCAAAGGAGTTGCCCAAAGGAACGCCCGAAGACCTGGATCCCAGAAAAGACGAGGAACCAGAGGCTAGGAATGCAACTCCTAATGAAGCGACAGTGGAAATTCCCATTGATAAAGCTGATCCGACAAAAGTTTTGAAAATTGGTTCTCAATTGGATCCACGTCGAGCTAAAGAACTAACGGACTTCTTGAAGGCAAACTTAGACGTGTTTGCCTGGACCCATGCTGACATGTGTGGGATATCGCCATCCATTATAAGTCACAAATTGAATGTAAATCTGAAGCATCCGCCTGTGAAGGAAAAGAGACGCATGCTGGGCCCAGAGAGGTCGGTTGCTCTCAAAGAGGAAGTAGAGAAGTTGAAGCAGAATGGATTTATTCGAGATTCGACATATCCCGACTGGATATCGAATCCCGTCTTGGTAAAGAAGCCAAACGGAAAGTGGCGGACTTGCATTGACTTTTCAGATTTAAACAAAGCTTGCCCAAAAGATAGTTTCCCACTTCCCAGGATTGACCAGCTTGTAGACTCGACAGCAGGTCATGAACTTCTCTCTTTCATGGACGCATATCCTGGATACAACCAAATTCCTATGCACGTACCAGACCAAGAACATACGAGCTTCATTACGAATTTGGGATTATATTGTTATGTTGTAATGCCATTCGGATTGAAAAACGCTGGAGCTACTTATCAGCGCTTGGTGAACAGAATGTTTTATAATCAAATAGGAAAAACTATGGAGGTTTATGTGGATGATATGCTTGTCAAATCGAAACAGTCCTCCAGCCATACGCAAGACTTGGCGGAAATGTTTGGTATCCTGCGAAAGTATCGGATGAAATTGAATCCTCTGAAATGCTCATTTGGAGTGGCATCGGGAAAGTTCCTTGGCTTCATTGTAAGCTCCCGAGGAATTGAAATCAACCCTAGCCAGATAGCAGCAATTAGAAATATCGAAGAGCCGAGGAGAATTAAAGACGTCCAAAGTCTTGCAGGGAAAGTAGCGGCGCTGAGTAGATTCATCTCCAAAGCCACAGACAAATGCGTTCCGTTTTTTGATTTGATTAAAAGAGGAAAGAAGAACTTTGAGTGGACTCCGGACTGTGTTGAGGCCTTTCGTAATTTATTGGAACTGCTAGAGAAACCGTCGATTTTATCAAAGCCCGTAGATCACGAAGAATTGTTTGTTTACTTGGCATTCTCGACTCACGCCGTAAGCACAGCCCTGGTTCGAGAAGAAGACAAAATACAAAGGCCAGTGTATTATGTAAGCAAGAAATTAGCAGCGGCAGAGCGCAACTACCCAAAAATTGAGAAGCTCGCTTACAGCCTCTTGATCGCATCCCGAAAACTTCGTCGCTATTTCCAAGCTCATCCAATAACCATATACACCGACCAGCCCTTAAGGCAGGTGTTGCAGAGACCTGAAGCATCGGGAAGGTTGATCAAATGGAACATAGAACTAAGTCAGTTTGATTTGAATTTTCAACCACGAAAGTCAATTAGGGGGCAAGCTCTAGCATACTTTATTGCGTAGTTCACCATTCCAGAGGAGGAAGTAGTCGATGACAGAGTGGTTAAGTCTGAGGATGAGTTAAAGATAGATCCGTGGAAACTATATACAGATGGAGCCAAGAATGGCCGAAGGTCCGGAGCTGGAATCGTCTTAGTCACTCCCGAAGGACGGTCGTTATATTACGCCCTGCGATTAGAATTTTCGGCGACTAACAATGACTCTGAATATGAAGCCCTGATTGCCGGGCTGAAGCTTGCTAAAGACCTCGGAGTAAAAATGTTAGATATATTCTGTGATTCTAAAATTGTTGTTTGCCAAGTGCGAGAGGAGTTTGTGGCTCGAGGACCTCGACTTATCGCCTACCTCAAGAAAGTGAGAGAGCTATTGAATAGCTTAGAGCGGTACAACATAACACACATTCCCAGAATTGAAAACCAGAAAGCGGATGACTGGCAAAGCTGGCTAGTTCCGACAATCCAGAAGAGACTGAAATAATTCCAATTGAAACGTTGGAATCGCCAAGCTTTGAGTCAATGGAAATTGAATTCGCTTTTGAAGCGGAACCAGAGAAGGAGTCGTGGATGACTCCAATTAAGAATTTCCTTAAGAATGGGACACTCCCACCAAAGAAGAGTGAGAAAAGAGCTGTAGTTCGCAAAGCTACCAGATATGTCATACAAGATGATACTCTTTATAGGCAAGGATTTTCTATGCCCCTGTTACGATGTATAGCACACGACGACATCAAGCGTGTACTAAGAGAAGTACACGAAGGTGAGTGTGGAGATCATACAGGAGGTTAAACTTTGGCAAAAAAGATATTGCGGTACAGATACTTCTGGCCTACGATCAATAAAGATGCAGCTGATTATTCACGACGCTGCGATAAGTGCCAGAGATTCGCCAAAATCCCCAGGGCACCGTCGACCCAACTTAAATCAATGGTGAGTCCTTGGCCATTTGCCACGTGGGGAATTGATATCATTGGAGTTCTACCAATTGCTAAAGGAGGAGCTAAGTATGCAATAGTGGCCGTGGACTATTTTACGAAGTGGGTGGAAGCTGAGCCCTTGACCAATATCACAGCAAGAAAGGTGATAAGTTTTGTGGTCAGAAATATTATATGCCGGTTCGGGATCCCAAGAACGATTATAACTGACAACGGAACCCAATTTGATAGTACTGAATTCAGGAATTTCTGCCAGAAGTATAAGATAGACAAACGATATACTGCAGTTGCCTATCCGCAATCGAATGGGCAAGTAGAGGCAATAAACAAAGTAATAAAATCCATCCTCAAGAAACGATTAGAGCGTGCAAGGGCAAAGTGGGTTGATGAATTGCCCCTAGCTTTGTGGGCATATCGAACAACATTTAAAACGGCCACCGGTCATACCCCTTTCTCTCTCTCCTTTGGCTCAGAAGCTGTAATTCCAGTTGAACTAGAAGTTCCTTCCCACAGGGTGACATATTATGACCCGATGACGAATCGGGCACTCTTACTTGAGTCTCTTGATGAAGTCGAAGAGAAAAGGGACGAAGCAGATTTGCGTGCGGCAAGACATCGGCATCAGATGGCACGCTATTACGACAAAAAAGTTCGCCTCAGGACTTTTGAACTAGGAGATTTGGTGCTAAAGAGAGTCTTTCCATCCCTTCCTCACCTTGGTCCAAAATGGGAAGGACCCTTTGTCATTCAACGGAAACTTGAAAAAGGAACCTTCAAGTTAACGACCGTGGATGGCGAAGAAGTCCCCAGAGCATGGAATGCCCAACAGTTAATGCGATATTTGGATTAGAAATGCTGTACTTTGTGTTATTTTTCTTATGAACTCTGTAATAAGGCACGACTTGCCTTGGGAAAATCTGACGATATGAATGAAGAACTATAAAGTGGATGTAGGCTACGACTTAGCCGAACCACTATAAAAATACTGTGTGTTATTTACTTTTATGCATTACATATATACATTTATCAGTTATTCTGTTGTGATTATAAGATACATGATAACTCACAGCCTAAAAAGGTTGAAAACAGTTTAGACATAAAAAGAAGCACAACGACTATTTGTGCGATAAGACATAAAAGAATGAGAAAACGACATTCTTAACTCTAACTCTCCAGAGAGAGAGAGAGAGAGTATAAAAGCGTCTCCGACTGAGCGCTGAAAAAGAAATTCTCCTCCTAACTCTAACTTTCCAGAGAGAAAGAGAGTATAAAGGCGTCTCCGACTGAGCGCTGAGAAAGAAATCTTTCCCTGTTGAAAGACCGGGGAATAAATAAATGACTGAGCTCGAACTCTAACTCTCAAGAGAAAGAGAGAGAGAGTATAAAAGAAATGCCAGAAAAAACGACAGGTACTGACGACACAGGAAGTGCTATCCCGTCAGAGAATCGGGAGCATTCAGACTACTTGATTAAGCATTAAATAATTTGTGGGAATTGACTGGGGACACGTATGTATACGCATATTTTCCCCCTCCACAACTTCGTTTCATAACTATAGACATGCATTCTTACATAAGTGCAAAACTACTAACAAACAAACGTTGCAAAAAATGAGTTATTTTTATTTACAAATGAATAAATTTGTACAGGAAAATAGCTAAAAAAGAAAGTGCAGGAGCTACTTTTGTAGCAGCAATTATTGGTTCACTAAATGCTAAAACGATACAAGGCAATCCACTATTTAGATTTTGAATGAGCCTTGGATTTCTTGGCGGCCTTCTCCGCGTCCTTTGCTTCTTTCTCAGCCTCCGTCAAGATTTGTTTTGACTTCTTTTTTCCTGAAGATGCGGTGCTGGAGCCAGTAGACTTCTTCCCGGAGGGCGGGGCGCTGGAATCAAGAGAAGATTTTTTAGCAAGTTCCTCTGTAATAGATCTAGTTGAGAGCTTAACAACTAACCTTGATCCCGCATCCACGACTGCGAGGGGTTTGAGGACTTCGGGGTCTAGCTCTTCAGCTTTTAATTGCAAGCGTTTGTCTTGATCGGTTTTCATTGCAGCCAAGGTAACATCATCAGTATTTTTTGACTCCCCGACTATTGCAACTTCTGGTTCCTCTTCATGCCCCCCGTCTCCGCCATCGTCCTTTAAAGCTGCTATCATTTCTTCATCATGGGGAGTGGCGACCTTAGTCGGCTCACTTCCTTCTTCCAAGTCTATAGAAGCAGCCTTGTCTTCCCCTTTTTTGGCCTTATCTGCGGGCTTTGTCCCAGCGGTGGCTCCCTGGGTCACATCTGTCTTTACGGATGATTCAACACCTACAGAATGAGAAGCAACAATTATCAACTCAGGCGAAAACAATGGGTCTTTCATCGATTGTTCAATCACGTGGTGAAAGGTAGACATAGCCTTGGCAAATTGAGGAGAAAAGGTAGGGATACCTTCCGAAGACTTTTCTGCGGGGGTGGCTACTACCTCTGGTGTTGTTTCAGGAATAGGGGATAGCAGAGTTGTTCGGGGAATTCCCGGATTTTCAGGATCATACCCCTCTACTTCAGAAGTTGCAGGGGCAGAAGAAGAGGAACCAGCTTCGAGAACAGTTTTTTGTTTAGACTTCCGTCTCTCTTCTTCCATGGCCTCAGCAATAAGGCGGCGCCCTTCAGCTAGGCGCTCCGGTTCATCATCCCTCAAGTATTTCTCCATTAGTTTATCTTCATCGAGGGAATCGACCTTAAGTTCCTCTTTTTCCCACTCGACGATCTGATTCCATACTTGAACTAGAGTGGATGGATAGTCCTCGATCCAAGAAATGTTTCGGCGACGAATAATATGTGCGAAGAATTCAATCATTAGTTCGCCGAAACCCTGAATATCAGCCTCCGCCACTGATAGTTGCTTGCGGGCTTCCTCCGCAGATTTAATAGCACACTCCACATTGCCCTCGGCCAGGGCAGCCCTGTTCTCTGCCTCCAACAGCTTTGAAGCCAAGTCGGCATTCTTCTTTTCTAATTCAGCACTCCTCTTTGCTAACTCGGCGTTTTTCCGTTCAAGCTCAGCATAAGCAAGGCGTGTCTTAGCAGCTTCTGATTTGGCCTCGTCAGCTTGCTTTTTTAATTCAGAACGCTCCTGAGTGTGAATTCAAGCAAGTCGTGATAACGCTTTTGCGTGTCCTCGAATTGTTGTTTGAAATTAGAAGCGTCCCTTTGAGCGACCGCTAGCTGAGCTTGAGTGTCTTCCAAATCTTTTCCTAGAGCTTTTAAGGCCTTAGCATCCTCCTCCGCGGTCTTTTGCATTGAATCAGTATTTGTGATTAGAGTGCGGATGATTCTAGAAAGATTGCGTGAATATTTGAACATCTCAGTATATTGTTTTTCCACCGCATCAATCTTTGCTTTGGCCTCATCTGCCCACTTAGAAGAAATAGGTTCAAGAGCAGGTAAAAAAGTCAAAGTCTCGAAGTAGTGCTCGGGAAATTGCTCCACCAAATATGCCCGCTTTACTGCAGTTTCCGCATCTAGTGGGGGAGGTGCAGGGATCGATAATTCGGTGTCCCTGTGTGAAGAGGATTCGGTAGTCTCTTTGTCTGTCCTAGGTCGTTTAGTAGCAGGGACCTTGTGCTTGCTACGAGACCCAGTTTCTTTTGGAGGAGTTCTCTCTGCTGCGCTTTTCATGGGAAGAAGTGGAGTCTTTAGATGGTGGTCTGTCCTCTTCCCTGCGGCTTTGATAGCCCTTATATTTCTCTTGTTCCGGTCGAACTGGTGAGCGGGAACGTGAGGGTCGAGAACGATATGGATCATAAGGTCTTCTCTCCTCCCTACCACGATCATCCCGGCGATCATACTCGACATCCTGAGGAGGATTGGACATGCTGCGACGAAGCTTTCTTATATCGTAGTAGGATCGAGACATCGTACCTGCACGATAAAACGAACAAAAGTTAGAATTAATGGATTCACAAGGAAAGAGGTGCAATGAATGCTAATGCCATTATAAAGTGTATCCTAAGTGGTGTGTTTCCCCCCAACCAACCCGAGTCTGAAGCTAGACTAGTATGGGCAGGCTCTTTGGCCTTAGCGGGAGTGGTCTCTTCAGAAGAGGTGAAGACTAAAGGATCCTTCCTGAAATCCTCTGAAGT
This sequence comes from Allium sativum, assembly GCA_030737875.1. Classification (NCBI taxonomy): domain Eukaryota; kingdom Viridiplantae; phylum Streptophyta; class Magnoliopsida; order Asparagales; family Amaryllidaceae; genus Allium; species Allium sativum. The sequence continues at coordinate 537,372,350 of CM060926.1, forward strand.
GTATATAGTCTCAGGTAAGGGGAGATCCCCCAAACCCTGAAATAATTTCTCATCAGTACTAGGGACATCCCCCTCGAAAGCATGAAGTGGTGACTCTTGGGAGGATTTTGACTTTTCTAGAGAAGTAGTTTCCTCGGGGGCAATATATCCTTCACGATGCTTTTCGGCCAGATTAGCCAATTCATCATCTTGTGTAGAAGATGGAGAAGGTGAAGTTTGAAGAGGCGCTGTAGGAACTCCTGAGCCTTCTCCTGTCTCTGGGACTACCTCCACTGGGGGAATGTATGTGTATGGAACCGTCCCATGACCAATGCTACGAAAAACAGATAACAGCCCACGAAAGTGAAGGTATTCGTCTTTAAGGGCTTCGTCGATAGTCAAGAACTTCTGATCGCCATTAAGAAGTCGGTGCATCCGGTCAAAGAACACCTGATCTGATATCTGTTTGGGGTTGTCGACTTCAAACAAAAAGGAAAACAAGTCAAGGTGATGATTCAAGTGTATAGAGCCCGGATTTAGAAAATCAGTGCTTTACTTGATTTTGTCCACCTCCTGGCGCATCCAGGCTGTCGCTTCACATAGAACCATTCTAGTCTGGAATCTACAACTTTACTGCTGAATGGTGCAGAGATTATCTTCCTTTTTGGAACTGACTCAAAGTAGCAGAAAGATGGAGTCTCTCGAGTCCGATGCTTGAAATTATAGAAGAAGTGAACGTCATCGAACGTGAGCTCTATGCCTAAGATTTCACGATATGCTATGTACAAGGTGTGCAAATAGGCATATGAATTGGGGTGCAATTGCATGGGGGCAATCCGCATTTGTCTTAAAAAGTCAACGATGAAGGGAGAGAATGGAGGAATGGCGCCGACCATGCACATCAATCGAGTGACCGTCATATATCCTTCTGGAGGGTTGTGGGGACAGTCAGAGCGTGAAGGCACTAGAGTGTCCCTTTTCATTATTCCATACTTTAAGCAAATTCGGATAAGTCGATCGTTGTCGATTGTCGATTCAACGGAGTTTGGAGGTGATTCCAATATAATGGCCGATTCAAATTCGTCAGGGGCTCGATCGTCACCGATCCCTCCTTCCTCCTCAAAACCCAGAGAAACTTCGTTCTCTGAAGACGCCTCGTTGCTTTCTCGATTTCCAACCCCATAGTCTGGACCCTCACTGTCCCATTATGGATCCGAAGAAGAAGATATATCCTCGAGAGTGATTTTGTTAGAGGTTTCCGGGGCTTCTTTCCTCTCAGCTAGTCTGGAAGAGCGTCTGGGTCTCATTGTCATAGAACTATTGAAGAAGCAATAGCACAAATTAGAGTAAATTAGCCCGTACCCCCTTGTGCGTGTGTGTGAACTAAAATGCGTGCAGTGAATGTGAGAAATGCAAAGTAAAAGTGCAACAATGTAAGACGAAACTTCGAAGAGAAAGTGATAGTCAGAGTAGTTCTTAATGTTCATTTATGTCCGCAAGGCACTATCCTAACTGTTCATGAAGTTAGAAGTAATATCTTTTAAATAGTTGGACGAAAGTTTGTGTTTTGGGTTGAGTAGTTTTCGGTTCGGATGCAGACACCAGGATCGGATCGGATAAGCAAAGGCTCACACTCAGAGAGATATATCCGGATCGGTTCGGGGATCGACTTTCGGGGCGGGTCGGATTAACCTGGATAACCATACTACTATTCTCTCTTTTGTTTCACAACCCGGTCCGATCCGAGCGCATAAGTCTTGACCTCCATTTTATTCATAGGTCCGATCCGACCCGGTCAAGCAAGATAAGTCCCATTTCGTTGCCTTATGGCTCCGACCCGGTCTGATTCTGTGAATTTCTCTCTTTTCCTTTTTCTCCTGCTGTTCCCCCACCCGAACCGATCTCCTTCAATTTCCTTCCTCTTCCTTCTCTTAAGTAGTGAACCCAACTCGATATCCCAAGCCTTAATTAAAATCAAGTAAGTAAGCACTCAAGTATTCAACAGCGAGTCTCAGTACCCTCCTCCAACGCCTCGAAATGGCGTCGATGCCATTAACGACGAAGGCGGAGGATGAAGGAAGCCGTGGCGATGGAATTAGTCAATTACCTTGCTAGAATCGTTTATCTTAACTGCGGATATAAATTAAAAACAATTATGGCAACGAGATTCAAGATTACAAGGCTACCTATGTATTTGATTCAAAGATTGAAGCGAGAATTTTGGAGTTTCTTGGAAAGACTAAAGTTTCGATGTGGAATCGGTTCAGATGAGCAGGAACAGTGAATGAAAGAAAGGAAGAAAAGTGAAGTAAATTTATATAAAAAACAAGCTGACTATTCGTATTCCCGATCGGACCGGTTCGAAAAGCCCAATGACGCAGCTTGGCCCACTAATCCAATGCAGGGAATAGGAAGAAGGAGATCCGTTCGGGTCGGAACCCAAACCAGAAATCTGTTCGGGTCGGAAACCGAACCGAACAGGATGCAGTACGACAGCTTGGCATGCGTATTCAAAAGGAAGGATGAAGGCGTTGTGCAACAGCAATCAAAGCATGCTCCATTTCCAACAGAAGCATCCTTTGAGGGGGCAAAGTGTTAGCCTACTTTGTGAACTAGGCAACAAAAAGTCTAGATATCAGACATTGAAGAGCATTTTTAATTAGAAGACTTCGGTTCAGATCGGAGAAGACACTACAGTCTAGATCGGACAGCTGCAATTGTTCGGGTCGGGTCAGAGAAACGTATCGGTTCGGGTCGGATAAAATCTTCTGTTCGGATCGGTGAACTGTTGCTGAGGAAATTGGTAAGGCATAGCTATTCGGATTGGAGGGCAATATAATCTCAATTGGATCGGAAAGCCACCTGGTTGCCACGGAAATAGATCGGAGTGAAGCGGAGCAGATTAAAGAAGAGAGAGCGTTGCTTCCAAGCCAATCCGGGTCGGATCGGGTATCCCGATCCGATCCCCTTATATGTGAGTCTCCGACCCGAGCCCATTTTCCATATCATTCTCCAGCAAAAGCGCCTGGATATCCGGATCGGCTATGACCAGTTCCTACCCATAACGTTCATTACTCTGATGCGTTGTCAACACAATAATTCATCCGAACCCGAAGCTAATGGGATGGACGACACGTGGCTCCAATCCGGATCGGGTTTTGAGCAAATTCACACCTATAAATACCCCGTCTGGAGACAAAGAAAAGGATCTTTTTTGGGCATTTCGAGAATTCAACCACCTCCATAGTCCGAACTCCAATACTCCCGGAGAATCCAAATCATCTTTCATTATTTGTTTTAGTCAATTGAGTGAATATAAGTGAGTTGTGAGTGGAATCAAGTGAATCTTACATTGTATTTGAAACTGAATCATTGAATATAGTAAGAGATAAGTGGACGTAGGCATTTCTTCGCCGAACCACTATAAATCCTGTGTGTTCATTTTTATTTTTATCTCATTTCATTTTGCTTTTAATCAATTTGGGTGTTAGAACCACTTTTGGGTCTAACAGCACTATTCTGTAAACAGGATAGCCCTTACATAACTCCGTCTTCAATTTCCTTTGGCATATATGATTCGTAAAGGTTATGCCAATACAGAGTGGTTCTTCGGATAATAATCCAACCGGTCTCTCCATATTAACAACGTTAAAATGGTCAAAACTTCGATAGTCTGTGATCTAACTATCGAATAAAAATAGGTGTGCAAACAATGATATTATTTCCAAATGGAAATTATATCGATCAAACATCATTCAACATTCATCTCTTTAGTTCATTAATTTACTTATCTCATGTTTCCCTACGTTCAATATTCCTTATTTTCTAAATTGGGAAAATATACGTTATTAACAATGGAAAACATTTCCATTTCTTTGTTTCTTTATTAGAAAACATTTCTGGTTTCTTATTTGGAAAACATTTCCAAAGCTTCTTCATTGGACTTAGACATATGTTTAAACAAACCATCGCGATGCCAACTCAAACCATTTCCTTTACTGTCGAACCTTAACTATTCCTTAGTTAAAAATGAAGTCAATCAAGTTGGGGTAGAACTACCTCTCAGACCTTAACTGAACAACATTTCTAACTTTGAAATAGACAAAGTTCACTTTATATTTCTTTAACAAACTTCCTTACTTAACCCTCCTTCGAATAACTATATTCGATTGACTCTTATAAATTAACTCTATTGGACTAACCCCTATCAATTAACTCTATTGGACTAACACTATTTGACTAACGCTATTTATTTACTCATTTCACTTACTCTTTTCGAATAAACTATATTCGATAACTCTTTTTTCTTTCTTCGAATAAACTATATTCGATTAACTCGTTTGCTTCTATTCAAATAAACTATATTCGATTAACTCCTTTTACTTTCTATTCGAATAAACTATATTCGATTAACTCGTTTGCTTCTATTCGAAAAAACTATATTCGATTAACTCCTTTGCTTTAACTCTAATCGATTAAACTAACATCAATTAACTTCTTTTACTTTAACACTAATCGATTAAACTAACATCGATTAGCTTCTTTGCCTTAACTCTAATCGATTAAACTAACATCGATTAGCTTCCTTTTTTACTTTCTATTTAACTATTCATTTATAAAGATTTACTTTTAGTAACAGTTCTTCTCTTTAGATATGATTTCCCTTTTATAAAACTCTGTTCGTTTTTAAAACATTTTTCCCTTTTATTTACTTTTGAAATATTTCCTTTTATAAAATCTGTTGATTTTATAAAACCCCTTTATTTCAATATACATTGAAATAAATCCTTTTTACATCCCAGGGTCTTTTATGATATTTAAAATATCGAATAAAAATGATCAACATCATTCCAACACCCATAATCCATAACAGATTATATAACACATCATATATCACCATATATGAAAAACAGTAAAATAAATGTTGAGGAATCCGGTCGGATTCCTCCAACCTGTTTCCCTGCATCACAGATGTTAAACAATATAGATAACATCACTTTCAGTTCTATATGATACATTCTGTTAAACAGATTCAATATAGAAAATTTAAGTAACTGACTAGCAGTTCAATCAAACAGTCAACACACAGTCAATTAGCCAATATCTAACAGTTCTAAAAATACAACATGAAATTATAAACTGTTCAGAGTTAGTGAGATTTACTCACACTGTCCGCAATCGTTAAATAACGATTTACGGTTGATGGTTCGGATCAGACAATTTATTTTGAAATAAATTGAGACGAGCTCCACTATACGCCCAGTCAGTTCCAGAATGTAGTGTCGGTCGATACGATCTTATCAGATCTGATTGTTCGAGATTCTGATAGAGTATACAACAGTTATTTATTTTACACATTTTACCACAGTAAACATTGTTAACCATTTACTAATTATAAACTTAATAAATTTCTCGTTGGGCTTTACCATATTTTTTCCTTGGCCCAAATAGTTTTCACAGATCCATGAGTACAGCCCTTCTTCCTTCACTTCGCCATTTACATTTCCTTATCCACGTCCAGACTTCTATTTCACGTGTCTTCATGCCTCAACAACATAAACCCAACTTTATTTCCTTTTTCAACATACCTTGCTTTGGATTAACAGACCCCACGCTAAAACAAACTCCACCATTTGCTTTCACGTTTAAACCCAACTTCGTCCCTTTTCTCTTCTCCTCCCTACTCGACTGTTGTCTCACCCAACACTCGTAAGCCTGCCATCCACTTCACCGTGAATCACATAAACAAGAAAACTCCCGTACTCCCTTCCCATTAAAATACTTCATCGTTTATTCTCCCTTCTTCATAACAAACCAACAAAAAGGTTAACAATGAATACCCATGTTATACTGTTAACCATCCTTCCCTTCATCCCCAATCAGACAGAAACTCGCTGCTCATTTGAAGGCCATAACTGAACCTTGTAACACCACAAACTCCCTCGTTTTGGCACACATACCCACAAACACTTCACCGAAGTTCTCCTCTTCCATTCCCACCCAGTAAACTCCAACTCGCACGACCCCTTACACCTTCGAACTCCAGCTCAAGGCCGTCACCCACAAAAACCCATCAACGCAAAATATGTCGGATTCACCCAAAAGAAATCACAGAGGTGCGGTTTACACTCCTGAATCCAAGTACAAACTTAGATTTCCCAATAGATGCTCAAAAACCCTAAAACTTGGAACCCTAATACGCGCTGTGTAAATCCCAGCGACATAGCAAGGGTTCGGACCCTTTGAAACTTATATCCTGAAGAAGAAAATCACTTCAAGGACTCGGATGAATTCGTTATATGATTTATAGAAGTTTCTGCCATTTTATTTTGATTTTGAAACTCAAGAAATGTTTTTATTGTGGAGAAAGAAGTTCGGGGGATACAATTCTGTTGACCAGAAAAAATGATTTCTAGGGTTAGAAAGGAATGAGGGCTATTTATAGGGGATAGGGTTTTAGATATTTTGAGTTAGAGAATATTCTCGGCATATTATTTTTGTTAATTTATCTTCTAAAAATTCCTATGATCACACGTGATACCCAAAAATCACGAAACTGGACATGCAGCTATAGCTCGACATCACGGACCCAACGAAACTGGTTTCGTCGAATTCCGACTTCGTATGCTCACACAACGTATTTTTAACCATCAAAATACTAACTGTTTCTCACTCTAAAAATTCGTACGGCCACACAGTGACTCTAAAAATCACGAAACTGGAAATCTAACAACTATTTGATATTGCGGATCCAACAAAACTGGTTTTGTCGAATTCCGACTTCGTTTGCAAAACTGGCTATTTTTAAAGCTCTAAATGACCCATTTAAATATATAAATATATTTAAATAATTAAATTAAATATAAATAAATTTATATTACCGTATATATATTCACAGTGGAATGCCATACAGCTCTAGAATATTCCTATATGAATTTCTAACTCGATATTCACTTTTGGGTCAACCCGATATTCTATTTATATTGAAATTCCTTTTTTAAAATATAAATAATTCCTTTATAAATTATAAAGGAATTCCACAGCGACTTTTCTAAAATTTGATTTGGACATATCTCAAAATCTACACGACGAAATCCCGATTTTTCTCTTCCACTAGAATGATATACTCCACCAGCTCCGTACGTTTCTTGTTTCACAAAAATCCGATTTAAAACGAATCCTGTACATTCAGTTGAAGTTCAAATCGCCAATTTACGAACTGCAGCGCCATTTCGAGCTCGTTTATAATTATATTATAAACTATATGTTCAAACTGTTGTTATTTAAATATATTCGTTATTCAAATTCAATCCCAGACCGAATTAAATATCACAGATGATCCGGTTCACACCATATCGTCATTTCGGCCAATTCTGATTATTTCAGAATTAAATATATTATTTAATTATTATTTTAATTAATTATTCACTATTATTTTATTCAACGACCATGTAATTCACTAAACTACCATTTATACAATTAAATAAATTAATCAAAATACCCCTGCCAATGCGGGTCATTACAATCTTCCCCACATAAAATAATTTCGTCCTCGAAATTGCTAAAAGGTAGACGACGACCCTATCGACTGGTTAGAACATATTCGTTCACTTCTTAGCTTCAGTTTCAACTAAACCAAATTTAATTTTAATTAAATTATTAATTAATCCTTAACAACGAAAATTTTCAAAAATCCTGAAAATTTTCTAACTCATCTTTTTGAAAAATTTTGCTAGCACTTCTTTTGTACTGGTCAATAGGTCAAACCACCACTTGCCTCTCTGGGCCATCTCCATCCCAAAAGAAAATCAAACAGCTAAGCGGCTTGCCAATTCGGCTCATAAATCTCATGCTTATATCGAATATAAACTTGTACTTTTTTGTCGGGCATATCAATTCTATCACTTCCATATGCTATCAACTCAGCATATACCAATGTTATCCCAATCAAGTTCTGAAATCACTTTCATCTCCAACACAACCATTCGCCTTTTTACCAAGCCAGATATCATTTCAATTCGAGTTTCTTCTCGATTCCCAGCTCTTAACTTGATTAGCACATTTATACTTCAAATTTGAATCTCACAATCCAATTTGTCTTGATATCATTCTAATTCAATCTCAGTTACCACTTTACTGGCTTTACTTTAATTCAAATTTTGCTTTCACAAATTTCTGTTAAATTTGTTTTTAATTCAAACAGTCTTTCCCAGGGAGTTTTAAACAGTTTACTTTTTCAAAAATCAAATTTTCCTTTTTGAAATTCAACTGAGCCCATAATCAATATTCCATTAGTTAAATCACTTCTCTATTTCTTTATCAATATTTGTTAACCAAATATTTTCAATAACCATATTGACCTGTTACGTTATTTGGAAAACATCTTCGAATATCGCCTTCCTTTATTTTCTAAACTTTAGAAAATATATGCTATTTATAACTGGAAAATATTCCAATTACTTATCTCTTTCTCGATCTCGTTTATTTTTATACTTAGGAAATATTTATTATTCTATTTCCAAGCTTACACTTATTTGGGTTAAAACGGATGTTGTGTAAAACATCGTTACGACAACCCAAATACTATACACAACTAACTCTTTTTCAACATCGATCTTCGAGCCTGAAAACTTACTATTTATTTGTTAATAATGAAATCAATCAAGTTGGGGTATAATTACCTCTCAGACCTTGAATGAATAACATTTATAACGTCAAAACAGATATGACCCCTTACTCGAATAACCAATACCACACAACTACTTATTCACTTTTAAACACGTACACGCTTCCTCTTTCTATTCTTACTAGATTTTATTCTAGGCTTCCTTTTGATTTTACTATTCTATTTCTAAGTTCGTTTCCTTATCGACTTCTATATATATATCAATACGTTGATTTCTAACTATCAAATTATCTTAAAAATATTCTAACTCCTTAAATTCCCGAAAAAATTCGCCATAACCTCCTTTGTACTAGGAGCATCGGAATATTTCAAATAGCCTCCCATGGCCCTCACCAATCCAAAAGAAAAAGAAAAAGCCAAGCGGCTAGCCGATACGACGCATAAAATCTCATATATGAATTAAACACGTACCTTTTTGACGAGCATTCTACTTTTACACCTTCATACCTTATCCATACATATCTCATGTATATTTATACCTGCCCAATCTATTTTAACCATACATGATCGTTTTAACTCAATTCGTTAATTAATTTGTTAATTAACTCTTTAGTCTATTTCACTTTTATACTTGAACATGACATGTTCAAATATAGTTTAACTTGTTTATCTACTAATTGAATTCCATTTCAATTCTATTTGAATTTCCCATATTCAAATTCTATTTCAATTCTCTTATTCAAATTCTATACTTGAATTTCATTTCAAATCTCTTATTCAAATTCTATACTTGAATTTCATTTCAAATCTCTTATTCAAATTCTATACTTGAATTTCATTTCAAATCTCTTATTCAAATTCTATAGTTTGAATTCCATTTGAATTCTATATTCAAATTCCATTTCACCTTCGATATTCAAATCCTATATTTGAATTCCTTTATATTTCTCTATTCAAATTCTATATTTGAATTCCATTTGAATTTCTATATTCAAACTCTATTTCAATTCCATTGAATTTCATATATTCAAACTCCCTTTGAATTTCTATATTCAATTTCTATTTAAATTCTCTTTATTCAAATCCCCTTTGAATTTTCTTGTTTAAATTCTATGTTTGAACTTCCTTTATTCAAATTCCTTTAAATAAGTCTCGATTTCAATTCCTTTTGAAATCGATATTTCTACCTTTGGAAAATAGATTCCCCTTTCAATTTCACACTTGTATTTTTATTTCTGAAATATCCAATGATACTACTCTTCACTTTATTTATAAACTTTGTTTATAAAGGAACTTCTCGTTTTATTTCTTTCAAACAAGTTAATATTTCAAATCTATTTAAAAGTTCAAATTCTATTTTATAAATCCCATTTTGAAATTCAACACAACTTGTCTTTCCCAAAACAAATTCAAAACAGTATCACTGGTAGTAATTCGTCACTTACAACTCGAAAATGAATACTGATGATGCAGCTGTCATCATCAGAATCTATTTTCCAGCGATCGAAGTGAGTTCAATACTATAAAACCATTTTTAAACATTTCCACTTTGAAATTCATTTCAAAATATAATTCACACTGCTTGTAAAACGATTTAAAATTTCCCCAGGATCTTAAATTTTCCTTATTTTTAATCTAAATCCATTTACAAACATTTATCCAATTTTCCAGAATTCTAATTCAATTTCTGGTTTAAAATTTTAGATTCAACTCATCTCAATTTCACGTATTTCACTTATGTGAATTCTGATTGGTTATTCACTGTAACAACCCGTAAAATGCGAGCCAGTTTGAAAATTTTGTTTTGGCAATTTTAGCGAATTTTGAATATTTAAAATGAATTATTTTAAATAATAGCGATGAAAAATTTATTTTGAATATAATTAGAACGTATATATTATATACGTCGTCGTTAGAATATAAATAATTATATAATTATAAATAGAATTGAAAATGGCGCGGTAGTTCGATAATTCGATTTCAAACTTCAATTGAATGTACCGGGTGCAAAACAATCCGGATTTTAGTGAAACCAAAAATGATAGGATCCAAATGATGATATCTTTCCAACGAATCCGAAAAATCAAAATTTCATAGCGGGAATAAAAAATTATGTCCAGTTGAAAATTCTGAATAGTCGTTATGGAATTCAGGCCCTTAAAAATAGACATTTTGCAAATGACCTCGGAATTCGACGAAACTAGTTTTGTTAGGACCGTATCGTCAATACGAAGCTAGAAAATATTTTTCGAGAATTTTTAGAGTTAGTATGTGACCCCGGTAATTTGAAATGTACGTTTAAAATTCAATATAGCGATTTAAATGTAAATTTAACGGAAACTAATTCAAACGATCGAATTAGCCTGCGATACATAACCCATTGTGTTCGGAATGAGAGTAATTAGCTAGGGATGACAGTCGGTGGGTTCGATTCTGAGTTCAAATGAAAAGTCAACAATTAGGGTTTGGGAAAAATATAAAATAATTAAATAAATAATTAAATATATAAACCCCCCCATATTTTCCCTTCCCCCTTTCATTCGATCAGATTAAAAAAAAAGAGAAGAAAGGAGGGGCGCAGCAGCCGCCGCCGCGCCCAGGGGGCCGCCGCCCTCACCACGCCACCACCCGGAAGCGCCGCCGCCTTCTTCTTCTCCTCCTCCTTCTTCCTCCACCTCGCCACTCCCCCCCCCCTGCGCGCAACCCCCATCGCGCCAGCAACCGCACCCCCTCCCGCCTAAAACCCTAGCCGACAACCCCAACCTCCTCCACCCCGCTGGCCACCACCGCCGACCCCAAACGCCCCTCCCTCGGCCTCCGCTCGACTGCCGAACCCCCTCCCTCTTATAAAAAAAAACACTGTAAGTCTTCTATTAGTTAGTATTTATTTATTTTTGCTATTAAAATTTTGTGTGAACCATTATGATTTAGGATTGATTTTTACTGTCATAAAGGATTTGATTTCTAAATGTAAGAGACTTGATTTTGAAGAAAATATAGAAAGACAAGATTTTAGAATAAACAAAGAGTTGATTTTTATTTATGAACAAGCTAAGATTTTTATTTGTTCATTAGCTAGGAGAGGAAAAGAAGTGATTTTTAATAATAGAAATATGATTTCAATATTTATAAAAAATTCTAAAAATATGATCTTTACTATATAGAAGTAGTAAAAATATGATTTTTATATTTTTAAAGTATTAAAAATATAATTTTTACAAGATAGGAATATTAAAAATATCATCTTTGTATATGTAGCGAAATAAAAATCTGATTTTTATTTTATATATGTTGAAATAAAGAGGGAATTTTTATAGTGATGAAAGGCAAAAACTTTATTTTTATAAAGGCGAAAATGTTATTTTTATTAAGGCGAAAACTTTATTTTTATAAAGGCGAAATCAATATTTTTGAAATGGAATTTTTATCTATATGACACCAAAGTAAAAATTCGATTTTTATATATTGAATAGCATAGTAAAAATTCGATTTTTAAAATATATAGTGATTATAAAAATATGATTTCTAAATTGAAAGTGAATAAATAAAACTGTAATTTTTATTTTAAAGACATCGAAATATAAAAATGTGTGATTTTTATATATGTAGTGGCTACGGGCAACGAAGATGACAAAGATGCGATAACGATGAAGGTTTCTATAAAAGAAGTGTCATGAAGTTGGATAGCTATCGGTGAGAACTTCTCACTCAAAACTTCTTTTTCTAGTTATATATAAATATATACTAGGATGCAGATGGTGCTTAGTAGCACCCGACACAATCGTCCACAGACCATGGACTTTTTTGTATGGTTGCATAGGTTAGTTATATGATTTGATTTGAATTGAATTGTTTGGTGAATTGAAATTGATTTGATTGATGTGTGAATGGCGTGGGCCTTCACTAGACCGGGGATAAGGCTAGGCCTCGTCCCGTTTCTAGTATCGTGCCGTTATGCCGCCGAAATTTTCTAAAATATGTTAGAAAAATAAAAATATCATTTTATTGAATAAATGAACTGAATAGAAATTCATGTTTTAAAATAAAATGTTTTATCGTTAAAAATATAATTTTTAACGTGAAAGTGAATAAATGAATATTTATAAACAAATCGGCCGATTTGTTTATATACACTGATTTGACTGATATCGATTGGGTCGATAAATTTTACACGTCGCCCAACTGCACAAATAAAATCTGTGTTTGATTGTTTGAAACCCCACACGGGTGTTGGGAAGAAATTTGAAGTTCACTCATCCTGATTGATTAAATATGTCGATCGATCGATTGACAGGCTGTTATAAGCGTCAGATATCTATATTTGATGCTTATACAGTGTAGTGCACTTTGGTTGATGGTTGATTATTTTTCAATGCTATTATATACGTGTGATGTATGGAAATCCATATAATGAACATTATATGGTGATTGATTGGGCCTCATTCCAATCGGGAAAATAATGAATATTATAAAAGAAAATTCATGTGTTGAATATAAAAATAGTCATGTGTTGACGATGATCATGTGTTGAAACTATTCATGTGTTGAGTAAAATATTTTAAATAAAATAAATTACATCTTTATCATATTTACCATTAGAATCTACTTCACGGTGGAGTCTAATTAAAATCAAACGATAGATACCATATTTTTATAAAATATTTTACATAAGAACAATAGTGATGTGTTGACAGCACTCATGTGTTGAGATTAGTCGTGTGTTGAAAGAAATATAGATTCATGTGTTGAATGGGAAAAATATTCATTTGTTGAATAGAATAAAGAAGTTGTGAAAAATATAAAGCCGTGTTGATTAGTTTTGCGCCATTTTGACGTGAACGATATTTATATCGATTTTACTCAAATTGAAATGAATATTATAGCTAATTCGAATTGAAAAGAAAACGAATTTGAATTGAATATAAAAGGACTTCGAATGGAATTGAATATAAAACAAATTCAAGTTGAATTGAAAACAAACTGAAATTTAATTGAATTCGAATCGAAATTAAATTGAAATCAATTTGAATTGAAACGAATTTGAATTTGAATTGAATTGAAACGAATTTGAATTCGAATTAAATAAAATGGAAATGAATTCGAGTTGAATTGAAATCAAATCGATTTGAAATTGAATGTAGAAGTTGAATTGTTTTAGAAACGAATTTAAAACGATTTATAAAATTCGTTTTAAATAGAAATCGACGAAATATATATTATATTTATTATATATACAATATAATGGCCTGAATAGAACGCGCCGCGCCGCGGCAGTTCGTGAATTTCGACCATTTATTTCAAACGGACATTGCGGGAGATCCGAACGTCGGATTCTCCTAAAACCGGAACTGTTGGGTTCGTATCGAAAAGAGCTTTCCAATGAATATTAGAAATTTGAAATCTAACCGTTGGATTTGGAATTATGTCCAAATCAAATTTGAAAAAGGTCGCCGTAAGTGCAGTTCGATGGCCGTTGTTGGAAATCGACTGTACGGGCCTTGATAAAATTATTAAAAATATCTATAATTTGTGTAAAATCATAAGATATGATTTGGGAAAAATTGAGCTGAAGAATTCCACATTTGAAAGGATAAAAATAGACTTTTATCGAAATGAACTAGTTTTGAACTAAAATTAAAATCAATTTATATTTTGAAATAAATAAATTGAATTTGAAAGTGATTTTAAAAATAATCAATATTCCCAATACGTGGATTGGACTGGAGTTGAATCGAAATTATCTTCGGAGTATTTCGATGTTGGATTTCGTGACTATGCAGATATGGTTATGGGAATTTGAAAGATATATTTTATATCGTTATTTCCAATACGATATTTGTTGGTTTCAGAATTTGATATTGAATATAAGCTGGTATATTTTCTATTCAGAGCCTTGTATTTAATATCGAATGTGATTTGGGTTTATCGTGAATCGTGTTTTAGATGACATTGGTTCTTTACCCCAGTTAAAGGCAAGATGTCGATTTTTGAAAAGATTAAAACTAAGTGGAGTTTTAATGAATCTTTAATTAGATTAAAATGTGAATTGATAATTTAAATTATAAAACCTGAAAAGTGATCGAGAGTGGAGTATCACCAGTTTTACTCCAAAGCGATAGTTAAATCTTTAATTAGATTTGAACGTGAAATGGTAATTAATTTTACCGATAACACCGTGGTGTTGGATATGGAGTGTTACCAGTTTTGCTCCATGGGATATATAGGTTGGGATTGGGAAATAAACTAAATAATTACTTCGGTGTGGTTCGTTAATCCCGACTAGTTGAAAGGATATCCAAAGGAAGATTAAAGAATAAATTTAGACGAATTTATCTTTGATAAAATTAATGGGAACCTTTCCCTAAGAATGTGATTTTGTGAATAAAAGAATATTCTGAATTGGAATGAGGCGTTCATTGTGTATGTGTAACATTTGTTAATTATATACGTGGGTTATTCAGAAAGGCCGGGTTATACCCATTCTGAATAACCGATTCGACGAGATGTCGAAGATGAAGACGGTGGTTGAAGACCGGAAGTCTTCACATCGTTTGGGTGATTACTGATGATCTTGATTGGGCTTTACACCCGAGATGAGGGAAACAGTTGGTGATCGTCCAGACGTACTTGGAGATGGATGGATATGCGAGGAAAGTGCCTCCGGTTTCGTTCAGACCCAGAACGAACTTGTAAATGGATTGTGTGTCTGACATTGGATTTTATTCTGTGTTGATTGATCTCTATTAAATATACATCTGTTTCGCGGCGGAGAATTTATTCTCTTGCTTAACGCCCTTCTCTGAGACGTACGAGCTCAGAGGTTGTATATCGATGGACATCAGTCGCATGGAGTGAATTGCCGGTGTGGCACGCGTAAGTGGCAATTGATCAAGGCTTCTGTTGAAAAGCAAAGTCTTGTGGTTGATGATCAAAGCACGACCTGTGTGGTGTAGCTTTGTGTATAACGTGAATTCGCGAGCCTCACACCCCGGTATGAGTCAAAAACGGGAGACGGACCGCTGGGAGAGCACGACATTTCTTTCTAGCTAGGGTGGTGTTAGTGACCTACCAGCCCTGACATTTATATACTTTTCACCTGTGTGGTTGTTGGATACGAGGCGCCTCGGATATAGGTCTGTAAGGACCGGGAAACGTGTGTTCAGGAATAACTAATCCTCAAAAGTAAGAGAGGACCGGCCCAGCCGATTCCAAGGATCATAGTGGGGTCCTGGGACATTTGCTAGAGTGTCTCGAATCGGATAGGAGCTTGCCCCTTGCCTCGGCTCATGATGGAAATCCAATTTCCAATACGTGATAGTGCGGTTTTATTTGTAGAACCTAGTATGGCGACATAGTGGTATGGGTCATTCATGCCGCCTATGATTGATATTTATGATTGAAATTGTTTTGACACTATACACCTATAATAGTATCAAATAATGTGTTTTAAACGTATCAAGCATGCTTTGGCTGTTATAAGGTAAAAACCCTATCCTCCGGCTTGCGTTGCATTGTGTGATGGGACCTGGGTCTTATAACAGCTTCATTTTTCTTTATTTAGCATTGCGTTGTTTGTTTTATGCACTGGTATTCTTGGGAGGAAACCCGTTCCGTGTTATACGGCGTGGTCCCTTGATTTACCGAACTTTAAAATAAAGAATTATAACTGTTTTAGTTCTCACACCAGTCCCATGACTGACCTGGAGTTTATTGTTTTAACCTAAACTCTGGGTGCCCCTATTTTCCGCACGGGCAGCTAGTAGTTTTGGTTTTGCAGATTTATATTCACAGGGTCCTGATTAACAGCTGGAACGATGCTCGGAAAGCTCTGTATCCGTGTATCACTTTCAGTTGTATTTTGTATATTTTTCCGCTGCTGTGTAATTTATTGTAATCTCTGATATTTATCGAATGTAATTTATTCATTTATACTCTGTATATTCTTGTATTCTGATGCATTGTTGTAATATACAATGAAATGTTCTTCTGTTTGCGTTCTGATTTGTCTTGTCCTCAATTCTATCTGTGCTTTTCTTCACGGGGAAGTTCGGGTCGTCTCAGTTGGTATCAGAGCTTTGGTTTACAGAGCTCGAGAACAAGACACATTAGAACCATACGAAAGAATTCATCAGATATTGGATTAGTAATATCCAATTAGAATGACTCGTTAGAGATAGGATCAGTAGTATCCTAGAACGAGTGTGAAGATTATATTTTTCAAATGAAAACAATTTTGTTTTAAAAATTTAAATCGTTTTATACGTATTTTATTATTTATTTATTTTCAATATGGACGATCGAGTATATATAGATTTCGCGTATACGCGTCATGAACGTATAATCGAAGTTTTAATATACTGGATAGATATAGAATCACATTCTAGACACCCAGGGATAATTCTGGTGATGTGGCCACATCATCAGTATTTATGTTCGTGTTTCGAAGGTGTGATTTCTATATATTTCCATTAGACTGGTGTGAGAACCAAAACTAATATAGCTAGAACACATTGTTGTGAATTGGCATCAAAAACATGATTTTCTGTAGATATATCAAAATTATGAATTTGAAACTCTAATTCACTAATTGATTGATGTTTGTGTTGTTTATTTATTTGTTTGCTAAAATTTTGAACCATTATGCCTAATTGAATCAAATATTGAATTGTATTGATAATTGGTCGCAACTGCTTGCATATACATATACTTACATTGAACAGGTCATAGTAAGGAGGCAAGAGCAGAGAATAAAATTTGTTTGCCCGACAAATAGGTACATGTTTACTACATAATTTACTGTTTCGTTTGGGTGATGATGATTTTATGAGCCTATTGGCTAGCCGCTTGGCTTTTTCTTTTTCTTTTTGAGATCTGAAGGACCGGGGAAGCTATTTGAAATTCCCCGATGCTCCCGGTGCAGGGGAGGTTATGGCGAAATTTTTCGAAAATTTAGGGTGTTAGTCAAATTTTTGAAGAATTTGAAAATTTTCAGAAACTGAAAAGTTGGAGAATGGAAGCCAGAATGAACGTAGAGCTTATTAATCAAACCACTTTCGACTTTGTTCCTTTTCGGGGACGAAAAGTTTTAAGTGGGGGAGATTGTAACAACCCGTAAAATGCGAGCCAGTTTGAAATTTTTGTTTTGGCAATTTTAGCGAATTTTGAATATTTAAAATGAATTATTTTAAATAATAGCGATGAAAAATTTATTTTGAATATAATTAGAACGTATATATTATATACGTCGTCGTTAGAATATAAATAATTATATAATTATAAATAGAATTGAAAATGGCGCGGTAGTTCGATAATTCGATTTCAAACTTCAATTGAATGTACCGGGTGCAAAACAATCCAGATTTTAGTGAAACCAAAAATGATAGGATCTAAATGATGATATCTTTCCAACGAATCCGAAAAATCAAAATTTCATAGCGGGAATCAAAAATTATGTCCAGTTGAAAATTCTGAATAGTCGCTATGGAATTCAGGCCCTTAAAAATAGACATTTTGCAAATGACCTCGGAATTCGACGAAACTAGTTTTGTTAGGACCGTATCGTCAATACGAAGCTAGAAAATATTTTTCGAGAATTTTTAGAGTTAGTATGTGACCCCGGTAATTTGAAATGTACGTTTAAAATTCAATATAGCGATTTAAATGTAAATTTAACGGAAACTAATTCAAACGATCGAATCAGCCTGCGATACATATCCCATTGTGTTCGGAATGGGAGTAATTAGCTAGGGACGACAGTCGGTGGGTTCGATTCTGAGTTCAAATGAAAAGTCAACAATTAGGGTTTGGGAAAAATATAAAATAATAAAATAAATAATTAAATATATAACCCCCCCCTATATTTTCCCTTCCCCCGTTCATTCGATCAGATTAAAAAAAAAAGAGAAGAAAGGAGGGGCGCAGCAGCCGCCGCCGCGCCCAGGGGGCCGCCGCCTTCTTCTCCTCCTCCTTCTTCCTCCACCTCGCCACTCCCCCCCTCCTGCGCGCAACCCCCATCGCGCCAGCAACCGCACCCCCTCCCGCCTGAAACCCTAGCCGACAACCCCAACCTCCTCCACCCCGCTGGCCACCACCGCCGACCCCAAACGCCCCTCCCTCGGCCTCCACTCGACTGCCGAACCCCCTCCCTCTTATAAAAAAAAACACTGTAAGTCTTCTATTAGTTAGTATTTATTTATTTTTGCTATTAAAATTTTGTATGAACCATTATGATTTAGGATTGATTTTTACTGTCATAAAGGATTTGATTTCTAAATGTAAGAGACTTGATTTTGAAGAAAATATAGAAAGACAAGATTTTAGAATAAACAAAGAGTTGATTTTTATTTATGAACAAGCTAAGATTTTTATTTGTTCATTAGCTAGGAGAGGAAAAGAAGTGATTTTTAATAATAGAAATATGATTTCTATATTTATAAAAAATTCTAAAAATATGATCTTTACTATATAGAAGTAGTAAAAATATGATTTTTATATTTTTAAAGTATTAAAAATATAATTTTTACAAGATAGGAATATTAAAAATATCATCTTTGTATATGTAACGAAATAAAAATCTGATTTTTATTTTATATATGTTGAAATAAAGAGGGAATTTTTATAGTGATGAAAGGCGAAAATTTATTTTTATAAAGGCGAAAATGTTATTTTTATTAAGGCGAAAACTTTATTTTTATAAAGGCGAAATCAATATTTTTGAAATGGAATTTTTATCTATATGACACCAAAGTAAAAATTCGATTTTTATATATTGAATAGCATAGTAAAAATTCGATTTTTAAAATATATAGTGATTATAAAAATATGATTTCTAAATTGAAAGTGAATAGATAAAACTGTAATTTTTATTTTAAAGACATCGAAATATAAAAATGTGTGATTTTTATATATGTAGTGGCTACGGGCAACGAAGATGACAAAGATGCGATAACGATGAAGGTTTCTATAAAAGAAGTGTCGTGAAGTTGGATAGCTATCGGTGAGAACTTCTCACTCAAAACTTCTTTTTCTAGTTATATATAAATATATACTAGGATGCAGACGGTGCTTAGTAGCACCCGACACAATCGTCCACAGACCATGGACTTTTTTGTATGGTTGCATAGGTTAGTTATATGATTTGATTTGAATTGAATTGTTTGGTGAATTGAAATTGATTTGATTGATGTGTGAATGGCGTGGGCCTTCACTAGACCGGGGATAAGGCTAGGCCTCGTCTCGTTTCTAGTATCGTGCCGTTATGCCGCCGAAATTTTCTAAAATATGTTAGAAAAATAAAAATATCATTTTATTGAATAAATGAACTGAATAGAAATTCATGTGTTAAAATAAAATGTTTTATCGTTAAAAATATAATTTTTAACGTGAAAGTGAATAAATGAATATTTATAAACAAATCGGCCGATTTGTTTATATACACTGATTTGACTGATATCGATTGGGTCGATAAATTTTACACGTCGCCCAACTGCACAAATAAAATCTGTGTTTGATTGTTTGAAACCCCACACGGGTGTTGGGAAGAAATTTGAAGTTCACTCATCCTGATTGATTAAATATGTCGATCGATCGATTGACAGGCTGTTATAAGCGTCAGATATCTATATTTGATGCTTATACAGTGTAGTGCACTTTGGTTGATGGTTGATTATTTTTCAATGCTATTATATACGTGTGATGTATGGAAATCCATATAATGAACATTATATGGTGATTGATTGGGCCTCATTCCAATCGGGAAAATAATGAATATTATAAAAGAAAATTCATGTGTTGAATATAAAAATAGTCATGTGTTGACGATGATCATGTGTTGAAACTATTCATGTGTTGAGTAAAATATTTTAAATAAAATAAATTACATCTTTATCATATTTACCATTAGAATCTACTTCACGGTGGAGTCTAATTAAAATCAAACGATAGATACCATAGTTTTATAAAATATTTTACATAACAACAATAGTGATATGTTGACAGCACTCATGTGTTGAGATTAGTCGTGTGTTGAAAGAAATATAGATTCATGTGTTGAATGGGAAAAATATTCATTTGTTGAATAGAATAAAGAAGTTGTGAAAAATATAAAGCCGTGTTGATTAGTTTTGCGCCATTTTGACGTGAACGATATTTATATCGATTTTATTCAAATTGAAATGAATATTATAGCAAATTCGAATTGAAAAGAAAACGAATTTGAATTGAATATAAAAGGACTTCGAATGGAATTGAATATAAAACAAATTCAAGTTGAATTGAAAACGAACTGAAATTTAATTGAATTCGAATCGAAATTAAATTGAAATCAATTTGAATTGAAACGAATTTGAATTTGAATTGAATTGAAACGAATTTGAATTCGAATTAAATAAAATGGAAATGAATTCAAGTTGAATTGAAATCAAATCGATTTGATATTGAATGTAGAAGTTGAATTGTTTTAGAAACGAATTTAAAACGATTTATAAAATTCGTTTTAAATAGAAATCGACGAAATATATATTATATATATTATATATATAATATAATGGCCTGAATAGAACGCGCCGCGCCGCGGTAGTTCGTGAATTTCGACCATTTATTTCAAACGGACATTGCGGGAGATCCGACCGTCGGATTCTCCTAAAACCAGAACTGTTGGGTTCGTATCGAAAAGAGCTTTGCAATGAATATTAGAAATTTGAAATCTAACGGTTGGATTTGGAATTATGTCCAAATCAAATTTGAAAAAGGTCGCCGTAAGTGCAGTTCGATGGCCGTTGTTGGAAATCGACTGTACGGGCGTTGATAAAATTATTAAAAATATCTATAATTTGTGTAAAATCATAAGATATGATTTGGGAAAAATTGAGCTGAAGAATTCCACATTTGAAAGGATAAAAATAGACTTTTATCGAAATGAACTAGTTTTGAACTAAAATTAAAATCAATTTATATTTTGAAATAAATAAATTGAATTTGAAAGTGAATTTAAAAATAATCAATATTCCCAATACGTGGATTGGACTGGAGTTGAATCGAAATTATCTTCGGAGTATTTCGATGTTGGATTTCGTGACTATGCAGATATGGTTATGGGAATTTGAAAGATATATTTTATATCGTTATTTCCAATACGATATTTGTTGGTTTCAGAATTTGATATTGAATATAAGCCGGTATATTTTCTATTCAGAGCCTTGTATTTAATATCGAATGTGATTTGGGTTTATCGTGAATCGTGTTTTAGATGACATTGGTTCTTTACCCCAGTTAAAGGCAAGATGTCGATTTTTGAAAAGATTAAAACTAAGTGGAGTTTTAATGAATCTTTAATTAGATTAAAATGTGAATTGATAATTTAAATTATAAAACCTGAAAAGTGATCGAGAGTGGAGTATCACCAGTTTTACTCCAAAGCGATAGTTAAATCTTTAATTAGATTTGAACGTGAAATGGTAATTAATTTTACCGATAACACCGTGGTGTTGGATATGGAGTGTTACCAGTTTTGCTCCATGGGATATATAGGTTGGGATTGGGAAATAAACTAAATAATTACTTCGGTGTGGTTCGTTAATCCCGACTAGTTGAAAGGATATCCAAAGGAAGATTAAAGAATAAATTTAGAAGAATTTATCTTTGATAAAATTAATGGGAACCTTTCCCTAAGAATGTGATTTTGTGAATAAAAGAATATTCTGAATTGGAATGAGGCGTTCATTGTGTATGTGTAACATTTGTTAATTATATACGTGGGTTATTCAGAAAGGCCGGGTTATACCCATTCTGAATAACCGATTCGACGAGATGTCGAAGATGAAGACGGTGGTTGAAGACCGGAAGTCTTCACATCGTTTGGGTGATTACTGATGATCTTGATTGGGCTGTACACCCGAGATGAGGGAATCAGTTGGTGATCGTCCAGACGTACTTGGAGATGGATGGATATGCGAGGAAAGTGCCTCCGGTTTCGTTCGGACCCAGAACGAACTTGTAAATGGATTGTGTGTCTGACATTGGATTTTATTCTGTGTTGATTGATCTCTATTAAATATACATCTGTTTGGCGGCGGAGAATTTATTCTCTTGCTTAACGCCCTTCTCTGAGACGTACGAGCTCAGAGGTTGTATATCGATGGACATCAGTCGCATGGAGTGAATTGCCGGTGTGGCACGCGTAAGTGGCAATTGATCAAGGCTTCTGTTGAAAAGCAAAGTCTTGTGGTTGATGATCAAAGCACGACCTGTGTGGTGTAGCTTTGTGTATAACGTGAATTCGCGAGCCTCACACCCCGGTATGAGTCAAAAACGGGAGACGGACCGCTGGGAGAGCACGACGTTTCTTTCTAGCTAGGGTGGTGTCAGTGACCTACCAGCCCTGACATTTATATACTTTTCACCTGTGTGGTTGTTGGATACGAGGCGCCTCGGATATAGGTCTGTAAGGACCGGGAAACGTGTGTTCAGGAATAACTAATCCTCAAAAGTAAGAGAGGACCGGCCCAGCCGATTCCAAGGATCATAGTGGGGTCCTGGGACATTTGCTAGAGTGTCTCGAATCGGAGAGGAGCTTGCCCCTTGCCTCGGCTCATGACGGAAATCCAATTTCCAATACGTGATAGTGCAGTTTTATTTGTAGAACCTAGTATGGCGACATAGTGGTATGGGTCATTCATGCCGCCTATGATTGATATTTATGATTGAAATTGTTTTGACACTATACACCTATAATAGTATCAAATAATGTGTTTTAAATGTATCAAGCATGCTTTGGCTGTTATAAGGTAAAAACCCTATCCTCCGGCTTGCGTTGCATTGTGTGATGGGACCTGGGTCTTATAACAGCTTCATTTTTCTTTATTTAGCATTGCGCTGTTTGTTTTATGCACTGGTATTCTTGGGAGGAAACCCGTTCCGTGTTATACGGCGTGGTCCCTTGATTTACCGAACTTTAAAATAAAGAATTATAACTGTTTTAGTTCTCACACCAGTCCCATGACTGACCTGGAGTTTATTGTTTTAACCTAAACTCTGGGTGCCCCTATTTTCCGCACGGGCAGCTAGTAGTTTTGGTTTTGCAGATTTATATTCACAGGGTCCTGATTAACAGTTGGAACGTTGCTCGGAAAGCTCTGTACCCGTGTATCACTTTCAGTTGTATTTTGTATATTTTTCCGCTGCTGTGTAATTTATTGTAATCTCTGATATTTATCGAATGTAATTTATTCATTTATACTCTGTATATTCTTGTATTCTGATGCATTGTTGTAATATACAATGAAATGTTCTTCTGTTTGCGTTCTGATTTGTCTTGTCCTCAATTCTATCCGTGCTTTCCTTCACGGGGAAGTTCGGGTCGTCTCATTCACATAACCATTTAATTTATAATCTTACTCGATTATAATAACAACCAATATATCCAATATATATAAAAATATTTTGGGTAAAATTATTTTTATTTACCCTCTTTTCAGAACATACAATGATGGTTCATCGTATTCAAGTGTTTACAAAATCCCTACCGATACAGTGGATCAAACTGATCGACCAGAACTCATAAACAACTCAACCAATGAATCTCCACAATATAAAACAAATTTTTATATCAATAACAAATACGTTCACTCGTATATATACACTCAACTCAATCTAGGGTATTACTAACCCTATCTCTACCGAGTCACGCCACAGAGCTAAGTAATTCTTAACTTAAGCTCTGATACCAACTGTAACGACCCGGATTTCGAGCGACTTTGGTTATCGACATAAGCACGATGTCGATAACCAAAACATCGAAAAATCCTGGTAATTAGTGAAAGAAATTAGAGGGTGAGGAAAGATAAGATAGAAAATTAGAATAAAAAAGAAGAAGAACACAACATCAGAGTAACACGAATCTCACAGCGGAACGAATAACATATAATATATGTAACATAACTTTGAAATATACATCTGTATTTGAATATACATCATTATCAAAGTACAGCACTTACAACACAGCGGAAATAACTATAGCTATATGATCCTGAAGCCTCCTGCTCCAGCTCTTCAACTATATCTGTAAAATCCCGACTACTTGACTGCCCATACAAATTTAGGCACCCAAGAGTTTAGGGAAAACAACAAAATAAACTCCGGGTCAGTCATGGGACTGGTATGAGTAAAACAGTTTAAAAACAGTTGAACAAGTAAATGATATCTCATAAGACCACGCCGCATAACGGAACGGGTTTTTCCCTTATGAGAATCCAAAATATCTTTATATCAAAAACCTTTTGATATTATAATAATGTCTATCAACCACAGTATATATATAATCATCTAGCAGAAATGCTTTCATCTCACGTTCTACATATATAGTATACAATCAAAACCGCAAGCACGTATTGGGTAATGGATTTCCAACTATGACAAGGTATGGAACCACCTTTCGCTCGTGTACCTCTAGAGAGGAATACACTGGGTTCAACAAGAACATCTTGCAACCCGGCCACACATGACCGACCACTCATTTCGCTTGAGTGTATCGAATGTATATCACCAACAGTTGGGATCAGCAACCGTTTCCCGAATGGGACAGCATCAACAATAGATTTTTAGAAGTAAATGAAACTCTAGATCAGGTGATTATACACCCTACTTCGGTGCGACCGACTTAGCCATGCTGCCTGCCCGATTTCTGTCATTTACCGGATGATGAGGCTAGAAGCTACACTTTATCATCACACCAGATTCACTTTGAATGCCACATCGTCAAATCCATCAAATCACCGATTGACGTCTACAACAATACATTATGTGTTAGCTAAAAGAAGTTTCCTCCTCCGCTTCCACTCTTGGTACGGTTGGAGAAATCAATATACGTGATCATCTGGAATTACTCTGTCAAACATCTGTCCATACAAGTCATCCAGGAACAGGATGAACCGAAGGCACTATTCTGTAAACGGGATAGCCCTTACATAACTCCGTCTTCAATTTCCTTTGGCATATATGATTCGCAACGGTTATGCCAATACAGAGTGGTTCTTCGGATAATAATCCAACCGGTCTCTCCATATTAACAACGTTAAAATGGTCAAAACTTCGATAGACTATCGAATAAAAATAGGTGTGCAAACAATGATATTATTTCCAAATGGAAATTATATCGATCAAACATCATTCAACATTCATCTCTTTAGTTCATTAATTTACTTATCTCATGTTTCCCTACGTTCAATATTCCTTATTTTCTAAATTGGGAAAATATACGTTATTAACAATGGAAAACATTTCCATTTCTTTGTTTCTTTATTAGAAAACATTTCTGGTTTCTTATTTGGAAAACATTTCCAAAGCTTCTTCATTGGACTTAGACATATGTTTAAACAAACCATCGCGATGCCAACTCAAACCATTTCCTTTACTGTCGAACCTTAACTATTCCTTAGTTAAAAATGAAGTCAATCAAGTTGGGGTAGAACTACCTCTCAGACCTTAACTGAACAACATTTCTAACTTTGAAATAGACAAAGTTCACTTTATATTTCTTTAACAAACTTCCTTACTTAACCCTCCTTCGAATAACTATATTCGATTGACTCTTATCAATTAACTCTATTGGACTAACCCCTATCAATTAACTCTATTGGACTAACACTATTTGACCAACGCTATTTATTTACTCATTTCACTTACTCTTTTCGAATAAACTATATTCGATAACTCTTTTTTCTTTCTTCGAATAAACTATATTCGATTAACTCGTTTGCTTCTATTCGAATAAACTATATTCGATTAACTCCTTTTACTTTCTATTCGAATAAACTATATTCGATTAACTCGTTTGCTTCTATTCGAATAAACTATATTCGATTAACTCCTTTGCTTTAACTCTAATCGATTAAACTAACATCGATTAACTTCTTTTACTTTAACACTAATCGATTAAACTAACATCGATTAGCTTCTTTGCCTTAACTCTAATCGATTAAACTAACATCGATTAGCTTCCTTTTTACTTTCTATTTAACTATTCATTTATAAAGATTTACTTTTAGTAACAGTTCTTCTATTTACAAATGATTTCCCTTTTATAAAACTCTATTCGTTTTTAAAACATTTTTCCCTTTTATTTACTTTTGAAATATTTCCTTTTATAAAATCTGTTGATTTTATAAAACCCCTTTATTTCAGTATACATTGAAATAAATCCTTTTTACATCCCAGGGTCTTTTATGATATTTAAAATATCGAATAAAAATGATCAACATCATTCCAACACCCATAATCCATAACAGATTATATAACACATCATATATCACCATATATGAAAAACAGTAAAATAAATGTTGAGGAATCCGGTCGGATTCCTCCAACCTGTTTCCCTGCATCACAGATGTTAAACAATATAGATAACATCACTTTCAGTTCTATATGATACATTCTGTTAAACAGAATCAATATAGAAAATTTAACTAACTGACTAGCAGTTCAATCAAACAGTCAACACTCAGTCAATCAGCCAATATCTAACAGTTCTAAAAATACAACATGAAATTATAAACTGTTCAGAGTTAGTGAGATTTACTCACATTGTCCGCAATCGTTAAATAACAATTTACGGTTGATGGTTCGGATCAGACAATTTATTTTGAAATAAATTGAGACGAGCTCCACTATACGCCCAGTCAGTTCCAGAATGTAGTGTCGGTCGATACGATCCTATCGGATCTGATTGTTCGAGATTCTGATAGAGTATACAACAGTTATTTATTTTACACATTTTACCATAGTAAACATTGTTAACCATTTACTAATTATAAACTTAATAAATTTCTCGTTGGGCTTTACCATATTTTTTCCTTGGCCCAAATAGTTTTCACAGATCCATGAGTACAGCCCTTCTTCCTTCACTTCGCCATTTACATTTCCTTATCCACGTCCAGACTTCTATTTCACGTGTCTTCATGCCTCAACAACATAAACCCAACTTTATTTCCTTTTTCAACATACCTTGCTTTGGATTAACAGACCCCACGCTAAAACAAACTACACCATTTGCTTTCACGTTTAAACCCAACTTCGTCCCTTTTCTCTTCTCCTCCCTACTCGACTGCTGTCTCACCCAACACCCGTAAGCCTGCCATCCACTTCACCGTGAATCACATAAACAAGAAAACTCCCGTACTCCCTTCCCATTAAAATACTTCATCGTTTATTCTCCCTCCTTCATAACAAACCAACAAAAAGGTTAACAACAAATACCCATGTTATACTGTTAACCATCCTTCCCTTCATCCCCAATCAGACAGAAACTCGCTGCTCATTTGAAGGCCATAAATGAACCTTGTAACACCACAAACTCCCTCGTTTTGGCACACATACCCACAAACACTTCACCGAAGTTCTCCTCTTCCATTCCCACCCAGTAAACTCCAACTCGCACGACCCCTTACACCTTCGAACTCCAGCTCAAGGCCGTCACCCACAAAAACCCATCAACGCAAAATATGTCAGATTCACCCAAAAGAAATCATAGAGGTGCGGTTTACACTCCTGAATCCAAGTACAAACTTCGATTTCCCAATAGATGCTCAAAAACCCTAAAACTTGGAACCCTAATACGCGTTGTGTAAATCCCAGCGACACAGCAAGGGTTCGGACCCTTTGAAACTTATATCCTGAAGAAGAAAATCACTTCAAGGACTCGGATGAATTCGTTATATGATTTATAGAAGTTTCTGCCATTTTATTTTGATTTTGAAACTCAAGAAATGTTTTTTTTTGTGGAGAAAGAAGTTCGGCGGATACAAATCTGTTGACCAGAAAAAATGATTTCTAGGGTTAGAAAGGAATGAGGGCTATTTATAGGGGATAGGGTTTTAGATATTTTGAGTTAGAGAATATTCTCGGCATATTCTTTTTGTTAATTTATCTTCTAAAAATTCCTATGATCACACGTGATACCCAAAAATCACGAAACTGGACATGCAGCTATAGCTCGACATCACGGACCCAACGAAACTGGTTTCGTCGAATTCCGACTTCGTATGCTCACACAACGCATTTTAACCATCAAAATACTAACTGTTTCTCACTCTAAAAATCCGTACGGCCACACAGTGACTCTAAAAATCACGAAACTGGAAATCTAACAACTATTTGATATTGCGGATCCAACAAAACTAGTTTTGTCGAATTCCGACTTCGTTTGCAAAACTGGCTATTTTTAAAGCTCTAAATGACCCATTTAAATATATAAATATATTTAAATAATTAAATTAAATATAAATAAATTTATATTACCGTATATATATTCACAGTGGAATGCCATACAGCTCTAGAATATTCCTATATGAATTTCTAACTCGATATTCACTTTTGGGTCAACCCGATATTCTATTTATATTGAAATTCCTTTTTTAAAATATAAATAATTCCTTTATAAATTATAAAGGAATTCCACAGCGACTTTTCTAAAATTTGATTTGGACATATCTCAAAATCTACACGACGAAATCCCGATTTTTCTCTTCCACTAGAATGATATACTCCACCAGCTCCGTACGTTTCTTGTTTCACAGAAATCCGATTTAAAACGAATCCTGTACATTCAGTTGAAGTTCAAATCGCCAATTTACGAACTGCAGCGCCATTTCGAGCTCGTTTATAATTATATTATAAACTATATGTTCAAACTGTTGTTATTTAAATATATTCGTTATTCAAATTCAATCCCAGACCGAATTAAATATCACAGATGATCCGGTTCACACCATATCGTTATTTCGGCCAATTCTGATTATTTCAGAATTAAATATATTATTTAATTATTATTTTAATTAATTATTCACTATTATTTTATTCAACGACCATGTAATTCACTAAACTACCATTTATACAATTAAATAAATTAATCAAAATACCCCTGCCAATGCGGGTCATTACATAAAAATTCTATTTTTACACCGCTACTATATAGATAAAAATTCTATTTTTACACCGCTACTATATAGGTAAAATTTCTATTTTTACACCGCTACTATATAGATAAAAATTCTATTTTTACACCGCTACTATATAGTTGAAAATTCTATTTTTACACCGGTGTTCATATAATAAAGATTATATTTTTCCCTCGCCAGAGATCTTATTTTTATATCTCTACTACCTATGTAAAAATTACTCCTTTACAACGCTACTTCCATGATAAAAATTATATTTTTATCTTGCTAGTAATATAATAAAAATTATATTTTTATTACTCTATATGAATAAATATCATATTTTTATTCTTCCTATGACATAAAGATCGAATTTTTATTATCTATATAATATAAAAATCATATTTTTATTACTTTACCTAAGTAAAAATCATATTTTTATTTTGCTACTTACATGGAAAAATTATATATTTCTTCTCTACTTCATACGATTAAAAGTCCCACCTTTTCACAAAAAATCAAATCTTTTTAATGATAAAAATCAAACCTTTTGCTAATTAAAAATCAAATCCTCTCTTTCTATCATAAAAATTCAATCTTTATCCTTACATGTATTTTATAAATATAATCTTTACTCATCATTAGTAAATAAAAATCTATTACTTAACAAATAAATAAAGAAAACAAATAAAAATAAAACATAAAAACTTACAGGGGTTAGGGGGAGGGTTTGCTGCGCTCGAAGGGGGGTCTCGCAGGCGGTCGGAGGGCGGCTGCTGGCTCGGGGAAGGCCAGAAACGGCGGCGGCGAGGTCAGTTGGGGTGGAGGAGGTCGCAGTGGCAAGGTGGAGGCAAGAGAGGGGGGAAAAGGTACGCGGTGCTCGAGAGGAATGAGGACCTGTCGCGAGGTGGAAGAGGCTAGGGGGAGGGCGCAGTGGCCCACTCCCGCGGCGGCGCGGCAGCGGCACCACTGCTGCGGCAGTGGAGGCGGCTGCGCGCGCGCGCCCGTCCCTTTTCCCCCTTTCTTCCTTTTTTTATTTTTTATTTTTATTTCTGTCGATTTTGAAAAGTAACGTGGGG
The DNA here is from genome assembly GCA_030737875.1 of Allium sativum. Taxonomy (NCBI): domain Eukaryota; kingdom Viridiplantae; phylum Streptophyta; class Magnoliopsida; order Asparagales; family Amaryllidaceae; genus Allium; species Allium sativum. The sequence continues at coordinate 537,402,961 of CM060926.1, forward strand.
GGAAGGTGGGTTTGACTGTAGAGATAGAGAGAGAGGAGAGAGAGTTTTTATTTGATTTATTTGATTACCCAAAAAGCAACTTTTTATTTCGACCTCGAAATCGAACCCACCGATGTCGTCCGTAGCTAATTACCCCCATTCTGAAAACAATGGGATATGTATCGTAAGCTGGTTCGATCGTTTCGATCAGTTTTCGTCAAAATCAAAATATAAATCTATATATTGAATTTGAACACGCATTTCAATTTACTGGGGCCACATACGGACTCTAAAAATTCCCGAAAAATATTTTCTAGCTTCGTATTGACAATGCGGTCCTAACAAAACTAATTTCGTCAAATTCTGAGACCGTTTGAAGAATGTCCATTTTGCAGTCGATTAAAATCAACTGAAACTGGTCAAACGCGTTTTCCTTTGCCACACTCACATATTGATTCGAAAAATTACGAATTTAGGAACCTAGCAATAACTTAACGTCCCGGATCCAACAAAAGTGGTTTCGTCGAAAACCGAGGTCATTTGCAAAATTTCCATTTTTAAGGGCCAGAATTCCATAGCGACTATTCTGAATTTTTAACTGGGCATATCTTCAGATTCCCACTATGAAATTTTGATTTTTCAGATTCGTTGGAAATATTTCTCAATTAGATTCTAATATTTTTGGTTTCGCTAAAATCCGGTTTATTTTGCACCCGGTGCATTCATTTGAAATTTGAAATCCAATTATCGAACTACCGCGCCATTTTCAATTCCTTTTATAATTAAAAATAAATATTTATATTCTAACGTCGATTTATATAAATATATATGTTCTATTCCATTCAAAATAAGTTTATCGTCGATATTATTTAAAATAATCTATTTTAAATATTAAAATTCATTAAAATCGCCAAAATAAAAATTTTAAATTGGCTCAGAATTCCAGGTTGTTACAATCTCCCCCACTTAAAACTTTTCGTCCCCGAAAATGAACGAAGCTGAAAGTTGTTTTACTAATCAACTCAACTTCCATTATTTTCATTATGGCTTAAGTTCTTCAACTTTTCAGATTCTAAGAACTTTTCAACTTTTTCAAAAATTTGGCTAACACTCTAAATTTTCGAAAAATTTCGCCATAACCTTCCCTGCACCGGGGACTTCGGGATATTTCAAATAGCCTCCCATAGCCCTCATCAATCCAAAAAGAAAAAGCGGCTAGCCAATCGGCTCATAAAATCATCAAATCCCAATAAATTTGTAAACACGTACCTATTTGTCGGGCAAACAATTTTATTCTTCTGCTCTAGCCTCCTTGCTATGACCTGTTCAATGTAAGTACATGTATATGCATGCATTTGTAATTATTTTTCAATACAGTTCAATATTTGGTTCCATTAGGCTAAATGGTTCAAAATTATCAAACCAATAATCAAACAACACAATGAGCAATCAATTAGTGAATTATCGTTTCAAATTCATAATTTTGATATATATATATATATATATATAGAAAATCATGTTTTTGATGCCAAATCACAACAATAAACCTATCTAGTTTTGATTCTCACACCAGTCTAATGGAAATATATAAAAACCCCGCTTTCGATACTCGAAAATAAATACTGATAACGCTGCAGCATTATCAGAATCATCCCCGGGCAACTAGAGTGTGATTCTATATCTATCCAGTATATTAAAATTTCGAATATACGTTCATGACGCGTATATGCAAAATCTTTATATATTGGATTGTCCAAATTCAATACAAATAAATTATTCAAATACGAATAAAATGGTTTAAATTTTCAAAACAATATTGTTTTCATTTGAAAAATGTACTCTTCACACTCGTTCTAGGATACTACTGATCCCATCTCTAACGAGTCATTCTAATTGGATATTACTAATCCAATATCTGATGAATTCTTTCATATGGCTCTAATGTGTCTTGTTCTCGAGCTCTGTAAACCAAAGCTCTAATACCACTCTTTAACGACCCGAACTTCCCCGGTAAGGAAAGCCCGGATTGCTTTGAGGACAACACACATAGGAACGCAAACAAAAGAACATTTCATTGTTTATTACAACAATTCCATCAGAATACGAGGATACACAGAGTAGGAATAAATATTACACATTTGACAAATATCAGAGATTTAAATTACATTTAAATACATAGCAGCTGAAAAATAATACAAAACATAACTGAAAGAAATACGCGGATACAGAGCTTTCCGGATATCACTTCAGTTATAAACCAGGATCCTATGAATATAAATCTGCAAAACCAAAGCTACTAGCTGCCCGTGTGGAAAATAGGGGCACCTAGAGTTTAGGTTAAAACAATAAACTCCAGGTCAGTCATGTGACTGGTGTGAGAACTAAAACAGTTATTTAAAACTTTACATTAAAAGAGAGTAATTCAAGGGACCACGTCGTATAACACGGAACGGGTTTCCTCCCAAGAACTCTAGTGCATATAACAGAACAGCGCAATGTTTTTGGAAAAATGAAGCTATTATAAGACCCAGGTCCCATCACACAATGCAACGCAAGCCGGAGGATAGGGTTTTACCTAATAATAGCCAAAGAATGCTTGATACGTTTAAAAACAGATTATTTTGATATTACTATAAGTGTATAGTTTCAAAACAATTTCAATCATAAGTATCAATCGTAGACGGCATAAGTGTCCCATACCACTATGTCGCCATACTAGGCTCTACGAATAAAACTGAAAGTCACGTATTGGAAATTGGATTCCATCATGAGTCGAGGCAAGGGGCAAGTTCCTCTCCGTTCAAGACACTCTAGCAAATTCCTCAGGACCACACACAGCGATCCTTGGATCTTCTGGGCCGGTCCTCACCTAACTTTGGAGGATTAGTTATTCCTGAACACACGTTTCCCGGTCCTATAGGACCTATATAATAATGGTCTGTACGTCGGCTCATATAGTGCCAATTATCGACCATATATTCGAGGCGCCTCGCATTCCAAAAACCACACAGGTGAAAAGTATATAAATGTCAGCTAGTTTAAGCACTGACACCACCACTAGCTAGAAAGAAACGTCGTGCTCTCCCTGCAGTCACTATCCCGTTTTGGACTCATACCGAGGTGTGAGGCTTGCGAATTAACGCTATACAACCTCTGAGCTCGTACGTCTCAAAGAAGGGCGTTAAGCAAGAGAATAAATTCTCTGCCGCCATACAGATGTATATTTAATAGAGATCAATCAACACAGAATAAAATCCAATGTCAGACACATAGTCCATTTACAAGTTCGTTCTGGGTCTGAACGAAGCCGGAGGCACTTTCCTCGCATATCCATCGATCTCCAAGTATGTCTGGATGATCACCGACTGATCCCCTCCTCTTGGGTGTACAGCCCAATCAAGATCATCAATAATCATCCAAACGATGTGAAGACTTCCGGTCTTCAACCACCGTCTTCATCTTCGACATATCGTCGAATCGGTTATTTAGAATGGGTATAAACCCGGCCTTTCCGAATAACCCGCGTATATAATAAACACGTGTTACACAAACACAACATTATGCCTCATTCCAATTCAGAATATTCTTTTATTCAAATTTTCACATTCTTAGGGAAAGGTTCCCATTAATTTTATCAAAGATAAATTCTTCTAAATTTATTCTTTAATCTCCCTTTGGATATCATTTCAAACCATATTATGGTTTTCCAAACTAGTCGGCATTAGCGAACCACGCCGAAGTAATTATTTATTTTATTTCCCAAACCCAACCTATTCATCCCATGGGGCAAAACTGGTAATACTCCATATCCAACACCATGGTGTTGTCGGTAAATATTAATTACCATTTCACGTTCAAATCTAATCAAAGATTTAACTATCGCTTAGAGCAAAACTGGTGATACTCCATTCTCAATCACCTTAATCTAATTAACGATTCATTGAAACTCCACTTACTTTTAATCTTCTCAAAAATCAATATCCTGTCTTTAACTGGGTTAAAGAACCAATGTCATCTAAAACATGGTTCACGATAAACCCAAAATCACTTTCTATTGTTAATTGGGTAAAAGAACAGGTGTTATTCAAAACACCGCTCACGATAAACCCAAAAACCAATTTAAAGTCAATTCCAATTAAACACTAACTAACTGGACAATTTCACTAAATCTTAATTAAAAGATTTATTCTTTTCTAAACTGGGTTCAAAAACAGTGTTATTCAAGACACCATTTACGACAAACCCAAAATCCCATTTGATATTAAATACAAGGCTCTGAATAGAAAATATATCGGTTTATATTCAATATCAAATTCTAAAACCAACAAATATCGTATTGGAAATAACGATATAAATATATCTTTCAAATTTCCACAACCATATCTGTATAATCACGAAATCCAACATCGAAATATTTCGAAGATAATTTCGATTCAAACCCATTCCAATTCACATATTGGAAATTCTGATTATTTTCAAAACCACTTTAAATCCAATTCATTCGAAAATATTGGATTATAATTCTAGTTCAAAACTAGTTCATTTCAATAAAAATCTATTTTTATCTTTTCAAATTTGGAAATTTTCATCCCAATTCTACACAAATCATTTCTTATGATTTTACACAAATTATTACTATTTTTAATAATTTTATCAAGGCCCGTACAGTCGATTTCCATCAACGGCCATCGAACTGCACTTACAACGACCTTTTCCAAATTTGATTTGGACATAATTCCAAATCCAACCATTAGATTTCAAATTTCTACTATTCATTGTAAAGCTCTTTTCGATACGAACCCAACGGTTCTGGTTTTAGGAGAATCCGACGGTCGGATCTCCCGCAACGTCAATTCAAAGTCAATGGTCGAAATTCGCGAACGGCCGCGGCGCGGCGCGTTCTATTCAGGCCATTTAATATATATATTATATATATCGTCGATTTCAATTCAAAACGTATTTTATAATTCGTTTAAAATTTATTTTCAAAACAGTTTCAGCTTCCTATTCAACTTCAAATCAAAATTGAATATTTCACATCATTATTATATAAATGATAATATTTTCAAAACGTTATATTTTGAAATCACTACCTTTTCTATACTTATTATAAAAACGAATAAAATCGATATAAATATCGTTCGCATCAAAATGGCGCATCTCTAATCAGCACGGCTTTATATATTTCAATAACTTCGTTATTCTATTCAACAAATGAATATTTATTCTATTCAACACATGAATCTATATTTCTTTCAACACATGAGTACTGTCAACACATGACTATTTTTGTTATTTAATATATTTTATAAAATTTTGATAAAGATGTAAAATTTATTGGTTAAAATATTTTACTCAACACATGAATATTTTTTTTTTCAACACATGAATATATATTCTATTCTATTCAACACATGAATATATATTTTATTCTATTCAACACATGAATATATATTTTATTCTATTCAACACATGAATATATATTCTATAATATTCTTTATTTTCCCAATTGGAATGAGGCCCAATCATTTACCATATAATGTTAATTATATGGATTCCATACAACACATGTATATAATAGCAACAACAAATAATCAACCATCATCCAACGTGCACCACACAACTGCATAAGCAATAAATATAACTAATTAACGCTCATACAGTCTGTCAATCAAACGATCGACATATCACTACACAATTGGTATTAGTGTACGTCAAATATCATCCCAACACCCGTGTGGGGTTTCAAACCAACAAACATTGAATATTATCTGTGCAGTTGGGCGACGTGTAAAATTTATTGTCCCAATCAATATCCTTGAAATAGGTGTACATAAACAAACCGTTCAGTTTGTAAATGAATATTTATTTATTCACTTTCACGTTAAAAATTATATTTTTAACGATAATTAATTTATTTCAACACATGAATGTTTATTTTCAATCATTCCACATCACAATCAATTTTCACAACACATCAATCAAACAAACAAGCCGTCCATGGTCTGTGGACGACGGGTGTCGGGTGCTGCTAAGCACCGTCTGCATCCTAGTATATATATTTTAACTAGAAAATAGAATTTAAAGTGAGAAGTTCTCACAAACTAGCTAAACCAATACACCACGACTCTTTATATGTAGAAATCTTCGTCGTGCTCGTCTCTTGTCACTTTCATTGTCCATAGCCACTACATATATAAAAATCACATTTTTATATTGTTGCTATGTATATAAAAATCACATTTTTATAATCAATCTATATGGATAAAAATCATATTTTTATACTGCTACTATATAGATAAAAATTCTATTTTTTACACTGCTACTACATAGATAAAAATTCTATTTTTACACCGCTACTATTTAGATTAAAATTCTATTTTTACACCGCTACTATATAGATAAAAATTATATTTTTACACCGCTACTATATAGATAAAAATTCTATTTTTACACCGCTACTATATAGATAAAAATTCTATTTTTACACCGGTGTTCATATAATAAAGATTATATTTTTCCGTCGCCATTCTCTATATAAAAAACACATTTGTATATATAGAGATCTTATTTTTATATCTCTACTACGTATGTAAAAATTACTCCTTTACAACGCTACTTTCATGATAAAAATTGTATTTTTATCTTGCTAGTAATATAATAAAAATTATATTTTTATTACTCTATATGAATAAAAATCATATTTTTATTCTTCCTATGATATAAAGATCGAATTTTTATTATCTATATAATACAAAAATCATATTTTTATTACTCTACCTAAGTAAAAATCATATTTTTATTTTGCTACTTACATGGAAAAGTTATATTTTCTTCTCTACTTCATACGATTAAAAATCCCACCTTTTCACGAAAAAATCGAATCTTTTTAATGATAAAAATCAAACCTTTTGCTAATTAAAAATCAAATCCTCTCTTTCTATCATAAAAATTCAATCTTTATCCCTACATGTATTTTATAAATATAATCTTTACTCATCATTAGTAAATAAAAATCTATTACATAATAAATAAAGAAAACAAATAAAAATAAAACATAAAAACTTACATGGGGTTAGGGGGAGGGTTTGCTGCGCTCGAAGGGGGGGTCTCGCAGGCGGTCGGAGGGTGGCTGCTGGCTTGGGGAAGGTCAGAAACGGCGGCGGCGAGGTCAACAGGGATGGAGGAGGTCGCGGTGGCTAGTTAGAGGCGAGAGAGGGGGGAAAGGTACGCAGTGCTCAAGAGGTAGGGGGTCCCGTCGTGAGGTGGAAGAGGCTAGGGGGACGGCGCATTGGCCCACTCCCGCGGCAGCGGCGCCGCTGCTGTGGCGGTGGAGGCGGCTGCGCGCACGCCCCTCCCTTTTCCCCTTTTCTTCCTTTTTTTTATTTCTGTCGATTTTGAAAAGTAACGTGACTGGGAGGGGGAGGGGTTTGACCGTAGAGATAGAGAGAGAGAGAGGAGAAAGAGTTTTTATTTAATTAATTTATTTGATTACCCAAAAATCAACTTTTTATTTCGACCTCGAAATCGAACCCATCGACTGTCGTCCATAGCTAATTACCCTCATTCCGAACACAATGTGATATGTATCATAAGCTGATTCGATCGTTTCGATCAGTTTTCATCAAAATCAAAATATAATTCTATATATTGAATTTGAATGCGCATTTCAATTTACTAGGGCCACACACGGACCCTAAAAATTCCCGAAAAATATTTTCTAGCTTCGTATTGACGATGCGGTCCTAACAAAACTAATTTCGTCAAATTCTGAGACCGTTTGAAGAATGACCATTTTCCAGTCAAATTAAAATCAACTAAAACTGGTCAAACGCGTTTTCCTTTGCCACGCTCACATATTGATTCGAAAAATTACGAATTTTGGAACCTAGCAATAACTTGACATCCTGGATCCAACAAAAGTGGTTTCGTCGAAAACCGAGGTCGTTTGCAAAATTTCCATTTTTAAGGGCCAGAATTCCATAGCGACTATTCTGAATTTTCAACTAGGCATATCTTTTGAGTCCCGCTATGAAATTTTGATTTTTCGGATTCTTTGGAAAGATATTCTCAATTAGATTCTAATATTTTTAGTTTCGCTAAAATCCGGTTTATTTTGCACCCGGTACATTCATTTGAAATTTGAAATCGAATTATCGAACTACCACGCCATTTTCAATTCCTTTTATAATTAAAAATAAATATTTATACTCTAACGTCGATTTATATAAATATATATGTTCTATTCTATTTAAAATAAATTTCTCGACGATGTTATTTAAAATAATCTATTTTAAATATTCAAAATTCATTAAAATTGCCAAAATAAAAAATTTATATTGGCTCAGAATTCCGGGTTGTTACAATATCGCGGTTAGTTAAAGAGTTTAAATTAAGGATAAATGTGACGAATGCAGTGGATGGTTATAAAAACAAATGCAAAGAATGGTTATAAAAACCATATTTTTGAACAAAAGAATAAATGGAAATGATAGGTTTTGTGTTTCAAACTTTTATATATTCTGAGATAAGAACGTTGTCAATCAAGGTCTGAGAGGTAAATAAAATACCCCAACTTGAACGGCTTCACTATTATCGAAGGAAGGTGTTAGTTTTGAAATTTGTTTCTATAAGAGGATAATACAAATGTTATTTGCAAGGTTTCAAAATGTAACTAAAAGTAGTGAGTTTTTAAAATAAGACAATTTATAAATTGACATTGTTTGATTCAAGTTTCAAGCGTGAATCTATTTTTGAATTAAATATATACATGGTGATTTTCCAAAGTAAAGGAGGTGAAAGAGGAGTTTGGTAAATAAAGATATATTATTGTTCTCAATGTAACGAAACAATGGGATTTGAAATAAGAATATGAAATTGATTTCTAAGGATCGACGAAATAGTTTTAACAAATGAATCTAAGGGATCGGAGCTGCTAATATACTTAACCGTACTATGTGAATTGATAGTTAAAAACCTGATTATCAATGAATATATTATTGGACCTTTTGACGTGTTGTTTTGAAGAGACTAGAATCGGAACTGGACCCAAAACCACTTTGAGCCAACGTTGCGTATGAAATAACTTGCAACAAATGAAGATGGAGGAATTGAAGACCATGGATCTTCATAAAATGGAAGAACTACTTATAATCTTGGGTTTGTGCCCCGAGATAAATGGTGTTCTGTCGTGGTCGAAATCTATGGATTGCAAGGACTACTCGCTACTGATATATACTTTGATTCCTAGGATGCGATAGGAGGGTGCCTTCAGTTCATCCTGTTACTAGATGACTTGTATAGACGAATGTCTGACAGAGTATGCCTAACAGATCACATAAGACGATCTTTTCATGATATTACATTTGGTGGCAGAGGAATTCGTTTCTCTTAGATTTTTATACCTATAATATTTTTGGGAAGATCAAATGGTGATTTGACGGGTTTGACGATGTGGCATTCACAGTGAATGGTGGCCAGATGTTCCAAAAAAGTAAACGTAACCTCAAGCCTCATAACCGAGAAATGAAAAAAATCGGGTAGGCAACATGGCTAGTTGGGTCGCACCCAAGCAGGGTGTATTATCATCATCTAGGGAAAATCCGTATTTATTCTTCTTTCGTTTCTATATCTCCGCGGATGGACGGTGGGCCCTTAAAACCATCAGATGATAATACATTCGGTTCACTCAAGTTGAATGAATGAACGGTCATGTGTGGCCGCTTGTAAGATGTTCTTGTTGAACCCGAGTGTATCCCCTCTAGAGTATACTGATCGAAAGGTGGTCCCATACCTTTTCATAGTTGAAATCCATTCTCCAATAAGCGCTTTGCGGTTTTTAATTTTACAATGAATATGTAGAGCATGAGATGCAAGCGTTCTGCTAGACGGTTATTTATTTGTGGTTTAATAGACATTATTATAATATCATTGGATTTTGATATATAAAAAATGTTTTGGTTTATAGTAAGGTAAAAACCGTCCGTGTTTATATGTGGGTTGGTCTTACTATTATCCTTTTCTTTCAAATGGGTTTTCTAAAGTTATGCAAGTAGTTTGTGATATGAATTTATCACTGAACGTATTCCAGATTGATCCGGGTGAATTTTTCTTTGCTTCAAATATACTCGGGTCAGACCGAGTATATTATCAGGTGAGGTTTCGATTGGAGCTTCAGAAGAGGAGCCGGAGTCGAGACGTATATCCATATTTACTAGTATTATATTTTTCCATTGTGTGTTGTACTGAAATGTATGTAGACTCTGATGTTGTAATATACAGTTTTCTTTTTGTATAAAGCATTTGATATTGTATTTCTTTCTTCTCTCACCTTCTAATTTCTTTCTCCTGACTATCTACTTTTCTATGCAATTTGAGTTGGCATGGTTTGTTAGATGTTGTCTAAGCAGTACAGAAAAGGTGGTTCGTTGCACTATGCAGTATCGTAAACCCATTGGAAACTAGTAGCATCGGAGGGAACTCTATATAAACATATAAATCAAAATGTAAAGGATTAACATAATATGATAAGACACAAAGGTTGTACCCAACGATAGGATTCTACCAGATTGTGGACCCAGGGTTGTAGTAACGCATAGCCGCAACTACCACCCACCTCATATAACACTCCCGTAATCAAAGGGTGCACCCAAATCAAACACAGGGTAATAAAGATAATATCAAAGAAGCGTGTCTGATTGGAGAAGAAACCTCGCTTGGCCTGGGTGTGGTTTCTGTTTTAGTCATTTTAATTATGACTTGAAGGTCAGGGCTATCCATCATCATTCTCTTACTTCATTCCAATAGAGTTTTCCAAATAATCCTACTTCATTTTGGATTCTCCACCATATGCATAGTTGTCAAAGTGGTCGGTATTACAGAAAGTATGAAAGTACGGACTTCGGTCTACTTAACAACCAAACGCTTATTTCACATCGTTGTCATTAGATTTGGAATCATATTCAAATATCACAAATCAATTAACTTCGACTATTGATTTATAACAATTCAGTATTGGTTTCAGTTTTAAATCTTATATTATTAAATGATTTTTTATTAATTAAAATCCGGGTTTTAGATTTCAATTTCGCAAATATCATTATTACTCGAAATCTTATTTTAAATTACTTTGGACTTATCGGCTCGGATTGGACATAGATTTATTTGAATTAGTAAAAATATATTTAAAAATAGTCAAATTTAAAATAGTTAATGTACATTGAATTTAATACAAAATAGTTTGTCAGAAATAGTTATAAAATTTTAATGGATAATTTAGTTTTATTTTAATAGTTATAAGTAGTTTGCGAAAATCGATGTAACAACCCGGAAATTCTGAACCAATTTAAATTTTTTATTTTAACTGTTTTAATGAATTTAGGATATTTAAAATAATTTATTTTATATAATAACGACGAAAAATTTATTTAAATCGAGTTAGAATGTATAAATTTATTTTAATTATAAAACAAGCCTGAAATGGCGCGGCAGTTTGAAAGTTCGATTTCTAATTTCAGTTTAATATACATAATTCATTTTAAATCAGAATCGGATGAAACAAGAAACGTTAGAATCGATTTAACTATATCTTTCTAACGAATGTAAGAAACTGAGATTTCACTTTATAAATTGTAAGTCATGTCCAATTTATAATTTAGAAAAGTCGCTAGAGAATTTATATATATTTTAATATATATATATATATATATATATGGCCCTTAAAAATAGCCATTTTGCAAACGACATCCGTTTTCGACGAAACCACTTTTGTTGGATCCAGAATGTCAAATTATTGCTAGATTCCAATTTTCATAATTTTTGGAATTAAGATGTGGGTGTGGCAAAAGAAAATGTGTTTTGTCAATTTCAGTCAAATTAGATCGACTAGAAAGTGGTCATTTTTCAAACGATCTCCAAATTCAACGAAATTAATTTTGTTAGGATTGTATCGTCAAAACAAATCTAGATGTAATTTTTTAGGAATTTTTAAAGTCAGTATGTGGCCCCGATAAATTAAAATGTACGATCAAATTAAATAATTAAATGGTTTATATTTTAATTTAAAGAAAAATGGGCTGAAACGATCAAATGGGATGATGAGACCTAGTCCATTGTGTCTGGAACAGGGGTATTTGGCTAGGGGAAACATTTGCTGGGCTGGATTTGGAGTTAGTAGGAATTAACGGGCTTTTTCTGAAAATTGGAGAATTAATCAATATAATATAATATTATATATAGGCTTAAAATCACTAAACCCTAATCTTAAAACATAAGCAGCCGCCCCCCCTAAATCAATGGCAGAAAGGCACCGAGTTTCCTTCGATCTTTTCTCTCAATCTACTCTATAATTCAAGGAAATTCCAAAGCAAAAACCGAAGAGCATCTCAAGCCCTAGCTATCCAACGGTCGAGATTTGGTTTTGTGGTGTAGATCGTTCGATCTCTGTGCCTGCACCCACTGCCGTTGATCGCGGTTTCCAAGAGGAGGGCGGCGGCGAGCTGAGCAAGGTCTAGGACGGAGTTGTGTCGAGGGTAGGCGTATCGAGTGAAAGGGATTGATCGAAGTCTAGAGGTCTTAGGGTTCTTGCGTTTTGGGATTGGAAGGCACGATGTTGGGTTTCTGCGGTTCAGCAATTAGCAACGGGAAGTGGAAGGATTAAACGTGGTTTAAGAAATGTAATTAGTTTAACTATCTATCTAATTAATTATATTATTTAATTTATTCCATGTTTAAACAACCATAGCTCGTTCGATTCTTATCAGAATTCAGCAAACTAAATACCGTTGGAATCGTGAAATTCGGATCTACCTCATGGAATAGATCAGAATGGAAAAGGAGCTAGTGGTGATTTTTGACTAAATTAAACGAACAGATTAATTTAGTGAAAAACAATCGTTATACAAACGATTTCTGTAACCGATCAAGGTGAGATATCCTTACTAAAAAACTCTGCACAGTTATTTATTTATGTACATAACTGAAAAATATATAGAATAGCCTATGAGATTTTTTATTTAAATAATTAAAATTAATTAATTATTATCACATTTAGAAATCCTTACATATACGCTGTTAAATTCAGTTGGGTGTTGTATGTAATTTGATTTGAATTGGTTGATGTTGTTTGTGGTGATCTGTTTGATTTAATTGAATAAAATGGAATTGTTGAAAATTTGTATAGACATAAAAATTCACCTTTTTTTATTTTTTATGTAAATATGGAAATTTGTATACAAATAAAAATTCACATTTTTATTTGTCATGTTAAAGATAGAAATTTATGTATAAATAAATATTCACTTTTATTTGTCATGTTAAAGATAGAAATTTGTATACAAATAAAAATTCACATTTTTATTTGTCATGTTAAAGGTAGAAATTTCTATACAAATAAATGTTCACTTTTATTTGTCATGTTAAAGATAGAAATTTGTATATAAATAAAAATTCATATTTTTATTTGTCATGTTGAAGATAGAAATTTATGTACAAATAAATATTCACTTTTATTTGTCATGTTAAAGATAGAAATTTGTATACAAATAAAAATGTTCATTTTTATTTGTCATGTAAAAGATAGAAATTTGTATACAAATGAATGGTCATTTTTATTTGTCATGTTAAAGGTAGAAATTTGTATACAAATAAATGTTCATTTTTATTTATCATGTTAAAGATAGAAATTTGTATACAAATAAATGTTCATTTTTATTTGTCATGTTAAAGGTAAAAATTTGTGTACAAATAAATGTTTACTTTTATTTGTCATGTTAAAGATAGGAATTTGTATACAAATAAATGTTCATTTTTATTTGTCATGTTAAAGTAAAAATTTGTACACAAATAAATGTTCATTTTTATTTGTCATGTTAAAGGTAGAAATTTGTATACAAATAAATATTCATTTTTATTTGTCATGTTAAAGATAGGAATTTGTATACAAATAAATGTTCATTTTTATTTGTCATGTTAAAGGTAGAAATTTGTGTACAAATAAATGTTCATTTTTATTTGTCATGTTAAAGATAGAAATTTGTATACAAATAAATGTTCATTTTTATTTGTCATGTTAAAGGTAGAAATTTGTATACAAATAAATGTTCATTTTTATTTGTCATGTTAAAGATAAAAATTTGTATACAAATATATGTTCATTTTTATTTGTCATGTTAAAGATAGAAATTTGTATACAAATTTTTTTTTTTTTTATTTGTTATGAGAAGTATAGAAAATGTTACGCAAATAAACCATTCTTTTTATTTGACACTAGAAGTATAGAAAATGTTATGCAAATAAACCATTCTTTCTATTTGACACTAGAAGTATAGAACATGTTATGAAAATAAATACTTCTTTTTATTTGTCATTAGAAATGTAGAACATATTATGAAAATAAATACTTCTTTTTATTTGTCATTAGAAATGTAGAACATGTCATGCAAATAAATTCTTCTTTTTATTTGTCAATAGACATGTAGAACATGTTATTAAAATAAATACTTCTTTTTATTTGTCATTAGAAATGTAGAACATGTTATGCAAACAAAAATACTTCTTTTTATTTGTCATTAGAAATGTAAAACATGTAGACAAATAAACACTTCTCTTTATTTATATATTAGAAATGTAGAACATGTCATGCAAATAAATTCTTCTTTTTATTTGTCATTAGAAATGTAGAACATGTTATGAAAATAAATACTTCTTTTTATTTGTCATTTGAAATGTAGAACATGTTATGCAAATAATAATACTTCTTTTTATTTGTAATTAGAAATGTAAAACATGTAAACAAATAAATACTTCTCTTTATTTATACACTAGAAATGTAGAACATGTTATGAAAATAAATACTTCTTTTTATTTGTCATTACAAATGTAGAACATGTTATGAAAATAAATACTTCTTTTTATTTGTCATTAGAAACGTAGAACATGTTATGCAAACAAAAATATTTCTTTTATTTGTCATTAGAAATGTAAAACATGTAGACAAATAAATACTTTTTTTTATTTGTCATTAGAAATGTAGAACATGTTATGCAAAATAAATACTTCTTTTTACTTATACATTAGAAATATAGAACATGTTATGCAAAATAAATTCTAATTTTTATTTGTCATTAAAAATATAGAAAATTTGTATACCAATAAATTATTCCTTTTATTTGTCATTAGCAACATAGAAAATGTTATGAAAATAAATCTTCTTTTTATTTGTCAAATAAAATATAGAATTGTTGTATAAATAAAATACTTCTTTTTTTTTATATACATATGAAATATAGAATACATGTAGACAATAAAATTCTCTTTTTATTTGTCATATAAAATATAGAATGGTTGTATAAATAAAATCCTTCTTTTTATTTATACATATGAAATATATAATACATGTAGACAATAAAAATCCTCTTTTTATTTGTCATATAAAATAAAGAATTGTTGTATAAATAAAATCCTTTTTTTATGCATATGAAATATAGAATACATGTAGACAATAAAATTCCCTTTTTATTTGTCATATAAAATATAGAATTGTTGTATAAATAAAATCCTTCTTCTTATTGCACATATGAAATATAGAATACATGTAGACAGTAAAAGTCTTCTTTTTATTTGTCGTATAAAATATAGAATTGTTGTATAAATAAAATTCTTCTTTTTATTTATACATATGAAAGGTAGGAATTGTGTAGACAATGAAACTTTCTTTTATTGTATATAAGTGAACACAAGAATGGTCAAAATTATGTAAACATTAAAAAGAAACATTTTTAATGTATAAAATGATTCATTATTTAGAATAACATGTTTACAAGAAAATTATGTAAACATTAAATAGAAACATTTTTAATATATAAAATGATCCATTAATAAAAATAACATGTACATTGGAAATTGTTTAGAGGTTAAAAAGTATATTTTAATGTTTATTTAGTTTCATTTAGAAACGTCACATTTTATAAGTTAATAAAATAGGAAAATGTTGAAATACTAATATATGCTTTGTTTGTTGAAAACATCATTTTTAATATGTCAGTAAAATCTTTGAACGATTTATATATATATATATATATATATATAAATTAAAATTAAACGAATCACGTGTGGTAATTCGCGTTTCGGAATCGTAACTTTAAACGATTATACCGAAAGATCCGACCGTCGGATTTTCCCAAAACTGGAACCTTTAGATTCGCTTTAGGAAGATCTTCACAAGATATTAATTTTGTTAAAATCCAACGGTTAGATTTCGAGAAATGTGTAAATCAAATTTGAGTAAAAACAGCGTCAGGGCTGCGTAGTGACCTGAAGCGTCGTTAAATTAAATTGGACTATTTTTATATAAATAGAAATAGCGATAGGTCGTTATAAAACAATATTAACGATATGAAATGATTTAAATTATATATATTTAAGAATTATTTGAAAAGACCGAGTTCAATCTCACTTCAAATAATTATACGACGATTTAAATCGAAGATATTAAAGACGGTGTTTGAAGACCGGAGATCTTCACATCGAATGGATGACTACTAATGCCCTGCATTGGTTAGCTCCCGGTAAAGGGTTAAAGTGGTAGTTGTCCAGACGTACTTGTTGATTGTCTGGATATGCGAGCATCTCTCTTCCGTATTGGACATACGGGACAAGGAATAAGGTATCTCTGGTTTCGGTTAGACCCAGAACGGACTTATAAATAGATGTGTGTCTGACATTAAATTTCGTTCTGTGTGAATTGATTTCTATTAAATATATATCTGTTTGGTGGCGGAGAATTTATTCTTTGGCTTAACTCCCTTCTCTGAGACGTACGAGCTCGAAGGATATATATTGATGGATATCAGTTGCATGGCGTGGAGTGTCAATATGGGGCATACCAAGATGCAAATGATCAAGGCTTTTGTTGAAAAGCAGTGCCTTGTGTTGATGACCAAAGCACAACTCATTTGGGCATAGCTTTGTGTATAACATTACTTCGCGTACCTCACACCCTGGTAAGAGTCAGAAACGAGAAAAGGGAACGCAGGGAGTGCACACGTTTCTTTCTAGCTAGAAGTGGTGTCATGGTATGGAGCCCAGACATTTTTACTTATGTGGATGATAGATTTCGAGGCCTCGATATATTGGTCGCTACTGGCCAAGTGATAGGTTCAATAGAACCGAGAAACGTGTGTTCAGGCATAACTAATCCACTAAGGTATATTTGTGGACCGGCCCTGCAGGATCCAAGGCTTCACTGCGGGGGATCTGAGACATTTGCTAGAATGTATCGAATCGGTAAGAAGATCATCTCTAGCCTTGACTCATGATGGAAACCCAATTTCCAATAAGAAATTATGGACTTGATTGTAGACCTATATATGGCGACATAGTATATGGTAGCTATGCTGTCTAGGATTGATACATTTATTTTGAAAGTGTTTTAAAATTGACTAGACACTAATAATAATAGCAAATAATTATTGTTTTGTATGTATCAAGCATGTTTGATCATTATAAGGTTGGTTTGCGTTGCATTGTGTGATGGAACTTGAATCTTATAATGATTTCATTTTTCTAAAAAACATTGCGTTGTTTTCAAAAGATTTACTTATTTTATGCACTGAAAATCCAATAGAGTAAACCAGTTTCGCGTTAGCAGCGTGGTCCTGTGATTAGTCTTAATGTTAGATAAGTTAAGTAAAGATTTCTTATACCAGTCCCATGACTGACTCGTAGTTTGTTTCACTTGCAAACTCGGGTGCCCTTATTTTCCACACGGGCAGTCGAGTGGCTTGTTTTGCAGATATTTATTTATTGAGCAGGATTCTGATTCGAAGCTTAAGCCGGTGTCCAGAGCATTGATAGTCTTCTACTGCTTAGTTTAATTGTTCCGTTGTGCATTGTATTACATTTATTGTAAATTATCTTCCGCTGTATTATATTCGATGTACTCTGATATTCTGTACTCTAATGTAACATTATTATGATGTTTATAAAAGTCTTTTGTTGTTTGTTCTGCTGGGTTGTACGCCCAGAGTTAGCGTATGCGGGATTTGAATGTTCTTGGTCGATTTAGCGATCGATTAGGTCCGAGCGAAATCCGTGTCGTTACAACTGAATAGTAAAAAAAATGTTTAAGAAAAATTGTTTGATTTACATAAAAAATTCAATCCAAATCAAACATCTGTATTTCCCAATTCGACTTACCAATCACTTCAGGTTCCAAATTCTTATTCGAATCAATTTAAATTTAACTGGTACAAAAATTATTTTACAACAAGAATTATATTTCTAAAACATTATTCCAATTTGGGGTATAACTCGAGTTCTAAGTTCATCTTACTACATTATGATCTAAAATAGTTTTAACATTTAATTAAAGTATTCTCTTAAATCACATTTTTCAATTCCAAAACTTATGTTTTTAACAATTATAATATTATATTAATTTCATTCTTTCAACAAAATCAAATCTTTTCATTTACTTCATTTTGAAGAAATTAAACCTTAATATTTAGTTTTTCTTAAACTCAATTTATTAAGGTTATTACATTAAATCTGTACATCATAATAAATTAAACTGAACTTTTAAAACAAATCTTTAAACATTAAATCAAAACATTTTAAATTCAATCAATTTTGATAGGTTAATATTAGACAGGTAAACATTTTCCCTGCAAATATTTGATGGCATATATTTACTTGTCAAACATATACAGGCTAATATTTACCCACCAAATATTTGCCAAATCTTTAAAACAAATTACAAAATCTTTTATATAAATCAAAAACATTTTATTACTATAATTACATTAGAATTAGGTTATATTATATTAAATCTATATAATAAAATTCCCCCCTTGGACAAACAACAAGACAAAGAGTGGTTCAGATTTAATCCCGCAAAAACAAATCCACCATCCTAATTTAAACACATCCCCTGATATTTTGATTGCCACCTCATCCGCATTTGCCTTATATTGATTGATGTAATTCTTGCTGCTAACCATATTTGCTATGCCAGTAGTCAAATTTACAAAGCATTTCTTCAATTATTAACACATTAATATTAAATTTATATTGTATTAAGAATATTTGCCCACTTTTGAAATGCATAATAACAAATGAAATATTTAAATATGTGATATCTAAATATGTACTATTGCAGAGGCACATGAATAAAGGAGCATTAGGCATATAAAGAAGGACGAACTATTTTGTTTTCCTACTGCGTATTTAATATGACGAAGATGCTGGAATTGCATTTCTCTCCATTGTCTTTCTACTTCTCCTAACCTAAAATGTATTTCATCTTTTATTTAATATAAACTGTGTGAAGTTATTACTGTAAATTAAATAATTGCAGACTAATGTCAAATAGGAAAAACATGCACACTTATATGAAAGGTAACTCATTTACTGTGTCATAGCTTGATTTAATCATTCTATTCACTGCTTGCTTCAAATTAAAAAATTACTACAAACCACCGGTTAATTGTTTTATCGATTTGTCGTATACTCACATTTAAATTGACATATAATCAAACAAAATGATTATGTATACATGTTATGTAAATTTGTTTCGTGTAACACACCTTTTAAATTTTCAACACGCTAATTACTACAGCGAGAGGAAATGGATTTAGAGTTGCTTCATCTTTATGCCTCTCTACGTACTTCATCTTCCTTCTTCTCATAAGTTAAACAATTAGCTCTTCAAATATTATATCACTTAATGGAAAGGTTAATTTCTCCATATAGAAATCAAATTGTGTTTATTAGTTTTTACATATTTTTTGTTTAATAATAATTACTTATATTAAAGCTTTAGATGCCATATAATGCTAACTACAACATGTAATTATACTAGCCTCGATTATGAAAATTAAATTAAATAATTTCCTTCAATAACTTTGCACTTTGGTTGAATTTATGTGCTCATTTTGGCAACTTCTAAAACTGCTAACAAAATGATTTTGGGTAAATAAACGTAATAAATATCAAATTAGTCCTTTAATTGATTCTCATTTGTGTTGTTCTCCATTTTTTTCAACAAGTGTTTCAGATTCAATCAACAATTTTATTCCCATTTATTTCAGTTACTATCCATTGATTAGTAAAATTCTCTTCAAATCAAAATGCAGTAAAATCAGTTATCATGTCCACTGCAGATTATACCTGATTTTAGGACTGATCACTTTTGAATTTTACTGAATAGAACTTAATATGATGTTAACAAGACAAATTAGAATTTTGACGCCAGTAGATTCATGTCTATAATAAATTTTACGATCCTTATGAAGGAAAATCTATGCCAATTATAGTTCATTTATTAGTAACCTATTGTTGTTTGTTAGCCGTAATATTCATAAACTATGCTCAATTGTAGCTGTCATTCCTATATTATGTAATATATGTCAGTTTAAATGACTGTATTGATTAATAGTCATCGAAAATTCATACAAATAGGATTGCTATTTGGAATATCCTACAAATTTAAGCTGTTATATTTTTTGTTTTGCACCAAAGATTTATTTACTACTAAAACTATAAGTTCATCCGAAAATTATTATAGCTTTTTTTTGTATTTTGCTGAAGTTTACTCTTTTTCTATATCATGTAATTATTATGTTAATCAAAGAAATGAAAGCTAATTATTAATGATTTTTTTCTCTTTAATAACTTTGCACTTTGGTTGAATTTATGCGCTCATTTTGGCAACTTCTAAAACTGCTAACAAGATGTTTATGGATAAATAAACGTAATAAATCTCAAATCACCTTTAATTGATTCTCATTTGTGTTCACTTTTCCATTTTTTCAACAAGTGTTTCAATTTCAATCAATAATTTTATTCCCGTTTATTTTAATTACTATCTATTGACATTTTTTTTACTATTATCTATTACTAACCAAAAACAAATATGTTTTCACATTGACTTTTGGGTTTTACCATGTTAAAATCCATTTTCATTTTGCACTTCAGGCAACACTGATTAGTAGAATTCTCTTCATATCAAAATATAGTAAAATCAATTATCATGTCTACTGCAGATTGTACCTGTTTTTGGACTGGTGACTTTTGAATTTAATTGAATAGAACTTAATATGATGTTAACAAGACAAATTAGAATTTGACGCCAGTAGATTTATGTCCATAATAAATTTTACGATCCTTATGAAGGAAAATCTATGCCAATTATAGTTAATTTATTAGTAACCTATTGTTGTTTGTTGGTCATAGAATTCATAAACTATGCTCAATTGTAGTTGTCATTCCTATATTATGTAATATATGTCAGTTTAAATGACTGTATTGATTAATTGTCATCGAAAACTCATACAAATAGGACTGTTTGGAACATCCTACAAATTTAAGCTGTTATATTTTTTGTTTTGCACCAAAGATTTATTTACTACTAAAACTATAAGTTCATACAAAAATTATTGTGGCCTTTTTTTATTTTGCTGAAGTTTACTCTTTTTCTATCATGTATTATGTTAATCAAAGAAATAAAAGCTAATTATCAATGATTTTTCTTTTGTATACTTTGTTTCTTAAAGTGGTAGGTGCATAAATGTGAACATTGTTCTCATCAGAATGCCATTTTTTATCTTTATGGTAATTGTCATATTTACAAAAAAAATGGTAAGCAAGTTATTTTCCAGTATAACATTCCCTTTTTCACCGTAAATACTTTCCATATTTACTTTCTTCATATATACACATAAAACCATAAACAAACAAGATAAAGAATATGTCATGCATTCAAATATGTATTTCTACAGCAAACCTTCACCCACTTGACCTCTTTCAAATGTTGGTTTGCAGTCTCACCACCTGCTGTGTGTGTTGGAATACATACCAGATTAATGCCAATACACTATATTGTACATAGGTGGATATTGAAACTGAAAAATGTAAATTTAGTTCATGTTATGTTGTGTACCTTCATCCATAGTATCATATTGATGCAGCACATGTGGGGACTAAAGTTAAAGTTGTTGCTTCCATTACTGTTATGCTTGCTTTTTGCAATGGTGGCCAGACTAACTTTTAACCTAAAAGCGTTAGCAATAAAGATAATATTATATCACAAATGCAGAGTTGACAATCTTTTTGATGTTTTTTGATCTTGCACTGAATTTTATTTTTGTACTTTTATATGAAGCTTAAAGTCTTTATATCCATCAAGCCTTCAACAAAAAAAATTCAGCTTTTTGTTGATCTAATTTGCCAAAAACTTATACTTCACACCTGATTGGAGACTTTTTCCTAATATATTTAAATGTTTGATTTAATGTTTGACATGTATGATATGAAAGAGATAAGTCACTTAATTCAGTGCTTATGTACAGACCTGTAAAAGACAGCGCAAAATTATGGTTTAAAAGTTTTTTTGGCAGCTTCTCTAGACCATACAAGAGATTGCAAAGGCAAGATGGCATAGTAAGACACGAATACTTGGGCTCCCAACTGGCAGATATATGGAACAATAACCTATGTGTGTTTCTTCTTTAATGTGAAGCTAACTATTCATCCGTTATCATATATTGTTCTGTTTATGTACGCACATTCAAATATGTTTACTTCTCCTCTAATGGGAAGTTTATATGAGAACGGCTTCAATTGACCTGTTATTTATATTTTCCAACAAATCTAATTTTGTTGAAACTAATTTTATTTTGTCAACATTATTAATTAGGCATTATATATGATTATTGCATGGTTTATAAGATTAACTTTTTCACTTTAGTTTTAGAATAATTGTTATGAACTGTTATTTTTTTAATCATAGTTCCAACATATCTTTCGTTGTTCAGAAAGATTTATGTAAGACATATTTAATGCACACCGATATTCATACTCTTGCTCATATAGTAACGTTGGTATTTTCTTATAAGAGGATATTTACTGTTTGATTTGCAAATAGACGTATTTAATGCACACTGATATTTATACTGTTGCACGTTGCATGTTATGGTGCCACCATACACCATCTTGAACTATGCTGACTTTTTAACTACTACAATTTTTTATCTCCATCTTAAGAATGCTATTTTTTTTACTACTTACTGCTCTTTTGTTTCAATCAATTTGGTTGGTAACTACTGTTCACTTTGTTATGGTGTGGTTAATTTCGTATGACATAATCTTTTATTTCTATGCATATACTTTTTTCAATTGCGTACTCATATTTCTATGCTCACTGTATTCAATCAATGCAAATTAACACATACATGGTTGTTTAATTCATCATTTCATATATACATCTTTTCATCAATTGAATAGAGATACATGAAATTTGAAACAGTTTACATCATGTCCAAACTGTAGCCACTAGCTATACATGAATCATTTACTTACTGGAAAATTTAATGTCTACGGTTGAATCCTAACAAATACATGTATCATTTACATTATATTTCTCACTACCGTACAACACGTTCTCCTACCTTATTCATAAATGCAAACTACAACACTTGAAAGTTTATGCTTCCGTGCATCGCACGGGTTTCCACTCGTTAATTATAAATTTAGTTGGAATTAAACCTTAACTTTAAAAATTATGTTACTTTTAAGCAACAAATTTCATTTAATCAAATTTAACTTTAATTCACTAATTCAAGTTAAATAACTTCAAACATAATTTTAAACTCGGTATTAAACTAGATTTCAAAATCAATTTATTAAAATTGATACATACTTAAAAAAATTAGAAAATAGTTTTTACTGACCACGACGTTCGTATATATTTTTCTATCCTAAGGTCAACTGAATCAATATCGACTGAATCAGGTATGTATCATTTCAACCCGTTTATTTTAGTTTCCAGGTACATATTATTTAAACCCGAAATTCAATTTAATTTCAAATTCAAATTTCCTAAATCTATAAAGTTCATCGGGTATATATCATTTCAACTCATAGTGGTTTTTCTAAAATCTATAGGAACTTGCAATGTGAGAACGATATAAACATAACATAACAACATATCACATGGCACATTCATATCGTGTCATATATGTAAATAGTGTGCATATCACATGTGCACAAATTTCATAATAAATAATCATAAATTCATAGAGCAATCCCAACTTTTCATTAAATTTTTAATCTTGTTTAATTCTCTTAGTGATACGCTAGTCGTTAGTGAGTAAAGTCACCTTCACGGAAAACAAAGACACAATAAGTTGATGCGGATACAAGGCACGATAAGCAACTTGATAAGACTCAAGGCTAGAAACGCTAATGATACAAGGGTTTCCTAAATCCAACACGACTATGACCAAATGCGATCAATTACTTATGAATCAAATCACAACATATTTCAATTCAATGTTTGTTTGTCTAATATTCTCCTGTTAAATATTTGTTCGGAAAATATTAGCCTAATACATAAGTACAACAGTTGGAGCAAAACATGATTCGATTAAAGGTTCTAGGCAAGCTTTCAACTAGTTACAGAATTTTAAAAACCTTGAAATTTTACATACATAAAATTTGACAATTCTACTTTCAATCAAAAGAAGAATGAACACAATCCGATAAGAATCGGGAGAGTTGTTAGGTCCCAAAGACTCACACCCAGATCTTACTGTAAACAGATGTAGCAAAACATGCTCCGATTCAAAGTTTGACAACAAGTTTTTATAAACTACATGGGTCATAATGACCTAAACATTTGCATGCATAAAGACCAGCAATAATACTAACATTCAAAAAAAGTTCGTCATGATTTTAGCAAGAAATAAACAAGATACATCATCGCAAGGTTGGACAGAGAGCTGATTTACAACTTGGTAAAAGCATATATATTTTTCCTATGAAGATAAAAGAAGAGGACAAATTACAAAACCAGATGTTTAATAAATTCCAAGTGGGATTCGACTTGATCAGAGCATGTCCCGACGTACGAAGGCTCAATGATGAGGTGGTAAGGTGGTGAAATGGCTTGTAAGAGGAGAACTTGGGATTTGGAGGAAAATCTTCACGTATGCATATCATTTTTATGGCAAAGGTGAAAAGATCATGCTACAGGAACATGCACGTATTTGTAACATTTGTTATCTTCTTTATCTTTCACAAATGGAAGAAGTTTGGTGAAGGAACGCTTGCATGAGAACTAAGTGAAAGCAGGAGAAGACGATGGGGAAAAGAGGAACGGGGCTTCACCGTAGGTTGCTGATTTAAGACAACAGGTAGCCACTTAGTAAAATAAATATTAACAAGTGTTAAATCAATTTCACTAGGTGGCCACACAAATTTATATATTTATTCAAATTCTCTCCTTTTTTCTAATATGTCAATTATAATAATATTAAAAGAAAATACACGTTCAGGAATATGGATAAGATTTGAGACAAGATACACAAAATAAACATTATCAATTTTGCGCATGTTATCGACAAAATCGCTAATATGGAGCAATGAACATCCAACTTTTACGAAACGAAAAATTACGTTCTTCTTGGAATATAGTCTAATATTTTTTTAAAAGAAGTCTTAAATTCCAACATTATTTTATTCTGAACAATTTATTGATGTCTAACTAAATTAACGCGAAAGTAATAAGCTTGCTTGTTTGACTAAGAAATGCATTCCTTCACTATATGTCTAATTAAACATATCTCAAGTATTAAATTTTGCAATTAAATTCAAATTTTTCATTTTAAAGATGGTTACTCTATATCGGTTGTTGTTATCGCAAGTAGATTGTATAAATCGATTTAAAAGGAGTGAGCAACTTTAATGTTTCCGTTATACGACTATTTAGATTACTTCTATAAAATATTTAAATTTTAAGAATCAATGTTTTATTGATAAACGGTTTCATGTTTGTTTTTCGATAACTAAGTTTTGAGTATAAATTGTCGTTTTAGTTCTTATTTTCAAATCCAAACACACATAATTTAAGTTTATATTCAGAAATTAAATTCATACATTCAATTTCCAAATTTCTAAATTAAATTCTGGTTACAAACATTATTATATATATAATAGGAAAAATTATGCAAATATATCATGCTAACATTTACGGTTAAATATTCTCCAAACAAACATTTGCTTGACAAATTTTGACGTACAAACATTTGCCTGATAAATATTTGACTTCGCATATTTGTTGAATACCGATGAGATACGAAACCACCAACACAAATAGTCATAGAAATTTGCGAGTCGTTACGCTGTCTCTCACTCAAACCTTTCGTCCTCAAAATGGAACAACATAAAGAATCATACTTATATATATAATTAAATAAAAAACTTCTACTTGGTTTTCAACTTATTAGAAAGAATATAAGTTATAAGATTTTAAAACTCAAAATTTTTCTAACAATAGAAATTATGTAAAATTTTGGTAAAGTCTCAATTGCATGGCTCGATCAGAAAAAATAATAATTTATATAATATAACCATATACTTCTCATCTCGGTGATGAGGCATCCCAAATCATGGAGAAACTATATATATATATATATATATATATATATATATATTCAAGTACGATATGTAATCTCCAAGTATGATCTCGAATCCGTTATACGTATCTTTTATTAGCATTATAAGCAAGTTAGCTTATTTTAAGCAATGTAGCGCAAATGTGAGCTCCAGAAGCGAAGCATACGCCATTGCTACCTACGAAACACTTAACAATAAATGAGAATCATGCATATCTAAAGTAAAATTAATATACATAGCAAAAACGACATATAATATAAGCAAGCATGGTATGTCAACACAACAATGTGTATAAAACCAAACAATTTACAAAATCTAATATTAACATTCAAATACCTATTCTTTTTTTTGGCAAGGCTGACCGGCTTTTATAGTGATTCATAACACTTTTTATTATAACAAATAATAAATATAGTACATACATGAGTTAAGTAGATTGCCTAACTGCGAGTTTTGGTTTTTAGAGTGGATCGTCCACTGCAACTAAACTAGTTTATAGAATAAGAGCTACTTAGACTTTTACAAATTAACAAACTCCACACAGAAGTACATTAACAAAACACATTGACTTGACACTATGACATGCACCACACTGATGCGTGTTAGAGTTAATATAACTTTTCATGTAGACTCTGACATACGCGAAAAGTGTTAACTAACATTGTAAACTAACTGGCAGACCAGGGAGCATAAATGCACAACAATAAGCAAAGCAACCTAATTCCAAGGAGAATGACACGTTGGCAGTAACATCACCACAAGGTAGTAATGCACAACCCACAGAAACACAATTGCAGGGACGGAACCGGGGGGGGGGGGGGGTAAGTAGAGGCCATGCCCCCCCCCTTTGATTTGAAACTATTAGAAAAAAAATTACTCTATTAATACAAATATGACCATTTTAAGGCATTTTTATTAGTATTTACACAATATTTTTGTCTAAAACTTGATAATATAAGACATTATAGATTGAAATTAAGATTAATTCAGGGTAAACTGGTATAAAAAAAATTCTTTGGCCCCCCTTCGAATCGGCCCACCGCTGAGCCAATTCTTGGTTCCGTCCGTGCACAATTGCATGGAGAATTACATGTAGAAAAACACCAAAGAGCATCACATACCTATCCAGTAGAGACAAGTAACATAACATGAAAATTTGACAGAAACTAGCTCACATCGAAAATACATGGCAGAGCAGCACTCCGTCGAGAAGGCCATGGCCCCATCAAAACATAACATCCAAGTTGACATTGAACAGAACCACAGACAACAAAGATTACCAGAAAAAGTCTCAACACTCCATAGAACAATGAGAATGATGAGCAACATGACAAAGAACAAATCTGTATTGACCGTCCTATAGAAACCAATGAAAGATCACAATAGATCCAATGAAGGAAAGTATTTTTTTTTCACATAGATCCAAAGGAAGATGCAGACACAGATGATGCGACACACACAAACAACGCAAATAAGGAAGATCAAGACAAAGCATGAGAGAACCCGACCAGATCTCGCCTGTTGAAAGATCAGTCTTGATTCGAGATATATCTAGATAGGAATCGACCTTGTAGTGAAACAACCATCCCTGCCTTCGCGCTCGTTTCGCACACCACTGGCTCATCAAACCCTTCAATTGAGGGCGGAATTGAAAGTTTGCTTTTAGATCTGACGATTTGTAACAACCCGGAAAATCTGGGCCAGTTTAAAATTTTTATTTTGGCAATTTTAGCGAATTTTGATTATTTAAAATGAATTATTTTAAATAAAATCGACGAGAAATTTATTTTGAATATAATTCGAACGAATATATTTATACGCGTCGTCGTTAGAATATAAATAATTATATATAATTATAAATAGAATTGAAAATGGTGCGGTAGTTCGATAATTCGATTTCAAACTTCAATTGAATGTACCGGGTGCAAAACAATCCGGATTTTAGTGAAACCAAAAATAATGGAATCTAATAGTGAATATCTTTCTAACGAAGTTAACAAACCGAGATTTCACTTTAGAAATGATAAGATATGTCCAGTTGAAAATTCAGAATAGTCGCTGTGGAATTTATATATATTTTATATAATATATAGCCCTTAAAAATAGCCGTTTTGCAAACGACCTCGGATTTCGACGAAACTAGTTTTGTTGGGTCCGGGATGTGAAGTTATTGCTAGGTTTCAAATTCCATAATTTTTCGAATCAATATGTGAGCGTGGCAAAGGAAAACGCGTTTGACCAGTTTCAGTTGATTTTAATCGACTGGAAATTGGCCATTTTTCAAACGGTCTCAGAATTCGACGAAACTAGTTTTGTTAGGACCGTATCGTCAATACGAAGCTAGAAAATATTTTTCTGGAATTTTTCTAGTTAGTATGTGACCCCGGTAATTTGAAATGTACGTTTAAAATTCAATATAGTGATTTAAATGTAAATTTAACGGAAACTGATTGTAACGATCGAATCAGCTTGCGATACATATCCCATTGTGTTCGGAATGGGGGTTAAACGCTATGGGCGATAGGCGGTGGACCTCGTATCGAGGTCGTATGTAAAAGTCAACCCTTATTACCAAAATTAAATAAATAATTAATAAAAAAAATATTTTAATTCCCCCTTCCCTCCTTTATCTCCTTCTGCCCCCCCCCCCTTTTACGTTTCATTTCGATCCAACAATAAAAAAAAAAAAATAGAAAAGAGGGCGGAGCCCTAAAGGGCTCGACGGAGGACCGTTCGCCCATCGCCAGTGGTCCTGGCGCCGCCACCAGGAGGCCGACCTCTCCCACTTCGACGCGACGAAGACTCCCCTCCATCTCCTCCACTTGCTCCGTCCTCTCGCCGAACTCGCGGAAAAACCCTTGAACCCCGTCGGCACCCCCCCCCCCCAAGGTCGAAGCACCATTCGAACGCCCCTCCCCTGCTGCGACAACCACCCCGCCTTTGACGCGACCCCCACCGCCGACGATCGCTGCTTTTCCTCTCCCCTCCGGCGTGAGTTAACAGAAAAAAAAAAGGTAATTTAGTTAATTTATTAATTGATGTTGATTAAAAACCGATTTTAGGAATTTTATAAAACTGATTTTAGGAATTTTATAAAACTGATTTTAGGAATTTTATAAAACTGATTTTAGGAATTTTATAAAACTGATTTTAGGAATTTTAAAAACTGATTTTATGTTAATTTTAAAAACTGATTTTATGTTAATTTTAAAACTGATTTGAAAAAGGTATTTAAAACTTTAAATAGAAAAAGGTTAAAACTTTAAATAGAAAGTATAAATTTGAAATGATTTTTAAATATAAAAATTAGCATTGTTGAAAATATATCTATATCGCAAGGTTTTGAAAATATATGGGAATGTTTTAAAAATATATATAATTCGATTTTTATATATTGAACTTCGAAGTAAAAATTCGATTTTTATATATTGAACTTCGAAGTAAAAATTCGATTTTTATATATTGAATAGCGAACTAAAAATTCGATTTTTATATATTGAATAGCGAACTAAAAATTCGATTTTTATATATTGAATAACGAAGTCAAAATTCGATTTTTACATATGTAGAGGATCCGGGCAGCGAAGGTGACAAAGATGCGATAGCGATGAAGATTTCTATCAAAGAAGTGCCGTGGAGCTAGGATAGCTATATGTGAGAATTTCTCACCTTTCAATTTATTTTCTAGTTATACATATATACTAGGATGCAGACGGTGCTTAGTAGCACCCGACACAATCGTCCACAGACCATGGACTTGTTTGTTTGGTTGCCTAGCTTAGTTATATGATGTGATTTGAATTTGGTTGTTTGGTGATTTTGATTGATGTGTGAATGGTGTTGGCCTTCACTAGACCGGGGATAAGGCTAGGCCTCGTCCCGTTTCTAGTATCGTGCCGTTATGCCGCCGAAATTTTCTAAAATATGTTAGAAAATAAAAATATCATTTTATTGTGTAAATGAATAATAGAAATTCATATGTTGGAATAAAATGTTTTATCATTAAAAATATAATTTTTAACGTGAATATGAATATAGTGAAAGTGAATAAATAAATATTCATTTACAAACCAGACAGTTTGTTTATGTACACCTATTTGAAGGACATTGATTGGGTCGATAAATTTTACACATCGCCCAACTGCACAAATAAAACCTGTGTTTGATTGTTTGAAACCCCACACGGGTGTTAGGATGAAATTTGAAGTTCACTCATCCTGATTGATTAAATATGTCGATCGATTGATTGACAGGCTGTTATAAGCGTTAGATATCTATATTTGATGCTTATACAGTGTAGTGCACTTTGGTTGATGGTTGATTATTTTTCAATGCTATTATATGTGTGTAATGCATGAAAATCCATATAATTAAATTTATATGGTAATTGATTGGGCCTCATTCTAATTTGAAAAATAAAGAATATTATAAAATAAAAGTTCATGTGTTGACAGTACTCATTCATTGAGATTGGTCATGTGTTGAACGAAATATTTTGATAATAACAACTATTTTGAAAAAGAAATATTTGAAATAGAATATTTGAAAATAGAAATTTCTGAAGCCGTGTTGATTAGATTGACGCCATTTTGACGTAAACGATATTTATATCGATTTAAACGATTTCGGAATGAATTGAATTGAAAACGATTTCGAAATGAATTGAATTGAAAACGATTTCGAAATGAATTGAATTGAAAACGATTTCGAAATGAATTGAATTGAAAACGATTTCGAAATGAATTGAATTGAAAACGAATTCAAATTGAATTGAAAACGAATTGAAATGAATTCAAATTGAATTGAAATGAATTCAAATGGAATTGAAATTTGAATTGAATAGAAATGAATTGAAAACGATTTCGAATAGAAATGAATTGAAAACGATTTCGAATAGAAATGAATTGAAAACGATTTCGAATAGAAATGAATTGAAAACGATTTCGAAAAGAAATGAATTGAAAACGATTTCGAATAGAAATGAATTAAAAACGATTTCGAATAGAAATGAATTAAAAACGATTTCGAAATGAATTGAATTGAAAACGATTTCGAAATGAATTGAATTGAAAACGATTTCGAAATGAATTGAATTGAAAACGATTTCGAAATGAATTAAATTGAAAACGATTTCGAAATGAATTGAATTGAAAACGATTTCTAAATGAATTGAATTGAAAACGATTTCGAAATAAATTGAATTGAAAACGATTTCGAAATGAATTGAATTGAAAACGATTTCGAAATGAATTGAATTGAACACGATTTCGAAATGAATTCAAATTGAATTGAAATTTGAATTGAATAGAAATGAATTTTAAAACGAATCTATAAAGAAGAATTCAATTGTGATTTGAATTGAAAAGGAAGTTGAAAATGTTTTTGAAACGAATTCAAAACTATTTATATAATTCGTTTTAAATAGAAATCGACGAAGTATATATTATATATATTATATATATAATATAATGGCCTGAATAGAACGCGCCACGCCGCGGCAGTTCGTGAATTTCGACCATTTATTTCAAACGGACATTACGGGAGATCCGACCGTCGGATTCTCCTAAAACCGGAACTGTTGGGTTCGTATCGAAAAGAGCTTTCTAACGAATGTGATAAATTAGAAATCTAACGGTTGGATTTGTAATTATGTCCAAATCAAATTTGAAAAAGGTCGCTATAAGTGCAGTTCGATGGCCATTAATGGAAATCGACTGTACGGGCCTTGATAAAATTATTAAAAATAGTAATAATTTGTGTAAAATCATAAGAAATGATTTGTGAAGATTTGGGATGAAAAACTCCATATTTGAAAAGATAAAAATAGATTTTTATCGAAATGAACTAGTTTTGAACTAGAATTATAATTCTATTTATTTTTAAATAAATAAATTGAATTTGAAAAGGGTTTTGAAAATAACCAGAATATCCAATGATTGCATTGGAGGGGATTTGAATCGAAATTGTCTTCGGAATATTTCGATGTTGGAATTCGTGATTATACAGGTGTTGTTATGGAAATTTGAAAGATATATATTTATATCGTTATTTCCAATACGGCATTTGTTAGTCGTAGAATTCGATATTGAATATAAGCCGATATATTTTCTATTCAGAGCCTTGTATTGAATATCGAATGTGATTTGGGTTTGTCGTGAATGGTGTCTTCACTAACACTGTTCTTGAACCCAGTTGAGAAAAGATTAAATCTTTTTATTTAGATTTAATGAAGTGTACCAATTAAATAATATTTAATTGGAATTGAATCGATATTGATTTTTGGGTTTATCGTGGACAGTGTTTTAAATAACACTCGTTCTTTAACCCGATGATTAATGAATGTGATTTTGGGTTTATCGTGAACCGTGTTTTTAAATGACACTGATTCTTTAACCCAGTCAAAGATTAAAACTAAGTGGAGTTTTAATGAATCTTTAATTAGATTGAAATAATCGAAATGGAGTATCACCAGTTTTGCTCCAGGCGTTAGTTAAATCTTTAATTAGATTTGAACGCGAAATGGTAATTGAAGTTACCGATAACACTGTGGTGTTAGATATGAAGTATTACCAGTTTTACTTCATGGGATGAATAGGTTGGGATTGGGAAATGAAAACAAATGATTACTTCGGTAAGGTTCGCTAATCCCGACTAGTTTGAATTGATATTCAAAAATAGATTAAAGAATAAATTCAAGAATTTATCTTTGATAAAATTAATGGGAACCTTTCCCTATGAATGTGAAATTTAGAAATTGACTGTCGGTTAGCCAAACAGAATGGTTTTCTGGATATTGATCTGATGTTGGTTTCGGCCTTCGGGGTTAATATTTGGGGAATTATTCTCTTGATTAATTTACGGTTAGTGACTAATGAATTGGAATGAGGCGTATGTTGTGTTTGTGTAACACTTTTATAATATATACGCGAGTTATTCGGAAAGACCGGGTTTATCCCATTCTGAATAACTGATACGACGATAAGTCGAAGATGAAGACGATGGTCGAAGACCGGAGGTCTTCACGTCGTTTGGGTAATTACTGATGATCTTGATTGGGCTGTACACCCAAGAAGATGGAAACAGTTAGTGATCGTCCAGACGTACTTGGAGATCGATGGATATGCGGGGTACTAGGTGCCTCCGGTTTCGTTCAGACCCAGGACGGACTTGTAAATGGACGGTGTGTCTGACATCGGATTTCATTCTGTGTGACTGATATCGGTTGCATAGGATGGTTTGCCTGTGTGGCATGCTAAGATGCAAATGATCAAGGCTTCTGTTGAAAAGCAAAGTCTTGTGGTTGATGATCAAAGCACGGCCTTTGTGGCGTAGCTTTGTGTAACGTTTACCTCGCGTGTTTCACACCCGGTATGAACCAAAAACGGGAGACGGACCTCAGGGAGGGCATGCGTTTCTTTCTAGTTAGAAGTGGCGTCAGTGGTTTTACACGCCCTGACGAGTTTGACTTATGTGGTTGTTGCTGTTGCGAGGCGCCTCGGATTGATCGGTCGTTCTCGAACCGATGGAGTCATTTGTTGGCTCATTGACACCCCAAAGGGTGGGGAAACGCAGTGTTCAGGCATTTTAATCCACATCGGTGGACCGGCCCTGTCGCTCCAAGGGTCACTCGAGCTCTGATCCTGAGACACGGACTAGAGCGTCTCGAATTGGTTGAGGACTATCTTTTGCCTCGGTTCATAGACGGAAATCCAATTTCCAAATACGTGACATTTGCTGTTTTAATTGTAATCCTATATATGGCGACATAGTGGGATGGGGCGCTCATGCCGCCTATGATTGATACTTATGATTTGAAGTTGTTTTATACACTATGCACTTAATATAGTATCAAATGATTTGTTTTAAAACGTATCAAGCATTCTTTGGCTGTTATAAGGGAAAACCCTATCCTCGGCTGCGTTGCATTGTGTGATGGGACCTGGGTCTTATAACAGCTTCATTTTTCATTATTTAGCATTGCGCTGTTTGCTTTATGCATTGGTATTCTTGGGAGGAAACCCGTTCCGTGTTATACGGCGTGGTCCCTTGATTTACCCAACCTTTAAAACAAAGATTAATAACTGTTTTAGTTCTCACACCAGTCCCATGACTGACCTGGAGTTTATTGTTTTAACCTAAACTCTGGGTGCCCCTATTTTGACACGGGCAGCTAGTAGTTTTGGGTTTTGCAGATTTATATTCACAGGATCCTGGTTTACAGCTGGAACGATATCCGGAAAGCTTTGTATCCGTATATCTCCTTCTAGTTGTGTATTGTATTATTTTCCGCTGCTATGTATTTAAATGTAATTTAAATCTCTGATATTTCTGTATAATATTTATTTGTTTATACTCTGTATATTCTTGTAATCTGGTGCATTGTTGTAATAACAATGAAATGTTCTTCTGTTTGTGTTCTGTTGTGGTTTGTTCTCGAACTATCCGACACTTTCCTTTACGGGGAAGTCACGGGTTTTCACAGTTGGTATCAGAGCTTTGGTTTACAAAGCAGAGAACAAGGCACATTAGAACCATATGAAAGAATTCATCAGATATTGGGTTAGTAATATCCGATTAGAATGACTCGTTAGAGATGGGATCAGTAGTATCCTAGAACGAGTGTGAAGAGTATATTTTTCAAAAGAAAACAAATTTTTGTTTTGAAAATTCAAATCAATTATTCGTATCTGATTATCTATTTATATGGAGTTGGACAGTCCAGTATATAAAGATTTTGCGTATACGTCTGATCCACGTGTATTTGAAATTTTAATATACTGGATAGATATAGAATTACACTCTAGTCGCCCGGGAGTGATTCTGATGATTGATATATCATCATCAGAATTTATATTCGAGTGACGAACGTGTAATATCTATATATTTCCTATTGACTGGTGTGAGAACCAAAAATTAGATAGGGCTATTGTTGTGATTTGGTATCAAAAATAGGATTTTTGTATATGTATCAAAATTATGAATTTGAAACTATAATCAACTAATTGATTGATGTTTGTGTTGTTTGTTTATTTGTTTGCTAATTTTGAACCATTTAGCCTAATTGAAACAAATATTGAACTATATTGAAAATTGGTCGCGTTTGCTGGCATATACATATATATCATTGAACAGGTCATAGCAAGGAGGCTAGAGCAGAGAATAAAATTTGTTTGCCCGACAAATAGGTACATGTTTACTACATAATTTCCTGTTTTGTTTGGGTGATGATGATTTTGTGAGCCTATTGGCTAGCCGCTTGGCTTTTTCTTTTTCTTTTTGAGATCTGAAGGACCGGGGAAGCTATTTGAAATTCCCCGATGCTCCCGGTGCAGGGGAGGTTATGGCGAAATTTTTCGAAAATTTAGGGTGTTAGCCAAATTTTTTAAATTTTGAAAATTCTCAGAAACTAAAGAGTTGGAGAATGGAAGCCAGATCGAGCATAGTGTTGATTAATCAAACCACTTTCGACTTTGTTCCTTTTCGGGGACGAAAAGTTTTAAGTGGGGGAGATTGTAACAACCCGGAAAATCTGGGCCAGTTTAAAATTTTTATTTTGGCAATTTTAGCGAATTTTGATTATTTAAAATGAATTATTTTAAATAAAATCGACGAGAAATTTATTTTGAATATAATTCGAACGAATAAATTTATACGCGTCGTCGTTAGAATATAAATAATTATATATGATTATAAATAGAATTGAAAATGGCGCGGTAGTTCGATAATTCGATTTCAAACTTCAATTGAATGTACCGGGTGCAAAACAATCCGGATTTTAGTGAAACCAAAAATAATGGAATCTAATAGTGAATATCTTTCTAACGAAGTTAACAAACCGAGATTTCACTTTAGAAATGATAAGATATGTCCAGTTGAAAATTCAGAATAGTCGCTGTGGAATTTATATATATTTTATATAATATATAGCCCATAAAAATAGCCGTTTTGCAAACGACCTCGGATTTCGACGAAACCAGTTTTGTTGGGTCCGGGATGTGAAGTTATTGCTAGGTTTCAAATTCCATAATTTTTCGAATCAATATGTGAGCGTGGCAAAGGAAAACGCGTTTGACCAGTTTTAGTTGATTTTAATCGACTGGAAATTGGCCATTTTTCAAACGGTCTCAGAATTCGACGAAACTAGTTTTGTTAGGACCGTATCGTCAATACGAAGCTAGAAAATATTTTTCTGGAATTTTTCTAGTTAGTATGTGACCCCGGTAATTTGAAATGTACGTTTAAAATTCAATATAGTGATTTAAATGTAAATTTAACGGAAACTGATTGTAACGATCGAATCAGCTTGCGATACATATCCCATTGTGTTCGGAATGGGGGTTAAACGCTATGGGCGACAGGCGGTGGACCTCGTATCGAGGTCGTATGTAAAAGTCAACCCTTATTACCAAAATTAAATAAATAATTAATAAAAAAAATATTTTAATTCCCCCTTCCCTCCTTTATCTCCTTCTGCCCCCCCCCCCCCTTTAACGTTTCATTTCGATCCAACAATAAAAAAAAAAAAAAAAGAGAAAAGAGGGCGGAGCCCTAAAGGGCTCGACGGAGGACCGTTCGCCCATCGCCAGTGGTCCTGGCGCCGCCACCAGGAGGCCGACCTCCCCCTCTCCCACTTCGACGCGACGAAGACTCCCCTCCCTCTCCTCCACTTGCTCCGTCCTCTCGCCGAACTCGCGGAAAAACCCTTGAACCCCGTCGGCACCCCCCCCCCCCCAAGGTCGAAGCACCATTCGAACGCCCCTCCCCTGCTGCGACAACCACCCCGCCTCTGACGCGACCCCCACCGCCGACGATCGCTGCTTTTCCTCTCCCCTCCGGCGTGAGTTAACAGAAAAAAAAAAGAAGGTAATTTAGTTAATTTATTAATTGATGTTGATTAAAAACCGATTTTAGGAATTTTATAAAACTGATTTTAGGAATTTTATAAAACTGATTTTAGGAATTTTATAAAACTGATTTTAGGAATTTTATAAAACTGATTTTAGGAATTTTAAAAACTGATTTTATGTTAATTTTAAAAACTGATTTTATGTTAATTTTAAAACTGATTTGAAAAAGGTATTTAAAACTTTAAATAGAAAAAGGTTAAAACTTTAAATAGAAAGTATAAATTTGAAATGATTTTTAAATATAAAAATTAGCATTGTTGAAAATATATCTATATCGCAAGGTTTTGAAAATATATGGGAATGTTTTAAAAATATATATAATATGATTTTTATATATTGAACTTTGATAGAAAAATATGATTTTTATATATTGAACTTCGATAGAAAAATATGATTTTTATATATTGAACTTCGATAGAAAAATATGATTTTTATATATTGAACTTCGAAGTAAAAATTCGATTTTTATATATTGAACTTCGAAGTAAAAATTCGATTTTTATATATTGAACTTCGAAGTAAAAATTCGATTTTTATATATTGAATAGCGAACTAAAAATTCGATTTTTATATATTGAATAGCGAACTAAAAATTCGATTTTTATATATTGAATAACGAAGTCAAAATTCGATTTTTACATATGTAGAGGATCCGGGCAGCGAAGGTGACAAAGATGCGATAGCGATGAAGATTTCTATCAAAGAAGTGCCATGGAGCTAGGATAGCTATATGTGAGAATTTCTCACCTTTCAATTTATTTTCTAGTTATACATATATACTAGGATGCAGACGGTGCTTAGTAGCACCCGACACAATCGTCCACAGACCATGGACTTGTTTGTTTGGTTGCCTAGCTTAGTTATATGATGTGATTTGAATTTGGTTGTTTGGTGATTTTGATTGATGTGTGAATGGCGTGGGCCTTCACTAGACCGGGGATAAGGCTAGGCCTCGTCCCGTTTCTAGTATCGTGCCGTTATGCCACCGAAATTTTCTAAAATATGTAAGAAAATAAAAATATCATTTTATTGTGTAAATGAATAATAGAAATTCATATGTTGGAATAAAATGTTTTATCGTTAAAAATATAATTTTTAACGTGAATATGAATATAGTGAAAGTGAATAAATAAATATTCATTTACAAACCAGACGGTTTGTTTATGTACACCTATTTGAAGGACATTGATTGGGTCGATAAATTTTACACATCGCCCAACTGCACAAATAAAACCTGTGTTTGATTGTTTGAAACCCCACACGGGTGTTAGGATGAAATTTGAAGTTCACTCATCCTGATTGATTAAATATGTCGATCGATTGATTGACAGGCTGTTATAAGCGTTAGATATCTATATTTGATGCTTATACAGTGTAGTGCACTTTGGTTGATGGTTGATTATTTTTCAATGCTATTATATGTGTGTAATGCATGAAAATCCATATAATTAACTTTATATGGTAATTGATTGGGCCTCATTCTAATTTGAAAAATAAAGAATATTATAAAATAAAAGTTCATGTGTTGACAGTACTCATTCATTGAGATTGGTCATGTGTTGAACGAAATATTTTGATAATAACAACTATTTTGAAAAAGAAATATTTGAAATAGAATATTTGAAAATAGAAATTTCTGAAGCCGTGTTGATTAGATTGACGCCATTTTGACGTAAACGATATTTATATCGATTTAAACGATTTCGAAATGAATTGAATTGAAAACGATTTCGAAATGAATTGAATTGAAAACGATTTCGAAATGAATTGAATTGATAACGATTTCGAAATGAATTGAATTGAAATCGAATTCAAATTGAATTGAAAACGAATTGAAATGAATTCAAATTGAATTGAAATGAATTCAAATGGAATTGAAATTTGAATTGAATAGAAATGAATTGAAAACGATTTCGAATAGAAATGAATTGAAAACGATTTCGAATAGAAATGAATTGAAAACGATTTCGAATAGAAATGAATTGAAAACGATTTCGAATAGAAATGAATTGAAAACGATTTCGAATAGAAATGAATTAAAAACGATTTCGAATAGAAATGAATTAAAAACGATTTCGAAATGAATTGAATTGAAAACGATTTCGAAATGAATTGAATTGAAAACGATTTCGAAATGAATTGAATTGAAAATGATTTCGAAATGAATTAAATTGAAAACGATTTCGAAATGAATTGAATTGAAAACGATTTCGAAATGAATTGAATTGAAAACGATTTCGAAATAAATTGAATTGAAAACGATTTCGAAATGAATTGAATTGAAAACGATTTCGAAATGAATTGAATTGAACACGATTTCGAAATGAATTCAAATTGAATTGAAATTTGAATTGAATAGAAATGAATTTTAAAACGAATCTATAAAGAAGAATTCAATTGTGATTTGAATTGAAAAGGAAGTTGAAAATGTTTTTGAAACGAATTCAAAACTATTTATATAATTCGTTTTAAATAGAAATCGACGAAGTATATATTATATATATTATATATATATAATATAATGGCCTGAATAGAACGCGCCGCGCCGCGGCAGTTCGTGAATTTCGACCATTTATTTCAAACGGACATTACGGGAGATCCGACCGTCGGATTCTCCTAAAACCGGAACCGTTGGGTTCGTATCGAAAAGAGCTTTCTAACGAATGTGATAAATTAGAAATCTAACGGTTGGATTTGGAATTATGTCCAAATCAAATTTGAAAAAGGTCGCTATAAGTGCAGTTCGATGGCCATTAATGGAAATCGACTGTACGGGCCTTGATAAAATTATTAAAAATAGTAATAATTTGTGTAAAATCATAAGAAATGATTTGTGAAGATTTGGGATGAAAAACTCCATATTTGAAAAGATAAAAATAGATTTTTATCGAAATGAACTAGTTTTGAACTAGAATTATAATTCTATTTATTTTTAAATAAATAAATTGAATTTGAAAAGGGTTTTGAAAATAACCAGAATATCCAATGATTGCATTGGAGGGGATTTGAATCGAAATTCTCTTCGGAATATTTCGATGTTGGAATTCGTGATTATACAGGTGTTGTTATGGAAATTTGAAAGATATATATTTATATCGTTATTTCCAATACGGCATTTGTTAGTCGTAGAATTCGATATTGAATATAAGCTGATATATTTTCTATTCAGAGCCTTGTATTGAATATCGAATGTGATTTGGGTTTGTCGTGAATGGTGTCTTCACTAACACTGTTCTTGAACCCAGTTGAGAAAAGATTAAATCTTTTTATTTAGATTTAATGAAGTGTACCAATTAAATAATATTTAATTGGAATTGAATCGATATTGATTTTTGGGTTTATCGTGGACAGTGTTTTAAATAACACTCGTTCTTTAACCCGATGATTAATGAATGTGATTTTGGGTTTATCGTGAACCGTGTTTTTAAATGACACTGATTCTTTAACCCAGTCAAAGATTAAAACTAAGTGGAGTTTTAATGAATCTTTAATTAGATTGAATTAATCGAAATGGAGTATCACCAGTTTTGCTCCAGGCGTTAGTTAAATCTTTAATTAGATTTGAACGCGAAATGGTAATTGAAGTTACCGATAACACTATGGTGTTAGATATGAAGTATTACCAGTTTTACTTCATGGGATGAATAGGTTGGGATTGGGAAATGAAAACAAATGATTACTTCGGTAAGGTTCGCTAATCCCGACTAGTTTGAATTGATATTCAAAAATAGATTAAAGAATAAATTCAAGAATTTATCTTTGATAAAATTAATGGGAACCTTTCCCTATGAATGTGAAATTTAGAAATTGAATGTCGGTTAGCCAAACAGAATGGTTTTCTGGATATTGATCTGATGTTGGTTTCGGCCTTCGGGGTTAATATTTGGGGAATTATTCTCTTGATTAATTTACGGTTAGTGACTAATGAATTGGAATGAGGCGTATGTTGTGTTTGTGTAACACTTTTATAATATATACGCGAGTTATTCGGAAAGACCGGGTTTATCCCATTCTGAATAACTGATACGACGATAAGTCGAAGATGAAGACGATGGTCGAAGACCGGAGGTCTTCACGTCGTTTGGGTAATTACTGATGATCTTGATTGGGCTGTACACCCAAGAAGATGGAAACAGTTAGTGATCGTCTAGACGTACTTGGAGATCGATGGATATGCGGGGTACTAGGTGCCTCCGGTTTCGTTCAGACCCAGGACGGACTTGTAAATGGACGGTGTGTCTGACATCGGATTTCATTATGTGTGACTGATATCGGTTGCATAGGATGGTTTGCCTGTGTGGCATGCTAAGATGCAAATGATCAAGGCTTCTGTTGAAAAGCAAAGTCTTGTGGTTGATGATCAAAGCACGGCCTTTGTGGCGTAGCTTTGTGTAACGTTTACCTCGCGTGTTTCACACCCGGTATGAACCAAAAACGGGAGACGGACCTCAGGGAGGGCATGCGTTTCTTTCTAGTTAGAAGTGGCGTCAGTGGTTTTACACGCCCTGACGAGTTTGACTTATGTGGTTGTTGCTGTTGCGAGGCGCCTCGGATTGATCGGTCGTTCTCGAACCGATGGAGTCATTTGTTGGCTCATTGACACCCCAAAGGGTGGGGAAACGCAGTGTTCAGGCATTTTAATCCACATCGGTGGACCGGCCCTGTCGCTCCAAGGGTCACTCGAGCTCTGATCCTGAGACACGGACTAGAGCGTCTCGAATCGGTTGAGGACTATCTTTTGCCTCGGTTCATAGACGGAAATCCAATTTCCAAATACGTGACATTTGCGGTTTTAATTGTAATCCTATATATGGCGACATAGTGGGATGGGGCGCTCATGCCGCCTATGATTGATACTTATGATTTGAAGTTGTTTTATACACTATGCACTTAATATAGTATCAAATGATTTGTTTTAAAACGTATCAAGCATTCTTTGGCTGTTATAAGGGAAAACCCTATCCTCGGCTGCGTTGCATTGTGTGATGGGACCTGGGTCTTATAACAGCTTCATTTTTCATTATTTAGCATTGCGCTGTTTGCTTTATGCACTGGTATTCTTGGGAGGAAACCCGTTCCGTGTTATACGGCGTGGTCCCTTGATTTACCTAACCTTTAAAACAAAGATTAATAACTGTTTTAGTTCTCACACCAGTCCCATGACTGACCTGGAGTTTATTGTTTTAACCTAAACTCTGGGTGCCCCTATTTTGACACGGGCAGCTAGTAGTTTTGGGTTTTGAAGATTTATATTCACAGGATCCTGGTTTACAGCTGGAACGATATCCGGAAAGCTTTGTATCTGTATATCTCCTTCTAGTTGTGTATTGTATTATTTTCCGCTGCTATGTGTAACGACCCGGATTTTTGGCCGTGGAATTCTGAATATTTAAATTTGTTTTAAAAATTTTAATTGAATTACATATAATGAATTTATTTATAAAACGAAATTTGAACGTTAATTTATAATATAATTATAAAACGAGCTCGAAATCGCGCGGCAGTTCGTAATATAGAGTTTTGAACTTCAACTGAGGATACAGGATCCGATATAAGTCGGATTTCTGTGAAACAAGACATGTTGGAACCATATTGATTATAATTTTCATATGAAAGAGAAAAATCTAGATTTCGTGTTATAATTTGTTAGTTATGGTCAAATCAAATTTTGAAATAGTCGCTGTGGAAAATCGTTATTTAAATTATACGTGTTAAAATAGCTGTTTTGCAAACAGACTCAGATTTCGATGAAATCAGTTTCATTGGGACCGTATCGTTAAATTATTGTA
Organism: Allium sativum; assembly: GCA_030737875.1. Classification (NCBI taxonomy): domain Eukaryota; kingdom Viridiplantae; phylum Streptophyta; class Magnoliopsida; order Asparagales; family Amaryllidaceae; genus Allium; species Allium sativum. Next base: position 537,446,087 of record CM060926.1, read on the forward strand.
CGGTGTTGAATTGCGTGGCAAACCGATGTCGTATGTAACCACGGTAGCCATAAACGCTCGTTCAGTGCAATTAAATTAATTCAACTGAATAAAGAGATATTTGGGTGTAACTTGAACAGACGATCGAATCAGGCCACGAAACCAGTTCCGGTGAGTTCGTAACATCGGATATAGTCAGGATAGGTATATAGTTTGTTATTTTTAGAGATCGGCAAATTTGGTGTTCAGAAGGGCAGTGCGGTACGCGCCAAAAATAGCCTACCGGGGCAACAGTCTCAGAATGCGACGAAACTAGTGCCGTTGGGTTCGTATCGAAAAGCTATTGTCGGTGTTCGCAGTTTCGAGTTAATTTGATTTATCTGGTGATCGTGAAAAATTTAAACGCGTGTTCATTTCTGGTTTTATAAAGGAAATTTTTTCAAACGATGTCGGAATTCGACGAAACTTGTCCCATTAGGTTCAGAATACCTTTTTACACCAAGATAAGCTTTTTTATCAGTAAACAGAAATCGACTGTGGTTAGTTTGCGGTAAATTTTACTTGATACTTCACCACGAAGTTTCGTTGAAATAAAATATTAATAAAATCTCCTATGTAACCACCATTCTCAAATCACATATAGCTTTGAAGTGTATCTCTGCGATAGTTATTAATTAACAAAGCGAATAAAGGGTTTTGAGGGACAAGATTGACAGCTATGTTTATTTTCCTTGCCGACAAAGGAATTGGAGAAGCAGACCTACAAACCTATCCTATGTATAGCCGTGATCCCCAAGTTATTACAGCCGTGTTCCCCAAGCAGTTGAAACTCCGTGTTCCCCAAGCCACTGTCTCTTTTAAATACTGGACATCATCACTTCTACTCTAAAAGCAAAGACAAACCATGAGCAAGAAATCAAATATAAGCGTGTATATATATTTATATAATCAAATAAAACGCTGAACTCCAAATAAAACCGAATCCTCTCACTACTCTCAGTAATCGTTGTTCCGATTTTTCTCCCTCGTTGACTCACGCTTGTCTCTTTCAGGCGCCACCTCACTGCTCGTCGTCGGCTACTAGCTGAAGTTGTTGCTTGAGCTGAGAATGATGGCGCAGAGGTCTTGGTGGCAGGCCGCACCATATGCCGAGATCTGGTAGTATTTGAGTTCGTGAAGCAAGATGCGGCATGTGTGGGTTCATGGATGGGAAGTCGCCGCTGTGATGTTGTGTTCGATCCTAGAGGGTTTGGGACTTGTTGATGGAGCTGGACTGCGGCGCTGTGTAAAGGATTTCAAGGTCCGGGTGTGTTTCATTAAATAACTTTCCTGTATGGGAGGAAGTATATGAACTGGTAGTAAAACAGGTGTTGGAGTATCATTAAATAATTTAAATAACAACACCATCGGAAAGCTTCCCTCAACCCGCAAATGTCCGATGACCAAAGAACCATCCATCGGAGGCCATCATTTTGAGCGCCCAGACTTCATCCTTGTCTCATAAAAGAATCGGCCGAGCAAAATCCCCCAGGTCCTCGTGTATTTCGTTCCTGGCATTACGTCCTCCATCCTTCCAAAGTCCTCACCGCCCACATCTCCTATACTGCTCTTTCCCCTGATCGTCAGTCCATCCTAGAACGTTGGCAAGGTCCGGGTGTGTTTCATTGCAAAAGGATTTGCTGTTTTTCTGTACAGCATAGAGGGGATTTGCGGTGCATATAAACCGTAATTAAGGAGATGATACTTCAAGCTGTGTGATGGAGCGATTTTTATCAAGCTGTTGCCAAGTTCTTGGTATCGAAAGGAGTACATAAAACATGACAGATGATGCGGGAAAAGTCAAGAACGAATACAAGATAGGAGCTGGCATTTTCAAAACAAAGAACTGAAGAAATAAAACGGTATCATTCTTTTAATTATAAAAGAAATAATTAAAGTTAAATTAGTTATATAATTAAGGATAAATGATTTGAAATCAAAATCATATTGTTTATAACGGTTATATTTGGTACATATAATCAGAATTGGATGCGACCAGATCCGATGGCTCGAAATGACGAGATATACGTTGTGAAGCTAATTTAGCTGAAAACTGAACTGCTGGGATTTCGTAGAAAAAATCAAACGCTCATTTGGTTTTAAAAACGCGAAAGCAGAATCATCAACTGCGAACCGAAGTGAGTAAACTCACTAACTCTGCTTCATTTATATTTTTATATAAATGAGTTTTTAAATTTATTTTATATTGTGTTATGGTTGGTTGGTTGAATGGTTGATAAAATTGGTTGGTACGATTACTTCGTTAATCGATATTTGTTCTGATATTTCATATTGATGTGAAATGATATTATTGATGTTACTAACATCTGTGGATGCAGGGAAACAGGTTGGAGGGATCCAACTGGATCCCTCAACATTTTATTTACTGTTTTATTTGATAGTGATATATGTTGTGCTACATTATCCATGGTTGAATTTGGGTGTTTGGTTTACCCTGGCCTTAGGAACCTGGTATTTTAGATACCGTAAAATATCATCGAATGTGAAAAAGAAAATTAGAATTTAAAAGCAGAGTTTATTTCCAAATTAGAAATAATTGCTTTTTCATTGAGTTGCAAATGGAAACCTATTCCATTGAGTAAACCAAGAAAAATGCTATAAATAAAGATATAAATTAAGTGGATCATTAACCATTGGATAAATTAAAAGGTGAGTTCAAATATGAATGTATATTTGAAAGTGAGTATCGGTTTTGAAACCAATATTTGGAAATGGATCCGAATTTAGCAAATTACAGAGGAAAGTTTAAAGAAGATTTTCAAATGCTTAAAATAAAAGAATAAATAGTTTAAAACAAGGAAATATTTTGCAAATAAAATGTATATAAAAAGGGGATTTATAGAAATCGAATTAAGTGGTTAGAAGAATGTATAGTTTATAAATATGTTTAAAGGAGAACTTGAATTGTTTAAAATAAACAGAGTTTATAAATGAACAACGGAAGCGTGTGCGCCGCACACGGTATTTTATTCAAAACAGCAATCATAACGCTGTTGTTATAAGAAATGCTTTTATAATTTTAAACAGCGATTTTAACGCTGTCTTTGTAAGGAATGCTTTTATAAAACTAAACAATGATTTTAGCGCTGTTGTTAGAATAAAAGTTGTTAATATATATACAGCAATTTTAGACGCTGCTGTTATAATAAATATCTTAGTAAATCTAAATAGCAATTCTAACGCTGCCGTTATAATAACTGTTTTAATAGCAATCTTAATGCTATGGTTATGATAAGTGTTCTATAATGCTAGATAGCGGTTTTAACGCTGTTGTTGAAAGCAATGTTTGGTTTAAAGTTGTGAGCTCTGAATATTTCAAAGTGAATGATAGCAAGGGTTGGTTAGTGATATCTCTAATTAACGAATGATTTATGATTTAAGTCATAATAACGATGTTTATAACATCAGTAAATTCAAAGGATTTAGAAATGTTTTCTAACTGGAATAAAAGATGTTTTCTCAATAAAGGATATATATATTATAAATGTTTTCCGATATTCAAGTTAGAAAATAAAAGTCATATTAAAGTTATTATATTTCGGATGCAGGGAATTATAACACTATTGTTATAATCAAGTGATTCCCGAAAAGGAAGTGGATTCATAATCGAATCCGAGAGCAACGTAAGGAAGCGTGTTAAAAGATTGGAAAGATGAACCTTGTCTATTTCGAAGTTAGAAATGTTGCTCAGTTAAGGTCTGAGAGGTAATTATACCCCAACTTGATTGACTTCGTTTTAACTAAGAAATGGTTAAGGTTCGATAGTGGAAAGTGGTTAAGTGGAAACAAAATGAAGGAGATTTGGCATAGTGATGTTTATTCAAACATCTGTTTAATCAAATGAAGGAGATTTGGAAACGTTTTCCAAATGAGAGTCAGAAATGTTTTCTGAATATAGAGGACAGATAATGGAAATGTTTGCCAATGTTAATAGCGTATATTTTCTAAATATATTAAATAAGGAATGTAAATGAAAGTGAAAAGGGAAATGAATGTATGAACTAAAAGGGATAAACGTTGAATGATGTTTGGTCGATAGAATTTCCTTCTGGAATTAATATCATTGTTTGCACACCGACATGTTTTCATTTGATAGTTAAATCACCGACTATCAAAGTTTTGACCATTTTAACGTTGTTAATATGGAGAGACCGGTTGGATTATTATCCAGAGAACCACTCCGTATTGGCATAAGCGTTGCGAATCAAGTATGATGAATATCTTGAAGACGGAGTGAAGTGCAAGGGCTATTGTATAAGTCTTAGATAACAGTGCCTAAGATGGATGTACTGAATAGTGCCTTCGGTTTGTCCAAGACCCAGGACAACTTGTATGGACGAGTGTCTGACAGAGTATTTCCAAAGGGAGTTACGTACGTTGATTCCTTCAAACGTACGAAGTTGGTGGCATAGAAGGGAAACTTCTTTAGCCTAACAATCTGAGTATTTTTGTGGGAATCAATTAGTGATTTCCGATGGATCTGACGATGTGGCATTCAAAGTGAGTGATGGCCAGATGTTCTGGAAGATAATTAAAACCTCAAGCCTCATCAACCCGGAATTGGACAAAAATCGGGCAGGCAACATGGCTATGTGGGTCGCACCCATTAGGATGTATAACCACCTATCTAGAGAAATTCCTTTTGCTTCTTAAATCTATCGATGCTGTCCCTTTTCGGGAGGAGGTTGCTGATCCCAACCGTCGGCGGTATACATTCGATACACTCAAGCGAAATGAGTGGTCGGTCATGTGTGGGCCGGGTTGCAAGATGTTCTTGTTGAACCCAGTGTATTGGCCTCTAGAGATACACGTTCGGAAGGTGGTCCCATACCTTGTCAAGTTGGAATCCAATCTCCAATAAGTGCCTGCGAGTTTGATTGTATATTATATATGTAGAGCGCGAGATGCAAGCGTTCTACTAGATTTTAATTACTTGTGATTAGACATTATTATAATATCAGATGATATATGATTTCCAAAGTCTTTTGGGTTATCGTAAGGTAAAAACCATCCATGTTTATGTGTGGATCGGTCTTACGATTACCTTTTCTTTCGAAAGGATTTTGAAAGTTAAACAAATGATTGGAGTTTACTCACACCAGTCCCATGACTGACCCAGAGTTTATTTTGTTGTTTTCCTTAAACTCTTGGGTGCCTAAATTTGTACGGGCAGTCAAGTGGTCGGGATTTTACAGATTCACTTGGAGGGGCTCGAAGCAGGAGGCTTCACCAGTTGGCTATAGACTATCATATTTTCCGCTGTGTACTATGTTGTATCTGGAAACAGGTGTTTATAACTGTTCCAGAGATAATCGTTGTGCTCTGATAATGGTATGTATATACAAATACTGATTTGTGCTTCAAAGTTATATTATCTAATATATTTTATTCGTTCCGCTGTGAGTTTGTGATCTTCGTTTTCTTCTATTCTAATATTTCTTTCTTTCTATTTCTCATCCTCTAACTTCTTTCTAAAAATGGTTCGTATTTCTGTGCAATTTGAGTTGGACGTGTGGTGTTATTAGTCGACTCAAAAGGGTATGGATTTGCGGGTCGTTTCACTATGTATTTAAATGTAATTTAATTCTCTGATATTTCTGTGTAATATTTATTTCTTTATACTCTGTATATTCTTGTAATCTGGTGCATTGTTGTAATAAAAATGAAATGTTCTTCTGTTTGTGTTCTGTTGTGGTTTGTTCTCGAACTATCCGACGCTTTCCTTTACGGGGAAGTCACGGGTTTTCACACGATTGAAGTGCATGTGGTTTCAAGGGGAAAACGAACAACCAATACTTAAGCATGGTGAAATCTAGGGTTAAGAGTGAAAAACGCGTGAAATTGCTTAGATGTGGAAGGGAGAGAGAGCGAATGAGGAGAAAGATAAGCGAGAAAGAACCCTACTCGCCATTTTTGAGTTTTAGAGTTATCATTGTTTTTTTAAAAATGTATTATTTTCTTTTTATTATCATCTAAATTTATTTGTCCTTAAAGTTTAATTCATATTATTTATTTATAAAATTTCCAATAAGGAATATTAGTTATCTTACCCACTCATTTATTTTGTCATATTTTAATTTCAAATATTTATTCAAATATAGTAACTTAAAATTGAAAATCTTATAAAGTGATATTCTCAAACATATATTGTATATGATTCTTAACATAATTACATTTTCAATCAAGCTGTTCTTAATTCATTCCTTAAGTCCATACCAAAGTTCCACACTTAAATTCTGCAATTAAATTCTCAAATTCTATTATCATGAAGAATATATCCTTTTAAGTTCTCGACATGATAGTTTAGATTACATTTATAAATTAACTTATAAGTTAAGCATATATTCAATTCCACCACATTATATTAGATTCATCTACAGATTATTCTATTCCATTTTAATGTCACTAAGTTTAATTTTATCATTAATATCTATTTCAAAATTCCACAAGTTTATAATTGTTTGAAAATGTTTATAACTCTATTTAAATGAACATAAATTATTTATCTGATTATTTTTCAAATAATGCCCTTCAAAACTTAGGCTTATGTGGATTATTCTTAACAAAATTTATTCTTTTTAAGCTTAATACGTGTACACAAATCATCATTCTCTTATATATTTCAAATCCATACCGGTGGATCTTGATAATTTTAAATATATTTCAATTAGTATCCCAAATATATTAAATTATTGCTTCATACTTACTGGCCTTGTAATAAGAATAATAAATTTGAAATATCATGCATATTAGAGAATAACTATTATTATCTACTACCATAAAATAACTTCACTTATTGTAAGTTATCATCATATAAATCTCACTTATCTTGATTTCTTTTATATAGCATCTTTGAGTTTCCAAATACATATTCTTCTGAGTATCTTAAGGTTAATGTTTGCTTATATTATACTTACTTAATTACACATATATATAAATAATTCAAATGGATCACTATTCGTGATTTCATATTCATATAAGGCAAATTTATTTATTATATAGCTCCATAAATACCCTTATAAGTATCAAATAATTTTCCAATACATATACTCAAAATCAAATTTATATTTCATGCCTATTTGATTTAGAATAAATCTAAATAACTTCATATGTTATGCTTATGAATTAATAATTTATGTTACGTTTATCTAGAAAGTATTATCATTTCCACAACCCTTATGAATTCAACAAAATCATTATTTTTCAAATCATCATTTTACAAGTCTACTTGTGTAAATTTCCTTAATATAACATTTATAGGTCCACAATATATTATTCATTACAATTTCTTTTGAAAGACTTGTTTATTAAGGGTTTCAATCATCATTAAGAAATTTTTATACTATATGACTTTTTAGAATATATTTTTTAATTAATACAACCAAGTGTTAATACTTCACTTATATATTCACATAAAATACATACATTCTTTTCATTATATATTTTGTTAGATTCAAGATAGGTCCGGAACATAAGCTGGGAGCTGAATTAATGAAGAAACTAATCAAGGGATCTACAGAGGATAGAATCAGTAATTAAAATAAATTTCAGAATACTTAGGATTTCGAAAGTTATGAATTCAAGATTTCCTAGGATAGAATTAGAACTAGATCAAGACTTAGAATGTGGAAATCCAAATCGAAAGGATACCTAACTAAGGAAATGAATCTTAAGGAAGGAAAATTTAGGACAAATCTGGATTATTTTTTTTATATAAAATCCTTTTAAAACCATTTATACTTTAATATATGCTCTCTTAAGAATGATTCTGGGACTGATTCTGTAACAACCCGGAAAATCAGAACCAATTTAAAAATTTTATTTTGATAATTTTAATGAATTATGAATATTTAAAATAAATTATTTTAAATAATAACGACTAGAAATTTATTTTGAATAGAATTAGAATGTAAAAATTTATTTAAATCGAAATTAGAATATGAATATTTATTTTAATTATAAAAGGAACTGGAAATGGCACGGTAGTTTGAAAATTCGATTTCAAATTTCAAACGAATGTACAGGATTCAAAATAAACCGGATTTTAGTGAAACCAGAAACATTAGAATTTGTTTGAAAACATCTTTCCAACGAATCCGAAAAATTGAAATTTCATGGCAAGAATAAAAAGTTATGCCCAGTTGAAAATTCAGAATAGTCGATATGGAAATATAGCCCTTAAAAATAGCCATTTTGCAAACGACCTCCGTTTTCGATGAAACCACTTTTGTTGGATTCAGAATGTCAAATTATTGCTAGATTCCACTTTTCACAATTTTGGGATCAATATGTGATCGTGGCAAAAGAAAACGTATTTTGTCAATTTTAGTCAATTTGGATCGACCAGAAAATGACCATTTTTCAATGGGTCTCCAAATTTGAAGAAATTAGTTTTGTTAGGACCGTATCATCAAAACATAGCTAGATTTATTTTTCTGGAATTTTTGGAGTCAGTACGTGGCCCCGATAAATTTAAATGTGCGTTCAAATTCAATATACACTGATTTATATTATAATTTTAATGAAAACTAATCGTAACGGTCGAATTGGCTTGCGGGACATATCCCATTGTGTCCGGAATGAGGATAATAAGCTAGGGGCAATAGTCGTTGGGTCCGATTTGGGATTCGAAAGAAAAAGCAACTTTTGAAAATTAAAAGTAATTAAATATATATATATAATATAAGGCCCAAGCCTTTTCCCTCCTCTCTCTCCTCACAGAAGCCAAACACGAAATAAAAAAATAAAAAAAAGAGGGAAAGCGACGGATGGACGACGAAGCCCTCCCTCATCGCGCCTACGCCGACGGCCTCGTCGAAACCCCGCCGCCTCCACCCTTGACAACCTCCTTTCCTATGCTTGCCCTCCTCCTCTCTCCTCCCCTAAACTCGGACCCAAGGCCCCCAATCCCCCATAAATCGTTGCGACAGACCACGGTGGGGAGCCTAGCGCCAGAGCCTCCCCCACCATCGGTGCACGACCCTACAGCCCTATCTTTGCCCCTCCGACCGCCGTTCTGATTTGTGGGCCCTCCTCCGACTGAAATTGTTAGTTTTGCTGGTTTTAAATCTTTAGTTATATAGGGAATTTAATCTTTAGTTTTTCTGATTTTTAATCTTTAGGTATATAAAAAAAATATAACCTTTATTTAGAAGAAGATATGATTTAAATTTATTATTCTTTGATTGGTAAACTTTATTTGTATAAAGTTATAAATTTTATTTACATAGAGTTATGACTTTTTAATCATAAAAAGTTATGAATTTTAATATATGAAGTTATAATTTTTATTGTATAATGTTAGGATTTTTAACGATGAAAAGAAATGATTTTTAACAATGAAAAGAAATGATTTTTATAATGTTTTCAAGAAGATAAAGATTAGATTTTTAACATTAAAAAGATTTGATTTTTAAATATAAAAAGATTTGATTTTTAAATATGGAAAGATTTGATTCTTAATTATACAAAGGTAAGATTTTTTTATAAGTAGAGCGATGTAAAAATATGATTTTTATATATGTATGGTATTAAAAAGGTGATCTTTATAATGTAAACATCGTTATAAAGATGTGATATATATATATAATAACGATATAAAAATATGGTTTTTTATGAAAATGGTTCTATATTAAAAATGTGATTTTTAATTATATAAATGCATGTTAAAAATGTGATTTTTATCTATGTAGAGTTAAAATAAGAATGTGATTTCTTAATATAAAAATCGTGTGAAACAGATGGCGATGGAACGGACGAGAAACAAATCCAAACCGTTCAGAAATAAAGAATGGAGGAGTGGAAACCAAAGGTGAGAACTCTCTCACTGAATTCTTTGTACAGTTATTTATTTTATAACTGCGTATATGAATTGCTCCCCATCGTCCACAAACCATGGACGACTTGTTTGGTTGTGTGTTTGGATTGATTTGTTTGTGTGGATTTGGTTTGTGATATGGAATGGAAAATAAAATATTCATGTATTGAATAAAATATTTTATCGTTAAAAATATAATTTTTAACGTGTATATGAATAAAATAAATATTCATTTACAAACCGGACGGTTTTTTATGTACACTTATTTATCTGATATTGATTGAGACGATAAATTTTACACATTGCCCAACTGCAAAAATAATAATCAGTGTTTGTTGTTTGAAAACCACACATGGGTATTGGGATGATATTGGACATACACTAGTCCCGATATTAAGTTGTATGTCAATCGATTGGTTGACAAACTGTTGTAAGTATTAGTTATTTATATTTAATGCTTATGTAGTCATATGATGCACTCTGAATGATGGCTGACTGTGTATAGTTATTGTTGTGTACATGTGTGTATGAAATCCATGTAAATAACATTATATGGTAATTAACTGTGTCTGATTCCAGTTCAGAAAGAATGAATATTTTAAAATAACACATATTTTAAAATAATGAATATTTTAAAGTAATATTCAGTAATGGATCAAAATCTGATTTTTGATGTCCGATTTGGGATAGACATGAATGTATTTAAATGTATAAAACCGTGTTGATTAGATTAATGCTATTTTGACGTGAATGATATTTATATCGATTATATTCATTTTTATAATGAATATCGAAAAGGAAATGATTTCAAAATCTGATATTTTGAAAATATTATCATTTATATATTATAATGATAAGGAATATTCAATTTTGATTTAAAATTGAAAATGAAGTTAGAATCGTTTTTAAAACGAAGTTAAAACAATTTATAAAATACGTTTTTAATAGAAATCGATGAAATATAATATATATATATATATATTATATTTAATGGCCTGAATAGAAAGCGTCGCGCCGCGGTAGTTCACGAATTTCGACCATTGACTTCGAATGGACATTACGAGAGATCCGACCGTCGGATTCTCCTAAAACCAAAACTATTGGGTTCGTATAGAAAAGAGCTTTCCAACGAATATACGGGATTTGAAATCTAACGGTTGGATTTGGAATTATGCCCAAATCAAATTTGGAAAAGGTCGGTGTAAGTGCAGTTCGATGATCGTTTATGGAAATCGACTGTACGGGCCTTGATAAAATCATTAAAAATATTAATAATTTGTGTAAAATCATAATAAATGATTTGGAAAGAATTGGGATGAAAAATTCCATATTTGAAAAGATAAAAATATATTTTATCGAAATGAACTAGTTATTAACTAGAATTATAATCCAATTATTTTTAAATAAATAATTTGGATTTGAAATGGTTTTAAAAATAACCAGAATTTCCAATATACGAATTGGAATGGATTTGAATCGAAATTATCTTCGAAATATTTCGATATTGGATTTTATGATTATATGGACATTGTGGAGGAATTTGGAAGATTTATATTTCGTTATTCCTAATACGATATTTGTTGGTTTTAGAATTTGATATTGAATATAAGCCGATATATTTTCTATTCAGAGCCTTGTATTTAATATCAAATTGGATTTTGGGTTTGTCATGAATGGTGTCTTCATTAACACTGTTCTTAAACCCTGTGGAGAAAAGATATAAATCTTTTCGCTAAGATTTAATGAAGTTTACCAATTAATTAACATTTAATTGGAATTAAATTGAAATTCGTTTTTGGGTTTATCGTGGACGGTGTTTTAAATAACACTTGCTCTTTAACCCGATTAGCAATGGAATGAGATTTTGGGTTTGTCCTGAATGGTATCTTTAATAATACCGTTCCTAAACCCAATGGAGTTAAGAAAATTAGTAACTAACTGGAGATTAGCTAAGTTGAATGGTTTCCTGGGTATTGATCTGATGTTGGTTTCGGCCTTTGGGATTAATACTTAGAGAATTGTTCTCTTACTAATTTACGGTTAGAGACGGATGGAATGGTATCTTCAGTAATCCCGTGTGAAAAGAATAAATCTTTTAATTATGATTATTAGAATTTCCAGTTATATTTGGTAATTGGAATAAAAATGGAAGGTGATTTTGGGTTTATCGTGAACCGTGTTTTAAATGACATTGGTTCTTTAACCCAATTAAAGACAGGATATGATTTCCCAAGTTATATAATCATTAATATTGATTTTTGGGAAGATTAAAACTAAGTGGGGTTTAATGAATCTTTAACTAGATTGAAATGATCGAGAATGGAGTATCACTAGTTTTGCTCCAAAGAGATAGTTAAATCTTTAATTAGATTTGAACGTGAAATAGTAATTAATATTTACCTATAACACTGTGGTGCTAAATATGCAGTATTACCAGTTTTTCTCTATGGGATAAATAGGTTGGGATTGGGAAATAAAATAAATGATTACTTCGGTAGGGTTCGCTAATCCCGACTAGTTTGAAAAACCTTAATATGGTTTTAAATGATATCCAAAGGAAGATTAAATAATAAATTTAAAAGAATTTATCTTTGATAAAATTTATGGGAACCTTTCCCTAAAAATGTGAATATTTGAATAAAAGAATATCTGGATTGGAATGAGGCGTATGTTGTGTTTGTGTAGCACTTGTTTATTATATACGCGGGTTATTCGGAAAGACCGGGTTTATCCCATTCTGAATAACTGGTACGACGATTAGTCGAAGATGAAGACGGTGGTTAAAGACCGGAGGTCTTCATATCGTTTGGAAGATTACCGATGTCTTGATTGGGAGGTACACTCAAGACGAGGTAATAAGTGGTGATCGTCCAGACGTACTTGGAGATCGACTGGATATGCGAGGACCTCTCTCCTGTATTGGACGTATGGGACGAGGAATAAGATGCCTCTGGTTTCGTTCAGACCCAGAACGAACTTGTAAATGGATGCGTGTCTGACATCGGATTTCATTCTGTGTGATTGATAGACATCAGTTGCATGGCGCGAATTGCCTGTGTGGCATGCTGAGATGCAAATGATCAAGGCTTCTGTTGAAAAGCAGAGTCTTGTGGTTGATGATCAAAGCATGGCTTTAATATAGCATAGCTTTGTGTATAGCGTTAATTCGCGAGCCTTACACCCCTGTGTGAACCATAAATGGGAGAGGACATTAGGGAGGACATGCGTTTCTTTCTAGCTAGGAGTGGTGTCCGGGTTTTGCAAGCTCTGACGTTTTACTTATGTGGATGATGGATAGCGAGGCACCTCACTTATATCGGTCACTGCAGTGCCGATGGATGGTTTGGTCGATAAATGACCAGTTTACGCCCCATAGTGCGGGGAAACGTATTGTTCACGCATTTTAATCCACTTCGTGTGGACCAGCCCTGACGATCCAAGGTGCAGTTGCGTCTGTTCCTGAGACATGGTAGGCTATATTGTCTCGAAGCGGTAAGGACGATCCCTTGCCTTGGTTCACCGATGGAAATCCAACTTCCAATACGTGACTTTGCGATTTTAATTGTAGAATTAGTATGGCAACATGATATATGGTACCCATGCCGTCTATGATTGATACATTTATATTTGAAGTTGTTTTATACACTATGCACTTATAATAGTATAAATGATTTGTTTAAACGTACCAAGCATGTTTGGCTATTATAAGGGAAAACCCTACCCTCCGGCTTGCGTTGCATTGTGTGATAGGACTTGGGTCTTATAATAGCTTCATTTTTCCAAAAAGCATTGCGTTGTTTATTCTAAGCACTGGTATTCTTGGGAGGAAACTTGTTCCATGTTATACGGCGTGGTCCCTTGATTTACTTTATTTTAAAGTAAAGGTTTAAATAATTGTTTTAGTTCTCACACCGGTCACATGACTGACCTGGACTTTATTGTTTTAACCCAAACTCTGGGTGCCCTTATTATCCACACAGGTAGCTAGTAGTTTCGGTTTTGCAGATTTATATTCACAGGATCCTGGTTTACAGCCGGAATGATATTCAGAAAGCTCTGTATCCGTACACTCCTTTTAGTTGTGATTTTGTATTATTTTCTACTGCATTGTAATTTGTAAATCTCTAATATTGATCGAATGTTTATTATTTCTTCATACTCTGTATAATCTTGTACTCTGATGTATATTATTGTAATAATATATGAAATGTTCTTCTATTTGTGTTTTGATTTGTCGTGTTCTCAACTCAATCCGGGCTTTCCTTTATAGGGAAGTTCGGGTTGCTTCATTTGGTATCAGAGCTTTGGTTTACAGAGCTTGAGAACAAGGCACATTAAAACCAAACGAAAGAATTCATCAGAGATTGGATTAGTAATATCCAATAAGATGGGATCAGTAGCATCCTAGAATGATTCCGAAGAGTGCTAATTTTAAAATAAAAATGAAAACCCATTTTGTTTTGAAAATTTAATTATACGTATTTGAATATATTATTTTATTTTATTTTGGACAATCGAGTATATGAGATTTTGCATATACGCGTCATGAACGTATCTTCGAAGTCTCAAATTTACGGGATAGATATAGAATCACACTCTAGTCGCTCGGGCATAATTCGGGTGATGTCGCGACATCATCAGCATTTATGTTCAAGTTTCGAAAGTGGGATATCTATTTTTTTCAATTGACTGGTGTGAGAACCAAAACTTACATAGGATTATTTGTTGTGATTTGACATCAAAAACATGATTTTGACTATTTCTGTAAAAGATACATGTTTGAAAATCTAATCAACTAATTGATTGCTATTTGTGTTGTTTGATTATTAGTTTCACTAATTAGAATAATGAAACCAATATGAACATGAACGGTAAATATAATAAAATTGTGTCAAATATTGAAAATTGATTGCAATTGCATGCATATACATGTATATACATTGAACAGGTCACAGTAAGGAAGCTAAGAAGAGGAATAAAATTGTATGCCCGACAAATAGGTACATGTTTACTAATTTCTTGGGTTTGGATGATTTTATGAACCGATAGGCTAGCCGCTTGGCTTTTTGTTTTTCTTTTTGAGATGAGAGGGCCTGTGTGGTGGTTTGGGGATTTTCCCGATGCTCCCCGTACAAAGGAGGTTATGGCAAAAAATTCGAAAATTTAGGGTGTTAGCCAAATTTTTTTAAAATTAGAAATTCTTAGAAACAGAAAAATTGAAGAATGAAAGCCAGCATGAAAGTTGAGTTGATTAGTAAAACAACTTTCGGCTCCGTTCCTTTTTGAGACGAAAAGATTTTAAGTGGGCGAGATTGTAACAACCCGGAAAATCAAAACCAATTTATAATTTTTATTTAGGCAATTTTAATGAGTTTTGAATATTTTAAATGAATTATTTTAAATAACAACGACTAGAAATTTATTTTGAATAGAATTACAACGTATAAATTTATTTAAATCGAAATTAGAATATAAATATTTATTTTAACTATAAAAGGAATTGGAAATGGCACGGTACTTTGAAAATTCAATTCCAAATTTCAATCGAATGTACATGATTCAAAATAAACCGGATTTTAGTGAAACGAGAAACATTTGAATCTATTTGAAAACATCTTTCCAACGAATCCGAAAAATTGAAATATCATAGCGGGAATAAAATGTTATGCCCAGTTGAAAATTCAGAATAGCCACTACGGAAATATATCTCTTAAAAATAGCCATTTTGCAAACGATCTCCGTTTTCAACGAAACCACTTTTGTTGGATCCGGAATGTCAAAATATTGCTAGATTCCAATTTTCATAATTTTTGGGATCAATATGTGAGCGTGGCAAAAGAAAACGTGTTTTGTCAATTTCAGTCAATTTGGATCGACCAGAAAATGGTCATTTTTCAAACGGTCTCCAAATTTGACGAAATTAGTTTTGTTAGAACTGTATCATCAAAACACAGTTAGTTTTATTTTTCTGGAATTTTTGGAGTCAGTACTTGGCCGCGGTAAATTTAAATGTGCGTTCAAATTCAATATACATTGATTTATATTGTAATTTTAACGAAAACTAAGCGTAACAGTCGAATTGGCTTGCGGGACATATCCCATTGTGTCCGGAATGGGGGTAATTAGCTAGGGGCGACAGTCGTTGGGTCCGATTTGGGATTCGAAAGAAAAAGCAACTTTTGAAAATTAAAAGAAATTAAAATATATATATTATTATATAAGGCCCAAGCCTTTTCCCTCCTCTCTCTCCTCACAGAAGTCAAACACGAAATAAAAAATAAAAAAAAACAGGGAAAGCGACGGATGGACAACGGAGCTCTCCCCCATCGCGCCTGCACTCCTGCCCTTATTGGAACCCCGCCGCCACCACCCTCGACAACCCCCCTTCCTTTGCTCGCCCTCCTCCTCTCTCCTCCACCAAACCCAGACCCAAGTCCCCCCAATCCCCCATAAATCGCCGCGATAGACCACGATGGGGCCCCTAGCACTGCCAACGCCTCCACTACCACCGCTGCACCACCCCACAGCCCTATCGTCGCCCCTCCGACTGAAGTTGGTTAGTTTTGCTGATTTTAAATCTTTAGTTGTATAGGGAATTTAATCTTTAGTTTTTCTGATTTTAACCTTTAGGTATATAAAAAAAAGTTTAATCTTTATTTAGAAGAAGATATGATTTAAATTTATTATTCTTTGATTGATAAATTTTATTTACATAAAGTTGTGACTTTTTAATCATAAAAAGTTAGGAATTTTAATATATAAAGTTATAATTTTTATTGTATAAAGTTAGGATTTTTAACGATGAAATGAAATGATTTTTAACAATGAAAAGAAATGATTTTTATAATGTTTTCTTCTTAGATTTTTAACATTAAAAAGATTTGATTTTTTAATATAAAAATATTTGATTTTTAAATATGGAAAGATTTGATTCTTAATAATACAAAGGTAAGATTTTTATATAAGTAGAGCGATGTAAAAATATGATTTTTATATAGGTATGGTTTTAAAAAGCTGATCTTTATAATGTAAACATCGTTATAAAGATGTGATTTTTATATATATAATAACGATATAAAAATATGGTTTTTTTATAAAAATGGTTTTATATCAAAAATGTGATTTTTAGTTATATAGCTACGTGTTAAAAATGTGATTTTCAGCTATATAGAGTTAAAATAAGAATGTAATTTCTTAATACAAAAATCGCGTGAAACTGATGGCGATGGAACGGGCAAGAAACAAATCCAAACCGTTCAGAAATAAAGAATGGAGGAGTGGAAACCAAAGGTGAGAACTCTCTCACTGAATTCTTTGTACATTTATTTATTTTATAACTGCATATATGAATTGCTCCCCGTCGTCCACAGACCATGGACGACTTGTTTGGTTGTGTGTTTGGATTGATTTGTTTGTGTGGATTTGGTTTGTAATGTGGAATGGAAAATAAAATATTCATATATTGAATAAAATATTTTATCGTTAAAAAAATAATTTTTTAACATGTATATGAATGGAACAAATTTTCATTTACAAACCGGATGGTTTGTTTTTGTACACTTATTTATCTGACATTGATTGGGACGATAAATTTTACACATCGCCCAACTGCACAAATAATAATCAGTGTTTGTTGTTTGAAAACCCCACACGAGTATTGAGATCATATTGGACATACACAATCCCAATATTTAGTTGTATGTCAATCGATTGGTTGACAGACTGTTGTAAGCGTTAATTAATTATATTTAATGCTTATGCAGTCGTGTGATGCTATCTGGATGATGGTAGACTGTGTATAGTTATTGTTGTGTACGTGTGTGTATGAAATCCATATAAATAACACTATATGGTAATTGACTGTGTCTGATTGCAGTTCAGAAAGAATGAATATTTTTAAATAACGAATATTTTAAAATAATATTCAGTAATGGATCAAAATATGATTTTGATGTCCGATTTGGGATGGACACGAATATATTTAAATATATAAAGCCGTGTCGATTAGATTAACGCCATTTTGACGTGAAAGATTCTTATATCGGTTTTATTCATTTTTATAATGAATATCGAAAAGGAAAGGATTTCAAAATATGATATTTTGAAAATATTATCATTTATATATTATAATGGTAAGGAATATTCAATTTTGATTTAGAATTGAAAATGAAGTTAGAATCGTTTTTAAAACGAAGTTAAGACAATTTATAAAATATGTTTTAAATGGAAATCGATGAAATATATATATATATATAATGACCTGAATAGAACGCGCCGCGGTAGTTCGCAAATTTCGACCATTGACTTCGAATGGACATTATGGGAGATCCGACAGTCGGATTCTCCTAAAACCAAAACCATTGGGTTCGTATTGAAAAGAGCTTTCCAATGAATATAAGAGATTTGAAATCTAATTGTTGGATTTGGAATTATGTCCAAATCAAATTTGGAAAAGGTCATCCAGTTCGATGACCGTTTATGAAAATCGACAGTATGTGCCTTGATAGAATTATTAAAAATATTAATAATTTGCGTAAAATCATAATAAATGATTTAGAAAGAATTGGGATGAAAAATTCCATATTTGAAAAGATAAAAATATATTTTATCAAAATGAACTAGTTATTAACTAGAATTATAATCCAATTATTTTTAAATAAATAAATTGGATTTAAAATGGTTTTAAAAATAACCAGAATTTCCATTATATAAATTGGAATAGATTTGAATCAAAATTATCTTCGGAATATTTCGATATTAGATTATGTGATTATACGACCATTGTGGAGGAATTTGGAAGATATATATATATATATATTGTTATTCCCAAGATAAAATAAAGCATATTTAATACCTGAATATTTTGTTTGATAACCTGCTACTAATTCCTCCTCTACTTCTGGTAAATCAAAAGGTAATCTCTCACATTCTGCTAGAGAAGAAATTAGAAAAATAACAAACCCTACAGGCTGACGCCACAGATTCCACCCCCAAAAACCATATTTTGACTGTGACTCAACTATATCAACTGTACTTGAACTGTTAGATAATCATAGTCGATAATAACATTATTGTGCATATCGCTATTTCAAAACCGTACATGAGACCTCAGCTTCATACGGCTCCTCTATGGTCACAAATAAATGCAAGTACTTGTTTGGTATTATTGTAATTTTGAAATTCTAATATCGGTATATATATATTGTTATTCCCAGTACGATACTTGTTGGTTTCAGAATTTGATATTGAATATAAGCCGATATATTTTCTGTTAAGACCCTTGTATTTAATATCAAATTGGATTTTGGGTTTGTCGTGAACGGTGTCTTCATTAACACCGTTCTTAAACCCAGTGGAGAAAAGATGTAAATCTTTTTATTAAGATTTAATGAAGTTTACCAATTAATTAACATTTAATTGGAATTAAATTGAAATTCGTTTTTGGGTTTATTGTGGACGGTGTTTTAAATAACACTTGCTCTTTAACCCGATTAACAATGGAATGAGATTTTGGGTTTGTCCTGAATGATATCTTTAATAATACTGTTCTTAAACCCAATGGAGTTAAGAAAATTAGAAACTAACTGGAGATTAGCTAAGTTGAATGGTTTCCTGGGTATTGATCTGATGTTGGTTTCGGCCTTCGGGATTAATACTTAGGGAATTGTTCTCTTACTAATTTACAATTAGAGACAGATGGAATGGTGTCTTCAGTAACCTCGATCTTAAAGCCCATGTGAAAAGAATAAATCTTGTAATTAAGATTATTAGAATATCCAGTTATATTTGGTGATTGGAATAAAAATGGAAGGTGATTTTGGGTTTATCGTGAACCGTGTTTTAAATGACATTGGTTCTTTAACCCAGTTAAAGTCAGGATATGATTTCCCAAGTTATGTAATCATTAATATTGATTTTTGGGAAGATTAAAACTAAGTGGGGTTTAATAAATCTTTAACTAGATTGAAATGATCGAGAATTGTAACACCCTGTATTTTCTATGTTTATTAAAGTAATAAATTAAACAATATTTAATTGTAAAAGTGAGAACTAAGGGAACGGGTTACACTATTGTATTCGTCTCGGAATTCTGCTTGAGATAGAGTCCGAGTTTGCCTGAATCAGACTCCGTATGAAGAAGTTATGGAGTTCAGAAGATTTTATGTTTAAACAGAAAATTAATAATTTAATAAACAAAACAGTTCGAATTTCAAAATCCCGTAAATCAGCTGGGCGGGAAAATTCCCACCCACAGGTATCGACTCCCCCGGGGGGTCGACATAGGTGTCGACCCCCAAGAGGGGTGTCGACTGGGGTGTCGATCCCCCTATAGGGGTCAACCCCCTCGCCCAGATCCAAACGGTGACGATTTTCCGACTTGTTGCTGAATCACTAGGGCATAGGTGGCGATTTCTGGATAGCTCTATCTAGTTTGGACGGTTCTGATTTCTCCTTGGTTGATCTAACGGCTCACATAAATCTAAACCTCTATAAAAGCAACCCCAACCCTCAACCCTAAATCACACAATTTCATTCCAAGGAGCCACCATGTTGTCCATGATCAACCTAGCATAGCCACCATTCTTCTCCAACTAGGAAGCAAACTAGAAAGCAAGTTAGAAGCTACGAATCAAATCTAAATTAGAGAAACGATAGTCTACGCCAAGGGATAGCTTTTCAGTTTCAGAAAACAAGATTTTTATTTTGTTTGTAAGTCCTATTATTATTTAGATGTGAACAATTAAAAGTCATGATTTGAAATAAAGTGAAGACTAGAGTTGTGCCTAGTTGTATGATAATGGTGATGCTGATTCATGTCTATTCTTGTAATGATTCTATCACATATGCCTATGAGACTGTTGTGGTTTATTGGACTTATTATGTTGTATGTTAAACCAATCGTGTACTATATAAATTTGGTGACTCTTTCATGTTATGTTACATGCAAGTTTTTAGGCTAACTCATATATATGTTTAGATCTACATTCTCATATGTTTAGATCTATGTTAATTGGATCCAAAATATAAGTTCACATCTACATGTCTAATTGGATTTGTGTAATTCTATGTAAGCCCCCATTCGTAGGCTTAAGATTCATGTTAATTGGATCCAAAAATGCAAGTTCATTGTTTTATGCCAAATTTATATGGCACATGTTTGGTTAGATCCTTATTATTTTATGTTGTAGGAATGGTACATGCTCTTTTCTCTCCCCTTTTGTATATAAGTTAGGCTAAGTAGCGAGCCTAACATTCTATCTGAATTTTGCGAATGTATAACGGGGGTAAAGTTGGGAAAAACCTTAAATTTCATATTATTTACATAATTTGGTCCATAATCATATAAACGGTAAGTGGCATAAAATGGTATAATTTATATACCAAGAAATTATGAACATGGTTTAGAGGGTAAATGGGGCATGATTTGAATGACAATAATTATGGATAATTTACAAATAAATATGAAGGGTAAATATGTAAATTAAGTCAAAGACGAATATGCCTAACCCGAGGTTAGATTGAGTTACGGTGTAAGACTGCCCGGAACCGCCCAGCACATCCAGCAACTGTAATAATATAGATCTAATGTGAGAGGTTAGCGCATCAAGCCCAAAAGAACCGAGGTTAGATTGAGTTGCGGTGTAAGACTGCCCGGAACCGAACGGCACATCCAGTGACCACAACAATACATATCTAATGTGAGTGGTTGGTGCTTTGATGAATGAATTAAAGCTAAGACAGAAATGGTAGGGTTAAGTTAATTAAGGCAACACTTAACCAATACAACATGTTAACTAAACTGATGGGTGGGTTAGGTTAATTTGAGAACACTTAACCATTTTAACATGTTGATTAGGAAACCCTAGTAACGGGGACTTATTTCAGCAATAACCCACATAGATGTATCTTGGTACCCTGAACTAGGCAGGGTGGGGCATGATTACTAGGCTGATTATAAGTGGTCAAAACAACGGCGGGTGGTGCATCAGTGTAGGTTCCGACGGATTGCAGGCATGCACGTACTGCGTAGTGGAAAAAGCAGGAAATGGGCATCAGTAGTTATACGCTGTGCATCTTGAATTGTGTCGGGTTGCCACCATAGGATTTGATATACCCTATTGTGGGACCAGCATAGGTCTCTACAATCAAGCGGGGCCGAATGACACAAATAGTGAATATATACGAGTAGGAGCCGATCGATAAAGGCGATCATTTATCTTGAACACATGGTGCTAGTTGAAACACTTGTAAGTGGGTGCAGAGAAACAGTAATGAGTGCGATAGCATATTCAGTTTTATTACCTTATTTCTAGGGTGATGTCCTAGGTTTGGTTTATTCATGTCATGATCCTTTTTCCTATTTACATGCTAAATAATCACTGGACTTACCAGATTCATGTCTGACCCATTTTTCTTTCGCCTTCTTTCTTCCGTTGCCCCCCTCAGTCCGTAGGGAGGGAATACGTCAGCTTAGTTTGGACCATTTCCAGCTTGAAGAGAGTAGATGTATTGCTTGGATTCTCTTTCCTTGGGCTATGGCTTTAGATACACTCTTATTAGGGATTTATGCTGCCCTATTGTTATTTTATGCTTCTTTATGTTTTAATCAAGACGGAGATTTTGTTGTAATGATTTGGAAGTTGGTTTGAGACAGTTGTTGAAATGTTTTGAATGAACCACGTACTTATGAAATAAATTTAGTTTTTCCACTGTTTATATGTCTGTCTTGTAAATTATCTGTATCTTTTACCTATAATGCTCCACTGAAGTTAAGGCATTCCCTTTGTGAGTGGCTTTAACGGAGGCGGGGTGTTTCACTTGGTATCAGAGTTGATGGTTGCCAGATCATATAAAAAAAATTAAAACTAATTTTCAAAAAAGAAGTTTAAAGAAGCATTTTCAAGAAAAAGTGTTGTTTTTATTTAATGAGGCATAATCCCCAAAGCCATATGCACAATCATTCTATCCATTGTTTTGAATCTTTTCTTTTTCGTTTCAGCATGTTCGTGGATCTTAACCTTCTAGAGGGCATACCGGTACCTGGCTTGTTCAGAAGTTACCTAGAGGCTAGGGCTAATGATGCAGGCTCAGTAGACGTTCCTCCTCCCCCAGTTGCAGTTGTTCCTCCTCCTCCTCGTGCAAATGCTTTCTCAAAGATATGTAGAGATTTTCGAGCCATGGGTGGAAAGAACTTTAATGGGACTGAGTCATTTGTAGAATCATGAAACTGGCTTAAAGAAACCGAGGACTTGTTTGTTGTCTTTGAAGTGGACGATGGGCAAAAGATACAGTTAGCCGTATGGTTGCTTAAAGACGAAGCCTCTTATTGGTAGGAAGTTACTAATGCTGAGAGACCAGTTGAAACTTGGGAGGATTTCAGAATGAGATTTGAAATGAAATTCCTCTCACAAGCTGAACGAAGCCTACAGATGGAGAAGTTCTTGGCTCTCAAATAGGGAAGTATGTCGGTCAAGGAATACGTCAACCAATTCAACCAGCTGGCTAGATTCGGACTGAAGTTAGTGAACACTCCCCATAAGAAGGCTCTCCTTTTTGTTAAAGGGTTGAATGAGCCACTTCACAGCCTAGCTATGTTTCATATACCTATGGGTGCGACTTATGAGAGACTAGTGGACTTGATATTGTTACAGAAGGAAGACAAGGATGGCAAGAAAGAGGCAAAGGTGAATGTACCTCAAGATAAGAAAGTGGAGGGTTGCGGAATAAGAAGAAAGATTCAAAGAGGGGCGGGAAGAACAACAAACCCCGTGACAAGAGGAAGTGTAATTTTTGTGGCATTCCTGGACATTTGATTAAGGACTGCAAAAAGAAAAAGAGGAAGATGGGTGGTTGTTTTCACTGCGGCAAGACAGGACACATGGCTAAGGACTGCCCAAGAAAGTAAGGGCAAGGGCAGAGGACTGGATCTACTTCTGGAGGGCAGGTTCACGCTCTCATAGCACCTCCGCAAGAACGAGGTAGAAATATTTCTGTTGAGAGTTTAGTTTATATTTTTAATCATCCTGTTCGTACACTCTTTGATTCTGGCACATCATACTCTTTTATATCTACTGCTTTAGTTGAATATCTGCACCTAAACACCAGTATAGTATAGGGTCCCTTGGTTGTTTCAAATCCAATTGGGAGCTCGGCTTATTTGTTAATGATTTATTTGGATTTGGAAATTTCTATACTAAGCGTTGGGTTTAGATGTAATGCCTATGTTTTGGGCTTCACGGGCTATGGGTTGATTCTAGGCATGGATTGGTTATCCAGTAATGGTGCCATCCTCGATTGTGAAAAGAGAGTGGTTAGACTTATGACTCGCCTCGGTAACACTCTCGAAATATCTTGTAATCCCATGCATTCTGTTATGCTTAGCTACCTAGAATCTCTTGATGCGTCTGTTGAAAACTTGCAGTCTGTTAGAATAGTCCTTGAATACTCAGATGTATTTGAAGAAGTGGTGGGCTAACCTCCGAAGCGGGAGATAGACTTCCGCATATACCTTGTTGATAATGCAAAACCAGTAGCTCTACCCGTTGGACACATGGCTCCAAGGGAGAGGAAAGAGCTCAACAAGCAAGTTAAAGAGCTGCTCGAAAAAGGGTTCGTAAGGCGGAGTATTTCTGAATGGGGTGCTCTAGTAGTATTCACAACCAAAGTGGATAGTTCCCTTCGCCTATGCGTTGACTATAAAGAGCTAAACAAGCTGGCCAAGAAGAATAGGCACCCATTTCCAAGAATAGATAACTTGATTGATCAGCTTGTAGGTGCATCGGTTTTCTCCCAACCAGATCTGGCTACCGGGTTTCATCAGCTAAGAGTGCCTGAAGATAACATTGATAAGGCCGCGTTCAGAACCCCAGATGGTTTCTTCAAATGGCTTGTCATGCCTTTCGGTGTGACAAACGCACTCGCTTATTTCGTTGACTTGATGAGCAGGGTGTTCAAGGAGTTCCTTAATAAGTTTGGGGTGGTCTTCGTAGACGACATTTTGATTTTCTCGAAGAATGAAGAAGAGCATGCTCTGCATTTAAGGGAAGTCATGGATACTCTTCGTGCACATTAGCTGAAAGCCAAATTCTCTAAATGCCATTTCTGGAGAAAAGAGGTAAGGTTTCTTGGACATGTGGTGTCCAAAGAGGGGATAGCCATGGACACCGCAAAAGTAGTTGCGGTGCTAGATTGGAAGGTTCCACGAAATGCAACCGAAGTCTGAAGCTTTCTCGAGCTAGCGGGGTTTTACCGAAAGTTCATTAAAGACTTTGCGAAAATCTCAGCCCCACTCATAAGATTGACAAAGAAGAACATAACTTTCGTTTGGAATTTAGATTGCGATGTGCTTTCCAACGTTTGAAAAGGGCTCTAACAAAAGCCCCCGTTCTGACATTGCTTGATGGGAGCAAAATGTTTACCGTGTACACAAACGCATGCGGAACAGGATTAGGCGATGTCTTGATGCAAGAAGGCAAGGTAGTTTGTTATGGGGGAAGGCAGTTGAAGGTACATGAGAAGAACTACCTAACTCATGATTTGGAGCTAGCTACCATCATTTTCGCTCTTAAGTCATAGCATCATTACCTGGTAGGAGAAAAGTTTGAATTGTTTACTGACCATAAATCATTAAAGTACCTTTTCTCATAGAAAGATCTTAACTTAAGACAACAAAGGTGGATGGAATTTCTGGCCTCGTATGATTTTGAGATTTCCTATACCCCTGGCAAGGGCAATGTAGTAGCAAACGCCTTGAGTAGAAGGAAGCTGACCTTAAGTCTTCTCTTTATAGAAAGGCAAAGCTTGAAGTACATAACAAACTTTGACTTTAGACCCTCCTCTGAATTTGTAACTGTTCTGTTAGCATCGCTAGAGGTGCGGCCTTCTCTTTTGGACTCAACAGGAACCGCGCAACGTGAAGACCCTCAGCTAGTTGATATGATGGATAAGCAATTTAGGGGTTAGACTTCTAGTCACCTCAATAGATACTCCATCGATGATAAGGGTTGGTTGAGGCGGGATGGAAGACTATGCGTCCCACAAGCAAGGGATTTGGTGAAGACGGTTCTCGAAGAAGCACACCATTCTAAGCTGACTGTACACCTAGGTAGAGACAAGATGTATTAAGACATAAAAAGGGTTTTCTTTTGGAATGGCATGAAGAGGGATGTAGCTGAGTTCGTCGCTAAGTGCTTGATATGCCAGCAAGTCAAAGCGGAGCAGAAGAAGCCTAGTGGTCTGCTTCATCCTCTAGACATCCCACAGTGGAAATGGGATAGCATTTCGATGGACTTTATTGATGGGTTGCGTAGGTCAAGAAGGGGCAATACCAGTATTTGGATAATAGTTTACAGGCTCACTAAAAGCGCTCATTTTATACATGTTAAGAGTAGAAGGACTGCCTCGTCCTTAGCATCCAGTTATCTTAAAGAGATAGTTCGACTCCATGGGATACCCTCTGGCATAGTGAGTGATCGAGATCCTATCTTTAGGAGCGAGTTTTGGAGGAGTTTGCAAGAGGCTGCAGGCACACAACTATGCTTAAGCACGGCCTATCACCCCCAAACCGATGGCCAGACGGAAAGGGTGAACAAAGTATTAGAAGACCTCTTGAGATTGTGCATTCTTAACTTTGGAGGAACATGGGAGAATCATCTTCCTTTGGTGGAATTCGCTTACAACAATAGCTACCAGGCCACCATAGGCATGGCACCCTTCGAGGATTTATATGGATGACCATGCCGATCACCAACTTGATAGTAGGAGTCTATAGACAAGCTCGTACTTGGGCTAGACATGATTAGAGAAACTTCAGAGAAGGTGGACTTGATAAGAAGACGAATGAAGACCGCACAAGACAGACAGAAGTCCTACGCAAACAAAAGAAGGACCGACCTTGAGTTTGAGGTTGGAGATAGGGTGTTCCTTAAAGTATCTCCTTTGAGGAATGTCATTCGCTTTGGGTCCATAGAAAAGTTGGCACCAAAATTTGTAGGACCATTTCCTATCATTGAAAGGATTGGAACAATGGCTTACAGAGTAGAGCTACCTAAAAGACTGGCTGGAGTTCATAATGTTTTTCATGTTTCTCAACCATGGAAGTGATTACATGAGTCTGCGGAAGTTGTGGAGCCTACTAGAGGAAGTAGAAGTGGAATGAGAAGCGATTGTGAGAAGAGTTCCAACTCGTATCTTGGGTACGGAATTCAAAAAGCTATGCAACCGTGAATTCAAGCTTGTTAAAGTTCAATGGAGTAACACTGAAGAAGACGCGACATGGGAGACTGAGAACAAGATACGCACCACCTACACTTTTCTTTTTTAGGGTACATCCTTGATCTCTTTTCCATAAGTTTGTGCATGTTTATATCTATCTTTTGAGTATATCTCCTCGGTCTTATTCTTGATCCTTAGGTAGAAAATAATGGATGTAAACATGTATTTGAAACATATTATGGTTGATGGTTGCAAGTGGTTGCTAGTGGTTGCTCGTGGATGTATATACACACATAATAGGTGTTAGATCGGCTAAGTCACTTTCATGTTGCATACGCATATATGTATTTATATATGGATTGAAACTTGGAATGTTATCATATGGACGTTGCATTTGTATGAATGATTGTGCACTCATGTAGAAAGTAGGATTAGGAATAATTGCATGCATAATGGACTCATGGCACTGACATAATTTGCATTAAGGAGGTCAATTGAATCAGTAGAGTGCCTAATTTTGCATTAGATAAGGACATATATACACACACTATACATACAATCATGAAAGCATTAGAAATCTTTTAAGGACAATGGATGCCGGTGTTTGATGGTTGAGTAGATGGATTTTTGGATGGTAGGATATACATTCTTCGTGACTTGAAGATTTCGGGGACGAAATCTTTTAAGGGGGAGGGGGGGAATGTAACACCCTATATTATCTATGTTTATTAAAGTAACGAATTAAAGAATATTTAATTGTAAAAGTAAGAATTAAGGGAAACGGGTTACGCCATTGCGTTCATCTCGGAATTATGCTTGAGATAGAGTTTGAGTTTGCATGAATCAGACTCTGTATGAAGAAGTTATGGAGTTCAGAAGATTTCATGTTTAAACAGAAAATTAATAATTTAATAAACAAAACAGTTCAAATTTCAAAATCATGTAAATCAGCAAGGTGGGAAAATTCCTGCCAATAGGGGTCGACTCCCTCCAAGGGGGGTCGACATAGGTGTCGACCCCCATAGAAGGGTGTCGACCCCCCAATAGGGGTCGACCCCCTCGCCCAGATCCAAACAGTGACGATTTTCTGACTTGTTGCTGAGTCACTAGGGCATAGGTGGCGATTTCTGGATAGCTCTATCTAATCTGGACAGTTTTGATTGCTCCTAGGTTGATCTAACGGCTCACATAAATCTAAACCTCTATAAAAGCAACGCCAACCCTCAACCCTAAATCACACAATTTCATTCCAAGGAGCCACCATGATGTCAATGGTCAACCTAGCATAGCAACCATTCTTCTCCAACTAGTAAGCAAATTAGAAAGCAAGTTAGAAGCTATAAGTCAAATCTAAATTAGAGAATCAATAGTCTACGTTAAGGGATAGCTTTCTAGTTTCAGAAAACAGATCCCAGAAAACAAGTTTTTTCTTTTGTTTGTATGTCCTGTTATTATTTAGATGTGAGCAATTAAAAGTCATGATCTATAATAAAGTGAAAACTAGAGTTGTGCCTAGTTGTAAGATAATGGTGATGCTGATTCATGTCTATTCTTGTAACGATTCTATTATATGTGCCCATGAGACTATTGTGGTTTATTGGATTTATTATGTCGTATGTTAAACCAATCGTGTATTATATAAATTTGGTGACTCTTTCATGTTATGTTACATGCAAGTTTTTAGGCTAAGTCATATATATGTTTAGATCTACATTCTCATATGTTTAGATCTATGTTAATTGGATCCAAAATACAAGTTCACATCTACATGCCTAATTGGATTTGTGTAATTCTATGTAAGCCCCCATTCATGTGCTTAAGATTCATGTTAATTGGATCCAAAAATGCAAGTTCATTGTTTTGTGCCAAATTTATGTGACACATGTTTTGTTAGATCCTTATTATTTTATGTTGTAGGAATGGTACATGCTCCTTTCTTTCCCCTTTTGTATTTAAGTTAGGCTAAGTTGCAAGCCTAACATTCTATGTGAATTTTGCGAATGTATAACGGGGGTAACGTTGGGAAAACCTTAAATTTCATATTATTGGCATAATTTGGCCCATAATCATATAATGATTAGTGGCATAAAATGGTATAATTTATATACCTAAAAATTATGAACATGGTTGGGTAAACGGGGCATGATTTGAATGGCAATAATTGTGGATAATTTACATATAAATATGAAAGGTAAATATGTAAATTAAGTAAAAGACGAATATGCCTAACCTGAGGTTAGATTGAGTTATGGTGTAAAATTGCCCAGAACCGCTCGGCACATCTAACAACCGTAACAACATAGATCTAATGTGAGAGGTTAGCGCATCAAGCTCAAAAGAACCCGAGGTTAGATTGAGTTGCGGTGTAAGACTGCCCGGAACCGACCGATACATCCAACGACCATAACAATACCTATTTAATGTGAGTGGTTGGTATTTTAATGAATGAATTAAAGCTAAGACGGGAATGGTAGGGTTAAGTTAATTAAGGCAACACTTAACCAATACAACATCTTAACTAAACTAATGGGTGGGGTTAGGTTAATTTGAGATCACTTAACCATTTTAACATGTTGATTAGGAAACCCTAGTAACGGGGACCCATTTCAGCAGTAATCCACATAGATGTATCATGGTACCCTGAACTAGGCAGGGTGGGGCACGATTACTGGGCTGATCATAAGCGGTCAAAACAACGGCGGGTGGTGCGTCAGTGTAAGTTCCGACGGAGTGCGGACGTGCACGTACTCTGGAGTGGAAAAAGCAGGCACTGTGTATCAATAGTTATACACTGTGCATCTTGAATTGTGTCGGGTTGCCACCATAGGATTTGATATACCCCATGGTGGGACCAGCATAGGTATCTACAATCAAGCGAGGCCAAATGACACAAGTAGTAAATATATACGAGTAGGAGTCGATCGATAAAGGGGATCATTTATCTTGAACATATGGTGATAGTTGAAACACTTGTAAGAGGGTGCCGAGAAATAGTAATGAGTGTGATAGCATATTCATTTTTATTACCTTATTTCTAGGGTGTTGTTTAAGGTTTAGTTTATTCATGTCATGATCCTTTTTCCTGTTTACATGCTAAATAATCACTGGACTTACCAGACTCATGTCTGACCCATTTTTCTTTTGTCTTCTTTCTTTCGTTCCCCCCAGGTTCGCAGGGAGGGAATGCTTCAGCTTAGTTCGGACCATTTCCAGCTTGAAGAGAGTAGATGTATTGCTTGGATTCTCTTTCCTTGGGCTATGGCTTTGGATACACTCTTATTGGGGATTTATGTTGCCTTATTGTTATTTTATGCTTCTTTATGTTTTAATCAAGACAGAGATTTTGGTGTAATGATTTGGAAGTTCGTTTGAGACAATTGTTGAAATTTTTTGAATGAACCACGTACTTATGAAATAAATTTAGTTTTTTCGATGTTTATATGTCTGTCTTGTAAATTATTTGTATCTTTTACCTATAATGCTCCACTGAAGTTAAGGCATTCCCTTTGTGAGTGACTTTTACGGAGGTGGGGTGTTTCACTTGGTATCAGAGCTGATGGTTGCTAGATCAGAAAAAAAAATTTGAAACTAATTTTCGAGAAAGAAGTTTAAAGAAGCATTTTCAAGAAAAAGTGTTGTTTTTATTGTAAAAGGCATAATCCCCAAAGCCATATGCACTATCTTTCGACCCCTTGTTTTGAATCTTTTCTTTTTCGTTTCAGCATGTCTGGGGATCTTAACCTTCCAGAGGGCGTACCGGTACATGGCTGGTTCAGAAGGTACCTAGAGGCCAAGGCTAACGATGCAGGCCCATCAGACGTTCCTCCTCCCCCAGTTGCAGCTGTTCCTCCTCCTTCTCATGTAAATGCTTTCTCAAAGATATGTAGGGATTTTTGAGCCATGGGTGGAAAGAACTTTAAAGGGACTGAGTCATTTGTAGAAGCAGGAAACTGGCTCAAAGAAACTGAGGACTTGTTTGTTATCTTCGAAGTGGACGATAGGCGGAAGATACAGTTGGCCGTATGGTTGCTTAAAGATAAAGCCTCTTATTGGTGGGAAGTTACTAATGCTGAGAAACCAGTTGAAACTTGGGAGGATTTCAGAATGAGGTTTGAAATGAAATTCCTCTCACAAGCTGAACGAAGCCTACAGATGGAGAAGTTCTTAGCTCTCAAGCAGGGAAGTATGTCGGTCAAGGAATGCATCAACCAATTCAATCAGCTAGCTAGATTCGGACTGGAGTTAGTGAACACTCCCCATAAGAAGGCTCTCCATTTTGTTAAAGGGTTGAATGAGCCACTGCACAGCCTAGCTATGTCTCATATATCTATGGGTGCGACTTATGAGAGACTGGTGGACATGGCACTGTTACAGGAGGAAGACAAGGATGGCAAGAAAGAGGCAAAGGTGGAAGTACCTTAAGATAATAAAGTGGAGGGATCGCAGAATAAGAAGACAGATTAAAAGAAAGGCGGGAAGAACAACAAATCCCGTGACAAGAGGAAGTGTAATATTTGTGGCATTCCTGGACATCTGATTAAGGACTCCAGAAAGAACAAAAGGAAGATGGGTGGTTGTTTTCACTGCGGCGAGACAGGACACATGGCTAAGGACTGCTCAAGAAAGCAAGGGCAAGGGCAGAGGACTGAATCTACTTCTGGAGGGCAGGTTCACGCTCTCATAGCACCTCTGCAAGAACGAGTAGAAATATTTCTATTGAGAGTTTAGTTTATCTTTTTGATCATCCTATTCGTACGCTCTTTGATTCTGGAGCATCGCACTCTTTTATATCTACTGCTTTAGTTGAATCTGCACCTAGACACTTATATAGTAGAGGATCTCTTGGTTGTTTCAAATCCAATTGGGGGCTCGGCTTATTTGTCAATGATTTGTTTGGATTTGGAAATTTCTGTACTAAGCGTTGGGTTTAGATGTAATGCCTATGTTTTGGGCTTTACTGGCTATGGGTTGATTCTAGGCATGGATTGGTTATCCAGTAATGGTGCCATCCTCGATTGTGAAAAGAGAGTGGTTAGACTTATGACTCGCCTCGGTAACACTCTCGAAATATCTTGTAATCCCATGCATTCTGTAATGCTTAGCTACCTAGAATCTCTTGATGCATCTGTTGAAAACTTGCAGTCTGTTAGAATAGTCCTTGAATACTCAGATGTATTTGAAGAAGTGGAGGGATTACCTCCAAAGCGGGAGATAGACTTCCGCATATACCTTGTTGATAATGCAAAACCAGTAGCTCTAGCCGTTAGACACATGGCTCCAAGGAAGAGGAAAGAGCTCAGGAAGCAAGTTAAAGAGCTGCTCGAAAAAGGGTTCATAATGCAGAGTATTTCTGAATGAGGTGCTCCAGTAGTATTCGCAACCAAAGCGGATGGTTCCCTTCGCCTATACGTTGACTATAGGGAGCTAAACAAGCTGACCAAGAAGAAAGGCACCCACTTCCAAGAATAGACGACTTGTTTGATCAGCTTGTAGATGCATCAGTTTTCTCCCAACTAGATCTGGCTTCCGGGTTTCATCAGCTAAGAGTTGCTAAACACAGCATTGATAAGACCGCGTTCAGAACCCCGGATGGTTTCTTCGAATGGCTTATCATGCCTTTCGGCTTGACAAACGCACCATCTTATTTCATTGACTTGATGAGCAGGGTGTTCAGGGAGTTCCTTAATAAGTTTGTGGTGGTCTTCGTAGACGACATTTGATTTTCTTGAAGAATGAAGAAGAGCATGCTCTACATTTAAGGGAAGTCATGGATAATCTTCGTGCACATCAGCTGATAGCCAAATTCTCTAAATGTCATTTCTGGAGAGAAGAGGTAAGGTCTCTTGGACATGTGGAGGGGATAGATGTGGACCCCGCAAAAGTAGTTGTGGTGTAAGATTAGAAGGTTCCGCGGAATGCAACCGAAGTCCGAAGCTGTCTCGGGCTAGCGGGCTTTTACCGAAAGTTCATTAAAGTCTTTGCGAAAATCTCAGCCACACTCACAAGATTGACAAAGAAGAACCTAACTTTCGTTTGGTATTTGGATTGCGATGTTTCCCAACGTTTGAAAAGGGCTCTAACAACAACCCCAGTTTTTACATTGCCTGATGGGAGCAAAATGTTTACCGTATACACAGACGCATGCGGTACAGGATTAGGCGCTGTCTTAATGCAAGAAGGCAACGTAGTTTGTTATGGGGGAAGGCAGTTGAAGGTACATGAGAAGAACTACCGAACTCATGATTTGGAGCTAGCTACCATCGTTTTCGCACTTAAGTCATGGCATCATTACCTGCTAGGAGAAAAGTTTGAATTGTTTACTGACCATAAATCGTTAAAGTACCTTTTCTCACAGAAAGATCTTAACTTAAGCCAACAAAGGTGAATGGAATTTCTGGCCTCATATGATTTTGAGACTTCCTATACCCTTGGCAAGGGCAATGTGCTAGCAGATGCCTTGAGTAAAAACAAGCTGACCTTAAGTCCTCTCTTTGTAGAAAGACAAACTTGGAGTACATAGAAAATTCATTGACTTTAGACCCTCCTCTGAATTTGTACCTGGTCTGTTAGCATCACTAGAGGTGCGACCTACTCTTTTGGACTCAACAGGAACCACGCAACGTGAAGACCCTCAGCTAGTTGATATGATGGATAAGCAATTTAGGGGTTAGACTTCTAGTCACCTCAATAGATACTCCATCGATGATAAGGGTTGGTTGAGGCGGGATGGAAGACTATGCGTCCCACAAGCAAGGGATTTGGTGAAGACGGTTCTCGAAGAAGCACACCATTCTAAGCTGACTGTACACCTAGGTAGAGACAAGATGTATTAAGACATAAAAAGGATTTTCTTTTGGAATGGCATGAAGAGGGATGTAGCTGAGTTCGTCGCTAAGTGCTTGATATGCCAGCAAGTCAAAGTAGAGCCGAAGAAGCCTAGTGGTCTGCTTCATCCTCAAAAGGTCCCATAGTGGAAATGGGATAGCATTTCGATGGATTTTGTTGATGGGTTGCTTAGGTCAAGAAGGGGCAATACCAGTATTTGGGTAATAGGGGACAGGCTCACTAAAAGCGCTCACTTTATACCTGTTAAGAGTAGAAGGACTGCCTCGTCCTTAGCATCCATTTATCTTGATAGTTCGACTCCATGAGATACCCTCCAGCATAGTGAGTGATCGAGATCCTATCTTTACGAGCGAGTTTTGGAGGAGTTTGCAAGAGGCTGTAGGCACACAACTATGCTTAAGCACGACCTATCACCTCCGAACCGATGGTCAGACGGAAAGGGTGAACATAGTATTAGAAGACCTCTTGAGATTGTGCATTCTTGACTTTGGAGGAACATGGGAGGATCATCTTCCTTTAGTGGAATTCGCCTACAACAATAGCTACCAAGCCACCATAGGCATGGCACCCTTCGAGGCTTTATATGGAAGACTGATTGACATAGAAATGTGTTTATTTTATGCTCTTATATCTTATCTTTTGTAGATAAATAAATATTACTTGGGTATTGTTTTGTTACTTTTACAGATATTCCAACCCAGTCCGCATGCAACCAGAAAAGTAGAGAAATGGAGATCAAATTGGTATATATTTACATTTTGAAGAATTGTAGATGAAGATCTCACATCTAGTTGCTGTTGGATAAGAAAATGATTGGTAGAAAGACCAAGAATTTCTCAAATCAAGGGAAGCTTGTCAAAGAACCAAGAGGAAAAGAAGAAAGGCAAAAAATTTAATAGATTTAACTAAGGCCCATTTGAAACTCTCATTGTAAACTCTTTTGTGAATTCCCTAAGGCCCATCTATCATTGTATTAGGGTTAGGGTTTGGTTATCCCCTATAAATACCCTTGTAATGTCATTATAGCCACCATCTCATTTTCTGTATTCCATTACTCTAATAAAAATTCTTCTTCTTCTTTTATTTTCTAGTATTTTTTTTAGCAACTAGTGTCATATATCCGATTAGATTTGGTAGAGTACTAGTTGTATTTTACATTTGTTTCATTAGTGATTAGTCGTTTGATTAGTTTCAACGACAATCCTAATTTTATTTTTTTGTTGTTCTTCTTATTCTGCACTTTTATTTTCTACATTGTTGTTCTTGTTTTGCAATTTACTTTCTTAGTGATTAATCGTTGATTAGATTCAACGATAATCCTAGGTTCGCAATTTTAATTTGTTTTTATTTCAACAAAATCTCTAGGCTTTGTCTAACTCGCCCAAGAGATTAAATAAATAATTTGATTTTAATCTACCTCCCTGTGTTTGACCTGTATGCTACACACTTGTATGCTTGCAGAATTTAATTTAAATGTCGCGCTTTTCTAATTCATAGGAAAGTGACGATCAAGTTTTTGGTGCCGTTGCCGGGGAGGTAACGATTAAATTTTATTATTTATTTAATTTTTGATTCGTGTTAGTTTTTTTTATTGTTTTTGTTTTCGTGTGTATATATATATATATATATATATATAAACTTCTTGTTTAGTGGATTGAGTATTAAATAAACAAGAGGAAAAAAATAACTGCCATTTTTCTTTCAATTTCTTGCTAATTCTCCAATTCTTTCCTTCATTCTCTTTTCTGATTTTTGTACATTATTTTCTTCCTCTACAAGAAAAGAAAAACACAAAAAAAACAAAGAAAAAAAAATAAAGGAAAAAAAACAAACAAATTTCTTTTTGCTATTTTTTGTTTTTCCTGCTTTCTTCTCTGTCACCAATAAAGCACGTCATCCTCTTCTGCCACTTCATATTCACCCCATCACCAATCTTCAATTCATCACCTTCTAACATAATCATCCTCAACCCACCGTCAACAATCTTCAACCTTCACTCATGCAATCCAAGATCCAACAACATCCATTTCCCCTACCATATAACAAAAATCACAGCATCAACCCCGGACCAAAACGTTGTCCCATTCTTCACAATACCCAATTGCCAAAACCGCGCTCTGTACAAACCTACTCACAACTCAACCATACTCCAGCAAACCCATATGCCATTCCATCGCATCACCTCAATACACCCACATCTGCCCTATACCATCCTGCAAACCATCATCTAAACCCCTTACAGATCTCTAACCCCAACCCAATTCGCATATCCAAAAATACCCACTTATCACTTGCCAAATATCCACAAAAACAATCACCATCTACCATCAACAGACCACCCTCCATCTTCTGGTAATCCCTCGCATCATAAAATTCCTCCATCCAAGTCATCAGCCCCATCGCTCGAACTAGTACCCCATCCCCTTTCCAACAAGTTTCTCCTCGAACTAAAACCTCAGACCATCCTTAATCCAATTCAAAACCAGTAAACCCTTTCCGATCATCACTACAAACCCGAACCACCAACTGTGCATCGCACCTTCATCTAATTCTTCCTGAAACATTCTCTTCCCAAATCCTGCTTCATCATCTCGCTTCGCTGCAGAAACCGTAGGTACAACAAACTCAAACCGCTCGACAATCCCTGAACACAACCGAAGACCGATTGGAATCAGATCAGAATCCCCATATTAGATCCAAAACCGCAGCCGATTCGAAATCCCAAGTCTACCTGGGTTCGTAATAAGGAAACCCGAGTATCAAGGAAAAACAAAAAAAACAAATCTCGCGAGATTTGTTTCCTGATTTGTTTCCATAAGGGGCGAATGCTGGATTTGGGCGTGAAGTCTGGGATATACGGTTCTTTTATTGGTAGGTATTCTGTGAGAAGTTTATTTTGGGGCGTGAGTTCTTGTGTTAATTGCGATTGTGATTTGGTAGGAATTTGCACTACTTTGTGGTTTTATCTTGAGTCCTGGCTTTTATTTGGTTATTAAATTCCTCTTGATCTTGGTTTTGGCGCGCACACAGTATTTGTCGGTTTGGGTTTTGAGCGTTTTCTCTTTGTTGAAAAATAATATTTGGGGCACATTTATTCCCTTTTGACTATTGAATTCACGAGGTTTGCTAAGACTAATTTTTCATTTTTGTTGGTTGATGTTCAATTACATTGTTCAACAAGGTTTTTGTTGATTTTTGAGGCAAGATATTGAATCAAATCAAGGTCTAAAAAAATCAAAATCAAGAAGAGAATTCAAGAAATCAAGCAAAGTAAATAGTCGAGTTTGAAACGCCAACACTAATCAAATTTTCGGGACGGACAGCCATGCCCCACTGTAATATTTTCTGAACTCTACAGGTGCTGAAGCTGCTTAAAAATATATTGAAATTGCTTGTAAAAATCTTCTGCAGGGGCAGCAGCTTGCTTGTACAATATTTTAATTTTCTGTTCTGTGACTGTTCTGTTCTATGATTACTCTGTGACTGTTGTGTTGTTGCAATTTCTGAATAAATTTGGTAAGGAACGAATCCATAAGTCATCATTCTCGTCGAAATTCAATTATAAAACGTGGTTTGATTTTTTGAAATAATATAATTGAAAAGTTGTGCTTTGTGAAGTTGACTGTCTCGTATAATTGGATCGCGGATATATATTAGTTCAATTTTTTTGAACTTCTAACAAAAGAGGTTGCATACTACCCGTAAAACATTGGTCGTATCCCTTAGTATTTATACTATACGTGAACGGCCATAAGACCCTCTTCCCCCTTCTAATTGAGTCAGTTAATTAACAGAGCACTACTCTCTCTTTTATACTATTTTGAAGTGGGAATAAATTCTGTCTTACCTTGATTTCATTCAAATGTCTGATTCAAAAAAATCATTGAGAGATATGTGGGATAATAATCGGAGTAGACGTCCTCTTGAAGAGTATGAATACGAATTACAACTCATGAGGCAACATTTTCCAAAATTTCGCAAGCCAAATGTCAACAATTTTCAAAATTTTCAAAATGACCAACATTTTCAAAATTATGATCGAAATGACGACTTCAATTCAAATTTCAATGATTTCGATTATGGGCCACATCAACATCAAAATAGCTTTGAAACCCAAGATAGCTTTGATCAACAACAATGTGGGGTTGTAAACCAAAATTTCCAAAGTTATAGCTCATATCAACATCTTGAAAAAACCAAAATTGCAATTTTCTGCCAAATTTCAACAGTTTTGGTTACAAACATAACTTTTATGATCAAAATGATTTCCAATATCATTGTCAGTTTTCTGAAAATTCAAACAACTATCACATTGGAAATAATATTGATTGTGAAATTGATGTGGACTATAATTTTGAAAATCAAGAAATCCAAAACGAGAGCTCTCAAATCAATGATTCTGAAGAATGTCACCTTAACATTCTTGGAGAGAGGGTAGAAAAGCAAGATAGACAGCTTGGTGAAAAAGACAGATAGCTTGATGAACTACTTTGTTTAATGACGTCTTTTGAAGAACAACTCGAGCAACAAAATCAAATTCAAACATGCGATGAATCAGAAAATAATCCATTCTTTGCTGACATTGAAAATTTTCTGATTACAACTTTGGAAATTGAAAATGACGATCTAAATGAAGTTGTTCACAATTCAGAAAATGATTTAGACTTTATTTCTTTTCAGGAAAAAGATTTAAGCTCATATTTTGATCTTCCTCTTTCAAGCTGTGAGAAACTTGAAATTCCAGGAATTGAACAGAATAAAATTGTTGAATTTTTTAATTCAAATTTGGAAAAGGATTTTAACGAACATGAATTCTTTGGATTGTACGAGGATGAGTTGCAAAATGAGGAAGAATTGGATTCACATCACGAGTTCGAAAATTTTAACTTTGAGAAAATTTCAAACGAACTTGAAATTGTCAGTGTCAAAAATATGTTATCAATTAATGATGAGAAATGTGATCACATAGTCTTGAACAACACTCAGAATTCAAATTTCACTGAATTTATATACGATCACAAATTTTTGAAAAATTACACTGATAAATTTGTTGAACACATGAACTATTTTTGGAATGTTAGCTTTGTTGAAAAACTTCATGTGAGGACGACCCTGGACATTCATTTACCGGACTATAAATCTAGGTATAAAGATGAGATGGTTTTCAAAAATCTTTGCTTATTAGAAAACATGCCTAGACATAGTGGGAATAGGACTCATAGGGCAAGAACCAAGTGTGGGGGGAAAAAGATGGTGGTATTCTTTGCATCGCGTGCACCGCAAACACATATATCATTGTACATATGATCCATTCTTACACATAGCTAGACTGCATTTCATTCTTCAAATAATTTTGCATCTCATTCACCTTAGGGTACGATCTTTCAAATTTAGGAAACGTTTACAGTGTGGACACTGTTTAGTTCTAGTGTGGGGGGGGGGGGAGTCTGCATTTCACTCATTTTCGTTTTATCTTTATTTTTCTTTCTTTTCAATTTCAGTCATTTAAATAGGACCATGTTGCATTTTAGACTGTACTAACATGCCAATTTTTTTTAAAACATGACTCATTTTAGTTTGATATAATAAAATAAGTTAACAATTATAAATCAGTTGATAGTATTTTTCTCTCTCAGCTAAGTTCGAATTTGAAATATAATGAAAAGTTTAATTTTGAGGGATAATAGTGTAACCGGTACATAGGGAGATTCTTAGGTGATGGCCATGAAATCTATTCTATATTGTAGACTTTGTTTAAATAAGTGGAGGACTTAAAATACTTATATTGGCTTTTCGAATCTTTGAAACTAAGTTGTGTTAAGTTGAATTCGCGTAACTCTCTTTTATGCTTATATTTTCGATAATAATAATAGTAATCCAAGGGTATCCAACATTGCTTGTATATCAAGCGTCCGCCAAGCTCTATCCGACATGTTGTTGACAGAGTCAGCGTTGGAATTTCTTGGTCTCATTTTATGAGATTGGACACCTAAGGATTACCGACACGTTGTTGACAAAGTCAAAGTCGGTCTGCACAATCCGCCATGCTCTTTACCCACTCTCCGTTAGTCCGCGAGGCAGTGCATGGGTGGTAAACCTTGGTCTTCTAAGTTAGGTGTATGTACTTAATCATAAATTTTAAAATTTTATAGAATAAAGAATAAGCGATGATGCCCAAACACTTCTTGACCTTACTGATTTGACTAGCCATACATGAGAAAATAATAATACCACTTTGCAAACTGTGCCAAGCAAACTAAGAATCTATTTCATGGCTACACTATGTTATCGACCGAACCAACTGGCCAAACTGGAATTTAACATTTGAAAACTTGATTTATATTGAAAATTTGTGACAAGTTGAGGTATCTAAAATAAAATCAACTGATTAGAAATTATTAACTTAATTTGTTGTACCACTTTCCTGAAATAAGTCGTGTTTTCATTTTTCGTTTTTATTTGCATATGTCCATTGCATTCATGTAGTTTCATCAGAATCATAGCTTACTGCATTTGGATTTTGTGGGTAGTATCCGCTGAAAACCCTCACGAGACACCACTCGTCCTACTAGGGACACCTAGAGGTTTAACGGCTTGTTGCATACGCTCAATGCAATCGTGTTTCCTACGAAAGTGTGACCTATCTAGTTAGTTTTAAATTTTTTTTTACTCGAGGACGAGTAAAAGATAAGTGTGGGGGTATTTGATTGACATAGAAATGTGTTTATTTTATGCTCTTATATCTTATCTTTTGTAGATAAATAAATATTACTTGGGTATTGTTTTGTTACTTTTACAGATATTCCAACCCAGCCCGCATGCAACCAGAAAAGTAGAGAAATGGAGATCAAAATTGGTATATATTTACATTTTGAAGAATTGTAGATGAAGATCTCACATCTAGCTGCTGTAGGACAAGAAAATGATTGGTAGAAAGACCAAGAACTTCTCAAATCAAGGGAAGCTTGTCAAAGAACCAAGAGGAAAAAAAGAAAGGCCAAAAATTTAATAGATTTAACTAAGGCCCATTTGAAACTCTCATTGTAAACTCTTTTGTGCATTCCCTAAGGCCCATCTATCATTGTATTAGGGTTAGGGTTAGGGTTTGGTTATCCCCTATAAATACCCTTATAATGTCATTATAGCCACCATCTCATTTTCTGTATTCCATTACTCTAATAAAAATTCTTCTTCTTCTTCTTCTTTTATTTTCTAGTATTTTTTTTAACAACTAGTGTCATCTACCCGATTAGATTCGGTAGAGTACTAGTTGTATTTTACATTTGTTTCATTAGTGATTAGTCGTTTGATTAGTTTCAACGACAATCCTAATTTTATTTTATTTTTGTTCTTATTCTGCACTTTTATTTTCTGCATTGTTTTTCTTGTTTTGCAATTTACTTTCTTTAGTGATTAATCATTGATTAGATTCAACGATAATCCTAAGTTCGCAATTTCAATTTGTTTTTATTTCAACAAAATCTCTAGGCTTTGTCTAACTCGCCCAAGAGATTAAATAAATAATTTGATTTTAATCTACCTCTCTGTGTTCGACCTGTATGCTACACACCTGTATGCTTGCAGAATTTAATTTAAATGTCGCGCTTTTCTAATTCATAGGAAAGTGATGATCAAAGACCATGCTGGTTACCAACTTGTTGGTGGGAGTCTACAGACAAGCTCGTACTTGGGCCAGACATGATTAGAGAAACTTCAGAGAAGGTGGACTTGATAAGAAGACGAATGAATACTGCACAAGATAGACAGAAGTCCTACGCCGATAGAAAAAGGACCGACCTTGAGTTTGAGATTAGAGATAAGGTGTTCCTTAAAGTATCTCCTTTGAGGAATGTCATTCACTTTGGGTCCGTAGGAAAGTTGGCACCAAGATTTGTAGGACAATTTCCTATCATTGAAAGGATTGGGATGATAGATTACAGAGTAGAGCTACCCGAAAGACTGGCTGGAGTTCATAATGTTTTTCATGTTTCTCAACTACGGAAGTGCTCACATAATTCTGCGGAAGTTGTGGAGCCAAGTATACAAGAGGAAGTAGAAGTGGAACGAGAAGCGACTGTGAGAAGAGTTCCAACTCGTATCTTGGGTACAAAAGTCAAAAAGCTACGCAACCATGAAGTCAAGCTTGTTAAAGTTCAATGGAGTAACACTGAAGAAGGCGCGACTTGGGAGACTGAGAACAAGATTCGCGCCGCCTACCCTTTTCTTTTTGAGGGTACATCCTTGATCTCTTTTCCATAAGTTTATGCATGTTTATATCTATCTTTTGAGTATATCTCCTCGGTCCTATTATTGATCCTTAGATAGAAACCAATGGGTGTAAACATGTATTTAAAACATGTTATGGTTGATGGTTGCAAGTGGTTGCTCGTGGATGCATATACACACATATTAGGTGTTGGATTGGCTAAGTCACTTTCATGTTGCATATGCATATATGTATTTATATATGGATTGAAACTTGAAATGTTATCATATGGACGTTGCATTTGTATGAATGGTTGTGCACTCATGTAGAAAGTAGGATTATGAATAATTGCATGCATAATGGACTTATGGCACTGACATAATTTGCACTAAGGAGGTCAACTGAATCAGTAGACTGCCTGATTTTGCATTAGATAAGGACATATATACAAACACTATGCATATAATCATGAAAGCAATAGAAATCTTTTAAGGACAATGGATACCGGTGTTTGATGGTTGAGTGGATGGATGATTTGATGGTAGGATATACATTCTTCAGGACATGAAGATTTCGGGGATGAAATCCTTTAACTAGGGGAGAATGCAACACCCTGTATTTTCTATGTTTATTAAAGTAACGAATTAAAGAATATTTAATTGTAAAAGTGAGAATTAAGAGAAATGGGTTATGCCATTGCGTTTGTCTCAGAATTCTGCTTGAGATAGAGTCTGAGTTTGCGTGAATCGGACTCCGTATGAAGAAGTCATGGAGTTCAAAAGATTTCATGTTTAAACCGAAATTAATAATTTAGTAAACAAAACCGTTCGAATTTCAAAATCCCGTAAATCAGCTGGGCAGGAAAATTCCCGCCCGTAGGGGTCGACTGCCCCTGGAGGGGGTCGACATAGGTGTCGACCTCCCAAGACGGGTGTCGACCCCCTATAGGGGTCGACCCCTTCACCCAGATCCAAACAGTGATGATTTTCAGACTTGTTGCTGAGTCACTAGGGCATAGGTGGCGATTTTCGAATAGCTCTATCTAGTCTGGACGGTTCTGATTGCTCCTAGGTTGATCTAATGGCTCACACAAATCTAAATCTCTATAAAAGCAACCCCAACCCTCAACCCTAAATCACACAATTTCATTCCAAGGATCCACCATGATGTCTGTGGTCAACCTAGCATAGCCACCATTCTTCTCCAATTAGGAAGTAAACTAGAAAGCAAGTTAGAAGCTACGAATCAAATCTAAATTAGAGAATCGATAGTCTACGTCAAGGGATAGCTTTTCAGTTTCAGAAAACAGATTCCAAAAAACAAGATTTTTCTTTTGTTTGTAGGTCCCGTTATTATTTAGATATGAACAATTAAATGTCATGATTTGTAATAAAGTGAAAACTAGAGTTGTGCCTAGTTGTAAGATAATGGTGATGCTGATTCATGTTTATTCTTGTAACGATTCAATCATAAATGCCTATGAGACTATTGTGACTTATTGGACTTATTAAGTTGTATGTTAAACCAATCGTGTATTATATAAATTTGGTGACTCTTTCATGTTATGTTACATGCAATTTTTTTGGCTAAGTCATATATATGTTTAGATCTACATTCTCATATGTTTAGATCTATGTTAATTGGATCCAAAATACAAGTTCACGTCTACATGCCTAATTGGATTTGTGTAATTCTATGTAAGCCCCCGTTCGTATGCTTAAGATTCATGTTAATTGGATCCAAAAATGCAAGTTCATTGTTTTATGCCAAATTTATATGACAATTGTTTGGTTAGATCCTTATTATTTTATGTTGTAGGAATGGTACATGCTCCTTTCTTTCCCCTTTTGTATATAAGTTAGGCTAAGTTGCGAGCCTAACATTCTATGTGAACTTTGCGAACGTATAACTGGGGTAACGTTGGGAAAAACCTTAAATTTCATATTATTGGCATAATTTGGCCATAATCATATAAATGATTAGTGGCATAAAATGTTATAATTTATATACCTAGAAATTATGAACATGGTTTAGAGGGTAAATGGGGCAAGATTTGAAAGGCAATAATTGTGGATAATTTACATATAAATATGAAGGGTAAATATGTAAATTAAGTAAAAGACGAATATGCCTAACCAGAGGTTAGATTGAGTTACGGTGTAAGACTGCCCGGAACAGCCCGGCACATCCAGCAAACATAACAATATGGATCTAATGTGAGAAGTTAGCGCATCAAGCCCAAAAGAACCCGAGGTTAGATTGAGTTGCGGTGTAAGATTGCCCGGAACCGACCGGCACATCCAGCGACCGCAACAATACATATCTAATGTGAGTGGTTGGTGATTTAATGAATGAATTAAAGCTAAGACAGGAATGGTAAGGTTAAGTTAATTAAGGCAACACTTAACCAATACAACATGTTAACTAAACTGATGGGTGGGGTTAGGTTAATTTGAGAACACTTGACCATTTTAACATGTTGATTAGGAAACCCTAGTAACGGGGACCCATTTCAGCAGTAACCCACATAGATGTATCATGGTACCCTGAA
Source organism: Allium sativum (assembly GCA_030737875.1). Taxonomy (NCBI): domain Eukaryota; kingdom Viridiplantae; phylum Streptophyta; class Magnoliopsida; order Asparagales; family Amaryllidaceae; genus Allium; species Allium sativum. Next base: position 537,490,760 of record CM060926.1, read on the forward strand.
CTAGGCAGGGTGGGGCACGATTACTGGGCTGATTATAAGCGGTCAAAACAACGGCGCGTGGTGCGTCAGTGTAGGTTCCGATGGAGTGCGGGCATGCACGTACTCCGGAGTGGAAAAAGTAGGCACTGGGCATCAGTAGTTATACACTGTGCATCTTGAATTGTGTTGGGTTGCCACCATAGGATTTGATACACCCCATGGTAGGACCAGCACACGTATCTACAATCAAGCGGGCCGAATGACACAAGTAGTAAATATATACTAGTAGGAGCCGATCGATAAAGGGGATCTTTATCTTGAACACATGGTGCTAGTTGAAACACTTGTAAGTGGGTGCAGATAAATAGTAATGATTGTGATAGCATATTCAGTTTTATTACCTTATTTCTAGGGTCCTATCCTAGGTTTAGTTTATTCATGTCATGATCCTTTTTCCTGTTTACATGATAAATAATCACTGGACTTACCAGACTCATGTCTGACCCACTTTTCTTTCGTCTTCTTTCTTCCGTTCCCCCCCCCTCCAGGTCCGCAGGGAGGGAATACTTCAGCTTAGTTCAGACCATTTCCAGCTTGAACAGAGTTGATGTATTGCTTGAATTCTCTTTCCTTGGGCTATGGCTTTGGATACACTCTTATCGGGGATTTATGCTGCCTTATTGTTATTTTATGCTTCTTTATGTTTTAATCAAGACAGAGATTTTGTTTTAATGATTTGGAAGTTGGTTTGAGACAGTTGTTGAAATGTTTTGAATGAACCACATAATTATGAAATAAATTTAGTTTTTCCGCTGTTTATATGTCTGTCTTGTAAATTATCTGTATCTTTTACCTATAATGCCTCACCGAAGTTAAGGCATTCCCTTTGTGAGTGACTTTAACGGAGGTGGTGTGTTTCAAGAATGGAGTGCCACCAGTTTTGCTCCAAAGAGATAGTTAAATCTTTAATTAGATTTGAACGTGAAATGCTAATTAATATTTACCGATAACACTGTGGTGTTAGATATGGAGTATTACCAGTTTTGCTCTATGGGATAAATAGGTTGGGATTGGGAATAAAATAAATGATTACTTTGGTGGGGTTCGCTAATCTCGACTAGTTTGAAAACCTTAATAGGGTTTGAAATGATATCCAAAGGAAGATTAAAGAATAAATTTCAAAGAATTTATCTTTGATAAAATTTATGGCAACCTTTCCCTAAAAATGTGAATATTTGAATAAAAGAATATTCTGGATTGGAATGAGGCGTATGTTGTGTTTGTATAGCACTTGTTTTTTATACATGCGGGTTATTCGGAAAGACCGGGTTTATCCCATTCTGAAAAACTGATATGACGATTAGTCAAAGATGAAGATGGTGGTTGAAGACCGGAGGTCTTCACATCGTTTGGATGATTACTGATGTCTTGATTGGGTGGTACACCCAAGATAAGGTAATAAGTGGTTATCATCTAGACGTACTTGGAGATCGACCGGATATGCGAGGACCTCTCTCCTGTATTGGACATATGGGATGAGGAATAAGGTGCCTCTGGTTTCGTTCAGATCTAGAATGAACTTGTAAATGGATGTGTGTCTGACATCGGATTTCATTCTATGTGATTGATAGACATCAGTTGCGTGGCATGAATTGCCTGTGTGGCATGACGAGATGCAAATGATCAAGGCTTCTATTGAAAAGAAGAGTCTTGTGGTTGATGATCAGAGCATAGCTTTAATATAGCATAGCTTTATGTATAGTGTTAATTCGTGAGCCTCACACCCCGGTGTGAACCAGAAATGGGAGTGGACATCAGGGAGGACATGCATTTCTTTCTAGCCAGGAGTGGTGTCAGGGTTTTGCATGCCTGGATGGTTTGGTCGATATATGACCAGTTTACGCCCCCATACGGTGGGGAAACGTATTATTCGGGCATTTTAATCCACTTCGTGTGGACCGGCCCTGATGATTCAAGGTGCAATTGCGGCTGTTCCTTAGATGTGGTAAGCTAGAATGTCTCGAAGCGGTAAGGACGATACCTGGCCTTGGTTCACAGATGAAAATCAAACTTCCAGTATGTGACTTTGCGGTTTTAATTTTAGAACTAGTATGGCGATATGATATATGGTACCCATGCCGTCTATGATTGATACATTTATATTTTAAGTTGTTTTATACATTATGCACTTATAATAGTATCAAATGATTTGTTTAAACGAACCAAGCATGTTTGGCTATTATAAGGGAAAACCCTATCCTTCGGCTTGCGTTGCATTGTGTGATGGGACCTGGGTCTTATAATAGCTTCATTTTTCCAAAAAAGCATTGCATTGTTTATTCTATGCACTGGTATTCTTGGGAGGAAACCCGTTCCATGTTATACGGCGTGGTCTCTTGATTTACTTTATTTTAAAGTAAAGGTTTAAATAACTGTTTTAGTTCACACACCAGTCACATAACTGACCTGGAGTTTATTGTTTTAACCTAAACTCTGGGTGCCCCTATTTTCCACTCGGGCAGCTAGTAGTTTTGGTTTTGTAGATTTATATTCACAGGATCTTGGTTTACAGGTGGAATGATATTCGGAAAGCTCTGTATCCGTATATTCCTTTCAGTTGTGATTTTTTATTATTTTCCGCTGCATTGTAATTTGTAAATCTCGGATATTAATCGAATGTATATTATTTCTTCATACTCTGTATATTCTTCATACTCTGTATATTCGTGTACTCTGATGTATATTGTTGTAACAAATAATGAAATGTTCTTCTGTTTGTGTTTTGATTTTTCATGTTCTCGACTTAATCCGGGCTTTCCTTTACGGGGAAGTTCGGATTGCTTTAGATTCTACTTATTCTAAAGTATTGCTACCCTATCTCTAATGGGTTTTGACACCCATAATCTAAGATTTAGATAAAACCAAAGCTCAGATACCAAGCTATAACGACCCACTCTTTTGACCATTCCGAGTCGAAACTCAAATCATTCAAAATAGCAGATTGTTAATTACTATGCGATCAAATATAGAATCATAACAGAATCACAAACACAGAATGGCAAAGTGTCTCAATACAGTATAAATAATACATAATCTCAAAACTTATACATGGTATCTGTTACAAAAATCAAATACAGATATAGCGGAGGTTAATATATTGCATTTTGCAAATACATAACAAATGAAAAAAATGGAAATAACTGAATATGAAATGGTAGATAGATGGTTAAACTCCAGTGAATCTCTAGCCTCAAATAGATAAATCTCTAAGGATGAAATACTTAGGCTAGCCTGAGTATATTGCAAAAGCAAAACACTCGAGTTAGGACTAACATAGTGAATTAAATCAATTGAAATGTTTAAATGAAATGCATCAGTAACATAAAGTTTAGGATTACCATCATTTATGTATTTGTGGAACTAGAAACATATAATATTGTAACACCCCACTCCCGCTATGATCACTCACTAAGGGAATGCCATAGCATCGGTGGAGTATTTTAGTGAATATAGAACAGAAAAATTACAACAAGACAGATATAAATAGTACTTGAAATTTTAAAACATCATCTCATAACAGCGGAAGTAAAACATGTCTGGTTACATCATAAAACCACAATAAAGGTCAAGTACAATATCCATCAAAATAAAGAAGTACATAATCCCACTCTCATACAATAGCCAAACAAAAGAAAAGATAACTGGATAACTGGAGCTTTACATCTATCCAAGCTCCTAAAGACTGGAACAGCAATCCGATCAAGCTCCACTACTGCTAGGATCCACCGTAGGACCTGAGGGTTGGGAAAAAGATAAAAACAACAGGGTCAGACATAAGTCTGAGCGAGTCCTATAACTTTAACAATACAATCGTTAAAGTAACCAGAGAAGACATAAACTGATATACGGTAACATATAGGGATGAATGGCTACCCTAAGCAGTCAACTAAACGAAGATAAAGGATAAAGACGCATCTACCCTCCCTAAGGTAAATTACTAAACTGCACCACACCAGTCGTTCCTAACTTAAAGGTTGATCCCACCCAAGGACTTATAAAATTTACTAATTAGTACCTGCGTACCCCTAGGTGACCAAGTAGGCGCCACGGGGCCCTACAATCCACTAGGTGTACACACTACTTCCCATTCGATCGGCTCCCTAACGTAGATACCCGTGCTGGCCCCACCGTGGGATGTATCATTCCCCAATGTGGCAACCTGATGAAACTAAAGGTGCACGGCTTATATCTACTCGATGCAACAACGGCTTACCTACCAGCCCGGGCCCACTCACGCATATGAAGCCCGTTGGACTTGCGTTGCCACCGCTAACCCGTTTGCCTCTTACAGTCAAGCCCAGTATGCGTGTCCCGTCCTCGACATGGGTCGAGCCCACAAAGATACGTATGGGTTACTGGTTGAAATGGGCCTCCACAAGCTACCCACCTAAGCTTGTCCCTTTTTCTAGTATATCCCACTTAACCCTTTAATCATGTTTTAATTACATGTTCTATTTTGGTTAAGTATTCTAATCGTATTTTCTATTGCCACCCAAGGCAACCACTAGATTTTCTCATGCCACCCGAGGCACCCACTTAACCCCTCATGTCCCTCTACATGCTAATGTGGTTAAGTGTTTCTTAATTAATTAATTAAGAACGTAACCTTTGTAAAGACCTCTCACATTAGACTGTCTTTTATGACCGCTGGTTAAGCCGGTTGGGTCCGGGCAGCCTTATGTCATAACAGAGTCTAACCTCGTGTCTTTACATTAATTACGTATTTAGTTTGTGCCTAAGACCTCTCACATTGGGCTAACATTTGTAGCAACTGGTTAAGCCGGTTGGGTCCGGGCAGTTTTACGCTACAACTGAGTCCAACCTCGTGTCTTAGTCAATTAATTACACCTAATTAATCACCCTCATAATTTTATATTAATTATCCCTAATTAATCAAGTTTTCTTAACATGGGTAGACCTAACTTAATAGGTAAATTCCCATGGGGTAGACCTAACTCAATAGGTAAATTCCCAACACATAGTATGGGTACACCTAACCAAATAGGCAAATTCCCATACTATGTTTATTTATTTTGTGTTATGCATAATTATATTAATTTCACACAATCTTATTAACTTATGCATTTAATTACCCCATCGTTCCCACGTAATTTCGTTCATGATATAACACATATAAAAGGTGTCAACTTGCATATGAATGAACATGTTTCAAAGGTGCCATCTTGCATATTAACAAACACATAACTTGCATATGAACTTGCATAACATGTCACATAACTTGCATATAATATGTCACATAACTTACATATTCATTTTGCATAACAAACTTGCATATTAGTTTATAGACTTGCATAATGTGTCATCATGAACTTGCATATTAATAAACATGTAACTTGCATATTTACATACATGTAACTCGCATATTAACAAACATGTAACTTGCATATAAAGAAACATGTAACTTGCATATTTACATACATGTAACTTGCATATTAACAAACATGTAACTTGCATATTAACAAACATGTAACTTGCATATTTACATACATGTAACTTGCATATTAACAAACATGTAACTTGCATATTAACAAACATGTAACTTGCATAGCATATTACCATGAACTTGCATAACATGCATATGATTACATAGCCCACAACTTGCATATTTAGCATCATGCAAACATAACATACATCATATTAAACTTGCATAAGCTTACATACTCAACATGCATAAACATAAGATTAATGCTAACATCATATCATATGATTCAAAGCTCATTAACCCACATACAAAACCATAAATCTCATCACATCTCATCTAATTAGTTTACCAAAAGATCATCAAAGTGATAGAAACTCACAACTAGCAACTTTGAACACCAAATGAAGAAGATTAAGATGCTAAGAAGGGATTAGAAGTTGATTAGAGAGTGATTAGTATGCAACCCTCTTCATAAAATTAGTGGAGGCCATGAGAGCTAGCATTTTGCCATAGTTTAGTCACTAGGTTTAATTATGAATGAATTAGGGTAGGTTAGGGTCTTATTTATAGATTAGGCAAGTGTTTTAGGCCATAGGATTAACCCTAGATTCAATCCAAGCCATCAAAGCATGTCTTGGGGAAGAAGTCAAGTGTAGGAACCATCTAGGGCCTTTAGATTAAAGATGGACCATGAGAACCATTCAAATGCAAAATCTGCACTTGAGCGAATCGGCCCACGGGTTGACAGCCAAACACCCTGGATTAACCCCTAGTCGACCCAGCGGGCTGGGGTCGACTTCAAAAATCGGCCGGTTCGGTTATTCCCCTCTCCCAATTCGCTGTTTTGAGCATTTTTGCATATTTATTTATTAAATTTTCAATTATATATATATATATATCAATATATATATATATATATATATATCTACACAACCCATTTCACTTAATTAAGTATACTTTAATTTGGGAATTTTCGTGAAACTTCGCGAGGCCATATCTTGGTCATACGGACTCCGATTTTCGAAAACTCGGACTCTATTTCGCGTATTTTTCCGAGACGAACACAATGGCTTAGCCCGTTTCCCTTGATTCCCATTTTAGAATTAAATTCTGCCTCGATTTATGTTATTACAGGTTATTAAAAATACGGGTTGTTACATTCTCCCCTCCTTAAAGGATTTCGTCCCCGAAATCTTCAAGTTAGGAAGAACGTATCCTACCATCCAATCATCCATCTACTCAAAGCATCATCCACGAGCAATCATTGTCCTTACAAGATTCTAAATGCTGGATGGATATATGCAAAAGTGTGTGTATATGTACTTACCTAATGCGAAAATCAGGCGGTTACTGATACAGTAAACCTCCTTAATGCAAACCATGATAGTGCCATGCATCCAATATGTATGCGAAACCCTATTGACACATACAAATTTCTACATGCGTGCACAACCATACACAAAAATGCATCATCCATATGATAACACAGCCATGATACATCCATCAATCTAACTACCACATCCATTTATGCAATATGCAACATGAAGTGACTGAGCCAATCTAGTGCCTAATGTGTGTGTATATGCATCCACGAGCAACCACTAGCAAACAATTGCATCCATATGCATCCATCAACCATAACATGTTTCAAACACATGTCTCAACCATAGGTTTTACCCTATCTAAAGGTCATAGGTATTAGCGAGAGGATATACTAAAGATAAGATAAGTACTAGACAAGCAATAAAGGAGAAGTTAAAAGACATACTCTCAAAAAGAAATGGATACAAAGAACGCATCTTTGCTTCCGTCTCCCAAGTAGCATTGCTTTCGTCATCTCCCCATTGCACTTTAACTAGCTGAACTTCTCTGTTCCTCAACTTCCTAGTTTCTGACCCAAGGATGCGAGTAGGAGCTCGTCGAATCGTCGCATCACGCTCTACCTCTACATCTCTAAGCAAGCTCGGCTCTACCACCTCCGCGGTCTCATGTAAGCACTTCCTCAAATGTGATACATGGAATACATCATGAACACCACTAAGTCTGTCGGGCAACTCCACCCTATATGCCATCCGTCCAATCCTTTCCTTAATAGGAAACGGCCCAACAAATCTCGGTGCTAACTTCCCTACGGACCCAAAGCGAACAACATTTCTCAATGGAGATACTTTGACAAAAACCATGTCCCCAACCTCAAACTCAAGATCCGTCCTTCTCCGATCCGCATAAGATTTCTGTCTATCTTGCGCTGCTTTCATCCTTTTTCGAATTAAATCAATCTTCTCTGAAGTCTCTCTAACCATATCCGGCCCAAGCAAGATCCTATCCGTAGATTCCCACCAACATGTAGGAGATCGACAAGGCCTTCCATAAAGAGCTTCGAAAGGAGCCATACCAATACTGGACTGAAAGCTGTTATTATATGCGAACTCCACCAAAGGAAGATGTTCTTCCCATGTACCTCCAAAATCCAAGATACAAAGCCTCAAAAGATCTTCTAAGATACGGTTCACCCTCTCGGTCTGACCGTCCGTCTGAGGATGATATGCGGTGCTCAAACACAACTGAGTCCCTACCGCCTCTTGCAAACTTCTCCAAAACTCACTAGTGAAAATAGGATCTCGATCACTCACAATGCTGGATGGTACGCCATGCAATCTAACAATCTCTCTAACATAGACTGAAGCAAGCCATGGAGCGGTCCTCTTACTCTTTACGGGTATAAAATGGGCACTCTTTGTAAGTCTGTCTACCACAACCCAAATTCCCGTATTGCCCTTCCTCGATCTCGGTAACCCGTCGATGAAATCCATCGAGACACTATCCCACTTCCACTGTGGAACTTCCAATGGGTGTAGCAACCCACCGGGTTTCCTTTGCTCCACTTTAACTTGTTGGCACACTAAGCATCTAGCCACATACTCGGCCACATCTTTCTTCATACCGGCCCAAAAGAAAACTCTCTTCATGTCTTGGTACATTTTGTCTCCACCGGGATGAATAGTCATTCTTGAACGATGTGCATCATCCAAAATAGCCTTCTTCAAACCCTCATCTTGCGGTACACAAAGTCTACCGTCTCTATGCAACCATCCCTTATCATCTATGGTGTATCTACCCAAATGGCTGGACGACTCCCCTCTTATAAGCTTCTCTACCAACACAACCAACTGTGGGTCGTCTCGCTGAGCCTCGCCAATCCGTCTCAAAAGAGTAGGTCTAACCTCCAAGGATGCCAACAAACCAGGTACAAAATCAACAGAAGGTCTGAAGTCAAACAAAGAAAGAAACTCCAAGCTTCGTCGTTCCACGAACAATGGACTCAAAGATAGCCTTTTTCTACTTAAGGCGTCTGCCACCACGTTACCCTTACCAGGGGTATACGCTATCTCGAAATCATAGGATGCTAAGAACTCCATCCACCTTTGCTGTCTTAAGTTTAAATCCTTCTGAGAGAATAAGTACTTCAATGATTTATGGTCGGTGAACAACTCGAATCTCTCACCAAGAAGATAATGGCGCCAAGACTTAAGTGCGAAAACAATCGCGGCCAACTCTAGATCATGGGTAGGGTAATTCTTCTCATGCACTCTCAATTGTCTCCCTCCATAGGCTATTACCCTTCCCTCCTGCATCAAGACTGCGCCTAATCCTGTTCCACAAGCATCGGTATAAACAACAAACGGCTTACTCCCATCTGGAAGCACTAAAACTGGAGCGGTGGTCAAAGCTCTCTTTAACCGTCGGAAAGCATCATCACAATCTACATCCCATGAGAAAACCAGATTCTTCTTCGTCAAGCGGGTTAATGGGGCTGATATCTTCGCGAAGTCTTTGGTGAACTTCCTATAATATCCTGCCAACCCCAAGAAACTTCTTACCTCGGTAGCATTTCTAGGAACTTTCCAATCCTGGATAGATACTATCTTTGCGGGATCCACAGCTATCCCTTCCTTAGAGACCACATGCCCTAAGAATCGCACTTCTCTTCTCCAAAAATGGCATTTAGAGAATTTAGCTTTAAGACTATGCGCTCGAAGAGTCTCCAATACTTCCTTGAGATGTAAGGCATGCTCTTCTTCATTCTTGGAAAAGACCAAGATGTCATCCACAAAAACTACTACAAACTTATTCAGATACTCTCTGAACACTCTACTCATGAGATCAACAAAGTATGCGGGGGCGTTTGTCAACCCAAATGGCATCACTAGCCACTCATAAAAACCATCCGGAGTCCGGAAAGCAGTCTTCTCTATACTGTCCTCCGCCACTCTTAACTGATGAAACCCTGTAGCTAAGTCCATCTGCGAAAATACTGACGCGCCAACCAACTGATCAAAGAGATCATCTATCCTCGGTAATGGGTGTCTATTCTTCTTCGTGAGCTTATTAAGTTCCCTATAATCCACACAAAGTCTGAGGGACCCATCCGCCTTCGTGGCAAACACTACTGGAGCTCCCCACTCCGATATACTTCGCCTTATGAACCCCTTCTCAAGCAACTCCCCTACTTGCTTATGAAGTTCTCTTCTCTCACGAGGAGCCATGTGGCGTACTGGCAAAGACACTGGTTTGGCATTATCCACCAAATAAATTCGGAAATCTATCTCCCGCTTCGGAGGCAAACCCTTTACTTCTTCAAACACATCCGGATATTCCCGGACTACTCTGACAGAACACAAACTTTCGACCGAAGCATCGAGCGATTCAAGATAACTTAGCAAAACAGATTCCATGGGATTGCAAGAGATCTCGAGAGTGTTACCCAAGCGGGTCATGAGCCTGACAACTCTCCTTTCGCAATCAAGAACGGCACCATTACTGGATAACCAGTCCATGCCCAAGATCAACCCATAGCCCGTGAAGCCCAATACAAAAGCATCACATCTAAACTCAACGCTAAGTATAGAAATCTTCAAACCCAAACATATCATAGACAGATATATGGAGCCCCCAATTGGGTTTGAGACAACCAAGGGATCATCAACTAGACTGGTGTCTAAGTGCAGTGACTCAACTAACGATGATGAGATAAAAGAATGCGATGCGCCAGAGTCAAACAAAGTACGAACTGGATGATCAAACAGAAAAACCAGACTTTCAACGGAAATAGTTCTACCTCTCTGCTGAATCGGTGGAACTGAGAGAACCTGAACTTGCCCCCCTGACTGAGGTGGTGCTATAAGAGCTTGCACCTGGCCTCCTGAGGTAGACCCCGTCTTCTGCCCCTTCTTTGGGCAGTTTTTCACAAGATGCCCTGCTTCACCACAATGAAAGCAACCGGTCTTCTTCTTTTTGCGACAATCCTTACTGAGGTGTCCTGGTGTTCCACAATTGAAGCACTTCTTCTTCGTCTTCTTTTTGTCACCATTGCCTTTTCCGCCCTTGCCTTGTTGTTGCTGTTGCGGTTTCTTCTGATCCCCCTTTTTCTCTGGTGCCTTAGAATTCTTATCATCCTCATGCATAAGTGCCATGTAGACAAGCTTCTCAAAAGTGGCCCCCATAGGAATGTGAGTCATAGCTATTCCTTGCAATGGTTCGTTCAAGCCTCTAACGAACCTCAAAGCCTTCTTCTCCGGTGTATTCACCAACTCTATGCCAAACCTTGCTAATTGATTGAATTTGTTGACATATTCTTTCACCGTGAGATTCCCTTGCTTCAAATTCAAGAACTTCTCCATAAACAGATTCTCTTCCGCCCTTGAGAGAAACTTAGCCCCAAACCTTTGCTTAAAATCTGCCCAAGAGTCAACAGGGCGTTCTCCATTAGTGACCTCCCACCAGAATGAGGCCTCTCCCTTCATTAACCAAGCCGCCAACTTGACTTTCTTTCCCTCTTCCACTTCAAAGATATCTAGCAACTCTTCCACTTCCTTAAGCCAATCTCTAGCCTCTACGAAAGTCTCTGAACCAAGAAAAGGTTTTCCTCCTATAGCCTTGAACTCCTTGCAAACCTTAGCAAAATTATCCACTCTAGGCTGAGGAGGAGGAGCGGTTGTCTCTGGTGTAGTAGCATTGGCCGGACCCGCAGCCGCGGCCCTAGCCTCTTGCAACCTCCTATACCATAGTGGTATAACTAAACCCTCCGGGATGTTAAGATCTTCAGCCATGCTGAAACGAAAGAGGAAAGATTCAAAAAGGAGATTCCGAAAGATAAAGATATGGCTATTGGGGATTATGCTTTTCTTTTTCAAAAACTTTTTCTCTTAGAAGACATGCTTTTAAAAATACTTTCTTCGAAAATACTCTTAGAAAGTAGTTTTTCTCAAAAATTTTATCTGTTCTGGTAACCTTAAGCTCTGATACCACGTGTAACACCCCACTCCCGCTATGATCACTCACTAAGGGAATGCCATAGCATCGGTGGAGTATTTTAGTGAATATAGAACAGAAAAATTACAACAAGACAGATATAAATAGTACTTGAAATTTTAAAACATCATCTCATAACAGCGGAAGTAAAACATGTCTGGTTACATCATAAAACCACAATAAAGGTCAAGTACAATATCCATCAAAATAAAGAAGTACATAATCCCACTCTCATACAATAGCCAAACAAAAGAAAAGATAACTGGATAACTGGAGCTTTACATCTATCCAAGCTCCTAAAGACTGGAACAGCAATCCGATCAAGCTCCACTACTGCTAGGATCCACCGTAGGACCTGAGGGTTGGGAAAAAGATAAAAACAACAGGGTCAGACATAAGTCTGAGCGAGTCCTATAACTTTAACAATACAATCGTTAAAGTAACCAGAGAAGACATAAACTGATATACGGTAACATATAGGGATGAATGGCTACCCTAAGCAGTCAACTAAACGAAGATAAAGGATAAAGACGCATCTACCCTCCCTAAGGTAAATTACTAAACTGCACCACACCAGTCGTTCCTAACTTAAAGGTTGATCCCACCCAAGGACTTATAAAATTTACTAATTAGTACCTGCGTACCCCTAGGTGACCAAGTAGGCGCCACGGGGCCCTACAATCCACTAGGTGTACACACTACTTCCCATTCGATCGGCTCCCTAACGTAGATACCCGTGCTGGCCCCACCGTGGGATGTATCATTCCCCAATGTGGCAACCTGATGAAACTAAAGGTGCACGGCTTATATCTACTCGATGCAACAACGGCTTACCTACCAGCCCGGGCCCACTCACGCATATGAAGCCCGTTGGACTTGCGTTGCCACCGCTAACCCGTTTGCCTCTTACAGTCAAGCCCAGTATGCGTGTCCCGTCCTCGACATGGGTCGAGCCCACAAAGATACGTATGGGTTACTGGTTGAAATGGGCCTCCACAAGCTACCCACCTAAGCTTGTCCCTTTTTCTAGTATATCCCACTTAACCCTTTAATCATGTTTTAATTACATGTTCTATTTTGGTTAAGTATTCTAATCGTATTTTCTATTGCCACCCAAGGCAACCACTAGATTTTCTCATGCCACCCGAGGCACCCACTTAACCCCTCATGTCCCTCTACATGCTAATGTGGTTAAGTGTTTCTTAATTAATTAATTAAGAACGTAACCTTTGTAAAGACCTCTCACATTAGACTGTCTTTTATGACCGCTGGTTAAGCCGGTTGGGTCCGGGCAGCCTTATGTCATAACAGAGTCTAACCTCGTGTCTTTACATTAATTACGTATTTAGTTTGTGCCTAAGACCTCTCACATTGGGCTAACATTTGTAGCAACTGGTTAAGCCGGTTGGGTCCGGGCAGTTTTACGCTACAACTGAGTCCAACCTCGTGTCTTAGTCAATTAATTACACCTAATTAATCACCCTCATAATTTTATATTAATTATCCCTAATTAATCAAGTTTTCTTAACATGGGTAGACCTAACTTAATAGGTAAATTCCCATGGGGTAGACCTAACTCAATAGGTAAATTCCCAACACATAGTATGGGTACACCTAACCAAATAGGCAAATTCCCATACTATGTTTATTTATTTTGTGTTATGCATAATTATATTAATTTCACACAATCTTATTAACTTATGCATTTAATTACCCCATCGTTCCCACGTAATTTCGTTCATGATATAACACATATAAAAGGTGTCAACTTGCATATGAATGAACATGTTTCAAAGGTGCCATCTTGCATATTAACAAACACATAACTTGCATATGAACTTGCATAACATGTCACATAACTTGCATATAATATGTCACATAACTTACATATTCATTTTGCATAACAAACTTGCATATTAGCTTATAGACTTGCATAATGTGTCATCATGAACTTGCATATTAATAAACATGTAACTTGCATATTTACATACATGTAACTCGCATATTAACAAACATGTAACTTGCATATAAAGAAACATGTAACTTGCATATTTACATACATGTAACTTGCATATTAACAAACATGTAACTTGCATATTAACAAACATGTAACTTGCATATTTACATACATGTAACTTGCATATTAACAAACATGTAACTTGCATATTAACAAACATGTAACTTGCATAGCATATTACCATGAACTTGCATAACATGCATATGATTACATAGCCCACAACTTGCATATTTAGCATCATGCAAACATAACATACATCATATTAAACTTGCATAAGCTTACATACTCAACATGCATAAACATAAGATTAATGCTAACATCATATCATATGATTCAAAGCTCATTAACCCACATACAAAACCATAAATCTCATCACATCTCATCTAATTAGTTTACCAAAAGATCATCAAAGTGATAGAAACTCACAACTAGCAACTTTGAACACCAAATGAAGAAGATTAAGATGCTAAGAAGGGATTAGAAGTTGATTAGAGAGTGATTAGTATGCAACCCTCTTCATAAAATTAGTGGAGGCCATGAGAGCTAGCATTTTGCCATAGTTTAGTCACTAGGTTTAATTATGAATGAATTAGGGTAGGTTAGGGTCTTATTTATAGATTAGGCAAGTGTTTTAGGCCATAGGATTAACCCTAGATTCAATCCAAGCCATCAAAGCATGTCTTGGGGAAGAAGTCAAGTGTAGGAACCATCTAGGGCCTTTAGATTAAAGATGGACCATGAGAACCATTCAAATGCAAAATCTGCACTTGAGCGAATCGGCCCACGGGTTGACAGCCAAACACCCTGGATTAACCCCTAGTCGACCCAGCGGGCTCGGGTCGACTTCAAAAATCGGCCGGTTCGGTTATTCCCCTCTCCCAATTCGCTGTTTTGAGCATTTTTGCATATTTATTTATTAAATTTTCAATTATATATATATATATATCAATATATATATATATATATCTACACAACCCATTTCACTTAATTAAGTATACTTTAATTTGGGAATTTTCGTGAAACTTCGCGAGGCCATATCTTGGTCATACGGACTCCGATTTTCGAAAACTCGGACTCTATTTCGCGTATTTTTCCGAGACGAACACAATGGCATAGCCCGTTTCCCTTGATTCCCATTTTAGAATTAAATTCTGCCTCGATTTATGTTATTACAGGTTATTAAAAATACGGGTTGTTACAAATATAATATGTTATTATAATAGTGTCTATTCGGTAAAGTAAAATATTGAAAATATCATAAGTAGAATTACATTTTTACCCTTACTGTAACACCCCGCATTTTTAATGAAATTAAAAATGTGGAAATATGTATATATATTATATACATGGATATATTTAAGAGAAAAACTAAATAATGACAATAAAATTGCATGTAATAGGTTCATGCAGTGAAATGATGGAAAAAGATTAATAAAAGAATTAAATACAATACATGAAATGCGAAGAAATGCATGCGAACAATTAAATAGAAATAAAAAGGAAAATTTGAGGAGCTTAATGAATTTGGTCACAAAATTAGTGTCATTGCGTTCGTGGCGACTTTCTAGTCAATTTAGACCTATGGTTTGCAGAAAACTGATTTAGGATGAAAAAGATATCTTTAAATTAAATATTGCAACAAAACATGAAAAAGAGGAATGAGAAAAGAATAATGTTTAGCATTGTTCTAAGGTTTGTAAACTAAAGACTTTGTAGCTCATTTGGTTAGAACATGTGACTTTTATACAATAGGTTCCGAGTTCAATCCCCGCTAGCATCATATTTTTGTTTTAGGGGAATGGCTAAAAAGTGGCTAAGTGTGAATGCATTTCAAAAAGCGGTTTGGTGTGAAAAGGGTTAATTGAAAAGATAATTAAAAAGATATATGTATACATATATATATGACATGTGGGTGTCAACACCCCTGCTGCTGCGCATCATGTTGCACACATGGCGCATATTTGTTGGTCAATGACGATTTTTGATGGATTAGGGCATATGTGGCATCCTCTGATAGGCTGGGTGATGTGTCATTGCGGATTGGATGGTTTAGATTGATCCTAAACTAATCTAAGGGCTCTAATTAATCCTACACATCTATATAAGCACACATAAACCTAAACCCTAATCTAAACTAAATTCATTCATTAGCTTATATGCTGCTGCATCCTAAACTAACCTAGCCTCCGCCATAACAAATAAAATTCAAGCTAGAAGATAAAAATCAAAGTCTACATCAAGGGTTAAGCTTAATAAATTCAGAAATCAGATCCCAAAATTCAAGATCCATTCTTTTTCTGCGAGTGCTAGTTACTTTTAGGTTTAAATAGATAAATGTGAATTGTGGTAGACTATGAATTGGGTATATGTTGTAAATCATGAACTTATGCAAGCATACTATGTCATTTTCCTAGATCTAATATATGGACATTCTACTATGTTTCCTATGTGAATCTTGAATTACAATTATATTATGGTACATGTGAACTTGTTAATACAGATCTAACTTTTTAGGTCTGATTATGCTGATTCGATATGACGTTTATATGAACTTGATTTGTAACAATCTTAGGATGATTGTACATCCATTAATTTGACAATTATTGGATCTAGATTTTGGTGTTAATCACCTTTCACTTGCTATATTATGACACCTTGGTATATGTGGTAAACTTGACATGTGAATCTAAACTTGTTATTATGCCACCCTGTCTATGCTAGATTTAGGTAATTGGACACCTAATACTGAATCTAGATCTCATTATGCTTGCCTAAACACAAGTTATTAATTTGATGTCCACTTTATTATGATAATTATCACATGTCCATTCACTTAGTTACTATGCCAGTTATGTTAATATTTATGCCAAAACATGTTGAACTGTCACCCTTAGCATGTTCCCTTTTATTGTTATGACAAGGCTACTTTATAGCTTCGATGCTGCCAAAATACGTGTGAATACGTTAGTTAGGAACGGGGATAAAGGGAATTTGTAATTGGCATAGTTTATATAATATTTATATGAAATGAGCATGTAATTCAAATGGGGAAACGTGGAATAAATTACCTATAATGACATAGGAAAAGTTGGATAAAAATGGCATAATTTGAATATGACCATTTATGGATATGTAATCAAATTATTGTTGCAAAACAGGTATTGACACCTATAAAAGGAAAGGATTAATTAATTGGTAAATTAAATAAAAATGGAATGTTAGTAATTAAAATTAAGAATTTTAATTGTACTTATGACACGAGGTTAGGTAACATTAGTGGCGGAAGTCTTCCCGACCCAACCGACATATCCAGTAAGCACTAATGTTGAACCTAATGTGGGAGGTCTAAGTACGCAAATACAAATCAGGCTAAGACACGAGGTTAGGCCCAACTGTGGAATAAGACTGCCCGGACCCGACCGACATATCCAGCATCCACACGTTGTAGGCCTAATGTGGGAGGTCAAGCTCATTATAACCATAATTGGACATGGTAAAGAAATGGATTACTTAACCTAATTCAATATGAATATGGACTTAAGTTAGGGTTAAGTAAAATTGGATGGGTAGTGGGGACGGGTTATGTAAGTTAGAGGGGATAAGTAATATATGTATGTGTGTGTGTGTGTGTATATATATATATATATGCGTGTGTGTGTATATATATATATATGCCCACATACTTAACCCAATACATGTTATGTAATTAAAGACACCTAAGTGGTATGCATAATGGGTAGATAAAATAATAAAGGCTATGTAATTAAAGATCACCCTTTTAGGGTATACATTGTCAGTGGAAAACCTAGTGGGGATACAAGATAAATGGGAGAGCTTGTATCATATTGTGTGAGAGTTATGTAATTAAAGATCTCCCTTTAGGGTATACATAACTAGTATAGGGCTATGTAATTAAAGATCACCCTTTTAGGGTATACATAGTCAGTGGAAAACCTAGTAGGGATACAAGACAAAGGGGAGAGCTTGTATCATAATGTGTGGGACAATTTCAGTCAGTAACCCGTAGTTGGTATCAGAGTAGAGAACTACGTACTAGGCAGAGAAGGGGCACGCTTACTAATTGATTATAAGATATCCAAAACATGACGGGTGGTGTAGACGGCGCAAACCGACCAGGGACATGTGTGCATGGACCGGGCAGAGGGGGACAAGATGACCATGACACTAGTAGGTATCCCTGTGCACATCTCGGGTTGCCACTTTAGGGAAGTGATACCCCCTACTGTGGGGTCGACACAGAATATCTACGGAGTAGGGAGCCGATCGATTAGGGTAGTGGTTAGGGTATACTTGGACGTATGACCTAAGCTTACTAGCTTATAGTGGAAGGGATCATTTCATTTCCGTTATACTAGTAATAGTGCAGAGTAGTCATTAGTAAAGCATGTATATACCTCACCTTTTCTGCCTTGTCACACCTACCATTTGTATAACGATCTCTTTTATCCACTTTATATGCCTATCATGTTACTTTTATTTATTTACCGGCTAAAAGTAACTAGACTCACCAGACTTATGTCTGGCCTAGTTTGTTTCGCCTTCTTTCTTCCGTTCCCCCCTCCCCGGGTTCACAGGGAGGAAACACCCGGGCTTAGTCAGGATTTAGATATCTTTTTGCTAGGAGCCATTGCTGAAGTGTGTCTCAAGTTTTTGTCTCTACTATGATTTACTCTTTTATTGGGGAATAATGTTTTCTTTTAATTCCTATGTACTCTTATTATGCAAGATAGAAGTATTTTGTTGCAATGGTTTTATGAATTATGGTATTGTAAACCACGGGATTATGATTTATGTCTGAAATAAAATTTTTGAAACTTGCGCTGCTATCTTTATTTATATCTGTCTTGTAATTATTTTGTGTATGTTTACCTACAATGCTTCACATAACTTAATGCATTCCCTTAGTGAGTGACATTAATGGACGTGGGGTGTTTCACTTGGTATCAGTGCTGAAGGTTACCAGATTAGATAAAAGTTTTGAAAAATATTTTTTAAAAAGGTTTTAAAAGAAAGCATTTTCAAAAAGGAAAGTCTGTTTTGAAAAACATATTCCCCAAAGCCGTATGTAATATCTATCGATTCTCCGCTTGATTCCTTTTTTTCCTTTTTGTCTGGGGAACCGATTTTTCTCGAAAGGTGTCCCCATTCCAGTATGATGCCGTAGGCATGTTTAGCACATATCGAAGGGCAATGAAGTGCCTAACCTCCATCCGTAGACGTAGTGGTTTCACCTATGGTTAATTTTTTCGAGCTTTGTAATGATTTCCATGCGATGGAGGCAACTTTCAATAGACTTGTTAGCTTGTTACACAAGCGTGGGTAAAAAGGAGTATAAGGTAGTTAGGGCTAAGGAGCACATCCCAAGGATGAGAAAAAGGTATGCCCCAAGAAAGGACAACAACAACAACATAAGAAGGGCGGAAAAAAATGACAAGGCTAAGGATAAGGGGAAGTGCCATAGTTGTGGACGAGAGGGTCACTTGGCCAAGGACTGCAGGAAAAGGAAGAATGCTTGCTTCGTTTGTGGAGAGGTTGGACACTATTCTGGGGGAGTGCCTAAGGAAGCAAGGGCAATGTCAAAGGACATGAACCTCTGGAGGGCAAGCGAATGCTCTCGTGGCTAGTGCACCAGATAAAGGTAGGAAAGTTTCCATGGAAGGTTTTGATTTCTCTTTCCAATCAACCTGTTATAACTCTTTTCGATTCTGGCGCATTCGCATTCGTTCATATCTAGTTCTGTAGTCGAATCTCTGCATTTAATTACTAGTATGGTAGTTGATCCCATTGTTGTCTCAAACCCCATTGGTGGTTCGGCTCATTTATCCGTGATTTGTCAGGGTTTGAGAATATCTGTGTTAGGCGTCGAGTTTGAGTGCGACGCACATCTTGTTTCATGGGCTAGCGGTTGATTCTAGGGATGGGTTGGCTTACCACATATGGTGCCATTCTGGGCGGTGAGAGGAGGGTCGTTAACTTGTCATGGGAGGACCCTCGAAATTTCTTGTGACCCACAAGAGTCTGTCATGCTTAGTTTCCTAGAGTCTCTTGATGCATCTATTGATTATTTGCAATCTGTTCCAGTAGTCCGAGGTTATTCTGACGTTTTTGATGAGGTACGGGGTTTACCCCAAGATACGAGATTGGTTTTCGAATATACTTAGCGGATAATGCAAAGCCAGTTGCATTGCCTGTACGACATGTGACTCCTAAAACAAAATAGGGAACTTGATAAGTAAGTAGGGGAGCTACTTGAGAGGAGGTTTGATAGGTGAATCATATCAGGATGGAAAACCTATTAAAGACAGTCCTTAAGGAAGCCCATTATTCTAAGATGACTATTCATCCAAGTGATGATAAAATGTATAGAGTTCGAGGAAGTGGAGACAAACACGCGGAAGGAAGTAACAACAGAGAAGACAACGAGGATGTGACTTGGGAGACTAAAAATAAAGATCATGCCCCATACCCTTTCCTTTTAGGACTATGTTCTTAACTTCTTTTTCCAAAGCTTTTTATTCGTACTTGTTTCTATCATTCGTCTGTTTCCTATCGATCGAATCTTCGACCTTTAGATAGGGAACCCATGGATGTAAACATGTGTTTGATACATGTTATAATTGATGGATGCAAGTGTTTGCTAGTGGTTGCCTGTGGATTCATATGATTCATATACACACACATTAGGCACTAGATCGGCTCAATCACTCTCATACTGCATATGGATGTGTGTGCATTTTTCTTTTTCCTCATGGATGAAAATGGATGTATAATCATATGGATGTTGCATTTGGACGAATGAGTGTGCACACATATAGAACTTACATGTTATAATAGGACTATTTGCATAAATGTTGGATTCATGGCACTAACATACATTGCATTAAGGAGGTCAACTGAATCAGTAGACCGCCTGATCTTCGCATTAGTATTGGGACATATACACACACCTCTGCATATATTCATAGGATCATTAGAAATCTTTTAAGGACAATGGATGCTTGTGGATGATGGATGAGTAGATGGATGATGGATGGTAGGATACATTCTTCTTAACTCAGAGATTTCGGGGACGAAATCCTTTAAGTAGGGGAGAATGTAACACCACGCATTTTTAATGAAATTAAAAATGTGGAAATATGTATATATATTATATACATGGATATATTTAAGAGAAAAACTAAATAATGACAATAAAATTGCATGTAATAGGTTCATGCAGTGAAATGATGGAAAAAGATTAATAAAAGAATTAAATACAATACATGAAATGTGATGAAATGCATGCAAACAATTAAATAGAAATAAAAAGGAAAATTTGAAGAGCTTAACGAATTTGGTCACAAAATTAGTGTCATTGCGTTCGTGGCGACTTTCTAGTCAATTTAGACCTATGGTTTGCAGAAAACTGATTTAGGATGAAAAAGATATCTTTAAATTAAATATTGCAACAAAACATGAAAAAGAGGAATGAGAAAAGAATAATGTTTAGCATTGTTCTAAGGTTTGTAAACTAAAGACTTAGTAGCTCATTTGGTTAGAACATGTGACTTGTATATAATAGATTCCGAGTTCAATCCCCGCTAGCGTCATATTTTTGTTTTAGGAGAATCGCTAAAAAGTGGCTAAGTGTGAATGCATTTCAAAAAGCGGTTTGGTGTGAAAAGGGTTAATTGGAAAGATAATTAAAAAGATATATGTATACATATATATATATATGACATGTGGGTGTCAACACCCTTGCTGCTACGCATCATGTTGCACACATGGCGCATATTTGTTGGTCAATGACGATTTTTGATGGATTAGGGCATATGTGGCATCCTCTGATAGGCTGGGTGATGTGTCATTGTGGATTGGATGGTTTAGATTGATCCTAAACTAATCTAAGGGCTCTAATTAATCCTACACATCTATATAAGCACACATAAACCTAAACCCTAATCTAAACTAAATTCATTCATTAGCTTATATGCTGTTGCATCCTAAACTAACTTAGCCTCCTCCATAACAAATAAAATTCAAGCTAGAAGATAAAAATCAAAGTCTACATCAAGGGTTAAGCTTAATAAATTCAGAAATCAGATCCCAAAATTCAAGATCCATTCATTTTCTGCGAGTGCTAGTCACTTTTAGGTTTAAATAGATAAATGTGAATTGTGGTAGACTATGAATTGGGTATATGATGTAAATCATGAACTTATGCAAGCATACTATGTCATTTTCCTAGATCTAATATATGGACATTCTACTATGTTTCCTATGTGAATCTTGAATTACAATTATATTATGGTACATGTGAACTTGTTAATACAGATCTAACTTTTTAGGTCTGATTATGCTGATTCGATATGACGTTTATATGAACTTGATTTGTAACAATATTAGGATGATTGTAAATCCATTAATTTGACAATTATTGGATCTAGATTTTGGTGTTAATCACCTTTCACTTGCTATATTATGACACCTTGGTATATGTGGTAAACTTGACATGTGAATCTAAACTTGTTATTATGCCACCCTGTCTATGCTAGATTTAGGTAATTGGACACCTAATACTGAATCTAGATCTCATTATGCTTGCCTAAACACAAGTTATTAATTTGATGTCCACTTTATTATGATAATTATCACATGTCCATTCACTTAGTTACTATGCCAGTTATGTTAATATTTATGCCAAAACATGTCGAACTGTCACCCTTATCATGTTCCCTTTTATTGTTATGGCAAGGCTACTTTATAGCTTCGATGCTGCCAAAATACGTGTGAATACGTTAGTTAGGAACGGGGATAAAGGGAATTTGTAATTGGCATAGTTTATATAATATTTATATGAAATGAGCATGTAATTCAAATGGGGAAACGTGGAATAAATTACCTATAATGACATAGGAAAAGTTGGATAAAAATGGCATAATTTGAATATGACCATTTATGGATATGTAATCAAATTATTGTTGCAAAACAGGTATTGACACCTATAAAAGGAAAGGATTAATTAATTGGTAAATTAAATAAAAATGGAATGTTAGTAATTAAAATTAAGAATTTTAATTGTACTTATGACACGAGGTTAGGTTACATTAGTGGCGGAAGTCTGCCCGACCCAACCGACATATCCAGTAAGCACTAATGTTGAACCTAATGTGGGAGGTCTAAGTACGCAAATACAAATCAGGCTAAGACACGAGGTTAGGCCCAACTGTGGAATAAGACTGCCCGGACCCGACCGACATATCCAGCATCCACACGTTGTAGGCCTAATGTGGGAGGTCAAGCCCATTATAACCATAATTCGACATGGTAAAGAAATGGATTACTTAACCTAATTTAATATGAATATGGGCTTAAGTTAGGGTTAAGTAAAATTGGATGGGTAGTGGGGACGGGTTATGTAAGTTAGAGGGGATAAGTAATATATGTATGTATGTGTGTGTGTGTGTGTGTGTATATATATATATATATATGTGTGTGTGTGTGTGTGTGTATATATATATGCCCACATACTTAACCCAATACATGTTATGTAATTAAAGACACCTAAGTGGTATGCATAATGGGTAGATAAAATAATAAAGGCTATGTAATTAAAGATCACCCTTTTAGGGTATACATTGTCAGTGGAAAACCTAGTGGGGATACCAGATAAATGGGAGAGCTTGTATCATATTGTGTGGGAGTTATGAAATTAAAGATCTCCCTTTAGGGTATACATAACTAGTATAGGGCTATGTAATTAAAGATCACCCTTTTAGGGTATACATAGTGGAAAACCTAGTAGGGATACAAGACAAAGGGGAGAGCTTGTATCATAATGTGTGGGACAATTTCAGTCAGTAACCCGTAGTTGGTATCAGATTAGAGAACTCCGTACTAGGCAGAGAAGGGGCACGCTTACTAATTGATTATAAGATATCCAAAACGTGACGGGTGGTGTAGACGGCGCAAACTGACCAGGGACATGTGTGCATGGACCAGGCAGAGGGGGACAAGACGACCATGACACTAGTAGGTATCCCTGTGCACATCTCGGGTTGCCACTTTAGGGAAGTGATACCCCCTACTGTGGGGTCGACACAGAATATCTACAGAGTAGGGAGCCGATCGATTAGGGTAGTGGTTAGGGTATACTTGGACGTATGACTTATGCCTACCAGCTTATAGTGGAAGGGATCATTTCATTTCCGTTATACTTGTAATAGTGCAGAGTAGTCATTAGTGAAGCATGTATATACCTCACCTTTTCTGCCTTATCACACCTGCCATTTGTATAGCGATCTCTTTTATCCACTTTATATGCCAATCATGTTTCTTTTATTTATTTATTGGCTAAAAGTAACTAGACTCACCAGACTTATGTCTGACCTAGTTTGTTTCGCCTTATTTCTTCCGTCCCCCCTCCCCCCCCCCCCCCCAGTTCACAATAAGGAAACACCCAGGCTTAGTCAGCATTCAGATATCATTTTACTAGGAGCTATTGTTGAAGTATGGCTTAAGTTCTTTTTTCTACTATGGATTACTCTTTTATTGGGTAATAACGTTTTCTTTTAATTCCTATGTACTATGATTATGCAAGACAGAAGTATTTTGTTGTAATGATTTTATGAATTATGGTATTATAAACCATGGGATTATGATTTATGTCTGAAATAAAAAATTTGAAACTTCCGTTGTTATCTTTATTTATATATATCTTGTTATTATTCTATGTCTGTTTACCTACAATGCTTCACAGGACTTAATGCATTCCCTTAGTGAGTGGCATTAACGGACGTGGGGTGTTTCACTTACACTCTTTGTAGGAATTGTAACCTATAAAGTTTCGTAAACACACTGTAAACTAGTGGAATAATAGCGCACTCCATAGAAAACAACAAAAAACAAAATCGTAAAAGGCTCGATTAGGATAATATGACAAGCCACCAAGGCTATACTTAAATGGTTATATTATACCCAATTACGAACCCACACCAGTAGCAATGCATAACCACAACTGCCGTATACTTGTACAACACTCCCATAATCAAAGAGTGATCTGAATTAATCACAAAATAATAGAGATGGTATCGAAGAAGAGTGTCTGATCGGAGCAGCGACCTCACTTGGTCTGGTATGACTCATGTTTTAGTCATTTTATTAATGATTTTGAGGTCAAGGCTATCCATCATCATTTTTTTACTTCATTCTAGTAGCGTTTGCCAAACTTCTAACTTCCTTCTAGATTCTCCGCTATGTGCACAGTCGTTAAAGTGGTATCGGTATTGGCAAAGAGTATGACAATATAGACTTCAATCGCTTTAATAACCAAATACTTATTTACACAGTAGTCATTAAATTTGAAAACATATTCAAATATCGTAAATAAGTTAACTTCGAGTATTATTTATAACAACGCAGTATTGGTTTTAGTTTCGGATTTCAAATCTTATATTATAAGCGATTCCTTATCAATTCAAATTCAGATTTGAGATTTCTATTTCTGAAATATCATTATGACTCGAAATCTTATTTTAGATTAATTTGGGCTTATTTGCTCGGACTAGACATAGATTTATTTGAATTCGTAAAATATATAATAGTCAAATTTAAAGTGGGTACTATATATTTAAATTTGATATGAAATAGTTTGTTAGAAATAGTTACAAAATTTTTATGGACAAAGTAGTTTAATTTTAATAATATAAGTAGTTTATGAAAACCAAATAGTGAAGAATTTTGTTTAAGGAAAATATTTTGATTTAAATAAAAAGATTTAATCCGAACCAAACATCCATACTTTAAAATATGACTTATCATTATTTAGCACCCCGCATTTTTAAATAATAAATAATTGAAATAGTTATATAAAGTGAAAATAAGCAGTTTTGAAATTGTTAGAATTTGGCTCGAAAGTTATTCAATTGTGTTCGTGGTGCTTTTCTTATCAATTTACATATATAATATGTTCTAAAGAGAATTCATACATGAAAGTTATTAACGTTATAAGTTCTATATCGAAAAATAATTATATATGTAATATGAGCGAACATTTTTAATTTATAAATATATATGCGTATTAATTCTAGAAATAACGTGCATTTGAAATTCAAAATAAATGCGCATCAAAAATGGAATAACATCGCGTAAGATTAAAAATTTATATAACATTCAAAAATTAATTTTAACAAAATAAATACAATCGAAATGAAAATGGAAGGACATGGGGGCAAAAAGCATGTTAACGCGTTTAGGTCGACCTACATGTAGGTCGGGTCGACCTAGGGAAGGTCAACCTAGGGGTCGACCCACGTCTAGGTCGGTCGACCTATCTATCAATCAACGTATGGGATGAGTCATCCCATCTATCAACCCATGCATGGGTTAGACCGACCCATTACATCAAAAACGATGTGTTTCAACTAATTATGACACTAAGATTTATTTTAGTTTAAATCGAATGGATATGGTTTTCTTGGATATCTATAAATAAACATACATGGCTAGCCACCAAACTCATATTTTTCTGAGTGGACGCGAAAGCTCTACTATTTCCTTTCTCCTCCAAGTCTTTAGAAATTAAAAAGATTAGATATAGGCTTTCTAATTCAAGATACGAAGGTAAAAACTATAAATTTAGAAAATAAATATCGAAATTCACTATCCGTATGAGATAGGTTCTTCAGATTTGATTTTAAATAGTTTATTTTATTTTATTTTAGATCCAGAATTATAATCCGTATAGATTCCAGTTTGTAGATTCAAATAGGTTTAGAAAAGGGGAAAACTATGGATAATAAAGGTAGATTCAAATCAAATCTAAGACTTGGAATGCTTTTTCCAGGTGAGTATATTTAAATTATATATCTATTTTGATAGTGAAATATAATCTCGTTAGATTCCCATTAACTTGTTGAATTTGACATAAATTGTGCTTTGATAATTGTAATAGTTGTTTATGCAAGATATTCCTAATTACATTGTAAAAGGATAAATAATACTTATATGAGATCAATATTATTATGAAATAGAATCCAAATAAACGAATATAAGTAATGGGGTATAGTTTTTAATACGTCGCTATGGAAATAAGGCTCCCTCTTCTCGTTAGCCAGTATATCCAGGTAGACAAGCGCATATATAAAGTCTAGTTTATCAAAAGAACCCACGGCTCAATAAGGCAACCTGTAGAGAACCTTGATCTGTGCATCCAGAGAATTATGGAAAAGAGGCATAAGCCTACTAGTGAGAAATTTACAATAAAATGTCAAAACTTGGGAATTGTGATATAAAGTGGATTCTAGTGAATAAATTGATTTAGAAGCTAGTGTTTGGTTAGTTGGTTGAGAGAAGGAAATACATTTCCATAATTTAATATTATAGGAAAGATGATAAATGTAATTGCAAGAATAAAAGGGAAATAAAAGTAGGTTTAGCGCAAAATAGGGATGTTGCTATATTTCGCACTGTCCAACAATTAATAAAAGGAAAAAAAGGAATATCTTGCAATTATGTATTACTGTTTATGAAGGCAATGTTAAGATAATGAAATAGATTTTAATGCATTTTCTGTAACCAATCAAGTGGGGGTAAGACTACTTTCTA
This sequence comes from Allium sativum, assembly GCA_030737875.1. NCBI lineage: Eukaryota > Viridiplantae > Streptophyta > Magnoliopsida > Asparagales > Amaryllidaceae > Allium > Allium sativum. The sequence continues at coordinate 537,518,176 of CM060926.1, forward strand.
GAATTTAATTTGTAGTAACAGTGAAGTAAGTAAATTTGTAATGAAAGAAAGTAATAGAAAAAAGTTGATAATTCAATTATTTATATTTTTTTCTATAGTAAACTACAAATGTTCTGAAAATGTTTAATTATGTAAACGTTAGTTAAAAAGATGTAGATTATTCCTTTTCGTGTGCGCAAAAAATAGAATAAAGTGTGTAATTATGAAAATATAGATTAAATAAAAGAGAACTAAATTTACAGTAAACACGTATATAAATTATAGATCTATAATAAAAAGTAATTAGACTGAGTAAGGTAAATTAATGATAATTTGCAATAAATTAAGATGTGTGCTATAATTTAAAAAGTTGCAAAAAATGAATAGATTATTAAGATGGATAAGAACTGTTTTGACATGTTAGAAAATCATAATAAAAGAAAAGGAATGTAACCTATTATGATAAAAGTAAAACATCATAAGCTCATATTAGGAACCAAGTCAATAGGTTAGACTCAAATTTAGGATTGGACAAAAATGAAAAGAAAGAGGAATTAGGCAAATCTAAATGTTTGTGAGTAAAATTATAACACAAGGGTAGTAGTTAAAAAGAAGAAAAGAGAAAACAAGAAAGGCTTATTATGAATAAATCTTAGACTTGGGATTAAGTTTAATAATCATGTAACAAAAGTGGTATGTTCCGATAGCAAAGGCTGATTGGGGAAAATAAGTGACCAATAAAGTTAATAAGCAAGTAAATAAAGATAAGGTTAGAGGGAACTGGGCAGTTATCTCATATCAATGTTATAATAAAAAGAAAAGAAACGTAAGCTAAATGCATAATGAAATATTATACAAAGGATCTAATAAAATAGTGATGGGTGTTTGGACCAGTTCAAAAGAAGTCTGGATGAAGGGTCAAACAAAGCAGACTAATCGATGTTGTAACAAAAAGAAAAGAAACATAATCTAAATGCATAATGAAAGATTATACATAGGGTCTAATAAAATAGTGATAGGTATTTGGACCAGTTCGAAGGAGTCTAGATGAAGGGTCAAATGAAGCATATCATTGCAGGCGTTTTAGTATAGTGGGAGCATGTCCAATATTTTGTTCAGCAAGGCCGGAGGAAAGTGCAAGACTTTTACGAGACATGAGGATGCTCTAAGATGGAACTTTGGGGTAGGCCAATTGAAGTTACATTTTTGGAGGCAAGTTTGTAGTGGTTCCATCAAAAGAGTATGCCTTGACTGCATTTATATAGAGGGATGTCCGAAGATTAATTGGTGACTTAGAGATTGGGTGGTTGCCTTGGCTTCGAGAGCAGGCTTCATGGTCATGACTAATAAGGATATTAATCGTTTAGATACATGTGTCAAATCGAGAATGAGGAAGACTGAAGCTAAACTAACATGCCAATGATCTTTCACTTTCGAGACATTGGACTAGGGACAATGCTAAGTGGATGTTTGGATTGTTTGTTATAGGGTACGATCACTTAGCTTTTGACTGGTCTTTCAACTAATTGAGGGTGGTTGCGTGGAACTATTGCCATAGAGAAGAATATAAACCAAATAGAATATCTATATTGTAGGCCTAACGAAAAGACCTTTACAGATATAGAAATCCTCGGCTCAGTTCCATATGAGGATAAACCTTGTGAGAGGAGTTCATATAGTACATAATTCGATTACGTGTAAGTCCTCGATGTATGATCTAAGTGATGCCTCATGTATGTTCGAGCACTGGAGCGAGATGATGTGGATATGGTTTCACGTTTTCTTATCAGACAAACGAAATATCTGTATTGTATGCCTTACGAAGCTATTCTTTACATATGTAGTTGGAGTACTCTTTCATAGCATGACAACGAAGTTCTATCGAGGATGATAAGGAGGGTACTATGGGTAGTACCTTGGACCACGACGACCGATTGGGTATATATCTACACATATATGGATTATTCGGCTTAGTCAATTGGGGAGTAGGTGGATATGGATTACGCATGGAGGAAAGAGTATCGTAAACTCGAATAACCTAATAAAATAAATTGTTAATAGATTGGTATAATATTGTTAAACTTAAGTGCATAATTTGTCCATTCACCATAACTTTAGTTCTGACCCCTCCTTATAACAATCCAAAAGTTAGGTGATAGGCAGAGTTTATTCGTCTTAGGAAAACTTGTTTAGAAAGTGTTAATGATTCTGTAAGTGTTCACCTAATATTATATTTCAATTATTTCCATTGTGAGCTTTCTCATTTGTGCTCTGATGTACTTATCTTTGTTATTTGCAGGATACTAGATACCCAACTCGATTAGTGGATTTGCTTTTAGCATTTAGCTAAATCCTGAATTGCTTCGTTTTGGGTTGTCATGTTTGGTATTAGAGCTTAGGTTTTGGATTCCTAAATAAGTTGTGAGTGAACATATTTGTATTTTTAAAATATAATTATAAAATATTATATATACCTAGAGCCATCGAGAAAACCTATTTTTAAGAGAACAACATATGAAAAGATTATGGTAATAAATTTGTCCATTAAGATTAGGATTATGGGAATCCAAGAGTTGCAGGTCCTAGTATGACCATGGTACAAGATGTACAATAAGTTTAATAGTAAATGGGAAACTCTTATTTTGATATCTTGAAATTGATAATTATTTCATACTAGTGGGTGGAGCCATGGTGTCTTAGAATTTGCTAAAGCACAAGAGAAAAATGATTCGGAATATATATATATATATATATATATATGTATGTATATGTATATGTATATGTATATGTACATATAATGCATACAGGTGGCGTTAGGAACAGATTTTAGTTCATAAATGCACAGTCTTTGAAAACTTGTATAAAGAGCTACTAATGTAAGAAAATGACTATTTGGAAAATAGATCTGCAAAGGAAGTTGAGAATCCACTTTGAGTTTAGCCCCATAAGTAGATTTTTAAACTTGAAAAAAAAAGAAGATTTCGGAAGTTTTCAAGTTTTAAATTTAAGATTTGGAGTTTTAAAATTTATTTATTTAAAAGTAGAGAATTGCATGAAAATAAATTTTTGATTTAAAATCAAATTCGATTTAGAAAAATAATGGGTACATATTTTTTATGGGATTAGACAAAATAAGTGGGGAAAGGGTTGCTAGAATTTTTGGAAGCACTTCTAGAAAACACTATTCATTTGAATTAAAAAGAATTGGAATAGAGTAAGTACTTTATAAAAAATTCTAGAGTATAGAAATTAAAGCCTTAGATGATTACACAAATTTAGTATGAATAAAAATAGAAATGTTCATGAGTAGGATGAATTGTGACACACTTTAATTCATTACGGAAAGAAGAATTATAAGTTAAATTTTTGTGAATCGACAAGTTTGTAAGTAAAGGTATCTTTTTAAAGTAACAAGAAACACATAGTGAAAAAGATGTACAAAATATAGGCAGAGCTCCATACTTTGTGCTACCTATTCTAACAAAGAGATTGAAATAAAAAAAAGTTTTCTTATTACTTCGCTTGAAGTGCAAAATCCTTTATAGAAAAGACTCATGGAAACTTAGTCCTATTTGTTCATCTTGAAAAGAAAGCAGCTCCAATGTATTAAGTACACAACCTTTCGAATAAAATGTGTTGTAATGAATGGACTGTCGTAATGGATGTATGAGCTCAAAGGTGATATGGTTAGTGATTATCAATCATATGTTATGAAATGATAGTGTGGCATGCCAAGTGATTGAGCCGTAGATGATCAAAGTGTGGCTAAAAGATAATGCGTAGCTTTGTGTAACGAGACTTCGTCAAGCCTCACATCTCAAAAATGACCAAAACAAGAGAAGTGTGGTTAGATTGTGGGGTTCGCAATCCTTAGTGTATGACCATTTCCTTCTAGGAATTTTTAAAGTAATACCATGGTATAGGGCATAGGTATTTTACTTATGCAGTTGACGGAACAAGGCCTCGGTTAAAGGTTGGTAACGACCGAGAGGTGGCATAGTTGTGACAGTTAGTTATCTAGTTACAGAGATAAACCAGCCTTATGTTGGTAGAGAGCCAGTAGGATTCTCGAGACATCCCCTAAAGGTGTAAACGTCAGATAAGGAAGTTCCTTTGCCTGGCCATTTATTGGAAATCTATTCTCCACTATGATCCCTTACGATTTTAGTTGTATACCTATGTCAATATAATAGTACGAGATATTACGCTCACTACGATTAATACATTTACTTGCGAAGTGAATTTCCACATTATGCACTGATAATAATATCAAACAGTTTTCGCGTATCAAGCATTTTTGTTATAAAAAAGGATGAACCTCATCCATGTTTGCGCTTGCATTATGTCTGTGTCACGAGACCTTATGGTAGATTTAATTTCCAAAAAACATTATGAATTTCTACACTGGTATTCATAAGGGAAAAAATTATTCTGTGTTTATAGGATATGGTCTTATGAGTTACCTTATTTTAAAATACAATTGTTTTAAGTTCTCACACTAGTCTCATGACTGACTTGAAGTTTATTGTTATTCCATCTAAACTCTAGTTGTCAATATTTTTCCATACTAGCAACCTAGTAGTTAAGGTCTGCAGATAGTCTTGGAGTCACTATATAGAGCAGGTGCTGGATTTGGTCTGAAGTTGTATTTCAGAACCTTTTTCTTCTGCTAATGTCATAATATTTTCCACTGTGTAATTATTATACTTTGATATATCTCATGAAACTCTGATGTAAAAGTTGTTATATCAATAAAAGTTCTTTTGTTTCTGTTCTAATGTGTTACTACCCTAGTAATCCGTCTTTGAGAACGTTTCGGGTAATTACTGACTTGAAGCGGTTAAAAAGGCAGGTTGTTATAATTAGAATTGAGGAGACAATGTACCCTGAGTGCTTGTGTAAGCAATGTGTTGGTGTAAACATATAGTATGACTAGAATCAGGATTTCCATTAGTCTCTGGCTGAGAAGGATTGCCATATGGGTTATCATTGTATTCAACGCTTTATAAGTTGATAGATAGGAATTGGATGGTGGCTGTTATGTTTACTATGATAGCTTTTCCTTCATTTTTTGGGTTGACTATCACTTATAAGGCTTGAAGAAGGGAATATGGAATGAGGTTGATGTAGGCTATATGAATTATTCTATCCTATGATTATGCCCATTTCTACTATTCTTTTCTAGAGTAGCTTATATTTTCTATTATTATGTGTTGATTCTTTGGTTGTAGGACAGGTAGGTATGGGACTTAACCTGTCTATATTTTACAATATAGCCTTTCACATATTTTATTGCTCATACTATATTATTGGTTGATCCAATAACTTATGTCTCTTCTTATTATCTTGGGTGTTATTCGGAATTTTCATTGGTTGGTTGACATTGTTAATTAGCAGACTAAATGGTAGGCCGGGCTATACGAGGATGCTGACCCGAAGACGAGCTTAAGGAGCTTCAACGTGTACTATACTTGTATGTATTTAATTTTTGCTGTTATTAGAGTACTCCGAGGTATGTAATGAGGATGACATATATTCAAATATTTTGGGTTTCGTATACATGGTTCAATGATATGATGATGTTTCTACTATTTTGATCACTTTGTTATGGCTCACAGCATTACCATTGATATTTCTTATTATACTTTTCCATGCGTTGCGAGATATATGATAGGTATGGTTGTGATTACTTCATTTGATGGTTGATCTATATCAATTTGGCATGCTTTTAGTGCACTATTTCCTTGTTTTTCGGCAAGTGGTATGAGGCGACCATCACACTTATTAGGTATGGTTCTAATCGTCTTATTTGCTACCTCGACGAGTCTGTTTTCCTTCGGATGAGACACAAATGAAAAAAAAATTATAATTCCATTTGATTGCAAAATTTAGCAAAATCTTTACATTGAAACTAGGTTCCATTGATGTATATTATCTTTTTATGGAATCCCAAATCTAGTAACAACATTTTTTATTACAAACTTGAGTACTTTCCCAGATGTGATGTTCTATGGGTTCAGATTGTATCCATTTAGTTAAATTGTCAATGGTTACCACTACTTATTTATCTGTACCTTTGGAAATAGGTAAATGGTCTATTAAATCAATTCCCCACACATTAGAGAGTCATAGGCTTCAGACTAAATTTAGTTCACTTGAAGGCATGCAGGGGATTTTGGAAAAAAATTATCACAAATTTGAGTACTTACGCAAATGTAATGTTCTATGGGATTTAGTTTCTACTCATTAGTGAAATTATCGATTGTTACCACCGCATATTCAGCTCTGCCTTTGAAAATAGGTAAAGGACTATTAAATCGATTCCTGACACGTTAAGGGGCCATAGGCTTGGGACTAAAGTTAGTTCACTTAGAGGTAAGCAAAGGATTTTGGAAAATTCCTGATATTTGCCAGACCTTTATACATAGTCTATTGCATGTTTAGTCTCCTGACTTACTTGACCAATTTTGTCTCATTAAATGGTTTCCAAAGATTCCTCTTTGGGCTCACTTAGCAATCGTAACCTAACTTCTGGGTCTATGCACCATAAGCAAAGGAATGAATGTATTCTTATATACTATTTAATCCATGACGTTGAAGGTCAGAGTCAAATGCTTTAGTCTTCTTGTTTCATATTTGTCAGTTGGTAATTCCTTAATGGTTAAGTATCTCATGTTGGGTGTCATCAAATTATTTTCATAACCTCTGTTTTCTCACACGAGAGATGGTCCTATTGGAAGGATAATTTATTCTTTTCTTTTTCTTTAGTAAATGGGCTTGCGACCCGGTTAATGCCATCGTCTCTCTTCCTTCTCAGGCACTATCTTTTTCATACTATGGTGGGCTTGATAGCATTCTAGAAAATTCTATCTCCTAGCGCTCCTTGTAAGTTAGCCAACTTAGCAATGGAGTCGGCTCGGCTTGTAAGTTTTTCTCTCTGGATATCTGATGTGTGGAAAAATCCTTAAATTAGGTCAACATCTTCAAGATTGTCTTCACATAAAATTCTAGTCTTACATCCATTATTTGAAAAGTTTACTTAAATTGGTTTACCATAAATTATAAGTCATTGAAAAATTCAACCTGAAGAATATTCAGTTGCAAAGCTTTCCGCTATCATTGATTCATGCTCGTCAACATTTTTTGTATCTTCAAAGCCTAGTTTCATTGCATAATTTAAGCAATGACCGTCAAGGATTATGATGATGTAACCTGCACCAGCTCCCTATCATTTGAAGCCCTATTTACAATTAGTTGCCACTTAGGTTTAAGGTCTTTTTCTCTTTTAGATTGGTCTATAATAAATCTAATACAATTATTGGAAAAGTTAACTACGACTTGCCTCTTAATTGCTGTCCGAGCTTGAAATTTGATGTCATATTTTCTCAACTCTATTCTTTATTTTATCAATCTTCTAGAAATCGAAGGTTTATGGAGAATTTTCTTGAATGAAAAACTAATTAAAACTTCAATAGGACGAGTCTGAAAATAAGGCCTTAACTTCCTTGTTATTATGGAAAGAAAATAGACTAGCTTTTCAATTATTAGATATCTAACTTCCTTGATTTTCAATCTCTTATTTTTTAGTATATCGACAATTGGACTTCGGTTTATTTCTTCTTTAAGGTTAAATTAATTGCAAACTCTAATACAACCAAATAAAGTATAAACATTTTTCTTCCAGAGGACAAGATAAAATAGTGGTTTTTCAAAGTGATCTTTCAGACCTTAGAAAGCCTTCATATGTTCTTCCTCCATTCAAAATTTTTCCTTTTTTATTAGTTTAAAGAAGTGGAGGACTTGTCAATTGCTTTTGAGTTGAACCTATTCAATGGTGCTACCTTTCCATTTAAAACTAACCAAATCTTTATTTGTCTTGGGTTCTGTCGTGTCTTTAATTGCTCTTATTTGTTTTGAACTAACTTCAATTCCTTACGCGCTGACAGTATATCCTAAGAAATTTTCAAATTCGATTTTGAAGGAACATTTCCATGGGTTGAGCTTCATTTTATATTTTTGTAATATTCCTCTAATAATTCCCCAACCACCTACTTCAAAGAGTTTCAGCAATAAGTACTTTGGTGAGAAAAAATCATCAACTTCATCCAAAGAAAGCATTATACTAAGATGGCAGTCTATGATGACAAAAGAAGTTTCATAAGTTCGAGATTAAGGCAAGATTTCCAATTGCTCCGAAAGATTTATCTGCCCCACGGGTAATGATCCCTTATTGTTTAATTCAAAGATCGATTTTAGGCTCGATACTAGCTTTTCCTCATGAATTCCCATCTAATCAAAATCATGCTTGAAAATTGTGTTAATTGCATTTCCAGCATCCGCCGTTATTATGACATAGAAGACAGTCCAATTTGGGAAATGGCCAAAAGAGGATCGCAAAGAGGATAATTGAACTCCTTTCATTTATTGTAAGGTTACATCTAGATCAGGCATCTAAATCTAAAATCTGACATTTTACGTTGGTAGCTTCTCTTGATTGAGGAAACTCCTCCTTTTGCCTCCCTTATATGGTGGTTCCTCATTTCTTTTCTAATTTCAAATAGGAGAGGTTCTCCATGAATTACATCAATACAATTGAGTCGAGGGATGAAGTCTAGTTGGCCAATGTCCTCCATAAGATTATTTGTTCTGCTTGCTGGTTTTTTATTCCAATTATATGGATGGCCAGATTTTTAATTGCCTTTAATTAATTCCTTCAAAAGTCCATCTCCAATTAAGCCTAGGGTTATTCCAGCTATAGCATGGCATTCATCCATTTTATACCTATTTAGTTGATAATATGTGCAGTAATTGTTTCCTCTTCTTGGACTAGGATCAACCTTAGATTTTTATGGGATAGAAAACTCTTCTTTCTCTTTATCATTTGCTAATAACATATATGTAGGATATTGACCAATTTATTGCGACATTATTATCATTTGAGCTTGTCTCCCATCTCGGTCTTATGTTGTATCGGTCAAATCCGATTTTTCCTTCATCCTTCCTTTAGTGGTCTTTCTTCCTAGCATAAAATATTTCATCCATGATAAGAACTTATTAGCCTGAATGGAAATCGTGTTGATCCTTACATCGATGAATGTAGAGCTCCTTAAGGTCGCACTGCTTTTACCTCTTTATTACGACTCCTCGAAAAGTAGTGGTAAATGTTTTCATGTGTTTCTTCTTTAATATTGAGGTCTATTTTCCATTAAAGGCCTGGTCATTTAGTTTGTTTGTACTTACTATATCGAATGCTTGGAATTTTGATATAATGCATCTTAATAGACATAATCTAGAGTGAACAATGCCTCACTATGATTGTCATTCATTTCCTTATTGAAAGTTCTCTCTCCTTTTATGGAAAGCATATCCTTTGTCAACTTCTCTTTCATACCTTTTGGATAAGCCTCTTCATTGTGATAGTTTACCAAGTTAAGTTTATATTCTCTAGAGGCTAAACATGTAGATTGTACTAGGGGTTCCTCATCTGTCCTACCATGATAATTGACTTTGACTTTACCCTTAAGCAAGGATGCATTTAATCCCTTCCTTGGAGATTCAGATTCATTACCCTTGTGAGTTGCTAAGCAAGCACTTTTTTCAGCAATTCTTCCAATGTCTCTAATTGCTAAGTTAAGTCCTTGTTCTTTGCTTCGTTGTTAGGTGGTTGTAGCTGCTTTGAATGTTTTCAAACTTCCACCTAGTTGAGATTGAAATATGGTGTTATATTCTCCTCTAAAGTGATTTGTTGCAAGACTTCCTCATTTGGAGTATTATTCACTTTGGTTTCCCATATTTGATTCTCATAACACCAAACTTACTTAAGTTAGGTCATATGGAAGATAAATAAAGAAATTGGAAGTTTAAACCCATCTTCTAGTGCCAAAATGTTAGAACAAAAATTGGTATAACACCCTTGATATCAAGCATATTGAGAGAAACCCATAATTCAAGATATTTAGACAGGAAGCCAAGATTAACTTCGTATTGGGTTCACTTGAGTTACTTGAGTTTTAAAGGTGAATATATTATGTTAGGCTAAGCACAAAATGTAACTCAACATTAAGTAAAAAAAATCATGAGATCCTAATATATATGCAGATAAGCATGGCCCCTCCAATCGACAAGGAAAAAATCTTGTGATTTATGTTGATGTATGTTAGGAAATCATGCAAATGTATGGCCCCTTTTGGTATACACAATGAAATCATAATTTGTTTCGATGCAGGTTAGGAACTTATGTCCTATAACAAGAAAGAAGTTTGAGGGGTTAAACACATTGGTTAAATATGTTAATGGATGTGCTTATCCATCTTTGTGGTCCAACATCTCATGTCAATATAAGGTAGGCACAAGTTTAATGGGTGCATATTTAAGTACATGTTGTCCTAAGTCTAAAAGGAGCATGTGATATGCATGTTTATGCCTAAATCAAATATGTTCAACACGAAAAATCAAAGTCATAGACATATTCTTTATTGCATAAGATAAAATTATCATTCCAAAATTAGATTTTCCCCTCGTTCAATTTAGGATTGCAAGAAATGTAAAAACCGGAGAATGAGAAAAGAAAGTGTGGCCCCTCTAGGGCATCCCTTCACTCCTTTATAGGTGTAGATTAAGCTTTGCTTTGCTTCAACATGTATCATCCTTCTTTGTATCGACTTCGGCTGTGCTGAGCCCTCTTCACGCTTTTAAAGACAGTGACGATTCCATTGGACGTCACAGATTTTTGTTTCGAGCTTCCATTTTATAGATGTTGGGGATGAGCAACAACACTTCATTGAATAATGACATGTCAAAGGGGAGCTATATGATTGACTTGCTTAGACGATGGCCTTTGTTGAAAAAGGAAAGATATCTTAATAGAGTGGAGCGATACAGACTGTTTACCATAATAAAGTGAAGTAGTATGAATTTGTATTGCCATTAAGGCAAAACAGTTTTTAGTATGAGTGATCTTCCATTTGAGAAGAGTGAAGCGACACAGTTTTGTTGGTTGAAACAAGGCAGTATGCTCCAATAAGATGAGAAGATACACTTTAGTTGAAGGAAGATGATATTCGACTTTACCGAGTTGGTATGGTGTGTAGCTTAGTTAATGAGAGACACTCTTTTCATGGTAAGGGGAAATGCAACCTTGCTAGTCGAAATGAGGCGATAGACTATGGTTATTTAAGACAGAGTGACATGGTTGTCACATGAAAATAAATGGTTCTTCCTTATTCAACAAGGTAAAGTGACATGGGCCAATGAGTGATCAAAGGTGACATGGTTAACGGAAGCAAAGAGGGTGATACAACTTTTCCTATTGTGACGGGTGATACAATTTCATAGATGAACCTAGATAATGTTAGTCGATGATGGAGAGGCAATTTGACCTTTTGGTTATATGGAGGCGATATAGCCTGTTATTTAAAGGAAGGCAATACAACCTCTTTGATCACAAATATCACGAGGAAAAAATTTCCTAAAGCGATATGATCTATTTTGTTGACGGGAGCAGAGCTTCACAATAAACTTGTGGGATTACCCAAGATAATTAATACCTATTCCAAAGATAGGGATAACAACTTGTACCTACCATATCAAAATGGCCTAAGTATAATATATATGTCTTGAGTCTACTCAATAAGTACATTTAGTTCAGTATATTAATAATAATACAAATAATATCACTAGCATAAGTCTTCTCAATAACAAAGGAGTATGCATATAATCTATTAATATAATTATGGTAGAGCATAACATTATATCGAAGATTCATAATCTTTAATATATTATATTAAGTTGTATCGACTATGGAACAATGTGTTTCTTATGAAATACCTTCGTGATTTACATGTCAAACACATCGGAAATTATTTACATTTACGTACGTATTTATTCCTTAAGTCTATTAGGGTTCCTTTGATGTTCCACATTTAGCTTATACATTCACATTATACAGGTTTTATTATTATATAATTTTTATATTTTGTATTATTTATATAATAGTATTATGCATATACTTACATGAATTAGCCCCCTATAAACTAATGTTCATCAATTAACATTTTAATTAATTTTATATTGATATAACACTAATATTCGGTATTTATCATATGCTATAACCTTTATAATATAACACACATAGCATATATATGTGCATTGTTTAAATAAATACTAAATTAATTTACTCTGTTAATTAGCCATTTATTTAATTATTCAATCCTTGATTAATTTAATTTAATAATTTAGTCAAACTATGTCAATTTTAATTAATTTTTCAACAAAATTATGTGATCTTCTAAAAAGAAGAAAGCACACACATGCCTGGCAGGTAACCAAAAATATATAACCTACTTAGACTATGACTATATGTATGTATAGAATGATAGATAGATGAGCTCTGGATAAACCACCGCCCATCATTCTTCAAAATCGAGTTCCAACATGGCCACCACCCAATAGTGAAGTATATCTACTCCTACATAATACAATACCTCCAAACAAAAATAAACAACTACATATGAATAGAACATCTCAATAAAAGAAAGGACTCTCCTGGTCTGCACTACAATGAGCTCCACATCATATATCAACTTACTGTACCCTAGACCAAGAGACAAGGGCAATAACCCAGGAACATGACTACAAAGATAGCAGATGCAAGTATGTCCTTCCAAAAGAAAGCTCCAAATAACAAATCAGCAACTCCAGAGCTAGTGTATCCATAGTCCTAAATTTCAAGAGTGTCTGTAAACCCAGACCCTGCATTACTAGCAAACAACATCAGCACTCAAAAAGGGGGAAGGTGTGGAGAGGCTAGTGGGACTTGTCCCACTAGCCTAATATCAGACGACTCAATCAATCCCCTCATGGGGGTGTAGATGGATCCATTGAAACATCAAAGGTACCAGCCAACTGCCTCGATCGAGAACCTACTGAACCTCTAAAAGATCTGCCGTGAAAGGCAAGGAACACATTGTTCCTTACCTTTCGGATGATGGAGGTTGGGTCCATGGGCACCTCATCAAAAACTGCCTTATTCCGCGAGCACCAGATATGCCAGCAAATAAGACAAGGGATAAGACGAAAAAGGATTGAGCGCATAGATTTACCTAAGATATCAGCCCACCAGTATCTCAGTAAATCAGCGAGCGAGGACACATTACCTCGAATACCAACCAAGCTGTGCATTTAAAGCGCTTTGCAGCTCTATAGCGGTAGAGGTGTAAAAAGTTGTAGCGGGGAAATAGCGGGGCTATAGCGGATGTGAAAAAATGTTAATTAGATGTAAAAATATACGACTAAAATTAATTAATTATCATTCTCACATCGTTTGTGTAAAAAAACGAATACTAACGAATATTATATATGAAAATCAAAGAATATCATAATTATGCACAATAATTTCGAGGATTACTATATATTTTTATCTTCTATAAGGCACTTATGACTTAAAATTAGGTCTTTACATTAACTTTTTTGATTTATGTTAAAAGAAAACCGGTCAAATCATCCTCTATATATTAATATTGCTAAAGCAGATGCTAAAAAGATTTGATTTAGCGGGTGCAGCGGAAAATAGCGGTGCTTAAAGCAGAACTACTATTCATCAATGTTATAATGAAATGGCGTAGCGGTCAGAGAGCGCTACAGGTTATAGCGGGGGTTTTCGGGGCTTTAACTGCATAGCAACCAAGTTCCTGAATAAATTCCAAACATATTTGGTAGAGAAGCCAAAAAAAAAATAAGTGATCTTTGGGTTCTGTGTCACTGGACCCACAGCTCCTGCAACCGGACACAATTCAAATGCCAATCTTCTGGAGGTTCTCGTCTATTGGTAGCCCATCATAAAGCGCCGTCCACATAAACAGCGACACCTTCAGAGGAGTACGGGCATCCCAGATGAAGGAGAAGAGATGAAGACTTGGAGCTGGCATCCAAGCCGAGTTCCAAGTCGCCGAAATCGAGAAGGGATTGTCGTCCCAATCAGATCCACCACCATGAGAATCTGATAAGGCCTTCACCGATTGCATTCGTTTCCAAATCTCATTAGCGTATGATGGGACGCTGAAAAAGTTCGCGACCTGAAGTCTGTGGTACTTGGCGTGTAGGAACGTCGCCCATAATCAGTCATTCGCAGCAAACCTAGCCCTCAGTTTGCAAGCAAATGAAGAACATGTATCCTTAGGATTTGTGAGGCCTAAGCCCCCTTCACTTTTGAGACGACATATAGCGTCCTAAGAAATCCAATGGTGACGATTGGTGTTATCCATATTACCCCAGAAAAAGGATGAAGCCAACGAACGAAAATATCTAAAGAAAGAAGAGGTAGGAGTCATAGCAGTAAAGACGTGTGAGCCAATAGAGTCAAGCACAGACTTAATGGGAACCAATCTTCCTACGTGATAGAGAAGCGTCGCATTCCACTTAATGAACTTCCCCCTAGCTTTATCGGTCAGGGGGTCGAAAATGGCGTTGAGCTTACGACCTCTGTATAGAACAATACCGAGGTAAGGTATGGGGAGGGAGGCAGCCTTGAAGCCGGTGAAGGTTTCAATCCAAGAGGATCGACCCACGGATATATCACTAGCGGAGACGAAACAACTTTTAGTAGAATTAAGAAGTTGGCCAGAACAACTCTCGTACTGCTGAATGAGGTAGACAAGGAGACGAACCGAACGACGGTTCCATTTGTGAAAATGGTGATGTCGTCAACGAAGGATAAGAAGGAAATGATAGGGCAGCCAGACGGGATGCTGAATCGATGAATCCGATCTGCTATCGTAAGTGAATGCAATCCAGAATGAAAACCTCTGTAGCGATCACGAAAAGAGAAGGGGAAAGGGCATCTCCTTGACGAAGTCCCCTTCCCCTTGAAATACCCGTTGGATGATCCGTTGATGAGAACGGAAAACCAACAGTTGGAGATAAGCATCCAAATAATGTCAATAAGGGCCTCGGTAAACCCAAAAGCCTAAAGCACCTTAATGATGGAAAACCAGGACATGCGATCATAAGCTTTAGCCATGTCCAGCTTAACGACCACATTAGAACCCATGACCTTCCGATCAATCTGAGACACTAGCTCTTGGGCTAAAAGGACATTATCCATAATCAAACGTCCATTTACAAACCCAGCTTGAGAAGCGGATATAATATGCTGAAGAAACGGTGACTGCCTAGTAGCCAAAACCTTAGATATAACCTTGTTAGAGAAGTTACACAAGCTGATTGGTCGAAAATCCGCATAGGAGCAAGGATTTTCGCACTTCGGGATAAGAACCAAGTTGATGGAAATCCATCCCTGAGGCAGATCTCCACCGGAGAAGAAAAACCGAATAGGTAGGCAGAAATCCGACTGGATGATCATCCAAACACTTCTAAAGAAGACCCCTGTAGTGGCCCGCAAATCCGTACTATCTGAGCTGACTAATAAAACACACGTCCAACTCAAATAATACAGAAATACGAGTCATTAGGGTCAAAGAAACAGATAGAAGAAGAACAGAAATAACAAAACAGAATCTCACAGCGGAACGGATAAAATATATTATATGACATAACTTTTGAAATACAAAATTTTGTATCATATATACATACCAACATCAGAGCATAATACAATATTTGATACAGTCGAAAGTAACTCTTAAATATCTAACGGTGAAGCCGTCTGCTTCAAACTCCTCCAAGTGTATATGTAAAAGCATGAAACACTTGACTGCCTATACAAATTTGGGCACCCAAGAGTTTAGGAAAAACAACAAATAAACTCTGGGTTAGTCACGGGACTGGTGTGAGTAAACTCCAACCATATTGTTTAACTTTAAAAATCCTTTGAAAGAAAGGGTAATAGTAAGATCGACCCACATATAAACATGGACGGTTTTTACCTTACTATAACCAAAATATTTTTAATATCAAAATCCAGTGATATTATAATAATGCCTAATCAAATAAATAATCAAATAGTAGAATGCTTGTATCTCACGCTCTACATATATAGTATAAAATCAAAAACCGCGGGGCGCTTATTGGAAACTGGATTTCAACTATGACAAGGTATGAGACCACCTCCCGATCAGTGTACTCTAGAGGGGATACACTGGGTTTCAGCAAGAACGTCTTGCAACCCGACCACACATGACCGTCCACTCATTTAGCTTGAGTGTAGCGAATATATTATCACCTAAGGTTGTCGGCCGTCCAACCGTATGCCGTAAGATACAGAATCGAAAGAAGAATGAATATTGAATTTTCTCTAGATCGGTGACAAATATACCCTGCTTGGGTATGACCCACCAAGTCATGTTGCCTGCCCGATTTTTGTCATTTCCTAGTTGTGAGGCTTGAGGCTACGTATATCTCTTTAGAACATCTGGCCACCATACACTTTGAATGCCACATCGTCAAACCCATCAAATCACTAACTGATCTTCCCAAAAATATTATGGGTATAAAAGCTAAGAGAAATGAATTTCTCCGCCACCAGACATAATACCTTGAAAAGATCATCTTATATGATCCGTTAGGAATACCCTGTCAAACATTCGTCCATACAAGTTTTCCTGGGACTGGACAAACACAATAGCCTTTGAATTTTGCTCCGTCTTTGGTTATCTTCAGCATAATCTAATTCGCAACGCCAATGCCTATACAGAGAGGTTTTCAGATATTAAATCCAACCGATCTCTCCGTATTGACAACGATGGAAAATAAATCTTTGATAGCCGGTGATTTAACTATCAAAGGAAAACAGAACATCCATCCAAACAGTCAAACAATCACTGGCCCTTTTTATTCATTAATTATTTTTCAAATCCCTTATCAAATTCGATATATATCGACATATTGATTTCTATTTTCAAATTTCTTAAAAATATTCTAACTCCTTAAATTTTCAGAAAATTTCGCCAGCACCTCCCTTGTATCGGTCAATCGTTCAAACCCCAACTCGCCTCTCTAGGCCCTTTCCATTCAAAAAGAAAATAAAAAAGCCAAGTGGCTTGTCGATTCGGCGCATAAAACCTCATATGGAAATTTAAACATGTACCTTTTTATCGGGCACTCATTATAATATTCACTTTTCTCATTCCATACCTATTTAACATGCAAACGCCAATTTCCAATTTATTTCAGTCACTTTAATCTTTTTCAATTCAATTCGCTAATTAGCTCTTTTGCTTAATACACTTCCAATTTGAATATATCATAGTCAAATATAATTTAATTCGCTTGAACACATGTTGAACCCCATTTCTAACTTGAGTTCCATATTTAGTTTCAAACTTAAATTCATAAATACGATTTACTTAACTAAGGTTAAGTTCGATTCGAAATTCCATTAACTAATTTCTTTTCAAATTAGTTACAATCCGAAAATCTTATTTTTTTTTTAACAAAACCCCTACATTTACTCTGCTTGAGTTCATATTTATTTGATAACTCAAATCCGTATTTAAAAAAAAGATTCGGATATTATTCACTCAAAATCCATTAAATTTATTAAATAAACCGCTATGGTTTAAAAATGATTACGGCGCTGCTTTTCTAAAAATTTGATTTTGACATAACTCAAAATTTATACGATAAAATCCAGATTTTTCTCTTCCAGTAGAAAATTATTATTCAGTAGGTTTGGGCGTTTTTTGTTTCATCAAATTCCGACTCATATTGAGTTCTATATACTGAATTGAAGTTCGAAACGCCAAATTACAAACTAATGCGCCGTGGCGAGTTCATCTAAATTATAATTTAATATAAACGTTTAAAATCTTCATCTATAAAATAATTCTACTTCATTTTCAATAAATTAAGCCCGTTATCCCAAATCTAACTTCACAATTCAGATTATTCAACTCGTCGAATTCTTCACGCCACATTCATAACTCAGTTATGAATTTAATCAAAACTCAACTCCTATATTCAATTCCAATTCCTTAAATTAGTTATAAAATTAGATATACTCGAATTTCAATTATAAATTCCTTTTTATGGGAATAATCAATTAATTCAACATCATTTATGTTACAACACTGAATTTTGGGGCCAATTTAAAATTTTTATTTTAAGTTATTTTAATGAGTTTTTGATATTTAAAATAATTTATTTTAAATAATAACGATTTAAAATTTATTTTATTTGAAGTAAGACTTTAAAATTTATATTAGTTCTATTCCAAGCCCGAAAAGGCACGGTAATTTCAAAATTCGTTTTTCAACTTTGGAAAAATATATAAAATTCATTATAAGTCAAAGTTAGACGAAACAAGAAACGCTAGAACCGTATTGATGGCATCTTTATAATGAATTTAAAAAATTTAGATTTCAGTTTATAATTTGTAAGTTATGTCAAAATTAAAATTTCAGAAAAACGCTATAGAATTTGTATATATTATATATATGGTCCAAAAAGTTACTATTCACATACTAATGAATTTGGACTCGAAACCGTTTCCATTGAGTTCAAAATGATGTTTCTGCATTGAAAAAAAGTATAAGCAT
This sequence comes from Allium sativum, assembly GCA_030737875.1. Taxonomy (NCBI): domain Eukaryota; kingdom Viridiplantae; phylum Streptophyta; class Magnoliopsida; order Asparagales; family Amaryllidaceae; genus Allium; species Allium sativum. Next base: position 537,536,643 of record CM060926.1, read on the forward strand.
CGATATATTTCGAGTTTCGGAAATTATTTGTATTTGTATGTATTTTTAATATTAAATATATACGCCTTAAAAATGGAAATTTTGTAAACGACCACCGAATCCGACGAAACCAGTTTTTATGGATCCAAAATATTAAATTATTGTTAGATTCCAAAAATAATAATTTTTGGAGTCATTATTTGGTTATTAATTTTTCACTGAAAACGGTCAATTGCTGTACTTTAAAAATTCATAAATAATTCATACGGATTCGGAATTTAACGAAATCACTTTCTTTGAATTCGTATCGTCGAGAAATAGTTATGTTCCAATTTTTAGTAAATTTGGATAACGTATGTGTTTGTACAAATTTTAAAACCACGAAAAGGACTAAAAAGTAAAAGAATTATATTACATGAAGGCTAATCATTATTTAATTGAAAGTGTTTAAACTAAAGAGGGACTGAATTAAAATTTACAATTGCCTATATATTTTCATTTAGCCAGCCCTAATCCATTTTCTAAACCTAATTCTAGTCTCCATCATCATCTCTCTAATGGCGGCTCACCTTTTCCACTAAAATTCCTTTGCACAAAACACCCCGAAACTTCAACAACTTATATCTTCAATTCAGAACCAAATCAACACAAACCCTTTCTGGGTTTTGTTCACCTCTATAAACACTACTTACCACGAAAAATTCAGCACCTATCGTCGCACGGATTCGCTGGAATCCGAGTTTTAACATAGAAAACTAAATTCGGATTTTGGTGAATTTCGGCCAAACTGTCGAGAATTAGGCGATGGCCCAGTTGGAGAAAATGTAGCCAAGACATAAACGGACAACTTTGCCTTCAATCATTTCTTCTGAAAGTCGAAGGAAGGGCACGGAAATCGAGAAAACCCGAACTGAAGCAAAACAGCAAATCAAAATTCAGAGAAAATTCAGATCTGAACTGAACAAATATTAAAATGATGCGAGATTTCTTATTTTATTAATTAAAATTAAATTATTCTCGCTATTTAAAATCCTTGTATGTATGTAAATAAATTTAGATCTATGATGATTGAGTTGGAAATTTGTGTTTGCTATTTGTATTGATTGTGATCCCATGTTGTTAGATATAGATCTGAAATTAAAACTCTTTCTTTAATCTCTAGTTGTGGTTGGATTTAGATTTGAAATAAAAATCTTATTTTTATTTTAGATCTATAAATATGGATTAAAATTAGAATATAAAGTTGAGATTTTTAGTGTCATCTTATTATATTAATTGGTTTACATTAAAAAGCTTCAATTTTTAATGTTAATAGATTACAATAAAATGTTTTACATTAAAAAGTTACAATTTTTAATATCATTATCTTATATAAAGAGTTTTACAATAAAAAGGTATAATTTTTAATGTTGATATTTTAAAATAAAAAAGGCTTACATTAAAAAGTTACAATTTTTAATATTGTATTTTACAGAGAAAAGATTTACATTAAAAGATTTGATTTTAATGTTGTTGAATACAAATAAAAAGGATTAGAAATGAAGTCACGTTTATATTGTCACTCCATTAAAATAAAAAAAGGAATTAACTTTTGGTTAAAGTAAAAGATTTTACTTTTTTTTAAATAAAAAAAAGAGTTTGCTTTTGTTTATATGAACAAAGATTTCAACTTTGTAATTCAAAGTTGTAACTTTGTTTGTAACGCAAAAGCTGTAACTTTATTTTGTTAATTAAATGTTGTAACTTGGTTTGTTAATCAAAAAGTTTTCATTTTCTTTGTTTTTATAAATAAAAAGATTTTAACTTTATTAATAAAAAGATTGCAACTTTATTGTAACTTTGTTAATAAAAAGGGTATGACTTTGATATGTAAATTTAATAAAAAAATTCTTTTATTATGTTGTAATGCAATAACATAAACAATAGATTTCAAACATTATTTACATTGTTTGTAAAAAAAAAGTGACAATATTTACATTTGTTTTGTAAATAGAAATTGACATTTGTTTGTAAAGCATGAAATTCACTTTTGTTTGTAAATACATGAAATTCACTTTTGTTTGTAAATACATGAATTATATATATAATGAAAAGAAATTACCTTTGTGTATTAATGAAAAGAAATCACTTTTGTTTATTAATGAAAAGTTTCATTTTTGTGTGTAATGAAAATAAGAACAAAATTAACATTTTTGTAAAAAAAGAAAGTAATGGCATTAACATTGATTTTAGTTGAAATAATAAAAATATGATATGAATGTTGGCCTAAAAACTTAGAGTTTATTACATGTAGTATTATGTATATAATATGAATGTTAACACCAAAGTCTAATTATTGTTACATGTGTTAATATGAAGTTTGACACCATATGCTGACACCAAAGTTTAAGGTGATTACATGTATTAATTTGAGGAATGGACATAATGATTGACACCCAAAATATTAGTTGTTATCACATGTAGTAATATAAAAGCGATATGAAATCGACATTAAAATGAACATTATTTTTAGCATTATGTTAATACATTGAAAATGAACATTATATTTTTTAAGTATCATGTTAATGCATTAGAAATGAATATTTTTAGGGTCATATTATTGTTACCAAAAATGAACATATATTTATTGTCACTTGGATTTCAGTAAAAAGTTAGAAACATGATGTTATGTTTTACTGTCAATTAGAATTACAGTAAAAGTTAGGAATATAAAGTTGCATTTTCATGGTCATTTTTATCCAAAGAAAAAGATTTCATGTTTAATGTAAAATTATTACATTAGAAAGGTTGGACATTAAAAATTTCATTTTTAATGTAAGTTGCTTCTATTAAAAATAATGAATTAAAGATGGACATTTTTGTCACATTTAAAGAAATGAATTAAAGATGGACATTTTTGTCACATTAAAAAAATGAATTAAAACTGGATATATTTGTCACATTAAAAGAATAAAGTAAAAAAATACACATTTTGTCATTTATAAAGGAATGAAACAAAAACATTTACTTTTGGTCATAAAAAAGGTTAAACAAAAATGTCATTTTAATGTAAATGTCGAGAATTTACATTTTTGTTTATTTAAAAAGGATTAGACAAATTTACATTTTTGTTAGTTTAAAAAGGATTAAACAAAAATGTCATTTTAATGTAAATTGGCATAAAAAGAAAGTTACATTTTAATGTAAATTGACATAAAAAGAAAGATACATTTTAATGTAAATTGGTATAAATGGAAAGGTTACATTTTAATGTCAACCGGTATAAAAGGAGAGTTACATTATAATGTAATTAGATTAAAATTATGAAGTTTACATTTCGCATGTAAAAAAAAAGTTTACATTTTTGTGTAATAAGATTTAAAAGTAAGAAAATTGCACTTTCATGTAATTAAGATTAAAAGTAAGGAAATTACATTTTCAGGTAGTTAAGATTTAAGGATAAATTTACATTTTCATGTTAAAAGATTTAAAGATTTACATTTTCATTGAAAAGGTTTAGATATGATATTTACATTTTTATGTAAATGGATTTTCATTAAAGAGAATTAGGATACGGAATTTACATTTTATGTAAATACATTTTAAATGAAAATTATAACAATATAAATTTACATTTTTATGTAAATAGGTTTTCATTAAAAGAACAAAGGTATGAGATTTACATTTTCATGTAAATAGATTTTAACTGAAAATTATATGGTCGAAATTTAAAAATATACAAAATGAAATAATCTTTTGGTTGCATAAGAAAATACTTACATTTGTTTTTGATAACAAAATTCCTTAATTTTGTTTGAAATGAAAATTAACACACAAAATTATCATTTTGTTTGTATAGAAAAGATTGACATACAAAATCATTATTTTGTTTGTAAGGGAAGATTAACTCAAAATTATTGTTTTTGTTTTGCGTTGAAATAATAACAAAGTCATTATTCTGTTACATTGAAAAAAAAATTCATTTTTGTAGAATTGAGGCTGACACCAGAATATATTGCATTTTTGTTAAAAATTGAAATGACACAGAAATCCTCATTTTTGTTAAATTAGAAATGACGCACAATAAATTGCATGTTTGTGTAAATTGAAAATAGGAAAAAAAATACATTGTTATGTTTAGGACATGTATGTGAATTAAAATAAGATAAACATTATTGTGTGTTATGTTGTATATCAAAATGTTATGAAACCAAGCGTTCTTTACTTGTTATTATTATCATAATAATGAAATGGCCGAAGAAATTGTATGTATATATAATTATATATATAAGTAAATTATAATTAAACGAATCGCGCGCGGTAGTTCGCGATTCGACAATCGTAACTTTAAATAGTTATACCGAAATATCCGACCGTCGGATTTTCCCAAAGCTGAAACCGTTAGGTTCGCCTTGGGAAGATCTTCCAAACGATATGAATTGTGTTAAAATTCAACGGCTAGATTTAGAGAAATGTGTAAAACAAATTTGGGTGAAAACAGCACCAAGGTCGCCTATTGACTTGAAGCATCGTTAAATAAAATTCAATTATTTTTATATAAATAAAAATAGAGATTAATTGTTATAAACTAATATTAACGATAAGAAATGATCTAAAATGATATATATGCGAGAATCATTTGATTGGTCAGAGTTCAATCTCATTTCAAATGATTATTCATCGATCTAAGTCAAAGAGTTGAAGACGGTGATTGAAGACCGACGATCTTCACGTCGAATGGATGAGTTACCATTGTCGCCCATGATTGGATTAGCTACCTTGAAGAGGCTACAATGGTGGCCATCCAGACTACTTGTTGATTGTTCGGATATGCGAGGTATAAGGTGCCTCTGGTATTGTTCAGACCCAGAACGAACTTGTAAATAGATGCGTGTCCGACATTGAATTTCATTCCATGTAAACTTAATTGATTTCTATTTAATATATAATTGTTTGGTGGCGGAGAATTTATTCTCTTGCTTAACACCCTCTTATATATTGATGGTTGTTGATCGCATGGCGTGAATTGTCAATGTGGCGCACCAAGATGCAATTGATCAAGGCTTTTGTTGAAAAGCAGGCCTTGTGGTTGATGATTAAAGCATAGCTTGAATAAGCATAGCTTTGTGTATTTCGTAACTTCACGAGCCTCACAACCCGGTTGAGTCTAAAACGGAGCAAGGGAATGCAGGGAGAGCATCACGTTTCTTTCTAGATAGAAGTGGTGTTTGGGTTTTACACGGCCTGGTATTTTACTTATGTGGATGGTGGAATGAGGCGCCTCAGATGTTAGGTCCTATAGGACCGGGAAACGTGTGTTCAGGAATAACTAATCCGCAAAATCGTATGTGCGGACTGGCCCTGCAGCTTTCCAAGGGTTCACTGCGGGGGATCCTGAGACATTAGCTAGAGTGTCTCAAATCGGTAAGGAGATCGTTCCTAGCCTTGAATCACGATGGAAACCCAATTCCAAATACGATCCTATGGACTTGATTGTATTACTAGTATGGAGGCATAATATATGGTAGCTATGCTTCCTAGGATTGATACATTTACTTTGAAATGTTTTTTTTTGAAACATATACACACTAATAATAATATCAAATTCGTTTTTGTCGTATCAAGCATGTTTAATCATCATAAGGTAAAACTCTATCCTCTGGTTTGCGTTCCATTGTGTGATGGGACTTGAGTCTTATGATGATTCCATTTTTCTAAAAAGCATTGCGTTGTTTAATGGTTTACTTTAATTTATGTACCGGCGATCCACTGGAATAAAACCCATTCCGCGTTAGCGGCGTGGTCCTTGGATTTGCCTTATTGCTATTAGTTATATTAGTTAAGAATTCTCACACCAGTCCCATGACTAACTCGTAGTTTGTTTCACTTTGCAAACTCGGGTGCCCCCTTTTCCACACGGGCAATCGAGTAGCTTTTTGCAGATATTTATCTCTTGAGCAGGATTCCTGATCGAAGTCTAAAGCTGTGTCCAAAGCATAGAAGTCTTCCGCTGTTTATTGTATTTAATTTTCTGTAATTTATCTTCTGTTGTAATTTTATTCGATGTACTCTGATATGTTCTTTACTCTGATGTAACATTATTGTAATGTTTATAAAAGTCTGCTATTATTGTTCTAATGTGTTGTATTCCCAGAGTTAACGTATTCGGGTTTTGAACAGTCTTAGTCGATTTTGAGATCGATTGAGTCTGGGCGAAATCCGAGTCGTTACAATTTACCATTACTAATATCATCCCTTGATAATAGTGAAGTTGTTCAAGTTGGGGTATTTTATTTACCTCTCAGACCTTGATCGACAATGTTCTTATCTTGAGATGGATAAGAGTTTGTAATACAAACTGACATCTCTTATCATAAAACCCCCCTTTTCTACCTCATTTAAAAATATGATTTTTAAATGTTAGTTCTTATATTTAGAAAAATCTATTTCTAGTTTATCCATTGAAAATTATTTCATTTATAAACATGGTTTATAAATCACTTCCTTATTTTATATTAAGCAAACTTCCATATTTAAACTTCATTTGGAATTAACTTTCAATTTATCCAACCATAATGAATATTGATTGTAAATTAACTTCCTTGTTTTAAACAAGTTTTCCCTTTCAAAAATTCATTTGAAATCCAAATTCTACTTTGCAGAAAGCAAATTTCCTTTTCATTTACCTTCGAAGATATTTAATAGTTATAACTCGTATATGTATAAACATGGAATCTGTTTCATATTATTTTAGATTATAGCTTCTAATAAATACAATTTCGATATTCCTTCTAAAAATGGTTTAATTTATTTACTTATTCTTATTCGACATAGTCGAATTTGAAATCATAAATCCTTATGGATTTTTTTGAATTCAGTTTGCATTCCGAACATCGGAATAAATTTCATTGTTTCTATTTCTGAAGCGATTCCAAATTATAAACCCCTTTTTGAAATTCATACTTGAATTTACATTTATACATTACCCATTGAAAATTTACCTTCTTTATTTATAAACATCGTTTATAAATTTCACTTTTAGTTTTACATATTGAAACCAGTTTCTATTTCGAATTTTATTTAAAATCCAATTTTCACTTTGGAAAAATAAATTTCCCTTTTCAAATTCAAATTTGAATTTAAAAATTCAATATTATCAAATGATAATATTTCTTTCCATTTAAAAACATCGTTTATAAATTTAGCTTCTTGTTTTATTATCAAAAACAAGTCAATATTTCTTAATTCATTCAAAAATCCATTTCTATTTTAAAAAGTGAATTTCCCTTTTTCAATTTAACAATCCTTTTTTTTATTTTAAATATTAACATCTTGGGCTAGTGATATTTAAGCATTCAAACCACACGATTTCAAATCATCGGTTTATAACACATCACATACGGTTATATATATGGAAACAAGCAATAATAAATTTTGAGGTATCCAGTTGGATTCCTCCAACCTGTTTTCCTACATTCACAAATGTCAAACAACATAGATAATACCAATCCTTCTTCAAGGCAGGATACCGCGGTATAGAAGGTCATCCACTCATATATCGTGGGACGATAGGGTCATCCGCTAATGATACTACGCGCATCCGCTAATGGTACTGCGGGAAATATCCAGCCATAAATATATACATATAATAACCACAACCACCAAGCCTATATATAACTAATATATAATACACAGATCGATAAATAATTTGTAAATGCAACCAAGCAGCCAACAATTTATTTTTAATGATAAAAATAAATTTTTATGTGAGATTTACTCACTTGTCTGCCGAATATCCATTAATTTCCATATTCATAGCTACGAATCTACTCGAGTGACTTTATTTTGTACCTATGACTATTTAAATTTTTCTTTAGTCGATTAAACTTTATTGATTTGAATTAGCTTATAAAATACTAAATTTCATAATGTATACCTCACTGCAAATCTACTGTCAGCCTTCAGCATACCCTATTGAACCGCGCCTTGACATTGGCCTCCCTTGCCTCCATCACAACCCACTCTAGCAGCAACACATCACCACCAAAAATTAGTTGCATACAAAATCACAAAGTATGAACATCAACCCTTCTCGCATCACCAATCATCCACAATGACAAAACTTGTTGCCACTACCATTCAAAACTCCCTTCCACTCTGCTATAAACAAACTCGGGCCCTTATCAAACCAGCACCTCAAATAACCAATTGTCAAAACCTTCTTCCCTAATTCATCATCAGTAAATGTGTCCAACTCAACTTCAGTTCATGCCTCAAAATCAGAGGAACCAACCCTTGCTGGAATATCTGCACCACCATCCCAAAAATCAAGGTCGAACTCCCCATTTTTTTCCCACTGCCAATCACGACTACACTATCAGTAAAACGAACTCCCATGAACTCCACTGGCAATTCGGTACCCAGTCCTTCCTGTAAACAACTCCTCACAATACCATCAGTAAACTTAGCACTCCCTTTCACAATATCTACTTCCAATCGAGCTTCTTCCCCAATCGCACCATGTGCTGAACCCTAACTCCACGTTGGGTTCCAGGAAAAACCACAATACTAACCATCTCAGTTCATCCATCGGTCATCCACTCCAGTCATCCTACTGCCGCACCACCAAAATTAGAAATCTGAACTCACACTTCATCCTTCAGAAAATCGATCTCCTCTAGGCCTATCAATCGATACCCGAAAAATCCGAAATCCGTCCGAATCGGTATTCGAAAATAAGGATATTATCCGATATCCGAAAAGCGGATGCGGATATCCGATATGCAAAAAAAAATTTGGTTGCGGATGTGAATATGAGGGTATCCGTATCTGAAAAATATTCGTCCAATTTGAAAGTAAGTATGTTTATAATAATTATTATCATGTTAAGTATACAACCATATTTAATCTATCATAACAAATTTTGGCACCTATTCAATATTGTAAAGAAAATTTTAGAGTACATCGAACATACCCTAACCTACTACCCACATCTATTCTTCTATTCGTTTTTTTTTATTTCAGCCGCAGTTAGAAAAAGATTTGTTCACAATATGATTGATGTATTAGTATATGATGTGTATTGATAGATTTTCATTTGAAAAACTAAGGAGGTATGGTAGTTTATGTGTAAACTTTAATTGAGAAAAGGAATGTTTAATATATGGTAGTTTAGTTCATAGATTTTAGTATAGAAAAAAAATTGTTCAATTTCGGATGTAGATATTCAGATATTTTCAGATACTCGAATATCCTAAGATTAGTGTAGCAAAAATTTTGTTCAATTTCGGATGCGGATATTCGGATATTTTCGGATATCCGAAAATATTCGCATCCTATTTTCGGATGCGGATATCCGAAAAAAATCCATGGATTCAGATACGGATGTTAACTTTTTGATATCCACAGATATCAGATGCGGATTTTAATTTTCGGATGCGGATGCGGATTCAGCCATATTCGCATCCATTTGCATTCGTTGACAGCCCAAATCTCCTCAGAACCCCAATCAAACCCATCATCGCACCTCCAGATTCATTCTGTACATCGAACTTCCCCCACCAAATGCCTACTGTCGATCCCTCATAACTACCCAATTCGAACTTCAACCAACTCGCAACAGAAGTTCTGTCCCCCACAACGTAATGACCCAATCGCACACATCAAATCCCAGGTCGGACCCCCTCTCGATGCTCCCTTAGGTCATCGCGACATACCCTCCACCATCGACGCCTCAATATGAAGTCGAGCTAAGCCCCGCGATGCCTAAATTGCGATTTGGGGTTTTATTCATGTTTATTATTATTCGGTGGATTTCGGTTTTGCGATTTACATAGGAGAAAGAAAAAACGATGGTGAAGGATTGAATTTTGTTTTGGTTTTAGAATGAGGAAGGTGAAGGCATATGGTCCGTTATATAAGCATGAGTTTTGGGAACAATATGTACAAAGCCATTAATATGTTGTTTTTCTTCATAGTAAAGGGAGGAAATAGAAGACAAGATATTAAGCTTGAGAAAAATGTTAGGTCTGCGCTAAAATTCTGTTTTAGGATGGCTTTGTCAAATAGGCTGGCAGAAACGATTTTATATTTATTTAATTTAAATTTTTGTTTTAATTAAAAACCAGAATATCTTGTAACCCTAATTCATAATCTTGAACTGATGATTTAACGCAGCAACCGACGTTTCCAACATTATAAGATATTTGGAACTTAACGGAACATATTCTGAAATTAAATTTGATCATTTATATAAACTATCAATATTAAATTGATGAATTAAATTAAATTAAATTTAGAAATATAATCAATTTCAAATAATTAAATTTATTGATAATAAACAAATATTGTCGTTCTAATTCAACATAAAATTTATTTGAATCAACTGAATTATTTCTATTCGGTTTTAAATTCTAAATTCAATTACTATCGTTTCGTATTATGATATTTCGACATATCCAATCAAATAGTGATAAATAAAATATAAAATCCATTTATATTTATATTTCAACATCTAAAACAAATTTAAATGTTTATTATAAAATAGTTAAAAATGTGAGATGTTACATTCCTTCCTTCTTAAAAGAATTTCGTCCCCGAAATTACTAAGGCAGAAGAAATGCTACAGACCCGCTAAGTTTTCAAAAGTCCACTTTGTTATAATTCAAATCCATATAGTTTTAAGTTTTCATGGGAATATTTAATTTCAATTCATTTAAATGGTTTCCATCATTTTGATTTATTTAACTTGCTTAAGTTAAATTCCAGAATTCAAATTCCCAGATTTTTTTTATTTCAAATCATCATACATTTGAATTTTTTAAATAACTTGGGTTTTTCCAACCAATTTTCATCACAAACTTTTCTAAGGTAGCAATATGTCACATAGAAACTCGAAAATGAACACGGATGATGCTGCAGTCATCATCAGAATTATTTCCCAGCCACTGAAGTGAGTTTCAATGCTTTATCACTTTTAAGAACCCATTCAAATTGATTTTATTCAAAAATACTTCTAAAACAAAGCTATATTATTTTAATATACTTTGGAAAAATATTTTCCAACTTTTCGGGATTTAAATTCCAAATTTTGTTTTTAATTCAATTTTAATTCATTTCATTTGTATAAACAAGTTTCATTTGATTATATATAACCATTTCAATTTTCAAATCTCATCTTGTTATAATAATAACAATCAACTTATCAATATATTATAATAATTTCAGGAAAAATTATTCCTTTTATTTGAAAATATAGTTTTGTGTAAAATTATTTCATTTACCCAACTTTTAAAACAATATTGTGCCAAATTACTCTGTTCAAGTGTTTATAAATCCCTATCGGCCCCGTTAGCTAAACGTGTCGATCTGGAATTTATATACCACTCAACAGATCGATCAACACAATATAAAATGGTATAAATACAAATCTACAAATACGCTCTCTCATATACATATACATACAACTCATTCTAGGGTACTACTGACCCTATCTCTAATGAGTAAACCCCACCAAAGCCTAGGTGTTCAACAACCTAAGCTCTGATACCAACTGTAGTGGCCTACAAATCCGTACTATCTGAGCTGACTAATACAACACACGTCCAACTCAAATAATACATAAATACGAGTCATTAGGGTTAAAGAAATAGAAACAAATAGAAAAAGAACAAAAGTAACAAATCAGAATCTCATAGCGGAACGAATAAAATATATTATATGACATAACTTTTGAAATATAAAATTTTATATCATATATACATACCAACATCAGAGCACAATACAATTTTGATACAGCAGAAAGTAACTATTAAATATCTAATGGTGAAGCCGCCTGCTTCAAACTCCTCCAAGTGTACCTGTAAAAGCCTAAAACACTTGATTGCCCATACAAATTTGGGCACCCAAGAGTTTAGGAAAAACAACAAATAAACTCTGGGTCAGTCATGGGACTGGTGTGAGTAAACTCCAACCATATTGTTTAACTTTAAAAATCCTTTGAAAGAAAGGGTAATAGTAAGACCGACCCACACATAAACATGGACGGTTTTTACCTTACTATAACCAAGACATTTTTAATATCAAAATCCAGTGATATTATAATATTGTCTAATCAAATAGTAGAACGCTTGCATCTCACACTGTACATATATAGTATAAAATCAAAAAACCGCTGGGCGCTTATTGGAGATTGGATTTCAACTATGACAAGGTATGGGACCACCTCCCGATCAGTGTAATCTAGAGGGGAAACACTTAGGTTCAGCAAGAACGTCTTGCAACCCGGCCACACATGACCGCCCACTCATTTAGCTTGAGTGTAGCGAATATATTGTCACCCACGGTTGTCGGCCGTCCAACCGTACTCCGTAAGATACAAAATCGAAAGAGGAATGAATATTGTATTTTCTCTAAATCGGTGACAAATATACCCTGCTTGGGTATAACCCACCTAGCCATCCTGCCTGCCCGATTTTTGTCATTTCCCAGTTGTGAGGCTTGAGGCTGCGTATATCTCTTTAGAACGTCTGGCCACCGTACACTTTGAAAGCCACATTGTCAAACCCATCAAATCACTAGTTGATCTTCCAAAAAATATTACCGGTATAAAAGCTAAGAGAAACGAATTTCTCCTCCACCAGACATAATACCTTGAAAAGATCGTCTTATGTGATCCGTTAGGAATACTCTGTCAGACATTCGTCCATACAAGTTGTCCTTGGAGTGGACAAACACAACAGCCTTTGCATTTTACTCTATCTTCGATTATCTTCAGCATAATCTAATTCGCAACGCCTATGCCTATACGGGTGGTTTGCGGATATTAAATCCAACCGATCTCTCCGTATTGACAACGATGGAAAATAAATCTTTGATAGCCGGTGATTTAACTATCAAAGGAAAATTGAACATCCATCCAAATAGTCAAACAATCACTGGCCCTTTTTATTCATTAATTATTTTTTAAATCCCTTATCAAATTCTATATATATATATATATATATATATATATATATATCGACATATTGATTTCTATTTTCAGATTTCTTAAAAATATTATAACTCCTTAAATTTTCGGAAAATTTCGCAAGCACCTACCTTGTACTGGTCAATCGTTCAAACACCAACTCGCCTCTTTAGGCCCTTTCCATTCAAAAATAAAATAAAAAAGCTAAGCGGCTTGCCGATTCGGCGCATAAAACCTCATATGGAAATTTAAACGTGTACCTTTTTGTCGGGCAATCATTATAATCTTCATTTTTCTCATTCCACGCCTGTTTAACATGCATACGCCAATTCCCAATTTATTTTAGTGAATTCAGTCTTTTTCAATTCAATTCGCTAATTAGCTCTTTTGCCTAATACACTTCCGATTTGAATATGTCATAGTCAAATATAATTTAGTTCGCTTAAACACATGTTGAATCCCATTTCTAACTTGAGTTCCATATTTAATTTCAAACTTAAATTCATAAATACGATTTACTTAACAAAGGTTAAGTTCGATTCGAAATTCCATTAACTAATTTCTTTTCAAATTAGTTACAATCCGAAAATCTGATTTTTTTTTAACAAAAATCCCTTCAGTTACTCTGCTTGAGTTCAATTTATTTGATAACTCACATCTGTATTTTTCTAAAAAGATTCGGATATTCCACTCAAAATCCTTTAAATTTATTAAATAAACTGCTATGGTTTAAAAATGATTATGGCGCTGCTTTTCTAAAAAAATGATTTTGACATAACTCAAAATCTATATGATGAAATCTAAATTTTTCTCTTCCATTAGAAAATTATTATTCAATAGGTTCGGGCATTTTTTGTTTCATCGAATTCCGACTCATATTGAGTTATATATACTGAATCGAAGTTCGAAACGCTAAATTACAAACTACTGCGCCGCGGCTAGTTCATTTAAACTATAATTTAATATAAACGTTTAAAATCTTCGTTTATAAAATAATTCAACTTCAATTTCAATAAATTAAAAATAAATTAAGCCCGTTATCCCAAATCTAACTTCACAATTCAGATTATTCAACTCGTTAATTTCTTCATGCTACATTCATAACTCAGTTACAAATTTAATCAAAACTCAACTCCTAAATTCAATTCCAATTCCTTAAATTAATTATAAAATTCGATATACTCGAATTTCAATTATAAATTCCTTTTTATGGGAATAATCAATTAATTCAACATCATTTACCATTACAAACTAATATATTCCTTGATAATAGTGAAGTAGTTCAAGTTGGGGTATTTTATTTACCTCTCATACCTTGATCGACAGCGCTCTTATCTTGAGATGGACAAGAGTTTGTAATATAAACTGGCATCTCTTTTCATAAAAATCCCCTTTTCTATCTCATTTAAAAATATGATTTTTAAATATCAGTTTCTATATTTAGAAAAATCTATTTCCAATTTATCCATTGAAAATTATTTTATTTATAAACATGGTTTATAAATCACTTCCTTATTTTATATTAAGCAAAGTTCCATATTTAAACTTCATTTGGAATTAACTTTCAATTTATCCAAAGATAATGAATATCGATTGTAAATTAACTTCCTTGTTTAAAACAATTTTCCCTTTCAAAAATTCATTTGAAATCCAAATTCTACTTTGCAGAAAGCAAATTTCCTTTTCATTTACCTTCGAAGATATTTAATAATTATAACTTGTATATGTATAAACATGGAATCTGTTTCATATTTAATTTAGATTATAGCTTCTAATAAATACAATTTTGATATTCCTTCTAAAAATAGTTTAATTTATTCATTTCTTTTTATTCGACGTAGTCGAATTCGAAATCATAGATCCTTACGGATTTATTTGAATTCAGTTTACATTCCGAACATCGGAATAAATTTCATTGTTTCTCTTTCTGAAGCGATTCCAAATTATAAACCCCTTTTTGAAATTCATAATTGAATTTACATTTATACATTACCCATTGAAAATTTCCCTTCTTTACTTATAAATAACGTTTATAAATTTCATTTTTGGTTTTACATATTGAAACCAGTTTCTATTTCAAATTTTATTTAAAAACCAATTTTCACTTTAGAAAAATAAATTTCCCTTTTCAAATTCAAATTTGAATTTAAAAATTCAATATTATCAAATGATAATATTTCTTTCCATTTAAAAACATCATTTATAAATTCAGCTTCTTGTTTTATTATCAAAACAAGTTATTATTTCTTAATTCATTCGAAATTCCATTTCTATTTTAAAAAGTGAATTTCCCTTTTTCAATTTAACAATCCTTTTTTTTATTTTAAATATTAACCTCTAGGGCCGGTGATATTCAAGCATTCAAAACACACAATTTCAAATCACGGGTTTATAACACATCACATACGATTATATATACGGAAACAAGCAATAATAAATTTTGAGGAATCCAGTTGGATTCCTCCAACCTGTTTTCTTGCATTCACAGATGTCAAAAAACATAAATAATACCAATTCTGCTTCAAGGCAGGATATCGCAGTATAGAAGGTCATCCACTCATATATCGTGGGACGATAGGGTCATCCGCTAATGATACCATGGGCATCCGCTAATGGTACTGCGGGAAATATCCAACCACTAATATATATATATATATATATATATATATAATAACCACAACCATCAAGACTATATATAACTAATATGTAATACCCAGACTGATAAATAATTTGTAAATGCAACCAAGCAACCAACAATTTATTTTTAATGATAAAAATAAATTTTTAAGTGAGATTTACTCACCTTGCCTGCCGAATATCCATTAATTTCCATATTCGCAGCTACGAATCTACTCGAGTGACTTTATTTTGTACCTATGAATATTTAAATTTTTCTTTAGTCGATTAAACTTTATTGATTTAAATTAGCTTATAAAGTACTAAATTTCATAACGTATACCTCACTGCAAATCTACTGTCAGCCTTCACCATACCCTATTGAATGGCGCCTTGACAGTAGCCTCCCTTACCTCCATCGCATCCCATTCTAGAAGCAACACATCACCATTCCCAAAAATCAATTGTATACAAAATCACAAAGTATGAACGACAACTCTTCTCGCATCGCCAATCATCCGCAATGACAAAACTTTTTGCCACTACCATCTAGAACTCCCTTCCACTCTGTTATAAACAAACTCGGGCCCTTATCGAACCAACACCTCAAATAACCAATTGTCAAAACCCTTTTCCCTAATTCTTCATCAGTAAATGTGTCCAACTCAACTTCAGATCATGCCTCAAAATCGAAGGAACCAGCCCTTGCTGAAATGTCTGCACCACCATCCCAAAAATCAAGGTCGAACTCCCCATTTTTTCCCACTGCCAATCACGACTACAACATCAGTAAAACGAACTCCCTTGAACTCCACTGGCAATTTGGTACCCAGTCCTTCATGTAAACAACTCCTCACAATACCATCAGAAAACTTAACCACTCCCTTTCACAATATCTACTTCCAATTGAGCCTCTTCCCCAATCGCACCATGTGTTGAACCCTAACTCCACGTCGATTTCCAGGAAAAACCACACTACTAACCATCTCAGTTCAACCATTGGTCATCCACTCCAGTCATCCTACTGCCACACCACCGAAATCAGAAATCTGAACTCGCACTTCATCCTTCAGAAAATCGATCTCCTCAGAACCTTAATCAAACCAATCATCGCACCTCTAGATTCATTCAGTACATCGAACTTCCCCCACCGAATTCCTACTGTCGATCCCTCAAAACTACCTAGTTCGAACTTCAACCAACTCGCAACAGACAGTTCTACCACCCACATCGTAATGACCCAATCGCACGCATCAAATCCTAGGTCGGACCCCTTCTCGATGCTCCCCTGGGTCAATGCGACATACCCTCCGCCATCGATGCCTCAATCTGAAGTTGAGCTAAGCCTCGCGATGCCTAAATCGCTATTTGGGGTTTTATTCATGTTTATTATTATTCAGTGGATTTCGGTTTTGCGATTTACAGAGGAGAAAGAAAAAATGATGGTGAAGGCATGAATTTTGTTTTGATTTTAGAATGAGGAAAGTGAAGGCATATGGTCTGTTATATAAGCGTGAATTTGGGGAACAATATGTACAAAGCCATTATTATGTTGTTTTTCTTCGTAGCAAAGGAATAAGACAGAAGACAAAATATTAAGCTCGAGAAAAATGTTAGGTCTACGCTAAAATTCTGCTTTAGGACGACTTTGTCAAATAGGGTGACAGAAACGATTTTATATTTATTTAATTTAAATTTTGTTTTAGTTAAAAACCAGAATATCTTGTAACCCTAAATTTGTAATCGTGAACTGATGATTTAATGCAACAACCGACGTTTCCAACATTATACGATATTCAGAACTTAAAAGAACATATTCTGATATTAAATTTGATCACTTATATAGACTGTCAATATTAAATTTACGAATTAAATTAAATTCGATTTAAAAATATAATCGATTTCAAATAATGAAATTTATTGATAATAAAAAAATATTGTCATTCTAATTCAACATAAAATTTATTTGAGTCAACTGAATTGTTTCTATTCAGTTTTAAATTCTAAATTCAATTACTATCGTTTCGTATTACGATATTTCGACATATCAAATATTAAATCAAATATCGATAAATAAAATATATAATTCATTTATATTTCTATTTCAACATTTAAAACAAATTAAAATGTTTATTATAAAACAGTTAAAATGCGGGACATTACAATCCCATTGAAACCATCAGGCCCACTAGCTCTATCCTTATTAAGACCAAAACACAAGCGCGTATCTCTTTCGAAGAAGGATGGACTGCAAGGTCAATACTCTTAGCAGGTAGAACCAACCTGGGAACGAAGGCAATGAAGTTCGGATCAGAGACCGAGACTGATGGCGAACCAAGAAAAGATTGAAAGTGAGAAAGGATGGTATTCTTAACTTCCTCAGGAGTGGAAGCTAAAGATAGATCGGGGAGCTCTAATTGAAGAATCTTAAGAAGTCAGTTCTTCTTACGAATGGAAGAGTGGAAGAACTTGAAGTTCGAATCCCTATCGACAAACCACTTGATCCTCGCCTTTTGGTGAAGATAGTCGTTCTCGACACGGAGCTCCGACGATTAGGCTAACTGGGCCAGGGCCCATGCCTCCTTGGTAGCAGAAGATGGGTCTTCGTTAAAAGAGGCTTGTGCAAGAACAAGAGTCTCTTCGGCTGCTCTGAGATGGTCGAAGATATTCTTGAAAACTATCACATTCCAAGACTTGAGGCAAAACCTAAGACACTTTAGCTTGCGAGAAAAAACAGCAGCAGGCGAACCAACTACTGGGGAGTTCCAAGAATCTTCCACAACACGATGGAAAGAATGATGGGATCTCCACATACTTTGAAACCAAAAAGAGGAAGGGCCAGAGCGGGATTGTGGAGAACAGTAGAGGAGCAAAGGAGCATAGTCGGAGAAGCTCCGATGCAGGTGTGAAACAGAGAAAGTGAATGAAAGGTTAAACCAACTTTCCAATCCGAAGACTCTGTCTAGCCTAGAAAGAATCTGATTCGGCCCTTCTTGGTTATTACATCAAGTAAAAGCCGAACCGATGAAAGAGACTTCGGAAAGCCCCAAGCTGACGATGAAGGCATTGAAATCCGCTATAGCCGAACGACTAGCGGTAATCCCTCCCCACTTATTATCTTGACAGGCGACGATGTTGAAGTCGCCTCCCAGAACCAAAACCAAGAACCCTAAGTCTGACAGGGCGAGGATATCATTCCAAAGAGCCAAGCGCTCTATCCTGTCGCACTTCGCATAGACTGCAGAGAACATAAAGGAAAAGAAGGAAGGAACTGAGCAGGCTACCGAAAGTAGCCGATCGGAGTCAAAAACAGGGCGGACAACCACGTCTATGGATCAAAAGATCCAAATCTTGTTTGATACTTTAGCTAAGGAACCACCAAAGCCAAGGGACAAAACAGACTTGGTGATCTCCTCTGGGCCTAACATAGGTTCCAGGAGTGCCACCATAAGGATAAAATGCTTCTTCATAATGCGCTTGAGTAGCCACAAAAGCGACATTGCATATCCCACGAACATTCCAAAAAAGGAAATTCTCCATGAAGAAAACTAAGAAAAAACGGACAGAGTCCCAACAAAAAAGAGAGCACACAAACCAGAATAAATAAAAAAGCACCACTCCAGCTCAAATAAAATACAATGTGTGACGAGTAGATATAACTATCTACTCAGACGCCGCTATAGAGCATCTGCGAATAGCGTAAGGAGTGCTAGGCGCTGCTCACTGACTACGTCGCAAGGAGCGAGAAGAAAAGCAAGTGGAATCCTCTCCGAACACAAAAAACTCCAAATTCACCTCAGATCCAGATAGAGGACAAGCAACCGACCAACCAGATCAAGAAGGACAGGAATTTTTAGTAAGTCGAGTTAAATGATCATTAATGATCGCTACCTCTTCCTTGCTAAGGAAGGGGACGTGACGGGAACACATGCAATGGATCGACACTAATGAACCATCGGACAGAACGGTACCGTAGAATCGAAAAAAACAGGAAAACCGGAAATGATAAGGAAGGAAGACCAACTAGAACAATATGGCGTGAGATTACTAATGCCGAACTGTCATTAGATTGACAGTCCCACCCAACAGGTAAAGCTCATAAGCCTGGACACCAGCAACTTAATGTGGGTACAAAACAAAGTAGGGAGGTCATCTCCCTGGTAAACCATATAATGAACCGCCCTAGGACCCTCTACATGCCTACAATAGGGAGACCACCCATCCCACAAAGTCATAACCCAGAAAGGCCGCCAACAAGACCCACGACTAACTGACAGAAAAAACTGAACCAATTGAGTCACTTTCGATACAAAAAAGGCCTCGCAGTGACTCAAGGAAGCGACCTGCACGAAACCCACATGGAAAGTTAGAAACTCAACCAAAACACAAGCTCAAGAAAAAACTGTTCGAGACTACCTGACGCCGACAACTCGAAACGGAACCCAAGGAAAAGATGAAAAGGCCAAACAAAGATCCACAGGGAAACATAAACTGATCCTGCAGACATAGCGTAATAGAACATCCAAGCCAAACATGCAAGCCGAGTTTCCAATACCCCATCACGCAAAGCCACACATGACCCATCACACTTACATCCGAGGATGAAAAACCAATGATAGGGAGCACATACGAGAGAGTGTGTCAATGCTCAACACAACACATAGAACATCAACCAAACAACAATTAAACGAGACAAGCACAAAAGAGAAAGCCAAAGGACCAAACTGGTAAACACATACAAATACAAATGGGTCAGTTGAGACCACCAGACCCGATCAAATTGGAGCAACGACATCACAGAAAAAACTTTATACTCATATTTAAAAGTTAAGTCTAACTCAACAATTGGCGACATAATGAATCTCTACCACTGGATTCTCCTTGAATTCCATCCCTTGTATAATGATAAAAAGATCCAACATTCCAGATCACTTATGCCACCAACCATGTCAACCTTTTTGTTCAAATAAAGGCCCCATATACACGTCTTTGTGTATATTTATATTTATTCTCTTATTTCTAAATATGTATATAATATTAAAAATAATAATTTTCTAATTTATACATGCGTACATATTCTAAAAATATTGTATAACATATAATTCAATACAAATTTACTCATATAGATATAATATTACATATATATAATTGTGAATAAAATAATAATATGATATATTTGTATATAGAAACATATATTAAGTATATGAATTAAAAGTATTTCTTGGCTCAAACTTGGCATAACTTGCAAGAAAAATTAATTATGTAACTTAATGTTATAAATAGAGTCAATCATATTTTTTAAATATAAATAATTACTTGTTAGTAAATTGAAATTCGAAATTTTTGAAAAAACCTCAATCATAACATACAGGTTAATTTTTTTAATGGTTTTTGGAACTAAATATTATTTTAAGAAAAATCAAACACGTTTTAATCGAAAAAATATTAATTGTTTAAAAGGCCAAATTATATAAAATAACTGAAAATTTTACATGAGTTTCTGCATAAAATAGTAATTCTAAAAATAATAAAATTGATTTTTTCATGCATTAATTATTTTATATATAATCAATAATTTGAATAACCAATAAATATTAAATAAATAAAAATGTATAAAAGGTAAATTCTTTTAAATTTCATAATTCTAACTATGTATAAATAAGTGTAAGAAAATTTCTAAGCTATATATATATTTTATATACAAGTAATTATGAGATTGAAATATACAGTAATATACATACATATTTTCAATTTTTATTTTGGAAATGGGTAAAATTTTATTAAACAACAAGTGCCAAGCTATATAAAAGATGGCTCTAAGCCACTGAACATACTTTACTTGCTAAATAATTACATAACTAAATTCATAAATAAAACCGAGTTTCCAATTTCGATATAAGTCATTACCCATTTCAGTTCCGAACTCTTTATCTCCTCCACGAAATTTCTACATTCAATCATGGAAGTTTCATAGCTAGTACATATGTATACATACATATATACATATAGTTATATATTGATAGAATTGTAATGCACGCTGATATATATAATTGGAGAATCTATTTAAACATAAAATAATGACAAAGATGTAGACACAAACAATATCAACTCTTCAATCTCCCCCTGAATTCCTCCTTCCATATAAAGGCAAACAAATATAGTGGTTCAGAATTTGTGTACCTAAATTTATGTCAAGTTTTTGTGTTCCAATAGCCACTCACACAATACATACATACTGTGAAAACCCGTAACTTCCCCGTGAAGGAAAGAGCAGTTACTATGAGAAAAACACCCAAAAGAACACAGACAGAAGGACATTTCATTGTATATTACAACAATTCCATCATATTACCAGAATATACAGAGTATTAACAAATCATATACATTATAAAATATAAGAGATTACAATACATTACATAGCAGCGGAAAATAATACAATACACAACTAGAAGAAACACACGGATATAGAGCTTTCCGAGTATCGTTCCAGCTGAAAATCAGGATCCTGTGAATATAAATCTGCAAAACCAAAACTACCAGCTGCCCGTGTCAAAATAAGGGAACCCAGAGTTTAAGTTAACACAATAAACTCTAGGTCAGTCATGGGACTGGTGTGAAAACTAAAACAGTTATTAATCTTTATTTTAAAGTTAGGTAAATCAAGGGACCACGCCGTATAACACGGAATGGGTTTCCTCCCAAGAACACCAGTGCATAAAACAACAGCGCAATGCTAAATAAAGAACAATGAAGCTATTATAAGACCCAGGTCCCATCACACAATGCAACGCAAGCCGGAGGATAGGGTTTTACCTTATAATAGCCAAAGAATGCTTGATACGTTTAAAAACACATTATTTGATACTATAATAAGTGCATAGTGTATAAAACAATTTCAATCATAAATATTAATCATAGACGACATGGGTGCCATATATCATGTCGCCATACTAGGCTCTACAATCAAAACCGCAAATGTCACGTATTTGGAAATTGGATTTCCATCTATGGACCGAGGCAAGGGATCGTCCTCTACCGAATTCGAGACTCTCTAGCCCGAGCCTCAGGCAAGCGCGTAGGTAAACCTTGGATCATCAGGGCCGGTCCACCGATGTGGATTATTATGCCTGAACACTGCGTTTCCCCGCCCTTTGGGGCGTAAATGAGCCAATGAATGACTCCATCGACTTCACATAGTCACCGATCTATCCGAGGCGCCTCGCAACAGCAACAACTACATAAGTCAAACTCGTCAGGGCATGTAAAACCACTGATGCCACTTCTAACTAGAAAGAAACGCATGTCCTCCCTGAGGTCCTTCTCCCGTTTCTGGTTCACAACCGGGGTGTGAGGCTCGCGAATCAACGCTACACAAAGCAATGCCACACAGGCCGTGCTTTGATCATTAACCACAAGACTTTTCTTTTCAATAGAAGCCCTGATCATTTGCATCTTAGCATGCCACCCAGGCAAACCACTCCATGCAACTGATATCCATCAATCACACAGAATGATAACCAATGTCAGACACACAGTCCATTTACAAGTTCGTTCTGGGTCTGAACGAAACTGGAGGCACCTTGTACCTCGCATATCCATCGATCTCCAAGTACGTCTGGACGATCACTAACCGATTCCCTTCTCTTAGGTGTACGGCCCAATCAAGATCATCAGTAATTATCCAAACGACGTGAAGACCTCCGGTCTTCAACTACCGTCTTCACCTTCGACTTATCGTCGTATCAGTTATTCAGAATGGGATAAACCCGGTCTTTCCGAAAAACTCACGTATATAATAAACAAGTGTTACATAAACACAACATACACCTCATTCCAATTCATCAGTCACTAACCGTAAATTAGTAAGAGAACAATTCCCCAAATATTAACCCGAAGGCCAAAACCAACATCAGATCAATACACAGGAAACCATTCTTCTTAGCCAACCTACAGTTGGTTTCTAAATTTCACATTCTTAGGGAAAGGTTCCCATTAATTTTATCAAAGATAAATTCTTTTAAATTTATTCTTTAATCTTCCTTTGAATATCACTTCAAACTAGTCGGGATTAGCGAACCTTACCGAAGTAATCATTTGTTTTAATTTCCCAATCCCAACCTATTCATCCTATGAAGTAAAAATGGTAATACTTCATATCTAACACCACGGTGTTAAATTCAATTACCATTTCACGTTCAAATCTAATTAAAGATTTAACTATCGCCTGGAGTAAAACTGGTGATACTCCATTCTCGATCTTTTCAATCTAATTAAAGATTCATTAAAACTCCACTTAGTTTTAATCTTTAACTGGTTTAAAGAATCAGTGTCATTTAAAACACGGTTCACGATAAACCCAAAATCACATTCCATTCTATCAGCTTTTAACCGTAAAATAGCAAGTGAGCAATTCCCTAAGTGTTAACCCCGAAGGCCGAAACCAACATCAGATCAATACCCCAGAAACCATTCAACTTAACTAAGTTTCTGATTTTTCTTAATTCTTTTGGGTCTAGGAACAGTATTATTGAAGATACCGTTCACGACTACCCAAAATCACATTCCATTAATTATCGGATTAAAGAACAAGTGTTATTTAAAACACCGTTCACGATAAACCCAAAAATCAATTCAAATTCAATTCCAATTAAATACCATTTAATTGGTACACTTCATTAAATTTAAATAAAAAGATTTAATCTTTTCTCAACTGGGTTTAAGGACAGTGTTAATGAAGACACTTTTCCCGACAAACCCAAATCACATTTGATATTGAATACATGGCTCTGAATAGAAAATATATCGGCTTATATTCAATATCAAATTCTACGACCAACAAATATCGTATTGGAAATAACGATACAGATATATCTTTCAAATGTCCATAACAATATCTGTATAATCACGAAATCCAACATCGAAATATTCCAATGATAATTTCAATTCAAATCCATTCCAATTCAATTATTGGAAATTCTGGTTTCTTTTAAAACC
This sequence comes from Allium sativum, assembly GCA_030737875.1. Lineage (NCBI taxonomy): Eukaryota > Viridiplantae > Streptophyta > Magnoliopsida > Asparagales > Amaryllidaceae > Allium > Allium sativum. The sequence continues at coordinate 537,561,178 of CM060926.1, forward strand.
ATTTCAAATCCAATTTATTTATTTAAAAATAAATAAATTATTATTCTAATTCAAAATTAGTTCATTTTGATAAAAATCTATTTTTATCTTTTCAAATATGGAGTTTTCATCCCAATTCTTCACAAATCATTTCTTATGATTTTACACAAATTATTACTATTTTTAATAATTTTATCAAGGCCCGTACAGTCGATTTCCATCAATGGCTATCGAACTGCACTTACAGCGACCTTTTCCCAATTTGATTTGGACATAATTCCAAATCCAACAATTAGGTTTCAAATTTCTAATATCCGTTAGAAAGCTTTTTTCGATACGAACCCAACGGTTCTGATTTTAGAAGAATTCGACGGTCGGATCTCCCGTAATATCCGTTCGAAGTCAATGGTCGAAATTCGCAAACTACCGCAGCGCGTTCTATTCAGGCCATTATATTATATATATATATAATATATAATATAAACTTCGTCGATTTCCTTTTAAAACGTATTTTATAAATCGTTTTAAATTTATTTTCAAAATGATTTCAAATTCAAATCAAAATCGAATCTTTCCAATATAAATTCGTTTTAAATTCATTTCCACTCAATTTCAATTCAAATCAATTTCTGTTCAATTTCAATACGTTTTAAATTCAATTCAAATCGATTTCAATTCTACTTCAATATAATTCGAATTCTTTTCAATTTAATTCGAATTTCAATTCATTTCAATTTAATTCGAATTTTGAAATCATTTTCAATATTCATTGAAAAATGAATAAAATCGATATATATATATATATATATATATATATATATCGTTCACGTTAAAATGGCGTCAATCTAATCCACACGGCTTTTTATATTTCAATAACTTCGTTATTTTATTCAACAAATGAATATTTTCTCTATTCAACACATGAACTTTTCTTTACTATTCAACAAATGAATTTTCTTTACTATTCAACAAATGAATTTTCTTTACAATTCAACAAATGAATTTTCTTTACTATTCAACAAATGAATTTTCTTTACTATTCAACAAATGAATTTTCTTTCTATTTTCCAAATTGGAATGAGGCCCAATCAATTACCATATAACGCTAATTATATGGTTTCTCTACAACACATGTATATAATAGCAACGATAAATCATCAACCATCATCCAGGGTGCATTCTACACTGTATAAGCATCAAATATAAATATTCAACGCTTATAACAGCCTGTCAATCAATCGATCGACATACAGCTAATTATTGGGATTAATGCATGTCCAATTTCATCTCAACACCCGCGTGGGGTTTCAAACAATCAAACACAAATTTTATTTGTGCAATTGGGCGATGTGTAAAATTTATCGTCCCAATCAATATCAGTCAAATCAGTGTATATAAACAAATCGTCCGATTTGTTTATAAATATTTATTTTATATACACGTTAAAAATCATATTTTTAACTATAAAATATTTTCCACTATAAAATATTTCATTTCATTCCACATCACAAAATCAAATTTCACCACATAGCAATCAAACAAACAAGTCATCCATGGTTTGTGGACGACGGGTGTCGGGTGCTACTAAACACCGTCTGCATCCTAGTATATATTTCAAACTAGAAATAAATTAAAGGTGAGGAGTTCTCACCAGCTAGCTAAACCAAACGCCGCGACTCTTCATATGTAGAAAATCTTTCGCTGCTCGCCTTTTGTCATTTTCGTCGCCCGTATTCACTATATATATAAAAATTATATTTTTATCACTTTATTTCAATCAATAAAAATCATATTTTCATTTTTACTTCATATATATTTCTAACGCTTCTTTCTATATAAAAATTATATTTTTACTTTTCTACTTCATATATAAAGATCGAATTTTTATATCATCGCTATAAAAATCACATTTTTATTTCAACATATATGTAATAAAAATCAGATTTTTGTTTCGCTACATCTATAAAAATTATATTTTTATACTCTACATCATATAAAAATTATATCTTTATCTCTTCTACATAATAAAAATCGAATTTTTATTATCTATATAATATAAAAATCATATTTTTATTATCTCTACTATATAAAAATCATATTTTTATTCTCTTCATATATATAAAAATCGAATTTTTATTCTATACATTATATAAAAATGGAATTTTTATTTCGCTTTCATAAGAATAAAAATCGTATTTTTATTCCATAACCATGTATGCAAAAAATCCCATCTTTATTCACCGACCACATCATTAAAAATTGATTCTTTACATCATTAAAAATCGATTCTTTACATCATTAAAAATCATATGTACTTGCATTAGCAAGAATAAGTAAATAATTAAATAACAAAACTTACAGTTAATCGGTGAAAGGGGGGTCGCCTGCGCTCGCTGGGGGTGGAGGAGGCGCGCGGGGCATCGGTTGGGTGAGGTGCGGCAACAACATGGTGGTTGCATGCAGAGGGGCTCGCGGATTCCGGAGTTGGTGGGGTTTCGAGATGGAGGAAGGAGGGAGAGGAGCGGGAGGAGAAGAGAGGGGGGGTTCGGTGGTGGTCGGCGCCACCTGGGGGAGTCGCGATGGGGTTGGTAGCGGTGGCTCCCCCCCCCCCCCCCCCGCTCCATTTTTTTTCTCTGAATCTCGTTTTGGGCCAGGAAGTGAGGGGGCTGAGGGAATATATAATAATATATATTATTTTATTTTCTTTATTTAATTTCAAAAAGGAACTTTTAATTTCGACCTCGAAATCAAACCCACCGACTGTCATCCATAGCTAATTACTCCCATTCCGAACACAATGGGATATGTATCGTAAGCTGATTCGATCGTTTCGATCATTTTTCATCAAAATCAACATATAACTCTATATATTGAATTTGAACGGGCATTTCAATTTACCGGGGCCACATACTAACTCGAAAAATCCTCGAAAAATATTTTCTAGCTTCGTATTGACGATACGGTCCTAACAAAACTGATCTCGTCAAATTTTGAGACCGTTTGAAAAATGGTCAATTTCCAGTTGATTAAAATAAACTAAAACTGGTCAAACGCGTTTTCCTTTGCCACGCTCACATATTGATTCGAAAAAATACGAATTTTGGAACCTAGCAATAACTTGACATCACGGATCCAACAAAATTGGTTTCGTTGAAAACCGAGGTCGTTTGCAAAATTTCTATTTTTAAGGGACAGAATCCCATAGTGACTATTCTGAATTTTCAACTAGACGTAACTTTTTATCCCCGCTATGAAATTTCAATTTTTCGGATTCGTTGGAAAGATATCCACAATTAGATTCAAATATTTTGGTTTCGCTAAAATCCGGTTTATTTTTCACCCGGTACATTTGAGACGACCCGATTTCCCGTTCTCACGGAAACAAGGTTATCTTTGGAATATAACACAGAAACATAAAATAGCAGAACAGAATTAAATAAATACACCAGAATGAACAACAAAATATACTGGATAAAAGTAATCATCAGAGTTACACGGTATACAGGATCTTACTTAGTACAAATACAGTTCAGCTATACATAAATGTCTACAGCGGAAATAAACAAAATATGTACAATAGGAGCTGAACAGCATAAAAAGAAATAAATGATAGAATCCATCTTCAGCTCCAGCTATCCAGAAAGAACCAGCTAAACCTGAATACAAGGCTGCCCGTGTAGAAAAAGGGGCACCCGAGTTTGAGAGTGAAACAAACTACGAGTCAGTCATGGGACTGGTATGAGAAATCCACTCAACACATATATAATTGGCTAATCACAGGACCACGCCACTTTCGTGGAACGGGTTTACTCCATTGGATTGCCAGTGCTTTAAAACAAATCTTTCTTTTATACATCGCTATGCTTTTTATAAAAATGAAGCCATTATAAGACTCAGTTCCCATCACACAATGCAACGCAAACCGGAGGATAGAGTTTTTACCTTATAACGGCCAAGATATGCTTGATACGAATAAAACAAAGGCATTTGATATTATTGCTAGTGTTTATATGTTTTGAAAACAATTTCAAATCATAACTATCAATCATAGACGGCATTAATGCCCCATACCACTATGTCGCCATATATAGGTATACAATCAAAATCGCATCGTCACGTATTTGGAAATTGGATTTCCGTCATGAACCAAGGCAAAAGATAGTCCTTACCGAATTCGAGACGCTCTAGCCCGTGTCCTAGGACCCAGACACAGGTGGGCCCTTGGATCGTCAGGGCCGGTCCACCGATGTGGATTAAAATTCCTGAACACTGCGTTTCCCCGCCCTTTGGGGCGTCAACGAGCCAACGAATGACTCCATCGGACCCGGATCGTCCGATCAAACCGAGGCGCCTCGCAACAGCAACAACCACATAGGTGAAAAGTATATAAATGTCAGGGCTGGTAGGTCACTGACACCACCCTAGCTAGAAAGAAACGCATGTCCTCCCTGAGGTCCTTCCTCCCGTTTTAGGTTCATACCGGGGTGTGAGGCTCGCGAATTTACGTTATACACAAAGCTACGCCACACAGGCGGTGCTTTGATCATCACCACAAGACTTCGCTTTTCAACAGAAGCCCTGATCACTGCATCTTAGCATGCCACACAGAATAAATCCTATGTCAGACACACAGTCCATTTACCAGTCCGTTCTGGGTCTGAACGAAACCGGAGGCACTAAATACCTCGCAAACCCTTCGATCAACACGTACGTCTGAACGATCACCACTCATTATCCATATTTCGGGATGCCTCCCAATCAGGACCTCGGTTACCATCCAAACGAGTTGAAGATCTCCGGTCTTCGACCATCGTCTTCATCTTCGAATTTCAATCGTCGGTCGATTATTCGAAATGAGAATTAACTCGGCCTTTTCAAATAATTCACGTATATTTAGAATTTCAAATCGATTTATTTCAATGGTTAAATTATTCGACAACACCAATTGTGTTCTTTATATAGTTTTCACACCAAACACATTCAACCATCAAACATCACATAAATCAAGCAAATTCAGTTTATTTCCATTCCATATCGCTTACGATATTTTATAACTATTTATCGCTATTTTTTTTATTTTTTTTAAAATAGCCATTCTATTCAAAACGACGCTTCGGGCCATAAGGCGGCCGTGGCGCTGTTTTTCTTTAGATTTGATTTACACATATCTGAAAATCTAACTGTTGGATCTTCACAAAATTTACATCATTAGAAAGGTCTTTTCAAAACGAATCCAACGGTTCCAATTTCGGGAAAATTCGACGGTCGGATCTCCCGGTACAATCGTTTGAATTTCCGATTTCAAAATACGAACTGCAGCGTCGTTATTCGATTAAATATATAATTATATTTATATATATATAAATATAATCGCTCCTGGCGCTGTTTTTCTTCAGATTTGAATTAAACATTCCAGACAATCCAACCGTTGGATTTTTACAAGGTTGGTGCCGTTGGAAAGATTATTCCAAGGCGAACCCGACGGTTGAGATTTCGGGAAAATCCAATGGTCGGATTTCCCGCACTAGTCGTTTGAAATCACGGTTTCAAAATACGAACTGCACGGCCTCGTTTCGTTTTAATTTTATTTATATTTATATATTTATATAAATATAGTTCATTCAACCATTACAATATCGTTTTCACTTCAAATATTTTTCTAACTCCTTAAATTTTGGAAAAATTTCGCCATAACCTCCCCTGCACCGGGAGCGTCGGGAAATCGCAAATAGCGTCCCGGTCCTTCTAATCTCAAAAAGAAAAAGAAAAAGCCAAGCGGCTAGCCAACAGGCTCAAAATCATCACCCAAACAAATCAGTAAATGTGTACCTATTTGTCGGGCACAAATTTTATTCCTCTTCTCTAGCCCCTTTGCTATAACCTGTTCAATGAATATGCATGTACATATATATACAGTCCATATCATTTTTCATTTTCTATTCAACTTCATATTTGATTTCTATTTGGTTTAAAAACACCATTCATTCTAATGTTACATAAATAGGTGCAAATCATTTCATTAGCTAATTAATGAATATTTCAACTCATATATGTTTATTTTGAACAAGTGGCTATTTTTAACACTTCACATTTCAATGATTTATGCATACAATAAAAAGGTGATTTTTATTGTAAAACAATCCATTTCAAAACACTATTTTTCTATATAGTTCATATAGTCGATAAAAGGTGATTTTTATTATCAAACGATTTATTTCAAAATATGAATACCATTCAACACATGAATTTCTAAACAACGAATGAATATCAATTCAAGACATGAATGTTTTCTATAGTTTCTATATATAGATAAAAATGTGATTTTTGTTATCGAACAATTTATTTCAAAATATGAATACCATTCAACACATGAATTGCTAAACAACGAATGAATATCAATTCAACACATGAATGTTTTCAATAGTTTTTATATATAGATAAAAATGTGATTTTTATTATCGAACAATTTATTTCAAAATATGAATACCATTCAACACATGAATTTCTAAACAACGAATGAATATCAATTCAACACATGAATGTTTTCAATAGTTTTTATTATCGAACAATTTATTTCAAAATATGAATACCATTCAACACATGAATTTCTAAACAACGAATGAATATCAATTCAACACATGAATGTTTTCAATAGTTTTTATATATAGATAAAAATGTGATTTTTATTATCGAACAATTTATTTCAAAATATGAATACCATTCAACACATGAATTTCTAAACAACGAATGAATATCAATTCAACACATGAATGTTTTCTATACAATGAATAAATATAATTTAAGCATATGAAAATAATTCAAACACACAAATATTATTCAAAATTTCGGCAGCATAACGGCAGGGTAGTTACACCGGCACCGTCCCTAGTACGGCTCCTCGCTCTACCTTAAAACCTCGCGGTTTTTGACAATGGGAATCATGCATCTAGTTCGCACGCAGGCGGCATGTATATATTTATTTCATTTCCACAAACTAATCCTATGTGGTTCCAACCAAATATTTCTCAACCACAAATGGGTATTTTTCAACCACAATCAATCCAATATCAATCACAAACAATCCCAAACAATCATTCAATTTTCACCACAAATTTCAACCAATAAATATCGTCCATGGTTTGTGGACGAGGGGGCGTATATATATATATATATATATATATATATATTTATATATAGCAATTTATATATAGCTATTCACATTCAATTTCAACACATATATATATATAATTTTTAAATCAGAAATCTCACCAATAGCTATCCAACTGCACGACACTTCTTAATAGAAATCTTCGCCTATTTGTCGCTTTCACCCGTATTCTCTGCATATGTAAAAATAGAATTTTTACTATGCTATTCAATATATAAAAATCGAATTTTGACTTCGCTATTCAATATATAAAAATATGATTTTTACTTTTGCTTTCACATATAAAAAATATGATTTTTACTTTAAAACAAAATCCGTTTTCTAGTTTATAAATCATTTTAAAATCAGTTTTTCTCTTTTATAAAAATGCAGTTTTACTTTTATAAAAATTTCAGTTTTAAAATTCTTTTATAAAAACAGTTTTACTTTTATAAAAATTTCAGTTTTAAAATTCTTTTATAAAAACAGTTTTAAAATTATTTTATAAAAACAGTTTTATTTTATTTTTAAAAGAAAAATCAGTTTTCTATTTTTCTATCAGTTTTCTTTTTATATAAATTTCTGTTTTAATACTAAAAAAAAATTTCCGTTTTATACTTTCAAAGACTCGGTTTTTATACTTTCAAAAAAACTCAGTTTATAAAAATAAAAATAAAATTAAAAACTTACAGAGGATCGGGGGGGGGGGGGGGTCAGTCGGAGCTAGCGCGATTTGGGGGGGCTTCGACGTCTTCGATCGTCGGAGGGGGGGAGAGCGGCTTCGATGGAGAAAAGGCGGCGGCGACTGCGGGGGGGTTCGATCGCCTGCTTAGGGTTTTTTTTTCTTTTTTTTTTTGTTTTCTGGATTGTGAATCGGGGGGGGGGGGGGCAAGCGGGAGATAAGGAGGGAAGGGGGGATTAAAATATATATATATTTTTTTTATTTAATTATTTAATTTTGCAAATAGGTTGACTTTCATCCACGACCTCGAAACGAGGCCCACCGCCTGTCGCCCATAGCGTTTCACCCCCATTCCGAACACAATGGGATATGTATCGCAAGCTGATTTGATCGTTACAATCAGTTTCCTTTTGAATTTTCATTTAAATCACTATATTGAATTTTAAACGCACATTTCAAATTACCGGGGTCACATACTAACTAGAAAAATTCTAGAAAAATATTTTCCAGCTTCGTATTGTCGATACGGTCCTAACAAAACTAGTTTCGTCGAATTCTGAGACTGTTTGAAAAATGGCCAATTTCCAGTCGATTAAAATCAACTGAAACCGGTCAAACGCGTTTCCTTTTGCCACGCTCACATATTGATTCGAAAAATTATGAAATTTGAAACCTAGCAATAACTTGACACTGCGGATCTAACAAAAGTGGTTTCGTCGAAATCCGAGGTCATTTGCAAAATGTCCATTTTTAAGGGCCTGAATTCCATAGCGACTATTCAGAATTTTCAACTGGACATATCTTTTGATTCCCGCTATCAAATTTCGATTGGTCGGATTCGTTAGAAAGATATTACCAATTAGATTCAAATGTTTTTGGTTTCACTAAAATCTGGATTGTTTTGCACCCGGTATATTCAATTGAAGTTTGAAATCGAATTATCGAACTACCGCGCCATTTTCAATTCTATATATAATTATATTTAATTATATTCATTTTCAAATGTCGATTCAACTCAGTTTTCATCGCCATTGTTTAAAATATTTATTTTAAATATTTAAAATCCATTATTTTAGCCAATTAAAAATTTTTAAATTGGTTCAGATTTTCTGGGTCGTTACAATCTCCCCCACTTAAAACTTTTCGTCCCCGAAAAGGAATAAAGTCGAAAGTGGTTTGATAAATCCATAATCACACAACACAACAATCAATTTGTTTTTAATATTCAGAGTATAGAATAAATAGTGCACATCCATGGGAAGAAAATAGCAACAGAATAGAGAATTAAATGGTAATGCAAAGTATGGTAAATGTACCTTGCACCCGGGTCAATCAGAGATATCTACTCGGCATCTAGGATAAGCTTTCTGAATGCTCTCCTCAGTTTCCCAAGTACAATCGCGCGGATCTCCACTCCATTGCACTTTGACTAAGTGAACCTTCTTGTTCCTCAGCTCTTTGGTTTCTTTGCCGATAATCTTTAGCGGCTCTCGCCTCACGGCTAGTTCTAGAGTAATTTCAATATCTTGCTGAGCTGCTTCTTCCACGATCAAGTCTGGATCATGAACGTGCTTTCGAAGTTGAGATATATGAAATACATCATGAACTCCAGGCAACCAATCAGGAAGTTTGACCCGGTAAGCGAGAGTTCCGATCCGTTCCAGAATAGGAAACGGACCAATAAATTTGGGCGCTAGCTTTCCAGTTTTACCGAACCGGATTACTCCTCTCATCGGCGATACTTTCAAATATACATAGTCGCCTACTTCGAAGGATATATCTCTTCTTCTTTTATCGGCGTAGCTCTTTTGTCGGCTTTGAGCGGCGAGTAATCGCTTCTTAATAAAATCGACTTTGTCGGCAGCTTCTCGGATCATATCAGGACCCAACACAAGTCTATTACCTGGCTCGACCCAACAAGCAGGAGATCGGCACGGTCTACCATACAATGCTTCGAATGGCGACATTGTCAGACTCGCCTGGTAGCTGTTGTTATAAGAGAATTCAGCCAAATGCAGGTTGTCTTCCCATGATCCACCGAAATCTATAACACAAGCCCGCAATAGATCTTCTAAAATGCGATTCACCCTCTCAGTCTGACCGTCTGTCTGAGGATGATAAGCGGTGCTCAAGTTTAACTTCGTTCCCAGCTCGACTTGAAATGCTTCCCAGAATTTGCTAGTGAATATTGTATCCCTATCACTGACTATACTGAGTGGCACTCCATGTAGTCTAACTATTTCCCTGAAGTATATCTGCGCCAGACTCTGAGCGGTTCTATTTGATTTGACAGGTATAAAATGGGCGGTCTTCGTGAAGCGATCTACGATCACCCAAATACTGTCATTTCCCTTTCTGGTTCTGGGCAAACCATCAATGAAATCCATAGAAATATGTTCCCACTTCCAGCCAGGAACTTCTAGCGGTTGTAATAATCCAGCCAATTTCTGTTGGTCGCTTTTAACTAGCTGGCAAGTAGGGCATCGGCTAACATATATTGAAACATCTCTTTTCATAGCCTTCCACCAGAATGTTCTTTTGAGATCGTTATACATTTTGGCCACGCCAGGATGGATACTCAGCTTGGACTTGTGACACTCGTCTAACACTTCCCTTTTTAACTCTGGGATGTCAGGAACACAAATCCTTCCTTTTAATCTCAAGGTCTCGTCGTTATCTATTTGAAAACATGAGGGTTCGCCTTTCTTAATCCTTTTGATCATATCTTTTATAAAGTTATCCTCTTTCTGAAGAATAGATATTTTGTCAATCATGGAAGTCGTGATAATAAAGCTGGCGATCATTACATTCTTTCTGCTTAGCGCATCGGCCACGACATTGGCTTTTCCTGGAGTATATATTATTTCAAAGTCATATGCTGCAAGAAACTCCAGCCAACGTTGCTGTCTCAGATTTAAGTCCTTCTGAGTGAACAGATACTTTAACGACTGGTGATCTGTAAACAGTTCAAATCTCTCGCCCAGAAGATAGTGTCTCCAGATTTTCAAAGAGAATATGATAGCCAATAACTCAAGATCATGAGTTACATAGTTTTTCTCGTGCGGCTTCAGTTGACGGCTAGCATAAGCAATTACTTGGCCTCTTTGCATTAACACTGCTCCAAGGCCTTCTCTAGACGCATCAGTCCAGACTTTTAAATCCTGGTTGCCATCAATGATGGTTAACACTGGAGCTGTCGTTAATCTCAACTTCAGCTCTTCGAAAGCCTCCTCACTCTCTTGAGTCCATTTAAATTTAGAATGCTTCTTTGTAAGCTTCGTTAAGTGACCAGATATCTTCGAAAAGTCTTTAACGAACTTTCGGTAATAGCTAGCCAATCCGAGAAAACTGCGGACTTCAGTGGGAGTACTGGGCTGTTTCCAATTCTGAATAGCTGTGATTTTGCTTGGATCCACAGCGATTCCATCTTTCGATACGACATGGCCCAGAAATTTCACTTCATCTTGCCAGAATATACATTTGGAAAACTTGGCTTTCAATACATTCCTTCTGAGGATTTCTAGAACCTGTTCCAGATGTTTTTCATGCTCGGCCTTTGATTTTGAGAAGATTAGAATATCATCAATAAAAACCAGAACAAATTTATTCAATACTCCCCTAAATACTCGGTTCATTAGATCGACGAAGTAAGCTGGAGCGTTACATAAGCCGAACGGCATTACTAACCACTCGTAGAATAAGTCGGGGCCTCTGAACGCTGTCATTGGAACACACTCTTCGGCTATTCGAAGTTGATGGAAGCCTGTAGCTAGGTCCATTCGTGAGAATACTTGTGCTCCATTTAATCGATCCAACAAATCATCAATCCTTGGCAATGGATACTTGTTCTTTATTGTCTGCTTGTTTAGATCACGATAATCCACACATAGACGAAGAGTACAGTCAGATTTTGGGACAAATACCACTGCTGCACCCCAATCAGAGAAACTAGGCCTGATCAGACCTTTCCATACTAGCTGTCGGGTTTGATTGTCCAATTCCTCTTTCTCTTTCAAGGACATTCTTCGAATAGCGTGAACTACCGGCCTTGCATTGGGAATTAAAGCAATTTTGAAATCTATTTCTCTCTGCGGAGGTAAACGAACAACTTCCTCAAACACATCCGCATAATTCTTGACGACAGGAATATCTTTGATGAGGTCAGGAATATTCTCAGTGATTTCTGGGATATTTTCTATTTGGGCTGGAGAAACATTCAAAGCTGCCCAGAAGTCTTTTCTATTAGCATTCTGACCTTCACAGGGAATGGTTATATAATCGCCTGATTTAATCTTCGCCTTTACGACTCTGTCGGCGCATTTGACTTCAGCTTCATATTTGGTCAGCCAGTCTAACCCCAAGATAAGATCAAACTCTTTAAAATTCATGACGACTGCGATGGTAGGAAACCGATAACGAGAGAAAGAAACTGGCACTCCACAAACCCAACTAAGGTCAATGGAACCCCCAACCGGATTCTGGACAGTCATTGGTTCCTTCAGCTTTTTCAAATTCAAATCCAGTTTCTTAGCTGCATCTTGGGCAATGAAGCTTCTTGATGCGCCTGTGTCAAACAGTACTTTGACTGGAATGTTTTTGACAGTAAGCGTGCCTTCTAAAACATCGGGCCTTTCTTGATTAGCTGAGGGCTCGGAAGTTTCTGCTACTTCATTCACTTGAACCTTTTCAGTCTTTCTGAACAGCGGGCAATTTTTCTCAATATGACCAGCTTGATGGCACTTCCGGCATTTCCTACCTTCTCGAGCCTTCCCACCGGGTTTGAATCCACTTTTGACTCGTTTCTTTAAGGGCCCGCAGTTTATCGACAAATGCCCCTTCAGATGGCAGTTAGAGCAAGTGGTAGTCGTTGCCGGTTCCTTTTCATCTCTAGCCCTTTTTCTATTGACACTGGGCTTCTTACTGGCTTCAGGAATATCAATTTCAGACTCTGCTTTGTCACTACAACAGACTTCTTCTTCGTCGCGCAACATTCCTTTCTTATAGAGATCTTCATACTGATAAGCCATATAAATCATTTCAGAAAAAGGAAGCTTCACATGCCCCAATACTTTATTCTGGTATTTCCTTTGAAGCCCGTGAATAAATCTCATATTTTTCCTCTTCGGATTTTGAATTAGATGAGGAGCAAAGTGAGCAAGTTCGTTGAATTTCTTATGATATTCCGGAATGGTCATATCACCTTGTATTAGATAAGAAAATTCATCACATAATCTCTCGGTTACTTCGGGAGGAGTAAATCTTTCTAAGAAAATCACTTTGAATCTGTCCCAGGTGATATCACCTTCTGGATTATTTTTGATGATTGTTTCCCATCAGATTAAAGCTTCCTCTTTGAGCGCCCAAGATGCTACTAACCGTTTCTGGTCATCTCTCAGCTGGATATGCTCAAAGATTTTTTCGACAGAACTCATCCAAGCTTGAGTTTGAATAATAGATTCATTGCCCGAGAATTTTTCTCCACCCAGATTTCGATATCTCTTGAATAGAGCCTCTAGATCGGGTTTTGTATTTCTTCTGTTTCTGGCACTCATTTTTCTAGTACTTCTGCAATTAGCAGATCAAGTGTCAGGTCACAGAAAAGAAAATTTTCAAACATAGAAACATATATTTCAAATGTAAATGTGTCTATCGAGGTGTAATTTATTCTGCTTTACTCATACTAGGATATTGCTGATCCTATCTGTATAGAGTTACCCGTCCTAGAACACTACTGGTTCTATTTCTGACGAGTTCGTTCAAATGTTATATTCCAGAACTAAGCTTAACCAAAGCTCTGATACCACGTTGAGACGACCTGATTTCCCGTTCTCACGGAAACAAGGTTATCTTTGGAATATAACACAGAAACATAAAATAGCAGAACAGAATTAAATAAATACACCAGAATGAACAACAAAATATACCGGATAAAAGTAATCATCAGAGTTACACGGTATACAGGATCTTACTTAGTACAAATACAGTTCAGCTATACATAAATGTCTACAGCGGAAATAAACAAAATATGTACAATAGGAGCTGAACAGCATAAAAAGAAATAAATGATAGAATCCATCTTCAGCTCCAGCTATCCAGAAAGAACCAGCTAAACCTGAATACAAGGCTGCCCGTGTAGAAAAAGGGGCACCCGAGTTTGAGAGTGAAACAAACTACGAGTCAGTCATGGGACTGGTATGAGAAATCCACTCAACACATATATAATTGGCTAATCACAGGACCACGCCACTTTCGTGGAACGGGTTTACTCCATTGGATTGCCAGTGCTTTAAAACAAATCTTTCTTTTATACATCGCTATGCTTTTTATAAAAATGAAGCCATTATAAGACTCAGTTCCCATCACACAATGCAACGCAAACCGGAGGATAGAGTTTTTACCTTATAACGGCCAAGATATGCTTGATACGAATAAAACAAAGGCATTTGATATTATTGCTAGTGTTTATATGTTTTGAAAACAATTTCAAATCATAACTATCAATCATAGACGGCATTAATGCCCCATACCACTATGTCGCCATATATAGGTATACAATCAAAATCGCATCGTCACGTATTTGGAAATTGGATTTCCGTCATGAACCAAGGCAAAAGATAGTCCTTACCGAATTCGAGACGCTCTAGCCCGTGTCCCAGGACCCAGACACAGGTGGGCCCTTGGATCGTCAGGGCCGGTCCACCGATGTGGATTAAAATTCCTGAACACTGCGTTTCCCCGCCCTTTGGGGCGTCAACGAGCCAACGAATGACTCCATCGGACCCAGATCGTCCGATCAAACCGAGGCGCCTTGCAACAGCAACAACCACATAGGTGAAAAGTATATAAATGTCAGGGCTGGTAGGTCACTGACACCACCCTAGCTAGAAAGAAACGCATGTCCTCCCTGAGGTCCTTCCTCCCGTTTTAGGTTCATACCGGGGTGTGAGGCTCGCGAATTTACGTTATACACAAAGCTACGCCACACAGGCGGTGCTTTGATCATCACCACAAGACTTTGCTTTTCAACAGAAGCCCTGATCACTGCATCTTAGCATGCCACACAGAATAAATCCTATGTCAGACACACAGTCCATTTACCAGTCCGTTCTGGGTCTGAACGAAACCGGAGGCACTAAATACCTCGCAAACCCTTCGATCAACACGTACGTCTGAACGATCACCACTCATTATCCATATTTCGGGATGCCTCCCAATCAGGACCTCGGTTACCATCCAAACGCGGTGAAGATCTCCGGTCTTCGACCATCGTCTTCATCTTCGAATTTCAATCGTCGGTCGATTATTCGAAATGAGAATTAACTCGGCCTTTTCAAATAATTCACGTATATTTAGAATTTCAAATCGATTTATTTCAATGGTTAAATTATTCGACAACACCAATTGTGTTCTTTATATAGTTTTCACACCAAACACATTCAACCATCAAACATCACATAAATCAAGCAAATTCAGTTTATTTCCATTCCATATCGCTTACGATATTTTATAACTATTTATCGCTATTTTTTTATTTATTTTAAAATAGCCATTCTATTCAAAACGACGCTTCGGGCCATAAGGCGGCCGTGGCGCTGTTTTTCTTCAGATTTGATTTACACATATCTGAAAATCTAACCGTTGGATCTTCACAAAATTTACATCATTAGAAAGGTCTTTTCAAAACGAATCCAACGGTTCCAATTTCGGGAAAATTCGACGGTCGGATCTCCCGGTACAATCGTTTGAATTTCCGATTTCAAAATACGAACTGCAGCGTCGTTATTCGATTAAATATATAATTATATTTATATATATATAAATATAATCGCTCCTGGCGCTGTTTTTCTTCAGATTTGAATTAAACATTCCAGACAATCCAACCGTTGGATTTTTACAAGGTCGGTGCCGTTGGAAAGATTATTCCAAGGCGAACCCGACGGTTGAGATTTCGGGAAAATCCAATGGTCGGATTTCCCGCACTAGTCGTTTGAAATCACAGTTTCAAAATACGAACTGCACGGCCTCGTTTCATTTTAATTTTATTTATATTTATATATTTATATAAATATAGTTCATTCAACCATTTCAATATCGTTTTCACTTCAAATATTTTTCTAACTCCTTAAATTTTGGAAAAATTTCGCCATAACCTCCCCTGCACCGGGAGCGTCGGGAAATCGCAAATAGCGTCCCGGTCCTTCTAATCTCAAAAAGAAAAAGAAAAAGCCAAGCGGCTAGCCAACAGGCTCAAAATCATCACCCAAACAAATCAGTAAATGTGTACCTATTTGTCGGGCACAAATTTTATTCCTCTTCTCTAGCCCCTTTGCTATAACCTGTTCAATGAATATGCATGTACATATATATACAGTCCATATCATTTTTCATTTTCTATTCAACTTCATATTTGATTTCTATTTGGTTTAAAAACACCATTCATTCTAATGTTACATAAATAGGTGCAAATCATTTCATTAGCTAATTAATGAATATTTCAACTCATATATGTTTATTTTGAACAAGTGGCTATTTTTAACACTTCACATTTCAACGATTTATGCATACAATAAAAAGGTGATTTTTATTGTAAAACAATCCATTTCAAAACACTATTTTTCTATATAGTTCATATAGTCGATAAAAGGTGATTTTTATTATCAAACAATTTATTTCAAAATATGAATACCATTCAACACATGAATTTCTAAACAACGAATGAATATCAATTCAAGACATGAATGTTTTCTATAGTTTCTATATATAGATAAAAATGTGATTTTTGTTATCGAACAATTTATTTCAAAATATGAATACCATTCAACACATGAATTGCTAAACAACGAATGAATATCAATTCAACACATGAATGTTTTCAATAGTTTTTATATATAGATAAAAATGTGATTTTTATTATCGAACAATTTATTTCAAAATATGAATACCATTCAACACATGAATTTCTAAACAACGAATGAATATCAATTCAACACATGAATGTTTTCAATAGTTTTTATTATCGAACAATTTATTTCAAAATATGAATACCATTCAACACATGAATTTCTAAACAACGAATGAATATCAATTCAACACATGAATGTTTTCAATAGTTTTTATATATAGATAAAAATGTGATTTTTATTATCGAACAATTTATTTCAAAATATGAATACCATTCAACACATGAATTTCTAAACAACGAATGAATATCAATTCAACACATGAATGTTTTCTATACAATGAATAAATATAATTTAAGCATATGAAAATAATTCAAACACACAAATATTATTCAAAATTTCGGCAGCATAACGGCAGGGTAGTTACACCGGCACCGTCCCTAGTACGGCTCCTCGCTCTACCTTAAAACCTCGCGGTTTTTGACCATGGGAATCATGCATCTAGTTCGCACGAAGGCGGCATGTATATATTTATTTCATTTCCACAAACTAATCCTATGTGGTTCCAACCAAATATTTCTCAACCACAAATGGGTATTTTTCAACCACAATCAATCCAATATCAATCACAAACAATCCCAAACAATCATTCAATTTTCACCACAAATTTCAACCAATAAATATCGTCCATGGTTTGTGGACGAGGGGGCGTATATATATATATATATATATATATATATATATATATATATACATATATTTATATATAGCAATTTATATATAGCTATTCACATTCAATTTCAACACATATATATATAATTTTTAAATCAGAAATCTCACCAATAGCTATCCAACTGCACGACACTTCTTAATAGAAATCTTCGCCTATTTGTCGCTTTCACCCGTATTCTCTGCATATGTAAAAATAGAATTTTTACTATGCTATTCAATATATAAAAATCGAATTTTGACTTCGCTATTCAATATATAAAAATATGATTTTTACTTTTGCTTTCACATATAAAAAATATGATTTTTACTTTAAAACAAAATCCGTTTTCTAGTTTATAAATCATTTTAAAATCAGTTTTTCTCTTTTATAAAAATGCAGTTTTACTTTTATAAAAATTTCAGTTTTAAAATTCTTTTATAAAAACAGTTTTACTTTTATAAAAATTTCAGTTTTAAAATTCTTTTATAAAAACAGTTTTAAAATTATTTTATAAAAACAGTTTTATTTTATTTTTAAAAGAAAAATCAGTTTTCTATTTTTCTATCAGTTTTCTTTTTATATAAATTTCTGTTTTAATACTAAAAAAAATTTTCCGTTTTATACTTTCAAAGACTCGGTTTTTATACTTTCAAAAAAACTCAGTTTATAAAAATAAAAATAAAATAAATAAAATAAAATTAAAAACTTACAGAGGATCGGGGGGGGGGAGAAAAGGCGTCGGCGGCTTCTTCTGGGGGGGGTCTTCGCAGCCGTCGAGACGGGGGGGGTCAGTCGGAGCTAGCGCGATTTGGGGGGGGCTTCGACGTCTTCGATCGTCGGAGGGGGGGGGGGGGGAGAGCGGCTTCGATGGAGAAAAGGCGGCGGCGACTGCGGGGGGGTTCGATCGCCTGCTTAGGGTTTTTTTTTTCTTTTTTCTTTTTGTTTTCTGGATTGTGAATCGGGGGGGGCAAGCGGGAGATAAGGAGGGAAGGGGGGGGTTAAAATATTTTTTTTTTTATTTAATTATTTAATTTTGCAAATAGGTTGACTTTCATCCACGACCTCGAAACGAGGCCCACCGCCTGTCGCCCATAGCGTTTCACCCCCATTCCGAACACAATGGGATATGTATCGCAAGCTGATTTGATCGTTACAATCAGTTTCCTTTTGAATTTTCATTTAAATCACTATATTGAATTTTAAACGCACGATTCAAATTACCGGGGTCACATACTAACTAGAAAAATTCTAGAAAAATATTTTCCAGCTTCGTATTGTCGATACGGTCCTAACAAAACTAGTTTCGTCGAATTCTGAGACTGTTTGAAAAATGGCCAATTTCCAGTCGATTAAAATCAACTGAAACCGGTCAAACGCGTTTCCTTTTGCCACGCTCACATATTGATTCGAAAAATTATGAAATTTGAAACCTAGCAATAACTTGACACTGCGGATCTAACAAAAGTGGTTTCGTCGAAATCCGAGGTCATTTGCAAAATGTCCATTTTTAAGGGCCTGAATTCCATAGCGACTATTCAGAATTTTCAACTGGACATATCTTTTGATTCCCGCTATCAAATTTCGATTGGTCGGATTCGTTAGAAAGATATTACCAATTAGATTCAAATGTTTTTGGTTTCACTAAAATCTGGATTGTTTTGCACCCGGTATATTCAATTGAAGTTTGAAATCGAATTATCGAACTACCGCGCCATTTTCAATTCTATATATAATTATATTTAATTATATTCATTTTCAAATGTCGATTCAACTCAGTTTTCATCACCATTGTTTAAAATATTTATTTTAAATATTTAAAATCCATTATTTTAGCCAATTAAAAATTTTTAAATTGGTTCAGATTTTCTGGGTCGTTACAACATTCATTTGAAGTTTGAAATCGAATTTTCAAACTACCGCGCCATTTTCAATTCCTTTTATAATTTAAAAAAAATATTTATATTTTAACGACGACGTATATAAATATATACATTCTAATTCTATTCAAAATAAATTTCTCATCGCTATTATTTAAAATAATTCATTTTAAATATCAAAATTCACTAAAATTGCCAAAATAAAAATTTTAAATTTGTTTAGATTTCCGGGTTATTACAATCTCCCCTACTTAAAACTTTTCGTCCCGGAAAAGGAACGAAGCCGAAGGTTGTTTAACAAATCAACTCAACTTCCATTATTTTCTTTACGACTTAAGTTCTTAAACTTTTCAGTTTCTAAGAACTTTTCAATTTTTTCAAAAATTTGGCTAGCACCCTAAATGTTCGAAAAATTTCGCCATAACCTCCCCTGCACCGGGGACTTCGGGATATTTCATATAGCCTCCCATGGCCTTCTTCAATCCAAAAGAAAAAGAAAAAGCCAAGCGGCTAGCCAATTGGCTAATAAAATCATCATCACCCAAACAAAACAGTAAATTATGGTAAACATGTACCTATTTGTCGGGCAAACAATTTTATTCTTCTGCTGTAGCCTCCTTGCTATGACCTATTCAATAGATATACATGTACATGCATACAAATGCGATAAATTTTCAATACAACTAACTATTTGGTTCAATTTGGCTAAAGGTTCAACTTTCTAATTAATCACAACTATAATCAAATAACACAATCATCAATCAATTAGTTGATTAACGTTTCAAATTCATAACTTTGATACATAGTCCAAAAATCAGATTTTTGATGCCAAATCAAAACAATAAGTCCAATCTAGTTTTGGTTCTCACACCAGTCTAATGGAAATATATAGATATCACACTTTCGAAACTCGAACACTGATTCTGATGATGTAGCTACAATCATCAGAATCATCTACGGGTGACTAGAGTGTGGATCTATATCTATCCAGTATATTAAAACTACAAATACATGCGGATCAGACGTATATGCAAAATCTATATATACTGGATTACCCAAATTCAAATATAATAAATAATCACATACGTATAATTTAATTTAATTTTCAAAACAAAATTTGTTTTCATTTTAAAATATACTCTTCATACTCGTTCTAGGATACTACTGATCCCATCTCTAACGAGTCATTCTCATTGGATATTACTAATCCAATCTCTGATGAATTCTTTCGTATGGTTCTAGTGTGTCTTGTTTTCAAGCTTTGTAAACCAAAAGTCTGATACCAACTGTGAAAACCTGTAACTTCCCCGTGAAGGAAAGAGCAGATACTATGAGAACAACACCCAAAAGAATGCAGACAGAAGGACATTTCATTGTATATTACAACAATTCCATCAGATTACCAGAATATACAGAGTATTAACAAATCATATACATTATAAAATATCAGAGATTACAATACATTACATAGCAGCGGAAAAGAATACAATACACAACTAGAAGAAATACGCGGATACAGAGCTTTCCGAGTATCGTTCCAGCTGTAAATCAGGATCCTGTGAATATAAATCTGCAAAACCAAAACTACTAGCTGCCCGTGTCAAAATAAGGGCACCCAGAGTTTAGGTTAACACAATAAACTCTAGGTCAGTCATGGGACTGGTGTGAGAACTAAAACAGTTATTAATCTTTATTTTAAAGTTAGGTAAATCAAGGGACCACGCCGTATAACATGGAACGGGTTTCCTCCCAAGAACACCAGTGCATAAAACAACAGCGCAACGCTAAATAAAGAACAATGAAGCTATTATAAGACCCAGCCCCATCACATATTGCAACACAAGCCAGAGGATAGGATTTTACCTTATAATAGCCAAAGAATGCTTGATACGTTTAAAAACACATTATTTGATACTATAATAAGTGCATAGTGTATAAAACAATTTCAGTCATAAATATTAATCATAGACGGCATGGGTACCATATATCATGTCGCCGTACTAGGCTCTACAATCAAAACCGCAAATGTCACGTATTTGGAAATTGGATTTCCATCTGTGGACCGAGGCAAGGGATCGTCCTCTACCGAATTTGAGGCTCTCTAGCCTGAGCCTCAGGTAAGCACGCAGGCAAGCCTTGGATCGTCAGGGTCGGTCCACCGATGTGGATTATTATGCCATAACACTGCGTTTCCCTGCCCTTTGGGGCGTAAATGAGCCAACGAATGACTCCATCGGCTTCATATAGTCACCGATCTATCCGAGGCGCCTCGCAACAACAACAACCACATATCAGGATGTGTAAAACCACTGACGCCACTTCTAACTAGAATGAAACGCATGTCCTCCCTGAGGTCCTTCTCCCGTTTCTGGTTCACAACCGGGGTGTGAGGCTCGCGAATCAACGCTGCACAAAGCTATGCCACACAGGCCGTGCTTTGATCATCAACCACGAGACTTTGCTTTTCAACAGAAGCCCTGATCATTTGCATCTTAGCATGCCATACAGGCAAACTGTTCCATTTAACCGATATCCATCAATCACGTAGAATGATATCCAGTGTCAAACACACAGTCCATTTACAAATTCGTTCTGGGTCTAAACGAAACTGGAGGCACCTTGTAACTCGCATATCCATCGATCTCCAAGTACGTCTGGACGACCACTAACTGATTCCCTCCTCTTGGGTGTACGAGCCAATCAAGATCATCAGTAATTATCCAAACGACGTGAAGACCTCCGGTCTTCAACCACCGTCTTCACCTTCGACTTATCGTCGTATCAGTTATTCAGAATGGGATAAACCCTGTCTTTCAGAATAACTCGCGTATATAATAAACAAGTGTTACACAAACACAACATATGCCTCATTCCAATTCATCAGTCACTAACCGTAAATTAGTAAGAGAACAATTCCCCAAATATTAACCCCGAAGGCCGAAACCAACATCAGATCAATACACAGGAAACCATTCTTCTTAGCCAAGCTACAGTTAGTTTCTAAATTTCACATTCTTAGGGAAAGGTTCCCATTAATTTTATCAAGGATAAATTCTTTTAAATTTGTTCTTTAATCTTCCTTTGAATATCACTGAAGTAATCATTTGTTTTAATTTCCCAATCCCAACCTATTCATCCCATGAAGTAAAACTGGTAATACTTCATATCTAACACCACGGTGTTATCGGTAAATTCAATTACCATTTCACGTTCAAATCTAATTAAAGATTTAACTATCGCCTGGAGTAAAACTGGTGATACTCCATTCTCGATCTTTTCAATCTAATTAAAGATTCATTAAAACTCCATTTAGTTTTAATCTTTAACTGGGTTAAAGAATCAGTGTCATTTAAAACACGGTTCACGATAAACCCAAAATCACATTCCATTCTATCAGCTTTTAACTGCAAAATAGCAAGTGAGCAATTGCCTAAGTGTTAACCCCGAAGGCCGAAACCAACATCAGATCAATACCCCAGAAACCATTCAACTTAACTAATCTCCAGTTAGTTTCTGATTTTTCTTAACTCTTTTGGGTCTAGGAACAGTATTATTGAAGATACCGTTCACGACTACCCAAAATCACATTCCATTAATTATCGGATCAAAGAACAAGTGTTATTTAAAACACCGTTCACGATAAACCCAAAAATCAATTCAAATTCAATTCCAATTAAATACCATTTAATCAGTACACTTCATTAAATCAAAATAAAAAGATTTAATCTTTTCTCAACTGGGTTTAAGGACAGTGTTAATGAAGACACCATTCACGACAAACCCAAATCACATTTGATATTAAATACAAGGCTCTGAATAGAAAATATATCGGCTTATATTCAATATCAAATTCTACGACCAACAAATATCGTATTGGAAATAATGATATAGATATATCTTTCAAATGTCCATAACAATATCTGTATAATCACGAAATCCAACATCGAAATATTCCAACGATAATTTCAATTCAAATCCATTCCAATTCAATTATTGGAAATTATGGTTTCTTTTAAAACCATTTCAAATCCAATTTATTTATTTAAAAATAAATAAATTATTATTCTAATTCAAAATTAGTTCATTTCGGTAAAAATCTATTTTTATCTTTTCAAATATGGAGTTTTCATCCTAATTCTTCACAAATCATTTCTTATGATTTTACACAAATTATTACTATTTTTAATAATTTTATCAAGGCCCGTACAGTCGATTTCCATCAACGGCTATCGAACTGCACTTACAGCGACCTTTTCCCAATTTGATTTGGACATAATTCCAAATCCAACCGTTAGGTTTCCAATTTCTAATATCCGTTAGAAAGCTCTTTTGGATACGAACCCAACGGTTCTGGTTTTAGGAGAATCCGATGGTCGGATCTCCCGATATATCCGTTCGAAGTCAATGGTCGAAATTCGCGAACTGCCGCGGCGCGGCGCGTTCTATTCAGGCCAGTATATTATATATATAATATATACTTCGTCGATTTCTTTTTAAAACGTATTTTATAAATCGTTTTAAATTTGTTTTCAAAATGATTTCAACTTCATATTCAAATTCAAATCAAAATCGAATCTTTCCAATATAAATTCGTTTTAAATTCATTTCCACTCAATTTCAATTCAAATCAATTTCAGTTCAATTTCAATACGTTTTAAATTCAATTCAAAACGATTTCAATTCTATTTTAATCTAATTCGAATTCTTTTCAATTTAATTCAATTTCAATTCATTTCAATTTAATTTGAATTTTGAAATCACTTTCAATATTCATTGAAAAATGAATAAAATCGATATATATATATAGTTCACGTCAAAATGGCGTCAATTTAATCCACACGGCTTTTTATATTTCAATAACTTCGTTATTCTATTCAACAAATGAATATTTTCTCTATTCAGCACATGAATTTTTCTTTACTATTCAACAAATGAATTTTCTTTACTATTCAACAAATGAATTATCTTTACTATTCAACAAATGAATTTTCTTTCTATTCAACAAATGAATTTTCTTTACTATTCAACAAATGAATTTTCTTTCTATTTTCCAAATTGGAATGAGGCCCAATCAATTACCATATAACGTTATTTATATGGTTTCTCTACAACACATGTATATAATAGCAACGGTAAATCATCAACCATCATCCAAGGTGCATTCTACACTGTATAACCATCAAATATAAATATTCAACGCTTATAACAGCCCGTCAATCAATCGATCGACATACAGCTAATTATTGGGATTAGTGTATGTCCAATTTCATCCCAACACCCGTGTGGGGTTTCAAACAATCAAACACAAATTTTATTTGTGCAGTTGGGCGATGTGTAAAATTTATCATCCCAATCAATATCAATCAAATCAGTGTATATAAACAAATCGACCGATTTATTTATAAATATTTATTTTATATACACTTTAAAAAACATATTTTTAACTATAAAATATTTCCCACTATAAAATATTTCATTTCATTCCACATCACAAAATCAAATTTCACAACATAGCAATCAAACAAACAAGCCATCCATGGTCTATGGACAACGGGTGTCGGGTGCTACTAAACACCGTCTGCATCCTAGTATATATTTCAAACTAGAAATAAGTTATAGGTGAGGAGTTCTCACTAGCTAGCTAAACCAAACGCCGCTACTCTTCATATGTAGAAAATCTTTCGCCGCTCGCCTTTTGTCACTTTCGTCGCCCGTATTCACTACATATATAAAAATTATATTTTTATCACTTCATTTCAATAAATAAAAATCATATTTTCATTTCTACTTCATATATATTTCTAACGCTTCTTTCTATATAAAAATTATATTTTTACATTTCTACTTCATATATAAAGATCGAATTTTTATATCATCGCTATAAAAATCACATTTTTATTTCAACATATATATAATAAAAATCAGATTTTTATTTTGCTACATCTATAAAAATTATATTTTTATACTCTACATCATATAAAAATTATATCTTTATCTCTTCTACATAATAAAAATCGAATTTTTATTATTTATATAATATAAAAATCATATTTTTATTATCTCTACTATATACAAATCATATTTTTATTCTCTTCATATATATAAAAATCGAATTTTTATTATATACATTATATAAAAATGGAATTTTTATTTCGCTTTCATATGAATAAAAATCGTATTTTATTCCATAACCATGTATGCAAAAAATCCCATCTTTATTCACCGACCACATCGTTAAAATTTGATTCTTTACATCATTAAAAATCGATTCTTTACATCATTAAAAATCGATTCTTTACATCATTAAAAATCCTATGTTCTTGGATTAGAAAGAATAAGTAAAAATAAACAAAAATAAGTAAATAATTAAATAACAAAACTTACAGTTAATCGGTGAAAGGGGGGTCGCCTGCGCTCGCTGGGGATGGAGGAGGCGCGCGGGGCATCGATTGGGCAAGGTGCAACAACAACTTGTTGGATGCAGGCGGAGGGGCTCGCGGATTCCGCAGCTTGGGGGGGTTTCGAGATGGAGGAAGGAGGGAGAGGAGCGGGAGGAGAAGAGAGGGGGGGTTCGGTGGTGGTCGGCGCCACCTGGGGGGGAGGGGGCGCGATGGGGTTGGTAGCGGCGGTTCCCTCTCCCCCCTCCTGCTGCTCCATTTTTTTTCTCTGAATCTCGTTTTGGGCCAGGAAGTGAGGGGCTGAGGGAATATATAATAATATATTTTATTTTATTTTCTTTATTTAATTTCAAAAAGCAACTTTTAATTTCGACCTCGAAATCGAACCCACCGACTGTCATCCATAGCTAATTACCCCCATTCCGAACATAATGGGATATGTATCGTAAGCTGATTCGATCGTTTCGATCCGTTTTCATCAAAATCAACATATAACTCTATATATTGAATTTGAATGCGCATTTCAATTTATCGGGGACACATACTAACTCGAAAAATCCTCGAAAAATATTTTCTAGCTTCGTATTGACGATACGGTCCTAACAAAACTGATTTCGTCAAATTCTGAGACCGTTTGAAAAATGGCCAGTTTCCAGTCGATTAAAATCAACTGAAACTGGTCAAACACGTTTTCCTTTGCCACGCTCACATATTGATCCGAAATATTACGAATTTTGGAACCTAGCAATAACTTGACATCACAGATCCAACAAAATTGGTTTCGTCGAAAACCGAGGTCGTTAGCAAAATTTCTATTTTTAAGGGCCAGAATTCCATAGCGACTATTCTGAATTTTCAACTGGACATAACTTTTTATCCCCGCTATGAAATTTCAATTTTTCGGATTCGTTGGAAAGATAACCTCATTTAGATTCAAATATTTTTGGTTTCGCTAAAATCCGGTTTATTTTGCACCCGGTACATTCATTTGAAGTTTGAAATCGAATTTTCAAACTACCGCGCCATTTTCAATTCCTTTTATAATTTAAAATAAATATTTATATTCTAACGACGACGTATATAATATATACGTTCTAATTTTATTCAAAATAAATTTCTCGTCGCTATTATTTAAAATAATTCATTTTAAATATCAAAATTCACTAAAATTGCCAAAAAAAAAAAATTGGCTCAGATTTCCGGGTAATTACACATATACACATACATACATACATACATATATATATATGTGTGTGTGTGTGTGTGTGTGTGTGTGTGTGTAAAATTGATTTTTACGGTAAATTAGATTTGTTTATGCATAAACAACGTAGCATAATTACAAGATTATGCACATAAACGAACAAAATTGTGACAACTACATATACCTTTAAAAATCTTAGCTAACTAGATGTACAACAACAATATATGTAAAAAGATTTGGTGTGACGAACGCCCATAACCCCCGCACTATACAAAAGAAATAATGCGCGGAAAGGTGTGCAAGGCAGTCATGGACGATCATCAGGGTAGGTATACACAAGAGGAACTTGTCGTAAACTACAACGCAAGGATAAAATATAATAGAATATATACAACAGGTAGTAATAGTGAAGCAGAAACACAAGACTTTCATACAACCAGAAAGTAATATCCACAACTTGGAAATAGTGTTTATACAAAGTTGCTTAACTACATTATTCAGAAAAGCAAATAGCGGAAACCCAATTATTAGATAGCAGTAAAACTGGTACGTGAGCCTCCTGCTCGCCACCGATCAGCACCATCGTCCTCACTAAAGCATCACATGTCACCTCCTACCTAGTCTGCCCATCCACAATCGGATGAACAACCCAAGGTAATAAGAGGAACATAAAACCTTGAGTCAGACAATAGTCTTAGTGAGCGATAAAACAGCTAACAAACTTCAACAATAAAGTGTATGAGAAATGATAGATAAACATACTAATCTACGCACGGCACCAGAGAAGAACTCAACCTTATATTCCCAACATCGGACAGTGATAGCCTTTATAATAACAATTCAATCGTTCATAGATGGAAACTAGAACACCCATTCAACCATGAAAAACACACATGACATCCAGATTATATAAGTCTCACACAGACAACCCTAATCGAGTTTAACATCCCCCAAGTACTCTCCCCAGAGGCCTAGACCAATACCAGTTAAGCACTCAAAGAACAACTCCCTCGACTTTGGATAATCTATGTGAGATAGTACAAACAGAACAACCAATCATCCATGACTGACTCTGGCTATCACCGCCAATCCTACTTTGAAACCATCGTTAATCGTATGACGGCCAACCTTGCCATATGTCAAGGGTTAATGGTAACCGCAGTTCTAGCATAAACTCCATATGTCCAACCTTGACAACTAGGCCTTTCAACGATACCCAAGGTACTCAACTAGCAACCTTCCGATCTATTGGGTGCCCCCATCGTACCCCTGCTTTGAGCCTGCTAGAACTTACGACGACGATAATCTCTCGGCCTTCAATATCTCTAGTCGTCCAACCTTGACGGCTATTTACTACTCAAGCGACCTTCTCGAGCAACCATTATCCACTAACCCATGACCTTTGAGTTGTTACTTCACTCGATGTTCTACTCCGATCAATGAACACCTCTAAACACTTCGAATCTTTCTACTTGAACTTTCCTTGAAGTCACACCATCACCGAGCTAATTACATCACTGCATTGCGGCTAGGGTTCGGAGGGTTGCCCCTGAAAAATATATTTTTCAGACCTTTTTCTCCAAATCTGAGTCATATCCGAAAAACGTACTTTTTCATAAAATGACCCTGTTGGAAACAAACCATAGCATCATCACTAACAACCACATCGTTTAAAAACGCCGTTAAAAACATGACCGATCCGCCCTCTTTCAGACCGACCCGATCCAAACTAGGCAGCTCTGATCCAAGATGACCAATCCAATCCATATAACAACCAACCGACTCGATCCAGTCTAGCCCGACCCGATCCAAGTATGACCCAATCCAAATAGGACCCGATCCAAATATGACTCGATCCGATCCACTCCTAGCCGATTCAACCTATGGCCGAGCCAATCTCTGGCCGAGTCAATCTATGGCCGAGCCAATTTCTACATATTGCAATTCAACTTTGATTTCGACCAAAACTTCTCCAAACGACGAATCCGACGAAACTAACTCAACTAAAATCATCAAACACAATCATAAACATATCATAACATTACTATCCACATGAATATGACAATTACCACAAAAATGATGTAAATCTCACCAAAACATTAAAATGAACATATAATCAAAATGAGAGATCTAACTAACATAAACATGTAAAATGACATGAAATTAACGAGTAAAACTTGTTAGATTAGATCATAGGGTAATGCAGATGAAAATGAACTTGTAATGGTGTAAGTCTATGGTAAAACATCCCAATTTGATAAGAAACATGCACAAACACTCATATACTTCATTGCATTCATGTGAGAGATGTAAATCACTCACCGATTTGCCGAAACAATCTAAAACATAGAAACAAGAATCCGGACAGCGAGCACTCCGAATCAAACCCCTCGATCCAATGAATTCGCCTTTGAAATGATGTAAATCTAGCCTTGAATGGTGTAGATCTTCGATTTGCTCCCTTAGATTTGGATTTTTAATGATGGAAAGGTATAGGAGGAAGAAGAAGATCAAATGCCTTCAAATGAGAAAATGGGAAAAAGTAAACCTTTTCCCTCCACTCTCACCCCCTATTTATAAGATTCCATTAGGGCTCCAAAACCTGAATAGCCAACTGAAAAAACCTTAAAACAACGATTTCTCGCAAACTGCTGAGCCAAATCCTTAATATAACCACTCTACGAAAAGACAATCATCAATTCCTTTCTAACAACACAGATCTCACCCTCTGATTCGACCTGATCAAAAGTTATGCCCTGTACAAGGCTGATAGGGGCAAAATGGTCACAAACAAAATCGGTAAAAATTATGGAAATGTCTCACATCCCCATAAATAACATATTAAAAGATGAGAATGATCCAATCCTTATAGAATAAAATAAACATATTTTACGATCTTCCGATACGTAAAATGCGGGCTGTTACATTTGGAATAGCTCAATTGTAGATCATAGAGCATGTTGTGATATCTGTAATATAAAACAAAAAGTACCAATTGATGGTGCATTTGAGTCCACGTGGAAGTAATGTATTCCCCCTCTAAATTTCTTTAAATCTGTCTAGTTGCTAATCTGTAATAGGTGACCTTATACTATCGAGTAATATTTGATTTAAACTTGAATTTATTTGATATTTTAGGAGTTGATTTGTATATGTATTTTGGCTTGGGACAAAAAGGAGAAATGGAAGTCAAAAGCATTAGAGAAGAATATGTTTAGAGAATCTTACTTATAGTTGCATAAAAGGGGAAAATAGGTGGATTTGGTTAACTCATTCTTACTTAATCTTAACCATATACCTCCAAGTCGTTACCAATATTTTTGCCATCCTAATGATTGCCAAAACCAAATTTAACAGCCCTAATGACGGGTTTCAAACTTGTAAGACCTGTATTTTACGTATGAAAGGATCATAAAATAATTCTACTTAATTCCCTAGTGGTCATATCATTCTCATATTTTAATATGTTGTTCCTGCGAATGTGAGACATGTCCATAATTTTAGCTGAATCGTTTGGTAACCATTTCCCCCCTATGACTTACTACTTTATCTATAGTTTTGTTTAGGATCGAATCAAGTGTTGTTATTGGCCTCGTTTGATCAGGATGGTGGTTGGCCATTTTATAGAGTGATCATATTAAATATTTGGCTCAGTGGTAAGAGAATTCATTATATTAAATTTTCGTTTCTACTGACCAGAATAATCAACAACTAATGGGCTAATTAAAAAGCCCATTAAGATAATGAACTAAGATTATAAATGAGGGGTTTGGGGAGATAATTATTCTTCTTCTCCTTATTCTACACATTAGGTTGAGCGCTAAGAATCTCTGGTTCAACAATCCCTAAAACCCTAATTTTCTTTCAGCATATCATTTTATATCGCATCTAAATGCAAGATCTATATCAAAAGAAATTGGATCTCACTATTTTCCATTATATTCAAGAGATTTCTTTGCTGTCCAAATTTGTTTTCATCTATATTGCTTTGGATCTAGGTTTTGGTGAGTGATAGAGATCTCTCATGGTTACTATGGGTTACATGTATTAATCAGGTTAATGAAACACCTCATACGTTAATTTTACCCTTAAATCGAATCATATATGTTTATTTCAGATCTAAACATCCTAGGATAATTTAATTTTATCATATATCATATAATTTGTTATATTCATCATGTTTAATGAGTATTAGTGTCAAATATGCTAGGTCTATGATTATTACGATATGAATCATGCTACACGTGTTGAAAGGATTGTATATGTTTGATTTTGGATGAATTACTATTGATTGGTTGAATTGTATGTTATGCTTGATTTGGTCATTTAGAATAATCTATCATAGGACTTAGAATCGAAGAACAGAACAAATAAGAGGTTCAAATCATTAGATTTAGATGAAACTTGGCAGAGGAGCTTTAGAGGTCACTGAGAGGCAAAACGAGAATTTTTGAGTGACGATTCGCTAAATATGAGTACCAGTACTAGATCGTATTTTATGTATCGATACCGATCTATCATAACAACACAAATAGGATCGAGCTTTTGGTCATAGCATCTAAGGAGTTCAAGGGAGTTACAATAAAAAAATTCAAGTGAAAATTCACTAAGTATGAGGACCAATGCTGGTCCATAGCCTATGGACTAGATCCATCAGGGATGATCAATGGAGGGTAATACTTCATGCAAGGTTTCATGGGGTCAATAGCGGGTCATGTGCAAATTTTGAAGTGAATTGGATGGCTCAAAGTGTAAACGCTTGAATACGTGATGATTGACTAACATACTTCGCTTCGGGGAATTGTTTCGACTAGGAGTTGGACTAAAGGGAAGTGTTCGAGATATAGAAAACGAAGGTGCATGAACTTAGTCATTTATGACTAAGCACATGGATCGGTATCGGTCCGTAGGCTATGGACCGATACCGGTCCATAGCCTATGGACCAGTACTGACCCATCATGGTGATGAATTGGGACATGGGGTCTTGGAAATGAGAAGTTGTGGTCCTCAAAAGCATGATTGTGGTCTCCGATAGTCGATAGCATCTATGGGGAGGAAGTTATCATCAAACTTATGTTGATTTTCAGACTGTGAACTCAGGCGGGAGTGGCCGAAGGCAAAAGTGATAGGCAACTCAAAGCGGAATGAGGCTACGAGTTAACTGATCGACTTGAGTGAGACTTGAGACAAAAAATGGAGTCATGGATAGCTCATATGACTAGAAATCATTGATAGGTTGAAGGATTCTACCAGACTCGAAGTAGGGGAATTATGGGACACCTGTTAGGATCTAAGAGATCGAGTACCTTGGATCGCTTGGGAAGCAATCTAGTTGTTATTAGAAGACAAACATACATGGGGGATTTCCATTAACCCTTAATGGATGGAAATGGGCATTCGGTATCAATGTATTCAAGGCTTTAGTTAGTGATAGCTAGGTTCTTTTCATGGATGCTATGATTGATTGTGTGTTCTCTTATGTTTCCCTAGGTAGGCTATAACTACAGGATACCGAAGAGAAGCGGAGAATCCTATTATGACTAGTGTCTATTTTTGTGTGTTCGAGTAGCATATTTAACGGGATTATTATATGCATACTCTTTTTTTGCAGGGACAGGTTAGATGAGACATGAATTGTCTATTATCATCTTATCTTGTATGTTTGTTGTTAGATCATTTATCGCTCATACCAGACTGTTGCCTGAATCAAGGTTTCATGTTCCCTCTTACTACCTTAAGGTGTTCATCGACGATGCTGATGAGTAGACTGAGTACAAGTGACAGGTTGGTGACGGTGATGCACTACGATGACGAGAAGGAGGCCGAAGTACTACTATTTTTCCTATATTGATATTATGACGGTTTCTAGTATTTTACTTGTTATATATCTGACGAGGAATGTAGTGAGGCTTGATGTATTCAAATATTAAGCCACTGAGATGTTTTGTACTTGATATTATGAGATTTTGTAGAGATGGAATTTCTTGCTTTATTATGCTACACTACTATATCCTATTGTATATTTTATTATTATATATTAACCATGTAGTGTGAGCTATACGAAAGGTTCTGTTTCAGTTTATTTTCCTTGATGATTGTCCCATATCGAGCTGACATTTTGTGCAATGCACTTTTCTTATAGTCTGATGCAGGAATTATGGGGTGATCATCACACTTGGTATCAGAGCTTTGGTTAATCAATTTTACCCAAAGTTCGAGAGCGTAAAAGCGTATGAGAGACGTACTTGTAATTTGATTTTGATAATAACTATATTATTTGATACATATAGTATAGTGGATTATAAAGCACTTGAGCATCATTGCGGCCTTTCTCTGATGCAGACTAGTTATTCTTGTTTCAGATAAAGAATGAGTCATCAAAATATGAGAAATGCTTCTATGGGAGAGCCTACTACTAAAGGGGTAGGCGAGGGCAGTCAATCAAGAGATGCTACTGCTACACCCGATTTTCCTGCTATGTTTGAGGCCAGGATGGCAGCGGTCATGAAAAGTGCACCCACTCCAAAGGCGACAATAGATGGTGGTGCTTCTGTGCAGGAACCCAGGGTCGTCGATTTCTCCTATTGTGAAAGGACTATACCGGTGGCAAGTCATTTACTAGGGCATAAACTACAATTGAAGTGCATAATTTGTTGGATGCATGTATTCGCATATTCGAAGACTTGGGAATCAATGATGTGATGAAGAGGAAGCTTGCATCGAGGTAGCTTCAAGGGAGATCTATGGATTGGTGGAACTCCATTACTCTTGAGACTCCAAAGGACCAGATTACTTAGAATCAGTTTAGGACTAAATTTGAAGAGAAGTTTATTTCTACATCTAGAAATTGATTCCCTCTAAGAAATTTGTTGAGTTGAAGCAAGGTGGCAGGCTAATGGCTAAGTATATAGTGGAATTTGAGGCTTTGTCGAAATATGCTCGTTCTTTTGTGGAGACTCCATTTCAAAAGAACAAGAAGTTTATCAAGGGATTGGATAAGTGTCTTGGATAACAATTGGTGGATCATATTGAGTATCCATATGAGAAGTTGCTCGAGAAAGGCTTGAGGCACGGGAATTTATTCCTGAAGAAAGATGGAGCTATTATTGAGAGTAAGGAAGAATCAAAGCCACAACAAGGTGGCGAAAATAAGAAAAAGTGCAACGAAAAGAGAAAATAACAACAACAACAACAAAGGAAGAATGTCTAAAAGAAACTTAAGGGTGAGGTTAACTACTTTAACTATCATGAGAAATGCCATTATTCTAAGGACTGCAAGGCTTCTAAGGTAGAAAGGAAGTGATTTGACTGTGACTAGACCGGGTACATGAGGTATAATTGCATGGAACCGCCAAGAGATAAGATGGTTGAGAAGTTATATGCATTGGATGTTTTGGCGTCTTCCTCGAGGGCTCCAACCGTAACAAAGAAGGGGAAATGTGACACCCCACGTCCGTTAATGTCACTCATTAAGAGAATGCATTAAGTTTCGTGAAGCGTTATAGGTAAACAGAAACAGAAATATTACAAGACAGGTATAAAATAGCAGCGGAATTTAGAACTTTATTAATCATAAAGCATTGTAGTTCAAAACATGGTTACGTCATATGTCTGAAATACATAAAACCCAGTACATCACTAAATTTTTGTCTTGCACTTAAAACATCAAATTACAATAATAAAAGAAGCATAATTCACCAAAAACATAACCATAGTAGAGAGATATGAAATCAAGCCATACATCTAAAACAACTCCAAGCAAGTTGAAAGTAGAGTCCTGATCAAGCTTGAGTATTCCCACCCGGAGAACATAGGGGAAACGGAAGAGAAAGAAGAGGAAACAAAATAGGTCAGACATATAGTCAGGCGAGTCCAGTTACTTTTAGCATATAAATAAGTAAAAGTATCATGATAGACATATAAAGTGAATAAGAGAGATAACATCATAAAAGGCAGGTATGACAATGTAAACAAGATAAACATGATAGAGTATATTGCGCTTCTCTAGTACTTTCCCTTTTTCTCTGCACTAACACTAGTATAACCAGAATGAGATGATCCCAACAACTATAAGTTGGTAGACTTAGGCGTACTTCTAGTGAGAGGTTTAACCCCATACAATCAACAGGCAGCCCAACATACTGGAGTTTACCCCTAAGGATAATAACGGGCAACTAAACATACCAAAGTCTAGATGTACCCTAATAACTACCCTAATCGATCGGCTCCGTACTCCATAGATACCATGTGTTGGCCCCACAGTAGGATGTATCACTTCCTAAAGTGGAAACCCTTCGTTTCCAGAATGTGCACAACCATATCTACAGGTGTCACTACGTCTAAACCTCCTCTGCCGGACCCATGCGCGCACATGACTCCGTCGGAACCGTCCCCCACATTTGGATCTCTTGCAATCATCCCAGTAAGCGTGCCCCGACTCTGACCTAGTTCAGAGTACTCGTTTGTTACCTATATATGGGTTACCGACTGAAACGGGTT
Source organism: Allium sativum (assembly GCA_030737875.1). NCBI lineage: Eukaryota > Viridiplantae > Streptophyta > Magnoliopsida > Asparagales > Amaryllidaceae > Allium > Allium sativum. The sequence goes on from CM060926.1 coordinate 537,596,574, forward strand.
CCACACACAAGATGATACAAGCTTCCCCCTACGCTTGCGTCCCCATTAGGTTTTCCATAAGTTATACCATACCAAATTAAAATATTACATAACCCCATAGGTTAAGTTTGCGGTCCTATATATAGAAATATTACCCACCACCCCAAGATATACTTAACCCTCCCACTGTTTCATACAAGTTTACTTAACCACTACACAAGTTAACATATGCAATCCCTATGGATTAGACTAGGTTAGGTATTTATGTTTATTATCATATTCATTTATGGTTATAATGTACTAGACCTCTCACATTAAGCCTATAACTTGTGGATGTTGGATATGCCGGTTGATTCCGACAAGACTTCTACCACAAGTCGGGCTTAACCTCATGTCTTAGCACGTCTCGTGTTTATGTACTTACACTACACCAAATGACCAAATTTGAAACACATGCTGTTTTTCATTTGAAACACTTTTTTCTTGTTTCTAGGTCTGAAACAGTCAACAGGAGTTTCTATGTCAACAAAAATGTTTCCACTATTTTTTATAATTTTTAAATATATAATATTACATAAAAATGATATCTCCTTCCTTACCGAACACTTTGTGATTAGGCCATAAAATACAAACCTAAAACTGTTCCTTCCTCGGCCCGCTTTTCCGAAAAGTAGGCCGCATTCACTTTTCCTTTCCAAACCCTACCTCCTACACGATTTTCTCAGATCCTCCATTCTAGCCCCAAAATTGCTATTATCCTCAGATTTTCCGTTCTGGCCCTAAAATTACTATCCTTTCTCATACTCGATCGCCTTGTTGGTGAGTATTTACGACTACAATTCTTCCTCAACTGTTATTTGGGTTAATTAAAATAACTCGCTTAACATGCTTTTCAAAATTTATAGGATTGCTTGAATCAAAGGAGCCCTGCCCTATTGTTTCTGCTGAAGAAAGGTGCACGAAAGAATAAAGTGTTTTTTGCTGGATAATTTGAGCGTAAAACTGTATCTACTAATATTTATGATGGTCTGCTTATCATGTTTTCTTTATCTTCATGTGATTTCTGCTCAAAGCACAAAGTATCATCTGATTTTATATGACATGCATCAATGGTATGAAAAGAAGGACGAATGAGATCCATTCAGCAAGAAGAATAAAAGGTCATTTCGTTTCTACACTTTTAGGAAATCTCAACTTTTGTAGGGTAAAGCAATAGAGCTTTTTATGTAGAACTTAACATCATGTTGCTAAATTACAGTGTTAAATATATGTATCAAAATTAATAATTTAGGATAACTTTTATGTTTACTCAAGATTGGTACCTTCACTATCAACATATTTTGCATGGATTTTTGCAGTTGCAGATCCGCTATTATGATCAATTTTATATTTTAAGTCTTTCTTCTGAGGTTCATTGATGATAGAATTATTGTCCTTCAGATTGGAATTTTTCTTAGTACATGTCATGTTTATGTTTGTAATAGAAAGAGCAGTTGAATTCAAAGACTTCAATTTTAGATTCACAACATTAGTTGATGCAAATTTTCAGTATTATTAGAAGGCATATACTTTAGAAATATCAAAATGATGTTGAAGTTCTCCAGTATTATGTTTGTGACTTCTTCATGTTCCATTAGGAGGTTCGGTTCACCACATCTGATTTTAGTTCTTGTCCTGACCATTGAAAAGGCTATTTAAAAAGAGAATAAACCTTGCAAAATTAAGCATATGAGTAATACATGTTAAGATGTTAGTAGTCCATGAAGCATAGTTTAATATCTTATAAAGCTTATATGCTTATATTTAGCTACTGCTTACTAACGAAACAAATCTTTAACGCGTTATAGGTGAATAGGCTAGCGAACATACTAACACTTCATGTTATTATAGTTGTTAAGGTGCTAGCCTCCATGGAACCCTCCACGGTTAACACATGCTTCCCTTTTTAGGTATATCATAGCTGTCAACCAATTATACAAATGTTAGACAAATCATGGATGACTCAAAGGGGAAGTCCAAAGTATACAAAAAGGGTTAATCAAATTTTCAAGTTTGTTCATGAACAACCAAAAGTGTTATTGCCTTATCCCTATGATCGGTTGTAAAAACTCTATTGGACAAACGGATCTTGAAACATAAGCTTTCATTTGCTTAGACATGGCATTGACAAGAGTTACGTGGTGCTGGAGCATCATGGAGAAAACGTGAATGAGTTTGGCGACTGACGTGGTAGCGGACAACCCAAGTACAATTGGTAAATGTACTTTGGTGTTAGTGGACATGTTTTTCAATTTCATTTTGTGCTTATGGTGTTCGTTGACATTATTTTTCTAGTAAAATATCTTGAGTTTGAGACGTTTAATAATATCATCGTTATGTTTATAAATTATTGTAAATCTTGCGGGTCAGCCAGTTAAAACTGAGTGTTGCGCTACCATTCTTGCATTTTGCAGACAAACAGTGTGCTTAATTGCCCTACAATTGAGTGCACTGCTCAGGTGAAAATGCAACTAAGCATTGTCCTCAATTGCATGTTTTTTCCATACATTTCGTTCGCTTGTTTTATGCATCTTTTGTTTTGTTTTGTTTATTGCATTTGATTGTGTATGTTGGCTAGCTTTTTGACCAAGCCACCCAGGATCATTCATAAGAAGAAAGCATGAAACAACGTTCTCTAAGTACATGAAGGAACGGATCGCATCATCGACTCGCCCGATGTCGGATCGCACACTATCGACTCGCCCACCATCGGATCGCATCTCGACGGATCGCCCCCATTCCATCAGCGAAACGAAACCTCTATGCGACTCGATCCGAACTTATATTGTTGCCCATAGTAGACCGATCCGATCCCCTGATGCATGGCGAACCCTCTGACTCGTTCAAGCGTGAGCTAGTCTTCAGCGATCCGAGACGCACGGATCTAGCAACACGTGTCCCTAACCGTCATTTTGACTGATTCTCCCCATCTGCACGATCCGATTTTCAAGGGGATCGTGACACCTGTCCACAACGGCTTATTTGACTATTTCTTCAACGGTAGCGATGCGATCCGATGTACTCGGGATTCGTGCCACGTGTTACCACGACCCACCTGACAAAATCAGCTATAAATAGCCCGGAGCTTGGCATTTTTTGGGAGCTTTTTGGCAATATTGAGTACTGAATCCTCCATTATTGTCTAACTACTAGAGTGTTGAGAGAAACCGTTGATTGTATTAGCTTCCAAAGCATAATCAATAATATATAAAGTGGACGTAGGCTCGTTAACGCCGAACCACTATAAATTCTGTGTGTTATTTTCTTTTTCCTCATTCTTCAGTTGAAACTCTATAAGATTCAGAACAATTTGGGTGTTAGGTCCAAATTTTGATCTAACATTTTGGTGCTTTCACTGAGAAAACAGTCCTAAAGTTTCACTATTCAGTTCTTTGAAGGTTCCAGCGATTCAGATATCATGGCTGGAAAAAGATCTAAGGAAGCACGAGCTTCGCAAACCAATGAAAGAATCGAAGAAAGTGTGCACGAGCTAGGCAACGAGGAAAATCTGGATCGCGGAGCGCAGGGGGCGAACCGATTCGATGAAGACGCCACGCTCTGAGTCGACGAGAACAAGGCGATTCGGACTGCTGAAGGGGTTGTTACTCGATCCCGAGGTAACGTCTCGAATCCTCCGCGCACCGCGAATCGATCTCAGGGGGGCGTTGCGAGCCGCCATCCTCAAACCACAGCGATTCGAATTGATGATCAGACTACAACTCGACCTGGAAAGGAGCCTATGGCTCGCTCCTACCGTCCTGGCCCCTCCGCTCGACCAGGCTCAAGCTCTTTGCGCATAAGAGAAAGTGATGATGACCAATATGATCCTGCTGCTCCCGTTACTGATGGGGATCTCTCTCGCTTTTCCGAAATGTGGGAGAGATTGTTTGATGAATTGGCTGCCCAAAGGCAGGAAAGCTCCGTCCTGCGACAAAATTTGACTGTTATGGATAAAAGGCTTGATGAACTCGCGAGGCAAAGGACGCCACCAGCTCGTCCGCTCACTCCAGGATATTCTTCTTCGTCAGAGGAATCGCCGAGACCTCCGCGGCGACCATATGAGAGAGCCGAAAACATAGAGCAGCTTCGGTTCGGAACCCTGCCATCACGGGAAGAAGAAGCGTTGGAGGCGGGGCCCTCAAATCGTAATGTGAACGATCACGCCGCAACTCCCAGAGCTCGAGATGTGGACAATCCTATACAGAACAGACTACCTCAGCCCCATCGTCGCGCACATGCTCATGGCAACAGGGGGCAACGAAGCCCTATCCGAGCCCCAGATTTCGTGACTACTCCCGAAAGAGAGATTAGAGAACCCCGCCGAGCCAGAGGCACTGACCCTGAACCTCCGCTGACCAGTGCAAATGTTGCAGCCATGATCCATCAGATTCTGGCAGATAGCCGTGGACAACGGAACGAAGATTGGGGAATCAACCGCAGTCACACCCCTTTCACTGATGATATTTTGGATGCGACTTTCCCAAGGCGTTTCAAAATGCCACAGATGAATCGATACGCAGGCAGGTCTGATCCCGTCCAGCATCTGATGAGATATTCTTGGTCAATGGCCGTTGCCGCAGCTTCTGATGCTGTCAAGTGCAAAGCATTTCCCATATTCTTGGAGGATGTAGCATTGTTATGGTTTACTCGCTTGCCAGCAAGATCGGTTTCTAGCTTCAGGGAGCTGAGTGAGAAGTTCGTAGAACAATTCCGTATCTATGCACAAAAAACAAAAAGTGTGATTGACTTGTTCCTTGTCAAGCAGCGACCGGGCGAGAGTTTGAGGGTGTACCTAGACCGTTTCAATTTGGCCGCTACTGAAGTTAAAGATCCCCATGAACCAACCGTTGTCGCAGCACTAATTGACGGAGTAGATAAAGACACTGAATTCAGGAGATACCTGGCAGGCATGCCACCCCATACTAGAGAATTATTCTACGAAAAAGCCAACGTACACTTGCGCCGGGAAGAAGTATATGCTAACCGAAAGGCAAAAACGGCCGATAAAGAGGAAATCCAGAGCAATGTCGCCATTAAGCAGACAGGAGACAGCTCGGGGAAGGTCGAAGCTAATGTTGGAAATCGGAATCAGGGTGGTCGTCAGTCAGGGAACAATGATAATAATAGTAATGGCAACAACCGAAAGAGGAACCGAGGGAACGACTCCCAGAGAAGGACTCGTCCCAGGGCCTTTGAGAGTTATACGCCACTAAATGATACTCTGGAAAATATCTTCATGGATGCGTATGAAGTCCTCCAGAATAAGAGGCCACCTCCCAGAGAGTCGACGGAGAAAGAACGTGAAACGGGGAAGTTTTGTCTCTTTCATCAGATTCACGGCCATTCGACAAATGAATGCCGTCACCTAAGAGATGTAGTCGAAAGGCTGCTTCGAGAAGGAAAATTAGATGAATATAGAGTAACGCCCAGAGACAGGGGGCAAGCAGTACAGGCCCCAAATCAGAACCAGAATCAACTTGCTGCTAGGCTAATTGCCCAGCAGAAGGGAAAGAACATTGTTATCAATACCGTAATCGGAGGACTTTATCTTGCCGGGCATAGTTCCAAGGCATTGGATCAATATGTCAATGCAGCCAAGCAACACCTCGAGGTAGGGGAGTGTAGCAACCCTGAGGACAATATCCCGGTAAAGCAACAAAAGATGATGACCGACGATGTCGTTTTTCGAGAACGAGAAAGCATTGGAGTCCATGTTCCAACTGAAGATCCATTTGTAATTACAGTACCAATTGGACCAGCCACTGTTCATAAGGTTTTGGTGGACAACGGGAGTTCCGTCAACATTCTTTTCAAAAGGGCATTTGACCAGATGAACCTCGAAATAAAAGACTTGAAGCCCTGTCAAGGATGGATCCGTGGATTCAACGGAGCATCCACCGCTCCAATGGGTTATGTAGAGTTACCGGTTACGCTTGGGGAAGGAGAACGCCAGAGAGTGAGAATCCTTCCCTTTGTGGTTTTGGACGTTGAATCGCCCTACAATGCCTTCTTGGGCCGACCGACCCTCGCAAAGTTTAGAGCCTGTATAGCCCCCTGATGCTTATTATTGAAATTCCACACAGAAGCTGGCGTTGGTATTGTCAGAGGAGATCAGGTTGCTGCACGAGCATGTTATGTTGCCGAGCTAAAGTTACTTCGCAATGGAGGGGACATAGAAACAAAAGGCGCTTCTCCCCCTGCAAGGGCGGAGACCTTATAGCAACTAAAGAGGATAACCATTGGAGAGTCACCTAGAGAGTTTCCCAAGGATATAGATCCCAGAGAGGATCAAGAACCTGGGGGCAGAATGGCGACTCCCAACGAGACAACTGTGGATGTACCGATCGATGATAGTGACCCAGAGAAGGTCCTTAAGATTGGATCCCAGTTAAATCCGAATCTCGCTAAAGAACTTACAGATTTCTTAAAAAATAACTTGGATGTATTTGCTTGGACTCATGCAGAAATGTGCGGGATATCCCCATCAATCATGAGCCATTCATTAAGCATTAACCCTAAACATCCTCCTGTAAAGCAAAAAAGGCGAATGTTGGGCCCAGAGAGGTCTGCTGCCTTGAAAGAAGAGGTTGGAAAGCTAAAGAGTAATGGATTTATCAGAGACTCGACCTACCCAGACTGGATTTCGAATCCAGTCCTGGTAAAGAAGGCCAACGGGAAGTGGCGAACGTGTATCGACTTCTCGGATTTGAACAAAGCCTGTCCAAAAGATAGTTTCCCGTTACCCCGGATTGACCAGTTGGTAGACTCGACGGCGGGTCATGAGCTTCTCTCATTTATGGATGCTTATTCAGGATATAACCAGATTCCGATGCATGTTCCAGATCAAGAACACACTAGTTTTATCACGGATCTGGGATTATATTGCTATGTGGTGATGCCCTTTGGCTTGAAGAATGCGGGCGCTACATATCAACGTTTAGTCAACAGAATGTTTTATAACCAGATCAGGAAAACAATGGAAGTATACGTCGACGATATGTTGGTTAAGTCCAAGCAATCTTCTCAACACACTACTGACTTCGCAGAGATGTTCGGCATTCTTCAAAAGTACGGAATGAAACTCAACCCAACCAAATGTTCATTCGGTGTTGCCTCCGGAAAATTCTTGGGATTCATCGTCAGTTCCCGTGGGATTGAGATTAATCCAAACCAGATCGTGGCAATCAGAGACATTCAGGAACCAGGGCAAATTAGGGATGTGCAAAGCCTTGCAGGAAAAGTGGCCGCACTTAGCAGATTTATCTCCAGGGCTATGGATAAGTGCATCCCATTCTTCGAATTAATAAAGCGGTGGAAACGCCACTTCAAATGGATGCCCGACTATGTAGAAGCGTTTCAGAATTTACTCAGGCACCTGGAGAAACCTCCGATATTATCTAAGCCAATGGATCACGAGGACTTATTCGTGTATCTGGCAGTGTCATCACATGCGATCAGCTCAGTGTTGGTAAGAGAAGAGGATAAGGTCCAAAGACCTGTGTATTACGTGAGCAAAAAATTAACGGCCGCAGAGCGTAATTACCCAAGGTTAGAAAAGTTGGCGTATAGTTTACTGATCGCATCTAGAAAGCTTCGACATTATTTTCAGGCGCATCCTATTACCGTATACACTGATCACCCGCTCAAGAAAGTCCTACAGAGACCAGAGGCATCTGGAAGGTTACTCAAATGGAATATTGAGTTAAGTCAATTTGATTTGAACTTTCAGCCCAGACGGTCAATTTGGGGGCAAGTGATAGCCGACTTCATAGCAGAGTTCACTGTCCCTGAGGAAGATATAGCAAACGAAGAAGTTGATCCTTCAAAGTTACTTCTCGATCCCAATGCCTGGGGATTGTATACTGATGGCGCTAGGAATGACGAAAGATCCGGCGCTGGAATAGTGCTTGAAACTCCAGAGAAACGATTGATATCCTATGCTATCCGGATGGAGTTTCACGCCACTAACAACGATTCCGAATACGAAGCCCTGATAGCCGGATTAAGGATTGCAAAGGAATTAGAAGTCACAAAGCTGAACATCTTCTGCGACTCCAAGTTAGTCGTGAACCAAGTTACTGGAAAATTCCAGGCTAAGAGTGCAAGATTGATTTTATACTTAAAGAAAGTGAAAGAGTTGCTGAACGATTTTGATCACTACAGCATATCTCATATTCCGCGATCAGAGAATTAGCAGGCGGATAAGTTGGCAAAGATGGCTAGTTCCGACGATCCTGAAGTGACCGGGCTAGCCCCCATTGAAGTACTTCGGTTCCCTAGTATTGATCAAATGGAGATCAATCTAATACTAGAGGCGGAACCAGAAAGGGAGTCGTGGATGAGCCCTCTAAAGAATTTCTTGATGAATGGAGCGCTTCCGACCAAGAAAAACGAGAGGCGTAAAGTAATTCGTAAAGCTGCCCGATACGTTCTTCAAGGCGGAGTTCTCTACAGACAAGGATTTTCGATGCCCCTCCTCCGGTGCATAGCTCACGATGACATCAAGCGTGTGCTGCAGGAGGTTCACAAAGGCGAATGCGGCGACCACACTGGAGGGCAAACTTTGGCAAAGAAGGTGTTGCGGCATGGTTATTTCTGGCCTACCATAAACAAGGATGCGGCCAGATACGCATGACAGTGTGATGCGTGCCAGAGATTTTCAAAAATACCTAGAGCACCTCCTAACCAGTTAAAAACAATGATGAGCCCATGGCCTTTCGCTATGTGGGGAATTGATATCATTGGAAGTCTCCCCATAGCAAGGGGCGGAGCAAAGTTCGCTATTGTGGCCGTGGATTATTTCACTAAGTGGGTCGAGGTTGAACCACTAACTACAATCACTACCAAGCGAGTGATCAATTTTATCGTTCGAAACATCATTTGCCGATTTGGGATTCCAAAGATTGTGATAACGGATAACGGAACTCAGTTCGATAGCGCTGAATTCCGAAATTTCTGCCAAAAATACCACAATGAGAACCGATACACCTCTGTGGCGCACCCACAATCGAACGGACAAGTCGAAGCGGCAAATAAAGTAATTAAGTCCATCCTGAAAAGAAGACTGAAGCGGGCTAGAGCCATGTGGGCTGATGAATTGCCCTTGGCACTATGGGCCTACAGGACAACATATAAATCAGCAACAGGACATACCCCGTTCTCCCTTGCTTTTGGAACGGAAGCAGTCATCCCGGTTGAGATAAAGGTACCTTCTCACCGGGTAACTTATTATGATCCGATGACCAATAATGAATTGCTCCTTGAGTCCCTAGACATGATCGAAGAAAAGAGGGATGAAGCAGACCTGCATGCCTTGAGATGCAAACAACAGGTTGCCCGATATTACAACAAAAAGGTTCGAGCCCGAACCTGGCAACCCGGAGACTTGGTTCTGAAACGTGTCTTTCCACCCCCAACTCATATGGGAGCGAAGTGGGAAGGATTGTACTCCATTTTGAGCAAGCTTGATAATGGAACCTTCAAGCTGGCAACCGTAGATGGAAAGGAAATCCCCAGAGGGTGGAATGCCCAACATTTACGGCCATACTTAACATAAAAGTTTCAAATCTACTCTTTTGCTTTGTTGAAAACCATTTACAAGGCACGACTTGCCTAGAATATTCTGATTCCTTAAAGCAAAAAAATTATAAAGTGGACGTAGGTCATGATTCGACCGAACCACTATAAAAATATTGTGTGTCATTTACCTTTATTGCACCTTTATTTATCTGCCTGTTTATTTGTTATAAAAATCGTTGTGAATAATCCAACGACCCCAGAAGCATATAATAATAAATGCCTTCCATCAGAATGGAATGTAATCACAAGTCAAAGTTCTGAGGAAACAATAAAATAATTTATATCATTGATAGCACTCTAACTCTCCAGAGAAAGAGAGAGTATAAAAGCGTCTCCGATTGAGCGCTGAGAAAGAGCTCCTTCCCCGCTGAAGGATCGGGGAGCGAATGAATCGCTGAGCTCGAACTCTAACTCTCCAGAGAGAGAGTATAAAAGCGTCTCCGATTGAGCTTCGAGAAAGAGCTCCTTCCCCGCTGAAGGATCGGGGAGCGAATGAATCGCTGAGCTCGAACTCTAACTCTCCAGAAAGAGAGTATAAAAGCGTCTCCGATTGAGCGCTGAGAAAGAGCTCCTTCCCCGCTGAAGGATCGGGGAGCGAATGAATCGCTGAGCTAGAACTCTAACTCTCCAGAGAGAGTATAAAAGCGTCTCCGATTGAGCGCCGAGAAAGAGCTCCTTCCCCGCTGAAGGATCGGGGAGCGAATGAATCGCTGAGCTCGAACTCTAACTCTCCAGAGAGAGAGTATAAAAGCGTCTCCGATTGAGCGTTGAGAAAGAGCTCCTTCCCCGCTGAAGGATCGGGGAGCGAATGAATCGCTGAGCTCGAACTCTAACTCTCCAGAGAGAGAGAGAGTATAAAAGCGTCTCCGATTGAGCGCCGAGAAAGAGCTCCTTCCCCGCTGAAGGATCGGGGAGCGAATGAATCGCTGAGCTCGAACTCTAACTCTCCAGAGAGAGAGAGAGTATAAAAGCGTCTCCGATTGAGTGCTGAGAAAGAGCTCCTTCCCCGCTGAAGGATCGAGGAGCGAATGAATTGCTGAGCTCGAACTCTAACTCTCCAGAGAGAGAGAGAGTATAAAAGCGTCTCCGATTGAGCGCCGAGAAAGAGCTCCTTCCCTGTTGAAGGATCGGGGAGCGAATGAATCGCTGAGCTGGAACTCTAACTCTCCAGAGAGAGAGAGTATAAAAACGTCTCCGATTGAGCGCCGAGAAAGAGCTCCTTCCCCGCTGAAGGATCGGGGAGCGAATGAATCGCTGAGCTCGAACTCTAACTCTCCAGAGAGAGAGAGAGAGAGTATAAAAACGTCTCCGATTGAGCGCCGAGAAAGAGCTCCTTCCCCGCTGAAGGATCGGGGAGCGAATGAATTGCTGAGCTCGAACTCTAACTCTCCAGAGAGAGAGAGAGTATAAAAAGCGTCTCCGATTGAGCGTGGAGAAAGAGCTCCTTCCCTGCTGAAGGATCGGGGAGCGAACGAATCGCTGAGCTCGAACCCTAACTCTCCAGAGAGGGAGAAAGTATAAAAGCGTCTCCGATTGAGCGCTGAGAAAGAACATCTACCCTGCTAAAGGAGCAGGGACCGACTGAACTATTGAATTTGAACTCTACCCCCGGCAACCGCCAGGAGAGTATAAAGGAGTCTATGGATAAGCGCTAAGGAAAGTGCCAGAGATTTGGTACCACAAGAACAGTTATCTTGTGAAATTCTCTAAGTACCCCATATTCAGAAATAAGGGGCAACCTGCGAATAATGCTAATCAATTTTTAATAAGCCCTAGTTGAGTGTTACGTCAATGACTGATTACGGGCCATATGCATATACACATGAACTTTAATGCAGAAATGCAGCACGAAAATTTTCCTTCTGTTGTTGGATTGGTTTGTAATTATAATTAGATGGTCTATGACTAAACATGGAAAGTTTATTTGAATGCAGGTACTCAATGATGCAAAAAGAGATAAACTTTCATTTATATACTGCGAACCAACAAAGTGAAAAACAACCTAGAAAGGAAAGTGAGGGCCAGTCTCACAATTACACTTCCTGGCCAATGGAAAACCTAAAGACAAAATATCAACAAGCAACAATATCCTATTTACGCTTTGGCCTCTTCTCTTGCTTCTGCTTCTCCAGCTTCGCCTTGTCGGCGTCGGACTGATCCCCTTTCTTCCTCTTCCTTTTGTCTATGAGAGGAACATCCGATTCTTCTGAAGATTCCTCTTCCACCTCTTTTCTCTTCCTTCTATCAGAAAGGGAAGCCGGGAAGTCATCGGGATTTGCAAAATGAAGCTGTCTGCTGATAGATTTGGGCTGGATTTTCAAAATCATCCCGGTTTTGGGATCAAATTTTGCAAGAGGGACTACGTCCAAAGCCTCATCTGCTGCCTTCTTCGAAGTCATCTCTTTTTCCTGCCTAGACTTTCGGCTGGCCAAGGTTTCGTCGTCATCGTCGTCAGCTTTTTTGGCGCCGATAATATCTTCCTCATCCTCTACATGGCGCCCATCCATGTCTTTCAAGGCCTCAATGGTCTCGGCATCCTTGGGAACATTAGTACTAGGTACCGGGATGCTTCTTTCTGTTGTTGTGACCTCAGCCTGCTTTGATGTATCAATACCGGCACCTGGCGAGACAGCTTCCTTCCCCGCTTCTTTTTCTTTTTCAACACCCTTGTCGGCGGGCTCGCCACCTGTATTATGGGGAACACACGTTACTAATTCAATTGGTTGTTCTACTAGACGACGACAATTCACAATTGCTTTGACAAATTGTGGGGAAAAGAGGGAGATACCTTCCGTAGATCCCCCTTCTTGAGTAGTTGCAGAAGCTCCAACAACCACGGGAGTTAGGCCCAAAGGGATTAGTGGATCATCGGGATGGTATTCCTCAACTCCGGAGGTAATGGGCTCTACGGCTGAACTCGAACCCTCGTCAGCTTTGCCTTTACCCTTTGCCAGGGCCCTTTCCTTTTCCATCTCCGCTAGAATCAGACGACGACCCTCTGCCAGGTCCTCGGGCTCGTTATCCCTCAAGATGCTCTTCATCAACTCATCCTCATCAATTTCTTCGACCCCCAATCTCTGCTTTTCACCCTCAACAATGGCATCCCATAAATTGGCTAAAGTAACGTGGTAATCCGGGATCCACGAGATGTTGCGGGTTTTCATAACTTGGCCAAGGAAGTCGAAAATCATCTGTTCAAACCCCTCGATATCCTTCTCTCTTTCGAGGAGCTTGTTGTTAGAAGCAGTGGCCAATTCGATGGCACTTTCAACATTCTTTTCGGCGAGAGCTGCCCGTCTCTCCGCGTCCGCGACCTGATCATTCAAATTCACCTTTTCTGCTTTAGCCAAAGCCAAACTTTCTTTCAAACTTGCTTTTTCTGCCTCCCAAGCAGCTCTCTCAGCTTCAAAATGGCCTTGTGCTGTTTTCAACTCAATATTGTCCATTTTGAGATCTTCAATCTCCTTCTTAAAGGCCATTTTCTCTTGGCTATTGGAGTCAAGTTCCGAATGAAAGCGCTGCTTAGTATTCTCTAATTCAATCTTATAATTTTCGACATCTCTCCGTGCCAAAGCAAGTTGGGATTGAGCATCTTCCAGGTCCTTCTCCATCTTTGTCCTGGCCCTTTCATTCTTTTCAAGTTTCGCCTTAGATCTGTGTGCTTCTATTTCGAGCGTTCGAATGACTTCTGAAAGGTTAACTGCATGTTTCTTCATCATCTCATACTGCCTGGCAACGTGGCGGATGTGCCCGACAACTTCATTATCCCAGTTCTTAGGGACCGGTTCCAAGGCTGGAACAAACGTCATCCTGTCGAAGAATATGTCTGGGAATTGTTCCCGCAGCTTTTCCAGCCTACCCTGAATCTCGGGACCATGCATGTAATCCCGTGACCCGGGGGCAGCCAACTCTGGCTGGCTGGAAGGGACGATGTCACTCCTCTCCTTTTCAGACTCTTTGATTGGGTCCTTGCCCTTATCCTTAGATTCATGATGCCTTTTTGACGACCTACTGTGAGAAGGTGCACTTTTCGGAGGAGTTAACTCTTTAGGAAGTTTCTTTCCCCCTGTTGGAGCTATTGGATAACTGGAAGGCTTGGCAGAGGTCGATTTTGGTGGAGACCGGGGTTGCGAGGAAGTCGGCTTGTGAGAAGGGCCGCGAGAACGCTCAGTACCCGGATGAAGACTGGGTGTGCCCTCATGCAGGGAATGATAAGAATAGGTCGCCTGTGGGACATCTTTCCTGCAAAAAAGAAAAGAGCATGTTAAAACCTTGAATACTGACGCTATAAGAGTGCGGGGTCAGATAGTGTGTGTGATTTGTGCATCCCATATAATTCTCCCTAACAGACCCGGGCCTGAAGACAGGCTTATCTGACTAGTTTCTTGTTCTCAAGTTGGAGCGATGGCCTCCTCAGAACCAGGGAAGAATGGCTCCTCTTCAAAGTCCCTCTCTGTATATACATCATCGGGCAGAGGAATCTTGCTCAGTTCTTTGAATAGCTGCTCGTCCGTCAAGTCATCGGGAGCAGTGGATTCGATTGGAGTAGAAACTGGAATTTCCTTGGACTTGTCACCACGGGCCTCATCCCCTTTGTATATATTCAGATCCTCATCATCTTGGATGACTATAGGGGAAGGACTCTTGCGGAACTTAGTTGTGTTTATTGCTTGCGATGTTCCCTCTCCCTCCGTTGGGGGCACGTACGTATAGGGTTTGCCGCCAACGCCAAGTCCAAATCTTACATCCAGAAGATGATGCTTATGAAGATTCTCATCAGTAATGCATTTTTTGATCCTTAGAAAGTCGGACCTGCTTTGAAGAAGAATAGACAATCGATTGTTGTTTAACGGACCCTCCGTTTTCGGGAAGACGTGATCTGTTTAAGACAAAGAAAAAGGGCAAAGAATGTTAATGCTTCGACTTCCTGAACAGGATATACGGTTAAAAGCTTGAAGTTTACTTGATTTAAGCCATCTTCTTGAGCATCCGGCCTGTTTCTTTATGTAGAACGAATCAGACTTAGGATCCCCTATATTGCTGTATCCATCATACAGAACCTTCCTATTCGCCACTGATTCAAAGAAAGAGAAATTTGGAGTTGCCGAAGAACGATGCTTGAAAAGAAAGAAGAATGTCAAATCTCTGAATGTGAGTTCGGTATGTAGGATCTCCGCGTATGCAATGTATAGGGTATATAAAGATGCGTAGGCATTAGGATGAAGCTGCATCGGAGCGATACCCAGTCGTTTTAAAGTCTCGATGGCGATTGAAGGAAATGGAGGAATAGCTCCTACCAAGCACATGGTTCGACTGATTGCCACATATCCTTCCGGAGCTAAGTGGGGTCTATCTTCGCTACCGGGTGTCAGGACATCATCCCAAGGAATCCCATGTCTCAAGCAGATTCTTTTAAGCTTTATATCATCGAGCTTAGATGCTAAAGAATCAGAAAATTTATCTATTCCAAGCATGCCAGGAATCTCGTCGGGAGCTCGCCTGTCTATCTCAGATTCTTCACTAGATGAAGTACTTTCAGACGGATTTGATTCTGTTGCCTCGTATTCAGAGCCAGAATCTTCACCTCCTGGGTTAATTGGAGGGACCTCAGGGTTGTATTGCTCAGGAACCTCGGACTCCGTGTCTGTAGCGGATCTTGAAGAAGATTGATTATCCGACATTACTGCTAGGCGAGAAAACATGAAAAGTGAGATTAAAGCTACCCGTCCCCCGTGTGTGCAAGTGCCGGTGTGTGTGCTTGTGCATGCATTAAAGATAAAGCGTAAAAGCTATCAAGATCATCAAAATATTAACCATCATATGCAGTTAAGTTATGTAGTCATTTAGTCCAGAAAGTCCAAATCAAGGCCCTAGCCTAACTGTTCGGAGTTTTATGGTGACAAGGCATCGTCTAAGGTTCAAAAATTGGTTTGGATCATGAACTACAAGTCAGACCGTGATGTGTATGACAGTTCGCCCTCCTTCAGATCGCAGGGTAGAGGGATCCCCCTCCTTCGGATCACAGGGTAGAGGGATCGCCATCCCTCCTTCGGATCGCAGGGTAGAGGGATCGCCCTCCTTCGGATAGCAGGATAGAGGGATCGCCCCCCTCACGAATCGTGAAATTGAGTGATCGGGGTCATTGCTGGATCGGTGCAGTCCCCCGCGAAGCGCGCCACTGCCGCCACCACGACCCTCCGACTCGCCACTGGCCTTCATCTTCTTCCTTTCGTCTCCTTGCCCACGATCCGAATCGGCCTTCCCTCTTATCCTTCCTCCTTCGTCTTTCTCCTCTCCTTCTCATTTCCGAACTCCAACCACTAAGCCCATCAGCCATGGCGCCTCGCTGGTTCCCTCAGAAAATCACAAAATTCCATCGTTTCTCCCTCAAACCAGTCGAAAAAATTCATAAACAACAGCGATTACGAATAAGGGTGCTTTCGGTGGAATTACCTTTCTAAAAATTGGGAAAGTAATCGGATTTTTGAAGGTTTGAAAAACTAGGGTTTTTTCCTCAACGATGCAGGCGAAACGATATGGAAGAAAGAAGAAGGAAGAAAATGGAGAGGGGGATCGACTTATATAGGCAAAAGGGCGACCGTTTGTCTCCCCTTCTTTGTCCTATTCGATCCACGAAAATAGGCGGGCCGCGAACCAAAAGCCCACCACGTCTCGAGGAGGAGCCCGTTTCGTTCCGTTCAATGAAGAGGCCCAAGTGCACACCAAAGAACGAGACGAATGGCTCGAATGGCTTGCTAAAGGACCGCGACTCGAGTATGCGATACGAATCGATAAATCACCAACAGATCCAGTGATGAAGACTCTGAAAAGTCCCAGAAAAGGAATCGTTCACTGTTTTGCGACTCGATGTGAAAAGACGGTTCTATAGCTTCGAAGCATGTTCCATCATCGATAAAACATACTTCGAGGGGGCAAAATGTTGGCAAGCTTTTTGACCAAGCCACCCAGGATCATTTATAAGAAGAAAGCATGAAACCACGTTCTCTAAGTACATGAAGGAACGGATCGCATCATCGACTCGCCCGATGTCGAATCGCACACTATCGACTCGCCCACCATCGGATCGCATCTCGACGGATCGCCCCCATTCCATCAGCGAAACGAAACCTCTATGCGACTCGATCCGAACTTATATTGTTGCCCAGAGTAGACCGATCCGATCTCCTGATGCATGGCGAACCCTCTGACTCGTTCAAGCATGAGCTAGTCTTCAGCGATCCGAGACGCACGGATCTAGCGACACGTTTCCCTAACCGTCATTTTGACCGATTCTCCCCATCTGCACGATCCGATTTTCAAGAGGATCGCGACACCTGTCCACAACGGCTAATTTGACTATTTCTTCAACGGTAGCGATGCGATCCGATGTACTCGGGATTCGTGCCACGTGTTACCACGACCCACCTGACAAAATCAGCTATAAATAGCCCGAAGCTTGGCATTTTTGGGGAGCTTTTTGGCAATATTGAGTATTGAATCCGCCATTATTGTCTAACTACTAGAGTGTTGAGAGAAACCATTGATTGTATTAGCTTCCAAAGCATAATCAATAATATATAAAGTGGACGTAGGCTCGTTAACGCCGAACCACTATAAATTCTGTGTGTTATTTTCTTTTTCCTCATTCTTCAGTTGAAACTCTATAAGATTCAGAACAATTTGGGTGTTAGGTCCAAATTTTGATCTAACAGTGTATTTCTCTGTTTTGTGATGTATTAAGCTTGGTATTGTGCTTTTTACATTATGTTAATTTCAATGACTCTATTTCATTGCATTTTACATGTTCACTATGAAAACTTGTTCGCTGTTCCTCTTTGAAATTTGGCAATCCAAGTATGCTGTAGTATAAGGTGCATAAATTATGAAGTGCATTTGTAGGTGTAGTATAGTCTATTTTTATGTTTCTTCTTTGTTGTTTTCTTCTCATTATTTCATTTTTGCTGGTATGTTTTCTTCTTCTTTTCTAATCACTGTTTGCTACATGTTTTTTCATATATGTCAAAGCAGCTTTATGACTGTGTTGTAAGTGTATTACTAGACAATTTTTCGTGGATGTTAATACCTCATATTTATAGTCAGTAAACGAATGCATATATCATTATGTTATAATAAACTAGACCTCGTATACTTGAACTTTGGAGAGTATATGTGTGTATTAGGCTGATTTTAAGGTGCATGGATGAGTTAAACAAGGCCATATCCAAGTTGTTGTGTGCTTATATGCGTGCTGGGTTGTAATGTGTGTGTTTTGTGCTGTATATTTATGCGTGAGTTTATATGTGTGCATGTATAGTAGTGCTGTGAATTTTAAGAGTAGTCATGTCCATATTGAGTGAATGCCCATGAACTTTTGTGTGTTTGTGTTTTGATTTCTTTATGTCTTTAGATTTAGATAATCTTAATTACTGTAATTTGACGTCGTGCGATCTGACACTGCGATGAAATTGGATCAACATGTTTTTTGTTTAAATTGTTGTCTTTTTCACCTTAATTAAAATTATGGATTGCTTACTTTGGGGATTTTGTATACTTTTCATCAGCTCATTTAAGTGATTTTTTTGCCACTATTGTTATTATGTAGGGATGTCTTGAATTTTTAAGCAATATCAATCATGACAAGTTTGATGTAATGCCATCTCTACATGTTGACCATGGTGATGTCAAAAATATTTAATATTAAACCTAAGATACTTGATGACTTCTTTTCCAGTATTTACCTATTCTAACTTTATACTCAATCTGTTATCTGTAGGTCTTAATTCTACCCTGCAAGATGAGTTTCTAAACCTGTTATGTCATGCAGGAATAAGTCCTGCGCTTAATCAGTTCCTTGTGATCTCTCTAATGGATCCGGTATTATCAAGTGGATTGCTCTGTCTGTTTGTTTTATTCTAATATATATTTTGGGAGCAATGACTGTATTTCCTTTTGGGTAGGGTCTCAAGCGTGTTTCTAAGGCTATTGATAGTGCTAGAAAAAAGATCCATCTTATTGCGTGTGAACATCTTCGGGTAAATGCGACATATTTTTAATTTAATTTGAATTTGTTCTATTTTATCCGATGTAGTATAATACAGTGGGATGTAAATTGGTTTTTGATTGATATCCCTATTTGATAAATTGTATGCTGATATTTATTATATGCAAGTGCTAAATATTGGGAAATATCGCTTCTGTTTTTCTCTGAGCTGTAACTGTATTTGTACTAAGTCTATTACATCCTATTTGTACTAAGTCTTCTACAAAATTTGATGACTATGACTATCTTATTCCAAACATGTAATTTAAAAACTTAGGTTGAAAGGCAGAAACAGCACCTTTGCATTACAAATGGTTTGCATTTTATTGGATACCTTAAATGGCCTCCTATTAAAAAAATGGTTTCAAAAATCATGCAGCCTTGATTCATATTAGTACATTTTGCATTTTACAGTATATTTAGGAAGTTGTAGAATAACAAGTAAACAGAGGACATAACTTCTTTAGCTAATACACAGGCAGTTGTAGAATAACAAGTAAACAGAGGACATAACTCCTTTAGCTAACACATAGGCAGTCTTATTTTAATGTAAGTACATGATCATTTTTCTTCTTGGAGAATTCAAGCCAATGTTCTGTTCATGTTTCATTCACTGTTTCTTTTAATATCAAACTATAAATCTGTTGAGTTTTCTGTTTAATAAAGAAAATGGTCGATTATGACAAAAGGGAAGGCTCCTTTCTTAAAACATTCTCAGTGGCCACCTTAAGAGCTTTCACCTTGCCTGGCTTGAATGTAGACTGAAGTAAAGACTGGAATCTGTAAATGCAATGCTTTATAATGGTATTCCCTGCCAAATGCACGCTACATTCCACGTTTTTTTCTTGGATTTTGATAGAAAGTAAATTGAATCAATGGTACAGTTTTCAACACTAGTTTGTTAGCTTTAGATATTAAAGAACTTGATGTCAACTAGCTTGATGACATAAGCAATAAAGCAGGGTTGGGTCTAATTTCTTTTATTAAACAAAATCATTACTTGGTTGTAATATCCTTTGGTCATTTAATTTTTACTGTTATATTTGTTTTGGTAAATATTATTTAGTTTGTTGGTGAAATTTAGAGTTATCATGGTTAGTTATTAGTTTATTTCTTACTAATAGTGTACAAATAGACTGCCAAGCTGATGGTGAATGATCTAGTTTTGAGGACCTACAAGGTGATTCAAAACTATTTTCATACATAATTTAATATCAGTAGGAAACCCATGAATTTTTGAACTAGCTTCTGGAGCACTTCAAATTCATCACTATTCTATACTTACAATCACTGCTTAGGCACATGAGGTAACACAAAATTATTAACTCTTAATTCTATGTTTATACCTGACATTGTAATTGTTCATGATGAGAAATTAAATGTTTAAAACTTTGGTGTCATGGCACAGGTCAAAACAAACATGAATGAATGACAGCATTTAAGCAAGGAGGCGCGCGTGTGTTTGTAGCTCTGTTTGGGACAAACATGTTGAGCATGAAAGAGTTTGTCTAGTAAGATAGTGAACAGATAGATCTGCATTCCCATGTGCGACTATATAACTAGTCTAGCTATAAGCAGGTTGTATTGCTAATTAATAATCAGGCAAACATGTATATACTTAAGCTAGCAAACTGGGGGGGGGGGGGGGGGGATTCAATAGAGGTTGGTTTAGCCGGAGGCGGGAGGCAGAACAAATATAGTTAAAGCTAAGCTGAAATAAGATAACATTCAAGGTTGCATATGGGCTCTTGTAATAGGAGTATGTTCCCTGCAGCTGTTGTAGTTCATAACATTGTGTCCATCCGAACAGGAGATAGTGATCAAACTGAGCAAGTCCCACATCGCCGAATGGAGGAGAAGTCGCTTAGTTTTTGAACCCCTTATGGCCAACGATGATACAGTGATGAAGCTTGATTAACTGAGAATTTGAAAGCACAGTCTGTGTAGATGGGTGCACTGCTTCCATAAAGATTGAATGTTTGTACCTTGTGCCCACCTTGTATGCATGCCTGCTTGTTTATTATACAAGATTCCTGTGTCTATCCCCCCCCCCCCCCCCCCCCCCTTCTTTTTTTTTACTTCCTACGTGTAGCTATTTACAATTAATGCTCTATTTCATTTGCTTCCTCTATTTTTCTCTAACTTCCCTTAACTTTTTTTGTGCTTCTGAAATGGACAGCCAAGGATCTGTTTGTCGATCGGGTGTTGGCTGTACCCTGAATGTTTTAATGGGGTTGAATGGTAGGTTTGATGGTAATGAAGTAGTTCTTTCGTGGAGTTTGATATTATGTATTGATGGCACAGAGGAGTTTTGGGTTAAGGAGACAGTCGCATGAGGTTATTTTGATTGATGAAATCAGCTATAGCTAGTGAGAAGGTTACTTTATGTAATTTTGAAGTGATGAGCAAGGCAGAGGGAAGGAAATGGTTTGGAATTTTGTTGTAGATGGACTATGGTATTTGATTGTTATGAATCAAGTGCTGCTGTGAAGGGACGTACGTAATCTCAGGTAGTAGGATGTTGTGAATTTGATATAAGATTAATAAGTAATATACAAATCTATTTTCAGTATGCCTATGGTTCTTGAATCAAGGGGTACGTATTAATGTATCACTAAAGAAGCTATAGTTGGTTCTCTCTTTCTTTCATTTGTTTCGGACTTCAAACTCACTGATCAGATCTCATAAATGTTACAGTTTGAAAGCAAAGAAAATTTATGCACGGCTCACACATGTGCTTGATTGACTTTAAAACTTAGAATGATGGTACTCATCCCGTAGACTTGTCGGGTTGTTTTTTCACTTATAATTGTTGGTCAGTTATATGATTAAAAAGTTGGTCACTTAAAAAAATTGTTGAAGCATTTATTCCTTTTTAATTGTTGAAGCAATAATCAAGAATAAATGTTCTTTGACCTTTTTTTTTAAACTCTTTTATATCATATTCTGAATAAAATAAGTCTTTTGTGGAAGTTATCTCTATTTATCTACGTTTCCCTTGATGAGCTTGTACTGATGCTGAAAAAGACAAAGAAGTGGAAATAATTTGAAAAGGCGGAAAAATTATATAGCAAGGGTGGTTCAAATGGAGGAACGCAGGTACAAAATATTTGTCATTTGCATAATAGCATAACTTTTAATTTAGATTAGGCGGTTGACAAAAAAGTTGATGTTTTCGTTTTCTTTTTCAATACAGATATTTGAGAAGACAATTTCAGGAATGTAACTGGATAAATTGTAAAAATTATTATGTTAAAATCATTTATACCTACTGATATATTTCAGGTGAGGCTTTCAGCAAATTTTAAGTCTATCTGACTACTCTTTATGTTTTCATTCAATTGGTTCTATTTTTAACTGTGGGTAAGCAATCATGTTTACAATTTGTTTGCAGATCAGACCAACAAGAGTAAGAACATAGATAATTCTGACTAAAAGTTGAGCATGTCTGAAGGTATAGTTTTAAAGTCTTTACTTTTTTCCACTCTTATATCGGGATTTGTTAAGTAGGCTGAAATGCCAACAAAGTAGTTGATAATTCATATATACTGAACATGTAATGGTCGATGCGCACAACAAATCTTTTGGATATTGTTATATTAGATAAAGTGCTTGTAAAGGGGTAGGATCAAGTGGTATGTACAATTATTTTACTACAAGGGGAGAATCCATGAATTGTCTGTCTGTAGTACAGTAGTTGCAATACATCAGATTTTCTAACAATTTAAATACATCTGCATTAGTTATTCTCATCGTTTTTCTTGCCACAGATTGAAATTTTTGCATCTTACATATTTATTCATACACGATAGGCAGAAGTCCCTCTTTTTATGCTTTTCAGACTTCTTCTCTGTTTTACTTGGATGTTCGCAGCACTTGCATTATGTAACAAACAATTGTAGAAATTTTCGTGGGTATCACATTACCCTTATTTGCAACAATATATAGACTATAGATCACTGTTGTATAGTCAATGAATTAATTAATATTGTCACTCAAACTTCTACACTCAATTAATGTTTGTTTCTAGGTTATATTCTCATTCATGCTGGAGTATTTTATCTAAAACGGTTCGAATTTTATTTGCAATTTTTGCTTGTAATCTTGTTATGGTAATAGTACTGTAACTTCTTATGATATCAGATTCTCGGTTTGTCATTTTCATTTACTTACATGATCTCATCTCCATTTGCTTAACTACCAAGTTTATGTCATTATATAGCAGTTTTCCTAATTAACATTTTCTTGAAGTTGGAGATGGAGCTGTATATATGAGTGGATCCTTTAGGTACCATGAAAGGAAATTGAGCTAAATTAGGAAGGTTAGATTTATATGTCCATTTTGTCATCCTTTCACTTATTGTTTTTGTTTGTTCTGTGCCCTTCATCCCTCCTTAGGCGTGTATGTTAATGATTCAGTACAGATGCTGCATAAAGATAAGGAAAATTTAGGCCTAAAAATGGCACTTATTTTTATTGTCTGTTATAAAATCATGTATACCATCTCAAAGCTATGTACCATGGAAAATGCAGAGCATCAAGTGTTGAGTAAAAAGAATAAATGATAGATGTTTTACTTGGAAACCTTCAAAACAAGAAACAAAATGGTATTTTAAATGTGCAAGATACTGTGTATTTTTCTTTTGCTTGCAATGAAGTTGTATCTAATGCAAATCTTTTTTGCTTAAGATGGACTTTTTCTTATTCATTGATCACAATTTCTTATTCATTTTCTTGGTTCTTATTCATAAGGTTTAACAGCTAATTAGTCCAGTGACTACAATTTCAAAAGCAACATTTGATCTTTACGGTCAATGCATAGAAGGTACCTATACATTAGCATGAGGTCTATTATATGTGACCATTATATGTCAAATTATATTCAATTTAGTCATTCCACGGCTAAGTTGTGTTAACTAATGATGATTTTTGTAGATATCAACTTTGAAGGGAGAATATGATGAATCGAGGCCATCATCGGTGCATGAAAGTGTTTACGAGCAAGCATGGTTATCTTTATTTATTGTTTTGCTATAATATCAACATTAAACTTATGTGATTTGGATTTGTTGCGGTATACATGTACTTTTTTGTTCCTTTAAAGATATGGTTTATCTTTGTTATATGGCAATCTGTTTATGGTATGTTTATGAAAACTCTTTTTATATTTTTTAGTTTTTTGTATGAAGAATGATTGAATCCATTTATGTTACTAAAGGTATTAATTGCAGTTTTTAAAATAAATTTCAAATCTTGAATTTGTAACAAATCGCTGGTTCAAATAAATAATGAATCTTTTTTATTGTCAATTTGAAACACTCAATATGTGTTGGTAGGTGTCATTTTGAAACACCTATTAAGTGTTGCTTGTTATCATTTTTAAACACTTACTAGGTGTTTCCGATTATAACTTTGAAACATATAATAAGTGCTGCAGATTATCAATTTGAAACACTCATTAAGTGTGGCTTATTATCAAATTGAAACACTTGTTAAGGGTTGCAGTTTATCAATTTGAAACACTTGCTAAGTGTTTCAATCCGTTAATCTGTAGCACATCTTTGATGTTTCAATTTGTCAATTTGAAACATAATATAGATGTTTCAAAAATCTGCAACATACTAATCTGCAACTCCTAAAAAGTGTTTCTAAAAATTTTAGCAACATTTTATTACTATTTCAAATTGGCTATTTTAGTGTTGTGTTAGACCCCTCACATTAGATTCACCACTTGTGCTCACTGGATATGTCGGTCGGTTCCGGGCAGACTTCCACCATAAGTGTAATCCAACCTCGTGTCTAAGCGCGGTTACAGTTTTTAATTGCTATAATTATAGGCATCTTCATTATTAACCAATTATTCCTATGTCGTTATAGGTTTTCATGTCCCTTTCCCAAGTCATGTTCATAATGAACCATATGCCCCAAATTAAGTTCTTTAATTATAATTCAATTTATGCCCCAAATTCATATTCATATTTTTCATTCAAATTATGCCTAAATTTCCAATTACAAGTTATGCCCCAATTTTATCATTTTCCCTTCATTCCCAATTTAATGCGTTCACATATATAGCGACATGCTTAGACTCGAAGGTGGCCTGACTATAAAAATAATAGGGAAAAGATGAAGGAAAGAGGACAGAAATGATCATACTAATAAGATTGACATATAATGGAAGAAATAGGCATAAACATATAGTGGCATAGTGACAAGATAGGCATATAGGAACAGATCTAATGAACATGTGACAATAGAACTGATTCTAACATAATAGGGATATCATAAACAGGCATGATGAGATCTGAGTAATAAATAGGTATAAGCTTAGATCTAGTTCATAGTCATGTCAAAATAACTCAAATACACAGGTTATAGTAGATCTGATATGATTCAAATAGTCACATGCTTAGATCCAAGTTATTGTCATGTAAAGATTAACTTTTAAGTATTTAGATCTAGAATTAACATAGACTCTCCGTGATTGGATCTAAGAAATAGAAGAAAATAGAAGAAGAATTGCAGATGTTGAATCATAGATCTCTTAATTAGTCTAACCCCCGTTGTAGAAGGAGAACAATCTATTTTGGTCTAGGCAGAGGAAGCATCTAGTCCTCCATTATTTTTGTGTGAAGAAAACAATGGGTATAGGGTCCTATATATAGCCTAGAACTAACGAATCCAGACCAGAAATCAATCCACACTTAGGAGCAGGAATGTGGTGTTGACATGGGGGTCGACCCCCTTATGTGGGTGTTGACATGGGTGTCGACACCCCTGTGATGGTGTCGACCCCTAGGTCGACACCTAGAGTGGGAATTTTTCCGCCCAGGTCTTCTACGTGATTTTGAAATGTTTTGAATTTCTGGACTTATTTTATTCATATATTTTCTTCTTATGCGTATACAAACTTCAAACCTTAATAACTTCTTCATACGGTGTTCGTTTTACGCAAACCAGGTGTGTATTTTGACCAGAATTGCAAGACGAACGCAATGGCGCAGTCCACTTCACTTAACTCTGGATATTAAATTAATTATTCTTTAATTTATCATCTTTAGTGTTGTTAAAATTACGGGGTATTACAAGAAAGATGTTATTGTGCAAGGTACGCTTTCTATCAGTTCAATTTGAGTTTTATTTGATGCTGGAGCATTACATTCTTTTATTTGTAATGAGCTTGTGTGCAATTTAGGTTTAGAACTGAGATTGTTGATAGACCGTTGGTTGTGATTAACCCAGTAATGGGTTCTTCCAGTCTTTATATGCTTTGTCGTGGTCTAGTTTTATTGAGTCATGGTTGCCCTTTTGTGTGAGATTACTTTGTTTTGAATTTTGCTGGGTTTGGGATAATTCTAGGTATGGACTGGCTCAAGAAATATGCGATTATAATCGATTGCGAGAAGCTCGAGGTGACAATCAAGAAAATGGAAGGGTGAACGGTTGTAATGTGTCTACCAAAGGGCAGGGTCCTAGCCATCTTTTTATATTCGCTTGCGATTCCACAAGATGAATTTTTTTTGGTATCGATCATTTAAGAGTTTTCTAATATCTTTGACGAGGTCAAAGTACTGCCGTCGTAAAAGGAAATTGAGCTTTTTGTCGATTTATTGGATGGAGCCAGATCTATCGTTATGGCTCTTAGGCGGATGACTAGGGAACAACAAGAGTTAAAGGTGCAAGTGAACGATCTTTTGAGTAAGGGAATCATTCGGAGAAGCGTATCCAAGTGGGGTGAAATACTCGTATTTACGATCAAGGCCAAAGGATCTTTGAGATTGTGTATGGATTATCGTGAATAAGGTGACCAAGAAAAACAAGCATCCATTGTTGAGGATCGATGACTTGTTTGATCAACTTCACGAAGCTATAATGTTTTCCTAAATGGATTTGGAGATGGGATTTCACCAACTAAGAATGGCTAAGGATAGTGTATCAATGACTGCTTTTAGGTCAATATCCGGATTTAATGAGTGGTTGGTGATGCTGTTTGGATTGACTAACGCATTAGCATATTTTGTGGATCTTATGAATGGAGTTTTCAGAGATTAGTTGAATAAGTTCGTGCTTGTGTTCGTGGATGATATATTAGTTTACTCCGGGACTGAAGAAGAATCACAAGACACATTTGAGAATTGTTTTGGAAATCTTGCGAAAGCATCACATGAAAGCTAAGTTTTCAGATTGTCACTTCTTGAAGGAGGAAGTGAGGTTCTTGGGTCACGCCGTATTTGAAAAAGGAATAGTTGTGGATCCCGCTAAAGAGGCAACAATCAAGGACTGGGATTGACCTAAGAATGTTACAGATGTAAGAAGATTCCTTGGTTTAGCTAGATATTATAGATAGTTTATTGAGAACTTTTCAAAGATAGTTGAACCATTAAATGAATTGAAGAAGAAGAATATTCCTTTGCATGGGATGCGAAGTGCGAGCATGCTTTTGTACTCTTGAAAAGAAATCGACGAGTGCTCTTGTATTGGTTGTTCCAAGTGGAAATGATGAGATACTTGTGTATACCGATGCACGTGATGTAGAAAGATAAAGTTGTGGCTTAGGCAAGTCAATAGCTGAAGCCGCATGAAAGGAATTACCCAACTCTCAATTTGGAGTTAGTGGCGATAGTGCTTGCTTTGAAGATGTAGAGGCATTATCTGTTAGGAGTTAGATTCGAGTTATTTAGGGATCATAAGTTGTTGAAATATATCTTTTCCTAAAAGGATTTAAATCTTCGGCAATAATGGTGGTTATACTTTCTACATCATATGATTTTGGTATTGCCTATACTCGAAGGAAAGGAAATGCAACGGATGACGCGTTGGAAGACATGCAAGTTTAGGAGTTATATTTACTTAACGGAAGCACCTTGAGTATTTGGCTAGGTATGATTTCGGGCTTACTATTAGTCAAATCCTGAAATGTGGGTGAGTTTATCTATTATACCTACTCTTGTCGAAAGAATCGGCGAAAGACAAAAGCGAGATGCTAAGCTTATTGAGATTCTTTAGAGATGAAAAATGAGAGTCGAGTCTGAGAAAATAAAGAGTTACGAAGTCGATCAGATGATTGGCTTCGAAGGGATGGAAGCTTGGTTATTCTTGATGTAGATGGATTGAGAGGTAAGGTTCTGAGAGAATGACATCACTCTAGATTGACTACTCATCTTGGTGGTAACAAGATGTATAGAGATATGAAGAGAGTTTATTACTAAAAGGGTATGAAAGGGGATGTTAGGAGATTCATCTCAAATGTATGAGCTATCAATTGGTTAAAGTTGAGCAGTAGAAACCGAGAGGGTTATTATAGCCACTGGAAGTTCCTACGTGGAAGTGGGAACAAGTACCAATGGATTTTATCGATGGATTACCAAGGACCAGTACATGATATGATGGTATATGGGTAATCTGGATCGCTTGACCAAAAGCGCAAGGTGTATTCCTATCAAATCTACTAGGAGGGAATCCAAGTTGGTTGAGTAGTATATTAAACGGATAGTTCGATTCCATGGAATACCATAAAGTATAGTGAGTGATAGAGATCCCTTGTTTACCAGTGTATTCAGCAAGAGTTTGGCTTTGGGAATTGAGCTACAAATGAGTACGACTTATCATCCCAAACTGACAGTCAGACTAAGATAGTCAATCGAGTATTGGAAGGTCTTCTAAGAGCTTGTGTATTGGATTTTGGAGGATCATGGGAAGACCATCTTCATCTGGTCGAGTTGTTCTGCAACAATAGTTATCAGTCCGATATCGGTATGACACCATACAAGCATTGTACGGTAGACTAGACAGCAGTTGTCCTGTAATTCCTTCTTGTTAGTTAGACAGTGGAGAAAGTTTAGTACTTCGACCATGGGAAATGCCAAATAAGATTGAGATCATTCGGCAACGAATGAAAGCAGCCTAAGATCGTATGCTGATAAGAGGAGAAATGATTTGAAATTCTCGGTAAGGGAATTGGTGTTGGTTAAGGTTTCACCTTGAAAAATGTTGTTTGATTCGGAAGGAAAGGCAGTTAGCTCCGAGAATAGTTGGTTCGCTTCTGATTATAGAGCATATTACAAAGCTTGCTTATATATTGGATCTACCTGAGAAGATGGTGCATGTGTATAGTGTTTTTCATATGTCGTAACTATGGAAGTTTGTGCATGACCCGAGTTTGATAGTATCTCCAAATGAGATGGAAGAATTAGAGATAGAGACGGAAGTTTCTGGACCTCATAAGCCACTTCGTGTTGTTGGGAATGGTACGAAATAGCTTTGGAGGAAGCTAGTCAAGGTACATCAGAGTGGGGACGATGACGATTGCACATGGGAAACGGAAGAGAGAATGAGGACGACTCATCTAGAACTCTTTGAATGGTATGTCCCATATATCATATCTTACTTATGCCATTGTGATTTATACTATTAGAGTTTCGCGTGATATGGTTGAGTTTTGGTTGTTTGGGTTGATGGATGCTTAATTAAATGATAGATTGGCTACTTGTGGATGACATGCATGCGGGATATTTTGTTTGCTCGTGCTTTCTTGGAATTTCGCGGTGAAATTCCTAAAGAGGGGCAGAATGTAACAACCCATATTTTACATATTGGATGACTATAAAATAGTTCTATTTAATCCGTAGTGATCATATCGTTCTCATATTTTAATATGTTGTTCATGGGGATGCGTGGCATGTCCATGATTTTTGCTGAATCCTTAATCATTTTACCAATGTGAATTACTATTTTAGCTATAACATTTGTTTGGGACCAGATCAACTGTTGTAATTGATCTCATGGATCTAGACAGTGGTTGGCCGTTCTATAGAGTGGTCACATTAAATATTTGGCTCAGTGGTTTAGGAGGTAACTTTGTTTTAAGTTCTTGTTTCTACTGGCTAGGTTAATTAACAGCTAATGGGCTGATTAGTGAGTCCATTAAGCTAATGACCTGACATTATAATTAAAGGGTATGAGAAGAGAATTAGGTTTCTTATCCTCATTCTACACATTAAGTTGAGTGTCTGAGATTCTCTGGTTCAACCTAATCCCTAAACTCTAATTTTCTTTCATCAAATTATTTTGTATCGCATCTAAAGGAAATATCTACATCAACCGAGATTGGATCTCAGTGTTTTTCATCGTATTCAAAATATTTCTTCGCATTTCGGATTTTTTCATCTGTATTGCTGCGGATCTAGGCTTTGGTGAGTGATAGATCTCTTTCACATGGTTAGTATTGATTATATGTGCTAATTAGGTTAATCAAACACCTCATATGCTAATTTTAACCTAAAACTAGATCAAATATGTTTATTTTAGATTTAGACATCCTAGGATAATCTAATTTGATCATATATCATGCATTTTATTTGATCCATCATGTTTAATGAGTAGTTAGTGTCAAATTATGTTAGATTTGTGCTTATTGTGATATGAATCATGGTTGCATGTGTTAAAAGGATTGTAAATGTTTGACTTTGGCTGAATTACTGCTCGATTGGCTGAATTGTATGCTTTGCTTGATTTGTACATTTGGAATTGTGTGTCGTAGGACTTAAAATCGAAGAACATAGCAAATCAGAGGTTTAAATGATCGGAATCAGATGAAACTTGATGGAGGAGTTCTGGAGGTCGCCAGGAGGCAACATGATAATTTTCAAGTGAAGGTTCATTAAGTATGAGGATGGTACCATTCCATAGCCTATGGAGCGATATCGATCCATCACGACAATTCAAATGAGATCGAGATTTTGGCCCTGGTATCTAGGGAGTTCAAGGAAGCTATAATAAAAGTTTCATGCAAAAATTCACTACCTATGAGGATCTTTACTAGTTTATATCATCTGAACCGGTACCGATTCATCAAGAATGATCGACGGAGTATGATACTTCATGTGTGGCTTCATGGGGTCAATTGAATACGATGTGAAAAGTATGAAGTGAATTGGACAAGTCGAGGTGCAAACGCTCGAATACATGGTAGTAGACCTACATATAAGGCTGCAGGGAAGTGTTTTGACTTGGATTTGGACCGGAGGGAAGTATTCGAGACATAGGAAAAGAAACATAGAATTTTTTTCAGTTTTGACTAAGTATATGAACCGGCACTGATCCATAGCCTATGGACCGGTACCAATTCATCATGGTAATGAATTTTTTGGAGAATGGAATTTTGATGACAACAACCTTGTTACAATTATTTACATTGTTGATTATTGAATATATACTAACATCTTTTGTCTAGAATATATATGTATATGCGGGATATAAATATTGAAGACTGTACAGTTATAGAGATTCAAGATATCAAGGAATTCAAAACTCATGAGTATCAAGAATCAAGATTTCAAACGCTCAAGATTACCAAGTAATAAAGTCTAGTTTATATGTAAAACTCCGGTTAGCACTTTCAGATTCTGCTTTCAAAATATGTTTTCAGATTTCTTTTCAAATTGATTTCAAAATAATTTCAAACTCCTATTAATGATTTTAAATTATTAAGAATTTACTTATGAATTAATATATATATGTTTATAGTTTATAAAGCTTTATTTATGTTTATAATATATGTTTTATAGTCCTATATCATATAATTTTATAAATGTGTTTATATTATATATTACTGTGTTTTTATATGTTTTTACACTTTAGAAAATTCATTTTGAAACATTAGTTTTGATTGATGAATTTCTAGAATATATATTAGTTTTAAAACTTGAAAAATGATTTTAAAAATCAAAATAATAGGTATATGTTGACATACATGTTTGAGCATATCGACATATAACTGTCAGATTTTCAATTTGCAAAGGAAGTGTCTTTTCATATTTGAAAGATTTCAGAAACGTTGCAACCTTTCAAACACTATAAATACTGATTAACTTCGAATTTTTCATAACTTCTTCTTCTCCATCTTCATCTTGTCTTTAGCCATCATTATTATTCTTTAATTTCTTAATTTCTACACTTATACTCTACCGATTTCAACAAAGATTATATCATTCTCTTTCTCTTCTCAATCTCTATTAACTACTATATGTTTGGAAGCGCTATTTAAGAGTTATAGGGCTGTTGTAATCATTTGGGAATTGTTTGGGAAAGGGTGTGTTCCTTGTAGCCTGGAAATCAAGGAAAGGGAGAGGTGTGAACCTTGTAGCCGTGAAATCAAGGATGGTGGAATTGGTGTTAACCTTGTAGCCGTGAAATCAAGGGTGTTGTAAGATTGATGCTAGTATTAATAAAACTCTGCACAATCCAGTGTTGCGTGGGAATGGATGCAGGAGTAATCTGAACCAGTATAAAATCCGGTGTGTTCTTTCCTTTTCTGCATTTTACATTTACTTATATACGTGTTTGTGATTGTTTCTGT
Organism: Allium sativum; assembly: GCA_030737875.1. Taxonomy (NCBI): domain Eukaryota; kingdom Viridiplantae; phylum Streptophyta; class Magnoliopsida; order Asparagales; family Amaryllidaceae; genus Allium; species Allium sativum. The sequence goes on from CM060926.1 coordinate 537,628,568, forward strand.
GTTTATGATCATTTCTAGTGTGATAATCATTTTGTGATTCATATAGTAATTCAAGATTGTTTAAATTTTCCATATTCTCTTTAAAACACTACTCACCCCCCTACTCTAGTGTTAGTTTTGCCTTAAGATCCTTAATCCCTAATCCCTAACAATTGGTATCAGGGCATAGGTTTTCAAAAGTTTATCATCTAAATTTTGAAAATATTAAATGGAAAAATTTAAAATGATTCATAATACTAGTCATAATTCATGCGTTACATCAATGATAGAAGAGCCTGCATTTAATTATGTTAAAAAATCAAGTGATCTGCTGAACTGTTGCCCAATACAAGAAAAGGTGTGTTACATGGCTATTGGAAATTCAAATTCTGAAATGGTGTGTTACATGGCTGTTGAAAATTCAAATTTTGATGAACAAATGATGGATATCAAAAAGGACAAACGGATATTAGATAGTGGTTATTCGAGACATATGATGGGAAATCCAGCATTATATGGAGATGGTGGAATGGTTAACTTCAAAGATAACTCTAAAGGGTATATAGTTGGCATTGACAATGTCGGTAATTTTAAAATTCCTACTGTAATGATCTACATTCTATGCATCAGAGGATCGTAGAATATTTATTTCATTCTCATATGAAGTCGTATGTTCGGGTAATTTTGGGAAACGACTATTGGGGTCATTTCCCATGTTCATGATTTTTGTTGAATTTTAAATAACTGTTTTGTCCCTGATGAATCTTGTTTCGCCTATAACTTTTGATTAGTAATGAATTTTGACCTAAAACCACTTCCATTGGATTCAGATGATGGTTTACCTTTCCATAGAGTGGTTACATTTGTCAAACGGACTTACCGTTTGGGAGATATGGCTGAAATAAGATTTGAAAGGTGAAAAACAGCTTAACTGGGCTTAATTGGGTAATTAGTGGAAGGGCCCATAACCCATTTCGGGATTAGGGTTATGGGGAGGCTGAAATCAGTTTGGAAACCATCGCATTTCAGTTTTCTAGCCGCCATTTACAATTCTCTAACCCTAGAAATGACCTCCAACCCCCAAATCACCTTCTAATCACTTTATAATCCAATATTAAGCTAATCAACATCAAATCAAGGAGGATTGACATCAAATTAGAGTTAGGGATGCTGTGTTGCATAAAAATTCGATCCAAATCAATGGAGTATCAGATTTAAGAATTTATTTGTGACTAAGGTGAGTGATTAGCACTTTTATTCACTAATTACGGCTAATTAGGGGTGATTAGTGATAATTAGCGAAATTATGCATTATAAAAATCTGGAAAATATGTAGAAAATCTGAAATATTATTTTATGCCTCTAATAAAAATTTGGGTTAATTTGGATTAAGTTTGCTAATCGTATGGTTAAACGTTCTTAAGGGGATTAAGGAGAAAATCATGCTTTTTGGGTATGTTTGATCTAAAATAACCTATATGCTTGATGTTTTTACCTTTTGATTGATCCTATATGTTACTACTGTTGTTTGTGATGTTTTGTGGTTATTTAGTAAAGTTAGAATGATTGAAAACGTCGTCGTATGGCGAGAATGGACGAAACAAGCTTGTTGGAAATGTTACAGTGATCCAGATCAGAACGGTTAAGGGGGATCAGATCGGATCGGATAACCGAACCAAACCAAGAGTGGTGGAATCTTCAGTAGTGCACAAAGGCAAGGGCAAAAGGAAGGCCTACCGGATCGAATTGGGGAAGGGGATCGGATCGGAGATAAATGGAGAACCGGACCGGAATCTGGAGACGAGAAGGAAGTACAAAGGGGACCCGAACCGAACCAAATGAGAGACCCGAACCGAACCAATGATGACTGAATCACTATGAATATTCGAACAGAACCAAGGTGTGGGCTATGAGCATCGAACCGAACCGGGTATGGAGTACCGAACCGAACCGGATGTAGACTCTTACTTCTACACGACGACTCTTCTGAAGACCAACTCCAATTCGACCAAAACCCAAGATGTAAAGGTAGTCCAAAAGGGAAGTTAGGACTCAGGATCCAGATGGGAACCAATGAGTTAACTTCATGATTGGGCTTTGCTGCGGGACATGTGCAAAGGGGTTATCGATATCTATAGCTTTGGTTCACCACTGAGAGACGGTTTAGCGGCTATGGATCTGCGCAATGGGACCGTTAAGACTCCCAAAGGAAAGTGATCGTAGCATGGCTATGAGCCAGTGCAGTGGAGTCGTCAAGACTCCATGGGGCAAAGTGGACATAGCAAAGGTTAGTGGCTATAAATCAACGCAATGGGGTCATCAAGACCCCAAGGGCAAAGTGATCGTAGCAAAAGGATTTGGTGATCAAAGTGGTGGATATCGTATACTTTACGCACTGAGTGAGAGATGTGAGGTTGAGAGATGTTACATCTGCAGGGAAGCCAAAGCCGCAGGCAAGCGGTGGAAGCAAGAATAATTCGCAGAATAAGAGGAAACAGAACCAAGCTAAGGATGGTCAGAAAAAGAATAAGAAAGATGTTGAGTGCTATAGCTGTGTCAAGAAGGGCCACTATGCCAAAGATTATCGAGCAAAACCAGCGGACAGAAAGTGCTTCAATTGCGGCCAAGTGGGACATCACAAGGATAAATGTCCACAACCTCCTAAAGAGAAGCAGATTGTGAAAGCATATGCTATCAATGCTGTTCCTTCTTCGTCGAATGCCCCAACTGCGACGGAGAAAGGAAAGGGTGTCGTTATCCAAGGTATGCTTTCCATTTATGATGTTCCTGTTCGAGTATTGTTTGATACTGAGGCTTCCCATTCTTTCATATCTAGTGACCTGGTAGATAGGTCGGGATTGGAACCCGATATTGTTGATAGACCTTTAGTTGTAACGAACCCGATTGGTGGTTCGACTAGCCTTAGTATGATTTGTCGTAATTTGGTCTTATCGAGTCATGGATGCATGTTTGCTTGTGATTGCTTTGTTTTGGGCTTTACTGGGTTTGGCATTATTTTGGGAGTCAATTGGCTCCAAAGATATGGGGTGGTGGTAGACTATGAGGGGTCTTCAGTGACCATTAGAGCGGACGATGGGTAGAGGGTACTGTTTGGTTGCCTACCTAGTGATGGCTATTTTTCTAAATTCCCTCGACATCCTACATGATGAGTCGTCAGATGTGCCTATTGCTGGCGAGTATCCGGACATCTTCGAGGAAGTGACCGGACTTCCACCACACCGAGGGATCGAGTTTTGGATTGATTTAGTGAAAGATGATAGACCTATAGTGATGCTTCTTCGTCATATGGCGCCAAGGGAGCAGCGAGAGCTCGAGGTGCAAGTGAGCGATCTTTTGAAGAAGGGATTTATCTGAAGAAGTGTTTCCAAGTGGGGAGCACCAGTTGTATTTGCTACTAAGGCAGATAGTTCTGTTCGCTAATGTGTAGACTACCGCGAGTTGAACAAGGTGACGAGGAAGAATAAATATCCTCTTCCGCGGATAGGTGATTTGTTTGATCAGTTGAATGGAGCGAGAGTGTTCTCCACCCAGTTGGATCTCTCGACAGGTTTTCACTAGCTCCGTGTAGCCGTTGAGAGTATACCTAAAACATCATTTTGGATGCCGTCTGGATTCTATGAGTGGTTGGTCATGCCATTTGGATTGACCATTGCACCAGCATATTTTGTGGATCTTATGAATAGAGTATTTAGGGATCAATTGAATAAGTTTGTCCTTGTGTTCTAGACGATATCTTGGTTTACTCGAGGACAGAGGAGGAACACAAGGAAAATTTGAGGACAGTGATGGAGGTGCTGAGGAAACACCGATTGAAAGCAAAATTTTCTAAGTGTCACTTCAGGAGGAGGAAAGTGAGATTCTTTGGCCATATTGTTTCAAAGGATGGTACCGCCCGGGATCTTGCGAAGGTAGCTACAGTGCAAGATTGGTCTACGCCCAAGAATGCAACGGACGTGAGAAGTTTCTTAGGGTTAGCTGGATACTATCGTAAGTTTATCCAAGACTTCTCCAAGATAAAGGCACTGTTAACTCAGTTGACCAAGAAGAATCAAGATTTTGTTTAGGATGGAAAGTACGAGAATGCATTTAAGAGTCTAAAGGAAAAGTTGACGTGCACGCCTGTGTTGGTTATTCCTAAAGGGAACGAAGAGATGACGGTATACACGGATGCCTGTGGTATCAGATTAGGTGCCGTATTGATGCAAGGAGGTAGGGTTGTAGCTTATGCTAGTCGGCGACTGAAACCGCATGAGAAAATATATCCTACCCATGATTTGGAATTGGCAGTGATCGTGTTCGCATTGAAGATGTGGAGACACTATCTCTTGGGAGAAAGATTTGAGTTGTTTACCGATCATAAGTCGTTGAAGTATCTTTTCTCTCAGAAGGATTTAAATCTTCGTCAACAGAGATGGTTAGGTTCTTGGCTTCATATGATTTCAATATTGCATACACGCCTGGGAAGGGAAAGGCGTTAGCTGATGCATTGAGTAAGAGACATGCTAGTTTGGGGCTATGTTTCTGGAATGGAAGCAATTGGAGTATATCACGGGAGATTACTTCAGACCTAAGTGTGAACTAGATTCAGCAACGTTAGCAAGTTTGGCGATCATACCGACTTTGATTGAGTGAATTGGTTCCAGTCAGAGGGACGATCCTAATCTATTGCAAATCATCTTCAAGGTAGGGATGGATATCTACGACGAGAGAATGAACAAGTATGGTCTTGATCGAGAGGGATGGCTTCGAATGAATGGAAGATTAGTTTTACCCAATGTTAATGGACTGAGAGGTGAAGTGCTTAGAGAGTGTCATCACTCGAAACTGACTATACACCCCGCTGATAACAAAATGTATCGAGACATGAAGCAGACTTACTACTGGGAGGGGATGAAGAGATACGTTGGGAAGTTTATATCCAAGTGCATGAACTACTAGTTAATTAAAGCTGAACAAAAGAGGCCTAGTGGTTTGTTACAACCATTAGAAATACCTGAATGGAAATGGGAACAAGTTTTGATGGGTTTCATTGATGGTTTACCAAAGACTAGATCGGGTCATGATAGTATTTGGGTGATTGTGGACCGATTGACAAGGAGTGCAAGGTTTATACCAGTCAAGTCAAATAGTACGGCAGCTAAGTTAGCAAAACTGTACATGAAGTGGGTAGTGAGATTTCATGGGTACCCAAAGGTATTGCGAGTGACCGAGATCCATTATTTACTAGTGGGTTTTGGAAGAGCTTACAAGAGGCTTTAGGGTCAGAATTACATCTCAGTACCGCATACCATCCTCAAACAGACGGTTAAACAGAGAGGGTGAATCATGTATTAGAGGATCTCTTGAGAGCTTATGTATTGGATTTTGTTGGTTCATGGGACAACCATTTTCATCTAGTCGAGTTCACATACAATAATAGTTATCAATATAGTATTGGTATGGCTTCATTTGAAGCTTTGTACAGAAGACTATGCAACTCACCATCGTGTTAGTTGGAAATCGGTGAGAAATTTGTGCTTGGACCAGATGTAGTAAGAGAAACTTCAGACAAGATCAAGGTTATTCAACAGCGAATGAAGGCCGCCCAAGATTGGCAGAAAAGTTATGCTGATAAAACATGAAGAGACTTGAAATTCACTGTTAGCGACTTGGTATTCATCAAGATTTCTCCGTTAAAGAGTGTGATTCATTTTGGAAGGAGAGGTAAGTTGGCATCAAGATTTGTTGGTCCATTTCCAGTTCTCGAACAAGTTGGGAATTTAGTGTATAAAGTTGAATTAGCAGACAAGATGGCGGGAGTTCACGACATATTTCATGTTTCCCGGTTAAGGAAATTCATGCACGATTCTGATATGACTATTTCACCAGATCAGTTAGATGATATCAAAGTGGAATATGAGGCAGTTGGGAGCCACAGAATGATTCGTATTGTCGGACATGATACGAAGCAACTTCGAAGAAAGACAGTGAAACTAGTCAAGGTCCAGTGGGGTGATAATGAGAACGACTATACTTGGGAAACAAAGAAGAACATAAGGAAGATGCATCCAAAACTCTTTGCTTGCTAAAATTTTAATAGTAATAGTTATTCCCTCGTTAGTAGACCGCATGCTAGGGTAAGCTTGTTGTGTTGTTATGTATGTTTGATTGTTTGTAGATGGATGATAGGCATGCGGGATACCTTTGTATGTTTTGGTTAAGGAATTATAGGGGCGAAATTTCTTAAGGGGGGGAGAGTGTAACGACCCGCATTCTACGCATCAGAGGATCGTAGAATATTTATTTCTTTCTCATATGAAGTCGTATGGTCAGGTAACTCTGGGACGATTATTGGGGTCATTTCCCATGTTCACGATTTTTGCCAAATGTTAAATGACTATTTTGCCCCTAGAGAATCTTGTTTCGTCTATAACTTTCGACTGGTAAGGAGTTTTGACCTGAAACCACTTCTATTGGATTCAGATGATGGTTTACCTTTCCGTAGAGTGGTCACATTTGTCAAACGGACTTACAGTTTGGGAGATATGGCTGAAATAAGGTTTGGAAGTGAAAAACAGCTTAACCGGGCTTAATAAGGTAATTAATGGAAGGGTCCATACCCCGTTTCGGGATTAGGGTTAAGGGGAGGCTGAAATCAGTTGGGAAACCATCTCATTTCATTCTAGCTGCCATTTACAATTCTCTAGCCCTAGCAATGGCCTCTTGTAACACCCCGTAATTTTATAATATTAAAATTGACAAATTAAAGAATACTTAATTTTTATAAGAAGAATTAAGGGAAACGGGTTGCGCCATTGCGTTCGTCTCGGAATTCTGCTTGAGATAGAGTCCGAGTTTGCGTAAAACCGATAAAGTATGAAGAGTTATGGAGCTTAGAAGATTTTAGTTTAAACCAGAATTAAAATAATAATTAAAATCAAATTCGAAATTCAAATCAATAAGTAGCGGGATGGGCGGGAATAATCCCGCTCTAGGTTGCCAACCCCCCTAGGGGAGTCAACATAGGTGTCGACCCCCCTATGGGGGTGTCGACATAGGTGTCGACCCCCCTGTAGGGGTCGACCCTATCGACCAGATCTAGGCAGTGACGAATTTTGGAGAATTAGGGCTCATATGGCATTCTCTGATTTGCTGGGTGATGTGTTTTTCTGGTTTGTATGGTTTAGATGGATCCTAACCTAATCTAAAGGCCCTAATTCTCCTAATACACCTATATAAACACACCTAGACCTAACCCTAATTTCATTAAATAAATCCATGGCGCCTCTATGCTGCTAAAACCTAATTTAACCTAGCCTCCACCAAAGCAAATCAAATTCATATTGGAAGTTAAGAATCAAATTCTACAACAACGGTTTAGCTAATCAAATTCAGAATACATAATTCAGATCTACTTTCTCTACTACCGCTATGAGTCTACGTTACTTTCACTTATAATTAATTAAAAGTAATCGTGATAAGTTTGTGAATTGGACTATATGAACATGCCTGTAAGATGAATCATATCATGTTTGGTGAATTCTTATCTTTTAGATTCATAGCTAAAATTCATGTTCCATATGCCTTATTGGATCTATCTTATTATTCTATGCCAGTTTATGTTCCAAATGCTAATTGGATCTATCTTATTGTCCTATGTTAGTTTATGTTCCATATGCTAATTAGATCTATTTTGTTGTTCTATGCCAGTTCATACTTCCTATGCTTATTTTTATGCCAGTTTTAACGTCATGATTCTTTTCCCCTCTTCTCTTCTTTTCCTTTTTATGAGTTTAGGCTAACTACGAGCCTAACATATTATTATACGTACGAATGACGTGGGAATGTTATGGGAAAAGTTTGGGGAAATTATTGAATAATATGCAGTTGGGCATAAAAAGACTTGAAATCATGTAATCAATTTGGAGCATGAATTGGTACAAATTGTTTATAGGAGATTATGGACATAAATTTGGATTAAAATGATGAACATAATTTAGACTGGAAATTATGGGTATATATATATATTATAGTCCAAGATTTGAAATTAGGGACATGTATTGAGAAAGTGATAAGGAACGTCTAAGACACGAGGTTAGATTCGAATTGCGGTATAAGACTACCCGGAACCACCCGGTACATCCAGCAACCGCAATTTTGTAATCTAATGTGAGAGTTCAAAGGGAGATATTAGATACGTAATAATGCAAAGACACGAGGTTAGATTCGGATTGCGGTATAAGACTGCCTGGAACTGCCCAGCATGTCTAACAACAGCAATCTAGTATGGGAGGTCTTGCAAGATTACGGTTATAATGAACTAATAAACACTTAACCAAGGTAAGACATATAGTAAGACATGGGGGTTAAGTGGGTGACATGTGAAATATAATTTGAAGCACTTAACTATGGTGAAACATGTAAGAAGACATGGAAATAAGAAGGGGTTAAGTGTGAATTCCTAGTGGGGACCAAGCTTAGGAGGGATGCTTGTGTCAAGTGTGTGGACCCTTTTCAACCAGTAACCCATTCTGTATCTATGTGAGCTCGAACTAGATCGAGGACGGGACATGCTTACTGGGTTTGATTGTAAGAGGTCAATAAAGAGTTAGCGGTGGCAACGCAAGTCCAATGGAGTCATATGCATGTGTGGGTCCGGGCAAGTAGGTAAGACGTTGTTGCATCGTGTAGTATAAGCCATGCATTTTTAGTAGTATCGGGTTGCCACTTTAGGGAGTGATACACCCTACTATGGGACCAGCAAAGGTATCTACGAGTTAGGGAGCTGATCGAATGGGGAGGGTAGTGGGTACAACTAGTGGAGATAGGAGCAAGCGACACCTATGACAACAGCTAGGAGTACACGAAACTACCATTATTATTATTATGATTACTAAGAGGGATCAACTTTCAGTATGGGACTAGTAATGGTGTGGTGAAATTAGCATTGGTGCGGTGTAGGAATTATCTTATAGTGATTAGAAGCGCAATCAACGTTATATCTTGTTCATCTTGTTCACCTTCTCATACTTGCTTATGTTACATTCATTTGTTATATCCAGTTTATGTCCTTATCATGTTACTTTACTAATTATATAGTTAAAGTTACTGGTCTCGGCAGACTTATGTCTGACCCCTGTTTTGTTTCATCTCTTTTCTTTCCTTTCCCCCACTAGGTGCTCAGGGTGGGACTAGTGGAGCTTGACTTGGATTTCTTTCTTCTTGAATTACTTGGGAGAGTTGAGAGTAATGCTTGGCTTTATTTATTTTCCATTATGGCCATTGGGAGTGGGATTGTGATTTTACTTTTATGTACTTTGATAATAAGTACGTTCAAGATGGATATTTATGTACTTGACTCTAGTATGTGATTTTGATGTTGTAACCAAACATGTTTTGCTTTTCCACTGCAATGAATAAATTTTGAATTTTCTTAAGTACCATTTTATATATCTGTCTTGTGATATTTTGTTCTATAGTCTTATAATACTCCATGAACGTTAATGCATTCCCTTAGTGAGTGACATTAATGGACGTGGGGTGTTACACGTGGTATCAGAGCTGAAGGTTACCAGAACAGATAAAAGATTTTGAAAACCATTTTCAAAAGCATTTTTAGAAAGAAGTATTTTCAAAATCATGTTTTAAAGAAGGTTTTTTCAAGAGAAAGTTTTATTATGAAAAATATAATCCCTAAGAGCCATATATCTATCTTTCGATTCTCTGTTTTGAATCTCTCCCTTTTTCCTTTCTGTATGTCTGGAGAACTCGAAATACCCGAGGGCGTACAGATACCAGGCTGGTTCAGAAGGAATCTAGAGGCAAGGGCTAATGTCGCAGGCCCAGAAAATGCTCCTCCTCCTTCCCGTCCTCGTGTAGACGATTTTTCAAAGATATGCAAAGACTTCCGTGCGATGGGCGGAAAACCGTTTCATGGGACTAAGACGTTTGTCGAGGCTAGAAATTGGCTCAAGGAAGTGAAGGACTTGTTTGGTATCTTTGAGATAGACGATGGAAGGAAGGTTCAGCTAGCTGCTTGGTTGATGAAGGACGAAGCTTCCTTTTGGTGGGAAGTAACTAATGGAGGACGTCCAGTGGAGACGTGGGTGGGTTTTAGATGAAGGTTCGAGCTGAAATTTCTTTCACAAGCAGAGGAGAGTTTATACATGGAGAAGTTCTTGGCTTTGGAACAAGGGAGTTTGTCTGTGAAGGAGTACGTCAACAAGTTTAACCAGTTGGAAAGATTTGGTATGGAATTAGTTAATACACCACATAAGAAGGCCTTGAGATTTGCCAAGGGTCTGAATGAACCATCACACGGGTTAGCTATGTCCCACTTTCCTATGGGGGCTACTTTTGAGAAACTAGTTGATATGGCGCTAATGCATGAAGAGGAGAAAGGTGCTACTGCTAATAAGGCACATGATAAGAAAGGGAATCCAAAGAAAGCACAACAACAACAAAAGAAAGGTGGTAAGGATAACAAGGGCCAAGGGAAGAAAAGATGTTTTAATTGTGGAACACCAGGCCACTTAAGCAAGGATTGTAGGAAGAAGAGGAAGACAGGTTGCTTCCATTGTGGTGAGGCATGACATATGATTAAAGACTGCCCAAGGAGGCAAGGACAAGGGCAAAGACAGAGGACAGGGTCTATTTCTAGAGGACAGGTTCATGCTCTCATGGCACCTCCGCAAGAGAGAGGTAGAAACATTTCTGTTGAAAGTTTGATTTTCCTTTTTGATCATCCTGTTTGTACTTTGTTTGATTATGGCGCTTCACATTCGTTCATATCTTCTTCTATAGTTGAGTCTCTGCACCTAGATACTAGTATAGTTGTGGATCACGTTAGTGTCTCAAATCCTATTGGGGGTACGTCTCATCTTTCTATGTTATGTCGGTGTTCGAGAATTTTTGTGTATGGCGTTGAGTTCGAATGCAACGCTTATGTACTTGGTTTCACGGGCTATGAGTTGATTCTAGGAATGGGCTGGCTAGCCAAATATGGTGCCATTCTCGACTGTGAAAGGAGGGTGGTTAGACTGTTGACTAGTTTGGGTAATACTTTCAATATCTCATGCGATCCTAAGGGTTCGGTTATGCTTAGCTACCTAGAATCTCTTGACACATCTATTGATGATTGCAAATCTATTCGCGTAGTCCGTGAGTATGCAGATGTCTTTGAGGAGGTTAGGGGCTTACCTCCAAAACATGAGATAGATTTCCGTATATACTTGATGGACAATGCAAAGCTAGTTGCATTTCCTGTGCGCCACATGGCTCCAAGAGAAAGGAGGGAGCTTAGTAAACAAGTGAAAGAGTTGCTTGAGAATGGGTTCGTAAGAAGAAGTATCTCGGAGTGGGGTGCTCCAGTTGTTTTTGCTACGAAAGCTGATGGTTCTCTTAGATTGTGTGTGGACTATAGGGAGCTAAATAAACTCACAACGAAAAATAGACACTCATTGTCGAGGATAGATGATTTGTTCGATCAGTTGGTTGGCGCTTCGTTTTTCTCGCAGATGGACTTAGCTACAAAATTTCATCAGTTGAGGGTAGCTGAGGATAATATAGATAAGACTGCTTTTAGGACTCCCGACGGTTTCTTTGAATGGCTAGTCATGCCTTTTGGTTTGAAAAATGCACCCGCATATTTTGTAGACTTGATGAGTAGGGTGTTTTAGGAGTTTCTAAACAAGTTCGTGGTAGTCTTTGTGGATGATATTTTGATATTCTCTAGAAGTGAGGATGAGCATACCCTACATCTTAGGGAAGTATAAGAGACCCTTCAAGCACATCAACTCAAAGCTAAGTTCTCTAAATGTCATTTATGGAGAAAGGAAGTGAGGTTCTTGGGGCACGTGTTCTCCAAGGAAGGGATTGCTATGGATCTGCGAAGGTGGTAGCAATCCAAGATTGGAAGATTCCTAAGAACGCTATAGAAGTAAGAAGTTTTCTTGGTTTGGCGGGCTATTATAAAAAGTTCATTAAGGACTTTGCTAACATATCGGCCCTACTTACACGGTTGATGGAAAAGAATTTAGCATTTTCTTGGGATGTTGACTGCCACGATGCTTTCCAACGTTTGAAGAGGGCATTGACGACAGCTCCAGTTTTAATTTTGCCAGATGGGAGTAATCCATTCACGGTGTATACCGATGCTTGCGGGACAGGACTTGGCGTAGTTTTGATTCAAGAGGGAAGGGTGATATGCTATGGTGGAAGACAGTTGAAGGTCCACGAGAAGAATTACCCTACCTACGACTTGGAGTTAGCTGCCATAGTTTTTGCGCTTAAGTCTTGGCGTCGTTATTTTCTTAGAGAGAGGTTTGAGTTGTACACATACCATAAGTCGCTTGAATACTTGTTCTCTCAAAAAGATCTAAACTTAAGGCAACAGAGGTGGATTGAGTTCTTAGCATCCTATGATTCTGAGATTGCATATACCCCTGGCAAGGGTAACGTTGTAGCGGACGCCTTGAGTAGAAAGAAGTTGACTTTGAGTCCTTTGTTTGTCGAGCGGCAGAGCTTAGAGTATGTCTCTACCTTTGACTTTAGACCCTCTACTGATTATGTACCCGGTTTGTTGGCATCATTAGAGGTGCGACCTACGCTTTTGGGACAGATACGTGCGGCACATCGAGATGACCCACAACTGATGGAGACAGTACACAAGCTCATAAGAGGGGAGTCTTTGAGCCATCTTAGTACATATACTATAGATGAGAGAGGTTGGTTGCATAGGGATGGAAGACTTTACGTATCACGAGATAATAGTTTGAGAAGGACAATCCTTGAAGAGGCACATCATTCTAAAATGACCATACATCCCGTTGGTGACAAGATGTATAGGGAGATGAAGCGATTTTTCTTTTGGGCCGGAATGAAGAAGGATGTAGTTGAGTTCATTTCTAGATGCGTAGTGTGCCAGCAAGTTAAAGCTGAGAAAAAGAAGCCGGCGGGTTGCTTCACCCTTTAGAGGTTCCACAGTGGAAATGGGAAAGTGTTTCCATGGATTTCGTTGATGGGTTGCCGAGGTCAAGAAAGGGTAATTCGGGGATTTGGGTAGTAGTGGATAGACTTTGTAATACCCTATATTTTCTATGTTTATTAAAGTAATGAATTAAAGAATACTTAATTCTAAAAGTGAGAATTAAGGAAAACGGGTTACGCCATTGCGTTCGTCTCTGAATTCTGCTTGAGATAGAGTCCGAGTTTGCGTGAATCGGACTCCGTATGAAGAAGTTATGAAGTTCAGAAGATTTCATATTTAAATGGAAAATTTAATAATTAAATAAACAAAACAATTCGAATTTCAAAATCATGCAAATCAGGTGGGCGGGAAAATTCCCACCCATAGCGGTCGACTCCCCCCAAGGGGGGTCGACACAGGTGTCGACCCCCCAAGAAGGGTGTCGACTGGGGTGTCGACCCCCTCGCCCAGATCCAAACAGTGACGATTTTCTGACTTGTTGCTGAGTCACTAGAGCATAAGTGGCAATTTCTGGATAACTTTATCAAGTCTGGACGGTTCTGATTGCTCCTAGGTTGATCTAACGGCTCACATAAGTCTAAACCTCTATAAAACAACCCTAACCCTCAAACCTAAATCACACAATTTCATTCCAAGGAGCCACCATGTTGTCCATGGTCAACCTAGCATAGCCATTATTTCTTCTCCAACTAGGAAGCAAACTAGAAAGCAAGTAGAACCTACGAATCAAATCTAAATTAGAGAATCGATAATCTACGTCAAGGGATTGCTTTTCAGTTTCAGAAAACAGATCCCAGAAAACAAGATTTTCTTTTGTTTGTAAGTCCCGTTATTATTTAGATGTGAATTAAAAGTTATGATTTGTAACAAAGTGAAAACTAGAGTTGTGCCTAGTTGTAAGATAATTGTGATGCTGACTCATGTCTATTCTTGTAACGATTCTATCATATATGCTGATGAGACTATTGTGGTTTATTGGACTTATTATGTTGTATGTTAAACCAATCGTGTATTATATAAATTGGTGACTCTTCCATGTTATGTTACATGCAAGTTTTTAGGCTAAGTCATATATATGTTTAGATCTACATTCTCATATGTCTAGATCTATGTTTATTGGATCCAAAATAAAAGTTCATATTTACATGCCTAATTGGATTTGTGTAATTCTATATAAGTCCCCGTTCATATGCTTAAGATTCATGTTTATTGGATCCAAAACAAAAGTTTACATTTACATACTTAGTTGGATTTGTGTAATTTTATATGCTTAAGATTCATGTTAATTGGATCCAAAAATGCAAGTTCATTGTTTTATGCCAAATTTATATGACATATGTTTAGTTAGATCCTTATTATTTTATGTTATGGAAAGGATACATGCTCCTTTCTTTCCCCTTTTGTATATAAGTTAGGCTAAGTTGCGAGCCTAACATTCTATGTGAATTTTGCGAACGTATAACGGGGGTGACGTTGGGAAAAACCTTAAATTTTATATTATTGGCATAATTTGGCCCATAATCATATAAATGATTAGTGGCATAAAATGGTATAATTTATATACCTAAAAATTTTGAACATGATTTAGAGGGTAAATGGGGCATGACTTGAATGGCAATAATTGTGGATAATTTACATATAAATATGAAAAGTAAATATGTAAATTAAGTAAAAGACGAATATGCCTAACCCGAGGTTAGATTGAGTTACGGTGTAAGACTGCCCGGAACCGCACGACACATCCAGCAACCGTAACAATATAGATCTAATGTGAGAGGTTAGCGCATCAAGCCCAAAAGAACCCGAGGTTAGATTGAGTTGCGGTGTAGGACTGCTCGGAACCGACCGACACATCCAGCGACCACAACAATACATATCTAATGTGAGTGGTTGGTGCTTTAATGAATGAATTAAAGCTAAGAAAGGAATGGTAGGGTTAAGTTAATTAAGGCAACACTTAACCAATACAACATGTTAACTAAACCGATGGGTGGGGTTAGGTTAATTTGAGAACACTTAACCATTTTAACATGTTGATTAGGAAACCCCCGTAACGGGGACCCATTTCAGTAGTAACCCACATAGATGTATCATGGTACCCTGAACTAGGCAGGGTCGGGCATGATTACTGGGCTGATTATAAGCGGCCAAAACAACGGCGGGTGGTGCATCAGTGTAAGTTCTGACGGAGTGCGGGCGTGCACGTACTCCAGAGTGGAAAAAGCAGGCACCGGGCATAGCAGTTGTACACTGTGCATCTTGAATTGTGTCGGGTTGCCACCATAGGATTTGATACACCCCATGGTGGGACCAGCACAGGTATCTACAATCAAGCATGTAACAACCCGGAAAATCAGAACCAATTTAAAAATTTTAATTTGGCTATTTTAGTGGATTTTAAATATTTAAAATAAATTATTTTAAAAAATAACGATGAAAAGTATGTTTGAATCGATGTTTGAAAATAAATATAATTATTTTTAATTATAAACAAGGCCTGAAATGGCGCGGTAGTTTCAAAATTGGAATTCAAACTTTGACTGACTGTACCGGGTGCAAAATAAAACAGATTTTAGGGAAACCAAAAATATTTAAATCTGGTTATGAATATCTTTCTAACGAATCTGAAAAATCGAAGTTTCATAGCGGGAATCGAAAGTTATGGCCAAATGAATTTTCAGAAAGGTCGCTATAGAATTTATATAGCCCTTGAAAATTGACATTTTGCAAACGACCTCTGTTTTCGACGAGACCACTTTTGTTGGATTCGGGATGTTAAATTATTGCTAGGTTTCAAATTCCATAATTTTTGAAGTTAATATGTGAGCGTGGCGAAGGAAAATGTGTTTGGTTGATTTCAGTTAAATCGGATCGACCAGAAAATGGCCATTTTTCAAACGGTCTCAGAATTCGACGAAACTAGTTTTGTTGGGACCTATCGTCGAAACATAGCTAGATTTATTTTCCTAGAATTTTCGGGATCAGTATGTGTCCCCGGCAAGTTGAAATGTACATTCAAATCAAATATTGAATGTTTTATATTTTAATTTGAAAAAAAACGGACTGAAACAGTCGAATGGCCTGCGAAACATATCCCATTGTGTTCGGAATGGGGTATTTAGCTACGGGCGACAGTCGCTGGGTTTGAATTGGTGTTCGTATGGAGAAAAGGATATTTTTGGATTTAATTAAATTAAAAATTAAAATATAATACACGGGCCAATCAAATTCAAAGACCACTTTCTCTCTCCCCGACAATACGCTCCAAATGACGGCGGAAATGAGCGGAATCCTTCCCCCTCCAGTTACTCCCTCCGCACGAGAAATTAGACCACCATCATGTTAAGGATTTTGTAGAGAATCTTCAGATCTATAAATCCATATAAGATTCAGGATTTTCCATTGTGTATTTGGCTTGGATTTAGCTCCCAAAGTCTCGACTTTTGAATCCCCACCGCCGACAGCTGGTGCCACCGAACGCCACCGCTCCACCACACACGGAAGCGCCTTCCTTCCCTCTTCGACGAGGTACCCCTGATCTTCGTCACGTGCCACGGATTCGAAGAAAACTGATGACCTAGTTTTGAACCAACTCTGAGAGGTAACGACCTTTGTAATAAAATAGGTTTTAACACTTTTAAGGTGTTGCAAAGGTGGATTATCGTATAAAAATTGTATCTTTTTCATATGGTAACGAAATTCGATGAAACAAGAAACACTGGGACCGTGAGGATGTCTTCTACATTTTAGAAGAGACCGGATATTTTTCTAAGCCTTCTACAATTTTTGGAGGAGTGGAACCCAAAGTGAGATTTCTGAATTATAAACGATACGGAAACAATGATGTATAAATTATATAGTCAATGTATGAGTTATATAAGCGTTGTACACCTCATGTATAAGCATTGTATAAGTTGTATGTTCGATGTATAAGTTATATATGCATTGTATAAGTTGTATGTTCGATGTATAAGTTATATATTCATTGTAAAAATGATATATGCGTTGAAATGAATTGAAATGATATTGAAATGAAATCGAAATATAGTTATATACGTGTGTGTATATATACACATACTCGCCTCGTCCACAGAACGATATATATTGGTTGTGATATTGTTTGGATTATTGGTTGATGTGAAATTTGGTGAATATCAAGAATGGTTGATTGAAATGATTGATTGTAGTTGAAATCCCAATAGGATTGGTATATGGGAAATTTCGTCTACGTACGAACTAGATATTGAAATCCCCATTGTCAAAAGTTGCGAGGCTTTAAGGTAGAGCGAGGAGCCGTACTAGGGATGGTGCCGGTTTTAACTACCCTGTCGTTAAGCTGTCGAAATTTTAAATAATATTCATATGTTAGAATTATTTTGATGTGTTGAAACTATATTCATGTGTTGAATAGATATTCATGTGTTAAATAGAAATTCATGTGTTGAATAAATTCTTTGAAAGATAAAAATAACATTTTATCACATATATAGACTATATAAATTGTTCGTGTTTTAAAATAAATTGTTTTAACAATAAAAATCACATTTTTATTATATATAAACTATAGAAAACATTCATGTGTTGAAACCATATTCATGTGTTGAATAAATTCTTTGAAAGATAAAAATAACATTTTTACCTTATGTATGAACTATATAAAATAATCGTGTTTTAAAATAAGTTCTTTTACCAATAAAAATCACATTTTTATTATATATATAAACTATAGAAAACATTCATGTGTTGAAACCATATTCATGTGTTGAATAGAAATTCATGTGTTGAATAAATTCTTTAAGAGATAAAAATAACATTTTTACCTTATGTATGAACTATATAAAATAATCGTGTTTTGAAATAAATTGTTTTATGATAAAAATTACATTTTTATTATATATATGAATTGTTAAAAATAGTGATGTGTGGAAATAAATATCTGTTGGATAAAAATATCGTTTTTATCAAATATATGAAGTGAATATGGTTTTGAAATCGAAGAATGAATTATATATATATATATATATATATATGTAATTAAAATAAATCGAATAACGATGCTGCAGTTCGTATTTTGAAACCGTGATTTCAAACGATTAGTGCGGGAGATCCGACCATCGGATTTTCCCGAAACCGAAACCATTGGGTTCGCTTTGGAAATATCTTTCCAACGACACCAACTTTGCAAAAATCCAACAGTTGGATTGTCTGGAATGTTTAATTCAAATCTAAATGAAAACAGCGCCATAAACGATTATATTTATATTTATATATAAATATAAATATAATTAAATTAAATCGAATAACGATGTTGTAGTTTGTATTTTGAAATCGTAACTTTAGACGATTGTACCGGGAGATCCGACCGTCGGATTTTCCCAAAACTGGAACCATTGGATTCGGTTTGATGAGATCTTTCTAATGATATAAAATTTGTAAAGATCCAACGGTTGGAATTTCAGATATGTGTAAATCAAATCTGAAGTAGAACAGCGCCACGGCCGCGTTATGGCCTGAAGCGTCGTTTATATAGATTGGTTATTTTTAAATAAATAAAAATAGCGATAAATCGTTATTAAATAATATAAACGATATGGAATGGAAATAAACTGAATTTACTCGGTTTATTGGATATTTGATGGTTGAATGTGTTTGACGTGAAAATTACATTAAAGAACAGAGTTATTGATGTCGAATAATTTAACCATTGAAATGAATTGATTTGAAATTCTGAATATACGTGAATTATATGAAAAGGCCGAGTTAATTCTCATTTCAAATAATTGATTGACGGTTAGAAGTCGAAGAGATGAAGACGGTGCAAGACCGACGATGTTCACATCGAATGGATGGGTGCTACTGATGCTCACGATGGGAGTAGCTACCTTGAAGGGGGCTAAAGTGGTAGCCGTCCGGACGTACTTGTTGAATGTACGGATATTCAAGGTATAAGGTGCCTCCGGTTTCGTTCAGACCCAGAACGGACTTGTAAATGGATGTGTGTCTGAAGTTGTAGATTGATAACGTGGCATGCAAATATGTTGTGATCAAAGCTTTTTTTGAAAAGCATAGCTCTGTTGTTGATGATCAAAGCACGGCTTTGAATAGATATCTTTTTGTTTAAAGTTGTTTCCCGAGCCTCACACCCCGGTATGAGCCAGAAACGGGAGAGGACATTACGGAGGACCTGCGTTTCTTTCTAGCTAGGTGTGGTGTTTTGGGTTTGACACGCCCGGGCATTTTACTTATGTGGATGATGGATAGCGAGACGCCTCGGTTATATCGGTCGCTCCTGGGCCGATGGTTTGGTCGGTGGATGACCAGTTTACACCCCATAGGGTGGGGAAACGCAGTGTTCAGGCATAATAATCCACTCCGTGTGGATCGGGCCTGATGATCCAAGGCTTGCCTGCGCGCTTGCCTGAGGCTCGGCTAGAGAGCCTCGAAGCGGTAAGGACGATCCCTTGCCTTGGTTCATGACGGAAATCCAATTTCCAAATACGACATCGTGCGGTTTTGATTGTATAGCTATGTATGGCGACATAGTGGTATGTGGCATTAATGTCGTCTATGATTGATACTTATGATTTGAAATTGTTTTTGAAACATATAAACACTAGTAATAATATCAAATGATTTGTTTTGCCCATATCAAGCATATTTTGGCCATTATAAGGTAAAACTCTATCCTCCGGTTTGCGTTGCATTATGTGATGGGAACTGAGTCTTATAATGGCTTCATTTTTATAAAAAGAATTGCAATGTTTAAAAGATTTACTTATTTTAAAGCACTGGCAATCCAATGGAGTAAACCCGTTCCGCGTTAGCGGCTTGGTCCTGTGATTGGCCATATTGTAAGATATGTTAAGTAGATTTCTCATACTAGTCCCATAAATGACTCGTAGTTTGTTTCACTTGCAAACTCGGGTGCCCTATTTTCTAGACGGGCAGCCTTGTATTCAGGTTTTAGCAAGCTCTTTCTGGATAGCTGGAGCTGAAGATGGATTCTATCATTCATCTCTTTTTATGTTGTTCAGCTCCTATTGTACATATTATGTTTTGATTCCGATGTAGACATTTATGTAAAGCTGAACTGTATTTTGTACTAAGTATGATCCTGTATACTATGTAACTCTGATGATTATGTTTATCCAGTGTATTCTATTGTACATTATCTGGTGTATTTATTTATTTCTATTTTGTTGTTATCTGTTTACGTGTTGTATTCCAAAGATTAACCTTGCCACCGTGGAATGGGGTTTGGGGTTGTCACAATGTGGTATCAGAGCTTTGGTTAAGCTTAGTTCTGGAATATAACATATTAACGAACTCATCAGAAATAGAACCAGTAGTGTTCTAGGACGAATAACTCATTACAGATAGGATCAGTAAGGTCCTAGTATGAGTATAGCAGAATAAAATACACCCCAATAAACACATTTACATTCAAGTATATGTTTCTATGCTTTATAATATCATTTCTGTTGACCTGACACTTGGTCTGCTATCTGCAGAAGTACTAGAAAATGAGTGTCAAAAACAGAAGAAGGAATACAGAACCAGATCTAGAAGCTCTATTAAAGAAATATCGAAATCTGGGTGGAGTATCATTCTCCGGCAATGAATCCATTAGTCAAACTCAAGATTGGATGCATTCTGCTGAAAGAATTCTTGAGCGTCTCCAACCAAGAGATGATCAGAAAATATTACTGGCATCTTGGGCACTCAAAGACAAAGCTTTGTTCTGGTGGGAAACAGTTATTAAGGATGATCCAGAAGGTAATATTACCTGGGATAGATTTAAAGAAATTTTCCAAGAAAGATTTACTCCTCCAGAAGCAACTGAGCGGTTATGTGATGAATTCTACTATCTGATACAAGGAGATATGAATATTCCATATTATCATAAGAGATTCAATGAACTTTCTCATTTTGCCCTGCATCTAATTCAAGATCCAAAGAGGAAGAATCTGAGGTTTATTAATGGTCTTCAAAGAAAATACCAGAATAGTGTAATGGGGCATGTGAAGCTTCCTTTTTCTGAAATGATATACATGGCTTATTAGTATGAAGATCTTGGTAAGCGAGGTCTTTTGGGCGACGAAGAGGAATGTAGTTCTAGCAACAAAAGGAAATTCGAAACTGATAGCCCAGAGACAAGTACACAGCCTGAGGCCAGTACGAAGGCTGAGGTCAGAAAGGAACCTAGATCCAATAGGAAAAAGGTTAAGTCAGAGAAAGAACCAGTAACGATGGCCACATGCTCTAACTGCAATAAGCAAGGACATTTGTCGATAAGTTGCAAATCTCTAAAGAAACATAGGAAGGATGTATTTAAACCCAAAAGCAAATTTCAAGAGAACAGAAAATGCAATCTGTGCCATCGACCTGGTCATATAAAGTGAGACTGCCGGCTGTTGAAAGCAACCAAAGTGGCACAAGTGAGTGAAGTGGCAGAAGTTCTGGCACCATCTATCAGTAAAGCGAGGCTAGATGTTTTAGAAGGCACGCTTACTGTCAAAAATATTCCAGTTAAAGTACTATTTGACACAGGCGCGTCGCGAAGCTTTATTGCAAAGAATGCGGTTAAGAAACTGGATTTGAATTTGAGAACGCTCAAAACACCCATGACTGTCCATAATCCGGTTGGGGGTTCCCTCGATCTTAGTTGGGTTTGTGGAGTGCATGTTTCTTTTTCCTGTTATCGATTCTCCACTATCGTGATCGTCATGAATTTTACATAATTTGATCTTATTCCGGGGTTGGATTGGTTATCCAAATATGAAGCTGAGGTTAAATGCGTCGACAGAGTTGTAAGGGCGAAGATTAAATCAGGCAATTATATAACCATACCATGTGAAGGCCCGAATTCTGATAGAAAAAACTTTTGATCAGCTTTGGATGTTTCTCCTGCTCAAATAAAAAATATCCTTGTAGTCACAGAGAATATTCCGAACCTCATAAAAGATATTCCTATCGTCAAGAATTATGCGGATGTGTTCAAAGAAGTTGTTAGCTTACCTCCGCAGAGAGAAATTGATTTCAAGATCGCTTTAATTCCGAATGCAAGGCCAGTAGTGCAGGCTATTCAGAGAATGACTTTAAAGGAGAAAGAAGAATTAGACAATCAAACTCAATAGCTTGTATGGAAGGGTCTGATCAGGCCTAGTTTCTCTGATTGGGGAGCAACAGTGGTGTTTGTCCCAAATTCAGACGGTACTCTTCGACTATGTGTGGATTATCGTGACATGAACAAGCAGACATAAAAGAATAAATACCTATTGCAGCGGATTGATGATTTGTTAGATCGATTGAATGGCTCACAAGTATTTTCAAGGATGGATCTAGCTACAGGCTTCCACCAGCTTCGTATTGCCGAAGAGTGTGTTCCTATGACAACATTCAGAGGTCCTGATTTATTCTATGAGTGGTTAGTCATGCCATTCGGCTTATGTAACGCTCCAGCGTATTTTGTCGATCTGATGAACAGGGTATTCAGAGAAGTCTTGAATAAATTTTTTCTGGTTTTCATTGATGACATATTGATCTTCTCTAAGTCAGAGAGCGAGCACGCGAAATATTTGGAACAAGTGTTAGAAATTCTACGAAGGAATGTTTTAAAGGCTAAACTTTCAAAATGTATATTCTGGCAAGAAGAAGTCAAGTTTCTTGGCCACGTTGTATTAAAGGAAGGGATTTCTGTGGATCCCGATAAAATCAACGCTATTCAAAATTGGAAGCAGCCTATTACTCCCATAGAAGTCCAAAGTTTTATCGAATTGGCCAGTTATTATTGGAAATTCATTAAGGATTTTGCGAAGACATCCAGTTCCTTAACAAAGCTTACTAAGAAACATTCGAGATTCAACCGGACTCCCGAATGTGAGGCAGCTTTCCAAGAGTTGAAGTTAAAATTGACGACTGCTCCAGTGCTCACAATTATTGATGGCAACCAAGACTTGAAAATCTGGACCGATGCTTCTAAAGAAGGCCTTGGCGCAGTGTTAATGCAAAGTGGCCAGGTAGTTGCTTATGCTAGCTGTCAATTGAAACCACATGAAAAGAATTATGCAACTCATGATCTTGAATTGTTAGCCATCGTGTTTGCTATGAGAATCTGGAGGCATTATTTATTGGGTGAGAAATTTGAGTTATATACCGATCATCAATCATTGAAGTATTTATTCACCCAGAAGGATCTGGATATGAGGCAGCAGCGTTGGTTAGAATTTCTCGCGGCATATTATCTTGATATTTTGTATACTCCGGGGAAAGCCAATGTTGTGGCTGATGCGCTCAGCAGGAAGAATGTGATCATCGCTAGTATTATTATTACACCATCGTTGATTGATAAAATAGCTATTCTTCAGAAAGACAATAGTTTTGTTAAAGAGATGATCAAAAGAATTCAAAAGGGCGAAGTCTCCATTTTTCAAGTGGATAGCGCAGAAGTTCTGAGGTTGAAAGGTAGAATTTGTGTTCCCGACAATCTTGAGCTCAAAAGAGAAGTATTGGATGAGTGTCACAAGTCCAAGCTATGTATCCACCCAGGGGTTAGTAAAATTTATAATGACCTCAAGCGAACTTTCTGGTGGAAGGCGATGAAAAGAGGTATCTCTATATATATCAGCCGGTGTTCCACCTGTCAGCAAGTCAAAAGCAATCAGCAGAAACTCGCTGGACTGTTTCAACCATTGGAAATTCCAGGTGGGAAATGAGAACAGATTTCTATGGATTTCATAGATGGTTTGCCCAGAACTAGGAAAGGAAATGACAATATTTGGGTGATCGTAGATTGTCTCACGAAGACCGCCCATTTCATACCTGTCAGATCGAATAGAACTACTCAGAGTCTGGCGCAGATTTATTTTAGAGAAATTTTTAAACTGCATGGAGTTCCCATGAGCATCGTTAGTGATCGTGACCCGATTTTTGCTAGTAAATTATGGGAAGCATTCCAAGCAAAATTGGGAATGAAACTGAACTTGAGCACCGCATATCATCCTCAAACAGATGGTCAAACTGAGAGGGTGAACTGTATTCTTGAAGTTTTATGTGGGCTTGTGTTATTGATTTTGGCAGATTATGGGAAGACCATTTGCATTTGGTCGAGTTCTCATACAACAACAGCTACCAAGAGAGCCAGACAATGTCACCATTCAAAGCATTGTATGGTAGACCGTGTCGATCTCCTACTTGTTGGGTAGAACCTGGTAATAGACTCGTATTGGGACCCGATATGATTCGCGAAGCTGGGGACAAAGTCAATTTCGTTAAGAAATGATTACTAGCCGCCCAAAGCCGACAGAAGAGCTATGCAGATAAGAGAAGAAGAGATTTATCATTCGTTGTTGGCGACCGCGTATATTTGAAGGTATCTCCGATGAGAGGAGTAATCCGGTTTGGTAAAACAGGGAAATTGGCGCCCAAATTTATTGGTCTGTTTCCTATTCTAGAACGGATTGGAACTCTCGCTTATAGGGTTCAATTACCAGACTGGTTGCCTGGAGTACATGATGTGTTTCACGTATCTCAACTTTGAAAGCATGTTCATGATCCAGATTTGATCGTGAAAGAAGCAGCGCAATGGGATATAGAAATTACTCCAGAATTGGCTGTGAGAAGAGAGCCACTAAAGATTATTAGCAAAGAAACCAAAGAGCTGAGTAACAAGAAGGTTCACTTAGTCAAAGTGCAATGGAGTGGAGATCCACAAGATTGTACTTGGGAAACTGAGGAGAGCATTAAGAAAGCCTGTCCTAAATGCAGGGTGGATATCTCTGATTGACTCTGGTGCAAGTTACATTTACCATATTTTGCATTTCCATTTTGTTCTCTACTTTGTTGTTGTTTCTTTGCATGGGATGTAAACATTTTAGTTATATAGTCTGAATGATTTTAAAAGAGTATATGAATTAATTAGTATGTTTTTGAAAGATAAAAACAAATCGATTGTTGTTTGTGTTGTGTGATTGTGGATTGGATTAATTAAGTTATTAGAATGATAGTTAATTTAATCAATAAGATAATGATGGTAAATTTATTTGATTAAATCACACATTGGACTTGTTTAGAAATAGATAGAAATATATAAATGTGCATTATATATGTTTGAACAGGTAAATGGATTAGCTGTTGAGTAAAGAATTTATTTGTGTGCCCGACAAATAGGTAAACCTTAATGAGTTGGATGCGCAATTTTATTATTATATCAACTCCTGTGAATGCCATTGGATGCGGTGTGCTGGTTATTCTGTGTGTAATAATAAATGTCGCCATAGGATAGTAACAGTTAATTTTGAACTACACTACATGGCATACTTCATGAAGATAGGCATACTTCATCATATACCACATAAGCATTTGGAGCTTGTGTGACGAGGTTGAAGATTTACCATACGAGCGAGAGGCTTGCATGGCGAAGACTATATATTATAGGTTGAACTGATGACTGTTATTGACTATATAAAATGTAACGGTAAATTGCAAGATTAATAAAAACCCCACACGGGTCTGGAGATGATAATAAACACGTCTCTCTGGTTATTAAGGCACATAAACCATTTATAGGGTGACGAGAATTTATTCTCTGGAGTTATGATCTATACACACTCCCCTGTGGACACGGGAATATATCACTATAAACATGTGCATGCTTATTAGGATTTATTGGGTACCTAATACGGCCCAATAAATTCCAAACCCCTCCCCGTACAAAGGAGGTTATGGCGAAATTTTTCGAAAATTTAGGGTGTTAGCCAAATTTTTGAAGAATTTGAAAATTCTTAGAAACTGAAAAGTTGAAGAATGGAAGCCAGAATGAAAGTTGAGTTGGTTAATTAAACAACTTTCGAATTCGTTCCTTTTCGGGGACGAAAAGTTTTAAGTGGGGGAGATTGTAACAACCCGGAAAATCAGAACCAGTTTAAATTTTTTAATTTGGCTATTTTAGTGGATTTTAAATATTTAAAATAAATTATTTTAAATAATAACGACGAAAAGTATGTTTGAATCGATGTTTGAAAATAAATATAATTATTTTTAATTATAAACAAGGCCTGAAATGGCGCGGCAGTTTCAAAATTGGAATTCAAACTTTGACTGACTGTACTGGGTGCAAAATAAAACAGATTTTAGGGAAACCAAAAATATTTAAATTTATTTATGAATATATTTCTAACGAATCTGAAAATTTGAAGTTTCATAGCGGGAATCGAAAGTTATGGCCAAATGAATTTTCAGAAAGGTCGCTATAGAATTTATATAGCCCTTGAAAAT
Organism: Allium sativum; assembly: GCA_030737875.1. Classification (NCBI taxonomy): domain Eukaryota; kingdom Viridiplantae; phylum Streptophyta; class Magnoliopsida; order Asparagales; family Amaryllidaceae; genus Allium; species Allium sativum. The sequence continues at coordinate 537,654,810 of CM060926.1, forward strand.
TGACATTTTGCAAACGACCTCTGTTTTCGACGAAACCACTTTTGTTGGATCCGAGATGTTAAATTATTGCTAGCTTTTAAATTCCATAATTTTTGAAGTTAATATGTGAGCATGGCGAAGGAAAATGAGTTTGGTTGATTATAGTTAAATCGGATCGACCAGAAAATGGCCATTTTTCAAACGGTCTCAAAATTCGACGAAACTAGTTTTGTTGGGACCGTATCGTCGAAACATAGCCAAATTTATTTTTCTGGAATTTTCAAGATCATTATGTGGCCCTAGCAAGTTGAAACGTACGTTCAAATCAAATATTGAATGTTTTATATTTTAATTTGAAGAAAAACTGACTGAAACAGTCGAATCGGCCTACGAAACATATCCCATTATGTTCGGAATGGGGGTATTTAGCTAGGAGCGACAGTCATTGGGTTTGAATTGGTGTTCGTATGGAGAAAAGGATATTTTTGGATTTAATTAAATTAAAAATTAAAATATAATACACGGGCCAATCAAATTCAAAGACCACTTTCTCTCTGCCCGACAACACGCTCTAAACGATGGCGGAAACGAGCGGAATCTTTCTCCCTCCGATTACTCCCTCCATACGAGAAATTAGATCACCATCATGTTAAGGATTTTGTAGAGAATCTTCAAATCTATAAATCCATATAAGATTTGGGATTTTCCATTGTGTATTTGGCTTGGATCGAGCTCCCAAAGTCTCGACTTTTGAACCCCCGCCGCCGACAGCTGGTGCCACCGAACGCCACCGCTCCACTACACGCGGAGGCGCCTTCCTTCCCTCTTCAAGGAGGTACACCTGATCTTCGTCACGTGCCACGGATTCGAAGAAAACTGATGACCTAGTTTTGAACCAACTCTGAGAGGTAACGACCTTTGTAAATAAAATAGGTTTTAACACTTTAAAGTGTTGTAAAGGTGGATTATCGTATAAAAATCGTATCTTTTTCATACGGTAACGAAATTCGATGAAACAGGAAATACCGGGACCGTGAGGACGTCTTTTACATTTTAGAAGAGACCAGATAATTTTTGAGCCTTCTACAGTTTTTGGAGGAGTGGAACCCAAGGTGAGTTTTCGGAATTATAAACGATATGGGAAAAATGATGTATAAATTATATAGTCGGTGTATGAGTTATATAAGCGTTGTGCACCTCATGTATAAGCGTTGTTTAAGTTGTACGATCGATGTATAAGTTATATATGCGTTGTAAAAATGATATATGCGTTGAAATGAATTGAAATGATATTGAAATGAAATTGAAATATAGTTATATACGTGTGTGTGTGTGTATATATATATATATATATATATATATATATATATACACTCCCCTCGTCCACAGACCATGGACGATATATAATGGTTGAGATATTGTTTGGATTATTGGTTGATGTGAAATTTGGTGAATATCATGAATGGTTGATTGGAAATGATTGATTGTGGTTGAAATCCCAATAGGATTTGTATATGGGAAAATTCGTCTGTGTACGAACTAGATATTGAAATCCCCATTGTCAAAAGCTGCGAGGCTTTAAGATAGAGCGAGAAGCCGTACTAGGGACAGTGCCGGTTTTAACTACCCTACCGTTATGCTGCCGAAAATTTAAATAATATTCATGTGTTAGAATTATTTTCATGTGTTGAAACTATATTCATGTGTTGAATAGATATTCATGTGTTGAATAGAAATTCATGTGTTGAATAAATTCTTTGAAAGATAAAAATAGCATTTTATCACATATATAGATTATATAAATTGTTCGTGTTTTAAAATAAATTGTTTTAACAATAAAAATCACATTTTTATTATATATATAAACTATAGAAAACATTCATGTGTTGAAACCATATTCATGTGTTGAATAGAAATTCATGTGTTGAATAAATTCTTTGAAAGATAAAAATAACATTTTTACCTTATGTATGAACTATATAAAATAATCGTGTTTTAAAATAAATTGTTTTAACAATAAAAATCACATTATTATTATATATATATAAACTATAGAAAACATTCATGTGTTGAAACCATATTCATGTGTTGAATAGAAATTCATGTGTTGAATAAATTCTTTGAGAGATAAAAATAACATTTTTACCTTATGTATGAACTATATAAATTAATCGTGTTTTAAAATAAATTTTTTTAACAATAAAAATCACATTTTTATTATATATATAAACTATAGATAACATTCATGTGTTGAAACCATATTCATGTGTTGAATAGAAATTCATGTGTTGAATAGAAATTCATGTGTTGAATAAATTCTTTGAAAGATAAAAATAACATTTTTACCTTATGTATGAACTATATAAAATAATCATGTTTTGAAATAAATTGTTTTACGATAAAAATCACATTTTTATTATATATATGAATTGTTAAAAATAGTGATGTGTGGAAATAAATATCTGTTGGATAAAAATATCATTTTTATCAAATATATGAAGTGAATATGGTTTTGAAATCGAAGAATGAATTATATATATATATATATATATATATATAATTAAAATAAATTGAATAACGACGCTGGAGTTCGTATTTTGAAACCGTGATTTCAAACGATTAGTGTGGGAGATCCGACCATCGGATTTTCCCGAGACTGAAACTGTTGGGTTCGCTTTGGAAATATCTTTCCAACGAAACCAACTCTGCAAAAATCCAACGGATGGATTGTCTGGAATGTTTAATTCAAATCTGAATGAAAACAGTGTCAGAATCGATTATATTTATATATAAATATAATTAAATTAAATCGAATAACGACGCTGTAGTTCGTATTTTGAAATCGTAACTTCAGACGATTGTACCGGGAGAACCGTCCGTCGGATTTTCCCAAAACTGGAACCGTTGGATTCGTTTTGAAAAGATCTTTCCAATGATATAAAATTTGTAAAGATCCAACAGTTGGAATTTCAGATATGTGTAAATCAAATCTGAAGAAAAACAGCGCCACGGCCGCTTTATGGCCTAAAGTGTCGTTATATAGATTGGCTATTTTTAAATAAATAAAAATAGCGATAAATCATTATAAAATAATATAAACGATATGGAATGGAAATAAACTGAATTTACTCGGTTTATTGGATATTTGATGGTTGAATGTGTTTGACGTGAAAATTATATTAAAGAACAGAGTTATTGATGTCGAATAATTTAATCATTGAAATGAATTGATTTGAAATTGTAAATATACGTGAATTATTTGAAAAGGCCGATTTAATTCTCATTTCAAATAATTGATCGAAGGTTAGAATTCGAACAGATGAAGACAGTGCAAGACCGACGATGTTCACATCGAATGGATGGGTGCTACTAATGCTCACGTTGGGAGTAGCTACCTTGAAGGGGGCTAAAGTAGTAGCCATTCGGACGTACTTGTTGATTGTACGGATATGCGAGGTATAAGGTGCCTCCGGTTTCGTTCAGACCTAGAATGGACTTGTAAATGGATGTGTGTCGGACGTTGTAGATTGACAACGTGGCATGCAAAGATGTTGTGATCAAAGCTTTTGTTGAAAAGCACAGCTTTGTGGTTGTTGATCAAAGCACGGCTTTGAATAGCTAGCTTTGTGTTTAGCATTGTTTCGCGAGCCTCACACCCCGGTATGGGCCAGAAACAGGAGAGGACATCAGGAAGGACCTGTGTTTCTTTCTAGCTAGGAGTGGTGTTTTGGGTTTGACACGCCCGGGCATTTTACTTATGTGGATGATGGATAGCGAGGCGCCTCGGTTATATCGGTCGCTCCTGGGCCGATGGTTTGGTCGGTGGATGACCAGTTAACACCCCATAAGGTGGGGAAACGCAGTGTTCAGGCATTATAATCCACTCCGTGTGGACCGGCGCTGACGATCCAAGGCTTGCCTGCGCGCTTGCCAGAGGCTCGGACTAGAGAGTCTCGAAGCAGTAAGGACAATCCCTTGCCTTGGTTCATGACGGAAATCCAATTTCCAAATACGACATCGTGCGGTTTTGATTGTATACCTATATATAGCGACATAGTGGTATGGGGCATTAATGTCGTCTATGATTGATACTTATGTTTTGAATTTTTTTTGAAACATATAAACACTAGTAATAATATCAAATGATTTGTTTTGCCCATATCAAGCATATTTTGGCCATTATAAGGTAAAACTCTATCCTCCAGTTTGCGTTGCATTGTGTGATGGGAACCGAGTCTTATAATGGCTTCATTTTTATATAAAGCATTGCGATGTTTAAAAGATTTACTTGTTTTAATGCACTGGCAATCCAATGGAGTAAACCCGTTCCGCGTTAGCGACGTGGTCCTGTGATTGGCCATATTGTAAGATATGCTAAGTAGATTTCTCATACCAGTCCCATGACTGACTCGTAGTTTGTTTCACTTGCAAACTCGGATGCCCTATTTTCTACATAGGCAGCCTTATATTCAGGTTTTAGCAGGCTCTTTCTGGATAGCTGGAGTTGAAGATGGATTCTATCATTTATCTCTTTTTATGTTGTTCAGCTCCTATTGTACATATTATGTTTTGATTCCGCTGTGGACATTTATGTAAAGATGAACTGTATTTTGTACTAAGTATGATCCTGTATACTGTGTAACTCTGATGATTATGTTTATCCAGTGTATTCTATTGTACATTATCTAGTGTATTTATTTATTTCTGTTCTGCTGTTATCTGTTTACGTGTTCTATTCCAAAGATTACCCTTGCCACCGTGGAACGGGGTTTGGGTTTGTCACAAAGCAGGGCCGAATGACACAAGTGGTAAACATATACGAGTATGAGCCGATCGGTAAAGGGGATCATTTATCTTGAACACATGGTACTAGTTGAAACACTTGTAAGTGGGTGTAGAGAAATAGAAATAGTGCGATAGCATATTCAGTCTTATTATCTTATTTCTAGGGTGCTGCTGTTTTAGGTTCTATTTATTCATGTCATGATCCTTTTTCCTGTTTACGTGCTAAATAATCACTGGACTTACCAGGCTCATGTCTAATCCATTTTATTTCGTCTTCTTTCTTCCGTTTCCCCCTCCCCCAGGTCCGCAGGAAGGGAATACTTCAGCTTAGTTTGGACCATTTCCAGCTTGAAGAGAGTAGATGTATTGCTTGGATTCTCTTTCCTTGGGATATGGCTTTGGATACACTCTTATTGGGGATTTATGCTACCTTATTGTTATTTTATGCTGCTTTATGTTTTAATCATGACAGAGATTTTGTTATAATAATTTGGAAGTTGGTTTGAGACAATTATTGTAATGTTTTAACTGAACCACGTACTTATGAAATAAATTTAGTTTTTCTGCTGTTCATATGTCTGTCTTGTAAATTATCTGTATATTTTACCTATAATGCTCGACCGAAGTTAAGGCATTCCCTTTGTGAGTACCTTAACGAAGGTGGGGTGTTTCACTTGGTATCAGAGCTGATGGTTGCTAGATCAGATAGAAATTTTTGGAAACTAATTTTCAAAAAGAAGTTTAAAGAAGCATTTTCAAGAAAAAGTGTTGTTTTTATTTTAAAGGGAATAATCCCCAAAGCCACATGCACTGTGTTTCTATCCTTTGTTTTGAATCTTTTCTTTTTCGTTTCAGCATGTCTGGGGATCTTAACCTTCCAGAGGGCATACCGGTACCTGGCTGGTTCAGAAGGTACCTGGAGGCTAGGGCTAATGATGCAGGCCCAGCAGACGTTCCTCCTCCCCCAGTTGCAGCTGTTCCTCCTCATCCTCCTCCTCCTCGTGCAAATGCTTTCTCAAAGATATGTAGAGATTTTCGAGCCATGGGTGGAAAGAACTTTAACGGGACTGAGTCATTTGTAGAAGCAAGAAACTGGCTCAAAGAAACTGAGCATTTGTTTGTTATCTTCGAAGTGGACAATAGGCAGAATATACAGTTGGCTGTATGGTCGCTTAAAGATGAAGCCTCTTATTGGTGGGAAGTTACTAATGCTGAGAGACCAGTTGAAACTTGGGAGGATTTCAGAATAAGGTTTGAAATGAAATTCCTCTCACAACCTGAACGAAGCCTATAGATGGAGATATTCTTAGCTCTCAAACAGGGAAGTATTTCGGTCAAGGAATACGTCAACCAATTCAACCAGCTGGCTAGATTCGGACTGGAGTTAGTGAACACTCCCCATAAGAAGGCTCTCCATTTTGTTAAAGGGTTGAATGAGCCACTACACAGCCTAGCTATGTCCCATAAACCTATGGGTGTGACTTATGAGAGACTAGTGGATATTGCACTGTTACAAGAGGAAGACAAGGATGGCAAGAAAGAGGCAAAGGTGGAAGTACCTCAAGATAAGAAAGTGGAGGGATCGCAGAATAAGAAAACAGATTCAAAGTAAGGCGGGAAGAACAACAAACCCCATGACAAGAGGAAGTTTATTTTTTGTGGCATTCCTAGACATCTGATTAAGGACCGCAGAAAGAAAAAGAGGAAGATGGGTGGTTGTTTTCACTGCAGCAAGACAGGACACATGGCTAAGGACTGCCCAAGAAAGCAAGGGCAAGGACAGAGGATTGGATCTACTTCTGGAGGGCAGGTTCACGCTCTCATAGCACTTCCGCAAGAAAGAGGCAGGAATATTTCTGTTGAGAGTTTAGTTTATCTTTTTGATCATCCTGTTCGTACACTCTTTGATTCTGGCGCATCACACTCTTTTATATCTACTGCTTTAGTTGAATCTCTGCACCTAGACACTAGTATAGTAGAGGATCCCTTGGTTGTTTCAAATCCAACTAGGGGCTCGGATTATTTGTCAACGATATGTTTGGATTTGGAAATTTCTATACTAAGCGTTGGGTTTATATGTCATGTCTATGTTTTGGGCTTCACAGGCTATGGGTTGATTCTAGGGATGGTTTGTTTATCCAGTAATGGTGCCATCCTCAATTGTGAAAAGAGTAGACTTATGACTCGCCTCGTTAACAATCTCGAAATCTCTTGTAATCTCATGCATTCTGTTATGCTTAGCTACGTAGAATCTCTTGATGCGTCTGCTGAAAACTTGCAGTCTGTTAGAATAATCCGTGAATACTCAGATGTATTTGAAGAAGTGGAGGGCTTACCTCCAAAGCGGGAGATAGACTTCCGCATATACGTTGTTGATAATGCAAAACTCATAGCTCTACCCGTTAGACACATGGCTCAAAGGGAGAGGAAAGAGCTCAACAAGCAAGTTAAAGAGCTGCTCGAAAAAGGGTTCCTAAGGCGAAGTATTTCTGAATGGGGTGCTCCAGTAGTATTTGCAACCAAAGCAGATGATTCCCTTCATCTATGCGTTGACTATAGGGAGCTAAACAAGCTAACCAAGAAGAATAGGCACCCACTTCCAAGAATAGATGACTTGTTTGATCAGCTTGTAGGTGCATCGGTTTTCTCCCAACTAGATCTGGCTACCGGATTTCATCAGCTAAAAGTGGCTGACGACAGCATTGATAAAACCGCGTTCAGAACCCCGGATGGTTTCTTCGAATGGCTTGTCATGCCTTTCGGCTTGACAAATGCACCCGCTTATTTCGTTGACTTGATGAGCAAGGTGTTCAGGGAGTTCCTTAATAAGTTTGTGGTGGTCTTCGTAGATGAAAATTTGATTTTCTCGAAGAATGAAGAAGAGTATGCTTTGCATTTAAGGGAAGTCATGGATACTCTTCGTGCACATAAGATGAAAGCCAAATTCTCCAAATGTCATTTTTGGAGAGAAGAAGTAAGGTTTGTTGGACATGTGGTGTCCAAAGAGGGGATAGCTGTGGACCCCACAAAAGTAGTTGCGGTGCAAGATTGGAAGGCTCCACGGAATGCAACCGAAGTCCGAAGCTTTCTCGGGCTAGCGGGCTTTTACCGAAAGTTCATTAAAGACTTTGCAAAAATCTCAGCCCCACTCACAAGATTGGCAAATAAGAACCTAACTTTCGCTTGGAATTTGGATTGCGATGTTGCTTTCCAACATTTGAAAAGGGCTCTAACAGCAGCCCCAGTTCTGACATTGCCTGATGGGAGCAAAAGTTTACTGTATACACTGACGCATGTGGTACGGGAATAGGCGTTGTCTTGATGCAAGAAGGTAAGGTAGTTTATTATGGGGGGAAGGTAATTGAAGGTACATGAGAAGAGCTACCCAACTCATGATTTGGAGTTAGTCGCCATTGTTTTTGCTCTAAAGTCATGGCGTCATTACCTGCTAGGAGAAAGGTTTGAATTGTTTACTGACCATAAATCATTAGAGTACCTTTTCTCATAGAAAGATCTTAACTTAAGACAACAAAGGTGGATGGAATTTCTAGCCTCATATGATTTTAAGATTTCCTATACCCCTGGCAAGGGCAATGTAGTAGCAGACGCCTTGAGTAGAAAGAAGCTGACCTTAAGTCCTCCCTTTGTAGAAAGGCAAAACTTGGAGTACATAGCAAACTTTGACTTTAGACCCTCCTCTGAATTTGTACCTGGTTTGTTAGCATGGCTAGAGGGCGGCCTACTCTTTTGGACTCAATAGGATCCACGCAACGTGAAGACCCTCGGCTAGTTGATATGATGGATAAGCTAATTAGGGGTGAGACTTCTAGTTACCTCAATAGATACTCCATCGATGATAAGGGTTGGTTGAGGCGGGATGGAAGACTATGCATCCCACAAGCAAGGGATTTGGTGAAGACGGTTCTCGAATAAGCACACCATTCTAAGCTGACCATACACCCAGGTGGAGACAAGATGTATAAAGACATAAAAAGGGTTTTATTTTGGAATGACATGAAGAGGGATGTATCTAAGTTCGTCGCTAAGTGCTTGATGTGCCAGCAAGTTAAAGCGGAGAAGAAGAAGCCCAGTGGTCTACTTCATCCTCTAGAGGTCCCACAGTGGAAATGGGATAGCATTTCGATGGACTTTGTTGATGGGTTGCCTAGGTCAAGAAGGGGAAATACCAGTATTTGGGTAATAGTGGACAGGCTCACTAAAAACGCTCACTTTATACTTGTTAAGAGTAGAAGGACTGCTTCGTCCTTAGCATTCATTTATCTTAAAGAGATAGTTCGACTCCATGGGATACCCTCCAGCATAGTGAGTGATCGAGATCCTATCTTTATGAGCGAGTTATAGAGCAGTTTTCAAGGGGCTGTAGGCACACAACTATGCTTAAGCACGGCCTATCACCCCCATACCGATGGTCAGACGGAAAGGGTGAACAAAGTATTAGAAGACCTCTTGAGATAGTGCATTCTTGACTTTGGAGGAACATGGGAGGATCACCTTCCTTTGGTGGAATTCGCTTACAACAATAGCTACCAAGCCACCATAAGCATGGCACCCTTTGAGGCTTTATATGGAAGACCATGTCGATCACCAAGTTGTTGGTGGGAGTCTACAGACAAGCTCGTACTTGGGCCAGACATGATTACAGAAACTTCAAAAAAGGTGGACTTGATAAGAAGACGGATGAAGACTGCACAAGATAGACAGAAGTCCTACGCAGACAAAAGAAGGACCAACCTTGAGTTTGAGGTTAGAGATAGGGTGTTCCTTAAAGTATCTCCTTTGAGGAATGTCATTCTCTTTGGGTTCGTAGGAAAGTTGGCACCAAGATTTGTAGAACCATTTCAAGATTTGTAGAACCATTTCCTATCATTGAAAAGATTAGGAAGATGGCTTACAGAGTAGAGCTACCCGAAAGACTGGCTGGAGTTCATAATGTTTTTCATGTTTCTCAACTACGAAAGTGCTTACACGAGTCTGCAGAAGTTGTGGAGCCAAGTATACTAGAGGAAGTAGAAGTGAAATGAGAAACAACGGTGAGGAGAGTTCCAACTCGTATCTTAGGGACAGAAGTCAAAAAGTTACGCAACCGTGAATTCAAGCTTGTTAAAGTTCAATGGAGTAACACTGAAGAAGATGTGACTTAGGACACTGAGAACAGGATATGCACTGCCTACCCTTTTCTTTTTGAGGGTACATCCTTTATCTCTTTTCCATAAGTTTATGCATGCTTATATCTATCTTTCGAGTATATCTCCTCGGTCCTATTCTTGATCCTTAGGTAGAAACCAATGGATGTAAACATGTATTTGAAACATGTTATGGTTGATGGTTGCAAGTGGTTGCTAGTGATTGCTCGTGGATGCATATAGACACACACATTAGGTACTAGATTGGCTCGGTCACTTTCATATTGCATATGCATATATGTATTTGTATATGGATTGAAACTTGGAATGTTATCACATGGACGTTGCATTTGTATGAATGATTGTGCACTCATGTAGAAAGTATGATTAGGAATAATCGCATGCATAATGGACTCATGGCACTAACATAATTTGCATTAAAGAGGTTAAGCGAATTAGTAGACTGCCTGATTTTGCATTAGATAAGGACATATACACATACTATGCATACAATCATGAAAGCATTAGATATCTTTTAAGGACAATGGATGCCAGTGTTTGATGGTTGAGTAGATGGATGATTGGATGGTAGGATATACATTCTTCATGACTTGAAGATTTTGGGGACGAAATCCTTTAAGGAGGGGAGAATGTAACATCCAATATTTTCTATGTTTATTAAAGTAACGAATTATAGAATACTTAATTCTAAAAGTGAGAATAAAGGGAATTGGGTTACGCCATTGCATTCGTCTCGATATTCTGCTTGAGATAGAGTCCGAGTTGGTGTGAATCGGACTCCGTATGAAGAAGTTATGGAGTTCAGAAGATTTCATATTTAAACAGAAAATTTAATAATTAAATAAACCAAACAGTTCGAATTTGAAAATCACGCAAATCAGCTGGGTGGGAAAATTCCCGCCCATAGGGGTCAAGTCCCCCCAAGGGGGGTCGACATAGGTGTCGACCCCCGAAGAAGGGTGTCAATCCCCCATAGGGCATAAGTGACGATTTTCTGACTTGTTGCTGGGTCACTAGGGCATAAGTGGCAATTTCTGGATAACTCTATCTAGTCTGGACGGTTCTGATTGCTCCTAGATTGATCTAACGACTCACATAAGTCTAAACCTATATAAAATCAACCCCAACCCTTAACCCTAAACCACACAATTTCATTCCAAGGATCCACCATGTTATCCATGGTCAACCTAGCATAGCCACCATTTCTTCTCCAACTAGGAAGCAAACTAGAAAGCAAGTAGAAGCTACGAATCAAATCTAAATTAAAGAATTGATAGTCCACGTCAAGGGATTGCTTTTCAGTTTTGGAAAACAGATCCCAGAAAACAAGATTTTCTTTTGTTTGTAAGTTACGTTATTATTTAGATGTGAACAATTAAAAGTTATGATTTGTAATAAAGTGAAAACTAGAGTTGTGCCTAGTTGTAAGATAATGGTGATGCTGATTCATGTCTATTCTTGTAACGATTCTATCATATATGCTTATGGGACTATTGTGGTTTATTGGACGTATTATGTTGTATGTTAAACCAATCGTGTATTATACAAATTGGTGACTCTTCCATGTTATGTTACATGCAAGTTTTTAGGCTAAGTCATATATATGTTTAGATCTACATTCTCATATGTCTAGATCTATGTTTATTGGATCCAAAATAAAAGTCCACATTTACATGCCTAATTGGATTTGTGTAATTCTATATAAGTCCCCATTCATATGCTTAAGATTCATGTTTATTGGATCCAAAATAAAAGTTTATATTTACATACTTAGTTGGATTTGTTTAACTTTATATGCTTAAGATTCATGTTAATTGGAAATAAAAATGCAAGTTCCTTGTTTTATGCCTAATTTATATGACAAATGTTTAGTTAGATTCTTATTATTTTATGTTATGGAAAGGATACATGCTCATTTCTTTCTCTGTTTGTATATAAGTTAGGCTAAGTTGCGAGCCTAACATTCTTTGTGAATTTTGCGAATGTATAACGGGGGTAACGTTGGGAAAAACCTTAAATTTCATATTCTTGGCATAATTTAGCCCATAATTATATAAATGATTAGTGGCATAAAATGGTATAATTTACATACCTAAAATTTTTGAACATGATTTAGAGGGTAAATGGGGGCATGACTTGAATGGCAATAATTATGGATAATTTACATATAAATATGAAAAGTAAATATGTAAATTAAGTAAAAGATGAAAATGCCTAACCCGAGGTTAGATTGAGTTACGGTGTAAGACTGTCCGGAACCGCCCGACACATCCAACAACCGTAACAATATAGATCTAATGTGAGAGGTTAGCGCATCAAGCCCAATAAAACCTGAGGTTAGATTGAGTTGCGGTGTAAGACTTCCCAAAACCGACCGGCACATCCAGCGACCGCAACAATACATATCTAATGTGAGTGATTGGTGCTTTAATGAATGAATTAAAGCTAAGACAGGAATGGTAGGGTTAAGTTAATTAAGGCAATACTTAACCAATACAACATGTTAACTAAACCAATGGGTGGGGTTAGGTTAATTTGAGAACACTTAACCATTTTAACATGTTGATTAGGAAACCCTAGTAACGGGGGCCCATTTCAGCAGTAACCCACATAGATGTATCATGGTACCCTGAACTAGGCAGGGTGGGGCACGATTACTGGGCTGATTATAGGCGGTCAAAACAACGGCGAGTGGTGCGTCAGTGTAGGTTCCGACGGAGTGCGGGCAAGCACGTACTCCAGAGTGGAAAAAGCAGGCACTGGGCATCAGGTCATATACACTATGCATCTTGAATTGTGTCGCGTTGCCACCATAGGATTTGATACACCCCATGGTGGGACCAACACAGGTATCTACAATCAAGCGGGGTCGAATTACACAAGTGGTAAACGTATACGAGTAGGAGCCGATCGGTAAAGGGTATCATTTATCTTGAACACATGGTGCTAGTTGAAACACTTGTAAGTGGGTGTAGAGAAATAGAAATGAGTGCGATAGCATATTCAGTCTTATTGTCTTATTTTAGGGTGTTGTCCTAGGTTCAGTTTATTCATGTCATGATCCTTTTTCCTGTTTACATGATAAATAATCACTGGACTTACCAGACTCATGTCTGACCCATTTTCTTTCGTTTCCTTTTCTTTCGTTTCTCCCTCCCCCCTCCCCTCAGGTCCGCAGGGAGGGAATACTCCAGCTTAGTTTGGACCATTTCCAGCTTTAAGAGAGTATATGTATTGCTTGGATTCTCTTTCCTTGGGCTATGGCTTTGGATACACTCTTATTGGGGATTTATGCTACCTTATTGTTATTTTATGCTTCTTTATGTTTTAATCAAGATAGAGATTTTGTTGTAATAATTTGGAAGTTGGTTTGAGACAGTTGTTGTAATGTTTTAATGAACCATGTACTTATGAAATAAATTCGGTTTTTTCGTTGTTCATATGTCTATCTGGTAAATTATCTGTATCTTTTACCTATAATTCTCCAACGAAGTTAAGGCATTCCCTTTGTGAGTGACCTTCACGAAGGTGGGGTGTTTCAGACTTACTAAGAGCGCCCATTTCATTCCCGTTAAGAGTAAATGGACAGCGGCATGGTTAGCATCTGTTTATCTCTGAGAGATAGTTCGTCTACATGGCATACCTTCTAGTATTGTGAGCGATCGAGATCCCATTTTCACCAGTGAATTTTGGAAGAGTTTGCAAGAGGCTGTAGGGACGCAATTGTGTTTGAGCACCGCTTATCACCCTCAGACGGATGGCCAAACCGAAAGAGTGAATCGAATTCTAGAAGATCTTTTGAGGTTATGCATCTTGGACTTCGGAGGGACATGGGAGGAACATCTTCCATTAGTAGAGTTCGCCTACAACAATAGCTATCAGACTAGTACTGGCATGGCACCTTTTGAAGCTCTATATGGATGACCTTGTCGATCTCCTACTTGTTGGTGGGAATCTTCGAATAAGATTTTTCTTGAGACCGATATGGTTAGGGAAACTTCAGAGAAGATAGACTTGATTCGAAGACGCACGAAGACGGCGCAAGACTGACAAAAGTCATATGCTGATAAGAGAAGGACCGATCTTGAGTTCAGTGTTGGAGACATGGTCTTTGTTAAAGTATCACCGTTGAGAAATGTAGTTCGCTTTGGAGCTGTAGGGAAATTGGCACCAAGGTTCATGGGGCCATTCTCCATTACATAGTGAATTGGACAGATGGCCTACAGAGTGAAATTGCCCAAGAAGCTTAGTGGTGTGCATGACGTGTTTTATGTGTTGCATTTGAGGAAGTGTTTACATGATACTGCGGAAGTAGTAGAGCCGAGCATGCTTAGAGAAGTGGAAGTAGAGCGAGATGCCACGATTAGACGAGCTCTTACATGTATACTTAGATCGGAGGTTAAGAAGTTACGCAACCGAGAGGTCAAGTTGGTTAAAGTCTAATGGGGAGATGATCAAGGAGACACGACGTGGGAGACTGAAGACAAGATACGCACGTCGTACCCTTTCCTTTTTGAGGGTATGTTCTTAACTTCTCCTTTTTCTACCGCTTTGTTTTTACTTGTTCTATTGTTTAGTGTATCCTCTCGATTATATCTTCGATCTTTAGGTAGAAAATCCTATGGTTGTAAACATATGTTGAGACATGTTATGTTTAGTGGATGCAAGTAGTTGCTAGTGGTTGCTCGTGGATGCATTTACACACATTTAGGCACTAATATCGGCTCAGTCACTTTCATATTGCATATATTTGTTTATTGATTGAAATTTGATGTGTTATCATGTGGATGTTGCATTTAAGTAAATGATTGTGCACTCATATAGAAGTTATAAAGTGCATTAGGAATAATTGCATACATAATGGACGCATGACACTATCATATTTTTCATTAAGGAGGTCAACTGAATCAGTAGACCACCTGATCTTTGCATTAGATAAGGAACATATACACACACTTTTGCATATGTTCATATAGCATAAGAAATCTTTTAAGGACAATGGATGCTTTTGGATGATGGATGAGTAGATGTATGATTGGAAGGTAGGATACATTCTTCTTAACTTGGAGGTTTCGAGGATGAAATCCTTTAAGGAGGGGAGAATGTAACACCCCGTAATTTTATAATATTAAAATTGACAAATTAATGAATACTTAATTTTTATAAGAAGAATTAAGGGAAACGGTTTGTGCCATTGCGTTCGTCTCGGAATTCTGCTTGAGATAGATTCCAAGTTTGCGTAAAATGGATACAGTATGAAGAAGTTATGGAGCTTAGAAGATTACAGTTTAAACCAGAATTAAAATAATAATTAAAATCAAATTCGAAATTCAAATCAGCAAAAAGCGGGATGGGTGGGAATTATCCCGCTCTAGGGTGTCAACCCCCTACAGGGGTGTCGACATAGGTATCGACCACCCCTGTAGGGGTCGACCCCATCGGCCAGATCTAGGCAGTGACGAATTTTGGAGAATTAGGGCTCATGTGGTGTTCGCTGATTTGTTGGGTGATGTGTTTTTATGGTTTTGATTGTTTAAATGGATCCTAATCTAATCTAAAGGATCCAATTCACATAAAAACGTATATAAATACACCTAGACCTAATCCTAATTTCATTAAACAAATCCATGGAGCCTCCATGCTGCTAAAAACTAATTTAACCTAGCCTCCACCAAAGAAATCCAAATTCATATTTGAAGATAAAAATCAAATTCTATAACAACGGTTTAGCTAATCAAATTCAAAATACAAAATTCAGATCTATTTTCTCTTCTACCGCAGTGAGTCCACGTTACTTTCACTTATAATTAATTAAAAGTAATTGTGATAAGTTTGTGAATTGGACTATATGAACATGCCTGTAAGATGAATCATATCATGTTCAGTGAATTCTTATCTTTTAGATTCATACCTAAATTTCATGTTCCATATGCCTTATTGGATCTATCTTATTGTTCTATGCCAGTTTATGTTCCAAATGCTAATTGGATCTATCTAATTGTCCTATGTCAGTTTATGTTCCATATGCTAATTAGACCTATTTTGTTGTTCTATGCCAGTTCATACTTCTTATGCTTATTTTTATGCCAGTTTTGATGTCATGGTTCTTTTCCCCTCTTCTCTTCTTTTCCTTTTTATGAGATTAGGCTAACTGCGAGCCTAACATATTATTATATGTACGAATGACGTGGGAACGCTTTGGGAAAAGTTTGGGGAAATTATTGAATAATATGCAATTGGGCATAAAAAGACTTGAAATCATGTAATCGATTTGGGGCATGAATTGTACAAATTGTTTGCAGGAGATTATGGACATAAATTTGGATTAAACTGATGAACATAATTTAGATTGGAAATTAATGGTATATATTATAGTCCAAGATTTGAAATTGGGGACATGAATTGAGAAAGTGATAATGAACGCCTAAGATACGAGGTTAGATTCGAATTGCGGTATAAGACTGTCCGGAACCGCCCGGTACATTCAACAACCGCAATTTTGTAATGTAATATGAGAGATCAAAGGCAGAAATTAGATACGTAATAATGCAATGACATGAGGTTAGATTCAGATTGCGGTATAAGACTACCCGGAACCGCCCGGCATATCCAGCAACCACAAGACGACAATCTAATGTGGTATGTCTTGCAAGATTACAGTTATAATGAATTAATAAACACTTAACCAAGGTAAGACATGTAGTAAGACATGGGTGTTAAGTGGGTGACATGGGTGACATGTGAAATATAATTTGAAGCGCTTAACCATAGTGAAACATGTAAGAAGACATGGAAATAAGAAGGGGTTAAGTGGGAATTCCGAGTGGGGACCAAACTTAGGAGGGAAGCTTGTGTCAAGTGTACGGACCCTTTTCAACCAGTAACCCATTCTGTATCTATGTAAGCTCGAACTAGGTCGAGGACGGGACACGCTTATGGGTTTGATTGTAAGAGGTCAATACAGAGTTAGCGGTGGCAATGTAAGTCCAATGGAGTCATGTGCGTGCGTGGGTCCGGGCTGGTAGGTAAGACGTTGTTACATCGTGTAGGTATAAGCCGTTCATTTTTAGTAGTATCGGGTTGCCACTTTAGGGAGTGATACACCCTACTGTGGGACCAGCACAGGTATCTACGAGTTAGGGAGCCGATCGAATGGGGAGGATAATGGGTACAACTAGTGGAGATAGGAGCAGGCGACACCTATGATAGCAGCTAGGAGTACACGAAACTACCATTATTATTATTATGATTAATAAGAGGGATCAACTTTCTGTATGGAACTAGTAATGGTGTGGTGAAATTAGCATTGGTGCGGTGTAAGGATTATCTATAGTGATTAGAAGCGCAATCAACGTTATATCTTTTCATCTTGTTTACCTTGTCATACTTGCTTATGTTACAGTCATTTCTAATATCCAGTTTATGTCATGATCCTGTTACTTTACTAATTATATAGTTAAAGTTACTGGACTCGCCAGACTTATGTCTGACCCCTGTTTTGTTTCGCCTCTTTTCTTTCCTTCCCCCCCCCCCCAAGGTGCTCAGGGTGGGACTAGTGGAGCTTGACTTGAATTTCTTTCTTCTTGAATTTGGAATGGGATTATGATTTTACTTTTATGTACTATGATAATAAGTTCGTTCAAGATGGATATTTACGTACTTGACTCTAGTATGTGGTTTTGATGTTGTAACCAAACATGTTTTGCTTTTCTGCTGCAATGAATAAATTTTTAATTTTCTTAAGTACCATTTTATATATCTGTCTTGTGATATTCTATTCTATTCTCTTATAATACTCCATGAAAGTTAATGCATTCCCTTAGTGAGTGACATTAATGGACGTGGGGTGTTACACCTCCAACCCCCAAATCAGCTTCTAATCACTTTCTAATCCAATATTAAGCTAATCAACATCAAATCAAGGCGGGTTGGCATCAAATCAGAGTTAGGGTTGCTGTGTTCCATAAGAATTCGACCCAAATCAGTGGAATTTCGGATCTAAGAATTTATTTGTGGCTAAGGTGAGTGATTAGCACTTTTATTCACTAATTACGGCTAATTATAGCAAAATTATGCATTATAAAAATATGGATAAATATATAGAAATTCTAAAATATTATTTTATGCCTCTGATAAAAATTTGGGTTAATTTGGATTAAGTTTGCTAATCGTATGGTTAAACATGCTTACGGGGATTAAGGGGAAAATCATGCTTTTGGGTATGTTTAATCTAAAATAACCTATATGCTTGATGTTTTGACCTTGCTGATTGATCCTATATGTTACTACTGTTGTTTGTGATGTTTTGTGATTATTTAGTAAAGTTAGAATGGTTGAAAACGCCGTTGTATGGCGAGAATGGACGAAACAAGCTTGATGGAAATGCTACAGGGATCCGGATTGGATCGATTAAGGGGGATCGGATCGGATAACCGAACCAAACTGGAGTGGTGGCATGTTCAGCAGTGCACAAAGTCAAGGGAAACAAGGAAGGCCAACCAGATTGAATTAGGGCAGGGGATCGGAGATGAAGGGAGAACCGGATCGGAATCTGGAGATGAGAAGGAAGCACAAAGGGGACCCGAACCGAACCAAATGAGAGACCCAAACCGAACCGATGATGGCTGGAGCACTATGCATATTCGAATAGAACCAAGGTATGGGCTATGAGCATTGAACCGAACCGGGTATGGAGTACCAAACCGAATTGGATGTATACTCTTACTTCTACGCGACGACTCTTCTGAAGACCAACTCCAATTCGACCAAAACCCGAGATGCAAAGGAAGCCAAATGGGAAGCTAGGACTCAGGATCCAGATGGGAACCAACGAGTTAACTTCATGTTTGGGCTTTGCTGCGGGACGTGTGCAAAGGGGTTATTGATATTTATAGATTTGGTTCACCACTGAGAGATGGATTAACGACTATGGATCAACGCAATGGGACTGTTAAGACTCCTAAGGGAAAATGATCGTAGCATGGCTATGAGCCAATGCAGTGGAGTCGTCAAGACTCTATGAGCCAAAGTGGACATAGCAAAGGATTAGTGGCTATGGACTAGCGCAATGGGGTCATCAAGACCCCAAGGGCAAAGTGGTCGTAGCAAAGGATTTGGTGATCGTATACTTTACGCATTGAGTGAGAGATGTGAAGTTGATTGCTATGTTTGATGCTTGCTATCACCATGACATGCACACCCCATTTTACACCTTACGTTAGTGTTACCATAGAGTACTGTACATTTTGTTGTGCTAACTCTTTGGTTGCAGGTTCAGGTATGTTTATTTATACCTGTTATTGCTCTGTTTTGCTGCTATCGCTCATACCAGACTTTTGTGTGACCTAGAGTTTTATGTCTCTTCTTATTACTCTGGGTGCTCCTAATCGAGCAGACTAGAGACAGGTTAGGTGGTATGCACAAGCAGCTTCCGGAGACGAGCAGGAGGCTTCCACGTACTATTTACATATACTTTACCCGTGTTGTTACTGGTCACTGCTTGGGCATTAGTAGTGTACCTTTTCTATTTTTCTTTAGAGATAGTATTTTGAAGTGGTAATAATGATGGTTTGGATCATAAGCTGTATTTTGGATTTCGCTGCTATGATGGTTTAGTTTTCAGCTTATGCACTGTCTCACCTGTTTTATGTCAAGTTATGTTGTAATTATATTTTATTCCATGCACTGTGAGATGTACTACATGTTCTTTGATGATTTATCATTTCAAATCCCTTTCTTTTGACGACCGTCCTGTGCTAATCGGGCATTAGCACAACCGCATTTCAAGTAAATGTCGGTTGGTGCGGGGCGGGCCGTCATACATACTATTTTTGATGTTTTATTAGTTAGGAATTTAAAACATAACTTATCAAGTATAAGTCAACTTTTCGATAAAGTATATAAGATCAATTTTTAAAAAGATTATTGCTTTATAGAAGATAAGAATTCAAAAATAATATTCGAGGGAGACAGAAAGAAAAATATTTGTATACTAGGTATGAAAATTTCTAGCGATAAATTATGTCTTATGGCCAATACAAGTGAACATTAGGTTTGGCATAACAGATTCTGTCATATAAATTTCAAACACATTTCTAGGATTTCAAAATTAGAATTAATTAGATGGCTACCTAAATTGAAATTTAAAGTAAATAATTTATGCGACGCCTCCTGGTTTGGAAAATTGAAAAGAAGTTATGTAAAAGCTCGCATTTTACATATCGGAGGATCATAAAGTATTTTTGTTTAATTCCCTGAGGGTCGGATCATTCTCATATTTTTATATGTTGGTTATGGGGATGTGGGAATGTCCATACTTTTTTACTAATTTTATTTATAACCATTTTACCCCTATCAGTTTTGTATAGGGCATAACTTTAGACTGTGATCGAATCAGGTGTTGGGATCAATTTCATTGAAAAGGAAACGATGTTTCCAATTTGTAGAGTGGTTATATTAAATATTTGGTTCAGGGATTTGGGAAGAGACACTGTTTTAGTGTTTCACAATTTCTGTATAGGTTTGGCTAGTCATTAATGGGTTGAATTGGTGTGGCAGATTAGTGGGATGTTCGCTATAAATAAGGGGGTAGAGGCATGGAGAATAGTTTAGTTTTATCATTTCTCTCCTCTGGTTGAGCTTGTGATTCCCGTTGCTCAATCAAATACACATTTCCACCATTAAATTTCTAGATCTACACAATAAGATTGAAGATCTACATCAACCAAAGCTGGATCTACGTCGAGTGAACGAAGATCGCATAAAATTTAGAGATTTAAAGGTTGATCATCGCTGTATGGATTTGAGATTAGTCGATTTCAAGTTATTTTGAAGAATTGGAGAGTGATAAGCATCTCTCACACATATTCAATCAAGTATATAGGTTGTTTGATCTTATTTTCATCATATACAAATTGTTTTCACCTAGATCTACATCATGGCAAGTATATTTTCATTCGAATCACCATAGGATCTAATCTAGCAGCTTAAACCGGTAATTCTTATGTTAATTCATATGTATATGCAAGTTTAGATCCATTTGTTAATTCATTCATTGTTTCATCATGATTTGGTGAATTCATATGGTTATATGATGATTTATTGTTGTGCTAATGTGTGTTGATGATCTCTATTGATTTTGGGTTGAAATTGATCGATTTAAATGAGTTGGCTGCATCGATGTTGTCGTTTGGTGATGGATTGGTTGAGATTGGAGGTAGATCGGTCAAATATGGAGTTGGGTCACTTATTGTATGGGTCGTTTTTCATGGGTCGTGGCTTGGAGAGCACGAAATGAGTCGGTTTAGTTGCACAAGTTGGGTCGTCCATAAGTTGGGTCGTCCAGAAATTTGGGTCATCCAAAAGTTGGGTCATCCGAAAGTTGGGTCGTCCGAAAGGCTTGGGTCGTTGATGAGTCGGAGAGTTTTGAAGGATCAGGCTAAAGATGCTACATCGTTTAACAAATAATGAGGATGGGAATTTAAACGTTATGGCATGTTTTTCCATACAGAAACGATGAAATGCTATGAATCAAATATCGACCAAATGATGTATGTTTTTGGCTCGATGAAGGTCGTGACTTCGACATGAATTCAAGGAGGAATGTTCGAAGCATTTTGAAGTGTTCATTAATCGATGAAATGCAACAAATGTGAAGACGACTCAAAATGATTTGAGCTCGTGGATAATAGCTGCTCAAGATGATTTGAGCTTATGAATGCTTGCCGATGAGGCCGAGGAATTGTCGTTGTCGTAGGTTCTAGCAGACTCAAAACAGGGGTATAATAGGGATGCCTAAAAGACCGGTTGAATGGTCGAGTACCCTGGGCAGTCATGACGGGCCTACAGATACGAGTCCCGGTGGCATATGGAATTTTTCTAGAACCGGGGTTACCATTAGCCCTTGATGAACGACATGATGTTGAGCTGATTATATGATGAACGATGGTTTCAAAGAAAGCTTGGCGGTGATAACCAGAGTCATGGATGATGATTGTTTTTCTTGTATCATCTTGTATAAATTATTTGACGTCGAAGGAGATATCTCTTGGGTGATTGTCTGATGTTGGTTTAGGCCTTTGAGGCTTGTTCTTGGGAGATGTCGATATCGATTAGGATGGTCTATGCTTGATAACTAATGATGTTAGTTATCAAGTAGAAACAAACAGTACATTCATGGAAATCAGTTATCATATGCGAGGGAGACGGGTTTGGGTTCTTCTCGGTTGATGTTGGTAGATTAATTGATTAATCTGCCTATTCTCATATACTTTATTGATGATGTTAGTTAGCTGTTTTATCGCTCATTGAGACTGTTATCCGCCTCAAGGTTTTATGTTTCCTCTTATTACCTTGGACTGTTCATTCATGTCTTGGATGAGCAGACTTAGTAGCAAGTGACAGGTAGTTGATCTTGATGAGGGCGATGCTGCTGAGTGATGACGAGCTAGAGGCTTACATATTAGTTTTCCTATTACCTACTATTTGTTGTTTTTTTGCTGCTCTGTTGATGTAGTCTCTTAGTGACTTGTAGTAAGGCACTTTGTACAAAATTTGATGTTGTATCCAGTTTGTTGTGTGGATAATTCATGATGATATGAAAAGTTTTAAATTTCTACACAATTCTGCTTCACTATTATTGCTTGTTGTATATGTTCTATTATATTTTATCCTTCCAATGTGAGTTATACGATAGTTTCCACATATACTATTCTACCTTGATGATCGTTCATGGCTGCCTGGCACGTCTTTCAGCGCATTCTTGTTAAGTGCGGGAGTTATGGGCGGTCGTCACATTTGGCATCAGAGCGAGGTTACCGATTTTAGCCAAAGTTCGAAGACGTAATTACGTATAAGGGACATATTTGTAGATTTTTGATGGATGTATACTATATATTAGCGTATAGTATAATAGCATTTGAACTCTGTTTGCAGTTTTTCTCGTATACGAACAAATCACTCTATATTGCAGATTTATAATGAATCGTCAACCATCAAGACACACTACTAGGGAGGAGACTATTCCTGTAGGCGGTGATGGTGGTATACCAGACTACCCAACTATGTTCGAGGCCATGATGGCAGCGATCATGAGGAGGGTACCTTCTTAAGAGACAACCGCAGTAGATGTAGGAATTCAAGTGCAAGTACCTAGGGCGGTGGACTTCGCAAAGTTATGCAAAGACTTCACTACTCTAGGAGGAAAGCCGTTTAAGGGGACAGAGCCAATTATAGAGATTCAAGGGTGGCTTGATACTTGCATTCGGAACTTTGGAGACATGGGAATTGATGATGTGACCAAAAGGAAGCTTCCATCGAGACAGCTAGAAGGCAGAGCTATGGACTGGTGGAACTCTATCACACTCGAGACTCCGAAAGATGAGATTTCCTAGGAGTAATTCCAAGTCAAGTTTGAGACAAAGTTTATCTCTACTGTTTAGAAGTCTATTCTATTTAAGAAAGTTGTGGAGCTTAAGCAGAATGGTCGACCAGTGCTGGATTACATTTCAGACTTAGTTGTTTCGAAGTATGCTTGTTCATAAGTCGAGATTCCTTATCAGAAGAACGAGACAATTGTCATGGTCTTAGACAAGTATCTTGGTAATCAGCTAGTTGATCATCTAGATGACACTTATGAGAAGATCGTGGAAAAAGCTCTAGGGCAGGAGAATTTGTTTCCCAAGGAAGAGATTGTTGTTGCAGCTAAGGAAGAACCGAAACCACAACAGGATGGTAATAACAAAAAGGGGAAGTAACAACAATAGAAAGGGAAGGATGGTTAGAAAAAGCAGAAAGGCGAAGTGACTTTCTACAACTGCCAGAATAAGGGTCATTATTCCAAGGATTGTTAGAATCCATAAGCTGAAAGGAAGTTCTTTAAGTGTGGAAAGCATGGGTATGACAAGAAGGATTGTCCAGAATTAGCTAAGGGTAAGCAGGTTGTGAAGGCGTATGCTCTGGAAGTTGTGCAATCAGAAGTTGTGCAATCATCTTCAAGGGTTCCTACGGTGGAGGAGAAAGGGAAGAGTATCGTCGTTCAAGGTATTCTTTCTGTTAAAGATGTTTCAGTTCATGTGTTTTACGACACTAGAGCATCACATTCTTTCATTTGCAATGAGCTTATGTACTGTTTGGGTTTGGAACCCGGGATTGATGATAAACCTTTTGTTGTGACTAATCCAATTGAGGGTTCATCCAGTTTGTGTATGATTTGTCGTGGTCTAGTGTTGTCGACTCATGGTTAATCCTTTATGTGTGATTGCTTTTTTTGAACTTCGTTGGGTTTAGAATTATTTTGGGTATGGACTGGCTCATGAGGTATGCGGCAAAAGTGGATTGTAAGAAACAAGAGGTGACAGTTGGGAATGCGGAAGGGCGAATAATTATGATTCGATGTATGCCTGAAGATGATGTCTTCGTGAGCTATTTATATTCGCTTGTGATTCCATGGGAAGACTTCTCATTGGTGCCAATCGCAAGTGAGTTTAATGATGTTTTTGACGAGGTCAAAGGGTTGACGCCGCATCATGAGATTGAGTTCAGAATCGATTTGGTTGAGGGTGCTAGATCTATCGTCATGCCTCTTAGGCGGATGGTACATAATGAATAGCAAGAGTTAGAGGTGTAGGTACGTGTGGGAAAAGGGTTTATTCAAAGAAGTGTATCCAAATAAGGTGCTCCAGTTGTGTTTGCAACCATGGCTGAGGGATCTTTGAGAATGTGTGTGGATTATCGTGAGTTGAACAAGGTAACCAAGAAGAACAAGTATCCGTTGGCAAGGTTAGACGACTTGTTCGATCAGCTTTACTAGGCCAAGGAGTTTTCTCAGATGGATTTGGCAACGGGATTCCACCAATTGAGGGTGGCAAAGGATAGTGTGCCGAAGACTGCTTTTACGACACCATCTAATTTCTTCGAATGGTTGGTGATGCCATTCGGGTTGACTAATGCGCCATCATATTTCGTGGATCTTATGAGTAGAGTACTCATGGATCAGTTGAACAAGTTTGTGCTTGTGTTCGTGGACGATATTCTGGTTTATTCCCGAAATGAGGAAGAGCATAAGACACACTTGAGACTTGTTTTGGAATTCTTGCGAAAGCATTAGCTAATAGCTAAGTTTTTGAAGTGTCACTTATGGAAGAGCGAAGTAAGATTCTTTGGCTATGTTGCTTCTGGAAATGGAATAGCAGTTGACCCTACTAAGTGGGCAGCAATCCAGGATTGGGATAGGCCTAAGAATGCGACGGACGTTAAGAGTTTCCATGGGTTGGCGGGATATTATCGCTGTTTTATTAAGGATTTCTCTAAGATAGTTGCACCATTAACAGGATTGACGAAAAAGAAACAGGTGTCCACATAGGATGCAAAGTGTGAGCAAGCTTTTGGAATCATGAAAGAGAGACTGATGAATGCTCATGTTTTGACGATTCCAAGTGGGAATAAATAAATAGTAGTATACATCGATGCATGTGAAACTAGACTTAGAACAGTTCTGATGTAGAAGGATAAGGTGTGGTCTACGCGAGTTGATAGCTGAATCCGCACAAAATAAATTATCCGACTCATGATTTGGAATTGGTAGCGATCGTGTTTGCTCTGAAGGTATGGAGACATTACATTTTGAGAGTTCGACTGAAGTTGTTTACTGATCACAAGTCGTTGAAGTATCTTTTCTCCAAAACGGATTTGAATCTTTGGCAGCAACAGTGTTAGAGTTTCCGACATCGCATGATTTTGACATAGTTTATACTCCTGGTAAAGGTAACACAATCGCGGATGCGTTAAGTCGAAGACATGCAAGTTTGGGAGCGATGTTTTCGGAATGAAAACACCTCGAGTACTTGGCAGGATTTGATTTCAAACCACGGTGTGAGTTGGAACCTAAAATGTTGGCAAGCTTATCGATAAGACCTACTCTCATCGAAAGGATCAGCGAGAGCCAAAAGCGTGATGCAAAGCTATAACAACCCCGCTTCGCATTATACGCATGTTATGATTCATTGCGATTTGTTAAATTAAATTAAAGGAATTCATTGGCGATGCCGAATATGATTTGCTAGAAAATGCATTTGTTATGATTAAACAGATAAATTGATCTAGCGTCAAACGAAATTGTTAATTGTCTAGTTGTACCGTGTACTATGGACCGTGAAACGGTTTATACTGGGATTAGGTTGGTGGTGGTATATTAGTTGAAAGAAATGGATTATATTAGATATAATTCTCTGCGGTAGCGTATAATTTTTTTTATATAATCGAAACAGTTGAAAACAAATTAATAATAATTTGGTGGTAAATTAACAAATAAAATAAGAGAACGTCAAACGAACTAAAACCATAAATTATCATAGCTTATTTTATATAAAACAACGATGATAAAACAAAATTTAAACCAAACCTAAACCATTTGGGGAAAACGAGCTTGTATTGCTTCTTTGTCTCTAGAATCTTTTGCTTATTTTAATTTCAGGAAGGGAATCAAATGGGATTAGTCTCGTTACTTTCCTAATCCCCATTCTAATCCGCATCCAAGTCCTCCTCATGAAAAAAATTGAATGATGGAGCCCTCCCCATCTTCCGTCGTGTTCGATCAAGAAGAAAAAAATGTAAAGGGAATCTCGATCTGGTGTTGGGCATGTAGGGTGGAAGCATCGCAGGGAGGTGCGCAGTTAACGGTGGCTTGCGTGATGGTGCAGTGCATTTGAGTCCTTGGAAACCTGGTGCTTGAATTTTGGTAATTGACGCAACTAGACGAGAGTGATTCCATGTAGTGGTTGATGGTACAGTGAGAGTGGAGAGAGAGGATCGATGGATCTGGGACGGTGGATGTCAAAATTTTTGGAATTCTCTCTGAAGGTAATACGAGTCATTTTTGGGAAAATCAAGTGTCTATTCAGTGAGTTTTTCCCCTCACTTACATCTATGTTTCTGTCCAGTATAGTTACGTGTCTTTATATATATATATATATATATATATACACACACACACACACACACTCTTATTTGGTTAGGACTGAATGGTTTGGGTAATTGAATTATTGAATTTAAATTATACTTATGGTTGAATTGGTTGTTGGATTGAAAAGGTTGTTATTGGATTTTGGCTCGATTATGTGCAATTGTTCATGAATTTTGGATTAATAGAGGAATTTTGAGTTTATTGGATGTTATATATATATATATATATATATATATATATATATATATATATATATAAAGTGTTCAAATTCAATTGGAGTTGCATCAATTATTTAAATGGTTTTGTCTCCTTATTACCACCTTAGTTGTTAATTTGGATGTTTGATGTAGTTTGTTATTTTACTAAGCGAGTTTGAAGTTTTATGTATTGTTCTAGAATTTGCAATTACAAATTACAACATGATTTTGGGTTTAATAGTTTTGATTCCGGTTTGAATGTATGAATTTATTAATTTAAATTAATTATTTGAAGTGAATATTATTCTTTGAATTTATAATTGGATTAAGATTAAACTAATTTTTTTATCCTGTTTATTGGATTATGTTTGCTCAACACCGTAGAAGGTGATATTGCATTACAAGTCAGGTTACTTGTTAAACTATAAAAATTGCAATTACCGATGTTTTAAATTAAGTTGTGGAGAAGTTATAATTCATTATAATATGAACAATTCAAACAATATACTGTATATTATTGTGCTTGTTCCATTAAATAATAAAGGTTGAACAACATTACCGTTTAATCTCAATTTGGTAAACACGTAAATGTGAACGATAAATTTGATTATATAATTTTGTTAAAGATTGTTTGTTATAATGTGGAGTAATAAAATTTTGTAACAATTCTATTTAATATATTATATAACCTTAAAAGCCATTTGCAATTATTTTGTACAAGTCATTCGAAAAGTATATTTCTATTAGCATGGAATCATCTTCAAATAGTATAGAATATGATATTATGTTTTTTTTAAAACAATATGCTTTTATAGGATTATACAGATTTGTAATTACTATTTTTATTTTAAAAGTTTTTGAATTATTCTTTGAGTTATTTAAATTGGTTTCTTTTGTTTATTTGTGTACTATATTGAAATTTCATGCATTCCTTGAATGATTCTGGAATACATTCGCTATTTATATGGTTTATGATTTTATATTTTATATTTTATATTTTATATGAGATTTTGTTGTGAATGATTCACCATTGATAAAATTTGATTGATAATTTCAATACGATACAGTGATGATATCTTTTATATGGTTTTATAATATTTATATTTTGTGTAACGAGAAAGTTGAGTAAATGGTTTGGTGAAACCGTCTGGTATGGGACTTTCGGTGTCGCCTTTCTTGTTACTCACTAGACTTGTTATATAGAGTATCAATTACACTAAATAAACAGATTTGTAAACATGGTGGTGTACGAATTGGTTGATTTCCTATTTCGTCTGATTGAAGTTATCGAGTTGTTGTAGTGATTTATGAGATTATTGTGATCGAAGATTTTTGAGTTTTCCAGTGCGGAGTTTACGAGCGGTTAGTGAACCAAACAGCGAGAACATGTGGTATGGGACGCACTGTTACCACCGTTTGGGTTACTAATTGTGACTTGATGACGTGTATAAACCATTATCAATACTGAGAAGTCCTAAGAGACTATCTTCTTATCGGTACTAGATAGTCCTGAGCAGCTATCGAGGTAGTCATGAGTGACTATGTTATATTAGACCTGAGAGTAACTTATGGAGATCTGAGTATCTTCCATTATGTCCTGAGCGACTATCTCCTTACTAGTACTGGATAGTCCTGAGCGACTATCGAGGTAGTCCTGAGTGATATCCTATATTAGACCTGAGTGTCTAACTTATGGAGATCTGAGTATCTTCCATTATAGGCATCAAAATTGTTTAATACTGGTATATGATATTCTCATTGCATGTGTGGTGTTGCTGAGTCTCGCCAATGTTGATATAGATCCATATGATCTTTTATGATTTTTCCTATATTTCAATGTGATTTACATATACGATTCTTGTTTATGGTTTCATCAGGTTATTGTATTTTGATGGTATGTGAGATATCGTGTGATCGTGATGATTCTTGTTTATGATTTCATTATGTTATTGTTTTTTGATGGCATGTGAGCTATCGTGTGATTGTGATGATTCTTGTTTATGATTTCATCATGTTATTGTATTTTGATGGCCTGTGAGCTATCGTTTGTTTGTGACATTTTGATGATTTCATAATGCGTTATAACTCTTGAATGAGATTCATTTGAATAAGATTATGTTGACATTTGCAGATGTTCATATATGGTAATGCTTCCATAATATTTATCCATGAAGCATGAATAATTAATGTCGATATTTGAGTGAATCTAATGATTAGGTTTATGTTTTGGTTGATCTTTCAAGTTTAAAGCACCCAAACATTTTATATTAACTATAATGGATTTAAACATAGACTGATCTATTTATTATTTATATAATACTCGGGTCAGACTGAGACATTACAGGTTTAACGATAATGAGACCAATTGACAATTTAACCGGCTTAGAGGAGTATAATATCTTAGTAAATTATTTATTATCTTATATTGAATAGAATGATGTATGTATTTTGGAGTGAAATAAGTTAATGTATATAAAATGATAAATATCTTATTTATTATATTTTATCGCTGCGATTGACTCTGTGATCTTTGTATTTCTGTATTTTCTGTATTGTTCTATCCTGGAGGCACACGTGTTATTGTTTTGTACTAATATTGCGTACATAAGAGTAACTTGAATTTTAAGAAAATTTTAGTATGTACCCAAGGACGAAGCCAGGGTTTTATTTTCCCTCGGGCTAAGAAAAAGAGATGAAAGAAAAAAGAGCATTGATTATCACTATCCAACATCAATTCCAATAAGAATAAACATTTGTACTTGCAGGCAGGTGAAATGAATATAAGGTTTGTATTCTTATAGAAGAACCGAAGATGAAAAAATATATGAAAGAAATCATTAGCAGTAGGAAAACTACAACTTCGTTCTTCACTTAGTACCGAAGATGCAGCGGGGTTGGCAATTTTATACGCTTTATTAAAAATATAAAAGATAGAAATGGGAACTCCTATTTTGAAATGGAAGAAAAACATGTGGGCAACCAATGTTGTTTCTAACTATAGGCTGAATGATTAGTAGTGTTTTTTTTTTGGAGCACCCGGGCTGTAGCCCAGGTACCAACATACACAGCTCTGTCCTTGTATGTACTACTGTTAGTCCAAGAGAATTTGCATGAGTGTTCCCCTACAATCTCATTCTCCATTTTATCTGACAGTATTACTTAGTAATACTCTTGGATAATATGGGTATAGAGGTGGGGCGTTACAATTTGGTATCAGAGCAGACTTATAACAATACATTATATATATATATATATATATATATATTAGAGACACGAGTCTAGACCTAGAAGAGACTGAGTGTCCCTGTCCCCATAGGTGTGCGGTGGACTTTATTAGATTAGATGATAATAGGGTATACGATGATTACTGGGGTAATCATCAGGGGACGTATTTGTTATTTTTATTATGTAATAATAATAATATTGATTGAGTTCCCCCATAATTTTGGAGTTTATTTTTATTTGAAATTTAAATAGTTGGGTGTGATTAAGAAGTAAGAAGTTGAACAACGGAGATTAATATATAAATTTCCGCTAAAGGAGCTGTTTGTTGTTCTCTGATTGCTGAGTGTTTAAATATACATGTCGTAAGTGAGTATTGATTTTAATGTAAAGGCGAAATAGACGTTAAATTCAAACAAACAAATAAATAAGTAATGACAACAACGACAATAATAATGAAGTGAATCGCTAAATGAATATACTGACAAATAAATGGTTAAGGACATTGATCTTGAGTTGATTTGTAAGTTAGGTGATTTTAGAATTCCGGTCGATACGTCTGATCAACGTTATCAATAGGGAATCCTAAATACTTATGCAATTTAACATAGTTATCAAAAAAAATTGTGTTGAAGGTTCTTAAACACTTAGATCGGACATTGGACCTAATTTTGGATAAAAATATAGATCTAATAAACAATTTGTAAAATTTTAAATATTTGGAAAAGTTTTAAATATTATTTTGCAAAGCAAGATCATCTATACTATATTATAATTACTGAGTTTGCAATGGAGCACTCGCAGGCCTCCTCACAATCTTAACCTGAACCGTCTATTTTATTATTCAATCCACCTTTTCCCCTGCCCGCACTTACTACTGTCCATTCCGTAAGGCTAATTGCTATCATCATCGCTACAATCCTCTTCTTTCTGTCTCCTCCAATCTGGATGACAAAGCTACATTCCCCTTCCCCATTTCATCCATCCTCGGTGCCAAATTTCAGCCCGATTTATTGTCAAGTTTTCAATCAGGTTTCAATTCCGCTGTGGATATTTAGGTTTTATTCAAAGTTTGATCTCAGGTGCTCATTACTAACTTGAATTTCTTGGTTCTTGATTTTGAAATTTTTAGGTTTCATAGCGTTTTGTTTGTTATTGCCCCAATTCAATTTCTATTCAGACGCGGTTTTGATTTTACTACGTTCTTCATTAATATATTGGATTATAACATAGCGTTTTCGTTTTTGTTAGAACATTGATTGTAGAAAAGTGGATTCAGCCTTTATTTTTAGGTTTTAAGCAGCGGTTCAGTTCAGGCATCAACTTTTACCTTAGATTCAAAGTTCGATAATTCAATTTTTAGGTTTATTGGACTGCTATTGATAAAAGAAAGAGATAGGTCTATATTCTCTTTAGTTCTTTTCTAAACACATTAATTATAGATAAAAGAAACAGCTTACTGATATTTATAAATGATAATGGCTCTGCTATTGTCAACATGAAATATCTTTGGTGCACAATATTCAATCCAGCTTTTCCCCTACCTGCACTTACGACTGTCCATTCCGTAAGGCTAATTGCTATCATCATCGCTACAATCCTCTTCCTCCTGTCTCCTCCAATCTGGATGACAAGGCTGCATTCCCTTTCCCCGTTTCATCCATCCTCGGTGCCAAATTTCAGCCCGATTTATTGTCAAGTTTTCAATCGGGTTTCAATTCCGCCGTGGATATTTAGATTTTATTCAAAGTTCGATCTCAGGTGCTCATTACTAACTTGAATTTCTTTGTTCTTGATTTTGAAATTTTTAGGTATCATAGCGTTTTGTTTGTTATTGCCCCAATTCAATTTCTATTCAGACGCGGTTTTGAGTTTACTTCTTTCTTCGTTAATATATTGGATTATAACATAGCGTTTTCGTTTCTCTGAGAACATTGATTGTTGAAAAGTGGATTTAGCCTTTATTTTTAGGTTTTAAGCGGCGGTTCAGTTCAGGAATCAACTTTTACCTTCGATTCAAAGTTCGATAATTCAATTTTTAGGTTTATTTGACTGCTATTGATAAATGAAAGAGATAGGTCTATATTCTATTTAGTTCTTTTCTAAACACATTAATTATAGATAAAAGAAATAGCTTACTGATATTTATAAATGATAATGGCTCTTCTATTGTCAACATGAAATATCTCTGGTGCACAAAGTATTGAATGACAAATATGCACTTAATTGAAGGTGAGAATAATAAGATTTTCTTTTCTGAAAGGCTTTGCGAAATTGATTCTGTTTCAGAAGCTGCAAACATTCAGCAGCTTAACGGAAACTAAAAAATATGTGTATTGTATTCAACCTATTCTTAAGAAGGTTTGCTTATGTATTTTGAAACTCATGATGATGTTTAATGAATCAAAGTTGTTTTTTAATAGTTTGTTCGTCGCCTTTGTTTACACAATAATAATACAGCTATAAAAGTTTTTGATGATTAACTTAATTCAATGCTAACTTTGAAAGGCTTTCGATAGTTTATATATTTGAAATATATCACTCCATGATTTTATCTCAGAATGTTCCGCTCCACTGTTCC
The DNA here is from genome assembly GCA_030737875.1 of Allium sativum. Lineage (NCBI taxonomy): Eukaryota > Viridiplantae > Streptophyta > Magnoliopsida > Asparagales > Amaryllidaceae > Allium > Allium sativum. The sequence continues at coordinate 537,687,699 of CM060926.1, forward strand.
ACTCTCCTCTAATTTCTCTATTAGTTACCTATATTTTAGAATAACCAAAACTAAATCAGTTGTTCCCATCAACTGCATAATTGTCTTAATTATACATGTTTTCTACATAAGGAAAATATATAAACTGTGTTTTTCTTCATCTTTGCATTTAAGAATAACTGAATACTTATGACTTTGTTATTTGAAAGATTATTCTTCTTCTAATCCAGTTCGACATTTTTTTCCACTTCTACGGATTCTGATATTTTGAATCCTTTGCTTTTCTAACTTTAGAATTTAAAATAGTTTGACTAATAGAATTCTTGATCGTTTACTAAACATAACATGCTAAGTCTATGAATGTTTTCCCATTATCCTAATTATGACTATTAAATATCTTTTATCATCGTAAATATTGAGCACAAACTTTTAGTGCTTTAGCACTAATTGTTTTATATGTAGTACAAAAATGATAAAACAGTTTTAATATCCATTACAATTGCATTCTTTTTCTTACTAGAAACACTATAATTTGTATGCTTAATTGTTTGTGTTACTAGAAACAGAAGCTGCAAACTTTCAGCAGCTTGACTCAAACCAAAAAAATATGTGTATTGTATTCAACCTATTCTTAAGAAGGTTTGCTTATGTATTTTGAAACTCATGATGATGTTTAATGAATTAAAGTTATTTTTCAATAGTTTGTTTGTCGCCTTTGTTTACACAATAATAATACATCTGTTGAAGTTTTTGATGATTAACTTAATTTAATGCAAACTTTGAAAGGCGTTCGATAGTTTATATATTCCAAATATATCACACCATCATTTTATCTCAGAATGTTCCGCTTCACTGTTCCATTCTCCTCTAATTTCTCTGTTAGTTACCTATATTTCAGAATAACCAAAACTGAATCGGCTGTTACCATCAACTGCATAATTGCCTTAATTATACATATTTTTTACATAAGGAAAATATATAAACTGTGTTTTTCTTCATCCTTGCATTTAAGAATAATTGAATACTTATGACTTTGCTATTTGAAAGATCATTATTCTTCTAATCCAGTTCGACTTTTTTTTCCACTTCTACAGATTCTGATATTTTGAATACTTTGCTTTTGTACCTTTAGAATTTAAAATAGTTTGACTACTAGAATCCTTGATCGTTTACTAAACATAAAATGCTAAGTCTATGAATTTTTTCCCATTCACCTAATTATGACTATTAAATATCTTTTATCATCGTAAATATTGAACTCAAACTTTTAGTGCTTTAGCACTAATTATTTTATATGTAGTGCAAAAATGATAAAACATTTTAAATATCCATTATAATTGCATTCTTTTTCTTACTAGAAACACTATAATTTGTATGCTTAACTGTTCATGTTACTATAAATTGGATGCACTAATTTTGATATAACAGTAATTGGCTTTTGGTTCTGACAGTGTTCAATCAAAGTTAATGTTAAAAATGTAAGATTTTAGAACTGAAAAAGTTTCCCTTATTTGAATTTTACATTAATGCACATAGTATATGAATTTGGCTAATAATCATTTCCATGTATTGCCCGAATTTTCTTGGTTACTACAAGGGAAATCCAGTAACTTAGAAAAGTCATCCATGTAAGAGTTTAATTTTATTGAAAATAATACTTTTGTTTTGTATATGTTGCGGCAAGGTTCATTCAAAGATTTATTTATTTAAAATTAGAAAAAAAATATGTAATTTCATAAATTCATAAGTTATACATGTAACTAGAACATCCTTCTCTTTTCTAGATTAAATAATCATTCACATGTGGATTTTTACTGTACTTTTCTGGTTTTCGTTTACATAATAGAAAATGAAAAGAACGTTAAAGCCACTGGAGAAATTCATTTAGAAAGCATATTAAATAAAAGGTTACTGCAGTTGTAAATAATCTTTTAATTTATGTATTTTTCTCAAGAAGCAAAAAATATTTTTTGTCTAACTTTATGATGGCACGAATATTCATTTTTATACAAGTGTTTCATAAACTACAAAGAAAAGAAACCATACCATATATCAAAATGCTACATATTCAATGAAAATTTAGTCATCATCACATAAGGTAAATATAGGGTTCACATGGTATTTTTCTAGGTGTAGGAATTGTTTTTTTTTAAAACTATGTATCATAGGCTTAAAATACCAATTTGTTACCTTTTTCCAGAAGCTTAACCGCAACTTGTGTGTCTATCCTAAGTTCAACCAATTTTCCATTTGGGTCGATTCTTTTCTCTTAGCAATTTTTATCAATAATAAATTTCCAAAAATCACCCGTTTAGCATTTGTATAAAATTATCTTTGTATCTGTAATAAATAGATTTAACTTCATTAATAATGTCTATTCCAAGATATAGTAAGTTAATACTTTATAAAGTAATCAGGTATGATTTATACGCATGTAGTACATTTCCTTGAAGACTGAAAGATTACGTGACTGTTCTATCATTTACATTCATATACATGAGTTATGTGTATAATCATATATAGACATTCATATGATGATTTATTTGAAGGAATGTAATGATCTAAGCTCCAAATCAAAGGCGCAGTGTTAGGGAATTCTACACTTCCACCTGTGAAGTCGCAACAAAGGGTGCTAGAGATAGAATAGAAAACATAATTGGCATAAAAGTTCAGTGTGAAGCAGCTTTAATTAAAAAAAAAGTATGATTTTATGTTTAAATTTTACAAATTTTTACCTTCCTATTGTCAGAAATAATTTGATTTTTGGTATTTAGAAATATAATTCATTTTCCGACCTTTGGCTTTCTTCTTGAGTTTCCACTTTAAGTTTTTTAAAACTCAAATTTTAACTTGAAAAGAGGCCTTCTCCTTTCACGCATTTAATTTAAATTTAAAAATCCTCCATAATTACATTCTATTTCTTTCTATTTTTCATCTCATAAATTATTGTTTTAGTCATAATCTGGTTTTTATTTTATTTTTCTGTTTATGGATGGATTTACCAGTGCAAGTCAACTTTGCAAATCTACAAATCATCTTGATTTGCTATCATGGAATTTTTATTCAAATTATTTTATCCAATACATCATTTGTTCACGTATCAGCGACTTAAGTACATATTTAGATATCGAATTCTACGGTTTGGAATTTGAATGAGGTTTGACACACACACACACACACACACATATATATATATATGTATGTATGTATATCGGAGTATTAACAAACATGCCAACTTAATTATTTTAGCTATTTTCCATATTAAATAGTATGGTTTTAATTTTTTGCACTATCCAATTTTTTCCATCCATTGATTATTTGTTTCCTACTGTAAAAGGGGTTTAGGTCTGTTCATTTCATACATACTTTGTTCATTTCATGTGTATCCCATTATTTTCCTTAAAATTTGGGTCTGCAATATGAATCAAATCTGCTTGGATGATACTGCTTTGTTTTCGATTGTTGGTTGACATGGCAGTATTACTGCATTTTTTTTTAAATTGATTTCTTTTGTATATACTTCCTTTTTTCAGTATGGACAGTAGCAATTTTAATTCAGTTTATTTCCTATTTTACCAGTTTAGTACTTTGGCTGGTTTGAATTACTTCATTCCCAATTTGAACAGTTTTGCAATTTCATTAAATCCAATCCATTGACTGCTCATCCTATTAAATCAGTTTTTGCCTTCTCCCGTTGTTGTTTGCCTCAAGGGTGTAATCCACTTACGCAATGGTTTTATTTCACTTCTTGCAGATTCCCCTTACGTTCTTGCCTGTTTCTAAAGATTTATTTTCCAATTTAAACTGATGTAGCTTGAAAAATACCTGCTTATGCAAACTTATTTGTATTTAATATGCTAGCTGCAATGGTTTTGTTTCACTTATTCCTGATACCTTTTCTCTTCTTACTTGATTTTCTAAGAATTTTATTTCCATCTTCAAGTCATACAGCTTGAGTAACTGTCTTTGCAAACTCACTTACATTTTACTCTGTTTTCGTTTAACAAAACATACAAAAATAATATACTCAATTGATTTGCTAACTTTCTTATTATAATTTTGTTCGCACATCACATATTATTAAATACACTCCATTAAACCGGTTATATTATTGAACATTTGCACCGTGGATGTTATAAGTTATTTGTTTAAATGAATTTGTTTTAATTTCTCCCTCAAGTTAACTAACTCTCTAAAGATAAAATTGTTTTGTCTTCTAAATTTCATGCTAACTTGACTGATAAGAATGAATAACTTACATTTGACATCTTATTTATTCTCCCATTCTCATATTTTATGCATGCTCTTCTCATCTGCTCCATCTTCTTCCGCTCCATCGCCTGTTGTATAACACGTTTTTTTTATTGTTGCAAATTCACATTTATTGGTATCTTTGCAATATTAAGTTGTCACTTTTTTTTTACAATGTTTCTTTTAGGTGTTTTGAGTATGTGCCACGTTAAATAAACATCATATATATTTGATATAAACTTAAAAACAACAGTGAATCAAAATAATTATTATGATGAAATATTGATAAATTCAAAAACTGAAGAGCCGTTTGAAACAAAAAGGCTTTTTTCATTCATATTTATTCTGTTTATATTTGCACTAGAAATACATCTAAGGACATCATACTAAGATATTTTGTTGAAAGCTTAGAAGTTTTTTTGAGACTACTGATTTAAATTATTTAATCCTATTGCTTTGATTTTGACAATTTTATTCTTCATATTGTTGTACTTTTTATTTTCGAAAGCACTAAGAATAATAATTATAATTCTTCTGCAAAATTAGTATTTAATCATTTGTATATTCTTATTTTTTTGTGTCATGATTTTTTTTAATAAAAAAAACATCTTTGTCATGAGCATAGAAAATTTTCCAAATACGAAGTGTCCAATTCTCAAGATAAAAAGAGTGAATGCAAGCAAATCTGTCGTACTTGGCAATGTTGCTGAAGTTTATAGGATAAATTTTGAATGATCGTCGAAGAAGAGAAATGTAAGTCTCATAGTTATTTGCATTGCATATATGTATTTTTTTCCTTTATTCATGTGATTGTGCTAACATCTTAATAGTTTTATAGTTAATAGTGTATTAGCATCACGTACCAAAAGCTATTCTGATACTTTATGAAATCTTCAAAATTTTACCATGTACAACATGAAAATATTGAAGCTGAATGTGTCGTGGCTGAAAAGGAATTTGAATGTGTAGAAAAGAACAAACAAAAATGCAGAAGCACATATGCAGCTTAACACATTCATGGAGTGCACGAAATCTAAATTTGTATTTATTTTTTCTTTTTAAAAAGACAATTTCAAGTTTTGTGAAGAATTAGCTTATGCTCATTATGTTTTTTTGGTTATTGTTATCTCTAAAATTAGATATGATGTATTGTCCATGGAATTTATACTTTATTTTTACTATATACAGGTGATATATAAAATGAGTTGAAACATCTATTGCGATAATACATCATTTGTTAAAGATGTAAAAATTAAGACAACCAGATATTCTTTTTACACTTTTTGTTTACTTGCAGATTGAATGGAACATTTATGCTACCCTCTTCTCAATGGAAAATTCTTTTCCTTGATGGTAATAGTATATTTTTATTAGTTAACTTAGTGAAAGATCAAACCTTTCATGTATTGTCACAACCTGTTAGACATCGAGCCTTTGGAAGCATCTAATCAGTTCAGTTGAGGCCATCAATCAGTAGACATCGAGCCTTTGGAAGCATCTAATCAGTTCAGTTGAGGCCATCAATCAGTTTACATAGTGGCCAAACCTTTAATTCACATATACAACATTTTTAAAGTTGACATTTAATTCCCCCCCCCCTCATAATTAGCTATTTTAAGTTATAAGCTATAGCAAAATAGTGGACTGATATTTAAATGTATAGCTCTGAACTTCTAAAAGAAGTTTATGGTTTGAAAATTGATATTTGTTCATAAATCAAAATTAGTAATTTACCGCATTGTTCCAATTGAAATAATTTAAAATATGTAATTTTCTATACTAAATAATTGAATTTTCCAAGATTTCTTTTTCATAAATCACTGATTCTTTTAACAATTTTATTTTACTATGATCACTTTTTGGTGGTAACATAGAGCTTGCATGCTAATTCCTTGCATTATTTTTAGACATCCGATACATACAGAATTTCGCATGGTTTGGTTCATAGATGATTTCTGCAAGTATTTTTACTTTCGAACATAGCAAGTCTCTACACGTATGCTAACCTTGAGTTGAATAATAAAGGATTATCACTAAAGCTACAAGGTATGCATTCTTATTTCCCTGACTTTTATTACATTACTGGCACGTTTATTTTCCATTACTTTAAATATATAACACTGCTGCTGCTTAGTTTAGATATAAAGGGCAGGTAGTTTGTACTCCCATAAAATTTACCAATCATACAATTTTTACTGTTTAACAAAAAAGATATTTCTTGGCTGCAAGATGAGACATAAATACTATAATAGATATTTTAAACGTCGGTTACAATTGTTAAAATGTAACCATGATCCGTGGCCTCAATTTCACATCAGACCTATCTTATTTGGTATATATGGGAAATCTATTATGAGAATATATTTGGTAATGTATGTTCTCTACTATGGTATTATTGTATTATAATTATTATATAATGAGAAGTATATGGTGTGATACAAATTGATTCTTGGCATACAAAAGTTGTTTGTACAAACTATGAATTGTTTTAGGGTGCAACTAGACATATCCCCCTTGGCGGAAATCATTTGGCGGATCATATGTAGCAAAGCCATAAATTTTAGCATTAGGAATAATATGCTTTAGTGAAATATACAATGACAAGTATGTCAGCATATATTATTTGATTCCACTGAATCATGAACTGCGTACTGTTATAAAGTTGATTAGTTTGAATTTTTTATCTTATTTTTTTGGTATGACATCCCGAAAAAAAAAACGTTTTGCATTTGTTTCCAATTTGAAAATGAAGGCTAACTCTACTTTTTGTTGTTTGTTTTGCTGTTGTTTCTAGGTAGGTATTATTGCTATGACGTTGTAAGTTCAAAATTATTCTGTATTTTTCAAACATACGGCTACTTCAGTGTTCTTTCCACAAGTGCTTTTATTTTTTGGTAATGTAATTACATTCGCTTTACCATTGGAAACTAAATGTGGTTTACTCATAACTACTTTTTGTATACAAAATTTCCTTTTCATATCCATGTACTCAAATTTAAGCTTCTACATATACACATAATAATTGTAAAATTTTGCACATAACGATTTAATCTGTCAGCATGTTTGAAAGTGATAGGTTTAAAAAAATTCCCCTACCAAACAATATACAATAGGTTTGGATTTCATGAGTAACAATGATGATAATGTCGCAAAATAATTGATTTGGCATGTCCTACCTTATGTAATCTATTCTATATTATATGAAGTTTGATCATGGCCCTTTGTATTCCATTTTTTTCACTAATTTTCTCAATTAAATCTTGAATTCTCCTTTATTTATCCACTACCCCTGAATTTTTATTTGCACAAATAATATTATATTAAGCTCCAAATTAATTCACGATCACAAACACTTTATCAAACATAGCTCTCCAGAAACTTTTTCTCTTTATCTCATGAATTTGAAATGATACCTCTAAATTTTCATCAACTTCAGCAAATTGGTCATGGAAGCTTTCATATGCAGCTCCTACTAAGTTTCTTCTCCAGATTACAACCTTTTATGCCAGGTAATAACTTCTCTTTAGTTTCAGTTTACAAAGGTGAATTTCAACTACGGTTTTTTGAAAGCCTGTTTTTAAGTCACTTATAACTGTCATCTTGCATTAAAATGGGAATTGAATTTCGTTGTACCTTTTCTATTATATATTTTCATCATTTTTCTACCCTGAAATCAGGTTAGTTTTAAGGCATTATTCCTATAGTAGTCTAAATGAGTATCTAATTAACACTATACATGTCAGTTGTTAGTAATACCAGTTTCAACCTTAGTAGTGTTGTTACGGTAAATGCATATAGTTTCATCCACATGGTTTCAAAAATTATCATCTTAAGAAAGATGGATCAAAGGCGAAGGTGTAATACCATGTAATGCATATTAAATGCATGGATCTACCATATTTGAATTGTGAACATTGTAATTTACTATTTTAATTTTATGTTTGATGAAACCATCTACCTCTTATATTCATACGGGTACTCAATAGTTTCTATATTAAATAGATGCAACAATCATGGTCATTGTTCCTACAGCTACAACTTATCATGATGTCCGTGTTTGTGCCCTCTAATACAGCTTCACTGTATTTTTTATTTTGGGAGTGATCTAATCAGTTTGATGGCCTTTTACATATTTGGGCGATGCTGGCTTATATTATGATCTGTTTAGTGAAGTGGGATAGACCGTAAAGACTTGGATGATAGTTTGAATAAGGTAGTGAATGGTGATTCAGATTGTACTGTGAGTAGTTTTCCTATTAATGATGGTGAACACATTGTTAATGTGCACAAAAACTTGAACTTGCACAATGAATTGGTTGCTTTAGGGGGTAACGCTGTCAAGTCCTGCGGCTGGAACGAAGTGTTGCTAGAGGAGAATTCTCTTGCATGCATATCAGTTTACAGTATAAAATATGACATGATGTTGAGCGTCATGACTGACTTTACAATTTTGATTGCTTCTGGTGTAGAATGGTTAATGGCAGATGGAATTTTTCTCAGTTATGGACTACCATGATTAATTTTTATAGATACTGTATTCTTTATTAGTGATGGCGAGATTTGTTACTGCCAGTTGGCCTCAAATTTTGTTAGGGATGTGAGATCTTTAAAATCTGATGTTAAGGTATTAAAGTGCGTGGAGTTGCATGCTTATAACATTATTCAATGATAGGCTTGGCTGGTGTTGTAGAGAATGCGAGTAGTGAACAGCTTGATGTTGTGTTGACTAATGTTTTTAATATAGGTGGCAAGAAGGGGTTTGATTCTTTTATGAGTGATGCGGATTTTTATGGGTCCTGTTAACGAATGAATGGGCAAATATTGTTAGTACTGTCATAGTGTGTGTTTCGGCTTTATTTATTGTTGGGTGTTCGGATTGTATACAGAATGTTGTGGTTTCTGACGAATCATTAAAGAGTGATTTGATGGATTTCGACTTTTGACAGTGATAAGATTGTTGTGGGTTCACTGGATTTTTCTGTTGACCATGTAACGAATTCCAGTAGTTGTTTTATGGATAAAGTTGATTTTTTTTATTTTTTTTATTTGAGTAATACACCTGTGGATCATTCACTTGGAGATGTTGATGGTTCAAGTGGCGTTGGTTCTTCTGCGGCTATTGCATTGTCTCATTCAGACATGCTATTGTTTCCAGAGCGCCTTGAGCCAGGTGGAAAAATGCTCAACTTATAAGTGACGTTTTGGTATCTTTTATTGTAATTAGGCTTAACGATTTGGTATTGCTATTAAGTTTTGATATCATTTACAATTTATGTATTGCCAGCTAAGTTAATTTAAAATATATTTATGAACCAATTCAATCATGGTGTTTTTGCTTCATGCAATGGCTAATTACGTACATTCATCAACTGTAGTGACACGATGTCAGAGGCGTGCACCAACTTATTTCTCATTCGGGTTATCTTGCCATTCTTTTACCGTTCTACAGTCTGTTCAACATCAGAATTAAAGTTTTTGAAAATGATTATGTTGAATTCATATAAAAACATTTATGTTGATCAAACTTGATTGAATTTAACAAAGCTACATGTTGCATCAATTTTGTTTACTATTACAAGCATGTTCCCTTTTAACATTTCACCAATTTCTCAGTGATCCGTGTGCGTAGCACGGGTTCGCACTTGTTCTGTTAGAAGAGAAGAAGAAAAAGGAGGAAAGAGAACTGATGTAATTAATGAAAAAGAAAGGGGGGCTTTCAATAACTTCATTTCACCTTCCAAATTTTTTCTTTTTTTAAAAAAAAATTCATTGCAATGCTTGCTTGCAGCCATAGTTTTGTGGTGGTAATGTTAATAATCAACTTGAGGGAAATGGTAATTTAGAAGCTATGAAAATATGATAGTTAAGTGTTCATTCTAATGAAAATTATCTTAGAGTAATGCAACGACCACCCATAACCCCCGCACTAAACAAGAGGGATAATGCGCTAAAAGGTGTGCCAAGCAGCTATGGACGATCATCATTGTTGGTAAACAACATCGAAACCTGTCGCAGTACTCACAACGCAAGGATAAATATAATAGAACATATAAAACAGGTAATAGTAGAGGCATCATATTACAAACTTTAGAAAACTTTCTCAGCATCATGAAAGGTTATCAAACTGATACCAAAGTTTGTACATAAATCCTCACTACAACACTCATGAAGCACTCAAACAGTGGAAATAGAAATACTAGATAGTAATAAAACCGGTACGCCAACCTCCTGCTCGTCTACGCACAGCAGCATCGCCCTTACTAATCACCTGTAACCTGCTACTTAGTCTGCCAATCCACAACCGGATGAACAATCGAAGGTAATAAGAGGAGACATAAAACCTTGAGTCAAACAACAGTCTTAGTAAGCGATAAAACAGCTAACAAACTTCAACAATAAAGTAAAAGAGAAGGGATAGATAAACATACTAATCTATCCATAACACCAGAGAAGAACTCAACCTTATCTTCCCCACATTGGACAATGATAGGCTTTACAATAAACAATTCAACCATTCCTCCATGTAAACAGAAAACCCATTCAATCATGGTAAAGCACTCATAACATCCAGATTATATATCACATGTAAACCATCCAAATCGAATTCAACACCCCTCAAGCACAAGCCCTAGAGGCCTAAACCAATATCAGACAAGCTCCCAAGGAACATCTCCTTCGACGTTGGATAATCTACATGAGACAGTACAAACAGAACAACTAATCATCCATGACCGACTCTGGCTATCACCGCCAATCCTGCTTTGAAACCACTGTTAATCATATGATGGCCAACCTTGCCAAATGTCAAGGGCTAATGGTAACCCCAGTTCTAGCATAAACTCCATAAGCCTTTCTCCGATACGTATATATGTCCAATCTTGACAACTTGGCCTTTCAACGATACCTAAGGTACTCGACCTACAACCGGTCTTTTGGGTGCCCCATCATACCCCTGCTTTGAGCCAGCTAGAACTTACGACAATGATAATCTCTTAGCCTTCTCATCTCTAGTCATCCAACTTGACGACTTTTCATAGCTCAAGCAACCTTCTCGAGCAATCCATTATCCACCAACCCACAACCTTTGAGTAGTCACCTCATTCCTTGCTCTACACCGAGCACCTTTTAACACTTTGAACCTTCCTCCTTGAATTCACTTCGAAGTTACACCACCACTGCATTGTGGCACGGGTTCAGGTACTTCTGCCCGAATTTTTTTTAAAAGAACTTTTCGCTCAAATCTGGGTCATACCCGGAAAACGTACTTTTTCAGAAGATGACCCTGTGCGACTGACCCTTCACACTGCTCAACCAACCAAAGCGACCGACCCTTCATACTGGTAGAACCAACTAGAGCGACCGACCCTCCCAAATTGGAGCGATCGGCCCACCACTTTACCACTTCCAGGCTTCACGACCGATCTGATAGGAGCGACCGACCCCTTTACTCAACCATAGGCTCACTCGACCGAACCCTTTTTCCTCCAGGGTAGCTCGTCCGCTTGCCTTACACCCAGCTCGACCAACCGAATCCCCGGCTCACTCGAGCCTGCTTTCTGTCTTGTTTCCCAATAAATCACACCCTGGAGTGAACAACCCCCCCCCCCCCACGTTTGACCCAAAACCTAAACTTCACAATTTCTACTCCGATTTCCACCAAAAGTTCACCAAATGATAGATTTGACGAAATCAACTCATTCAGTACATCCAATATAATCATAAGCATGTTATGAAATCATTAGCATCATGAAAATGACAATTATCATCAAATTATGCGAATTTCACCAAAAACCATAATAATTGAACGTATGATCTCAATTGTGGATCTAACTTGCATAATCACATGAAATAGCATTGAAATTACCTATCTAAACTTGTTAAATCAGATCATAGGGTGGATAATATGAAAATGGACTTTATATGGTATAGATCTATGGAAAAACACTTGAATTTGATGAGATACATGCACAAACACTCATACGCTTCATTGCATTCATGTGAGAGATGTAAATCACTCACTGATTCTCTCAAATATGCAAAAATCAATGAAATAGGAATCTGGACAACAAGCACCTCGCACCAGACACCTTGATCTGATGAATCCTTGCTTTAATTGACATAGATCTAGCCTTCAATGGTGTAGGTCTTCAATTTCCCTCCTTGAATTTGGATTTTTAATGGTGGAAAGGTGTTGGAGGAAGAAGGTGCACAAGGCCACCCAATGAGGAAATGAAAAACTAAACTATTACCCATATCCCTTACCCCCTATTTATACCCTCCCATCAACCCACTAGTGAGCCTCTCCAATTCAGCCCATTATGGCTTACCAAACTAGGACAGCCAACTGAAAAACCTTAAAACAACGATTCCTCCCAAATTGATGAGCCAAATCTTTAATGTAACCACTCTATGGAAAGACAAGCAACAATTCCTTTCCAATGGCACAGGTCTCATTCTCTGATTCGACCTGAGTCAAAAGTTATGCACTGTGCAAGACTGACATGGGCAAAATGGTCACAAACAAAATTGGCAAAAATTATGGACATTTCTCACATCCCCATAAGCAACATATCAAAAGATGAGAATGATCCAACCCTCAGGGAATAAATAAAAATATTTTACAATCTTTCGATACGTAAAATGCGGGCTGTTACAAATAATGTGTTCATTGCTGAACTAGTCAGAGACGTACCATGAAATCTTATTTTGAAGTCAAAGAAATTTCTCAGTGATTGATTCTATGCTTTGAACTTAGCATTTTACAAGTTCATTATAATATGGTGATCAAAGAGTTCACTTAAGAGGAGATAAGCTGTATTATCATTCCTTCAAGGAAAATTTTCTCCGGGTTTACGGATCTAAGCCAATGTGTCATACTCACACATGACATATACGTAATGCATTCTGTTTTATCTTAGCTATCAATTTTACCATGTAAATTACCTGACTTAAAAGCATATATCCTTAGTTATTACAACTATTACCTCCTGGCATCTATAGAAATATATGGAAAAAAAATCAAAGATTGATTTTTTATTTGGTGTTTTTATTTGCCAGGCCTGATATTGAATGCATGAACTGTTACATAACTCTCTTTCATCTAAATTTTGATTTACGAAGATATGATTATTTCCATCTTCAAAAGAATCAAACGTACGTTGAGAGTGTAACTCGAACAAGTTCATCACTAAAATTCTATTGTGAAATTTGCGGATTACACTGTTAACTTCGTAATGTGATAATAGGTTACTATTATGACTAAACAATCACTTGAATTTAATTCAACATCATTCCTAAACATTGATTGAGTACTTACATTCGAAATAATATATGCCACAATTGTTACATACTCATTGCATAGTACATAGATACATTTTTAGTGATATTCTTCTTTTTATTTTGCTTTATCATTATCTCACAGATTACATTGGGTAATAAACATTTTTTTTAAATGTTTTAATCTGTGCTGGTTGGTTACTACTTGATGTCTTCAGTTAAACACTGTTTGTTTCATATAGAAAAGTAGAGGACTATGTTTTAGAGCCTGGTATATGTGGTTCATAAAATACATACACACAGACAAAGGTTATACCTATTGTATAGCTAATACACCACCTATTGTATAGCTAATACACCACTTCTGGGATTTATATATCTTAGTTGTGCATAGCAGTCTAGTGTAATTACATTTGAGATATAAGTATATATTGTAGCAGTTTTGTGAAATTTACAAAAAAAAAAAAAAAAAATAGAGTAGAAACCAATTTGCTCATAACGTTTAGACGGCTTGTCCGAATTCAATAATTTTACACAATTCAGAGAGCTAAGATAATAAGATATAATTTTCATCTATTGAGTTTCATGGAAATTTGATGTTTACTAGGCCAAAAACTTTGTTTTGTATCGCTGGCCTGCAAATATACACTCTAGAAAATATTAATAATATTCTGAGCTGAAACCGTTATGGTCGTAAATTTTGATTGGTTTGTCCGAATTTGATGATCTACCACATTCCGGAAAGCTTAGAACCTGAGCTACAACTTTCGTTTGTGGTGATTTCCAATATTTTACTGTTTAATGGCTCAAAAATGCATTTTTATTCTGCTGACCTGTTGTCCAAAAAAAGGAAAAAAAGGGGCTGAGTTGTTTTAATCGTAACTTTTAAGTCGTTGGTCCCATTTTAACGATTTTGGTCAATCCGAAAAGCTCAAAACTTAAGCTACAACTTTTGTTGAATGCATTTCATGAAAATTTGAATTTTTCTAGTTCGAACACGCATATTTATGTTGTTGATCTGCATTTAAATTGCGATTCAGATTTGATTTTAATGTATTATAGTGTAATTCTTCGCTATACTGGATGTTCTAGTGGTTCGATGCATTGAGAAATGGTTCAGAAATAATATGTTATGTTAATTTTCCATTCCATTAAACTAAATTCATTTTGTTTCTCATATGCGACCAATATTTACATTTGAGATATGTATAGGTGCAAAAGGAACAATTTGGACGAATTAATGGCGCTTGCTCGCTTTTGTATGCTCAATTATAAGAAAATTGCTTATAAACGCTAAAACAATGGAACGTTTCATATTAAATATTGCGAGCTATTGGTATGTGGTGTCATTGGTTTATTTTCCCCTTGTTGTGATGCCTCTTAGGATATGTATATTTTGTGTTTATATTGTATTGGATTTTTTCAAACGTCCTCCGTACAAAGGAAACTCTGCCGAAATTTTTCAAAATTCTGGTAGTTAGAAAAAATTTCCGAAACAAAAATTGTATATAGAAAAAGCAAGATGTTAAAGTTAATTCAATTAAAACACATTGTGCAAGCAATTGAAAAGAATGTACAAGCTACATATTGGAGCTATTTATGTAGGATATAATGCATAAGGGTTAGAATTTAAGATGTTTATTTTCTCCATAAGAAATTGCGAGGACGCGATTTTGTTATAGGGGGAAGTCTATAACAACCCGTTTCGCATTACACACATGTTATGATTCATTGCGATTTGTTAAATTAAATTAAAGGAATTCATTGGCGATGCCGAATATGATTTGATAGAAAATGCATTTGTTATGATTTAATGTTAAATCGACAAATAAATTGATCTAGCATCTAACGAAATTGTTAACTGTCTAGTTGTACCGTGTACTATGGGTCATGAAATGTTTTATACTGGGATTGGTGGTGGTTTATTAGTTGAAAGAAATGGATTATATTAGATTTAATTCTCTGCGGTAGCGTATACTTTCTTTTATATAATCGAAACAGTTGAAAACAAATTAGTCTTAATTTGGTGTTAAATTAACAAATAAAATAAGCGAACGTCAAACGAACTAAAACCATAAATTATCATAGCTTAATTTATATAAAACAACGATGATAAAACAGAATTTAAACCAAACCTAAACCAGTTGGGCCAAACGGGATTGTGTTACTTCTTTATCTCTGAAATCTTCTTTTTATTTTAATTTCTGGTAGGGAATCAAACGGGAGTAGTCTGGTTACTTTCCTAATCCCCATTATAATCCGCATCCAAGTCCTCCTCACGAAAAAAAATTGAATGACAGAGCCCTCCCCGTCTTCCATCATGTTCGATCAAGAAGAAAAAAACGAAAAGGGAATCTCGATCTGGAGTCGGGCGTGTGGGGTGGATGCATCGCAGGGAGGTGCGCGGTTAACGGTAGCTTGTGTGATGGCAATGCAGTTAAAGCTCTGCTAGATACTTGCAAAATCGCCGCTATAGCCCGTAGCACCCTTCAACCGCTACGCTATATCAATTTAGCCCTAATCAATAGTAGATCCACTTCTAGCCCCGCTATTTTCCACTGCACCCGCTAAATCAAGGATTTTTAGAACCCGCTTTAGCAATATTAATATACGAATCTTGATTTGACTAGTTCTCTTTTTAATAAATTCAATAAAGTCAGTCTTAAGAACTAAATTTAAGGAATAATTGCCCAATGCATGGTAGAAATCTATTATAGTCAGTAAATTCAATGTACACAACTAAGATATTATTTGATTTTGTTACATAAGATTAGTTAATACAGACTTCTTCTAAACACGTAATGTGAGAATGCTAATTAGTTAATTTTTAAATACTTGGTTTTATACCTAATGAACCGTTTTGTGTCTCCGTTGTATCCCCGCTATAACTTTTTGCATCTTCACCACTATGGAACCGCTAAGCGCTTTAACTGCACAGCATGATGGTGCGGTGCGTTTGAGCCCTCGCAAACCTGGTGCTTGAATTTTGGTAATCGACGCAACTAGATGATCGTGATTCCATGTAGTGGCTGATGGTGCAGTGAGAGTGGAGAGAGAGGATGGATCTTGGACGGTGGATGTCAAAAAATTTGGAATTCTCTGTGAAGGCAATACGAGTCATTTTTGGGCAAATCAAGTATCTATTCAGTGAGTATTTCCCCTAACTCACATCTATGTTTACATCCAGTATAGTTATGCATCCTTTTATATATATATATATATATATATATATATCCTTATTTGGTTAGGATTGAATTGTTTAGGTAATTGAATTGTTGAATCTAAATTATACTTATGGTTGAATTGGTTGTTGGATTGAAATGGTTGTTATTGGATTTTGGTTCGATTATGTGCAATTGTTCATGAATTTTGGATTGACAGAGGAATTTTGAGTTTATTGGACGTTAGAAATATATATATGAAGTTGTCCAATTTCAATTGGAGTTGCATCAATTATTTAAATGGTTTTGTCTCCTTATTACCACCTTAGTTGTTAATTTGGATGTTTGATGTAGTTTATTATTTTACTAAGCGAGTTTGAAGTTTTATGTATTATTCTAGAATTTGCAATTACAAATAACAACATGATTTTGGGTTTAATATTTTTGATTCTGATTTAAATGTATGAATTTATTGATTTAAATTAATTATTTGAAGTGAATATTATTATTTGAATTTATAATTGGATTAAAATTAAACTATTTGTTTATTCTGTTTATTGCATTATGATTACTTATTAAACTATAAAAATTGCAATTACCAATGTTAAATTAAGTTGTGGAGAAGTTATAATTTATTATAATATGAAACAATTCAAACAATATACTGTATATTATTGTTCTTGTTTCATTAAATAATAAAGGTTGAACAACATTATCGTTTAATCTCAATTTTGTAAACATGTAAATGTGAACGATAAATTTGATTATATAATTTTGTTAAAGATTGTTTGTTATAATGTGGAGTAATAATATTTTGTAACAATTCTATTTAATATATTAAATAATCTTAAAAGCCATCTGCAATTATTTTGTACAAGTCATTCGAGAAGTATACTTCTATTATGGCATGAAATCATCTTCAAATAGTATGTAATATGATATTTTGTTTTTTTTAAAACAATATGCTTTTATAGGATTATACAGATTTGTAATTATTATTTTTATTTAAAAGTGTTTAAATTATTCTTTGAGTTATTTAAATTGGTTTCTTTTGTTTATTTTTGTATTATATTGAAATTTCATGCATTCCTTGAATGATTCTGGAATTCATTTGCTATTTGTATGGTTTATGATTATATATTTTATGTGATATTTTGTTGTGAATGATTCACTGTTGATATAATTTCAATATGATATAGTGATGATATCTTTTATATGGTTTTATAATATTTATATTCCATGTAACGAGAAAGTTGAGTAAACGGTTTGGTGAAACCATCTGGTATGGGACTTTCGGTGTCGCCTTTCTGGTTACTTACTAGACTTGTTATATAGAGAATCAATTACACTAAATAAACAGATTTGTAAACATGATGGTGTACGAGATTGATTGATTTCGTATTTCGTCTGATTGAAGCTATTGAGTTGTTGTAGTGATTTATGAGATTTTTGTGATCAAAGATTTTTGAGTTTTTTGGCACGAAGTTGATGAGGGGTTAGTAAACCAAGCAGTGAGAACATGTGGTATGGGACGCACAGTTACCACTGTTCGGGTTACTAATTGTGAGTTGATGACGTATATAAACCATTGTCTATGCTGAGAAATCCTGAGTAACTATCTCCTTATCGGTACTCGATAGACTTGAGCGACTATCGAGGTAGTCCTGAGTGACTATATAATATTAGATCTGAGAGTAACTTATGGAGATCTGAGTATCTTTCATTACATTCTGAGCGACTATCTCCTTACCAGTATTGGATAGCCCTGAGCGACTATTGAGGTAGTCCTGAGTGACTATCCTATACTAGACCTGAGAGTCTAACTTATGAAGCTCTGAGTATCTTCCATTATAGGCTTCAAAATTGTTTGGTACTGGTATATGATATTTTCACGTGCGGCATTGTTGAGTCTCGCCAATGTTGATATGGATCCATATGATCTTTTATGATTTTTCATCTATTTAGATGTGATTTACATATATGATTCTTGTTTATGGTTTCATCGGGTTATTGTATTTTGATGGCATGTGAGCTATCGCGTGATCGTGATGATTCTTGTTTATGATTTCATCATGTTATTGTTTTTTGATGGCCTGTTAGCTATCGTGAGATTGTGATGATTCTTGTTTATGATTTCATCATGTTATTATATTTTAATGGCCTGTGTGCTATCGTGTGATTGGGATATTTGATATGCGTAATAACTCTTGAATGAGATTCATTTGAATAAGATTATGTTGACATTTGCATATGTTCATATACGGTAATGCTTCCAAAATATTTAGCCATGATGCATGAATCATTAATGTCGATATTTGAGTGAACCTAATGATTAGGTTTATGTTTTGGTTGATCTTTCAAGTTTAGATCATCCAAACATTTAATATTAACTATAATGGATTTAAACATAGACTGATCAGTTTATTATTTATATAATATTCGGGTCAGACTGAGACATTACAGGTTTAGCGACATTGAGACCAATTGACAATTTACTGGGCTTAGAGTAGTATAATATCTTAGTAAATTATTTATTACCTTGTATTGAATAGAATAATGTATGTATTTTGGAGTGAAATAAGTTAATGTATATAAAATTGTTGTATATAACGTTGTTATATACACAATTACATGATTTTTGTTTGATGATAACAACCAAATAAATATTATTTTAAATGTGTTTGTTACTGTATTGTTCTATATATACATCACAGACAGGAATATAATATTTATATTTAAACAGAATGCATCTATACAGAAATTCAAATATCTACATAGTATTTTGTTTAAATATAATATTTTATTTCAATATTCAAGAGTACAGATTTACAACTCCATTATTTGCTCAACACTGAAATTCACTGAAATAAAATTCATTCATATACATTTCACTTGTTATACAGCTCCTCACTACAACACTTGTTTATATGACTCATACATACTTTTAATTCACATTGACTCGTATACATATACTTTGACACTTATACATTTCACTAACTTTGTTATTTTCTTCTATCTTCTGTCTTCACTTCACAGTCAGTCCAGTCTTCATACCTGTCATATATAGAAGCGCACACACAGTATCTAGAACAGAAATAATTTCTAAATTCTAGCAGATATAATTTTTATTTTAAAAATTTATTTGCCTCAGTTTTTTGGTGTGTTTCTCATCATTTTTATGACTCGATCTGATTTATCCGACTGTGTCTAAACAGCTTCTGATATTCACAGTGATACAATATAAATACCACAAGGCAGACAACATATATATATATATATATCAATGCAGGGACAAGGGAACTCGTCTGGATAGCTGCATATACACACGTGTATATTTACATGTGTGCATTGCCTCGTCAACCAGCAAGCAACTGAGGAGCAGCCACGTGGACCAACTCGACTCAGTGCGTATATGGACAAAGCATGTAAACAAGCAATGGTGAGACAAGGCAACACAAACATGGCAGATCAACACAATGGGCAAAGCATGCAAGTGGGAAAGTGGTCAAGCCAAAAATACAAGCCAGTCATTAACATGGAACAACAACCAGGCATGGATGTGAAGTACTCATGTCAACATGGCAAGTATGATTTCAGGGATAGCAGCAAACATATATATGGTGCAACACTATAGTGAACATGGAAGTGAAATGAAGTAACTAAACAAGACAGCATGGATGACTTCAGCTCAATATGATTTACATGAGAGATCAAGCAAAGGTCAAAGAAAATAACTTGGCAGATCAGATTACACTAAATTCAAGCATGGAGACTGTAGCACAATACAAAGTGCTGGTGACAAGCATGACCAAGCTAGTGTGGTAAATTCATGGCAATTGGCAAGTATAGACAAGACGCATAAATGCATGGAAATGGTTCAGCTTCATGCCACATGAGTAACTCAGTAGCATACATGAATGGATGACAATATGGTGCAGCTACAAGTATGTCAAGAGCCAACTTGTTCAAGTGATATAACAACAATGGATATACACAAGGTGCAAAAGTCAGGGGCAGTTTCAAGTGCTGAATTACAAGCAGCTCAGTGGGATACAAAATGCAAGAGCAACAAGAATTGCCAAGGCAGCAGAGAAGAATGCACAAAAATGTTTCAGCTTATATCAACGTGTGTGAAAGAGGACTACACATATACACATGTACATTGTGACACATAGCAATGTGTACATATGTCGTGTATACAACAGTAATCAAGGAACAAGTCAGAAATTTCTGCATTTCTAGAAATATATAGAGCATACATCTATGACAATTTTGTTTGGCAAGTCACAAAACTGGTGCAATATATATGCGTGCAAATTACATATATTATTGTTCAAGTAGCAGTAACAAGCATAGTGAACAGGCAGTTTAAAAACAATCCCAGAAATTAATACACATAGATGAAGCATGACATGTGTGTAAACACTAGAATGTAAGTAGCAAAATGGGATGGCATAATCTATTTCCATATTTACTAATATCATATTTTTGTTCCTGGAATCAATCAACTATATTGGGCAAGAAAATAAAATTCCAGCTATTTGTTTCCTAAAATACATGTGACTATTTTTTGGGCAGAAATTAACCAAGGGGATTTCAAGTTTTATTGGGAATACACATCACATTTTTTTAGGAAAGAGATCAATCCAGCTTTCGCGTATACTTGGCAAGAAATCATCTTTGGCAAGGATTTTTGTTTCAAGGGGCAGCAGATTAAATCACGCAAGTAATAATTTTTTCAAGGAGCAAATATATTTCCAGAGAAACAAATTCAGGAAACACACGTGCAAATACATTCATGGCATTCAAAGCCGAGCAAATCAATTTCAATCAAAGAAAATCACGCAACCGATTATTCAAGGCATATCAAAAGGGGAAACACAAGCTAAATCAATCAGGCCAAGTCATAATAGGTGAAATGAGAGAGCAATTATAGGATGTCAATATCCTATACAAAAACCATTACATCACAGGCAATTGTGGATCGAAAAACGATAGCACAAATTGAAGAGCAGAAATCAATCAAAACAAAATCACTCACTTTTGTTTTTCGAGCAACTCCAAATCAACGAGTGAGAGAAAGAGAACCAGAAGAAACCAACAGAGAATCAATCTTCATCAAATAATCGATTTCGATTTGGAGCCAACAAGAAGAAACCCTAGTTCTTACAATTAAGCCGCCGCCATTTTTATTCTCCATAAAACAACGTGAACGAGACAAAGAAAATAAAGGGTGGAACCAATTTTGAAGTGGTCGGCCAAGTCAATGTGTAAAAGGGGATGTTTAATTTCCTTTTTAAACTAGGGTTTTTGATTTGTTTTTACTTTTTATTGTTTTTGTAATTTGAATTGAAACCGTCTGATCAGTTCCAGAGTCTGTAAAATCTAGGTATCCAGTTAGGGTGTTAACTGGCAGTTTACTAGTGTTGTAAAACTAGGGTAAAATCTGGTCGAGGGGATATCGGTCAGTCTAGGGTTTTAAGCGTAGTGTTAGGACAGTAGCAGGCACTACGAGTTTACATGGGATTGTAAGCGGGATCTGTTTATAACACCTAGTAGAAACCTTAGGAATGCAGCAGTAGGCAGGGTTTTGCCGAAGCTGAGTAAATCAGTGTGTCATTTACTTTCTGCATTTCTATTTTTGCTATATTCTGTGATCTGTCTATTAATTTAGTATTCCGTTGTATTTTTTTTAAATCAAGTGAAAAACTGTGATAAACCCTATTCACCCCCCACCCCCCTCTAGGGTTAATCTAGATCCAACAAGTGGTATCAGAGTTGGTTTAAGGTAACAACGTGATAGGGGGTTCTCACTGTATGATCATGTGGCGAAGTATTGACTCTTGCCCCTACATGCCCGTGGGTGGTTGTCTGTGTCGAGAGGCAGGACGTGAAACCAGTGTCTGAGGTATCTTTGGTGGCCACCGGGGTGCTTAAAATTCCTCCTAAATAGAGACACCAAGTGGTATCAGAGCCTGGTAATTTCATTAACCTAGAATCATGGATCCTAGTTGTCAGTCTTCTGAGAGTCAGTCCAGTGATATTCCAATTATTTTCAATGGAACAGATTTTTTAATTTGGAAATCGAAAATTGAATTCTATTTAAAATATGTTAATTCTTAATTTTTGAATATTATTATAAATTTGGGAGATATGTCAGATAAGAGTAATAAAGTTGTAAATGCTCATTCGATGCATATTCTGTATTATTATCATAGTAATAATCAATTTGATCTTATCTCTCATTGCTTGACTGCGCAAGAAATCCGGGAAAATCTCAATGCACTGTATGGAAAGTCTGACAGCTGCTTAAAACCCTCAGTTGCCAACTCAGATTCAGATGTGTGCTTAACTGGAGCTATCAATGATGATTTAGATGATGGAGAATTTTCACATGAAAAATTGGTTTCTCATTGTAATGATTTAACTAAAACCGTAAATCGTCTCCAACGGAAAAACAAACTTCTGAAATTTGAAAAATCTGAGTTGCGATGCAAAGTTGATTGTTTGGAATCAAAACTTAAAAATGCCTTGAAATTAGAAAATTATGACTGTGAAAATTGTTTGAATTTCGAAAACAATCTTGTTCATTTCAATAAAAATATTCAAAAACTTGAAAATGAAATTCAGATCTTAAAAGAGAACAAGATTGGGCTTGAAAATACAAATAATTTTTTACAAAAAGAATTGGATAATCTTAAGACAATCCAAAATTCCAAACATAAATTTTTTGAGAAATTAAAGTTGAAAACAAAATCGTATTTGAATGTTGATTTTGAAAAAGAAATTAGAATATTTGAAAAACTTGATCTTGAAAAACAAAAACGATTTGAATCTGAGATATGTGAGTCCCAAGCCAAAATAAAATTACTTGAAACTGAAAATCTAGTTTTGAAACAACATGATGCTGAAAGAAAGATCACTAACAATCGCTGTTCAGATTTAATGAAAGAAAACGGTGATCTTAAATCAAAAATTCAACGATTAGAATCAACTTCGGATAAATTCTCTAATGGGGAAAATCGTTGAATATGTTGTTGCAAAATCAAAATTCTATTGGAAATAAATATGGTCTTGGCTTCAGTAAAAATAATGTCTTTAGAAAACGAATTTTGAATGATTTGAAAAATCCCTCAAACTGCTTTTGTAAGAATCGTTTTGAAAATTCGAACTCTGATAAATTCAATGGGTTTTTAAATCATAAACGTGATGCGAATTTGTTTTATAATAATCCATCTAAACAATCCTGGATCCCAAAAAGTAATAAAACAAACTTCGTTAAATTCAAACAGATTTGGGTTCCAAATGATACAAAGGTAAATCCGGATGGATTATTATATAAACAAGTCTGGGTACCAAAACAAATAAATATAACTGTGAGTGGTTTTACAAACTTTGTTAGACCACTCGATCCAATAAATTGTTAGGTGCCGGAATAGGCTGAGGAGCTGCTTTGCAAAAGAGAAATTGGATTCAAACAGCTTCATATCATTGAATCATCTTCAGTTCCTTAGCCAAACTTGTTGAATCAGAGATTCTTTTACTTTCATCACTCTCAGGTGTGACCTCTAGAGTAACAATTTCTTTTGTATAATTTGATTTGTCGCTGCCATATCTTTATTTCTTCTCCGAGCTTTCTTAACTTCAAATTGCAGTACTCATGATCTTCTGGAGATTTGCTTTATTTAAATAGAACTCTGATGTTATAATCTTCTTAGATCTTGAATTTTAACTTTGTAAATATCTGCAATTGTTGTGAAGTTTATTTTCTGATTTAACAGTGTTGAGGTAGTCTTATCATATCTTGAACACTGTTGTTTTGAATTACAAATGTTTGAAGATCTGAATAATTATTGAAATTTCACACAAATCTACTATTTTGAGTTCTTTCTAATTTATTTTAGAAAAGCTTGAAATAATATACCTATTACAACACTCTGCTATTCATTAGATGTGATAATTTCATTATTTTTCAGATTGGCTTGAATATTTTTTGAAATGCTTAGAAATCAGTGATACATCTAGAACCTCATCTTTGTTTATGATCATTTTTTGTTGAAAATTATTTATTTGAAATCATTTGAAATCCTTGATATTTTGAATATCACACACCTTTTAAACCTGAAACTATCAACCTTGTATGACTGATTCTGTAAGGACCCGTAACTTCCCCGTTAAGGGAAAGAGCGGATACTTTGAGAACAACACACAAATGAACGCAGACAGAAGAACATTTCATTGTATATTACAACAATTCCATCAGAATACAAGAATATACAGAGTATGAATTAATATTACACAGAAAATATCAGAGATTTAAATTACATTTAAATACATCGCAGCGGAAAAACAATATAAATCACAACTGAAAATAATGCACGGATACAGAGCTTTCCGAACATCGTTCCAGCTGTAAATCAGGATCCTGTGAATATAAATCTGCAAAACCAAAACTACTAGCTGCCCGTGTGGAAAATAGGGGCACCCAGAGTTTAGGTTAAAACAATAAACTCCAGGTCAGTCATGTGACTGGTGTGAGAACTAAAACAGTTATTAATCTTTGTTTTTAAAGTTAGGTAAATCAAGGGACCACGCCATATAACACGGAACGGGTTTCCTCCCAAGAATACCAGTGCAGAAAACAAACAGCGCAATGCTAAATAAAGAACAATGAAGCTATTATAAGACCCAGGTCCCATCACACAATGCAACGCAAGCCGGAGGATAGGGTTTTCCCTTATAATAGCCAAATATGCTTGATACGCGAAATTTCATCTTATATTATTACTATAAGTGAAGAAAACAACTTCAAATATAAATATATCAATCATAGACGGCATGGGTACCATATATCATGTCGCCAATACTAGGCTCTACAATCAAAACTGCAAAATGTCATATTTGGAAATTGGATTTCCATCATGGTGGCTCCTGATTCAAAAGATCGATCGCGTAATGCCATCTCAACGGCTTACGTCTCAGCTAGAGAAAACACCGTAATGCACATCCGCACTTTTGGGAAATCGAGTATCATTGCGGCTTACGTCCCGGCGAGAGAAAACACCGCTTACCCTATCCCTCTGAGCACTAAGCTCAATCTCGGTCGACCGAATCCACGACACCACGAAGGTGCCCATCCACGAAAAAGCATACTGATCAAACCATCAGTTTACCACCATACCGGGGTGTGAGGCTCGCGAATCAACGCTATACACAAAGTCATGCTATATTAAAGCTGCGCTTTGATCATCATCCACCAAACTTTGCTTTTCAACAAAAGTCTGGATCACTGCATCTCAGCATGCCACACTATCAATCCATATCGTACCACTAATTTCTGCCAATATATAACCTCTGAGCTCGTATGTCTCAGAGAAGGGCGTTAAGCAAGAGAATAAATTCTCCGCCGCCAAACAGATATATATTTAGCAGAGATCAACGAATATAATATAAAGGAATACAATGTCAGACACACCATCCATTTACAAGTCCGTTCTGGGTCTGAACGAAACCGGAGGCACTTTCCTCGCATATCCGTCGACCTCCAAGCACGTCCGGACGGCTACCACTTTAGCCCCCTTCAAGGTAGCTACTCCCATCGTGAGCATCAGTAGCACCCACCCATTCGATGTGAAGATCGTTGGGCTTGCACCGTCTTCAATCTCTTCGACTCATCGTCGAATCAGTTATTCAGAATGGGTTATACCCGGACTTTCTGAATAACTCACGTATCTTAATCAACAAGTGCTATAAAACACAATATACGCCTCATTCCAATTCAGAACATTCTTTTATTCAGATATTCACACTCCTAGGGAAAGGTTCCCATTAATTTTATCAAAGATAAATTCTTTTAAATTTATTCTTTAATCTTCCTTTGGATATCATTTCAAACCATATTATGGTTTTCCAAACTAGTCGGGATTAGCGAACCACACCGAAGTAATTATTTATTTTATTTCTCAATCCCAACCTATTTATCCCATGGAGCAAAACTGTTATTACCCCATAACTAACACCACGGTGTTATCGGTAAATTTAATTACCATTTCACGTTCAAATCTAATTAAAGATTTAACTATCGCTTTGGAGCAAAACTGGTAATACTCCATTCTCGCTCAATTTCTAAATTTGATAATTCAGATTATCAATTCACATTTCAATTTAATTGCAGATTCATTAAAACTCCTTTTGCTGGGTTAAAGAACTAGGTGTTATTTAAAACACAGTTCACGACAAACCCAAATCACATTCTATTTATTATCGGGTTAAAGAACTAGTGTTATTTAAAACACCGTTCACGATAAACCCATTTCAAATCCAATCAAATACATTAGAAATTCCGATTATTTAAAACCCCCTTTTAAATCTAATTTCTTTATTTAAAAATAATTGGGTTTTAAATTTAGTTCAAAACTAGTTCATTTCGATAAAAATCTATTTTTATCTTTTCAAATATGGAGTTTTTCATCCCAATTTTTCCCAAATCATTTCTTATGATTTTACACAAATTATTATTATTTTTAATAATTTTATTAAGGCCCGTACAATCGATTTCCAACAATGGCCATCGAACTGCACTTACAGCGACCTTTTTCAAATTTGATTTGGACGTAACTCCAAATACAACCGTTAGATTTCAAATTTCTAATATTCGTTAGAAAGCTCTTTTCGATACGAACCCAACGGTTCCGGTTTTAGGAGAATCCGACGGTCGGATCTCCCGTAATGTCCGTCTGAAATAAATGGTCGAAATTCTCGAACTGCCGCGGCGCGGCGCGTTCTATTCAGGCCATTATATTATATATATAATATATATAATATATATTTCGTCGATCTCTATTTAAAACGAATTATATAAATAGTTTTAAATTCGTTTCAAAAATAATTTCAACCTTTATTTTAATTCCAATCAAAATTCGTTTTCTTTGGTTTTCTGTTCGATTCAATTCAAATTGGTTTTAATTTCAATTCATTTCGAAATCGCTTTATATTCAATTCATTTCGAAATCGTTTTCAATTCAATTCATTTCGAAATCGTTTTCAATTCAATTCATTTCGAAATCGTTTTCAATTCAATTCATTTCGAAATCGTTTTCAATTCAGTTCATTTCGAAATCGTTTTCAATTCAATTCATTTTGAAATCATTTTCAATTCAATTCATTTCGAAATCGTTTTCAATTCAACTCATTTCGAAATCGTTTTCAATTCAATTCATTTCGAAATCGTTTTAAAATCGATATAAATATCGTTCACGTCAAAATGGCGTCAATCTAATCAACACGACTTTATATATTTCTATTTTCGAATATTCTATTTCAAATATTCTTTTTCAAATATTTCGATTTCAAATATCTCGTTCAACACATGACTAATCCCAACGGATGAGTACAGTCAACACATGAACTTCTATATTATATCGATAAAGATGTAAATTTTATTATTAAAATATTTCGTTCAACACATGACTAATCTCAACGGATGAGTACAGTCAACACATGAACTTCTATATCATATTCTTTATTTTCTAAATTGGAATGAGGCCCAATCAATCACCATATAATGTTAATTATATGGATGTTCATACATCACACGTATATAATAGCACTGAAAAATAATCAGCCATCAATCAAAGTGCACTACACTGTATAAGCATCAAATATAGATATCTAAACGCTTATAACAGCCTGTCAATCAATCGATCGACATATTTAATCAATCAAGATGAGTGAACTTCAAATTTCATCCCAACACCCGTGTGGGGTTTCAAACAATCAAACACATATTTTATTTGTGCAGTTGGGCGATGTGTGAAATTTATCGGCCCAATCAATATCAGTCAAATCAGTGTATATAAACAAATCGGCCGA
This sequence comes from Allium sativum, assembly GCA_030737875.1. Classification (NCBI taxonomy): domain Eukaryota; kingdom Viridiplantae; phylum Streptophyta; class Magnoliopsida; order Asparagales; family Amaryllidaceae; genus Allium; species Allium sativum. The sequence continues at coordinate 537,716,237 of CM060926.1, forward strand.
TTTGTTTATAAAAATTTATTTATTCACTTTCACGTTAAAAATTATATTTTTAACGATAAAACATTTTATTTTAACACATGAATTTCTATTCAGTTCATTAATTCAATAAAATTGATATTTTTATTTTTCTAACAAATTTTAGAAAATTTCGGCGGCATAACGGCACAATACTTGAAACGGGACGAAGCCTAGCCTTATCCCCGGTCTAGTGAAGGCCCGCGCCATTCACAAATCAATCAAATCCATTCATTTCACCACACAATTCAATTCAAACCAAATAATCTAACTAATTTTTACAATCAAACAAACAAGTCCATGGTCTGTGGACGATTGTGTCCGGTGCTACTAAACACCGTCTGCATCCTAGTATATATATATATATAACTAGAAAATAAATTGAAGAGTGAGAAATTCTCACCAATAGCTAAACCAAACTCCGCGACTCTTCGTATGTAGGAAATCTTGTCGTTCCCGCCTTTTGTCACTTTCGTTGCCCGTATTCACTACATATATAAAAATCATATTTTTAATTCGCTGCATATATAAATAAAAATTCTATTTTTACATCGCTACTATATAGATAAAAATCACATTTTTATTTCTACTTCATATGTTTTTACCACGCTTCTTTCTATATAAAAATTATATTTTTATATTTCTAGTTCATATATAAAGATCATATGTTTATTTCATCGCTATAAAAATCACATTTTTACTACTTACTAACATATATAAATTTCAATTCTTTTCACACATAAAGATCAAATCTTTTAACATAAAAACCATCTTCTACCATATTAAAAATTCAATTTTCATTTTATGCTATTCATCTTTTTTTCTTTTTCTTTTATTCAAAACAACATTTCAAACAAACTTATTTATTTATTTAGTTTAAATCATGCTACTTATAAATAAATAAATAAATAAAATATACTTTTGATTTGCAAAGCTTTATATTTTCAAAAACAATTCTATTTTTATTTCTAAAAACCATGCTATTTTCTATTTTAAACTTATATATTTAAATCACTGTAATTTATATTGTTCAAAATAAATGCTATTTTATTTTTCAAAATAAACAATGTTTTACATAAGTTTTTATTTTTAAAACTGATTTTAAACTGTTTTTATATATTTTTAAAACTATACTAATTTATATATAAAAAAAACTGAAAATTTAACAATGAAAATTTACTCACTTAAACGTTCTTCTTCCTCCTGGTATTCACGGTAGAAAAGAACCCGACGCTCCCTTGAAGAAACGGCTACCGCACTTCACTCAAGACCACTGGAGTCCGATCCAATTGCACCATGCCATAGCGTCGGACGTCGCCTACCCAAGCCCCTCTCCCCCATCGAACTCAGAGCTCCAGATTGCCCCAGAAATCACGGCGATTGCTACGCCTTTGAGGTGAAATTCCGATCGCCTTGACAGCCTAGGTTCGATCATACCCATACAGGATTGAAGCTCGTTGAAATCTCTTCAAAATCCGTTTTTAACTTGGGTTTAATTCGAATAATAGTGGGAGATTTTGGAGAATTTTCTCCGGAGCTTCACAGCCCTTCGAATGATTCTGTGGCGGCTGCGTTACGATGGACTAGGGTTTCGTTTGACTAGTTTGACTTTATATAGATATATTAATAATTTAATATTTAATTCCTTTTAACGTTCCAAATCGCCACGAACTCCAAACCGAACCCAATGACTATCACCCCTAGCGTAATACCCCCATTCCGAGCACAATGGGACATGTTTCGTAAGTTCATTCTATCGTTTCAACCAGTTTTGATTTAAATTAAAATATAAATCTTTATATATTCAATTTAAACGCACATTTCAAATTACCGGGGCCATATATTGATTCTGAAAATTCCCTAAAAATAAATCTAGCTATGTTTTGACGATACGGTCCCAACAAAACTAGTTTCATCGAATTCTGAGACCGTTTGAAAAATGGCCATTTTCCAGTCGATTAAAACCAACTGAAACTGGTCAAACGCGTTTTCCTTTGCCACGCTCACACATTGATTCGAAAAATTATGAAATTTGGAATCTAGCAATAACTTTGCATCACGGACCCAACAAAAGTGGTTTCGTCGAAATCCGAGGTCGTTTGCAAAATTCCCATTTTTAAGGGTCTGAATTCCATAGCGACTATTCAGAATTTTCAATTGGACATATCATTTTATCCCCGCTATGAAATTTTGATTTTTCGGATTTGTTGGAAAGATACCCTCAATTAGATCCTATTGTTTTTGGTTTCACTAAAATCCGGATTGTTTTGCACCCGGTACATTCAATTGAAGTTTGAAATCGAATTATCGAACTACCGCGCCATTTTCAATTCTATTTATAATTATATATAATTATTTATATTCTAACGACGACGCGTATAATATATACGTTCTAAATATATTCAAAATAAATTTCTCGTCGATACTATTTAAAATAATCTATTTTAAATGTTCAAAATTCGCTAAAATTGCCAAAATAAAAATTTTAAACTGGCCCAGATTTTCGGGTTATTACAATCTCCCGCACTTAAAACTTTTCGTCCCCGAAAAGGAACAAAGTCGAAAGTGGTTTGATTAATCAATTCTACGTTCGATCTGGCTTCCATTCTCCAACTTTTCAGTTTCTGAGAATTTTAAAGTTTTCAAAAATTTGGCTAACACCCTAAATTTTCGAAAAATTTCGCCATAACCTCCCCTGCACCGGGAGCATCGGGGAATTTCAAATAGCTTCCCCGGTCCTTCTAATCTCAAAAAGAAAAAGAAAAAGCCAAGCGGCTAGCCAATAGGCTCATAAAATCATCATCACCCAAACAAAACAGTAAATTATGTAGTAAACATGTACCTATTTGTCGGGCAAACAAATTTTATTCTCTGCTCTAGCCTCCTTGCTATGACCTGTTCAATGTAAGTACATGTATATGCAAGCATTTGCAACCAATTTTCAATACAGTTCAATATTTAGTTCAATTAGGCAAAATGGTTCAAAATTATCAAACAAATAAACAAACAACACAAACATCAATCAATTAGTGGATTAACGTTTCAAATTCATAATTTTACTACATATACAGAAAATCATGTTTTTGATGCCAATTCACAACAATAAATCTATCTAGTTTTGGTTCTCACACCAGCCTAATGGAAATATATAGATATCACACTTTCGAAACTCGAATATAAATTCTGATGATGTCATGACAATTATCAGTACCATCTCCAGGCGACTAGAACGTGATTCTATATCTATCCAATATATTAAAACTTCGAATATACATTCATGACGCGTATATGCAAAACCTTTATATATTAGATCGTCCAAATCAATACAAATAAAATATTCAAATACGTGTAAAATGATTTAAATTTTCAAAACAAAATTGTTCTCTTTTGAAAAATATACTCTTCACACTCGTTTTAGGATACTACTGATCCTATCTCTAACGAGTCATTCCAATTGGATATTACTAATCCAATATCTGATGAATTGTTTCGTATGGTTCTAATGTGTCTTGTTCTCGAGCTCTGTAAACCAAAGCTCTGATACCAAATGTAAGGACCCGTAACTTCCCCGTTAAGGAAAGAGCGGATACTTTGAGAACAACACACAAATGAACGCAGACAGAAGAACATTTCATTGTATATTACAACAATTCCATCAGAATACAAGAATATACAGAGTATGAATTAATATTACACAGAAAATATCAGAGATTTAAATTACATTTAAATACATCGCAGCGGAAAAACAATATAAATCACAACTGAAAATAATGCACGGATACAGAGCTTTCCGAACATCGTTCCAGCTGTAAATCAGGATCCTGTGAATATAAATCTGCAAAACCAAAACTACTAGCTGCCCGTGTGGAAAATAGGGGCACCCAGAGTTTAGGTTAAAACAATAAACTCCAGGTCAGTCATGTGAATGGTGTGAGAACTAAAACAGTTATTAATCTTTGTTTTTAAAGTTAGGTAAATCAAGGGACCACGCCGTATAACACGGAACGGGTTTCCTCCCAAGAATACCAGTGCAGAAAACAAACAGCGCAATGCTAAATAAAGAACAATGAAGCTATTATAAGACCCAGGTCCCATCACATAATGCAACGCAAGCCGGAGGATAGGGTTTTCCCTTATAATAGCCAAATATGCTTGATACGCGAAATTTCATCTTATATTATTACTATAAGTGAAGAAAACAACTTCAAATATAAATATATCAATCATAGACGGCATGGGTACCATATATCATGTCGCCAATACTAGGCTCTACAATCAAAACCACAAAATGTCATATTTGGAAATTGGATTTCCATCATGGTGGCTCCTGATTCGAAAGATCGATCACATAGTGCCATCTCAACGGCTTACGTCTCAGCTAGAGAAAACACCGTAATGCACATCCGCACTTTTGGGAAATCGAGTATCACTGCGGCTTACGTCCCGGCGAGAGAAAACACCGCTTACCCTATCCCTCTGAGCACTAAGCTCAATCTCGGTCGACCGAATCCACGATACCACGAAGGTGCCCATCCACGAAAAAGCATACTGATCAAACCATCAGTTTACCACCATACCGGGGTGTGAGGCTCGCAAATCAACGCTATACACAAAGCCATGCTATATTAAAGCTGCGCTTTGATCATCATCCACCAAACTTTGCTTTTCAACAAAAGTCTGGATCACTGCATCTCAGCATGCCACACTATCAATCCATATCGTACCACTGATTTCTGCCAATATATAACCTCTGAGCTCGTATGTCTCAGAGAAGGGCGTTAAGCAAGAGAATAAATTCTCCGCCGCCAAACAGATATATATTTAGCAGAGATCAACGAATACAATATAAAGGAATACAATGTCAGACACACCATCCATTTACAAGTCCGTTCTGGGTCTGAACGAAACCGGAGGCACTTTCCTCGCATATCCGTCGACCTCCAAGCACGTCCGGACGGCTACCACTTCAGCCCCCTTCAAGGTAGCTACTCCCATCGTGAGCATCAGTAGCACCCACTCATTCGATGTGAAGATCATCGGTCTTGCACCGTCTTCAATCTCTTCGACTCATCGTCGAATCAGTTATTCAGAATGGGTTATACCCGGACTTTCTGAATAACTCACGTATCTTAATCAACAAGTGCTATAAAACACAATATACGCCTCATTCCAATTCAGAACATTCTTTTATTCAGATATTTACACTCCTAGGGAAAGGTTCCCATTAATTTTATCAAAGATAAATTCTTTTAAATTTATTCTTTAATCTTCCTTTGGATATCATTTCAAACCATATTATGGTTTTCCAAACTAGTCGGGATTAGCGAACCACACCGAAGTAATTATTTATTTTATTTCTCAATCCCAACCTATTTATCCCATGGAGCAAAACTGTTATTACCCCATAACTAACACCACGGTGTTATCGGTAAATTTAATTACCATTTCATGTTCAAATCTAATTAAAGATTTAACTATTGCTTTGGAGCAAAACTGGTAATACTCCATTCTCGCTCAATTTCTAAATTTGATAATTCAGATTATCAATTCACATTTCAATTTAACTGTAGATTCATTAAAACTCCTTTTACTGGGTTAAAGAACTAGGTGTTATTTAAAACACAGTTCACGACAAACCCAAATCACATTCTATTTATTATCGGGTTAAAGAACTAGTGTTATTTAAAACACCGTTCACGATAAACCCATTTCAAATCCAATCAAATACATTAGAAATTCCGATTATTTAAAACCCCCTTTTAAATCTAATTTCTTTATTTAAAAATAATTGGGTTTTAAATTTAGTTCAAAACTAGTTCATTTCGATAAAAATCTATTTTTATCTTTTCAAATATGGAGTTTTTCATCCCAATTTTTCCCAAATCATATCTTATGATTTTACACAAATTATTACTATTTTTAATAATTTTATTAAGGCCCGTACAATCGATTTCCAACAATGGCCATCGAACTGCACTTACATCGACCTTTTTCAAATTTGATTTGGACGTAACTCCAAATCCAACCATTAGATATCAAATTTCTAATATTCGTTAGAAATCTCTTTTCGATACGAACCCAACGGTTCCGGTTTTAGGAGAATCCGACGGTCGGATCTCCCGTAATTTCCGTTTGAAATAAATGGTCGAAATTCACGAACTGCCGCGGCGCGGCGCGTTCTATTCAGGCCATTATATTATATATATAATATATATAATATATATTTCATCGATCTCTATTTAAAACGAATTATATAAATAGTTTTAAATTCGTTTCAAAAATAATTTCAACCTTTATTTTAATTCCAATCAAAATTCGTTTTCTTTGGTTTTCTATTTGATTCAATTCAAATTGGTTTTAATTTCAATTCATTTCGAAATCGCTTTATATTCATTTCATTTCGAAATCGTTTTCAATTCAATTCATTTCGAAATCGTTTTCAATTCAATTCATTTCGAAATCGTTTTCAATTCAATTCATTTCGAAATCGTTTTCAATTCAGTTCATTTCGAAATCGTTTTCAATTCAATTCATTTCGAAATCGTTTTCAATTCAATTCATTTCGAAATTGTTTTCAATTCAATTCATTTCGAAATCGTTTTAAAATCGATATAAGTATCGTTCACGTCAAAATGGCGTCAATCTAATCAACACGGCTTTATATATTTCTATTTTCGAATATTCTATTTCAAATATTCTTTTTCAAATATTTCGATTTCAAATATCTCGTTCAACACATGACTAATCCCAATGGATGAGTACAGTCAACGCATGAACTTCTATATTATATTGATAAAGATGTAAATTTTATTATTAAAATATTTCGTTCAACACATGACTAATCTCAACGGATGAGTACAGTCAACACATGAACTTCTATATCATATTCTTTATTTTCTAAATTGGAATGAGGCCCAATCAATCACCATATAATGTTAATTATATGGATGTTCATACATCACATGTATATAATAACATTGAAAAATAATCAACCATCAATCAAAGTGCACTACACTGTATAAGCATCAAATATAGATATCTAAACGCTTATAACAGCCTGTCAATCAATCGATCGACATATTTAATCAATCAGGATGAGTGAACTTCAAATTTCATCCCAACACCCGTGTGGGGTTCCAAACAATCAAACACATATTTTATTTGTGCAGTTGGGCGATGTATGAAATTTATCGGCCCAATTAATATCAGTCAAATCAGTGTATATAAACAAATCGGCCGATTTGTTTATAAAAATTTGTTTATTCACTTTCACGTTAAAAATTATATTTTTAACGATAAAACATTTTATTTTAACACATGAATTTCTATTCAGTTCATTAATTCAATAAAATTGATATTTTTATTTTTCTAACAAATTTTAGAAAATTTCGGCGGCATAACGGCACGATACTAGAAACGGGACGAAGCCTAGCCTTATCCCCGGTCTAGTGAAGGCCCACGCCATTCACAAATCAATCAAATCCATTCATTTCACCACACAATTCAATTCAAACCAAATAATCTAACTAATTTTTACAATCAAACAAACAAGTCCATGGTCTGTGGACGATTGTGTCGGGTGCTACTAAACACCGTCTGCATCCTAGTATATATATATAACTAGAAAATAAATTGAAGAGTGAGAAATTCTCACCAATAGCTAAACCAAACTCCGCGACTCTTCGTATGTAGGAAATCTTGTCGTTCCCGCCTTTTGTCACTTTCGTTGCCCGTATTCACTACATATATAAAAATCATATTTTTAATTCGCTGCATATATAAATAAAAATTCTATTTTTACATCGCTACTATATAAATAAAAATCACATTTTTATTTCTACTTCATATGTTTTTACCACGCTTCTTTCTATATAAAAATTATATTTTTATATTTCTACTTCATATATAAAGATCATATGTTTATTTCATCGCTATAAAAATCACATTTTTACTACTTACTAACATATATAAATTTCAATTCTTTTCACACATAAAGATCAAATCTTTTAACATAAAAACCATCTTCTACCATATTAAAAATTCAATTTTCATTTTATGCTATTTATCTTTTTTTTTCTTTTTCTTTTATTCAAAACAACATTTCAAACAAACTTATTTATTTATTTATTTTAAATCATGCTACTTATAAATAAATAAAAAAATATATATACTTTTAATTTGCAAAGCTTTATATTTTCAAAAACAATTCTATTTTTATTTCTAAAAACCATGCTATTTTCTATTTTAAACTTATATATTTAAATCACTGTAATTTATATTGTTCAAAATAAATGCTATTTTATTTTTCAAAATAAACAATGTTTTACATAAGTTTTTATTTTTAAAACGGATCTTAAACTGTTTTTATATATTTTTAAAACTATACTAATTTATATATAAAAAAAACTGAAAATTTAACAATGAAAATTTACTCACTTAAACGTTCTTCTTCCTCCTGGTATTCACGGTAGAAAAGAACCCGACGCTCCCTTGAAGTAACGGCTACCGCACTTCACTCAAGACCACTGGAGTCCGATCCAATTGCACCATGCCATAGCGCCGGACGTCGCCTACCCAAGCCCCTCTCCCCATCGAACTCAGAGCTCCAGATTGCCCCAGAAATCACGGCGATTGCTACGCCTTTGAGGTGAAATTCCGATCGCCTTGACAGCCTAGGTTCGATCATACCCATACAGGATTGAAGCTCGTTGAAATCTCTTCAAAATCCGTTTTGAACTTGGGTTTAATTCGAATAACAGTGGGAGATTTTGGAGAATTTTCTCCGGAGCTTCACAGCCCTTCGAATGATTCTGTGGCGGCTGCGTTACGATGGACTAGGGTTTCGTTTGACTAGTTTGACTTTATATAGATATATTAATAATTTAATATTTAATTCCTTTTAAAGTTCCAAATCGTCACGAACTCCAAACCGAACCCAATGACTGTCACCCCTAGCGTAATACCCCCATTCCGAGCACAATGGGATATGTTTCGTAAGTTCATTCTATCGTTTCGACCAGTTTTGATTTAAATTAAAATATAAATCTTTATATATTCAATTTAAACGCACATTTCAAATTACCGGGGCCATATATTGATTCTAAAAATTCCCTAAAAATAAATCTAGCTATGTTTTGACGATACGGTCCCAACAAAACTAGTTTCATCGAATTCTGAGACCGTTTGAAAAATGGCCATTTTCCAGTCGATTAAAACCAACTGAAACTGGTCAAACGCGTTTTCCTTTGCCATGCTCACACATTGATTCAAAAAATTATGAAATTTGGAATCTAGCAATAACTTTACATCATGGACCCAACAAAAGTGGTTTCGTCGAAATCCGAGGTCGTTTGCAAAATTCCCATTTTTAAGGGTCTGAATTCCATAGCGACTATTCAGAATTTTCAATTGGACATATCATTTTATCTTTGCTATGAAATTTTGATTTTTCGGATTCGTTGGAAAGATACCCTCAATTAGATCCTATTGTTTTTGGTTTCACTAAAATCCGGATTGTTTTGCACCCGGTACATTCAATTGAAGTTTGAAATCGAATTATCGAACTACCGCGCCATTTTCAATTCTATTTATAATTATATATAATTATTTATATTCTAACGATGACGCGTATAATATATACGTTCTAAATATATTCAAAATAAATTTCTTGTCGATACTATTTAAAATAATCTATTTTAAATGTTCAAAATTCGCTAAAATTGCCAAAATAAAAATTTTAAACTAGCCCAGATTTTCGGGTTATTACAGATTCATTATATCCCAAAAGCTTGACATTGATTCAAGTGATTTCAAATAAATTATTTTAAATTTTCTGGATCATGAAAACCTCTCATACATGATGTAAATGATCTGAATTTTCTTTGGGCTTGTCAGAAATAATTTGGAAAAATTGTTTGAAAATATGGTCGTAAATCTCACCACTACTTCATGATTATTCGATTTGAATATTTATCTATTTAAAATCATTTGAAATTATTGATTTATTGAATCACACACATATCCTGAATCTGAAACAATAATTTGGTGTGATCGATTCATTGAATCTAGAGTTTCTCATATTCCTTAAATGATTTCAAATAAACGGTATTTCTAATCTTGGATCATGAATGATCTTATGTGACCGCCATCTTGACAAGTCTGCTTTGAACTGATTTCCTATGCTGCTCTGATACTGATTTTCAAATAACTGCTAGTTCTTGTCTACTGCTCTGATAAATGTGCTAAATTTGTCTGCTTGGGATTTAAAATTCTGCTGCCTGTAATATTCTTGTCTGTTTCCTATATCATGTTAAAATCTTCATTAATTGAGACAACAAATGGTATTGATCTATTTTTCTTTTTGTATATATTTTATACCCTTTGTCATGTTTAGCTCTTCATATTCCTCTTGTAATTTATTTTCAATTTTAAACTTATTTATTGATTATTCATTCCGAAATTGAAATCAATATCCAAATTGAACTGTATTTATAATTCATCAAAATTATAACAGATTTCGAAATTGTGATAATTGTGACTGCAGTATATTTCACAACAAGAGGATATTTTATTTAAATTTTCATGATGGTTGAATAGTTATTATAATATCTTTGAATTGGCAATTATTTCACGACCATCTCCTTTATCTATCATCATTCTGCCATCCATCATGTCTTTTATATTAATGAGGAGAGTTTATTTTTTAAAATCTTTTTGAAGAAACAGTGAAAATATTTGTGATATAAATTGGACTATATTTTTATTCAGAATTAGTGATAATTGAAAATTTTCAATGATCCTGGTATAGTCAAGCATATTTCATAATATAATTAATTTAGAAATTTACTTCACAATCCATTTCTGTACCTTCCCCATTTTCTATCATCCATATATTGGTTTTATATACCGAGGAGTTTTTTCCTTTAATGCTGAAAACGATGAATAATAAATATAATTAATATATAAGTGTGTCTCTAATCTCATTTAAAAATCCAAGCTCTGGTCATGCATGGTTATGAGACAACTTATAATTTAAGCTGTGACCGATCCCATTTAAAAATCCAAGCTCTGGTTATGCGTGGTCAGTGTGCTCTTAAATAATAATAAAAAAAAGGAAAAGGAAAATGTGCTATAAATTGAAATATATCTGAAATTCTCCTTAGTGTATAAAAACCAGCCTATCAATCCATCTTCTAATTTGTGAAATGTGTTGATATTTTATGACGTATTATGAATTGTTTATTGATAGCTATTGGGATTTGAGATTATACGATGTTGCCACTTAAATTGAATTATTAATTATAGCCCAAATCCATCACTATTTTTTTGCTTCAATGTTATAAAACTCTTTCAAAAATAATTGGAAATATATATCTTTATATCTCTCCCCATTTTTTTATAAATTTCATCGTAAATCCGTCATTCTCTGCAATGTGAAATATGCCACTAGTTCTCAGTTTATTATGATTTTTGTTTGACTGATTGAAATTTATGATGATCGTTCTTCCTCTTAAGCTGAAATTATGTTTTTTTAGCCATTTTTCATCTATATTTTAAATTCTAATCCTTTTAATGATAACAAAAGGGGGAGAATGGATTAGATTTTGATTTATGAGTGAATATTGCATAAATATTTTTAATTTTGAAGATTTATTAATTTTGAAAATTAACATTCATCTCACTCATTCACAGTTATAGGGGAGTTTCTGTTGTAGGAGGGGCTGATAAATAGGGGGAGGAGCTGATAAATAGGGGGAGTTCAATATTCACAGTTCAATATTCACTGTCAAACACATTTATGGTATTCAAAATGTATATAACATTGTTGTATACACAATTACATGATTTTTTTTTTGATGATAACAACCAAATAAATATTATTTTAAATGTGTTTGTTGTTATACTGTTCTATATATACATCGCAGACATGAATATAATATTTATATTTAAACAGAATGCATCTATACAGAAATTCAAGTATCTACACAGTATTTTGTTTAAATATAATATTTTATTTCAATATTCAACAGTACAGATTTACAACTCCACTATTTGCTCAACATTGAAATTCACTGAAATAAAATTCATTCATATACATTTCACTTGTTATACAGCTCCTCACTACATCACTTGTTTATACAACTCATATATACTTTCAATTCACATTGACTCGTATACATATACTTTGACACTTATACGTTTCACTGACTTTGTTATTTTCTTCTATCTTCTGTCTTCACTTCACAGTCAGTCAATTCTTCATACCTGTCATATATAGAATCACACACACAGTATCTAGAACAAAAATAATTTCTAAATTCTAGCAGATATAATTTTTATTTTAAAATTTATTTGCCTCAGTTTTCTGGTGTGTTTCTCATCATTTTTTTGACTCGATCTGATTTATCCAATTGTGTCTAAACAGCTTGTGATATTCACAGTGATACATTGTAAATACTACAAGGCAGACAACATATATATACATACATATATCAATGCAGGGACAAAGAAACTCGTCTGGATAGCTGCATATGCACGCGCGTATATTTACACGTGTGCATTGCCTCGCCAACCAGCAAGCAACTGAGGAGAAGCCACGTGGACCAACTCGACTCAGTGCGTATATGGACAAAGCATGTAAACAAGCAATGGTGAGACAAGGCAACACAAACATGGCAGATCAACACAATGGGCAAAGCATGCAAGTAGGAAAGTGGTCAAGCCAAAAATACAAGCCAGTCATTAACATGGAACAACAACCAGCCATGGATGTGAAGTACTCATGTCAACATGGCAGTATGATTTCAGGGATAGCAGCAAACATATATGTGGTGCAACACTACAGTGAACATGGAAGTGAAATGAAGTAACTAAACAAGCCAACATGGATGACTTCAGCTCAATATGATTTACATGAGAGATCAAGCAAAGATAAAAGAAAATAACTTGGCAGATCAGATTACACTAAATTCAAACATGGAGACTGTAGCATAATACAAAGTGCTGGTGACAAGCATGACCAAGCTAGTGTGGTAAATTCATGGCCATTGGCAAGTATAGACAAGACGCATAAATGCATGGAAATGGTTCAACGTCATGCCACATGAGTAACTCAGCAGCATACATGAATGGATGACAATATGGTGCTGCTACAAGTATGTCAACAGCCAATTTGTTCAAGTGACATAACAACAATGGATATACACAAGGTGCAAAAGTCAGGGGCAGTTTCAAGTGCTGAATTACAAGCAGCTCAGTGGGATACAAAATGCAAGAGCAACAAGAATTACCAAGGCAGCAGAGAAGAACGCACAAAAATGTTTCAGCTTATATCAACATGTGTGAAAGAGGACTACACATATATACATGTACATTGTGACACATAGCAATGTGTACATATGTCGTGTATATAGCAGTAATCAAGGAACAAGTCAGAAATTTCTGCATTTCTGGAAATATATGGAGCATACATCTATGGCAATTTTGTTTGGCAAGTCAAAAAACTGGTGCAATATATATGCGTGCAAATTACATATATAATTTTTCAAGCAGCAGTAACAAGCATAGTGAACAGGCAGTTTAAAAACAATCCTAGAAATTAATACACATGGATGAAGCATGACTTGTGTGTAAACACTAGAATGTAAGCAACAAAATGGGATGGCATAATCTGTTTCCAGATTTACTAATATCATATTTTTGTTCCTGGAATCAATCAACTATATTGGGCAAGAAAATAAAATTCCAGTTATTTGTATCCTAAAATACATGTGACTATTTTTTGGGCAGAAATTAACCAAGGGAATTTCAAGTTTTGTTGGGAATACACATCACATTTTTTTAGGAAAGAGATCAATCCAGCTTTCGAGTATACTTGGAAAGAAATCATCTTTGGCAAGGATTTTTGTTTCAATGGGCAGTAGATTAAATCAAGTAAGTAATAATTTTTTCAAGGAGCAAATATATTTCCAGAGAAACAAATTCAGGAAACACACGTGCAAATACATTCATGGCATTCAAAGCTGAGCAAATCAATTTCAATCAAAGAAAATCACGCAACAGATTATTCAAGGCAAATCAAAAGGGGAAACATGAGCAAAATCAATCAGTTCAAGTCATAATAGGTGAAATCAGCGAGCAATTATATGATGTCAATATCCTATAAAAACACCATTACATTACAGGCAATTGTGGATTGAAAAACGACAGCACAAATTAAAGAGCAGAAATCAATCAAAAAAAAATCACTCACTTTTGTTTTTCGAGCAACTCCAAATCAACGAGAGAGAGAAAGAGAACCAGAAGAAACCAATAGAGAATCAATCTTCATCAAATAATCGATTCCGATTTGGAGCCAACAAGAAGAAACCCTAGTTCTTATAACTAAGCTGCCGCTATTTTTATTCTCCACAGAACAACGTGAACGATACAAAAAAAATAAAGGGCGGAACCAATTTTGACGTGGTCGGCTAAGTCAATGGTAAAAGGGGATGTTTAATTTCCTTTTTAAACTAGGGTTTTTGATTTGTTTTTATTTTGTATTGTTTTTGTAATTTGAATTGAAACCGTCTGATCAGTTCTAGAGTCTGTAAAATCTAGGTATCCAATTAGGGTGTTAACTGGCAGTTTACTAGTGTCTGTTAAACTAGGGTAAAATCTGGTCGAGGGGATATCGGTCAGTCTAGGGTTTTGAGCGTAGGGTTAGGACAGGAGCAGGCACTACGAGTTTACATGGGATTGTAAGCGGGATCTGTTTATAACACCTAATAGAAACCTTAGGAATGCAGCAGTAGGCAGGGTTTTGTCGAAGCTGGGTAAATCAATGTGTCATTTACTTTCTGCATTTCTATTTCTGCTATAATCTGTGATCTATTTATTAATTTAGTATTCCGTCATTTTTTTTAAACCAAGCGAAAAACTGTGATAAACCCTATTCACCCCCCTCTAGTGTTTAATCTAGATCCAATAGAAATGACCAATATCTTATTTATTATATTTTATCGCTGTGACTGACTCTATGATCTCTGTATTTCTGTATATTCTGCATTGTTCTATCCTGGAGGCACACGCGTTATTGTTTTGTACTAATACTGCGTATGTAAGAGTAAGTTGTATTTTAAGAAAATTTTAGTGTGTACCAGTGTTAGTCCAAGAGAGTTTTGCATGTGTGTGCCCCTACGGCCTCATTCTCCATTTTATCTGACAATATTACTTAGTAATACTCTTGGATAAAATGGGTATAGAGGTAGGGCATTACAAAAGCTAGTCGAGATTATCCCGAGGCTAGAGCCAGAGGATAAGGAATTTGAAGTCGATCGAGAAGGTTGGCTTTGGAGACAAGGACGACTGGTTGTTCCTGATATTGACGGATTGAGAGATGAGGTTTTGAGAGAATGTCATCACTTATTATTTACGATTCACCCTGGTTGTAACAAAATGTAGCAGGACATGAAGCGAGCTTACTACTGGGAAGGGATGAAGAGGGATGTTGGAAAGTTCATTTCCAAATGCATGAACTGTTATTTTATGAAAGCTGAACAGAAAACGCCAAGTGGATTGTTCCAGCCATTGGAAGTTCCTAAATGGAAGTGGGAGCATTTATCTATGGATTTTGTCGATGGATTACCTAGAACCAGTGTAGAAAACAAAGGAATTTGGATCATCATGGATCGCTTAACCTAGAGCGTCTACTAGGACAACATCGAAGTTGGCTGAGGCTGAGCTTTATATGAAATGGATAGTTCGATTCCATGGTATCCCAAAGAGCATAGCGAGTGATCTAGATCCATTATTCATGAGTGGATTTTGGAAGAGTTTGCAAGATACTTTGGGAACCGAATTGTGTTTGACTACGGCTTATCATCCCCAGACAAATGGTCAAACTGAGAGAGTTAACCGAGTTTTAGAATTTCTCCTGAGGGCTTGTGTATTGGACTTTGGAGGATCATGGGAAGACCATTTACATTTAGTTGAGTTTGCATATAATAACAGTTACCATTCGAGCATTGGGATGGCACCATACGACGCGTTGTATGGTAGACCGTGTAATCCTCCGGCATGTTGATTAGAGATGGGAGATAGGTTGATACTTGGGGCAGAGATGATCAAAGAGACATCGGTTTGTATCGATATCGTTCGGCAATGGGTGAAGGCAGCCCAAGATTATCAGAAGAGTTATGCCGAAATGTAATAACCCGGAAATCTGGGCCAATTTAAAATTTTTATTTTGGCCAATTTAGTGAATTTTGATTATTTAAAATGAATTATTTTAAATAATAATGACGAGAAATTTATTTTGAATAGAATTCGAACGAATATATTTATATAGATCGTCGTTAGAATATAAATATTTATTTTAAATTATAAAAGGAATTGAAAATGGCGCGGTAGTTCGATAATTCGATTTCAAACTTCAAATGGATGTGCAGGATTCAAAATGAACCGGATTTTAACGAAACCAAAAATAGAAGAATCTATTTGTGAATATCTTTCCAACAAATCCAAAAAATAAAAATTTCATAGCGGGAATCAAAAGATATGTCCAGTTGAAAATTCTGAATAGTCGCTATGGAATTCAGGCCCTTAAAAATGGCCATTTTGCAAACGACCTCGGATTTCGACGAAACCACTTTTGTTGGATCCGCGATGTCAAATTATTTCTAGGTTTCAAATTTCATAATTTTTCGAATCAATATGTGAGCGTGGCAAAGGAAAACGAGTTTGACCAGTTTCAGTTGATTTTAATCGACTGGAAAATGGCCATTTTTCAAACGGTCTCAGAATTCGACGAAATTAGTTTTGTTAGGACCGTATCGTCAATACGAAGCTAGAAAATATTTTTCGGGAATTTTTCTAGTTAGTATGTGGCCCTGATAAATTGAAATACGCGTTCAAATTCAATATATAGAGTTATATGTTGATTTTGACGAAAACTGATCGAAACTGTCGAATCAGCTTATGATACATATCCCATTGTGTTCGGAATGGGGGTAATTAGCTATGGACGACAGGCAGTGGGTTCGATTTCGAGTTCGAATGTAAAAGTTACTTTTTGAAACAATTAAATAATAAAATATAAATATTAACTATACCTCACACCTCCTTTATCTCTCCTCCCCCTTCCTTCGTTCATTTCAGAACGGAATAAAAGAAAAAAACCTAGCCTACCGATCGCGAGCCCCCCCCATGCGGTGCTGCCGCCGCGATACCACCCTCCCTTCCGTCTGCGCGCGACGCGATACCCCCCTCCTGTGCGCGACGCGATACCCCCCCCCCCCCTTTCCGCCTGCGCGCGACCCCCCCCCCCTCTCTTCCGCCTGCGCGACCCCCCCTCTACCTCCATCTCCTCCCCTCCAATCCGCCCTGAGGAGCCTCCCCGCCACCTCAGAAACTCCGGTGCTACATCTTTACCCTCCTCGCCACGTGCTGTAAGTTCTTCCATTTATTTTATCTTCATTTATTTATAAAAAATCAGTTGTATTTTTATTGAATAAAAAGATTTGATTTTTATAAGGGAAAGATTATATTTTCCTATATGAAAAGATTACATTTTTATAGAAGAAAAGATTAGATTTTTATTCATATGAACGGTAAGTAAAAATTTGATTTTTATATATTGAATAGCAAAGTAAAAATTCGATTTTTATATATTGAATAGCAAAGTAAAATTTTGATTTTTATATATTGAATAGCAAAGTAAAAATTCAATTTTTATATATTGAATAGCAAAGTAAAAATTCGATTTTTATATACTGAATAGCGAAGTAAAAATGCGATTTTTATATAGGTAGTGAATACGGATGACGAAGGTGACGAAAGAAGAAACGGCGGAGACTTCTACATTTGAAGAGTCGTAGCATTGGTTTAGCTAGTCGGTGAGAACTTCTCAATTTTTAAATTTATTTCTAGTTAAAATATTTACTAGGATGCAAACGGTGTTTAGTAGCACCCGACACCCGTCGTCCACAGACCATGGACGGCTTGTATGCTTGGTTGTTTGATTTTGATGTGTAGTTGATTGTGTGATGTGATGTGAAAAGAAATAAAATATTTATATAGTTGAAAATATTTTATAGTTAAAAATAGAATTGTTAATGTGTTTGAAATAAAAATAAACAAATCGGGCGATTTGTTTATATACACACATTTGACTGTTATTGATTGGGACGAGAAATTTTACACATCGCCCAACTGCACAAATAAAATCTGTGTTTGATTGTTTGAAAACCCCACACGGGTATTGGGATGATATTTGACGTACACTAATCCCGATTGTTTAGTTGTATGTCGATCGATCGATTGACAGACTGTTATAAGCGTTGAATATTTATATTTAATGCTTAAATAGTGTAGAATGCACCTTGGATGATGGTTGATTATTCATCGTTGTTATTGTATACATGTGTTGTAGAAAATCCATATAATTAACATTATATGGTAATTGATTGGGCCTCATTCCATATTTGAAAAAGAAATATTTGAAAACGAATTTTTTTAAAAAAGAAATATTTGAAATAGAAATATTTGAAATAGGATATCTGGAAATAGAAATATGTGAAGCCATGTTGATTAGATTGACGCCATTTTGACGTGAACGATATTTATATCGATTTTATTCATTTTATAATGAATATCGAATGTGATTTCAAAATCTGATATTTCGAAAAGAATTGAAATTCGAATTGAAATTGAATAGAAATGAATTCGAATTAAAATTAAATAGAAATGAATTCGAATTGAAATTGAATAGAATTGAAATTTGAATTGAAATTGAATAGAAATGAATTCGAATTGAAATTGAACAGAAATGAATTCGAATTGAAATTGAATAGAAATGAATTCGAATTAAAATTGAATAGAAATGAATTCAAATTGAAATTGAATAGAATTGAATTCGAATTAAAATTGAATTGAATTGAATTAGAACTGAAATTGAATTAGAAATCAATTTGAATTGAAACGAATTTAAAACGAATTTATATTGGAAAAATTCAATTTTGATTTGATTTGAAAATGAAGTTGAAATCGTTTCGAAAACGAGTTAAAACGATTTATAAAGAACGTTTTGAATTGAAATCAACGAAGTATATATTAAATGTATTATATATATAATATAATGGCCTGAATAGAACGCGCCGCGCCGCGGTAGTTCGCGAATTTTGACCATTGACTTCGAACGGATATTACGGGAGATCCGACCGTTGGATTCTCCTAAAACCGGAACCGTTGGTTTCGTATCGAAAAGAGCTTTCTAATGAATATTAGAAATTTAAAATCTAAATGTTGGATTTGGAATTAGTTCCAAATCAAATTTGGAAAACGTCGCTGTAAGTGCAGTTCAATGGCCGTTGATGGAAATCGACTGTACGGGCCTTGATAAAATTATTAAAAATAGTAATAATTTGTGTAAAATCAGAAGAAATGATTTGGGAAGAATTGGGATGAAAAACTCTATATTTGAAAAGATAAAAATAGATTTTTATCGAAATGAACTAGTTTTGAACTAGAATTATAATTCTATTTGTTTTTAGAATAAATAAATTGGATTTGAAATGGTTTTAAAAGTAACCAGAATTTCCAGTAATTGAATTGGAATGGATTTGAATCGAAATTGTCTTCGGAATATTTCGATGTTGGATTTCGTGATTATACAGATGTTGTTGTGGAAATTTGAAAGATATATTTATATCGTTATTTCCAATACGATATTTGTTGGTCGTAGAATTTGATATTGAATATAAGCCGGTATATTTTCTATTCAAAGCCTTGTATTTAATATCAAATATGATTTGGGTTTGTCGTGAATGGTGTCTTTATTAACACTATTCCTGAACCCAGTTGAGAAAAAGATTAAATCTTTTTATTTAGATTTAATGAAGTGTACCAATTAAATTATATTTAATTGGAATTGAATTGTATTGATTTTTGGGTTTATCGTGAACAGTGTTTTAAATAACACTTGTTCTTTAACCCGATAATTAATGGAATGTGATTTCGGGTTTATCGTGAACCGTGTTTTAAATGACACCGATTCTTTAACCCAGTTAAAGATTAAAACTAAGTGAAGTTTTAATGAATCTTTAATTAGATTGAAATGATCGAGAATGGAGTATCACCAATTTTGCTCCAGACGATAGTTAAATCTTTAATTAGATTTGAACGTGAAATGGTAATTGAATTTACCGATAACACCGTGGTGTTAGATATGAAGTATGACCAGTCTTACTTCATGGGATGAATAGGTTGGGATTGGGAAATAAAATAAATGATTACTTCGGTGTGGTTCGCTAATCCCGACTAGTTTGAATTGATATTCAAAGAAGATTAAAGAATAAATTTAAAGAATTTATCTTTGATAAAATTAATGGGAACCTTTCCCAAAGTGTAAGAATATGTAAATAAAAGAATATTCTGAATTGGAATGAGGTGTATGTTGGGTTTGTGTAACACTCGTTTATTATATACGCGAGTTACTCGGAAAGCCCGGGTTTATCTCATTCTGAATAACTGATTTGACGTGGTGTCGAAGATGAAGACGGTGGTTGAAAACTGGAGGTCTTCACGTCGTTTGGATAATTAATGATGATCTTGATTGGGCCGTACACCCAAGAAGATGAAAACAGTTGGTGATCGTCCAGACGTACTTGGAGATCGATGGATATGCGGGGTACTAGGTGCCTCCGGTTTCGTTCAGACCTAGAACGGACTTGTAAATGGACTGTGTGTCTGACATTGGATTTTAGTCTGTGTGAGTGATTTCTATTAAATATATATCTATTTGGCGGCGGAGAATTTATTCTCTTGCTTAACGCTCTTCTCTGGGACGTACGAGCTCCGGGGTTATATACTGATGGATATAAAACGCATAAAGTGAATTGCCTGTGTGGCATGCCTAAGTGGCAAATGATCAAGGCTTCTGTTGAAAAGAAAAGTCTTGTGGTTGATGATCGAAGCACGTCCTTTGTGGCGTAGCTTTGTGTAACGTTTACTTCGAGAGTTTCACACCCGGTATGAACCAAAAAAGGGAGACGGACCTCAGGGAGGGCATACGTTTCCTTCTAGCTAAAAAGTGGCGTCAGTGGTTTTACACGCCCTGACGAGTTTGACTTATGTGGTTGTTGCTGTTGCGAGGTGCCTCGGTTTGATCGGACGATCCGGGTCCGATGGAGTCATTTGTTGGCTCACTTACGCCCCAAAGGGTGGGGAAACGCAGTGTTCAGGAATTTTAATCCACATCGGTGGACCGGCCCTGTCGCTCCAAGGGTCACTCGAGCTCTGATCCTGAGACATGGACTAGATTGTCTCGAATCGGTAAGGACTATCTTTTGCCTCGGTTCATAGATGGAAATCCAACTTCCAAATACGTGACATTTGCGGTTTTAATTGTAGAACTAGTATGGCGACATGATATATGGTACCCATGCCGCCTATGATTGATACTTATGATTTGAAGTTGTTTTATACACTATACACTGATAATAGTATCAAATGATTTGTTTTAAAACGTATCCAGCATTCTTTGGCTGTTATAAGGGAAAACCCTATCCTCCGGCTTGCGTTGCATTGTGTGAGAGGACCTGGGTCTTATAACAGCTTCATTTTTCTTTATTTAGCATTGCGTTGTTTGTTTTATGCACTGTTATTCTTGGGAGGAAACCCGTTCCGTGTTATACGGCGTGGTCCCTGGATTTACCTAACTTTAAAATAAAGATTAATAACTGTTTTAGTTCTCACACCAGTCCCATGACTGACCTGGAGTTTATTGTTTTAACCTAAACTCTAGGTGCCCTTATTTTGACATGGGCAGCTAGTAGTTTTGGTTTAGCAGATTTATATTCACAGGATCCTGGTTTACAGCTGGAATGATATTCGGAAAGCTTTGTATCCGTATATCTCTTCTAGTTGTGTATTGTATTATTTACCGCTGCTATGTTTATAAATGTAATTTAAATCTCAGATATTTCTGTGTAATATTCATTCATACTCTGTATATTCTTGTATTCTGATGGAATTGTTGCAATATTCAATGAAATGTTCTTCCGTCTGCGTTCTATTTTGTTGTGTTCTCAAAACAATCAGGCGTTTCGAACGGTCTGGGTCGGTTTAGCAACTGATTCGGATCGAGCGAAATTCCCGGTTGTCACAGTTGGTATCAGAGCTTTGGTTTACAAAGCTTAGAGAACAAGACACATTAGAACCATACGAAAGAATTCATCATATATTGGATTAGTAATATCCAAT
Source organism: Allium sativum (assembly GCA_030737875.1). NCBI lineage: Eukaryota > Viridiplantae > Streptophyta > Magnoliopsida > Asparagales > Amaryllidaceae > Allium > Allium sativum. The sequence goes on from CM060926.1 coordinate 537,738,491, forward strand.
GGGAATGACTCGTTAGAGATGGGATCAGTAGTATCCTAGAACGAGTCTAAAGGGTATATCTTTAAAATGAAAACAATTTTTGTTTTGAAATATAAATCCATCATTTGTATTTGATTATTTATTTTATATTGAATTGGGACAATCCAATATATAAAGATTTTGCATATATGTCTTGCAAATGTGTATTCGAAGTTTTAATGTATTGGATAGTTATAGAATCGCACTCTAGTGCCCGGGGATAATTCTGGTGGCGGGGCACCATCGCCAGTATTTATTTTCGAGCGACGAAAGTGAGATTTCTATATATTTCCAATTGACTGCTGTGAGAACCGAAACTAGATAGGGCTTATTGTTGTGATTTGGCATCAAAAAAAATATGATTTTTGACTTTGTATCAAAGTTATGAATTTCAAAAGCTAATCAACTAATTGATTGATGGTTGTGTTGTTGATTATTGGTTGATTTATTAAAATTTGTACCATATAGCCCAATTGAACCAAATAGTGAATTGTATTGAAATTTGGTCGCATTTGCTTGCATATACATGTACTTACATTGAACAGGTCTTAGCAAAGAGGCTAGAGCAGAAGAATAAAATTTGTTTGCCCGACAAATAGATACATGTTTACCATAATTTACTGTTTTGTTTGGGTGATGATGATTTTATGAGCCGATTGGCTAGCCTCTTGGATTTTTCTTTTCCTTTTTGAGATCATAAGGTCTGTATGGCAATTTCGGGATTTTCCCGTGCTCCCGGTGCAGGGGAGGTTATGGCGAAATTTTTCGAAAATTTAGGGTGTTAGCCAAATTTTTGAAAAATTTGAAAAGTTTTTAGAAACTGAAAAGTTGAAGAACTTAAGCTGTAATCAAAATATTGAAAGTTGAGTTGATTAGTTAAACAACTTTCGGCTTCGTTCCTTTTCGAGGACGAAAAGTTTTAAGTGGGGGAGATTGTAATAACCCAGAAATCTGGGCCAATTTAAAATTTTTATTTTGGCCAATTTAGTGAATTTTGATTATTTAAAATGAATTATTTTAAATAATAACGACGAGAAATTTATTTTGAATAGAATTCGAACGAATATATTTATATAGATCGTCGTTAGAATATAAATATTTATTTTAAATTATAAAAGGAATTGAAAATGGCGTGGTAGTTCGATAATTCGATTTCAAACTTCAAATGGATGTGCAGGATTCAAAATGAACCGGATTGTAACGAAACCAAAAATAGAAGAATCTATTTGTGAATATCTTTCCAACGAATCTGAAAAATCAAAATTTCATAGCGGGAATCAAAAGATATGTCCAGTTGAAAATTCTGAATAGTCGCTATGGAATTCAGGCCCTTAATAATGGCCATTTTGCAAACGACCTCGGATTTCGACGAAACCACTTTTGTTGGATCCGCGATGTCAAATTATTGCTAGGTTTCAAAATTCATAATTTTTCGAATCAATATGTGAGCGTGGCAAAGGAAAACGCGTTTGACCAGTTTTAGTTGATTTTAATCAACTGGAAAATGGCCATTTTTCAAACGGTCTCAGAATTCGACGAAATTAGTTTTGTTAGGACCGTATCATCAATACGAAGCTAGAAAATATTTTTCGGGAATTTTTCTAGTTAGTATGTGGCCCCGATAAATTGAAATGCGCGTTCAAATTCAATATATAGAGTTATATGTTGATTTTGACAAAAACTGATCGAAACGGTCGAATCGGCTTACGATACATATCCCATTGTGTTCGGAATGGGGGTAATTAGCTATGGACGACAGGCGGTGGGTTCAATTTCGAGTTCGAATGTAAAAGTTACTTTTTGAAATAATTAAATAATAAAATATAAATATTAACTATACCTCACACCTCCTTTATCTCTCCTCCCCCTTCCTTCGTTCATTTCAGAACGGAATAAAAGTTAAAAAAAACCTAGCCTACCGATCGCCATCCCACAGGCGGCGCTGCCACCGCGATACACCCCCCCCTCCGCCTGCGCGCGACGCGATACCCCCCTCTCCTGCGCGCGACGCGATACACCCCTCCCCCCTTTCCGCCTGCGCGCGACCCCCCCCCCCCTCTCTTCCGCCTGCGCGACCCCCCTGCCTCCATCTCCTCTCCTCCAATCCGCCCTGAGGAGCCTCCCCGCCACCTCAGAAACTCCGGTGCTACATCTTTACCCTCCTCGCCACGTGCTGTAAGTTCTTCCATTTATTTTATCTTCATTTATTTATAAAAAATCAGTTGTATTTTTATTGAATAAAAAGATTTGATTTTTATAAGGGAAAGATTATATTTTCCTATATGAAAAGATTACATTTTTATAGAAGAAAAGATTAGATTTTTATTCATATGAACGGTAAGTAAAAATTCGATTTTTATAATTGAATAGTAAAGTAAAAATTCGATTTTTATATATTGAATAGCAAAGTAAAAAATTAGATTTTTATATATTGAATAGCAAAGTAAAAATTCGATTTTTATATATTGAATAGCAAAGTAAAAATTCAATTTTTATATATTGAATAGCGAAGTAAAAATGCGATTTTTATATAGGTAGTGAATACGGATGACGAAGGTGACGAAAGAAGAAACGGCGGAGACTTCTACATTTGAAGAGTCGTAGCGTTGGTTTAGCTAGTCGGTGAGAACTTCTCACTTTTAAATTTATTTCTAGTTAAAATATTTACTAGGATGTAGACGGTGTTTAGTAGCACCCGACACCCGTCGTCCACAGACCATGGACGGCTTGTATGCTTGGTTGTTTGATTTTGATGTGTAGTTGATTGTGTGATGTGATGTGAAAAGAAATAAAATATTTATATAGTTGAAAATGTTTTATAGTTAAAAATAGAATTGTTAATTTGTTTGAAATACAAATAAACAAATCGGGCGATTTGTTTATATACACACATTTGACTGATATTGATTGGAACGATAAATTTTACACATCGCCCAACTGCACAAATAAAATCTGTGTTTGATTGTTTGAAAACCCCACACGGGTATTGGGATGATATTTGACGTACACTAATCCCGATTGTTTAGCTGTATGTCGATCGATTGATTGACAGACTGTTATAAGCGTTGAATATTTATATTTGATGCTTATACAGTGTAGAATGCACCTTGGATGATGGTTGATTATTCATCGTTGTTATTGTATACATGTGTTGTAGAAAATCCATATAATTAACATTATATGTTAATTGATTGGACCTCATTCCATATTTGAAAAAGAAATATTTGAAAAAGATTTTTTTTTAAAAAGAAATATTTGAAATAGAAATATTTTAAATAGGATATCTGGAAATAGAAATATGTGAAGCCGTGTTGATTAGATTGACGCCATTTTGACGTGAACGATATTTATATCGATTTTATTCATTTTATAATGAATATCGAAAGTGATTTCAAAATCTGATATTTTGAAAAGAATTGAAATTCAAATTGAATAGAAATGAATTCGAATTAAAATTGAATAGAAATGAATTCGAATTAAAATTGAATAGAAATGAATTCGAATTGAAATTGAACAGAAATGAATTCGAATTGAAATTGAATAGAAATGTATTCGAATTAAAATTGAATAAAAATGAATTCGAATTGAAATTGAATAGAATTGAATTCGAATTGAAATTGAATTGAATTGAAATAGAACTGAAATTGATTTAGAAATCAATTTGAAATGAAATGAATTTAAAACGAATTTATATTGGAAAAATTCAATTTTGATTTGATTTGAAAATGAAGTTGAAATCGTTTCGAAAACGAATTAAAACGATTTATAAAGAACGTTTTGAATTGAAATCGACGAAGTATATATTATATGTATTATATATATAATATAATGGCCTGAATAGAACACGCCGCGCCGCGGTAGTTCGCGAATTTCGACCATTGACTTCGAACGGATATTACGGGAGATCCGACCATTGGATTCTCCTAAAACCGGAATCGTTAGGTTCGTATCGAAAAGAGCTTTCTAACGAATATTAGAAATTTGAAATCTAATGGTTGGATTTGGAATTAGGTCCAAATCAAATTTGGAAAAGGTCGCTGTAAGTGCAGTTCGATGGCCATTGATGGAAATCGACTGTACGGGCCTTGATAAAATTATTAAAAATAGTAATAATTTGTGTAAAATCATAAGAAATGATTTGGGAAGAATTGGGATGAAAAACTCTATATTTGAAAAGATAAAAATAGATTTTTATCGAAATGAACTAGTTTTGAACTAGAATTATAATTCTATTTGTTTTTAGAATAAATAAATTGGATTTGAAATGGTTTTAAAAGTAACCAGAATTTCCAGTAATTGAATTGGAATGGATTTGAATCGAAATTATCTTCAGAATATTTCGATGTTGGATTTCGTGATTATACAGATGTTGTTGTGGAAATTTGAAAGATATATTTATATCATTATTTCCAATACGATATTTGTTGGTTGTAGAATTTGATATTGAATATAAGCCGGTATATTTTCTATTCAAAGCCTTGTATTTAATATCAAATATGATTTTGGTTTGTCGTGAATGGTGTCTTTATTAACACTATTCTTGAACCCAGTTGAGAAAAAGATTAAATCTTTTTATTTAGATTTAATGAAGTGTACCAATTAAATTATATTTAATTGGAATTGAATTGGTATTGATTTTTGGGTTTATCGTGAACAGTGTTTTAAATAACACTTGTTCTTTAACTCGATAATTAATGGAATGTGATTTTGGGTTTATCGTGAACCGTGTTTTAAATGACACCGATTCTTTAACCCAGTTAAAAATTAAAACTAAGTGAAGTTTTAATGAATCTTTAATTAGATTGAAACGATCGAGAATGGAGTATCACCAATTTTGCTCCAGGCGATAGTTAAATCTTTAATTAGATTTGAACGTGAAATGGTTATTGAATTTACCGATAACACCGTGGTGTTAGATATGAAGTATGACCAGTCTTACTTCATGGGATGAATAGATTGGGATTGGGAAATAAAATAAATGATTACTTCGGTGTGGTTCGCTAATCCCGACTAGTTTGAATTGATATTCAAAGAAGATTAAAGAATAAATTTAAAGAATTTATCTTTGATAAAATTAATGGGAACCTTTTCCAAAGTGTAAGAATATGTGAATAAAAGAATATTCAGAATTGGAATGAGGCATATGTTGGGTTTGTGTAACACTCGTTTATTATATACGCGAGTTATTCGGAAAGTACGGCTTTATCCCATTTTGAATAACTGATTCGACGTGGTGTCGAAGATGAAGACGGTGGTTGAAGACCAGAGGTCTTCACGTCGTTTGGATAATTACTGATGATCTTGATTAGGTCGTACACCCAAGAAGATGGAAACAGTTGGTGATCGTCCAGACGTACTTGGAGATCGATGGATATGCGGGGTACTAGGTGCCTCCGGTTTCGTTCAGACCCAGAACGGACTTGTAAATGGACTGTGTGTCTGACATTGGATTTTAGTCTGTGTGAGTGATTTCTATTAAATATATATCTGTTTGGTGGCGGAGAATTTATTCTCTTGCTTAACGCCCTTCTCTGAGACGTACGAGCTCAGGGGTTATATACTGATGGATATCAAACGCATAGAGTGAATTGCCTGTGTGGTATGCCTAAGTGGCAAATGATCAAGGCTTCTGTTGAAAAGAAAAGTCTTGTGGTTGATGATCGAAGTACGGCCTTTGTGGCGTAGCTTTGTGTAACGTTTACTTCGCGAGGTTCACACCCGGTATGAACCAAAAACGGGAGACGGACCTCAGGGAGGGCATGCGTTTCCTTCTAGCTAAAAAGTGGCGTCAGTGGTTTTACATGCCCTGACGAGTTTGACTTATGTGGTTGTTGCTATTGCGAGGCGCCTCGGTTTGATCGGACGATCCGGGTCTGATGGAGTCATTTGTTGGCTCACTTACGCCCCCAAAGGGCGGGGAAACGCAGTGTTCAGGAATTTTAATCCACATCGGTGGACCAGCCCTGTCGCTCCAAGGGTCACTCGAGCTCTGATCCTGGGACATGGGCTAGATTGTCTCGAATCGGTGAGGACTATCTTTTGCCTCGGTTCATAGATGGAAATCCAACTTCCAAATACGTGACATTTGCGGTTTTAATTGTAGAACTAGTATGGCGACATGATATATGGTACCCATGCCGCCTATGATTGATACTTATGATTTGAAGTTGTTTTATACACTATACACTGATAATAGTATCAAATGATTTGTTTTAAAACGTATCAAGCATTCTTTGGCTGTTATAAGGGAAAACCCTATCCCCCGGCTTGCGTTGCATTGTGTGATAGGACCTGGGTCTTATAACAGCTTCATTTTTCTTTATTTAGCATTGCGTTGTTTGTTTTATGCACTGGTATTCTTGGGAGGAAACCCGTTCCGTGTTATACGGCGTGGTCCCTGGATTTACCTAACTATAAAATAAAGATTAATAACTGTTTTAGTTCTCACACCAGTCCCATGAATGACCTGGAGTTTATTGTTTTAACCTAAACTCTGGGTGCCCTTATTTTGACACGGGCAGCTAGTAGTTTTGGTTTTGCAGATTTATATTCACAGGATCCTGGTTTACAATTGGAATGATATTCAGAATGCTTTGTATCCGTATATCTCTTCTAGTTGTGTATTGTATTATTTTCCGCTGCTATGTATTTAAATGTAATTTAAATCTCTGATATTTCTGTGTAATATTCATTCATACTCTGTATATTCTTGTATTCTGATGGAATTGTTGTAATATTCAATGAAATGTTCTTCCGTCTGCGTTCTATTTTGTCGTGTTCTCAAAACAATCAGGCGTTTCGAACGGTCTTGGTCGGTTTAGCGACTAATTCGGATCGAGCAAAATTCCCAGTTGTCACACGAAAGGCGTCATAAAGATTTGGAATTCGACGTTAGTGATATGGTTTTCGTGAAGAATTCGTTGTTAAAGCATATGGTTCGATTTGGAAGTAACGGAAAGTTAGCTCCTAGGTTTGTTGGACTGTTTCCTATAGTCGAGCGGATTAGAAAACTCGCTTATAGGCTGGATTGCCCGAGAAGATGTCGAGTGTGCATAATGTTTTCCATGTGTCGTTTATACGGAAGTGTGTGCATGATTCGAATGTGGTGGTATCTCCGGAACAATACGAAGACCTGGAAGTCGAGACCATAATTACGAAACCTCGTAAGCTACTTCACGCTGTGGGGAATGACATGAAACAGCTTAGGAGGAAGACGGTTAAGCTAGTCAAGGTGCATTGGAATGAGGATGATGACGATTGTACGTGGGAGACAGAAGAGAGTATAAAGACGATCCATCCAGAACTCTTCGTCGGTATAACCCATTAATGTCATATCACCTTATGTTATTGTAACTTGTAATATTTCATTAGAATTCCGAGTGCTAGGATAAGGCTATGGATGCTAGTTTGGATGGTAAATTGGTTGTCTGTGGACGATAGGTATGCAGAATTGCTCTTGGTTGGTTGGAATTTTGGGGGCCAAATTCCTAAAGGGGGGGATGTAACAACCAGCATATTATGTATTAGAGGATAGTAAAGTATTTTATTTAATTCCCTGAGGTTTGGATCATTCTCATATTCTGATATGTTGGTTATAGGTATGTTAGTCATGTCCATAATTTTTACCAATTTTATTTGTGGTCGTTTTTCCCCTGCCAGTTTTGTACAGGAATGACTTTTGACTTGGATCGAATCAGTTGCTGGGATCAATTTCATTGGAAAGGAAATGATGTTTCCAATTCTATATAGTGTCACATTAAGATTTGGTTCAACGGTTTTGGAGAAATCTCTCTTTTAGGGTTTCACAATTTTTGTACAGGTTTGGCTAGTCATTAATGAGCTGAATTGGTGTGGCCCTTTTGTGGGCTGTTGGTTATAAATAGGACGGTAAAGGCAGTGAGAATAGTTTAGTTTCTTCATTTCTCTCATTTTTTTGAGCTTATGATTCTCCTTACTCAATCAAATACACCTTTCCTCTGTTAAATTCCTAGATCTACGCAAGAAGATTGAAGATCTACATCAAATAAAGCTAGATCTACATCGAGTGAAGGAAGATCACCTCAAATTGAGTGGTTTGAAGGTTGATCATCACTGTCCAGATTTCAGATTAGTCGATTTCAAGTTAATTTGAAGAATTGTTGAGTGATAAGCATCTCTCACACGAATTCAATCAAGTATATGGGTAGTTTGATCTTATTTTCATCATTCACAAGTCGTTTTCACCTAGATCTACGTTATGGTAAGTATATTTTCATTCGAATCACCATAGGATCTAATCTACTAAATTAAACCGGTAATTCTTATGTTAATTCACATCTATATGCAAATTTAGATCCATTTGTTAATTCATTCATTGTTTCGTCATGATCTGGTGAATTCATATGGTTATACGATGATTTATTGTTGTGCTAATGTGTGTTGATGATCGCTATTGATTTTGGGCTGAAATTGATCGATTTGAATGAATTGTTTGCATTGATGTTGTCATTTGGTGATGGATTGGTTGAGATTGGAGGTAGATCGGTCAAATCTGGAGTCAAAATGTTTTTTTGTATGGGTTGTTTTTACATGGGTCGTGGTTTGGGGAGCACGAAATTTGTCGGGTCGGTTGCACAAAGTTGGGTCGTCTAGAAGGTTGGGTCATCTAGAAGTTGGGCCGTGCAGAAGGTTGGGTTGTCCAGATGTTGGGTCATTCAAGATGTTGGGTCGTCCAGAAGTTGGGTCATCTAGAAGTTGGGTCATCCGAAAGGCTTGGGTCGTTGATGGGTTGGATCGTTATGATGGACTAGGTAGAAGATGTTACATAATTTAACTAACACTGTGGATGGGAATTTAAACGTTGTGGTATATTTTTCATGGCAGAAAGGATGAAATGTTATGAATCGAATATCGACCAAACGACGTATGTTTTTAGCTCGATGATGGTCGTGGCTTCGATATGAATTCAAGGAGGAATGTTCAAAGTGTTTTGAAGTGTTCGTTGATCGATGAAATTCAATGAATGTGAAGAAGACTCAAGATGATTTGAGCTCGTGGATAATGGCTGCTCAAGATTGTTTGAGCTTATGAATGGTCGCCGATGATGATGACTAAAGTTATGAAGGCCGAGGAATTATCGTTGTCGTAGGTTCTAGCGGACTCAAAGCAGGGGTATAATAGGGACACCTAAAAGACCGGTTGAATGGTCGAGTACTGTAGGCAGTCATGATGGGCCTAAAGATACGAGTCACGATGGCATACGGATTTTTGCTAGAACTGGGGTTTCCATTAGCCCTTGACAGACGACATCATATTGAGCCAATCATACAATTAACGATGGTTTCAAAGCAAGATTGGCGGTGATAGCCAGAGTCATGGACGATGATTGTTTTGCTTGTATCATCTTGTGTAGATTATTCGACGTCGAAGGAGACATCTCTTGGGTGCTTGTCTGATGTTGGTTTAGGCCTTCGGGGATTGTACTTGAGAGATGTCCATACTGATTAGGATGGTCTACACTTGATGAGAGATGTCCATATTGATTAGGATGGTCTACACTTGATAACTGATTCCCATGAATGTATTGTTTGTTTCTACTTGATTGTAAAGGCTATCACTACTGGATGTGGGGAAGATGGGTTTGGGTTCTTCACGGTTGATGTTGGTAGATTAGTTGATTAATCTGCCTATTCTCATATACTTTATTGATGATGTTGGTTAGCTATTTTATCGTTCATTAAGACCGTTGTCCAACTCAAGGTTTTATGTTCCCTTTTGTTACCTTGGGTCGTTCATCCATGTTTTGGATGGCAGACTGAGTAGCAAGTGATAGGTCATTGATCTTGATGAGGACGATGCTGTTGAGCGATGACGAGTTGGAGGCTTACGTATTAGTTTTCCTATTACCTACTATTTGTTGTTTTCTGCTGCTTTGTTGATGTATTCTCCGAGTGACTTGTACTGAGGCACTTTGTACAAGATTTGATGTTGTATCTAGTTTGTTGTGTGGATAATTCATGATGATATGAAAAGTTTTAAAATTCTGCACAATTCTGCTTCACTATTATTGCCTAATGTATATGATCTATTATATTTTATCCTTGCATTATGAGTTATACGACAGGTTCCGCATATACTATTCTACCCTGATTACCATCCATAGCTGCCTGACACATCTTTTAGTGCATTATTCCCCTTGTTAAGTGCTAGAGTCATAGGGCATTTAAATCAAAAGAAGAAATTACAACCTTGAAACCATTAGAGTTAATTCACATGGATCTATTCGGTCCATCTCAAACTCAATCAATAAATCACAATAGATACGTTTACGTAATAATCGACGATTTTTCTAGAATTACTTGGACTTTGATTCTTAAAATTAAAAGTGATGCCTTTGATTAGTTTAAACCTTTGCTAAAAGAATTCAAAATTTATTATCTTTAAAAATCAAAACAATATGTAATAACCATGGTGGGGAGTTCGAGAATGAAAAAACTGAAAAACTTTGTAATAAAAAGGGGATAACTCATAATTTTTCCTTCCCCATAACTCCTCAACAAAATAGTGTAGTTGAACGTAAAAATAGATCAATTCAAGAGTGTGTGGGAACCATGTTATTAGATAGTAACTTACCAAGAAATTTTGGGGCTGAGACAGTTGCAATAGCTTATTATATATTAAATAGAATTTTTATTAGACCCTTAACCCATAAAACACCATATGAACTTTTGTATAATAAGAAACCAAAGTATTATATTTTAAAATATTTGGAAGTAAATGTTTTATTCTTAATACCAAAGAAAATTTAGACAAATTTGACTCTAAATTTGATAAAGGAATATTTATTGGATATTCAGTAAGAAGTAAGGAATACAGAGTTTTCAATTTAAGAACCAAGACTATAGAAGAAACCTTAAATGTATCCTTTGAAGAAAATTATAAGAATTTAAAACAAAAAAAAATGAAGATGAATGCGAAGATGAGGTCGATAAAGTAAATAATGAAATTAATCAACCAAATAAGAGAATAAGACTCCTAAGAGATCAGCCTGTAGAAAATATCTTAGGGGATATTGAATATGTTGTTAGAACTAGAAACCAGTTAAATAGTATGCGTAATTTAGCATTTATTTCTACCGTTAGACCTAAGAATCCAAAGAAAGCATCATCCAACAATTCATGGATCCTTGCTATGTAAGAGGAATTGAATCAGTTTACCCAGGAATGATGTATGGGAACTTGTTCCTAAACCAAAGGTTAAAACTATAATTGGAACTGGTTTATAAAAATAAAATGAATGAACTTGGTGAGGTCGTAAGAAATAAAGTTCGACTAGTAGCACAAGGATATAGTCAAGAAAGGGAATATATTATAATGGAACCTTTGCCGCTGTAGCAAGATTAGAAGCGATTAGAATTTTTGAAACACCCCACCTCCGTTAGGGTCACTCTCAAAGGGAATGCCCTAATTTTGGTGGAGGTTTATAAGTACAAGTCACAGATATACAAGACAGATATAAGAACACATATTTGTAAACAGCGGAAGAACAACAAACTTTATTTCATAAAGTCAAATACGTGTTACAACAACATCCTTTCCAAAAACATAACATAACACTTTCATAATCTGTCTTGAGTACATTATTTAAAGAAGCATAAATAAAACATAGATAAACTGCAAAAGCCCCATAGTGGATTGTCCAAAGCCATAGTTCAAAACAGGAAAGTCCAAGCAATACATTTCTCTTCTTCAAGCTGGATGTTGAGGTTGGTCAAGCTGCTGTGTTCCCTCCCTGAGGACCTGGGGGGGGGGGGAATGGAAGAAAGAAGACGAAAGAAAAGTAGAGTCAGACATAAAGCTTGAGTAAGTCTAGTACTATTTTGTCTATAAATAAAGAACTGGGTATGATAAGTATAAACAAGAAGTGGGCATGCACTATAAACTTGGTTAAGTTGTCTAGGGTCGAATATACTATCGTACCCCATGTTGATCTCTGAACCCATATAAACTAGTTTCCAACTGGCACCCCATAATCAGGGTGATGTGATCCATTCTATGATGATCGGCTCCTACTCGCATAGTTACATGTGTCTTACGGCCCCCGATGTTGTAGTTACCTATGCTGGTCCTACCATGGGGTGTATCAAGTCCCATAGTGGCGGCCCGACACAACCTTAGAGTGCACAGGTATGCTACTGGTGTCCAGTGCCTTATTTTTCTGCGCCGGAGTGTGTGCACGCCCGCACTCCGTTAGAACCTACACTGCTACACCACCGCCGTCGCTTTGACCTCTTACAATCAGCCCAGTAATCGTGCCCCACCCTGCCTAGTTTCAGGGTATCCTGATACACCTTTTAGGGTTACTGCTGAAAAGGGTCCCCCGTTACTAGGTTTTCTATCTCTAGCCAACATGCTAAGTTGGTTAAGTGTTTTCTACCTAACCCCGACCAGTCCGTTTAGTTTAGCATGTTCCATTTTGATTAAGTCTTTAGTTCACTTAATCCTAACAATCCTGACTCAGCCTTAATTGTCTTATTAAGGCCCTGACCTCTCACATTAGACAAGTATTGTTGTGGCTGCCTGTTGCCGGTTGGTTCCGGGCAGTCTTACGCCACAACTCAGTCTAACCTCGGGTTCTTATTGGGCTCCATGTTTAACCTCCCACATTGGATAGGTATTGTTGTGACTACTGGACAGCCGGGCGGTTCCGGGCAGGTTTACATCACAACTCAATCCAACCTCGGGTTAAACACATCGTATTTTCTACATTTACATATTTTGTCATTCCTCTTTATTTCTTATATGTAAATATTTGCGGCCCATTATTAAGTTAATGGTGTAAAGGTTACACCAATCATGGGCCCAACCCATTCTTGAACTTGGGCCCTTCTATTTTATATTTTCATTCATTAGTAAATTTAACCCAACGTTATTTTCCCCCGTTTTACACGTCCGTTTATATATATTGGGCTTAGCCTTTTAAAGCCCAATTTAGCCATGCGAAAAGCGGAGGCTTAAAGCGTGATTACATACACAAAGAGGGGAATGTGAGCGCATGAACTTGCAATACGACGTTGGAAATACAAAATAGAAACTGGTGTACTTGCATAGTGGTAACATAGGTGACATGAATCAAAGCATGTGAACTTGTAATTTAGATATCATTATTGTCACCTGAACCTATATTTTTATTTAGGCATAATGTCAAACATAAGCATGGCATAAATATTTCTAGCATAAGCATGGCATAATGTCAAACATAAGCATGGCATAATATCAAACATAAGCATGGCATAAGTATAGTTAAATTTGTTCACATAACCATGGCATAAATATTTCTAACATGAAATCATGATTCTTACTTTAGTCATGTAAACTTACAAAAAGGGACTTTTTGAACCTAACCTAGCCATGTACCACATATGTCATCATATAATTCTTGTAAACAATATAGACTTAACATGAATTTCAATTATGCCAAATATCAATCATAGCCTAGCCATATTCATAAGTTTGCAAATAGGTTTTCTAGTACAAAAGCATGGCTTAATACATGATGCCAAATTCTCAACATGATTTCATATGGATAATAACCAAACTTGTTCCAATTACTTACAAAATGATTTATGCACAAAAATATACATCGTGATGGCATAGTAGCAAAGCCCCAAACTTGCATGAATTTAAATCAACTACATACATGTAGCTTCAACATGGATTACATAATTTGCGAAATATTCCAAACGTATACTTGCATAGAACTACCGCATGTAGTTCTTTATAATGAATAACATAATTCATAAACGCACAAATATGAATTACTTTATTGCCACAATTCTAGCATACAAACCAACACAATTATTTGTTCATACCAAAGTAATACTCTACTTACAATGGTGTGATGAATTCTCTAATTTAGGGATTGAAGACGCAAATTCCTTTGTTGAATTGATTTGTTTAGGTTGCCTTAAGCTTTAGAATCTTCCTCCTAATCCTCTCTCTAGTTGGCGGCTACTCTTTGTCGTTCCTCAGCAACATGGCGGCTATGATCTTATTTTTGAATGAATAGATTAGGGTTTAGTCTAGGGTTGTTTATATAGAGGTTAGGAACTGATTAGGACCATTGATGTTGCCTGGATTGATCGTAGCCATTCATTCGATAGAGAGACCAATTAAAACTTGCCACCTAGCCCTAATGACAAAGCAGACCACAGAAAATCGACCAACATAGCATAGGCCAGCCGGGTTAGACTGGGCTCGACCTGGGTCTGGACCAGGTCGACATGCCTGTCGACAGCCCTGTCGACCTGGTTAGACCAGGTCGATAGCCCAGTCGACTTGGTGGGTCAGGCGGGTGTTTTTCTGCCCTGGCCCATTGGGCCCCATTTTCGAATTTAAACCTGATTTATTCTGTTTGAATTTAAACTTGATTCTCAAACTTCCGAAGGCCATATCTTCTTCATACGGACTCCGTTTTTTGAAAACTCGGATCTATTTCGCGTATTTTTCCGAGACGAACGTAATGGCATATCCCGTTTCCCTTAGTTCTTTGATTTCAGATTAATTATACTTTAATTTGTTAATTTCACAGTTATAGAATTTGCGGGGTGTTACATTCTCCCCCACTTAAAAGGATTTCGTCCCCGAAATCTTCAAGTTAGGAGGAATGTAAATCCTAACATCCAATCATCCATCTACTCATCCATCAAACACGAGCATCCATTGTCCTTAAAAGACTTCTATTGCTTCATGATCATATGCGAAGTGTGTGTATATGAACTTATCTAATGCAAAATCAGGCGGTCTACTGATTCAGTTGACCTCCTTAATGCGAATTATGTAAGTGCCATGAATCCATTATGTTTGCAAATTTTCCTATTTTTGATTTTACATGAGTGCACAATCATTCATTACAAATGCAACATCCATATGACAACACATTAAAGTTCAACCATATACGAATGCAAACATATATGCATATGCAATATGAAGTGATTAAGCCGATCTAAAACCTAGATTGTGTGTGTATATGCAACCACGAGCAACCACTAGCAATCACTTGCAACCACTTGCAACCATCATCCATAACATGTTTCAACTACATGTTTCCATCCAAAGGGTTTCTACCTAAAAGATACGGTCGAGGAAATATACCTAAAAAGATAGATAAAAGCGCAACTTAAGGAAAAAGAGAGATCAAGGATGTACCCTCGAACAGAAAAGGGTAGGCAGTACGTATTCTAGCTTCAGTTTCCCAAGTCGCGTCTCCCTCGGCGTCGCTCCACTGAACTTTGACGAGCTTGACTTCGCGGTTGCGTAGCTTCTTCACTTCCGTTCCTAAGATGCGGGTTGGAACTTTTCTTATGGTTGCTTCGCGTTCCACTTCGGCCTCTTCGAGGATATTTGGCTCTACCACTTCGGCTGACTCATGTAGACATTTTCGGAGATGTGAAACGTGAAAAACGTTGTGGACTCCAGCCAACTTCTCGGGTAGCTCTAATCTATAGGCCATCTTCCCAATTTTCTCGATAATAGGGAATGGCCCTACGAACCTTGGTGCAAGTTTCCCTGTGGTTCCAAAACGAACAACGTTCCTTAGCGGTGATACCTTGAGAAAAACTCTGTCTCCAACTTCAAATTCAAGGTCGGTTCTCCTTTTGTCGGCGTAGGACTTTTGTCTGTCTTGGGCCGTCTTCATCCTTCTTCGTATTAAGTCTACTTTCTCTGAGGTCTCTCGGATCATATCTGGTCCAAGTATGAGCTTATCCGTGGACTCCCACCAACAAGTGGGCGATCAGCACGGTCTTCCATATAAAGCTTCGAAGGGCGCCATTCCGATGGTTGCTTGATAGCTGTTGTTGTAGGAAAATTCCACCAAAGGAAGGTGGTCTTCCCATGTCCCTCCGAAGTCAAGGACGCATAGCCTTAGAAGGTCTTCCAAAACTCTGTTCACTCTCTCCGTTTGGCCGTCGGTTTGGGGATGATAAGCTGTGCTCAAGCATAACTGCGTTCCTACTGCTTCTTGCAGACTCCGCCAAAACTCACTGGTGAAGATGGGGTCTCGGTCACTAACAATGCTAGATGGTATTCCATGGAGTCGAACGATTTCCTTGAGATAAAGTGATGCTAGGGATGAGGCAGTTCTCTTACTTTTGACAGGTAAAAAGTGGGCGCTTTTAGTAAGCCTATCCACTATTACCCAAATGCTAGTGTTGCCTCTCCTAGACCTAGGCAGCCCATCGATGAAGTCCATTGAGATGTTATCCCACTTCCACTGCGGGACCTCTAGAGGATGTAGTAGTCCGCCAGGCTTTTTCTGTTCCGCTTTAACCTGTTGGCACACCATACACTTAGAAACGAACTCTGCCACGTCCTTTTTCATGCCGTTCCAGAAGAAAGTCCTTTTTATATCTTTGTACATTTTATCTCCTCCTGGGTGTATCGTCATCTTGGAATGATGTGCTTCCTCGAGAACCTTCTTTATTAAATCTTTTGTCTGTGGGACGCATAGTCTACCGTCTCGCCTTAGCAAACCCTTATCGTCGATGGAGTATCTGTTGAGGTGACTTGAAGTCTCACCCCTAATTAGCATATCAATCATTTCCACAAGCTGAGGGTCTTCGCGTTGTGCTGCCCCGACTGAATCCACTAAAGTTGGGCGCACTTCGAGAGATGCTAGCAAGCCCGGTACGAAATCGGAGGAAGGCCTAAAGTCGAAGCTGGCTATAAACTCTAGGCTTTGTCTTTCAACAAACAACGGGCTTAGGGTCAATTTCTTTCGGCTCAACGCGTCTGCCACTACGTTGCCTTTGCCCGGAGTGTAGGAGATTTCGAAATCGTACGAGGCAAGAAACTCCATCCACCTTTGTTGCCTCAAGTTAAGATCCTTCTGCGAGAAAAGACATTTCAACGATTTATGGTCAGTGTAAAGTTCGAACTTCTCACCTAGGAGATAGTGTCGCCAAGACTTGAGTGCAAAGACGATGGCGGCTAACTCAAGATCGTGGGTTGGGTAGTTCTTTTCGTGCACCTTCAATTGCCTCCCTCCATAAGCTACTACCCTTCCTTCTTGCATTAAGACGGCGCCTAGCCCTGTCCCACATGCATCCGTATAAACAGTGAACATTTTGCTCCCATCTGGCAGCGTCAAAACTGGGGCTGTTGTAAGAGCCCTCTTCAGTCGTTGGAAAGCAAACTCGCAATCCAAGTCCCAATTGAACACTAGATTCTTCTTAGTTAATTTCGTGAGCGGAGCTGAGATTTTCGCAAAATCCCTTATAAACTTTCGATAGAAACCTGCTAGTCCTAGGAAGCTTCGGACCTCAGTTGCATTCCTTGGTGTCTTCCAATCTTGTACCGCCACTACCTTAGCGGGGTCCACTGCTAACCCTTGTTTGGATACTATGTGCCCAAGAAACCTCACCTCTTCTCTCCAAAAGTGGCATTTGGAGAATTTGGCTTTTAGTTGATGGACTCGCAAAGTTTCCATGATTGCCCTTAAGTGCTGAGCATGTTCCTCTTCACTCTTTGAGAAGATAAGGATATCATCTACGAAGACCACTACGAATTTGTTGAGGAAATCTCTAAATACCCTACTCATCAGGTCCACGAAATAAGCAGGTGCATTTGTCAAGCCGAAGGGCATGACAAGCCATTCAAAGAAGCCGTCTGGGGTTCTGAAAGCCGTTTTATCGATGCTATCTTCAGCCACCCTTAGCTGATGAAAACCGGTTGCTAAATCGAGTTGGGAGAAAACAGACGCTCCTACGAGCTGGTCAAATAAATCGTCAATTCTAGGGAGAGGGTGCCTATTCTTTTTCGTTAGCTTGTTGAGCTCCCTATAGTCAACACATAGACGGAGTGAACCATCCGCCTTTGTAGCGAACACCACTGGAGCGCCCCATTCTGAAATGCTCCTCCTAATGAACCCCTTTTCTAGAAGCTCTTTAATCTGTTTACTGAGCTCTTCCCTTTCTCGTGGAGCCATGTGTCTAACGGGCAACGCAACGGGCTTTACATTATCTACAAGATATATGCGGAAGTCTATTTCCCGCTTCGGAGGCAAGCCCTTCACCTCTTCAAAGACATCCGGATATTCCCGGACTACTCTAACTGATTGCAAATTTTTAACAGAGGCATCTAGCGATTCAAGATAACTAAGCATAACCGCATACGAGGGATTACAAGAAATTTCCAAAGTATTACCGAGCTGGGTTAGGAGCCTAACAACCCTTTTCTCACAATCAAGGATGGCCCCATTACTGGATAGCCAATCCATACCCAAAATCAAACCATACCCCGAAAAGCCCAAAACAAAGGCACTACATTGAAATTCTACGCTTAGAATAGAGATTTTCAATCCCACACAGATCATAGACAAATGAGCTGGGCCCCCAATTGGGTTTGAAACAATTAAGGGGTCCTCTACCATACTAGTTTTTAGGTGCAGAGATTCTACTAAAGCAGACGAGATAAAGGAGTGTGATGCGCCAGAATCAAATAAAGTGCGAACGGGGTGATCATAAAGATAAACTACACTTTCTACAGAAGTATTTATACCTCGCTGTTGCAGAGGTGGCGCTTCTAGCACATGAACCTGTGCCCCTGGGGTGGATCCAGCCCTCTGCCCCTGTCCTCGTTTCTTTGGGCAGTCCTTAGCCCTATGGCCTGTCTCACCGCAAGAAAAGCACCCGCCATTCTCCTTGGCCTTCTTTTTCCGGCAGTCCTTTACTAAGTGCTCCACTTTGCCACAGAAATTACACTTCCTCTTCTCTTTGTTGCCTTTCCCGCCTTTCTTAAAGTCTGTCTTTTTAGGCTGCAAACCCTCCTTCTTCTTGCCCTTATCCTCTTCATTCAGCAATGCCATTTGCACCAATCTTTCATACGTGGCTCCCATGGGTATATGGGTCATGGCCAAACTGTGTAATGGCTCATTCAACCCTTTGACGAAACGGAGAGCCTTCTTGTGCGGGGTGTTGACTAGGTCAAGCCCAAACCTAGCCAGCTCATCGAACTGATTCACATACTCTCGGACTGTCTTGTCCCCTTGCTTAAGAAATAAGAATTTTTCCAACTGCAAACTCCTTTCCGCATCTGAGAGAAATTTGGTCTCAAACCTTGCCCTAAAGTCCTCCCATGTCTCCACTGGTCTTTCAGCATTAGTGACTTCCCACCAGTAGGAAGCCTCGCCCTTCAATAGCCATACTGCCAATTGTACTTTTTGTCTATCTTCTACCTCAAAGATGATGAATAGGTCCTCCGTTTCTTTCAGCCAATTTCTAGCTGCCACGAAGGACTCAGTTCCATGGAAATCCCTTCCTCCCATAGCTTTAAAATCTTTACATATCTTAGCAAAAGTGTTTCCCCGAGGAGGAGGTGGAGGAAAAGGTGCTGCTGCAGCTGGATGATTTCCTGCAGCTGGGGGAGGAGGAACGGTAGGACCTGGCTGAGTGGCCCTTGCTTCTAAGAACCGTCTAAACCAACCAGGTATTGGCACCCCTTCTGGCAAGTTAAGATCTTCGGACATGCTGAAACAAAAAGGATAGATTCAAAACTAAGGATAAGAGATAGTACCTATGGCTTTGGGGAGTGGACTTTGCCTTTTTAAAAATAATATTTTTCTTTTAAAAATGCTTCTTTAAATTCCTTTTTGAAAACAATCAGAGTGGCGCAGCGGAAGTGTGTTGGGCCCATAACCTACAGGTCCTAAGATCGAAACTTGGCTCTGATACCAAGTGAAACACCCCACCTCCGTTAGGGTCACTCTCAAAGGGAATGCCCTAATTTTGGTGGAGGTTTATAAGTACAAGTCACAGATACACAAGACAGATATAAGAACACATATTTGTAAACAGCGGAAGAACAACAAACTTTATTTCATAAAGTCAAATACGTGTTACAACAACATCCTTTCCAAAACCATAACATAACACTTTCATAATCTGTCTTGAGTACATTATTTAAAGAAGCATAAATAAAACATAGATAAACTGCAAAAGCCCCATAGTGGATTGTCCAAAGCCATAGTTCAAAACAGGAAAGTCCAAGCAATACATTTCTCTTCTTCAAGCTGGATGTTGAGGTTGGTCAAGCTGCTGTGTTCCCTCCCTGAGGACCTGGGGGGGAAACGGAAGAAAGAAGACGAAAGAAAAGTAGAGTCAGACATAAAGCCCGAGTAAGTCTAGTACTATTTTGTCTATGAATAAAGAACTGGGTATGATAAGTATAAACAAGAAGTGGGCAAGCACTATAAACTTGGTTAAGTTGTCTAGGGTCGAATAGACCATCGTACCCCATGTTAATCTCTGAACCCATATAAACTAGTTTCCAACTGGCACCCCATAATCAGGGTGATGTAATCCATTCTACGATGATCAGCTCCTACTCGCATAGTTACATGTGTCTTACGGCCCCCGATGTTGTAGTTACCTATGCTGGTCCCACCATGGGGTGTATCAAGTCCCATAGTGGCAACCCGACACAACCTTAGAGTGCACAGGTATGCTACTAAGTGAATGCGTATAAGTAAATTACTCCTAATTTATAACTGTGAAACACCACCTTTCACTTGGTAATTTACAAAATTAGGTCCACGAAGTAATTTACTTAAAGTCTGTCTTTTTAGGCTGCAAACCCTCCTAATGAACCCCTTGCTTAAGAAATAAGAATTTTTCCAACTGCAAACTTCTTTCCGCATCTGAGAGAAATTTAGTCTCAAACCTTGTCCTAAAGTCCTCCCATGTCTCCACTGGTCTTTCAGCATTAGTGACTTCCCACCAGTTGGAAGCCTCGCCCTTCAATAGCCATACTGCCAATTGTACTTTTCTAGCGAGGTATAAATACTTCTGTAGAAAGTGTAGTTTATCTTTATGATCACCCCGTTCGCACTTTATTTGATTCTGGCGCATCACACTCCTTTATCTCGTCTGCTTTAGTAGAATCTCTGCACCTAAAAACTAGTATGGTAGAGGACCCCTTAATTGTTTCAAACCCAATTGGGGGCCCAGCTCATTTGTCTATGATCTGTGTGGGATTGAAAATCTCTATTCTAAGCGTAGAATTTCAATGTAGTGCCTTTGTTTTGGGCTTTTCGGGGTATGGTTTGATTTTGGGTATGGATTGGCTATCCAGTAATGGGGCCATCCTTGATTGTGAGAAAAGGGTTGTTAGGCTCCTAACCCAGCTCGGTAATACTTTGGAAATTTCTTGTAATCCCTCGTATGCGGTTATGCTTAGTTATCTTGAATCGCTAGATGCCTCTGTTGAAAATTTGCAATCAGTTAGAGTGGTCCGGGAATATCCGAATGTCTTCGAAGAGGTGAAGGGCTTGCCTCCGAAGCGGGAAATAGACTTCCGCATATATCTTGTAGATAATGCAAAGCCCGTTGCATTGCCCGTTAGACACATGGCTCCACGAGAAAGGAAAGAGCTCAGTAAACAGATTAAAGAGCTTCTAGAAAAGGGGTTCATTAGGAGGAGCATTTCAGAATGGGGCGCTCCAGTGGTGTTCGCTACAAAGGCGGATGGTTCACTCCGTCTATGTGTTGACTATAGGGAGCTCAACAAGCTAACAAAAAAGAATAGGCACCCTCTCCCTAGAATTGACGATTTATTTGACCAGCTCGTAGGAGCGTCTGTTTTCTCCCAACTCGATTTAGCAACCGGTTTTCATCAGCTAAGGGTGGCTGAAGATAGCATCGATAAAACGGCTTTCAGAACCCCAGACGGCTTCTTTGAATGGCTTGTCATGCCCTTCGGCTTGACAAATGCACCTGCTTATTTCGTGGACCTGATGAGTAGGGTATTTAGAGATTTCCTCAACAAATTCGTAGTGCTCTTCGTAGATGATATCCTTATCTTCTCAAAGAGTGAAGAGGAACATGCTCAGCACTTAAGGGCAATCATGGAAACTTTGCGAGTCCATCAACTAAAAGCCAAATTCTCCAAATGCCACTTTTGGAGAGAAGAGGTGAGGTTTCTTGGGCACATAGTATCCAAACAAGGGTTAGCAGTGGACCCCGCTAAGGTAGTGGCGGTACAAGATTGGAAGACACCAAGGAATGCAACTGAGGATCGAAGCTTCCTAGGACTAGCAGGTTTCTATCGAAAGTGTATAAGGGATTTTGCGAAAATCTCAGCTCCGCTCACGAAATTGACTAAGAAGAATCTAGTGTTCAATTGGGATTTGGATTGCGAGTTTGCTTTCCAACGACTGAAAAGGGCTCTCACAACAGCCCCAGTTTTGACGCTGCCAGATGGGAGCAAGATGTTCACTGTTTATACGGATGCATGTGGGACAGGGCTAGGCGCCGTCTTAATGCAAGAAGGAAGGGTAGTAGCTTATGGCGGGAGGCAATTGAAGGTGCACGAAAAGAACTACCCAACCCACGATCTTGAGTTAGCCGCCATCGTCTTTGCACTCAAGTCTTGGCGACACTATCTCCTAGGTGAGAAGTTCGAACTTTACACTGACCATAAATCGTTGAAATATCTTTTCTCGCAGAAGGATCTTAACTTGAGGCAACAAAGGTGGATGGAGTTTCTTGCCTCGTACGATTTCGAAATCTCCTACACTCCGGGCAAAGGCAACGTAGTGGCAGACGCGTTGAGCCGAAATAAATTGACCCTAAGCCCGTTGTTTGTTGAAAGACAAAGCCTAGAGTTTATAGCCAGCTTCGACTTTAGGCCTTCCTCCGATTTCGTACCGGGCTTGCTAGCATCTCTCGAAGTGCGCCCAACTTTAGTGGATTCAGTCGGGGCAGCACAACGCGAAGACCCTCAGCTTGTGGAAATGATTGATAGGCTAATTAGGGGTGAGACTTCAAGTCACCTCAACAGATACTCCATCGACGATAAGGGTTTGCTAAGGCGAGACGGTAGACTATGCGTCCCACAGACAAAAGATTTAATAAAGAAGGTTCTCGAGGAAGCACATCATTCCAAGATGACGATACACCCAGGCGGAGATAAAATGTACAAAGATATAAAAAGGACTTTCTTCTGGAACGGCATGAAAAAGGACGTGGCAGAGTTCGTTTCTAAGTGTATGGTGTGCCAACAGGTTAAAGCGGAACAGAAAAAGCCTGGCGGACTACTACATCCTCTAGAGGTCCCGCAGTGGAAGTGGGATAGCATCTCAATGGACTTCATCGATGGGCTGCCTAGGTCTAGGAGAGGCAACACTAGCATTCGGGTAATAGTGGATAGGCTTACTAAAAGCGCCCACTTTTTACCTGTCAAAAGAAAAAGAACTGCCTCATCCCTAGCATCACTTTATCTCAAGGAAATCGTTCGACTCCATGGAATACCATCTAGCATTGTTAGTGACCGAGACCCCATCTTCACCAGTGAGTTTTGGCGGAGTCTGCAAGAAGCAGTAGGAACGCAGTTATGCTTGAGCACAGCTTATCATCCCCAAACCGACGGCCAAACGGAGAGAGTGAACAGAGTTTTGGAAGACCTTCTAAGGCTATGCGTCCTTGACTTCGGAGGGACATGGGAAGACCACCTTCCTTTGGTGGAAATTGCCTACAACAACAGCTATCAAGCAACCATCGGAATGGCGCCCTTCGAAGCTTTATATGGAAGACCGTGCCGATCGCCCACTTGTTGGTGGGAGTCCACGGATAAGCTCATACTTGGACCAGATATGATCCGAGAGACCTCAGAGAAAGTAGACTTAATACGAAGAAGGATGAAGACGGCCCAAGACAGACAAAAGTCCTACGCCGACAAGAGGAGGACCGACCTTGAATTTGAAGTTGGAGATAGAGTTTTTCTCAAGGTATCACCGCTAAGGAACGTTGTTCGTTTTGGAACCACAGGAAAACTGGACACCAGTAGCATACCTGTGCACTCTAAGGTTGTGTCGGGTTGCCACTATGGGACTTGATACACCCCATGGTGGGACCAGCATAGGTAACTACAACATCGGGGGCCGTAAGACGCATGTAACTATGCGAGTAGGAGCCGATCATCGTAGAATGGATCACATCACCCTGATTATGGGGTGCCAGTTGGAAACTAGTTTATATGGGTTCAGAGATTAACATGGGGTACGATGGTCTATTCGACCCTAGACAACTTAACCAAGTTTATAGTGCTTGCCCACTTCTTGTTTATACTTATCATACCCAGTTCTTTATTCATAGACAAAATAGTACTAGACTTACTCAGGCTTTATGTCTGACTCTACTTTTATTTCGTCTTCTTTCTTCCGTTCCCCCCCCCCCCCCCAGGTCCTCAGGGAGGGAACACAGCAGCTTGACCAACCTCAACATCCAGCTTGAAGAAGAGAAATGTATTGCTTGGACTTTCCTGTTTTGAACTATGGCTTTGGACAATCCACTATGGGGCTTTTGCAGTTTATCTATGTTTTATTTATGCTTCTTTAAATAATGTACTCAAGACAGATTATGAAAGTGTTATGTTATGTTTTTGGAAAGGATGTTGTTGTAACACGTATTTGACTTTATGAAATAAAGTTTGTTGTTCTTCCGCTGTTTACAAATATGTGTTCTTATATCTGTCTTGTATATCTGTGACTTGTACTTA
This sequence comes from Allium sativum, assembly GCA_030737875.1. NCBI lineage: Eukaryota > Viridiplantae > Streptophyta > Magnoliopsida > Asparagales > Amaryllidaceae > Allium > Allium sativum. Next base: position 537,763,039 of record CM060926.1, read on the forward strand.
TGAAACACCCCACCTCCGTTAGGGTCACTCTCAAAGGGAATGCCCTAATTTTGGTGGAGGTTTAAAGCGTGATTACATACACAAAAAGGGGAAGGTGAGCGCATGAACTTGCAATATGACGTTGGAAATATAAAATAGAAACTGGTGTACTTGCATAGTGGTAACATATACTTTGGTCATAAGGCATAGGTGACATATATTTATTTTGGAAATGGAGGTTAGGAACTTCACAATCGTGAAGATAAATTGGTTAAGATACAGTGGAGTAAAGCTCAAGAAGGCTAGATACTAGCAACATGCCCTTTTTCCTTAAGGGTGCATCCTTGATTTCTCTGTTTAGGAGCTTTACGCGTAGTTGTTTCTCTCTTTCCAAAGTATATCCTCTAGGTTGTATCTGCGATCCTTAGGTAGAAGCAAATGGATGTAAACATGTATTTGAAACATGTTATGGTTGAATGGTTGCAAGTGGTTGCAAATGGTTGCTCGTGGATGCATATGCATACGTATTAGGCACTAGATCAAGTTCGGACGCTCTCATATTGCATTTACATATTTGCATTTGTTTATAAGTTGAACTTGATATGATATCATATGGACGTTGCATATGGATGAATGGCTGTGCACGCATGTAGTATTTACATGACTAGGGATGTTTGCATGCATGATTGGACGCATGGCACTAACATGATTTGCATTAAGGAGGTCAACTGAATCAGTAGACCGCCTGATTTTGCATTAGATAGAGACATATACACACACTATGCATATGAACATGAAAGCATTAGAAGTCTTTTAAGGACAATGAATGCCTGTGATTGAATGGTTGAGTAGATGGGTGATTGGATGGTAGGACACATTCTTCCTAACTTGAAGATTTCGGGGACGAAATCCTTTTAAGTGGGGGAGAATGTAACACCCCGTAATTCTGTGACATTAAGATTCAAATCAAAGTTTCAAGTGAAGAATTCAAAGGCTAGCTCAAACAAGTTTCAAGCAACGACGCACGAATCATAGCCACGCTTTCCTTCTTTTCTAGATCTATTTTCTGTAAGTTGGTTATTTCTAGATCTGAATATTTTGTTTTATTTGTGACATGAAATTAAAGGAATAAAGGAATATGCCAAATCTCTCTCTCTCTTCGAATCTGTGTTTATACTCTTGGACTGAATTAAGAACTGTTATGATTCGAGGACAAATAAGACTGTAACCGTGACTATGACTATAGAACTGTGGCCTTTGAAAGCATATGCCTTTGGACTATGACATAAGCCTTTGATTTTGGGACATATAAACATTGCCTATGACAATGACTTAGGACTATGGGAATTATTTTCCCTTTTGGACTATGAACATCGCCTATATTGCCTATGACCATGGACATTACTTATGACTAAGAACATAAGCCTTTGAATTAGACATAAACTATTGCTTATGACATAATGAGGACAATTGTGATTTTGACACCCATGATTCATGATTAGGAAAATATTGCTTTAGTTTGGTGATTGTGAAATTGGGTCTATACCCAATTATTTATTCTACCTGTTCCTTGGTTTTTTTTCTTTGGTTTTAAGACAGTGGGAATTTACCTATTAAGTTAGGTCTACCCACGTTCTTGAACCTATTTTGCCCATTCTTTGGTTTTAAGACAGTGGGAATTTACCTATTTAGTTAGGTCTACCCATATTCTTGAACCTACATTGTTATCCAAACCTTTTTATGCCAATTATTCCTTCTTGTCATTTTGATTCATTCCCTTTTTATCTACGAATCTAGATTTATTTATAATCTAGGTTGAATCACGATTATTCGAACGGTGGGAATGCGATTTGGGGAAAAACATGGAAATGAATATGAACGTAATTGTAAACTAATGCTTAAAGGACTGCCGCATATACTAAGCCCAATATATATAAACGGACTTCGCATATGATCATGAGTAGATGGATGATTCATTATATAATTTACATATGGATCATAAGTAAATTAGGAGTAATTTACTTATAGAATTCGTCATAAATTAGTGCTCTAAGGTTTTTCACTTGGTAATTTACAAAATTACTTATCAGGTCCACCATAACATAACATAATTTATAACTAATGTCTTTTTAGGTTTTCTAATCTGTTCATTAATGCACAGACATTAATTACTTCGTCATAACACAGATTAGAAATTACTCCTAATATACCAAAGTAATGCTCTGATACCAAGTGAAACACCCCACCTCCGTTAGGGTCACTCTCAAAGGGAATGCCCTAATTTTGGTGGAGGTTTATAAGTACAAGTCACAGATATACAAGACAGATATAAGAACACGTATTTGTAAACAGCGGAAGAACAACAAACTTTATTTCATAAAGTCAAATACGTGTTACAACAACATCCTTTCCAAAAACATAACATAACACTTTCATAATCTGTCTTGAGTACATTATTTAAAGAAGCATAAATAAAACATAGATAAACTGCAAAAGCCCCATAGTGGATTGTCCAAAGCCATAGTTCAAAACAGGAAAGTCCAAGCAATACATTTCTCTTCTTCAAACTGGATGTTGAGGTTGGTCAAGCTGCTGTGTTCCCTCCCTGAGGACCTGGGGGGGGGGAACGGAAGAAAGAAGACGAAAGAAAAGTAGAGTCAGACATAAAGCCTGAGTAAGTCTAGTACTATTTTGTCTATGAATAAAGAACTGGGTATGATAAGTATAAACAAGAAGTGGGCAAGCACTATAAACTTGGTTAAGTTGTCTAGGGTCGAATAGACCATCGTACCCCATGTTAATCTCTGAACCCATATAAACTAGTTTCCAACTGGCACCCCATAATCAGAGTGATGTGATCCATTCTACGATGATCGGCTCCTACTCGCATAGTTACATGTGTCTTACGGCCCCCGATGTTGTAGTTACCTATGCTGGTCCCACCATGGGGTGTATCAAGTCCCATAGTGGCAACCCGACACAACCTTAGAGTGCACAGGTATGCTACTGGTGTCCAGTGCCTTATTTTTCTGCGCCGGAGTGTGTGCACGCCCGCACTCCGTTAGAACCTACACTGCTACACCACCGCCGTCGCTTTTGACCTCTTACAATCAGCCCAGTAATCGTGCCCCACCCTGCCTAGTTTCAGGGTATCCTGATACACCTTCTAGGGTTAGTGCTGAAAAGGGTCCCCCGTTACTAGGTTTTCTATCTCTAGCCAACATGCTAAGTTGGTTAAGTGTTTTCTAACCTAACCCCCACCAGTCCGTTTAGTTTAGCATGTTCCATTTTGATTAAGTCTTTAGTTCACTTAATCCTAACAATCCTGACTCAGCCTTAATTGTCTTATTAAGGCCCTGACCTCTCACATTAGACAGGTATTGTTGTGGCTGCCTGTTGCCGGTTGGTTCCGGGCAGTCTTACGCCACAACTCAGTCTAACCTCGGGTCCTTATTGGGCTCCATGTTTAACCTCCCACATTGGATAGGTATTGTTGTGACTACTGGATAGCCGGGCGGTTCCGGGCAGGTTTACATCACAACTCAATCCAACCTCGGGTTAAACACATCGTATTTTCTACATTTACATATTTTGTCATTCCTCTTTATTTCTTATATGTAAATATTTGCGGCCCATTATTAAGTTAATGGTGTAAAGGTTACACCAATCATGGGCCCAACCCATACTTGAATTTGGGCCCTTCTATTTTATATTTTCATTCATTAGTAATTTTAACCCAACGTTATTTTCCCCCGTTTTACACGTCCGTTTATATATATTGGGCTTAGCCTTTTAAAGCCCAATTTAGCCATGCGAAAAGGGGAGGCTTAAAGCGTGATTACATACACAAAAAGGGGAAGGTGAGCGCATGAACTTGCAATATGACGTTGGAAATATAAAATAGAAACTGGTGTACTTGCATAGTGGTAACATATACTTTGGTCATAAGGCATAGGTGACATGCATCAAACCATGTAAACTTAAGATAAGAATCTAAATTAGGTGTCACATAGTCTTAACTACAACATAGACCTATGTTCTTATTTAGGCATAATGTCAAACATAAACAAATCATGTTCATAAGGTTTCTACATGTTTACAAAGGGGATACTTTGTTACTAACACAAAAGCATAGTTCAACTTCATCATGATTTAAGTCTAATCACATAACGATGGTATAAATATACTTATGCATAAATATTCCTAAACATGGTGTTTGCTTTAAACTTGCAAAAAGGGATTTTTGAGTCTAACCTAGCCATGCCTCACATATGTCATCATATAATTCTTGTAAACAAGATAGACTTAATCATGGATTTTAATTATGCCAAATATCATTCATAGCCTAGCCATATTCATAAGTTTGCAAATAGGTTTTCTAGTACAAAAGCATGGCTTAATACATGATGTCCAATTCTCAACATAATTTCATATGGATTATAATAACCCAAACTTATTCCAATTACTTACAAAATGATTTATGCACAAAAATATACATCATGATGGCATAATAGCAAAACCCCAAATTTGCATGAATTTAAATTAATCAACTACATACATGTAGTTTCAACATGAATTACATCATTCGCGAATATTCCAAACGTATACTTGCACAGAACTACCGCATGTAGTTCTTTATAATGAATAACATAATTCAAGAATATCCAAACGTATATAATCTTTCAAATTGATAAGAACGCACAAATATGAATTACTTTATTGCCACAATTCTAGCATACAAACCAACACAATTATTTGTTCATACCAAAGTAATACTCTACTTACAATGGTGTGACGAACTCTCCAATTAAGAAATATGATTCCTTTGTTGAATTGATTTGATTTAGGTCGCTTTAAGCTTTAGAATTTTCCTCCTAATCCTCTCTCTAGTTGGCGGCTACTCTTTGTGGTTCCTCAGCAACATGGCGGCTATGATCTTATTTTTGAATGAATAGATTAGGGTTTAGTCTAGGGTTGTTTATATAGAGGTTAGGAACTGATTAGGACCATTGATGTTGCCTGGATTGATCGTAGCCATTCATTCGATAGAGAGACCAATTAAAACTTGCCACCTAGCCCTAATGACAAAGCAGACCACAGAAAATCGACCAACATAGCATAGGCCAGCCGGGTTAGACTGGGCTCGACCTGGGTCTGGACCAGGTCGACATGCCTGTCGACAGCCCTGTCGACCTGGTTAGACCAGGTCGACAGCCCAGTCGACTTGGTGGGTCAGGCTGGTGTTTTTCCGCCCTGGCCCATTGGGCCCCATTTTCGAATTTAAACCTGATTTATTCTGTTTGAATTTAAACTTGATTCTCAAACTTCCGAAGGCCATATCTTCTTCATGCGGACTCCGTTTTTCGAAAACTCGGACTCTATTTCGCGTATTTTTCCGAGACGAACGCAATGGCGTATCCCGTTTCCCTTAGTTCTTTGATTTCAGATTAATTATACTTTAATTTGTTAATTTCACAGTTATAGAATTTGCGGGGTGTTACATTCTCCCCCACTTAAAAGGATTTCGTCCCCGAAATCTTCAAGTTAGGAGGAATGTAAATCCTAACATCCAATCATCCATCTACTCATCCATCAAACACGAGCATCCATTGTCCTTAAAAGACTTCTAATGCTTCATGATCATATGCGAAGTGTGTGCGGCAGTCCTTTAAGCATATGCGGCAGTCCGTTTATATATATTGGGCTTAGTATATGCGGCATAACTTTAAGCATCATAAGGGAAGGTGAGTGCATGAACTTGCAATATGACGTTGGAAATATAAAATAGAAACTGGTGTACTTGCATAGTGGTAACATATACTTTGGTCATAAGGCATAGGTGACATGCATCAAACCATGTAAACTATGGCTTTGGACAATCCACTATGGGGCTTTTGCAGTTTATCTATGTTTTATTTATGCTTCTTTAAATAATGTACTCAAGACAGATTATGAAAGTGTTATGTTATGTTTTTGGAAAGGATGTTGTTGTAACACGTATTTGACTTTATGAAATAAAGTTTGTTGTTCTTCCGCTGTTTACAAATATGTGTTCTTATATCTGTCTTGTATATCTGTGACTTGTACTTATAAACCTCCACCAAAATTAGGGCATTCCCTTTGAGAGTGACCCTAACGGACCAGGTCGAGCCCAGTCTAACCCGGCTGGCCTATTCTCTATGTGGTCGATTTTGTGTGGTCTGCTTTGTCACTAGGGCTAGGTGGCAAGTTTTAATTGGTCTCTCTATCGAATGAATGGCTACGATCAATCCAGGCAACATCAATGGTCCTAATCAGTTCCTAACCTCTATATAAACAACCCTAGACTAAACCCTAATCTATTCATTCAAAAATAAGATCATAGCCGCCATGTTGCTGAGGAACGACAAAGAGTAGCCGCCAAATAGAGAGAGGATTAGGAGGAAAATTCTAAAGCTTAAAGAGACCTAAATCAAATCAATTCAACAAAGGAATCATATTTCTTAATTGGAGAGTTCGTCACACCATTGTAAGCAGAGTATTACTTTGGTATGAACAAATAATTGTGTTGGTTTGTATGCTAGAATTGTGGCAATAAAGTAATTCATATTTGTGCGTTCTTATCAATTTGAAAGATTATATACGTTTGGATATTCTTGAATTATGTTATTCATTATAAAGAACTACATGCGGTAGTTCTATGCAAGTATACGTTTGGAATATTCGCGAATGATGTAATTCATGTTGAAACTACATGTATGTAGTTGATTAATTTAAATTCATGCAAGTTTGGGGTTTTGCTATAATGCATCATGATGTATATTTTTGTGCATAAATCATTTTGTAAGTAATTGGAATAAGTTTGGGTTATTATAATCCGTATGAAATTATGTTGAGAATTGGGCATCATGTATTAAGCCATGCTTTTGTACTAGAAAACCTATTTGCAAACTTATGAATATGGCTAGGCTATGATTGATATTTGGCATAATTGAAATTCATGTTAAGTCTATATTGTTTACAAGAATTATATGATGACATATGTGGTACATGGCTAGGTTAGGTTCAAAAAGTCCCTTTTTGTAAGTTTACATGACTAAAGTAAGAATCATGATTTCATGTTAGAAATATTTATGCCATGGTTATGTGAACAAATTTAACTATACTTATGCCATGCTTATGTTTGAAATTATGCCATGCTTATGTTTGACATTATGCCTAAATAAAAATATAGGTTCAGGTGACAATAATGATATCTAAATTACAAGTTCACTTGGTATCGGAGCCTAACAACCCTTTTCTCACAATCAAGGATGGCCCCATTACTGGATAGCCAATCCATACCCAAAATCAAACCATACCCCGAAAAGCCCAAAACAAAGGCACTACATTGAAATTCTACGCTTAGAATAGAGATTTTCAATCCCACACAGATCATAGACAAATGAGCTGGGCCCCCAATTGGGTTTGAAACAATTAAGGGGTCCTCTACCATACTAGTTTTTAGGTGCAGAGATTCTACTAAAGCAGACGAGATAAAGGAGTGTGATGCGCCAGAATCAAATAAAGTGCGAACGGGGTGATCATAAAGATAAACTACACTTTCTACACTTTCTAGGATTACTGGGCTGATTGTAAGAGGACACGATTACATATTTTGCTAAGATATGTAGAGGACTGCCGGAAAAAGAAGGCCAAGGAGAATGGTGGGTGCTTTTCTTGCGGTGAGACGGGCCACAGGGCTAAGGACTGCCCAAAGAAACGAGGACAGGGGCAGAGGGCTGGATCCACCCCAGGGGCACAGGTTCATGTGCTAGAAGCGCCACCTCTGCAACAGCGAGGTATAAATACTTCTGTAGAAAGTGTAGTTTATCTTTATGATCACCCCGTTCGCACTTTATTTGATTCTGGCGCATCACACTCCTTTATCTCGTCTGCTTTAGTAGAATCTCTGCACCTAAAAACTAGTATGGTAGAGGACCCCTTAATTGTTTCAAACCCAATTGGGGGCCCAGCTCATTTGTCTATGATCTGTGTGGGATTGAAAATCTCTATTCTAAGCGTAGAATTTCAATGTAGTGCCTTTGTTTTGGGCTTTTCGGGGTATGGTTTGATTTTGGGTATGGATTGGCTATCCAGTAATGGGGCCATCCTTGATTGTGAGAAAAGGGTTGTTAGGCTCCTAACCCAGCTCGGTAATACTTTGGAAATTTCTTGTAATCCCTCGTATGCGGTTATGCTTAGTTATCTTGAATCGCTAGATGCCTCTGTTGAAAATTTGCAATCAGTTAGAGTAGTCCGGGAATATCCGGATGTCTTTGAAGATGTGAAGGGCTTGCCTCCGAAGCGGGAAATAGACTTCCGCATATATCTTGTAGATAATGCAAAGCCCAGTAATCGTGCCCCACCCTGCTTAGTTTCAGGGTATCCTGATACACCTTCTAGGGTTACTGCTGAAAAGGGTCCCCCGTTACTAGGTTTTCTATCTCTAGCCAACATGCTAAGTTGGTTAAGTGTTTTCTAACCTAACCCCCACCAGTCCGTTTAGTTTAGCATGTTCCATTTTGATTAAGTCTTTAGTTCACTTAATCCTAACGATCCTGACTCAGCCTTAATTGTCTTATTAAGGCCCTGACCTCTCACATTAGACAGGTATTGTTGTGGCTGCCTGTTGCCGGTTGGTTCCGGGCAGTCTTACGCCACAACTCAGTCTAACCTCGGGTCCTTATTGGGCTCCATGTTTAACCTCCCACATTGGATAGGTATTGTTGTGACTACTGGACAGCCGGGCGGTTCCGGGCAGGTTTACATCACAACTCAATCCAACCTCGGGTTAAACACATCGTATTTTCTACATTTACATATTTTGTCATTCCTCTTTATTTCTTATATGTAAATATTTGCGGCCCATTATTAAGTTAATGGTGTAAAGGTTACACCAATCATGGGCCCAACCCATACTTGAATTTGGGCCCTTCTATTTTATATTTTCATTCATTAGTAATTTTAACCCAACGTTATTTTCCCCCGTTTTACACGTCCGTTTATATATATTGGGCTTAGCCTTTTAAAGCCCAATTTAGCCATGCGAAAAGGGGAGGCTTAAAGCGTGATTACATACACAAAAAGGGGAAGGTGAGCGCATGAACTTGCAATATGACGTTGGAAATATAAAATAGAAACTGGTGTACTTGCATAGTGGTAACATATACTTTGGTCATAAGGCATAGGTGACATGCATCAAACCATGTAAACTTAAGATAAGAATCTAAATTAGGTGTCACATAGTCTTAACTACAACATAGACCTATGTTCTTATTTAGGCATAATGTCAAACATAAACAAATCATGTTCATAAGGTTTCTACATGTTTACAAAGGGGATACTTTGTTACTAACACAAAAGCATAGTTCAACTTCATCATGATTTAAGTCTAATCACATAACGATGGTATAAATATACTTATGCATAAATATTCCAAAACATGGTGTTTGCTTTAAACTTGCAAAAAGGGATTTTTGAGTCTAACCTAGCCATGCCTCACATATGTCATCATATAATTCTTGTAAACAAGATAGACTTAATCATGGATTTTAATTATGCCAAATATCATTCATAGCCTAGCCATATTCATAAGTTTGCAAATAGGTTTTCTAGTACAAAAGCATGGCTTAATACATGATGCCCAATTCTCAACATAATTTCATATGGATTATAATAACCCAAACTTATTCCAATTACTTACAAAATGATTTATGCACAAAAATATACATCATGATGGCATAGTAGCAAAACCCCAAACTTGCATGAATTTAAATTAATCAACTACATACATGTAGTTTCAACAAGAATTACATCATTCGCGAATATTCCAAACGTATACTTGCATAGAACTACCGCATGTAGTTCTTTATAATGAATAACATAATTCAAGAATATCCAAACGTATATAATCTTTCAAATTGATAAGAACGCACAAATATGAATTACTTTATTGCCACAATTCTAGCATACAAACCAACACAATTATTTGTTCATACCAAAGTAATACTCTACTTACAATGGTGTGACGAACTCTCCAATTAAGAAATATGATTCCTTTGTTGAATTGATTTGATTTAGGTCGCTTTAAGCTTTAGAATTTTCCTCCTAATCCTCTCTCTAGTTGGCGGCTACTCTTTGTCGTTCCTCAGCAACATGGCGGCTATGATCTTATTTTTGAATGAATAGATTAGGGTTTAGTCTAGGGTTGTTTATATAGAGGTTAGGAACTGATTAGGACCATTGATGTTGCCTGGATTGATCGTAGCCATTCATTCGATAGAGAGACCAATTAAAACTTGCCACCTAGCCCTAATGACAAAGCAGACCACAGAAAATCGACCAACATAGCATAGGCCAGCCGGGTTAGACTGGGCTCGACCTGGGTCTGGACCAGGTCGACATGCCTGTCGACAGCCCTATCGACAGCCCTGTCGACCTGGTTAGACCAGGTCGACAGCCCAGTCGACTTGGTGGGTTAGGCGGGTGTTTTTCCGCCCTGGCCCATTGGGCCCCATTTTCGAATTTAAACCTGATTTATTCTGTTTGAATTTAAACTTGATTCTCAAACTTCCGAAGGCCATATCTTCTTCATACGGACTCCGTTTTTCGAAAACTCGGACTCTATTTCGCGTATTTTTCCGAGACGAACGCAATGGCGTATCCCGTTTCCCTTAGTTCTTTGATTTCAGATTAATTATACTTTAATTTGTTAATTTCACAGTTATAGAATTTGCGGGGTGTTACATTCTCCCCCACTTAAAAGGATTTCGTCCCCGAAATCTTCAAGTTAGGAGGAATGTAAATCCTAACATCCAATCATCCATCTACTCATCCATCAAACACGAGCATCCATTGTCCTTAAAAGACTTCTAATGCTTCATGATCATATGCGAAGTGTGTGTGTATATGAACTTATCTAATGCAAAATCAGGCGGTCTACTGATTCAGTTGACCTCCTTAATGCGAATTATGTAAGTGCCATGAATCCATTATGTATGCAAATTTTCCTATTTTTGATTTTACATGAGTGCACAATCATTCATTACAAATGCAACATCCATATGACAACACATTAAAGTTCAACCATATACGAATGCAAACATATATGCATATGCAATATGAAGTGACTGAGCCGATCTAAAACCTAGATTGTGTGTGTATATGCAACCACGAGCAACCACTAGCAATCACTTGCAACCACTTGCAACCATCATCCATAACATGTTTCAACTACATGTTTCCATCCAAAGGGTTTCTTCCTAAAAGATACGGTCGAGGAAATATACCTAAAAAGATAGATAAAAGCGCAACTTAAGGAAAAAGAAAGATCAAGGATGTACCCTCGAACAGAAAAGGGTAGGCAGTACGTATTCTAGCTTCAGTTTCCCAAGTTGCGTCTCCCTCGGCGTCGCTCCACTGAACTTTAACGAGCTTGACTTCACGGTTGCGTAGCTTCTTCACTTCCGTTCCTAAGATGCGGGTTGGAACTCTTCTTATGGTTGCTTCGCGTTCCACTTCGGCCTCTTCGAGGATATTTGGCTCTACCACCTCGGCTGACTCATGTAGACATTTTCGGAGATGTGAAACGTGAAAAACGTTGTGGACTCCAGCCAACTTCTCGGGTAGCTCTAATCTATAGGCCATTTTCCCAATTTTCTCGATAATAGGGAATGGCCCTACGAACCTTGGTGCCAGTTTTCCTGTGGTTCCAAAACGAACAACGTTCCTTAGCGGTGATACCTGGAGAAAAACTCTATCTCCAACTTCAAATTCAAGTTCGGTCCTCCTCTTGTCGGCGTAGGACTTTTGTCTGTCTTGGGCCGTCTTCATCCTTCTTCATATTAAGTCTACTTTCTCTGAGGTCTCTCGGATCATATCTGGTCCAAGTATGAGCTTATCCGTGGACTCCCACCAACAAGTGGGCGATCGGCACGGTCTTCCATATAAAGCTTCGAAGGGCGCCATTCCGATGGTTGCTTGATAGCTGTTGTTGTAGGCAAATTCCACCAAAGGAAGGTGGTCTTCCCATGTCCCTCCGAAGTCAAGGACGCATAGCCTTAGAAGGTCTTCCAAAACTCTGTTCACTCTCTCCGTTTGGCCGTCGGTTTGGGGATGATAAGCTGTGCTCAAGCATAACTGCGTTCCTACTGCTTCTTGCAGACTCCGCCAAAACTCACTGGTGAAGATGGGGTCTCGGTCACTAACAATGCTAGATGGTATTCCATGGAGTCGAACGATTTCCTTGAGATAAAGTGATGCTAGGGATGAGGCAGTTCTTTTACTTTTGACAGGTAAAAAGTGGGCGCTTTTAGTAAGCCTATCCACTATTACCGAAATGCTAGTGTTGCCTCTCCTAGACCTAGGCAGCCCATCGATGAAGTCCATTGAGATGCTATCCCACTTCCACTACGGGACCTCTAGAGGATGTAGTAGTCCGCCAGGCTTTTTCTGTTCCGCTTTAACCTGTTGGCACACCATACACTTAGAAACGAACTCTGCCACGTCCTTTTTCATGCCGTTCCAGAAGAAAGTCCTTTTTATATCTTTGTACATTTTATCTCCGCCTGGGTGTATCGTCATCTTGGAATGATGTGCTTCCTCGAGAACCTTCTTTATTAAATCTTTTGTCTGTGGGACGCATAGTCTACCGTCTCGCCTTAGCAAACCCTTATCGTCGATGGAGTATCTGTTGAGGTGACTTGAAGTCTCACCCCTAATTAGCCTATCAATCATTTCCACAAGCTGAGGGTCTTCGCGTTGTGCTGCCCCGACTGAATCCACTAAAGTTGGGCGCACTTCGAGAGATGCTAGCAAGCCCGGTACGAAATCGGAGGAAGGCCTAAAGTCGAAGCTGGCTATAAACTCTAGGCTTTGTCTTTCAACAAACAACGGGCTTAGGGTCAATTTCTTTCGGCTCAACGCGTCTGCCACTACGTTGCCTTTGCCCGGAGTGTAGGAGATTTCGAAATCGTACGAGGCAAGAAACTCCATCCACCTTTGTTGCCTCAAGTTAAGATCCTTCTGCGAGAAAAGATATTTCAATGATTTATGGTCAGTGTAAAGTTCGAACTTCTCACCTAGGAGATAGTGTCGCCAAGACTTGAGTGCAAAGACGATGGCGGCTAACTCAAGATCGTGGGTTGGGTAGTTCTTTTCGTGCACCTTCAATTGCCTCCCGCCATAAGCTACTACCCTTCCTTCTTGCATTAAGACGGCGCCTAGCCCTGTCCCACATGCATCCGTATAAACAGTGAACATCTTGCTCCCATCTGGCAGCGTCAAAACTGGGGCTGTTGTGAGAGCCCTTTTCAGTCGTTGGAAAGCAAACTCGCAATCCAAATCCCAATTGAACACTAGATTCTTCTTAGTCAATTTCGTGAGCGGAGCTGAGATTTTCGCAAAATCCCTTATAAACTTTCGATAGAAACCTGCTAGTTCTAGGAAGCTTCGGACCTCAGTTGCATTCCTTGGTGTCTTCCAATCTTGTACCGCCACTACCTTAGCGGGGTCCACTGCTAACCCTTGTTTGGATACTATGTGCCCAAGAAACCTCACCTCTTCTCTCCAAAAGTGGCATTTGGAGAATTTGGCTTTTAGTTGATGGACTCGCAAAGTTTCCATGATTGACCTTAAGTGCTGAGCATGTTCCTCTTCACTCTTTGAGAAGATAAGGATATCATCTACGAAGACCACTACGAATTTGTTGAGGAAATCTCTAAATACCCTACTCATCAGGTCCACGAAATAAGCAGGTGCATTTGTCAAGCCGAAGGGCATGACAAGCCATTCAAAGAAGCCGTCTGGGGTTCTGAAAGCCGTTTTATCGATGCTATCTTCAGCCACCCTTAGCTGATGAAAACCGGTTGCTAAATCGAGTTGGGAGAAAACAGACGCTCCTACGAGCTGGTCAAATAAATCGTCAATTCTAGGGAGAGGGTGCCTATTCTTTTTCGTTAGCTTGTTGAGCTCCCTATAGTCAACACATAGACGGAGTGAACCATCCGCCTTTGTAGCGAACACCACTGGAGCGCCCCATTCTGAAATGCTCCTCCTAATGAACCCCTTTTCTAGAAGCTCTTTAATCTGTTTACTGAGCTCTTTCCTTTCTCGTGGAGCCATGTGTCTAACGGGCAACGCAACGGACTTTGCATTATCTACAAGATATATGCGGAAGTCTATTTCCCGCTTCGGAGGCAAGCCCTTCACCTCTTCGAAGACATCCGGATATTCCCGGACCACTCTAACTGATTGCAAATTTTCAATAGAGGCATCTAGCGATTCAAGATAACTAAGCATAACCGCATATGAGGGATTACAAGAAATTTCCAAAGTATTACCGAGCTGGGTTAGGAGCCTAACAACCCTTTTCTCACAATCAAGGATGGCCCCATTACTGGATAGCCAATCCATACCCAAAATCAAACCATACCCCGAAAAGCCCAAAACAAAGGCACTACATTGAAATTCTACGCTTAGAATAGAGATTTTCAATCCCACACAGATCATAGACAAATGAGCTGGGCCCCCAATTGGGTTTGAAACAATTAAGGGGTCCTCTACCATACTAGTTTTTAGGTGCAGAGATTCTACTAAAGCAGACGAGATAAAGGAGTGTGATGCGCCAGAATCAAATAAAGTGCGAACGGGGTGATCATAAAGATAAACTACACTTTCTACAGAAGTATTTATACCTCGATGTTGCAGAGGTGGCGCTTCTAGCACATGAACCTGTGCCCCGGGGGTGGATCCAGACCTCTGCCCCTGTCCTCGTTTCTTTGGGCAGTCCTTAGCCCTATGGCCTGTCTCACCGCAAGAAAAGCACCCGCCATTCTCCTTGGCCTTCTTTTTCCGGCAGTCCTTTACTAAGTGCCCCACTTTGCCACAGAAATTACACTTTCTCTTCTCTTTGTTGCCTTTCCCGCCTTTCTTAAAGTCTGTCTTTTTAGGCTGCAAACCCTCCTTCTTCTTGCCCTTATCCTCTTCATTCAGCAATGCCATTTGCACCAATCTTTCATACGTGGCTCCCATGGGTATATGGGTCATGGCCAAACTGTGTAATGGATCATTCAACCCTTTGACGAAACGGAGAGCCTTCTTGTGCGCGGTGTTGACTAGGTCAAGCCCAAACCTAGCCAGCTCATCGAACTGATTCACATACTCTCGGACTGTCTTGTCCCCTTGCTTAAGAAATAAGAATTTTTCCAACTGCAAACTCCTTTCCGCATCTGAGAGAAATTTGGTCTCAAACCTTGCCCTAAAGTCCTCCCATGTCTCCACTGGTCTTTCAGCATTAGTGACTTCCCACCGGTAGGAAGCCTCGCCCTTCAATAGCCATACTGCCAATTGTACTTTTTGTCTATCTTCTACCTCAAAGATGATGAATAGGTCCTCTGTTTCTTTCAGCCAATTTCTAGCTGCCAAGAAGGACTCAGTTCCATGGAAATCCCTTCCTCCCATAGCTTTAAAATCTTTACATATCTTAGCAAAAGTGTTTCCCCGAGGAGGAGGTGGAGGAAAAGGTGCTGCTGCAGCTGGATGATTTCCTGCAGCTGGGGGAGGAGGAATGGTAGGACCTGGCTGAGTGGCCCTTGCTTCTAAGAACCGTCTAAACCAACCAGGTATTGGCACCCCTTCTGGCAAGTTAAGATCTTCGGACATGCTGAAACAAAAAGGATAGATTCAAAACGAAGGATAAGAGATAGTACCTATGGCTTTGGGGAGTGGACTTTGCCTTTTTAAAAATAATATTTTTCTTTTAAAAATGCTTCTTTAAATTCCTTTTTGAAAACAATTTTTCAAAACTTTTTATCTTATCTGGTAAACCTCGCTCTGATACCAAGTGAAACACCCCACCTCCGTTAGGGTCACTCTCAAAGGGAATGCCCTAATTTTGGTGGAGGTTTATAAGTACAAGTCACAGATATACAAGACAGATATAAGAACACATATTTGTAAACAGCGGAAGAACAACAAACTTTATTTCATAAAGTCAAATACGTGTTACAACAACATCCTTTCCAAAAACATAACATAACACTTTCATAATCTGTCTTGAGTACATTATTTAAAGAAGCATAAATAAAACATAGATAAACTGCAAAAGCCCCATAGTGGATTGTCAAAAGCCATAGTTCAAAACAGGAAAGTCCAAGCAATACATTTCTCTTCTTCAAGCTGGATGTTGAGGTTGGTCAAGCTGCTGTGTTCCCTCCCTGAGGACCTGGGGGGGGGGGGAACGGAAGAAAGAAGACGAAAGAAAAGTAGAGTCAGACATAAAGCCTGAGTAAGTCTAGTACTATTTTGTCTATAAATAAAGAACTGGGTATGATAAGTATAAACAAGAAGTGGGCATGCACTATAAACTTGGTTAAGTTGTCTAGGGTCGAATATACTATCGTACCCCATGTTGATCTCTGAACCCATATAAACTAGTTTCCAACTAGCACCCCATAATCAGGGTGATGTAATCCATTCTATGATGATCGGCTCCTACTCGTATAGTTACATGTGTCTTACGGCCCCCGATGTTGTAGTTACCTATGCTGGTCCCACCATGGGGTGTATCAAGTCCCATAGTGGCGGCCCGACACAACCTTAGAGTGCACAGGTATGCTACTGGTGTCCAGTGCCTTATTTTTCTGCGCCGGAGTGTGTGCACGCCCGCACTCCGTTAGAACCTACACTGCTACACCACCGCCGTCGCTTTGACCTCTTACAATCAGCCCAGTAATCGTGCCCCACCCTGCCTAGTTTCAGGGTATCCTGATACACCTTTTAGGGTTACTGCTGAAAAGGGTCCCCCGTTACTAGGTTTTCTATCTCTAGCCAACATGCTAAGTTGGTTAAGTGTTTTCTACCTAACCCCCACCAGTCCGTTTAGTTTAGCATGTTCCATTTTGATTAAGTCTTTAGTTCACTTAATCCTAACAATCCTGATTCAGCCTTAATTGTCTTATTAAGGCCCTGACCTCTCACATTAGACAGGTATTGTTGTGGCTGCCTGTTGCCGGTTGGTTCCGGGCAGTCTTACGCCACAACTCAGTCTAACCTCGGGTTCTTATTGGGCTCCATGTTTAACCTCCCACATTGGATAGGTATTGTTGTGACTACTGGACAGCCGGGCGGTTCCGGGCAGGTTTACATCACAACTCAATCCAACATCGGGTTAAACACATCGTATTTTCTACATTTACATATTTTGTCATTCCTCTTTATTTCTTATATGTAAATATTTGCGGCCCATTATTAAGTTAATGGTGTAAAGGTTACACCAATCATGGGCCCAACCCATTCTTGAACTTGGGCCCTTCTATTTTATATTTTCATTCATTAGTAAATTTAACCCAACGTTATTTTCCCCCGTTTTACACGTCCGTTTATATATATTGGGCTTAGCCTTTTAAAGCCCAATTTAGCCATGCGAAAAGGGGAGGCTTAAAGCGTGATTACATACACAAAGAGGGGAATGTGAGCGCATGAACTTGCAATACGACGTTGGAAATACAAAATAGAAACTGGTGTACTTGCATAGTGGTAACATAGGTGACATGAATCAAAGCATGTGAACTTGTAATTTAGATATCATTATTGTCACCTGAACCTATATTTTTATTTAGGCATAATGTCAAACATAAGCATGGCATAAATATTTCTAGCATAAGCATGGCATAATGTCAAACATAAGCATGGCATAATATCAAACATAAGCATGGCATAAGTATAGTTAAATTTGTTCACATAACCATGGCATAAATATTTCTAACATGAAATCATGATTCTTACTTTAGTCATGTAAACTTACAAAAAGGGACTTTTTGAACCTAACCTAGCCATGTACCACATATGTCATCATATAATTCTTGTAAACAATATAGACTTAACATGAATTTCAATTATGCCAAATATCAATCATAGCCTAGCCATATTCATAAGTTTGCAAATAGGTTTTCTAGTACAAAAGCATGGCTTAATACATGATGCCAAATTCTCAACATGATTTCATATGGATAATAACCAAACTTGTTCCAATTACTTACAAAATGATTTATGCACAAAAATATACATCGTGATGGCATAGTAGCAAAGCCCCAAACTTGCATGAATTTAAATCAACTACATACATGTAGCTTCAACATGGATTACATAATTTGCGAAATATTCCAAACGTATACTTGCATAGAACTACCGCATGTATTTCTTTATAATGAATAACATAATTCATAAACGCACAAATATGAATTACTTTATTGCCACAATTCTAGCATACAAACCAACACAATTATTTGTTCATACCAAAGTAATACTCTACTTACAATGGTGTGATGAATTCTCTAATTTAGGGATTGAAGACGCAAATTCCTTTGTTGAATTGATTTGTTTAGGTTGCCTTAAGCTTTAGAATCTTCCTCCTAATCCTCTCTCTAGTTGGCGGCTACTCTTTGTCGTTCCTCAGCAACATGGCGGCTATGATCTTATTTTTGAATGAATAGATTAGGGTTTAGTCTAGGGTTGTTTATATAGAGGTTAGGAACTGATTAGGACCATTGATGTTGCCTGGATTGATCGTAGCCATTCATTCGATAGAGAGACCAATTAAAACTTGCCACCTAGCCCTAATGACAAAGCAGACCACAGAAAATCGACCAACATAGCATAGGCCAGCCGGGTTAGACTGGGCTCGACCTGGGTCTGGACCAGGTCGACATGCCTGTCGACAGCCCTGTCGACCTGGTTAGACCAGGTCGACAGCCCAGTCGACTTGGTGGGTCAGGCGGGTGTTTTTCCGCCCTGGCCCATTGGGCCCCATTTTCGAATTTAAACCTGATTTATTCTGTTTGAATTTAAACTTGATTCTCAAACTTCCGAAGGCCATATCTTCTTCATACGGACTCCGTTTTTCGAAAACTCGGACTCTATTTCGCGTATTTTTCCGAGACGAACGCAACGGCGTATCCCGTTTCCCTTAGTTCTTTGATTTCAGATTAATTATACTTTAATTTGTTAATTTTACAGTTATAGAATTTGCGGGGTGTTACAATTTTATTAGCCTTCGCTAATCATAATAATTTCAAATTATTTCAAATAGATGTTAAAAGTGCTTTTCTAAACAGATATGTTAAAGAAGATGTACATGTAGAGCAACCTCCTCTCTTTGAAGATGAAAAACTCCCAAATCACGTATATAAATTAAAAAAGCGTTATGTGGATTAAAACAAGCCACTAAAGCATGGTATGATCGATTAAGAATGTATTTATTACAATCAAACTTCGAGACTAGTAAGGTAGATAATACACTGTTTATTAAGAGAAATAAAAATGATATTTAATTAGTATAAATATACGTTAACAATATAATCTTCGGATTAACCAATAATCAAATGAATAAAGAATTCCCATATACTATGACCCTAGAATTTGAGATGAGCCACATAGGAAAACTATCATTCTTCTTAGGTTTACAAATTCGTCCATTAAAGAATGTAATATTTATTAATCAGGAAAAATATGCAAGGAATTTAATTAATAAATATAATTTAACAACAACAAATGGGAGACCAACACAATTGGAACCTAATATAACCTTAAGTAAAGATGATACACCAAAAGATGTTAATCAAAAATTATATAGAGGTATGATATGATCATTATTATATATAACTGCTAGTAGCCCAGATATAACACATAGTGTATGTCTCTATGCAAGATATCAATCGCAACCTAAGAAAACACATTTAAAAGTTGTAAAACGTATTCTAAGATATGTAAAACATACATTAGACTTTGGATTATTTTATCCTAAGGATGATTCATTTGATTTAATCTCTTATTCTGATGCTGATTATGCGCGATGTAAATCCAATCGTAAAAGCACTAGTGGAACATGTCATTTCTTACGGCATTCACTAGTTTCTCAGTTTAGTAAAAAGAAAAATGCAGTATCTTTGTCAACAACTAAAGAAGAATATATATCTGCTGCTTTGACTTGTTCACAAGTGATATATATGCAACAAGCTCTAGATGATTTTGGTTTAAATATAAGTAAATCACCAATCTATTACGATAATACGAGTGCCATAAATATATCTAAAAATCCAAATCATCATTCGAGAACAAAACATATAGATATAAGACATCATTTTTTAAGAGATAACGTAAGTAAAGAAAAATTTCTCTTGAAATCATAGAAACAGAAAAACGAATAGCAGATATATTAACAAAACCTTTAAATGAATCAACATTTACTAAATTTAGAAGAGAATTAGGTATTTGTTCTTTAAGTGAAATAGAGTAATTAAATATATCAATATATAATATAACAAAATGAAGTAAATGAAAAAAATAAGAAAAATAAAAATAAAATTATATATATGTCGACATGTGCAAGTTGGTATGTCAACATACAACTGCTAGATTTTTAAAATTAATTCCCACCAAAAGGTAGTTACAACCACTATTTAAACTTCTTATTTCGAATTTTCTTCTTCATCTTCTCATTTCATTCTGAAAAATTCTAAACCAAATAAAACAATGGCCTCCACTAATAAAAACAACCAAACCAAGCCCGTTTCATTCGTCAGACCATCCAAAGGTCCATTGCAACGATCTACGCTCGCTAGTGTCATGAAACTAGAGGAATCGATGAAGGATGTTTTGCAAATTCTTACTGAAATTCAAGTTATGCAAATCAAGATGATAAGAAGAATGAGAAACAAGGGAAGATACTGAGAAATTTGCAATAGTTTGTTATATGGATAACCACACTAACCCAATTATCATCGAAGATGATAATCAAATGGAGAAAGAAGAAGAGAAAGAAATGGTAGAACAAGAAGAAGAAGAAGCACAAACCGAGGACATGGAAGAAGAAGACCAAGTGATATGCGTAGGCGAAGTATGCTTTGACAAAGAAGGGAATATAGTCGAGCGAAGTGGGGAATTCTATATTCATTATCCCCATTGCCTAATTCATAAATCCCTAATCGTCAAGAAGCATTAGACGTTTAGATTTTCGTTTATTCGTACATGCGCTGTAAAACGTATATTCGTTGTAAATAGGAGTGTATTTAAAAACTTTAATTGATTACTTTGTATATATTTAACTCATTTTAAAAATTATTTGAATTACCCAGTTTATTTAATGTTCATTATTTTTTCAGTATAGATTTAGTATCATAGATTAAGTCATTAGATCAAATATATCATAGAGTAAGAGTGAGATATTTAGAATTATATATATCATAAATTTAGGGTGAGTATAATTTAATTTAGTTTAGTTTAGTCTACTATAGGTATAGTATAATTTACTTTAGTTTTTGATAATGACAAAGGGAGAAACTATAGTATAGGATATAGTTGAGATAGGCATAGTTTAAGGGGAGTCAGAAAAGATTCATGGTGAAAGGGGGAGTAATCGAGGAATCAAAACAACAGGTAATATCAGGTATGAATATTCTATAAACCAAGGTTGTCATCATCAAAAAGGGGGAAATTGTTGGAGAATGTAATTTTGATGACAGCAACCTTGTTTTAATTATTTACGTTATTGATTATAAAATATATACTAACATCTTTTGTCTAGAATATATATATATATATATATATGCAAGATATATATATATATGCAGGATATAAATATTGAAGAATATACAGTTTTAGAGATTCAAGATATCAAGGAATTCCAGACTCATGAGTATCAAGAATCAAAATTTCAAAAGCTCAAGATTATCAAGTACTAAAGTCTAGTTTATATGTAAAACTTCGGTTAGCACTTTCAAATTCTGATTTCAAATTTTGTTTTCAAATTTCTTTTCAAATTGATTTCAAAATAATTTCAAACTCTTATTCTAAAATGATTTCAAATTATTAAGATTTTACTTATTATTTCAAATATATTTGTTTATAGTTTATAAAGCTTTATATATGTTTATATTATATATTTTATAGTCTTATATCATATAATTTTATAAATATGTTTATACTATATATTACTATGTTTTTACACTTTAGAAAATTCATTTTGAAATATTAGTTTTGATTCAAGAATTTCCAGAATATATATTAGTTTTAACACTTGAAAAATGATTTTTTAAAAATCAAAATAATTGGTAAATGTCGACATATATGTTTGAGCATGTCGGCATATAACTGTCAGATTTTCAATTTGCAAAGGAAGTGCCTTTTCATATTTGAAAGATTTCAGAAACGTTGCAACCTTTCAAACACTTTAAATAGGGGTTAAATTTGAATTTTTCATAACTTCTTCTTCTCCATCTTCATCCAATCTCTAACCATCATTATTATTCTTTAATTTCTTGATTTCTACACTTATACTCTGCCAAAGATTATATCATTCTCTTTCTCTTCTCAATCTTTATCAACTACTATATGTTTGGAAGCGCCATTTAAGAGTTATAGGGCTGTTGTGATCATTTGGGAATTGTTTGGGAAAGGGTGTGTTCCTCGTATCCCGAAAATCAAGGAAAGGGAGCGGTGTGAACCTTATAGCTGTGAAATTATGGGTGGTGGAATCAGTGTTAACCTTGTAGCCGTGAAATCAAGAGTGTTGTAAGATTGATACTAGTATTAATAAAACTCTTCGCATCCAGCATTGTGTGGGACTGGATGTAGGAGTAATCCAAACCAGTATAAAATCTGGTGCATTCTTTCCTTTTCTGCATTTTATATTTACTTATATCTATGTTTGTGATTTTTCTGTGTTTTTGATAATTTTTGGTGTGATAATCATTATGTGATTCATATAATACTTCAAGATTTAAATTTTCCATAATCTCTTTAAAACACTATTCACCCCCCCCCTCTAGTGTTAGTTTTGCCTTAAGATCCTTAATCCACAACCCCTAACAAAATTGGGACGAGGGTCTTGGACATGAGAAGCAGTAGTATTTAGGAGCATGGCGGTGGTCTCCGATAGTCGACAGCGTCTACAGAGTGGAAGTTTTCATCAAAGTGATGTTGATTCTTTGATTGTGAACTCAAGCGGTTCTGGTCGAAGGAGAAGGTGATAGGCATCTCGAAGTGGAATGAGGCAACAAGTTAACGGATGGACTCGAATAGGACTTAAGCTAAAAGATGGAGTCCTGGATAGCTCATATGATGAGGAGTGCTAAGGAATCATTCATAGGTCGAAGAATTCTAGCGAAATCTAAGCAAAGGTATTGTTGGGACGCCTGTTAGGATCTGAGAGATCGATTACCTTGGTTCGCTTGGTAAGTGATCTGGTTGCCTGGAAAAGACAAGCGTATGTGGGACATACAGTAATCCAAGTAAAACCAGGATTTTCCATTGGTCCATGAGGATGACAATATCCAGTCATTCGATATTAATGTATTCAAGGCTTTGGTTGGTGATATCTATGTTATTATTTTCCGTGAATGCTACGATTGATTGTGTGTTCTCTTTTATTTCCCTGGGTAGGCTGTCGCCGTAGGATACTAAAGATAAGTGGGGATGGTAATCCTATTATGATTAGTGTCCATTTCTATGTGTTCGAGTAGCATATTTTATGGGATTATTGTGTGCTAACTCTTTTGTTGCAGGGACATATCAGGTGAGACTGGAACTATCTATTATCATATTATCCTATGTAGTTGTTGTTAGTTCTTTTATCGCTCATACCAAGAAGTTGTCTAACTCAAGGTTTTATTTTTTCTCTTATTACCCTGGGGTGCTTATTGATGATGCTGATTAGCAGACTGAGTACATATGAGAGGTTGGTGACGATGATGTTGTGCAGTGATGAGCAGGAGGCTGGCATTCTACTATTCTTACTATATAGCTATTTGGACGATTTCTACTATTTTACATGTTATATATTCTGATGAAGGATGTAGTGAGGCCTGATGTATTAAGATATTTAGTTACCGAAATGTTTTGTACTTGATAGATGAGATTTCCTGCTTTGTTATGCTTCACTACTATATCTTGTTGTATATTTTATTATTATATATTATTCATACACTGTTAGTTATATGATAACTTCTATTTCAGTTTATTCCCCTTGATGATCATCCCATATCGGCCTGACATGTCATGCAACACACTTTTCCAATAGTCTAGTGCAGAAGGTATGGAGCATCATCACAAAATTCATTCAAGTCTAAGCCAAAATTCTACACAATTAAATCTAATTTAATCGCTTATCGGTATCATATATCAATCGTGTATTTGTAACTATTATATATACACATATAACATTATTCATTCATCAAACCACACTCTAATTTTATGATGAATATATAATAAATATTAATTAATTCAATTACTTTATGACAATTATAAACAAATAAATCTTTTTATCTTAAGAGGATTCATTGTTTGATTGTATTAGAACTATTCAAATGTTGTTCACATGTCACTTGCAAGCTGTGCGACAATATGGTCAAATTTATCGCTTACTTATTTTTATTATTTGAATTTGATTAACGTTACTCGTTTGTGACATTTACGTGCACTAATTTCCTTTGTCAAAACTGTATCACTTTAGACATATGGATTTCGATATGGTCAAAATTCTAGTATCATTCATATTCAATTTTACCGTTCTAATACAAAGTCCATAATTCAATAATAACAATTATTGTAATCGAAATGCTTTAGCTATAGACTTCAATTTTAAATTGACTTAAGTCGATTGTGAAACTGACCTCATATAATTGAGGAGGCAGATCCTTCTCTGAATAGTACTTCACTTCCAATACTTCCACTTGACCCAATCATAATTACTCGATGAAGGTCATACCATGATTTGGCTAATAGTCAAAGTGGAACTTTCATATCCAAGATACACAATATTCTCATGTCGAAAAAATTATGAAAAACATTTGCATCGATATTTTTTATTTAATCTTAGTTATATTAAACACTATAAATTATTAGTGAGCCATTTCATGGTCATTTATTAATTATCAATACATAGCCTCTAGGTATTGTCAATAGTCATAAATAATACCATGTTTATTACTTAGAAAGCGTTACGTAGTTAGTAGATACATCGATATTTCTTTTTGATGCATCTTAACTAGAAACATTTAAAATAATATATTTACATTCATTATGATAAATTATTCACGGTTCGCAAAACATACCACTTATAGACATTTATATTAAATATACTTTTAATTTAATTAATTAACTAATACAACACATTACAACAAATATATTATAGAAAAAATTATCTTTTATATTCTGAACAAGATTGGTGACGAGTTAAATATATGTGATAAATTACATAATTACTCCTAGGGCACATGCTTAACTCTATCACATATGAAATATTTGATCGATAATACAATTTGAATGATCTAGGTGTGAAAACCCGTAACTTCCCCGTAAAGGAAAGCGTCGGATAGTTCGAGAACAAGCCACAACAGAATACATACAAAAGAACATTTCATTGTATATTACAACAATGCACCAGAATACCAGAATATACAGAGTAAAAATGAATATTACACAGAAATATCAGAGATTTAAATTACATTTAAATACATCGCAGCGGAAAATAATAAAATACACAACTAGAAGAGATATACGGATACAAAGCTTTCCGGATATCATTCCAGCTGTAAACCAGGATCCTGTGAATATAAATCTGCAAAACCAAAACTACTAGCTGCCCGTGTCAAAATAGGGGCACCCAGAGTTTAGATTAAAACAATAAACTCCAGGTCAGTCATGTGACTGGTGTGAGAACTAAAACAGTTAATAATCTTTATTTTAAAGATAGGTAAATCAAGGGACCACGCCGTATAACACGGAACGGGTTTCCTCCCAAGAATACCAGTGCATAAAACAACAGCGCAATGCTAAATAAAGAAAAATGAAGCTATTATAAGACCCAGGTCCTATCACACAATGCAACGCAAGCCGGGGGATAGGGTTTTTACCTTATAATAGCCAAGAATGCTTGATACGTTTAAAAGAAATCATTTGATACTATTATAAGTGTATAGTGTTTAAAACAACTTCAAATCATAAGTATCAATCATAGGCGGCATGAATGCCCCATACCACTATGTCGCCATATATAGGTTATACAATCAAAATCGCAAAGTCACGTATTTGGAAATTGGATTTCCATCTATGAACCGAGGCAAAAGATAGTCCTCAACCGATTCGAGACTGTCTAGCCCGAGCCTCAGGAACAGCCACAACTGCCCCTTGGATCGTCAGGGCCGGTCCACACGGAGTGGATTATTATGCCTGAACAATACGTCTCCCCGCCCTATGGGACGTAAGTCTGGTCCATCTACCGACCAGAATGCATCGGCCGAAACCGATATAACCGAGGCGCCTCGCAACAGCAACAACCACATAAGTCAAACTCGTCAGGGCGTGTAAAACCACTGACGCCACTTCTAACTAGAAAGAAACGCATGCCCTCCCTGAGGTCCGTCTCCCGTTTTTGGTTCATACCGGGTGTGAAACTCGCGAAGTAAACATTACACAAAGCTACGCCACAAAGGCCATGCTTTGATCATCAACCACAAGACTTTGCTTTTCAACAGAAGCCTCGATCATCTGCCACTTAGGCATGCCACACAGGCAATTCACTCCATGCGTTTGATATCCATCAATATATAACCCCTGAGCTCGTACGTCTCAGAGAAGGGCGTTAAGCAAGAGAATAAATTCTCCGCCGCCAAACAGATATATATTTAATAGAGATCAATCACACGGACTAAAATCCAATGTCAGACACACGGTCCATTTACAAGTCCATTCTGGGTCTGAACGAAACCGGAGGCACCTAGTACCCCGCATATCCATCGATCTCCAAGTACGTCTGGACGATCACTAACTGTTTCCATCTTCTTGGGTGTACAGCCCAATCATGATCATCAGTAATTACCCAAACGACGTGAAGAACTCCGGTCTTCGACCATCGTCTTCATCTTCGACTTATCGTCGTATCAGTTATTCAGAATGGGATAAACCCGGTCTTTCCGAATAACTCGCGTATATTTTAAATAAGTGTTACACAAATACAACATACGCATCATTCCAATTCATTAGTCACTAACCGTAAATTAATCAAGAGAATAATTCCCTAAATATTAACCCCGAAGGCCGAAACCAACATCAGATCAATATCCAGAAAACCATTCTGCTTGGCTAACCGACAGTTAGTTTCTAAATTTCACATTCATAGGGAAAGGTTCCCATTAATTTTATAAGATAAATTCTTTATATTTATTCTTTAATCCATCTTTAAATATCAATTCAAAACTAGTCGGGATTAGCGAACCTTACCGAAGTAATCATTTGTTTTAATTTCCCAATCCCAACCTATTCATCCCATGAAGTAAAACTGGTAGTACTTCATATCTAACACTACAGTGTTATCGGTAAATTCAATTACCATTTCACGTTCAAATCTAATTAAAGATTTAACTATCGCCTGGAGCAAAACTGGTGATACTCCATCCTCGATCATTTCAATCTAATTAAAGATTCATTAAAACTCCACTTAGTTTTAATCGTTATCTGGGTTAAAGAATCCGTGTCATTTAAAACACGGTTCACGATAAACCCAAAGTCACATTCCATTAATTATCGGGTTAAAGAACGAGTGTTATTCAAAAACACTGTCCACGATAAACCCAAAAATCAATATCAATTCAATTCCAATTAAATATTATTTAATTGGTACACTTCATTAAATCTAAATAAAAAGATTTAATCTTTTCTCAACTGGGTTCAAGAACAGTGTTAGTGAAGACACCATTCACGACAAACCCAAATCACATTCGATATTCAATACAAGGCTCTGAATAGAAAATATATCGGCTTATATTCAATATCAAATTCTACGACTAACAAATGTCGTATTGGAAATAACGATATAAATATATATCTTTCAAATTTCCATAACAACACCTGTATAATCACGAATTCCAACATCGAAATATTCCGAAGACAATTTCGATTCAAATCCACTCCAATGCAATCATTGGATATTCTGGTTATTTTTAAAACCCTTTTTAAATTCAATTTATTTATTTAAAAATAAATAGAATTATAATTCTAGTTCAAAACTAGTTCATTTCGATAAAAATCTATTTTTATCTTTTCAAATATGGAGTTTTTCATCCCAATTCTTTCTAAATCATTTCTTATGATTTTACACAAATTATTACTATTTTTAATAATTTTATCAAGGCCTGTACAGTTGATTTCCATCAATGGCCATCGAACTGCACTTACAGCGACCTTTTTCGAATTTGATTTGGCCGTATCTCCAAATCCAACCGTTAGATTTCAAATTTCTAATATTCGTTAGAAAGCCCTTTTCGATACGAACCTAACGGTTCCGGTTTTAGGAGAATCCGACGGTCGGATCTCCCGTAATGTCCGTTTGAAATAAATGGTCGAAATTCACGCACTGCGGCGGCGCGGCTCGTTCTATTCAGGCCATTATATTATATATATAATATATATAATATATATATCGTCGATTTCCATTTAAAACGAATTATATAAATAGTTTTAAATTCGTTTCAAAAGCAATTTCAACTTCCATTTCAATTCAAATCGAAATTGAATTCTCCTTTATAAATTCGTTTAAAAATTTATTTCTATTCAATTCAAATTTCAATTCAATTTGAATTCATTTCAATTCACTTTCAATTCAATTCGAATTCGTTTTCAATTCAATTCATTTCGAAATCGTTTTCAATTCAATTCATTTCGAAATCGTTTTCAATTCAATTCATTTCGAAATCGTTTTCAATTCAATTCATTTCGAAATCGTTTTCAATATTTTTAAATTTCTATTTCAAATATTTCTTTTTCAAAACAGTTGTTATTATCAAAATATTTCGTTCAACACATGACCAATCTCAATGGATGAGTACTGTCAACACATGAACCTTTATTTTATAGTGAATAAAGATATAAAATTTATTATTAAAATATTTCGTTCAACACATGACCAATCTCAATGGATGAGTACTGTCAACACATGAACCTTTATTTTATATTATTCTATTTTCTAAATTGAAATGAGGCCCAATCAATTACCATATAAAATTAATTATATGGATTTTCATACAACACATGTATATAATAGCATTGAAAAATAATCAACCATCAACCAAAGTGCACTACACTGTATAAGCATCAAATATAGATATTCAACGCTTATAACAGCCTGTCAATCAATCGATCGACATATTTAATCAATCAGGATGAGTGAACTTCAAATTTCATCCCAACACCCGTGTGGGGTTTTCAAACAATCAAACACAGATTTTAGTTGTGCAGTTGGGCGATGTGTAAAATTTATCTACCCAATCAATATCAGTCAAATCGGTGAATATAAACAAATCGGCCGATTTGTTTATAAATATTTATCTATTCACTTTCACGTTAAAAATTATATTTTTAACGATAAAACATTTTATTCAATCTATGAATATTCTATTCGGTTCATTTATTCAATAAAATGATATTTTTATTTTTCTAACATATTTTAGAAAATTTCGGCGGCATAACGGCACGATACTAGAAACGGGACGAGGCCTAGCCTTATCCCCGGTCTAGTGAAGGCCAACGCCATTCACACATCAATCAAATCCATTCATCTCACCAAACAATTCAATTTCAAATCAAATCATCTAACTAATCTATGCAACCAAACAAACAAGTCCATGGTATGTGGACGATTGTGTCGGGTGCTACTAAGCACCGTCTGCATCCTAGTATATATATATATAACTAGAAAAAGAGAATTTGAGTGAGAAGTTCTCACCGATAGCTATCCTAGCTCCACGGCACTTCATTGATAGAAATCTTCATCGCTATTGCATCTCCGTCATCTTCGTTGCTGTAGCCACTACATATGTAAAAGTCGAATTTTTACTTCCCTATTCAATATATAAAAATCGAATTTTTATTTCGAAGTTCAACATATAAAAATCATATTTTGGCTTCGCTATTCAATATATAAAGATTATATTTTTAATATAAAGATTATATTTTTAATATTCCTATGATGTAAAAATTATATTTTTATTGCTTTTAAAAATATAAAAATCATATCTTACATCTTTTACTTAATAAAAATTCCGTCTTTTCTATTTTAAAGATCAAATCTTTTTCTTTTTAAAGTTTAAACCTTTTTTCTTTTTAAAGTTCAAACCATTTTCTTTTTAAAGTTAAAACCTTTTTCTTTTTAAAGTTAAAACCTTTTTCTTTTTAAAGTTAAAACCTTTTCAAATTCAATTTTATCTCTTTTCAAAAATCCGTTTTAAAACCCTTTCAAAAATCTGTTTTAAAACCCTTCAGAAATCAGTTTTAATACCTTTTTCTAAAAATCAGTTTTAAATCATTTTAAAATCGGTTTTAAATTATTTAAAAATCAGTTTTAAATCATTTTAAAATCGGTTTTCTTTTCTGTTTTAAATAAAAATAAAAATAAAATAAATAAATTAAAAAAACTTACAGGGGGGGTTTTCCACCGTTGAACTTCGAAGGGGGGGGGGGGGTCCAGCGCCGCCGAGGTCTGAAAAGGGGGGGGGGAAAGGGTATCGCAGTGGAGGTCGGCGGAGGTGGGGGAAGCTCTCGGTTTTTGAAGGTCGACGGGGGGGTTTCGATCGGGGAATACTGCGATGGGAGAAGGAGGAAGCGCAGATGACGGAGAGGCTGAGCGACGCGATGGGGCTCCAAATCGTTATGGACGTTGGTGATGGGTGGGTCTTCGACGACGACGGTGGACTAACAACGGAGGAGCAATTTGATTTTTTTTTTATATGATCGATCTGAAATGAATTATAGGGGGGGCCAGAGATAAAGTAAAGGGGATTTTTTTTTATTATTATTTAATTCAACCTAAAGTTGACTTTTTCATACGACCACGAAACGAGGCCCACCGCCTATCGTCCATAGCGTTTTACCCCCATTCCGAACACAATGGGATATGTACCGCAAGCTGATTCAATCGTTTCAATCAGTTTCCTTTGAATTTACATTTAAATCTATATATTGAATTTTAAACGTACATTTCAAATTACCGGGGTCACATACTAACTAGAAAAATTCCTGAAAAATATTTTCTAGCTTCGTATTGACGATACGGTCCTAACAAAACTAGTTTCGTCGAATTCTGAGACCGTTAGAAAAATGGTCATTTTCCAGTCGATTAAAATCAACTGAAACTGGTCAAACGCGTTTTCCTTTGCCACGCTCACATATTGATTCGAAAAATTATGAACTTTGGAATCTAGCAATAATTTGACACTGCGGACCCAACAAAACTGGTTTCGTCGAAATCCGAGGTCGCTTGCAAAATGTCCATTTTTAAGGGCCTGAATTCCATAGCGACTATTCGGAATTTTCAACTGGACATATCTTTTGATTCCCGCTATGAAATTTCGATTGGTCGGATTCGTTGGAAAGATATTATCAATTCGATCCCATTATTTTTGGTTTCACTAAAATCCGGATTGTTTTGCACCCGGTACATCAAATTGAAGTTTGAAATCGAATTATCGAACTACCGCGCCATTTTCAATTCTATTTATAATTATATATAAATATTTATATTCTAACGACGAACTATATAACTATATACGTTTGAATTATATTCAAAATAAATTTTCGTCGATATTATTTAAAATAATTCATTTTAAATAATCAAAATTCGCTAAAATTGCCAAAATAAAAATTTTAAACTGGCCCAGATTTTCGGGTTATTACAATCTCCCCCACTTAAAACTTTTCGTCCCCGAAAAGGAACAAAGTCGAAAGTGGTTTGATTAATTAACTCCACGTTCGATCTGGCTTCCATTCTCCAACTTTTCAATTTCTGAGAATTTTCTAAAATTTCAAAAATTTGGCTAACACCCTATATTTTCGAAAAATTTCGCCATAACCTCCCCTGCACCGGGAGCATCGGGGAATTTCAAATAGCTTCCCCGGTCCTTCAGATCTCAAAAAGAAAAAGAAAAAGCCAAGCGGCTAGCCAATAGGCTCATAAAATCATCATCATCCAAACAAAACAGTAAATTATGTAGTAAACATGTACCTATTTGTCGGGCAAACAAATTTTATTCTCTGCTCTAGCCTCCTTGCTATGACCTGTTCAGTGATATACATGTATATGCAAGCAAATGCGACTAATTTTCAGTATAATTCAATATGTGATTCTAATTAGGCATAATGGTTCAAAATTATCAAACAATTAAACAAACAACACAAACATCAATCAATTAGTGAATTAGAGTTTCAAATTCATAACTTTGATACCTATACAAAAATCATGTTTTTGATGCCAAATCACAACAATAGGCCCTATCTAATTTTTGGTTCTCACACCAGTCAATAGGAAATATATAGAAATCTCACTTTCGTCACTCGAATATAAACACTGATGATGAGGCCTCATCATCTGAATCATCTCCGGGCGACTAGAGTGTGATTCTATATCTATCCAGTATATTAAAATTTCGAATACACGCGGATCAGACGTATACGCAAAATCTATATATACTGGATTGTCCACATCAATATAAATAGATAATCAAATACGAATAATTGATTTAAATTTTCAAAACAAAAATTTGTTTTCACTTTAAAAATTTACTCTTCACACTTGTTCTAGGATACTACTGATCCCATCTCTAACGAGTCATCCCCATTGGATATTACTAATCCAATATCTGATGAATTCTTTCGTATGGTTCTAATGTTCCTTGTTCTCTGAGCTTTGTAAACCAAAGCTCTGATACCAACTGTGAAAACCCGTAACTTCCCCGTAAAGGAAAGCGTCGGATAGTTCGAGAACAAGCCACAACAGAATACATACAAAAGAACATTTCATTGTATATTACAACAATGCACCAGAATACCAGAATATACAGAGTAAAAATGAATATTACACAGAAATATCAGAGATTTAAATTACATTTAAATACATCGCAGCGGAAAATAATAAAATACACAACTAGAAGAGATATACGGATACAAAGCTTTCCGGATATCATTCCAGCTGCAAACCAGGATCCTGTGAATATAAATCTGCAAAACCAAAACTACTAGCTGCCCGTGTCAAAATAGGGGCACCCAGAGTTTAGGTTAAAACAATAAACTCCAGGTCAGTCATGTGACTGGTGTGAGAACTAAAACAGTTAATAATCTTTATTTTAAAGATAGGTAAATCAAGGGACCACGCCGTATAACACGGAACGGGTTTCCTCCCAAGAATACCAGTGCATAAAACAACAGCGCAATGCTAAATAAAGAAAAATGAAGCTATTATAAGACCCAGGTCCTATCACATAATGCAACGCAAGCCGGGGGATAGGGTTTTTACCTTATAGTAGCCAAGAATGCTTGATACGTTTAAAAGAAATCATTTGATACTATTATAAGTTTATAGTGTTTAAAACAACTTCAAATCATAAGTATCAATCATAGGCGGCATGAATGCCCCATACCACTATGTCGCCATATATAGGTTATACAATCAAAATTGCAAAGTCACGTATTTGGAAATTGGATTTCCATCTATGAACCGAGGCAAAAGATAGTCCTCAACCGATTCGAGACTGTCTAGCCCGAGCCTCAGGAACAGCCGCAACTGCCCCTTGGATCGTCAGGGCCGGTCCACACGGAGTGGATTATTATGCCTGAACAATACGTCTCCCCGCCCTATGGGGCGTAAGTCTGGTCCGTCTGCCGACCAGAATGCATCGGCCGAAACCGATATAACCGAGGCGCCTCGCAATAGCAACAACCACATAAGTCAAACTCGTCAGGGCGTGTAAAACCACTGACGCCACTTCTAACTAGAAAGAAACGCATGCCCTCCCTGAGGTCCATCTCCCGTTTTTGGTTCATACCGGGTGTGAAACTCGCGAAGTAAACGTTACACAAAGCTACGCCACAAAGGCCATGCTTTGATCATCAACCACAAGACTTTGCTTTTCAACAGAAGCCTCGATCATCTGCCACTTAGGCATGCCACACAGGCAATTCAGTCCATGCGTTTGATATCCATCAATATATAACCCCTGAGCTCGTACGTCTCAGAGAAGGGCGTTAAGCAAGAGAATAAATTCTCCGCCGCCAAACAGATATATATTTAATAGAGATCAATCACACGGACTAAAATCCAATGTCAGACACACAGTCCATTTACAAGTCCGTTCTGGGTCTGAACGAAACCGGAGGCACCTAGTACCCCGCATATCCATCGATCTCCAAGTACGTCTGGACGATCACTAACTGTTTCCATCTTCTTGGGTGTACAGCCCAATCAAGATCATCAGTAATTACCCAAACGACGTGAAGAACTCTGGTCTTCGACCATCGTCTTCATCTTCGACTTATCGTCGTATCAGTTATTCAGAATGGGATAAACCCGGTCTTTCCGAATAACTCGCGTATATTTTAAATAAGTGTTACACAAATACAACATACGCCTCATTCCAATTCATTAGTCACTAACCGTAAATTAATCAAGAGAATAATTCCCCAAATATTAACCCCGAAGGCCGAAACCAACATCAGATCAATATCCAGAAAACCATTCTGCTTGGCTAACCGACAGTTAGTTTCTAAATTTCACATTCATAGGGAAAGGTTCCCATTAATTTTATCAAAGATAAATTCTTTATATTTATTCTTTAATCCATCTTTAAATATCAATTCAAAACTAGTCGGGATTAGCGAACCTTACCGAAGTAATCATTTGTTTTAATTTCCCAATCCCAACCTATTCATCCCATGAAGTAAAACTGGTAGTACTTCATATCTAACACTACAGTGTTATCGGTAAATTCAATTACCATTTCACGTTCAAATCTAATTAAAGATTTAACTATCGCCTGGAGCAAAACTGGTGATACTCCATCCTCGATCATTTCAATCTAATTAAAGATTCATTAAAACTCCACTTAGTTTTAATCGTTATCTGGGTTAAAGAATCCGTGTCATTTAAAACACGGTTCACGATAAACCCAAAGTCGCATTCCATTAATTATCGGGTTAAAGAACGAGTGTTATTTAAAAACACTGTCCACGATAAACCCAAAAATCAATATCAATTCAATTCCAATTAAATATTATTTAATTGGTACACTTCATTAAATCTAAATAAAAAGATTTAATCTTTTCTCAACTGGGTTCAAGAACAGTGTTAGTGAAGACACCATTCACGACAAACCCAAATCACATTCGATATTCAATACAAGGCTCTGAATAGAAAATATATCGGCTTATATTCAATATCAAATTCTACGACTAACAAATGTCGTATTGGAAATAACGATATAAATATATATCTTTCAAATTTCCATAACAACACCTGTATAATCACGAATTCCAACATCGAAATATTCCGAAGACAATTTCGATTCAAATCCACTCCAATGCAATCATTGGATATTCTGGTTATTTTAAATTCAATTTATTTATTTAAAAATAAATAGAATTATAATTCTAGTTCAAAACTAGTTCATTTCGATAAAAATCTATTTTTATCTTTTCAAATATGGAGTTTTTCATCCCAATTCTTTCTAAATCATTTCTTATGATTTTACACAAATTATTACTATTTTTAATAATTTTATCAAGGCCTGTACAGTCGATTTCCATCAATGGCCATCGAACTGCACTTACAACGACCTTTTTCGAATTTGATTTGGACGTATCTCCAAATCCAACCGTTAGATTTCAAATTTCTAATATTCGTTAGAAAGACCTTTTCGATACGAACCCAACGGTTCCGGTTTTAGGAGAATCCGACGGTCGGATCTCCCGTAATGTCTGTTTGAAATAAATGGTCGAAATTCACGCACTGCGGCGGCGCGGCTCGTTCTATTCAGGCCATTATATTATATATATAATATATATAATATATATATCGTCGATTTCCATTTAAAACGAATTATATAAATAGTTTTAAATTCGTTTCAAAAGCAATTTCAACTTCCATTTCAATTCAAATCGAAATTGAATTCTCCTTTATAAATTCGTTTCAAAATTCATTTCTATTCAATTCAAATTTCAATTCAATTTGAATTCATTTCAATTCACTTTCAATTCAATTCGAATTCGTTTTCAATTCAATTCATTTCGAAATCGTTTTCAATTCAATTCATTTCGAAATCGTTTTCAATTCAATTCATTTCGTAATCGTTTTCAATTCAATTCATTTCGAAATCGTTTTCAATTCAATTCATTTCGAAATCGTTTTCAATTCAATTCATTTCGAAACCGTTTTCAATATTTTTAAATTTCTATTTCAAATATTTCTTTTTCAAAACAGTTGTTATTATCAAAATATTTCTGTAACAACCCGTAAAATCTGGGCCAGTTTAAAATTTTTATTTTGGCAATTTTAGCGAATTTTGATATTTAAAATGAATTATTTTAAATAAAACGACGAGAAATTTATTTTGAATATAATTAGAACGTATATATTATATACGTCGTCGTTAGAATATATAATAATTATATATAATTATAAAAGGAATTGAAAATGGCGCGGTAGTTCGAAAATTCGATTTCTAATTTCAAATGAATATACAGAATTCAATATAAGTCAGAATTGAACGAAACAAGAAATATTTGAATCTGTATAACTATATCTTTGTAACGAAGTTAACAAACTGAGATTTCATCTTAGAAATGATAAGATATGTCCAGTTTAAAATTAGAAATAGTCGCTGTGGAATTTATATATATTTTTATATATATCAGGCCCTTAAAAATGGACATTTTGCAAATGACCTCGGATTTCGACGAAACCAGTTTTGTTGGGTCCGTGATGTAAAGTTATTGCTAGGTTTCAAATTTCATAATTTTTCGAATGAATATGTGAGCGTGGTAAAGGAAAACGCGTTTGACCAGTTTCAGTTGATTTTAATCGACTGGAAATTGGCCATTTTTCAAACGGTCTCAGAATTCGACGAAACTAGTTTTGTTAGGACCGTATCGTCAATACGAAGCTAGAAAATATTTTTCTGGAATTTTTCTAGTTAGTATGTGACCCCGGTAATTTGAAAGGTACGTTTAAAATTCAATATGGTGATTTAAATGTAAATTCAACGGAAACTGATTCAAACGATCGAATTGGCTTACGAAACATATCCCATTGTGTTCGGAATGGGGGTATTACGCTATAAACGACAGGCATTGGGATTCGTTTGGAGTTCGTATATGAAATTCACTTTTTAAAAATTAAATTGAATTAAATAATAAAATATACACCTATATATACTCTTGACCGGTCAAACCCTAATTCACTAATTTCTTCAGTTCTGCCGCCGTCTTCCTTGGATGGTGGAAAACGCACTAAACTACTCACGTTAATTTCTCCCAATGCATCTCAAATTAAAACACGAAATCAAAGCAAAAGTTGAAGAGATTCTGGAGGCCTTAAAATCTATACGGTTGAGATGAATTTTCAGTTCCTATAATTTTCGAATTTGGTCCTTCAACCGCCGGAAGTCACCCCCGATTTCTGGTGAAATGGCGAGCTCGAGGTTGGCACCGCCTCGGGCAATGGAGGGTGGCGCTCCTGCGCTTCGGGTGCCGGCCAACGATTGGTGGCTAGGTGCTTCGTACAGCGTGCGATTGTTAGCCCTAGTGGCGGATATTGGTTCGAAGAAGAAGGCCGCCTGGGGTGTTAACAGTGAAGAAGAAAGGTTTATTTTAAACTAATTATTTTATTAATTATCTTTATCAAGGTAATTAGTTTAGGTAAATTAGTAATTAAGCAAAAATGAGAATTGTTATGTAAAATGCCTTAGAGAAAAATATATGATTTATTTTCAGATTTAATTTTTAGATTTTTAAAAAATAAAAATAGCATTGTTTTTAAAATATAAAAATAGCATTGTTTTTAAAATATAAAAATAGCATTGTTTTTAAAATATAAAAATAGCATTGTTTTTAAAATATAAAAATAGCATTGTTTTTAAAATATAAAGCATTGGTTTTAAAATATATAACTTGTTTTTTTTGTATAAATAAATAGCATTTCTTTAAAACATGATTTTTGAAATGAAAAACATTGAAGGGAAAAAAAAGGGGATAAAATAAAAAGACGAGAATTTTTATATATTGAACTTCGATAGAAAGATAGAATTTTTATATATTGAACTTCGATAGAAAAATAGAATTTTTATATATTGAACTTCGATAGAAAAATAGAATTTTTATATATTGAACTTCGATAGAAAGATAGAATTTTTATATATTGAACTTTGAACTAAAAATTCGATTTTTATATATTGAACTTTGAACTAAAAATTCGATTTTTATATGTTGAACTTTGAACTAAAAATTCGATTTTTATATATTGAACTTTGAACTAAAAATTCGATTTTTATATATTGAACTTTGAACTAAAAATTCGATTTTTATATATTGAACTTTGAACTAAAAATTCGATTTTTATATATTGAACTTCGTAATAAAAATAGAATTTTTATATATTGAACTTCGAAATAAAAATATGATTTTTATATATGGAATAGCGATGTAAAAATTCGATTTTTACATAGGTAGTGAAAGCGGACAACGAAGATGACGAAGATGCGGTAGCGACGAAGACTTCTGCAAAGGAAGAGCCGTGGAGCTAGGATAGCTATATGTGAGAATTTCTCACCTTTCAATTAAATTTTTCTAGTTATATATATATATATATATATACTAGGATGCAGATGGTGCTTATTAGAAGCACCCGACACCCGTCCACAGACCATGGACTTGTTTGTTTAGTTGAATGTTGGGTGATTGATTTATTCGTATGGTTGAATTGGAAATTGATTGAAATTGATTTGTGAATGGCGTGGGCCTTCACTAGACTGGGGATAAGGCTAGGCCTTGTCCCGTTTCTAGTATCGTGCCGTTATGCCGCCGAAATTTTCTAAAATATGTTAGAAAAATAAAAATATCATTTTATAAAAAAAAATGAATTGAATAGAAATTCATATGTTGGAATAAAATGTTTTATCGTTAAAAATATAATTTTTAACGTGAATGTGAATAAATAAATATTCATTTACAAACCAGACGGTTTGTTTATGTACACTTATTTGAATGACATTGATTGGGACGATAAATTTTACACATCGCCCAACAGCACAAATAAAATATGTGTTTGATTGTTTGAAACCCCACACGGGTGTTGGGATGAAATTTGAAGTTCACTCATCCTGATTGATTAAATATGTCGATCGATAGATTGACAGGCTGTTATAAGCGTTGAATATCTATATTTGATGCTTTTACAGTGTAGTGCACTTTGGTTGATGGTTGATTATTTTCAATGTTATTATATACATGTGTTGTATGAAAATCCATATAATTAACTTTATATGGTAATTGATTGGGCCTCATTCCAATTTGAAAAACAAAGAACAATATAAAATAAAAGTTCATGTGTTGACAGTACTCATCCGTTGAGATTGGTCATGTGTTGAACGAAATATTTTAGTAATAAAATTTACATCTTTATCAATATAAAATAAAAGTTCATGTGTTGACAGTACTCATTCATTGAGATTGGTCATGTGTTGAACAAAATATTTTGATAATAACAACTATTTTGAAAAAGAAATATTTGAAATAGAATATTTGAAAATAGAAATTTATGAAGCCGTGTTGATTAGATTGACGCCATTTTGACGTGAACGATATTTATATCGATTTTATTCATTTTGAAATGAATATTGAAAAGTGATTTCGAAATCGAATATTTTGAAATGAATCGAATTGAAAACGATTTCGAAATGAATTGAATTGAAAACGAATTCAAATTGAATTGAAATTTGAATTGAATAGAAATGAATTTTGAAACGAATTTATAAAGAAGAATTCAATTTTACTTTGAATTGAAATGGAAGTTGAAATAGATTTTGAAACGAATTTTAAAACTATTTATATAATTCGTTTTGAATAGAAAATCGACGAAATATATATTATATATATTATATAATGGCCTGAATAGAACGCGCCGCGCCGCGGCAGTTCGTGAATTTCGACCATTTATTTCAAACGGGCATTACGGGAGATCCGACCGTCAGATTCTCCTAAAACCGGAACCGTTGGGTTCGAATCGAAAAGAGCTTTCTAACGAATATTAGAAATTTGAAATCTAACGGTTGGATTTGGAATTATGTCCAAATCAAATTCGAAAAAGGTCGCTGTAAGCGCAGTTCGATGGCCATTGATGGAAATCGACTGTACGGGCCTTGATAAAATTATTAAAAATAGTAATAATTTGTGTAAAATCATAAGAAATGATTTGTGAAGATTCGGGATGAAAAACTCCATATTTGAAAAGATAAAAATAGATTTTTATCGAAATGAACTGGTTTTGAACTAGAATTATAATTCTATTTATTTTTAAATAAATAAATTGAATTAAAAAGGGGTTTTAAAAATAACCAGAATATCCAATGATTTCATTGGGGTGGATTTGAATCGAAATTGTCTTCGGAATATTTCAATGTTGGAATTCGTGATTATACAAGTGGTGTTATGGAAATTTGAAAGATATATATTTATATCGTTATTTTCAATACGACATTTGTTAATCGTAGGATTTGATATTGAATATAAGCCGATATATTTTCTATTCAGAGCCTTATATTGAATATCAAATGTGATTTGGGTTTGTCGTGAATGGTGTCTTCACTAACACTGTTCTTGAACCCAGTTGAGAAAAGATTAAATCTTTTTATTTAGATTTAATGAAGTGTACCAATTAAAAATGATATTTAATTGGAATTGAATTGGTATTGATTTTTGGGTTTATCGTGAATAGTGTCTTAAATAACACTTGTTCTTTAACCCGATAATTAATGGAATGATTTTTGGGTTTATCGTGAACAGTGTTTTAAATAACACTTGTTCTTTAACCTGATAATTAATGGAATGTGATTTTGGGTTTATCGTGAACCGTGTTTTAAATGACACTGATTCTTTAACCTAGTCGAAGATTAAAACTAAGTGGAGTTTTAATGAATCTTTAATTAGATTGAAATGATCGAAAATGGAGTATCACCAGTTTTGCTCCAGGCGATAGTTAAATCTTTAATTAGATTTGAACGTGAAATGGTAATTGAATTTACCGATAACACTGTGGTGTTAGATATGAAGTATTACCAGTTTTACTTCATGGGATGAATAGGTTGGGATTGGGAAATTAAAATAAATGATTACTTCGGTAAGGTTCGCTAATCCCGACTAGTTTGAATGGAGATTCAAAAATAGAATAAAGAATAAATTCAAGGAATTTATCTTGGATAAAATTAATGGGAACCTTTTCCTATGAATGTGAAATTTAGAAACTAACTGTCGGTTAGCCAAGCAGAAGGGTTTTCTGGATATTGATCTGATGTTGGTTTCGGCCTTCGGGGTTAATATTTGGGGGATTATTCTCTTGATTAATTTACGGTTAGTGACTAATGAATTGGAATGAGGCGTATGTTGTATTTGTGTAACACTTATTTAAAATATACGCGAGTTATTCGGAAAGACCGGGTTTATCCCATTCTGGATAACTGATACGACGATAAGTCGAAGATGAAGACGATGGTCGAAGACCGGAGGTCTTCACGTCGTTTGGGTGATAACTGATGATCTTGATTGGGCTGTACACCCAAGAAGATGGAAACAGTTGGTGATCGTCCAGACGTACTTGGAGATCGATGGATATGCGAGGTACTAGGTGCCTCCGGTTTCGTTCAGACCCAGAACGGACTTGTAAATGGACTGTGTGTCTGACATTGGATTTTAGTCCGTGTGATTGATCTCTATTAAATAT
This sequence comes from Allium sativum, assembly GCA_030737875.1. Lineage (NCBI taxonomy): Eukaryota > Viridiplantae > Streptophyta > Magnoliopsida > Asparagales > Amaryllidaceae > Allium > Allium sativum. Next base: position 537,804,842 of record CM060926.1, read on the forward strand.
ATATCTGTTTGGCGGCGGAGAATTTATTCTCTTGCCTAACGCCCCTCTTTGAGACGTACGAGCTCAGGGGTTATATATTGATGGATATCAAACGCATGGAGTGAATTGCCTGTGTGGCATGCCTAAGTGGCAATTGATCGAGGCTTCTGTTGAAAAGCAAAGTCTTGTGGTGATGATCAAAGCACGGCCTTTGTGGCGTAGCTTTGTGTAACGTTGATTCGCGAGTATCACACCCGGTATGAATCAAAAACGGGAGACGGACATCAGGGAGGGCCTACGTTTCCTCCTAGCTAAAAGTGGCGTCAGTGGTTTTACACGCCCTGACGAGTTTGACTTATGTGGTTGTTGCTGTTGCGAGGCGCCTCGGATTGATCGGTCGTTCTCGAACCGATGGAGTCATTTAGTTGGCTCGCTTACGCCCCAAAGGGCGGCGAAACGTAGTGCTCAGGTATTTTAATCCACTCCGTGTGGACCGGCCCTGACGATCTAAGGGTCACTCGAGCTCTGATCCTGAGACTCGGGCTAGGCAGTCTCGAATCATTGAGGATCTTGCCCCTAGCCTCGGTTCATACCATAAATGATAACCCAACTCCCAATACGACATTTGCGGTTTTGATTGTAAACCTATATATGGCGACATGATATATGGTACCCATGCCGCCTATGATTGATACTTATGATTTGAAGTTGTTTTATACACTATACACTTATAATAGTATCAAATGATTTGTTTTGAACGTATCAAGCATTCTTTGGCTGTTATAAGGGAAAACCCTATCCTCGGCTGTGTTGCATTGTGTGATGGGACCTGGGTCTTATAACAGCTTCATTTTTCTTTATTTAGCATTGCGCTGTTTGTTTTATGCACTGGTATTCTTGGGAGGAAACCCGTTCCGTGTTATACGGCGTGGTCCCTTGATTTACCTAATGATTTAAAATAAAGATTAACTGTTTTAGTTCTCACACCAGTCCCATGACTGACCTGGAGTTTATTGTTTTAACCTAAACTCTGGGTGCCCCTATTTTGACACGGGCAGCTAGTAGTTTTGGTTTTGCAGATTTATATTCACAGGAACCTGGTTTACAGCTGGAACGATATCCGGAAAGCTTTGTATCCGTATATCTCCTTCTAGTTGTGTATTGTATTATTTTCCGCTGCTATGTATTTAAATGTAATTTAAATCTCTGATATTTCTGTGTAATATTCATTTATACTCTGTATATTCTTGTAATCTGATGCATTGTTGTAATATACAATGAAACGTTCTTCTGTATGTGTTCTGTTGTGGTTTGTTCTCGAACTATCCGACGCTTTCCTTTACGGGGAAGCAAACGGGTCTTTACAATTTCGTTCAACACATGACCAATCTCAATGGATGAGTACTGTCAACACATGAACCTTTATTTTATAGTGAATAAAGATATAAAATTTATTATTAAAATATTTCGTTCAACACATGACCAATCTCAATGGATGAGTACTGTCAACACATGAACCTTTATTTTATATTATTCTATTTTCTAAATTGAAATGAGGCCCAATCAATTACCATATAAAATTAATTATATGGATTTTCATACAACACATGTATATAATAGCATTGAAAAATAATCAACCATCAACCAAAGTGCACTACACTGTATAAGCATCAAATATAGATATTCAACGCTTATAACAGCCTGTCAATCAATCGATCGACATATTTAATCAATCAGGATGAGTGAACTTCAAATTTCATCCCAACACCCGTGTGGGGTTTTCAAACAATCAAACACAGATTTTAGTTGTGCAGTTGGGCGATGTGTAAAATTTATCTACCCAATCAATATCAGTCAAATCGGTGAATATAAACAAATCGGCCGATTTGTTTATAAATATTTATCTATTCACTTTCACGTTAAAAATTATATTTTTAACGATAAAACATTTTATTCAATCTATGAATATTCTATTCGGTTCATTTATTCAATAAAATGATATTTTTATTTTTCTAACATATTTTAGAAAATTTCGGCGGCATAACGGCACGATACTAGAAACGGGACGAGGCCTAGCCTTATCCCCGGTCTAGTGAAGGCCAACGCCATTCACACATCAATCAAATCCATTCATCTCACCAAACAATTCAATTTCAAATCAAATCATCTAACTAATCTATGCAACCAAACAAACAAGTCCATGGTCTGTGGACGATTGTGTCGGGTGCTACTAAGCACCGTCTGCATCCTAGTATATATATATAACTAGAAAAAGAGAATTTGAGTGAGAAGTTCTCACCGATAGCTATCCTAGCTCCACGGCACTTCATTGATAGAAATCTTCATCGCTATCGCATCTCCGTCATCTTCGTTGCTGTAGCCACTACATATGTAAAAGTCGAATTTTTACTTCCCTATTCAATATATAAAAATCGAATTTTTATTTCGAAGTTCAACATATAAAAATCATATTTTGGCTTCGCTATTCAATATATAAAGATTATATTTTTAATATAAAGATTATATTTTAAATATTCCTATGATGTAAAAATTATATTTTTATTGCTTTTAAAAATATAAAAATCATATCTTACATCTTTTACTTAATAAAAATTCCGTCTTTTCTATTTTAAAGATCAAATCTTTTTCTTTTTAAAGATCAAATCTTTTTCTTTTTAAAGTTCAAACCATTTTCTTTTTAAAGTTAAAACCTTTTTCTTTTTAAAGTTAAAACCTTTTTCTTTTTAAAGTTAAAACCTTTTCAAATTCAATTTTATCTCTTTTCAAAAATCCGTTTTAAAACCCTTTCAAAAATCTGTTTTAAAACCCTTCAGAAATCAGTTTTAATACCTTTTTCTAAAAATCAGTTTTAAATCATTTTAAAATCGGTTTTAAATTATTTAAAAATCAGTTTTAAATCATTTTAAAATCGGTTTTCTTTTCTGTTTTAAATAAAAATAAAAATAAAATAAATAAATTAAAAAAACTTACAGGGGGGGTTTTACACCGTTGAACTTCGAAGGGGGGGGGGGTCCAGCGCCGCCGAGGTCTGAAAAGGGGGGGGGGGAAAGGGTATCGCAGTGGAGGTCGGCGGAGGTGGGGGAAGCTCTCGGTTTTTGAAGGTCGACGGGGGGGTTTCGATCGGGGAATACTGCGATGGGAGAAGGAGGAAGCGGAGATGATGGAGAGGCTGAGCGACGCGATGGGGCTCCAAATCGTTATGGACGTTGGTGATGGGTGGGTCTTCGACGACGACGGTGGACTATCAACGGAGGAGCAATTTGATTTTTTTTTTTTTATATGATCGATCTGAAATGAAATATAGGGGGGGCCAGAGATAAAGGAAAGGGGATTTTTTTTATTATTTAATTCAACCTAATGTTGACTTTTTCATACGACCTCGAAACGAGGCCCACCGCCTGTCGTCCATAGCGTTTTACCCCCATTCCGAACACAACGGGATATGTACCGCAAGCTGATTCAATCGTTTCAATCAGTTTCCTTTGAATTTACATTTAAATCTCTATATTGAATTTTAAACGTACATTTCAAATTACCGGGGTCACATACTAACTAGAAAAATTCCTGAAAAATATTTTCTAGCTTCGTATTGACGATACGGTCCTAACAAAACTAGTTTCGTCGAATTCTGAGACCGTTAGAAAAATGGCCATTTTCCAGTCGATTAAAATCAACTGAAACTGGTCAAACGCGTTTTCCTTTGCCACGCTCACATATTGATTCGAAAAATTATGAAATTTGGAATCTAGCAATAATTTGACACTGCGGACCCAACAAAACTGGTTTCGTCGAAATCCGAGGTCGCTTGCAAAATGTCCATTTTTAAGGGCCTGAATTCCATAGCGACTATTTAGAATTTTCAACTGGACATATCTTTTGATTCCCGCTATGAAATTTCGATTGGTCGGATTCGTTGGAAAGATATTATCAATTCGATCCCATTATTTTTGGTTTCACTAAAATCCGGATTGTTTTGCACCCGGTACATCAAATTGAAGTTTGAAATCGAATTATCGAACTACCGCGCCATTTTCAATTCTATTTATAATTATATATAAATATTTATATTCTAACGACGAACTATATAACTATATACGTTTGAATTATATTCAAAATAAATTTTCGTCGATATTATTTAAAATAATTCATTTTAAATAATCAAAATTCGCTAAAATTGCCAAAATAAAAATTTTAAACTGGCCCAGATTTTCGGGTTATTACACTAGGTGTTAGTAGTAGCATAATTTTCATTTTACTAGGCAATAACTAGCTAATCCGTCCAAATAATCCAACATGTTGTCAAGATACTACTCATCCAAACCCATAATTTCTACTCAATTCATCGCGGCTTCAATTACTCATAGGTTGGATTAGATCGTTCCTGAAGGATAAAAACAAATCATTTATTAATAAAATTCCTTTATGCTACCCTGTTAAATGCTTTCCCCACTCAAGAACTTAAAAAATAAAAATCCTACATAGCTTTAGGCTGCGTTTGTATTTTATTAAGGGTAATTAATTTACAAGGACAACTGGCATTAAAAATTTAACCATAAGGACAACCACTCCATTTTTTAATTAGAAGAACCGCTCCACTCCATTTTTATTCAGAAGGACAATATAAATAAAATCTTCCATGTGCTTCCATCGCGCTCCAACCGGTGTCTTCTTCTCCAATTCCTTCAGCGATATTCAGCGCCAGCCATCTCTCCAATGTTTTCATCATCATCTTCAGAATTTTTGAGCTCCTCAATTTGTTTATTTTGCCTAATTTAATCGTCTCAAAAGCTTTGTTGAGTCATAGTGTTCATCATATCTTAAGGATTTCTAAAAAAATTCAATTTTCGGCGATTCATCATCTTCAACGAATCTTAATTTGGAAACATAAATGGATCTGAAGGTTGAAAATAATTTTTAAATAGCGAATACAACAGCAGTTTTATATTTTTTTAGGTATCAGTTTTACAGTATTAACTGTGTTATGTTTTAAACTGGAAAATAGTTGAAGGACAAAATTAACAAAAAAATTATTCATAAGGACAAAGGGTGTAACAACCCTGATTTTTGGAACCAATTTAAAATTTTATTTTTAATTGATTTAATGGATTTTAAGAATTTAAAATGATTTATTTTTAGAATAAACGATTTAAGTTTATTTAAATCAAAGTTAGAACATATAAATTAAAATTTTAATTAAAACGAACTCGAAATGGCGCGGTAGTTTGAAAATTTAATTTTTAATTTCAATTGAATATACAAAATTCAATATAAATCACAATTGGACGAAACAAGAAACGTTAGAATCTATTTAACTATATCTTTCTAATGAATGTAAGAAACTGAGATTTCACTTTACAAATTAAAAGTTATGTCCAGATTAAAATTTAAAATAGTCGTTATGGAATTTATATATGTTAATATATTTACGCCCTTAAAAATAGCCATTTTGCAGGCGATCTCCGTTTTCGACGAAACCACATTTGTTGAGTCTGGAATGTCAAATTATTGTCAGGTTTAAAATTTCAAGTCATTTGGAATTAATATGTAAGCTTGGTGAATTTAAATGTGTTTTCAATTTTAGTTTAAATTTAATAAACCAGTTGAAAAGGTCATTTTTCAAAAGTCTCTAAATTCGACAATTTTGTTAGGACCATATCGTCAAAACATCGCTAGATTTCAATTTTCATAATTTTTGGAGTCGGTATGTGGCCCTGGTAAATTAAAATATACTTTGGAGCTTAATATTGAACGTCTTATTAATTTATATTTTAATTTTGATATAAACTGGTTGAAACAGTTGAACTGGCTTAGCGAAACAATCCCATTGTGTCCAGAATGAGGGTATTTGGTTAGGAACATCAGTCGTTGGGTTTAATTTGGAATTTGGAGTAATAAACAAGTAATTAACAAATTAAATAATAATAAAAATATAATATATATAACCCTTTCAATTGGAAACCCTAATCCCTTTTATTCTCTGTGCTGTCACAGCTGAAATGAACGGCGAAAACAATTCAATCCTTCCCTTACAAAATCACTCAATCCATGAATTATTTCACGAAATTCAAAGCACAAAAATCATAAAGGGAGGTGTGAGCTTTAAATTGATGCGCCAGTGATCGGATTTCGTTGAGTGATTAGTGAGGAATCGCGGTCCAATGTTGACCGATTTGGAGGCGTTTTGCGTGGCGATGGGATGTGCGAGTGGGGCGTCGTCGCATGTGGAAGTGGCTGAGGCGAGGGGCGACGTCGGGAAAGGGTCTGATCGGGGTCACGACGGTCATAGAAGGAGCGGCGACGGTGGAAAGCTTTGGAGCTGATGATTTTTTTTGGGTTACGGGGTTCAGTTATTCCAGGGAGAACAATTAAGGAGTGTGATTAGTTTTAATTTATTAATTAATTTATTAATTATTTAATTATGTAATGTAACGTTTAAAATACCATATATTTTTTATACGAGATTGGAATTCGATGATTTCAGTTGCTTGCACTCGTATCAACGAGCTCTACAACATGGACCTGACCAGAACGGAAACGGAGCAAATTGGATTTTTAGCTAAAATAAACGCCTATTTAATTTAATTTAAAAATAAAATCTTCAATAAAAGACTAACGGAGTGGAAACAAAATGTGGGAACTCTCTCACTCAAAATTTTGTATAGTTATTTATTTTTATAACTGAATATATATTTGGTGCCTGTGATTGCAAATTTTGTTTGGTGGTTGATGGTTGTTTACTGTTTTAATGTTATCATTATTAAACTGTGAAAATATGTGTTGTTAAAAATAAATTCATATAGAATACGATGCGAACCCCACACGGGTATTTGGATGACAATTTTACACATCGCCCAATTATTTGTTGATGATTGAAAACCTCATACAAGTCTGGGGACGATAATTAATTCACGTCTCCGTTGGTTTAATTGTATGTCAACCAATTGATTGACAGACTGTGATAAGCATTATTTAATTATTTAATGCTTATACAGTTGTAAATTGCACTCTGGATGTGAATTGACTGTTTAATAGTTGTTTATCACTATTTTTGAATACATGCGATGTATGGAATCCATATAAATAAAATTATATATTAATTGGTTGAGTCTTATTCCAATTCAGAATATAAATGAATATTTAAAAATAATATTCAATGAAGAAACAAAATATGATTTTGATGTACGATTTTGGATGGACACGAAAATATTGATATTTGAAGCCGCGTTAAGTAGATATACGCCATTTTAACTCGAATAGGATTTTCTTTCAATTTTATTTATTTCATAAAGGATATTAAAAAGATTTGATTTCAAAATCTGATACTTTGAAAATATTATCATTTTAATATTATAATGATATGAAATATTCAAGTTTGATTTAAAATTGAAATGTAAGTTGGAATCGTTTTTGAAAATGAATTTATAAATGTTTTTTATAAAATACGTTTTAAATAGAAATCGACTAAATATTATATATATATATATATTTATATTTATATTTAAATGGTTTAAATAGAATGTATCGCGCAACGACCGTTCGCGAATTTCGACCATGAACTTCGGATTGACGTAATGGGAGATCCGACAGTCGGATTCTCCTAATGCCGGAACTATTGGCTTCATATCGAAAAGAGCTTTCGAACGAAGATAAGAGATTTTAAATCTAACGGTTAGATTTTAAGATATGTGTAAATCATTTTTGGGAAAATGTCGCTATGGACGTAGTTCGGTGGCCAATATTGGAAACCGAATGTAAGGGCCTTATTAAAATTATTAAAAATATGAATAAATTTTGTAAAATCACAATAAATGATTTGAAATGATTTTGGATGAAATATTCCGATTTTGTAAAGATAAAATATATTTTTATCTGAATAAGTTATTTACCGATTTGAGTAAAGATCATAATGGAAATGAAATGGTTTTAAAATAACCAAAAAATTTCCAACGTATGAATTGGAAAGGATTTAAATGGAAATAATCTTCGGAATATTTCGTTATTGGATTCTGTGATTATACAAATATTGTTGATGATTTCGGAAGATATAGATATCATTATTCCCAGTACGATATTTGTTAGTTTCAGAATTTGTATTGAACATAAGTCGATATAATTTCTATTTAGAGCCTTATATTTAATATCAAATGGGATTTTGGGTTCATCGTGAATGGTGTCTTCAATAACACTGTTCTTAAACCCAGTTGAGAATGGAATAAATCTTTTAATTAAGATTTAGATAAGTTTACTAATTAGTTAATTTAATTGGAATTGAAATGAAAGTTAATTTTAGGTTTATCGTGAACAATGTTTTAAATAACATTTGTTCTTTAACCCAATTAACAGTGAAGTTAGGATTTGGAATTTATAATCTTTTAGTTAAGATTTAATGGAAAATTTTCCAAAGTAAAGTTTTCCAGTTTAATATATTAAATTGGAATTGAATGGAATGGAATTCGATTTGGTAATAATCGAGATGAGCTTCTGTAAAGGAAGACCATTACTATACATGGAATTTAAAAGGCTTTGTCGTTATTCCATTTATATTATTAGTTTGATACGGGAATTTATATCAATTATATATTGATTTGTTTTCCCCGAAGATTCCATATTTAAGGAAGTTGATTTTTATTGTGAACTATGTTTTTATTAACATTGATTCTTTAACCCAAGTAAAGATAAGATTAATTTCTTAAAGTTGAATAATCATAAAGTAATGATTTTTGAGATTAAAACCAAGTTGGAGTTTTAATGAATCTTTAATTAGATTGGAATGTGAAGGAGGTAATTAAATTCATCGAATTTAAGAAATGATCCAGAATGGAATACCACCTGTTTTACTCCATGCGATAGTTAAATCTTTGATTGGATTTGAAGCGTGAAATGGTAATTTAATTTATCGATAAAACGATAGGCATTAGAAATGAATTACTACCAGTTTTGCTCCATAGGATGAATAGGATGGCATAGGGATAATATAATAAATGATTACTTTGGTAAGGCTCGATGATCCTGACTAGTTTTATAAACCTTAATTTGGTTTAGAATTGTTAAAGGATAAAATAAAATCTTTTGAAAATGATATCCAAAGGAAGATTAAAGAATAAGTTTAAAAGAACTTATCTTTGATAAAATTAATGGGAACCTTTCCCCTAAGATGTGAATATTTGAATAAAAGAATATCTTGAATTGGAATGAGGTGTATGATGTGCTTTTACAACACTTAATTATACACGGGTTATTTGGAAAGACCGGGTTTAATCCATTCTGAATAACTGGTACGGTGACTAAAACTTGACGATGAAGACGACGGTTGAAGACGGAAGATCTTCACATCATTTGGATGATTACCGATGTCTTGATTGGGTTGTATGCCCAAGACAAGGTAATAAGTGGTGATCGTCTAGACATACTTGGAGATCGACCGGATATGCGAGGACCTCTCTCCGGTATTGGACATATGAGACAAGGAATAAGGTGCCTCTGGTTTCGTTCAAACCCAGAACATAATTGTAAATGGATGATGTGTCTGACATTGTATTCCTTTAAGTTGTATTCATTGATCTCTGCTAAATATGTATATATTTGGTGGCGGATAGTTTATTCTCTTGCTTAACACCCTTCTCTGAGACGTACGAGCTTAGAGGTAGTATATTGGTAAAAATCAGTGGTATGGTATGGATTTACAATGTGGCATGCTAAGATGCAAATGATCAAAGCTTATTGTTGAAAAGCAGAGTCTTCTGGATGATTGTGACACCCCACGTCCGTTAATGTCACTCATTAAGAGAATGCATTAAGTTTCGTGAAGCGTTATAGGTAAGCAGAAACAGAAACATTACAAGACATATATAAAATAGCAGCGAAATTTAAAAACTTTATTAATCATAAAGCATCATGGTTCAAAACATCATAAGTCCAAAAATGCATAAACCCAGTACATCATTAAAATTTCTGTCTTGTACTTAAAACATCAGAGTACAATAATAAAAGAAGCATGATTCCCCAAATTAAAACATAGCCATAGTAGATAAGAGCTCGAGCAATACATCTAAGCAACTCCAAGCAAGATGAAAGCAGAATCCTGGTCGAGCCTGAGTATTCCCACTCTGAGAACCTGGGGGGGGAACGGAAGAGAAAGAATAGGAAACAAAATGGATCAGACATAAAGTCTGGCGAGTCCAGTTACTTTTAGCAAATAAATAAGTAAAAGTATCATGACAGGCATATAAAGTGGATAAGAAAGATAACATCATAAAAGGTAGGTATGACAAGGTAAACAGAATAAACATGACAGTGTAACATGCTTCTCTAACAATTCCTCTGCACCAATACTAGTATAACCAGAACGAGATTATCCAAACAACTATGAGATGGTAGACTTAGGTGTACTTCCAGTGAGAGGTTTCACCCCATACAATCAACCGGCAGGCCAACGTTACGAAGTTACCCCTATGGATAATAACGGGCTCCTAAACATACCGGAGTCTAAGTGCACCCCAATTACTACCCTAATCGATCGGCTCCCTACTCTGTAGATACCTTATGCTGGCCCCATAGTAGGATGTATCACTTCCTAAAGTGGTAACCCTTCATTTTCTGGATATGCACAACCATATCTACTTATGTCATAACATCTTATTTTCCCGAACAAGCGGAGTTATGCACACACATGATCCCGATGAAACGCGCCGTCAGACACCGTCCCCACTTTTGGATCTCTTACAATCAACCCAGTAAGCGCGCCCCGACTCCGACCTAGTTCGGAGTACTCGTTTAGTACCAATATATGGGTTACTGACTGAAATGGGTCCCATACACAAGATGATGCAAGCTCTCCCCTTTGTTTGGCATCCCCACTACTAGGTTTTCCATAGGTTGTGCCTACCTACTGGTGTCATAAAATTGCATAACCACAACAAGTTAAGTTTGTGGGCCTATATATATAAATATTACCCACCCACCCCAAATTTACTTAACCCACCCACTATTCAAACAAGTTTACTTAACCCTAATTCAAGTTCATGTTCAAACAATCCCTAAGGATTCAACTAGGTTAAGTATTCAACTTTATTGCCATATTCATTTACGGTTATAATGTGCTAGACCTACCACTTGTGGATGCTGGATGTGGCAGTCGGTTTTGGGCAGACTTCTTCCATAAGTCTGGCTAAACCTCGTGTCTTAGCATGTCTCGTGTTTGTGCACTTAGACCCCTCACATTAGATTCACCACTTGTGGTCACTGGATATGCCGGGCAGTTCCGGGAAAACTTCCATCACAAGTGTAATCTAACCTCATGTCTAGGCTGGTTACAGTTTCTAATTACTATAATGCTAGGCATTTCCATTATTTAAGTTATGCCCAAATTCCCAATTATAAGTTATGTCCCAATTCAACATTTTCCCCTCGTTCCCAATCTAACGCATTCGCATATTTTAGCGGCATGCCTAGGTTCGAAGGTAGCCTGGCTATATAAAAATAAAAAGGGAAAAAGATAGAGGGAATAGAACACGGAAGATCATACTAACAAGGTTGACATGTATGGCATAAACATATAGTGGCATAATGACAAGATAAGCAAATAGGATGAACATGTTACAATAGCACTGATTCTAACATAATAGGGACGGACATGATGTGATTTAAAAAATGATTTAGATGTCCAACTAATAACAGATTTGATTTGGCCATAAACGTAATAGAACGGGTACAAGGTGATCTAAATAGTGAATTAGATCAACAATCAAAGGCAGATCTGACATGATAAAAGTTAAGATCTAAGTAATAGTCATGTCAGGATATCATAGATACACAAGTTATAACAGACCTGATATGATTCAAGCAATCACAGGCATAGATCCAAGTTATAGTCATGTCAAGATTAACTTTTTAATTATTTAGATCTAAAATTAACATGGACTGACATTATTTGGATCTAAAAAACAGAAGAATCGAATCACATATCTCTAAGCTTGAATAACTTCATTGCAGAAGATGAAAAAGGCTTGATTTGATCTGGGCAGAGGCAGCACCTAGTTCTCCATTATTTTTTGTTTGCAAAAACATGAGAAATGAGGCCATATTTATAACTGACCCCAAAGCCCTAATCTGTCTCATCTGCCGTAGGGGGGTCGACCCCCCTTATGGGGTGGACCCATGGGTCGACACTCCTCTTGAGGGGTCGACCCAAGGGTTGATACCCCTGAGCGGGATTTTTTCCGCTCAACGGAAATTTGATTTTTGAACTGATTTTTTGAATTTCTTGATTAATTACATATCTATATATATAATTCCCTTACACATATACAAACTTCAAACCTTCATAACTTCTTCATACAGTGTCCGTTTTACCCAAACCGGATGTCTATTTTGACCAGAATTCAGAGATGAATGCAATAGCACAGTCTGTTTCCCTTAATTCTGAATATTAAATTAATTGTTCTTTAATTTATCATCTTTAGTGTTGTTAAAATTACGGGGTGTTACATTCTCCTCTACTCAAAGGATTTCGTCCCTGAAATCTCTAAGTTAAGAAGAATGTATATCTTGTCATCCATCTACTCATCCACCAATCACAGGTATCCATTGTCCTTAGAAGTTTTCTATTGCTTATATGAACATATGCAAAGGTGTGTGTATATGTTTTAATGCTAATGCGAAGATCAGGCGGTCTACTGATTCAGTCGTCCTTCTTAATGCAAAGAATGTCAGTGCCATGAATCCAACATATATGCAAATAATCCTATCGCAACATGTAAGTTCTATATGGGTGCACAATCATTCGTCCAAATGCAACATCCGTATGATGATACATTCAATTTCATCCACCAAAAGAAGAAAGATGCACACACATCCATATGAATTATGAGAGTGATTAAGCCGATCTAGTGCATAATGTGTCTATATATGCATCCACTAGCAAACACTTGCATCCACTTGCATCTATCAAACATAACATGTCTCAAACACATGTTTACATCCATGAGATTCCTACCTAAAGGTCGAAGATTCGATCGATAAGATATATTATAAATGATGGAAACAAGTATAAATAAAAGCTTTGGAAAGGAAATTAAGAACATACCCTCGAAAAGAAAAGGGTACGAAGCACGAATCTTGTCTTCGGTTTCCCAAGTTGCATCCTCTGGGTTATCTTCCCACTGAACTTTCATCAACTTGATTTCTCTATTGTGTAGCTTCTTAACTTCTGATTCAAGAATACAGGTAGGAACTCGTCTGACTGTCATCTCCCATTCCACCTCTACTCCTCCAATATACTCGGCTCAACTACTTTCTCGGTATCATGCAAGCACTTCCGCAGACGAGAAACATGGAAAACATCATGAATGCCGGATAGTCTCTCTGGTAGCTTTACTCTATAGGCCAATTGGTCAATCCTTTCTGTTATGGGAAATGGCCCTACAAATCATGGTGCCAATTTCCCTATAGATCTGAAGCGAACCACATTCGTCAAAGGTGATACCTTAATAAAAACCATGTCTCCTACTTCAAATTCAAAGTCAGTCCTTCTCTTTTCTACGTAGGATTTCTGCCTATCTAGAGTTGTCTTCATTTGCCGTCTAATGAGATCAATCTTCTTGGACATTTATCTAACCATATCTGGTCCAAGAAATAGCCTTTCTGTAGATTCCCACTAACAAGTTGGTGATCTACAGGATCGTCCGTACAATGCTTCGAAGGGTGCCATGCCAATGCTAGCTTGATAACTGTTGTTGTAGGCGAACTCTACTAAAGGAAGATGCTCTTCCCAAGTCCCTCCGAAGTCTAGGATACACAGTCTTAAAAGATCCTTAAGAATTTTGTTCACCCTTTCCGTCTGTCCATCGGTCTATTGCTGATAAGCGGTGCTCGAACACAACAGTGTACCTAATGCTTCTTGCAAGCTCCTCTTAAATTCACTGTGAAAATGGGGTCACGATCGCTACGATGCTGGAAGGTACTCCATGAAGACGGACTATCTCACGAACGTAAACTACCACCAACTAAGCTGTCGTCCTCTTGCTCTTAACCGGAATGAAATGAACGCTTTTATTGAGTCTGTCTACTATAAACCAAATCCATTGTATTGCATTTCTTCGATCTAGGCAAACCATCTATGAAATTCATGAGACGCTCTCCCACTTTCACTGTGGAACCTCCAAAGGATGAAGTAAACCACCGGGCTTCTTTTTCTCAGCTTTGACTTGCTGACAAACCAAACATTGAGAAACAAACTCGGCCACATCTTTCTTCATCCCAGCCCAAAAGAAAATCCTCTTCATATCTTTATATATCTTATCACTGCCTAAATGAATGGTCATCTTAGAATGATGGGCTTCTTTTAGGACTGTCTTAAACAAACTCCTAGTTTGGGGAACACAAAGCCTTCCATCTCGTCGCAACCACCCTTTATCGTCTATGGAATATCTATTGAGGTGACTAGAAGTCTTCCATTTACTGAGCCTATCCAAGATGTCTAAAATCTGTGGATCATCGCAATGCGAAGCTCCTATATGATTCATAAGAGTAGGTTGTACCTCTAGCGATGCAAACAAACCAGGCAAAAATTCGGTGGAGGGTCTAAAGTCAAAAATCGATATGAACTCCAAGCTTTTCCTTTCCACAAACAGAGGACTTAAGACCATCCTATGCCTAATCAATGTGTCTGCCACCACATTACCCTTGCCAGGGGTATAAGTAATCTCGAAATCATAAGAAGCTAGGAACTCCATCCACCTTTGTTGCCTTAAATTAAGATCCTTCTGCGAAAACAAGTACTTGAGAGATTTATGATCGGTGTATAACTCGAACTATTCTCCAAGCAAATAATGGTGCCAAGTCTTAAGCATGAATACTATGCCAGCCAGCTCTAAGTCATAGGTAAGGTAGTTCTTCTCATGAACCCTTAGCTGTCTACCCCCATGACATACTACCTTTCCCTCTTACATCAGAACCGCACCAAGCCCTACATGCATCAGTGTATACTGTAAACACTTTATTCCCGTCGGGAAAGGTCAAGACTGGGGTTGTTGTAAGAGCCCTCTTTAATCGCTGAAAAGCAACATCATAGTCTACATCCCATGAAAACACCAGATTCTTCTTTGTTAGCATGGTGAGTGGGGCTGATATCTTTGCGAAGTCCTTAATGAACTTCCTATAATAGCCTGCCAATCCAAGAAAACTTCTCACCTCCATTGCATTCTTTGGGATCTGCCTATCCTAAAATGCAACCACCTTTGCGGGATCTACTGCTATCCCATTTTTGGAAACCACGTGCCTTAGGAATCTCACCTTTTTTCTCCAAAAATGGCATTTGGAGAACTTTGCCTTAAAGCGGATGCGCACGTAGAGTTTTCAAAACTTCTCTCAAATGTTGGGCATGCTCTTCCTTATTCTTTGAGAAGATCAAGATATCATCAACAAATACCACAAAAAATTTATTTAGAAACTCCCGAAACACCCTACTCATCAGATCAATAAAATAGGCGGGTGCATTCATCAACCCAAAAGGCATAACGAGCCATTCAAAGAAACCGTCTGGAGTCCTAAAAGTTGTTTCGTCTATACTATACTCGACCACTCTCAAATGATGAAACCTCATGGCCAAGTCTAACCGAGAGAATACAGATGCACTAACAAGCTGGTCAAACAGATCATCTATCCTTGGGAGTGGGTGTCTGTTTTTCTTTTTGAGTTTATTCAACTCCCTGTAGTCCACACATAAGCGAAGCGAACCATCCACCTTAGTTGCGAATACCACTGGAGCACCCATTCAGATATGCTTCGCCTAATAATCCCTTTCTTAAGTAGCTCCCATACTTGCTTACTCATCTCCCTCCTTTCTTTTGGAGCCATATGGAGCACAGGTAATGCAACTGGCTTTGCATTGTCCACCAAATATATACGAAAATCTATCTCTCGCCTTGGAAGTAAGCCTCGTACCTCATCAAAAACATCAGGATAGTCATGACTACTGGTACAGATCGCAGATCATCGATAGATGCATCAAGAGACTCTAGGAAACTAAGCATGACAGAACCTTGTGGGTCATAAGAAATCTCAAGGGTCCTCCCATGGCAAGTCAAAAGTCTAACGATCCTCCTCTCACAATGCAAAATGGCACCATACATGGTTAGCCAATCCATCCCTAGAATCAAACCATAGCCCATAAAACCGAGCACATATGTGTCGCACTCAAATTCGATGCCTAACATAGATATTCTTAAACCCCGACAAATCATGGACAAATGAGTCGAACCACCAATGGGGTTTGAGATAACAATGGGATCCACTACCATACTAGTATTTAGGTGCAGAGACTCAACCATAGAACTAGATTAAATGAATGTGAAGCGCCAAAATCAAAAAGAGTTCTAATAGGATGATTGGAAAGAGAAATCAAACCTTCCACGGAAACTTTACTACCTCTATCCGGAGCACTGGTCACGAGAGCATGCACCTGCCCTCCAGAAGCTCCTACCCTTTGACATTGTCCCTGTCGTGTACTCCTTAGCAAAGTGTCCGACCTCTCCACAATTGAAGCAAGTATTCTTCCTTCTTTTGCAGTCCTTTACCAAGTGACTCTCGCGCTCACAACTATGACACTTCCTCTTATCCTTAACCTTGTCATTCTTTCTGCCCTTCTTCTGTTGTTATTGTCCTTTCTTGGGCCATATTTTCTTGTTTTGTGTTTCCTCAACCTTAACTTCCTTCTTACCGCTTTTTTCTACCTCATGAATCAAGGCCATATCAACAAGCCTTTCAAAAGTTGCTCCCATTGGAATATGAGACATATCTATCCCATGAAGGGGTTCATTCAGTCCTTTAACAAACCGCAAAGCTTTCTTATGCGGAGTATCAACCAGTTCCAATACAACCTTGCTAGTTGGTTGAATTTGTTCACATATTCTTAACAGTTATGTTTCCGTGCTTGAGCGCCAAGAACCTTTCCATTTGCATGCTTTTCTCAGCTTGAGAAAGAAACTTCATTTCAAACCTCTATCTAAAATCTTACCAAGTTCCCACCGGACGACCTGCTTACGTTATATTCCACCAGAACGAAGCTTCATCTTTCAGTAGCCAAGCGGCTAACTGAATCTTCCTACAATCGTCCACATCGAAAATTCCAAACAAGTCATCTATCTCCTTGAGCCAATTCCTTGCCTCTACGAATGTTTAAGTTCCATGGAATTGCTTCCCTCCCATAGCATGGAAATCTTTGCAGATCTTAGAGAAATTATCTGCAGGCAGAGGAGGATGAACGACGGGTGCAGCTGGGGGAGGAACATTAGCTTGACCACCGGCAGGCGCCGTGGCCTCTAGATACCCATGGAACCAGCCTGGTATCATAATGCCATCTAGAATATTTAGTTCCCAAGACATGCTGAAAATAAAAGGGATTCATACAAAGGATCAGAAGATATTACATATAGCTTTAGGGAATATGTTTTCAAAACAGACTTTTCTTTTTGGAAATGCCTTCATTTAAAACCTTTTTGAAAATAATTTTCAAAAACTTTTATCTAATATGGTAACCTTCAGCTCTTATACCTAGTGTGACACCCCACGTCCGTTAATGTCACTCATTAAGAGAATGCATTAAGTTTCGTGAAGCGTTATAGGTAAACAAAAACAGAAACATTACAAGATAGATATAAATTAGCAGCGGAATTTAAAAACTTTATTAATCATAAAGCATCGCGGTTCAAAACATCATAAGTCCGAAAATGCATAAACCCAATACATCATTAAAATTTCTATCTTGTACTTAAAACATCATAGTACAATAATAAAAGAAGCATAATTCCCTAAATAAAAAAAAAGCCATAGTAGATAAGAGCTCGAGAAATACATCTAATCATCTCCAAGCAAGATGAAAGAAGAATCCTGGTCCAGAGTATTCCCACCCTAAGAACCTGGGGGAACGGAATAGAAAGAATAGGAAACAAAATGGGTTAGACATAAAGTCTGGCTAGTCCAGTTACTTTTAGCAAATAAATAAGTAAAAGTATTATGACAGACATATAAAATGGATAAGAAAGATAACATCATAAAAGGCAGGTACGACAAGGTAAACATGATAAACATGATAGAGTGTAATTAACGATTCCTCTACACCAAAACTAGTATAACTAGAATGAGATGATCCCAATAACTATAAGATGGTAGACTTAGGCGTACTTCCGGTGAGAGGTTTTCATCCTATACAATCAACAAGCAACCCAATGTTCCGGAGTTACCACTATGGATAATAACAGGCTCCTAAACATACCGGAGTCTAAATGTACCCTAACTACTAACCTAATCGATTGGCTCCCTACTCCGTGGATACCCTGTGTTGGACCCACAGTAGGATGCATCACTTCCTAAAGTGACACGCACATGACCCAGATGGAACGCGCCATCAGACACCATCCCCACTTTTGGATCTCTTACAATCAGCTCAGTAAGCGTAACCTGACTCCGACCTAGTTCGGAGTACTCGTTTGATACCTATATATGGGTTACTGACTGAAACGGATCCCACACACAAGATGATGCAAGCTCTCCCCTTTGTCTTGCATCCAAACTACTAGGTTTTCCACAGGTTATGCCTACCTATTGGTGTCATAAAATTGCATAACCCGAATAGGTTAAGTTTATAGGCCTATATATATAAATATTACCCACCCACCCAAGATTTACCTAACCCACCCACTGTTCAAACAAGTTTACTTAACCCCTATTCAAGTTCATGTTCATACAATCCCTATGGACTCAACTAGGTTAAGTATTCAACTTTATTGCCATATTCATTAATGGTTATAATGTGCTAGACCTCCCACATTAAGCCTACCACTTGTGGATGCTGGATGTGCCAGTCGGTTCTGGGCAGACCTCTTCCACAAGTCGGGCTTAACCTCGTACCTTAGCACGTCTCGTGTTTGTGCACCTAGAAGCCTCACATTAGATTCACCACTTGTGGTCGTTGGATATGCTGGGCGGTTCCGGGAAGAATTCCACCACAAGTGTAATCTAACCTCGTGTTTAGGCACGATTACAGTTTTTAATTACTGTAATCCTAGGCATTTCCATTATTAACCAAATTTATCTATGTCGTTATAGGTCTTCATGCCCCTTTTTCCAAGTCATGTTCATAATGAACCATATGCCCCAAATTAATATTACACTTTATTCAAGATATGCCCAAATTGTCAATTACAAGTTATGCCCTAATTCAACATTTTCCCCTCATTCCCAATCTAACGCATTCGCAAATTTCAGCAGCATGCCTAGGCTCGAAGGTAGCCAGGCTATATAAAAATAAAAAGGGAAAAAGATAGAGGGAATATAACAGAGATGATCATACTAACAAGGTTGGCATGTAATGGCATAAACGTATAGTGGCATAATGACAGGATAAGCATATAGCATGAACATGTGACAACAACACTGATTCTAACATAATAGGTATGGGTATTATGTGATCTAAACAATGATTTAGATGTCCAACTAATAACAAATCTGATTTGGCCATAAACATAATAGAACAGGTATAAGTGATCTAAACAGTGAAATAGTTCTACAATCAAAGGCAGATCTAACATGATAAAGGTTAAGATATAAGTCATAATCATGTCAGGATATCATAGATACACAAGTTATAACATATCTGATATGATTCATGCAGTCACAGGCATAGATCCAAGTTATAGTCATGTCAAGGTTAACTTTTTAATTATTTAGATCTAAAATTAACATGGATTCACAGTGTTTAGATCCAGAAAAACAGAAGAATCGAATCACAGATCTCTAAGCTTGAATAACTTGATTGCAAAAGAAGAAAGTGGCTTGATTTGATCTGGCCAGACGTAGCATCTACTTCTCCATTATTTTTGGTGAGAAAAAACATGAGAAATGAGGCCATATTCATAATTGACCCCAAAACCCTAATTTGCCTCATCTGCCGCAGGGGGTCGATGCTCCCCCCTTATGGGGTCGACCCATAGGTCAACGCCCCCCTTGAGGGGTCGACACCCCTGAGCGGGGTTTTTTCCGCTCAATGAAAATTTGATTTTTGAACTAATTTTTGAATTTCTAGATTAATTATATAAACATATAACCTCCTTGTGCGTATATAAACTTCAAACCTTCCTAACTTCCTCATACGGTGTCCATTTTACGCAAACCAAGTGTCTATTTTGACCAGAATTCTGAAATGAACGCATTAGGCAGTCCGTTTCCCTAAATTCTGAATTTAAAATTAATTATTCTTTAATTTATCATCTTTAGTGTTGTTAAAATTATGGGGTGTTACAATGGTGATCAAAGAACGACTTTAATTAGCATAGCTTTGTGTATAGCGTTAATTCGCGAGCCTAACACCTCGGTATGAGTCAAAAACGGGATAAGGGGCCGTAGGGAGAACATGCGTTTCTTTCTATCTAGAAGTGGTGTCATGGTATGGAGCCCATACATTTTTACTTATGTGGATGATGGATAGCTAGGCGCCTCAGATATGATTGGTTGACATACTGACCATTTTGGAGTTCTGATAGGACCGGGAAACGTATTGTTCAGGAATAACCAATCCACTAAGGTAAGTGTGGACTGACCCTACCGCATCCTAGGGTTTCCCATATGTGTGATCCTGAGGCATTTGCTAGAGTGTCTCGAATGATGAGGAAGATCCCTTGCCTTGACTCATAGATGGAATCTAATTTCCAGTACGCGACTTTTCGGTTTTAGTTGTAAGCCTATGTATGATGACATAATGTATGGTACCTATGCCGTCTATGATTGATACATTTATGTTTGAAGGTTTTTTGACACTATGCACTTATAGTAATATCAAAATGATTTTTTTTTAAAGCGTATCAAGCATGTTTGTCTATTATAAGTGAAAACTCTATCCTCTGGTTTATGTTGCATTGTGTGATGGGACCTGAGTCTTATAATAGCTTAATTTTTTCAAAAGCATTGCGTTGTTTACAAATTGTTTTATTTCAGAGTATTCATGGGAGTCAACCTGTTCCATGACATGCGGTGTGGTCCCGTGATTTATCTTGTTTTAAAGTAAAGTTTAATAATTGTTTTGAGTTCTCACACTAGTCCCAAGACTAACTCGGAGTTTATTGTTTCCACCTAAACTCTAGGTGCCATATTTTCCACACGGACAGCTAGTAGTTTTGGTTTTCGCAGATATTTCTTTTCACAGGATCCTGGATTTCGGCTGGAGCTATATTCAGAATGCTTTGTAACCGTGTATTTTTTTCAGTTGTGGTAGTTGATGTTTTCCATTGTGCATTATATTTTTGTATATATATTTCCGCTATTTTGTAATTTGTAAATCTCTTATATTTATTTTTCCGCTGTATATTATTTATCTAAACTCTGATATATTCTTGTACTCTGATGTAAATTGTTGTAACAGCAATGAAATGCTTTCATGTTTGTGTTCTGATTCGTTGTATTCTCAAAACAATATGGGCTCCTCCGTCTCTTCGGGGATCGGGGAAGTCTAGGTCGTTTCAGGTGGTATCAGAGCTTTGGTTTACAAAGCTCGGAGAACAAGACATATTAGAACCAAACGAAAGAATTCGTTAGAGATAGGATTAGCAACATCCTATAAGAATGACTCGTTATAGATAGGGCTAATAATACCCTAGAATGAGTTTGAAGAGTGTTATTTATTAAAAATGAATTTAGTTTTAAAAAAATATATCTTATTATAAGTATTTGAGTATTTTATTTTACATGGAATTATGACTATCGAGTATAAGAAATTTTTGCATATACGCGTCATGAACGTATATACGAAGTCTCAAATATACTGGATAGAAATAAAATCACACTCTAGTTGCCGGGCATGATTCTGGTGATGTCGCGACATCAACAGTGTTTATCTTTGACTTTCGAAAGTGGTATATATATATATATATATATATATATATATATATATATATATATTTCCAACTGATTGATGTGAGAACCAAAAACTTAGCTAGAGTTTATTGTTTGTGATTTGGCCTTGAAATATGATTTTTGAGTATATAAAAGTTATGTATGTTTGAAAAGCTAATCAACTAACTGATCGTTGGTTGTGATGTGTGATTATTAGTTTAACTAATAAAAATATTGGAATAATAAAACCAATATGCGGGTGGAAGGTAAATTAAGTCAAATCAAATTTAATGTTGAATTAAACTGAAAATTGATTGGAATTGAATATATATATAAGTCAAATCAAATTTAATGTTGAATTAAACTGAAAATTGATTGGAATTGAATATATATACACATGCATATATATGTTGTACAGGTCATAGCATGGAAGCTAAGAAGAGGAATAAAATTGTATGCCCGACAAATAGGTAAATGTTTATTGTATTGATTGGGTTTGATGATTTTATGAGCCGATTGGCAAGCCACTTGGCTTTTTCTTTTTGATTGACGAGGGCCCTGTGAGGCAAGTTGTAGTTTTACCGATCAACCCGAACAAAGGAGGTTATGGCGAAATTTTAAGGCGTTACCCAAATTTGGAAAATTTTAAAGTTCCTAGAAACTGAAAAATTAAAGAATGTAAGCCATAATGAAAGTTGAATTGATTGGTTAAAGAACTTTTCAGCTTCGTTCCTTTTTCGGGGACGAAAAAGTTCTTAGTGGGGGAGATTGTAACAACCCTGATTTTTGGAACCAATTTAAAATTTTATTTTTAATTGATTTAATGGATTTTAAGAATTTAAAATGATTTATTTTGAGAATAAAAGATTTAAAATTTATTTAAATCAAAGTTAGAATGTATAAATTTAAATTAAATTAAAATGAACTCGAAAAGGCGCGGTAGTTTGAAAATTTAATTTTTAATTTCAATTGAATATACATAATTCTTTATAAATCAGAATTGGACGAAACAAGAAACGTTAGAATCTATTTAATTATATCTTTCTAACAAATGTAAAAATCTCATAATTCACTTTATAAATTAAAAGTTATGTCCGGATTAAAATTTAAAATATCAATATGGAATTTACGTATATATTAATATATTTAAGCCCTTAAAAATAGCCATTTTGCAAACGGTATCTATTTTCGACGAAACCACTTTTGTTGGATCCAGAATGTCAAATTATTGTCAAGTTTAAAATTTCAAGTCATTTGGAATTAATATGCGAGCGTGATGAATTTAAACGCATTTTCAATTTCAGTTTAGATTTAATAAAGGGTATGTCTGGCACAGGTCCCTGTTAAGTTTCAAACTTAGGCTCACATCCGGTCATAAACTTATTGTAAATTACATCCCTATTTTTCTAAAATTCATTAAAAAATATAAAAAAATCATGTAACTTCATAATTAAATAAAACAATTGATCGGGAAAAAAATCAGGGGAAAACAATCAAAAAACACATCAAAATCAAAAAACACACAAAACTGTGAAAATGCATCGACAAATGCACATATTCAAATAGTTACATATATGTACGCAAATATTTTAGTTCTGCGTCAAACTGCAGCATACATGCATACATATATGCAGATTTTATGAAATACATGCATGTTTTCGTGCAATAATTCAATTTCTGCATGTAAAACATGCATACTTGTATATCTACATACAAGTATGCAGCTATACATAAAAAAACTGCATACAAATATGCAAATATTGCCATGCCTTCGGCCTTCAACACATTCCTACATACTTGCATGCGGTTATTCTGAATAACTGCGTACTTGTATGCAATTATTCAGAAGGCATGGACAAATTCTTGCATGGATATTCAAATATTTGCATACATGTATGCAACTGTTGGTAATAGCTGCATACATGTATGCAACTTTTTTATTTATTTTCGTGGACTTCTGGGAATGTTTCCAGAAGTTAGGTTTTTTTTATACAGTAGCGCATGTTTTTCTGGCCAAAACATGTAAAACACGGAACTTTTGAAAACAGGGTCTGGGTTTGCGTTTTAAAAACGCAAGGGATGTTAGCCTAATTAACTTTAAAAAAAAGGGATGTGTACCTAATATTCACTTGAATAAACCTGTTAAAAAGGCCATTTTTCAAACGGTCTTCAAATTCGACGAAATTAATTTTGTTAGGACCGTATCGACAAAAGATAGCTAGATTTCAATTTTCGTAATTTTTGGAGTTAGTTTGTGGCCCCGGTAAATTAAAATATACGTTGGAGTTTAATACTGAACGTTATACTTATATATATTTTAATTTTGATAAAAACTAATCGAAACAGTCGAATTGGCTTAGGAAACATATTCCATTGTGTCCGGAATGGGGGTATTTGGTTGGGAACTGCGATTATTGGGTTTAATTTGGAGTTTGGAGTAATAAACAAGTAATTAACGAATTAAATAATAATAAAAATATAATACATATAACCCTTTCAATTAGAAACCCTAATCCCCTTTATTCTCTGCGCTGGCACAGCTGAAACGAGCACCAAAAACAATTCAATCCATCCCTTACAAAATTCACTCAATCCATGAATCATTTCATGAAATTCAAAGCATAAAAATCATAGAGGGAGGTGTGAGATTTAAATTGATATGCCGATGATCGGATTTCGTTGAGTGATTAGTGAGGAATCGCGGCTCAAAGTTGACCGGTTTGGAGGCGTTTTGCGTGGCGGTGGGATGTGCGAGTGGGAGGCCGCCGCATGCAGGCGAAGGGCGACATCTGGGAAGGGTTTGATCGGGTCACGACGGTCATAGGAGGAGCAGGACGGTGGAAAGCTTTTGAGCTGATTGGTCTTTTTGGGTTATGGGGTTCGGTTATTCCATGGAGAACGATTAAGGAATGTGATTAGTATTAATTTATTAATTATTTAATTATGTAATGCAATGTTTAAAATACCATATTTTTTTCAAATGAGATCGGAATTCGACGATTTCAGTTGCGATGCACTCCTATCAACGAGCTCTACCACATGGAACTGACCAGAACGGAAATGGAGCAAGCTGGATTTTTACTAAATTAAATGCCTATTTAATTTAGTTCAAAAATA
The DNA here is from genome assembly GCA_030737875.1 of Allium sativum. Lineage (NCBI taxonomy): Eukaryota > Viridiplantae > Streptophyta > Magnoliopsida > Asparagales > Amaryllidaceae > Allium > Allium sativum. The sequence continues at coordinate 537,829,841 of CM060926.1, forward strand.
AAATCTTTAATAAAAGACTGACGGAGTGGAAACCAAATGTGAGAACTCTCTCACCCAAAATTTTGTATAGTTATTTATTTTTATAACTGAATATATATTTGTTGCCTGTGATTGCAAATGTTGTTTGATGGTTGATGATTGTTTACAGTTTTAATGTTATCATTATTAAACTGTGAAAATATGTGTTGTTAAAAATAAATTCACATGGATTATTATGTAAACCCCACACGGGTATTGGAACAATAATTTTACACATCGCCCAATTATTTGTTGATGATTGAAAATCCCACATGGGTCTGGAAATGATAACTAATTCACCTCTCCCTTGGATTTAATTGTATGTCAACCGATTGATTGACAAACTATGATAAGCGTTATTTAATTTTTTGATGCTTATACAGTTGTAAATTGCACTCTAGATGTGAATTGATTATTTAATAGTTGTTTATCACTATTTTTGAATACATGAAATGTATGGAATCCATATAAATAAAATTATATGGTAATTGATTGAGTTTGATTCCAATTCAGAATATAAACGAATATTTTAAAAATAATATTCAATGAAGAATCAAAATACAATTTTGATGTCCGATTTTGGATGGACACGAAAATATTGATATATGAAGCTAAGTTAAGTAGATATACGCCATTTTAACTCGAACATGATTTTCTATCATTTTTATATATTTTATAATGAATATCGAAAATATTTGATTTCAAAATCCGATATTTTGAAAATATTATAATTTTAATATTATAATGATATGAAATATTCAATTTTGATTTAAAATTGAAATGTAAGATGGAATCGTTTTTAAAAACGTAATAATAAACGTTTTATATAAATTATGTTTTAGATAGAAATTGACTAAATATATTATATATATTTAAATGGTTTGAATAGAACGTATCGCGCAGCGACTGTTCGCAAATTTCAACCATGAACTTCAGATTGACGTAACGGGAGGTCCGACCATTGGATTCTCCTAAAACCGGAACCATTGGGTTCGTATCGAAACGACCTTTCGAATGATGATAAGAGATTTTAAATCTAAAGTTTAAATTTTAAGATATTTCTAAATCAATTTTGGGAAAAGGTCGCAATGGATGAAGTTCGGTGGCCGATATTGGAAACCGACTGTAAGGGACTTATTAAAATTATTAAAAATATGAATAAATTATGTAAAATCATAATAAATGATTTGAAATGATTCTGGATGAAATATTCTGAGTTTGTAAAGATAAAATATATTTTTATCTGAATAAGTTATTTACCGAATTGAGTAAAGATCAAAAAGGAATTGAAATGGTTTTAAAATAACCAAAAATTTTCCAATGTATGAATTGGAAAGGATTTAAATGGAAATAATCTTCGGAATATTTCGATATTGGACTTCGTGATTATAAGGATTTATTGAGGAATTTGGAAGATATAAATATCGTTATTCCTAATACGATATCCATTAGTTTCAGAATTTGATATTGAATATAAGTTGATATAATTTCTATTCAGAGCCTTGTATTTAATATCAAATGAGATTTTGGGTTCGTCATGAATGATGTCTTCAATATCACTGTTCTTAAACCCGGTTGAGAATAGAATAAATCTTTTAAGTAAGATTTAGAGAAGTTTACCAATTAATTAATTTAATTGGAATTGAAATGAAAGTTGATTTTGGATTTATCGTGAATAATGTTTTAAATAACATTTGTTCTTTAACCCAATTAACAATGAAGTTAGGATTTGGAATTTATAATCTTTTAATTAAGTTTTAATGGAAAATTTTCCAAAGTAAAGTTTTCCAATTTAATATATTAAATTGGAATTGAATGGAATTCGACTTGGTAATAATCGAGATGAGCATCTGTAAAGGAAGACTGTTACTATATATGGAATTTAAAAGGCTTCATTCCATTTATATTATTAATTTGATACAGAAATTTATATCAAATATATATTGATATGTTTTCCGCGAAGATTCCATATTTAATGGAAGTTGATTTGGATTTGTTGTGAATTGTGTTTTTAATAACATTATTTCTTTAACCCAAATAAAGATAAGATTAATTTCTTAAAGTTGAATAATCATAAAGTAATGATTCTTGAGATTAAAACCAAGTTGGAGTTTTAACGAATCTTTAATTAGATTGGAATGTGAAGGAGGTAATTAAATTCACCGAATTTAAGAAATGATCGCGAATGGAGTACCACCAATTTTACTCCATGTGATAGTTAAATATTTAAATGGATTTGAAACGTGAAATGGTAATTAAATTTACCGAAAAAACGATGGGAGTTAGAAATGGAGTACTACCAGTTTTGCTCCATGGGATGAATAGGTTGGGATTGGGATAATATAATAAATGATTACTTCGGTACGGCTCGATAATCCCGACTAGTTTTATAAACCTTAATGTGGTTTAGAATTGTTAAAGGATAAAATAAGATCTTTTGAAATTGATATCCAAAGGAAGATTAAAGAATAAGTTTAAAAGTCTTTGATAAAATTAATGGGAATCTTTCCCCTAAGATGTGAATATTTGAATAATAGAATATTCTAAATTGGAAAGAGGCGTATGTTTGTTTTTATAGCACTTGATTATTGATTATTAAACACGCGAGTTATTCGGAAAGACCAGGTTTAACCCATTCTGAATAACTGATACAACGAGTAAAAGTCGACGATGAAGATGGTGGTTAAAAACCGGAAATCTTCACATCGTTTGGATGATTACTGATGTTTTGATTGGGCTGTACACACAAGACAAGGTAATAAGTGGTGATCGTCCAGATGTACTTTGAGATCGAACGGATATGCGAGGACCTCTCTCCTGTATTGGACATATGGGACGAGGAATAAGGTGCCTCCGGTTTCGTTCAAACCCAGAATGGACTAGTAAATGGATAGTGTGTCTGTCATTTTATTCCTTTATGTTGTACTCATTGATCTCTGCTAAATATATATATCTTTTTGGTGGCGGAGAAATTATTCTCTTGCTTAACACCTTCTCTGAGACGTATGAGCTTAGAGGTTATATATTGGTAGAAATCAGTGGTATGGTGGATTGACAATGTGTCATGCTAAGATGCAAATGATCAAGGCTTATTGTTGAAAAGTAGAGTCTTGTGGATGATGATCAAAGCACGGCTTTAATTAGCATAGCTTTGTGTATAGCGCTAATTTGTGAGCCTCACACCTCGGTATGAGTCAAAAACGGGATGAGGGTCATAGGGAGAACATGCGTATCTTTCTAGCTAGAAGTGGTGTTCATGGTATGGAGCCTAGACATTTTTACTTATGTGGATGATGGATAGCGAGGCACCTCGGATATGATTGGTTGACATACTAACCATTTTGGAGGTCCGATAGGACCGGAAAATGTATTGTTCAGGAATAACCAATCCACTGAAGTAAGTGTGGACCGACCCTACCGCATCCCAGGGTTGCCCGTAGGTGTGATCCTAAGGCATTTGCTAGAGTGTCTCGAATCAGTGAGGAAGATCCCTTGCCTCGACTCATAGATGGAATCCAATTTCCAATACGCGACTATTCGGTTTCAGTTATAAACCTATGTATGGCGATATAATATATGGTACCTATGCCGTCTATGATTATACATTTATATTTGGAGTTGTTTTTGACACTATGAACTTATAGTAATATCAAAATGATTTGTTTTTAAGCGTATCAAGCATGTTTGGCTATTATAAAGGAAAACTCTATCCTCTGGTTTGTGTTGCATTGTGTGATAGGACCTGAGTCTTATAATAGCTTCATTTTTTCAAAAGCATTACGTTGTTTACAAATTGTTTTATTTTAGAGTACTCATGGGAGTAAACCCATTTCGTGACATGCGGCGTGGTCCCGTGATTTACCTTATTTTAAAGTAAAGTTTAATAACTGTTTTGAGTTTTCACACCAGTACCATGACTGACTCGGAGTTTATTGTTTCCACCTAAACTGTGGGTGCCAATATTTTCCACACGGGCAGCTAGTAGTTTTGGTTTTCGCAGATATTTCTTTTCACAGGATACTGAATTATGGCTGGAGCTATATTCGGAATGCTTTGTATCCATGTATTTCTTTCAGTTGTGGTAATTGATGTTTTCCATTGTGCATTATATTTATGTATATATATTTCCGCTTTTTTATAATTTGTAAATCTCTGATATTAATTTTTTCGTTGTATATTATTTATCCGAACTCTGATATATTCTTGTAGTCTAATGTAAATTGTTTTAATAGCAATGAAATGTTCTCATGTTTGTGTTCTGATGCGTCGTGTTCTCAAAACAATCCGGGCTCCTCCGTCTCTTTTGGGATCGGGGAAGTCTTGGTCGTTTCAAGGGGCGAAATCTTTAACCACAAGGACAGATTTTAGTGTAAAGTATGAAATGATAATGGGCCTCTGAATTCCTTCCTTTACACAAAAAAATGTCCTTGTGGTTAAAATTTTAGCCTTTTGTCCTTATGGATAATTTTTTTGTTAAGTTTGACCTTGTGTCTAAAAATCCCTGTTTTTTATTTATGTGATATTGTTGCTGTGTTGATTTTGTAGTTATACTCTTGCATTAACTTTATAACTCAATCGAACTTATGTCATTTTAATCAATCAAACTATGATTCAAACATTTTTTACATTAGTTTTTCTTTAAAATGTTATATCAGTTTTTAGGTATTAGTTTTATATTTTTTTAGGTATCAGTTTTATGCCTTTGTGCAAAGGAGCTGTGTCAAGGGGTTGCAGTTTTGAGTTGTTTGCTTTGGTAAATGTTTTTTTTCAAACACAACATTAATTCTAACTGATATCCACTGATTAAAAAAATAGTACAAATCAACTCAATTCAATTCTCACAAAAATGATATTTATTCTTTATAATACCCATTGATATTAATTCATCACTTGTATTACACCAAATATTATATGTTTTACAACTGAATTTTACCAAAAACTAATACCCAACTACTGTGAAGAAAGAAAATAATAAAAAATGATACTTATTGTGGTATTAAAATATTGATGTGTACAAAGTGTAAAAAAAATGATACCTACAAGATATAGAAATGGTATGCAGCCACTGAACTAAGTAGATAAAAACGAAACTGATACACACTGAGACATGAAACTGCTACCTAATAACTACAAACGTGCAACTAACACAAAATTGATACCTATAGAGGCATATAACCGATACCCAGTAGCTGAAACAAAAAAATTACACACTAAATTGATACATATAAGAGGTTAGGACAAATACTCAAAATGCATATCTCATATAAGTAATCATAACAATATCATATCATACCAACAACACAATAATGTAAAAATAAAATAAAAAGACAATAAGGTATGAAGAATTTCTATTAAAAATATAGAATATTGACCAAATTTCCAATATATCAAACACCAATTTGCTATCGTATATAAGTTTATTCGAAAAAAAAACTTAAAAATACATGTACTCACTAAAACAAATGCAATAAAAATCACATATTATTTGAAGCTTGACAATTCCGCTAGTTACGACCATATTCTTTGCACATTTGCTTGCTTGAAAATATTTAATTCCTACTTTTCTCTTTGAGGTTGACTAGCTCCACGTTTATCCTCGGGTGGCCTAATTACTGCATCACTGCTTGAATCAATAATAAGAAGACTGTTTTGACTACTGGAAGAGGAAAATCATTCAAAAGATTCAATTAGCAAAGTGAACAAATGGAAACTGATACATAGTTAACACAATTATGATACCCACAATAAAAAAATTGATACCTACATATATAAAACTAATACTTGTAAACTGCTATAATCTTTTAAAGAAAAAATGATACAAGAATTGTTTACTTCACAGGTTGTTTGATTAAAAAAAAATTCAACTAAGTTACATAGGTAATGCAACAGTGTAACAGCAAAAATAATACAACACCAAAATTATAGTAAGAAAAGCATAACACGTTTATACAGAAAAAACTGATACCTAAAAATCTAGTAAGCTGATACCTACAAGCTGCTGTAATTAAATAAAAAATACAAGAACCATTTACATAACATTTTGATTGATTAAGGAAAACCAATTTCGACTGAAACACATAGGTAATGCAACAATACATATTCTTTTATAAACATAAACAAAGCCATATATCCCAAACAAGTTGGGGTTGGCTAGATATGGAACCAAAAATTAAAATAAAAGAAATAATAATGATAATATATATATAAAGGGTTTAAAATAACTAAACAGATAAAAAGTCGTCTGATAAAGGTTTTTTAAATAATAAAAAAACAAAAAAAGGTTCAATAAAAGTGTAATAAAGTCTAAAATAGTAATAAAAAAGTAAAAAGGTTCAATAAAAGAAATAAAGTCTAAAAAAACAAAAAAAACCTAAGGTTCTGGTACATGGATTGCCAACTTCCATGCACTCCTATCCACTGCCAGCTTTTCAGATATACTCCAATTACTTATATCTCTCTTTATTACCTTCTCCCATGTCATTTTAGGTCGACCTCTACCTCTCTTTGGGCCTTCGGCGCGGCCTATAATTCCAACGCGCACTGGTGCATCGTATGGTCTACGTTGGATATGTCCAAACCATCTCAAATGGTGTTGGAGTAACTTCTTTTCAATAGGTGCAACTCCCAGTTTTTTCCGAATATCCTCATTTTTAATCTGATCTCGTCTGGTATGCCCACAGCTCCAGCGCAGCATTCGCATCTCTACTACACTTATCTTCTGGACGTGTTGCCTCTTAGTAGGCCAACATTCTGCACCATATAACATTGCAGGCCTGATTGTTGTCCTATAGAATTTTCCTCTTAGCTTCTGAGGAATCTTCCTATCGCAGAGAATGTCAGATGCTAGTCTCCATTTCACCCATCCTGCTTGAATTCTAAAACTAACATCTTTATCAATCTCCCCATCAAACTGCAACACGGATCCTAAGTATCGAAATGATTCCTTCTTGGGTACTACTCTACCGGCTAGGGTGACCTCTCCATCATCTGAGCTGGCACTGCTAAACTCACACTTCATATACTCTGTTTTAGTTCTGCCAAGCCTGAAACCCTATGATTCTAAGGTCTCCCTCCACAACTCTAGTTGTCGATTAACCCCTATTATACTTTCATCAATCAGCACAACATCATTGACAAAGAGCATACACCAAGGAATTTCCCTCTGTATATCTTTTGTGATCTCATCCATCACTAATGCAAAAATATTGGGGCTCAAAGCCGAACCTTGATGTAACCCTATGTTAATTGGAAAGTCTTTGGTCTCACCATCGCATGCCCTGACACTAGTCACAACTCCCTCGTACATATACTTGATCAGGGTAATATACTTTGATATCACTCTCTTCCTTTCTAGCGCCCACCACATAACCCTCCTCGGCACTCTGTCATAAGCTTTCTCTAAGTCAATAAAAACCATGTGGAGATCTTTCTTCTGCTCCCTGTATCTCTCCATAAGTTGCCTAATCAAGAAAATCACCTCAGTGGTTGACCTTCCAGGCATAAAACCAAATTGATTCCTAGAGACACTTGTCAGCCTCCTCAAACGTTGCTCACAAACTCTCTCCTAAAGCTTCATTGTATGACTCATAAGCTTAATTCCTCTATAGTTTGTGCAACTTTGAATATCTCCTTTATTCTTGAAGATTGGAACTAAAATGCTTCTCCTCCACTCATCTGGCATTTTGTTTGATTTGAAAATATTATTAAACAACTTAGTTAACCATATTATCCCTGCATCTCCAAAGCATCTCCACACCTCAATAGGAATGTCATCAGGCCCTACCGACTTGCCTGATTTCATCCATTTCAACGCCCCCTTTACCTCAGCTTCTTGAAATCTCCGCACAAAATGTCTATTGGTGTTGTCGGCAAAGTCTTCCAACTCTATCGAAGAGCTATCCCTTTCTTCGTTGAAAAGCTTATCAAAGTATTCTCTTCACCTATTCTTTATCTCATCTTCCTTCACCAAAAGTCTATCATTCTTGTCCTTAATGCATTTAACCTGATTGAAGTCCCTTGTCCTCCTCTCGCGTAGCTTGGCTATTCTGTAAACGCCTTTTTCACCCTCCTTTGTACATAGCCTTTGATACAGATCTTCGTATGCTCGTCCCCTTGCTTCACTCACTACTCTCTTTGCATTCTTCTTTGCCACTTTGTACCTGTGCATGTTCTCTTCGCTTCTATGATGGTGCATGCATTTGTAGCATTCCTTCGTCTCTTTGATAGACTTTTGCACCTCGTCATTCCACTACCACGAATCCTTGGGCTCTCGCTTGCTTCCTCTTGTCATCCCAAACACCTCAGTAGCGACTCTCCGAATACAAGTTGCCATCGCATTCCACATGACATTTGCTTCTCCTTCTACATTTCAAGCCCCTTCTCCCATCACTCTATCTTTAAACACCCGTGAAGCATCTCCTTTAAGTTTCCACCATTTCGTCCTGCTAATCCTCGCTTTCTTATCCTTCACCATCCGAAGACGAAACACGCACACCAAGAGTTGGTGTTGTGAGACGACACATTCTCCAGGTATGACCTTGCAATCAACACAATCTCGTTTACTGTCTCTTCTAGTTAGTACAAAGTCAATCTGACTAGCCTGTTGGCCAATAATGAAGGTGATCACAAAAAATACAACATCAAAAAAAGTGAACATGAACATAACACATCAATTACAGTAAAACTGATACCTAAAAAAGTATAAAAATGATACCTTAAAACTGCTGTAATGTTTTTACAAAAAAATTAAAGTAATACAAAACCTATGTACATCACCGATAGAAATTAAAAAAAACATAATCGAAATAATTATCAGTAAAATTTAGTTGATTCAAACAGAAAATACCCTAATCTCGTGAACGAATTCCCAAACCAATACGCGCGAGATCCAAAACCAATACGCGCGAGATCCAAAACCAATACGCACGAGATATATTTTCCATTCTGAAACTAGCGATCGATATGGGTGTATAAAGAAGATTGCTAGAAATCGAAATATGAATTGTCCTTGTAAAAATTCGCATTGAAGATCAATGACGAGACCGAGATATGCGCGAGAGACGATTTATGAAGAAGAAGAAATCAGGGCATGTGAGATTAAAAAGTATTAGTATATTAACCTTGTGATTAAAATTTAAATGGGCTGTACTTGTGGTTAAAAAAGCCCTAAATTTTTTCGTTATGATCATTTTCCTTTTTTATTAAATGTTGCTAATTCTGAATTGTAAATCAGAACATTTAACTTTTTTTTTAAGTTCTGAACGAAACCATCATTTCAGACAAAATAATTCAAAACCTTTTTAATGCTTATTTTTTTGTTTTGAACGTTGTCTTTTGATCTGAATGCTGAATGCGAACAAACAAATAAGTAATTATTTAGAATTCAACATTAAGCAATAACTTTAGACTTCAGATCAGCGATCATAATTTAGCATTATTCCAAAACTGTCATTACCCTTTTATACCTAGGCCTCTCCTTTTCCCTTTACTTTTTACTGCACTTTTTGTTTTCAAACCAAAATCTAGACCATCTCATTATTTGTTTGGCTAATTCTATTTATACACCAAAAATTGCTGAACATACACCAAAAATTGTAATAAACTACTGTACACATATTACTTTACATACACCGTTTCTTTTACTAAATTATCCATGTTCTCGTCTTCTTTTCTTTCCTCTTTCAAACTTAAAAACACATTTACCTAAAATTAGAAATTCTTTGCATTAAATTGAGTAAAATTTAACAAAATAAAATTTATTTCTTGTACTAATATAGTAGCTCTTGTAAAAATTTTGAAAAAAAATTCAACAAAATTACTCTAATTTTACAAAATAAGTCAACACTTCTAAATTAGTCCATTATTTCTGAATGTTTTCTTAATTGAAATTTTAGATTTCATGATTAAATAATTCATTAACACATTTAGTTTTCATCGAGTTTCAATACTTTTAAGAATAATTTGAATATTAATATCAAAAGTTTTTAAAAAGTAGCTATGAGAAAAGGGTAAGTTAGTAACAGAATTTTATAGAAAAATATGGTGTATGTTAAGTGATTTTCGGTGTATAAATAGAATTTGTCTATTTTTTCCCTAGTGCACTTTCAACCAATTAACGATCATCTTCGGCGCTGATTAACAACAATCAACACTTCTTTAAGGTGTTGATTAAGAAAATTCGATTAATTTGATTAAATAGCTGCAAAAGGCATAAAACTCTGTGGGCAAACTATGAAATCAAAAAACTGGGGGTAGGCGTAGGCCTGTAAACGGATGCAAACGGATGCGGATAGTGCTACATCCGTATCCGTATCCGAAAATAAAAATCCGTATCTAAATCTGTATCCGTATCCAGTGGATACCTACTAAATAATATCTGTATCCATATCCGTGAATATTTTCGGATATCCGAAAATATCCGTATCCGGCTTAGCAAATACGGATATTTCCGGATATCCGAAAATATCCAAATCCGAACTTAAAAATATGTAAGTTACAATATGATGCATATTTCATTTGGTACTAAATAATAGCTGAAAATTTTGAAATAATACATAAATGATAAAACATACCGATTTAACAATAGCATATTCAATCACATAAAATTAAACACTAATTTAAATGTGTTTTGTTACTTACTTTTTATCCATCTGTTTATAAAATAATAAATTACTATAACCTAAATATAAAAATACAAAACTATATATTTTCATAGCGGACGGATATTTATCGGATACGGATATTGTCATATCTGTATCCATATCCGCTAAGCATTTCGGATATTGGATATTCGTATCCGCTTTTCGGATATCAGATATTTTTCGTATTTTCGGATGCAGATACGGACGGATTTCGGATATTTCAGATATCCATTGACAGCCCTAGGTAGATGGGTAGCTATGGAACCAATTGAACCGTCGAAGCCGGTATAAACGCATCAAATAGCATAGCTCCATCGTTGTCCGACGGCCTCCAGACCGCCGGAACACCATCTGGTCGCTATCTGCAGGTATGGAAAAAAGTGGTTTCCTCCCACTTTTCATTATCGTTGGCCGCGTCCTAAATGCTAATCGCAGAATCTTGATTTACTACTTAGTTGTTTGTATGTTTTTTTAAAACCTTGTATTATCAAGAGGCTAGCGTGAGGCTCGTGCTTCAACATGATACGATGTTGATTACTTAATATGAATTGTGTTTTTCAGCATATCAAATAATTTCAGTGTCATCTCAACATATATTGAAGTGTGGTTGAGATGATTTTGGCTTTTAGTTTGGATCATTAATTGTTTTTCCGCATCCACATCTACATACTCCTGATATATCTTGTTTGCACTAAAATAATTGTTGATTAACGGCATTAAAGAGTACGAATATATTCAATGATTTTTGAAATTTATATTCATGTAGTTTATTTATTCAAATTTGTTTTGAAAATTATGCTATTTATGAGTGATAAATGTTTTGTCATCTCTGTTCAGATTAAAACATTCTTTGTGGTAGCAAAATGTTAAAATTTGGAGCTAACATTACATTTGTAAGTGTATATAAAGTCCAGTAGATTATAATCGATACATCGCACATACTTTTTTGCATTGTAAAGCAAATACATTAAATTTTGGAATGAAGATGACCAATGTAGGTACACACAACAGAAAAGCTTTATTGACAGAATAATACATAGTTATTGTTTTCTTGTTAAAGGAAGGCAAACAATACACAGATCACATAAGCACATCTCAAAGCAAAAAAAATTGAGGTAAAAAATAAACAAACAAGGCATACGTTAAACAGAAGAATAGTGGAAGGGCACTTTGTTAAGCTTAGATTTGCTGTTGCTTCTCTCGAAGTTTAGTTACATTTGAGGCCTTGTTAAGTTGAGATTCATTTGCGCCCTGGGATGATAAACATAATTTTGGATCAATATAAAATTTAGTTAGTAATTCGGTATATCGAAAATTCTTGATTATATGTAGTTAAATCCACTGTACCAAGTAGTATCATTATGTTTCATGAGTCAGTGGAGTGTAAAAAATGTATTTGAGCTTTAAGTTTTCGAAAAAGCATTGATAGGTAATTAGGATTTTTTTTTTTGGAAAAAGGGACAGAACTAAAAACACATTTCATTCTGTGATTATTAGCAACTTTGAAGTTCTGGAATTTTTACATTAAACCTTCACGGTAGGAACATCCTTTGAAATTCATAGTTTACTAGAAAAACTGAATGCATTTGTACGATAGATTTGAGTAGGAAAAGTAATAATTTATTGATATGTATAACCTAAAATTGCTTATAGAACTGACTATGTTTTTACCTACATGTACCATATTACAATGGCAGTTTGTAATGTTGGAAAATGAATGAGCAAAGAAAGAAGAAGAGATAGGGAAGAAGAAGGGATAACAACATTTAAAGTCCCACATCATAGAAATATTAGCACAATCTCTCCTTATATATTAGAAGCCAAATAGGCTTATGTAAAATAAAAAAGAGAGGGATGATAAAAGGATGTGGACTTGGCCATATTAAATACATTAAAAAGTCAAAGATAAGGGCCTTGGTCCTTGGGGCTCTTGGGGTCTCTAGATTGGATATGGCCGACGTTGCTGATTGGGCTAGTGCACTGACATGAGAATATTTTTTCTCAGAATTTTAAAAGGTGTGTCTGTTCAGTCCAGAATTCGAAAGGAATGTCTATTAACTGAACGAGTACATCCATTTGCATTCTCAGCGTATGCATATTAATAACCGAGCGGTTAAAGGGTCGCAACCTTTCCTTTTCTAACGGTTACTGATGCATGCGAACAGGCACTCCTCCTTGCCTATATATACACTGCCCAAAACACGACAGAATTGACTTTTCTACTTGCATTGCTTCTTCTTCTTCAAAGTAATTCTCTGATCTAGTTTCTGTAATCAACTTCAGTTCATCAGAGCTCCGTTTGCTGGCACTACGCAACGGAGTTGGTCCGTTTTATCCTGGAAAACAAATTGCAACTACGTCAATTAGTGCATACGACGGCAATATTGTTTCAAGATGTTAGAACTTTTGTAATTACACAATTGTATTACAAACAGACAACAACAAAAATCCACGTTAATCAATTATGATATAATTGTCAGATAACTATTGGGGAGAAGCTATTCTTTCGGCAAATCATATTTTAAATAAAATACCCCGAAAGAAAATATCTAAATCTCCTCATGAACTTTGGAAAAACAGACCACCATCCTACAAATACCTAAAAGTGTGGGGGTGTCTTGCTAGAGTAGAGGTACCAAAACCAAAGAAGGTCAAAATTGGACCAAAAACAATTGATTGTGTATTCATTGGATATGCACAAAACAATGCTGCATATCCATTTTTGGTACAAAAATCTGAAATTGATGATATTCATGAAAATACCATAATCGAGTCGAGAAATGCCAGATTTTTCGAACATGTATTTCCCTTGAAACATGGTACTGAAAATCATGCACCTAAGAGACCAAGGGAAAATGAAGTTCCTTACTCTACTGAGGATGTTGAACAAAATAACACTCAGCAAAGTAGTGTTGAGCAGCAAGTCGAGGAACCAAGAAAAAGTAAAAGGTCAAGGACTTTGAAAACCTTTGGACCGGACTTCTTTACATTTATGTTAGAAGATGATCCATTGACATACAAACAAGCTATGTCTTCCAGTGATGCCCCTTATTGGAAGGAGGCAATTAACAATGAAATTGAATCCATTATGTCGAATCATACAAGGGAATTGGTTGATTTACCTCAAGGATGTAAGGCCTTAGGTAATAAATGGATATTTAAAAAGAAATTGAAACCTGATGGTTCAATAGACAAGTACAAAGCTCGTTTGGTAGTCCAAGGATTCAGACAAAAGGAAGACTTGGACTATTTTGATACATATTCACCTGTAACGAGGATAACGTCAATTAGAATGCCCATTGCAATTTCATCCGTACATGACTTGGAAATACATCAAATGGATGTTAAAACTGCATTCTTGAATGGTGAACTAGAGGAGGAAATCTATATGAAACAACCTGAAGGATTTCTATGCTCAGAAAATGAGCATAAAGTTTGCAAACTGGTAAAATCACTTTATGGCCTTAAGCAAGCTCCAAAACAGTGGCATGAGAAGTTTGATAATAATATGTTATCAAATGGATTCACGATAAATGAATCAGATAAATGTGTGTACATAAAACATACATACATTGGATATGTCATTGTTTGTCTTTATGTTGATGACCTATTGATCCTAGGCAACAACAAGGCCATAATAACATCTACAAAGGATATGTTATCCTCTAGATTCGATATGAAAGACCTAGGACTGGCTGATGTGATATTGGGTGTAAAAATTCTGAGAACTTCACAGGGATATGCATTATCCCAATCGCATTACATTACCAAAATACTTGAGAAATTCAAGCAATATAATGTAACTATTGCAAAATCACCAGTAGATATGAACCATAATTGGGTAAAAACACTGGTTATGGTATTTACCAATTGGAATACTCTCGTATACAAGGAAGTATGATGTATGTTATGAACTGTACTAGGCCTGATATCGCATATGCTGTAAGCAAACTAAGTAGAATTATCAGCAATCCTGGTAAACATCATTGGAAAGCGATAATTAGAGTTCTAGGATATCTAAAGTATACACAGAGTTATGGTCTATACTATACAAACTATCCTTCAATAGTGGAAGGACACAGTGATGCTAATTGGATCACTGGATCAAATGATACAAAGTCTACAAGTGGATACGTGTTCACATTAGGAAATGGAGCAATTTGATGGAAATCATCCAAACAGACTTGTATCGCTAGATCTACGATGGAATCAGAGTTTATTGCACTAGATAAGACTGCAGAAGAAGCAGAATGGATTCGAAGCTTCTTGGAAGACATTCCTAATTGGAGCAAACCTATGCCTCCAATATGTATACATTGTGATAGTCAATCAGCTATTGGAAGAGCTAACAGTACACTGTAAAATGGTAAATCTAGGCATATTCGTCCTAGACATAAAACAATAAGACAACTTCTCTCTAATGAGGTTATCACAATAGATTACGTTCGATCTAAAGATAACTTAGCGGATCCACTTACAAAAGGCTTACCAAGAGAGAAAGTTCGAACCTTATCGAAGGGAATGGGGCTAAGGCCTATAGACTAAAGGTTTTTCTAAAATGGAAACCCCACCTAGTTGACTGGAGATCCCAAGATCTAGGTTCAAAGGGACAACGAAGTTTTAGAGAAACTTGGTGGCACTGTTATACACAAACCATTCCTATGATAAGTCAATGCATTATATGTTGAATAAGGATAAGTATTAGTACTTTTAATGATGTCTGTATTTGAGGAATTAGAGAATACCCTTTACAGAATCACCTACGTAAGTGCGAAGGTGCGGCTTCAAAGAGAATTATGAGTCCAAATTCCCAAAGCACTTATGAGACCATGCAGGAGTTCAAGGCAAAAACGAACACATACAGGGAACGAAGGGTTATAAGAAACATTTATTGTGTGTTATCTACTTTGGAATTACACCACAGACTTACAGTTCAAGGACAGTCTATATCTACAGATTCGCCTGTGATACAAATAGGTAATCACTAGGAAAGTTCAAAGCCCTTGTGCTACTTTAACCGATGCGATAAATGGTTCATGAAACTAAGATCGATTGCTCATTCATGTGGGGTATTGTTGGAAAATGAATGAACAAAGAAAGAAGAAGAGATAGGGAAGAAGAAGGGATAGCAACATTTAAAGTCCCACATCATAGAAATATTAGCACAATCTCTCCTTATATATTAGAAGCCAAATAGGCTTACGTAAAATAAAAAAGAGAGGGATGATAAAAGGATGTGGACTTGGCCATATTAAATACATTAAAAAGCCAAAGATAAGGGCCTTGAGCCTTGGGGCTCTTGGGGTCTCCTGATTGGATATGGCCGACATTGCTGATTGGGCTAGTGCACTGACATGAGAATATTTTTTCTCAGAATTTTAAAAGGTGTGTCTGTTCAGTCCAGAATTCGAAAGGAATGTCTGTTAACTGAACGAGTACAACCATTTGAATTCTCATCGTATGCATATTAATAACCGAACGGTTAAAGGGTCGCAACCTTTCCTTTTCTGACGGTTACTGATGCATGCGAACAGGCACTCCTCCTTGCCTATATATACACTGCCCAAAATAAGATAGAATTGACTTTTCTGCTTGCATTGCTTCTTCTTCTTCAAAGTAATTCTCTGATCTAGTTTCTGTAATCAACTTCAGTTCATCAAAGCTCCGTTTGCTGGCACTACGCAACGGAGTTGGTCCGTTTTATCCTGGGAAACAAATTGCAACTACGTCAATTGGTGCATATGACGGCAATATTGTTTCAAGATGTTAGAACTTTTGTAATTACACAATTGTATTACAAACAGACAGCAACAAAAATTAACGTTAATCAATTATGCCACAATTGTCAGATAACTATTGGGGAGAAGCTATTCTTTCGGCAAATCATATTATAAATAAAATACCCCGAAAGAAAATATCTAAATCTCCTCATGAACTTTGGAAAAACAGACCACCATCCTATAAATACCTAAAAGTGTGGGGGTGTCTTGCCAAAGTAGAGGTACCAAAACCAAAGAAGGTCAAAATTGGACCAAAAACAATTGATTGTGTATTCATTGGATACGCACAAAACAGTGTTGCATATCGATTTTTGGTACACAAATCTGAAATTGATGATATTCATGAAAATGCCATCATCGAGTCGAGAAATGCTAGATTTTTCGAACATGTATTTCCCTTGAAACATGGCACTGAAAATCATGCACCTAAGAGACAAAGGGAAAATGAAGTTCCTTACTTTATTGAGGATGTTGAACAAAATAACACTCAGCAAAGTAATGTTGAGCAGCGAGTGAAGGAACCAAGAAAAAGTAAAAGGTCAAGGACTTTGAAAACCTTTGGACCGGACTTCTATACATTTATGTTAGAAGATGATCCATTGACATACAAACAAGCTATGTCTTCCAGCGATGCCCCTTATTGGAAGGAGGCAATTAACAATGAAATTGAATCCATTATGTCGAATCATACATGGGAATTGGTTGATTTACCTCAAGGATGTAAGGCCTTAGGTAATAATTGGATATTTAAAAAGAAATTGAAACCTGATGGTTCAATAGGCAAGTACAAAGCTCGTTTGGTAGTCCAAAGATTCAGACAAAAGGAAGACTTGGACTATTTCGATACATATTCACCTATAACGAGGATAACGTCAATTAGAATGCCCATTGCAATTGCATCCGTACATGACTTGGAAATACATCAAATGGATGTTAAAACTGCTTTCTTGAATGGTGAAATAGAGGAGGAAATCTATATGAAACAACCTGAAGGATTTCTAAGCTCAGAAAATGAGCATAAAGTTTGCAAACTGGTAAAATCACTTTATGGCCTTAAGCAAGCTCCAAAACAGTAGCATGAGAAGTTTGATAATACTATGTTAACAAACGGATTCACGGTAAATGAATTAGATAAATGTGTGTACATAAAACATACACACATTGGATATGTCATTGTTTGTCTTTATGTTGATGACCTATTGATCCTAGGCAACAACAAGGCCATAATAACATCTACAAAGGATATGTTATCCTCTAGATTTGATATGAAAGACCTAGGACTGGCTGATGTGATATTGGGTGTAAAAATTCTGAGAACACCACAGGGATATGCATTATCCCAATCGCATTACATCACCAAAATACTTGAGAAATTCAAGCAATATAATGTAACTATTGCAAAATCACCAGTTGATATGAACCAAAATTGGGTAAAAAACACTGGTGATGGTTTTTACCAATTGGAATACTCTCGTATACTAGGAAGTATCATGTATGTTATGAACTGTACTAGGCCTGATATCGCATATGCTGTAAGCAAACTAAGTAGATTTACCAGCAATCCTGGTAAACATCATTGGAAAGCGATAATCAGAGTTCTAGGATATCTAAAGTATACACAGAGTTATGGTCTATACTATACAAACTATCCTTCAATAGTGGAAGGATACAGTGATGCTAATTGGACCACTGGATCAATGATACAAAGTCTACAAGTGGATACGTGTTCACATTAGGAAATGGAGCAATTTCATGGAAATCATCCAAACAGACCTGTATCGCTAGATCTACGATGGAATCAGAGTTTATTGCAGTAGATAAGACTGCAGAAGAAGCAGAATGGATTCGAAGCTTCTTGGAAGACATTCCTAATTGGAGCAAACCTATGCCTCCAATATGTATACATTTTGATAGTAAATCAGCTATTGGAAGAGCTAATAGTACACTATACAATGGTAAATGTAGGCATATTCGCCGTAGACATAAAACGATAAGACAACTTCTCTCTAATGGGGTTATCACAACAGATTACATTCGATCTAAAGATAACTTAGCATATCTACTTACAAAAGGCTTGCCAAGAGAGAAAGTTCAAACCTTATCGAAGGGAATGGGGATAAGGCCTATAGACTAAAGGTTTTTCTAAAATGGAAACCCCACCTAGTTGACTGGAGATCCCAAGATCTAGGTTCAAAGGGACAACGAAGTTTTAGAGAAACTTGATGGCACTGTTATACACAAACCATTCCTATGATAAGTCAGTGCATTATATGTTAAATAAGGATAAGTATTAGTACTTTTAATGATGTCTGTATTTGAGGAATTAGAGAATACCCTTTACAGAATCACCTACGTAAGTGCGAAGGAGCCGCTTCAAAGAGAATTATGAGGCCAAATTATCTAAGCACTTATGAGACCAAATGTGACAGCCTGAAATTTCTCTCGATCCGAATCAGTCGTTAAACCGATCTAGATCGTTCGAAACCCCTGATCGTTTTGAGAATAGGACAAATCATAATTCAAACAGAAGAACATTTCATTGTTATTACCACAATTCCATCAGAATTCAAGAATATACATAGTATGAATGAATAAATTTCATTCGATAAATATCAGAGATTACAATAAATTACATAGCAGCGGAAAATAATACAAAGCACAACTGAAGGTGATATACGGATACAGAGCTTTCCGGATATCATTCCAGCTGTAAACCAGGATCCTGTGAATATAAATCTGCAAAACCAAAACTACTAGCTGCCCGTGTCGAAAATAGGGGCACCCAGAGTTTAGGTTTAAAACAATAAACTCCATGTCAGTCATGTGACTGGTGTGAGAACTAAAACAGTTATTTAAAACTTTACTTTAAAAGAGAGTAATTCAAGGGACCACGCCGTATACCACGGAACGGGTTTCCTCCCAAGAATACCAGTGCATAGAATAAACAACGCAATGCTTTTTTGAAAAATGAAGCTATTATAAGACCCAGGTCCCATCACACAATGCAACGCAAGCCGGAGGATAGGGTTTTCCCTTATAATAGCCAAACATGCTTGGTACGTTTAAAACAAATCATTTGATACTATAATAAGTGTATAGTGTCAAAACATTTTCAATCATAAATATCAATCCTAGGCGGCATGGATACCATCTATCATGTCAACATACTAGGCTCTACAAATAAAACCGAAATATCTCGTATTGGAAATTGGATTTCCGTCATGAGTCGAGGCAAGGGGCAAGCTCCTCTCCGTTTTCGAGACACTCTAGCAAATGCCTCAGGGCTACGCACTCTGGGCAACCCTTGGATCTTCCGGGCCGGTCCTCTCTTACGTTTGAGGATTGGCAATTCCTGAACACACGTTTCCCGGTCCTTACAGACCTAATATTGAGGCGCCTCATCCAACAACCACATAGGTGAAAAGTATATAAATGTCAGGGCTGGTAAGTCACTGACACCACCAAAGCTAGAAAGAAACGTCGTGCTCTCCCTGCAGTCCTTATCTCGTTTTTAACTCATACCGCGGTGTGAGGCTCGCGAATTCACGTTATACACAAAGCTGCCACGTAGGCCGTGCTTTGATCGTCAACCACAAGACTTTGCTTTTCAACAGAAGCCTTGATCCATGCAACTCAGCATGCCACACAGGCAATTCATGCCATGCGATTGATATCTATCGATATATAACCTCTAAGCTCGTATGTCTCAGAGAAGGGCGTTAAGCAACAGAATAAATTCTCCGCCGCCAAACAGATATATATTTAACATAAATCAATCAACATAGAATAAAATCCAATGTCAGACACACAATCCATTTACAAGTTCGTTCTGGGTCTGAACGAAACCGGAAGCACTTTCCTCGCATATCCATCGATCTCCAAGTACGTCTGGACGATCACCAACTGATTCCCTCATCTTGGGTGTATAGCCCAATAAAGATCATCAGTAATCACCCAAACGATGTGAAGACTTCCGGTCTTCAACAACCGTCTTCATCTTCGACATATCGTCGAATCGGTTATTCAGAATGGGTATAAACCCGGCCTTTCCGAACAACCCGCGTATATTAAAAACAAATGTTACACAAACACAACATATGCCTCATTCCAATTCATTAGTCACTAACCGTAAATCAGTAAGAGAGCAATTCCCCAAATATTAACCCCGAAGGCCGAAACCAACATCAGATCAATACCCAGGAAACCATTATTCTTAACTAACCTACAACTAGTTTCTAAATCTCAATTCTTAGGGAAAGGTTCCCATTAATTTTATCCAAGATAAATTCTTTAAAATTTATTCTTTAATCTTCCATTGGATGTCGTATCAAACCAAATTATGGTTTTCCAAACTAGTCGAGATTAGCGAACCACACCGAAGTAATTATTTATTTTATTTCCCAATCCCAACCTATTCATCCCATGAAGCAAAACTGGTAATACTCCATATCTAACACCACGGTGTTATCGGTAAAATTAATTACCGTTTCACGTTCAAATCTAATTAAAGATTTAACTATCGCTCTGGAGCAAAACTGGTGATACTCCATTCTCGCTCATTTGCCAAATTTGATAATCTAGATTATCAATTCACATTTCAATCTAATTGCAGATCCATTAAAACTCCCTTTACTAGGTTAAAGAACTAATGTCATTTAAAACACAGTTCACGATAAACCCAAATCACATTCTATTTATTATCGGGTTAAAGAACTAGTGTTATTTAAAACACCGTTCACAATAAACCCACAAATGAATTTTAATTCAATTCCAATCAAATGTATTAGAAATTCCGATTCTTTAAAACCCCTTTTTAAATCTAATTTATTTATTTAAAAATAATTGGGTTTTAAATTTAGTTCAAAACTAGTTCATTTCGATAAAAATCCATTTTTTATCTTTTCAAATATGGAGTTTTTCATCCCATTTTTTCCCAAATCATTTCTTATGATTTTATACAAATTATTGATATTTTTAATAATTTTATCAAGGCCCGTACAGTCGATTTCCATCAACGGCCATCGAACTGCACTTACAGCGACCTTTTCCAAATTTGATTTGGACGTATCTCCAAATCCAACCGTTAGATTTTGAATTTCTAATATTCGTTAGAAAGCTCTTTTCGATACGAACCCAACGGTTCCGGTTTTAGGAGAATCCGACGGTCGAATCTCCCATAATGTCCGTTCGAAGTTAATGGTCGAAATTCGCGAACTGCCACGGCGCGGCGCGTTCTATTCAGGCCATTATATTATATATATATAATATATATTTCGTTGATTACTATTTTAAATGAATTTTATAAATAGTTTTGAATTCATTTCAAAAACAATTTCAACCTTTATTTCAAATTCAAGTCAAAATTAAATTTTCTATTATAAATCCTTTTTACTTTCATTTCTATTTGATTTCAATTCAAATCGATTTTAATTCGATTCGAATTCATTTTCTTTTCAATTCAATTCAATTCGAATTCGTTTTCTTTTCAATTCAATTCAATTAGAATTCGTTTTCTTTTCAATTCAATTCGAATTCGTTTTCTATTCAATTCAAATCAAATTGGTTTTCTATTCGATTCAATTCAAATTGGTTTTCTATTCGATTCAATTCAAATTGGTTTTCTATTCGATTCAATTCAAATATAAAAACGAATATAATCGATATAAATATCGTTCGCGTCAAAATAGCGCATCTCTAATCAATACGGCTTTATATATTTCAATAATTCCGTTATTCAATTCAACAAATGAATATATATTTTTGTCAACACATGACTAATCTCAACGAATGAGTACAGTCCACATGTGACTATTTTTGTTGTTTAATATATTTTATAAAAATTATGGTATCTATCGTTTGATTTCAAATCAGACTCCAATCGTAAATTAGTAAGAGAACGATTCCCTAAATATTAACCCCGAAGGACGAAACCAACATCAGATCAATATCCAGGAGACCACTCATCTTATCTATTTTCCGGTTAGTTTCTAATTTTATATGATAAAGATGTAAATTTTATTGTTAAAATATTTCGTTCAACACATGACTAATCTCAACGGATGAGTACTGTCAACACATGAACCTTTATTTTAAAAAGATAAAGATGTAAATTTTATTGTTAAAATATTTCGTTCAACACATGACTAATCTCAACGGATGAGTACTGTCAACACATGAACCTTTATTTTATAATATTCTTTATTTTCCCGATTGGAATGAGGCCCAATCAATTACCATATAAAGTTAATTATATGGATTCCATACAACACATGTATAAAATAGCAATGATAAATAATCAACCATCATCCAAAGTGCACTACACTGTATAAGCATCAAATATAGATATCTAACGCTTAAAACAGTCTGTCAATCAATCGATCGACATACCACTAATTATTGGGATTAGTGTATGCCGTATATTATCCCAATACCCGTGTGGGGTTTCAAACAATCAAACGCATATTTTATTTATGCTGTTGGGCGATGTGTAAAATTTATCGACCCAATCAATATCAGTCAAATCAGTGTATATAAAAAAATCGGCTGATTTGTTTATAAATATTTATTTATTCACTTTCATGTTAAAAATTATATTTTTAACGATAATTAATTTATTTCAACCATCTACATTCTATTTTCGATTTCACATCAACATCGCAAACAATTTTCACAACACATCAATCAAACAAACAAGCCATCCATGGTCTGTGGATGACGGGTGTCGGGTGCTACTAAACACCGTCTGCATCCTAGTATATATTATAATATAACTAGAAAAGGAAAATTTAAAAGGTGAGAAGTTCTCACCGATAGATATCCCAATTCCACGACTCTTCATTGATAGAAATCTTCATCGTTCTCGCCTTTTTGTCACCTTCGTTGCCCGTATTCTCTACATATGTAAAAATCGAATTTTTACTTTGCTATTCAATATATAAAAATCGGATTTTTACGCCGCTACTATATAGATAAAAATTCTATTTTTACATCGCTACTATATAGATAAAAATTCTATTTTTACATCGCTACTATACAGATAAAAATTCTATTTTTACATCGCTACTATATAGATAAAAATTCTATTTTTACATCGCTACTATATAGATAAAAATTCTATTTTTACATCGTTATTATATAGATAAAAATGCTATTTTTACATCGCTACTATACAGATAAAAATTCTATTTTTACATCGCTACTATATAGATAAAAATTCTATTTTTACATCGTTATTATATAGATATAAAATTCTATTTTTACATCGTTATTATATAGATAAAAATTCTATTTTTACATCGCTACTATACAGATAAAAATTCTATTTTTACATCGCTACTATATAGATAAAAATTATATTTTTACATCGTTATTATATAGATAAAAATTCTATTTTTACATCGCTACTATACAGATAAAAATTCTATTTTTACATCGCTACTATATAGATAAAAATTCTATTTTTACATCGTTATTATATAGATAAAAATTCTGCCTTTTCAAATATAAAGATTACGCCTTTTCAAATATAAAGATTTCGCCTTTTCTATTTCAAAAATCTAATCTTTTCTATTTTTAAAAATTCAATCTTTTCTATTTCTCTTTCTTCTTCATATATAGTTTCGACGCTTCATTCTATATAAAAATTATATTTTTATATTTCCACTTCATATGTAAAGATCGAATTTTTATTTCGCTACTTAATATATAAAAATCTAAATTTTACTCTGATAAAAATCCAATCTTTTCATAGTCAAAAATACGATCTTTTCTAATTTAAAAATGTAATCTTTTCTATTTTAAAAATCTAATCTTTTCTATTTTAAAAATCTAATCTTTTCTATTTTAAAAATCTAAATAAAAATCATGACTTCCATATATAAAAATCCTAGCTTTGATTCAATATAAATTTCAGTTTTATCACACTAAGAATTTCAATTTTTTTATATTAAAAACAATTTAAAAACTTACTGTTAATCACGAAGAGGAGGAGAGAGAAGCAAGGGGGCGCCTGGCGTGTCAGAGTTGAGAGGTGCATGCCATCATTGAGGAGGCTCAAGCTCGCAGTGGTCGTGAAGGAGAGGAGGCGCTCGCGTTTGGGGGCTCTGGGCTTTGGTGGCGACGCAGGCTTCGACGAGGAGGGGGTGCTCTCGGGTGGCGCGCCAGGATGGCCGGCGGTGGGGTCCTCTGGCGTGGGCGGCGCGATTGGGTTTGGGGTTCCACAAGGTGGGCTTCAACGGAGAAAAAGGGGCACGAGGATCGAAGGAGGTGACGGAAGTGAGGGGGGTCGGTGAGGCGGGGCGCGTCGGGTGGGGGCGCGCGAGGCCAGGTAGCGCGATGAACGGGGCTGGCGATGGCGATTAGGGCACGGGTTCAATCAGTTTTTTTTTCTAATCTTTGAAATGAACGGTGGGATGAGGGAGAGAGGGAGTGGGGGTAAAAGTAAGGGGTGTTGACTTCTAATAATTATTTATATTATTATTTAATTTCCAAAAAAAGACAACTTTTTATTTCGAACTCGAAACGAGACCCACCGACTGTCGTCCCTAGGGTAATGCCCCCATTCCGAACACAATGGGATATGTAATGCAAGATGATTCGATCATTTCGATCAGTTTTCGTCAGAATCAACATATAACTCTATATATTGATTTTGAACGCGCATTTCAATTTACCGGGGTTACATACTAACTCTAAAAATTCCCGAAAAATATTTTCTAGCTTCGTAATCACGATACGGTCGTAACAAAACTAGTTTCGTCGAATTCTGAGACCGTTGGAAAAATGGCCATTTTCCAGTCGATTAAAATCAACTAAAACTGGTCAAACACATTTTCCTTTGCCACGCTCACATATTGATTCGAAAAATTATGAAATTTGAAACCTAGCAATAATTTGACATCACGGACCCAACAAAAGTGGTTTCGTCGAAATCCGCGGTCGTTTGCAAAATTCCCATTTTTAAGGGCCTGAATTCCATAGCGACTATTCAGAATTTTCAACTGGACATATCTTTTGATTCCCGCTATGAAATCTCGATTTTTCGGATTCGTTGGAAAGATATCCTCAATTAGATCCTATTATTTTTTGTTTCAATAAAATCTGGATTGTTTTGCACCTGGTACTTTCATTTGTAAAGTGTAGAACCATTATTTAAAAGTAAATCTTTTCAAATGAATGAACGTTATAAAAAGGGAAATCTTTATAAAGCAATAGAATTAACCAGTTTGGTTAAGTAAGTCAAGTTAACCAGTTTGGTTAAGTAAGTTAAGTTAACCAGTTTGGTTAAGTAAGTCAAGTTAACCAGTTTGGTTAAGTAAGTCAAGTTAACCAGTTGGGTTAAGTCAGTTAGAGTTAACCAGTTCAGTTAGAGTTAACCAGTTCAGTTAGAGTTAACCAGTTCAGTAGAGTTAACCATTTCAGTTAGAGTTAACCAGTTCAGTTAGAGTTAACTAGTTCAGTTAGAGTTAACCAGTTCAGTTAGAGTTAACCAGTTCAGTAGAGTTAACCAGTTCAGTTAGAGTTAACCAGTTCAGTTAGAGTTAACCAGTTCAGTTAGAGTTAACCAGTTCAGTTAGAGTTAACCAGTTCAGTTAGAGTTAACCAGTTCAGTTAGAGTTAACCAGTTAGAGTTAATCAGTTAGAGTTAACCAGTTAGAGTTAACCAGTTAGAGTAAATCAGTTAGAGCTAGAGTTAATCCAAATGAGATTCCATTTAGCACGACTGCTAGCGAAATTCGTAGGGCTACAGATAGCCTAAGGCGGTCGGATGTTTCCTGAGTGAATCAGGTGTAACCATTTGTGATCGCTGCGATCTAGAGTCAAACGAATGGAGTTAAATCGAATATTAGTTATTCGATAGGAGTTAATTAAGTTGAGTTAAATAAGCCAAGTTAGTCGAGCCTAGTTAATCGAATCGAGTGGGTCGAACCAAGTTAGTCGAGTTAGTCGAGTCGAGTTAAGTTCGTCGAGCTGAGTTAATCAAATATGGTTCGTCGAGTCGAGTTAATCGAATATAAGTTATTCGAAAGGAGATTTATCGAATATAGCGTATTCGAAAGAAAGAGATCGAATAAGATATTCGAAGTGAGTTAATCGAATCAGAGATATTCGAAGTAAGTTAATCGAATCAGAGATATTCGAAGTAAGTTAATCGAATCTAGTTATTAGACTAGAGTACTCGAATAAGAGTTATAGAATAAGAGTTCACCAAATAGGAGTTGATAAATTGGTTGTTCGTTATTTATTCGAGTTAGGAAGTAAGAGTTAGGTTAAAGTTATTATATTTCAGAAGCAGGAAATTATAACACCACTGTTATAATCAAGTGATTCTGAAAAGGAGTTGGACTCGTAAAGTATATCCGGAAGTTACGTAAGGAAGTGTTAAAGAGTTAAAAGATGAACTTACCCTATTTCGAGATTTGAATGTTGTTCAGTTAAGGTCTGAGAGGTAGTTATACCCCAACTTGATTGACTTCGTTTTTAATTTAGAAATGGTTAAGGTTTGAGAGTGAAAGTGGTTAAGTGAATTTAGTAAATAAGTATAGTGGTTGAATTGGCGTCGCGATGTTGATTTAAACATCTGTTTAAATCCAAGTAAAGATGATTTGGAAATTTTTTCCAAATAGAATCAGAAACGTAATCAAATATTGAAATTGGAAATATGAATTAGAAAAGGAAATGTTCATGTATAAGGAATTAAGAAAATGGAGTTAAGCTAAATCAGAAACTGACTGGGGATTAGTTATGTTGAACAGCTTTCTGGGTATCGATCTGATGTTGGTTTCGGCCTTCGGGATTTATACTTGGGTAGTCGTTCTCTTACTAGTTTATAGTTAGGGAATAATAGTTGTGGAATGATAGTGATGTGCAAATAAGTTATGGAAATGTTTTCCAGTGTTAACGTATATTTTCTAAACATAGAAAATAAGGAAATATGAATATATATATATATATGTATGATTGATGATTGATTGATAGAATTTCCATCTGGAAATAATATCGTTGTTTTGCACACGAGTTTTTCTTTGATAGTTAAATCACAGCCTATCGAAGTTTTGACCATTTTAACGTTGTTAATATGGAGAGACCGGTTGGATTATTATCCGAAGAACCACTCTGTATTGGCAAAAACGTTGCGAATCATATATGCCAAGGAAAATTGAAGACAGAGTAAAATGCAAGGGCTATTGTACAAGTCTTAGATAACAGTGCCTAAGATGGATGTACGGAATAGTACCTTCGGTTTGTCCAGTCCCAGGACAACTTTTATGGACGAAGGTCTGACAGAGTATATCTGGTAGATCACGTAAGTTGATCGTTTCAAACGTATTTACGTTGGTGGCGGAGGAATTCGTTTCTCTTAGCTTATACCCGTGGTATTTTTGGGGAAATCAATTTGTGATTTAAAGGGTATGACGATGTGACATTCTAAGTGAATGAAGATGTGGTATGTGAAAAGATGAGCGTAGCTTCTAGCCTCACATCCGGTAAATGACAGAAATCGGGCAGGCAGCATGGCTAAGTCGGTCGCACCGAAGTAGGGTGTATAATCACCTATCTAGAGAATATTCATTTGCTTCTTTTAATCTATCAATGCTGTCCCATATATATACGGGAACGGTTGCTGATCCCAACCGTTGGTGATGTACATTCGATACACTCAAGAGAAATGAGTGGTCGGTCATGTGTGGCTGAGTTGCAAGATGTTCTTGTTGAACTCCAGTGTATCGTTCCTAGAGTACACTGATCGGAAGGTGGTTCCATACCTTGTCATAGTTGGAAATCCATTACCCAATACGTGCTTGCGGTTTTGATTGTATACTATATATGTAGAACGTGAGATGAAAGCGTTTCTGCTAGATTTATATCTATTTGTACTTAGACATTATTATAATATCAGAATGATATTGTTTACAAAGTTGTTGGATTCTCATAAGGGAAAAACCCGTTCCGTTATACGGCGTGGTCTTATGAGATATCATTTACTTGTTCAAACCTTTTTAAACTGTTTTACTCATACCAGTCCCATGACTGACCCGGAGTTTACTTTGTTGTTTTCCCTAAACTCTTGGGTGCCTAATTTGTACGGGCAGTCAAGTAGTCGGGATTTTTCAGATACACTTGGAGAGCTTGGAGCAGGAGGCTTCAGGATTCTATAGCTATTATTATTTCCGCTGTTGTTGTAAGTGCTGCACTCTGATAAGTGCTATTGTATATATAACTGTTTGTATTTCAAAAGTTATGTTATATTTTATTCGTTCCGCTGTGAGATTCGTGTTTACTCTGATGATGATGTTCTTCTTCTTCTATTCTATTAGTTCTACCTTACCTATTCTCACCCTCTATTTTCTTTCATTAACTATTCGGTTATTTTCGACTCTTGATGTTCGATATGTGTTGTATATCGGATAATCAAGATCGCCATTTTCCGGGTCGTTACACTCGAGCTCGCAGTGGTCGTGAAGGAGAGGAGGCGCTCGCGTTTGGGGGCTCTGGGCTTTGGTGGCGACGCAGGCTTCGACGAGGAGGTGGGTGCTCTCGGGTGGCGCGCCAGGATGGCCGGCGGTGGGGTCCTCTGGCGTGGGCGGCGCGATTGGGTTTGGGGTTCCACGAGGTGGGCTTCAACGGAGAAAAAGGGGCACGAGGATCGAAGGAGGTGACGGAAGTGAGGGGGGTCGGTGAGGCGGGGCGCGTCGGGTGGGGGCGCGCGAGGCCAGGTAGCGCGATGAACGGGGCTGGCGATGGCGATTAGGGCACGGGTTCGATCAGTTTTCTTTTCTAATCTTTGAAATGAACGGTGGGCTGAGGGAGAGAGGGAGTGGGGTAAAAGTAAGGGGTGTTGACTTCTAATAATAATTTATATTATTATTTAATTTCCAAAAAAAGACAACTTTTTATTTCGAACTCGAAACGAGACCCACCGACTGTCGTCCCTAGGGTAATGCCCCCATTCCGAACACAATGGGATATGTAATTCAAGCTGATTCGATCATTTCGATCAGTTTTCGTCAGAATCAACATATAACTCTATATATTGATTTTGAACGTGCATTTCAATTTACCGGGGTTACATACTAACTCTAAAAATTCCCAAAAAATATTTTCTAGCTTCGTATTGACGATACGGTCGTAACAAAACTAGTTTCGTCGAATTCTGAGACCGTTGGAAAAATGGCCATTTTCCAGTCGATTAAAATCAACTTAAACTGGTCAAACACGTTTTCCTTTGCCACGCTCACATATTGATTCGAAAAATTATGAAATTTGAAACCTAGCAATAATTTGACATCACGGACCCAACAAAAGTGGTTTCGTCGAAATCCGCGGTCGTTTGCAAAATTCCCATTTTTAAGGGCCTGAATTCCATAGCGACTATTCAGAATTTTCAACTGGACATATCTTTTGATTCCCGCTATGAAATCTCGATTTTTCGGATTCGTTGGAAAGATATCCTCAATTAGATCCTATTATTATTTTTTTCAATAAAATCTGGATTGTTTTGCACCCGGTACATTCAATTGAAGTTTGAAATCGAATTATCGAACTACCGCGCCATTTTCAATTCTATTTATAATTATATATAATTATTTATATTCTAACGACGACGTATTTAATATATACGTCGAATTCTATTCAAAATAAATTTCTCGTCGATTTTATTTAAAGTAATTCATTTTAAATCTTCAAAATTCTCTAAAATCGCCAAAATAAAAATTTTAAACTGGCCCAGATTTTCGGGTTGTTACACCAGGAAAGTGTTCAAGGAAAAACCAACACATACAGAGAACGAAGGGTTATTTATCGTGTGTTATCTACTTTGGAATTACACAAAAGGCTTACAGTTCAAGGACAGTCTATGTCTAGTGATTCGCCTGTGATACAAATAGGTAATCACTAGGAAAGTTCAAAGCCCTTGTACTACTTTAACCGATGCAATAAATGGTTCATGAAACTAAGATTGATTGCTCATTCATGTGGGGGATTGTTGGAAAATGAATGAGCAAAGAAAGAAGAAGAGATAGGGAAGAAGAAGGGATAGCAACATTTAAAGTCCCACATCATAGAAATATTAGCACAATCTCTCCTTATATATTAGAAGCCAAATAGGCTTATGTAAAATAAAAAAGAGAGGGATGATAAAAGGATGTGGACTTGGCCATATTAAATACATTAAAAAGTCAAAGATTGGGGCTCTTGGGGTCTCCTGATTGGATATGGCTGACGTTGCTGATTGGGCTAGTGCACTGACATGAGAATATTTTTTCTCAGAATTTTAAAAGGTGTGTCTGTTCAGTCCAGAATTCGAAAGGAATGTCTGTTAACTGAACGAGTACATCCATTTGCATTCTCAGCGTATGCATATTAATATTAATAACTGAGCGGTTAAAGGGTCGCAACCTTTCCTTTTCTAACGGTTACTGATGCATGCGAACAGGCACTCCTCCTTGCCTATATATACACTGCCCAAAGCAAGACAGAATTGACTTTTCTACTTGCATTGCTTCTTCTTCAAAGTAATTCTCTGATCTAGTTTCTGTAATCAACTTCAGCTCATCAGAGCTCCGTTTGCTGGCACTACGCAACGGAGTTGGTCCGTTTTATCCTGGGAAACAAATTGCAACTACGTCGATTAGTACATACGACGGCAATATTGTTTCAAGATGTTAGAACTTTTGTAATTACACAATTGTATTACAAACAGACAGCAACAAAAATCAACGTTAATCAATTATGCCACAATTGTCAGATAACTATTGGGGAGAAGCTATTCTTTCGGCAAATCATATTTTAAATAAAATACCCCAAAAGAAAATATCTAAATCTCCTCATGAACTTTGGAAAAACAGACCACTATCCTTCAAATACCTAAAAGTGTGGGGGTGTCTTGCCAAAGTAGAGGTACCAAAACCAAAGAAGGTCAAAATTGGACCAAAAACAATTGATTGTGTATTCATTGGATATGCACAAAATAGTGCTGCATATCGATTTTTGGTGCACAAATCTGAAATTGATGATATTCATGAAAATACCATCATCGAGTCGAGAAATGCTAGATTTTTCGAAAATGTATTTCCCTTGAAACATGGTACTGAAAATCATGCACCTAAGAGACCAAGGGAAAATGAAGTTCCTTACTCTATTGAGGATGCTGAACAAAATAACACTCAGCAAACTAGTGTTGAGCAGCAAGTGGAGGAACCAAAAAAAAGTAAAAGGTCAAGGACTTTGAAAACCTTTGGACCGGACTTTTATACATTTATGTTAGAAGATGATCCATTGACATACAAACAAGCTATGTCTTCCAGCGATGCCCATTATTGGAAGTAGGCAATTAACAATGAAATTGAATCCATTATGTCGAATCATACATGGGAATTGGTTGATTTACCTCAAGAATGTAAGGGCTTAGGTAGTAAATGGATATTTAAAAAGAATTGAACCCTGATGGTTCAATAGACAAGTGCAAAGCTCGTTTGGTAGTCCAAGGATTCAGACAAAAGGAAGACTTGGACTATTTTGATACATATTCACCTGTAATGAGGATAACGTCAATTAGAATGCTCATTGCAATTGCATCCATACATGACTTGGAAATACATCAAATGGATGTTAAAACTGCATTCTTGAATGATGAACTAGAGGAGGAAATCTATATGAAACAACTTGAAGGATTTCTAAGCTCAGAAAATGAGCATAAAGATTGCAAACTGGTAAAATCACTTTATGGCCTTAAGCAAGCTCCAAAACAGTGGCATGAGAAGTTTGATAATACTATGTTATCAAATGGATTCACGATAAATGAATCAGATAAATGTGTGTACATAAAACATACACACATTGGATATGTCATTGTTTGTCTTTATGTTGATGACCTATTGATCCTAGGCAACAACAAGGCCATAATAACATCTACAAAGGATATGTTATCCTCTAGATTCGATATGAAAGACCTAGGACTGGCTGATGTGATATTGGGTGTAAAAATTCTGAGAACACCACAGGGATATGCAATATCCCAATCGCATTACATCACCAAAATACTTGAGAAATTCAAGCAATATAATGTAACTATTGTAAAATACCAGTAGATATGAACCAAAATTGGGTAAAAAACACTGGTGATGGTGTAACAACCCGTAAAATGCGAGCCAGTTTGAAATTTTTAAATTGGCAATTTTAAAGAATTTTGAATATTTAAAATGAATTATTTTAAATAATATCGACGAGAAATTTATTTTGAATAGAATTCGAACGTATATATTATACGCGTCGTCGTTAGAATATAAATAATTATATATAATTATAAATAGAATTGAAAATGGCGCGGTAGTTCGATAATTCGATTTCAAACTTCAATTGAATGTACCGGGTGCAAAACAATCCGGATTTTAGTGAAACCAAAAACATTGGGTTCTAATTGTGAATATCTTTCCAACGAATCCGAAAAATCAAGATTTCATATCGGGAATCAAAAGATATGTCCAGTTGAAAATTCTGAATAGTCGCTATGGAATTCAGGCCCTTAAAAATAGCCATTTTGCAAATGACCTCGGATTTCGACGAAACCACTTTTGTTGGGTCCGTGATGTCGAATTATTGCTAGGTTTCAAATTTCATAATTTTTCGAATCAATATGTGAGCGTGGCAAAAGAAAACGCGTTTGACCAGATTCAGTTGATTTCAATCGACTGGAAAATGACCATTTTTCTAACGGTCTCAGAATTCAACGAAACTAGTTTTGTTAGGACCGTATCGTCAATACGAAGCTAGAAAATATTTTTCGAGAATTTTTAGAGTTAGTATGTGACCCCGGTAATTTGAAATGTACGTTTAAAATTCAATATAGTGATTTAAATGTAAATTTAACGGAAACTGATTCAAACAGTCGAATCAGCCTACGATACATATCCCATTGTGTTCGGAATGGGGGTGAAACGCTATGGACGACAGGCGGTGGGCCTCGTTTCGAGGTCGTATGTGAAAGTCAACTCTTTAGGATAAAATAAATAAATAATATCTCTCTCCCTTAAAACCTTCTGCCCCCCCCCCCCGATCATTCTTCTGTAAACAAAAAAAAAAGAAAAAAAAACCGCAGATCCAAAAATCGCGCCTCCACCCTCCGCCTTCTCCATCGCCGTCGCGCCACCCTCCCTAGTCGCTGACCTCCCCGCCATCTTCCACCTCCGTTCGTGCTCCTCCACTTGAGAACCCTCCCACCTGAAACCCGTCGATTCCCCCCCCCCCCCCCCCGGTTGTTCATCGTCGTGCCACCACCACTCACCGCACCACCTCCGTACTCCCTCTCTCCTCCTTCTCAGGCGATGACACATCCGCCCAGGCCCCCTTGCTCCGACGAACTGCGGGTTCCCCTCCCCGCTCTCTCTCTCGCTGTAAGATTCCTTTTTATTTATTTATTCATAAGTTAGTTTATTTTAAAATTGAAAGTTAGTTTATTTTAAAATTGAAAGTTAGTTTATTTTAAAACTGAAAGAATTTATGTTGTTCATATAAAAGAATTTTAAAACTGATTTAAAAAGAATTTTAAAACTGATTTAAAAAGAATTTTAAAAACTGATTTAAAAAGAATTTTAAAACTGATTTAAAAAGAATTTTAAAAACTGATTTAAAAAGAATTTTAAAAACTGATTTAAAAAGAATTTTCAAACTGATTTAAAAAGAATTTTAAAAACAGATTTTTTTGAAAGGGTTTTAAACAGATTTTTTTTGAGAGGGTTTTAAAAATGATTTTTGAAAAGAGATAAAACTGATTTTTGAAAAAGGTTTTAACTTTAAAAAGAAAATGGTTTGAACTTTAAATAGAAAAGGTTTAAACTTTAAAAAAAGAAAAAGGTTTGATCTTTAAAATAGAAAAGACGGAATTTTTATTAAGTAAAAGATGTAAGATATGATTTTTGTATTTTTAAAAGCAATAAAAATATAATTTTTACATCATAGGAATATTAAAAATATAATCTTTATATATTGAATAGCGAAGCCAAAATATGATTTTTATATGTTGAACGTCGAAGTAAAAATTCGATTTTTATATATTGAATAACGAAGTAAAAATTCGATTTTTACATATGTAGTGGCTACAGCAACGAAGATGCGATAGCAATGAAGATTTCTATCAATGAAGTGCCGTGGAGCTAGGATAGCTATATGTGAGAATTTCTCACCTTTCAATTTCTTTTCTAATTATAAATATATACTAGGATGCAGACGGTGCTTAGTAGCACCCGACACAATCGTCCACAGACCATGGACTTGTTTGTTTGGTTGCATAGATTAGTTATATGATTTGATTTGAATTTGGTTGTTTGGTGAATTTGATTGATGTGTGAATGGCGTGGGCCTTCACTAGACCGGGGATAAGGCTAGGCCTTGTCCCGTTTCTAGTATCGTGCCGTTATGCCGCCGAAATTTTCTAAAATAAGTTAGAAAAATAAAAATATCATTTTTTTTAAAGAATGAATTGAATAGAAATTCATAGGTTGAAATAAAATGTTTTATCGTTAAAAATATAATTTTTAACGTGAAGTGAATAAAATAGAATATTCATTTACAAACCAGACGGTTTGTTTATGTACACCTATTTGAATGACATTGATTGGGACGATAAATTTTACACATCGCCCAACAGCACAAATAAAATATGTGTTTGATTGTTTGAAACCCCACACGGGTGTTGGGATGAAATTTGAAGTTCACTCATCCTGATTGATTAAATATGTCGATCGATTGATTGACAGGCTGTTATAAGCATTGAATATCTATATTTGATGCTTTTACAGTGTAGTGCACTTTGGTTGATGGTTGATTATTTTCAATGTTATTATATACATGTGTTGTATGAAAATCCATATAATTAACTTTATATGGTAATTGATTGGGCCTCATTCCAATTTGAAAAATAAAGAATATTATAAAATAAAAGTTCATGTGTTGACAGTACTCATCCATTGAGATTGGTCATGTGTTGAACGAAATATTTTAATAATAAAGTTTACATCTTTATCAATATAAAATAAAGGTTCATGTGTTGACAGTTTCATCCGTTGAGATTAGTCATGTGTTGAACGAAATATTTTAATAATAAAGTTTACATCTTTATCAATATAAAATAAAGGTCATGTGTTGACAGTTTCATCCATTGAGTTTGGTCATGTGTTGAACGAAATATTTTAGTAATAAAATTTACATCTTTATCGATATAAAATAAAGGTTCATGTGTTGACAGTTTCATCCATTGAGATTGGTCATGTGTTGAACGAAATATTTTGATAATAACAACTATTTTGAAAAAGAAATATTTGAAATAGAATATTTGAAAATAGCAATTTATGAAGCCGTGTTGATTAGATTGACGCCATTTTGACGTGAACGATATTTATATCGATTTTAAACGATTTCGAAATAAATTGAATTAATAACGATTTCGAAATGAATTGAATATATAACGATTTCGAAATGAATTGAATATATAACGATTTCGAAATGAATTGAATATATAACGATTTCGAAATGAATTGAATATATAACGAATTGAAATGAATTCAAATTGAATTGAAATTTGAATTGAATAGAAATGAATTTTTAAAACGAATTTATAAAGAAGAATTCAATTTTGATTTGAATTGAAAAGGAAGTTGGAATTGCTTTTGAAACGAATTTAAAACTATTTATATAATTCGTTTTAAATAGAAATCGACGAAATATATATTATATATATAATATAATGGCCTGAATAGAACGCGCCGCGCCGCGGCAGTTCGCGAATTTCGACCATTTATTTCAAACGGACATTAAGGGAGATCCGACCGTCGGATTCTCCTAAAACCGGAACCGTTGGGTTCGTATCGAAAAGAGCTTTCTAATGAATATTAGATATTTGAAATCTAACGGTTGGATTTGGAGATACGTCCAAATCAAATTCGAAAAAGGTCGCTGTAAGTGCAGTTCGATGACCTTTGATGGAAATCGACTGTACGGGCCTTGATAAAATTATTAAAAATAGTAATAATTTGTGTAAAATCATAAGTAATGATTTGTGAAGATTTGGGATGAAAAACCCCATATTTGAAAAGATAAAAATAGATTTTTATCGAAATGAACTAGTTTTGAACTAGAAATATAATTCTATTTATTTTTAAATAAATAAATTGAATTTGAAAAGGGTTTTAAAAATAACCAGAATTTCCAATGATTGCATTGGAGTGGATTTGAATCGAAATGGTCTTCGGAATATTTCGATGTTGGAATTCGTGATTATACAGACGTTGTTATGGAAATTTGAAAGATATATATTTATATCGTTATTTCCAATACGACATTTGTTAATCGTAGAATTTGATATTGAATATAAGCCGATATATTTTCTATTCAGAACCTTATATTGAATATCAAATGTGATTTGGGTTTGTCGTGAATGGTGTCTTCACTAACACTGTTCTTGAACCCTGTTGAGAAAAGATTAAATCTTTTTATTTAGATTTAATGAAGTGTACCAATTAAATAATATTTAATTGGAACTGAATTGATATTGATTTTTGGGTTTATCGTGGATAGTGTTTTTAAAATAACACTCGTTCTTTAACCCGATAATTAATGGAATGTGATTTTGGGTTTATCGTGAACTGTGTTTTAAATGACACTGATTCTTTAACCCAGTTAAAGATTAAAACTAAGTGGAGTTTTAATGAATCTTTAATTAGATTGAAATGGTCGAGAATGGAGTATCACCAGTTTTGCTCCAGGCGATAGTCAAATCTTTAATTAGATTTGAACGTGAAATGGTAATTGGATTTACCGATAACACCGTGGTGTTAGATATGAAGTATTACCAGTTTTACTTCATGGGATGAATAGGTTGGGATTGGGAAATTAAAACCAATGATTACTTCGGTAAGTTTCGTTAATCCCGACTAGTTGAATTGATATTCAAAAATAGATTATAGAATAAATTCAAGAAATTTATCTTGGATAAAATTAATGGGAACCTTTCCCTATGAATGTGAAATTTAGAAATTGACTGTCGGTTAGCCAAACAGAATGGTTTTCTGGATATTGCTCTGATGTTGGTTTCGGCCTTCGGGGTTAATATTTGGGGAATTATTCTCTTGATTAATTTACGGTTAGTGACTAATGAATTGGAATGAGGCGTATGTTGTGTTTGTGTAACACTTATTTAAAATATACGCGAGTTATTCGGAAAGACCGGGTTCATCCCATTCTGAATAACTGATACGACGATAAGTCGAAGATAAAGACGATGGTCGAAGACCGGAGGTCTTCACGTCGTTTGGGTGATGACTGATGATCTTGATTGGGCTGTACACCCAAGAAGATGGAAACAGTTGGTGATCGTCCAGACGTACTTGGAGATCGATGGATATGCGGGGTACTAGGTGCCTCCGGTTTCGTTTAGACCCAGAACGGACTTGTAAATGGACTGTGTGTCTGACATTGGATTTTAGTCCGTGTGATTGATCTCTGTTAAATATATATCTGTTTGGCAGCGGAGAATTTATTCTCTTGCTTAACGCCCTTCTCTGAGACGTACGAGCTCAGGGGTTATATATTGATGGATATCAAACGCATGGAGTGAATTGCCTGTGTGGCATGCCTAAGTGGAAATTGATCGAGGCTTCTGTTGAAAAGCAAAGTCTTGTGGTTGATGATCAAAGCACGGCCTTTGTGGCATAGCTTTGTGTAACGTTTGATTCGCGAGTTTCACACCCGGTATGAACCAAAAACGGGAGACGGACGTCAGGGAGGGCATGCGTTTCTTTCTAGCTAGAAGTGGCGTCAGTGGTTTTACACGCCCTGACGAGTTTGACTTATGTGGTTGTTGCTGTTGCGAGGCGCCTCGGTTATATCGGTTTCGGCCGATGCATTCTGGTCGGCTGACGGACCAGACTCACACCCCATAGGGTGGGGAGACGTAGTGTTCAGGCATAATAATCCACATCGGTGGACCGGCCCTGAGGATCCAAGGGGCAGTTGCGGCTGTTCCTGAGGCTCGGGCTAGACAGTCTCGAATCGGTTGAGGACTATCTTTTGCCTCGGTTCATAGATGGAAATCCAATTTCCAAATACGTGACTTTGCGGTTTTATTTGTAAACCTATATATGGCGACATAGTGGCATGGGACGCTCATGTCGCCTATGATTGATACTTATGATTTGAAGATGTTTTATACACTATGCACTTATTATAGTATCAAATGATTTGTTTTAAACGTATCAAGCATTCTTTGGCTGTTATAAGGGAAAACCCTATCCCCCGGCTTGCGTTGCATTGTGTGGTAGGACCTGGGTCTTATAACAGCTTCATCTTTCTTTATTTAGCATTGCGCTGTTTGTTTTATGCACTGGTATTCTTGGGAGGAAACCCGTTCCGTGTTTTACGGCGTGGTCCCTTTATTTACCTAACTTTTAAAATAAAGAATAATAACTGTTTTAGTTCTCACACCAGTCACATGACTGACCTGGAGTTTATTGCTTTAACCTAAACTCTGGGTGCCCCTATTTTGACACGGGCAGCTAGTAGTTTTGGTTTTGCAGATTTATATTCACAGGATCCTGGTTTACAGCTGGAACGATATCCGGAAAGCTTTGTATCCGTATATCTCTTCTAGTTGTGTATTGTATTATTTTCCGCTGCTATGTATTAATATGTAATTTAAATCTCTGATATTTTTGTGTAATATTTATTCATTTATACTCTGTATATTCTTGTAATCTGATGCATTGTTGTAATATACAATGAAATGTTCTTTTATATGTGTTCTGTTGTGGCTTGTTCTCGAACTATCCGACGCTTTCCTTTACGGGGAAGTTACGGGTTTTCACAGTTGGTATCAGAGCTTTGGTTTACAGAGCTCGAGAACAAGAAACATTAGAACCGTACGAAAGAATTCATCAGATATTGGATTAGTAATATCCAACGAGAATGACTCGTTAGAGATGGGATCAGTAGTATCCTAGAACGAGTGTGAAGAGTATATTTTTGAAAGTGAAAACAATTTTTGTTTTGAAAATTTAAATCAATTATTCGTATCTGATTATCTATTTATATTGATGTGGACAATCCAGTATATATAGATTTTGCGTATACGTCTGATCCGCGTGTATTCGAAATTTTAATATATTGGATAGATATAGCATCACACTCTAGTCGCCCGAAGATGGTACTGATGATTGTCATGACATCATCAGTATTTATGTTCGTGTTTCGAAGGTGTGATTTTCTATATATTTCCTATTGACTGGTGTGAGAACCAAAATTAGATAGGGCCTATTGTTGTGATTTGGCATCAAAAATCTGATTTTTGACTATGTATCAAAGTTATGAATTTACAACTCTAATTCACTAATTGATTGATGTTTGTGTTGTTTGTTTATTTGTTTGCTAATTTTTAGCCATTTAGCCTAATTGAATCTAATATTGAATTATATTGAAAATTAGTTGCATTTGCTTGCATATGCATATATATCATTGAACAGGTCATAGCAAGGAGGCTAGAGCAGAGAATAAAATTTGTTTGCCCGACAAATAGGTACATGTTTACTACATAATTTACTGTTTTGTTTGGGTGATGATGATTTTATGAGCCTATTGGCAAGCCGCTTGGCTTTTTCTTTTTGAGATCTGAAGGACCGGGGAAGCTATTTGAAATTCCCCGATGCTCCCGGTGCAGGGGAGGTTATGGCGAAATTTTTCGAAAATTTAGGGTGTTAGCCAAATTTTTGAAGAATTTGAAAATTCTCAGAAACTGAAAAGTTGGAGAATGCAAGCTAGATCGAACGTAGAGTTGATTAATCAAACCACTTTCGACTTTGTTCCTTTTCGGGGACGAAAAGTTTTAAGTGGGTGAGATTGTAACAACCCGTAAAATGCGAGCCAGTTTGAAATTTTTAAATTGGCAATTTTAAAGAATTTTGAATATTTAAAATGAATTATTTTAAATAATATCGACGAGAAATTATTTTGAATAGAATTCGAACGTATATATTATACGCGTCGTCGTTAGAATATAAATAATTATATATAATTATAAATAGAATTGAAAATGGCGCGGTAGTTCGATAATTCGATTTCAAACTTCAATTGAATGTACCGGGTGCAAAACAATCCGGATTTTAGTGAAACCAAAAACATTGGGATCTAATTGTGAATATCTTTCCAACGAATCCGAAAAATCAAGATTTCATATCGGGAATCAAAAGATATGTCCAGTTGAAAATTCTGAATAGTCGCTATGGAATTCAGGCCCTTAAAAATAGCCATTTTGCAAATGACCTCGGATTTCGATGAAACCACTTTTGTTGGGTCCGTGATGTCGAATTATTGCTAGGTTTCAAATTTCATAATTTTTCAAATCAATATGTGAGCGTGGCAAAAGAAAACGCGTTTGACCAGATTCAGTTGATTTCAATCGACTGGAAAATGACCATTTTTCTAACGGTCTCAGAATTCAACGAAACTAGTTTT
Source organism: Allium sativum (assembly GCA_030737875.1). Classification (NCBI taxonomy): domain Eukaryota; kingdom Viridiplantae; phylum Streptophyta; class Magnoliopsida; order Asparagales; family Amaryllidaceae; genus Allium; species Allium sativum. The sequence continues at coordinate 537,870,774 of CM060926.1, forward strand.
GTTAGGACCGTATCGTCAATACGAAGCTAGAAAATATTTTTCGAGAATTTTTAGAGTTAGTATGTGACCCCGGTAATTTGAAATGTACGTTTAAAATTCAATATAGTGATTTAAATGTAAATTTAACGGAAACTGATTCAAACAGTCGAATCAGCCTACGATACATATCCCATTGTGTTCGGAATGGGGGTGAAACGCTATGGACGACAGGCGGTGGGCCTCGTTTCGAGGTCGTATGTGAAAGTCAACTCTTTAGGATAAAATAAATAAAAAATATAATATCTCTCTCCCTTAAAACCTTCTGCCCCCCCCCCCCCCGATCATTCTTCTGTAAACAAAAAAAAAGAAAGAAAAAAAAACCGCAGATCCAAAAATCGCGCCTCCACCCTCCGCCTTCTCCATCGTCGTCGCGCCACCCTCCCTAGTCGCTGACCTCCCCGTCATCTTCCACCTCCGTTCGTGCTCCTCCACTTGAGAACCCTCCCACCTGAAACCCGTCGATTCCCCCCCCCCCCCCCCGGCTGTTCATCGTCGCGCCACCACCACTCACCGCACCACCTCCGTACTCCCTCTCTCCTCCTTCTCAGGCGATGACACATCCGCCCAGGCCCCCTTGCTCCGACGAACTGCGGGTTCCCCTCCCCGCTCTCTCCCTCGCTGTAAGATTCCTTTTTTTTTATTTATTCATAAGTTAGTTTATTTTAAAATTGAAAGTTAGTTTATTTTAAAATTGAAAGTTAGTTTATTTTAAAACTGAAAGAATTTATGTTGTTTATATAAAAGAATTTTAAAACTGATTTAAAAAGAATTTTAAAACTGATTTAAAAAGAATTTTAAAAACTGATTTAAAAAGAATTTTAAAACTGATTTAAAAAGAATTTTAAAAACTGATTTAAAAAGAATTTTAAAAACTGATTTAAAAAAGAATTTTAAAACTGATTTAAAAAGAATTTTAAAAACAGATTTTTTTGAAAGGGTTTTAAACAGATTTTTTTTGAGAGGGTTTTAAAAATGATTTTTGAAAAGAGATAAAACTGATTTTTGAAAAAGGTTTTAACTTTAAAAAGAAAATGGTTTGAACTTTAAATAGAAAAGGTTTAAACTTTAAAAAAAGAAAAAGGTTTGATCTTTAAAATAGAAAAGACGGAATTTTTATTAAGTAAAAGATGTAAGATATGATTTTTGTATTTTTAAAAGCAATAAAAATATAATTTTTACATCATAGGAATATTAAAAATATAATCTTTATATATTGAATAGCGAAGCCAAAATATGATTTTTATATGTTGAACGTCGAAGTAAAAATTCGATTTTTATATATTGAATAACGAAGTAAAAATTCGATTTTTACATATGTAGTGGCTACAGCAACGAAGATGCGATAGCAATGAAGATTTCTATCAATGAAGTGCCGTGGAGCTAGGATAGCTATATGTGAGAATTTCTCACCTTTCAATTTCTTTTCTAATTATAAATATATACTAGGATGCAGACGGTGCTTAGTAGCACCCGACACAATCGTCCACAGACCATGGACTTGTTTGTTTGGTTGCATAGATTAGTTATATGATTTGATTTGAATTTGGTTGTTTGGTGAATTTGATTGATGTGTGAATGGCGTGGGCCTTCACTAGACCGGGGATAAGGCTAGGCCTTGTCCCGTTTCTAGTATCGTGCCGTTATGCCGCCGAAATTTTCTAAAATAAGTTAGAAAAATAAAAATATCATTTTTTTTAAAGAATGAATTGAATAGAAATTCATAGGTTGAAATAAAATGTTTTATCGTTAAAAATATAATTTTTAACGTGAAGTGAATAAAATAGAATATTCATTTACAAACCAGACAGTTTGTTTATGTACACCTATTTGAATGACATTGATTGGGACGATAAATTTTACACATCGCCCAACAGCACAAATAAAATATGTGTTTGATTGTTTGAAACCCCACACGGGTGTTGGGATGAAATTTGAAGTTCACTCATCCTGATTGATTAAATATGTCGATCGATTGATTGACAGGCTGTTATAAGCATTGAATATCTATATTTGATGCTTTTACAGTGTAGTGCACTTTGGTTGATGGTTGATTATTTTCAATGTTATTATATACATGTGTTGTATGAAAATCCATATAATTAACTTTATATGGTAATTGATTGGGCCTCATTCCAATTTGAAAAATAAAGAATATTATAAAATAAAAGTTCATGTGTTGACAGTACTCATCCATTGAGATTGGTCATGTGTTGAACGAAATATTTTAATAATAAAGTTTACATCTTTATCAATATAAAATAAAGGTTCATGTGTTGACAGTTTCATCCGTTGAGATTAGTCATGTGTTGAACGAAATATTTTAATAATAAAGTTTACATCTTTATCAATATAAAATATAGGTTCATGTGTTGACAGTTTCATCCATTGAGATTGGTCATGTGTTGAACGAAATATTTTAGTAATAAAATTTACATCTTTATCGATATAAAATAAAGGTTCATGTGTTGACAGTTTCATCCATTGAGATTGGTCATGTGTTGAACGAAATATTTTGACAATAACAACTATTTTGAAAAAGAAATATTTGAAATAGAATATTTGAAAATAGCAATTTATGAAGCCGTGTTGATTAGATTGACGCCATTTTGACGTGAACGATATTTATATCGATTTTAAACGATTTCGAAATAAATTGAATTGATAACGATTTCGAAATGAATTGAATATATAACGATTTCGAAATGAATTGAATATATAACGATTTCGAAATGAATTGAATATATAACGAATTGAAATGAATTCAAATTGAATTGAAATTTGAATTGAATAGAAATGAATTTTTAAAACGAATTTATAAAGAAGAATTCAATTTTGATTTGAATTGAAAAGGAAGTTGGAATTGCTTTTGAAACGAATTTAAAACTATTTATATAATTCGTTTTAAATAGAAATCGACGAAATATATATTATATATATAATATAATGGCCTGAATAGAACGCGCCGCGCCGCGGCAGTTCGCGAATTTCGACCATTTATTTCAAACGGACATTACGGGAGATCCGACCGTTGGATTCTCCTAAAACCGGAACCGTTGGGTTCGTATCGAAAAGAGCTTTCTAATGAATATTAGAAATTTGAAATCTAACGGTTGGATTTGGAGATACGTCCAAATCAAATTCGAAAAAGGTCGTTGTAAGTGCAGTTCGATGACCGTTGATGGAAATCGACTGTACGGGCCTTGATAAAATTATTAAAAATAGTAATAATTTGTGTAAAATCATAAGAAATGATTTGTGAAGATTTGGGATGAAAAACCCCATATTTGAAAAGATAAAAATAGATTTTTATCGAAATGAACTAGTTTTGAACTAGAAATATAATTCTATTTATTTTTAAATAAATAAATTGAATTTGAAAAGGGTTTTAAAAATAACCAGAATTTCCAATGATTGCATTGGAGTGGATTTGAATCGAAATGGTCTTCGGAATATTTCGATGTTGGAATTCGTGATTATACAGACGTTGTTATGGAAATTTGAAAGATATATATTTATATCGTTTTTTCCAATACGACATTTGTTACTCGTAGAATTTGATATTGAATATAAGCCGATATATTTTCTATTCAGAACCTTATATTGAATATCAAATGTGATTTGGGTTTGTCGTGAATGGTGTCTTCACTAACACTGTTCTTGAACCCAGTTGAGAAAAGATTAAATCTTTTTATTTAGATTTAATGAAGTGTACCAATTAAATAATATTTAATTGGAACTGAATTGATATTGATTTTTGGGTTTATCGTGGACAGTGTTTTTAAAATAACACTCGTTCTTTAACCCGATAATTAATGGAATGTGATTTTGGGTTTATCGTGAACTGTGTTTTAAATGACACTGATTCTTTAACCCAGTTAAAGATTAAAACTAAGTGGAGTTTTAATGAATCTTTAATTAGATTGAAATGGTCGAGAATGGAGTATCACCAGTTTTGCTCCAGGCGATAGTCAAATCTTTAATTATATTTGAACGTGAAATGGTAATTGGATTTACCGATAACACCGTGGTGTTAGATATGAAGTATTACCAGTTTTACTTCATGGGATGAATAGGTTGGGATTGGGAAATTAAAACCAATGATTACTTCGGTAAGTTTCGTTAATCCCGACTAGTTGAATTGATATTCAAAAATAGATTATAGAATAAATTCAAGAAATTTATCTTGGATAAAATTAATGGTAACCTTTCCCTATGAATGTGAAATTTAGAAATTGACTGTCGGTTAGCCAAACAGAATGGTTTTCTGGATATTGATCTGATGTTGGTTTCGGCCTTCGGGGTTAATATTTGGGGAATTATTCTCTTGATTAATTTACGGTTAGTGACTAATGAATTGGAATGAGGCGTATGTTGTGTTTGTGTAACACTTATTTAAAATATACGCGAGTTATTCGGAAAGACCGGGTTCATCCCATTCTGAATAACTGATACGACGATAAGTCGAAGATGAAGACGATGGTCGAAGACCGGAGGTCTTCACGTCGTTTGGGTGATGACTAGGGCTGTCAATGGGTCGTGTCGGGTCGGGTTCGGGTCGGGTCAAGTCGGGTTCGGGTTGATTTATAAACGGGTCGGGTCAACCCGTTTATTAAACGGGTCATATTTTCCCAACCCTAACCCGACCCGTTTATAAACGGGTTGACCCGACCCGACCCGCGTAACCCGTTTAACTAAATGGGTCGTGTCAGGTCGTGTTGGGTCGGGTTTACCTGTTTGACCCATTGATAGATATTGCCTACTAATATAAGCAACAAAAGAGTCAAATCATCAACATGCACACTGTTATATAATCACCAACATGCAACAAGTTGCAAAGTCACCAACAGACAACACATATATAAAGCATGAAATCCTCATATTCAAAAATCATTTTCTATACATAAGTATATATTCCTATACTGCATAAATTAAAGACTATCAGTATGGAAGAGATACAGTTGTTATAAGTAAAATATAACTAACAACATATAAGAATAAATTAGTAAAATATAATAGCTTACATATACGAGCATACTGATTATTGCATACATAAAAGACTAACACTAATAGTATACATAAAAGACTAACAATATGGAAGAGATACAATATATAATCGGGTTTGGCGGGTCAAAATCGGGTTAGCGGGTCAACCCTAAACCCACCCGTTTATAAACGGGTCAAATTCGGGTTGACCCGAAAATGACCCGCTAACTAAACGGGTCGGGTTAACCTGCTAATTTACGTGCGGGTTTCGGGTCGGGTCACGGGTCGGGTAGGAAATTGACAGCCCAAGTGATGACTGATGATCTTGATTGGGCTGTACACCCAAGAAGATGGAAACAGTTGGTGATCGTCCAGACGTACTTGGAGATCGATGGATATGCGGGGTACTAGGTGCCTCCGGTTTCGTTCAGACCCAGAACGGACTTGTAAATGGACTGTGTGTCTGACATTGGATTTTAGTCCGTGTGATATATCTCTGTTAAATATATATCTGTTTGGCGGCGGAGAATTTATTCTCTTGCTTAACGCCCTTCTCTGAGACGTACGAGCTCAGGGGTTATATATTGATGGATATCAAACGCATGGAGTGAATTGCCTGTGTGGCATGCCTAAGTGGAAATTGATCGAGGCTTCTGTTGAAAAGCAAAGTCTTGTGGTTGATGATCAAAGCACGGCCTTTGTGGCGTAGCTTTGTGTAACGTTTGATTCGCGAGTTTCACACCCGGTATGAACCAAAAACGGGAGACGGACGTCAGGGAGGGCATGCGTTTCTTTCTAGCTAGAAGTGGCGTCAGTGGTTTTACACGCCCTGACGAGTTTGACTTATGTGGTTGTTGCTGTTGCGAGGCGCCTCGGTTATATCGGTTTCGGCCGATGCATTCTGGTCGGCTGACGGACCAGACTTACACCCCATAGGGTGGGGAGACGTAGTGTTCAGGCATAATAATCCACATCGGTGGACCGGCCCTGAGGATCCAAGGGGCAGTTGCGGCTGTTCCTGAGGCTCGGGCTAGACAGTCTCGAATCGGTTGAGGACTATCTTTTGCCTCGGTTCATAGATGGAAATCCAATTTCCAAATACGTGACTTTACGGTTTTATTTGTAAACCTATATATGGCGACATAGTGGCATGGGACGCTCATGTCGCCTATGATTGATACTTATGATTTGAAGATGTTTTATACACTATGCACTTATTATAGTATCAAATGATTTGTTTTAAACGTATCAAGCATTCTTTGGCTGTTATAAGGGAAAACCCTATCCCCCGGCTTGCGTTGCATTGTGTGATAGGACCTGGGTCTTATAACAGCTTCATCTTTCTTTATTTAGCATTGCGCTGTTTGTTTTATGCACTGGTATTCTTGGGAGGAAACCCGTTCCGTGTTTTACGGCGTGGTCCCTTTATTTACCTAACTTTTAAAATAAAGAATAATAACTGTTTTAGTTCTCACACCAGTCACATGACTGACCTGGAGTTTATTGCTTTAACCTAAACTCTGGTGCCCCTATTTTGACACGGGCAGCTAGTAGTTTTGGTTTTGCAGATTTATATTCACAGGATCCTGGTTTACAGCTGGAACGATATCCGGAAAGCTTTGTATCCGTATATCTCTTCTAGTTGTGTATTGTATTATTTTCCGCTGCTATGTATTAATATGTAATTTAAATCTCTGATATTTTTGTGTAATATTTATTCATTTATACTCTGTATATTCTTGTAATCTGATGCATTGTTGTAATATACAATGAAATGTTCTTTTATATGTGTTCTGTTGTGGCTTGTTCTCGAACTATCCGACGCTTTCCTTTACGGGGAAGTTACGGGTTTTCACAGATGGTTTTTACCAATTGGAATACTCTCGTATACTAGGAAGTATCATGTATGTTATGAACTGTATTAGGCCTGATATCGCATATGCTATAAGCAAACTAAGTAGATTTACCAGCAATCCTGGTAAACATCATTGGAAAGAGATAATCAGAGTTCTAGGCTATCTAAAGTATACACAGAGTTATGGTCTATACTATACAAATTATCCTTCAATAGTGGAAGGATATAGTGATGCTAATTGGATCACTGGATCAAATGATACAAAATCTACAAGTGGATACGTGTTCACATTAGGAAATGGAGTAATTTCATGGAAATCATCCAAACAGACTTGTATCGCTAGATCTACGATGGAATCAGAGTTTATTGTACTAGATAAGACAGCAGAAGAAGCAGAATGGATTCGAGGCTTCTTGGAAGACATTCCTAATTGGAGCAAACCTATGCCTTCAATATGTATACATTGTGATAGTCAATCGACTATTGGAAGAGCTAATAGTACACTATACAATGGTAAATCTAGGCATATTCGTCATAGACATAAAACGATAAGACAACTTCTCTCTAATGGGGTTATCACAATAGATTACATTTGATCTAAAGATAACTTAGCGGATCCATTTACAAAAGTCTTGCCAAGAAAGAAAGTTCAAACCTTATCGAAGGGAATGGGGCTAAGGCCTATAGACTAAAGGTTTATCTAAAATGGAAACCCCACCTAGTTGACTGGAGATCCCATGATCTAGGTTCAAAGGGACAACGAAGTTTTAGAGAAACATGATGGCACTGTTATACACAAACCATTCCTATGATAAGTCAGTGCATTATATGTTGAATAAGGATAAGTATTAGTACTTTTAATGATGTCTGTATTTGAGGAATTAGAGAATACACTTTACAGAATCACCTACGTAAGTGCGAAGGTGCCGCTTCAAAGAGAATTATGAGGCCAAATTATCTAAGCACTTATGAGACCAGGCAGGTGTTCAAGGCAAACATGAACACATACAGAGAACGAAGGGTTATAAGAAACATTTATCGTGTGTTATCTACTTTGGAATTACACAAAAGGCTTACAGTTCAAGGACAGTCTATGTCTACTGATTCTCCTGTGATACAAATAGGTAATCACTAGGAAAGTTCAAAGCCCTTGTGCTACTTTAACCGATGTAATAAATGGTTCATGAAACTAAGATCGATTGCTCATTCATGTGGGGGATTGTTGGAAAATGAATGAACAAAGAAAGAAGATGAGATCGGGAAGAAGAAGGGATAGCAACATTTAAAGTCCCACATCATAGAAATATTAGCACAATCTCTCCTTATATATATTAGAAGCCAACTAGGCTTATGTAAAATAAAAAAGAGAGGGATGATAAAAGGATGTGGACTTGGCCAAATAATATACATTAAAAAGTCAAAGATAAGGGCCTTGGGCCTTGGAAGACTCTTGGGGTCTCTGATTGGATATGGCCGACGTTGCTGATTGGGCTAGTGCACTGACATAAGAATATTTTTTCTCAGAATTTTAAAAGGTGTGCCTATTCAGTCCAGAATTCGAAAGGAATGTATGTTAACTAAACGAGTACAACCATTTGAATTCTCAGCGTATGCATATTAATAACCGAGCGGTTAAAGGGTCGCAACCTTTCCTTTTCTGACGGTTACTGATGCATGCGAACAGGCACTCCTCCTTGCCTATATATGCACTCCCAAAACAAGACAGAATTGACTTTTCTGCTTGCATTGTTTCTTCTTCTTCAAAGTAATTCTATGATCTATTTTCTGTAATCAACTTCAGTTCATCAGAGCTCCGTTTGCTGGCACTACGCAACGGAGTTGATCCGTTTTATCCTGGGAAACAAATTGCAACTACGTCGATGGGTGCATACGACGGCAATATTGTTTCAAGATGTTAGAACTTTTGTAATTACACAATTGTATTACAAACAGACAGCAACAAAAATCAACGTTAATCAATTATGCCACAATTGTCAGATAACTATTAGGGAGAAGCTATTCTTTCGGCAAATCATATTTTAAATAAAATACCCCGAAAGAAAATTTCTAAATCTCCTCATGAACTTTGGAAGAACAGACCACCATCCTACAAATACCTAAAAGTCTGGGAGTGTCTTGCCAAAGTAGGGGTACCAAAACCAAAGAAGGTCAAAATTGGACCAAAAACAATTGATTGTGTATTCATTGGATATGCACAAAACAGTGCTGCATATCGATTTTTGGTACACAAATCTGAAATTGATGATATTCATGAAAATACCATCATCGAGTCGAGAAATGCAAGATTTTTCGAACATGTATTTCCCTTGAAACATGGTACTGAAAATCATGCACCTAAGAGACCAAGGGATAATGAAGTTCCTTACTCTATTGAGGATGCTGAACAAAATAACACTCAGCAAAGTAGTATTGAGCAGCAAGTGGAGGAACCAAGAAAAAGTAAAAGGTCAAGGACTTTGAAAACCTTTGGACCGGACTTCTATACATTTATGTTAGAAGATGATCCATTGACATACAAACAAGCTATGTCTTCCAGTGATGCCCCTTATTGGAAGGAGGCAATTAACAATGAAATTGAATCCATTATGTCGAATCATACATGGGAATTGGTGGATTTACCTCAAGGATGTAAGGCCTTAGGTAATAAATGGATATTTAAAAAGAAATTGAAACCTGATGGTTCAATAGACAAGTACAAAGCTCGTTTGGTAGTCCAAGGATTCAGACAAAAGGAAGACTTGGACTATTTCGATACATATTCACCTGTAACGAGGATAACGTCAATTAGAATTCCCATTGCAATTGCATCCGTACTTGACCTTGAAATACATCAAATGGATGTAAAAACTGCATTCTTGAATGGTGAAGTAGAGGCGGAAATCTATATTAAACAACCTGAAGGATTTCTAAGCTCAGAAAATGAGCATAAAGTTTGCAAACTGGTAAAATCACTTTATGGCCTTAAGCAAGCTCCAAAACAGTGGCATGAGAAGTTTGATAATAGTATGTTATCAAATGGATTCACGATAAATGAATCAGATAAATGTGTGTACATAAAACATATACACATTGGATATGTCATTGTTTGTCTTTATGTTGATGACCTATAAATCCTTGGCAACAACAAGGCCATAATAACATCTACAAAGGATATGTTATCCTCTAGATTCGATATGAAAGACCTAGGACTGGCTGATGTTATATTGGGTGTAAAAATTCTGAGAACACCACAGGGATATGCATTATCCCAATCTCATTACATCACCCAAATACTTGAGAAATTCAAGCAATATAATGTAACTATTGCAAAATCACCAGTAGATATGAACCAAAATTGGGTAAAAAATACTGGTGATGGTATTTAACAATTGGAAAGACTCTCGTATACTAGGAAGTATGATGTATGTTATGAACTGTACTAGGCCTGATATCGCATATGCAGTAAGAAAACTAAGTAGATTTACCAGCAATCCTGGTAAACATCATTGGAAAGCGATAATCAGAGTTCTAGGATATCTAAAGTATACACAGAGTTATGGTCTATACTATACAAACTATCCTTCAATAGTGGAAGGATACAGTGATGCTAATTGGATCACTGGATCAAATGATTCAAAGTCTACAAGTGGATATGTGTTCACATTAGGAAATGGAGCAATTTCATGGAAATCATCCAAACAGAATTGTATCGCTAGATCTACAAGGAATCAGAGTTTATTGCACTAGATAAGACTGCAGAAGAAGCAGAATGGATTCGAAGCTTCTTGGAAGACATTCCTAATTGGAGCAAACCTATGCCTCCAATATGTATACATTGTGATAGTCAATCAGCTATTGGAAGAGCTAATAGTACACTATACAATGGTAAATCTAGGCATATTCGTCGTAGACACAAAACGATAAGACAACTTCTCTCTAATGGGGTTATCACAATAGATTACATTCGATCTAAAGATAAGTTAGCGGATCCACTTACAAAAGGATTGCCAAGAGAGAAAGTTCAAACCTTATCGGAGGGAATGGGGCTAAGGCCTATATACTAAAGGTTTTTCTAAAATGGAAACCTCACCTAGTTGACTAGAGATCCCAAGATCTAGGTTCAAAGGGACAACGAAGTTTTAGAGAAACTTGATGGCACTGTTATACACAAACCATTCCTATGATAAGTCAGTGCATTGTATGTTGAATAAGGGTAAGTATTAGTACTTTTAATGATGTCTGTATTTGAGGAATTAGAGAATACCCTTTACAGAATCACCTACGTAAGTGCGAAGGTGCCGCTTCAAAGAGAATTATAAGGCCAAATTCTCTAAGCACTTATGAGACCAGGCAGGTATTCAAGGAAAAAACGAACACATACAGAGAACGAAGGGTTATAAGAAACATTTATCGTGTGTTATCTACTTTGGACTTACACAAAAGGCTTACAGTTCAAGGACAGTCTATGTCTACTGATTCGCCTACAAATAGGTAATCACTAGGAAAGTTCAAAGCCCTTGTGCTACTTTAACCGATGCGATAAATGGTTCATGAAACTAAGATCGATTGCTCATTCATGTGGGGGATTGTTGGAAAATGAATGAGCAAAGAAAGAAGAAGAGATAGGGAAGAAGAAGGGATAGCAACATTTAAAGTCCCACATCATAGAAATATTAGCACAATCTCTCCTTATATATTAGAAGCCAAATAGGCTTATGTAAAATAAAAAAGAGAGGGATGATAAAAGGATGTGGAATTGGTCATATTAAATACATTAAAAAGCCAAAGATAAGAGCCTTGAGCCTTGGGGCTCTTGGGGTCTCCTGATTGGATATGGCCGACGTTGTTGATTGGGCTAGTGCACTGACATGAGAATATTTTTTCTCAGAATTTTAAAAGGTGTGTCTGTTCAGTCCAGAATTCGAAAGGAATGTCTGTTAACTGAACGAGTATAACCATTTGAATTCTAAGCGTATGCATATTAATAACCGAGCGGTTAAAGGGTCGCAACCTTTCCTTTTCTGATGGTTACTGATGCATTCGAACAGGCACTCCTCCTTGCCTATATATACGCTGCCCAAAACAAGACAGAATTGACATTTCTGCTTGCAATGCTTCTTCTTCTTCAAAGTAATTCTCTGATCTAGTTTCTGTAATCAACTTCAGTTCATCAGAGCTCCGTTTGCTGGCACTACGCAACGGAGTTGGTCCATTTTATCCTGGGAAACAAATTGCAACTACGTCGATTGGTGCATATGACGGCAATATTGTTTCAAGATGTTATAACTTTTGTAATTACACAATTGTATTACAAACAGATAGCAACAAAAATCAACGTTAATCAATTATGCCACAATTGTCAGATAACTATTAGGGAGAAGCTATTCTTTCAGCAAATCATATTTCAAATAAAATACCCCGAAAGAAAATATCTAAATCTCCTCATGAACTTCGAAAAAACCGACTAGCGTCCTACAAATACCTAAAAGTGTGGGGGTGTCTTGCCAAAGTAGAGGTACCACAACCAAAGAAGGTCAAAATTGGACCAAAAACAATTAATTGTGTATTAATTGGATATGCACAAAACAGTGTTGCATATCGATTTTTGGTACACAAATCTGAAATTAATGATATTCATGAAAATACCATCATCGAGTCGAGAAATGCTAGATTTTTCGAACATGTATTTCCCTTGAAACATGGTACTGAAAATCATGCACCTAAGAGACCAAGGGAAAATGAAGTTCCTTACTCTATTGAGGATGCTGAACAAAATAACACTCAGCAAAGTAGAGTTGAGCTGCAAGTGGAGGAACCAAGAAAAAGTAAAAGGTCAAGGACTTTGAAAACCTTTGGATCGGACTTCTATACATTTATGTTAGAAGATGATCCATTGACATACAAACAAGTTATGTCTTCCAGCGATGCCCCTTATTGGAAGGAGGCAATTAACAATGAAATTGAATCCATTATGTCGAATCATACATGGGAATTGGTTGATTTACCTCAAGGATGTAAGGCCTTAGGTAATAAATGGATATTTAAAAAGAAATTGATACCTGATGGTTCAATGGACAAGTACAAAGCTCGTTTGGTAGTCCAAGGATTCGGACAAAAGGAAGACTTGGACTATTTCGATACATATTCACCTGTAACGAGGATAACGTCAATTAAAATGCCCATTGCAATTGCATCCGTACATGACTTGGAAATACATCAAATGGATGTTAAAACTGCATTCTTGAATGGTGAACTAGAGGAGGAAATCGATATGAAACAACCTGAAGGATTTCTAAGCTCAGAAAATGAGCATAAAGTTTGCAAACTAGTAAAATCACTTTATGGCCTTAAGCAAGCTCCAAAAAAGTGGCATGAGAAGTTTGATAATACTATTTTATCAAATGTATTCACAATAAATGAATCAGATAAATGTGTGTACATAAAACATACACACATTGGATATGCCATTGTTTGTCTTTATGTTGATGACCTATTGATCCTAGGCAACAACAAGGCCATAATAACATCTACAAAGGATATGTTATCCTCTAGATTCGATATGAAAGACCTAGGACTGGTTGATGTGATATTGGGTGTAAAAATTCTGAGAACACCACAGGGATATGCATTATCCCAATCGCATTACATCACCAAAATACTTGAGAAATTCAAGCAATATAATGTAACTATTGCAAAATCACCAGAAGGTATGAACCAAAATTGGGTAAAAAACACTGGTTATGATATTTACCAATTGGAAAAACTCTCGTATACTAGGAAGTATCATGTATGTTATGAACTGTACTAGGCCTGATATCACATATAATGTAAGCAAACTAAGTAGATTTACCAGCAATCCTGGTAAACATCATTGGAAAGCGATAATCAGAGTTCTAAGATATCTAAAGTATACACAGAGTTATGATCTATGCTATACAAACTATCCTTCAATAGTGAAAGGATACAGTGATGCTAATTGGATCACTGGATCAAATGATACAAAGTCTACAAGTGGATACGTGTTTACATTAGGAAATGGAGCAATTTCATGGAAATCATCCAAACAGACTTGTATCGCTAGATCTACGATGGAATCAGAGTTTATTGCACTAGATAAGACTGCAGAAGAAGCAGAATGGATTCGAAGCTTCTTGGAAGACATTCCTAATTGGAGCAAACCTATGCCTCCAATATGTATACATTGTGATAGTCAATCAGCTATTGGAAGAGCTAATAGTACACTATACAATGGTAAATCTAGGCATATTCGTCGTAGACATAAAACGATAAGACAACTTCTCTCTAATGGGGTTATCACAATAGATTACATTCGATCTAAAGGTAACTTAGCGGATCCACTTACAAAAGGCTTGCCAAGAGAGAAAGTTCAAACCTTATCGATGGGAATGGGGATAAGGCCTATGTACTAAAGGTTTTTCTAAACTGGAAACCCCACCTAGTTGACTGGAGATCCCAAGATCTTGGTTCAAAGGGACAACGAAGTTTTAGAGAAACTTGATGGCACTGTTATACACAAACCATTCCTATGATAAGTCAGTGCATTATATGTTGAATAAGGATAAGTATTAGTACTTTTAATGATGTCCGTATTTAAGGAATTAGAGAATACCCTTTACAGAATCACCTACGTAAGTGCGAAGGTGCCGCTTCAAAGAGAATTACGAGGCCAAATTATCTAAGCACTTATGAGACCAAGCAGGTGTTCAAGGCAAAAACGAACACATACAGAGAACGAAGGGTTATAAGAAACAATTATCGTGTGTTATCTACTTTGGAATTACACAAAAGGCTTACAGTTCAAGGACAGTCTATGTCTACTGATTCGCCTGTGATACAAATAGGTAATCACTAGGAAAGTTCAAAGCCCTTGTGCTACTTTAACCGATGCGATAAATGGTTCATGAAACTAAAAACGATTGCTCATTTATGTGGGGGTTGTTGGAAAATGAATGAGCAAAGAAAGAAGAAGAGATAGGGAAGAAGAAGGGATAGCAACATTTAAAGTCCCACATCATAGAAATATTAGCACAATCTCTCCTTATATATTAGAAGCCAAATAGGCTTATGTAAAATAAAAAAGAGAGGGATGATAAAAGGATGTGGACTTGGCCATATTAAATACATTAAAAAGTCAAAGATAAGGGCCTTGGGCCTTGGGGCTCTTGGGGTCTCCTGATTGGATATGGCCGACGTTGCTGATTGGGCTAGTGCACTGACATGAGAATATTTTTTCTCAGAATTTTAAAAGGTGTGTCTGTTCAGTACAGAATTCGAAAGGAATGTCTGTTAACTGAACGAGTACAACCATTTGAATTCTCAGCGTATGCATATTAATAACCGAGTGGTTAAAGGGTCGCAACCTTTCCTTTTCTGACGGTAACTGATGCATGCGAACAGGCATTCCTCCTTGCCTATATATACACTGCCTAAAACAAGACAGAATTGACTTTTCTGCTTGCATTGCTTCTTCTTCTTCAAAATAATTCTCTGATCTAGTTTCTGTAATCAACTTCAGTTCATCAGAGCTCCGTTTGCTGGCACTACGCAACGGAGTTGGTCCGTTTTATCCTGGGAAACAAATTGCAACTACGTCGATTGGTGCATACGACGGCAATACTGTTTCAAGATGTTAGAACTTTTGTAATTACACAATTGTATTACAAACAGACAGCAACAAAAATCAACGTTAATCAATTATGCCATACTTGTCAGATAACTATTGGAGAGAAGCTATTCTTTTGGCAAATCATATTTTAAATAAAATACCCCTAAAGAAAATATCTAAATCTCCTCATGAACTTTGGAAAAACAGACCACCATCCTACAAATACCTAAAAGTGTGGGGGTGTCTTGCCAAAGTAGAGGTACCAAAACCAAAGAAGGTCAAAATTGGACCAAAAACAATTGATTGTGTATTCACTGGATATGCACAAAACAGTGCTGCATATCGATTTTTGGTACACAAATCTGAAATTGATGATATTCATGAAAATACCATCATCGAGTCGAGAAATGCTAGATTTCTCGAACATGTATTTCCCTTGAAACATGGTACTGAAAATCATGCACAAAAGAGACCAAGGGAAAACGAAGTTCCTTACTCTATTGAGGATGCTGAACAAAATAACACTCAGCAAAGTAGTGTTGAGCAGCAAGTGGAGGAACCAAGAAAAAGTATAAGGTCAAGGACTTTGAAAACCTTTGGACCGAACTTCTATACATTTATGTAAGAAGATGATCCATTGACATACAAAAAAGCTATGTCTTCCAGCGATGCCCCTTATTGGAAGGAGGCAATTAACAATGAAATTGAATCCATTATGTCGAATCATACATGGGAATTGGTTGATTTACCTCAAGGATGTAAGGCCTTAGGTAATAAATGGATATTTAAAAAGAAATGAAACCTGATGGTTCAATAGACAAGTACAAAGCTCGTTTGGTAGTCCAAGGATTCAGACAAAAGGAAGACTTGGACTATTTCGATACATATTCACCTGTAACGAGGATAACGTCAATTAGAATGCCCATTGAAATTGCATCCGTACACGACTTGGAAATACATCAAATGGATGTTAAAACTGCATTCTTGAATGGTGAACTAGAGGAGGAAATCTATATGAAACAACCTGAAGGATTTCTAAGCTCAGAAAATGAGCATAAAGTTTGCAAACTGGTAAAATCACTTTATGGCCTTAAGCAAGCTCCAAAACAGTGGCATGAGAAGTTTGATAATACTATGTTATCAAATGGATTCACTATAAATGAATCAGATAAATGTGTGTACATAAAACATACACACATTGGATATGTCATTGTTTGTCTTTATGTTGATGACCTATTGATCCTAGGCAACAATAAGGCCATAATAACATCTGCAAAGGATATGTTATCCTCTAGATTCGGTATGAAAGACCAAGGACTGGCTGATGTGATATTGGGTGTAAAAATTCTGAGAACACCACAGGGATATGAATTATCCCAATCGCATTACATCACCAAAATACTTGAGAAATTCAAGCAATATAATGTAACTATTGCAAAATCACCAGTAGATATGAACCAAAATTGGGTAAAAAACACTGATGATGGTATTTACCAATTGGAATACTCTCGTATACTAGGAAGTATCATGTATGTTATGAACTGTACTAGGCCTGATATCGCATATGCTGTAAGCAAACTAAGTAGATTTACCAGCAATCCTGGTAAACATCATTGGAAAGCGATAATCAGAGTTCAAGGATATCTAAAATATACACAGAGTTATGGTCTATACTGTACAAACTATCCTTCAATAATGGAAGGATACAGTGATGCTAATTGGATCACTGGATCAAATGATACAAAGTCTACAAGTGGATACGAGTTCACATTAGGAAATGGAGCGATTTCATGGAAATCATCCAAACATACTTGTATCGCTAGATCTACGATGGAATCAGAGTTTATTGCACTAGATAAGACTGCAGAAGAAGAAGAATGGATTCGAAGCTTCTTGGAAGACATTCCTAATTGGAGCAAACCTATGCCTCCAATATGTATACATTGTGATAGTCAATCAGCTATTGGAAGAGCTAATAGTACACTATACAATGGTAAATCTAGGCATATTCATCATGGACATAAAACGATAAGACAACTTCTCTCTAATGGGGTTATCACAATAGATTACATTCGATCTAAAGATAACTTAGCGGATCCACTTACAAAAGGCTTGCCAAGAGAGAAAGTTCAAACCTTATCGAAGGGAATGGGACTAAGGCCTATAGACTAAAGGTTTTTCTAAAATGGAAACCCCACCTAGTTGACTGGAGATCCCAAGATCTAGGTTCAAAGGGACAACGAAGTTTTAGAAAAACTTGATGGCACTGTTATACACAAACCATTCCTATGATAATTCAGTGCATTATATGTTGAATAAGGACAAGTATTAGTACTTTTAATGATGTCTGTATTTGAGGAATTAGAGAATACCCTTTACAGAATCACCTACGTAAGTGCGAAGGTGCCGCTTCAAAGAGAATTATGAGGCCAAATTCTCTAAGCACTTATGAAACCAGGCAGGTGTTCAAGGCAAAAACAAACACATACAGAGAACGAAGGGTTATAAGAAACATTTATCGTGTGTTATCTACTTTGGAATTACACAAAAGGCTTACAGTTCAATGACAGTCTACGTCTACTGATTCGCCTATGATACAAATAGGTAATCACTAGGAAAGTTCAAAGCCCTTGTGCTACTTTAACCGATGCGATAAATGGTTCATGAAACTAAGATCGATTGCTCATTCATGTGCGGGATTGTTGGAAAATGAATGAGCAAAGAAAGAAGAAGAGATAGGGAAGAAGAAGGGATAGCAACATTTAAAGTCCCACATCATAGAAATATTAGCACAATCTCTCCTTATATATTAGAAGTCAAATAGGCTTATGTAAAATAAAAAAGTGAGGGATGATAAAAGGATGTGGACTTGGCAATATTAAATAGATTAAAAAGTCAAAGATAAGGGCCTTGGGGCTCTTGGGGTCTCCTTATTGGATATG
This sequence comes from Allium sativum, assembly GCA_030737875.1. NCBI lineage: Eukaryota > Viridiplantae > Streptophyta > Magnoliopsida > Asparagales > Amaryllidaceae > Allium > Allium sativum. Next base: position 537,889,219 of record CM060926.1, read on the forward strand.
GCCGACGTTGCTGATTGGGCTAGTGCACTGACATGAGAATATTTTTTCTCAGAATTTTAAAAGGTGTGTTTGTTCAGTACAGAATTCGAAAGGAATGTCTGTTAACTGAACGAGTACAACCATTTGAATTCTCAGCGTATGCATATTAATAACCGAGCGGTTAAAGGGTCGCAACCTTTCCTTTTCTGACGGTTACTGATGCATGCGAACAGGCTATCCTCCTTACCTATATATACACTGCCCAAAATAAGACAGAATTGACTTTTCTGCTTGCATTGCTTCTTCTTCTTCTTCAAAATAATTCTCTGATCTAGTTTCTGTAATCAACTTCAGTTCATCAGAGTTCCGTTTGCTGGCACTACGCAACAGAGTTTGAACGTTTTATCCTGGGAAACAAATTGCAACTACGTCGATTGGTGCATACTACGGCAATATTGTTTCAAGATGTTAGAACTTTTGTAATTACACAATTGTATTACAAACAGACATCAACAAAAATCAACGTTAATCAATTATGCCACAATTGTCAGATAACTATTGGGGAGAAGCTATTCTTTCGGCAAATCATATTTTAAATAAAATACCCCGAAAGAAAATATCTAAATCTCCTCATGAACTTTGAAAAAATAGACCACCATCCTACAAATACCTAAAAGTGTGGGGGTGTCTTGCCAAAGTAGAGGTACCAAAACAAAAGAAGGTCAAAATTGGACCAAAAACAATTGATTGGGTATTCATTGGATATGCACAAAACTGTGCTGCATATCGATTTTTGGTACACAAATCTGAAATTGATGATATTCATGAAAATACCATCATCGAGTCAAGAAATGCTAGATTTTTCGAACATGTATTTCCCTTGAAACATGGTACTGAAAATCATGCACCTAAGAGACCAAAGGAAAATGAAGTTCCTTACTCTATTGAGGATGCTGAACAAAATAACACTCAGCAAAGTAGTGTTGAGCAGCAAGTGGAGGAACCAAGAAAAAGTAAAAGGTCAAGGACTTTGAAAACCTTTGGACCGAACTTTTTACATTTATGTTAGAAGATGATCCATTGACATACAAACAAGCTATGTCTTCCAGCGATGCCCCTTATTGGAAGGAGGCAATTAACAATGAAATTGAATCCATTATGTCGAATCATACATGGGAATTGGTTGATTTACCTCAAGAATGTAAGGCCTTAGGTTGTAAATGGATATTTAAAAAGAAATTGAAACCTGATGGTTCAATAGACAAGTACAAAGCTCATTTGGTAGTCCAAGTATTCAGACAAAAGGAAGACTTGGACTATTTCGATACATATTCACCTGTAATGAGGATAACGTCAATTAGAATGCTCATTGCAATTGCATCCGTACATGACTTGGAAATACAACAAATGGATGTTAAAACTGCATTCTTGAATGGTGAACTAGAGGTGGAAATCTATATGAAACAACCTGAAGGATTTCTGAAACACCCCACCTCCGTTAGAGTCACTCTCAAAGGGAATGCCCTAATTTTGGTGGAGGTTTATAAGTATAAGTCACAGATATACAAGACAGATATTAGAACACATATTTGTAAACAGCGGAAAATCAACAACTTTTATTTCATAAAAGCAAATACGTGCTACAACAACATCACCATAATTGTCTTACATCTTTTCCCAAAAACATAACATAACACTTTCATAATCTGTCTTGATTACATTATTTAAAGAATCATAAATAAAACATAGATAAACTGCAAAAGCCCCATAGTGGTTGTCCAAAGCCATAGTTCAAAACGAAAAGGTCCAAGCAATACATTTCTCCTCTTCAAGCTGGATGTTAAGGCTGGTCAAGCTGCTGTGTTCCCTCCCTGTGGACCCGGGGGGGGGGGGAAACGGAAGAAAAGAAGACGAAAGAAAAGTAGAGTCAGACATAAAGCCTGAGTAAGTCTAGGACTATTCTGTCTATGAATAAAGAACTGGGTATGATAAGTATAAACAAGAAGTGGGAAAGCATTATAAACTTGGTTAAGTTGTCTAGGGTCGAATATACTATCGTACCCCATGTTAATCTCTGAACCCATATAAACTAGTTTCCAACTGGCACCCCATAATCAGGGTGATGTGATCCGTTCTATGGTGATCGACTCCTACTCGCATAGTTACATGTGTCTTACGGCCCCCGATGTTGTAGTTACCTATGCTGGTCCCACCATGGGGTGTATCAAGTCCCATGGTGGCGGCCCGACACAATCCTAGAATGCACAGGTATGCTACTGGTGTCCAGTGCCTTATTTTTCTGCGCTGGAGTGTGTGCACGCCCGCACCCCGTTAGAACCTACACTGCTACACCACCGCCATCGATTTGACCTCTTACAATCAGCCCAGTAATCGTGCCCCACCCTGCCTAGTTTCAGGGTATCCTGATACACCTTCTAGGGTTACTGCTGAAAAGGGTCCCCCGTTACTAGGTTTTCTATCTCTAGCCAACATGCTAAGTTGGTTAAGTGTTTTTCTAACCTAACCCCCACCAGTCCGTTTAGTTTAGCATGTTCCATTTTGATTAAGTCTTTAGTTCACTTAATCCTAACAATCCTGACTCAGCCTTAATTGTCTTATTAAAGCCTTGACCTCTCACATTAGACAGGTATTGTTGTGGCTGCCTGTTGCCGGTTGGTTCCGGGCAGTCTTACGCCACAACTCAGTCTAACCTCGGGTCCTTATTGGGCTCCATGTTTAACCTCCCACATTGGATAGGTATTGTTGTGACTACTGGACAGCCGGGCGGTTCCGGGCAGGTTTACATCACAACTCAATCCAACCTCGGGTTAAACACATCGTATGTTCTACATTTACATATTTTGTCTTTCTTCTTTATTTTCTTATATGTAAATATTTGCGGCCCATTATTAAGTTAATGGTGTAAAGGTTACACCAATCATGGGCCCAACCCATACTTGAATTTGGGCCCTTCTACTTTATATTTTCATTTATTGATAAATTTAACCCAACGTTATTTTCCCCCGTTTAACACGTCTGTTTATTATATATATATGTTGGGCTTAGCCTTTTTAAGCCCAACTTAGCCATGCGAAAAGGGGAGGCTTAAAGCGTGATTCCATACACAAAAAGGGGAATGTGAACGCATGAACTTGCAATATGACGTTGGAAATACAAAATAGAAACTGGTGTACTTGCATAGTAGTGACATATACTTTGGTCATAAAGCATAAGTGACATGAATCAAACCATGTAAACTTGTAGTTAAGTTAAGAATATCACTATTGACACACATAGGCTTAACTACAACATAAACCCATATTTTATTTAGGCATAATATCAAACATAAGCAAATCATGTTCATAAGATTACTACATGTTTACAAAGGTGCTTACTTTTGTTACTAACACAAAAGTATAGTTCAACTTAATCATGATTTTAAATCTATTCACATGACCATGGCATAAATATTTCTAACATGAAATCATGATTTTTACTTTAGTCATGCAAACTGGCAAAAGGGGTTTTTGAATCTAACCTAGCTATGTACCACATATGTCATCATATAATTCTTGTTAACAATATGGATTTCAATTATGCAAAATATCAATCATAGCCTAGTCATATTCATAAGTTTGCAAATGGATTTAAAAGCATGGCTTAATACATAGATCATGGTGCCAAAATTTCAACATAGTTTCATATGAACTATAACAACCCAAATTTGTTCCAATTACGTACAAAATGATTTATGTACAAAAATATACATCATGATGGCATAGTAGCAAAACCCCAAACTTGCATGAGTTTCAATTAAACAACTACATACATGTAGCTTCAACATGGATTACATAATTTGCGAATATTCCAAACGTATACTTGCATAAAACTACCGCATGTAGTTTTTATAATGAATAACATAATTCGAGAATATCCAAACGTATACAATATTCCAAATCGATAAGAATCATAGTAACGCACAAATATGAATTACTTTACTGTCACAAATCAAGTATACAAACCAACACAATTATTTGTTCATACCAAAATAATACTCTACTTACAATGGTGTGGCGAATTCTCCAATTTAGGGATTTGGAGATGCGATTCCTTGTTGGTTTGATTTGATTAAGTTGCTTTATGCTTTAGAATTTGCCTCCTAATCCTCTCTCCAATTGGTGGCTACTCTTAGTCGTTCCTCAGCAACATGACGGCCTTGTTCTTATTTTTGAATGAATAGATTAGGGTTGAGTCTAGGGTCATTTTTATAGGGGTTATGAACTGATTAGGACCATTGATGTTGCTTGGATTGATCGTAGCCATTCATTCGAAAGAGAGACCAACTAGAGCCTGCCACCTAGCCCTAATGACAAAGCAGACTACAGAAAATCGACCAACATAGAATAGGCCAGCCAGGCTGGGCTGGGTTCGACCTGGCTCTGGACCAGGTCGACATGCCTGTCGACAGCCCTGTCGACAGCCCTGTCGACCTGGCTAGACCAGGTCGACAGCCCAGTCGACCTGGGTGCATTAGGCGGGAGTTTTCCCGCCCTGGCCAATTGGGCCCGATTTTGGAATTAAAACTTATTTTTCTGAGCTGTTTTATTCTGTTCGAATTCTAAACTTAATTCAGAAACTTCCGAAGACCATATCTTCTTCATACGGACTCCGTTTTTCGAAAACTCGGACTCTATTTCGCGTATTTTTCCGAGACGAACGCAATGGCGTATCCCGTTTCCCTTAGTTCTTTGATTTGAAATTAATTATACTTTAATTTGTTAATTTCACAGTTATAGAATTCGCGGGGTGTTACAATTTCTAAGCTCAGAAAATGAGCATAAAGTTTGCAAACTGGTAAAATCACTTTATGGCCTTGAGCAAGCTCCAAAACAGTGGCATGAGAAGTTTGATAATACTATGTTATCAAATGGATTCACGATAAATGAATCAGATAAATGTGTGTACATAAAACATACACACATTGGATATGTCATTGTTTGTCTTTATGTTGACGACCTATTGATCCTAGGCAACAACAAGGCCATAATAACATCTACAAAGGATACGTTATCCTCTAGATTCGATATGAAAGACCTAGGACTGGCTGATGTGATATTGGGTGTAAAAATTTTGAGAACACCACAGGGATATGCATTATCCCAATCGCATTACATCACCAAAATACTTGAGAAATTCAAGCAATATAATGTAACTATTGCAAAATCACCAGTAGATATGAACCAAAATTGGGTAAAAAACACTGGTGATGGTATTTACCAATTGGAATACTCTCGTATACTAGGAAGTATTATGTATGTTATGAACTGTACTAGGCCTGATATCGCATATGCAGTAAGAAAACTAAGTAGATTTACCAGCAATCATGGTAAACATCATTGGAATGCGATAATCAGAGTTCTAGGATATCTAAAGTATACACAGAGTTACGGTCTATACTACACAAACTATTCTTCAATAGTGGAAGGATACAGTGATGCTAATTAGATCACTGGATCAAATGATACAAAGTCTACAAGTGGATACGTGTTCACATTAGGAAATGGAGCAATTTCATGGAAATCATCCAAACAGACTTGTATCGCTAGATCTACGATGGAATCAGAGTTTATTGCACTAGATAAGACTGCAGAAGAAGCAGAATGGATTCGACGCTTCTTGGAAGACATTCCTAATTGGAGCAAACTTATGCCTCCAATATGTATACATTGTGATAGTCAATCAGCTATTGGAAGAGCAAATAGTACACTATACAATGGTAAATCTAGGCATATTCGTCGTAGACATAAAACGATAAGACAACTTCTCTCTAATGGGGTTATCACAATAGATTACATTCGATCTATAGATAACCTAGCGAATCCACTTACAAAAGGCTTGCCAAGAGAGAAAGTTCAAACCTTATCGAAGGAATGGGCTAAGGCCTATAGACTAAAGGTTTTTCTAAAATGGAAACCCCACCTAGTTGACTGGAGATCCCAAGATCTATGTTCAAAGGGACAACAAAGTTTTAGAGAAACTTGATGGCACTGTTATACACAAACCATTCCTATGATAAGTCAGTGCATTATATGTTGAATAAGGATAAGTATTAGTACTTTTAATGATGTCTGTATTTGAGGAATTAGAGAATACCCTTTACAGAATCACCTACGTAAGTGCGAAGGTGTCGCTTCAAAGAGAATTATGAGGCCAAATTCTCTAAGCACTTATGAAACCAGGCAGGTGTTCAAGGCAAAAATGAACACATACAGAGAACGAAGGGTTATAAGAAACATTTATCGTGTGTTATCTACTTTGGAATTACACAAAAGGCTTACTGTTCAAGGACAGTCTATGTCTACTGATTCGTCTGTGATACAAATAGGTAATTACCAGGAAAGTTCAAAGCCCTTGTGCTACTTTAACTGATGCGATAAATGGTTCATGAAACTAAGATCGATTGCTAATTCATGTCGGGCATTGTTGGAAAATGAATGAGCAAAGAAAGAAGAAGAGATAGGGAAGAAGAAGGGATAGCAACATTTAAAGTCCCACGTCATAGAAATATTATGTAACGCTCCACCCCGAGACCCACATTAACAAAGAGAATTACAAAGTAATTCCATCTACTAATTCGGAGAATAGGGCTTGTTGGGGGCGACCAACTATAACCTTGTCTTAACTATCTACTGGACATGTCGACAATTGTTGTCTACTATTTTTTTCAACTTAAGTGGATCGATATATCCAATAAACAATTAAAACAAGCTATAGATGGCTATGGATCTATCAGAACAAAATACCGCACCTAAATGGATATCCATATCACCACAGAACAGTTGCAAATATACTTACATTTACATATACATTGATACATCTCAATACAATATGAATACTACAATGAATTGGTATAAAGACCACTCATTATGCATGAGGCAAACAAAAACAACTCGTTAACATCTCATAAGTAAGCTACCAATCCCAAGAGAAAGACTCGATCTCACAAAGATGTGCCATGAAATAGCTAAGAGCCAAAAGGGAGACTGATACCTGAAACAAACTCGGTCTGACCCGAGTGAAAACACGCGGGTCAGGCTAGCCAAATTCATCGGTTAAATAGAGCAATTGGTAATGAGTAGTAAGGAAAAGATATGGTGCCTTTTACTCGAAGGATATCATTCCATAACAATGATTCACCTCATCAGAAGGAATAATATATGCTCTAGAGAAAAGTAAGAACTATCTAGGATATATATGTTCATACTCAAGTGATATAATCGATACTTAATAAAATAGATTTCAACTAGCAGAATCTTACAAGTATGACTCAATCAAACTCGCTTTCGCCTTATGGAATGTGGATAAATACTTCAAAAGAACTAAATATCTTTCTAGAAGAAAACATCAAGACATCTATATATATCAAGAAACAATATTCTTCACACATAATAACAAATAATGAATATGCCTCATCTCATCGGCATATTCTTAAGTATCATCAAGGGAAATATAAAACTCAATCATAAAAGAAGCATCGTACTTATCCATATCTCCTCTCATTGATATGAATATAAATACATCATAAACCCGTCGTTAAAACTCAATATATAAGAATCTCATAACCATTGACACCTCATCTCAACTATATGAATATAATTACACCATAAGTCCATTATTAAAACCCGACATATAAGAATCTTCATAATCATTTATACCTCATCTCATCGGTATGAATATAAATACATCATAAATCCATCATTAAAACTCAACATAAAAGAATCTTCATAACCATTTATACCTCATCTGACCAGTATAAATCTAAACACACCTTAAATCCATTTGAAATCTCAAACTCATTTTTTTATATATATAGAAAGCATCATAATAGAACTTGCATAGAGTACAAAACTTCTATTTTGAAATCATCATGAAACCATCAATTTAATTAAGCCTTCAACTTTCTCAAGGTAGTAATAAACATCATCATGTAGGGGGGAAATCGAAACATTTAAAACATCATGAGAAACTGCACGTGCATTACATCTTGACTAGTACTATACTTTTCGGTACCATACATCGTGATGACTAGGGACACAAACATCATCATCATCATCATGACTATAGCCGAGAACATCATGATGCCCCTGAGTCACGAAAACCAGAGTAATAAACATCATGGTGATTGGAGTCACAAACATCGTGATCATCGTGATGGCTATAGTCGTAAACATCATGATGACTCCAATCGAGTACTCGGTTATAGTACTAGTAATCATCTTGAATGTGTCTCAACCTCTCGGATAGGAACCCATAAGGCGTCAACGTATGTCCCATACCATACGTTTGCACCTAATGGTTTACTAGCCGTCAGTCGTTACCACATTAGAAAACATTATAAACATCATCAAATATACACTGCCTTATCTCATCGGCGAGCGTAAATATACCAAACTCGTCTCATATCTCTCTTTCCGACGAGTACTAAGTGTCAATTTAATCTTGTCTCATCTCATCGACAAGTAAAAATCCATCATAAACACCAAAACATCATAAATTCATAATCATCATAAATTCATAAACATCATGAATTTATCATAGAATAGCTTGCCTCATCTCATTGGCAAGTTTACATTGCATCGTAGTTGGTTCATTATCGAGCATACTCCAATTAAGTAGCTCTAGAACCAATGGCCTTGGCCAAAATTCAGCATCATCTCAACATCGCATCAAAAGAGTTTCGATCATACAAGTCCGATATTAAGCGATAAAGTAAAAACACATGTCCCATACCACGTATTTTTACTAAATCGTTTAATTCTCATTCTTATATGCCGAAATTCATGAAAATGAGCTTTTAGCACATGGACAACAACATACTAAAATTTTATAATATTTCGATGTAAAACGAAGAAGATACACATTTACAAAAATTGCTCTTTTCAGACACAAATGAATTATGCTAAAAATCTAGTTTTTAGCCAATTTTGAAGATATGTTTAGCATATCAAAACAACCCAGAAATTAATTAAATTTTGTAATACTAAACTTTTTTATATGTACAAAATCATACTAAAATTTGACAGCATTTCACCGTGAAACGAAAAAGATACACATCTTCAAAGTTGACACTTTTTGGGCACAAATGAATTATGCCAAAAAAATCTAGTTTTTAGCTAACTTTGGAGATATGTTTAGCATATCAAAACAACTCAGAAATTAATGAAACTTTGCTCCAACAAATTTTATCATATGGACCATAACATATTAAAAATTGGGATCAATTCGTTGCAAACTAAAAAAGTTATGATTTTTCGAACATAGCACTTTTTAGCAAATAAAACAGAAAATAATTTTGGCTGATTTCAAGCAACGATTTGCAATATCAAAATAATCCAAAATTCAATGAAAATTTGCAGGAATATAATACAGCCCAAATAGTACAATATGTCAAAAATAGGGCGTAATTTATTGCAAATCAAAGAAATTGCGGTGGCTCAAAGTTGAGCCTTCGCTGTGTTTGCACAGCATAAACAACAAGATGATAAAACTACATATTTCTTTACATATTAACAAAACAAAGCACAAAACCATTAATGATATTAGAAGCATGAGTTAAACTCACCTTGATTTCCAGTAAGAACTACCAAGAATTTGACAACAATTGAAGCTTTCATCCTACCAAAACCTTGAAGAAACAAGGGAAAAGACATGCAAGCCAATTCAATCAAACAGGTCAGATTTTCACCTCTAGTACAGGGAGAAATTAATATAGCAAGCCTGCATATTTTCGAACGAAATTTTAAGTGAAGGTGGGGATATGAGTTGAGAGAAACATATCCAAATTTCAGAATTTTATGATTTTTCTACAATTATTTATGAATTTCCTACTAACCTGCGTTTTCAGCCCAGATTTAACCCGAAAATTACTTGAAGAAAGATGATGTTTGACACCTCAAACCTAAACCAATTGCCACAAAAATTGGAGAGAAGGTGCTGGAATGAGTTAGAAATAACATATCCGAATTTGAGAATTTTTGGGATTTTATTTGATTTATTAGGATTTTTACAATAGCTAGGGTTTTGACCATTGTTTTGCCCATTTGGAGTTTTTTTCTCTAAAACGTTTTCTCGAAGAAGAATGAACGTACCACTTAACTCAGAAGCTTATAGTGATGGGTTAATGGATCTTAATATACCCAAATAGCCCATTTCCCACACTTAACCAATTTTAGTTATTATATGAGTATGTTCACTCATTTGTACATAATTCATTCATTTCAACTCCTTTTTGAATGAAATAAATTGCATTATGTTATTTTAGCAAAACGAACACGTTAACAACAACAAAATTTTATTTTCCACAAAAAAAATTAAATTAAATTCTAAATCCTTTATTTAAACAAGATTTGACAATATTGTCATTTAGGGCCCAAAAATCACTAATGTGACATATTTTCATCATATATGAATTATTTTTCACTTTTAAAACTTACACAAAAGTGTTTTAACACTTTAAAAAAAAATAAAACATCAATTTCACATAAAATTACATCTTTAAAATTCATTCACTTCTCATTTGTCCTTCTATTTTGCAACCAAAGACCATTATTTGAATATAATTCCAATGTTAACAATTTGACTCAAATTAAATATCATCTTTGTTTACTCCCATTCCAAATCACCAATAAAGTATTTAAAACTTTATTTCTCCAAAATTTCTTAGATTTATTAGTTATTCCCCAAATGAATATTTTAAAATCCCAATTTATTACCAATTAATATATCAAATTATAATCTTCGTTGTAATTTAATATAATAGGTAATCACCAGAAATCGGGTTGTTACATATTAGCACAATCTCTCCTTATATATTAGAAGCCAAATAGGCTTATGTAAAATAAAAAAGAGAGGGATGATAAAAGGATGTGGACTTGGCCATATTAAATACATTAAAAAGTCGAAGATAAGGGCCTTGGGCCTTGGGGCTCTTGGGGTCTCCTGATTGGATATGGCCGACGTTGCTGGTTGGGCTAGTGCACTGACATGAGAATATATTTTTTCTCAGAATTTTAAAAGGTGTGCCTGTTCAGTCCAAATTTCGAAAGGAATGACTGTTAACTGAACGAGTACAACCATTTGAATTCTCAGCGTATGCATATTAATAACCGAGCGGTTAAAGGGTTGCAACCTTTCCTTTTCTGACGGTTACTGATGCATGCGAACAGGCACTCCTCTTTGCCTATATATACACTACCCAAAACAAGACAGAATAGACTTTTCTGCTTGCATTGCTTCTTCTTCAAATTAATTCTCTGATCTAGTTTCTGTAATCAACTTCAGTTCATCAGAGCTCCGTTTGCTTTCACTACGCAATGGAGTTGGTCCGTTTTATCCTAGGAAACAAATTGCAACTACGTCGATTGGTGCATACGACGACAATATTGTTTCATGATGTTAGAACTTTTGTAATTACACAATTGTATTATAAACAGACAGCAAGAAAAATCAACGTTAATCAATTATGCCATAATTGTCAGATAACTATTGGGGAGAAGCTATTATTTCGGCAAATCATATTTTAAACAAAATACCCCAAAAGAAAATATCTAAATCTCCTCATGAACTTTGGAAAAACAGACCACCATCCTACAAATACCTAAAAGTGTGGGGGGGGGGGGGTCTTGCCAAAGTAGAGGTACCAAAACCAAAGAAGGTCAAAATTGAACCAAAAACCATTGATTGTGTATTCATTGGATATGCACAAAACAGTGCTGCATATCGATTTTTGGTACACAAATCTGAAATTGATGATATTCATGAAAATACCATCTTCGAGTCGAGAAATGCTAGATTTTTCGAACATGTATTTCCCTTGAAACATGGTACTGAAAATCATGCACCTAAGAGACCAAGAGAAAATGAAGTTCCTTACTCTATTGAGGATGCTGAACAAAACAACACTCAGCAAAGTAGTGTTGAGCAGCAAGTGGAGGAACCAAGAAAAAGTAAAAGGTCAAGGACTTTGAAAACCTTTGGACCGGACTTCTATACATTTATGTTAGAAGATGATCCATTGACATACAAACAAGCTATGTCTTCCAGCGATGCCCCTTATTGGAAGGAGGCAATTAACAATGAAATTGAATCCATTATGTCGAATCATACATGGGAATTGGTTGATTTACCTCAAGGATGTAAGGCCTTAGGTAATAAATGAATATTTAAAAAGAAATTGAAACCTGATGGTTCAATAGACAAGTACAAAGCTCGTTTGGTAGTCCAAGGATTCAGACAAAAGGAAGACTTGGACTATTTCGATACATATTCACCTGTGACGAGGATAACATCAATTAGAATGCTCATTGCAATTGCATCCGTACATGACTTGAAAATACAACAAATGGATGTTAAAACTGCATTCTCGAATGGTGAACTAGAGTAGGAAATCTATATGAAACAACCTGAAGGATTTCTAAGCTCAGAAAATGAGCATAAAGTTTGCAAACTGGTAAAATCACTTTATGGCCTTAAGCAACCACCAAAACAGTGGCATGAGAAGTTTGATAATACTATTTTATCAAATAGATTCACGATAAATGAATCAGATAAATGTGTGTACATAATACATACACACATTGGATATGTCGTTGTTTGTCTTTATGTTGATGACCTATTGATCCTAGGCAACAACAAGGCCATATTAACATCTACAAAGGATATGTTATCCTCTAGATTCGATATGAAAGACCTAGGACTGGCTGATGTGATATTGGGGGTAAAAATTCTGAGAACACCACAGGGATATGCATTATCCCAATCGCATTACATCACCAAAATACTTGAGAAATTCAAGCAATATAATGTAACTATTGCAAAATTACCAGTAGATATGTACCAAAATTGGGTAAAAAAATACTGGTGGTTGTATTTACCAATTGGAATACTCTCGTATACTAGGAAGTATCATGTATGTTATGAACTGTACTAAGCCTGATATCGCATATGCTATAAGCAAACTAAGTAGATTTACCAGCAATCCTGGTAAACATCATTGGAAAGCGATAATCAGATTTCTAGGATATCTAAAGTATACACAGAGTTATGGTCTGTACTATACAAACTATCCTTCAATAGTGGAAGGATACAGTGATGCTAATTGGATCACTGGATCAAATGATACAAAGTCTACAAGTGGATACGTGTTCACATTAGGAAACGGAGCAATTTCATGGAAATCATCAAAATTGACTTGTATCGCTAGATTTACGATGGAATCAGAGTTTATTGCACTAGATAAGACTGCAGAAGAAGCAGAATGGATTCGAAGCTTCTTGTAAGACATTCCTAATTGGAGCAAACCTATGCTTCCAATATGTATACATTGTGATAGTCAATCAGCTATTGGAAGAGCTAATAGTACACTATACAGTGGTAAATCTAGGCATATTCGTCGTAAACATAAAACGATAAGACAACTTCTCTCTAATGGGGTTATCACAATAGATTACATTCGATCTAAAGATAACTTAGCGGATCCACTTAGAAAAGGCTTGCCAATAGAGAAAGTTCAAACCTTATCGAAGGGAATGGGGCTAAGGCCTATAGCCTAAAGGTTTTTCTAAAATGGAAACCCCACCTAGTTGACTGGAGATCCCAAGATCTAGGTTCAAAGGGACAACGAAGTTTTAGAGAAACTTGATGGCACTGTTATACACAAACCATTCCTATGATAAGTCAGTGCATTATATGTTGAATAAGGATAAGTATTAGTACTTTTAATGATGTCTATATTTGAGGAATTAGAGAATACCCTTTACAGAATCACCTACGTAAGTGCGTAGGTGTCGCTTCAAAGAGAATTATGGGGCCAAATTCTCTAAGCACTTATGAGACCAGGCAGGTGTTCAAGGCAAAAACGAACACATACAGAGAACGAAGGGTTATAAGAAACATTTATCGTGTGTTATCTGCTTTGGAATTACACAAAAGGCTTACAGTTCAAAGACAGTCTATGTCTACTGATTCGCCTATGATACAAATAGGTAATCCCTAGGAAAGTCCAAAGCCCTTGAGCTACTTTAACCAATGCGATAAATGGTTCATGAAACTATGATCGATTGCTCATTCATGTGGGGGATTTTTAGAAAATGAATGAGCAAAGAAAGAAGAAGAGATAGGGAAGAAGAAGGGATAGCAACATTTAAAGTCCCACATCATAGAAATATCAGCACAATCTCTCCTTATATATTAGAAGCCAAATAGGCTTATGTAAAATAAAAAAGAGAGGGATGATAAAAGGATGTGGACTTGGCCATATTAAATACATTAAAAAGTCAAAGATAAGGGCCTTGGGGCTCTTGGGGTCTCCTGATTGGGTATGGCCGACGTTGCTGATTGGGCTAGTGCACTGACATGAGAATATTTTTTCTTAGAATTTTAAAAGGTGTGTCTGTTTAGTCCAGAATTCGAAAGGAATGTCTGATAACTGAACGAGTATAACCATTTGAATTCTCAGCATATGCATATTAATGACCGAGCGGTTAAAGGGTCGCAACCTTTCCTTTTCTGATGGTTACTGATGCATGAGAACATGCACTCCTCCTTGCCTATATATACACTGCCCAAAACAAGATAGAATTGGCTTTTCTGCTTGCACTGCTTCTTCTTCTTCAAAGTAATTCTTTGATCTAGTTTCTGTAATCTACTTCAGTTCATCAGAGCTTTGTTTGCTGGCACTACGCAACAGAGTTCGTCCGTTTTATCCTGGGAAACAAATTGCAACTACGTCGATTGGCGCATACGACGGCAATATTGTTTCAAGATGTTAGAACTTTTGTAATTACACAATTGTATTACAAATAGACAATAACAAAAATCAACGTTAATCAATTATGCCACAATTGTCAGATAACTATTGGGGAGATGCTATTCTTTCGGCAAATCATATTTTAAATAAAATACCCTAATAGAAAATATCTAAATCTCCTCATGAACTTTGGAAAAACAGACCACCATCCTACAAATACCTAAAAGTGTAGGGGTGTCTTGCCATAGTAGAGGTACCAAAATCAAAGAAGGTCAAAATTGGACCAAAAACAATTAATTGTGTATTCATTGGATATGCACAAAACAGTGCTGCATATCGATTTTTGGTACACAAATCTGAAATTGATGATATTCATGAAAATACCATCATCGAGTCGAGAAATGCTAGATTTTTCGAACATGTATTTCCCCTGAAACATGGTACTGAAAATCATGCACCTAAGAGACCAAGGGAAAATGAAGTTCCTTACTCTTTTGAGGATGCTGAACAAAATAACACTCAGCAAAGTAGTGTTGGGTAGCAAGTGGAGGAACCAAGAAAAAGTAAAAGGTCAAGGACTTTGAAAACTTTTGGACCGAACTTCTATCCATTTATGTTAGAAGATGATCCATTGACATGCAAACAAGCTACGTCTTCCAGCGATGCCCCTTATTGGAAGGAGGCAATTAACAATGAAATTGAATCCATTATGTCGAATCATACATGGGAATTGGTTGAATTACCTCAAGGATGTAAGGCCTTAGGTAATAAATGGATATTTAAAAAGAAATTGAAACCTGATGGTTCAATAGACAAGTACAAAGCTCGTTTGGTAGTCCAAGGATTCAGACAAAAAGAAGACTTGGACTATTTCGATACATATTCACCTGTAACGAGGATAACGTCAATTAGAATGCTCATTGCAATTGCATCCGTACATGACTTGGAAATACATCAAATGGATGTTAAAACTGCATTCTTGAATGGTGAACTAGAGGAGGAAATCTATGTGAAACAACCTGAAGGATTTCTAAGCTCAGAAAATGAGCATAAACTTTGCAAACTGGTAAAATCACTTTATGGACTTAAGCAAGCTCCAAAACAGTGGCATGAGAAGTTTGATAATTCTATGTTATCAAATGGATTCGCGATAAATGAATTAGATAAATGCGTGTGCATAAAACATACACACATTGGATATGTCATTGTTTGTCTTTATGTTGATGACCTCTTGATCCTAGGCAACAACAAGGCCATAATAACATCTACAAAGGATGTGTTATCCTCTAGATTCGATATGAAAGACCTAGGACTGGCAGATGAGATATTGGGTGTAAAAATTCTGAGAACACCATAGGGATATGCATTATCCCAATCGCATTACATCACCAAAATACTTGAGAAATTCAAGCAATATAATGTAACTATTGCAAAATCACCAGTAGATATGAACCAAAATTAGGAAAAAAACACTGGTGATGGTATTTACCAATTGGAATACTCTCGTATACTAGGAAGTATCATGTATGTAATGAACTGTACTAGGCCAGATATCGCATATGCTGTAAGCAAACTAAGTAGATTTACCAGCAATCCTGGTAAACATCATTGGAAAGTGATAATCAAAGTTCTAGGATATCTAAAGTATACACAGAGTTATGGTCTATACTATACAAACTATCCTTCAATAGTGGAAGGATACAGTGATGCTAATTGGATCACTGGATCAAATGATACAAAGTCTACAAGTGGATATGTGTTCACATTAGGAAATGGAGCAATTTCATGGAAATCATCTAAACAGACTTGTATCGCTAGATCTACGATGGAATCAGAGTTTATTGCACTAGATAAGACTGCAGAAGAAGCAGAATGGATTCGAAGCTTCTTGGAAGATATTCCTAATTGGAGCAAACCTATGCCTCCAATATGTATACATTATGATAGTCAATCAGCTATTGGAAGAGCTAATAGTACACTATACAATGGTAAATCTAGGCATATTCGTCGTAGACATAAAACGATAAGACAACTTCTCTCTAACGGGGTTATCACAATCGATTACATTCGATCTAAAGATAACTTAGTGGATCCACTAAAAAAGGCTTGCCAAGAGAGAAAGTTCAAACCTTATCGAAGGGAATGGGCCAAAGGCCTATAGACTAAAGGTTTTTCTAAAATGGAAACCCCACCTAGTTGACTGGAGATCCCAAGATCTAGGTTCAAAGGGACAACGAAGTTTTAGAGAAACTTGATGGCACTGTTATACACAAACCATTCCTATGATAAGTCAGTGCATTATATGTTGAATAAGGATAAGTATTAGTACTTTTAACGATGTCTGTATTTGAGGAATTAGAGAATACCCTTTACAGAATCACCTACGTAAGTGCGAAGGTGCCGCTTCAAAGAGAATTATGAGGCCAAATTCTCTAAGCACTTATGAGACCAGGCAGGTGTTCAAGGCAAAACGAACACATACAGAGAACGAAGGGTTATAAGAAACATTTATCGTGTGTTATCTACTTTGGAATTACACAAAAGGCTTACAGTTCAAGGACAGTCTATGTCTACTGATTCGCCTGTGATACAAATAGGTAATCACTAGGAAAGTTCAAAGCCCTTGTGCTACTTTAACCGATGCGATAAATGGTTCATGAAACTAAGATCGATTGCTCATTCATGTGGGAGATTGTTGGAAAATGAATGAGCAAAGAAAGAAGAAGAGAAAGGGAAGAAGAAGGGATAGCAACATTTAAAGTCTCACATCATAGAAATATTAGCACAATCTCTCCATATATATTAGAAGCCAAATAGGCTTATGTAAAATAAAAAAGAGTGGCATAATAAAAGGATGTGGACTTGGCCATATTAAATACAATAAAAAGTCAAAGATAAGGGCCTTGGGCCTCTTGGGGTCTCCTGATTGGATATGGTCGACGTTGCTGATTGGGCTAGTGCAATGACATGAGAATATTTTTTCTCAGAATTTTAAAAGGTGTGTTTGTTCAGTCCAGAATTCGAAAGGAATGTTTGTTAACTGAACGAGTACAACCATTTGAATTCTCAGCGTATGCATATTAATAACCGAGCGGTTAAAGGGTCGCAACCTTTCCTTTTCTAACGGTTACTGATGCATGCGAACAGGCACTTCTCCTTGCCTATATATACACTACCCAGAACAAGACAGAATTGACTTTTCTGCTTGCATTGCTTCTTCTTCTTCAAAGTAATTCTCTGATCAAGTTTCTATAATCAACTTCAGTTCATCAGAGCTCCGTTTGTTGGCACTACGCAACGGAGTTGGTCCGTCTTATCCTGGGAAACAAATTGCAACTACGTCGATTGGTGCATACGACGACAATATTGTTTCAAGATGTTAGAACTTTTGTAATTACACAATTGTATTACAAACAGACAGCAACAAAAATCAACTTTAATCAATTATGCCACAATTGTCAGATAACTATTGGGGAGAAGCTATTCTTTCGTCAAATCATATTTTAAATAAAATACCCCGAAAGAAAATATCTAAATCTCCTCATGAACTTTGGAAAACATACCACCATCCTACAAATACCTAAAAGTGTGGGGGTGTCTTGCCAAAGTAGAGGTACCAAAACCAAAGAAGGTCAAAATTGGACCAAAAACAATTAATTGTGTATTCATTGGATATGCACAAAACAGTGTTGCATATCGATTTTTGTTACACAAATCTGAAATTGATGATATTCATGAAAATACCATCATCGAGTCGAGAAATGCAAGATTTTTCGAACATGTATTTCCCTTGAAACATGGTACTGAAAATCATGCACCTAAGAGACCAAGGGAAAATGAAGTTCCTTACTCTATTGAGGATGCTGAACAAAATAACACTCAGCAAAGTAGTGTTGAGCAGCAAGTGGAGGAACCAAGAAAAAGTAAAAGGTCAAGGACTTTGAAAACCTTTGGACCGGACTTCTATACATTTATGTTAGAAGATGATCCATTGACATACAAACAAGCTATGTCTTCCAGCGATGCCCCTTATTGGAAGGAGGCAATTAACAATGAAATTGACTCCATTATGTCGAATCATACATGGGAATTGGTTGATTTACCTCAAGGATGTAAGCCCTTTGGTAATAAATGGATATTTAAAAAGAAATTGAAACCTGATGGTTCAATAGACAAGTACAAAGCTCGTTTGGTAGTCCAAGGATTCAGACAAAAGGAAGACTTGGACTATTTCGATACATATTCACCTGTAACGAGGATAACGTCAATTAGAATGCTCATTGCAATTGCATCCGTACATGACTTGGAAATACATCAAATGGATGTTAAAACTGCATTCTTGAATGGTGAACTAGAGGAGGAAATCTATATGAAACAACCTGAAGATTTTCTAAGCTCGGAAAATGAGCATAAAGTTTGCAAACTGGTAAAATCACTTTATGGCCTTAAGCAAGCTCCAAAACAGTGGCATGAGAAGTTTGATAATACTATGTTATCAAATGGATTCACGATAAATGAATCAGATAAATGTGTGTACATAAAACATACACACATTGGATATGTCATTGTCTGTCTTTATATTGATGACCTATTGATCCTAGGCAACAACAAGGCCATAATAACATCTACAAAGGATATGTTATCCTCTAGATTCGATATGAAAGATCTAGGACTAGCTGATGTGATATTGGGTGAAAAAATTCCGAGAACACCACAGGGATATGCATTATCCCAATCGCATTACATCACCAAAATACTTGAGAAATTCAAGCAATATAATGTAACTATTGCAAAATCACCAGTAGATATGAACCAAAATTGGGTGAAAAACACTGGTGATTGTATTTACCAATTGGAATACTCTCGTATACTAGGAAGTATCATGTATGTTATGAACTGTACTAGGCCTGATATCGCATATGCTGTAAGCAAACTAAGTAGATTTACCAGCAATCCTGGTAAACATCGTTGGAAAGCGATAATCAGAGTTTTAGGATATCTAAAGTATACACAGAGTTATGGTCTATACTATACAAACTATCCTTCAATAGTGGAAGGATACAGTGATGCTAATTGGATCAATGGATCAAATGATACAAAGTCTACAAGTGGATACGTGTTCACATTAGGAAATGGAGCAATTTCATGGAAATCATCCAAACAGACTTGTATCGCTAGATCTTCGATGGAATCAGAGTTTATTGCACTAGATAAGACTGCAGAAGAAGCAAAATGGATTCGAAGCTTCTTGGAAGACATTCCCAATTGGAGCAAACCTATGCCTCCAATATGTATACATTGTGATAGTCAATCAACTATTGGAAGAGCTAATAGTACACTATACATTGGTAAATCTAGGCATATTCGTCGTAGACATAAAACGATAAGACAACTTCTCTCTAATGGGGTTATCACATTAGATTACATTCGATCTAAAGATAACTTAGTGGATCCACTTACAAAAGAAGTGCCAAGAGGGAAAGTTCAAACCTTATCGAAGGGAATGGGGCTAAGGCCTATAGACTAAAGGTTTTTCTAAAATGGAAACCCAACCTAGTTGACTGGAGATCCCAAGATCTAGGTTCAAAGGAAAACGAAGTTTTAGAGAAACTTGATGGCACTGTTATATACAAACCATTCCTATGATAAGTCAGTGCATTATATGTAGAATAAGGATAAGTATTAGTACTTTTAACGATGTCTGTATTTGAGGAATTAGAGAATACCCTTTACAGAATCACCTACGTAAGTGCGAAGGTGCCGCTTCAAAGAGAATTATGAGGCCAAATTCTCTAAGCACTTATGAGACCCGGCATGTGTTCAAGGCAAAAATGAACACATACAGAGAACGAAGGGTTATAAGAAACATTTATCGTGTGTTATCTACTTTGGAATTACACAAAAGGCTTACAGTTCAAGGACAGTCTATGTCTACTGATTCGCCTGTGATACAAATAGGTAATCACTAGGAAAGTTCAAAGCCCTTGTGCTGCATTAACCGAATCGATAAATGGTTCATGAAACTAAGATTGATTGCTCATTCATGTGGGGGATTGTTGGAAAATGAATGAGCAAAGAAAGAAGAAGAGATAGGGAAGAAGAAGGGATAGCAACATTTAAAGTCCCACATCATAGAAATATTAGCACAATCTCTCCTTATACATTAGAAGCCAAATAGGCTTATGTAAAATAAAAAAGAGAGGGATGATAAAAGGATGTGGACTTGGCCATATTAAATACATTAAAAAGTCAAAGATAAGGGCCTTGGGGCTCTTGGGGTCTCCTGATTGGATATGGCCGACGTTGCTGATTGGGCTAGTGCATTGACATGAGAATATTTTTTCTCAGAATTTTAAAAGGTGTGTCTGTTCAGTCCAGAATTCGAAAGGAATGTCTGTTAACTGAACGAGTACAACCATTTGAATTCTCAGCGTATGCATACTAATAACCGAGCGGTTAAAGGGTCGCAACCTTTCCTTTTCTGACGGTTACTGATGCATGCGAACATGCACTCCTCCTTGCCAATATATACACTGCCTAAAACAAGACAGAATTGACTTTTCTGCTTGCATTGCTTCTTCTTCTTCAAAGTAATTCTCTGATCTAGTTTCTGTAATCAACTTCAGTTCATCAGAGCTCTGTTTGCTGGCACTACGCAACGGAGTTGGTCCGTTTTATCCTGGGAAACAAATTGCAACTACGTCGATTGTCGCATACGACGACAATATTGTTTCAAGATGTTAGAACTTTTGTAATTACACAATTGTATTGCAAACAGACAGCAAAAAAAATCAACGTTAATCAATTATGCCTCAATTGTCAGATAACTATTGGGGAGAAGCTATTCTTTCGGCAAATCATATTTTAAATAAAATACCCCGAAAGAAAATATCTAAATCTCCTCATGAACTTTGGAAAAACAGACCACCATCCTACAAATACCTAAAAGTGTGGGGGTGTCTTGCCAAAGTAGAGGTACCAAAACCAAAGAAGGTCAAAATTGGACCAAAATCAATTAATTGTGTATTCATTGGATATGCACAAAACAGTGCTGCATATCGATTTTTGGTACACAAATCTGAAATTGATGATATTCATGAAAATACCATCATCGAGTCGAGAAATGCAAGATTTTTCGAACATGTATTTCCCTTGAAACATGGTACTGAAAATCATGCACCTAAGAGACCAAGGGAAAATGAAGTTCCTTACTCTATTGAGGATGCTGAACAAAATAACACTCAGCAAAGTAGTGTTGAGAAGCAAGTGGAGGAACCAAGAAAAATTAAAAGGTCAAGGACTTTGAAAACCTTTGGACCAGACTTCTATACATTTATGTTAGAAGATGATCCATTGACATACAAACAAGCTATGTCTTCCAGCGTTACCCCTTATTGGAAGGATGCAATTAACAATGAAATTGAATCCATTATGTCGAATCATACATGGGAATTGGTTGATTTACCTCAAGGATGTAAGGCCATAGG
The DNA here is from genome assembly GCA_030737875.1 of Allium sativum. Lineage (NCBI taxonomy): Eukaryota > Viridiplantae > Streptophyta > Magnoliopsida > Asparagales > Amaryllidaceae > Allium > Allium sativum. The sequence continues at coordinate 537,911,491 of CM060926.1, forward strand.
TAATAAATGGATACTTAAAAAGAAATTGAAACCTGATGGTTCAATAGACAAGTAAAAAAGCTCGTTTGGTAGTCCAAGGATTCAGACAAAAGGAAGACTTGGACTATTTCGATACATATTCACCTGTAACGAGGATAACGTCAATTAGAATACTCATTGCAATTGCATCCGTACATGACTTGGAAATACATCAAATGGATGTTAAAACTGCATTCTTGAATGGTGAGCTAGAGGAGGAAATCTATATGAAACAACCTGAAAGTTTTCTAAGCTCAGAAAATGAGCATTAAGTTTGCAAACTGGTAAAATCACTTTATGGCCTTAAGCAAGCTCCAAAACAGTGGCATGAGAAGTTTGATAATACTATGTTATCAAATGGATTCACGATAAATGAATCAGATAAATGTGTGTACATAAAACATACACACATTGGATATGTCATTGTTTGTCTTTATGTTGATGACCTATTGATCCTAGGCAATAACAAGGCCATAATAACATCTACAAAGGATATGTTATCCTCTAGATTCGATATGAAAGACCTAGGACGGGCTGATGTGATATTGGGTGTAAAAATTCTGAGAACACCAAAGGGATATGCATTATCCCAATCGCATTACTTCACCAAAATACTTGAGAAATTCAAGCAATATAATGTAACTATTGCAAAATCACCAGTAGATATGAACCAAAATTGGGTAAAAAACACTGGTGATGTATTTACCAATTGGAATACTCTCGTATACTAGGAATTATCATGTATGTTATGAACTGTACTAGGCATGATATCGCATATGCTGTAAGCAAACTAAGTAGATTTACCAGCAATCCTAGTAAACATCATTGGAAAGCGATAATCAGAGTTCTAGGATATCTAAACTATACACAGAGTTATGGTCTATACTATACAAACTATCCTTCAATAGCGGAAGGATACGGTGATGCTAATTGGATCACTGGATCAAATGATACAAAGTCTTCAAGTGGATACGTGTTCACATTAGGAAATGGAGCAATTTCATGGAAATCATCCAAACAGACTTGTATCGCTAGATCTACGATGGAATTAGAGTTTATTGCACTAGATAAGACTGCAGAAGAAGCAGAATGGATTCGAAGCTTCTTGGTAGACATTCCTAATTGGAGCAAACCTATGCCTCCAATATGTATACATTGTGATAGTCAATCAGCTATTGGAAGAGCTAATAGTACACTATACAATGGTAAATCTAGGCATATTCGTCGTACACATAAAACGATAAGACAACTTCTCTCAAATGGGGTTATCACAATAGATTACATTCGATCTAAAGATAACTTAGCGGATCCACTTACAAAATGCTTGCCAAGAGAGAAAGTTCAAACCTTATCGAAGGGAATGGGGCTAAGGCCTATAGACTAAAGGTTTTTCTAAAATGGAAACCCCACCTAGTTGACTGGAGATCCCAAGATCTAGGTTCAAAGGGACAACGAAGTTTTAGAGAAACTTGATGGCACTGTTATACACAAACCATTCCTATGATAAGTCAGTGCATTATATGTTGAATAAGGATAAGTATTAGTACTTTTAATGATGTCTGTATTTGAGGAATTAGAGAATACCCTTTACAGAATCACCTATGTAAGTGCGAAGGTGCCACTTCAAAGAGAATTATGAGGCCAAATTCTCTAAGCACTTATGAGACCAGGCAGGTGTTCAAGGCAAAAACGAACACATACAGAGAATGAAGGGTTATAAGAAACATTTATCGTGTGTTATCTACTTTGGAATTACACAAAAGGCTTACAGTTCAAGGACAGTCTATGTCTACTGATTCGCTTGTGATACAAATAGGTAATCACTAGGAAAGTTCAAAGCCCTTGTGCTACTTTAACCGATGCGATAAATGGTTCATGTAACTAAGATCGATTGCTCATTCATGTGGGGGATTGTTGGAAAATGAATGAGCAAAGAAAGAAGAAGAGATAGGGAAGAAGAAGGGATAGCAACATTTAAAGTCCCACATCATAGAAATATTAGCACAATCTCTCCTTATATGTTAGACGCCAAATAGGCTTATGTAAAATAAAAAAGAGAGGGATGATAAAAGGATGTGGACTTGGCCATATTAAATACATTAAAAAGTCAAAGATAAGGGCCTTGGGGCTCTTGGGGTCTCCTGATTGGATATGGCCGACGTTGCTGATTGGGCTAGTGCACTGACATGAGAATATTTTTTCTCAGAATTTTAAAAGGTGTGTCTGTTCAGTCCAGAATTCAAAAGGAATGTCTGTTAACTGAACGAGTACAACCATTTGAATTCTCAGCGTATGCATATTAATAACCGAGCAGTTAAAGGGTCGCAACCTTTCCTTTTCTGACAATTACTAATGCATGCGAACAGGCACTCCTTGTAACACCCCACCTCCGCCAGGGTGGCTCTTGCAAGCACTCTGACTTTGGAGGGGCGTTTGAATAAGGTAAACATGCATAATGATATATCAAGGCAGAACAAGAACATATGTATATATGTAAACAGAGTAAATAAGATAAGTAAAACAGCGGAAGATTTCAAACTATTTCAAAACAAGTTTGGTACAACATAATGTCAACTTTCCAAATACACAAGTCTAGATAAAAACAACATCACTGAAAAACTGAAATACATAAGTACTATCCCCAAAATAAGTGATACCCATAGCTAGCTTCATGTCAAGACCGTACATGAGCTAAAATCCCACAAGCAAGCGATCAGAAATCCAAGCTAAGCTCCAATATTCCCACCCTGAGAACCTAGGGGGAAACGGAAGAAAAGAGGCAAAAGGAAAACAGGTCAGTCAAAAAGACTGAGTAAGCCCTACTACAATCAATGTAAACCGATAAAGTTAACTGGCATGAGAAGCAGGGATGAACATAAGGATAACAACATACTAGCATGATGATTAACTAACAAGGTAGATAAAGGTGTCATCGCATAATCAGGTTTAAGGATTTTGCACCACAGGTGTACTAGCAAACTAACATGACTTGAATAAACAAGTATTGATCCCTTGGCCCAAGCTTTGGCCCAATAACATGAAGTGACCCTAATACGCGGTCCAACCAAACGGTCTAGTCGATCGGCTCCCTATAAGCCTAACTCGTCACGTGTTGGTGTCAATGCGGCCCAAACATAATTGTAGTCAGACTGTGCAGGGTCTCCCGTCGGATGTATCAAGCCCTAGGGTGTCAACCCCTGGACACCATAAACATAAGTGCACAGTCTCGATCTACTGGTACCCGTGCATGCTTTCCCCGGCTTCGGACTATGTGCACGACCATAGTCCGCCCGGAACTACACCGGCGTACCCTTCTGCCGTCGTTTTTGGTCTCTTACCTCAAGTCCAGTAACTGTGCCCCCCACCCTAGCCTAGACCCTAGGGCCATAATGATACGAACTTGGGATTACTGCTGGAGTGGACCCCCATTGCTAGGATTTTCTAGTGGGTTAAGTACGGTTTAACCCTCTTGCTAATCATGGATTAACTTGGTTAAGTGTAACGATGAGTTCACGACTTAATCCTGATTAATCTACCAAGCCCAAATTGGTTAAGTATTAAGTGGACCATGACTTAACCCTAATCACGTGGCATTAATTAATTTAATGTGCCTTAACCTCTCACATTAGACCTTGTTGTGGTTACTAGTTAAGCCAGGCGGGTCCGGGTAGCATTACACCCCAACTTGGTCTAACCTCGGGTTCAAGGTACAACATGACCAACTTCTCACATTGGGTCCTATTGTTTGTAGCAACTAGTTAAGCCGGTCGGTTCCGGGTAGTTTTACGCTACAAACTCAACCCAACCTCGAGTTGGTCACACTTATATTTTCTAAGTGTCATGTCCATCATGTTTCCAAAACATATCACAAGTTTTCAAGAATTTGGGTAGACCTAACTTAATAGGTAAATTCCCAATGGGTAGACCTAACTTAATAGGTAAATTCCCAATCTTATGTTTTTATGTCTTTTAAGTTTACTCAACCCCAAACGCAATCCCATCGCTTACATATCGCAATAGCGCATAAAGGATAGAAAGAGGGAACTTGGCATCATCATGACATAAAGGTGTTGAAGCCACAAGTTTAACATGGTGGCATATGAAATGTACATATGTTCATATACTTGCATATTACATTTTTAGGCCTCAAAAGCATGCATAAAACCAAACTTAGCATACTGGTGATACATGGTGATAAATGACATGTAAAAGTTGCCATAAGTTCGCATTTAGCCTCACATGCAAGTTATCATAAGGGATATGATAACTTACATGTTGCCAAAATGCAACCTTTAGCATAAAGCTTGAAGCTTTAAGCTCATAAGCCCAAGATAAACTTGCATAACATGGTAACATGAACAAAATGATCAACCCAAACTTGCATAACATAACTTGCATATCATATGACAAACTTGCATATCAAACTTGCATAACATAACATGATAAACTTGCATATCATAACATGGCATACTTGCATAACATGATAAACTTGCATATCATAACATGGCAAACTTGCATAACATAACATGATAAACTTGCATATCATAACATGGCATACTTGCATAACATGATAAACTTGCATATCATAACATGGCAAACTTGCATAACATAACATGATAAACTTGCATATAATGGTCAACCAAACTTGCATCATTCATTTAACTTTAGAGTTTAAATATGAAAGTAGAAAAGGGCTTACAATGCTTATGAAGACACAAAAATATGACAAAGCCCTTATGCAATCAATTAGACCCAAAATGCAAGCTCTAATAGAAAAACCCTTGAGCCAAAATGATCAAAACTCTTGCTTTATGATGCAAATATGGAAACTTGACTTGAATGCAAGCTAATGACACTCATACAAGCTTGAAAACACTTGTATGCATGGAAAATCTCTCATAGAAATTTATTTAGGAATTTTATGAAGAGAGTGGAGACCATGAGAGGAATGATTTTGCCATAGTTTAGTTACTTGAATGAATAATGATGATTTAGGGTTAGGTTAGGGGTTTATTTATAGGATTATGATGTGTTTTAGACCCTTAGATTAACCCTAGGTTAGATTAGGACCATCAGATCTCGGAAGCTTCCAGAAAACAGCCCCAAAACACAGCCAAACTCAAAAATGGTGCATCAGGCCAAACTGGCCGAGCACCCCCTGTCGACACCCAAGTCGACAGGGCTGTCGACTTGGTCCTAGCCAAGTCGACTGCCTAGTCGACAGGCCTGTCGACTGGGGTAGCTAGGCGGGAATTTCCCCCCTGCGCCCAATGGCCCCAATTTCGAAATTTGAACCTGAATTTTAAATCTGTTTTGAACTTTGAATTTTCAGAAAACTTCTTCGGGTCTTAATCGGGTCATACGGACTCCGATTTTCGAAAACTCGGACTCTATTTCGCGTATTTTTCCGAGACGAACGCAATGGCATAGCCCGTTTCCCTTGATTCAGATTTATAAATTAAATTCTGCCTCGATTTATGTTATAACAGGTTATTGAAAATACGGGTTGTTACATTCTCCCCTCCTTAAAGGATTTCGTCCCCGAAATCTTCAAGTTAGGAAGAACGTATCCTACCATCCAACATCCATCTACTCAAAACATCATCCACGAGCAATCATTGTCCTTACAAGATTCTAAATGTTGCATGAACATATGCAAAGGTGTGTGTATATGTACTTATCTAATGCAAATATCATCAATGCAAATTATGTTAGTGAAATGAATCCATATGTATGCAATTCCTAACATAATGTATAACATCTATATGTGTGCACATAACATACATCCATATGCAACATCCATGTGATAACACAAAAATTTTCATCCATGAATAAGCATAAACACTCATGCATATGCAATATGAGGAGTGTGTGAGCCGATCTAGTGCCTAATGTGTATAATGCATCCACGAGTAACCACTTGCAAACACTTGCAAACATCAAGCATAACATGTTTCAAACACATGTTTCATCCAAAGGGTTTCTACCTAAGGTTCTCATGACAAGATTAACATGATAAACTAGATAATCAAGACAAACATGGATAGCAAAAGATATGCTACAAAGAGATCGGGAAGATAAGCAGGATATACTCCTTTTGGATTACAAGAAATCCCTTCCTAACCCTGACATGTATTACTAGCCAATAAGGCATTCCTCCCGACAAAAATAGGACCGAGAATGGGACCGAGAGGATATACGTAAAAAGATAACATGCGAGTAAGTTCCACAGGAGAACAAGGATCAAGGATATACTCATAATAAAAAAGATATGATGCGCGTATCCAGCCTTCAATCTTCTAAGTCACGTTTCCTTGAGCTTAACTCCACTGTGCTTTGACCATCTTTTACCTCATGATTTCTTAGCTTCTTAATTCTTATTTCCAAATATGAGTTGGAACCCATTTCATTGTCGCCTCTCGTCTTCCTCTTTCACTTACTCTTCTATCATTCTTGGCTTAAACATAACTATGACCTCATGGTTTCATGCAAGCTCTCCAAAATTCACCAGTGAATCTTAGATCTCGTTTACTTACTATAAAGTATTCCACGCAGCAGAACCCTTCTTGGAAATACCAATCCACGTTGCCAATTGCCCTTACCAACGTGATTTTCTATAACTCATGCTTGAACGAAATGAACCATCCGCCTGCGAATGATAGGCCGTACTTAGATTCAGTCGCTTGCCCATGACTTCCCGTAGACTATCCCAAAACTGGCTAGTGAAGATTGAGTCATGGTTACTAACTATCCTTTAGGGAACCTCGTGCAACCGCTTTATTTTTTGAAAGTAAACTGTCGCTAGTTATGATGCAGTCCTTTTGCTCTTTACCGGAGTGAAATGAGCACTCTTCGTGAGTCTACCTACTATGACCCACATGCTCGTATTCTATTTCCTTGACCTAGGCAGTCCATCCACGAAATCCTTCGTGACGCTTTACTACTTCCATTGCGGGGACCTCCAATGGATATAATAGCCCACCGGGCTTCTATGACTCGGCCTTTAACCTGTTGGCACAACATGCACCTTGGGTCAAACTCGGCCACCTCCTCGGGTGATGTGCATCTTCAAGAGCCTTCTTTCTCTCATCGCGTCTTAGCCATCCCTTATCATCTATAGCGAGGTGACTTACCATCTCGCCTCGAATCAACTTGTCCATGATCTCGACTAACTGCGGGTCTTCTTTCTGTGAAGTCCCTACTTGATCTAGAAGGGTAGGTCTAAGCTCAAGGGACGCTAACTAACTAATTAAACTGAGAGAACTTCTTACTTCAATTGTCCTCGTCGGAGCTTTTCGGTTTTGAACCGCGACCACTTTAGCAGGATCCACCACTAAGCCTTGCTTAGAAACTATGTGCCCAAGAAATCTAACTCCTTTTTCTCCAAAATGACATTTGGAGGACTTGGCTTTCAACTGATGCGCTCTAAGCGTATCCATCACCTCCTTGAGATGTCTAGCATGTTCTTCCTCGTTCTTTAAGAAAGTCAGGATATCGTCTACAAAGACTACCACAAACTCGTTCAGGAACTCCCTAGACACCCTACTCATCAAGTCCACGAAGCAGGCGGGTGCATTAGTCAAACCGAATGGCATGACTAGCCATTCTAAGAATCCATCTGGAGTTCTGAACGTAGTTTTGTCTATACTATCCTCAGCTACTCTGAGCTGATGGAATCCAGTAGCAAGATCAAGAGAAAACAGATGTTCCTACAAGCTAATCAAACAAATCATCGATCCTTGGCAATGGTTGTCTATTCTCTTTGTTTTACTCACGATAATCAACACAAAGTCGAAGAGAACCATATGGCCTTGGTAGTAAATACTACAGGCGCTCCCTATTCAGATATACTTCATCTAATGAAGTTCTTCTCAAGCAACTCCTTGACTTGCTTTCTTAACTCTCATCTTGCGGGGCCATGTGCCTAACCGGCCACGAAACTATCTTGGCATTATCAACCAGATAAATGCGGAAATCTATCTCTCATTTAGGGGTAACCCCCTTCACTTCACCCGAGATATCAGGATATTCTCGGACCACCCTCATAGATTGCTAACTATCGATAGACGAGTTGAGGGATTCAAGATAACACAACATGACGGGACTCATAGGGTTACTAGAAATTTTTAGGGTATTACCGAGGCGAGTCATGAGCCTCACAACCCTATGCTCAAAAATCAAGGATGACTCCAAAACTGGACAACCCATCCATGCCCAAAAATCAACCCATACCCCATGAAACCGAGAATATAAGCATCACATAAGAACTCTACACTAAAGATAGAGATTTTCAAATCCACGTAGATAATAGACAAATGGGCGGAACCCCCAATTGGATTTGAAACACACACGGGATCATTAACTAGACTAGTACTTAGGTGCAAACTTTCAACTAAACCAAATAAAATAAACTATGCGATGCACCAGAATCAAACAAAGTACGAACAGGAAAATCAGAAATGTAAGCAAGACTTTTAACAGAAACACTACCTCGATCATGAGTTGGAAGAACGATGTTGAGGGGGTGAACTCGCCCTTCAGACGGTCTTGCACACTGAGTCTGACCTTGCCCTTGTTTCTTCGGGCAATCTTTGCTGAAATGTCCAAACTCACCACAATGAAAGCATTCACCACTCTTCCTTTTTCTCTTCTTACAATCCTTAATAAGATGCCCAACTGAACCGCAATAATGGCACTTCCTCTTGTCGTTATTGCCCTTGTTGTTGTTCCCCTTGTTGCCTTGACTCTTGTTCTTGTTCTGATTGCCTTGACTGCTCTGACCACTTGGATTACCCTGATTTCCTTTCCACTGGGAATCAGTCTTCTTGGCTTGAGTATCATTCATCTTGATCTCCTTCTTGTCACTCCTATTCTCTTCATTGAGTAGGGCCATATTCACCAAACTCTCGAAAGTTGCCCCCAAGGGTATATGAGTCATGGTTAAACCTTGTAATGGCTCGTTTAATCCTAGAGCAAAGTATAGGGCCTTCTTCTGAGCTGTGTTAACCAAGTCTAAACCGACCCGAGCCAGTTGATTAAACTTATCTATGTATTCCCTAATAGTCATGTCCCCTTATTTCAGTGATAGGAACCTTAGTCCAAACTTTCCCCGAAAGTCATCCCAAGTCTCAATTGGCCTAGTAGTGGTGGTGACCACCCACCAACGTGCAGCTTCTTCCTTTAGCAACCACACTGCCAATAAAACCTTCCTACGGTCATCTATATCAAAGAAGGCAAAAAGATCTTCGGTTTCTTTCAACCAATTCCTGGCCTCTACAAAAGTCTCGGTTCCAAAGAAATTCTTGCCACCCATTGCTTTGAAATCTTTGCAAATCTCCGCGAAATCCTCTTGTGGATGCTGAGGGGGAGGAGGAAGAGGAACCTCAGCGACAGGAGGAGGAGGAACATTAACTACCGGAGGAGGAGGAGGAACATCGGCGGGGCCGGCTTTGGTCGCCCTAGCCTCCAAAAGTCTCCTATACCAAACAGGTACGTGTACTCCCTCCGGAATAGCAAAGTTATCGGCCATACTGAAAACGAAGAAAAAGATAGATTCAGAATGGAGAAAAACGAAGGAATTTTGCTAATGGCTTTTTGGGGAATAGCCTTTAAAATAAACTAGACTTTTCTTTGGAAAATACTTTATACTTGGTTTTGAAAATAGTTTTCCAAAAGTTTTCTAAAAACCTTTTTGTTCCTTCTCGTAAACCTGGCTCTGATACCAAATGTAACACCCCACCTCCGCCAGGGTGGCTCTTGCAAGCACTCTGACTTTGGAGGGGCGTTTGAATAAGGTAAACATGCATAATGATATATCAAGGCAGAACAAGAACATATGTATATATGTAAACAGAGTAAATAAGATAAGTAAAACAGCGGAAGATTTCAAACTATTTCAAAACAAGTTTGGTACAACATAATGTCAACTTTCCAAATACACAAGTCTAGATAAAAACAACATCACTGAAAAACTGAAATACATAAGTACTATCCCCAAAATAAGTGATAACCATAGCTAGCTTCATGTCAAGACCGTACATGAGCTAAAATCCCACAAGCAAGCGATCAGAAATCCAAGCTAAGCTCCAATATTCCCACCCTGAGAACCTGGGGGGGGGACGGAAGAAAAGAGGCGAAAGGAAAACAGGTCAGTCAAAAAGACTGAGTAAGCCCTACTACAATCAATGTAAACTGATAAAGTTAACTGGCATGAGAAGCAGGGATGAACATAAGGATAACAACATACTAGCATGATGATTAACTAACAAGGTAGATAAAAGTGTCATCGCATAATCAGGTTTAAGGATTTTGCACCACAGGTGTACTAGCAAACTAACATGACTTGAATAAACAAGTATTGATCCCTTGGCCCAAGCTTTGGCCCAATAACATGAAGTGACCCTAATACGCGGTCCAACCAAACGGTTTAGTCGATCGGCTCCCTATAAGCCTAACTCGTCACGTGTTGGTGTCAATGCGGCCCAAACATAATTGTAGTCAGACTGTGCATGGTCTCCCGTCGGGTGTATCAAGCCCTAGGGTGTCAACCCCTGGACACCATAAACATAAGTGCACAGTCTCGATCTACTGGTACCCGTGCATGCTTTCCCCGGCTTCGGACTATGTGCACGACCATAGTCCGCCCGGAACTACACCGGCGTACCCTTCTGCCGTCGTTTTTGGTCTCTTACCTCAAGTCCAGTAACTGTGCCCCCCACCCTAGCCTAGACCCTAGGGCCATAATGATACGAACTTGGGATTACTGCTGGAGTGGACCCCCATTGCTAGGATTTTCTAGTGGGTTAAGTACGGTTTAACCCTCTTGCTAATCATGGATTAACTTGGTTAAGTGTAACGATGAGTTCACGACTTAACCCTGATTAATCTACCAAGCCCAAATTGGTTAAGTATTAAGTGGACCATGACTTAACCCTAATCACGAGGCATTAATTAATTTAATGTGCCTTAACCTCTCACATTAGACCTTGTTGTGGTTACTAGTTAAGCCGGGCGGGTCCGGGTAGCTTTACACCCCAACTTGGTCTAACCTCGGGTTCAAGGTACAACATGACCAACTTCTCACATTGGGTCCTATTGTTTGTAGCAACTAGTTAAGCCGGTCGGTTCCGGGTAGTTTTACGCTACAAACTCAACCCAACCTCGAGTTGGTCACACTTATATTTTCTAAGTGTCATGCCCATCATGTTTCCAAAACACATCACAAGTTTTCAAGAATTTGGGTAGACCTAACTTAATAGGTAAATTCCCAATGGGTAGACCTAACTTAATAGGTAAATTCTCAATCTTATGTTTTTATGTCTTTTAAGTTTACCCAACCCCAAACGCAATCCCATCGCTTACATATCGCAATAGCGCATAAAGGATAGAAAGAGGGAACTTGGCATCATCATGACATAAAGGTGTTGAAGCCACAAGTTTAACATGGTGGCATATGAAATGTACATATGTTCATATACTTGCATATTACATTTTAGGCCTCAAAAGCATGCATAAAACCAAACTTAGCATATTGGTGATACATGGTGATAAATGACATGTAAAAGTTGCCATAAGTTCGCATTTAGCCTCACATGCAAGTTACCATAAGGGATATGATAACTTACATGTTGCCAAAATGCAACCTTTAGCATAAAGCTTGAAGCTTTAAGCTCATAAGCCCAAGATAAACTTGCATAACATGGTAACATGAACAAAATGATCAACCCAAACTTGCATAACATAACTTGCATATCATATGACAAACTTGCATATCAAACTTGCATAACATAACATGATAAACTTGCATATCATAACATGGCATACTTGCATAACATGATAAACTTGCATATCATAACATGACAAACTTGCATAACATAACATGATAAACTTGCATATCATAACATGACATACTTGCATAACATGATAAACTTGCATATCATAACATGGCAAACTTGCATAACATAACATGATAAACTTGAATATAATGGTCAACCAAACTTGCATCATTCATTTAACTTTAGAGTTTAAATATGAAAGTAGAAAAGGGCTTACAATGCTTATGAAGACACAAAAATATGACAAAGCCCTTATGCAATCAATTAGACCCAAAATGCAAGCTCTAATAGAAAAACCCTTGAGCCAAAATGATCAAAACTCTTGCTTTATGATGCAAATATGGAAACTTGACTTGAATGCAAGCTAATGACACTCATACAAGCTTGAAAACACTTGTATGCATGGAAAATCTCTCATAGAAATTTATTTAGGAATTTTATGAAGAGAGTGGAGGCATGAGAGGAATGATTTTGCCATAGTTTAGTTACTTGAATGAATGATGATGATTTAGGGTTAGGTTAGGGGCTTATTTATAGGATTACGATGTGTTTTAGACCCTTAGATTAACCCTAGGTTAGATTAGGACCATCAGATCTCGGAAGCTTCCAGAAAACAGCCCCAAAACACAGCCAAACTCAAAAATGGTGCATCAGGCCAAACTGGCCGAGCACCCCCTGTCGACACCCAAGTGGACAGGGCTGTCGACTTGGTCCTAGCCAAGTCGACTGCCCAGTCGACAGGCCTGTCGACTGGGGTAGCTAGGCGGGAATTTTCCCCCCTGCGCCCAATGGCCCCAATTTCGAAATTTGAACCTGAATTTTAAATCTGTTTTGAACTTTGAATTTTCAGAAAACTTCTTCGGGTCTTAATCGGGTCATACAGACTCCGATTTTCGAAAACTCGGACTCTATTTCACGTATTTTTCCGAGACGAACGCAATGACATAGCCCGTTTCCCTTGATTCAGATTTATAAATTAAATTCTGCCTCGATTTATGTTATAACAGGTTATTGAAAATACGGGTTGTTACACTCCTCCTTGCCTATATATACACTGCCCAAAACAAGACAGAATTGACTTTTCTGCTTGCATTGCTTCTTCTTCTTCTTCTTCAAAGTAATTCTCTGATCTAGTTTCTGTAATCAACTTCAGTTCATCAGAGCTCCGTTTGCTGGCACTACGCAACGGAGTTGGTCCGTTTTATCCTGGGAAACAAATTGCAACTACGTCGATTGGTGCATACGACGACAATATTGTTTCAAGGAAACAGAAAATATCTGGACTCAGACATTAGTGAAACAGAATACTTTCTATTTATCTTCTATCTTGCGCACAAATCGGTTACGCTTTCTGTAATTATTGTAAACACAGTTTGACGTGACAATTGTGGCATAATTGATTAACGTTGATTTTTGTTGCTGTTTGTTTGTAATACAATTGTGTAATTACAAAAGTTCTAACATGTAATAACAACGATTAGCTAACTGTAACAGTACATTAACATAGTTTGTCTGCTTCTACTGTAACAGGTTAATAAGAAGCCATTTGTAGAAGTTATCACAAAATACATTTATGGGAGAAGGTGTTACAAGATAATACGGTTACAACAATAGCACCTGCAAATGCATACACACGTCCTAAAAGAGAAGTTCATAGGCCTAAAAGATATTTGGAATAAACTCACATGAAAGTTCACATGCATATACACGTCCTAAGAGCATATGCATTCAGCAAATGGAAATATTATCCCGCCAGTTTCTTTTTATATTTGTCTTTTATGTTTTTTTCCCGCTTGAAAGTTGTTAGAGAATCGTTCATAGGATTATGCATTGTGCCATATAGGCTAGAGGTTGTTAGAAATGGTTATATAAAGCACAGCAATGTAATGAAACAAAGGTGCAGAAAATTATTCCAGAAATTCTTAGGTGGTGTTTGGTTTAAAAAATATTTTTAAGTTTTGAGTTTTCAATATTGATAGCAAAATAAAAGAAGAGTTAAGAGATGATGGAGGGAGTGAAAGGGTGATGGAGGGGACCACGTAAAGAAGTGAGAGACGACGGAATGCTATTCTCTCGTTTTCTTGTGTTAATTCTCAAAATAAGGAAAACAAATAAAAGTTGTTTTCAATTTTATGTGTTAACTTTGATTTCTAAATAGATCGTTTTTAACGTTATACATGTATCATTCGTATTTTACAATGGGCGAAAATTAAAAACTAAAAAACGTAAACCAAACACTACCTCTCAATTTCCTATTACTGTCTTCTTCCTCTTCAAAGCAAATTTTCTTCCTCTTCCTCATATTCTAGTCTCAACTTCCTATCAATTGGTGCTTTCACTTGCGCTCTCTCCTCCCCTAACTTCTAGATCTGCTTTCTTCATCCTCTTCTTGATTCAGATCTGCTCTACTTTTCACCGACGTTCTCTCCTCTCGTCATGAGTGAACCACTAACTTCTCAACAACTCCTATCACCTCTCCATCCATAGCTCCCTACTAACCATTCAATGTACTCTTTCTTGACAAGAAACCATGATCCGACCCGATCAATCCACCTTCACCGACATAAAATACGCCATCGCCCCTTAAAACACCACTCTACAACGTATCACAAAAAACTCTCATCGAAACTTTTTCCAAAATATCAGCCTACAAATCACCCCCGCAGCAACCTAGATCTGCTACCGCAGCACCGACACTAGCTGGATCTCCACTGTCGATTGCTCCAACGTCCATTACTGCAGTTGGAAAAATTTCTACTGTTGTTCCTCTCCCTCCTCAAACGTTGCTGCCTGCAACTATCACGAGTTCAATAAAAGTAGCCCCTTCCTCGACCCCGGCAGCAACTACAAATACATTCACTACTTTGTCTCCTTCAACAATGTGCTCTGGATCCGCCGCACAACTCCATAAATTCTCTCAGGTAACTGGCGAAAACACCTCTCTCCACACCCTTACGTTATCTGCTCCGGAACCGACACTCGCTATTAACCTGTGCTCCTCACCCCTGACACCATCAACAATGTTACTTAGATCCACACCTCCTCCTACTCCGTCGTTATCTTCCACCACCGCTGGCCAAACTTTCGAAAAACTCACTTCAGATCTAGCACTGTCTAATTTGGCGATTTATAGATCTAAAACCCATAGTAGTGGTGTATGTGATCTCGACGCCAAAATTATAGATCTCGATCTGAACAAATCAGACCAGCAGTTCGAATTTAGATGCAGAGGAAGTTGGCTGTAACACCCCACATCCGTTAGTGTCACTCACAAAGGGAATGCACTAAGTTCTGTGGAGCATTATGGGTAAAAGATGCAGATAAATTACAAGACAGACAAACATTAAACAGCGGAAAATAAAACTTTGCTTTATTGACAAAATAATTTGTACAAGGTTCCTTTACAATATCAGAGTATCAACTGTCTTTACAAAATAAAGAAGCATAAAATACATTTATATTCCCCAATGTAACAAAAGCCAGCCATAGCAATCCAAAGCCGATGCATCCAAGATTCTCCAAGCTTGGAAAGAGAAATCATCCCAAAACAAATCTGAGCTATCCTATTTCCTCCTTAACAACCTGGGGGGGGAGAACGGAAGAAAGAAGACGAAAGAAAAACAGAGTCAGACATAAAGCCTGAGTAAGTTCAGTAACTTCTAGCATGTGAACATGGAAAACAAAACGACATGAATTAACTGAATACAAGATTACACCATGACGATAGGGTCAACAAGATTAGACAAGGTAGTCACAAGATATGCTAAGATAAACTGGATACGCTCTAATACTTTCGCTGCTTCGCTATTTACTTGTTATACTGGTTTCTATATCTCTGCACCGCCTAACTAGTGTTTCAACTAGTAACGATAACGTGATCCCAATCCCTGTATTTTCCATCGCCTTCAGGCATCCATTTATTAGTTGTTACCTAGATCTAATCTAGGGTTTTCTATCCACTGCTTTCTAGATTTAACTATAGTTTTACGCTATTTGCTGAACGCTTTTCGAGTTCAGGGTTTATGCCACCTAGTCCAACTAGGGATTACGCTACCTGTCGAACAATGCCCCCAAGTCTAGGACACACTACCTAGAGTGGTATATGTTCCTAGGCTTCCCCACGCATGTATCGCGAATCGTTATCGCTTGTCTAGATGCACATGTCCTGTAATGTGCGATCTGAGTCCTGTGACAGGGCAAATCAAGGAATACAGAACTCGGTCGGGAGCTTTCAGATATCTGCCGATGCAGATGCTAAGGTCTGTTTTAATTCCAGTGGCTATGGTCCCACTTGACCCCTCCCTCAGCTAATGAAAGGCACACCTTGTAAAATGAGAACTATACGCCGGCCCCCGGTGCCCCACTATCCTATGGCCATCCGCAACCATAACTAGATAGCAAGTATATGGTCTTTTGGAGTTCTCCGCCTTTCCGCTTCACGTATCTCGATTGACTCAAGATGGATGGTAGACGACGAGTTGCTATCACAGGGCTACCGTCTTCTCGCCGAATCACGCTGGTCCATCCTAGTCTTTAGGTTGCCACATATATATTGCAACCAAGGCATACCCTCGGTTCTTCTAACGCAGACCTTAACCTCTGTGAGCCCAGAATGATCATCTGCAGCCTCACAGAGGGATACCAAGAGTACCCTCACGTCCCCTCGAAGCCTCGGGCTTCGTAACCCAATTCGTTGGAGCCTTCTTAAAACCAGATGTATGTCTGCTCCTTCGTGTTATACTAAGAATTACTACTTAGTTCTACTAACTAAGGTTTACCACTTAGTTTCCAAATTCCTTGTTTTCTTAACTAAGTTTTACTACTTAGTCCCTTTTTCTACTGAGGTCTACTACTTAGTTTTCTTTCTCGCCGGGTTGGGTTGGTTAAGTGTCTTTAGTCGATTCAAGCTATCTTAACCCTCTTCCCTTATCCTATTACACTGATTAAGTGTTATCCCTTCATGCTTTTTTACTTAACCCTATTCATTTATCATATTCTGATGGTTAAGCGTTCAAGTTTACTTAACCCTATGGTCTAGTCCAGTTAACATATTAATTTGGCTAAGTGTATTACTTAACCCCAACCTCTAGTCTAATTAACATGTTAAATTGGCTAAGTGTATTAATTTTACTTAACCCCACCTTCTAGTCTAGTCAACATGTTAATTTGGCTAAGTATTCCCATGGACTTAACCCTCCCATTCTAGCTTTAACTGTGCTAAGTTGGTTAAGTGTTCCTTAACCTTCCCATTCTAGCTTAACCGTGTTAGGTTGGTTAAGTGTTCCTATGGACTTAACTCTCCCATTCTTGTTCTAGCTTTAATTAATAAATTAAAGCCGCAACCTCTCACATTAGACAGATATTGCTGCGGTTACTGGATGTGTCGGTCGGTTCCGGGCAGGTTTACACCGCAACTCAGTCTAACCTCGGGTTAGGCATATTCATGTTTTCTAAGTTCAAAGGGCTTTTGATTAATTTCCAAATCTGGTTTTGAAAACAACCATCCTGTCCTTCGGATCAGTTAGGGATAGCCAGGGAGGGCAGGAAACTTGTATTTTCCAAACCCAAGCCTAGACACTATCCTCTCTGTCACCCTAGAACCTTCTGGTCTATGTGTTATAAAAAGGGATGTTATCAAAATACTTTTCTTTTGTTTATAAATTGTTAACAATTTATTTCAAAAGCCCATTTCCCCTTTTTAGACAAATTTGGCCTATATTTATTTGTCAAGCCTACTAGTATACTTATATTCTAGGCCCAAGTCCTAACCCAACATGCAGTTTAGGCCATTTCCTATTTCATTGCCGAAACTAGATTAAATATCCTAGTTTATAATTTATGGCCAAAACTTAACCAAGTTACATATTTTGTGGTAAATGAACAATTTAACATTTATGACGAATTCTATAAGTAAATTACTCCTAATTTACTTATTTCATTACTACTCTTTTAATGTACATTGTCACATTTATTATTATGGCCCATTCTCTCTTATTTATCATATTTATACTTTTTGGTATGTAAATTATACCAAATTTAGTGTCGCTAACCATAATTTATTCTAAACATGACAATTGCTCACAATTATGAATAAATTCAAAATTGTGCTAATATACTTATTCCAAATCAACCTTAATTAACCCAATCTTGGTTTAACATCCTAATTCACAATTTATGGCAAAACTAGAATTATTTTTCTAGTTTACATTTTATGCCTAAAATTTAGCTTACTTACTAATGCTAAATTTAATATGTCAAAATCACATATTCCCTAATCCATGTCAAATTTCCCCGTTTTCATTTTAATATGCATGTCATAATACATATTCCAAATTATGCCAATTTCCAAGTTTACAATTACGTTCATATTAATTTCCATGTTTTTCCCCAAATCGCATTCCCACCGTTCGAATAATCGTGATTCAACCTAGATTATAAATAAATCTAGATTCGTAGATAAAAAGGGAATGAATCAAAATGACAAGAAGGAATAATTGGCATAAAAAGGTTTGGATAACAATGTAGGTTCAAGAATATGGGTAGACCTAACTAAATAGGTAAATTCCCACTGTCTTAAAACCAAAGAATGGGCAAAATAGGTTCAAGAACGTGGGTAGACCTAACTTAATAGGTAAATTCCCACTGTCTTAAAACCAAAGAAAAAACCAAGGAACAGGTAGAATAAATAATTGGGTTTAGACCCAATTTCACAATCACCAAACTAAAGCAATATTTTCCTAATCATGAATCATGGGTGTCAAAATCACAATTGTCCTCATTATGTCATAAGCAATAGTTTATGTCCAATTCAAAGGCTTATGTTCTTAGTCATAAGTAATGTCCATGGTCATAGGCAATATAGGCGATGTTCATAGTCCAAAAGGGAAAATAATTCCCATAGTCCTAAGTCATTGTCATAGGCAATGTTTATATGTCCCAAAATCAAAGGCTTATGTCATAGTCCAAAGGCATATGCTTTCAAAGGCCACAGTTCTATAGTCATAGTCACGGTTACAGTCTTATTTGTCCTCGAATCATAACAGTTCTTAATTCAGTCCAAGAGTATAAACACAGATTCGAAGAGAGAGAGAGAGATTTGGCATATTCCTTTATTCCTTTAATTTCATGTCACAAATAAAACAAAATATTCAGATCTAGAAATAACCAACTTACAGAAAATAGATCTGGAAAAGAAGGAAAGCGTGGCTATGATTCGTGCGTCGTTGCTTGAAACTTGTTTGAGCTAGCCTTTGAATTCTTCACTTGAAACTTTGATTTGAATCCCTCCTTAAAAGTCTTTTAGCAGCATCTCCTCGTCTTGAATCATATTTTATTTTATTTATTTAAGAAAATTTAGAGGAGGGGAAGAAGCCATGAATCTTAGCAGCATAAGGATAGAAGAGAATTGGTGCAAAGAGAATGAAGACTAGGGCTGTTTATATAGCTGCTCAAGACCTTATCGTACACGCAGCGCTGAGTCAGCATTGAACCTAGTTAAGAAAATAGTCCAGGTACGTAGATGAATCTAGCCAAACCTTATCATACACGCAGTGCTGAGTCAACATTGGGTCCCACAAGCTATTTTGGCGTAAAAGTTTGATTTTCAAACTTTTGAATTTCTGGAATTTATTTAACTGTTTTATTCACATGAAATATTCTTATATGTATACAATTCCTCTAACGACCATTTTACGTGTATATATATACGCACAACTTTCATTTTATTTTCAAAATTCAAATGATGTTGCCATATTTCATTGACTGTAGCCTTATCTTGAATTTTATCTTTCGTATATCTATATTTTTGCATATATATATATATTTATATTCTCATATGTATATATATATATATATATATTCTTTATTTCCTTATATGTACGTTCTTATCCTTTCAAATTTTGAATTTGTATACGTACATATATTTGCATGTTCAGTTGGCCCTCTCTAAAACAAAGATAAAAAATTATGTCGCCGCCGGGGTTCGAACCCCCGACCTCCATGCTACAAATCCAATGCCTTTACCAACTGAGCTACAGAGGCTTTTGTTAATAAGTCTTAGAACAATAATAATTATTGTTCTCTCCTTACTTCTCTTTTTCATGTTAGTTACAATACTTAAATTAAACAACTGCATGGATCTTTTTCTTTTAATTTTTCTTTTAAAAATTAATTATACTTTAATTTGAGAATCTTAATGTCGCAGAATTACGGGGTGTTACATTGGCCCACATTCTCCAATGTTTTCTTGGTTGATTTCATAGAAAAGGAGGGTATACGGGCAACACTGGCGCATGCCCAGATGATGACGCTTGCATCTTTGTATGGTGATAAATGGACTGCAGTAATAGGATGGACAAACAATATACTACTACTGTTTGTTTTTAATCACTCTATGCACTTAATGGGTTTGGATTGTCTTTTGGGCCATCAAAGTCTTCAATGGGCTTAAAAATGTTAAGCAAGAACAACCTGTTCATCTTTGATCCGGGTGGCAAGAGAAAACCCAAGACCTTGTTTGTTGCACTCGAATGGACGCTCGACGCCAACGTAATCTAGATATCACCACTTCAACCTCCAAATTACCGACTTACGACCTTGAGGACAAGGTCAATTAATTGGGAAAGAAATTGATGCGAATATGAACTTAGGCAGAGGAAGATATTAGTGAATTAATTGGGAAAGAAGAAGACATTGGAGAAGAAGGTGCCAGTAAGAATTCTTGACAATATTTTTCTATGCTTTTCATTGTAATTCTTATATACTTATAACAAATTCTAACAACCTTAATGCCAACTTGGCATAACAACTTTCTTAGCGGAAAGAAATTAAAAAAACAATAATAAAAGAGAAATGGCGGGATTACATTTCAGGTGCATGTGACTATTTTATGCATTCCATAACCAACTGCATGTGATTCCTTTATGCATTCAATCCAAGTATTCCCTGGGCTTGTGTATTTCTCTTTGGGTAATAATATGCGTATCATTACCCACGCCTTGAAATTGACCTTGTCCTCAAGGTCATAGGTTGGTGCAAACAATCGCTCGACTTCATGTTTTCCACCTGGATCAAAGATGAGCGGCTTACTGTCACATTTCCACTTGCTCATTTCAGCAAACAAGTTGTATGCTTCAGCCCATTTATGTATTTTTGGCAATGTCCGATGTAATGCTTGGTTCATGCACAAAACCACACCGAGAATGACTTCGGAGTACGCAACTAAAGAGATCCGCTGCTTCATGGAATCGCCAAAAAGAAATTTGATGTGAGAGTTGGAGAAGTGCTCAAGTATTCAATGGGTAGAGTCGCTTGGCTTAATGGGTGAGAAGGGAGCCATAAGTATTGGTGTTGGCTGGTGGAAGGTAAGGGTATCAACAATGACGATGTTAGAGGGGGGCTGAGGACGCTTAGGCGAAGGAGGAGCAGCAACGGCTACGACAGAGGTGAGAGGAGGTGCAACAGCAGCGGCTATGCTCAAAGGAGGAGTTGCAATTGAGATTATTGGTGGTGCCGGGGCAGCCGTGAAACCTGCAACAGTGATATACAATGGAATTTTTGGAGGTGGAGATAATAGGTTGTCTAGCTTTCGGTGGAGTTCGGCCACTTGTTTGGTAAGGTGTTGAAGTACCGTTTTAATGTCGATGGTGCCAGTGTGTAGATTTTTAAGCATGGTGGTGTGTTTTGCTTGAGTGGCTAGGATGGAGTTAATGGCGGTTTGTTGGTGAGAGATGGTTTCATGAAGTTGATGAATAGATTTTTTGGAGGAGTGGTTGCTGTGAATAGTTTCGACCATGGAGTCCATTAGTAAGAAGACAAGTGAGATGAGAGGTAGATGAAGGAGGTGAGGTCAAGAATGAAAGCACCAAATTGATGCGAATATGAACTTAGACAGAGGAAGATATTAGTGAATTAATTGGGAAAGAAGAAGACATTGGAGAAGAAGGTGCCAGTAAGAATTCTCAGCAATATTTTTCTATGCTTTTCATTGTAATTCTTACATACTTGTAACAAATTCTAACAACCTTAATGCCAACGTGGCATAACAACTTTCTTAGCGGGAAAGAAATAAAAAAAAAACAATAATAAAAGAGAAATTACGGGATTACATTTCAGGTGCATGTGACTTTTTTATGCATTCCATAACCAACTACATGTGACTCCTTTATGCATTCAATCCAAGTATTCCCTGGGCTTGTGTATTTCTCTTTGGGTAATAATATGCGTATCACAAGATCACATAACCCCAAAGCTATTTTAAACTTCTAGAATATGACCCTTCAAGTTTAAAAATAAAATAAAATACCACTTAAACCATTTGCATGTAGTCAAATATTTACATGTAATTTAGCCTCTTTCTGCACCTAGGAACACTAAGCCCGTTATGTTTACTATTAGGCATATACTTGCAATAGAAATGAAATATGTGGTGTTCTGAAAGGGGATTTTTGCCACAAGAACAAAAATAGTAAAAAGTTTGCTTAAAAGAAAAGGGCCAAAATTTTTGTCTAAAATGACATTTTCTAGTGCAAATGGTGGAATTCAGGGGGACCCCTTGTTTTTTCACTTTACACTAAAAGTTGACCTTTTTAAGCAAATTTTTTGGTTTTTGGGCAAATTTTTTTGCTTTTTTTATGTCTTTCACACAAATTTTCTGTTTTTTTTTTCTTCATGTAAAATAAAGTTTTTTTTTTTTTTCATTTTACATACCATACTACGTCCGTCTGTTTTGCTGTTCAAGCGTTACTATTTGGTAACATTTCCATCAATTTTTTTGTTTGCATTATCGTCCAATGTATCTAGCACTATAGCAACATATGTACATGCAGCAGAGAATCTTTATCTTTCATCATTTCTTTTTATTGCTGCTACTTGCTCTATAATTTCGTCGTCCTCATCATAATTATGTTTATTACAAGCAAAACTTTTTTGTCCAAAGATACCAACATCAGTGAAGAAAAATAATCTTTTTTTGGCAGCAAAATGAACTTCCTCTCGAACTTCTCAATGATCACACTGTTCGTCAAAATCCCCATGATCAAATAAATGCATCTTCGTCCTTCTTATCATAATCCAAGTAAAACTGCAAATGTTTAACGACTGTTAATAAAAAAAACAGGGAAAGAGATCAATTTAACATCAGCTAACAAATTGCTATCAACTAAGGCTTGTTCAGTTTTATACAAGGGAAAAAGTACTACCTGTAAAAACTGCATATCCATTCAGTTTTGGAAATATCCGAATGCATATGTTGCTACTGACATGATTTCTTAATCTTCCAGTAACCATCATCTGCAATCACGATATTTCCAGTTTATCCCAGTATGTAACGGGAGGTTTGAACATGTGCCAGTAGTAAATCTGTTAACCAGTTGTAAATATTTACAACTGATAATAGTGTCTATAAAGCACACAAAATAATCGCATGACAAAAGTCAGTGTACCCCATAACAATTTGTCTTATTGCCTTTTAATGAATGACTTAAGTGACGTTTACCCATATATTTGGTCTAATATGCTCTTTATCGTACAACTTAAATTATGGGAGAGTCCAAATATTAAAATATCATAAATTTTGCGAAGTCGAGTATATATGCTTCCATGATATGTATGCGGAACTCTGCTAAATAAAAACAACATAAATAGCTGTAGAAGAAAATTCGGTGGCATTCATTACTTAACTAAGAAAAATGAATTATGATTTAAAGTTCAAAGCACTTAATTAATCATAAATCTTCATGATTGGATATAAATGGTTGCTGGCATTGTCGTCCAATGTATCTAGCACTATAGCAACATATGCAGAAGATGATCGAAAAGTAATGTTTCTTTTTGATATGTCAAGGTATCTTCACAATCTATCTCTTCTCACAACATTTGTTTGACGTATTCACTATTAGCTTGGCATCATTTGAAATCTTGTCCACATAATTCGAGGACCATGTTTGGTTTTAATAACCAAGCTAATGCCAGTTGAGTTTATGAGCACATAATTGGTGGTAAAGAACTTCTTTGCAGCAAATTAGTAGTTCGGCTAAAATAGCTATTTAAGCTAGCATAGGGCCAATTTCATATGCTTCACCTTTTATAAGTTGATACTAAAATAAGAATACCACCTAATATTTCAGGAATATCAAGTTATTTTTTTAAGATAATTTTGTTCATTTTAACCGAGATATATCATAATTATAAATGTTGAATCATACAGTCATCATAAACCAGAAATCATTGTGAAATAATCAATTAACTTTTTTTTTGGGGTAAAATTGGTACTTTATTTCAGTAGAACGCTCATCACTCCATAAATTCTTTAATTTGATAATATATTTGAACATAAATGTAATATAACTAAAACGACAATAGCTTTGGACTACACAATGTACTAATTTTCTGTTATTCCAAGTAATTCAGAACCAGCAAAGCAAAAGCAAGACAAACAGCAATTACTATTCGAGTAATTACAATTCAGTGTAGTATACAGTAGTATATGACAGGAGAAGAAGAAGGTAGGCAGTACCGTTTGATTACAGTCCGCATGCTTGCAGTATGTCCGAGTCCAGTAGTGAAAATTGTTCCTTTAAAGCAATATTGCTCTCCCACTGACGCAGAGGAGATGATCAGCAATTTGCCTCCCAAGGATAAACGGACCTTGCTCTGCGATGCTGCGTTACAACCGCGGAGCGACGACGAACGCAAGATAGGTATTTATTTGCAGAATAAAGCAGTGGAGGATGGAGAAGAAGAGGATGAAAAATTCATACTTTGTTTTGATTTTCGCAAGCCTTTATATAGGCAGCGAAGAGGCATCCTTTAGGAATAGGCGCGCCTGTTTGAATTGCCACGACTGTGACTGTTGGAAAGGTTGCGACCCTTTACCAACAGACATATCTGTTGGTATTTGCGCGTCGAATTTAAAAATATGACAGTTTAGCGGCGCGACAAGCCCATCAGCATTCGAACGAGGGCCCGGTCTATCACGAGACCCCAAGGCCCTATCTTTGACCCTTAATATTAATCATGAAATATGTGTTCATGCCTACATAGCCTTTTTCTTCCAGCTCCTCTTTCTTTTGTAATAACATCTCAAGCTTTAGTATAAGTGGTGGCAAATGTGTTAATTTTTCCCGATGTGGGACTAAATGAATTTTGCCAAACTTACTCATTCATTTCCAACATTTTCTTGTCATGAACAAACCAGATTTCTATTGATAACCGAATCAAGGATGCATCGTCTAAAATCACATCATTATCACTAATAACAACCACCACAACATAAGAAGAGAAATACCCGGACATAGATAAACTTATCTTCTTCATTCTAAGTCTTTTGTAAAAAGCATAGCATGTATATCCGACTGAAGTGTGGGTATTTTTAGCTCGATGTCCACAGCGTAGCAAATCACATTGTGAAATATGGTATCAAAGCCAGTTAAAGGAAACGACCTTCTATTAGAAGGAAAATGTTAAGCTAATAAATTTAAGTCCTGAGTAATTAGTATACAACGTAACTAAAGTACATGGTGTGGTACTTTATATGTGGAGTCGGAGATGAGAGCAGTAACAATAACTGTTAGAAATGCTGCATGTGCTTGGCAGCCAAGCCACCCATGTGTTCTACATGGTATTCCACCAACCAATCCCCACAACCAAGTCACCCTCCATCAACCATCTCCTCTCTATATATACATCATTTCTCTTCATAACTTTCATCTCATTCCAAAATCCAATAAGAAGAAAAGGAGAGCAAGAAGAGAGCGAGATCGAGTGCTGAGTGTAAAGTGTTCTGTGTAATCACTTTGTAATATTCTCTGAAATAAAAAATCTGCAGCAGCTCGGAGACGTAGGCATAATTGGTCGAACTCCGTTATCAAGTTTATGTGTCTCTTACCATTCTACATTTCATTATTTTTCTCCACAAATATAATTACAAGGAAATTTGCATAATTTCCCAATGAGCTGAATACGGTTAATTCTCAGTTAAGTTCAGTTGAAATTGAAGAAGAAAAAGTACTAGTATTGATACTTTTGTCTTCCCAACCAGATATTTGGAACGCTACTGTCACAGCAGTGAGTAGCTCATCGGGAAGCAATAAGTTAAAATTTGACGATATCCGTGATATGGTTCACAGTGAAGAGATCCGACGAAGAGATTCTGGTGAGTCATCAAATTTTTCAATTTTGCATACACAATCAAGAGGAAGAAATTCAACACAAGAAAATGGACGTAGAAAATCGAACTACCGAGGTAGGTCGAAGGACTGGAGATCTAAATCCAGAAATCCCAATAGCTCAAAGATCGTTGAGTGTCGGAATTGTGGAAAGACCGGGCGCTACAAAAATCAATGCAGAAGTGCACCAAAGGACCAAGAGGTGAAGGCAGAGGCAAATGTTACTTCTACCTCAGGAGGAGATGAAGCGTTGATATGCTTTTTGGAGAGCAAGGAAGAGTCTTGGGTGCTAGACTCTGGAGCATCATTTCATGTCACTTAGCAGAAAGAATTCTTCGAAAGGTACGCCTCTGGAAATCTTGGAAAGGTATATATTGGTGACGATCAACCTTGTGATGTTATTGGTAAAGATTCTATGAAGATTAAGCTAAATGCATCAGTTTGGGAGCTAAAGGATGTCAGGCACATACCTAATTTGAGGAAGAATTTTATCTCCGTAGGACAATTAGCTAGTAAAGGCTAAACTACGACTTTCCATGGTGAGGATTGGAAAATTTCGGAGGGTGCAATGACGATTGCTCAAGGCAAGAAGAGTGGTACTCTTTACATGACAGCAGGAGCACGATGTTCGATCATTATTGCAGCTAGCAATGGAAATCCCGACATATGGCACCAGAGGTTAGGCCATATGAGTGAAAAGGGGAATGAAGATTATGCACTCGAAGGGGAAACTTCCAGGTCTACAGTCAGTGAAAATAGGCATGTGCGAAAATTGCATATTTGGAAACCAGAAGAGAGTTAGCTTTCAAATAAACGGTAAAACCCCAAAGAAGGAAAAACTGGAGCTTGTTCATTCCAATGTTTAGGGGCCAACGACCATCTCATCCATTGGTGGAAAGTGTTACTTCGTTACTTTCATCGACGACCACTCACGAAAGGTATGGGTTTACTTTTTAAAGCATAAATCTGATGTGTTCGAGGCTTTAGGGTATGGAAAGCTATGGTTGAAAATGAGACAAATCTAAAGATCAAAAAGCTTAGGATTGTCAATGGAGGTGAATATGAAGACACCAGATTCAAGCAGTTCTGTTATAAGCATGGGATCAAAATGCAAAGAACCGTGTTGGGTATGCCTCAACACAATGGTGAGCGTATGAATCGAACGTTGACAGAAAGTGCCAGAAGCATTCGTATACAATCAGGTCTACCAAAGCAGTTCTAGGTAGAAGCAGTCAACACAGCAGCTTATTTGATCAACAGAGGTCCTTCAGTTCTATTAGAGTACAAAATACCAGAGGAGTTATGGAGTGGTAAAGAGGTAAAACTATCACATCTAAAAGTTTTCGGTTGTATAGCATATGTGCATATTAGTGATCAAGGAAAGAATAAACTTAATCCCAAATCCAAGAAATGCACTCTTATCGGCTATGGCGAAAACGAGTTTGGCTACGGCGAAAACGAGTTTGGCTACCATGTTTGGGATGATGAAAACAAGAAGGTGATACGTAGTCGAGATGTAATTTTTAACGAAAGAGTAATGTACAAAGACAGACATAAAACAAAAGTCAACGACTCAAAGCAGAGTGAGCAAGTATTTGCAGATTCAAATGATATTCCGGATATCTCGTAACAGAACCGACTATAGCAAATCCTCAACCTGATGAAATCGATGATTTGAGCGGTGTGGATTAGTCTGACACACCACAACATCCTACTTCAGCTCCTGAATTGAGAAGATCTTCTCGACCTCATGTACCTAACAAAAGACACATGAACTATTTGTTGCTGACTGATGCAGGGAAACCTGAATGCTATGATGAAGCTTCTCAGACTGAAGAAGCTAGCAAGTGGGAGCGTGTCGTGAAAGATGAGATGAAGTCTCTCATCTCCAACTAGACATGGGAACTAGCTGAGTTACCAATAGGAAAGAAGACACTTCATAATAAATGGGTGTATCGGGTGAAAGAGAAGCATGATGGTTCCAAGAGATACAATGCTAGACTAGTTGTCAGAGAATTTCAACAGAAGATCGAAGGAAGCAAGAATCCAGTAGATATGTTGACAAAAATGGTAACTATCGATAAACTGAATTTGTGTTCAACTTCAGTTGGTCTGCTAGAGTAAAAAGAGCAGAACGGCTGTTGCATCGATCAAGGTGTGAAGACGAATTGAAATCAGTCCTCAAGTGTGAGATTGTTAGAAATGTTGCATGTGCTTGGCTGCAGCCAAGCCACATATGTGTTCTACATGGGTATGCCAACAACCAAGCCCAAAACCAAGTCACCAATCCCCCACCAACCATCTCCTCTCTTTATATATACATCCTTCCTCTTCATAACCTTCATCTCATTCCAAAATCCAATAAGAATATAAGGAGAGCAAGAAGAGAGCGAGATCGAGTGTTGAGTGTAAAGTGTTCTGTGTAATCACTTTGTAATATTCTCTGAAATAACCCATGTGTTCTACATGGGTATGCCACCAACCAAGCCCAACAACCAAGTCACCAATCCCCCACGAACCATCTCCTCTCTATATATACATCCTTCCTTTTCATAACTTTCATCTCATTCCAAAATACAATAAGAAGAAAAGGAGAGCAAGAAGAGAGCGAAATCGAGTGTTGAGTGTAAAGTGTTCTGTGTAATCACTTTGTAATATTCTCTGAAATAACCCATGTGTTCTACATGGGTATGCCACCAACCAAGCCCAACAACCAAGTCACCAATCCCTCACCAACCATCTCCTCTCTATATATACATCCTTCCTCTTCATAACTTTCGTCTCATTCCAAAATCCAATAAGAAGAAAAGGAGAGCAAGAAGAGAGCGAGATCGAGTGTTGAGTGTTCTGTGTAATCACTTTGTAATATTCTCTGAAATAAAATATCAGCAGCAGCCCGTAGACGTAGGCATAATTGGCCGAACTCCATTATCAAGTTTATGTGTCTCTTACCATTCTACATTTCATTTCTTTTCTCCATAAATTAATTATAAGAAAATTTGCGTAATTTCCCAACAATAACTAGTGAGGTATTAAATTGGCGAAGAAACCTATTAGTTGTGATCACATTATGCGATAAGCTGATTACAATTTCGTTAATCCATTATGACAGATGGCAGTTATTGCAAAAACTTGAACCATTATTTTGATGATGAGGGAAGTCAGGTATGTCATTAACACAATATTGTTACATAAATTCTTCTCTAGGAGCATTAGATTGAATCATATATGCACCTATTATAACTTGACAAATCATTTGATGAAAGTTCTCGTCAGAGAGTTTATAAAAAATTAAAAGCTATGGTACAATTGCACTTGAAATGATGAATCACTAGTAATTGTGACCCAGTCAACATAATGAAGTTCTGGAAAATTAAGTTCAATGGATAAAACAAATTGTGATGTGATGTGTTGAATGAGAATCATGCTATTTTCTAAGATAGATAAAAGCATGAACTCTTGAAATGATAAAGCGAGTTAATAGAAATTCTTAATATTATATGTACTTTGCGGAGTGAGGTACCTAGTTAAGTACTCTTGATATACTTCCTTATGTCCAAGGTTTCAAATTTTGCTCATCTCGGTGGAGATCTCGTTTTCAAGCCTAGAAGTTTCGAAACTACATATTTTATTGGAATCTCGGACAATGTTATGATATCTCGTTTGGTATCTTGGACGAGATTTAACAGTGAGATATCAGTTGAGGTATTGAATTTTGGAAATTGCTACATCGAACGGTGCAGAATCCGGTGAATTAACACGGTAGTGATCTCGTGCGTTAAATGATAAACCACTTCCCTTATATCCACCACCCACGTGGACTGCATATATTTTTCTTCTCATGTTCAACTGCCACGCGCATTTCGTACCTTTCCACCGCTTCATTTCCGGTTGGTCTAGCATGTTCCTTGAATTTTAAAGGAAAAAAATTCAACCGTTTATTATTATTAGGTTCGTCCCTTTTTTAAATTTAAGCCTTTTTTTAACCGTTCTCATGTCAACTTCATTTACCCTTCCCTTTCCTATTTGTTTTAGCGACATGTATAAGAAGGCAACAAAATCAATAGCGACTTTGGTCGGTATTCCACTTTTGATTTTCATTTGGATTTCTAATACAAATTTATTTCCAATCTGATCTCATTTTGCGTCTTTTGTTATTTTCTTTAATTTTTTTTCTAATCGTATTTTTTTATCGCCATAAATTTTGTGTTTGACTGATTATCCATTTAAAACCAAAAATGCTAAATGGACCGAAAGAAAGTACGTCAGTTTGTGCGAATGTGAGATAAATGGGTAAGACCTCCATGAATTGCGCATCAAAAGTAAGTGGTGGAACCCATCTTTTTCTCTCTGATTGGCGCAAATATATCGATTATTATTCGGTCCAACTAGCATCATTAAAACAGATTCCTAATCCAATTTCATTTAGTTTTTGCTGCTGTACTTTTATTTTTCAAAAATACTAAATGCTCATTTTCAAGAAAAAAGAAATTAATTCCCTTTCATCCGTCAATTTCATTTACTGATTCCATGTTCATTCATACATCATTTTTTGCTTTTCTTTTTGTGTTACTACATGATCAAAATTTGTTTGTACTACGTGTGTTGAGTTCTACCATTGTTTGAAATATATGTTGTGTTAGTTTCTTCGGAACTTTTTGTTTTCCAGCACTTTACTTTATCTCATATGATATTATATTGGACATATATTCATAAATCCTGATTATTTATTTGCATCGAATGATATAAATGGTTTTTTTGGGTACTAAATTACTAATCATAAGCATGTGATACATTCGAGATATGTGCATAATGTTTTCCTTGAGATAGTGACTAATACTATAAATTCAAGCGTATGAAACTAGTTTTTGACAAGACATATACTTCGAGATGGCTCTGGTATGAATTTTAGGAACTGAGATGTAAATATAAGGTAAACAACAGAGATGCACTCATCTTGTTCAAAATCTCACTCAATATGAGATAAACTCTCTATATTAGTCAAGACGAGACATGATCGAAATCCATGATTTAAAACCTTGCTTATATGTGTGGAAATAAAGCCGTTACATATGAATTTTGAGAAGAAGAAAAATTCTAGAGCGTTTTCTATACTAGGAAAGATGGGCACGATCATAAACACATGGATTTTTAACTGTACCCTGGAATGATTTTGGGTGCAATGACATCAGAGATAGAGTTCTGCTATGTGACGCTTTGATATAATTTAAATCTCACTTTGTAATGGTTCTAGTCAAAAGGTACGTCTGGGTATACACAGTCTTATATGTACACACACATGTCTATGTCTATATATATATATATATATATATATATATATATATAGACACAGACATGTGTAAGAGAGAGAGAGAGAGAGAGAGAATTGCTCAAGAAAATATGTTTAAAATATTCAAATGGTGGATTGCGGGAAATATTGTTACAAGAATGATTTATTAAAAATTGGGTAATGTTTGGAGACTTCTTATTTTGGGATATTCACACATTTTGGGATGTTATTAAAGAATCCTATTTAAATATAAAATTCTCAAAAGTCCCATGAAACCCTTTGGACATCCAATGTTTTCTCTTTTGTCGAGATCAGTAGCCATGTTTGGAGCGTGCACTTGTTCCTTCGATCGATCGAGGCGGGCAAAGTTTGGTTGAGTGGTATGTGTAGCATTTTATTTTCAGACATTTTTTTTGGGATAAGATTACGATATATATTTTTGAAATGGTTATTCACTTATTTGTTAAACCCAACATGTTTATATTATGTACGAAATCCAGATATACTGGGCCTGTTTGTGTTCTTTCTCTTTGTTTTTTTTTTTTTTTTTTTTGCCTGCTGTTATCTTCCTATGCACTAATAATTGTTCTATTTATTGGATTTTCTATCCATGAAAGCGATGTATCATTTGAAGTGTAGAACAACATAACCTATTCTGAATTCCATTTCCACCCAATAATACTGAATTTCTTTAAGCTCAACAAGTGTATAAGCGAGCAAAATTCTTTTTGTGCAGCAAAATACATAATTTATGAGTCTAAGCTGTTTTGTCCAATTGGATGACTTGGCTGATCGTCTGTTTGCACAAATTCTGGTAGAGCCATGAAACATCTTAAAGAAAGTGACATAGTGGGAAATTAATTATGGAAAATTACTTTTCAACTTCTACTGCAATATAGCAACCTTAATTTTCTACTCCTATTATTTTTGGAAATCGATTTTCATTGTTGATTTTCCGTAATTTACCCATTTGGTTGTAGTAACACAAATTTAGTGAATCAATGCAGCACTATGTATGGTTTGGAGATTAATGTATGTTTACCTTTTAGTAGTTTGACTAAAAAGCTAGTTAAGTACTATAAAATCCATATAGATATAAACTATAACTGAAGATAATATTCAGTCATTGGCAGCAAAGCCATGGGGAAATCTAACATTCTTGAAAGGTTGGTGGGTTCGGAATCTTTTTTGAGATGGACAATTTTTTTTTTTTACCAGATGTCCTTTCATGCTAGAGTGGGTTTATTTTGGAGAGTAGGAAGGGTGAGGGGAAATTTTGCATATTTTCGATAAGTTTTTTTTATGATTTTAAAGATCTAAGTTGCTAGAATTAAGGCGTATTAGGAGAAGTTTGAACACATTAATTTTATTGTCTATTCACCTATTGCTTTCAATGTTATAATTATTGGCCTACTTGCATTATCTACAATGCAAATTGGGCATAAAACCAGTGATTGAAAGCACAAATTTACAACATGATCCTGTTGCACTAAACAATAAGAAATGTATTATCTCAGAGGCGTGTTCGGAAAATACATGGCTTAAAAACTTGGATGGACTTTGAATTGCAGCAGAGATTGATCTCGAAGGTAAAATTTAAGATTACTTACATTTTTTTTGAACTAAAACACGATTTCTAACCTAGTAACTAATGGGATATTTGCCCGCTCTTTTTGCAGATTTTTGTGCCATGGGTTTACTGACAAAGGCATATACTGCTATACAAACAATTTGCTATATGTTATTGCTAGTATATGATCTGTGCGTTGCTCGTGGATGATGCTAAAAATGTAGTAATATTATCATCGTATAACCATGAATCTCGACATTTTTAATTAGTAACTTAAAAAGTTCTGATCTTGTCAGATGCTATTGTTTACAGGTTTCTGTAAATATGTATTAAGACTTAAGACAGATTATAAATTAAATATATTATCGACTATATAGTTGCAATGAGGAATTATGCAAAGAGGGTTATTATGGCAACCGCCTTACACCTTCGATATCCAATATACCAGAAGAATACGTTGTAACGGTATCTGGCTAATGTACGAACTAGAATGATTGTCAAGGTTAAAATAAATGAAATCAAATTATAATTCGTCCTATATGTCACCATGTATCAAACAAGATGCAATATCAACTTAGATATAAACATAATAGATAGTTAAATATAGCTCAATGAACTAAAAAAGATGTCAAATTGCAGGTTCACAAGAGTCATACAAAGGAAATAGAGGAGAGTTCATACATCATCAAAATAAACATGAAGGAAATGTTGGGAAACAATGGCTGAGTCGCGGACTAGGTCGCTTTCTTGAAGACGATTCAGCGATCTGGTCGGAGGTGCAAACCAGTTCGTTCCTTCGCCGCCGCCTCTAGGATAAAACAGCCTCAAAAACAATAACCGATTTTCTTGCACAACAAATCGGTGCAGATTTGCACTTTCTGAAAAAAATTGCTCGAAAATTTATGAGAAGAGAATTTTAATGGCGGCTGAGAGAAGAGAGAATTTTCAATTCGGTAGTCTTCTCGTCTGAGGCTAATGTCAATATATAGAATGAAAATTAGGGTTTGGGTTTACAGATTAGTGGGCTGCTAAAATTTGGGGGATATAATTTTTTTACCGTTGCAGAAATCTTTTTCCATAAAAACGGTTCGAAAAAGGCTAAGTTTTATGGTCCAAAAAATATAAGTGTCTACACCACAAAGCCCAAGCCCAAGCCCGAGCCCGAGCCCGAGCCGAGCCGGGCCGGGTCGAGTCGGTCGCGCGCGCGTGTGTGGTGGTCATATGATGCATGGTCTCCCTCCTCACAACAATGCATGTATTGGGAGCCCAAGGCCCCAACATGATTTCTTAGAAACAAGTATAAAAGCTTGCCTCTTCTATATAATCCCATGATGTGGGACTATTCCCATATAGGAGCCATTCTTACACTTATTCAAGATTTTTTAATAATTCACTTAATGTTTGTAAAACATTTCCAACAATCCCCCACTTGAATTTTTTAAAAAATATTTTCGAGTAGTTTCTTAAAAACATAAGAATGTGCATAAATAAAGGTGTGTTTCGACTTGAACCTTTGCATAGTGAATAAGATTCAGTTTTTACTAGAGTGACACGTAGTCTTGAACTCTATTCCTGACATCAAACCACACACAACCTTTTCTATAGTGCAATCAAATAAGCCCGTGCATTTATGGCCATGCACGTCTATCCTATTTTAGTGAATGCTCTAGAAGTTTTGCCCGAAACTCCATAGGAAACGACCACATTTCCACATTCACAAAGGTAAGTCTATCAAGAGCACTCCTGAAGGTAGGCACTCCACTCCACATAGAGTATAGATCTCATTAAGAGTTTCTATTAACTCATCCTCTAATCACTTCAGGAATACATGCTTCTTGGTTTATTAAATAGCATGTTCAACTCATATCACTACACAACTTGTTATTACCCATTGAACCTAGTTCTTGGGATCTCCAGTCATTTAGGTCGGGTTACCATTGTGCGTGAATCAACAATCTAAGGGCAATAGTCCCATTCTTTTAGAAGAGTTATGGACTTTCTCTCTGGACAGTCCTTTCGTCAAAGGATCTGCCAAATTTTCCTCACTACGTACATAATCCACTCTAACGGTACCTGTGGAAAGTAGTTCTCCAACCGTACTGTGCTTACGACGTATTTGTCGTCTCTTACTGTTATAATATCGGTTCTGAACTTTTGCAATAGCCGCGGTACTATCGCAGTGTATCAACACAGCCGGTATCGGTTTTTCCCATAAGGGAATCTCAGCTAGCAGATTTCTCAAGTACTCTGCCTCTTCACTAGCTGTAGCTAGTGCTATCATCTCAGACTCCATAGTAGACTGAGCCAAAATAGTCTGTTTCTTGGATTTCCAAGAAACAGCTCCTCCAGCGATGCTAAATATATAGCCACTGGTCGCTTTAGAATCATCAGATAAGGTATTCCAGTCTGCATCGGAATATCCTTCAAGTACAGCTGGAAACCTTTCATAATGTAATCCAAGGTTCATGGTTCGTTTAAGGTATCTAATTACCCTTTCAATAGCTTGCCAGTGCTCTATACTAGGTCCACTGGTAAACCTGCACAATAATCCCACGACATAGGCAATATCGGGTCTAGTACAATCAGTGGCATACCGAAGGCTGCCAATGATGCTCGCATAATCAGACTGTCTTACACCTTCACCAGTGTTCTTAAATAACTTTACACTGTGATCATATGGTGTATTTGCAGGTTTACAGTCAAAGTAATTATATTTCTTTAGTATCTTCTCAATGTAATGAGATTGATCCAAAGAAATTCCCTTTTCTGACCTAATAATCTTAATACCAAGGATTACACTCGCTTCACCTAGATCTTTCATATCAAAATTGACACTTAATAAGGATTTGACTGAGTTTATGGCATGAATATTTGACCCAAAAATGAGTAGGTCATCTACATAAAGGCATATAATAGTGCAAATGTCATTCTCAGATTTGTAATAAATGCATTTGTCACTTTCATTAACTTTAAAACCATTTGAAATGATTAAGTTATCAAATTTTTCATTCCATTGTTTAGGTGCTTGTTTTAAACCATATAATGATTTATCCAATTTACATACTTTATGTTCTTGACCATGTACTACAAATCCTTCAGGCTGGTCCATATAAATTTCTTCATCTAATTCACCGTTCAAAAAAGCAGTTTTAACATCCATTTGGTGTATAAGTAAATTATGAATGGAAGCAAGTGAGAT
Source organism: Allium sativum (assembly GCA_030737875.1). Taxonomy (NCBI): domain Eukaryota; kingdom Viridiplantae; phylum Streptophyta; class Magnoliopsida; order Asparagales; family Amaryllidaceae; genus Allium; species Allium sativum. The sequence goes on from CM060926.1 coordinate 537,947,567, forward strand.
TAATACCCGAATGGATGTTATTCTAGTTACAGGTGAAAAAGTGTCAAAGAAGTCTATATTTTCCTTTTGTTTAAAACCTTTAGCTACTAGTCGTGCTTTATATTTATCCATAGTGCCATCAGGTTTTAATTTCTTTTTAAGTACCCATTTACAGCCTATAGACTTACAACCAGGGGGTAAATCTACCAAGTGCCAAGTCTTATTGGATTCTAAAGAATCCATCTCATCGTTTATAGCCTCTTGCCAGAAATCGGCATCTAAAGAAGATAAGGCTTCTTGGAGGTTTATAGGATCCTCCTCAATAGTAAAAGCACAAAAATCTGAACCAAAGTCTTTTATGGTTCTTGCTCTTTTACTTCTTCTAGGTTCAGCTTCAGAATTTTCATTAAGTTCTGTTCTAATAGGCATATTTGAAGTGCCCCCACTATTCCTTAATTTGAAAGGAAATTTAGTTTCATAAAAATCGGCATCATTTGATTCAATTATATTATGTGCATTAAGGTCATAAAATCGATATGCTTTGCTATTAATAGCATAGCCTATAAATGCACATTCATATGCTCTACTTGCCAATTTTATTCTCTTAGGGTCTGGAATGCGAACATATGCTAAACAACCCCAAGTTCTAAAGTATGAGACATTGGGTTTATGATTCTTTAAAATTTCATAAGGTGAAATTTTATTCGTAGATTTAGGGATTCTATTCAGAACGTAGCATACAGTCAATAAAATATCCCCCCACTAATGTTTTGCTACACCAGAATTTAATAATATGGCAACTACTAGCTCGGTAAAGGTCCTATTTTTCCTTTTTGCTTTACCGTTCATTTCAGGTGAGTAGGGTGCAGTTCTCTCATATACTATACCATGTTGTTTATAGAAATCCAGAATAGAATTAGATTCATATTCTGTTCCTCTATCACTACGAAGTCTCTTAATTTTTCTATTTGCTTGATTCTCAATCTCAGTTTTGAATGTTTTAAACATGTCAAAAGCATCACTTTTATTTTTCATAAGATATACATATGTGAAATCAGAGCAGTCATCAATAAAAGTGATAAAATAACGATGTCCCTGTCTAGTTAAAGTGCCATCAAGTTCACATATGTCAGAATGAATCAAGTCTAAGGGTTCAGAAACTCTATCAACAGATTTGTGAGGTTTCTTTGTGATTTTAGCTTGTGTACAGAATTCACATTTATCAGATTCAGATTCTGTCATTTTAGGTACCATATCTAGGGTGCTCATGTTACGAATGATTCGATTATTAACATGACATAATCTAGAATGCCAGATATTAAAATCACACAACATGTAAGCAGAAGTAGTCACTTTATTAGATTCAAAATTCAGTTTAAACATACTGTAACAACCCGTATTTCGATAACATGATTAAAGACGAGAATCAAGGCAGAATTTAATTTTAAATTCTAAATCAAGTGAAACGGGCTATGCCATTGCGTTCGTCTCGGAAAAATACGCGAAATAGAGTCCGAGTTTTCGAAAATCGGAGTCCGTATGACCAAGATATGGCCTCGCGAAGTTTCACGAAAAATTCCCAAATTAAAGTATACTTAATTAAGTGAAATGGGTTGCGCAGAGAAATATATATATATTGATATATATATATATATATAATTGAAAATTAAATAAATAAATATGCAAAAATGTTCAAAACAGCGAATTGGGATAGGGGAATAACCGAACCGGCCGATTTTTGAGGTCGACCCGAGCCCGTTGGGTCGACTAGGGGTTAATCCAGGGTGTTTGGCTGTCAACCCGTGGGCCGATTCGCTCAAATGCAGATTTTGCATTTGGATGGTTCTCATGGTTCATCTTTAATCTAAAGGCCCTAAATGGTTCCTACACTTGACTTCTTCCCCAAGACATGCTTTGATGGCTTGGATTGAATCTAGGTTTAATCCTATGGCCTAAAACACTTGCCTAATCTATAAATAAGACCCTAACCTATCCTAAATCCTCATTATTCATTCATGCAACTAAACTATGGCAAAATTCCTACTCTCATGGCCTCCACTCAACTATCCGAGCCTCCACTTCATTTCTATGAGAGGTTTCATGATCATGAGAGTCCCTATGTTAGTACGAGAGCTTCTCAAGTTGATTTCAAGGCTAAAGCTTTGATCTTTGTTCATAAAGATGGGTTTTTTATTGATTTGGAGTGTTCATCTTTGGGTTTTTGGGTGATGGCATGCATAGGCTTCATCACAAGCTTTAGTTTAATCGATTTAGGCCTTCATAGCTATGTAAGCCCTTCCCTACTCTTAGATATTAACTATGAAGTTAAATGTTCATGTTGAAAGTTTGGGTTTGATTAATTGGAATGATGCATGCTATCATGTTATGCAAGTTTATGAAGTCATTATCTTGATCTTATGAGCTAAAAGCCACAACCTTTATGTTGAAATGTTGCATTATGCAACATGAGAATCTTCATAATCATTATGTCAACTTGCATATGAAGTCATAATCCTTATATGATGATATATGCGAGTTTCTAGCCATCATTCCATGTCTTTTGTCACCATGATTTGCTTATGTACCAAGTTTGGGTTGATGCATGTTTTTGAGGCTTAAGAATGTAACATGCAAGCTAATGAACACATTTGTGCCTCATTTGCCACCATGATTAACTTGTGGCTTAATACCCATTTTTGTCATTCCTTTGCCAAGTCTCTTCTTTTAATCCATCACGTTGTTGCGAACGTATATGCTAGTTTAAAAAGCGTTGGGGTCACATTATGGGGAAACATAATGACATGAATATGACTTGGGTAAATGGGTATAAACATGACAACATGTAACGTTAAATATGACATGTGTTTATACTTGAAAACATGACTTGAAATATAACATGGAAGTTGTAACACCCCACCTCCGCTAGGGTCACTCTTTCGGGGGCACTAGCTTCTGGGGGGTGTTAGAACTGGGTAAGCATGCATAATGATATATCAAGGCAGAACAGGAACATAAACATATATGTAAAATAGAGTAAATGAGAATAAAACAGCGGAATATCTCAAACCATCTCAAAACAAGTCTAGTACATCATAAAGTCATCTGCCAAAATAAATATGTCTAGTACAACATAAACAGAAATACTGAAATACATAGTGCTATCCCCAAAAATAAAAGTGACAAGCCATAGCGAGCTCAGTATCCAGACATACATGAGCTATCCAGCGAACAAGCAAGCAATCCAAGCTAAGCACCACTGTTCCCTCCCTGAGAACCTGGGGGGGGGGGGAACGGAAGAAAAGAAGAGAAAGAAAACATGTCAGTCAAAAAGACTGGTAAGCCCTACTACGATCAGTCTATAAACTAATAAAGCTAACATCATGATGGAAACTGGGATGAATATACTGGAAATAGATAAAGGTGTCATCACATAAAGAAGATTAAGCTTTGCACCACAGTGTACTAGCAAACTAACATAACAGGTATTGATCCCTCAGCCCAAAACTTTGGCCCAATAGCAAGAGGTGACCTTGATACAAGGTCCAGCCCAACGGTCTAATCGATCGGCTCCCTATAAACCTAACACGTCAAGTGTTGGTGTCCATACGGCCCACATATGGATGTAGTCAGACTGTGGTGGGTCCACCTTTGGGTGTATCAAGCCCTCGGGTGTCAACCCCAGACACCTAAGCAATAATGCACAGTCTAAACCTACTGGTACCCGTGCCTCGAGTTTGTCCAACACCGAACTACGTGCACGTCCGTAGCCCGCCTGGACCCGCACCGCTGTACCACTCAGCCGTCGCTTTGGTCGCTTACATCAGTCCAGTAATCGTGCCCCGCCCTAGCCTAGCCTCTAGGGTTGTAAATGATACCAAACTGGGATTACTGCTGGAACAGACCACGTTGCTAGGGTTTTCTAAGAGGGTTAAGTGTGGTTTAACCCCTCACTAATCATGGATTAAATTAGCTAAGTGTAACCAACAGTTCACCACTTAACCCCATTTAATCCCTCGTATCCCCAAATTGGTTAAGTATTAGTGGGCCATGACTTAACCCTAATCATGAGGCATTAATTTAATTGTACCTTAACCTCTCACATTAGACTTTGTTGCGGTTACTAGTTAAGCCGGGCGGGTCCGGGTAGCTTTACACCACAACTTGGTCTAACCTCGGGTCCCAGGTACACATGACCAACTTCTCACATTGGGTCCTATTGTTTGTAGCAACTAGTTATGCCGGTCGGTTCCGGGTAGGTTTACGCTACAAACTCAACCCAACCTCGAGTTGGCCACACATGTTTTCTAAGTGTCATGTCCACTTTATTTCAAACCATAATTACAAGTTTAACTTGGGTAGACCTAACTTAATAGGTAAATTCCCAAGGGGTAGACCTAACTTAATAGGTAAATTCCCAATCTTATATTTTCATGTATTTTAAGTTTTACCCAAAAACCCCCCAACGTCATTCTATCGCTTACATATTCGTCATAACGCATAAAGGATAGAAAGAGGGAACTTGGCACAACATACATGATACATCTTACATATCATAATAAGCATGCATAACATGTTGGACTTGCATAACTTAGCATAGTGAACTTGCATAACTTGTTAAACTTGCAAATCATAGCATAGTGAACTTGCATAAACATGCATAACTTGTTAAACTTGCAAATCATGGCATAGTGAACATGCATAAACATGCATAACTTGTTAAACTTGCAAATCATGGCATAGTGAACATGCATAAACATGCATAACTTATTAAACTTGCAAATCATGGCATAGTGAACATGCATAAACATGCATAACTTATTAAACTTGCAAATCATGGCATAGTGAACATGCATAAACATGCATAACTTATTAAACATGCATAACATAGCATAGTGTACTCGCATAAGCATGCATAACTTATTAAACATACAAAAATCCCAACTTTCATCACATATTAACTTTAGAGTTTCTACAATGAAGGTAAGAGGGCTTACAAATATTATGAAGACACAAATCTACTAATAAAGATTGAGAAGCCCTTTTATGCAAGCAAATAAAACCCCAAACAAGCTCCAATTAACAAAAATCCCAAAAACTCTAGCTTAGCAAGTAAAGCTTACAACTTGATGATGTATGCAAGCTAATGATCATTCATACAACTTAGAAAAGCTTGTATGAACACCAAAATCTTAATAGAAATGATTTTTGAAGAGGGTGGAGGCTAGGGTTCTTAGGTGGAGGCCATTTGAGATTTCAATTTGACATAGTTTGGTTGCTAGAGTGAATAATGAGGCTTTAGGGTAGGATTAGGAGCTTATTTATAGAAGATTAGAGTGTTTTTAGCCCTAGGATTAACCCTAGGTTAGTTTAGGCCCGTCAGATTTAGGAATTCTCTAGAACCAAGCCACAAGACCAAGCCCAAATCAAAATGGTGCGCCAGGCAAAACTGCCTGGCCACCCCGTGTCGACAGGGCTGTCGACAGTGCAGTCGACACCCTAGGACCCCTGTCGACATGCCTGTCGACATGGGGGCCCTGGCGGGAGTTTTCCCGCCTGACACCAATCAGCCCTAATCCCTGTTTTTAATTTGAAATTTAAATCTGTTTTTAACATAGAAATTTCTGAAAACTTCAATGGGCCTTAACTGGGTCATACGGACTCCGATTTTCGAAAACTCGGACTCTATTTCGCGTATTTTTCCGAGACGAACGCAATGGCATAGCCCGTTTCCCTTGATTCAGATTTTAGAATTTAATTCTGCCTCGATTTATGTTATAACAGGTTATTGAAAATACGGGTTGTTACATTCTCCCCTCCTTAAAGGATTTCGTCCCCGAAATCTTCAAGTTAGGAAGAACATATCCTACCATCCAACATCCATCTACTCAAAACATCATCCACGAGCAACCATTGTCCTTAAAAGATTCTAAATGCTGTATGAACATATGCATAAGTGTGTGTATATGTACCTATCTAATGCAAAGATCGATGCAAAATATGTTAGTGAAATGTATCCATATGTATGCAAATCCCTAACATAATGTATAATATCTACATGCGTGCTCAATCATACATCCATATGCAACATCCATGTGATTGCATACAAATTTCATCCAAGAATAAGCATAAACACTCATGCACATGCAATATGAGGAGTGTGTGAGCCGATCTGGTGCCTAATGTGTATCATGCATCCACAAGCAACCACTTGCAAACACTTGCAACCACTTGCAACCATCGATCATAACATGTCTCAAACACATGTTTCATCCAAAGGGTTTCTATCTAAGGTTCTTATGACAAGATTAGCACGATACTTAGATAAACCTGGATAGCAAAGAGAAAGATATACTAACAAAGGAAAGAGATTGAGAGTGTACCCTCAAAAAGGAATGGATAAAGCCCACGCATCTTCTCCTCGGTTTCCCAAGTTGCGTCTTCATCGGCTTCACCCCATTGAACCTTCACCAACCTGACCTCACGATTCCTTAACTTCTTGGTCTCCGTCCCCAAGATACGAATCGGAGCTCTCCTCAAAGTTGCTTCTTTCTCTACTTCCACGTCTTCAAGAATGCTAGGTTCAACCACCTCAGCGGACTCATGTAGGCACTTCCGGAGATGCGAGACATGAAAGACATTATGCACTCCGGACAACTTCTCGGGCAATTGCACTTTATAAGCCATCTTCCCAATTCTCTCTATGATAGGGAAGGGTCCAACAAATCTCGGTGCCAACTTCCCAACAGCTCCAAATCGGACCACATTCCGCAAAGGAGAAACCTTTACGAAAACCATGTCCCCAACCTCAAACTCCAAATCGGATCTCCGCTTATCTGCATAGGATTTCTGTCGGTCTTGGGCCGCTTTCATCCGTCTTCTAATCAATTCGACCTTCTCGGATGTATCTCTAATCATGTCGGGTCCAAGTACAAGCTTATCTGTAGTCTCCCACCAACATGTGGGTGACTTGCACGGCCTCCCATATAAAGCTTCAAATGGTGCCATCCCTATGCTCGCCTGATAACTGTTATTATATGCAAACTCAACAAGAGGAAGATGGTCTTCCCAAGCACCACCAAAATCCAGGATACAAAGCCTCAACAAGTCCTCAAGTACCCTATTCACCCTTTCTGTTTGGCCGTTTGTTTGTGGGTGATAGGCCGTACTCAGGTTCAACCTTGTGCCCATAGCTTCCTGCAAACTGTTCCAGAACTGACTAGTAAAGATGGGGTCTCGGTCACTGACTATGCTGGAAGGAACTCCATGTAGTCGTACTATCTCACGAAGATATACTGATGCTAGTCCAGATGCGGTCCTTTTGCTCTTCACCGGAATGAAATGAGCACTCTTCGTAAGCCTATCTACAATGACCCAAATGCTTGTATTCCCCTTCCTTGACCTTGGAAGCCCATCAATAAAGTCCATAGAAATACTCTCCCACTTCCATAGCGGGACCTCTAGCGGCTGCAATAGCCCACCGGGCTTCTTTGATTCAGCTTTTACTCTCTGACAAATAACACATCTCGAGACAAACTCGGCCACATCCTTCTTCATTCCAGGCCAGAAGAAAATACGCTTCATATCCTTATACATCTTATCACCGCCTGGATGTATAGTCAACTTGGAGCGATGTGCTTCCTCAAGAACTTTCCTCACCAAGTCTCCCACCATCGGAACACAAAGCCTTCCATCTCTCCTCAGCCAACCCTTATCATCTATAGAATATCGAGCAAGGTGACTAGACGTCTCCCCTCGAATCAGCTTATCCATGATCTCAATTATCTGAGGGTCTTCCTTCTGCGAAGCCCCAACTTGATCCAGAAGGGTAGGCCTGAGCTCTAGAGATGCCAAAGAACCGGTCATTGACTCAACTGTCAAAGAAAAATCAAAGGTTGCCAAGAACTCTAAATTCTTCATCTCAACAAATAGAGGACTTAATGTCAACCTTTTCCTACTCAACGCATCCGCTACAACATTCCCCTTGCCAGGGGTATAGGCTATATCAAAATCATAGGAAGCCAAGAATTCCATCCATCTCTGCTGCCTCAAGTTCAGATCCTTCTGCGAAAAGAGATACTTCAAAGACTTATGATCAGTATATAGCTCAAATCTCTCTCCCAGAAGATAATGACGCCAAGCCTTGAGTGCATATACAATCGCTGCCAGCTCTAGATCATGGGTGGGATAATTCTTCTCATGCACCTTAAGTTGCCTCCCACCAAAACATATAACTCTGCCCTCTTGCATCAGAACGACGCCCAATCCCGTGCCACAAGCATCAGTGTACACGGTAAATATCTTAGCACCATCGGGTAAGGCTAGAACTGGTGCTGAGGTAAGGGCTCTCTTGAGTCTCTGAAAAGCAAGCTCACAATCCATATCCCAAGCAAAAACTAGGTTCTTCTTCGTCAACTTAGTAAGAGGAGCGGATATCTTCGCGAAGTCCTTGATGAACTTCCGGTAAAAACCTGCAAGACCCAGAAAGCTTCTCACCTCGGTTGCATTCCTTGGAGTCTTCCAATCCTGAACTGCAACCACCTTAGCGGGATCCACCGCTAAGCCTTGCTTGGATACGATATGCCCAAGGAATCTGACTTCCCTTCTCCAAAAGTGGCACTTGGAGAACTTGGCCTTTAGCTGATGCGCTCTAAGCGTATCCATCACCTCTACCAGATGCCTTGCGTGCTCTTCTTCATCCTTGGAGAAGACCAGAATATCATCCACAAAGACCACGACAAACTTATTCAAGAACTCCCGAAACACCCTACTCATCAAGTCCACAAAATACGCGGGTGCATTCGTCAAACCGAACGGCATAACAAGCCATTCAAAGAATCCGTCTGGAGTTCTGAATGCAGTCTTGTCTATACTATCTTCAGCCACTCTGAGCTGATGAAATCCGGTAGCAAGATCAAGCTGAGAGAAAACAGAAGCACCAACAAGCTGGTCAAAGAGATCATCGATCCTCGGTAACGGGTGTCTGTTCTTCTTAGTCAGCTTATTCAATTCTCTATAATCCACACAGAGTCGAAGAGAGCCATCTGCCTTAGTAGCAAACACCACAGGCGCTCCCCATTCGGATATACTTCTTCTGATGAAGTTCTTCTCAAGCAATTCTTTCACTTGCTTGCTCAGCTCCCGTCTCTCACGCGGAGCCATGTGCCGAACGGGCAAAGAAACAGGCTTAGCATTATCCACCAGATAAATGCGAAAATCAATCTCTCGTTTCGGGGGCAACCCCTTAACTTCTTCCAAAACATCTGGATAATCTCGGACCACCCTTACAGACTGAAGGGCTTCCTCTGACGAGTCGAGAGATTCAAGATAGCACAACATGACGGGATTCTTCGGATTGCATGAAATTTCTAAGGTGTTGCCAAGGCGAGTCACAAGCCTCACAACCCTATGCTCACAATCCAGAATGGCCCCATATCGGGACAACCAATCCATGCCCAGTATCAATCCGTATCCCCTGAAACCAAGAACATATGCGCTACACAAGAACTCTACGCTGAGTATAGAGATCCTCAGATCCTCACATATCATAGATAGATGAGCAGAACCCCCAATGGGATTCGAAACACAAACGGGATCGTCCACTAAGCTAGTACTAAGGTGCAAGCTATCAACAAGATCAGATGAAATAAAGTTATGTGATGCACCAGAATCAAACAAAGTACGGACTGGAAGATCAGAAACATAAACAAGGTTCTCAACAGAAACACTACCTCGGTCGGGAACTGGAGCGGTGTTGAGAACATGAACTTGCCCTCTTGAAGGTCCAGCCTGTCCTTTCTTCTTCGGGCACTCCTTGCTGAAGTGTCCAGTCTCACCACAGGAAAAGCATCCACCACTAAGCTTCCTTTTCTTCTTCCTACAATCCTTAGCAAAGTGTCCAGGCACACCACAGTAATTGCACTTTCCCTTGCCTTTGTTGTTGTTGTTGTTCCCCTTCTTGTTCTTGCCCTGATTCCCCTGGCTGCTTTGACCACCTTGATTGCCTTTGCCTTGAGAATCAGTCTTCTTTGCTTGAGTATCACTCGACTTGACCTCCTTCTTTCCATCTCCCTGAAGCAGAGTCATATTGACCAAACTCTCAAAAGTAGCCCCATGCGGAATATGTGACATTGCCAAGCCCTGCAGCGGCTCATTCAACCCTCTAGCAAATCGAAGAGCCTTCTTCTCCGGAGTGTTCACCATATCCAAACCAAAACGGGCCAGCTGATTAAACTTGTTCACATACTCCTTAACAGACATATCACCTTGCTTTAATGCAATGAACTTCTCCATCTGTAAATTCGCCTCAGTAGAAGATAGAAACTTGGTCACAAATCTAGCCCTCAAATCGGCCCAAGTCTCAACGGGCCTCGTCCCATTGGTGACCTCCCACCAATAGGCCGCTTCATCCTTCAAAAGCCACACTGTCAATAAGATCTTCCTCTCGTCATCAATCCCAAAGATAGCAAACAAGTCCTCAGTGTCTTTCAGCCAATTCCTAGCTTCAACAAAAGATTCCGTGCCTAGGAAATTCTTGCCTCCCATTGCCTTGAAGTCTTTACAAACCTTCGTGAACTCAATCTGAGGATGCTGAGGGGGAGGAGGAGGAAGAGGAGCCTCAGCAACAGGAGGGGGAGGCACATTAGCAACGGGAGGAGGAATATTAACTGCTGGAGGGACCACCGGAGGAGGGACATTAGCAACGGGAGGAGGAATATTAACATTAGGGGGAGGATTCTCAACTACAGGAGGAGGAGTGGGAGTAGGGTTTGCGGGGCCGGCTGCTGCCCTAGCTTCTAGAAGTCTCCTATACCAGAGTGGCACATTTACTCCATCCGAGATGGCAAGATCATCAGCCATACTGAAACGAAGGATAAGATAAGATTAGGTCAAGGGAACGAAGGATAACGCTAATGGCTTTTTTTTGGGGAATAGCCCTTTAAAATACTAGACTTTTCTTTAGAAAATACTTTATACTTGTTTTGAAAATAGTTTTTCAAAAGTCTTTTTAAAAACTTTTTGTCCTTTCTCGTAAACCTTATGCTCTGATACCAAATTTGTAACACCCCACCTCCGCTAGGGTCACTCTTTCGGGGGCACTAGCTTCTGGGGGTGTTAGAACTGGGTAAGCATGCATAATGATATATCAAGGCAGAACAGGAACATAAACATATATGTAAAACAGAGTAAATGAGAATAAAACAGCGGAATATCTCAAACCATCTCAAAACAAGTCTAGTACATCATAAAGTCATCTGCCAAAATAAATATGTCTAGTACAACATAAACAGAAATACTGAAATACATAGTGTTATCCCCAAAAATAAAAGTGACAAGCCATAGCGAGCTCAGTATCCAGACATACATGAGCTATCCAGCGAACAAGCAAGCAATCCAAGCTAAGCACCACTGTTCCCTCCCTGAGAACCTGGGGGGGAACGGAAGAAAAGAAGCGAAAGAAAACAGGTCAGTCAAAAAGACTGGTAAGCCCTACTACGATCAGTCTATAAACTAATAAAGCTAACATCATGATGGAAACTGGGATGAATATACTGGAAATAGATAAAGGTGTCATCACATAAAGAAGATTAAGCTTTGCACCACAGTGTACTAGCAAACTAACATAACATGTATTGATCCCTCAGCCCAAAACTTTGGCCCAATAGCAAGAGGTGACCTTGATACAAGGTCCAGCCCAACGGTCTAATCGATCGGCTCCCTATAAACCTAACACGTCAAGTGTTGGTGTCCATACGGCCCACATATGGATGTAGTCAGACTGTGCTGGGTCCACCTTTGGGTGTATCAAGCCCTCGGGTGTCAACCCCAGACACCTAAGCAATAATGCACAGTCTAAACCTACTGGTACCCGTGCCTCGAGTTTGTCCAACACCGAACTACGTGCACGTCCGTAGCCCGCCTGGACCCGCACCGCTGTACCACTCAGCCGTCGCTTTGGTCGCTTACATCAGTCCAGTAATCGTGCCCCGCCCTAGCCTAGCCTCTAGGGTTGTAAATGATACCAAACTGGGATTACTGCTGGAACAGACCACGTTGCTAGGGTTTTCTAAGAGGGTTAAGTGTGGTTTAACCCCTCACTAATCATGGATTAAATTAGCTAAGTGTAACCAACAGTTCACCACTTAACCCCATTTAATCCCTCGTATCCCCAAATTGGTTAAGTATTAGTGGGCCATGACTTAACCCTAATCATGAGGCATTAATTTAATTGTACCTTAACCTCTCACATTAGACTTTGTTGCGGTTACTAGTTAAGCCGGGCGGGTCCGGGTAGCTTTACACCACAACTTGGTCTAACCTCGGGTCCCAGGTACACATGACCAACTTCTCACATTGGGTCCTATTGTTTGTAGCAACTAGTTAGGCCGGTCGGTTCCGGGTAGGTTTACGCTACAAACTCAACCCAACCTCGAGTTGGCCACACATGTTTTCTAAGTGTCATGTCCACTTTATTTCAAACCATAATTACAAGTTTAACTTGGGTAGACCTAACTTAATAGGTAAATTCCCAAGGGGTAGACCTAACTTAATAGGTAAATTTCCAATCTTATATTTTCATGTATTTTAAGTTTTACCCAAAAACCCCCCAACGTCATTCTATCGCTTACATATTCGTCATAACGCATAAAGGATAGAAAGAGGGAACTTGGCACAACATACATGATACATCTTACATATCATAATAAGCATGCATAACATGTTGGACTTGCATAACTTAGCATAGTGAACTTGCATAACTTGTTAAACTTGCAAATCATAGCATAGTGAACTTGCATAAACATGCATAACTTGTTAAACTTGCAAATCATGGCATAGTGAACATGCATAAACATGCATAACTTATTAAACTTGCAAATCATGGCATAGTGAACATGCATAAACATGCATAACTTAATAAACTTGCAAATCATGGCATAGTGAACATGCATAAACATGCATAACTTATTAAACATGCATAACATAGCATAGTGTACTCGCATAAGCATACATAACTTATTAAACATACAAAAATCCCAACTTTCATCACATATTAACTTTAGAGTTTCTAAAATGAAGGTAAGAGGGCTTACAAATATTATGAAGACACAAATCTACTAATAAAGATTGAGAAGCCTTTTATGCAAGCAAATAAAACCCCAAACAAGCTCCAATTAACAAAAATCCCAAAAACTCTAGCTTAGCAAATAAAGCTTGCAACTTGATGATGTATGCAAGCTAATGATCATTCATACAACTTAGAAAAGCTTGTATGAACACCAAAATCCTAATAGAAATGATTTTTGAAGAGGGTGGAGGCTAGGGTTCTTAGGTTGAGGCCATTTGAGATTTCAATTTGACATAGTTTGGTTGCTAGAGTGAATAATGAGGCTTTAGGGTAGGATTAGGAGCTTATTTACAGAAGATTAGAGTGTTTTTAGTCCTAGGATTAACCCTAGGTTAGTTTAGGCCCGTCAGATTTAGGAATTCTCTAGAACCAAGCCACAAGACCAAGCCCAAATCAAAATGGTGCGCCAGGCAAAACTGCCTGGCCACCCCGTGTCGACAGGGCTGTCGACAGGGCAGTCGACACCCTAGGACCCCTGTCGACATGCCTGTCGACATGGGGGCCCTGGCGGGAATTTTCCCGCCTGACACCAATCAGCCCTAATCCCTGTTTTTAATTTGAAATTTAAATCTGTTTTTAACATAGAAATTTCTGAAAACTTCAATGGGCCTAAACTGGGTCATACGGACTCCGATTTTCGAAAACTCGGACTCTATTTCGCGTATTTTTCCGAGACGAACGCAATGGCATAGCCCGTTTCCCTTGATTCAGATTTTAGAATTTAATTCTGCCTCAATTTATGTTATAACAGGTTATTGAAAATACGGGTTGTTACAGAAGTTGACATGTAAGTATGCATAAAAACATAAGCTTGGGAACTTACCTATTAAGTTAGGTCTACCCATTGGGAATTTACCTATTAAGTTAGGTCTACCCAATTGCTTGAAAACTTGACTATGAACATGACACTAGACTAAACATGAAAGTGGCCAACTCGAGGTTGGGTTGAGTTTGCAACGTAAAACTACCCGGAACCGACCGGTCTAACTAGTAGTTGCAAACAATAGGACCCAATGTGAGAAGTTGGTCATGTTGTGCTTGAACCCGAGGTTAGATCCAAGTTGTGGTGTAAAGCTACCCGGAACCGACCGGCTTAACTAGTAATCACAACAAAGTCTAATGTGAGAGGTTGGGGCGCATTAAGTAATTAATGCCACATGATAGGGTTAAGTTAATTTGATTAATGACTCTTAACCAAATATGACATGGGTAAATGGGTTAAGTAAATTGGTTAGGCTAATGATACTTAACAAAACATGACAAGGTTGGGTAGGTTAAGTGATTTGATTTGCCTAATGACGCTTAACCATTTTTATACGACTAGTAGACGGGGATTAAGTTAACCAACACTTAATCAATCCAACATGATAATTTGGCAAGGTTAAGTAAGTTTTCTTAATGACACTTAACCATACAAGATGATTAGGGGATGGGGTTAAGTAATTTGCACCTAACTAATCCGACACGGTAATTAGATGGGGTTAAGTAATCCACACTTAACTAATCTAAACACGGTAATTCGATGGGGTTAAGTTAAACACTTAACCAATTTAAACTCGGTAATTCAATGAGGTTAAGTAACCAATACTTAACCAACTTAACGTGATAATTTAATGGGGTTAAGCAACTTATACTTAACCAATTATACATGATGATTTGATGGGGTTAAGTAACTTACACTTAACCAATCTAATACGCGGACCTGATAAGGTTAAGTCACAAGACCTTTTTAGAATATACTTAACCATTGTAGTACGATTAGAGGATGGGGTTAAGCCAACCTATACTTAACCAATCCGACTCGATAATTTGATGGGATTAAGATAATCTATGCTTAATTGATCTAGCAAGATAATCCGATAAGATTAAGGTAAGCTAGTACTTGACCAATTTGACTTGATAGGGTTAAGTCATGAGCCACTGGGTACACTTAACCAACTTGTGGGACTAAGTCTTGAACTTAAATACTTAGCCAATCTTTGACGTGATTCGTGGGCGGGTTAAGTCATGGACTTGAATGATAACACTTAACCCAATAGACAAACCCTAGCTAGAAGAACTAGGTAGAAAACCGTGGTTAATCAAGGATAACGGGAAAGGAAGCTAAGTGGTAAACCTTAGTTAAGGGTAACTAAGTAATAATTCTTAGCTAAGGACATAGGACTAATTCTCAAAACGATGAGTAACCTGATACGGTAGGTCATCGCTTAGTATACGAGGGGGAGCAAGTTATCTGACTTGGATAAAAGCTCCAGCGCACTGGGTGCCGAAGTGGAAGCTTCGGGGGACGTGAGGATATTCTTGGGATCCCTCTGTGGGCTGCCAGGTAATTATACTAGGCCCATGAGAGGTTAAGGTCTGCGTTAGAAGGACCAAGAGTATGCCTTGGTTGCTATGCGAGCAACCTAAAGACTGGGATGGATTAGCGTGGAGTCGACGATTCTTGTTTTTGCCCTGGATAGCACATCGTCGACTACCTACCATCTTTAGTCAATCGTGTACGTGCGGAAAGGCAGGGAACCCCCAACAGACCATGTGCTTGCTATCGAGTCATGGGTGAGGTTGGCCCGTAGGAAAGTGGGCTATAGTGGGGCCGGGGAGTGGTTCTTATACATGATTTTTCTTGGATTGCCTTTCAGTAGTTGAGGGAGGGGTCACGTGGGACCATAGCCACGGGTACAAAAACAGACCTTGATATCTGCATCGGCAGACGATTTAAAGCTCCCGACCGAGTTCCGTATTTCTTGATTTGCCCTGGCACGGAACTCGGATGGCACATTGGGGAACATGTGCATCTAGACATGGAAAACGATTCACGATACATACGTGGGATCAAGGGCGCGGTTGACGGGTGGCGTAATCCCTAGTGGTCCTGGGTGGCCAAAACCCAAACCGAGACACGGAAACGTTCATTAGGTAGCATAATCCCTAGCGGTCCTAGGTGGCATAAATCCTAAGTGGACGCGCGATAGTTCATGGTAAGGAAACACAACTAGATCAAGGGTTGCAGTCCAAAACAACTTCAAGGATAAACCGTTTACATGGGAAAGCCCGTACAGCCTACGGCAAAGGACTGAACTTATACATGGAAAGAAACATATGAGTTGAGTAACCTATATATGCGGCATATTAGGTTGACATGGACCATTACACGACTTTTGAGTAAGGGTCATTCACGGATAACACGTAATACAGTTGGGGTACTAGTACGGTAGGTGCAGAGCAGATGTACAGGATAGATACCATGGGACGTTATACGTGATAGATATCTTGGGGATATTATACTTGATAGAAACCTGACGATGTGATACCTTGTTTTATCTTGACATCGTAATTTATCATGACACCTTAGTTTACCTGAGTTCAGTAGTTCATCCTGTTATTTTGATTTAGCTTATCCATCTTGTTATCATGCTTATGTTCATCTCAGTTTCTCATGTCAGTTAACTTTACTAGTTTTTATACTAATAGTAGATAGGGCTTACTCAGTCTTTTTGACTGACCCGTTTTGTTTCGCCTCTTTTCTTCCGTTTCCCCCCCCCCCCCAGGTTACAGGGAGGAAATACTATTGTTTAGTTCGGACTTCTTCTGCTTGAAGGTCATCATGGATGGCTTGGACTTCTCTTGGCTATGGCTACTTTACTGTTTTTACTTGGGGAATAATTTATGAAAAAGTCTTTATGCTTCTTTATTATTGCAAGACAGGTTTTGATGTACTCTGATGTAAAAGGCTTTAGACCTTAATTATTAATATTTATGAAAGTTTGATTTTACTTCCGCTATGTTATATGTTCTGTCTTGTGATATTTCTGTGCATGTTTACCAATAATGCCCCTCTAAAGCTAGTGCATTCCTTTGCGAGTGACCCTAGCGGAGGCGGGGTGTTACATTTGGTATCAGAGCAGAAGGTTACCAGACTGGGCAAAAGTTTTTAAAGACCTTCTGAAAACTATTTGAAAATCGTTTATAAAGAAGCATTTTTCAAGAAAATTTTCTTTTAAAAGAAAAAGGCTATTCCCCAAAGGTCATTAGCACTATCCTTGTTTCCTTAATTGAATCTCTTTTCTTTCCTCCATCTGTAGTCACAGTGGTTTTAACTGCGACTAGTCTTTTCTATCTACGAAAGTGTTTTCCTTACGATGGAGGTGGTTCTCGAGAGACCAGTGGCCGCGTTATAAGAAAGGATAGTGAGGAAGAGGATAAAGGATACGAGCTTAAGGAAGAACAACTTGTTGGTATGGCTTAGTCCTCAAAGGAGGGAGAAAGAGGAACAATAAAACCCATGACGAGAGAGTACCTTTGGCATGGTAAAACGGGGTGGATAGTTAAGTATTATGGGACAAGGACAAGATCATCGGGAGGGTAATAGTGTGCTCTCATTTCTAGGGTACCTCGGAAGGAGGGTAACGATCTTGTTAAAAGTTTAGCTCTTCTTTTCTATCATCCCGCCAAGACTTTGTTTTGATCCCCGCTTCATTTAAGTTTGCTTCGATAGTTGAGTCTCTGCACCTTAAGTACTAGCGTAATAGAGAATCCCATTCTTGTCTCAAAGTCCTATTGGAGAATCAGTCCATTTATACATGACTTGTTTGGATTTGGGAATGTCTATGCCAAGTGTTGAGTTTGGAAATAATGCTTATGTTTATAAGCTAAGGATGGATTCTAGGGATGAAGTGGTTATCCAGTAGGGGGTGCCACTCTCGGTTTTGATAGGAGGGTAGTTAGACCTTTTGACTAGCCTTGGTAATGCCCTCGAAGTATCGGGTAACCTTTTTGAGGTTCTGTCATGACTAGTTACTTAGAATCCCTTGATGCCTTTATTGGAAATTTGAAGCCCGATCGAGTGGTGTTCGCCAATAAGATGGATGGTTTACTTCATTTATGCATGGGTTATAGAGATCATCCTAGTAAGTGCGCATGATAACCTGGTTGACATCTGTTTACTTTCAAGAGAAAGTTCTTCTACATGGAATACCTTATAATATATAAACGAGATCCAAGGTTCACTAGTGAATTTTGGAAAGATTGCATGAGATCATGAATACGCAGTCATGTTTGCGTCAAGTATTCTAGAAAAAGGATAAGTGCAAGTGGAACGAGAGGCGACGAAGGAATGAGTTCCAGCTCATGTTATGGAAACAGGAAATAAGAAGCTACGAAATCGCGAAGTTAAAAGACGGTCAAGGCACAATGGAATTAAGCTCAAGGAAATACGACTTTGATGGTCGAAGACTAGATACGCGCATGATATCTCTTTTTGGGAGTATATCCTTGATCCCTGTTTTCTGTAGAGCTTACTTGTAGGCTATCTTTCGTGGACATCCTCTCGGTCCTATTTTCTGTTACAAACCCCGTAAGGAGTTTGTCTTGTTTGACCCTGTTTCAGGGAATCCTAGGTAGATTCCTATGGAAGTAAACATGTATTTGAAACATGTTATGATTGATTTGGTTGCAAGTGGTTGCTCGTGGATGCGCGAATACACATTAGATACTAGCTCGACTCGGTCATATTTCATATTGCATATGCACGAGTATTTATACTTGTTTATGGATGAAATCGAATGTATTATCATGCGGTTGTTGCATATGAATGAATGATTGTGCACGCATATAGTATCTATATGACTAGGACTATTTGCATACATGTTGGATTCATGGCACTATACATATTTTGCATTAGAAAGATTATTCAGGCCTGATCATTAGCATTAGCTAAGGAACATGTACACACACGTCTTGCATATATTCATACAGCATTAGAAATCATCTAAGGACAATGGTTGCTCGTGGATGATGTTTTGAGTAGATGGATGATGGATGGTAGGATATGTTCTTCCTAACTTGGAGATTTCGGGGACGAAATCCTAAAAGGTGGGGAGAATGTAACAACCCGTATTTCGATAACATGATTAAAGACGAGAATCAAGGCAGAATTTAATTTTAAATTCTGAATCAAGTGAAACGGGCTATGCCATAGCGTTCGTCTCGGAAAAATACGCGAAATAGAGTCTGAGTTTTCGAAAATCGGAGTCCGTATGACCAAGATATGGCCTCGCGAAGTTTCACGAAAAATTCCCAAATTAAAGTATACTTAATTAAGTGAAATGGGTTGCGCAGAGAAATATATATATATATATATATATATAAAATTGAAAATTAAATAAATAAATATGCAAAAATGTTCAAAACAGCGAATTGGGATAGGGGAATAACCGAACCGGCCGATTTTTGAGGTCGACCCAAGCCCGCTGGGTCGACCAGGGGTTAATCCAGGGTGTTTGGCTGTCAACCCGTGGGCTGATTCGCTCAAATGCAGATTTTGCATTTGGATGGTTCTCATGGTTCATCTTTAATCTAAAGGCCCTAGATGGTTCCTACACTTGACTTCTTCCCCAAGACATGCTTTGATGGCTTGGATTGAATCTAGGTTTAATCCTATGGCCTAAAACACTTGCCTAATCTATAAATAAGACCCTAACCTATCCTAAATCCTCATTATTCATTCATGCAACTAAACTATGGCAAAATTCCTACTCTCATGGCCTCCACTCAACTATCCTAGCCTCCACTTCATTTCTATGAGAGGTTTCATGATCATGAGAGTATTAGAGAGTCCCTATGTTAGTATGAGAGCTTCTCAAGTTGATTTCAAGGCTAAAGCTTTGATCTTTGTTCATAAAGATGGGGTTTTTATTGATTTGGAGTGTTCATCTTTGGGTTTTTGGGTGATGGCATGCATAGGCTTCATCACAAGCTTTAGTTTAATCGATTTAGGCCTTCATAGCTATGTAAGCCCTTCCCTACTCTTAGATATTAACTATGAAGTTAAATGTTCATGTTGAAAGTTTGGGTTTGATTAATTGGAATGATGCATGCTATCATGTTATGCAAGTTTATGAAGTCATTATCTTGATCTTATGAGCTAAAAGCCACAACCTTTATGTTGAAATGTTGCATTATGCAACATGAGAATCTTCATAATCATTATGTCAACTTGCATATGAAGTCATAATCCTTATATGATGATATATGCGAGTTTCTAGCCATCATTCCATGTCTTTTGTCACCGTGATTTGCTTATGTACCAAGTTTGGGTTGATGCATGTTTTTGAGGCTTAAGAATGTAACATGAAAGCTAATGAACACATTTGTGCCTCATTTGCCACCATGATTAACTTGTGGCTTAATACCCATTTTTGTCATTCCTTTGCCAAGTCTCTTCTTTTAATCCATCACGTTGTTGCGAACGTATATGCTAGTTTAAAAAGCGTTGGGGTCACATTATGGGGAAACATAATGACATGAATATGACTTGGGTAAATGGGTATAAACATGACAACATGTAACGTTAAATATGACATGTGTTTATACTTGAAAACATGACTTGAAATATAACATGGAAGTTGACATGTAAGTATGCATAAAAACATAAGCTTGGGAATTTACCTATTAAGTTAGGACTACCCATTGGGAATTTACCTATTAAGTTAGGTCTACCCAATTGCTTGAAAACTTGACTATGAACATGACACTAGACTAAACATGAAAGTGGCCAACTCGAGGTTGGGTTGAGTTTGCAACGTAAAACTACCCGGAACCGACCGGCCTAACTAGTAGTTGCAAACAATAGGACCCAATGTGAGAAGTTGGTCATGTTGTGCTTGAACCCGAGGTTAGATCCAAGTTGTGGTGTAAAGCTACCCGGAACCGACCGGCTTAACTAGTAACCACAACAAAGTCTAATGTGAGAGGTTGGGGTGCATTAAGTAATTAATGCCAAATGATAGGGTTAAGTTAATTTGATTAATGACTCTTAACCAAATATGACATGGGTAAATGGGTTAAGTAAATTGGTTAGGCTAATGATACTTAACAAAACATGACAAGGTTGGGTAGGTTAAGTGATTTGATTTGCCTAATGACGCTTAACCATTTTTATACGACTAGTGGACGGGGATTAAGTTAACCAACACTTAATCAATCCAACATGATAATTTGGCGAGGTTAAGTAAGTTTTCTTAATGACACTTAACCATACAAGATGATTAGGGGATGGGGTTAAGTAATTTGCACCTAACTAATCCGACACGGTAATTAGATGGGGTTAAGTAATCCACACTTAACTAATCTAAACACGGTAATTCGATGGGGTTAAGTTAAACACTTAACCAATTTAAACTCGGTAATTCAATGAGGTTAAGTAACCAATACTTAACCAACTTAACGTGATAATTTAATGGGGTTAAGCAACTTATACTTAACCAATTATACATGATGATTTGATGGGGTTAAGTAACTTACACTTAACCAATCTAATACGCGGACCTGATAAGGTTAAGTCACAAGACCTTTTTAGAATATACTTAACCATTGTAGTACGATTAAAGGATGGGGTTAAGCCAACCTATACTTAACCAATCCGACTCGATAATTTGATGGGATTAAGATAATCTATGCTTAATCGATCTAGCAAGATAATCCGATAAGATTAAGGTAAGCTAGTACTTGACCAATTTGACTTGATAGGGTTAAGTCATGAGCCTCTGGGTACACTTAACCAACTTGTGGGACTAAGTCTTGAACTTAAATACTTAGCCAATCTTTGACGTGATTCGTGGGCGGGTTAAGTCATGGACTTGAATGATAACACTTAACCCAATAGACAAACCCTAGCTAGAAGAACTAGGTAGAAAACCGTGGTTAATCAAGGATAACGGGAAAGGAAGCTAAGTGGTAAACCTTAGTTAAGGGTAACTAAGTAATAATTCTTAGCTAAGGACATAGGACTAATTCTCAAAACGATGAGTAACCTGATACGGTAGGTCATCGCTTAGTATACGAGGGGGAGCAAGTTATCTGACTTGGATAAAAGCTCCAGCGCACTGGGTGCCGAAGTGGAAGCTTCGGGGGACGTGAGGATATTCTTGGGATCCCTCTGTGGGCTGCCAGGTAATTATACTAGGCCCATGAGAGGTTAAGGTCTGCGTTAGAAGGACCAAGAGTATGCCTTGGTTGCTATGCGAGCAACCTAAAGACTGGGATGGATTAGCGTGGAGTCGACGATTCTTGTTTTTGCCCTGGATAGCACATCGTCGACTACCTACCATCTTTAGTCAATCGTGTACGTGCGGAAAGGCAGGGAACCCCCAACAGACCATGTGCTTGCTATCGAGTCATGGGTGAGGTTGGGCCGTAGGAAAGTGGGCTATAGTGGGGCCGGGGAGTGGTTCTTATACATGATTTTTCTTGGATTGCCTTTCAGTAGTTGAGGGAGGGGTCACGTGGGACCATAGCCACGGGTACAAAAACAGACCTTGATATCTGCATCGGCAGACGATTTAAAGCTCCCGACCGAGTTCCGTATTTCTTGATTTGCCCTGGCACGGAACTCGGATGGCACATTGGGGAACATGTGCATCTAGACATGGAAAACGATTCACGATACATACGTGGGATCAAGGGCGCGGTTGACGGGTGGCGTAATCCCTAGTGGTCCTGGGTGGCCAAAACCCAAACCGAGACACGGAAACGTTCATTAGGTAGCATAATCCCTAGCGGTCCTAGGTGGCATAAATCCTAAGTGGACGCGCGATAGTTCATGGTAAGGAAACACAACTAGATCAAGGGTTGCAGTCCAAAACAACTTCAAGGATAAACTGTTTACATGGGAAAGCCCGTACAGCCTACGGCAAAGGACTGAACTTATACATGGAAAGAAACATATGAGTTGAGTAACCTATATATGCGGCATATTAGGTTGACATGGACCATTACACGACTTTTGAGTAAGGGTCATTCACGGATAACACGTAATACAGTTGGGGTACTAGTACGGTAGGTGCAGAGCAGATGTACAGGATAGATACCATGGGACGTTATACGTGATAGATATCTTGGGGATATTATACTTGGTAGAAACCTGACGATGTGATACCTTGTTTTATCTTGACATCGTAATTTATCATGACACCTTAGTTTACCTGAGTTCAGTAGTTCATCCTGTTATTTTGATTTAGCTTATCCATCTTGTTATCATGCTTATGTTCATCTCGGTTTCTCATGTCAGTTAACTTTACTAGTTTTTATACTAATAGTAGATAGGGCTTACTCAGTCTTTTTGACTGACCCGTTTTGTTTCGCCTCTTTTCTTCTGTTTCCCCCCCAGGTTACAGGGAGGAAATACTGTTGTTTAGTTCGGACTTCTTCTGCTTGAAGGTCATCATGGATGGCTTGGACTTCTCTTGGCTATGGCTACTTTACTGTTTTTACTTGGGGAATAATTTATGAAAAAGTCTTTATGCTTCTTTATTATTGCAAGACAGGTTTTGATGTACTCTGATGTAAAAGGCTTTAGACCTTAATTATTAATATTTATGAAAGTTTGATTTTACTTCCGCTATGTTATATGTTCTGTCTTGTGATATTTCTGTGCATGTTTACCAATAATGCCCCTCTAAAGCTAGTGCATTCCTTTGCGAGTGACCCTAGCGGAGGCGGGGTGTTACACATACCCTCACAAGCATAACCCTTTCCCACAAAAGTTCCCTTATAAGTAAGAGTGTACAAATCAGCCCCAATAACTTGAGTGAAACCAGCCTTATTAAGGAGGAAGCCAGAGACCAGATTCTTTCTTATCTCTGGAGTGTGCATAACATCTTTCAGAATTACAGTTTTTCCAGAGGTGAACTTGAGTTCCACGTTTCCAATCCCCGCAACTGTAGTGGTGTGAGAGTCTCCCAACAGCACTTTCTGATTTTCAGCAGCCGTGTATGTAGAGAACATGCCACGATCATAGCAGACATGGCGAGAAGCACCAGTGTCTACCCACCAACCCTCTGATCCACCAACAAGGTGAATCTCAGTAACCATAGCCGTAAGAGGCTCCTCAGTCAGGTTAGCCTGCGGTGCAGAGCTTGGCCTGTTTCGGCACTTTCGTGCCATATGTGTAACAAACCGTAAATTCTGGGCCAGTTTAAAATTTTTATTTTGGCAATTATGGCGAATTTTGATTATTTAAAATGAATTATTTTAAATAATATCGACAAAAATTTATTTTGAATATAATTCGAGCGTATATATTATATACGTCGTCGTTAGAATATATAAATATTTATATATAATTATAAATAGAATTGAAAATGGCGCGGTAGTTCGATAATTCGATTTCAAACTTCAATTGAATGTACCGGGTGCAAAACAATCCGGATTTTAGTGAAACCAAAAATAATGGAATCTAATAGTGAATATCTTTCCAACGAATCCGAATAATCAAGATTTCATATCGGGAATCAAAAGATATGTCCAGTTGAAAATTCTGAATAGTCGCTATGGAATTCAGGCCCTTAAAAATGGACATTTTGCAAATGACCTCGGATTTCGACGAAACCAGTTTTGTTGGGTCCGTGATGTCGAATTATTGCTAGACTCCAAGTTTCATAATTTTTCGAATCAATATGTGAGCGTGGCAAAAGAAAACGCGTTTGACCAGTTTCAGTTGATTTTAATCGACTGGAAATTGGCCATTTTTCATACGGTCTCAGAATTCGACGAAACTAGTTTTGTTAGGACCGTATCGTCAATACGAAACTAGAAAATATTTTTCTGAAATTTTTCTAGTTAGTATGTGACCCCGGTAATTTGAAATGTACGTTTAAAATTCAATATAAGGATTTAAATTGTAAATTTCAACGGAAACTGATTGTAACGATCAAACCAGCTTGCGATACATATCCCATTGTGTTCGGAATGGGGGTAAAACGCTATGGACGACAGGCGGTGGGCCTCGTTTCGAGGTCATAAGTAAAAGTCAACCCTTTGACAAAAATTTAATAATTAAATAATTAAATAAATAAAAAAAAACAAACCCACCTTTCCCCTTTTCTCTTCTGTTGGCCCCCCCCCCCCGAATCAGTTATTCTTAAAACCAGAAAAAAAAAAAAAAAAACCCTAATTCTAATCGAGCCGCCTCGTCGGAGGCCCTCTTCGCCGCCACCGGAGCAAGGCGCACCCTCCTCCGTCGATGTCTGCCACCTCCTCGCCTCCAACTCCCCCTCGCGACTCTTTCCTCCTCCCTCCTCCACGCGAGGACAGCGAGCGCCCCCCCCGAACCCTAGCGCCGCCGCCATCAGGCGCTCCGCCAGCCACCTCCGCCTGAGAAGGCGATGCCCCTCCGCCTTGGTACGACGTTCGAGCCCCCTGTAAGTAACTTTTTATTTTATTTTATTTTATTTTATTTTAACTTAAAATCTGAATTTTATTTAACTTAAAATCTGAATTTTATTTAACTTAAAATCTGAATTTTACTTAACTTAAAATCTGAATTTTACTTAACTTAAAATCTGAATTTTATTTAACTTAAAATCTGAATTTTATTTTGTTTTAAAAACTGATTTTTATTTTTAGATTTTAAAAGGAAAAGATTTAGATTTTAAAATAGAAAAGAGTTAAACTTTAAAGAATAAAAGAAAAGATTTAATCTTTAAATTCAAAAAGGCGTAATCTTTAAATTCAAAAAGGCGTAATCTTTAAATTCAAAAAGGCGTAATCTTTAAATTCAAAAAGGCGAAATCTTTAAATTTAAAAAGGCGAAATCTTTATGTGGAAAATAGTGTGATAAAAATATAATTTTTATCTATTTGACATAGCGATAGAAAAATATGATCTTTATATTTTTAAAGTATTAAAAATATGATTTTTATATATTGAACTTCGAATTAAAAATATGATTTTTATATATTGAACTTCGAATTAAAAATATGATTTTTATATATTGAACTTCGAATTAAAAATATGATTTTTATATATTGAACTTCGAATTAAAAATATGATTTTTATATATTGAACTTCGAATTAAAAATATGATTTTTATATATTGAACTTCGAATATAAAAATATGATTTTTATATATTGAACTTCGAAAGAAAAATATAGTTTTTATGTTTTGAACTTCGAAAGAAAAATATAGTTTTTATGTTTTGAACTTCGAAAGAAAAATATAGTTTTTATGTTTTGAACTTCGAAGGAAAATGTGATTTTTATATATTGAATAACATAGAAAAAAATTCGATTTTTATATATATTGAATAGCGAAGTAAAAATGTGATTTTTACGTATGTAGTGAAAGCAGCAACGAAGGTGACAAAAAGGCGAAACGACGAAGACTTCTGCAAAGGAGTGCCGTGGAGCTAGGATAGCTAATCTGTGAGAACTTCTCACCTTTCAATTTTATTTCTAGTTATATATATATATACTAGGATGCAGACGGTGCTTAGTAGCACCCGACACCCGTCCACAGACCATGGACTTGTTTGTTTGGCTGTTTGGTTATTGATTGTGATATTGGTTTGAATGTGGTTTGTGGTGTGAAAAATCGAATCGATAAATTGGTTAGGATTAGACGTGCGCCGTTATAAGGCGAAGGAGTAAGGCTAGGTTAGACACTTACTCCAAATTTTGTGGTTTGCATAATAAAATTGATATGATTGATGTGTGAATGACGTGGGCCTTCACTAGACCGGGGATAAGGCTAGGCCTCGTCCCATTTCTAGTATCGTGCCGTTATGCCGCCGAAATTTTCTAAAATATGTTAGAAATATAAAAATACCATTTTATTTAAAGAATGAACTGAATAGAAATTCATATGTTGAAATAAAATGTTTTATCGTTAAAAAGTATAATTTTTAACGTGAATATGAATATAGTGAAAGTGAATAAAATAAATATTCATTTACAAACCAGACGGTTTGTTTATGTACACTTATTTGAAGGACATTGATTGGGTCGATAAATTTTACACATCGCCCAACAGCACAAATAAAATATGTGTTTGATTGTTTGAAACCCCACACGGGTGTTGGGATGAAATTTGAAGTTCACTCATCCCAATTGATTGAATATGTCGATCGGTTGATTGACAGGCTGTTTTAAGTGTTGGATATCTAAATTTGATGCTTATACAGTGTAGTGCACTTTGGTTGATGGTTGATTATTTTTCCATGCTATTATATACATGTGTTGTATGAAAATCCATATAATTAACTTTATATGGTAATTGATTGGGCCTCATTCCAGTTTTAAAATAGAAATATTTGAAATAGAAATATTCGAAATGGAATATTTGGAAATATCAATATATGAAGCCGTGTTGATTAGATTGACGCCATTTTGACGTGAACGATATTTATATCGATTATAAAACGATTTCGAAATGAAATGAATTGAAAACGATTTCGAAATGAATTGAATTGAAAACGATTTCGAAATGAATTGAATTGAAAACGATTTCGAAATGAATATTTCGAAATGAATTGAATTGAAAACGATTTCGAAATGAATTGAATTGAAAACGATTTCGAAATGAATTGAATTGAAAACGATTTCGAAATGAATTGAATTGAAAACGATTTCGAAATGAATTGAATTGAAAACGATTTCGAAATGAATTGAATTGAAAACGATTTCGAAATGAATTGAATTGAAAACGAATTCAAATTGAATTGAAATTTGAATTGAATAGGAACGAATTTATAGAGAAGAATTCAATTTTGATTTGAATTGAAAAGGAAGTTGAAATTGCTTTTGAAACGAATTTTTAAAACTATTTATATAATTCGTTTTAAATGGAAATCGACGGAATATATTATATATATATTATATATATAATATAATGGCTTGAATAGAACGCGCCGCGCCGCGGCAGTTCGTGAATTTCGACCATTTATTTCAAACGGACATTACGGGAGATCCGACCGTCGGATTCTCCTAAAACCGGAACCGTTGGGTTCGTAGCGAAAAGAGCTTTCTAACGAATATTAGAAATTTGAAATCTAACGGTTGGATTTGGAGATACGTCCAAATCAAATTCGAAAAAGGTCGCTGTAAGTGCAGTTCGATGGCCATTGTTGGAAATCGACTGTACGGGCCTTGATAAAATTATTAAAAATAGTAATAATTTGTGTAAAATCATAAGAAATGATTTGGGAAGAATTGGGATGAAAAACTCCATATTTGAAAAGATAAAAGTAGATTTTTATCGAATTGAACTAGTTTTGAACTAGAATTATAATTCTATTTATTTTTAAATAAATAAATTGAATTCGAAAAGGGTTTTGAAAATAACCAAAATTTCCAATGATTGCATTGGAGTGGATTTGAATCGAAATTGTCTTCGGAATATTTCGATGTTGGAATTCGTGATTATACAGGTGTTGTTATGGAAATTTGAAAGATATATTTTTATATCGTTATTTCCACTACGACATTTGTTAATCGTAGAATTTGATATTGAATATAGGCCGATATATTTTCTATTCAGAGCCTTGTGTTTAATATCGAATGTGATTTGGGTTTGTCGTGAATGGTGTCTTCACTAACACTGTTCTTGAACCCAGTTGAGAAAAGATTAAATCTTTTTATTTAGATTTAATGAAGTGTACCAATTAAATAATATTTAATTGGAATTGAATTGATATTGATTTTTGGGTTTATCGTGAACAGTGTTTTAAATAACACTTGTTCTTTAACCCGATAATTAATGGAATGTGATTTTGGGTTTATCGTGAACCGTGTTTTAAATGACACTGATTCTTTAACCCAGTCGAAGATTAAAACTAAGTGGAGTTTTAATGAATCTTTAATTAGATTGAAAAGATCGAAAATGGAGTATCACCAGTTTTGCTCCAGGCGATAGTTAAATCTTTAATTAGATTTGAACGTGAAATGGTAATTGAATTTACCGATAACACTGTGGTGTTAGATATGAAGTATTACCAGTTTTACTTCATGGGATGAATAGGTTGGGATTGGGAAATTAAAACAAATGATTACTTCGGTAAAGTTCGTTAATCCCGATTAATTCGAATTGATATTCAAAGATAGATTAAAGAATAAATTCAGGAATTTATCTTGGATAAAATTAATGGGAACCTTTCCCTATGAATGTGAAATTTAGAAACTAACTGTCGGTTAGCTAAGCAGAATGGTTTTCTGGATATTGATCTGATGTTGGTTTCGGCCTTCGGGGTTAATATTCGGGGAATTATTCTCTTGATTAATTTACGGTTAGTGACTAATGAATTGGAATGAGGCGTATGTTGTGTTTGTGTAACACTTTTATAATATATACGCGAGTTATTCGGAAAGACCGGGTTTATCCCATTCTGAATAACTGATACGACGATAAGTCGAAGATGAAGACGATGGTCGAAGACCGGAGGTCTTCACGTCGTTTGGGTAATTACTGATGATCTTGATTGGGCTGTACACCCAAGAAGATGGAAACAGTTAGTGATCGTCCAGACGTACTTGGAGATCGATGGATATGCGGGGTACTAGGTGCCTCCGGTTTCGTTCAGACCCAGGACGGACTTGTAAATGGACTGTGTGTCTGACATCGGATTTCATTCTGTGTGACTGATATCGGTTGCATAGGATGGTTTGCCTGTGTGGCATGCTAAGATGCAAATGATCAAGGCTTATGTTGAAAAGCAAAGTCTTGTGGTGATGATCAAAGCACGGCCTTTGTGGCGTAGCTTTGTGTAACGTTTACCTCGCGTGTTTCACACCAGGTATGAACCAAAAACGGGAGACGGACCTCAGGGAGGGCCTGCGTTTCCTCCTAGCTAGAAGTGGCGTCAGTGGTTTTACACGCCCTGACGAGTTTGACTTATGTGGTTGTTGCTGTTGCGAGGCGCCTCGGTTAGATCGGACGATCCGGGTCCGATGGAGTCATTCGTTGGCTCGCTTACGCCCCAAAGGGCGGCGAAACGTAGTGCTCAGGCATTTTTAATCCACTCCGTGTGGACCGGCCCTGTCGCTCCAAGGGTCGATGCGTTCTGATCCTGAGACTCGGGCTAGGCAGTCTCGAATCGGTTGAGGACTATCTTTTGCCTCGGTTCATAGACGGAAATCCAATTTCCAAATACGTGACATTTGCGGTTTTAATTGTAATCTTATATATGGCGACATAGTGGGATGGGGCGCTCATGCCGCCTATGATTGATACTTATGATTTGAAGTTGTTTTATACACTATGCACTTATTATAGTATCAAATGATTTGTTTTAAAACGTATCAAGCATTCTTTGGCTGTTATAAGGGAAAACCCTATCCCCCGGCTTGCGTTGCATTGTGTGATAGGACCTGGGTCTTATAACAGCTTCATTTTTCTTTATTTAGCATTGCGCTGTTTGTTTTATGCACTGGTATTCTTGGGAGGAAACCCGTTCCGTGTTATACGGCGTGGTCCCTTAATTTACCTAGCTTTAAAAATAAAGATTAACTGTTTTAGTTCTCACACCAGTCACATGACTGACCTGGAGTTTATTGTTTTAACCTAAACTCTGGGTGCCCCTATTTTTGACACGGGCAGCTAGTAGTTTTGGTTTTGCAGATTTATATTCACAGGATCCTGGTTTACAGCTGGAACGATATCCGGAAAGCTTTGTATCCGTATATCTCATTCTAGTTGTGTATTGTATCATTTTCCGCTGCGATGTATTTAAATGTAATTTAAATCTCTGATATTTCTGTGGAATATTCTTTTATACTCTGTATATTATTGTAATCTGATGCATTGTTGTAATATGCAATGAAATGTTCTTCTGTATGCGTTCTGTTTTGTCCTGTTCTCAAACGATAGGGCGTTTCGAACGACCTGGATCGGTTTAGCGACTGGTTCAGACCGAGCGAAATTCCTTGCCGTCACAATATGCCCTGGTTTTCCATAGTTGTAACAAAGAAACAACTGTCCAGAGTCATTCTTTTGGTCTGGTTTCTGCTGTCCTTTTGGGTTTCCTTGCGGATTCCCATTCTGTTTGTTGCGCTTGTTCTGATTCTTAAAAGATTTCTGATTTGGTTTTAGAACAGCGGGAGTGGTCTTCTTAGTACTGTTGTTATTCACAATCAGCACCTCTTCTTTCTGGTCCTGCTTGCGTGCCTCCTCCTCAATACGGAAGCGTGTAATCAAGCTTTCTAAGGAAAATTCCTTAGTCTTATGTCGTAAGACATTCTTAAAATCTTTCCAGCCTGGGGGTAATTTTTCAATGATAACAGCAATTTGAAATTGTTCGTCCAAGACCATACCTTCGGAGATGATCTCATGAGCTATTTTCTGCAGCTCATGAGATTGCATCTCTACCGATCTATCATCAGTCATCTGGTACTTTAGATAGCGGCTCACAACATATTTCTTTGCCCCTGCCTCCTCTGTATCATATTTCTTCTTCAGTGCTTCTCAGATCTCCTTTGTTGTCTTTTCATCTGGGTTATAATAATCATACAGATCATCGCTCAGTCCGTTCAGAATAAAGTTCTTGCATAGATAATCTTGTTCAGTCCAGGTCTGCAGTTGCTTTGACTGTTCGGTCCATGATGCCATGTTCGCTGCATCGGTCTCAGCAGGTTTATCTGGAAGCTGCGGTTTTTCAGTAGTCAGCGCAGCCACAACCTTTCTGATGGTGAGGAAGAACTCCATCTTCTGACGCCATCGTTTGAAATGCAAGCCTTCAAATCTGAAAGGAGCAGCCGTCACAAGAGGGTTCTGGAAAGCAGAGGGTGGAGCAGAATCATCTAGGGTTGAATTGGAAGCCATTGTTTCAGTTCGTCTTCAAATTGTTGGGAAACAATGGCTGAGTCACGGACTAAGTCGTTTTCTTGAAAACGATTCGGCGATCTGGTCGGAGGTGCAAACCAGTTCGTTCCTTCGCCGCCGCCTCTAGGATAAAACAGCCTCAAAAACAATAACCGATTTGCTTGCACAACAAATCAGTGCAGATTTGCACTTTCTGAAAAAAATTGCTCGAAAATTTATGAGAAGAGAATTTTAATGGCGGCTGAGAGAAGAGAGAATTTTCAATTCGGTAGTCTTCTCTTCTGAGGCTAATGTCAATATATAGAACGAAAATTAGGGTTTGAGTTTACAGATTAGTGGGCCGCTAAAATTTGGGGGATATAATTTTTTTACCGTTGCAGAAATCTTTTTCCATAAAAACGGTTCGAAGAAGGCTAAGTTTTATGGTCCAAAAAATATAAGTGTCTACACCACAAAGCCCAAGCCCAAGCCCGAGCCCGAGCCGAGCCGGACCGGGTCGAGTCGGTGGGTCGCGCGCGCGTGTGTGTTGGTCATATGATGCATGGTCTCCCTCCTCACAACAATGCATGTATTGGGAGCCCAAGGCCCCAACATGATTTCTTAGAAACAAGTATAAAAGCTTGCCTCTTCTATATAATCCCATGATGTGGGACTATTCCCATATAGGAGCCATTCTTACACTTATTCAAGATTTTTTAATAATTCACTTAATGTTTGTAAAACATTTCCAACAGGAAATATATCTGTATATAAAGTAAAACACCGATAATGCTTCACATAGTTGCACATCAAGCAGTACAGAGCCGACCCTGAAATCCACCAAAAAAAAAACAACAACAAGAAATTGGAGGCCCTAGACGAAGCAGGATATTGAAAGCCCTAGGCTACTAGAATACGTCCAAGTATACATAAAATCAAGTCGGAGGCTCTAGGCGATCGCCTTGGTGGCCTTACCCCAGGGCCGCCTTTGAAGCAGTAGACTCTATTAATAAATATAATAACGCCACCCTCATGTTCATCCTCTGAACGACTACATGCTCGAATATAATACATGTATTTAGTATGCTCATTTAAGTATCCAGTACAATTAGAAGCAAAACATAAAATCTCGAGTCAGAAAACAATTTATTGTGAGCGATTGATAAACTCAAATTACGATAACAATAAATATAACATGTGACACAGGGTATGGATAATCATAGTTGACATGTCCCAGCATTTACAAAATTATCACATACCGATGTACTCTGTTATTACTGTCATAGGCATATACTTCACTTAGTATGAGTGTCGGATGCCTATCTCAAGAATTCCATACAATCACACCAATTATAGATGTTGTAAGGATGCTTAGGTGTAATTATATTTGTTGTAAGGATGTTAATATTAGGGATGCAACCTTTTAGATCTGTGGTTAATGAAGAGAAGCTACGGCTAGAGTAGAGAGATGCAAGCAAAAACCTTTCAGAACTCAGCCATTGTTTGTTGAAGAGATAATCATCAGTCGATCGGTTCTCTACAATAGGTGGAGCGGTTGTGTTTTTAGCCAAGGTTCGAGAACTCGGTTTCGGTTTCTATCGTTTAAAAATTTGTTAGTTTCGGCGGATTTCGTAAATTTTGGTAGTTTGTTTTGTTTTGACTTCCATCCAAATTTCGATTTTCAGTATTTTGGTAATTAACTTGTTAACGGTAAATAAAATGAAAATATATTATATAAAGAAAAAGAACTTGAACATAGTTATGTACACATTAATGTATGGTTCCACACCAACCAGAATACTGACGCAAACATAATTAAATACATAAATAAATTAAATGAGATACAATAGTTATGTGTGAAACAGATAGCAACACAGAGAACTATTTTCCAAAAGTTTAGCAGTACAGGAATTAACAGGGGCATAGGCTTAAATAGGGCTGTCAATGGATATCCGAAAATTCCGAAATATGTCCGCATTGGTATCCGAAAAGCGGATAAATATCCGATATCTGGAAAAGCGGATGCGGATATAGGCATATCCGCATCCAAAAATTATCCGTCCGCTTGTTTTTCCCGATTAAAGCTTAAATTATGTGTATTTTGACATAATTAAATATATTGATTTGCAAAATTAAAAGTCTACTAAATGCATGTTAATTGCTCAAAATTATATATTATCATCATATTTATTTGTTTTTAGCAATTTAGTAATCAATTAGATTGAAAAAGATTAATATTAAACTAAAAAAAAAATTCATTTATATTTATTGATTTATCGATTGTTGGCGGAGCGGATAATTATCCGATATCCGTCCGTATCCGCGGATACGGATATCCGATATTCGAAAATGGTTTCGGATGCGGATACGGATATGGCACTGTCCGTATCCGAAAATATCCGGTGATAGCCCAGGCTTAAACAAATACAATACACACCCCTCAAGTATAGTTACGGGTCTGATTTTTACGTTAGCCCAAACCCACCCCTCAAATAAAATGGCGTTTCCCAGTTCTTTGGCCACTGTCCTGTCCAGAAACTCGACCAAAAGGAGAAAGAAAGGTCGCTGCTTTAATCCACTCCAGAAGAAGGCGACAAAATTTCAATCGATTTCAGAGTTAATTCGATCGAGCTTAGGAGAGATGAAAGAACTTACGAGGGTCGATTCTGAAGATTGAAATGGGATCGCTGCTGTTCTTCTCTTGAATTAATCTGTATGAGTTCGACTGTTGTTTCACATGTGCTTTCTCCTCTGCGAGCACGACGAGATTCGATTTTTTTTTTTTTTTTTTGGGTCCTAGAAACCGAAACCGGTTTTATTGACAGCTTCGTACCGCCGTTCGCCGGTACCGGTCTGGTAACCCCGAAATTTTGAGGTGCCGGACGAAACGTTGAACCATGTTTTTAGCACAATAAATGTGCTAGAAAATCCCGCTTTATATCGCTTTGAAAAATCCTAAATTATGTTTCAAAGTATGTGATTGAGTACAAGGATTGTGGCAGAGTCTGGTATGATTTGAAGTCTGCTTGTTTTGTTTTACTAATATTCTAACATGACTCGATAACACATAAAATCTTTGCCTGAGTTCTTTGATCTTTCATGGAGGGCATCTTTAGTTTTGATGTGTTCCGGTGGACTCACCATTGTGCGTCTTCTAAAGCTTATATATTCCTGTTATAGCACTTTGAAGCAGCATATTTTCTGATACGTGCTTTGATTAATGTCTCTTCAAAGATTATGTCCTTGATGCTTGCTAACCTTGTAATAGTACTTGATAAAATCCTTAATAGCATCATCGTATGGTATTCATCATTAAAATACAGTAAACAATAAATATGGGCCTGATACTACTTTTTTTTTAACAGTTCTTGGGCACAATCGTAGAAATAAATGTCAAATGACTCCTTTCATTTAGTTGTCTTCTAGCTAAAACTTAAGTACCAGTGTCTCCAAAAACATTTTCGGTACAGTGGTCTGTTAAAATTCTAGATGATTTTTTGTTTATATTATGTTCTGCGGATTCATCCTGTTTCTTGAGTATTTTCATTTAGTCCATCTCTTGTTTCGTATTTCGAAGTAATTATGGATTGATTAATATTGGTTATTTTAGTATCATCTTCAGTTTTGTTAAAGTTCTTGTTGAATGAATCCTGTAAGGTTTCTTCAATTGTATTTGTTCTTTTTATTAAAAATTTGGCAAGTTTTACTTCTTCCTTAATAACTGACAGAGATTCATTCGTTAGCCTTACAGTCAAACTAACGTAGATTATCTTTAGTGTTTAAAACCCTTTGCTTCAAAAGCTCTGAAGTAAGATATTTCTGGTTTTCTTTGGCAAAAAAATTATTCTTGAGTACTTTCAGTTTTTGTTTTTATTGAAATGCTTTTTAAAACATCAAGTAGCAACTGTTTCAACCCAAAAATTTCGACGTGAAGTGGCATTTGTAGTAGTGTTATAGGAAATGAAAAAATATGTTTAATTCCCTTCCTATTACAAAATTTTCCGAAATCATCATTTTTGAACTTCCCTTCATGATCAATTCTAATTTTTTTAACCTTTAAATCTTTTAAAATTTGATTTCTATTTACAAAATTACTAAATTTTTCTAAACCGTCACTTTTGTGTTTTAAAAAGAGTCAAGTATATCTTAAGAAGTCATCAACTGTAGCAAAACACATTCATTATGATTTATTGGTCTAACTTGAATCGGACCAAATAAATCTAAGCAAGCTAATTCCAAAGGTTGATTGGTATTTATATGTTGATTTTCTTAGTTTACCTTTTTTGATAAGCGTCACAAAAGTTGTTTACTCTAAAATTCATTTTAAGTAGGCCTCTTAAAGCTTCATGTTTTGATAGTTTATTAAATAGTTTAACGTTTATATGACATAAACGTTTGTGTCAAAACCATGAATCATTTGAGTTAGCTACAAGGCATATGTTAATATCATTATTTACTTTCATAGGTGTAGAATCTAAATATTTTGTACATGCAAAAACTAATCTTTTGTTTCGATTCTAAATATTACAACTATCTTTTTCAAAATTAATTTTAGAATCTTTATTGCATAGTTGGCTAATACTTAACATATTTTGTGTTTTTTTTTGGGCCAAGTAAACATTAGTAATTATGGGTGAATTTGAATAAAAGACATTATTGTTGACGTCTTCTATTCTGATGATTCACCCTTTGGAGTTGTCACCGAGATATACAATACCTCCATCCATCTTCTCTTTTTACTAACGTGTGAGTACCTGAAAAAGAACTAGTAAATTTATTGATACACACCTCCAACATTAGAGTCTTCATGTTAGGTTTTAGGTAAACACTGGTGAGTATGGTGAAATCTTTAAAATAGTAATTAATGTTCTTATGAACATTAAAAAAAAAAAAAAACTGTCAATACAGTTCTTTATAATATGATTATTATTGGTTTTAGGAATCTATATTCTTATTAGCTTATTTTTAGATATTAATATTTCCTTTTAAGAGTTGCTAGATTTTATTCTTATTTTTTGTATATAGAAAACTATTTTTCTTGGAGCTCTATTATTTTTATCTTTCTTAAAATCCGTTCCATTTTATTATGTGATGGTTTAGAAATCCTTGTTGGATTGGATAAATTTTCTTGATTTTTTTTATTCTGAAATATATGAAAATATTTTTCAAATTTTCAGAATCAAGAGTTTATTTTTTTGAAGTTAATTCACAATTTCACTTTGGTAAGCTGACATTTTCATTTCTGCAATAGTCGAGCTCATTTTCTAGTACCAAAATTCTATTTGTCAAATTTTCAAAAGGGCTATGTGAATTTTTTAGTTCTTTTAATCCTTTTAACGAACCAATACTATTATTTCTAAAGAATCATTTTCCTTCTCTAAATAATCTAATTATTAATCTAATTTTTAATTTGAAAATTTTAAACCTTTATTCCAATCCTTCAAAAAAAAAAAAAAAATCATATTCTTTAGCTAAATCCATGTTTTCATGAAATAAAATTGATGTTTCATTTCCAGAAATAGTTTTCTAAGGATTTTCAGTTATTTCTTCCAAAATAGTTTTTCGTCTTTTAACATGGTTAATTCTAATTCTGCTTTTTTATGTTAACCATAGTTTCTTTATGAGTTTTTCGTACATTTACAATTTTCTTAATCTAATTCCATGCATAATTCAAATAGTTCATTTTAAGTTAAATATGACTATATCTCATATTTGTGCTCATGAAACAAACATTTGCTAGTTCACTATCACTATGTTTCTTTAAGGATGATGAGAAGTCCGAGTCATCCCTAGTATGCCAGATTTTTTTATTGTATTTCTCAAATATATTTTTTGCTCGAGTTCTTTTCCATTATTTTGAAGTGGATACTTCTTTATGATATGACCGAACTAATTGCAACCAAAGTATTTTAGTCCCAATCTATTTTTTTCATTGTTATCGTCTGTCTTCAGCTTTGATTTCTGCCTTAGTTGAAGAAAACACTATTCAAGAGAATACAAAAAAAATTAGTTGGCCCTGTTTGATTTGTAATTTTCAATTTTGGATTTTCGTATGATAAAATGCATTGGATTCCCGAAGACGATAAATTCGAAAAATAGTTGACATACAAAATCGTTTTTTTTGTCGTCTCCCTTCCTCTTCTAATCCCCCCCCCCCCCCCCCCTCTTACGCCATCCATGTCTTTTTATATCCTCCATCTCTTCTAACTACATCCTTCTATTCCATGCATTTTTTAAATATGTATTGAAAAGCTAGTCTTTTTTCTCCTAATTTTGTGGTTTCTAGCCTACAAATTCACTTCATTGGCCATTAGATTACCAATTAATTCAACAACCTTAAGTTGAGGAAGATCGTTAACTTCTTTGATGGCTAACACTTCTATTTTATAGTCATTGGTTAAAGAGTTTAATTTTTTGTGACAAGACCGGATTCAAATACGGTTTCACATAGTCTTACTTGTGCATATGTAATATCCTGCATAGGGGAATGCATATCAAAAATATTTTAATTATCCTTTATTCTAAAGTTTTGAAATTGACTTTTCGGTGTAGCAATCTCAGATTGTTTAATCTTGTTAGTGTCGTGCTGGATAACTTGTAAGTGCGCCAAATATCGTAAGCAGTTTTGTATTCCATAACTCTGGTAAAATTAGTTAAGGCTCAGAAAATATATTCATAGTTTTGAGATATTGATTGCAACAATCTTTTATTCGGAAGATGGTGTATTTGGAGCTACATACTAAGTTGTGTGGCATTCCGAATTTCAAGGCCATTTTCTTCCGTGTGTGTGTGTGTGTGTGTGTGTGTGTGTGTGTGTGTGTATCCATCTTAGTTGACCAATCTTTTAATCATTGCTGGTATAATATGGGTTGTGCAGTAGATTGACCTTCTACGAAAGTGCTTATATATGTTGTTTTAAGAAAATATTCAATAAACCGTGTTACAACTTATGGGTTATCCCGCCCTGATACCAAGTGAAAGTGTAATGGGTTGTATATGCATGGCTAATATACTGATATAAGTGTATAAATCAAATATCAATCTTAACATAAGATGAAGTAAAGAACATGCACACCTTGATTTTTATATTGGTTTAGACCATCGTTCCACATTTAGTTGGAATTTATACTTCGGACTTTTACTCATTAAACATCCTTGCTTCACTTGGAGGAATAGGTATATTACAAATACCTGAGCCGTTGAACATGTCTTTTCCACTAACTTGGTACAAATAACTCACAACATAAGAACATGTTTGTAGATGAATACGCAGAGTTAATTAGAACATTGGTACAAATAACTCACAACATAAGAACATGTACGCAGAGTTAATTAGAACGTTGGTGATGGTAGTTGAATGGTCGGTGATTTGAATGTAGTCGGTAAACAAGGGTTTTAGAAAATAAAGAATTTAAAAGAAAGCAAGGTGATTGATAATCTTGAAAACAAAGCTATTTGTAAAATTATAAAGGTTTGAAGAGGAAATACGGATGTCTACATTTGGAGGAAGTTGCTTGTGGAATATTGAAGAAACACGGCCATTCGGGTTGAAAAAAAGTTTTCATCGCTTTTCAGAGATTTGAAACAATGTGTGCACCGATGGCCTACCACCAGTCCATCGGTGGACGTATTTGCTTCAATTTTTGAAGGTTTCAAAGGCCTTAAAAAATATTTTTAAAACATTTGAGAAATTTGTTAAACAATACATTCACGGTATTTAAAGCTTTGAGGTGATAATGTGTGATTCTTGCGAGTTTGAACAATATACCTTTAAGATAAAATGACTCACGTATATGCCGTCTTCGAGTGTTCTCCTTTAGACAAATCTCTGAAGTTGTAGCACACATTCTTCCATCTTTCTGAAGCTTTGTGATGATTTTGCATTGATTTTCCTACTTAGACTATTGTATGGGGTTGTCGTCTTCTGGAAAGTTTTGCTCTAACAGTCATCACCAACCATAGATCATTACTACTAACCATGGATGAGGGCTATAATTTGAGCTATCAAATCAACTTGAAATGGCTTGCAAATTGTTTTAGGTTCTCCTGGGACTTTAAACAACATCATACTCCCATGGTGTTGTGTTTTGAATACGTGATGCTATTTGCACCAAACGATTTACCATATTTTTAACTGCTGAAAAAGACTAGCAAACACATCAAAATGATTCACACCTATGAGATGACATCGTGCAACATCTAGGCAATATATCCTATCCATCCAGATATGATTTACAAGCATATATTACTCTAATTATGATTTGATATAGAAATGACATTACGGTTTGTAAATGGTGTAACACAAACAAAATCATAATCTATCTTTTTAAATTTAGTTCTAGGATGTTATTAATATTAGATCAAAGTTTTGAATGCTTATAACTTTATTAATCATATTGAAAAATCGCCCTTTTGGTATTTAGATAAGCATAACATGGCAAGAGAAATGAAATCATTTGCCTTATATCAGTTTATCTAAATCCGTAAGCAAACCTGAGGTAGGAAAACAAACTTTATGAATTCCAAGGTGTTAGGTCAGTAGATCTACAATTTCCCCAAGCTAATCTCTTTCTAATAGCTTACCAAGCTAATTAATTTGCTAGTACCCTCTAGTTACCTAATATTATGCATTAAACTAATCAGAACTTGAAACAGACTTAATTTTTAAATGGTAAGTTCGAATTCCTTTTATAATCACTCTGCAGAATGAGAAACCATAGTACATTTTCTATAAAGTGGTTCCAGATCCTAATTTGGATCATATCAGAAGTTACAGGTCTTATAATATCTCTGGGTTAATACATTCAATAACATTTCCCAAAATTTGATTTGTAACCTGATATGAATTTGAATATAGTATTTTCTGATCATTTGATGTGTAAAATACGGTTCATTGCGGTTATTTATGATGGTTTGAATTAATTTGCGTCACTTCCATTGTTGGGTGCATCAAGTCAACATAAAAGGTAGTTCTGTATTTGAAAATAAAAATCTTAAAGCAAAAAACATTCTTGCATTTTTATTAATTATTGAATTTTTCTCCTCCACTCAATTCTCATATTTCATTTTCAAATCATTATATAATTTATTATTATTTATTATTACAATATTTTACTAATTCTTTAAAGTAAAATATCAATATTTAATAATTTCTACAATTATTTATAAAATTCTTCCAAGTTTTCTTCTATTTTAACATTCTAATCTACATGTATTTAAACTAGTTATGTGATCTTAAATTAATTTCTTTAAAATAATATTAATTTATATTTTTTATTTGGTCTAATAAGTTCAAAAAATGATGATTTCATGTAATATTCAACACATTTATATTGGCAAGAATAGTAAAAGTATTTTCGCTTTCAAGTTCATATAATTCAAAATCTTTACAATTATACATGAAATTTATTTGTAATTCTTTTACATTATTCTAAATTCAAATTCATTCAGTATATTTCTTTTTAAAATTAATATTTTATTGTAAATAAACATACATAATTTTTTCTTTCTAAAGATTTTATTTTATTACAAACATATACACAAGTTTTCTTTTTAGATTGTTTCATTGTTATAATGCTGTAAACATATAAAACAAATTTTCTTTCTAAAATAGGTATGCCAAGTGGATTTTTTTTTTTTTTGGTCATTGAGGTTATCATCAATTAAGATACTTACCCCGTTCTTGTTACATTTCTTTTTCGTGTACCATTCATCTGTGGAAATTTATAAACATACTATACAAACATTCATTTATCTATTTAACAAGTCTAAATCCAAAAACTAACAAATTAGTATATTATTCATTTCTATACACAAAAATGACAATTTAAATTTTGTTCAAGTACAGAAATACATTAATCACATCACAAAAATTATTTTTGTAACTAGTTTAATGCATAACTCATTTCTCAACAATTCACCATATCATGCACAATAAATTTGAGTTTTTAAGAATATTTTAAAACTATTTTTTTAACATTATACAGTGTACAATGCATGGATTACACAAAGAATATAGAGTTCAAACAATTTCTTCAAGGATATAGTTTGTAACTGTTAAAAATAATGTGTGCAGGCTGGATGGTGAGTCTGTAGAAATTAATGAGAAGATAATATTCCTTGATGCTTTATGTTTTTGGATGTATATTAATTGATCGCTTATGTAATTAACAAAATTATACATTAGGAGTACTGTATATTTTTCCAAAAATTTTTAGTTTGATCCCCCTCCATCAATCAACAACCAACATAAGGTTACTTGTTAGTTTCCTTTTCTCTGAATACTTTATTTTCTTTGCCCTTTTTATAAACACTTAAACTTCTTGCTTCCTCCTCCTCCTCCTGCTCTTCTTCCTTTTTTTCTTTGTGAGTTTGTATATTTGTTTAGTTCGAGTTATAGGTTAATGTGCTATTATTTTTGATGGGATGGTTTTTTAAATCTGATTTCAGCTGTTTTTTAAAAGATAACAACTCCTGTACAAAAATTGCTGAAGTCGACGAAGGCTTGGTTATAGCCCGAAAGACATGGAAGTAAATATTGATACTTGGGGGTTACATTAATCAGCATATTGCTAAAGATTCATCGGAATAACATTTGTTAGATGTTCAAATTAACTTGATTTGGTTTACCAGATGTGTCAAATTCCTTATCTTTTACCTGCTGAATCTTAAAAGATATCTCATTAGGGGACTCACTAGAGACGATCTAAGATTTACTCACATTTTTTAGCGGAAGGTGTGAGCTACAAATAATTGTTGCGTTTTTTTTTTTTTTTTTTTTTTTTTGACATGATAGATTGTCTGAATTGGAAGCCTTATATCAAAAGCTTCCCCTTATCCAAATTTAATGGCATTTTAGCAATGCCCTACTTTTTTTTTTCTTAACAAATCATTTTGAGTGTGATTCAAGCACCATGTTCTTTAAATTACCTATAATCTTCTCTAGTAAAATGCTTATCTTTTCAGTCAATCCTTCTCTGTCTTTTTTATGTGTATGGTCACATTGTATAATACATTGTACACATCTGTTAGCTTCTTTTTCTTTAAGGATATCTGACTGCTTTTCGTTTGGCATTTGTAAGTAAATTATGCAAGTTATTTATGTAAAAAATTAATAATACTGAATAAGAGGTTTCAAGTATGTCAATTTCAATTGCTTTTATATTCTTATGGTGCAAAAATTAATACTAACATAATTATTTTCTTTAATTGCTTCAATGGCAGCAATGTTTCTTAGAAAATTGAAAATCGAGCACTCTTGGCGAAGATGTTTCAGCTGCAAGGGCATTTCTGAGTCAGCTATTACCGAATTGAATAAGGTAATTGATGCCCTACACATTTGACTCATTTTCCAGTGTCATCTTTTGAAGAACTTTCATAATACAAACTCTTTTTAACCACCATGTTTCTTTTTTCTTTGAAGCAAGCACGTCTGGTGTGTTCATTAAGTTGATTTGTCTTATCATTCCCGTCCCTTTTCTAATGAAATTCAGGAAATGGAAGCAATATTTGGTGTGCCGCCAACATCAGATGACATCGAATCCCCAACTCTTTCTTACAAGTTTTCTGAATCTGAACCAGAGTTAACCCATGTCGATAAATGCGGTCAAGCAACAATGGTTAACATATCCTCTAAGCAAGACACACAAAGAGTTGCAATAGCCACTGGCAAAGTTCTTCTAGGCAGAAATGCTTTCAATCTAGTTGCTGCAAACCAGATATCCAAAGGCGATGTACTTAGCGTGGCAAAAATAGCTGGAATCTGTGGCGCAAAGCAGGCTAGCAACCTCATACCCCTTTGTCACAACATAAATTTATCAAATGTTCGTGTGGATTTAAATCTGAACGATGAGGATTCGAGCGTTGAAATAGAAGGAGAGGCGGTTACTACAGGTAAAACAGGCGTAGAAATGGAAGCAATGACAGCTGTGACAATAGCAGGGCTTACTATTTATGATATGTGCAAAGCGGTTTCAAAAGATATTCAAATCACTGATGTGCAGCTCGTTTATAAAAGCGGAGGGAAAAGTGGGACTTGGACTAGGGAGGTCTGAGTGATTGCATTTCTTGGCGCTTGCCTTATTGTTCCAGGTAACTTATGTTTCATTCAACTATAGTCTAAATATTTGAACTATTCGTCTTAGAGCAACTCGAACAGTAAGTGTATAGAATTACAATTCTGTAATTTAAACCTCAAATTGCTACCAACGATTGATTACTGGGTGTAATATTACAAAATCGCGGTTACAGATTACAAATCAGTTATGTCACTGAATGTTTGTTTAGCATGTGCTTAGATGCTGGGAATTTCAAATTCTCAGCAACTACGTGCTTGTTGACCATGCGTCCCTTTTCAATTTTTATTTAGACACATTCAACTGACACGCAGGTTGTGATCTGCTTACCAAGTATTGGGGGAAATCACTACTGCTAGTGTAATATTGCAAATCTGGTTGTTGTCAGCTGTTGGTGATGTTTATGATGATGGATCTGAATGGATATTCCTTTGGCTTCAAATATATGATGCTTTTTTTTGTACAGGTGTAACATCAAATGATGGAACAATTTGACTTGATCTTGAATCTGATATGAACAGTAACTAAGCGAAATAAAGAAATAAAAATTGCTCGAATCTGTTCTCTTTTTGCACATCTAGAACTACTCCCTGATCATTCTAAGCTTTCAACCTCCACAGTTTTACCTTTTCTTTGGTGAATATAACTAATGCTGTTGCATAAAAATCTGCGTGTTATTCATATTATCATTATTTTGTGTATGACAGTTTTTCTTGGACACTTTGTTCTGATGAGAAAGTTGAAGGTATCAAAGCATAAATGTACAGCTGAAATAGAAATAGACAAGGCTTACAGGTAGCAGATGCATTCACAATTGCATGGTCATATTCCAAGTTCATAAAATTCAGGAGCTTTTTTTGGGGGGGGGGGGGGGGGTGGTAGGGGTGTTGTGTTGGTGGTTTGACAAAATTTGATGACAGACGTGTGATAAGTAACGAAATTTGTTGCCTGAGTTGTGTCCTTTTTTTTTACTATAAACTTGTTGGTTAGTTTAGTATTGTTATGCATGACAAAGAAGAAGAATTAAAAAAGGTTTAGTTTTGGTTTGCAGTAGCAGCAGTTTAGTATTTTCTAAAATTATTTTCCAACGGCACTTTCATCTGATCAAAACTA
Source organism: Allium sativum (assembly GCA_030737875.1). Lineage (NCBI taxonomy): Eukaryota > Viridiplantae > Streptophyta > Magnoliopsida > Asparagales > Amaryllidaceae > Allium > Allium sativum. The sequence continues at coordinate 537,992,424 of CM060926.1, forward strand.
TTATGGTTAAATAAATTCATTATTTTAGTGAGCTGTTGCTGCAATATGCAGGAGTACAAAATAAAAAAGTTAAATAAATTCATTATTTTAACTCTCTCGTGAATTTTCAGTGATCAAAACTATTATGGTTCAGAGGCTAGCTATTAACGGTAGTTTCTCTAGATTTCATAGTTTATGGAGAAAGAAAAAAATACCAAACTGCCTATATAAGGCCGCAACACCACTCTGTTGCGACTTGCGAGTAGCTCAAAGCCACTGGCAGCAGTGCTAGGCAGCAGCCAGAAGGAATTTTGGAATACATGAATCTCAGATCATCTTATAGATTTCATGGAACCTGGAATACATGAGTCTCAGATAAACAAAAATCAAACAATATCATAGTTGCGAAATATTCTAAACAAATCAAAATAGTAGAAAAAGAAACCGTTTGATTTTGAATGGAAAGGGGAAAATGAAAGGGGTATTTGAAGTGGAATGGTTACGAAACGAGAATGTTTTTTTTTTTTTTTCTTTTTTTCTTTTTCACGAAAGGGTAAACTGAAAGGGGAGTTATTTTTATGTGTTTTATTTGTATGGTTATGTATAAAAGGGGTTAAAAAAAATTAGTTGTTGGCTTGTGTTGGACGCGGCGTCAGACGCGTCGGACGCGTCGGACGCGAAAGCTAACTTTTGAATTGTTCAGCTGAAAGGGGCAAATGGTGTGGATCCCACATCGACGTGTCGGAAGCGTCCGACGCGGACGCGAACATTAACTGGGCAGTTTAAAAATCAAATGCTATCAAAATATATAAAAATCAAATGCTATCAAAATATATTAAGATCGTACTGTACTACACATAAGGATTACAATTTTCTGTTCAGGCTTGTGGATATTAGAAGCATTTGCTTGTGATGTTGCTTTTAGTGATTTGCCTGTTGCGAGTTGTAACTTATGCTATTGATTGAATCCACGCTTCAGATATTTCTTCATGAATGTTCTATCGACTTGTCCTATCTTTCTTGTTTGTTGAGAAATTTTCCTTTTAGCCATCTTCTTTGATGCTATGGGTAAGATCCTGGCGAATTAAGCAGAGTATCTAAAATGTAATTGAAAATTTAACTTGATTTATAATTAATTAATTGTTTTATTGTATAATATGCATGTGACGATCCCTCCATACCACCAGGGCCGGCCCTAAGTTATAGGAAGCCCTAGGCAAAATAAATTTTTGAGGCTCTCCAACATTTTAAGAAATTGATGAATAGAGGAAATAAGAAAGCAAAAATATTTCATTCATACAAAATGATAGTTACATTATATAGAAATATCACAAAAGAAGTTTACATCATATTTAATCTTCTTACACTTTGAGTTGTAAAATTATTAAGCAAATCACCTATATCAAGCGATTCTAAAATCTTTTTTCAATAAATATTGTCGTCAATCCATTCAATCTTTCTTGCGACATAGTCGTTCAAAGAAAATATTTAATTAATTTCAATTTTGAAAATCTTTTCTCAGCCGAGGCAACGGTCACGAAATAGTCAATAATATTATGTAAGCAATCCATGCATTAACATAAAGACAACCTATTCTCTTAATATAGTTTAATACATCTATGGCTCTTTTTGCATTTGTTGGTAAAATCTCTCTAATGATTGGCAAGTCCGCAGACATTTTAACCAAATTATTTGTCCCTTTAACATTTTTACTCTAAAAAATCATAACTAGGTGATGCACAATTCGTTTACAGTAAGAAATTATAGGAAAAATAAAATAAAATGAAGTTACCTTGTCAACATTGCTTTTTCTATTTATTGTTTACCTGTTTGTTATAAATGGTACAGCATGAATATGATGAAAGTTTGATGTTTCAATTCTTTACTTAAAGCAGATTTTAATATTACATGGCTCTTCCTGTAAACAAGCTTTGATGCCACCTGTCTTGTACTGACAAAGCTTTTGCGATAAATATTTTACACTGATGTTGTTATCTTGGATGCTATGCTGCTATTCAGTTTTCATTATAGGTAGGAATCAACATTGTAAAACATGACTGATTCTAATCAGCCAATGTTGCAGCCTGGGACGATAAAAAAATACAAAAATTGATATATGGACTAACAAAAGCAGTAAAATATCTATATAACAAAAAGGACGGGTCGGTTACGGAAAGACAAAGAGGGGCTGAGATTTATTCTTAGCATAGATAAAGAATGGCCAGGATTACATCATTTGCCCACGTTTGTTGCTTACCTTGCCATCTGCTGTCAAATTTATTCCATGCGGATCAACAACTTGCGTGTCCCACGTTTGCTCACCACGTTATCCAACATTCCTTTCTCCACTCCCTTCTAATATAGTTTGGGAATTTATCAATTCTATCCCATTTTCGTCTGCCAGCCCTCCATGATATTCTGTTCTTCATTCCTTTCTTTGTCAGTTTCTCTTTTCAACAACCCAATTTTGGATGTGCTTTAAAAAGATATAATACATACGAAGGCCCTGCTTGTTGTTCGCTTCTCCCTTTCGGTACTCATAGGTATTTCACTCAAAATCGATTATTACAATTTTGTTCGAAACTTCTACTGAAATCCTTCCTACAATTCTGATGTGTATTTTATTTCACTCATACCCTTTACTAATATCATTAAAAGATTTTAATCATTAATATGTCTACTAAATATCAGGTGTGAAATTTTTACTTTGCATTCGGATTTGGAACAAGGATCTCACTGTTGTCGGATGAACTGAGAATTATTATTTCCATGTTTTTGCTTAAATGACTGCTGTACTCTATTTGATTATCTGAACCGTTGTTGTAGGTAAAGTTAACTTGGTTCACCTATGAAATGTTTGAGTTATTATACATACAAGAATTTCTCATATTATTTCAGTACTTATGAGTTTGTACGTGTTGATGTTGGTCATTTTATTTATTTCGCTCATTTGTTTACCAGTCGAGGAATTCCAATGCTAATGGATTTGCATACGTTAATGTTTATGGTTTGTGTGTTTTCAGCATTTCAATGATATTTTCATGCAGATAAGTTGTTTGAAAGAATGACCCAACAACTATTCCCTTTCATGTATTATTCTGTGCCATCAATGTTCTATATTGTACTCTTACGTTTCATAGTTCTTATAGACGAGTACATAATAAGTAAATATTTTTTTTAAATCTTCCTTTCATTAGATTTACCTACTCCAAATATGTGACGGCAAAGAATCTCGCTCGGTCCGAACCAGTCGCTAAACCGATCCAGGCCGTTCGAAACGCCCTATCGTTTGAGAACACGACAAAACAGAACGCATACAGAAGAACATTTCATTGTATATAACAACAATGCATCAGATTACAAGAATATACAGAGTATAAATGAATATTACACAGAAATATCAGAGATTTAAATTACATTTAAATACATAGCAGCGGAAAATAATACAATACACAACTAGAAGAGATATACGGATACAAAGCTTTCCGGATATCATTCCAGCTGTAAACCAGGATCCTGTGAATATAAATCTGCAAAACCAAAACTACTAGCTGCCCGTGTCAAAATAGGGGCACCCAGAGTTTAGGTTAAAACAATAAACTCCAGGTCAGTCATGGGACTGGTGTGAGAACTAAAACAGTTATTAATCTTTACTTTAAATCATTAGGTAAATCAAGGGACCACGCCGTATAACACGGAACGGGATTCCTCCCAAGAATACCAGTGCATAAAACAAACAGCGCAATGCTAAGTAAAGAAAAATGAAGCTGTTATAAGACCCAGGTCCTATCACACAATGCAACGCAAGCCGGGGGATAGGGTTTTTACCTTATAACAGCCAAAGCATGCTTGATACGTTTAAAACAAATCATTTGATACTATTATAAGTGCATAGTGTATAAAACAACTTCAAATCATAAGTATCAATCATAGGCGGCATGAATGACCCATACCACTATGTCGCCATATATAGGTTTACAAATAAAACCGCAATTGTCACGTATTTGGAAATCGGATTTCCATCTATGAACCGAGGCAAGAGATAGTCCTCAACCGATTCGAGACGCTCTAGCCCGCCCCTCAGGCAAGCGCGCAGGCAAGCCTTGGATCGTCAGGGCCGGTCCACACGGAGTGGATTATTATGCCTGAACAATACGTCTCCCCACCCTATGGGGTGTAAGTCTGGTCCGTCAGCCGACCAGAATGCATTCGGCCGAAACCGATATAACCGAGGCGCCTCGCAACCGCAACAACCACATAAGTCAAACTCGTCAGGGCGTGTAAAACCACTGACGCCACTTCTAGCTAGAAAGAAACGCAAGTCCTCCCTGATGTCCCTCCCGTTTTTGGTTCATACCGGGTGTGAAACACGCGAGGTAAACGTTACACAAAGCTACGCCACAAAGGCCGTGCTTTGATCATCACCCCAAGACTCTGCTTTTCAACAGAAGCCTTGATCATTTGCATCTTAGCATGCCACACAGGCAAACCATCCTATGCAACCGATATCAGTCACACAGAATGAAATCCGATGTCAGACACACAGTCCATTTACAAGTCCGTCCTGGGCCTGAACGAAACCGGAGGCACCTAGTACCCCGCATATCCATCGATCTCCAAGTACGTCTGGACGATCACTAACTGTTTCCATCTTCTTGGGTGTACAGCCCAATCAAGATCATCAGTTATCACCCAAACGACGTGAAAACCTCCGGTCTTCGACCATCGTCTTCATCTTCGACTTATCGTCGTATCAGTTATTCAGAATGGGATAAACCCGGTCTTTCCGAATAACTCGCGTATATATTATAAAAGTGTTACACAAACACAACATACGCCTCATTCCAATTCATTAGTCACTAACCGTAAATTAATCAAGAGAATAATTCCCCAAATATTAACCCCGAAGGCCGAAACCAACATCAGATCAATATCCAGAAAACCATTCTGCTTGGCTAACCGACAGTTAGTTTCTAAATTTCACGTTCAAATCTAATTAAAGATTTAACCATCGCCTGGAGCAAAACTGGTGATACTCCATTCTCGATCTTTTCAATCTAATTAAAGATTCATTAAAACTCCACTTAGTTTTAATCTGTGACTGGGTTAAAGAATCAGTGTCATTTAAAAACACGGTTCACGATAAACCCAAAGTCACATCCCATTAATTATCGGGTTAAAGAACAAGTGTTATTTAAAACACTGTTCACGATAAACCCAAAAATCAATATCCATTCAATTCCAATTAAATATTATTTAATTGGTACACTTCATTAAATCTAAATAAAGAGATTTAATCATTTCTCAACTGGGTTCAAGAACAGTGTTAGTGAAGACACCATTCACGACAAACCCAAATCACATTCGATATTCAATACAAGGCTCCGAATAGAAAATATATCGGCTTATATTCAATATCGAATTCTACGACTAACAAATGTCGTATTGGAAATAACGATATAAATATATATCTTTCAAATTTCCACAACAACATCTGTATCATCACGAAATCCAACATCGAAATATTCCGAAGACAATTTCGATTCAAACCCATTCCAATGCGATCATTGGAAATTTTGGTTATTTTCAAAACCCTTTTCGAATTCAATTTATTTATTCAAAAATAAATAGAATTATAATTCTAGTTCAAAACTAGTTCATTTCGATAAAAATCTATTTTTATCTTTTCAAATATGGAGTTTTTCATCCCAATTCTTCACAAATCATTTCTTATGATTTTACACAAATTATTACTATTTTTAATAATTTTATCAAGGCCCGTACAGTCGATTTCCATCAGTGGCCATCGAACTGCACTTACAGCGACCTTTTTCGAATTTGATTTGGACATAATTCCAAATCCAACCGTTAGATTTCAAATTTCTAATCTTCGTTAGAAAGCTCTTTTCGATACGAACCCAACGGTTCCGGTTTTAGGAGAATCCGACGGTCGGATCTCCCGTAATGTCCGTTTGAAATAAATGGTCGAAATTCGCGAACTGCCGCGGCGCGGCGCGTTCTATTCAGGCCATTATATTATATATAATATATATATAATATATTTCGTCGATTTCTATTTAAAAACGAATTATATAAACAGTTTTAAATTCATTTCAAAATCTATTTCAACTTCCATTTCAATTCAAAGCAAAATTGAATTCTTCTTTATAAATTCGTTTCAAAATTCATTTCTGTTCAATTCAAATTTCAATTCAATTTGAATTCATATTCAATTCAATTCATTTCGAAATCGTTTTCAATTCAATTCATTTCGAATTCGTTTTTCAATTCAATTCATTTCGAAATCGCTTTCAATTCAATTCATTTCGAATTCGTTTTTCAATTCAATTCATTTCGAAATCGCTTTCAATTCAATTCATTTCGAAATCGCTTTTCCATTCAATTTATTTCGAAATCGTTTTCAATTCAATTCATTTCGAAATCGTTTTCAATTCAATTCATTTCGAAATCGTTTTCAATTCAATTCATTTCGAAATCGTTTTCAATTCAATTCATTTCGAATTCGTTTTTCCATTCAATTCATTTCGAAATCGTTTTCAATTCAATTCATTTCGAATTCGTTTTCAATTCAATTCATTTCGAATTCGTTTTTCCATTCAATTCATTTCGAAATCGTTTTCAATTCAATTCATTTCGAATTCGTTTTCAATTCAATTCATTTCGAAATCGTTTTCAATTCAATTCATTTCGAAATCGTTTTCAATTCAATTCGAAATCGATAAAATCGATATAAATATCGTTCACGTCAAAATGGCGTCAATCTAATCAACACGGCTTCATAAAGTTCTATTTTCAAATATTCTATTTCAAATATTTCTTTTTCAAATATTTCTATTTTAAAACTGGAATGAGGCCCAATCAATTACCATATAAAATTAATTATATGGATTTTCATACAACACATGTATATAATAGCAACGATAAATAATCAACCATCAACCAAAGTGCACTACACTGTATAAGCATCAAATATAGATATCTAACGCTTATAACAGCCTGTCAATCAATCGATCGACATATTTAATCAATCAGGATGAGTGAACTTCAAATTTCATCCCAACACCCGTGTGGGGTTTCAAACAATCAAACACAGATTTTATTTGTGCAGTTGGGCGATGTGTAAAATTTATCGACCCAATCAATATCAGTCAAATCAGTGTACATAAACAAACCGTCTGGTTTGTAAATGAATATTTTATTTATTCACATTCACTAGATTCATATTCACGTTAAAAATTATATTTTTAACGATAAAACATTTTATTCCAACATATGAATTTCTATTCAGTTCATTCTTTAAATAAAATGATATTTTTATTTTTCTAACATATTTTAGAAAATTTCGGCGGCATAACGGCACGATACTAGAAACGGGACAAGGCCTAGCCTAATCCCCGGTCTAGTGAAGGCCCACGCCATTCACACATCAATCGAATTCACTCTCGTTATGCAAACCACAAAATTTGGAGTAAGGGTCTAACCTAGCCTTACTCCTTCGCCTTATAACGGCGCACGTCTAATCCTAACCAATTTATCGATTCGATTTTTCACACCACAAACCACATTCAAACCAATATCACAATCAATAACCAAACAACCAAACAAACAAGTCCATGGTTTGTGGACGGGTGTCGGGTGCTACTAAGCACCGTCTGCATCCTAGTGTATATATATAACTAGAAAATAAATTTGAAAGGTGAGAAATTCTCACGTATAGCTATCCTAGCTCCACGGCTCTTCTAATGCAGGAAACCTTCGCCAACTCGCCTTTTGTCGCTTTCGTTGTCCGCTTTCACTACATATGTAAAAATCGAATTTTACTTCGCTATTCCATATATAAAAATCGAATTTTTTAGTTCAAAGTTGAATATATAAAAATCGAATTTTTATTTCAAAGTTCAATATATAAAAATTCTATTTTTCTATCGAAGTTCAAAACATAAAAACTATATTTTTCTTTCGAAGTTCAAAACATAAAAACTATATTTTTCTATCGAAGTTCAAAACATAAAAATTCTATTTTTACTTCACATTCATATCGATAAAAATCATATTTTTATTTCGAAATTCAACACTTTTCTTTCTATTCAAAGTTCAAATCTTTTTTTTTTTTTTTTTTTTTTTTTTTTCCTAACTTATTTTAAAGTTCAAATCTTTTAAAACCTTTTCTAAAATCTGTTTTAAAACTTTTCTTAAACAAATCAGTTCTAATTATTTTTGCAAATCAGTTTTTATTCTTTATAAAATTTCAGTATTTATATCTAAAATAAAAATCAGTTTTATTAAAATCCTTTTTCAAAAATCAGTTTGAATCCTTTTATAAAAACAGTTTTATAAATCTAAAAAGAAATCAGTTTATATTTTTTTTTTTTTATTAAAACAAATATCAGTTTTCAAATTAAAACAGAAATCAGTATTTAATCTTTAAAATAAAAGTAGAAATAAAATAATAAATAAAGAAGAAGGAAAAAGGGGACTTACAGAGGGGGGGGGGGGGTCCTTGCCGCGGTGGCTCGCAGGGGGGGGATCGACGTGGGGGAGGGCGCAGGCGGGGGAAGGGAGTTCGGCGGTCGCGGCTGGGGAAATCGCGGTGGAGGGTTTGGGTTTCGGGGAGTGGTCGCGTTACTGAAACGAGGAGGGGGGGCTTCGGTGGGCTCGTCGAGGGAGGGGGGGTGCGGTGGTGGCTGGGATGAGGGAGGCGATGGGCGGCGGCTGTCGTAGGGGGGGGCGGCGTCGCTGGATCGCCTGGCGATTTCTTCTTTTTTTTTTTTCTTTTTTTTTTTTTTATTTCTGTCAAACGAAAACGGGGGGGGGGCCAAAGGTTATAGGGAGGAGAAAGGAATTTTTTTTTTTTTTTATTATTATTTAATTATTAAAAAGTTGACTTTTACATACGACCTCGAAACGAGGCCCACCGCCTGCCGTCCATAGCTAATTACCCCCATTCCGAACACAATGGGATATGTATCGTAAGCTGATTCGACCGTTTCAATCAGTTTCCGTTGAATTTACATTTAAATCACTATATTGAATTTTAAACGTATTTTTCGAATTACCGGGGTCACATATTAACTCTATAAATTGCAGAAAAATATTTTCTAGCTTCGTATTGACGATACGGTCCTAACAAAACTAGTTTCGTCGAATTCTGAGACCGTTAGAAAAATGGCCAATTTCCAGTCGATTAAAATCAACTGAAACTGGTCAAACGCGTTTTCCTTTTCCACGCTCACATATTAATTCGAAAAATTATGAAATTTGAAACCTAGCAATAACTTAACATCACGGACCCAACAAAACTGGTTTCGTCGAAATCCGAGGTCGTTTGCAAAATGTCCATTTTTAAGGGCCTGAATTCCATAGCGACTATTCAGAATTTTCAACTGGACATATCTTTTGATTCCCGATATGAAATCTTGATTTGTCGGATTCGTTGGAAAGATATCCACAATTAGATTCCATTATTTTTGGTTTCCCTAAAATCCGGATTGTTTTGCACCCGGCACATTCAATTGAAGTTTGAAATCAAATTATCGAACTACCGCGCCATTTTCAATTCTATTTATAATTATATATAACTATTTATATTCTAACGACGACGTATATAAATATATACGTCGAATTCTATTCAAAATAAATTTCACGTCTATATTATTTAAAATAATCTATTTTAAATATTCAAAATTCGCTAAAATTGCCAAAATAAAAATTTTAAACTGGCCCAGGTTTTACGGGTTGTTACAATCTCCCCCACTTAAAACTTTTCGTCCCCGAAAAGGAACAAAGTCGAAAGTGGTTTGATTATTCAGCTCTACGCTCGATCAGACTTCCATTCTCCAACTCTTTAGTTTCTGAGAATTTTCAAAATTTCAAAAATTTGGCTAACACCCTAAATTTTTGAAAAATTTCGCCATAACCTCCCCTGCAATGGGAGCATCGGGGAATTTCAAATAGCTTCCCCGGTCCTTCAGATCTCAAAAAGAAAAAGAAAAAGCCAAGCGGCTAGCCAATAGGCTCACAAAATCATCATCACCCAAACAAAACAGGAAATTATGTAATAAACATGTACCTATTTGTCGGGCAAACAAATTTTATTCTCTGCTCTAGCCTCCTTGCTATGACCTGTTCAAAGATATATATGCATATGCAAGCAAATGCGACCAAATTTCAATACAAGTCAATATTTGATTCAGTTAGGCCTAATGGTTCAAAATTATCAAACAATTAATCAAACAACACAAACATCAATCAATTAGTGAATTAGAGTTTCAAATTCATAATTTTACTATATATAAAGAAAATCATGTTTTTGATGCCAATTCACAACAACGTATTCTAACTATATAAGTTTTGGTTCTCACACCAGCCCAATGGAAATATATAGAAAATCACACCTTCGTCACTCGAAAATAAATACTGGTAACGCTGCAGCATTATCAGAACCATCCCCGGGCAACTAGAATGTGATTCTATATCTACCCAATATATTAAAACTTTGAATATACGTTTGCAAGGCGTATATGCAAATTCTTTATATACTGAATTGTCCAAAATCAATATAAACAAATAATCAAATACGAATAGTTGATTTAAATTTTCAAAACAAAATTTGTTTTCATTTTAAAAATATACTCTTCACACTCGTTCTAGGATACTACTGATCCCATCTCTAACGAGTCATTCCCATTGGACATTACTAATCCAATATCTGATGAATCCTTTCGTATGGTTCTAATGTGTCTTGTTCTCTGAGCTTTGTAAACCAAAGCTCTGATACCAACTGTGACGGCAAAGAATCTCGCTCGGTCCGAACCAGTCGCTAAACCGATCCAGGCCGTTCGAAACGCCCTATCGTTTGAGAACACGACAAAACAGAACGCATACAGAAGAACATTTCATTGTATATAACAACAATGCATCAGATTACAAGAATATACAGAGTATAAATGAATATTACACAGAAATATCAGAGATTTAAATTACATTTAAATACATAGCAGCGGAAAATAATACAATACACAACTAGAAGAGATATACGGATACAAAGCTTTCCGGATATCATTCCAGCTGTAAACCAGGATCCTGTGAATATAAATCTGCAAAACCAAAACTACTAGCTGCCCGTGTCAAAATAGGGGCACCCAGAGTTTAGGTTAAAACAATAAACTCCAGGTCAGTCATGGGACTGGTGTGAGAACTAAAACAGTTATTAATCTTTACTTTAAATCATTAGGTAAATCAAGGGACCACGCCGTATAACACGGAACGGGATTCCTCCCAAGAATACCAGTGCATAAAACAAACAGCGCAATGCTAAGTAAAGAAAAATGAAGCTGTTATAAGACCCAGGTCCTATCACACAATGCAACGCAAGCCGGGGGATAGGGTTTTTACCTTATAACAGCCAAAGCATGCTTGATACGTTTAAAACAAATCATTTGATACTATTATAAGTGCATAGTGTATAAAACAACTTCAAATCATAAGTATCAATCATAGGCGGCATGAATGACCCATACCACTATGTCGCCATATATAGGTTTACAAATAAAACCGCAATTGTCACGTATTTGGAAATCGGATTTCCATCTATGAACCGAGGCAAGAGATAGTCCTCAACCGATTCGAGACGCTCTAGCCCGCCCCTCAGGCAAGCGCGCAGGCAAGCCTTGGATCGTCAGGGCCGGTCCACACGGAGTGGATTATTATGCCTGAACAATACGTCTCCCCACCCTATGGGGTGTAAGTCTGGTCCGTCAGCCGACCAGAATGCATTCGGCCGAAACCGATATAACCGAGGCGCCTCGCAACCGCAACAACCACATAAGTCAAACTCGTCAGGGCGTGTAAAACCACTGACGCCACTTCTAGCTAGAAAGAAACGCAAGTCCTCCCTGATGTCCCTCCCGTTTTTGGTTCATACCGGGTGTGAAACACGCGAGGTAAACGTTACACAAAGCTACGCCACAAAGGCCGTGCTTTGATCATCACCCCAAGACTCTGCTTTTCAACAGAAGCCTTGATCATTTGCATCTTAGCATGCCACACAGGCAAACCATCCTATGCAACCGATATCAGTCACACAGAATGAAATCCGATGTCAGACACACAGTCCATTTACAAGTCCGTCCTGGGCCTGAACGAAACCGGAGGCACCTAGTACCCCGCATATCCATCGATCTCCAAGTACGTCTGGACGATCACTAACTGTTTCCATCTTCTTGGGTGTACAGCCCAATCAAGATCATCAGTTATCACCCAAACGACGTGAAAACCTCCGGTCTTCGACCATCGTCTTCATCTTCGACTTATCGTCGTATCAGTTATTCAGAATGGGATAAACCCGGTCTTTCCGAATAACTCGCGTATATATTATAAAAGTGTTACACAAACACAACATACGCCTCATTCCAATTCATTAGTCACTAACCGTAAATTAATCAAGAGAATAATTCCCCAAATATTAACCCCGAAGGCCGAAACCAACATCAGATCAATATCCAGAAAACCATTCTGCTTGGCTAACCGACAGTTAGTTTCTAAATTTCACGTTCAAATCTAATTAAAGATTTAACCATCGCCTGGAGCAAAACTGGTGATACTCCATTCTCGATCTTTTCAATCTAATTAAAGATTCATTAAAACTCCACTTAGTTTTAATCTGTGACTGGGTTAAAGAATCAGTGTCATTTAAAAACACGGTTCACGATAAACCCAAAGTCACATCCCATTAATTATCGGGTTAAAGAACAAGTGTTATTTAAAACACTGTTCACGATAAACCCAAAAATCAATATCCATTCAATTCCAATTAAATATTATTTAATTGGTACACTTCATTAAATCTAAATAAAGAGATTTAATCATTTCTCAACTGGGTTCAAGAACAGTGTTAGTGAAGACACCATTCACGACAAACCCAAATCACATTCGATATTCAATACAAGGCTCCGAATAGAAAATATATCGGCTTATATTCAATATCGAATTCTACGACTAACAAATGTCGTATTGGAAATAACGATATAAATATATATCTTTCAAATTTCCACAACAACATCTGTATCATCACGAAATCCAACATCGAAATATTCCGAAGACAATTTCGATTCAAACCCATTCCAATGCGATCATTGGAAATTTTGGTTATTTTCAAAACCCTTTTCGAATTCAATTTATTTATTCAAAAATAAATAGAATTATAATTCTAGTTCAAAACTAGTTCATTTCGATAAAAATCTATTTTTATCTTTTCAAATATGGAGTTTTTCATCCCAATTCTTCACAAATCATTTCTTATGATTTTACACAAATTATTACTATTTTTAATAATTTTATCAAGGCCCGTACAGTCGATTTCCATCAGTGGCCATCGAACTGCACTTACAGCGACCTTTTTCGAATTTGATTTGGACATAATTCCAAATCCAACCGTTAGATTTCAAATTTCTAATCTTCGTTAGAAAGCTCTTTTCGATACGAACCCAACGGTTCCGGTTTTAGGAGAATCCGACGGTCGGATCTCCCGTAATGTCCGTTTGAAATAAATGGTCGAAATTCGCGAACTGCCGCGGCGCGGCGCGTTCTATTCAGGCCATTATATTATATATAATATATATATAATATATTTCGTCGATTTCTATTTAAAAACGAATTATATAAACAGTTTTAAATTCATTTCAAAATCTATTTCAACTTCCATTTCAATTCAAAGCAAAATTGAATTCTTCTTTATAAATTCGTTTCAAAATTCATTTCTGTTCAATTCAAATTTCAATTCAATTTGAATTCATATTCAATTCAATTCATTTCGAAATCGTTTTCAATTCAATTCATTTCGAATTCGTTTTTCAATTCAATTCATTTCGAAATCGCTTTCAATTCAATTCATTTCGAATTCGTTTTTCAATTCAATTCATTTCGAAATCGCTTTCAATTCAATTCATTTCGAAATCGCTTTTCCATTCAATTTATTTCGAAATCGTTTTCAATTCAATTCATTTCGAAATCGTTTTCAATTCAATTCATTTCGAAATCGTTTTCAATTCAATTCATTTCGAAATCGTTTTCAATTCAATTCATTTCGAATTCGTTTTTCCATTCAATTCATTTCGAAATCGTTTTCAATTCAATTCATTTCGAATTCGTTTTCAATTCAATTCATTTCGAATTCGTTTTTCCATTCAATTCATTTCGAAATCGTTTTCAATTCAATTCATTTCGAATTCGTTTTCAATTCAATTCATTTCGAAATCGTTTTCAATTCAATTCATTTCGAAATCGTTTTCAATTCAATTCGAAATCGATAAAATCGATATAAATATCGTTCACGTCAAAATGGCGTCAATCTAATCAACACGGCTTCATAAAGTTCTATTTTCAAATATTCTATTTCAAATATTTCTTTTTCAAATATTTCTATTTTAAAACTGGAATGAGGCCCAATCAATTACCATATAAAATTAATTATATGGATTTTCATACAACACATGTATATAATAGCAACGATAAATAATCAACCATCAACCAAAGTGCACTACACTGTATAAGCATCAAATATAGATATCTAACGCTTATAACAGCCTGTCAATCAATCGATCGACATATTTAATCAATCAGGATGAGTGAACTTCAAATTTCATCCCAACACCCGTGTGGGGTTTCAAACAATCAAACACAGATTTTATTTGTGCAGTTGGGCGATGTGTAAAATTTATCGACCCAATCAATATCAGTCAAATCAGTGTACATAAACAAACCGTCTGGTTTGTAAATGAATATTTTATTTATTCACATTCACTAGATTCATATTCACGTTAAAAATTATATTTTTAACGATAAAACATTTTATTCCAACATATGAATTTCTATTCAGTTCATTCTTTAAATAAAATGATATTTTTATTTTTCTAACATATTTTAGAAAATTTCGGCGGCATAACGGCACGATACTAGAAACGGGACAAGGCCTAGCCTAATCCCCGGTCTAGTGAAGGCCCACGCCATTCACACATCAATCGAATTCACTCTCGTTATGCAAACCACAAAATTTGGAGTAAGGGTCTAACCTAGCCTTACTCCTTCGCCTTATAACGGCGCACGTCTAATCCTAACCAATTTATCGATTCGATTTTTCACACCACAAACCACATTCAAACCAATATCACAATCAATAACCAAACAACCAAACAAACAAGTCCATGGTTTGTGGACGGGTGTCGGGTGCTACTAAGCACCGTCTGCATCCTAGTGTATATATATAACTAGAAAATAAATTTGAAAGGTGAGAAATTCTCACGTATAGCTATCCTAGCTCCACGGCTCTTCTAATGCAGGAAACCTTCGCCAACTCGCCTTTTGTCGCTTTCGTTGTCCGCTTTCACTACATATGTAAAAATCGAATTTTACTTCGCTATTCCATATATAAAAATCGAATTTTTTAGTTCAAAGTTGAATATATAAAAATCGAATTTTTATTTCAAAGTTCAATATATAAAAATTCTATTTTTCTATCGAAGTTCAAAACATAAAAACTATATTTTTCTTTCGAAGTTCAAAACATAAAAACTATATTTTTCTATCGAAGTTCAAAACATAAAAATTCTATTTTTACTTCACATTCATATCGATAAAAATCATATTTTTATTTCGAAATTCAACACTTTTCTTTCTATTCAAAGTTCAAATCTTTTTTTTTTTTTTTTTTTTTTTTTTTTTTCCTAACTTATTTTAAAGTTCAAATCTTTTAAAACCTTTTCTAAAATCTGTTTTAAAACTTTTCTTAAACAAATCAGTTCTAATTATTTTTGCAAATCAGTTTTTATTCTTTATAAAATTTCAGTATTTATATCTAAAATAAAAATCAGTTTTATTAAAATCCTTTTTCAAAAATCAGTTTGAATCCTTTTATAAAAACAGTTTTATAAATCTAAAAAGAAATCAGTTTATATTTTTTTTTTTTTATTAAAACAAATATCAGTTTTCAAATTAAAACAGAAATCAGTATTTAATCTTTAAAATAAAAGTAGAAATAAAATAATAAATAAAGAAGAAGGAAAAAGGGGACTTACAGAGGGGGGGGGGGGGTCCTTGCCGCGGTGGCTCGCAGGGGGGGGATCGACGTGGGGGAGGGCGCAGGCGGGGGAAGGGAGTTCGGCGGTCGCGGCTGGGGAAATCGCGGTGGAGGGTTTGGGTTTCGGGGAGTGGTCGCGTTACTGGAACGAGGAGGGGGGGCTTCGGTGGGCTCGTCGAGGGAGGGGGGGGTGCGGTGGTGGCTGGGATGAGGGAGGCGATGGGCGGCGGCTGTCGTAGGGGGGGGCGGCGTCGCTGGATCGCCTGGCGATTTCTTCTTTTTTTTTTTCTTTTTTTTTTTTTTTATTTCTGTCAAACGAAAACGGGGGGGGGGGCCAAAGGTTATAGGGAGGAGAAAGGAATTTTTTTTTTTATTATTATTATTTAATTATTAAAAAGTTGACTTTTACATACGACCTCGAAACGAGGCCCACCGCCTGCCGTCCATAGCTAATTACCCCCATTCCGAACACAATGGGATATGTATCGTAAGCTGATTCGACCGTTTCAATCAGTTTCCGTTGAATTTACATTTAAATCACTATATTGAATTTTAAACGTATTTTTCGAATTACCGGGGTCACATATTAACTCTATAAATTGCAGAAAAATATTTTCTAGCTTCGTATTGACGATACGGTCCTAACAAAACTAGTTTCGTCGAATTCTGAGACCGTTAGAAAAATGGCCAATTTCCAGTCGATTAAAATCAACTGAAACTGGTCAAACGCGTTTTCCTTTTCCACGCTCACATATTAATTCGAAAAATTATGAAATTTGAAACCTAGCAATAACTTAACATCACGGACCCAACAAAACTGGTTTCGTCGAAATCCGAGGTCGTTTGCAAAATGTCCATTTTTAAGGGCCTGAATTCCATAGCGACTATTCAGAATTTTCAACTGGACATATCTTTTGATTCCCGATATGAAATCTTGATTTGTCGGATTCGTTGGAAAGATATCCACAATTAGATTCCATTATTTTTGGTTTCCCTAAAATCCGGATTGTTTTGCACCCGGCACATTCAATTGAAGTTTGAAATCAAATTATCGAACTACCGCGCCATTTTCAATTCTATTTATAATTATATATAACTATTTATATTCTAACGACGACGTATATAAATATATACGTCGAATTCTATTCAAAATAAATTTCACGTCTATATTATTTAAAATAATCTATTTTAAATATTCAAAATTCGCTAAAATTGCCAAAATAAAAATTTTAAACTGGCCCAGGTTTTACGGGTTGTTACAAAATATCTACATAAAGATATTTTATATTTCTGATAACTAAAATGTGAGTATGTGCCTGTGCATGCGTGAGAGAGCAACTTGCCAACTTAATTTATACTAATTAAAGTTTAACTTCGATCAAACTATGTAATTCTTATTAAATGAACAAAATTCATCCAACTTTATCAAATGAGTCTTCATCCTCTCTTCTTGACATTTATGATGCTAGCTCATTTACGTTGTCAGCTTGCATACGGTTTCAAAGAGTGTGAAATTGATGGTGCAAAAGCTACACTTCAAGAAACAATTTACATTTATGTTCGACATTTTAAATACCGAATATCAAACAATTTACATTCAGATATAGATTTATATCAATATATATTGTATTAATAT
The DNA here is from genome assembly GCA_030737875.1 of Allium sativum. Classification (NCBI taxonomy): domain Eukaryota; kingdom Viridiplantae; phylum Streptophyta; class Magnoliopsida; order Asparagales; family Amaryllidaceae; genus Allium; species Allium sativum. The sequence continues at coordinate 538,010,132 of CM060926.1, forward strand.
TAAGTACAAGTTACTAATGGTCAGCATAGTAATGACTCGATGTATAATGTTATTGACTTGGTGGATAGACAGTGTGCAAGTGATGATAATAGTAAAATTGTTGAGAATAGCAATGAACTGTCTGAAGAGGTTTCACAAACCTGTCATACATACGAATTTTTTCCGCATAAAAGTAACAACTGATGGCCTTGCTTATCATTACACCAACGGAGAATAACATGAAGAATGGCAATTAATTTCAAATTCAGGGTAACACATCCAATATGCATACAGACAATATGAATTTGCCTAATAACCATACAGTAACAATCTAACCATTTTCAAGATCTTTAAATTGTTTTCTATGATTTACTAAACTCATATGCCCATTTAATGATTGTATAAAATGATTCATAAAGGCATATTCATGCTAATATAAGTGGCAATTCTCATATGGTATTTATTTTTTATTCTTTTAGTGCTAACTTATACATGTTGATTTTATGGTTACTCAGTACTTTTTGATGGACACAATTTGACTAACTCATCTGCACATCTTTTTTAAACTGTCTAGACGGCCTTTGTGGAAATGATGGTTGATTCATATTATTATCCTGTCATGTGATTTTCTTCTTCTTATTATATAAGATGAAATCAAACACGCAGGATCATTTGTTAAAAATATGATTACAAAATTAATTTGTTGAAGGTGATTTGTTTTTTTGATGTATAAAGGGAAATAAGCACGAATGAGATAGTATTTTCAATAGTATTTGGATGTTGGTTCTTCAATACTTCTTATATGTAACTGTTTGATGCTATTACAAGCTAGAAGCAGGTCAATATGACAATACGGTTCGTATTATTTGTAGGTATCAATTACATGATAATCAGTTTGCATGCAAGAGTGAAGAAAGCCTCTTTGTCCACTCCGTTGATAAGGACAGAGTAGATTGCACGCTCTGACTAAAGAGAGCCTGAAAGGGTTACTGGAGTAAATATTGACATTAGCATGCATTTGTGGGAAAACAAATTTATATCAGTAATAGAAAAGTAAAGGGTACAATATATCTAAAGTAAATTTGTATCCATGTTAGAAAGAAGTGAAACAACCTGTAGAGATTGATTCCTTGCTTTATTTTACTGAAGTTTTATGTAGCCATTTTTTATTATTGTACATATTGACTCTATTATATATATAGTTTTAACTAAATTTAATTGTCAATTATCATGTCTGTGTAAATATTTTGTACTCTATGTTTCATGATATCAACTAGAATTTTGCAATAAATAACTGTTGTTTCTCTTTTCTGATGCATCATACCACTAAACGAATGTAGACTAACAGTGCAACAATCCTTGAAAATTCAGGGTAGAAAATGTACAAAACTCATATAGAGGGGGAAATTGATGGGTAGCTCTTGATATAATGTATCTAATTGGTTTTCATTAATTTTCTTAATTCAATGGATCTGATTGGTATGCATAAATTTGTACCAATTTATCTGTACCAGATATCTCTTTTTAATGCACATATATGTATTCAAATCTTCAGTGATATTGTGATAAAACTCATATTTACCATAGTGTGTATATGTATGTGTTAATGAGAAAAAGTATAGCTCAAAAAACACATAATAATTATCAAGTTATAAGTCCAACGTTTTTATATTAACTAATCATCATTACTACTCCAGACTAACAAATAGGATGGAAAATACAACATCAAATTTTCTTAGAATAAGCAATATAACAAGAGATTGAAAAGACTATGATCATATACTTGAAGCTGTGTGCACATTAGTTACTTGAAATATTTTATTCTATAAAACAACACCATGTTAAGTTTAACCACCTTTTATTTATTCGTATTTGCAACTTCGCTTGCATTCAGCGCATTGAAGTACGACCGTGATCATCGATAACTACACATTTTTACGTGTACTTAAACAGATGTTTAAATTTGAAAGATATAATTATTTGCTTTTGTGTAAAATAAGCTTTTTTGTTTGTGGTAGCTATGTTGTTATTATTATGCAATCACTCTTCGTATGTATTATGTTCTTACTTTGTTTTCTTTGTGCACATTCTAATTTATTCGTTGCCTTGATGCCGTATTTAGTAAGAACTAGATTATCACAACATGAAAAAAATGGAAATGAACACCCTTGCATAATTGACTGAGTAATTTGAAGATATGCTATTAGGATATGTAACGTGCTTTTAAGGATACACTATTAGGATATATCAAGTGTCTTTTGACTGTATATATCAGATGCTTTTGATGATACACTATTAGGATACACAGCGGAAGAATATTGGAGGTGTGGCAATGATATTTGAACATGTGTACTTATTATTTAATGGTCCGTAACACACATGTACTATGTATATAATACTCACTATATCGGATATTATTCAGAACTCTTCTTTTTACGGAGTCATTATATTATGACTTGCAGCATCGATATACATTTACCACCTTCTCCTTTAATGCAGTCTGTCAATATTATCTATATGTGAAGTTCATGCATATTATTTAATATATTATGTATATAAGACCCGCATACATTAATAATTGTCTATATTAGAATCACGTAATGAATATGTGAGTAAACAAGGAAATCAAGTAAACTTTGACAAACAATCACATTGGTATACCCAAGAAGGGGTGCACAACATCAACATCAAAAACATTGCGCAACGACAACACTAATTGAACATACCATACCAATACAAAAACCTGGGTATTTCACATAAAACACTTCACATCTATCTAGCTAACCACACTGTAATTCACATGCAACACATCTAAAAGGAGGGGAATGGGATTAACTCCACACCGCAGGGTAAATTTGATGCATCTACCCTACATCAAGTTACATACATAGCAATATCACCGTTTATTGATGCATGCAAACTAAAATACTTAAAATTCTATACTTCCGTGCATCGCACGGGTTTCCACTTGTTCATAATAGGGGACTCTCTATTAAACATGAATGTGTTTTAAACATCTGAAAATTAAAAGCAGAAAAGATTTTGTTTATCAAATAACAAAAAAGAGTTGTAAGAAATTTACCTAATAGTTGAAATCCTAGCTGCTGCACTACTGTCCTCTTTCAACTGCAATTCAGTTTTGGAATCCCGAATTTTACATGGGTTCTTCTTCTATTTCTGAATTATTTTGTTTGCTTTTCGATTTTTTTCTCAATTTGACCTGCGTTTTCTTCCTTGCTACTGCGTTATTCTTTCTCTTCAAAAATGTGCGTGCGGCATGAACTCTCTCTCTCTCTCTCTTTTTTTTTTTTTTTTTTTTTTTTGCAGCAATTTTGTATTTTTTCCTTCCGGGCCCCCCCTCTATTTTTGAGCCCTAGGCCATTGCCTAATAGGCCTACGGCCAGGGCCGGTACTGCATACCACTTGCACAAAATACCAGCACCGTTTAATTGATTTATAATTAATTAATTTTTGTTGTTGTATAATATGTATGTGATGATCGCTTCATACCACTTGCACCAAAAAACGAGCAAAGATGCGATGTACGTGGGTCAAGCTGATATGAGTCAATTGTCAGGGAAGAAACAAAGCAAAAATTGTTGTATATCTCACAATGCATATATAAAATATAATATGAAATATAGACAAAAAAGTAATGAGTCATAACAAAGTGAAAACATCATCATTTAATCACTAAGTTATGTACATCATGAAGTAATAGTGTCAAATACACCAAGAGTTCACTACATTGATACCACTCAAGTTACTATGCATATAAAGGCGGGATATTCACAAAATAGAGTAATATGTCAAATAGTGTAATATGCGACACGATAGCTTCACCAAGCTCATTTTTAATCAGCTATAGCGTTATCAAAGGCTGCTGTCTAGTCTACCAATCAACATCACCATTGAGAACCCAAGATAATAAAAGAAAGCATAAAATATTGGGTCAGACAAAGCCTGATGTGAGCGATAATGACTATCAAAATGCTATACTGTAAATTATTCTACTTGATAAGTTTAGGTCTCATACCTGACATATCCCTGCAAACAAAGAGTTAACACATAATAACTAGGAAATATATATTACTCAAACAACAACAAAAATAGAGGATGCTATCACAAGGTAGAAAAATCTAAGTAGCCCACATGATCAATTCCATTTCTCATCCCCATAGGTAATAGTCTACTCAAGAGAAACATAGGTAAAAACTATAGCATCCATTAACCAAGATCTAAATATCACCTTTTAAATCCACGAATACACGATGATCCGTATGACCATCCTTGTTTACATCAGGGACTAATGGAAAATCCTGGTTGTATTTTGACTACCGCGCTTATAGGACTCAGTTGTCCAACACATTTTCCTTTAGGATCCAAGTGTCTACCAGCTAGATCTTCACGTCTGAACGATCCAACATACACGACTGTCACTACCACTCTTAATAAGCATTTCCACGATACCCTTGCTTTGAGTCACAACTCGAACACTCTAAATTATCGATGATTACTTAACATTCCCCACTCTTCTAGAGTCTTCAATCATGGTTTGAGCCTTAATACCCAACCAAATCCATTATACCACACCCTCGTTTCCGTCTTGAGCTACATATCTATTATTCATTTGATTCAATGTAATTCTCAAGTTTTCAATCGAAGAGCCAAAACTTCATTGTGTCATAATTTCCACCTCGTAGAAGCAATTGATAAGCCATAACCTCCAGCACGACTCTGAAGACTATATCTCTCACCATCATGGATTGCAAACCTAAACAATGCAACTTAACGGATCAATGCCGGTCCATTTCCTACGGATCAGTATCGATCCATTTACTTAGCGAAATTTTGGCGACACTTCTAGTCTTTTACTTGACTTCTCTTGATGCCTTGGACTCCGGTCCATCCATCCCGACTTGAGTCCAGTGTCCCTTGCATCTTGACCGATCCATTCTAACTGATCCATGTTCCATTATGATTGATCTGTTACTTTCTAATCACTTGGCCTATCCAATTCCAACCAAAAATTCAAGAAGCCTTCACCTTACCATTATGAACTTCTCCTATGGATCACACGCCCACTTAAGATGTTTCGATAGGTCGGTGCAAATCCATAGCCTATCATCGATACTGATCTATGTACTTATCTCCGTTGGACTGAAAATTTTCTAAGCATGATCCCGACATTTTTTAGAGCTTATCCTTTAAGTTTGGTGTGATTTTGGCAAACTATGCTTTATGCTCCAATCTTCAATCTAAGTTCTAATTATGCACACCACTAAGACACAAATCAAGCTTGACATCCAAATGAAAAATTCAATGACTCACACGGTAAATCATATTGACTTCAAACATAGATAATCACCCAATTGAATATGGACATGAATCAATCACATCTATACGGATATAACATTAAATATGGTTAATTGATCACTAATTATTCTAGACTTACCAAACCAATCTATTATTAGTTAAGATTATTTTAGGATTCTTAAATCTAATATTACCAAAGCTAAACAAGTTTTAGGGATATTATAACACATAAGTGATAAAATCTTCTAACTACAACATATAATGCAATATAGATCAACGAGATATCATAATCACTCACGAAATCAACAAACCTATTAAGATTTGATTTATGAGAGACCTAATCCAGACAACAAGGAAATCTGGTGTACGTGTTATCCAAATGACGGGAATGAGCTAATCTATGTGAATCTTGTCTTTATTTGGTGATTAGAGGCAGTTTGATGTAGATTTGGGATAGAATTAGGGTTAGAATTAAAGTTTAGGCTCATGGGAAATGAGGATTATAACTTATAATATTCTCAACCAGCCATTATTTATAACTGATGTTCATTGGACTAACGGGTTTGCTAATCTCAGCAAATTAGAATCTCCTAGTTTTGGTCAAGCCATAAAAAATTAAAACCGCTATATCTCCTAAATGACATGTCTAATTTTCTTATTGACCATTTCATGGACTCCTAAATGACATGTCTAATTTTCTTATTGACCATTTCATGGAATGAGAAACCACCATTCCGAAACAATGAGGCATGCTAAAGCATCTAATTTGCCTCATGCCAAAAGTTATGGTCGAAACAAGATTCTGTTAGGGCAGAGTGGTCACATAAAAATTAAGTAAAATTCTTGGATGTGAGAACATCCCTAAGAACCATATCCTAAAATATTAGAGTCATAAGACCACATATGAATAAAATAGAATTATTTTACAATCCTATGATACATAAAATACGGGTCGTTACACTCTCTTCCCTTTGGAAATTTTGCCCCTGAAACCCCCAAGGAACCAAGGGAACAAGTTATCTTGCATGCCTATCATCCATTAGCAATTAGCCTAACGTATAACCTAGCATCCAACAATCAATGAAAAGATAATTCTTAATCTAACGTGCAAAATTCTAATTGTACGAGATATAATTATGCAAGTAGACATGACAAATGAGACATACCACATAAAGAGTTCTGGATGGGTTGTCCTCGTACTCTCTTCAATTTTCCATGTACAATACTCATCGCCGTTGCTCCATTGCACCTTTACTAGTTTAATTATCTTCCTCTTAATTTGTTTCGTGTCGTTCCCAACCACTTCAAGCAGATTACGAGGTCTTGAAACTTCTGGCTTTATCTCTACATCTTCTACCTTATCCATTGCCACTACAATACTCAACCATGCATGTTGACATGCCTTTTGGCAAGGCCGTCACAATTTGAGTTCACCTGGATGAAGTGTTAAAGTTCTTGAAAGATTGGACCTTGTCTTGGTTCAACCGTCATCCGGATCCCGGATCGAACAACTTGGTTCGAACTCCTCGAATCGAAGCTCCGGATCATAGGACTCCGACTCGAGTCTGACCTCGCTACATATAATGAGGTTTGGCATACAAATCTCCCTGGATCGAATACTTCGATCCGAATCCGGATCGATACGTTCGAACCGAAAGTTGGACGTGGGATTGACCTATTCTCATGGCTATTTACACGTGCTACTCACCTATAAACTCGGATTGAGTTACATGTGGCAAGCACGACCAGGGAGAGGACTCCCCCACGATCTCCACTATGTCTGCACTATTCTCTGGACATCTAACACATGGCACATCAAACCAGGATGTGTGCCATGAGGCAGTTCGATTCGAACAGGAAGTACGCATATAAATACTTGTTTCGAAGACAATATGTTGGTTCTTTTTCCTCTTCTTCAAGGGATTCGGCTCCTTCTAGTGTGGAGGCGCAAGAACATTGTGTTATAACTTGATCGAATTCAATATTTCAACATAAGGATTTTGTGTATAAACGATCTTCTTCCTCTACTTTCTTACTACAAATGTACTGATCTATGTAATCTGCCAGTATAAATAAAGATTATAAAGTGGATGTAGGCTTGGACTGAGCTGAACCACTATAAAAATATTGTGTGTTCCCAATTATTTGATTTGATTGATTTCTCTGTGATTGTGATTGTATTAATGTTGTGATCTTTTGGGTGTTGGACGTGAGCGAACCAAATTTACGTCGAACATTTTGGCGTACCAGGAAGGGGGCACGCAACTTCAATTTTTTAGTTTGAAAGGAAACACATTGCTTGGAGTTTTGGTTAGATGGTCAAACGAAAGAAAGACGGAACCTTCTCCCGTGCTGAGGACATTGGCACAGACAGCGCTAGAAACAAAGAGAGCCAAGAGGCTTCCTCATGCGGAGACCCCTCTCTCTACTTGACTAGACAGAAAATGGACAGTGTACTTGCTGAACTGAGGATAAAGATGGAGCATCAGGATGAGCTCCTTCGCAAACAACAAGAGATGATGGACAATTTCTGTAACAACCCACCCAGAGTGGCCTAAATTTTGACCCAGAAAAGGTCCATCGAAACTTAGAACCACTCTAAATGGGTAGTTGGTTCCTATAAGGAATTACATTTGCACGGGATACTAGAGCAATATAACGAGATGAAATCTCACACAGTGGAAGGGATAAAATATAATAATGAGAAAGTAGATGTACCATTTAAATTAAAAACCAATAATGTAGCTTTCAACCATGTTTCAGATAGTTACATCATGTACATAAATTAATATCCCAAATACAATAATACTACCAACAACAAATAGAACATAAACACAAAGGTATATTCTAATTAATGAGGTGGAAATCTGAATCGATCACTTAAAACCTTCATTAATACATTTTGGGTGGATCAGCGATCACTTAAGACCCAACGAGGTGGACGTTCTTTATCACTTAATGTCCATTCTAGTATATTAAGGTTGGATTCCTATGACCACTTAAGACCCTAAGGCCCCTAGCCATTTAAGACCCTGTCTTATCACATCAGCGTTATAAATGTATATATACTCTCAATAGTAATATGAGAAGTAGTATCTCGCCGCTTAGTACCGTTTTAGTGTAGGCCCGCACATAGTCATTTAAGACCCCTCTGGCGGATGCCTCATGTTACTACATAACTGATATTACGGTAGTAAACCTATGTCACTTAAGACTTCCCTTAGACGGTGGTTAATAATTGCATGCAGTTTCTAATGTATACATAACTCGTCCCTAGGTTGGCCCTCACATAGCTTTTAGAGGATGTGGACATTCCGGTAAACTACCTTACTTCGCTATCGACATGAATAAACCATTTTAGAGAAGGAGGACCCATAGACCACTTCGAATCTAATAAGGGAGGGTCCTATGACTTTGGCCCAAGCTAAGGAATAAATCTTTGGACCGGGCCTAGTCCTAACCGCTTAAGACCCAAACTAGATAGGAAAAAAGTCAGCTACTTAAGACCTTCTAAAAGCTGGTAGTAAGCCTACCTATATACACGTATATAATAGTTATATATATACACTAGACTTCTCACTTTAAACTGACTACTCGTAGATGTTGGATTTGCCGGGCGATTGTTGACAGACTTCTACTACAAGCGGGATTAACCTCGTGTCATAATGTATAAAATTTAATGGTCCATGACATCCAGATCTCTGACATTAGCCAAACTCACTTGCGGTTGTTGGATTTTCCTGTCGATTCCGGGCAGACTTCTACCACAAATGACAACTAAACTTATGTCTGTGTATCATTATTTAATATATGAATATAAGCCATTTATATACAAGCACAAGCAACGGTTCCAATGGGGACATTAAAATTCAATTCCTATCCTAACGTATTTATTAACCAATTATTACATTTATTTATGCTGATTACGCTTTATAAATATATGATTTAATAATCACTATAAACACTAATTATCGTTCGAAGTATGAAATGTTCTAACGGTGAATTTTTTTCAATCCTACTCACTTATAAGGTATACAAGCCCAATTCCCATAATAATCTACTCAATTCATGACATATTTAATAACAAGCAGCAAGTGGGAAAATATCAACAATAATCATTCAAACCTGTATCCTAGGCTTGCTAGAAATAGTTAAGCAATGAAAGAGAAACAAGGCCTTACAATACACACACACACACAAACACACACACACACACACACACACACACACATATATATATATATATATATATGTGTGTGTGTGTGTATATAATATAAGCCTCTGTTTGAATCAAACTTGCCCTTTTGTATGTTTGCACATAAAAACGTTAAAATTTAATTATTACATATCTAAATATGTTCAAATGATCCATTTAGAATAAATATCTATACCTATTCTAATTCTGCAATCAAATCGAATCTTAACCTTTTTATACTACAAACATTTTATATTTAATTTACATTGAAATGGAAAAATCCAACCAAGCAAAAGAATAACCACCAAATCATTCCTTAAACATTACTAAATAATTAAAAGCCCAAAACATTGATTGACAAACTTTGCGACAAAAATAAAAGATACGAGATTTAAGGGGTTTTAATATAATATTATCGTAAAAATCCAAATCACATAGGCATGATTCATATAAAATCTACAAGATATAGGGAACCTTCTAAACAAATCTTATTTTCACTTACAACGATAACGCTGATGAAAATATCAACAAACTAAAAACTATATGCTTGAATTGACGTCGCTCTCCAATTTTAATAGCAGATCTATATGAAAGGACTCTATAAAATTGAGTTACATGTATAGATTTAAAATTCTAGAATGTTTATCTAATAAGAATTAGGATTAGAAAATTTAATAAAATAGAATTAAGATAGGAGAAGAAGAAACCTATTTTCTAGAATTTCAGCAGAATGGAGGCACACGGAAAAGAGATGGCTAGGGAATGGTGAGGTGAGTAGGGTTGTATTTATAGGAGTGCAAAAGAATAACAGTCGTTAGATTATTATAATTTAATCTCAGCTGTTAATTTCCAAAACTAACCCTAAACCACCTTCACCACGCTCAGGCAGCACCAAGTGGTCGACACCCCCATAAATGGTGCTCGACCGACAATCAATCTCTGGGTGTCGACCTCTTAAGGGAGAAATCGCCCAATAAGCCTGGTGATGCGAGGTTATGATTTATTAAATTAAAACTTACCTTATATTAATAATTTCTTTCCTTTTGTCATTTATTTTGTGTCCCCTTGATCATATCTACTCGTTTGAATTTTGAATTCACCTAAGGGAATATTCTAGTATTCTAATTAAGTAGTTATTATCCCTTAGATATTTATATATATTATTAATTCAAACGTCTATATGTATACATTTACCGTATGATTTCATTTAATTATTACTTCTTTATACGAACTTCTTTCCTTCTGTCATTTATTTTGTGTTCCCTTGATCATATCTACTCGTTTGAATTTTGAATTCACCTAAGGGAATATTCTATTATTCTATTTAAGTTGTTATTACCCCTTAGATATATATATATATATATATATATATATTATTAATTCAAACGTTTATATGTATATATTTACCGTATGATTTCATTTAATTATTATTTCTTCATACAGACTTCGTTTTCAACATATTATATAAGAAAACGTATCAGAATTTCGTCACGAACTCAAATATAATAGCTTCGTGACCTTAATTGTCCAAAATTCAATTTTTCTTCCGTTTTACATTTATCGTTTATTTAACTTATTATTATTATATAATTATCTAGTCTACTTAATATATATTTTAATGGGGTATTACATTGTCTCTCCTTAAAATAGATTTCGTATTGAAATCTGTCTGAAGAGGTGAAAAACACAAATTGCTCTAAATAATCATGTTATACACCCATGTTATTTTAAATACGTCCATAAAACATCCATGGCTCCTAGTGATTATGCAATGCAGACTTATTAAAGTGAGTTCAATCACAGCGCGTATTTGTAATAAGTGATGCAATATGTATGCAAAACACCTTAACATGCATACAATTTCTATGTGAATACTTGGTGCATTTGTGTTGCAGTCATCTCCTACCATCTAATATAGCAACCATGATGCAACCAGAAATTCAAAATTTTCGAGGGAGGCTACAAAATTTTAAAATTTACATACCATACTTCGAATTTCCTTCCTAATGTGCCTGAATCGATCTAACTGAATATTGTGGAGTCTTGAAATCCCGTGTTCCAAAATATCTATGGTGGCACGAGATTCCTAAGGTTCTGACTTTGTCTCTGTTTCTTGATTAGGACCTACCAAAATTTGCTCTATTATGAAGGTATATCTTATCAAACATAAGACTATTACAGTCTCATGTCATCAATAATATCATACATCTCCATAACTTTGGGAAAGCCCAAAACATAACATCGACTCTTTATCCTTCACAAACTTCCTAATCAAATTAGGCTTTTTCCAAAGTCTAATCAAAAATTTGGTTCGATTAGAAATTTGTTAATGGTTATCCCATCAACCCTTGGTATTTTAGGTGGCTCTTTGATATCCTTCGAGAGCGGCCATTGATTACCAAAAAGATAACTACGCTAGTCCTAAAAAGATAAATATTATTCCTATTGTCTAAGAGATTCAAGATGCAACTCTTCTTCTTATTATCAAAGCTCCGGTCGTCTTCAGTGTGTCCTTCGTTTTTCGAATGAGATATAACTCAAAAATTTAGTACTTTCCTAAATCAAAATTTCCAATTCTAATGAATTAATGCTCTACACTATACTGATAATTAGAATATTTTTCTAAGCTCTAATTTGCTGGAATTTAAATCCCAGTGAGGTCTTTTATTATAATGTCCACAAATTTGCCCAAACAATCATATTGACATATTTAAAATTACAAGGAATGGGTATTGTCTTATTTTGAATAAATAGTATAATCTACATGAAAATATGTAAAATTACACATCACATTATTTATATTTTGAGTATATTCCTTATAATTTCAAATATAATCTCTTTTGTGAAAAACGGCAAAAAGGCTAATTTATAAAAATTAAACAAAAAACCTTAAGCAAACCAAACATGGTCATATTCAAACTAAAATGGCTAATCCAATGTGTAAGCCTATTCCTTATTTTCATGCTTCAAGTTCTTATTCTTAAGGAGGACATCTTTTAAGGCTAAACTTCTTCTTCATTGGATATTTTCGAAAATCATAAGACCACCACTTCCTTTTTGTAGGCTACAATTTTAGTTCCGTTATTAACTTCCAAATCTCATAGATGGTAGATCAGTAAGCTAAGTATCCCCACGAAATCCCCTCTTACGTATTTATCTCAAAATTTAATAAGAGTATAAATCTCAACATCGCAGACACAAAATAGGGATCCATTACTCATACCAGAAAAGACCCATCGAAACTTAGAGTCACTTTAAACGGGTCGTTAGTTCCTATAAGGAATTACATTTGCAGAGAATAATAGAGCAATATAACGAGATGGAATCTCACACAGCAGAAGGAATAATGAGAAAGTAGATGTACCATTTAAATTAAAAACCAATATGTAGCTTACAACCATGTTTTAGATAGTTACATCAAGTACATCAATTAATATCCCAAGTACAATAATACTGGCAATAATAAATAGAACATATAGATAAACTCCTCCATCGTCAGGCTCCCACCACTTCATCTCTCAGCATGAAGTCCAACCTACTGTCCTGTAAGTACGTTAAGAGGAGGAAGGTCAGAACACAAAGTTCTAGTGAATGAAAATAATATGTGTGTAAAGGTTATACTCTATATTTGGTAGATTAAATACTTCAAAGTATGTCTACGTAGACACACAAGCATACACAAACAAAGGTATATTCTAATTAATGAGGTGGACATCTGAATCAGTCACTTAAGACCTTCATTAATGCATTTTAGGTGGATCAGCGATCCCTTAAGACCCAACGAGGTGGGCATTCTTGGTCACTTAATGCCCATTCTAGTATATTCATTAAAGGTGGATTCCTATGATCACATAAGACCCTAGCCATTTAAGACCTTGTCCTATCATGATTCACGTCAGCGTTATAAATATATATATACTCTCAATACTGACATGAGAAGTAGTATCTCACCGCTTAGTACCGTTTTAGGGTAGGCCCGCATATAGCCATTTAAGACCCCTCCGGCGGATGCCTCATGTTACTACTTAACTGATATTATGGCAGTAGACCTATGCCAACTAAGACTTTCCTTAGACGGTGGTTAATAATTGCATGTAGTGTCTAATGTATACCTAAATCGTCCTTATGTTGGCCCTCACATAGCTCTTAGAGGAAATGAACATTCCGGTAAACTACCCTACTTCTCTATGGCCATGACTAAACCATTTTAGAGAACGAGGACCCATAGACCACTTCAATCTAATAAGGGAGGGTCCCGTGACTTTGACCACAACCAAGGAATAAACCTTCGGAATGGGCCTAGTCCTAACCACTTAAGACCCAAACTAGATAAGAAGAATGTCATCCACTTAAGACCTTCTAAAGGCAGATGATAAGCCTACCTATACATACATATATAGCAGTTATGTGTGTGTGTATATATATATATATGCACACTAGACTTCTCACATTAAACCGACTACTTGTAGATGTTGGATTTGTCGGGCAGTTGATGGCATACTTCTACTACAAGCGGGCTTAACCTCGTGTCAGAGTTTACTAAATTTAATGATCCATGACATCCAGACCTCTGACATTAGCCAGACTCACTTGCAGTTGCTGGATTTTTCGGTCAGTTCCAGGCATATTTCTACCACAAATGACGACTAATCTCGTGTTTGTGTGTCATTATTAATATATGGATATAAGCCATTTATATATACACACAAGCAGCGGTTCCTATGAGGACATTAAAACTCAAATTCTATCCTAACGTATTTATTATTCAATTATTACGTTTATTTATGTTGATTATGCTATATAAACATATGACTTAATAATCACTATAAACGCTAATATCGTTCTAATTATGAAATGTTCTAACGGGGAATTTTTTCAATCCTACTCACTTATAAGGTATACAAACCCGGTTCCCATAATAATCTACTCAATTCGTGGCATATTCAATAACAAGCAGCAAAAGGGAAAATATCAACAATAATCATTCAAACTTGTATCCTAGGCTTGCTTGAATTAGTTAAGCAATGAATGAGAAACACAACGTTATATTTATATACACACACACACACATACACACCATATTCAATATATATATATATATATATATATGAAAACCTCTGTTTCAATCAAACTTTCCATTTTGTATGTTTGCACATAAGAATGTTAATATTTAAATAATACAGATCTAAATACGTTCAAATGCTCCATTTAGAATTGAGATCTAAACCTATTCAAATTCTATAATCAAATTAAATCTTAACCTTTTTACTACAAACATTTTATATTTAATTTACATTGAAATGGACAAACCCAACCAAACAAAAGATTAACCACCAAATCATTCCTCAGACATTACTAAATAATTATAAGCCCAAAATATTGATTGACAAACTTCATGACAAAAATAAAAGATAGGATATTTAGAGGGTTTTAATGCAATATTATTGTAAAAAAACCCAAATCTCCTAGGCATACAGATTCATACAAAATATGCAAGATATAGGGAACATTCTAAACAAATCTTATTTCAATTCACAGCGATAATGGTGATGGAAATATCAACAAACCAAAAACTGTATGCGCGAATTGACGTCGTTCTCCTATTTTGATTGCAGATCTATATGAAAGGACCCTATAAAATCGAGTCATATATATATGTGTTTGTATATATGTATATATATATATTTGAAATTCAAGAATGTTATTCTAATAAGAATTAGGATTAGAAAAGAAAATAGAATTGAATTAAAATAGGAGAAGAAGAAACCTATTTTTTGGAATTTCAACAGAATGGAAGCATACAGAAAAGAGATGGCTAGGGAATGGTGAGGCGAGTGGGGTTGTATTTATAGGAGTGCAAAAGAATAATAGTCCTTAGATTATTATAATTTAGTCTCAGCCATTAATTTCCTGTAAAACTAACCTAAACCACCTTCACCACGCCCAGGTCGCACCAAGCGATCGACACCCCCATAAAGGGCGGTCGACCTCTGGGTATCAACCGCTTAAGGGAAAAATTGCGCAATAAGTCCGGTAATGTGAGGTTTTGATTTATTAAATTAAAACTTACCTTATACTAATAATTTCTTTCCTTCTGACATTTATTCTATGTCCTCTCGGTCATTTCTACTTGTCTGAATTTTGAATTCACCTAAGGGAATATTCTACTATTCTAATTAAGTCGCTATTATCCCTTAGATGTTTATATATATTATTAATTCAAACGTCTATATGTATATATTTACAGTATGATTTCATTTAATTATTACTTGTTCATACGAACTTCGTTTTCAATATATATATATATATATATATATATATATATATATGAAAACATACTAGAATTCCATAACGAACTCAAATATAATAGTTTCGTGAATTCTTAATTATCCAAAATTCAATTTTTCTATTGTTTTACACATATTGTTTATCTAACTTGTTATTATTACTTGATTATCTAGTCTACTTTTTTTTTACAGGATGTTACAATTTCTTCGCTCGGATAGATGGAAGGCAGAGCAACCATGGACTACTTGGTGGGACTAGCTTTGCTGGGATGGAGATGGTAGTAAATGTGGCTCGAACAAGCAGCTTTCCATGACTTGGATCGAACAGAGTCCCTAATCGAACAGATGGCCAGTACCGATCCTAGAAAAGCTAGAGGCAACCGCCCTCCTTCTAGTGATCTACAACACGATGCTCTAATTCACAAAATTCTAGATAGAAGTGCAGGAATCGCAGGAAACTTAGGCCCAGCTCGGCCTATATATGCTTCGAATCGAATAGAGCTGAAGCTTCAAGAGTATCACGCCTTTAGGTAATTTGGACCCCCGGGTCGAAAATGTCGATCCGGTTCGGATCGAGCGGTTTGATCTGAGGAATGAGGGAAACTTCGATCTGATCTTTGGAGCTTAGGGCATGCTTCCTCCCTCTTCTGGACTACAACTGGGGACACCGGTATTGGATTAAGCAAGTGGCAACAACTTCTTAGAGACGAAAATAAAATTTCCAATATAATCCGACGCTTCACGAGAGGCGGCACTTCACATGACTATGTGGATAACGTCTATCGCAACCCTTTCGCTTGGGATATCAGGAATTCCCATTACCCTCCGGACTTCACGCCATCCTCTTTAGAGCCATATAACGACAGGATAGACCCTACCTTGCATCTGATGCACTATATGCGCCATATGGATGTGTTATCAACATCATAACCAAGTGCTTCCTCCTCTTTTTGACCGATATAGCTGCCATGTGGTTTCGGCAGTTGGAGTCTAAGTCGATCTATAGCTGGAGCTGTTGGTCGTCCGCTTTATTGAGAAATTTCGTGTCCACACCGCTCGACCCAAGAACGTAATGTCGCTCACTTCAATCAAGTAGAGGTATGGCGAGACCCCGCATTAATTTCTTGAAAGATTGAAAGCTACATGGCGTCAGTAGACTGACCTAAACCATCTATGATATTGACGGCAGCTGCGTACGACATTCTGGTAAGTCAGACTTTAAAATTTCTTTGCAATGAGATCCGTCGAGGGACCTTGGAGAATTCTACTTCGAAGCAGACAAATTTTTGTGGGAGGAAGACGCAAACTCTGGGAAAGACATTCTCGATGTTAAAAAAATCAAGGACGAAGGATCGTTCAGCTCTGAAAAAGGCAATGATAAGGGTAAAAGGAAAGCCTTTGCTAAGAATGATCGTAATGTTCAGGCTCGGAGAGGGCCTAGATATGATAAATAAATTGAGCTTAATGCTAAACTGATTAATATCTATTTAGATACGAGGGATACTCTCTCTTACCCAAAGCCTCCCAGGAGGAAGCCAACGCAAAGAGAATGCGATTCTGAAAGGCATTGTATGTTTCATGAGATGAACAGTCATAATACAAATGACTGTAAGCATTTGCGAGACTTGATTGAAGAACGAGTCAGACATGGGGAGCTACCCGAGTACGTCAAGCAACCAACAACACCTACACCTACGCTACCACCTCCTACTCTCCGGAGAGGGAATGATCCTGGACCGAGTAATCGTGGGATCATCATCAGCTGATCTGAATTAGATTACCATGGATTTTCTGCATTTCTTAGGATATAAGATATGTTTCTATTTGCTTTCGGTTTTTCGAATGGCTATGTCGACTTACGTATGCACGAGGATTAGGATTTAATCCTTGGACATACTCTATTCTCGATAATACAATCATCCGATGAATGAATGACTGAGTTGAAGTACACACATACGTGATTAAGATTTAGTCCCTAAGCGTGCTCTGGTTTCAACGATAAACCATTCAGGCTTTATTTTGGTTATGTAATAATTTCTAGATATTAATGAAATAAATTTTCAAGCATGGATTATGTATGGAAAACTCGAGTATCTTGTTAGGATGTGACAAGATTCTTAATCTCAACTTAAGTATGGCTTATACTTATCTTAGAACCCTAGGTATGGATTATGCCTAGGGACAGACTATCTTGTTAGGATATGACAAGTATAGCTGTATTTCGATTTGAGTATGGATTATACTCAACTTGGACACCTAAGTATGGATTATACTCAGGAAAATCGCATCATCTTGTTAGGATTTGATAAGAGAACTCAATAAGACTCAAGTATGGCTTATGCTCAGTTTGAACTTCCAGGTATGGTTTATACCTGAAAGGTTGGATCCCCTTGCCAGGATTTGGCGGGATGATTCGGTCATCACTCGAGTATGGTTTATACTCAAAATAGACGTCCAAACATGGTTTAGCAATACTTTCAGGATTTGACACATTTGTTCGCCTCATCTCTTTGTAGGTATTGTCATACTCGCAACTAGATGGGCCGGGAGAGGCTTTGGTTTTTTGGTCTTCTTATAATATGGTCTAGTGCGACCATTAATATGATCCGGTATCATCGTGGCATCCAGACTTCTATTTTTATTGGATTTCTATGGCTTATGGATATCCAGAGCACGTCTTCCTTTCTCAAGAAAATATGTTATGGTGTGGGGGAGGGTGTTGACATGCCTTTTGAAAAGGCCATTACAATTCGAGTTCACTTGGATGAAATGTTAAAGTTCTTGGAAGATTGAACCTTGTCTCGGTTCAACCATCCTCCTTGATCGAACAACCCGGTTCGAACTCCTCAGATCGAAGCTCTGGATCGTAGGACTCCGGCTCGAGTCTGACCCCATTGCATATGATGAAGCTTAGCATTCAAATCTCCCTGGATCAATACATTCAAACCGAAAGATGGATGTGGGATTGACCTATTCTCATGGCTATTTACATGGGCACTCACCTATAAACTCGGATTGAGTTACATTTGGCAAGCACAACTTGGGAGAGGACTCCCCCACGATCTCCAGTCCGACTCCACTATTCTTTGGATATCTGAGACGTGGCACATCGAATCGAGATGTGTGGCAGTTCGATCCGAACAGGAAGTACGCCTATAAATACCTGTTTTAGAGACAGGATGATGGATCTTTTTCTCTTCTTCAAGGGATTTGGCTCCTTCTTGTGTGGAGGGACAATACCTTTGCATTATAACTAGACCTAATTCAATATTTCAACACAAGGATTTTGTGTATAAACGATCTTCTTTCTCCACTTTCTTACTACAAGTGTACCGATCTCTTAATCTGTCAGTATAAACAAATATTATAAAGTGGACATAGGTTTGGATTGAGCTGAACCACTATAAAAATATTGTGTGTTACCTGTTATTTGTTTGATTGATTTCTCTGTGATTGTGATTATATTAATGTTGTGATCTTTTGGGTGTGAGACGTGAGCGAACCAAACTTATGTCTAACAATGCACAAACTTCTATACATAAGAAACACGGAAGATGTTTTGTACACTGGCCATCTTCAGGGGTAGATCCACACTATAATCCAATTTTACGATTTTTCAACAATTAGGAATGGTCCAAAAAATTTTGAAGCCAACTTGCGTTTCCTACCAAATCAGACCACTTCCTAGGAGATTCCTTCAAAAGTAGCATATGACCAATGGAAAATTCCAAATCCCTTCTTCTCTTATCTGCATAGCTCTTCTGAAAATCCTAATCTGCTTTTATCCGTTAATGAATGATCTCTATCTTATATGTTGTCTCTCGAATCATTTCTGGTTCAAGTATTGTTTTCTCCCTCCTCCCCCAATAAGAAGATGCATTACAGAGTCTTCTATATAGTACTTAGTATGTTGCTATGCCAATACTTGCTTGATAACTATTGTTATAAGCACACTCTACCATTGCAGGTTATCATCCCAAGATCCTCCAAAATCCTAAATATAAGCTTTAAGGATATCTTATAGTACTTGATTCACTCTCTTGGTCTGCCCATCTGTTTGAGAATGATAAGTTGTACCTAAGTGTAGCTCAGTCCTTAATATCTCTTGCAAACTCCTATAGAACACAATAATGAACAATGAGTCTCTATCACTTGCAATACTTTTTGGCACACCATGAAATCAAATAATCCATTTAACACAAAAACTAACTAACTTGGATGTCATTCTAATAGAATTATCATATTTGAATCTTGCACTCTTAATCAGTCTATCTACTATTACCGAAATAGTATCATAATCTACTATAGTCTGCGACAATCCATGAATAAAATACATAGATATCTGCTCCTATTTCCATTTAGGACCTTCAACGGTTGAAGCAATCCACTTGGCTTTAATTAGTTGACAGTTCATGCATTTTGAGATAAACTTCCGAACATTTCTCTTCATACCATACCTTCCCAGTAGTAAGTCATTTTCATGTCTTGATACAACTTGTTACTGTTGGGATGGATGGTCAATCTTAAATAATGACACTCTTTCTAAATCTACTCTCAAAACCCATCACATCCAAAATAAACAATCTTCATTTCTACGAAGACAACTATCATGGTCGATTCCGTATTACTTCTTACCTTTAAATTCAACTCCTATCTCAGTCTTTCTTATAATCTCTACTAGCTTAGCATCTTTCTTCTAGATAGCTCGAATCTTTTCAATGAGAATAGGTCTAATGGGTAAACTTGCTAGCATTTCAGACTCCAACTCACAATGCAGCATGAATTCAAACTCGTACAAATACTATAGTACTCTCCATTCCAGAAACATGGCTCCAAGTTTAACATGTATCCTGCTTAAGGAATCACCACCCTATTGCCTATTCTTGGTGTATATGAAATATAAAATTCATACGAGGCCAAAAACTCTAACTACTGTTGCTGTCAAAGGTTGAGATCCTTTTGAGATAAAAGGTACTTCAAAAATTTATATTTTCTAACTCAAACCTTTCTCTGAAAAAGTAATGCTTATATATCATCAAAGCAAAGATAATCACTTCTAACTCCAAAATCATGAGTTGGATAGTTCCTTTTATGCGGTTTTAGCTGTCGACTAGCATATTCTTTTCCGCATCAACATTTCTCCTAGACCTATTTAACAAGCATCAAAATATATAGTCATCTCTTCATTTCTACTAGGAAAAACCGATACTGGTGCATTCGTCAACCTCTCCAAATCCACAAAAGCATGCTTATGTCTAGCATCATATATAAAGTTCTGGTTCTTCATTAGATTGGTTAAAGGTTCTTGTACCACCTTAAAATTTGACGTTAGTTATTTAAGTAGGTTCCGAAAAATGGAATTTGAGAAACTGTTGGGATTTAACCATGAAACTTGCATTATTGCATTGTAACGTAATTCTGTTCAACTTTCATGTTTGAAACTTAGCAAACGGAGTCCACATAAAGAAGTTACGAACTAAAAGCGAATTTGAATGGAAAATTGATAAAATAATCAACTTTAATAACTCCACCACTAAGTATATGACCTCACTGGAGCCAAGTCGGTTGCTAGATCAACCTCTTGGTCGGTCTGGTCCAGTAGCAGTTAGGTTTTAATAGAGAGTTTTTTCATAGATAGAATTTTCAAGATTAAGCTAATGATTCAAGATCATACCAATGCCTATAAATTAAATCTTGGACTTTCTGTCTGTTCTCATATTTTCTAAAGGCAATAGTGAAGCTTGTCATTTTCATTTCTTAAATTTCTTCCAAACTTTCTTAAATAAAATAGATTTGAATTATATTTACAAGCGTTGGAGAGAATGAATTCAGATATGGAAGATAAGATGGGTTTTGCTGGTAAGATAATTCTCTTAAGCTGCCTTTTCGACTGACTCAAATCGATAATTAAACTGACTCAAATCATTCAAATAGAAGATTATTAAATGGCATGGGGTTAAAAATAAATCATCACAAGACACGGAAACACAGAATATCTCACAATGGAAGTAAAATTTATACAATAATACAAAAATTTCATTTATACATATCAGGGCACATGAATAATACAAATACAACGGAAGACTGAATACAGATGCTTACTAACACACGAAGAAATAAATTAAACTCATTACAAATAAAATAAACTCATTACACAAGGGTAAATGACTAGACTCCAGAAATACTCGAGCTCCAGCTGGCTAATCTCCGAAGCTGAAAATACTCAGTCTGGCCCGAGCATTTTGCAAAGAAAAAACAAAATACTTGAGTCGGGACTAACATTCTCATATAAGTGAATCAACTAACAGTGAGCTCTGTTTTATGTAAACCTTAGCTTATGGGGTGAAAACTCATTAGAGATAGGGTAGCAATACTCTATAATGAGAGGAATCGTGTAATGTCCCACTTTTCCGTAAAATTTAAGTTGACATTTAACTACCACAGTCAACCTAAATTATACAGGAAAACAGAAAGTTAAGAGAAAGAAATTAGAATGTGAGAGAGAAAAAAATATTAGAATAAAAGAAAGAAGAAGAACATCAGAATCTCATGGAGAAACGAATAAAACATAAAATATATCAAATCCCTTTATACAAAAAAAATTGTATACACATACCAATCATCAAAGTACAACATGAATCAAATATAGTGGATAACTATCGGTGAAGCCTCATGCTTCTAGCTCCTAAAACTCCAAGCGAAAACTAACTTGTAAAAATATGTTCGGTCTGACCCGAGCACATTTTGAAGCAAAGCAAAAATATCTGGATCAGTCTAGAATACTTTCAGCGATAAACTCACATTAAACAATCAGTTTAACTTTAGAAAATCCTTTTGAAAAGAAAAGAATAATAGTAAGACTTGCCCACACATAACACGGATGGTTTTTACCTTATTATAACCCGTAACATTTTTGATATATCAAAATCCAGTGATATTATAATAGTGTCTATCAAATCACAAGTAAATAACCATCTAGGAGAACGCTTGCATCTCACGCTCTACATGTTCATTATATAATCAAAAATTGCATGGCACTTATTAGAGATTGGATTCCAACTATGGCAAAGTATGCGACCACCTTTCTGATCAGTGTAATATAGAGGGGGATACACTGAGGTTCAACAAGAACATCTTGCAACCCAGGCTAAACATGACCGGTCACTCGTTTAGCTTGAGTGTACTGAATGTATTATCATCCCCGGTAGGAGCTAACCACCATTCCCGTGGGGGAGCTTCGTAAGACTAAAGAAGAAAATGGAATTTCTCTAGATGGTGATAATACACCTTGCTTGGAGGCGACCCAACTAGCCATGCGACCTACCCGATTTTTGCCATTTCTCGATTGATGAGGCTTGAGGTCACGTTTTACCTTTTGAACATCACATCATATTCACTTTGAATGCCACATCATCAGATCCGTCAAATCACTAATTGATGTCCCCAAATATACTCTGGGTGTTAACAAGAGAATTTCTCCACCACCATACTTGGCATATTTGTAAAAATCAATGTACGCGAGTTTCAGGAAATACTCTGTCAGACATTTGTCCATACAAGTCATCCAGGAATAGAATGAATCGAAGACACCCTCCTACCGCATCCTATTTCCCTAAGGATCAGTAGCGAGAAGTCCTTTCAATCCATAGATTTCAACCACGACAGAACCACGATGTATATCAAGGGGCCAGCCAGAGATTATAAGTAGTTCTTTCACTTAATGAAGATCTATGGTCTTTAGTGCTCCATCTTAATTCTCTGCAAGTTAGTTTCGAGTGCAACGTTGGCTCGAAGTGGTTTTGGGTCTAGTTCCCATCCCGGTCTCTTCGAAACAACTCGTCGAAAAGGTCCATAAGATGTTCGTTGATAGTCGGGTTTTTAACTATCAACTCACAACAGCACTGTCAAGTACCTTGGCAGCTCAGGCCCACATTTTTAAAAAATCATTCCTTAAATTTTTTTTATCGAATCATTGAAAATCATTTCATAGATTTAAAGTTGATTCCATTTACATATCTTGACAATCATCTTTTGTTTCGTCATTTGAAAACAATACCTCGTTTTTATTCACTCTCAGCTTTACTCTCCTTTATTCACAACTTATCTTTCAATCGACCGTAGCCATTTTACTTAATATATTATTAAGTAAATCATTTACTAAAATACTACCCCTTTACTTCAAAACTTCTATATAGTTTTCTATTTTTAACTTGGACCCATTTACAAATACTTTATCCAAAAACTTTTAGCATCATTAAAACTAATAGTTGGATTTTATAACCAAAAAACCTTTTATTAACTTCTTTACCCAAATCGATGAGCATTTCCATTTGCATGTTTGCAAATCTTCTCTTTTATCCTAACTCGAATATTAAATAGAATATTTATTTTGAACTCAACTTTCTTTTATAACTCGTTTATGAAATTCGGATTATAAAATCCTTTCCATACGCTTCTTTCAAATTTACTAAACCTCATTACATATTCAGTTTCCATCTTAAATGAATTCTATTTAAGAAGTCGTTACTTTAATTATTAAAATAATAATTAAGTTAGTCATTTACTGAAGTAAAGTATATTACTTCATCATTAACTAACAACAGGTTAGTTAATCTCCTTAATAAGTCATTAAGGAAAATAGTTACTGTTGTAAATAATAAACTATTCCATAATTACCTTAAATATATAGTTAAACGGAAAATTTATTTAGCTTTTAAAAAAGTCATTAAGTTAAAATAATAAAATCCCACTTAATTGTTTCCTTGGAAACAATTATCCCGGATTATTAACTTTCTTGTCTTCCTTATGTATTTTAACATAATATGTTACTATAGAATTCATTTTAATATTTCTATATAAAACAAAGCCATAAATATCAATTTATTTAAAACCCTCTATTTAAATAACTAAAGAAACACTGAAACTTCAATTCAGTTATAAAAATAAATTTTATAAATTAAAATACGTCAATTTGCTTGATAAATTAATATCTCTAAACGATAGATTTTAGACAACCCGCCGCCAATTACTTAATCAATACTGCATATTGATTAAAACACGAAAATTTGGTTCAACAATCAACATTCATTCAATCATCGATATCTAAACAAGGTTTAATTTAAATTGAAATAAACGATTCATAATTAACCACAAATAATATACAATTTATTTGGGGAATCTGGTTGGATTCCTCCAACCCGTTCTTCCCTTCTTAACAACTCATAATATTATTAAACACTAGCATATGAAATGAGAATTATAATCTAATGCATTTGAACAACCAATTTATAAATACAGTAAAACACTCAACCAATAAACAAATAAAAATCATCCATAGCATCCATTCAACCAATTTTATACTTATTAATAACATGAATTTAACACATCACAACATTCTAGAAGTGTGAGAATTAACGCATCATTTAATTTCGTATCACTATTCGCGCGTTGTTTCATTTAATTTTAAATAGACATTTAAAATTAAACGAAAATATGATAGCTTCCAATCTTTTTCGAACCTGCTCAGCAGAGTAGGCTTTGACAATACGATTATATTGTCTTTCATTTCGCTAAATTCTGTATACGTGTGGACAGGTAATTTCGATTACAATTTAAACATTCATTAAAATTATTTATATAGGTTAATTAAATCATTACTCACCCAAAAGGCACAACATTACACTTCATACTCCCCAAGATGCACAGCCGAATCAACCATGTCCTCCCTTGAATCACCATTTCAAGTCCACCCTTTTTTTTTCTTGACCAGGCCACACTATTATTATTATTTTAAATCAAGCCCAGGCCCAAATGTGCACAACCCTTCCATTTTTTCACGCAAGCCCATATGTTTTCACAACCCACTGATACCCCATCCTTCTCCTTCCAGTATTGTTTTTCTTCCCGAAACCAAACAATCACCATGTTGAAACGAAAAAAAAACTCCTGCTACACTTCAATCGACCGCCCCCTCACCACAGACTTGGCTCCAACCAATCTACCTCCTGAGGCTTACCTCGCCTGCCCCCGATGCTCCATGGCCCGTCCACGACCACAAAACCCGAACCTAACTCAAAAATCAGCACAGAAAAATGTTGGACTTCGTTCAATTATTCTCCGCTTGCCGTTAGTCTGTGCATCGTCCCCGCCTCATGCCGATAGGCTCGACGTCGAACTTGACGTCTCCGGTAACCCCGACCTCAGCTTGCTGCCACCATTTCTCACGTTTCCCTCTACACGACAACATCCTCTATTCGTTCACTGAGTCACACGATCCTGCTTCCTCTTCCAGTCGTCATTCGCTCGCCGATGCTCCTTCCATGCCACGCAGAAAAAGCTCCAGTAAAGGAATTTCACTCCAACTTCTATACGCTGAACTTCAAGCTTCAGACCAACCCATGGTGAACTCCACGCCACTAGAACCGAAGCCAACATCTACACAACCACTTTGCAACACAGCTAAAACCTTACGAGTTGGTGCTCTTTTGTATACAAGTTCGAAGGAATCAAATTTCGGATTTTAGGGGTTTTTATTTGATTTTCTTTCGATTTTCTAATGTTCACTTTTTTTGGAAAAATGAATGGAGAACCGAAACTGATGGATTGGGTGAAGAGAAGAAATTGATACAGTGGCTTATATTTTTTTTCTTTTGGTTGCTAAGCTTCAGCACGACGTAAAAGAACGAAAGGTTGGGTGGGAATATATAGAACGGAAGAAAAGAAAACACCATGTACAACTGTCGGCAAAAAATATAATATTTATTTTTTTGATTTGACTAAAGAAATTTTTATTGATGGGACGAATAATATTTTTATTCGTACCTATCGCCGTTTCTAAACATTGTTTATTGATTACCCCAATCACACACGAACTCCGATCATGACGAGAATGGATGTCATGGTATAATTTGATGTTACGATCCTAATGAATCTTGTTTCATCGAAATCCGAATCCTTTTGTGAAACGATGCTCGTTTATGCTCAAATGGTCGATTTATTTGCATTTAATTTTGCTACGCTCACGAAATAACTCTAATTGGCGCGAAACTTCAAATCTAGCAATAATTATCTGTTACGGTCTTAATAAATTTTGTTTCGTTGAAACAAATGTTGTTTGAATAAAGTCTCTTTTTAAGGGTCCAATTTAAATTAAAATAAATTAATTTTAAAATACGGTAATATAATAATATTAAAATATTATAATTGGATATACTCGAGCATAATTTCACATACTTTCAAAATAAAATATTCTGGTTGAATCCTGAGCCAAAACGGTATTTAGTATATTCAAAACCCTTTATTTTTGTGTAATAAATCGTTACATTATATAAACGAATTCCATAGCGACTATTTAAAAATTTGATTTGGACATAAAACGGAATCTACAAGATGAAAATTTGATTTTTCTGCTTCATTAGAAAATTATTATCCAATAGATTCAGACGTTTCTTGTTTCAAAGAAATCCGACTTAAATTGGATTCTGTGCAACCATTTAAAGTTCAAAACGTTATATTATGAACTACCGCGCCGCTGCTACTCGTTTTATAATTAAATTATAAATTAAACGTTCAGATATCATTTATAATGAAAGCGTTAATAAAATTAAATATAAACTCAAATAAATCTTCTTATATTACCAAATCATCAAATATTGCAAATTCAGCCAATTTCGACTATTCCGAAATTAAATATCATTTTATTAATTAAACTAATATAATATTAAAAAATAAAAAATTCAAACCATTAAAAATCGAAATCAACGTTATAATAATTTTTAAATATTAAATTAAGGTTAAAAATCTAGGCCGTTACAAATCGTCTTAGAATACTTTTACAGAGAGTGCATTTTGAGATATAGTTTCACATGGTTTAAATAATTTTAAAGAGTTTTAAAGAATTTTATTTAGATAAAATTCATTTTTAAAACCTTTTGGCCTTGTTTTAATTTCCATTCCTTTGAATTCATCTTTTACTTAGACTAGTATTAGGCTAGGATTTCCCGAATCTGAGTCCCGATCTTATTTTATCCCATCTTAGGAAATTTTGAATCTATGTATTATCTTCCACTGTGTAAAATATTATGTAAACTCTTATTTTGTAATAAAATGATTTTGTTTTGAGATATTGTATATTATTATGTTCTGTGATTCTGTGTGTATATTCTGTTTAAACCTGATAAGCGATAATAATCTGTCTTTGTGAACGGTTCGAGTTGGTTTAATTACTGACTTGAAGCACTTGAAAAGGCAGGTCATTACAAATATTTTATTTCTCTATTCCAATTATTTATCTAGATCTACAATTTTTAATATGTATATCTCCCCTTTTTATACATATTATTTGAATCTTGAAGAATTTGTAATAAAGCCTAAAAGATGCAATTCAGATCTGAGATTTGAGAAAACTTTGCAGATGAGTGAGATATTTATATGTTATTTACAATATCATATCTTTTTGGTTGGTATAGTTTAAATTTATACACCTAAATATATAATAATAAGAATTGTAGGCTTTTAAATAAAATACCTAAATCTTGCCTACAGTCCTTTGTGTATCTTTTGACTAGTGTTTGCACCTAAATCTGGATGCCAACCCCCAAAAGATATTAAAATTACTGTTTGCAGTTGTATTCCAGATCTGTAAAATTAGGTGTACAAGTAGGAGTTGTGTAAGTTTCCCTTTTTAGTTTGAATCCTTATATGTTTTGGTTCAATGAAATAAGAATAGTGCTAAGTTTAGCACCTAGATTCCTAATCTCTTCCAGCAAATCAAGAATGTACTTTCGTTGAGGCATAACAATACTACCAATATCTCTTGTAATTTCCACACCTAGGAAATACTTCAAGTCTCCTAAATCTTTAGTGTGAAACTGGTTATACACAAAAATTTTAAGAGATAAAATACCTTGTTCATCACTGCCAGTTATCACAAGTCATCAACATAAACCACAAGTAAAATTATGCTATACTTAGTATTCATATGGAACACTGAATGATCACATCTATTCTTTACCATTCCAAAGGTTTCCATTGCATTACTAAACTTTCCAAAGCAAGATTTAGGACTTTGTTTTAATCCATGCAGTATCTTCTTCAAGTTGCACACTAGACCACTCTTCCCTTGTGCAATGAAACCAGGGGGATGAATCATGTAAACTTCTTCTTCTAAGTCACCATGAAGAAATGCATTCTTTATATCAAGCTGATGTAATTTCCAGTTATATGTTGCTGCTAATGAAATAAACATCTGAATAGAAGTTAACTATGCTACTGGGGAAAAAGTTTCAGAATAATCCACTCCATAAGTTTGTGCATACCCTTTTGCAACCAAATGTGCCTTCAACCTAGCAATTGAACCATCATAGTTTGCTTTTACAGTGAATATCCACTTACATCCAATAGTTCTTTTATTCTCAGGTAACCGAACTAAACTCCAGGTTTCATTATCTTCAAGAGCATTCATTTCTACAACCATAGCAGCCTGTCATCCAAGATTTGATAATGCTTCACCAATAGTTTTAGGTATAGAAACAGATTCAAGAGAAGTTATAAGCGAATGAGTTGATGAGGAAAAATGTTTATACGAGACAAATAAAGAGATAGGATTTGTGCGCTGACGTTTTCCATTTCGTAGAGCATTAGGAAGATTCGTTTCAAGATTAAATGTAGAAACATGTTCAAGTGGAGGAATTGCATCAAATGTTGATGGAACTGTGTCGCGAGAAGGTGATAAACTCATTTTAATAGAACCATTAATATTGTTTACTTCTTGTATAAATCTAATAATTCATACACAAAAAAAACATCATTCTCCTCCTGACTCTCCCGACTTTGATAAGGTAAGCTTGTTGATGACTGAAAGAATGGTGTTTCTTCAATGAAAGTGACATCAATGGATACAAGATATTTATTAAGAGAGGGACAAAAGCACCTATATCCTTTTGGCAAACGAGAATTACCAAGGAATATATTCTTGACAAATTTTGGATCAAGTTTAGATGTTTGTGGTCTGACATCTCGAATAAAACACATACACCAAAATATTTTTGGCTTAAGAGGATATAGTGACTTATCTGGAAAGAGAATTGAGTATGATATATCACCATTAAGAATAGTTGAAGGCATACGATTTATTAAAAAAACATGTTGTGGAAACAACATCAGCCCAAAAACTTTTAGGCACATTCTTATGAGATAAAAGTGCCCGTGCTATTTCAAGCAAATGTCTGTTCTTTCTTTCAGCAACTCCATTTTGAGGTGTTGTATCAACACAAGATGTTTCATGTTGCATTCCATTTTGACTCATGTAAGTTTGAAATAAACTCTAAGCGTACTTCTTTGCATTATCACTCCTTAGATTTTTAACAAAAATATTAAATTGAGTTTTGATTTCAGCACAAAATGAAAAAGATATTGGATACAACTAAGATCGATTTTTCATAAGAAACAACCAAGTCATACGTGAATAATGATCTAAAAAGGTAGCAAAGTATCTAAACCCTAGTTTAGAAATCACAAATGATGGACCCCAAATATCAGAACGAACAAATTCAAAAGGATATTTAGCTCTTTTATTCATTCTAGGACTCAAACTTACATGATGATGTTTAGCATATTGACATTATTCACAGTTCAAAGACTATAATGATTTAATTTGTGGGCACAATTTCTTCAAAAAGGGTAAAGATGGATGCCCTAATTGATAGTATGTCTTTAAGGCTTGGGGAATACTTGAACAACAAATGATCGTTGATTTGTGGAAGGAACATCGAGTACATACAGTCCCTTTTATTCACGTCCTTTACCAATGATTTCCTGAGTCATATGATCTTGAAATATACAACAAGATGGAAAGGATGAGATTGAACAATTCAATTATTGTGTTATTTGACTGACAGAGAGTAGCCTGAATGCAAGTTTAGGTATATATAAGGCAAATGTTGATAGAGAAGGTGAATAGGTTGGAATTATTGTTCCAAACCTTTGAATGTTTGAAGAGAAATCATGTGCTAAAGTAACATTATGAGTAGGAGTTTGTGATTGAAAACTTGAGAAAAGAGTATGATTACCTGTCATATTATCTGTAGCACCAGAATCCATGACCCATTGATTTCTCCCTAGATTGGCACAACTGCTATTTTCTGCAATGGTTGAAATGCATTGAACTAACTTGTTGAGATCATTCTGATATTTAGTAAATTTAGAAAATTCTTTAGTTAAATCATAACATTATGTCTAACTTGATCTTGAGTCTTACAACATTAGCTTTTTATTGATTTCCAGCTGGTTTTTTCTTATTTTGTAGCTTCTAATATTCAAATTTAGTGTGCCCGTGTTTCTAGCAATAGGCACATAGCTTCACTGTCTGATTGTCAGATCCAGGATAACTAACCTCCCTTTTGTATGAGTTCTGATAGGTTTCTATGGTTGATATTTATTAGTTGTACTAATCAAAGCACTATTGTGTTAAACTTGTGGAGTTGAATTTGAACTTGAGACTTCAGTTCTATGAATACCCCTAAACACATAATGCAATGATGTTATGATCCAGATAAAAATTGAGATTTATCAGATTCATACTCAAACGGGAGATCTGCCAAAAAACTCATAATATCCATTTGTTCCCTCTGCTTTTGCCGAACTTTAACATCGGTACTGATAGGAAGTAGCAAATTGAACTCTTCATAAGTCTTCTTGAATGTCATAAAATAATTCATTAGTGACTGATCTTGTTTCTCTACTCAATAAAATGCATTCAAATCTCATACATCTAGATTATATTTCCTTTTACAGAAAATAAAAAGTCTAGATAATCCATAGGTTCTTTCATGAACTCACAGTTATTCACCAAGCTGATGATATCATTCTCAATTGTATCTCGAATTTGAAGAAACAAATGATTATCATCCCAGAGCTACATCAGCGCATCCTTGTCAGATGGATCGGCTTTAGGTGGATCTTCAACTAGATGATTATCTTGATCAATACTCCGTAAAACAATTGAATTGTTTTACTCCAATCGAAGTAATTCGATTCATTCAATTTGTGATCAGTTATCTTAGAAATTATTGGCATGACCTCCATCACGGATTTGGTCTCTCCCATTATGCACGAATAAAATTGAGAAATAAATTTGGGATCTTGAAATTAATTCAAGGATCGTTGCTCCGATACCATGTTACGAAATAAGAAGAAATAAAATGGAAGAGAAGATAAACTTTCCCATTACTCAAAATGTTAGTTGTACACCACTATTTATAGAGAAAATGAGATAGGTTACAATATTACAACTATGCCATTTACAGTTTTTTCTTGGTATTGCCTTTTCGATACCACCTCTTAGTATCGCCTTCATAAATTCTTGTATTGGCTTCGGTATCAACTTCGGTATCGGTTTCAGTATCGGCTCTTTATATTGTCTTCCTTACATTGATTTCAGTTTCATCTTCGGCTTCGGTACCACCTTCTTGGTTTCAGTGTTGCCGTTTTGGCATTGGCTTCAGTATCGTCTTTAGCTTCGGTGTTGCCTTTTTTTTTCGGTGTTGCCTTCTTAGCATTGGCTTCGGCTTCGATGTTGCCTTCTTGGCTTCATTGTCAGCACCATGCTGTTTGTTCCAGCAGCTTGATGCCGATAGCATATTTAGATCAATCATCACACTATATACATATATACAACCTCTGCTCACAACAGAAGTTACAATAGAAGAACTTTTTAATGAGATTTGAATTTCAATAAATCAAAACATGGAAAGATTGTTCTAGTTAATAGTGTGAATTTGAATGTAGAATAGTTGGAATTAGAAAATTGGTATATACGTAATTACTGCACTGCAAAATACATTAATACTTTATCCATTCAAATCATACATAACTAATGCTAATTATAATTATTATTAGGTAGACATTTTGGTTAGTCTTGAATTTCAAATATTCTCCATTAATTATAGGTATAAATTAGTGTTACCTAAAATAAATGGAAAATAACAATTGTAACCTTGAGATTTATGGGAAATAAATGTTTCAATAAATTGTAAAATTCTAAAAGGTTACAATTAGGATAAATAACAATTAAAATATTATAACTCAAATTTATGAAAAATTAATATAATAATTTTAGAGCTAATTAATGAGCCACAATTAATAAAAATGAATTGAAGTTAATGGGATTTATATTAGTAGAATTTATTGCAATGCCTATTGTCTTAAAAAAATGACTATTATGGTTATTAATGCATGTGACATTATGATAATAATTTTAATGGGGATACCTGGGTTTGAGTTACTATAATTATACAAAGGGTAATAAATCATCTTGTAATTATAAATCTATTTTAAGATTATCAATCTTATCATATAATTAGTTTAAATAAAGGAATTGGAATTAGTAGGTTGATAATGTGTAACACCCCGTAAAATAAGCCTAAAATGGACATAAGCTAATTTAATTTAAAATAATTAATAATAATTAGAAATGTATTAATAGGCTGAAAAATATATTTTTAATAACTGGGAATTAGGTCGCGAAAGTATTGCTATTGTGTTCGTAGCGAGATTCTGATCTGTTTTCATATTTTATTTACTGAAAATGAAGTCTGCATGTAAAAGATATTGGTAAAACAAGTTGTGCATAAATATTTACACACACGGTTTGAAATTCATAGATTAAATACAAAATCGGAATATATTTAATTATAAATTGACATGAAAGAATATTCCAAGTGGAGTTAAAATTGTGTGTATCTATTCACATACAATGGGCACAAAGATAATCAACATAAGAAAATAAATCAAAGAAATTATTAAAAAGAAACATCACAGGAGGAATAAATCCTCCTAACCGTCCTCGAAAAGGGGTCGACCACCCCTATAGGAGGGCGACGACCAGCGAGTCGACTGCCCTCATATAGAAGGGGTCGACCGCCATCCTGGGTGATGAGGTGGTGGATGTGTATTTTGTTAGGGAGTTGTATACCAATTGCATCAGTTAGACCATCCAGATTTAATCTAGATGATCCAATGGTCTATACTCGCACTTGCAACTATAAAAAGAGCTTCCTATCCACACTCAAAATCCTATTCTCATTCCTCTCTATGCCTCCATACTTCCCTTCTGCCATTACAATTCCAGAGAAATGTTAGTATTTCTTCCACTTCTCTAAACCTTCATTTTATCTTCTCTAATCTAAGTTTTCTCTAGATTTAGGACTCTAGAATTTGGTTTATATATATATGAGATTCTAATTCTTATGTATATATATTATAGAAGGATTATAGCACAATTTCGTGGGCTGAATCTAGATTTAATTCTACAACAAATCCTATTGTTTTCTATCACATATGACTGTGACTGGAAACTCTATAAGAACTATTTTCTATCTTTTGTAGTTTGAATTTGGATTATTGTGCCTAGGAAGATTTGGATTGATACAAAAAGAATTTTTTATCAAATCCTACAAATCTTCCCATATTTATATTTGTACGTAGAAATGATTAATCAATTATGGTTGGGTTTGGATTATTAATGTAATTGAAGAAAAGATATTTGGGTGTTGGTATGATTCTTGAATATGGTCTAATTCTCTTACTATAATCTATAAGTTCATATATATGTATATTTTGGTTGCAAAATCTTAAGGACTTGAGTATTTCAAGTTGAATAGGTTTAAACGTCTATTTTTGAAATGGATTGTTTGAACCTATTCTTGCAAACTACTAAAGTATTAACGTTTTGTATACGAAGATTACATAAAAAGTTAATTAGCACCAGAAAGAGCATTTTATTTATGTATTTAGAAATATTGAACCTTGTCTCTTTTCTGTTATTGAGATAATCATTCAAGCCTTGGTTACAAGTTTTATGCTTATGTTGTTATTTCCCTTTTATATATGTTTATGCCATCAGTGAGGAATATAGGGAAATGTACTTATACATCTTTATTATGTTAGGATTAACATCCCAATCGAATTGGGCCATTCCTACATGAACGCTTAATTTACGTCCCATTTGTTACTATATAGTAATAACATAATTAAACGTAATATTAACAATTATTAGATTGTGTAATAAATACGTTTAAATGAGCTAATAGAATTTGAGTGTCCCCATTATAATTCGAATGCATGTTTTCATGTGAGTGAGTTAATGGCTTTAAATTATAATTAATGACACATACACACGTTTTTAACCATTACTTGTAGTAACAGGCTGCCCGGAACCGACCGTCTTATCCAGCCTCTATAGGTAAGACTGGTTAATGTGAGAGGTATAAGTGTCATGGGCCATTATAATTAGTACACTAAGACAAGAGGTTAAGCCCAACTTATAGTAGAAGCCTACCCGGAACCTTCTAGCAAATCCAACATCTATAAGTGGTAGGTTTAATGTGAGAGGTCTAGTGTGTGTGTGTGTGTGTGTAAAGTAAGCCTACTAGCGAAAAATATTAACTGGTTAACTTACCTTGTTTGGGTATTAAGTAGTTAGGACTAGGTCCATTCCTAAGATTCACTCCTTGGTCTAGGACCCAAGTCATGAAACTCAGCCTTACAAAGGTCATAATTTTTCATTGGGCCTGCCTTTCTCTTATAAGGTATTAAAGAGTCCTAATAGACGATAACATATAAGTGGGTTAGTTCTCCAAGTAATATCTGCTTCTTACATAGGAGCTTAGTGAGTGCCAACCTAGGGATGGTGTCTATAAA
The DNA here is from genome assembly GCA_030737875.1 of Allium sativum. Taxonomy (NCBI): domain Eukaryota; kingdom Viridiplantae; phylum Streptophyta; class Magnoliopsida; order Asparagales; family Amaryllidaceae; genus Allium; species Allium sativum. The sequence goes on from CM060926.1 coordinate 538,045,607, forward strand.
TAACCTAAAAGGAACCATCGTCCAAGAGAATTACTAAGTGGTTAGGAGTTTAGTTGTAGGAACAACTAGATAGTAACAAGACAGTCCGCTGAGAGGGTCTTAAATATAGTTGCGTTCCTACCTAAATTTGGTATTAAGTGGATGTTACTATCTCTCGACCTATAAGGAGAGTCTCTCTCTTTCTCTCTTTATATATATATATATATATATATATATATATATTAATAACATTAACGTTAGGGACGATGTCTTAAGTGGATCAATAGAGCCTGCCTTGTAGGGATATTAAGTGGTTGTAAGGATGTCCACCCTTAGATAAGCATATAAGCCTTATTTGACTGTAAGGACGTTCTCCTCACATGATTAATTGTGTGTGTGTTGTTTGCATTGACATAACATGAAGAATTTACACTACCAAATATAAGAAATAGTCATTCCTAAAATTATATAATTTTAATTCACCAGAACTTTATGTTCTGACCTCACTCCTCATAACATAAACATGTTAGTAGATGAGGACGCATGGATCAGTGATGAGTAGTGATGCCCGGTGGAGCCCTATGACGAAGGCTTTAGTTATTTTATGTAGTAATAGTATTATTATCATGTAGTATTGGGATAGTTATTGATGTACCTTCATCTATTGTTATTTAGACTTATTGTATCCGACACTTATGATGGTTTTATTTATGGTACATCTATTTTGATATATTGTATTTTATCCCTTCCGCTATGTGAGATTCTGAGTTTATTTAGATTTCTCTATGATATCTATTGTTAGTATCTCCTTATAGGAATCAATGATCCATTTAGAATGATTCTAAGTTCCAATGGGCCTTTTCTAGGTTGGGATTATGGCCCATTCTAGGTGGGTTTTTACATAATGTGAGGTTAGTTGAGTTATCTAATAGAAGTCTGCACTTTCCAACAGTTAGATGTACTTATGACCGATCTGAGATATCATTAACCGTAGGAACTTGTGAAAATTATAATAATATGTTGAGGGAAGTTCCTAATGGTTTACTTCAAGTGTTGATGTATTAAGTGGCCGTATCATCCGCCTCCCCTTCGAAAGAAGAAACCTAAAGGGAACTGATTGTTGTAGCTTGCTTTAGGATTAAGGTATTAATTAGTCAGATCCCTTTTGGGGGTGCTAAATGATTCGGCTTGCCCCTTTCCTTAGGATTTAACTTAAGGAGTATGGGTAGTACGTGCTTGTCCCTTTCCTTAGGAATTATCCATAGGAGTATGGGTAGTAGTCAGACTCACCCCTTTTAGGGTCCTGAGTAGTATAAGTAATAGTCATAGAGTCTGCCCTCAATAGGTATTAAATTATTGTAGGGCTACCCTTTTCCTATCAAAGAATTAAACAGTTAATTGGGTATGAATTGGAGAAGCTCTGAAAGTGTCTGCTTCCTTAAGGTAGTAATTGGTTGGGTTAGAGTTCGTTTGGGCATAAGGTGACCGCTGTGGAGATACTAAAAGTCTTCCTATTTTGCGAGAAGTATTAAGTGGCTTGGAGATTTCCCAACAATACTAGGTTTATAGTAACGAGGAGTTGCATTCCATAAGGTAGTAAATGGTTGAGTTTTCGCCTACCAGCATTATGCGGGATTGAATCCGCAAATGATGGAAGCCTTAACTAGTAGTTAAAGGACTTTGTAGTTAGTGTCCTCTATGTTAGTGAACCACCTGTCAAGTTCTTAAGTGATCGTTGGAATCCACCTTATATATTATATTTTTGAGTGAGATCATGGTGGAAGAACCCCATTTTTTGAGAATTGAGTAAGGTGTTAAGTGGTTAGATGGTCTGCTTCTTAGTTATTGTATAATGGGGGTTAGTTTAAAGACCTTTTATATAGAAGGGTACAATCTCAGAATTTAATAACTTACTTTGGGAGAAGCACTACCTTAGGTATGACAGTTAACCATTGTGTGTGGTGGTGCAAGGTTAGGCTAGAATCGCTAACCTTATTAGACGCATAATTTGGGAAAAATCTAACGAGATTTATTTGTATATTATGGATAATTTTAGACATTGTCTACTCACTAAGACTTCTTGTTCTAACCCCCTTCTCATAACAAAATTCTGGTTAGCCTTATGGAAACTAGATCTTTGGAAGTGGACATGTTTAATTTTCTTCTTGTTATCTCATGCTTGGTATTGATGTGGCAACTCACTTTCAAGGCAGTTGTCATAGTCGATACTTGTTATCCTATCTTGTTCCGCTATGAGTTCATTTCATAATACTATGATTACGTTCATGCTCACTATTGTAGGTACCAGATCAACACGATCCATGCTTAAATGAGTTTGAATTTTGTCGAAATTCGGACTCAGAAAAATGCGGGTTGTTACACTGTTGTTATCTTGGAGAAATGCTCGTTGAAGCGTCTATAATATCCTGCTAAATCATGGAAATTCCTAACACCTATAGCGTCTTCGGTCAAGCCCAATCTTGAATTACTATTACCTTCGCATGATCCAATGTTATCCCTTATCCAAATACTATGTGATTTTAGAACCTCACTTCTTCTATTCAAAAGTAACACTTAGATAATTTAGCCTTCAACTTATGTTTTCTTAAAACTACAAGCACAATACTCAAGTGTGTCTTGTGCTCCTCTGATCTAGAGTGAATCAAGATATCATCCTGAAACACAGGTAAGAACTTATTCAATAGATTTCAGAAAACTTTATTCATAAAATCCACAAAATATGTCAATGTGCTGATCAATCCAAAAGACATCACTAACCACTCAAAAAACCCGATTGTGTCCTAAAAGCAGTCTTCGACATACTATTCTTTTTCCACTCTTAACTGGTGAAATCCGTAGTCGAATCCATCTGAGAAAACACCTCAGCTTCGTGCAATAGATCAAATAGATCAACAATCTATGGTAAAGGGTACTTTAATTCTTAGTCACCTTATTCAGCTCACGGTAATCCACACATAACCTAATTGAGCCATTCGCTTTCATTATGAATACCATAGGTGTACCCATTCATATATGCTTCTCCAAATGAATCATTTTCGCAATATGTTGTTAACTTACACCTTCAACTCTTTCTGCTCCTTTAGCACCATTTGCCTTAAAGGCATAACTATGGATCGACTCCATGTACTAAATTAGTCCAAAACTAGATCTATCGATTTAGCGGTACTCCTATCATTTTTTTAAAGACATATAGGTACTCACTAGTGGTAGACACAGATGGAAGTCCTTGTTGTGGAACCACAAGCAAATATAAAAAGCTGACTAATACCCCATAATCTAGTAAATAGCCAATCACCACTGTTCTTCGTTCCAAATTCCCGATTGTCACATTAAACTTCTCTCAATCCACAACAATTGCATACTTCTAAAGCCATTTCATGCCAATATAATTCTAAATCCATCAAATTTTAGAACATAGAATTCACAAATAGAAGAACACCCATGATTCGATATAATTAGATCATGAAAAAAAATATAAAGATTAGTAAATCTTCCTACAGTGTGAGTCACAATCATAGACTTATCTACTATCTCAAATTGAAAACATAATCTACATACTAAACTGCTATGGGTAAAAGAATGGGAAGCTCCAATATTAAACAAAAATCTAATAGAGAAATATTCGACAGAAAGCATGCCTTGCACCAAGACTCCTTTACCCTTATATTTAGAAATATGAGCATTACAGGAAGCCGAGACTGCTTCCTAGTCATACGCTTTCACAACTTAATTATCTTTGGATGATTCCGGGCGATCCTCCTTGTACCTTGGCTTGTCACAGTTAAAACACTTCTTTCTTTTAGGAGCCTTCCACTACTTAGAATTTTGGCCTTCCTCATTGCAGTTATAGCAAAGTATCTCACTCTTTCCTTCCTTATTTGCCCCTCTTTTGTGCTGAAGTTGCTTCTTCTTTCCGTTCCATTACTTTTTACTTGCACTACCTTATTATGGATTTGGTTCCTCTTTTCTAGTAGAATTAGTTGCAACAATAGCTTTACTAGGGAACATGCTTTCATGCCTCGGGACTTTCTTATCTAGCTTTTTGAAAGAAACTTCGATATGGTCCGCCAACCTCTCACCCAAGCACTCATCAAGACCAGTTATAAACTTCTTCCCTAGTGGACTATTTATAAATGATGTCTCATACTCCGAGAGTGAGTTTAAAATTTGAAAATATATTTTTAGACAAATATATATCCTTGCTTCAAGTGAACAATCTCTTAAACAATACGGACTTATGGACTGCAGAAATGAACTTATCCTCAAACTTAGTCTTAAAACCATCCCAAGTAATATAGTCTTCCGAAGTAGTGATAGCCACAACATTCCACCAATTCATAACTCTACCTGAAGCTATCTAGAAGTGAGTTTCCTTTTCATAGCATTATCCACTCCTAATTCTCCGCAGATGCAGTTACAAGTCTCCAACCAATCATGGGTGACATCAATAGCAGGCTCGGTCTCTGTGAATGGATTACCTCCCAAAATAGAAAAGTCCATGCATAGTTTAGCAAAATCCATCCTAGGTTCTTGCACAGGAGCACCACCATCGCCTATTACCACTCTTGGGGTTGTTTAAGCTCTTCCCATTATCGAAGCTATCATAACATCGAACATTGCTTGGTAATTGAGTGTAGCCACTCCAATCCACCTTCTTCCTCAACCACTCCTAGAGTAAATGTGCTTCTAGTACCTTATCTAGTGTTCCGCTTCACCCTTATTCTGTAACAAAATGTTTAGTCTTTAGCAAAAGAAAAGCCATAATGGTGCTCGCATGTATGTTACTATATATTATTGTATAGCTTAGGTCCAAGTCATTTACACCCTATTAACTTTAGTCAATCGAATAATCTGGCTCTGATACCAAATGTGACGACCGTCCTGTACCACTTGCACAAAAGACAAGAAAATATGCATTGTATGTATGCCAAGCTGATATGGGTTGATTATCTGGGAAGAACTAAAGAAAAACATGTCATATATCCCACAACACAAGGATTATATATATATATATATATATAAAGAATAATGGTGAGACATAATAGAGTGAAAGCATGTTATAATCACAGAGTCACGTATATTATGAAGTGATAGTGTCGAATACATCAAGACCTTACTACTTCCTTATTATTTAGAGTACAATGCACACAAAAGCGAAGTATCTACAAAATAGAGTACTAGACAACTTCTCCAAGCTCGTCCTCTAATCAGTTGCAACATCATCAAAACCTGCCATGTAGTCTACTCATCAGCATTTTCAATGAGTACCCAAGATAATAAGGGGGAACATAAATCCTTGAGGTTAGACAACAGTTCAGTGTGAGTGAAATGACTATCAAAAGTATCTACTGTAAAATATGCTTCTAGACATGTTTAAGTCCCATATTTGACCTATCCCTACAATCAAAGAGTTAGCTTATAAGAAGTAGGTAGTATATGCTACTCCAACAACAACAAATATAGGATACTATCATAGGATAAAAGAATTTAAGCAGCCCACAATCGACTTAAGTTCTCACCCTCTCTAAAATCATGTAATTATAGTTTACCGAAAAGAAATATAGGTAAAAACAATCATGGCAACCGTAACATTTGTTAACCAGACATAACTATCACCATTTAAAGCCTCGAATACACAATAACTGTAACAACCATCTTAGCTTATGTCAGGGACTAATAGAAAATCTGACTTTCAGTTTGACTATGATGCTTACGTGACCCAACTGTCAAGCATGTTTTCCCTCAGGACCTAAGTGTCCAGCAACCAAATCTCCTCATCTTGATGATGCAGGGTACATGACCATCACTACCATTCCTAATGATCGCCCCTATGATACCCCTACTTTGAGTCACAATTAGAACACTTTGAGTTATTGATGATTCCTTGACATTCCTACTCTTCCAGAGTCTTCAACTATGGTATGGGCCTTACTACTCAACCAAATCCATTATACCACATCCTTATCTTCGCCTTAAGCTGCATATCCATTACTCCTTCGATCCAACCAATTCTCGAGTTTTCAGTTGAATAGTCAAAACTTCATCATGCCATAACTTCCACCTCATAGAAGCAATTTTCGAGCCATAACTTTTCAGTATGACCTTAAAGACCGTATCTTTCACTATAGTGGATCACAATCCCAGACAATGCAACTTGATGAACCAATACTGATCCATCCCCTATGGATCAATGTCGATCCATTTACCTAGCCAAATTTTGTCTTTGGCATTTTGGGTCTTCTACTTGACTTCACTTTATGACTTGGACTCTAATCCATCCATCCCTACTTGAGTCCAATGTCCACTTGCATCTTGGCTGACCTATTCAAACCGATTCATGCTCCATCCTAAATGATCATCACTTTATAATTACTTGGCCTATCAAATTCCAACCAAAACTTTAAGAAGTCTTTATCTAACCACCGCGAACTCCCTCTATGGATCGCACCCCTACTAGAGATATTCCGATTGGTTTAGATGCCAATCCATAGCGTATGGATCAGCAGCCTATGGTTCACTGTTGATCCATGTAGTATGCTTTTGATATGCTCCAATTTTCAATCTAAGTCCTAATGATGCACAATGTTATGGAACATATCAAGCATGCCATACAATTCAAGCAATTCAATAATTATAGCATATCAATATCAAACATAAATAATCACCCGATTGCATATGGACATAAATAAATCGCATCTGTACATAGATATAACATCAAAAGTGGTTAACCTACTCACTAACTACTCTAGCCTTATCAAATTAATCCATTATATGATTAGTTAGGTTAGCCTAGGGTTACTAAATTTAAAATACCAAGTCTAAATAAGTTTTAGGGTTATTATAACAGATTAGTGATAAAATATCCAAACTACAGCATATAATGCAATATGGACTAGTAAGAGATCATAATCACTAACCAAATCAACAGATCTGTTGACTATCTATGAAAGAAATAATTTGGAAAACAAGAGGATTTGATGTAAATACTATCCAAATGATCTGAATGAGATTATCTATGTGAATTTAGTCTTTATCCGGTAATTAGAATCAGTTAGATGTAGTCTGGAGGTGTGAATTGTAAATTTGAGGATATAACTAGAGATGAGTTTAGCACTTGGCTGATGTGAAATGGGAATAAGAACTTATTATAATATCATCCATATCCTATTTATAATCGAGGATCATTCGACTAATGGGTTTGCTAATCTCAGCACATTAATACCCCCTGTAATGACCCGGTAAAATTCGATGCTCGAATTTTCAACAATAACACATAACTCTGTATTACTTGCTAAAAATCCAAGTATCGAAAACCTAGATTGTTAATAGAAAGAAGTTAGAACGTGAGAAGAAGAAAGAAATGATAGAATAGAAGAAAAAGAAGAGCAACATATGAGAATCTCACAGCGGAACGAATAAATATAATATATCAAATATCTTTACAAAAAGAAACTATATATATACCAATCATCATAGTACATCATATGTCAGACACAGCAGAAATAAACTTTGTATAACCAACGGTGAAGCCTCCTGCTTCCAGCTCCTGGAACTCCAAGCGAAACCTAACCTAGAAATATACTCGTTCTGACCCGAGCACATTTGAAGCAAAGCAAAATTCACCCGGATCAGTCTGGAATACTTTCAGTGATAAATTCACAGCACAAACAACTTGTTTAACTTTATAAAATCCTTTTTGAAAGAAAAATATAACAGTAAGACCAACCCACACATAAATACGGACGATTTTTTACCTTACTATAACCCAAAACAGTCTTGATATAGTAAAATTCAGTGATATTATAATAGTGCCTATCAAATCACAAATAAATAACCATCTAGTAGAACGCTTGCATCTCACACTATATATATATAGTATATAATCAAAACCCGCAAGGCGCTTGTTGTAGTTTGGATTCTAACTATAGAAAGGTATGGGACCACCTCCCGACAATGAACCTCCGGAGATGAATACATTAGGGATCAACAAGAACGTCTTGCAACCCAACTACACATGACCGGCCCCTCATTTCTCTTGAGGGTACCGAATATATCATTACCACGGTTGGTGGCTAGCCAACCGAACTGATAGCATACATATAAAAATAAAAAAGGACAACCAAAGGCATTTGATTTCTCCAGATCACGTAATGATATATCCTTTTAATGGGTGCGACCCACATAGCCATGTTGCCTACCCGATTTTGTGCCATTTCCCGGTTGATGAGGCTTGACATCACGTTTATCTTTTTTACAATAGCACATCTCCATTCACTTTGAATGCCACATCATCAGATCTTTCAAATCATTAATTGACATCCACAAATAAACTCCGGGTGTTAAGCAAGAGAATTTCTCTGCCACCAAACTTGGTATATTTGTAAAAATCAACGTACGTGAATTTAAGGAAATTGTAACACCCCACCTCCGCTAAGGTCACTCACAAAGGGAATGCACTAGTTTTGGAGGAGCGTTATCGAGGTAAACAAACACAGAAATATTACAAGACAGAACATAGGTAAAACAGTGGAAGAATAAAAAGATAAATTTCATTACTTTCAAAAAGAGTCAAAACCTTTTACATCAAATAGCCAAGGTCATTATTTTCCATTACAACAAATTCTGTCTTGCATAAATAAAGAAGCATAGACTTAAAACATCAAAAGTAGCTTAATTCCCCAAAGGTAGCAGAAATGCAGCCATAGCATAGCTCAAGATCAAACCGTACATGAGCTGAGCTAAAAGCAAGCGAAATCCAAGCTAAGTGCTAGAGTTTCCTCCCTGAGAACCTGGGGAGGAAACGAAAGGAAAAGAGGCGAAAGAAAACGGATCAGTCATAAAGACTAGTAAGTTATAGTGATTTTCAGTATAAAAACAAGTAAAGGTAACATGACATGTACAAAATGAAAGTTAACATAAGGATGATGACAAGATGGGCAAGATAGACTAAGATAACATGATAAATCAAGCATAAATCAAGTATAGCATCACATATTCAAGGTTCGCTACATCAACTGTACTAGAATCCCAAACCCATGTCTTATATTAATCATGAAATGATCCCTTGGCCCAATATCATGAAATGACCCATTCCTTGGTCCAACGGAACGATCCACTAATTGATCGGCTCCCTACAAGTTCAAGCTCGTTGTGTGTCTGTGTCATACGGCCCTATCTCGAATGTAGTCACCTGTGCTAGGTCCACCATAGAGTGTATCAAGCCCTATGGTGCCAACCACCGACACGAATCAAGAATGCACAGATAAACCTACTGATGCCCAATGCCTGCTTTTTCAACTCCGGACCACGTGCACGACCATAGCCCGCCTGAACCTACACTGGCGCACCAACACAGCCGTCGTTCTGGTTGCTTACAATCAACCCAGTAATCGTGCCCCACCCTGCCTAGTCCCAGGGTACCATGATACATCTAGTGGGTTACTGCTGAAACGAGCCGCGTAACTAGGGTTTCCGTCCAATAGGTTAAGTGTTGTCATTCAAGTTCGTGACTTAACCCACCTACGAATCATGTATCAAGTTGGTTAAGTGTTGTCTTACATGTTCATGACCTAACCCTATCATGTGGCATTAATTCATTAATGCACCCCAACCTCTCACATCAGACCTGTTGTTGTGGTCACTGGATATGTCGGGCGGTTCCGGGCAGAATTACACCACAACTCAGTCTGACCTCGGGTTTTCAAGTGCGATATGACCAACTACCCACATTGGATCCTATTGTTTGTAGTAACTGGAATTGCCGGGCGGTTCCGGGTAGAATTACACTGCAAACTCAACCCAACCTCGAGTTGGCCATTTTCAATTTCATTCTAGTGTCATGTCCATGTTCAAGATTCATGTCAAGTTCGTGTCAAGTTTTCAAGGCAAGTTTCATGTCAAGTTCTTGTCAAGTTTCAAGGCAAGATTCATGCCAAGCTTCCTATGATTACCAACTTTTCCCAACATTACCCCGTCTAAATATTAGGCTAACAATTTTAGCCCAATTTCTCGTCCGCATGATTTTTGACATATAATATTAGGCTAAAAACTTAGCCTAATTTAACGTACGCAAAATTGGCATAAAGCAATTCATTAACATAAACATGACATAGGTGTAAACATGGCATTTTCGGCATAGTCAATATGAACATCATAGGTGTGAACTTGCAAAATAGTCAACATGAATATCATAGGTGTGAATCTTGCAACGTAGACTAAATCAACATACATATATGTGAACTTGCAACATAGACTAAATCAACTTACATATATGTGAACTTGCAAATCAATCACGAACATATGAATAAGTGTGAACTTGAAATATGACATAGGTTTAACATATACACATAAACATGTAGATCTAACGTTTGGTCACATATGTGATATGATTTTACAACCTAAAACTTTCATAACATGATAAACTACACAACTTGTCATAACGGGTTATACTTCAAGTTCATATACACATGAATAAACTTCTTTATTAACTCCCAATTCAACATGATAATAAAATAGAACCACATGCATAGATCAATATCATTCAATTCCACATATAACATAATCAACGTTATTCTATTATCAATCTATTTTTAAGGCATGACATAACTGAATAAATTGATTAAAACATCGCAGGCATATAGATCTGATAACATTATTGATCATGAAAAGGTTTGAATAATAATCTAGTTTCAAGAACAAGGATAGATCTAATTTAAATAGAAAAATCCCCAAAATCAAGATCCAAGGACAAATAAAGAAAAGGTCTGAATAGAAAATCAAGCTTAGATCCGATTTCAAAGTTATAATCCTAGGCAATAACCTCATGGTCATAATCTTAGGTAATTAGTCACAATTGTTCTTGTCATAGTCATAGGCAATAGTCTTATGTTCTCAGTCATAGGCATAGTCTTATGTTCGCAGTCATAGGCATAGGCATAGTCTTATGTTCACAGTCATAGGCATAGGCATAGTCTTATGTTCACCGTCATAGGCATAGTCTTATGTTCTCCGTCATAATCTTAGGCCATTAATAATAGTTTCAACGTCGTCGGCAATATCCCCAATAGTCAAGATCCAAAAAGAAAACAAGAATAGATATGAATTATACATAAATCAATTCCAATTTATAACATGCCATATTAAGTTTATAGTTTTTATCTAAAAGTAACAGGAACTTACAGATCGTGGTCTAAGAAATTTAGATACAGAAGTCAAGTCTAGAAATTGGTCATTGAATTGTTGAATCGTTGAATCTTGATTTGATTGTAGAAGCAAATCCCCAAATATGCAATTCCTAGCCATAGTCTTCAAGGAATAATCTTCGCGTTTTAATTTAATTTAATTTAATTTAGAGGAAGAAGAAGAAGCCATGATCATCAAGAGTTTGAGCAACATAAGGTTAGAGAAGAATGGTGTAAAGAGAATGAGGCTAGGAGGCTGTTTATATAGGGTTTCAAACTAATTGGAGCCGTCGATGAAGCTAGAGTTAATCAAGGCCATCCATCTCAAGAGAAGCCAATCAGAAAGTGACAAGTAAGCCCTAGTGACACACCAGAGCTCAGAAATTCGACCAGAACCCGACCAGGCCAGCCAGGGCCTGACCGGGAGGTTTTCTGCTCGGCCTGGGCGCACTTGCCAAGTGCGCCAGTGCAATTTTGTTCTGGCGCACTTCCCAAGTGCGCCAGTGCATTTTGGCCTGTTTCTGGTTTTTCTGCCTAACTTCGTTCGTCCATATCTCCTTCGTACGATATCCGTTTTACGCAAACTCGGACTTTATTTAAAGCAGAGTTCCGAGACAAACGCAATGGCGTAACCTGTTTCCCTTGATTCTTATTTTAAAAAATTAATTATGCCTTGATTTATGGTTTTAACATGTTATTAAAATTCGGGTTGTTACATTCTCCCCTCCTTAAAGGATTTCGTCCCCGAATTCTTCAAGTTAAGAAGAATGCATCCTATCATCCAATCATCCATCTACTCAAAACATCATCCACAAGCAACCATTGTCCTTAAAAGATTTCTAATGCTATATGAACATATGCAGAAAGTGTGTGTATATGTTCCTTATCTAATGCAAATGATCAGGCCTGATTGATCTTCTTAATGCAAAAATGTGTTTAGTGCCATGAATCCAACATGTATGCAAATAGTCCTAGTCACATAAACACTATATGTGTGCATAAAGATCCATCCATATGCAACATCCACATGATAACATGTTCAATTTCATCCTTAAATAAGTACAAACACTCATGCATATGCAATATGAAAATGTGTCTGAGCCGATCTAGTGCCTAATGTGTGTTATGCAACCACGAGCAACCACTTGCAAACATCAACCATAACATGTTTCAATCACATGTTTACATCCAAAAGGGTTCTACCTAAGGTTCTCAAGATAGGTTTGAGAAGATAAGCAAGATAAAACAAAGCATATAGGAGAAGAATTTAAAGATGTACCCCCAGAAGGTCCTGCCTGTAGGGCTTGCCCTTGCTTCTTTGGGCAGTTCTTGCTGATATGTCTAGTATCGCCACACTGAAAGAATGTTCCCATCTTCATCTTCTTCTTTCTACAATCCTGGACTATATGCCCCTCAATACCACAGAAGTGGCATTTTCTTTTCTCACGTGTCTTGTTATCATTATTGTTGTTGTTGTTCTTGCCTCCTTTCTCGGAGTTTACCTTCTTGTTTTGAGATTCATTCGCCTTGACCTCCTTCTTGCCATTCTTGTCTTCTTCACTTAAGTGCGCCATGTATACTAGCTTTTCATAAGTAGCCCCAATAGGTACGTGGGTCATGGCCAAGCTGTGAAGTGGCTCATTCAATCCGTTGACAAAACGGAGAGCCTTCTTATGAGGGGTATTCACTAAGTCTAGTCCAAATCGAGCCAGCTGATTGAATTGATTAACGTACTCCTTGACCGTCATACTTCCTTGCTTAAGAGATAAGAATTTTTCCAGCTGTAGACTTCGTTCAGCTTGTGAGAGGAATTTCGTCTCGAACCTTATTATGAAATCCATCCATGTTTCAACCGGCCTCTCCGCGTTAGTGACTTCCCACCAATAGGAAGCTTCATCTTTGAGCAACCATACTGCCAACTGTACTTTCTGCCTATCATCCACCTCGAAGATAACGAACAGATCCTCAGTTTCTTTGAGCCAATTCCTCGCTTCTACGAATGATTCAGTTCCATTGAAATCCTTTCCACCCATGGCCCTAAAATCTTTACAGATCTTTGAGAAAGCAATTGCATGAGGAGGGGGCGGAGGAGGAGGAATCGTTGCAGCTGGAGGAGGAATATCTGCTGGGCCTGCATCGTTGGCCCTAGTCTCTAAGTACCTCCTGAACCAGCCAGGTATTGGCACGCCTTCTAGAAAGTTAAGATTCCCAGACATGCTGACATGGAAAAGAAGAGATACAAAACGAGGAAACAAAGGATAGTGCTAATGGCTTTTGGGGAATAACCTTTAAATAAAACAAAACTTTTCTTGAAAAATGCTTCTTTGTAAACGGTTTTTAAAATAATTTCAGAAGGTTTTAAAAACTTTTGCCCAGTCTGGTAACCTTCTGCTCTTATACCAAATGTAACACCCCACCTCCGCTAGGGTCACTCACAAAGGGAATGCACTAGTTTTGGAGGAGCGTTATCGAGGTAAACAAACACAGAAATATTACAAGACATAACATAGGTAAAACAGCGGAAGAATCAAAAGATAAATTTCATTTCTTTCAAAAAGAGTCAAAACCTTTTACATCAAATAGCCAAGGTCATTATTTTCCATTACAACAAATTCTGTCTTGCATAAATAAAGAAGCATAGACTTAAAACATCAAAAGTAGCTTAATTCCCCAAAGGTAGCAGAAATGCAGCCATATCATAGCTCAAGATCAAACCGTACATGAGCTGAACTGAAAGCAAGTGAAATCCAAGCTAAGTGCTAGAGTTTCCTCCCTGAGAACCTGGGGGGGGGGCGAAAGGAAAAGAGGCGAAAGAAAATGGGTCAGTCATAAAGACTGGTAAGTTCTAGTGACTTTCAGTACAAAAAGAAGTAAAGGTAACATGACATGTACAAACTGAAAGTTAACATAAGGATGATGACAAGATGGGCAAGATAGACTAAGATAACATGATAAATCAAGTATAAATCAAGTATAGCATCACATATTCAAGGTTCGCTGCATCAACTGTACTAGAATCCCAAACCCATGTCTTATATTAATCATGAAATGATCCCTTGGCCCAATATCATGAAATGACCCATTCCTAGGTCCAACGGAACGATCCACTAATTGATCGGCTCCCTACAAGTTCTAGCTCGTTGTGTGTCTATGTCATACGGCCCTATCTCGAGTGTAGTCACCTGTGCTAGGTCCATCATAGGGTGTATCAAGCCCTATGGTGCCAACCACCGACACAAATCAAGAATGCACAGATAAACCAACTGATGCCCAATGCCTGCTTTTTCAACTCCGGACCACGTGCACGATCATAGCCCGCCTGAACTTACACTGGCGCACCAACACAGCCGTCGTTCTGGTCGCTTACAATCAGCCCAGTAATCGTGCCCCACCCTGCTTAGTCCCAGGGTACCATGATACATCTAGTGGGTTACTGCTGAAACGGACCGCGTAACTAGGGTTTCCGTCCAATAGGTTAAGTGTTGTCATTCAAGTTCGTGACTTAACCCACCTACGAATCATGTATCAAGTTGGTTAAGTGTTGTCTTACACGTTCATGACTTAACCCTATCATGTGGTATTAATTCATTAATGCACCCCAACTTCTCACATCAGACCTGTTGTTGTGGTCACTGGATATGCCGGGCGGTTCCGGGCAGAATTACACCACAACTCAGTCTAACCTCGGGTTTTCAAGTGCGATATGACCAACTACCCACATTGGATCCTATTGTTTGCAGTAACTGGAATTGTCGGGCGGTTCCGGGCAGAATTACACTGCAAACTCAACCCAACCTCGAGTTGGCCATTTTCAAGTTCATTCTAGTGTCATGTCCATGTTCAAGATTCATGTCAAGTTCGTGTCAAGTTTTCAAGGCAAGTTTCATGTCAAGTTCTTGTCAAGTTTCAAGGCAAGATTCATGCCAAGCTTCCTATGATTACCAACTTTTCCCAACATTACCCCATCTAAATATTAGGCTAATAATTTTAGCCCAATTTCTCGTCTGCATGATTTTTGACATATAATATTAGGCTAAAAACTTAGCCTAATTTAACGTACGCAAAATTGGCATAAAGCAATTCATTAACATAAACATGACATAGGTGTAAACTTGGTATTTTCGGCGTAGTCAATAAGAACATCATAGGTATGAACTTGCAAAATAGTCAACATGAATAGCATAGGTGTGAATCTTGCAACGTAGACTAAATCAACATACATATATGTGAACTTGCAACATAGACTAAATCAACTTACATATATGTGAACTTGCAAATCAATCACGAGCATATGAATAAGTATGAACTTGAAATATGACATAGGTTTAACATATACACATAAACATGTAGATCTAACATTTGGTCACATATGTGATATGATTTTACAACCTAAAACTTTCATAACATGATAAACTACACAACTTGTCATAACGGGTTATACTTCAAGTTCATATACACATGAATAGACTTATTTATTAACTCCCAACTCAACATGATAATAAAATAGAACTACATGCATAGATCAATATCATTCAATTCCACATATAACATAATCAACGTTATTCTATTATCAATCTATTTTTAAGGCATGACATAACTGAATAAATTGATTAAAACATCGCAAGCATATAGATCTGATAACATTATTGATCATGAAAAGGTTTGAATAATAATCTAGTTTCAAGAACAAGGATAGATCTAATTTAAATAGAAAAATCCCCAAAATCAAGATCCAAGGACAAATAAAGAAAAGGTCTGAATAGAAAATCAAGCTTAGATCCGATTTCAAAGTTATAATCCTAGGCAATAACCTCATGGTCATGAATCTTAGGTAATTAGTCACAATTGTCCTTGTCATAGTCATTGGCAATAGTCTTATGTTCTCAGTCATAGGCATAGTCTTATGTTCACAGTCATAGGCGTAGGCATAGTCTTATGTTCACAGTCATAGGCATAGTCTTATGTTCACCGTCATAGGCATAGGCATAGTCTTATGTTCACCGTCATAATCTTAGGCCACTAATAATAGTTTCAACGTCGTCGGCAATATCCCCAACAGTCAAGATCCAAAAAGAAAACAAGAATAGATATGAATTATACATAAGTCAATTCCAATTTATAACATGCCATATTAAGTTTATAGTTTTTATCTAAAAGTAACTGGAACTTACAGATCGTGGACTAAGAAATTTAGATACAGAAGTCAAGTCTAGAAATTGGTCGTTGAATTGTTGGATCGTTGAATCTTGATTTGATTGTAGAAGCAAATCCCCAAATATGCAATTCCTAGCCGTAGTCTTCAAGGAATAATATTAGCGTTTTAATTTAATTTAATTTAATTTAGAGGAGGAAGAAGAAGCCATGATCATCAAGAGTTTGAGCAGCATAAGGTTAGAGAAGAATGGTGTAAAGAGAATGAGGCTTGGAGGCTGTTTATATAGGGTTTCAAATTAATTAGAGTCGTCAATGAAGCTAGAGTTAATCAAGGCCATCCATCTCAAGAGAAGCCAATCAGAAAGTGACAAGTAAGCCCTAGTGACACACCAAAGCTCAGAAATTCGACCAGAACCCGACCAGGCCAGCCAGGGCCTGACCAGCAGGTTTTCTGCTCGGCCTGGGTGCACTTGCTAAGTGCGCCAATGCAAAATTGCATGGGCGCACTTCCCAAGTGCGCCAGTGCATTCTGGCCCGTTTCTGGTTTTTCTGCCTAACTTCGTTCGTCCATATCTCCTTCGTACGATATCCGTTTTACGCAAACTCGGACTCTATTTCAAGCAGAATTCCGAGATGAACGCAATGGCGTAACCCGTTTCCCTTGATTCTTATTTTAAAAAATTAATTATGCCTTGATTTATGGTTTTAACATGTTATTAAAATTCGGGTTGTTACAGAAATACTCTGTCACACATTCGTCAATACAAGTCATCCCGGAATAGGATGAACCGAAGGCACCCTCATACCGCATCCTATATAGGAATCACCCCAAGGATCAGTAGCAAGAAGTCCTTGCAACCCGTAGAATTCAGTCATGACAGAACCCCAGTATATCTTTACGTCAACTCAGAGATTTTAAGTGGTTCTTCCATTTATGAAGATCTATGTTCTTCGATGCTCCATCTTTATAGCATATAAGTTAGTCGCGTCCGCACAGTTGATTCGAAGTGGTTTTGGGTCTAGTTCCCATCCCGGTCTCTTCGAAACAACATGTCAAGAGGTCTAATAAAATAATTCATTTGATAGTCGGTTGTTTAACTATCAAATCATAATAGTATTATTAAGTACATTGGCAGCTCAGGTCATTTATATTAAAACACTCTATTAAACCATTTCATCGATTCTTATAGTCGATTTCACAAATTCTATCTCAGCAAAAATCTTCTGGTTTTGTTACTGTGAAAACATTAATCGACACTCTCTTTAGAATAACGTCTTTACCAAACTTCCCTTTTTATTCCTTTGCCTCGACCTATTACTATTTTCCATAAAACATCTATTTTTATTTTCTTATCGTTTTACATTCACAAACCTTTTTCGTATTTTCTTATACTTGAAAAATATCGCTATAGATTCCTAAAACCCTTTCCATTTCTTTACAATTGGAAATATCATTATGTGTGTGTATATATATATACATACTTAACTAATCGATATAAGTTTCACTATCAACCTTATATGGTTAAAATAACGTTAAGTGGCGTACTTTCGATATAACCTTAAATGGGATTATTAACTTTAAAACAATCGCGCTTATGGAAATCATAACTATATTTCCAATATAAAGTTCCATTTCAAAACCAATATCACTCTTTATTTCTCGTCTTTCATGAAAATGAAATTTTAACAACTTATTTATGTGAATACGCGCGCTTGCCCAAAACATAACATTTCATTACTTCGGTAATAGTGCTACATATTTAATCACGTTATAAAAGTATAATCACATTTCGTGTCAGACCCAAATAATACACTGCTTATTTTAAAACCCAATGGTTTTATTATATTTCTAAATCCTTACAAATTAATATTTGCAATATTTTCCTTAATAAATTATTTCTAACATCCTCTACCATTACAAACTAATATCATCTTTTGATAATAGTGGAGTCGTCCAAGTTGGGGTATTTTAATTACCTCTCAGACCTTGATCGACAACGTTCTTATCGCAAGACAATAAAAGCTTGCTACTCGAAAATCTAATATACCATTTCCATTTCCATTTACTATGATTTTACAAACCATTTTCTTTTATATGAAAACCACTTTACATGTAAAATTCCTATTCTTAATCAAATAAACTTCCTCTAAACAAACCTTATTTACCATTGGATTCCAATATGGTTTTATAAACTATTTCGTACATTGGTAACCTCCTCATAAATCTCTTTACTTAATTTATTAAGTAAATATTTACCAAACCCTTTTGAGTCTTATTTTAACCATTCTCAATTTACTTAATTAAATAAAATCTTATTGCTTTGAATGGCATGTGAAATTTTTTATTCACAACTTCAAGAGTTACAATCAAGGTGGTCCAAAGCTAAAACATACTCTTGACAATTTCTAGCCTTAGTGTTCACCACAGAATACAAAAGATTTAAAGTGCAGATGATCAAATAACACAACAAAATAAAAGTTCAACAACCACCATTGCACTTCAAATACCATCTTAAGTGTTGCGTATCTTCACCAAGCTACAATGTGTTAGGCAACCAAGTCAGCAGCACCAAACTAGACCATAATAGAACAGTAGAGCATAACTGGCTACATGCAAGTGAGCAATTACACCAAGTGACCAATGAACATCGACAAAGAGTAATAATAAGCATCCACCAAAATCCTAGTAGTGCCAAGATTATATTGCTATTCTCGCATTAGCTTACAAATCCCATTTACACACCTTGTTTGGAATCATGGATTATCAATCCTTTTATAAACTCTAAAATCAAAACTTATTTCCATTTGATCACTTTGTAATTTAATTTATCATTAAAAAGTAATCGCTTTAATTATCATTACTTTAAAATAATAATTTACTTTAACATTTACTACTAGTTAATAACATTATTAACTAGAAATAGAATAATTAATCATTATTAAATAATAATTTACTTTATTAACAATACTTTACTTGGTAATCACTTTTAAAAAAATAGTTAATCGAAGATTAACCAACTTTTAACAACATCCGTATATTTGGAAAACCAACGATTAGATTAAATCAAGTTAAACTAACCGTCAACTTCAATTAAAAACAGTCGACTTTGCCAACCGTAAACATCAGTTAAACTGTTAACTGATTTCCATTTCATCTTCCCACCTTAAATCAATTAGTTGCCTAATTAATTTAAAAAATATCATTTAATTGTTTATAAAAAACAATTATTCTATTTTGACTACCCCGTAGAATTAGTTTCTAACTTTCTACTTATAAACAACATAAGAGTTTGTACATAAACGTTTAATAATCACCTTTTGTAAAACATGATTTTTAATATATATACATATATATATATATAACTACTATTTTTATTAACTTATATAAAACAACTTAAAATTTCATTTCAGTTATAAAATAAATTTATAACTTAAATCTTCATTAGTTCGCCCAATGGTAAAACGACGTCATAAATAATAAAATTTAGGCCATTACTGCCAACCACTTAATCGATACTGTCGATTGATTAAAATCACTACAACGATTAACATCCATTCAATCCGAACAGGCTTTGATATCATTTTGGGGTAACAATCCATCTATATAAATAATATATTTTTTCAAATTTGTAAGATGGAGCCTTTTCTGAAATGATCAAAAAATGTATTTTTTCCCAAAAACAGCCGAACCGGGTCGGATCAGAATTTACTTTCATGTTGCGGTTCGGAGATGTCTTCAAGTTAGGGTCGGATCGAGTCATGTGTCTGGGTCGGATCGGGTAAGGCCACCATCAGTTGGACCGGTTCGGATCGGGGTTGGATTGAGCAAGTCGCTTTGGGTCGGGTTGGTTCTACTTCATTCGAGCGGATCAATGCTATGCCCGAACCAATGTCCATTCGATCTGAGCTTTTGCTTGATCAGATCCGCGAAGTGAATGCAACTTCTTCAATCCGAAATGACTGCTGCTTCTTCAATCCGATCCGCAAGGTGATCAGACCCCATGGGATAAAGATGTTGCTGGTTCAATACGTCCGCAATTTCTTCAATCCTCGAAACTCCGAACTGGATAGAGGCTATGTAGATCTGAGCCGTGAAGGCGTATGCATCTTAATGTCAAGCGAATCTTTGAGAATTGAATACGGATGTCCCATCAACGAACTATGACATCCATTAGTAGAAGAAGAGATCTATGGTTGAGAATCATTCCATTTTCATTGAAAGCACCAAAATGTTAGACCAAAAAATGGCACTAACACCCAATTGTCTAGGATTTGTGTAGAATAATCGAGAAGAATAATATAAAACCATAGAAAATCAATCAACACACAAGATTTATAGTGGTTCGGCGTTAATGAGCCTACATCCACTTCATGATTCCTCAATTCATTCAGAAATTACAATTACAATGAATATAGACATTCAATCACTCGAATACAATGAATAATTCTCTCTGAATTCATTGATTTTATTGAAGAGGAAGGTGGTTCTCCACTATTGGCAGCCATGGCCGAAATACATAGAATTTCCATAGGGCCAAAGTCCCCTTAATTTGCTATATTATGATGTATTTATATGATGGAATTGGTGAGCGGTTAGGGGTACACGTGGCAGCATCTGGAAAGCTTCAGAGTTGGTTATAAGAGAGTGGAGAATGCGGGGAGAAGGGGAGATGGTAGCTCCTCTTTTGCAGGCTAGAAAATAGGCCACGCTATGGAGCAGCAGGCAATGGGCGGATCGGATGGGGGGCACTCCGATCCGATCCGAATGGGGGATCTGATCCGATCCGAAGGGGGGATCCGATCCGGCGACATCTGCTTGTATAATTCAAGTTTTCCAACCTTCTATCACTCCATCCAAGTGATCTCCAATCAATGTAAGTTCATACTCAAGTCCTTGGCTTTGGGTAGCCTGTTCACAAAGCAGGCTAACATGATCAATAAATAGCATACAATTTATTTTAGGAATCCGGTTGGATTCCTCCAACCTGTTCTTCCCTGCTTCACAATAATATTTGACAATAATATGAAATGATTTCATAAATATAATGCATTTGAAACGATGAAATATAATTATCGTCAAGTGTCAACCAATCAAACAATAACAACCAAGCACCCATAACATCCAATCAACCAATTTGTACTATCAATGGCATGTTATAATTATATGAATTTAGCACATCGCAGTATTTTAGAAAAGTGTGAGAGTTAACTCGCCTTTATTTTCGACGATCGATTCGCGTGTTGTTTCATTTAATTTTAAACTAGCGTTTAAAATTAACCGAAATTCAGATTACATTAGATTCCTTTCGAACTTGCTTAGTAGCGTAATGCTTTTCACTGCGATTTCAACGCGTCTGGTTTCCAGTGATTCTGATAAAAACGAATGAGTTACGACCATTTTAATATTAAGCTTATAAATCCTTAGCCACGTTTGACGTTAATTATCCTTACCAAAAAGTGCATGGTTTCTCCTGTAGAAACGAAGTAGCCCCGATGTTCTCCACCATCGATATAACTGAATCCCCTTCGTTCAAGTTTCAACTGAAAATGCGACCCTAGTCATCATTACAGCGCCGACGCTGAACCTCCTGGAGCTGACCGGAGATAGCCCCTAACACTGCCTTTTTTCGTCGGAATCCAGTCTCACAGTCCATCGGAACCCCGTTCATTCTCGTTGGCCAGAAATCATTTCATAAAATCACAGCTTCAAACACACACAACATTCTCCATTTGAAAACAAATGTGCGCTACTTCTTTCCCCAATCCATAAGTTTCACACCGCGCAGAATTATTCCCACTTGTCAGACTTCACGTGCCTCCTCCCCATATACTTTTCTCTCTCATGTTCTTATACCCTTCCACCTTTCCTGTTGGTTATCTGCTCCCCTTTTTAGTTTTAATATCGTCCTCACAACCCATACACAACGTGCCATACACCCTCACGTTTCGTCAAGATGTCGGTTTACAGCAAACCCCACTTCCATGCGTGCTTCCTCTACTTCACTGTAAACAACACTTCACATACCCGACGCCTTCATCTTCATGTTTGAAACAAACCCCCCACCTGATGATTCTTCAACCCTCCTTCACCGCCGCCTACGGCTAGCCGGAGCTGACCTCTCCATCACCAGCGAGACCGCCGTTGGTCCCCCCTTCGTCGCCTAGCCCGCTGACTCCCAATTCGTCTTCATTACAAACTCCACCACCGGAACCTTCTCCTGACAACCGCCAGTAAACCCATGATAACCAGGACTGTTCAAACTCCCTTCATAACCCAAATGCGGCTCCGGATGAACCTCCGACATCGACCGTCCTCCTCCATCTGCAGTACAAGATGCGGCCATTCCTTAGCTCACGACTTCACTAGCTTCGTTTTGTTTTGTGTAAGTTGCTCTCATTCTATACTGAACGAATGTAGTAATATATATTTATTTATTTCTATGGACATTGCTGGGTTTTAGAAGAGGATAAAGTTTGGTTGCTGTACAATTTGAATGAAGGCCTTTGTAGTATAAATAAGGGAAGGAAGTGCGTGGTGCACATTTCTAAAATGTCGTTTTCACAGGATATTCCTTTGTCGGCAAGGCTCTCACATAGGTACCGTTTAGCTTGTGCTGTAGGTAAGTATAAATTGGCATAGGCCTTTTACTTTTTGATTAGAAAAACGGAAAATAAATGGGATAGAAGCATGTGCGATATCTTTTTAAGTCCAGTGTCCTTTTTATACGCAGTGCAAAATGACGGATGAAGGCAGACAAACAGATTTCTTTTCTTCTATTATTACAGTTAGCAAAGCCGAAATTTTGGACCAAGCCATGTGCAAAAATATATTAGGATCTTACAAAAATTCTGATAAGATACGCTGTAAATTTTGAATAAGGTAGCGAGTCTTAACTTGGACGATTATGCCAAGATTTTTTTTTGTAAAGATACACATGTACGCAGTGCCAATCTTCCATGAAAATTTGCAGAGATTTGCGGATTATATACCGAAAATAATCCCTTTTATTTGATATAAATAAACATTATAATTAATTAACGAATTTCATAGCGACTATTTTAAAATTTGGTTTGGACATAAAACAAAATCTAAAACATGAAAATTTGATTTTTCTCTTCCATTAGAAAAATATTATTCAGTAGATCCCGACATTTCTTGTTTCGAAGAAATTCGACTTATATTGGATTCTGTACAACTATTTAAAGTTCAAAACGTAATATTACGAACTATAACGCCGCTGCAGCTCGTTTTATAATTAAATTATAAAATAAATGTTCAACCATAGTTTAATAAACGAATACATTAATTATAATTCAAATAAAAACAAGATTAAATCTTTTTAAAAGTTGTCAATTCACATTACATTGCATATTCAACATTTTCCAAATATTTTGAAATAAAAATATTATTATATTATTTATTTACTAAAATATTAAAATTATTAAATTTAGCTATTTAAATTCAAATCAGCATTTTAAAACAGTAAAATAATTGACTAGAAAAATATGGGATGTTACATTCCTTCCCTCTTAAAAGAATTTCATCCCCGAAATTACTAAGGCAGAACGAATGTTACAAACCCAATATCTTTACAATAATATTTAATTAAAGCACAGTTTTATTTCCAAAACTAATCTGATTGGTTTTAAAACCAATTTATTTCAAATAACAAAATTTTCTAAAAATCTTCAAAAAAATTCTAATACCTTAAATTTTGGAAATTTTTTGGTAGAGTCTCCCCTATGAGGAGGGACATCTGCAATATTGCAGGTTCAACAAAAATATATACATCGACTCTCACGGTCGTAAAATCCAAAATCAAATCTCAAAACCCAAATCAAAACCCCAAAATTTATATTTTGTGTAGGCGTACCTTTTTGCGAGCGTTATCAAGCAAAGTTCTCAAATTATAAGCTATTTACGCAATCAAATTCTATCTTCATAGCCTTCTCATACCTGTACTTAACTTCATTTACTAGGTAAGTGACAATATACGAAATTTAAATAACAGTCATTGGCTAACAAGTAGCTACATAAATTTCAATTCATCCAGCATTTTACTAAATCGTTAGTGAATTTTATCCAGCTTACTTAACACATAACAAATAGATAAGGCACACCAATTCAACCAATCATTTTGATTCAACATTAATATTTTTCATTTGCTTTTACTTTGGTTTCACATATCGATTCATATCAGATCATTTCTTATTCAATTATTAATACGATTACCAAATCCCAAACGTACTTTATCTAATTCCCACACTATATCCATTTCTAATTTAACTCGACTTAACCAAAATTAAGTCATATTTCCATATTCGGTTTTAATCATATTCAAACCAATCAAACAATAAGAAATCTCAATAGTTCGAAAAAAATAGTTTCCTTTCTATATAAAAAAATATATAACTTCGGCAAAATTATTTCATTTACCCTTTTTACGAAATATTTAAAAATAATTTTATATTCAATTACAAATACGTGCTCTCATATATATATACTCTCAACTCAATCTAGGGTATTACTAACCAATTTCTATTGAGTTACAGCACAGAGCCAAGGTTATCACTAAACCAATAGCTCTGATACCAACTGTATCGACGTGGTAAAATTCGATGCTCGAATTTTCAACAATAACACATAATTCCATATTACTTGCCAAAAATCCAAGTATGGAAAACCCTGACTGTTAACAGAAAGAAGTTAGAAGGTGAGAATAAGAAAGAAATGATAGAATAGAAGAAAAAGAATAACAACACATGAGAATCTCATAGCGGAACGAATAAATATAATATATCAAATCTTTTTACAAAAAGAAACTATATATACATAACAATCATCAGAGTACATCATATGTTAGACACAGCAGAAATAAACTTTGTATAACTAATAATGAAGCCTCCTGCTTCCAGCTCCTGAAACTCCAAGCGAAACCTAACATGGAAATATACTCGGTCTGACCCAAGCACATTTGAAGGAAAGAAAAATTCACCCAGATCACTCTAAAATACTTTCAGTGATAAATTCACAGCACAAACAACTTGTTTAACTTTATAAAATCATTTTTGAAAGAAAAAGAAAATAGTAAGACCAGCCCACACATAATCACAGACGGTTTTTACCTTACTATAACCCAAAACAGTCATGATATTGTAAAATCCAGTGATATTATAATAATGCCTATCAAATCACTAATAAATAACCATCTAGTAGAACGCTCACATCTCATGCTCTACATATATAGTATATAATCAAAAACCGCAAGGCGCTTACTGGAGTTTGGATTCCAACTATGGTAAGGTATGGGACCACCTCCCGACAATGTAACTCCGGAGATTAATACATTGTGGTTCAACAAGAACGTCTTGCAGCCCGACTACATATGACCGGCCCCTCATTTCTCTTGAGAGTACCGAATATATCATTACTATGGTTGGGGGCCAGCCAACCGAACCGATAGCATATATATAAAAATAAGAAGGGACAACTGAAGGCATTTAATTTCTCCAGATCACGTAATGATATACCCTTTTAATCGGTGCGACCCACATAGCCATGCTACCTACCCGATTTTGTGCTATTTCCTAGTTGATGAGGCTTGAGGTCACGTTTATCTTTTTTACAATAGCACATCTTCATTCACTCTGAATGCCACATCGTCAGATCCGTCAAATCACTAATTGACGTCCACAAATAAACTCTGTGTGTTAAGCAAGAGAATTTCTCCACCACCAAACTTGGTATATTCATAAAAATCAACGTACGTGACTCTAAGGAAATACTCTGTCAGATATTCGTCCATACAAGTCATCCCGGACTAGGATGAACCGAAGGCACCCCTACCACATACTATATAGGAATCATCCTAAGGATCAGTAGCGAGATGTCCTTGCAATCCATAGATTTCAACCATGATAGAACCCGGTATATCTCTGCGTCGACTCAGAGATTTTAAGTGGTTCTTCCATTTATGAAGATCTATGGTCTTCGATGCTCCATCTTTATAGCCTGTAAGTTAGTCGCATCCGCACAGCTGATTCGAAGTGGTTTTGGGTCAAGTTCCCATCCCGGTCTCTTCGACACAACACGTCAAGAGGTCTAATAGAATAATTCATTTGATACTCGGTTGTTTAACTATCAAATCATAACAGTATTGTTAAGTACATTGGCAGCTCAGGTCATTTATATTAAAACACTTCATTAAACCATTTCATCGATTCTTATAGTCGATTTCATAAATCTTAGCAAAAATTTCTGGTTTCATTACTTTGAAAACATTAACCGACACTCTCTTTAGAATAACGTCTTTACCAAAATTCCCTTTTTATTCCTTTGCCTCGAACTATTACTATATTCCATAAAACACCTTTTTTAATTTTCTTATCGTTTTACATTCACAAACCCTTTTCATATTTTCTTATACTTGAAAAATATCGCTATAGATTCATAAACCCCTTTCCATTTCTTTACAATTGGAAATATCGTTATATGTATATATACTTAGCTAATCGATATAAGTTTCACTATCAACATTATATGGTTAAAATAACGTCAAGTGGCGTACTTCCGATATAACCTTAAATGGGATTATTAACTTTAAAACAATCGCGCTTATGGAAATCGTAATAATATTTCCAATATAAAGTTCCATTTCAAAACCAATATCACTCTCTATTTCTCATCTTCCATGAAAATCAAATTTTAACGACTTATTTATGTGAATGCGCGCACTTGCCCAAAACATACCATTTCATTACTTCGGTAATAGTGCTACATATTTAATCATGTTATAAAAGTATAATCATATTTCGTATCAGACCCAAATAATACACTGCTTAGTTTAAAACCCAATGGTTTTATTATGTTTCTAAATCCTTACAAATTAATATTTGCAATATTTTCCCTAATAAATTATTTCTAACATCCTCTACCATTACAAACTAATATCATCTTTTGATAATAGTGGAGTCGTTCAAGTTGGGGTATTTTAATTACCTCTCAGACCTTGATCGACAACGTTCTTACCACAAGACAATAAAAGCTTGCAACTCAAAAATCTAATATACCATTCCATTTACTATGATTTTACAAACCATTTTCTTTTATATGAAAACCACTTTACATGTAAAATTCCTTTTCTTAATCAAATAAACTTCCTCTGAACAAACCTTATTTACCATTGGATTCCAATATGGTTTTATAAACTATTTCGTACATTGGTAACCTCCTCATAAATCTCTTTACTTAATATATTAAGTAAATATTTACCAAACCCCTTTTGAGTCTTATTTTAACCATTCTCATTTTACTTAATTAAATAAAATCTTATTGCTATTCTCGCATTAGCTTACAAATCCCATTTACATACCTTGTTTGGAATCATGGATTATAAATCCTTTTATAAACTCTGAAATCAAAACTTATTTCCATTTGATCACTTTGTAATTTAATTTATCATTAAAAACTAATTGATTTAATTATCATTACTTTAAAATAATAATTTACTTCAACATTCACTACTTTAAAGTAGTTAATAACAATATTAACTAGAAATAGAATAATTAATCATTATTAAATAATAATTTACTTTATTAACAATTATTAACTTGGTAATCACTTTTAAAAATGTAGTTAATCAAATATTAACCAACTTTTAACAACATCCGTATATTTGGAAAACCATCGATTAGATTAAATCAAGTTAAACTAATCGTCAACTTCAATTAAAAACAGTCGACTTTGCCAACCGTAAACATCAGTTAAATTGTTAACTGATTTCCATTTCATCTTCCCCCCCCCTTAAATCAATTAATCGCTTAGTTAACTTAAAAAATATCATTTAATTGTTTATAAAAACAATTATTCTATTTTGACTACCCCTTAGGATTAGTTTCTAACTTTCTGTTTATAAACGACATAAGAGTTTATACATAAACGTTTATTAATCCCCTTTTTTAAAACATGATTTTTAATATAAATATATTTATAAAATTACTATTTTTATTAACTTATATAAAACAGCTTAAAATTTCATTTCAGTTATAAAATAAATTGATAATTTAAATCTTCGTCAGTTCGCCTAATGGCAAAATGACATCATAAATAAGAAATTTTAGGCCATTACTGCCAACCACTTAATCAATACTGTCGATTGATTAAAATCACTGTAATGATTAATATCCATTCAATTCGAGCAGGCTTTGATATCATTTTGGGGTAACAATCCATATATATGAATAATATGATCAATAAATAGCATACAATTTATTTGAGGAATCTGGTTGGATTCCTCCAACCTGTTCTTCCCTGCTTTACAATAATATTTGACAATAATATGAAATGATTTCATAAACATAATGCATTTGAAACGACGAAATATAATTAACGTCAAGTGTCAACCATTCAAACAACAACAACCAATAGCACCTATAACATCCAATCAACCAATTTGTAATATCAATGATATGTTATAATTATATGAATTTAGCACATTGCAGTATTTCAGAAAAGTGTGAGAGTTAAATCACCTTTATATTTCGAAAATCTATTTGCGCGTTGTTTCATTTAATTTTAAACTAGTTTTTAAAATTAACCGAAATTCGGATTGCATTAGATTCCTTTCGAACCTGCTCAGTAGCATTGTGCTCTTCACTGCGATTTCAACGCGTCCGGTTTCCAGTGATTCCGATAAACGAACGAGTTACGACTATTTTAATATTAAGCTTATAAATCCTAAGTCATGTTTGACGTTAATTATTCTTACCAAAGAGTATGCGGTTTCTCCTATAGCAACGAAGCAGCCCCGATGTTCTCCACCATCGATATAACTGAATCCCCTTTCACTCAAGTTCCAAATGAAAACACGACTCCAGTCATCATTACAGTGCCGACGTTGAACCTCCTGGAGCCGATCGGAGATAGCCCTTGACACTGCCTTTTTTCGTTGGAACCCACTCTCACAGTTCACCAGAGCCCCATTCATTCTTGTTGGCCAGAAATCACGTCAGAAAATCACAGCTTCAAACACACACAACATTCTCCATTTTAAAAAAAACGTGCGCTACTTCTTTCCCCGGTACATAAGTTTCACACCGCGCAGAACCACTCCCACTTGTCAGACTTCACGTGCCTCCTCCCCATATACTTTTCTCTCTCATGTTCTTATACCCTTCCGCTTTTCCTGTTGGTTATCTTCTCCCCTTTTTAGTTTTAATATCGGCCTCACAACCCATACACAACGTGCCATACACCCTCACATTTGGTCAAGATCTCTGTTTACAACAAACCCCACTTCCTTGCATGCTTCCTCTACTTCACTGTACACAACACTTTTCATACCCAGCGCCTTCGTCTTCACGTTTGAAACAAACTCCCTACTAATGCTTCTTTAACCCTCCTTCGCCGCCGCCTATGGCTAGCCGGAGCTGACCTCCACATCACCAGCGAGACCGGCGCTGGTCCCCCCTTCGTCGCCTAACCCGCTGACTCCTAGTTCGTCTTCATTACAAACTCCACCACCGGAACCATCTCCCTACAACCGGCAGTAAACCTATGATAACCGGGACTGTTCGAACTCCCTTCATAACCCAAACGCGGCTCGGGATGAACCTCCGATGTCGACCGTCCTCCTCCACCTGCAGTACAAGATGCGGCCGTTCCTTAGCTCATGACTTCATTAGCTTCATTTTGTTTTGTGTACGTTGCTCTCATTCTATACTGAACGAATGGAGTAATATATATTTATTTATTTCCGTGGACGTTGCTGGGTTTTAGAAGAGAATAAAGTTTGGTTGTTGTACAATTTGAATGAAGGCCTTTGTAATATAAATAGGGGAAGGAAGTGTGCGGTGCACGTTTCTAAAATGTCGTTTTCACAAGGTATTCCTTTGTCGTAAAGGCTCTCACATAGGTAGCTGTGCTGTAGGTAAAGAAAAATTGGCATAGGCCTTTTGTAATGTCCCGTATTTTTGGTAGTCTAATATTTAATTTAATTCATTATTTTAAATATTATATCTGGAATATTAATGAATTTAATATTGGATTCGTTTATTTAAAACGAAGTTTAAATGTTAAGTTTATTTATAATATAAATCAAGCTCGAAATGGCGCAGCGGTTCGTAATATTGAATTTTGAACTTTAACTGGATATACAGGATCCAATATAAGTCGGATTTATGTGAAACAAGAAATGTTAGAATCTTATTGACTATAATTTTCATATGGAAGAGAAAAATCCAGATTTCGAGTTATAGATTTTTAGTTATGTCCAAATCAAAATTTAAAATAGTCGCTATGGAAATCGTTATTAAAATATAACGTTTATTAATTAATTTAAAAAGGATTTAAATATGATTTAAATAACGTTTAACTCGAAATTGACGATATTGAGTTGTATAATTTATATTTGAAGTTGTGTCTATATTCTATTGGGTATATATAATAAAAATAATTCATTATTATTTAACTGAATTTATATAATATTTTAATCGATATTATATAAGCGTTAAAAATAGCCATTTTTGTAAACGGTCTCAGTTTTCAGCGAAACTAGTTTCATTGGAACCGTATCGTTACATTATTGTAAGAAAATCAAATTTCGTGGCAAACGGAGGTCATATGTGACTTCGGTGACCAAAAATGTCTCTGTTTCTATTTAATTGTTTAGACAATTTAGATAGGAGTAACTTTAAACGAATAGACGACTAGTCAAACGAACTCAAAATTTAACGAAACAAGATTCATTGGATCCGTTAGGAAGAGGTCTAGTAAAATGTCAACGTCTCATTTTTTTCATTTTTCTGTAATTATAGGAAATTTAATCGCTTGATTTTTCATCGATATTTATAAAGGGCTTTTCACAAACGACCTCGGAATTTGACGAAACCTGTCCCTGTAACAACCCGAATTTTAATAACATATTAAAATCATAAATCAAGGAAGAATTAAATTTTAAAATAAGAATCAAGGGAAATGGGTTGCGCCATTGCGTTCGTCTCGAAATTTTACATGAAATAGAGTCTGAGTTTTCGAAAATCGGAGTCTGTATGACCAAGTTATGGCCTGTACAAATTTCAGCAGACTTTCAGGCAGACTGACCCCAGGTCGACTGTAGTGTCGACTGCACAGTCGACTCCCCCCCAGGTCGACTGTAGTGTCGACCTCCCCCCTGTACAGGTCGACCTGGTCGGCCTGGTGTAGCCCAGAACCCATTTTTGAGGCCCGGGATGAGTTTTGATGGTCCGGATTGACTCTAGGGATGATCTAAGGGCCTAAATGAGTTCCTACATCTATAAATACAACCTAAGGCCTAACCCTAATTCACTACAACATGTCTAGCCACCATTATACTGCTAAAATCCCTCTTGGTCATGGCCGCCGTCTCTAATCTTCTTAAGCTTTCATATGCAATCCAATGCAAAGATGAAGACTTCTACAACAATTCAAGGAGATGAATTAACAACTCTACAATGTTTCAACATCGATTTCAGTTCTTAAATTCGCTAGCCTTGCTAGGTAAGTTCTAGTTACTTTTTAGATTAAAATACTTAATTTTAATATGGCTATGGAATAAAGTGCAATTGGATATAAGCATGTTTATCAATTCAGACCTATTCATGTTTACCTTTGAACCTTGAGTTTTGAGACTTGTTCATCTCCATTCTTATGTCTAGTTCATGCTCTATTCAGTCGTTGTAAATCAGTTTCTTGGATTCATGTTGATATTATTATCAAGATCCAATCTTTATGCCTATCATGATGATTTTATGCTGTTTTCTCTCTGATCTTGTTTTATTGCAAAATTCTACCTTTCCCCTATTTATTTTCTTTTGATGAACCTAGATCAATTTCGGATCTAGGCCTAAACCACGATTTTGCGTACGATCGAATACGGGGGAAAGTATGGGAATATTACCTATTTGGATATATGTGATTGGTGGAATTGATGGCATAACATGAAAATTGGATATATGGGTATTATTGCAATTAATATGAAATTTGATAATTGGGTATTGCCATTAAAATGGTAATTGCAAGAATTGGGTTTGACATATGTGATTTGGCTAGAACTTGATATTTGTAAATTGGCATAAATTTGGCATACATATAAAATGGCATGAACTGAACATATGTAAATTTGGTATGAATTAGGCATATGTAAAACGAACATGTAATCTAGAACTTAGGCATATGTTAATTATTTGAGATTTGTAGTTGAAACACATATGATAATTTAAGTCTTGAAAAAGGGCTAATATGAACACGCCTAAGTGGGTCTTGGGTAGTTGGCATGTAATAGCCTTAAAGGAGGGATAAATATAAATTGAGATAAGTTGCCTTTAATGGCATAAGATAAATTGTGATAAAATTGGTATGATTTTGCATACCATTAATTGATGAACATAATTGAGTCAATTATGGACATCGTTAAATTAGGAATTAATTAATAATTTGAATAAGGAAATTATTAAGATAAGGGTAAAAGATTATAAGAGATAATCAATGCTTAGGACACGAGGTTGGACTCATTTGTGACGTAAAACTGCCCGGACCCGCCCGGCAAATCCAGTAGTCACAAATGGTAGCCCAATGTGAGAGGTCCTAGGCCCGAATTAAAAGCATAACAGTTGTAAAGACACGAGGTTAGACTCTTTTGTGGTGTAAGACTGCCCGGACCCGCCCGGCAAATCCAGCTGCCATAAATGTCAGTCTAATGTGAGAGGTCTTTATAAGGTTACGGCCTTAATGAATTAAGAAATACTTAACCAGATAAGCATGTGGTGGGACATGGGGGTTAAGTGGGTGACATGTGGGTGACATATAGAAATACGAATAGTAATACTTAACCAACATAACATGGTAATTAGACCAGTGGATAGGGTTAAGTAAACTAAGAACACTTAACCAATATGGTATGAGTGGGTGGGTTAAGTAAGATGACCAGGCTAATGACACTTAACTGTTATGACATGAATGGTTGAGTTAAGTAAATCTTAATTAATGCCTAAGTGGGAATGATAACTTATGGAATAAAGTAAGTTAGGCGGAACAATAGATAAGATGAGATAACTTATGTAATAAGGAAGGATGTGCTTCATTGTAGATTAAGCAATATGTAAAGACAAGAATGAATTTACAATTGAAGGCGACATAAGTTATATTATAAAAAGGAACAAAACATTGGTTAGGTTAGATAATCCTCTGAGTATCAATCTGATGTTGATTCCGGTCTTCGGGGTTGGTATTTAGGGAATTATTATCTCTCTCCAGTGTGCTTGTAAGTTAAGGGGTACTTGGTTGTAAAGATTGAATAAGAACATGTTATTGTACCATAACGGGGGTTAATGTATGAATCATAGGAATAACATGTTGTGGGCTTATTAATGGACTTAATATAGTGCAAGTTAAGAATTGAATTAATAAGCAAAGTTGAAGGTTGGTATGAATGGAAATAACCAAGTTAAATGATAAGACTGATGAGGTAGCACAAGCGCATAATTAATGGATAGACATAGGGTCTAATGGCAGATGAAGACAAGGCGCTTGGTTAAACCCAGACGTTGGGGATAATATGAATGACATGTAAAATATAACCTATAAGCACTTAACCAAGATAAAACATGTATTAAGACATGAGGATGATGTAGGGGTTAAGTGGGGAATATGGGTAACATGTAAGACATAACTGGTGTATACATAACCAAAATTTGAGCATGTAAGTGGACATGAATAAGAAGGGGTTAAGTAAGAATTACTAGAGGGGACCAAGCATAGGAGGGAAGCTTGTGTCGAGGAAAGGGGACCCTTTTCAGACCAGTAGCCCATTACGTATCTTTGTGAGCTCGACCCATGTCGAGGACGGGACACGCATACTGGGTTTGATTGTAAGAGGTCAAAACGGGTTAGCGGTGGCAACGCTAGTCCAACGGGTTTCATATGCGTGTGTGGACCCGGGCTGGTAGGTAAGACGTTGTTGCATCGTGTAGGTATAAGCCGTGCATCTCCATTGTATCGGGTTGCCACTTTGGGGAATGATACACCCCACGGTGGGGCCAGCACGGGTATCTACGAGTTAGGGAGCCGATCGCATGGGGGTTGGTGGGTACACCTAGTGGAGATAGGGGCAGGCGGCACCTATGTAGTCAGCTAGGGGTACGTAAGACTAGTATTATGATTTACACCTAGTGGAGATAGGGGCAGGCGGCACCTATGTAGTCAGCTAGGGGTACATAAGACTAGTATTATGATTTCTAAGTAGTGGGTGAGATCACTTTATTATATAACACGGGCTACTAGTTGGGACACTAGTAGGGGGTAAGGATCCTGGTTACAGAGGACACTAGTTGGGGTACTAGTAGGAATACGAAACATTCCATGTAAGACACTTGTAAAGATTCTAGTTAGGTGGTGCAAAGCAAATATTTTAATGGTGAAGCAGAGGAATCTTGTTATGCTTGATAGGAATCTTACGAAATTATACTTAGTTTATCTTGAATGGGAACCTTGCGATGTTACTTGACAAAAATCACATCATGTTAACCTTAGTTATCTTGCCTGTGGCTTATCTTGTCATCGTGCTTATGTTTACTTTCAGTTTACTCATGCCATATTATCCTTAACTATTTTTATGCTGAAAGTCACTAGGACTTACTCAGTCTTTATGACTGACCCGTTTTGTTTCGCCTCTTTTTCTTCCGTTTCCCCCCCAGGTTCGCAGGGTGGGAATACAACTTAGTTCGGATCTTACCAAGCTCCAAGGCTCTTTCATGTATGGCTTGGATTTCTCTTGGCTATGGCTTGCTTTGCTTTACTGGGGAATACTACAGTTTGTTTTTATGCTTCTTTGTTTTTGAGCAAGACAGATATTTTAACTATGTAATTGGGTATTGGAAGTTGATGGGCTTTTATTGTAAACAATCATATTCAATAAATGATTTTAAGTACTTCCACTTTACTTTCCGTCGTTTTATATATGTCTGTCTTGTAATATTTCTGCTCCAGTACCCATAATGCTCCATTGAAGTTAAGGCATTCCCTTTGTGAGTGACCTTAATGGATGTGGGGTGTTACAGTCCCATTGGGTCCGAAATATTTTTTTATTCGAAGATTACCGTAGTTTGTAAAAAACGGAGGTCGTATGTAGGTGTTTTGAGGCGAATTTCTTATGGAAGTTTCATGTATAAGAAAATAATATTTTAATGGTCCCATTTCCTGTATATACACCCTAACGTAAGGGTCAAAACCCTTTCTCCTTTCTATGCGTGGTCAACCATACACTAGGCCGCCTCAAAACATTTCAATGGCTGAAATCAAGCCATGCTTCCTCCTCTTCTATCTTCTAATCTATACAATAAATCAAAATTTGTCCAAATGAAATATTGCTCAGCTCATCGAGCTCGTTAAACTATACGGTCAAAATATGTTTTAGTGTACTGTAATGGCCGGGGTAGAGCTTGAAACCGCCGGCATCTCGAGGGAGTTTACTGGCGGATGGAGGCGTCGGTGTAAACGGGGTTGGCAGCGATGGTAGAGGGGGTTCAGGCGAGGCTCTCGATGGTCTTGGATCAACCGCAAGTGGTCAACATTGGCCTCAGCAACTCGTTAAAAGGAAGCCGTTGGTTTTGAAGAATTATGGAGTTCGGCAAAATAACAAGGCGTGAGGGAGTTTTCATTTGGGAAGGACCAGCATGTAAAACAAGGAGGAGTTGCATGTATTTTTCGGTACTGTTCGTAATATGAGCAGAAGAGAATGAACTGGAACCCAAAAAAAATAAATTCGACGGTTCTAATTACTAGTGATTAAGTAATTTTTTTATTTAATTAAGGGAATGTTTAACTAAATTATTAAATAAGTATTTATTTTAAAAAGGTTTTAATCATGTTAGGATAGCAGGAGGCAAGGGTTCGGAATATGCGAAGCAACGTGAATAGCAGGAGGGATTTCGTGAAGGAAGATGTGTATGAACATGAAGCTGTTAACCTGAAATGATTAGCACATTAAATAATACATTAGAGTTAATTTATATTAATTAAAGGGTTATTGTTTTACTTTAAATCCTGTTTTGGAGTAGGAGCCGTGTGGGATAGGCAAACAACCGGGGAAACACAAGATGTCAAAGAAAGTATGTTTGGCCCTCAATAAATTCGACACGTAATGAATCCGTTTAATTTAAAGTTTAATTGAATTTATTAAGATTTAAACTGTAATTAGGAAATTAAATTATAGTTAAGATAATTAGTTAATTATCAAATTAAGTCATATATATTTAAATGGTTATAAATTGTACACTATAGACAGAATTGGACCAAACGAGTTGCGTTACGATCATGGAGATGAGCACTGCATTTGGGAACTATTTTGGACAAGACTGGAATCAGCCGGAATTTTCTATTAAATTAAACATCTGTTTAATTTAATTGAAAATCGAATCGCTTCAGCGACTAATCTAATCAAGGTGAGTTAAACTCACTCAGTTTTTCCCACTTATATTTTATACATGTCGGGTTTTTATAATTGTGTGCTTTGGTTGCTAATGGTTGACTGTTTACTAAGTATATACTCATTTGTTGATTTATCCGATGAAATTAAATAGTCGTTTAATTTCAGTGGAATACCAAATCGTTATTTTAATGATTGGTCCCAATAAAGGTAACTTACCTTATTGGTCACGTTTATAAAATAAACGTGTTTGATTGATCGAATTGTTTTGTTAATTGGGTGATGTTAAATAGTCGTTATTTATTGTTATTGAAATGATCAGTTAGATTGAATTGAATAATATTATTGGAAATAATATATGTGAATGCATGGAAGAACAGGTTGGAGGAATCTAACCGGATTCCTCAAATATATTTAATGTTGTTTATTATCATATTGCCATTATATAAGCAGTTTTGGTTAAATGACTGATTTGGATGTTAATCGTTAACCTAAAATTCAACATCTGATTTCTTTAAACTAATGAGTGATATTGGCTGAGTAGTTGGCGGTATATGGCATATAAATCAATCATTTTTCAAATATGGATTTACCATCAAGTGAATCGACGGAAATGAGGTTATAAAGTATTCATTTTATTTTATAACTGAAAATAGATTTTATTAATTAAGTTTTTAATTAATTATTAATTAATTTATAAAGTAAATTCTTATGTTAAGAAATTTATAAGAAAACAAATAGATATTAACCGGATGGTTAAGATTTTATAATTGTTTTTGATAAACAATTAAATGAAATTATTTAAAATAATTAATTATATTAATTAATTTAAAGGAAGTATTATTATTGGAATTGGTTAACGAATTAGTCGCGTATTGAGTTGATTAAGTCAACCGTTTAACCGGGATTGTTTGTTAAATTATTTGTTTTGAATTATTCTAACGAAATGGTCTAACAAATATTTGTTTTAATTTTAATAAGATTTTAAAAAGGAATTTACTATTTATTTTAGTTAATTAAGAAATTAACTATGTCTACTATAGTTAATGATTGAAGTACATTATTATTATTTTTAATAATAATATAAGAGATTTATTTTTATTTGAAATTCATTTGAAAAAGTGATCGAAGCTGGAGTGAATCGAATTAAATTATGAAAATAATTTTTGAACGGGTCTTAATATCAAACCCGAGTTTTTATAATGAAATTATAAAAGGAATTTTTAGTGAAACTAAAAACTTAAATCAAATATTACTGAATATTTGAAGTTAGAAAAAGGAAATTGAGAAATTGGGAAATGGTAACGAAGTGAGATTTATTCCGAGATTCGGAAGGTGATATTCCGAAGTTTGGAATGTTAAGCGAAGTTGAAATTATTCTGAAGCTCGAAATGTGATTCCAAAATTCGGAATGTTAATTAAAGGGCGAGAGTATAAGCTAAGTAAAAGGTTTTGGAAATGGCAACGAATACAAATTATCATAAATGATTTACAAACGATTTTGTAAATGGAAGTTAAGAGTAAAATGTAATCGAAATGTTAGTTGTCGATAATAATATACAAATGGAATTCGTAAATGAAGTAAGAAATTTGAAAAATGAATTTGTAACAATTGTTACAAATAATAAATTGAACTATTTGATCTATAACTGTAGATTCTTAAAAAGATCACTATGGGATGTTCGATAACGCATAAGTTATCGTAATGATCTGAAAAGAGTATAAATAAGGAAATAAAAAGTTTTACAATGGAAACTGTAACATTTGTTACAGATGATAAATTGAATTGTTTTGATAAAAATGAATAATTTGCCATAGTATATGTAACACCCCGTATTTTCTGTGAACATAAAAGTAATAAATCAGAGAATAATTAAATTGTAACAAAATAATTAAGGGAAACGGGTTACTCCATTGCGTTCGTCTCGAAATTCTACTTGGAATAGAGTCCAAGTTTGCGTAAATCGGACTCCGTATGAAGAAGATATGGCCTTCAGAAGTTTCAATAAAAAAACCAGCCCGAAATTCAAAATCTAGATTTCGAAATTCAAAACAGACACCCGGGCTGGGCGGGAAAATTCCTTCCCAGGACCCAGGACGACACTAGGGTCAACCTGGGGGTCGACCTGGGTAAACAGGTCGACACTAGGGTCGACCTCCCCCCTTTTCCAGATCTGGAGACAGATCTATTTTTCTGCACCTGGACGCCTTTCTGACCGGATTCGTGAGCTCTAACCTATTTAAACACCCCCAAACCTAGCTTTCTCTTCACAAAATTTCATTTTTCCTATACTCTGCCTCTATTCTAATTAAAAATAAAAATGGCATCACTACTCTGCTAGAATCAAAATTAGAACTAATGCATCTTCTTCCAATCTGAATAGAGTTAAAAGAGAACAACTATTTTCTAATCTAATCGATAGTCTACGCCAAAGGAGCGCTATTCAGTGTCAGAATACAGATCCCATAAATCAAGATTTACCTTTTCAATCGTGAGTACAGTTATTTTCATATATGAAATTTAATAATTATCTTGACATTTTTGTGAATCTGGATCTGAGGTTATGCATACTTTTATGTGGATCTATCTTGATTGTGACTGTTCTGTATCTGTTCCCACTTTTCTTCCTTTTTGTTTATAGCCAGGCTACCACGAGCCTGCGCCAAATCTCATAAGAGATTAACGAACGAATGCTAAATTTTGGGACAAATAATGGATAATGCATAATTGGACATGACTGATCTTTGACTGATTTGAGAAATGGACATATGTTGTGAATTAGATCTAGATCTGTGTATACTCTGTAATTTGGAAGAAGTGGAATCATTGTATGATAACGTGTGACTTGAAACTTGGGGAACATTACGCATTGTTTAAAATTAAGATCTGATTTTGAGATGTTATAATTTAAGATCTAGACTTTTGGGGTAAATTTTATGTAATGATTCATGACTTGAAAAAGGAATATGTGACTTAGGCGTAGAGACCTATAATATAATAGGATAACTATCAATGTGAATACGCCTAAAAGTGGATTTTTGGATATTTGGCATTAAAGGCTATAATTTGGCATAATTCATATAGTATATCATGATTTGGGCTTTTAGAGAATATTCTGTATTGTGAAAAGTTTAACTAAAGATTTGGGCATGTGTTGTATTATGAATTATGACCATGATTTAGGCATGTAAGTTTAGGCTAAATCTGTTGAATTGCCTAATCTGCTAAATCTATTATCTGCTAAATCTGTTGAATTGCCTAATCTGCTAAATCTGTTATCTGCTAAATCTTTTGAATTTCCTAATCTGCTAAATCTGTTATCAGCTAAATCTGTTGAATAGCCTAATCTGCTAAATCTGTTATCTGCTAAATCCGTTGAATTGCCTAATCTGCTAAATCTGTTGAATTTCCTAATCTGCTAAATCTGTTGAATTGCCTAATCCGCTAAATCTGTTATCTGGTAAATCTTTTGAATCGCCTAATCTGCTAGATCTGTTATCTGTTGAATTGCCTAATCTGTTGAAAGCTAAATAATTGTAATTTGGTTATGAAAATCCGTAGGCTCGATCTAATATTGACTAAAACATGGAAATTTGATTAATCTGCTGTAATATGTAAAGAAGTTT
Organism: Allium sativum; assembly: GCA_030737875.1. Classification (NCBI taxonomy): domain Eukaryota; kingdom Viridiplantae; phylum Streptophyta; class Magnoliopsida; order Asparagales; family Amaryllidaceae; genus Allium; species Allium sativum. The sequence goes on from CM060926.1 coordinate 538,086,009, forward strand.
AATCTGTTAAATGAACAGAATTAGTCTGAAATCTGTATTGGAATAAATTGGCTATGACACGAGGTTAGACTCTGTTTGCGGTAGAAGCCTGCCCGGAACCAACCGGCTTAACCAGCAATCGCAAACTGTCAGTCTAATGTGAGAGGACGTAGGCATAACTAAAATATGCTTAGACACGAGGTTAGGTCTGGCTTGTGGCAGAAGTCTGCCCGGAACCGCCCGGCACATCCAGCGGCCACAAGCTACCGACCTAATGTGAGAGGTATATGCATTAATATTTAATTAATGTAAATTTAAGAGAAATGTGGTGTCTAAAAACGTGTTGGGCGGTTAGGGTTAAACCAACTGGACTGATGAATCTAATAAACCCGTTTCGTGAATCTGTAGGCCCAATACAAAGCTAGACAATCTATAAGTCTGTTAAATCCGTACATCTGATCTGTTAATCTAAAAACTTGTTAACTTGATTGTATGATCTGTGAAATAGTAATCTAAACTCTGTCTGAAACTTGTAAACAAGTTAATATGAAATCTGCTAGTCTGGGGACACAAGGATAAGATGGGAAATATTCGTGTCATCTGTTGTTTGGGACCCATATTAGTCAGTAACCCTTTCTGGTATCAAAAATTTGACCCTACACTATGTAGGGGTCCGGGCACGCTTACTGAACTAATTATAAGCGGTTCATTCTGATAATGGCGAGGGGTGTTGATGGAGTGTTCCAACCGGATCATGTGCGTGCATGGATCCGGTCTGCTCTGAGGATGTAAGACACCGTGACATCTGTAAATAGGTCTGTGCTAATTGGTTGACAATTTAGGGAGTGATACACCCTACTGTGGGGCCGACACAGGGTATTTATGTATTAGGGAGTCGATCGCTTGGGGGTAGGACTTAGGGTACACTTAGTTCTGTCTGTTTCTGTTGGTACCATCTGTTTCTGTTGGGTGGTAACACCTGTCTGTTTCTGCGTGGTACCGTCTGTTGGGGTGGTAAAGGCCCATTACTAGTGTACACCTAATTCTAACATTCTGTTTCCGTAGGGATTATTCTGTTTCCGTCTCTGATTCCGTTTCCGATTCTGTTTTCGTACCTTCTGTCTGTTGGGGGTAGTAAAGGCCCATTAGTTGGGTGGTAAAGACCCATTATTAGTATTCTGCTTCTGTACCTTCTGTCTGTTCGGGTGGTAAAGGCCCATTACTAGCATTCTGTTTCTGTAGAGATTATTCTATTTCCGTTTCTGTTTCAGTTTAGACATTAGGGTAACACCTAATCCTGTTATACTAGTATTAGTACAAAGAAGTGAAAAGCTTAGCTTAGCCTATATCATTCCGTTTCTTCTGTTAACCTGCTATTTCTGTTACAGTTATCTCTCATCCAGTTTTATTTACATGTCATTATACTATTATCTGTTTATATGCTGAAAGTCAGTGGACTCACCAGACTTATGTCTGACCTAGTTTGTTTCGCCTCTTTTCTTTCCGTTTCCCCCTCCCCCTGGTTTTCAGGGTGGAAACATAGGAGCTTGATTTAGATTCTCTCTGCTTGAAGTGTTTGAAGTATTGCTTCGCTTTGGCTCTATCTTTCCATGGCAGTTTATATTGGGGATTATGGCTTTAAAAACTATGCATTCTGAAGGCTTTTGTACAAGACCGATATTTATGTACTTGAGTTCCAATATTGTTATTTTGAAAGATGTAACCAAACTTATTTCTGTTTCTGTTGTAATAAAGTTATAAATTTTTTAAGTACTACTTTATCTGTCTTGTAAATTTCTGTTCTATCTACTAAAAATGCTTCACCAAAGTTAAGGTATTCCCTTTTGCGAGTGATCTTAACGGAGGTGGGGTGTTACACTTGGTATCAGAGCTGAAGGTTACCAAATTCGATAAAAAGTTTTTGAAAACTATTTTCAAAAAGGTTTTAAAAAGGAAGTATTTTCAAAAGTAGAGTTTATTTTGAAAAACATAATCCCCAAATCCATATGCCTATCTTTCTATCCTTTGTTTTGAATCTTTCCTTTTCTTTCGTTTCAGCATGTCTGGGGATCTTAACCTTCCAGAGGGTGTACCGATACCTGGCTGGTTCAGGAGGTACCTAGAAGCTAGGGCTAATGATGCGGGCCCAGCGGACGCCCCTCCTCCCCCAGCTGTAGCGGTTCCTCCTCCTCCACGCGTGAATACTTTCCCGAAGATATGTAGAGACTTTCGAGCCATGGGTGGGAAGAACTTTAATGGAACTGAATCCTTCGTGGAGGCAAGGAACTGGCTCAAAGAAACTGAGGATTTGTTCGTTATCTTCGAGGTTGACGATAAGCAGAAGATACAGATGGTAGTATGGTTGCTTAAGGACGAAGCTTCTTTTTGGTGGGAGATCACAAATGGAGAGCGTTCGGTAGAGAGATGGATGGATTTCAGGCATAGGTTCGAGATGAAATTTCTTTCACGAGCGGAAGAGAGTCTATACATAGAGAGATTCTTGGCGTTGAAGTAGGGGAATTTATCCGTGAGAGAGTACGTCAACAAGTTTAATCAGTTGGCGAGATTCGGCTTAGATTTGGTAAATACGTCGCATAAGAAGGCACTAAGGTTTGCTAAAGGTTTAAACGAGCCACTACACGGATTGGCAATGTCCCACATTCCTATGGGGGCTACCTTCGAGATATTAGTTGACATGGCATTGATGCATGAAGAGGATACCAAAAGTGAGAAGAAAGAAGAAAAGCTTGAAAGACCATAGAACAAGAAGGCAGGGCCCAAAAAGGAAACACAAAAGAAGGATGAGAAGTCTGAAGATAAGAAGGAGAAGAAGTGCTTTACTTGTGGAAGCTCGACCCATCTGAACAAGGATTGCAGGAAGAGGAAGGGCACTTTCTTCAACTATGGAGAAATGGGCCACTTCACTAGAGACTGCCCAAAGAAACGAGGACAAGGGCAGAGGGCAGGACCTACTTCTGGAGGGCAGGCGAATGCTCGTGAGGCTGTGGATAGGAAAGAAATAAGAAAAATTTATGTAGAAGGTTTAATTTCCTTATTTGATTGTGGAGTTAATACTCTTTCTGATTCTGGCATTTTGATTCTGTAATTGAAACTCTGCACTCTAATACTAGTCTTGTTTCTGATCCCGCTGTAGACTCAAACCCATAAAGGTTATGACTCATCTGTTTGTGATAATTTGGGGTTTGAGGGTACCTGTGTTGGGCGTTAAGTTGACTATGACGCATGCATTCTGGGTTTTTATCATGCTTAGTTTCCTAAGAATCATTTGATAATCTGATCTGTACCAGTGGTCTGTAAGTATCTGAATATTTCTGAAAAAGGATAGGGTTTTTACTCGAAGCGCGAAGTAGATTTCCAGTTGGCCATTTGTTTAATGGGAGTGATTCTCTGAGTATCAATCTTATGTTGATTTCGGTCTTCGGGGTTGATACTTAGGGGGTTATTCTCTTAAACCGATGTCTGATAGAAACAAAGCTTTTGTTTTAATTGTACTTGCTTCTATCACTCGGCTGTATCCTATCGATCGAATCTTCGACCTTTAGGTAGAAACTAATGGGTGTAAAGATGTGTTTGAGACATGTTATGTTTGATGGTTGCAAGTGGGTGCTAGTGGTTGCTCGTGGATGCATAAACACACACTAGGCACTAGATCGGCTCAAAAACACTCTCATAGTGTATATAGATGTATGTGCATTTTTAAAAAATTTATGGATGCGAAATGGTTGACTCGGGACATGGATGTTGCATATGAATGAACGATTGTGCACTCATATAGAAATGATATGTATCAAATAGGAAAATTGCATACATGTTGGACTCTTGGCACTGACATAATTCGCATTAAGGAGGTCATTTGAATCAGTGGACCGCCTAATCTTTGCATTAGATAAGGAACATATACACACACTTTTGCATATGTTCATACAACATTAGAAGTTTTCTAAGGACAATGGATGCTTATGGATGATGGTTGAGTAGATGGGTGATTGGATGGTAGGACATATTCTTCCTAACTTGATGATTTCGGGGACGAAATCCTTTAAGGAGGGGAGAATGTAACACCCCGTATTTTCTGTGAACATAAGAGTAACAAATCAGAGAATAATTAAATTGTAACAAAATAATTAAGGGAAACGGGTTACGCCATTGCGTTCATCTCGAAATTCTGCTTGGAATAGAGTCCAAGTTTGCGTAAATCGGACTCCATATGAAGAAGTTATGGCCTTCAAAAGTTTCAATAAAAAACCAACCCAAAATTCAAAATTCAGATTTCGAAATTCAAAACAGACAACCAGGCTGGGCGGAAAAATTCCCGCCCAGGTCCCAGGTCGACACTAGAGCCGACCTGGGGGTCGACCTGGGTAAACAGGTCGACATTAGGGTCGTCCTCTCCCCCGTTTTCAGATCTGGATACAGATCCATTTTTCAGCACCTGGACGCCTTTCTGACCGGATTTGTGAGCTCTAACCTATTTAAACACCCCCAAACCTAGCTTTCTCTCCACACAATTTCATTCTACCTATACTCTGCCTCTATTCTAATTAAAAATAAAAATGGCGTCGCTACTCTACTAGAATCAAAACTAGAACTAGTGCATCTTCTTCCAATCTGAATAGAGTTAAAAGAGAACAACTATTTTCTAATCTAATCGATAGTCTACGCCAAAGGAGTGCTATTCAGTGTCAGAATACAGATCCCAGAAATCAAGATTTACCTTTTCAATCGTGAATACAGTTATTTTCAGATATGAAATTTAATAATTATCTTGACATTTTTGTGAATCTGGATCTGAGGTTATGCATACTTTTATGTGGATCTATCTTGATTGTGACTGTTCTGTATCTGTTCCCACTTTTCTTCCTTTTTGTTTATAGCCAGGCTACCACGAGCCTGCGCCAAATATCATAAGAGATTAACGAACGAATGCTAAATTTGGGGACAAATAATGGATAATGCATAATTGGACATGACTGATCTTTGACTGATTTGAGAAATGGACATATGTTTTAAATTAGATCTAGATCTGTGTATACTTTGTAATTTGGAAGAAGTGGAATCATTGTATGATAACGTGTGACTTGAAACTTGGGGAACATAACGCATTGTTTAAATTAAGATCTGATTTTGAGATGTTATAATTTAAGATCTAGACTTTTGGGGTAAATTTTATGTAACGATTCATGACTTGAAAAAGGAATATGTGACTTAGGCGTAGAGACCTATATTATAATAGGATAACTATCAATGTGAATACGCCTAAAAGTGGATTTTTGGATATTTGGCATTAAAGGCTATAATTTGGCATAATTCATATAGTATATCATGATTTGGGCTTTTAGAGAATATTCTGTACTGTGCAAAGTTTAACTAAAGATTTGGGCATGTGTTGTATTATGAATTATGACCATGATTTAGGCATGTAAGTTTAGGCTAAATCTGTTGAATTGCCTAATCTGCTAAATCTATTATCTGCTAAATCTGTTGAATTGCCTAATCTGCTAAATCTGTTGAATTGCCTAATCTGCTAAATTTGTTATCTGCTAAATCTGTTGAATTGCCTAATCTGCTAAATCTATTATCAGCTAAATCTGTTGAATTGCTTAATCTGCTAAATCTGTTATCTGCTAAATCTTTTGAATTGCCTAATCTACTAAATCTGTTATCTGCTAAATCTGTTGAATTGCCTAATCTGCTAAATCTGTTATCTGCTAAATCTGTTGAATCGCCTAATCTGCTAGATTTGTTATCTGTTGAATTGCCTAATCTGTTGTAAGCTAAATAATTGTAATTTGGGTATGAAAATTCGTAGGCTCGATCTAAGATTGAGTAAAACATGGAAATTTAATTGATATGCTGTAACCTGTAAAGAAGTTTAATCTGTTAAATGAACAGAATTAGTCTGATGTCTGTATAATCTGTATTGGAATAAATTGGCTATGACACGAGGTTAGACTCTGTTTGCGGTAGAAGCCTGCCCGGAACCAACCGGCTTAACCAGCAATCGCAAACTGTCAGTCTAATGTGAGAGGTCGTTGGCATAACTAAAATATGCTTAGACACGAGGTTAGGTCTGGCTTGTGGCAGAAGTCTGCTTGGAACCGCCCGGCACATCCAGCGGCCACAAGCTACCGACCTAATGTGAGAGGTCTATGCATTAATATTTAATTAATGCAAATTTAAGAGAAATGTGGTGTCTAAAAACGTGTTGGGTGGATAGGGTTAAACCAACTGGACTGATGAATCTAATAAACCCATTTCGTGAATCTGTAGGCCCAATACAAAGTTAGACAATCTGTAAGTCTGTTAAATCCGTACATCTGATCTGTTAATCTGAAAACTTGTTAACTTGATTGTCTGATCTGTGAACTAGTAATCTGAACTCTGTCTGAAACTTGTAAACAAGTTAATCTGAAATCTGCTAGTCTGGGTACACAAGGTTAGGAGGGGAAATACTTGTGACATCTGTTGTTTGTGACCCATATTAGTCAGTAACCCTTCCTGGTATCAAAACTTTGACCCCACACTATGTAGGGGTCCGGGCACGCTTACTGAACTAATTATAAGCGATTCATTCTAATAATGGCAAGGGGTGTTGATGGCGCGTTCCAACCGGGTCATGTGCGTGCATGGATCCGGTCGATGTAAGACACCGTGACATCTGTAAATAGGTTTGTACCAATAGGTTGCCACTTTAGGGAGTGATACACCCTATTGTGGGGCCGACACAGGGTATTTATGTATTAGGGAGCCGATCGCTTGGGGGTAGGACTTATGGTATACTTAGTTCTGTCTGTTTTTGTTAGTACCATATGTTTCTGTTGGGTGGTAACACCTGTCTGATTCTGCATGGTACCGTCTGTTTGGGTGGTAAAGGCCCATTACTAGTGTACACCTAATTCTAACATTCTGTTTCCGTAGGGATTATTCTGTTTCCGTCTCTGATTCCGTTTCTGATTCTGTTTTCGTACCTTCTGTCTGTTGGGGTGGTAAAGGCCCATTAGTTGGGTGGTAAAGGCCCATTATTAGTATTCTGCTTCTGTACCTTCTGTCTGTTCGGATGATAAAGGCCTATTACTAGCATTCTGTTTCTGTAGAGATTATTCTGTTTTCGTTTCCGTTTCAGTTTAGACATTAGGGTAACACCTAATCCTGTTATACTAGTATTAGTACAGAGAAGTGAAAAGCTTAGCTTAGCCTATATCATTCTGTTTCTTCTGTTAACCTGCTATTTCTGTTACGGTTATCTCTCTTCTAGTTTTATTTACATGTCATGATACTATTATCTGTTTATATGCTGAAAGTCACTGGACTCACTAGACTTATGTCTGACCTAGTTTGTTTCGCCTCTTTTCTTTCTGTTCCCCCCTCCCCGAGGTTTTCAGGGTGGAAACATAGGAGCTTGATTCAGATTCTCTCTGCTTGAAGTGTTTGAAGTATTGCTTGGCTTTGGCTCTATCTTTCCATGGCAGTTTATATTGGGGATTATGGCTTTAAAAACTATGCACTATGAAGGCTTTTGTACAAGACCGATATTTATGTACTTGAATTCCGATATTGTGATTTTGAAAGATGCAACCAAACTTATTTCTGTTTCTGTTGTAATAAAGTTATAAATTTTTCTAGTACTACTTTATCTGTCTTGTAAATTTCCGTTCTATCTACTAAAAATGCTTCACCAATGTTAAGGCATTCCCTTTTACGAGTGATCTTAACGGAGGTGGGGTGTTACAGTATAGTTATTGCGAATGAGTTGAAGAATATGTATATAGAAACATTGAAGAGATTTTATAAAAGATTCTATTTATAATAGAATCGAAACTCGAGCAAAATATTAGAGAGGATTATCAAAGATTATTAGAGGAGTAAAATAATAGTTTACTTAATAATTAATTAAATAAATAGTGTTGAGATTTAAATAGGGGTTTCAAAGGAAAACATGTGGTTAATAAACTTCTATCAATTCTTAAGATATGAATGTTGATTGGTTAAGGTATGAGAGGTAAATAAAATATCCCAACTTGAACGACTTCACGATTATCCAAGAATGGTATTAGTTTATAAACGAGAGAGACTAAGGAGAGACATAAGTTATGATTTCCGTGAATGATATTATAAACTGTATTCGAAAAGTTTATAAGTGAATGAAATCGTTTTAAAGAATATTCTTTTTTATAATAAGAAGTAAAAGGTAAACTCCAAATATTAGATGATTTAAAGGACATCATTAACAGATGTTTAATTAAAGAGGCCAAGTAATACCGATTACTGAATCAGTAAATTCATTTCACTCCCATGATTATTTATTTGATAGTTAAATAACCGACTGTCAAATCTGGCCAATACAATTGTTGGTACCGAAAGACCGGGATCGAATTATATTCGAATACCATTCCGACCAACAAATACGTGAAATATGTTAATTAAAGATGGAGCATTGAAGGTCGTGGATCTTCATAAACGGAAGAACCATTGGTTAAATTTCTCTAGTTTAGCGGCCAGAGATATTTTGACTTGTGATTCTGTCGTGATTAGAATCTGCGGATTGCAAGGACTACTCGCTACTGATCCTTGGGGTGATACCTATATAGGATGTGGTAGGAGGGTGCCTTCGGTTCATCCTGTTCCTGGATGACTTGTATGGACGAGTGTCTGACAAAGTATTTCCAAAGGGGTCACTTACAATGATTTCTTCAAACGTACCAGTTGATGACGAAGAAATGTACATTCTCTTATCAATTTGAGTATTTTTGTGGGCGTCAATTTGTGATATCTAGCGGATCTGACGATGTGACATTCAAAGTGGATGGAGATGTGATGTTCTAAAGGATAAGCTTAACCTCTAGCCTCATCAACCGGGAAATGGCATAAAATCGGGTAGGTCGCATGGCTATGTGGGTCGCACCCATCAAAAGGGTATATCATTACCTGATCTTGTGAAATCAAATGCCTTCGGTTGTCCCATTTTAATTTTTGTATGTGTAACAACCCGCTCATTCCATGATAACAGATTTAAATATTTTATTTAAATATATGGTCGCATCCGATGTGACACTCAAAATGTCGTTTTTCACAAATGATAAAATTAGGACTCAAGAATACTTTCATTAGGTCCGGATCATCATTTACGACCTTTTAAATGTAAACATCGATACCTTTTGAGTTAGTGAAATTTGGTCGTTCTCTCATTGGAGTGGATGGTAAAAATATCACTTTTCACATTTGAATGATTCTGGACTCGAAACCACTTCCATTGAGTTCAAAACGTCGTTTACATGTTCGAAAACTATAAGGTTCGATATGTTCCGAGTTTCGGAAAATTGGGACTTTGGTTAGGGCTTGGTTAGCCAACTAGCCCACTTCATTCAAATGCCCCAAATCAGCCCCTTTCTCTCATTCACCACAACACTTCAAAAGAAATAAAAAAATGGGGATTGGGAATGGGGAATTAATATTCCTAAGCTAGGACTTTCAATCTAGAGCTCAATTCTTGGGCAAATCCAATTCTATAACATGGGTAAGCTCTCTACTCTCCCTCTCTACCTTATACTCCTCTCAATTTAGGATATTTAGTGTGCCCTAACACTCATGTGTCTTCATGTGAACGTATGAGGTGATTCCGGGGGTGCAATTGATGAGAGAGAGCAGCTTTGCTTGTTTGGGTGATTGTTCTTCCTTGTTGGAGCTTGTTCTTGATATTCAAGAGATAAAGGTGAGTTCTTTCTGAACTCACATCTATGCCACAAGCCATCGTCTTGTAAAAGTGTAATCTAGTGTTCATTTGAGTTTTTATATGCTAGTAAATTGGTTATGTTAGTGTAACTTAGCCGATTCCATGTTTTATGTTTCATTGAGTTGAAAATTATGATAAAGATTGTTCATATGATCTAATACATTTGCTATGAGTTGATTTGGTGATGTTGTGAAGCTCTGTTGTCCCACTACAAGTTCTAAGTCTTAACAAGTCACTTGAATCGCTTTGATATGCTTTTGTTTGTTTATTCGAAATAGAGATTTTGACATGTGTTACTCACACGATCAATGCACATGATTTGAACCAATTAAGTGGGGTTGTGAAGTATCATTGTCGCACCCGGCAAGTTCTAAGACTTCACAATCCGCTTATATCGCGTTTATTCGTTTTTGTTTGGAATTTTGTTTGTCTTAGAACCAATAATCAAAATCCTTGCATTCGAGCTTTGCGAGTCGATGCGGTGGATCGAAGAGGTCTCGTTGATGTCCCGAAGAAGTCACGAACCTCAATGATCGAAGCCGGACACTCGCGGAGGAACAAATCCCCTTAGGTTTGGCCTGGGCAAGAGCCCAGGCCAAAACCGGTCGACATGCCCAAAATGGGGAGGTCGACCGGTTTCACTTCAGTGTGAAAACGGTCGACCGCCCCATTTTGGCCGGTCGATCGGTTTTGTGCTGTGGACCGGAGGGTCTTCGGTCCACAGTCTACCCCCATCCAGACTCTTTCCCGGCTGGGGCTCGACCCGTTCGGACTTCGTTCATGAACTTCAGCTTCATATATTCACAGATTTCAGCAGCTCGATTCATTGACATCGATTATTATTTGATTCATTGAGTATTGATCTTCAATTGAATCCATTTACTCGTTAATTCGGGTTGGACCTTCGATATTAGTTCGATGATGTTTCACGACTCTAAAACATGAATTATCGACTCGATATCCTTCGAGTCTATTCCGATGTAGTTTCAAACCTTCGGGTGCTAGTTTGGGATTTCGATTCTTTCGTTGATCGAAATTACAACCATTATCCCTTGATTTCCTGTATGTTGTTGTAATGTGAGTTTATGTTTTATGATTTTTGTGTTCCCTTCGCTACGGCGATGGTTTTTATGAATATTTGAACCACAATGGATAACGGGGTTTTATATTGTCAATGGGCATCGAACCAACGTTTAATGAGTTTTTAAATTAACATTCTTTAAAATAAATTCGATTTCTAAACATGGTTCCGATTCTGTTGATTTATATATGATTCCTTATCCTATCAATTGGACGAGAAATTTAGTTTATTTGCCTTAGTAAAATTGAGGACTATGACCCCTTATATGTTTACTTCGGCGTATAACTCTTGGACTCGTGCATTTGAACATATGTGATGATTTTCACTGTTTTGTGTATGAACTAACAACGAGTTCGTAAATATTCGAGAATTGCGAGTGGTTATGGGACATTTAGCAACTTTCTTATATTAACTATCCCGGTGTAATTTATATTCACCCGGATCATTGGTATCCGCTCCATGACATATTTGTTGGTTCGTAATCGCCCGAGTGGGAATATACTATTTGTGGCCTTCATCTATGGGACTTCAGTCCAACCTTTATGATTTATGATTTTCTCTGTTTTGAATAGAAACCAATTACGAGTGAGTAAATATTCGAGAATAGCATGTGGTTATGGGACATGTCGCTATTTTCTTATATTAACTAGCTCGGAGTAATTTCTATTCACCCGTATCCACGTTATCCGTCTCTATGACATAGTTTTTTGGTTCGCGATTGCCCGAGTGGGAAATTACGATTTGTAACCTTCATCTATGGGACTTCAGTCCAGCTTTCTGTGATTTATGTTTTATAATTTATGAATTTATGATTTTCTATGATTTATGTTTTCCTCTACCAAGGTCACGACTAGGAACCGTGGTGAGTTTTGGCTCCAACAATAGGGTTTGCTACCTAGAGATCGTATCTCATCTATGAATAGGCCTGCACCCCGATTTATGATGTTTTCTAGAGATTTCACGGTTTATGTGTTTTCTCTCTCCGGGGTCACGACCCGGGACCGTGGGGAGCTTCGTCTCCAGCAAAAGGGTTCGCTGCCCAGAGATCGTATCTCATCTATAAACAGGTCTGCCCCTTTTATGATGTTTTCTAGATTTCTAGTGATTTCTGGATTCTTGGTTTCTATGATTAATTTGATTTATGATTACTTTGACACGATGCACGTCAATATGATTTATTATTACTTTGATGCGATACGCTTCAATTTGATTTATATTTGGCATTTCCTCTGTCATTTCCTGTTGTTTGCTATTATTTGAATGTTGCATTCTACATTAGCTAAGAGATTATTTAGAGATGGTTGTGTTGACATGCCATGTTTCAAATTTCGTTATGATTAGATATTATTACTAGAATCATGTCATCCTGTGTTATATCTCTTATTATCTCGGTTTATTTGATAAGTACAGCTAGACTGATCCGTTTATTATTTATTCTTACAAATAATACTCGGGTCAGACCGCCAAGTCATTTTAGGTACTCCTCTGGGACTCCTCGCAGGATTGATCTTCTGCCTTCAGCTTGCTACTCTGTCTCCACTGCTTTATGTACTTTTGTACCTATGGCATTATCTATCGTTGTGTACATATTCTTTTATTTAGATTTTAGACTTGTATTAGTGGATCTTTGTTGACCACTAGCTTGTTGTACACATTCTTGGTTTATTCATATCTATTTTGCCTTTGTGATATGATTATTCCGTGTTTGGATTTGAGATATACCATATTTATGTTATTGTTGTTGTCTATTTTATACTACTTTCCGGATTGCATATAGCCGTTGTGTAGTTGCCCTATGTGCCAAATGGTCATGTCGAAATTTTAATTGGTATCAGAATTCGATGTGCATTTCTAACATGGAGTAATCATACAATTGGTCGCTCTTCACAAACCTCATTCTCCATTATGGTCTACGACATTTTTCTGAAATGAACTGGACGATAGTGGGTATAGTGGCGGGGCGTTACAGTTGGTATCAGAGCGAACTTTCCAGAACAGTGTAAGATAGTATGATGATGGTATTGTCTTAAGCCTCTCTTGGGAATCGTGCTTTAGGGTTTTAGTTAGAGTCTTAAGACCCGTCATAGCTTATCTCCCTATACGATTCCATTTTGATTGAATTCGCGTTATTTGAACTCAACTTGAGACTAACTTTTTCCTCCTTCTTTTTCCTTAAAGAAGCGAAAAAATTGGTCGTAGCCGTACAAGTGCCGGTCCTCCCAGTGTACCTCCCATGGAGGGGTGGTTGAGTATCTAGTGTCCTATTTTTGGTCCTTTAGAATAGTTATCGACTCGTCCTCTTCGGGTTGATTTCTATAGTCCATCTAGGGCCCGTGTGCTCTAATGGTGCTTCTGTTTCATTCTTTGACTCGAGTTACTAATCAATATCTATTTTTGTTTCACACTTATCTTGTTGACCATTTATGATCCTTGAAGTTGACTGATCATTGGATATCTTGACCGTGCGTCGTTACGCACGTCGTAAGCGCTCTTGACACTGATATTTATTGATTTCTAGTTAAGATTATTTTGTACATCATTACGTACCTAGCATGGTCTATTTCTCACTTGTCGGTCAGTGTGGAGATACCATGTCTTTGTGACTAAACCAACTCCTTTGTTGTCAGCTATATAGTTCTAGCTCGGTGTGAGATCACCAAGCCTTCGGGCTAAAATAATACATTTGTTACCCCGTTGTGTTCCAAACTCAAGATCAAGAATGAGGGAAAGCATACCGCTTCTTGTGATCCCTCTTCTTGAGTCAGGGTACATGTCATTAATTCATTAATGTCATTTACCTTATTCAGAGATTATTTTATTTATGTTTTTTGATATACGTCGACCGTGTTCTTCGTTATCAAAAGATATCATTTGTGTTTTATTCGTAAGTTGATATAGGAATTTTATTTCCTTTATGCCATCCCGAATGATTTATTGAATTTTTATATTTTCACGAGATCTAATTGAACGTCAGAAATTGAGAGGACTTTCTTGTGTTAACTTATCCACCGGGTGCGTTAAGGATCTCGAACGAGATATGGGACGCCATGTTGTAGTTTGGAATTCATAAACACCATTATGTGACAACCCGACATTCGAAATGATTCCTAAAATTAAAATTCACTGCTAATAAGTTAATCAAAATAATATTATTTTCGATTTTTGCGATTTTTTGTAATCGTTTGTTATTTTTCTAGATAATTTATTTCTAGATATCCTTGGAGCAATTCCAAGAATTTGAGTGGTTCAAGATTTTTAATTAGAAATCATCTTGAATCTTTTCTTTGAGTAAATTAATTAACTCCAGGAACAAGCCAGAAAGTTATTTATTTATGTCTCTTGTTTCTGTATTTCAGATCTTTGATTTTCGAGAATTCTTAGTGATTGAGAATCTCGCCTAATTCATAATCCTTATTTCGATTTGCTGAAGAGACTTCAGTATTCTTGTGATTTCATGGGTCTCCTTGTTTTCTCTAGTGAACGATCACTCGAGAGAATGAGAGTTCCCGTTGGGGAGTGAAAATTTGAGTTTTTGCGATCCACGACAAACTCAATAATTCTTTTCTTCGAATCTATGATCTAGTCGATCATCCAGAAGTGCTACAGTCAATTCACTTATGGACTTAGCCTTGTGTTGTTCTTAGAAACGAATATCGAAAGGATGATCTCTTTTGATATTCCTCCTTTGTTTGTTTGAATCATTTGGATTGCCAATTGTCTCCGCACGTTTGTTAACCCTTGTCAATCAAATTTTTGGGATTACAACCTCTTTTGTTTAATCTCATCTTGTTATAGAAATTGTCTATCGCTTCTTTGATTAATTGCTGATGTTTTTGCGATTTGAGATTTTTGGCGGAAAATTATCTTAAATCCTGTTGTTCCGAAGTGGTAAATTGTGCACTACTTATCCATCATCTTCTCAATGCTTCTGATTATCTAAAATCGACACTCAAGTTTCTATGTATTGAGAATTTCGTATAATTCCTAATGATTTGTCTTCATGGTTACTAAATGAGATTTAGTACCTGGTTATAAATCGATTTCCCAAATAGTTCATTGGTATTCCATTACCAATACTAGTTATCGATTTCTGGCACGTTGGTATTCCGTACCAACCTGGGATCATTGATTATTCCTTCGAGAATTGCTCTCTTTAGCTAACTTCGTTGGAATCTCTGAGTTGTTCTTTTGTGGGTGTCAGCCACCTTGTCGCAAGACTAAAGTGTTGAGGATCGGTGTTCGCTACGTCATCGTAATGGAGTTTGGGAATGGATTAGTCAACCACCGTAATTTCCCATCTCATATCCTAAGAAAAATTTCTACTATCGATATTCCGCATCTGTAGGACCCAGTCTTGTATCTTCTTGAAATTCCAAATTAGATTCGCGTGGGTGCATTCTATCGATTTTCATTCCCTTGAGAATCATAGTAAGAAAGGCAAGTCTATTCGAATTCCTAACGTTTATGAATGATTATGGAATTATTTTACCCTTTTGGGATGACTACCTTCATGGGTAATGGAGTTCGAGATTGAACTCTAGTTTTTATGACCTTGTGAAACGAAATTGGGATCTCACCTAGCCGTTGGTGTGACCGTTTCATTTCACATCGGTTCTTGTGGTACCACTCTATGGTATTATTTTTGGTTGTTACTCATTACTTCAATCATAAGCAATTACGTGGACGCAATTCTTTTAAGGGGGGGAAGTCTGTAACAACCCGCTCATTCCATGGTAATAGATATAAATATTTTATTTAAGTATATCGTTGTATCCGATGTGACACTCAAAATGTCGTTTTTCACAAATGATATAATTAGGACTCGAGACTACTTCCATTGGGTCTAGATCATCGTTTACGACCTTTTTGACTGTAAACATCGATAACTTTTGAGTTAGTGAAATTTGGTTGTTCTCTCACTGGAGTGGATGGTAAAAATATCACTTTTCACATATGAATGATTCTGGACTCGAAACCACTTTCATTGAGTTCAAAACGTCGTTTACATGTTCGAAAACTGTAAGGTTCGATATGTTCAAAGTTTCGGAAAATTGGGACTTTTGTTAGGGCTTGGTTAACCAACTAACCCATTTCACTTAAATGCCCCAAATCAGCCCCTTTCTCACATTCACCACAACACTTCAAATGAAATGAAAAAATGGGGATTGGGAATGGGAAATTAATATTCCTAAGCTAGGGCTTTCAATCTAGAGCTTAATTCTTGTGCAAATCCAATTCTATGACATGGGTAAGCTCTCTACTCTCCCTCTCTACCTTATACTCCTCTCAATTTCGGATTTTTAGTGTGCCCTAACACTCATGTGTCTTCATGTGAACATATGAGGTGATTCTGGGGGTGCAGTTGATGAAAGAGAGGAGCTTTGCTCGTTTGGGTGCTTGTTCTTCCTTGTTGGAGCTTGTTCTTGATATTCAAGAGACAAAGGTGAGTTCTTTTTGAACTCACATTTATGCCACAAGCCATTGGCTTGTAAAAGTGTAATCTAGTGTTCATTTGAGTTTGTATATGCTAGTAAATTGGTTATGTTAGTGTAACTTAGCCGATTCCATGTTTTATGTTTCATTGAGTTGAAAATTATGATAATAATTGTTCATATGATCTAATATATATGCTATGAGTTGATTTGGTAATGTTGTGAAGCTCCTTTGTCCCCCGACAAATTCTAAGTCTTCACAAGTCACTTGAATCGCTTTGATATGCTTTTGTTTGTTTATTCGAAATAGAGATTATGACATGTGTTACCCACACGATCAATGCACATGATTCGAATCGATTAAGTGGAGTTGTGAAGTATCATTGTCGCACCCGGCAAGTTTTAAGACTTCACAATCTGCTTATATCGCGTTTATTCATTTTGGTTTGGAGTTTTGTTCAACTTAGAACCAATAATCAAAATCCTTGCATTCGAGCTTTGCGAGTCGATGCGGTGGATTGGAGAGGTCTCGTTGATGTCCCGAAGAAGTCATGAACATCAACGATTGAAGTCGAACACTCACGGGGGAACAAATCCCCTTAGGTTTGGCCTGGGCAACATCCTAGGCCAAAACCGGTTGACAGGCCCAAAATAGGGCGGTCGACCAGTTTCACTTTTGTGTGAAAACGGTTGACCGCCCCATTTTGGCCGGTCGACCGGTTTTGTGCTGTGGACCGGAGGGACCTCGGTCCATAGACTACCCCAATCCAGACTCTTTCCCGGCTGGAGCTTGTCCCATTCGGACTTCGTTTGTGAACTTCAGCTTCATAAATTCACAGATTTCAGTAGCTCGATTCATCGACATCGATTATTATTTGATTCATTGAATATTGATTTTCAATTGAATCCATTTACTCGTTAATTCGGGTTTGTCCTTCGATATTAGTTCGATGATGATTCATGACTCTAAAACGTGAATTATCGACTCGATATCCTTCGAGTCTATACTGATGTAGTTTAAAACCTTCGGGTGCTAGTTTGGGATTTCGATTCGTTTGTTGATCGAAATTAAAACCATTATCCCTTAATTTCCTGTATGTTGTTGTAATGTGAGTTTATGTTTTATGATTTTTGTGTTCCCTTCGCTACGGCGACGATTTTTATGAATATTTGAACCATAATGGATAACGGGGTTTTATATTGTCAATGGGCATCAAACCAACGTTTAATCAGTTTTAAATTCACATCCTTTAAAGTAAATTTGATTTCTAAACCCGGTTCTGATTCTGTTGATTTATATACGATTCCTTATCCTATCGATTGGAAGAGAGATTTAGTTTATTTTCCTTAGTAAAACAGAGGACTATGACCCCTTATATGTTTACTTCGGCAAATAACTCTTGGACTCGTGCGTTTGAACATATGTGGTGATTTTCACTGTTTTGAGTATGAACTAACAACAGGTTCGTAAATATTCGAGAATAGGGAGTGGTTATGGGACACTTAGCTATCTTATATTAACTATCCCGGTGTAAGTTATATTGACCTGGATTGTTGGTATCCGCTCCATGACATATTTGTTGGTTCACAATCGCCCGAGTGAGAATATACGGTTTGTAGCCTTCATCTATGGGACTTCTGTCCAACCTTTATGATTTATGATTTTCTCTGTTTTGAATAGAAACCAATTAGTGAGTAAATATTCGAGAATAGCATATGGTTATGGGACAAGTCGCTATTTTCTTATATTAACTGGCTCGGAGTAATTTCTATTCACCCGGATCCGTGATATCCACCTCTATGACATAGTTGTTTGGTTCGCGATCGCCCGAGTGGGAAATTACGATTTGTGACCTTCATCTATGGGACTTCAGTCCAGCTTTCTATGATTTATGTTTTATAATTTATGAATTTATGATTTTCTATGATTTATGTTTCCCTCTACCAGGGTCACGACCCGGAACCGTGGGGAGTTTCGGCTCCAACAAAAGGGTTCGCTAATTAGAGATCGTATCTTATCTATGAACAGGCCTGCACCCCGATTTATGATGTTTTCTAGAGATTTCACGGTTTATGTGTTTTCTCTCTCCGGGGTCACGACCTGGGACCGTGGGGAGCTTTGGCTCCAGCAAAAGGGTTCGCTACCTAGAGATCGTATCTCATCTATGAACATGTCTGCCCCTTTTATGATGTTTTCTGGATTTCTAGTGATTTCTGGATTTTTGGTTTCTATGATTAATTTGATTTATGATTACTTTGATACGATGCGCGTTAATTTGATTTATGTTTACTTTGATGTGATGCACGTCAATTTGATTTATATTTGGCATTTCCTCTGTCATTTCCTGTTGTGTGCTATTATTTGAATGTTGCATTCTACATTAGCTAAGAGATTATTTAGAGTTGGTTGTGTTGACATGCCATGTTTCATATTTAGTTATGATTAGATATTATTACTAGAATCATGTCATCCTACGATATATCTCTTTTTTTCTCAGTTTATAAGTACAGCTATACTGATCCGTTTATTGTTTATTCTTATAAATAATACTCGGGTCAGACCGCCGAGTCATTTTAGGTACTCCTCTGGGACTCCTTGCAGGATTGATCTTCCGCCTTCAGCTTGCTACTCTGTCTCCGCTGCTTTATGTATTTTTGTACCTATGGCATTATCTATCGTTGTGTACATATTCTTTTATTTAGATCTTAGTACTTGTATTAGTGGATCTTTGTTGACCACTAGCTTGTTGTACACATTCTTGGTTTATTCATATCTATTCCGCCTTTGTGATATGATTATTCTGTGTCTGGCTTTGAGATATACCATATTTATATTATTGTTGTTGTCTATTTTATACTACTTTCCAGATTGCATATAGCCGTTGTGTAGTTGGCCGATGTGTCGAATGGTCATGTCGAAATTTTAATCGGTATCAGAATTCGATGTGCATTCCTCACATGGAGTAATCATACAATCGGTCGCTCTTCACAAACCTCATTCTCCATTATGGTCTACGACATTTCTCTGAAATGAACTGGACGATTGGTGGTATAGAGGCGAGGTGTTACAGTATGTAGGGCTGACAACGGGTACCCGAAAAATCCGATATCCGTCCGCATCCGTATCCGAAAAACGGATAAATATCCGATATCCGAAAAAACGGATGCGGATACGGATACATAGATATCCGCATCCGAAAATTATCCGTTCGAATATTTTTAACATTATGCTCAAAATTATATGTATTTTAGTACAATGAATCAGATATATTTATTTCTTTACTAAGTTGAAGGTTTATATCATATGCACTAAATGCATTTTAGTTACTCAAATCTATTTAATTTCATCATATATGCTTATTTTTAACACTTTAGTGATCAAAGAAATTTAAAACCAATTATGTTAAACTTTAAATTTTCATTTATATTTCATGATTTATCGATCGTTGACGGATAGGATAATTATCCGATATCCGTCCGTATCCGCGGATACGGATATCCGATATTCGAAAATGATTTCGGATACGGATATAGCACTATCCGTATCCGAAAGTATCCGTTGACAGCCCTATATGTATGCCATCGGTTCGGTTGGCTGGCCCCCAACCGTGGTAATGATATATTCGGTACTCTCAAAGTACAGTGAGGGGCCGGTCATGTTTAGCCTGGGTTGCAAGATGTTCTTGTTGAACCCCAATGTATTCATCTCCAAAGGTACATTATCGGGAAGGTGGTCCCATACCTTGCCAAGAAATCCATTCTCCAATAAGCGCTTGCGGTTTTGATTGTATACTATATATGTGGAGCGTGGGATGCAAGCGTTCCGCTAGATTGATATTTACTTGTATTTAGACACTATTATAATATCAGAATAATATTGTTTTCAAAAATGTTTTAGGCTATCGTAAGGTAATAACCGTCCGTATTAATGTCTGGATTTGGTATTATGATTATCATTTTCTTTCGAAAAGATTTTGACTTTAAAATCAAGTTGTGTGATACTTTTAAACTTAGTTTGTTTTTCTCACTCTGGTTCACCAGACTGACCCGTCGTTTGGAATGCTCGGGTTAGACCGGGTTGTACAGGTTCAGGTTATCGGATAATATGAAGAGAAGAGCTGAAGGAGTCCAAATGTATGATATTATTATTCCGCTGTGTGTTGTATATCAGGACAGATTAATATAACTGTCCAGATGCGTTGATGTACTTTGATGATGGTATATTTTTTTTAAAGCTCTCTATAAAGATGTATTTCTATATTATATTTTGTTCCGCTGCGATGTGAGATTCTGACTCTGTGTGGTGTCGTGCTTCTCCTTCTTCTATTCTAATATTTCTTTCTTTCTTACCTCATCCTCTAAATTCTTTCTAATAGTGTTCCTGTGTTTTCGATGCTTGAATAGTTGGCATGGTGTTTTCGTGTCGATTTTCAGGGTCAAAAATCCGCGGGCCATTACACCTTTTACTTTTTAATCAGAAAAACGGAAAATAAACGAGACAGAAGCATGTGTGATATCAGTGTCCCTTTTATACGCAGTGCAAAATGACTAATGAAGGGCAGACAACCAGATTTCTTTTCTTCTATTATTACTGTTAGCGAAGCCGAAATTTTGGACCAAGCCATGTGCAAAAATATATTAGGATCTTACAAAAATTTCGATAAGATACACTGTAAATTTTGAATAAGGTAAAGAGTCGTAACTTAGAGGATTATGCTAAGATTTTTTTTTGTAAAGATACATGTGTACGCTATACCAGGCTTCCATGAAAATTTGCAGAGATTTGCGGATTATATACCGAAAACAATCCCTTTTATTTGATATAAATAAACGTTATAATTAATTAACGAATTTCATAGCGACTATTTTAAAATTTGATTTAGACATTAAAAAAATCTACAATATGAAAACTCTATTTTTTTCTTCCATTATAAAAATATTATTCAATAGATCCTGACATTTCTTGTTTATCAAGAAATCCGACTTTTATTGGATCCCGTACAACCATTTAAAGTTCAAAACGCAATATTACGAACTATAACGTCGCTGTAGCTCGTTTAATAATTATATTATAAAATAAACGTTCAACCATAGTTTAATAAACGAATTCGTTAATTATAATTCAAATAAAAACAACATTAAATCTTTTTAAAAGTTGCCAATTCACATTACAATGCAAATTCAACATTTTCCAATATTTTGAAATAAAAATATTATTATATTATTTTTATATTACTAAAATATTCAAAATTATTAAATTCAGCTATTTAAATTCGAATCAGCATTTTAAAACAATAAAATAATTTAAGTAATTGACTAGAAAAATACGGGATGTTACACCCCCTAATTATGGCCAATAGCCATTAAAATTAAAACTGCTTTGTCTCCCATATCATTTATCTAATTTTCTTATATGACTACTCTACGGAATAGGAAACCGACATCCATAGTTAATGAAACATGTTAAAAATCTAATTTGGCTTCTTTCAAAAGTTATGGTCGAGACACTCTAGGGAAAACATGGTCACATAAAAATTCAACAAAAAATGTGGATGTGTAAAATGTCCGTAAGAACAATATCCTAAATTATTAGAGTCATACGATCACATGTGAATAAAATAGAATAATTTTATTATCATCCGATGTTGTTACTCTCACCCCAATTTAGGAAATTCTCTTCCAAATCCCTAAGAAACCATGGGCAACAAGTTATGCCGCATTCCTATCATATATTAGCAATCAATCAATCATATATCTAGCATCCACAATCAATGGAAAACCTAGCATGTAGAATTCTACTAGTATAAGATACAATGATGCATGCAAACATGGTATATGTGACATACCACAAAAAAGTTTTAGATATGTCGTTCTTATACTCTCTTGAGTTTCCCATATACAATTTCAATCGTCCTTGCCCATTGCACCTTATCTGATTTAACTATCTTCCTCCTAAGTTATTTCATGACGTTTCCAACAACTTGAAGTGACTTACGAGATCTTGAAACTTCTGGATCCACCTCTATATCTTCTAGTTAATCAAATGCAACCACTATACTCGAGTCATGTAAAAACTTTCGTGGATAAGGAACATGAAAGACATTGTGTACACCTACCATCTTAGGAGGTAGATTAATTTATATGCCAATATTTAGATTATCTCAATAATCGGAAATTGTCCAACAAATCTTGGAGCCAACTTTCCTTTCATACCATACCGTACCGCGTTCTTAAGGGAAGAAATCTTCAAATATGTCATATCTCCAGTGGAGAATTCCAAATCTCTTCTCTTATCCGCATAGCACTTCTAAAAAATTTGAGATGCTTTGTTTCTTGATAAATGATCTTTATCTTATAGTATGTCTCTCGAATCATTTCTGATCCAAGCATCGTCTTCTTCCCTCCTTCCCACAAACAAGAAGGTCCATCACAAGGTCTTCCATATATTGATTCATATGTTATCATGCCAATACTTTCCTGATAACTATTGTTATAAGCTAACTCTACCTGATCATCCCAAGATCCTCTAAAATCCAAAAGGCAAGCATCTACGGAGATCTTCAAGTACTAATTCACTTTCTCAGTTTGCCCATCCATTTGAAGATGATAAGTCATAATTAAGTGTATCTATATCCTCAATATCTCTTGAAAAATCCTCTAGAATCCACTAGTGAAAAATGAGTCTTTGTCGCTTATAACTTTGGGCACACCACGGAATAAATAACCCATTTACCATACAGCTTATATAACTTAGATGTCGTTCTAGTAGACTTAACATGTATGAATATTGCTGTCTTGGTCAGTTTATCCATTAATACCCAAATATTATTGTAAGCTTCTCTTATTCATATATATTTACTCATATTTCCATTTAGGGTTCTATAATGATTAAAGCAACCCACTTGGGTTCTCGGATCTGACGAGTGGATAGTTCATGTGCTTTGAAGATAAAATTCCCAGCATCTCTCTTTATACTTTCCCAGTAGAAATTTCTTTTCATACCTTGATGCATTTGTTACCACCAAGATGATGGTAAATTTAGAATGATGGGACCCCTTTAAACCATCTTTTTGATGCTATCAACATCCGAAACATACAGTCTCCATCCTTACGAAGTCAACCATCTCGGTCAATTTTGTATTGATTATAACCTCAGATTCAACTCCATCCCAGTCTTCCCTATAATTTCTACTAGCATAGCTTCTTGCTTTTGGCTAGTTCTAATTCTTTCAATGATTCAATAAAAGTAGGTCCAATTGATAAACTTTCTAGCATCTCATGCTTCAACTCATAATATGGTTTGAAAAGAAATCCAACCAATGCTCTAGGTCTTTCCATTGAAGAAACATGGCTACAAGTCAGCATGTATCCTAACAAGGGCATCCTCCACTACATTGCCTTTTTCTAAAATATAGGAAATACGAAAATAGTATAAGGCCAAAAACTCTAAGTACTACTATTGTCGAAGGTTGAGATCCTTTTAAGAAAGAAGGTACCGAAAGATTTATGGTTCATGAGTAACTCAAATCTTATTTGAAAGGCAAGTAAACTATTATTAACACAATGAAACTATTACAATGTACAAATAAGAATTCACAACATCCTACACACTGATTATACTAATACAATTCCACAGCTAGAAAGTAAAGATTAAAAAAAACTATGAATGATATACAAATGAATACAAAAAAAAAACTCAATATTGATAGACTAAAGCCATTACTCCTATAACCTTGAGAATCAACAGAATCTTCCATATATGCGTTAATAACCAATGCTGAATTTCCAAATTATTAGTGCAAACTTCTGGACGTGCCAAAGTAATCCTAACCACAATATGTCTAAAATCAGTATGTTCAAAAAACAACTTATCCACATTGAAAAACAATTTTCATTACCAAAAAACAAATACTCCAAGCAAACAACAAGCAATAGCTCTTCGCAGCTAGTCTGAATCAATGAACATATCTCAACTAATCCTTCAACTACAATTAATACTATTATTCATCTACCATTTTGAGATGTGATCTTCACAAAGAATTAGACCGGATTGCTTCTAGTATGCCTTATGGAAGATTTCTTATGAAAATTAGATGGTAAAAAATCTTCTAGCCCATCAAGACCATCGTCGACATCTTCTTTATAATCAGAAGCCTTTTTCTTTCTAGCCCTTCTCTTAGCATTTTTCAAGGCAGTTTTCGAAGGCGTTACATCATTATATGTTTGATCATTTTCAGGCCCCTCATCCCAAAACTTACCTATAAGTCTAATTGAATCTTATGTATCACTTTGTAAAGCAGCAGTAGAAGTTGAAGGAGGAAGCAAAATGATATCTGGTGGGAGGCTTAAATGCGCATAAGGAGATGAAGAAGTAGAAGCCCGTTCAGGTAATCCACTGAAGCTCACAACAGATTGACCAATCAATAATGAGTAACTCAAATCTTTGTTCCAACAAGTAGTGCTTCCATATCTTCAAAGAAAAATCAAACGTCGCTAATTCTAAATCACGAGTAGAATAGATCCTTTCATGCGGCTTTAGCTTTCAACAAATATATTCATTTTTGTATCCGCACCGCTCCAAGACATGTACCACAAGTATATGTATATACGGTCATCTCTTCATTTCCATCTGGAATAACTAACACTAGCCACTCATCAACCTCTCCTTCAAATTCACAAAGTATGCTTACATCTAGCATCCCATACAACATTCTATTCTTCTTCGTTAGGTTGACTAACAACGGTGCTATAATGGAGAAATTCTTCATGAAGAGTCTATAGTATCCTGCCAAACCAAGGAAACTCGTAACATCCATAGCGTTTTTAAGCCGATCTCAATCTTGAGTTACAGATACCTTTGCAAGATCCAGTACTATCCCTTGTATAAATACAATATGAACTAAGAACGTTACTTCTTCCTTATAAAAGTTACACTTAGAAAATAGCCTATAACTTATGTTTTCTCAAAACCTCAAGCACAATCCTGAAGTGTGTAACGTGCTCCCCCTATGTCTTAGATTAAACCAGGATATCACCCTCAAACACAAGCATGAATCTCTAAAAACTCTATTCATAAGATCCAAAAAAATATATTCTATGCATTGTTCAACCCAAAAGGTATCACCAACCTTTCAATGGAACACGACATGTCCTAAAAGCAATCTTCCAAACATTATCTTTTGCACTCTTAACTGGTGAAATGCCATAGCCAATCCATCTGAGAAACACCTCATCTTTGTTCAACTGATCAAAAGGATAATTGTTCCTCTTAATTATCTTATTTAGCTCACAATAATCCAGATATAATCTCAAAGAGCCATCCGCTTTCTTTCGAACACTATAGTTTCATCCTATTCGAGTATGCTTCTTTGAACGAATCCTTTCCTCAATAGGTCATTAATTTGTACCTTTAACTCCTTTGGCTCCCTTGGTTCCATTCTCCGCAAAGGCATAATTATGGGTCTGGCTCCATATGCTAAGTCAATCCAAAACTTGATCTTTATTGCGACGAAAACCCTATAACTTCCTCAAAGGCATCAAGGAACTCGCTATCAATAGGCACAAATGCCAATCCTTCATATGGAATCATAATCGAATATAGAAAACTGACTAATTCCACATCATCTGATAAATAGCCAATCACTTTCTTTACCCTTCTACTTTCCTAATTATCACCTTGAGCTTCTCACAATCCACAATGACCACATACTTCCAAATAACATTCCTCATTTTTGGTAAAAATTATTCAGAATATTTAATTAGATGAATTAAATAAGAATAATGTAAGTAGATTTTTGAGTTGAGTTGTGTGCATATAAACAAGTAATAATGTGGTTCGACCAAAAAATTAATTAAACATAAGTAGGAATATGGTGGGGGGAAATTGGAAACATTTAGCCTTATACACACACACAAACACACACATATTCTTTTCCTTCCTTTTCTCCCTCGTTTTTCATTTTATCGAATCCTAAAAAACCTAAGGGCAGACAATCATTCAAAGATAACCAAAGAAGAAGAAAATCTAAAAGAAAGCTCGGGATTAAAGATTAGGAATTAACATCTATAAATCTCAGGTCCTCAATCCATACAAGGTGAATAATACTCTTTACCCATGTTTAAGTTCAGTTATTTTCCTATACCTGAATTGTATATGCTTATTCATGATTGTTTTATTCTCTAAATTATTGCTACTTGATTGCTTAGCAATGGCCATGTTTTCATTTGGATTATATGTGTGATGGCCCGCCCCACACCAGCCTGCATTTCCTCCGAAGGTGCGCTGTACACATGCCCGACTAGCACGGAACGGTCGCCAAAGAAAGGAAAGAAGAGAATGAACTAACCAGGAACCTGTAGAATGTCTCACAACGCATGGAACAAAATATAATAATAACATAATCTTGACATAAAACAGGCGAGACAGTGCATAAGCTGAAGACTAAACCAACATAGCAGCGGAAATCCAAATACAGCTTATGATCCAACATCATTATTACAACTTGAAACTATCTCTAAAGCAAAAGAAAGCTAAAGTAGAAGATGCACTACTAATGCCCAAGTAGTGATCTTCAACAACACAGGGAGAATATCTATATGTATCATACGTGGAAGCCTCCTGCTCGTCTCCGGATCAGCCACTCGTGCATACCCAGTTAACCTGTCTCTAGTCTGCTCGTGAGAGCACCCTGAGTAATAAGAACAGACATAAAACTCTAGGTCAGACAAAAAGTCTGGTATGAGCGATAAGCAGCTAATCAGAACAATAACAGGTATACTAAACCATACCTGTACCTGCAACCAAAGAGTTAGCACCACATACCGTACAATACTCTAAGGTGCCACTGAACAGATGGTGTAAAGATAACGGGGGTGGGGGTGTGCATGTCATAATGATGGCAAACAAATCAACCATAACAACCATCCTCACATCTCTCCCTCAGTGCGTAAAGCATACGATGTCCACCACTGTCAATCACTAGACCCATCGAAGTAGTGATGGAGTTCGACATGTACGACTACTACTACTACCAAGCTTACCACATGGAGTCATGACCAAATCTTTACAAATGACCCCACTTCATTGGTCTATAGCTCTTTAGCCGTACCTAGGCCACTGTGGCCCTGAATCCGTTCACGTACTCCCTACACATAGTGATTCAAAGTTATAGACATCGACAACCCTTTGGCACACGTCCCGCAGCGCAGCCCAATCATGAAGCTCACTCATTGGTTCCCAACTGGATCCTGAGTCAAAGCTCCTCATTTGGACTTCCTTTGCATATCGGGTTTTGGTTGAATTAGATTTGGTCTTTAAAAGAGTCGTCACGATGAGGTAAAAGTATACATTGGGTTCGGTTTGGTGGTCCCGATCCGGTTCGGTGGTCCTGGCCTATGCCTTGATCAGTGCTCCACTCCTCCTCGGTTCGGTCCTCCAGCTCAGGTTCGGTTCGGATGCCTGGTTCGGTGGTTGCACACTCCTAAATGCCCCGATCCGATCCGGTGATTCGCTCCAGCTCCAAGCTTGGTCCTCCGATTCGATCCCTACGCCTTTGCTTCCGATCTGATCCCATGTTAGTCTCTCCGATCCGATCCCCTGCCCAACTCTAATTCTAAGCAAGTGGCCTTCCTTCTCGCCAAGCCCCTTATGCTAAGTTCCAATCCGAATCGAGTCAACTTGCCCGGTTCCCCTATCCGATCCGATCTAGTTCGAAACCCTGCATATTTCCTGCGACTTTCCAGCGACTGTTTTACTCCATACGACGGCGTTTTCGACCAATCTAACACTTATAGACAATCCCAAATCATACCATACAGTCATAGCAATATGTATAATCATCCACAAACAACAAAACAACAATCATAGCATGTAAAATGGATCAAACATACCCAAAATCTCATATTTTCCCTTAAGCATGTTTAGGCAAAACTACCGATATGATTTGTAAAACTTAACCAAATCAAATCAAATTTATAACAGAGGTCTAAAACATTATTTTCGAATTTATAAATATTTTTTCAGAATTTTATCATGTATAAATTCGCTAATTACCACTAATAACCCTACTTAACTGTAATTAGTATCAAAACAATGCTAATCACTCACCATGGCCACAAACAAAATTTTCAGAACTGAAACCTCGCTCATTTGGGCGAATACTAATGTCTAACAGCAGCTCTAGTACTGATTTGGTGAAGAACTTCTTTGATTTGGTGTTGCTAAGCCTAATCCTTAATTAAACGGTGATTAGAAATGATTCTAGATGTTGGAGGCCATTGTTAGGGTTCAAGAATGAAAGTGGCGGCTAGAAAACTGAAATAGAATGAAAACCTAACTCATTTCAGCCTTCCCATAACACTAATCCCGAAATGGGTTATGGGCCCATTCACTAATCACCCTGTTTGGCCCGGTTAAACAGTTTTTCACCTTCCAAACCTTATTTCAGCCATATCTCCCAAACGGTAAGTCCGTTTTTCACATGTGACCACTCTACGGAAAGGTAAACCATCATCCAAAGCCAATGGAAGTGGTTTCAGGTCAAAACTCCTTTCCAATCAAAAGTTATGGCCAAAACAAGATCAACTAGGGGCAAAACGGTCATTTAAAAATCGGCAAAAATCATGAACATGGGAAATGACCCTAGTAGTCATCTCCCAAAGTTACATGACCATACGACTTCGTATGTGAAAGAAATAAATATTCTAGGATCCTTCGATGCGTAGAATGCGGGTCGTTACACTCTCCCCCCCTTAAGAAATTTCGTCCCCGAAATTCCTTAACCCAAAACATACAAAGGATCCCGCATGCCTACCAGCCACATACAACAATCAAACATGCAAAACAAACAAACAAGCCTATCCTAGTATGCGGAAAGACTAAATCGAAGTTAAAATCTTACCCGGCGAAGAGTTCTGGATACGTCTTCCTAATGCTCTCCTCTGTCTCCCAAGTACAGTCATTCTCATTCTCTCCCCACTGGACTTTGACTAGATTCACCGCTTTCCTTCGAAGTTGCTTCATATCGTTCCCAACAATACGCATAGGCTTGCGGTTCCCAACCGCCTCGGGTTCAACTTCGATATCATCCAACTGATCAGGTGAAATAGTCACATCTGGGTCGTGCACGAACTTCCTTAACTGGGAAACATGAAATACGTTGTGAACTCCTGCCATCTTCTCTGGTAATTCAACTTTGTATGCCAAATTCCCAATTTGTTCAAGAACTGGGAATGGACCAACAAATCTTGGTGCTAACTTGCCTCTCCTGCCAAATCGTATCACGCTCTTCAACGAAGAAATCTTGACAAACACCAAGTCGCCAATGGAGAACTTTAATTCTCTTCTCCTCTTATCAGCATAACTCTTCTGCCTATCTTGGGCAGCCTTCATTCGCTGTTGGATAATCTTAATCTTAGCTGAAGTTTCTCTTATCACATCGGGTCCAAGTACAAACTTCTCACCAGTTTCTACCCAACATGACGGCGAGTTGCATGGTCTTCTGTACAAAGCTTCAAACGGAGCCATACCAATACTGGATTGATAACTATTATTATATGCAAACTCTACTAGATGCAAATGGCCATCCCATGATCCTCCAAAATCCAATACACAGGCTCTCAAGAGGTCTTCTAATATACGATTCGCCCTCTCTGTTTGACCATCGGTTCGAGGATGATACGCGGTACTGAGATGTAATTCTGATCCTAACGCCTCTTGTAAGCTCTTCCAAAATCCACTAGTGAACAACGGATCTCGGTCACTCACAATGCCTTTGGGTATTCCATGAAATCTCACTACCCACTTTATATACAGTTCCGCTAATTTAGTTGCCATCATGTTTGACTTGACGGGTATAAACCTTGCACTCTTAGTCAATCGGTCCACAATCACCCAAATGCTATCATGACCCGATCTAGTCCTTGGTAACCCATCAATGAAATCCATTGACACTTGTTCCTATTTCCATTCTGGAATTTCTAATGGTTGTAACAAACCACTAGGCTTCTTTTGCTCAGCTTTAACTAGCTGGCAATTCATGCATTTGGATATAAATTTCCCAACGTCTCCTTTCATCCCTTCCCAGTAGTATGTCTGCTTCATGTCTCGATACATCTTGTTACCACCGGGATGTATAGTCAGTTTTGAGTGATTACATTCTCTAAGCACTTCATCTCTCAATCCATCGACATTGGGTACAACTAGTCTTCCATTCTTCCTAAGCCATCCATCTCGACCAAGCCCATACTTGTTCATCTCCTCGTCGATATCCATCTCTAACTTGGAGATGATTTCCAATAGGTTAGGATCGTCCCTCTAACTGGAACCAATCCGCTCAATCAAAGTGGGTCTGATCATCAAACTTGATAACATTTCCGGATCCAATTCGCACTTTGGTCTGAAATCATACCCAGCGATGTACTCCAGTTGCTTCCATTCTAGAAACATAGCCCCTAAACTGGCATGTCTTCTACTCAATGCATCAGCCACCGCATTGCCCTTTCCTGGTGTATATGCGATGTCGAAATCATAGGAAGCTAAGAATTCTAACCATCTTTGCTGTCGGAGATTTAGATCTTTTTGGGAGAAGAGATACTTTAACGATTTATGATCGTTAAGCAGCTCAAACCTTTCTCCCAAGAGATAATGTCTCCACATCTTCAACGCGAACACGATCGCTGCTAATTCCAAATCATGGGTAGGGTATCTTCTCTCGCGTGGTTTCAATTGCCGACTTGCATAAGCTACAACCCTACCTCCTTGCATCAATACATCACCTAGTCTGGTACCACATGCATCTGTGTATACCATCATCTCTTCATTCCCCTTAGGAATGACTAACACTGGTGCACATGTCAACTTGTCCTTTAGACTCTTGAATGCATTCTCGCACTTTTCGTCCCAGACAAAAGCTTGATTTTTCTTGGTCAACTGAGTCAACGGTGCTGCTATCTTGGAAAAGTCTTGGATAAACTTACGATAATATCCAGCTAACCCCAAGAAACTTCTTATGTCCGTTGGATTCTTGAGCGTAGACCAATCTTGTACCGTAGCCACCTTCGCAGGATCCACGGCAATACCATTCTCTGAAACGACATGGCCCAAGAATCTCACTTCCCTCCTCCAGAAGTGACACTTAGATAACTTTGCTTTCAATTGGTGTTTTCTCAACACCTCCATCACTATCCTCAAATGTTCCTTGTGTTCTTCCTCTGTCCTCGAATAGACCAAAATATCATCCATGAACACAAGGACAAACTTATTCAACTAATCTCTGAATACCCTATTCATAAGATCCACAAAATATACTGGGGCATTGGTCAGCCCGAATGGCATGACCAACCACTCATAAAATCCAGACGGCGTTCGAAATGTCGTTTTAGCTATACTCTCAGCTTCCACTCTAAGCTGATGAAAACCTGTCGCGAGATCCAACTGATAGAATACTCTCGCGCCACTCAACTGATCAAACAAATCATCTATCCACGGTAGAGGATACTTGTTATTCCTCGTCACTTTATTCAACTCGCGGTAGTCTACACACAAACGAAGGGAACCATCCGCCTTGGTAGCAAACACAACTGGTTCTCCCCATTCAGAAACACTCCTTCTGATAAATCCCTTCTTAAAAAGATCGATGACTTGCACCCCGAGCTCTCGCTGCTCCCTTGGTGCCATACGACGAAGTGGCATCACTATAGGTCTGGCATCTTTCACCAAATCAATACGGAACTCAATCTCTCGGTGTGGTGGAAGCTCGGTCACTTCCTCGAAAACCTACGGATACTGGCCAACCACGGGAAAACCTGACAACTCACTATGCGGGATGTCGAGGGAATTTAGAAAACTAGCCATTACCCCATCACCGGGTAGACCACCAAACACTACACTCTGCCCATCATCCGCTCTAGCTGTCACCAAAAAGCCCTCACAATCCACCACCACCCCGTATCTTTGGAGCCAATCGACTCCCAAAATAATGCCAAACCCAGTAAAGCCAAAAACAAAGCAATCACAAACAAACATGCATCCATGACTCGATAAGACCACATTACGACAAATCATGCAATGGTTAGTTGAACCACCAATCGGGTTCGTCACTATTAAAGGTCTATCGACAATCTCGGACCCCAATCCCAACCTATCTACCAGGTCACTAGATATGAAGGAACTGGAAGCTCCGGTATCAAACAAAACTCTAACAGGAACATCATAAACAGAAAGCATACCATGAATAATGACATTCTTTCCCTTCTCCGCCGCAGTTGGGGCATTCGACGAAGAAGGAATTGCATTAAGGGCATATGTTTTCACCATCTGCTTTTCTTTAGGGGGTTGCGGACACTTGTCCTTGTGATGTCCCACTTGGCCACAGTTGAAGTACTTCCTATCCGCTGGCTTTGCCCGGCAATTACTAGCATAATGGCCCGTCTTACCACAGCTGAAGCACTCAACATCTTTCTTATTCTTTTTCTGGCCATCCTTATTCTGGTTCTGCTTCCTCTTGTTCTGAGAACCACTCTTGCCTCCACCGCTTGCTTGCGGTTTTGGCTCCTCTGCAGATGCGACCTCAGTCTTCGGCTTAGGGTAAAGACTTTCCGATCTTAAAGCCTTCCCCACAATCGATTCAAACGTCTCATCGATGTGGTTAATAAGCCTTTTCCCCAAGTATCCATCCAAACCAGTTATGAACTTCTCGTTCTTCTTCTCGGCAGTATCAATAAGAGATAACCCACATTTCGACAAAGTGTCGAATTTGGCAATATACTCCGAGACAGCTCTACCATTCTGCTTGAGTTCCAAGAATTTCTTAAACAGCATTGACTTCTGAGAAGCTGGAATGAACTTATCGCTAAAGCGAGCCTTAAACGGATCCCAAGTAATCTGATCCTCGGGAGTAGCTGCCTTTATAGCACTCCACCAATTCATTGCCCGTCCTTGCAGCTGACGGGATGCTAGCCTTCTCTTCATCGCATCCTCGATACCCAAATCTTCAAAGATACACTCGCAACTATCCAACCAATCCTGAACATCCGTAGTCGACTCCGTTCCGTGGAAAGGCTTCCCACCAAGACTCGTATAATCCTTATTTAGCTTGGCGAAATCGGCCCTAGGCGCCTGCACTATTGGACCACCACCATTACCAGCATTGGGAGCTGCCCTCTGAACATCTCTAAGCATCTCTCTCATGAGGTCAGTAAACATCGTCCTCATGTCAGCAGCATTCCCATTATTGGCTCCTCTACCGGCACCTCTTGCTTATCGGCTCATCGTTCAATCTGTAAAGAGAAAACGATTAACCATCCTCTTTGTGGTGTCAGTGCAGTGCGACTTCATCCTTAGATATACTAATAGTATATATATATATAGCTTTTGAAAACCAAAATAATCACAAATACGCGCTCTTATATACATATTATCTCTCCCTGGTGTCTTTCCCTAGGTTAACTACACAACCTAGAGCTCTGATACCAAGTGTGACGGCCCGCCCCGCACCAGCCTGCATTTATTCCGAAGGTGCACTGTATACATGCCCGACTAGCACGGAACGGTCGCCAAAGAAACGAAAGAAGAGAATGAACTAACAACGAACCTGTAGAATGTCTCACAATGCATGGAACAAAATATAATAACATAATCTTGACATAAAACAGGCGAGACAGTGCATAAGCTGAAGACTAAACCAACATAGCAGCGGAAATCCAAATACAGCTTATGATCCAACATCATTATTACAACTTTAAACTGTCTCTAAAGCAAAAGAAAGCTAAAGTAGAAGATGCACTACTAATGCCCAAGCAGTGATCTTCAACAACACAGGGAGAATATCTATATGTATCATACGTGGAAGCCTCCTGCTCGTCCCCGGATCAGCCACTCGTGCATACCCAGTTAACCTGTCTCTAGTCTGCTCGTGAGAGCACCCAGAGTAATAAGAAGGGACATAAAACTCTAGGTCAGACAAAAAGTCTGGTATGAGCGATAAGCAGCTAATCAGAATAATAACAGGTATACTAAACCATACCTGGACCTGCAACCAAAGAGTTAGCACCACATACCGTACAATACTCTAAGGTGCCACTGAACAGATGGTGTAAAGATAACGGGGGTGGGGGTGTGCATGTCATAATGATGGCAAACAAATCAACCATAATAACCATCCTCACATCTCTTACTCAATGCGTAAAGCATACGATGTCCACCACTGTCAATCACTAGACCCATCGAAGTAGTGACGGAGTTCGACTTGTACAACTACTGCTACTACCAAGCTTACCACATGGAGTCATGACCAAATCTTTACAAAAGACCCCACTTCATTGGTCTATAGCTCTTTAGCCGTACCTAGGCCACTGTGTCCCTGAATCCGTTCACGTACTCCCTACACATAGTGATTCAAAGTTACAGACATCGACAACCCTTTGGCACACGTCCCGCAGCGAAGCCCAATCATGTAGCTCACTCATTGGTTCCCAACTGGATCCTGAGTCAAAGCTCCTCATTTGGACTTCCATTGCATCTCAGGTTTTGGTTGAATTATAGTTGGTCTTCAAAAGAGTCGTCACGATGAGGTAAAAGTATACATTGGGTTCGGTTTTGGTGGTCCCGATCCGGTTCGGTTCGGTGGTCCTGGCCTATGCCTTGATCAGTGCTCCACTCCTCCTCGGTTCGGTCCTCTAGCTCTGGTTCGGTTCGGATGCCCTATGCCTGGTTCAGTGGTTTCTCCCTCCTAGATGCCCCGATCCGATCCGGTGCTTCGCTCCAACTCCAGCTCCAAGCTTGGTCCTCCGATCCGATCCCTACGCCCTTGCTTCCGATCCGATCCCCTGTTAGTCTCTCCGATTCGATCCCCTGCCCAACTCCAATTCTAAGCAAGTGGCCTTCCTTCTCGTCAAGGCCCTTATGCTTAGTTCCAATCCGAATCGAGTCCACTTGCCTGGTTCCCCTATCCGATCCGAGCCCAATAATCCGATCCGATCCGGTTCGGAACCCTGCATATTTCCTGCGACTTTCCAGCGACTGTTTTACGCCATACGACGGCGTTTTCGACCAATCTAACACTTCTAGACAATCACAAATCATACCATACAGTCATAGCAACATGTATAATCATCCACAAACAAAAAAACAACAATCATAGCATGTAAAATGGATCAAACATACCCAAAATCCCATATTTTCCCTTAAGCATGTTTAGGCAAAACTAATGATATGATTAGTAATACTTAACTAAATCAAACCAAATTTCTAACAGAGGTCTAAAACATTATTTTCGAATTTATAAATATTTTTCCAGAATTTTATCATGTTTAAATTCGCTAATTACCACTAATCACCCTACTTAACTGTAATTAGTGTCAAAACAATGCTAATCACTCACCTTGGCCACAAATAAAATTTTCAGAACTGAAACCTCGCTCATTTGGGCGAATACTGATGTCAAACAACAGCTCTAATACTGATTTGGTGAAGATCTTCTTTGATTTGGTGTTGCTAAGCCTAATCCTTGATTAAACGGTGATTAGAAATGATTCTAGATGTTGGAGGCCATTGTTATGGTTCAAGAATGAAAGTGGCAGCTAGAAAACTGAAATAGAATGAAAACCTAACTCATTTCAGTCTTCCCATAACCCTAATCCCGAAATGGGTTATGGGCTCATTCACTAATCACCCTATTTGGCCCGGTTAAACAGTTTTTCACCTTCCAAACCTTATTTTTGCCATATCTCCCAAACGGTAAGTCTGTTTTTCACATGTGACCACTCTACGGAAAGGTAAACCATCATCTGAAGCCAATGGAAGTGGTTTCAGGTCAAAACTTCTTTCCAATCAAAAGTTATGGCCAAAACAAGATCAGCTAGGGGCAAAACAGTCATTTAAAAATCGACAAAAATCATGAACATGGGAAATGACCCCAATAGTCGTCTCCCAAAGTTACATGACCATACGACTTCGTATGTGAAAGAAAGAAATATTCTACGATCCTTCGATGCGTAGAATGCGGGTCGTTACAATATGATTGATTCACATGAAAATGAATAGGTTTTAGAGCAAAATCTATAGTTAGAGAGCTCCAAATGCCATGAAATTTTGGTGTGATGTACATTATGTGATTTTGGGAATGCCTTTTTGATTCGATAATTTTCTAAGCGAATAGAATTATTATTATGAATTTCAAAATTTTTGGAGTCGGGTAGTAAGATTATTATTCACATTCGTCATTTTGATTAACCCCTGGTTTTTGTTTTCCACCTTAAACTCTCAGATAGTCATTTGAGTAGGTTGAGAGTAAAGGCATTTCAGGTTATCTTGTTCGAACAAAGCTTCAGGAGATGAGCAGGGGTCTATAACTAATTATGAGTTTTCCACTACGTGTTTATTTATCTTTATTAATATGTTTAGAGGCATAAATATTTATTGCCTTTTACCCAAAATCTGGTCATCCATTGGCATCTTCTTCATATGTTGCTCATGTATTTTGTAATATTGTATTTCGTAATATTGTAGTTTTTTTGTACGGGCTATGGGAAAGGGGATACTTAACGAGTACTTAATCAATTAATTTCATTACATTTTTTTTCGTATTTCCATGCTCTATGATTTATAACTCATTAACTTGATGTTTCCTTTCGTCGAAAGTTAATACTATAGATAACTACAGCAATTGTAGCGCTTAGCTTTGGAACTTAGAAGATGGAGTGTTATAATTCCTAATCCAAAAAGGTTTAGATCATAGAAATCACAAACAATAGAGCATCCATGACTTGGTAAAAATTATATAGGGATTAGCAGGTCCTCCTATAGGGTTGTCACAATCAAAGACTCATTGTAACACCCCGAATTTTAGTTAATACTAAAATTCACTAATTACAGGATAAATAATTTCAGATGTGGGAATTGGGGGTAACGGGCTGCGTCATTGCGTTCGTCTCGGAAAAAATACGCGAAATAGAGTCCGAGTTTTCAAGAATCGGAGTCCGTATGGCCCAGTTAAGGCCCAATGAAGTTTGCAGAAAAATTAAAGCTAAAAACAGATTTAAAGATTTAAAATCAGATTTTAAAATGGAGCCAGCGGGGGTAGGCGGGAAGCTTCCCGCCCTAACTATGTCGACAGGGCTGTCGACAGGCCTGTCGACAGGGGGGTCGATTTGCCTGTCGACTTGCCTGTCGACAGGGGCGCGGCGTCCAGAGAACCTGGGTGCACCAGGTTGGGTTTTAGGCTGGCTTGGAGGGCTGGGTTCTAGAGATTTCCTAAATCTAATGGACCTAATCTAATCTAGGGTTAATCTAAGGGCCTAAAACACTCACCTAATCTATAAATACACCCTAAACCTACCATAATCCATACTAAAAATAGAAATGATGGCCTCATGCCGCCAAATTAAATCCTAGAAGGAGCCTCCACTAATTTATGAAGGAAGTTGCAAGCTAATCACTCTCTAATCAATCTCTAATTATCACCATCTTCATATTTAGCAACTAATTCCACTTCATAAGTTTGCTAATCTTGGTTTTGGTGAGTTTTTATCACTTTAACATCAATTGTTGAAGTAAGTAGATTGGGTGTAATGAGACTTATGGTCTTAAATGCGGATTAGTGAGTTTGAATCATTTATAATGATATGCTACTCTATGTTTTCCTATGTTTATGCATAATTAATAAGTGGGTTTGTGCATGTTTGATAAGTTGGTTTATGCATGCTTAACAAGTTGGTTTATGCATGCTTAACAAGTGGATTTATGCATGTTTAACAAGTGGGTTTATGCATATTTAATAAGTGGATTTATGCATGTTTAACAAAGTGAGTTATGCAAGTTCACATGCAAGTTATGTGTATGATGTTATGTAAGTTATGTGTAGGTGGTTATGCAAGTTTATATGCAAGTTAAGTATATGCTTAAATGCAAGTTTAACATGATATGCAAGTTATGCATGCTTATGCAAGTATGTGAATGCTTATGCAAGTATGTGAACGCTTATGCAAGTATGAGAATGCTTATGCAAGTTATGTGTATGCTTAAATGCATGTTTAACATGTTATGCAAGTTATGAGAATGCTTATATGCAAGTTCAACATGTTACGCAAGATATGTGTATGATAATATGCAAGTTTGGGTTAAATGTAGTTGGGTTAATATATGCTCATATATGCAAGTTGACATCCTCTTAACCCATGACAAAGTTATATGCTAAACCCATGATATTTGTGTTGGATCTTCCCCTTTATTATGTCATGAAATGAGAACGATTTACGTAGGGAACGATGGGGTTGGTAAATATGTTAATAAAAGTATGATTGGGTATGATTAAGCATACCATAAAAAAACAAATTAACATAAGTGGGAATTTACCTATTGAGTTAGGTCTACCCCATGGGAATTTACCTATTGAGTTAGGTCTACCCATGTTATGAAAAACTTGATATTAATTAGGGATAATTAATATGGGGGTGATTAATTAGGTGTAATTAATCGACTAATGTAACGACCCGTATTCTACGCATCATAGGATCGTAGGATATTTATTTCTTTCACATACGAAGTCGTAT
Source organism: Allium sativum (assembly GCA_030737875.1). Lineage (NCBI taxonomy): Eukaryota > Viridiplantae > Streptophyta > Magnoliopsida > Asparagales > Amaryllidaceae > Allium > Allium sativum. The sequence continues at coordinate 538,124,800 of CM060926.1, forward strand.
GGTCATGTAACTTTGGGAGACGACTATTGGGGTCATTTCCCATGTTCATGATTTTTCCCGATTTTTAAATGACCATTTTACCCCTAGTTGGCACTGTTTTGGCCATAACTTTTGACTGGGAATGAATTTTGACCTGAAACCACTTCCATTGGCTTCGGATGATGGTTTCTCTTTCCGTAGAGTGGTCACATTAGCCAAACGGACTCACCGTTTGGGAGATATGGCTGAAAAAAGTTTCAGATGGTGAAAGACAGCTTAATTGGGCTTAACCGGGTAATTAGCAGCTAGGCCCAAGGGGAATTTCGGGTTTAGAGGTATAGGAAGACTGATTAGGGTTAGGTTATCACTTTCATTTCAGTTGTGAGCCGCCACAAACCTCCTTGAGACCTTAGTAATGGCTTCCTACATCTAAAACACCCAAAATCACTCTCTAATTGAAGATTAGGCTTAGCGACACCAAATTAAGGAGAAAAAGCACCAAAGCAAGGTTGGAACTGCTGTTAGACATCAGTATTCGCCCCAAATCAGAGGAGTTTCAGTTCTGAGAATTTCATTTGTGGCCAAGGTGAGTGATAACATCATTTGACACTAATTACAGTTAGTTAAGGGTAATTAGTGAAGATTAGCGAATTTATACGTAAATAAATTCTGGAAAAATTCTTAAAATTCTAAAACAATGTTTTAAGGCTCTGTTAGAAATTTGGGTTAATTTCGATGTGTTTTGCTAATCGTATGCTTAAACATGATTAAGAGGGATTATAGGCAAATGTGAGGTTTTAGCCACTTTTTGATCCATTTTGGTTCATTTGATTTGTTGTTTGCTGTTTGTGGTTGCTATTACATGTTGCTATGACTCTATGGTATGTTTCATGATTGATTAGAATAGTTAAATTGCTCGAAAACGTCGTCGAATGGCGTAGAAAGCTCGCTGGAAAGTTGCAGAAGTGTGCAGGTTCCGAACCGGTTCGGATCGGAGAGAAGGGGTCGGATCGGACTAGGGAACTGACCAAGGGAATCCGAACTGGATGGGGACTCGCCACTGGAAGGAGCTTGGCAGGAAGGAAGGCCATTGCTTAGAGTTGGAGTTGGACAGAAGATCGGATCGGAACTATGGAGCAGGATCGGATCGGAGTAGGAGGGAGCGGATCGGATCGGAAGCATAATGAACTCGAAGGAAAGCAGCAACCCGACCCGACCCGGAGGAGGACACCGACCCGACCCGAAGTGAAGAACCCGACCCGAACCGAATGGGAAGATGACAAGGAGGACCGACCCGAACCGACGAGGATAACGACTACCGACCCGGACCGAATTCTAGAGCTGCTATTGCGCGACAACTCTTCTGAAGACCAACTCCCATTTGACCAAACCCGAGATGCAAAGGATGTCCAAATGAGAAGTTAGAGCTTAAGATTCAGATGGGAATCAACGAGTCCACTTCATGGTTGGGCTTTGCTGCGGGACGCGTGCTAAGGAGTTATCGACGTCTGTAGCTTTGGGCCACTATGGTAGGAGGTACGAAGGCGGATTCAGGGCCATTATGGCATTGGTAGAACCAAGGGCTACGACCAATGAAGTGGGTCATTGAAATGTTTGGTCATGACTCCAAGTGTTTGGCTTGGTCATAGCAGGGTTTCTACAAGTCGGAATTCGTCGTTGCCTCGGTTTTGTCTAGTGTTCCAAAGTGGTAGATGTCGTACGCTTTACGCACTGAGTGAGAGATGTGAGGATGGTTGCTATGGATGATTTGCTTGATATCATTGTGACATACACACCCCACCCCCGTATTCTTACACTATTTATTATGGCACCTTAGAGTATTGTACGGTATGTGGTACTAACTCTTTGGTTGCAGGTCCAGGTTCAGGTATGGTTTAGTATACCTGTTATTACTCTGTTTAGATGCTTATCGCTCATACCAGGCTTTATGTCTGACCCAGAGTTTTATGTCTCCTCTTATTACTCTGGGTGCTCACACGAGCAGACTAGAGACAGGTTAGCTGGTGATGCACGGGTAGATGATCCGGAGACGAGCAGGAGGCTTCCACGTACTATATACATAATATTCTCTCTGTGTTGTTGAAGATCACTGCTTGGGCATTGTTGGTGTATCTTCTACTTTATCTTTCTTTTGCTTAGAGACAGTAAATTTGGAAAAAATTGTAATAAGCTGTATTTGGATTTCCGCTGCTTTGAGATTGATGTTGGTTTTAGTTATCAGCTTATGCACTGTCTCGCCTGTTTTATGTCAAGTATGTTATTATTATATTTTATTCCATGCGCTGTGAGACATTCTACAGGTTCTTTGATTAGTTCATTCCCTTCTTTCCTTTCTTCCGACGACTGTCTTGTGCTAGTCGGGCATGTGTACAGCGCACTTTTGGAGGAAAATGCAGGCTGGTGCGAGGCGGGCCGTCACAACTAAGACACGAGGTTGGACTCATTTGTAGTGTAAAACTGCCCGGACCCGACCGGCTTAACCAGTTGCTACAAATGTCAGCCCAATGTGAGAGGTCTTAGCCATAAATTAAATACGTGATTAAAGTAAAGACACGAGGTTAGACTCTGTTATGACGTAAGACTGCCCGGACTCTACCGGCTTAACCAGGCGGTCATAACAACCAGTCTAATGTGGGAGGTCTTTGTGGGAGATCACGGTCTTAATTAATTAAGAAACACTTAACCATATTAGCATGTAGTGGGACATGAGGGGTTAAGTGGGTGCCTTGGGTGGCATGTGGAAATTTAGTGGTTGCCTGGGGTGGTATGTGGAATCTAGTGGGTTGCCTTGGGTGGCAATAGAAAATACGATTAGAATACTTAACCAAGTGAAACATGTAATTAAACATGATTAAAGGGTTAAGTGGGATTCACTAGATAAGTGACAAGCTTAGGTGGGTAGCTTGTGGGGGGCCCATTTCAACCAATATCCCAAACGTATCTTTGTGGGCTCGACCCATGTCGAGTGACGGGACATGCATATTGGGCTTGATTATAAGAGGCCAAAACGGGTTAGTGGTGGCAACGCAAGTCCAACGGGTTCCATATGCGTGTGTGGGCCCGGGCTGGTAGATAAGCCGTTGTTGAATCGTGTAGATATAAAGCCGTGCACCGTTGATATTATCAGGTGGCCACTTTAGGGGAGTGATACACCCCACTGTGGGACCAGCACGGGTATCTACGGTAGGGAGCCGATCATTGGGGAGTAGTGGGGTACACCTAGTGGAGATAGGGGCAGACGGCACCTATGTGGTCAGCTAGGAGTACATGAAACTACTAGTTATATCTTTCTTGTAAGTCCTTGGGTGGGATCAATCTTTGAGTAGGAATGACTGGTGTGGTGCAGTTAGAAATTATCCTTGGGTGGGTAGATGCGTCTTTACGGTTATCTTAGTTTATCCTAAGTATACCAAGCTGCTTAGTGTAGCCATTCATCCCCAGACATTACCGTAGGTCAAGTTTATGTCTTCTCTGGTTACTTTAATGATTGTATTGTTAAAGTTATAGGACTCGCTCAGACTTATGTCTGACCCCGTTGTTTTTATCTTTTTCCCAACCCTCAGGTCCTACGGTGGATCCTAGCAGTAGTGGAGCTTGATCGGATTGCTGTTCCAGTCTTTAGGAGCTTGGATAGACGTAAAGCTCCAGTTACCCAGTTATCTTTTCTTTTGTCTTAGCTATTGTATGAGAGAGTGGGATTATGTACTTCTTTATTTTGATGGATATTGTACTTGACTTTTATTGTGGTTTTATGATGTAACCAGACATGTTTATTTCCGCTGTTATGAGATGATGTTTTAAAATTTCAAGTACTATTTATATCTGTCTTGTTGTAATTTCTCTGTTCTATATTCACTAAAATACTCCACCGATGCTATGGCATTCCCTTAGTGAGTGACCATAGCGGGCGTGGGGTGTTACACGTGGTATCAGAGCAAAGGTTACCGGAACAGATAAAATTTTTAGAAAACTATTTTTATAAAAACATTTTTGGAAAAAATATTTTCAAAAACATGTCTTTAAAGAGAAAAAGTTTTTGAAAGAAAAACATAATCCCCAATAGCCATATCTATATCCTTCGAATTCTTCGTTTTGAATCTTTCCTTTTTCGTTTCAGCATGGCTGAGGATCTTAACTTTCCGGAGGGTGTGACGGTACCAGTATGGTATAGGAGATTGATGGAGGCTAGGGCCACCACTGCGGGTCCAGCAAATGTTCCTCCACCAACCGTAGCACCCGATCTTCCTCCTCCCCCTCCTCCTCGCACGGATACCTTTGCTAAGACTTGCAAGGAGTTTAAAGCTATGGGAGGGAAACCTTTTCAAGGATCTGAAACTTTTGTGGAGGCTAGAGACTGGCTTAAAGAGGTGGAAGAATTGATAGATATCTTTGAGATGGAAGAAGGAAAGAAAGTCAAGTTGGCTGCTTGGTTAATGAAGGGAGAGGCCTCATTCTGGTGGGAGGTCACTAATGGAGAACGCCCCGTTGACTCTTGGGCGGACTTTAGGCAAAGATTTGTGTCAAAGTTTCTCTCAAGGGCGGAGGAAAACTTGTATATGGAAAGATTCTTGACTCTAAAGCAAGGAAATCTCTCGGTGAAGGAATATGTCAACAAGTTTAATCAATTGGCAAGGTTTGGCCTAGACATGGTGAATACACCGGAGAAGAAGGCTTTGAGGTTCGTGAAAGGCTTGAATGAACCGATGCATGGGTTGGCTATGACTCATATCCCTATGGGGGCCACCTTTGAGAAGCTAGTTGACATGGCACTCATGCATGAAGAAGAGAAGGGTCCCAATGCTAATAGGGCACCCGAGAAGAAGGGAGATCAAAAGAGACCTCAGCAACAACAATAGAATAAAGGTGGGAAAGGCAACGGTGGCAAGGGCAAGAAGAAGAAGTGTTTCAATTGTGGGACACCTGGCCACCTAAGCAAGGATTGTCGCAAAAAGAAGAAGACTGGCTGCTTCCACTGTGGCGAAGCAGGGCATCTAGTGAAGGATTGTCCTAAGAAGGGGCAAAGGACGGGATCTACCTCAGGAGGACAGGTGCAAGCTCTTATGGCACCGGGTCAGGTTAGGGGGCAAGTACAGGCTCTCGCAGTTCCACCGATTCAGGAGAGAGGTAGAACTATTTCCGTTGAAAGTCTGGTTTTTCTATTTGATCATCCTGTCCGTACATTGTTTGATTCAGGCGCATCGCATTCGTTTGTCTCATCATCATTAGTTGAGTCACTGCACTTAGACACCAGTCTGGTAGATGATCCCTTGGTTGTTTCAAACCCAATTGGGGGCTCCACTTATTTGTCCATGATATGTTTGGGTTTGAAGATTTCTATACTTAGCATTGAGTTTAGATGTGATGCTTTTGTGTTGGGCTTCACGGGCTATGGGTTGATTTTGGGCATGGACTGGTTATCCAGTAATGGTGCCGTTCTTGATTGCGAAAGGAGAGTTGTTAGGCTCATGACCCGCTTGGGTAACACTCTCAAGATTTCTTGTAATCCCATGGACTCTGTTATGCTAAGTTATTTTGAATCGCTTGACGCTTCGGTCGAGAGTTTGCAATCTGTTAGAGTGGTCCGGGAATATCCGGATGTGTTTGAGGAGGTGAAGGGCTTACCTCCGAAGCGGGAGATTGACTTCCGAATATATATGGTGGATAATGCTAAACCTGTATCTTTACCAGTGCGCCACATGGCTCCTCGTGAGAGGAGGGAACTCCATAAGCAAGTAGGGGAGTTGCTTGAGAAGGGGTTCATAAGACGAAGTATATCGGAGTGGGGTGCTCCAGTAGTATTTGCTACGAAGGCGGATGGGCCCCTCAGACTTTGTGTAGACTATAGAGAACTCAACAAACTCACAAAGAAGAATAGACACCCATTGCCGAGGATTGATGATCTTTTCGATCAGTTGGTTGGCGCTTCAGTATTTTCTCAGTTGGACTTAGCCACGGGGTTTCATCAGTTGAGGGTGGCTGAGGATAGCATAGCCAAGACTGCCTTTAGAACTCCGGATGGTTTCTATGAGTGGCTGGTGATGCCATTTGGGTTGACGAACGCCCCTGCATACTTTGTTGATTTGATGAGTAGGGTGTTCAGGGAGTTCCTTAATAAATTCGTGGTGGTCTTTGTGGATGATATCTTAGTATTTTCTAAGAGTGAAGAAGAGCATGCCCTACATCTTGGGGAGGTATTGAAGACTCTTCGAGCACATAGCCTTAAGGCTAAATTCTCTAAATGTCACTTCTGGAGGAAGGAAGTACGGTTCTTGGGGCACGTGGTCTCCAAGGAAGGGATAGCTGTGGATCCCGCGAAGGTAGTATCAATTCAGTATTGGAAGGTTCCGAAAAATGCTACCGAAGTAAGAAGTTTCTTGGGGTTGGCGGGTTATTATAGGAAGTTTATTAAAGACTTCGCGAAGATATCAGCCCCATTAACCCGCTTAACGAAGAAGAATCTTGTTTTCACATGGGACGTAGATTGTGATGATGCGTTCCGACGGTTAAAGAGAGCTTTAACCACTGCTCCAGTTTTAGTGTTGCCAGATGGGAGCAAGCCATTTGTTGTTTATACTGATGCTTGTGGGACAGGACTAGGCGCAGTCTTAATGCAAGAGGGAAGGGTGATAGCCTATGGTGGAAGGCAGTTGAGGGCACATGAGAAGAATTACCCTACCCACGATCTAGAGTTGGCCGCTATTGTTTTTGCGCTTAAGATTTGGCGCCATTATCTTCTTGGTGAGAGATTCGAATTGTTCACTGACCACAAATCATTGAAGTACTTGTTTTCTCAGAAGGATTTGAATCTGAGACAGCAAAGGTGGATGGAATTTTTAGCATCCTATGATTTCGAGATAGCGTATACCCCTGGCAAGGGTAACGTGGTGGCGGACGCCTTGAGCAGAAAGAGGCTGTCCTTGAGTCCATTGTTCGTGGAACAACGAAGCTTGGAATTTATCTCGATGTTTGATTTCAGACCTTCCGTTGATTATGTAACCGGTTTTCTAGCTTCCTTGGAGGTTAGACCTACTCTTTTGGGGCGGATTGGAGAAGCACAGAGGGACGACCCACAGTTGGTTAAGTTGGTGGAGAAGCTCATAAGGGGGGAGTCGTCCAGCCATTTGAGTAGGTACACCCTAGACGACAGGGGGTGCTTGCGTAGAGACGGTAGACTTTGTGTACCGCAAGACGAGGGTTTGAGGAAGGTTATTCTTGATGATGCACACCATTCTAGGATGACCATTCATCCCGGTGGGGACAAGATGTACCAAGACATGAAGAGGGTTTTCTTCTGGGCCGGTATGAAGAAAGATGTGGCCGAGTATGTCGTTCGATGCTTGGTGTGCCAACAAGTGAAGGCGGAGCAAAAGAAACCAGGTGGGTTGCTTCACCCATTGGAGGTTCCGCAATGGAAGTGGGATAGCATCTCGATGGATTTTATTGACGGGTTACCCAGATCGAGAAAGGGTAATACGGGAATTTGGGTGGTGGTAGACAGACTTACTAAGAGTGCCCATTTCATACATGTGAAGAGTAAGAGGATTGCTCCATGGCTAGCTTCTGTATATCTTCGAGAGATAGTTCGATTACATGGGGTACCCTCTAGCATAGTGAGTGATCGAGATCCTATCTTCACTAGCGAGTTCTGGAGAAGTTTGCAAGAAGCAGTGGGGACTCAATTGTGTCTAAGCACCGCATATCATCCTCAGACAGACGGTCAGACTGAGAGGGTGAATCGTGTTCTAGAAGACCTTTTGAGGCTTTGTATCTTAGATTTTGGAGGTACATGGGAAGAGCATCTTCCATTGGTGGAGTTCGCATATAATAACAGCTTTCAGTCCAGTATTGGTATGGCTCCTTTCGAAGCTCTCTATGGAAGGCCTTGTCGATCACCTACATGTTGGTGGGAATCTACGGATAAGATCTTGCTTGGGCCTGATATGATTAGGGAGACTTCTGAGAAGATTGACTTGATTCGAAGAAGGATGAAAGCAGCGCAGGATAGGCAAAAATCTTATGCGGACAAGAGAAGGATGGATCTTGAGTTTGAGGTTGGGGACATGATTTTTGTCAAAGTATCTCCGTTGAGAAATGTTGTTCACTTTGGGTCCGTTGGGAAGTTAGCACCGAGGTTTGTTGGACCGTTTCCTATTAAGGAAAGGATTGGACGGATGGCATATAGGGTGGAGTTGCCTGACAGACTCAGTGGTGTACATGATGTATTCCATGTATCACATTTGAGGAAGTGCTTACATGAGACCGCAGAGATAGTAGAGCCGAGCTTGCTTAAAGAAGTGGAAGTAGAGCGTGATGCGACTATTCGACGAGCTCCTACTCGCATCCTTGGGTCAGAGACTAGGAAATTGAGGAATCGAGAGGTTCAACTAGTCAAAGTACAATGGGGAGAAGACGAGAGCAACGCAACTTGGGAGACGGAAGCGAAGATGCGTTCATTGTACCCATTTCTTTTTGAGGGTATGTCTTTACTTTCTCCTCTATCGTTGTCTAGTACTTATCTTATCTTTAGTATATCCTCTCGTTAGTACTGATTGACCCTTAGATAGGGTAAACCTATGGTTGAAACATGTGTTTGAGACATGTTATGGTTGATGGATACAAGTGGATGCAAGTGTTTGCTAGTGGTTGCTCGTGGATGCATATACACACACTCTAGGCACTAGATCGGCTCAGTCACTTCATATTGCATATTGCATAAAAATTGTGTGTAGGAGGCTATATTTATGGATGTATAATGATTGTGTTATCATATGGATGATGCATTTTGGGTGAATGATTGTGCACTCATGTAGATATTGTATGTGTCAATAGGGTTATCTCGCATACATAATGGATGCATGGCACTATCATGGTTTGCATATGTTCATACATTAGATAGGGAACATATACACACACTTTTTGCATATGCTCATACATCATTAGAAACTGTGTAAGGACAATGGATGCCCGTGGTTGATGGATTGAGTAGATGGTTGTTTGGATGGTAGGATATGCATTCTCCTTAGCTTAGAGATTTCGGGGACGAAATCCTTTAAGGAGGGGAGAATGTAACACCCCGAATTTTAGTTAATACTAAAATTCACTAATTACAGGATAAATAATCTCAGATGTGGGAATTGGGGGTAACGGGCTGCGTCATTGTGTTCGTCTCGGAAAAAATACGCGAAATAGAGTCCGAGTTTTCAAGAATCGGAGTCCGTATGGCCCAGTTAAGGCCCAATGAAGTTTGCAGAAAAATTAAAGCTAAAAACAGATTTAAAGATTTAAAATCAGATTTTAAAATGGAGCCAGCGGGGGTAGGCGGGAAGCTTCCCGCCCTAACCATGTCGACAGGGCTGTCGACAGGCCTGTCGACAGGGGGGTCGACTTGCCTGTCGACTTGCCTGTCGACAGGGGCGCGGCGTCCAGAGAACCTGGGTGCACCAGGTTGGGTTTTAGGCTGGCTTGGAGGGCTGGGTTCTAGAGATTTCCTAAATCTAACGGACCTAATCTAATCTAGGGTTAATCTAAGGGCCTAAAACACTCACCTAATCTATAAATACACCCTAAACCTACCCTAATCCATACTAAAAATAGAAATGATGGCCTCATGCCGCCAAATTAAATCCTAGAAGGAGCCTCCACTAATTTATGAAGGAAGTTGCAAGCTGATCACTCTCTAATCAATCTCTAATCATCACCATCTTCATATTTAGCAAATAATTCCACTTCGTAAGTTTGCTAATCTTGGTTTTGGTGAGTTTCTATCACTTTAACATCAATTGTTAAAGTAAGTAGATTGGGTGTAATGAGACTTATGGTCTTAAATGCGGATTAGTGAGTTTGAATCATTTATAATGATATGCTACTCTATGTTTTCCTATGTTTATGCATAATTAATAAGTGGGTTTGTGCATGTTTGATAAGTTGGTTTATGCATGCTTAACAAGTTGGTTTATGCATGTTTAACAAGTGGATTTATGCATGTTTAACAAGTGGGTTTATGCATATTTAATAAGTGGATTTATGCATGTTTAACAAAGTGAGTTATGCAAGTTCACATGCAAGTTATGTGTATGATGTTATGTAAGTTATGTGTAGGTGGTTATGCAAGTTTATATGCAAGTTAAGTATATGCTTAAATGCAAGTTTAACATGATATGCAAGTTATGCATGCTTATGCAAGTATATGAATGCTTATGCAAGATATGTATATGCTTAAATGCAAGTTTAACATGATATGCAAGTTATGCATGCTTATGCAAGTATGTGAATGCTTATGCAAGTATGTGAACGCTTATGCAAGTATGAGAATGCTTATGCAAGTTATGTGTATGCTTAAATGCATGTTTAACATGTTATGCAAGTTATGAGAATGCTTATATGCAAGTTCAACATGTTACGCAAGATATGTGTATGATAATATGCAAGTTTGGGTTAAATGTAGTTGGGTTAATATATGCTCATATATGCAAGTTGACATCCTCTTAACCCATGACAAAGTTATATGCTAAACCCATGATATTTGTGTTGGATCTTCCCCTTTATTATGTCATGAAATGAGAACGATTTACGTGGGGAACGATGGGGTTGGTAAATATGTTAATAAAAGTATGATTGGGTATGATTAAGCATACCATAAAAAAACAAATTAACATAAGTGGGAATTTACCTATTGAGTTAGGTCTACCCCATGGGAATTTACCTATTGAGTTAGGTCTACCCATGTTATGAAAAACTTGATATTAATTAGGGATAATTAATATGGGGGTGATTAATTAGGTGTAATTAATCGACTAAGACACGAGGTTGGACTCATTTGTAGTGTAAAACTGCCCGGACCCGACCGGCTTAACCAGTTGCTACAAATGTCAGCCCAATGTTTTAGACCTCTGTTTCTGGCCACAGCTGAAGCACTCAACATCTTTCTGGTTCTTTTTCTGGCCATCCTTATTCTGGTTCTGCTTCCTCTTGTTCTGAGAACCACTCTTGCCTCCACCGCTTGCTTGCGGTTTTGGCTCCTCTGCAGATGCGACCTCAGTCTTCGGCTTAGGGTAAAGACTTTCCGATCTTAAAGCCTTCCCCACAATCGATTCAAACATCTCATCGATGTGGTTAATAAGCCTTTTCCCCAAGTATCCATCCAAACCAGTTATGAACTTCTCGTTCTTCTTCTCGGCAGTATCAATAAGAGATAACCCATATTTCGACAAAGTGTCGAATTCGGCAATATACTCCGAGACAGCTCTACCATTCTGCTTGAGTTCCAAGAATTTCTTAAACAGCATTGACTTCTGAGAAGCTGGAATGAACTTATCGCTAAAGCGAGCCTTAAACGGATCCCAAGTAATCTGATCCTCGGGAGTAGCTGCCTTTATAGCACTCCACCAATTCATTGCCCGTCCTTGCAGCTGACGGGATGCTAGCCTTCTCTTCATCGCATCCTCGATACCCAAATCTTCAAAGATACACTCGCAACTATCCAACCAATCCTGAACATCCGTAGTCGACTCCGTTCCGTGGAACGGCTTCCCACCAAGACTCGTATAATCCTTATTTAGCTTGGCGAAATCGGCCCTAGGCGCCTGCACTATTGGACCACCACCATTACCAGCATTGGGAGCTGCCCTCTGAACATCTCTAAGCATCTCTCTCATGAGGTCAGTAAACATCGTCCTCATGTCAGCAGCATTCCCATTATTGGCTCCTCTACCGGCACCTCTTGCTTATCGGCTCATCGTTCAATCTGTAAAGAGAAAACGATTAACCATCCTCTTTGTGGTGTCAGTGCAGTGCGACTTCATCCTTAGATATACTAATAGTATATATATATAGCTTTTGAAAACCAAAATAATCACAAATACGCGCTCTTATATACATATTATCTCTCCCTGGTGTCTTTCCCTAGGTTAACTACACAACCTAGAGCTCTGATACCAAGTGTGACGGCCCGCCCCGCACCAGCCTGCATTTATTCCGAAGGTGCACTGTATACATGCCCGACTAGCACGGAACGGTCGCCAAAGAAACGAAAGAAGAGAATGAACTAACAACGAACCTGTAGAATGTCTCACAATGCATGGAACAAAATATAATAACATAATCTTGACATAAAACAGGCGAGACAGTGCATAAGCTGAAGACTAAACCAACATAGCAGCGGAAATCCAAATACAGCTTATGATCCAACATCATTATTACAACTTTAAACTGTCTCTAAAGCAAAAGAAAGCTAAAGTAGAAGATGCACTACTAATGCCCAAGCAGTGATCTTCAACAACACAGGGAGAATATCTATATGTATCATACGTGGAAGCCTCCTGCTCGTCCCCGGATCAGCCACTCGTGCATACCCAGTTAACCTGTCTCTAGTCTGCTCGTGAGAGCACCCAGAGTAATAAGAAGGGACATAAAACTCTAGGTCAGACAAAAAGTCTGGTATGAGCGATAAGCAGCTAATCAGAATAATAACTGGTATACTAAACCATACCTGGACCTGCAACCAAAGAGTTAGCACCACATACCGTACAATACTCTAAGGTGCCACTGAACAGATGGTGTAAAGATAACGGGGGTGGGGGTGTGCATGTCATAATGATGGCAAACAAATCAACCATAATAACCATCCTCACATCTCTCACTCAATGCGTAAAGCATACGATGTCCACCACTGTCAATCACTAGACCCATCGAAGTAGTGACGGAGTTCGACTTGTACAACTACTGCTACTACCAAGCTTACCACATGGAGTCATGACCAAATCTTTACAAAAGACCCCACTTCATTGGTCTATAGCTCTTTAGCCGTACCTAGGCCACTGTGTCCCTGAATCCGTTCACGTACTCCCTACACATAGTGATTCAAAGTTACAGACATCGACAACCCTTTGGCACACGTCCCGCAGCGAAGCCCAATCATGTAGCTCACTCATTGGTTCCCAAATGGATCCTGAGTCAAAGCTCCTCATTTGGACTTCCATTGCATCTCAGGTTTTGGTTGAATTATAGTTGGTCTTCAAAAGAGTCGTCACGATGAGGTAAAAGTATACATTGGGTTCGGTTTTGGTGGTCCCGATCCGGTTCGGTTCGGTGGTCCTGGCCTATGCCTTGATCAGTGCTCCACTCCTCCTCGGTTCGGTCCTCTAGCTCTGGTTCGGTTCGGATGCCCTATGCCTGGTTCAGTGGTTTCTCCCTCCTAGATGCCCCGATCCGATCCGGTGCTTCGCTCCAACTCCAGCTCCAAGCTTGGTCCTCCGATCCGATCCCTACGCCCTTGCTTCCGATCCGATCCCCTGTTAGTCTCTCCGATTCGATCCCCTGCCCAACTCCAATTCTAAGCAAGTGGCCTTCCTTCTCGTCAAGGCCCTTATGCTTAGTTCCAATCCGAATCGAGTCCACTTGCCTGGTTCCCCTATCCGATCCGAGCCCAATAATCCGATCCGATCCGGTTCAGAACCCTGCATATTTCCTGCGACTTTCCAGCGACTGTTTTACGCCATACGACGGCGTTTTCGACCAATCTAACACTTCTAGACAATCACAAATCATACCATACAGTCATAGCAACATGTATAATCATCCACAAACAACAAAACAACAATCATAGCATGTAAAATGGATCAAACATACCCAAAATCCCATATTTTCCCTTAAGCATGTTTAGGCAAAACTAATGATATGATTAGTAATACTTAACTAAATCAAACCAAATTTCTAACAGAGGTCTAAAACATTATTTTCGAATTTATAAATATTTTTCCAGAATTTTATCATGTTTAAATTTGCTAATTACCACTAATCACCCTACTTAACTGTAATTAGTGTCAAAACAATGCTAATCACTCACCTTGGCCACAAATAAAATTTTCAGAACTGAAACCTCGCTCATTTGGGCGAATACTGATGTCAAACAACAGCTCTAATACTGATTTGGTGAAGATCTTCTTTGATTTGGTGTTGCTAAGCCTAATCCTTGATTAAACGGTGATTAGAAATGATTCTAGATGTTGGAGGCCATTGTTATGGTTCAAGAATGAAAGTGGCAGCTAGAAAACTGAAATAGAATGAAAACCTAACTCATTTCAGTCTTCCCATAACCCTAATCCCGAAATGGGTTATGGGCTCATTCACTAATCACCCTATTTGGCCCGGTTAAACAGTTTTTCACCTTCCAAACCTTATTTTTGCCATATCTCCCAAACGGTAAGTCTGTTTTTCACATGTGACCACTCTACGGAAAGGTAAACCATCATCTGAAGCCAATGGAAGTGGTTTCAGGTCAAAACTTCTTTCCAATCAAAAGTTATGGCCAAAACAAGATCAGCTAGGGGCAAAACAGTCATTTAAAAATCGACAAAAATCATGAACATGGGAAATGACCCCAATAGTCGTCTCCCAAAGTTACATGACCATACGACTTCGTATGTGAAAGAAAGAAATATTCTACGATCCTTCGATGCGTAGAATGCGGGTCGTTACAATATGATTGATTCACATGAAAATGAATAGGTTTTAGAGCAAAATCTATAGTTAGAGAGCTCCAAATGCCATGAAATTTTGGTGTGATGTACATTATGTGATTTTGGGAATGCCTTTTTGATTCGATAATTTTCTAAGCGAATAGAATTATTATTATGAATTTCAAAATTTTTGGAGTCGGGTAGTAAGATTATTATTCACATTCGTCATTTTGATTAACCCCTGGTTTTTGTTTTCCACCTTAAACTCTCAGATAGTCATTTGAGTAGGTTGAGAGTAAAGGCATTTCAGGTTATCTTGTTCGAACAAAGCTTCAGGAGATGAGCAGGGGTCTATAACTAATTATGAGTTTTCCACTACGTGTTTATTTATCTTTATTAATATGTTTAGAGGCATAAATATTTATTGCCTTTTACCCAAAATCTGGTCATCCATTGGCATCTTCTTCATATGTTGCTCATGTATTTTGTAATATTGTATTTCGTAATATTGTAGTTTTTTTGTACGGGCTATGGGAAAGGGGATACTTAACGAGTACTTAATCAATTAATTTCATTACATTTTTTTTCGTATTTCCATGCTCTATGATTTATAACTCATTAACTTGATGTTTCCTTTCGTCGGAAGTTAATACTATAGATAACTACAACAATTGTAGCGCTTAGCTTTGGAACTTAGAAGATGGAGTGTTATAATTCCTAATCCAAAAAGGTTTAGATCATAGAAATCACAAACAATAGAGCATCCATGACTTGGTAAAAATTATATAGGGATTAGCAGGTCCTCCTATAGGGTTGTCACAATCAAAGACTCATTGTAACACCCCGAATTTTAGTTAATACTAAAATTCACTAATTACAGGATAAATAATTTCAGATGTGGGAATTGGGGGTAACGGGCTGCGTCATTGCGTTCGTCTCGGAAAAAATACGCGAAATAGAGTCCGAGTTTTCAAGAATCGAAGTCCGTATGGCCCAGTTAAGGCCCAATGAAGTTTGCAGAAAAATTAAAGCTAAAAACAGATTTAAAGATTTAAAATCAGATTTTAAAATGGAGCCAGCGGGGGTAGGCGGGAAGCTTCCCGCCCTAACCATGTCGACAGGGCTGTCGACAGGCCTGTCGACAGGGGGGTCGACTTGCTTGTCGACTTGCCTGTCGATAGGGGCGCGGCGTCCAGAGAACCTGGGTGCACCAGGTTGGGTTTTAGGCTGGCTTGGAGGGCTGGGTTCTAGAGATTTCCTAAATCTAATGGACCTAATCTAATCTAGGGTTAATCTAAGGGCCTAAAACACTCACCTAATCTATAAATACACCCTAAACCTACCCTAATCCATACTAAAAATAGAAATGATGGCCTCATGCCGCCAAATTAAATCCTAGAAGGAGCCTCCACTAATTTATGAAGGAAGTTGCAAGCTAATCACTCTCTAATCAATCTCTAATCATCACCATCTTCATATTTAGCAACTAATTCCACTTCATAAGTTTGCTAATCTTGGTTTTGGTGAGTTTTTATCACTTTAACATCAATTGTTAAAGTAAGTAGATTGGGTGTAATGAGACTTATGGTCTTAAATGCGGATTAGTGAGTTTGAATCATTTATAATGATATGCTACTCTATGTTTTCCTATGTTTATGCATAATTAATAAGTGGGTTTGTGCATGTTTGATAAGTTGGTTTATGCATGCTTAACAAGTTGGTTTATGCATGTTTAACAAGTGGATTTATGCATGTTTAACAAGTGGGTTTATGCATATTTAATAAGTGGATTTATGCATGTTTAACAAAGTGAGTTATGCAAGTTCACATGCAAGTTATGTGTATGATGTTATGTAAGTTATGTGTAGGTGGTTATGCAAGTTTATATGCAAGTCAAGTATATGCTTAAATGCAAGTTTAACATGATATGCAAGTTATGCATGCTTATGCAAGTATATGAATGCTTATGCAAGATATGTATATGCTTAAATGCAAGTTTAACATGATATGCAAGTTATGCATGCTTATGCAAGTATGTGAATGCTTATGCAAGTATGTGAACGCTTATGCAAGTATGAGAATGCTTATGCAAGTTATGTGTATGCTTAAATGCATGTTTAACATGTTATGCAAGTTATGAGAATGCTTATATGCAAGTTCAACATGTTACGCAAGATATGTGTATGATAATATGCAAGTTTGGGTTAAATGTAGTTGGGTTAATATATGCTCATATATGCAAGTTGACATCCTCTTAACCCATGACAAAGTTATATGCTAAACCCATGATATTTGTGTTGGATCTTCCCCTTTATTATGTCATGAAATGAGAACGATTTACGTAGGGAACGATGGGGTTGGTAAATATGTTAATAAAAGTATGATTGGGTATGATTAAGCATACCATAAAAAAACAAATTAACATAAGTGGGAATTTACCTATTGAGTTAGGTCTACCCCATGGGAATTTACCTATTGAGTTAGGTCTACCCATGTTATGAAAAACTTGATATTAATTAGGGATAATTAATATGGGGGTGATTAATTAGGTGTAATTAATCGACTGAGACACGAGGTTGGACTCATTTGTAGTGTAAAACTGCCCGGACCCGACCGGCTTAACCAGTTGCTACAAATGTCAGCCCAATGTGAGAGGTCTTAGCAATAAATTAAATACGTGATTAAAGTAAAGACACGAGGTTAGACTCTGTTATGACGTAAGACTGCCCGGACTCTACCGGCTTAACCAGGCGGTCATAACAGCCAGTCTAATGTGGGAGGTCTTTGTGGGAGATCACGGTCTTAATTAATTAAGAAACACTTAACCATATTAGCATGTAGTGGGACATGAGGGGTTAAGTGGGTGCCTTGGGTAGCATGTGGAAATTTAGTGGTTGCCTTGGGTGGTATGTGGAATCTAGTGGGTTGCCTTGGGTGGCAATAGAAAATACGATTAGAATACTTAACCAAGTGAAACATGTAATTAAACATGATTAAAGGGTTAAGTGGGATTCACTAGATAAGTGACAAGCTTAGGTGGGTAGCTTGTGGGGGGCCCATTTCAACCAATATCCCAAACGTATCTTTGTGGGCTCGACCCATGTCGAGTGACGGGACATGCATATTGGGCTTGATTATAAGAGGCCAAAACGGGTTAGCGGTGGCAACGCAAGTCCAACGGGTTTCATATGCGTGTGTGGGCCCGGGCTGGTAGATAAGCCGTTGTTGAATCGTGTAGATATAAAGCCGTGCACCGTTGATATTATCAGGTGGCCACTTTAGGGGAGTGATACACCCCACTGTGGGACCAGCACGGGTATCTACGGTAGGGAGCCGATCATTGGGGAGTAGTGGGGTACACCTAGTGGAGATAGGGGCAGACGGCACCTATGTGGTCAGCTAGGAGTACATGAAACTACTAGTTATATCTTTCTTGTAAGTCCTTGGGTGGGATCAATCTTTGAGTAGGAATGACTGGTGTGGTGCAGTTAGAAATTATCCTTGGGTGGGTAGATGCGTCTTTACGGTTATCTTAGTTTATCCTAAGTATACCAAGCTGCTTAGTGTAGCCATTCATCCCCAGACATTACCGTAGGTCAAGTTTATGTCTTCTCTGGTTACTTTAATGATTGTATTGTTAAAGTTATAGGACTCGCTCAGACTTATGTCTGACCCCGTTGTTTTTATCTTTTTCCCAACCCTCAGGTCCTACGGTGGATCCTAGCAGTAGTGGAGCTTGATCGGATTGCTGTTCCAGTCTTTAGGAGCTTGGATAGACGTAAAGCTCCAGTTACCCAGTTATCTTTTCTTTTGTCTTAGCTATTGTATGAGAGAGTGGGATTATGTACTTCTTTATTTTGATGGATATTGTACTTGACTTTTATTCTGGTTTTATGATGTAACCAGACATGTTTATTTCCGCTGTTATGAGATGATGTTTTAAAATTTCAAGTACTATTTATATCTGTCTTGTTGTAATTTCTCTGTTCTATATTCACTAAAATACTCCACCGATGCTATGGCATTCCCTTAGTGAGTGACCATAGCGGGCGTGGGGTGTTACACGTGGTATCAGAGCAAAGGTTACCGGAACAGATAAAATTTTTAGAAAACTATTTTTATAAAAACATTTTTGGAAAAAATATTTTCAAAAACATGTCTTTAAAGAGAAAAAGTTTTTGAAAGAAAAACATAATCCCCAATAGCCATATCTATATCCTTCGAATTCTTCGTTTTGAATCTTTCCTTTTTCGTTTCAGCATGGCTGAGGATCTTAACTTTCCGGAGGGTGTGACGATACCAGTATGGTATAGGAGATTGATGGAGGCTAGGGCCACCACTGCGGGTCCAGCAAATGTTCCTCCACCAACCGTAGCACCCGATCTTCCTCCTCCCCCTCCTCCTCGCACGGATACCTTTGCTAAGACTTGCAAGGAGTTTAAAGCTATGGGAGGGAAACCTTTTCAAGGATCTGAAACTTTTGTGGAGGCTAGAGACTGGCTTAAAGAGGTGGAAGAATTGATAGATATCTTTGAGATGGAAGAAGGAAAGAAAGTCAAGTTGGCTGCTTGGTTAATGAAGGGAGAGGCCTCATTCTGGTGGGAGGTCACTAATGGAGAACGCCCCGTTGACTCTTGGGCGGACTTTAGGCAAAGATTTGTGGCAAAGTTTCTCTCAAGGGCGGAGGAAAACTTGTATATGGAAAGATTCTTGACTCTAAAGCAAGGAAATCTCTCGGTGAAGGAATATGTCAACAAGTTTAATCAATTGGCAAGGTTTGGCCTAGACATGGTGAATACACCGGAGAAGAAGGCTTTGAGGTTCGTGAAAGGCTTGAATGAACCAATGCATGGGTTGGCTATGACTCATATCCCTATGGGGGCCACCTTTGAGAAGCTAGTTGACATGGCACTCATGCATGAAGAAGAGAAGGGTCCCAATGCTAATAGGGCACCCGAGAAGAAGGGAGATCAAAAGAGACCTCAGCAACAACAACAGAATAAAGGTGGGAAAGGCAACGGTGGCAAGGGCAAGAAGAAGAAGTGTTTCAATTGTGGGACACCTGGCCACCTAAGCAAGGATTGTCGCAAAAAGAAGAAGACTGGCTGCTTCCACTATGGCGAAGCAGGGCATCTAGTGAAGGATTGTCCTAAGAAGGGGCAAAGGACGGGATCTACCTCAGGAGGACAGGTGCAAGCTCTTATGGCACCGGGTCAGGTTAGGGGGCAAGTACAGGCTCTCGCAGTTCCACCGATTCAGGAGAGAGGTAGAACTATTTCCGTTGAAAGTCTGGTTTTTCTATTTGATCATCCTGTCCGTACATTGTTTGATTCAGGCGCATCGCATTCGTTTGTCTCATCATCATTAGTTGAGTCACTGCACTTAGACACCAGTGTGGTAGATGATCCCTTGGTTGTTTCAAACCCAATTGGGGGCTCCACTTATTTGTCCATGATATGTTTGGGTTTGAAGATTTCTATACTTAGCATTGAGTTTAGATGTGATGCTTTTGTGTTGGGCTTCACGGGCTATGGGTTGATTTTGGGCATGGACTGGTTATCCAGTAATGGTGCCGTTCTTGATTGCGAAAGGAGAGTTGTTAGGCTCATGACCCGCTTGGGTAACACTCTCGAGATTTCTTGTAATCCCATGGACTCTGTTATGCTAAGTTATTTTGAATCGCTTGACGCTTCGGTCGAGAGTTTGCAATCTGTTAGAGTGGTCCGGGAATATCCGGATGTGTTTGAGGAGGTGAAGGGCTTACCTCCGAAGCGGGAGATTGACTTCCGAATATATCTGGTGGATAATGCTAAACCTGTATCTTTACCAGTGCGCCACATGGCTCCTCGTGAGAGGAGGGAACTCCATAAGCAAGTAGGGGAGTTGCTTGAGAAGGGGTTCATAAGACGAAGTATATCGGAGTGGGGTGCTCCAGTAGTATTTGCTACGAAGGCGGATGGGTCCCTCAGACTTTGTGTAGACTATAGAGAACTCAACAAACTCACAAAGAAGAATAGACACCCATTGCCGAGGATTGATGATCTTTTCGATCAGTTGGTTGGCGCTTCAGTATTTTCTCAGTTGGACTTAGCCACGGGGTTTCATCAGTTGAGGGTGGCTGAGGATAGCATAGCCAAGACTGCCTTTAGAACTCCGGATGGTTTCTATGAGTGGCTGGTGATGCCATTTGGGTTGACGAACGCCCCTGCATACTTTGTTGATTTGATGAGTAGGGTGTTCAGGGAGTTCCTTAATAAATTCGTGGTGGTCTTTGTGGATGATATCTTAGTATTTTCTAAGAGTGAAGAAGAGCATGCCCTACATCTTGGGGAGGTATTGAAGACTCTTCGAGCACATAGCCTTAAGGCTAAATTCTCTAAATGTCACTTCTGGAGGAAGGAAGTACGGTTCTTGGGGCACGTGGTCTCCAAGGAAGGGATAGCTGTGGATCCCGCGAAGGTAGTATCAATTCAGTATTGGAAGGTTCCGAAGAATGCTACCGAAGTAAGAAGTTTCTTGGGGTTGGCGGGTTATTATAGGAAGTTTATTAAAGACTTCGCGAAGATATCAGCCCCATTAACCCGCTTAACGAAGAAGAATCTTGTTTTCACATGGGACGTAGATTGTGATGATGCGTTCCGACGGTTAAAGAGAGCTTTAACCACTGCTCCAGTTTTAGTGTTGCCAGATGGGAGCAAGCCATTTGTTGTTTATACTGATGCTTGTGGGACAGGACTAGGCGCAGTCTTAATGCAAGAGGGAAGGGTGATAGCCTATGGTGGAAGGCAGTTGAGGGCACATGAGAAGAATTACCCTACCCACGATCTAGAGTTGGCCGCTATTGTTTTTGCGCTTAAGATTTGGCGCCATTATCTTCTTGGTGAGAGATTCGAATTGTTCACTGACCACAAATCATTGAAGTACTTGTTTTCTCAGAAGGATTTGAATCTGAGACAGCAAAGGTGGATGGAATTTTTAGCATCCTATGATTTCGAGATAGCGTATACCCCTGGCAAGGGTAACGTGGTGGCGGACGCCTTGAGCAGAAAGAGGCTGTCCTTGAGTCCATTGTTCGTGGAACAACGAAGCTTGGAATTTATCTCGATGTTTGATTTCAGACCTTCCGTTGATTATGTACCCGGTTTGCTAGCTTCCTTGGAGGTTAGACCTACTCTTTTGGGGCGGATTGGAGAAGCACAGAGGGACGACCCACAGTTGGTTAAGTTGGTGGAGAAGCTCATAAGGGGGGAGTCGTCCAGCCATTTGAGTAGGTACACCCTAGACGACAGGGGGTGCTTGCGTAGAGACGGTAGACTTTGTGTACCGCAAGACGAGGGTTTGAGGAAGGTTATTCTTGATGATGCACACCGTTCTAGGATGACCATTCATCCCGGTGGGGACAAGATGTACCAAGACATGAAGAGGGTTTTCTTCTGGGCCGGTATGAAGAAAGATGTGGCCGAGTATGTCGCTCGATGCTTGGTGTGCCAACAAGTGAAGGCGGAGCAAAAGAAACCAGGTGGGTTGCTTCACCCATTGGAGGTTCCGCAATGGAAGTGGGATAGCGTCTCGATGGATTTTATTGACGGGTTACCCAGATCGAGAAAGGGTAAAACGGGAATTTGGGTGGTGGTAGACAGACTTACTAAGAGCGCCCATTTCATACCTGTGAAGAGTAAGAGGATTGCTCCATGGCTAGCTTCTGTATATCTTCGAGAGATAGTTCGATTGCATGGGGTACCCTCTAGCATAGTGAGTGATCGAGATCCTATCTTCACTAGCGAGTTCTGGAGAAGTTTGCAAGAAGCAGTGGGGACTCAATTGTGTCTGAGCACCGCATATCATCCTCAGATAGACGGTCAGACTGAGAGGGTGAATCGTGTTCTAGAAGACCTTTTGAGGCTTTGTATCTTAGATTTTGGAGGTACATGGGAAGAGCATCTTCCAATGGTGGAGTTCGCATATAATAGCAGCTTTCAGTCCAGTATTGGTATGGCTCCTTTCGAAGCTCTCTATGGAAGGCCTTGTCGATCACCTACATGTTGGTGGGAATCTACGGATAAGATCTTGCTTGGGCCTGATATGATTAGGGAGACTTCTGAGAAGATTGACTTGATTCGAAGAAGGATGAAAGCAGCGCAGGATAGGCAAAAATCTTATGCGGACAAGAGAAGGATGGATCTTGAGTTTGAGGTTGGGGACATGATTTTTGTCAAAGTATCTCCGTTGAGAAATGTTGTTCACTTTGGGTCCGTTGGGAAGTTAGCACCGAGGTTTGTTGGACCGTTTCCTATTAAGGAAAGGATTGGACGGATGGCATATAGGGTGGAGTTGCCTGACAGACTCAGTGGTGTACATGATGTATTCCATGTATCACATTTGAGGAAGTGCTTACATGAGACCGCAGAGATAGTAGAGCCGAGCTTGCTTAAAGAAGTGGAAGTAGAGCGTGATGCGACTATTCGACGAGCTCCTACTCGCATCCTTGGGTCAGAGACTAGGAAATTGAGGAATCGAGAGGTTCAACTAGTCAAAGTACAATGGAGAGAAGACGAGAGCAACGCAACTTGGGAGACGGAAGCGAAGATGCGTTCATTGTACCCATTTCTTTTTGAGGGTATGTCTTTACTTTCTCCTCTATCGTTGTCTAGTACTTATCTTATCTTTAGTATATCCTCTCGTTAGTACTGATTGACCCTTAGATAGGGTAAACCTATGGTTGAAACATGTGTTTGAGACATGTTATGGTTGATGGATACAAGTGGATGCAAGTGTTTGCTAGTGGTTGCTCGTGGATGCGTATACACACACTCTAGGCACTAGATCGGCTCAGTCACTTCATATTGCATATTGCATAAAAATTGTGTGTAGGAGGCTATATTTATGGATGTATAATGATTGTGTTATCATATGGATGATGCATTTTGGGTGAATGATTGTGCACTCATGTAGATATTGTATGTGTCAATAGGGTTATCTCGCATACATAATGGATGCATGGCACTATCATGGTTTGCATATGTTCATACATTAGATAGGGAACATATACACACACTTTTTGCATATGCTCATACATCATTAGAAACTGTGTAAGGACAATGGATGCCCGTGGTTGATGGATTGAGTAGATGGTTGTTTGGATGGTAGGATATGCATTCTCCTTAGCTTAGAGATTTCGGGGACGAAATCCTTTAAGGAGGGGAGAATGTAACACCCCGAATTTTAGTTAATACTAAAATTCACTAATTACAGGATAAATAATCTCAGATGTGGGAATTGGGGGTAACGGGCTGCGTCATTGTGTTCGTCTCGGAAAAAATACGCGAAATAGAGTCCGAGTTTTCAAGAATCGGAGTCCGTATGGCCCAGTTAAGGCCCAATGAAGTTTGCAGAAAAATTAAAGCTAAAAACAGATTTAAAGATTTAAAATCAGATTTTAAAATGGAGCCAGCGGGGGTAGGCGGGAAGCTTCCCTCCCTAACCATGTCGACAGGGCTGTCGACAGGCCTGTCGACAGGGGGGTCGACTTGCCTGTCGACAGGGGCGCGGCATCCAGAGAACCTGGGTGCACCAGGTTGGGTTTTAGGCTGGCTTGGAGGGCTGGGTTCTAGAGATTTCCTAAATCTAACGGACCTAATCTAATCTAGGGTTAATCTAAGGGCCTAAAACACTCACCTAATCTATAAATACACCCTAAACCTACCCTAATCCATACTAAAAATAGAAATGATGGCCTCATGCCGCCAAATTAAATCCTAGAAGGAGCCTCCACTAATTTATGAAGGAAGTTGCAAGCTAATCACTCTCTAATCAATCTCTAATCATCACCATCTTCATATTTAGCAAATAATTCCACTTCATAAGTTTGCTAATCTTGGTTTTGGTGAGTTTCTATCACTTTAACATCAATTGTTAAAGTAAGTAGATTGGGTGTAATGAGACTTATGGTCTTAAATGCGGATTAGTGAGTTTGAATCATTTATAATGATATGCTACTCTATGTTTTCCTATGTTTATGCATAATTAATTAGTTGGTTTGTGCATGTTTGATAAGTTGGTTTATGCATGCTTAACAAGTTGGTTTATGCATGTTTAACAAGTGGATTTATGCATGTTTAACAAGTGGGTTTATGCATATTTAATAAGTGGATTTATGCATGTTTAACAAAGTGAGTTATGCAAGTTCACATGCAAGTTATGTGTATGATGTTATGTAAGTTATGTGTAGGTGGTTATGCAAGTTTATATGCAAGTTAAGTATATGCTTAAATGCAAGTTTAACATGATATGCAAGTTATGCATGCTTATGCAAGTATATGAATGCTTATGCAAGATATGTATATGCTTAAATGCAAGTTTAACATGATATGCAAGTTATGCATGCTTATGCAAGTATGTGAATGCTTATGCAAGTATGTGAACGCTTATGCAAGTATGAGAATGCTTATGCAAGTTATGTGTATGCTTAAATGCATGTTTAACATGTTATGCAAGTTATGAGAATGCTTATATGCAAGTTCAACATGTTACGCAAGATATGTGTATGATAATATGCAAGTTTGGGTTAAATGTAGTTGGGTTAATATATGCTCATATATGCAAGTTGACATCCTCTTAACCCATGACAAAGTTATATGCTAAACCCATGATATTTGTGTTGGATCTTCCCCTTTATTATGTCATGAAATGAGAACGATTTACGTGGGGAACGATGGGGTTGGTAAATATGTTAATAAAAGTATGATTGGGTATGATTAAGCATACCATAAAAAAACAAATTAACATAAGTGGGAATTTACCTATTGAGTTAGGTCTACCCCATGGGAATTTACCTATTGAGTTAGGTCTACCCATGTTATGAAAAACTTGATATTAATTAGGGATAATTAATATGGGGGTGATTAATTAGGTGTAATTAATCGACTAAGACACGAGGTTGGACTCATTTGTAGTGTAAAACTGCCCGGACCCGACCGGCTTAACCAGTTGCTACAAATGTCAGCCCAATGTGAGAGGTCTTAGCCATAAATTAAATACGTGATTAAAGTAAAGACACGAGGTTAGACTCTGTTATGACGTAAGACTGCCCGGACTCTACCGGCTTAACCAGGCGGTCATAACAGCCAGTCTAATGTGGGAGGTCTTTGTGGGAGATCACGGTCTTAATTAATTAAGAAACACTTAACCATATTAGCATGTAGTGGGACATGAGGGGTTAAGTGGGTGCCTTGGGTGGCATGTGGAAATTTAGTGGTTGCCTTGGGTGGCATGTGGAAATTTAGTGGTTGCCTTGGGTGGCATGTGGAATCTAGTGGGTTGCCTTGGGTGGCAATAGAAAATACGATTAGAATACTTAACCAAGTGAAACATGTAATTAAACATGATTAAAGGGTTAAGTGGGATTCACTAGATAAGTGACAAGCTTTGGTGGGTAGCTTGTGGGGGGCCCATTTCAACCAATATCCCAAACGTATCTTTGTGGGCTCGACCCATGTCGAGTGACGGGACACGCACATTGGGCTTGATTATAAGAGGCCAAAACGGGTTAGCGGTGGCAACGCAAGTCCAACGGGTTCATATGCGTGTGTGGGCCCGGGCTGGTAGATAAGCCGTTGTTGCATCGTGTAGATATAAAGCCGTGCACCGTTGATATTATCAGGTGGCCACTTTAGGGGAGTGATACACCCCACTGTGGGACCGGCACGGGTATCTACGGTAGGGAGCCGATCATTGGGGAGTAGTGGGGTACACCTAGTGGAGATAGGGGCAGACGGCACCTATGTGGTCAGCTAGGAGTACATGAAACTACTAGTTATATCTTTCTTGTAAGTCCTTGGGTGGGATCAATCTTTGAGTAGGAATGACTGGTGTGGTGCAGTTAGAAATTATCCTTGGGTGGGTAGATGCGTCTTTACGGTTATCTTAGTTTATCCTAAGTATACCAAGCTGCTTAGTGTAGCCATTCATCCCCAGACATTACCGTAGGTCAAGTTTATGTCTTCTCTGGTTACTTTAATGATTGTATTGTTAAAGTTATAGGACTCGCTCAGACTTATGTCTGACCCCGTTGTTTTTATCTTTTTCCCAACCCTCAGGTCCAACGGTGGATCCTAGCAGTAGTGGAGCTTGATCGGATTGCTGTTCCAGTCTTTAGGAGCTTGGATAGACGTAAAGCTCCAGTTACCCAGTTATCTTTTCTTTTGTCTTGGCTATTGTATGAGAGAGTGGGATTATGTACTTCTTTATTTTGATGGATATTGTACTTGACTTTTATTGTGGTTTTATGATGTAACCAGACATGTTTATTTCCGCTGTTATGAGATGATGTTTTAAAATTTCAAGAACTATTTATATCTGTCTTGTTGTAATTTCTCTGTTCTATATTCACTAAAATACTCCACCGATGCTATGGCATTCCCTTAGTGAGTGACCATAGCGGGCGTGGGGTGTTACACTCATCTACTATCTCAGATTAAAAATCTAATTTGCATACTAAATCACAACTGATAAAAGAATGCGAAGCTCCAGTATCAAACAAAACTCTAATAGACACATCTCTGACAGAAAACATACCTTGCACCATGAATTCTTTACCCTTATCCATAGTAATAGGAGCATTAAAGGAAGTCGACTCTGCTTCCAAGGAATACGCTTTCATAACTTGATTATCTTTAGGAGGTTTTTGGTAATCCTCCTAGATATGCCCTTACTTGTCATAGTTAAGCACTTTCCCTAAGGAGCCTTGAACTCCATATGTAACACCGGACAATTTTATAACACATTAAGATGATAAACAAAAGAATACTTAATTAAATATTTAGAATTAAGTAAAAGGACTGCACCATTGCGTTCGTCTCAGAATTCTGGTCAAAATAGACACCTGGTTGGCGTAAAACGAACATCGTATGAAGAAGTTATTAAGGCTTGAAGTTTGTATATGCATAAGAGAAATATATATGAATAAAACTATACCAGAATTCATAATATTTCAAAATCGAAGCGACAGGGGGGAGTGGGAAAATTCCCACCCTTGGGTCGACCCCATCAAGGGGGTGTCGACCCCTGGGTCCTCACACCAAGGGGGGTCTACCCCCATACGGATTTGGGCAGTTCTGCCTCTGAACTTGGACTGATTTCTGGTCTAGATTCTTTGGCTCATTACTATAAATAGGACCCTATGCCCATTTTTTTATTCATTCAAAAACAATGGAGAACTAGATGCTGCATCTGCCTAGACTGAAATAGCCTATTCTTCTTCTACAACTAAAGTTAGACAAATTCAGAGATCTGTGCTTCTACATCTACTATTATTCTTCTATTTCTTAGATCCAATTACAGCGAGTCTATGTTATTTTTAGATATAAACACTTAAAAGATATTTTTGACATGTCTATAAATTAGATCTAAGCCTGTGGCTAATTGAATCATATCAGATCTGCCATAACCTGTGTATCTAAGTTATTTTGACATGGCTATGAATTGGATCTAAGCCTACGCCTATTTATCATGTCAGATCTGCCATTATTTGTAGATCCAGTGACCATAAGTGGTGAATCTAATGTGAGGGATCTAAGTGAATAAACACGTAACGTGCTAAGACACGAGGTTAAGTCCGACTTATGGAAGAAGTCTACCCGGACCCGCCTGAAATATCCAGCATCCACAAGTTGTTGGCTTAATGTGGGAGGTCTAGCGCATTATAACGATAAATGGATATATGGTAATGAAATTGAAATACTTAACCTAATTGAATTCGTAGGGATTACATGAATATGTTAACTTGAGTAGGGGTTAAGTAAACTTGTTTGAAACAATGGGAGGGTTAAGTATATCTTGGGGTGGTGGGAAATATTTATATATATAGGCCCACAAACTTAACCTGTTGGGGTTACGCAATTTTATTACACTAGTATGACATAACCTGCGGAAATCCTAGAAGTGGGGATGCAAGCGTAGGGGGAAGCTTGTATCATCTTGTGTGTGGGACCCGTTTCAGTCAGTAATCCATATATAGGTATCAAACGAGTACTCCAAACTAGGTCGGAGTTCGGACACACTTACTGAGCTGATTGTAAGAGATCCAGAAGAGGGGATGGTGTCTGATGGCGCGTTCCATAAGGCTCATGTGGATCCTCCTACTCGGGAAGATAAGATGTTATGACATCAGTAGATATGGTTGTGCACATCCTGGAAATGAAGGGTTGCCACTTTAGGAAGTGATACATCCTACTATGGGGCCAGCATAGGGTATCTACGGAGTATGGAGCCGATCGATTGGGGTAGTAATTATGGTACATCTAGACTATGGTATGTTTAGGATCCCGTTATTATCCTTAGGTGTAACTCTGGTATGTTCAGTTGGACTGTCTGTCATTTTATTGGGTTAAACCTCTCACTAGAATTACGCTTAAGTCTACCATCTTATACTTGTTGGGGATCATCTTGTTCATATGATACTAGTATTGGTGCAGAGAAAGAAAAGTGTTAGGGAAGTGCTACTTATTCTATCCTGTTTATCCTGTTACCTTGTCATACCTGCTTTATATGTTGTTTTCTACTCTTATCCAGTTTATATGCCTGTCATGATGCTTTTACTTATTTATATGTTAAAAGTAACTGGACTCGCCAGACTTTATGTCTGACCTATTTTGTTTCCTCTTCTTTCTCTTTCGTTTCCCCCAGGTTCTCAAGGTGGGAATACTCAGGCTTGATCAGGATTCTGCTTTCATCCTGCTTGGAGCTGCATAGATGTACTGGTTGATTTCGTATCTTCTCTACTATGGATATGTTTTTGGGGATTATGCTCTTTTCATGTTTATTGTACTCTGATGGTTTTAGTACAAGACAGAAGTTTAAAATTGATGTACTGGGTTTTATGCATTTCAGACTTATGATGTAACTATGTTTTGAACCATGATGTTTTCTGCTTAAAAAAAGTTTTAAATTCCGCTGCTATTTTATATCTGTCTCGTAATGTTTCTATATCTGTTTACCTATAATGCTTCAGAAACTTAATGCATTCTCTTAACGAGTGACATCAACGGACGTGGGGTGTCATAGTTGGTATCAGAGCTGAAGGTTACCAGATCGGATAAAATATTTTGAAAATTGTTTTTAAAAAAAGGTTTCAAAGCATTTTCAAAAGAAAAGTCTGTTTTGTAAAATATATTTCCCGAAGCCATATGTAATATCCTTCGATTCTCTGTTCGAATCCCTTTTTCCTTTTCTTTCAGCATGTCTGGCGAACCTAATATTCCTGAGGGCATTACGATACCAGGCTGGTTCCGTAGGAATCAAGAGGCGACAGTGCTTGCCGGTGGTCAAGCAGACGTTCCTCCCCCAACTGCACCTGCTGTTCCTCATCCTCCACCTTCGCATGCAGATAATTTCTCTAAGATCTGCAAAGATTTCTGTGCTATGGGTGGAAAGCCATTCCGAGGAATCAAAACTTTCATAGAAGCAAGGGATTGGCTTAAAAAGATGGAGGATTTGTTTGGATTTTT
Organism: Allium sativum; assembly: GCA_030737875.1. Classification (NCBI taxonomy): domain Eukaryota; kingdom Viridiplantae; phylum Streptophyta; class Magnoliopsida; order Asparagales; family Amaryllidaceae; genus Allium; species Allium sativum. The sequence goes on from CM060926.1 coordinate 538,154,759, forward strand.
CGAAGTTGACGATCGTAGTAAGATTCAGTTAGCCACTTGGCTGCTAAAAGATGAGGCTTCATTCTGGTAGTAAGTGACGCAAGCAGGGCATCCAGTGGAGACTTGGGATGATTTTCAGCAGAGGTTTGAAATGAAGTTTCTTTCTCAAGCTGAGAAAAGTAAGAAAATGGAAAGGTTTTTGGCACTCAAGCAAGGAGGCATGACTATCAAAGAGTATGTTAACAAATTCAATCAACTGGCGAGGTTTGGGTTGGAGATAGTGGATACCCTCGCATAAGAAAGCTTTGCGGTTTGCTAAAGGACTAATTGAACCCCTCCATAGGTTAGCTATGTATCATATTCCGATGGGAGCAACTTTTGAAAGGCTCGTTGATATGGCATTGACGCGTGAGGAAGATAAAGATGAAAAGAAAGAAGCTAAGGTTGAGGAAACACAAAACAAGAAAGTATGGCTCAAGAAGGGACAACAACAAAAGAAGGGCAGAAAGAACGACAAGGATAAAGATAAGAGGAAGTGCTATAATTGCGGACGTGAGGATCACTTGATCAAGGACTGCAAAAGAAGGAAGAATGTTTGTTTCAATTGTGGAGAGGTCGAGCACTTTTCTAAGGAGTGCCCGAAGAAGTAAGGACAAGGTCGAAGGGCAGGATCTTCAGGAGGGCAGGTGCATGATCTCGTGGCCAGTGCGCCAGACAGAGGTAGGAAAGTTTCCGTTGAAAGTTTGATTTCTCTTTCTGATCATCCTGTTAGAACTCTTTTTGACTCGGACGCTTCACATTCTTTTATATCTGGTTCTGTGGTTGAGCCTCTACACCTTAGTACTAGTATGGTTTTGGATCCCATTGCTGTCTCAAATCCCATTGGGGGTACAACTCATCTGTCTATGATTTGTCGAGGTTTGAGAATATGTGTGTTAGGCGTCGAATTTGAATGTGACGCATATGTGCTTGGTTTCATGGGCTATGGATTGATTCTAGGAATGGATTAGTTAGCCATGTATGGTGCTATTCTGGATTGTGAGAGGAGGGTCGTTAGACTTTTGACTTGCCATGGGAGGACCCTCGAGATTTCTAGTGACCCAAAAGGGCCTGTCATGCTTGGGTTTCTAAAGTCACTTGATGCATCTATCGATGATATGCGATCTGTACCAGTAGTTCGTGAGTATCCTGATGTTTTTGAGGAGGTTTAGGGCTTACCTCCGAGGCACGAGATCGATTTCCGTATATACTTGGTAGATAATGCAAAGCTAGTTGAATTGCCTGTGTGCCACATGGCTCTAAGAGAAAGGAGGGAGCTTAGCAAGCAATTAGGGGAGCTACTTGAGAAAGGGTTTATTAGGAGAAGCATATTTGAATGGGGGTGCTTTGGTGGTATTCGCAACTAAGGCAGATGGTTCGCTTCGCTTATGTGTAGATTATAGAGAGTTGAATAAACTCACCAAGAAAAACAGGCATCCGCTTTCGAGGATAGATGATCTGTTTGACCAGCTTGTTGGTGCATCTGGTTTCCCTCAGTTAGACTTGGCCATGGGGTTTCATCTGTGAGGGTGGTCGAGGACAATATAGACAAGACCGCTTTTAGGACTCCAGATGGTTTCTTCGAGTGGCTCGTTACGCCTTTTGGGTTGACGAATGCACCTGCCTATTTTGTTGATCTGATGAGTTGGGTGTTTCGGGAGTTTCTAAACAAGTTTGCCGTGGTCTTTGTTGATGACATCTTGATTTTCTCGAAGAGCTAGGAAGAGCATGCCTTACATATAAGGGAGGTTTTGAAAACTCTCCGTGTGCAGCAGCTTAAGGCGAAGTTCTCCAAATGTCATTTTTGGAGAAAAGAGGTGAGATTTCTAGGGCATGTGGTTTCTAAAGATGGGATAGCAGTAGATCCCGCAAAGGTAGTTGCAGTTCAAGATTGGTAGCTCCCAAAGAATGCAACAGAGGTGAGAAGTTTTCTGGGGTTAGCAGGCTATTATAGGAAGTTCATTAAGGACTTCGCAAAGATATCAGCCCCACTCACCAGACTGACGAAGAAGAATCAGACATTTTATTGGGATGTAGATTGTGACGATGCTTTCCAGCGATTAAAGAGGGCTCTGACAACAGCCCCAGTCTTGACCTTGCCCGATGGGAACAAAGTTTTCACAGTATACACTGGTGCATGTGGTACAGCGATTGGTGCAGTTCTGATGCAAGAGGGAAGGGTAGTGTGTTATGGAGATAGACAACTAAGAGTTCATGAGAAAAACTACCTTACCCGTGACTTAGAGCTAGCTGCCACAGTATTCGCGCTTAAGACTTGGCGCCATTATCTACTTGGAGAGAAGTTCGAGTTGTACACCGACCATAAATCTCTCAAGTACTTGTTCTCGCAAAACGATCTTAATTTAAGGAAACAAAGATGGATAGAGTTCCTAGTGCTCTATGACTTCGAAATTGCTTACAACCCTGGCAAGGGTAATGTGGGAGCAGACGCATTGAGTAGGCAGAGGGTAGCCTTAAGTCCTCTGTTTGTGGAGAGGAAAAGATTGGAGTTTATATCGACTTTTGATTTTATACCCTCCATCGAGTTTATACCTGGTTTATTGGCATCACTAAAGGTGCGACCTACTCTTTTGGATCAGATAGGAACTTCACAGCGAGGGGATCCACAGATTTCAGACATCTTGGATAGGCTCAGTAGAGGGGAGACCTCTACTCACCTCAGTAGATATTCCACAGACGATAGAGGGTGGTTGCGACGGGATGGAAGGCTTTATCTTCCCCGAGTTGGGAGTTTGTTGAAGACAGTCCTTGAGGAAGCTCATCATTCTAAGATGACTATTCATCCAGGCGGTGATAAGATGCAGTGGAGTTTGTTTCTCAATGTTTGATTTTGCCAGCAAGTCAATGCTGAGCAAAAGAATCCTGGTGGTTTACTTCATCCTTTAGAGATCCCACAGTGGAAGTGGGAGAGCGTCTCGATGGATTTCATTGACGGTTTGCCTAGATCTAGGAAAGGCAACACTTTTGTTTGGGTTATAGTAGACATGCTTACTAAGAGCGCTCATTTCATTCCCGTTAAGAGTAAGAGGACGACGGTAAGGTTAGCAGCAATTTACGTTCATGAGATAGTCCATCTTTATGGAGTACCTTCCAGTATCGTAAGTGATCGTGACCCCATTTTCACTAGTGAATTTTGGAGGAGCTTGCAAGAAGCATTAGGCACACAGTTGTGTTTGAGCACCGCTTATCACCCTCAGACCGCTGGACAGACGGAAAGGGTAAATATAGTTCCTGAGGATCTTTTAAGGCTGTGTATCCTAGACTTCAGAAGGACTTGGGAAGAGCAACTTCCTTTAGGAGAGTTTGCCTACAACAACAATTATCAAGCTAGTATTGGCATGGCACCCTTCGAAGCATTGTACGGATGACCCTGTAGATCCCCAACTTATTGGTGGGGATCTATAGAATGACTTCTACTTGGACCGGATATGGTTAGAGAAACTTCCGAAAAGTTTGATCTTATTAGATGGCGAATGAAGACAGCTCAAGATAGGCAAAAGTCATATGCAGATAAGAGAAGGACTGACATTGAGTTTGAGGTGGGAGACATGGTTTTCATTAAGGTATCACCATTAAGGAATGTGATTCTCTTTGGACCTGTAGGGAAATTGGCTCCAAGATTTGTAGGGCCATTTCCCATAATAGAAAGGATTGGCCAAATGGCGTATATAATAAAGCTACGAGATAGACTATCCGACGTTCACGGTGTTTTCCACCTTTCTCATATACGGAAGTTCTTGCATGGTACCGCAGAAGTGGTTGAGGCGAGTATACTAGAGGAAGTAGAGGAGGAACGGGAGGCGACAGTTAGACGAGTTCCTACCCATATTCTTGGACCAGAGGTTAAGAAGCTACGCAATAGAGAAATCAAGTTGATGAAAGTTCAATGGGGAGATAACTAAGAGGATGCAACTTGGGAGGCCGAAGACAAGATTCGTGCTTCGTACCCTTTTCATTTTAAGAGTATGTTTTTAACTTCTTTTTCCAAAGCTTTTATTCATGCTTGTTTCTATCATTTAAGTATATCATATCGATCGAATCTTTGACCTTTAGGTAGGAATCCCATGGATGTAAACATATGTTTGAAACATGTTATGTTTGATGGATGCAAGTGGATGTAAGTGGTTGCAAGTGGATGCATATACACACACATTAGGCACAAGATCGGCTCAATCACTCTCATACTGCATATGGATGTGTGTGCATTTTTCTTCTTTTAATGGATGAAAGTGAGTGTATCATCATATGGATGTCACATTTGGATGAATGACTGCACACGCATATAGAACTTACATGATATAATAGGATTATTTGCATACATGTTGGATTCATGGAACTAACATGCATTGTATTGAGGAGGTCGACCGAATCAGTAGACCGCCTAATCTTTCGCATTAGTATAGGGACATATATACACAGCTTTGCATATGTTCATATAAGCATTAGAAATTTTTAAGGACAATGGATGCATGTGATTGGTGGATGAGTAAATAGATGATGGATGTTAGGATATACATTCTTCTTAACTTGGAGATCTCAGGGACGAAATCCTTTAAGTAAGGGAGAATGTAACACCCCGCAATTTCATAACACATTAAGATGATAAAATAAAGAATAATTAATTAAATATTTAGAATTAAGTAAAACGGACTGCGCCATTGCGTTTGTCTTGGAGTTCTGGTCAAAATAGACACCTGGTTTGCGTAAAATGGGCATCGTATGAAGAAGTTATTAAGGCTTGAAGTTTGTATACGCATAAGAGAAATATATATGAATAAAACAATACAAGAATTTAAAATATTTCAAAATCGAAGCGGCAAGGAGGGAGCGGGAAAATTCCCGCCCATGGGTGTCGACCCATGGGTCGACCCCATCAAGGGAGTGTCGACCCCTGTGTAGACCCCTAGGTCGACACACCAAGGGGAGTCGACCTCCATACGGATCTGGGTAGATTCTGCCTCCGAACTTGGACTGATTTCTAGTCTAGATTCTTTGACTGATGACTATAAATAAGACCCTATATCCATTGTTTTATTCATTCAAAAATAACCGAGAACTAGATGCTACCTTTTCCTAGACTGAAATAGCCTATTCTGCTTCTAAAACTAAAGTTAGACAAATTCAGAGATTTGTGCTTCTACATCTGCTATTATTCTTCTGTTTCTTGGATCCAATTACAGTGAGTCTACGTTATTTTTAGATATAAACACTCAAAAGATATTTTTGACATGTCTATGAATTAGATCTAAGCCTGTGGCTAATTGAATCATATCAGATCTGCCATAACCTGTGTATCTAAGTTATTTTGACATGACTATGAATTGGATCTAAGTTTATGCCTATTTATCATTTCAGATCTGCTATTATTTATAGATCTAATTTACTGTTTAGACCTCATCATGCCTGTTTATGATGACCCTATTATGTTAGAATCAGTTCTATTATCACATGTTCATCAGATCTGTTCCTATATGCCTATCGTGTCATTATGCTCAATTCTATCACTATATTCTTATTATTTGCTATGCCTATTTCTTCCATCATATGTCAATCCTGTTATTATGCTTATTTCTATTCTCTTCCCTTCTTCTTTTCCCTTTTTATTTTATATCCAGGCTACCTTCGAGCCAAGGCATACGCTGAAATATGCGAACGCATGAAATTGGGAATGAGAGGAAAATGTTGAAATTAGGGCATAACTTGTATTGGGAAATTTGGGCATAACTTGAATTGAAAACATGAATGTGGATTTGGGGCATAAACCAAAATTGTGATTAAAGACCTTAATTTGGGGCATATGGTTCATTATAAACATGACTTGGGAATGTGGCATGAAAACCTGTAATGAAATAGGGATAATTGGTTAATAGTGAAGATGCCTAGATTTACAGTAATTAAAAATTGTAACCACGCTTAGACACGAGGTTAGATTACACTTGTGGTAGAAGTCTGCCCGGACCCGCCCGGCATATCTAGCGGCTACAAGTGGTGAATCTAATGTGAGGGGTATGAATGCATAAATACGTAACGTGCTAAGACACGTGGTTAAGTCCGACTTGTGGAAGAAGTTTGCCCGGACCCGCCCGACATATCTAGCATCCACGAGTGGGGATTATCATCTTGTGTGTGGGACCCATTTCAGCCAGTAACCCATATATAGATATTAAACGAGTACTCCGAACTAGGTCAGAGTCAGGACATGCTTACTAAACTTATTGTAAGAGATCCAAAAGATGGGACGGTGTCGGACAGCGCGTTCCATCAGGCTCATGTGCGTGCATGGGTCCGCCTGCTCGAGAAGATATGATGACATGACATCAGTAGATATGGTTGTGCACATCCTGGAAATGAAGGGTTGCCACTTTAGGAAGTGATACATCCTACTATGGGACGAGCATAGGGTATCTACGGAGTAAGGAGCCAATCAATTGGGGTAGTAATTAGGGTACATCTAGACTATGGTATGTTTAGGATCCCGTTATTATCCTTAGGGGTAACTCTTGTATGTTCAGTTGGGCTGCCTGTTATTGTATGGGGTTAAACCTCTCACTAGAAGTACGCCTAAGTCAACCATCTTATGCTTGTTGGGGATCATCTTGTTCATATGATACTAGTATTGGTGCATAGAAAGAAAAGTGTTAGGGAAATGCTACTTATTTTATCCTGTTTGTCTTGTTACTTTGACATACCTGCCTTATGTGTTATTATCTACCTCTTATCCAGTTTATATGCCTATCATGATGTTTTACTTATTTATATGCTAAAAGTAACTGCACTCGCCAGACTTTATGTCTGACCTATTTTGTTTCCTCTTCTTTCTCTTCTGTTTCCCCCCAGGTTCTCAGGGTGGGAATACTCAAGCTTGATCAGGATTCTGTTTTCATCCTGCTTGGAGCTGCATAGATGTACTGCTTCGCTTCGTATCTTCTCTACTATGGCTATGTTTTTGGGGATTATGCTCTTTTCATGTTTATTGTACTCTGATGATTTTAGTACAAGACAGAAGTTCAAAATTGATGTACTGGGTTTTATGCATTTCGAACTTATGATGTAACTATGTTTTGAACCACGATGTTTTCTACTTAATAAAAGTTTTAAATTCCGATGCTATTTTATATCTGCCTTGTAATGTTTCTGTTTCTGTTTACCTATAACGCTTCATGAAACTTAATGCACTCTCTTAACGAGTGACATTAACGGACGTGGGGTGTCACACCATAGAATATTAATCTTTCTCATTGTTGTTATAGAAAACTATCTAACTCTTATCTTTGTTATTATTTGGCCCTCCCTTGCCCTATTATTGCATCCTATTTTCATTCTATTAATTTTTAACTCCATCGCCTTGTTGTGATTGTGGTTCCTCTTTTCTAGTACAATTAGTTGTAACAATAATTTTCTTAGAGAATATTCTCTCATGCCTCTGGATGTTCTCAACTAGCATCTTGAAAGGAACTTCAATGTGATCAACCAATCTCTATCGTAAGCACTCTTCGATACCATTTATGAAGTTCTAGTTCTTCCTTAGCGGAGTATCTACAAATGACATCGCATACTTAGAGAAATCTTCAAATTCAAAATATATTCTAAGATGAACATATCGCCTTGCTTTTGGTCAGCAAATATCTTAAACAAAACAGACTTATGGACTGTAGAAATGAATTTATTCTCAAACTTATCCTTAAACTCATCCCACGTAATCTGGACTTTTTGAGATGATAACAACATTCCACCTATTCACAACTATATCCTGTAGCTATCTTCAAGAGGGTTACTTTCTATAGCATCATCACTCCTAAGTCTCTAAAGGTGCGGTAATAAGTATTCAACTAGTCTTGGACCTCAATCACAAACTCGATCCTGTGAATGGCTTTCTTCCCAAGGTAGAAAATTTTATGCATAGCTTAGCAAAATCCATCCATGATGCTTATGCAAGAGCACCACTGTCGCCTACTACTACTTCTAGAGAAGTTTGATCTCTTCCAATTGCCAACTCTATCATAGTACCGAACATAGCTTTGTAATCGAGGGTAGTAACCACTGATCCATCTTCTTTCCCAACCATTCATGGAGTAGAAATTCTTTTAGAAGCATTTATAGTGTTTTGGTTCATCCTTTATGTACAACAAGAATGATTAGTCACTAGCAAAAAAAAGTCATAATGGTGCTCGAGTGTATGCTACTGTATATTATTGTATACCTTAAGTCCAGGTCATTTACAAGTACGTTCTCTCTTAAGCATGTATGCACTATTAACTTTGGCCAATCGAATATCATGGATCCGATAACAAATGTGATGACGGCCCCATACTACTTGTACAAAATACAAGGAAAGACATGTTCTACGTGTGTCAAGACGGTATTGGTCAATCGTCAAGGAAGAAACAAAGCAAAACTTGTTTCCTATCTCACAATGCATGGATAAAATATGATAATAAATATAGACAGAATTGTGGCGAGCCGTAACAAAGTGAAATCATCATCATATAATCACTGAATTATGTACTTCATGAAGTAATAGTGCCAAATACATCAAGACCTGACTACATCCTCATTACTCAAGATACTATGGATATAAAAGAAAAATATTTACAAAATAGAGTAATATGCCACAACTTCTCCAAGCTTGTCTTCTGATTAATTATCGTGTTATCAAAGCCTTCTATATAGTCTGTTAGTATTATGGAAGGTTGTTTTGGTGATAACAATCTCAGGTAGTGAACATTTTATCTTTATATATATACTAATTATTATCTAGGTATATATTGCATATAGTATAGGTATTATGCAGGATATTAATAATGAAGATCGTACAGTATCAAGATTGAAGATTCATGCTGATGATTTAAGAATGAGAGAATGAAGACTCCTAAGTTTTGAAGAGTTCAAGATTTCACAATATTATCAAGTCCTAGAATTTATGTTAAAGCTCTGGTTGCACTTATCTAGTCTCCATCCATTTCAAAAAAATATTTTTTCAGAATATTCCTATTTTTAACATCTATTTTCAAAAGTATTCGAATCCTTTTTAAACTTTCCTAGTTTTCAAAATAAATTTTCAAAGAATCTTTCAAAAATTAATATGAAATTTTAATTAACTTTACTTCTAAACATTTTTATATTTATACTTCTATTTTGATTTCAAATAATTTGATATTATATTTTTTTCAAGGTACTTACTTTGGTTTTTATCTTCTAGTTATATTATACATGGTTTTCATACTAAAAGTCTAATTTCAAAATAATTACTTTGGCATTTACATTTATATTTTGATTTTGATATTATACTTTATTCTTTGGTTTTAATTAAGATTTTGAATTTAAACTTAATCATTTTGATTTAATAATACTATTTTTCATATTGGATTATGCACAGTTTTGACATACATAAATATGATATTTTTACATAAATTCTCTTAAATATTTTAAATAAGTTTTGTATGTTTGAAATATGTATTTACTACGTTTAAAAAGTTTTAAAAGGTTTCAAATCATTATATATAAGTTTAAAATTTTAAATCAATTTCAAAACAAACTAATTTTCAAAATGAATTAAGGTAGGTAGACATGTCCTCCAAAGTATGTCGAAATAGTTCAGTAATTTTTAAATTTCAATTTTGAATGGAAGTGTCTATTCGCCATAACCATTCATGAACTGTCATTTCTCTTCACCCCAATATGTATCATTCTTACATAAAACAAAATTTTAATTTCTCACTCATACTTCTTTCTCCCTTTACTAAATTCTAACAAATCTAACTTATACTCTGCCGATTTTCAGGTCGAATCAAGCCAATTATTATCCAGTTTAATTCTACATCAAACTCTCTTCTTGCTACAAGTATAAATGCAACCTAGAGTTACAGAAGCAATTATAATCAAGATCGAAAGATCCAGGCTTGCATTCTTTGTACAAACAAATCAAAAATACTTCGGGTGTGACTAGATAGCCCTAAGTCTAGTTGGGTTTGATTGTGATTGGTAAAAAAAGCAATTGAAAGTTACTTTTTCCCCATAAATCAAGTTAGGCGTGACTTGTAGCCCATGAAGTTGGCTTTCCCATATGTTTAAGAATCTGAAGGGTTTCTTAATATGGCCTTGAAATCAAGTACTGTGATTGTTGATGGTAAGTAAAGACTATATGTAGTGTGGAACTGGTTGTAGGAGAACTTCAAACCAATATAGAAATCTTGGTGTGTTCTCTCTTTTACTGCATTAATTTTACTTGCATTTTATTTCTTTATTTGATTCTGTGGTCGTTATGCACATACTACTAATCATGTTTCAAAAGATTTCTAAAAGATTCATAAACATAAATAAACACTATTCACCCCTTATTATGTTATTCTAGCCTTAAGATTCTTAATCCACATCACTTTCATTTGGTACCAAAGCACTGCTTTTTAAAAATTTCATAATCTAATTTTTGAAAAAGTTATTAAAAATGATAGTTTTTGATCAAATTATTAACATTATTTTCATATGGATATGTCACATAATCATTGCAATATTACTATTTGTATTTACATGTATTTATTTTGAAAAGTTACTTGATATTTTAAAAAGGTATTATTTGCAGGAGCAAACATGTTACATGACAATCGATGGAAAGACGTCTAGTGATAAAGTACTTCAAATAAAATAGAATAAGTGGATATTATGTAGTGGATACTCGAGGAATATAATAAAATCCATAGATTTTGAAGGACATTGTTTATAAAGATGATAGACGGGTTAATTTTAGAGACAACTCCAAAGAACCGCGCCCACCCTTATTTTAAACAATCAAAATCTTGAACATGCCATTGTCTTTCCACTTTGTTTCCTCGCATAGGGAAGCCCGTTCCATCAAACTATTCATCGCAATAGTCGTTTTCCTGTTTTGCTCAAAACCAGCTTCCACGGTCTTTGAACAATTTCGAAACTGAAGAAAAGACGAAGAGTGTCTTCGCTTGCATTCTAGCAAAAGGGATAAAGAAGATCCACCCCATACCTCTTGTATATAAGTTAATTTTCATGTTCAACGAATCTGTAAAGACTTTCCATGGTAACATGTTGTTCAGTTCAAGGTTGTGCTGTAGCCAAATTCTTTTTTCCCAACTAAAGTTCAGCAGCACGGAGGAATCCACAAGTATGTTGCACATGTTATCAGTTTCGAATTTAGATTCTATACCAAACCATGTTATGGTATACCAACCTGCTCTTTCATTTTGCATGTCGACCTTCTATATAATAGTGGACCAGAGGTACCTAATTGCTTGATTGCTCGAATATGGAAGGGAGATTCAACCAATATTGATGTAATCGAAAGCTTTGGGTCGATCGCGTATTCCTGTTTGCCTCATTTTGCCAAGGATTAATCCCAGTTTGGACCATATGAATCATGCCAGAAACCAACTTTAACATTCAGTGCTACACTGCATTTGATTAAAGGCAGACAAAGTGGGTGACTCTTTAAGATGCTATGCAAGGTCCAACTGCAACTCACTGGTATTTTCATTGTCCAGAATCTTTATTGTGAGGCATATGCTATGCAAAGACCATTCAACCCATGTGTTGTTCTTCTTACTGAGGAGATCATCTAAGTTCCTTGCAAAAGAAGCCTTGTCCCAGAGAGTTAAGTTGTGCATATCGAGCCCCTTTCTCTTTTCGCTGCTCGAGTTTGGAAAAGGCACAGGGCACTAGCTTTAATTAGGGAGTGCACTGAGCCATGCCAAATGCAGTGAAGCATCAAACTTCTGATCTTATGGATGAGCTTGTTGGGTAATATAAATGTTCTAGAATGGTAGACTTTCATTGACAAAATTACGGATTTGGTCAACATTAACCAACCTTCTTGACTTAACAGCCTATTCGTCAACCCTCCATTTTGTGGATTATTTTCTCATAAAGTGTGGCATGCATTGATTCTTGGTAATTCGGGCTATAGGACGAGGATGCCAAGTGTGACACCTACCCCAAGACCCTCCATAATAAAGAGCGGAGATTAGGGCTGGTAAGGGATGATCGTTCATAATTTCGTATTAGACTAGTATTGAATACGTCGTTTGAACATATAAAATTTTCTTCTCCTATCTCAAGTGGATCGACATAATGATCAACACATCTAATATTAAACTATAATGACCGAAGATCGTATTCAGAACAATACACAACTCGTCGCAGTTAATAAATCACAGAATAATAATTACATGTAGGTACAATTACAAAAATACAACATATACATGAACCATACATGAATAAAACATCTCCAAAAGAATAAAGGTGCAACGATTCGAATACATTAATACTCAGCTATGAGGTTGCTTCAGGTAGGGAATCCAAAGATAAAAATGCTAGAGCCAAGCAAACAACCAGCTAAACCTGAAACAATTCGGTTTCAGCCAAGCACTAACACGCACAAGTCAGTCTAGTTTACAAATCAATTAGAATATAATAGGTGAAATATGAATTATAGATAAGCATTTGATTTTACACAACAGGGATTGTATAAGCCCAAATCATCAATTGATTAACAGGATTCTCAAGGCTTGACAGCCTATAAGATTCCAGGACAACATAAGAAAAAGCGAACGGGATTTAACTTCATCAAAGAGGTGCTAAACTTCAAGCTAAGCACCAATGTGTAACATCAAGTAGTGGAATCAACGCTCCAACAAAACAACATATACTCCCACTTAAGTGTTTATTTAATTTAACATAATCATCATACATAAATAAATACCAATCAGCTCTAAGGTTATGATTGTTTCAATTTCAACAAACCAATATGTATAAGATCCAAAACATCAAACATAACAATACAACAAGACATGAAATGATGGTCTGAAACTACAAGGTCAATGATATCATCAAAACATCAGTTTGGAATCAAATCTCGAAAGTAAATATAATCGTATAATCAAAATCAGCAAACATCAACATTTGAATCCAAAAAAAAAAGTACATTAATAATAATAATAATAATATAGATCTGAAACATCAAATATTGCACATGCAAATAGCTCCGCCACGAGCTTTGCTAAGTACCATACATATATCTACTGCAATCCATCTTAATCGAGTGGGCTTTACTATGTACGACCCGTCTCGGTCGAATACAGCTTCACTACGACCCGCCTTGATCAAGTGTAATATTACTACGGTCCATCTTGGTCAAATATGCTTCCACCACAGCCCGTCTCGATCAGGTGGCCTTCAACAAACATCAAACAACTTTGTATGTATATTTATGTACGTACGGGACCCAACAGCCTTTGGTACTGGCAATAACAATAGGATGTGTCATAGATTTACAGATAAAAATTGTACAGATTACTATAAAAATCGGGCTCCCTTGCCAAAATAAATAATGACACAAGTTATAATTAAGAATTTTTTTAATGATTTATCAGTATGGTATCACTCATAGCAAAGTGAAAAATAGACCTATTATGATATCTGAAACTTAATCATGGAGGGTAAGACAATAAGTAAAGCTCAGCCATATGATTGGGGTAGGAGTCTAACTAGATTTCGGGTTTGAAGGGCCTAATAGCAGATAGAGATATCGTGGTGATAGATGGGGGATCAAAAGAATAAAGTGTAGAAAGCCTTTAGGAGAAGTTTCAAGGTTGTCATGGAGGTAGTTTACGAGTTAAACCAGGTTTAAGATTTAATAGATGTATCCAAAAATTATGATTTGTGTTTTCTTTCCATTTAGTAATATCAATATGTACATAAATGCTATGTATTGGTTGTTGTATTAGTTAGTTCTTATTAGTATTTTTTTTCTACATCTCTGTAATGATCACTAAAAAAGAAACTAAACAGTGAGTGTAAACAAGAAGCTAAAAAATAAAAAGAGAAACTAAAAAAAACAAATCTAACTATAAAGGTAAAAGGCGGTTACAATAATAAGAAATGAAAAATTGAAGAGAAAAAGACATTCTTCCATAAAAAGTTTGGAGAATTTTAAAAGATAATTTTCCTTATGTAAACTATGCTTGAAAAAAAAATAGGATTTTAATAAAGCACTGAGAAAAGTTGTAAGAATGGGGAAAGGGTTGCGTAAAATGAAGTGGAAAATGCAGAATTTTTCAGCTCTTACCTTTTCTAACGTAAGAAATCGAATTTGGATTTTTTTTTTTTGAAACTTGTAAATTAAAAATTCTGTAATAGGGTTTTGGACTCAAAAATTTGTTGAACTATACTTTTATTATGTACAAATGCAGAAAAAATTGGGTGAAAAGCTATTTTGTTTTTTATAATTTTGCATTCATGTAAAATTAAAAGTACATTTAGGATGCTGGCATCATGTTTTGAAAAGAATTTTCAAAGAAAAGTGCAGGAGGTACTGGTGAGAAATTCACATACATTCATATATTTCATGATGTGATACACTTTGCGTAATGACACGAATGATTGCAAAATTTGGATGTACACTAATAGATGTGATTACATAAGTGAATGCGACGTATTACATGGTTTTACCTTATCGAATTTCGAGAACGAAATTCCAAATGGATGAGAGAATGTAACACCCCGCATTTTTCAGAATAAATAAATAATATAATTTGATTATAAGCAAAGGAAAATAAATATTTTTGGAATTTTTTTAATATGGCTTCAAAACTTTTACCCTTGCATCCATGACAATTTTCTGATTAATTTACGTATGTAAAATGTTCGAACAAAGTTCGTAAGGAAAAATTATTGACGTTCGAAGTGCCATATTGCAAAATAATTATACATGTAAACGAGCGAATATATATTTTATTTTATAAATATAGAAATGAATATATTTCAGAGATAATGCACATTTGAATTTGAAAAATGAAACATGCAGAATAAATAGGAATTAAATGAAAAGTTTACATTATGTAAGCATAACATTACAAGGTAATAAATAGAATTAGTTGTATATATAAATTAATTAGAAAATTTTCACAAACACAGTGGTAAAAGTTTTGAGGCCATATTCTAACAGTTCCAATTATATTTATTTCTCTGTTCATAATCAGATTATATTATATATTTATTTTGAAAAATGTTGGGTGTTACTAGACTAGAGAAAGGAAACCAATACCTCATAGGTTGCATTAGTCCTTTATCGAAAAGTCGGGGTCAAAGAGTAGCAAGTAATGTTGCTTCACTATAGAATGAAGGATAGACTTACTTGTCATTGAACCATTTTTACCAAAGAGTGATTGGATTGGGTTCATCCAAGACCCAAAGTGTCCTTTTTTATTTTGGAGAACCAAGACATCCCTTTATGTTCTATGACATGAAAACTAGTGTATGGCGTATTGTTGCTTCATCAGAGAGCGACATGGTTGACTTGCTTTCATTGATCTTCTCTCACCTGAGAGTGGCTGGATTGGGTTCAACTAAGCTCAAAGTGACCGTATCAAACGAGTTATAGCACCGCTATGTACCCCAAGACTTGGGACTAAAGTGCAAAGGGGTGGACTTCCACCGAAGAGTGCATGATCAAATTACTCAATTGTTAATTCCTTTTTTCCAGAAACAATTGTAATGGATTTAACAAGCATCTACAGAGACTAATTCTTAACCCAATGAGGTCATAAATGTGATAAGATCCACAAAGATAGGATAAGTGTTGGCTTTCCCACGGATTCGGACATCATCTTGGCATCAATACAAGCTTGGATTTAGTTGTGGATTTGCTAAACGATCTGGAGATATTGTGGACTTAAACTTAACGAATGATTTGGTAAGATCAGAGACATGAATTTGAATTTGGTTATCGGCTTGAAACAGTTGCGGGACTTATCATTTATCTAAAGAGATTATTGATTTGGCTTGACATTGTAATGGATTTCAAGCTAACTAACTTGGACACTTACAGCTTATGGACTTTGGAATTGTTGCAATACAAAACACACATTCCACAACAAGATATGTTTTGGGAGGCAAGAGTTAACCCGCGTTTTACAATTTTGTTATACATCGGACTTGGACACGTGGTTTGTTAGTCATCATAGTGGATTGCCCGAAGAGATGATTGTATGGATCAAACTAGAGCATGGACAATGATTTAGAAATAGGGATGACCGGATTGACTCGAAGAGGGCATTGGAAATTTCCCAAGTATCTAATTGCATAAGGATGGAATTTGGGATGGAGCAACTTGGATTGATGTGAAGTGACAAGCCCCATGAAGAGTTCGGATCTGCATCATTCATGGTACTTCATAGGACTTAACCACCCAACTCGAAATGCGGGTTGGATCGACTCAAATGAAATGAAGTGTGATGGATAAGAGCACAACATTTCGGATTAGCTCAACCGAATGACATCACGTTGACTCAAGCAAAACGAGGAAAAGGAAGGAAAGTCGCGAACCAGATCGGTTTTCCCTTGGTTGAACTAATCGCAATTGCTCGGGATCGGTACTGGTTTGAATTCTAACTTATGGTGATCCAGTCCACACCCATAGGATTTGGTCATCTCAACTACTCTAACTTCTTTGATGAATTTTTGGCCAGTTTGAATTAAACTCCAGTTATAAATGGGAAATCAATGGCATTGGAAAATGGATCTTCTTCTTTTCTCTAAACATGGAAGCTCTATCATTTTGTATAGAGCAATAATTATATTTGGTGTCAACAGTAGAAATAAGATCTCTTCAGGTGGATGTAGGAGTTTGTCGAACCACCGTAAAATTCCCGCAATCCTTTTTATTTTCAGTATTACTATGTCCTTTCACTATGATAAACTTCCTCGAGGTTTTGCCCTTGATATTCGCTTGAGTTTTCAGATGTACGTTGATGTAGAACTTGTGAATTAGGTTAATAACAATAAGTGACACGTGGAGAACAAAGAGAGGGTGATGACACATTACCTTTTTTAACATTCTATACTGGTTATTCCCCAGTTTTTATTTTTTTACTTATAAATTTCTCAATTTTTGTTTGACGTTCATATCCTTTTGGTTCATGATTTCTTGTTCCAATATTTCTGTTTTTTGCTGTTTTAACTTTATGTAATGGAAAATAGTGCATCTTAGTAGAAATATACTCCCTATGGTTCACAATATAAGATGTTTTAAGTTGTATGATTTGTTTCAAAATATAAGATGCTGTAGCTTGTTATTCCTATTTCATTCTTAATCTTTAATAAATGTTAGAGACTCAACGTTTGTTTCACGAATTTTTATGTATGAAAATAGGAATGATAATTAGGTTGCACGTAAAAAGGTAACTTAATTTATGGGACCCACTTAATTTAAGTATGGACTAAAGTGTCAATAATTTTTTCCTTAAATCCTGTGTAAATTTCTAAAACATCTTACATTATGAATCAGAGGGTGTATTTAATATTCATGATTTTAGTAACATTGATGACATCAAAGAATATGACAAAAATTTCATACTCCTTTTGTTGCTTTGAAAACGTTTTCCCTAATAAATGCTACTTTTTCCATTTCCCACTTCTGTAGCTTTTTTCTGTTTTGGTTCAAGCAATTGCGAATTCATTTATTTCCCCTTCTATTATAAAAAAATGAATATTAGGGAGGCATTCTTAAAATTAAACGTAACTATAAGTGGACCCCTCCCTACATTTACATGCAAAAGGGGTTTTGATTTTCTTGTAGCAATTTATGTTAGTGTTTTTGCGTTGTTACTTAATATTTTCTTTAAAACTGTGAACATTGACGGAAGATTACTAACAAAAAAAATTGTAGAAATATTTGCATTTATTATGAATAAGTACAGACAAATCTGTAATTATTCACATAATGTATTGCATGTAATAAAAAATGATAAAAAATATGCAGAAATGTCTGCACTTATTGTGAAAAAGTGAAGGCATATCTGCAAATATTTTACAATATCATATAAACATGCCTTAGCGTATAGAAAAATTGTAGACATTTCTACGATTTTTCTGTTTAGTTGCTTCATTTTCTGCAATTTTACTAGAAGTGATATATTTTTCATTTGAATGCAATATTCATCATTTTTTAATAATGTTTCTGCAATAGTGTGATATTTGAGTAAGTGTAGACATTGAATTTGAAGGTTTGAAACAACAAACAAAAATTACATAAAATCATGCAATGTTTTTTATATAATTACTACTATGTCTGCAATTTTATGAAAAATTGTAGGATTTCCTACGTTTTGACTGATTTTTTTTTGTTTTTAAAGTTTTTTTTGTACATTTTTTATAAAGTTTGATAATTTTATTACATTGACTTTTGATGTTTTTTTTATGATTTTGAAAAAAAGACTTAATTTACAAAGTTTTAAGAGATTGAGTTTTAGTGTATTTTGAAACTTAGCAGGAACCTTAGCCAGATTGTTCTTATAAAAAGTTGTAGATGCTTCCATTTCGTTACAAACTATTGAAACTGAATTTTATTTTGGCTTTTTTTCCACATTGCGCTTCCTTTTGTAACAAGATAGTTTAAATAATTTAATCTTGTAGTAAGTTCTTTTTGGATGACATTTAGTTTAATGTTTGTAGTTTCGATATTCACTCTTATAAAAATGCAAAGAGTGTTTGTATATCTTGTAAAGAGGTCGTTTTAGAAAACGAAGTTAAAACAGAAAATAATTTTTATTTAATTTTCTTATTTTTGAAAGTAATGGCACAACAAGAGGTAACTTATTTCTTCGTGTTCCTCAATCCCCTTTTGTCGTCTCCTTTATCATTCTCCCATATCGATTTGTGTTTTATTCAAAGAATAAATATTATCCGAAACTTATTATTTTAAGTTGTATATTTCAAACAAGTATATTATTCAAATCCACGCTTGCGGCGTAAATTGTTCAAAACAAGATTATAAACATTCACTTAAAACATTGAATCTTAATTAAATTTTTATATTTTAATATGTTGAAATTATCAATTTGTTACATTCTCCCCCACTCAGCGCTTTCGTCCTCGAACCCCACTCAGCGCTTTTCGTCCTCGAAAAGGAAACTTCAAATAATTTTAAGTCTACATATATAACTTTTCAAATACCTTCATATAGTTCAAAACTTATTAGAAAAAAATGTTTAGTCTTGAAAATTTAAATATGTTATATGTGGTATCAGAGCTTGAGATTCGTTGGAGATCCAATCATCCATCTATTCTACATGTGCAGTTATCCCCACTTCTATCAGTTATTCATGTTTTAGTAAGTCTCTGTATTCAGTTTTCCGCTGTATCTATATTTATGTACTCTGATATCATGTAAATTTAAAAGATTTTGTAATATTGCATAGTTTTTTCTTCTGCTAAGAGATGTTCTGTGTTTTGTATCTATGATGATTTATATTTCAATTTCATGAGCAATAACAATCTGTCGTTTTGAACGATTTAAGTTAGTTTAACTATCGACTTAGAGCAGGAAAAAAGATAGGTCGTTACATATGTAGATTTTATTAAAGTCTTGCTAAGTCAACTAAATCTTTACGCTAAATTTTTTTAACACCCTTTTATTTAAAATAAGTTTACTTAAGATTTAATTCGAGAAAAATTCTTTTGAACACTCTTTATACAACAAAAAATAAATAAATTACACTTAATTGTTTCCAAGATAAATTATGGGTACAAACATATTTAAACACAAAGAACTGAACCTTTTATTTCATTACAAATATTTTACATCAGAGTTACAGTGAATCGGAGTATACCATAAGCTCAGCGGAAACACTTGCTCTCAACAGAAGTAGAAAAACCAAAACTAGACTCTAGCTCCAATCAGAAACCAGCTCTAAAACTAAACCTGCAAACTAAACTACTAGCTGCCCATGCAAAATTATGTGCAGCTAGTAGTTTGGTTTGCAGGTTTAGCTTCAGAGCTGGTTTCTAACTGGAGCTAGAGTCTAGTTTTGGTTTTTCTACTTCCGCTAAGAGCAAGTGTTTCCGCTGAGCTTATGATATACTCTGACTCATTGTACCTTTAATGTAAAATATTTATAATGAAACGAAAGGTTCTGTTCTTTATGTTTAAATATGTTTGTACCCATAACGGCGCGCCTTTGCCTGATTTTTGCCCGCCTTTTTGTTCGATTCTCGCTGGTAATTAAACCAACTTAAATCGTTCATAAAGACGGATGTTTATGGGTACTAACATATTTGAACACAAAGAACAACACCTTTTATTTCCTTATGAAGTGTTTATATCAGAGTTACAATAAAATCAGAGTATACCATAAGCACAGCAGAAACCGAATTCTCTCAGCGGAAGAAGTAAACCAAAATAGAACTCAAGCTCCAAACTGAATACAGCGCTGAAACTAAACCTGCAAACTAAACTATTAGCTGAAGGGGAGAAAAGGAGCGATAATCTATGGTTTGCGGTGTGAAGAATGGTGAGGAGGTGGCTCGCGAGGCTTCAGGTGAGGTGGGAAGAGCTGGAATTCAGGCCGAATGGAAAGCATGGAGTAGTTGCAGCTTCACTGTACAGATTGGGTGTACTAGAGGAGATGGGTTGTTGACTGGCTGCGGTGAGTTGAGTGTAGAAAGGGGAGTGACTTGGCAAGCTGAGTTTTTCTGCTCTGACCATCTCCTGCTCCTAGCACGCTGGCCATCACTATTCCCTACCACCTCCTCCTTCGTCTTCCCTAAACTATTATTATTTGTTGTTGTTAATTTTGAAAACTAAAAATGCAAAATAAAATATAAACCATACATCACATTAGACTTTTAAACCTTGTTTTTAGTTGTATTGTGATTTATGACATGAAATCACATATGTTAATGAAGATTGATTTGATTAATTGATTGGTTGATTGATTGTTGATTAATTGATGGGTTAATTGATTAATTGATTGTAACATAGAAGGAAAGAAATGAATAATTTTATTCAGGATATATTTCCGAGGGGTAATTTGGATATTTGCCTAGGTCTTTTATTCTCCTATATTAGCAGCATTCAGGATTGGATTAAGAGCATATGATTAGGACCGAAATAGTTAATCCAAAGGTTTCCACTGTTCTTCATTGTTCTCCTTCTCCAACTAAAGTTGTATTCTTCTAAAATTCTTTCCCTATCTCAATAAGGTTATTGATTCTTGTAATTTTGTTTATTTTTTGTTGTAGATCCATTGTATGTAAACAAAATTTGTATTGTTGAATCAATAAAGAGGGTGGTTGGGTGGGATATCTTGTTTGCGCGTGTGATTTCATATCTGTGTTGTTTTTTCATAGAAATCATCTTTAAGTATTTAGGTGAATAAGATCTCAGTCGCTTCCACAAAGGTGCAATTTTCCTAACAATTGAAAGAAAAAATATATGATATCTTGTAAAAAAAATTTACAAGATAATTTTCCTAACAATTGGAATATTTTGTTTGGTTGTAGATACATTGTATGTTGACAATATCTGTATTGTTGAATCAGTAAAGAGGGTGGTTGGATGGAATATCCTGTATGCGCACGTGATTTCATATCTATGTTGTTTTTTCATAGAAATCATCTTTAAGTATTTGGGTGAATAAGATCCCGGTCGCTTCCGCAAAGGCGCAATTTTCCTAACAATTGGTATCGGAGCCAGATCATCGCAAAGCTTAAAGTGAATTTCGGATTGAAAAAAAAATCATTTTTTGATGTTGGATATGATGGCATTTCCAAAGATGACTATTTTTGACGGAAGAAATTGGGAAATCTAGAAGCCTAAGATGGAGGGTGTTCTTTACCTCAATGATCTTCATGATCCGATTGATGGAGATAGGATGAAGCCCTCGGGTGTGGATGAGGGAACATGGAAGAAGATGTATAAGAAGCCGATTGCCTTGATTCGGCAATGCCTTGATGATTCGGTATTCCATCATGTGGCTGGTTGTGAATCCGCGAAGGATTTATGGGACAAGTTGGTATATTTATACGAGTCGAGGAGTGCTACAAGTAAGGTTTTTCTAGTTCGAAAGCTTGTTCAGCTGAGATTGGATGAGGAGAAGTCTGTTGCAGGGCACCTGAATGAATTTCAAGATGTGATCAACCAATTTGCAAATCTAAATGTCAATTTTGATGATGAGTTGTAGGCTCTTTTGCTGATTAAGTTCGCTTTCAGAAAGTTGGGAAACATCGGTTGTTTCATTAAGTAACTCCAATGCTAGTGGAGCTATCTCTTTGGAAACGATACGAAGCAGCTTTTTGAATGAAGAACTAAGGAGAAAAGGGTCAGGATTGAAATTTGTTTGAGGTAAGGCTATGGTAGCAAAGGACTCAGGGAAAGATACAAGGTGGAAGAAGAAAGGGGCTAATGATAAAGGTGCCATCACTTGTTACTATTGTAATAGCATGGTCACATACGCAAAGATTGTGATGGCCCGCCCTACACCAGCCGACATTTCCAATGAAAATGCATTGTGCCAATGTCCAACTAGCACGGGACGGTCGTCAAAAGAAAGGAAAACGGAAGGGGTTTGAAACTATGAATCATCAAAGAACCTGTTGTATATCTCATAACACATGGAACAAAATATAATAATAACATAACTTGATATAAAACAGGCGAGACAGCCCATAAGATGAAAACTAAACCATCGTAGCAGCGTAAAATTCAAATACAGCTTATGATCCAAATCATCACTATTACAACTTTTAAAACTGTCTCTAAAGCAAAATAGGAAGGTGCATTACTAATGCCCAAAGTAGTGACCAGCAATAACACAGGGAGAATATATGGGAACGATATTTGTAAGCCTCCTGCTCATCTCCGGACAGCTACTCGTGCATAACCAACTAACCTGTCTTTAGTCTGCTCGTTTAGGAGTACCCAGAGTAATAAGAAGAGACATAAAACTCTGGGTTAGACAAAAGTCTGGTATGAGCGATAAGCAACAAAAACAATACAATAACAGGTATACATAACCATACCTGAATCTGGACCTGCAACCAAAGAGTTAGCACAACAGGATGTACAACACTCTAAGGTGACACTAACACACGGTGAGAAAATAATGGGGAGGGGTGTGCATGTCATGTTGATAGCAAACATCAAACATAGCAATCATCCTCACATCTCTCACTCAATGCGTAAAGTATACGATATCTACTACTTTGATCACCCAATCCTTTGTTACGATCAGTCTACCGCATGGAGTCATAACAGCTCCACTGCACTGATCCATAACCACTAATACTTTTTTATGTCCATTCTGCCCCATGGAGTCTTGACAACTCCACTGCACTGACTCATAGCCCTGTTACGATCACTTTGCCCTATGAAGTCATAACAACTCCACTGCACTGATCCATAGCCAATATCTATCTCTCAACGGTGAGTCAAAGCTATAGACATCGATAACCCCTTTGCACACGTCCCGCAGCAAAGCCCAACTCATGAAGTTGACTCGTTGGTTCCCATCTGGACCCTGAGTAACAACTTCTCATTTGGACTACCTTTGCAACTCGGGTTTGGTCTCCCCCGGATTGGTTCGGAAACAAGCTTCCATTCGGATCGGTCTCTCTTCCACCTTCGGTTCGGTTCGGTTGGGATTACCCCCATCGGGTCGGGTCTGGCCCCTCAGTTCATGATGTTCTCTCCAGAGCGTCGGGTCATGACTCCAACTTCGGATTGTGAGTCTCTTCGGGTCGGGATTCTCCATTGGCTCGTGGGTCAAGCTTTCATCGATTCTAGTTCGAGCTCCGGGTCGGTCGTTGTCTTCGGTTCGGGCTCGTGGAGGATGCATCGGTTCGTGGTGCAACACTTCAAAGGAGTGGCTCATGGAAAAAGGGGGCTTCATGAGCGGGTCGGTTCGTGCCTCCTTCCACCGATCCGATCCAGTTCATACAATTTCCTGCAGCGTTTTCCTGTGACTTTTCCAAGAATTGTTTATGCCATATGACGGCGTTTTCGACCAATCTAACTTCACTAAGCAATCATAAAGAATTCCAAACAGCAATAGTAACATATAGGATCAATCAACAAGGTCAAAACATCAAGCATAGAGGTTATTATCGATCAAACATACCCAAAACCCATGGTTTTCCCCTTAATCATGTTTATACATAACTAATGATAGAATTAGCAAAACTTACCCAAATTTCCCCAAATTTCTATCAGTGCCCTAAAATAATATTTAAGAATTTTTACATATTTTTCCAGAATTTTAGCATGCATAATTTCGTTAACTAACACCAATCACCCTTAATTAGCTGTAATTAGTGAAAAACAATGTAAATCGCTCACTTAACCACAAATAAAACTTTAGATCTGAAACTCTACTGTTTTGGGGCGTTTTCCAATGCAACATAGTAGCTCCAACTCTGATTTGACAATAATCTTCCTTGATTTGATGTTGATTAGGCTAATATATGCTTAAACGGTGATTTGGGGTTGATTTAGAAGGTGGAGGCCATGGCTAGAGTTAGAGAAATGTTTTAGGCGGCTGAAAAATGAAATAAAATCGTTTCCTAACTGATTTCAGTCTCCCTATAACCCAAATCCCGAAATGGGTTATGGGTCTAGCTGCAATCACCCTAATTAGGCCCGGTTAGCTGTTTTTCACCTTTCAAACCTTATTTCAGACATATCTCCCAAATACTAAGTCCGTTTGACACATGTGACCACTCTACGAAAAGGTAAACCATCATTCGAATCCAATGGAACAGGTTTTAGGTCAAAATTCCTTACCAATCAAAAGTTATAGGTGAAACAAGATTCACCAGGGGCAAAACGGTCATTTAAAAATCGGCAAAAATCTTGAATATGGGAAATGACCCCAATAATCGATCCCCAAAGTTACACGACCGTACTTCATATGAAAAAGAAATAAATATTCTTTGATTATTCGATACGTAGAATGTGAGTCGTTGCACTCTCCCCCCTTAAGAAATCCCCCCCCCCCCCCCCCGAAATTCCTTAACCAAAAACATACAAAGGTGTTCCACATGCCTATCAGTCATTCACAAACAATCAAACATACATAGCAACATAACAAGCTTATCCTAGCATGCAGTTTACTAACAAGAGGATAACTAAATGGTCGTTAAAATCTTACCAGGCAAAGAGTTCTGGATACGTCTTCCTTATGCTCTCCTCTGTTTCCCAAGTACAGTCATTCTCATTATCGCCCCCACTGAACCTTGACCAGTTTCACCGCCTTCCTTCAAAGTTGCTTCGTGTCGTACTCGACAATACGGATCAACCTGCGGTTCCCAACCGCCTCGGGTTCTTCTTCGATGTCATCCAACTGATCCGGTGAAATATTCATATCGGGGTTGTGCATGAACTTCCTTAATTGGGAAACATGAAATACGTTGTGAACTCTCGCCATCTTGTAAGGTAATCCAACTTTATATGCTAAATTCCCAACTTGTTCGAGAACTGGGAATGGACCAACAAATCTTGGTGCTAACTTGCCTCTCCTACCAAATCGAATCACGCTCTTTAACGGAGAAATCTCTACAGACACCAAGTCGCCAATGGAGAATTTTAAATCTCTTCGCCTCTTATCAGCATAACTCTTCTGCCTATCTTGGGCAGCCTTCATTCGTTGTTGGATAACCTTGATCTTGTCTGAAGTTTCTCTTATTACATTTGGCCCAAGCACAAATTTCTCATTGATTTCCAACCAATATGATGGTGAGTTGCATGATCTTCTGTATAAAGCTTCAAATGGAGCCATACCAATACTGGACTGATAACTATTATTATATGTGAATTCAACCAGATGTAAATGGCCATCCCATGACCCTCCAAAATCTAATATGCAAGCTCTCAAGAGATCTTTTAATACTCGATTCACACTCTCTGTTTGACCATCGGTTTGAGGATGGTACGCGGTACTGTGATGTAATTCTGACCCTAAAGCCTCTTGTAAGCTCTTCCAAAATCCACTAGTAAACAACGGATCTTGGTCACTCACAATGCCTTTGGGCACTCCATGGAATCTCACTACCCACTTCAAATACAGTTCCGCTAACTTATATGCTGTTCTATTCGACTTAACGGGTATAAACCTTGCACTCTTGGTCAATCGGTCCACAATCACCCAAATATTATCATGGCCCAATCTATCCTTGGTAACCCATCAATGAAATCCGTTGAGACTTGTTCCCATTTCCACTCGGGAATTTCCAATGGTTGCAACAAACCACTAGGCTTCTTTTGTTCTATTTTAACTAGCTGGCAGTTCATGCATTTGGATATAAACTTCCCAACGCCTCTTTCCATTCCTTCCCAGTAGTAGGTCTGCTTCATGTCTCGATACATTTTGCTACCACCGGGATGTATAGTCAGTTTTGAGTGATGACATTCTCTAAGCACTTCATCTCTCAATCCATTGACATTGGGCACAACTAGTCCCCCATTCTTTCTAAGCCATCCTTCTCGATCAAGCCCATATTTGTTCATCTCCTTACTGTCGATTACCATCTCTAACTTGGAGATGATTTCTAATAGATTAGGATCGTCCCTCTGACTGGAACCAATCCGCTCAGTCAAAGTGGGTCTAATCGTTAGACTTGCTAACATCTCTGGATCCAATTCACACTTTGGTATGAAATCGTACCCTGCGATATACTCCAGTTGCTTCCATTCAAGAAACATAACCCCAAAACTGGCATGTCTCCTACTCAATGCATCGGCTACCGCATTGCACTTTCCATGTGTATATGTGATATCGAAATAATAGGAAGCCAAGAATTCTAACCATCTTTGCTGTCGGAGATTTAGATCCTTCTGAGAGAAGAGATACTTTAATGACTTATGATCGGTAAACAACTCGAATCTTTCTCCCAAGAGATAATATCTCCACATCTTCAATGCGAATACGATCGTTGCCAATTCCAAATCATGGGTAGGATATCTTTTCTCATGCGGTTTCAGTTGCCGACTAGCGTAAGCTACGACTCTTCCTCCTTACATCAATACAACACCTAGTCTGGTACCACATGCTTCCGTGTGTACTGTCATCTCTTCATTCCCTTTAGGAATGACTAACACTGGCGCACGCGTCAACTTTTCCTTTAGACTCTTGAATGCATTTTCACACCTTTCTCCCAAATGAAAGCTTAATTCCTCTTGGTCAACTGAGTTAACGGTGTCGCTATCTTGGAGAAGTCTTGGATAAACTTACGATAATATCCAGCTAATCCCAAGAAACTTCTTACGTCTGTTGCATTCTTGGGCGTAGACCAATCTTGTACCGTAGCCACCTTCACAAGGTCCATGGCAATACCATTCTCTAAAACAACATGGCCCAAGAAACTCACTTCCCTCCTCCAGAAGTGACACTTAGAAAATTTCGCTTTCAATTGGTGTTTTCTCAACACCTCCATCACTATCCTCAAATGTTCCTTGTGTTCTTCCTCTGTCCTCGTGTAAACCAAGATATCGTCTACGAACACAAGAACAAACTTATTCAATTGATCTCTAAAAACTCTATTCATAAGATCCACAAAATACGTTGGTGCATTGGTCAACGCAAATGGCATGACCAACAACTCATAGAACCCAGACGGCGTCCGAAAGGCCATTTTAGGAATACTCTTGGCTGCTACTCGGAGCTGATGAAATCCCATCGCGAGGTCCAACTGGGAGAACACTCTTGCTCCTTCCAGTTGATCAAACAAATCATCTATCCGTGGAAGAGGATAATCATTCTTCCTAGTCACTTTATTCAACTCGTGATAGTCCACACATAAACGTAGAGAACCATCTGCCTTGGTAGCAAATACAACTGGTGCTCCCCACTCGGAAACACTCCTTCGGATAAATCCCTTCTTCAAAAGATTGCTTACTTGCACCTCGAGCTCTCGCTGCTCCCTTGGCGCCATACGACGAAGTGGCATTACTATAGGTCTGGCATCTTTCACTAAATCAATACGGAACTCAATCTCTCAGTGTGATGGAAGTCCGGTCACTTCCTCGAAGATATCCGGATACTGGCCAGCAACGGGGACCCCTGATAACTCATCCTGCAGAATGTCGAGGGAATTTAGAAAACTATCCATCACCTCATCGCTTGGTAGGCCACCAAACACTACCCTCCGCCCATCACCCGCCCTAATAGTCACCAAAACTCCCTCACAGTCTACCACCACCCCATATCTTTGGAGCCAATCGACTCCCAAAATAATGCCAAACCCAGTAAAGCCCAAAACAAAGCAATCACAAGCAAACATATATCCATGACTTGATAAGACCACATTTCGACAAATCATACTAAGGCTAGTCGAACCACCAATCGGGTTCGTCACAACTAAAGGTCTATCGACTATCTTGGGTTCCAATCCCAACCTATCTACCAGGTCACTAGATGTGAAGGAATGGGAAGCCCCAGTATCAAACAATACTCGAACAGGAACATCATAAATATAAAGCATACCTTGAATGATGACATTCTTTCCTTTCTCCGCCGCAGTTGGGGCATTCGACGAAGAAGGAACAACATTAATAGCATATGCTTTCACAATCTTCTTCTCTTTAGGGGGTTACAGACATTTATCCTCGTGATGTCCCACTTGGCTGTAGTTGAAGCACTTCCTGTCCGCTGGCTTTGCTCGACATTCTTTGGCATAGTGGCCCTTCTTGCCACAGCTAAAGCACTCAACATCTTTCTTATCTTTCTTTTTCTGACCATCCTTGGTCTGACTCTGCTTCCTTTTATTCTGAGAATTATTCTTGCCTCCATCGCTTGCCTGCGGCTTTGGCCCCTCTGCAGATGCAACAGCAACTTCAGTCTTGGGCTTAGGATAAAGGCTCTCTGATCTCAATGCTTTCCCAACAATCGATTCAAAAGTTTCATCAATATGGTTTATAAGCTTTTCCCCCAAGTACTGATCCAAGCCTGTTATGAACTTCTCATTCTTCTTCTCAGGAGTGTCAATTAGGGATAATTCATACTTCGATAAAGTATCGAACTCAGCAATATACTACGAGACTGCCCCACCATTCTGCTTAACCTCCAAGAACTTCCTAAACAATTCTGATTTCTGAGCAGCTGGGATAAACTTATCACTGAATCGAGCCTTGAACTGATCCCAAGTAACTTGATCCTGAGGTGTAGCTTCCTTAATAGCAGTCCACCAGTTCATAGCCCGTCCTTGCAGCTGACGGGATGCTAGCTTCCTCTTCATCACATTTTCGATTCCCAGATCCTCGAAGATACGCTCATAACTTTCAAGCCAATCCTGAACTTCTGTAGCCGATTTCGTTCCATAGAACGACTTCCCACCAAGACTAGTGTAGTCCTTACAGAGCGTAGCGAAATCGGCCCTAGGCGCCTACACCGCTGCACCACCACAATTTGCAGCATTAGGAGTTGCCCTCTGAACATCCCTAAGCATCTCTCTCATGAAGTCAGTGAACATCGTCCTCATATCAGGAGCATTACTATTATTGGGTCCCGAACCTGCACCCCTCGTATGTTGGCTCATTGTTCAATCTGTAAAGAGAAAACGATTAACCATCTCCATAGTGGTGCCAGTGCAGTGCGACTTCATCCTTAGATATACTAATAGCAAACATATATAGCTTTTAAACACCAAAATATCACAAATACGCGCTCTCATATACGTACTATCTCTCTCTGGTGTCTTTCCCTAGGTTAACTACGCAACCTAGAGCTCTGATACCAAGTGTGACGGTCCGCCCCGCACCAGCCGACATTTCCAATGAAAGTGCGTTGTGCCGATGTCCAACCCAGCATGGGACGGTTGTCAAAAGAAAGGAAAAAAGAAGGGGTTTGAAACTATGAATCATCAAAGAACCTGTAGTATATCTCACAGCGCATGGAACAAAATATAATAATAATATAACTTGATATAAAACAGGCGAGACGGTGCATAAGCTGAAAACTAAACCATCATAGCAGCGGAAAATTCAAATACAACTTATGATCCAAATCATCATTATTACAACTTTTAAAACTGTCTCTAAAGCAAAATAGGAAGGTACACTACTAATGCCCAAAGTAGTGACCAACAATAACATAGGGAGAATATATGGGAAAGATACGTGTAAGCCTCCTACTCGTCTCCGGACAGCTACTCGTGCATAACCAGCTAACATGTGTCTAGTCTGCACATGTAGGAGCACCCAGAGTAATAGGAAGAGACATAAAACTCTATGTTAGACAAAAGTCTGGTATGAGCGATAAGCAGCAAAAACAAAACAATAACAGGTATACATAACCATACCTGAACCTGGACCTGCAACCAAAGAGTTAGCACAACAAGATGTACGATACTCTAAGGTGACACTAACACATGGTGTGAAAATAATGGGGAGGGGTGTGCATGTCATGGTGATAACAAACATCAAACATAGCAATCATCCTCACATCTCTCACTCAGTGTGTAAAGTATACGATATCTACCACTTTGATCACCCAATCTTTTGTTACGATCACTCTGCCCCTTGGAGTCATAATGGCCCCATTACACTGATCCATAACCAATAATACTTTGCTATGTCCACTCTGCCCCATGGAGTCATGACAATTCCACTGCAGGGGCTCATAGCCCTACTACGATCACTTTGCCCCATGGAGTCATATCAACCCCACTGCACTGATCCATAGCCAATATCTGTCTCTCGGTGGTGAGTCAAAGCTATAGACATCGATAACCCTTTGCATACGTCCCGCAGCAAAGCCCAACTCATGAAGTTGACTCATTGGTTCCCATCTGGATCCTGAGTAACGACTCCCCATTTGGACTACCTTTGCATCTCGGGTTTTAGTCTCCTTCGTGTCAGTTCAGAAACTAGCTTCCATTCGGATCGGTCTCACTTCCACATTCGATTCGGTTCGGTCGTGATCACCCCCATCGAGTTGGGTCGGGCCCCTCGATTCGTGTGCCTTCTTCAGAGCGTCGGGTCGTGACTCCAACTTCGGATCGTGAGTCTTTTCGGGCCGGGATTCTCCATTGGCTCATGGGACAAGCCTTCATCGGTTCGGGTTCGAGCTTCGGGTCAGTCGTGGTCTTCGGTTCGGGCTCGTGGAGAATGCATCGGTTTGTGGTGCAATAGTTCGAAGGACCGGTTCATGGAAAAGGGGTGCTTCACGAGCGGGTCAGTTCGTGCCTCCTTCCACCGATCCGATCCGGTTCAGACAATTTCCTCAGTGTTTTCCTATGACTTTTCCAGCAAGTGTTTACACCATACGATGGCTTCTTCGACCAATCTAACTTCACTAAGCAATCATAAAGCATTCCAAACAGTAGTAGTAACATATAGGATCAATCAACATGGTCAAAACATCAAACATATATGTTATTATCGATCAAACATACCCAAAACCCATGGTTTTCCCCTTAATCATGTTTATCCATAACTAATGATAGTATTAGCAAAACATACCCAAATTAACGCAAATTTCTATCAAACCCCTAAAATAATATTTAAGAATTTTTACATATTTTTCCAGAATTTTAACATGCATAATTTCGTTAATTAACACTAATCACCCCTAATTAGCCGTAATTAGTGAAAAACAATGCAAATCACTCACCTTAGCCACAAATAAAACTTTAGATCTGAACCTCTACTGTTTTGGGGCATTTTCTAATGCAACACAGCAGCTCCAACTCTGATTTGACACTAATCTTCCTTGATTTGATGTTGACTAGGCTAATATATGCTTAAACGGTGATTTGGGGTTGATTTAGAAGGTGGAGGTCATGGCTAGGGTTAGAGAAATGTTTTAGGAGGCTGAGAAAATGAAATAAAATCGTTTCCTAACAGATTTTAGCCACCCCATAACCCTAATCCCGAAATGGGTAATGGGCCTAGCTGCTAATCACCCTAATTAGGCCCGGTTAAGTTGTTTTTCGCCTTCCAAACCTTTTTCCAGTCATATCTCCCAAATGGTAAGTCCGTTTGACACATGTGACCACTTTACGGAAAGGTAAACCATCATTCAAATCCAACAAAAGTGGTTTCAGGTCAAAACTCCTTACCAATCAAAAGTTATAGGCAAAACAAGATTCTATAAGGGCAAAACGGTCATTTATAAATCGGAAAAAATCGTGAACATGAGAAATGATCCCAATAATCGATCCCCAAAGTTACATGACCGTACGACTTCATATGGAAAAAAAATCTACGATCCTTCGATACGTAGAATGCGGTCCATTACAAAGATTGTCATGGTTATCAAAGGGATATGAAGAAGGTTGCGGATGGTGATCGTAGTAGTGATGAGGCACAGACATGTCTTGCTGCAGGTTCCTTTGGTGATGTTTCTTGTGATGTCCTGTTTAGCGAAGTTAATCCTTGGAAGAGGGATTCAGGAGCCAGTTTTCACATTTGTTAGAATGTGAAGTATTTTTCTTCTTATGAGAAGAATGCTGACATGACTAGAACAACCAATGGAGTAGAGCTACTAGTTTGGGGTATTGGATCTATCTGGTTTCGTATGCATGATGGCATGGTGAGAGAAATCTTTGGAGTTAGACATGTAATCGCGAGTTCGCATAACCTCATTTCTTTCGGTCAGCCGTGGTTGTACTTATGATACTCAAGGTGGAGTTTTGAGAGTGAAGAAGGGTGGTTGTGTTGTGATGAGATGTTTCTTGGAGGAGGGAAACCTGTATTGATTGGTTGGTTCTGTGGTTAACTGTGGAAGGCAAGTGATGGTTGAAGAACCTAGTCCACAGCAAGGTGGAGTGGTTAATTTGGTCACTACTGATGGTATAGATAGGGTTCTTCATGTTGATGATTCTCGAGGGATCCGGAGTGATCAAGGAAGGATATCAGATCAAATGGTAGACGGGTGTCGATATGGAAAATCCACAAGGTGGAGATCCCGGTGGTATTACAAGAATTTTTAGACCATTAGTATTGTGTGGTGCATCTCAGAGGGAAGATGCAATTTTTTGGCAGGTAGTGGGTTGTGTTTGTAATGGTTTAATTGAGAGTAGGCGTCATTGAAAGAGCTAGATGACTTGGGTGTTGGAAGTTCGGTTGCTGTGATGTGATCTCATATCAAGATGGAGTGTTGTAATTTATGACATGAAATCTCATATGTTAATGAAGATTGAATTGATTAATTTATTGATTGATTGATTGATTTGATTGATTGATTAATTAATTAGTTGACTAATTGATTTGATTGATTGGTTGATTGATTGATTAATTGATTGGTTAATTGATTGGTTGATTATATCATAGAAAGAAGGAAATGAATAATTTTATTCTGGATATATTTCTGAGGGGCAAATTGGATATTTGTCTAGGCCTTCTATTATCCTATATTAGCAGCATCTAGGATTGGATTAAGAGCATGGGACTGAGACCGAAATAGTCAATCCAAAGGTTGTCGTTGTTCTTCATTGTTCTCCTTCTCCAACAAAAGTTGTAGTCATCTAGAATTCTTTCCCTATCTCAATAAGGTTATTGATTCTTGTAATTTTGCTTATTTTTGGTTGTAGATCCATTGTATGTAAAAAAAAATTTGTATTGTTGAATCAATAAAGAGGGTAGTTGGGTGGAATATCTTGTCTGCGCATGTGATTTCATAATTGTGTTGTTTTTTCATAGAAATCATCTTTAAGTATTTGGGTGAATAAGATCCTAGTCGCTTCCGTAAAGGCGCAATTTTCCTAACAAGTTGTTCTTTTAAATAATGCCTGCTTCACAATATAGCGTATGAGATCTGTTTGTTTACCAACCATGCTTCTGGACACAAAAATGGCATGTTACCATTTGCAATGTGTTCGACGTGTTTGATCGTTTTCAACCCCAGTGGCTTTCCCCTCCTTTCAGCTTCTATAAATTTCTTCCTGCATCTCTCTCTTCCTTACTCCATATCAACATACAAAACTTAACTTTCAAGAACCTAACAATGTTTTGGTATTTGTTTACATCATCTTCTGTATTTTTGTTTTATTTTCTACTTCATATATTTTTTTTCGATAATTTTTTGGATGCATAATGGCAACTTGAAGGGCTCCACATCAATGGTTAGCCGACGTTATGCGTATAATGCTAACATGTGTCATAAAAGCGTATTCTTCTACCTTAACAACAAAAAAGAATGCACAGATCTATTGCAAAATAACACAACCAACATGTAGAAGATAGTTTGAGATATACAAAATTCGAAGTAAGTACGATAGTCTTAGAAAAAACTGTATCAAATGAGAAAGCTTATGCAATAAAACTTTTGTTGGTTGTGATCCCTTTAAACAAACTGTTAAAAGCAATGATCTATGTTGATATGATCGTGCAAGAATGTTTTACATACATAATACATATACACATTTTTTTCAACAATATATATATATATATATTTAAGTGCAACATTTCAAATTTAAATTCATCTATCAATCATTTAGGTTTAAGTGCAATAACTTATATTCATTTTCTCATGCTCTTGTGAAACCAATAAAACGTTGGGTAATCACTGATGATAAGCTACAATATTATTGATCTAATGTATGAAAGTCAAACGAATAAAATCTCATACGACATTAGACAGTTCCAGCACAAACAACTTTATTAAACAATCAAGTGAGTACCACTCATTTATGGACTCCAAACGCGTTACATTTGCTGTGGATACTACGAAACTACAACTAAATAGTAGTAACCTTAATATTATTAAGAGCTTAATTAAATAAAACACCGACATATTACTTGCAAGGCTTAATTTGCAAAAATCAAGTAAATTCATCTTCCTCTTGTTCGAAAAATAAAATAGTTATACGTTAATGAAGTCCGTAAATCCAATATGACACTCCCTAATTATCATGGTAGAATAGAGGAAGATTGATCCCTTGTTGAAAACAAGGAAAACTGAAGTGAAACACTAAGCCACACCAACACATTGTTATTTGTTGCCTTTCTAAATATTTGTTTATATTCACATTCCAGATTAAGTTGAAAGAATTTATTGCTCTCTTTGGAATAGTATAAGTCAGACAAAAGATCTTTGGTTGATTTCAATCTTCATTAAGATCCAACAGTAAAAAGCAATCATGTAATAATTTTATGTTGTAATTTGTATCCCATAAATACTGGCCCTATGTGTAACATTTTACACTTTTGAAAGACCCGCATTCTATGCATCGGAGGATCGTAGAATATTTATTTCATTTACATACGAAATCGTATGGTCTTGTAACTTTGGGGAACGACTACTGGGGTCATTTCCAATGTTCACGATTTTTGCTAACTTTTAAATGGCCGTTTTGCCCCTGGAGAATCTTGTTTCGCCTATAACTTTTGATTGGTAAGGAGTTTTGACCTGAAACTACTTCCATTGGATTTGAATGATGGTTTAACTTTCCGTAGAGTGGTCACATGTGTCTAACGGACTTACCGTTTGGGAGATATGGCTCAAATAAGGGTTGAAAGGTGAAAAACAGCTTAACTGGGCCTAATTAGGGTGATTAGCAGTTAGGCCCATAACCCATTTCGGGATTAGGGTTATAAGGAGGCTGAAATCTTTTAGGAAATGATTTATTTTTCATTTTCTCTGCCGCCACTTACCTCTCTTCAACCCTAACAATGGCCTCCACCTTCTATTCATCCCAAATCGCGTTTTAATTGCGTATTACTTTAATCTACACCAAATCAAGGAAGATTAGTGTAAAATGGAGCTGTTGTGTTGCATTGGAAAATGCCCCAAAACAGTAGAGTTTCAGATCTAAAGTTTTATCTGTGGCTAAGCCAGGTGATTTGCATTGTTTTTCACTAACTACGGCTAATTAGGAGTGATTAGTGTTAATTAACGAAATTATGCATGTTAAAATTCTGGAAAAATATGTAAAAATTCTTAAATATTATTTTAGGAATCTGATAGAAATTTGGGTATGTTTTGCTAATCCTATCATTATTTATGGATAAACATGATTAAGGGGAAAACCATGAGTTTTGGGTATGTTTGATCGATAATAACCTATATGCCTGATGTTTTGACCTTGTTGATTGATCATATATGTTACTACTACAGTTTGCAATGCTTTATGATTGTTTAGTGAAGTTAGATTGGTCGAAAACGCCGTCGTATGGCGTAAACACTTGCTGGAAAAGTCACAGGAAAACACTACAGGAAATTGTCTGAACCGGATCAGATCGGTGGAAGGAGGCAAGAACCGACCCGCTCGTGAAGCACCCCTTTTCCATGAACCGCTCCTTCGAACTATTGCACCACGAACCGATGCATCATCCACGAGCCCGAACCGAAGACCACGACCGACCCGAAGCTCGAACCCGAACCGATGAAGGCTTGACCCACGAGCCAATGGAGAATCCCAACCCGAAGAGACTCACGATCCGAAGTTGGAGTCACGACCCGACGCTCTAGAGAGGACATCTCAAACTTAGGGGCCTGACCCGACCCGATGGGGGTAATCACAACAGAACCGAACCGAAGGTAGAAGAGAGACCGATCCAAATGGAAGCTTGTTTCCGAATAGATCCGGAGGAGACCAAAACTCGAGATGCAAAGGTAGTCCAAATGGGAAGTTAGAACAGAGGATCCAGATGAGAACCAATGAGTTAACTTCATTAGTTGGGCTTTGCTACGGGACATGTGCAAAGAGGTTATCGATGTCTATAGCTTTGACTCACCGCTGAGAGACGGATTAACGGCTATGGATCAGTGCAGTGGAGTTGTTATGACTCCATGGGGGCAAAGTGATCGTAGCAGGGCTATGAGCCAGTGCAGTGGAGTTGTCATGACTCCATGGGGCAGAGTGGACATAGCAAAGTATTAGTGGTTACGGATCAGTACGGTGGAGCCGTTATGACTCCATGGGCAGAGTGATCGTAACAAAGGATTGGGTGATCAAAGGGGTAGATATCATATACTTTACGCACTGAGTGAAAGATGTGAGGATGATTGCTAAATTTGATGTTTACAATCACCATGACATGCACACCCCCTCCCCCTTATTTTCACACCATGTGTTAGTGTCACCTTAGAGTATCGTACATCCTGTTGTGCTAACTCTTTGGTTGTAGGTCCAGGTTCAGGCATGGTTATGTATACCTGTTATTGTTCTGTTTTTGCTGCTTATCGCTCATACCAGACTTTTGTCTGACCCAGAGTTTTATGTCTCTTCTTATTACTCTGGGTGCTCCTAAACGAGCAGACTAGTGTTATTGTCACCTTAGAGTATCGTACATCCTGTTGTGCTAACTCTTTGGTTGTAGGTCTAGGTTCAGGTATGGTTATGTATACCTGTTATTGTTCTGTTTTTGCTGCTTATCGCTCATACCAGACTTTTGTCTGACGCAGAGTTTTATGTCTCTTCTAATTACTCTGGGTGCTCCTAAACGAGCAGACTAGAGGCATTTTAGCTGGTTATGCACGAGTAGTTGTCCGGAGACGAGCAGGAGGCTTACACGTATCTTTCCTATATATTCTCCCTGTGTTGTTGTTGGTCACTACTTTGCGCATTAGTAGTGTACCTTCCTATTTTGCTTTAGAGACAGTTTTAAAAGTTGTAATAATGATGGGTTAGATCATAAGCTGTACTTTGAATCTTTCCGCTGCTATGATGGTGCATTTTTCATCTTATGCACCGTCTCTCCTGTTTTATATCAAGTTATGTTATTATTATATTTTGTTCCATGCGCTGTGAGATATACTACATGTTCTTTGATGATTCATAGTTTCAAATCATTCCTTTTTCCTTTCATTTGATGACTGTCCTGTGCTGGTTGGACATCGGTATAGCGCGTTCAATTGGAAATGTCGGCTGGTGCGGGGCGGGCCGTCACACTTGGTATCAGAGCTCTAGGTTGCGTAGTTAACCTAGGGAAAGACACCAACGAGAGATAGTAC
Organism: Allium sativum; assembly: GCA_030737875.1. NCBI lineage: Eukaryota > Viridiplantae > Streptophyta > Magnoliopsida > Asparagales > Amaryllidaceae > Allium > Allium sativum. The sequence continues at coordinate 538,192,486 of CM060926.1, forward strand.
GTATATGAGAGCGCGTATTTGTGATATATTGGTTTTCAAAAGCTATATATATACTATTAGTACATCTAAGGATGGAGTCGCACTGCATTGGCACCACTGAAGAGATGGTTAATCGTTTTCTCTTTACAGATTGAACGATGAGCCGATATACGAGGAATACTGGTTCAGGAGCTAATAATAAGAATGCTCCTGATATGAGGACGATGTTCACTGACTTCATGAGAGAGATTCTTAGGGTTGTACAGAGGGCAGTTCCTAATGCTGGAAATGGTGGTGGTGCAGCGGTGCAGGCGCCTAGGGCCGATTTCGCCAAGCTCTGTAAGGACTACATTAGTCTTGGTGAGAAGCCGTTCTACGGAATGGAATCGGCTACAGAATTTCAGGATTGGCTTGATAGTTGTGAGCGTATCTTCAAGGATCTGGGAATCGAAGATGCAATGAAGAGGAAGCTAGCATCCCGTTAACTGCAAGGACGGGCTACAAATTGGTGGAATGCTATTAAGACAGCTACTCCTGAGGATCAATTTACTTGGGATCAATTTGAGGCCCGATTCAGTGATAAGTTTATCCCAGCTGTTCAGAAATAAGAATTGTTTAGGAAGTTCTTGGAGCTTAAACAGAATGGTAGGGCAGTCTCGGAGTGTATTGCTGAGTTTGATACTTTATTGAAGTATGGATTATCCCTTATTGACACTGCCGAGAAGAAGAATGAGAAGTTCTTAATAGGCTTAGATCAGTACTTGGAGGAAAGGCTTATAAACCATATTGATGAGACTTTTGAATTGATTGTTGGGAAAGCATTGAGATCGGAGTGCCTTTATCCTAAGCCCAAGACTGAAGTCCCTGTTGCATCTGGAGAGGGGCCAAAGCTGCAGGCAAGCGGTGGAGGCAAGAATAATTCTCAGAATAAAACAAAGCAGAGTCAGACCAAGGATGGTCAGAAAAAGAAAGATAAGAAAGATGTTGAGTGCTTTAGCTATGGCAAGAAGGGTCACCATGCCAAAGAATGTCGAGCCAAGCCAGCGGACAAGAAGTGCTTCAACTACGGCCAAGTGGGACATCACAAGGATAAATGTCCGTAACCCCCTAAAGAGAAGCAAATTGTGAAAGCATATGATATTAATTCTGTTCCTTCCTCGTCGAGTGCCCCAACTGTGGCAGAGAAAGGAAAGAATGTCATCATTCAAGGTATGCTTTCTGTTTATGATGTTCCTGTTCGAGTATTGTTTGATACTGGGGCTTCCCGTTCCTTCATATCTGGTGAGCTGGTAGATAGGTTGGGATTGGAACCTGAGATAGTCGATAGACCTTTAGTGGTGACGAACCCGATTGGTGGTTCGACTACCCTTAGTATGATTTGTCGAAATTTGGTCTTATCGAGTCATGGATGTATGTTTGCTTGTGATTGCTTTGGTTTAGGCTTTACTAGGTTTGGCATTATTTTGGGAGTTGATTGGCTCCAAAGATATGGGGTGGTGGTAGACTGTGAGGGATTTTTGGTGACTAATAGGGCGAATGATGGGCGGAGGGTGGTGTTTGGGGGCCTACCTAGTGATGATGTGATGGCTAGTTTTCTAAATTCCCTCGACGTCCTGCAGGATGAGTTATCAGGGGTTCCCGTTGCTGGCTAGTATCCGGATATCTTCGAGGAGGTGACCGGACTTCCACCACACTGAGAGATTGAGTTCCGCATTGATTTAGTGAAAGATGCCAGAACTATAGTAATGCCACTTCGTCGTATGGCGCCAAGGGAGCAGCGAGAGCTCAGGGTGCAATAAAGCGATCTTTTGATGAAGGGATTTATACGAAGGAGTGTCTTCGAGTAGGGGGCACCAGTTATATTTGCTACCAAGGCAGATGGTTCCCTTCGTTTATGTGTGTACTATCGCGAGTTGAATAAAGTGACTAGGAAGAATAAGTATCCTCTTCCGCGGATAGATGATATGTTTGATCAGCTGGAGGGAGCAAGAGTGTTCTCTCAATTGGACCTCGCGACAGGATTTCATCAGCTTCGGATAGCAGCTGAGAGTATTCCTAAAACGATATTTCGGATGCCGTCTGGATTCTATCAGTGGTTGGTCATGCCATTCGGGTTGACCAATGCACCGACATATTTTATGGATCTTATGAATAAAGTATTCCGAGATCAATTGGATAAGTTTGTTCTTGTGTTCGTAGATGATATCCTTGTTTATTTGAGGACAGAGGAAGAACACAAGGAATATTTGAGAGTAGTGATGGAGGTGTTGAGAAAACACCAATTGAAAGCGAAGTTTTCTAAGTGTCACTTCTGGAGGAGGGAAGTGAGGTTCTTACGCCATGTTATTTCAGAGAATGGTATTGCCGTGGATCCTGCGAAGGTGGCTACGGTACAAGATTGGTCCATGCCCAAGAATGCAACGGACGTAAGAAGTTTCTTGGGATTAGCTGGATATTATCGTAAGTTTATCCAAGACTTCTCCAAGATAGCAGCACCGTTAACTCAGTTGACGAAGAAGAATCAAGCTTTCGTTTGGGATGAAAGGTGTGAAAATGCATTCAAGAGTCTAAAGGAAAAGTTGACGCGTGCACCAGTGTTAGTCATTCCTAAAGGGAATGAAGAGATGACAGTATACATGGATGCCTGTGGTACCGGACTAGGTGCTGTATTGATGCAACGAGGAAGAGTCGTAGCTTACGATAGTCGGCAACTGAAACCGCATGAGAAAAGATATCCTACCATGATTTGGAATTGGCAGCGATCGTATTCGCGTTGAAGATGTGAAGGCATTATCTCTTGGGATAAAGATTCGAGTTGTTTAACGATCATAAGTCATTAAAGTATCTCTTCTGTCAGAAGGATCAAAATCTCCGACACCGAAGATGGTTAGAATTCTTGGCTTCCTATAATTTTGATATCGCATATACACCAGGAAAGGGCAATGTGGTAGTCGATGCATAAAGTAAAAGACATGCCAATTTAGGGGCCATGTTACTTGAATGGAAGCCACTGGAGTATATTGCTGGGTATGATATCAGACCAATGTGAAAATTGGATCTAGAAATGCTAGCAAGTTTGACGATCAGACCCACTTTGATTGAGCGGATTGGTTCTGGTCAGAGGGACGATCCTAACCTATCGGAAATCATCTCCAAGTTAGAGATGGGAATCGACAGTAAGGAGATGAACAAGTATGGGCTTGATCGAGAAGGATGGCTTAGAAAGAATGGGGGACTAGTTGTGCCCAATGTCAATGGATTGAGAGATGAAGTGCTTAGAGAATGTCATCACTCAAAACTGACTATACATCCCGGTGGTAACAAAATGTATCGAGACATGAAGCAGACCTACTACTGGGAAGGAATGAAAAGAGACATTAGGAAGTTTATATCCAAATGCATGAACTGCCAGCTAGTTAAAACTGAACAAAAGAAGCCTAGTGTTTTGTTGTAACCATTGGAAATTCCCGAGTGGAAATGGGAACAAGTCTCAATGGATTTCATTGATGGGTTACCAAGGACTAGATTGGGCCATGATAATATTTGGGTGATTGTGGACCGATTGACCAAGAGTGCAAGGTTTATACTTGTCAAGTTGAATAGAACAACAACTAAGTTAGCAGAACTGTATATGAAGTAGGTAGTGAGATTTCATGGAGTACCCAAAGGCATTGTGAGTGACCGAGATCCGTTGTTTACTAGTGGAATTTGGAAGAGCTTACAAGAGGCTTTATGGTCATAATTACATCTCAGTACCGCGTACCATCCTCAAACCGACAGTCAAACAGAGAGGGTGAATCAAGTATTATAAGATCTACTGAGAGCTTGCGTATTAGATTTTGGAGGGTCATGGGATGACCATTTACATCTGGTTGAATTCGCATATAATAATAGTTATCAGTCCAGTATTGGTATGGCTCCATTTGAAGCTTTATACGGAAGACCGTGCAACTCACCATCATGTTGGTTAGAAACCGGTGAGAAATTTGTGCTTGGACCGGATGTGATAAGAGAAACCTCAAATAAGATCAAGGTTATCCAACAACGAATGAAGGCTGCCTAAGATAGGAAGAAGAGTTATGCTGATAAAAGACGAAGAGAATTGAAATTCTCCATTGGCGACTTGGTGTTTGTCAAGATTTCTCCGTTAAAGAGCGTGATTCGATTTAGTAGGAGAGGCAAGTTAGCACCAAGATTTGTTGGTCCATTCCCAGTTCTCGAACAAGTTGGGAATTTAGCATATAAAGTTGAATTCCCTGACAAGATGGCGGGTGTTCACAACGTATTTCATGTTTCTCAATTAAGGAAGTTCGTGCATGACCCCGATATGACTATTTCACCGGATTAGTTGGATGACATCGAAGTAGAACCCGAGGCGGTTGGAAACCGCAGAACGATCCGTATTGTCGAGTATGACACGAAGAGACTTCGAAGGAAGGCGGTGACACTGGTCAAGGTTCAGTGGGGCGAGAATGAGAATGACTGTACTTGGGAAACAAATGAGAGCATAAGGAAGGCGTATCCAAAACTCTTTGTCTGGTAAGATTTTAACGACCATTTAGTTATCCTCTCGTTAATAAACCGCATGCTAGGATAGGCTTGTTATGTTGCTATGCATGTTTGATTGTTGCAAATGATTGATAGGCATGCGCGACCCACTGTTGTTTCTTAGTTAAGGAATTTCGGGGGCAAAATTTCTTAAGGGGGGAGAATGTAATGACCCGCATTCTACGCATCGGAGGATCGTAGAATATTTATTTCATTTACATACGAAGTCATATGGTCGTGTAACTTTGGGGAACGACTATTGGGATCATTTCCAATGTTCACGATTTTTGCCGATTTTTAAATGACCATTTTGCCCCTGGTGAATCTTGTTTCTCCTATAACTTTTTATTGGTAAGGAGTTTTGACCTGAATCCATTTCCATTGTATTTGAATGATGGTTTACCTTTCCATAGAGTGGTCACATATGTCAAAAGGGCTTACCATTTGGGAGATATGGCTGAAATAAGGTTTGGAAGGCGAAAAACAGCTTAACCGAGCCTAATTAGGGTGATTAGCAGCTAGGCCCATAACCCATTTCGGGATTAGGGTTATGGGGAGGCTGAAATTAGTTAGGAAACGGTTTATTTTTCATTTTCTTAGCCGTCACTTACCTCTCTTCAACCCTAACAATGGCCTCCACCTTCTAAATTCATCCTAAATCGCTTTTTAATTGCGTATTAGCTTAATCTACACCAAATCAAGGAAGAATAGTGTCAAATCAGAGTTGGAGCTGTTGTGTTGCATTGGAAAACTCCCCAAAACAGTAGAGTTTCAGATCTAAAGTTTTATATGTGGCAAAGGTGAGCGATTTGCATTGTTTTTCACTAATTACGGCTAATTAGGAGCGATTAGTGTTAATTAACAAAATTATGCATGTTAAAATTCTGGAAAAATACGTAAATATTCTTAAATATTATTTTAGGGCTCTGATAGAAATTTGGGTTAATTTGGGTATGTTTTGCTAGTCTATCATTAGTTATGGAAAAACATGATTAAGGGGAAAACCATGGGTTTTGGGTATGTTTGATCGATAATAACCTATATGCTTGATGTTTTGACCTTGTTGAATGATCATATATGTTACTACTACTGTTTGGAATGCTGTATGATTGCTTAGTGAAGTTAGATTGGTCAAAAACGCCGTCGTATGGCGTAAACACATGCTGGAAAAGTCTCAGGAAAACACTACAAGAAATTGTCATAACCGGATCAGATCGGTGGAAGGAGGCATGAACCGACCCGCTCGTGAAGCACCCCATTTCCACGAACTGCTCCTTCGAACTGTTGCACATCCTCCATGATCCCGAACCGAAGACCACGACCGACCCGGAGCTCGAACTCGAACCGATGAAGGCCTGACCCATGAGCCAATGGAAATCCCGACCCAAAGAGACTCACGATCTGAAGTTGGAGTCACGACCCGACGCTCTAGAGAGGACATCACGAACCGAGGGACTCGACCTAACCCGATGGGGGTAATCACGACCGAACCGAACCGAAGGTGGAAGAGAGATCGATCCGAATGGAAGCTTGTTTCCGAACCGATCCGGAGGAGACCAAAACCCGAGATGCAAAGTTAGTCCAAATGAGAAGTTAGAGCTCAGGATCTAGATGAGAACCAATGAGTTAACTTCATGAGTTGGGCTTTGCTGCAGGACATGTGCAAAGGGGTTATCGATGTTTATAGCTTTGATTCACCACTGAGAGAGGATTAACGACTATGGATAAGTGCAGTGGAGTTTTTATGACTCCATGGGGCAAAGTGATCGTAGCAGGGATATGAGCCAGTGCAGTGGAGTTGTCAAGACACCATGGGGCAGAGTGGACATAGCAAAGTATTAGTGGTTACGGATCAGTGCAGTGGAGCTGTTATGACTCCATGGGGTAGAGTGATCGTAATAAAGGATTGGGTGATCAAAGTGGTAGATATCGTATACTTTACGCACTGAGTGTGAGATGTGAGGATGATTGCTATTTTTGATGTTTTCTATCACAATGACATGCACACCCCTTCCCATTATTTTCACACCATGTTATAGAGTCACCTTAGAGTATCGTACATCTTGTTGTGCTAACTCTTTTGTTGCAGGTCCAGGTTCAGGTATGGTTATGTGTACCTGTTATTGTTCTGTTTTTGCTGCTTATCGCTCATACCAGACTTTTGTCTGACCCAGAGTTTTATGTCTCTTTTTATTACTCTGCGTGCTTCTAAACGAGCAGAATAGAGACAGGTTAGCTGGTTATGCACGAGTAGCTGTCCGGAAACGAGTAGGAGGCTTACACGTATTATTCCCATATATTCTCCCTGTGTTGTTGCTAGTCAATACTTTGGGCATTAGTAGTGTACCTTCCTATTTTGCTTTAGAGACAGTTTTAAAAGTTGTAATAATGATGGGTTAGATCATAAGCTGTACTTTGAATCTTTCCACTGCTATGATGGTTTTGTTTTCCGCTTATTCTCTGTCTCGCCTGCTTTATATCAAGTTATATTATTATTATATTTTGTTCCATGCGCTGTGAGATATACTACAGGTTTTTTGATGATTCATAATTTCAAATCCTTCGTTTTACCTTTCATTTGACAACCGTCCCATGCTGGTTGGACATCGGTACAACACGTTCAATTGGAAATGTCGGCTGGTGCGGGGCGGGCCGTTACAACTTTAGAATTTGAAAATGGTGGTAGATAATGCTATAATCATCACTAAAATCACTTTGTAGTGATAAAGTGGATTTGATATATTTTTTCTTCGTAATATTGACCACCATTTTGTCAAGACCGTCTTGTTTTTATTCCTTCGTCACCCGATCGTTCAAGATCAAGCATAGACGAGATCAACTCTTAGATGATCCAATGTCGGCCACATCGGTTCGATCTAACATTGGCTCGAAAAGGACACAGGGCTTTGGATCGGCTAAGACAGGATTAAAATGTGTTACGCCCTGAAATCCCGTGATCTCTAATGAGTCAAAAAAGCCTGGATTGTATGACAACACAAAGCGTTAGAACACAGAGTAATAGAATATTTCTTTTCTCTTACAACAATTTACATCAAAGTACAAGAATAACAGAGTACGGAAAATAGATATACAGCGGAATTACAATAATCAAGAAATTAATGAGTTACATAGCAGCGGAAAATGTAATACATGAACATGTGCAATGTAGCGGAAAACACCAACTAACACGGCTGAAAACAATATACAGATACAGGGCTTTCCAAATATAGCTCCAGCCGCAAACCAAGATCCTATCAAATAAACATCCGAAAAATCAAAACTACTAGCTGTCCGTGCAGAAAATATGGGCACCCAGAGTTTAGGCGAAAATAATAAACTCAAGATTAGACATGGGACTGGTATGAGAGCAAAAAACAGTTATTAAATCTTTTACTATATAGAGAGTAAATCACGGGACCACACCGTATGACAAGGAACGGGTTCACTTCTACGAATACTAAAGCTCAAAATTAAAATGATTATAAATAACACCATTCTTTTTATAGAAATGAAGCTATTATAAGATTTAGGTCCCATCGCAAATGCAACACAAGCCAAAGGATAGAGTTTTACCTTATAATAGCCAAACATGCTTGGTACATCTTAAAATAAATCATTTTGATATTACTATAAGTGCATAATGTGGCAAACAACTTCGGATATAAATGTATCAATCATAGACGGCGTAATACCCCATCCTACTATATCGCCATGTAGGTTTACAACCAAAACCGAAAAAGTCGTGTATTGAAAATTGGATTTCCATCATGAGTCAAGGCAAGGGATGTTCTCCTTACCGGTTTCGGGCCATCTCTATGGGATACCTAATACTCAGACTCCGGTGAGCCCTTGGATCCTGCAGGGCCAGTCCAATCTTACTTTTATGGATTAGTTATTCTTGAACAATACGTTTCCCAGTCCTATCGGACCTGTCAATTGGCCATTGTCGAACAATCATATTTGAGGGCCCTCGTTGTCCATCATCCGCATAAGTAAAATGTCTGGGCTCCATACCATGACACCATTTCTAGCTAGAAAGAAACATATGCACTCCCTGCGTCCCTTGTCCCGTATTTGACTCATATCGAGGTGTGAGGCTCGCGAATCAACGCTATACACAAAGCTATGCTATTTAAAGTCATGCTTTGATCATCATCTACAAGGCCCTGCTTTTCAACAAAAAAACCTTGATAATTGCGTCTTAGCATGCCACATTGTCAATCCATACCATATCACTAATTTCCACCAATATATAACCCATAAGCTCATACATCTTAGAGAAGGGTGTTAAGAAAGAGAATAAATTCTCCATAACCAAATAGATACATATTTAGCAAAGATCAACAAATGCAGTCCGAAGTACAATGTCAGACATATAATCCCTTTTCAACTTCGTTCTGGATCTGAACGAAACCGGAGGCACCTTATTCCTTAACCCATATGTCCAATACAGGAGAGAGGTCCTCGCATATCCGATCAATTTCGAAGTACGTTTTAGACTACCACCACTTATTACCTTGTCTTGGGTGTACGGCTCAATCAAGACATCATCAATAACCCAAACGATGTGCGAATTTCCAGTCTTCAACCACCGTCTTCATCTTTTACTTTTAATCGTCGTAATAATTATTCAGAATGGGTTAAACTCGGTCTTTCCAAATAACTTGCGTATCTTTATAATCATGTGCCAAGTACACAAGGATAACACTCATTTCATTCCAATCTAGAATATTCTTCGATTTGGATATTCGGTACTTTTAGAAAAAGGTTCTCATTAATTTTATCAAAGGAAAATTCTTGTAATCTAAAAAATCACATCTCAATGCTTATCCAAATCTTGGTAGAAATTAATCTCGTCTGACCTGGGTTAAAGAACAATCGCCATGTAAAATTCTTGTTCACTATAAACCAAAAATATCATTTTCCATTCATTATAGAATCTTTACAAAAATTCGGTTTGATTTAATAAATTGGGAAGAATTCCCTAAACCTTATTTAAAAGATCAATTCTTTTTATGGTTTGGTCCAGGAACAATATTCTTAAAGATACCATTCACGCCGAACCTCAAATCAGTTTATTACGCTCATATATTAAATCTTACCATAATTGCAAAATGGAAAATTTAGATAAAAATAATATTTGTCTTTCAAATCATGGAATATTTTAGCCATACTCCTTCCAAATCACTTATTATGGTTTATCATAATTTATTAATGTTTTTAATAACTTTATTAAGGTCCTTACAGTCGGTTTCCACTATCGGCAACCGAACTGCATCCATATCGACCTTTTTCAAAATGGATTTGGACATATTTTAAGATCCAACTGTTCAAATTTAAACCACTTATATTCGTTGGAAAGATCGTTTCAATACGAACCCGATGGTTTTGGTTTTAGGAGAATATGAAAGTCGAATCTCCTGCTACGTCAGTTCGAAGTTATTGGTCGACGTTCGCAAACTATCGCTGTGCAACGCACTCTATTCAAGCCCGAATCAATATTATAATTTATAAATAACTCAAAATGTTTCTAACTTCCTTTATTTATTATATAAAATTTATACAATTACTTTTGAAAATTCGCTTCAGCCGTTTAGCTCCCAATTGAAATATTTCACTACTTAGTCCAATTTTACATTATTATAATGAATAAAATAATATTATTTTTTGAAAGTCATCAATTTACGCTCAAAATTTTCTTATAGTCTCAATAAAAATAAATGAGAAACTTTCGAAAGAAAATTTCTTCTCAAACGTTCGTTGCATATCCAAACTAAACTTCAGTTTGAAAAGTTACTATTCATTTTAAATTCAAATACTTTAGCTAGCCATAAGTACATTAAAAATACTTCAAAACTATTCTTCATAGTTACGAATATTCATTGATATTTCGATATAAATGTGTCCATCCAAAATTAGACATCGAATTTTATTTTCATTTTTCACCTTATATTTTATATTATTAAAATATGCCATTCTATTCTAGATTGAAATAAAATTAAATCAGATATCATGCAAATCCATTCATACGAATCCAATACATCTAGTAATAGTCACGACCCACTATTAGACATCCAAATAACATCCAATGTGCATTTGTTTTCATACAAGCTTCAAAATAATTTATTGGAGCTTGTTTCGCTTTGTTAATCAATTGATTAACACGCGAACTACAAACCAGGGAAATATGTTAATCAAAAATCATCCCACGACCCGTGTGAGGTTTTAAACCATCAAACAATTATTTAATTAATTATTCATTTCATCCAATTCATTTTATTTAAATAGGTGAACATAAATATGCCCTTCAGCTAGTAAATGGATTTTTATTCAAATTTCAACCACCAGAAATAACTGAACATTATTTTCAACACATTAATTATTTTAAACTTACATTCACATTAATTATTTTAAACTTACAAAGTGTCCATTCACATTGTTTGAAATACGAGAGAAAGAAGTGAATGAGAGAAGTGAGTGAGAGAAGAAAAGAATGAGAGAAATGAAGAAAGAAGAGGAGGAAGAGGGTTTAAGTAAGGATTTTATCTCTCTCTCTCTCTCCGATTGCCCAGCTACACATTATCTCCTTTTGCTTCGAAATTTTGGCACAAGATAATATACGGAATTAAGAATCCAACAAATCAAGTTTGTTCGAATTTCGAGTTCGTTTGACCTCCCATTTTATTTTCCGATCTAGCTCAAGTTAGCTTCAAAAAATACGCTTTTAGCGTACATTTTCTTCTTGCACGCCCATACACTAACTCCAAAAATTGTGAATCTTAGGATTTGTCCATTATTCAATGATACGCATCCGGAAAAAAAAGTGTCGCCGAATTCAGAGATTGTCTCAACAATGTTTCTTTGTAAACTGCTCATCAGTTTCTTGGCAAATGTGTTTGCCTCGCACGACCACACACTAACTCCGTTTGACGTGAAATTTGAAATTTAGTAATGATTGATTATTCTGAATCCAATAAAAATTTTCTCAACGGATTCTGAGCTCGTTAGCAAAATTTTACTTTTTAAGGGCTATGCGATAATTTAAAAATCGAATTTTTAAAATTTTCAAACTCAAGTCCTATAAAATAATTTAATAATTTTACTGAATTTGTTTTAAGTCAAATAAAATATAAAAAGACTAATTTTAAAATTATTCTCCAATTTTATTATACAAAAATAACCAATTCATATTCAATATTCACTAAACTAGCTTAAATTAAAATTTTACAATTGGTTCGGAAATTCGGGTTATTACAATCTCCCCACTTAAAACTTTTTCGTCCCGAAAAAGGAACGGAGCTGAAAGTCATTTAACTAACCAACTTAACTTTAATTTTGGCTTTTGTTCTTCAACCTTTTGTGTTTCTAAGAACTTCTAAGTTTATCTGAAATTTGGCTAACTCCTTAAATGTCTGAAATTTTTCGCCATAACCTCCTTTGTACGGGGTGATCTGAACAAATTTATATGGCCTTATTAGGCAGCCAATAAATCAATATATCACATACCAATCAAATGTGAATTATCTATGCTCAAGGGTGATGTGTGAAAAATCATCTCTTGACCCAGTGATGGGAATTTATCATAATCCATGTGTCGTATCTAAAATAAGATAGACGTTCATATCTTTGTCACCTCCTGACCTGTGTAGGGTTTGTTATTAAATCTTGCAATTTACCGTTATACGTTATTAAGTCCATATCCAGTCCTCGGTTCAACCTGTAGTTCAGTCTTCGCCATACAAGCATCTCGCTCATATGGTAATCCAAACCTCGTGATACAAGCGCCAAATGCTTATATAGAATATGCTACGCTGTCCATGATGTATGTTATGCGGCATGGTATTGGTAACTATCCTATGGCGTACGTTAGTTTCACATAGAGCAACCATCACTGCGCAACCAACTTGTAAAGGTGCATCTGCTTGTCGGGCACACAAATTTAATTCTTTACTCAACCTTTAAATCCATAACTTGTTCAACATGTATATATATACGCATTCAACTTAAAAGTAAGGTGTCAATGTTTTATTTTGTCTTTAGGGTCCTTCTAGCCCTCTTCATATAAGCACCAAGCAGCGATCGGTTCATATGGATGGTATATAACCCGTAATATATGCTATGCGACGTAGTCATATCACACAACACCCAAGCACTTATATATATATATATATCAAACATCATAAATCGTCACAAAGATCAACGACCATCATCATATATAAACTATCATGGTGAAATATCACCAAAAATATCAACCATATCATAAACATAGTATATACCCTAGCGTGATGTGTCACTTAAGGTATAAACCATGTATATATATCTAACTATCCATATCTATGCTCACCCGAGTACTGCTACGTACTTGAGGTGGCTCACAAAATATCACACATCCAAAACATACATATCGTTCCTCTATCACACCAAAAAGGGACTAGCGCACTGACATCCCATACATATATGCATAAAACTACTTACCACCATCACTGCTCAGTGCTGGAGCTTTGCATAGAGGGCCCTGATAAAGTTAACACCTCAGGCCCATGTGCCAGCTCATTTTCGAATCCGGGAGGGAAAAGAGGCCAATCATCATCATCATCATCATCATATTCCTCTACTTCCTCCATCTCTTCCTCCTCTTCTATCTCTATCTCTTCCTGATCCACTACGGGAGCCTCCTCAATCAGCTCATCAGCCCCTACAAGTATTGGAGCAGCTAGTGGTTCCTCGTCTGCCAACAGCTCTGAGGTAAAATCCAAAGCGGGTAAAGATACAGGTCCCAAGGGTTGAGCATGATCAGCAACCATCATGCCCATCGTCTCCTCATAGCAAGGGAGGACATATAAGGCTGGAAGGGGGTGGGTCTAACAACATTGCATCCTCCTCTAGAATCGCAGGCGGCCCTATCATCATCATATCCCATACCATGTCAACAAACTCCGTAGGTGAGTGGGTATAGAAACTCAGGACCTAAGTCATGGAATACAAGATCAATCTTAGGCTATGGAACGAGGTCAAGTATAACTAGTTGTTCAAGAGGTATAACTAGTTGTTCAAGAGGTGGAGGCTCCTTAACTACTACTGGAGGCATGGGAACTGGGTCTCCCATAATCACGTGGCCATACTCATCCAGTGGAATCCCCTCATCGTCCTCCAACATCCACGCGTCATAATCAGCTGAATTCTCAGGGTCTGGAATGCCTGAAGCCATAGAAACAACCACTGAGTCTGAGCTTGAATCAGTTTTGGGAAGGACCGGTGGTATGAAAACAGAAGCAGCATCAGATATATATGCATTATCCCTACCCCGATCTGAGGCTATGGGGGTACTGTGACGATAATAAGAACCAGAAGAGCTGCAACTTGAGCTATTTGTAGAGCTATCAGAACTATCGAATGAACGAGTACTCTCAAGACCATAAATACTATTTCCGGTGTGCAAGGAAACTAGGGGACTATTTCCGACACTGAAAGATGCACTACCCTCTAAGGATGAGGAATAAAGAATGAATAGAAGCTCGGGTTGCCCATAGGGTGCAGTCTTACCTCTCTATGAATTCTAAACAAAGAAATTAAAATTAGAAAATGGGTTTAGATGAAATCAATTCAAATATCATTGAAATTTTTGGCATTTGCATTCATTAATCCCCAAATCATCAAATTTTCCCTTTTGTTTATAATTCCAATTAAACTATATTTTCCAACATGCGTAAACAAAAGTGATTACAATCATCCATATAGATTAAGCGCACACTTCAATTTTATATGCCAACATTTCAAGTTCATGTATATTTTTGTGCATAACTAAAATTTAACATAAACTATACATATTTCAATGCAAAAGGGGGAAAAGATGAAAAGAAAACATATTATAAATCCTTACGGGAATCAAATGATATAATATACCATTATCTAAAAATATAATTTGAATCTACTCACTTGATTACTATTTAATTTTGAATCTGATTCAGATCTGACATTCGTGGTTTCTCTAATTCGAACATCACACGGACGGGGAATTCTGAGCACCTATAGCCTAAATATAAATTTGCATATCCAAATCTTAAACCAGAAATCCTAAAACTAACATATATATTTTCTTAAGAGTTTGGAGGAGAAAAGTTAATGGCAGAGCTCTGGTGCCCTCTCAGAAAATATGAGTTGGAGACCAGGCCTTGCTGGTTTATTTATAGCTGCTCAAAAGAGCCACGTTCATCTTATTGAAACGGATTAGATCTGATCCATTAATACAAAATAAATCATGATGCCTTGGTCTAAAATGGGTCGACCCATGATTCAAGTGGGTCGACCCTTGGGTTAACCCATCTCTGAAGTGTGTCATGTCCTAGGTCGACCCACTTCAGGCATGGGGCAACCCATATATACGATTTTAAATCATATGCTTCAGGTCTTGCTGCTTGATTTTCATTATGTTTTAAACGTTGTTATTAATGTTTATATTTCTTAACAATTTTATTATTATTTCAATCTTTTAACGCGTGACCAAATGTGTAAATAAATGTACGCATTCGTTTTTCCTCTGCTTTCAAATTTTTGCATTATTAATTCCTCTAATCTTGTGAATGTTATTATTTGCTTAATGTTTTAAATTCATTCCTTTTCATTTCTTTGCCCATCAGTTTCAAATTTAACGCATATTTAATATGCACATAAATTTTCTTTGAACGTTTCCTTCAACATTATTCCTTGGTTTTCCTGTTTTAACGCACATCCAAATTTCAAATGCATAACCAAAGCGTGCATTGATAATTTTTCTATTTTCAAATTCTTGCGTGTTTCTTCCTTTTTTATTTCTATTTCCATTTTTATTCAGTTCTTTTTAATATGCTTTTAATTCCCATTTCAAATGCGCACTATTAATACGCGCATATTCACATTATATTTAAATGTTGCTTAGTTAGTGCCATTTGAACTTCCATTTATTTCTTGGTTTTATGCCATTTATGACATGTATTATTTCTATAACTTATATCTACATATTTGTATTTTAACTATGTATACATGTGTGTTGTTCACATGTGTCAACATTCTAGAATAAATTATCGATTTCAAATTTTGACGTTATTCCCATAAATTTTCTTTTAGTGTTACTTATGACCATCGTCATTTAAAAAGGAATGTTGAAATAATGATGTTAATTATTTCAAATTCAAACGCATATTGTTTACACAATTAATGAGCATACCATTTATTATTTTTCTTTCTTTCTTTTATTTCTTTTTATTTAATTATATATATAATATTGCGCATTTAATTTGCATAATAGCAACTTCTTATTTATTGCACATTTTATAACATGTGTTCATTATCAAATTTCAAATGCATACTATTAGTATAATTATTTTAACAATTTTACAATTAAAACGCAGGGTGTTACACTCTCTCACCCTTAGGAAATTTCATCCTCGAAATTTAATAAGAGTAAAATTATGTAATTTATCGCATGATTTGCAACCATAATGTGTACATCCAATTTTGCAACCATATGTGAACTTGTGCAAAGTGTGACGTAATATAAAAATATAAGAATGCAATGAATGCCTAAGCGGTACCTCATATATGAATGTAAAAAAAATTTGAAAATCTTTTGAAAACATGATGCACATATCCTAAATATATTGTACATGAATGCAATATTTTGAAAATCAAAATTACTTTTTCATCCAAAATTTCTCTCACTCTTACAAAGTAAGAATGCAGTTCATCCAATTTTACATCCAAACCCTACCAACCAACTTTAAATTTTCGAATTTTAGAAAAGTCTAATTTTCTGAATTCAATTTCTCATGTTAGAAAAGGTAAAAAATGGGAAAAAATTACATTTCCCATCCCACTTTTACGCACATTTCCCCCATACCTAGAAATCTTTATCATTAACCTTACAAAAGTCATTAAGGCATACTCATAAGTCAATCAACTATAAAAGTATTAAAATCTATTCTTTACTCCAATATAAACCAATTATTTTTCATGTCGATAATGCCTCATACGTTGTTTTGGGACCCCTATCGATCAAAGGCATCCCTTGTGTCGACCAGTGTTCTTAAACCACTGCTAGGCACATCAACATAATCGATAACCATAGTTTCCATCATAATTATAACCATTCTTATTAAAATAATCACTTAATGATTCCATCCTCAGATATTTATAATTAAATACTCTACCTTTAACATCTTATTAATTGTAGGAAATACACTTTAAGTAATTTTCATAGTAGATTTATCAATCCTCGTGCTCAGCTGAAACGATCAACTAGTTTCCGCTGTGCATCTAGATTAGTTTATGTTGTTTTCATTGGTTGTTAACAAAGTTTAAACCAATTTAGCTCCATAAGAAATAAATTTTGAACTTAAAATTCTCCTAAAAAAGGTCAAGTGTTTACACGTCATGATAATAAAAGGATAAACTGTGGGAAGGGAATCACAAATAAGGCTGTTAACCTTGCAATACTTTCAAGAGTTTAAAGGAATTATAATGGTGCTTTGAGGCCTCTTTAAGTGTATCTAAGCATAGAGTATCCCATGCCGACCCAACAGAAGTGTCAAGACATGATTTTTGAAATTCTAACATATAGCACGAATAGGTCCGTGCTTAGTGGTTGAGAAAAATTAATTTAGAATAATATGTACTGAATTGCATAATAGGAAAGGTACAAAAGAAAGTATAAACATTTACCCATAACAATAAGAATTACGGATCCTCCAATCAGACTATGCAGTTAAAGCCCCGTTAAAGTCCCGCAATATCCCCGTTATAACTATACCGCTCTTCAACCGCTATGCTATTTCAATTTAGTGCTTACAAACAAAAGATCTGCATTTATCCCCGCTTTTTACTGTTGCATCTGTATATAAAGATTAATTTGACTAGTTCTCTTGTCAAAAAAATTTCAGTAGATTTAGCAGAAAGGGCTAAATTTAAGGATAAGAGCCTAATATATGGTAACAATCAATTACGCTTTTCAAATTTAGCATGCATAACTGTGATATTTCTTGATTTTGCTATATAAGAATAATTAATATTAGTTTCTTGTATGTATATAATATGAGAAAGAAAATTAATTAATTTTCAAATATTTGATTTACATCTAATCACTACTAGAAACTCTGCTTATTCCGATGGATGGGCGTGTCGGGTACCGACGGCTCGTTTTCGATGGGCCGTAAGCGGCCGTTGAAAGCCATTGGAAATATCGAGATATACTGTACCAACCGAACTATTTCATCCCTATTTCTATTTCCCTCCATTTGTTTCAGCATGGGTTTAAAACCCTCACACCCCCAAATCAGACCTTTTTGCCTCAAAACACTTGTTTCTTCATGTAGGAACCTCCCCAGTTTCAATTTGAACGTCTAGAGCGAGTAATTTTAGGTATAATCTCCTTTTTCATAAAAATTAAGTTTTTACCTAAACTTATATATATACTTAAATTGGAAAATTAAGGTTATCTATTGATTGCAATTGGTTCCAATAGCGTTGTAGTGGATTATAACATCCTATTATGTGCATATTTCATATGATATAGTGAAATTGGAAATTTTATGTGTAGTATTTGGTTACTTGTGTATATGTCCCCCTTAGCATGTTTTTGGCTATTGTATAATTGTTGTTATTTGTGTATATGTGCATCATTGTATATGTCTGATCATTGTATTATATTAGCAGAAATAGAATAAACTGATTGCACGAGCTAGGAATAATATATTGTGCACGTTTTGACTTATGCACTAAAAAGCATGAGTCTAAAATCTAATTGAGCAGATTGAAATGACAATAATAGTAAATCATCTTTAAGTTGATATGACATGTCGAACAAATGTGATAAATTAAAATATTTTTGTGTTGCAGTAAAACTTATTTTTTTGGTAAAATGCGCACATCTAATTGACTAATGTCCCATAGAGTGTTTTCAGCCCCGTCCGATGAGTGCTGTACATGATAATTATATAAATAGTTGTTTTTGTCAAAAAATAATCATTTATATTCATTTGGTACAATGTTTCCTAGATTTTTCCTTGTATTGGACAAGTGATAAACACAGTAAACATCTACATTTTGTATACTACTTCGTTTCAAACGATTCACAAAATTTCAGTTTAACGTTTCTTTTTGTTTCCTATGTACATGCGTTTGTGTACAATGTAGGGAACATAAGGGAAATGCTATAGAAATTTTGTTGAATTGTTTAAGATGAAGTAATATACAAAATGTAAATGCTTACTATGTTTATAATGGGAAGTAGGATGCCTGGCCATGGAAAAAAGTTACGATAAAAATGTGCCATATTCGAAAATATTTTTAAATTTATGAAATTATTATTTATTTTCAACTATCATATATACATGTGCTGTACGACCATGAAAATAAGCCTTTTCGAATTTGTATTCTTGAAAATAAATACTAATTGTTGAACTTACGACTAAATTTCTCAAATAGAAAAAATGATTGATTATTTTGTTGATCGGAGGAGATGGATGTACCAAAGAAGAGGGTTGAGAGGTTCAATAAAAGAATATTTTTATAATAGTAACAATGTCTTTATTGATATCGCTTTAAGTAACAACAGAAATGATCCATAAATTCATTGTCTGTATAGCCAGTGTAGACGTTTGAAGTATTTATTATCCAACATTGTGAAAGTCCATTTGTGTAAAAAAACAGATTCATACCTGAGTATTGTTTTTGGGATCGTCGTGGAGAAGTTGTAATAAATATTTATGTATAGTCTGAGATAGAAATTGTCATTAGTGAAATTGTTAGTGTGACCCGTATTAAAAATAGGGTGCGTTTTTTACAGGTCCCTGTTATAGTTTCAAAATAAAAAAAAACCCGGTCATAAACTTATTGTAAATTAGGTCCCTATTTTCTGAAAATTCATCAAAAAAATATAAAAAAATCATGTAAATTCGTATTTAAATAAAACATGTAAACGCTAAAAAATTCAGAACAAAAAATCATTAAACAAGGCGTCAAAAATAAAAAACAGAAAAAAAAACGAAATTTCCAGTTAAATGCATAATAGTATGCACATATATCATTTTCCTGCATACATCGGTGCTTATTTTTCACTACATTCATCTTCGTTGATTTTTCTTCATGCAAATACGTGCATACATGTGTGCAAATATTTCAAATACTTGCACACAGTTGTGCAGATTTATTTTCAGATTTTAATCCGAACACAGCTTACGGAAAAGTTGCATACATATATGCAATTATCAGTAATAATTGCATAAATGTATGCAACTATTTTTTTTGATTTCCGTACAATCCTGACATTATTTCCAGATTTTAGAATTTTTTTTTATGAAGGAAAGCACATTTTAAAAATAAAAAATAAAAAAAGGCGGAAGTAATAAAATAGGGGGCGGGTTTAAAATTTTCAAAACTTTTTTTTAATAAATTAGGTCCCTACTTTTAGCCAGTGTGTTATCCTATAAAAATGTTGCACACATGTGTGCATGTTTTCTGAGATATTTGCACATTTGGATGCAAATAAAAATGAACTGAAATATTAACTTAAATCTATGCGCTGAAAGAACTGCATTAGTTGCACATATGCATGCAATAAAATCAAAAACGTGCATAATATTATGCATTTAACCGCAGTTTTTTCTGTTTTTTTGCTGTTTTCTTCTTTCTGACATTATTTTTGTTGTTTTTTTAACTGAATTTTTTGTATAATGCATAATATATTTTATTACTAATTTACGATTTTTTTTTCTTTTTTTTTTTAATATTATTTTATAAGTTTTGAAAACAGGGACCTAATTTATATTAAGTTTATGACCGGATATGAGCCTAATTAAGTTTCAAAATAGGGATGTGAGCCTAATATTCACTTAAAAATATGGTTGAAGATGCAGCATGATCAATGTTTCCAATGGTTGAAGTTGAAGACAATGATGGAAATGATGAAGAATCGAATATTAAAGCAAAAAAAATTATAATTTACTGGATGCTGCTAAGAAACTATTTGGGATAGTTGTAAAAGCAGCACTCAATTGTCGGTAATCGCAGAATACATTGCGATGAAGTCAAAATACAACATCACTGAAGCTGGGTTTACGGTTATTGTACAAGCTGCTGAAAAGACACATGCCGCCCAATAATTTAATGTTTGAAAATCACTGTGAAGTTAAAAAACTTACATCGGCTTTTCGTTTACTTACTGTAAAATAGATACATGTTTAAATGGATGTATGTTGTTTTGAAAAGATTACGTAAACCTTAGAAATTGTAAAATATGTAATCATAAAAAATACAAACCATGAAATTAGAAGAAAAAGGAAGTTCCATACAAATGTATGCATTACTTACTCATTACTCCAAGTCTTCAAAGACTATATGGATCTTCTGTAACTGCATCTCATATGAGATGGCATAATGTGAGATTGGAGGAAGAAGGTACGTTGACCCATCCGACTAACGGAGAAGCATGGAAGCATTTCGATAAAACTTATCCCAATTTTATAGCGGAGAGTCATAATGTTAGACTAGGATTATGTATGGATGGTTTTTCACCATTTTCTCAATTTGGTGCTAAATATTCATCATGGACCATTATCATCACACCTTACAATTTACCTCCATGGATATGTATGAAAACACAATATGTTTCTTATTGTTGTTGTTCCTAGCCTCAACGATCCGACACAAGGAATTGATGTTTATTTACAACCGCTGATTTAAGAACTAAAAACATTATGGAACGAACGAGTAGAAACATATGATGTTTCAAAGAAGAATTTTTTTCATACGTTTGCTTCTTTGTTATGGACTATAAATGATTTTCATGCCTATGCAATGCTTTCAAGGTGGAGTACTAATGGTCATCTAGCATGTCCATATTGCATGGGAGAAACATGAGCGTTTTTTTACTGCATGGTAAGAAAATTTCATGGTTTGGTCATCATCGATTGTTTCTTCATGTAAATCATCCTTTCAGAGTAGACAAGAAAAACTTTTTAGCTAATATACTAGAAACCAGACAACCAACAACAATATGGTCAAGCGAAGACATATACAAATTAGTCAAAGATTATCTAAAGATATATGAAAATAGAGTTCAAACAGAAATCGAAGGCATATCGACTGTACATAGTTGGTGAAAACAGTATATTTTTTGGGAGTTGCCATATTGGAAACATCTTTTGCTTTATCATAATATTGAGGTGATGCACAATGAGAAAAATATATTTGATAATGTCTTAACACAATTTTGAATGTAAAAGGGAAGACTAAAGATGATTCAAAATCATGGCGTAATATAGAAGAATTATGCAAACGTCCTAAACTTCATATGAAACCAAATGACGGTAAGACAACCCAAAGCATGTTATGAATTAGATAATAATCAAGTTAAAGTTGTGTTAAAATGGGTTGAAGAGTTAAGATTTCCTGTTGGGATTTCATCAAATCTTCGTAGATGTGTTGACTTTAAAAATGGTAAATTAAGTGGAATGAAAACTCACAACTATCACATAATAAAGGAAAATTTATTTCTCGTTATGTTCAAAGATCTACTGTCATTAAAAGTTTGGAAGGTAGTAATGGAGCTTTGTATGTTTTACAAAGAGCTTTGTTCAACTACTTTAAAAGTGCAACATTCATATGAAATTAAAGTAGATATTCATATATTGCTCTGCAAATTAGAGAAAATATTTCCACCCATTATATTTAACGTAATGGAGAATTTATCTGTTCCCCTCCCATTTGAAACACGACTTCGAGGTCCTGTCCAATATGGATGGATGTATCCATTTGAGAGGTATATATAAACATGTTACCTATTAATGTAATTGCACTTAAAATACAAAGTAATTTAAATTAACTTTGCATAGATATCTAAATCATCTAAAGAAAAAAATGAGACAAAAAGCACGAGTTGAAGGTTTGATATGTAAATTGTGGCACCCCACGTCCGCTAATGTCACTCACTAAGGGAATGCATTAAGTTTCGTGAAGCGTTATAGGTAAACAGAAACAGAATTATTACAAGACAGATATAAAAGAAATAGTGGAATTTAAATTTTATTTAAAACATAAGTCATAGCATCGTGGTCCAAAAATACCATAAGTCTGAAACTACATAAAAGCCATTACAAAAATATATAACTTTTCTGTCTTGTTCCATTAGAGTACATAAAAAGCATAATTCCCCAAAAAGAGACAAAGCCATAGTAGAGATAAGAACTTGGGAAATACTTCGAGAGCAGCTCCAAGCAAGATAAAAGCAGAATCACGGTCAAGCCTGAGTGTTCCCACCCTGAGAACCTGGGGGGAGGAGGGACAGAAGAAAGAAGAGGAAACAAAAAGGGTCAGACATAAAGTCTGGCGAGTCCAGTTACTTTTAACAAGTAAATAAATAAAAGTAGCATGACAGGCATATAAAGTGGATAAGAAAGACGACATCACAAAAGGTAAGTATCACAAGGTAACATGATAGAGTATATATGCTTCCCTAATGATTACTCTGCACTATTAACAGTATAACCAAAATGAGATGATCCCTTCAACTATAAGGTGGTAGACTTAGGCATACGTCCAAATGTACCCGAACTACTACCCTAATCGATCGGCTCTCTAATCCGTGTAGATACTCAGTGTCGGCCCCACCATAGGATGTATCACATCCTAAAGTGGCAACCCTTCGCTGATATGCACATCCCCATATCTACAAGTGTCACGGTCGTCTTATCCCCCTTTGCCCGGTCCATGCATGCACATGACCCGGTCGGTTTGCGTTGCCCACACCGTCCTCCACGTTTGGATCTCTTGCAATCAATTCAGTAAGCGTGCCCCTTCTCCGACCTAGTTCGGAGTACTTTGTTTGATACCTATTCAGGTTATTGACTGAAATGGGTCCCACACAATATGATAAAAGCTCTCCCCTTTGTCTTGTATCCCCCACTAGGTTTTCCACAGGTTATATTTACCCTAAAAGGTGTCTTTAATTATATAACCCCAATCTTTCTATCGATTATGCTTACCCATAGGTGTCTTTAATACATAACCCCCAATTGGTTAAGTTTCGTGGGCCTATATTAAATATTACCCACCCATCTCAGATATACTTAACTTAACCCTCTCAATGTCCAACCAAGTTTACTTAACCCCTATTCATGTTTATGTTCACCCAATCATTATGGATTCAACTAGGTTAAGTATTTCAATTCCTTACCATGCCCATTTATGGTTTATAATGGGCTAGACCTCCCACATTAGGCCTACAGCTTGTGGATGCTGGATATGCCGGTCGGGTCCGGGCAGACTTCTTCCACAAGTTGGGCCTAACCTCGTGTCTTTACTCGTCTCATATCTGTGCACTTAGACCCTCACATTAGATTCAACATTTGTGGTTGCTGGATATGCTGGTCGGTTCCAGGTAGACTTCGACCACAAATGCAATCTAACCTCGTGTCATAAGTGCAGTTACAGTTTCTAATTACTGTAATCCTTGGCATTTTAATTATTAACCAATTAATTATACCTATGTCTTTATAGGTGTTCATGCCCATCTACCCAATTATATTCATAGTGAATTATATGTCCAAATCCATATTCATTATTCAAGTTATGCCAATTCTAATGTTTTCCCCCATTCCATAACTAACGCATTCGCATATATTTGGCGGCATGCCTAGGCTAGAAAGTAGCCTGGCCATAAATGATAAAAGGGAAAGGTGATGGGAAGATGTCAATAGTGATTATTTTAACAAAAGTGACATAAGCATGTAATTGGCTTAGTGATAAGGTGGACATATAAAAATAGATCTAGTGAACTTGTTATAATAAAACTAGATCTAACATACTAAGGATGTCATAGTAGGCATGGATAGATCTAAAAAAGGATTCACATGTCCAATTAATGACAGATCTAAATTAACCACAACATGATAGGTACAAGATGATCTATATGGAGAATTAGATCTAAACAAGGTTTTAACTGTACAAATAATGACAGATCCAAATTAGCCACCAACATGGATAAAGGTTAAGATCCGCAAATGTGACATGATAAATTAACCATAAGTTAATTAGATCTATAAAAGTGGATCTAGCATGATAAAGTTTAAGATCCAAGAATATCATATATTCACAATTTATAACAGATCCAAATCACAGTCATATCACGTTTTACTTTTAATCATTTAAATCTAAAAGTAACTAAATTCATAGCGTTTGGATTTTAGAACATAGAAGAGAAATTATTGGTCTTGAATCTCAGATCTATACTTGAATCTCTAGCTGATTAGCTCTACTTGATTATTGTTGAAGAAAAGGATTCAGTTTAGGCACCAGAAACATTTGGCTTCCATTGATTTTTGGTGAATAAAACAAGAGAAATGGACCTTTATTTATAGCTGCATGCCCCCTAGAAAATCGACTGCCACCTCAGCCTTAGAGGGTCGATACCTCCCTTGAGGAGCCGACCCCGGGGTCAACACCCCGTCTATGGCGTCGACTCCCTAGGGGCGGGAAAATTGCCACCTCTTTTTTCTTCTTTTGATTTTGAACGGTTTATGATTTTTGGATATATTATATATATAATTCTTCTATGCATATACAAAATTCAAACCTTCATTACTTCTTCATGCGATGTCCGTTTTATGCAAACCAAATGTCTGTCTTGATCATAATTTCAAGACAGACGCAATGGCGTAGTTTGTTTCCCTTAATTCTAATTACTAAATTAATTATTATTTAATTTATCCTCTTTAATGTTGTTGAAATTACGGGCACTCTCCCCTACTCAAAGGATTTTGTCCCTGAAATCCCTAAGTCAAGAAGAATGTATATCCTACCATCCATCACACATCTACTCATCCACCAATCATAGGCACCCATTGTCCTTAAAGACTTTTAATGCTTCATATGAACATATGCAAAGGTGTGTGTATATGTCCCAATAGTAATGCGAAGATTATGCGGTCTACTGATTCAGTCGACCTCCTCAATCCAATGTATGTTAGTGCCATGAATCCAATATGTATGTTAATAATCCTATTATAACATGTAAGTTCTATATGTATGCACACTTACTCGTCCAAATGCAACATCCATACATTAATACATCCATTTTCACCCATTAAAAGAAAAGAAAAATGCACACACATTCATTGTAATATGAGAGTGATTGAGCCGATCTAGTGCCTAATGTGTGTGTATATGCATCCACCGGCAACCACTAGCAAACACTTGCATCCATCAAACACAACATGTCTCAAACACATGTTTACATCCATAGGATTACTATCTAAAGGTCGAAAATACTATTGATAGGACATACTCAAATGATAGAAACAAGCATAGATAAAACTTTGGAAAAGGAGTTAAGGACATACCCTTGAAAAAGAAAGGGCACGAAGCACGAATCTTGTCTTCGGTCTCCTAAGTCGCATCCTCTGGGTTATCTCCCCATTGAACCTTTATCATCTTGATTTCTTTATTGTGTTGCTTCTTAACTTCGGATCCAAGAATACGGGTAGGGACTCGTTTGACTATCGTCTCCCGCTCCACTTCTACTTCCTATAATATACCTGGCTCAACAACTTCCACGGCGTCATGCAAAACCTTCCACATATGAGAAACGTGGAAAACATCATGAACGCCGAATAGGTTTTCTGGGGTCTTAACTCTGTAGGCCATTTGGCTTATCCTTTTGGTTATGGGAAATGGTCCCGCAAATCTGGGTGCCAACTTCCCTACAGATCCAAAACGAACCACATTTCTCAGAGGTGATACTTTAATAAAAGCTAAGTCTCCCACTTCAAACTCGATGTTAGCCCTTATCTCGTTCACATAGGATTTCTGCCTATCTTGAGGTGTCTTCATTCGTCGTCTATAACACCCCATAATTTCAACAACACTAGAAGAGGATAAATTAAATAATAATTAATTTAATATTTAGAATTAAGGGAAAGCACTGCACCATTGCGTTCGTCTCGAGATTCTGGTCAAGATAGACATCTGGTTTGTGTAAAACGGACACCGTATGAGGAAGTTATGAAGGTATTAAGTTTGTATATGTGTAGAATTATATATATATATATATATATATATATATATATATATATATATATATAATCAGAAAAATCAGAAAATATTTTGAAATCCGAAAATAAAGAGGCGGTAATTTTCCCGCCTCAGAGGAGTCGACCCTAACGGGGGTGTCGACCCATGGGTCGACCCTCCTAGGGCTGAGGTGGCAATCGATTTCCAGGGGACTGGCGGCTATAAATAAAGGTCCATTTCTCTTGTTTTCTTCACTGGAAATCAATGGAAACCAAATGTTGTTGGTGATTGAACTGAAACAAATCCTTTTCTTCAACAACAATCGACTAGAGCTAATCGGTTAGAGATTCTCTTTTAGATCTGAGTTTCAACACCAACAATTTCTCTTCTATCTTCTAAAATCCAAACACTGTGAGTTAGTTACTTTTAGATCTAAGTGATTAAAAGTAAACGTGATACGACTGTGATTTGGATCTGTTATAAATTGTGAATCTGTGATATTCTTGGATCTTAAACTTTATTATGATAGATCTAATTCACTTGTGGTAAATTTATCATGTCACCTTTGTAGAGCTTAACCTTTATCTATATTTGTGGTTAATCTGGATCTGTCATTATCTGACAGTTAAAATCTTATTTAGATCTGATTCTCCCTCTAGATCACCTTGTACCTATCATGTGGTGGTTAATTTAGATCTGTCATCAATTGAACATATGAATCCTTATTTAGAGCTAGTCATGCCTATTAGGACATCCTTATTATGTTAGATCTAGTTTTATCATCACCTGCTCACTAGATCTGCTTTTATGTCCACCTTATTATTATGCCAATTACATGTCTATGCCAGTATGTATATATATAGTTATGCCAACTATGTTAGAATAATCACTATTGTCATCATCCCATTACCTTTCCCTTTTTACTGTTTATGGCCTACAGGCCTGGCTACTCTCTAGCGTAAGCATGCCTCCCAATATATGCGAATGCATTAGTTAGGGAACGGGGGAAAAATATTAGAATTGGCATAACTTGTATAATGAATATGAATTTGGACATATAATTCACTATGAATATTATAGGGTAAATGGGCATGAACACCTACAAGACATTGTTAATTAATTGATTAAAATGCTTAGGATTACAGTAATTAGAAACTGTAACTGCACTTATGACACGAGGTTAGATTGCATTTATGGTGGAAGTCTGCCCGGACCCAACCAACATATCCCACAACCGCAAATGTTGAATCCAATGTGAGGGGTCTAAGTGTACAAATATGAGACGGGCTAAGACACATGGTTAGACCCCACTTGTGGAAGAAGTGTGATCGGACCCGATCAGCATATCCAGCATCCACAAGCTGTAGGCCTAATGTGGGAGGTCTAGCCTATTATGAACCATTAATGGACATGGCAATGAATTGGAATACTTAACCTAGTTGAATCCATAAGGATTGTGTGAACATGAATATGAATAGGGATTAAGTAAACTTAGTTGAACATTGGGAGGGTTAAGATAAGTATATCTGGGTTGGGTGGGTAATATTTAAATATAGGCTCACAAAACTTAACAATTGGGGGTTATGTATGAAAGACACCTATGGGTAAGCATAACCGGTAGAAAGATTGGGGTTATATAATTAAAGACACCTTTAGGGTAAATATAACATGTGGAAAACCTAGTGGGGGATATAAGACAAAGGGGAGAGCTTGTATCATATTGTTTAGGACCCGTTTCAGTTAGTAACCCAGAGTAGGTATCAAATAAAGTACTCCGAACTAGGTCGGAGAAGGGGCACGCTTACTGAACTGATTGTAAGAGATACAAACGTGGAGGAAGATGTGGGAGGCACAAAACGACCGAATCGTGTGCGTGCATGGGCAGGGCAGAGGGGGATAAGACGACCGTGACACCTGTAGATATAGGGTTGTGCATATCAGCGAAGGGTTGCCACTTTAGGACGTGATACATCTTACGGTAGGGCCGGCATAGAGTATCTACGCGGATTGGAAGCCGATTGATTAGGGTAAGAGTTAGGATACACTCGGACGTATCCCTAAGTCTACCACCTTATAGTGGAAGGGATCATCTCATTCTGGTTATACTAGTAATAGTGCAGAGTAACCATTAGAGAAGCATATACATTCTATCTTGTTACCTCGTCATGCTTACCTTTTATGTAGTTATATCTCTCTCTCTTATCCACTTTATATGTCTGTCATGTTGCTTTTATTTATTTACTTGATAAAAGTAACTGGACTCGCCAGACTTTATGTTTGACCCTTTTTGTTTCCTCTTCTTTCTTCCATTTCCCCTCCAGGTTCTCAGGGTGGGAACACTTGGGCTTGACCGTGATTCTGCTTTTATCTTGCTGAGGAGTTGCTCTTGAAGTATTGCTCAAGTTCTTATCTCTACTAAGGCTTTGTCTCTTTTTGGGAATTATTTTTTTTATGTACTCTGATGGAATAAGATAGAAAGTTTTATGTTTATGTAATGGCTTTTATGTAATTTCAGACTTGTGATATTTTGGACGATGATGTTATGATTTATGTTTGAAATAAAAATTTGAATTCTGCTGTTGCATTTATATCTATCTTGTAATGTTTTTGTTTCTGTTTACCTATAACGCTTCACGGAACTTAATGCATTCCCTTAATGAGTGACATTAACGGGCGTGGGGTGTCACACTTGGTATCAGAGCTGAAGGTTTAGCAGATTAGATAAAAGTTTTTGAAAATTATTTTCAAAAAGGGTAAAAGAAAGCATTTTCAAAAAGAAAAGTCTGTTTTGAAAAACATTCCCTAAAAAGCCATAAGTAATATCTTTCGATCCCTTGTCTGAATCTCTTTCCTTTTCTTTTTCTGCATGTAACCAAATATTCTAGAGGGCATTACGATACCAAGCTGGTTTCGTAGGTATCTGGAGTCACGACGCTTGCCGAAGGCTAAGGAAACGTTCCTCCCCCAGCTGCACCTGTTGTTCCCCCTCTTCCTCCGCGTGTAGACAACTTTTCCAAGATCTGCAAAGATTTCTGTGCTATGGGAGGAAAGCCATTCCATGGAACCGAGAAATTCGTAAAGGCAAGGAATTGGCTCAAGGAGACCGAGGACAAGTTTGTAATCTTTGAAGTAGAAGATCGAAGGAAGATTCAGTTAGCTGCCTAGCTACTGAAAGATGAAGCTTCTTTTTAGTGGGAAGTTACCCAAGTTGGACGTCCGGTAGAGACATGGGATGATTTCAGGCAAAGATTTGAAATTTTAGTCCTAAGCTGAGAAAAGCATACAAATGGAGAGGTTCTTAGCACCCAAAAAGGAAACGTGACGGTTAAAGAGTATGTGAACAAATTCAATTAGCTATCGAGGTTTGGATTAGAATTGGTGGACACTCCACAAAAGAAGGCTTTGCAGTTTGTCGAAGGACTTAATGAGCCCCTTCATGGGCTGGCTATGTCCCATATTCCAATGAGGGGAACCTTTGAAAGGATTGTTGATATGGCCTTGATGTATAAGGAGGAGAAAGGAGAAAAGAAGGAAGTAAAGGCTGAGGAAACAAGGCAAAACAAAAAGATTTGACCCGAGAAGGGACAAAAACAACAACAACAAAAGAAAGGCGGAAAGAATGATAAGGATAAGGATAAGAGGAAGTGTCACAATTGTGGGCGAGAAGGTCACTTGGTGAAGGACCGTAAAAGGATTTCTGCCTATCTTGAGCTGTCTTCATTCGCCGCCTGTAACACCCGTAATTCTAACAACACTAGAAGAGGATAAATTAAATAATAATCAATTTAATATTCAGAATTAAGGGTACTGCGCCATTGCTTTCATTTCGAGATTCTAGTCAAGATAGACATTTCGTTTGCGTAAAACGGACAACGTATGAGGAAGTTATGAAGGTTTGAAGTTTGTATACGCACAAAATAATATATATATATATATAATCAGAAAAATCAGAAAACAGTTTGAAATCCGAAAATAAATAGGCGACAATTTTCCCGCCCTAGGGGTGTCAACCCCTAAAGGGGGTGTCGACCCTGGGGTCGACCCCTCAAGGGGGTTGTCCACCCATGGGTCGACCCCTCAAGGGGATGTCGACCCATGGGTAGACCCCCTAAGGGGGTGGTCGACCCCCTTATGGCTGAGGCGACAGTCGATTTTTGGGGGACTGGCAGCTATAAATAAAGGTCCATTTCTCTTGTTTTCTTCACTGGAAATTAATGGAAGCCAAATGTTGCCGGTGCCTGAACTGAAACGAATCCTTTTCTTCAACAACAATCAACTAGAGCTAATCGGTTAGAGATTCGTGTTTAGATCTGAGTTTCAACAACAACAATTTCTCTTCTATTTTCTAAAATCCAAATACTGTGAGTTAGTTAATTTTAGATCTAAATGATTAAAAGTAAACGTGATATGACTATGATTTGGATCTATTATAAATTGTGAATCTATGATATTCTTGGATCATAAACTTTATTATGATAGATCTACCTTTATAGATCTAATTCACTTGTGGTTAATCTATCATGTCACCTTTGTGGATCTTAACCTTTATCTATGTTTATGGTTAATCTGGATCTGTCATTATTTGACACTTAAAATCTTGTTTAGATCTGATTCTCCCTCTAGATCATCTTGTACTTATCATATGGTGGTTAATTTAGATCTGTCATCAATTGGACATATGAATCCTTATTTATAGCTATTCATTCCTATTAGAACATCCTCATTATGTTAGATCTCGTTTTATCATCACTTGTTCACTATATCTGCTTCTGTGTCCACCTTATTATTATACCAATTATATGTCTATGCCAATATATATATATATATATATATATATATAGTTATGACAGTTATGTTAGAATAATTACTATTGTCATCTTCCCATCACCTTTCCCTTTTTATTGTTTATGGCCAGGCTATTCCCTAGCCTAAGCATGCCGCCAAATATACGCGAATGCATTAGGTATGGAACATGAGAAAATAATAGAATTGGCATAATTTGTATAATGAAATTGAATTTGGACATATAATTCACTATGAATATAATATGGTAAATGGGCATGAACACCTATAAGACATAGGTAATTAATTGGTTAAAATGCTTAGGATTATAGTAATTAGAGACTGTAACTGCACTTATGACATGAGGTTAGATTGCATTTGTGGTGGAAGTTTGCCCGGACCCGACCGACATATCCAGCAACCACAAATGTTGAATCTAATTTGAGAGGTCTAAGTGTACAAATACGAGATGGGCTAATACACGAGGTTAGGCCCAACTTGTGGAAGAAGTCTGCCCGGACCCGACCGGCATATCGAGCATCCACAAGCTGTAAGCCTAATGTGGGAGGTCTAACCCATTATAAACCATAAATAAACATGGTAACGAATTGGAATACTTAACCTAGTTGAATCCATAAGGACTGTGTGAACATGAATATGAATAGAGGTAAAGTAAACTTGGTTGAACAATGGGAGGGTTAAGTTAAGTATCTCTGGGTTGGGTGGGTAATATTTAAATATAGGCCCACAAAACTTAACCAATTGGGGGTTATGTATTAAAGACACCTATGGGTAAGCATAACGGGTAGAAAAATTGGGTTTATATAATTAAAGACACCTTTAGGATAAATATAACCTGTGGAAAACCTAATGGGGGATACAAGACAAAGGGGATAGCTTGTATCATATTGTGTGGGACCCGTTTCTGTTAGTAACCTGGAGTAGGTATCAAACAAAGTACTATGAACTAGGTCGGAGAAGGGGCACACTTACTGGACTGATTGTATGAGATCCAAACGTGGAGGATGGTGTGGGCGGCGCAAACCGACCGGGTCATGTGCGTGTATGGGCCAGGCAGAGGGGGATAAGATGACTATGACATCTATCGATATGGGGTTGTGCATATCAACGATGGGTTGCCACTTTTGGACATGATACATCCTATAGTGGGGCCGGCATATAATATCTACGCGGATTAGGGAGCCGATCGATTAAGGTAGGAGTAAGGATACATTCGGACGTATGCCTAAGTCTACCACCTTATAGTGTAAGGGATCATTTCATTCTGGTTATACTAGTAATAATGCAGAGTAATCATTAGGGAAGCTTATACATTATGTCCTGTTACCTTGTCATGCTTACCTTTTATGTAGTTATCTCTCTCTCATCCACTTTATATGTCTGTCATGCTACTTTTATTTATTTACTTGCTAAAAGTAATTAGACTTGCCATACTTTATGTCTGACCCTTTTTGTTTCATGTTCTTTCTTCTGTTCTCCCCCCCAAGGTTCTCAGGGTGGGAACACTCAGGCTTAACCGTGATTCTGCTTTTATCTTGCTAAGGAGCTGCTCTTGAAGTATTGCTCAAGTTCTTATCTCTACTATGACTTTGTCTCTTTTTGGCGAATTTTTCTTTTTATGTACTCTGATGGAGCAAGACAGGAAGTTTTATGTTTTTGTAATGGCTTTTATGTAATTTCAGTCATGCGATATTTTGGACCACGATGTTATGATTTATGTTTGAAATAAAAATTTGTATTCCGCTGTTGCTTTTATATATGTCTTGTAATTTTTCTGTTTCTGTTTGCCTATAATTCTTCACAAAACTTAATGCATTCTCTTAATGAGTGACATTAACGGACGTGGGGTGTCACACTGTCGAATAAGGTCAATCTTCTTGGACGTTTCTCTAACCATATCTGGTCCAAGTAATAATCCTTCCGTAGATTCCCACCAACAAGTTGGTGATCTAGGGGTCGTCCGCACAATGCTTCGAAGGGTGCCATGCTGATGCTAGCTTGATAACCGTTGTTGTAGGCAAACTCTACTGAAGGAAGATGCTCTTCCCGAGTCCCTTTGAAGTCTAGGGTACACAGCCTTAAAAGATCCTCAAGAATTCTTTTCACCTTTTCCGTCTGCCCATCGGTCTGAGGATGATAAGCGGTGCTCCAACACAACTGTGTACCTAATTCTTCTTGCAAGCTCCTCCAAAATTCACTGGTGAAGATGGGGTCACGATCGCTTAAGATGCTGGAAGGTACTCCATGAAGACGGACTATCTCATGAACATAAATTGTTGCCAACCATGATGTCGTCCTCTTACTCTTAACTGGAATGAAATAAGTGCTCTTTGTAAGTCTATCGCTCCACAACCTAGATACTGGTGTTTCCTTTCTTTGATCTAGGCAAACCATCTATTAAATCCATGGAGACGCTCTCCCACTTCCACTGTGGAATCTCCAAAGGATGAAGTAGACTACCGGGCTTCTTTTGCTCAGCTTTGACTTGCTGACAGACCAAACATTGAGAAGCAAATTATGCCACATCTTTCTTCATCCCAGCCCAAAAGAAAACCCTCTTCATGTCTCTATACATCTTACCACTGAATGGATGAATAGTCATCTTAGAATGGTGGGCTTCTTCTAGGAATGCCTTTATCAAGCTTCCGGTTTGAGGAACACAAAGCCTTCCATCTCGCCGCAACCACCCCTTTTCATCTATGGAATATCTACATAGGTGATTAGAAGTCTCCCATTTTCTGAGCTTATCCATGGTGTCTAAAATCTATGGTTCACCTTGCAGCGAAGCTCCTATCTGATCCATAAGAGTTGGTCATATTTCTAGCGATGCAAATAAATCAGGCGAAATCTCGATGGAGGGTCTAAAGTCAAAAGTTGATATGAACTCCAAGCTCTTCCTTTTCACAAACAGAGGACTTAAAGCCATCCTCTTCCTACTTAGTGCGTCGGCCACCATATTACTCTTGCCAGGGGTATGAGCAATTTCAAAATCATAAGAAGCTAGGAACTCTATCCACCTTTGTTGCCTTAAATTAAGGTCCTTCTACGAGAACAAATACTAAAGATATTTATGATCAATATATATATCTCAAACTTCTCTCCAAGTAAATAATGATGCCATGTCTTGAGCGCAAATACTATGGCGGATAGCTCTAAATCATGAGTGGGGTAGTTCTTCTCATGAACTCTCAACTGTCTACCCCCATAACACACTACCTTTCCTTCTTGCATCAGAACAGCACCTAGCCCAGTACCACATGCATCAGTGTAAACCGTAAATACTTTGCTCCCATCAGGCAAGCTCAAGACTGGGGCTATTGTCAGAGCTCTCTTCAAACGTTGGAAAGAAACATCATAATCTATATCCTGTGAAAATGCTAAGTTCTTCTTTGTCAGCCTAGTGAGAGGGGTTGATATCTTTGCGAAGTGCTTAATGAACTTCCTATAATAACCTGCCAATCAAAGAAAGCTTCTCACCTCTGTTGCATTTTTCTGAATTTGCCAATTTTGCACTGCAATTATCTTTGCGGGATCTACAACTATCACTTCTTTGGGGACTACATGCCCTAAGAATCTCAGCTCTTTTCTTCAAAAATGGCATTTTGAGAACTTTGTCTTAAGCTGACACGCAGAAAGAGTTTTCAAAACTTCCCTCAAATGTTGGGCATGCTCTTCTTTGTTTTTGGAGAAGATTAAGATATCATCAACAAAGACTACGACAATTTATTTATAAATTCCCAAAAACAGCCTACTTATAAGATCAACAAAATAGGCAGGTGCATTCGTCAACCCAAAAGGCATAACTAGCCATTCAAAGAAACCATCCGGAGTTCTAAAAGCAGTCTTGTCTGTACTATCCTTAGCCACCCTCAACTGATGAAAACCCGTGGCCAACTCTAACTAATAGAATACCGAGGCACCAACAAGCCGGTCAAACAAGTCGTCTATCTTCAGAAGTGGGAGTCTATTCTTCTTCGTGAGTTTGTGCAACTCTCTATAGTCCATACATAAACGAAGCGAGCCATCCGCCTTAGCTGTGAATACAACTGGAGCACCCCATTCAGATATGCTTCATCTGATAAATCCTTTCTCAAGTAGCTCCCCTACTTGCTTTCTCAGCTCCCTCCTTTCCCTTGGAGCCATATGGCGCACTTGTAATGCAACCGGCTTTGCATTGTCCACCAAATATATACAAAAATCGATCTCGTGCCTCTGAGGTAAACTTCGTACCTCATCAAAAACATCAGAATAATCTTGGACTACTGGAACAGATTGCATATCATCGATAGATGCACCAAGAGACTCTAGAAAACTAAGCATAGCCGACCCCTGCGGGTCACAAGAAATCTCGAGGATCCTCCCATGGCAAGTCAAAAGTCTAATGACCCTCCTCTCGCAATCTAGAATGACACCATACATGGTTAGCCAATCAATCCCTAGAATTAACCCATTTCCCATAAACCCGAGCACATATGCATCACACTCAAATTCAACGCCTAAGATAGATATCCTCAAACCCCGAAAAATCATAGACAAATGAGATGAACCACGAACCGGGTTTGAGACAACAACGGGATCCACTACCATACTAGTATTTAAGTGCAGAGATTCAACCACAAAACTAGATATAGATGAATGTGAAGTGCCAGAATCAAAAAGTGTTCTAATAGGATGATTTGAAAGAGAAATCAAACCTTCCACAGAATTTTTTCTACCTCTATCAGGAGCACTGATCGCGTTAGCATGCACCTGCCTCTAGAAGTTCCTGCCCTTTGATGTTGCCCCTATTTCTTCAGGCACTCCCTAGCAAAGTGTTCGACCTCTCCACAATTGAAGCAAGAATTCTTCCTTCTTTTGCAGTCCTTTACCAAGTGACCATCACGTCCACAACTGCGACACTTTGTCTTATCCTTAGCCTTGTCATTCTATCCGCCCTTCTTCTATTGTTGTTGTTGTACTTTCTTGGGCCATATCTTCTTATTTTGCATTGTTTCCTCAGCTCTAACCTCCTTCTTTTCTCCCTTGTCCTCCTCATGTATCAAGGCCATATCAACAAGCCTTTCAAAAGTTTCCCCATTGGGATGTGGGACATAGCTAACCCATAAAGAGGTTCATTCAGCCCTTTGGAAAACCGCAAAGCTTTCTTATGCAGAGTATCCACCAGTTTCAGTCCAAATCTTGCTAGTTGGTTGAATTTGTTCACATACTCTTTAACAGTCATGTTTCCTTGTTTGAGTGCCAAGAACCTCTCCATTTGCAATCTTTTCTCAGCTTGGGAAAGAAATTTCATTTCAAATCTTTGCCTAAAATCATCTCATGTCTCTACCGGACGCCCAGCTTGGGTAACTTCCCACCAAAAAGAAGCTTCTACTTTCAGTAGCCAAGCAGCTAACTGAATCTTCCTTCGATCTTCTACTTCAAAGATTACAAACAAGTCCTCGATCTCCTTGAGCCAATTCCTTACCTCTACGAATGTCTCAGTTCCACGGAATGGCTTTCCTCCCATAACACAGAAATCTTTTCAGATCTTTGAAAAGTTGTATGCATGCGGAGGAGCAGGAGGAGGTACAACGGGTGAAGCTAGGGGAGGAACGTTCACTCGGCCTTCGGCAGGCGCCGTGGTCTCCATATACCTACGGAACCTGCCTGGTATTGTAATGCCCTTTGGAATGTTAGGTTCCCTAGACATGCTGAAAAAGAAAAGGAAAGAGATCCAGACAAGGTATCGAAAGATATTACTTATGGATTTTTGGTGAATGTTTTTCAAAACAGATTTTTCCTTTTGAAAATGCTTTCTTTTAAACCCATTTTGAAAATAAA
Organism: Allium sativum; assembly: GCA_030737875.1. Lineage (NCBI taxonomy): Eukaryota > Viridiplantae > Streptophyta > Magnoliopsida > Asparagales > Amaryllidaceae > Allium > Allium sativum. Next base: position 538,229,674 of record CM060926.1, read on the forward strand.
TTTTCAAAAACTTTTATCTAATCTGGTAACCTTCAGCTCTGATACCAAGTGTGACACCCCACGTCCGTTAATGTCACTCACTAAGAGAATGCATTAAGTTTCGTGAAACGTTATAGGTAAACAGAAACATAGTTATTACAAGACAGATATAAAAGCAACAGCGGAATTTATATTTTATTTTAAACAGAAGTCATAACATCATGGTCCAAAAATACCATAAGTCTGAAACTATGTAAAAGCCATTACAAAAATATAAAACTTTTCTGTCTTGTTCCATCAGAGTACATAAGAAGCATAATTCCCCAAAAATAGACAAAGCTATAGTAGAGATAACAGCTCCTAGCAGGATAAAAGCAGAATCATGGTCAAGCCTGAGTATTCCCGCCCTGAGAACCTGGGGGGAGGGACGGAAGAAATAAGAGGAAACAAAAAGGGTTAGACAAAAAGTCTGGCGAGTCCGGTTACTTTTAGCAAGTAAATAAATAAAAGTAGCATGACAGACATATAAAGTGGATAAGAAAGACGACATCACAAAAGGTAAGTATGACAAATTAACATGATAGAGTGTATGCACTTCCGTAATGATTACTCTGCACTATTACTAGTATAACCAGAATGAGATGATCCCTTCCATATAAGGTAGTATACTTAGGCATACATCCAAATGTACCCTAACTACCACTCTTAACGATTGGCTCCCTAATACGCATAGAAACTCTGTGCTTGCTCCACCGTAGGATGTATCACGTCCTAAAGTAGCAACCCCTCGCTGATATGCATAGCCCCATATCTATAGGTGTCACGATCGTCTTATTCCCCTCTGCATAGTCCATGCACGCACATGACCCGGTCGGTTTGCGCTGCCCACATTGTCCTCTACGTTTAGATATCTTGCAATCAGTTCAGTAAGCATGCCCTTTCTCCGACCTGGTTCGTAGTACTTTGTTTGATACCTGCTCTGGGTTACTGACCGAAATAGGTCCCACACAATATGATACAAGCTCTACCCTTTGTCTTGTATCCTCCACTAGGTTTTCCATATGTTATATTTATCCTAAAGGTGTCTTTAACTATATAACCTAATCTTTCTACCGGTTATGCTTACCCATAGGTGTCTTTAACACATAACCCCCAATTGGATAAGTTTCGTAGGCCTATATTAAATATTACCCACCCATCTCAGATATATTTAGTAATTAACCCCTATTCATGTTTATGTTCACCCAATCCTTATGGATTCAACTAGGTTAAGTATTTCAATTCCTTACCATGTCCATTTATAGTTTATAATGGGCTAGACCTCCCACATTAGGCCTACAGCTTGTGGATGTTGGATATGCCGGTCGGGTCCGGGCAGACTTCTTCCACAAGTTGGGCCTAACCTCGTGTCTTTACCCGTATCGTATCTGTGCACTTAGACCCTCACATTAGATTCAACATTTGTGGTTGCTGGATATGCCGGTCGGTTCCGGGCAGACTTCCTCCACCAATGCAATCTAACCTCGTGTCATAAGTGTAGTTATAGTTTCTAATTACTGTAATCCTTGGCATTTTAATTATTAACTAATTAATTATGTCTTTGTAGGTGTTAGACCAAAAAATTGGGCCTAACACCCAAATGCAGATCACAGATCACAGAATGCAGTAAAGAGTAAATAAAGAGGAGACACACAAGGTTTTTATAGTGGTTCGGCTGTAGATGTAGCCTATGTCCACTTTATAATCTTATTGTTATACTGACAGATTACAAGAATCAGTTACATGCAAGCACACAATCAGTGTGTTAATTGAGATTAGAAGAGGAGAATTTATGTGAAGAAGGGTGCAAAATCCTTGCACTTCAGTAATGGTGGAAGCAGTGAGGAAGAATGGCCAAAAGATCCTTGAAAATGCCTTCAAATGGTGTATTTATAGCTGTTTACAGCAGGCGGATCGTGGGACACATGGCACGCATCCCAAAAATCTCGAAAAGAGGTGGAAAACGTCCAGAAATCATCTCCAAATCGTCATGTGACATGTGTAATCAGATCCATGCAAGTTGGAGTAAAAATAGCCTTTAGAATTGGTCAAAACAGTGCAGAACTGCAGGCGGTTCGCGGTCCCCATGCGCTCCACGATCGGATCATGACCTAGGAGTGCCACCCCTAGGAACGGATCATGACCTAGGAGTACCACCCCAAGGATCGTGTCGCGACCTAGGAGTGCCACCCCTAGGAACGGATCGTGACCTAGGAGTGCGACCCCTAGGATCGGGTCGTGATCTAGGGGTGCGACCCCCTAGGATTAGATCGTGACCTAGGAGTGTGACCCCTAGGATCGGATCGTGACCTAGGGGGCGACTCCTAGGGGCGATCTGGTCTAGAAGGGTGAGAAATGATACAAACTATGTAACACCCTACCTCCACCAGGATCACTCCTTAGAATGTACTAGCTTTGGAAGGGCGTTATTGTGAAGGTAAACATGCACAGAGATATCGCAAGACAGAATATATAAAAATAAATATAAGTAAAGCAGCGGTAGCAGATAAAAACCCATCATCATCATCTCAGAAAATCAACATAGTCAAGTACATAATATCAAAATGTCATGATCCAAAATACAACATAAGTCTAGATACGTGATAACAAACTACATGGTAAAACATCAGTACTAATCCCCAGAAATAAAAGATAAGCCACAGCTAGCTCAGATCCATACATGAGCTATCCAACAAGCAAGCCAAAGATCCACTAAGCAGATGTAGCCCCTCCCTGAGAACCTGTGGGGGGGGGGGGGGGGGGGGAAACGGAAGAAAAGAAGCGAAAGAAAACAGGTCAGTCAAAAAGACTGGTAAGCCCTACTACGATCAATCTATAAACTAATAAAGTTAACAGCATGATGGGAACTGAGATGAACACACTGGCAATAGATACAGGTGACCTCACATAAGAAGATTAAGTTTTTGCACCACAGTGTACTAGCAAACCCACAAAACAGAGGTTGATCCCTTAGCCCAAACTTTGGCCCAATAACATGAAGTGACCTTAATATAAGGTCCAGCCCACGGTCTAGTCGATCGGCTCCCTATAAACCTAACACGTCAAGTGTTGGTGTCCATACGGCCCACATGGATGTAGTCAGACTGTGCTGGGTCCACCTTCGGGTGTATCAAGCCCTCGGGTGTCAACCCCAGACACCTAAGCAATAATGCACAGTCTAAGCCTACTGGTACCCGTGCCTCGAGTTTGTCCAACATCGGACTACGTGCACGTCCGTAGCCCGCCGGACCCGCACCGCTGTACCACTCAGCCGTCGCTTTGGTCGCTTACATCAGTCCAGTAATCGTGCCCCGCCCTAACCTAGCTGTAGGGTTGTAGTGATACCAAACTGGGATTACTGCTGGAACAGACCACGTTGCTAGGGTTTCTAAGAGGGTTAAGTGTGGTTTTAACCCCTCACTAATCATGGATTAAATTAGTTAAGTGTAACCACTTAACCCCATCTAATCCTCGCATCCCCATTTTTGGTTAAGTATTAGTGGGCCATGACTTAACCCTAATCATGAGGCATTAATTACTTAACGCACCCAACCTCTCACATTAGACATCCGTGGTTACCTGGGAAGATTTACACCACGTCTAGGTCTAACCTCGGGTCTTATGGTGCAACATGACCAACTTCCCACATTAGACCCCACGTTGTGGTTACCTGGGAAGATTTACACCACAACTAGGTCTAACCTCGAGTTGGCCATATCATGTTATCTAATGTCATGTCCACTTTAAAACATATTTACAAGTTAACATATACTTGGGTAGACCTAAATTAATAGGTAAATTCCCAAGGGGTAGACCTAACTTAATAGGTAAATTCCCAATCTTTTAGTTTCATGTATTTTTAAGTTTACCCAAACCCTCCCAACGTCATTATCTCGCTTACATATTCGTCATAACGCATAAGGGTATAAAAGGTAACTTGGCAAAACATACATGATGAACTTCACATATCATAATAAACATGCATACATGTTAAACTTGCAAATCATGTCATAGTGAACTCGCATAAATATGCATAGCTTATTAAATATGCATAACATGGTAAGGTGAACTTGCATAGTCATGCATAACCCATTAAACTTGCATAACATGGTAAGGTGAACTTGCATAAACATGCATAACCCATAAAACATGTACAACATGATAAGGTGAACTTGCATAAGCATGCATAATCCATTAAACATGTAGAACATGGCATAGTAAACTCGCATATGCATGCATAACTTATGAAACATGTAAAACATGGTATAGTGAGTTCGCATAAGCATGCATAACTTATGAAACATATAAAACATGACATAGTGAGTTCACATAAGCATGCATAATCAACTAAACTCACATAAATCTCAACTTTCACCATATATTAACTTTAGAGTTTGTAAAGTGAAGGTGAGAGGGCTTACAAATATAAACAAGCCACAAATCCACCAAATAAGATGAAGAAGCCCTTTAAAAATCCAAAACAAAGCTTCAAACAAGAAAACCCTTTTGCAAAATCCCAAAAACACAAACTTTAGCAAATCAAACTCGCAACTTAATGAAGTATGCAAGTTATTAAGCATTCATACAACATAGAAAAGGTTGTATGATCATCATATCTTCATAGGATTTAACTTTGAGGAAGGTGGAGGCTAGGGATTTTAGGTGGAGGCCATTTGAGGATTCAAGTAGACATAGTTTAGTTGCTAGATTGATTAATGAGGCTTTAGGGTAGGATTAGGGGTATATTTATAGAAGATTAGAGTGTTTTTAGCCCTAGGATTAACCCTAGATTAGCTTTGGCCCGTCAGATCTCGGAATCCTCTAGAACCAAGCCACAAGACCCAACCCAAATCAGAAATGGTGCACCAGGCTAACTGCCCGGGCACCCCCTGTCGACAGGGCTGTCGACAGGGCTGTCGACAGGGCTGTCGACACCCTGGGGGCCCTGTCGACATGCCTGTCGACATGGGGCCCCTGGCGGGAATTTTCCCGCCTGACCCTGATTAGCCCTAATCCTTGTTTTTAATTTGAAATTTAAATCTGTTTTTAGCATAGAAATTTCTGAAAACTTCAATGGGCCTTAACCGGGTCATACGGACTCCGATTTTCGAAAACTCGGACTCTATTTCGCGTATTTTTCCGAGACGAACGCAATGGCATAGCCCGTTTCCCCTGATTCTGATTTTTGAATTAAATTCTGCCTCGATTTATGTTATAACAATTTATTGAAAATACGGGTTGTTACATTCTCCCCTCCTTAAAGGATTTCGTCCCCGAAATCTTCAAGTTAGGAAGAACATATCCTACCATCCAATCATCCATCTACTCAAACCATCATCCACGAGCAACCATTGTCCTTAAAAGATTCTAAATGCTGTATGAACATATGCAAAAGTGTGTGTATATGTACTTATCTAATGCAAAGATCAATGCAAAATATGTTAGTGAAATGTATCCATATGTATGCAAATCCCTAACATAATGTATAATATCTATATGCGTGCTCAATCAAACATCCATATGCAACATCCATGTGATTGCATACAAATTTCATCCAAGAATAAGCATAAACACCCATGCACATGCAATATGAGGAGTGTGTGAGCCGATCTAGTGCCTAATGTGTATCATGCATCCACGAGTAACCATTTGCAAACACTTGCAACCACTTGCAACCATCAAACATAACATGTTTCAAGCACATGTTTCATCCAAAAGGGTTTCTACCTAAGGTTCTCATGACAAGCTTAGCACGATAACTAGATAAACATGGATAGCAAAGAGAAAGATATACTAACAAAGGGAAGAGATTGAGAGTGTACCCTCAAAAAGGAATGGATAAAGCCCACGCATCTTCTCCTCGGTTTCCCAAGTTGCGTCTTCTTCGGCTTCACCCCATTGAACTTTCACTAACTTGACCTCACGATTCCTTAGCTTCTTGGTCTCTGTCCCCAAGATACGAATCGGAGCTCTCCTTAAAGTTGCTTCTTTCTCTACCTCCACGTCTTCAAGAATGCTAGGCTCAACCACCTCAGCGGACTCATGCAAGCACTTTCGGAGATGCGAGACATGAAAGACATTATGCACTCCGGACAACTTCTCGGGCAATTGCACTTTATAAGCCATCTTCCCAATTCTCTCAATGATGGGGAAGGGTCCAACGAATCTCGGTGCTAACTTCCCAACAGCTCCAAACCGGACCACATTCCGTAAAGGAGAAACCTTTACGAAAACCTTGTCCCCAACCTCAAACTCTAATTCGGACCTTCGCCTGTCAGCATAGGATTTCTGCCAGTCTTGGGCCGCTTTCATCCGTCTTCTAATCAACTCGACCTTCTCGGATGTATCCCTAATCATGTCGGGTCCAAGTATAAGCTTATCCGTGGACTCCCACCAACATGTAGGTGACTTGCACGGCCTCCCATATAAAGCCTCAAATGGTGCCATCCCTATGCTCGCCTGATAACTGTTGTTATATGCAAACTCAACAAGAGTAAGATGGTCTTCCCAAGCACCACCAAAATCCAGAATGCAAAGCCTCAACAAGTCCTCAAGTACCCTATTCACCCTTTCTGTTTGGCCGTCTGTTTGTGGGTGATAGGCCGTACTCAGGTTCAACCTTGTGCCCATAGCTTCCTGTAAACTGTTCCAGAACTGACTAGTAAAGATGGGGTCTCGGTCACTGACTATGCTGGAAGGGACTCCATGTAGTCGCACTATCTCACGAAGATATACTGATGCTAGTCCAGATGCGGTCCTTTTGCTTTTCACTGGGATAAAATGAGCACTCTTCGTGAGCCTGTCCACAATGACCCATATGCTTGTATTCCCCTTCCTGGACCTTGGAAGCCCATCAATAAAGTCCATAGAAATGCTCTCCCACTTCCATAGCGGGACCTCTAGCGGATGTAATAGCCCACCGGGCTTCTTTGACTCAGCTTTTACTCTCTGACAAATAACACATCTCGAGACAAACTCCGCCACATCCTTCTTCATTCCAGGCCAGAAGAAAACGCGCTTCATGTCCTTATACATCTTATCACCACCTGGATGTATAGTCATCTTGGAGCGATGTGCTTCCTCAAGAACTTTCCTCACCAAGTCTTCTACCATCGGAACACAAAGCCTTCCGTCTCTCCTCAGCCAACCCTTATCGTCTATAGAATATCGAGCAAGGTGACTAGATGTCTCCCCTCGAACCAGCTTGTCCATGATCTCAATTATCTGAGGGTTTTCCTTCTGTGAAGCCCCGACTTGATCCAGAAGGGTAGGCCTGAGCTCTAGAGACGCCAAAGAACCAGTCATCGTCTCAACTGTCAAAGAAAAATCAAAGGTTGCCAAGAACTCTAAATTTTTCATCTCAACAAATAGAGGACTTAGTGTCAACCTTTTCCTACTCAACGCATCCGCTACAACATTCCCCTTGCCAGGGGTATAGGATATCTCAAAATCATAGGAAGCCAAAAATTCCATCCATCTCTGTTGCCTTAAGTTCAGATCCTTCTGCGAAAAGAGATACTTCAGAGACTTATGATCAGTATATAGCTCAAATCTCTCTCCCAGAAGATAATGACGCCAAGCCTTGAGTGCATATACAATCGCTGCCAGCTCTAGATCATGAGTGGGATAATTCCTCTCATGCACCTTAAGTTGCCTCCCACCAAAACATATAACTCTGCCCTCTTGCATCAGAACGGCGCCCAATCCCGTGCCACAAGCATCAGTGTACACGGTAAATATCTTACCACCATCGGGTAAGGCTAGAACTGGTGCTGAGGTAAGTGCTCTCTTGAGTCTCTGAAAAGCAAGCTCACAATCCATATCCTAAGCAAAGACTAAGTTCTTCTTCGTCAACTTAGTAAGAGGAGCGGATATCTTTGCGAAGTCCTTGATGAACTTCCGATAGAAACCCGCAAGACCCAGAAAGCTTCTCACCTCGGTTGCATTCCTTGGCGTCTTCCAATACTGAACTGCAACCACCTTAGCGGGATCCACCGCCAAGCCTTGCTTGGATACGATATGCCCAAGAAATCTGACTTCCCTTCTCCAAAAGTGGCACTTGGAGAACTTGGCTTTTAACTGGTGTGCTCTGAGTGTATCCATCACCTCTACTAGGTGCCTCGCATGCTCTTCTTCATCCTTGGAGAAGACCAGAATATCATCCACAAAGACAACGACAAACTTATTCAAGAACTCCCGAAACACCCTACTCATCAAATCCACAAAATACGCGGGTGCATTCGTCAAACCGAACGGCATAACAAGCCATTCAAAGAATCCGTCTGGAGTTCTGAATGCAGTCTTGTCTATACTGTCTTCAGCCACTCTGAGCTGATGGAAACCCGTAGCAAGGTCAAGCTGAGAGAAAACAGAAGCACCAACAAGTTGGTCAAAGAGATCATCGATCCTTGGTAACGGGTGTCTGTTTTTCTTAGTCAGCTTATTCAATTCTCTATAATCCACACAGAGTCGAAGAGAGCCATCTGCCTTAGTTGCAAACACCACAGGCGCTCCCCATTCGGATATACTTCTTCTGATGAAGTTCTTCTCAAGCAATTCTTTCACTTGCTTGCTCAGCTCCCGTCTCTCACGCGGAGCCATATGCCGAACGGGCAAAGAAACAGGCTTAGCATTATCCACCAGATAGATGCGAAAATCAATCTCTCGTTTAGGGGGCAACCCCTTAACTTCTTCAAAAACGTCTGGATAATCTCGGACCACCCTTACAGACTGAAGGGCCTCCTCTGATGAGTCGAGAGATTCTAGATAGCATAACATGACGGGATTCTTCGGATCGCATGAAATCTCTAAGGTGTTGCCCAGGCGAGTCACAAGCCTTACAACCCTATGCTCACAATCCAGAATGGCTCCATATCTAGACATCCAATCCATGCCCAAGATCAATCCGTATCCCCTGAAACCAAGAACATACGCACTACACAAGAACTCTACGCTGAGTATAGAGATCCTCAGATCCTCACATATCATAGATAGATGAGCAGAACCCCCAATGGGATTCGAAACACAAACGGGATCATCCACTAAGCTAGTACTAAGGTGCAAGCTATCAACAAGATCAGATGAAATAAAGCTATGTGAAGCACCAGAATCAAACAAGGCACGCACTGGAAGATCAGAGATATAAACAAGGTTCTCAACAGAAACACTACCTCGCTCGGGAACTGAAGCGGTATTGAGAGCATGAACTTGCCCTCCCGAAGATCCAGCCTGTCCTTTCTTCTTTGGGCATTCTTTGCTGAAGTGCCCAGTCTCTCCACAAGAAAAGCATCCACCACTAAGCTTCCTTTTCTTCTTCCTGCAATCCTTAGCAAAGTGCCCAGCTATGCCACAGTAATTGCACTTTCCCTTGCCTTTGTTGTTGCCCTTCTTGTTCTTGTTCTGATTTCCTTGACTGCTTTGACCACCTTGGTTGCCTTTGCCTTGAGAATCAGCCTTCTTTGCTTGAGTATCACCCGACTTGACTTCTTTCTTCCCATCTCCCTGAAGCAGAGCCATATTGACCAAACTCTCAAAAGTAGCTCCATGCGGAATATGTGACATTGCCAAGCCCTGTAGCGGCTCATTCAACCCCCTAGAAAATCGAAGAGCCTTCTTCTCCGGGGTGTTTACCATATCCAAATCAAAACCGGCCAGCTGATTAAACTTGTTCACATACTCCTTGACAGACATATCACCTTGCTTTAATGCAATGAACTTCTCCATTTGTAAATTCGCCTCAGCCGAAGATAGAAACTTGGTCACAAATCTAGCCCTCAAATCGGCCCAAGTTTCAACGGGCCTCGTCCCATTGGTGACCTCCCACCAATAGGCCGCCTCATCTTTCAAAAGCCATACTGTCAACAAGATTTTCCTCTCGTCATCAATCCCAAAGATAGCAAACAAGTCCTCCGTGTCTTTTAGCCAATTCCTAGCTTCAACAAAAGATTCCGTGCCTAGGAAATTCTTGCCTCCCATTGCCTTGAAATCTTTACAAACCTTTGTAAATTCAACCTGAGGGTGCTGAGGGGGAGGAGGAGGAAGAGGAGCCTCAGCAACGAGAGGGGGAGGAACATTAGCAACGGGAGGGGGAATATTAACTGCTGGAGGAGGGGGAGCAGGAACCACCAGAGGAGGGATATTAGGGATAGGATTCTCAACTACAGGAGGAGGAGTGGGAGTAGGGTTGGCGGGACCAGCTGCCGCCCTAGCTTCTAGGAGTCTCCTATACCAGAGTGGTACGTTCACTCCATCTGGGATGTCAAGATTCTCAGCCATACTGAAACGAAAGATAAGATAAGATCAGGTCAACGGAACGAAGGATAACGCTAATGGCTTTTGGGGATTAGCCTTAAAATAATATAGACTTTATTTTGGAAAATACTTAGTAGGTTTTTGAAAATAGTTTTTCAAAAAGGGTTTTTTTTTTTCAAAAGTTTTGTTCAATCTTGTTAACCTTGTGCTCTGATACCAAATGTAACACCCCACCTCCACCAGGATCACTCCTTAGAATGTACTAGCTTTGGAGGGGCGTTATTGTGAAGGTAAACATGCACAGAGATATCGCAAGACAGAATATATAAAAATAAATATAAGTAAAGCAGCGGTAGCAGATAAAAACCCATCATCATCATCTCAGAAAATCAACATAGTCAAGTACATAATATCAAAATGTCATGATCCAAAATACAACATAAGTCTAGATACGTGATAACAAACTACATGGTAAAACATCAGTACTAATCCCCAGAAATAAAAGATAAGCCACAGCTAGCTCAGATCCATACATGAGCTATCCAACAAGCAAGCCAAAGATCCACTAAGCAGATGTAGCCCCTCCCTGAGAACCTGTGGGGGGGGGGGGGAAACGGAAGAAAAGAAGCGAAAGAAAACAGGTCAGTCAAAAAGACTGGTAAGCCCTACTACGATCAATCTATAAACTAATAAAGTTAACAGCATGATGGGAACTGAGATGAACACACTGGCAATAGATACAGGTGACCTCACATAAGAAGATTAAGTTTTTGCACCACAGTGTACTAGCAAACCCACAAAACAGAGGTTGATCCCTTAGCCCAAACTTTGGCCCAATAACATGAAGTGACCTTAATATAAGGTCCAGCCCACGGTCTAGTCGATCGGCTCCCTATAAACCTAACACGTCAAGTGTTGGTGTCCATACGGCCCACATGGATGTAGTCAGACTGTGCTGGGTCCACCTTCGGGTGTATCAAGCCCTCGGGTGTCAACCCCAGACACCTAAGCAATAATGCACAGTCTAAGCCTACTGGTACCCGTGCCTCGAGTTTGTCCAACATCGGACTACGTGCACGTCCGTAGCCCGCCGGACCCGCACCGCTGTACCACTCAGCCGTCGCTTTGGTCGCTTACATCAGTCCAGTAATCGTGCCCCGCCCTAACCTAGCTGTAGGGTTGTAGTGATACCAAACTGGGATTACTGCTGGAACAGACCACGTTGCTAGGGTTTCTAAGAGGGTTAAGTGTGGTTTTAACCCCTCACTAATCATGGATTAAATTAGTTAAGTGTAACCACTTAACCCCATCTAATCCTCGCATCCCCATTTTTGGTTAAGTATTAGTGGGCCATGACTTAACCCTAATCATGAGGCATTAATTACTTAACGCACCCAACCTCTCACATTAGACATCCGTGGTTACCTGGGAAGATTTACACCACGTCTAGGTCTAACCTCGGGTCTTATGGTGCAACATGACCAACTTCCCACATTAGACCCCACGTTGTGGTTACCTGGGAAGATTTACACCACAACTAGGTCTAACCTCGAGTTGGCCATATCATGTTATCTAATGTCATGTCCACTTTAAAACATATTTACAAGTTAACATATACTTGGGTAGACCTAACTTAATAGGTAAATTCCCAAGGGGTAGACCTAACTTAATAGGTAAATTCCCAATCTTTTAGTTTCATGTATTTTTAAGTTTACCCAAACCCTCCCAACGTCATTATCTCGCTTACATATTCGTCATAACGCATAAGGGTATAAAAGGTAACTTGGCAAAACATACATGATGAACTTCACATATCATAATAAACATGCATACATGTTAAACTTGCAAATCATGTCATAGTGAACTCGCATAAATATGCATAGCTTATTAAATATGCATAACATGGTAAGGTGAACTTGCATAGTCATGCATAACCCATTAAACTTGCATAACATGGTAAGGTGAACTTGCATAAACATGCATAACCCATAAAACATGTACAACATGATAAGGTGAACTTGCATAAGCATGCATAATCCATTAAACATGTAGAACATGGCATAGTAAACTCGCATATGCATGCATAACTTATGAAACATGTAAAACATGGTATAGTGAGTTCGCATAAGCATGCATAACTTATGAAACATATAAAACATGACATAGTGAGTTCGCATAAGCATGCATAATCAACTAAACTCACATAAATCTCAACTTTCACCACATATTAACTTTAGAGTTTGTAAAGTGAAGGTGAGAGGGCTTACAAATATAAACAAGCCACAAATCCACCAAATAAGATGAAGAAGCCCTTTAAAAATCCAAAACAAAGCTTCAAACAAGAAAACCCTTTTGCAAAATCCCAAAAACACAAACTTTAGCAAATCAAACTCGCAACTTAATGAAGTATGCAAGTTATTAAGCATTCATACAACATAGAAAAGGTTGTATGATCATCATATCTTCATAGGATTTAACTTTGAGGAAGGTGGAGGCTAGGGATTTTAGGTGGAGGCCATTTGAGGATTCAAATTGACATAGTTTAGTTGCTAGATTGATTAATGAGGCTTTAGGGTAGGATTAGGGGTATATTTATAGAAGATTAGAGTGTTTTTAGCCCTAGGATTAACCCTAGATTAGCTTTGGCCCGTCAGATCTCGGAATCCTCTAGAACCAAGCCACAAGACCCAACCCAAATCAGAAATGGTGCACCAGGCTAACTGCCCGGGCACCCCCTGTCGACAGGGCTGTCGACACCCTGGGGGCCCTGTCGACATGCCTGTCGACATGGGGCCCCTGGCGGGAATTTTCCCGCCTGAACCTGATTAGCCCTAATCCTTGTTTTTAATTTGAAATTTAAATCTGTTTTTAGCATAGAAATTTCTGAAAACTTCAATGGGCCTTAACCGGGTCATACAGACTCCGATTTTCGAAAACTCGGACTCTATTTCGCGTATTTTTCCGAGACGAACGCAATGGCATAGCCCGTTTCCCCTGATTCTGATTTTTGAATTAAATTCTGCCTCGATTTATGTTATAACAATATATTGAAAATACGGGTTGTTACAAACTACAAGCTAGCTACGCTCCGCCACTTCATCCAAGTGATTTCCAGTCTACACTCAAGTCCTGAGTTGTTCCATATGATAGAAATTTGTGTTGAGACGATCTTTGCCAAAAGATAGTGTAACAAGTTGCCACCTAGAACATATCTTACTGGTTAAAGGAATATGTGTTCTGGATAATCTGAGAAATCCTAGTCCAGAATGCGACGATCACGCCGGATCGTATTAAGGCCAGAAAACCGACGATCACATGGGATCGTATTAAGGCAGAGAAATCCAAGAAGACCAGGAGTTTTTACCTGTAAGAAGATAAAACAAACAATGCAAGAATATTTCCTAGATGGCCTTACCGGAGTAAACCATCCGAGGAGATGTTTGAGGGGTTCCAAGACGGCCTTACCAGAGTAAGACGACCAAGGGAAAGCACATGAAGTTCCAAGACGGCCTTACCGGAGTAAGATGACCAAGGAAAAGCACATGAGAATTTGTTTATACTGGACGGATCCAGTTGGGAGCCGGAGCTCATGTTTGTACTGGACGGATCCAGTTAGGAGTCGGAGCTCAATGTTTATACTGGACGGGTCCAGTTAGGAGCCGGAGCTCAATGTTTATACTGGACGGATCCAGTTAGGAGCCGGAGCTCAATGCTTATTGCTAATTCATGAAAATCCAGCAGTCGTTTGCCGGACACGATTGGAGACCACAAGCCGGTTCCGTGCGTGTGGGCTGATGTGACTGCTCTTATTACATGCAGGGAAAACAAAGGAGGGCGAGAAGTCGCCTAAAAACCTAAAAACATGAACTATGGACCGGAGTCCAGGAAACTGAGGAGATCCGCTGAGTGGGATTAGCTAATGATAAGCTCGCGATTGCTCGATCCGGGATTGTTCCCTCTCCGGGGAGTCGATGGTGGTAGCGCAGGTGTGGGCGCTATTGGTTGAATGACGTACTTGGGTAGTTCTCCTCGCCTGACCCGATCCTCGATAAGGTCTCGCAAATGTCTGCATTCTTCGGTGTTATGACCGTCCATGTCATGAAATATGCAATGTCTGCCGGAATTGCGTTGTGCTAGTGTTGGTTCCCTCTTGGGAGGCCTTGGATATGAGGCAGCACCCCCTGTATCTACGTAGATATTGCTCAGAGTGTCATTCAGTTCAGTGTATTTGTCGTATCTGGACCCTCTCCGGGGTGGAGCACTGCGATTATTCTTTGCATTGGCTGCTCCTTTGCCTTTTCCAGAATCAGATGGTTCTCCATCTTTGAGCATGTTGACTTCGAGGGTTTTCTTCTCGGAAGTTGCATCTTCTTCCCGCAGAAATCTATCTGCTTCAAGGTAGAATTCGCCGAGATTTCGTGGTGGGTCTCGGTAAAAGATTTTTTGAATTCCGTATTATCTAGAACGCCGGATACTGCTGCCATCAGTGCCATCGATTGTTCAGGGCGATCCACTGATGCCGCTGCAGCATTGAACCTTTCCAGGAATGAACGCAGGGTTTCTCTGGGCCTTTGCTTGATTGTAGTGAGCGACATGACGTTTTTGGGTCGTGCGATGTGAACCCAAAACTGTTCAAAGAAGTGTGCGACCAACATGTTCCAACTATTGATCGATTCCGTTTCTAGCTGCCGAATCCACATTGCTACTATATCAGTCAAAAAGAGGGGAAAACACTTTGCCATGATGTTTTCTGATGCCGATTGAACTTCCATATGTCGTTTGTAGCGCATGAGATGCACGGTAGGATCTGTCCTGCCGTTGTAGGGCTCCAGTTGTGGAAGTTTGAAGTCTGGGGGATTGCGGGAATTCCTGATTTCCTGAATGAACGGGTTGTGATTGACGTCATCCACGTCGTTCAGTTAAGTGCGGCCTTTCGATAGGCGTTGAATGAGATTGTCGAGCCGATCGCCCTCAAAAAGTTGTTGCAAATTGCCAAAATCAGAACTGGTGCCCCCAGCATTGAATGCAGGAGAGGTTGGAAGCTGTCGGTGAACTGCCAGAAGTGGATCGCGGGTCGCGGATCGCGGATCGTGATGGGGGACCAGACCAGTATCTGTGTGGAGTTCGGGTTGTGAATTCAGATCGTGGACAGGGGGGCGATCCGAATGAGATCTGGTGCCCCATCACGAGCTGGCTGCTGCTGATGCGTGGGAGCTTGCGGTCCAGTGTTCGTTCGATCTGGAGCTGGAGTCGATCGTTGTGCATTTCCAACATGGAGAGGGATGCCCCCGAGCACTGGTGCTGGCGGGTCGCGGGTCGTTGGGCCCGAACCGATCTGATCGTGGTGGCCTGTGCGAGCCGCTTCAGTGGCTCCATCTCCAATGGCTTGAACGTTGCTCGGCCTTCCATCCATCCGAGCGAAGAATTGGTTGATCATTTTCTGTTGTTTCTGGAGGAGATCGTCTTGCCGTGCCATCTGATCTCTCAGTTCAGCGAGAACTCCATCCATCTCGTCTCTGGTCAAGTATGCAAAAGGATCTCCATGAGAGGAAGCTTCCTAGCTTGCTTCGTTCCTTGTGCCTTCAGCATCATCTTCATCAGCATGAGTGGAAGTTCCAGTCTTCTTCCTTTTGATTGCCATTGAGTCTCCTTTCAAGCTAGAAGTTGAAGTTTTTGTGTGCCCCCCTTCCTGTCGTGCCAAAATGTTAGACCAAAAATTGGGCCTAACACCCAAATGCAGATCACAGATCACAGAATGCAGTAAAGAGTAAATAAAGAGGAGACACACAAGGTTTTTATAGTGGTTCGGCTGTAGATGTAGCCTACGTCCACTTTATAATCTTATTGTTATACTGACAGATTACAAGAATCAGTTACATGCAAGCACACAATCAGTGTGTTAATTGAGATTAGAAGAGGAGAATTTATGTGAAGAAGGGTGCAAAATCCTTGCACTTCAGTAATGGTGGAAGCAGTGAGGAAGAATGGCCAAAAGATCCTTGAAAATGCCTTCAAATGGTGTATTTATAGCTGTTTACAGCAGGCGGATCGCGGGACACATGGCACGCATCCCAAAAATCTCGAAAAGAGGTGGAAAACGTCCAGAAATCATCTCCAAATCGTCATGTGACATGTGTAATCAGATCCATGCAAGTTGGAGTAAAAATAGCCTTTAGAATTGGTCAAAACAGTGCAGAACTGCAGGCGGTTCGCGGTCCCCATGCGCTTCACGATCGGATCGTGACCTAGGAGTGCGACCTCTAGGAACAGATCGTGACCTAGGAGTGCCACCCCTAGGAATGAATCATGACCCAGGAGTGTCACCCCTAGGATCGTGTCGCGACCTAGGAGTGCGACCCCTAGGAACGGATCGTGACCTAGGAGTGCGACCCCTAGGATCAGGTCGTGACCTAGGGGTGAGACCCCCTAGGATTAGATCGTGACCTAGGAGTGTGACCCCTAGGATCGGATCGTGACCTAGGGGGCGACTCCTAGGGGCGATCTGGTCTAGAAGGGTGAGAAATGATACAAACTACAAGCTAGCTACGCTTTGCCACTTCATCCAAGTGATTTCCAGTCTACACTCAAGTCCTGAGTTGTTCCATATGATAGAAATTTGTGTTGAGACGATCTTTGCCAAAAGATAGTGTAACAGTAGGTGTTCATGCCCATCTACCCAATTATATTCATAGTGAATTATATGTCCAAATTCATATTCATTATTTAAGTTATGCCAATTCAAATGTTTTTCACCATTCCCTAACTAACGCATTCGCATATATTTGGCGGCATGCCTAGGATAGAAATTAGCCTGGCCATAAACAATAAAAGGGAAAGGTGATGGGAAGATTACAAAAGTGATTACTCTAACAAAAGTGACATAAGAATGTAATTGGCATATTGATAAGGTGGATAAATAAAAATAGATCTAGTGAACATGTGATAATAAAACTAGATCTTTCATACTAAGGATGTCATAGTTGGCATGGATAGATCTAAATAAGGATTCACATGTCCAATTAATGACAGATCTAAATTAACCACAACATGATAGGTACAAGATGATCTAGATGGAGAATTAGATTTAAACAAGGTTTTAACTGTCAATATAATGACAGATCCAAATTAGGCACTAATATAGATAAAGGTTAAGATCCACAAATGTGACAAGATAAATTAACCATAAGTGAATTAGATCTATAAAAGTAGATCTAGCATGATAAAGTTTAAGATCCAAGAATATCATAGATTCACAATTTATTGCAGATCCAAATCACAGTCATATCACATTTTACCTTTAATCATTTAAATCTAAAAGTAATTAAACTTACAACGTTTGGATTTTGGAAGAAAGATTAGACATTTTTGGTGTTGAATCTCAGATATATACTTGAATCTCTAACTGATTAGCTCTAGTTGATTGTTGTTGAAGAAAAGGATTCAGTTCATGCACCTGCAGCATTTGGCTCCTATTGATTTTTGGTGAAGAAAACAAGAGAAATGGACCTTTATAAATAGCTGCCAGCCCCCCAGAAATCGACTGCACCTCAACCTTAGGGGGGTCGACCCCAGGGTCGACACCCCCTCTATAGGGTCAACTCCCCTGGGGTGGGAAAATTTTTGCCTCTTTTTTTTTAATTTTGAATGGTTTTTGATTTCTAGATATTATATATATATATTTCTTCTATGCGTATACAAACTTCAAACCTTCATAACTTGTTCATACAGTGTCCGTTTTACGCAAACCAAATCTCTATCTTGACCAGAATTTCGGACGGACGCAATGGCACAGTCCTTTTCCCTTAATTCTGATTAATTAATTATTTATTATCTAATTTATCCTCTTTAATTTGTTTGAAATTACGGGGTGTTACATAAATCTCACATTGAATAAGAAGCTTCTTTCTTTTTCTCTCATTATTTCTGTGATCATGTGAATATATCATTTGATAGTGTTCCTCGTAGTGATGAAGGCAATGAACAAGAATCGTCTCAAACAACGTTATCTATTTTTTTAGACCACATAGTCGATCTGCTGGGAAATGTGTAGACATATGGCTAGACGATAGAGATCTTCATGTAGTATACACTTACATTCTTCTATATTATACTGAAGTTGCACCATTTGTTAGGTAATCTGAAATATCAATTAGTGTTTTATTCATTAATATAGTGCTTGCGTGTGTATAATCAAATGTAATATTTTATTTATATATACAGTATTTATGAGTGTGAGCATCCAAACGGAGATCTCAGTATGGAATTTTGTGGTTGGCTTTCAAATTACGATTATGAACCCAAGAATTGTGTTGTTGATGAAGGGTTAAAACATCTTGCAGTGAGACCAAAGAGAGTGGTCAAGACATATCCAATTTGTTTTATTAACGGATATAAATTTAAGGGTACGTTTTTTACAGGTCCATATTAAGTTTCAAAATCAGGCTCACATCCGCTCATAAACTTATTGTAAATTAGGTCCCTATTTTTCAAAAATAGGTCAAAAAATATGTAAATTAGTATTAAAATAAATTATGTATTCAACAAAAAATTCAATCCAAAAAACATGGCAAAAACAAAAAAATAGAAAACAGCGAAAAGTGCAGTTAAATGCATAATATTATGCATATATTTGAATTTTTTGCATACATATGTGCATGTATTCCTGTTTTACATCTGCATTGATTTACTTTCATATTTCTGTGCATGTATTGCATAATTCTTGCATAAAAGTGTGCAATAATTCATAACCAAGCACCTCAATTCACTTTTACTTACATTCAAGTGTGCAAATAAAATAGAAAACATGCACACATGTGTGTAACATATCTGCAGGCAAAATGTTAGCTGAATTTCATTTATGCAATAATTGCATATACATATGCAAGTATTTCAAATATTTGCACACATTTATGCAATTGTTCTCCCATATTTTCAAAACAAAATGGCTTATGCAATAGTTGCATACATGTATGCAACTTTTTTTTTTATTGGCGTGGACTTCTGAGATTATTTCTAGATTTTAGATATATATATATATATATATATATATATATATATATATATATATATATTTAATACTAAGTGGCACATTTTTATTTTTATTTTGGGCGCAAAAAGGTAAAGGCAGAACTGGTGAAAACAGAAGGAGGAACTTCTGAAAATAGGGGGCAGGTTTATATTTAAAACTTGTGAGGGATGTGAGCCTAATTAAGTTTGCTTTTAGGGATATTTGCCTAATTTTTGCTAAATTTAACACTAAAGAATACGGTACTAAAAAATTAATGAATAATTTAGGTGTATTCGTTAAAGTAGGTGACAATCCAAAAAATCACATAAATGATTTTTATGGCGTTCACAACTTTCATATTTCTCACGACCTGCGGAGGCGGTGCTTCTGTTTAAATGCAATTGGTTTAGCAATGTTCCAAGTTCTAGGATTAATGTGGACAAGGATTATAATCTGATTGAAATAAAGCATACATCCCACTATCATAAGTATGATCCTTTTGTACTAGCCAAACAAGCATTTCAAGTTTATTATGCTCCTTATCCATCTTTAAAAAGAGATAAAGCAGATTGGTTGGCAATTTTTAAAACAAATGCCAAATTTACATTTGATGGGAAGAATATTCCAGACGAAGAAGTTTGTCAGGCAAATCTTGAGCAAAACGATGAAATAATAATTGAAGATGATCACACAGATTTTGGACCTCTGATCGATGAATCAAATGTTTTAGTAAAATCTTTCGAGGCTACGGAGGAAAATATCGTAGAATATGAGACCGATTCTGAATCAGAAGACAATGATGATTGATGCAGATGATGAGTATTATCTTCCTAGTTATAATGTAATTCTGTAGTATACGACATATGTTTGCAATTTATGTAAATCTGTTAAATTCTTGAATATTATGAGCTTATCATTATTTACATCTTTTATGTCATATGCAGTTTTCCTATTTATTTATGTAAAAACTGCAATGTAATATGTTTCTCCTTGAAATATGAGACCCAACCTAATCCAAGAATATACGATTTCATTTCCTTTTACGTCATTTAATTAGCAGCTTATATCGTTTGTATCAGTTAACTGTAAATTATATTTCAATATCATGTTATTGTTGATAGGTATATACATATTCCATCGAGAGTAGGGATGGAAAAAAATCCGTACCCACAGTTACCCGTGGATAAAACCCGTCATAGGCATGAAACGGATATCTAAATGGGTACCCGTAGGCAAAATAAACGGGGTTTTTTAATATCCATTAACTGATGAGGAAGGTGCAAATAGTAAGATATCCGTGTCCGTGGGTATCCGTGCCCGTATTGAGTGTGATTTATTGTCAATGCAAAAATCATTATTGCTGGCTATTGGGTATTTGTGCGCATGCTTTTATTGAACAATTTATAAGCATTTATCGATATTTGTAATAACCGTGTGTGCTACTACTTAAAACCCTATATATATCTAGTTAGAAATTATCAAATTTCACATTAATTATTATCTAGCAAGCAATTTGTCTTTTCTTCTCTCCAAACATTTTTCTCTCTTCAGTAAATTCAACACATCCTGCTAAAGTTCTTGCTTCACTCCTCCTCACTGGTTTATATCAATATGTTGCCAAATCCAAGTAACGTGTTGCTAAAGCTCATGCCTGGTCTAATTTGTGTTTTTACCGAATGAATTTTTAAATAAATTCAATAGATAGTTAAAAAGAAAATTGAAAAAATATCATGGATACCCGGGGATAACCGTGATACCCGCAATTTGTTTAAAAATTGATTAATGGGTACTCGTGCGGGTATGGAGCAGGCACAGTGCGAAAAATTACATAACGGGGTGGGTGATGGGAGCACTATTTCAGATCTCAAAAATATCGTCGGAGATCTCCTCCGATATCTCCTATTGAGCTCCTCCCGAAATGAAACAACAAATATCACTGTAAATCTCCTTTTGAATATATCACCCGAGATATTATGATATTGAACGATATATCGGCCGAGACGAGATACTGGAATATCATCCGAGATCTTGGTTTTTTTGGGATTAACATTTAAATTTGCGCCTATAACAGAACAATAATTAAAAATTTCAAATCAAATCATGATAATATCCTACAATTTGCATTTTTGCATATTAAATGACCATATCATATGTTCATATATGTTCTACAGTGCTTACGAGTTTCATATTAGTCTTTTATTTTGCATACATATTACCTATGAAATTATGTATTTTATGTTTTACTTATGCTGAAATTTTTAATGCTATGGACCTTTTATGTTTTATGTTTAACAATAATTCATGTTCATGGATCATATGTTGTAAGCACTAATCTATTTTCATTGTGTTATATTTCTATTTTAAGCATATGATGATTTAGAGTACGAAAAACGTTTAGTAAATTAAGAAAAAAGAAGTGATTTTGCAATTCAAGTTTAAATTGCTATGTTTATAATATAACATTCATATAAATCATTGTGTAAGAATATCATTTTTAACATATTATGTACCTCGATATTGTTCCGATATGAACTTTCAGACCGCGATTGAAATCTGAGATGAACACCGGAGATAGAATCATCTCATCCGAGATCTCCCCCGATACGAGATCAAGTCCCAAAAATCCCCGAGATGAAACGCGACCGATATCCGTGATTTAAAACCTTGGATGGGAGGGTACTACTACCTGTGCTCGCCCTGCTCCATTGACATGCCTACTGGGAGGGTAGAGTTCTTTTGATTCTTCAGGCGATGGTTATAGTCCATTGCAGCAGTCACAGTGTCCCATCGTTTCCTTAGTTCTTAGAACTGAGGAGTAAAAAATAAACTTTATTCAGCTTGTTAATTTTTTTACCAACTATACACTTACGTATATCATATTGGGTTTCAATCTACAACCTTCAAAGGTTGTTCTAGATGTGTGAAAGCAGCGTACAGTGCTAGGATGTCAGCATATTGGCCGAAGTGGGATGCCATCCTATCTCACATCATAGAGTGC
Organism: Allium sativum; assembly: GCA_030737875.1. Lineage (NCBI taxonomy): Eukaryota > Viridiplantae > Streptophyta > Magnoliopsida > Asparagales > Amaryllidaceae > Allium > Allium sativum. The sequence goes on from CM060926.1 coordinate 538,251,948, forward strand.
ATTTGGCAGGACATCCTTATAAGTATGTTCTTCTGTATATTTTTCCATTTTATTTTTTTATCGCTAATATACTGGACATATTTAATTGCTTAATGTTTAATTACCAAGAAATACAGGCCGAGCTGGATATACAAACTCACGACTTACAGCTGGCCTGAACCTATTTGATGCAAAAAATGAGAAAGAATTATAAGGATAATGTATTATCAATAAATAAAATATGGAAAAGTCTAACTGGATGGGGGCAGCTGTATCGGAAGGATTTGTCGGATATTGAGATACTACCGAGGCAAAGGTAAGTATACTAATTTTTTTAAAATATTAAAAATATTTGATCGATAAATAATGTATCAAATTTCGAATGTACATTCAGAGTCAGAAAGAAACTCTGCAAATAGGAATGTAGCTAGTCTCATCGAGGAGGATCTAAATCATTTCGGCAATATCAGCAGGAGTAGGTAAATTTTATAAATGCGAATTATAAAAATTTAATTTATTATATAATTTTGAATGTATAATAATTGTATGTAATAATCAAATTCAGGAGGCTAAGGGCCAGGGTCCAGTCTCATATATGGACGTGTTCACTCGTACGCATGCAATCGAGCATGTAAATCCGGATGAGACCGTCTCATATACATGGCACAATGAGAAATCTGGTAAGAGCCATGTAAGAATATTTCATTTTATGTAGTAGTATTTGCGATAATTATCAAATTATAATAAAATAAGATATCACGATATTAATTTTATCTACATTCTTATTTGATCTTGCAAACAAAGTTTATGGAGTAGTGCGAGCAGCTTTGATCTAATACAAGGCGTGAGCAACTCACGACAGATAAGGAGGACATTTATATTCATATTAGTGATGGATCCAGCGACGTGTAACAGGTGTTACGGCTTTGGAAATCAGGTAGTAATCGATTTTTTCCTTAATTTAAATTTTAGTTTAGAAATAAAATAACATTTATGAGTTATAGGTAATTAATATAATCGCACATGATTTAAAGATTTTTAAATAAATGTTACAGGCTAGCACTCAGAGATGGAGCAGGCAGACCAAAGCTAATATTGATTTAGCAGGGATTGAGGAGTTGATGTCTAGGATGGCGCAGCTTGAGGACCAGAATCGCCATCAGGCCATTGAGATGACACAGCTTCTAGACTAGCGTGTGGTCGAGTTCATGCAGCAGTATGGTCCCTTTCCATCTTCAGCTGCTTTTGCATGTTCCGGAGATGATCAGTGACTAAGTATGAGGTATGATTTTTTGGGTAGTGTATGTATGACTTGTGCTTGATAGATTGTGGGTTGATACTTTGTACATATTATGATGGCAGACTTTGATGGTGAACTCGATGTATTTATTGTTATTTTGATGGTAAACTATATGGTATGTACAAATTTATATATTGTATAACTAGTGGTTTGAGCTGGTGGTGAAATTTATGTTTATTTTGTGTTTTTTCTGATTTATTGAGTTAGAATTGGTTTTATTTTGGTATTTGGTTGATATATGGTATGTTGGGGTTATATATTGTTGCTAAGTTAGTGGTTTGTGTGAGAAATGTAGTTGGAAGACTAAATAAAAGTTGAAGTGCAAAAAAAAAGCAGGTTTTCCGACGGTTGGCGACGACTTATTGGTAGTTGTGTAAGTAATGGTTTGCGATGGCTTCCAACCGCTGACGCCAGCCATCGAAAACTGACACTAACTGTTGAAAATAGATCGACAGGATGTGTCGAGAGCCGTCGAAAACTTTGTTCCCCGAACCCTAGAAAAGCGATGTTTATTTCGGAGGGCTTCCATCGTCGGCCGCCAAAAATTTTAAGCCATCGGAAATAGCTTTCATTCTTGTAGTGAATGAACCTTTTTGAGTCTCCGTTATATCCCTGTTATTTCCCTTCTTTATCCCCGCTACACCTTTTTGCAGCTCTGCAGTTATAGAACCGCTAAGCACTCAAACTGCACAACAATTAAATTTGCAATCTGAAGAGAAGTTTACATGCTTACAATATTTAAAGCTAAGGCATTGACAAGTTCCTTCGATATGAATAAATGCGACACACCTTTATCGAATATAACTTGACTCGATCGATCTCGAAGTAGTAACGAATTCTCAAGAATAAAAAGTTGACCTCTAGGCAGAGAAGGATCACTAGAAGCTCTTTCCATATTAAGATTTCCCAAAAATTCCCCTTGGGCCTCATAGGACATGAAGAGTTCTCACGACTGTAACAATCCGCCCTGAATGGGCCTAAATTTCGACCCAAAAAAGGGCCATCAAAACCTAGAGCCATTTTAAATGCGTCGTTAGTTCCTGTAAGGATTACATTTGCATAGATAATAATAACATATACTTTGAATGGAAGTCTCACACAGCGGAAAGAGAAAATATAGTATTCAAATAAGATGTACCATTATTTCAAAAATCTCAGAAATACAACAGTCACAGTTACATCTGTTCAATAGGTATATCAAATAGTTCATTCTTACAATATTCCAAAAGAAGTAAAGCAATAACTGATAATAATAACATAACAACTTCGTCTTCTTCATCGGCCTCAATCATCACATCATCTATGGCTTTTACCCCATCTACTGACCTGTTGAATGTTAAGGAGAGGGGTCATAACACAAAGTTCTGTATGACTGAAATATAGTGTTACTTAATGTACATACCCTATATTTTTAGAAGGTTACATATGTCAATGCATGTCTACGCAGCACACAAGATTCACACAAACATAATTATCATACCAATGGGGTGGATATCCAAGTCAATCACCCATTAGTCTTTTTAGGGTAAAGACCCAACGAGGTAGCATTCTCGGTCACTTATGGCCCTATTAAAGGTGGATTCTTACGAGCTCTTACCGCTAGCCCTTACAGACCCTGTCCTAATACGTTAACATTCTTAAGTCTATTCTCTCATTTGTAATATGAGAAGTTGTATTGCGAATGTTACTACTTAACTAGTATTACCCGGTAGGGCATCAATGAGCTTAAGACTTCCGTTAGACAGTTGGTGAGCATGCAATGGCCAGATATCCTTCAATTACCAATATGTCCCTAGTTAAGCCCTTACAAGCTTCTAGATGAAGTGGACATCCTCGTGAACCACCCTACTCCATTATTGTTTTATGCCTAACCGCTTTTAGAGAATGAGGACCCAAAGACCTATTTCCAATCTAATAAGGGTGGGTCTGATGACTTTGGTTCCTCTCCAAGGAATAAACCTTCGAAGGGGACCTAGCCCTAACCTCTTAAGACCCAAACTAGATAAAAAGAGAGTCAACAACTTAAGACCTTCTCAAGGCATAGTAAACCTACTTATTTCCACATGAAATAGACTTATATATACAAATATAATTTTATATATATACACACACTAGACCTCTCACATTAAACCGTACATCTGTAGATGCTGGATATGCAAGTCGGTTCCGGGCAAGCTTCTACTACAAGTTGGTTTAACCTTGTGTCTAGTGTACTAAGTTTTTGAACGGCCCATGGCACCTAGACATCTCACAATAGTTAGGCCTACTTGTGGTTGCTGGATTTGTCGGTCGGTTCCGGGCAGACTTCCACCACAAATGGCAACTAACCTTATGTGTATATGTCACTATTTATACATATTTAAAGCCATTCTATATATGCACACATGAGAAAACAAATACATATTTATTATGGGGACATTTCAAATTCGAATCTCACCTAACCGCATTTATTACGCTAATACAATGTTAATTACGTTGATTACATCTATATAAGTATATTAATAATGCCAAAATAACGTAAATATTCGTATAAATGGGGAAACATTCCAACGGGGTGACAGTTGTCAATTTGTCCAAATCAAGGCATACAAGTTAGATTTTCCATACTTTTACCGCTACAACTTAAGCATGATGGCATAATGGCAATATAACAAATAACAGTGAATGGAAAATATACATACATAACAACTTCAACTTGCATCCTAGGCCTGTTGGAATGATTTCAATATTAGACTAAAATAAAGTATTACGTACACTTATACTTGTATGTTTAAAGTCCCTATTTCACCTAACTCACCATTTTGGCGTTTTGCATATAAAAATGCTTACATTTGACCTATTTTAATATTGAATATGTTTGGATTCAAAATAAGATCCAAATCCAAACAAAATCATGAAATAATAAAATCTAAATCTTTTAGGTTACACTCAATGGTAAATAAAAGTGAATTACATAAAATAGGAAAAATAGTAGCAACACCCGTATTCATTTTTAATCCAGTACAAAAACCAAAAATCCACAAAACCCAATTAATCATGACATTTCATATGCAATTACAAGATAGAGGATTTGGTGGTTTTCATGTTTACATTATCGAATTTCGTAATCCCCCTAGTCATATCTATTCACATGACAATCTATTAAAAACATGAATATGCCTTAAGCAAATCATATTCCACTCGCATATCTAGGCGGAATAGAGAGAAATCTGTGGTAGAATTACAAGATCCACAATAATTCTTTACGTTCAAGCATGCTCCAATAATCCTCCGAATAATATACATATAAGAGACATACATTAGAATCTTATACATATATGTTTATGCTAAATTACAGAATTCTAAACTTATGTAAATTAGAATAGATAGAGAATTAGAATAGAGTTAGAGAAATATAAGAAAACTTTAACCTGTTCTTTTATTTTTCTCTAGAATTTAACAATGGCGGAGAGGCAACATGGAGGCGGAGATGGAGAATGATTAGGGTTTTCATAGTGTGATATGAGGGGTATATATAGTTTCCCATGTGAGCATAGACCATTGGATTACTTAGAATTAATCCAAGCCTATAATTTATATATGTCCTCTAAGAAAAAACCTAACCAACTAGATTTATTGGGCTTTCCAGCCACCGAGCGGTTGACCTCTAGTGGTCGACTGGCGGTTGACACCCTTAAGGGAAGGCGGTCGACCTTTTCAGGGCTAGAACGCCCAATAAGGCTGCATTGCTAAGATGTTTATTTTATTTAATACGTTCCTTGATCTCTTAATCTTATTCCTTATATGCAATATATTTTGTCCCCCTGATCTTATCTCTAATTCAAAATTTGAATTCTCCCTCTTTATTTTGAATTTATAATGTGGGCACATATACATATTATTTATATAATTATATATATATATATTGTTCACTGTCCAAATTCATTCGTTCATAACTTCTTCATACATTGACCGTTTTCAACATATTATATATGAAAACGATTCAGAATTTCGTTACGAATCCAAATAAAAGAATTTCGTAGCCAAATTCCTAAAGTTGCAAAATTTGATTTTCCAGTCATACTACTAAATTGCTTATTTTTAATTATTTATATTATTATTAATAATTATGAATTTGACAAGGTGTTACTTTCTCCCCCTTAAAATAGATTTCGTCCTGAAATTTGTTTAAGGGGTGATAAACACAACTCGCACGAAACATCCATGTTGTACACCCATGTTATTTATAATTCATCCATAGACATCCATGACTTGCCATGATTATGATTTGCAGACCCACTAAAGTGAGCTCTACCCTAGCATGTAGGTGTAATAAGTGATGTAATATGTATGCAAACAACCTAAATATGCATATAATTCTATATGAGCGAAAGGTGCAATGGTGTTGCATTCATTTCCTAACATCCAATCTAGTAATCACGATGCATCCATAAACGATATTTTGAGGAAAAGTTACGCGTAATAAGCTCTGGATGAGTCTGTCTCATCTTGTCCTCGGTCTCCCATGTGCTTTCCGCCGGATCATTTCCCTATTATACTCGGACGAGGCGAACGGTTTTGTTGTGGAGTCTCTTGATTCCATGCTCTACAATCCTTGAAATGGCACGGGGAACCCTGGACTCCCACTCGAGTTTTTCTATGTATCTAATTTCATTAAGCCCGAGTCTGATAGCAAAATCATGAAGGCATTTCCTTAGATGAGATACTTGAAAAACATTATGGATTCCCGATAGACGCTTTGGGAGATCTACTCGATAAGCCAAAGTTCCTATCTTCTCACTGACACGAAAAGGCCCAATAAATCTAGGAGCCAACTTACTTGTCTTCCCAAATCGAATAGTTTTCTTAAGGGGGGATACTTTTACGAACACCAAGTCTCCAATATTAAACTCAAGTTCCCTTCTTCGCTTATCGGCATACGGTTTCTGACGGTATTGGGCTGCCTTCATTCTCTACCTAATCAAAAATATCTTCTCCATGGATTCACGGACAAGGCTTGTTCCGAGTATAACCTTGTCGCTAGTTTCTCACCAACAAGTTGGCTATTTGCATGGACTCCCGTACAGCGCTTCAAAAGGGGCCATACCAATCGTCGCTTGGAAACTATTACTATACGTGAACTCCACAAGCGGTAGGTGCTGTTGCGAAACTCCTCCAAAATCGATGATGCAAGCTCTGAGCAAGTCTTCTAAGATTCTGTTTACTCTCTCTGTCTGTCCATCGGTCTGCGGATGATAAGTTGTGCTCAAGTTAAGGGTCATCCCCAATGCTGCTTGTAGACTTCTCCAAAAATCACTTATGAATAAGGGGTCTCTATCACTTACAATACTCGATGGGATACCATGTAGTATGACTATCTCTTTGACATATACTTGGGATTACGAGGCTGCAGTCCTTGTCTTCTTGATTGGTATAAAATGGGTGCTTTTTGTTAAATGATATACCACAACCCAGATGGCCTCATTACCCTTTTGGCTTCTAGGAAGTCCATTACAAAGTCCATGGAAATATGTTCCCACTTCCACGTGGGGATCTCGAAAGGTAACAACAACCCTCCAAGCTTCCCTTGCACCGCTTTGACTTTTTGGCACATCAAGCATTTGGCCATGAATTCGGCTATATCTCTCTTTATTCCTTCTCAATGGAGATTCCTCTTCATATCTTTACACATTTTATTCCCACCGGGGTGTATGGTCAATTTTGACCTATGGAACACCTCTAGAATTTTTTTCCTCAATCCTCCATCGTTAGGAATGTGAAGTCGTCTATCCTAAAGTAAATTCCCATAATTGCAAATTGAATACCTAACCGAATGAGGAAAGGTCAATTTCTTTCCCACTTTCTCCTTTATGCTACTTAATTCCTTGTCAAAGTCTTGTGCGCTTTGGAACCTCTTTCTTAGGGTAGGTCTAATTATCATAGCCCCAAGAAAACCATTAGAAGTGGTTAGCGAGGGTTGCAAATTAAAATTAGCGAGGAACTCTAATTGTTTCCATTCTAGTATCACATTCAAAGTCGCATGTTTCCTACCTAAAGCATCCGCCACAACATTCCCCTTGCCCGGAGTATACTGAATCATAAAGTTAAATGAGGCAATATATTCCATCCATCTTTGTTGTCTCAAGTTTAAGTCACATTGAGAAAATAAATACTTAAGGGATTTATGGTCAGTAAAGAGTTCAAATTTCTCCCCTAAAAGGTAATGCCTCCACATCTTAAGGGCGAACACTACTGCGGCTAATTCAAGTTCATGAACTGGGTGCCTTTTCTCTGGATCCTTGAGTTGTCTACTAGCATAGGAAACTACTCTTCCTTCTTCCATAAGGACTGCTCCTAAACCGGTCACACATGCATCAGTATAAATGGTGATAAATTTTGAACTGTCGGGTATAATTAGGACCGGTGCGCTGGTTAATGCTTCCTTTAAGGCTATCTTACATTTATTATTCCAATTGAACACCAAATTCTTTCTCGTTAGTTGGGTTAGTGGAGTAGCAGTCTTTGCGAAGTCTTTAATGAATTTCCTATAACTCCCTGCTAATCCAAGGAAACTTCTTACCTCTATAGCATTTCGAGGTGTTCTCCATTCCTTGATTGTCTCAATCTTCACGGGGTCTACGGCCAAGCCTTCGCTTGACACAATATGTCCTAAAAACCCTACTTCTTCCCTCCAGAAATTGCTCTTCGAATTTTTTTTCTTTCAATTGGTTCTTTCTTAATATCCCTAACACTTGTCTCAAGTGTTTTTCATGCTCTTCACGATCTTTTGAAAATATAAGGATATCATTTATGAAGACTACCACAATTTGATCTAGAATGTCCCTAAACACACTACTCATGTGGTCAACAAAGAAGGCGGGTGCATTCGTTAGTCCGAAGGGAATAACTTCCTATTGGAACAATACATTTGGCATCCTAAACGCAGTTTTGTCCTTGTTGTCCTCTGTAATTTTTAACTGGTGAAATCCAGTAGCAAGGTCTAGCTAAGAAAACACTCGGGCCCCTCCCAAGTGGTCAGAAAGGTCATTAATTCTAGGTAAAGGGTGCCTATTCTTCTTTGTCAGTTTATTAATTTCCCCATAGTCCACACAAAGTCTCAAAGATTCGTCTGCTTTGGTGGCAAATACAACAGGTGCACTCTATTCTGAGGTACTTCGACGAATAAAACCTTTTTGCAACAACTCTAAAATTTGTTTATCTAACTCCCTTCTTTCCTTAGGCAACATATGCCTCAAGGGCAATGCTACAGGTCTAGCATCCTTCTCTAGGTCAATACGAAAGGAGATTTCCCTACGGCCCGGAAGTCCCGTGACTTCCTCAAAACATCCAAGAACTCACAAACGATAGGGACCGACGATAGTCCTTTAGAACTAGGAGATAAAGAATATAATAAGGCTTTATCCTTGTTTCTAACATTACCAGTAATATTCAAACTACGTCCTCCTCGGCTCCTAAGATGAATGATCCTCTTATCGTAATCAAGGACGGCCCCATAAAACGATAGCTAGTCCATACCTAGGATAAGGTCATACCACATAAAATCCAACGCATATGCTTCGCAATCGAACTCGACATTGTCGACCTCCAGTACTAGGTCTTTACATAACAACTCAAGATACTTAGATCCTCCAATAGGGTTGGCCACCTCTATCAGACTATCCGAGATAGATATGGAAAGGTTCAACATATTTACTAATCGCTTAGAGATATAAGAATGGGTTGCTCCGGAATCAAACAAGGTGTATATTGAATTTCCTAAGATAGAGGTTATACCTTCGAGTGTAGGTTGCCCTTGGTCTCTTGGGGTCAGATTTGAACTGGTGTTGCTTCTATTGCATAGTTATTCCCACTCTTGACAACTTTGGACTTTGGGTAGTCTTTGGACATATGTCCTTTTTCATGGCAGTTGTAACATTTTCTCTTGGACTCCTTTTTCACCAACGAGGTCTTACAATCCTTGGCCTCATGACCCTTGTGGTTTCTCCTCGTACAAGTCTTTGCATCCTTTTTGAATTTTGTCTTCTTCTTATTTTTCCACCATTCCTTTTTATATTTTTGTCGGATCTTTCTCCATTCTCATCCTCTTTATCCTCCTTGGAGCTTTCATCCATGCAAAGGGTAGCTATCTCAACTAGACTCTCAAAAGTTACCCTAAATGTTACTTGGGCTAATAGAGTTCCTTCAATGGGGATTTTAGTCATTTAACGAACTTAAGGTCTTTGTTCATGGGGGTGTCTAACATCACACTTGTAATAACCCGGAAATCTGAGCGAATTTAAAAATTTTATTTTGGCAATTTTAGCGAATTTTGAATATTTAAAATGAATTATTTTAAATAATAACGACGAGAAATTTATTTTGAATAGAATTAGAACATATATATTTATATTCGTCGTCGTTAGAATATAAATATTTATTTATAATTATAAAAGGAATTGAAAATGGCGCGGTAGTTCGATAATTCGATTTCAAATTTCAAATTTCAAATGAATGTACCGGGTGCAAAATAAACCGGATTTTAGTGAAACCAAAAATATTTGAATCTAATTGAGAATATCTTTCCAACGAACCCGAGAAATCAAAATTTCATAGCGAGAATCAAAAGTTATGTCCAGTTGAAAATTCAGAATAGTCGCTATGGAATTTCGGCCCTTGAAAATGGCCATTTTGCAAACGACCTCGGATTTCGACAAAACCACTTTTGTTGGATCCGTGATGTCAAGTTATTGCTAGATTCCAATTTTCGTAATTTTTCGAATCAATATGTGAGCGTGGAAAAGGAAAACGCGTTTGACCAGTTTTAGTTGATTTTAATCGACTGGAAATTGGCCATTTTTCAAACGGTCTCAGAATTCGATGAAATTAGTTTTGTTAGGACCGTATCGTCAATATGAAGCTAGGAAATATTTTTCGGGAATTTTTCGAGTTAGTATGTGACTCCGGTAAATTGAAATGCACGTTCAAATTCAATATATAGAGTTATATTTTGATTTTGACGAAAAATGATCGAAACAGTCGAATCAGCTTGCTATACATATCCCATTGTGTTCGAAATGGGGGTAATTAGCTATGGACGACAGATGGTGGGTCTCGTTTCGAGGTCGAAAATAAAAGTTGCTTTTTAGAATTAATTAAATAATAAAATATATATTATTTCTCTCTCTCTCCCTTATATTCCCTCTTCCCTCTCGTTGACCAAATCAGAAGGAAAAACAAAGAAAGAAAAAAAATCGTGCTTAACCCCTCCGACCTCGTCTGCGCGCCACCGCCAGAAGGCCCCACCGCCGTGCCACCTCTCCTCCGCACCACCTTCTTCTTCTCCCCTCCTCGTCGATCGAAGTCCCCCCCAATTCGAGACCCCCGAGCCCCCCAAACCACCCTGTGCCACCGCGACGCAACCCCCCCTCCGCAGTCCTCCGCGCTCGAGCCCCCTCCGACCCTCCGCAGCTCCGACGCGAGCTCCGTCAGCTCGAGACCCCCCCCTCTTCTTGACGCTGTAAGTTCTTATCTTTTTTTATTTTATCTTATTTTTATTTTAATTTACTTTAAATATTCACTTTAGGATAATTAAAATGGCTTTGTTTATTTTTAGATTATTTTTAATAAACCAGTTTTATATATTCTACCAAATTGAAAGGAAGAGATTTTTGCAATAAAAAGATTTGATTTTTTTTAATTCTATAAAGATTTGATTCTTAGTGAAGTAAAAACGATGTTGTTATAAGTAGAAAGGCGAAATTTTTATAAGATGTAGATATTAAAAATATAATCTTTATATGATAGAAAGGTTAAAAATATAATTTTTATATTTTAGAAAGAATAAAAAAAAATTGATTTTTAATCTATAGAAGATAAAGATATGATTTTTATATAATGTGGATGGTAAGAATAGGATTTTTATAGTATAGGAAGAATAAAAATACGATTTTTATCTTATATAAATAGTAAAAATTTGATCTTTATATAGTAGTGAGAGTAAAAATATGATTTTTATATCATAGGGATCATAAAAATATAATTTTTATATGATGTGAAGGATAAAAATATAATTTTTATATAGTAGAGTTAATAAAAATATGATTTTTATATTATATAGATAATAAAAATTCGATCTTTATTATGTAGGCGATATAAAAATATAATTTTTATTATATTGCTAGCAAGATAAAAATATAATTTTTATCATGGAAGTAGCGTTGTAAAGGAGTGATATTTTTATATGGTGAAAACGATACTTTTATATGGTGAAAACGATATTTTTATATGGTAAAAATATGGTTTATATATTTAGCGAAACAAAAATATGTTTTTTAGTGAAGTTAAAAATATAATTTTTATCTATGTAGTAGCGGTATAAAAAATGTGATTTTTGTCCATATAGAGCAAATTAAAAATGTGATTTTTATATACATAGCAACAATATAAAAATGTGATTTTTTTATATATGTAGTGGCTACGGGCAACGAAATTGACAAAAGGCGAGCACGACGAAGATTTCTACATAAGAAGAGTTGTGGCGTTTGGATTAGCTAGTCGGTGAGAACTTCTCACTTTTAATTTAATTTTCTAGTTAAAATATATACTAGGATGCAGACGGTGTTTAGTAGCACCCGACACCCGTCGTCCACAGACCATGGACGACTTGCATGCTTGTTTGTTTGATTTTGATGTGTAGTTGATTGTGTGATGTGATGTGAAATGAAATAAAATATTTTATAATGGAAAATATTTTATAGTTAAAAATAGAATTTTTAACGTGTATTTAAAATAAATATTTATAAACAAATCGGAGATTTGTTTATATACACTGATTTGATTGATATTGATTGGGACGATAAATTTTACACATCGCCCAACTGCACAAATAAAATCTGTGTTTGATTGTTTGAAACCCCACACGGGTATTGGGATGAGATATGACAAACACTAATCCCAATAATTAGTTGTATGTCGATCGATTGATTGACAGGCTGTTATAAGCGTTAAATATTTATATTTGATGCTTATACAGCGTAGAACGCACTCTGGATGATGGTTGATTATTTATCGTTGTTATTTTGTACATGTGTTGTAGAAAATTCATATAATTAACATTATATGGTAATTGATTGGGCCTCATTCCAGTTTTGAAAAAGAAATATTTGAAATAGAATATTTGAAAATAGAAATATATGAAGCCGTGTTGATTAGATTGACGCCATTTTGACGTGAATGATATTTATATCGATTTTATTCAATTTTCAATGCATATTGAAAGTGCTTTCGAAATTTGAATTATATTGAAAGTGATTTCGAAATTTGAAGTATATTGAAAATAATCGAAATTCAAATTGAAATTGAAAAGAATTGAATTCAAACTGAAATTGAATTCAAATGGAAATTGAATAGAAATGAATTCGAATTGAATTTGAATAGAATTGAATTTGAATTGAAATTGAATAGAATTGAATTCGAATTGAAATTGAATAGAAATGAATTCGAATTAAATTGAAATTCGAATTAAATTGAAATTGAATTGAAATCGTTTTGAAATGAAATTAAAACGAATTTATATTGGAATATACAATTTTGATTAGAAATTGAATATGATGTTGAAATTGTTTCGAAAACGAATTTAAAACGATTTATAAAATTCGTTTCGAAAGGAAATCGACGAAGTATATTATATATATATAATATATAATGGCCTGAAAAGAACGCGCCGCACCGCGGCAGTTCTTAAATTTCGACCATTGACTTCGAATGGACATTGCGGGAGATTCGACCGTCGGATTCTCCTAAAACCGGAACCGTTGGGTTCGTATCGAAAAGAGTTTTCTAACGAATATTATAAATTTGAAATCTAACGGTTTGGATTTGGAATTATGTCCAAATCAAATATGAAAAAGGTCGCTGTAAGTGCAGTTCAATGGCCGTTGATGGAAATCGACTGTACGGGCCTTGATAAAATCATTAAAAATATCAATAATTTATGTAAAATCATAAGAAATGATTTGTGAAGAATTGGGATGAAAAACTCCATATTTGAAAAGATAAAAATAGATTTTTATCGAAATGAACTAGTTTTGAACTAGAGTTATAACTCTATTTATTTTTAAAATAAATAAAGTGGATTTGAAATGGTTTTAAAAGTAACCAGAATTTACAATAATTGAATTGGAATGGATTTGAATCGAAATTGTCTTTGGAATATTTCGATGTTGGATTTCGTGACGATACAGGTATTGTTATGGGAATTTGAAAGATATATTTATATCGTTATTTCCAATACAATATTTGTTGGTCGTAGAATTTGATATTGAATATAAGCCGGTATATTTTCTATTCAGAGCCTTGTATTTAAAATCAAATGTGATTTGGGTTTGTCGTGAGTGGTGTCTTCATTAGCACTGTTCTTAAGCCCAGTGGAGAAAAAGATTAAATCTTTTTATTTAGATTAAATGAAGTGTACCAATCAAATAATATTCAATTGGAATTGAATTGGTATTGATTTTTGGGTTTATCGTGAACAGTGTTTTAAATAACACTTGTTCTTTAACCCGATAATTAATGGAAGGTGATTTTGGGTTTATCGTGAATCGTGTTTTAAATGACACTGATTCTTTAACCCAGTTAAAGATTAAAACTAAGTGGATTTTTAATGAATCTTTAATTATATTGAAAAGATCGAGAAGGGAGTATCACCAGTTTTGCTCCAGGCGATAGTTAAATCTTTAATTAGATTTGAACGTGAAATGGTAATTGAATTTACCGATAACACTGTGGTGTTAGATAGCAAGTATGACCAGTTTTACTTCATGGGATGAATAGGTGGGGATTGGGAAATAAAATAAATGATTACTCCGGTGTGATTCGCTAATCCCGACTAGTTTGAACTGATATTCAATGAAGATTAAAGAATAAATTTAAAGAATTTATCTTTGATAAAATTAATGGGAACCTTTCCCAAGGTAGAAGAATATTTGAATAAAAGAATATTCTGAATTGGAATGAGGCGTATTTTGTGTTTGTGTAACACTTGTTTATTATATACGCGAGTTATTCAGAAAGACCAGGTTTATCCCATTCTGAATAACTGATTCGACGTGGTGTCGAAGATGAAGACGGTGGTTGAAGACCGGAGGTCTTCACATCGTTTGGATAATTACTGATGATCTTGATTGGGCCGTACACCCAAGAGGAGGGAATCCGTTAGTGGTCTTCCAGACGTACTTGGAGATCGATGGATATGCGGGGTACTAGGTGCCTCCGGTTTCGTTCAGACCCAGAATGAACTTGTAAATGGACTGTGTGTCTGACATTGGACTTCAGTCTGTGTGACTGATTTCTATTAAATATATATCTGTTTGGCGGCGGAGAATTTATTCTCTTGCTTAACGCCCTTCTCTGAGACGTACGAGCTCAGGGGTTATATATTGATGGATATCTAACGCATGGAGTGAATTGCATGTGTGGCATGCCTAAGTGGCAATTGATCAGGGCTTCTGTTGAAAAGCAGAGTCTTGTGGTTGATGATCAAAGCACGGCCTGTGTGGCATAGCTTTTTGTAACGTTGATTCGCGAGCCTCACACCCCGGTTTGAACCAAAACGGGAGAGGACGTCAGGGAGGGCATGCGTTTCTTTCTAGCTAGAAGTGGCGTCAGTGGTTTTACACGCCCTGTGTCTAGGTCCTGAGACACAGGCTAGAGTGTCTCGAATCGGTGAGGACTATCTTTTGCCTCGGTTCACAGATGGAAATCCAACTCCCAATACGTGACTTTGCGGTTTTATTTGTAGAGCCTAGTATGGTGACATGATATATGGTACCCATGCCGTCTATGATTGATACTTATGATTTGAAGTTGTTTTATGCACTATGCACTTATAATAGTATCAAATGATTTGTTTTAAACATACTAAGCATGTTTGGCTATTATAAGGGAAAACCCTATCCCCCGGCTTGTGTTGCATTGTGTGATAGGACCTGGGTTGTAATGGCACGGGTTTCGCCCGACCTTAATCGATCGCAAAATCGACCAAGACCGTTCAAAATCCGCATACGTTAACTTTGGGAATACAACACATCAGAACAATAACAGCAGACTTTTATTACATCATGATAATATAACATCAGAGTACAGAATATATCAGAGTGCATCGAAATTTAAAATACAGCGAAAGAAAATTTTACAATAAATTTAATACAGTGGAGCGGAAATAAAATAACTAAGGCAGCGGAAGGCTTCCAATGTTCTGGACACAGCTTTAAGCTTCAATCCAGGATCCTGCTAAAAAGATAAAACTGTAGACACTGCTCGACTGCCCGTGTGGAAAGAGGGCACCCGAGTTTGCAAAAAGGTGGAAACAAACAACGGGTCAGTCGTGGGACTGGTGTGAGAATTCTTAACTAATAAATCACTATTAATAGGGAAAATCCAAAGACCACGCCGCTAATGCAGAACGGGTTTACTCTAGTGGATTGCCGTGCATAACTTAAAGTAAATCGTAAAACAACGCAATGCTTTTTAGAAAAATGAAATCACCATAAGACTCGGGTCCCATCACACAATGCAACGCACACCAGAGGATAGAGTTTTACCTTATGGTGATCAAACATGATAAATACGGCAAATACGAGTTTGATATTATTATTAGTGTGTATATGTTTTAAAAAAAACCGAATGGCGCGTATTAGAAATTGGTTTCCATCATGAGTCAAGGCTAGGGAGGAGTTCCTTACCGATTCGAGACATTCTAGCTAATGCCTCAGGATTACCCGCAGTTAACCCTTGGAAATGGCAGGGTCGGTCCTCAAATACAGCTTAGAGGATTGGCAATTCCAAAGCATACGTTCCCCGGTCCTATTGGACCTATCCGAGGCGCCTCATTCCATCATCCACATAAGTAAAATGTCAGGGCTGGTAGGTCACTGACACCACTCTAGCTAGAAAGAAACGTGATGCTCTCCCTGCGTTCCCTTCTCCCGTTTTAGACTCCGCCGGTGTGTGAGGCTCGTGAAGTCACGTCATACACAAAGCTATACCTAAACAGGTTATGCTTTGATCATCCCACAAGGCCTGCTTTTCAACAAAGCCTTGATCATATGCATCTTAGCATGCCACATCATCACTCCATATCACACTACCAATCCTGTGCCGAAATATATGAACGGGTGTTAAGCAAGAGAATAAATTCTCCGCCACCAAACATCCATACATTCGACAGAAGATTAATAACATGATATATAATGGAGTACGATGTCAGACACACAATCCATTTATAAGCTTATGCTCTGGGTCTGCGCGAAAGCCAAATCCGTTCAATCAACATGTTCGTTCGAACGACGACCATGACCTTGACTTGGGAGCAAATCAATTCAAAGTCTCAATCGCTGTCCTCCTGAGGGGAAGATTGACGGTCTTCATTAGTCGTCTTCTTCAATTCTCATCGTCGTTTGATTATTTGGAATGAGATTAACTCGGTCTTCCCAAATAATCTTCGTATATATATATATGTAAATATATTGAAAATTCTTCCTTATCGTTATTTCTAATTTATAACGATTACTTCCTATTTTATTTATTCAAAAATAATTAAATCTTTAATCAACGACGATTCAGGTAAATGGCGATTTTGGCGCTGTTTTCAACCAATTTTGATTTTCACATAACTCAAAATCTAACCGTTGGATTTTGACGTATTATATATCGTTGGAAAGATCTTTCCAAGACGGTCCTAGCGGTTTCAGTTTCGGGAAAATCTGACGGTCGGATCTTCCGGTATAGTCGTTTAAAAGTTCGATTTCAAAACGCGAACTACCGCTCTCAATTCGTTTAATTTTAATTATATATAAAAATATATATATAAATAATTCATTTAATTCATCGTTCTTACATACATCTCCCCTTTTCCTTTATTCTTTTTTTTCCCACTTCTTAATCTTACATGAAAATGTAATTTATAATTAGACGGTGAATTATTCCCTTTTATTTTATTTTTATTTTAAAATCTTTATAATTTACATTAAAATGTAAATTATAATTCATCGCTCTATTTATTCCATTTCATCTTTCAATTATATTATGATTCCATTTACATATATAAAATACTCATTCTCTTTCTAAATGCATTCTCAATCTCAATTACATCTAAAATGTAATTTTATTTTACGATGACATTTCCATTCTATTCACATTATAAATAATGTACATTTCCTACAATGAAAAATTCTCTTTTAATATACATTAAAAATAATGTATTTTTATCCTACGGTATGTTTTTCTTTTTATAATGTTACCTTAACATACAATGCATTTTCTATTTTTATTAACATTGAAAATAATGTTAATTTTTCTATCTTTACATTACACATGAAAAATGTATATTTTGATACATCGCAAATTCCTACTTTATATTTACAAAATAAAGAGTAAACCTTGTCATGCGGTGAATTCCTACCTTATTTTACAAATAAAAAGTAAATCTTATCATACAGTGAAAATGCCAACTTACTTTTACAAATAAAAGTGTACATCTTATCATGTGGTGAAAATACTCTAATATTAACATCATAAATAAATGTTAATGCCAATTTCTCTTACAATGTAAATTTCTCTTTTTATACATACATTAATAAAAGTGTGTTAATACATACGGTGCAATCTTCCTTTTTAATCCATATCAAAAATAATGTTAAACAATCTGTTCTTTTTATATAACATTAAAATAATGTTAATAAATCATATGGTCCCTTCTCTTTTAATATTTACATTAGAATAATGTAAATCAATTTTTCCTTTTCATATACATTTATACATAATGTACATTTTTCTTACGAGGTAAATTCTCTTTTGTTTAAATAATGTTAATCTTGCATACAGTTCAATTCCTTTTTATTAACATTAAAAATAATGTTAAATTTACATACGGTTCAATTCCTTTTTATTAACATTAAAAATAATGTTAAATTTACATACAATGCATTTCCTATTTATTAACATTAAAATAACGTTAAATTTACATTCAATGCATTTCCTATTTATTAACATTAAAAATAACGTTAAATTTACATACAATGCATTTCCTATTTATTAACATTAAAAATAATGATAAATTTACATACGACGCATTTCCTATTTATTAACATTAAAAATAATGTTAAATTTACATACGATGCATTTCCTATTTATTAACATTAAAAATAATGTTAAATTTACATACGATGCATTTCCTATTTATTAACATTAAAAATAATGTTAAATTTACATACAATGCATTTCCTATTTATTAACATTAAAAATAATGATAAATTTACATACAATGCGTTTCCTATTTATTAACATTAAAAATAATGATAAATTTACATACAATGCATGTTAATAAACCATACGGTGTGTTTTCTTTTTAACATTAACATTAGAAATAAATGTTAAAGAATCATACGATGTATTTTTTTTTCACCAACATAAATGTCATTTTCCTACGATGAACATTTTCATTCTATAAATTTGATCAATTCAAATCCTGACACAAACTATAACATGTGATAGCGATAATCAATTTCTTTGATGATATATTAAATCAATACAAAATGATAACATGGCAGTGATAACGTGACATCGTATAAACATGACATCAAAAGGGATACATCCTAACTACTCAATCATAGAACAAAGCATCACAAACAGATCTGAATCATTCATCGTACTGGAATAGTTTAATTTTATTAAATTTTAAATAAAAGAACTCTCACCTTGTTTGGATAGAATTATAATAAATCCAAGAAATGTTCAGAATGTTCCAGTCAATCACAGCAGGTCCTAATTGTCGTCACGGTTCTAACGGTTCTGAAATTTTCAGAATCGAAGTTCATATGCATTAGTTATAAATGTTTTAAACATACTGGTTTTTAACAACTGCTGCAGTCACGCATAAAAGCGTCGCAATTTCTGAAATAAGAATTACCTTAGAATTTCAGTTTTCTTCAAATATTCAAATCCGGATTTCTCAGCCTGTAGTCGATCGTTTTGGTCGCCGTTTGTTGGACAAGGACCGGCTTGGAGAGGCCTACCATCGGCCGGAGATTGGTGGCGTTCGGCGGCTTCAGGCGGGGCCCACGGCGGTGCGTTCGGCGCGACTTCTTGGCCTTGGTGGCGGCGCTACGGTGCACGGGGAGGGGCGGGACTTGTCGGAGATCGAAGAGCTCGGGAAGAGCTTCGATATGAGTACCAGTTTGCTGAATATCGTTGAGAGATGAGGGAGAAAATGGAGTTCAAAGTTTTGAAGTATTATGGGTTTCAGCGGCCAAAAGAAACGAAGAGGAAGAAGAAGCAACCGTATACGGCCCGTATTTATACCAGTATTTTAGTTTTTTCTAATGATTATTTGATTTAATAATTCCAGAAAATAGGCCTTTTTCCGTCCGATTCCCAATTCGCGCTCAACGACTGTCGAACTTAATGTTTTGACGTCTTCTGAACGCGATGGCGCTATTGCCAAGGTCCAATTCTGAAGTTATACACATGTTTCTTTTATTTTCTAAAATAAATCCTTTATTTTTAATTCAAACGTACATCTAATTCTACCGGGGTCACATACGAAGTCAGAAAAATCCAAAAAAATTATTTTTGGCTTTCTTATGACGATACGATTCCAACAAAATTTATTTCGTCAAATTCTGAGACATTTTGAAAAAATGACTATTTTTAAGGCCAGTATATTTAATATTAAAAATACATTTTTAAACCAATAATTTCCGAAACTCGAAATATATAAGTGTTTACTGTTTTTCAATGCAGAAACGTCATTCTGAACTCAATGGAAGTGGTTTCGAGTCGAAATTCCTTTATATGCAAAAAGTAGCATTTTTGACCTATGTAAATTAGCCAGCGACCTTTCTAAAAATTGAATTGGCCATAACTTTTGATTTCCGCTATGAAATTTCGATTTTTCAGATTCGTTGGAAAGATATTGTTAAATAGATTCTAATATTTTTAGTTTCACTAAAATCTGTTAAATTTTGCATCCTGTATGGTCAGTCAAAGTTCAAGTTTGACTTTTCAAACTACCGTGCTATTTCTAGCTCTTTTTATAATTAAAATTAAATTATTCATTCTAACTTCGATTTGAATCAAATTTGTGATCATTATTATTTAAAAAAAAAGATTATTTTAAATATCCAAAACTCATTTAAATTCACTTAAAATAAATTTTAAATTGGCCCCAAAATTCAGGGTTGTTACATGGGTCTTATAATAACTTCATTTTTCCGAAAAAGCATTGCGTTGTTTTGTTGTACGCACTGGTATTCTTGGGAGGAAACCCATTCCGTGTTATACGGCGTGGTCCCTTGACATATCTGATTTAAAGTAAAGTTTTAAATAACTGTTTTAGTTCTCACACCAGTCCCATGACTGACCTGGAGTTTATTGTTTTAACCTAAACTCTAGGTGCCCTTATTTTGACACGGGCAGCTCGTAGTTTTGGTTTTGCAGATTTATATTCACAGGATCCTGGTTTACAGCTGGAATGATATCCGGAAAGCTTTGTATCCGTATATCTCCTTCGGTTGTATTTTGTATTATTTTCCGCTGCTATGTAATTTATTGTAACCTCTGATATTTATCGAATGTAGTTTATTTGTTTATACTCTGTATATTCTTGTATTCTGATGGAATTGTTGTAATATACAATGAAATGTTCTTCCGTCTGCGTTCTAATTTGTCATGTTCTCAAAACAATCAGGCGTTTCGAACGGTCTGGGTCGGTTTAGCGACTGATTCAGATCGAGCGAAATTCCTTTTCTTTACAGTTGGTATCAGAGCTTTGGTTTACAAAGCTCAGAGAACAAGACACATTAGAACCATACGAAAGAATTCATCAGAAATTGGATTAGTAGTATCCAATGAGGACGACTCGTTAGAGATAGGATCCGTAGTATCCTAGAACGAGTGTGAAGAGTATAAATAAAAGTGAAAACAAGTTTTGTTTTGAAATTTAAATCGTTTTATACGTATTTGAATATTTATTTATATTGAATTTGGACAATCCAGTATATATAGATTTTGCATATACGTCTGATCCATGGGTATTCAAAGTTTTAATATACTGGATAGATATAGGACCGCACTGTAGTCGCCCGGGAATGATTCTGATGATGGGTACCCATCATCAGTGTTGTGTTCGTGTTTCGAAGGTGTGATATATATCTATATATTTCCTATTGAATGGTGTGAGAACCAAAATTAGATAGGGCTTATTGTTGTGAATTGGCATCAAAAATGTGATTTTTGACTATATATCAAAGTTATGAATTTGAAATGATAATTCACTAATTTATTGATGATTGTGTTGTTTGATTATTGGTTAATTAATTAAATGTTGAACCGTTTAGCCAAATTGAACCAAATAGTGAATTGTATTGAAAATTAGTCGCATATGCTTGCATGTACATGTACTTACATTGAACAGGTCATAGCAAGGAGGCTAGAGCAGAAGAATAAAATTGTTTGCCCGACAAATAGGTACATGTTTACCATAAATTTCTGTTTTGTTTGGGTGATTATAATTTTATGAGCCGCTTGGCTTTTTCTTTTTCTTTTGGATTGAAGAAGGCCATAGGAGGCAATATGAAATATCCCGAAGTCCCCGGTGCAGGGGAGGTTATGGCGAATTTTTTCGAAAATTTAGGGTGTTAGCCAAATTTTTGAAAAATTTGAAAAGTTCTTAGAAACTGAAAAGTTGAAGAACTTAAGACGTAATGAAAATAATTGAAGTTGAGTTGATTTGTTAAACAACTTTCGGCTTCGTTCCTTTTTGGGGACGAAAAGTTTTAAGTGGGGGAGATTGTAATAACCCGGAAATCTGAGCCAATTTAAAATTTTTATTTTGGCAATTTTAGCGAATTTTGAATATTTAAAATGAATTATTTTAAATAATAACGACGAGAAATTTATTTTGAATAGAATTAGAACGTATATATTTATATTCGTCGTCGTTAGAATATAAATATTTATTTATAATTATAAAAGGAATTGAAAATGGCGCGGTAGTTCGATAATTCGATTTCAAATTTCAAATGAATGTACCGGGTCCAAAATAAACCGGATTTTAGTGAAACCAAAAATATTTGAATCTAATTGAGAATATCTTTTCAACGAACCCGAGAAATCAAAATTTCATAGCGGGAATCAAAAGTTATGTCCATTTGAAAATTCAGAATAGTCGCTATGGAATTTCGGCCCTTGAAAATGGCCATTTTGCAAACGACCTCGGATTTTGACGAAACCACTTTTGTTGGATCCGTGATGTCAAGTTATTGCTAGATTCCAATTTTCATAATTTTTCGAATCAATATGTGAGCGTGGCAAAGGAAAACGCGTTTGACCAGTTTCAGTTGATTTTAATCGACTAGAAATTGACCAATTTTCAAATGGTCTCAGAATTCGATGAAATTAGTTTTGTTAGGACCGTATCGTCAACGAAGCTAGGAAATATTTTTCGGAAATTTTTCGAGTTAGTATGTGACTCCGGTAAATTGAAATGTGCGTTCAAATTCAATATATAGAGTTATATTTTGATTTTGACGAAAACTGATCGAAACGGTCGAATCAGCTTGCTATACATATCCCATTGTGTTCGGAATGGGCGTAATTAACAATGGAAGACAGGCGATGGGTCTCATTTCGAGGTCAAAAATAAAAGTTGCTTTTTAGAATTAATTAAATAATAAAATATATATTATTTCTCTCTCTCTCTCCCTTATATTCCCTCTTCCCTCTCGTTGACCAAATCATAAGGAAAAAGAAAGAAAAAAAATCGCGCTTAACCCCTCCGACCTCGTCTGCGCGCCACCGCCAGAAGGCCCCACCGCCGTGCCACCTCTCCTCCGCACCACCTTCTACTTCTCCCCTCCTCGTCGATCGAAGCCCCCTCTCCCAATTCGAGACCCCCGAGCCCCTCAAACCACCCTGTGCCACCGCGACGCAACCCCCCCTCCGTAGTCCTCCGCGCTCGAGCCCCCTCCAACCCTCCGCAGCTCCGACGCGAGCTCCGTCAGCTCGAGACCCCCCCTCTTCTAGACGTTGTAAGTTCTTTTCTTTTTTTTATTTTATCTTATTCTTATTTTAATTTACTTTATATATTCAGTTTAGGATAATTAAAATGGCTTTGTTTATTTTCTGATTTTTTTTGAAATGTAAATCAGTTTTATATATTCTACCAAATTGAAAGGAAGAGATTTTTGCAATAAAAAGATTTGATTTTTTTTAATTCTATAAAGATTTGATTCTTAGTGAAGTAAAGACGATGTTGTTATAAGTAGAAAGGCGAAATTTTTATAAGATGTAGATATTAAAAATATAATCTTTATATGATAGAAAGGTTAAAAATATAATTTTTATATTTTAGAAAGAATAAAAAAAATCGATTTTTAATCTATAGAAGATAAAGATATGATTTTTATATAATGTGGATGGTAAGAGTAGGATTTTTATAGTATAGGAAGAATAAAAATACAATTTTTATCTTATATAACTAGTAAAAATTTGATCTTTATATAGTAGTGAGAGTAAAAATATGATTTTTATATCATAGGGATCATAAAAATATAATTTTTATATGATGTGAAGGATAAAAATATAATTTTTATATAGTAGAGTTAATAAAAATATGATTTTTATATTATATAGATAATAAAAATTCGATCTTTATTATGTAGGCGATATAAAAATATAATTTTTATTATATTGCTAGCAAGATAAAAATATAATTTTTATCATGGAAGTAGCGTTGTAAAGGAGTGATATTTTTATATGGTGAAAACGATATTTTTATATGGTGAAAACGATATTTTTATATGGAGAAAACGATATTTTTATATGGTAAAAATATGGTTTATATATTTAGCGAAACAAAAATATGATTTTTAGTGAAGTTAAAAATATAATTTTTATCTATGTAGTAGCGGTATAAAAAATATGATTTTTATCCATATAGAGCAAATTAAAAATGTGATTTTTATATACATAGCAACAATATAAAAATGTGATTTTTTTTTATATATGTAGTGGCTACGGGCAACGAAATTGACAAAAGGCGAGCACGACGAAGATTTCTATATAAGAAGAGTTGTGGCGTTTGGATTAGCTAGTCGGTGAGAACTTCTCACTTTTAATTTAATTTTCTAGTTAAAATATATACTAGGATGTAGACGGTGTTTAGTAGCACCCGACACTCGTCGTCTACAGACCATGGACGGCTTGTATGCTTGTTTGTTTGATTTTGATGTGTAGTTGATTGTGTGATGTGATGTGAAGTGAAATAAAGTATTTTATAGTTAAAAATAGAATTTTTAACGTGTATTTAAAATAAATATTTATAAACAAATCAGAGATTTGTTTATATACACTGATTTGATTGATATTGATTGGGACGATAAATTTTACACATCACCCAACTGCACAAATAAAATCTGTGTTTGATTGTTTGAAACCCCACACGGGTATTGGGATGAGATATGACATACACTAATCCCAATAATTAGTTGTATGTCAATCGATTGATTGACATGCTGTTATAAGCGTTAAATATTTATATTTGATGCTTATACAGCCTAGAACGCACTCTGGATGATGATTGATTATTTATCGTTGTTATTTTGTACATGTGTTGTAGAAAATCCATATAATTAACATTATATGGTAATTGATTGGGCCTCATTCCAGTTTTGAAAAAGAAATATTTGAAATAGAATATTTGAAAATAGAAATATATGAAGCCGTGTTGATTAGATTGACGCCATTTTGACGTGAACGATATTTATATCGATTCTATTCAATTTTTAATGTATATTGAAAGTCCTTTCGAAATTTGAATATTATTGAAAGTGATTTCGAAATTTGAAGTATATTGAAAATAATCGAAATTCAAATTGAAACTGAAAAGAATTGAATTCAAATTGAAATTGAATTCAAATTGAAATTGAATTCAAATTGAAATTGAATAGAAATGAGTTCGAATTGAATTTGAATAGAATTGAATTCGAATTGAAATTGAATAGAATTGAATTCGAATTGAAATTGAATAGAAATGAATTCGAATTAAATTGAAATGAATTGAAATTCGAATTAAATTGAAATTGAATTGAAATCGTTTTGAATTGAAATTAAAACGAATTTATATTGGAATATTCAATTTTGATTAGAAATTGAATATGATGTTGAAATCGTTTCGAAAACGAATTTAAAACGATTTATAAAATTCATTTCGAAAGGAAATCAACGAAGTATATATTATATATATAATATAATGGCCTGAATAGAACGCGCCGCGCCGTGGCAGTTCGTGAATTTCGACCATTGACTTCGAATGGACATTGCGGGAGATCCGACCATCGGATTCTCCTAAAACTGGAACCGTTGGGTTCGTATCGAAAAGAGTTTTCTAACGAATATTAGAAATTTGAAATCTAACAGTTGGATTTGGAATTATGTCCAAATCAAATTTGAAAAAGGTCGTTCTATATGCAGTTCGATGGCGGTTGATGGAAATCGACTGTACGGGTCTTGATAAATTATTAAAAATATCAATAATTTGTGTAAAATCATAAGAAATGATTTGTGAAGAATTAGGATGAAAAACTCCATATTTGAAAAGATAAAAATAGATTTTTATCGAAATGAACTAGTTTTGAACTAGAGTTATAACTCTATTTATTTTTAAAATAAATAAAGTGGTTTGAAATGGTTTTAAAAGTAACCAAAATTTCCAATAATTGAATTGGAATGGATTTGAATCAAAATTGTCTTTGGAATATTTCGATGTTGGATTTCGTGACGATACAGGTATTGTTATGTGTAACAACCCGAAAATCGGGGCCAGTTTAAAAATTTTATTTTGGCAATTTTAGCGAATTTTGAATATTTAAAATAGATTATTTTAAATAATATCGACGGGAAATTTATTTTGAATATAATTCGACGTATATATTATATACGTCGTCGTTAGAATATAAATATTTATTTATATTTATAAAAGGAATTGAAAATGGCGCGGTAGTTCGATAATTCGATTTCAAACTTCAATTGAATGTACCGGGTGCAAAACAATGAGGATTTAGCGAAACCAAAAACATTAGGATCTAATTGTGAATACCTTTCCAACGAATCCGACTAATCGAAATTTCATAGCGGGAATCAAAAGATATGTCCAGTTGAAAATTCTGAATAGTCGCTATGGAATTCAGGCCCTTAAAAAAAGGCATTTTGCAAACGACCTCGGATTTCGACGAAACCAGTTTTGTTGGGTCCGTGATGTCGAGTTATTGCTAGATTCCAAATTTCATAATTTTTTGAATCAATATGTGAGCGTGGCAAAGGAAAACGCGTTTGACCAGTTTTAGTTGATTTTAATCGACTGGAAATTGGCCATTTTTCAAACGGTCTCAGAATTCGACGAAACTAGTTTTGTTAGGACCGCATCGTCAATACGAAGCTAGAAAATGTTTTTTGGGAATTTTTCTGGTTAGTATGTGGCCCCGGTAAATTGAAATGCGCGTTCAAATTCAATATATAGAGTTATATGTTGATTTTGACGAAAACAGATCGAAACAATCGAATCAGCCTACGACACATATCCCATTGTGTTCGGAATAGGGGTGAAACGCTAAGGACAACAGGCGGTGGACCTCGTTTAGAGGTCGTATGTAAAAGTCAACTTTTTCAAAAATAAAATAATTAAATAATAAAAAAAACCTTTTCCCCTTAATCTCGTTCTGCCCCCCTCCCCCCCAATTAAATTCATTCAAGCAGAAAAAAAAAGAAAAAAGAAAAAATGTCGCGCTCGAGACATTGAAAGCGGCAACGGCCATCGCCTGTCGCTCCAGCCTCGCCCCTCCATCCGCTCCATAGCCGCAGCTCCAACCATCTCCTTCCGCTCCATCGTACTCTATCTTCCGTGGTCACCAGCGTTAGTTCGAGCGCCGATTCACGGCGCAGGAGACTGTCGCGCCGTCGGCGGTGGCAGGCGAGGGAAGAGGGCGCGACGCCCTTCGATGGGGGCCACTCCGATCAACGTCAGGTCAAGTGGATCGACGACGGCAAGCGGATTCCCAATTCAACAAGGGTTCGACGATGTCCAGAAAGAACGGTATCGGTTTCTAAACGTTGTTAAATTTAATTACCTAATTTAATTACTCGATTAAAATGTACAAGGTTTAAAAATCAGTTTTTAGAATAAAATAAAGATATGAATTTGCTTTGAAAACAAAGTTTGCATTCTTTATGAAAATGAATTTTGCATTGATTTGAAAATAAAATTAACATTGTTTTTAAAATAGAAATAGCGGATGTAAAAATTCGATTTTTATATATTGAATAGCAAACTAAAAATTCGATTTTTATATATTGAATAGCATACTAAAAATTCGATTTTTATATATTGAATAGCATACTAAAAATTCGATTTTTATATATTGAATAGCATACTAAAAATTCGATTTTTATATATTGAATAGCATACTAAAAATTCGATTTTTATATATTGAATAGCATACTAAAAATTCGATTTTTATATATTGAATAGCATACTGAAAATTCGATTTTTATATATTGAATAGCATACTAAAAATTCGATTTTTATATATTAAATAGCATACTAAAAATTCGATTTTTACATATGTAGTGGCTACGGGCAACGAAGATGACGAAGATGCGATAACAATGAAGATTTCTCTAAAAGAAGAGTCAAGATGTTTGGATAGCTATTTGTGAGAATTTCTCACCTTTCAATTTCTTTTCTAGTTATATATATATACTAGGATGCAGACGGTGCTTAGTAGCACCCGACACAATCGTCCACAGACCATGGACTTGTTTGTTTGGTTACAAAAATTAATTATATTATTTGATTGAAATTGAATTGTTTGGTGAGAATGAATGGATTTGATTGATGTGTGAATGGCGTGGGCCTTCACTAGTCCGGGGATAAGGCTAGGCCTTGTCCCGTTTCTAGTATCGTGCCGTTATGCCGCCGAAATTTTCTAAAATAAGTTAGAAAAATAAAAATATCATTTTATTTAAAGAATGAACTGAATAGAAATACATATGTTAAAATAAAATGTTTTATCGTTAAAAATATAATTTTTAACGTGAATATGAATATAGTGAAAGTGAATAAAACAAATATTCATTTACAAACCGGACGGTTTGTTTATGTACACCTATTTGAATGACATTGATTGGGACGATAAATTTTACACATCGCCCAACTGCACAAATAAAAATTTGTGTTTGATTGTTTGAAACCCCACACGGGTGTTGGGATGAAATTTGAAGTTCACTCATCCTGATTGATTAAATATGTCGATCGATTGATTGACAGGCTGTTATAAGCGTCAGATATCTATATTTGATGCTTATACAGTGCAGTGCACTTTGGTTGATGGTTGATTATTTCTCAATGCTATTATATACATGTGTTGTATGAAAATCCATATAATTAAATTTTTATGGTGATTGATTGGGCCTCATTCCAATTTGAAAAATAAAGAGTAATATAAAATAAATGTTCATGTGTTGACTGTACTCATCCATTGAGATTAGTCATGTGTTGAACGAAATATTTTTATAATAAAATTTATATCTTTATCAATATAATATAAATGTTCATGTGTTGACTGTACTCATCCATTGAGATTGGTCATGTGTTGAACGAAATATTTTAGTAATAAAATTTACATCTTTATCAATATAATATAAATGTTCATGTGTTGACTGTACTCATTCGTTGAGATTGGTCATGTGTTGAAAGAAATATTTTAGTAATAAAATTTACATCTTTATCAATATAATATAAAGGTTCATGTGTTGACTGTACTCATCCATTGAGATTGGTCATGTGTTGAACGAAATATTTTAGTAATAAAATTTACATCTTTATCAATATAAAATAAAGGTTCATGTGTTGACTGTACTCATCCATTGAGATTGGTCATGTGTTGAACGAAATATTTTAGTAATAAAATTTACATCTTTATCAATATAAAACAAAGGTTCATGTGTTGACTGTACTCATCCATTGAGATTGGTCATGTGTTGAACGAAATATTTTAGTAATAAAATTTACATCTTTATTAATATAAAACAAAGGTTCATGTGTTGACAGTACTCATCCATTGAGATTGGTCATGTGTTGAACGAAATATTTTAGTAATAAAATTTACATCTTTATCAATATAAAATAAAGGTTCATGTGTTGACAGTACTCATCCATTGAGATTGGTCATGTGTTGAACGAAATATTTTGATAATAACAACTATTTTGAAAAAGAAATATTTGAAATAGAATATTTGAAAATAGAAATTTATGAAGCCGTGTTGATTAGATTGACGCCATTTTGACGTGAACGATATTTATATCGATTTTATTCATTTCGAAATGAATTGAATTGAAAGCGAATTGAAATGAATTCAAATTGAATTGAAATTTGAATTGAATAGAAATGAATTTTAAAACGAATTTATAAAGAAGAATTCAATTTTGATTTGAATTGAAAAGAAAGTTGAAATTGCTTTTGAAACGATTTTAAAACTATTCATATAATTCGTTTTAAATAGAAATCGACGAAGTATATATTATATATATTATATATATAATATAATGGCCTGAATAGAACGCGCCGCGGTAGTTCGTGAATTTCGACCATTTATTTCAAACGGACATTACGGGAGATCCGACCGTCGGATTCTCCTAAAACCGGAACCGTTGGGTTCGTATCGAAAAGAGCTTTCTAACGAATATTAGAAATTTGAAATCTAACGGTTGGATTTGGAGTTACGTCCAAATCAAATTTGAAAAAGGTCGCTGTAAGTGCAGTTCGATGGCCGTTGATGGAAATCGACTGTACGGGCCTTGATAAAATTATTAAAAATAGTAATAATTTGTGTAAAATCATAAGAAATGATTTAGAAAGAATTGGGATGAAAAACTCCATATTTGAAAAGATAAAAATAGATTTTTATCGAAATGAACTAGTTTTGAACTAGAATTACAATTCTATTTATTTTCAAATAAATAAATTGAATTTGAAATGGTTTTGAAAATAACCAGAATTTCCAATGATTGCATCGGAATGGATTTGAATCGAAATTGCCTTCGGAATATTTCGATGTTGGATTTCGTGATGATACAGATATTGTTATGGGAATTTGAAAGATATATATATATCGTTATTCCCAATGCGATATTTGTTAGTCGTAGAATTTGATATTGAATATAAGCCGGTATATTTTCTATACAGAGCCTTGTATTGAATATCAAATGTAATTTGGGTTTGTCGTGAATGGTGTCTTCACTAACACTGTTCTTGAACCCAGTTGAGAAAAGATTAAATCTTTTTATTTAGATTTAATGAAGTATACCAATTCAATAATATTTAATTGGAATTGAATTGATATTGATATTGGGTTTATCGTGAACAGTGTTTTAAATAACACTTGTTCTTTAACTCGATAATTAATGGATTGATATTGGGTTTGTCGTGAACAGTGTTTTAAATAACACTTGTTCTTTAACCCGATAATTAATGGAATGATTTTTGGGTTTATCATGAACAGTGTTTTAAATAACACTTGTTCTTTAACCCGATAATTAATGGAATGATTTTTGGGTTTATCGTGAACAGTGTTTTAAATAACACTCGTTCTTTAACCCGATAATTAATGAATGTGATTTTGGGTTTATCGTGAACCGTGTTTTAAATGACACTGATTCTTTAACCCAGTCGAAGATTAAAACTAAGTGGAGTTTTAATGAATCTTTAATTAGATTGAAATAATCGAAATGGAGTATCACCAGTTTTGCTCCAGGCGATAGTTAAATCTTTAATTAGATTTGAACGTGAAATGGTAATTGAATTTACCGATAACACCGTGGTGATAGATATGAAGTACTACCAGTTCTACTTCATGGGATGAATAGGTTGGGATTGGGAAATTAAAACAAATGATTACTTCGGTAAGGTTCGTTAATCCCGACTAGTTTGAATTGAGATTCAAAAATAGAATAAAGAATAAATTCAAGGAATTTATCTTGGATAAAATTAATGGGAACCTTTCCCTATGAATGTGAAATTTAGAAACTAACTGTCGGTTAGCCAAGCAGAATGGTTTTCTGAATATTGATCTGATGTTGGTTTCGGCCTTCGGGGTTAATATTTGGGGAATTATTCTCTTGATTAATTTACGGTTAGTGACTAATGAATTGGAATGAGGCGTATGTTGTGTTTGTGTAACACTTATTTAAAATACACGCGAGTTATTCGGAAAGACCGGGTTTATCCCATTCTGAATAACTGATACGACGATAAGTCGAAGATGAAGACGGTGGTCGAAGACCAGAAGTCTTCACGTCGTTTGGGTGATTACTGATGATCTTGATTGGGCTGTACACCCAAGAAGATGGAAACAGTTGGTGATCGTCCAGACGTACTTGGAGATCGATGGATGTGCGGGGTACTAGGTGCCTCCGGTTTCGTTCAGACTCAGAACGGACTTGTAAATGGACTGTGTGTCTGACATTGGATTTTAGTCCGTGTGATTGATCTCTATTAAATATATATCTGTATGGCGGCGGAGAATTTATTCTCTTGCTTAACGCCCTTCTCTGAGACGTACGAGCTCAGGGGTTATATATTGATGGATATCAAACGCATGGAGTGAATTGCCTGTGTGGCATGCCTAAGTGGCAATTGATCGAGGCTTCTGTTGAAAAGCAAAGTCTTGTGGTGATGATCAAAGCACGGCCTTTGTGGCGTAGCTTTGTGTAATGTTTACTTCGCGAGTTTCACACCCGGTATGAAACAAAAACGGGAGACGGACCTCGGGGAGGGCATGCGTTTCCTTTTAGCTAAAAAGTGGCGTCAGTGGTTTTACACGCCCTGACGAGTTTGACTTATGTGGTTGTTGCTGTTGCGAGGCGCCTCGGATTGATCGGTCGTTCTCGAACCGATGGAGTCATTTGGTTGGCTCATTTACGCCCCAAAGGGCGGGGAAACGTAGTGTTCAGGCATTTTAATCCACATCGGTGGACCGGCCCTGTCGCTCCAAGGTCACTCGAGCTCTGACCTGAGACATGGGCTAGATTGTCTCGAATCGGTTGAGGACTATCTTTTGCCTCGGTTCATAGATGGAAACCCAATTTCCAAATACGTGACTTTGCGATTTTGATTGTATAACCTATTTATGGTGAAATTTTTCGAAAATTTAGGGTGTTAGCCAAATTTTTGAAAAATTTGAGAATTCTCAGAAACTGAAAAGTTGGAGAATGCAAGCCAGATCGAACGTAGAACTGATTAATCAAACCACTTTCGACTCTGTTCCTTTTCGGGGACGAAAAGTTTTAAGTGGGGGAGATTGTAACAACCCGAAAATCTGGGCCAGTTTAAAATTTTTATTTTGGCAATTTTAGCGAATTTTGAATATTTAAAATAGATTATTTTAAATAATATCGACGGGAAATTTATTTTGAATATAATTCGACGTATATATTATATACGTCGTCGTTAGAATATAATAATTTATTTATATTTATAAAAGGAATTGAAAATGGCGCGGTAGTTCGATAATTCGATTTCAAACTTCAATTGAATGTACCGGGTGCAAAACAATCCGGATTTAGCGAAACCAAAAACATTAGGATCTAATTGTGAATACCTTTCCAACGAATCCGACTAATCGAAATTTCATAGCGGGAATCAAAAGATATGTCCAGTTGAAAAT
Organism: Allium sativum; assembly: GCA_030737875.1. Lineage (NCBI taxonomy): Eukaryota > Viridiplantae > Streptophyta > Magnoliopsida > Asparagales > Amaryllidaceae > Allium > Allium sativum. Next base: position 538,284,982 of record CM060926.1, read on the forward strand.
TCTGAATAGTCGCTATGGAATTCAGGCCCTTAAAAATAGGCATTTTGCAAACGACCTCGGATTTCGACGAAACCAGTTTTGTTGGGTCCGTGATGTCGAGTTATTGCTAGATTCCAAATTTCATAATTTTTCGAATCAATATGTGAGCGTGGCAAAGGAAAACGCGTTTGACCAGTTTCAGTTGATTTTAATCGACTGGAAATTGGCCATTTTTCAAACGGTCTCAGAATTCGACGAAACTAGTTTTGTTAGGACCGCATCGTCAATCCGAAGCTAGAAAATGTTTTTTGGGAATTTTTCTGGTTAGTATGTGGCCCCGGTAAATTGAAATGCGCGTTCAAATTCAATATATAGAGTTATATGTTGATTTTGACGAAAACAGATCGAAACAGTCGAATCAGCCTACGACACATATCCCATTGTATTCGGAATGGGGGTGAAACGCTAAGGACGACAGGCGGTGGACCTCGTTTAGAGGTCGTATGTAAAAGTCAACTTTTTCAAAAATAAAATAATTTAATAATAATAAAAAAAAACCCTTTTCCCCTTAATCTCGTTTTGCCCCCCCCCCCCCAATTAAATTCATTCAAGCAGAAAATAAAAAAAAAAATGTCGCGCTCGAGACATTGAAAGCGGCAACGGCCATCGCCTGTCGCTCCAGCCTCGCCCCTTCATCCGCTCCATAGCCGCAGCTCGAACCATCTCCTTCCGCTCCATCGTACTCTGTCTTCCGTGGTCACCAGCGTCAGTTCGAGCGCCGATTCACGGCGCAGGAGACTACCGCGCCGTCGGCGGTGGCAGGCGAGGGAAGAGGGCGCGACGCCCATCGATGGGGGCCACTCCGATCAACGTCAGGTCAAGTGGATCGACGACGGCAAGCGGATTCCCAATTCAACAAGGGTTCGACGATGTCCAGAAAGAACGGTATCAGTTTCTAAACGTTGTTAAATTTAATTACCTAATTTAATTACTCGATTAAAATGTACAAGGTTTAAAAATCAGTTTTTAGAATAAAATAAAGATATGAATTTGCTTTGAAAACAAAGTTTGCATTCTTTATGAAAATGAATTTTGCATTGATTTGAAAATAAAATTAACATTGTTTTTAAAATAGAAACAGCGGATGTAAAAATTCGATTTTTATATATTGAATAGCATACTAAAAATTCGATTTTTATATATTGAATAGCATACTAAAAATTCGATTTTTATATATTGAATAGCATACTAAAAATTCGATTTTTATATATTGAATAGCATACTAAAAATTCGATTTTTATATATTGAATAGCATACTAAAAATTCGATTTTTATATATTGAATAGCATACTAAAAATTCGATTTTTATATATTGAATAGCATACTAAAAATTCGATTTTTATATATTGAATAGCATACTAAAAATTCGATTTTTATATATTGAATAGCATACTAAAAATTCGATTTTTATATATTGAATAGCATACTAAAAATTCGATTTTTACATATGTAGTGGCTACGGGCAACGAAGATGACGAAGATGCGATAACAATGAAGATTTCTCTAAAAGAAGAGTCAAGATGTTTGGATAGCTATTTGTGAGAATTTCTCACCTTTCAATTTCTTTTCTAGTTATATATATATATATACTAGGATGCAGACGGTGCTTAGTAGCACCCGACACAATCGTCCACAGACCATGGACTTGTTTGTTTGGTTGCAAAAATTAATTAGATTATTTGATTGAAATTGAATTGTTTGGTGAGAATGAATGGATTTGATTGATGTGTGAATGGCGTGGGCCTTCACTAGTCCGGGGATAAGGCTAGGCCTTGTCCCGTTTCTAGTATCGTGCCGTTATGCCGCCGAAATTTTCTAAAATAAGTTAGAAAAATAAAAATATCATTTTATTTAAAGAATGAACTGAATAGAAATTCATATGTTAAAATAAAATGTTTTATCGTTAAAAATATAATTTTTAACGTGAATATGAATATAGTGAAAGTGAATAAAATAAATATTCATTTACAAACCGGACGGTTTGTTTATGTACACCTATTTGAATGACATTGATTGGGACGATAAATTTTACACATCGCCCAACTGCACAAATAAAAATTTGTGTTTGTTTGTTTGAAACCCCACACGGGTGTTGGGATGAAATTTGAAGTTCACTCATCCTGATTGATTAAATATGTCGATCGATTGATTGACAGGCTGTTATAAGCGTCAGATATCTATATTTGATGCTTATACAGTGCAGTGCACTTTGGTTGATGGTTGATTATTTCTCAATGCTATTATATACATGTGTTGTATGAAAATCCATATAATTAAATTTATATGGTGATTGATTGGGCCTCATTCCAATTTGAAAAATAAAGAGTAATATAAAATAAATGTTCATGTGTTGACTGTACTCATCCATTGAGATTAGTCATGTGTTGAACGAAATATTTTTATAATAAAATTTATATCTTTATCAATATAATATAAATGTTCATGTGTTGACTGTACTCATCCATTGAGATTGGTCATGTGTTGAACGAAATATTTTAGTAATAAAATTTACATCTTTATCAATATAATATAAATGTTCATGTGTTGATTGTACTCATTCGTTGAGATTGGTCATGTGTTGAACGAAATATTTTAGTAATAAAATTTACATCTTTATCAATATAATATAAAGGTTCATGTGTTGACTGTACTCATCCATTGAGATTGGTCATGTGTTGAACGAAATATTTTAGTAATAAAATTTACATCTTTATCAATATAAAATAAAGGTTCATGTGTTGACTGTACTCATCCATTGAGATTGGTCATGTGTTGAACGAAATATTTTAGTAATAAAATTTACATCTTTATCAATATAAAACAAAGGTTCATGTGTTGACTATACTCATCCATTGAGATTGGTCATGTGTTGAACGAAATATTTTAGTAATAAAATTTACATCTTTATTAATATAAAACAAAGGTTCATGTGTTGACAGTACTCATCCATTGAGATTGGTCATGTGTTGAACGAAATATTTTAGTAATAAAATTTACATCTTTATCAATATAAAATAAAGGTTCATGTGTTGACAGTACTCATCCATTGAGATTGGTCATGTGTTGAACGAAATATTTTGATAATAACAACTATTTTGAAAAAGAAATATTTGAAATAGAATATTTGAAAATAGAAATTTATGAAGCCATGTTGATTAGATTGACGCCATTTTGACGTGAACGATATTTATATCGATTTTATTCATTTCGAAATGAATTGAATTGAAAGCGAATTGAAATGAATTCAAATTGAATTGAAATTTGAATTAAATAGAAATGAATTTTAAAACGAATTTATAAAGAAGAATTCAATTTTGATTTGAATTGAAAAGAAAGTTGAAATTGCTTTTGAAACGATTTTAAAACTATTTATATAATTCATTTTAAATAGAAATCGACGAAGTATATATTATATATATTATATATATAATATAATGGCCTGAATAGAACGCGCCGCGCCGCGGCAGTTCGTGAATTTCGACCATTTATTTCAAACGGACATTACGGGAGATCCGACCGTCGGATTCTCCAAAAACCGGAACCGTTGGGTTCGTATCGAAAAGAGCTTTCTAACGAATATTAGGAATTTGAAATCTAACGGTTGGATTTGGAGTTACGTCCAAATCAAATTTGAAAAAGGTCGCTGTAAGTGCAGTTCGATGGCCGTTGATGGAAATCGACTGTACGGGCCTTGATAAAATTATTAAAAATAGTAATAATTTGTGTAAAATCATAAGAAATGATTTAGAAAGAATTGGGATGAAAAACTCCATATTTGAAAAGATAAAAATAGATTTTTATCGAAATGAACTAGTTTTGAACTAGAATTACAATTCTATTTATTTTCAAATAAATAAATTGAATTTGAAATGGTTTTGAAAATAACCATAATTTCCAATGATTGCATTGGAATGGATTTGAATCGAAATTGCCTTCGGAATATTTCGATGTTGGATTTCGTGATGATACAGATATTGTTATGGGAATTTGAAAGATATATATATATATATCGTTATTTCAAATGCGATATTTGTTAGTCGTAGAATTTGATATTGAATATAAGCCGGTATATTTTCTATTCAGAGCCTTGTATTGAATATCAAATGTGATTTGGGTTTGTCGTGAATGGTGTCTTCACTAACACTGTTCTTGAACCCAGTTGAGAAAAGATTAAATCTTTTTATTTAGATTTAATGAAGTATACCAATTCAATAATATTTAATTGGAATTGAATTGATATTGATATTGGGTTTATCGTGAACAGTGTTTTAAATAACACTTGTTCTTTAACCCGATAATTAATGGATTGATATTGGGTTTATCGTGAACAGTGTTTTAAATAACACTTGTTCTTTAACCCGATAATTAATGGAATGATTTTTGGGTTTATCGTGAACAGTGTTTTAAATAACACTTGTTCTTTAACCCGATAATTAATGGAATGATTTTTGGGTTTATCGTGAACAGTGTTTTAAATAACACTCGTTCTTTAACCCAATAATTAATGAATGTGATTTTGGGTTTATCGTGAACCGTGTTTTAAATGACACAGATTCTTTAACCCAGTCGAAGATTAAAACTAAGTGGAGTTTTAATGAATCTTTAATTAGATTGAAATAATCGAAATGGAGTATCACCAGTTTTGCTCCAGGCGATAGTTAAATCTTTAATTAGATTTGAACGTGAAATGGTAATTGAATTTACCGATAACACCGTGGTGTTAGATATGAAGTACTACCAGTTCTACTTCATGGGATGAATAGGTTGGGATTGGGAAATTAAAACAAATGATTACTTCGGTAAGGTTCGTTAATCCCGACTAGTTTGAATTGAGATTCAAAAATAGAATAAAGAATAAATTCAAGGAATTTATCTTGGATAAAATTAATGGGAACCTTTCCCTATGAATGTGAAATTTAGAAACTAACTGTCGGTTAGCCAAGCAAAATGGTTTTCTGAATATTGATCTGATGTTGGTTTCGGCCTTCGGGGTTAATATTTGGGGAATTATTCTCTTGATTAATTTACGGTTAGTGACTAATGAATTGGAATGAGGCGTATGTTGTGTTTGTGTAACACTTATTTAAAATATACGCGAGTTATTCGGAAAGACCGGGTTTATCCCATTCTGAATAACTGATACGACGATAAGTCGAAGATGAAGATGGTGGTCGAAGACCAGAAGTCTTCACGTCGTTTGGGTGATTACTGATGATCTTGATTGGGCTGTACACCCAAGAAGATGGAAACAGTTGGTGATCGTCCAGACGTACTTGGAGATCAATGGATGTGCGGGGTACTAGGTGCCTCCGGTTTCGTTCAGACTCAGAATGGACTTGTAAATGGACTGTGTGTCTGACATTGGATTTTAGTCCGTGTGATTGATCTCTATTAAATATATATCTGTATGGCGGTGGAGAATTTATTCTCTTGCTTAACGCCCTTCTCTGAGACGTACGAGCTCAGGGGTTATATATTGATGGATATCAAACGCATGGAGTGAATTGCCTGTGTGGCATGCCTAAGTGGCAATTGATCGAGGCTTCTGTTGAAAAGCAAAGTCTTGTGGTGATGATCAAAGCACGACCTTTGTGGCGTAGCTTTGTGTAACGTTTACTTCGCGAGTTTCACACCCGGTATGAACCAAAAACGGGAGACGGACCTCGGGGAGGGCATGCGTTTCCTTCTAGCTAAAAAGTGGCGTCAGTGGTTTTACACGCCCTGACGAGTTTGACTTATGTGGTTGTTGCTGTTGCGAGGCGCCTCGGATTGATCGGTCGTTCTCGAACCGATGGAGTCATTTGGTTGGCTCATTTACGCCCCAAAGGGCGGGGAAACGTAGTGTTCAGGCATTTTAATCCACATCGGTGGACCGGCCCTGTCGCTCCAAGGTCACTCGAGCTCTGACCTGAGACATGGGCTAGATTGTCTCGAATCGGTTGAGGACTATCTTTTGCCTCGGTTCATAGATGGAAACCCAATTTCCAAATACGTGACTTTGCGATTTTGATTGTATAACCTATATATGGCGACATAGTGTTATGGGGCGCTCATGCCGCCTATGATTGATACTTATGATTTGAAGTTGTTTTATACACTATGCACTTATAATAGTATCAAACGATTTGTTTTAACCGTATCAAGCATTCTTTGGCTGTTATAAGGGAAAACCCTATCCTCGGCTGCGTTGCATTGTATGATGGGACCTGGGTCTTATAACAGCTTCATTTTTCTTTATTTAGCATTGCGCTCTTTGTTTTATGCACAGGTATTCTTGGGAGGAAACCCGTTCCGTGTTATACGGCGTGGTCCCTTGATTTACCTAACTTTTAAAATAAAGAATAATAACTATTTTAGTTCTCACACCAGTCACATGACTGACCTGGAGTTTATTGTTTTAACCTAAACTCTGGGTGCCCTTATTTTGACACGGGCAGCTAGTAGTTTTGGTTTTGCAGATTTATATTCACAGGATCCTGGTTAACAGCTGGAACGATATCCGGAAAGCTTTGTATCCGTGTATCTCTTCTAGTTGTGTATTGTATTATTTTCCGCTGCTATGTATTTAAATGTAATTTAAATCTCTGATATTTCTGTGTAATATTCATTTATACTCTGTATATTATTGTAATCTGATGCATTGTTGTAATATACAATGAAATGTTCTTTTATATGCGTTCTGTTGTGGCTTGTTCTCGAACTATCCGACACTTTCCTTTACGGGGAAGTTACGGGTTTTTACATTATGGGAATTTGAAAGATATATTTATATCGTTATTTCCAATACAATATTTGTTGGTCGTAGAATTTGATATTGAATACAAGCCGGTATATTTTCTATTCAGAGCCTTGTATTTAATATCAAATGTGATTTGGATTTGTCGTGAATGGTGTCTTCATTAACACTGTTCTTAAGCCCAGTGGAGAAAAAGATTAAATCTTTTTATTTAGATTAAATGAAGTGTACCAATCAAATAATATTTAATTGGAATTGAATTGGTATTATTTTTGGGTTTATCGTGAACAGTGTTTTAAATAGCACTTGTTCTTTAACCCGATAATTAATGGAAGGTGATTTTGGGTTTATCGTGAACCGTGTTTTAAATGACACTGATTCTTTAACCCAGTTAAAGATTAAAACTAAGTGGAGTTTTAATGAATCTTTAATTAGATTGAAAAGATCGAGAAGGGAGTATCACCAGTTTTGCTCCAGGCGATAGTTAAATCTTTAATTAGATTTGAATGTGAAATGGTAATTGAATTTACCGATAACACTGTGGTGTTAGATATAAAGTATGACCAGTTTTACTTCATGGGATGAATAGGTAGGGTTTGGGAAATAAAATAAATGATTACTCCGGTGTGATTCGCTAATCCCGACTAGTTTGAATTGATATTCAAAGAAGATTAAAGAATAAATTTAAAGAATTTATCTTTGATAAAATTAATGTGAACCTTTCCCAAGGTAGAAGAATATTTGAATAAAAGAATATTCTGAATTGGAATGAGGTGTATGTTGTGTTTGTGTAACACTTGTTTATTATATACGCGAGTTATTCAGAAAGACCGGGTTTATCCCATTCTGAATAACTGATTCGACGTGGTGTCGAAGATGAAGACGGTGGTTGAAGACCGGAGGTCTTCACGTCGTTTGGATAATTACCGATGATCTTGATTGGGCCTTACACCCAAGAGGAGGGAATCAGTTAGTGGTCGTCCAGACGTACTTGGAGATCGATGGATATGCGGGGTACTAGGTGCCTCCGGTTTCGTTCAGACCCAAAACGAACTTGTAAATGGACTGTGTGTCAGACATTGGACTTCAGTCTGTGTGATTGATTTCTATTAAATATATATCTGTTTGCCAGCGGAGAATTTAGTCTCTTGCTTAACGCCCTTCTCTGAGACATACGAGCTCAGGGGTTATATATTGATGGATATCAAACGCATGGAGTGAATTGCCTGTGTGGCATGCCTAAGTGGCAATTGATCAGGGCTTCTGTTGAAAAGCAGAGTCTTGTGGTTGATGATCAAAGCACGGCCTATGTGGCATAGCTTTGTGTAACGTTGATTCGCGAGCCTCACACCCCGGTGTGAACCAAAACGGGAGAGGACGTCAGGGAGGGCATGCGTTTCTTTCTAGCTAGAAGTGGCGTCAATGGTTTTACACGCCCTGACGAGTTTGACTTATGTGGTTGTTGCTGTTGCGAGGCGCCTCGGTTTGATCGGACGATCCGGGTCCGGTGGAGTCATTCGTTGGCTCATTTACGCCCCATAGGGCGGGGAAACGCATGTTCAGGGTTTAAGTTTAATCCACATCGGTGGGCTGGCCCTGAGGATCCAAGGGCCCACCCGTGTCTAGGTCCTGAGACACGGGCTAGAGCGTCTCGAATCGGTGAGGACTATCTTTTGCCTCGGTTCACAGATGGAAATCCAACTCCCAATACATGACTTTGCGGTTTTATTTGTAGAGCCTAGTATGGCGACATGATATATGGTACCCATGCCGTCTATGATTGATACTTATGATTTGAAGTTTTTTTATGCACTATGCACTTATAATAGTATCAAATGATTTGTTTTAAACGTACTAAGCATGTTTGGCTATTATAAGGGAAAACCCTATCCCCCGGCTTGCGTTGCATTGTGTGATAGGACCTGGGTCTTATAATAGCTTCATTTTTCCGAAAAAGCATTGCGCTGTTTTGTTGTACGCACTGGTATTCTTGGGAGGAAATCCGTTCCGTGTTATACGGCGTGGTCCCTTGACATATCTGATTTAAAGTAAAGTTTTAAATAACTGTTTTAGTTCTCACACCAGTCCCATGACTGACCAGGAGTTTATTGTTTTAACCTAAACTCTGGGTGCCCTTATTTTGACACTGGCAGCTAGTAGTTTTGGTTTTGCAGATTTATATTCACAGGATCCTGGTTTACAGCTGGAACGATATCCGGAAAGCTTTGTATCCGTATATCTCCTTCGGTTGTATTTTGTATTATTTTCTGCTGCTATGTAATTTATTGTAACCTCTGATATTTATCAAATGTATTTTATTTGTTTATACTCTGTATATTCTTGTATTCTGATGGAATTGTTGTAATATACAATGAAATGTTCTTCCGTCTGCGTTCTATTTTGTCGCGTTCTCAAAGCGTTCAGTGGTTTTGAACGGTCTTGATCGGTTTAGAGACTGATTCAGATCGAGCGAAATTCCTTTTCTTTACAACTCTCCCAAACTTACATAACTCAGTGAATTTGGATATATATTCTTGCAGGCTCAAGCTTCCTTGCTTGATGTGGATGAATTTATCTAGCTGAATGGTCATTTCTTCCTTTGACAAAAACTTTGCTTCAAAACAGGTCTTGATATTGTCCCATGTAAAGAGTCGACCCTCGTTCTCCATTAATATTAAGTTCCACCATTAAAGAGTCTCATTCTTCAGATGTAAGGCCATTATCCTTCTTTTTACTTCATCAAGCCAGGCAGTAGCCTAAAAGATTCTTTCACAGTCCATAACCCAAAATTGGGCACTAGAAAAGCCTTCATTTCTAGAAAACAGTTTCCCTCCAAGATTCGTAAAGGTTTTACAAAAGCGAGAAAAATCAAAGGCCACTTAAGAGGTAGGAGCTGGAAGAGTCGCTGGAGCAGGATTTGCAACATGGACCTGTTCAACAGTACGAAGATACTGTTGAAACCATTCTGGCAAGTAGCAGGGCCTTTCCTGGTTATCCTACTCATTAGGATTTTCATCCATTCTACTATCTGAAAAGAAAAGGAAGAAACCTTTAGTGAATACTCCTGAGATAGTATTTAAGCTAAAAAAGGAAAAACGATAAAGATGCATAGTATAAATGCGTATGCTTATTGGGGTATATATTATATATATAGTTTGAAAAATCTTTTTCGATATACAAATATGCCTCTAATACGTATATTTCCCTTATAATTGGGTAACCTAGGCTCTGATACCAAATGTAACAACCCGCCCTGATTGGACCTAATTTTCGACCAAGAAAAGGCCCATCAAAACTTAGAGCTATTCTAAATGGCTTGTTGGTTCCTGCAAGGATTACATTTGCATAGATAATAATAACATATACTTCAAATGGAAATCTCACAAGGCGGAAAGAGAAAATATAATACTGAAAATAAGATGTACCACTTATTTCAAAATCTCAGAAATACAACAGTCATAGTTACATCTGTTCAATAGGTACATCGAATGGTTCATTCTCATAAGATTCCAAAAGAAGTAAAGCCATAACTGCTAATAATAGCATAACAACTTCATCTTCTTCAATGGCTTCAATCATGACTTCATCCATGGCCTTTTACCTCATCTACTGACCTGTTGAATATTAAGGAGAGGGGTTAGAACATAAAGTTCTGTGTGACTGAAATATAGTGTTATTCAATGTCCATACCGTATATTTGTAGCAGGTTATATATGTCAAGGTATATGCAACACACAACAAACACCGAGTTTCTAACCAATAGGGTGGATATCCAAGTCAGTCTCCCATTAGTGTTTTCAAGATAAAGACCTAACAAAGTGGCATTCTCGGTCACTTATGGCCCTATTAAAGGTGGATTCTTACGATCTCTTATAACCCTAAGGCAGACCCTAGCCCTTTCATACCTTTTCCTAATGCTTTAATGTTCTTAAGTCTTTTCTCTCATTTGTAACATGAGAAGTAGTTTTGCGAACGTTACTACTTAACTGATATTATCCGATAGGACACCTATGTGCTTAAGACTTCTCTTTGACAGTTGGTGAGCATGCAATGGCCACATATCCTTCAATTACCAATATGTCCCAAGTTGAGCACTTACAAGCTTCTAGAGGAAATGACATCCCCATGAACTACCCTACTCCGTTACCATTTTATGCCTAACCACTTTTAGAGAAGGAGGACCCAAAGGCTATTCAAATCTAATAAGGGTGGGTCCCATGATTTTGGTTCCTCTCTAAGGAATAAACCTTTGGAGGGATCCTAGCCCTTACCACTTAAGGCCCAAACTAGATAAAAAGCGAGTTAGCCACTTAAGGCCTTTTCAAGGCATAGTAAACCTACTTATTTCCTCATGCAATAGACTTATATACATATATATATATAGTTATATTTATATATGTGTAAGCACACTAGACCTCTCACATTAAACGTACACCTGTAGATGCTGGATATGCCGGTCGGTTTCGGACAGGCTTCTACTACAAAATGGTTTAATCTCATGTCTAGTGTATTAAGTTTTTGAATGGCCCATGACACCTAGACATCTCACATTAGTTGGGCCAACTTGTGCTTGTTGGATTCGTCGGTCGGTTCCGGGCAGACTTCCACCACAAATGGCAACTAACCTCTTATCTATGTGTCACTATTTTTATATATTTTAAGCAATTCTATATACACACACAAGCAAACAAATGCATATTTATTATGGGGACATTTCAAATTCGAATCTCACCAAACCACATTTATTACGTTAATGCAACGTTAATTACGTTGATTACATCTATATAAGTATAATAATAATGCCTAAATAACGTAAATATTCGTATAAACGGGGAAACATTCTAACAAGGTAGTAGTTGTCAATTTTCCAAATCAAGGCATACAAGTTAGACTTTTTATACTTTCACCACTACAACTTAAGCATGAAGGCATAATGACAATATAACAAATAGCAGTGAATGGAAAATATACATACATAACAACTTCAACTTGCATCCTAGGCTTGTTGGAATGATTTCAATATTAGATTAAAAATAGAGTATTACATACACTTATACTTGTATGTTTAAAATCCCTATTTTACCTAATTCACCATTTTTGGAGTTATGCACATAAAAATGCTTACATTTGACTAAAAGTGAATAAAAGTGAATTAAATAAAATAGGAATAATAGTAGCAACACCCATATTCATTTTTAATCCAATACAAAAACCAAAAATCCACAAAACCCAATTAATCATGACATTTCATATGCAATTACAAGATAAAGGATTTGGTGTTTTTCATGTTTACATTACCGAATTTCCTAATCCCCCTAGGCATATCTACTCACATGATAATCTATTAAAAACATGAATATGCCTTAAGCAAACTATATTCCACTCACATATCTAGGCGGAATAGAGAGAAATCTATGGTAGAATTACAAGATCCACAATAATTCTTTATGTTCAAGCGTGCTCTATTAATCCTCCTAATAATATACATATAAGAGACATACATTAGAATCTTATACATGTATGTTTATGCTAAATTCCAGAATTCTAAACTTATGTAAATTAGAATAGATAAAGAATTAGAATAAAGTCAGAGAATTATAAGAAAACCTTAACCTGTTCTTTTATTTTTCTCTGGAATTTAACAATAGTGGAGAGGCAGCCTGGAGGCAGAGATGGATAATGATTAGGGTTTTCATAGTGTGATAGGAGGGGTATATATAGTTGCCCGTGTGAGCATAGACCGTTGGATTGCTTAGAATTAATCCAAGCCTTAAATTTATGTATATCCTCTAAGAAAAACCCTAACCATCTAGCTTTATTGAGTTGTCCAGCTGACGAGCGGTCGACCCCTAGCGGTCAACCGGCGGACGACACCCCTTAAGGGTGGGTGAGGGGCGGTTGACCACTTCGGGGATGGAACGCCCAATTAGGCTGCATTGCTGAGCTATTTATTTTATTTAATGCATTCCTTAATCTCTTAATCTTATTCCATATATTAATATATTTTGTCCCCGCGATCTTATCTCTAATTCAAAATTTGAATTCTCTCTCCTTATTTTGAATTTATAATTTGGACATATATATATATATATTATTCATATGATTATATATATATTTTCTGCGTTCACTTTCCAAATTCATTCGTTCATAACTTCTTCATACATTGACCATTTTCAGTATATTATATATGAAAACGATTCAAAATTTCGCCATGAATCCAAATAAAAGAATTTCATAGACAAATTCCTAAAGCTGCAAAATCACATTTTCCATCCATACTATTAAATTGCTTATTTTTTATTGTTTATTTCATTATTAATACTTATGAATTTTACGGGGTGTTACAACGACCCTCCTCCTTATAATATCTACAAATACGAGGTCTAGGAAAAACATGAGCGAAATTATAAAATGACCCACAGCCGAAGCATTCCTTCGTTGAAGTCGATGTAGGTGTCACATGAGGCTGAAAACTAGAACCACTATGCTTCGTTTTATTTTGAGTGAAGGGGTTGGATTTGGAGAGGGGAAAACGTCTCTTGTGCAGATTACCCTGGACACTTGCCTCATCATCATTGTCTTTCTCCTTCTCGACTGCCTTAAGATGGACAAACTGCATACACAAATTCTTAAAAAGTCAACTTGAGTTGCGACAAGAGAGGCTACCTAAGATATTTCTTAAGTCCACTCGCGAACTTAAGATTCTTCTTATAGGAGGTAGAAATATGTTGTAGGACATACTTAGACAGGATCTTAAAAGATGCGACATACTCCAAAACAGTCGTCTTCCGTTATTTAAGATTAAGGAAGCGACAGGCTGTGCAATTAAAGCGATTAGCGGTTCTATAGCGGTCGAGGTGCAAAAGGTTGTAGCGTGGATTAAGCGGGAAATAGCAGGGATAGAGCGGATGTGTAAAAAGGTTCATTATATGTAAAGCCGAATATTTAAAATTAACTAATTTCCATTCTCAGATCATTTTTATAGAAGAAACAAATATTAATTTATATTGCATAATAAAATCAAAGAATATCATGTTTTTGCACATTAGATTTGATGATTAGTATAGATTTTTACATTATATAGTGCACTTTTTCCTTAAATTAGACCTTTACACTAACTTTATTAGTATGTTTCAGAAGAGAACATGTCAAATTATCATTGGTATATTAATATTGCTAAAGCGGGTGCTAAATAGCCTTGATTTAGCGGATGCAACGGAAAATAACGGGGCTAAAAGTGGATATACTGTTTATCAGTGTTAAATAGAATTAGCGTAGTGGTTGGAGAGTGCAATGGGCTATAGAAGGGATTTTGCGGGGATTTAGTGAGGCTTTAATTGCATAGGCGGCAGGCAAGAATCTCCTTTTCGGATCTGGAACGAACTTAAGCACAAACCTCTCCTTAAACTGTTTCCCCTCTAAGTTGGACTCATCAACCTCAGCTACAAGTAACTCGTATCAATCTAGTGCACAATCTTTTAGCATGCTCGATGCTTTAAGAATGCGGTTATGCTAAAAAATATCCATCCATGTAGAAATACGCTCACATTTGCAAAGCCATTCATGAATCTCTAGAATGGTTTTGATGCCTTGTGAATGGATTTCCAGTAAGATGTTTGAAATCACCACATATTTGAGAAAACGGAGATTTACGTGGATGAAAAGATCGAGGAAGTGCAGGAGGCTGAGTGCTCCTGACTAGCTCGAGGATCTTATCAGGACATAAATACTTTTTCGGGGCGAGATTCACTAGAAGGTCTAGTACTCTCCTCGCGTCGTGGGTCACTGGACGGCCCGACACCCAAAGTATGTACTATGTCTCGGCTAAACATTAGTTAAAAAGTTGAAATAAGATTGAATTATTCACTTGGATAAGGTAATATCAACAGAATTAAACACAAAGGTAATACTGTAGAATTTAAAATCTTGTTCTTAGGCGTATTCCACATACACAACTCAATTAGATACGGGGGCTAAGGACATGAAAATGTCCACTTTGATTGGGAAATGATGCTTGTATTTGTATTATACATAGACGTATTGTAATGTGCAAACAGTTCTGTATTTATACCATATTTTGTTTTGAACACTACTCTGATACCAAGTTATGACGCTCCACCCTGAGATCTATATTAACAAAGAGTATTAACTGGTAATAATATCTGTTAATATGGGGAATGAGGCTGGTTAGGAGTGACTATCCATAATATTGCAGCAAATGAGTATTAAATATGCCGAGTATTTTTTTGGCTTATCATAGATCGACATACTTAATCCTTAGTTAATACACTACTACAGTGGCTATATGATCTATTCAAGACAAAACAAAATATAATAATACACACGGATTGTAGAATAGCGGACAAAAATATACATACACGCTTGAATATATCATGTATAATACATACTACAACATACGTGGTCAAATATGTTGCTACATAATATATCCATCATATCCCCTACAAAATGAATATACATCATCATGTCTGATATAAACTAAAAGAAAGCAATTACAAAAACTATGTTATCCCAAAAGTAGAGTATAGTATCCATAGAAGAACTGCTAAGCATGAGACATAAGATCCTAACCTACAATTCAGTCTGACCC
The DNA here is from genome assembly GCA_030737875.1 of Allium sativum. NCBI lineage: Eukaryota > Viridiplantae > Streptophyta > Magnoliopsida > Asparagales > Amaryllidaceae > Allium > Allium sativum. The sequence continues at coordinate 538,300,365 of CM060926.1, forward strand.
TAGGAATAAATACACCGGTCTATCTAACTTGAATTCAGCAAATCAGTTTAAGTGAGATAAGTGACATAAAGTTGCTAAGGGAAACATTCCTTTATATCATAAAGGAATGAAATATAACGGTCTACCACAAAGATCTAAATCAAAAAGTACATTAGGAATGTCATGGAAAAACTCAAAATGAAATCACATTATCACAAAAACATAGAAACTCTAGAAAGAGTTTAAATCCAATAATGAAATCACCACCAATAATATTAATCACAATGGTGAAATCGATAATAATGGCAACATTGAAACAATGTGATTTGGAACCAACCCAAAATTACAACGTTTGGATCCACCCAGGATTGCAACGCTTGGATCTACCCAAAATCACAACATTTGGATCTACCCAAAAACACACATTTGGATCAATCTAAAATTATACATTGGATCTACATAGAGATTTCAAGTGTAACAACATAATGGCATAAGGCCATAACCGGTAGTTGTTTCAACACTAAAATAATGTGATTTGGATTTACCTAGAACAATAACATATGGATCTACCCAGATTTACAACATGATTTTGGGTCTACCCAGATTAAACCGAAGGTCAAGCACTGGCTTGACCACAGAATATGTGACAGACCCTCAAATAGCAACCAGAAAAGTGGCAATCTTGTGTTCCATTCCACACGTTCTCAGTCAACAGTTTACACACCGTTGGTCAACTACACACTAGAAATCATCGAAAACAACAAAAATCAAATGAACACTAGTACAACTCTTCAATTAGACGAATCTGTAATTAAATGATAAAATATACCTTCATGTCCCATACCACAAAGTTTACTATATCGTTTAACCACAAACACGGCATCTCAGTGGGTGCAAATATATGTGGATTTATATTAAAAATATACTTTAGATAAATGGCTTGAAAAATGGGTTTTCGGAAAATGTTGGAAAACCGTTAATTTCTAAAAATTCTTATAAATAGATAAAATTATTTATAAATCTACAAAAGCTTGTTAAAATAACATTTTATTTCAAAACCATATTATTTTACTGAAAACGTTTCAAAAACGGTTTAAAATCCATGTTTACTCAGAAAACACATGGAACACGTCACAAGAATTACACACCGACATGTCAATGAAAACCACTTAGTTTTCATGTTATATAAGGCTTCATTACTACTGAAAAACCCACAAAATTATCACAAAAACACAAGAGAATATCACTAAGTAGCTAGTGCATGAAATGTCACTTGAATTGAGGTAATAACTCCTCAAAACCGACAAACGAACTAAGGTCTAGTCTTGGAATACACTGGAGAGCTTCAGGAAAGCATCCTAGGTGTTCTAGCCCAGGTGGTTGACCCATAAGAAGCTTGGGTTCACCCAGCTCCAGTTTGGGTTGGCCTAGGCAACAGAAAGTTTCCATGGCCAAAATCATGACGAACTTGCCACTTTCTGGATAATTTCTGTCACTCAAAACAACCCAAAATATAATGAAATTTCATTTGCATAAACTAGATACATGACAACATATTGGAAAAAGAATCAATTCATTTCGTCGAGAAATGTAGAAACTATGCATCCTCAAATATAGATCTATAGGTTGTTTTGCTACTTTACGAATTTAAAATTAATCAATGAACGTAAAATTACTATAACCAACACAACTCACTATTTTTCACACTGAAGCAAGTTAGAAAGTGTAGAGGGGCACCTCACATTGATTTGTAGCAAATAAGGATAGAAACAAGCTCTAAAATTGATCAAGTGATGGACTTTTATGCTTCCTTCTAAGCTTCAACACCTATAGAATAGTATATAGAGGCATACAACAGCTGATAGTGATTAATTTCACAAATTAGATTAAATGAGATGAAAATGAGGATTCTTATATAAATTACCCTTTGAGATTCAAGATTTAAGTTGTAATTTCTCTATCGTTTTAACATAAAATGCTTGAGAATTAAAAGTTATAAGGAGAGGCCATGATTTCATTTGGTTGTATGGAGAAAGGAATTTTCTTTTCTCCATAAAATGATAATACATATGATTCTAAAAAATGCCTTACTAAACCATCATTAACAACCCAATTAGGCCTTAATGAAGTGATTAAACCAAGGTTTGGGATTATGGAATGTAATTAGTTTCCTTTTAGGATAAACCTAAACTAGTTTATGTGTTTTCTTCTCTAAACATTAGTTTTAAATTAAAGCTTTACAAAATTTAACAGTAGGTTTGTATCAACCCGCACCTCTGTTCACGCAAGATATTGTCCCCAACTTATCCACCGTATAGGTGTGGGGTTTTGAAAGGCCTCGGCGTTAGTAAGAGATGAGCTCTACTATATAAGTACCCACTTCACACAGGCTTCCACGATGTGGGAGTTACGGGTGTTACATTCTCCCCTCCTACAGAGCCCAACGTCCTAGTTGGCTCACAAACACCTCACCCAGGCGATGTGGTCCACACATGAGCCACAATTCCGGCTGGATATTGGCTCTGATACTAAAACAGAAAATGTGTAACATAGAAAATGTATGCAAATAATTTATTCTTTTATTTGTCATTAAAATACATAGAAAAATATATGCAAATAAATTATTCTTTTATTTGTTATTAGAATACATAGAAAAATGTATGTGTCATTAGAATACATAGAAAAATGTATGCAAATAAATTATTCTTTTATTTGTCATTAGAATACATAGAAAAATGTATGCAAATAAATTATTCTTTATTTTTGTCATTAGAAACATATAATTTGTTATGCAATAAAATATTCTTTTTATTTTACATATGAAATGTAGAAAATGTGTAGACAATAAAATACTCTTTTATTGTAATATGAAATGTGATTGAACCAAATATACTTGGTTATTGATATGGATTGTGATTGATTGATCGTTTGGATTGTGCTCGACTAGTTTATGAGCAAAATACGCTTTTACATTTAGCATTGGGTTGGGTAAAAAATACCTGTGTGCTAACACCTTGTGAAACACTTCACGATTTGACTATAAGATGTTTAGCGATGTTATTTATTTCAAAATTTAATAAATGATTTTAAAATGAGTTTTCTTAAGTAAAAAGAATAGTATTCCCGATTTTGGATAGGGAATGTTTTATAAAATGTTTTATAAAACAAAAAGGATTTCGAGGGCTATACCCGATGTTTTCGAAATGATTTGGAATTGGAAATCTATATATATTTGAAAATACTTGTGATTATTATGTTGTGAAATTATTTTCCCTACTTCGGTATATGAAATGATTTGGTATGTGGCTAGAGATTCGAGCAACCCAGACGACTAAAAGTATGGCAATTATAGCCTTAAATGGCTTTGGGCGGTGTATACTTCCATGCATGGGAGGTGCATCGTTAGTGTAGCCTGCTCCATAATGGGAGGCGCACATATATATATCGAGTTGCTTAGATGCGTGCCCTTTTCCTTATCGACGGGGAGCGCGATATTTGGTTGCATACTTGTTTGTATACATTGTTACGTTTTGGAATTCATATTTCCAAATGTTTTGTTTTTGAGATACCGAAGTGAAATCGACTTTATTATAAAAGCTAGATATGTATTTCAAATGATTTGAATTAAAAGAAATCGGGAAATAAAGTCCAAAGAAACAATTTCTGTAAAGTGAATTGGATTTTGAAATCTAAGTTTAGGGATTAAGCCTAAATGGGTAGATTGGAAAAAAATTGCATGTTGTATGATGCATTGTAGATCCATAAGTTTATTTATGGTTTTTGTTTATGCACTGGAAATCCAATGGAGTAAATCCATTCCATGTTAGCGGCGTGGTCATGTGATTAGCCTTATTGTTAGATAAGTTAAGAAAGATTTCTCATACCGGTCCCATGACTGACTCGTAGTTTGTTTCACTTGCAAACTCGGGTGCCCTTATTTTTCACAGGGCAGTCGAGTGCCTTGTTTTGCAGATATTTATCTTTTGAGCAGGATTCTGGATTGAAGCTCAAAGCTGTGTTCAGAGCAATGATAGTCTTCCGCTGCATTGTATTAAATTTGTTGTAAACTAATATTTCGTTGTTGTATTATTATATTCGATGTACTTTGATATTCTGTACTCTGATGTAACATTATTATGATGTTTATAAAAGTCTTCTGTTATTTGTTTTGATGTGTTGTATGCCCAAAGTTAGCGTATGCGGGTTTGAACGGTCTTGGTCGATTTAGCGATCGATTAGGTCCGAGCGAAATCCGTGTCATTACAAGGCTACTACAAAAAATGTCATATTATGTTTCAACATATTTTTAATCAACTTTATTCAAAATTTTAACTTAATTTTACTTAAAGTTTACATTTTCCACAAGAATTAACATTTTAAGCTTATTTAAACGAAAATGAACATTTCAAAAAATTTACTTGTTTAAAACACAGTATTTGATCTAAGTAAATTCCCAAACATAAAATATTCTCAAAAACACACAATAGTTATTTTCAAACAAAATTTATATACTTTACATATCGGTTACAACATAAATTTTATTCAAATACATAGTTTTACATAAAAACCCTTTTTATTGATTTATTGCAAACTTTAAGCAATAAAACTTTAGGAATTGCATAAATTCCTACTTACTAACAATTTTTACATTTTTAATGCTTTCAAAACTTTATTAAACCCTTTTTTTGCCGCTTTTGAATACACAATAATTGGTATTTAATCCCAACTCATTATAAATACTCCATCATAACACAAAACACACACGTATGCCCTAACCAAAAGAAAAACACAATATTAAGTTTATTTTCCCTAAGCTTAACTTCACTCAGCAAATTCCCATAATTATTCACCTTTGTACATTTTTAACTATTTAATATTCATTTTATTAAATCACCAACAAAATAAATAAATAACACTTGATTTAAAATTTATAATCTCGTTATAATTCATTATTATAGCTTAAACAGGTAATCACTCAAGACTAGGTTGTTAGAGACTCCCTCTTTTCGAAAATTACGTCCCCGCAATTTCCTTAAGGAAAAGTCATATGTAGCCCAATTTCATCTCATCTCAAAGCAAATACATAAGGAAAAAAGATTACGATATAAGGATTTGGTCACTCGTGTTACATGAAGATAAAAGATCGGGATCAGTCTGCTCGATAAACTCCCTCATTTCCAAAATAGAATAATTGGGATTCTTGGACCATTAAACTTTCACGATTAGCACACTCTTGTTGCGAAGGGATTTAACCTTTGTTCCAAGAATACAAGCAGGATGATACACTATAGACAAGACATGTGAAATCCCAAGTCCTTCTAAGGCATGAGTGTCAATTACTGAATCAGAACCACACAAACACTTCCTCAATCGAGAGATGTGAAATACATAATAAACACCAAAGAATTTACAAGGAAGTGCCACACGATAAGAAATTGAGCTGATATGCTCGGTAATGGAAATGGCTCGATACAACGTGGTGCTAATTTCCTTGTTTGGCTACAACATATCACTCCGTAGAAACACGAAGATATGCAAGATCACCAAGAGATGCTCGAGTGGCCATATACAGTTGTCCGCTTAGGAGTTGAGGCAACCCAATGCCTCCCTTAGTCCCGATCAAAATATACTTCCACCCAGGCCACATAAATAAGGTATGCGTTTAATACCTAGTTTCACCCAAACTTGAATTAATAATAGGGCGATCTACACGGACTACCATTAAGGCTTCGATGGGAGTCATGCCTACACATGATTAATGGATAAGATTGTGGGAGTACTGAATAAAAAGAGAAGATGGTATTCTCAAGACTCATTGATCAAGAACACATGAACGATATATTTGATTTACGCATTTAGTTAAAAATCCAGACTACGATGGGAAGCTAAATAGAAATAAAGCTTTATATTCAAAGCTTTCTGGAGATCCAGCCCACATACACAGGTAATCAATGGAACTCGATCACAAGCAGCACAAGATAGAATACATTGAAACCTCACACTTTTACAATGTAAAAATGACAAGAAGAAATGGAACTCAATTAGATTAAATAGAAAAGAATGATCGGTTTCAAAAGATAGCCAACCGATCTCTATTGCAAAACAATAAAGGGCACTAATGCTGAATTCGTTCAACACATGGAAGTAGGATAAGATACACGAGTTTTGGGCCTTGTCTCAAAATATTGGCATTATGATCCAATAGCCAAAAGGCTTTCAAATGTTATTACTATTCATTAAATATAAATTTCAATTTATTCTCAAAAATTCACTTAATTAAGTTCATTAATATCTTTTGGCTTCTATTTCAAATTCGCAATTTACTAAGGACATCAAAACCACTTCAACTTCTAAATAACCATTTACTTCATGTTTGTAGAAGGTTACAAGTTTATTAAAACTTTAGTTTACTCAAACTTCAGTCACCAGTATTGTTGGATTTTAAAATCTTACTTAGTTTCTTATAATAACCTTAATTATCACAAAATTTGCTCATATGAGTTAGTTTGCAAAAAAATACTATATTTTCCACAAATAAAACTCTTTACACAAACATAATAAAGGAAATTAGTTTAAAGGAAAATATTATAATAATTTAAAAAGCGGGGACGTAACTTTTATCATTTCAGCAAAAAGACAATTGCCTTCTTCCCCTAACTAGCTTTCGAAGACACCGCGATTTCAACTTCTTCCACTAACAGACTTCTGAATTCATCCAAATCTGGAGCCGTCGCCGTCGCTTGAAGCCGCCGCCGATGCTTGAAGATGTTGTCGCCACCGCCTGAAGCTATCATCGTTGTCTAAAATCAATTAAATCCAATTTTCATCGTTTTTGAAGAAATCTCTTAGAGGGTGGAGCAATCTAATCGTCTAAACAATCATCGTCCAAACCCTCGTCATTCATGCTTCTGTGTTTTGGTGTTTATATCTAAGCATTGGTATATACAAAAATATAATAGCATAAAACGAAAATTGAATATGGCATCTATATAATTTAATTAAACAAAGATGAATTTTTTTTGTTATTTATTAGTGTAATGGATAAGCTTTTTAAGTGTAAAGCTGTTGCAACTTATAGTCAACTGAAGTCTGGATATGTAAAATCTTTACAAAATAAAAGGTGAAATATTCAGTTGTTTGTTCTGTTTAATTTCTAATGTCAAGTTATTTTATTTTGAGAATATCCAAATGTCCAATGTCTATCGCTTTGAAGTCGGTTTTTTTTTTTTGAAGTCAGGTTATTTTGTTCATTGCTATTTCTATTCAGTATTACTAATTCTATTCAATGCTAACTGTACTTAGAATTTCAGTCGAATGCTAGTAGTAACTAGCATTCAATCATAATTAGTATGCATCTTATCTGAAATACAATTTGAACATTGAAAAGTATAATCAAAATTTCTATTTATCATAATGATACCGAAATTTTACACCTGAAATTTATTTTCACATAATGCTAGTTCTATGTAGCATTTCAGCATAAACTTTAGTCACCACATCAGAAATACAGAAAAAGCATCTAAAATCATGTGATAATTAACTTTGCATATACTATTAGTACTTCATACAATGAAAACGGTTTGTTATGCTATGTGTATAATGGTGAATGATATATGATAGAGGAACATATCATTTAGTATTTGGAAGATGATGAACCAAAGTTAGATGAATAGCTATGAAATGATAAATAAATAAATATAGCATCGAAAAAATGATAAACAAACATGGCATGACAAAATTATAGTTGAATATCTCACTTTGTTTGATGTATTATAATACAATGATAAATTATAGAAGAACATAGCATTCAGTGTTCTGAATAGTATTGACAAAAGTAAGATGTGTGTGTGTGTGTGTGTGTATATATATCAACCTAAGATCTGGTTACTCTTTATTTCTTCCATGGGCAGTTGCTCCCGACTCATATCTAATCCAGAACGGTTATTAGTTGAACAGGTTGAACCAGGCGAATTAATATACTAAGACGACTAACGCGACCAACATGGAGGAAGACGACAACCAACAAGGGACCAGGCAACTGACTATTGGGAGTGAACTGCCAAAGAAGCCTTATCTGGTACCCCAAAAAATGGACGGATCTGGTCTTTCACTCTCTTAAAACTTTGGTAAGGCTGTCAGGGTTGATAAACGAGTTCTATCTTTTGTGAACACATATATAATGATAGACATTTTTGTAATGTAACATTCAAAATGAAAGTTTAACTTAGCATTTTAGTTACGAAGCTCGATAAGTATATTATCATGTGCAAAACGATACTTAAGAAATAACTGTAAGTGCAATGGCCAGTTGACATAATTTATGTGTAAAAAATGATAGCTTATCATAGCATTTAAATGCAAAAGTCCATTAATATATTTAAAATTTTCAAACTGAAAGTTTAACTTAGCGTTTTAGTTATGAAGCTCGATAAGTAGATTATCATGTACAAAACAATACTTAAGAAAGAATTGTAAGTGCAATGGCTAGTTGACATAATTTATGTGTTAAAAATAATAGCTTATTGTAGCGTTCAAATGTAAAAGTCCATCGATACGTTTAAAATTTAAAAAATGAAAGTTTAATGTAGCATTTCAGTTACGAAGCTCGATAAGTAGATTATCATGTGCAAAACGATACTAAAGGAAGAATTGTAAGTGCAATGGTCATGGGCTCGGTCAAGTGCTCGGTCATGGGATCGGTCTTAGGCTCGGTCAAGTGCTCGAACATCGGCTCGATCAAGGGCATGGTCATAAGCTCGGTCAAGTGCTTGGTCATGGGCTCGGTCATGGGCTCAGTTCAAGAGCCTGATCATGGGCTCGGTCAAATGCTCGGTCATGGAATCAGTCAAGTGATCGGTCATGAGCTCGGTCAAGGGCATGGTCATAAGCTCGGTCAAGTGCTCAGCCATGAGCTCGGTCAAGTGCTTGGTAAAGTACTAGGTCATGGGCTCAGTAATGAGCTCGTTCATGGGTTCAGTCAAGTGCTCGATCAAGCGCTCGGTCATGGGCTTGATTAAGTGCTCGGTCAAGAGCCCGGTTATGGGCCCAGTCAAATGCTCGATCATGGGCTCGGTCAAGGGAATGGTTATAGAAAACTAATAAAATGATATATTAGTTTATCATTTTTTTTTCAATGCTATATTTACTTACCATTCTACAGCTATCCATTTAATATTTATGTATGATGCATGCATCTAATAAGATGAGATACTGAACATTGTTTTTCACGTTGTAATCTTGTTATTGAACTTCATAAATAAAATGCTACATTAAACTTTTGTTTTTCTATTTTTTCATGCATAATTCTTTGCAATGTACCTATGATAAACAAACATGCCATGACATAATTATAGTTGAATATGTAACTTTGTTTGATGTGTGTTATAATGCAATGATAAATGATAGAGGAACATAAAATTCAGTGTTTTGAGAAGTATTGACAAAGGTAAGGTGTGTATATATAGAATGATAGATATACATATCACTGGAAAATAAATAGACGAACATAGCATGATATAGTTACAGTTGGATATGTTACTCTGTTTGGTTAATGTGTTAAGTTATAATGATAAATGATAGAAAAAAATAACATTCGGTATTTGACAAATGATAAGCAAAAGCAAGATGAATAGTTATAGAATGATGGAAAAATATACGATTTAACCTAAGTACGATCGGACTCAAACCTAAGTGGGTACTTACAAGACGTAAAGGACGATCGAACTCAAGCCTAATCGGGTACTTATGAAATGATAAGGCGGGTCGGACTCAAGCCTAATCGGTACCTTTGAAAATCAATATGTACCCAAAACATACTATTTAACCGAACAAACTAAACGAATGCAAAGGACGACCAGACTCAAACCTAAGCTGGAACTTACGAGACATAAAGGACAATCGTACTCAAGCCTAATCGGGTACCTTTGAAAATCGATCTATACCCAAAACATATTGTTTAACCGAACAAACTAAACGAATCTAAAGGACAACCAGACTCAATCCTAAGCGGGTACTTATAAGGCGTAGAGGACGTTCGGACTCAAGCCTAATCGGGTACCTATTTTGTAACACCCCGTATTTCCTGTGAATATTAAAGTAACGAATTAAAGAATACTTAATTTTAAAAGTGAGAATTAAGAGAAACGGGTAATGCCATTGCGTTCGTCTCGGAATTCTGCTTGAGATAGAGTCCGAGTTTGCGTGAATCGGACTCCGTATGAAGAAGTAATGGAATTCAGAAGATTTCATGTTTAAACAGAAAATATAAATAATAATTAAACATCTCAAACCAAGTTCAAAATTCGAAATTCAAGCAGAATAGGCTGAGCGGGAAAATTCCCGCTCGGCGTGTCGACCCCCCTCCCCAAGGGGAGTCGACTCCCCTATAGGGGAGTCGACCCCTGTTGGCCCTGATTTGACCGATGATGTGTTTTGCCACGTGTCACTTTCTGATTCGCTGTGTGACATGGTATTCTGCTCTGGACGATTCTGATGACTTCTAGACTGATCTGAAGGCTCTAAATCTCCCTATACACCTATAAAAAGACCCCTAAACCTATTGATTTCTACACACGAATTCATAATCGTTTATATGCTGCTAAAACCTGAAATGACCTAGCTTTCACCTTAATCAATCAAATTAGAGTTTTCAAGTTAACAATCAAAGTCTACATCAAAGGAATAGCTAATCAAATTCAGAAATCATATCCCAGAATTGAAGACCATTATGTAATTTGTAAGTTCATGTTACTTTCAAAAATAAAATTTAATTGTGATTCTGATATTGTAATAAATCTGAATCTGAGATTATGCCTATTACTATATGTCTTTCTATATCCGTTGGATCTATCTCATTGATATTATTATAAACATTCTTTGTCTCTTCTTTCCTTCTTCCCTTTTTGTTTTTATATCCAGGCTACTACGAGCCTGAGCCAAATCTCATAAGAGATGAACGTACATTGGAAAAAATTGGGCATAATATATGATTTGGACATGGCCAATGCTAAAATTGGGAAAATTATTAAGTTATGTATAATTAGGCATGACTGATTTGTAACAGAATTGAGGACATAACACATGTTGTATTTAAAACATAAGTGTATCGAACATATGACTTGATATTTGAGGCATAAAGTATATTGGACATATGACTTTGGGTTTGGGGCGTAAATTGAACTGTAAACATGTAAGACATAGTACATGTTGTGGTTTAAGACCTAAAATTAGGGCATATTATATATGATAGTTTATGACTTGGTAGAAGGAGATTATTGTGTATAGTGATGTATGGCTTAGGCATGAAAACCTATAATAAGATAGGGATAACTGTTAAACGTGAACACGCCTAAATTAGGATTTTGGGTAATTGGCATGCACTATAATTAAAGGCTATAAATTTGGCATAGTTTATACCGTGAATCATGATTGGGGGGGATTTGGAGAACATTTTGTACGGTGCAATATGACTAAACCTTAGGACATACGTTATATTGTGATTTTTGGGGCATGACTATTAATGCAAATTTGGGAAAAATTGGGTGTAACCTATTTTGAGTAATAACTTGAATTTGAATTTGTGAGGCATAACTTGCAATCAACTTTGTTGGGGTATAACTTGAGAATTGGAACATGACTAGTTTTGTGAATTTGGGATGATTAGCATATAAAATCTAGACTTGGACATGTATGGTAAATATGCTAAAAGATAAACATGCCTAACCCGAGTTTAGATTGAGTTGCGGTGTAAAACTTCCCGGAACCGCCCAGCACATCCAGTAACTGCAACAACACAGATCTAGTGTGAGAGGTTAGCGCATTTAGCACAAAACCTGAGTTTAGAATGATTTTGCGGTAGAAGTCTGCCTGGAACCGCCCGGCACATCCAGCAACCACAAACAACAGTTCTAATGTGAGAGGTTCGGGCATTAATAAATTAATTAATGCCAATAAACAGACATGCTAAGAATGGTAAGGTTAAGTAAAATTTAGAACACTTAACCGTTATAACATGTTAATTAGACAAGTGAGCAGGGTTAAATTAACCAATACAACATGATGAATGAGAAGGGTTAAGTTAATAGGAAACACTTAACCAATATGACATGATGAATGAGTAGAGTTAAGTTAATAAGAAACACTTAACCAATATGACATGATGAATGGGTAGGGTTAAGTTAAAACAAGAGAGCAACACTTAACCAATATAACAGGATGCGTGGAAGGGTTAAGTTAACACAAGAAGGCAACAATTAAACAATGTAACACGACAAGTGGGTGGGTTAAGTTAACTTGAATTGATTGATGACACTTAACCAATATAGCATGATGAACGCGTGGGGTTAAGTTAATAAGAAACAATTAACCAATGTAACTTGATGAACGAATGGGGTTAAGTTAATGGGAAATACTTAACCAATATAACATGATGAATGAATAGGGCTAAGTTAATAGGTAACACTTAACCAATCCAACACGACGAGTGAGAAGGGTTAATAAGAAACACTTAACCAGTATGACATGATAAGTGGGTGGGTTAAGTTAACATGAATGGACAACACTTAACCAATATGACATAATGTGTGGGAAAGTTAAGTACATATCAGGTTGGTGGGTAATATTAGTTAATATAGGCCCACAAACTTAACCATTAAGTAAACATGTTTGAATTAGTGGGAGGGTTAAGTACATATCGGGTTGGTGGGTAATATTAGTAAATATAGGCCCACAAACTTAACCAGTAAGAAACCCTAGTAACGGGGACCCATTTCAGCAGTAACCCAGATAGATGTATCAAGGTACCCTGAAACTAGGCAGGGTGGGGCACGATTACTGGGCTGATTATTAGCAGTCAAAATAGCGGCAGGGGGTACGTCAGTGTAGGTTCCAATGGATTACGGGCGTGCACGTACTCCGGAGTGGGAAAAAGCAGGCACTGGGTACCAGAAGTAATACACTGCATCTTGAATCGTGTCGGGTTGCTATCATAAGGATTGATACACCTTATGGTGGGACCAACACAGGGTATTTACATGCAAGAGAGGGCCAATTGACACAGACACAAGGAAAATTAATACGAGTAAGGAGCCGATCGATAGGGTAGTAAGGGTACATCTAACATCTTCATGGCAATTAGGCCGATTGAGGTAAGATCCTCATACTAAATGTGTACCTGAAGGCTACCATAATTGCGGGGATTGGGATCACGTTGTAATATTATCATTTTACACAGATTACTAGTTGGGACACTAGTTAAGCGGTGTAGAGATATAGAAATCAGAATAACAGGGTAGTAGCAAAGCAGAGAAAGATTAGAAGTGCATTCAGTTTATTTTGCCTTATCATATCATATGCTAATCTTATGTCATCTTGATATCCCGGTTATCATGGTATTGTCTTATATTCAGTTTATTCATGTCATGTTACTTTTACCTGTTTACATGCTGAAAGTCATTGGACTTACCAGACTTATGTCTGACCTAGTTTGTTTCGCCTCTTTTCTTCCGTTTCCCCCCAGGTTCACAGGGAGGAAATATTACCTCTTAGCTCAGTTTTCTTTCCAAGCTCGAAGATAGTCGATGTATTGCTTTGGACTCTCTCTTCCACTGCTATGGCTGGTTCATGCTTTATTGGGGAATATCATTGTTATTTTTATGCTTCTTTTATACTTGGAAGTTTTTGAATCAAGACAGAAGTTCTATGTATTACTTTTAAGTATGATTGAGACAATTGTTGTAAAAGCTTGACTGAACCACGTCGTTTATAAAATGACTTTATTTTCCGCTGCTTTATTTGTCTGACTTGTAATTTATCTGCATCTTTCACCTAAAACGCTCCACCAAAGTTAAGGCATTCCCTTTGTGAGTGACCTTAACGGAGGTGGGGTGTTTCATATGTAAACCATTCTACACCGAGTAGAGATTGTTTAACCGAGTAGGAACCGGTGACACGTAAAAGACATACAGACGCAAGGCCTAATCGAGTACCCATGACACGTAAAAGACGTACAAACGCAAGCCCTAATCGGGTACTTCAACAACGAATCTGCACCCGGTAGGGATTGATTAACCGAGCGGAAACTGCTAACACGTAAAAGACATCCAAACGCAAGGCCTAATCGGGTACCTATGACACGTAAAAGACATCCGAATGCAAGGCCTAATCGGGTACCTATGACACGTAAAAGACATCAAGACGCTAGGCCTAATCGGGTATTTCAGCAACGAATCTGCACCCAATAGTGATGAACTAACCTAGTGGGTACTAGTGACACGTAAAATACATCCGGACGCAAAGCCTAATAGGGTACTTATGACATGTAAAAGATGTCCGAATGCAAGGCCTAATCGGGTACTTAAGCAATGAAACTGCACCCATTAAGGATTAACTAACCGAGCAGGTACCGGTGACACGTAGAAGACATCCGCATGCAAGTCCTAATCGGTTATCTATGACACATAAAAGACATCCGCACGCAAGGCCTAATCGGGTACCTATAACACGAAAAAGACATCCAAATACAAGGCCTAATCGGGTATTTCAGTAATGAATCTGCATCCAGTAGGGATTAAGTAACCGAGCGGGTACCAGTGACACGTAAAATACATCCGGACACAGGGCTAATCGGGTACTTATGACACGTAAAAGACGTCCGGACGCAAGGCCTAATCGGGTACTTCAGCAACGAATTTTGTAACACCTCATAATTTTAAACTAATATTAATGACAATAAAATAAAGAATACTTGATTTAATGTTAGAAATCAAGTAAAATGGATTGTATCATTGTGTTGTCTTGGAATTTTGATTCAGATAAACTCCGAGTTTGCGTAAAACGGACATTGTATGAAGAGATATTAAGGTTAGAAGTTTGTATACATATAAGGAGAATATATATAAACAAATCAAACCTGAAATTAAAAATAAATCAAATTTGACAAGCGGGAAACAACGCGGGAATAAGACCCTTTAGGGATCGACCCACGCACTAAGGGGGTCGACCTATGGTCGACCCACTCATGGGTGTGTCGACCCAGGGTCGATCCACTCCAGATCTGACCAGGTTCATTTTCTGAACCTGGACTTATTTTTTTGCTGGGTTCATTGGAGATAGTCTATATAAAGGCCAACATTTCTATTGTTTTCCTACACCTAAAACAATGAAGACAGGGAGATGTTGCCTCAGCTCGGATTGAATTAAACTATCTTCTACAACATCAGCCTATACATACATCAGAATTTCTTTTACTCTGATCCAGTCTCTGCAAGTTCATGTTATTTTTAGATATAAAAATTTAATATCTTGACATGTTTATAAACTAGATCTGATCCTATGCCTGTTAAGAAACCAATTTATATCTAAACATATCTGCTATAATTACATGTAATTTTCCATACACCTATTCTGCTATTCAGTTGTTACTATATGCCAGTTTCTGTTATTATATGCATATTTCTGTTCTTCTCCCTCTCTTATTCCCTTCTTATTTTATAAGCCTAGGCTACCTTCGAGCCTAGGATAATCTCGTAAGAGACATACGTATGAAAGAAATTGGGGAAAATTGGGGAATATTTGTGAATGAGAATAAAAGAGGAAAATTTGGAGCATACCTTATATAGTGGAATGTGATTGAAATTTGGGGTGTATGAACATGTAAATCTGTAGGCTTAATTCAAATATTAAGTGGAACATGTTAATGAAACTGCATGTCACCTATGTAACATGTTTAATCTATTGGGGTTAAGAAACTTGTTTAATCTGTTAAGGTTAAGTAAACCTGTTTAATCTATTGGGGTTGTATGGACACTGTTAACCCATGAAAGCTTAACCTGTTGAATTTGTGGGGGTTAGGCATTAAGATTTAACCTGTGGAAATCCTAGTTGATTGGGGACACAAGTTCAGGGGTTTGACTTATGTCATCTATTGTGTGGGACCCATATTAGTCACTAACCCATTCTGGTTTAAACGGGGACCCAGCACTAGGTAGGAGTCAGGGAACGCTTACTGAGCTAATTATAAGTGGTTCATCTGGGAAGGGGTGTTTGATGGCGCGTTACAACGGCTTCATATGCATGCATAGATCCGCCCTACCTAGAAAAATAAGCCGCTGTGAAACTTGTAAATAGGTCTGTGTCTTTCTGTAAATTGCCAATTTAGGAAGTAATACACCCTATCGTGGGGCCGACATAGGGTATTTACGTGTTAAAGAGCCGATAGCTTGGGGTAGTAATTAGGGTACATCTTGTCCTACCTGTTTAGGTACCTGTTATTTCTGTTTGGGGTAAAATCCATTACTTAAACTACACCTAAGTCTACCATTATATTTCTATTGGGACCATTCTGTTTCTATTAAGTAATTGGAAAACACTTAATCCAGTATACTAGTATTAGTGCAGAGAAAGTAGTTGAGAAGCATAATTAATCCTGTTTATTCTGTCCATCCTGTTTGTACCTATTATATATTACAGTTATCTTTCATCCAGTTTATTTTGTTTTCTTGATACTTTTATTTCTTTATATGCTAAAAGTCACTGGACTCGCCAGACTTTATGTCTGACCCTTCTTGTTTCCTTTTCTCTCTTTCCTTCCCCTCAGGTTCTCAGGGTGGGAACGCTCAGGCGTGATTAGGACTTTCTATCTCTTCTGTTTCTGCTTGGATCTGGATCTGCTTTGATGTATCGATTTGACTACTTGTCTACTTGTTATGGCTACTTATGGGAATTTTGATCTTTCATTTCTGTACTCTAATGGTTTTTAGCCCAAGATAGATGTTTTTATATGATGTAGTTTGTTCTAGTATTTTAGTTTGATGTTGTAACTGGATTTTGAGACCACGATGTTTTCTGTTGAAAAATAAAGTTTTAAATTTCCGTTGCTATTTTATATATTTGTCTTGTGAGATTATGTTTATGTTTACCTGTGACGCTTTACATAACTTAATGCATTCTGATAAAGGGTGGCATTAACAGACGTGGGGTGTCACATTTGGTATCATGGTTGAAGGTTACAAGATCTGATAAAAGTTATGAAAACCGTTTTCAAAAATAATGTATTTTCAAATAAAAGTCTATTTTTGAAAGACATGTTCCCTAATGCCATATAAAATATCTTTCGATTCTCTATTTGAACCCCTTTTCTATTTATTTTCAGCATGTCTGGGGAATCGAATCTTCCAGAGGGCGTGTGACGACCCGGACTTCCCGGTCGGCCTGAACCGAACAGGAAGGCGAACTGCTTTGAGAATACGACTCATCATAACATAAACATGAGAACATTTCATTGCTTATTACAACAATTTACATCAGAGTACAAGATATCAGAGTTCAAATAAATAATATGCAGCAGAAAAATATCAGAGATTTAAATTACATAGCAGCGGAAATATAATACATAAATATAATGTGCAGCGTAAAACATCAACTACCACAACTGAAAGAAATACACGGATACAAAGCATTCTGAATATAGCACTAGCCGTAATCCAGGATCCTGTGAAAAGAAATATTTGCGGAAACCATGACTACAAGCTGCCCGTGTGGAAAATTTGGGCACCTAGAGTTTAGGTGGAAACAATAAACTCCAAGTCAGTCATGGGACTGTTGTGAGAACTAAAACAGTTATTAACTTTTTTTAAAAGTTGTGTAAACCAAGGGACCATGTCATATAATAACGAATGGGTTTTCTCCCAAAAATACAATAAACAAACAATGCAATGCTAAAAAGAAAAAATGAAGCCATTATAAGACTTAGGTTCCATCACACAATGCAAACACAAACCAGAGGATAGAGTTTTTCCTTATAATAGCCAAACATGCTTGATACGCGAAATTTATCTTTTATTATCACTGTAAGTGAAGAAATCAAATTCAAATATAAATGTATCAATCCTAGACGGCATAATACCCCATCCTACTATGTCGCCATATAGGTTTACAACTAAAATCGAAAGTTGCGTATTGAAAATTGGATTCCATCTATGAACCAAGGCGAGGGATCTTCTTTACCGAACTCGAGACAATCTAGCCCATGTCTCAGGATTCATCCGCATGTGCACCTGGAGCGGTAGGGCCGGTCCATACCTAACATTTGTGGATTAGTAATTCCTGAACAATACATTTCCCTTCCTTATGGGGAATAAAATTTGGTCAGTACGTCGACCATCGAAGGCCTTTTAGTTGGCCATATCTGAGGTACCTTGCTATCCATCATCCACATAAGTAAAATGTATGGGCTCCATACCATGACATCACTCATAGCTAGAAAGAAACACATGTCCTCCCTGCGGTCCTCTCCCGTTTTTGGTTCACACCAGGGTGTGAGGCTTGCGAATTAACGCTGTACACAAAGCTGCGCCACTTAATTAAAGTCGTGCTTTGATCATCAACCACAAAGCCCAGCTTTTCAACAAAAGCTTTGATCCATGCAACTCAGCTTGCCACATTGTCATTCCATACTCTAAGCTCATATGTCTCAGAGAAGGGTGTTAAGCAAGATAATAAATTCTCTACCACCAAACAGATATATATTTAGCAGAGATTAACGAATACAACGTGGAATACAACGTCAGACATACAATCCAATTGCTAGTCCGTTATGGGTCTGAACGAAACCAGAGGCACCTTATTCCTCTCCAATATGTCCAATATAGGAAAGAGGCCCTAGCATATCCGGTCGATCTCCAAGTACGTCTGGAAGATCACCACTTATTACCTCGTCTTGGGTGTACAGCCCAATCAAGACATCAGTAATCATCCAAATGATGTGAAGATCTCAGGTCTTCAACCACCGTCTCCTTTGACTTTTAGTTGTTGTATTGGTCATTCAGAATGGGTTAAACCCAATCTTTCTGAATAACTTGCATATCTTATAATCAAGTGCTATAAAAACAAATCATATGCCTCATTCCAATACAGAATATTCTTTTATTCAATTATTATTGGAAATCATTTCAAAAGATTTATAATATCTTTTCTCAACTTAAACCAAATTAAGGTTTATCAAACTAGTCGGGATTAATGAGCTTTACCGAAGTAATCATTTATTTTATTTTATTTTATTTTTCCAATCCCAACCTATTCATCCTATGGAGAAAAACTTGTAGTACTCCATATCTAACACCCACTGTGTTATCGGTAAAATTAATTATCATTTCTCGTTATAAATCTAATTAAAGATTTAGTTATCGCATGGAGTAAAACTGGTGTTACACCATTCTCGATCATTTCTTAAATTCGGTAAATTTAATTACCTCATTCACATTTCAATCTAATCAAAGATTCATTAAAACTCCAATTGGTTTTAATCTCAAAAATCATTAACTAATGATTATTCAATCTTTTAGGAAATTAATCATGTATTTACCTAGGTTAAAGAACCAATGTTATTAAAAACACAGTTTACAATAAACCCAAATCATCTTTCATTGAATATGGAATCTTTGCGGAAAATAGATCAATATATAATTGACATAAATTTCCGTATCAAACTAATAATATAAATGGAATAACGACAAAGCCTTTTAAATTCCATATATAGTAACGGTCTTCCTTTATAGAAGCTCATCTCGATTATTACCAAGTCGAATTCGATTCAATTCCAATTTAATATATTAAACTGGAAAACTTTTCTTTGGAAAATTTCCATTAAACCTTAATAAAAAGATTTATCAGTTCCAAATCATATCTTCATTGTTAATTGGGTTAAAGAACTAATGTTATTTAAAACATCACTCACAATAAACCTAAAATCCAATTTAATTCCAATTAAATTAATTTATTGGTAAACTTCTCTAAATCTTAATTAAAAGATTTATTCTTTTCTCAACTGGGTTTAAGAACAATGTAAATGAAGACACCATTTACGACAAACCCAAAATTCAATTTAATATTAAATACAAGGCTCTAAATAAAAATCATATCGGCTTATATTTGATACTAAATTCTGAAACCAACAGATATCGTATTGGGAATAACGATATCTATATCTTCCAAATTCCTCAACAATATCCGTATAGTCGCGGAATCCAATATTGAAATATTCCGAAGATTATTTCCATTCAAATCCATTCCAATTCATACGTTGGAAAATTATGGTTAGATCAAAACCATTTCAATTTTTTTTTTAATTCTTTATCTCAAGTGGCAAAACACTTATTCTGATAAAAATATCTTTTATCTTTACAAATGTGGAATATTTCATCCAAAATCTTTCCAAATCATTTATTATGACTTTTCATAATTTATTCACATTTTTAATAATTTTATTAAGGCCCTTACAGTCAGTTTCCAATATTAGCCACCGAACTGCATCCATAACGACCTTTTCCAAAACTGATTCAGACATATCTTAAAATCTAGTCCTTAGATTTCAAATCTTTTATCATCATTCGAAAGCTCCTTTCGATACGAACCCAACGATTCTGGTTTTAGGCGAATCTGACAGTCGGATCTCTCGTTATATCCATTCAAAGTCAATGGTCGAAATTCGTGAAGGTTGTTGCGCGATACGTTCTATTCAAACCATTTAAATATATATAATATATTTCATCAATTTCCATTCAAAATGTATTTTATATATCGTTTATAAATTTATTTTAAAAACGATTCCAACTTCTATTTCAATTTTAAATCAAAATTGAATAATCCGTATCATTATAATACTTTCAAAATATCAGATTTTGAAATCTAACCTTTTCGATGTTCATTATAAAATGAATAAAATCGACAAAAAATTCCGTTCGAATTAAAATGGTGTATATCTATTTAACTCGACTTCATATTCATTTCAGTTATGAATATTTCAATATTTTCGTGTCCATCCAAAATCGGACATCAAAATCATATTTTGATTCTTCATTGAATATTTTTTAAAATATTTGTTTCTTCTGAATTGGAATCAGACTCAATTAATTACCATATAATTTTATTTATATGGATTCCATACATCGCATGTATTCAAAAATATTGATAAACAACTATTAAACATTCAATTCACATCTAGAGTGCAATTTACAACTGTATAAGCATTAAATAATTAAATAATGCTTATAACAGTCTGTCGATCAATTGGTTGACATACAATTAATTTCAAGGGATATGTGAATTGATTATCATCCCCAGACCTGTGTGGGGTTTTCAAACAAATATTATTATTTGTTTACTTGGGCGATGTGTAAAATTATCGTCCCAATACCCGCGTGGGGTTTACATCACAATCCATGTGAATTTTCTATAGTTTAATAATAATGGCATTAAAACTGTAAACAACCATCAATCACCAAACAAATATTGCAATCACAAGCAAATAATATATATTCAGTTATAAAAATAAATAACTGTACAAAATATTTGAGTGAGAGAGTTCTCACATTTGGTTTCCACTCTATCAGTCTTTTATTGAGGATTTTATTTTTAAACTAAATTAAACAGACATTTAATTTATCTCAAAATTCAACTTTCTCCATTTTCGTTCTGGTCAGTTCCATGTTGTAGATCTCGCCTTCACGATTCCAACGAAATTGAAATCGTCAAATTATGTTTCCATTTGAATAAGATATGAGATTTTAAACATTGATTATATAAATTAAGCTAATTAAATATTAATTAAATTCTTAATTATACTTATTCCTTAATTACATTTCTTCCTCATTCCTTTTCCTTCGTTAAACACCTGGAACAAGAAAACCCATTCCTCGAATTCATTTTATCCACCGCCGAGCCTCCCTAAGCCGTCGGAACCCAATCAACTTCAACCCCGACAAAGTCACTTGCATCACCATCCACCGCCACCAAGCTCAGCTAATTCGACACCCCTCAGCCACCCATAATAGCATGCAAACCTGCGTGTTTAGGGCATAAAATCTCACAGTTTACGAAGTTCAAATTGATCTCAACCGTTCGGTTTGAAGATCTTGTTGAGTAGATTAATATTGTAGTTATTGATTTCTGATAAAAATGTGTGGATTGAAAATGAATTAGGAATCAAAAATTGAAGATATCTGCCATTGGTTCAAGGGTAACGGCGGCTGAAATGAATGGAGCTAGATTTAGGGTTAAGGCCCCTTTATATTAATATATTTAATATTATTTTAATTCAAAAATAACTTGTTTATCGATCCAAACTCCAAATCAAACCCAACGGCTGTCGCTCCAAACAAAATACTCCTAATCCGAACATAGCAGGATATATTTCGTAAGCTAATTCGACCATTTCAATCAGTTTTTATCAAAATTCAAATATAAATTAATATAACAGTCAAATTGAATTTCAATGTACATTTTAATTTGTCAGGGCCACACACTGACTCCAAAAATTATGAAAATTTGAAATCTAGATATGTTTTGACGATACGCTCCTAAAAAAATTAATCTCGTCGAATTTGGAGACCATTTGTTAAATGGCCTTTTTTACTGGCTTATTTAATTCAACTGAATTCACCAAACGCGTTTAAATTTACTACACTCACATGCTAATTCCAAATGACTTGAAATTTTAAACCTAACTATAATTTGACGTTCCGAGTCCAGCTAAAGTGGTTTCGTCGAAAATGGAGGTCGTTTGAAAAATGGCTATTTTTAAGTGTTATATATGTTATTAAAATATAAATAAATTCCATAACGACTATTCTAAAGTTTAAACTGGACATAACTTGCAATTTATAAAGTGAAATCTCAGCTTCTTACATTCGTTAGAAAATTACAGTTCAAAATATTACAATGTTTCTTGTTTCATCCAATTCTGGTTTATATTTAATTATGTACACTCAACGGAGCTTTAAAATCGAAATTTTAAACTACCACGCCATTTCAGGCTCGTTTTATAATTAAAATAAATTTATATGTTCTAACTTCATTCTATATTAAATTTTCATCAGTCATTCTCAAAACAAATTGAATAAAATATTTAATATTTATTACAATCAATTAAAAATAAATTTTAAATTGGTTTTGAAAATACGGGTTGTTACAGGGCATTCAGATAATAGCATGGTTCCGTAGGTATCTTGAGGCTACAGCGTATGTTGGAGGCCAAGGAGATGCCCCTCCCCCAGGTGCAGCCGTTGTTCCTTCTCCTTCGCGAGTGGATAATTTCTCTAAGATATGCAAGGACTTTTGTGCTATGGGAGGAAAACCATTCCATGGAACTGAAAGCTTTGTGGAAGCACGGAATCAGCTGCGAGAGACATGAACTTATTTGTACTTTTTGAGGTCGATGACCGTAGGAAGATACAGTTGGTCGTATGGCAGCTTAAGGACGAGACTTTGTTTTGGTGGGAAGCAAGCAGGGAGCGTAGTAGATACTAGGGATGATTTTCAATAGAGATTCGAGGCGAAATTTCTTTCTCAGGCAGAAGAGAGTATGCAAATGGAGATATTCTTAGCACTTAAGAAAGGAAGTATTTTTGTTAAGGAGTATCTCAATAAGTTCAATCGGCTGGCAAGGTTTGGTCTAGAACTGGTGAATACCCCGCACAAGAAAGCTTTAAGGTTTGCGAGAGGGTTAAATTATCCTCTCCAAGCACTGGAATTATCTCACATACCTATGGCAACAACTTTTGAAAGAGTTGTTGACATGGCATTGATGTATAAAGAGGGTAAGGATGAGAAGAAAGAGGTCAAGACAAATGAGACATAAAACAAGAAAGTGTGGCTAAAGAAAGAACAACAAAAGAAAGGGTGGAAAGAATGACAAAGCTCAAAATAAGAAGAAATGTCATGGTTGTGGGAGCTTGGGTCATGTGGTCAAGGGTTTCAGAAAAAGGAAGAATGCTTGTTTTAGCTGTGGTGAAACTGGACACTATAGTAGGGAATGCCCGAAGAAACAAGGACAAGAGAAAAGGACAGAACCTTCTGGAGGGCAAGTGCATGCTCTCGAGGCTAGCAGGCTGGAGAGAGGTAGGAAAGTTTATGTTGAAGGTTTGATTTCCCTTTCTGATCATCTAATTAGGACTCTTTTTATTCCACTGCTTCTCATTCTTTTATATCTTAATTTATGGTTGAGTCTCTACACCTTAGTGCTAGTATTGTTTCTGATCCCGTTATTGTCTCAAACCCCATTGGGGGCAAACCCATTGAGGGTATGACTCATCTGCCTATGATATGTCGGGGTTTGAGGATATCTATGTTGGGCGTTGAGTTC
Organism: Allium sativum; assembly: GCA_030737875.1. Taxonomy (NCBI): domain Eukaryota; kingdom Viridiplantae; phylum Streptophyta; class Magnoliopsida; order Asparagales; family Amaryllidaceae; genus Allium; species Allium sativum. The sequence goes on from CM060926.1 coordinate 538,324,480, forward strand.
GAGCGCGACGCATATGTACTTGATTTTATGGGCTATGATCTGATTCTACGAATGGATTGGCTAGCCATGTATGGTGCCATCAAAAACTATGAGAGGAGGGTCGTTAGAATATTTACTTATCGTGGGAGGACTCTCGAGATTTCCTGTGATCCAAGGGGTTTTGTCATGCTTAGCTTCCTATAATCACTTGATGCTTCTGTCGATGATTTGCGATCTGTACCCATAGTCTATGAGTATACGGATATTTTTGATGAGGTCAGGGGGTTAAGTCTGAGGCGAGAGATTGATTTCCGGATATACTTGGTGGAAAATGTGAAGCCAGGCACATTGCTTGTGCACCACATGGCTCCTAGGGAAAGGAGGGAGCTTAGCAAGCAAGTAGGGGAGCTACTGGAGAAGGGGTTTATTAGGCGAAGTATATCAGAATGGGGTGCTTCAGTCGTCTTTGCAACTAAGGCTGATGGCTTGCTTAACCTATGCGTGGATTACAGGGAGTTGAATAAGATCACCAAGAAAAATAGGCACCCACTTCCGAGGATTGACGATCTGTTTGACCAGATCGTTGGTGCATCTGTTTTCTCGCAGTTATACTTGGCCATGGAATTTCATCAGTTGAGGGTGGCTGAGGACAGTATAGACAAGACTGCTTTTAGAACTCGAGATGGCTACTTTGAGTGGCTAGTCATGCCTTTTGGGTTGACAAATGCACCTGTGTATTTTGTGCATCAGATGCGCAGAGTGTTTAGGGAGTTTATGAATAATTTCTTGGTGGTATTTGTGGATGGCATCCTGATTTTCTTGAAGAGCGAGGAAGAGTATGCCCTACATTTTGGAGAGGTCTTGAGGAGTCTCAAAGCACACCAGTTTGAAGCAAAATTCTCCAAGTGTCACTTTTGTAGAAAGGAGGTAAGATTTCTAGGGCGTGTGGTCTCCAAGGATGGGATAGCAGTGGATCTTACAAAAATAGTTGCAGTTCAAACTGGAATGTTCCAGAGGATGCAACAGAGGTGAGAGGTTTTCTTGGTTTAGCGGGCTACTGTAGGAAGTTTATCAAGGACTTCGCAAGGATATCAGCCCCACTCACCAGACTGACGAAGAAGAATCTGACCTTTTCTTGGAGTATTGATTGTGAGGATACTTTTCAGTGATTAAAGAGGGTTCTGACAATAGCCCTAGTTTTGACATTGCCTGATGAGAGCAAGTTGTTCACTGTGTATATTGATGCATGTGTTACAGGGCTTGGTTCCGTCTTGATGCAAGAGAGAAGGGTAGTGTGCTATGGTAGTTGACAGTTGAAGGTTCATGAGAGGAACAACCCTACCCATGATTTAGAATTGCCTACTATAGTGTTCGCACTTAAGACTTGGCGGCATTATTATTGGGGGAAAGGTTCGAGTTATACAAGGACCATAAGTCGCTCAAGTATCTGTTTGCATAGAAGAATCTAAATTTGAGACAACAAAGATGGATGGAGTTCCTAGCATCCTATGACTTTGAGATTGCTTACACCCATGGCAAGGGTAATATAGTGGCGGACGCATTGAGTAGGTAGAAGATGACCTTGAGTACTCTATTTGTAGAGAGATAGAGTTTGGAGTATATTGACCTTCGATTTTAGGCCATCTACGTGTCTTACACCTAGTTTTTTGGCATCTTTAGAAGTGCGACTGCTCTTAAGGATTGGATAGGATCTTCACAGCGATAGGACCCAGAGATAGAAGACATCTTGGATAGGCTCAGTAGAGGGGAGACTTCTAGTCACCTTAGTAGATGTTCTATGGGTGATAAAGGGTGGCTACAACGAGATGGTAGGCATTGTGTTCCCCGAGTTGGAAATCTTTTGAAGACAGTCCTTGAGGAAGTCCATAATTCTAGGATAACTATCCATCTGGGCAGCGATAAGATGTATCGAGACATAAGGAGGGTTTTCTTTTGGGCTAGGACGAAGAAAGATGTAGCAAAATTCATGGCTCGATGTTTAATATGCCAGCAAGTTAAAGCTGAATAGAAAAGCCTGGCAATTTGCTTCATCCTTTGGAGGTCCCATAGTGGAAGTGGGAGAGTGTCTCTATGGATTCCATCAATGGTTTGCCTAGATCGAGGAAGGGCAATACTAGCATCTGGGTTATAGTAGACATGCTTACTAAGAGCGTCATTTTATTCATGTTAAGAGCAAGAGAACGGCAACATGGTTGGCATTAGTTTATCATCGTGAGATAGTCCATCTACATGGAGTACCTTCTAGTATAGTGAGTGATCGAGATCTCATCTAGTGAGTTCTGGAAGAGTCTGCAAGAGGCATTAGGTACATAGTTATGTTTGAGCACCGCATATCACCCTCAGACCAATGGACATACTGAGAGGGTTAATAGAGTTCTAGAGGATCTTTTGAGGTTGTGTATCCTAGACTATGGAGGGATTTGGGAGGAGCACCTTCCATTGGTGGAGTTTGCCTACAACAATAGTTATTAGGCTAGTATTGACATAGCACCCTTCGAGGCACTATACGGACGACCTTACAGATCACCAACTTGTTGGTGGGAGTCTACAGATAGGCTTCTGCTTGGACCTAAGATGATTAGAGAGACTTCAGAGAAGATTGATCTTATCCGCATACATATGAAAAAAGCTCAGGACAGGCAGAAGTCCTACGCCGATAAGAGAAAGACTGACATTGAGTTTGAGGTAGGAGACATGGTTTTCATCAAAGTATCACCTTTGAGGAATGTGGTCCATTTTGGATCTATAGGAAAATTGGTGCCAAGGTTTGTAAGGCCATTTCCCATAGTATAGAGGATAGGTCAGATGGCTTATAGGATGAGATTACCAGAGAGGTTGGTAGGTGTTTATGATGTTTTCCATGTTTTCCATTTGCAGAAATGTCTGCACGATACAGCAGAGGTAGTTGAGCCGAGCACGCTTGAGGAAGTAGAGATAAAAAGGGAGGCGACAGTTAGACGAGTTCCTACCCGTATACTTGGATCAGAGGTTAAGAAGCTACGTAACAGAGAGGTCAAGTTGATGAAAGTACAATGAGGAGAAGACAATGAGAATGCAACTTAGGAGACTGAGGACGGGGTTCGCGCTTTGTACCCTTTTCTTTTCAAGGGTATGTCCTTCACTTCCTTTTCCAAGCTTTTATTAGTACTTGCTTCTATCATTCGTGTATATCCTATCAACCGAATCTTCGACCTTTAGGTAGAAAACCAATGGGTGTAAACATGTGCTTGAGACATGTTATGTTTGATGGATGCAAGTGGATGCACGTATTTGTTAGTGATTGCTCGTGGATGCATACACACACATTAGACACTAGATCTACTCAATCACTTACATATTGCATATGGATGTGTGTGTATTAAGAATTTTATATGGATGTATCATTATATGGGTGTTGCATTTTGATGAATGACTATGCACACATACAGAACTTACATGTTATACTAGGATTATTTGCATACATTTTGGTTACATGGCACGAACATAAATTGCATTAAGGAGGCCAACTGAATCAGTCGACTGCCTGATTTTCACATTAGTGTAAGGACATATACACACACCATTGCATATGTTCATACAATCATTAGAAAAATCTTAAGGAAAATGGATGCTTGTGGATGGAGGATGAGTAGATGGTTGTGGTTGTTAGGATAATTACATTCTTCTTGACTTAGAGAGTTCGGGGACGAAATCCTTTAAGTAGGGGAGAATGTAACACCCTATAATTTTAAAATAACATTAATGATAATAAACTAAATAATACTTGATTTAATGTTGGGAATTAAGTAAAACGGATTGTACCATTGCGTTTGTCTTAGAATTCTGGATTAGATAGACTCCGAGTTTGCATAAAACAGACATCGTACGAAGAAGATATTAAGAGAAGAAGTTTGTATACATATAAGGAGAATATATATAAACAAATCAAACTTGAAGTTCAAAGTAAATCAAATTTGATGAGTGGGAAACAACGTGGGAATAAGAACCGTTAGGGGTCGACCCACTCAAGGGTGTGTCGACTCTAAGGTCGGCCCACCCCAGTTCTGACCAGGTTCATTTTCTGAACCTGGACTTGTTTGTTTGCTAGGTTCGTAGGAGATAGTCAATATAAAGAGCAACATTTCTATTATTTTCATACACCTAAAAAAATGGAGACAGGGAGATGCTGCCTTAGCTCGGATTGAATTAGACTATCTTCTACAACATCAGCCTATACATACATCAGAGACATTTCTTTTACTTCGATCCAGTCTCTGTGAGTTCATGTTACTTTTAAATTTAAAAATTTAATAGTAATCTTGACATGTTAATAAACCGGATCTGAGCCTATGCCTATTAAGAAATTGATTTATATCTAAACAGATCTTTTATGATTACATGTAATTTTCCATACACCTGTTCTGCTATTCAGTTGTTACTATATGCCTATTTCTATTATTATATGCACATTTCTGTTCTTCTCCCTCTCTTATTCCCTTTTTATTTTGTAAGCCTGGGCTACCTTCGAGCCTAGGCCAATCTCATATGGGATATGAAGAAAATAAGAAAATTTGGGGAATATTTAGGAATGAAAATAAAAGTGGGAAATTTGGGGCATACCTTATATTGTGGAATGTGAAAAAAAATTGGTTGTGTGAACATGTAAATCTGTATGCTTAATTCAAAGATTAAGTGGACCATTTTAATGAAACTGTATATAACCTATGTAACATGTTTAATATGTTGGGGTTAAGTAAAACAGTTTAATCTGTTGGGGTTGAGTAAACCTATTTAATCTATTGGGATTTTATTGACACTTTTAACCCATGAAAACTTAACCTGTTGAATTTGTGGTGGTTAGGCTATAAGACTTAACATGTGGAAATCCTAGCTGATTGGAGACAGAAGTTTAGGGGTTTGACTTGTGTCATCTGTTGTGTGAGACCCATATTAGTCAGTAGCCCATTCTGGTATTAAACGGGGACCCCGCATTAGGTAGGGGTCACGACACGCTTACTGAGCTAATTATGAGATGTTCATCTAGGAAGGGGTATTTTGTGGTGCGTTCCAACGAGTTCATATGCGTTCATGGATCTGACCTACCTAGGAAAATAAGTCATTGTAACACCTATAAATAGGTTTATGTCCTTATGTAGGTTACCGCTTTAGGAAGTAATACACCCTACTATGGGGCCGACACGGGGTATTTACGTGTTAGAGAGCCGATCGCTTGGGGTAGTAATTAGGGTACATCTAGTCTTGCATGTTTAGGTACATGTTATTTCTATTTGGGGTAACACCCATTATATCTGTTGGGGTACCTGTTATTTTTGTTTGGGGGTAAAACCCGTTACTAGAAGTATACCTATGTCTACCATTATATTTCTGTTCGGATCATTCTGTTTCTGTTAAGTAATTGAAAAATGCTCAATCCGGTATACTAGTATTAGTGCAGAGAAAATAGTTGAGAAGCATAGTTATTCCTGTTTATTTTGTTTATCTTGTCCATCATGTTTGTACCTGTTATATATTAAAGTTGTCTTTCATCCAATTTATTTTGTTGTCTTGATACTTTTATTTCTTTATATACTAAAAGTCACTGGACTCGCTAGACTTTATGTCTGATCCGTCTTGTTTACTTTTCGCTCTATCCTCCCCACCCCCTCTCCCCCCAGGTTCTCAGGGTGGGAACGCTCAGGCATGATTAGGACTTTCTCTGTCTTCTATTTCCGCTTGGATCTGGATCTGCTTTGATGTATCTCTTTGACTATTTGTCTACTTGTTTATGGCTACTTATGGGGATTATGATTTTTCGTTTCTGTACTCTGATGGTTTTTAGCGCAAGACAGATGTTTTTATTTGATGTATTTTGTTCTAGTATTTTAATCTGATGTTTTAACTGGATTTTGTGACCACGATGTTTTCTATTGAAAAATAAAGTTTTAAATTTTTGCTGCTATTTTATATATCTATCTTGTGATATTTTGTTTCTGTTTACTTATAATGTTTAACGGAACTTAATGTATTCTGATAAAGAGTGACATTAATGGACAGGGGGTGTCACAAATCTGCACTGAGTGGGGTTTAATTAATCGAGCGGGTTCCACTGATATGTAAAAGACATCTACATGCAAGGCCTAATCGGGTACCTATGACACATAAAAGACATCCGCACGCAAGGCCTAATCAGGTACCTATGACACGTAAATTACATCTGAATGCAAGGCCTAATTAGGTACTTTAGCAATGAATCTGCACCCAGTAAGGATTAGTTAGCCGAGCTGGTACTGGTGACATGTAAAAGACATTTGGAATAAGGGCCTTGCGGTGACCTATGATACGTAAAAATCGTCCAGACGCAAGGCATAATCGGGTACTTCAGCAAAGATTTTGCACCCAGTGGGGATTAATTAACTGAGCGGGTACCGGTGGCACGTAAAAGACATCCGCACGCAAGGCCACATCGGGTACCTATGACACGTAAAAGACATCTGCACGCAAGACCTAGTCTGGTACCTATGACACGTAAAATACATCTGGACGCAAGGCCTAATCGGGTACTTCACCAATGAATTTGCACCCAGTAGGGATTAATTAACCGACCGGGTACCGGTGACACGTAAAAGACATCCAGATGCAAGGCCTAATCGAGTATCTACGATGCGTAAAAGACGTCCGGACGTAAGCCCTAATCGGGTACTTCAGCAACGAATCTGTACCCAGTGGGGATTAATTAACCAAGCGGGTACTAGTGACACGTAAAAGACATCCACGCAAGGCCTCATCGGGTACCTATGACACGTAAAAGATGTTCGGACATAAGGCCTAATCGGGTACTTCAGCAATGAATCTACATCCAGTAGGGACTAATTAACCGAGCGGGAATCGGTGACATGTAAAAGACATCCAGACGCAAGGCCTAATCGGGTACCTATGGCACGTAAAAGACGTCACTAGCTCGTTATTTAGTACGAATCGATGAAATGGAGGAATCTATAAAAAATTATTCAACAGGCTCTAGAAGGAATTCCTGGAGGACCTTATGAGAATTTAGAAGTCCAACATTTTGCAAAAAATTCTGAATGGAATAATATTGAATATAGATTCACTACTAAAAACTTTCACCCCATTTTGAATTATCAAAGCAAGAACTTTATGTGAGAGTAGAAGCCCCAAAAGGAGAATTAGGAATTTATTTGATAGGAGATAATAGTGCTTTCCCTTGGAGATGGAAAATTCGTCCACCTAGTTTTATCAATTTGCAAATTCTCCCTCAACTAGTTAAAAGAATGAAATTGGCAGATATCATGACGATATTAGGTGACGCAAGGCCTAAACGGGTACTTCAGCAAGGAATATGCACCTAGTGGGGATTAATTAACTGAGTGGGTACCGATGACACGTAAAAGACATCCGCATGCCAGGCCTAATCGCGTGCCTATGACATGTAAAAACAACTTCACACAAGGCCTAATCGGGTACCTATGACACGTCAAAGACGTCCGGACGCAAGGCCTAATCGAGTACTTCAGCAACAAATCTGCACCCAGTATGGATTAATTAATCGACCGGGTACCAGTGGCTCTTAAAAGACATCCGGACGCAAGGCCTAATCGGGTACCTATGACACGTAAAAGACGTCCGGACTCAAGGCCTAATCGGGTACTTCAGCAATGAATCTACACTCAGTGGGGATTAACTAACCGAGCGGGTACTGGTGAAACGTAATAGACATCTGCATGCAAGGCCCGATCGGGTACTTTTGACATGTAAAAGTCGTCCGGACGCAAGGCCTAATCGGGTACGTCATCAACGAATCTGCACCCAAAAGAGATTGATTATTCGAGCGGGTACCGGTGACACGTAAAAGATTTCCAGATGCAAGGGCTAATTGGGTACCTATGACACGTAAAAGATGTCCGGACGCGGGGCCAAATCGGGTATGTTAGCAACGAATCTACACCAAGTAGGGATTGTTTAACCGACCGGGTATCTTTGAAAACCAATCTATACCCAAAACATATTGATTAATCAAACAAGCAAAAAGAATGCAAATGACGACCGAACTCAAACCTAAGCAGGTACTTATGGGATGTAAAGGACGGCCGGACTCAAGCCTAAGTTCGTACGTTTGAAAGCCAATCTATACCCAAAACATGTTGATTAGCCGAACAAAATAAAAGAATGCAAATGGCAGTCAGACTCAAACCTAAGTGTGTACTTATGAGATGCAAAGGACGACCGGACTCAATCCTAAGTGGGTACCTTTGAAAACCATCCTATACCCAAAACATACTAGTTAATCAAACGAACTAAAAGAATATTAAGGACGACCGGACTCAAACCTAAGCGGGTACTTATGAGGTGTAATGGACGACCAGACTAAAGCCTAAGCGGGTACCTTTGAAAACCAATCTATACCCAAAACTTATTGGTTCACCGAACGTACTAAAAGAATGTTAAGGAAGGCTGAACTCAAAACTAATTGGGAACTTGTGAGATGGAATTAACGGTTGGACTCAAACCTAAGCGGGTACTTATTAGATGCAAAGGACGACCAAACTCAAAACTAAGCGGGTACCTTTGAAAACCAATCTATACCCAAAACATATTGGTTAACCGAACGAACTAAAATAATGTTAAGGACAGCCGGACTCAAACCTAAGCGCGTACTTATGAGATGCAAAGGACGGACACACTCAAACCTAAGCGGGTACTTATGGGATGTAAATGATAATATAATCTAGTATTTTTGTACAAAATCTAGTAGAGTGCTTATGATACATTAAAAATTAGTTTCATATGACATTTTGAGTATGACATCCACTTTAATATTTATAACCTTAAAAATGCTATGTTAGTGTAGTATTTTTTATAAAGCCTAATAGCATGTTTATGATATTTGAAATGATAGTCTCTTGTGGCATTTTAGTTATGAAGTATATTAGTCTATTTAAATCATGCAAAGTGATACAATAGTGTATATATTCCAATTACTTTCAATTATACTAAAATGCAATTTGAAACTAGCATAATAAAAAACTTGATGTTCAAAGTTTGAACTGTGAAAATCATAAACAACATATATTGTTGAATACTTAGATGGCAAAAAATATTTAGTACACATGTAAATTTCAAAATAATTACAAATGATACAGACAATTAACAATTAAAATGAAATGCTATATACATCTAGCATTACACTTTAGTAAATTCAACAATATTTTGACCATGGTACTTTTGTGACCATCAATTATCTTGATAGCTAAATAATCATTAGTTGTCTCACTAAAATAGATAGATAACTTAAATGGTCATGTATTTCACTCATCTAGAGCCTAAAACTAACAAAAATTAAAATGAAACGCTATATACATCTAGCATTACATTTTAGCAAATTCAACAGCAGCTTAAAACTAATAAAATGTCTAATTAACATAAAATACAAGGACAACAAAGTAATCTACACATATAACATAGTAAATTTCATAGCATGCATATAACTGATTGTTTCATATATCATTAATCTAGGCTGAAAAACAAAATCGATCGAAAAAAGTCAAATCAACAACATCTTCTATTATCGGTATATGAAACAAAAATGAAAACAAAATTGAAGAGGATGAGATTGAAGACAACATCAACATCTCTTAATTACGGCAAAAACACATGACTGAAGAAGAAGAAGGTTTCAAGACACAGTCTATCCTCATCATCCGACTAAGATTCAAGATGCATGTATGATTCGAGATGCATGAATTAACATTTTGTATACAAAATTTGAGATCTACACATATAATACAGTAAATTTCATAGCATGCACGTAAGTGACAGTTCCATATACCATTAGTCTGGGTTGAAACACAAAATCGATCGAAAATAGTCAAATCAACAACATACTCTATTGTCGGCATCTGAAACAAAAAACGAAGATGAGATTGAAGAGGACGAGATTGAAGACAATATCAACATCTCTTATTTTTACCGCAAAATCACACGATTGAAGAAGAAGAAGGAATGAAGATGCAGTCGATCCTCATCATTTGAGACTGAGAATCTAGATGCATGCAGGATTCGAGATGCACGAATTAACATTTTTTTTAAAATATTTGAGAAGGAGATCGAAGAAGACTGCATATTTATTTTTATTTTATTTTGCAAATGATTTCCTTCAGCCAAAAATATATGTTGCGCGTCCTTCTAATGTAAAAGACGAAGCCATGTCTTTAATACTAAAATTCGACGAATGTTCTTCCTTCCGCCTATTTTCCTGAACTTAATATTAACATATATATTAAAAGAAAATTTTCTCAAGATTACATTTTCTACTTTCCTTATTCAAAACCATGATTAGATTTATAACTAAAATTCAAAATTGGTGATTAAATCTAGTACTATTAACTTTGATTAGATTTCAAATTCCATCAAAACATAAATTATGAATTTAACCACTGGATGATTACAAATTCATTACTTATTATTTGTTAAAATTCAAATCCCATTAAACCCTTCTATATTATGTCAGATTCATTAATCAATCAACTAGAAAGTATAGAAATCTATTCTTTACTCTAAAGTTATATATCAGTTATTTTTAGGTTAATAATGCCTCTTATGTTGTTTTGGAACCCCTAACGACCAAAGGCATCCCTTTTCTCATTCAGAGTCCTTAAACCACTTCTAGGCACATCAAGAAAAATGATAACCACATTTTTCACCTTAATTATAACCATTCTTATTAACATAATCACTTAATGATTCCATCCTTAGATATTTATAATCTAATACTCTACCTTTAACATCTTACTAAATGTAGGAAACATGCTTTAAGTAATTCTCTTAGTAGATTTATAAATCGCATACTTAGCTTAAATGATCAACTAATTTTTGCTGCGCACCTAGATTAGTTTATGTTATTTTCGTTGGTTGTTAACAAAGTTTAAACCAATTTATATCCACAAGTAAGACTACAAGAAATAAAATTTGAACTCGGCATTCTCCTAGAGAAGTTCAAGTGTTTACACTTCATGACAACAAAAGGATATATTATCGGAAGAGAATCACAAATAAGGCGGCTAACCTTGCAATACTTTAGCAAGTTTAAAGGAATAATAAGGGTGCTTTGAGGCCTCATCCAAGGTCTCTAAGCATAAAATATCACATGCCAACATAACAAAGTGTCAAGTTACGATTTTCGGAATTCCAACAACATATAACACGAATATATCCGTTCTTAATGATTGACCAGAATTAATTTAGAATAATATATACAGAATCGCACAATAGGGAAAGCTACAAAGCAAAGTATCAATATTTACCTACAACGAACTAAGCATTGCAGATCCTCCAATCGAATTTGCAATTCAAAGAGAAGTCCACATGCTTACAATATTCAAAGCCAAGGCACTGATGAGTTCCTTCGATACGATTGAATGTGACACACCTGTATCAAATATAACTTGAATCGATTGATCTCGAAGTAGTAATGAATTCTCAAGAATAAAAGTTTCACCTTTAATATGAGATGGACCACTCGAAGCACTTGTCATATTAAGATTTCCCAAATTGTTCCCCTTAGGCCTCCTAAGACAATAAGATTTCTCATGACAATTCTACTTACAATATCTACAAATACGAGGTCTAGGACAAGCACAAGAGAAATGATCAAATGACCCACAGCCGAAGCACCCCTTCGTTGAAGTCGATGGAGGTGTCACATGAGGCCGAGAACTAGAATCACTACGCTTCTTGTTATTTTGAGGGAATGGGTTAGATTTAGAGAAGGGAAAATGTCTCTTATTTGGATTATCTTGGACACTTACCTCATTATCATTGTCTTTCTCCCTCTCGACCGTGAGTTGCATCCACTAATTATTCAAAAGTCAAGTTGATGACAAGAGAGGCTTCCTAAGATATTTCTTAAGTCCACACTCGAACATACGATTCTTCTTATATGAGGTAGAAATATGCTTTAGACCACGCTTAGATAGGGCCTAGAAAGATGCGACATACTCCAAAATAGCCGACTTCCATTGCCTAACATCAAGGAAGCAATGAGAAAGAATCTCCTTTTCAGAATCTGGAACGAACTTAAGCTCAAACCTCTCCTTGATTTATTTCCACTCTAAAGTGGAATCATAAACCTTAGCTACAAGTAACGCTACCAATCTAGTGCACGATCTTGTAGCTTGCCCGATGCTACAAGAACGTGGTTATGCTAAAAAACACCCATCTGCGAAAAATTATGCTCATATTCGCAAACCCACACCTGAATATCTAGAATGGTTTCGATGCCTTTGAATGGATTCCCATGAAGATAAGTTAAATCACTATACATTCGCACAAATGCATATTTATGTGGAGGAGAAGATCAGGAGATGTAGGAGGATGAGTGCTCCTGACTAGCTCGAGGATCTGACAAGTGGACATAAATAACTTTTCGGGGAGGGATTAACTAGAAGGTCTGGTACTCTCCTTGGGTCATGGGCCACTGGACGGCTCAGCACCCGAAGTATGTCCTTTGCCTCGGCCTAACATTAGCTCAAAAGTTGAAATAAGACAGAATTATTCACTTGGATAAGGTATTGTCAATGGAATTAAACGCAAGGGGAATACTATGGAATTTAAAGATAATGTTCCTAGACATATTCCACTTGCACAATTCAATTAGATACAAGGGGTTAAGGACATGACAATTTTCACTTTGGTTAGGGAATAAATCTTGTATGCATTATAATGTGCAAATTGTTCTGTATTTATACCACAATTTGTTTTGAATATCGCTCTGATACCAAGTTGTGATGCCCCACCCAGAGACCCATATTAACAAAGAATATTAACTAGTTATACTATTTCTTAATATGGAGAGCATGGCTTATTAGGGGCGACCATCCGTAGTATTGCATCAAATAAGTATTAAATACGTCAAATATTTTTTTGACTGGTCGTAGATCAATATACTAAGTCCTTAACTAATACACTACTTCGATGGTTATAGGATTTATTAAAAACAAAACACAATATAATAATATACATCAATTGTAGAACAACAGATACAAATATGCATATACACATGAATGTGTCATGTACAATACATACTATAACATATGTGGTCAAATAAGTTGCTACATGAAATATATATACATCATATCCCCTAAAAAGAGAATATAAATCATCATGTTCAATATGAACTAAAAAAGGCGACTACAAAAACTATGTTATCCAAAAAGAAGTACATGATTTCCATATTAGAACTTCTACGTATAAGACATAAGATCCCAACATAAAATTCGATCTGATCCGAGGAATAAACACATGGGTCAGTCTAACTTGAATTCAAAGTGTAAGTGAGATAAGTGAGATAAGTGACATAAGATTGCTAACATGAAACATTCCTTTATATCATCATAAAATAATGAAATATCGCGATCTACCATAAAGGTCTAAATCACAAAGTACACTAAGAATGTCGTAGAAAATTTCAAGATGAAATCACAGAATCACAATATCATGAAAAATATGATAAGATTTAAATCCACTAATGAAATCACAACGAGCTATACTAGTCACAATGGTGAAATCAATAACAATACCAATACCGAAATAATGTGATTTGGATTCAACCTAGAATTACAACATTTGGATGTACCAAGGATTACAACACTTGGATCTACCCAGAATCACAACATTTGGATCTACCCAGAAACACGCATTCGGACCTACCTAGAAATTCACATTGGATCTTCCTAGAGTTTTCATATGCAACAACATAATGGGTCGAGGCCATAGCCAATACTTATTTCAACATAAGGGGTCCTCTAAACTACAAAAATTGGATATAACCAGAACCATAATATATGGATTTACCCAGATTTACAACATGATTTTGGATCTACACAGATCAACCCGTAGGTCAAGTATTGGCTTAACCACAGAATGTGTCACCGACCCTTAGATAGCAACCCGAAAAATGGAAATCGTGTGTCTCTACCATATGTTACCCACTTAATGTTTTACATGTCGCTAGTCAATTTCACACTAGAAATCATCGGAAACAATAGGAATCAAATGAACACCGGCACAACTGCTTCAATTAGACGAATATGTAATTAACCGATAGAATATACCTTCGTGTCGTATACCACGAGATTTACTATATCATTTAATCACAAACACGCTTTGTCGGAGGGTCCAAATATGCGTGGTTTTATATTTTAAAGATACTTTAGATAAAGGGACAGTTTGGCGTAGGTCTAATTTAGGTTTCAAAATACAAAAAAACTCCATATCTTTAAACTTTATAAATTAGGTCCCTGTTTTTTGAAAATCATCAAAAAACAATGTAAATATTTTATCACATTTCAAATTTTAATTCAACACATAATCATCTTCATCTTCATGCAAGAAAACTACAAAAAAATGATTCAAAAAGAAAATAAATAAGAAAAATACACGTTTCAACGAGTTCCTGCAATTTTTCGCTACATTGCTGATATCGCAACAATAATTTCAAAATGCAGCAGTCATTCATGCATTTTTTGGTGATTTACTTCAAACTTTCAAATTCAAAACTTACACTTATTCACACATCAACATATTGCAGATTTTTTTTAAAAAACGATTAAAATTGCATATAAATGACAAATATTTCATTTTCAGCAAAATTACAGAAAAAGGAGCCGTTATTTGCAAAAAGTGTCGATATGGTTGCCATTTTTTCACACAGTAACACATATATACAAAACACTGTAAAATAATTGCAGATATGTCTGTAATTATTTAGCATAATTTAAGACATTGTTGCAAAAAAAAAATTCATTATTAATACCAGCAATACACAATGTGAATAATTGCATAAATGTCTGCAATTATTCATAAAAAGTATTGATATTTCAACAATTTTTTTTTTTTTTTTGCAGAATCCTTCCATAAATATTTACATTTTTTTTATTTTTTAATGCAACAGCACAAAAAATCGGAAAAACACGTTGCTATAAGAAATAGGGACCCGCCTTACATGTAAACTTGCACAAGGAGACGCATTGAATTAAGTTTGAAAATAAGGATGCCTCCCTAATTTCCTCTTAGATGAATGGCATAAAAGGTGTTTTTTCGGAAAATGTTGGTTAACCGTTAATTTCTAAAAATTCTTATGCATAAATAAATTATTTATAAAATCTTGTTAAAATAATAGTTTCTTTCAAAGCCATATTACTTTGCTCAAAAGGTTTCAAGAACGATTTAAAATTCCAAATGTGTGCTCAGAAAACACATGGAATATTTCACAATAATTGCACACCAACATGTCAGCGAAAACCACTTAGGTTTCATGGTATACAAGGTTTCATTACTATTGAAGAAAACCATAAAATTATCACTAGAATTCATGAGAATATCAATCACTAGTGCATGAAATATCACTTGAATTGAGGCAAAAATGGTACAAAAAACACAAAGGAACTAAGGCATATAGCCCTCGAACACACTGGATTGTTTCAGGAAAGAATCCTGGGCATTTTAACTAAGGTGGGTCGACCCCCAAAGTTAGGGTCGACATAGACAACAGAAAGTTGGCCAGGCGAAAATCATGACGAACTTGCCACTTTCAGGCCGATTTCCGGCACAAAACAATTTAGAATTTAATGAAATTTCACAAGCATAAACTAGATATGCATGAAAACACATATAAAAAAGAATCATTTCAATAAAAGAGTGTTATGGAGCACTATAAAAACCAGTCTGCTTTGCCAAAAAAAATCATTTCATTTTATTGAGAAATGAAGAAACTATATAGCTTCAAACATAAACATGTGAGTTGTTTTGCTGCTTTACGAATTTGCAGTAAATCAATAAACGTAAATTTACTACAACCAACACACCTTACTATTTTTCATACTGAAACAAGTTTGAATTTGTTATAGGGGAACTCTCCTTGATTTGCAGTAAATAACGATGGAAATAAGCTGCGAAATTGATTAAGAGATGGACTTTTATGGTTCCTTGTAAGCTTCAGCACTTGCAGAACAGTTTATAGACACATGCAACAACTGACAGTGACTACTTGCACAAATCAAACAAAATGAGTTGAAATGATGATTCTTATATTGATTACCTTCTGAGATTCAAGATTTAAGTTGTAATCTCTCTTTTGTTTTGACTTAAAATGCTTGAGAATTAAAAGTTAAGAGGAGAGACCATGATTTCATTTAGTTGTATAGAGGAAAGAGGAGTTTTAATTTCTCCATAAAATGAGAATACGTATAACTCCAGAAAAATCCCTACTAAAACATCATTAACAACCCAATTAGCCCTTAATGTAGTGATCAAACTAAGGTTTGGGATTATAGAATGTAATTAGGGGCCTTTTAGGCTAAACCTACACTAGCTTATGTGTTTTCTTCTCTAAACTCAAGTTTTCAACTTAAAGCTTTACAAAATTTTACACTAGGCTATTATTAAAAATGTCAAACTATGTTTCAACATAATTTTAACCACTCTTATTAAAATTTTAACTTAATTTTATGTAAATTTTATATTTTCCACAAAAATGAACATTTTAAGCTTATTTAGAGAAAAATGAACATTTCAAAAGTTTTATTTGTTTAAAACGCACTATTTTCATCCAAAAAAAATCACGAACATCAAATATTCTAAAACAATAACTATTTTCCAACAAATTTTACATAACTTACACATTTACTACAACATAAATTTTATTCAAATACACAGTTTTACTTGAAAATTCCCTTTTATTGATTTATTGCAATCTTAAAGCAATAAATCTCTACGAATTACATAAATTCCTACTTATTAACAATTCTTATATTTTAATGCTTTCGAAACTTTATTGAACCCTATTTCTATTTTCCCACTGCTGAATTAAATCATAATTGGTATTTAATCCCAACCTCGTTATAAATATTCCATCTTAATGCAAAACACACGTATCTGCCCAAACCAACACAAAAACACAACACTAAGCTTATTTTCCCTAAGATTAACTTCACTCAACAAATTTACATAAATTTTCACCTTTTTTACATTTTAATTGTTTAATATTCATTTTGTTAAATTACCAGCCAAATAAATAATTAACACTTGACTTAATATTTATAATCTCATTATAATTCATTATTATAGTTTTAACAGGTTTTCACACAAGACCAATTTGTCACAATTCAATTAATTAAATATTAAAATTATTTGTTTAAAATATTTAAGTTAATTAAATGTTATTATATAAAAATCTAGGTTTGTTACATTCTTCCCCCTTAAATGGATTTCATCCCTAAAATCACAAGTTATGAAGTATGTAACAAACCAATTAATTTTACTTCAAAGAAATTTCTTACAAAATCTGTTAAAAATTTATAACACTCGAAAATTGTGGAAATTTTCGGTAGCACTTCCTTTATACAATTCTATCCGAAAAATTTCAAAGCATCAGTATATGAAACTATACATCTCATCTCAATGATGAGGCTCCCAAAACTGGGAAAACAAAATATAAGATCCATGTATGGTATGTAATCAAAGATACATACACTACAACAAATTTTCCCTTTTATAACGTTGTAGAAACACTGTGAAAACCTTGAACAGCGTTTTGACGAACATTGTATACCAACAAGTTGTTATAGGTCTAGAAATATCACAATACATTTTAAAACGCTATAGAAAATTGATATATTACGGTGTTTCAAATGGTGTTGCTCTTATGTTTGTACAGCGTTTTATATTGTTTCAGAAATGTTGTTGACTTCACTTTTCTACAACGTTTTACACCAGCTGTTACTACTTTATGTACAACGTTTTTTTGTTATTGTTTTATATTTTTGACAACGTTTAATATTTGTCGTCAAAAATGCACACATTCACACTTTTCTATAGCACCTTTTAAACGTTGTCGTTTATTGTTACTAGTTTTACAACATCTATATCATGTTGTACCATTATTACATTTGCACACATATCATTACCCTGAACTGCAGTTTTATCATATTTCAACCGCATCACAAATGCAAATCAAATGAAAAATTATCATATAAAAACACAACTAGTAGTCACTCCCATTAGTTAAGTTAAACACAATTTATAAACAAAGTTTACATAGGTTTATAAACGAAGATGGTACTTATAAACTAAATTCGTACAACATTAGACAATGCCACATTACCTAAAAACAAGTGTGCACTAAATATTAGACAAAATGTACTTACTACACGATGCCAAAATAAACTTCAAAAACTTGAACACATGACCTTGTGCATTTTTTGCATCAACATTCTTCACCTACCTACAAGGATGAAATGTAACGATTAGGGATCAAATATAAATTTAAAATAACATATTTAACTTGTAACTACTACAAAATAATACCATATGCAAAATAAATAAACTGGTGCATCAAAGCTAACTCAACAATTAATCTAAAATTAATTTTATGTTGAAATTTATTACACCCCAGAACATATCTTTGCTTTTTAGATACGGTATGAATTTCAAAATGTGGAAAGTGAGAATATGACGCAAAGAAATGAGCATGTGACAAACGCTACTAAGACGAAATAATTGATACAATATGAATTTCAAAGTGCTTGCTATTTCGAAACAGCAAGCTATGATACAGTGAGTTTCAAAGCACTTGCTATTTTGAATACAAAGCGCTGACTTGTTGTTTCAAATAGCGAGTATGCTAGGTAAGCCTATCAAAATGGATAATACTATAGTAAAATAAACTCTTTTAAATTATGCATGTGTGTCAGTAGAAATGGAAACTTCGTTCAGCTATACATATTCAGTTCAAGGATTAGATAGCGATGGGAAAATAATTGAAATGCACAAAAATCATGGGCACCAAAATCAAATGTTTCCAATTCAGCACAAGAAAATGTTTATACAACTGGAAATTTTAATCAACTAACTAATACTATCCCATCTACTGAAAGCGCAAATGAGGTACAAGTAAATTCACATGATATTAACCAGAGGAAAGGCGAATCAAGCTAAACCGCGACTTCATCACAAACAACAAGCGTACAAACGTCCAATCATTTTGACTGTCTTGTAGAGGATCCCGTCTAATATCGCCCACAACCGGTTACTTTGCAAAGTCTTCAAATGGCTTCGAGTCCTGCTATACCTGAAATAAATACAGAAATCGTGCAATTATCCCATAATAACAGTGATCAAGACATGCCTGTGGAATACATATATGATGAACATGAGTGTTTGTAACTGAAGTTGCATCTCAAATACAAGAAACAGAAAAACCAGAGCAAAGTGCATGAAAGGTTACCCAAATGGTTGAAGCAAATGTTAATTACAAGAAGAAACATGAAAAACCATCTCTAGCCCCTCCTAAAATAAGTGCATGAGGCTCAACAAAGATTAATTGAATGCCTTATCATGGAATGTAAGAGGCTTAAATACAGATAGTAAGATGCTATCTGTATTTAAGCTTTTACAATCTCATCAGCCATCTATAATCAGTCTTTATAAGACAAAATTAAGTACATGTAAGTTATCAATATTCATGAATAAATTTTCTCCCCATTGCCAATACATTCACAATAATAACACCAGGACAAAAGGAAGAATTTTGGTCATCTTTGATGTAACAATTTGGGATCTATCCATTATCAGTGTAAGTTCACAAAGAATAACAACAAAATGTACTAAAATATAAATATTTACAGGCTATCTACAAGAGTTGACTCAAGTAGAAACAAGAAAACAATGCTTGACAAAAAAAAGAATATAAGAAGGAGCAAGTCGAAGATAACAACATAGGATATGCACAAGATTGAATAAAGATAGGTCAAAGGCATGCACAACTGATACAAGTGTGTCAGACGTCTGAAAATTATATCAGACGTCTGAAATAAGACCCGGGAAATTATCTGAAGTGCATCCAAATGTCTGATGTTACATCCCAGACGTCTGAATTTTTCCTAGGACTGAAAGATGAAATCTGAAGAAACATTCATACGTCTAAATAAATTTTCAGTCGTCTGATGTTGATCTCGACTCAAAAATATATATGTCTATGCAGATGATCATTTGATTTTCTCCAAAGCCATGCCAGTAAATGCGCAGACCATCAAGAATATTCTGATATGGAAACACTCATATGTGATATATCAATGCAAGAAATTTTCAGTTTAGCTAAATATATAAAAATGTAAAACAATAGCATGACAATGGATATTAAACATCGAAAAGCTAAACCTTGTACCTTATTTCTATTGATAATTTCTAACATTTGCAATTTGGTTAGTTCTTTGGCAGGCTAATACTAAAAATCTACCTAAAATATAATGCAAGCAGTAAGGTTCAGTATGTTAAATTACTGTTGTTTAGTAAGGGTGTGCTGAAACAGAAATCAAGACTAAATTTCTTAAAATGAACCCGTAGGATGTTTGAAACAACAATCAAGACTAAATTTTGTTGTAGTGTGTTAAAACAGAAATCAACACGCCGGCAAAGAAAAATGAACCCGTAGGATTTTCCTTAACTAAGTAATGGCCGGTGAATCTCATTGCGTACAAATAAAATTAAAACACATCAATTGAAATTGAAATGCTATAACATACAATTCATACAGCAAAACTAAATTCCTTGCTTGTGATACCTTATCTAAAAACACAATTGAAACATGGAACAACTTCTTGTAAAATCACTACAATATTTATCAAAATAGCATGACAAGAAATAAGATAATGTAAAAGGCATAAATGGACATTTAATGTAATCTAAAACCTTGTATTTAATATCATTATGATGCATTGCATACTAAGGATAAACTGAGTTAGATTTCTTGGAAAATTCTAGTAACTCAAAAACACTCTGAACATTTTATCAAGACAATTTGTGATGCCAAATTACAAAGGACTTGCATATAATCTGTATAGTGGATAATTCCAAATGCAGTATATTTGAAGAGACACAAATAACTAGAAAACGATATCGTTTAAAAAAGTGCAGCATAATATTAATGAAAAGACACATGATTCCTTCTTTACTGATGAGTAATCATACCAACAGAGCCTTAATACACAAGAAGCTCATAATTTTACAAAGAAGAGAAATGATAAACAGCAGAGTTGGGTGTTATGTGAAAAAAACATGAGAGCTATATGAGAAGGTATTAGAAACAACATGGATAAAAATCATACAATAATATGGTAAGGCAATGCATGGTGATATCTACTTAAAGGAACAAATTATGATAAAATCCAATTGCATGACCGTTTGTAAAACTAAAATAAATACATACCAAAATTTGGAATATCCCTCGAACAACAGCTGAATCACCAATACCATACTCGAGAATTAAGGCCCAGCCTATCACTTATGCAACACTGTAGAGAAGAAACACACCATATGATTCATATTTAATGACTTCCATTCTTAAGATTATCTAGCTATTGACTATATAATTTTATATCTAATTAACAGAAAACCTTTCTCTAACACAAAGATATGTATAATGATAGGCACTTCTAGCAGAAGGGCAGCGACTTGCTAATTCAGCATAACAGAATGTTGAAAGTGCAGTAGCTATACCAGCTATCAAAAATAAAATGGTCAGAGAAGGTCCGCTAGTTCTCTAATAATAGTTCCCAAAAGAACACAAACTCCTACTCCTATTGTAGAACCAATAATTGTCCAAAAAAATATCCACAATTATTGACTGCTAAAAAGGTATGAGATTTTTAGAGTTCAAATTCAGTAAAGTTAACAAGTTTAGAGCTCCCTGTTTTGATATGGAATTATCCCATTTGGAGCTCACAATGACAAACATTTTTAGTGTTGAAGGCTTACGATTCAAAGGTGACACCTCCTTCTAGACTGTTGAAAGTGAACTATAAAGACCGAAAATGATTATGCAAATTAAAACCATAACTTAAGAAAGAAACTCTTCCCTGAGCATGTTAGCCAGCTCTTGGGAAATGTCAACACATAACTTTCTCAAATGGATTTTCTGATCCATGTCTAGTTTGCATTCCATGCAAACAACTATTGTCAAAACTATTGTTAAAGTAGCAATCCTCGTTACATTTGCAGAATCTGAAAAATTAGCAATCTCCCTACAAATCGGTATAGCGCGTGGAGGGATCAGTTTTATTAGTTTAGCAAAAAATAAACCAATACTATTAACATATACGTCATTTGTTGAAGATGCAGATCACAATCTATTGTGGTCTATAATTGAATAATCCAAAGAAAAGTTGGTCATACTACATAAGTTTCAAAACATGTATTTTCCAACTTAAGTTTTTTAGAAATATTTGTTTAGAAATAGAATATTAAGAAAATCTAAAAAGATTACTAAATAGTTTCAAAACGTGTAATATGGAAAAGGAGTTTTTAGTACTTTGCAAATACATAAAATTTTAGATAATGACTACCTTGATTTTTGCATCCTCCCATAAAAGCTGTGGATCTATAAAGATCCAGGAGGAATTCACATACATAAACACAGGGCCGAAAACCTTTTTCCGGTATTCTCCATTTCTAATTTTAGGCACAAGATCAGGTCCAACATAATGAGCACATATAAACATATAGGTAAAAAAAAATAGAATCACTAGGTACACAAATACAATTCAAAATAAGCAATTCCATGTAACTCAATAAGTAAAATAAGCACTTACAGCAAGTGTAGTAGGCCAACATGCGACGTGAGATTTTGCTTAATAGGGCCACCCATTCTGAACTCATCACTAGGAGTAATCTGCCAAAACTAAATCGGAGGGTCTGAAGATATCCAACCATGAAATTTGTTGTCCTTATCTTCTTTAGAATACTAGCACTTGTCATTAACTTATGGAAACACACATATGTGATGTATCAATGCACGAAATTTTCAATTTAGCTAAATATATCATAATAATAATAATAATAATAATTCAAAAGTCCTTATTTGATATTATTTACCTCTTCTTTAAGGTTAGGATTGATTGGATTAACTAAAAGCACGGCTTCGGGATATGCTAACGGTTGACCTTTTCTTGGTAAGCGGTATCAGGCATAAGCATAATTCTTTATCTATCATTCTCTATTGCCATATAGTAGAACCTATATGTCAAAATATAAATTTTCATTGTCTTTAATTTGAATCTACAGGTTTAGCAGAAGTAGTATTTCAAGATAAAACTACAAACTAAAAACTAAGTATTTGTTTATGTTGAATGCATTATGCATACACATATGCATTTACGCGCAATTGTGTGTAATCATGCTACATAAAGAAACAGAAATGTTTTTGATAGGTAGATGCTTAACAAATAACTTTTGATCTGCTTAGCATTCAAACATACAAAACGTAAGTAAAAATTACTTGTCCTTTCTTAGCTTGAATGCTATCCTTGTCTCTACCATATCAAAATCAAGCCATCCTTCCAAATGTGCATAGACGGCATATGTTGAAGAGCCTTGAAGCATTACGAACCTGAAATTTGTAAATAACATCAATGATATCATGACTATAAGAACAATTCATTTAAAGAACATTGGATAATAATAATAATAGCAATAATTTTCTTACCTTTTATCAATGTTTAAAGGAATCATTTTTCCCTTGAGTGAAGGGTCCCACCAACAAACAAATGAAACCTCCACTTGATCCTCATTTTCAAGTATTACTTTAAACTCGGTTCCTTTAATCCAACACGAAAACATGCATATCAAACTATAACACAACAATTAAATCACTCATTGTTCTCATGAAAATGAAAGCAAAGGAAAAACTATTTTAAGTATGAATTATTCACTACTGTAATTAGTGACATAGATCATTAAATTTTGTTCTTGCTTCTATGTCATAATCAAAAACCACTTAGCAAATATTGATGTAATTTGTGTTTACGTTAAATAAGAATAGCTCATTTGCATATGCAAAATAAACTATCAAATCTATAAACTTACATCAAAATTCACTGCCATGAAGCACAAATTAGAGAGATCACAAATCATACAAATGTTGAACTTACATAAAATTAGAGAGCTTCATTACCCCTAAATTTAGTGGCTTAGCTACTAATATACGTTATCATATTAACACATGTAAGTTTCAACATTGGAAAGGAAAGCAAAATGAAAGAAAATCTAAATAGAACAAGAAAATAACTAAACTAAGTGATGTAAATAAATCTAAACTATGAACATAAAGTAGAGAGCATGTAAATAAATCTAAACTATGAGCATAAAGTAGAGCATAGAAATTAAAAGAGACATAAAAGAAATAGTCTTGGAAGCCATTTTTATTTATTTGATCACTTACACTTTCATATGCTAAAAATGGGATCCAAAATACATGAAATAAAGGGGTATGTATACATGATCTAAAACCCTAAAATCCTAATCACTCTCCTTGGAAATTCCCCAAAATGCTCATTCATGAAGCTTCTAATTGTCATTAACCACTAATAAGTCATAAAGAATGCATGAGGCCTTTTGTCTCATTCAATTAGTCTTTAATACGAGCTTAAGAGCAAGTGGGCTAGTTGAAAGGTGGGGGCCTCCACTATCCATGAAATGAATTAATTCTTTGCCTCCTCTTATGTATATGCATGCTTTCCTTCATATCTTCATGTGTATATATCATTTTTGCTCCAAAATTCCTACAAGAGATAATTATAAAGAACAAGTAAATGTAATCTCAAACTATATCATGCACATTTTACCATTTAAACCCCCCAAATGAGTGATGATTTTAAAACATTTAAAACATGGTTTGATCATATAAAATTCATTTATTTAATTAAACAAGAATAAATATGTGAATATAAATGTGCATTTTTACGTGTACATCAAATACTCCCACACTTATCTTTTTATTCATCCTCGATTAAAGTAAAAACTAAGATAAATCCACTTTTGTAGGGAGCTGGATTGCATTAATCGTATGCAACAAGCCGTTAAACCTCTGGGTGTCCCCAGTAGGACGAGTGTTGTCTCGTGAGTGTTTTTAGCGGACACTGCCCACAAAATTCAAATGTTAAAATGCGAAAAATATTTACAAAATGAAAGGTTCAAAAATATTTATAAGATGAATATAGGCTTTTTTTTTAAAAAAAAGAGTATTTACAAATGGGTAATTTACTTTTAAATTTAACACGAAGGAATTAATACAAGTTGGGTCGTTACTATGAAAGTTTAGTCCGTTACTAATCAAAACTTCAAACAAAAGTCAGGTTATCGTTATAAACTCCTCCATCTTGGCTAGTTATTTCGGTTGAAAACATAGTGCAAATATGAAATGAATTCTATAATTGATATCAACAATCGTAAAATGGCGTCTCAATTTCCTTTTGGTTAACAATTTAGGTCGAATAAGTGAAGAAGGTGCTTTGATTTCAAGTGCTTACTCTCTCTTTATTATAAAAAATATTTACATTATTATTATTATTATTTACAAACACCTAGGTATACCACCCTACACTGCATTACGACTTACGTGAGGGTCGGTAATCCTTAGATGTCCAACTTATAAAATGAGACCAAGGTATACCGATGCTGACTTTGTCAACAAGATGTCGGAAAGAGCTTGGCGGGTTCGCACGCCAACGCTAGATGTTCTAGCAATGTTGGATACCCTTGGATTATTGTATATATATTCTTCTTATTTTTCTATATTTTTTATAAGAGAGAGAGAGTTAAGCGAGAATATCTTAGCACAACTTCACTTAAAAGATCTAAAATGCTATCGTAAGTAATCTTAATCAGCCATTCATTTAATCGGATTACAATTTAGAAAATATTTCATACTCATCACCTACGAATCTCCCAATATACCAGTTACACCAGATTTGCTCATAATTCAAACTTTTCTTTTGTTATCCATTAAGAGAAGTAAAATTCTAAGCATTTTAATCGTACGACCAAAATCGTATGTTTACTTCATCGTTCCCATTTAAATGTAAATTAAAGTGCAATTTTTTTATTTTTGAAATTTTGTTTTGGGATGAAAATAGAAAAGAAAGTTGAAATCTATGCAGAAACAATATAAAACTCCCACACACTTGAGTTTGACTGCGTCCCCACAGTCAATGCATAACATAATGAGTGAATGGAAGAGAAATATTTACATATTTACAAAGGAGGGTTAAACTTAACTTTCTTACCTGACGTAGCATGGATCATGAAGAATCATGAGCTCCTCCTCTCGATCAGTGGGCAATTCCAAGAATGGTTTTAGTCGTTGACCGTTGACTTTGAATATGTATCCATCCCTCGGGTTTTCTATTTCGATGGCACTGTATGGAAAAGTAGTTCGAACAACATATGGTCCGTTCCATCTTGACTTTAACTTCCCAGGGAATAAATGAAGTCGTGAGTCATATAATAGAACTTTTTGGTCTAGCAAAAATGTTTTTCTTAGGATTGACTTATCATGAAAAACCTTGGTTTTTTCCTTGTAAATTTTCGCGCTTTCGTATGCGTCGTTCCTAATTTCTTCTAATTCGTTGAGTTGCAATTTTCTGTTTTTGCCCCTTGTTCAAGATCAAAGTTTAAGTTCTTTATTGCCTAAAGTGCTTTATATTCATGTTTAATGGGCAAATGACAGGCTTTACCATAAACCAATCAAAAAGGGGACATTCCAAGATTAGTTTTAAAAGCAGTACAGTAAGACCAGAGCGCATCAGTCAATTTCTATGACCAATTTTTTCGATTTTTATTTACAGTTTTCTCCAAAATATGTTTTATTTGACGATTCGACACTTCGACTTGACCACAAGTTTGCGGATGATAAGGAGTGGATAAATTGTGGGTTATCGAGTATTTCTTCATTAAGGATTCAAAAGATCGATTAAAAAATGTGTTCCATTATCACTTATTATTGTGTGAGATGTGTCGAACCTTGGAAATATGTTTTCTTTTAGGAATTTCACAATAATTTTATGATCATTTTTTTTTACATGGAACGACTTCGATCCATATAAAAACATAGTCGATGGCAAGAAGAATATACAAGTTTTCGAAAGAATTTGGGAACGGCCCCATAAAGTCAATACCACAACATCAAAGATTTCGATCGTAAGGGTGGGGTTCAAAGGCGTCATATTTCATCGAGAAATCTTTCCTATCGTTTGGCAATCATTGCAAGTTTTACAGAATTCGAACAAGTCTTTAAAGAGAGTAGGCCAATAAAAACTGCATTGAAGCACCTTTTCAGCGGTTTTCCTAGGAGCAAAATGTCCACCGCACGCATGATCATTGAAGAACGAGAGAACACTTCTTATTTCGCTATCAGGAACCCATCGACGAATGATTTGGTATGGACAATACTTAAACAAGTATGGGTCGTCCCAGTAGAAGTATTTCACTTGAGAAAGAAATTTGTATTTATCTTATTTGGACAAAAACGAGAGGGTTTCCTTAGTGACTAGATAGTTCACTGTGTTAGCGAACCATAGATCGATTGAAACAAAAAGGAGCTGTTCGTCTAGAACGTTTTTGTTGATTGGCAAAGAAGTTGGAGCATTCGGAAGACGAGACAAGTGATCAGCTATGACGTTATCGGATCCTTTTTGTCTTTGATTGTAAGATTGAATTCTTGAAGTAAAAGGATCCATCGAATTAAGCGTGATTTAGCGTCCTTTTTAGAAAAAAGGTGTCGAAGAGCAGAATGGTCAGTGTAGACCGTGATGTGGGAACCAATCAAGTATGATCAAAACTTCTCGAGCGCAAAGATGATAGATAAAAGTTCTTTTTCGGTGGCCGTATAGTTGAGTTGAGCGTCGTTCAAGGTCATACTCGCGCAATAAATTACGTGAAGAATTTTGTTGATGCGCTGTCCTAAGACAGCACTAACCGCAAAATTAGAGGCATCAAACATGATTCCAAAAGGAAGTTCCCAATTGGAAGAGCAAATTATCGAGGCTAAAATGAGTTAGTTTTTCAGATGTTCAAAAGAGGCGACACATTCAGCATTAAAGTCAAATGGGATGTCCTTTCCTAGAAGAGTAGTCAAAGGACGGGCGATTTTGCTAAAATCTTTCACAAAGCACGATAAAAGCCAGCATGCCCTAGAAATAAACGAATGTCCTTAACGCATTTTGGAATGGGTAGTTTTGAAATAACGTCAACTTTCGCTTTATCTACCTCAATGGCATTATTTGAAATTATGTGTCTAAGGACAGTGCCTTGTTTGACCATAAAGTGACATTTTTCCTAGTTCAACGTTAAGAGTTTTTCTTTACATCGATTTACAACAAGTTCAAGATGATGTAAACAAGAGGAAAAAGAATTGCCAAAGATCGAAAAACCATCCATAAAAACTTCAAGAAAGCGTTCGATCATATCGAAAAGATGCCAAGCATACATCGTTGAAAAACCGCAGAAGCATTACAAAGTCTGAAAGGCATACGTCGATAAGCGAAGGTACCGAATGGACATGTGAAAGTCATTTTCCTTAATCTTCGGGAGCGATTGGAATTTGGTTATATCTGAAATAACCATCAAGAAAGTAATAGAATTTGTGACCGGCTAAGTGTTCGAGTATTTGATCGATGAAGGGGAGAGGAAAGT
Organism: Allium sativum; assembly: GCA_030737875.1. NCBI lineage: Eukaryota > Viridiplantae > Streptophyta > Magnoliopsida > Asparagales > Amaryllidaceae > Allium > Allium sativum. Next base: position 538,352,995 of record CM060926.1, read on the forward strand.
AATCTTTGCGTGTTGCGGTATTTAATTTGCGATAATCGATGCAAACGCCAATCTGTTTGAGTACGAGTTGGAAGAAATTTGTTTTGTTTGTTTGTGTCAAGGGTGAGTCCGGATTTTTAAGGAACGACATGAATGGGGCTGACCCATAAGCTATCAGAAATAGGATAAATGATACCATTGTCAAAGAGTTTAAGGATTTCTTCATGAACTACTTCTTTCATCTTAGGGTTAAGCCTATGCTGCGCCTCGCGAGTGGGTTTGGCTTCCTCGGTTAAGTGAATACGATGTTGAACGATTGCGGGGTTGATTCCCTTAATGTTAGAAATGGACTAACCGATTGCATCTTTGTTTTTATAAAGGGTCAAAAGTAGAGAAATTTCTTGATCACGAGTTAAATTTGAATAAATTATGATAGGGTAAGTGTCGTTATCACCTAAGTAAACGTACTTGAGGTGATCGGGAAAAGGTTTATGGTCTAACTTTGGTGGTTGCTTGATAAAAGGACTTGGTTAAGATTCGGACTCAACTGAAAGTAATTCAAATGGAAGCGTGTATTTGACTTCGTTAGAAGCGTCTTGGAATAATTTTTCATACTTGGCTCACGTTCATCATTATAGATCAATTGATTTGTTTTCGAAATTTTCGGGAATGGCATTCATTTCCAAAGTTTGATTGCATGATTCATTTGATTGACTTTCAGGATTGAAAATATTAAGATCTAAAGTCATGTTTCCAAAAGTGATTTTCATCGAACCATTGCGACAATTTATTAAAGCATTTGAAGTAGCCAAAAAGGACGGCCTAAAATCAATGGAATTCGACTCATTGGATTATTCACGGGTTGAGTCTCCAAAATGATGAAATCAACAAGAAATATGAATTCCCCGACTTTGATGAGTATATCCTCGATTTCTCCAACGGGTTTTTAATTGAACGATCAGCAAATTAAAGAGTTATTCTCGTTGGTTTAAGTTCACCCAAGCCAAGTTGTTGGTAGACTGAATAAGGAATCAAATTGACACTCATACCTAAATCAACTAAGCATTTGTTAATTGTTTTATCTCCTATCGTGCATAATGCCATAGGACATCCAAGATCTTTGTATTTAACGGGGATCAATTGGGTCAAGACTTCGCTAAGTCCGGTGGTTAAGAAAACTTCCTTGGGTACATGAGTGTGTCGTTTTTGGGTACACAAGTCTTTGAGAAATTTAGCGTAGGTTGGAACTTGTTGAATGATGTCAAGAAGAGGAATGTTGACTTTCACTTGTTTGAAAATTTCCAACATGTTTTCCATTTGGTTCAAATGTTTCTTTGGACGAAGACGATATGGAAATGGAATACGAAACTCAATAGGTCGGTCTACTTGAGTTAGAGAAGAATTAGACTCTGAATTTGGATCAGGGATGGACTCATCATTTGGATTAGAAAAGCCGAGAGGAAGATCCGGTACATTACTTGGATTTCCAACTTGATTATCGATTTTCTTACCGGATCGTGAAGTCGTGATAGCATTTAATTATGTAAGATTTTTCTATCTTGAACAATGTGGACTTGGTTCGAATTTGGATTTTGGCTCCTAGGGTTTGGAACGGGTTGGCTCGGGAATGATCCTCTTTCCTGTTCTCTTAAAGAGGTGGCTAATTGACTCATTTTCATTTCTAGTTTTGCGATTGATTGATTCGTGTTTTGCATGTATGAGTTTAGATGGTTTGCATTTTGATTGGTCAACTTAGTAAGAGCTTCTAAACTTTTTTCCAGGGAGGTCATTCGTTTGTCGTCTTGGGGAACAAACGATTGTTGCAGTTGGTTTTGAGAAGGTGGCGCAAAATTTGGAAATTGATTTTAAAAAGGAGCACTCGAAGGATTATTCGAAATTGGTTGAAAAGGGGGTCGAACCAAGTTCGAATTAGGGTTGTTTTGGGTAAAAAAAAATTAGGATAGTTTCTTCAACCAGGATTGGTTGGGGAGAATGGGTCGTTCCTAAATTTATTAAACGCATTGAGTTGTTCTAACGAAAGTGGGAATTGATCGAAAATGTGGTTAGGATCGTCACATTTGTAACACGAAGGTTGAAAAGCTTGAGCTTGATTCATTTGATTTGATGAAAGGACGTTATCAAATTTGTTAATATCACGTTGATTTTCGCTTCTAAGGCCATTGAAGATGAAGATCCTACTGAATGAGTGTTTGATCGGGAATAAATTGATTTCTTTTTAGAACGTTCCGATTGAGATGATTTTTGGCTAAGTTTTCAAGAAACCAAGTGGCTTCGTGATCTTGCACTAAAAAGTTTCCTTGGCATATTGATTCGAGCATGGTTTGAGAGTCATTTTCAACTCCATTGTATAAAATTTGGCAAAGATTCCATTTTTCGAAATTGTGGTGTGGATATTGGACTAAAAGTTCTTTAAATCTCTCGAAATATTTTGAAAAAGATTCACCTTCAAATTGATGAAAATTAATGATTTTGTTTCGAATTTTGGACAGTTTTTCCAAGGGGTAAAATTTCTTAACAAAAATTTGAACAAATTCCCCTCACGTTCCAATCGAATTTAAGGCAAGCTATACAACCATTTTTCGGCGTAATCGGTAAGTGCAAATGGAATTAACCTAAGTTTTGCTCCATCGTCACTTAATTGTTGAATTTCATGGTTGCACAAACTTGTCCAAATTTGGTTAAGAAAATGTAAGGGTCATCACGTTCAAGATTGCCAAATTTTGGAAGAATGTTTATGTAGCTAGAGCAAATTTCAAACTGATTACCCGTTGGGGCAGGCAATATGATGCAAGAAGGAATAAAAACTCGATCGGGGAATATTCTGTCCATAAGAGTTCGAGGAGGGTTTTGTTCACCCATGGTTGAAGAAACATTTGTTCGAACCAAACGATTAGTGGAAGGGTCACGTGTCCAACGATTCGTAGATGGATCGTGAGTCCAAATACTCATGCACTAACGCGAAGAATAAGAGAAGAAGAGAAAGAACAAATTTGAGAAGTGAATAGAAGTGATTTTTTTTCAAAAATAGAATTGGATTCGATTTTTTTTTGGGTTTTTTTTTGTTTTTTCTTTGGAATTTTTGGATAAGAGAAAAAGGAATTGATTTACAAATGAAAATGATATTTTTTTTATTTTTGATTTTTTTTACTTTTTTTTGTTTTTTATATATGCTTGAATCTAATGCAACTAAATGAATGCAAGAATTAACTACAAATTTTCTGTCCTTAGTGGCTCCTAACGCAAAATTATAAAGTAACATGTTTGATTACTTAAAACAAAAGATTTCTCAGCCAGTTAATGGACAGTAGTTATCGGTGCATCAGGAATCACCTTAGAAATGCAACCGAAGGTTTACGTACCTTCATAGTAATAACCGATACAATATTTACGAATCACCGTAATATTTATAAGCAGCTATTTCTCTGCCGTAGTCTAGACACCAAGAAATTATCCATTCCAAATATGTCAACTATCACAATATAATTAAGCCCTAGATGAGCCCGCGACTCCCTTAAGTCCAATGTCTAACCGTTATTATTAGTCAAATTCTATGATGAAATGCAATTTTCTGGGCTAAGGAAGGGTAATGAACTCCCCACCTTATATGAATTGAGGTGTGCCCTTAAGGAAAGAAAATAGAATGATATGAATGCAAAACAGAAATTAAACATGTATTAACAATGCAACTACGAATTAATTTTTATTTTGTTTTTGGATTTTTTTATGCAAATGCAACCAAAAAATAATGCGATTAAAATAAAGGGGCTAAAACACGATACCCGAGCGTGCAGAATTTATGAGCAATTTTTTATTAAGCGGTGGTTTTTTTAGCAAGAAAGCGAAGAAAAGCGATTTCAGCAAATCTAAGCAAGCAAACAAGTCCAATTCGCCTTTTTCAACCTGAAAGAGTGGAGACGATATATAAACAAGTGATAGGAAAAGTTTTTTTTTTTTGAATGAGTGAAATTAAAACAAAAGGAAATTGGATTGATAACAAATCGATCAAAAATCAAAGAAAATGATTTTCTTAAATGGGAATTAACCAAGAAGAGGAAGAAACAAAATAAAGATTCAAAAGGAAAAAGAAGATAAAATAAAAAATAAAAATCCCAGTAGCCAACTGGTAAGCCTAATACCCACGAAATTAAACCGACTTCAGTTATACACGTCAATTCCTCATCTCCTATTCCAGAACTTGGAATTTCACAAAATCAAAGTTTAACATCTCATAATCGCAACTTAAAATTAAAAAACGATGAGATCTGATGTCGATTTAGTTTCTGGTTTTGAGCAAAGATTTAGGTGGTTTCTGATTGCAGAGTTTTCGAATTTAGTTAGGTGTCATCTGGATTTCGATTTGGGATTCGGTTGTAGGGTACTGGTGATTGAGGTGAAGGGGTGTTGCTGGTCTGCGGATGATCTGTAGCTGGGAGTAGTGAGCAAAAGAGCAAATGTACGAGGTAGAAAGAAGGTAGTGATCGGGGATTGTGAGTGAGCGTGGGTATTGAGGAGATGATCGTTCGAATTTAGTGATTTTAGGGTAGCGGATTTTGTGGTATGCTGTATTTTGATAGGGAGGAAAAGGGGCTGTGAATGGGGGTTTATTGGTCGGGGAGTATCGCTTCAGTTGGTCGAAGAGATTAAGGAGGAGAAGATAATTGAGTGAATGCAGTGAAGTAGAAGGAATGTGGAGGAAATATGGTTGATTGATCTTGAGTGGAAGATGAGGTTGATGTCAAAGAAGAGGAGTTGTCACTGTGGGTGAACTTAAAGTTGAAAGAAGTTTGGTGGATTGTTCAAGTTGTGTTGAATGGTGTTATGGTGCTAGCAACTTGCAGTGTAGATGGATGTGTATGGAGGGTTGTTAGATGTGGTTTGAACTATGTATGAAGTGTGAAGAAAGCAATTTTGTGAAGTGTGCAGGTAGCGTAGCAGTATTGTTGGTTTGCATAAAGGGAATGCAATGTAGTGCTGACACGAGTAAGACTGGGATACCGAGACTAGAGTAGGTTAGCAGGTGTGTTTGTCATTCGTATGGTTTGATGAATGGGTTGAGGTGCTGTAACAACCCGAAAATCTATACTATTTGAATTGACTGCATACAACTCACGTCCAACCCAAATTGCCCAAAAAAATGAATCATTAATAGAAAGAAGTTAGAGGATGAGAAATAGAAAGAAGTTAGAGGATGAGAAATAGAAAGATAGAAAATTAGAATAGAAGGAAAGCGATAGAAGATCGAACTGAACAACAACACAGAACCTCACAATCGCAGCAGAATAAAATATAATATATAGAATCACCTTTGAAATACAAACCGTATTATTACTTACATACATCATCAGAGTACATCACATATACAATACAACGGAACAAAACTCTAAATATCTAATACTGAAGCCTCCTGCTCCAAGCTCCTCCAGATAAATCTGTAAGATCCTGAACTATTGGACTGCCCGCACAAATTTGGGCACCCAAGAGTTTAGGGAAAGCATAGAAAAAAAACTCTAGGTCAGTCATTGGACTGGTGTGAGTAAACGATTTAAAAACAGTTTAATTTTAACTTTCAAAAACCTTTTGAAAGAAAATATAATCATAATACCGATCCAAGACCGATCCATACATAAATATGGATGGTTTTTACCTTACGATAACCCAAAACATTTTTGAAAACAATGTTATTATGATATTATGATAGTGTCTAAATACAAATAAATAGCAATCTTGTAGAACGCTTGCATCTCACGCTCTACATATATAGTATACAATCAAAACCGCGGGCGCTTATTAGAAATTGTATTTCGACTATGACAAGGTATGGAACCACCTGTCGATAGTGTATCTCTAGAGGGGAATACACTGGGTTCAACAAGAACGTCTTGCAACCTGACTCACACATGACCGACCACTCATTTCGCTTGAGTGTATCGAATATATTGTCACCAACGATTGGGAGCTACCCACCGTTTCTTGAAAGGGACAGCATCAAAAGGTTTTAAGAAGCAAATGGAATTTCTCTAGATAGGCGACAATACAGCCTAATGGGAGCGACCCACATAGCCATGCTAGCTGCCCGATTTTTGTCATTTGCCGATTGTGAGGCTTGAGGCTGAACTTACCCTTGGATGTAACACGTCTTCATTCACTTTGAATGCCACATCGTCAAACCATCCAAATCACAAATTGATTTCCCCAAAAATACCACAGATATAAAGCTAAGACAAACGAATTCCTCCGCCACCAAATGTAAATACGTTTGAAGAGATCAACTTACGCAATTTGTTAGGCATACTTTGCCAGACATTCGTCCATACAAGTTGTCCTGCTACTGGACAAACCGAAGGCACTATTCTGTAAATCCACCTTAGGCAATTTCTACCTAGGATTGACAAAATAGCCCTTTCATAACACCGTGTTCTATGATCTTCAAAAAATCTCTGACTTGAAACGTATATATCGAATCAAAGTGGAATTTAAATTCCGGTCTCTTCGAAATGATAGCGATAAGATCCAAATTTGATAGTCGGTTATTTAACTATCAAATATAAAATAAAATAAATAGATTTATTTACATTTGATTTCTTAAGCCTTATTTAAATAATCTTTAAATATTTCGATACAATATTAACTTTGTTTATATATTCATCTCCAACACTCATTTCGAACATAAACTAATACAAATTATCAGATAATGATGAAATCGATCAAGTTGGGATATTTTAATTATCTCTCAGACCTTGAGTCGAAATCATTCTCATCGTCAAGATTCGCAGAAGTTCGATGTCCAAAACATTTGACAAATCATAATTTGTAAATCCAATTTGATTTCCAAATCTTAAACCATTTCAAATTACATTGTTGTTGTGAAACATTCATCAATTTAACTTGGTATTAAATCAAGGGAATTTAATCCCAAATGATCGACTTGTTTTCCTTTTCTTTTTAAACTAAACTATCGTCTTTACTTACTCAATTAAAAGGTTAGCTAAGTTTTAAAAATTCCTTCTAAGATAATTTATCTACATTTAAACTGCTATTTAATTACACCATTAACTTATCAAAATTGGTACTTAAGTTTTCACAATTCATTTAAGGAAACGAATAGTTTAAAATGATCCTAGTTAATATTTCCTTTTCAAATTAATAATAAAATTACTTTAAAATAAACCACTTAATTGTTCCTTAAAAATAATTTAAATCCGATTATCAAAACTTAAGTTCATTTCTGAGTTACTTTACAGAAATATAACTTAGCAGTCTCAATAGTATATAAAAGTTCTTATGACAGACAACATTCAATTTATGAACCCAATTTGCACACACCAACATATAAATACAATTTAATATTATCAACTGATAACTGATAAAATATGTCAAACTGATATAATAGCAGAACAATGTTTATTTCTACTAACACGTATTCATACAATTCAGTCACGGTGTTTATTTCCACTAACAGATATCAATAAAATATTTAATTACCATTAACTTAATTAAATACAAATAAATAAATCAATAAATTAAATAAACAAACAATTAAATAAATAAACAAACAATTTAGTATTTACTGCGTTATAGATTTTTATTGATCAGTAGTTTATGCGTTAACTTAGTTTATGACTAAATGTACATTAGATTTATTTTAACGATGGTTAGTATTCCCATTTACTTCAAAAACTTCAATTTATTTTAAATTAAAGTATTTAAATTTGATAATTTCGTTAAGTTCGTTTGACTCAATCACACACACACTAGCCAAATATATTTCGTTGACCTCACTTAAGTTATACACAACCATATACATTATTGTATTTCCCATGCATCAAATTTAACCGCCTGCATACAAAAACTAACACAGCGCTCCTTTCTTTTCCCCACTCCCATGGTCCATTCATTCCTTTCCCCTTGATACTATTGTTACTTTACGTTTTTTTTTATACTGCTGTGTCGAGGCCCAATACCCATTACCTGACCCACGCAATAAAACTCACACCCACCTTTCTGATTCCCTTCCCAAGGAAACTCACGCATGCAAATTTGTCTACCTGCGCCCATTCTTCTTGTGTCCCTTTCTTTATGTATTTCCATTCTTTCTAACTGTGCTTTTCAGTTACCAGTTCCTTCCTAACCCAAATTCTCAAAACCTCATGCTCCATACATTTATCCGCCCCCTATTTTAATGCATCAATATGGTGCATCCAGCTTGCCCGTTATTTACCCCTATACTTCCTCTTCTCTCCTTAGTTTCTCTCTTCACGGTTTGTCTATTCTTTCGTTATATATATATATATATATATATATATATATATATATATATATATATATATATATATATATATATATATATATATATATATAACGTGCTGACCTTCCCAGCAAACCTTCCAAACAACGCAAGTGCCTACCAATGTTACCACCCTTTTGTAGAATCGTGCATCCCCTGTTTCTGCTACCCATTCTTTTGTTTTTTTTAATACACAAGTAAATTCGATCAAAAACATTCACTGCATATAACATATGGTCTGAAATCGTTTGCCCTCCATCATATGACGACCGACAAGAGGCAAGAACTAGTAACATGCTCTGGTAAAGATGGTTGTACTAGCAGCAGTTCTACTGTCATATTAGTTCGACCAACTTCTTCTGATCCGAAGAGATCATTCTAGCACAGCTAGTTGATCACATCATCATTGTTCCGTATACAATCATATGATGCTACTCATTTTCGACCTCGGTGTTGACTATAAAACTTGGAAACGCAATTGTAATGTCCATCAAATATGGAAGGGTCGTGTGCAACACATTCTTTTGTCTCCTTTCATTTCATTTCCCCTTTCTCTGTTTCGTTTCATTCTACTTTTGTTCTCTTCTTTGTTTTTCCCTTCTACTATTTCCAGTTTCTTGTTTTCTTTCTTCTAGTTTTGTTAATACACGTTTTTGTTATTAGATGGTTCCAAGATTTGAAATCTGTTGATAATATTTGATGGTTCTAAGGGTTGAAATACACGTTGTCAACTGGCCGTACATATGGAATTTTTGTTGAGCATGAACATCCCAAATTCATAACTTTAATTGCAGTTTCATAGTTAGTATATAATTTGACTTAACTCAAATTATTTTCCCGGTTTTGCTTATGATGATTGAACATAAATTGTATGCAGACAGCATGACACTTTAGAAAGCATTATCAATAAATATAGAAAGTAGAATGCAAGTTTACTTATGGTGTTGATGTTAGCATCACAAAAGCCGTGTAATCCATAGGCATGATTCATATATATATATATATATACTCCTTTTGGATCAACCCACAAGCTCACGCATCAATCCCCCTGCACCCCTTGCCAAACCCACGCACGACTTTCCCTCAAACAGTTTGTCAAATCATTGACCTAAATGTACTAATATTGAGATTATGGATTATTTTGTTCTTCCAAACATTTGTTGTCAAAGAAACAAGATTTTATATCTTGGTTATATGTATAAATCATTTACAGTTCTCACTTATTTCTAGTTTGCCAGGAAGATTATATAAACTCAAACCCATACATTAATACACACCAATGCATGTCATTACCCAATCAGTAAACAAATGGGGGTCTTCTTACTATTTTCAGCTACTATTTATGTTACTTTCTATTCTTAGTTATCCCATTCCAAGTTAGAGTTAAGTATGAAAGGCCACTTTAATTCATTCACATGTACATGCAAAAAAATAAAACAAAGGGAAACATTTACTCACAAAACAAAGCTCCCCTGTTTTGATTTGTGTCCAGTTCCATTTAGTACTTCTTATAGTAATTATGATTTTATTCAAAACATAAATGATAACACACTATCAGATGCATAAATGAGTATATATATAGGTTTGAATCCAAGGAAATCACAACATGGAATACTTTTAGAAAAGAGTAAATTTGTTGTGTTTACTCACCACTATCAGTTTATGCCTTTCCATTCCTAGGTTTAAGCCTTTAAGTCCAAACATTTATCCACTTATGCTCACTGATGTTGGCTTTCAGGTTTCCAAGTTTTAGTCGCTCTCAGTTTTTTAAGCTTTCTTGTCTGCCATAGTTTTTGTTTTCAAATTCTCGGTTCGTTGCTTCAGATTTTGTGTGTGTGCTCAAGAGAGGTATACATGGTATTTATAGGGTGAAACACATAATAACTATTGCCTAGCTTTAGCCATAACATGACAGAGTTTAGACTGTCTGCATTTTGATGGAAGTGATATTGTGTTAAGTCTTTTCCTATTTAATCTTCCAGCTATGTGTATCCCAGCTATGTATTAAATATACAACCAATCTGCTTGCACATATATTTACTGCACATGTTTTAAAATGCTTTAAACTTGATGATTAACTCTTAAGAAATATACACTAGTACCTCGATTACATAGGCTGTCACAACTTCTAGTACTGGAAATGAAAGTTTGCTTAGTCTTGCTATACATGCACATGGTTTGGTCAGGCTATATGTACATAAATAGCCTGTGCCAATAGGTTCTAGCTAGTTCAAATTCCATCTCAAGACAAGAAAATGCACTGCAGGTGCACATTCTTATGGGTTGAAAATGGTGGTGCTATGACTGCCTATCTAATGGGAAAAGACATGTGCAGAAAAAATGTAGAAATTTTGGTTGCTTGCACATGTATTTTGTACTTGTTGTGTAGAAGCCATGTGAAGGAAATGAAAGCAAACTTTAGTTCCCCAATATGCATGCCTAGGTTGTCTATATAAGATGCATATACCTTAGTTGTTATTAGCTGTGAAGTAATACTATCTAATGCTTATTTTATGCAAATTCTATATTTATATAAATTTAAAATAAGTTTTTAAATGCTACGATAAATGTTAGAACCACATTTACTTGTATTTACCTATGTTTTATATGAATATAACAAGTTAATATACCCATAGGATTTTAAATAATAAATAATTAATATTCTAATTTATTTAATCAAATAAATCACTGAAATAATCCATAATAAATTGTATTACAAATTCCATCAAAACCCGGGACGTTACAATCTACTCCCTTAAAAGAATTTTGTCCCCGAAATTAAAGAGTAACGAGGAGATTATAGTTATATTTATATTCATAGACAAAACACATACATTCATGGGTCATCGCTTCACAATTCAAAACACACAAGCTACCTACCAAACAATTTATAGCAATCAAAACATTCGATATATCAATCACTAGCTATCAAACACAGCCATTTCATAACTAAAAGTATCTATCACTTACACTTGATATCATTTTCATTTATTGCTATTCTTTAATATTCATCAGTCCCTGACCGTAAATCGGTAAGAAAATAATCTTCTGAGTATCGACCCCGAAGACCGAAATCAACATCAGACCAGTACTCAAAACATCATTTAAGTCAACCAATCTCCATTTAGTTTCCAATTTCTTAACTCCATTTAAATTTTCAAATTCCAAAATCCAAATTTCCAGTTTTTATTCAAAACATTTTTGAAATCACATATCTTGATATCATTTTAAATTTAGAACCTTTGAATTTCCCAAAACATCTTGTTTCTCAAACAATTCCCTAATTTATCTTATTTGTATATCTCTTGCTTATACAAATTCAGTTTGGTTATATAAACAACTATTTCAATGTTTATAATCCTATTTGATTATAATAACAACCATCGACACATCTATATAATATAATAATTTCAGAAAAATTATTCTTTTATAACAAAATAAAAGTTTGGGCAAAATTCTTTCATTTCATCAGCTTTTAAAACAATACCGTGTAACAGCCCTGATTTTTGGGGTTAATTTTAAAATTTTATTTTAAGAAATTTTAATGAATGAATATATTTAAAATCATTTATTTTAAATAATAACGATGAAAAACTTATTTTATTTCGAGCGCGAACTTGAAATTTATATCAAATCCATTCCGAGCCTGAAAACGGCGCGGTAATTTCAGATTTGAAATTCCAACTTTGAAAAATTGTATAAAATAAAATATAAATCGGGATTGGACGAAACAAGAAACGCTAGGACCGTATTGAAAATATCTTTCCAAAGAGTTTCAGAAATTAAGATTCCAGTTTATAAATGGTAAGTTATGAGAAAATTAAATTTTCAGAAAAACGCTATAGAATTCGTATATATTATATATAAGGCCCGAAACGTAAAATTTTTGCAGAATAAGGAATTAGGACCCGAAACCATCTCCATTGGTTTTAGAATGTTGTTTACATATAAAAATGACTATAAGAACTTATATTTTTGAGTTTCGGAAAAATTCCACTATTTTTGGTATTTTTAAAATATTAAAATATACACCTGAAAAATAGAATTTTTGCAAACGAACTCCGAATTCGACGAAACCAGTTTCTATGGATTCGGAATATTAAATTAAGGTAAAATTCTAAAATTTATAATTTTTGAAATTATTTTGTGGCCTGTATAATTTTTACAGTGGAAATACAGCCTATTTTCAGACTTCGGAAATTTATAATAAATTCATACGGAATCGGAAAATTACGAAATCAGGTTCGTTGGATTCGTAATGACCTGAAATAATTATGTTTAAAATTTGATTAATTTTGAAATCAGCATGTATTTATAAGAATTTTTGAACTGTAGAAAACAGTTGAAAATTGAGTAATTGGGCACATAATGATATTTGGGCCCAAACCAAAATTAAACCCATGGTATATATTATCTTTTTTCTGAGTTTTAGGGTAGAAATTCGAAATGCACAGCAGCCACTCTCTTTTCCATCTTTTTTCCTCAATTTCCATGGCGGCTCCCTCTTCCTCTAAAATTCATAAAAAAATAAAATCTCTTCAAACCATAGCAAATTATATGTTTTCTCGAAGGTCTCGACGATACGAAGCTAATGGTTTAGTCGGTTTTGTCAAACAGCGCTCGGATTCGCCGGAATCTCGTCTTAAAGCTCGCTCTTTTCGAAATTCAGAAACTCAAAACGTAAATCAAGAAATTCCCGTGAATCGAGGAAGAATTAGACGAAGTCACGAACACGGAAGTTCTTCGTCTACGCAAGACGAAGATGCTCAGAAAATTTCAGGCAGTTTGGAGGTGTGAGGCGGCCTGTGGGACCCGCAAGGCGAAATCCTTTCTAGGCGATTTCCCGATGATCGGAGAAGCTTTAGGGGCGGCTCTTTCTGGTGGTAGTGCGTCTCGCCAAGACGAAGACATTGGCGGTGGTCCCGTGGCGTCAGCTGGCCCGAGGCAGCGGCAAAGTGCGGTCAAAGTTCGGCGGTGAACAGTGTTTTTCGGTCAACGGGCTGAGGTATTTTCTATTTTATTTTTAAATTATTTAATTAATTTCCAGAACTTTAAAATTGCATAACTCACTCATACGAAGTCGAAAATCGACGATTTCAGGTGCGTTGGGATCGTGGCGACGAGATGGACGCGTGGACACTAATTTTGTCTAATTCTGAGACAGTGAAATTTTTAGGTATTTTTCACGAATATTAATTAATTATTTAATTATGTCCAACTTTAATAAATCATAACTCTCTCGTACGAGGTCCGATTGACGAACCGTAAATTGCGTTGGACTCGTCTTTCCGAGCTCTTCGCGATGGCGTAGACCAGAGCTGAATCCGAGACAGTCAAATTTTCAGCAAAAATCAATATGAGATTCTATTTTATAATTTATTAAATTTAAATTATTTTTCTTGTGGTTTTGATGTTTGTATGTACATGATTGTGGATTGATGATGTATGATGTCTGTTTGAGAATTGGTGATAGTTGTTTGGGTTATTATGGACAAATTGTTGTTGCATACACTGTTGATGAAATTTGTTGAATCAATAGAAACGATGTACATGATGTAAATGATAAATTCATTTTTATTTATTTATTTAAAATGTATGGAAATTTATATTTAAATAAAAGTTACAATTTTCATTGTTGTTCAGAAAAAATGAAACTTTGTTTATGTTTACAAAGATTATAACTTTGAATGGGATTAAGAAGATTACAACTTTGTTTTTGTTCTAAAAAAAAAATTTACAACTTTGTTTGCGTTTTTTTTATATATAAATTTGAAACTTTATTTTGTTTTTGAAAAGAACAAACTTTATTTTGTTTATGAAAAAGAACAAAACTTTGTTTTGTTTATTGAATAAAAGTTCAAACCTTATTTTGTTTTGTTTAAAAAGAACAAAACTTTGTTTTGTTGGTAAAGATTTAAAACCTTGTTTTTGCTTATAAAAGACTGAAATTTTGTTTTGTTTATAAAGATTAAAACTTTGTTTTGGTTATAAAAATTTCATCTTTATTTTGAGACGATTATAATAAATAAAGTTTTGATATTTATTTTAGAATAATTAAAATTTTGACTTTTAATAAAAGATTTTATTTTTATTTTAAGTTAGATAAAGGAATATATTTTATGGTGAATTTGTGTCATTAAATCAAGTGAAATAAAAAGGGCAATACCCAATATGTGAACATTGTTAAATTGTGCAAATTGTCTATGTTCCATTTATGCACCTGTATACACTGCCATTTACAAGCGACCCTGGCTTGTTTATGTGAGTGAACGATCAATTTTTACACATCGTCCAGAAGCACAGTTTATTTTAAATATGTGAATTGTGTTGGCTGAAACCCCACACGGGTCAAGGGTTGACTTTTGAATACACGTCACCCTTGGAATAATTAGAAATGCACTTTGGATGGATGTTCTGAAATTGTTATGTAATTAATGTTTGATTTTACGTATAATTAAATTATATGGAAATGGTGGGTCTCATTCCAATTTTGAGTAAAGTAATAAATATGCAAATTAATGAAATAAATTGGAAGTTGAAGTATTTAGATGATTTAATTTTCCATTTAAAAAGGAAATAATAAAGAAGCTTTTGAATTGACAATATTTCCTTCGAATGAAGGAAATAAATGCCCATTTATTATTCAATTAATGATATTAATTGACGCTTGAATTAAGTAGATAAAAACCTTTAACATTTGGAAGGTTATAAACAAATTATTGGAATTAGTAAATCACATTCCAATTATATTAAGAAGATTATAAATTGAAAAGATTACTTTTTATGTTAACATTAAAAATGGAAGATGGATTTCAAAATTTGAAATGTTTTTAAATTGATTTCATTTTAATATTGAAATGGTAGGTTTTAATATCACAAATTAAAACCGTTTTTTTTATAATTATTATTAATATAATATCATAATAATATGGAAAGTTAATATGTATTGAAATGGAATAATAAAGCTTTATATGAAAGAATATTTCAAGTAAGGAATGATATTAAGTAGTAGGATATTTTAAAATATAAAATATTTTAAAATAATATTCTTGGATAATATTTATAAATAAATTTTTTTTAATTGTACCTGGACACGAGGTTAGGTCACATTTATGGCGGAAGTCTGCCCGGAACCAACCGGCATATCCAGCAGCCATAAATGTTGGGCCTAATGTGAGAGGTCCAAGTGCGCAAATACGAATTGGGTCAAGACACGAGGTTAAGCCCAACCTGTGGTAGAAGTCTGCCCGGAACCAACCGGCATATCCAGCATCCACAAGTTGTAGGCCTAATGTGAGAGGTCTGGCCCGCTATTAAATAATAAAATGTAAAGATAAACATAATAAATGGATAAGGAAAATGAATTGGGCCATTCGGTCCATTTAAAAAAATAGTAACTCCATTTTAACCCGTATAAATTATGTTATACATTTTATAAAGGAAATCGAAGATGATTAATATTTTTTTTAAGATTAAGTGAAATACTCTGAAATAAATGATGTCTAATTATATATATTAAATGAGAAATTTATGAAATTTAAATTTGGGTTTATCGTGAATTATGTTTTAAATAACATTTATTCTTTAACCCGAATTTATGATAGAATTAATTCCCTAAAAATTGAATAATCATTTAATAATGACTTTGGAAGATTAAAACTAAATAAGATTTTAATTAAATCTTTAATTAGATTGAAAGGGAATTAAGTAGTTAAGATCACTGAATTAAGAAAGTGATCGAAAATGGAAAATGAACCATAAAGCAATGAATATTTTCATGTTATAAATGAATAAATGAATGAAAACATGAAATGGTTATATTATTTATATATTTTGTATAAATGTAAGAATGAAACTTTTATTTACATTTCGCATGTAAATAAAAAGATGAAAAAAAGTAATGAAATTTTTATTTACATTTCGCATGTAAATAAAAAGATGAAAAAAAGTAATGAAATTTTTATTTACATTTCACATGAAAATAAAAAGATGAAAATAAGAATGAAACTTTTATTTACTTTTCACATGAAAATAAAAAGATGAAAATAAGAAGGGAATTTTTATTTACATTTCACATGCGAATAAAAAGATTTAAATATGAAATGAAACATGATTTAGAAGCATGAACCGCATATGAAAATTTAACATGTTTTAAAAAGCATGAAGTCGCATATGAAATGCATAATCAAGAAACCGCATATGAAATAAAAAAATTCATGTTTAGAGTAGTATTACTGCATATGAAATGAAAGGCAAATCTTGAGATAGCATTAATATATGTATGATATTCAAACATACTTAAGGTTTGTGCTACCATATTAAAAATAAATATATTTTTAAGATCATGTTCATATAGTAAAAAATGAACATATTTTTGATGTCGTGTCTATATATATTGAAACAAGGTCCTTTTTATTTGAAAAGAATTAAACGTTTAAAAGACTTTAATTGTATATATGTTGGCTTTAATGAAATGAAATAAAATAAAATATCATTTTTATTTTGTATGATTGTTGAAATAAAAAGAATAAATTGTTGAATTATAAATTCTTTGACACGATAAATGAATGGACGATATATTTATATGCATGAAATGAATGGACGATATATTTATATGCATGAAATGAATGGACGATATATTTATATGCATGAAATGAATGGACGATATTTATATTTATAAAAGAATAAATAACGATATAGAATGGTTTGCAAATTTATATATGCGAGAATTATTTGGAAAGTCCGAGTTTACTCTCATTCCAAATAATGATACGACGTTCGAAGAGTTGAAGACGGTGATTGAAGACCGACGATCTTCACATCGAATGGGTGTGTTGCTATTGAGACCCATGATGGGAGTAGCTACCCTGAAGGGGCGACAGTAGTAGCCATCCGGACGTAGTGTTGATTGCACGGTTTTGGCTTTCGCTCAAACCCAGAGCATAAGCGCGTAAATGGATTGTATGTCTGACATTGTATTCCTTTATACTGTATTCGTTGATCTCTGCTTAACATATATCTGTTTGGTGTTTTACACCCTTCTCTGAGACGTATGAGCTCAGAGGTTATATGTTGGTAGAAATCAATGGTATGGTATGGATTGACGGTGTGGCATGCTAAGATGCATATGATCAAGGCTTTGTTGAAAAGCAGGCCTTGTGGGATGATCAAAGCATAGCCTGTTTAGGCATAGCTTTGTGTATAGCGTGACTTCACGAGCCTCACACACCGGCGGAGTCTAAAACGGGAGAAGGGAACGCAGGGAGAGCAGCACGTTTCTTTCTAGCTAGAGTGGTGTCAGTGACCTACCAGCCCTGACATTTTACTTATGTGGATGATGGAATGAGGCGCCTCGGATAGGTCCTATAGGATCGGGAAACGTGTGTTCAGGAATTGCCAATCCACGAAGCTGTATGTGTGGACCGGCCCTGCAGGATCCAAGGGTTAACTGCGGGTAATCCTGAGGCATCAGCTAGAGTGTCTCGAATCGGTAAGGAGCTCCTCCCTAGCCTTGACTCAGATGGAAATCCAAATTCCAAATACGACCCTTGCGGTTTTGATTGTATTACTAGTATGGAGGCATAGCATATGGTACCTATGCTTCCTAGGATTGATACATTTACTTTGAAATGTTTTAAAACATATACACACTAATAATAATATCGTTTTTATCGTATCAAGCATGTTTGACCATTATAAGGTAAAACCCTATCCTCCGGTTTGCGTTGCATTGTGTGATGGGACTTGGGTCTTATGATGGTTTCATTTTTCTACAAAGCATTGCGTTGTTTTGACGATTTACTTAAATTATGCACGGCAATCCATTGGAATAAAACCCGTTCCGCTTTAGCGGCGTGGTCCGTGGATTTGCCTTATTACTATTAGTTATATTAGTTAAGAATTCTCACACCAGTCCCACGACTGACCCGTTGTTGTTTCCACTTTTGCAAACTCGGGTGCCCTCTTTTCCACACGGGCAGTCGAGTAGCTTTTTGCAGATATTTATCTCTTTAGCAGGATCCTGGATTGAAGCTCAAAGCTGTGTCCGGAGCATAGAAAAGTCTTCCGCTGTCTTAGTTATTTTATTTCCGCTGCACTGTATTAAAGTAATGTAAAATTATCTTCCGCTGTAAATTTATTTAATGTACTCTGATATATATTCTGTACTCTGATGTAACATTTATTATGATGTTATAAAAGTCTGCTGTTATTGTTCTGATGTTGTTGTATTCCCAAAGTTAACGTATGCGGGAATTGAACGGTCTTGGTCGATTTAGCGGTCGATTAAGTCCGGGCAAAATCCGTATCGTTACATACCGTGTCGAATCATTTTGTTCAAGTGTTTAGAAATACTTTTCGATACAGTGTGCACCCTGCATCGACCAGAATTTTTAAACCACTAGACAAACCAATCAACACAATATAAAAAAAATTATATCAATTAACAAATACGCGCTCATATATATACACTCAAGCTCAATTTAGGGTATTTTTAACCCCACCTCTATTGAGTCACGCCACAAAGCCAAGGTTACTACTCAATCTTCAGCTCTGATACCAAATGTAACAACCCAAAAATCCATACTATTTGAATTGACTGCATACAACTTACGTCTAACCCAAATTGCACGAAAATAGGAATCATTAATAGAAAGAAGTTAGAGGATGAGAAATAGAAAGATAGAAAATTAGAATAGAAGAAAAGAGATAGAAGATCGAACTGAATAACAACACAAAATCTCACAATGTAATATATAAAATCACCTTTGAAATACAAACTGTATTATTACTTACATACATCAACAGAGTACATCACATATACAATACAGCGGAATAAAACTCTAAATATTTAATACTGAAGCCTCCTGCTCCAAGCTCCTCCAGATAAATCTGTAAAATCCTGAACTATTGGACTGCCCGCACAAATTTGGGCACCAAAGAGTTTAGGGAAAACATAGAAAATAAACTCTGGGTCAGTCATGAGACTGGTGTGAGTAAACGATCTAAAAATAGTTTGATTTTAACTTTCAAAACCTTTTGAAAGAAAAGATAATCATAATACTGATCTATACATAAATACAGATGGTTTTTACCTTACGATAAACCAAAACATTTTTGAAAACAATATTATTCTGATATTATGATAGTATTTAAATACAAATAAATAGCAATCTAGTACAACGCTTGCATCTCACGCTCTACATATATAGTATACAATCAAAACCGCGAGCGCTTATTGGAGATTGGATTTGACTACGACAAGGTATGGAACTACCTGTCGATAGTGTATCTATAGAGGGGAATACACTGGGTTCAACAAGAACGTCTTGCAACCTGGCCCACACATGACCGACCACTCATTTCACTTGAGTGTTCGAATATATTGTCACCAACGGTTGGGAGCTACCCACCGTTTCCCGAAAGGGACAGCATCAAAAAATTTTAAGAAGCAAATGGAATTTCTCTAGATATGTGACAATACACCCTAATGGGAGCGACCCACATAGCCATACTGCCTGCCCGATTTTTGTCATTTCCCGGTCGTGAGGCTTGAGGCTGAACTTACCCTTGGATATAACACGTCTTCATTCACTTTGAATGCCACATTGTCAAACCCGCCAAATCACAAATTGATTTCCCCAAAAATAGCACGGGTTTAAAGCTAAGAGAAACGAATCCCTCCGCCACCAAACGTAAATACGTTTGAAGAGATCAATTTACGCAATTTGTTAGGCATACTCTGTTAGACATTCGTCCATACAAGTTGTCCTGGGACTGGACAAACCAAATGCACTATTCTATAAATCCATCTTAGGCAATTTCTACCTAAGATTGACAAAATAGCCCTTGCATAACGCCATGTTCAATGGTCTTCAAAAAATTTCTGACTTGAAATGTATATATCGAATCAAAATGGAATTTAAATTCCGGTCTCTTCGAAATGATAACGATAAGGTCCAAAATTGATAGTTGGTGATTTAACTATCAAATATAAAATAAAATAAACAGATTTATTTACATTGGATCTGCTAAGCCTTATTTAAATAATCTTTAAATATTTCGATACAATATTAACTTTGTTTATATATTCAGTTGAAAACATAATTATTAATTAAACAACAAAACACTTATTATCAATCTTACGTGATAATCTCACTCTCGAATATTCGTTTTATAAATGAAACGATATTCATTTCTAACACTCATTTCAAACATAAACTAATACAAATTACTAGATAATGGTGAAATCGATCAAGTTGGGGTACTTTAATTACCTCTCAGACCTTGAGTCGAAATCATTCTCATCGTCAAGATTCGTAGAAGTTCAATGTCCAAAATATTCGACAAATCATAATTTGTAAATCCAATTTGATTTCCAAATCTTAAACCATTTCAAATAACGTTCTTGTTGTGAACCATTCGTCAATTTAACTTGATATTAAATCAGGGGAATTTTATCCAAATGATCGACTTGTTTCCCTTTTCTTTTAAAACTAAATTATTGTCTTTACTTACTCAATTAAAAGGTTAATTAAGTTTTAAAGCATCCTTCTGAGATAATTTATCTAAATTTAAACTGCTATTTAATTACACCATTAACTTATCAAAACTGTTACATAACTTTTCACAATTCATTTAAGGAAACAAATAGTTAAAATGATCCTAGTTAATATTTCCTTTCCAAATTAATAATAAAATTACTTTAAAATAAACCACTTAATTGTTCCTTAAAAATAATTTAAATCCGATTATCGAAACTTAAGTTCATTTCTGAGTTACTTTACATAAATATAACTTAGTGGTCTCTACAATATATAACAGTTCTTATGACAGACAACATTCAATTTGTCAACCCAATTTACACACACCAACATATAAATACAATTCAATATTATCAACTGAAAACTGATTAAATTATGTCAAACTGATATAACAGCAGAACAGTGTTTATTTCTACAAACAGGTATTCATACAATTCAGTCAATCAAATATATAGGGGACGATGCTTATTTCCACTAACAGATATCAATAAAATATTTAATTACGATTAATGTAATTAAATACAACTAAATAAATCAATGAATTAATTAAACTAACAATTCAGTATTTACCGCGTTATAGATTTTTATTGATCAGTAGTTCATGCGTTAACTTAGTTTACGACTAATTGTACATTAGATTTATTTTAACGATGGCTAGTATTCCCATTTACTTAAAAAAATCAATTTATTTTAAATTGAAGTATTTAAATTTGATAATTTCGTTGAGTTCATTTGACTCAATCAAACACACACTAGCCAAATATATTTCGTTGATCTCACTTAAGTTATACACAACCATATATATTCTATTTCCCATGCATCAAATTTAACCACCTACATATATAAACTAACACAGATCTCCTTTCTTTTCCTCACTCCCATAGTCCATTCATTCATTTCCCCTTAATACTATTGTTACTTTGCGTTTTTTTAGTTTTATTATTATATTGCTGGGACGAGGCCCAATACCCAATACCTGACCCATGCAATAAAACTCGCACCCACCTTTCTGATTCCCTTCCCAGGAAAACTCACGCATGCAAATTTGTCTACTTGCACCCATTCTTCTTGCGTCCCTTTCTTTATGTATTTCCATTCTTTATAACTGTTCTTTTCCCTTACCAATTCCTTCCCAACCCAAATTCCCAAAACCTCATGCTCCATACATTTATCCGCCCCTATTTTCATGCATCAATATGGTGCATCCAGCTCGCCAGTTCTTTACCCCTGTACTTCCTCTTCTCTCCTTAGTTTCTCTCTTCACGGTTTTTCTATTCTTTTGTTTAAATATATATACATATATATATATATGTGTGTGTGTGTGTGTGTGTGTGTGTGTGTGTGTGTAGAACGTGCTGACCTTCCAAACAACGCAAGTGCCCACCAATGTTACAACCCTTCTATAGAATCGTGCATCCCCTATTTCTACTACCCATTCTTTTTTTTTAATACACAAGTAAATTCGATTGAACATTAACTACATATAACATACGGTCTAAAACCGTTTGCCCGCCATCATATGACGACCGACAAGAGGCAAGAACTAGTAACATGCTCTGGTAAAGATGGTTGTACTGGCAGTAGTTATATTGTCATATTAGTTTGACCAACTTCTTCTGATCCAAAGAGATCATTCCAGCACAGTTAGTTGATAACATAACCATTGTTCCTTATACAATCATATGATGCTACTCATTTTCGACCTCGGTGTTGACTATAAAACTTGGAAACGCAATTGTAATGTCCATCAAATAAGGAAGGGTCATGTGCTACCCATTCTTTTGTCTCCTTTCATTTCATTTCCCCTTTCTCTGTTTCATTTCATTCTACTTTTGTTCTCTTCTTTGTTTTGCGCTTCTATTATGTCCAATTTCTTGTTTTCGTTCTTCTAGTTTTATTAATACACGTTTTTGTTATTAGATGGTTCCAAGATTTGAAATCTGCTGATAATATTTGATGGTTCTAAGGTTTGAAATACACGTTGTCAACTAGCCGTACATATGGAATTTTTGTTGAGCATGAACATCCCAAATTCATATAACTTTAATTGTAGTTTCATAGTTAGTATATAATTTGATTTAACTCAAATTACTTTCCCGATTTTGCTTATAATGATTGTACATAAATTGTATGCAGACATCATGACACTTTAGAAAGCATTATTGATAAATATAAAAAGTAGAATGTAAGTTTACTTATGGTGTTGATGTTAGCATCACAATGGACGTGTAATCCATAGGCTTGATTCACACACACACAAATATATATATATATATATATATATATATATATATATGTATATATGTATATATATATGTGTGTGTGTGTGTGTGTATATATATATATAGGTTTATGAAATCATTGGCCCAAATGTACTTATATTGAGGTTATGGATTATTTTGTTCTTCCAAATATTTGTTGTCAAAGAAACAAGGTTTTATATCTTGGTTATATGTATAAATCATTTACAGTTCTCACATATTACTAGTTTGCCAGGAATATTATATAAACTTAAACCCATACATTCATACACATCAATGCATATCATCACCCAATCAGTAAACAAATGGGGGTCTTCTTACTATTTTCAACCACTGTTTATGTTACTTTCTATTCTTAGTTATCCCATTCCAAGTTAGAGTTAAGTATGAAAGGCCACTTTAATTCATTCACATGTACATACAAAAACAATAAAACAAAGGGAAACATTTACTCACAAAACAAAGCTCCCCTGTTTTGATTTGTGTCCAGTTCCATTTAGTACTTCTTATAGTATTTTATGGTTTTATTCAGTCCACAAATGATAACACACTATCAGATGCATGAATGAGTATATATAGTTTTGAATCCAAGGAAATCACAACATGGAATACTTTTAGAAAAGAGGAAATTTGTTGTGTTTACTCACCACTATCAGTTTATGCCTTTCCATTCCCAGGTTTAAGCCTTTAAGTCCAAGCATTTATCCACTTATTCTCACTGATGTTGGCTTTCAGGTTTCCAAGTTTTAGTCGCTCTCAGTTTTTTTTAGCTTTCTTGTCTGCCATTGTTTTTGTCTTCAAATTTGGTTCATTGCTTCAGATTTTGTGTGTGCTCAAGAGAGGTATGCACGGTATTAATAGGGTGAAACACATAATAACTATTGCCTAGCTTGGGCCATAACATGACAGAGTTTAGACTGTTTGCATTTTGATGGAAGTGATATTGTGTTAAGTCTTTTCCTATTTAATCTTCCAACTATGTGTATCTCAGCTATGTATGAAGTATACAACCCATCTACTTCCACACATATGTACTGCACATGTTTTAAAATGCTTTAAACTTGATGCTGAACTCTTAAGAAATATATGCTAGTACCTCGATTACATTGGCTGTCACAATTCCTAGTATTGGAAATGAAAGTTTGCTTAGTCTTGTTATACATGCACATGGTTTGGTCAGGCTATATGTACATAAATAGCTTGTTCCTGTAGGTTCTAGCTAGTTCAAATTCCATCTCAAGATAAGAAAATGCACTGCAAGTGCACATGCATATGGGTTGAAAATTGTGGTGTTACGGCTGCCTATCTAATGGGAAAAGTCATGCGCAGAAAAATGTAAAATTTTTGGTTGCTTGCACATGTATTTTATACTTGTTGTGTAGAAGCCATGTGAAGGAAATGAAAGCAAACTTCAGTTCCCCAGTATACATGCCTAGGCTGTCTATATGAGATGCATATACCTTACTTGTTACTGAGCTGTGGAGTAATACTATCTAGTGCTTATTTTATGCAAATTCTATATTTATATAAATTTAAAACAAGTTTTTAAATGCTAAGACAAATGTTAGAACCACATTTACTTGTATTTACCTATGTTTTATATGAATATAATAAGATAATATACTCATAGGATTTTAAATAATAAATAATTATTATTCTAATTTATTTAATCAAATAAATCACTGAAATAATCCATAATAAATTGTATTACAAATTCCGTCAAAACCCAGAATGTTACAGGTGTTGGTTTGAATGTGTTAATGTGTGAACGGTGAGTTTCAAGTGGTGGTGCGTTGATGAACTGGTGAAGTGATGGTGGCAATATAGAGAAGGCAAATGTTATGGAGGTTGCGACAGGAGTAGTGAGTAGGATCTGACGAATTTGCAGGTTTGTGGGTGAATTGAGAAGGGTGATGGCTAGTAGGAGGTGAGTAGAGTTGGCTGTTGATTGTTTGGAAGAGGTTGGCCGAATTGTTGAGAAGAGAGAAACATTTGGTGGTGAATTTATAAAGAGGTAATGAGAAATAGAATATGTAACCAGTGTTGTTTTGAAATGAAATAAAATGATACTGTTAAAAAGAACTCTGGATTGAGAGTTGCAAAACACAATGAACAAGAAACACAAGTAACTAAAACAAATGCACAAAACAAACCAAGACACTAAGGAAATTAACAAACAACAAAAGCAAGTATTTTTTTTTAGAAAATGAAACTGAAAGGTTGATAAAACAGAAAATGAATGCACACTAATTTAATCAAAACTGAAAAAGAATGAGTGAAAACTCAACAAGCTAACTAAGAAATGATCACAAGGAGTGATAGACAATATAATGTAAACATTGAACAAAGCGTGACATACAAAAAATGCAGACATAATTTTTCTTTTTTAAATTAAAGAAAACTGAAACAAAATGCAAACGGATACACACCAAAGACACAGCAAAACAGAAACAAAGGAGATGGTATTTTTTTAGAGATAAAAAATAAAGGGAAGCTACACTAAAACGACTAAACATACAAACAACATGAAATCAAACAAACAAAATAAAACTCACAAAACAAACAAGACACAAACAACACAACACAATTTTTTTTTAATAACGAAGAACAACAAACTAGAAAATTAATTAGAAGAATAAAATCAAAATAAAATTCCTTCCCTGGCAACGGCGCAAAAAACTTGGTTGCAAACATAAATTCTATATTAGAAAACCGTCAATAAAATGTAATACACCGCAAACGCATGACGTACAATTGTTAGTACAGAGCGAGTCCGGGTCGATCCGCAGGGAAAGAGCTAATTTCAATCTTAATCAAATTAAACCAAACTTTGGATTGTTTTAACTAATAAATACTAGAAACTAAGTTGAGGGTTAAATATGATATTAGAGAGAAATTTAGAGGTAAACCCCCTCTCATATTTATGTAAATTAACAATCATACGATCTATGATCTCTATTTTTAAGTGGCATAAATGTTGCATTTATCATAAGCATAGTTTATATATGTTATTGGTCAACATAACATAAATTATCAAACTATAAAACAACAATTAAATCACTCATTGTTCTCATGAAAATGAAAGCAAAGAAAAAATATTTTAAGTATGATTTATTCACTATTGTAAATAGTGACATAGATCATTAAATTTTGTTCTTGCTTCTATGTCATAATAAAAAACCACTTAGCAAATATTGATGTAATTTGTGTTTACATTGAATAAGAATAGCTCATTTGCTTATGCAACATAAACTATCAAATCTACTTGTATAAACTTACATCAAAATCCACTACCATGAAGCACAAATTAAAGAGATCACAAATCATACAAATGTTGAACTTACATAAAATTAGAGAGCTTCGCTACTCTTAAATTTAGGGGCTTAGCTACTAATATGTGTTATCATATTAACAGACGTAAGTTTCAACATTGGAAAAGAAAGCAAAATGAAAGAAAAACTAATTAGAACAAGAAAATAACTAAACTAAGTGCATCTAAATAGATCTAAACAATGAACAAAAAGTAGAGAGCATGTAAATAAATCTAAACTATGAACATCAAGTAGAGTATAGAAATTAAAAGAGACGTAGAGAGACATAAAAGAAATAGGCTTGAAAGTCATTTTTATTTATTTGATCATTTACACTTTCATATGCTAAAAAAGGGATCCAAAATTTATGAAACAAAGGGGTATATACACATGATCTAAAACCCTAATCACTCTCCTTGGGAATAACCCAAAAGGCCCATTTATGAAGCTTCTAATTGTCATTAGCCACTAATAAGTCATGTATAATGCATGAGGCCTTTTGTCTCATTCAATTAGTCTTTAATATAAAGCTTAAGAGCAAGTAGGCTAGTTGAAAGTTGCGGGCCTCCACTATCCATGAAATGAATTAATTCTTTGCCTCCTCTTGTGTATATGCATGCTTTCCTTCATATCTTCATGTGTATATATCATTTGTGCTCCAAAATTCCTACAAGAGATAATTACAAAGAACAAGTAAATGCAGTCTCAAATTATAACATGCACATTTTACCATTTAAAACCCCCAATT
Organism: Allium sativum; assembly: GCA_030737875.1. Lineage (NCBI taxonomy): Eukaryota > Viridiplantae > Streptophyta > Magnoliopsida > Asparagales > Amaryllidaceae > Allium > Allium sativum. The sequence goes on from CM060926.1 coordinate 538,380,141, forward strand.
GAGTGATGACTTTAAAACATTTAAAACATGGTTTGATCATATAAAATACCCAAAAATGTTCACTTATTTAACTAATCAAAAATAAATATGTGAATATAAATGTGCATTTTTACGTGCACATCATAAAGAATATAGTTACCCATTTTGGAATCACTCATAAAATCATATAAGATAATGGATCACAATTCGAGAGCGAGGAATTCACTTAGTTTTGTGAGAAAAATGGAATCGTTAAAAGTTTTTCCTCAGTGGCACACTCAAAGGCTAATGGAGCTGTGACATCCCACGTCTGCTAATGTCACTCACTAAGGGAATGCATTAAGTTCCGTGAAAAGTTATAGGTAATCAGACACAAAATAATTACAAGACAGATATAAATAAGATAGCAGTGGAAATTTAAATTTTTATTTCAATAAAAATACCGTGGTCCACAATTTCATAAGTCACAAAAACCATTACAACAAAATAACTTATGTCTTGCATCATCAGAGTACATAAGTAAATAAAAAACATAATTCCCCAAATGAAAGAGATAAGCCATAATAGAGACAAGAACTTGAGCTATACTTTAGAAATAGCTCCTAGCAAGGTGATATCTGAATCCTGACTAAGCCTGGGTGTTTCCTCCCTGTGAACCTGGGGGAGGGGGGAGAAACAGAAGAAAGAAAGAGAAACAAAAAGGGTCAGACATAAAGTCTGGCGAGTCTAGTAACTTTTAGCCAGTAGATAAATAAAAGTAACATGATAGGCATATAAAGTGGATAAGGGAAATCACTCCATAAATGGTAGGTGTGACAAGGTAAAGATAAGGTGTACATGCCTCACTAATGATTTCTCTACACTGTTACTAGTATATCCAGAAAGAGATGATCCCTCCAACTATAAGGTGGTAGATTTAGGTATACGTCCAAATGTATCCTAACTAATACCCTGATCGATCGGCTCCCTAACCCTCGTAGATACCTTGTGATGGTCCCACATTTGGAGGTATCACTTCCTAAAGTGGCAACCCCTCGTCGTAACAATATGCACAACCATATCTACAGGTGTCACGGTCGTCTTATCCCCCTCTGCCCGGCTCATGTACGCACATGGCCCGGTCGGTTTGCGCCGCCCACACCGTCCTCCACGTTTGGATCTCTTACAATCAGTCAGTAAGCGTGCCCCTTCTCTGCATAGTACGTAAAACTTTGTTTGATACCTACTCCGGGTTACTGACTGAAATGGGCCCCACACAATATGATACAAGCTCTCCCCTTTGTCTTGTATCCTTCACTAGGTTTTCACTGACTATGTATACCACTAGGTGTCTTTAATTACATAGCCTTATTTACTTCTTCCGATTATGCTTACCTATAGGTGTCTTTAATACATAACCCCTAAACTTCCAATCGGTTATGCTTACCTATAGGTGTCTTTAATTACATAATCCTATTACTTCTACAAGTTATGTTTACCCTAAGGGGTGTCTTTAATTACATAACTTTATTATTTCCACCGATTATGTATACCACTAGGTGTCTTTAATTACATAATCTTAACGGGTTAAGTTTGTGGGCCTATTACCCATCCGCTCTTCAGATTTACTTAACCCACCACTCAACCATGTTTACTTAACCCCCAACTTAAATTTAAGTTCATACAATCCCTGTGGATTAACTTTAGGTTAAGTAGTCCAATTCTTTACCATGTCCATTTATTGTTTCATAATGGGCCAGACCTCCCACATTAGGCCTACAACATGTGGATGCTGGATATGCCGGTCGGGTCCGGGCAGACTTATTCCACAGTTGGGCATAACCTCGTGTCATAGCCCGATTCGTATTTACGTACTTAGACCTCCCAAATTAGGTTTACCATTAGTGGCTGCTGGATATGCCGGTCAGGTACGGGCAGACTTATTACACAGTAGGGCCTAACCTCGTGTCATAAGTACAATTACAATTCCTAATTGTAATTACTACACATTCCATTTTTAATTAATTAACCCTTTTCTTCTATAGGTGTCAATACCTATTTTGCCCAATAATTTGAATTACATGTCCATAAATGTCCATATTCAAATTATGACATTTTTAATTAATTTACCAATTAATTAATCCTTTCCTTTTATATGTGTCAATACCTATTTTGCTCAAAAATTTGAATTACATGTCCATATTTAAATTATGCCATTTTTTATCCCTTTTTCCCCCGTTCCTTAACTAGCGCCCTCACAAAATTGGCAATATGCCCAGGCTAGACAATAGCCTAGTTATAAATGATAATAGGGAAAATAATGGGAATATACTAAAATGATCATCTTGGCATAAACATAAACTTGTATGATAATAAGGTGAACATACATACTAGCATGGACATGAAAATTTTCATCATAACAAGGTGGACATAAAACTGATGAACTATGATGTCACAATATCTAAATTAGCTATTTTAGATGTCCAATCGATTTAATTCTAACATGATAACATAGGATAACAATTTAGAACACATAAAATTGATCTAACGTGAATCATAAGGTGACAAATTTAGATCACATAGGACAGATCTAACATGAATAATAAGGTGAAATTTTTTAGATCTCTTAGGATAGATCTAACATGAATCATAAGGTGATAATTTTAGATCTCATAGGATAGATCTAACATGAATCATAAAGTGAAAATTTTAGATCTCATAGGATAGATCTAACATGAATCATAAGGTGACAAATTATAGAACAGATCTAACATGATAATTTTAGATCACATAGAATAGATCTACATACATCTGCATCATAGCATATCATAGAAGTTGCAACCCAAGATCCATAATGATAACATAGTTGAACAATTGAATTGGATCCAAAGAAATAGATCTATCATAATATAGCATGAGATCTACCAATAACATAGATTTAAAGTCTACAACGTATCCACATCACAGTCTTTCATAGTTTCACTATTATTTATCTAAACCTAAAAGCAACTAGAACTAACTTTGATTGGATTGCTAAGATGATAGAAAAGGTGCTGAGTCTATGTTTGAATCTCAGAATTTGATATGCTTTAGAAGAAGATGAGAGATCCTAGTTCAGTCTAGAATCCAGCAGAGTCCGGCCACCATTGCTTTTCTTTGAAGAAAACAAAGGATATGAGATATATCTATAGCTGTTGGGTTACAGAAATCGGATGCCACCTCAGCCCTAATGAAATTGGGTCAGGTCACGGGTCGTCACTCACTCGAAAAAGGCCCGAATACCTAGAAACTGTTCTGGGCGCACTTTACAGGTTGCGCCAGTGAGAAATTGCCTTAGCGCACTTGGCAAGTGCGCCAGTTATACCCGGTTCTGATTTTCAACATTTTATCGTTCGTAACTCCTTCATATGTTACCCATTTTACGTAAACTAGGTGCCTATCCTGACCAGAATTTCGAGACGGACATAATGACATAATCAGTTTCCCTTAATTCTTAATATTAAATTATTTATACTTTAATTTGTCTTCTTTAATGTCGTTAAAAATACGGGGTGTTACATTCTCCCCTACTCAAAGGATTTCGTCCCCGAAATCTTTACATTGAGAAGAATGCATATCCTTCCATCCATCATCCATCTACTCAACCATCAATCACTGGAATCCATTGTCCGTAAGGATTTCTAATGCTTTCATGAAAATATGCAAAAGTGTGTATATATGTCCTAACACTAATACGAAAATCAGGCGGTCTACTGATTCAGCTGACCTCCTTAATGCAATGTATGTTAGTGCCATGAATCCAATATGTATGCAAATAAGCCTATTATAACATATAAGCTCTACATGTGTGCGTACTCATTCATCCAAATGCAACATCCATATGCTAGTTCATCCATTTCCATCCATAAAAGAAAAGAAAATGCACACATATCCATATGCAGTATGAGAGTGACTGAGCCGATCGTAGTGCCTAATGTGTGTGTATATGCGTCCACAGGAAACCACTAGCAAACACTTGCATCCATCAAACATAACATGTTTCAAACACACGTTTATATCCATAGGATTCCTATCTAAAGGTCAAAAATACTATGGATAGGATGTACTCAAATGATAGAAACAAGTACTGATAAAGCTTTCGGAAAAAGGAGTTAAGAACATACCCTCGAAGAGAAAAGGGTACGAAGCACGAATCTTATCTTCGGTCTCCCAAGTCGCATCCTCTGAGTTATCTCCCCATTGTACCTTTAGCAACTTGATCTCTTTATTGCATAGCTTCTAAACTTCTGATCCCAGAATACGGTAAGGAACTCGCCTGACTGTCGCCTCCCGTTCCACTTTTGTCTCTTCCAATATACTCGACTCAACGACTTCTGCGGGGTCATGCAAGCACTTCCACAGATGAGAAACATGGAAAACATCATGAACACCAAGCTTTACTCTATAGGCCATTTGGCCAATCCTCTCGGTTATGGGAAATGGTCCAACAAACCTAGGTGCTAACTTCCCTACCGATCTGAAGCGAACCACATTCCTCAGAGGTTACACTTTGATAAAAACCAAGTCTCCTACTTCAAATTCGAGGTCAGTCCTTCTCTTGTGTGCATAGGATTTCTGCCTATCCTGAGCTGTCTTCATCCGCCGTGGAATAAGGTCAATCTTTTCGGATGTTTCTCTAACCATATCTGGTCCAAGTAATAATCTTTCTGTAGATTCCCACCAACAAGTTGGTGATCTACAGGGTCATCCGTACAATGCTTCGAAGGGTGTCATGCCGATGCTGGCCTGATAGCTGTTGTTATAGGAAAACTCTACTAAAGCAAGATGCTCTTCCCAAATCCCTTTGAAGTCTAGGATACACAGCCTTAAAAGATCTTCTAAGATTCTGTTCACCCTCTCCGTTTTCCCATCGGTCTGAGGATGATAAGCGGTGCTCAAACGCAACTGTGTACCTAATGCTTCTTGCAAGCTCTTCCAAAATTCGCTGGTAAAGATGGGGTCACCATCGCTGACGATGTTGGAAGGAACTCCATGAAGACGAACTATCTCTCGGACATAAATTGCTGCTAACCATGATGCCGTCCTCTTGCTCTTAACTGGAATAAAGTGAGCGCTCTTAGTGAGTCTATCTATCACAACCCAAATACTGGTGTTTCCTTTCTTTGATCTAGGCAAACCATCTATGAAATCCATAGAGATGCTCTCCCATTTCCATTGAGGAACCTCCAACGGATGAATTAAACCGCCAAGCTTCTTTTGCTCAGCTTTAACTTGCTGGCAAACTAAACATTGAGAAACAAATTCGGCCACATCTTTCTTCATCCCAGCCCAAAAAAAAACCCTCTTCATGTCCCTGTACATCTTATCACCGCCTGGATGAATGGTCATCTTAGAATGGTGGGCTTCTTCTAGGACTGCCTTTATCAAGCTTCCAGTTTGAGGAACACAAAGACCTTCCATCTTGTCGCAACCACCCCTTTTCATCTATGGCATATCTGCTGAGTTGACTAGAAGTCTCCCCTCTTCTGAGCTTATCCATGATGTCTAGAATCTGTGGGTCACCTTGTTGCGAAGCTCCTATCTGGTCCATAAGAGTCGGTCGTATCTCCAAGGATGCAAACAAATGAGGCAAAATATCGATGGAGGGTTTGAAATCGAAAGCTGATATGAACTCCAAGTTCTTTCTTTCCACAAACAGAGGACTCAAGTCCACCCTCTGCCTACTTAATGCATCTGCCACCACATTACCCTTGCCAGGGGTATAAGAAATCTCAAAATCATAATAAGCTAGAAACTCCATCCACCGTCGTTGCCTTAAATTGAGATCCTTTTGCAAGAACAGATACTTGAGAGATTTATGATAGGTGTATAACTCGAACTTCTCTCCAAGTAAATAATGACGCCATGTCTTTAATGCAAATACTATGGCAGCTAGCTCAAGATCATGGATGGGGTAGTTCTTTTCATGAACTCTCAGCTGTGTACCCCCATAACACACTACTTTCGGACCGCACCAAGCCCTGTACCGCATGCATCAGTGTAAATGGTAAACATTTTATTTCCGTTAGGTAAGGTCAAGACTGGGGCTGTTGTCAGGGCCCTCTTCAGTCGTTGGAAAGCATTGTCACAGTCTATATCCCATGAGAATGCCAAATTCTTCTTCGTCGGCCTGGTGAGTGGGGCCGATATATTTGCGAAGTCCTTAATGAACTTCCTATAGTAACCTGCCAACCCAAGAAAGTTTCTCACCTCAGTTGCATTTTAAGGAACCTTCCAATCTTGCACTGCAACCACCTTCGCGGGATCTACAGCTATCCCTTCTTTGGAGACCACATGCCCTAAGAATCTCACCTCTTTTCTCCAAAAATGACATTTGGAAAACTTTGCTTTAAGCTGATGGTCACAGAGAGTTTTCAAAACTTCTCTCAAATGTTGGGCATGCTCTTCTTCACTTTTGGAGAAGACCAAAATATCATCAACAAAGACTACCATAAACTTATTTAGGAACTCCCGAAACACCCTACTCATCAAATCGACAAAATAGACGGGTGCATTCTTCAGCCAAAAAGGCATAACTAGCCATTCAAAGAAACCGCCCGAAGTCCTAAAGGCAGTCTTATCTATGCTGTCCTCACCCACCCTCAATTGATGGAACCCCGTTGCCAATCTAACTAGGAAAATACCGAGGTACCAACATGCTGATCAAATAAATCATCAATCCTCGGATGCGGGTGCCTATTCTTCTTAGTGAGCTTATTCAGCTCCCTATAATCAACACACAAAAGAAGCGAACCATCCGCCTTAGTTGTGAATACCACTGGAGCACCCCATTCAGATATGCTTTGTTTTATAAACCCTTTCTCAAGTAGCTCCTCTACTTGGTTACTCAGCTCCCTCCTTTCCCTGGGAGCCATGTGGCGCACTGGTAATGCAATTGGCTTTGCATTATCCACCAGATATATGCGAAAGTCGATCCCACGCCTTGGAGGTAAACCTCGAACCTCATCAAAACATCGGAAAAATCCCTGATTAGTGGAACAGATTGCAGATCGTCGATAGATGCATCAAGAGACTCTAGGAAACTAGGCATAAGCGACCCTTGTGGGTCACACAAAATCTCGAGGTTCTCCCATGACAAGTTAGAAGCCTAACAACCCTCTTCTCACAATCTAGAATGGCACCTTACGTGGTAAGCCAATCCATTCCTAGAATCAACCCATAGCCCATAAACTCAAGCACATACGCGTTGTATTCAAACTCGACGCCTAACACAGATATTTTCAAACCCCAACAAATCATAGATAAATGAGTCGAACCACCAATGGGGTTTGAAACAACTACAGGATCTACTACCATACTAGTAAGTGCAGAGATTCAACTACAGAGCTTGATTTAAATGAATGTGATGCACCAAAATCAAAAAGTGTTCTAACAGGATGGTTTGAAAGAGAAATTAAACCTTCCACGAAAATTTTTCTACCTCTATCAGGAGCATTGGTCACGAGAGCATGCACCTGCCCTCTAGAATTTCCTGCCCTTTGACCCTATCCCTGTGATCCCTGTTTCTTCAGGCACTCTTTAGCAAAGTGTCCGGCCTCTCCACAGTGGAAGCAAGAATTCTTCCTTCACTTACAGTCTTTAACTAGATGACCTTCCTTCCCACAATGGTGACATTTTCTCTTATCCTTGCCTTTATCATTTTTCCCTCCTTTCTTCTGTTGTTGTTGTTGTTGTTGTTATTGCTGCTGCTGCCCTTTCTTGGGCCACACCTTCTTATTCTATGATGTCCCCTCAGTTTTTGTTTCCTTCTTTTCTACCTTGTACTCCTCATGCATTAGGGCCATATCGACAAGTTTTTCAAAAGTGGCCCTCATTGGAATATGGGACATAGCTAAACCATGCAGAGGCTCATTCAGCCCTTTAGCGAACCGCAAAACCTTTTTGTACGGCGTATCCACCAACTCTAACCGGAACCTTGCTAGCTGGTTGAATTTGTTCACATATTCTTTCACCATCAAGTTTCCTTGTTTGAGTACTAAAAATATCTCCATTTGCATGTTGCTTTCAGCTTGCGAAAGAAATTTCATTTCGAACCTCTGTCTAAAATCTTCCCAAGTTCCCACTGGACGTCCAGCTTGGGTGACTTCCCACCAAAAGGAAGCTTAGTCCTTCAATAGCCAAGCAGCTAACTGAATCTTTCTTCAGTCATCCACTTCAAAGATTACGAATAATTCCTCAGTCTCCTTAAGCCAATTCCGAGCTTCCACGAATATCTCATTCCCATGGAATGGCTTCCCTCCCATAGCACGGAAGTCCTTGCAGATCTTGGCGAAGTTATCTGCTTTTGTAGAGGGAGGAGGAATGACTGGTGCAGCTGGGGGAGGAACGTCTCTTTGGCCTTCGGCCGACGCTGTGGCCTCCAAATACCTATGGAACCATTCGGGTATAATGACGCCCTCTGGGATATTAGGGATGTTTTGTTCCCCAGACATGCTGAAAAAGGGAAAAGGAAGAAATTTAGATAAAGGACCGAAGGATACTACATATGGCTTTTTGGGGAATGTTTTTCAAAACAGACTCTTCTTTTTGAAAATGCTTTCTTTTAAAACCTTTTTGAAAATAATTTTCCAAAACTTTTATCTAATCTGGTAACCTTCAGCTTTGATACCAAGTGTGACATCCCGCGTCGGTTAATGTCACTCACTAAGGGAATGCATTAAATTCCGTGAAGCGTTATAGGTAATCAGACACAGAATAATTACAAGACATATATAAATAAGACAACAGCAGAAATTTAAATTTTTATTTCAATAAAAATACCGTGGTCGACAATTTCATAAGTCACAAAAACCATTACAACAAAATAACTTTTGTCTTGCATCATCAGAGTACATAAGTAAATAAAAAGCATAATTCCCTAAATGAAAGAGTTAAGCCATAGTAGAGACAAGAACTTGAGCCATACTTCAGAAATAGCTCATAGCAAGGTGATATCTGAATCCTGACTAAGCCTGGGTGTTTCCTCCCTGTGAACCTAGAGGAAAGGGGAGGGGGAGGGGAGAGAAACGGAAGAAAGAAGGAGAAACAAAAAGGGTCAGACATAAAGTCTGGCAAGTCTAGTTACTTTTAGCCAGTAGATAAATAAAAGTATCATGATAGGCATATAAAGTGGATAAGGGAGATCACTACATAAATGGCAGGTGTGACAAGGTAAGCAAGATGAGGTGTACATGCCTCACTAATGATTTCTATGCACTGTTAGTTGTATATCCAGAAAGAGATGATCCCTCCAACTATAAGGTGGTAGATTTAGGTATACGTCCAAATGTATCCTAACTAATACCCTGATCAATCGGCTCCCTAACCCTCGTAGATACCTTGTGCAGGTCCCACATTTGGAGGCATCACTTCCTGAAGTGGCAACCCTTTGTCTTAACAATGTGCACAACCATATCTACAGGTGTCACAGTCGTCTTATCCCTCTCTGCCCGGCTCATGCACGTACATGGCCCGGTCAGTTTGCGCCGCCCACACCATCCTCCACATTTGGATCTCTTACAATCAGTCAGTAAGCGTGCCCCTTCTCCACCTAGTATGGAAAACTTTGTTTGATACCTACTCCGGGTTACTAACTGAAATGGGCCCCATACAATAAGATACAAGCTCTCCCCTTTGTCTTGTATCCCCCACTAGGTTTTCACTGACTATGTATACCACTAGGTGTCTTTAATTACATAGCCTTATTTACTTCTACCGGTTATGCTTACCTATAGGTGTTTTTAATACATAACCCTTAATCGTCCAACCGTTTATGCTTACCTATATGTGTCTTTAATTACATAACCCTATTATTTCTATAAGTTATGTTTACCCTAAGAGGTGTCTTTAATTACATAACTTTATTATTTCCACCGATTATTTATACCACTAGGTGCCTTTAATTACATAATCTTAACGGGTTAAGTTTGTGGGCATATTACCCATCCCCTTTTCAGATTTACTTAACCCACCCCTCAACCATGTTTACTTAAACCCCAACTTAAATTTAAGTTCATACAATCCCAATGGATTAACTTTAGGTTAAGTAGTCCAATTCTTTACCATGTCCATTTATTATTTCATAATGGGCCAGACCTCCCACATTTGGCCTACAACATGTGGATGTTGGATATGCTGGTCGAGTCCAGACAGACTTATTCCACAGTTGGGCCTAACCTCATGTCATAGCCCGATTCGTATTTACGTACTTAGACCTCCCACATTAGGTTTACCATTAGTGGCTGCTGGATACGCTGGTCGGGTCCGGGCAGACTTCCACCACTAATGCAACCTAACCTCGTGTCATAAGTACAATTAGAATTCCTAATTGTAATTACTAGACATTGCATTTTAAATTAATCAATTAATTAACCCTTTCCTTTTATATGTGTCAATACCTATTTTGCCCAATAATTTGAATTACATGTCCATAAATGTTCATATTCAAATTATGCCATTTTTTATTAATTTACCAATTAATTAATCCTTTCCTTTTATAGGTGTCAATGCCTATTTTGCCCAAAAATTTGAATTACATGTCCATAAATGTACATATTAAAATTATGCCATTTTAATCCCTTTTTCCCCCGTTCCTTAACTAGTGCCCTCACAAAATTGGCAACATGCCTAGACTAGACAATAGCCTAGTCATAAACGATAATAGGGAAAATAATGGGAATATACTAAAATAATCATCTTGGTATAAACATAAACTTGTATGATAATAAGGTGAACATACATACTAGCATGGACATGAAATTTTTCATCATAACAAGGTGGAAATAAAACTGATGAACTATGATGTCACAATATCTAAATTAGCCATTTTAGATGTCCAATCGATTTAATTCTAACATGATAACATAGGGTGACAATTTAGATTACATAAAATTGATCTAACATGAATCATAAGGTGACAAATTTAGATCACATAAGATAGATCTAACAAGAATCATAAGGTGACAAATTTTAGATCACATAGGATAGATCTAACATGAATCATAAGGTGACAATTTTAGATCTCATAGGATAGATCTAACATGAATCATAAGGTGAAAATTTTAGATCTCATAGGATAGATCTAACATGAATCATAAGGTGACAAATTATAGAACTGATCTAACATGATAATTTTAGATCACATAGAATAGATCTACATATATCCGCATCATAGAATATCATAAAAGTTATAACCCAAGATCCATAATGATAACTTAGTAGAACAATTGAATTGGATCCAAAGAAATAGATCTATCATAATATAGCATGAGATCTACCAATAAGATAGATTTAAAGTCTATAACGTATCCACATCACAGTCTTTCATAGTTTCACTATTATTTATCTAAACCTAAAAGCAACTAGAACTCACTGTGATTGGATTGCTAAGATGATGGAAAAGGTGTTGAGCCTATGTTTGAATCTCAGAATTCGATATGCTTTAGAAGAAGATGAGAGATCTTTATTAGTCCAGAATCCAGCAGATTCCGGCCATCATTGCTTTTCTTTGAAGAAAACAAAGGATATGAGATATATTTATACCTGTTGGGTTACAGAATTCGGATGCGACCTTAACCCTAATGAAATTGGGTCAGGTCACGGGTCGTCACTCACTGGAAAAAGGTCCGAATATCCAGAAACTATTCTGGGCACATTTTACAGGTGCCTCAATGCAAAATTTCCTTGCCGCACTTGGCAAGTGCGCCAATTATACCCGGTTCTGATTTTCAACTTTTTATCGTCCGTAACTCCTTCATATGTTACCCGTTTTACGTAAACTAGGTGTCTATCCCGACCGGAATTTCGAGACGGACGTAATATCGTAATCAGTTTCCCTTAATTCTTAATATTAAATTATTTATTCTTTAATTTGTCTTATTTAGTGTCGTTAAAAATTTGGGGTGTTACAGGAACTGTGGAAGCCGCCAACAAAACCATAAAGACAATTCTTAAGAAACACCTATACCAAGCCAAAAGAAATTGGGCTGAAGAGTCGCCTTTAATGCTTTGGGCGTATAAAACCTTTGCCAAAATAGCAGCGGGACACACCCCTTTTTCCTTGACATATGGATGCAAAGCTATGCTTCCGGTTGAGGTCGAAATCCCATCGCATAGAAGGATAGCTTATGCGTTTGATCCCAATCAGGAATTAAGAAAGGAATCCCTAGACTTAATATATGGACTAAGAGATAAGGCTGCAATCAGAACAACTGATTATCAAAGAAGGATTATGAAGTACTACAACACAAAAGTCAGGACTAGAAACTTCGCAAAAGGAGAATTAATTTTATGAAGAGTCATGGCTAACACAAAGAACCCAATGGATGACCCTCTCGGCCCAAATTGGGAAGGACCCTTATTGAACCATCAAGAAATTATGCCCGGAACATCTCGACTGTGCAGACCCAATGGTGATCTTGTTCCGTGAATATGAAACTTCAAACATTTAAGACCATACTTCTCAACGATAAAGGAATAAGGAAAAAGACTTCCCACCAAAGATGGTCACGTAACCTAGGGAATAGAAACTCTTTCAGTAGCTTAAGAGAGACCGAAAAAAGGTCAAGCTGAAATAAGAATCAAATCCCTTATAATCACCAAAATTGATCAGGACGAGGCATCCCCTGGAGGGGGATGGTGTGTTAGTCTTTCTCCATGTCCAAATTAGAGGGGGCTAGGTTAAAGCATCAAAAGCGCAAGTGTAACACCCCACGCCCGCTAGGGTCACTCACTAAGGGAATGCCATAGCATCGGTGGAGTATTTTAGTGAATATAGAACAGAAAAATTACAACAAGACAGATATAAATAGTACTTGAAATTTTAAAACATCATCTCATAACAGCGGAAATAAACATGTCTGGTTACATCATAAAACCATGGTAAAAGTCAAGTACAATATCCATCAAAATAAAGAAGTACATAATCCCACTCTCTCATACAATAGCCAGAACAAAAGAAAAGATAATTGGATAACTGGAACTTTACATCTACCCAAGCTCCTAAAGACTGGAACAACAATCCGATCAAGCTCTACTACCGTTGGGATCCACCGTAGGACCTGAGGGTTGGGAAAAGGATAAAAACAACGGGGTCAGACATAAGTCTGAGTGAGTCCTATAACTTTAACAATACAATCATTAAAGTAACCAGAGAAGACATAAACTTGACCTACGGTAATATCTGGGGATGAATGGCTACACTAAGCAGCTTGGTAGACTTAGGATAAACTAAGATAACTGTCAGGACGCATCTACCCACCCAAGGATAATTACTAACTGCACCACACCAGTCATTCCTACTTAAAGGTTGATCCCTTCCAAGGACTTAGAAAATTTCCCCAGTAGTTTCATGTACTCCTAGCCCACCACATAGGTGTCGTCTGCCCCTATCTCCACTAGGTGTACTCAGTAATTCTTACCCAGTAGTTTCGTGTACCCCTACATAGGTGTCGTCTGCCCCTATCTCCACTAGGTGTACCCACTACTCCCCAAGCGATCGGCTCCCTACCGTAGATAGCCGTGCTGGTCCCACAGTGGGGTGTATCACTCCCCTAAAGTGGCTACCCAATACTAACGGTGCACGGCTTTATATCTACACGATGCAACAACGGCTTATCTACCAGCCCGGGCCCACACACGCATATGAAACCCGTTGGACTTGCGTTGCCACCGCTAACCCGTTTTGGCCTCTTATAATCAAGCCCAATATGCGTGTCCCGTCACTCGACATGGGTCGAGCCCACAAAGATACGTTTGGGATATTGGTTGAAATGGGCCCCCACAAGCTACCCACTTAAGCTTGTCAAATATCTAGTGTATCCCACTTAACCCTTTAATCATGTTTAATTACATGTTTCCACTTGGTTAAGTATTCTAATCGTATTTTCTATTGCCACCCAAGGCAACCCACTAGATTCCACATGCCACCCAAGGCACCCACTTAACCCCTCATGTCCCACTACATGCTACTATGGTTAAGTGTTTCTTAATTAATTAAGACCGTGATCTCCCATAAAGACCTCCCACATTAGACTGGCTGTTATGACCGCCTGGTTAAGCCGGTAGAATCCGGGCAGTCTTACGTCATAACAGAGTCTAACCTCGTGTCTTTACCTTAATCACGTATTTAATTTATGGCTAAGACCTCTCACATTGGGCTGCCATTTGTAGCAACTGGTTAAGCCGGTCGGGTCCAGGCAGTTTTACACTACAAATGAGTCCAACCTCGTGTCTTAGTCGATTAATTACACCTAATTAATCACCCCCATATTAATTATCCCTAATTAATATCAAGTTTTCCATAACATGGGTAGACCTAACTCAATAGGTAAATTCCCATGGGGTAGACCTAACTCAATAGGTAAATTCCCACTTATGGTAATTTATTTTTATGGTATGCTTAATCATACCCAATCATTCATTTATTAACATATTTACCAACCCCATCGTTCCCCACGTAAATCATTCTCATTACATGACATAATAAAGGGGAAGATCCATCACAAATAACATGGGTTTAGCATAAAACTTTGTCATGGGTTAAGAGTATGTCAACTTGCATATATGAGCATATATTAACCCAACTACATTTAGCCCAAACTTGCATATTATCATACACATGATTTGCATAACATGTTGCATATGAGCTTGCATATTATCATACACATATCTTGCATAACATGTTGAACTTGCATATAGGCATTCTCATAACTTGCATAACATGTTAAACATGCATTTAAGCATACACATAACTTGCATAAGCATTCACATACTTGCATAAGCATCCACATACTTGCATAAGCATTCACATACTTGCATAAACATGCATAACTTGCATATCACATAAATCTTGCATTTAAACATATATATGACTTGCATAAGCATCCATACACTTGCATAAGCATGCATAACTTGCATTTCACATTAAACTTGCATTTAAACATATACTTAACTTGCATAACTCACTTTGTTAAACATGCATAATTCCACTCATTAAATATGCATAAATCCACTTGTTAAACATGCATAAACCAACTTGTTAAACATGCATAAATCAACTTATTAAGCATGCATAAACCAACTTATCAAATATGCATAAACATAGAACAACATAGAGTAACATATCATTATAAATGATTCAAACTCACTAATCCGCATTTAAGACCATAAGTCTCATTACACCCAATCTACTTACTTTAACAATTGATGTTAAAGTGATAGAAACTCACCAAATCCAAAATTAACCAACTTATGAAGAGGGATTAGTTGCTAATTATGAAGATGGTGATGATTAGAGAATGATATGAGAGGGATTAGCTTGAAACTTCCTTCTTAGATTAATTGAGACTCCTTCTAGGATTTAATTTGGCGGCATGAGGCCTTCATTTCTATTTTTAGTATGGATTAAGGTAGGTTTAGGGTGTATTTATAGATTAGGAGAGTGTTTTAGGCCCTTAGATTAACCCTAGATTAGATTAGGACCCTTAGATTTAGGAAATCTCTAGAACCAGCCCTCCTAGCCAGCCTGAAACCCAACCTGGTGCAACCTGGTGCACCCAGGTTCAATGGACGGCGCGCCCCTGTCGACAGGCAAGTCGACAGGCATGTCGACACCCCTGTCGACAGGCCTGTCGACAGCCCTGTCGACATGGGTAGGGCGGGAATCTTCCCGCCTGACCCCGCCTGTCCCATTCCACAATCTGAAATTTAAATCTTTAAATCTGTTTTTAGCTCTAATTTTTCTGCAAACTTCTTTGGGCCATAACCGGGCCATACGGACTCCGATTCTCGAAAACTCGGACTCTATTTCGCGTATTTTTCCGAGACGAACGCAATAACGCAGCCCGTTACCCCCAATTCCCACGTCTGAGATTATTTATCATGTAATTAGTGCTTTATAGTATTAACTGAAATTCGGGGTGTTACATTCTCCCCTCCTTAAAGGATTTCGTCCCCGAAATCTCTAAGCCAAGGAGAATGCCTATCCTACCATCCAAACAACCATCTACTCAAATCATCAACCACGGGCATCCATTGTCCTTAAACAGTTTCTAATGATGTATGAGCATATGCAAAAAGTGTGTGTATATGTTCCCTATCTAATGTATGAACATATGCAAACCATGATAGTGCCATGCATCCATTATGTATGCGAGAAAACCCTATCGACACATACAATATCTACATGAGTGCACAATCATTCACCAAAATGCATCATCCATGTGATAACACAACCATTATACATCCATAAATATATCTTCCTACACACAATTTTATGCAAAATGCAACATGAAGTGACTGAGCCGATCTAGTGCCTAGAGTGTGTGTATATGCATCCACGAGCAACCACTAGCAAACACTTGCATCCACTTGCATCCATCAATCATAACATGTCTCAAACACATGTTTCAACCATAGGTTTACCCTATCTAAAGGTCAAAGGTACTAACGAGAAGACATACTAAAGATAAGATAAGTACTAGACAAGCGATAAAGGAGAAAGTAAAGACATACCCTCAAAAAGAAATGGGTACAATGAACGCATCTTCGCTTCCGTCTCCCAAGTCGCGTTGCTCTCATCTTCTCCACATTGCACTTTGACTAGCTGAACCTCTCGATTCCTCAATTTCCTAGTCTCTGACCCAAGGATGCGAGTAGGAGCTCGTCGAATCGTCGCATCACGCTCAACCTCTACATCTCTAAGCAAGCTCGGCTCTACCACCTCTGCGGTCTCATGTAAGCACTTCCTCAGATGTGATACATGGAATACATCATGAACACTACTAAGTCTGTCGGGCAGCTCCACCCTATATGCCATCCGTCCAATCCTTTCCTTGATAGGAAACGGCCCAGCAAACCTCGGTGCTAACTTCCCAACGGATCCGAAGCGAACAACATTTCTCAACGGAGATACCTTGACAAAAACCATATCCCCAACCTCAAACTCAAGATCCGTCCTTCTCTTGTCCGCATAAGATTTTTGCCTATCTTGCGCTGCTTTCATCCTTCTTCGAATCAAGTCAATCTTCTCAGAAGTCTCCCTAACCATATCGGACCCAAGCAAGATCTTATCCGTAGATTCCCACCAACATGTAGATGATCGACAAGGCCTTCCATAGAGAGCTTCGAAAGGAGCCATACCAATACTGGACTGAAAGCTGTTATTATATGCGAACTCTACCAATGGAAGATGCTCTTCCCATGTACCTCCAAAATCTAAGATACAAAGCCTCAAAAGGTCTTCTAGAACACGATTCACCCTCTCAGTCTGGCCGTCCGTCTGAGGATGATATGCAGTGCTCAGACACAATTGAGTCCCCACTGCTTCTTGCAAACTTCTCCAGAACTCGCTAGTGAAGATAGGATCTTGATCACTTACTATGCTAGAGGGTACCCCATGTAATCGAACTATCTCTCGAAGATATACTGAAGCTAGCCATGGAGCAGTCCTCTTACTCTTCACAGGTATGAAATGGGCGCTCTTAGTAAGTCTGTCTACCACCACCCAAATTCCTGTATTACCCTTCCTCGATCTGGGTAACCCGTCAATAAAATCCATCGAGACGCTATCCCACTTCCATTGCGGAACCTCCAATGGGTGAAGCAACCCACCTGGTTTCCTTTGCTCCGCCTTCACTTGCTGGCACACCAAACATCGAGCGACATACTCGGCCACATCTTTCTTCATACCGGCCCAGAAGAAAACCCTCTTCATGTCTTGGTACATCTTGTCCCCACCGGGATGAATGGTCATCCTAGAACGGTGTGCGTCATCAAGAATAGCCTTCCTCAAACCCTCGTCTTGCGGTACACAAAGTCTACCGTCTCTGCGCAAGTACCCCCTATCGTCTAGGGTGTACCTACTCAAATGGCTGGACGACTCCCCCCTTATGAGCTTCTCTACTAACTCAACCAACTGTGGGTCGCCCCTCTGTGCTTCTCCAATCCGCCCCAAAAGAGTAGGTCTAACTTCCAAAGAAGCTAGCAAACCGGGTACATAGTCAATGGAAGGTCTGAAATCAAACATCGAGATAAACTCCAAGTTTCGTCGTTCCACGAACAATGGACTCAAGGACAACCTCTTCCTGCTCAAGGCGTCCGCCACCACGTTACCCTTGCCAGGGGTATACGCTATCTCGAAATCATAGGATGCTAAAAACTCCATCCACCTTTGCTGTCTTAAATTTAAATCTTTCTGAGAGAATAAGTACTTCAAAGATTTATGGTCAGTGAACAACTCGAATCTCTCACCAAGAAGATAATGGCGCCAAATCTTAAGCGCAAAAACAATAGCGGCCAGCTCTAGATCATGGGTAGGGTAATTTTTCTCATGTGTCCTCAACTGCCTTCCACCATAGGCTATTACCCTTCCCTCTTGCATTAAGACTGCGCCAAGTCCTGTCCCACAGGCATCGGTATAGACAACAAATGGCTTGCTCCCATCTGGCAATACTAAAACTGGAGCCGTGGTTAAAGCTCTCTTTAACCGTCGGAACGCATCATCACAATCTACGTCCCATGTGAAAACAAGATTCTTCTTTGTTAAGCGGGTTAATGGGGCTGATATTTTCGCGAAGTCTTTGATGAACTTCCTATAATAACCCGCCAACCCCAAGAAACTTCTTACTTCGGTAGCATTCTTCGGAACCTTCCAATCCTGAATTGATACTACCTTCGCGGGATCCACAGCTATCCCTTCTTTGGAGACCACGTGCCCCAAGAACCGTACTTCCTTCCTCCAGAAGTGACATTTAGAGAATTTAGCCTTAAGGCTATGCGCTCGAAGAGTCTTCAACACTTCCCCAAGATGTAAGGCATGCTCTTCTTCACTCTTAGAAAATACTAAGATATCATCCACAAAGACCACCACAAATTTATTAAGGAACTCCCTGAACACCCTACTCATCAAATCAACAAAGTATGCAGGGGGCGTTTGTCAACCCAAATGGCATCACCAGCCACTCATAGAAGCCATCCGGAGTTCTAAAGGCAGTCTTGTCTATGCTATCCTCAGCCACCCTCAACTGATGAAACCCCGTGGCTAAGTCCAACTGAGAAAATACTGAAGCGCCAACCAACTGATCAAAAAGATCATCTATTCTTGGCAATGGGTGTCTATTCTTCTTTGTGAGCTTGTTGAGTTCTCTATAATCTACACAAAGTCTGAGGGACCCATCCGCCTTCGTAGCAAATACTACTGGAGCACCCCACTCCGATATGCTCCGTCTTATGAACCCCTTCTCAAGCAACTCCCCTACTTGCTTATGGAGTTCCCTCCTCTCACGAGGAGCCATGTGGCGCACTGGTAAAGATACCGGTTTAGCATTATCCACCAAATATATTCGGAAGTCAATCTCCCGCTTCGGAGGTAAGCCCTTCACCTCCTCAAACACATCCGGATATTCCCGGACCACTCTAACAGATTGCAAACTCTCGACCGAAGCGTCAAGCGATTCAAGATAACTTAGCATAACAGAGTTCCTGGGGTTACAAGAAATCTCGAGAGTGTTACCCAAGCGGGTCATGAGCCTAACAACTCTCCTTTCGCAATCAAGAATGGCACCATTACTGGATAACCAGTCCATGCCCAAAATCAACCCATAGCCCGTGAAGCCCAATACAAAAGAATCACATCTAAACTCAATGCTAAGTATAGAAATCTTCAAACCCAAACATATCATGGACAAATAAGTGGAGCCCCCAATTGGGTTTGAAACAACCAAGGGATCATCTACCAGACTGGTGTCTAAGTGCAGTAACTCAACTAATGATGATGAAATAAACGAATGCGATGCGCCTGAATCAAACAATGTACGGACAGGATGGTCAAATAGAAAAACCAGACTTTCAACGGAAATAGTTCTACCTCTCTCCTGAATCGGTGGAACCACGAGAGCCTGTACTTGCCCCCTAGCCTGACTCGGTGCCATAAGAGCTTGCACCTGTCCTCCTGGGGTAGATCCCGTCCTTTGCCCCTTCTTAGGGCAATCCTTCACTAAATGCCCTGCTTCGCCACAGTGGAAGCAGCCAGTCTTCTTCTTCTTGCGACAATCCTTGCTTAGGTGGCCAGGTGTCCCACAATTGAAACACTTCTTCTTCTTGCCCTTGCCACCGTTGCCTTTCCCACCTTTGCTTTGTTGTTGTTGCTGAGGTCTCTTTTGATCTCCTTTCTTCTCGGGTGCCTTATTAGCATTAGGACCCTTCTCTTCCTCATACATGAGTGCCATGTCAACTAGCTTCTCAAAGGTGGCCCCCATAGGGATGTGAGTCATAGCCAACCCATGCATCGGTTCATTCAAGCCTTTCACGAACCGCAAAGCCTTCTTCTCCGGTGTATTCACCATGTCTAGGCCAAACCTTGCCAATTGATTAAACTTGTTAACATATTCCTTCACCGAAAGATTTCCTTGCTTTAGAGTCAAGAATCTTTCCATATACAAGTTTTCCTCCGCCCTTGAGAGAAACTTTGCCACAAATCTTTGCCTAAAATCCGCCCAAGAGTCAACGGGGCGTTCTCCATTAGTGACCTCCCACCAGAATGAGGCCTCTCCCTTCATTAACCAAGCAGCCAACTTGACTTTCTTCCCTTCTTCCATCTCAAAGATATCTATCAACTCTTCCACCTCCTTAAGCCAATCTCTAGCTTCCACAAAAGTTTCAGATACTTGAAAAGGTTTCCCTCCCATAGCTTTAAATTCCTTGCAAGTCTTAGCAAAAGTATCCGTGCGAGGAGGAGGGGGAGGAGGAAGATCGGGTGCTACGGTTGGTGGAGGAATATTTGCTGGACCCGCAGTGGTGGCCCTAGCCTCCATCAATCTCCTATACCATACTGCTACCGTCACACCCTCCGGAAGATTAAGATTCTCGGCCATGCTGAAACGAAAAAGGAAAGATTCAAAACGGAGAATTCGAAGGATATAGATATGGCTATTGGGGATTATGCTTTTCTTTCAAAAACTTTTCTCTTAAAAGACATGTTTTTGAAAATATCTTTTCCAAAAATGTTTTAGAAAAACAGTTTTCTAAAATTTTTATCTATTCCGGTAACCTTTGCTCTGATACCACGTGTAACACCCCACGCCCGCTAGGGTCACTCACTAAGGGAATGCCATAGCATCGGTGGAGTATTTTAGTGAATATAGAACAGAAAAATTACAACAAGACAGATATAAATAGTACTTGAAATTTTAAAACATCATCTCATAACAGCGGAAATAAACATGTCTGGTTACATCATAAAACCATGGTAAAAGTCAAGTACAATATCCATCAAAATAAAGAAGTACATAATCCCACTCTCTCATACAATAGCCCGAACAAAAGAAAAGATAACTGGATAACTGGAACTTTACATCTACCCAAGCTCCTAAAGACTGGAACAGCAATCCGATCAAGCTCTACTACCGCTGGGATCCACCGTAGGACCTGAGGGTTGGGAAAAAGATAAAAACAACGGGGTCAGACATAAGTCTGAGTGAGTCCTATAACTTTAACAATACAATCATTAAAGTAACCAGAGAAGACATAAACTTGACCTACGGTAATATCTGGGGATGAATGGCTATACTAAGCAGCTTGGTAGACTTAGGATAAACTAAGATAACCGTCAGGACGCATCTACCCACCCAAGGATAATTACTAACTGCACCACACCAGTCATTCCTACTTAAATGTTGATCCCTTCCAAGGACTTAGAAAATTTCCCCAGTAGTTTCATGTACTCCTAGCCCACCACATAGGTGTCGTCTGCCCCTATCTCCACTAGGTGTACTCAGTAATTCTTACCCAGTAGTTTCGTGTACCCCTACATAGGTGCCGTCTGCCCCTATCTCCACTAGGTGTACCCACTACTCCCCAAGCGATCGGCTCCCTACCGTAGATACCCGTGCTGGTCCCACAGTGGGGTGTATCACTCCCCTAAAGTGGCTACCCAATACTAACGGTGCACGACTTTATATCTACACGATGCAACAACGGCTTATCTACCAGCCCGGGCCCACACACGCATATGAAACCCGTTGGACTTGCGTTGCCACCGCTAACCCGTTTTGGCCTCTTATAATCAAGCCCAATATGCGTGTCCCGTCACTCGACATGGGTCGAGCCCACAAAGATACGTTTGGGATATTGGTTGAAATGGGCCCCCACAAGCTACCCACTTAAGCTTGTCAAATATCTAGTGTATCCCACTTAACCCTTTAATCATGTTTAATTACATGTTTCCACTTGGTTAAGTATTCTAATCGTATTTTCTATTGCCACCCAAGGCAACTCACTAGATTCCACATGCCACCCAAGGCACCCACTTAACCCCTCATGTCCCACTACATGCTACTATGGTTAAGTGTTTCTTAATTAATTAAGACCGTGATCTCCCATAAAGACCTCCCACATTAGACTGGCTGTTATGACCGCCTGGTTAAGCCGGTAGAATCCGGGCAGTCTTACGTCATAACAGAGTCTAACCTCGTGTCTTTACCTTAATCACGTATTTAATTTATGGCTAAGACCTCTCACATTGGGCTGCCATTTGTAGCAACTGGTTAAGCCGGTCGGGTCCGGGCAGTTTTACACTACAAATGAGTCCAACCTCGTGTCTTAGTCGATTAATTACACCTAATTAATCACCCCCATATTAATTATCCCTAATTAATATCAAGTTTTCCATAACATGGGTAGACCTAACTCAATAGGTAAATTCCCATGGGGTAGACCTAACTCAATAGGTAAATTCCCACTTATGGTAATTTATTTTTATGGTATGCTTAATCATACCCAATCATTCATTTATTAACATATTTACCAACCCCATCGTTCCCCACGTAAATCATTCTCATTACATGACATAATAAAGGGGAAGATCCATCACAAATAACATGGGTTTAGCATAAAACTTTGTCATGGGTTAAGAGGATGTCAACTTGCATATATGAGCATATATTAACCCAACTACATTTAGCCCAAACTTGCATATTATCATACACATGATTTGCATAACATGTTGCATATGAGCTTGCATATTATCATACACATATCTTGCATAACATGTTGAACTTGCATATAGGCATTCTCATAACTTGCATAACATGTTAAACATGCATTTAAGCATACACATAACTTGCATAAGCATTCACATACTTGCATAAGCATCCACATACTTGCATAAGTATTCACATACTTGCATAAACATGCATAACTTGCATATCACATAAATCTTGCATTTAAACATATATATGACTTGCATAAGCATCCATACACTTGCATAAGCATGCATAACTTGCATTTCACATTAAACTTGCATTTAAACATATACTTAACTTGCATAACTCACTTTGTTAAACATGCATAATTCCACTCATTAAATATGCATAAATCCACTTGTTAAACATGCATAAACCAACTTGTTAAACATGCATAAATCAACTTATTAAGCATGCATAAACCAACTTATCAAATATGCATAAACATAGAACAACATAGAGTAACATATCATTATAAATGATTCAAACTCACTAATCCGCATTTAAGACCATAAGTCTCATTACACCCAATCTACTTACTTTAACAATTGATGTTAAAGTGATAGAAACTCACCAAATCCAAAATTAACCAACTTATGAAGAGGGATTAGTTGCTAATTATGAAGATGGTGATGATTAGAGAATGATATGAGAGGGATTAGCTTGAAACTTCCTTCTTAGATTAATGGAGACTCCTTCTAGGATTTAATTTGGCGGCATGAGGCCTTCATTTCTATTTTTAGTATGGATTAAGGTAGGTTTAGGGTGTATTTATAGATTAGGAGAGTGTTTTAGGCCCTTAGATTAACCCTAGATTAGATTAGGACCCTTAGATTTAGGAAATCTCTAGAACCAGCCCTCCTAGCCAGCCTGAAACCCAACCTGGTGCAACCTGGTGCACCCAGGTTCAATGGACGGCGCGCCCCTGTCGACAGGCCTGTCGACAGCCCTGTCGACATGGGTAGGGCGGGAATCTTCCCGCCTGACCCCGCCTGTCCCATTCCACAATCTGAAATTTAAATCTTTAAATCTGTTTTTAGCTCTAATTTTTCTGCAAACTTCTTTGGGCCATAACCGGGCCATACGGACTCCGATTCTCGAAAACTCGGACTCTATTTCGCGTATTTTTCCGAGACGAACGCAATAACGCAGCCCGTTACCCCCAATTCCCACGTCTGAGATTATTTATCCTGTAATTAGTGCTTTTTAGTATTAACTGAAATTCGGGGTGTTACAGCAAGCCTCCATTTCACACCATAAATGGTCATGGTAGTGCATCTAAAATTAGCACGCCCTACCTCTGCTCGTAGAGGAGTACGACCTGTCTCTGCTAGAACTAAGCACGTCCTACCTCTGCTCGTAGAAGAGCACATCCTACCTTTGCTTATGTTCCGCATTAACTGCAGAAGGGA
Organism: Allium sativum; assembly: GCA_030737875.1. Classification (NCBI taxonomy): domain Eukaryota; kingdom Viridiplantae; phylum Streptophyta; class Magnoliopsida; order Asparagales; family Amaryllidaceae; genus Allium; species Allium sativum. The sequence goes on from CM060926.1 coordinate 538,404,568, forward strand.
ACGCAAACCCCTATAATCACCTACGATGGTTAGGATAGGTCACCACTCGGAGGAGGGGGGGTTGAGTATAAGCCTCTATCAGTACCTACGATGGTCAGTATAGAGCATCAAAAGAGTAAACCTTAGTTCTGTGCCTATGATGGACCCATCTAAGTTTCTAAGACCTTATAATCACCTATGATGGTCAGGATAAGGCGCCTCCTAGAGGGAGGTCGGATAAATCCTTGGGCCCTGCTTGTGGATAAGCTACCAAGCGCACCAGACACATAGGCCCAGAGAGTGGCCAACAAAGCACGTACATCCTCTCCTTTGACATCAAAAGCCTAAAGAGTGGCTTAAGAAGCATGTACAACCTCTGCTTCACAAATTAAATCCAAAGGGGATACCAAAACATTAAATGTCGGAAGGGGTTTCCGGTCTTCAATCTTTTAATACCCGTATTTGGGTTGATTTGACTCTTCAGAAATGCCGGAATGGGTTTTCGGTCTTCAATCTTTAAATACTCGAATCTGGATTGATTTGGCTCTTCACAAATGCCGAAAGGGGTTTCTGGTCTTCAATCTTTAAATACCCGAATCCGGGTTGATTCGACTCTTTACAAATGCCAAAAGGGGTTTCCGGTCTTCAATCTTTAAATCTCTGAATCTGGGTTGATTCGGCTCTTCAAAAATGCCGCCAATCTTCAATCCTTAATTACCCGAATAAGGGTTAGTTCGAGACTTTTATTAATACCAAAGGGGAATCTCTGACCTACATTCCTTAATTGCATGAACAAGGGTCAATTCAGGTCTTCTATATTAATACCCGACTCTGGGTTAATACGGTTCTTCACAAATACTGGAAGGGGATTTTTGGACTTCAATCTTTAGGTTATCCAAGTAAGGGTTGGTTCGAAGCTGCTTCGAAGCAGGAAATCGATCTTTGGCCCTTAATCTTTAAACGATCAAGGAGGAGCTAGCTCGAAAACAGTGCCTTGTAGGTTTCATGATAAAATCCAGCGATTAGGAAGCAACTCGTGAATGAATGGAAAGCAATTCGGGAGGAAAATTTTGACTTGGAAAGTTGAAAACACCCCTTCACTGGGGAGGAGATGAATGTTACTAGCAAAATTAACCCCTAATAATGGGCTAACAGTGAAGCGGTATCGGAGGAACACAAGCACAAAAGAATCTTCCGAAAGCAAAAAGCCGAATGATAGAAAGAACCAAAAGTAGGAAAGAACGATCCGAGAGAAACATAAACAGGCACCTCTCAGGGAGAAAGGGGTTCAAAATCCACAAGATGCCAGCGAAGTTTATCTGGCAGGGTCTACCCAACAGGGTCTATCCGGCAGGAAGTTCCATAGTGAAAGGTCACCTAAGTCATGAACTGAGAAAAAGTAAGACAAGAGCTTTGCTTAGTGAACCCCGGAAGGGATATCGGCATTAACCCACTTAATACCGATACGTTGGAAGGTGAAGGTATCATGGGTTTCAAGCCAGAAGTGCACAAAGATTATCGAGAACCAGCTTCCGAAGCATCTGCTGTATAAAATACTGAAAGGCCACGTTAATGGACAACAGACACATCACCAGGAGCTATCTTCTGGAAGACCAGATTACCCCAAAAGCTCCACCGGAAGGCCAACCGGAACCCTAGCGGAGATACAGGCTACCCATACTAATCTACTTAGTATAGATACTGACAGTGGTGTTGAACCGGTAGCCATCTACATACATCTTGAGGACAAGCTCCTCTAGGTAGTGATAAGAAAACCGGAAGTCTACATCCGGAAGCCTATGACCGAAATCATCCAACAGGAGGTTCAGAGACCTTTCGAAAAAAACTCCTACATCAATAAGCTCATATCACTTTCACAGAAGCCCCAGCTGATGGGAACTTTCCTTCCGGAAGCCGTAATCCACACCACAAAGTGGTCGAAACCTAAAACAACCAAAACCAAGGAGAAAAGTAGCCGACAAAGGTATTTGCGGGCCCAACAGCAGAAGGGTCCCCAATTCACCTATAAATGAGACTCCAAGGGTCACATTTTGAGGGGAGGCTTTTGCATTTTTCTTAAGCTTGTTCTTTCCTCTTTAAAAAAAAAATCCTAATTCCCAAATCAGATTAAGGATTCATTCAACTCTTTTAATACGCCTACAATTTATGAATGATGAATTTCGAGATTTAAACATCTTGCGATTTGATAATCTTGTTGTGCCATTATGATGAAACAAGGAGTTAGCACTAACCTTTCGTATGAGAAAGTTGATCATGGCACCTTCGTGAAAGAGAAAGGGCTTCATAGAAATTCGAAGTCCTTATCCTCCTATCTTGAGGGTTTGCAATGTTGAAATGCTCTCATAATAAGCCTAATGGTTCCTAATCTCGAAAAGGGGTTCGTCTGCAGGTTTGTAACTTGATCTCCGATGCAACCAAGGCCCTTTGGGTCGGTTCAAAGTGGAAGGATCATCCAAGTTAATAAGCATTATGATGCCTTTCTTTCTAAATATGGAGAAGCATTAGCCTATTTTCTTCTTATCACAATATATATACCATCACATTTATGATCTAGGGGGTAGCTGATTTCATAAGATCTTAGTTGTGTCAAGCTAAGTAAACCTTCTTCAGGTCATTTTGGAACTCCACTATAATGTAAGTGTGATATTCACCCTTTGAGGGAAGGATAGATGGTTTTTTGAACCAGGATTCTAAATCTTAAGGAAAGGCAGATTTATCTAAGTAACACTGGTCTTCGAGAATCCATCAATAACTTGGATCATGATTGCATCAAATTTCCTGAACACATGTCCTATATAACTTACTCCGGGTGTCGACGAAAAATAACGTTAACAACCATGATAGCAGGAAATACCAAATAATAGGAAAATATGATATTTCAACCACCTAACAAATACCCCGTTGCATCCCCATTCACTCCAAACAACATCCTAGTACCTATTAACTGAATGCTTAATTCAGAATTTAATCAATCAAAATAATATCACAAAATTGTGCATAATGGTGATAATCCATGTTCATTATTCAATTACATACACCTAGATGTTAACTATTATATTTATATCATTATTATTTGCTTCGCTGTGATATTTATATTCTTGTGCTTACTGCTTCATCGTCTTCATGCATTGGGTTAACATGTGTGGATTCATACTAGCTAATGAACAATTTGCTTGAAAGCATGCATCGTAATTCGTCACTATCTCTTCTCTACTATTAATAAAGAGAATCCAATCAACTTGACGTCCACGATGTCTTTTTAAAATTTCAAAGATATCATAATCCATCAACCAAATTTCACCATCGATTTGAAACATTCAACACCGTTATCTTTTTGACATTCCATCAACAGAATTTACAACCAATTCACTTTTATTTATTAAGTAAAAAGTAAAAATCTCTAAATATTAAATGCAAGTATGTGTGTTTTATACTAGCAATAAATAATAGAAAATGCCATCTACTCAAAAAATAGAAATAAGTACAGAAATAAAAATAGAACCCTCAGTTATCATCCTCATTGAGAACTTCCATTAGATTATCAACACCATTATTCTGAATTCCACTGACAATCCCTTCAGGCTTTGACAGGGTAAGTTGCAATATCTCTTTATCAATCATAACCTGAAAATTTAACATCAAATTAAACCCCCCAAAAAAATCCACATGACACGATAGCAATTCAGTAAAACTGCCACAAGAAATAACAGTTACATATTGATCTTTAACACGCAGTCTAACACCGATATGCGACATTGGAATCTGACCACCTGAAGGACAACAACACTTTCTCAAAGCAGTCCTGCAAATCAGACAAAAAACACAAAACATAAGCTTAAAAAACTAGATCATGTCGATGGATTCCCTTTGAATGCTCAAGTCCGTCGTTAGTCCGATTTTAGTGATAATCGAATATTTCATGTGTGAAAAGTGATGTATGGGACAACGAGGATCTCATGGAAGGACTAAAGCATAAAGAAGTAAAGTGAAAAATTAGAAGATGGAGATGAGAAAGACGTGTGAATAAAAGAAAATAATTGTTAATGGTAAAAAATTGCTAAATCTGATCATTAAATTATTGAATTGAATTAGAAGAAACGGAGAGCCATTTTAGATTTTCAATTATTTTGCGGAAGAAAAAGAAGAACTGGTGTAAATCGGGGGAAATAGGGTTTGGAGATAATTCCTAGAGAACGCAGCCACCAAAATAAATTGGAAACACGCCCAATTTTTTTTTGACATATACAGCGTTTTACTTTTTATTATTGATTCTAACTAGATTAAGACGACATCAAGCTAAAAACATTGTTTCTAAAAGTCGTTATGCAGTAGTTTTCTTATAGTGGTACCATTTTGTTAGGCAAACAAATCTTTACCACAAAACTAAAAGCCATAAGCAAGCTTGCAAGCTTTTGCTTCCATATACCTGTAAATACTTACATAACCCAAACGGGAGTTAAGTAAATAAATAAGTAACATAACAACAACTAATATATGTACACAACAATCATAGCAACACCCAAAAATGATTCAACTGGAAATACTGATGCAAATCGACAAATAACACAAATGCAACATAAGGTTACATTCAACCAAATGCATGTTACACTTATCAATATCATATAGTGTCATAACATTTGGATCCTATACATTCGTTTAAACTTCAAATCGGAAATTTACAAACTGCCACTATGAAACAAGCTCATTTTAATTAATTTCAATAAATACGTTCAAACTTTGTTTGACTAATAACTTTATAGTGGAAAATAGGAAGGACAAACTTAACAAAAAAATTGGTGAAACGTATGGAAAGTTTAGAATTTAATGAGAAGGCCAAATGATAGTGTAAATGGGGAAAGGTTCATGGGCCCCCTGAATTCCACATTTAGTGTAAATGTGTCATTCTCCCTAATTTTGAAACTTCTCATACTTTTCACCAAAAAAATTCCAAAGTTTGTCCTTTGAAAGAAAATCCACTATATTATACCATATTCACTTAAGTTTCCATATAAAATTTGCTAAGCTTTCAAGTTCGACTTGGAAATTCCAACTGTCCAAAATCATTAGATATTCTATTTCATTTAGAAAAATCTTATATCAAGTGAAATGCACAATCAACAACTATTATGTTGCAGTTTGTAGATATAATTGCTGCGATTTTTGCAATTTTTCAAAAAATTATAGGAATTCGCCGTTACATGATTTTTTTTTTCTAATTTTTTTTAGTTTTCTTAAGTGAATACGAAGATGATTATGTGTTGAATTAAATATTTAAATTAGTAAATTTTTTACATTGCTTTTTTTTAATGATTTTCGATGAATATGGACTAAATTATGAAGTTTTAAAACATGGAGTTTTTATTTTATTTTGAAATATAAATTGGACCTAAACCAAAATATCCTTGAAAGCTATGTATAACCGAATCTTGATGATCAAATGATGACAATATGTCAAATGGTCAGAGTTTTGTTGCAACCAAAAATGAAGATAATAACATTTTTCTGATTCTTTTTTGGTAAGGCATTAAAGCGAGTTTGTACACACCGGTGTGTACAAAACACCGGCACCCATTGGTGGAATTCAGGGGGTCCGTATGGGCCTTACTGACTGCCACCAATGGAAAGACTTAGTTTTGTACACACTTCCCCAAATAGTGTGTACAAACTAATTCTCCAAGATTGATTAGGGTTAACTTCTCTTATTATGAAACCTCTTTGAGGAGATTAAAACTCTAGTATCCTACAATTGGTGATCTCTGATCTGGATCGATGTGACTTTAATGCCGTGAAGTTTCGTGCTCAGATGTCATAAATGAAAATATTGCTTTTATTGGATTGCAAATGATACAGGAAGTTTCTCGATGTAAAATAATGTTGCAGATACTTGATAATGTTTGCTCATAAAGGCTAAACTACAGAAAATTCAAAGAGTGTAAACGTAGTATGTTACTGGAATACATAAATATTTACGTTGGGAAACAAAACGATTGAGCAACTCGGATTTTAAGTTCACTTGCTGCTAACCCCGACAAGCAACAATAGTAGTTTGTCCATCTCACTTTTGGTGAGACGAACAAAACACTACCATCTGATTGGTGACAGTCAGTGAGTCCCATACGGGACCTTCCTGATTTCCCACCAATCAGGCTGGTGTTTTGTTCACCTCACCAAATGTATGGTTAACAAACTCATACTCCAACAAGCAAACAGAGAGTCTAATTTTGGAATCTTCGCTAACTGTCCGAGTTGCTTTGACAATCTTGACATTCAGTTTGTTATCTAATGTTATGAATTCGATAAATTTATGTTGGAAATATTCAACTTATTGAGGCCACATATACTAATGTATTGACTATCTTATGACTAAGTCCGAATACGTGGTCTAGTTTGAAATAAATATCTAAGGGCTTTAAGGGTATATTTGTCATGTAATATAATAATGTGTGAATACCGAAGTGATAATTTTGGTTTATTGAAGGGCCGAACTAAAAATATCACACTACTATATATATAGGGTTATGGTTCTCAAATTACACAAGTTCCCAGTGTGTTCTCTTATCTCTTCTATAGAGACATATTTACAGATCTGAGCTTGTGTCAATTTGGAAGATCAAAACTCAACTCAATTCTAACTACCAGTGATCAATTTAATCTTATTCAGTTTAATCTCGATTGAATCAATATGGTTATATTCAAATTCATAGTGAATTATATTCTTACAATTTATTAGTAGATTTAATTCATAGTTATAAAAATTGGACCGAGCCGCGGTCGAACCACAAAAAATAGCAGACCATGAGTCATTTCGGCCCGGAACTTAGTTGAACCATTCATCTGCAAAACCCGGGGTTTAACCTCAAAACCGTTGGTTAAACCGCACAAAACCGTTCCAAAACCTCTCAAAACCGTACCAGCAAATTAATAACGTGCTGCAGTGAAGAAAAGTTAGCTTAGTTGGACCATCAACACGTGAAAAGCACCGAAATCCTGCTGCACGTACTTCCTATCAAGGAGCTGGTATATTTATAAAGCAAAATTCAAGGCCTTCCTCCTTACTTTAGAATGTGGGACTATTATTTATTCTCTCAACTTCATTTCTGTGCATAATTATTCATATCTGTTGTTTTTAATAACACATGCATACATATTTATGCAACACAGCGATTTGTATGAGCTCACCTCTACTAATTATTATGATCTTTATTTTAGTTTCTTGTATTTTTATCAAAAAGTAACATGCACGGTTCTGACGGTTCGACGGACCCTGAAAACCTTAAACCTTGAGGCATCGCGGTTCGATAGACGGTCCGGTCATGATAACATTGCTGTAAATGCAATTTTCTAACAACTTATAATTATACGGGATGAAGTACTACGTTGATATGAGTCACTGTGAGCCAGTTCAATAAACTATTAATTAATTTAACTGTTTCATCCTTCTTATTGGTTATACTCTACTCTTAGTGCATGTTTATCATGATTTCATAAGTAGAAACTCACAAGTGATACATATTTGGACACCCAATTTGGTATTTCTATTTTCCAAATTTTAATACTGTATAACTGTAGCCCTCTTATATCTCAGCATATTGACAGTGTATGGACTACGATTGTTTATTCTTTACTGGTATCCAATATTGATACGCAAACTCTTCTTTACTGCAAATTGACTAATATGAAGGGGGAGCAGTAGCTGCCACCAAGCTACATTCATGTATGTATTAATTAAAACGTGTGTACTACGCGAACAGGTAATTTGTTAGTGGAAGGTAAGTTGGCTTTGATTCTCACTCAGGCTAACAGGGAAGAATGGATGTATATCAACCTGAGTCGAAAGAGCTCCAATTTTACATGAAGAAACAAAACAAAAGGGGAAAGGCTGCTGCTCCTCAACACAAACTCTTACTATCAACACACACAACAAAAGTTAACATCAACTTACGTATGTTATTTGGGTTCATTCAAGTTAACGAGGATGATTATTTAATTTAGTTTCACGTGAATAAAAATTTATAAGAAAACCTTGGTACCAAGCTTTTGGAGGCCATGAAAATTTTATACTAAGAGGAAATTTTCATAAATTTTATGCAGGCAGCACTATGTAAAAAATAATGATTTTTCTTTCGTTAAGAAATTAATTACCACTTGGAAATTAAGATAGTAGACGTTTACTTCAAACAATGATGGTTGTTTATTGGATTTGAATTTAATCGATGATATCCATGGACAAATTCTTCCATCCTCTTATAAACAAACATCTCATGTTTGTGAACGAATAAAATTTTCTCTTCCCTTTTTTCTGTAGCTGGGGTGACCAAATAAGTATCATTAGAAAAAACTCCTAAATGCTTTTTTGATTCAGACAAGTAAATACAATTTGCGTATGTATTCTTTGTTGTATCATGAAATTAGATTTTTGATCAATCCTCTATAATAAGGAGTGAAGATAAAATTCTTGCACGAAAACAATTTATTCATGCTTTAAAGGGAGAAATCTTCTGTAAATTTCCCCACTTTACCCTAGTTAATTGGGATATTCTGATTTCTGAATATAGTACTAATATTAAATGAAGGAGATAGAAGTCATGTTATATAATGAAGGAGTGTTCCTGAGCTCTCTTCCAAAATAGGAAAATAGGGAATTACTGATCATATATAGTGCACCTGCAGTGAGAAACAATGGTGATTTGAATATAGAAAATGCAATCATTTTTTCCAAGGGTTGAGCCAAAATATAACAGTGTGCTCGATTTATATTTTTTAATTTTGGACTTTCATGCATATAAATGTATGAACGATGCACACATACAATAGAAAACCATCGTTTTTCAAAATGAAGTTAACGCACAAAACAGAAAAACAATTTTCTGTTATTTTACGTACTTGAAGAAATAATGGAAGAACGATAGCAAATTCATCAATTCACTGTCACTTTGTCATTTCCATCATATTCTCCGTTTTTGGTCTATCATCTTCTATTTCCTTTAAATTTTCGCATCATTCAAAATTAACGTTGTTGAAAATTCAGAACATAAAATAAACCAAATGCTGTCACTATTGATTCATGTATTTGTTGGAATAATTTTTCTTTTGTTTGGGCAAATATGTTAAATGTACATTGCTGTTATAGTTAAGGTTTAAACAATAAGTGAAATTTACAATTTATTGAGGGGCTAAATTGTAAAAAATGGAATAACTGATTTTGTCGGTTATCAAAAGGTGTTGGTCCCCGAGAATACGTACGCTTCTTTTATTTCTTTCCTCCCGTCAGAAAGAAACACCGAAAATCAGAAGAAACGATATTCTTGGAAGATCACAACATCATTCAAATTGGAACAATGGATTCCGGTACGCTTCCGCAATCTCCTTTTGTTTATGATTTCATTTCTCTTGAATTGATTAGGGTTACGGTTGAATTGAAATTACTCCATCAATTGGTATCAGAGCAACCCTAAATTAATTCTTGAGTTAATGTACTGGTGTTATGATCTCTAGTGAAATTCAAAGTTTCTGTGTGTCTCGGTATTTTATTGAGTACCGTAAACATTTTCTTCCCGCTTGGGTCGCGATTCAATGAATATTGACACTATAGGAATATCATAATATCGTTGGTATCTTCCTGGTTGAATTTCATATTCAATATTGCATGCGTATAGGGCAAAACTGATATTACGTTGCGGCTGCAACAATTGGTATGCGGCTGCAAAATTGAAGTATTTGCTGTTTATAAAATTCAATTAATGACAGTAGCATGTCAGTTTTGTCTTTATTCCCATCTTCAATATAGTTGTTGAATCGTCCAGAAACCACGATTCTATATAATAAATTACATAATGATGGTGCATTGAATTTGTTTTTAATTCGGCATATGAAAAGTTGAAAACATGTCAGGCTAATGTTCTTTTGCTGCAAATTATGTTATTAATATCAATACAAACTTCAGCAAATTATGGCAGTGTGGACTTTTTAAACATAGTCTTTAACATGTACTAGTACATTAAAATAAAGCATGGTTTGTTAATTTGTGAAAGCATATTTGGCTTTATTCCATGCGTTATCCCTCGCCTGTAGCAAGGTGCATTCATTCATCCTTACATGAAGCCTTATAAATGTCTACCTTGATTTGACATGTTAGTTTCACATACAAATGTGTATGCTGTACGGGCATTTATTAAAAATAATAATAAGTATTTCTACTTTACATATAATGCAAAGTAGCAATGGACTTGTTCCATTCTTCATGGAGCAAAATGGTGATTACTGAAAGATATCCCTTCTAGTTTAGTTTATTTAATCACCAAGTTCGGTTGACAGTATGCAGTATAAAGCCACAAATTTAAATACATAAAGTTATGATCATATAAGGTAACTGTTGATTAAATACAGTATGTGATATTTTAAGGATTAAAACAAAAAGTATTTAAATTTGTATGTATTCAAATATGGTTTCTGTGGAAATTTGATATTTCACATAGTTTAATTGAAATAAAATATCGCCAAAGCGATTACTTTTGTGTAGATTAATTCAATTAAAATATCAAAATAATTATGTGTATGTAGTTCATGCATTTATTAACGAGCCCAAAGGTGAATTAATATTTGGCAGAATTTCATGCATGCTTGTGGCGATAAATATGTGATCATTATAAGGTATTTTATGTGAGCAATATGTTTATCCAAAGATTGCATATTGTTTGACAAAACTTATTGTCAATATTTGATCGCTACAACAAGAGTACCGTTTACAATTAATATTACTGTCCAAAGACTTGATATTAATGATGTGTCTGGTATCTTGAGATGGGATTAATTACCTATATTTGAATTTATTGTTTCATATGGATTATTAATTATATGAGCATGTTATTCATATAATTGCCATGCTCTCTTTTCAGCTGTTGCTACTGTATCTGCTAATCTAAATTCAGTACCGGTCCTTAATGGTAATAACTTTAAGGACTGGAAGGAGAACATTTTAATTGTTCTGGGCTGCATGGATCTAGACCTTGCATTAAGGATGGATCGGCCTGCTTCTCTTACGGATACTAGCTCCTTAGAAGAAAGGAGAATTTTTGAGAAGTGGGACCGTTCAAATCGCATGAGTCTTATGATTATCAAACGCGGCATACCTGAGGCTTTTAGGGGTGCGGTATCCGAAGAAATCACCGATGCCACAGATTTTCTTGCTGAAATTGAGAAACGCTTTGCGAAAAGCGATAAGGCAGAAACAAGTATTCTTTTAAAGAAACTTATTTCTATGAAGTTTAAAGGCAAGGAAAACATAAGGGAGTACATTATGGAAATGTCTCACCTTGCTTCAAAATTGAAGGCACTAAAACTTGAGCTTTCGGATGACTTGCTTGTGCATTTAGTGCTTATCTCTCTTCCACCACAATTCAGTCAATTCAAGGTCAGTTATAACTGCCAAAAGGAGAAGTGGACTCTTAATGAGCTCATTTCATATTGTGTTCAAGAGGAAGAAAGATTGAAGCAAGATAAGACTGAAAGTGCTCATTTGGCAACCACCTCTAAAGGTAAGGAAAAGAAAAGAAAAGCTAAAAATGAAGCTGCTAATGATCCAGATCAAAAGAAACCACAAAAGGAAAAGGGAGGTTGTTTCTTTTGCCATAAACCTGGACACATGAAGAAAGAATGTACCAAATATCATGCATGGCGTGCAAAGAAAGGTACGTTTCTTACTTTGGTCTGTTCTGAGGTAAATTTATCTTCAGTACCTAGAAACACTTGGTGGATAGATTCTGGCGCTACTACTCATATAAGTGTTTCTATGCAGGGTTGCCTGAGCTACCGAAAGCCAACTGATGGTGAAAGACACATCTTTGTAGGCGACGGACAATCGGTAGAAGTAGAAGCAATTGGACATTTTAAATTGTTATTAGAAACTGGTTTTTATTTGAATTTAAAAGACACATTTGTTGTACCGTCATTTAGACGGAATTTGGTTTCTGTTTCTATGTTGGACAAATTTGGATATTGTTGTTCATTTGGAAACAATCAGTTTAGTTTGTCTTTGAATTCAAATGTTGTTGGAACTGGTTATTTGAATGCTTATGACAATCTTTATTTGTTAGAAACAGTTGCATCCTATAACGAAACCTTGCATGTAGAATCACGTGGTACTAAGCGTAAATTAACTAAAGAAAATTCAGCATCTTTGTGGCATAAGCGCTTAGGTCATATCTTAAAAGATAGAGTTGAGCGCTTAGTGTCTAATGGCATTTTAGAATCCCTTGACTTCACAAACTTTGATGTTTGTGTAGATTGTATCAAGGGAAAACAGACCAAAACTAAAAGATTGGGTGCTTATAAATCTTCAGACGTCTTAGAATTAATTCATACAGATATTTGTGGGCCTTTCCCTACGGAATCTTGGAATGGCCAACAGTATTTCATAACATTCATAGACGATTACTCACGTTATGGGTACCTATATCTCATTCATGAAAAGTCGGAGTCACTGGATGTGTTCAAAGCTTATAAAGCTGAAGTTGAGAATCAACTCAACAAAAGCATTAAAAGTGTCAGATCTGACCGTGGTGGCGAGTACTATGGTAGATATGATGGCTCCGGTGAACAACGTCCAGGACCATTTGCTAGATTCCTAGAGGAATGCGGTATTGTCCCACAGTACACCATGCCAGGATCACCTAATATGAATGGTGTTGCTGAAAGACGAAACCGAACTCTTAAGGATATGGTAAGGAGTATGATTGCTCATTCCACCTTACCTGAGTCTCTCTGGGGAGAAGCATTAAAAACAGCAGCTTATATTCTCAACAGAGTACCAACTAAAGCAGCTGCAAAAACACCTTATGAGCTTTGGACAGGTCGAAAGCCTAGTCTAAAGCACTTTCATATTTGGGGATGTCCAGCTGAGGCAAGGCCTTATAGGCCACATGAAAAGAAACTGGATTCCAAAACAGTGAGCAGCTACTTTATTGGTTATTCTGAGCGTTCTAGGGGCTATAAGTTTTATGATCCCATAGCAAGGAATATTTTTGAGACGGGAACTGCAATATTCTTTGAGGAAATTGAGTTTGGGGGGAGAAATAAAGTTAAAGACATTACTTTTGAGGAGGACTTGGATTCAAATCCAGTTCCTATTATCACTTTTGACAATGTTCAGTTGCCTACACCTGTCATTGATCAAGAAGTGTATCAAGAACCTCAACAAGATAATGTTATACAACCCCTTAATCAAAATGAAACCATTGTTCCTGAAGAACAAACTCAACAACCTCAAGAACCAGTGCCATTAAGAAGGTCCATGAGAGAAAGGAGAAGTACTATTTCTGATGATTATATTGTATTTCTCCAAGAGCAAGAGAATGACAATGGGATGATGGAAGATGATCCAATCAACATTCATCATGCCATGAAAAGTTCTAATTCTCAAAAATGGATAGATGCCATGAATGAGGAGTATAAATCAATGCAAGACAATAAAGTTTGGGAACTTGTCCCATTACCAGAAGGTGCGAAACCAATTGGTTGTAAATGGATATTTAAAACCAAGAGGGATGCAAAAGGTAATGTGGAAAGGTATAAGGCACGTCTTGTAGCAAAAGGCTATACTCAGAAAGAAGGCATCGATTTTATAGAGACTTTTTCTCCAGTTTCATCGAAAGACTCTTTTAGGACAATTATGGCACTTGTTGCTCATCTTGATCTTGAGTTACATCAGATGGATGTTAAAACAGCGTTTCTCAATGGAGACATTGATGAGACAATTTATATGGTTCAACCAGAAAACTTTGTATCAGGAGATCCAAAGAATATGGTCTGCAAATTAAGAAAATCCATCTATGGACTTAAGCAAGCTTCTCGTCAATGGTACCACAAATTTCATCAAGTGATCATCTCGTTTGGTTTTGAGACGAATATTGTTGATGACTGTGTGTATCACAAGTTTAGTGGGAGTAAACATATATTCCTGGTTTTATATGTCGACGACATTTTGCTTGCCACTAATGATATAGGCCTATTGCACGAAACCAAGAAATTTCTATCCAAACATTTTGAGATGAAAGATCTTGGGGATGCCTCTTTTGTATTAGGTATTCAGATACTTCGAGACCGTTCTCGAGGTATTCTTGGATTGTCACAAAAGAGCTATATTGATAAAGTACTCAAAAGGTTTGGCATGCAAGATTGTAGACCAGGAGATACCCCTGTCGCTAAAGGAGATAAATTCAGTCTTAGCCAGTGCCCTAAAAGTAATCTTGAAATTCAAGAAATGCAAAAGATTCCCTATGCTTCAGCTGTTGGGAGTCTAATGTATGCTCAAGTATGTACACGCCCAGATATTGCATACATTGTTGGGATGTTAGGCAGATACTTAAGCAACCCTGGTATAGACCATTGGAAGGCAGCCAAGAGGGTTATGAGGTATCTTCAGAGAACAAAAGATTACATGCTCACTTATAAAAGATCAGATCATTTGGAGGTCGTAGGATATTCTGATTCTGATTTTGCGGGATGCCAAGATAGCAGAAAGTCTACATCAGGCTATATTTATCTATTGGCTGGAGGAGCTATATCCTGGAAAAGTGTTAAACAGACACTAGTAACTTCTTCTACCATGGAAGCAGAATTTGTAGCATGTTATGAGGCATCAAACCATGGAATATGGCTACGTAACTTTGTCACTGGGCTGCGCATTTTGGAAAATGTAGAAAGACCATTGAAGTTATATTGTGATAATAAGTCCGCAGTGCTATATTCTAATAATAATAGAAGCTCAACTAAGTCAAAACATATTGATATAAAATTCTTAGTTGTGAAAGAAAGAGTGCAGAGTGGACATATTTGTATAGAGCATATTGGAACAAACTTCATGATAGCGGATCCGCTCACAAAAGGTTTACCACCCAAGGTCTTTCATGAGCACACTGCTCGTATGGGTGTTGTACTGTTAGAGGATATCATGATTTAGTGGGAGTTTGTAATATATATGCTTTATGTTTACCTTGAGACATTTATGTATTCGGTTTTCTGATCAGAAGTAAAGTATTCAGTTCATTCACTCTGTTTACTATTTTGATTCTGACCTCACTTAAGTTTAAGGAGGACCAATTGAAATATATATACGTGTTTGATTCACATTACATGTGATTTTTTTTGTGATACGTATATATGATTAATCTATGTCATTTAACTGTATATATGTGTGTGACCATTGATGGGTTTAGTCATGATTAATTTGGCAGAAACCACTGCGATCCTATATAAATATGGTTAATGGACGAGATTGTTAAAGATTACCTTTATTTAATAGCAAATTTTGAGCTCATAAGGTTGTACGTTTATAAGTAAACATATGTTGCCCAAGTGGGAGATTGTTGGAATAATTTTTCTTTTGTTTGGGCAAATATGTTAAATGTACATTGCTGTTATAGTTAAGGTTTAAACAATAAGTGAAATTTACAATTTATTGAGGGGCTAAATTGTAAAAAATGGAATAACTGATTTTGTCGGTTATTAAAAAGGTGTTGGTCCCCGAGAATACGTACGCTTCTTTTATTTCTTTCCTCCCGTCAGAAAGAAACACCGAAAATCAGAAGAAACGATATTCTTGGAAGATCACAACATCATTCAAATTGGAACAATGGATTCCGGTACGCTTCCGCAATCTCCTTTTGTTTATGATTTCATTTCTCTTGAATTGATTAGGGTTACGGTTGAATTGAAATTACTCCATCAGTATTTGTTAATGACGAAGTTCACCAATATCTGGCCAAAGTCTAAATACAGTAGTTTGTGTATGCCCATCTTTTTTTTTCCCCCTTTATTTGTGTTCGTAAAATTTTGTAAATGTCATGTGTAAAGCAACAACGAAAACATGATTATGTTGCTTCAGTATTATTTTTTTGGGTATCCTACCATATACTCCTATTCTGTATATTACTCGAGCTTAAAGGCAGCCATATTGTACTCACCTTTGTTTTTGCTAACTTAACCGTGTAACATCCTCAAAGCCAAATCGATGATGTTTCAATTTATCACTGGAACTTTTTGTTTCAGTGCTTATGTTATTTAATATTGACAGTGAAATCAAGTCCTTAGATAAAACATAGATTTTCTCGAGATGCATAATTATGTATTTATAGAACGGTCAGTTTAAGAGGACATACAAGGGGAACTTATCTTAGGCTTAAAATGGCTAAAAACAGTATAACTAATCAGCAGTTTTAGCTTATACACTGCACAACATTGGTGTTGTCAATGATCCATAGCTCAAATGGTTCAAATACAATCTTTTAAACAAAAAATGTTTGTGAACTCAGAAGTTCAAATCTTGAAGAAATCGTTAACCATATCCAATTTAATGGGCACATGGAATGTGAGATACAGATGTGGTGAATTCATGCTTCCCATAAACCCCATTTTGGTCTCATCAAATTAATTGTCCATTAATATTTAACAAGATTCCAAAGTCCCAGCTTCAACTGCTCTTGTCCATGCATGATGACCATACTTTCAACCGTTTAACACATCATCTATGTGTCGTTTACATCTCAGATCAAATAATAATTAGCTATAAATTAGACATGAGACATGGGTCTATGAAAGATAGGCTAAGCAGACAAACACAATGAATCATCATCCACTTTTGTCTTCGTTGTTACTTCTTACAGGATCCATTTATCCACCTCAAAGACAGTCTTAGGCATCGTCTATTTAAAATGGCAAATGTTGAATATAGAGCCCTAAATGCTGAAGTGTGAAGACTGAACATTGAGTGTTTTGCGTCTAAGCAAGGCTTAAAACTCCATTTTATGTGTGGATTTTGATAATTTTTGTTCTGTTTTGAAATTTTTTACTATTCCGTTTTAATTCCAGTTTACTAATTTTGCTGCTTATAAATATTTTTATAAAGTTTTAATCCAAAAATACATTTATACTGTACTTGCAAAATATGCAAAGTAGGTCCATCTAAATTTAAATATGTTAGGCGCCCTACCATTTACAAATTATAATTATAGCCTACGCCCATGAGAACACTAAAAACTGCACATTCCTTGTCCTTCCATATAGGTACAACTACCCCAATTCATTTTGGCTAATTCAATTTAAACACATGGTTTTGATCCGTTCACCCAGCAAAACTGAAAAAATAGGAGTAATCCAACATTTTGTTGAGTTCACCCGTTTAATATTTAAAAAAAAATTCCAATTTTACCCCCTTTTTTTAGGAGTCTTGCATGGTTCCCTAAAGACATTTTGTAAAGCCCGTACGAGATGCCATAAAGATACCTCATAGAGCTCTACAAGGTGTCATAAAGGCACTTGGTAGAGGCTTTATGAGACATGTTGAAAAAAAAAACATTGACTGCATAGTTATGAAATTCACTAGATGAACTTAGCAATTCACTAGATTTAAATAAAATTAGTCATTCATTTTCTTCTACCGTCCGCTAACGACAATTCTCCACTTCGGCTTGTGCCAAACAAACCCTTAAAGTTATATATGAGTCATTGTGGGCCAATTCAATAAATTATTAATTAATAACTGTTCCATCCTTCTTATTGGGAATACTTTTAGTGCATGATTATCATGATTTCATAAGCAGAAACTCCCAATTGATACATATTTGGACACCCAATTTGGTATTTCTATTTTCCAAATATTAATACTGTATAATTGTAGCCCGCTTATATCTCAGCATATTGACAATGTATGGACAACGATTGTTTATTCTCTTACTACTGGTATACAATATTGATAAGCAAACTCTTTATTTTGCTACGAATTGACTGATGAAGGAGCAGGAGCCGCCACCAAGCTACATTAATGCATGTATTAATTAAAACGTGTGTACGATGCAAACAGGTAATTTGTTAGTGGAAGGTAGTTGGCTTAGATACTCGCTCAGGCTAACAGGGAAGAATGGATGGAATATGGATATCTACCTGAGCTGAAAGAGCTCCAATTTTACATGAAGAAATTACAAAAAAAAAAAAAAAAAAAATAAATAAATAAAAAATGAAAATTTACAAGAAAACCTTGGTACTAAGATATTTGATGGCATGAAAATTCTATGCTAAGAGGAATTTTTCATAAAATTTTTTGGCAGCAATATGGAAAAAATAATGACTTTTTCTTCCTTTAAGAAATTACCACTTGGAAATTAAGATATTGGATTCGAATTTAATCGTCAATGATGATATCCATGGACAAATAGTCATGTCTGTTGTGCCCAAATGATAACTTTCTATGAACAACAAATTCTTCCATCCACTTATAAACAAACATCTCATGTTTCTGAATGAATAAAAATTTCTTTTCCTTTTTTCCTGTTGCTGGAGTGACCAAATAATTAAATATCATTAAAAAAGACTCCTAAATGCTTTTTTGATTCACACAAGTAAATACAATTTGCATATATATATATATATATATATATATATATATATATATATATATATATATATATATATATATATTATTTATTATATCATGAAATCGGATTTTTGATCAATCCTCAATAATAAGGAGTGAAGATAATATACTTGCAAGAAAATAATTCATTCATGCTTTAAAGCAAGAAATCTTCTGTAAATTTCCCAACTTTACCCTAGTTAGTTGGGATATTCTGATTTCTGAATATAGTACTACTATTAAATGAAGGAGATAGAAGTCATGTTACATAATGAAGGAGTGTTCCTGAGCTCTCTTCCAAAATAGGAAAATAGGGAATTACTGATCATATGTAGTGCACCTGCAGTGACAAATAATGGTGATTTGAATATAGAAAATGCAATCATTTTTTCCAAGGATTGAGCCAAAATACAAGAGTGTGCTCTGTTTATATTTTTTTTTTAGTTTTGAATTTTCTTGCATATGAACGATGCACATATATAATGGAAAACAATTGTATTTCAAAACGAAGTTAACGCACAAAACAAAAAGCAATTTTCTATTATTTTCCGTGTCTTAGGAAATAACGGAGTAACTATAGCAAATTCATCCATCCACCGTTCCTCCGTCTTTTCCACCGTATCCTCCGTTTTTGGTTCGTCATCTTCTATACCCTTTAAATCTTCGCACAGTTTTAAACTAATGTTGAAAACTCAAAACTATAAATAAACAAAACGCTACCTAAAATTTCAGCATTTGTTCACTATTTGATTCACGTATCTGTTAATGCCGAAGTTCACCAATATCTGGCCAAAGTCTAAATACAGTTAAAAGAGTTTTGAATTATTTTTGAAATGATTTCAGATACCTGTTTCGATATTGAAATAATTTCTGATAATAGTTTTGATATGGAAGAAGAAAATGTATTATTGATCAGAGAAAAAATTAATGTTTACAAGCATGTTACAAAGCCTTATATATAGGCTAAAGGAAAAAATATACGGTCATGGGTCAATATGTGAAAGTGGGCTGATAACTGGACTTTGGCCTATTGATATATAATATCCTTATCAGCCGCAGTATTCATTTATTCTTTTACTCCCCCTCAAAACGAGATTAGGGTTTTCTTCTATGTCTTCCTTCGAGCGACGATTTGTTGATTAAGATGCTTCAGACTGTGTCTTTGAGAACGAGAGAGCTTCCTTCCTTTCTCCTTTGCTCAAATTGCTTATCTTATCTTTAGATTTCCAGATTTGAGCTTTATTAACAGTAATTTTGTTTGCCTTGTTTGAACTAGGGTTAGAGGCAGAAAAGCATTCTTTCTCAACTCTTGTGTTGGATTGATGATCTCTGGTAGGCTTTGTGTCAGATTGATGGTGAGTAACTTCAGCAACCTTTAACTCATCTCGAAATTTCATGAAACTCTGAAGTGATAGAGCTTTAGTTAAGGTATCAGCACACTGGTAAGTTGCAGGTACGTGTCTCACTTCTATTTTGCCTTTGATTACTTGATCTCTGACGAAGTGTTGATCTATCTCAATGTGTTTTGTTCTTGAGTGTAGAATAGGATTAGATGTCATGTATACTGCACTCTGATTATCACACCATAAGATCGATTTGTCTGTTTTGATATTCAATTCAGAAAGTAATGATGTGATCCACATTATCTCTGCTGTAGCATTAGCCTCACTTCTGTATTCTGCCTCTGCACTTGATCTAGATATTGTAGATTGCTTCTTAGAACACCAAGATACAATATTGTTTCCCATAAAAATGCAATACCCAGTAGTGGATTTTCTGTCATCAGGGTCTGATGCCCAATCTGCATCAGCATATCCAGTTATATTGTAGTTGTTGCTTGCTTTTATATGAAGTCCATAATTTATTGTAGCCTTTAAGTATCTCAGGATTCTTTTCACTGCTTTCCAATGATTATCCAATGGAGCCTGCATAAATTGACAAACTTTGTTTACACTAAACACAATATCTGGTCTAGTGATAGTTGCATACTGAAGAGCACCAACTACACTTCTATACTGTTTAATGTTACATATTGGTTCTCCCCTATGTTTAGAGTAATGTTGACTGCTAATCATTGGTGTAGGCATTCCCTTTGCATTGCTCATTTGAGTCCTTTTAAGTAGCTCAGCTATGTACTTCCTTTGAGATAGAAAAAATTTCTGTTGTTGATCTTCTTATAACCTCTATTCCCAGAAAGTAGTTACGTTGTCCAAGATCTTTGACAGAAAATTCCTTGTCCAGTCTTTTGACAATTGACTCAATTTCATCTGTGTCATTACCTGTCACAACAAGGTCATCAACATATATTAAGATATAAACTGTAGAGTGGTTGCTATTTTTGATAAATAGTGAGTTATCTGATTTGGCAGATTGAAATTTCATTGAATGTAATGTGTTTTTCAATCTATCAAACCATACTCTTGGAGCCTGTTTTAATCCATATATAGCCTTGTTGAGCTTGCAAACATATTCTGAATTTTCACAATAGCCCTGTGGTTGAGTCATATATACATCCTCTTTAAGTATGCCATTAAGAAATGCATTATTGACATCAAGTTGTCTTAGAGTCCATCCTTTGTTTATTGCAATGCTGAGAATGATCCTAATTGTGGATGATTTAACTACAGGAGAAAATGTCTCCTTGTAATCAAATCCTTGCTGTTGAGTGTATCCCTTTGCAACCAGCCTGGCTTTATATCTATTTATGCTTCCATCAGGGTTCTTTTTGACTCTATAGGTCCACTTGCACCCAATTATATTCTTGTCCTTTGGTGGTTTAACTAGAGTCCATGTTTTGTTTTGTATGAGTGCTTGATACTCTTCATTCATAGCTTCTTTCCATCTTGTATCTGTCTTAGCTTGATCATAACTTGATGGCTCTTCTAGTAAGGTAATAGCTGTGAAAAGTTTGAGCTTGAAGATCCCACTTTTTGCTCTAGTTACCATGGGATGTATGGATGTAGCTTGAGGCACATATACAGGTTGTTCCTCATGACTCTCACTGTCACTGTTTCTTTCTTCAGCTTCATTGTTTTGATCATCACTGTTGTTATAATTGATGTCATCCCTTGCAGGTGATTCTCTGTTATGGTCTGAATGTTGATCAGTGTCACTGCTTGATGATGCTGATCTGGCATTCCCATGCATTGGCTCACCTGCACTTATTATTTCAGAGTATACAGGTATAGATGGTATGGATATGCTTGTGTCGTACACTTTGTTTGTAGTTTTTATTTTTTCAGATTGATATGGGAAAATTCTTTCATTAAACACTACATGTCTGCTTATAAACAGTTTGCCATTCTCATCCAAACATTTATATCCCTTTTGATTATGAGCATAACCTATGAATGTACATGGTTTTGACCTGAAATCTAACTTGTGTTTATTGTATGGTCTAGTGTATGGGTAACATAGACATCCAAAGGTTTTCAGGTAATGATAGTCTGGTTTGACATTCAGTAACTTTTCATATGGGTTATTTCCCTTAAGAACTTTAGTAGGCAACCTATTTATCAAATAAATAGCTGTACTGAATGATTCTGGCCAAAATTTTAAAGGCATTTTAGCATTAGCTAGGAGTGTCAAACCTGTTTCCACAATATGTCTGTGTTTCCTTTCCACAAGACCATTTTGTTCAGAAGTATAAGGACATGTAGTTCTGTGTACTATTCCTCTTTTGGTGAAGTAGTCTTTTAGTGGCTTGTATTCAGTTCCACCATCTGACTGAAAGATTTTTACACATGAATTTGTTTTTTTTCCACTTATGTTATGAAGTGTATAACTATATTACATGTTTCAGACTTGCATTTCATAAAAATAAATCCATGTATATCTGCTAAATGCATCTACAAAAGCTATGTAGTATTTGTATCCATAATCTGAACTAATTGGTGCAGGACCCCATAAATCAGTTGCAATTAAATTCAGGGGTTCTGTATATTCAGATTCAGATGCATTAAAAGGTAATTTATGACTCTTCCCCATCTGACAATATTTACAAACATGATATGAGTCATATTTATCAAATTTGACATTGTTTTCAATCAGAATAGACTTTACAATATCATAACTTGGATGACCAAGTTTGTTGTGCCATATATCTAGAGTACTAAAATGATTATCATCATTGATTTCACTGTGATTACACAGTATATTTTTCTTCACATCACTTTTCTAGTGACTGGTAGTGAATTTGTATAGTCCTTTGCTCTCATTGCCCTGCAATAAAATAGCTTTAGTAAGTATGTCCCTGATTAAGCAGTATTTTGGGTGAAATTCAAAATACACATGATTGTCATTAGCAAATTGGGATACACTTAAGAGATTTTTCTTAATGTCAGGCACTCTTAATAAGTTGTTTAGGATTAATTTTTTGTTACCATTGATATATCCACTACTAGTATGAGTAATAGAGATTGACTAACCATTTCCCATGCTAACTGATTTATTACCTTTGTACTCCCTGCATCCAGTATTGAGATTTTCCAGATTATTCTTTAGGTGATTTGTAGCTCCTGAATCTGGATACCAACTTTCATCATTTATGTGATCAATTCTTGCAATGTCTGACTGTGTTATGTTGTCACTTTGAGTCCCTTGGTCTAGTTGAACATTTGCTATGTTTGCATTAGGGTTTCTCTGATTTGTATTGGCCTGATTTGGGGTGTAGTTCTGATTAAACCTAAAGTTAACACTTGAGTGCTGTGTGTCCAACCCTTTCACAGATTTGACACTTTGGCCTATTTCCAGTGTTGTTGTTTCTACCCCTGCCTCTGGCTCGACCACTAAAACCACCTCTTTGTGTTTGATTGTTGTTTCTTGTGTCCTTTCCCTTGAAGCTTTTGGCATAATTGATTGATAGATCTGATTCTTGTGGTTACTTGCTTTCCAATCTTGCCTCATGTGCCAATAGTATTGAGTGTACCTTTTCTATTGGTGGTATTGTTCTTTGAGATGAAATGATAGCCTCTACAGCTTCATATTCATTTCCTAATCCATGCAAGATAGTCATAATGTGTTCAGATTCAGGTACTTTTTGTCCAGCAGCCTCTAGTTTGTCACATATATTTTTAGTCTTTGCAAGATATTCTCTCATACTGCTGTTATCTTTTCTTGAGTTATGCAACTGCCTTCTGTAATGCATGATTTTAGCAGAAGATTGAGAATTAAAGTTCTTTTCAATGTTATCCCGTATTTCATTTGCAGAATTACATCCTATCACTTGAGGTAGGAGATTGTTGCTTATTGATGACAGTAGCCATGCACTTATCAGTCTGTCTTGTCTGTGATACTTTATGTACTCTTCATTTTGCACAAACTTGTTTTCTTGATCAGTTACAAGTTTTGCTGGAATTTGCAGGGTACCATACAGATGTCCCTCTAGTCCATATCCTTCAATGGCAGTTTGTACCTGAAACTTCCACAGTAGATAGTTATTTTCATCAAGCTTGGTTGTGATGAGTTGACTTTGTGGGCTTATCACAGTCTTGATTAGTTGATCAACTGCTGTTAGTGGAGGCACAGGAGGGTTTGATGATCCAGTTGATCCAAGAACAGAACCTTGTACAGGGGTTGAGTCCACCATGATGAACTTAGTAATGAACAGAGGGATCAGGAATCAAAACAGTTTAGAAACCAAGGCAGATCACCTTCTTGATGCCGATAATCTTGACAGATGCTCAGGTATGATGCAATCAGTTGCCTATCAGATGATGACAACTGTTTTGATGACTGGCACTGATGTGGCACTTTCTTGAGTTGATTTCTTGATTTTCTGGGTGGCTGAAGATGATTTTCCTTTAATTTTTCTACTGTTAAGGCTTGAGCAGATCAGATTTGTTGCAGCCAAATTTAATTTTGGCGAGGCACTGATCTGATGATGAAGGCCAACTCTCAAGTGATGAGTTTTCAACTCAGATGAGAGGATTAACCCAAATGATGACAATTTTCTGATGGGTTAAATTCTTTTTCCACACCAGAAATTGTTTTGATCGAATTGCTGTTAAGCCTATATGGCTCTGATACCATAAAAGAGTTTTGAATTATTTTTGAAATGATTTCAGATACCTGTTTCGATATTGAAATAATTTCTGATAATAGTTTTGATATGGAAGAAGAAAATGTATTATTGATCAGAGAAAAAATTAATGTTTACAAGCATGTTACAAAGCCTTATATATAGGCTAAAGGAAAAAATACATGGTCATGGGTCAATATGTGAAAGTGGGCTGATAACTGGGCTTTGGCCTATTGATATATAATATCCTTATCAGCCGCAGTATTCATTTATTCTTTTAACAGTAGTTTGTGTATGCCCAACTTTTTTTTCCCTTTATTTGTGTTCGTAAAATTTTGTAATTGTCATGTGTTAAAGCATCAACGAAAACTCCAATTCTGTATATTACTCGAGCTTAAAGGCAGCCATATTGTACTCATCTTTGTTTTTGCTAACTTAACTGTGTAACATCCTCAAATCCAAAATGATGTTATTTCACTTTATAATGTGCATATTGTTCTGTATTTATACCACAATTTGTTTTGAACACCGCTCTGATACCAAGCTGTGATACCCCACTCCGAGACCCAAATTAACAAAGAATATTAACTAGCTAGTAGTTATACTGTCTGTTAATATAAAGAATATGGCTAATTAGGGGCGACCAACTATAGTATTGCATCAAATAAGTATTAAATATGTCGTTTTTTTTACTTATGATGGATTGACATACTAAATCCAGAACTAATATATTACTACGATGGGTATAGGATTCATTCAAAATAAAATACAATATAATATAATAATACACATCAATTGCAGAATAGCTTGACACAGATATACAGATACACACGAATACATCATGTACGTTGTAACGACCTGGATTTTTTGACCGTTCAAATCGACAATGATCCTTACATGTCGACTTAAACAAATCTTAAATACAGATAGTTATTGGGATTAATATAAGAAAAGAAGAAGAAAAAAAATCACAGAATCTCACAGCGGAAGAACAAAATATAATAAATAAATAACGGCTCATGAAGCTGTTAAAACAAACATTTGATTATATTTTACAACAATTATCAGTGTTAATTATCATAAACATACCAATATTTGCAGCGGAGTAATAATAATAAATACGTCCGTTGAGCTCCATCTTCATCTTCATAACATTGTCTTCAATAACTGAAAACTCAGGCTGACTCGAGCATAAATGGAAAGAAAAAAACACTCGGATCAGAACTAAAAGATTCTCATATCATTTAAATCAATTTCATGTGATAATATGAGTGTAATAACTTAAGAGATGTTACAGTAAATTCCATCTCTTAAGGATTCGTCAAACTGGATACTATATAATATAATACGCTATTATAATAGTGTCTATGGTTAAATATAAAATATTAAAATAGTGTAAGCGGGATTACCATTATTACCCTTACACTGTTTATACCGTTGCCGTATAGTTTGCGTATAACAAACCAGTACGTCGATGGATAGGGATGCACCGTGATACGACAACGTTAAATCAAAATCGCAGGGGGCACGATCAGGATAAATATGACAAGGCATCGAGGAAGTACCCATCAGTAGGATTCTACCGGATTGCGGAACCAGACCGGTGGTAACGCATAGCCACGACTACCGCCCACCCCAGACAATACTCCCAAAAATCAAAGGCGCCAATCAATCACAAAGTAATATATATGGTATCGAAGAAGCATGTCTGCTAAGAGGAGCTAGCTCACATTAACCTGGGTATGGCTCCTGTTTTAGTCATTTTAATTATGACCCGAAGGTCAAGGCTATCCATCATTGTTCTCTTTCTTCAAATGCAGTAATCGCCTCCAAATCCATCTTACTTCATTCTGAAACTCCACCGCGTACACAATTGTTAAAGTGGTTTTGGGTATTGGCAGAGAGTATGACAATATCCGATCCCGGTCTCTTTAACAACCAAACTTTACACTTTCCCACACCAGTCATATTTACATTTCAAAGGGGTTCGTACTTCATATCAAAATATCAGATTTTTCTTTAAAACCACTTCATATTCAAAATAGGATATGTTTTCATATTAAAATCTCCATTTAAAACCAAACTTAAAATCTTGAAACAATTCCAACTTTGTATTAATTTAAATGTTAAAATAGTTAAAATATATTTAAAATAGTTTAGATATATAATTGAAATAGTTTGAAAATAAGTAATTTGTATTTAAAATAGAAATTTCAAAATTAGTAAAATATGTGGTTAAAAATATTAAGATAGTTTATAAAATAAGTGGTTAATTATTAAAGTGGTTTATTTAAAATAATTAATAAAATAAATAGTTAATAAAGAAAATAATTATTATAAAAGTAAAATAGTTTAATGGTTTAAAATACCATAGTTGGAATTAGAATCGTTTCTTCAAAATTTAATTAAGCAGGAAATAATATTTCAGTTTCAAATCAATTCGACTAAATTTCAATATCTTAATTCAAAAGGATTTAAATTCCCATTTATATTTCAATTCGATTCAACATTTCGATTTCAAACAATTCGATTTAATAAGTTGATTCAAATAATTGAATTTCGATTATAATTCTTTTGAATTATTCGTTTATAAAAATCTTGAGTTCACAGTTCAATAATTACTATAAATCAAGTAATTTAATGTATATATCAAAGATGGATAAACCTTTCAATTTCAATAAATTTATTTTATATTCAATTCAGTTTTAACTTCAGTTATCCACATTTACGAATTCCTTACATTTTAAAATTTTAAATTTTAAAGCTCAAAGTCTTAATTGAAAGAAAATTGATTAATAATATCATTTGTATTGTCTTTAAAACAAAATTCCAAAATTCAAGGTTAAAAACAATTTTTATTTAACCAATCGGTGTTTGTATAAAATTTTCTATCCTATGGCCAAGTAATACTTGAAATTTATTTTTTTGTATTTTGGGAAAAGATATATATCATTTCAATCCAAATCGGGTCATAGGTGTTTATCATTGCAACCTACGTTCTTAATTCATTTCAATGATTAATCCCGAGTTTATTTGATGCCCGAAACATCTAAGGTAATGGTTAGGATTAATCAACAAAAATCAATAACATATACGAACAATGTCGATAACCAGATGAATTACATATCAATACATTAAATATATAAATTCAAGGCATCCATCAGAATCAACACATCTAAACAGTTCAATATAATATCAGTTACTAGTCATCAGATATGAGGTTCTTAAACTAGAAATTAATTTCTAACTATACAATTTATATTAGGTTGCTTTTTTTACAGGTCCCAATTAAGTTTCAAATTAGGCTCACATCCAGTCATAAATTTATTTTAAATTAAGTCCTATTTTTTAAAAATATATCAAAAAACAAATAAAAAATAAAAAAATACGAAAATTAATATTAAATTAAAACATGGTCTCGACCAAAAAATCACTCAAAAAAAAAAGTTAAAAAACACGCAAAAAGCAAAAAACAAGAAAAAAAACCAGAAAAAAGTGCAGTTAAATGCATAATATTATGCATATATTTGATTTTGTTGCATGCATATGTGCATGTATTCTAGTTCTTCCATCCGCCTTGATTTATTTGCATATTTCTGTGCATATATTTCATATTTCTTACATAGAAGTATGCAATAATTCGTAACAGCTCAACTAAGTTCATTTTTATTTGCATTCAAGTGCGCAAACAAAACTGGAAACATACACACATGTGTGCAACATATCTGCAGGCAAAAACGTTAGCTGAATTCCCTTTATGCAATAGTTGCATACATTTATGCAACTATAGACAATAGTTGCATACATGTATGCAATTTTTTTTTGATTGGCGTGGACTTCTGGGATTATTTTATGATATTAGAAATTTTTTCAATGCACTACCACATTTTTTTCTGGCAGGAAATATAGGAGGTGGAAGGGTTGAAAGGAGGAGGTGGAAGTTAGAAAATCGGTGAGGCAGAACTAAAAACAGGGGGCGGAAACTTATAAAAAAAGGGAGGGATGTGGGCTACATTTGTAACACCCCGCCTCCGCCAGGGTGTCTCTTGCAAGCACTCTGACTTTGGAGGGGCGTTTGAATCAGGTAAACATGCATAATGATATATCAAGGCAGAACAAGAACATATGTATATAGGTAAACAAAGTGAATAACATAGATAAAACAGCGGAAGATTTCAAACCATTTCAAAACAAGTCTGGTACAACATAATGTCAATTTTCCAAATGCACAAGCCTAGATAAAAACAACATTACTGAAAAACTGAGATACATAAGTACTATCCCCAAAATAAGTGATAACCATAGCTAGCTTCATGTCAAGACCTTACATGAGCTAAAATCCCACAAGCAAGCGATCAGAAATCCAAGCTAAGCTCCAATATTCCCTCCCTGAGAACCTGGGGGGGGGGGGGGGGGAACGGAAGAAAAGAGGCGAAAGAAAACAGGTCAGTCAAAAAGACTGAGTAAGCCCTACTACAATCAATGTAAATTAATAAAGTTAACTGGCATGAGAAGCAGGGATGAACATAAGGATAACAACATACTAGCATGATGATTAACTAACGAGGTAGATAAAGGTGTCATCGCATAATCAGGATTAAGGTTTTGCACCACAGGTGTACTAGTAAACTAACATGACTTGAATAAACAAGTATTGATCCCTTGGCCCAAGCTTTGGCCCAATAACATGAAATGACCCTAATACAAGGTCTAACCAAACGGTCTAGTCGATCGGCTCCCTATAAGCCTAACTCGTCACGTGTTGGTGTCAATACGGCCCAAACATAATTGTAGTCGAATTGTGCCGGGTCCACCCTTCGGGTGTATCAAGCCCTAGGGTGCCAACCCCTGGACACCATAAACATGAGTGCACAGTCTCGATCTACTGGTACCCATGGGTGACTTCTCCAAATACGGACTACGTGCATGACCATAGTCCGTCCGGAACTACATCGGCGTACCACCCGGCCGTCGTTTATTTGGTCGCTTACCTCCAGCCCAGTAATCGTGCCCCCTCCCTAGCCTAGTCCCTAGGGCTTTAATGATACAAACTGGGATTACTGCTGGAGTGGGCCCCCATTGCTAGGATTTTTCTAGTGGGTTAAGTACGGTTTAACCCTCTTGATAATCATGGATTAACTTGGTTAAGTGTAACGATGAGTTCACGACTTAACCCTGACTAATCTACCAAGCCCAAATTGGTTAAGTATTAAGTGGACCATGACTTAACCCTAATCACGAGGCATTAATTAATTTAATGCACCTTAACCTCTCACATTAGACCTTGTTGTGGTTACTAGTTAAGCCGGGCGGGTCCGGGTAGCTTTACACCACAACTTGGTCTAACCTCGGGTCCAAGGTACAACATGGCCAACTTCTCACATTGGGTCCTATTGTTTGTAGCAACTAGTTAAGCCGGTCGGTTCCGGGTAGGTTTACGCTACAAACTCAACCCAACCTCGAGTTGGTCACACTTATCTTTTCTAAGTGTCATGTCCATCATGTTTCCAAAACACATTACAAGTTTTCAAGCATTTGGGTAGACCTAACTTAATAGGTAAATTCCCAAAGGGTAGACCTAACTTAATAGGTAAATTCCCAAGCTTATGTTTTTATGTCTTTTAAGTTTACCCAACCCCAAACGCAATCCCATCGCTTACATATCGCAATAGCGCATAAAGGGTAGAAAGAGGGAACTTGGCATAATCACGACATAAAGGTGTTGAAGCCACAAGTTCAACATGGTGGCATATGAAATGGACATATGTTCATATACTTGCATATTACATTTTTAGGCCTCAAAAGCATGCATAAAACCAAACTTGGCCTATTGGTGATACATGGTGCTAAATGACATGTAGAAATGGCCATATGTTCGCATCTAGCCTCACATGCAAGTTATCATAAGAGATATGACAACTTACATGTTGCCAAAATGCAACGTTTGGCATAAAGCTTGAAGCTTTATGTTCATAAACCCAAGATAAGCTTGCATAACATGATAGCATATCATATGACAAACTTGCATATCAAACTTGCATAACATAACTTGCATATCATATGACAAACTTGCATATCAAACTTGCATAACATAACTTGATAAACTTGCATTTCATAGCATAGTAAACTTGCATATAAACTTGCATAACATAACTTGCATATCATATGACAAACTTGCATATCAAACTTGCATAACATAACTTGCATATCATATGACAAACTTGCATATCAAACTTGCATAACATAACTTGCATATCATATGACAAACTTGCATATCAAACTTGCATAACATAACTTGCATATCATATGGCAAACTTGCATATCATACATTTAACTTTAGAGTTTAAGTATGAAAGTAGAATAGGGCTTACAATGCTTATGAAGACACACAAAACTATGACAAAGCCCTTATGCAACCAATTAGACCCAAAATGCAAGCTCTAACATAAAAACCCTTGAGCCAAAATGATCAAAACTCTTTCTTTATGATGCAAATATAGAAACTTGACTTGAATGCAAGCTAATGATGCTCATACAAGTTTGAAAACACTTGTATGCATGGAAAATCACTTAGAAATTTATTTAGGAATTTTATGAAGAGAGTGGAGGCCATGAGAGGATTGATTTTGCCATAGTTTAGTTACTAGAATGAATAATGATGATTTAGGGTTAGGTTAGGGCCTTATTTATAGAGATTAGGACTAGTTCTAGCTTTAGGATTAAACCCTAGTTCCAATCTCAGCCCTTAAAACCGAATCTGGCCCCCAAGCTCAACACAATCTCTAAATGGTGCACCAGGCTAAACAGCCCGGCTGGACCAAGTCGACAGCCAAGTCGACAGGGCTGTCGACTTGGGTCCAACCAAGTCGACTCCCAAGTCGACAGGGCTGTCGACTGGGGTGCTCTGGCGGGAATTTTCCCGCCTGGCCCAAACTGGCCCAAATTTTCCAAATTCAAACTTGAATTTGAAATCTGTTTTTACTTTGAATTTTTCTGAAAACTTCGTTGGGCCTTAATCGGGTCATACGGACTCCGATTTTTGAAAACTCGGACTCTATTTCGCGTATTTTTCCGAGACGAACGCAATGGCATAGCCCGTTTCCCTTGATTCAGATTTTAGAATTAAATTCTGCCTCGATTTACATTATTACAGGTTATTGAAAATACGGGTTGTTACAACATTAATTTTGAAAATAGGGATGTGTGTCTAATTTTCATTTTATGTTAATCGTTAAATTAAATTTTACTGTCTATGCCGATTAACATAAATAATCAATTCAAACAGTCAAGCAACAAACCGTACAACTATATCATAACATGAATTTAATTTAACTTACAATCAAATATTTTAGTTAGGTGTGAGTGGGTCTAATCACCCACCTTTGATCCTGAACGCGTTTGAAATTCAAAATAAGCCCCAAAATTTAACTATCTCAGAATATGTCCAAATCAATGCCATTGCGAAGAGTTCGACGATACGATTCTAACGCAACAAATCGCGTGTCAATTGGAGCTCATATGAAAATGTTACTGGTGTTAATGCGATTGAATTTCTAATTAAATAAAATAATTAAACAAATTCTCTCACCTATCCTAAACTTCCACGTCACCATACTTTATCACCCTCTCCATTACATACGCGAATACACCCTTCTTCCATCCAAATCGCACCAACCTCGAGACCACCAGGCCACGATCGAATTCCACCATGGTATGCGCCTCATCGAGCTCCACTTCCACCCCAAACGTGGACGCACTCGGTAGTCCCTAGCGCCCCATCAAGCCAAATCCTTGGCGTCTTCTTGCCTCGATTCCGGTGAGTTTTGATCCCAATTGCTACCACCCGCCGTATGGATTTGAAGAGCTCGAGAAGCTCTATAATTTTCATGTAGAAAGTTTACGTACGATTTCGTTAAACAGATCAAAAGAAATTGAAGGAAGAAAATTCGAGCTTTTATGGCCATTGGAATTAAACATGGCGGCTCTGAAAATAATTAGGGTTACGACTATTATTTTAATAATAAATTCATCGTTTTGTGTGTATTTGAGTCAAAATTTGGATTGAGACCAAATCAGGAACGCTTACCGCCCAACAATATGTTTTGACGCCTTCTGAACGTAATGGACTAGGTTTCAAAGCCCAATTTCAAGGTGTTTAGCAGTTTCTTTTAAAACTCAATAATTAAATTAAATTGTACATACAAATTTATATGCGTTTTAGTTTCTTACGATCAAACTAATTCCGATGGCTACGAAATTTTAGATCATATAATAATTTACAATTCCGAATTCAATAAAATTTATTTCATCGAATTCTAAGATTATTTGCAAAATGAGAATTTTGATCTGTTAATTGATATAATAAAATATTCGTTTTTGTTTATTCACCTTTAAATTAAATTCAAAGGTTTATAACTTCTATTCAAATCAAAATAAAATTCAGATAAATTTATAAATCAATTATTGTTTACTGTAAACAAATTTCAACACTTACAAATTCAAATTTTAGTTCATAATTTATCAATATACGACGTAAATCATAAATTTTAGTATTAAAACCAATTTTGTTAAAATCACATTAAATTTAATAATTTAAATTGTAGCAAAAATCTCGGGATGCTACTACGTACAATACATGCTACAACATATATGATCGTCGCTACATGATATATATATATATATATACATCATATTCCCCACAAAAAGAATGTACATCATCATGTTCGATATGAACTGGAAAAAAAGGCGACTACAAACACAATGCTATCCAAAAAGCAAAACATGATATCCGTAGTAGAACTTCTAAGTGTGAGACATAATATCCTAACCTACAACTTGACATGATCTGTTAGATCAAAATTTGGCTCTAACACCCAAATTGTTCCGATTTATAGAGAATTATAACTGAAAAATGAGAAAAAAGCAGAGAACACACAAGATTTATAGTGGTTCGGCATTAACGAGCCTACGTCCACTTTATATGCTATTGATTATACTTCGAATGCTAGTACAACCAATGATTTCTCTCAAACTCACTCTTACAATTATGATTTTTCTCAGTAATCTCGAAGTAATACTGATAAGAAATAGTGGTGCGACAGTAATGGTGGAATCAATACTCAATACTGCCAAAAGATCCTGAAAAATGCCAGTCTCTGTGCTATTTATAGTTGATTCTGTCAGGCGGTTCGCGGTCATACGTGGTGTAGATCCCGGGAAAATCGGATCGGATTGAGCAATGAGGAGGAATTGGTCAATATGACAGTTGTGGATAGGTGTCGCGAGATCCGTGCATTTCGGATCGCTGAAGACCAGTTCGTGGTTGAACAAGTCCGGGGCTTCGCTGCGCATCGGGGGATCGGATCGGAGCGAGGTAGTGGCGCAGGTGCGGATCGAGTCGTGATGAGGTGGACGGATTGATGACGCGATAGGGGCGATCCGAGGAGGGTAGCGATCCATTCTTGCGATCCGAGGAGGGTAGCAGGGCCATGACCAAACCTTTCATGAATTAAAGGAACGTAGTTTCATACTTTCTTCTTGTGTGTGAACCTTGGTGGCTTGGTCAAAAATCTAGCCAACATTTTGTCCCCTCGATGTATTGTTTCATTGATGGAACATGCTTCGAAGTCGCAGAGATATCTTTTCGCGAAGTGATGCAATTTAATGGTCGTGCCTGTCTGAAAAGTCTTGCTACTTCGGAAAAGTTGCACCTTTTGACAAGTATAAATATAGTATAGTCTTCGATCACTTCTCGTTTATTGAATTTTTTTTCTGGAATTTCTTGGAGACTTCATCATCGAGTTCACCAGGTAAATCTCTGAATTTTTTTCTTTCTTTTCCTTTTTTTTAATGGTCCGGATCGCACCCTTGTTTCGCGATCCATGGCCACGGATCGTGATCTAGTGACCTGACGGGCTTCATGGCGAATCGAGGTGGGCTTCAGCCCGCGGCCCGTTCGGTTCGAATAAAACAAAAGTTGGGAGACTAACGGTTGCTTTGTGCCTATATAAAATCGAGCCCTCGTCACTTCTTTCTCTCTTCTTCTCCGTTTTATTCATCGCCGCCGCTAATTTCAACAAGGAAAAAACCCTAGTTTTCCTAAATCTCTGAAAACCCATTCGTTTTTCCAATTTACGAAAGGTAATCTTACTGAAATCACTCTCACATGATTTCTCTCTTCTTTTTCCTGAAGTTTTTGCTGGTTTGAGAGGAGAGAGCGGAGTTATGGGGTGTCCGAGTTTCTGGAGACTGATGAGACGCCATTAATGTTGCTGCTCGAGCTCGGAAGTGAGGAAGAGAGGAGGAAGAAGAAGAGAGCAGGTCGGATCGTTAGTGAGGCTTAGGCTTGGGTACAAGCGAGGCAGTGGATCATGGAAATGGCATGGGAGCGGATCGGATCGGGGAGATGGCAAGGTGGCAGATCGGGTCGCAGTCTTGAACGGGGTATCAGCTTAAGTGAGGATGGAAAGATGTGGCTCGCGATAATCATACCACGAACCGAACCATGCCCCACGATCTACTCTCCGCGATCCGGTCCCTTACCCTGCGATCCATTCTCTATGATCCGAACCCTAATGCTTTCTGGACTGGACAGAAGCATAACTCGACCGCATATGACGACTAGTACTTCGATGATCTTGATAACCTTAATGCTTTTTCTTTAAGACATGCACAGGCACACACTTGCACTCACACACACAGGGGGGATGGGTAATTATATTCTTATTTCTCATGTTTACTCGCCTAAACAGTAATGTCGGATAATCGCTCCCCTTCAGGATCTGACACAGAGATGGATCCCGAGGTGTATGAGCATCTCAACCCCGAGGTTCTTCCAACTAATCCAGAGGGTGCGGATTCTGGATCCGTATATGAGGCAGAAACAGAATCGAATCCGTCTGAGAGTACCTCGCTTGATGAAGAGTCAGAGGTAGACGGCCGAGCTCCCGACGAAGTTCCTGGTGCAATAGAAATAGAGAAATTCACAGACTCTTTAGCTTCCAAACTTGATGACATAAAGCTTAAGAGAATTTGCTTGAGACATGGGATCCCCTGGGATGATGTGAGGACACCCGGCAGCGAAGATAGACCTCATTTGGCTCCAGAGGGGTATATGACAGTCAGCCGACTCATGTGCTGGGTAGGAGCTATTCCTCCGTTTCCTCCAATCGTCATTGAGACCCTAAAACGATTGGGTATTGCTCCAATGCAGCTTCATCCCAATGCCTACGCATCTTTATACACTCTATATATCGCATATGCGGAAATCCTGCATACCGAGCTCACGTTTAAAGATTTAAAATTCTTTTATCTTTTCAAGCATCGCTCCTCGGCAACCCCTAATTTCTCTTTCTTTGAATCGGTAGCAAATAGGAAGGTTTTATCTGACGGATACAGCAACATAGGGGATCCCAAGGCCGATTGGTTCTATATAAAGAGACAGGCCGGGTGTTCAAGAAGATGGCTTAAATCAAGTAAACTTTAAACTTTTGACTGAATAACTTGTTTAAGAAATCGAAGCATTAACACGCCCCCCCTTTTTTTTAAGCAGATCACGCCTTTCCCAAGATGGAAGGCTCGGTATACAATAATCGACTGTCTCTTCTTCTGCAAAGCAAATCTGATTTTCTAAAGATCAAGAAATGCATTACTGACGAGAACCTTCATAAGCACCGCCTTCTGGATATAAGGTTTGGACTTGGTGCGGGCGGCAAACCCTACAAATATGTGCCCCCGACAGAGGGAGAAGGAACGTCACGGGCATCAGAAACAATTAAATTTCGTAAGAGTCCTTCGCCGATAGTCATTCAGGACGACGAAGACCTAAACATATATAGAGGAGATGAGGCCCGTGGTGATAAGTCTAAGGAAATTCCAGTTTCTCCGGGGGGTTTCCCCTAAAGGGCCTCTCTTCCGGTTGAACCTGCTGCTCCCGATGATTTAACAGAAGAGCAACTATTTAAAGAGCTGAGCAAAATTCCTTTGCCTGATGATGTATATACACAGAGAGACTTCGAAGGGGAGCCATTTTTCCCTGTTTCTGAGGAAACAACTGTTCCAGTTGGAGAACGAGAAACTACTTAGATGAGCCTGACTTCAGGCCCTGGTCTGTTAGGGGGAATCATATGGGATGCACAAATCACATGCACTGCCTGATCCCACACTTTTATATCAACAGTATTCAAGGTCTTAATATGCTCTTGTTTCTTTTGCAGGAAAAATGTATCGCAGGCGATCTTATTCCTATCGCTCTGTCCGTGAAGGTACACCCAGCCTTCATCCAAATCTTGAGCGTGCTCGCGGCCTTTCTCACAAGCCTACTTCTTCACAATCCAGGTCTCCATCAAAACCAACTTCTGGCAAGCTTCCCAGTCATTCGGTGCAACCTACAGGGGGAAAACAACTTCCCAAAGACTTAACCCCTCCGAAGAGTGCACCCTCTCACAGCAGGTCATCAAAAAGACACTACGAGCCCAAGGATAAAAGCAAGGATCCAATCAAGGACTCTGAGAAGGAGAAAATTGACATTGTCCCTTCCAGCCAACAAGGTTTGATTGCCCCCGGGTCACGAGATTACATCCATGGTCCTGAGACTCAGGCTAAGCTGGAAAAGTTGCGAGAACAATTCCCCGACATCTTCTTCGAAAGGATGATGTTTGTTCTAGCCTTGGAACCAGTCCCTAGGAACTGGGATACTGAAGTCATCAGGCACATTCGCCATGTAGTCAGGCAGTATGAGGCGATGAAGAAACATGCTGTTAATCTTTCAGAGGTCATCCGAATGCTTGAGATGGAAGCACATAGATCCAAAGTGAAGATAGATAACAATGAAAGGGCCAGGGAAAAATGGAGAAGGACTTAGAGGATGCACAATCTCTGCTTGCCTTGGCTCAACGAGATGCTAAAGCTTACAAAACAGAGCTGGAGGAGGTCAGGCAACGTTTCCATAATGAACTTGATTCTAATAGCAAAAAGCGAGCGTTATTGAAGCAAGAGGTGGAAGATCTCAGGATGGCCAACTCCGAACTGAAAACAACACAGGATCACTTCGAGGCCGAAAGAGCTGCTTGGGAGAAAGAAAAGGCAAGTTTGAAAGATAGCTTAGCTCTGGACGAAAAGGAGAAGGCGATTCTGAATGATCAACTCGCGCGTGCAGAGAAGCGCGCTATTCTTGCTGAAAATAATGTGGAGAGTGCCATTGAAATGGCCACTGTTTCTAATGAAAAGCTCCTTGAGAGAGAGAAGGAGATCGAAGGATTTGAAGAAATGTTATTCTACTTCCTTGGTCAGGTCATCAAGACCCATAACATCTCCTGGATCCCAGACTATCATGTCACTCTAGCCAACATATGGGATGCAATCGTTGAGAGCAAGAAAAAACGACTAGGAGTCGACGAGATTGATGAGAATGAGTTGATGCGGACCATTCTGAGGGATAATGAGCCTGAGAATTTAGAGAAAGGCAGACGCCTGCTCCAAGAAGAAATTGAAAAAGAGAAAACTCAGGCGAAGGGCAAAGAAAAAAATGGAAGAAGGCCCGAGCTCAGCCGCAGAGCCCAAGGCTTCCGACATTGAGGAATACAATCCAGATTATCCATTGATTCCTCTGGGTCCAACTCCTCCAGCTGTCGAGGGTTCTGCTGCTAGCTTGGATGGAGGATCGGCGGAAGGTATCTCTATATTTTCTCCGCAACTTGCCAAAGCAATTGTCACTTGTCGTCGCCTTGTCGGACAAACAACTGAGCAAACCGCATTTTCTCCCAAAATAACATTTGTTTCTCATGATACAGGTAGCGGGCCGGTTGATAAGGATGCTGAAAAGAAGGTAGGGGCAGAGAAGATTGACATCCCGCCAAGCGTTGGTGCTGATGTCCCCCCAGATGCTGAAACTATCGAGGCTTTGAGAGACATGGACGGGCGCCACGACTGTGATGAAGAGGAAGTCGCCATTACCAAAGAGAGCAGAGGCGGTGAGGAGGAAATCTTAGCTGAACAACAAGTCGCAGGGGAGGAGCAGTTGCTCCTTATGAAAGGGGGACAGGATCCAGTATACGTGCACCATATTTCTGAGATCGACCCCAAAACTGGGTTGGTCGTAAGATTTTCCTCCCGATCGATAACTTCACAAGTAGCCTCTTAGTCCTCTAGTTCTTCACCGGAGCCTCTTGTTGATAAGAGGAAGAGGAAAAAAGGTGTTCGTTCGGATGTTGACAAGGAGGCGTCAGGGAAGCAGAAAAAGAGCAAGAAGTCTACATAGTCTCCTCCCCCCAGCATAAGTAGGAGGCAAATATCAGTTCATATTTTGTCCTTAGGAATTTTTAGGCTTTCCACTGGACATGAAATGTAATTGTGAGAATGGCCCTCACTTTTGTTTAGGTTCCTCTTTATCTTGTAGGTTTGCAACTTATGAATAAAAGTTTATTTCTTTTGCGTCACCGTGTACCTGCAGTCAATAAACTCTTCATATTTAGCTACTAGTCACTTGGCTATAACCAAGCTAAAATTATACTATAAATCATTCAAGCAACAGAAAGAATTTAACAATTTCTATGCATATTGCCCCCTATATTTGAATACGGGGGACTTGGAACTTTTTTAATAGAATTATAGTCCTTGAGGCGCCGAACCTCCGGTGCCTCTATACTTTCCCGATCCATCAGCGGGTTAGAGTTCGAACTCGTATCATGATCTGCTCACCGATCCTTTGACGGGGCAGGAATCCTGGGGACGCTGAGTCTCCAACATCCTTGTCAGCGCTTAATCACAGATGTTTTTATACTCTCCTGGCGGTCGCCAAGGTTAGAGTTCGAGCTCGGCTGTTCAGTCGCCCCCCGATCCTTCAGCGGGGTAAGAGCTCTTTCTCAGCGCTTAATCATAGACGCTTTTATACTCTCCTGGCGGTCGCCAAGGTTAGAGTTCGAGCTCGGCTGTTCAGTCGCCCCCCGATCCTTCAGCGGGGTAAGAGCTCTTTCTCAGCGCTCAATCATGGATGCTTTTATACTCTCCTGGCGGTCGCCCAGGTTAGAGTTCTGTCAATGACGTGATTCACTCTATTGTACCTTCAAAATTCTAGCTGCGGATTGCTCTCCATTCTAATGGAAGGCACCTTGAGTCACGTGTTCCTGTGATTGCCGCATAGTTTACAGCAAATTTCATAAAGATAGAAAAGCGGATAAATAATAGTGCAATAAGGGTAAACAACACACGGTATTTTTATAGTGGTTCGGTCAAATCGTAACCTACGTCCACTTTATAACATTTTGCTTAAAAAAATAGGACTATTCTAGGCAAGTCGTGCCTTTTACATGGTCCTATGAAACAAAAGAATAAAATCGACATCTTTATGTCAGATAAGGCCGCAAATGTTGGGCATTCCACACTCTGAGGATTTCCTCTCCATCCACTGTAGCTAGCTTGAAGATTCCATTATCAAGCTTTCGTAGAATGGAGTACGGTCCTTCCCACTTCGCACCCATATAAGTCGGGGGTGGAAAGACATGCTTCAGAATCAAGTCTCCGGGTTCAAAGGTTCGGGCTCGAACCTTTTTATTGTAGTATCGGGCGACCTGTTGCTTGTGTCTCAAGGCACGCAAGTCTGCTTCATCCCTCTTCTCTTCTATTGAATCTAGGGATTCGAGGAGCAACTTGTTATTAGTCATTGGATCGTAATAAGTAACTCGGTGAGACGGTACTTTTAGCTCAACCGGGATGACCGCTTCCGCTCCAAAAGCAAGGGAGAAGGGGGTATGGCCTGTTGCCGATTTATATGTCGTCCTATAGGCCCATAATGCCAAGGGTAACTCATCGACCCACATAGCTTTGGCTCGCTTCAATCTCCTTTTGATAATGGACTTAATCACTTTATTTGCTGCTTCGATCTGTCCGTTCGACTGCGGGTGCGCCACAGAGGTGTATCGTTTTTCAATGTGGTATTTCTGGCAGAAGTTTCTGAATTCGCTGCTGTCAAACTGGGTTCCATTGTCAGTTATGACGATCTTCGGAATCCCGAACCGGCAAATAATGTTCTTAACAACGAAATTGATCACTCGCTTGGTTGTAATTGCAGTCAACGGTTCGGCCTCAACCCACTTGGTGAAGTAGTCTATGGCTACAATGGCGAACTTTGCTCCGCCTTTTGCTATAGGGAGGGTTCCAATGATATCAATTCCCCACATAGAGAAAGGCCACGGACTTGTCATCGTTTTTAACTGACCAGGAGGTGCCCTGGGAATCCTCGAAAATCTTTGGCAAGCATCGCAACGTCGCGCGTACTTTGTTGCGTCTTTGTTTATGGTAGGCCAGAAATAACCATACCGCAACACCTTTTTTGCCAGAGCTTGTCCTCCTGTGTGATCACCACATTCACCCTCATGCACTTCCTGTAGTACACGTTTGATGTCGTCATGAGCTATACACCAAACGAGAGGCATCGAAAATCCCTGTCTATACAGGACTCCGTCCTGCAGAACATACCGGGAAGCTTTACGAATTACTTTACGCCTCTCGCTCTTCTTGGTCGGAAGCATTCCATTCATTAGAAAATTCTTTAACGGGGTCATCCATGATTCCCTTTCTGGCTCGGTTTCTAGTACCAGATCAATTTCTATCTGATCTATACTAGGGAACTGAAGCACTTCAACTGGGGCTAATCTGATCTCTTCAGGATCGTCGGAACTAGCCATCTTGGCTAATTTATCTGCCTGTTGGTTCTCTGACCGTGGAATATGAGAGATACTGTTGTGATCAAAACCTATCAGCAACTCTTTTACTTTTTCCAAATACGAAATCAATCTTGGACTCTTGGCTCGAAATTTTCCAGAAACCTGATTTACAACCAACTTGGAGTCACAAAATATGTCCAGCTTCGCGATCTTTAATTCTTTTACGATCCTTAACCTGACTATCAGGGCTTCATATTCGGAGTCGTTGTTAGTGGCGTGAAATTCCAGCCGGATAGCATAAGATATCAGTCTTTTCTCAGGAGTTTCAAACACCACTCCGGCACCAGATTGTTTATCATTCCTAGTGCCATCAATATACAATTTCCATGCACTGGGATCGAAAAGTAACTTTGGGGGGTCAGCCTCTTCGTTTACCATGTCGTCCTCCGAGGCAGTAAATTCTGCTATGAAATCTGCCAGCACTTGCCACCGTATTGATCGTCGGGGCTAAAAATTTAAATCAAGTTGACCCAGTTCAATGTTCCACTTAAGCAACCTTCTAGAAGCTTCTGGTCTCTGTAGAACTTGCTTGAGCGGATGATCTGTGTACACGGTAATAGGATGAGCTTGGAAATAATGTCGGAGTTTCCTAGATGCAATCAATAAAATGTACGCCAACTTTTCGATCCTCGGATAATTGCATTCAGCTGCCGCCAATTTTTTACTCACGTAGTACACTGGCCTTTGAATCTTGTCTTCTTCTCTCACTAACGCTGAACTGATCGCGTGGGATGACACTACTAAGTACACGAATAAATCCTCGTGATCCACCATCTTAGACAGTATCGGAGGTCTCTCCAGATGAT
Source organism: Allium sativum (assembly GCA_030737875.1). NCBI lineage: Eukaryota > Viridiplantae > Streptophyta > Magnoliopsida > Asparagales > Amaryllidaceae > Allium > Allium sativum. The sequence continues at coordinate 538,446,517 of CM060926.1, forward strand.
TCAACAAGTTTTGGAATGCTTCAATGCAATCAGGAGTCCACTTAAAGTTGCATTTTCCTCGCTTTATCAATTCAAAGAACGAGATGCATTTGTCTGTCGCTCTAGAGATGAATCTGCTTAATCCCGCTACTTTCCCCGCAAGGCTCTCCACATCTTTGATTTGTCTAGGCTCCTGAATGTCTCTGATGGCTGCAATCTGTTCTGGATTAATTTCAATCCCACGCGAGCTGACAATGAATCCCAAGAATTTCCCGGATGCAACTCCAAATGAGCATTTTGTTGGGTTGAGTTTCATCCCATACTTTCGAAGAATGCCAAACATCTCTGCCAAATTTGTAGTGTGATTGGACGATTGTCTGGACTTAACCAACATGTCGTCAACATACACCTCCATCGTTTTCCCTATCTGGTTATAGAACATTCTGTTCACTAACCGTTGATATGTAGCACCTGCGTTCTTCAAACCAAAAGGCATTACCATGTAGTAGTATAATCACAGATCAGTAATGAAGCTAGTGTGCTCTTGATCTGTAACATGCATAGGAATCTGGTTATATCCAGAATAAGCATCCATGAAAGAGAGAAGCTCATGACCTACCATTGAATCTACCAACTGATCAATTCTGGGTAACGGAAAGCTATCTTTTGGGCAAGCTTTATTCAAATTCGAAAAATCAATACACGTACGCCACTTTCCATTGGCTTTCTTTACCAAAACTGGATTTGAAATCCAATCTGGGTAGGTTGAATCTCTGATGAAACCGTTACTCTTTAACTTTCCAACTTCTTCTTTTAAGGCTGCGGACCTCTCTGGGCCTAGCATTCGCCTTTTTTGTTTTACAGGGGGGTGCTTTGGGTTAATGTTCAACGAATGGCTCATGATTGATGGAGATATCCCACACATATCTGCGTGGGTCCAAGCAAATACATCCAAGTTATCTTTCAGGAAATTCGTCAGTTCTTTAGCTCGAACTGGATCCAACTGGGATCCAATCTTCAGGACCTTCTCTGGGTCGCTATCATCGATTGGTACATCCACAGTCGTTTCGTTGGGAGCCGCCTTTCTTCCTCCAGTCTCTTCATCCTCTCTGGGATCTATATCCTCGGGCAGTTCTCTGGGCGACTCACCTATAGTGATTCTCTTTAATTGCTATGACGTCTCCTCCCTCGTGGGGGAAGAAGCGTCTTCAATCTCAATATCTTTTCCATTACGGAGTAGCTTTAGATCTGCAATGTAACATGCACGTGCAGCAACCTGATCTCCTCTGACTATGCCAACACCAGCTTCTGTAGGAAACTTCAATAACAAGCACCAGGGGGCTATACAAGCTCTAAACTTTGCTAGGGCCGGTCGGCCCAAGAAGGCATTATAAGGTGATTCAATATCCAAAACTACGAAGGGAAGAATTCTCACTCTCTGGCGTTCTCCTTCCCCAAGTGTCACTGGCAGTTCTACATATCCCATGGGAGTAGTCGATGCCCCAATAAATCCACGGATCTATCCTTCACACGGCTTTAAATCTTTCAATTCAAGGTTCATTAGATCGAACGTCTTTTTGAATAGAATGTTGATTGAACTCCCATTATCCACTAAAACTTTATGGACGATGGCCGGGCCAATAGGAACTGTGGTTACAAATGGATCTTCGGTCGGAGCATGGACTCCAATACTCTCTCGATTGCGGAAAATGACGTCGTCCGACATCATCTTTTGTTGTTTTACCGGGGCATTGTATTCAGGGTTGCTGCAATCTTCTTCCTCGAGATGATGCTTTGCTGCGTTTACGTACTGGTCCATTGCCCTGAAACTATGCCCGGCTAGGTGAAGACCTCCGATTATGGTATTAATAACAAGATCCTTTCCTTTTTGCTGGGCAATTGGCCTGGCAGTAGGTTGATTCTGGTTTTGATTCGGAGTCTGAATAGCTTGCCCCCTGTCTCTAGGAGTCACTCGGTACTCATCCAACTTCCCTTCTCGGAGCAGCCTCTCAACTACGTCTCTCAGATGACAGCATTCATTTGTAGAGTGGCCATGAGTCTGATGGAAGAGACAAAACTTCCCTGTCTCACGTTCTTTCTCCATCGAATCTCTTGGAGGAGGCCTTTTATGCTGGAGAATGTTGTACGAGTCGACGAATATATTCTCCAAAGTATCATTTATTGGCGTATAATTTTTGAAAGACCTGGGACGAGTCCATCTCTGGGAATCATTCCCTCGATTTCTCTTCCGATTATTGCCATTACTGTTGTTACCATTGTTTCCTGACTGGCGGCCGCCACCCTGGTTTCGGTTTCCAACGTTGACTTCAACCTTTCCCGAGCTGTCTTCGGTTTGCTTGATGGCGACATTACTTTGGATTTCCTCCTTATTTGCCTTTTTCATCTCTCGATTAACATATACCTCCTCCTGACGTAAGCGTACGTTTGCTTTCTTGTAAAACAATTCTCTAGTATGAGGTGGTTTACCGGCCAGGTATCTCCCAAATTCAGTATCTTTATCTACCCCGTCAATTAGGGCTGCCACAACGGTCGGCTCATGAGGATCCTTCACTTCGGTGGCGGCTAGGTTGAAACGATCCAGATACCCCCTCAAACTCTCACCTGGTCGTTGTTTGACAAGGAACAGGTCAATCACACTTTTTGATCTTTGAGCGTAGATACGGAACTATTCTACGAACTTTTCACTCAATTCCCTGAAACTGGAAATTGATCTTGCTGGTAAGCGAGTAAACCATAATAACGCTACATCCTCCAGGAATATAGGGAATGCCTTGCACTTTACAGCGTCGGAGGCTGCGGCAGCGGTCATTGACCAAGAATATCTCATTAGATGTTGGATTGGATCAGATCTACCCGCGTAACGGTTCATTTGAGGCATGTTGAAGCGTCTAGGGAATGTTACATCTAGAATGTCATCGGTAAAAGGGGTGTGGCTGCGATCAATCCCCCAGTCTTCATTCCTTTGTCCACGGCTATCTGCCAGGATTTGATGGACCATAGCTGCCACATTTGCATTGGTCATCGGAGGCTCGGGGTCAGTGATTCTAGCTCGGTGGAATTCTCTGATCTCTCTTCTAGGAACATCCACGAAGTCCGGAGCTTGGATTGGGCTTCGCTGCCCTCTGTTACTATGAGCATTTGCATGGTGGAGGAGCTGAGATTGTCTATTCTCAACAGGATTATTCACAACTCGAGCTCTAGGAGTTGCAGCGTGATTATTCAAGTTGCAGTTTGAAGGTCCCTCACCAAGTGTCTCTTCCTCCCGTGACGGCAAGGTTCCAAATCAGAGCTGCTCTATGTTTTCTGCTCGCTCATATGGTCGCCGTGGAGGTCTTGGCGATTCTTCCGATGAAGAAGAATATTCTGGGGTGAGCGGACGGACTGGAGGAGGTGTTCTTTGCCTTACAAGATCATCCAGACGTCTATCCATAGCAGTCAAATTCTGTCGCAGCATGGAGTTTTCCTGCCTTTGAGCAGCTATTTCATCAAACAGCCTACCCCACATTTCAACGAAGCGAGAGAGATCTCTTTCAGTAACTGGAGCAGAGGGGTCATACTGATCATCAATATTTTCCCTTATGCGCAGAGAGCTTTAACCAGGTTGAACAGAGGGACCAGGACGGGAAGAGCGAGCCATAGGCTCCTTTCCAGGTCGAGTTGTAATCCGGTCATCGTCTCGGATCGTGGTGGATCGGTGTCGGCGGCTCGCAGCATCCCCCTGGGATCGGATCGTGGTAACATTGGGAGGGAGGTTTGTGGTGTTATCATGGGATCGGGTGACAACCCCTTCAACGGTTCGATTCAGATCATCCTCCACGGTTCGGTTCGCCATCTCTGTTCCGCGATCCGAGGGTCTTTCATTGACCTGTTCATGCACGCTTTCTTCAATCGCTTCATTCGCAGCTTCACCCTCCTGTGAAGCTCGCACTTCCTTAGACTTCTTTCCAGCCATGATATCAGGTATTGTTGAAATCTTCGAAGGCCTGAACAGTGAGGTTTCGGGACTGTTTTCTTAAGACTTGAATATCCAAACAACGGAGAAACAATCCAATATCTTGGGTTCAATTCTCAGTGAAAGCACCAAAATGTTAGATCAAAATTTGGCTCTAACACCCAAATTGTTCTGATTTGTAGAGAATTATAACTGAAAAATGAGAAAAAAGCAGAGATCACACAAGATTTATAGTGGTTCGGCGTTAACGAGCCTACGTCCACTTTATATGCTATTGATTATACTTCGAATGCTAGTACAACCAATGATTTCTCTCAAACTCACTCTTACAATTATTATTTTTCTCAGTAATCTCGAAGTAATACTGATAAGAAATAGTGGTGCGACTGTAATGGTGGAATCAATACTCAATACTGCCAAAAGATCTTGAAAAATGCCAGTATCTGGGCTATTTATAGCCGATTCTGTCAGGCGGTTCGCGGTCATACGTGGTGTAGATCCCGAGAAAATCGGATCGGATCGAGCAATGAGGAGGAATTGGTCAAAATGACAGTTGTGGACAGGTGTCGCGAGATCCGTGCATTTCGGATCGCTGAAGACCAGTTCGTGGTTGAACAAGTCTGGGGCTTCGCGGCGCGTCGGGGGATCGGATCGGAGCGAGGTAGTGGCGCAGGTGCGGATCGAGTCGTGATGAGGTGGACGGATCGATGATGCGATAGGGGCGATCCGAGGAGGGTAGCGATCCGTTCTTGTGATCCGAGGAGGGTAGCAGGGCCATGACCAAACCTTTCATGAATTAAAGGAACGTAGTTTCATACTTTCTTCTTGTGTGTGAACCTTGGTGGCTTGGTCAAAAATCTAGCCAACATGATCCAAGGAATAAACACACGGGTTAGTCTAACTTGAATTCAAAGTGTAAGTGAGATAAGTACATAAGATTGCTAAGGGGAAACATTCCTTTATATCATAAAATAATGAGATATCAAGGTCGACCATAAAGGTCTAAATCATAAAGTACACAAGGAATGTCATGGAAAATCTCAAGATAAAATCACATAATCACAGTATCAAGAAAACTATGGTAAGATTTTAAATCCACTAATGAAATCACCACAAGTAATACTAGTCACAACGGTGAAATCAATAACAACACCAGCGCTAAAATAACATGATTTGGATCCAACCCATAATTACCACATTTGGATCTACCCAGGATTACAACCCTTGGATCTACCTAGAATCACAACATTTGGATCTACCAAGAAACACGCATTCAGATCTACCTAGCTAGAATTTCACATTGGATCTGCCCAGAGTTTTCGTGTGCAACATCATAATGGGTCGAGGCCATAGCCGGCACTTATTTCAACATATGAGGTCCTCTAAACTACAAAATAGGATATACCCAGAACAACAACATATGGATTTATCCAGATTCACAACATGATTTTGGATCTACACAGAATGGCCCAAAGGTCAAGTATTGACTTAACCACAGAATGTGTCACTGACTCTCAGATAGCAACCCGAAAAGTTGAAATCGTGTGTCTCATACCATACGTTATCACTTAACGGTTTACACACCGCTAGTCAATTTCACACTAAAAATCATCAAAAATAACAGAAATCAAATGAACACTGGTACAACTACTTCAATTTGATGAATATGTAATTAACCGATAAAATATACCTTCGTGTCCCATACCACGAGATTTACTATATCTTTTAATCACAAACACACTTTCTCGAATGCTGGAAATATGTGTGGTTTTAAATTTTAAAGATACTTTAGATAAAGGGGTAGTTTGGCTCGGGTCCAATTTAGGTTTCAGAATACAAAAAACTCAATATCTTAGAACTTTATAAATTAGGTCCCTGTTTTTTGAAAAACAAAAAAAAAAACGTAATTTTTTTGTCAAACTTCAAATTTTAATTCAACACATAATCATCTTCATCTTCATGCAAGAAAAGTAAAAAAAAATGATTCAAAAAGAAAATAAATCATAAAAACACACGTTTCAACGAATTCCGACAATTTTTCGTTAAATTGGAGATACGCAAAAATAATTTAAAAATGTAGCAAACATTCATGTAATTTTTGCTGATTTACTTCAAACTTTCAATTTCAAGGCTTATACTTATTCAAACATCAACGTAATGCAAAAAAATAAAAAAAAATTTGATTAAGATTGCATATAAATGACAAATATTTCATTTTCGACAAAACTACAAAAAAAGAAGCGATTATTTGCAAAAATTGTACATATGGTTGCAATTTTTTCACATAATAACACATATATACAATACACTGTAAATTAATAGCAGATATGTCTGTAATTATTCAAAATAATTGCAAATATTGTTGTAGCTGTTTTTTTTTTCATTTTTAATATAGCAATACATAACGTGAATAATTGCACCAATATCTGTAATTATTCATAAAAAGCGTTGATATTTCAGCATTTTTTTTAGAATCCTTCCGCGAATATTTACATTTTTTAATTTTTTTAATGCAACAGCACGAAAAATCAAAAAACACGTTGCTAAAGAAATAGGGACCCGCTTTACATGTAAACTTACACAAAGAGACACATTGAATTAAGTTTGAAAATAAAGATGCCTCCCTAATTTCCACTTAGATAAATGGCATAAAAAGTGATTTTTCGGAAAATGTTTGATAACCGTTCATTTCCAAAAATTCTTTTGAATAAATTTTTATGTAGATTTATAAAATCTTGTTGAATAATAGTTTCTTTCAAAACCATATTACTTTACTCAAAACATTTCAAGAACGATTTAAAATTCTGTATGTGTGCTCAGGAAACACATGGAATATGTCACAAGAATTGCACACCATGTCAACGAAAACCACTTAGGTTTCATGGTATACAAGACTTCATTACTATTGAAGAAAACCACAAAATTATCACTAGAATACAAGACAGTATTAGTCACTAGTGCGTGAAATACCACTTGAATTGAGACAAAACAACTCAAAAATCACAAAGGTACTAAGGCATATAGCCCTAGAACACATTGGAATGTTTCAAGAAAGAATCCTGGGTGTTTTAACTAAGATGGGTCGATCCACCAGTGGCTTGGGTCAACCCATGGGTTGACCCAAGCCTTGTTTTGGTCGACCTAGGCATTAGAAAGTTGTCCAGGCCAAAATCACGATGAACTTGCCACTTTTTTGGCCGATTTCCGACACATAAAACAACTCAAAATTTAATGAAATTTCACAGACATAAAAGTAGATATACATGAAAATACATACAAAAAGAATCACTTCATTTTATTGAGAAATGAAGAAACTATGTAGCTTCAAACATAAACCTGTGGGCTATTTCGTTGCTTTACGAATTTATAGTAAATCAATAAATGTAAACTTACTGCAACCAACACAACTCACTAGATTTCATACTGAAACAAGTTTGAATTTGTAAGAGGGCACCTCTCCTTGATTTGCAGCAAATAAGGATGGAAACAAGCTGCTAAATTGATCAAGAGATGAACTTTTATGCTTCCTTGTAAGCTTCAGCACTTGTAGAATTGTTTATAGAGAAAAGCAACAACTGACAGTGACTAATTGCACAAATCAAACAAAATGAGACGAAAATGATGATTCTTATATTGATTACCTTCTGAGATTCAAGATTTAAGTTGTAATCTCTCTTTTGTTTTAACTTATAAAGCTTCATAATTAAAAGTTAAGAGGAGAGACCATGATTTCATTTAGCTTTATAGAGGAAGAAGGGGTTTTCTTTTCTCCATAAAATGAGAATACATATAATTCCAGAAAACTCCTTACTAAACAATCATCAACAACCCAATTAGGCCTTAGTGAAGTGATCAAACTAAGGTTTGGGCCTATGTAATGTAACTAGGGACCTTTAGGCTAAACCTACGGTAGCTTATGTGTTTTCTTCTCTAAACTCAAGTTTTAAACTTAAAGCTTTACAAAATTTTCCACCAGGCTATAAATAAAAATGTCAAACTATGTTTCAACATATTTTTAACCACTCTTATTAACATTTTAACTTAATTTTACTTAAACTTTACATTTTCCACAAATATGAACATTTTAAACTTATTTAGAAAAAAATGAACATTTCAAAATTTTATTTGTTTATAACAGACTATTTTCATCCAAGAAAGTTCACAAACATCAAATATTCTAAAAAACAATAACTATTTTCCAACAAATTTTATATAACTTACATATATATTACAACATAAATTTTATTCAAATACACAGTATTACTCGAAAATTCCCGTTTATTGATTTATTGCAAACTTAAACCAATAAATCTCTGGGAATTACATAAATTCCTACTTATTAACAATTCTTACATTTTTAATGCTTTAGAAACTTTATTGGACCCTATTTATATTTTCCCACTACTGAATACACCATAATTGGCATTTAATCTTAAATCATTATGAATATTCCATCTTAACGCAAAACACACGCATAGGCCCGAACCAACACAATATAAGCTTATTTTCCTTAAGCTTAAATTCACTCAACAAATTTCCATAAATTCTCACCTTTTTTACATTTTTAATTGTTCAATATCATTTTATTAAATCACCAACCAAATAAACAATTAACACCTGACTTAATATTTATAATCTCATTATAATTTATTATTATAGTTTAAACAGATTTTCACACAAGACCGGTTTGTCACAATTGAAGTCATTAAATATTAAAATTATTCGTTTTAAATATTTAAGTTAATTAAATATTCTTATATATAGGTTGTAATATTCTTCCCCCTTTAAAGGATTTCATCCCTAAAATCAAAAGTTAAGAATTATGAAATAAACTAGTTAATTTTACTTTCAAAAAGTTTCTTACAAAATCCGTTAAATAATTCTAACATTCGAAATTGTGGAAATTTTCGACAGCACTTCCTTTGTATGGTTCTATCCGAAAAATTTCAAAGCATCAGTATATGATACTATACATCTTATCTCAATGATGAGGCATCCCAAAACAGGGAAAAATAAAATATAAGACTCGCATACCATATATAACCAAAAATACGTACCACTTTGTTAGGCAAACAAACCTTTACCACGAAACCAAAAGCTATAAGCAAGCTAGGAAGTTTTTGCTTCCATATACCTGTGAATACTTACATAACCCAAACGGGAGTTAAGCAAATAAATAACATAACAACATCCAACATATGTACACAACAATCATAGCAATACCCATAAATGATTCAACTAGAAATAGTGATGCAAATCGACAAATAACACAAATGCAACAAAACGTTACATTCAACCAAATGCATCCTACACCTATAAATACCATATAGTGACATAACATTTGCAATCACAACCCGTGGCTCATTCAGTTTATAAACTTCATCATCGTACAAAAATGATAAACAATCCATTAAGCGCTACTATATGGTCAACAACCTCAGGCTGTTACTTAGCCGATCATTCATGCTACCTCAAACAACTCAAATATTCGCATCTCAAATTCACTACATGTCAATATACCAAGTTGGTATACTTTCTTAATGGAAATTACTATTTTATTTTCTTAAATTCTTCCATTTAATTAAATTATTCATTTTAGTTTATAAACCATCAAACCTCGTTTTTTCTAGAAATTTGATTTTAACATAAGTTAAATTCTACAGGATGAAATTTTGTTTTTCTCTTTCATTAGAAAACTATAATCCAAGTGATTTGGAAGGTTCCTGTTTCAAAGAATACCAACTTATTTGAGATCTTACACATTCATTTAAACTTCAAATCGGAAATTTACAAACTACTACTATGAAACGAGTTTATTTTAATTAAATTTAATAAATACGTTCAAACTTTGTTTGACTAATAAATTATAACCATATTCGCTTAAGTTTCCATATAAAATTAGCTAAGCTTTCAAGTTCAACTTGGAATTCCAACTGTCCAAAATTGTCGGATATTCTATTTCATTTAGAAATTTTTTATGTAAAGTGAAATGCACAATCAACAACTCTTATACTGTAGTTTGTAGATATAACTGCTGCGTTTTTTGCAATTTTTCAAAAAATTAAAGGAATTCGCTGTAACATTTTTTTAATCTTTTTTTGGTTGTTAAATTAAACATTTATGTTTAGATTTTTTTTCATGATTTTCGAAGAATACGGCCCTAATTTATGATGTTTTAAGACATGGAGGTTTTTTTTTCTTAACTTAACTGACCTAAGCCAAACTGTCCCTGAAAGCTATGTACAACCGAATCTTAATGATCAAATGATGACAATATGTCAGACGGTCAGAGTTTTGTTGCAACCAAAAATGAAGATGGTAATATTTTTATGATTCTTTCTTGGCAAGGCATTAAATTTGCTTTATTAGGTGTATAGAAATGCTATAAGATAGATTAAGTTTAACTTCTCCTATTGTGAAACCTTTTTGAGGAGAGTAAAACTCCAGTATCCTACAACTAGTTATCTCTGATCTGGATCGATGTGACTTTAATGCCGTGAAGTTTCATGCTCTGATGTCATAAAAGAAAATATTGCTTTTATTTGATTGCAAATGATTCAGGATGTTTCTCGATGTAAAATAATGTTGCAAATACTTGATAACGTTTGCTCAGAAAGGCTAAACTACAAAAAATTCAAAGAGTGTAAACATAGCATGTTACTGGAAATCTAACCTCAACATACATAAATATTTATGCTAGGAAACAAAATGATTGAGCAACTTGGATTTTAAGTTAGAGCATCCAATAAAGGTCATCACTTGTTGCTAACCCCAACAAGCAATAGTAGTAGTTTGGTCACCTCGCTTTTGGTGAGGTGAACAAAACACTACCATCTGATTGCTAGCAGTCAGTGGGTTTCATACGTGACCCCCCTAAATTCCACCAATCAGAGCTGGTGTTTCGTTCACCACACCAAAAGTAAAGTGAATAAATCCATGCTCCATCAAGTAAACAAAAAGTCTAATTTTGGACTCGGTTGCTTTGACAATCTTGACCATCAGTCGATTTTCTAATGTTATGAGTCCTTTAAATTTATTGATAGATTTAATTGATTCTCACTATAAATGAAATTTTCTAACAACTTACTGTTATACCAGATGAAGTACTACGTTAATATGAGTTATTGTGGGCCAGTTCAATAAATTATTAATTAATTTAACTGTTCTATCCTTCTTATTGGGAATACTCTTAGTGCATGATTATCATGATTTCATAAGTAGAAACTCACAACTGATACAATTTGGACACCAAATTTGGTATTTCTATTTTCCAAATTTTATTGCTGTATAATTGTATCCCATTTAATTATATCTAAGCATATTGACAACGTATGGACTATGATTGTTTATTCTCTACTGGTATCCAGTATGGATAAGAAAACTCTTTTTTACTAAAATTGACTGACGAAGGAGCAGGAGCCGCCACCATGCAACATTCATATATGTATTAACTAAACATGTGTACTGTGCTAATAGGTAATTTGTTAGTGGAAGGTAGTTGGCTTTGATCGTTAGAGCAGTCCCAACATAGGGGGTTGCTCGCGGTCGATTCATGCTGAATCAACCAAGAGCAACCCCCAACAGGGTAGTTGCACTGTTCCGCTTTAGCCGGCTTATTTTAACCGGGCTAAATAAGACAACGCGGATTGAAATCCCTGACTATTTGATAACGATCTGCTTTGTGGTGTGGATTTAATCCACACCACAACCTTATCCGACATTAAATAAGTCGGATAAGGGTTTTCTTATATATACCCGGCTTCCCTGAAGCCAGGTATTCCCCAGACCTAATTCCAGCCACTATTTTCCCTTCTCCTCCCCATTTCAGCAACCTTACCTTTAAAAAAAGTTAAAAAAATGAGATGTGCATGGAGAGCATTGCTAGGGAGTGGAAGCCATAATGGAAATCTTGATCCGGCTGAGGAGCACGTACCGGAAGAAGAGAATATACTGACTGGGGATACAGGAGATCGTGGTATTCCGACGGTTAGAAGAAGACGTGTGGTGCTAGACGCAGTGATCAGATAGTTTTGGATTCTCACAAGGATCCGAACATGAGACCGGATAAATAGTTGGACAATTTCGTGAGTTGTCTGGTATCGAAAAGCACGCCAGCACTTTAGTTGACGCATCTGTAAGTTTTATTTATTAAATATTTACTAGTTTAATGTCATACACAAAATAAATATGTTTCGTTCGTAATATTAGGCTCGATGTGAGCGTACATGTGGCTATTGGATTAGTATTGTTTGTCTATACAGACATATGAGTATGACACAAAGGCTATTATTCATGGGTTTCTCCGTGCTATTGGATTTGACGATTTTTTGAGTACGTTTTCTAGTCATATCTACATACAAATTTGCGCATTCATTATTTTAGTTGTTAATTATATATTATTCGTTAAATAGGTATTGAAAACCTTTTAAATAACGATGTTCAGTTATGTGGTGCATTAGCTGCTTGTTGGTGGAAAACAACTCATACATTCCACTTTAGTTTTGGGGAGTTATGACTCACTCGACTAGACTTTGCTATACTTACTGGTATTGCCAGAGGTGAAGGTGAAACCTTGCCGTATGATGAGCGGGTCCAGGACTTCATCCTTTTGGGTGGTTTATTTCCACATCTTGATTTACATATTGGTATCACCACTTATTTCCATATTAGATGTTTATTCATTAAACAGGCAATCCATGATTTATTACGTATGCATCCTAGAGTTCACTATTTGGAGATTGCCTGATTATTTGTCCTGTATACGATGGGGAATTTATTTGTTACAAATCCTTCAAGCACACTGCCTTGTGGTTATGTGGCAGACGTTGAAGAGTTTTCGTTTGAAAGTAGTCCTACTGTGTATGATTGGGGGACACCTATATTAGCATACTTGTATAGGTCGTTGGATCATCAGAGTGTCGTTAGGCCGAAGATTGCTTTGATTACATGTTTTCGGGAGATCTTACAGTACTGGTACTACAAGTACTTTCACAACATGACTTCTCCTAACTTGGATTCGTAACTGTCCCTTTAATTTCCAAGAGTACGAGCGTGGAGTCTCGATAACCGTAGATAGGTTCCAGGAGGACAAGCATGACATGTTGCCATAGCTCATAACCAGGTTGAGCTACAGACTACATGAGATTCGGTTATTTGGCATCTGAGACGACCCAGACTTCCCTTGCGGGAAAGCCCGGATTGTTTTGAGAACACGACTCATCAGACACAAACAGTAGAACATTTCATTGCTTATTACAACAATTTACATAAGAGTAAAAGAATATATCAGAGATTTAAAATTACATTTTAAATACATAAACATAATGTGCAGCGGAAAATATCAACAACCATAACTGAATGAAACACGTGGATACAAAGCTTTCTGAATATAGCTCCAGCTGTAATCCACGATCCTGTGAAAAGAAAGTTCTGCGAAAACCAAAATTACTAGCTGCCCGTGTGGAAAATATGGCCCCCCAGAGTTTAGGTTAAAAGAATAAACTCCAGGTTAGCCATGGGACTGGTGTGAGAACTAAAATAGTTATTTAACTTTATTTTTAAGTTAGGTAAATCACGGGACCACGCTGTATAACACGAAACGAGTTTATCCCCCCTGGATACCATAAAACAAAACTCGCAATGCTAAATAAAAGAAAAATGAAGCTATTATAAGACCCAGGTCCAATCACACAATGCAACGCAAGCCGGAGGATAAAGATTTACCTTATAATAGCCAAATATGCCTGGTACGTAAATTTTATCGTTTATTACTATAAGTGTGTAGTGTAGAAATCAATTTCGAAAGTAAATGTATGAATCCTAGACGGCATAATACCCTATCCTATTACGTCGCCAAATATATAGGTATACAACAAAAACCGTGAAGCTCGTATTGGAAAGTTGGATTTCCATCATGATGGCTGCTGATTCGAAATCACATAGTGCAATTCTCCACGGCTTACGTCCAGGTCTTTTGGAAAACACCATAATGCACATCCACCATATCATATGGGAATCGCAGAGGGGTGTGTGCCCCTATCCCTACTGGTGTGGGCCGACCACACCCAGCATCATCTCGGTCGGCCGAATCTATGACTACCCTAAAGGTGTCTATCCTCATCTCAAAAGCATACTCGCCTGACCATCAGTTCACCATCATACCGGTGTGTGAGGCTTGTGAATTAATGCTACACAAAGTTGTACTAATTAAAGCGATGCTTTGATCATCATCTACAAGGCTTTTCTGTTCAGCAAAATCCTTGATCCATACATCTCAGCATGTCACATTGTCAATCCATACCATACCATTGATTTCTTCCAATATATAACATCTAAGCTCGTACGTTTCAGAGAAGGGTGTTAAGCAAGAGAATAAATTCTCTGCCACCAAACAGATGTATATTTAGCAGAGATCAATGAATACGGCATAAAGGAATACAATGTCAGACATACCATCCATTTGCAAGTCCATTTTGGGTCTGAACGAAACAGGAGGCACCTTATTTCTCATCCCATATGTCCATTATAGGAGAGAGGCCCTCGCATATCCGGACAATCAACAAGTACGTTCGGACCACTACCACTGTAACCTGTCCGTAGGAGCTACCCAAATCCAAGGCACCAATAGTAATCCATTCGATGTGAAGATCGCTAGTCTTCAACCACTGTCATCAATATCTTCGACTTTTAGTTGTCGTATCAGTTATTCAAAATGGCTTAAACCTGGTCTTTCCGAATAACTAGCGTATCTTATAATCAAGTGCTATGAAAACACATCATACGCCTTATTCAATTCTAGAATATTCTTTTATTCAAATATTCTTTACATTGGGAATTATTTCCATAAATCTTATCAAAGATTTAATTCATTTAAACCTCTTGTTTAAATATTCACTTGGAAACCATTTCAAAAAAATTTGTATTACCTTTTCACAATTTTAAACCAAATTAAGGTTCATCAAACTAGTCAGGATTATCGAGCCTTACCGAAGTAATCATTCATTTTAGTTTCCCAATCCCAACCTATTCATCCCATGGAGCAAAACTGGTAGTACTCCATATCTAACACCCACTGTGTTATTGGTAAATTCCATTACCATTCAACATTCAAATCTAATTAAAGATTTAACCATCGTCTGAAGTAAAACTGGTGATACTCCATTTTTGAACACTTCTCAAAATTGGAAAATTTATTTACCACATTAACATTCCAATTTAATTAAAGATTTATTAAAACTCCATCTAGTTTTAATCCTCAAAAATCATCATTCAATGATTATCCAGATTTAGGAAATAAATCCTGCCATTAATAGGGATAAAGAACCAGTGCCATTTAAAACACATTTCACGATAAACCCAAAATCATCTTCCATTAAAATGGAATCTACACAGAAATCATAACAGTATATAATCGATATAAATCCCCGTATCCGACTAATAATATAAATGGAATAACAACAAAGCCTTATAAATTCCATATATAGTAACGGTCTTCCTTCATAGAAGCTCATATTGATTATTACCAAATCGAATTTCATTCAATTCCAATTTAGTATATTAAATTGGAAAACTTTACTTCGGAAAATTTCAACTAAATCTTGATTAAAAGATTTATAAATTCCAAATCATATCCTTATTGTTAATTGGGTTAAAGAACAAGTGTTATTCTAAACACAGTTCACGATAAACCCAAAATCCAATTTTAATTCAATTCCAATTAAATATTAATTAATTGGTAAACTTCTCTAAATCTTATTAAAAGATTTATTCTTTTCTTAACTGGGTTTAAGAACAGTGTTTAAGACACCATTCACGACAAACCCAAAATCTAATTTGATATCAAATACAAGGCTCTGAATAGAAATTATATCGGATTATATTCAAATTCTGAAACCAACAAATATCGTTTTGGGAATAACGATATATATCTTCCAAATTCCTCAACAATATCCGTATAATCATGGATTCCAATATTGAAATATTCCGAAGACGTAACGATATGGATTTCGCTCGAAATCAATCGGTCGCTAAACCGACCAAGACCTTCGAATCCCGCATACGCTAACTCTGGGAATACAACACATCAGAAAAAGTAACAGAAGACTTTTATAAACATCATAATAATGTTACATCAGAGTACAAAATATATCAGAGTATATCGAAAAATAATAATACAGCGGAAGATTTATTTACAATCAATGTAATACAATACACAACGGAAAACAAATAAACTAACATAGCGGAAGACTATCAATGCCTGGACACAACTTTAAGCTTCAATCCAGAATCCTTCTTATATATCTGCAAAATAAACTACTCGACTTCCTGTGTGGAAAATAAGGGCACCCGAGTTTGCAAGGGAAAAACAAACTATAGGTCAGTCATGGGACTGGTGTGAGAAACTCTACATTTCTAATTAACTTATTTAATAATAAGGCAAATCTCAGGACCACACCGCTAACACGGAACGGGTTTACCCCCATGAATGCCTGTGTATAAACAACAATCAGTAATAGAGATATGGATCTAATATGCATCAATCAACATGCAATATCCCAATCAACCCATTTAGATTAATCAGCACACTTAGATTTTCCAAATCCAATTCAATTTACAGAAATTATTCCTTTGGACTTTATTTCCCGATTCCTATTTCAGATCATTTGAAATACATATCTAGCTTTATATCAAAGTAGATTTCACTTCCGGATCTCAAACCAAAATCTTTGGAAATACGAGTTCCAAATCATCGCAATGCATACAAACAAATATGCAACCAAGTATCGGGAATCTCCCCTCAGACAAGGATGTATGCGCCTCCCCAACTCGATATATATATATATATATATATGTGCACCTCCCACGCATGGAGCAGGCTACACGCTGACCACTCAACCTAAGGTCCTCCAGCCCATACTTTTAGTCATCTAGGTCACCCGATCTTTAGCCACATACTTGCTAAATCATTTTACACCCCGAAGTGGGGAAAATCATTTCACAACATTATAATCACAAGTACTTTCAAATTATAGTACTTCACATGAGCAATTCACATATATGATCAGTCATTATTAATCACATAACCTTTGATCTCGTACGTCTCCAAGAAGGGTGTTAAGCAAGAGAATAAATTCTTCCCCACCAGACAGATACATCATTAATAGCCGCTAATCGAATATATGATGAACTACAATGTAAAACCATAATACATTTCCTAATCATTTCGGAATCATCAGTTTTAGCCCTCGAAATCCTTTCTGTTTTATAAAAAATTCCCTATCCAAAATAGGTAATACTATTCTTTTCACTTAAGAAAAATATCATTTCAAAATCATTCATTAAATTTGAAATGAACTCAACAACATTGCTAAACATCTCATTGTCAAATCGTGAAGTGTTTCACAAGATGTTAGCATACAAATATTTCTACCCAACCCAATGTTAAATGTAAAAGCATATTCTGCTCATAAACTGGTCGAGCACCATCCATAAAGTCAATCAATCAACAATAATCAATATCAACAATCGATTAGCCCAATCCATATCAACAACCAAGTATATTTGGTTTAATCACATTTTGGTAATTTATTTATTACCATTTATTCATTCACAATCCAGTTAAAGATTTATTCAAACTCCAATTGGTTTTAATCTGTAAAATCATTACTTAATCAAATCCATTCCAATTTATATATTGGAAATTTCTGGTTATATTAGAACCCTTTCCAAATCCAATTTATTTATTTAAAAATTATTGGATTATTAATCTAGTTAATAACTAGTTCAATTTGACAAATATATATTTTTATCCTTAAAAATGTGGAATTTTTCATCCAAACTCTTTCCAAATCATTTATTATGAATTTACACAATTTTTTCGTATTTTTATTAATTTTATTAAGGCCCGTACAGCCGGTTTCCAATAACGGCCACCGAACTGCATCTATAGTGACCTTTTCCAAATTTGATTTGGACATAATTCCAAATCCAACTGTTAGATTTCAAATTTATTATATTCATTGGAAAGATTTTTTTGATACGAACCCAATGGTTCCGATTTTAGAAGAATCCGACGGTCGGATCTCCCGTAATGTCAATTTGAAGTAATTGGTCGAAATTCACGAACGGTTGTTGTGCGGCGCATTCTGTTTAAGCCATTAATATATATATATATATATATATATATATAATAAATACTTCATCGATTTCCATTTAAAATGTATTTTATAAATCATTTTAAAAACGATTCCAACTTCCATTTCAATTTTTAATCAAAATTGAATATTACATTAAATGACAATTTTATACATCTCATACATATATTAAAAATAATATTTTTAATCAATCAATATTTATTTCATTCACACTTGATATATATATTATTCACATTTCATATATATATTATTTTCACACTTCATATTTTTTTTTCACATTTCATATATATATATATATTATTTTCATGCTTCATATATATATATATATATATATATCACGTTTCATATATATATATTATTCACATTTCATATATATATATATATATTATTTCCATTTCATATATATAATATTTTCATTATATATATATTTCACATCGCAAATATATATTTTATTCACATTTCATATATATATATATTATTTTCACACTTCATATATATTATTCATATCTCATATATATATTATTCACATTTCATATATATATTATTTCCATTTCATATAAATATTATTTTCATTTCATATATATATTATTCACACTTCCTATATATATTTATCACATTTCATATATATATTATTTCCATTTCATATATATATATATATTATTTTCATTTCATATATATATATATTTATATTTATATTTCACATCGCAAATATATATTTTATTCACATCATATATATATATATATTTCATATCGTATAAATATATAATTTTCACATCGTGTATATATACATATGTATATATATATTTCATTCACACCGTGATCACAACACAATACAGTCAATTATGGTTTGTATGATAAATAGTGTCGGGTGCTACTAAGCACCGTATGCAACCTAGGATATTTCAACTGTAAAATAATTTCAGTAAGAGAGAGTTCTCACCGTCGGTTTCCACTCCGCCAGTTTTATTTCTGAATTTCTGAACAGTTTGGATTTGAATTTGCCTAGTTTTCTAACTAGCTCCAGATTGGGTCTAGTCAGTCTTGTTGTGAAGCTCTCGTCCTCACGATGGCAAAGGATCCAGTTTCACTGGATTTGGATCTCATATGAAATAGATACGTAATTTTATTCATTCCATTTCATTAATTATATAATTAAATAATTAAACAATAATTAAAATTTCATAATTACATTTAATTAAACGTTGCCTTTCCTTCCTAAAACCCTCTTCATCGTTTAAACAGGAAAACCCACCCGTTGATTTCTATTTCTGATCATCGTGACCCCCACACTCGCCTGGCCTCCGATCTGACATGCTCCCTCGATGCGCCACCGCGTCTCCCCCAAGCCGCTGGAGCTCCGGCGAACTCGACGCTACCACTGCGTCGTAGAACGTGCTCGAAAGGCAACACTTCAAGTGCTAAAATCAAGCAAGATACTCCATGATAATCCTCCATATAGGTATGGATCTGATGAGCAAGGAAAGCTCTTTTATTTCGTTCAAGAAGAATCGAATTTAATTGAGTGGATTGAGAGTTTTTTCGTTTGAATTTCTGAGCGATTATGGCCTTCAATTTCAATTGGTGGCGGTTGATATAATGATAAGGGTTAGGGCATTTTTTTAGGGTTTTATAATATAATTTAATACTATTTCATTTCAAAAATACTTGTTTTTCAATACGAACTCCAAATCAGACCAAAAGACTACCTCCCCTAGCTAAATACCCCTATTCAGGACACAATGGGATATGTTTCGTAAGCCCATTCGACTATTTCAGTCAGTTTCTCTTCAAATTAAAATATAAAACATTCAATATTAGATTTGAACGTACATTTTAGTTTGCCGGGCCGCATACTGATTCCAAAAATTCCCGAAAAATAAATCTTGCTATGTTTGGACGATACGGTCCTAACAAAGTTAATTTCGCCAAATTTGGAGACGGTTTGAAAAAGGGACTTTTCTGTTTATTCCAATTCAAACTGAAATTACCAAACGCGTTTTAATTTACCACGCTCACATATGAATTCCAAAAATTATGGAATCTTAAATCTTGCAATAAATTGACATTCCGGATCCAACCAAAGTGGTTTCATCGAAAACGGAGGTCGTTTGCAAAATGACTATTTTTAAGGGCTATATATTATATTAAATTCCATAGCGACTATTTTAAATTTTCAATTGGACATAACTTTCAACTCTCGTGATGAAATCTGGATATTTCACATTCGTTAGAAAGATATAATTGAACAGATTCAAATATTTCTGGTTTTACTAAAATCCGATTTATTTTGAATCGTGTACATTCATTTGAAATTTGAAATCGAATTTTCTAACTACCGTGCCATTTCAGGCTCATTATATAATTAAAATAAATATATACGTTCTAACTTTGATTTAAATAATTTAAATTGTTATTATTTAAAATAAATCATTTAAATATTCAAAATTCATTAAAATTGCTAAAATAAAAATTTTAAATTGGTTCTGATTTTCCGGGTTGTTACAATCTCCCCCACTTAAAATATTTTCATCCTCGAAAAGGAACAGAGCTAAAAGTTGTTTTACCAACCAACTCAACTTTCATTATGGCTTTCATTCTTCAACTTTTCAGTTTCTAAGAATTTTCAAGTTCTTCAAAATTTTGGCTAACACCCTAAATTTTTGAAAAATTTCACCATAACCTCCTTTGTACGAGGAGATCTTTAAAACCGCAACTAGCCTTATAGGGCCCTCACCAATCAAAAGAAAAAGAAAAAGCTAAGTGGCTAGCCAATCGGCTCATAAAATCATCCAAACCCAACGACTATCGCCCTAGTCAAATACCCCCATTCCGGACATAATGAGATATATTTCGCAAGCCATTCGACTGTTTCAGTTAGTTTCTCTTCAAATTAAAATATAAAACATTCAATGCCGGGGCCACAAACTGATTCCAAAAACTCCCAAAAAATAAATATAGCTATGTTTGGATGATATAGTTCCAACAAAATTATTTTCGTCGAATTTGGAGAACGTTTGAAAAATGGACTTTTTCTGGTCGATCCAATTCAAAATGAAATTGCCAAACATGTTTTAATTTACCACACTCACATATTAATTCCAAAAATTATGGAATTTTAAACCTAGCAATAAATTAACATTCCGGATCCAACCAAAGTGGTTTCATCGAAAACGGAGGTCGTTTGAAAAATAGCTATTTTTAAGGGCTGTATATTATATTAAATTCCATAGCGACTATTTTAAATTTTCAACTGGACATAACTTTCCATTCTCGTTATGAAATCTGGATTTTTCACATTCGTTAGAAAGATATAATTAAACAGATCGAATACTTCTAGTTTCACTGAAATTCGATTTATTTTGAATCATGTACATTCATTTGAAATTTGAAATCGAATTTTTTAACTACCTTGCCATTTCAGGCTCATTATATAATTAAAATGAATAGATACGTTCTAACTTCGATTTAAATAAATTTTAAATCATTATTATTTAAAATAAATCATTTTAAATATTCAAAATTCATTAAAATTGCTAAAATAAATTTTTTAAGTTGGTTCTGATTTTCCGGGTTGTTGCAGAAGATGATTTTCATTCAAATCCTTTCCAATTCATACGTTGGAAAAATTCTAGTTATTACAAAACTCATTTTTAATCTAATTTATTATTTGTAAAAATAATTAGATTATTATTCCAGTTATTAACTAGTTCATTTCGATAAAAATGTATTTTTATCTTTTCAAACATGGAATTTTTCATCTAAATTTTTCCAAATCATTATATTATGATTTTACACAATTTTTCCATATTTTTAATAATTTATTAAGGCCCTTACAGTTGGTTTCCAATAACGGCCACCGAACTGCATCCATAGCGACCTTTTTATGAAATTTATTTGGACATAGTTTGAAATCCAATCGTTCAAATTTAAATCTCTTATATTCATTTGAAAGCGCTTTTCGATACGAACACAACAGTTCTGGTTTTAAGAGAATTCGACGGTCGGATCTCCCGTTACGTCCATTTATAGTTAATGGTCGAAATTCGCAAACGGTGGCTGCGTGGCGCGTTCTATTCAGACCATTTAATATATATAATATATATTTCGTCGATTTCCATTTAAAACGTGTTTATAAAATATTTATAAATTCATTTTAAAATGATTCCCACTTCTATTTCAATTTTGAATCAAAATTGAATATTCCATACCATTATAATTTTTAAATGATAATATTTTCGAAATATCAAATTTTGAAATCTATTTCTTTTTCGTATTCATTATAAAATGAATAAAATTGATTGATAAACCCATTTGGGTTAAAATAGCGTATATTTACTTAAATCGACTTCATATACTTTAATATTTTCGTGTACATCCAAAATCGGACATCAAAATCATATTTTGATTATTCACTGAATATTATTTTAAAATATTTGTTATTTCTGAATCAAAATCAAACTCAATAAATTACCATATAATTTTATTTATATGAATTTCATACATCACATGTATTCGAAAATAGCGATAAACAACTATTAAACAACCAATTCACATCCAGAATGAAATTTACTGCAGCATAAGCAATAAATAATTAAATAACGCTTATCATAGTCTGTCGATCCATCGATTGACATATAATTAAATTCAGGGGAAATGTGAATAAATTATCATCCCCAGCCCCGTGTAGGGTTTTCAAACAACAACGGTTTATTTAAATAAATTATTGGTTAACAAATTTAACCAATTCTCATTCAATTTGAATTATTTTTCTAATTAGGCAATTTTCACTGTTTAAAATTATAAATAGATATTTATAATTTAATTTCGGCTACCACATTAATGTTAACATTATTTTTAATATGTTAAACATTTCAATAACACAATCAACACACAATAAAGTCAATTAAATCGTCCATGGTCTATGGACGAGGGAGTTGAGCTAACAGGCACCGTATACAATTTATAATGATTAAAACTGATAAAAATCTACACTGACAATTCTATATATTTTTATACATGAATACAATAACATAATAAAATATAATTTAGTGAGAAGGAGTTCTCACTTTGATCGGTTTCAGAAATCGATAAAATGATGATTTTAATCAAATTAAACAGAATGTTTAATTTAACCGAAAACACCAATTAGCTCCAAATTCGTTCCAGTCAGCTTCAGGATGTAGTAAACGTTGTCACGAGTCCATTGTCTCCTATTTCATTGGATTTCGACATCGTATGAGCAAGTGGTGTAATTTTGAAGGCTAAATACATTTTAAATAATTAATTAAATTTAAATAACCTTCTTCCTTCTAAAACTTCAGGCCACCGTTCAAAACACTTCCTTCCAAACTAGGGTTCGAATTATCGCACAAACCCAGATGTTTTACGACGACCTGATGCTGCCATGTGAAAGAGCTCCGAGAGAGCTTCCTCTGGCTACCCTTCGCCTTGAACTCGACGGCGAACCATGGCCAGCAATTGCCATGAAGCGAGGGCGGATGGAGAGACGAAATCGAGCAAAATACAATGCCAAATCAGATCTTCCCTGTGGGATCTCTAGACCTCATTGAGATTTACAGTTTTTGTTTAGAAATCTTCTTGAACCGAAGAGAGGGTTGGAAGATTTGGTGGTATTTTGTTTTGAACCCTTTCCGCCGTGAATCGCTTTTGAACAGCGGCGGTGTTTTGGAAAATAAATTACGGTTACGAAAAAAATCTGATTGGCCTATATATAATTAAATATTATTTTATATTCTTTTAATTCCAAAATGTCTGTTTATTGATACGAACTCCAAATCAGACCCAACGACTATTGAAACGACCTGAACTTCCCCATGAAGGAAAGCAAAGATTGAGTTGAGAACAAACCACATCAGGATACAAACAGAAGAACATTTCATTGCTTATTACAACAATTTCATCAGAATACAGGAATATGCAAAGTATGAAAAAATAATATACATTTGATAAATATCAGAGATTTACAAGTAACAATGCAGCGGAAAATAGTACAAAATACAACTGAAAAGAATATACGGATACAGAGCTTTCCGAATATCATTCCAGCTGTAAACCAGGATCCTATGAATATAAATCTGCAAAACCAAAACTACAAGCTTCCCGTGGGGAAATAGGGGCACCCAGAATTTAGGTTAAAACAATAAACTTCAGGTCAGTCATGTGACTAGTGTGAGAACTAAAACAGTTATTTAAAACTTTACTTTAAATCAGATATATCAAGGGACCACACCGTATAACACGGAATGGGTTTCCTCCCAAGAATACCAGTGCATATAACAAAATAGCGCAATGCTTTTTTGTGAAAAATGAAGCTATTATAAGACCTAGGTCCTATCACACAATACAACGCGAGACGGGGGATAAGATTTTCCCTTATAATAGCCAAACATGCTTGATACGTTAAAACAAATCATTTGATACTATTATAAGTGCATAGTGTATACACAACTTCAAATATAAATGTATCAATCCTAGACGGCACGGGTACCATATATCATGTCGCCAATACTAGGCTATATAATCAAAACCGCAAATGTCATGTATTGGAAGTTGGATTTCCATCTGTTAACCAAGGAAAGGGATCGTCCTTACCGCTTCGAGACAATTTAGCCCATGTCTCAGGACCCAGACATAGGTGGGCCCTTGGATCGTTAGGGCCAGCCCACTCGATGTGGATTAAAATGCCTGAACACTACATTTCCCCGCCCTATGGGGCGTAAATGAGCCAAATGACTCCATCGGTCTTGGATCGACCGATATAACTGAGGTGCCTCCTATCCATCATCCACATTGGTAAAATGCCAGGGCGTGCAAAACGCTGAACACCACTCCTAGCTAGAAGGAAATGCATGCCCTCTCTGATGTCCTCTCCTGTTTCTGGTTCACATCGGGGTGTGAGGCTCGCGAATTAACATTACATAAAGCTGCGCAATATCAAAGTCGTGCTTTGATCATCAACCACAAGACTCTGCTTTTCAACAGAAGCCTTGATCATTTGCATCTCAACATGCCACACAGGCAATTCACGCTATGCAACCGATGTCTATTAATCACACAGAATGAAATCCGATGTCAGACACACATCTATTTACAAGTTCGTTCTGGTCTGAACGAAACCAGAGGCACTTTATTCCTCCCCTATATGTCCAATACAGGGGAGAGGCCCTCACATCCGTTCGATCTCCGAGTATGTCTGGACGATCACCACTTATTACCTTGCCTTGGGTGTACAGCCCAATAAAGACATCAGTAATCATCCAAACGATGTGAAGACCTCTGGTCTTTAACCACCGTCTTCATTCTCGACACATCGTCGAATCAGTTATTCAGAATGGGATAAACCCGGTCTTTCTGAATAACTCGTGTATATAATAAACAAGTGCTATAAAACACAACATACGCCTCATTCCAACCCAAAATATTTCTTTATTCAAATATTGTTATATTTTTGGAAAGGTTCCCATTAATTTTATCAAAGATAAATTCTTTAAATTTATTCTTTAATCTTCCTTCGGATATCATTTCTATCTAATTAAAGATGCATTAAAACTCCACTTGGTTTTAGTCTCCCCAAAAATCAATGTCAACGATTGTTTAACTCGGGAAATCATACCTTGTCTTTAATTGGGTTAAAGAACCAATGTCCTTTAAAACACGGTTCATGATAAACCCAAAATAACATTCCATTCCATCAGCTTTTAACCGTAAATTAGCAAGTGAACAATTCCCTAAGTATTAACCCTGAAGGCCGAAACTAACATCAGATCAATACCCAGGAATCCATTCCACTTAACTAATCTCCAGTTAGTTTCTGATTTTTTTAACTCAGTTGGGTCTAAGAATAGTATTATTAAAGATACCATTCACAACAACCCAAATCACATTCCATTAATTATGGAATCTTCACGGAAAAACAAATCAATATATAATCGATATCAATTTCCATATCCGACGAATAATATATGGAATAACGGCAACGCCTTTTAAATTCCATGTGTGTTAACAGTCTTCCTCCACAGAAGTTCACTTCGATTATTATCAAATCGAATTCCATTCAATTCCAATTTAATATATTAAATTGAAAAACGTTACCTTGGAAAATTCCCGTTAACTCTTAATAAAAAGATTTATAAATCCCAAATCACATTCCACTGTAAATTGGGTTAAAGAACGAATAATAGTTCACAACAAACCCAATTCACATTCCATCAGTCTCTAGCCGTGAATTAGTAAGAGAACAATCCCCTAAGTATTAACCCCGAAGGTCGAAACCAACATCAGATTTATACCTAGGAAACCATTCAACTTAACTAATCTCCAATCAGTTTCTAATTTTCTTAACTCCATTGGGTTCAAGAACAATATTATTAAAGATACCATTCACAGTAGACCCAAAATCCAATTTCATATTAAATACAAGGCGCTGAATAGAAAATATATCGGCTTATATTCAATATCAAATTCTAGAATCAACAAATACCGTATTAGAATAACGATATATATATCTTCCAAATTCCTCCACAATATCCGTATAATCACGGAATCCGATATCGAAATACTACGAAGATAATTTTGATTCAAATCCATTCCAATTCATATATTGGAAATTCCAGTTATTTTTAAAACCATTTCAAATCCAATTTAATTCTTTAAAAACATTGGATTTTAATTCTAGTTCAAAACTAGTTCATTTCGATAAAAAATTATTTTTATCTTTTCAAATATGGAATTTTTCATCCCAATTCTTTCCAAATCATTTATTTTGATTTTACACAAATTATTGAAAATTTTAATAAGTTTATAAAGGCCCGTACAGTCGATTTCCATAAACGGCCACCGAACTGCACTTACAACGACCTTTTCCAAATTTGATTTGGACATAATTCCAAATCTCTCCGTTAGATTACAAATCTCTAATATTCGTTAGAAAGCTCTTTTCGATACGAACCCAACGGTTTTGGTTTTAGGAGAATCCGACGGTCGGATCTCTCGTAATGTCTGTTCGAAGTCAATGGTCGAAATTCGCGAACTACCACAGCGCGGCGCGTTCCATTCAGGCCATTATATACATAATATATATATATATATATATATATTATATACTTCGTCGATTTCCATTTAAAACGTATTTTATAAATCGTTTTAAATTTGTTTTCAAAACGATTTCAACTTCATATTCAATTTCAAATCAAAATTGAATATTCCATATCATCGATATATAAATGATAATACTTTCAAAACATTATATTTTGAAATCAATTCCTTTTTGATATTCATTGTAAAAATGAATAAAATCGATATAAATATCGTTCACGTTCAAATGGCGTCAATCTAATCAACACGGCTTTATATATTTAAATATATTCGTGTCCATCCCAAATCGGACATCAAAATCACATTTTGATTCTTTTCTGAATATTATTTGAGAATATTCGTTATTCTAAAATAATTGTTACTTTAAAATATTCATTCTTTCTGAATTGGAATCAGACACAGTCAATTACCATATAATTTGATTACATGAATTTCATAAAATACATGTATACAATAACAGTGATAAATCGTCATCCATCATCCAGAGTGAATTCTACACTGCATAAGCATTAAATATAAATATTTAACGCTTATAACTGTCTGTCAACCAATCGATTGACATTCAAATAAATAATGGGATTAGTGTATGTCCAATATCATCCCAATACTCATGTGGGGTTTCAATCAACAAATATCGAATTTTATATGTGCAGTTGGGCTATGTGTAAAATTTATCGTCCCAATCAAAATAAATCAAATGTGTGTACATAAACAAATCGTCCGATTTGTTTATAAATATTTATTTAATTCATATACACATTAAAAATTATATTTTTGACTATAAAATCTCTTTAACTATAAAATATTTTATTCCATTCCACATCGCACAATCAACTTTCATAACACATCAATCAAACAAACAAGCCGTCCATGGTCTGTGGACGACGGGTGTTGGGTGCTGCTAAGCACCGTCTACATCCTAGTATATATTTTAACTAGAAAATAAAATAAAATTGAGAAGTTCTCATTTTCGGGATCCGCTCCTCAATTCCTTATTTCTGGACTGTTCAGATTTGTCCAAAGTTCCAACTCCCTCTTTCCACGTTGTTTATAAATAAAAATCACATTTTTATTTCAACGCTATATGGATAAAAATCACATTTTTATTCTGCTACTGTATATATAAAAATTATATTTTTATTCTGCAACTTTGATAATATAGATTATATTTTTATTCTCTTTTCATAAATAAAAACCACTCCTTGATAGCTTTAAAAATCGAAATTTTATAGTTTTAAAAATCGAGTCTTTACAGTTTTAAAAATCTAAGCTTTTACATTATTAAAATATTACCTTTTCTTCATAGAAAAAATATAATCTTTACTTAAACAAAAATATATTCTTTTCGAAAATAAAAATCATAGCTTTTGTTAAATAAAATCAAATCTTTTCAAATAAAAATTTCAATCTATTCATATTATAAAAATATAAGCTTTTTCTAATGTTAAAGATCCAATCTTTCATGAATCAAAAATCATAACCATTATGAACTAAAATCTTAACTATCATGAAGTAAAAATCATAACCTTTATGAATTAAAATATATAAATAAAAACTAACATTGTTTTAATTTGGGTTTCGAGTTGTCGGAGGAGGCTTGTCGGGCTCTGGTGTCGACGTGGAGGTGGGGGGTGGCGCAGCCTCCTTGGCGGCGACGGTTAGGGTTCCTCGCGGGTTTCAGGGTTGTGCAAATCGAAAGAGGGGGAGGAGGGAGAATAGGGAGGATAGAGGCGCGAAGGGGGAGGGGGGTCTGGTTGCGGCGGCGCTCCGCTTTGGGGAGCGGCGGTGGCCGTTGAGGCGGGCGGGATCGACGGGTTCCTCCGTCGCTTCTTTTCTTTCTTTCTTTTTATTTTAGACTTCGGGTTTTACTTCTGACCATGAGAGAGAGGTGAGGGGGATTATATAATATATATATATATATATAAATAATTATTTTAAATTCCATAAAGTCACTTTTTCGTTTGGACCCCAAATTGTACCCAATGACTATCCTCCCTAGCTAACTACCCCTATTCTGAATACAATGGGATATGAATCGTGGCCCAATTCGGCTCTTACGATAGGTTTTCATCAAAATTAAAATATAAATCTATATATATTCAATATGAATGCACATTTCAATTTACCAGGGTCACATAAAGCCTCTGAAAATTCCAGAAAAAATATTTGTAGCTTCGTATTGACGATATGGTCCTAACAAAAATAATTTCGTCAAATTTGAAGACGGTTTGAAAAATGACCATTTTCTGGTCGATCCAAATTGACTAAAACTATCAAAACATGTTTTCTTTTGTCACACTCACATATTGATCCCAAAAATTATGAGTTTTGTAATCTAGTAATAATTTGACACTCCGGATCCAACAAAAGTAGTTTCGTTGAAAACGGAGGTCGTTTGCAAAATTTCCATTCTTAAGGGCCAAAATTCCATAGCGACTATTCTGAAATTTCAACTGGGCATAAGTTTTTATTCCCGCTATGAAATTTCAATTTTTCGGATTCGTTAGAAAGATATTCTCAAATTGATTTAATATTTTTGGTTTTGCTAAATTCTGGTTTATTTTGAATCCTGTACATTCATTTGAAGTTCAAAATCGAGTTTTCAAACTACCGCGCCATTTTCAGTTCCTTTTATAATTAAAAATAAATATTTATATTCTAACATCGATTCAAATAAATATATACATTCTTGTTCTATTAAAAATGAATTTCTCATCGTAATTATTTAAAATAATTCATTTTAAATATCCAAAATTCACTAAAAGGGCCAAAATAAATTTTTTAAATTGGCCGGGTGGTTACAATCTCCCCAACTTAAAATCTTTTCGTCCTCGAAAAGGAATGGAGCTGAAAGTTGTTTTACAAACCAACTCAACTTTCATTATTTTCATTATGGCTTAAGTTATTCAACTTTTCAGTTTCTAAGAACTTTTCAAATTTTTCAAAAATTTGGCTAACACCCTAAATTTTCGAAAAATTTCGCCATACCCTCCCTTGTACGGGAGCACCAGGAAAATCCAGAAATTTCCATGTAGGCCTTTCCAATCCAACAAGAAAAA
This sequence comes from Allium sativum, assembly GCA_030737875.1. Classification (NCBI taxonomy): domain Eukaryota; kingdom Viridiplantae; phylum Streptophyta; class Magnoliopsida; order Asparagales; family Amaryllidaceae; genus Allium; species Allium sativum. Next base: position 538,476,795 of record CM060926.1, read on the forward strand.
GAAACAGCCAAGCGGCTAGCGAATCAGCTCATAAAATCATCAAAAACCCCAAGAAATACAATAAACATGTACCTGTTTGTCGAGCAAACAATTTTATTCCTCTCTTCTAGCCTCCTTGCAATGACCTGTTCACACATATATATGTACATGCAATTATTTCCAAACAATTTTTAATACAGTTCAAAATTTGGTTCAATTTGGCCTAAATTTACCTCTTTCACATGTTGATTTAAATAAATAATCACACAACACTATCATCAATCAATTAGTTGATTAACTTTTCAAATTCATAACTTTGATGCATAGTCCAAAAATCAGATTTTTGATGCCAAATCACAGCAATAAGCCATTTCTAGTTTTGGTTCTCACACCAGTCAATTGGAAATATATAGATATCCTACTTTCGAAACTCAAATACAAATGCTGATGATGCCGCGGCATCATCAGAATCTTCTCCATGCGACTAGAGTGTGATTCTATATCTATCCAGTATATTAAAACTTCGAATACACATTTGCAAGGCGTATATGCAAAATCTTTATATATTGGATTGTCCAAATTCAATACAAATAAAATATTCAAATACATATAAAATGGTTTAAATTTTCAAAACAAAGTTCGTTTTCATTTTTATTTTTTTAAAATAATACTCTTCACACTCGTCCCAGGATACTACCGATCTTATCTCTAACGAGTCATTCTCATTGGATATTACTGATCCAATCTCTAATGAATTCTTTCGTTTGGTTCAAATGTGTCTTGTTCTCGAGCTCTGTAAACCAGAGCTCTGATACCAAACTGACACGACCCGAACTTCCCCGTGAAGGAAAGCACGGATTGAGTTGAGAACAAGCCACATCGGGACACAAACATAAGAACATTTCATTGCTTATTACAACAATTTCATCAGAATACAAAAAAATACATAGTATGAACGAATAATATACATTTGATAAATATCAGAGATTTACAAGTTACATTGCAGCGGAAAATAATACAAAATACAACTGAAAAGAATATACAGATACAGAGCTTTTCGAATATCATTCCAGCTGTAAACCAGGATCCTGTGAATATAAATCTGCAAAACCAAAGCTACAAGATGCCCGTGTGGAAATAGGGGCAACTAGAGTTTAGGTTAAAACAATAAACTCCAGGTCAGTCATGTGACTGGTGTGAGAACTAAAACAGTTATTTAAAATTTTACTTTAAATCAGATATATCAAGGGACCACGTCGTATAACAAGGAATGGGTTTCCACCAAGAATACCAGTGCATATAACAAAACAGCGCAATGCTTTTTTTGGAAAAATGAAGCTATTATAAGACCCAGATCCTATCACATAATGCAACACAAGCCGGGGGATAGGGTTTTCCCTTATAATAGCCAAACATGATTGATACGTTAAAACAAAACATTTGATACCATTATAAGTGCATAGTGTATAAAACAACTTCAAATATAAATGTATCAATCCTAGACAACATAGGTACCATATATCATGTCGCTAATACTAGGCTCTACAATCAAAACTGCAAATGTCATGTATTGGAAGTTGGATCTCCATCTGGGAACCAAGGCAAGGATCATCCTTACCGCTTCGAGACAATCTAGCCCATGTCTCAGGACCCAGACATAGGTGGGCCCTTGGATCGTCAGGGCCGGTCCACTCAATGTGGATTAAAATGCCTGAACACTACGTTTCCCCGCCCTATGGGGCGTAAATGAGCCAAATGACTCCATCGGTCCCGGATCGACCAATATAATTGAGGCGCCTCCTATACATCATCCATATAAGTAGAATGCCAGGGCGGGCAAAACGCTAACACCACTCCTAGCTAATAGGAAACGCACGCGTTCCCTGATGTCCTCTCCCGTTTCTGGTTCACACCGAGGTGTGAGGCTCGTGAATTAACGCTACACAAAGCTGTGCTATATTGAAGCTGTGCTTTGATCATCAACCACAAGACTCTGCTTTTCAACAGAAGCCTTGATCATTTGCATCTCAGCATGCCACACAGGCAATTCATGCTATGCAACCGATGTCTATCAATCACACAGAATGAAATTCGATGTCAGACACACATCCATTTACAAGTCTGTTGTGGGTCTGAACGAAACCGGAGGCACCTTATTCCTCCCTCATATGTCCAATACAAGGGAGAGGCCCTCGCGTATCCGGTCGATCTCCAAGTACGTCTAGACGATCACCACTCATTACCTTGCCTTGGGTGTACAGCCCAATCAAGACATCAGTAATCATCCAAACGATGTGAAGACCTCCGGTCTTCAACCACCGTCTTCATTCTCGACACATCGTCGAATCAATTATTCAGAATGGGATAAACCCAGTCTTTCTGAATAACTCGCGTATATAATAAACAAGTGCTATAAAACACAACATACGCCTCATTCCAATCCAAAATATTTCTTTATTCAAATATTCTTATACTTTGGGCAAGGTTCCTATTAATTTTATCAAAGATAAATTCTTTAAATTTATTCTTTAATCTTCCCTTGGATATAATTTCAGTCTAATTAAAGATGCATTAAAACTCCACTTGGTTTTAGTCTCCCCAAAATCAATGTTAACGATTGTTTAACTCAGGAAATCATATCCTGTCTTTAATTGGGTTAAAGAACCAATGTCCTTTAAAACACGGTTCACGATAAACCCAAAATCACATTCCATTCCATCAGCTTTAAACCGTAAATTAGCAAGTGAACAGTTCCCTAAGTATTAACCCCGAAGGCCGAAACCAACATCAGATCAATACCCAAGAAACTATTCCACTTAACTAATCTCCAGTTAGTTTCTGATTTTCTTAACTCCTTTGGGTCTAAGAACAATATTATTAAAGATACCGTTCACGACAACCCAAATCACATTCCATTAATTATGGAATCTTCACGAAAAAGCAAATAAATATATAATCAATATCAATTTCCATATCCGACCATTAATATAAATGGAATAACGGCAACGCCTTTTAAATTCCATGTGTATTAGCAGTCTTCCTCCAAAGAAGTCCACTTCGATTGTTATCAAATCGAATTCCATTCAATTCCAATTTAATATATTAAATTGGAAAATGTTACCCTGGAAAATTCCCGCTAAATCTTAATAAAAAGATTTATAAATCCCAATTCACATTCCACTGTAAATCGGGTTAAAGAACGAATGTCGTTAAAACATAGTTCACAACAAACCCAATTCACATTCCACCAGTCTCCAACCATAAATTAGTAAGAGAACAATCCCCTAAGTATTAACCCCGGAGGCCGAAACCATCATCAGATCGATACCCAGGAAACCGTTCAAATTAAGTAATCTCCAGTCAGTTTCTAATTTTCTTAACTCCATTGGGTTCAAGAACAATATTATTATAGATACCGTTCACGGAAAACCAAAAATCCAATTTGATATTAAATGCAAGGCTCTGAATAGAAAATATATCGGCCTAAATTCAATATCAAATTCTAGAATCAACAAATACCGTATTGGAATAACGATATATATATATCTTCCAAATTCCTCCATAATATTCGTATAATCATGGAATCCAATATCGAAATATGTCGAAGATAATTTCGATTCAAATCCATTCTAATTCATATACTGGAAATTCTGGTTATTTTTAAAACCATTTCAAATCCAATTTAATTCTTTAAAAACATTGGATTTTAATTCTAGTTCAAAACTAGTTCATTTCGATAAAAAATTATTTTTATCTTTTCAAATATGGAATTTTTCATCCCAAATCTTTCCAAATCATTTATTTTGATTTTACACAAATTAATGATATTTTTAATAATTTTATCAAGGCCTGTACAGTCGATTTCCATAAACGACCATCGGACGACCTTTTCCAAATTTGATTTGGACATAATTCCAAATCCAACAGTTAGATTTCAAATCTCTAATATTCGTTAGAAAGCTCTTTTCGATACAAACCCAACGGTTCCTGTTTTAGAATATGACGGTCGGATCTCCCGTAATGTCCGTTCGAAGTCAATGGTCAAAATTCGCGAACTACCGCAGCGCAGCGCGTTCTATTCAGGCCATTATATATATATATATAATATATTATATATACTTCATCGATTTCCTTTTAAAACGTATTTTATAAATCATTTTAAATTCATTTTCAAAACGATTTCAAATTCATATTCAATTTCAAATCAAAATTGAATATTCCATATCATCGATATGTAAATGATAATGTTTTCAAAACATTATATTTTGAAATCAATTCCTTTTCGATATTCATTATAAAAATGAATAAAATCGATATAAATATCTTTCACGTTCAAATGGCGTCAATCTAATCAACACGACTTTATATATTTAAATATATTCGTGTCCATCCCAAATCGGACATCAAAATCACATTTTGATTCTTTTCTGAATATTATTTGAAAATATTCGTTATTCTAAAATAATTGTAATTTTAAAATATTCATTCTTTCTGAGAATCAGACTTAGTCAATTACCATATAATTTGATTATATGGATTTCGTACAATATATGTATACAACAACAGTGATAAATCATCATCCATCATCCATAGTGCGTTCTACACTATATAAGCATTAAATATAAATATTTAACGCTTATAACAGTGTGTCAACCAATCGATTGACATACAACTAACTATTGGGATTAGTGTATGTCCGATATCATCCCAATACCCGTGTGGGTTTTCAATCAACAAATAATGAATTTTATTTGTGCAGTTGGGCGATGTGTAAAATTTATCGTCCCAATCAATATTAGTCAAATGTGTGTACATAAACAAATCATCCGATTTGTTTACAAATATTTATTTAATTCATATACACGTTAAAAATTATATTTTTAACTATAAAATATCTTTAACTATAAAATATTTTATTCCATTCTACATCACACAATTAACTTTCACAACACATCAAACAAACAAACAAGTCGTCCATGGTCTGTGGACAACGGGTGTCGGGTGCTGCTAAGCACCGTCTGCATCCTAATATATATTTAAATTAGAAAATAAAATAAAAGTGAGAAGTTCTCACATTTCGAGATCCACTCCTCCATTCCTTATTTCTGGACTGTTCAGATTTGTCCGAAGTTCCAACTCCCTCTTTCCACGCTGTTTATAAATAAAAATCACATTTTTATTTCAACACTATATAGATAAAAATAACATTTTTATTCTGCTACTGTATATATAAAAATTATATTTTTATTCTGCTACTTAGATAATATAGATTATATTTTTATTCTCTTTTCATAAATAAAAACCACTCCTTGATAGCTTTAAAAATCAAAACTTTATAGTTTTAAAAATTGAGTCTTCACAGTTTTAATAACTGAGTCTTTACAGTTTAAAAAATCTAAGCTTTTACATTATTAAAATATTACCTTTTCTTCATAGAAAAATATAATCTTTACTTAAACAAAAATATAATCTTTTCGATAATAAAAAACATAGCTTTTGTTAAATAAAAATCAAATCTTTTCAAATAAAAATTTCAATCTATTCATATTATAAAAATGTAAGCTTTTTCTAATGTTAAAGATCCAATCTTTCATGAATCAAAAATCATAACCATTATGAACTAAAATCTTAACTATCATGAAGTAAAAATCATAACCTTTATGAATTAAAATATGTAATAAAAACTTACATTATTTTAATTTGGGTTTCGAGTTGTCGGAGGAGGGTTGTTGGGCTCTAGTGTCGGCGCAGAGGTAAGGGGGTGGCGCAGCCTTCTTGGCGGCGGTGGTTAGGGTTCCTCGCGGGTTTCCGGTTTGTTCAAATCGAAAGAGGGGGAGGAGGGAGAATAGGGTGGAGAGAGGCACGAGGGTTGTGGGGGGTCTGGTTGCGGCGGCGCACCGCCTGGGGGAGCGGCGGTGGCCGTTGAGGCGGGCGGGATCGACGGGTTCCTCTGTCGCTTCTTTTCTTTCTTTCTTTTTATTTTAGACTTCGGATTTTACTTCTGACCATGAGAGAGAGGTAAGGAGGATTATATAATATATATATATATGATTATTTTAAATTCCATAAAGTCACTTTTTCGTTCGGACCCCAAATCGGACCAAGGACTGTCCTCCCTAGCTAATTACCCCTATTCCGAACACAATGGGATATGTATCACGGCCCAATTCGGCTCTTACGATAGGTTTTCATCAAAATTAAAAAATATATATATATATATTCAATTTGAACGCACATTTCAATTTACCGGGGTCACATACGGCCTCTGAAAATTCCAGAAAAATTATTTCTTGCTTCGTATTGACAATACGGTCCTAACAAATTTAATTTTGTCAAATTTGAAGACCGTTTGAAAAATGGCCATTTTTGGTCGATCCAAATTGACAAAACTGTCAAAACACGTTTTCTTTTGCCATGCTCACATATTAATCCCAAAAATTATGAATTTTGGAATCAAGTAATAATTTGACACTCTGGATCCAACAAAAATGGTTTCGTTGAAAACGGAGGTCGTTTGCAAAATTTCCATTTTTAAGGGCCAAAATTCCATAGCAACTATTCTGAAATTTCAACTGGGCATAACTTTTTATTTCCACTATGCAATTTCAATTTTTCGGATTCTTTTGAAAGATATTCTCAAATAGATTCTAATATTTTTGGTTTCGCTAAAATTCCGGTTTATTTTGTATCCTGTACATTCATTTGAAATTCGAAATCGAGTTTTCAAACTATGGCGCCATTTTCAATTCCTTTTATAAATAAAAATAAATATTTATATTGTAACGTAGATTCAAATAAATATATACGTTCTAATTCTATTCAAAATGAATTTCTCGTCGTAATTATTAAAAATAATTCATTTTAAATATCCAAAATTCACTAAAAGGGCCAAAATAAAAAATTTAAATTAGCTCAGATTTTCTAGGTTGTTACAACTATCGTTCCTAGCTAATTACCCTCATTCTAGACACAATGAGATATGTTTCGTAAGCCAATTCTAGTAAGAACGGGAAATTGAATTGCGTTAAGTTAATTTTCATGATAGTGTTAAATTGAAATTTATTAAAATTGCATATATGTACATGTATATATAATGAACAAGTCTTAACAGGGAAGCTAAGAAGAGGAATAAAAATGTATGCTCGACAAATAGGTACTTGTTTACTGTATTTCTTGGGTTTGATGATTTTATGAGCCGATTGGCTAGCCGCTTGGCTTTTTCTTTTTCTTTTTCTTTTGGATTGATGAGGGGCCTGTAAGACAAGTAGTGGTTTTACCGATCAACCCGTACAAAGGAGGTTATGGCAAAAATTTAGGGTGTTAGCCAAATTTTTGAGAAATTAGAAAATTCTTAGAAACTGAAAAGTTGTACAATGAAAGCCAGAATGAAAATTGAGTTGGTTAGTTAAACAACTTTCAGCTCCGTTCCTTTTTTAGGACGAAAATATTTTAAGTGGGGGAGATTGTTACAACCTGGAAATTCTGAACCAATTTAAAAATTCTATTTTACCTATTTTAAAGGATTTTGAATATTTAAAATGATTTATTTTAAATAATAAGGATTTATAATTTGTTTAAATCGAAGTTAGAAGGTATAAATTTATTTTAATTATAAACAGAGTTTGAAATGGCACGTAGTTCGAAATTCGATTTCTAATTTCAAATGAATGTACAGAATTCAAAATAAATCTGATTTCAGTAAAACCGAAAACGTTAGAATCGATTTAATAATATCTTTCTAAAGAATGTAAAAAATTGAGATTTCACTTTATAAGTTGTAAGTTGTGTCCAGTTTAAAATAGTCACTACGGAATTTATATTTTTTTATTATAATATATAGCCTTAAAAATAACCCTTTTACAAATGGCCTCCGTTTTTGATGAAACCGCTTTTGTTGGATCCGGAATGTAAAATTATTGCTAGATTTAAAATTTTATAATTTTTGGAATTAATATGTGAGCGTAGTAAATTTAGACGTGTTTTGTCAATTCAGTTTAAATTTAATCGACTGGAATAAGGCCATTTTTTAAACAGTCTCCAAATTCAACCAAATTAGTTTTGTTAGGACCGTATCGTCAAAACATAATATTTTTTGTAATTTTTGAAGTCAGTATGTGGCCCCGGTAAATTAAAATGTACATTCAAAATCAATATATATATTTATATATATATTGATTTATATTTTAATTTTGACAAAAACTGATTAATATAGCATTGGTTTTATCATACAATACCGATATATTTTAAAACAAAAAGTGTTATAACATAAATAACTATACGTTCATACATATATCCAAAATGCTAGTTCTTTATATTATAACTTAGTTTCCTAGGAAATCGTGCTCCCTTCCAAAGTAGATAGCTCCTTTCCGTTGGACTTCTTATCTGCCCCCTTTAACGGGCATTTTCGGGATGCATGTAACACCCCACCTCCATTAAGGTCACTCACAAAGGGAATGCCTTAACTTCAGTGGAGCGTTTTAGGTAAACAAACACATAATATCACAAGACAGATATAAAAAAAAATCATCGGAAAATAAACAACTTTATTAAATCACCAAAATACTTTATTACATAATACCATGAGTCATAAAACCATTACAACAAAACACTTCTGTCTTACATTATCAGAGTACATTGGTATTTAAAAGAAAAACATCATTCCCCGTATTAAAGAGCAAGCCATATAAGAGACAGAGACCCGAGCCATACTTCAGAAGTAGCTCCTAGAAGATGATATCCAAATCCTGACTAAACCTGGGTGTTTCCTCCTTGAGAACCTGGGGAGGGGGGGGAGGGGACGGAAGAAAAGAGGCGAAACAAACTAGGTCAGACATACGTCTTGTGAGTCCAGTAACTTTTAGCCAGTAAATAAATAAAGGTAAACATGACAAGCATACAAAGTAGATAAGAGGATTCATGGTACAGATGGCAGGTATGAAAGGACAAATAAGGTAAGATGTATGCTTCACTACAAACTACTCTGCACTGTTACTAGTAAAATCAAGATAGGATGATCCCTTCCACTAACCATAATAACGATAATGATGGTGGTAGTTTCGTGTACTCCTAGCCGCTGTCATAGGTGCCACCTGCTCCTATCTCAACTAGTCTTACCCACTTCCCTCCTACTACAAATTGGTAGACTTAGGGCATACGTCTGAATATACCCTAACCACTACCCTAATTGATCGGCTCCCTACTCTGTAGATACCCTGTGCTGGTCCCATAACTAGGGGGTATCACTTCCCTAAAGTGGCAACCCAAGGTGTGCACAGTTATACCTACTGGTGTCACGGTCGTCTTGTCCCCCTCTGCCCGGCCCATGCACGCACATGTCCCCGGTCGGTTTGCACCGCCCACTCCCTCCGTCTCGTTTTGTATCTCTTACAATCAATCAGTAAGCGTGCCCCTTCCCCGCCAAGTACGGAGTTCTTTACTTTGATACCCCTCTGGGTTACTGACTGAAATGGGTCCCATACAACATGATACAAGCTCTCCCCTATGTCTTGTATCCCCACTAGGTTTTCTGCTGAATATGTATACCCTAAGGTGTCTTTAATTACATAGCCCTCAATTAGTTATGCGTACCTATAGGTATCTTTAATACATAACTCTAACTATTCCCATTAGTTATGCGTACCCCTAAGGGTGTCTTTAATACATAACTTTACTATTTTGCCCCAGTTATGTATACTATTAGGTGTCTTTAATTACATAACCCTTTTTATCCGGTTAAGTTTGTGGGCATATATATATTAATATTACCCATCTACCCTTCATTTGTACTTAACCCTCCCACTGATTTAATCCTATTTAATTAATGGTTAAGTTTGTGGGCCTATATATATTAATATTACCCACCTACCCATCAGTTGTACTTAACACACCCACAATCCAACTCATTTTACTTAACCCTAACTTATGTCTATCATTATACAGTCCACATGTATTAAGTTAGGTTAAGTAGTCTTTTCTTATTACCATGTCCAATTATGGTTGTACTGGGCAAGACCTCCCACACTAGGCCTACAACATGTGGATGCTGGATATGCCGGTCGGGTCTATGCAGTCTTATTCCATGGTTGGGTCTAACCTCGTGTCTTAGATCGAGTCGTATTCACACACTTAGACCTCTCACATTAGGTTCAACAATAGCGGCTGCTGGATATGCCGGTCGGGTCCGGGCAGACTTCCACCACTAATGTAACCTAATCTCGTGTCCTAAGTGTTAATTAAATTTTCAGACTTTAATTGCTTAAACATTCCTCTTTTGGTTAATTAAGTTAATTAATTAATCCTTTCATTTTTTATAGGTGTCAATACCTATTTTATTAACAATTTGAATTTCCTATCCATAAATGGTCATATTCAGTTTATACCATTTTTACTCAACTTTACCTATGTCATAATGGGTAATTTTTTTATATGTTTCCCTACTAGAATCATGTGCCCAATTTAAATAAAAACTAAGTAAATTATGTCTATTACAAATTCCCTTTTTCCTCATTTCTTAACTAGCCTAACAATTTGCGTTTTTAGCATCATCGAGGCTACAAGGTAGCCTCGCCATAACAATAAAATAAAGGGAATGACAGGGTGATCGTTTTCAGTACAATTCTTGGCATCAGCATGACAACTAGGGAAAATAACATGATAACTTCGCATATAATTATGATTCACCACATAATTAACAACTTGCATAGATTCATGATTTTGCAACATAACAACTTGCATAGGTTCATGATAACAACTTGCATAGGTTCATGAATTAACAACATGATTAAAGAAATTAGCTTAGGCTCAAGATTCACAACATAACAAACTCGCATAACATAACAACTTTCACAGGTGTATGAATAATAACTTGCATAGGTTCATGAGTTCTCAATCATAATAACTTGCATAGGTGACTTGCATGATCTCCCAACAACTTGCATAGGTTCATGATAACAACTTCCATAGATTTATGAATTCGCAACATATTAACTTGCATAGGTAACTTGCATAGGTTTATGAATTTCACTTGCATAATTTCATGATTCACCACAACAACAAACTTGTATAATTTCATAATCCACAACAACGATAAACTTGTATAATTTCATGATCGACAACAACAATAAACTTGCATAACTACAAACAACATATACCCAAATCATAGTCTACCGCAATTCACTTTTATCTATTTAAACCTAAAAGTGAATAGAACTCACAGAAAAAGAGGGTCTTGAGTTCTGGAATCTGAATTCTGTAATTGATTGGCGTTCCCTTGTTGTAGACAATTTCGTTATTGAGATTAGACTTTGATTTGAATAGAATTGAGTTGCTTTACTTTGCTTCTAGTTGGTGGCGGCTACTCTAGGTTTTGGAGAGACAATATGACGGCCATTGATCTAATTTTTTATTTGGTTTTAGTGTTTGAGTCTACATATGTTTATATAGAATTTCAATTTAATTTGAGCCGTCAGATGCTCTTAGGGTTAATCAAAACCACTCAGTCAGGATAGGGTGACACCTCAGCCATAATGACTCAGCAAGGAGTCAGAAAGGACTCAACAATGAGTCACAGTGTGGATCAGATCACACCAGAAAGCTGTGCAAGCTTTCTGCTCGGCCTGGACGCACTTGGGAAGTGCGCTAGTGTATTTTTGTACTGGTGCACTTCCCAACTGCGCCAGTGCTTTTTTTTCTTCTTCTTCTAGTTTTTCCGCCTAACTTCGTTCGTCCATATCTCCTTCATATGGTGTCCGTTTTACGCAATCTCAGACTCTATCTCAAGCAGACTTCCGAGACGAACGCAATGGCGCAACCCGTTTTCCTTAATTCCCACATTTGAAATTAAGTATTTTTAAATTTAGTTAATTTGATCATTCAAAAATTCGGGGTGTTACATTCTCCCCTACTTAAAGGATTTCGTCCCCGAAATCTTCAAGTTAAAAAGAATGTGTCCTACCATCCAATCACCCATCTACTCAACCATCATCCACAAGCATCCATTGTCCTTAGAAAACTTCTAATGTTGTATGAACATATGCAAAAGTGTGTGTATATGTTCCTTATCTAATGCAAAGATTAGGTCGTCCACTGATTCAGTTGACCTCCTTAATGCGAATTATGTCAGTGCCATGAGTCCAACATGTATGCAATTTTCCTATTTGATACATATTATCTCTTTATGTGTGCACAACCATTCATCAAAATGCAGCTTCCATATGATAACACAACCATTATACATCCATTACCCTAAATACGCACACATTTTTATATGCAATATGAAAGTGATTTGAGCCGATCTAGTGCCTAATGTATGTGTAAATGCATCCACGAGCAACCACTAGAAAACACTTGCATCCACTTGCAACCATCAAATATAACATGTCTCAAACACATGTTTACACCCATGGATTTCCTATCTAAAGGTCGAAGATTCGGTCGATGGGATATAAACAAATGATATAACTAAAACAAAAGCTCTATTCCCATTTGACATCGGTTAAGAGAATAATTCCCTAAGTCTCAAACCTGAAGACCGAAATCAACATCAGACTGACACTCAGAGGATTACCCCCATTAAACAATGTCAAAACTGAAAATCAACTTCATGCTTCGAGTAGAAACCCCTATCCTTTAGAATTATTCAGATACTTACAGACTACCGGTACAGATCAGATTACATAATGATTTTCAGAAAGCTAAGCATAACAGACCCTTGCGGGTCACAAGAAACTTTGGGGGTCTTCCCATGACAAGTTAGAAACTTAACGACCCTCCTCTCAAAATCTAGAACGATCCTCTACATAGAAAGCTGGTCCATTTAGAACCAACCCATAACCCATAAACTTGAGCACACAAATGTCACATTCAAATTTTTGATGCCTAACACAGATAATTTCAACCCTTTACAAATCACCAATAAATGTGCCGAACCACCAAAGAGGTTTGAAACAACTACGGGATCAGAAACAAGACTAGTATTAAAGTGCAGAGTCTCAATTAAAAATCAAAATGCCAGAATCCAAAAGAGTCTTAACTTCATAATCAGATAAGGAAATTAAACCTTTTACATAAATTTTTCCTATCTCTATCCTATCCATCTGCCACGAGAGCATTCGCCTGCCCTCCAGAAGTCCCTTGCGATCCTTGTGCCTTCGGGCATTCCTTGGAGAAGTGTCCGACCTCTCAGCACTTAAAGCAATTGAACTTCCTCCTTTTACATTCTTTGACTAGGTGACCTTCTTTCCCACAATATTGGCATTTCCTCTTATCCTTGCCCTTGTCTTCCTTCTCGCCTTTCTTCTGTTGTTGCTGTTGCTGTCCATTCTTGGGTCCCGCCTTCTCATTTTTCAATGTCCCTTCAAATTTTTCCTCTTTCTTTGTTCCTTTGTCCTCTTCATGCATTAGGGCCATATCCACCAGCTTTTCAAAAGTGGCCCCCATGGGAACTTGAGTCATAGCCAATCCGTGTAGCGGCACATTCAAGCCTTTAACAAATCTCAGAGCCTTCTTCTCAGATGTGTTCACCAAGTCTATGCCAAACCTCTCTAACTGATTGAACTTCTTGACGTACTCTTTTACCGATAGATTCCCCTGCTTCAATGCCAAGAACTTTTCCATGTATAGAATTTCTTCTGCTCGCGAAAGAAATTTTGCCTCAAACCTACGCCAAAAATCCGACCATGTATCAACTGGACGCTCTCCATTAGTGACCTCCCACCAAAACGAGGCCTCATCCTTCATTAACCAGGCAACTAACTGGACCTTTCTTCCATCTTCTACCTCAAAGATTCCAAACAATTATTCCACCACCTTTAGCCAATTTCGAGCTTCAACAAACATCTCTGGTTTCCCGCCCATTGCCCGAAAGTCCTTACATATCTTTGCAAAAGTATCAACACGAGGAGGGGGAGGAAAGGGTGTAGCTCGGGGAGGAGGAACATTTGCTGGACCTGCGGCGGTGGCCCTAGCTTCCAAATACCTCCTAAACCATCCTGGCATTGGTACACCCTCTTGAAGGTTAAGATCCTCAGACATGCTAAGAAGAAAAAGGGAGAGATTTTAGAAAAAGGACCGAAGGATACTACATATGGGTTTTCGGGGAATTTTTTCAAACAGGCTTTCCTTTTTGAAAATACTTTCTTTTAAAACCTTTTTGAAAAATATTCTCAAAACTAATATCTAATCTGGTAACTTTAGCTCTGATACCAAGTGTAACACCCAACCTCCATTAAGGTTACTCACAAAGGGAATGCCTTAACTTCAGTGAAGCGTTTTTGATAAACAGACACAGAATATCACAAGACAGATATAAAAAATATTCAGCGGAAAATAAACAACTTTATTAAATCACCAAAATACTTTATTACATAATACCATGAGTCATAAAACCATTACAACCAAACACTTCTGTCTTACATTATCAGAGTACATAAGTATTTAAAAGAAAAACATCATTCCCCGTATTAAAGAGCAAGCCATATAAGAGACAGAGACCCGGGCCATACTTCAGAAGTAGCTCCTAGAAGATGATATCCAAATCCTGACTAAACCTGGGTGTTTCCTCCTTGAGAACCTGGGGAGGGGGGAACGGAAGAAAAGAGGCGAAACAAACTAGGTCAGACATACGTCTGGTGAGTCCAGTAACTTTTAGCCAGTAAATAAATAAAGGTAAACATGACAAGCATACAAAGTAGATAAGAGGATTCATGGTACAGATGGCAGGTATGAAAGGACAAATAAGGTAAGATGTATGCTTCACTACAAACTACTCTGCACTATTACTAGTAAAATCAAGATAGGATGATCCCTTCCGCTAACCGTAATAACGATAATGATGGTGGTAGTTTCGTGTACTCCTAACCGCTGTCATAGGTGCAGCCTGCTCCTATCTCGACTAGTCTTACCCACTACCCTCCTACTACAAATTGGTAGACTTAGGGCATACGTCTGGATATACCCTAACCACTACCCTAATTGATCGGCTCCCTACTCTGTAGATACCCTGTGCTGGGCCCACAACTAGGGGGTATCACTTCCCTAAAGTGGCAACCCAAGGTGTGCACAGTTATACCTACTGGTGTCACGGTCGTCTTGTCCCCCTCTGCCCGACCCATGCACGCACATGTCCCTGGTCGGTTTGCGCCGCCCACTCCATCAGTCTTGTTTTGGATCTCTTACAATCAATCAGTAAGCGTGCCCCTTCCCCGCCAAGTACGGAGTTCTTTATTTTGATACCCCTCTGGGTTACTGACTGAAATGGTTCCCACACAACATGATACAAGCTCTCCCCCATGTCTTGTATCCCCACTAGGTTTTCTGCTGACTATGTATACCCTAAGGTGTCTTAAATTACATAGCCCTCAATTAGTTATGCGTACCTATAGGTATCTTTAATACATAACTCTATATATTCCCATTAGTTATGCGTACCCCTAAGTGTGTCTTTAATACATAACTTTACTATTTTGCCCCAGTTATGTATACTATTAGGTGTCTTTAATTACATAACCCTTTTTATCTGGTTAAGTTTGTGGGCCTATATATATTAATATTACCCACCTACCCTTCAGTTGTACTTAACCCTCCCACTGATTTAATCCTATTTATTTAATGGTTAAGTTTGTGGGCCTACATATATTAATATTACCCACCTACCCATCAGTTGTACTTAACCCACCCACAATCCAACTCATTTTACTTAACCCTAACTTATGTCTATCATTATACAGTCCAAATGTATTAAGTTAGGTTAAATGGTCTTTTCTTATTACCATGTCCAATTATGGTTGTATAGGGCAAGACCTCCCACACTAGGCCTATAACATGTGGATGCTGGATATGCCGGTCAGGTCCGGGCAATCTTATTCCACAGTTGGGTCTAACCTCGTTTCTTAGCTCGAGTCGTATTCACACACTTAGACCTCTCACATTAGGTTCAACATTAGTGGCTGCTGGATATGATGGTCGGGTCCGGGCAGACTTCCACCAATAATGTAACCTAACCTCGTGTCATAAGTGTTAATTAAATTTTCAGACTTTAATTGCTTAAACATTCCTCTTTTGGTTAATTAAGTTAATTAATTAATCCTTTCCTTTTTTATAGGTGTCAATACTTATTTTATTAACAATTTGAATTTCCTATCCATAAATGGTCACATTCAATTTATACCATTTTTTACTCAACTTTACCTATGTCATAATAGGTAATTTTTTATATGTTTCCCTACTAGAATCATGTGCAGAATTTACATAAAAACTATGTAAATTATGCCTATTACAAATTCCCTTTTTCCTCGTTTCTTAACTAGCTTAACCGTTTGCGTTTTTGGCGTCATCAAGGCTACAAGGTAGCCTCGCCATAACAATAAAATAAAGGGAATGACAAGGTGATCGTTTTCAGTACAATTCTTGGCATTAGCATGACAACTAGGGAAAATAACATGATTTCTTCGCATATAATTATGATTCACCACATAATTAACAACTTGCATAGATTCATGATTTTGCAACATAACAACTTGCATAGGTTCATGATAACAACTTGCATGGGTTCATGAATTAACAACATGATTAACGAAATTTTATTAGACTCAAGATTCAGAACATAACAAACTTGTATAACATAACAACTTGCACAAGTTTATGAATAATAACTTGCGTAGGTTCATGAGTTCTCAATCATAATAACTTGCATAGGTGACTTGCATGATCTCACAACAACTTGCATTGGTTCATGATAACAACTTCCATAGATTTATGAATTCGTAACATAATAACTTGCATAGGTAACTTGCATAGGTTTATGAATTTCACTTGCATAATTTCATGATTCACCACAACAACAAACTTGTATAATTTCATGATCCACAACAACGATAAACTTGTATAATTCCATGATCCACAACAATAATAAACTTGCATAACTACAAACAACATATACCCAAATCATAGTCTACCACAATTCACTTTTATCTATTTAAACCTAAAAGTGACTAGAACTCACAGAAAAAGAGGGTCTTGAGTTCTGGGATCTGAATTTTGTAATTGATTGGCGTTCCCTTGTTGTAGACAATTTCGTTATTGAGATTAGACTTTGATTTGAATAGAATTGAGTTGCTTTACTTTGCTTCTAGTTGGTGGCGGCTACTCTAGGTTTTGGAGAGACAATATGACGGCCATTGACCTAATTTTTTATTTGGTTTTAGCGTTTGAGTCTACATGTGTTTATATAGAATTTCAATTTAATTTGAGCCGTCGGATGCACTTAGGGTTAATCAAAACCACTCAGTCAGGATAGGGTGACACCTCAGCCATAATGACTCAGCAAGGAGTCAGAAAGGACTCAGCAATGAGTCACATTGTGGATCAGATCACACCAAAAAGTTGTGCAAGCTTTCTGCTCGGCCTGGGCGCACTTGGGAAGTGCGCCAGTGTATTTTTGTACTGGTGCACTTCCCAAGTGCGCCGGTGCTTTTTTTTCTTCTTCTTCTTCTTCTTGTTTTTCCGCCTAACTTCGTTCGTCCATATCTCCTTCATATGGTGCCCGTTTTATGCAAACTCGGATTCTATCACAAGCAGAATTCCGAGACGAACGCAATGGCGCAACCCGTTTTCCTTAATTCCCAAATTTGAAATTAAGTATTTTTAAATTTAGTTAATTTGATCATTCAAAAATTCGGGATGTTACATTCTCCCCTACTTAAAGGATTTCGTCCCCGAAATCTTCAAGTTAAGAAGAATGTGTCCTACCATCCAATCACCCATCTACTCAACCACCATCCACAAGCATCTATTGTCCTTAGAAAACTTCTAATGTTGTATGAACATATGCAAAAGTGTGTGTATATGTTCCTTATCTAATGCAAAGATTAGGTCGTCCACTGATTCAGTTGACCTCCTTAATGCGAATTATGGCAGCGCCATGAGTCCAACATGTATGCAATTTTCCTATTTGATACATATTATCTCTTCATGTGTGCACAACCATTCATCAAAATGCAGCTTCCATATGATAACACAACCATTATACATCCATTACCCTAAATATGCACACATTTTTATATGCAATATGAAAGTGATTTGAGCCGATCTAGTGCCTAATGTATGTGTAAATGCATCCACGAGCAACCACTAGCAAACACTTGCAACCATCAAACATAACATGTCTCAAACACATGTTTACACCCATGGATTTCCTATCTAAAGGTCGAAGATTCGGTCGATGGGATATAAACAAATGATATAACTAATACAAAAGCTCTATTCCCATTTGACATCGGTTAAGAGAATAATTCTCTAAGTCTCAGCCCCGAAGACCGAAATCAACATCAGACTGACACTTAGAGGATTACCCCCATTAAACAATGTCAAAACTGAAAATCAACTTCATGCTTCGAGTAGAAACCCCTATCCTTCAGAAATATTCAGATACTTACAGACTACTGGTACAGATCAGATTACAGAATTATTTTCAGAAAGCTAAGCATAACAGACCATTGTGGGTCACAAGAAACTTTGGGGGTCTTCTCATGACAAGTTAGAAACTTAACGACCCTCCTCTCAAAATCTAAAACGACCCTCTACATAGAAAGCTGGTCCATTTAGAACCAACCCATAGCCCATAAACTTGAGCACACAAATGTCACATTCAAATTTTTGACGCCTAACACAGATAATTTCAACCCCTTACAAATCACCAATAAATGAGCCGAACCACCAAAGAGGTTTGAAACAACTACGGGATCAGAAACAAGACTAGTATTAAAGTGCAGAGTCTCAATTACAAAATAAAAATGCCGGAATCCAAAAGAGTCTTAACTTCATAATCAGATAAGGAAATTAAACCTTTTACATAAATTTTTCCTATCTCTATCCTATCCATCTGCTATGAGAGCATTCGCCTGCCCTCCAGAAGTCCCTTGCGATCCTTGTGCCTTCGGGCATTCCTTGGAGAAGTGTCCGACCTCTCAGCACATAAAGCAATTGAACTTCCTCCTTTTACATTCTTTGACTAGGTGACCTTCTTTCCCACAATAGTGGCATTTCCTCTTATCCTTGCCCTTGTCATCCTTCTCGCCTTTCTTCTGCTGTTGCTGTCCTTTCTTGGGTCCCGCCTTCTCATTTTTCATTGTCCCTTCAAAATTTTCCTCTTTCTTTGCTCCTTTATACTCTTCATGCATTAGGGCCATATCCACCAGCTTTTCAAAAGTGGCCCCCATGGGAACGTGAGTCATAGACAATCCGTGTAGCGGCTCATTCAAGTCTTTAACAAATCTCAGAGCCTTCTTCTCAGATGTGTTCACCAAGTCTATGCCAAACCTCTCCAACTGATTGAACTTCTTGACGTACTCTTTTACTGTTAGATTCCCCTGCTTCAATGCCAAGAACCTTTCCATGTATAGATTTTCTTCTGCCCGCGAAAAAAATTTCGCCTCAAACCTATACCTAAAATCCGACCATGTATCAACTGGACGCTCTCCATTAGTGACCTCCCACCAAAACGAGGCCTCATTCTTCATTAACCAGGCAGCTAACTGGACCTTTCTTCCATCTTCTACCTCAAAGATTCCAAACAATTCTTCCACCTCCTTTAGCCAATTTCGAGCTTCAACAAACATCTCTGGTTTCCCGCCCATTGCCCGAAAGTCCTTACATATCTTTGCAAAAGTATCAACACGAGGAGGGGGGGGGGAGGAGGAACGGGTGCAGCTGGGGGAGGAGGAATATTTGCTGGACCTGCGGTGGTGGCCCTAGCTTCCAAATACCTCCTAAATAATCCTGGCATCGGTACACCCTCTGGAAGGTTAAGATCCTCAGACATGTTAAGAAGAAAAAGGGAGAGATTTTAGAAAAAGGACCGAAGGATACTACATATGGCTTTTCTGGGAATTTTTTCAAACAGGCTTTCCTTTTTGAAAATACTTTCTTTTAAAACCTTTTTGAAAAATATTTTCAAAACTTTTATCTAATCTGGTAACCTTCAGCTCTGATACCAAGTGTAACACCCCACCTCCATTAAGGTCACTCACAAAGGGAATGCCTTAACTTCAGTGGAGCGTTTTTGGTAAACAGACACAGAATATCACAAGACAGATATAAAAAAATTTCAGCGGAAAATAAACAACTTTATTAAATCACCAAAATACTTTATTACATAATACCATGAGTCATAAAACCATTACAACAAAACACTTCTGTCTTACATTATCAGAGTACATAGGTATTTAAAAGAAAAACATCATTCCCCATATTAAAGAGCAAGCCATATAAGAGATAGAGACTCGAGCCATACTTCAGAAGTAGCTCCTAGAAGATGATATCCAAATCCTGACTAAACTTGGGTGTGTCCTCCCTGAGAACCTGGGAGGGGGGGGGGAACGGAAGAAAAGAGGCGAAACAAACTAGGTCAGACACACGTCTGGTGAGTCCAGTAACTTTTAGCCCGTAAATAAATAAAGGTAAACATGACAAGCATACAAAGTGGATAAGAGGATTCACGATACAGATGGTAGGTATGATAGGACAAATAATGTAAGATGTATGCTTCACTACAAACTACCATGCACTATTACTAGTAAAATCAAGATAGGATGATCCCTTCCGCTAACCATAATAACGATAATAATGGTGGTAGTTTCGTGTACTCCTAGCCGCTGTCATAGGTGCTGCCTGCTCCTATCTCAACTAGTCGTACCCACTACCCTCCTACTACAAATTGGTAGACTTAGGGCGTACGTTCGAGTATACCCTAACCACTACCCTAGTTGATCGGCTCCCTACTCTATAGATACCCTGTGCTGGTCCCACAACTAGGGAGTATCACTTACCTAAAGTGGCAACCCAAGGTGTGCACAGTTATACCTACTGCTGTCATGGTCATCTTGTCCCCCTCTGCCTAGCCCATGCACGCACATGTCGCTGGTCGGTTTGCACCACCCACACCATCCGTCTCGTTTTGGATCTCTTATAATCAATCAGTAAGCGTGCCCCTTCTCCGCCTAGTACGGAGTTCTTTACTTTGATACCCCTCCGGGTTACTGACTGAAATGGGTCCCACACAACATGATACAAGCTCTCCCCTATGTCTTGTGTCCCCATTAGGTTTTCTACTGACTATGTATACCCTAAGGTGTCTTTAATTACATAGCCCTCAATCAGTTATGCATACCCTAAGGTGTCTTTAATTACATAACACTTTTTATCCGGTTAAGTTTGTGGGCCTGTATATTAATATTACCCACCTACCCTTCGTTTTTACTTAACCCTCCCACTGATTTAATCCTATTTATTTAATGGTTAAGTTTGTGGGCCTATATATATTAATATTACCCACCTACCCATCAGTTGTACTTAACCCACCCACAATCCAACTCATTTTACTTAACCCTAACTTATGTCTATCATTATACAGTCCACACGTATTAAGTTAGGTTAAGTAGTCTTTTCTTATTACCATGTCCAATTATGGTTGTATTGGGCTAGACCTCCCACATTAGGCCTACAACATGTGGATGCTGGATATGCCGGTCGGGTCTGGGCAGTCTTATTCCACAGTTGGGTCTAACCTCGTGTCTTAGCCCGAGTCTTATTCACACACTTAGACCTCTCACATTTGGTTCAACATTAGTGGCTGCTGGATATGATGGTCGGGTCCGGGCAGACTTCCACCACTAATGTAACCTAACCTCGTGTCATAAGTGTTAATTAAATTTTCAGACTTTAATTGCTTAAACATTCCTCTTTTGGTTAATTAAGTTAATTAATTAATCCTTTCCTTTTTTTTATAGGTGTTAATACCTATTTTATTAACAATTTGAGTTTCCTATCCATAAATGGTCATATTCAATTTATACCATTTTTACTCAACTTTACCTATGTCATAATAGGTAATTTTTTTATATGTTTCCCTACTAGAATCATGTGCCCAATTTACATAAAAACTATGTAAATTATGCCTATTACAAATTCCTCTTTTCCTCGTTTCTTAACTAGCGTAACCGTTTGCGTTTTTGGCGTCATCAAGGCTACAAGGTAGCCTCGCCATAACAATAAAATAAAGGAAATGACAAGGTGATCGTTTTCAGTACAATTCTTGGCAAAAGCATGACAACTACGGAAAATGACATGATAACTTCGCATATAATTATGATTCACCACATAATTAATAACATGCATAGATTCATGATTTTGCAACATAACAACTTGCATAGGTTCATGATAACAACTTGCATAGGTTCATGAATTAACAACATGATTAACGAAACTTGCTTAGGCTCAAGATTCACAACATAAAAAAGTTGCATAACATAACAACTTGCACTGGTTTATGAATAATAACTTGCATAGGTTCATGAGTTCTCAATCATAATAACTTGCATGGGTGACTTGCATGATCTCACAACAACTTGCATAGGTTCATGATAACAACTTGCATAGATTTATGAATTCGCAACATAATAACTTGCATAGGTAACTTGCATAGGTCTATGAATTTCACTTACATAATTTCATGATTCACCACAACAAGAAACTTGTATAATTTCATGATCCAAAACAACAATAAACTTGCATAATTTCATGATCCACAACAACAATAAACTTGCATAACTACAAACAACATATACCCAAATCATAGTCTACCACAATTCACTTTTATCTATTTAAACCTAAAAGTGACTAGAACTCATAGAAAAAGAGGGTCTTGAGTTCTGGGATCTGAATTCTGTAATTGATTAGCGTTTGATGTAGACAATTTCGTTATTGAGATTAGACTTTGATTTGAATAGAGTTGAGTTGCTTTACTTTGCTTCTAGTTGGTGGCGGCTACTCAAGGTTTTGGAGAGACAGTATGACGACCATTGATCTAATTTTTTATTTGGTTTTAGGGTTTGAGTCTATATGTGTTTATATAGAATTTCAATTTAATTTGAGCCGTCGGATGCTCTTAGGGTTAATCAAAACCACTCAGTCAGGATAGGGTGACACCTCAGCCCTAATGACTCAGCAAGGTGTCAGAAAGGACTCAACAATGAGTCATAGTGTGGATCAGATCACACCAGAAAGCTGTGCAGGCTTTCTGCTCGACCTGGGGGCACTTGGGAAGTGTGCCAGTGTATTTTTCTTCTTCTTCTTCTTCTTCTGGTTCTTCTGCCTAAATTCGTTCGTCCATATCTCCTTCCTATGGCATCCGTTTTACGCAAACTCAGACTCTATCTCAAGTAGAATTCCGAGACGAACGCAATGGCGCAACATGTTTTCCTTAATTCCCACATTTGAAATTAAGTATTCTTAAATTTAGTTAATTTGATCATTCAAAAATTCGGGGTGTTACACTGCATGCCCTACTTCTTCACAGTGGAAGCACTTCTTCTCTTTTCCTAGTTTTCTGGACTTTTTCTTTACCTTTAGACGCTTATCAACAAAATGTCCTGCCCGTTTGCACTTGAAAAAAACTTTGTCCTCTCTTATCTCTTTCTTCTTGTTCTTCCTTTTATGAGGACACAGAACTACATAATGCCCTTCCTTTTTGCATTTATAACAATGAACACCCATGCATGTTCCTAAGTCCAACTCGCTTTCCTTTTCGGCTTGTTGGTGAGCCCTTCTTGCTTGTTTTGGAGTCATCCAAATTTCAATTCCAGATAAGCCGTAGTCCTCCATATCCTACTTAATATTTCAGCGTTTTATCAAGAGGGCTAATATTTTTGATTTGGCTTATTTTACCTTTCATTCTCGTATTTGTTTTATTATTCCAATATTTTTATTAGTTAAATTAATAATCACACATCACAACCAATAATCAATTAATTGATTAGCTTTTCAAATATATAACTTTATATATACTCTAAAAATCATATTTAAAGATCAAATCACAAAAAAATAAATTCTAACGACGGTTTTAGGTTCTCACACCAGTTAATTTGAATAATATATATAAATCCCACTTTCGAAACTCAAACATAAATATTGATGATGATCGATCAATCACTAGAATTATCCCCGGGCGACTAGAGCGTGATTCTATATCTACCCAGTATATTTAAGGCTTCGGATATACATTAATTACGCGTATATTCAAAATCTTCATATACCCGATAGTCGAAATTCAAAATAAAATAAAATAAAATTTTCAAATACTTATTATAAGATATAATTTTTAAAATAAAATTCGTTTTAATAGATAACACTCTTCGGACTCATTCTAGGATATACTGATCCTATCTCTAATGAGTTACTCTTATAGGATGTTACTAATCCTATCTCTGATGAATTCTTTCGTTTGGTTCTAATATGTCTTGTTCTCGAGCTCTGTAAACCAAAGCTCTGATACCAACCGAGATGACCCAGACTTCCCCTTAAGGGAAAGCCCAAATTGTTTTGAGAGAACTTCTCATCAGACACAAATAGTAGAACATTTCATTGCTTATTACAACAATTTACATTAGAGTACAAGAATGTATCAGAGTGTGAATAAATATTATACAGAAAAATATCAAAGATTTAAAATTACATTTTAAATACATAAACATAATGTGCAGCGAAAAATATCAACAACCACAACTGAATGAAATACACGGATACAAAGCTTTCCGAATATAGCTCCAGCTGTAATCCAGGATCCTATGAAAAGAAATATCTACGAAAACCAAAACTACTAGCTACCCGTGTAGAAAATATGGGCACCCAAAGTTTAGGCTAAAACAATAAACTCCCGGTCAGTCATGGGACTGGTGTGAAAACTAAAACAGTTATTTAATTTTATTTTAAAGTTAGGTAAATCACGGGTTGTATAACACGGAACGGGTTTATTCCCCGTGAATATAAAAAAAACTTGTAATGCAAAATAAAAGAGAAATGATGCTATTATAAGACTTAGGTCCCATCATACAATGTAACGCAAGCCGGAGGATAGAGTTTAACCTTATAATAGCCAAATATGCTTGGTACGCAAATTTATCTTTTATTACTATAAGTGTATAGTGTAAAAATCAATTTCAAAAGTAAATGTATCAATCCTAGACGGCATAATACCCCATCCTATTATGTCGCCAAATATATAGGTATACAACAAAAACAACAAAGCTCGTATTGGAAAGTTGGATTTCCACCATGATGGCTGCTGATTCGAAAGATCCATCACGTAGTGCAATTCTCCATGGCTTACGTTTAGGGCTTTTGGAAAACACCGTAATGCACATCCGCCATATCATATGGGAATCGGGGTTGTGTGCCTATCCTTACTGGTGTGGGGCAACCACACCCAGCGTCATCTCGGTCGACTGAATCTATGACAACCCTAAAGGTGTCTATCCTCATCTCAAAAGCATACTAACCTGACCATCAGTTCACCATCATACCGATATGTGAGGCTTGTGAATTAACGCTACACAAAGCTATGCTAATTAAAGCTATGCTTTGATCATCATCCACAAGGCTTTGCTTTTCAACAAAGCCTTGATCCATGCATCTCAGCATGTCACATTGTCAATCCATACCATACCATTGATTTCTGCAGATATATAACCTCTAAGCTCGTATAGCTCAGAGAAGGGTATTAAGCAAGAGAATAAGTTTTCCGCCACCAAACAAATATATATTTAGTAGAGATCAACAAATACAGCATAAAGAAATACAGCGTCAGACATACCATCCATTTGCAAGTCTGTTCTGGGTCTGAACGAAACAGGAGGCACCTTATTCCTCGTCCTATATGTCCAATACAGGAGAGAGGCCCTCGCATATCGGGACAATCAACAAGTAAGTCCATACCACTACCACTGTAACCCCTCCGTGGGAGCTACCCAAATCCAGGGCATCAGTAATAATCCATTCGAAGTGAAGATTGTCGGTCTTCAACCACCGTCATCAATATCTTCGACTTTTAGTCGTCGTATCAGTTACTCAAAATGGGTTAAACTCGGTCTTTCCGAATAACTAGCGTATCTTATAATCAAGTGCTATAAAAACACATCATACGCTTCATTCCAATCTAGAATATTCTTTTATTCAAATATTCTTTACATCGGGAATTATTCCCATATATTATATCAAAGATTTAATTTGTTTAAACCTCTTGTTTAAATCTTCACTTGGAAATCATTTTAGAAGATTTTGTATTATCTTTTCACAATTTTAAACCAAATTAAGATTTATCAAACTAGTCGGGATTATCGAGCCATATCGAAGTAATCATTCATTTTAGTTTCCCAATCCTAACCTATTCGTCCCATGAAGCAAAACTGGTAGTACTCCATATCTAACACCCACTGTGTTACTAGTAAATTCCATTACCATTCAACGTTCAAATCTAATTAAAGATTTAACTATCGCCTGAAGTAAAACTGGTGATACTCCATTTTTGAACACTTCTCAAATTTAGAAAATTTAATTACCACATTAACATTCCAATCTAATTAAAGATTTATTAAAACTCCATCTAGTTTTAATCTTCAAAAATCATTATTCAATGATTATCCAAATTTAGGAAATAAATCCTTCCATTAACTGGGTTAAAGAACCAGCATAATTTAAAACACAGTTCACGATTGTAACGACCCGCATTCTACGCATCGAAGGATCGTAGGATATTTATTTCTCTCACATACGAAGTTGTATGGTCATGTAACTTTGGGAGACGACTACTGGGGTCATTTCCCATGTTTATGATTTTTTCCGATTTTTAAATGACCGTTTTACCCCTAGCTGATCTTGTTTTGGCCATAACTTTTGATTGGAAATGAGTTTTGACCTGAAACCACTTCCATTAGATCTGGATGATGGTTTACCTTTCCGTAGAGTGGTCACATTAGCCAAACGGATTCACTATTTGGGAGATATGGCTGAAACAAGTTTCAGATGGTGAAAAACAGCTTAACCGAGCCTAGTTTGGGTGATTAGTGAGTGGGCCCATAACCCAATTCGGGATTAGGGTTGTGGGGAGGTTGATAGGATTAGGAAATTCAGTCTCTATCATTTTCCAACCGCCACTTTTTGTTCCTTCAAGTTTAGCCATGGCCTCCACTTTCTAAAACAGCCCAAATCACCTCCTAATCGCTAATTAAGCCAAATCTACATCAAATCAAAGGGGATTAGCACAAGAATCGAGGTAGAACTGCTGTGTAGGTTTGGGAACAGCACCAAACAGAGAATCATTTCAGATTTGGTAATTTGTTTGTGGCTAAGGTGAGTGATTTGCATAGTTCCTCACTAATTATGGTTAATTAAGGGTAATTAGTAATAATTAGTGAAATTATACATGTTAATGGAAAAATATTGATAAATTTCGAAATGTTTTTTTGGCCTCTGTTAGAAAATTTGGCTAATTTGGTTAAGTTTTGCCAATCGCATCATTAGTTTTGCTTAAACATGCTTAAGGGAAAATACGGGGTTTTGGCTAGTTTGATCCGTTTTAACCTATCAAGTTGTTTTTTCAGTGTTTGTGGTTAGTTTTATATGTTGCTATGACTGTATGGTATGTTTTGTGATTAATTAGAAAAGTTAGAATGGTCGAAAATGCCATCGTATGGCGTAAAACAGTCGCTGAAAGAGTTGTAGGAAATATGCAAGACTCGGATCGGACTGCCCCCACATCAACGACCCGACCCGATCGCGAGCATCCGCAAAAACCACAAGCTGTTCCACCTTGAAGGCCCCCAACCAGAAGATCATGACCCGACCCGAATCACTTTAGAAGCCCACAACCTGAAGACCTAGGAGGATGCACCCGACCCAATCCGATGGGTGAGCACGATCCGATCCGACCTGGATGAACCATGAGCTAGAGGAGGAGCTGCCATGCACGATCCGATGGTAGGAGCACGGCCCGATCCGACGGAGGGAGCACGACCGATCTGAATGAGGCTGATGACCACGGGCCGAACCAGAGGAGATACTACGAACTGAACCAAGGAGCATAGATGTGAGGCATGAGTTATGAACTAGTTGAAGACCGATCCGGTGAAGACCAAAACCCGAGATGCAAAGGTAGTCCAAATGAAAAGTAGAACTCAGGATCCAGTTGGGGACCAATGAGTTAACTTCATGAGTTGGGCTTTGCCGTGGGACGTGTGCTAAGGGGTTGTCGATGTCTATGACTTTGGATCACTATGTGTAGGGGGTACGTGAACGGATTCAGGGCCACAGTGGTCTAGGTACGTCTAATGGGCTATAAACCAATGAAGCGGGGTCATTTGTAAAGATTTAGTCATGACTACGTATGGTAAGCTTGGTGGTAGCAGTAGTCGTACAAGTCGAACACTGTCATTACCTCGATGGGTCTAGTGATCAGAGTGGTGGATATCGTATGCTTTACGCACTGAGTGAGAGACATGAGGATGGTTGCCATGCTTGATTTGTTTGCTATCACTATGACTTGCACACCCCCACCCCCATATTCTTTATACCATGTGTTAGTGGCACCTTAGAGTATTGTACAGTATGTAGTGCTAACTCTTTGGTTGCAGTTCCAGGTTCAGGTATGGTTTAGTATACCTGTTATTGTTCTGTTTTGTTGCTTATTGCTCATACCAGACTTTTGTCTGACCCAGAGTTTTATGTCTCTTCTTATTACTCTGGGTGCTTTCACGAGCAGACTAGAGACATGTTAGCTGGTGAAGCACGAGTAGCTGTACCAGAGACGAGCATGAGGCTTCCACGTATGATATATATAGAAATATTCTCCCCGTGTCACTGCTGGTCACTAGTTTGGACATTAGTAGTGCACCCTTCCTTTCTTTTGCTTTAGAGACAGTTTTAAAGTTGTAGTAATGATGATGTGGAACATAAGCTGTATTTGGATTTTCCACTATCATGATGTTTAGTTTCAGCTTATGCATTGTCTCACCTGTTTTATATCAAGTATTTTATTATTATATTTTATCCCTTGCGCTGTGGGACATTCTACAGGTTCTTGTTTCGTTCAATCTCTTCTATCCTTTCTTTTGCGACCGTTTCGGGCTAGTCGGGCATGTGTATAGCGCACTTTCGGAGGAAATGCCGACTGGTGGGGGGCGGGCTGTCACACTGGGTATCTGAGCTCTAGGTGCGTAGTTAACCTAGGGAAGTCATCAGGGAGAGATAGTATACGTATATGAGAGCGCGTATTTGTTATATTTTGGTTTTCAAAAGCTAGCTATATATATACTATTAGTATATCTGGGGATGAGGTTGCACTGCACTGACACCACAAAGAAGATGGTTAATCGTTTTCTGTGTACAGATTAAACGATGAGCCGATATACGAGGGGTACTGATAGAGGAGCCAATAATGGGAATGCTCCTGATATGAGGACTATGTTCACTGACTTCATGAGAGAGATGCTTAGGGATGCTCGGGGAGAAGTTCCTAATGCTGCTAACGGTGGTGGTTCAGTAGTGCGGGCGCCTAGGGCCGATTTCGCCATGCTGTGTAAGGATTACACTAGTCTTGGTGGGGAGCCGTTCCATGGAACGGAGTCGGCTACAGAAGTTCAAGATTGGCTAGATACTTGTGAGCACATCGTCGAAGATTTGGGAATCGAAGACGCAATGAAGAGGAAGCTAGCATCGCGTCAACTACAAGGACGAGCTATGAATTGGTGGAATGCTATTAAGGCAGCTACTCCTGAGGATCAAGTTACTTGGAATCAGTTTAAGACTCCCTTTTGTGATAAGTTTATTCCAGCTGCTCATAAACCAGAATTGTTCAGGAAGTTCATGGAGCTTAAGCAGAATGGTAGAGCAGTCTCGGAGTATATCGCTGAATATGACACTTTATCGAAATATGGATTGTCCCTTATCGATACAGTCGAAAAGAAGAATGAAAAGTTCATATCTGGTTTAGATGGGAACTTGGGGGAAAAACTTATAAACCATATCGATGAGAGTTCAAGTTTATTGTAGGAAAGGCATTAAGGTCTAAGAGCCTTTTCGCTAAGTCAAAGACCAAAGTTGCTATTACATCTACAGAGGAACCAAAGCCGCATGCAGGCGGTGAAGGCAAGAAGAATTCTCAGAACAAGAGGAAGCAGAACCCGACCAAGGATGGTCAGAATAAGTAGAATAAGAATGGTGGCGAGTGCTTTAGTTGTGGCAAGAAGGGCCACAATGCCAGAGATTGTCGAGAAAAGCTTGGGGAAAGGAAGTGCTTTAACTGCGACCAGGTGGGACACCACAAGGATGATTGTCCACAACCTCCTAGGGAGAAGCAGATTGTGAAAGCGTATGCTATCAACGCTGTTCCTACTTCGTCGAATGCTCCAACTGCGGCGCAGAAGGGAAAAGGCGTCGTTATCAATGGTATGCTTTCTATTTAATTTGTTTATGTTCGAGTATTATTTGACAAACCCGAGATAGTCGATAGATCTTTAGTAGAGACGAACCCGGTTAGTGGTTCGACTAGCCTTAGTATGATTTTCCATAACGTGGTCTTATCGAGTCATGGATGCATGTTTGTTTGTGATTGCTTTGTTTTGGGCTTTACTGGGTTTAGCATTATCTTGGGGAATCGATCTACTCTAAAGGAATAAGGTGGTATTACGTACCTACCTAGTGATGGCGATAGTAACTGGAGTTAAGGAAGCTGAGAGGTTATCGTTATAATAAGTGCTAGTTGTCTCTGGGAGGCAAATGAATGCTTCAGTGCTTAGTTGTTTTGCTAGTATCACCTCATGTGGATAGTCCAAATTCGGAGGAGATGTTCCTTGAGTGCTTGTCTGATATTGGTTTAGGCCTTTGGGGCTTGTGCTTGGGGAATGTCGAGTTCGACTAGGATGGTTTGCATGAGAGATAAATAGTTGTTGCGATTCTTCATTGGATGATATTTTGGTTTACTCAAGGAGTAATGGGAAGCAGTGACATGATAAGACTATTCAATGGTATAGACTGCCTCGAGTTAGACTCGATAGGGTTATGAGATGGTTCGACTGGGACTTGAGAAAGATGCAAAGTAATGGACTGTTTAGGACCCTATGCTGATGTTCTCTTTGGATAGTAAAACTTTGAAGATATAGGATGTGTTCGTTGATCATGGAAGATGTAACGAAGATTAGGACGATTCAAGTTGGACTTGAACTCGTGAAAGAAAATGGGTGCTCGTTGATCTTGGAGATGCAACGAATAGGGAGACGACTCACGTTGGACTAGAGTTTGTCGGTAATGGATACTCAAGACTGGGTCTGACTTATAGCTTGACTCGAGTTGGACTCGAGAAGGCTGCAAGGAATTGGATTTGGCTCGAGTTGGACTCGAGAGGGCAGCAAGATAATGGATAGACTTGGGTTGGACTCAAGTATTTTAGGCGGACTTAAAGCAGGGGTATCTGGGGACGCCCGTTACCTTGGATCCATTGGAAGTGATCTAGTTATCCTTGGAGGATAAAACGTACGTTGGACATACGATAGTCCGTTTGGAGGCTGGGCTTCCATTAGTTCTTGATGTTGGTTGGACCAGACATACTAGAATCAACATATTGGGATTGGTTAGACCAGTCATGTAGGTGTCGATGTGTTCATGGCTTTTGTAGGTGATAGGTAGGACTTGTTTGATGTATGTTATGGTTGCTATGTTTGTCCCTATCTTTCTTCTCTTGAGTAGACCATCACCTGTAGGGTTCTAGCGATGGGGAACAAAGAGATGGTAGTATAGACGGACATTAGGCTACGTATCAGTGCAGTGGGGTAGTCATTACTCCATGGAGCAGAGTGATCGTAGCAAGGCCATGAGCCAGTACAGTGAAGTTGTCATGACTTTATGGGGCACAGTGGACATAGCAAAGGATTTAGGTGCGGTAACAGTTGCATTGAATAGGAGGCATGCCAGTCTAGAGGAAGCAACTAGAGTATATCACAGGATATGATTTCTTACCCAAGAGTGAATTGGATTCAGAAACGCTAGTAAGCTTGACGATTAGATCGATTTTGATCGAGTGATTGATTCCAGTTAGAAGGACGATCCTAACCTATTGGAAATCATCTCTAGAGTAGAGATGGGTATCGATGAAAAAAGAATGATCAAGCAAGGATTTGATCGAGAAGGATGGCTTCTAAAGAATGGGGGACTAGTTGTACCCAACGTAGACAGACTGAGAGATGAAGTGCTCAGAGCATATCATCACTCGAAACTGACTATACATCCCGGTGGTAACAAAATGTATTGAGACGTGGATCAGACCTACCACTGGGAAAGGATAAATAAGGACGTTGGGAAGTTTATGTACAAATGCATGAATTTCCAGTTAGTTACAACTGAGCAAAAGAAGCCTAGTGGGTTGTTACAACCCTTAGAAATTACTAAATGGAAATAGGAACAAGTCTCAATGGATTATATTGATGGTTTACCAAGGATTAGGTCAGGTCATGATGGTATTTGAGTGAATCGTATACTAGAGGATCTTTTGAGAACTTATATATTGGATTTTGGAGGGTCATGGGATGGCTATCTGTATCTGGTTGAGTTATAGTTATTAGCGCAGTATTGGTGGTTCCAATTGAAACTTTGTATGGAAGACCATGCAAGGCACCATCATGTTGGTTGGAGAATGGTGAGAAATTTGAGCTTAGACCAGAAATAATAAAAGGGACTTCAGGCAAGATCAAGGTTATCCAACAGAGAATGAAGACTACCTAAGATAGGCAGAAGACTTATGTCGATAAGAGAAGAAGAGATTTGGAATTCTTCGTTAACGACTTGGTGTTCGTCAAGATCTCTCCGTTGATGAATCTGATTCGTTTTGGTGGGAGAGGTAAGTTAGCACCAAGGTTTGTTGGTCTATTTTTAGTTCTCGAGCAAGATGGGAATTTGGCATATAAAGTTGAATTACCAGAGAAGATGGTAGGAGTTCATAACGTATTTCATGTTTCCCAGTTAAGGAAATTCGTGCACGACCCCGATACGACTATTTCACCTGATCAGTTGGTTGATATCGAAGTAGAACCCGAGGCGGTTGGGAATCGCAAGCCATTTCGTATTGTCGAGCACGATACGAAGAAACTTCGAAAGAAGCAGTGAATCTAGTCAAGGTTCAGTGGGGCGAGGATGAGAATGACTGTACTTGAGAGACAGAGGAAAGCATTAGGAAGACGTATCCAGAACCCTTTTCCTGGTAAAATTTTAATTGCGACTTAGTTTTCCGCATGCTAGGATAGACTTGTTTATTGTTTTGTATGTTTGATTGTTGTGAATGGTTGGTAGGCATGCAAAATCCTTTGCTTGTTTCTAAGTTAAGGAATTTCGGGGGCGAAATTTCTTAAGGGGGGAGAATGTAACGACTCGCATTCTATGCATCGAAGGATCGTAGGATATTTATTTCTCTCACATATGAAGTCATATGGTCATGTAACTTTGGGAAACGACTATTGGGGTCATTTCCCATGTTCATGATTTTTGCCGATTTTTAAATAGCCGTTTTCCCCTAGCTGATCTTGTTTTGGCCATAACTTTTGATTGGAAAGGAGTTTTGACCTGAAACTACATCCATTAGATCTGGATGATGGTTTACCTTTCCGTAGAGTGGTCACATTAGCCAAACGGACTCACCGTTTGGGAGATGTGGCTGAAACAAGCTTCAGATGGTGAAAAACAGCTTAACCGAGCCTAATTTGGGTGATTAGTGAGTGGTCCCATAATCCATTTTGGGATTAGGGTTATGGGGAGGCTGATAGGGTTAGTAAATTCAGTTTCTATCATTTTCCAGCCGCCACATTTTGTTCCTTCAAGTTTAGCCATGGCCTCCACTTTCTAAAACACGCCAAATCACCTCCTAATCGCTAATTAAGCCAAATCTACATCAAATCAAAGAGGATTAGCACAAGAATCGAGGTAGAACTGCTGTATAGCTTTGGGAACAACACCAAACAGAGAATCATTTCAGATTTGGTAATTTGTTTGTGGCTAAGGTGAGTGATTTGCATAGTTCTTCACTAATTATGGTTAATTAAGGGTAATTAGTGATAATTAGTGAAATTATACATGTTAAAAATTTGAAAAATATTGATAAATTTCGAAATATTGTTTTAGGCGTCTGTTAGGAAATTTGGCTAGTTTGGTTAAGTTTTGCTAATCGCATCATTAGTTTTGCTTAAACATGCTTAAGGGAAAATATGGGGTTTTGGCTATGTTTGATCCGTTTTAACCTATCAAGTTGTTGTTTTGGTGTTTGTGGTTAGTTTTATATGTTGCTATGACTGTATGGTATGCTTTGTGAATAATTAGAAAAGTTAGAATGGTCGAAAACGCCGTCATATGGCATAAAATAGTCGCTGGAAGAGTTGCAGGAAATATGCAGGACCCGGATCGGATCGCCCCCCACATGAACGACCCGACCCGATCGCAAGCATCCGCAAAGACCACGAGCTGCTCCCCCTTGAAGGCCACCAACCAGAAGATCACGAACCGACCCGAATCACTTCAGAAGCCCACAACCTGAAGACCTGGGAGGATGCACCCGACCCGATCCGATGGGTGAGCACGATCCGACCCGACCTGGATGAACCATGAGCCAGAGGAGGAGCTTCCATGCACGATCCGATGGAAGGAGCACAAATCGAACCTACGGAGTAGGACGACCAATCCGAATGAGGATGATGACCACAGGCCGAACCAGAGGAGATACTACGAACCAATCCAAGGAGCTTGGACGCGAGGCATGCATTATGAACTAGTTGAAGACCGATCCGGAGAAGACCAAAACCCGAGATGCAAAGGTAGTCCAAATGAAAAGTAGAACTCAGGATCCAGTTGGGAACCAATGAGTTAACTTTATGAGTTGGGCTTTGCCGCGGGACGTGTGCTAAGGGGTTGTCGATGTCTATGACTTTAGATCACTATGTGTAGGGGGTACGTGAGCGGATTTAGGACTACAGTGGTCTAGGTACGACTAATGGGCTATAGACTAATGAAGCGGGGTCATTTGTAAAGATTTAGTCATGACTCCGTATGGTAAGCTTGGTGGTAGCAGTAGTCGTACAAGTCGAACTCCGTCACTAGCTTGATGGGTCTAGTGATCAGAGTGGTGGATATCTCATGCTTTACCCACTGGGTGAGAGGCGTGAGGATGGTTTCCATGCTTGATTTGTTTGCCATCACTATGACATGCACACCCCCACCCCCGTATTCTTTATACCATGTGTTAGTTGGCACGTTAGAGTATTGTACAGTATGTAGTGCTAACTCATTGTAATAACCCGGAAAATCTGGGCCAGTTTAAAAATTTTATTTTGGCAATTTTAGCGAATTTTGATTATTTAAAATGAATTGTTTTAAATAAAATTGACGAGGAATTTATTTTGAATATAATTAGAACGTATGTATTATATACGTCGTCGTTAGAATATAAATATTTATATATAATTATAAATAGAATTGAAAATGGCGCGGTAGTTCGATAATTCGATTTCAAACTTCAATTGAATGTACCGGGTGCAAAACAATCCAGATTTTAGTGAAACCAAAAACATTAGGATCTAATTGATAATACCTTTCCAACGAATCCGAAAAATCGAAATTTCATAGCGGGAATCAAAAGATATGTCCAGTTGAAAATTCTGAATAGTCGCTATGGAATTCAGGCCCTTAAAAATGGAAATTTTGCAAGCGACCTCGGATTTCGACGAAACCACTTTTGTTGGATCCGAGATGTAAAGTTATTGCTAGGTTTCAAATTTCATAATTTTTTGAATCAATATGTGAGCGTGGCAAAGGAAAACGCGTTTGACCAGTTTCAGTTGATTTTAATCGACTGGAAATTGGCCATTTTTATAACGGTCTCAGAATTCGACGAAACTAGTTTTGTTAGGACCGTATCGTCAATACGAAGCTAGAAAATATTTTTCGGGAATTTTTCGAGCTAGTATGTGGCCCCGGTAATTTGAAATGTACATTTAAAATTCAATATAGTGATTTAAATGTAAACTCAACGGAAAATGATTGTAACGATCGAATCAGCTTACGATACATATCCCATTGTGTTCGGAATGGGGGTAAAACGCTATAGACGACAGGCGGTGGGCCTCGTTTCGAGGTCGTATGTGAAGGTCAACTTTTTGCAAAATAAAATAATTAAAAAAAAAAACCCCTTTCCTTTATCTCTGGCCCCCCTTTCAAAAACAAATCGACAGTCAGAAAAGAAAAGGAAAAAAAAGAGGAAAAGGGGGGGCACGATCGCGCCACCCCCCTGGCCGTCGCGCCATCGCCAGCGCCGCCCACCCTGGCGCCGCAACCCTCTCCAGCCTCGCCCCTCCCTGCCGCTTCTCTTCTCCCCCTCATCTGACGTCAACCGTAGCCCAAACCTCCCCAAAACCGAACCCAAACCGCAACGCCCCACCTCAGAACCGCCGATTCCCCACCTACGCCACCTCGTACGCCACCCCCTGCGCTAGCCTCCGCCCCCAGCAGTTCCGCCGCCCTCCGACCCCCTCTGGTGATGGCTGTGGTGACGTGAAGACCCGAAGTTTATGAAGACGATGACTTCCAGAAGTTATACGAAGAGGAAGACAAATAAAAGAGGATAAAGGGTAATTTCAAATCTAGTTAATTTAGTTTTTATATTCTACAGTAATAAATTTTGTAAATACATAGGATTGTTTTTCAAAAGTGAAAATATACTTAGTTTAAAAAAAAAACGAAAAGATCATATTTTTAATATAGAATAAGATTTGAACTTTAAAAAGAAAAAAGATTTGAACTTTAAAAAGAAAAAAGATTTGAACTTTAAAAAGAAAAAAGATTTGAACTTTAAAAAGAAAAAGATTTGAACTTGGATAGAAAAGATCATATTTTTAGAATAGAAAAGACGGAATTTTTATTGAGTAGAAGATGTAAGATATAATTTTTATATTTTTAAAATAATAAAAATATGATTTTTATATTTTTAAAGTATTAAAAATATAATCTTTACTATATAAGAGATGTAAAAATATGATTCTTGTTTATGTAGAGAATTAAAAATATAATTTTTACATGATAGGAATATTAAAGATAGCATCTTTACATGTGTAGAGAAATAAAAATTTGATTTTTATAATGAAGTGAAATATAATTTTTCTATAGAAAGAGTGAAAATAGAAGGCGAAATCTATATTTTTGAAATTTAATTTTTGTATATTGAACTTCGAAGTAAAAATGTGATTTTTATATATTGAACATCGAAGTAAAAATGTGATTTTTATATATTGAACATCGAAGTAAAAATGTGATTTTTATATATTGAACATCGAAGTAAAAATGTGATTTTTATATATTGAACATCGAAGTAAAAATTTAATTTTTATATATTGAACATCGAAGTAAAAATTCGATTTTTACATATGTAGTGGCTACGGGCAACGAAGATGACGAAGATGCGATAGCGATGAAGATTTCTATCAATGAAGGGTCGTGGAGTTAGGATAGCTATCGGTGAGAATTTCTCACCTTTCAGTTTCTTTTTCTAGTTATATATATATATATAT
This sequence comes from Allium sativum, assembly GCA_030737875.1. Classification (NCBI taxonomy): domain Eukaryota; kingdom Viridiplantae; phylum Streptophyta; class Magnoliopsida; order Asparagales; family Amaryllidaceae; genus Allium; species Allium sativum. Next base: position 538,514,195 of record CM060926.1, read on the forward strand.
ATATATATACTAGGATGCAGACGGTGCTTAGTAGCACCCGACACAATCGTCCACAGACCATGGACTTGTTTGTTTGATTGCAAAAATTAGTTAGATCATTTGATTGAAATTGAACTGTGTGGTGAAATGAATAGATTTGATTGATGTGTGAATGGCGTGGGCCTTCACTAGACCGGGGATAAGGCTAGGCCTCGTCCCGTTTCTAGTATCGTGCCGTTATGCCGCCGAAATTTTCTAAAATAAGTTAGAAAAATAACAATATCATTTTATAAAATAAATGAATTGAATAGAAATTCATATGTCGAAATAAAATGTTTTGTCGTTAAAAATATAATTTTTAACGTGAATGTAAATAAATAAATATTCATTTACAAACCGGACGGTTCGTTTATGTACACCTATTTGAAAGACATTGATTGGGACGATAAATTTCACACATCGCCCAACTGCACAAATAAAATCTGTGTTTGATTGTTTGAAACCCTACACGGGTGTTGGGATGAAATTTAAAGTTCACTCATCCTGATTGATTAAATATGTCGATCGATTGATTGACAGGCTGTTATAAGCGTTATATATCTATATTTGATGCTTATACAGTGTAGTGCACTTTGGTTGATGGTTGATTATTTTTCAATGCTATTATATGCGTGTGATGTATGAAAATCCAAATAATTAATTTTATATGGTGATTGGTTGTGCCTCATTCCAATTTAGAAAATAAAGGATAATATAAAATAAAGGTTCATGTGTTGACTGTACTGTCCCGTTGAGATTAGTCATGTGTTGAACGAAATATTTTAATAATAAAATTTACATCTTTATAATATAAAATAAAGGTTCATTTGTTGACTGTACTCATCCGTTGAGATTAGTCATGTGTTGAACGAAATATTTTAATAATAAAATTTACATCTTTATAATATAAAATAAAGGTTCATGTGTTGACTGTACTCATCCGTTGAGATTAGTCATGTGTTGAACGAAATATTTTAATAATAAAATTTACATCTTTATAATATAAAATAAAGGTTCATGTGTTGACTGTACTCATCCGTTGAGATTAGTCATGTGTTGAACGAAATATTTTAATAATAAAATTTACATCTTTATAATATAAAATAAAGGTTCATGTGTTGACTGTACTCATCCGTTGAGATTAGTCATGTGTTGAACGAAATATTTTAATAATAAAATTTACATCTTTATAATATAAAATAAAGGTTCATGTGTTGACTGTACTCATCCGTTGAGATTAGTCATGTGTTGAACGAAATATTTTAATAATAAAATTTACATCTTTATAATATAAAATAAAGGTTCATGTGTTGACTGTACTCATCCGTTGAGATTAGTCATGTGTTGAACGAAATATTTCTATAATAACAAATATTTTGATAATAGGAAATATTTGAAATAGAATATTTGAAAATAGAAATACATTAAGCCGTGTTGGTTAGATTGACGCCATTTTGACGAGAACGATATTTATATCGATTTTATTCATTTCGAAATGAATTGAATATATAATGATTTCGAAATGAATTGAATATATAACGATTTCGAAATGAATTGAATATATAACGATTTCGAAATGAATTGAATATATAATGATTTCGAAATGAATTGAATATAAAACGATTTCGAAATGAATTGAATATATAATGAATTCGAATTGAATGGAAAACGAATTCGATTTCAATTGAATAGCAAACGAAACAAATTCGAATTGAATTGAATAGATAACGAATTTGAATTGAATTGAATATAAAACCAATTCGAATTGAATTGAAAACGAATTTGAATTGAATTGAAAATGAATTCGAATTGAATTGAAAACAAATCGAAATGAATTCAAATTGAATTGAAACTTGAATTGAATAGCAATGAATTTTAAAACGAATTTATAAGGAAAGATTCAATTTTGATTTGAATTGAAATGGAAGTTGAAATTGTTTTTGAAACGAATTCAAAACTATTTATAAAATTCGTTTTAAATGGAAATCGATGAAATATATATTATATAGATATAATACAATGGCCTGAATAGAATGCGCCGCGCCGCGGCAGTTCGCGAATTTCGACCATTTATTTCAAACGGACATTACGGGAGATCGGACCGTCGGATTCTCCTAAAACCGGAACCGTTGGGTTCGTATCGAAAAGAGCTTTCTAACGAATATTAGAAATTTGAAATCTAACGGTTGGATTTGGAATTATGTCCAAATCAAATGTGAAAAAAGTCGTTGTAAGTGCAGTTCGATGGCCATTGATGGAAATCGACTGTACGGGCCTTGATAAAATTATTAAAATAGTAATAATTTGTGTAAAATCATAAGAAATGATTTGTGAAGAATTAGGGTGAAAAACTCCATATTTGAAAAGATAAAAATAGATTTTTATCGAAGTAAACTAGTTTTGAACTAGAATTATAATTCTATTTATTTTTAAATGAATAAATTGAATTTAAAATGGTTTTGAAAATAACCAGAATTTCCAATGATTGCATTGGAGTGGATTTGAATCGAAATTGTCTTCGGAATATTTCGATGTTGGAATTCGGGATTATACAGATGTTGTTATGGAAATTTGAAAGATATATATATTTATATCGTTATTTCCAATACGACATTTGTTAATCGTAGAATTTGATATTGAATATAAGCCGGGATATTTTCTATTCAGAGCCTCGTATTTAAATATCAAATCTGATTTGGGTTTGTCGTGAATGGTGTCTTCATTAACACTGTTCTTGAACCCAGTTGAGAAAAGATTAAATCTTTTTATTTAGATTTAATGAAGTATGCCAATTAAATAATATTTAATTGGAATTGAATTGATATTGATTTTTGGGTTTATCGTGGACAGTGTTTTAAATAACGCTCGTTCTTTAACCCGATAATTAATGGAACGTGATTTTGGGTTTATCGTGAACTGTGTTTTTAAATGACACTGATTCTTTAACCCAGTTAGCGATTAAAACTAAGTGGAGTTTTAATGAATCTTTAATTAGATTGAAATGATCGAAAATGGAGTATCACCAGTTTTGCTCCAGGAGATAGTTAAATCTTTAATTAGATTTGAACGTGAAATGGTAATTGAATTTACCGATAACACTATGGTGTTAGATATGAAGTATAACCAGTTTCACTTCATGGGATGAATAGGTTGGGATTGGGAAATTAAAACAAATGATTACTTCGGTAAGGTTCGCTAATCCCGACTAGTTTGAATTGATATTCAAAAATAGATTAAGGAATAAATTCAAGAAATTTATCTTGGATAAAATTAATGGGAACCTTTCCCTATTAATGTGAAATTTAGAAACTAACTGTCGGTTAGCTAAGCAGAATGGTTTTCTGGATATTGATCTGATGTTGGTTTCGGCCTTCGGGGTTAATATTTGGGGAATTATTCTCTTGATTAATTTACGGTTAGTGACTGATGAATTGGAATGAGGCGTATGTTGTGTTTGTGTAACACTTATTTAAAATATACGCGAGTTATTCGGGAAGACCGGGTTTAACCCATTCTGAATAACTGATACGACGATAAGTCGAAGATGAAGGCGATGGTCGAAGACCGGAGGTCTTCACGTCGTTTGGATTATTACTGACGATCTTGATTGGGCTGTACACCCAAGAAGATGGAAACAGTTGGTGATCGTCCAGACGTACTTGGAGATCGATGGATATGCGGGGTACTAGGTGCCTCCGGTTTCGTTCAGACCCAGAACGGACTTGTAAATGGACTGTGTGTCTGACATTGGAATTTAGTCCGTGTGATTGATCTCTATTAAATATATGTCTGTTTGGAGGCGGAGAATTTATTCTCTTGCTTAACGCCCTTCTCTGAGACGTACGAGCTCAGGGGTTATATATTGATGGATATCAAACGCATGGAGTGAATTGCCTGTGTGGCATGCCTAAGTGGCAATTGATCGAGGCTTCTGTTGAAAAGCAAAGTCTTGTGGTGATGATCAAAGCACGGCCTTTGTGGCATAGCTTTGTGTAACGTTTGCTTCGCGAGTATCACACCCGGTATGAACCAAAAACGGGAGACGGACCTCAGGGAGGGCATGCGTTTCCTTCTAGCTAAAAAGTGGCGTTAGTGGTTTTACACGCCCTGACGAGTTTGACTTATGTGGTTGTTGCTGTTGCGAGGCGCCTCGGTTTGATCGGACGATCCGGGTCCGATGGAGTCATTCGTTGGCTCATTTACGCCCCAAAGGGCGGGGAAACGTAGTGTTCAGGCATAATAATCCGCATCGGTGGACCGGCCCTGACGATCCAAGGGGCAGTTGCGGCTGTTCCTAGACATGGGCTAGATTGTCTAAAATCGGTTGAGGACTATCTTTTGCCTCGGTTCATAGATGGAAACCCAATTTCCAAATACGTGACTTTGCGGTTTTATTTGTAAACCTATATATGGCGACATAGTGGCATGGGACGCTCATGCCGCCTATGATTGATACTTATGATTTGAAGTTGTTTTATACACTATGCACTGACAATAGTCTCAAATGATTTGTTTTAAACGTATCAAGCATTCTTTGGCTGTTATAAGGGAAAAACCCTATCCCCCGGCTTGCGTTGCATTGTGTGATAGGACCTGGGTCTTATAACAACTTCATTTTTCTTTATTTAGCATTGCGCTGTTTGTTTTATGCACTGGTATTCTTGGGAGGAAACTCGTTCCGTGTTATACGGCGTGGTCCCTTGATTTACCTAACTTTAAAAATAAAGAATAATAACTGTTTTAGTTCTCACACCAGTCACATGACTGACCTGGAGTTTATTGTTTTAACCTAAACTCTGGGTGCCCCTATTTTGACACGGGCAGCTAGTAGTTTTGGTTTTGCAGACTTATATTCACAGGATCCTGGTTTACAGCTGGAACGAGATCCGGAAAGCTTGGTATCCGTATATCTACTTCTAGTTGTGTATTGAATTATTTTCCGCTGCTATTTATTTAAATGTAATTTAATCTCTGATATTTCTGTGTAATATTCATTTATACTCTTTATATTCATGTAATCTGATGCATTTTTGTAATATACAATGAAATGTTCTTTTGTATGCGTTCTATTTTGTCGTGTTCTCAAACGATCGTGCGTTTCGAACGGTCTGGGTCGGTTTAGCGACTGGTTCGGACCGAGCGGAATTCCTTCTCGTCACACTCTTTGGTTGCAGGTCCAGGTTCAGGTATGGTTTAGTATACCTGTTATTGTTCTGTTTTGCTGCTTATCGCTCATACCAGACTTTTGTCTAACCCAGAGTTTTATGTCTCTTCTTATTACTCTGGGTGCTCTCACGAGCAGACTAGAGACAGGTTAGCGGGTGAAGCACGAGTAGCTGTACCGGAGACGAGCACGAGGCTTCCACGTATGATATATATAGATATTCTCCCTGTGTCACTGCTGGTCACTACTTTGGGCATTAGTAGTGCACCCTTCCTTTCTTTTGCTTTAGAGACAGTTTTAAAGTTGTAATAATGATGATGTGGAACATAAGCTGTATTTGGATTTTCCGCTGCCATGATGTTTAGTTTCAGCTTATGCACTGTCTCACCTATTTTATGTTAAGTATGTTATTATTATATTTTATCCCTTGCACCGTGAGACATTCTACAGGTTCTTGAGTTCATTCTCTTCTATCCTTTCTTTGGTGACCGTTCCGGGCTAGTCGGGCATGTGTACAGTGCACTTCCGGAGGAAATGCCGACTGGTGCGGGGCGGGCCGTCACAACGATAAACCCTGAATCATCTTCCATTAGAATGGAATCTACACGGAAATCATAACAGCATATAATCGATACAAATCCCCGTATCCGAGTAATAAAATAAATGGAATAATGACAAAGCCTTTTAAATTCCATGTATAGTAATGGTTTTCCTTCACAAAAGCTCATCCCGATTATTACCGAATCGAATTCCATTCAATTCCAATTTAATATATTAAGTTGGAAAACTTTACTTTGGAAATTTTCCATTAAATCTTGATTAAAAGATTTATAAATTCCAAATCATATCCTCATTGTTAATTGGATTAATGAACAAGTGTTATTCAAAACACAGTTCACGATAAACCCAAAATCCAATTTTAATTCAATTCCAATTAAATATTAATTAATTGGAAAACTTCACTAAATCTTAATTAAAAGATTTATTCTTTTCTCAGCTGGGTTTAAGAACAGTGTTATTTAAGACACCATTCATGACAAATCCAAAATCTAATTTGATATCAAATACAAAGCTCTGAATAGAAATTATATCGGCTTACATTCAATATCAAATTCTGAAACCAACAAATATCGTTTTGGGAATAACGATATATGTTTTATATAACGTAGCTGTATAAACAATTATATGATTTTTGTTTGATGATAACAACCAAATAAATATTATTGGAAAAGTGTTTGTTATTGTATTGTTTTATATATTCATCACAGACAGGAATATAATATTTATATTTAAATAGAATGCGACTGTACAGACATTCATATATTCATACAGTATTTTATTTAAATTGAATATTATATTTCAAACATTCAAACAGTACAACTATTTATAACTCCACTATTTGAATACATCACTGATATCCATTTCATTTCGTATCCACTTTCATATACATTACATCATTCTACATTCATTGTACTTGTATATAAACTGAATACGATAGACAAATTCGTTTGAACACAATAAAATAATATTTTATTTCAAACAAAATTTGTTTATTACAAATATCTATACAATTCTCTCTACAACACTCATACAATCACTCTGTTTATAAAATCATATATACATACATTTTCACTTTCATATACAGACACTTATACAATCTCACTGACACATAATACACACTATTGTTATTGTCTTTAGTCTTCTGTCAGCCCAGTCATGTCAGCACAGTCAGTCCAGTCTTCATACTTACCTATCACATGAAAAACACACACAGTACACTACAACAGAAATAAAACTGAATACACGTGAACATAAATTTTATTTTAAAATTTTATTTTCCTCAGATTTCTGGTGTGTTTCTCATCATTTTTCATGACTTGATATGATTTATCTGTATCTAGTCAGTATGTATATGTATAGTACAGGGATAGGAAATATTGTCTAATGGCTGCATATACACACGTGTATAGATATACACTTGTGCACTGCCTCGCCAATAAGAATGTAGCAGCGAGCAACTGAGGAGTATCCACGTGGACCATCTCGACTCAGTGTAGCATGGTCAACATAGTCAACACATATTAAAATGGTCAAGCACTAATGCAAACTTGTCTGCTTAAGTACATGGACAAACAAAAGTGGTTGAGTGGTCAAGCAATGATGCATGAACAAGTATTCAAATCGGCATAGTTAAATTGGAAATAGCTCAACATGTGTGGCAGAGCAATGATCATAGTAGGGAGTGAATGCAACAATACATGGTTATGGTGGAGCATGGTACATCATTTCAAATGCAAGAAAGCGGACATCACAATGAATAAAATGTCAGCATTCAAGAATGTATATACATCTAGCTAGTGGTCGAGCTCAGAAAGCTAAACAGCAAAGCAAAATGGATAAGCAAGAGTGCATGTATCAACTCAACATGAAATAGCAACATGATGAAAACAGCACATCAAATCCACAAGTGAACAATACAAATAAGCATATGAAGCATAGTGGATCATGGCAGCTCTACAAGTCCAAATGATCAAGCTCAGGTGATGTGTGCAGCATCAACATGTACAGAATGGTACACATACATGAAAGACATAACAGTTCACAGAATACACAGCAAAAATATGTGCAAGTAAACGAATGTGTGCACATGGCTTGACTGCATGGAATGGTACCAAGCATCAAAGCAGTCAATGCAATTGTTCATGCAAAGCACAAATACAAGCCAGTTTGACAAAGGGAAGACAATTTTTTTATGTGTAGCAGTATAAGATTTTTCTCAATAATTTTGGGTAAGTAAATTTCCAGTTTAAATGGCATGACTGGGAAACAATTCATGTTGAGTGCAGCAACAATTGGAAATAATGCAAGCATACAATAATGGTCAATTTGGTCAAACAGTATGATGGTTTGTTTCCATGTTATAAGAAACGGGAATGCTTTTAAAGGGCCAAATTGTTATTTTAGAAATGAACATATAATTGGAGTCAGCAAGCATGTTTTTTTAGGCAATATATCTTTCTCGAAATTCTAGTATGCATTAATATATGGCAAGATGATTCATTTCCAGAAATGTTGTTTTGGTAAAACTTTAAATCTGTTTTCAGAATTGAAAACCATTTCAAATATTGCCAGATTTTTCAATTGCATTCATGATGCAGAACAAATCAAGTTTAGAAAAAGAAATGTGGCAAGCAATGAATTACATCAGGATAAAAAGGCAACAAATGTTTATTTCCAGGTTTTTAACAAGCTCATTCTTCATTTTTGGGGTAAAAAGAATTTCCAGAAATTCAGATGAGCAGTCACATTTCAGTATTTGACAAGATTTTCAATTGATTGCCAAAATCACAGTGTCATATATGGCAAGAGGTTTCTGTTAAATTCTTTTCAAAAATTCATGGGAAGTATATATCATTTCGATTCAACAGGGGAAAATGATCTTTCCAATTTCATCAAAGATCGAAATCATGTTTGAATTCATAGCCATCGATCACGCAGCCTTTTAAAGCAAAGAATTTCAAAAAAGGAAACTACAATAAAACCAGACCAAATCACATCTACGAAATCAGAGATTCTTGGATTTCCTAATCCTATTTTATCACCGCATCATCACAGGCAGTAAGGTATCGAAAAATCAACAAGCCAAAAAATTTCAAAGAGCAGAATTCAATTTATCAATTACTCACAGATTTTCGATCATGAGAGAAAGGAAAACTCCCAAATCGAGCAAGCAACTCAAAGTATTGAAGCAATCATAGAACCACAACATCAATTCATCTTCAATCGATCGATTCAGGGGACGCTGATACTCAAAAATTCCATCGCCTGGCCGTCATTTATTTTCTCCGAAAAATAGAAAGAAACGGCTAAGTGTTTTGCAAATGAGAGGAAGTGGACCAGTCTATTTCTTTTGGGCTTAGCTTTTATTTAGAAAGGGGACAAGGGTTTTTAGCTTTGATTTTATTTCTTTTGTATTTTTGTTTTTCCATCTGTAATCGATCCATCAGTTCTAGAGTCTGTAAAATCTAGGAAACCAATTAGGGTGTTAACTGGCAGTTTACTAGAGTCTGCAAAAAACTAGGGTTACTAGTTACGGGGTTGTAATCAGGGGAAATCTGATCTAGGGGATTAGATATGTCTATGGTTTTGAGCGTAGGGTTAGAATAGGAGAGAGTGGTCGCGAGTGTACATGGTCTTGTATGCGAGATCTGTTCTATCACCTAGTAGAAACCTTAGGAATGCAACAGTAGGCAGGATTTCGCCGACGCTGGGTATATCTTGTGTCGTTTACTTTCTGCATTTCTATTTCTGCTATATTCAGTGGTCTGCATATTTTTAATATCTCCTGTTAATTTTTAATAAACCCTATTCACCCCCCTCTAGGGTTAATCTAGATACAACAAGTGGTATCAGATAAGGTTATTTCAATAACTCTTGAGTAATGGGTCATCCAAGTTGTCAACCTTCTGAGAGTCAGTCCAGTCGTATTCCAGTTATTTTTAATGGTACAGATTTTTTAATTTGGAAATCAGAAATGGAATCCTATTTAAAATCTGTTAATTTGGAATATTATTCAAAATTTGGGAGATATGGTAGATAAGAGGAATAAGGTTTTCAATGCTCATGCTATGCATGTTATATATTCCTATCTTGGCAATGATCAATTAAAATTTATCTCTCATTGTTTAACTGCGCAGGATATTTGGAAAACTCTCAACACGCTGTATGGAAATGACAACAACAGCTCAAAACCTTCAATTGCCAACTCAGATTCAGATGTGTACTTAACTGGAGCTATTGATAATGATTCAGATGATGGAGATCTTTCATATGAAGAATTAATTTCTCGTTGTAATGATTTAGTAAGAATTGTTGATCGTCTCCAAAGGAAAAATAAACTTCTAAAATCTGAAAATTCTGAGTTGCGATGCAAAAATATTATGTTGGAATTAAAACTTAAAACTCTGATTGTAAGAATTGTAAAGATTTAAAAATTGATTTAGCCCATCTAAATGAAAACTTTCAAAATCTTGAAAAAGAAATTTTTGTTTTAAAACAAAACGAGGATGGGCTAATTTGTAAGAATGATGCTTTATAAGAACAGTTGGATAAGTTTAATTCCAAACATAAAATTTTTGAACAAGAGAATTTGCTGAAAATAGAAGCAATTCTTAATGAACTTGAAAAAGAAATTGAGGATTTCAAGATTTGTGAGATTGAAAAACAAAAACAATTTGATACTGAGATTTCTAAGTCTAATGCTAAAACTGAGAAGCTTCTAAATGAGAATGATTATTTGAAATATAAAATAAATGATCTTGAGATGAGTTTGAAACGTTTTTCATCAGGGGAAAAATCTTTGAATATGCTTCTGAAAAACCAATTTTCTCTTGGAAATAAGAATGGTCTTGGTTTTGGGAAAACAAATATTTTTGAAAATCTAAATTCTTGTATTTTCAAAAATCCCTCAAATTGTTCTAAAAAGGATCGTCTTAGAAATTTAAATTCTGAAAATTTAAATCACAACCGAGATGATAATTTGGTTTATAACAAACCATTTAAATAATCATGGATCCCAAAGGGAAATAAAACGGGCCTCGTTAAATTCAAACAGGTTTGGGTTCCTAAGGGTACAAAAGTTAATTCTAGTGGTTTGTTGTATAAACAAGTCTAGGTATCTAAAGTCGTGAACAAAACTATGAGTGGTTTTACTACTTTTGTTAGACCACTCAATCCCATAAATTGTTAGGTACCAGAAGAGGCTGAGGAACTGCTGTGCAAAGAGAAATGTGAAACAAAGCTGTCTATACATCTGTATCATTCACAGTTCCTTTAGCCAAGATTTGTTGAGTTAGAGATTCATTTGCTTACACTGAATTCAGGTATGATCTCTAGACTCATCTTTGTAAATGTTTTTTCTGTTTATTTCTCCTTTTACCTCTTCTTCTTTTGTTTTGTTTTTGATTTTTCGCTGCCGTATGTTTTCTTTTTCTTTTTGGGCTTCATTAACTTCAAATTGTAGAATTTACATTTTACTGGGAATTCGCTTCAATTTGAATAAAACTTTATTGTTTTAATCATTTCTAGATCTTGAGTTTAAATTTTTAAATATCTGCAATTGTTTTGAAGTTTATTTTATGATTTCTGAATTCATAACAGTGTTGATATATTCTTGTCATATCTTGAACATTGTTGTTTTTGAATTCTAAATTTTTGAACATCTAAATAATTAATGAAATTTCACACATCACTGTTGTTTTGAGTTTTCATTAGAAAATCTTGAAATAATATACTCATTACAGCACACCAATATTTATCAGTTGTGATGATTTCATAGATTTTCAGATTGGCTTGTATATTAAGTTCTGTCTTGAATCACAGTGATACATCTTGAATTTCATTCTTATTCATGATCATTATGTTGAAATTTGTTTGTTTGAAATTGTAACGACCCAAATTTTCAAACAATTTATTTTAAATATTTAATATTGTTTTAAATATTGAGTGGATAATATAAATGAATTAAGTTATTGATTTAAAAATCGATTTCAATTTAATATCGAATATGTTAAATTATTGTCATACGAAATCGACGAATAACTGAATTTGAAGTTCAAAACTAAATCAAGACAATTCAAATAATCACTAAATATTCTGTGTGAGTATAAATAATTTTTTTTGATAGATTTGATTAGTTTGTATTTAAAATATATTTTTAATCAACTAAAGAGAATTTAAATAGTTAGTTTAAATTAATATCTTGTCCAGATGATCGAATTGGGCTTCGATATTCGTTCCACTGCATTTAGAATGGTGGTTAAATCCTAAAAATGTCAGTGGTTGTGTTTAAATAGGAATTCAAAAACACGTGATAATTTAAATTAAATACACATCGGTTTGAAATAAATTTAGGTTCAATATTTACTGCTTCCTTCCTCCCTAAGTAATAAAAATACACAGTTCCCTCTAGCTAAAAATAGGAAACGCAGGCTACTCATATTCAGTAACTTCTTCTTTAATTTCTCTTGTACATTAGCTCCCCAGCTTCCCTATTAAGTAAAACACGATGTAATGGCGTGGTACGATGTGTCCCCTTCATTGCCTATAAAACCGTGATACCTTTCCTTCCCATTTGTTTTTCCACTCCTTAAAATTCAATCGAAAGCTGCCCCCTTTCGAAAGTCATTTCTTCAATTCCCAGTATTCAAAATCAAAGCCGAGCCATTTTAATTGCCTCAAATCAAAATCTCGTTAGTAATACGAAAGCCATCCAGTTAGAAAAAGAAGAAGAGTGAAATAGAGTTGCGATTGGAAATCGCGACATCTTCCTGAAGCGTGACCTCAGAGGACTCACGTGAAGTATACATCGTTAGGGTCGAATGGTGGTTTAGATTGTGAGTGGTGCAATTGTGTTAGGATAGATCGACATCAGTTTTCGGGGCGTTGATGACTGGAGTGGTGCGATGACATTTAACTAATGATGTTGATTTAGGGTTGTCGATTACTTCGATTCAGGGATGGAAATTTAGGGGCGACGCAGATTTAGCTATCGCGAGCTTCTGGATGGGTGTGATTATTGGAAGGCATGGTACTTTGCAGCAGTCAGGATTGGGTTAATCGAAGAAGAGAAGCGGAAGGAGAAATAGGTGGAAGCCGCGATCAATGATGGGTAGCAGTTGCGATTAAGGAGGAGCTCTGGGCGACCATGGTTAACAACAACATCTGCTAAAGTAAGTTCAACTATAGTCGTGATATTTTTCTTCTTCTTTTCGATGGTCCGAGCTATACTTGAAAGGAGTTGTTACAGAATGTTGGTGGTGAGGAATGTTTCAGACAGGTGGTTTGAAGTACAACAGGGATGTTGGCTAGTTGTCTGATGTTACTGAGTTTAGTGAAGAAGAGGGACGTGAAGCAAATAGATCTGAATAGTTCAAAGGGCAAGAGAAATTGGTGAACTTTGTTATGGATTTTTGTTCTAGAGGAGAATGGGACTGTATCGCGTTTTTATGAAAGGTCAACAAGGTCGCCATCTTATTGTTCAGTGTGAGGAAGTTTGCTAGTCACGATTTGGGAAAGAAGAGTAAGTAGGTAATTAATTTAAATAATTTATAGTATTTAAATTGATGAATATATATAAACTCTGAATAATTAATGAATGTCATATAAAATATATTAGATCGGGCATTTCTTCTGATCTGGGAACTGTAGGCATTTCTCAAGTTTAAAGTACTGATGCTATTACTGTTGGTGTTTAGTTGTGTGATTACTGTTTTGAAGATGAAGTAGAACGTATTACAAGTGGGAAATCATGAAGAAGCAGTTGTTAACATAAGTAAGGAAATTATTTTAATAAGTAAATTTTTAAATCTTATTCGAACTGTCTAGTTGGTTATAAAATCCGTATGGTTTACATATGAGGTCTTAAAAACATGAAAATAAGCTGAGATGATTTATAGCTGTGAAATTTATATTCTGGAAGCGGGTTGGAATTTTTCAGAGTCAACTGAGAATTTAGAGATTCAAACTCTCTTGGCGAAAATAAAATCACGATGAGTAAATCTCACTCACAATTTATTAATTATAATTATTTTTAATCATTGGAATAATTGTTGATTGTTTGGTTGCATTATAATATTGTTGTGGCTATTATATATATATTACTTATTTAGGATAGGTGTTTATGGTTATTATATATGTATTGGTGGTTGGATTCTCGTAGTACCATTAGCAGATGCCCGCAGTATCATTAGCGGATGATCCTACGCCCCACGAATATGAGTGGATGACCTTTTATACCGCGATATCCTGCCTTGAAGCAAGATTGGCATTATTTTTGTTGATTAACATCCGTGGATGCAGGGAAAACAGGTTGGAGGGATCCAACTGGATTCCTCAAATTTATTTACTGTTGTTTACATATTTATATGTATGTGTGATGTGTGAATTGAATGGATTATTTGTGTGTTTGGATATTAGAATATCACTGGCCCTAGATATTTATATTTAAAAATATCAAAAGGGGTTTTATGATTAAAAAAGGAAAGTTTACTTTTCGAAATGAAAATGGAATTTCGAATGGATTGAGAAGTATTAACTTGTTTTTAATATTAAAAACAAGTAGCTGAATTTATAAACAATCTTATAAATAAATGTGAAGAAAAATTATCGTTTGATAATATTGGATTTTTAAATTCAAGTTTAAATTTAAAAAGGAAACTTAATTTCCAGAATGAAAATTGGATTTCACATAAGATTTGAAATAGGGGCTTGTTTTAAATGTTTAAAACAAGAAGTGAAATTTATAAACAAATTTTATTAATAAAAGAGGGAAATTATTAATTGGATAATTTATAAATTTAAATTTAAGTATGGATTTAAAAAGGGAGTTATAATTTGGAATCGTTCAAAAAAACGATGAAATTTATTATGAGGTTCAGAACGTAAACTGAATTCAAATAAATCAATAAGGATTTATGATTTCGAATTCGACTATGTCAAATAAAAATAAATAAATTGAATAAACTATTTTCAGAAGGAATATAGAAATTGCATTAATTAGAAGCTAAATCAAAATTAAATATGAAACAAATTCTATGTTTATATATATATAAGTTATAGTTATAAAATGTTTGCGAAGTTAAATTGAAAAAGAAAATTTACTTTCCGCAAAGTAGAATTTGGTTTTTAAATGAGATTTGGAATGAAAAACTTGTTTTAAATAATAAAACAAGGAGGTCAATGTACAAATAATATTTATCATCGTTAGATAATTTGGAAGATAGTTTCAAAAGGAGTTTAAGTTGGAAGTTTGTTGTTAAGGTATAAAATAAGGAAGTCGATTTATAAACCGTGTTTATAAATGGAATGAAGAAATTTCGTTGGATAAATTGGAAACAGATTTTTTCCAAATATAAGAAATAACATTTAAAAATCATATTTTTAAATGGGATAAAAGAGGGGATTTTTATGATAAGTAATCAAGTTTTGGAATTACAAACTCTTATCCGTCTCAAGATAAAAACGTTGTCGACCAAGGTCGGAGAGGTAAATAATATACCCTAACTTGAACGACTTCACTATTATTAAGGGATGATATTAGTTTGTAATGGTAAAAGATGTTGAGTTAATGGATTATTTCCACAAAAGGGAATTTAATATTTGAATTCGAATATATTGAATTTTAATAATTCAATTCCGTGCGATTTGAAATTGAATACAGAAAATTGGAGTTTGAATTAATTTATAACGGATTATGGATATGGAATAAAATAATCGACGTGTTGGGAAAATCGAGATTTTTAAATTTAGATTCAGATAACTAGTGAATTTTAATAATATTGAAAGTGGAATTTGAACTTATTTACTAAACAATGTTTTTAAACTTTTATATTTAATTTAATTAAGAGCGAACTTGCCGCAGCGCGATAGTTCGTAAATTGGCGATTCGAACTTCAATTGAGTATGTAGAACTCGATATAAGTCGGAATTCAATGAAACAAGAAACGCCCGGACCAATCCAATGATTGTTTTCAAATGAAAGGGAAAAATCTGGATTTCATTTTATAGATTTTGAGTTATGTCAGAATCAAAATTTCGGAAAAGCAGCGCCATAATTGTTTAATACCATAATGGTTTATTAAATAAAATAAAGGAATTTTTAATGAATAAAAATCTGAATTGCAATTAGAAAATCCAGATTTGAGTTATAAAGTAAATATGAACTCAAGTGGAGTAAGTTATGTGGTTATTCTAATAAAAATCAGATTTTTATTTACGCAATGATGTTAACTAATCTCAAAAGAAATTAGTTAATAAAGTTGGAATGAAACTTAACTTGGTTTGGGAAGGGATGTAGATTTATCAGAAAATCAAATATGAAAACTGAGTTAGAAGTGGAATTCAACATGTTGGCAAGCGAATTAAGTTATATTTAAACATGTTAAGTTCAAAATAAAGAGGGATTCGGTAAGAAGGTGAATTGAAGAATAAATTAGCAAATTGGATCAAATGATTTGGATTGAGTTTAAATAAATTGGGGATGTCATATATATGATAGACAGGCATGGGATGAAGAGTATGAAGAGAGTTTGAAGATTATAATTTAAGTGCCCGACAAAAAGGTACATGTTTAAATTTCCATATGAGGTTTTATGCGCCAAATCGACAAGCTGCTTGGCTTTTTGATTTTCTTTTTGAATGGAAAGGGCTTAGAGAGGCGAGTTGGGGTTTGAACTATTGACCGGTACAAAGGAGGTGTTAGCGAAATTTTTCAGGGAATTTAAGGAGTTAGAATATTTTAAAGAAATTTTGATAATAGAAATCGATATAACAATATGTATAGAATTTGCTAAGAAAATGAATTTAATATGAAATATTAGAAAGGGCCAGTGATTGTTTGATTGTTTGATGGATGTTTATTTTCCTTTGATAATTAAATCACCGACTATCAAAGATTTTTGACCATCGTTGTCAATATGGAGATATCGGTTGGATTTAATATCCGAAATCCACTCCGTATAGGCATAGGCGTTGCGAATTAGATTATGCTGAAGATAATCGAAGACGGAGTGAAATTCAAAAGCTGTTATGTTTGTCCAGTCCCAGGACAACTTGTATGGACGAATGTGTGACACAGTATTCCTAACAGTCACATAAGACAATCTTTTCAAGGTATTACGTCTGGTGGCGGAGAAATTCATTTCTCTTAGCTTTTATACCCATAATATTTTTGGGAAGATTAACTAGTGATTTGACGGATTTGACGATGTGGCATTCAAAGTGTATGGTGGCCAGATGTTCTAATAGATAGACGTAGCCTCAAGCTTCACAACCGGGAAATGACAAAAATCGGGCAGGCAACATGGCTATGTGGGTCGCTCCCATTAGGGTGTATAATCACCTATCTAGAGAAATTCCATTTGCTTCTTTAATCTATTTCGATGCTGTCCCTTTTCAGGAAATGGTGGTTTGAGCCCAATAGTTAGTGGTATACATTCGATACACTCAAGCGAAATGATTGGTCGGTCATGTGTGGGTCGGGTTGCAAGACGTTCTTGTTGAACCCAGTGTGTTCCCCTCTAGAGATACACTATCAACAGGTGGTCCCATACCTTTTCATAATTGGAATCCAATCTCCAATAAGCGCCCTGCGGTTTTTAATTTCATACTATATATGTAGAGAGTGAGATGCAAGTATTCTACTATTTGGTTATTTATTTGATTAGACATTATTATAATATCACTGGATTTTGATATCAAAAATGTTTTGGGTTATAGTAAGGTAAAAACCGTCCATGTTTATGTGTGGGATGGTCTTACTATTATCTTTTTATTTCAAAAGGTTTTTCAAAGTTGAACAATATGGTTGGAGTTTACTCACACCAGTCCCATGTCTGACCCAGAGTTTATTTTGTTTGTTTTTCCTAAACTCTTGGGTGCCCAAATTTGTATGGGGAGTCAAGTGTTTCAGGCTTTACAGATACACTTGGAGGAGCTTGAAGCAGGAGGCTTCAATGTTAGTTATTTAGAGTTATTTCCGCTGTACAAAATGTTGTATTGTATTCTGATGTTAGTATGTATATATGATATAAAATTTTGTATTTCAAAGCTTATGTTGTAAAATATATTTTATTCATTCCGCTATGAGGTTCTGTATTGTTATTTCTGTTCATCTTCTATCTCTTCTATTTTCTTTAACCCTAATGACTCGTATTTCTGTATTATTTTTGTTGGACGTGTGTTGTAATAGCTAGCTCAGATAGAATGGATTTGCGGGCCGTTACAGTTGGCATCAGAGCTTAGGTTGAGCGAACACTTAGGCTTTGGTGGGATGTGCTCATTAGAGATAGGGTCAGTAGTACCCTAGAATGACTTAAGTGTATATATACGAGCGAGCATATTTGTTAATTGATATAAAAATTTATTTTATATTGTGTTGGCTAGTCTGTTTAGTGGTTTATGAATTCTGATCGAATTGTAAGACGCCACAAAGTCGACAGGAATTTCTAAATACTTGAACAGAAAAATTTGACACGGTATTGTTTTAATGTGGGTAAATGAAATAATTTTTCCCAAAATTATATTTTGATATAAAAAGAATAATTCACTGAAATTATTGATGTTTCGATTGTTAGGATTATAATCAGATAAGATTATAAAATTGGAATGGTTATATATAACCAAATATAGTTTGTATAAGAATGGAATATACAAATAAAATGAATTAAAATTGGATTCAAACCAGAGTTTGAGAGTTTAAATCCTGGGTGTTTGGAAAAATATTTTCCGAAGTATATTAAATAATATGGCTTTGTTTTGAGAGGATTTGAATAAAAACTATTTTTGAATGGATTTTGAAAGTAAATGAAGCACTGAACTCACTTCAGTGGCTAGGAAATAATTGTGATGATATCTGCAGCATCATCAGAGTTCATTTTCAAGTTTCTAAGCGATGGATTTCTCCCTTAGAAAAGTTTTTGGTGGAAATTTGTTTGAAAGAAAACAGGTTGTTTTTGAAAAATTCAAATGTTTTGAATTTGTGATAGATTATAAATATATGGATATATTTATATGATTTCTAAAGGATTTGAAATAAAAATCCGGGAATATGAATTCTGGAATTTAAATTTAACTTAAGCAAGTTAAATGGATTGAAGTGAATAAATTGAATAGAATCAATTTGAATAGATTTAATTGGAATATGAATCAGATGTGAATATATTGGGTGTAAATCATTCAAATCAAACTGATGGAAACCAAAAGTTTCGTAAGGGGACTCGAGCCATGAGACATTTGAAATGTTGTGTTTTAGCATAGGTGGATTTTGAAAAGTTAACGAGTTTATAGCATTTTTCCTACCTTAGTAATTTCAGGGATGGAATTCTTTTAAGGGGGAAAGAATGCAACGACCCGGATTTTCAAACAATTTACTTTAAATATTTAATATTGTTCTAAATATTGAGTAGATAATATAAATGAATAAAGTTATCGATTTAAAAATCTATTTAGATTTAATATTGAATATGATAAATTATTGTCATAAGAAATCGACGAATAACTGAATTTGAACTTCAAAACAAAATCAAGACAATTCAGATAATCACTAAATATTCTGTGTGAGTATAAATAATTTGTTTTTGATAGATTTAATTAGTTTGCATTTAAAATATATTTTTAATCAATTGAAGTGAATTTTAATAGTTAGTTTAAATTAATATCTCGTCCTGATGATCGAATCAGGCTTCGATATTCGTTCCATTGCATTTAGAATGGTAGTAAAATCCTAGTAAAGCCAGTGGTTGCGTTTAAATAGGAATTCAACAACACGTGATAATTTAAATTAAATAAACACATATCGGTTCAAAATAAATTTAGGTTCAATCTATATTGCTTCCTTCCTCCCAAAGTAATAAAATACACAGTTCACCCCAGCTAAAAATAGGAAATGCAGGCTACCCATATTCAGTCACTTCTTCTTTAATTTCTCTTATACGTTGGTTCCCCAGCTTCCCTATTGAGTAAAACACGATGTTATGGTGTGGTACGATGTGTCCCCTTCATTGCCTATAAAACTGTGATACCTCTCCTTTTCCTTCCCATTTGTTTTTCTGCTCCTCAGAATTCAATCGAAAGCCGCCCCCTTTCGAAAGTCATTTCTTCAATTCCCAGTATTCAAAATCAAAGCCGAGCCATTTTAATTGCCTCAAATCAAAATCTCGTTAATAATACAAAAGCCATCTATTTAGAAAAAGAAGAAGAGCGAAATAGAGTTGTGATTGGAAATCACGACATCTTCCTGAAGCGTAACCTCGGAGGACTCACGTGAAATATACATCTTTAGGGTCGAATGGGGGTTTAGATCGTGAGTGGTGCAAAGGTGTCAGGAGAGATCGACGTTAGTTTTGGAGGCGTTGAATACTGGAGTGGTGCGATGACATTTAATTAATGATGTTGATTTAGGGTGCTTGATTACTTCGATTCAGGGATGGAAATTTAGGGGCGACGCAGATTTGGCTATCGTGAGCTTGGGGATGGGTGCGATTATTGGAGGGCCTGGTACTTTGAAGCTGTCAGGATTGGGTTAATCGAAGAAGAGAAGCGGAAGGAGAAATAAGTGGAAGTCACGATCAATGATGGGTAGCAGTTGTGATTAAGGAGGAGCTCTGGGCGACCACGGTTAACAATGACATCTGCTACAGCAAGTTCAACTATCGTTGTGATATTTTTCTTCTTCTTTTTGATGGTCCAAGCTATATTTTAAAGGAGTTGTTGCGGAGTGTTGGTTGTGAGGAATGTTTCAGACAGGTAGTTTAAAGTACAACAGGGATGTTGGGTAGTTGCCTGATGTTACTGAATTTAGAGAAGAAGAGGGACGTGAAGCAAGTAGATTTGAATAGTTCAAAGGGCAGGAGAAATTAGTGAACTTTGTTATGGATTTTTGTTCGTAGAGGAGAATGGGACTGTATTGCATTTTTTTGGAAGATCAACAAGGTCGCCTTCTTATTGTTCAGTGTGAGGAAGTCTGCTAGTCACGATTTGGAAAAGAAGAGTAAGTAGGTAATTAATTTAAATAATTTATGGTATTTAAATTCCTGAATACATATAAACTCTAAATAATTAATGAATGTCGTATAAAATATATTAGATCGGGCATTTCTTCTGATGTGGGAATTGTAGGCACTTCTCTAGTTCAAAGTGCTGATGCTTATACTGTTGGTGTTTAGTTGAGCGATTACTGTTTTGAAGATGAAGTAGATCGTATTATAAGTGGGAAATCATGAAGAAGAAGTTATTAACATAAGTAAGGAAATTATTTTAATAAGTAAAATTTTAAACCTTATTCGAACTATCCAGTTGCTTATAAAATCCATATTGTTTACATTTGAGGTCTTAAAAACATGAAAAATAAGCTGAGATGATTTATAGTTGTGAACTTTATATTCTAGAAGCGGGTTGGAATTTTTTGGAGTCAACTGAGAATTTAGAGATTCAAACTCTCTTGGCTAAAATAAAATCACGGTGAGTAAATCTCACTCACAATTTATTAATTAGAATTATTTTTAATCGTTGAAATAAATGTTGGTTGTTTGGTTGCATTATAATATTGATGTGGCTATTATATATATTAGTTATTTAGGATAGGTGTTTGTGGTTATTATATATGTATTAGTTGTTGGATTCCGGCAGTACCGTTAGCGGATGCCTGCAGTATCATTAGCGGATGACCCTACGCCCCACAAATATGAGTGGATTATTTGTGTGTTTGGATATTAGAATATCACTGGCCCTAGATATTTATATTTAAAAATATCAGAAGGGATTTTATGATTTAAAAAGGAAAATTTATTTTCGAAATGAAAATGGAATTTCGAATGGATTGAGAAGTATTAACTTGTTTTTAATAATAAAAACAAGTAGCTGAATTTATATACAATGTTATAAATAAATGTGAAGAAAAATTATCATTTGAGAATATTGGTTTTTTAAATTCAAGTTTGATTTTAAATAGGAAACTTAATTCCCAAAATGAAAATTGGATTTCAAATAAGATTTGAAATAAGGGCTTGTTTTAAATGTTTAAAAAGAAGTGAAATTTATAAACAATGTTTATAAATAAAAGAGGGAAATTTTTAATTGGATAATTTGTAAATTTAAATTTAAGTATGGATTTAAAAAGGGAGTTATAATTTGGAATTGTTCAAAAAGAACGATGAAATTTATTATGAGGTTCAGAACGTAAACTGAATACAAATAAATCAATAGGGATTTATGATTTCGAATTCCACTATGTCGAATAAAAATAAATAAATTGAATAAACTATTTTCAGAAGGAATATAGAAATTGTATTAACTAGAAGCTAAATCTAAATTAAATATGAAACAAAATCTATGTTTACATATATATATAAGTTATAGTTATAAAATGTTTTTGAAGGTAAATTGAAAAAGGAAATTTACTTTCTGCAAAGTAGAATTTGGTTTTTAAATGAGATTTGGAATGAAAAACTTGTTTTAAATAATAAAACAAGGAGGTCAGTGTACAAATGATAATTATCATCGTTAGATAATTTGGAAGATAGTTTCAAAAGGAGTCTAAGTTGGAAGTTTGTTGTTAAGGTATAAAATAAGGAAGTCGATTTATAAACCGTGTTTATAAATGGAATGAAGAAATTTCGTTGGATAAATTGGAAAAAGATTTTTTTTCCAAATATAAGAAATAACATTTAAAAATCATATTTTCAAATGGGATAAAAGAGGGATTTTTATGATAAGTAATCAAGTTTTGGAATTACAAGCTCTTATCAATCTCAAGATAAGAACGTTGTCGACGAAGATCTGAGAGGTAAATAAAATACCCTAACTTGAACGACTTCACTATTGTCAAGGGATGATATTAGTTTGTAATAGTAAAAGATGTTGAGTTAATAGATTATTTCCATAAAAGGGAATTTAATATTTGAATTCGATTATATCGAATTTTAATAATTCAATTCCATGCGAATTGAAATTGAAAACAGAAAATTGGAGTTTGAATTAATTTATAATGGAGTATGGATATCGAATAAAATAATCGATGAGTTGGGAAAATCGGGTTTTTTAAATTTAGATTCAGATAACTAGTGAATTTCAAAAATATTGAAAGTGGAATTGGAGCTTATTTACTAAATGATGTTTTTAAGCGTTTAAATTAAATTTAATTTAAAACGAACTCGCCGCAGCATGGTAGTTCATAAATTGGCGATTCGAACTTCAATTGAGTATGCAGAACTCGATATAAGTCGAAATTCGATGAAACAAGAAACGCCCAGACCTATTCAATGATAGTTTTCAAATGAAAGAGAAAAATCTGGTTTTCGTTTTATAGGTTTTGAGTTATGTCAGAATCAAAATTTCAGAAAACCAGCGCCATAATTGTTTAATACCATAACGGTTTATTAAATAAAATAAAGGAATTTTTAGTGAATAAAAATCCGAATTGCAATTAGAAAATCCAGATTTGAGTTATAAAATAAATACAAACTCAAGTGGAGTAGGTGATGTGGTTTTCCAAATTAAAATCAGATTTTTATTTACCCAATGATGTTAACTAATCTCAAAAGAAATTAGTTAATAAAGTTGGAATGAAACTTAACTTGGTTTGGGAAGGGATGTAGATTTATTGGAAAATCGAATATGAAAACTGAGTTAGAAATGGAATTCAACATGTTGGCAAGCGAATCAAGTTATATTTAAACATGATAAGTTCAAAATAAAAAGGGATTTGGTAAGAAGGTGAATTGGAGAATAAATTAGCAAATTGGGTCAAATGATTTAGTTTCATTTTAAATAAATTGGGGATGTCATACATATGATAGACAGGTATGGGATGAAGAGTAGAAAGAGAGTTTGAAGATTATAATTTAAGTGCCCGACAAAAAGGTACATGTTTAAATTTGCATATGAGGTTTTATGTGCCGAATCGGCAAGACGCTTGGCTTTTTGATTTTCTTTTTGAATGGAAAGGGCCTAGAGAGGCGAGTTGGGGTTTGAACTATTGACCGGTACAAAGGAGGTGTAATGGCCCGCAAATCCGTGCTATCCGAGTTGACTAAATACACCACACGTCCAACTCAAATTGCACAGAAATACGACTCATTATTAGAAAGAAGTTAGAGGATGAGAAATAGAAAGAAAGAAATATTAGAATAGAAGAAGAACGAAGATCACAAACTCACAGCGGAACGAATAAAATATATCATATAACATAAGCTTCGAAATACAAATCTGTTTTGTACATATATACATACCATCATCAGAGTATACATAACATTTGATCCAGCGGAAGTAACTCTAAATAACTAACGTTGAAGCCTCCTGCTTCAAGCTCCTCCAAGTGTATCTGTAAAAGCCTGAAACACTTGACTGCCCGTACAAATTTGGGCACCCAAGAGTTTAGGAAAAACAAAACAAACTCTGGGTCAGTCATGGGACTGGTGTGAGTAAACTCCAACCACTTGTTTAACTTTCAAAATCCTTTCGAAAGAAAAGATAATAGTAAGACCAGCCCACACATAAACACGGACGGTTTTTACCTTACTATAACCCAAAACACTTTGATATCAAATCCAATGATATTATAGTAATGTCTACATCAAATAAATAACCAATTAGCAGAACGCTTGCATCTCACGCTCCACATAAATAGTATAAAATCACAAACCGCATGGCGCTTATTGGAGATTGGATTTCCAACATGACAAGGTATGGAACCACCTTCCGATGATGTATCTCTAGAGGCGAATACACCTGGGTTCAACAAGAACGTCTTGCAACCCGGCCCACACATGACCGACCACTCATTTCGCTTGAGTGTATCGAATGTATATCACCAACGGTTGGACTCAAACCACCGTTTCCCGAATGGGCAGAATCGATAGATTTAGAAACAAAAGGAATTTCTCTAGATAGGTGATTATACACCCTAATGGGTGCGACCCACATAGCCATGCTGCCTGCCCGATTTTTGTCCTTTCCCGGTTGTTGAGGCCTGAGGCTACGAATACTTACCATTCATCGACAGCACAATCACTTTGAATGCCACATTGTCAGATCCGTTAATCACTAGTTGAGTTTGCACAAATATTCTGGATATTATGCTAAGGGATAAATCCGTTGCAACCATATATATCCATACAGACCAACCCATTTGATCATTGGAAATACTCTGTCAGACATTCGTCCATTTACGTTCGTTCTGGGATTGAACGAAACCGAAGGCACTATTTCTATAAATAGAAAAGCCCTTGCACTTTACTCCGTCTTCAATATATTCATCATACTTGGTTCGCAACGCTTATGCCGATACGGAGTGGTTCTTCGGATAATAATCCAACCGGTCTCTCCATATTGACAACGATGGTCAAAACTTCGATAGTCTGTGATTTAACTATCGAATAAAAACAAATGTTCAATCAACATATCAACCAAATCACTGGGCCCTTTAATTAATATTTCATTAATTAAATCTCTTCTATATTCTCTTATCAATATTTGTTAACCAAATATTTCAACAACCATCTTGGTCCTTTTCGCTATTTTTGATTTCGTTTCCTTGTCGAATTCTATATATATATATATCGATATATAGATTTCTAATTGTCAAATTTCTTAAAAATATTCTAACTCCTTAAATTCCCGGAAAAATTCGCCATAACCTCCCCTGTATCGGGAGCATCGGGAAATTTCAAATAGCTTCCCGGTATCTTCCAATCTCAAAAAGAAAAAGAAAAAGCCAAGCGGCTTGCCGATACGGCGCATAAAACCCATATATGAATTTAAACATGTACCTTTTTGTCGAGCACATTATTTATATACTTGCATTATCCTTGTCACATACCTGTCTCCTGTATGTCTATACCTGTCCAATTTATTTCAACTTCATACACTCGTTTGACTCAATTCGTTAAAGTAATTCTTTAACTAACTCTCTACCTATCTCGCTTGTATATTTGAATATAACACGTGTCGAATATATTTCCACTTACTTATCAATCAATTGAATTAAAATTTCAATTTTAGTTCTATATTCGATTTACAATCCCAAATTTCACTTTTCAAAGTTCGATTTTAGTTCAAACTCGATTAACTAATTCTTCTTTAGTTAATTCTATTCAATAATCAAAAATATGATTATTGTTTCAAAAATCATCTTCTTTACTTTACTTGAGTCCATATTTATTTTCTAACTCAAGTCTAGATTTTTAAATGGCAATCCGGATTTTTATTTGCTTAAAAATCCTAATATTTATATATAAAATCCATTATGGTCTATAATGGTTTCTGGCGCTGCATTTTTGAAATTTTGATTTTGACATAACTCAAAATCTATACGACGAAATTCAGATTTTTCTCCTTCATTAGAAAACTATTATCAAACCGGTCCTGACGTTTCTTGTTTCGAAGAATTCTGACTTCAACCGAGTTCTATATATTCAATTGAAGTTCGAATTGCCAATTTACGAACTGCAGTGCTACGGCGAGTTCGTTTTAATTATATTTATATATATAAACTTTTTAAACTTCTTAAAAATGAATTCAACTTCGTTTTAACCTTATTTGAATTCCTTGATTTAAATTCAAATCTCACTTTGAATTCCATATTCAAATTTCAATCCCTTTTTTATTTGATATTCAAATTCAATACTTAAATTTCTATTTGAATTCCCTATATGCAAATTCAATACTTGAATTCATTTGAATTCTTTTATTCAAACTCTATTTTTAAATTCCATTTGAACCTCTATATTCCAATTTCTATATTTAAATTCTATTGGAATTCAAATATTCAAACTTCTTTTTAAATTCTTTATTCAAAATTCCATAGTTTTAACCCCATTTGAATTTCATATTCAAATCCCATATATTAAATCCTATTTGAATTCAATTTGAACTTCTTATATTCAAATTTCATTTTCCATTTGAATTCTAATATTCAAATTCGTTTCCAGCCCCATTTGAATTTCTAATATTCAAATTCATTAACACCATTTGAATTTCTAATATTCAAATTCATTAACACCATTTGAATTTCTAATATTCAAATTCATTTGAATTCCCTTGAATTCAAATCCCATTTCAAAACCCTTTGGATTTCCTATTTGAAATCCTATTTGAAATTCCATTTCCCATTCTACTTTGAAATTCTATTTTCAAAGTTTATTTCAAATTCTATTTTGAAATCCTACATTCAAATCTCTATTTGAATTTCTATATTCAATTCCATGTTCAAATTCAACACTTGAATTTCTATTTCAAACCTCTATTCAAATTTCATATTTAAATTCCATTCAAATCTTTATTCAAATTTCATATTTAAATTCTTCCTTGAAATACTATATTTCAAACTCTATTTTGAAATTCTACATTGAAATCTCTATTTGAATTTCTTTATTTGAATTCCTTCGAATTCAAATTCTATTTAATTTCTTGAATTCAAATTCTATTTTTGATTCTAATTCCATTTATTCAAATTCTATTTGAACTTCTATTTGAATTTCTAATATTCAATCTCTTCTTAAAATTCAAATATTCAAACTCCCTTTAAAATTCAAATGTTATACTCCAATTTTATTTACCTAATTAAATCCCATTTCAAACCTTATTTAAATTTTCTTCTGAATTTCAAATATTCCAACTCCTTTCAAATATTTAAACTCTATTTAAATTTTCACTTAAAAATTCTATTTTCAAGTTCTATTTTGAAATTTCATTTCAAAATTCTATTTTGAAATTCTTATTTCAATATTCCATTTGAAATTCTATATTTTCAAATTCTACTTGAATTTCAAATTCTATTTGGGAAAAATAGAATTTTCTTTTAAACCTCAAATATCTCTCTCATGATATTTTAATAAATTAACACTTGGCCCAGTGATATTTAAAGCAATCAAATCACTCCATTTTTTCAATCATTTGATTTTTAACATGTCATATATTAATATATGAAATCAAGCAAACAACAAACAACACAACAGATAATATATTTTTGAGGAATCCAGTTGGATTCCTCCAACCTGTTTTCCTGCATCCACAGATGTTAGCACATAAATAATACCCATCCTGCTTCGTGGCAGAATATCGCGGTATAGAAGGTCATCCACTAATCATAGCGTGGGGCGTATAGGGTAATCATCCGCTATGAAACTGCGGGCATCCGCTAATGAGACTGCGGGAATCCAACCAATCAATCAACCCAATATATATATATAGCCTAAATAACTAATATATATAAAACAAGCAGAAACATTCAAACAAGCAACAACAATTATTTTTAACGAAATAAAAATAATTAAAAATAAAAGGTGAGTGAGATTTACTCACCGTGATTTTTCCTTTGCTAAGTATTTAAAATTCCATAACTGCGTCTACGTATCAACTTGACTGGTCTCGAATTTTATCAAGCTCCTACGATCATTTATTCATCGATTAGCATTTTATTTAAATTAAATACTTACTAAATAAATTCTAACTAATTTATTTTAATATATAGAAATTTCTAAATCTAATAAAATTTACCTTATCCTTGTTTTAAATTCTTCTTCCCGGTTTTGAATTCTCTTTGAGTCATTAAATCGAACACCTAGTGCTGCTTAAAAACGAGCTACCTTCGAACCCTTGCTGACCTTCCTCCACCCCGCTGCCTTGGTTATGGCGAACTAGGCCCCTCCTCGATCACTATCAAGGAAAATTAGGTACCCTTTTTCTACTTCACCATACTGCAACTCGCCCCGACATCTCGAACCCCAAATCCACGCGTTACCCTAAATCGCGACTGAAATTCGTTGAGCTCCACAGCTATCACCACCGCACCCCAACGTTCCTGATCGCACCTCCCCATTCGACATCGCGAACCACTCCCGTGACTTCTAGGTTTGAAATCGAGCTCCTCCTAACGCGTGTGGTCTCGATGTCGAGGTTCAGAGAACCAGAGTCTTCGATCGCGATTCCCATCCTCAGTGCCTACGGGCTCCAGTCCTTAAACCGATTTTCGATTTCGATTTTTGAGGAGTTCGGTATTCAAATGGATAGGAGCGGTCATTGATTGGGAAAAAAAAGAAGAACGAGAAGAAAGACTTGGTTTCAGAAGGAAAGCTCGGTTCGTTTTTATATATAGATGGAGGGGGAACCAACGTACTTGCCATTAAAAATATGTCTCCCATATATCAAAGGCAGAAGACAAATTCTTCAGCTCGATGCAAGGTAGGTTGCGCGATTTTCAGTTTCTAGGTCCGCTGAGTGAAGTATTAGGTCGGCTATCCTATATTTACTTTTATATTTGATTTTATTTTAACTAAATAAAATATCCTGCGGTCCTTTAATTTGAAACCACGAACCATTATTTCAGCAAAATAACTGATGTTCCCAACATTATTCACTATCCTGAATTCAACGAAATAGATTATATAACTTAATTTGAACGTATATTTAAAATAGCCATATTAAATCAATTTAAATTCAAAACAAATAAATTCTTCAACAATGAATTTCTATTATCATCGTTCATATTTAAATAGTATATGTATATTTATCATCTGAACTGTTTCGATTCAGTTCTACCTTAGCAATTGAATTATTTCAAACTTCTCGTATTTCGATAATTATCAATTTAAATCGTATTTCTATTATTTAATCGATAATCCAATAAAGTACCATTTATATTATTTAAAACCATACTAAATATTTAAAATAAACTGTTCAAAAATCTGGGTCGTTACATTCTTCCCCCCTTAAAATAATTTCGTCCTCGAAATTGCTAAGATAGGAAAATGGTACAAATCCATTACTTTTCAAAACCTCACTTATGTTGAAACTCCACTCCTCATATTTCAACAAATTAGCTTCAACCAAAACTTTTGGTCTTCACACATTAAATTCGAATGATCTACGATCAATCCATTTATATCCAATCTATATTCCATTAAACCTATTCAAATTGATTCTAGTTAATTGATTCACTTCAATCCATTTAACTAGTCTAAGTTAAATTTCAATTCCAGAATCCAAATCCCAGGGTTTTCATTTCAAATCCTTTTGAAATCACTTAAATATATACATGTATATTTATTTCCATTTCAAATTCAAACATTTGAATATTCAAACCAATTTGTTTTCTTTCAAACAAATTTCCATCAAAACTTTCTAAGGTAGCAATTCATCACTTAGAAACTCGGAAATGAATACTGATGAGGCTGCAGTCATCATCAGAATTATTTCCCAGCCACTGAAGTGAGTTCAGTGCTTTATCACTTTCAAAATACATTCAAAATCCTTTTCAAAACCAAGTTATATTATTTTAATATACTTTGAAAAATATTTCAACTTCCCAGGATTTTGAATTCTTAATTCTGGTTTGAATTAAATTCTAATTCATCTCATTTGTATATTTAATTCATATACAAATTCTATTTTGGTTATAAATAACCATTTCAATTTTATAATCTCGTTTGATTATAATCCTAACAATCAACACATCCATATAATAATTTCAGAAAATTATTCCTTCTATATCAAAATAGAAATTTGGGTGAAATTATTTCATTTACCCTCTTTAAAACAATATCATGTCGTATTTTCTGTCCAAGTGTTTAGAAATTCCTATCGACTTCGTGGCGTCCCACGATTCGACCAGAATTCATAAACCACTCAACAGACAAGCCAACACAATATAAAACAATTTTTATATCAACATACAAATACACGCTCTCGTATATACACTCAACTCATTCTAGGGTACTACTGACCCTATCTCTAATGAGCACATGCCACACAAGCCTAGGTATTCGCTCAACCTAAGCTCTGATACCACTGTAATGGCCCGCAAATCCGTGCTATCCGAGTTGACTAAATACACCACAAGTCCAACTCAAATTGCACAGAAATACGACTCATTATTAGAAAGAAGTTAGGGGATGAGAAATAGAAAGAAAGAAATATTAGAATAGAAGAAGAACGAAGATCACAAACTCACAGCGGAACGAATAAAATATATCATATAACATAAGCTCAAATACAAATCTGTTTTGTACATATATACATACCATCATCAGAGTATACATAACATTTGATCCATCGGAAGTAACTCTAAATAACTAACGTTGAAGCCTCCTGCTTCAAGCTCCTCCAAGTGTATCTGTAAAAGCCTGAAACACTTGACTGCCCGTACAAATTTGGGCACCCAAGAGTTTAGGAAAAACAAAACAAACTCTGGGTCAGTCATGGGACTGGTGTGAGTAAACTCCAACCACTTGTTTAACTTTCAAAATCCTTTCGAAAGAAAAGATAATAGTAAGACCAGCCCACACATAAACACGGACGGTTTTTACCTTACTATAACCCAAAACACTTTGATATCAAATCCAATGATATTATAGTAATGTCTACATCAAATAAATAACCAATTAGCAGAACGCTTGCATCTCACGCTCCACATAAATAGTATAAAATCACAAACCGCATGGCGCTTATTGGAGATTGGATTTCCAACATGACAAGGTATGGAACCACCTTCCGATGATGTATCTCTAGAGGCGAATACACCTGGGTTCAACAAGAACGTCTTGCAACCCGGCCCACACATGACCGACCACTCATTTCGCTTGAGTGTATCGAATGTATATCACCAACGGTTGGACTCAAACCACCGTTTCCCGAATGGGCAGAATCGATAGATTTAGAAACAAAAGGAATTTCTCTAGATAGGTGATTATACACCCTAATGGGTGCGACCCACATAGCCATGCTGCCTGCCCGATTTTTGTCCTTTCCCGGTTGTTGAGGCCTGAGGCTACGAATACTTACCATTCATCGACAGCACAATCACTTTGAATGCCACATTGTCAGATCCGTTAATCACTAGTTGAGTTTGCACAAATATTCTGGATATTATGCTAAGGGATAAATCCGTTGCAACCATATATATCCATACAGACCAACCCATTTGATCATTGGAAATACTCTGTCAGACATTCGTCCATTTACGTTCGTTCTGGGATTGAACGAAACCGAAGGCACTATTTCTATAAATAGAAAAGCCCTTGCACTTTACTCCGTCTTCAATATATTCAGCATACTTGGTTCGCAACGCTTATGCCGATACGGAGTGGTTCTTCGGATAATAATCCAACCGGTCTCTCCATATTGACAACGATGGTCAAAACTTCGATAGTCTGTGATTTAACTATCGAATAAAAACAAATGTTCAATCAACATATCAACCAAATCACTGGGCCCTTTAATTAATATTTCATTAATTAAATCTCTTCTATATTCTCTTATCAATATTTGTTAACCAAATATTTCAACAACCATCTTGGTCCTTTTCGCTATTTTTGATTTCGTTTCCTTGTCGAATTATATATATATATCGATATATAGATTTCTAATTGTCAAATTTCTTAAAAATATTCTAACTCCTTAATTTCCCGGAAAAATTCGCCATAACCTCCCCTGTATCGGGAGCATCGGGAAATTTCAAATAGCTTCCCGGTATCTTCCAATCTCAAAAAGAAAAAGAAAAAGCCAAGCGGCTTGCCGATACGGCGCATAAAACCCATATATGAATTTAAACATGTACCTTTTTGTCGAGCACATTATTTATATACTTGCATTATCCTTGTCACATACCTGTCTCCTGTATGTCTATACCTGTCCAATTTATTTCAACTTCATACACTCGTTTGACTCAATTCGTTAAAGTAATTCTTTAACTAACTCTCTACCTATCTCGCTTGTATATTTGAATATAACACGTGTCGAATATATTTCCACTTACTTATCAATCAATTGAATTAAAATTTCAATTTTAGTTCTATATTCGATTTACAATCCCAAATTTCACTTTTCAAAGTTCGATTTTAGTTCAAACTCGATTAACTAATTCTTCTTTAGTTAATTCTATTCAATAATCAAAAATATGATTATTGTTTCAAAAATCATCTTCTTTACTTTACTTGAGTCCATATTTATTTTCTAACTCAAGTCTAGATTTTTAAATGGCAATCCGGATTTTTATTTGCTTAAAAATCCCAATATTTATATATAAAATCCATTATGGTCTATAATGGTTTCTGGCGCTGCATTTTTGAAATTTTGATTTTGACATAACTCAAAATCTATACGACGAAATTCAGATTTTTCTCCTTCATTAGAAAACTATTATCAAACCGGTCCTGACGTTTCTTGTTTCGAAGAATTCCGACTTCAACCGAGTTCTATATATTCAATTGAAGTTCGAATTGCCAATTTACGAACTGCAGTGCTACGGTGAGTTCGTTTTAATTATATTTATATATATAAACTTTTTAAACTTCTTAAAAATGAATTCAACTTCGTTTTAACCTTATTTGAATTCCTTGATTTAAATTCAAATCTCACTTTGAATTCCATATTCAAATTTCAATCCCTTTTTTATTTGATATTCAAATTCAATACTTAAATTTCTATTTGAATTCCCTATATGCAAATTCAATACTTGAATTCATTTGAATTCTTTTATTCAAACTCTATTTTTAAATTCCATTTGAACCTCTATATTCCAATTTCTATATTTAAATTCTATTGGAATTCAAATATTCAAACTTCTTTTTAAATTCTTTATTCAAAATTCCATAGTTTTAACCCCATTTGAATTTCATATTCAAATCCCATATATTAAATCCTATTTGAGTTCAATTTGAACTTCTTATATTCAAATTTCGTTTTCCATTTGAATTCTAATATTCAAATTCGTTTCCAGCCCCATTTGAATTTCTAATATTCAAATTCATTAACACCATTTGAATTTCTAATATTCAAATTCATTAACACCATTTGAATTTCTAATATTCAAATTCATTTGAATTCCCTTGAATTCAAATCCCATTTCAAAACCCTTTGGATTTCCTATTTGAAATCCTATTTGAAATTCCATTTCCCATTCTACTTTGAAATTCTATTTTCAAAGTTTATTTCAAATTCTATTTTGAATCCTACATTCAAATCTCTATTTGAATTTCTATATTCAATTCCATGTTCAAATTCAACACTTGAATTTCTATTTCAAACCTCTATTCAAATTTCATATTTAAATTCCATTCAAATCTTTATTCAAATTTCATATTTAAATTCTTCCTTGAAATACTATATTTCAAACTCTATTTTGAAATTCTACATTGAAATCTCTATTTGAATTTCTTTATTTGAATTCCTTCGAATTCAAATTCTATTTAATTTCTTGAATTCAAATTCTATTTTTGATTCTAATTCCATTTATTCAAATTCTATTTGAACTTCTATTTGAATTTCTAATATTCAATCTCTTCTTAAAATTCAAATATTCAAACTCCCTTTAAAATTCAAATGTTATACTCCAATTTTATTTACCTAATTAAATCCCATTTCAAACCTTATTTAAATTTTCTTCTGAATTTCAAATATTCCAACTCCTTTCAAATATTTAAACTCTATTTAAATTTTCACTTAAAAATTCTATTTTCAAGTTCTATTTTGAAATTTCATTTCAAAATTCTATTTTGAAATTCTTATTTCAATATTCCATTTGAAATTCTATATTTTCAAATTCTACTTGAATTTCAAATTCTATTTGGGAAAAATAGAATTTTCTTTTAAACCTCAAATATCTCTCTCATGATATTTTAATAAATTAACACTTGGCCCAGTGATATTTAAAGCAATCAAATCACTCCATTTTTTCAATCATTTGATTTTTAACATGTCATATATTAATATATGAAATCAAGCAAACAACAAACAACACAACAGATAATATATTTTTGAGGAATCCAGTTGGATTCCTCCAACCTGTTTTCCTGCATCCACAGATGTTAGCACATAAATAATACCCATCCTGCTTCGTGGCAGAATATCGCGGTATAGAAGGTCATCCACTAATCATAGCGTGGGGCGTATAGGGTAATCATCCGCTATGAAACTGCGGGCATCCGCTAATGAGACTGCGGGAATCCAACCAATCAATCAACCCAATATATATATATAGCCTAAATAACTAATATATATAAAACAAGCAGAAACATTCAAACAAGCAACAACAATTATTTTTAACGAAATAAAAATAATTAAAAATAAAAGGTGAGTGAGATTTACTCACCGTGATTTTTCCTTTGCTAAGTATTTAAAATTCCATAACTGCGTCTACGTATCAACTTGACTGGTCTCGAATTTTATCAAGCTCCTACGATCATTTATTCATCGATTAGCATTTTATTTAAATTAAATACTTACTAAATAAATTCTAACTAATTTATTTTAATATATAGAAATTTCTAAATCTAATAAAATTTACCTTATCCTTGTTTTAAATTCTTCTTCCCGGTTTTGAATTCTCTTTGAGTCATTAAATCGAACACCTAGTGCTGCTTAAAAACGAGCTACCTTCGAACCCTTGCTGACCTTCCTCCACCCCGCTGCCTTGGTTATGGCGAACTAGGCCCCTCCTCGATCACTATCAAGGAAAATTAGGTACCCTTTTTCTACTTCACCATACTGCAACTCGCCCCGACATCTCGAACCCCAAATCCACGCGTTACCCTAAATCGCGACTGAAATTCGTTGAGCTCCACAGCTATCACCACCGCACCCCAACGTTCCTGATCGCACCTCCCCATTCGACATCGCGAACCACTCCCGTGACTTCTAGGTTTGAAATCGAGCTCCTCCTAACGCGTGTGGTCTCGATGTCGAGGTTCAGAGAACCAGAGTCTTCGATCGCGATTCCCATCCTCAGTGCCTACGGGCTCCAGTCCTTAAACCGATTTTCGATTTCGATTTTTGAGGAGTTCGGTATTCAAATGGATAGGAGCGGTCATTGATTGGGAAAAAAAAGAAGAACGAGAAGAAAGACTTGGTTTCAGAAGGAAAGCTCGGTTCGTTTTTATATATAGATGGAGGGGGAACCAACGTACTTGCCATTAAAAATATGTCTCCCATATATCAAAGGCAAAAGACAAATTCTTCAGCTCGATGCAAGGTAGGTTGCGCGATTTTCAGTTTCTAGGTCCGCTGAGTGAAGTATTAGGTCGGCTATCCTATATTTACTTTTATATTTGATTTTATTTTAACTAAATAAAATATCCTGCGGTCCTTTAATTTGAAACCACGAACCATTATTTCAGCAAAATAACTGATGTTCCCAACATTATTCACTATCCTGAATTCAACGAAATAGATTATATAACTTAATTTGAACGTATATTTAAAATAGCCATATTAAGTCAATTTAAATTCAAAACAAATAAATTCTTCAACAATGAATTTCTATTATCATCGTTCATATTTAAATAGTATATGTATATTTATCATCTGAACTGTTTCGATTCAGTTCTACCTTAGCAATTGAATTATTTCAAACTTCTCGTATTTCGATAATTATCAATTTAAATCGTATTTCTATTATTTAATCGATAATCCAATAAAGTACCATTTATATTATTTAAAACCATACTAAATATTTAAAATAAACTGTTCAAAAATCTGGGTCGTTACAGGAGGTGCTGGCGAAATTTTCCAGAAATTTAAGGAGTTAGAATATTTTTAAGAAATTTTGATAATAGAAATCGATATAATAATATATATAGAATTTGCTAAGAAAATGAATTTAATATGAAATATTAGAAAGGGCCAGTGATTGTTTGATGGATGTTTATTTTCCTTTGATAGTTGAATCACCGACTATCAAAGATTTTTGACCATATTTGTCAATACGGAGAGACCAGTTGGATTTAATATCAGAAAACCACTCCGTATAGGCATAGGCGTTGCGAATTAGATTATGCTGAAGATAATCGAAGACAGGGTGAAATTTATAGAGCTATTATGTTTGTCCAATCCCAGGACAACTTGTATGGAAAAATGTCTGACAAAGTATTCCTAACGGTCACATAAGACGATCTTTTCAAGGTATTACGTCTGGTGGCAGAGAAATTCATTTCTCTTAGCTTTTATACCCATAATATTTTTGGGAAGATCAAATAGTGATTTGAAGGATTTGACGATGTGGCATTCACAGTCTATGGTGGCTAGATGTTCTAAAATATAGACGTAGCCTCAAGCTTCACAACCGGGAAATGACAAAAATCAGGTAGCATGGCTAAATGGGTCGCTCCCATTAGGGTGTATAATCACCTATCTAGAGAAATTCTATTTTCTTCTTTATTCTATTTCGATGATGTCCCCTTTTGGGAAACGGTGGTTTGAGCCCAACCGTTGGTGGTATACATTCGATACACTCAAGCGAAATGAGTGGTCGGTCATGTGTCGGCCGGGTTGCAAGACGTTCTTGTTGAACCCAGTGTATTCCCCTCTAGAGATACACTATCGACAGGTGGTACCATACCTTATCATAGTTGGAATCCAATCTCCAATAAGCACCCTGCGGTTTTTGATTTCATAATATATATGTAGAGCGTGAGATGCAAGCGTTCTACTATTTGGTTATTTATTTGATTAGACATTATTATAATATCATTGGATTTTGATATCAAAAATGTTTTGGGTTATAGTAAGGTAAAAACCATCCATGTTTATGTATGGGTTGGTCTTACTATTATCTTTTTCTTTCAAAAGGTTTTTCAAAGTTGAACAATATGGTTGGTGTTTACTCACACCGGTCCCATGACTGATCCAGAGTTTATTTTGTTTGTTTTTCCTAAACTCTTGGGTGCCCAAATTTGTTTAGGCAGTCAAGTGTTTCAGGCTTTATAGATACACTTGGAAAAGCTTGAAGTATGAGGCTTCAACGTTACTTATTTAGAGTTATTTCCGTTGTACCAAATGTTGTATTGTATTCTGATGATAGTATGTATATATGATATAAAATTTGGTATTTCAAAGCTTATGTTGTATAATATATTTTATTCATTCCGCTGTGAGGTTCTGTATTGTTATTTTTGTTCATCTTCTATATTTTCTATTTTCTTTAACCCTAATAACTTGTATTTCTGTATTATTTGAGTTGGACATGTGTTGTATTAGCCAGCTCAGATAGTATGGATTTGCGGGCCATTACAGAAATCATCTGAAATTCTTGATATTTTGAATCTCACACACCTCTTAAATTTGAAATTATCAACCTTGTGTGACCGATTCATTACATCTCAAAACTTGACATTGATTTAAGTGATTTCAAATGAATTATTTTTAAAAAAAATTAGATCATGAATATCTCTCAATCTTGTTGTAAATGATCTGAAATAACTCCTGTATTTGTCAGAAATACTTGTGAAATTTCTCTGAAAACATGGTCTTAAAATTTGCTGTTATTTAATGATGATTTGATGTAAATATTTATTTGCTTAAAATCATTTGGAATTATTGATTTATTGAATCACACACATATCTTGAATCTAAAATTTACATTCTAGTGTGATTGATTCACTGAATCTTGAGAGTTTCATATTCCTCAAATGATTTCAGATAAACAGTATTTTTAATCATTGGATCATGAATCATCTTATGTGACCATCATCTTGACAAGTATGATTTGAGACTATTTTCTATGCTGCTATGATACTGTTTTGAAAAATGTTTGTTTTGGAATCATTTGTTTGCTGCTCTGATATATGTGCATAATTTGTTATCTTGTCTACTTGGGCTTTATACTTATAATTCTTTTGTCTATGATATTCTTGTTCATGTCTAGTATCATGTAAAATTCTCATTAATTGACACATCAAGTGGTATCAGTTTAGACATGCTGTTGTTGCGTTGCTGTATATATTTTAATTATCTCTTACTTTGTATAACTCTTCATATCCCTCTTGTGATTAATTTTCAATCTTAAAATTATTTATTGATTATTCATTTGGAAATCGAAATCAATATCCAAATTGAACTGTATTTATAATTCATCAAAATTATTATCAGAATTTGAAATTGTGATGAATTGTGATTGCAGTATATTTCACAACAAGAGAAGATTTTATTTAGATTTTTTCATGATGGTTGAAAAATTATTATAATATCTTTGAATTGGCAATTATTTCACGAAGACCTTCTTAATCTATCATCATTCTTCCATCCATCATGATTTTGTATCAATGTGGAGAATTTAACATTTTTTTTAAATCATCTTGAATAAACAATGGAAATATTTGTGACAGAAATGGGACTATGTTATTATATAGAATTAGTGATAACTGATAAATTTTCAATGATCCTGGTACAGTCAAGCATATTTCATAATATAATTAATTTAGAAATTTATTTCACAGTCCATTTCTGTACCTACCACATTTCTATCATTCATATTGGTTTTATACATCGAGGAGTTTTTCCTTTTAAAGCTGAATAGATAAATATACATAATTAATTTATAAGTGTGTCTCTAACCTCATTTAAAAAATCCAAGCTATAGTCATGCATGGTTAAGAGACAACTTATAATTTAAGCTGCGACTGACCTCATTTAAAAATCCAAGCTCTGGTTATGCATGGTCAGTGTGCTCTTTAATAAAAAGAAAAAGAGAAGGAAATAATGTGCTATAAATTGAAATTAATTAAAATTCTCCTTTGTGTATAAAAACCAGCCTATCAATCCATATTCTAACTTGTGAAATAAGTTGAAATCTAATGATGTATTATGATTTGTTGATTGATAGCTATTGGGATTTGAGATTATTCGATTTTGTCACTTAAATTGAATTATTAACTATAGTCCAAATCCATCACTGTGTCTATGCTCAATTTTATAAAATTCTTTTGGAAATATTTGGAAAGTATTCATATTTTTAAACTCTCTCCATTTTTTATAAATTTCATCATAAATCCGTCATTCTCTAAAATGTGAAATATGCCATTAATTCTTATAATATTATGATTTTTGTTTGACTGATTGAGATTATGATGACCGTTCGTCCTCTTCAGATGATATTGTATTTGTTAGTCATTTTTTATCTATATTTTAAATTCTGTATCATTTTGATTATAACAAAAGGGGGAGAATGGGTTGAAATTTTGATTTATGAGTTAATATTTTATTTATAAATATTTTAATTTTGAAAATTCAAATTCATTCTACATTTTTTTCACTCATGCACAATTCTGGGGGGAGCATTCAAATAGGGGAGTTCAATATTCACTGTCAAGCACATTTATTATATTCAAAATCTTCATAATTGTTTGTCATCATCAAAAAGGGGAGATTGTTGTATGTAACGCAGTTGTATACACAATTATATGATTTTTGTTTGATGATAACAACCAAATATGTATTATTATAAATGTGTTTGTTATTGTATTGTTTTATATATTCATCAAAGACATGAATATAATATGTATATTAAAATAGAATACGACTGTACAAACATTCATATATTCAAACAGTATTTTATTTAAATTGAATATTATATTTTAAACATTCAAACAGTACAACTATTTATAACTCCACTATTTGAATACATCACTGATATACATTTCATATCATATCCACTTTCGTATACACTACATCATTCTACATTCATTGTACTTGTATATAAACTGAATACGATAGACAAATTCGTTTGAACACAATAAAATAATATTTTATTTCAAACAAAATTTGTTTATTACAAATATCTGTACAATTCTCTCAACAACACTCATACAGTCACTCTGCCTACACAAATCATATATATATATATATATATATATATATATACATTTTCACTTTCATATACAGACACTTATACAATCTCACTGACACATAATACACTCTACTGTTATTGTTTTTAGTCTTCTGTCAGTCCAGTCACATCAGCACAGTCAGTCCAGTCTTCGTGCTTACCTGTCACATGAAAAACACATACAGTACACTATAATAGAAATAAAAATGAATACATGCGAATATAAATTTTATTTTAAAATTTTATTTTCCTCAGATTTCTGGTGTGTTTCTCATCATTTTTCATGACTTGATCTGATTCATCTGTGCCTAGTCAGTTTGTATATGTATAGTACAGGGACAGGAAACCTTGTCTGATGGCTGCATATACACACATGTATAGATATACACCTGTGCACTGCCTTGCCAATCAAAATGTAGTAGCGAGCAATTGAGGGGTAGCCACGTGGACCATCTCGACTCAGTGCAGCATGGTCAAGATAATCAACACATATTAAACTGGTCGAGGCAGCTCAACTCAAATGGTCGAGCACTAATGCAAACTGGTCTCCTTAAATACATGGACAAACAAAAGTGGTCGAGTGGTCAAGCAATGATGCATGAACAAGTATTCAAATCGGCATAGTCAGCTTAACATGTGTGGTAGAGCAATGATCATAGCAGGGAGTGAATGCAGCAATACATGGTTATGGTGGAGCATGGTATAGCATTTCAAATGCAAGCAAGTGGACATCACAATGAATAACATGTCAGCATTCAAGAATGTATATACATCCAGCTAGTGGTCGAGCTCAGAAAGCTAAAAAACAAAGCAAAATGGATAAGCAAGAGTGCATGTATCAACTCAACATGAAATAGCAACATGATGAAAACAACTCATCAAATAGCAAGTGAACAATACAAAGAAGCATATGAAGCATAGTGGATCATAGCAGCTCTACAAGTCCAAATGATCAAGCTCAGGTTATGTGTGCAGCATCAACATATACAGAATGGTACTCATACATGACAGACATAGCAGTTCACAAAATACACAGCAAAAATATGTGCAAGTAAACGAATGTGTGCACATGGCTCGACTGCATGGAATGGTACCAAGCATCAAACCAGTCAATGCAATTGTTCACGCAAAGCACAAATACAAGCCAGTTTGACAAAGGGAAGACAGTTTTTTTATGTGCAGTAGTGTGAGATTTTTCTCAACAATTTTGGGTAAGAAAATTTCCAGTTTAAATGGCATTACTAGGAAACAATTCATGTTGAGTGCAACAACAATTGGAAATAATGCAAGCATACAACAATGGTCAATTTGGTCAATAGTATGATGGGTTTGTTTCCAGGTTACAAGAAACAGGAATGCTTTTTTATGCAACATATCTTTCATGAAATTCTAGTATGCAATGATATATGGCAAGATGATTCATTTCCAGAAATGTTGTTTTGTGAAAACTTTAAATCTGTTTTCAGAATTGAAAACCATTTCAAATATTGCCAGATTTTTCAATTGCATTCACAATGCAGAACAAATCAAGTTTAGAAAAAGAAATGTGGCAAGCAATGAATTACAGGATAAAAAGGCAACAAATGTTTATTTCCTGGTTTTTAGCAAGCTCAATCTTTTTTTTGGGTAGAAAGAATTTCCAGAAATTCAGATGAGCAATCACATTTCATTATTTGGTAAGATTTTTAATTGACTGCCAAAATCACAGTGTCATATATGGCAAGAGGTTTCTGTTAAATTCTTTTCAAAAATTCATTGGTTGTAAATATCATTTTGATTCAAAAAGGGAAAATGATATTTCTAATTTCATCAAAGATTGAAATCATGTCTGAATTCATAGCCATCAATCACGCAACCTTTTAAAGCCAAGAATTTCAAAAGAGGAAACCGCAATAAAACCAGACCATATCACATCCATGAAATCAGAGATTCTAGGATTTTCTAATCCTATTTTATCACCGCATCATCACAGGCAGCAAGGTATCGAAAAAACAACAAGCCAAAAATTTACAAAGAGCAGAAATCAATTTATCAATTACTCACAGATTTTCGATCGCAAGAGAGAGAGGAAAAATCCCAAACCGAGCAAGCAACTCAAAGTATCGAAGCAATCAAAGAACTACAACATCAATTCATCTTCAATCGATCGATTCAGGGGACGCTGAAAACCCTAAAATTCAATCGCCTAGCCGCAATTTATTTTCTCCAGAAAAATAGAATGAAACGGCTAAGTGTTTTGCAATTGAGAGGAAGTGGGCTGGTCTATTTCTTTTGGGCTTAGCTTTTATTTAGAAAGGGGAATGGGGTTTTTTGCTTTAATTTTATTTCTTTTGTATTTTTTTTTGTTTTTCCATCTATAATCGATCCATCAGTTCTAGAGTCTGTAAAATCTAGGAAACTAGTTAGGGTGCTAACTGGCAGTTTACTAAAGTCTGCAAAAAACTAGGGTTACTGGTTGCGAGGTTGTAATCAGGGGAAATCTGATCTAGGGGATTAGATCAGTCTAGGGTTTTGAGCGTAGGGTTAGAATAGGAGCGAGGGGTCGCGAGTGTACATGGTCTTATATGCGGGATCCATTAAATCACCTGGTAGAAACCTTAGGAATGCAGCAGTAAGCAGGATTTTGCCGAAGCTGGGTATATCTTATGTCATTTACTTTCTGCATTGCTATTTCTGCTATATTCTGTAATCTGCTTTTTTTAACGCGATAATTTTTAATAAACCCTATTCACCCTCCCTCTTGTGTTAATCTAGATCCAACAATATATATATCTTCCAAATTCCTCAACAATATCCGTATAATCACGGAATCCAATATCGAAATATTTCGAAGATGGTTTCCATTCAAATCCATTCTAATTCATACATTGGAAAAATTCTGGTTATTTCAAAACCCATTTTCAATCCAATTTATTATTTCTAAAAATAATTGGATTATTATTCCAGTTACTAACTTGTTCACTTCAATAAAAAATATATTTTTATCTTTTCAAATTGTAATTTTTCATCCTAATCCAAATCATTTATTATGATTTGACACAATTTTTTCCATATTTTTAATAATTTTATAAAGGCCCTTACAGTCGGTTTCCAATAACGGCTTCCAAACTACATCCATAGCGACCTTTTTCTGAAATTGATTTGGACATAACTTGAAATCCAACAATTCAAATTTAAATCCCTTGTATTCATTGAAAAGCTCTTTTCAATACGAACCCAATGGTTCCAGTTTTAGGATAATCCGACGGTCGGATCTCCCGTTACGTCCATTTGAAGTTAATGGTCGAAACTCAAGAATGGTCACTGCACGGCGCGTTCTATCAGGCCATTTAATATATATAATAAATATATATTTCGTCGATTTCCATTTAAAACGTATTTATAAAATATTTATAAATTTAGTTTAAAACGATTCCCACTTCTATTTCAATTTTGAATCAAAACTGAATATTCCATATCATTATAATTTTAAAAAGATAATATTTTCAAAATATCAAATTTTGAAATCCATTTCTTTTTCGTATTCATTATAAAGTGAATAAAATCGATCGATAAACCCGTTCGGATTAAAATAGCATATATTTACTTAACTTGGCTTCATATACTTCAATATTTTTGTGTCCATCCAAAATCGGATATAAAAATCATATTTTGATTATTCACTGAATATTATTTTAAAATATTCGTTATTTCTGAATCGAAATCAGACTAAATCATTTACCATATAATTTTATTTATATGGATTTCATATATCACATGTATTCAAAAACAATAACTAATAAACAGCCAATTCACATCCAGAGCGAAATTTACTATTGTATAAGCAATAAATAATTAAATAACGCTTGTCATAGTCTGTCGATCCATTGATTGACATATAATTAAATTCAGGGGAGATGTAAATAAATTATCATCCCCAGACCCGTGTGGGGTTTTCAAACAACAACAGTTTATTTAAATAAATTATTGGTTAACAAATTTAACTAATTCTAATTCTTTTTGAATTATTTTTCTAATTAGACAATTTTCACTTTTTAAAATTATAAATATATATTTATAATTTAATTTCAACTACCAC
Organism: Allium sativum; assembly: GCA_030737875.1. Taxonomy (NCBI): domain Eukaryota; kingdom Viridiplantae; phylum Streptophyta; class Magnoliopsida; order Asparagales; family Amaryllidaceae; genus Allium; species Allium sativum. The sequence continues at coordinate 538,558,604 of CM060926.1, forward strand.
ATTAATGTTAACCTTATTTTTAATATGTTAAACATTTCAATAACACAATCAACAGACAATACAGTCAATTAAATTGTCCATGGTCTGTGGACGAGGGAGGTAAGCTAACAAGCACCGTAAACAATTTATAATGATTAAAACTGACAAAAATCTACACTGACAATTCTATATATTTTTATACATGAATATAATAACATGATAAAATATAATTTAGTGAGAAGGAGTTCTCACTTTGATCGGTTTCATAAATCGACAAAATGATGATTTTAATCAAATTAAACAGAACGTTTAATTTGACCAAAAATATCAGCGAGCTCCAAATTCGTTCCAGTCAGCTTGAGGATGTACAACTTTAGGATGTACAGTTTCAGGATGTTGTACACACTGTCACGAGTCCATTGTCTCCTGTTTCATTGGATTTCGACATCGTATGAGCAAGTGGTGTAATTTCGAAGGTTAATGACATTTTAAAGTAATTAATATAATAATTAAATAAATTACAATAACCTTCTTCCTTCTAAGGCTTTAGGTCACCGTTCAAATCACTTCCTTCCAAACTAGGGTTCGAATTATTGCACAAGCCCAGATGTTTTACGAGATCCGGTGCTGCCATGTGAAAGAGCTCTGAGAGAGCTTCCTCTGGCTACCCTTCACCTTGAACTCAACGACGAACCTTGGCCAGTTATTACCACGAAGCGGGGGCAGATGGAGACACGAAATCGAGAAAAATACCATGCCAAATCAGATCTCCCCTGTTGGAGCTCTAGACCTCGTTGAGATCTACAGTTTTTGTTCAGAAATCTTCTATGAATTGAAGAGAGGGTTGCAAGATCTGGTGATATTTTGTTTTGAACCCTTTCCGCCGTGAATCGCTTTTGAACAAGTGTTTTGGAAAATAAATCAGGGTTAAGAAAAAAAATCTGATTGGCTTATATATAATTAAATGTTATTTTATATTCTTTTAATTCCAAAATGTCTGTTTACTGTTACGAACTCCAAATGAAACCCAACGACTGTCGTTCCTAGTAATTTCCCTTATTCCGGACACAATGAGATATGTTTCGTAAGCCAATTCTAGTAAGCATGGGGAATTGAATTGGGTTAAGTTAATTTTCACGTTAGTGTTAAATTGAAATTTATTAAAATTGCATATATGTACATGTATATATAATGAACATTTCATAATAGGGAAGCTAAGAAGAGGAATAAAATTGTATGGCCGACAAATAGGTGCTTGTTTACTGTATTTCTTGGGTTTGATGATTTTATGAGCTGATTGACTAGCCGCTTGGCTTTTTCTTTTTCTTTTGGATCGATGAGGGCCATGTAAGGCAAGTTGTGGTTTTACCGATCAACCCATATAAAGAAGGTTATGACGAAAAATTTCGAAAATTTAGGGTGCTAGCCAAATTTTTGAGAAATTAAAAAATTCTCAGAAACTGAAAAGTTGTAGAATGAAAGCCAAAATGAAAGTTTAGTTGGTTAGTTGAACTACTTTCAGCTCCGTCCCTTTTTGAGGACGAAATTATAAGTGGGGAAGATTGTAACAATCCGGAAACTCTGAACCAGATTAAAATTTTTATTTTAGCAATTTTAATGGATTTTGAATATTTAAAATGATTTATTTTAAACAATATCGATTTAAAATTTGTTTAAATCGAAGTTAGAAGCTAAAAATTTATTTTAATTATAAATAGAGTTTGAAATGGCATGTAGTTCGAAAATTCGATTTCTAAGTTCAAATGAATGTACAAAATTCAAAATAAATCAGATTTCAGTAAAACAAGAAACGTTAAAATCGATTTAATTATGTCTTTCTAAAGAATGTAAGAAAATTGGGTTTCACTTTATAATTTGTAAGTTTTGTCCAGTTTAAAATAGTCATTGTGGAATTTATATATATTTTAATATAATATATAGCTCTTAAAAATAGCCCTTTTGCAAACGGCCTCCGTTTTCGACGAAACCACTTTTGCTGGATCCAAAATGTCAAATTATTTCTAGGTTTCAAATTTCATAATTTTTGGAATTAATATGTGAGCGTAGTAAATTTAGATGTGTTTTGTTAGTTCAGTTTAAATTCAATCAACTGGAAAAGGGCCATTTTTTGAACAGTCTCCAAATTCAACGAAATTAGTTTTGTTAGGACCGTATCATCAAAACATAACTAGATTTATTTTTCTGTAATTTTTGGAGTCATTATGTGGCCCTAGTAAATTAAAATGTATGTTCAAAATCAATATATATTGATTTATATTTTAATTTTGACAAAAACTGATTAATACAGCATTGGTTTTATCTTACAATACTGATATATTTTAAAACAAAAGTGTCATAACATAAATAACCATACGTTCATACATATATCCAAAATGCTAGTTCTTTATATTATAACTTAGCTTCCAAGGAAATTGTGCCCCCTTCCAAAGTAGATATCTCATTTCCTGTGGACTTCTTATTTGCCCCTTTAACGAACATTTTCGGGCTACATGCCCCGCTTCTTTACAATGGAAGCACTTCTTCTCTTTTCCTAGTTTTCTGGACTTTTTCTTTACCTTTGGACACTTATCCACAAAATGTCTTGTCCGTTTGCAATTGAAACATACTTTGTCCTCTCTTATCTCTTTCTTCTTGTTCTTCCTTTTCTGTGGACACAGAACTGCATAATGCCCTTCCTTTTTGCATTTATAACAATGAACACCCACGCATGTTCCTAAGTCCAACTCCCTTTTCTTTTCAGCTTGTTAGTGAGCCCTTCTTGCTTGTTTTGGAGTCATCTAGAATTCAGTTCCAGATAAGCCATAGTCCTCCATATCCTACATAATATTTCAGGGTTTTATCTAGAGGGCTAATATTTTTGATTTGTCTTATTTCACCTTTCATTCTCATATTGGTTTTATTATTCCAATATTTTTATCAATTAAATTAATAATCACACATCACAATTAGCAATCAATTAATTGATTAGCTTTTCAAATATATAACTCTATATATACTCTAAAAATCATATTTAAAGATCAAATCGCAAACAATAAATTCTAATTACGGTTTTTGGTTCTCACACCAGTCAATTGGAATAATATATATATATATATATATCCCACTTTCGAAACTCAAACATAAATATTGGTGATGATCGATCAATCACTAGAATTATCCCCAGGCGACTAGAGCGTGATTCTATATCTACCCAGTATATTTGAGGCTTCGGATATACGTTAATTACGCATATATTCAAAATCTTCATATACCCGATAGTCCGAATTCAAAATAAAATAAAATTTTCAAATACTTATTATATGATATAATTTTTGAAATCATATTTGTTTTAATAGATGACACTCTTTAGACTCATTCTAGGATACTACTGATCCTATCTCTAATGAGTTACTCTTATAGGATGTTACTAATCCTATCTCTGATGAATTCTTTCGTTTGGTTCTAACGTGTCTTGTTCTCGAGCTCTGTAAACCAAAGATCTGATACCAACTGAGACGATGCAGACTTTCCCTTAAGGGAAAGCCCGAATTGTTTTGAGAGTATGACTCATAAGACACAAACAATAGAACATTTCATTGCTTATTACAACAATTTACATCAGAGTACAAGAATATACCAGAGTATGAATAAATTTATACAGAAAAATATCAGAGATTTAAAATTACATTTTAAATACATAAACATAATGTGCAGCGAAAAATATCAACAACCACAACTGAATGAAATACACAGATACAAAGCTTTCCGAATATAGCACCAGCTGTAATCCAGGATCCTATGAAAAGAAATATCTGCAGAAACCAAAACTGCTAGTTGCATGTGTGGAAAATATGGGAACCCAGAGTTTAGGTTAAAACAATAAACTCCAGGTCAGTCATGGGACTGGTGTGAAAACTAAATAGTTATTTAACTTTATTTTAAAGTTAGGTGAATCACGGGACAACGCTGTATAACACGGAACTGGTTTATCCCCCATGAATACCATAAAAAACTTGCAATGCTAAATAAAAGAAAACTGAAGCTATTATAAGACTCAGGTCCCATCATACAATATAACGCAAGCCGGAGGATAGAGTTTTACCTTATAATAGCCAAATATGCTTGATACGCAAATTTATCTTTTATTACTATAAGTGTATAGTGTAGAAATCAATTTCGAAAGTAAATGTATCAATCCTAGATGGCATAATACCCCATCCTAATATGTCGCCAAATATATAGGTATACAACAAAAACCGCAATGCTCGTATTGGAAAGTTGGATTTCCATCATGATGGCTGCTGATTCAAAAGATCTATCACGTAGTGCAATTCTCCACGACTTACGTCCTGGGATTTTGGAAAACACCATAATGTACATCCTCCATATCATATGGGAATCGGGGGGTATCCCTAACTGGTGTGGGGAAACCACACCCTGCATCATCTCGGTCGACTGAATCTATGACAACCCAAAAGGTGTTTATCCTCATCTCAAAATATACTGACCTGACCATCAGTTGACCATCATACCGGTGTGTGTGGCTCGCGAATTAACGCTACACAAAGCTATGATAATTAAAGCTATGCTTTGATCATCATCCACAAGGCTTTGCTTTTCAACAAAAGCCTTGATCCATGCATCCCAGCATGTCACATTATCAATCCATACCATACCACTGATTTCTACCAATATATAACCTCTTAGCTCGTACGTCTCAAAGAAGGGTGTTAAGCAAGAGAATAAGTTCTCAGCCACCAAACAGATATATAATTAGCAGAGATCAACAAATACATCATAAAGGAATACAACATCAGACATACCATCCATTTGCAAGTCCGTTCTAGGTTTGAACAAAACAGGAGGCACCTTATTCCTCGTCCCATATGTCTAATACAGGAGAGAGGCCCTCGCATATCCAGAGAATCAACAAGTATGTCTGGACCACTACCACTGTAACTCCTCTGTGGGAGCTACCCAAATCCAGGGCATCCGCAGTAATCCATTCGATGTGAAGATCGCCGGCCTTCAACCACCATCATCAATATCTTCGACTTTTATTCGTCGTATCGGTTACTCAGAATGGGTTAAACCCGGCCTTTCCGAATAACTAGCGTATCTTATAATCAAGTGCTATAAAAACACATCATACGCCTCATTCCAATCTAGAATATTCTTTTACTCAAATATACTTTACATTGGGAATTATTCCCATAAATCTTATCAAAGATTTAATTCATTTAAACCTCTTGTTTAAATCTTCACCTGGAAACCATTTCAAAAGATTTTGTATTATCTTTTCACAATTTTAAACCAAATTAAGATTTATCAAACTAGTCGGAATTATCGAGCCTTACCGAAGTAATCATTCATTTTAGTTTCCCAATCCCAACCTATTCATCCCATAGAGCAAAACTGGTAGTACTCCATATCTAACACCCACTGTGTTATTGGTAAATTCCATTACCATTCAACGTTCAAATCTAATTAAAGATTTAACTATCGCCTGAAGTAAAACTGGTGATACTCCATTTTCGAACACTTCTCAAATTTGGCATTTTAATTACCACATTAACATTCCAATCTAATTAATGATTTATTACAAATCCATCTAGTTTTAATCTTCAAAAATCAATATTCAATGATTATCCAAATTTAGGAAATAAATCCTTCCATTAACTGGGTTAAAGAACCAACACCATTTAAAACACAGTTCACGATAAACCTAAAATCATCTTCCATTAAAATGGAATCTACACGGAAATCATAACAGTATATAATCGATATAAATCCCCGTATCCGAGTAATAATGTAAATGGAATAACGACAAAGCCTTTTAAATTCCATATATAGTAATGGTTTTCCTTCACAGAAGATCATCTCGATTATTACCGAATCGAATTTCATTCAATTCCAATTTAATATATTAAACTAGAAAACTTTACTTTGGAAAATTTCCATTAAATTTTGATTAAAAGATTTATAAATTCCAAATCATATCCTCATTGTTAATTGGGTTAAAGAACAAGTGTTATTCAAAACACAGTTCACGATAAAAATCATATTTTGATTATTCACTGAATATTATTTTAAAATGTTCGTTATTTCTGAATCGGAATCAGACTTAATCAATTACCATATAATTTTATTTATATGGATTTCATACATCATATGTATTCAAAAATAGTGATAAACAACTATTAAACAGCCAATTCACATCCAAAGTGAAATTTACTACAGTATAAGCATTTAATAATTAAATAATGCTTATCACAGTCAGTCGGTCGATCGATTGACATATAATTAAATTCAGGGGAGATGTGAATAAATTATCATCCCCAGGCCCGTGTGGGGTTTTCAAACAACAGTGCTTTATTTAAATATATTATTGGTTAACAAAATTAACCAATTCTAATTCAGTTTGAATTATTTTTCTTACTGGACAATTTTCACTGTTTAAAATTATAAATGTATATTTATAATTTTATTTCAACTACCACGTTAATGTCAACATTATTTTTAATATGTTAAACATTTCAACAACACGATCAACACACAATACAGTCAATTAAATCGTCCATGGTCTATGGATGAGGGAGGTGACCTAACAGGCACCGTATAATTTTTATTATGATTAAAACTGATAAAAATTTACACTGACAATTCTATATATTTTTATACATGAATGCAGTAACATGATAAAATATAATTTAGTGAGAAGGAGTTATCACTTTGATCGGTTTCAGAAATCGACAAAATGATGATTTTGATCAAATTAAACAGAATGTTTAATTTGACCAAAAATATCAATTAGCTCAAAATTCACTCCAGTCAGCTTCATAATGTAGCACACGCTATCATGAGTCCAATGTCTCCTGTTTCATTGGATTTCGACATCGTATGAGCAAGTGGTGTAATTTTGAAGGTTAACGACATTTTAAAGTAATTAGTATATTAATTAATTAAATTAAATTAACATTCTTCATTTTAAAACTTCAGGCCGCCGTTCAAACACTCCGTTCCAACTAGGGTTCGAATTATCGCACAAACCCAGATGTTTTACGACAATCCGATGCTGCCACGTGAAAGTGCTCCGAGAGAGCTTCCTCCGGGTACCCTTCACCTTGAACTCGACGGCGAATCCTGGCTAGCAATCGCCACAAAGCGGCGGCGGATGGAGGGACGAAATCGAGCAAAATACCACGCCAAATCAGATCTCCTCCATTGGATTTCTAGACCTCGCTGAGATCTACTGTTTTTGTTTAGAAATCCTCTTGAATCGAAGAGAGGGCTGGAAGATCTGGTGGGATTTTTTTTTGAACCCTTTCTACCATGAATCACTTTTGAACAACGACGGTGTTTTGGAAAATAAATTAGGGTTAAGAAAAAATTTGATTGGCATATATATAATCAAATATTATTTTATATTCTTTTAGTTCCAAGATGTCTGTTTATTGATACGAAGTTCAAATCATACCCAATGGCCGTCGTTCCAAACTAATTACCCCAATTCCAGACACAATGGGATATGTTTCGTAAGCCAATTCTATTGATTTAATCAATTTTAGTCAAAATTAAAATATAACTCAATATATATTTATTTTGAACGTACATTTTAATTTACCAGGGCCATATACTAACTCCAAAAATTACAAAATAATAGATCTAGCTATGTTTTGGAGATACGGTCCTAACAAAACTAATTTCGTCGAATTTGGAGACTGTTTGAAAATGGCCCTTTTCTAGTCAATTAAATTTACACTGAATTGACAAAACACATTTAAATTTACCACGCTCACATTTTAATTCCAAAAATTACGAAATTTGAATCTTAGCAATAATTCGACATTGTGGATCCAACAAAAGTAGTTTTGTCGAAAACGGAGTCCGTTTGCAAAATGGCTATTTTAAGGGCTATATATTATATTAAAATATATATAAATTCCACAGCGACTATTTCAAACTGGACATAACTTACAACTTGTAAAGTGAAATATTAGTTTTTTACATTATTTAGAAATATATAATTAAACCAATTCTAACATTTCTAGTTTGACTGAAATCTGATTTATTTTGAATTCTGTGCTTTCATTTGAAATTAGAAATCGAATTTTCGAACTACCGCGCTATTTCAAACTCTATTTATAACTAAAATAGATTTACACGTGCTAACTTTGATTTAATTAAATTTTAAATTGTTATTATTTAAAATAAATCATTTTAAAAATTAAAAATCCATTAAAATAGCTAAAATAATATTTTTAAATTGGTTCAGAATTTCCCGGTTGTTACAACATCTGTTTGAGGGTTCACCGTTTTTGACCGAACCACCAGCAGTGCAGGCTACTTGTCTTTCGGGAAGACGCTTTCCTCCAGTATCTTGTCCACCTAATTTAGGCTGCTTATGGTACTTAAGGGAGCGTTGCTGGAGACAGTTATTTGATGGTGATTTTGTTCCTAATGATCCTCACCCAGATACAGCTACTCCCAGCGTTCATTTTGTCGCTGCCTTACAGGAGCATGTCGGGGAGTGGTGGCCAGCTAGTGACTTCATTATTATTGGTCGGGATTATATTTCTTTTTGGCAGCAGTACTACACCCCACCTCATACGGTGAGTTTTGTACATGTCGCAGCAGCAGATTTCGTTGGTCCTTCTGCTATTCGTAGTGGACTTGCACCCCCTATTATTTAGGACATTTCACAGAGCACTCAAGTTTATCAGCCTCCACCACCTCCATAGCCCCACAACCTCCACATCATACCCCGATGTCGGACTACAGTTGGACTATTGGTATACCCACTACATAAGGGATAGATAGATATATTGATATTCCACGCCCAGTGGTCATGCAGTTTCCAGATCCAACAGTATTTTCGTATGAGGATCTCTATCAGATGCAGTTGGGACTTCGACAGGCGATGTACATTGAGCACCAACGGAGTATAAATGAGTTAATCGCTCGTTTGAGCGAGATTGCGATGGGTGATGAGGGGCGATACCGCCATAGACGGAGAGTCGACGAAGGAGTTGATGAGGGTGACGACGATGATTGGGGGACGACGAGGAAGAAGCAGATCGTTTTTAGCGATAGTTCATTGTAGTATCTTTATGTCTTTATTTTATGATGTACCCTGTTATAGTAGCATATTTGGTTGTATGTTCTGTATTTATATTACTTTCCTAAATGTAATCTAGTTGTACGTTCTTATTCATAGACTAGAATCCCTCTTGAACTGTTGTCCCGTGATACGTAATTTATTTCACGAGAAACATTGACAAAATTGAATAGTCCAATCATGGAGAAAGTTATATAGTAGTACAGTGACAACACTTAAATCACTGACATAATTGTACAGCGATATAGTAATACAGTGGTACATGGTTACAGTGATACACATCATTAATGAGTATCTACTCCCATGAACAGTAGACGTGTGGTATCACTGACATGCATTTATAATTAAAGCTCTTAGTTATTCGAACACACCCTATCCTTTTAAATACTACATAATTAGTAGTCTATCCTAAAACTAAAATTTGTGAAAACTCAACCATTGCAGTTGTTAGTGAGATTTTTTTATGTGTTTGCGGTTTTTGAATTGTAAAATTCGTACTTCCAACAATTTTAGTAATTTTGTTTTTGTATAGGTTAATTAGACGATTGAGAAATAAGTGATGAACAAATGGGAAACATATTTGATGAGTACGAATAGAACTAAGTAGATGAGAAAGAGGCCGGATTTGTTCCAGATACGCAAATAGAAGAGGTACCGGAAGAGGTTCAGCATCGAGTACTCCCAGCTCTAGTACTTCGACCAAATAATTGTGTTCAGGCATCAGAAATAAGTCATTTTCCCGCTACTTCGAGCTCCATTTCTGCAACTCTTGAATTTTCTTCCAAGGATCTACTGGCCCACGTGAAAGCCTATATTGAAGTTGGTAGAAGAGACGAGTTACTGATGCAAAGAGGAGGTGGTTTAACATATGAAGAAAGATGGGCAATGATCACGAGGTTACATAATAACCATCATTCCTGGCCGACTAGACGATCATCATTTGAAATCCAAATGGCTCATCGTCATTTTACAAATGCTTGTGATCACTACCATAACATTATCGAGACAGTTCAAGATGAAGACATATTTAAAGCAACTTATGATTCTCGTTACCTATTTGAATAAAGTGAGGAATTTGTTAGCCATAAAGCATATAAACTTCACTACAGTTGGCTAACCCGATATGGAACTGAATAGGCTTATGGTATTATGAATTTGTAGTTGTCTGAGCTTCTATTTTATTTGATGATTGTAAGGAAATATGGAGTTATATGTAAACCGCATGTACGTTGTTAGGTTTACATGCTACGTATTAACTGGGACAACTAATATTTTAGCCATGAAGTTAATCATTTATATATGCTTCATGTTTAAGAAATTTAAATATTTTACAATCTATAAATGAGAAGAATACAACGATGACAATTACAACATTAATAAATGCCAAACTACAATCATGAGTACTACAACAACATAACATACAAACATCAAATTCCAAGTACAATAAACCAACTATGGATTTTTGAGAAATCTAGCTCTAGTTGCCTTAGCAACAATCTTGTTCAAGTGCCTTGTTTCGTCTTGCGCTTCCAGTGCATATTTCCACCTACGCACATTGGAGGGTAAACCCACTACATAAAATTACAATATTGAACTTCACTAGGGTAAAATCTATAGTCCTCATGGCCTGCAGAACCGAAAAATCGACGTCCAACATTTTTTTCAATTTTTGCAACAACTATGTCTGATTCATCTCCACATCGACAAATAGGGTAGGCCCCACCAGATAGTGTAGTACCAATTGGGCATAGGGGCTCGAGTACTTATCCTTCATATACGATCTACTTTCCTGGTCTTTGAATTGCTACAGTTGCACGTAAACGAGCATTCAAAGAATTTTTTTTCGGCTTTGCCGATTTAGAATTACCTTTAGTTTTTGGAACATATTCTACCATATCCTTGTTGTGTTGTATACTTTGCCTTGACTATTCATACGCATCATAACATTTGTTCATCGCTTCATCGTCAATCTCCCAGTTGTCCATAGCTGAAGTTGGTTAAAGTGAGCTAAGAAAAAGATTCGATTAAAAATTGTATGTAATATTGGTTTGGGTAAGAGAAAAAAAATAAAGGTATATATATAATTACATTGGAACACAACAAGAGTTTTATTTGGACACTCGTGATACATAATTGATTCATTGGAATCCCTGACATTAATGTATAGTCCCATCACGGAGAAAGCTATAAAGCAGCAATAGTGTTTGCAGTGGAATCACTAGCAGAATGATACAAAAAAAAGTAATAAAGTGATATAGTGATGCACATAAATACACAATGACACAATAGGGAAGTTGTCTGTACTTATAATGTGAAATGTATTTTCAACTCAAACGGTCATTTTTCTATGATAAGAAATAAAGGAACTGACCTTAATAAAGGAACTGACATAAATTTATGGCATTGAGCAAGAATGGAATCAATCTGCTCCTTTCAACATGGATTGATGGATATACAGTAACCATAGCCTATCCATAATCCTATTACTACATTACAAAAATCACACTACAGGACAAAAATTCTAATAAAGGAGAGTGGCGTTTAATGTTCTACCGACTTATTCCAAATTCACTACATGAAAAAATAGGGAATATGGAGCTAAAGGACAAACGTATTATAGGAAATAAATTCCTAGTTCACATGTAATTTGATTTAAATACATGCGCTCTTCTTTCTATCAAGCAAACACCCTTGCAAAAATGACTAGCATATCAATGAGTGCCTTAAAAAATTTATGGTGTTGTACTTCAAGTTCTTCTTCCTTATTAACATCGGACGAGTATGTTGAACACCTTAATAAATAACAACAATCATTTTAGGAAGAAAAAAGAAACGCGATAGAACGAGATATTGTTGGAAGTTCGGCTTCAACCTAAGGTGGAAGCATTGTCGAAAGAAAATAAAAGTGATATGGATGTGACTATGTCAGCGGTCACAATCAACTAGTCAAGGATTACTTTGTGGCAAACCCATTATACGAAGCTGTATATTTCAGTCGAAGATTTCGTATGTCAAAAACAATATCTAATCGAGTACTCAAAAAAGTTTCCGCAACCATCATTTTTTTCACATATAGAAGAAATGCCCTCAACGAACTGGACATTTCACCCCTTCAGAAGGTTACGGCCGCACTACGTATGATTTGTTATGGAAGTTCTGCTGATTCACTGGACGCCAAAATAAGAATTTTGGACTCAATGGTAGTAGAATGTATGAAAGAGTTTTGCAAAAATTTCGCATGTGAGTTCGGTGAAAAGTATCTTAGATCTCCAACAACTCATGACATTGTGAGATTATTAGCAGTGGGAGATCAACGTGGATTTCCAGGTGTAATGGATAGCTTGGATTGTATGCATGGGACATGGAAAAACTATCCAGTGGCATTGCAAGGGCAATACAGAGGTCATATGAAAAAGGCTACGATGGTGTTAGAAGTTGTTGCTTCATTTGATCTTTAAATATGACATGCTTTTTTTGGCGTTTCTGGTTCTCTAAACGATATTAATGTATTACGTCAGTCATATTTATTTAACGATTTGTACAATGACCTTTCACATCCGTGCAACTACAAAATCAGAGACCTGGATCATTATGTTGGTTATTATCTTGTAGATAGAATTTATCCAAAATGGAAAACGCTCGTGCAATCATACAAAAAGACGAACAATGCAAAAGAAGCCTTGTTCACGAAACAACAAGAGAGTTTAAGGAAAGATGTTGAACGAGCATTTGGATTACTCCAAGGTAGGTTCCATATACTACGGAAGGAAGTAAACTACCACATAACTGACATCGTGTACTGTTGTATTATTTTACATAATATGATTGTTAAAAAAGAACGAGGAGGATATGAACTCCAGCTTCCAAACTACCCCGACATTGTAGTGGAGTTTAGAGAAAAGCCTTATAAGGACCCAAATACATTTGCAGAATACTTGCAACGACTAGAAGAGTTCCGAGATCCACAAGCTCATCGAGAATTATGAGAAGAGCTAGTAGAGCACTATTGGGAGTATGTAGAAAACCAGTAGTTAATTCATTACTTAATGTTTAAAATCAAACCTTATTATCTAAGTTTAAATGTCAGTACGTACAGGTAGTATCTGTTTTATTTTAAATTAATGATTGTATGCTTTATTTTAATGTAAACTCTACTTCTCAATCTCAGTTTGTTACGACAATTTGTATGATGGCTACAACTGAACTTTCCTTCAACTTTTAACAATACAACTACTAATACAATTGCTAATATAACTTAATTTAAAACCTGAATTAGAACAACTGAATTAAAAACTAAAACAACAGCAACGTCTACAACTTAGCTAAAAAATTACTGCAACATACTTGACCAATGAAACGGCCTAATCTGCGTTACTTCTCTGGAACTGTTCAAGTTGCTTTTCCATATATCTCCTTTGTATTGGATTTAGACCATCTAGCTTGACACTCATAAGAGCAAAATCATATGCACATTGTTGTCGAGGTAACTCCTCTTTTCGTAACTTCAATTTGTTTATTCTCGTTTGCTGAAGCTCTTTATGTCATCATTGTCTTTCCTTTGCTTTCTCTCTTCTCTCTATTCTAGATGCTTCCTTTGTTTCTGTGTACTATTTGTTTGATTCCTCCACAGCTGTCATACGTCAGTCAAGTTGCATGTAATACTGGCTGTAATCTTTCATTGTCTTTTTATTCCCTTTGTACTTTCCAGGTGGCCTTCCACCTGAACTGGTAGTAAAAAGGGTGTCTTCTTGTAAATTAAAGTTCCCGGGACTAACTTCTTCGGTCGGCCTGAGTGGCATGAATCGTTATGTTGTATGGTCCTATCGCACATTGCTCCATTTTTCTTCCCGAGAATGTATGTCATAACAATTGTGCATATTGAAAGGTTAGTTGTTTGATTTGGACATATGCACTTCAGTTTCTTTGCTACGCCCATAACATTAATTAACATAAATGAAAATAACGTTAAACAAGAGAAATAGAAAAAACTTATTATAATTTAGTACCAAATCCATGTCATTTGCTCCACTTTGTTATCTAGTGGCCAAAGCGGCCGGTATCTCTTTCCAACGCTGATAACTAGAATTGATTCTCTTCCATGACTGCGTCAAAGTGTCAACCGATTTTGGAGGCTTATATGGACTTCGGCCACTGAATAATTTACAAACTGAATTCCAAAACGAACTTTTAGTTTGACTTGTGCCTTTCAAGTTATCTTTGGAACACTCAACCCAACAAAAGGCTAATTCAGCTTGTTCATCATGTGACCATTTTACCATTTTCGCAACCTTTGTACGCTGGAAAGTGGTAAATGACTCGGGAATCTCATTGATATCAATTCGCATTCCGTCGTTCTCACCGCTATTATCACTATATACCAAGTTTAAATTTTTGGAAATATTGGGAGATGTATTTGGAAAGGTTGATTGATGATGGCTGCTAGGAGAAGAATAAGGTTGATTGCTATGGGATTGTTGAAAAGAGGGATTATGGCCATAGGTAGAAACTTGAGTGTTTTGAAAATGATTTGAATTTTGCTATGACTGGTAGATGTTTTGGATTTGCCATGGAAGATAACAATTTGAAGTGTTTTGCATTGTACCTTAATTAAAATGTTCGTTGCGATGGTACGAAGTTTGCGTTGGAAACTCTTGTTGCTCTGAACAAAATTGAACGGATTCGAATTGCTTTGTGATGACATCTTCGTTTTTCCTTTGATATTCTTGTTTCTTGTATTCTTTGAAATTGTAATTCGATGATAAATAAAATATAGTTGGTAGGTTGAGTAAGATAGGAGATAATGGTATGTTATGAAAGTTGAAAATATGTTGAATATATAGAAGAAGGTTGGGGTAGAGAGAATGAGCGAGGAGGGAGCAACGACTCTAAAAACAGCCGTTGCTATTAGCAGGCTTATTTAAAGCCGACTAAAGGGGCAACAAAAATAATGTGTGCCCCTTATTCAGCTTTAAATAAGATGACTAGGGAGGAGATTTCCTCCTCCCTAGCCGGCTTATTTAAAGCCGGATAGCCATAGCCGGGTTTACATAAGTCGGCTAGAGGCCTTTCTCAAAGGAACCAACAGGGTTGCTTTGGAAACCTTCGGGGTCAGTTGCATTCCAACCCACACTATGTTGGGAATGCTCTTAGGTGCGGGTTGCATTGTACGAAAGTGGATGCGTAGATTGGATTTGTAATTAGTTCTAGAAGGCTAGATCGCATGATATCTTAAAGAAGATATATATATATATATATATATATATATATATACACACACACACGAGATTGATGGAATGTGACAACAAGGTATTTCTTTTGTTAAAGAAGTAGGGATATCCAATCAAGACGCTGAACGTAAGAAGACTTTGTTCAGCAGTTTCCTATGCCTCCACATGGTCGTCAAGGTGGAGATCTGTTTTATTCTTAACAAAAACTTTTACTATTAACACACACAACAAAAGTAAAAATCAACTTAAGTATGTTATTTGAGTTCATTCAAGTTAACGAGGATAACATATATATTTAATTTAGTTTCACATAGATAAAAATTTACAATAAACCTTGGTACTAAGATTTTGATGGCATGAAAATTTAATACAAGGATGAAATTTTTATAAATTGTTGGTAACTGTTAAATTTGGGAGATTAAAATATATCAATGAGAAGACATTATTTGTTTCCATAATCAATCAAATATGGGAAGCAAATTAATATGGATAAGGTAACTGGTTTAAAGAATCAATCGAGAATTTGTGGGGTGAGAGAGGCATTGATTGTTTCATAATCAAGCCAAATATGGAAAACAAATTAATTGATTTAGAGAATCAATCAATAATTTATATAGGTGGAAACAAAATAAATGCACAAGATTTGTGGTGAATCAAATTAAGGAAATTCCAAAACATCTTCATCCTTATCTTCTAGAATTCTCCTCCTATATATATGAAGCCATTTACTTGCTTTTGGATGACAAGAAAATATCTCTCTCCATATTATTCCTCAATAAGATCCCTATTTCTGCTTTTATAGGGTGAGAATTTGTATTGATTTTTGTTGTAATTCTTCTCATTTTGTAACCTCCTATTGAAGTAAAGTAATAAAGGTTATTAGTTCGTGGACGTAGGCAAAGCCGAACCACGTTAAATTGGTGTGTTCTTTCCTCTCTTTTCTGTTTTCGTTCTCTCTATAATTTGTGCCATTTGATTTTATTTTATTTTTGGCATTGTTGAAAATGTTGACATACCAGATCATTGGGTTTATTCGTTTTCCGCTGCCCAAATCTCTGATTCTACACTATAGATTAGTATCAGAGCAAGTTGTCATGTTCAGAGACTTTTTCAGCCATGTCAAATTCCGCAAAGAAAAACGGTGTAAAAGCGCTACAAATTATTGAGTCGCAAGATTTGATGGAAGGAAGGGGAATTTTGCCACATGGAAGATGAAGATGGAAGTGGCGATGAAGAAAGATAGGACATTTAAGGTTGTCTCAGATCCAGAGAAATTAAAGAAATTAGCACCTGAAGAGGGAGAAGAATTGGAAGAGGATGCTCTTACTACCATCCAACTTAGCCTTTCTGATGAAGTACTTAGAGAGTTTTCTCTCGAGAAAACTGCTAAGGAATTGTGTGATGCTTTTCGGAGAAAGTTCTACGACAAGCCTCTCACCAACCACATCATCTTACAACAAAAACTTTATTCTTTCAAAATGAGGCCCGGAACAGATGTATTTTCTCATATAGATGCCCTCAACACACTTGTCATGAATCATCGAGCAGCCGACGTAAAGATTGAGGAGGAGGCACTAGCTGTTATTCTTTTGTGTTCTTTACCTGTAGAGTATAGCACTTTTGTTAACTCTATGATCTATGTACATTCGTCTATTTGCTTGGAGGATGTGAAGACAAATTTGCATAACAGGATGTTGAGAGGAAAGTTAGCAAGCATGTGTATGGAGAATGATTCTAAAAGCCTTGTTGCACAGAGAGGAAGAAGTAAAAGTAGACACAAATTATGGTGGAGATAGAGCTAACTCTAGATCTCAGTCAAGAGGAGCTCAGAAGGGAGTTTGTCATTATTATAGAAAACCTGAACATTATATTGCAAATTGGCCCAAGTTGGAGAATAAAAACAAAGTTGTTCCCCAGAAGGCTTCAGCGTCTATAGCGGGGACATCAGATTCAGATAATGATCCTGACATTTTTACAGCTTTCGCTTCTCCTATGAAGAGTACTACGTGGATTATTGACTCGGGAGCATCCTATCACATGACACCTGATAGGCACTCTTTTTCCAGTTACCATCAGTTTGATGGAGGAGAGGTTCTCATGAGAAATAATGCTTCTTGTTGCATGGTTAAAATTGGAACATTAAAAATCAGGATGTTTGATGGTGTTGTTCGTACTTTATGTGATGTCAGGCATGTGCCTGATTTAAGGCGTAGTTTGATCTCCATTGGAGTATTGGGTAATTTTGGCTTAAAGTGTGTAATAAAAAAAGATTCATTAAATTTAAAAATGGTTCATTGATAGTAATGAATGGGGTAAAAGCTGGAAATCTATATTTTCTGAAGGGTACAACTGCTATTGCGGAGACTGCTTCGGTTATTGATTCAGCTGATTCCAATTCTACCAGATTGTGGCATTTTCATATGGGTCACATTGGAGAGCGCAGTTTAGAAGTATTGAGAAAGCGAGGCTTGATTGACGGTGTTCATCATTCAAAACTTGACTTTGGTGAAGGATGTGTACTTGGAAAGTAGACGAAGGTTTCTTTTGGCATTGCAGAGCATAAGTCTAACGTTGTTTTAGAGTATGTTCATACTGATGTTTGGGGCCCCGCACTATGCCTATCTTATGGAGTAGCCAGGTCTTTTGTTTCATTTCTTGATGATTTTTCTAGAAAAGTATGGGTTTACTTTGGGAAGTCCAAAGATGAAACTTTTGATAGGTTTCAAAGTTGGAAATCTCTTGTTGAGAAGCAGTCTGGAAAGAAAGTGAAGATTCTTCGTTCAGATAATGGTGGTGAATTCACTTCTCAAAAATTCATCAAATTTTGTGAGTCCGAGGGAATCAAAAGACACTACACCACACTAGGAGACCCTCGGTCAAATGGGGTTGCAGAGAGAATGAATCAGACTTTGTTGGAAAGAACTCGTTGCTTACGATTGACTGCGGGATTAAATAAGAGATTTTGGGCAGTAGCATTATCTACGGTGGTTTTCCTTATCAACCACACACCTTCTACTGCCATATATACGAAGATTCCTGAAGAAGTATGGAAGGGAGAGTTTGTATCATATTCCTTTCTCAGAGTGTTTAGTTGTCCAGCTTACGTGCATGAGAGCAAAGGGAAGTTGGATCCAAGATCGCGGAAGTGTATTTTTCTTTGCTATAAGAAAGGAATTAAGGGTTGTAGGTTGTGGTGTCCTACTACCCAGAAGACTGTTACTAGCAGGCATGATACATTTGATGAGAAGGCTATGTTGAAGGTGGAGCCCTCTTCTTTAGTTAATGATGATGTTGAGAGGACAAATTCAGAATGCCAAACACAAGATAGATCATCAGACTTCCATATGAGTAAAAATGATGATTCCAATGGCACCGTGGTTGATAGGGAAGAGACAGAAGATCAATCTCAAGGTAGAGCTCAAATTCAGACTCGGCCAACGAAAGAGAAGAAAAGACCTACATGGCTTGATGATTTTGTGGGGTTAAGCATTGAAGATATTGACTTTGATGACATGGCAGCTGATGCATTAAGCATATTTTATAATGAACCATGAGACTACAGAGATGTCATTTGTAACAACCCGTATTTTGATAACATGTTATAACAATAAATCTAGCCAGAATTAAATTTATAATAAGAACCAAGGGAATCAGGTTGTGCCATTGCATTCATCTAGGAATTCTGCATGAAATCGAGTCCGAGTTTTCGAAAATCGGAGTCCGTATGACCAAGTTATGGCTCCCCAAAGTTTCAGAAATTTTCAGAGTTCAAAACAGTTCGAATTCGAGTTCAAATTCAAATTTCAAAACCCAGACAGACTGGGCGGGAAATTTCCCGCCCAGCACCCCAGGTCGATTGGGGAGTCGACTGGGCAGCCGATACCCCCAGGACCAGGTCGACTGCGCAGTCGACTTGGGTGTCGACCTGGTCCCTGAACCTGGTTTGGGCCTGGTTGCTCCTGCTTGACCCTGTTGGCTTGTTTGAGGGCCTATGACGATTTTTGGCGGTTCAGATCGATTCTAGGGTTTATCCTATGGCCTAAACTAGTTGTTGCAACTATAAAAATACCCTAAGACCTAGGCTAATCCACAAAAAATCTTTCTAACACCATTATGCTAAGTCTCCTCTTGAACCATGGCCGCCACCTCCAACTTGAAGCTTAAACATTCAAACTAGATCCAAATCGAAGGCCAACATTTCTACAAACATTCAAGGGAATATATCAACATCTCAACAATGATCATACGACAATTTCTGTTCTTAGTTCTCAAAAACTACGATCTGTAAGCCCCAGTTACTCTTAGATCTAAACTCTAAACTTAATATGGACATGTGTAAATTGAAGTTGAACATAAACATGATAACTACTTGAGACCTACTCTTGTATATCTTTGATCTATGACTATTCCTTTTTGATCTATTATTTTAGATCTACTCTTGTTCACCCTAGATCTATTCACCTTGAACCTAGTACCGTTCATATTGAACCTTGATTTGTGGAATACTGATAAGAACTTGATTTAGAGGCATGTTCATGTCATAACCTAAACCCTATCATTATTTTAACATGCCTGTGATGTTGTGATGTTGAAATTATTGCTAGTCACAAGTTTAGGATTATCATCTTATTTCATTTATTGCTATGTTTATCACCCTATTTCATATGCCAGTGATGTTATGATCATATCTCAAGTTACACCATGCTTGCCTTGAAATCACCTTTGCCACTTTATACCCATCCTTGTTATGTTATTCCCTAGTTACGTCTATTGCCTTGATTCGAATTCACGAGCGTTGGGGATGCGATTTGGGTAGTTTAGGAAAACCTGAATTTAGTATGAACTTGAAAACATGAATATCGTTATAACTTGAGCTTGGAAAGGAATATGAACTTGACATGAAATTATACTTGAAAATATGAATTTGGGACATGACACTTAGATAACTTGAACGTGGCCAACTCGAGGTTGGGTAGAGTTTGCAGTATAAATCTGCCCGTAACCGCCCGGCGAATCCAGTAACTGCAAACAATAGGACCCAATGTGAGTAGTTGGTCATATCGCACTCGAAACTCGAGGTTAGACTAGGTTATGGTGTAAAACTGCCCGGACCCGCCCGACACATCCAGTAACCATAACCAAGTCTAATGTGAGAGGTTAGGGGTGCATTAAGTAAATTAATGCCACTGGATAGGGTTAAGTCATGGACCACTTGAATATACTTAACCAATTTGACACGTTGATTTGATAGGGTTAAGTCATGAACCGCTTGAACACACTTAACCAACCTGACACATGATTCGTAGGACTAAGTCTTGAACTAGAATGACACACTTAGTCAATTTGACATGACACGTAGATGGGGTTAAGTCTCGATTTTAAATGACAACTTAACCTGCTGAACGAAACCCTAGTTACGCGGTCCTTTTCAGCAGTAACCCACTAGATGTATCACGGTACCCTGGGACTTGGCAGGGTGGGGCACGATTGCTGGGCTGATTGTAAGCGACCAGAACAACGGCTGAGTTGGTGTGCCATTGTAGGTTCAGGCGGACTAGGGTCGTGCACTTAGTCCAGAGTTTGAAAAGCAGGCATTGGGCATCAGTAGGATTATCTGTGCATTCTTGATTCGTGTCGGTGGTTGGCACCCTAGGGCTTGATACACCCTATGGTGGACCTAGCACAGGTGACTACATTCGTGATAGGGCCGTATGACACAGACACACGACGAGCTAGACTTGTAGGGAGCCGATCGATTAGATCATACCGTTGGACCTCGAATTGGGTCACTTCGCGATATTGGGCCATGGGATTATTTCTTGATTTATAGTTGACACGGGATTAGTATACCAGTATAGTTGGTATGGCGAACCTTGAATACGCAATGTTAGACTTGAGTTATCTTGTTAGCTTAGTTATCATATCAGACTTATCATCATTCTTATGTTTAATTCCAGTTTATTCATGTCTTGTTAACTTTACTAGTTTCTATGTAGATAGTCACTAGGGCTTACCAGTCTTTTTGACTGACCCGTTTTCTTTCGCCTCTTTGTCTTTCGTTCCCCCCCCCCTAGGTTCTCAGGGAGGAAACTCTAGCTCTTAGCTTGGACTTTGCTTGCTTTCTGACAGCTCATGTACGGTTTGGTCTTGAGCTATGCTATGGCTGCACTCATGCACTTTTTGGGGAATAATATTTTACTTATGTTGTTTTAAGTACTTTGCTTCTTTAGAACTTGATGTAATGAAATAATGACTTGGCATTTTGATGTAAGAGGTTTTGACTCTATTTTTCAGTAATGAGATTTGGTTTTAAAGTTTATATCCGCTGCGTTATATACTTATGTTGTTTTAAGTACTTTGATGTAAGAGGTTTGACTCTATTTTTCAGTAATGAGATTTGGTTTTAAAGTTTATATCCGCTGCTTTATATACTTATGTTGTTTTAAGCATTTTGATGTAAGAGGTTTTGACTCTATTTTTCAGTAATAATATTTTACTTATGTTGTTTTAAGTACTTTGCTTCTTTAGAACTTGATGTAATGAAATAATGACTTGGCATTTTGATGTAAGAGGTTTTGACTCTATTTTTCAGTAATGAGATTTGGTTTTAAAGTTTATATCCGCTGCTTTATATACTCTATTTTATCTATGTTCTGTCTTGTGTTATCTCTGTGCCTGTTTACTAGATAATACCCCTCCAAAACTAGGGCATTCCCTTTGTGAGTGACCCTAGCGGAGGTGGGGTGTTACATTTGGTATCAGAGCTGAAGGTTACCGGATCAGATAAAAGATTTGAAAAATTATTTTCAAAACGGTTTTAAAAGAAGCATTTTTCAAAAGAAATTTTTTGTTTTAATGGCATATTCCCCAAAGCCATATGCACTATCTTTTTTTTCTCTGTTTGAGTCCTTGTTTCCTTCTTTCTTAAGTCTCTGGGGCTCCTGGCTCTCTGGGAGGTAACCTCATCGAAGGGCGAAGTAGTGCCCGATTCCCATATATAGCCGTAGTAGTTTCACTTGCGGCCAGTTTTCTTTCAAGCTTTGTAGGGTTTTCTGTACGATGGAGGCAGCTTTCGAGAGATTTGTCAACATGATTACACAAGGAAGAGGATGAGGAGTTTGGCTAAGGGGCACAACCCAAGGATGAGGAATTCATGGATATGGACTTGGCTCACGAAGGAGGAAGGAATTATAAAGCCTAAGACAAGAGGAAGTACTTTTACTAGGATATAATAGGGCATATAATTAAGGACAAAGGACAAGATTTTTAAAAGGGCAAGTACATGCTTTCACCACTAAGCGTACCTAGGAGAAAGGTAGTAAAGTTCTGTTGGAGGAGTCTAGTTTTTCTGTTCGTACTCTTTCTTTTGGTTTTAGCGCCTCGCATTTGATCATGTCTGCTTCAATAGTTGAATCTCTGCACCTTAGTATAGTAGAAGGTCCCTAATAGTCTCAGATCCAAATTGGTGGTTCGGCCCGTTTACCTTTGGTTTACAGGGATTTGAGAACAACCACATTAAGTGTCGAGTTTAAGCGTAATGCTTATGTTTTGGTTCCATGAGGTATGAGGCTGGTTGGCTAGTAATTCTGAAAGTTAGACTTTTTGACATGCCTTGGAAATACCCTTGAGATTTCGTGTGATCCTAAAAGGATCGGTTAGGCTTAGCTATCTAGAATTGCTTAATACATTGATCGACGATTTTCTATCCGTTAGAATAGTCCATGAGTACGCAGATGTATCCAGTTGAATTTGGAAGGCCAGTTAACCGATTAACAATTGGTTAAGGTACAGTGGAGTGAAGCTCAAGAAGATGCGACTTAAGAGACTGTAGACTAGATACATGCATCATACCCTTTTTCTTAAGGGTATATCCTTTCTCTAGGAGTTTTATTCCTACTTTTTTCTAGCTTTTTGGGTATATCCTCTAGGACGTATCATCAATCCTATCTTGAGAACCTTAGGTAGAATCCTATGAATGTAAACATGTATTTGAAACATGTTATGCTTGATGTTTGCGAATGGTTGCAAGTGGTTGCAAGTGATTGCTCGTGGTTGCATAACACACATTAGGCACTAGATCGGCTCAGACACATTTTCATATTGCATATGCATGAGTGTTTATACTTATTTATGGATGAAATTGAATGTGTTATCATATGAATGTTGCATATGGATGAATGTTTGTGCACACATGTAGTGCTTACGTGACTAGGATTATTTGCATACATGTTGGATTCATGACACTAAACATATTTTGCATTAGAAAGATCAATCAGGCCTGATCATTTGCATTAGATAAGGAACATATACACACACTTTCTGCATATGTTCATACAGCATTAGAAATCTCTTAAGGACAATGTTTTGCTTGTGGATGATGTTTTGAGTAGATGGATGATGGATGGTAGGATACGTTCTTCCTAACTTAGAGATTTCGGGGACGAAATCCTTTAAGGAGGGGAGAATGTAACAACCCGTATTTTGATAACGTGTTATAACCATAAATCTAGGCAGAATTAAATTTTAAAATAAGAACCAAGGGAAACGGGTTGCACCATTGCGTTCGTCTCGGAATTCTGCATGAAATCGAGTCCGAGTTTTCGAAAATCGGAGTCAATATGACCAAGTTATGGCTCCCCAAAGTTTCAGAAATTTTCAGAGTTCAAAACAGTTCGAATTCGAGTTCAAAATCGAATTTCAAAACCCAGACAGACTGGGCGGGAAATTTCCCGCCCAACACCCCAGGTCGACTGGGGAGTCGACTGGGCAGTCGACACCCCCAGGACCAGGTTGACTGCGCAGTCGACTTGGGTGTCGACCTGGTCCCTGAACCTGGTTTGGGCCTGGTTGCTCCTGCTTGACCCTGTTGGCTTGTTTGAGGGCCTATGACGATTTTTGGCGGTTCAGATCGATTCTAGGGTTTATCCTATGGCCTAAACTAGTTGTTGCAACTATAAAAACACCCTACGACCTAGGCTAATCCACAACAAATCTTTCTAACACCATTATGCTAAGTCTCCTCTTGAACCATGGCCGCCGCCTCCAACTTGAAGCTTAAACATTCAAACTAGATCCAAATCGAAGGCCAACGTTTCTACAACAATTCAAGGGAATATATACATCTCAACAACGATCCTACGACAATTTCTGTTCTTAGTTCTCAAAAACCACGATCTATAATCCCTAGTTACTCTTAGATCTAAACTCTAAACTTAATATGGACATGTGTAAATTGAAGTTGAACATAAACATGATAACTTCTTGAGACCTACTCTTGTATATCTTTGATCTATGACTATTCCTTTTTGATCTATTATTTTAGATCTACTCTTGTTCAACCTAGATCTATTCACCTTAAACCTAGTACCGTTCATATTGAACCTTGATTTGTTGAATACTGATAAGAACTTGATTTAGGGGCCTGTTCATGTCATAACCTAAACCCTATCATTATTTTAACATGCCTGTGATGTTGTGATGTTGAAACTATTGCTAGTCACAAGTTTAGGATTATCATCTTATGTCATTTATTGCTATGTTTATCACCCTATTTCATATGCCAGTGATGTTATGATCATATCTCAAGTTACACCATGCTTGCCTTGAAATCACCTTTGCCACTTTATACCCATCCTTGTTATGTTATTCCCTAGTTACATCTACTGCCTTGATTCGAATTCACGAGCGTTGGGGATGCGATTTGGGTAGTTTAGGAAAACCTGAATTTAGTATGAACTTGAAAACATGAATATCGTTATAACTTGAGCTTGGATAGGAACATGAACTTGACATGAAATTATACTTGAAAATATGAATTTGGGACATGACACTTAGATAACTTGAACGTGGCCAACTCGAGGTTGGGTTGAGTTTGCAGTATAAATCTTCCCGGAACCGCCCGGCGAATCCAGTAACTGCAAACAATAGGACCCAATGTGAGTAGTTGGTCATATCGCACTCGAAACCCGAGGTTAGACTAGGTTATGGTGTAAAACTGCCCGGACCCGCCCGACACATCCAGTAACCATAACCAAGTCTAATGAGAGAGGTTAGGGGTGCATTAAGTAAATTAATGCCACTGGATACGGTTAAGTCATGGACCACTTGAATATACTTAACCAATTTGACACGTTGATTTGATAGGGTTAAGTCATGAACCGCTTGAACACACTTAACCAACCTGACACATGATTCGTAGGACTAAGTCTTGAACTAGAACGACACACTTAGTCAATTTGACATGACACGTAGATGGGGTTAAGTCTCGATTTTAAATGACAACTTAACCTGCTGAACGAAACCCTAATTACGCGGTCCTTTTCAGCAGTAACCCACTAGATGTATCACGGTACCCTGGGACTTGGCAGGGTGGGGCACGATTGCTGGGATGATTGTAAGCGACCAGAACGACGGCTAAGTTGGTGCGCCATTGTAGGTTCAGGCGGACTAGGGTCGTGCACTTAGTCCGGAGTTGAAAAAGCAGGCATTGGGCATCAGTAGGATTATCTGTGCATTCTTGATTCGTGTTGGTGGTTGGCACCCTAGGGCTTGATACACCCTATGGTGGACCTAGCACAGGTGACTACATTCGTGATAGGGCCGTATGACACAGACACACGACGAGCTAGACTTGTAGGGAGCCGATCGATTAGATCATACCGTTGGACCCCGAATTGGGTCACTTCACGATATGGGGCCAAGGGATTATTTCTTGATTTATAGTTGACACGGGATTAGTATACCAATATAGTTGGTATGGCGA
Organism: Allium sativum; assembly: GCA_030737875.1. Classification (NCBI taxonomy): domain Eukaryota; kingdom Viridiplantae; phylum Streptophyta; class Magnoliopsida; order Asparagales; family Amaryllidaceae; genus Allium; species Allium sativum. The sequence goes on from CM060926.1 coordinate 538,584,690, forward strand.
ACCTTTAATAAGCAATGTTAGACTTGAGTTATCTTGTTAGCTTAGTTATCATATCAGACTTATCATCATTCCTGTGTTTAATTCCAGTTTATTCATGTCTTGTTAACTTTACTAGTTTCTATGCTGATAGTCACTAGGGCTTACCAGTTTTTTTGAATGACCCGTTTTCTTTCGCCTCTTTGTCTTTCGTTCCCCCCCCAAGGTTCTCAGGGAGGAAACTCTAGCTCTTAGCTTGGACTTTGCTTGCTTTCTGACAGCTCATGTACGGTTTGGTCTTGAGCTATGCTATGGCTGCACTCATGCACTTTTTGGGGAATAATATTTTACTTATGTTGTTTTAAGTACTTTGCTTCTTTAGAACTTGATGTAATGAAATAATGACTTGGCATTTTGATGTAAGAGGTTTTGACTCTATTTTTTAGTAATGAGATTTGGTTTTAAAGTTTATATCCGCTGCTTTATATACTCTATTTTATCTATGTTCTGTCTTGTGTTATCTATGTGCTTGTTTACTAGATAATACCCCTCCAAAACTAGGGAATTCCCTTTGTGGGTGACCCTAGCGGAGGTGGGGTGTTACACCATTAGTTCATTTGATAGCTCCAGTTGATTAGTAGAAATGGAGGAGGAGATTGAGTCTTTACACAAGAATCACACTTGGGATTTAGTGCCACTTCCTTCCGACATGAGAGCAATTGAATATAAATGGATCTACAAGGTGAAAGATGGCGGCAATGGTGACTTGAGGCATAAAGCAAGATTAGTGGCGAACAGCTATATTCAGAAGAAAGATGTGGAGTTTCATGATACTTTTTCTCCAGTTAGACACACTTCCATTCTCATTATTTTGGCATTGGTTGCTCACTTCGACATGGAGTTGGAACAACTAGATGTCAAGATAGCATTCTTGCATGGTGACCTTGAGGAGGACATTTACCTACAACATCCAGAGTGGTTCATTGATAGCAGCAGGCCAGGTCATGTTTGTAAACTTAACAAATCTTTTTATGGATTAAAACAGTCTCCTAAACAGTGGTATAAGAAATTGGATAAGTTTATGATCTCACATGGTTACCCTAGAAGCTTTAAGGACCAATGTGTCTATTTTAAAATGTAATGATGACATCATCTATTTGTTATTTATGTTGATGATATGTTGATAGCTTCTAAGAGCATGTCTAAAATTTCGGAGTTGAAGATGGAGCTCAATAAGGAATTTGAGATGAAAGATTTGGGAAACGCACAGAGAATTTTGGGGATGGAGATTCAGAGTGATAGAAAGCAAAGAGTTTTGAGGCTTACTCAAACTCAATACATTGAGAAAGTCCTATCTCGATTCGGTATGGAGAAGTTAAACCGGTGGCTACTGATCCATTAGGCTCTCAATTCAAGCTTTCCAGAGATATGTGTCCCACATCGGAAGAAGACAAAAGGGATATGTGTAATATTCCTTATTCTTATGCGGTTGGAAGCCTTATGTATGCTATGGTATGCATAAGGCCTGATTTAGCTCATGTAGTTGGTGTTGTTAGCAGATACATGTCTAACCCAGGTAAAACTCATTGGCAAGCAATAAAGTGGATTCTAAGATATTTGAGGGGAACTTCTGATGTCGGCTTGTTGTTTGGAGGTAGTGACATAACTCTATGGGGTTATTGTGATTCAGATTATGCTGGCGATAGAGATGGTAGAAAATCAATTTCAGCCTATGCTTGTACACTTGGCATAGGCCCGATTTCTTGGAGATCCAAGCTACAATCCGTTGTAGCTTTATCAATTACAGAGGCAGAGCTAATTTCTATTGTGGAAGCAACTAAGGAAGGATTGTATTTGTTGCAGCTTTTGGATGATTTATTAATGATGTAGAATACTGTAGAGTTGTTTTCAGATAGTCAAAGCGCCATTCATCTTTTGGAAAATCAACCCTATAGCTCGCGGACAATGCATATTGATGTTAGGAGTTACTTTCTCATGCTCGAAGAAAAGAGAAATAAGATAAAGCTGTTGAAGATCCACACAAATGACAATCCATCTGACATGCTAACAATGTCAGTTCCAAAAGACAAGTTTGTGCATTGCTCAAACTTGGTTGGTGTGGTACGCGCAACTTAGCACCATGGGACGCTGACCCAATAACCATTTTTGGTGATAGATGAATATATTTAATTGAGGTGGAGTGTTAAATTTGGGCGACTGAAATATATAAATGAGAATACATTATTTGTTTCCGTAATCAAGTTAAATATGAGAAACAAATTAATATGGAGAAGGTAATTGATTTAAAGACTCAATCAAGAGTTGGTGTGGTGAGAGAGGCATTAATTGTTTAATAATCAAGCCAAACATGGGAAACAAATTAATTGATTTGGAGAATCAATCAAGAATTTATATAGGTGGGAACAAAGTAAATGTGCAAGATTTGTGGTGAATCAAATCAAGGAAATTCCAAAACATCTTCATCCTTTTATTATAGAATTCTCCTCCTATATATATGAAGCCATTTACTCACTTTTGGATGATAAGAAGATATATCTCTCCATATTATTCCTCAATAAGATCCCTATTTCTGCCTTTATAGGGTAAGAATTTGTATTGAGTTTTGTTGTAATTCTTCTCATTTTATAACCTTCTTTTGAAGTAAAGTAATAAAGGTTATTGGGTCCGTGGACGTAGGCAAAGTCAAACCAAGTTAAATTTGTGTGTACTTTCCTCTCTTTTATGTTTTTGTTTTCTCTGTAATTTATGCCATTTGATTTTATTTTATTTTTGGCATTGTTGAGAATGTTGACAGACTAGATCACTGGGTTTATTCGTTTTCTACTGCCCAAATCTCTGATTCTGCACTGCAGCAACAATATATAAAAAATAATGATTTTTTTCTTTAAGAAATTACGACTTGGAAATTAAGATAGCAGACCTTTACTTCAAGAAATAATGGTTGTTTACTGGATTTGAATTTAATCGTCAACAATGATATCCATGGACAAATAGTCATGTCCGTTGTGCCTAAATGATAACTACTACGAAAAATGCTTCTGTCCTCTTATAAACCAAAGAAAATCCCCTGTACCCAAAACTCACTATCCTCCATGTACCCAACCAATCAGGACCGCCCGATTTCTACCTTTTGCAATTAACCTTTTTTTAATTTTTGACTTAGTTGCAAAAATGTAAAAATTAAAGTCTCTGATTGGTTGGGTCCAGAGGAACAGGGAATTTTAGGGATAGACGATTTGATCTCCTTATAAACAAACATCTCATGTTTCTGAACGAATACAAATTTCTTTTCATTTTCTTTCTGTTGCTGGAATTATCAAATAAGTATCATTATAAAAAACTTGAAACGACCCAAACTCGCCCTTACGGGAAAGCCCAGATTGAGTTGAGAACATGATAAATCACAACACAAACAGAAGAACATTTGCTTATTACACCAATTTCATCAGAGTACAAGAATAAATCAGAGTTTGAATAAATATTATACATCAGAAAAATATCAAAGATTTAAATTACATTTAAATACATAACAGCGGAAAAATAATACAAAACACAATGAAAGAGATACACGGATACAGAGCTTTTTGAATATTGTTCCAACTGTAAACCAGGATCTTGTGAATATAAATATGCAAAACCAAAACTGCTAGCTGCCCATGTAGAGAATAGGGGCACCTAGAGTTTAGGTTAAAACAATAAACTCCAAGTCAGTCACGTGACTGTTGTGAGAACTAAAACAGTTATTAAATCTTTACTTTAAAATAAAGTAAATCAAGGGACCACGCCGTATAACACGGAACGGGATTCCTCCCAAGAATATCAGTGCATAAAACAAACAGCGCAATGCTTTTGAAAAAAAAATAAAGCTATTATAACACTCAGGTCCTATCACACAATGCAACGCAAGACAAAGGATAGAATTTTACCTTATAATAGACCAAAAATTGGCTCTAACACCCAAATTAGATATGAATTCAACAAAATAGAATCAAAAAGCAAATAAGAACACGCAATTTATAGTGGTTCAGCGTTAACGAGCCTATGTCCACTTTGTTTTCTTTTATTTGATGATTTTGGATATGAATACAGCAATGATTCTCACTCAACCTCGAAATTACAATGTATAAATTCACTCTAATCTCTCAAAAATGGGCTTTAAGAGATGATTTTGATCTGAATATGATTGTGGAATTCGGCTATGGAGGAAGTATGGACTGAGAATTTGCCAAAAGATCCTTTAAAATGCCTCTAGGTGGTGTATTTATAGGTGAAAAATCTCCTCGAAGTGGCTCCGGTTCGGAATTGCGTGGCATCCATCCCTTAAGAGTCGGGTTCGGAAGCTCTAAGATGGCTACAACACATTGGTCTAGCAGGAGTTCATGGGAGAAATGGTCAGATCTTTTCCGAGCCTTCAGGGGATATGCGCAGCAACGACTACAGATTTAAAGGAGAAAGGGGGTTCAGATCGGAGCCTCCGATCTGATCCGGTTTAGCCTACTTGTTGTTCCTTGATGCTGCTGACTTACTCATCCGATCCGAACTATTGGGCTTGCTTGCTTTCTTCTGTTGCCACTGGAGTGTTCCTCCGAACCCATTCGCTAAAGCCACTTGTTATCCTGTGGTATTGCTGATCCGATCTGATGTAATAAGGCTATTGTTGTATCTCTCCGATCCGATCTGAGGAAGTGTCTGCGCTCTTGATCTTTATTTACGTCCTGCACTATCTTTCTCCGATCTGATCCGATTGGTGTCCTTCTCACTATTTGCTCTTTGTGTAGACTAGTTCACAAAGTGGGCTAACATTTTGCCCCTCGAAGTACACTCTTATCGGAGATAAAGTGTGCTTCGAAGCGATTTATGGGACATCATTTGAACCAGAGTCATCAAATAATTGCCTTCGGTTCAGATTCCGATCCGGACGAATATCCTTCGGTGGCACATCCGAGCAGATACATCGAATCAACTCCCCTATGGATCAACGGGCCATAAGGTCTTAATGGGCTAAACTTCCAGTCCGAACGGGCTGAGAAAAATTGGGAATACGAGTAGTCACTGCGATTTCATATAAATACCTTCCTCATCTCCCTCTTCCTCTTCCTTCTTTATTATTTTCTTCCAACGAAATTTGCATCAAAGCCCCTGGAATTTTAAAAACTCCGAAACTCTCTCGTTTTAATCCCCAAATCCAACACAAACACATAGGTAGGTTTAAAATCTCGAATCACTTTGCTGTAATCGATGTCGATTTAGATTTGTGGTAAAACTGGATGATTTAAACCTGGTGTGTGTTTAATTCCAATGCCGCCACCCTCTCTCTCTTCGCCATCGTCGTTGGTGGCTCTTGTCACCACCTCGAGGCGTTGAAAGGAAGAGTTTGGGTTTTACAAAACATTTAAGCACGTAAGTGCCTGGACTCGGTTGGGTTTTGTGAAATTGAGTCAGGTTCAACGAGATGGAGAAGGAAGGAGATGAAAGGGAAGAGAGGAGCTGGGATCGGTTCGGATGGAGAAGCGTTGAAGTGAAAGAAAAGGAGAGGTGTTCACATAACCGGATCGGGTCAGGGCAACAGAAAAGCAAAAAAGAGGAAACGAAACGCACTTAACTGGATCGGATGGTGTTTACGAGACCGGATCGGATCGGAGCAGAGAAAAGCAAAAAAGAAGGGGGAAACAAAACTCACCTATTCGGATCGGATGGTAATAAGAGACAAAGAAAAGAATGATTACTCAAACTGATCTGATCCGCTCCGAAAGTCTTCATCCGAGCCGATCCGGTTCACCTCACTGTCCGATCGAAACTTGACCTTTCCCTCCGATCCGATCCCAATGCAGATGTCCGAACCGAACCGAAATAGCCTAACTTAGTGTGTAAGACTTTTTTTCAACTATCTTAATAAATGCTTGACATATCCTTCAACTTGACGAACAGATAGGATAGCGCCTTTCGAACATGACAAATATCAAGAACCATTCTGAACATTATTGCTTCCTTGGCCCTTTACATTATGCTTTCATGTATTTACTTTGCATCTCTGTCACACGTAGCACACACTTTAGTTCACATACACACACGGGGGACACGGGCAACTTTACTCTAATCCCTTCCATTGTTTCTTCAATAGTCTAGCGATCATGGTCGAAAGACGCTCTTCTAGATTAGCAAAGAAGATGGAAATGGCAGAAACTCCTGAGAAATATACGCTCGATGACATATCTTCTCCTTCAGATCCTGAATGGGATGACGAGGGCTCAGATTATGAAATAAGAACGCGTAACAACGAGACATCTTCGGACAGCGAAGTCTCTCTGGGCTATGAGGAGGAAGGAGGGATTGGAGATTACCGAGGTCCTGACGAATTCGAGTCTGCAATTATCTTGGAATCACCTACAGACTCTGTTGAATCAACGATCGACGATGATAGACTTGCTCGCATATGTCTAAAGCACGGTATACTAAGAAGGGATACTCTGGTGCCGTCGAAAACTGACCGTCCTCACAGTCCTCCAGAAGGATTTATGGCTATTACCCGATTGATGTGCATGGTCAGGGCTATCCCACCATTTTCCCCTTTTGTTGTCGACTTCCTAAGACAGATGCGGATTGCCCCCATGCAGCTGCATCCCAACTCCTATGCTTACTTATATACCTTATATGTAGCATACCGCGAGATCTTAGATACAGAGCTCACTTTTGATAACATTCATTTCTTTTATAACTTCAAGCATCGGACTCGAGAAACTCCTTCTTTCTCTTACTTCGAATCAGTCCCAAAAAGGAAAATAATTTCAGCGCCGTTCAGCAGCAAGGCCGGCGATTCCATGCTGGAAAGGTTTTATATAAGACAACAACCGGGATGTGCTAGAAGATGGATAAAATCAAGTAAAGTATTGGTTTTCTAGATCTCAACTCTGAGTGTTCACGACAATACATTAATCCGTTTTCTTTTTGTTTGCAGTTGATAATCCCAAAAAAATATCGGATCAGGTGTATTTTAATCGGATGCATCAGCTCATTAATGGTGACCAGAAATTTCTAACTATCGATGAGGTCCTCAAGGATGAATCCCTTCATCACCACGGGCTACTGGCCATTACCCATAGCATAGGTCGCGGGTCAGGTCCATATGTATATATCCCTTCAGTGGATGTAATTCCAAAAATGGGCGAGAGCTCGAAAACCCCCATCATACCACTTCGAACTTCACCTTCTCCATCTTCGACTCAAGACGATGAGATGGCCAACATACCCGAAAAGCACCGAGAAGAGTACATCGTCCCTGGGGAGGCTATTTCTCCTGAGAAATCACCATCTCCTAAAGAACAGCCAACAGACGCTCCCCAAGGAGGTGCCCTTACTGCTGATGATCCTACATTCCAGGGCTTGGGAGATCTCCCGCTTCCCGATACTATTTACACTTCCGAGAATTTTGGCACAAATCCTTTAGTTTTTACTTCTTCAGAGGAGACTACTCCTATCAAGGCCAAAGAGCCCACTCGCACTGGCTTGGCCTCAGACTCTGGTTTGTCGGAGGGGGGGTGGACACCACTTAGGATGCACTTAACACAATAGCACCCCACTTCACAGCACTTACTTCTTACGAGAATATTGATTTTGAAGTCCGCTTGTATTGTTGCGCAGGTACAATGTCTCGTGCTCACTATGATATCAGGAAACTACGCCGCAGCATGACTAGGCCCCCTCACGATGTTGAGCATGATCGCCGCGAAAGCCGCGGTAGAGAGGATAGAAGGCCTTATGACTCTTATCATTCGCGGACCTCACGCTCTTGCTCTCCCGTTCGGTCAGATCCAGAGCGATACAAAAGTCACCAAGGTTGTCGAGGAGATGACATGTCGCAGCCAAAAGATCAAACCTATTCTCAAGAAAAATGCGGTAGGGAAAGAAGCCCGCCAAAAGATACCAGTTCGCGAGACAAGCGTAAGGTTCCTGCTAAGCGACCTAGGAAGGGTGAGGAGGCCATCGTGCCCTCCACACGTAAGGATACCGAGCTAACATTCCCGCACCTCCATCATTAGATGCTGAAACTGCAGTTAAGCGGGCATATCTGGAGGAGCAGTTTCCCGAACACTACTTTGAGAACCTGACTTTCTTACCCGCTCTTGAACCTATTTCCTTGAGGTGGGCAGACAAGGCCAAAGAAAAAAATTACATAGTTGAAAAAAATATTCGGAGATGTTCAAGTATTCGCGTAACCTTTCCAGAATCATCCGAACTCTAATCACGGATACCGACTCAATGAAAAAGACTGCAGAAGATGACGCAAAGGCGTTGAAAAATTTGGGGAAAGACCATGAGGATACATAGGCCCAACTTGCTATCGCTCAACGGGATGCTGCTAGTTACAAGCAACAATTTGAAGATCTACAAAAACGTTATCATGACTTGCTCGAGTCTCATAGTCAAGAGCGCTCAGAGCTGAAGAAGCAAGCAGAAGACGCTAAGTCGGATAACGCCAAAATGCAACTTGCTTACGCTGCTCTTGAGAGAGAAAAGGCCGAGTTAGCTAGGAAGAACGCCGAATTGGAGAAGAAGAATGATGACTTGGCTTCCAAGTTGATGGAGGCCGAGAACAGGGCTGCCCTAGTGGAGGGTAATGTTGAAAGTGTCATCGAGTCGGCCGAAGAGTCCCGCAAGCAGCTGGCAGAGGCACATGAGGATGTGCAGGGTTTCAGTGTATTAATGATCGAATTTTTTGCACATATAATTCGTTACCGAAACATCTCTTGGATCGAAGATTATCCGACTACCTTGGTTCATGTGTGGAGCCAAATCATTGAATGGGAGAAGGAAGAACTCAAGGTAAATTATGTCGATGAAGACCAGCTCATGGAAATATATCTAAGAGATGATGGGCCGACACGTCTGGCTGAGGGGCGTCGCCTCATCGCTGCTGCTATGGAGGAGGAAAAGCGGAAGGCTAAACAAAAGGACATCTTGGAGGCTGGTTCTTCTTCCACAGCCGCTGAAACTTCTGAAGTAGAGGGATATGACCCCGAAAACCCGGCGATCCCTCAAGCATCTCTTTTATCCCCTATTCCTGAGACGGTGTTAGAGACGGCAGTTACTCCAGCTGAGAAATCATCAGAAGGTATTTCTACCTTTTCACCCCAATTCGTCAAAGCTGTCTCCACTTTCCATCACATAATTGGGCAATCGATGAGGGACCCTTTATTTTCTCCCGAGTTGATAACTGTTGCTTCTCATTCTGTAGGTGCTGAACCATCCGAGAAGTCAGACGTGCCTCAGGGGACCCCCGCCGGAACAGAATCCACGGAGAAGGCTGAAGGAGAAAAGGATGAGGCTGATGCTCCTCATGATGACGAAATGATAGCCGCCTTGAAGGACGGCGGCGACAATGAGGGACATAAGGAAGACCTGAGGTGGCTATAGTTGGGGAGTCAAAAAGCACCGATGACATCACTTTAGCTGCATTGAAAGCCAAACAAGACAAACGTATGCAGCATAAAGTTGAAGACCTGGACCCCGAAAGCCTTAAGCCTCTCGCAATGGTGGATGCTGGATCAAGGTTAGTTGTTAAGCTTTCGACTAGGTCTATTACAGAAGAGCTTTCTAAAAAGTCTTCTCTTGATTCCAGCGTTCCGACTCCTGAGAAAAAATCAACCGATTCAAGCACTTCAGTCACAGGGAGGAAAAAACCAAGGCGCATTTTAACTGATGCTGAAAGAGAGGCGAAGGATGCTCAGAAGGCTGCTAAAAAATCCAAGTCCACTCCAACATCTAAGTGATGAAGTATTTTGTTTTATTTTAGCATTTTATTGGCCCACATTGTTGCAGCGAGTGTGACCCTCGCATCTTCTTTTTTGCTTGTTTTCCTTGTACAAACTCACACGTTTGTAAATAAAAATAACTTATTTCCTGCAATGTCTGATAATCGTTAGTTCAGCACTTATGTAAAAATACAAAAGCATGTCATACTAAAGTTATGTAATGAAATCATGATGGAGGGGAATATGTGTGTACATGTATGCCCCCAGTCAACCTTGAAAGACTGAGGTGGAACTATTCAAGATTAAATTAAAAAATCCAAATGTCCTCGATTCTCTAACGGGGGTCATATTCCTTTTATCAATGATGCCTGTTCTTTCTGGCATCTTTATACTCTCCTGTCTCATATCCAGGTTAGAGTTTTCGCTGAGGCGGTCTTTCATCTTGATGCACCTTCATGCCTCAGAGGACGTCGTCTTCCCGTCCTTTATACTCTCTCTCGATTCTTGAGAGTTAGAGTTAAGAATGTCGTCTTCCCATTCTTATATGCCTTATTGTACAAACAGTCGTTTTGTTTGTTCCCGCATATACGTCATCTCCAACTTTAATTTAACATTTCGTGTTTCACAGTCATAATAGAGTAATAGTTGAAAATATAAATGATGCAGGAAAGTAAATGACACACGATATTTTTATAGTGGTTCAGCTAAGTCGTAGCCTACATCCACTTTATAATCTTTTGTTCACATAAACAGACTTTCTAAGGCAAGTCGTGCCTTTTTACACAGCTTATAAAAACAAAAGAAATGACATTTCATATTTAGCTCAGATATCGTCGCAAGTGCTGAGCGTTTCAGGCTCTGGGAATCTCTTCACCGTCCACGGTCGTTAGCTTGAATGTTCCTTTATCAAGCTTCCGTTGGATGGCGTACGGTCCTTTCCATTTTGGACCCAACCGAGTTGAAGGCGGGAAGACTCGCTTTAGGACTAGGTCTCCTGGTTCAAAAGTTTTGAGGCGAACCTTTTGGTCATAATAACGTGCCACTTGATGTCGATGTCTTGAGGCACGCAAGTCGGCTTTATCTCTTTTTTCTTCAATCCTACCAAGAGACTCTAGGAGGAGCGCTTTATTCATCGTCGGGTCATAGTACGCGACTCGATGAGAATGGACTTCCAATTCTACCAGGATCACCGCTTCAGACCCAAATGAAAGTGAATAGGGAGTATGGCCAGTAGCCGTCTTAAAGGTCGTCCTGTATGCCCATAAGGCTAATGGCAACTCATCTACCCATCTGCCTTTGGCTTGTTTCAGCCGCTTCTTTAGAATTGATTTAATGACTTTATTTACGGCTTCGACCTGTCCATTTGACTGCGGATGAGCTACTGCAGTGTATCGCTTATCAATTTTGTATTTCTGGCAAAAATTTCTGAATTCTACGCTGTCAAACTGCGTCCCATTATCAGTTATGATGGTCTTCAGTATCCCAAATCGACAAATAATGTTTCTTACTACAAAACTGATCACATTCCTTGCCGTGATGGTTGTTAGAGGTTCAGCTTCCACCCACTTCGTGAAGTAATCCACGGTAACGATCGCATACTTGGCTCCTCCTCTGGCAATGGGCAGCACTCCAATAATGTCAATTCCCCACATGGCAAATGGCCATGGACTTACCATTGACTTGAGCTGAGTCGGAGGCGCTCTAGAAACTTTGGCATATCTTTGACATATGTCGCATCGTCGTGAATAAGCAGTCGCGTCTTTGTTCATGGTAGGCCAGAAATATCTGTACTGTAACACTTTCTTTGCTAAGGTTTGGCCCCTAATGTGATCTCCATACTCACCTTCATGCACCTCTTATAGTACACGTTTAATGTCGTCGTGTGCGATACACCATAGCAGGGGCATCGAAAACTCTTGGCGATAAAGGACGTCGTCCTGTAAAACGTATCTAGTGGCCTTACGTCTTACGGCTCGTCTTTCACTCTTTTCCAACGGGAGGGTTCCATTTTTGAGGAAATTCTTAATTGATGTCATCCAGGATTCTTTTTCTGGTTCAACTTCCAGGGCTAGCTCTGTTTCCATTAGATCGAAACTTGGCAAATCCAACACCTCTATCGAAACCATTTCGGATTCTTTAAGACTATCTGAACTTGCTAGCTTCGCAAACGATCTGCTTTCTGATTTTCTGCTCTCGGAATGTGTGTTATGCTATAATGCTCCAAATCTTCCAACAATTCTTTTACCTTCTTGAGGTAAGTGATGAGTCGAGGTCCTTTAGCAACAAATTCTTCCCGAACTTGACATACAACTATCTTGCAGTCGCAATATATATCTAGTGTCTTCACTCCCAAATCTCTGGCGAGTTTCAGCCCGACAATTAGGGCTTCATACTCGGAGTCATTATTAGTAGCAGCAAACTCTAACCGCAACGCATAGTAAATAGATCGTCCTTCAGGAGTTATTAAAACAACTCCGGCGCCGGACTTTCTATCGTTCTTGGCTCCGTCCGTATATAGTCTCCACGGATTAAGCTCTAATTCTTGATCCAAAGCAATTGTCTTGTCACCCACCGTTTCTTCTTCGGGAATTGTAAACTCAGCTATGAAGTCAGCCAAGGCCTGCCCTCGTATCGATCTTCGCGGCTGAAAGTTCAAATCAAACTGGCTCACTCGATATTCCATTTGACTAGCCGCCCTGATGCTTCGGGTTTCTGCAACACTTGTCTCAAAGGTTGGTCGGCATACACAACTATTGGGTGTGCCTGAAAATAATGGCGGAGTTTGCGGGAAGCAACCAGGAGGCTATAAGAAAGCTTCTCTATCTTTGGGTAGTTGCGTTCTGCAGCAGCTAGTTTTTTGCTAACGTAATACACAGGTTTCTGGACTTTTTCCTCTTCACACACTAGTGTTGCACTGACGGCGTGAGATGATACCGCCAAGTAAACGAACAAATCCTCATGTTGCACGGGCTTTGATAATATTTGAGTTTTTCTAGGAAGTCTAACAGATTCTGGAACACCTCCACACAGTCGGGAGTCCACTCAAAATTTCGCTTTCCCCGTTTTATGAGATCGAAGAAAGGCACACACTTGTGTGTTGCTTTGGAGATGAACCTGCCCAGTGCTGCAACCTTCCCAGCTAAGCTCTGAACATCCCTAACCTTTCGCGGCTCCTCTATATTCCGGATTGCTGCTATTTGGTCTGGGTTGATTTCAATTCCTCTGGAACTCACGATAAAGCCAAGGAACTTGCCTGATGCTACGCCAAAAGAACACTTCAAGGGGTTCAACTTCATCCCATACCTTCGTAGTATGCCAAACATTTCTTCTAAGTCTTTCGTATGATCGGAAGATTGCTTGGATTGCACTAGCATATCATCTACGTAAACTTCCATAGTCTTCCCAATTTGATTGTAAAATATGCGGTTGACCAAGCGCTGATATGTGGCTCCCGCGTTTTATAATCCAAACGGCATTACGACGTAACAATACAATCCCAAGTCTGTAATAAAGCTTGTAAGCTCTTGATCTGGTACGTGCATGGGAATTTCATTGTACCTGAAATAAGCATCCATAAAGGATAAAAGTTCATGCCCGGTAGTTGAATCCACTAGTTGATCAATCCTGGGGAGAGGAAAACTATCCTTCGGGCAAGCCTTGTTCAAATTAGAAAAGTCGATGCACGTTCTCCATTTCCCATTTGACTTTTTGACCAGGATAGGATTCGATATCCAGTCGGGATACTTCGAATCCTTAATGAATCCATTACCTTTCAACTTCTCTACTTCTTGTTTCAAAGCTGCTGACCGCTCTGGGCTCAACATCCGTCTCTTCTACTTGACTGGTGGGTGCTTTGGATTAATACACAAGGAGTGACTCATGATGGTATGCGAAATTCCACACATGTCAACGTGAGTCCAGGCAAACACATCCATATTTGCCTTCAGAAATCAGCCAATTCTCTTGCTCTAACCGGATCTAGCTGCGAGCCAAACTTTAGCACTTTTATTGGATCTGTTTCATCAATAGGTATATCAACTGTTATTTCATTGGGAGTTGCCTTCATGTCCCCAGGTTTTCTATCCTCTCTGGGATCTATATCCTCGATAACATCTGAAGGCGACTCTCTTGGGGCAGGACCCCATAGTTGCTATGCTGAGGCCCCCTTTAGAGAGGCGGAATCATCTTTAGCATCTATATTCAGCCCCTTCATTAGCGTCTTTAACTCTGCCACGTAACAAGCTCGTCCCGTAGGTTGGTCGCCTCTCATCGTTCCAACTCCCGAGTCAGTCGGGAATTTTAGCAGCAAACACCAAGGCGCAATACATGCCCTAAATTCGACAAGGGCTGGTCGGCCTAGGAAGGCATTATAAGGCGATTCCAAATAAAGAACTACAAACGGCAGGATCCTTACTCTCTGGTGATTCCCCTTCCCTAGTGTGACTGGTAATTCCACAAAACCCATTGGAGCTGTGGATACTCCGTTAAAACTGCGTATCCATCCTTGACATGGCTTCAAATCTTTTGCTTCGAGCCTCATTTGTTCGAAGGCTTTCTTAAAGAGGATATTGACCGAGCTTCCGTTGTCCACTAACACCTTATGAGCCAGAGCGGGGCCAATTGTCGTGGTTATCACCAGCAGATCGTCGGTTGGGGATAGGACTCCAAACTCGTCTCTGTTGCGGAATACGACATCATCGGACATCGTTTTTTGCTGCTTTATTGGAGTGACATCTTCAAGGCTGCTGCATTCTCCCACTTCATAATGCTTGTCGGGGTTGACGTACTGATCCATGGCTTTAAAACTTCGACCAACCAAGTGAGGCCCGCCTATAATGGAGTTAATGACGATCCTCTTACTCTTTTGCTGAGCCGTGGGTTTTGAAGCAAGCTGTTCTTGGTTCGGGGCTTGTCCCCTTTGCCCCCTATCCCTCGGGGCGACTTTGTACTCATACAACTTCCCTTATCGCAGCAATTTTTCGACGATATCCCTTAAATGACGACATTCATTGGTGGAATGACTGTGTTTACTATGAAACAAGCAAAACTTTCCTGTCTCAATCTCCTTCTCTGTAGAATCTCCGGGTGGTGGCTTTTTGTACTGCAATATGCTATATGTGCCTAGATAGATGTATTCTAATGTATCATTTAACGGCGTGTAATTTTCAAAACTCTGGAATCTGGGTCTTTTATTAGAGCTATTCCCACGGTTTCTATTCCTTTTATTGCCGTTCCCATTTCTGTTGCTATTACCACCACTTTGGTTTCCAACATTTACTTCCACTTTTCCTGAACTGTCACCAGACTGTTTCACAGCGACATTACTCTGAACACCTTCCTTCAAGGTCCCTTTGGAATTTCTCTTCCGATTTGCCTTCGCTTCTTCTCTCCTCAGGCGAACATTAGCCTTTTCATAGAATAACTCTCTTGTAGGAATTAGATATGAAATCATTTTGATACTATTATAAGTGTATAGTGTATAAAACAACTTCAAATATAAATGTATCAATCATAGACGGCATAGTATCCCATACTACTATGTCGCCATACTAGTTCTATAATTAAAACCTCATGATATCGTATTGGAAGTTGGATTTCCATCATGAACCAAGGCAAGGGATCATCCTTGTCGAATTCGAGACAATCTAGCCTACCATGTCTCAGGTAATAGTCGCAATTACACCTAGGATCTTCAGGGCCGGTCCTCTCTTACTTTTGAGGATTGGTTATTCCTGAACAATGCGTTTCCCCGCCCTATGAGGCGTAATGGTCAGTATGTCGACCGTATCATCCATCGGCCCCAAAGTGACCGATATATCTGAGGTACCTTGTAACGACTCGTCTTTTTGTCCGATTTTCGCCGGGAATTAAACCAACTTAAATCATTCACAAAGGCGAATTGTTATGGGTACGTACATGTATTGAACAAAATAAAAGAACTTTTATTACATAATATATGATTACATCAGAGTTACATGGAATATCAGAGTTACAACATAAGTACAATGGAAGACAAAAAATAAAATATACTCTCAGCGGAAGAACCACATGATACAGCGGAAGCTTCAAACTCTAGCGTGGACTCTAACTCAGAAAGCACTTTGAACCTCACTCCAATGAATCATAACTGCAAAACTAAACTACTAGCTGCACGTGTGAAAAATTAATGGGGACCGAGAGTTTAGGAAGGAATAATAAACTCCAGGTTAGTCATGAGACTGGTGTGAGAACATAAAACAATTGCTTTAAGATTTATTTTAAAGTTAGGAAATTCACCAGACCACGCCGCTAATGCAAAACGTGTTTACTCCATGTGAATTCCCGTGCATATAAATACGCAATGACTTTTGAAAATGAAGCTATCATAAGCTCGTCCCATATCACACAATGCAAGTGCACACCAGATGGGTAAATTTTATCTTATGATAACCAAAAATGCCTTCATACATGAAAATTCTCTTCTAATATTATCTTTAGTACAGTGTGCGAAAAATCATTTCGCAAATAATATAGAATCATAGCCCCCATAACCCCAATTGGTTATATTGACATATAGGTACACAAACAAAATCCGTATGGCTCGTATTGGAGATTTGGATTCCAACTTGATGATTCCTGGCACAAAAGATCAATCAGGGATACAAAGCGAAGTGTAACACAGCTTTTTCGTCCATCTAGGACACTAACAACAAATTGTAGGGTAGATCAACAGTTTTCGACCAGACACGGCCCCCCGAACATACCCAATTTCCCCAAGTTCATAAGTGGTTTCCCACGGCTGCAGCTTCATCATCAATCATATATAAGTGTACAACCTAACCACCAGTTTCTCATCAATCCGGGGTGTGAGGTTTGTCGATGTCATGTCATACACGAATCATGCCTAGATAAGCAATGCCCTGATCATACAAGCTCATTTCATATCTTAAATATGTCACATTGTCCATTCACAAAATGACCACTGATCTCCATCATTACATAACCACTTTGAGCTCGTACGTCACAAACCAGAAACATATCAATGGAAATTAGTGTTATGCCGTCAATTACAATGCCAGCCACATAATCCATACAAGTCCATTCTGGGTCTGAACGGAACAAAATCCGAAAATCTCCAAATATACTCATACCTCATGCCACTTATAACCTCGAATCATGTGTGCGGCCCGATTCGAGACATCAACAATTAATCTAAATGAATTCAAAGATTCCCGGTCTTCATTCATCGATTCCAAGTCCCTGATTACTTCATAACGACGTATTATCACTTGAAATAGTTTTCGGACTTAAATCCAATCCCGGTCTTTCCAAGTAATAAGCGTACTCTTAAAACAATAGTTATGGATCACACCGAGTTCAATTCAAATCTCCTTCCAATTGTTATTCATTCATTTTTAAAGAAAGGTTGGATTGATCATAAGTTTCGTTACCATCTTAACTCTTCCTTCTTTTAATATTCATTTTGCCAACCATATATTTCAAAACATTACCATTCGACCCCTATATTCAAACATAATCCTTTGATTCCTTAAGTCGTTGAATTTACCAAATCATTATTTGGATTAGAATCCCATTTACAATAATTCCAAAAACTTATATTCAAATATAAGTTTTAATAGAGTTAATCGACTTACATTTGATATCAATTCCATTTACAGATATTTAACCACTTAAAATCTTCCAAACCATTTGAAATTCTTTTATCCATTTGAAATAATGGTTCACGATTTATAAACTTCAAAACCAATTTATCTTAGGAAATGTGATAACAACGTTTGGAACGTTACTAAAAGCACTGCACTAGCCATTTAAAACAAGTAGATTTCAAAAAAATTCAAATATTTCAATTCTAATTACTTTAAACTAATAAAGTAAAGTTTATCATAAATTTCTCAATTTTTAAAACTTGTTTTTATTTGAATTCCGTTACGGTCGTCGAACTGCACTTACAGCGACCTTTTCCAAATTTGTTTTGAATATAACTTGGAAATCGTATACTGAAATTCGAAAATTCCTTTTATATTTAAAAACTGTTAATATTTGAAAATCAACGTATCTTATTTCAAGTCAAACTGATCAAACTATCAAGTTATAACCATTCAAAATTGAAATCGATATTTACGAACTGTTGCATTGTAGCACGTTATAAATCGATTTAGATAAAATTGCTCAAAACCGTTTCAAATTCAATTTAAATTTCCAATTCAAAATAACTAAATTTGAAAACCAATTATTAGTTTTAATCTAAAAATCATTTCACAATTCCAAATCTTAATTTAAATTTAAATAAGTTGTAAACCATAAGAATTTAAAAACCCTTTTATTTGAAATTTAATTTTAATATTCATAGATGGTCAATACGCGACATTTATTTGTTCAAATTCCAATTGGTTTTCTAAGTTTTAAAACAACTTCAACTCCAAATTTCAAAATTCATTCAAATTAATTGTCCCGTCCGTCGGACCAGTTAGGGATAGCCAGGGAGAGCAAGAAACTGGATTTCCAAACCCAAGCCTAGAAACTATCCTCTCTGTCATCCTAAAACGGTTTGGTATAATTTATTATAAATTTTTTTTTAATTTCCAAAGCTCTTTCAAATTAAAATTAGACTTAAAAAAATAATATTTTAATATTTGGAAAATAAATCTTCATTTATATGGAAGGAGGATTGAATCAATTATCTGTATGATTCCACAACCATGGTGTTGTGTGTGTATCATCCAAACATAAAAGAAATCAACCATATAAATCGGATGACCATGAATTGTAATCATCATCAATAAACAAACAATTCAGTTTTGCGCAAGCGTTATAGTCAATATGCTTTTCAGTGTTTGGTGTGTCATCTAATTTCATGCACATCCATTCACACAATAACATCCATATTCAAACGGTTATCATTCATCCATCACAACTCGTAATTAATCACTACTAATTAAAATAAATGATTAAATTTAGTGTTCTCACCGAAATAGCTCCATAAACTTCATAACCAAGACGGACAAGCCAATGAATGCTAACACTGCTCCCCATATCGCTTTTGATCCAGATCCATTAGTAACCAGAGATCTTCTGCTAAACTTTATTTTAGAATATAATTAATAAAAACATCGTTTTGGAATATATCATCATATATATATATAGTGACATTTCATTTTATTTCCATAAATTATACTTAAATAAAATTACCAAACCTATATATAATTGGATTTCTAATACGATCCTAACGAACTCAACGGTGTGTAATTCCGAGTTAAAACAAATTAGTTATTAGCTTCCAAAGTTTGAACTTAAACTTAACATAATAGAAGAATTATACCAATCCATTCGGGCCCAAGCCTAAAGCAAAACATGGATCCAAGCTTCAACCCGCGGCCCGCTTCCCTTCTTCTCCTTCTCGCTCACGCTTATTCTCCTTGCGCAACTCCAGGAACCCAAACAAAATGCACGACCATGCATTCATGCACGCCAAACCTCCACTAAACTCAAATCCAAGCTCACCAACAAGTCTCTCTTCATGTCCTCACTCGTCTTCACAACTTCGCCACCAACCACTTCACCATATATGCTGATTAAGCTGTGTTTTTAGCCGTCTCTAAGGCTCTTAAACACGGCCAATAGTCGTATCAAAAAACAGCGTGTTAAATTTTTAGATATGGCTACAAACTGTATATCATAAGTAATAACATACGGCTTATAGACATATCTAAGTAGTACTCAGACACGGCCTTTGACCGTATCGAATTTATATCTGTGTGTGCACATATTTATATATATGCATATATATATATATATATATATATATATATATATATATATATATATATACGGAAACTGTAGCACATATTTTTCATATAACACAACATATATACCACAATTTATACACAAGAATAACCCAATTTATATTTTATATATATACTCAAAGAATTTACAAGATTTTCGTAACATGAACACAATGTATAACATACTAACATATACAAAGGAAACTGTCAAAGATTTTCATAACAGTACGAACTAACAAAAAAAGGTAAAAACATATGATCAGCCTAATATATATAACTCCTGTCGAGGCCGGGAAGATTGAGCGTACATGCTGATCAATATGCCGATGAAATCCATGTGTTTGCTGTAAATCAAAGCAGTACTACTATGAGAATAAGCTAGCTCATGATCCTGATCATAAAGTTTTATATATAATAGCATAAATATTTATATATGTTACTATGTACACAGTTTAAAACAAAAACTTAAAAGGCCAACCTGATGATTGGCAGTAAAACTGAATCGTGATAGCCAACGCCTAAGTTCCAGCAACACAAAAGTGCCCAAAATCTACAGGAAAAAAGAAGTAATTTTATGCCTAATTGCACACAAAATATCGTGTCTTTGTGTTCGTACTGATAACAGTGAAGGGCATATCGTGTCTTTGTATCCGTGTGTGCATATTTGTCAATTATATGTATAACATGTTTATGTAATGCTACATGACATGATTTCATTCTCCAAAACAATTCCTTTGCTTTGAACCAGTTTATTTTTCATTCTCCAAAATCTCCGCAAACATGATTTTCACGTAATGACTCACTAATTCGCTCTAAAAGTATTAAACCACAAACTCAATATAATTCTCCTTGTCACCTGGCTGCAATATTGTAGATATAACATTGCTATAGCCTTGCCCTTTCTGTTCTATCACCCTAATCTAGCTAATGTAGTGTATCCGATATGAGGGGATGGAAAAAAGCGAGATATTACCTGAAGTTTATATAAAAAATGCTCTGATTTTTCCTGCTTAGTACCATGACAGAAATCACAATCCAGCAGACCCTGCACAATTAAGGTTTTACTGCATAGTTATAACCTATTATACGGTTCAAAACACTAACAACTCTCGTATTACATGAAGGGTTATACACCTTGAAATCTATCTATCGATTATTACACATAGAATAGAAACAATGCAACTTGGCTGCCTGCATGGTTTTCTTACATTTCAAGATAAGAGATCCTGTTTCAATCTTCTATGTTTTAAACAAAACACATAAAACTGCCAACCCAACTACATCCCCAAATCTACTCTGTGAAGAACCAAGTAAATGTGGTTATCTAAATTTCATTTGCCTACAAGTACAAATGTTTATTCTTATCCCCAAATCTACTCTGTGAATGACGTTATTATAATCAAGATCACTCCGTTTTTAATTAATCTTTTACTTAGCCTG
This sequence comes from Allium sativum, assembly GCA_030737875.1. NCBI lineage: Eukaryota > Viridiplantae > Streptophyta > Magnoliopsida > Asparagales > Amaryllidaceae > Allium > Allium sativum. Next base: position 538,605,658 of record CM060926.1, read on the forward strand.
GCGGAAATTAAAATCCTGGCTCTGTCCTTGAGAGTGACATTAAGATAATATGAACAAGTAAAAAGAATTACCTGAATGTAATGATACAAATTAAGAATAAGTTGATTAGCACATCGGAATTACCCAAAGTCCACAATCTTCAAATTACCCAAATTTGGGGTCTCTAGGTTTGCGATGGTCGATCATTGGTGCTAGTGATGCCAGTGATCTAACTAATGCAAAGCCGGAGACACACAAATCGAATCATCTCTGCCGGAGGAGGAGATTCCAGAGAAAGGTGGAGGCACGATTTGGTCACCGATCCAAAACCCTAATTTGGGTTCTCGGTCACCATTAAAATAAAACAAAAGGAAAAGGGAGCAGCCAAAATTTTTGTTTGGAGTGCCTGAAGGGGTGCACAATATGATACGAATTAGATTTGGCCAAAGGCCGTGTTAAATGAACCGATCCGGAGCATCCCCGATGGACAGTCAGATTTATGGTGTTTAGGGTGGTGCGGATCACAAAATGTAGTTTGCTACGGCTCTAAGACCTATCAAATATGATACGGCTATAAACCGTATTTTATCCCCGCAACATTGTGTGCCAAATTGGCTGATATGGTGTAGTGAACCCAACGCCTTCATTCGAAATCCGATCCGCCGACCGAAACCTGGAGCGAATCAAAAACTGTCGTGAACCCATACAAACATCGACACATTTTACCACCAATCTACACCAAACTATACCGTCTAGAAGCTCTCTCCTTTCTTGTCATCATGCCATACTCCGATTTGACCATCATTGCTTCCATCTTCGACAAACATCAAATCTAGTTTCCAACTTTCAAAATCATTGACGCGGAATCATCCCAAACTTTCACCAAAAATAGTACGTCTTCTGCTGATCGCAACGGCGCTGACGGCGTCGATTAATTCTTCTTGGATTGGGAGAAAGGATTTTTCGAAGTTTCCTTTGCAGATTTTCATTTTACTGTAAATCAATGATTTATCTTTCGATTGTTAATGGAATCCAGATTCGTCAATTTCAAAAAAATCAGAAATGAAGATCAGGACAACTTCATGTGAATCATTTTGGCTAAAATTAAATGGATTGGAAGTTATGGATTTTTGATTAAAGAGGAAGGTGGTTTTTCTTTTACTGTAAGATGAAAAATGAGAGAACAAAGAAGAAGGTCGTAGGATTTCATCTATAGCTTAGACCAGGAGAAAAAAATGTGTTTTTGTATATGGATTAAAAGGATATTTTAAATTATTTAGTTAAGGACACTTGTGCTAATCTCATGAAAACTCTCCATGCATCTAGCCACTTAGTCTCTATTTATAAAATCCACCAATGCATGTTTGACAAAATCACTTATTTATTTAGTTGGTACTTTTTTTTAATTTTTAGCTACACCTTAGTGACATGTATAAATGTAGCAAGTTTCCAATACCTATATGTGCAACCACTACATTACCTAAGATTTATAAAATGCTAAATATTTCAAAAATACTTATTCATATTATTATCAAATATAACTTATTAAAATGAGTTTTTGATAATCAACAAATCTTTATGGAAAACAATATATTTTATAAAACTTAAATAATATTACTACTTATTACCATTTAAAAATATTTATTTCAATAAAATCTTAAATGTGATATTAAAAATAAATTATTCTTGTCCTAATATCAAAATATTTACTCAAACTTTATACATAAAATATTTTTAAACAAATTTGTATTCAAACCGTATTAAATTCACTTGTTAATCAGAAAATTGAAATTATATCATAAATTAAACATTGAAAAAAATCTTGAATCGTTACAATCTCCCCCACTTAAGACTTTTAGTCCTCGAAAAGGAGAGTTCGTAAAATTATATATAAAATAATTCTTACCTATAAATTTTAGTTTTCGTAATCTCAAGATGATCTCTCGGACTTAAAATTCCGTTTTCCATTTCAAACCATTGAAACACTACATATTCCTCTCATATAGAAAATCGTACTTCCCTTCGGGATTTCCAAAACCAATTTGCTTCCAAAATTTCAAATATACTATGACGAAATCTATATGTTATTAGTTCGAGAAGTTCATCCTCATGACAGGGCAACTGAGTATCACCCATCGCACGAAATCCAAATTTCATCCCAACCCAGTTTTAGTCATGGTTACTCGAACAAACCAAATCAATTCATACCCCGAAGTTGTAAATCATTTCATAATCATAATTTACAAATACGTCTTATTTTCTAAATATTGCAAAATATCGGGATTCTAATCGTCGAAATTTCTTTGATTTACAAGTCATTCATCATGTCCAAATAATTGGAAAATTCGCTCAATTAAGGATAAAATTTCAACTTCAACCATACAAAATTATGTTTCAAATTTCTAAGTCCAAAATTTAAGGATCATATTCATAAGTTTCTATTTATTTCAAAATATCTAAATATTTACATAAATTAATGTTCATATAACCGTATAATTTTCTCTTTAATCACATCTTATCAATATGATTTCTTTGGCATCCTTTCAAATAAGCATTTCTACTTCCTATAGCTTTAAATGAACATTTACTTCGTAAGTCCTTTTAATTTCTTTTAGCTTAAATTCTAATTTGTTTCAAATATTTCCAAGATCTCCGGTAAATTTTCGTATCTTTTATATTGGATTTCATCTCTTTGTTCCATATTCACATAATCAAATAAAACTTTTCTTTCTAATTTGCTTGAAATCCAATGTATATGTTTCCTCTTCTTTCAAATATTGAAGCTCATATGGGAAAATTTTCTTTACTCAACTAGTCGGTAAAAAATCATTTCCATCAAAATAACATCGTGCTTCTGCTACGCTACTCTGATTCAGCATATTTCAACTAGTACTGTTTCAAGCATTTATTCAAACATTTGAGGTAAATTTCAATTTCAACTAATATTTATAAATCCAAATTTCTTGTACAAGTTAGACTCTTTATTTCAAATGCTTTCAATTACTATGTAACGTTTATTTATTGAGATTTCGTTAAGATGATATTTGGATAGCTCACCATTATCTAGTTTGAATTTAAACATGGCTACATTCGGCAATTAAAAATGCATGTGCTCGAGTCGAGTTATAAATAAAAGTTCAGTATCAGAATGAGGGTTTAGATCAAATTACTTGACCAAGTTCATAAGATAAAATGGTATGAAAATGCTTTTTAAACGTTTCGAAAATGGAATTAGCGTAGGTCAAGATAGAAAAATCAAGTGCACCTAACAATACGATTGTGGACAATTTAATTAAGATAAATCTCACTTTAATATTTCCTCTGCGTCATAAGCGATTGCTTGCTAAATAATTTCCAGTTGACGTATTTATGCCATCTCAATAGGAAAGAGTGGTTTCTCCCCCACTTAGATTTTTAGTTATATTTAATCATTTTTTTAAACAATTTCCAACTTAAGTCAAAATTACCCTTAAATTCTTTAAGAGGTTTGCTTTGCTAAATATACTTTTAAGCAAAATAATTTAACTTGCATATTATCATTTACAATTCATGTTATGTATCGATTTAGATCTGCTGCTTAAATTAACTTATTTAACATTCATTGAGTAGTATAATACCTAATCTGCTTACAACTTATTAGATTCCAAAATTCATATTCGAATGTTCGTTATACTTTGATCCATTATTCTTGTCAATCTGAGGTATGGGTAAATTATATTTCTTACGTGCATTTTCAACAATTCATATCCTAATTCTTAAGTGAGATTTACCCCCCAAAATATATTTTTAATTATTCAAGTACTTATTGTTTACCATATTTAAAGTTTTATGGATTCAAAGTCCTGAGGTATTTTAAGCTAATCTAAATTTTCTTTCCTTTCAAAACTTCTAGTTTTTGTTATCCCAAATTAAATTCCTATATTAATTTACCAAACCATTTATAAAGATTTATTCATTAAAACACTTAGTTAGATGATTTTAAGTATTCCTCGACGCTTAAATTGGAATTGTATAGTCATCCCGCCTTCGAAACTCGAAAATGAATACCGATGATGCTGTAGTCATCAACAGAATCATCCCCGAGCGACTAGAGTGTGATTCTATGTCTATCTAGTATATACTGGACTTCGTATATACGTTGATCATACGTATATTCAAAATCCTTACATACCCGATAGTCCAATCGCGACGTCAAATAAAACACTCAAAACCCTTATCTTTAATTATATTTCAAAATAATCACACTTTCCAAACGATTTTTAGTTCAAAATACGCTCTCTCAACTGTAATACTCCATGATCTCATTCTAGGGCATTCCTAACCCTATCTCTAATTAGATATTATAATTCTGATGAGTCATAACTTTTGTTCAAAATATGTCGTACCCCATAGCCTTGTATAACCAAAGCTCTGATACCAACTGTAACGACCCGTCTTTTTGCCCGATTTTCGCCGGTAATTAAACCAACTTAAATCGTTCATAGAGAAAAATTGTTATGGGTACGTACATATATTGAACAAAATAAAAGAACTTTTATTACATAATACATGATTACATCAGAGTTACATGAAACATCAGAGTTACAACATAAGTACAGCAGAAAAAAAATATAATATACTCTCAGCGGAAGAACCACATGATACAGCGGAAGCTTCAAACTCTAGCGTGGACTCCAACTCAGAAAGCACTTTGAACCTCGCTCCAATGAATCATAACTGCAAAACTAAACTACTAGCTACCCATGTGAAAAATTAATGGGCACCCATAGTTTAGGAAGGAACAGTAAACTCCAGGTCAGTCATGGGACTGGTGTGAGAACATAAAACAATTGCTTTAGGATTTATTTTAAAGTTAGGAAATTCATCAGACCACGCCGCTAATGTGGAACGTGTTTACTCCATGTGAATGCCCGTGCATATAAATACGCAATGACTTTTGAAAATGAAGCTATCATAAGCTTGTCCTATATCACACAATGCAAGCGCACACCAGATGGGCGAGTTTTGTCTTATGATAACCAAAAATGCCTTCGTATGTGCAAATTCTCTTCTAATATTATCTTTAGTATAATGTGCGAAAAATCATTTCGCAAATAAATATAGAATCATAGCCCCCATAATCCCAATTGGTTATATTGACATATAGGTATACAATCAAAATCCGTATGGCTCGTATTGGAGATTTGGATTCGAACTCGATGATTCTTGGCACGAAAGATCAATCAGGAATATGAAGCAAAGTGTAGCACGGCTTTTTCATTCATCTCGGACACCAACAACAAATCGTAGGGAAGATCAAGGATTTTCGACTAGACACGGCCCCCCGAAGATACCCAATTTCCCCAAGTTCATAAGTGGTTTCCCATTGCTGTAGCCTCATCATCAATCATATATAAGTATACAACTTAACCTCCGGTTTCTCATTAATCTGGGGTGTGAGGTTTGTCAATGTCACGTCATAAACAAAGCATGCCTTGATAAGCATTGCCTAGATCATACAAGCTCATTGCATATCTTAAGTATGTCACATTGTCCATTCACAACATAATCACGGATTTCCATCATTACAAAACCACTTTGAGCTTGTACGCCACAAACCAGAAATCTATCAACGGAAATTAGTGTTGTGCCATTAATTACAATTTCAGGCACACAATCCATACAAGTCCATTCTGGGTCTGAACGGAAAAAAATCCGAAAATCTCCATATATACTCAAACCTCATGCCACTTATAACCTCGATTCAGGTGCATGGCTCGATTCGAGACATCATCAATTAATCCGAATGAATTCAAAGATTCCCGGTCTTCATTCGTCGATTCCAAGTCCTTGATTACTTCATAACGACGTATTATCACTTGGAATAGTTTTCGGACTTAAATCCGATCCCGGTCTTTCCAAGTAATAAGCGTATTCTTAAAACAATAGTTATGGATCACAACGAGTTCAGTTCAAATCTCCTTCCAATCGTTATTCATGCATTTCTAAATCAAGGTTGGGTTGATCATAAATTTCATTACCATCTTAACTCTTCCTTCTTTAAAAATCAAATATTCATTTTTCCAACCATATATTTCAAAACATAATCATTCGACCCCTATATTCAAATATAATCATTTGATTCCTTAAGTCGTTGAATTTACCAAATCATTATTTGGATTACAATCCCATTTTCGATAATTCCAACAACTTATATTCAAACATTAGTTTTAATAGAGTTAATCGATTTTCATTTGATATCAATTCCATATACAAATATTTAACCAATTAAAATCTTCCAAACCATTTGAAATTCTTTTATCCATTTGAAATAATGGTTCACGATTTATAAACTTCAAAACTAATTTATCTGAGGAAATGCGATAATAACATTTGGAACGTTACTAAAAGCGCTGCACTAGCCATTTAAAACAAGTAAATTTTAAAAAATTCAAATATTTCAATTCTAATTACTTTAAATTAATAAAGTAAAATTTATCATAAATTTCTCAATTTTTAAAACTTGTTTTTATTTGAATTCCGTTACGATCGCCGAACTGCACATACAACGACCTTTTCCAAATTTGTCTTGAATATAACTTGGAAATCATACGTTGAAATTCGAAAATTCCTTTTTTATTCAAAAACTGTTAATATTTGAAAATCAACGTATCTTATTTCAAGTCAAACCGATTTCAAACTATCAAGTTATAACCATTCAAAATTGAAATCGATATTTATGAACTGTCGTGCCGTAACGCGTTATAAATCGATTTAAATAAAACTGCTCAAATCCCTTTCAAATTTAAATTATATTTTCAATTCAAAATAACTAAATTTCAAAACCAATTATTAGTTTTAATCTAAAAATCATTTCACAATTCCAAATCTTAATTTAAATTTAAATAAGTTGTAAACCATAAGAATTTAAAAACCCTTTTATTTGAAATTTAATTTTAATATTCATAGATGATCAATACGCGGCATTTATTAGTTTAAATTCCAATTGGTTTTCTAAGTTTTAAAACAACTTCAAATTTCAAATTTCATTCAAATTAACCATCCCGTCCGTCGGACCAGTTAGGGATAGCCAGCGAGAGCAGGAAACTAGATTTCCAAACCCAAGCCTAGACACTATCCTCTCTGTCATCCTAAAACGGTTTGGTATAATTTATTATAATTTTTTTTAATTTCCAAAGCTCTTTCAAATTAAAATTTGACTTAAAAGAATAATATTTTAATATTTGGAAAAATAAATCTTCATTTATATGGAAGGAGGATTGAATCAATTATCTGTATGATTCCACAACCATGGTGTTGTGTGTGCATCATCCAAACATAAAAAAATAAACCATAAAAATCGGATGATCATGAATTGTAATCATCATACATAAACAAACAATTCAGCTGTGCATAAGCGTTACGGTCAATAACGTTTTTCAGTGTTCAGTGTGTCATCTAATTTCATGCACATCCATTCAGACAATAACATCCATATTCAACCAATTATCATTAATCCATCACAACTCATAATTAATCACTACTAATTAAAATAAATGGTTAAATTTAGTGTTCTCACCGAACTGGTTCCATAAACTTCATAACCAAAACAGTCAAGCCAACGATTACTAACATCGCTACTCGTATCGCTTCTGATCCCGATCCATTAGCAGCTAGAGATCTTCTGCTAAACTTTATTCTAGAATAGAATTATTGACAACATCATTTGGAATATATCGTCATATATATAATGACGTTTCATTTTATGTCCATAAATTATACTTAACTAAAATTACCAAACTTATATATAATTGGATTCTATTTTCTAATACGATCCTAATGAACTCAACGATGCGTAATTTCGAGTTAAAACGAATTAGTTATTAGCTTCCAAAGTTTGAACTTAAACTTAACATAATAAAATAATTATACCAATCCATTCGGGCCCAAGCCCAAAACAAAACATGGATCCAAGCTTCAACCCGCGGCCCGCTTCCCTTCTTCTCCTTCTCACTCGCGCTTCTTCTCCTTGCGCAACTCCAGGAACCTAAACAAAATGCACGGTCGTGCATTCATACATGCCAAACCTCCACTAAACTCAAATCTGAGCTCACCAACAAGTCTCTCTTCATGTCCTCACTCGTTTGCACAACATCGACACCAACACAACGCCTTCATTCGAAATCTGATCCACCAACCGAAAACTGGAGCGAATCAAAAACTGTCGTGAACCCATACAAACATCGACACATTTTACTGTAACGACCCGGAAAATCTGAACCAGTTTAAAAATTTTAAATTGGCTATTCTGGTGGATTTTAAATATTTAAAATAAATATTTTAAATAATAACGACGAAAAGTGTGTTTGAATCAACGTTTGAAAATAAATATAATTAATTCTAATTATAAACAAGGCCTGAAATGGTGCGGTAGTTTCAAAATTTGAATTCAAACTTTGACTGACTGTACCGGGTGCAAAACAAAATTGATTTCAGAGATGAAACCAATTGGAGTTTGAATAAATCTTTAATTAGATTAGAATGAATGAATGGTGATTAAATTTACCAAAACACGTGATGTGATTAAACCAAATTTACTTAGTTGTTGATATTGATTATGGTTGATTGATTGTTTGGATGGTGCTCGACCAGTTTATGAGCAGAATATGCCTTTAAATTTAGCATTGGGTTGGGTAAAGATATCTGTGTGCTAACACCTTGTGAAACACTTCACGATTTGACGATAAGGTGTTTAGCGATGTTGTGTTCATTTCAAATTTAATGAATGATTGTGAAATGATATATTTTTCTTAAGTGAAAAGAAGCATATTCCCGATTTTGGGTAGGGAATGTTTTATAAAAATGTTTTATAAAGCAGAAAGGATTTCGAGGCCTAAAACCCGATGATTTCGAAATGATTTGGAAACATATTATGGTTTTACATTGTAGTTCATCACATATTCGATTAGTTGCTATTAATGATGTATCTGTTTGGTGGCGGAGAATTTATTCTCTTTCTTAACACCCTTCTTTGAGACGTACGAGCTCAAAGGTTATGTGATTAATAGTGACTGATCATATGTGTGAATTGCCGATGTGAAGTACTATATTTTGAAAGTACTTGGGATTATTATGTAGTGAAATGATTTTTCCCTACTTCGGGATATGAAATGATTTAGTATGTGGCTAAAGATTCGGGTAACCCTGAGACTAAAAGTATGGGTGAGAGGGCGGTGTATGCTCTCCATGTGTGGGAGGTGCATCGTCGGTGTAGCCTGCTCCTATGTGGGGTGGGTGCACATTTATATATCGAGTTGTTGGGTGCATAACCTTTGCCTTGTCGATGGGGAGCACGATATTTGGTTGCATACTTGTTTGTATGCATTGTTATGTTTTGGAATTCATATTTCCAAACGATTTGATTTGAGATCCCGAAGTGAAATCTACTTTGATATATAAAGTTAGATATGTATTTCAAATGATTTGAAATAAGAAATTAGGAATAAAATCCAAAGGAATAATTTCTGTAAATTGAATTGATTTGGAAAATCTAAGTGTGGTGATTAATCTAAATGGGTAGATTGGGATATTGCATGTTGATTGATGCATAGTAGATCCATATATCTCTATTGATTATTGTTTATACACTGGCATTCATCGGGGTAAACCCGTTCTGCGTTAGCGGCGTGGTCCTGTGATTTGTCTTATGATTAAATAAGTTAACTTTAACTGTAGAGTTTCTCACACCAGTCCCATGACTGACCTGTAGTTTGCTTTTCCCTTGCAAACTCGGGTGCCCTTATTTTCCACGCGGGCAGTCGAGTAGTTTATTTTGCAGATATATAAGCAGGATTTTGGATCGAAGCGAAAAGCTGTGTCCAGAGTATTGATAGTCTTCTGCTGTGTTAATTTATATTTCCGCTGTGCATTGTATTACATTTATGTAAATTTATCTTCCGCTGTGTATTATTTTTGATATACTCTGATATTATGTACTCTGATGTAACATTATTATGATGTTTATAAAAGTCTTATGTTATTTGTTCTGATGTGTTGTATGCCCAGAGTTAGCGTATGTGGGATTCGAACGGTCTTGGTCGGTTTAACGATCGATTAGGTCTAGGCGAAATCTGTGTCATGTCATTTACCACCAATATCCACCAAACTATACCATCTCGAAGCTCTCTTCTTCCTTGTCATCACGCCATACCCCAATTTGACCATCGTCGCTTCCATCTCCGACAAACATCAAACCTAGTTTCCAACTTTCAAAATCATCGACGCAGAATCATCTCAAACTTTCACCAAAAATACTACGTCTTCTGTTGATCGTAACGGCGCTGACGGCGTCGATTAGTTCTTCTTGGATTGGAAGAAATATTTTTCGAAGTTTCCTTTGCAAATTTTCATTTTACCGTAAATCAACGATTTCTCTTTCGATTGTTGACCGGATCCGTCAATTTCTAAAAATCAGAAATGACGATCAGGACAACTTCATGTGAATCATTTTGGCTAAAATTAAATGGATTGGAAGTTATGGATTTTTAATTGAAGAGGAAGTTGGGTTTTAAGATGAAAAATGAGTGAACAAAGAAGAAGGTCGTAGGATTTCATCTGTAGCTTTGACCAGGAGAAAAAAATGTGTTTTTATATATGGATTAAAAGGATATTTTCACTTGTGCTTATCTCATGAAATCTCTCCATGCATGTAGCCACATAATCTCTATTTATAAGATCCACCAATGCATGTTTGACAAAATCACTTATTTATTTAGTTGGTAATCATTTTTATTTTTAGCTACACCTTAGTGACATGTATAAATGTAGCAAGTTTCCAATACCTATATGTGCAACCACTACATTACCTAAGATTTATAAAATACTAAATATTTCAAAAATAGTTATTCATATTATTATCAAATATAACTTATTAAAATGAGTTTTTGATAGTCAACAAATCTTTATGGAAAACAATACATTTTATAAAACTTAAATAATATTACTACTTATTACCATTTAAAAATATTTATTTCAATAAAATCTTAAATGTGATCTTAAAAATAAGTTATTTTTGTCCTAATAAATCAAAACAAAATATTTACTCAAACTTATATACATAAAATATTTTTAGACAAATTTGCATTCAAACTGTATTAAATTCACTTGATAATCAGAAAATTGAAATTATATCATAAATTAAACGTAGAAAATCTTGGATCGTTACGTACCTTCACTTTCCAACATCCATATAAGTAAAAATGTCTGGGCTCAATACCATGACACCACTCCTAGATAGAAAGAGACGCATGTCCTCCCTGCAATCCTTCAACCCGTTTTTGGTTCATACCGGGGTGTGAAGCTCGCGAATTAACGCTACACAAAAGTATGTTATATTAAAGTCGTGCTTTGATCATCTTCCACAAGACTTTGCTTTTCAACAGAAGCCTTGATCCTTTGCATCTCAGCATGCCACACTAGCAATTCATGCCACGCAACTGATGTCTATCGATATATAACCTCTGAGCTCGTACGTCTCAGAGAAGGGTGTTAATCAAGAGAATAAATTCTCCGCCACCAAACAGATGTATATTTAATAGAGATCAATCAACATAGAATAAAATCCAATGTCAGACACACATCCATTTACAAGTTCGTTATGGGTCTGAACGAAACCGAAGGCACCTTATTCCTCATCCCATATGTCCAATACAGTAGAGAGGTCCTCGCACATACGGTCGATCTCCAAGTACGTCTGGACGATCACCATTTATTAACCGGTCTTAGGTGTACAACCCAATCAAGACATCTGTAATAATCCAAATGATGTGAAGACCTCCGGTTTTCAACCACCATCTTCATCGTCGACTTATCGTCGAATCAGTTATTCAGAATGGTTATAAACTCAGCCTTTCCGAATAACTCACGTATATAATAAACAAGTGCTATAAAAACACAACATACACCTCATTCCAATTATGAATATTCTTTTATTTAAATATTTATATCCTTTGGGAAAGGTTCCCATTAATTTTATCAAAGATAAATTCTTTAAAAAATTTCTTTAATATTCCTTTGGATATCAATTCAAACCATATTAAGGTTTTCCAAACTAGTCGGAATTAGCGCACCTTACGGAAGTAATCATTTATTTAAGTTCCCAATCCCAATCTATTCATCCCATGGAGCAAAACTGGTAATGCTCTATATCTAACACCATGGTGTTATCGGTAAATTTAATTACCATTTCCCGTTTAAATCAAATTAAAGATTTAACTATCGTTTGGAGCAAAACTGGTGATACTCCATCCTCGAACATTTCCCAAATTTGATAATTTAAATTATATAACCTTATTTCAATCTAATTAAAGATTCATTAAAACTCCACTTAGTTTTAATCTTACCAAAAATCAATATTAATGATTATTAACTTTGGGAAACCAAACATGCCGCATCGACAATCTACACCGTGCTATTGATTTCTGCCGATATATAACTTCTAAGCTCGTACGTCTTAGAGAAGGGTGTTAAGCAAGAGAATAAATTCTCCGCCACGAAGCAGATATATATTTAGTGGATATCAACCATATAGTTCGAAATACAATGTTAGACATGTAATCCTATCTTTAACTGGGTTAAAGAACTAATGTCATTTAAAACACAGTTCACGATAAACCCCAAATCACATTCCATTAATTATGGAATCTTCACGGAAAACAGATCAATATATAATCGATATCAATTTCCATATCCGACTAAATATGTAAATGGAATAATGACAAAGCCTTTTAAATTCCATATATATTATCGGTCTTCCTCCACAGAAGCTCACTTCGATTATTACCAAATCGAATTCCATTCAATTCCAATTTAATATATTAAATTGGAAAACTTTACTTTGGAAATTATCTATTAAATCTTAATAAATAGATTTATAAATTCCAAATGACATTTCACTGTAAATCAGGTCAAACAACGAATGTCATTAAAAACACACTTCACAGTAAACCCAATTCACATCCCATTTTATTCCAATTAGATGTCAATTAACTGGAAACTCTAATAATCTTAATTAAAAGATTTATCCTTTTCACACAGGGTTAAGAACAGTGTTATTTAAGACACCATTCACGACAAACCCAAAATCCAATTCTTTTATTCAATTCCAATTAAATATTAATTAATTGGAAAATTTTCACTAAATCTTAATTAAAGATTTATTCTTTCCTCAACTGGCTTTAAGAACAGCGTTAATGAAGACACCATTCACGACAAATCCAAAACCCAATTCAATATTAAATACAAGGCTCTGAATAGAAATTATATCGGCTTATATTCATTATCAAATTCTGAAATCAACAAATATCGTATTGGGAATAATGATATATATATATATCTTTCAAGTTCCTCCACAATATCCGTATAATCACGGAATCCAATATCGAAATATTCCAAAGGTAATTTTGATTCAAATCCATTCCAATTCATATATTGGAAATTCTGGTTATTTTTAAAATCATTTCAAATCCAGATTACTTATTTAAAAATATTGGATTATAACTCTAGTTCATAACTAGTTCATTTTGATAAAAATATATTTTTATCTTTACAAACATGGATTTTTTCATCCAAATTCTTTTCAAATCATTTATTATGATTTTACACAAATTATTAATATTTTTAATAATTTTATCAAGGCCCATGATTTCCATAAACGGTCATCGAACTGCACTTACAACGAGCTTTTCCAAATTTGATTTAGACATAATTCCAAATCCAACCGTTAGATTTCAAATCTCTTATATTTGGAAAGCTCTTTTCGATAAGAACCCAAGGTTCCGGTTTTAGGAGAATCCGACAGTCGGATCTCCCGTAATGTCAATTCGAAGTCAATGGTTGAAATTCGCGAACTGCCGTGGCGCAGCGCGTTCTATTCAGGCCATTTAATATATATATATATATATATATATATATATATATATATATATATATATATTATATATATTTTGTCGATTTCCATTTAAAACATATTTTATAAATCGTTTTAAATTCATTTTAAAAACGATTTCAACTTCATATTCAATTTTAAATCAAAATTGAATTTTCCTTATCAACGTAATATATAAAAGATAATGTTTTCAAAATATAAGATTTAGAAATCATTTCCTTTTCAATATTCATTATAAAAATGAATAAAATCGATAAAAATATCATATACGTCAAAATGGCGTTAATCTAATTAATACAGCTTCATATATTTAAATATTTTCGTGTCCATCCCAAATCGGACATCAAAAACATATTTTGATCCATTACTTAGTATTATTTTGAAATATTAGTTATTTTAAAATATTCATTATTTGTCATTTAAAAATATTCGTTAATTTAAAATATTCGTTCCTTTCGAATTCGAATCAGACACAGTCAATTACCATATAATTTTATCGATATGGATTTCATACACACATGTACACAACGATCATCAAACACAGTCAACCATCATCTAAAGTGCATTACACAACTGCATAAGCGTTAAATATAAATAATTAACTCTTACAAAAGTCTATCAACCCATCGACTGACATACAACGAAATATTGGGATTAGTGTATGTCCAATATTCTCCCAATACCCATGTGGGGTTTTCAAACAACGAACACTGATTATTATTTGTGCAGTTGGGCGATGTGTAAAATATATCGTCCCAATCCATATCAGTCAAATTTGTGTACATAAACAAATCGTCCGATTTGTAAATGAATATTTATTTTATTCATATACACCTTAAAAATTATATTTTTAACTATAAAATATTTATTTCAATTCATGAATATTTTATACAGTTCATTTATACAATAAAAATGACATTTTTATTGTTCTAACATTTTTAATAAATTTCGGCAGCATAATGGCGCGATACTAGAACCGGAATAAGGTATAGCCTTATACCTCGCCTAATAATGGCTCGCGCCATATACAAACCAAATTCTAATCAATTCATTTCACTTTCCAAACCAAATTCAAACAACCAAACAAACATGGTTTCAAACAAAGGTGTCGGGTGCTACTAAGCACCGTTTGCATCCTAGTATATATATATATTTAACTATAAAATAAATTAAAGTGGGAATTTCTCACCTTTGGTATCCACTCCACCGTCTTATTTCTGGATGGTTTGGATTTGTTTCTAGTCCATTCCATTGCAATCTGTTTCATGCTGTTCATAGTAAAAAAATCACATTTTTAATATGATGATTATATATTTAAAAATCGCATTTTTTATACACTGCTATATGTATATACTTAAAAATCGTACTTTTGTTATAATGCAATAAAAATCATATTTTTATCTAATTTTATAATATATAAAAATCACATTTTTTGACGCAAGTTAACATAGATAAAAATCAAATTTTTACCTCAAATCCATATACATAAAAATCGTATTTTTTATTTCCAATCTAAACACATAGAAATCGTATTTTTATTTCAATACATATATACATATATATATATTTCAAATTTTTAAAACAATATGTGTATATAAATTAAAACTGAAAATAAAAGGAACGTAAATAAATAAATATGGACTCACTGTTTTCGGTTCGTTGGGTGGAGGAGAGGAGTTGGCGGGGGAGTCGCTAGTGGCGGCGGGGGCCTCTGGTGGTCGGGGTTTGGCCGATGGTGGCGGCTTGATTTGGGGGTGGATTTTGAATTGGGGAAGAGTTTAATCAGAGGAGGGTGATTGCAGGGGGCAGCGCCGTCATCAGAGGGAGACGCTGACGATGACGCGACGGTAGGTGCCCCCGGCGGGCGGTGCATTCGTGGATGGGGGTAGAGGCAAGATCAATCTGGCTGTTTTTTTATTTGATTTGAACGGGCATTGACTGAAAGAGTAAAAAGGGGCGTAGAAAATATATATTATATATTTTTGATTAATTTAATTTTCCCCCAAAAAGTTACTTTTTCGTTCGAACACCAAATCGAACCCAACGAAAGTCGCCCCGAGCTAAATACCCCCATTTCGAACACAATGGGAAATGTCCGTTAAGCTAATTCGGCTGTTACGATCAGTTTCCGCTAAATTTAAAATATAAATCATTATATTTTAAATTCAAATACACATTTTAATTTACCGGGGCCACATACTGACTCCAAAAATTCCAGAAAAATAAATCTGGCTATGTTTTAACGATACAGTTCTAACAAAACTAATTTAGTCAGATTTGGAGACCGTTTGAAAAACGGTCATTTTCCAGTCGATTAAATTCAAACTAAATTGACCAAACACGTTTAAATCCACCATGCTCACATATTGATTCCAAAAATTATGAAAATTGGAATCTAGCAATAATTTGACATTCCGGATCCAACAAAAGTGGTCTCATAAAAAACGGAGGTCGTTTGCAAAATTGATATTTTTAAGGGCTATATATTATATAAAATTTCATAGCGACTATTCTGAATTTTCAACTGGACATAACTTTTTATTCCCGTTATGAAATTTGGATTTTTCACATCCGTTGGAAATATATTTTCAAAAAATTCATATATTTTTGGTTTTACTGAAATCCGGTTTATTTTGAATCTTGTACATTCATTTGAAATTTAAAATCGAATTTTCAAACTACCGTGTCATTTCCAATTCCTTTTATAGTTAAAACAAATATTTATATTCTAACTTCAATTTAAATAAATTTATATGTTCTAATTCTATTCAAAATAAATTTCTAGTCGTTATTATTTAAAATAAATCATTTTAAATATTCAAAATTCATTAAAATTGCCAAAAAAAAATTAAATTTGTTCCGATTTTCCAGGTTGTTACAATCTCCCCCACTTAAAATCTTTTCATCCTCGAAAAGGAACGGAGCAGAAAGTTGTTTAACTAATCAACTCAACTTTAAGTTTGGCTTTCATTCTTCAACTTTTCAGTTCCTAAGAATTTCTAATTTTTTAAAAATTTGGCTAACATCCTAAATTTTTGAAAAGTTTCTCCATAACCTCCTTTGTGCGGGGAGACATTTAAAACCGCAACTAGCCACGCAGGGCCCTCATCATCCAAAAAGAAAAAGAAAAAGCCAAGCGGCTAGCCAATCGGCTCATAAAATCACCAAAACCCAATAAAATGGTAAACATGTACTTATCTGTCGGGCATACAATTTTATTCCTCTTCTTAGCCTCCTTGCTATGACCTGTTCATTATATATACATGTACGTATATGCAATTGCAATCAATTTTCAAACCAGTTCAATATTTGATTCAGTTTTACTTAATGGTTCAAAATTTTAGTTAATCAAACCAATAATCAAACAACACAATCAGCATTCAATTAGTTAATTATCGTTTCAAACACATAACTTTTATGTATATAAAAAAATCGTATTTTTGATGCCAATTCACAACAATAAATCCTAACTAGTTTTGGTTCTCACACCAGTCGATTGGAAACATATAGAAATCCCACTTTCGAAACTCGAACATAAATATTGATGATGGCTGGACATCATCAGAATTATCTCCGAGCGACTAGAGTGTGACTCTGTATCTATCCAGTATATTAAAACTTCGAATATACGTTTACAAGGCGTATGTGCAAAATCTTTGTATACTCGATTGTCCAAATTCAATATAAAATAAATATTCAAATACGTATAAAATGGTTTAAGTCTTCAAAACAAACTTTGTTTTCATTTTTATTTTAAAAATAACACTCCTCACACTCGTTCTAGGATACTACTGATCCTATCTCTAACGAGTCATTCTCATTGGATAATACTAATCCAATCTCCGATGAATTCTTTCGTTTGATCCTAATGTGCCTTGTTCTTGAGCTCTGTAAACCAAAGCTCTGATACCAAAATGAAATGACCCAAACTCACCCTTACGGGAAAGCCCGGATTGAGTTGAGAACGCGACAAATAAGAACACAAACAGAAGAACATTTCATTGCTTATTACAACAATTTCATCAGAGTACAAGAATAAATCAGAGTTTGAATAAATATTATACATCAGAAAAATATCAGAGATTTAAATTACATTTAAATACATAGCAGCGGAAAAATAATACAAAACACAACTGAAAGAGATGCACGGATACAGAGCTTTCCGAATATCATTCCAACTGTAAACCAGGATCCTGTGAATATAAATCTGCAAAACAAAAACTACTAGCTACCCGTGTGGAAAATAGAGGCACCTAGAGTTTAGGTTAAAAAAATAAACTCCAGGTCAGCCATGTGACTGGTGTGAGAACTAAAACAGTTGTAATAACCCAGAATTCTAAGCCAATTTAAAAATTTTATTTTGGCAATTTTAGCGAATTTTGAATATTTAAAATGAATTATTTTAAATAATAACGACGAGAAATTTATTTTGAATAGAATTAGAACGTATATATTTATATAGCTCGACGTTAGAATATAAATATTTTATTTTAAATATAAAAGGAATTGAAAATGGCGCGGTAGTTTGAAAATTCGATTTCAAATTTCAAATGAATGTGTAGGATTCAAAATAAACCGGATTTTAGTGAAACCAAAAATATTTGAATATATTTGAGAATATCTTTCCAGTGAATCCGAAAAATTGAAATTTCATAACGGGAATAAAAAGTTATGCCCAGTTGAAAATTCAGAATAGTCGTTGTGGAATTCTAGCCCTTAAAAATAGCTATTTTGCAAACGACCTCGGTTTTCGACGAAACCACTTTTGTTGGATCCGGGTTGTGAAGTTATAGCTAGATTCCAAAATTCGTAATTTTCTGAATTAATATGTGAGCGTGGCAAAGGAAAATGTGTTTTAACAGTTTCAGTCAATTTCGATCGACCAAAAAATGGCCATATTTCAAACGATCTCAGAATTTGACGAAATTAGTTTTGTTAGGGCCATATCGTCGATACGAAGCTAGAAAATATTTTTCTGGATTTTTTAGAATCAGTATGTGGCCCTAGTAAATTGAAATGTGAGCTCAAATTCAATATATAGATTTATATTTTGATTTTGATGAAAACTGATCGAAACAGCCGAATCAGCCTACGACACATATCCCATTGTGTTCGAAAGGGGGTAATTAGCAATGGACGACCGTCGGTGGGTCTCGTTTGGAGGTCGAAATAAAAAGTTACTTTTTGGAAAAAATATATATATGATAAATCAAATAAAAAAGGTCGACACCCCTTTTTTCCTTTACCCCCCCTTCCCCTCCCCCCTCCCCCCCCCCCCCCCCCCCGTACATTCTTCTCAGATCGAATAAGAGTAAAAAAAAGCAGAAGCCCAAGACACGCCGCTGCCTATCGTCGCACCGCGCCCCCTGCGGTGGTGCTGCCCCTTCCTCCTCTCCTCCGTGGCCAAACCTTCAAGCTCCCAATTCAGCAAAGCCGCCTCTTCACCTTTTTCTGGCCACCGCGACCCTCTCCCCCCACCAATGCCACCAGATCCGCACCCCCCTCACCATTTCAGTTCACAACAACCCAACAAAGATGCGATGCGTGCGGTTTTGTTCGATAGTCGCATAGCGTGAATACTGGAGGAAGAACAACAGATTAAGGTTATTTTTTTATTTATAATTATTTATTTATTACCTTAGTTTGATTAACTTTGTAAAAGCAGTAACTAAGTTTTTTATTCAAGAAATAACTTTGTTTTAATAGCATTGTTTTAGATATGTGTTAGAGCTATAAAAATATGATTTTTAAATATGTGTTAGAGCTATAAAAATCTGATTTTTAAATATGTATTAGAGCTATAAAAATCTGATTTTTAAATATGTGTTAGAGCTATAAAAATCTGTTTTTTAGATATGTGTTAGAGATATAAAAATCCGATTTTTTAGTGTATATTAGAGCCATAAAAATTTGATTTATATGTATATAGTAGAGATAATAAAAAATATGATTTTTATATTATAGAGATAATAAAAATATGATCTTTATATTATAGAGATGGTAAAAATATGATTTTTATATTATAGAGATAATAAAAATATGATTTTTATATGATAGAGAAAATAAAAATATGATTTTTATGTATGAAGTAACAATATAAGAATGTGATTTTTTATAATCAACTGCGTGATACAGATTGCGATGGTACAATAAGAACAAATCTGAATTCAAATTGTTCAGAAATAAAGAATGATGGAGTGGAACCCTCTGTGAGAACTTCTCACTTTTATTTTAATTTCTAGTTTGAAATATATACTAGGATGGTGCTTAGCAGCACCCGACACCCATCGTCCACAGACCATGGATGACTTGTTTGTTTAATTGATGTGTTGTGAAAGTTGATTGTGTGAAATGGAATAAATAAAATATTTTATAGTTAAAAATATAATTTTTAACGTGTATATAAAATAAATATCTATAAACAAATCGGATGATTTGTTTATGTAGACCCATTTGATTGATATTGATTGGGACGATAAATTTTACACATCGCCCAACTGCACAAATAAAAATCCGTGTTTGTTGATTTGAAACCCCACATGGGTATTGGGATGATATTTGACGTACACTAATCTCGATTTTTTAGTTGTATGTCAATCGATGGGTTGACAGACTGTGTAAGCGTTAATTATTTATATTTAATGCTTATGCAGTTGTGTGGTGCACTTTGGATGATGGTTGATTATTTAACGTTGCTATTATATACATGTGTTGTATGGAATCCATATAATTAACATTATATGGTAATTGATTGAGCCTCATTCCAATTTGGAAAATAAGGAATATTATAAAAGAAAATTCATGTGTTGAATAGAATAAAAATTCATGTGTTGAATAGAATAAAAATTCATGTGTTGAATAGAAAGAAAATTCATGTGTTGAATAGAATAAAAATTCATGTGTTGAATAGAGAGAAAATTCATGCGTTGAATAGAAAGAAAATTCATGTGTTGAATAGAAAGAAAATTCATGTGTTGAATAGAATAAATATTCATGTGTTGAATAAAATATATATTCATGTGTTGAATAAAAATATATATTCATGTGTTGAAGAAAATATTCATTTGTTGAATAGAATAAAGAAGTTATTGAAATATATAAAGCCGTGTTGATTAGATATGCGCCACTTTGACGTGAACGATATTTATATCCATTTTATTCGTTTTTATAATGAATATAAAAAAGGAATTGATTTCAAAATATAACGTTTTGAAAATATTATCATTTATAGATTAATGAAATGGAATATTCAATTTTGATTAGAAATTGAATATGAAATTGAAATCATTTTGAAAACAAATTTAAAACGATTTACAAAATATGTTTTGAAAGGAAATCGACGAAATATATATATTATATATATAATGGCCTGAATAGAACGCGCCGCGCTGCGGTAGTTCGCGAGTTTCGGCCATTGACTTCGAATGGACATTACTTGAGATCCGACCGTCGGATTCTCCTAAAACTGGAACCGTTGGGTTCTTATCGAAAAGATCTTTCAATGAATGTTAGAGATTTGAAATCTAACAGTTAGATTTTGAATTATGTCCAAATCAAATTTGGAAAAGGTCGTTATAAGTGCAGTTCGATGGCCGTTGATGGAAATCGACTGTACGGGCCTTGATAAAATTATTAAAAATAGTAATAATTTGTGTAAAATCATAAGAAATGATTTGGAAAGAATTGGAATGAAAATTTCCATATTTGAAAAGATAAAAATAGATTTTTATTGAAATGAACTAGTTTTGAACTAGAATTATAATCCATTTATTTTTGAAATAAATAAATTGGATTTGAAAGGGTTTTAAAAGTAACCAGAATTTCCAATTATCGAATTGGAATGGATTTGAATCGAAATTGTCTTTGGAATATTTCGATGTTGGATTTCATGATTATACATATATTGTTATGGAAATTTGAAAGATATATTTATATCGTTATTTCCAATATGATATCTGTTGGTCGTAGAATTTGATATTGAATATAAGCCGATATATTTTCTATTCAGAGCCTTGTAGTTAATATCAAAAGTGATTTTGGGTCGTCGTGAACGGTTTCTTTAATAATACTGTTCTTAGACCCAATGGAGATAAGAAAATCAGAAGCTAACTGAAGATTAGTTAAGTTAAATGGTTTCTTGGGTATTGACTTGATGTTGGTTTCGGCCTTCGGGGTTAATACTTAGGGAATTGTTCACTCGTTAATTTACGGTTAAAGGCTGATAGAATGGAATGTCATTTTGGGTTTATCGTGAATTGTGTTTTAGATGACACTAGTTCTTTAACCCAGTTAAAGATAGGATATTGATTTTTGGGAAGATTAAAACTAAGTGGAGTTTTAATGAATCTTTAATTAGATTGAAATGATCGAGAATGGAGTATCACCAGTTTTGCTCCAAAGCGATAGTTAAATCTTTAATTAGATTTGAATGTGAAATGGTAATTGAATTTAC
The DNA here is from genome assembly GCA_030737875.1 of Allium sativum. NCBI lineage: Eukaryota > Viridiplantae > Streptophyta > Magnoliopsida > Asparagales > Amaryllidaceae > Allium > Allium sativum. The sequence continues at coordinate 538,628,013 of CM060926.1, forward strand.
CGGTAACACCGTGGTGTTAGATATGAAGTTTTACCAGTTTTATTTCATGGGATGAATAGGTTGGGGTTGGGAAATTTAACAAGTGATTACTTTGGTAAGGTTCGCTAATCCCGACTAGTTTAGATAAACCATAATTTGGTTTGAATTGACATTCAAAAGAAGATTAAAGAATAAATTTAAAGAATTTATCTTTGATAAAATTAATGGGAATCTCTCCCAAAGTGTAAGAATATTAAAAAAAAGAATATTCTGAATTGGAATGAGGCGTATGTTGTGTTTGTGTAACACTTGCTTATAATATACACGAGTTATTCAGAAAGACCGGGTTTATCCCTTCTAAATAACTGATTCGACGATGTGCCGAGGATGAAGACGGTGGTCGAAGACCGGAGGTCTTCACGTCGTTTGGATAATTACTGATGATCTTGATTGGGCTGTACACCCAAGAGGAGGGTATCAGTTGGTGATCGTCCAGACGTACTTGGAGATCGATGGATATGCGAGGTACAAGGTGCCTCCGGTTTCGTTCAGACCCATAACGAACTTTTAAATGGACTGTGTGTCTGACATTGGATTTTATTCTGTATGATTGAATTCTATTAAATATATATTTGTTTGGAGGCGGAGTATATATTCTCTTTCTTAACGCCCTTCTTTGAGACGTACGAACTCAAAGGTAATATATAGATGGATATCAATCGCATGGAGTGAATTGCCCGTGTGGCATGCCTAAGTGGCAAATGATCAAGGCTTTTGTTGAAAAGAAAAGTCTTGTGGTTGATGATCAAAGCACAGCCTGTGTGGCACAACTTTGTGTAGCGTTAATTCGCGAGCCTCACACCCCGGTGTGAACCAGAAACGGGAGAAGGACCTCAGGGAGGACATGCGTTTCTTTCTAGCTAGAAGCGGCATCAGTGATTTTACACGCCCTGACGAGTTTGACTTATGTGGTTGTTGGATTGTGAGGCGCCTCGGATATATTGGTGACTATGTGGAGCCGATGGAGTCATTGGACTCATTTACGCCCCAAAGGGCGAGGAAACACAGTGTTCAAGCATTTTAATCCACATCGGTGGACCAGCCCTGACGATCCAAAGGCTTGACTGAGTACTTGCCTGAGGGGCGGGCTAGAGGCTCTCGAATTCGGTGAGGACGATCGCTTGCCTCGGTTCACAGATGGAAATCCAACTTCCAATACATGACTTTGCGATTTTGATTGTAGAGCCTAATATGGTGACATAGTGGTATGGGGCACTTATGCCGTCTATGATTGATACTTATAATTGAAATAATTTTGACACTATACACTTATAGTAATAATAAAACATGAAATTTCACATACCAAGCATTCTTGGCTATTATAAGGTAAAAACCCTATCCTCCGGCTTGTGTTGCATTGTGTGATGGGACCTGGGTCTTATAATAGCTTCATTATTCTTTATTTAGCATTGTGTTGTTGTTTTATGCACTGGTATTCTTGGGAGGAAACTCGTTCCGTGTGATACGATGTGGTCCCTTGATTTACCTAACTTTAAAAGAAAGATTAATAACTATTTTAGTTCTCACACCAGTCACATGACTGACCTGGAGTTTATTGTTTTAACCTAAACTCTGGGTGCCCCTATTTTCCACACGGGCAGCTAGTAGTTTTGGTTTTGCAAATTTATATTCGCAGGAACCTGGTTTACAGCTGGAATGATATCCGTAAAGCTCTATATCCGTATATCTCTTTCAGTTGTGTTTTGTATTGTTTTCCGCTGCTATGTAATGTATTTAAATATCTGATATTTCTCTGATGTATAATATTTATTCATACTCTGTATATTCTTGTATTCTGATGGAATTGTTGTAATTAACAATGAAATGTTCTTCTACTTGTGTTCTGATTCGTCGTGTTCTCAAAACAATCAGGGGTTTCGAACGGTCTTGGTCGGTTTAGCGATCGATTTGGATCGAGCGAAATTCCTTGTTGTCACAATTGGTATCAGGGCTTTGGTTTACAGAGCTCGGAGAACAAGACACATTAGAACCAAACGAAAGGATTCATCAGAAATTGGATTAGTAATATCCAATGAGAATGACTCGTTAGAGATGGGATCAGTAGTATCCTAGAACGAGTGTGAAGAGTATATTTTAATATTGAAAACAATTTTTGTTTTGAAAATTTAAATCAATTATTCGTATTTGATTATTTATTTTATATTGAATTTGGACAATCCAATATATAAATATTTTGCGTATACGTCTGATCCACGTGTATTTGAAGTTTTAATATACTGGATAGATATAGAGTCGCACTCTAGTCGCCCGAAGATGGTTCTGATGATCGCAATAGCAATTGCATCATCAGTATTCACGTTCGAGTTTCGAAGGTGGGACGTCCATATATTTCCTATTGACTGGTATGAGAACCAAAACTAGGTAGGGCTTATTGTTGTGAATTGGAATCAAAAACATGATTTTCTGTATATGTATCAAATTATGAATTTGAAAGGATAATCCACTAATTGATTGCTGATTGTGCTGTTTGATTATTGTTGTGATTAATTAGAATTTGAACCATTTAGCCAAATTATATCAAATGTTGGACTGAATTGAAAATTTATCGCATTTGCATGCATGTACATGTACTTACATTGAACAGGTCATAGCAAAGAGGCTAGAGAAGAGGAATAAAATTGTTTGCCCGACAAATAGGTACATGTTAATTGTATTTCTTGGGATTTGATGATTTTATGAGCCGATTGGCTTTTTCTTTTTCTTTTGGATTGGTGAGGGCCATGGGAGGGTATTTGAAATATCCCAAAGCTCTCGGTGTAGGGGAGGTTACGGCGAAAATTTAGGGTGTTAGCCAAATTTTTGAAAAATTTGAAAAGTTCTTAGAAACTGAAAAGTTGAAGAACTTAAGCCGTAATGAAAATAATGAAAGTTGAGTTGATTTGTAAAACAAATTTCGACTTTGTTCCTTTTCGAGGACGAAAAATTTTAAGTGGAGGAGATTGTAATAACCCGGAAATCTGAGCCAATTTAAAAATTTTATTTTGGTAATTTTAGCGAATTTTGTATATTTAAAATGAATTATTTTAAATAATAACAACGAGAAATTTATTCTGAATAGAATTAGAACGTATATATTTATATAGCTCAACGGTAGAATATAAATATTTTATTTTAAATATAAAAGGAATTGAAAATGGCGTGGTAGTTTTAAAATTCGATTACAAATTTCAAATGAATGTTTAGGATTCAAAGTAAACCAGATTTTAGTGAAACCAAAAATATTTGAATCTACTTGAGAATATCTTTCCAACGAATCCGAAAAATTGAAATTTCATAGCGGGAATAAAAAGTAATGCCCAGTTGAAAATTCAGAATAGTCGGTGTGGAATTCTGGCCCATAAAAATAGTCATTTTGCAAACAACCTCGGTTTTCGACGAAACCACTTTTGTTGGATCCGATTTGTCAAGTTATTGCTAGATTCCAAAATTCATAATTTTCTGAGTTAATATGTGGGCGTGGCAAAGGAAAACGTGTTTTGACAGTTTTAGTCAATTTCGAGCGACCAGAAAATGACCATTTTTCAAACGATCTCAGAATTTAACGAAATTAGTTTTGTTAGGACCATATCGTCAACACAAAGCTAGAAAATATTTTATTGGATTTTTTAGAATCAGTATGTGGCCCTAGTAAATTGAAATGTGAGTTCAAATTCAATATATAGATTTATATTTTGATTTTGACGAAAACTGATCGAAATAGCCGAATCAGCCTATGACACATATCCCATTGTGTTTGGAAGGGGGTAATTAGCTATGGACAACAGTCGGTGGGTCTCGTTTGGAGGTCAAAATAAAATGTTACTTTTTGGAAAAAAATATATATAATAAATTAAATAAAAAAAAGGTCAACACCCCTTTTTCCCTTTACCCCCTCCCCCTCCCCCCGCCCCCCGTACATTCTTCTCAGATCGAATAAGAGTATAAATAAATATAAAAAAAAGAAAACGCAGAAGCCCAAGACGCACCGCCGCCTATCGTCGCACTGCACCCCCGCGGTGGTGTCGTCCCTTCCACCTCCCGCCATTCTGATGAGCGCCGCCTTCCTCCTCTCCTCCGTGGCCAAACCTTCAAGCTCCCAAATCAGTAAAGCCGCCTCCTCCCCTTTTTCTGGCCACCGCGACCCTCCCCCCCCCCCCCCCCCCCCACCTCCAGCCAATGCCGCCAGATCCTCACCCCCTCGCCATTTCAGTTCACAGCAGCCCGAGAAAGATGCGATGCGTGCGGTTTTCTTCGATAGTCGCATAGCGTGAATACTAGAGGAAGAACAACAGATTAAGGTTATTTTTTTAAATTTATAATTATTTATTTATTACCTTAGTTTGATTAACTTTGTAAAAGCAGTAATTAAATTTTTTATTCAAGAAATAACTTTGGTTTAATAGCATTGTTTTAAATATGTGGTAGAGCTATAAAAATCTAATTTTTAAATATGTATTAGAGCTATAACAATCTGATTTTTAAATATGTGTTAAGCTATAAAAATTTGATTTTTAAATATTTGTTAGAGCTATAAAAATCTGATTTTTAGATATGTGTTAGAGATATAAAAATCCAATTTTTAAATGTATATTAGAGCTATAAAAATTTGATTTATATGTATATAGTAGAGATAATAGAAATATTATTTTTATATTATAGAGATACTAAAAATATGATTTTTATATTATATAGATGGTAAAAATATGATTTTTGTATTATAGAGATAATAAAAATATGATTATGATAGAGAAAATAAAAATATGATTTTTATATATGAAGTAACACTATAAAAATGTGATTTTTTATAATCAACTGCGTGATACAAAATGCGATGGTACAGTCGGAAAACAATTCCGAATTCAAATCATTTAGAAATAAAAAATGATGGAGCGGAACCCTCGGTGAAAACTTCTCACTTTTATTTTAATTTCTAGCTTGAAATATATACTAGGATGCAGACGGTGCTTAGCAGCACCCGACATCCGTCGTCCACAGACCATGGATGACTTGCTTGTTTAATTGATGTGTTGTGAAAGTTGATTGTTTGAAATGGAATGAATAAAATATTTTATAGTTAAAAATATATTTTTTAACGTGTATATAAAATAAATATCTATAAACAAATCGGACGATTTGTTTATGTACACGCATTTGATTGATATTGATTGGAACGATAAATTTTACACATCGCCCAACTACATAAATAAAAATCTATGTCTGTTGATTTGAAACCCCACACGGGTATTAGGATGATATTTGACGTACACTAATCCCGATTGTTTAGTTGTATGTCAATCGAAGTGTTGATAGACTATGTAAGCGTTAATTATTCATATTTAATGCTGATGCAGTTGTGTGGTGCACTTTGGATGATGGTTGATTATTTAGCGTTGCTATTATATACATGTGTTGTATGGAATCCATATAATTAACATTATATGGTAATTGATTGGGCCTCATTCCAATTTGGAAAATGAGGAATATTATAAAAGAAAATTCATGTGTTGAATAGAATAAAAATTCATGTGTTGAATAGAAAGAAAATTCATGTGTTGAATAGAAAGAAAATTCATGTATTGAATAGAAAGAAAATTCATGTGTTGAATAGAATAAATATTCATGTGTTGAATAAAATATATATTCATGTGTTGAATAAAAATATATATTCATGTGTTGAAGAAAATATTCATTTGTTGAATAGAATAACGAAGTTATTGAAATACATAAAGCCGTGCTGATTAGATATGCACTATTTTGACGTGAACGATATTTATATCGATTTTATTCATTTTTATAATGAATATCGAAAAGGAATTGATTTCAAATATAACGTTTTGAAAATATCATTTATAGATTAATGATATGGAATATTCAATTTTGTTTAGAAATTGAATACGAAATTGAAATCGTTTTGAAAACGAATTTAAAACGATTTATAAAATACGTTGTGAAAGGATATCGACGAAATATATATATTATATATATAATGGCCTTAATAGAACGTGCCGCGCTACGGCAGTTCGCGAATTTCGACCATTGACTTCGAATGGACATTACAGGAGATCCGACAGTCGAATTCTCCTAAAACCGGAACCGATGGGCTCATATAGAAAAGAGCTTTCTAAAGAATATTAGAGATTTGAAATCCAACGGTTGGATTTGGAATTATGTCCAAATAAAATTTGGAAAAGGTCGCTATAAGTGCAGTTCGATGGCCGTTAATGGAAATCGACTGTACGGGCCTTGATAAAATTATTAAAAATAGTAATAATTTGTGTAAAATCATACGAAATGATTTGGAAAGAATTGGGATGAAAAATTCCATATTTGAAAAGATAAAAATGGATTTTTATCGAAATGAACTAGTTTTGAACTAGAATTATAATCCATTTATTTTTGGAATAAATAAATTGGATTTGAAAGGGTTTTAAAAGTCACTAGAATTTCCAATAATTGAATTGGAATGGATTTGAATCGAAATTGTCTTTGGAATATTTCGATGTTGGATTTCGTGATTATACAGATGTTGTTATGGAAATTTGAAAGATATATTTATATCGTTATTTCCAATACGATATTTGTTGGTCGTAGAATTTGATATTGAATATAAGCCGAAGTATTTTCAATTCAGAGCCTTGTATTTAATATCAAATGTGATTTTGGGTCGTCATGAACGGTATCTTTAATAATACTATTCTTAGACCTATTGGAGTTAAGAAAATCAAAAGCTAACTGAAGATTAGTTAAGTTGAATGGTTTCTTGGGTATTGACCTGATGTTGGTTTCGGCCTTCGGGGTTAATACTTAGGGAATTGTTCACTTGCTAATTTACGGTTAAAGGCTGATAGAATGGAATGTGATTTTGGGTTTTTCGTGAACCGTGTATTAGATGACACTGGTTCTTTAACCCAGTTAAAGATAGGATATTGATTTTTGGGAAGATTAAAACTAAGTGGAGTTTTAATGAATCTTTAATTAGATTGAAATGATCGAGAATGGAGTATCACAAGTTTTGCTCCAAAGCGATGGTTAAATCTTTAATTAGATTTGAACGTGAAATGGTAATTGAATTTAACGGCAACACCGTGGTGTTAGATATGAAGTATTACCAGTTTTGCTTCATGGGATGAATAGGTTGAGGTTGGGAAATTTAACAAGTGATTACCTCGGTAAGGTTCTCTAATCCCGACTAGTTTGGATAAACCATAGTTTTGTTTGAATAAACATTCAAAAGAAGATTAAAGAATAAATTTAAAGAATTTATCTTTGATAAAATTAATGGGAATCTTTCCCAAAGTGTAAGAATATTTAAATAAAAGAATATTATGAATTGGAATGAGGCGTATGTTGTGTTTGTGTAACACTTGTTTATTATATACGCGAGTTATTCAGAAAGACCGGGTTTATCCCATTCTGAATAACTGATTCGACGATATATCGAGGATGAAGACGGTGGTCGAAAAGCGGAGATCTTCACGTCGTTTGGATAATTACTGATGATCTTGATTGGGCTGTACACCCAAGAGGAGGGAATCAGTTGGTGATCGTCCAGATGTACTTAGAGATCGATGGATATGCAAGGTACAAGGTGCCTCCGGTTTCGTTCAGAGCCAGAACAAACTTGTAAATGGACTGTGTGTCTGACATTGGATTTTATTCTGTGTGACTGATTTCTATTAAATATATATCTGTTTGGCGGCGGAGAATTTATTCTCTTGCTTAACGCCCTTCTCTGAGACGTACGAGCTCAGAGGTTATATATTGATGGATATCAATCGCATGGAGTGAATTACCTGTGTGGCATGCCTAAGTGGCAAATGATCAAGGCTTTTATTGAAAAGCAAAGTCTTGTGTTGATGATCAAAGCACAGCCTGTGTGGCACAACTTTGTGTAGCGTTAATTCGTGAGCCTAACACCCCGGTGTGAACCAGAAACGGAAGAAGGACCTCAGGGAGGACATGCATTTCTTTCTAGCTAGAAGTGGCGTCAGTTGTTTTACACGCCTTGACGAGTTTGACTTATGTGGTTGGTTGATTGCGAGGCACCTCGGATATATCGGTGACTATGTGGAGCCGATGGAGTCATTGGACTCATTTATGCCCCAAAGGGCGGGGAAACGCAGTGTTCAGGCATTTTAATCCACATCGGTGGACCGGCCCTGATGATCCAAAGGCTTGCTGAGTACTTGCCTGAGGGGCGGGCTAGAGGCTCTCGAATTCTGTGAGGACGATCCCTTGGCTCGATTCACAGATGAAAATCCAACTTGCAATACGTGACTTTGCGGTTTTGATTGTAGAGCCTAGTATGATGACATAGTGGTATGGGGCACTTATGCAGTCAATGATTGATACTTATGATTGAAATTGTTTTGACACTATACACTTATAGTAATAATAAAACATGAAATTTCACGTACCAATCATTCTTGTCTATTATAAGGTAAAAACCCTATCCTCCGGCTTGTGTTGCATTGTCTGATGGGACCTGGGTCTTATAATAGCTTCATTGTTCTTTATTTAGCATTGCGCCGTTGTTTTATGCACTACTGTTCTTGGGAGGAAACTCGTTCTGTGTGATACGGCGTGGTCCCTTGATTTACCTAACTTTAAAATAAAGATTAATAACTGTTTTAGTTCTCATACCAATCACATGACTGACCTGGAGTTTATTGTTTTAACCTAAACTCTGGGTGCCCCTATTTTCCACATGGGCAGCTAGTAGTTTTGGTTTTGCAGATTTATTTTCGCAAGAACCTGGTTTACAGCTGGAATGATATCCGGAAAGCTCTGTATCCGTATATCTCTTTTAGTTGTGTTTTGTATTATTTTCCGCTGCTATGTAATGTATTTAAATCTCTGATATTTCTCTGATGCATAATATTTATTCATACTCTGTATATTCTTGTGTTCTGATGGAATTTTGTAATTAACACTGAAATGTTCTTCTGTGTGTGTTCTGATTCGTCGTGTTCTCGAAACAATCAGGGGTTTCGAACGGTCTTGGTCGTTTTGGCGATCGATTCGGATCAAGTGAAATTCCTTTTTGTCACATTTGGTATCAGAGCTTTGGTTTACAAAGCTCGAAGAACAAGACACATTAGAACCAAACGAAAGGATTCTCTGAAATTGGATTAGTAATATCCAATGAGAATGACTCGTTAGAGACGGGATCAGTAGTTTCCTGGAACGAGTGTGAAGAGTATATTTTTAAATTGAAAACAATTTTTGTTTTGAAAATTTAAATCAATTATTCGTATTTGATTATTTATTTTATATTGAATTTGGACAATCTAATATATATAGATTTTGCGTATACGTCTGATCCGCGTGTATCTGAAGTTTTAATATATTGGATAGACATAGAATCACACTCTAGTCGCCCGAAGATGGTTCTGATGATTGCTATAGTGATCGCATAGTCAATATTCATGTTCAAGTTTTGAAGGTGGGACGTCTATATACTTCCTATTGACTGGTGTGAGAACCAAAACTAGGTAGGGCTTATTGTTGTGAATTGGCATCAAAAACATGATTTTCTGTATATGTATCAAATTATGAATTTGACAGGATAATCCACTAATTGAATGCTGATTGTGTTGTTTGATTATTGTTGTGATTAATTAGAATTTGAACCATTTAGCCAAATTATATCAAATGTTGGACTGAATTGAAAATTTATCGCATTTGCATGCATGTACATGTACTTACATTGAACAGGTCATAATAAGGAGGCTAGAGAAGAGGAATAACGATATATATATCTTCCAAATTCCTCCACAATATCCGTATAATCATGGAATCCAATATCAAAATATTCCGAAGGTAATTTCGATTCAAATCCATTCCAATTCATATATTGAAAATTCTAGTTATTTTTAAAATCATTTCAAATCCAATTTATTTATTTGAAAATATTGGATTATAACTCTTGTTCATAACTATTTCGTTTTGATAAAAATATATTTTTATCTTTAAAATGTGGAATTTTTCATCCAAATTCTTTCCAAATCATTTATTATGATTTTACACAAATTATTAATATATTTAATAATTTTATCAAGGCCCTTACAGTCGATTTCCATAAACGGTCATCGAACTGCACTTACAATGACCTTTTTCAAATTTGATTTGGGCATAATTCCGAATTGAACTGTTAGATTTCAAATCTCTTATATTTGTTGGAAAGAACTTTTCGATACAAACCCAATGGTTCTGGTTTTAGGAGAAACCGACGGTCAGATCTCCCGTAATGTTAATTCGAAGCCAATAGTCAAAATTCACGAACTGCCGCGGCGCAACACGTTCTATTCAGACCATTTAATATATACAATATATATATTATATATATTTCATCGATTTTCATTTAAAATTTATTTTATAAATCGTTCTAAAAACGATTTCAACTTTATATTCAATTTTAATTCAAAACTGAATTTTCCTTATAATTGTAATATATAAATGATAATATTTTCAAAATATCAGATTTTGAAATCATTTCCTTTTCGATATTCATTAAAAAAAATCGATAAAAACATCGTTCATGTCAAATGGAATTAATCTAATCAACCTGGCTTCATATATTTAAATATTTTCTTGTCCATCCCAAATCGGACATCAAAATCATATTTTGATCCATTACTTAATATTATTTTCAAATATTAGTTATTTTAAAATATTCATTATTCATCATTTTAAAATATTTGTTAATTTAAAATATTTGTTCCATCCGAATTGGAATCAGACACAGTCAATTACCATATAATTTTATTTATATGAATTTCATACACACATGTACACAACGATCATCAAACACAGTTAACCATCATACAAAGTGCATTACACAACTGCATAAGCGTTAAATATAAATAATTAACGCTTACAACAGTCTGTCAACCCATCAATTGACAGATAACAAAATATTGGGATTAGTGTATGTCCAATATCCTCCCAATACCCGTGTGGGGTTTTCAAACAACGAACACTGATTATTATTTGTGCAGTTGGGCGATGTGTAAAATATATCGTCCCAATCCATATCAGTCAAATGTGTGTACATAAACAAATCGTCCGATTGGTAAATGAATATTTATTTTATTCATATACGTGTTAAAAATTACATTTTTAACTATCAAATATTTATTTCAACTCATGAATATTTTGTATAGTTCATTTATACAATAAAAATGATATTTTTATTGTTCTAATATTTTTGATAAGTTTTGGTAGCATAACGACGTGATACTAGAACCGGAATAAGGTCTAACCTTAACCCTCGCCTAATAATGGATTGCGTCATATACAAACCAAATTCTAATCAATTCATTTCACTTTCCAAACCAAACTCAAAAAAACGAACCAATCAACCAAACAACCAAACAAACATGGTTTCAAATAAAGGTGTCGGGTGCTACTGAGCACCGTCTACATCCTAGTATATATATATTTAACTAGAAAATAAATTAAAGTGAGAAGTTCTCACCTTTGGTATCCACTCTGTCGTCTTATTTCTGAATGGTTTGGATCTGTTTCCAGTCCATTCCATCGCACTCTGTTTCATGCTGTTCATAGTAAAAATCACATTTTTAATATGATGATTATATATTTAAAAATCGCATTTTTAATACACTGTTATATGTATATGTTTAAAAATCATACTTTTGTTATAATGTATAAAAATCACATTTTTATCTAATGTTATAATATATAAAAATTACATTTTTGTCTAATGATATAATATATAAAAATCTCATTTTTTTGACGCTACTTAACATAGATAAAAAACAATTTTTTACCTTAAATCCATACAAATAAAAATCGTATTTTTTTATTTCCAATCTAAACACATAAAAATCGTATTTTTATTTCACTATATATATATATATATATATTTCAGATTTTTAAAACATTACGTATATATAAATTAAAACTGAAAATAAAAGGAATGTAAATAAATAAATAAGGACTACTGTTTTCAGTTCGCTGGGTGAAGGAGAGGCGTTGGCGGGGGAGTCGCTAGTGGTGGCGGCGGCCTCTAGTAGTCGAGGTTTGGACAATGGTGGCAGCTTGAGTTACATCAATTTGGGGGTGGAGTTCGAATTGGGGAAGGGTTTAATCAGAGGAGGGAGATTGGAGGGGGCGACACCGTCATCAGCGGGAGGCGTTGGCGATGACGCGGCGGTGGGTGCCTCCAGCGGGCGACGCATTCGTGGATGGGGGTAGGGGCGAGATCGATCTAGCAGTTTTTCTTTTTTTTATTTGATTTGAACGGGCGTTGACTGAAAGAGTAAAATGGAGTGGTAGAGAATACATATTACATATTTTTATTTTATTTAATTTTCCCCAAAAAGTTACTTTTCCGTTCGAACTCCAAATCGAACCCAACAACTGTCGCCCCTAGCCAAATACCCCCATTCCGAACACAATGGGAAATGTCCGGCAAGCCAATTCAACTGTTACGATCAGTTTCCACTAATTTAAAATATAAATCATTATATTTTAAATTCAAATGCACATTTTAATTTACCGGGGCCACATACTGACTCCAAAAATTCCAGAAAAAAAATCTTGCTATGTTTTGATGATATGGTCCTAACAAAACTAATTTCATCGAATTTGGGGACCGTTTGAAAAATGGTCATTTTCCAGTCGATTAAATTCAAACTGAATTGACCAAACACGTTTAAATCCGCCACGCTCACATATTGATTTCAAAAATTACGAAAATTGGAATCTAGCAATAATTTGACATTCCATATCCATCAAAAGTGGTCTCCTCGAAAAAGGAGGTCGTTTGCGAAATTGCTATTTTTAAGGGCTATATATTATATAAAATACCATAGCGACTATTCTGAATTTTCAATTGGACATAACTTTTTATTCCCATTATGAAATATGAATTTTTCACATCCATCGGAAAGATATTTTTCAAACAAATTCAAATATTTCTGGTTTTACTGAAATCTAGTTTATTTTGTATCTTGTACATTCACTTGAAATTTGAAATCGAATTTTCAAACTACCACGCCATTTCCAATTCCTTTTATAATTAAAATAAATATTTATATTCTGACTTCAATTTAAATAAATTTATACGTTCTAATTCTATTCAAAATAAATTTCTAGTCGTTATTATTTAAAATAAATCATTTTAAATATTAAAATTCATAAAAATTGCCAAAATAAAAATTTTAAATTGGTTCTGATTTTCCGGGTTGTTACAAAACTCCTAAACGTTTTTTTGATTCACACATGTAATCACAACTTGCACATATATTTTTGCCGGAATTTCTTTTCATTTTTTCTGTTGCTGAAATTCGATTTTTGATCAGTCCTCTATAATAGCGAGTGATGGTAATATTATTGCACTGAAACAATTCAATCATGCTTTAAAGCAAGAAATCTTCCGTAAATTTCCCAACTTTACCCTAGTTGGGATCTTCTGAATATAATACTAATGTTAAATGAAGGAAACAGAAGTCATATATGTTACATAATGAAGGAATGTTCCAGAGCTTTCTTTCAAAATAGGGATTTACTGATCATACATAGTGCACCTACAGTGACAAATAATGGTGATGGCAGTGCACTAGAATATAGGGAATAGCAATCATTTCTACTAAAGATTGAGCCAAAATATAAAATCTCAGCGTTTGTTCACTATTAATTCATGTATTTGTTAATGACAAAGTTCACCAATATTTGACAAAAGACTGAATATAGTAGTTTTGTGTATGCCCAGCTTCTTCTCTTTTTCTACTTTTGTGTTCGTGAAATTTGTAATTGTCATGTGCGTTAAGCATCAACGAAAAACTTGATTATATTGCTTCAGTTTTTTTGTCTCCTACCAAATAATTCTATTGTGTATATTACTCTTTTGAGAGTTAAAATTCTCAAAGCCAAAACGATGATGTTTCAATTTGTCGTTATAACTTTCTATTTCAGTGCTTATGTTACTTAATATTGACAGTGAAATCAAGTCCTTGGATAAAATATAGATTTTCTTGGGGTGCATAATTATATATTTATAGAATGGTCAGTTTAAGAGTACATACAAGGGGAACTTGTCTTAGTAAGGCTTAGAACCTCATTAGTGGCACTGCAGAAAATTATATATTTTAGACAATAAACTGATCAGCTCGACAGTCTAACTTATAATAGCTAAAAATAGTAGAACTAATCAGCTGTTTCAGCTAATACGCTGCACAACATTGGTGTTGTCAATGATCTACAGCTCAAATGGTTCAAATACAAACTTTAAAAAAAAAAATTTGTGGGCTCATAAGTTCAAATCTTGAAGACATAGCTACCCATATCCAATTTAATGGGCACATGGAATGTGAGATACAAAAATGTGGCGAATTCATGCTTCCCATAAACCCCATTTTGATCTAATAAAATTAATTGTCCATTAATATTTAGAAGATTCCAAAGTCCCAGCTTCAACTGCTCTTATCCATGCATGATGACCTTGACCATACTTTCAAACGTTTAACACATCATTTATGTGTTGTTTAGATCTCAGATCAAGTAATAATTAGCGATAAAGACATGAGACATGACTATGAAAGATAGACTCGGTAGACAAACACAATGAGTCACCATCCATTTTTTTCTTCGTTGTTACTTCTTATCGGATCCATTTATCCACCTCAAAGACAATCTTGGGTATCGTCTATTTAAAATGGCAAATGTTGAATATAGAGCCCTGAATGCTGAAGTGTGAAGACTAGACATTGAATGTTTTGCGTCCAAGCAAGGTTTAAAACTCCATTTTATGTGTTGATTTTGATAATTTATGTTCTATTCTGAAATTTTTGACTATTCCGTTTTAATTCCACTTTACTAATTTTGGTGCTTATAAATATTTTTATAAAGTTTTAATCCCAAAATACATTTATACTGTACTTGAAAAATATGCAAAGTAGGTCCATCTAAATTTGAATATATTAGGAACCCTACCATTTACAAACTTATAATAATAGCCTATGCCCATCAGAACACTTAAAACAGCACATTCATTGTCCTTCCATATAGGTACAGATTGTTGTGATTTGTGACATAAATCGCATATGTTAATGAAGATTGATTTGATTGATTAATTAATTAATCAACTAATTGATTCAACTGATTGGTTGATTGATTGGTTAATTGATTGATTATATCATAGAAGGAAAGAAATGAATAATTTTATTCTACATATATTTTTGAGGGGAAAATTGGATATTTACCTAGGCCTTCTATTATCCTATATTAGCAGCATTTAGGATTGGATTAAGGGCATGGGATTGAGACCGAAATAGTTAATTCAAAGGTTGTCGTTGTTCTTCATTGTTCTCATTCTATAACAAAAGTTGTAGTCATCCAGAATTCTTTCTCTATCTCAATAAGATTATTGATTCTTGTAATTTTGTTTATTTTTGGTTGTAGATCCATTGTATGTAAACAAAATTTGTATTGTTGAATCAATAAAGAGGGTGGTTGGGTGGAAAAATTGTTTGCGCGTGTGATTTCATATCTGTGTTGTTTTTCATAGAAATCTTCTTTAAGTATTTGGGTGAATAAGATCCTGGTCACTTCCATAAAGGCGCAACTTACATAACAATTGGTATCAAAGCTAGATCGTCGCAAAACTTAGAGTGATTTTGGATTGAAAAAAATCATTTTTTTTATGTCGGATATGGCATTTCCGAAAATGACTATTTTTAATGAAATAAATTGGGAGATCTGGAGGCCTAAGATGGAGGACGTGCTTTACGTCAATGATCTCCATGATCTGAAAGATGGAGATGTGGAGAAGCCCTCGGGTGTGGATGTGGGAATATGGAAGAAGATGGATTTGAAGGCGAATGCCTTGATTCGGCAATACCTCGATGATTGATATTCCATCATGTGCCCAGTTGTGAATCCGCGAAGGATTTGTGGGGCAAGTTGGTATCTTTATATGAGTCGAGGATTACTACAAGTAAGGCTTTTCTAGTTCAAAAGCTTGTTCAGCTGAGATTGGAAGAGGAGAAGTCTGTTGCAGGCACGCGAACGAATTTCAAGATGTGGTCAATCAATTGGCAAATTTGAAGGTCAATTTTGATGATGAGTTGCAGGCTGTTTTGCTGATGAGTTCGCATTCAGAAAGTTGGGGAATTTTGGTTGTTTCATTGAGTTACTCTAATGCTTGTGGAGCTACCTCTTTGAAAACGGTACGAAGCAGCCTTTTGAATGAAGAAATAAGGAGAAAAGGGTCGGGTTTGAAATTAGTTCGAGGTGAGGCTATGGTAGCAAAGGACTCGGGGAATTATCAAGGAGGAAGAAGAATGGGACTAATAGTAAATGTGCCATCACTTGTTAGTATTGTAATAAGCAAGGTCACATACGCAAAGATTGCCATGCTTATCACAGGGATAAGTAGAAGGATGCGGATGGTGATAGTAGTAGTGATGAGGCACAGGCAGGTCTTGCTGTAGGTTCCTTTATTGTTTTTTCTTGTGATGTCCTATTTAGCAAAGTTAATCCTAGGAAGATGGATCCGGGAGCTAGTTTTCACATTTGTAAGGATGTGAAAAGTATTTTCTTCTTAAGAAAAGAATGTTGAAGTGATTAGAACAACCAATGGAGTAGAGCTACCAGTTTATGGTATTCGATCTATCCGGTTTCGTATGCATGATGGTGTGGTGAGAGAAGTCTCTAGAGTTAGACATGTACCCATGAGTTCGCATAACCTCATTTCTTTCGGTCAGTTGGATCGCCGTGGTTGCACTTATGATACTCAATGTGGAGTTTTGAAAGTGAAGAAGGGTGGCTGTGTTATGATGAGAGGTGTCTTGGAGGTGGGAAACTTGTATAGATTGGTCGGTTCTGTAGTTGACTGTGGAAGACGAGTGATGGTTGAAGAACCTAGTCCACAGCAAGGTGGAGAGGTTAATTTGGTCATTGCTGATGTGTTAGACAGGGGTCTTCATGTTGATGATGCTCGAGAGATCCGAGGTAATCAAGGAAGGGTCTCAGATCAAGTGGTAGACGGGTATTACAAGAACTTTTAGACCGTTAGTATTGCGTGGCGCATCTTGAGGAGAAGATGCAAATTTTTTTTGGGCAGGCGGTGGGTTGTGTTTATAATGGTTTAATTGAGAGTAGGAATCATTGAAAGAGCTAGATGGCTTGTGTGTTTGAAGTTCGTTTGATGTGATGTGATTTCATGTCAAGGTGGAGTGTTGTGATTTGTAACATGAAATCACATATGTTAATGGAGATTGATTTGATTAATTAATTAATAAATTGACTAGTTGATTTGATTGATTGGTTGTGATTGGTTAATTGACTATATCATAGAAGGAAAGAAATGAATAGTTTTATTCTGCATATATTTCTGGGGGCCAATTTGGATATTTGCCTAGGCCTTTTATTCTCTTATATTAGCAGCATCTAGGATTGGATTAAGGGCATGAGATTGAGGCCAAAATAGTTAATTCAAAGGTTTCCACTGTTCTTCATTGTTCTCCTTCTCCAACAAAAGTCGTAGTCATCTAGAATTCTTTCTCTATCTCAATAAGGTTGTTGATTCTTGTAATTTTTTTATTTTTGGTTATAGATCCATTGTATGAAAACAAAATTTGTATTGCTGAATCGATAAAGAGGGTGGTTGGGTGGAATATCTTGTTAGCGCATGTGATTTCATATCTGCGTTTTTTTCCATAGAAATCATCTTTAAGTATTTGGGTGAATAAGATCCTGGTTGCTTTCGCAAAGGCGTAGTTTACATAACATAGCTACCCCTAATTCATTTTGTTTAATTCTATTTAAACACATGGTTTTGCTGAGTTCACCCAAGAAAATCGAAAAAATAGGAGTAACTAAATGTTTTGTTGAGTTCACCCATGTAATGTCAAAAAAAACAATTTTATCTTTTTTTCGTAGGAGTCTTAGATGGCTCCATAAAGGCACTTCGTAAAGCCCCTATGAGGTGCCTTTAGGGTACCTCGTAGAACCCTTACGAGATGCCATAAAGATACCTCGTAGAGCCCCTACAAGGTGTCCCAAAAGCACTTTGTAGAGGCTCTACGAGATATGTTGAAAATTGAAATATGTATATAACAAAATAGTGGTAGTTTGCTTATGAAATTCGCTAGATGAACTCAACAATTCACTAAATTTAAATAGAATTAGTCATTCATTTTCTCCTACCATTGCTACAAAATTAATGCTTGATCTAACATAGTAGAAAATATTACTTAAGCTCTCGAATTTTCAGTCAATCCCAACCCAATATATGGCTCAAAATTATCACTTTTCTCTTCTTCTTGTAATCCCAAAAACAAATTTAGTTGATTTGAAGTGTGATTTTGGCAATGCAAAAATTGTTATGTTTGATTTTATGTCTATTTAAGTTCTTACTATATGATTTCGAATTGGTGATATGATTTTATGGCATATTTCTTCTTTATATTTGTCTGAAACGAAAACGATATATTTCTCCCTTGAAACCGGATGGTCGAGATTTTGGGTATGTCTCGTGTACCGATCGAAAGTTTAAACCTTGCAACTAAAAACTCAAAATATTAAGCAATTTGATGGAAGGTCCAAAGGTACTGAGGCCCGAATGGATGCGGGACTTATCTGCACTGCATAATCTTGTTGACCCCCTGAATTCTAGCCGTGGATTCTTTTCTGCACCTTTTTCCTGACCCACTAGCAAATTCCAAATATTAATTGGTTGGCATTAGCATTAGATTTTTTCCAAGTAGAATTATCACTTTGATAATATGAGACGTTGGTTTCAAAACTAAATAGTGTAGAAAAGAAATCCTGACCCAAAAAAATATCCGATGTATACGATCAACCAAATTAGACCTTTATAGCAGAAAGTTAGCACATCCTATGCTTGTATTATATGAAAAGCTTTCGCATCGAACTGAAAAAGAAACCCACCGCTCTTTGAAATGCGTCACTCTTTGGTAAATAAGAACACGAAAAGGACATTGCGTTTACATTGGTTGAACTTCCACCGTTGCATTGGTTTATCGTTATACCAAGAGTATCATTTCCTCCATAGAGTGTAAGCATCCGAGTTGACGAATATTTATTTTACAGAAGGATTCTTAATGTCTCATATTTATAACTTATTATTATGCACCACATTCCATTAAATTTCGGCAATGCGAAACTAATTCAATTTAGACCATCATCCTTACTTATACGCATGAGACAATCCTAATATGCATCAGTTAGAAACAAGAACATTCTAATTAATATAATTCATTTTGTCTAATTAACAAGGCTGCAAAAATGCAGAAATATGAGACGTTAATGTATTCATGATCAAACAGAAGTTAACAGAAGTTAGAAGACAAGACAAAGATGTAAAGACTCAAAGGGTGAAAGGTACAAATAAAGGGGACAAACAATCAATTTTGGAGCTAAATAAATAGCTTGGTACCTAGTCATTTGGCTTAATACCCGTTCGACCAAAAAATGACACTAACTCCCAATTGTCTAGAATTTGTAAAGATTAATGAAGACTAATAATCTTGAAACAGAGAAAAAGCAATCGACACACAAGATTTATAGTGGTTCGGCGTTAACGAGCCTACATCCACTTTATAGTCTTAATTCAATAGAGAATTACATTTACAACACCGTTTCTAGTGTTTATCTCAATTTACAATCATATTTACACTCATATCCTGAGGTGAGAGATATATGGTAGCCACGGCTAAGTATTCCAGATTTTCACATAGCCAAAAGTCCCCGAAAATGTCATGTTCTCGTGTATTCATAAGCATAATTGGTGAGTGGGTCAGATGTACACGTGGTGTCCATCCGATAAAGCACGAAATTGTAGTGACTAAGTGGGAAACGTAGGGAGCTCAACCCATGAATGTAGGAGTAAGTGGTGCGAGTTAATAGCCTAAGGAATAGGGCTACGCAGTATGCAGAATTGATTTCGTTCCAGGCGGTTCGGGCAGAGGATGATCTACCCGGTCAAACGGTATAAACATATCTTGCTGCCTTCAGATGTTGAGAGGGTCGGATTGTGGCTTCCCCAACTTGAAGCTGATGCTTTAAGTCTAGTTCTCTATTGTGTGCGAACGGGTCTAACTCGACCCACCTTCCTCGACCCAGTGTGGTGTAGCTTGAATGCTACATTTATGCCCAGGTTTTGCGTATAGGCGGATTGGGTTCCTCTAACTCGATCTGATCTGGTGCAACACTCGTGCATCGAGCTTCCTTTCATCAATTTTTGCAAGGTCGAGATCTGGCCCGAAGCCTTTGTACATGAAAATGCTAGGTTTCCAAAAGTTACATCACTTTATCTAGGTGATCGTTGATCGATGCCCGCTTAAACTCAAGTCCATGGCTTTGGGTAGCCATGTCACAAAGCAGGCTAACATTCTGCTCCCCATATTACATCTTATCATAGATGAGAAGTGCTTTGAATATGTCGAGCTGAATCTTTCTGGAACATCATTTGTCGTCGAGAAGGATTTGTCAAACTGTTGCATTTTCTTCAGTAGTTTTGATGTTTTAACTCTTCATTGTATAAATTGCTCGTCACATATCGCACCGCTTCAATTGGTGCTTATCGAGGCAAGATGATCAAGTAATTGGATTTGCCTCATCGAATCAAGATGTAGAATTACTTCATCAAAAGTCAGGCCGGATCATTGGCTCCCGAATGTAATCATACATGCACAGGCTGTTGCCAAACGACGCCGTCTTTCTATGCAAGTCAAGCGCATGGTTGAGTCGGACTTTCTTTTACATACAAGTCAATGAAAAAGTAGTCATCCAAATCATGTGGTAGTACAAGAATCTTCGGGTTCTAAGCTAACATTTGGAGGGAATACCTTAGAATTGGCATATGAATTGACATTTGTATTTTTCTTTGGATTATGTTGACATTGGGATAGTAATATTAGAATCCATGATTGCATTAAATCGTAACAATGAGAAGTCGGGAATCCACGATCACTTTAGATCGTTTCATAATCCAATGATCACATACAAATCAGTAAAGGACGTTGAAATAATACAAACCAGTGCTCGTATGATCGTCACAATCGTAAGGAAGTAGAGGAGTTCTCCACATTCTCCATTTGATGTAGTTGTCGATCAAGTCTTTAAAGTCATGTTTGAATCGTTAGTGGGCTTGCTTGAACGGTCAAGGCGAATCATGTCATATTGTGGAGGTATAGTTTATATGTTGTGAATCACACATCAAGTCAAGGTCGTACTCATAGTTTGTGATTTAAAGTTCATGCTCCCAACATCAACAGAGGATAGGCAAAGCTAGTATTTATGCCCCCAGCATCGGTAAGGGTTGAGCCAAGCCAATCGGATATCCAGTCTTTAAGACATTATATTTTCCATTATCGCATTGGGTTAGAGCAGCAGGTTCAACAATCTTAGTCGACCCAACCCATTATATACTCTTACTCAAGTTAGCAAGAGTTGGAGTTGTATATGCGAATGGTCGAATCACATTCGCTTTGGTGTCGTCCCTTCACTTTAGTCAGAAATCAAGGATTGCCTCGTCATGCATCAGTTGGCTACTCTTATCGGATCATTCTCAGAGTTGGGTAAGTTCCTTCGTTCATGTTTCAGCAGAGTGTGGAATAGCTATCGCAGTCTTGTTGAGTCTGTTTCTCTTACTCGGTTCTATTAAACTTACTAAACAAGATTGTTGACCTGATCAATAAAATTGGCTCTCTCTAGAATCACACAGCCATTATTCTTTTGCTGGACTCTGCCCTTGCCTTTATTATTTCAAGAGTCTGACGTTCCTCCATCCTTTGTCATGATAACTTTGAGACCATCCATTTCAACGTTAGTATTCTCTTGTTTTAGGAATCTATCTGTTTCAGAAATAAATTCGCCAAGGCCACTTGGTGAGTCTCGGTATAGAGAGACTTTGAAGTCTGAGTTATCCAGAATACTGGATACTTTTTCTATCAACACCATAGATGGTCCAGGTCGATCTACCGATGTCACTACGGCATTGAATCTTTCAAGGAATGCATGCAGGTTTTTGCCTGACCTCTATTTGATTAAGATGAGTAACACGAAGTTATTGGGTTGATAGATGTGGACCTTTGACTGCTCAATGAAGTAGGTGATGAACACGTTCCAATGGTTGATCGATTCAGATGCATGCCACCAAAATTGTATAGCAACAATGTAAGTTAAGATGCAGAAATGGTAGCTAGAAGTGCGGAGGATTTCTGAAATCCCTGATGTCTCTTCTGAATGAGTTTTGATTGACGTTGCTCACGTCGCCTTTGAGGGGTGCTGTCTCTGGTGAAGCATCAATTAACATTTGCAATCCGGTCTTTGTCTTTGAGAAATTGTCGCCAATTGTCCAATTTAGCGTTGGTGCCCCCAGCATGAAGTTTTGAAGTAGGTGGAAGCCGGTCTCTGGCTTCTTGGTTCTGCACATATAATAGCCGTCAATCAAGCTTCTTTCCTTTAATTCTGGATGGTGATCCACAATTCGGATGTATGCGGGTTAGTCTTGTGGAGTCATCCTTTTGGTTACAATCTAGGATCTTTCGAAATTCCAATGGTAGTAAATGTGCATAAAATCTGCAAATAGTCGAATTACGCTGCTCGAAACTTGTATCTCCTTCCCCCTATCCACGGGTGTTTTGATAAGCGATGAGCATAAAATCCATGTCTTCTCAGAATTCATACCCCTTATCAAGTCATGAGTTATAATTTGATACAAAATGATTTGTTCATGTCCAGCTCGTATTAGTCTTTGGTCTCCCATCCATGCTCTGAGGATCAGAGTCGAGTGGCGATAAGGTCAAATTATAGTCACCTCAAGTGCTTCCACTTGGCCCCTACATTAAGGAATGTGGAGATTCATGTTGAAGATGAGTTGGATTTGAAGCATTCATCTGAATTGGAGCAGAGGTTGGTCAGATTCTATTTAAGTTTCCAATGGCTCTTATATTGCCGTCGTTTTCATCCAAAATGTTATGGTCAGAAGTTGCATGTTGCACATGTCTGGAAGGAGGTTAATTTCATATTTTTTCATTCGAGACAACATTACCAACTCATCCTAGGGTCTCATGTCCGCGGAACAGGGAGTGTTTGAGCAAAGTTCATTGTTGCTTGAATTCCCATGGTGCTCGCTCTAGCGAGTAAGTAGCAGTTGTTCAGCCTTCCATCCATCCAATTAAAGAAGTTGTCCATCATTTTCTGTCGCTTTCGGAGAAGTTTAGTTTGTCGAACCATCTGGGTTCTCAATTCAGTAAGGGGACCATCCATTTCATATCCAGTCTGATATGCCAAGGGGTCACTGCGAGAGGAAATCTGCTGACTTCCTTTGTTCCCAGCGCCTTCTGCATCAACATCCTAAGCATGGAAGAAGGTTCTACCTTCCTTCTTCTTAACCCTTGAGTCAGAGTATCAAGCAATCTGCTTCCTTAAAAGCTAGAAGTTGAAGTAATGGCGTGCCCCCTTGTCCGGAGCCTTTTAATCAGGAAGTCGGTCGGGACTAGCAAATGGATGTTCACTCTACATCCGCTTTGTGGTCCTCAAGCGGCCTGTCAGGTTCAAAACATAAGTTAGACATAGATAGATAAGTTATGCCATTTGTATATACTTTTAATAGTTATGTCCCCAGTCCGGGGGTAATGGCGAAAGACAGGTAGTCGTATCACATCCCTTTCTTTTTTAGACATGGATGCATGAAAAAACGACATTGCTTTCAAAGCTAAAGTGATTGAGTTATCCAAGTGCTCGAGTCATTGTATTTTCCATCCAGCGTACTTGCAAGGCGCCACTTGTCGTTGCACTTGAGATATCACTCCCAAGGCCTCCTTTCGGTCGTTGCCTTAGGTTGCGTGATATGTTATAGAACATCACGCTCCTAAGGCCTCCTTTCGGTCGCTACCTTAGGTCTTGCGAAAAATTTAGCTTCAAGCATAAGTTTCATCTCTTCGAACGCATCCCTTTATTGGTGTATGCGAGTGCATCCCTCGTATTCTTGTCATGTTATCTTGTACACACCTGCATTCTATAAATGAAGTAGTATTCCTGCAATGTCCCAAATATGTAAGTTCATTATATATTTCAGTTATACATAGACATAGTCAAAACATTAGTATCATAAGTAATGAATAGTAGATCACATCACAAATCAAAGAAGGTTTGCAATCCAACATTCTTGCAAATCAAAATTCATGCAATCAAAAATCATTACTAGACTAAGTAATAAACAACCTATCATATTACAGCTGTCATAGGGGGTGTGATGTGTATGTGTATGCCCCAAATCAATATTGAATAAAATGTCTAGCCAGGGCTTGTTCGGGATTGATTAGGATTGAAATTATATTACCCCCAATCTTTCTGTTGGGAGTGTGAGTTCATTTTTCAATCTTGCCCCCAATCCTTCAGTGGGGATAGGAACCCATTTCCTTTGGCACTTGGTCTCAGCACTTTTATACTCTCCTATCGTATGCCCAGGTTAGAGTTTGGATTCAGCTTTCAGTATTGCCCCCAATCCTTCAGGGGGTAGGAGCCAACTTCCAAAACTAGATCTTAGTGCCTTCATACTCGCATGTCGTATGCCCAAGTTAGAGTGTGATTAAGACAATCTTTAATCATGGTGCACCAATCACGCCTAACTTTATACTCATTCTCGAATTAGGAGAGTTTGAGTTGATCAAATGAACGGTCACATCATTCTCCTCAGCTTTCCTTATGCACTCTATTTTTGAGAGCGGAACTTAGCCGGCTCTAGTGTCGTTCTCGAACTCGATTTTGATCCATACTCCATGCTTCACTCTGGAGGATGGAGCTTGTCGGGCATGCGGTCGGGTCACACTTGCCAGGCACTGCCTCTTAGGCTCCAATTCAGTGGTAGTGGTTGCCATCTGCGTCAATTAAGTCTTCGTTGTCCCGTCAAATCGTGGGTGGAGTATGTGTGATGGACTTCGTTGTTTGTCCTTTATACCCACCCTTCATAATTCAGGGTTAGAGTTTGGAATCAAGTGGTCTTTAATCTTGGCGCACCTATCACACTTGTCTGGGGTTCCAAGCTCTGATGATTAGAGTTAATAGGGAAAAAGTCAAATTTCGTTTGCCAAAGCTCTACGCTCCTCCAATCAATCTATGGGAGGACTGATTGTTACCAAACTTCGGGTACCTGCATCATTTATATCACCTGAATTATTCATGTCAATAACTCAGGAAGCTTGTAAAAGTAAAATGCATGATTGGAAAGTAAGCATATCAATGGGCAGTGCCATATTCTTTATTTGGATTCATGTAATCTGATGGCGTCAGGCACAGGATTGAGCCATATAAACGGTCGAACCGCATACACCTGGAGTCGGATTCCGACTTTGAAATGGAAAAATCAATGCATAATTATCTTGAGGTCTTCCACGTGTGAGCCAAGGAGTGGATGATCATCTTGGATCCACCTTGAGCTATACAACGTCTCTTAGGCGGAGGCATGGCTTCGTAAACAAGCTGTTTAGTCAGGCTTGTTATGGTATTGCTCCATAATTCTATTTTCGGGTCTTAGATGTCTGATCGGTATGAAATCCTAGGTACCTACACCATCCACATATTAATTCAACTTAGTTAATTACATCAGTAACTCATAAAGCATGCAAATATAAGAGTCATGGTTAAAGAATAATCCTGTTAAAAGAATGAATACCATTCTGTGTGAAAATGGCACTGCGTCCTCTTTATAGGTCCACTTTGGCTCGTCTCGATTGTACCGGGGGTGACTGCAAAAGTCTTTAGCTGACGAAGGATAACTTTTCAAACTACTATGGGGCGTCAGTCCCAAGGATAAATAGATCTTAATCGGGGTATTGGAGTGACAAAGGCAGTTAGGCATGCATTGTAAGCAAATGACGAGGTCGCATCCCCTTTGAATCGCCTTCTTTCCCCTATGTCAAGGGCAAGGAATGAGGAAGTCGTCCATGCAAGGTAATGTTGCATCAGCTTTGGATAGTGGAATCATAAGCAATCCATGCAAATATGTTCATCAAGCGGGAAGTCGACAATTGCTTTTGTCGAATAATTTACGGCAGCGAATTCAGCAGTTAGACTCGTTGATATCTATCTCGGGAAGGCCTTTCAAGGGAAATAAGCAATATTGCCTTGCATGTTGTATCCTGGGGCTTTACACATGATGGTACGCCTTTCACTTTTTCTTGCCAAAAGCATTCCATGCTGTAGGAAGTTCTTTATGGGGGTTATCCATGGCTCTCTCCCGGGTCGATCTCCGACAATGGATTAACCTCCATCTGATCAATACTCGGAGTTTCTAGTGTCTCGATTGGGACCATATCCAACCATTTTGGACTATCAGAGCTCGCTAACTTGGCCAGCTTTTCCTCCTCCGGATTCTTTGTTTGTGGAACATGAGATACGTTGTAATGCTCTAAGCCGTCCAATAGCTCTTTGACTCATTCTAGGTAAGTTGTGAGTCGTGGTCCCTTTGTTTGAAATTCGTTCCGAACCCGATAAAAAAGACGGTCAGGGACTCATATTCAAAATCGTTGCTAGTACCAAAAAAACTCCAATCGTAGAGCACAGTAAATTGACCTTCCTTCAAGAGTTATCAGCATAATTCCGACATTGGACCGACGATCATTCGTAGCACCGTCTGTATACAACTTCCAGGTGCAAGATTCCAGCTTCTTTTCTAAGGGGCTAGCTTCTTCATTTAACACATACTCTTCGGGAATTGTGAATTTAGCAATGAAGTCGGCTAATGCTTACCTCCATTTGAACTTCTTTGGGAGAAAATTCGGATCAAAGTGGCTTAGCTCGACGTTCCATTTGAACAATCTCCCAGATGCCTCAGGTCACTGCGTGCCCTATTGTAGTGGATGATCAGTGGATATCACAGTCGGCAGAGCTTGGGAATAGTGGGTGGAGTTGCCTTGAGGAAATCAACAAGATATAGGCGAGCTTTTCTATATTTATGCTAAGGTCACATGTTGGCTGATGAGTAGTAAGTTTGCTATTATATGGGTAACGATCCATAGGTTCGATCATGGCCTGCGGTGGTTCAGCTGATACCTGACTCTAGGCACCAAAGTATGTTGATCTAACTCTTATCTGCCGGAAACCAATCGTCATTGATGCGGTTGATAGCAGATAGATATTGCAAAGGTTAGCTAAGTTATTCAGGGAGTGAACCGCATGACATATGTCTCTCATTACATCATATAATTGAAGTGTAGATTTATAGTGTTAGGATCCTTAGTCACTTTCTGGTATCCATCGTTGAGCTTCATCGTCGCTAAGATCATCTGAGTCATCTTCGGAATAGTGCCCGGACTGCTCCATATCAATGTCATTCAAGACTCTGTCGGCTGGACAAGTTCAAGTCATGCAAACCAGGCGGTCACTACTCATTTAGGAACAACATCAATTACATTTGTGAAGTTTATATGCCATTGGAACCCTTAAAATAGAAGCTATCTAAAGGTAGTCTTTCCAGCATATGTCATCATGGATGGCACTTTGAATTTGTTCAGGAGTTCCCCTGCTGAATAACATCAGTAAATAAGGGTCATGTGTGTTGAACCTAAACAACCGTGCCACGGAAGCAAGGATAATCTTTGTAATATAGCACATAAACAATAACAACAAAATAGAAATATATCATTACACCAGATAATGTACAACGGATTACACTGGAACAAATATAATCATTGGAGTTACACAGTGTAACAGGATTATACTAAGTACAAAATACAGCTTCAGCTTTATATGAAATGTCTACAGAGGAATCAAACATAATATAAATAACAAAGTCTGAACATTATAATAGAAATGATAGAATCCATCTTCAGCTCCATAGCTATCCAGAATGAGCCTGCTAAAACTTGAACACAAGGATGCCCGTGTAGAAATAGGGGCGCCCGAGTTTGCAAGTGAAACAAACTACAAGTCAGTCATGGGACTGGTATGAGAAATCTTACTTAACCTATTTACCAATAAGGCCAATCACAGGACCACGCCGCTAACGCAGAACAGGTTTACTCCATTGGATTGCCAGTGCATATATAAAGTAAATCATTTAAACAATGCAATGCTTTTCATAGAAAATGAAGCCATTATAAGACTTAGGTCCCATCACACAATGCAACGCAAGCCGGAGGATAGAGTTTTACCATATAATGGCCAAAACATGCTTGATACGCATAAATCAAAATCATTTGATATTATTACTAGTGCATATATGTTTCAAAAATAATTTCAATCATAATCTATCAATCATAGACGGCATGGGTACCATATACCATGTCGCCATATATAGGTTTACAATCAAAACCGCACATGTCGTATTGGAAGTTGGATTTCCACCATGAACCAAGGCAAGGGATCTTCCTTACCGCTTTCGAGACAATCTAGCTTACCATGTCTCAGGATACAGCCGCAACTGCACCTAGATCGCCAGGGCCGGTCCACACGAAGTGGATTAAAATGCCTGAACAATACGTTTCCCCGCCCTATGGGGCATAAACTGGTCATATATCGACCAAACCATCCATCGGCACCGTAGTGACCGATATAGCCGAGGCGCCTCACTTTCCATCATCCACATAAGTAAAGTTGTCTGGGCTCCATACCATGACACCACGCCTACCTAGAAAGAAACGCATGTCCTCCCTGAAGTCCTCTCCAGTTTCTGGTTCATACCCGAGGTGTGAGGCTCGCAAATTAACGCTATACACAAAGCAGTGCTATATTAAAGTCGTGCTTTGATCATCAACCACAAGGATCTGCTTTTCAACAAAAGCCTTGATCACTTCATCTCTATACGCCACGTTGACAATCCATACCATACCATTGATGTTTACCCATATATGTATATATTTGTTAGAGATCAGCGAATACAGTACACAATAGAACGTCAGACATACATCCATTTACAAGTCTGTTCTGGGTCCGAATGAAACCGGATGCACATTATTCCTCGTCCTATATGTCTAGTACAGGAGAGAGGCCCTCGCATATCCGGTCGATCTCCAAGTACGTCTAGACGATCACCACTTATTACCTTGTCTTGGGATGCCTCCCAATCAAGGCATCGGTAATCATCCCAACGATGTGAAGATCTCCGGTCTTCAACCACCGTCTTCATCCTTCAACTTTTTCATCATCGATCAATTATTTGAAATGAGAATTAACTCATCCTTTTCAAATAATTCACGCATGTATAGAATTCAAATCAATTCTTTCTATGGTTAAACTATTTAACATCCACATTTCAGTTTATTAGTATAATTTTCATGTCAAATGCATCCAACCATCAAAATATCATATAAACCAAGTAAAATCGATTTATCTTCATTCCACATCATTTATAACATTTTAAAACGATTTCACAATTTTTATTTATTTAAAAATAGTCCATTTCCATCAAACAACGTTTCAGGTCATTCGATGGCCCTGGCGCTGCTCTTGTCCAAATTTGATTTAAACATTTCGCAAAATCTAACCATTGGATCTTAACGAATTTTATATCGTTGGAAAGATCTTACCAAAACGAATCCAACGATTCCAGTTTCAGGAAAATCCGACGGTCGGATCTCCCGTAATAATGGTTTAAAATTACGATTTCAAAACGCGAACTACAGCGTCATTATTCGTTTTATTTTATTTATATATGTATAAATATAATTTAATTGACGATTCCCACACCATTTATACTTCAAAAATTTGGTTATGCCTTTAAATTTCGAAAAATTTCGCCATAACCTCCTTTGTACGAGGAGGGGTTTGGAAATTTATTGTGCCGTATTAGGTACCCAATAAATCCAGTATAAACACACATAATTTTCAGTGTCTGATCTATACCCGAGGGAGTGTGTAAAATTACTCCAGATATAAATCTCGTTACCTCGTCCAGTGTTGGAAAATAAATAATCCAAGTGTCGTATCTAATAACTAGAGAGACGTGATTATTGTCAATTCTACACTCATGTGGGGTTTTTATTTAATCTGGAAATTTGCCATTATATTTATTTTGCCCATATCAGTCCTCAGTTCAACTTGTAATTCAAGAAATGCCATACGAGCGTCTTGCCCGTATGGTAATTCCAACCTCGTCATACAAACTCCAAATGCTTATATGGAATATGATATGCTATGAAATAAATAGTTCGTCTTTGGTTCAACCTGAAATAAAGTCATCTCCATACAAGCGTCTCACTTTTATGGTAATTCCAACCTCGTCACATAAGCTCCAAATGCTTATGTGGTATATGATAGAGTATGCTATCTTCATGAAGTATGCCATGCAGTGTAGTTCAAAATTAATTGTTACTATCCTATGGTGTTATTTATAATCTCACACAGAATAACCAGCACACCGCATCCAATGGCATTCACAGGAGTTGATATATAAATAAAATTGCGCAGCCAACTCATTAAGGTTTACCTATTTGTCGGGAACGCAAATAAATTCTTTACTCAACAACAAATCCATTTACCTGTCCAGTGCATGTATATATGTGCATTTATATTTAATTTTTATACATGATGACTTTTAACACTTCATATATATGTTAAAAATATTATTTCCAATCAAAAAATATTTATTTCAACCTTAAGTTATTTTTAACAGTTCATATACATGTTAAAAATATTATTTTCAATCAACAAATATTTATTTCAACCTTTGGTTATTTTTAACAGTTCACACACATGTTAAAAATATTATTTTCAATCAACAATTATTTATTTCAACCTTTGGTTATTTTTAACACTTCATATATATGATAAAAATATTATATTCAATCAACAAATATTTATTTCAAACTTCGGTTATTTTTAACAGTTCATATTCATGTTAAAATATTAATTTCTATCAACAAATATTTATTTCAAACTTTGGTTATTATTAAAGGTTCATACATACAATAAAAATGTGATTTTTATTGTTAAAACATTTTATTTCAAATATGATTATTTTATATACTTCATACATATAATAAAAATGTTATTTTTATCATTCAAACAATTTATTTCAAACATGAATATTTTATATACTTCATACATATAATAAAAATGTTATTTTTATCGTTCAAACTATTTATTTCAAACATGAATATTTTATATACTTCATACATATAATAAAAATGTTATTTTTATCATTCAAACAATTTATTTCAAACATGGATATTTCATATACTTCATACGTATAATAAAAATGTTATTTTTATCGTTCAAACAATTTATT
Source organism: Allium sativum (assembly GCA_030737875.1). Classification (NCBI taxonomy): domain Eukaryota; kingdom Viridiplantae; phylum Streptophyta; class Magnoliopsida; order Asparagales; family Amaryllidaceae; genus Allium; species Allium sativum. Next base: position 538,659,274 of record CM060926.1, read on the forward strand.
TCAAACATGGATATTTGATATACTTCACACATATAATAAAAATGCTATTTTTATCGTTTAAATAATTTATTTCAAACATGGATATTGTTCAATACATGAATATTTAAGAAAATTTCAGCATTACAACGGTAGCGTATTTAGAACCGGCACTGTGTCCAGCACGGCTCCTCTGCCATCCTAAGCCTTGCAGCATTGCAATATTTTCTTTTCAATGATTTCCACATTATCATTCATTTTCACAACACAATGAATATGCCACAAACACAATCAAATTTGTTGCAGCCACAATCAATCATTCTTAACCACAATCAATCAACTATTCACAACACAATCAATTTATATCGTCCATGGTCTATGGATGAGGGGAGTGTGAGTGTGTGTGTGTGTATATGTATATAAATATTTTAATTTCCATTTCCATTTAATTTCAATCCCATTCAACGCATATATGATTTATACAACGCATGTACAATTTATACATCGCTTATATAATTTATACAACGCTCATATATGAGATATACAACACGTATATAATTTATACATCGCTTATATAATTTATGCAATGCGTATCCATTTAAAAATTGAATTTAGATTGCTCACATTGGGTTCCTCTCCTTATAAAATCGTAGGAAGCTCCAAAAATTCTCCGGTCTCTTCTAGGATGTAGAAGACGTCGTAATGAGTTCAATGTCTCTTGTTTCACTGGATTTCAACAACATATGCAAAAAGGTATGATTTTTATTCCATAATCATACTTTGCAATGCTTTTAGAAGTTGAAAACAGTTTAAAATAAATAAACCGTTACCTTCTCAAATTGGTTCGAACTAGGTTTGATCCTTGCTTCGATCGGAAGGCAATGCATCGAAGAGCGAGGGGAGGCGCACCTTCGCACGGTGGTCCGGCCTAGATTGACGGTCGGAGGTGATCTCGGCGGCGGGTTGAAGAAGAAGACTTCAGGGGCTTCAATCGATCAAAATACTCCACGGGAATTAGCGAGATGGATACAGATTTAAGGCTGGAGAGATGCTCTTTAAATCTTCAACTGGGTCAAGTGATTTCACTGAGTGGTTTAAGAGATAGGGAGGAGAGAAGGGAAGAAAGATCTTCCACTGTTCTCTTTTGAAGTTACGGGTTTTGGAAGAGAGTTATGGTGAATTCTAATTGGGTAATAATTTATATTTTATTATTTAATTTATTTAATTTATTTAATTCCGAAAATACTCACTAATCCATACGAACTCCAAATTAAACCCAATGACTGTCGCCCCTAGCTAAATACCCCCATTCCGAACACAATGAAATATGTTTCGTAGGCCCATTCGACTGTTTCAGTTAGTTATTATTCAAATTAAAATATAAAACATTCAAATCGGATTTGAACGTACATTTTAAATTGCCGGGGCCACATACTGATTCCATAAATTCTTGAAAAATAAATCTAGCTGTGTTGGGACGATACGGTCCCAACAAAATTAATTTCGCCGAATTTGGAGACTGTTTGAAAAATGGACTTTTTCTGGTCGATCCAATTCAAACTAAAATCACCAAACGCGTTTTCCTCTGCCATGCTCACATATCAACTCCAAAAATTATGGAATTTAAAACTTAGCAATAAATTGACATTCCGGATCCAACCAAAGTGGTTTCGTCGAAAATGGAGGTCGTTTGCAAAATGCCTATTTTCAAGGGCTATATTTATATTAAATTCCATAACGACTATTCTGAATATTCAAGTGGCCATAACTCTTAATTACCGCTATGAAATTCCAATTTTTCAGATTGTTTAGAAAGGTATTTTTAAACGGATTTAAATATTTTTGGTTTTACTCAAATCCGGTTTATTTTGAATCCTGTACGTTCAGTCAAAGTTCCAAGTTAAATTTTCAAACCACTGCGTCATTTTAGGCTCGTTATATAACTAAAATAAATTTATTCATTCTAACTTCAATTCAAACAAATTTTTAATCGTTATTATTTAAAATAAATCATTTTAAATATTCCAAATTCATTAAAATAGCCAAATTAATTTTTTTTTTAATTGGTTATGATTTTCCGGGTTGTTATAATCTCCCCCACTTAAAACTTTTCGTCCCCGAAAAGGAAACAATAGTAAAGTAGGAAACAAAACGGAAAATAGAATATACTGTAAATGTACCTTGCACCAGGGCTAATCAGAGATGTCCACTCTGCACTTGGGATAAGCCTGTTTGATGCTATCTTCTGTCTCCCATGTACAGTCTCTAGGATCACCGCTCCACTGCACTTTGACTAAATGATCCTTCTTGTTCCTTAGCTCTTTGATTTCTTTGCCAATAATCTTCAGTGGTTCTCTTCTCACTGCTAATTCTGGAGTAATATCCACATCTTGCTGCGCTACTTCTTCTACGACTAGATCTGGATCATGCACATGCTTTCGAAGTTGAGATACCTGAAATACATCATGCACTCCTGGCAACCAATCAGGTAATTGAATCCTATAAGCAAGAGTTCCAATCCTTTCAAGTATAAGAAATGGACCAATAAATGTTGGCGCCAACTTCCCTGTCTTCCCGAATCTGACTACTCCTCTCATTGGTGAAACTCTCAGATATACATAATCACCAACAACAAATGCTAAATCTCTTCTTCTAGAATCTACATAACTCTTCTGTCGGCTTTAAGCTATTCGCAGTCGCTTCTTAATGAAATTGACTTTATCCGAAGCTTCACGAATCATGTCGGGACCCAATACTAACTGATTGCCTAATTCTACCCAACACGCTGGAGATCTACATGGTCGATCATACAATGCTTCGAATGGTGCCATTCCCAAGCTCGCTTGATAGCTGTTATTATATGAGAACTCAGCCAAATGCAAGTGATCATCCCACGATCCGCCAAGATCAATAAGACATGCCCGCAATAAATCTTCTTCAAAGGATTTTCAATTAGCTTTGGGGAAAAACGAGAAAGTCTACTGAATTTATCCTGATACTCCTGAATGGTCATATCTCCTTGTTTCAGTTAGTAGAACTCATCGTATAGCCGCTCAGTTGCTTCTGGAGGAATAAATCTTTCATTGAAAATTTCTTTAAATCTATCCTTGGTAATATTACCTTCTGGATTATCCATAGTAATTGTTTCCCACCAGATTAAAGCTTCGTCTTTGAGTGCCCAAGATGCCAGTAATCTTTTCTGGTCATCCCTCAGCTTTAAACCTTCTAAAATTCTCTCAGCAGAATGCATCCATGCTTCTGTTTCAACAATAGATTCTTTGCCTAAGAATGGTATTCCAACCAGATTTCGATACTTCTTTAATAGAACTTCTATATCTGTTTCTAGTTGTGGGAGCACGATTGGCTCATTAGATTGTTGAACCATAGAATTACTTCTTTTGCTTCTGCAACTTATTTTCTACTATGTCTGCAAATAGCAGACAAAGAGTCAGGCCAACAGAAAATATATTGTAAAGCATAGAGACATATATCTAGATGTATATGCATCCATTAGGGTGTATTTTTATTCTGCTATACTCATTCTAGGATCTTACTGATCATGAGGTATTCGTTATAGAATACTTCTGATTCTATTTTTGACGAGTTTGTTAATATGTTATATTCCAGAACTAAGATTAACCAAAGCTCTAATACCAGATGTGATGACCCTAAACTCCCATGCCACGGAAGCAAGGATAATCTTTGAAATATGACACATAAACAATAACAACAGAACAGAAATACATCATTACACCAGATAATGTACAATAGATTACACTGGAACAAATAAAATCATCAGAGTTACATAGTAAACAGGATCAAACATAGTACAAAATACATTTTCAGCTTTATATGAAATGTCTATAGCGGAATCAAACATAATATACATAACAAAGTCTGAAAAGCATAATAGAAATGATAGAATCCATCTTCAGCTCCATAGCTATCCATAATTGAGCATGCTAAAACCTGAACACAAGGCTGCACGTGCAGAAATAGGGGCATCCGAGTTTGCAAGTGAAACAAACTACGAGTCAATCATGGGACTGGTATGAGAAATCTTACTTAACCTATTTACCAATAAGGCCAATCACAGGACCACGCCGCTAACACGGAACAGGTTTACTCCATTGGATTGCCAATGCATAAATAAAGTAAATCATTTAAACAACGCAATGCTTTCAATAGAAAATGAAGCCATTATAAACGCAAGCCGGAGGATAGAGTTTTCCCTTATAATGGCCAAAACATGTTTGATACGCATAAATCAAAATCATTTGATATTATTACTAGTGCATATATTTTTCAAAAACAATTTCAATCATAATCTATCAATCATCGACGGCATGGGTACCATATATCATGTCGCCATATATAGATTTACAATCAAAACCGCATATGTCGTATTGGAAGTTGGATTTCCACCATGAACCAAGGCAAGGGATCGTCCTTACCGCATTCGAGATAATCTAGCCTACCATGCCTCAGGATACAACCGCAACTGCATCTGGATCGCCAGGGCCGATCCACACGAAGTTGATTAAAATGCCTGAACAATATGTTTCCTCACCCTATGGGACGTAAACTGGTCATATATCGATTAAACCATTCATCGGCACCGTAGTGACCGATATAACAGAGGCGCCTCGCTTTCCCTCATCCACATAAGTAAAAATGTCTAGGCTCCATACCATGACACCACCCCTAGCTAGAAAGAAATGCATGTCCTTCCTGATGTCCTCTCCCATTTCTGGTTCATACTCGGGGTGTGAGGCTCGCGAATTAACGTTATACACAAAGCTATGCTATATTAAAGCTGTGCTTTGCTTTGATCATCAACCACAAGGCTTTGCTTTTCCACAAAAGCCTTGATCACTGCATCTCTGTATGCAACATTGTCAATCCATAACATACCATTGATGTTTACCCATATATGCATACATAGACATATATATATAGTAGAGATCAATGAATACAGTACACAATACAACGTTAGACGCACATCCATTTACAAGTCCATTCTTGGTCTGAACGAAACTGGAGGCACCTTATTCCTCGTCCCATGTGTCCAATACATGAGAGAGGCCCTCGCATATCCGGTCAATCTCCATGTACGTCTAGACGATCACCACTTATTATCTTGTCTTGGGATGCCTCCCAATCAGGACATCAGTAATCATCCCAACGATGTGAACATCTCCGGTCTTCAACCATCGTCTTCATCCTTCGATTTTTTCGTCGTCGATCAATTATTTGAAATGAGAATTAACTCGGCCTTTTCAAATAATTCACGCATGTATAGAATTCAAATCAATTCTTTCTATGGTTAAACTATTCAACATCCACATTTCAGTTCATTAGTATAATTTTCATGTCAAATACATCCAACCATCAAAATATCTTATAAACCAAGTAAAATCGATTTATCTTCAATCCACTTCATTTATAATATTTTAAAACGATTTTTAACTATTTTCATTTATTTAAAAATAGTCCATTTCCATCGAACGACGTTTCAGGTCATTCGATGGTCCTGGCTCTGCTCTCATCCAAATTTGATTCAAACATCTCGCAAAATCTAGCTGTTGGATCTTAACGAATTTTATATCTTTGGAAAAATCTTCCCAAAGCGAACCTAATGGTTCTAGTTTCGGGAAAATCTGATGGTCGGATCTCCCGTAATAATCGTTTAAAATTACGATTTCAAAACGCGAACTGCAATGTCGTTATTTGTTTTATTTTAATTATATTTATATATATATAAATATAATCTATTCGACGATTTTCAAACCATTTATACTACAAAAATTTGGCTAACGCCTTTAAATTTTGAAAAATTTCGCCATAACCTCCTTTGTACGGGGAGGGGTTTGGAAATTTATTGGGCCGTATTAGGTACCCAATAAATCCAGTACAAGCACACACAATTTTTAGTCTCCTATCTATGCCCGATGGAGTGTGTAAAATTACTCCAGAGATAAATCTCGTTACGTCGTCCAGTGTTGGAAAATAAATAATCCATGTGCCGTAACTAATAACTAAAGAGACGTGATTATTGTCAACTCTACACTCATGTGGGGTTTTTATTTAATCTGGCAATTTACCATTATATTTATTTTGTCCATATCAGTCCTTAGTTCAACCTGTAATTTAATCAATGCCATACAAGCGTCTTGCCCGTATGGTAATCCCAACCTCATCATACAAGCTCCAAATGCTTATATGGAATATGATATGCTATGAAATTAATAGTTCGTCTTCAGTTCAACTTGAAATACAGTCATCTCCATACAAGCATCTAGCTTGTATGGAAATTCCAACCTCGTCACATAAGCTCCAAATGCTTATGTGGTATATGATAGAGTATGCTATCTTCATGAAGTATGACATGCAGTGTAATTCAAAATTAATTGTTACTATCCTATGGCGTTGTTTATAATCTCACACAGAATAACCAGAACACCGCATCGAATGGCATTCACAGGGGTTGACATATAAATAAAATTGCGCAGTCAACTCATTAAGGTTTATGTGGCGACCCAAACTTCCCCGTGAAGGAAAGCGCGATTGCTTCGACAACATGACAAATCAGAATACAAACACATTTCATTGCCTATTACAACAATTCCATCAGAATACAATAATATAATAGAGTATAAATGAATAAATATTATACAACAGGAAATATCAGAGTTTTAAATTACATTTAAATACATAGCAGCGGAAAAACAATACAAAGCACAACTAAAAACAGATACACGGATACAGAGCTTTCCGAATATCGCTTCAGCTGTAAACCAGGATCCTATGAATATAAATCTGCAAAACCAAAATTACTAGCTGCCCGTGTGGAAAATAGGGGCACCTAGAGTTTAGGTTAAAACAATAAACTCCAGGTCAGTCATGTGACTGGTGTGAGAACTAAAATATTTATTAATCTTTATTTTAAAGTTAGGTAAATCGAGGGACCACGCCTGTATAACACGGAATAGGTTTCCTCCCAAGAATACCAGTGCATAAAACAAACAGTGCTATGCTAAATAAAGAATAATTAAGCTATTATAAGACCCAGGTCCCATCAAACAATGCAACGCAAGACGGAGGATAGAGTTTTAACTTATAATAGCCAGATAATGCTTGATACATGAAATTTAATCTTTTATTATTACTATAAGTGAAGAAAACAACTTCAAATACAAATGTATCAATCATAGGCAGCATGAATGTCCCATACCACTATGTCGCCATATATAGTATACAATCAAAACCGCAAAATGTCGTATTCGGAAATTGGATTTCCAAACTGGTGGTTGCTGATATGAAAGATCGATCGCGTAGTGCAATTCCCCACGGTTTGCGTCGCAAGCATGAAAAAAAACCCTAATGCACATCCGCACTATCCAGGAAAATAAGTTATTGCGGTTTACGTCGCAGGCATGCGAAAACACTGCTAACCCTATCCATCAGGGAAATCGGGGGTACTCCAATCATGAGCATCAGTAGCACCCATCCATTCGATGTGAGATCGTCGGTCTTGCACCATCTTCAATCTCTTCGACTTATCGCCGAACCAGTTACTCAGAATGGGCAAAAACCTGGCCTTTCCGAATAACCCGCGTATCTTATAATCAAGTGTTATAACAACACATCATACACCTCATTCCCATTAATTTTATCAAAGATAAATTCTTTTAAATTTATTCTTTAATCTCATATTTAACTGGGTTAAGGACCCAATGTTATTTAAAACACGGTTCACGATAAACCCAAAATCACATTCCATTCATCAGCCTCTAACCGTAAATTAGTAAGAGAACAATTCCCTAAGTATTAATCCCGAAGGCCGAAACCAACATCAAATCAATACCTAGGAAATCATTGAACTTAGCTAATCTTCAGTTAGTTTCTAATTTTCTTAACTCCATTGGGTTTAAGAACAGTGTTAATGAAGACACCGTTCACGACAAACCCAAAATCCCATTTCCATCGTTAATCGTGTTAAAGAACCAATGTTATTTAAACCAAGGTTCACGATAAACCCAAAATCACATTCCATACAGCAGCATCTAATTGTAAATTAGTAAGAGAACAATTCCCTAAGTATTAATCTCGAAAGCCGAAACCAACATCAGATCAATGCCCAGGAATCCATTCAACTTAGCTAATCTCTAGTTAGTTTCTAATTTTCTTAACTTCATTGGGTTTAAGAACAGTATTATTAAAGATACCATTCGCGACAAACCCAAAACCCAATTTGATATCAAATACAAGGCTCTGAATAAAAAATATATCGGCTTATATTCAATATCAAATTCTAAAACCAATGGATATCATATTGGAATAACGATATATATATATATATATATATATATATATATATATATATATTCCAAATTCCTTAATAATATCTGTATAATCATAGAATCCAATATCAAAATATTTCGATGATTATTTCCATTCCGAATCCATTTCCAATTTATTCCTTGGAATTTTTTATTAATATAAAACCCTTTCAAATCCAATTTATTTATTTTAAAATTAAATAAATTATTATTCTAGTTAATAACTAGTTCATTTCGATAAAAATATATTTTTATCTTTTCAAAACTGGAATTTGTCATCCGAAATCTTTCCAAGTCATTTACTATAATTTTTCATAATTTTTCCCTATTTTTAATAATTTTATTATTGCCCGCACAGCCGATTTCCAATAACGGCCACCGAACTGCATCCATATCGACCTTTTCTGAAATTGATTTGGACATATCTCCAAATCCAACCATTAGATTTCAAATCTCTTGTATTCGTTGAAAAGCTCTTTTCGATACGAACCCATTGGTTCCGGTTTTAGGAGAATCCGACGGTCTGGTCTCCCATAACGTCCATTTGAAGTTAATGGTCGAAATTCGCGAACTACCGCTGCGCGGCGCGTTCTATTCAGACCGTTATAGTATATATATATATATATATATATATATATATATATATATATATATATATATATATATATATATATATATAACGACCCGTATTTTTACGGTATGTAAATGACCTATTTAATTATTTACATAATGGTTTGATTATTTAAAATGACCAGGATTTAATAATATTGAATATTTAATTAAAATAAATAAATATAATAATATATTTAAATTTTGAAATTGTCAGAAATAGAGGAATTCACAATATAGTGTGAATTGGATCATCTGTGATATTTAATTCAGTTTAGAATTGAATCAGAATAACGAATATATTATTTGATCGGCAGTTTGAACGTATAATTATATTATAATTAAAATCGAGCTCGAAATGGCGCGACAGTTCGCGATTTGAACTTCAACTGGATGTACAGAAGCCGTTTTAAGTCGGATTTCTGTGAAACAAGAAACGTTAGGAGCTGGTGAAGTATATTTTTCTAGTAGAAGAGAAAAATCAGGATTTCGTCGTGTAGATTTTGATTTATGTCCAAATCAAATTTTCAAAAAGTCTCTGTGGTTTTCTCCTTTATAATTTATATCTATTTATTTATATTATAAAAGGATTTTTAATATAAATCGAATATCGATTTAACTGGGAATTTTGAAGTATCAAGTTATAAATCCCAGTGGATATGTATGATATTCCAGTGTGAATATATACGATAATATTAAATTATTTATATTTAATTTAATTGTTTTTAAATATATTTATATATTTAAAAGAGTTATTTAGAGCTTTAAAAATAGCCACTTTTGCGAACGAACTCAGAATTTGATGAAACTAATTTTGTTGAATCAGCAATGTTAAATTATTGTTAGATGTCTATTTTCGTGATTTTTGCAGTCAGTGTGTGGTCGTATGGATTTTTAATGTGAAAACAGTCGATATTTTGACAGTTAAAAATACACTGTGTGAGCAAGCAGAGTCGGAATTCGACGAAACCAGTTTCGTTGGGTCCGCAATGTCAAACTCTAGCTGCATGTTCAGTTTCGTGATTTTTGGGTATTATAAATGATCACATGAATTTTTAAACATTGAATACAAATAGCGATAGCTTAAAATAAATATAAAAACTCGAATAAAAATATATTTTATCATCCTATAAATACTATTTACTTCTAACCCTAAAAACCATTTTTCCTCCGGTCAAAGGATCCGCCACCACCATTTTCTCTTCATAGTAAACCAAAACAATCTTCAAAAATCAAATATAATTCAAATAAAACTCTATAAAATCCAAACCAAGGCTATGTGAGTTCGGCAAGAGGAGATCTTCAATCTTGTATGAATTTTGTGAAGTGCGATGCACATTTTTGGTTCATGGGTTTTTGTCGTAGCATTTAGGGTTGCAATTTGGAGTTGAGGGAAGCTGTAATGGGTGGATTCAAGTTCGTATTGTTGTTCAGGAGGTTGAAGAGGTTTGATTGTGGGTTATTTGGTGAGGTGCGATGAAATTATTGGGTCGGTGCTGAGTGATGTCGAGGACGAGTTCAGTTCCGACGGGTTTTTGGAGATGAGCTCGAGTAGAGGGTTAAGGGTAGGAGATTGGAGAGGGAGAGACGAGGAGAATTGTGGTGATTTTTCCTCGATTTTAAAATAAAGGGAGGAGTAGCGGTTTGGAGTTGAAATCATGGAAATGGTGTTGGAGGTTTAGAGTAGGTCACGACAGTGTTTTGGGAAGATGGAGTATAGGAGCGGGTGTGCTTGGGTTTAATTCAAGGAAGTTGGGCCAGGAAATAGAAAGTAAGCCTAATAAATAAATGGTTAAGTTCATTCTAAATTTAAAAATAGTACGTTAACTTCTAAAATGAGTATCTCGTTCATACGTTATCAGATTGACGAACCGTAAGTTGCGTTGGGATCGTATGGATGGATACTACACGCTGGAACTGACTGGGAGTGGATTCGAGCTCGTTACAATTTATGGTGAAATAAATTGTCTGATAAGAATCAACTAACGCAAATCGTTATTTAACGGTTAACGCGAAATGTGAGTAATCTCACTAACTCTGCTCAGTTTATATTTTTATAAAATATTTTTAGAATTTATAAATAATGGTTGTTTGCTGTGTGTTGGCTGTTTGGTTGAACTTCTAGTTAGTTGATTGAAAATATAGATAACGATATAAATATAAATCGTTAATCAAATATTGATTCTGTTTAGCATAATATTTCATAGTAAAATGAAATTGATGTTAATTTTATTGTTTAACATCTGTGGATGTAGGGAAACAGGTCGGAGGGACCCAAATGGGTTCCTCAACATTTATTTTATTGTTTTTCATATATTGTGTTATATTATGTGATATGAACTCTGTTGTTGATTTTATATGGTTGAATGATACTGATCATGGTTATATGGTACGTTAAATACCATAAGGAATACTGGAATGTTAAAAAGGAAATTTTCAATGTCATATTAAAAAAAATATTTATAAAATCAAAAGATTTTATAAAAAGAAAATATTTATTTAGAAAATAAATAGATTAAAAAGGAATATTTATTTGTTAATCAAATAGATATAATTAAAGGGAAATATTTGTAAAACATTTACAAATAGAATTGAAAAAGAAATATTTGTGAACTATTTACAAATAGAATTGAAAAGGGATATTTATTTGAAAATAGATAAAATAGAAAAAGGAAATATGTGTAAAACAAATAGAAAGGGAATTGTTAGATTATAAAAGGAATTACTCATAAAATCAACAGATTTTCAAAAAAGGAAATATTTTATAAAATAAATAGAATTATCAAGAAGGGATTTATTTTGTAAATAAATGGATTTTTAGAAGGAAATACTTGAAAGGTGACTAGAATTGTATAAAAAGAGAATTTTACATTTGAAAGATTTAGACCCTTGCTTCGCACACGGGTATAACATGATATGGATTTAAAGTAAAGATTTTAAATAGAATCTATTCTAACAGATAGATTGAGAAGATAAATAATATTTTGTAAATTAAATAAGATGTTTATCATTGGATAAATAGAATATATATATATATATAAGTCAGGACTTATATAGAGAAGTAAAAATCTATTTCAACATCGATATTTGAAACTGAATAAACGTAGAGTTAAATCAAAGGAGTTAATCCAATTAGAATTTATTGAATATTAATTATTCAATTAGAGTTGATATAGTTATTTGAGATAGAGTTAGTCAAACATAGTTATTTATGATGTGTTGCCATTTCGTACGACTGCTAGCGTAATTCGCAGGGCTGCAGATAGCCTACGACGGTCAGATATTTCCTGAGGGAATCAGGCGTAACCATTGTGATCACTGCGATCTAGAGTCAAGCGAATGGAGTTAAATCGAATATTAGCCATTCGAAATAAAGTTAAACAAACATAGTTATTCGAATATAAATTAATCGAATATTAGTTATTAGATAGGAGTTAAATAAGATGAGTTAATCAAGTAAGTTAATCAAGTCGAGTTAGTCAAAATAAGTTAATCAAATCGAGTTAATCCAAATGAGTTAAATCAAAGGAGTTATTCAAAATAATTTATTCGAATAAAATTAAGGGAGTTAATCGAATAAAGTTTATTCGTAAGGAGATTAATCGAATATAAATCATTCATAGAAAGTTAATTGAATGTAAATCATTCGAAGAGAGATTATCGAATACAGTTATTCGAAGAAAGAGTTATCGAATATAGTTTATTCGAAAAGGAGATATCGAATAGAGATTATTCGAAAAAGAGAATTATAAACTGAATTCGATTATGTCGAGTTCGGGAAAGTGATATTTGCTTTCCGGTTTAATCAAGATTTATTTATTTATTAATAAATTAGTGGTTTAGTTATTTAGTTAAATTAAGGAATAAAAGTTATATTTTGAAATTAGATATTTAGGAAGAAGGGTTTATAACGCTATACTTATAATCAATGATTTAAAATAAATAAGGGGATTCATTAATAGAATCCAAGTTACGTAAGGAAGTATGTTAAAGATTTGAAAGGTGAACTCTGTCTATTTCGAGGTTAGAAATGTTGTTCAGTTAAGGTCTGAGAGGTAATTATACCCCCAACTTGATTGACTTCGTTTTTAACAATGGGATGGTTAAGGTTTGATAGTGAAGGTTGATTAAATGAATTTAGTTAATGAGTATAATGGTTTAAATTGGCTTAGTGATGTTTTATTTAAACATCTGCTTAAGTCAAATGAATAAATTTTGGAAACATTTTCCAAATATAATCAGAGATATTTTCTAATCATAGAAAATGAAATGTTAATGAGAAAGAATACTGGAATTACAGTGATATGTGAAACAGAGATGGAAATGTTTTCCAATGATTGATGACGTATATTTCATAAATTTAGAAAATAAGAAATGTTGAGTATATAGAAATAGGAAATGAATAAATTAATGATAAATTAAATTAAAGGAGATTAATGTTGATTGATGATTGATGGATCGAATTTCTATCTAGAAATAAGATCGTTGGTTGTACACCTATTTTTCTTTGATAGTTAAATCACCGACTATCAAAGTTTTTGGCCATTTTTCCGCCGTCAATACGGAGAGTCCGGGATCAGATTCGTTGTATGAAAACCACTCTGTATGGACGTTAGCGTTGCGACCAAATATGGTGGAGATAATGAAGACGGAGTTATTCAAGGGCTATCCTGTTTACATAATAGTGCCTTCGGTTTGTCCAGTCCCAGGACAACGTGAGTGGACGAATGTCTGACAAAGTATATCTAACGGATCGCGTAAGTTGATCTCTTCAAACATACTTGTGTTTGGTGGCGGAGTAATTCGTTTCTCTTAGCTTTATACCCGAGGTATTTTTGGGGAAATCAATTTGTGATTTGGCGGGTATGACTATGTGACATTCAAAGTAAATGAATGTATGATCTGTCAAAAGATATGTTAGGACCTCAAGCCTCATCAACCGGGAAATGACAAAAATCGGGCAGGCAGCGTGGCTAAGTGGGTCACTCCCATTAGGGTGTATATCACCTATCTAGAGAAAATCCATTTCATTCTTTTATCTAATATCAATGTTGTCCCTTTTCGGGAAACGGTGGGCAGCTCCCAAACCTTGGTGGTATACATTCGATACACTCAAGCGAAATGAGTGGTCGGTCATGTGTGGGCCGGGTTGCAAGACATTCTTGTTGAACCCAGTGTATTAGCCTCTAGAGATACTGTAATGACCCGGATATTCCGTCGGTTAGATTTGAATATTTAATACGGTTTTAAATATTAATTTGATAAATTTAATGAATATTTAATTTTAAGTTATCAATTTAACAATCAGTTTCGATTTAATATCGAATATATCAAGTTATCAAAATACGAAGTTGATTGAATTAAAATTTAATTTTTGAATTAAATACAGTTCAAATGATCAATACAAACTTCTGTTTGAAGTGGAATAATAATATTAATTTATTATCACAGAATTTATTGTTTTCAAATTCGATTTATATCAATTTAAATAAATATCTTCCACAGACAATCGAACTGGACTTCGTGACTTATCCCAGTGTGTCCCGAATAGGGGTATTACCCTAGAATTGGCAGTTGTTGCGTTCAAAAAGAAGTTAGTAAATTATGGATAATTTAAATATATACACCTATATTTATAACCATTAAAAATATCATAAGGTAAGGAATTAAACACATCTTCCTTCCCTCACCACTCAGTAATGAACAAAGGAAAATAAGCCCACGTTTGTTCCCGTTCTCTTCTATAAAACCACTACCTTTCCCTTTCATTTTTTTCGGTAGTCCGAGCTTTAGAAACCAATGAAAATAAAATCGGATCCTTTCTATTTTCTTTTAAGAAATCCGTGCTTCATTTTCAAGTTCAATTCGAATGAAAGCCCAAGTCAAAATCGAGAGGAGGCGCGCGAGATTTCAGATCGGGTTCTTCGTCAGAGAGGGACTCGCAGTTGTCAGAGTTGGAGCTTTCGACGAGAGTCGGGTCGCGCCGCTTGAGGATGAGCACCACGATGATCGTGAGTTGCTTGGAAACCAAATACACATACGAGTGGAGTATCGCGAGTTCGAACAGAAGGAGAACCTAGAAATGGAGACTTCGGGGATGAAGAGGAGTGCGACACTGGTAACCGAAGTTTGGAGAGTTCGGGTTGATCGATGAAGCAGGTATGGGTTTCGATCATCACCGGAGGGGATGAAAGGGCTGTCGACTGTAGAGTTTTGGGTTACTGTCAGGTAGAGGAGGTGGTTCCAATAAGGGACTGTTGGTGGATTTAAAGGCATAACAGTAGTTTAACAGTGGGTGTATGGTTTGGTTGTGTGAAATGGAGTTGCAAATGAAGTGCTTGATGATATGCCAAAGTGAATGATTTCTATTTTTGGGATGTTCAAGGATTTTCTTCGTCGATTTAGTCGAACAGTGGCAAGGAAGCGAGGTATACATTTTTATCGCAAATCTAAAAATACAAGAATGGTTAGATTAATTTTTGTAGTAGCTATTAATCTAATTATTCAAAATATTTTATAAGTGAAAAATTGTTAGGGTATTCGACTAAAGAAGTTTAAAAGGAAATAAATGCTAGTATATTAGTTAAACTAAAAAGTTTAAAAGGGAATGTCGTTTACTACGTATTTGGGATTTTGAAATTTGAAAGGTAACAAATTCATGTTAATTTCAAATTAAGGAAATGAAATTTTTTAATCATTAGGAATCATTGATTTTAAACAGCGTATGCTTTATTTATACAAGGTCCGGAATATAAATGCTGGTCGAGTTGGACTCGTAGAGAGAAATGGAATTCGTTTCAAAATGTTTTGGAATCAACGGGAATCAGAGTGAATGGATCAAAATAAAAATACACGGTGAGTAAATCTCACCTTTTATTTAGAATTTATTTTTATATAGTTAAAAATAATTGTCTGTGCTTGTTTGAATGTTGTCTGATTGTTTTAAAATATATATAGTTATTTAGGATTGGTTGACTATTATATATATATATATACATATATATATATATATATATTGGGTTGATGATTGGTTGGATTCCCGCAGTTTCATTAGCGGATGCCCGTAGTTTCATTAGCGGATGATTACCCTATACGCCCCACGCTATGATTAGTGGATGACCTTCTATACCGCGATATCCTGCCTCGAAGCAGGATAGGTATTATTTATGTGCTAACGTCTGTGGATGCAGGAAAAACAGGTTGGAGGAATCCAACTGGATTCCTCAAAAATATATTATCTGTTGTTGTTTGTTTGATTTCATATATATTCCTATATGATGTGTTAAAAATCAAATGATTGAAAATTGGTTGATTTGATTGTTGAAAATATCCCTGGGGCTTGAATATTGATTCATAAAAACATCAAAAAGGGTATTTGATATTTAAAAAGGAAATTCTATTTTTATAAATAGAATTTGAATTTTAAATAAAACTATAGAAAATATTAACTTGTTTTGAAGGTATATAAAACAAGTAAATGAATTTATAAACTTTGTTTATAAATGGAAGATGGGTTTTGAATCGAATTTATAAACTTTGTTTATAAATGAAATTTTGGGATTTGAATTGAATTTATAAACGTTGTTTATAAATGGAAAGGTAGGATTTGAATTGAAGTTATAAACGTTGTTTATAAATAATGCAGAGAATTCAAATGGACTTTGAATATAAGAAATTGAAATAGAATTTGAATAATAGAATTCAAATGGAGTTTAACTATAGAATTTGAACATAGTATTTCAAATGGAATTTGAATATAGAAATTCAAATGGGATTTATAATAAATAGATTTGGATAAATAGAAGTGGATTAGACTAAGAAGTTAATTAACAGATTTAATTAACAAATTGAGTTAAAACGATTGGTATAGTTAAAATAGATTGGACAGGTATAGACATACAGGTGACAGGTATGGAATAAAGTATAGAAGTGAAATAAATAGAATGCCCGACAAAAAGGTACGTATTTAATTCATATATGAGATTCTATGCGCCGTATCGGCAAGCCGCTTGGCTTTTTCTTTTTGAGATGAGAAGGACCGGGAAAGCTATTTGAAATTTCCCGATGCTCCCGGTACAAAGGAGGTTATGGCGAATTTTTCCAGGAATTTAAGGAGATAGAATATTTTTAAGATAATTTGATAGTTAGAAATCAACTTATCAATATATATAGAAGTCGATAAGGAAGCGAACTTAAAAATAGAATAGTATAATCAAAAAGGAAGACTAGAAGTAAAATCTCGAAAGAATAGAAAGAGAAAGTATATATGTGTTTAAAAGTGAAGAAGTAGTTGTATGGTATTGATTTTTCGAGTAAGTAGTCTTATCTGTTTTGACATTGTAAATGTTATTCAGTCAAGGTCTGAGAGGTAGTTATACCCCAACTTGATTGATTTCATTATTAACAAATGAACAATAAGATTCAGGCTCGAAGATCAATGTTGAATAAGAGTTAGTTGAATATAGTATTTGGGTTGTCGTAACGATGTTTTACACAACATCTGTTTTGACCCAAATAAGTGTAAATATAGAAATAAACGAGATCGGAAAGAGATAGGTAATTGGAATATTTTCCAATTATAAATGGCATATATTTTCTAACAGTTTAGAAAATAAAGGAAGGCAATATATGGAAATGTTTTCCAAATAACGTATAAGGCCAATATGGTTATTGAAAATATTTGGTTAAGAAATATTGATAAGAAATAGAGAAGAGATTTAATTAATGGAATATTAATTAAAGGTTCAGTGATTGTTGGATGTTTGGATGAACACTTGTTTTATTCGATAGTTAAATCATCGACTATCGAAACACTTGTTTTTATTCGATAGTTAAATCACAGACTATCGAAGTTTTGACCATCGTTGTCAATATGGAGAGACTGGTTGGATTATTATCCGAAGAACCACTCCATATCGGCAGTAGCGTGCGAATCAGATTATATAAAGATAATCGAAGACGGAGTATAGTGCAAGGACTTTTTCTATTAATAGAAATAGTGCCTTCAGTTCATCCTGTTCCTGGGTGACTTGTATGGATGAATGTCTGACAGAGTATTTCCGAACGGTCACGTATATTGATTTCTCCAACCGTACCAAGAGTGGAGGCGGAGAAGGAAACTTCTTTTAGCTAACACATAATGTATTGTTGTAGACGAAAATCGGTGATTTGATGGATTTGACGATGTGACATTCGAAGTGAATCTGGTGTGATGATAAAGCGTAGCTTCTAGCCTCATCATCCGGTAAATGACAGAAATCGGGCAGGCAGCATGGCTAAGTCGGTCGCACCGAAGTAGGGTGTATAATCACCTGATCTAGAGTTTCATTTACTTCTAAAAATCTATTGTTGATGCTGTTCCATTCGGGAAACGGTTGCTGATCCCAACTGTTGGTGATATACATTCGATACACTCAAGCGAAATGAGTGGTCGGTCATGTGTGGCCGGGTTGCAAGATGTTCTTGTTGAACCCAGTGTATTCCTCTCTAGAGGTACATAAGCGAAAGGTGGTTCCATACCTTGTCATAGTTGGAAATCCATTACCCAATACGTGCTTGCGGTTTTGATTGTATACTATAGATGTAGAACGTGAGATGAAAGCGTTTCTGCTAGATGATTATATATATACTGTGGTTGATAGACATTATTTTAATATCAAAAGGTTTTTGATATAAAGATATTTTGGATTCTCATAAGGGAAAAACCCGTTCCGTTATGCGGCGTGGTCTTATGAGATATCGTTTACTTGTTCGAACTGTTTTTAAACTGTTTTACCCATACCAGTCCCATGACTGACCTGGAGTTTACTTTGTTGTTTTCCCTAAACTCTTGGGTGCCTAAATTTGTATGGGCAGTCAAGTAGTCAGGATTTTACAGATATACTGGAAGAGCTGGAGCAGGAGGCTTCAGGATCATATAGCTATAGTTTATTTCCGCTGTGTTGTAAGTATTGTACTCTGATAATGTATTGTATACATATAATGATTTATTTCAAGGATATGTTATCTATTATATGTTATTCATTCCGCTGTGAGATTCGTGTTACTCTGATGTTGTGTTCTTCTTCTTCTTCTATTCTAAGTTTCTATCTTATCTTTCCTCACCCTCTAATTTCTTTCACTAATTACCAGGATTTTTCGATGTTTTGGTTATCGACATCGAGCTTTTGCCGATAACCAAAGTCGCTAAAAATCCGGGTCGTTACAGTTGGTATCAGAGCTTAAGTTAAGAATTACTTGGCTCTGTGGCGTGACTCGGTAGAGATAGGGTTAGTAATACCCTAGATTGAGTTTGAGTGTATATATATACGAGAGAGCGTATTTGTTATTTGATATAAAAACTGTTTTATATTGTGTTGACTAGTCTGTTGAGTGGATTATGAATTCTGATCGAATCGTGGGACGCCACGATGTCGATAGGAGTTTATAAACACTTGAACAGAAGATTGGACACGATATTGTTTTTAAATAGTTAAGTTGATTGTTAGGATTATAATCGAATTAGATTATAAAACAGAAATAGTTATATATAACCAATGGAATTTGTATACGAAATCAAATATACAAATAAGATGAATTGAAATTGAATTCCAACCAGAATTCAGAATTTAAAATCCTGGGAGTTTGGAAAATATTTTTCTAAAAGGAGTTTGAAAGAAATATAGCACTGGACTCATTCAGTAGCTGGGAAATAATTCTGATGATGGTCGCAACATCATCAGTGTTCATTTTCGAGTTTCTAAGTGATGAATTGCTGCCTTAGAAAAGTTTTGACGGAAATTTGTTTGAAAAGAAAACAAGTTGTTTGAAAATTCAAATGTTTTGAATTTGAGATAGATATAAATATATGTATATATTTATATAACTTCAAAGGAAGTGAAATGGGAATTGGAATATAGATTTCAAATAGAAGTAAAATATAAGGGAATTCAAATATAGAATTTGAACATAGAAATTGAAATAGGATTTCAAATAAAGACAAATTCAAATAGAAATTGTATAAGAAAAATTGAAATGGAATTTGAATTCAAAGGAATTCAAATGGATTTGAATAAAGAAAAGTCAAATAAAGATTTGAATATTAGAATTCAAATGGAATTTGGTTAAATAGAATTTCAAAGAGAATATAAAGTGGAGGTTGAATATTAGAATTCAAAGAAAATATAACGTTTGAAATAGAATTTTAAATAAAAGGAGTTTAAATAGAATTTGAATTCAAAGTGAAATTTAAATAGGATTTGAATTCAAAGGAGTTAAAATAGAATTTAAATTCAAAGGATTTCAAATAGAAATTGAACGAAGGAATTTAAATAGAAATTGAAAATAAGAAATTCAAATAGGATTTGAAGATAAGGAATAGAAATAGGAATTTGAATAGAAGAAATTCAAATAGAAATTGAATAGAAGGAAATTCAAATGAGTTGGAATAAAGAAATTCAAATGGAATTTGAATATTGTAAATGTAGAGGACTTGAATATTTGAAGAGAAATAGATCGGGAATATTATGTTGAAATGGAAAAATGGATTTGATATATATTAAAAATATATCAGAATGGAGATTGAATTTATTATAAACAAAGTTAAAACATTTATATTTATAAGTATAATTAAAACGAGCTCGTCGTAGCGCGGCAGTTCGTAAATTGGCAATTCGAACTTCAATTTAGTATACAGAACTCAATTGAAGTCGGAATTCTTTGAAACAAGAATCGTCGGGACCAGTTGAACAATAGTTTTCTAATAAAAGAGAAAAATCTAGATTTCGTCGTATAGATTTTGAGTTATGTCAAAATCAAAATTTTAGAAAAGCAGCGCCAGAACCATTATAAAACCATAACGGTTTAATTAAATAAATAAAAGGATTTTTAGGAAATAAAATCTGAGTTGGCACTAGAAAAATCCAGACTGGAGATATAAAATAAATATGAACTCCAGTGAAGTAAGTGAAATAATTTTTAAGACAAAAATCATATTTTAAATGGTTAAATAGAATTAACTAAATTAAAGAATAATTAGTTAAAAGAAATTTGAATCGAAATTGGGTTTTTGGATAAGTGAAAGAGATTGAGAATGTATATTCGAAATCGAATATATAACTCGAGTTGAAAATATAATTAGATTAGTTATATTTAAGTTGACATACATTTGAACAAGTTATATTCAAATAAAAAAGGGTGAAATTGGCAAAATGGTTAATTAGCAACTAGCTAACGGGAATGTGAATGATTTGAAATTAAATTAACTTAAGTTAAATGGATCGAAATGAATAAATTGAGTAAAATCAATGTGAATGAAATATGAATTGGGAATGAATAAGGGAAAAACCAAAAGAGTTAAAAAGAAAATATATTTGTAAAACAAATATAAAGAAAATATATTTGTAAAACGAATGAAAAGGAAATATATTTGTAACACAAATACAAAGGAAGTTATGTGCAAACAAATAGAAGGAAAAATATTTGTAAAAACATTTACAAATAGAATTTAGAAGGGAATATTTGTAAAACATTTACAAATAGATTCAATGGAATTATTTATTTATAGAAAATAAATTGAATGTTATAAATGAGATATTTATTTGTTAAATAAATAGAATTTAATCAAAGGAATATTCAGAAGATGAATAGAAAATGGAAATCTGTTTTTAACAGATAAATAGAAAGGATTAATTTATAAATAACAGTTTATAAATTAAATTAAATATGTATCATTCGATAAAAGGAATATATAAGTCTGAGCTTATATAGAGAAGAGATATTGGTTTTTAACACCGATAGTTTTAAATAGAAGGGTACACAACACTTGTATAGGTGAAGTAACGTTATTAACGAGAACATTTATAAAGTGAAGAACCGTTACTAAAAGTAAATCTTTATAAATGAATAAACGTTATCCAGTAGGAGTTATTCGAATAAGAGAAGTCGATTAGAGTTAGAAATAATCGATTAGAGTTAGAATAAATCGATTAAAGAAAGAATTATCAGTTAGAGTTAATCAGTAGGGTTAATCCGTAGAGTAAATTGAATATTAGTTATTCAATTAGAATTTATTGAATATTTGTTATTCCAGTTTAGAGTTAACCAGATAGAGTTAATTGAACATAGTTAATCGATTTAGGATTTAATTGAATGTTAGTTATTCAATTAAAGTTGATCGAATATAGTTATTGAGATAGAGTTATTCAAACATAGTACTCAGGATAAGTTACCATTTCGTACGACTGCTAGCGTAATTCGCAGGGCTGCAGATAGCCTAGAGTGGTCGGATGTTTCCTGGGGGAATCAGGCGTAACCATTGTGATCGCTGCGATCTAGAGTCAAGCGAATGGAGTTTAATCAAATATCAGTTTATTCGAATAGAACTAAAGGAGTTATCGAATATAGCTTATTCAGAAGGAGTTAAGTGAAAAGAGCTAATCAAATAGAGTAAATTGAATAGAGAAAATCGAATATAGTTTATTCGAAGAAAGATTTTCGAATCTAGTTATTCGATAGACAAATTATCGAATATAGTTATTCAAAGGGAAGAGTTATCGAATATGGATTTATTCGAAAGAGAGTTACGTAAGGAAGTTTGAAATGTTGAGTATCAACATAAATAAGTTTTGGAAAGATAAATGGGTTTGTAGCACCTTTCCTACCTTAGCAATTTCGAGGACGAAATTATTTTAAGTGGGGAAGAATGTAATGACCCGGATATTCCGTCGGTTAGATTTGAATATTTAATACGGTTTTAAATATTAATTTGATAAATTTAATGAATATTTAATTTTAAGTTATCAATTTAACAATCAGTTTCGATTTAATATCGAATATATCAAGTTATCAAAATACGAAGTTGATTGAATTAAAATTTAATTTTTGAATTAAATACAGTTCAAATGATCAATACAAACTTCTGTTTGAAGTGGAATAATAATATTAATTTATTATCGCAGAATTTATTGTTTTCAAATTCGATTTATATCAATTTAAATAAATATCTTCCACAGACGATCGAACTGGACTTCGTGACTTATCCCAGTGTGTCCCGAATAGGGGTATTACCCTAGAATTGGCAGTTGTTGCGTTCAAAAAGAAGTTAGTAAATTATGGATAATTTAAATATATACACCTATACTTATAACCATTAAAAATATCATAAGGTAAGGAATTAAACACATCTTCCTTCCCTCTCCACTCAGTAATGAACAAAGGAAAATAAGCCCACGTTTGTTCCCGTTCTCTTCTATAAAACCACTACCTTTCCCTTTCATTTTTTTCGGTAGTCCGAGCTTTAGAAACCAATGAAAATAAAATCGGATCCTTTCTCTTTTCTTTTAAGAAATCTGTGCTTCATTTTCAAGTTCAATTCGAATGAAAGCCCAAGTCAAAATCGAGAGGAGGCGCACGAGATTTTGGATCGGGTTCTTCGTCAGAGAGGGACTCGCAGTTGTCAGAGTTGGGGCTTTCGACGAGAGTCGAGTCGCGCCGCTTGAGGATGAGCACCACGATGATCGTGAGTTGCTTGGAAACCAAATACACATACGAGTGGAGTATCGCGAGTTCGAACAGAAGGAGAACCTGGAAATGGAGACTTCGGGGATGAAGAGGAGTGCGACACTGATAACCGAAGTTTGGAGAGTTCGGGTTGATCGATGAAGCAGGTATGGGTTTCGATCATCACTAGAGGGGATGAAAGGGCTGTCGACTGTGGAGTTTTGGGTTACTGTCAGGTAGAGGAGGTGGTTCCAATAAGGGACTGTTGGTGGATTTAAAGGCATAACAGTAGTTTAACAGTGGGTGTATGGTTTGGTTGTGTGAAACGGAGTTGCAAATGAAGTGCTTGATGATATGCCAAAGTGAATGATTTCTATTTTTGGGCTGTTCAAGGATTTTCTTCGTCGATTTAGTCGAATAGTGGCAAGGAAGCGAGGTATACATTTTTATCGCAAATCTAAAAATACAAGAATGGTTAGATTAATTTTTGTAGTAGCTATTAATCTAATTATTCAAAATATTTTATAAGTGAAAAATTGTTAGGGTATTCGACTAAAGAAGTTTAAAAGGAAATAAATGCTAGTATATTAGTTAAACCAAAAAGTTTTAAAGGGAATGTCGTTTACTATGTATTTGGGATTTTGAAATTTGAAAGGTAACAAATTCATGTTAATTTCAAATTAAGGAAATGAAATTTTTTAATCATTAGGAATCATTGATTTTAAACAGCGTATGCTTTATTTATACAAGGTCCGGAATATAAATGCTGATCGAGTTGGACTCGTAGAGAGAAATGGAATTCGTTTCAAAATGTTTTGGAATCAACGGGAATCAGAGTGAATGGATCAAAATAAAAATACACGGTGAGTAAATCTCACCTTTTATTTAGAATTTATTTTTATATAGTTAAAAATAATTGTCTGTGCTTGTTTGAATGCTGTCTGATTGTTTTAAAATATATATAGTTATTTAGGATTGGTTGACTATTATATATATATTGGGTTGATGATTGGTTGGATTCCCGCAGTTTCATTAGCGGATGCCCGCAGTTTCATTAGCGGATGATTACCCTATACGCCCCACGCTATGATTAGTGGATGACCTTCTATACCGCGATATCATGCCTCGAAGCAGGATAGGTATTATTTATGTGCTAATGTCTGTGGATGCAGGAAAAACAGGTTGGAGGAATCCAACTGGATTCCTCAAAAATATATTATCTGTTGTTGTTTGTTTGATTTCATATATATTCCTATATGATGTGTTAAAAATCAAATGATTGAAAATTGGTTGATTTGATTGTTGAAAATATCCCTAGGGCTTGAATATTGATTCATAAAAACATCAAAAAGGGTATTTGATATTTAAAAAGTAAATTCTATTTTTATAAATAGAATTTGAATTTTAAATAAAACTATAGAAAATATTAACTTGTTTTGAAGGTATATAAAACAAGTAATTGAATTCATAAACTTTGTTTATAAATGGAAGATGGGATTTGAATCGAATTTATAAACTTTGTGTATAAATGAAATTTTGGGATTTGAATTGAATTTATAAACGTTGTTTATAAATGGAAAGGTAGGATTTGAATTGAAGTTATAAACGTTGTTTATAAATAATGCAGAGAATTCAAATGGACTTTGAATATAAGAAATTGAAATAGAATTTGAATGAATTCAAATGGAGTTTAACTATAGAATTTGAACATAGTATTTCAAATGGAATTTGAATATAGAAATTCAAATGGGATTTATAATAAATAGATTTGGATAAATAGAAGTGGATTAGACTAAGATGTTAATTAATAGATTTAATTAACAAATTGAGTTAAAACGATTGGTATAGTTAAAATAGATTGGACAGGTATAGACATACAGGAGACATGTATGGAATAAAGTATAGAAGTGAAATAAATAGAATGCCCGACAAAAAGGTACGTATTTAATTCATATATGAGATTCCATGCGCCGTATCGGCAAGCCGCTTGGCTTTTTCTTTTTGAGATGAGAAGGACCGGGAAAGCTATTTGAAATTTCCCGATGCTCCCGGTACAAAGGAGGTTATGGCGAATTTTTCCGGGAATTTAAGGAGATAGAATATTTTTAAGATAATTTGATAGTTAGAAATCAACTTATCAATATATATAGAAGTCGATAAGGAAGCGAACTTAAATATAGAATAGTATAATCAAAAAGGAAGACTAGAAGTAAAATCTCGAAAGAATAGAAAGAGAAAGTATATATGTGTTTAAAAGTGAAGAAGTAGTTGTATGGTATTGATTTTTCGAGTAAGTAGTCTTATCTGTTTTGACGTTGTAAATGTTATTCAGTCAAGGTCTGAGAGGTAGTTATACCCCAACTTGATTGATTTCATTATTAACTAATGAACAATAAGATTCAGGCTCGAAGATCAATGTTGAATAAGAGTTAGTTGAATATAGTATTTGGGTTGTCGTAACGATGTTTTACACAACATCTATTTTGACCCAAATAAGTGTAAATATAGAAATAAACGAGATCGGAAGGAGATAGGTAATTGGAATATTTTCCAATTATAAATGGCATATATTTTCTAATAGTTTAGAAAATAAAGGAAGGCGATATATGGAAATGTTTTCCAAATAACGTATAAGGCCAATATGGTTATTGAAAATATTTGGTTAACAAATATTGATAAGAAATAGAGAAGAGATTTAATTAATGGAATATTAATTAAAGGTTCAGGGATTGTTGGATGTTTGGATGAACACTTGTTTTATTCGATAGTTAAATCATCGACTATCGAAACACTTGTTTTTATTCGATAGTTAAATCACAGACTATCGAAGTTTTGACCATCGTTGTCAATATGGAGAGACTGGTTGGATTATTATCCGAAGAACCACTCCATATCGGCAGTAGCGTGTGAATCAGATTATATAAAGATAGTCGAAGACGGAGTAGAGTGCAAGGACTTTTTCTATTAATAGAAATAGTGCCTTCAGTTCATCCTGTTCCTGGGTGACTTGTATGGATGAATGTCTGACAGAGTATTTCCAGACGATCACGTATATTGATTTCTCCAACCGTACCAAGAGTGGAGGCGGAGAAGGAAACTTCTTTTAGCTAACACATAATGTATTGTTTTAGACGTAAATCGGTGATTTGATGGATTTGACAATGTGACATTCGAAGTGAATCTGGTGTGATGATAAAGCGTAGCTTCTAGCCTCATCATCCGATAAATGACAGAAATCGGGCAGGCAGCATGGCTAAGTCGGTCGCACCGAAGTAGGGTGTATAATCACCTGATCTAGAGTTTCATTTACTTCTAAAAATCTATTGTTGATGCTGTTCCATTCGGGAAACGGTTGCTGATCCCAACTGTTGGTGATATACATTCGATACACTCAAGCGAAATGAGTGGTCGGTCATGTGTGGCCGGGTTGCAAGATGTTCTTGTTGAACCCAGTGTATTCCTCTCTAGAGGTACATAAGCGAAAGGTGGTTCCATACCTTGTCATAGTTGGAAATCCATTACCCAATACGTGCTTGCGGTTTTGATTGTATACTATATATGTAGAACGTGAGATGAAAGCGTTTCTGCTAGATGATTATATATATACTGTGGTTGATAGACATTATTCTAATATCAAAAGGTTTTTGATATAAAGATATTTTGGATTCTCATAAGGGAAAAACCCGTTCCGTTATGCGGTGTGGTCTTATGAGATATCGTTTACTTGTTCGAACTGTTTTTAAACTGTTTTACCCATACCAGTCCCATGACTGACCCGGAGTTTACTTTGTTGTTTTCCCTAAACTCTTGGGTGCCTAAATTTGTATGGGCAGTCAAGTAGTCAGGATTTTACAGATATACTGGAAGAGCTGGAGCAGGAGGCTTCAGGATCATATAGCTATAGTTTATTTCCGCTGTATTGTAAGTATTGTACTCTGATAATGTATTGTATACATATAATGATTTATTTCAGGGATATGTTATCTATTATATGTTATTCATTCCGCTGTGAGATTCGTGTTACTCTGATGTTGTGTTCTTCTTCTTCTTCTATTCTAAGTTTCTATCTTATCTTTCCTCACCCTCTAATTTCTTTCACTAATTACCAAGATTTTTCGATGTTTTGGTTATCGACATCGAGCTTATGCCAATAACCAAAGTCGCTAAAAATCCGGGTCGTTACAGATACACTATTGGCAGGTGGTCCCATACCTTGTCATAGTTTGAATCCAATCTCCAATAAGAGCCCGCGGTTTGGTTTGTATACTATATATGTGAAACGTGAGATGCAAGCGTTCTACTAGGTTGTTAATTACTTGTGATTAGACATTATTATAATATCAGAAAAGTATTGATTTCCAAAACTGTTTTGGGTTATCGTAAGGTAAAAACCATCCGTGTTTATGTGTGGATCGGTCTTACGATTATCTTTTCTTTTGAAAAGGATTTTGAAAATTTAAATCAAATGATTTGAGTTTACTCACACCAGTCCCATGACTGACCCAGAGTTTATTTTGTTTTGTTTTTCCCTAAACTCTTAGGTGCCCAAATTTGTACGGGCAGTCAAGCAGTTCAGGCCTTTATAGATATACTTGGAGGAGCTTGAAGCAGGAGGCTTCAGAATTATATAGTTATTGTTATTTTCGCTATGTGTAAGTGTTGTACTCTGATAATGTCATTGTATATATATCCTGTTTTTTTTCAAAGTTATGTTATATATTATATTTCATTTGTTCCGCTGTGAGATTCGTATTACTCTGATTCTGTTCGGTGGTGATCTTCTTCTTCTACTATTCTAATTTTCTATCTTATTTATTCTCACCCTCTCACTTCTTTCTATTAATGATCAGGTATTTCCAATGTATGAATAGTTAACATGGTAGTTTTGTGTTGATTTTCGGAGTCGAAAATCCCAGTTCGTTGCAGTGGTATCAGAGCCAGGTTAAGTGATTACCTTGGCTCTGTGACGTGACTCAGTAGTGACTTCCATTTAAAATGAATTTTATAAATCGTTTTAAATTCGTTTCAAAAACGATTTCCACTTCCGTTTCAATTTTAAATCCAAATTGAATATTCCAATATAAATTCGGTTTAAATTCATTTCAAATCGATTTCATTTCAATTTCAATTTCAATTCCATTTCAATCCATTTTGAATTAATTTTAAATCGATTTCAATTCCATTTCAATTCGTTTTGAATTCATTTTAAATCGATTTCAATTCAATTTTCAATTTCAAATCAAAATTTAATTTTCCATATCATTTCAATATTAAAATGACAATATTTTCACAATAACAGATTTTGAAATCACTTTTCAATATTCATTATAAAATGGATAAAATCGACCAAATTCCCGTTCGTGTTAAAATAGTGTTTTACTACTTAACACAGCTTCACATTTCAATACTCACTGAATATTATTTTAAAACATTCGTTAATTCTGAACTAGAATCGGACACAGTCAATTACCATATAATTTTATTTATATGGATTCCAACATCAGCTTTATACAATAATAACGATAAACAATCATTAAAAATTCATACAACATCCAGAGTGCATTCTACAACTGTATAAGAATTAAAATGAATAAATAACGCTTATATAGTCTGTCAACCCATCGATTGACATACCACTAATTATTGGGATCAGTGTGTCAAATATTATCCCAATACCCGTGTGGGGTTTTCAAACAACAAATATTGTTTATTATTTTTGCAGTTGGACGATGTGTAAAATTTATCGTCCCCATCCATATCAGATAAATTAGTGTACATAGACAAGCCATCCGGTTTGTAACTGAATATTTATTTTATTCACATACACGTTAAAAAATATATTATTAACGATAAAATATTTTATTTCACACATGAATGTTGAATTATTCATTTCACATCAAAATCACAAACAAACTTCACAACACATCATAATCAAACAAGTCGTCCATGGTCTGTGGACAACGGTGTCGGGAGCTGCTAAGCACCGTCTGTATCCTAGTATATATTTTCAACTAGAAATTAAATTTAAAGTGAGAAGTTCTCACATTGGGATCCACTCTGCCAGTGTTATTTCTGAATTGATTTTCGTTTGGATTTAAATCCACCTCAAATTCTGAATTGCCCAGTTTCATTCCTGGTCAGTTCTGAAATGTAGAATTCGATGAGACGATTCCAACGCAACTGATTTCGTGAATTTCAGACCTCGTTAGACAAAGATATGATAGTTAACGCGTTTGATAATTAAAATGGATAATTAATTAAATTAATTTAATTAAATAACCATTTTAATAATGTTTAAAACTATTGTCCTTCTTCTTTATATTTCTGGCCCTCGTCGAAATCGCTCCGACCCTTCATCAAAACTTCTCCCGGCAGCACGTGCCACCAGCGATGACCGGAAGTGGATCCCTAACCAGCGAATGATGCGCCAGAACCTCTCCTCCCTATACGATGCGCGATGGCGCAATTAATCCACCCCTGTGCACGAAAATCCATGCTGAACGGAACCCCTTTGAGGTAGAATTCTGACCAAATCACCAAATGAGAAACGATCTCCACCGTTAGGATTATAGAACTCATGGAATGCTTCGATTTTGACTTTGGATGCACCTGAAATTTTTGCTTGGATGAAGAGAACGAGGAGGGGGAAGATCGGACGATTTGGTGCAAGGATATCAGTAGCCGCTGAACGTTGAAAATGGGATAGGGTTTCTAATTCTGGCCAATGAGATTTTTTTCCTTATATTTATAAATAATTTTATTTTCAAAAATAGTAACTTTTTCATTCGACCTCCAAATCGAACCCACCGACTATCGCCTCTAGCTAAATACCCCAATTCCGAACACAATGGAATATATTTTGTAAGCCCATTCGACTGTTTCAGTCAGTTATTCCTCAAATTGAAATATGAAACAGTATATATTCAATTTAAATGTACATTCCAATTTGTTGGGGCCACATACGGACTCTAAAAATTACAGAATTTTTTTTCTAGCTTTGTATTGACGATACGGTCCTAACAAAACTAATTTCGTCAAATTTGAAGACAGTTTGAAAAATGGCATTTTCTGGTCGATCCAAATTGACTGAAAATGTTCAAACTAGTTTTCTTTTGCCACGCTCACATATTGATTTCAAAAATTATGAAAATTGGAATCTAGCAATAACTTGACATACCAGATCCAACAAAAGTGGTTTCGTCGAAAACGGAGGACGTTTGCAAAACGGCTATTTTCAAGGCCTATATATTATATAAAATTCCATAGCGACTATTTCAAATTTTAAACTGGACATAACTTTTGATTCCGCTATAAAATTTTAATTTTTCTGATTCGTTAGAAAGGTATTTTCGAATAGATTCAAATATTTTTTTGTTTCACTAAAATCCGGTTTATTTTAAATCTTGTACATTTAACTGAAATTTGAAATCGAATTTTCAAACTACCGTGCCATTTTCAATTCCTTTTATAATTAAAATAAATATTTATACTCTAACGACGATTCAAATAAATATATACGTTCTAATTCTGTTCAAAATAAATTTCTTATCGTTATTATTTAAAAGAAATCATTTTAAATATTCAATATTCTTTAAAATTGCCAAAATAAAAATTTTAAATTGGTTCTGATTTTCCTAGTTGTTACAATCTCCCCCACTTAAAATCTTTTCGTCCTCGAAAAGGAACGGAGCTGAAAGTTGTTTAACTAACCAACTCAATTTTCATTCTAGCGTTCATTCTTCAACTTTTCAGTTTCTAAGAATTTTCCATTTCTTCAAAAATTTGGTTAACACCCAAAATTTTCAAAAAATTTCGCCATAACTTCCTTTTTACGGGAGCACCGGGAAAATCCCCAAACCACCACACAGGCCCTCTCATCTCAGAAAGAAAAAGAAAGAGCCAAGCGGCTAGCCAATCGGCTCATAAAATCATCCAAAACCCAATAAAATGGTAAACATGTACCTATTTTTCGGGCACACAATTTTATTCCTCTTCTCTAGCCTCCTTGCTATGACCTGTTCAATGTATAAACATGTATATGCATGCAATTTCAATCAAATTTCAAAGCAGTTCAACATTCGGTGCTAAATTTACCTTTCGTTCATATATTGGTTAAATTTGGTTCAATTCAACTTTTCATTCTCATATTGGAGTTATTATTCCAATATTTTTATTAGTTCAACTAATAATCAAACAACACAACCAGCAATCAATTTGTGAATTAAATTTCCAAAACATACAACTTTTGATATATATATACAAAAATCATATTTTTAGTGCTAAATCACAACAATAATCCTATCTAAATTTTGGTTCTCACATCAACCAATTGGAAATTATATAGATATTCACTTTTGAAACTCGAACATAAATTCTGATGATGTTATGTCATCATCAGAATCATCTTCGGGCGACTAGAGTGTTATTCTATATCTTTTCAGTATATTCGAGATTTCGATTACGCGTATATTCAAAATCTTTATATACTCGATAGTCCAAATTCAATATAAAATAAATATTCACATACGTATTTTAAGATATAAATTTTCAAAATCTAGTTTGATTTTAAAAATAACACTCTTCACACTCGTTCTAGAATACTACTGAACCTATCTCTAACGAGCCATTCTTATTGGATATTACTAATCCAATCCCTGATGAATTCTTTCGTTCGGTTCTAATATGTCTTGTTCTCCGAGCTCTGTAAACCAAAGCTCTGATACCACCTGTAGCGACCCAAACTTCCCCGTGAAGAAAAGCCCGGATTGCTTCGAGAACACGAAAAATCAAAATACAAACAGAAGAACATTTCATTGTCTATTACAACAATTCCATCAGAATACAAGAATATAACAGAGTATAAATGAATAAATATTATACAATAGGAAATGTCAGAGTATTAAATTACATTTAAATACATAGCAGCGGAAAAACAATACAAAGCACAACTGAAAACATATACACGGATACAGAGCTTTCCAAATATCTCTTCAGCTATAAACCAGGATCATGTGAATACAAATCTGCAAAACCAAAACTACTAGCTGCCCATGTGGAAAATAGGGGCACCCAGAGTCTAGGTTAAAACAATAAACTCCAGGTCAGTCATGTGACTGGTGTGAGAACTAAAACAGTTATTAGTCTTTATTTTAAAGTTAGGTAAATTGAGGGACCATACCTTTCCTCCCAAGAATACCAATGCATAAAACAAACAGCGCAATGCTAAATAAAGAACAATGAAGCTATTATAAGAACCAAGTACCATCACACAATGCAACGCAAGCCGGAGGATAAGGTTTTACCTTATAATAGCCAAATAATGCTTGATACGCGAAATTTAATCTTTTATTATTACTATAAGTGAAGAAAACAACTTCAAATATAAATGTATCAATCATAGGAGACATGAATGTCCCATACCATTATGTTGCCATATATAGTATACAATCAAAACCGCAAAATGTCGTATTCGAAAATTGGATTTCCATACTGGTGGTTACTGATTCGAAAGATCGATCGCGTAGTGCAATTCCCCACGGTTTACGTTGTAGGCACGCGAAAACACCGTAATGCACATCCGCACTATCCAGGAAAATAAGTTACTGTGGTTTACGTCGCAGGCATGCGAAAACACCGCTAACCTTATCCATCAGGGAAATCGGGGGTATGCCCTATCCCTTACCTCGGTCGACCGAATCCTCGACACCACGAAGGTGCCCATCCTCTAAAAAGCATACTGATCTAACCATCAGTTACCACCATACAGGGGTGTGAGGCTCGTGAATTAACGCTACACAAAGCTATGCTATACCAAAGTTGCGCTTTGATCATCATCCACCAAACTTTGCTTGTCAACAAAAGTTTGGATCACTGCATCTCAGCATGTCACACTACCAATCCATACCGTATCACTAATTTCTGCCAATATATAACCTCTAAGCTCGTACGTCTCAAAGAAGAGTGTTAAGCAAGAGAATAAATTCTCCGCCACCAAATAGATATATATTTAGCAGAGATCAACGAATACAGTATAAAAGAATACAATGGCAGACACACCATCCATTTACAAGTTCGTACTAGGTCTGAACGAAACTGAAGGCACCTTATTCCACCCCCATATGTCCAATACAGGGGAGAAGCCCTCACATACCCGTACAATCAACAAGTACGCCCGGACGGCTACCACTTTAGCCCCTTCAAGGTAGCTACTCAAATCATGAGCATCAGTAGCACCCATCCATTTGATGTGAAGATCGTCGGTCTTGCACCATCTTCAATCTCTTTGACTTATCCCCAAACCAGTTATTCAAAATGGGTATAAACCTGGCCTTTCTGAATAACCCGCGTATCTTAGAATCAAGTGTTATAACAACACATCATACGCCTCATTCCCATTAATTTTATCAAAGATAAATTCTTTTAAATTTATTCTTTAATCTCATCTTTAACTTGGTTAAAGAACCAATGTTATTTAAAACACGGTTCATGATAAACCTAAAATCACATTCCATTCATCAGCCTCTAACCGTAAATTAGTAAGAGAACAATTCCCTAAGTATTAATCCCGAAGGCCGAAACCAACATCAGATTAATACCCAAGAAACCATTCAACTTAGCTAATATCCAGTTAGTTTCTAATTTTCTTAACTCCATTGGGTTTAAAAACAGTGTTAATGAAGACACCGTTCACGAGAAACCCAAAATCCCATTTCCATTGTTAATCGGGTTAAAGAACCAGTGTTATTTAAAACACGGTTCACGATAAACCCAAAATCACATTCCATTCATCAGCCTCTAACCGTAAATTAGTAAGAGAACAATTCCCTAAGTATTAATCCCGAAGGCTGAAACCAACATGAGATCAATGCCCAGGAAGCCATTCAACTTAGCTAATCTCCAGTTAGTTTCTAATTTTCTTAACTTCATTGGGTTAAAGGACATTATTATTAAAGATACCATTCACGACAAACCCTTTTCAAATCCAATTTATTTATTTTAAAATTAAATAAATTATTATTCTAGTTAATAACTAGTTCATTTCGATAAAAATATATTTTTATCTTTTCAAAACTGGAATTTTTCATCCGAACTCTTTCCAAATCATTTATTATGATTTTACATAATTTTTCCCTATTTTTAATAATTTTATTATCGCCCGCACAGTGGGTTTCCAATAATGGCCACCGAACTGCATCCATAGCGACCTTTTCTAAAATTGATTTGGACATATCTCCAAATTTAACCATTAGATTTCAAATCTCTTGTACTCATTGGAAAGCTCTTTTCGATACCAACCCAACGGTTCTAGTTTTAGGAGAATTCGACGGCCGAATCTCCCGTAACGTCCATTTGAAGTTAATGGTTGAATTTCGCGAACTGCCGTTGCGCGGTGCGTTCTATTCAGGCCATTATAATACATAATATATATATTATATATTTCATCGATTTCTATTTAAAACGAATTTTATAAATCGTTTTAAATTCGTTTCAAAAACGGTTTCCACTTCCATTTCAATTTCAAATCCAAATTGAATATTCCAATATAAATTCATTTCAAATCGATTTCAATTCAATTTCAATTCCATTTCAATCCGTTTTGAATTCATTTTAAATCGATTTCAATTCAATTCCATTTCAATTCGTTTTGAATTCATTTTAAATCGATGTTAATTCAATTTTCAATTTCAAATCAAAATCTAATTTTCCATATCGTTTCAATATTAAAATGATAATATTTTCAAAATAACAGATTTTGAAATCACTTTTCGATATTCATTATAAAATGAATAAAATCGACCAAATTCCCGTTCGTGTTAAAATGGCGTTTTACTACTTAACACGACTTCACATTTCAATATTCACTCAATATTATTTTAAAATATTCGTTAATTCTGAACTGGAATCAGACACAGTCAATTACCATATAATTTTATTTATATGGATTTCAATATCACATGTATACAATAATAACGATAAACAATCACTAAAAATTCATACAACATCCAGAATGCATTCTACAACTGTATAAGCATTAAAATGAATAAATAACGCTTATACAGTCTGTCAACCCATCGATTGACATACCACTAATTATTGGGATCAGTGTATTTCAAATATTATCCCAATACCTGTGTGGGGTTTTCAAACAACAAATATTGTTTATTATTTGTGGAGTTGGGCGATGTGTAAAATTTATCGTCCCCATCCATACTAATAAATCAGTGTACATAGACAAACCGTTCGGTTTGCAAATGAATATTTATTTTATTCACATACACGTTAAAAATTATATTTTTAACGATAAAATATTTTATTTCACACATGAATGTTGAATTATTCACTTCACATCAAAATCACAAACAAACTTCACAACACATCATAATCAAACAAGTCGTCCATGGTCTGTGGACGACGGTGTCGGGTGCTGCTAAGCACCGTCTGCATCCTAGTATATATTTTCAACTAGAAATTAAATTTAAAGTGAGAAGTTCTCAAATTGGGATCCACTCCGCCAGTGTTATTTCTGAATTGATTTCCGTTTGGATTTAAATCCACCTCAAATTTTGATTTGCTTAGTTTCAGTCCTGGTCAGGTTTGAAATGTAGAATTCGATGAGGTGATTCCAACGCGACTGATTTCGCGAATTTCTAACCTCGTTTGACAAAGATATGATAGTTAACGCGTTTGATAATTAAAATGGATAATTAATTAAATTAATTAAATTAAATAACCTTTTTACTAACTTTTGAAAGTGTCGTCCTTCTTCTTTATCTTTTTGGCTCTCGTCGAAATCGCTCCGACCCTTCATCAAAACTTCTCCCGCCTACACGGGCCACCAGCTATGACCAGAAGTGGATCCCTGACCGGCGAATGACACGCCAGAACCTCTCCTCCCTATGCGATGCGCGATGGCGCAATCAGTCCACCCCTATGCATGAAAATCCATGCTGAATGGAACCCTTTTGAAGTAGAATTCTGACTAAACCACCAAACGAGAGACGATCTCCACCGTTAGGATTATAGAACTCATTGAGTTCTTCGATTTTGACTTTGGGAGGTGAAACACCCCACCTCCGTTAGGGTCACTCTCAAAGGGAATGCCCTAATTTTGGTGGAGGTTTATAAGTACAAGTCACAGATATACAAGACAGATATAAGAACACATATTTGTAAACAGCGGAAGAACAACAAACTTTTATTTCATAAAGTCAAATACGTGTTACAACAACATCCTTTCCAAAAACATAACATAGTACTTTCATAATCTGTCTTGAGTACATGATTTAAAGAAGCATAAATAAAACATAGATAAACTGCAAAGCCCTCATAGTGATTGTCCAAAGCCATAGTTCAAAACAGGAAAGTCCAAGCAATACATTTCTCTTCTTCAAGCTGGATGCTAAGATAGGTCAAGGTGCTGTGTTCCCTCCCTGAGGACCTGGGGGGGGAATGGAAGAAAGAAGACGAAAAAAAATAGAGTCAGACATAAAGCCTGAGTAAGTCTAGTACTACTTTGTCTATGAATAAAGAACTGGGTATGATAAGTAAAACAGGAAGTGGGCAACATTATAAACTTGGTTAAGTTATCTAGGGTTGAATATACTATCGTACCCCATGTTAATCTCTGAGCCCATTTAACTAGTTTCCAACTGGCACCCCATAATCAGGGTGATGTGATCCATTCTATGATGATCGGCTCCTACTCGCATAGTTACATGTGTCTTACGGCCCCCGATGTCTGTAGTTACCTATGCTGGTCCCACCATGGGGTGTATCAAGTCCCATAGTGGCAACCCGACACAACCTTAGAGTGCACAGGTATGCTACTGGTGTCCAGTGCCTTATTTTTCTGCTCCGGAGTGTGTGCACGCCCGCACTCCGTTAGAACCTACACTGCTACACCACCGCCGTCGCTTTGACCTCTTACAATCAGCTCAGTAATCGTGCCCCACCCTGCCTAGTTTCAGGGTATCCTGATACACCTTTTAGGGTTACTGCTGAAAAGGGTCCCCCGTTACTAGGTTTTCTATCTCTAGCCAACATGCTAAGTTGGTTAAGTGTTTCCTAACCTAACCCCACCAGTCCGTTTAGTTTAGCATGTTCCATTTTGATTAAGTCTTTTGTCCACTTAATCCTAACAATCCTGACTCAGCCTTAATTGTCTTATTAAGGCCCTGACCTCTCACATTAGACAGGTATTGTTGTGGCTGCCTGTTGCCGGTTGGTTCCGGGCAGTCTTACGCCACAACTCAGTCTAACCTCGGGTCCTTGCTGGGCTCCATGTTTAACCTCCCACATTGGATAGGTATTGTTGTGACTACTGGACAGCCGGGCGGTTCCGGGCAGGTTTACATCACAACTCAATCCAACCTCGGGTTAAACACATCGTCTTTTCTACATTTACATATTTTGTCATTCTTCTTTATTTCTTATATGTAAATATTTGCGGCCCATTATTATGTTAATGGTGTAAAGGTTACACCAACCATGGGCCCAACCCATACTTGACTTTGGGCCCTTCTATTTCATATTTTCATTCATTAATTAATTTTTAACCCAACGTTATTTTCCCCCGTTTTACACGTCCGTTTATATATATTGGGCTTAGCCTTTTAAAGCCCAATTTTGCCATGCGAAAAGGGGAGGCTTAAGGCGTATACACCAAGAGGGGAAAGTGAGCGCATGAACTTGCATATGACGTTGGAAAATACATAATAGAAATTGGTGTACTTGCATAGTGGTAACATAGGTGACATGAATCAAAGCATGGGAACTTGCATAGGTTTAACTACAACATGAACCTATATTCTTATTTAGGCATAATGTCAAACATAAGCATGGCACAAATACTTCTAGCATAAGCATGGCATAATGTCAAACATAAGCATGGCATAAATACTTCTAGCATAAACATGGCATAATGTCAAACATAAGCATGGCATAAAATACTTCTAGCATAAACATGTCATAATGTCAAACATAAGCATGGCATAAAATACTTCTAGCATAGGCATGACATATTGTCAAACATAAGCATGGCATAAATACTTCTAGCATGAACATAGCATAATTCAACTTAATCATGATTTAAGCCTAATCACATAACGATGGTATAAACATACTTATGCATAAATATTCCTAAACATGGTGTTTGCTTTAAACTTGCAAAAAGGGATTTTTGAGTCTAACTTAGCCATGTCATCATATAATCCTTTAAAACAAGATAGACTTAATAACGGATTTTAATTATGCCAAATATCATTCCTAGCCATATTCATAAGTTTGTAAAAGCATGACTTAATGCATGGATTATGGTGTCAAAATTCCACATAGTTTCATATGAACTATAATAACCAAACTTGTTTCAATTACTTGCAAAATGATTTATGCACAAAAATATACATCATAATGGCATAATAACAAAGCCTCAAATTTGCATGAATTTCAATTAACTACATACATGTAGCTTCAATATAGATTACACAATTTGCGCAATATTCCAAACGTTTATTTGCATAGAACTACCGCATGTAGTTCTTTATAATGAATAACATAATTTTGCACAAATATGAATTACTTCCATTGCCACAATTCAAGCATACACATCAACACAGTTGTTTATTAATACCAAAGTAATACTCTACTTACAATGGTTGCGGCGAATTCTCTAATTAAGAGACACGATTCCTTTGTTGAATTGATTAGCTTTAGGTTGCTTTGAATTGCTTTAGACCTTAGAACTTTCTCCCTAATCCTCTCTTTAGTTGGCGGCTATTCTTTGTCGTTCCTCAGCAACATGGCGGCTATAATCTTATTTTGAATGAATAGATTAGGGTTTAGTCTAGGGTTGTTTATATAGAGGTTAGGAATTGATTAGAACCATTGATGTTGCTAGGTTAGATCGTAGCCATTCATTAGATAGAGAGACCAATTAAAACTTGCCACCTAGCCCTAATGACAAAGCAACCCACAGAAATTCGACCGCACACCGACCTGGCCAGCCAGGAGGGACTGGGTTCGATTTTCAAAAATTAAACTTTAAATTGAGCTGTTTTAGTCTATTTAAATTTTATCTATTGTATACATATATTTTTGCATATATATATATATATATATATATATATATATTCTCATATATATATACATATATTTTCTTTATTTCCTTATATGTACGTTCTTATCCTTTCAAAATTTGAATTTGTAAACGTACATGTATTTGCATGCTCAGTTGGCCCTCTCTAAAACAGAGATAAAAATTATGTCGCCGCCGGGGTTCGAACCCCCGACCTCCATGCTACAAGTCCAATGCCTTAACCAACTGAGCTACAGAGGCTTTTGTTAATAAGTCTTAGAATAATAATAATTATTGTCCTCTCCTTACTTCTTTTTTTTCATGTTTTGCTGTAATATTTAAATTAAAGATATCTTCTTCATACGTTATCCGTTTTGCGCAAACTAGGACTCTATCTCAAGCAGAATTCCGAGACGAACGCAATGGTGATGTCCGTTTCCCTTAATTTTTCTGTTACAATTTAATTATACTTTAATTTGTTAATTTACTGTTAACGGAAAAATCCGGGGTGTTACATTCTCCCCTACTTAAAAGGATTTCGTCCCCGAAATCTTCAAGTTTAGGAAGAATGTAAATCCTAACATTCAATCATCCATCTACTCATCCATCAAACACGAGCATCCATTGTCCTTAAAAGACTTTTAATGCTTCATGATCATATGCGAAGTGTGTGTGTTCATGAACTTATCTAATGCAAAATCAGGCGGTCTACTGATTCAGTTGACCTCCTTAATGCGAATCATGTAAGTGCCATGTATCCATTATGTATGCAGATTTTTCCTATTCATGATTCTACATGGGTGCACAATCTTTCATACAAATGCAACATCCATATGACAACACATTACAATTCAACCATATACGAGTGCAAACATATATGCATATGCAATATGAAGTGACTGAGCCGATCTAAAACCTAGATTGTGTGTGTATATGCAGCCACGAGCAACTACTAGCAATCACTTGCAACCACTTGCAACCATCATACATAACATGTTTCAATTACATGTTTTCATTCAAAAGGTTTCTATCTAAAAGATAAGGTCGAGGAGATATTCCTAAAAAGATAGATAAAAGCGCAACTTAAGGAAAAAGAAAGATCAAGGACGTACCCTCGAAAAGAAAAGGGTAAGCAGTGCGTATTCTAGCTTCAGTTTCCCAAGTCGCGTCTCCCTCGGCGTCGCTCCACTGAACTTTGACGAGTTTGACTTCGCGGTTGCGTAGCTTCTTCACTTCCGTTCCTAGTATGCGGGTTGGAACTTTTCTTATGGTTGCTTCGCGTTCCACTTCGGCCTCTTCGAGGATATTTGGCTCTACCACTTCAGCAGACTCATGTAGACATTTTCGGAGATGTGAAACGTGAAAAACGTTGTGGACTCCGGCCAATTTCTCGGGTAGCTCTAATCTATAGGTCATTTTCCAAATTTTCTCAATGATAGGAAATGGTCCTACCTAAAGGTATAGTCGAATGATAGAAGCAAGTAAAAATTTTGTGCCCATTAGGCAATGTCAAAACTGGAAATCTATGCCACATATATATTGATTAGGAGAAGAACTCTCTAAGCATCAGCCCCGAAGACCGAAATCAACATCAGACTGACACCCAAAGAATTAATCAACCCAACCACCACATATGATTCTAGGAAACTAAGCATGATGGACTCCTTTTAGGTCACAAGGGAGTCCCTTCCTAAGTCCAACTATGTTGCAAAATGTACTTACTAAGGTGATTCTTTACAACTCATGCATAAGTGAAATGAACCTTCAGCCTTAGTGGCGAACACTCCTGGAGTGCCCTATTCTGAAATGCTCCACCTAATGAACCCCTTCTCTAGAAGCTCTTTAATCTGTTTACTGAGCTCTTTTCTTTCTCGTGGAGCCATGTGTCTAACGGGCAACGCAACAGGCTTTGCATTATCTACAAGATATATGCGGAAGTCTATTTCCCGCTTCAGAGGCAAGCCCTTCACCTCTTCGAAGACATCCGGATATTCCCGGACCACTCTAACTGATTGCAAATTTTCAACAGAGGCATCTAGCGACTCAAGATAACTAAGCATAACCGCATACGAGGGATTACAAGAAATTTCCAAAGTATTACTGAGCTGGGTTAGGAGCCTAACAACCCTTTTCTCACAATCAAGGATGGCCCCATTACTGGATAGCCAATCCATACCCAAAATCAAACCATACCCCGCAAAGCCCAAAACAAAGGCACTACATTCAAATTCTACACTTAGAATAGAAATTTTCAAATCCAAACAGATCATAGACAAATGAGCTGGGCCCCCAATTGGGTTTGAAACAATTAAGGGGTCCTCTACCATACTAGTTTTTAGGTGCAGAGATTCTACTAAAGCAGACGAGATAAAGGAGTGTGATGCGCCAGAATCAAACAAAGTGCGAACGGGGTGATCATAAAGATAAACTACACTTTCTACAGAAGTATTTATACCTCGCTGTTGCAATGGTGGCGCTTCTAGCACATGAACCTGTGCCCCTGGGGTGGATCCAGTGCCCTGCCCTCGTTTCTTTGGGCAGTCCTTAGCTCTGTGGCCTGTCTGACCGCAAGAAAAGCACCCACCATTCTCCTTGGCCTTCTTTTTCCGGCAGTCCTTTACTAAGTGCCCCACTTTGCCACAGAAATTACACTTCCTCTTCTCTTTGTTGCCCTTTCCGCCCTTCTTAAAGTCTGTCTTCTTAGGCTGCAAACCCTCTTTCTTCCCTTGAGAGCTTTCTGCCTTTGTCTCCTTCTTGCCCTTATCCTCTTCATTCAGCAATGCCATTTGCACCAATCTTTCATACGTGGCTCCCATGGGTATATGGGTCATGGCCAAGCTGTGTAATGGCTCATTTAACCCTTTGACGAAACGGAGAGCCTTCTTGTGCGGGGTGTTGACTAGGTCAAGCCCAAACCTAGCCAGCTCATCAAACTGATTCACATACTCTCTAACAGTCTTGTCTCCTTGCTTAAGAAATAAGAATTTCTCCAACTGCAAACTTCTTTCCGCATCTGAGAGAAATTTGGTCTCAAACCTTGCCCTAAAGTCCTCCCATGTTTCTACTGGTCTTTCAGCATTAGTGACTTCCCACCAGTAGGAAGCCTCGCCCTTCAATAGCCACACCGCCAATTGTACTTTTTGTCTGTCCTCTACCTCAAAGATGATGAATAGATCCTCAGTTTCCTTCAGCCAATTTCTAGCTGCTACGAAGGACTCAGTTCCATGGAAATCCCTTCCTCCCATAGCTTTAAAATCCTTACATATCTTAGCAAACGCGTTTCCTCGTGGAGGAGGTGGAGGAAGAGGTGCTGCTGCAGCTGGATGATTCCCTGCAGCTGGGGGAGGAGGAATGGTAGGACCTGGCTGAGTGGCCCTTGCTTCTAAGAATCGCCTAAACCAACCAGGTATTGGCACCCCTTCAGGCAAGTTAAGTTCTTGGGACATGCTGAAACAAAAAGGATAGATTCAAAACGAAGGATAAGAGATAGTACCTACGGCTTTGGGGAGTGGACTTTGCCTTTTAAAAATAAAATAATATTTTTCTCTTTTAAAAATGCTTCTTTAAATTTCCTTTTTGAAAATAATTTTTTTTCAAAACTTTTTATCTTATCTGGTAAACCTATGCTCTGATACCAAGTGAAACACCCCACCTCCGTTAGGGTCACTCTCAAAGGGAATGCCCTAATTTTGGTGGAGGTTTATAAGTACAAGTCACAGATATACAAGACAGATATAAGAAC
Organism: Allium sativum; assembly: GCA_030737875.1. Taxonomy (NCBI): domain Eukaryota; kingdom Viridiplantae; phylum Streptophyta; class Magnoliopsida; order Asparagales; family Amaryllidaceae; genus Allium; species Allium sativum. The sequence goes on from CM060926.1 coordinate 538,702,493, forward strand.
ACATATTTGTAAACAGCGGAAGAACAACAAACTTTTATTTCATAAAGTCAAATACGTGTTACAACAACATCCTTTCCAAAAACATAACATAGTACTTTCATATGAACTATAATAACCAAACTTGTTTCAATTACTTGCAAAATGATTTATGCACAAAAATATACATCATAATGGCATAATAACAAAGCCTCAAATTTGCATGAATTTCAATTAACTACATACATGTAGCTTCAATATAGATTACACAATTTGCGCAATATTCCAAACGTTTATTTGCATAGAACTACCGCATGTAGTTCTTTATAATGAATAACATAATTTTGCACAAATATGAATTACTTCCATTGCCACAATTCAAGCATACACATCAACACAGTTGTTTATTAATACCAAAGTAATACTCTACTTACAATGGTTGCGGCGAATTCTCTAATTAAGAGACACGATTCCTTTGTTGAATTGATTAGCTTTAGGTTGCTTTGAATTGCTTTAGACCTTAGAACTTTCTCCCTAATCCTCTCTTTAGTTGGCGGCTATTCTTTGTCGTTCCTCAGCAACATGGCGGCTATAATCTTATTTTGAATGAATAGATTAGGGTTTAGTCTAGGGTTGTTTATATAGAGGTTAGGAATTGATTAGAACCATTGATGTTGCTAGGTTAGATCGTAGCCATTCATTAGATAGAGAGACCAATTAAAACTTGCCACCTAGCCCTAATGACAAAGCAACCCACAGAAATTCGACCGCACACCGACCTGGCCAGCCAGGAGGGACTGGGTTCGATTTTCAAAAATTAAACTTTAAATTGAGCTGTTTTAGTCTATTTGAATTTTATCTATTGTATACATATATTTTTGCATATATATATATATATATATATATATTCTCATATATATATACATATATTTTCTTTATTTCCTTATATGTACGTTCTTATCCTTTCAAAATTTGAATTTGTATACGTACATGTATTTGCATGCTCAGTTGGCCCTCTCTAAAACAGAGATAAAAATTATGTCGCCGCCGGGGTTCGAACCCCCGACCTCCATGCTACAAGTCCAATGCCTTAACCAACTGAGTTACAGAGGCTTTTGTTAATAAGTCTTAGAATAATAATAATTATTGTCCTCTCCTTACTTCTTTTTTTTCATGTTTTGCTGTAATATTTAAATTAAAGATATCTTCTTCATACGTTATCCGTTTTGCGCAAACTCGGACTCTATCTCAAGCAGAATTCCGAGACGAACGCAATGGTGATGTCCGTTTCCCTTAATTTTTCTGTTACAATTTAATTATACTTTAATTTGTTAATTTACTGTTAACGGAAAAATCCGGGGTGTTACAGGAGCACCTGAAATTTTTGCTTGGATGAAGAGAACGAGGAGGGGGAAGATCGGACGATTTGGTGTGTGGATATCAGGTGGCCGCTGAATGTTGAAAATGGGATAGGGTTTCTAATTCTGGCCAATGAGATTTTTTTTCCTCATATTTATAAATAAATTTATTTCCAAAAATAGTACCTTTTTCATTCGACCTCCAAATCGAACACACAGACCGTCGCCCTAGCTAAATACCCCTATTCCGAACACAATGGAATATGTTTCATAATCCCATTCAACTTTTTCAGTCAGTTATTCTTCAAATTAAAATATAAAACAATATATATTCTATTTAAACGTACATTTCAATGTGCCGAGGCCACATACGGACTCGAAAAATTCCATAAAAATTATTTCTAGCTTCGTATTAATGATACGGTCCTAACAAAACTAATTTCGTCAAATTTTAAGACCGTTTGAAAAATGTCCATTTTCTGGTCGATCCAAATTGACCGAAACTGTTCAAACACATTTTCTTTTGCCACGCTCACATATTGATTTCCAAAATTATGAAAATTGGAATTTAGCAATAACTTGACATCCCAATCGAACAAAAGTTGTTTCATCGAAAACGGAGATCGTTTGCAAAACGGCTATTTTCAAGGCATATATATTATATAAAATTCCATAGTGACTATTTCAAATTTTAAACTGGACATAACTTTTGATTCCAGCTATAAAATATTAATTTTTCTGATTCGTTAGAAAGATATTTTCGAATAGATTCAAATATTTTTTTGTTTCACTAAAATCCAGTTTATTTTGAATCCTTTACATTCAATTGAAATTTGAAATCGAATTTTCAAACTACCGTTCCATTTTCAATTCCTTTTATAATTAAAATAGATATTTATATTCTAATGACGATTCAAATAAATATATACCTTCTAATTCTGTTCAAAATAAATTTCTCGTCGTTATTATTTAAAATAAATCATTTTAAATATTCAAAATTCTTTAAAATTGCAAAAATAAAAATTTCAAATTGGTTTTGATTTTTCGGGTTGTTATAGTTTACCTATTTGTCGGGCATGCAAATTAAATTCTTTACTCAATAGCAAATCCATTTACCTATTTAGTACATGTATATATGTGCATTTATATTTAATTTTTATACATGATGAATTTTAATACTTCATATATATGTTAAAAAAATTATTTCCAATCAACAAATTTTATTTCAACATTTCGTTATTTTTAGCAGTTCATATACATGTTAAAAATATTATTTTCAATCAGCAAATATTTATTTCAACCTTTGGTTACTTTTAACAGTTCATATACATGTTAATAATATTATTCTCAATCAACAAATATTTATTTCAACCTTTAGTTATTTTTAACACTTCATGTATGTGATAGAAATATTATATTCAATCAACAAATATTTATTTCAAACTTCGGTTATTTTTAACAGTTCATATTCATGTTAAAAGTATTATTTTCAATCAACAAATATTTATTTCAACCTTTGGTTATTATTAATGGTTCATACATACAATAAAAATGTGATTTTTATTGTTAAAACATTTTATTTCAAACATGAATATTTTATATACTTCATATATATAATAAAAATGTTATTTTTATCGTTCAAACAATTTATTTCAAACTTGAATATTTTATATACTTCATACATATAATAAAATGTTATTTTTATCGTTCAAACAATTTATTTCAAACATGAATATTTTATATACTTCATACATATAATAAAATGTTATTTTTATCGTTCAAACAATTTATTTCAAACATGAATATTTATATACTTCATACAGATAATAAAAATGTTATTTTTATCGTTCAAACATGGATATTTCATATACTTAATACATATAATAAAAATGTTATTTTTATCGTTCAAACAATTTATTTCAAACATGGATATTTTATATACTTCATACATATAATAAAAATGCTATTTTTATCGTTCAAACAATTTATTTCAAACATGGATATTTTTCAAAACATGAATATTTCAGAAAATTTCAGCATTACAATGGCAGGGTATTTAGCATCGGCACCGTGTCCAGCACAGCTCCTTTGCAATCCTAGGCCTTACAGCATTACAATATTTTCATTTCAATGATTTCCACAATATCATTCATTTTCACAACACAATGAATATAACACAAACACAACCAAATTTGTTGCAACCACAATCAATCATTCTTAACCACAATCAATCAACCATTCACAACACAATCAATTTATATCGTCCATGGTCTGTGGACGAGGGGAGTGTGTGTGTGTATATATATATATATGTATGTATGTATATGTATATGTATATAAATATTTTTATTTCCATTTCATTTCAATTCCATTCAACGCATATATGATTTATACAATGCATGTACAATTTATACATCGCTTATATAATTTGTACAACGCTCATATATGAGATATACAACGCGTATATAATTTATACAACATGTATCCATTTCAAATTTAAATTTAGACTACTCACATTGGGTTCCACTTCTTCTAAAATCGTAGGAAGCTCCAAAAATTCTCCGGTCTCTTCTAGAATCTAAAAGACGTCGTCACGAGTTCAATATCTCTTATTTCACTGGATTTCAACAACATATGCAAAAAGATATGATATTTATTCCATAATCATACTTTGCAGCAGCTTTTAGAAGTTGAAAACTGTTTAAAATAAATAAACTGTTACCTTCACAAATTGGTTCGAACTAGGGTTTGATTCTTGCTTCCAATCCGTGAAGTTTCACGTCGATCGGAAGGCATTGCGTCGAAGAGCGAGGGGAGGCGCACCTACGCACAGTGGTCCGGCCTAGATCGACGATTGAAGGTGATCTTGGTGGCGTGTTGAAGACGCAGACTTCAGGGGCTTCAATTGATTGAAATACTCCACCAGAATTGGCGAGATGGGTATAGATTTAAAGCTGGAGAAATGCTCTTCAAAATCTTCAACTGGGTCAAGTGGTTTCACCGAGTGGTTTGAGAGATAGGGAGGGGAGAATGGAAGAAAGCTCTTCCGCCATTCGCTTTTGAAGTTACGGGTTTTGGAAGAGAGTGACGGTGAATTCTGATTGGGTGATAATTTATATTTATTATTTAATTTATTTAATTCTGAAAATACCCACTAATCCATACGAACTCCAAATCAAACCCAACGCCTATCGTCCCTAGCGAAATACCCCCATTCCAAACACAATGGAATATGTTTCATAGGCCCATTTGACTATTTCAGTTAGTTATTCTTCAAATTAAAATATAAAACATCCAAATTCGGATTTGAACGTACATTTTAATTCGTCGGGGCCACATACTGATTCCAAAAATTCTCGAAAAATAAATCTAGCTATGTTGGGTCGATATGGTCCCAACAAAATTAATTTCGTTGAATTTGAAGATCGTTTGAAAAATGGACTTTTTTTGGTCGATCCACTTCAAACTGAAATCATCAAACGTGTTTTCCTCTGCCACGCTCACATATCAACTCCAAAAATTATGGAATTTTAAACCTACCAATAAATTGACATTCCGGATCCAACAAAAGTGGTTTCGTCGAAAACGGAGGTCGTTTGCAAAATGTCTATTTTCAAGGGCTATATTTATATTAAATTCCATAACGACTATTCTGAATATTCAATTGGCCATAACTTTTTATTCCCGCTATGAAATTTCAATTTTTCGGATTTATTAGAAAGATATTTTTAAAAAAAATTAAATATTTTTGGTTTTACTAAAATCCGGTTTATTTTGAATCATATACATTCAGTCAAAGTTCCAAGTTAAATTTTAAAACTACCGCGTCATTTCAGGCTCGTTATATAATTAAAATAAATTTATTTGTTCTAACTTCGATTTAAACAAAATTTTAATTGTTATTATTTAAAATAAATCATTTTAAGTATTCCAAATTCATTAAAATAGCCAAATTAAAAAAAATTAATTGGTTCTAATTTTCCGGGTTGTTACATTATGGATCTTGGAAGAATCCCAATCGTTGCCAATTTGTTGTTGATACTCTTGGACTCTCTCCTAAATCTCAATCGATAAGCCTTGATGATTATTGTTTGGCCAAAATGTATGTCGAGCCGAAGGCAAGCCGTCAGCGGGTCCGGGCGCAGCGCCGGTGTGGGTCCGGGGACGCAGACTCTCGGTGGCGATCGACCTAATTAGATGTGTCTTCGGGACGGAGTCGGATGTGTCTTCATGAGCTGAGTGGGTCGGGTGTTTCTCTTGGGGGCCAAGTCGGATATGTCTTCACGTGCCGAGTGGGTCGGATGTTGCTCTTCGGGACCGGGTCAGATATGTGTATCTTCCAACGATTCGACCCAATTGCTTCCATCAGATTAAATTGAAGTACAACTCTCCATTCAAAATCTAAGTCTTGTCCCCTATTCGACCCGATCTTCCCATTTGCATGAGTGGACTTGATCCGAGCCGTGGGAAATTATTGGAAATCTATTCAATTCGATCCGATGTTTTCCTGATCCCATCCGGAAATTCATTCGACCCAACTCAGAAGTTTTTCTGGACTTTGCAGATAGCTGGTAGATGGCGTGGAGGTGGCTTCACATCTGGTGATCTCCATCATTGCAAACTCAATATAGAATTCATAGGATTTCCTCATCAGACATGGCGATCCAGTAAGTAGACTTGAAAATCCTCAAATGACAAGAATCTTCATTTCTCAGTGAAAGCACCGAAATGTTAGACAAAAACATGACACTAACACCCAATTATCTAGGATTTGTAGAGATTAATGAAGATTAATAATCTAAAAAGGAGAAAAATAAACTGACACATAAGATTTAAGTGGTTCGACGTTAACGAGCCTACATCCTCTTTATAGTCTCTTAATTCAATAGAGAATTACATTTACAATACCTTTTCTAATGTTTATCACAATTTACACTCACATTTCGAGGTGAGAGATATGTGACAGTCATGGCTAAGTATTTCAGAGCCTTACATAGCCAAAAGTCCTCGAAAATGGTCATGTTCTCGTGTATTTATAGGCGTCATTGGTGAGTGGGTCAGATGTACACTTTGCGTCCATCCGATAAAGCATGAAATTGTAGTGACTGAGTGGGAAACAGGGAAGCTCGATCCATGAATACAGGAGTAAGTGGTGCGAGTTAATAGCCTAAGGAATAGGGCTACGCTGTGTGTAGAATTGATTACGTTCCAGGCAGGTTGGGTAGGGGCGATCTACCCGGTCAAACGGTATAAACATGTCTTGCTGCTTTCAGATACTGAGCGGGTCGGATCCTGGCTTCCCCAACCCGATCCGATACTGATGCTTTAAGTCTAGTTCTCTTTTGTGCGCAAACGGGTCCAACTCAACCCGCTTTCTTTGACCCAGTGTGGTGTAGCTTGAATGTCACGTTCATGATAAGTGTGTGTCATTAGTACTTTTGTATGTACAAAATTCAAAAATTAAAAACTACGAACCAAATGCACCCATAGTTCCTCAAAAAATGATTCATGTGCAGGGCATATATGCAAGATCACCAGCATGAGTTTTCACTTTGAACCAAAAAAAATTCCAATGTTTTGGAAGAGACCGCCCATTTATTAGTAGAAGCACAGAAATTGCAATACTTTAAAGTTGGACCTAGCTTTGAATTTGTTGTGGGTGATGCACGCATTTGAGTTAACATGCATGTGCATTTGGTGATCGTAGAGAATTTCAATTTCAGATCATAGTTGTTACTTCCACATACACACCAATCCTTAACATGCTTTACTTAGAATAAAAAATAGAATTGAAATAAAGAAGGATTAACTATTTTTTAGTTTCAAAAAAATAAAGATTTACAGATTATTTTGTGGATTAAGTTTGAAAGATTGGGTCTGGAAGTTTGGGACATGATATGAGGAAAGCTGGAGATAAAATCAGAATCATGGGCAAACCAGCCAGACCTAATTGGATAGGAATCTGAAACTAGAAGAAAATAGAAGAGAGATATGGAGCAGGTAAAAGGGAACATGGTCACGATCTAATGGTTGTCATTTACAATCGATAAATCTTACTGCTATTGCTTTGATTAAATGCATTTAATCTAAGACGGAGCAGACAATTATAAAAAAGCAGTTTTGTGCGACTGATATTAGAACAGCTCAAAAAATACAGTGTAGTGCTCAAAAAAAGATCCATATAAGAATTCATTTTATGTAGTAGTATTCGTAGTAATTGTTAAATTATAATAAAATAAGATATCATGATATTAATTTTATCTACATTCTTATTTGGTCTTGCAGGCCAAGTTTATGGAGCAGCGCCAGCAGCTTCTATTTGAGACGGGACGAGAGCAGCTCACCATTGATGATGAGGACTTTATATTCCAATCAGTGATGGATCCAGCAACGTGAAACATGTTTTATGGCTTTGAAAATCAAGTGATAATCGATTTTATAATTAATTTAATTTTTAGTTTAGAAATAAAATAACAATTACGAGTTATATGTAATTAATATAATTGTACATGACTGAAATATTTTTAAATAATTGTTATAGGCTAGCAATCAGGGACGAAGCTGGCAGACTAGAGCTGATATAGACTTAGCAGAGATTGAGAAGTTGAGTTTTAGGATGGCGCAACTTGAGGACCAGAATCGCCGCCAGGTCACTGCAATGACACAACTTCTGGACCAACGTATGACCGAGTTCACGTAGCAGTACGGCTGCTTCCCATCTTCAGCTGACTCTATAGGTTCCGAAGAGGAGGATAATGATGGAGTGTGAGGTAGGGTTTTTGGGGCAGTGTACATATGATTGTGATTGATAGGACCGTGGGTTGTTATTTTGTACACTACAACAAAACAGTCCTTTTACAACGGGCAAAAACCATTGTAATATGCATTTCACAACGGGCATATGCCCGTCTGAATATGCACCGTCGTAATAGCTTCTGACTATTTTACAACGGGCAATGACTGTTGTAAAGGACCATGGTAATAACTTGCTCTGTCACATGCAATGACTCTATGACAATGGTTATTAACCCGTCGTAATAGCCAATAAATTACAAGCGGCTTTTGCCCGTTGTAATATAGTATATTACAACGGTCATCGACCGTTGTAGAAATAAATGCCAATTTAAATATAACTACTGCAATATACATCCATAATAATAATGAATATTTTAACATGTAATAAATACTGTAATGCAACAATCAAAATCGCATAATAACACACACTAAAAGACTGGAGCAAGAATCATATAATTCCAACACATTTCAAAAAGTTCAATAAGTTTATACTCCCAAAGACTAGATAAGTTTACATTCCAAAAGGTTAGATAAGTTACGTCGACATAGTTCTAACATAAATTACATAACTAGTTTCATACCAACACTGGACCAAGGGAACGTAATCTTTGTGCCACGCGACGGTACGTCCAACGGTTTGTTGATCTTGAGTCTGCATATTGTTACTGGCACGGTGTGACTGCAAAAAAAGAAAAACGTTACCAAATGTAGAGAAAATATATTATTATACACCACTCAAAACTTATTATACAACATTTAAGTCTTGCATTGATGTAACCTTACAACATTGCACTAAATTGGGAGTGTACAAAAAGTTATTTGTTTTATTCCCAATTTTTGTACACATATCACCAGATATTATTATACATCATTTGAGTATATTATAACTTCAAGACATCTTGAGCAGCAAGGTAGAGCAGAGGATACAAGTGCAAACTATAATAATTAAGTTCCAAAGGTATCTGTCTCCTAGCAACATAACAAAGTTCCAAAGGTTTCTTTTCACAAGTATCCAACCATGTCCCTATTATTGCATATGGTTTTGGCCAAACATAGGGCTTTTCACCCATACTAGTGAAGTATATGTTCAATGGGGTTAATGCCTGCCTAGCTTACCAACCTTTAGTTCAATAGTCTTCCTACTTCAGTTTAGACACCACCATATCCACAATTTGCAGTTGTATTTTAAGTAAAAATATTTGTATTTGTAACTGACATTATATATGAACTTTTATTTCTACAATTATATGACCAAAGGAATAATTAATTACATAATAGGCTTCTACTGAAAGTCCAAATATATGCAGATGTAGACTGGAATTAAGTTCACCTTTGAAAAACCATTTTGAATCTTTTATCTAAAATGTATTTAAAAACTCAGTTGAATAATGGGATGATCTCTATATGTGAGCACAACAACTAATTATTTGTTCCATGCATGAGGAAATTGTTTTATATATCTAAAATAATGGGATGATCTCAATATGTGAGCACAACAACTTAGTAGTTGTGCTTGTGAGCACAGCAACTTAGTTGCTGTGCTTGTGAGCACAACAACTTAGTTGTTGTGCTTCGGCACAGCAACTAGTTGCTGTGCAGAGCACAGCAACTTATTTGTTGTGCAGAGCACAGCAACTTAGTTGCTATGCTTCAGCACAGCAACTTAGCTTCGGCACAGCAACTTAGTTGCTGTTCAGAGCACAGCAACTTAGTTGCTGTGCTTCGGCACAGCAACTTAGTTGATGTGCACGGCAACTAAGTTGCTAACATACTTATTTTTCTAGCAAAATAATCATTGTAAAATTGTTGACATCTTACATCAGCAAAATAATCATTGTAAAATTGTCGACATCTTACATCAGCAAAATAATCATTGTAAAATTATTGACATCTTACTTGTGATGATATCGGGATTAAAAGGAGAACCATCGTCCTTTTTTAGCATAACTCTTACCCTCCCTATTTGCATAAAATCACGTGGGTATGCCTTATCCTCCTACAACGACGCGACAACAATTCAGTGCACATGCTTGAAGATAATGTGTAACAAAAAGGCATTGTTATAGCACAATTATTTCACCATCCACCACTTCTTCCTAGTTCCTTTACTAAGAGCAATTGCACCAACAAGTCAACTGCAAAAGAAACAGCCAATTTGGTGCCATTGCTAATTTATTGCTTGAGTAATCAACATGGAACACATAACTACAATGTGAGATACTGACAACTCATTTTTATTATCAGTTATTGACAACTGATCAAAATACAAGTGTATTTCAGCAATTGATTAAAAATAAAATTTTGAAATTACAATACTGAGAACTCAGTTGCTCAAATCAAGCAATGGATCGAGCCTATAGTTGCAATGTTAGATATCGAAGTCTTATGTATCTAAAACTTGATCAAACATATCAATAAGTGTATTGTCATTTGTGAAAATGTTATTAAAAATGAATCAGGAATCGAAAATGGGAAATTGCTCCTGGCAAACAGTTGGCTTTGCTGTCATATTGCAATTTCTGGACATACTATATGGGTATACTGCATTTATTTGGCAAATACAAATACAGTTATGCTACGCAAATAGAGTTTTCTGAGCCGCAAATCCAAACTAATCGAAATTAATAAAAAGAGCCCAAATACCTCAATTATGCAATCAATCTTAAGATAATTACAGAAATCCTTGATTTCGTTACATGTCGGATTCTCGCAAGCTTTTCCCAATCCAATGCGTCGACCATCAGCCACCGTTTTCTTAGAATTTATGTAAACTGGATAAATGATGTTCCATTTTTTCCACTCTGGTGCAGACCTATCCATCAATTCATTGTCCCGATCAAAAGTTCCAAAAAAGATTATACGGAAATTTTGAAACGGACAAAATGTTTCCAGCATAATTTTTTTTTAAGTGTATAAAACACGTTTCACAACAGCAAAGGTGGCCACTTTTTCTTCATTTCATTTTCGCATGAAACAAACCAACAGGTATGACTTTTACAACTGGAAGGGAAACAGGTCCTAAATGGCACAACTATTGGAATTCACTACCCAAGTATTCCACATCCAAGTTCAAACTGGGTGTAGCCAAACATGCAGTAAGACAAATATACCCAAATGTTTCAACACTTAACGAAAATGATGTGGGTTATTGGAGAAAATAAAAAAAAAATAAAAAGAAAAATAGAACTGCAGTTAACAGGTCACGCTAGGGAGCTAAGGTCTCCAAGTCACCCCAAACAAGGAAAGGCCAACGAGAAACGTGTTGACATATGTAGTATAGGCTCTGTTACTGTGTATTCAACAACATTAAAACAAATACCCTATGACCGTCACTAGTCACACGTGTACCAGATTGCGAAATGAAAGGCCAGTGTAACTTTGGTTTGTTCTTACAGTCGCAACAAAAAGGTGTAAACACAATTTCAAATCAGCATGCAAGGAAGGAATATGTTGCATACCAATGAACAATCTCACACCGACCATAGGACAACCAACAATATATTCAACTGAAGTTATCATACTTGAAAAAAAATATGAATCGTGAGTAACGAACTCACCTTCAAACAGTGACGTCTCGGTTGGCTGCTGTCGACTTCGCTTCAGTGGGTGCTGAAATTGATGATGACGGAGGACTACAGGTGGTAGGTTGGGTCGACTTTGGTCCGGTGGCGGAGCTCCGACCATTGGCAATTGCGACAGGGGAAAGAGGAGAAGTGCCACATCGTCTAGTTCCAGGTTACGGCATAACTGGAAATCGCATGCCAGGTTTCCGATCGAAAAGGGAGGTGATACGGTGTAGCTGCGGTGGAACGATGGAGGCGATTTTAGGGAAATGGATTTGGGGCAAATAAATTGACAGAAGAAGGAAAAGTGAGAGAGATTTGGGGAAAAATAATTGTGTACGACTCAAATAAACAAAGTAAAAGGGATGGCGGTGTAAACAAATGGAGGACACGCGTGTTATATTCTACAACAACCAAGCCAAGTGTCCTTTATTTCCAAAAGTTTTGGACAAGTGCCACACCAAATAAACAAATATTTTTAAACATAAATACCATTATACAATGCAAAATACAAGCAAAATGTATTTAAAATTTCCAAAACAAAACTTAAATTAAAAAAAATTTAATCTACATACATCAAAATAATTATCAAATAAAACCCAAAATTCAAAAAATAAAATAAATTTCCAAGTTAAATAAAATTCAAATCTTAAAACAAAAACAATAAACTGGTTTATAGCTTATCAAATAAAATAGAATCACATTTTACAAATATTAAACAACTATATATTGAAATACTAATAACGATAAACTTAAATAAAACCACCCATATTCAAAGAATAATTTTTAAATCCACACTAATAAATCAAAAACAAATTAAATAACTAGATTTCAAATCTATAAAAAAATCGATTTCTAAAATACAAAACCCAAATTTATTCATATTTTTTATAACGTCGAAAATTTTGGTCCGTTACCACGCATGGTGCAAACGACCAACAAGCTGGGTATTGCAGTCATAACACCACGAAGGGTGAAAATCAATAAAAGCAGAGATCTAAAGATACTAACAAAACAAAATAAAGGAAGCATGAGTAAAACAGTGGAAACTATACCTCTGTGGAGACCAATTACATAACCAAAAATACATATACAATCCAAAAAATTAAGATCACCATCATCGGTACTTTAATCAGCCTCCACATGCACATAAGGCACCCATTACCAAAACAAGATGACACGCTGATCAAAACAAACTCCAAGCGCATCGATCAACATTGTGCTAGAGCCACAACCAAAAACCTTAGAGATTTTCCTGATAACACAGCGATAAGAAGGGGAGCTATATGGCTTTCTATAGTGGAGCGAAGACAAGGAGGAGAAAGTGACATTGGAAATTATGGAAATTAGGGAGTGGCTTTCTGCTGTGTGGCAAGGAAGAGAAAGTGGCTTTCTACTTTGTGGCCTTCTGTAGTGGAGCGATAAGATGGGAAATTAGGGCTTGGCAGCAGCGGAAAACACTGGAATAGATAAAATCGACCAAAATAAAATGAATGGACATAGGTTAGGGAGAAAGAGGCGGATGGGAGTGAAGAATGATAGAAGAAAGTCAAGGTAGAGGATTAGGGAGTGAGTGGACAAGAGGGAAAGATTGGTGGAAGAAATGAAGCGGAAGAAGAGTCCGCCATGACATAAAAATTTATCTACAAATTTTTAACATTAATTTTTAATAGTAATATCATTAATCATAAATGATTAATATTTATTGTTAATTATAAATTATTATATATTTGATATTAATTACTCGACATTACTTATTAATAACTTGAAAATAAAATTAAGCCTCTTTAAATACAGATTATATATAATTAGTAATTAGTGATTATTTATTAATAATCATTAGTTATCATAAGTTATAAATGATATATAATATTATTAATGATTAATTATTAAGTATTAATAGATAATATAATATTATTAATAATTAGTGATATAATATTATTGTTAGTACTTAGTACATTATGATTAATATAATATGATTAATGATTAATTGTTAAATAATAATAAAAAATCAATATTAATTTTAGAAAGTATTGTAATTATTAATTATTGATTGCAAAAATTGGTAAATAAATATTTATTACAACATGCATTTTATGATCATTATAAAATTGACATCGGTTAAAACGGGTATGTTATGAGAGATGCAAAATTGGTACCTATTATAACGGGCGTTACCCATTGTAAAATTAGCATCTCTTACAATGGGCATTTTTTGACCATTGTAAAATAAGCATATATTACAACGGACATTTTGTGAACGTTGTAAAAGCGAAATCTATTACAACGGGCCTTAAATGACCGTTGTAATAGCATTATTTTACAACGGGTAGACCTTGTCCATTGTTAAAGGGTTATTGTACAGGACATCTATAATGACCATTGTGATAATACTCTATTACAACGGGCAATAGACGCCCGTTGTTAAACGGACGTTGTAATAAAGTATTTTTGTTGTAGTGATACATATTATGATGGTAGACTTGATAGTAGACTTAATGCATTAATGTTATTTTAATGGTAGACTATGTGGTATGCAAAAATTATGTATATTGTATAATTAATGGTTTAAGTTTGTAGTGAAATTTATGTTGTTTTTGTTGATTTATTGAGTTAAAATTGGTTTTATTTTGGTATTTGCTTTATATATGGTATGCTGGGGTTATAAATTGTTGTTGAGTTAATAGTTTGTGTGACAAATGTAGTTGGAAGGATAACTAGGAGCAGAGAAACAAAAAACAATATGCAGGTTTTCCAATAGTTTCCGACGACTAGCGACAGCTTATTGGTACTTTTGTATGTAACGACTTCCGACGTCCGACACAAGCCATTGAAAACCGACTAAAACAGTCAAAAGCCATTGGAATTTTGTATTGACAACCTTGTCAAGCGCGCATGTTAAAGCGTGAAAGTGCACGAGTCACGCGTTTTTCTCAGGCAACCATGTTAACATGCCAGAAAACTCGCCGGAGTAGGCGAAGCGATCGGAGCGCTGCTGAATCTTGTGAAATCGTGGTAACGACGAGTTATTTTGCGCATCAGTTGAAAATTGGGTTTTCATGAAAGCCCTAAATTTTTTTCAGCATTTACCATTGTCTCGTGCGCTTAAAAAATATAGGGAAACGGCTCGTCGCTTCGAGTTGAAGCCGATTCAGCTCTTCTATCGGGACTCATTCTTTCTTCAATTCGAAAATCAATTCCCAAGGATTACATTTCCCAAAAACTACATCAATGATTATTCTTCAAATTTAAATATCCAATTGCAACGATAAATGGGTGAGTTCACTATTCTTCTTCATCATTCAATTTTCCTTCCAAAATTTGTATTCTCCTTCCAAAATCCAACTTCGTTTAGTGGATTCAGATGAAAAGCCAGCTGTGGGATTTATCTATGAGGCAATGGACCAAGCCAAATTCAAAGTGCCTTTAACGGTGTCCAAAGAAGGTAGTTTACATCATTTTGTTATTTGCAATTGCAATTTGTTACTACACAAGTAAATGCAAAGCTAATTCAATTCTGTTTTTGCATTTAGCTTCAAGCCTTTGTGGGACATTATTGACGAGAGATGGGATAAGCAATTACACAGGCCATTGCACGCCGCCGACTGCTATCTTAACCCTCAACTGCATTTGCACTAGAATTTAAAGCTGACTATGAATTGAAACGTGGTATTTACAATTGCTTGCAAAGAATAGTGGGCGATGCTGAAAAAATAAGTAAAATCGATGCTTAAATTGAAGATTTCAGGACAAAATTAAAAAAAATTGGTGGTCCAATAGCTATTGCTGTACTTAAAACCAAAACTGTATCCCAATGATGGAAATCATATGGAGATGAGGACCCGGAACTGCAAAAAAAATTAATTCGTGTGTTAAGTTTGACTTGTAGCTCATCGGGCTGTGAAAGAAACTGAAGTGCTTTTAAAATGGTAAATTTTCTGTCTTTTTAATTTTAAAAGTTGTCTACAACTTCGTATTTACTGATGGAGTTTGTGTGATTGTATCTATTTGGTTCACACAAAAGGAAGAAACCGATTGAAACAAAAGACAATGAACGATGTTGTTTTTGTCATGACAAATTTAAAATTGTCCAAGAAGAAACAGACTAGAAAGATGGTTGAATATAACATTGAGGATCTTGAATCCGATAATGAATGGATAGTGCAACCAAATGATGAAGTTTCATCAGATATTTTAGATCTAACTTTAGACAATGAGGATTTGGAATTCGACACTCAAAATGAAGGAGATAATGATGTTGGAGCTGTAGCAGAAGATGGTGCAACTGCTGCTCCAGAAGAAATTTAGAAAATCATAACCGTGATAATGAAATTGATGGAGTTGAAGCTGAAGATTTCACGGAAGATTGATGGATTTTGCTGGAAGACTTGTGTTAAGGTTATTTTGCTGGAATTTTATTTAATGAAAATATTATGCTACGGCTATTTTGCTGAAATTTTTATTTTGTGAGAGCTACATTTGTGTTACGATCCCACGATTTACGATCTTTGTATACCCCTAACGCTCTTTGGTGAGGACTCGAGTTTGACATCCTTGGCCATCGAAAACTCTATTCCCCGACGCCTTTAAAAGCGACGGCTTTCGACGGCTGCCGAGGGCTTGTGATCATTTAGTAGTGTCGCTTCCTTCTTGTTGACTCCTCTGAGAGCCTCCACTTGGACGACACCTTGGCCCGCGAAGCCGCTACCAACATTCCCATCATCAGCTACATCACCTTGCCTTTGCAAAGTAATGTCTATGGGAGCAATGTTATCATCATCACAACCTTCTCCTCAAGATATTCCTCCATAGAGGGAACCTTAAAAGGTAGAAGACTCCTCACATCAACCATTTATGAGTAACGACCTTCGTTTGACGAAGCTCTTTGATCTTACCGCATAACTTTTCGATTAAAGATGGATGGAGGGAAGAGAAGTCCAAGTGCGGGAATTTCCTGACATTATCGGCGTATAATACTGAAAGAGCGTTTATGTGTCCCAGACGCTGTTTCAACTCTTGAAAATATCTTCCGAGATCTCGTTTTGGACTCTTCTCGAAACGAAACAACAAATATCACTACAAATTTTCTTTCGAATATATCTCCCGGAATATTGCAATATCGAACGATATATCGACCGAAACGAGATATTAGAATATCGTCTGAGATTTTGGTTTTCCTAGTTAAAATTTAAATCCATGCCTGAATTAGAAAAATAATTAGAAAAATCAAATCTAGCCACGATAATCTCCTGCTATGTAACAATTTGCATATTAAATGACCATATTGTATGTTCTACAATGCTAATGATTTTCATATTCATCTTTTTTACATACACGTTATCTATGGAATTATGCATTTTATGTCCTACTTATACTGAGCATTTTAAAATTTTGGATCTTTTTATGTTTTATGTCTAATAATAATTCATGTTTATGGATCGTGTATTGTAAACACTAATCTGTTTGCATTGTGTTATATTTCTATTTTAAGCATATATTAGAATTTACATTATCAACGATCTTTCGTAAATTAAGAGTAATAAAGTGATTTCGTAATTCAAGTTTATGTCACTATGTTTATAATAACATTCCTAAAAATCATTATGTAATAATATCACTTTTTAACATATGATGTACCCCGAAATTATTCCGATATGAACATTTGGATCCGAAATGGAAATCCCAGACAAACACCCGAGTTAGACTTATCTCACCCGAGATCTCCCCCATACAAGATAACGTCTCTAAAATCCCCGAGACGAAACGCGACCGATATCCGAGATTTAAAACCTTGATCGATGATTTCTTCATAAGCATCATCCACGAAACCATCAATCTTCTTCTTTGTGGCAGAAAGAGCATTTTGAAAGAGATTTCCCCTTTTTATCTAAGAGCTTCTAAAGGAGAAGTAATCCTTTTCGAGAGAGGTCTTTCAACCAATCACCCATGCTTGTTCATCCTTCAACAATCTTAACATCACTTAGAAATAAGATATTACAAATAAATATTACAAACAATCTTAACATCACGTGTAAAATAAGAGGTATAGCAGAACGCTCCTCATACGCTCCTCATATATATATATATATATATATATATATATATATATATATATATATATATATATATATATATATATAACAAATAAAAATTGAAACTAACAAAAAAATTGAGATATTGCAATTAAAAACTAAAAATTCAAGTTAACAGCATATGACTTCAACAAAAGTTAACTAAAAGTTTGCGTAAATCATGTCTCTTAGATGTATTAAAGATATGTAGTTTCTCAAAAAATGATTCACATGCAGGCATGTGCATGATCACCAGCGTGAGCTTTCACCTTGAACCAAAAAAGAAACTTCACAACTGCTTCCAAAACATAAAACCCATATACTAGTTTTGATCGATATGTATAACACTTACCCTATTGGAAGAGGCCGCCTGTTTGTTAGTAGAAGCACAGAAATTGCGATACTTTATAGTTGGACCAAGCTTTGAGTTTCTTTTGGATGATGCACGCATTTGAGTTAACATGCATGTGTGTTTTGATGATCATAGACAATTTCAATTTTAGATCATAGTTGTTACTTCCCCCATACACTACAATCCTAGCATGCGTTACTTAGAATAAGAAATAGAAATGAAATAAAGATGGATTAACTATTTTTGAGTTTAAAAAAAAAGGAAGGTTTACAGTTTGAGTTTGAAAGATTGGGTCCAGAAGTTTGGGACATGATATGAGGAAAGCCGGAGAGAAAATCAGAATAATGGGCAAACCAGTCAGAACCCAATTGGATAGGAAACTGAAATTGGAAGAAAATAGAAGAGAGATATGGAGCAGGTAAAAGAGAACATGACCATGATCTACTGTTTGTCATTTACAGTGGGTAAATCCTCCTGCTGTTGGTTTGATTAACTGCACTTAATCTAAGATGGAACAGACAAATATCAAAATTAGGCAGTCTTGTGCAACTGATATTAGAACAGCTCAAAAAATATATCAAGCATTCATATAATCTGTGTCTGGTAGGGTTCCAGTCCATAACTAAGGAAAGAAATTCACATGCTGACCGAGTCCGATCAGCTAAAAATATTAATGGCCGACCATTAAAACTACATTACTTGTTTGAAATACAAGCCAGGCAACCTAAAGTCTCCAACTAAAATCAGTTAATGTAGGTCCTGTTCAAGTAACCCTCTCCCTGTGCCATCCGGACCATTCCTGCCAATTAATGGCAGACAGTTAAAGCCATTCAATGCCGCTCATTATTATTCCATCTACCATCAATTTCTTTATATTCACATCCAAATCTAGCAGTCTAACATCAAACATTTCATTCCATAACAGAATAATTAACAATGACATTTTCTTCATTAGTAAACTACATTCTCCTTTTATGTCTTGAAGTTCCTCTTCACATCACACTCATGTATGTTTCATTCACACTCATCACACTCGCAACAATCTACTACCTATACCTTCCAAAACCCATCTACCTCATAGACTACGCATGCTGCAAGCCCCCACCTGCATTACGGGTCCCGCTCGCCTGCCACATCGAACACATAAGCCAGTTTCCGTTCTTCAACGAAAGCTCGGTCAACTTCCAGAAGCGCATTCTAGAACGTTCCGGACTAGGAGAAGAGACGTGCATCCCTCCGGCCAGTCACTACCTGCCTCCAAAACCAAGCATAGAAGCAGCACGTGGTGAGGCGGAGCTTGTGATATTCTCGGCGTTGGACAGTCTTTTCCACAAAAGCAACCTCAACGCTAAAGACATCGACATATTAGTAGTTAACTGTAGCCTGTTCTCCCCTACGCCGTCCCTTTCCGATATGGTGATAAACAGGTACAAACTACGAAGCAACGTTCGTAGTTTCAACCTTTCCGGCATGGGATGCAGCGCCGGATTGATTTCTATAGATCTTGCACAGAATCTCATGAAAGCGCACAAGAACTTGAATGCAGTCGTTGTTAGCACTGAGACTTTGACTAAGCATTACTATTGTGGGAATGAAAGATCCATGTTGCTTCCTAACTGCTTGTTTAGGATGGGTGCATCGGCTGTTTGGTTGTCTAATAAGCGAAATGATAGAAGTCGTGCTATGTACCGTCTACTTCATCTTGTTCGCACCCATAAAGGACATGATGATAAGGCGTTTCGATGCGTGTATGAAGAAGAAGACGAGGATGGAACTACTGGGATCTCTTTAAAGAAAGATCTAATGGTAACACTTGAAACGAACTGCTAAAAGCATTAAAAAAAAAAAAAACCTGGATGTCTTTGACATCATATCACAACGTGAAACTAAAATCATCACGTTTTACACTTTCTAATACCACAGCATGTTATGACTGGTGAGTAGCTTATCGTGTTTGTTTGTGAAATGGCAGATCATAGCAGGGCAAGCGCTGAAGACGAACATAACGAAGATAGGGCCATTAGTGTTACCCATGTCGGAGCAAATCCTATTTCTACTAACACTTGTAGGCAAGAAGTTAATCGATCCGAAACTGAAGATGTATGTTCCGGACTTCAAGCAAGCATTCGAGCATTTTTGCATCCATGCAGGAGGAAGGGCAGTGATAGACGAACTGCAGAAGAATCTACAGCTTTCTGCAGAGCATGTGGAGGCATCGAGAATGAGTTTGCATAGGTTTGGGAACACTTCGAGTAGTTCGTTGTGGTACGAACTTAACTACATCGAATCGAAAGGGAGAATGAAGCGTGGCGATAGAGTTTGGCAAATTGGATTTGGTAGCGGGTTCAAGTGCAACAGTGCAGTTTGGAAGTGCATGAGAAGTGTTAAAACTCCACTTGAAGGACCTTGGGATAACTGCATTCATAACTATCCTGTGGAGATTCCGGAGATTGTGAAGCTTTAACATGTATTGTTTAATGGTTAAATTTCTAAAGATTCTTTACCTCTATTTTCTTTTCTGCCTAGTACACAATTGCCCATGATCTTATGGCTATTTCAAGACATATATAAATTCCATTATCGTTATAATTATAAGTTGTTTATTTTTACTTGAACTTTGTGCAAATCACCTTTCTACCATGGTTCTAGATGAAGCAATTCTCCAATTTCTATTTTGTACTCCTTATATTTATTGAAAAATAAGAAAATAGTGATAAATGCTTTACACATTAATGAAATAATTAAGATTTTTGACTATCATTTGATTTGATGTAAGTGTAGAGTACGAACTACAAATAGAACGGAGAGAGCAGAAATCATCTCCCAAAAAATGTGAATAGATTAGTATTTGTTAATGAAAACACATATAGCAAAGATTAACGTGTGTCCTTTCCATTTCAGAGTAGAAAATGGCTGGCGAATGCTATTAAATGCATCCATTAGCCATTATTGAAGCATTTGAATGCTTTTAAATGTTGTTGGTGGATTCTTCTAAAGCTTATCGTTGAATGCACGTTGATATCTGCATTTATAAAAATTTAATGTTTTCAAACATTTGTCCGAAGTTTTATAATTCATGTCAATAACAGATTTTATTAAATCATGTTTCCAACCAAAATACGCATATTTCATGAAATTTGTTTTGGGATTTTAGCCTCAAGTACAAAATAAACAAAAAATTGTTTCATAAGCGTAAGAGGCTAAAACTTTACAGAAAATATTTATAAAAACAAAATTGAAGATTTTTTTAACCATAAGGACAACCCACTAAAATTTTACTTAAAAAGACAATACATGTTTCTTTTCTTCTTCACATGCGCTTATTTCTTCTTCCTCCGCAATCGGCTATCTCACATTTCTCGATCTCGTCGTTGATTTCCAACGCGAATTTTTTTCTTTTCCATATTTGATCTTCAGCAATCGTCTTCTAACATGTATATCAATCGTGACTTTCAATTTTGCTTAATTTGATCTCGCACGTATTCGATTGCTGAAATCATTCACGAAATTAGGGTAAATTCGATTGCTATGATTCGTTTGGCAGTAAATATAATTTCGTTATTTTTTTATTTCGTGAATTCATCGTATAAAATCGAACGAGAGAGATGAACAAGAAAAAAATCATTGGAATTTTTTTTTTTAACGGTGAAGTTAGCAACAGTTTTAGGTATCATTTTGCTATTTTTTTAGGATCATTTTTCTTATATTAATAGTGTTATGCTGTTTTGTTTATAGTTTTGATGCTATATCAGTTTTGTACTTGTACTGTTGCATTAGATTTGCAACTCATTCGAAATTATGTTATTTTAATCAATCAAAGTGGGATGTAAACATTTTTTGTATTAGTTTTCCTTCAAAATATCAAAGCAGTTTCTAGGTATCAGTTCTATATTTTTTTAGGTATCAGTATTATGTTTTCTAGTTGAATTTAAATCATAGCAGTTTTTAGGTATCAGTTTTATATTTTTCTAGTCATTTTTATATTTTGTAACTGAATTTACATCATATTAGTTTTTAGGTATCAGTTTTATATTTTTTTTAGGTATCATTTTTGTTTATTTAACACTGTTTTATATTTGTTTGTTGTGTTTTAGTGTTGTATTTATTTTGTAGTTGTATTGTTGCATTATATATGTACTACAGTCGAACTTATTTTGTTATAATCAACCAAACTGTGATGTAAGTAATTTTTGTGTTACTTTTTATTTAAAACATTACATCAGTTTTTAGGTATCATTTTTATATTTTTTTTTGGTATCATTTTTATTGTATTCAATGTACTATGTTTTTTTTAGTTACTTTTCGTTGCTGTATTAATTTTGTTGTTGTACTGTTGCACTAGCTTTGTAATTCAATTGAATTTATTTCATTTTAATCAATCAAATTGTGATTCAAACATTTTCTGTATTACTTTTGTCGTTAAAATATTATAGCAGTTTTAAGGTATCATTTTTATATTTTTTTAGGTATCATTTTTTATGGCTTTGTGTATGAGAATTGTGACAAGTAGGTAGATTTGTGTTGTTTGCTTTGGTAATTGACTTTTTTGATACACAACATTAATTCTAACTGATACCCACTGATAAAAAAATAACACCCACCTATTCAATTCAAATCTCAAAAAAATAATATTTATTCTCAATAATACCTACTGATTAAAAAAATAATAGCAATCAATTCAATTCAAATATCACAAAAATGAGATTATTCTCAATAATACACAATAATACCCACTTGTATCATATGATACCTACAATTATACATAACAAGATACATTGTTTTCCTACACAATATAAGTTCATACAACACTGCACCTCATTCCAAGCATGCATTCATGCATTTACTTTTACCTGTACTCAATCCAATCTTGAATTCAAGTAAATTCCAGCAGCATGCAGTATCTGCAAGAATTTCATACACAATTAAAACTTATACCAACATAATAATGTAAATTCAACTAGAAAATATAAAACTGATACCTAAAAAAATATAAAAATGGTACCTAAAAACTGTTATGATGTAAATTCTACTAGAAAATATAAACTGATACTTAAAAAAATATAGAACTGATAACTAGAAACTTCGATGATGTAAATTGAACAAGAAAACATAAAACTGATACCTAAAAAAATATAAAACTGATACTTAAAAATTGCTATGATGTAAATCCAACTAGAAAAAAATATAAAACTGATACCTAAAAAAATGTAAAACTGATACCTGAAAATTGCTATGATTTAAATTCAAATATAAAATATAAAACTGATACCTAAAAAAATATAGAACGGATACCTAGAAACTACTTTGTTTTAAATAAAAAGTAAAACAAAAATTACTTACATCACAGTTTGGTTGATTATAACGAAATAAGTTCGACTGTAATACATAGATAATGCAACAATATTGTAACACCCCACGTCCATTAATGTCACTCTCAAAGGAGATGCATTAACTTTCATGGAGTACTATTGGTGTATAGAACAGAATATAACAAGACAGATACATATATTTGTACTTGAAAAAAGTAAAACAACTTTTATTTGCAGCGGAGAAATAGTTTGGTTACAACAACATCAAATACCAACAATAAAACCAAGTACACTTAATATCCATATTGATAAATTATTTTCTGAGTACATAAAGTAAAAAAGCATAACCCCAACATAAGTAGCCATAAAAGAGGTAAGCTAAACTTTACTTTCAGCAATCCAAGCACTTCCAAAAGAGAGAGAAAGAGGTCCAAATAAAGCTCCACTAGCACTAGTCCTACCCTGAGAACCTGGAGGGGGGGGGGGAGGAAGAAAAGAGGCGAAAACAAAGGGGGTCAAACATAAAGTCTGGCGAGTACAATAACTTTAACAATATAATTATTAAAGTAATTAGAATAAGACATAAACTGGTAAAACAAGGAATAACTGTGAAGCAAATGGGCAAGACTAAACAAACAAGAGGAATATGCGGGTGTTAATCGCGCTCATAATCACTATAGGATAATTACTATACTGCACCATTACTAGTCACCCTAAAAGTTGATTCCACCTACTGAACATAATAATCATAGTGGTAGTTTCGTGTACCCCTAGCTGTCTTCATAGGTGTCGCCTGCCCTTATCTCCACTAGTTGTACCCACTATCCCCATGCGATCGACTCCCTAACTCGTAGATACCCATGCTGGTCCCACAGTGGGGTGTATCACTCCCCAAAGTGGCAACCCGATACTACCAAAGATGCACGACTTATATCTACACGATGCAACAACGTCTTACCTACCAGCCTAGGCCCACGCATGCACATGACCACATTGGACTTGTGTTGCCACCGTTAACCCGTTTTGATCTCTTACAATCAAACCCAGTAAGCGTGTCCCGTCCTCGATCTAACTCGAGCTCACAAAGATACTTAATGGGTTACTGGTTTGAAAAGGGCCCCCATACTTGACACAAGCTTTCCACTTATGCTTGGTCCCCACTAAGATTTCCCACTTAACCACTTCTTATTCATGTCTTCTTACATGTTTCAATTTGGTTAAGTGTTTCTAATCGTATTTCACATGTCACCCACTTAACTCCCATGTCCCACCACCTGTTTATCTT
Organism: Allium sativum; assembly: GCA_030737875.1. Lineage (NCBI taxonomy): Eukaryota > Viridiplantae > Streptophyta > Magnoliopsida > Asparagales > Amaryllidaceae > Allium > Allium sativum. The sequence goes on from CM060926.1 coordinate 538,727,202, forward strand.
GGTTAACTGTTACTTAATTCATTATAACCGTAACCTTGTAAGACCTCCCACATTAGACTACCGTTTGCGGTTGCTGGATTTGCCGGGCGGGTACGGGCAGTCTTATACCGCAAACGAGCCTAACCTCGTGTCTTTACAATTGTTACGCATTTAATTTATGCCTTCGACCTCTCACATTAGACTACCGCTTGTGGTTGCTGGATTTGCCGAGCGGGTCTGGGCAGTCTTGTACCGCAAACGAGTCTAACCTCGTGTCTTAGGCGTTTATGATTACACATAATTATTTCACCCCAATATGAATTAATTATCCCTATTCAAATTGTCGATAATTTCCAAATTAATCTATGTCCATAATTGTCACCTAAATTATGTCAATAATTGTCACCTAAATTATGTCTATACTTTTTAGGTATATAAATTATACCAATTAGTGTCTCAAATTAATTATATGCCTTTAAAGCCATTTTATGCCAATTCACAATTTGTATAATTAATATTTTCCCGTTGTCCCCACGTCATTCGTACATTTAATATGAAATATGTTAGACTCGCAAATAGTCTAACTCATAAAAAGAAAAGAAACATCACAACTTGCATAACACATAAAATAGATCTAACTTGCGAATAAGAATTATAACATAAGTTTGTATAACCAATAACTTACATAGGCAATGGACATATAGAACATAAATTTGCATAAACTACCATGGATCTAAATATAGATCTAAACATGAAATTGTGAACTTGCATATATGAATATGGGTTTTACCTAAACTTGCATATGTGAATATGGTTTTCACCTAAACTTGTATATGGATTACTACAAACTTGCATATGAATTTTAACATGTAAACTAATATCACATGTTTTACATATAAACTAGCATATGTATATACTTGATTCACATATCAACTTGTGTATAATTCGCATACAGACTTGCATATGATTCACATACAAACTAGCATATGGTTTACATCCAAACTTGCATATAAACTGATGTCATAAAATGAATCAAGTTAAACACATGTGATTGGACATATGGAATAGATCTACTAACAAAAGTTAACAAAATTGTCATATGTTCACAAACAGACGATAACAAAATTAAGTAACGTCACATGATTCAACAGACATGTTCTCATAATCCAAATTTATAACTCATCATAATTAGTTTATTAATTATTTTGTGAAAGAAATTGTACTCACAAAGACGGATTAGAGAAGAGAATAATTCGTTCGTCGTTTGTATTAGAATCCTGACTTGCAATTCCTAAGCTTTAAGAAGAAGAACTATTCTAGTAGTAGCATGGAGGCCAAGAGATTAATTTAGTTTAGGTTTAGAGCTTGAGTCTATGCGTTCTTATATAGAAATTTAAACTTATGTGAGTCGTTAGATCATCCTAGGAGCAACCACAACCGTCCAGACTAGATAGAGTTATCTAGAATTGCCACCTATGCCCTAGTGACTCAGCAACAGGTCAGAAAAGACTCAGCAACAAGTCAAAATCATCACAGTTCAGATCTGACCGAGGGGTAGGTCGACACCCAGGTCGACCCTCAAGTCGACCTGTATAGGGGAGGTCGACCCCGTGGTCGACCCCCTAGTCGACCTGGCTTGGGGCGGGAAAAATCCCGCCCGGCCCGCTTCTTTGTTTGAATTCGAAATTTTGAATTTAATTCTGAGCTGTTTTAATTTATTTAAATTCCTGAAACTTCCGAGGGCCATAACTTCCTCATACAAGGTCCGATTTATGAAAACTTGGACTCTATTCCAAGCAAAATTTCGATACGAACACAATGGCGTAACCTATTTCCCTTAATTCTTCTCCTAAAAATTAAGTGCTCTTAAAATTTGTTAATTTTAATATTTAAAATTACGAGGTGTTACATTCTCCCCTCCTTAAAGGATTTCACCCCCGAAATCTCCAAGTTAAGGAGAATGTATATCCAAACATCCAATCATCCATCTACTCAACCATCAAACATAGGCATCCATTGTCCTTACAAGATTTCTAATGTCGTATGAACATATGCAAAAAGTGTGTGTATATGTTCCTTATCCAATGCAAAATCAGGCGGCCTACTTATTCACTGGACCTCCTTAATGCAAATCATGATAGTGCCATGCATCCATTATGTATGCGAAAGAATCCTAACGATACATATTACTTCTACATGTATGCACAACCATTCATCAAAATGCAGCATCCATATGATAACACAACCATTATACATCCATTAATTTAAATATGCACACATATTTATATGCAATATGAAAGTGATTGAGCCGATCTAGCGCCTAATGTGTGTGTACATGCATCCATGAGCAACCACTAGCAACCACTTGCAACCACTCGCAACAATCAATCATAACAAGTTTCAAATACATGTTTACATCCATTGGTTTTTACCTAAGGATAAAGAATAGGACCGAGGAGATATACTTAAAAGATAAAAATAAACATGAATAAACTTATGGAAAAAGAGATCAAGGAGGTGCCCTAAAAAAGAAAAGGGTAGGCTGCGCGTATTTTTCTCTCAGTTTCCCAAGTCGCGTCTTCCTCAGCGTCACTCCATTGAACTTTAACAAGCTTGACTTCACGGTTGCGTAGTTTTTTGACTTCCGTACCCAAGATACAAGTTGGAACTCTTCTCATAGTCGCTTTGTGATGCCCCGCTCCGCACCAACCGACATTTACTCCAAAAGTGCGCTGTACACATGTCCAGTTAGCACAGAACGGGTCGCCAGAAGGAAAAGGAAGAAAGAAATGAACATACAAAGAACCTGTAGAATGTCTCATAGCGCATAGAACAAAATATAATAATAACATACTTGACATAAACAGGAGAGACAGTGCATAAGCTGAAAATCAGAACTAAACATCATAGCAGCGGAAATCCAAAAGTACAGCTTATTGCAACTTTCAAATTGTCTCAAAGCAAAAGTAAGGTAAATGAGGTACACTACTAATGCCCAAGTAGTGACCACCAACGACACAGGGAGAATGTGTATATATGTATAATACGTGGAAGCCTCCTGCCCGCCTCCTGATCAGCTACTCGCACATCACCAGCTAACCTGTCTCTAGTCTGCTCGTGTGAGCACCCAGAGTAATAAGAGGAGACATAAAACTCTGGGTCAGACATAAAGCCTGGTATGAGCGATAAGCATCTAAAGTGAACAATAACAGGTAGACTAAAACATACCTGAACCTGGACCTGCAACCAAAGAGTTAGCACTACATACTGTACAACACTCTAAGGTATCATATCAAACAGTATAAAGATACGGAGGTGGGGGAGGTGTGCATGTCGTAATGATGGCAAACAATCAACATAGCATCCATCCTCACATCTCTCACTCAGTGCGTAAAGCATACGATATTCACCACTTCGATCACCCGACATTCCTTGCTACGATCACTTTGCCCCATGAAGTCATAAATGGCTTCACTGCACTGATAACGTAGCCACTAATTCCTCGCTATGTCCACTTGCCCCATGGAGTTATTCACCCCATCTGCGCTGGCTCATAGCCTTACTAATCCTTACTATGTCCACTTGCCCCATGGAGTTATTCACCCCATCTGCGCTGGCTCATAGTCTTACTACGCATCACCTTGCCCCTCAGGTCATAATGACCCTACTGCACTGATAACGTAGTCTTGCTACCATCACTTTGCCCCTCAGGTCATAATGACCCTACTGCACTGATAAGTAGCCATCATTCCTTTTAGTGGTGAATCGAAGTTATGAACGTCGACAACTCCTTAGCACACGTCCCGCAGCAAAGTCCAACCGTGAAGTGAACTCGTTGGTTCCCAACTGGTTCCGGGATCCTGAGCTCTAACTTCCATTCGGACTACCTTTGCATCTCGGGTTATTGGTCATCACCAGATCAGATCGGATCGGGTCGCCTTCAGCATTCATCATTGGATCAGGTCGCGCCTCCTACGTCGGATCGGGTCGTGGTCCTCCAGGTGATCAGGTCGCACTCCCCCATCGTCTCGTGAATCCAGTCTCCATCAAATCGGGTCTCCACTTCTGGTCGGATCGTGAATACCCCATACGGATCGGATCGCGCTCCTCCATCGTCTCGTTGTGCATCGGATCGTGGATGCTGCCTTCCTCTAGTCGGATCGTGATATGAAGCACGAGTGGATCGGATCGGATCGTAACGCTCATTGGCGATCCGGGTCGGAGTACTTCAATTTGGGCACGGCGCTGCATCGATTCGCTTCGTGGGCCTTGCACAGACGGTTCGGTTCGGAGGAGATGACTCGACTCGTGGTGATGTCCCACGATCCCATAGGGCGATCCGATCGTCCCTCAACCCCCTATGCGATCCGAACCCCTGTACCTTGTCCAACGAGCTGTTTACGCCCCTCGACGGCGTTTTCGACCATTCCAACTATTCTAAATAGTCATATAGCATTTCATACAGTCATAGCAACATGCATAATCAACCACAAACATCAAAACATCAATATGATAGGTAAAAATGGATCAAACATACCCAAAATCCCATATTTTCCCCTTAAGCATGTTTAGGTGAAACTGATGATAGGATTAGCAAATATTAACCAAATTAACCCAAATTCATATCAAAGGTCTAAAACATCATTCCGAATTTTATAAACATTTTTCCAGAATTTTATCATGTTTAAATTCGCTAATTAACACTAATTAACACTAATCACCCCTAATTAGCCATAATTAGTGCAAAACTAAGCAAATCACTCACCTTAGCCACAAAATAAACTAAGATATGAAATGATTCTCTGATTTGATGCGAATTTCAATACCAAACAGCAGCTCCTTTGTTGATTTGGTGAAGATCCTTCTTGATTAGGGGTTGTTAAGCCAAATCCTTAACCTAAAGGTGATTTGGAGGTGATTTAGAGGTTGGAGGCCATTTTTAGGGTTCCTTGGTGATAAGTGGAGGCTAGAAAACTGAAATGGAATGATTCTCCATCTCATTTCAGCCCTCCCATAACCCTAATCCCGAAATGGGTTATGGGCCTACTCACTAATCACCCGATTTGGCCCGGTTAAGCAGTTTTTCACACTCCAAACCTTGTTTCAGCCATATCTCCCAAACGGTAAGTCCGTTTGGCTAATGTGACCACTCTACGGAAACAGAAACCATCAAACGAATCAAATGGAAGTGGTTTCAGGTCAAAATTCCTTTCCAATCAAAAGTTATGGCCAAAACAGTACCAACTAGGGGCAAAATGGTCATTTAAAAATCGACAAAATCATAAGCATGGGAAATGACTCTAATAGATGTTTCCCAAAGTTACATGACCATACGACTTCACATGGGAAAGAAATAAATATTCTACGATCCTATGATGTGTAGAATACGGGTCATTACACTCTCCCCCCCTTAAGAAATTTCGCCCCCGAAATTCCCTAATCCAAACATACACAAAGATTCCCGCATGCCTATCAATCATAAAGCAACAATCAAACATGCAAAACAAGCTAAACAAGTCTACCCTAGCATGCGGAAAAACTAAATTACGAAGTAAATCTTACCAGGCAAAGAGTTCTGGATATGCCTTCCTAATGCTCTCCTCTGTCTCCCAAGTACAATCATTCTCGTTCTCGCCCCACTGAACCTTGACTAGCTTCACCGCCTTCCTTCGAAGTTGCTTCGTATCGTGCCCCACAATACGAATCAGCTTGCGGTTCCCAACCGCCTCGGGTTCTACTTCGAAGTCCTCTAACTGATCAGGTGAAATAGTCACATCTGAGTCGTGAACGAACTTCCTTAGTTGGGAAACATGAAATACATTGTGAACTCCTGCCATCTTCTCTGGTAAGCCAACTCTATACGCCAAATTCCCGACTAATTCAAGAACAGGGAATGGCCCAACAAATCTTGGTGCCAATTTTCCTCTCCTGCCAAATCGTATCACGCTCTTCAACGGAGAGATCTTGACAAACACCAAGTCACCAACGGAGAATTTCAAGTCTCTTCTCCTCTTATCGGCATAGCTTTTCTGCCTATCTTGAGCAGCTTTCATTCGTTGCTGAATGATCTTAATCTTATCGGAAGTTTCTCTCACCACATCTGGTCCAAGCACAAACTTCTCGCCAGTCTCTATCCAACATGATGGTGAGTTGCATGGTCTTCCGTACAAAGCTTCATATGGAGCCATACCGATACTGGATTGGTAGCTATTATTATATGCAAACTCTACTAGATGCAAATAGTCATCCCATGATCCACCAAAATCCAATATACAAGCTCTCAAGAGATCTTCCAATATACGATTCACCCTCTCCGTTTGACCGTCGGTCTGAGGATGATATGCGGTACTGAGATGTAATCTTGACCCTAGAGCCTCTTGTAAGCTCTTCCAAAACCCACTAGTGAACAACGGGTCTCGGTCACTCACAATGCTTTTGGGTACTCCATGAAATCTCACTACCCACTTCATATACAATTCTGCCAACTTGGCTGCCGTCCTGGTGGATTTGACTGGTATAAATCTTGCGCTCTTAGTCAATCGATCCACAATTACCCAAATGTTATCATATCCCGATCTAGTCCTTGGTAAGCCATCGATGAAATCCATCGAGACTTGCTCCCATTTCCATTCGGGAATTTCTAATGGTTGCAACAACCCACTAGGCTTCTTTTGCTCGGCCTTAACTAGCTGACAATTCATGCATTTGGATATAAACCTCCCAACGTCTCTTTTCATCCCTTCCCAGTAGTAAGTCTGTCTCATGTCTCGATACATCTTATTACCACCGGGAAGTATAGTCAGTTTTGAGTGATGTCATTCTCTAAGCATTTCATCTCTCAAACCATTCACGTTGGGCACAACTAGTCTTCCACTCTTTCGAAGCCATCCATCTCGATCAAGCCCATACACATTCATCTCCTCATCAACTCCCATTTCTAACTTGGAGATGATTTCTAATAGGTTAGGATCGTCCCTCTGGCTAGAACCAATCCGCTCTATCAAAGTGGGTCTGATCGTCAAACTAGCTAGCATAACTGGATCCAATTCGCATTTTGGTCTGAAATCAAACCCCGCGATATACTCCAGTTGCTTCCATTCAAGAAACATTGCCCCTAAGCTGGCATGTCTCCTACTTAAGGCATCGGCTACCGCATTACCCTTCCCAGGTGTATACGCGATATCAAAATCATATGAAGCCAAGAACTCTAACCATCTCTGCTGACGGAGATTCAAATCTTTTTGAGAGAAGAGATACTTTAACGATTTATGATCGGTAAACAACTCAAATCTTTCTCCCAAGAGATAGTGTCTCCACATCTTCAGCGCAAATACTATCGCTGCCAATTCCAAATCATGGGTAGGACACTTCTTCTCATGCGGCCTTAGCTGTCGACTAGCATAAGCTACAACCCTACCTCCTTGCATCAATACTGCACCCAGTCCGGTACCACAAGCATCCGTGTATACCGTCATCTCTTCATTCCCTTTAGGAATGACTAACACTGGCGCACGTGTCAACCTCTCCTTTAGACTTTTGAAGGCATCCTCACACACTCCGTCCCAGACGAAGGACTGATTCTTCTTAGTCAACTGAGTCAACGGTGCTGCTATCTTGGAGAAGTCTTGGATAAACTTACGGTAATATCCGGCTAATCCCAAGAAACTTCTTACATCTGTAGCATTCTTGGGCGTAGGCCAATCCTGTACCGTAGCCACCTTTGCAGGGTCCACGGCAATACCACACTCTGAAACAACATGACCCAAGAATCTTACTTCCCTTCTCCAAAAATGACACTTAGAGAATTTCGCTTTCAATTGGTGTTTCCTCAACACCTCCATCACTATCCTCAAGTGCCCCTTGTGTTCCTCCTCTGTCCTTGAGTAAACAAGGATATCATCCACGAACACAAGAATAAACTTATTCAACTGATCTCTGAATACTCGATTCATAAGATCCACAAAATAGGCTGGTGCATTGGTCAACCCAAATGGCATGACCAACCACTCATAAAATCCAGACAGCGTCCTAAATGCCGTTTTCGGAACACTATCATCCGCCACTCTTAGCTGATGAAATCCTGTCGCGAGGTCCAACTGGGAGAACACTCTTGCTCCTTCCAGCTGATCAAACAAATTATCTATCCGCGGTAGAGGATACTTATTCTTCCTCGTCACCTTATTCAACTCGCGATAGTCCACACACAAACGAAGGGAACCATCTGCCTTAGTAGCAAATACAACTGGTGCTCCCCACTCGGAGACACTCCTTCTAATCACTCCCTTCTTCAAAAGATTGCTGACTTGCACCCCGAGCTCTCGCTGCTCCCTTGGTGCCATACGATGAAGTGGCATCACTATGGGTCTGGCATCTTTCACTAAATCAATACGGAACTCAATCTCTCGGTGTGGTGGAAGCCCGGTCACCTCCTCGAAGACGTCCGGATACTGGCCAACCACGGGCACATCTGACAACTCATCCTGCGGGATGTCGAGGGAATTTACAAAACTAGCCATAACCCCGTCACTAGGTAGGCTACCAAACACTACCCTCCGCCCATCACCCGCCCTCACTGTCACCAAAAAGCCCTCACAGTCTACCACCACCCCGTATCTTTGGAGCCAATCGACTCCCAATATAATGTCATACCTAGTAAAGCCCAAAACAAAGCAATCACATACAAACATACATCCATGACTCGATAAGACCAAATTCCTGCAAATCATACTAAGGCTAACCACCAATCGGGTTCGTCACTATCAATGGTCTATCGACTATCTCGGGTTCCAGTCCCAACCTATCTACCAGGTCACTAGATATGAAGGAACGGGAAGCCCCAGTATCAAACAAAACTCGAACTGGTATATCATAAATAGAAAGCATACCTTGAGTAACAACATTCTTTCCTTTCTCCGCCGCAGTTGGGGCATTCGACGAAGAAGGAACAGCATCAAGAGCATATGCTTTCACAATCTGCCTCTCCTTAAGAGGTTGCGGACACTTATCCTTCTGATGTCCCACTTGACCACAGTTGTAGCACTTCCTTTCCGCTGGCTTGGCCCGACATTCTTTAGCATAATGGCCCTTCTTTCCACAGCTGAAGCACTCAACATCCTTCTTGCTCTTTTTCTGGCCACCTTTAGATTGGTCCTGCTTCCTCTTATTCTGAGAGCTATTCTTGCCTCCACCGCCTGCTTGCGGCTTTGGCCCTTCTGCAAATGCAGCCTCAGTCTTTGACTTAGGGTAAAGGCTCTCTGATCTCAAAGCTTTCCCCACAATCGATTCAAAAGTCTCATCGATTTGGTTAATGAGCCTCTCCCCCAAGTACCCATCTAGACCAGTAATGAACTTCTCATTCTTCTTCTCAGGAGTATCGATGAGAGACAATCCATACTTCGACAAAGTGTCGAACTCAGCAATATAATCAGAAACTGCCCTTCCGTCCTGCTTAAGTTCCAAGAACCTCTTAAACAACACCGATTTCTGGGAAGCTGGGATAAACTTCTCGCTAAAGCGAGCCTTAAATTGATCCCAAGTAACCTGGTCCTCTGGAGTAGCTGTTCTGATAGCATTCCACCAATTCATCGCTCGCCCTTGCAACTGACGAGACGCTAGCCTTCTCTTCATCGCATCCTCGAGACCCAAGTCATCAAAGATACGGTCACAGCTATCCATCCAATCTTGAACATCCGTGGCCGACTCCGTTCCGTGGAACGGCTTCCCACCAAGATTAGTGTAATCTTTGCACAACTTGGCGAAATCGACCCTAGGCGCCTGCACTACTGGGCCAACACCAGCTCCGGGATCGGGGACTGCCTCTTGCACTTCTCTGAGCATATCTCTCATGAGGTTAGTAAACATCGCCTTCATGTCAGCGGCATTCCCATTATCGGCCCCTCTACCGGTACCTCTAACATGTCGGCTCATCGTCAATCTGAAAAAGGGAAACGATTAACGACCCCATAGTGGTACTAGTGCAGTGCAACTTCATTCTTATACTACTAATAGTATATATACATAGCTTTTGAAAACCATAGTAATCACAAATACGCGCCCTCATATACGTACTAACTCTCCCTAGTGTCTTTCCCTAGGTTAACTACGCAACCTAGAGTTCTGATACCAAGTGTGACGCCCCGCTCCGCACCAACCGACATTTACTCCAAAAGTGCGCTGTACACATGTCCAGTTAGCACAGAACGGGTCGCCAGAAGGAAAAGGAAGAAAGAAATGAACATACAAAGAACCTGTAGAATGTCTCACAGCGCATAGAACAAAATATAATAATAACATACTTGACATAAACAGGAGAGATAGTGCATAAGCTGAAAATCAGAACTAAACATCATAGCAGCGAAAATCCAAAAGTACAGCTTATTACAACTTTCAAACTGTCTCAAAGCAAAAGTAAGGTAAATGAGGCACACTACTAATGCCCAAGTAGTGACCACCAACGACACAGGGAGAATGTGTATATATGTATAATACGTGGAAGCCTCCTGCCCGCCTCCTGATCAGCTACTCGCACATCACCAGCTAACCTGTCTCTAGTCTGCTCGTGTGAGCACCCAGAGTAATAAGAGGAGACATAAAACTCTGGGTCAGACATAAAGCCTGGTATGAGCGATAAGCATCTAAAGTGAACAATAACAGGTAGACTAAAACATACCTGAACCTGGACCTGCAAACAAAGAGTTAGCACTACATACTGTACAACACTCTAAGGTATCATATCAAACAGTGTAAAGATACGGAGGTGGGGGAGGTGTGCATGTCGTAATGATGGCAAACAATCAACATAGCATCCATCCTCACATCTCTCACTCAGTGCGTAAAGCATACGATATTCACCACTTCGATCACCTGACATTCCTTGCTACGATCACTTTGCCCCATGAAGTCATAAATGGCTTCACTGCACTGATAACGTAGCCACTAATTCCTCGCTATGTCCACTTGCCCCATGGAGTTATTCACCCCATCTGCGCTGGCTCATAGCCTTACTAATCCTTACTATGTCCACTTGCCCCATGGAGTTATTCACCCCATCTGCGCTGGCTCATAGTCTTACTACGCATCACCTTGCCCCTCAGGTCATAGTGACCCTACTGCACTGATAACGTAGTCTTGCTACCATCACTTTGCCCCTCAGGTCATAATGACCCTACTGCATTGATAAGCAGCCATCATTCCTTTTAGTGGTGAATCGAAGTTATGAACGTCGACAACTCCTTAGCACACGTCCCGCAGCAAAGTCCAACCGTGAAGTGAACTCGTTGGTTCCCAACTGGTTCCGGGATCCTGAGCTCTAACTTCCATTCGGACTACCTTTGCATCTCGGGTTATTGGTCATCACCAGATCAGATCGGATCGGGTCGCCTTCAGCATTCATCATTGGATTGGGTCGCGCCTCCTACGTCGGATCGGGTCGTGGTCCTCCAGGTGATCAGGTCGCACTCCCCCATCGTCTCGTGAATCCAGTCTCCATCAAATCGGGTCTCCACTTCTGGTCGGATCGTGAATACCCCATACGGATCGGATCGCGCTCCTCCATCGTCTCGTTGTGCATCGGATCGTGGATGCTGCCTTCCTCTAGTCGGATCGTGATATGAAGCACGAGTGGATCGGATCGGATCGTAACGCTCATTGGTGATCCGGGTCGGAGTACTTCAATTTGGGCACGGCGCTGCATCGATTCGCTTCGTGGGCCTTGCACAGACGGTTCGGTTCGGAGGAGATGACTCGACTCGTGGTGATGTCCCACGATCCCATAGGGCGATCCGATCGTCCCTCAACCCCTATGCGATCTGAACCCCTGTACCTTGTCCAGCGAGCTGTTTGCGCCCCTCGACGGCGTTTTCGACCATTCCAACTATTCTAAATAGTCATATAGCATTTCATACAGTCATAGCAACATGCATAATCAACCACAAACATCAAAACATCAATATGATAGGTAAAAATGGATCAAACATACCCAAAATCCCATATTTTCCCCTTAAGCATGTTTAGGTGAAACTGATGATAGGATTAGCAAATTTTAACCAAATTAACCCAAATTCATATCAGAGGTCTAAAACATCATTCCGAATTTTATAAACATTTTTCCAGAATTTTATCATGTTTAAATTCGCTAATTAACACTAATCACCCCTAATTAGCCATAATTAGTGCAAAACTAAGCAAATCACTCACCTTAGCCACAAAATAAACTAAGATATGAAATGATTCTCTGATTTGATGCGAATTTCAATACCAAACAGCAGCTCCTTTGTTGATTTGGTGAAGATCCTTCCTGATTAGGGGTTGTTAAGCCAAATCCTTAACCTAAAGGTGATTTGGAGGTGATTTAGAGGTTGGAGGCCATTTTTAGGGTTCCTTGGTGATATGTGGAGGCTTGAAAACTGAAATGGAATGATTCTCCATCTCATTTCAGCCCTCGCATAACCCTAATCCCGAAATGGGTTATGGGCCTACTAACTAATCACCCGATTTGGCCCGGTTAAGCAGTTTTTCACACTCCAAACCTTGTTTCAGCCATATCTCCCAAACGGTAAGTCCGTTTGGCTAATGTGACCACTCTACGGAAACAGAAACCATCAAACGAATCAAATGGAAGTGGTTTCAGGTCAAAATTCCTTTCCAATCAAAAGTTATGGCCAAAACAGTACCAACTAGGGGCAAAATGGTCATTTAAAAATCGACAAAATTATAAGCATGGGAAATGACTCTAATAGATGTTTCCCAAAGTTACATGACCATACGACTTCACATGGGAAAGAAATAAATATTCTACGATCCTATGATGTGTAGAATACGGGTCATTACACGCTTCTTGTTCCAGTTCTACTTCCTCTAGTATACTTGGCTCCACAACTTCCGCAGACTCATGTAAGCACTTTCGTAGTTGAGAAACATGAAAAACATTATGAACTCCAGCCAGTCTTTCGGGTAGCTCTACTCTATAAGCCATTGCCCCAATCCTTTCAGTGATAGGAAATGGTCCTACAAATCTTGGTGCTAGCTTTCCTACGGACCCAAAGCGAATGACATTCCTCAAAGGAGATACTTTAAGGAACACTCTATCTCCAACCTCAAACTCAAGGTCGGTCCTTCTTTTGTCTGCGTAGGACTTCTGTCTATCTTTTGCAGCCTTCATCCGCCTTCTTATCAAGTCCACCTTTTCTGAGGTTTCTCTAATCATGTCTAGCACAAGTACGAGCTTTTCTGTAGACTCCCACCAACAAATTGGTGATCGGCATGGTCTTCCATATAAAGCTTCAAAGGGCGCCATGCCTATGGTGGCTTGGTAGATATTGTTGTAAGCGAATTCCACCAAAGGAAGATGATCCTCCCATGTCCCTCCAAAGTCAGGAATGTACAATCTAAAGAGGTCCTCCAATACTCTGTTCACCCTTTCCGTCTGACCACCGATTTGGGGGTGATAGGCTGTGCTTAAGCATAATTGTGTGCCTACAACCTCTTGCAAACTCTTCCAAAACTCGCTCGTAAAGATAGGATCTCGATCACTCACTATGCTGAAGGGTATCCCATGGAGTCAAACTATCTCTTTAAGGTAAATGGATGCTAGGGACGAAGTAGTCCTTCTACTCTTAACATGTATAAAGTGAGCGCTTTTAGTGAGCCTGTCCACTATTACCCAAATACTGGTATTGCACCTTCTTGACCTAGGCAACCCATCAAAAAGTCCATCGAAATGCTATCCCACTTCGACTGTGGGACCTCTAAAGGATGAAGCAGACCACCAGGCTTCTTCTGCTCCGCTTTGACTTGCTGGCATATCAGGCACTTAGCGACGAACTCAGCTACATCCCTTTTCATGCCATTCCAAAAGAAAACCCTTTTATATCTTTATAAATTTTGTCTCTGCCTGGGTGTATGGTCAGCTTAGAATGGTGTGCTTCTTCGAGAACCGTCTTCACTAAATCCCTTACTAGTGGGACGCATAGCCTTCCATCCCATCTTAACCAACCCTTATCATCGATGGAGTATCTATTGAGGTGACTAGAAGTCTTACCCCTAACTAGCTTATCCATCATATCAACTAGCTGAGGGTCTTCTCGTTGCGTGGTTCCTATTGAGTCCAAAAGAGTAGGCCGCACCTCTAGTGATGCTAGCAGACCAGGTACAATTTCAGAGGAGGGTCTAAAGTTAAAGTTTGCTATGAACTCCAAGCTTTGCCTTTCTACAAAGAGAGGACTCAAGGTCAGCTTCTTTCTACTCAAGGCGTCTGCTACCACATTGCCCTTGACAGGGGTACAGGAAATCTCAAAATCATATGAGGCCAGAAATTTGATCCACCTTTGTTGTCTTAAGTTAAGATCTTTCTGTGAGAAAAGGTACTTTAATGATTTATGGTCAATAAACAATTCAAACTTTTCTCCTAGTAGGTAATGACGCCATGACTTTAGAGCGAAAACAATGGCAGCTAGCTCCAAATCATGAGTTGGGTAGTTCTTCTCATGTACCTTCAATCGCCTTCCCCCATAACAAACTACCTTGCCTTCTTGCATCAAGACAGCGCCCAACCCTGTACCGCATGCATCTGTGTATACGGTAAACATTTTGCTCCCATTAGGCAATGTCAGAATTGTGGCTGTTGTTAGAGCCCTTTTCAAACGTTGGAAAGCAATATTGCAATCCAAATCCCAAGCAAAAGTTAGGTTCTTCTTTATCAATCTTCTGAGTGGGGCTGAGTGTAACGACCCGTGTTTTTCGACCATTTGAATATGAATATTTAAAATTAGTTTTAAATATTATGTTGGGAATATTAATGGAATTTAATATTTAATTCGTTATTGAAACGAAGTACGAACGTTATAATTTATATATAATATAAATCGAGCTCGAAAATGGCGTGCAGTTCGTGAAATGAAGTTTTGAACTTCAACTGAGAATACAGGATTCGATATAAGTGGGATTTCTGTGCAACAAGACACGTTGGGACAGTATTGACGATAATTTTCATATGAAAGAGAAAAATCTAGATTTCGTGTTATAGTTTGATAGTTATGGCCAAATCAAATTTTGAAATAGTCGCTATGGAAAACCGTTATTTAATTACAGGCCCTTAAATTAGCCGTTTTGCAAACGAACTCAGATTTCGACGAAATCAGTTTCATTAGAACCGTATCGCTAAATTATTGTACGGTGGTGAATTGTGTGGAAAACCGATGTCGTATGTGGCCACCGTAGCCAAAAACGCTCGTTCAAATTCTATAGCGTGTATTTAAATAAATAAAAGGATATTTGGCATAACTTGAGCAGACGATCGAATTAGGCCACGAAACCAGTTCCGTTGAGTTCGTATCGTCGTTTAGAGTCAGAATAAGTATATAGTTTGTTATTTTTAGAGACCGAGAAATTTGGCGTTAAAAAGGGTAGGGCGGTTCGGGGTAAAAACAGCCTACCGGGGCAACAGTCTCAGAATGCGACGAAATTAGTGCCATTGGGTTCGTATCAAAAAGTTATTGTCGATGTTCGCAGTTTCAAGTGGATTTGATTTATCTGGTGACCGTGGAAAAATTAAACGTGTGTTCATTTCTGGTTTCATAAAGGAAATTTTTTCATGCGACCTCGGATTGCGACGAAACTTGTTCCATTGGATCCGGAATATCTTTTTACCCTAAGATTAGCATTTTAATCAGTGAACAGAAATCATTTGTAGGGTTTTACCGCGTTACTTTGGGACGAAGTCTCGATTTATAACAAAAGAATATAAACCTTTTCTATTTATATACCAACTTTTTTTTTTCTCAAACCCTAGGTCTCGGTCAAATTTGTTTTGCCTGGTCAAGAGGGGACCGAAGTGAAAATACGATGCCAACTCAAGAGGAGACCGAAATGAAACACACACTGAAACACTGGTCAGATCAATAAAACAGCTCGTACTACTCTCTAACTTTTCAGCAGACCTATTCTACCCAACAACTACGTGGTGGCCAAGGCTCGTCGGCTATATAAGCAGACGATTTCCACGCACTGCTCCTTCAGCTTTCATACCGCAACCTCCTTTGAAAAAAAAAAATGGCGAAGCAAGTTTTGAATAGCGGTAAAGGGGAGGGGAAGACGTAGCGTTTGTAACAGGAGGGAGATGCATGTGGTCTCCTTTGTGTTCGGTGCGCTCTGTGTGAAGAGGAAGTGAAAGCAGGTATGTTGGTGATAATAAGGGTGAGGGAACGGACGGATGAAGTCCTGGAGGTAAACAAAAACAGTCTGGATAAATGAACGAAGCAAAGGTCATTCGTGAAGAAGTAAACATAGCAGTAAGGTTTCAAAGTACATATATGAGGAGTTTACAGAACAGCAATTGTTGGAAGAAAAGTGACGAGCAGCAAGGAGAACGAACGGAACAACTCGCATCACGGAAGAAGACAAACGAATGGGATAGTTCTTTCCTAATGGAAACAATTAAGAGTAATTGAATTCCTTTTCTGTTAATTAAAATATAATTAAAGGATACCACTTTTTGATTATAATGCATGCATAGGTATTTGGACGAAGATAGCCTGAAGAATGAAAAATAGCAATCATCGGGTTATTAGTGAACGTGAGCAGAAGTGGAAGGGGGTATCGAACATAAGCCAACCTGTGTAATTTTTACAACAAACGAAATTGGTTATTACCAGTAAATTAAGTATAATTAGTTAATTATATTAACAAGTTTTTAATTATCGGTTATTGCTAATTTGTATAGGATTGGAAAGTTGGGCGGAAAATGTTGGGATGGCAACCGTAAATTGCAGCATGCTGTGAGAAGAGAAAACAGTGGAACATTATCGGCCTAATCCAGAGTAATTTACGATAACACTTAGCTTAAATGAAAGGCTAATTAATTTTAAATTTAAAGCGTATAATTATCAAATGATAACAAATCCAGAGTTGAACGTTGGGAACTGCTGAACTCACAAAATGGATCAGCTTGATAAATTCCATCTTGACAATGTAATTAGCTAATTTTAATTAGTGGATAAAATATCATTTAAGCTATTAAACTAAAACTAGGATGTTAGTTATTATCATTTAGTTAAATAAAAACTTATAATATTTGCAATTTATAACCATGTTATTAGAAAAGGACGAAAGTAGCAGCGTTGGAACCACAGTGTCGGACGCTATACTCTGAAACTGTTCTGGACGGAAACAGACGTGACTGAAATCAACTAGAGTTTTTAATTAAATTAAACGACGGTTTAATTTAATTAAAAAGGGGTGCCGATGGTAAATGAAATCAACTCTCAAGGTGAGTTAAACTCACTGAGTTACCCTTTTTATATTTTATATAAATTGGGTGTTTTTATTTTATGTGCTCTGCTTGCTGATGGTTGCCTGTTTGCTAGTTATACCCTTGTTTGTTGATTTAACGATGGAATTAAACTGTGTTTAATTTCAGTCAAATATCAAATCGTTATTTTTAACGATTGGTTCCAATAAAGGTAACTCACCTTGGTTGGTCACGTTTATAAAATAAACGTGTTTTCGTTTGAACTGGATGAACTGATAAAAATGTTTTGTTAGTTAGTTGATATAAAATGGTTGCTATTTGCTATGATATATCAGTTAAATGGAATTGTTTGGCCTGGTTTGTGATAACCATTTGAATACAGGGAAGAACAGGTTGGAGGGATCCAACCAGATTCCTCAAATGTATTTTTATTTTCATATGATCATATATAAACTGATCTGTTTGTGTGATTGATTTGATGGTTGATTATTGATTTAATATTCAACATCTGTTTGGTTTAAACCAATGGGCGATATTGGTTAAGTGTTTGGCAGAGTATAGCCTTAAAAACCAATCGAGTTATAGATATTGATTCACCGTCAGGTGAATCGATAGAGTTGAGGTTATAAAATTTATTTTATAACCAGAGTTAGATTTGAATTATATTGTTTGAATAAAAAGTTATTTAAGAGAAACAAATAAATATTTTATTTGTTTAAGACTTTGATTTGTTATGAAGTTATTTTGCAAAGCAAATGCTGATTTACCAGTTGAAGAATAAGAATGAATTAAATGGTTAAACCTTGGAAAATTTGTTTTGTAAAGAAAACAAATAATTAGAATTTATTTAAATTAATTATATTTTAATTAATTTAAGGCGAGGATTGTTGAAATCGGTTAATGAGATAATCAAGTTTTGAGTTAATTAAATCGACCGTTTGGAATTAGAATTGTTTATCAAGTTAATGTGTTTTGACTAAAATAGTTAAATGAATATTGTTTGAATTTAAATAAGGACTTAAAAGGGATTTAATATTTAATTTGGTTAATAAAGGGATTAACTATTAAAGTAGTTAATGTTTGAAATGAGTTATTGTTTTAATTAATAATGAATTTAGGAAAAATATTTTTTTAAATGGGAATTCATTTAAAAGGGTTACCGAATGTGAGATGCAAGCCAATTGAATGGTGAAAGGAAACAAACAGACTCAATTATATGAATTAAGTGAAAGGAGATTACAATAAAAAGGGTTTATTATAAACCAGAGTTTTAAGTGAGATTCAAAGTGTTAAGAAGTTAATTTTACATTAACGTTATTTGAAAACGAGATCTAGTAAAAAGGAGAATTTTAAATGAGATGTCAAAATGGAAAATTGAATATAGTTATTCGAGATAGAATTAGCCAAACATAATTATTCGGCTAAGTTGCCATTTCGTACGACTGCTAGCGTAATTCGCAGGGCTGCAGATAGCCTACGGCGGTCGGATGTTTTCCTGAGGGAATCAGGCGTAACCATTGTGATCGCTGTGATCTAGAGTCAAGCGAATGGAGTTAAGACGAATGTTAATTAATCAATTAGAGTTATTCAAATATCGTATTTTTGAATATTAAAAGAATTGGAAGTTTCAATTTAACAAAGAGGAAACTAGTTTGTCAAAGGCCAGGTGATGTCGAATACTGAACCAGTGAACTCATTGGAGTGTCATGATTGAAACACTGTATATTTTGATAGTTAAAACACCGACTATCAAACCCTCCCAATACGATTGTTGGTATGGAAAGACCGGGATCGAATTTATTCGGAAACCATTCCAACCAACAAATACGTGGAGATATCAGAAGATGATCAAGATGGTGCTGTGAAGACCGTGGATCTTCATAAATGGAAGAACCACTAATATTCTCTGCCTGGCAAGCAGAGATAAGCTGTGATTCTGTCGTAGTTGGAATCTACGGGGTTGCAAGGACTTCTCGCCACTGATCCATGGGGTGATTCCTATATGGATGCAGTAGGAGAGTGCCTTCGGTTCATCCTGTTCCTGGATGACGTATATGGACGGATGTCTGACAGAGTATTTCCGAAGGATCACGTACGTTGATTTCTTCAAACGTGCTATAGTTGTTGGCGGGGAATCGCCGTTCTCTTAGCTTAACTGCTAGAGTATTTTTGGGGACGTCAATTAGTGATATCTGATGGATTTGACGATGTGGCATTCAAAGTGAATGGTGACCAGACGATCAGAAGTTAATTCTGGCCTCAAGCCTCATCAACCGGGAAATGACAAAAATCGGGCAGGCAGCATGGCTATGTGGGTCGCTCCCATTAGGGTGTATGATCACCTATCTAGAGGAAATCCTATTTGTTTCTTAATCTATGTTTCGATGCTGTTCCTTTTCGGGCAGACGGTTGCTGATCCCAACCGTCGGTGATATACATTCGATACACTCAAGCGAAATGAGTGGTCGGTCATGTGAGGGCCGGGTTGCAAGAAGTTCTTGTTGAACCCAGTGTATTCGTCTCTAGAGATACACTATCGGAAGGTGGACCCATACCTTGTCAAGTTGGAATCCAATCTCCAATAAGCGCCCGCGGTTTTTGATTGTATACTATATATGTAGAGCGTGAGATGCAAGCGTTCTACTAGATTCTATTTACTTGTGTTTAGACATTATTATAATATCAGACAAGATATTGGTTTCAAAACTATTTTGGGTTATCGTAAGGTAAAAACCGTCCGTATTTATGTGTGGATTTGGTCTTACGATTATTCTTTTCTTTTGAAAAGATTCTTTTTTTTACTTTAAAATCAATTTGGATGATTACCCTTGTTACTGTACGAGTTTATCTCACTCTAGTTCACCAGACTGATCCGGTGTTTTGTAAATGCTCGGGTTAGGCCGGGTTGTACAGGTTCAGGTTATCGACTGCTATGAAGAGACGAGCTGGAAGAGTCCAGACGTGTGATATTACTATTCCGCTGTGTGTTATATGAGGACAGATTATTATCACTGTCCAGATGTGTACTCTGATATTGTAAGTATTTTAAAGGTTCTCAATAAAGATTTATTTATGTATTATATTTTGTTCCGCTGCGATGTGAGACTCTGTGTTGTGTAGTGTTTCTTCTTCTTCTTCTATTCTAATATTTCTTTCTTATCTATTCTCAACCTCTAACTTCTTTCTATTAATGATCTGGAATATTCGATGTCTGAATGGTCAACATGGTAGTTTAAATGTTGATTTTCGGAGTCGAAAATCCCGGTTCGTTACAGTGGTATCAGAGCTTAAGGTTAAGTGATTACCTTGGCTCTGTGGCATGACTCAGTAGAGATGGGGTTAGTAATACCCTAGATTGAGTTTGAGTGTATATATATGAGCGCGTATTTGTAAATTGATATAAGAACTGTTTATATTGTGTTGATTGGTTTGTCGAGTAGTTTATGAATTCTGGTCGATACAGTAATGCAAACTGTGTCGATAAGTGTTTCTAAACTCTTGGACAGAATAATTCGACACAGTATGTTTTTGAAAGAGGGTAAATGGAAAATTTTACCCGAAATATATTTTGATATAAAAACAAGGTATATATATTAAAATTTTTATAATGTATATATTGGTTGTGTTAAATTATTAATATAATTGAATCAGATTATAATCAAGATGGTTATAAATAACTAGTCAGGATTAGTGGAAATGTAATAAATCAGCCAGATGAGTTAAATCTCAATTTAAATCAGAATTTAGATTGAAATTGTGAAAACTTAGAAAAGTGTGAAAAAGAATTTTGGATTAAATATATGAAAGTTTTAAGATCCTGGGAGATTTTAAATTTGTTTACAAACATTCAGTTGGGTATTTTGAAATAAACTTCGAAATGAAAGGGTTTGAATATGGTTTTGATGAGTGATACAGTATTGAACTCACTTTAATAGCTGGGAAATAACTCTGAGGATGCTGGCCACATCATCAGTGTTCATTTCCGAGTTCTAAGTGACGGATTGCTACCAAAGATCTTGTTTTGAATTGCTTGGATGAAAAATGAAATGGAAAAAAAAAAAAAAAACAAGTTGTTTTGGATCCTGAAAGGAATATTTGACTTTGGAAAAAAGCTGAACTGTTTAAAACTCCCGGGGGAAATTGTTTGAACAAAGGCAAAATTAGATAGAAATTTGTGAAAGCAAACATTAATTGAATTGAAACCAATTAAATGAAAATTGAATCGAGATATAATATATCAAGCCGAATCAGATTTTGAATTCTGAGACAGGAATCTGAAATGGTGTTGGACTGGTGAGTTAAGAATTGAAAGTGATAAAGGATGGAAACTGGTTTAAGAATGAGATTGGGGTTGGACGCGTGAAGGATTTAGTTTTGAGAATAAAATTGGAATTTTGTTGGGAAGACATTCGTATATGCTGACGGGGTGGCAGACGGGAAGGATATAATGATATGCCCGACAAAAAGGTACACGTTTATTTTTATATGGGTTTGGAGATTTATGAGCCGATTTGGCAAGCCACTTGGCTGTTTTATTTTCTTTTGAATTGGAGAAGGCCCAGAGAGGCGAATTGTAGTTGTACCGATTGAGCCGTACAAAGGAGGTGCTGGCGAAATTTTTCGAAAATATAATGTGTTAGAAAATTTTCGATATTTTGAAAATATTTATTCACAGTATTGAATTGGTTTAATATAAAATTAGATTTGAAATTAATGAGTTTATAACGTTCTTTCTTACCTTAGCAATTTCGAGGACGAAATTATTTTAAGGGGGGAAGAATGTAACGACCCGTGTTTTTCGACCATTTGAATATGAATATTTAAAATTAGTTTTAAATATTATGTTGGGAATATTAATGGAATTTAATATTTAATTCGTTATTGAAATGAAGTACGAACGTTATAATTTATATATAATATAAATCGAGCTCGAAAATGGCGTGCAGTTCGTGAAATGAAGTTTTGAACTTCAACTGAGAATACAGGATTCGATATAAGTGGGATTTCTGTGCAACAAGACACGTTGGGACAGTATTGACGATAATTTTCATATGAAAGAGAAAAATCTAGATTTCGTGTTATAGTTTGATAGTTATGGCCAAATCAAATTTTGAAATAGTCGCTATGGAAAACCGTTATTTAATTACAGGCCCTTAAATTAGCCGTTTTGCAAACGAACTCAGATTTCGACGAAATCAGTTTCATTAGAACCGTATCGCTAAATTATTGTACGGTGGTGAATTGTGTGGAAAACCGATGTCGTATGTGGCCACGGTAGCCAAAAACGCTCGTTCAAATTCTATAGCGTGTATTTAAATAAATAAAAGGATATTTGGCATAACTTGAGCAGACGATCGAATTAGGCCACGAAACCAGTTCCGTTGAGTTCGTATCGTCGTTTAGAGTCAGAATAAGTATATAGTTTGTTATTTTTAGAGACCGAGAAATTTGGCGTTAAAAAGGGTAGGGCGGTTCGGGGTAAAAACAGCCTACCGGGGCAACAGTCTCAGAATGCGACGAAATTAGTGCCATTGGGTTCGTATCAAAAAGTTATTGTCGATGTTCGCAGTTTCAAGTGGATTTGATTTATCTGGTGACCGTGGAAAAATTAAACGTGTGTTCATTTCTGGTTTCATAAAGGAAATTTTTTCATGCGACCTCGGATTGCGACGAAACTTGTTCCATTGGATCCGGAATATCTTTTTACCCTAAGATTAGCATTTTAATCAGTGAACAGAAATCATTTGTAGGGTTTTACCGCGTTACTTTGGGACGAAGTCTCGATTTATAACAAAAGAATATAAACCTTTTCTATTTATATACCAACTTTTTTTTTTCTCAAACCCTAGGTCTCGGTCAAATTTGTTTTGCCTGGTCAAGAGGGGACCGAAGTGAAAATACGATGCCAACTCAAGAGGAGACCGAAATGAAACACACACTGAAACACTGGTCAGATCAATAAAACAGCTCGTACTACTCTCTAACTTTTCAGCAGACCTATTCTACCCAACAACTACGTGGTGGCCAAGGCTCGTCGGCTATATAAGCAGACGATTTCCACGCACTGCTCCTTCAGCTTTCATACCGCAACCTCCTTTGAAAAAAAAAAAAAAAAAAAAAATGGCGAAGCAAGTTTTGAATAGCGGTAAAGGGGAGGGGAAGACGTAGCGTTTGTAACAGGAGGGAGATGCATGTGGTCTCCTTTGTGTTCGGTGCGCTCTGTGTGAAGAGGAAGTGAAAGCAGGTATGTTGGTGATAATAAGGGTGAGGGAACGGACGGATGAAGTCCTGGAGGTAAACAAAAACAGTCTGGATAAATGAACGAAGCAAAGGTCATTCGTGAAGAAGTAAACATAGCAGTAAGGTTTCAAAGTACATATATGAGGAGTTTACAGAACAGCAATTGTTGGAAGAAAAGTGACGAGCAGCAAGGAGAACGAACGGAACAACTCGCATCACGGAAGAAGACAAACGAATGGGATAGTTCTTTCCTAATGGAAACAATTAAGAGTAATTGAATTCCTTTTCTGTTAATTAAAATATAATTAAAGGATACCACTTTTTGATTATAATGCATGCATAGGTATTTGGACGAAGATAGCCTGAAGAATGAAAAATAGCAATCATCGGGTTATTAGTGAACGTGAGCAGAAGTGGAAGGGGGTATCGAACATAAGCCAACCTGTGTAATTTTTACAACAAACGAAATTGGTTATTACCAGTAAATTAAGTATAATTAGTTAATTATATTAACAAGTTTTTAATTATCGGTTATTGCTAATTTGTATAGGATTGGAAAGTTGGGCGGAAAATGTTGGGATGGCAACCGTAAATTGCAGCATGCTGTGAGAAGAGAAAACAGTGGAACATTATCGGCCTAATCCAGAGTAATTTACGATAACACTTAGCTTAAATGAAAGGCTAATTAATTTTAAATTTAAAGCGTATAATTATCAAATGATAACAAATCCAGAGTTGAACGTTGGGAACTGCTGAACTCACAAAATGGATCAGCTTGATAAATTCCATCTTGACAATGTAATTAGCTAATTTTAATTAGTGGATAAAATATCATTTAAGCTATTAAACTAAAACTAGGATGTTAGTTATTATCATTTAGTTAAATAAAAACTTATAATATTTGCAATTTATAACCATGTTATCAGAAAAGGACGAAAGTAGCAGCGTTGGAACCACAGTGTCGGACGCTATACTCTGAAACTGTTCTGGACGGAAACAGACGTGACTGAAATCAACTAGAGTTTTTAATTAAATTAAACGACGGTTTAATTTAATTAAAAAGGGGTGCCGATGGTAAATGAAATCAACTCTCAAGGTGAGTTAAACTCACTCAGTTACCCTTTTTATATTTTATATAAATTGGGTGTTTTTATTTTATGTGCTCTGCTTGCTGATGGTTGCCTGTTTGCTAGTTATACCCTTGTTTGTTGATTTAACGATGGAATTAAACTGTGTTTAATTTCAGTCAAATATCAAATCGTTATTTTTAACGATTGGTTCCAATAAAGGTAACTCACCTTGGTTGGTCACGTTTATAAAATAAACGTGTTTTCGTTTGAACTGGATGAACTGATAAAAATGTTTTGTTAGTTAGTTGATATAAAATGGTTGCTATTTGCTATGATATATCAGTTAAATGGAATTGTTTGGCCTGGTTTGTGATAACCATTTGAATACAGGGAAGAACAGGTTGGAGGGATCCAACCAGATTCCTCAAATGTATTTTTATTTTCATATGATCATATATAAACTGATCTGTTTGTGTGATTGATTTGATGGTTGATTATTGATTTAATATTCAACATCTGTTTGGTTTAAACCAATGGGCGATATTGGTTAAGTGTTTGGCAGAGTATAGCCTTAAAAACCAATCGAGTTATAGAAATTGATTCACCGTCAGGTGAATCGATAGAGTTGAGGTTATAAAATTTATTTTATAACCAGAGTTAGATTTGAATTATATTGTTTGAATAAAAAGTTATTTAAGAGAAACAAATAAATATTTTATTTGTTTAAGACTTTGATTTGTTATGAAGTTATTTTGCAAAGCAAATGCTGATTTACCAGTTGAAGAATAAGAATGAATTAAATGGTTAAACCTTGGAAAATTTGTTTTGTAAAGAAAACAAATAATTAGAATTTATTTAAATTAATTATATTTTAATTAATTTAAGGCGAGGATTGTTGAAATCGGTTAATGAGATAATCAAGTTTTGAGTTAATTAAATCGACCGTTTGGAATTAGAATTGTTTATCAAGTTAATGTGTTTTGACTAAAATAGTTAAATGAATATTGTTTGAATTTAAATAAGGACTTAAAAGGGATTTAATATTTAATTTGGTTAATAAAGGGATTAACTATTAAAGTAGTTAATGTTTGAAATGAGTTATTGTTTTAATTAATAATGAATTTAGGAAAAATATTTTTTTAAATGGGAATTCATTTAAAAGGGTTACCGAATGTGAGATGCAAGCCAATTGAATGGTGAAAGGAAACAAACAGACTCAATTATATGAATTAAGTGAAAGGAGATTACAATAAAAAGGGTTTATTATAAACCAGAGTTTTAAGTGAGATTCAAAGTGTTAAGAAGTTAATTTTACATTAACGTTATTTGAAAACGAGATCTAGTAAAAAGGAGAATTTTAAATGAGATGTCAAAATGGAAAATTGAATATAGTTATTCGAGATAGAATTAGCCAAACATAATTATTCGGCTAAGTTGCCATTTCGTACGACTGCTAGCGTAATTCGCAGGGCTGCAGATAGCCTACGGCGGTCGGATGTTTTCCTGAGGGAATCAGGCGTAACCATTGTGATCGCTGTGATCTAGAGTCAAGCGAATGGAGTTAAGACGAATGTTAATTAATCAATTAGAGTTATTCAAATATCGTATTTTTGAATATTAAAAGAATTGGAAGTTTCAATTTAACAAAGAGGAAACTAGTTTGTCAAAGGCCAGGTGATGTCGAATACTGAACCAGTGAACTCATTGGAGTGTCATGATTGAAACACTGTATATTTTGATAGTTAAAACACCGACTATCAAACCCTCCCAATACGATTGTTGGTATGGAAAGACCGGGATCGAATTTATTCGGAAACCATTCCAACCAACAAATACGTGGAGATATCAGAAGATGATCAAGATGGTGCTGTGAAGACCGTGGATCTTCATAAATGGAAGAACCACTAATATTCTCTGCCTGGCAAGCAGAGATAAGCTGTGATTCTGTCGTAGTTGGAATCTACGGGGTTGCAAGGACTTCTCGCCACTGATCCATGGGGTGATTCCTATATGGATGCAGTAGGAGAGTGCCTTCGGTTCATCCTGTTCCTGGATGACGTATATGGACGGATGTCTGACAGAGTATTTCCGAAGGATCACGTACGTTGATTTCTTCAAACGTGCTATAGTTGTTGGCGGGGAATCGCCGTTCTCTTAGCTTAACTGCTAGAGTATTTTTGGGGACGTCAATTAGTGATATCTGATGGATTTGACGATGTGGCATTCAAAGTGAATGGTGACCAGACGATTAGAAGTTAATTCTGGCCTCAAGCCTCATCAACCGGGAAATGACAAAAATCGGGCAGGCAGCATGGCTATGTGGGTCGCTCCCATTAGGGTGTATGATCACCTATCTAGAGGAAATCCTATTTGTTTCTTAATCTATGTTTCGATGCTGTTCCTTTTCGGGCAGACGGTTGCTGATCCCAACCGTCGGTGATATACATTCGATACACTCAAGCGAAATGAGTGGTCGGTCATGTGAGGGCCGGGTTGCAAGAAGTTCTTGTTGAACCCAGTGTATTCGTCTCTAGAGATACACTATCGGAAGGTGGACCCATACCTTGTCAAGTTGGAATCCAATCTCCAATAAGCGCCCGCGGTTTTTGATTGTATACTATATATGTAGAGCGTGAGATGCAAGCGTTCTACTAGATTCTATTTACTTGTGTTTAGACATTATTATAATATCAGACAAGATATTGGTTTCAAAACTGTTTTGGGTTATCGTAAGGTAAAAACCGTCCGTATTTATGTGTGGATTTGGTCTTACGATTATTCTTTTCTTTTGAAAAGATTCTTTTTTTTACTTTAAAATCAATTTGGATGATTACCCTTGTTACTGTACGAGTTTATCTCACTCTGGTTCACCAGACTGATCCGGTGTTTTGTAAATGCTCGGGTTAGGCCGGGTTGTACAGGTTCAGGTTATCGACTGCTATGAAGAGACGAGCTGGAAGAGTCCAGACGTGTGATATTACTATTCCGCTGTGTGTTATATGAGGACAGATTATTATCACTGTCCAGATGTGTACTCTGATATTGTAAGTATTTTAAAGGTTCTCAATAAAGATTTATTTATGTATTATATTTTGTTCCGCTGCGATGTGAGACTCTGTGTTGTGTAGTGTTTCTTCTTCTTCTTCTATTCTAATATTTCTTTCTTATCTATTCTCACCCTCTAACTTCTTTCTATTAATGATCTGGAATATTCGATGTCTGAATGGTCAACATGGTAGTTTAAATGTTGATTTTCGGAGTCGAAAATCCCGGTTCGTTACACTGAGATTTTTGCAAAGTCTTTAATGAACTTTCGGTAAAAGTCCGCTAGCCCGAGAAAGCTTCGGACTTCGGTTGCATTCCTTGGAACCTTCCAATCTTGCACCGCAACTGCTTTTGCGGGGTCCACAGCTATTCCCTTTTTGGACACCACATGTCCATGAAACCTCACTTCTTCTCTCCAGAAATGGCATTTGGAGAATTTGGCTTTCAACTGATGTGCACGAGAGTATCCATGACTTACCTTAAATGCAAAGCATGCCCTTCTTCATTCTTCGAGAAAATCAAAATGTCGTCTACGAAGACCACCACAAACTTATTAAGGAACTCCCTGAACAACCTGCTCATTAAGTCAACGAATTAAGCGGGTGCGTTTGTCAAGCCGAAAGGCATGACAAGCCATTCGAAGAAACCATCCGGGGTTCTGAACGCGGTCTTATCAATGTTGTCTTCAGCCACTCTTAGCTGATGAAACCCGATAGCCAGATCTAGTTGGGAGAAAACCGACGCACCTACAAGCTGATCAAACAAGTCGTCTATTCTTGGAAGTGGGTGCCTATTTTTCTTGGTCAGCTTGTTTAGCTCCCTATAATCAACGCATAGGCGAAGTGAACCATCCTCTTTGGTTGTGAATAATACTAGAGCACCCCATTTAGAAATACTCTGCCTTATAAACCCTTTTTTGAGCAACTCTTTGACTTGCTTGCTAAGCTCTTTTCTCTCCCTTAGATCCATGTGTCTAACGGGTAGAGCTACGGGTTTTGCATTATCAACAAGGTATATGCGGAAGTCTATCTCCCTCTTCGGAGGTAAGCCTTTCACCTCTTCAAACACATCTGAGTATTCACGGACTACTCTAACAGACTACAAGTTTTCAACAGATGCATCAAGAGATTCTAGGTAGCTAAGAATAACAAAATGTATGGGATTACAAGAGATTTCGAGAGTGTTACCGAGGCGAGTCATAAGTCTAACCACTCTTTTTTCACAATCGAGGATGGCACCACAACTGGATTACCAATCGATGCCTAGAATCAACCCATAGCCCGTGAAGCCAAGAACGAAGGCGTTGCATTCAAACCTAATGCCCAAGATAGACACTCTCAAATCCCGATAAATCATTGAAAGATGAGCCAAACCACCAATAGGATTTGAGACTACTATGGGATCCGTAACTAGACTAGTATTTAGGTGCAGTGTTTCAACTAACGAAGCAGATACAAATGAGTGTGAAACGCCAGAATCAAACAAAGTACGAATAAGATGATCAAACAGAAAAACCAAACTTTCAACAGAAATGTTTCTACCTCTCTCTTGTCCTGG
Source organism: Allium sativum (assembly GCA_030737875.1). NCBI lineage: Eukaryota > Viridiplantae > Streptophyta > Magnoliopsida > Asparagales > Amaryllidaceae > Allium > Allium sativum. The sequence goes on from CM060926.1 coordinate 538,756,338, forward strand.
TGCCATGAGAGCATGAACCTGCCCTCTTGCCTGCCCTGGTGCCATGAGAGCCTGAACCTGCCCTCCAGAAGTAGACCTTGTCCTCTGCCCTTTCCCTTGTCTTCTCGGGCAGTCTTTAATCAGATGTCCTGCCTCACCACAGTTGAAACAGCCAGTCTTCTTCTTCTTCCTACAGTCCTTGCTCAGATGGCCTGGTGTTCCACAATTAAAGCACCTTTTCTTTCCTTTGCTATTGTTATCCTTGTTACCTTTCTTAGGTTGCTGCTATGACTTCTTTTAATCCCCTTTCTTTTCCGGTGCCTTATTAGCATTAACGCCTTTCTCCTCTTCATGCATAAGCGCATGTCAACCAGTTTCTCAAAGGTAGCCCCCATAGGAATGTGGGTCATAGCCAACCCACGTAGCGGCTCATTCAAACCTTTAACGAATCTCAGGGCCTTCTTTTCAGGTATGTTCACCAAGTCTAAGCCAAATCTCACCAACTGATTGAACTTGTTGACATACTCCTTTACTGATAAATTCCCCTTCTTCAACACCAAGAACCTCTCCAGGTATAAATTCTCTTCTTCTCGTGAGAGAAATTTCATTTCGAACCTATGCCTGAAATCCATCCATGTCTCCACTGGACGCTCTCCATTCGTGACCTCCCACCAAAATGAGGCTTCGTCCTTCATTATCCAAGCAGCAAATTGGACCTTCCTTCCATCTTCTATCTCGAAGATACCAAACAAATCTTCCACCTCCTTAAGTCAATTTCGGGCTTCAAAAAACGTCTGACTCGTGAAAAGGTTTCCTGCCCATTACCCGAAAGACTTTGCATATCTTCGAAAAAGTATCAACGCGGGGAGGGGGAGGAGTGGCTGCAGCTGGGGGAGGAGGAACGTCTGCTGGGCCTGAGGCGGTGGCCCTAGCCTCCAGATACCTTCTGAACCAGGTTGATATCGGTATCCCCTTAGCACTACACCATATCAGCAATTTCGCAACCCTCCAATGCGGTAATTTGCAACGGCTTAGGGCCGTTGCTAATTTGTAATGGCTTAGAGCCGTTCCAAAGCTCTCTAAATGTACGTTCATCGCGTTCTACTTTCCGCAACGGCCTCAAACCATTCTCAATGCAGTACAAATTCTATACATCCCCCGTTCTCAAACTACTACGCCTATCCTTCTTCACAAAACATGCGGCTGTAAAAAACGCTTTAACCCTAGTCTTTAAAATTTTCAATCCAATTTCCAGATCTAAGATCTAATTTCGATCCAGTTTTCAGATCCAGTGTCGATCTAGTTTGAAGACCCTAATCGCAACCATTTCTGAAATAAGCTTATCGCCTACTCTCGAAATCTGCAGTCGATCGACTCAAGGTGTGCAATTGGATTCGATTTTGGTACGTACTCGTTAGGAATCATTTTTAATGTTTTTTCTGTGATTAGTAGTTGAGTTTAGGAATCCCAATTGCACACTCGTAGACTAGTTTAAGGAGGCACAAGCCGGTCTCATTGTTGACGTTGGATTTGATTATTTTCTTGTGTTATTATTGACAAACTCCAAGCATAATTAGGAATGTTGATTATAGGTTGCTATGGAAGGTTTCAATTGGTGCCAGGTGAGCTGCCTTTTCCACTGCAAGCAACGTACCTTTTCAATTATTATATATGCTCTTATCTACTTATGCTTAGATTCACATTAATATAACCTGTTAAACCATATCTTATGTGAATACTTAATTCTGAAGTACTCATGGTTGATAAAAGCATGTAAATTCATCATGGCCAAAGAAAGTTCAATATTTTCTAAGGTGGTAAAGGAAAAAAATCATAGATGTCTGTCACCTTAAGTTGTTCTTGTTTCAAAATGCCTAATTTTCTCCTCTACTTTTTTATTGCATTAAATTGTCTTACATTAGATTGTCTTTTTGCTAGGTGAGCAGAAGCACGATATTTTATTTGCTTATGTTTCCTGTTAAAGTTTTAAGCAAACAATAAGATATAACTCTTATATTATACCATGTGACTTGGGGATAAATTTAATCATAAATGAATCGAGTTTCCCAACATTCATTTATGTTATATACAATGAAAAGTTTACTTCTTTCTGTAGTTTTGGTGTCGTTTTCTTCATCGAATGCTCTTCTATCGCCGAAAGGAGTGAACTTTGAAGGTATTTTTAAGATTTCTATCATGGGTTTGGTTAGTATTTTTATTACTTTCGGTTGTCATTGAAAAATCAGTGGTATTTTTTTCTCTGATTTCAATTGAGCTTTTTTTTTAGTTCAAGCTTTAATAAGTATTAAAGCAAACTTAAAGGTCCGCATGGTGTTCTTAGTAATTGGGATCATGATTCAGTTGATCCTTGCAGTTGGACTAAGATCAGTTGTTCGCCTGAAAATTTAGTTACAAAAATGTACGTTCTCATTATTTATCATTTTTTTGGGTTTCATTTTTGGAAATAATATGTTGATATTTTGCAAAAATGATGCTTATGCAGAGCGATTCCTAGTCAAAATTTATTAGGTACATTGTCTCCGAGCATTGGCAACTTGACAAACCTTGAGATTGTGTAAGTTCTTATTAGCCATTTTAATGCTGCAGTAACTAAATGCCAAAGCTTTTCCCATGTTATATCATAATACAGGTCTTGATTTTTGGCTAATCTATAGATTCATATTTATTACGTAATTACATATGCTGAAATTAGCTAAGTTACTGAAATTTCTAAACACTTATCTGCACGCCTTGCATTTTCAAAATAAACCTGCTTATGATGTGAAATTAAGCTAATTAATTTTCTTTTAATGTGGTGGAAAAAATCAATACCCAGTTAGTACATGATAATATTTATGTCCACTATGCTTCAATTTGCAATATGTATTGCCAGCCAAGGGACTCTCTAAAGTTTTGACCAACAGCCATGCAAATGCTGATAAAAATAAGAAAAATGGGGTTGCCCATATGACTGCTCAAGGTATGAAATATAAGTTTCAAAATAGACAATCTCGGACGTATACAATTTTGAGTACACCAAGTTTTTGGTATAAAAGTATTGGACTAGTATGTGCTTCAGGTCTATTCCAGTTTCCTATATGCACAATTTTATACATATTGAAGTTTTATTTATATATGTATTAGTCTATATGATTATATATTTAACTTTAAAATAATTATGAGGAACTTCAAATATACATACTACACATTCAAGGTGTACATATTTTTGGAAACATGGACACTTTGCCTTAATTTGTTTTTCATTTTATATCACCTTTGCCATGAATTTGTACACAATGCTGGTCACGCCCTGCCGTTTAAAATTTCAATGCTAGTTTGACTATTGCAAGCTACACGTGCTTTTTAGTGTCTATTGTTTCTGATAAAAGTCATACACCCAAGCATGTATCCTTGATTTATATGTTTTTGTCAATTCACTTCCATGTTGCCTTGATTTATTTGCTTATGCCAGTTCACTTCTAACATGCCCTTGCCATGTTAAAATATGAGCAAGCATTTATGAATTTGAGAAAGCATTCTTGCTTTCATTTAATACCCTGTCCTTTTTATTTTGCTTTGAATTGTTGCACCCAAAATGTCTATTGCACTTTATTTCTTGTTTGATTTGAATCCTTGCTACCTACACATGTTTACTATAAAACAATCTTGCTTTGAATTTCTGCTGGTTGTATCAATATGGGAAAGCATGTTCAATGTGTTTTAGTAGCCTTAAGTTGACATCATTTTGTAAACATAAGCAAGTAAAAATATATTAGCTTAATTTCCTGTACCACATTCTCATTTTATATCTCTTTATGAACCATTAAATGCTTGTACGTGTTTTTTTTGGCCTGATATAATTTTGTATTGCAACGTATGCTTGGTTTTCAAAGAGATGCAGTCTATGAAACTTAATGAAATGCTTGCACATGCTAAATCTTGTAGCTTGTTGACAGGCTAATTTCACATGTAAAAGCATAGGCTTAGGGTTGCCTGTAGCATACAATTTCTTTTGTAAATGGGTTTCATTTTGTGGTAGCTGCACATATGCATGTGCTTCATGTGCATGTTATGCATGCTTGACTTTGTATATAGCTTTTTATTAAACACATATTCATATCTATAAATTTTGAATGCACATATTCTTGTTTTTCTTTACCCTATCACTTTGTATATAGCTAAATTCTAGCCTGGTTGTGATAGGCTATCACTTATTTTTTTACATTGTAGTCTAGTCCAGTTTTGGTTGTCTCCTCGCAACGCTTCAGCCCTGTGTTTATACACTTCCGCCTCGCTGCATTCTTGCACCTGGGCCTTGTATGCGTTAACTTTCTAATTCCATACCTTGTGTAATTGCCATTTAGTGTTGTTTCCGTGTTCGGTTCTCTGCCTAGCCTTGTCCTAGTGCATTATTTCATCTGTTGTTTAGATAACCATTTTTATATCCTTAGTCCTACTTCCTATGCATTACGTGATTGTTGTTCATAAAAAGGTCATTAATGCAGAAAAAAATGATTGAAATCTATTGGTTGTTTATTTGATAGAGAAAAGAAATATATGTTAAACCAAGACTGCAGGACTTAGTAATAATGTTGTAATTTATGATGAAAGGATCCAAATTAGTTATTCTTTTTGCTGTTAATTAGATAATAACATAAGAAATAATTTTGGTGTTTATGACCTTCTGAAATTTTGTTATTTGTGGTGGTTGTTTGTACAGTGGATCTTATACTTGTTTTAATCCAACGCAAGAGAACATGCCTTGGTTTCTTTGCAAAAGAGTTGCTGGTTATCTTTCCCTTGGCGTGCAACAAATAGATGTCAAATGCAAGACTAAAACTAAGGCTTCAATTTTTTTATCCGATCCTAATGAATTTTATATTAATTTTTTATTTTGGGGTCCTGACTAAATAATTTTTAATTTTTTTTATATGCCGACACAGGACAATGTTTTTGTTAATGTTGTTGCATCCATTCACTATCATGCTCTGGCAGACAAGGCAAATGATGCATTTTATAAGCTGAGGAGTACAAGGTTGCAAATCCATGCTTACTATTTGATGGTATGTGATCTTTAATTCTTTGTATCAAATTGTAGCACACTGTGGTGTTCCTTCAAATTTTGGGTGCGTCTATTAACACCCCGTTATTTTCTCTTCACCCCCCACTAACTAGAAAATAAAATATGAACCCCATCATTTGCTCCTCCCACTCCGTTTAATCCAAAAATGCCCTTATTTGAGCGCCGATTTATTTGAACAATACCATATATACTAATGGTTTATTGATTTATTATTTAGATCTTTGCAATTTCAGTATACTGCTAACATACTCAAAATGCATAATGATACACACATCGTTGATAGTACAGTTTTTAAAATTTTAATAATTTTTTAATCATTATTTGTAATTTCTATCTTTATTTTTTTTATAAAAATCATGTACAATGCTGATTATGAATTTAATTATAGTTTGCATTTTAGCATCGAACACCCATATATAGTTGGTATTATTATTTTTTAATCATTTTACAATATTAGACAAGATATTTAATCAGCTGTTAAAGGTTAAATTTGGAAATAAAATTTAAATATTTTAGTCCGGGGGTGAAGAGCAAAAAATGGGATGCGAATAGCCGGGCCTCAAATTTTTTTTGCTATGAAAAAATTGATAAATTTGGTGTATGTGTTGTAATTTGGTGTATGTGCATTTGGTGTATGCATGCGGGTGCATGCAATTGGCAACCTCAGTGACATACTGTTCAAGAACCAAAAAAAAAAAAGTTAACGCATTCACACAGGTTTAAGAAAATAAACATTAAAGAGAACAACTGGCAAAAGATGAGTTTATTTTCTTAGACACTAATACCAATGACATACAGTTCAAGAACCCAAAAAAAAAAAAGTCAACGCATTTACACAGGTTTAAGAAAACAAACAGTAAAGAGAACAACTGGCAAAAGATGAGTTTATTTTCTTAGACACTAATACCAGTGTATAAGTTTAACCAATCTTTTTTAGTTGTGATTGACATTTCAATGTTTCATTACAGTACAATCAATTATTGCAGAGTATATTGAACGAGAAGAAATCAGAATGTTGACAAAGAAGGGAATAGCATAAGTAGAGAAAAAAGAAGGATAAGGATATAGTTAACCATTTGCTAAACAACCAAAAAGTTGGTAGCGGAAGCGCTGAGAATTTCCTAATACATGTTTCCTTTGTACTCAAAGGTAGCTGTTGTATGTGTGTAGTCTTACGACTATATGCCTTGTGTGCTATAAAGTTGTTTTTAATGAAATTAAAATGTATTGTAATCTTATAATATTATTTTGGTTACTGATATTGGACTTTGTAATGCACGGTAAAATTATAACTTTAAAGTTTATTTATATTGAAAATATCGTTTGTTGGCCATTGTATTGAACATGAACTGTTGTGATTTTATATCAAATATGCAAAGATTTGTATTGAATATGAGTTGCAGGAAAAGAGAAACTAGTTTTTTTTTGAAAATTTTCCGTATAGCAACGGCTTAAAACCGTTGTGAAACCTACCTTTGCAACGGACTTAAGCCGTTGCAAAATAATATTTCGCAACGGCTTATGTCCGTTGCAAAATTTTCTTTTGCAACGGCTTAAGTCCGTTGCGAAATTTTTGCAATGCCCTTTTTCGCAACGGCTCAAAGCCGTTGCGAAATGATGTTTATGGTGTAGTGTAGGTATCTCGGGTACCCCAGACATGCTGAAAAGAAAAAGGAAGAGATTCAAAACGGAGAATCAAAGGAAAGATATATGTCTCTTGGGGGTTATGTTTTTAAAACAAACTTTTCTCTTGAAAATACTCTCCTTAAAACCTATTTTTGAAAGTATTTCTTTATAAAATGCTTCTGAAAAACAGTTTTTCAAAATCTCTTATCTGTTCTGGTAACCTTCAGCTTTGATGCCATATGAAACACCCCACGTCCATTAATGTCATTCTCAAAGGGAATGCGTTAACTTTCAAGGACTATTATTGGTGTATATAACAAGACAGATACATATATTGGTACTTGAAAAAAATTAAAAAACTTTTATTTGCAGCGGAGAAATAGTTTGGTTACAACAACATCAAATACCAACAATAAAACCAAGTACACTTAATATCCATCTTGACAAATTATTTTCTGAGTACATAAAGTAAAAAAGCATAACCCCAACATAAGTAGCCATAAAAGAGGTAAGCTGAACTTTACTTTCAGCAATCCAAGCACTTCAAAAAGAGAGAGAAAGAGGTCCAAATCAAGCTCCACTCGCACTAGTCCCACCTAGAGAACCTGGGAGGGGGGGAGGAAGAAAAGAGGCGAAAACAAAGGGGGTCAACCATAAAGTCTGGCGAGTCCAATAACTTTAACAATATAATTATTAAAGTAATTAGGATAAGGCATAAAGTGGTAAAACAAGGAATGATTGTGAAGCAAATGGGCAAGGCAAAACAAACAATAGGAATATGCGGGCGTTAATCGCACTCCTAATCACTATAGGATAATTACTATACTGCACCATTACTAGTCACCCTAAAAGTTTATCCCGCCTACTGAACATAATAATCATAATGGTAGTTTCATGTACCCCTAGCTGTCTTCAAAGGTGCCGCCTGCCCCTATCTCCACTAGTTGTACCCATTACCCCCATGCGATCGGCTCTCTAACTTGTAGATACCTGTGCTAGTCCCATAGTGGGGTGTATCACTCCCCAAAGTGGCAATCCAATACCACTAAAGATGCACGACTTATATTTACATGATGCAAGAACGTCTTACCTACTAGCCAGGGCCCACGCACGCACATGACCCCGTTGGACTTGCGTTGTCACCGCTAACCCATTTTGACCTCTTACAATCAAACCCAGTAAGCGTGTCCCGTCCTCAATCTAATTCGAGCCTACAAAGATACTTAATGGGTTACAGGTTTGAAAAGGGCCCCTATACCTGACACAAGCTTTCCACCTATGCTTGGTCCCCACTAAGATTTCCCACTTAACCCCTTCTTATTCATGTCTTCTTACATGTTTCAATTTGGTTAAGTGTTTCTAATCGTATTTCACATGTCACCCATGTCACCTACTTAACCCCCATGTCCCACCGCCTGTTTATCTTGGTTAAGAGTTACTTAATTCATTATAATTGTAACCTTGTAAGACCTCCCACATTAGACTACCTTTTGCGGTTGCTGGATTTGGCGGGTGGGTCCGGGCAGTCCTATACCGCAAACGAGCCTAACCTCGTGTCTTCATAATTGTTACGCATTTAATTTATGCCTTCGACCTCTCACATTAGACTACCATTTGTGGTTGCTGGATTTGCTAGGCGGGTCCGGGCAGTCTTATACCGCAAACGAGTCTAACCTCGTGTCTTAGACGTTTATGATTACACATAATTATTTCACCCCAATATGAATTAATTATCCCTATTCAAATTGTCAATAATTTCCAAATTAATCTATGTCCGTAATTGTCACCTAAATTATGTCCATACTTTTTAGGTATATAAATTATATGCCTTTAAAGCCATTTTATGCCAATTCACAATTTGTTTAATTAGTATTTTCCCATTGTCCCCACGTCGTTCGTACGTTTAATATGAAATATGTTAGACTGCAAATAGACTAACTCATAAAAAGAAAAGAAACATCACAACTTGCATAACACATAAAATAGATCTAACTTGCGAATAAGAATTATAACATAAGTTTGTATAGCCAATAACTTGCATAGGCAATGGGCATATAGAACATAAATTTGCATAAACTACCATGGATCTAAATATAGATCTAAACATGAAATTGTGAACTTCCATATATGAATATGGGTTTCACCTAAACTTGCATATGTGAATATGGTTTTCACCTAAACTTGCATATGGATTCCTACAAACTTGCATATGAATTTAAACATGTAAACCAATATCACATGTTTTACATATAAACTAGCATATGTATATACTTAATTCATATATCAACTTGTGTATAGTTCGCATATAGACTTGCATAAGATTCGCATACAAACTAGCATATGGTTTACATCCAAACTTGCGTATAAACTGATGTCATAAAATGAATCAAGTTAAACACATGTGATTGGACATGTGGAATAGATCTACTAACATAAGTTAACCAAACTGTCATATGTTCACAAACATATGATAACAAAATTAAGTAATGTCACAACATTCAATAGGCATGTTCTCATAATCCAAATTTATAACTCATCATAATTAGTTTTTAAATTATTTTATGAAAGAAATTGTACTCACAAAGATGGACTAGAGAAAAGAATAATTCGTTTGTCGTTTGTATTAGAATCCTGACTTGCAATTCCTAAGCTTTAAGAAGAAGAACTATTCCAGCAATAGCATGGAGGCCAAGAGATTAATTTAGTTTAGGTTTAAAGCTTGAGTCTATGCGTGCTTATATAGAAGTTTAAACTTATGTGAGTCGTTAGATCATCCTAGAAGCAATCACAACAGTCCAGACTAGATAGAGTTATCAAGAATTGCCACCTATTCCCTACTGACTCAGCAACAGGTCAGAAAAGACTCAGTAACAAGTCAGAATCGTCACCGTTCAGATCTGGCCGAGGGGGTAGGTCGACACTCAAGTCGACCCCCAGGTCGACCCCTAGGTCGACTTGTATAGGGGAGGTCACCCCCCTGGTCGACCTGGCCTGGGGCAGGAAAAATCCTGCCCAGCCTGCTTCTTCATTTGAATTCAAAATTTTGAATTTAATTCCGAGCTGTTTTAATTTATTTAAATTCCGGAAACTTCTGAGGGCCATAACTTCCTCATACGAAGTCCGATTTACAAAAATTTGGACTGTATTCCAAGCAGAATTTCAAGACGATCGCAATGGCATAACCCATTTCCCTTAATTCTTCTCCTAAAAATTAAGTGTTCTTAAAAAAATTTAATTTTAATATTTAAAATTACGGGGTGTTACAAATATAATTACAAAATAAATACAACATTAAAACACAACAACCGAATATAAAATAGTGTTAAATAAACAAAAATGATACCTAAAAAAATATAAAACTGATACCCATGCGCTAAAAAGTTGAACATTAAAATTGCAGAACAAAGAGAAGTCATGAATCACCGATAGAAATTAAAAAACCTAATCGCACAGATGAACTGTAAACTATATTGATTATAGTAACAAAAAAAATTCTGTTAAGGTTGATTTTTGAGATCGATTTCATGATAAATTTTGTTGTTTCTATTGAAGTTTGGGGTTCGATTATACAACATGCCGCGGGTTTGATTTCATTCGATTTCCAGTTGAGATGATTTCGTTAATTTTGATTTGCTGATTTCGTTAATTTCTGTGGATTTAAAATTGGAGAAGAGAAAAGGAGCGATGTGCGGATTTGAAATCGGAGAAGAGAGAAAGGAGCGACGGAATGTTTTATTTAGGGTTACATCCTTTTGGATAAAATTTTAAGTGTGTGTCCTTATGGATAAAATTTAGTGTGCTTTTGTCCTTGTCGTTAATTGTCCCAAAATTTTATCCATAAATTTTAGTGTATTCAGGGTCCACTATAATTCCACAACTTATACTAAAATCTGTCCTTATAGACAAAATTTTAACCTTTTGTCCTTTTGGAACAACTTTTTATTCATTTTCTCCTCGAGAGTATTTTCCTAATTTGTGATTTTTTTTAAGGAGAAGTTTTCAGGTATTGAGATTGAAATTAAGGAATATACCTTAATTTTCACTTCTAATTAGTTTGGATTTTCAGGTATTGAGATTGAAACAGTGGGTCTGTTCGTAAATCCCTTTCTTTCTTTGCTACATTCCATACACCCAAATTCTGACTTCTTAGCTTGGATCGTTTATTTTCAAGCTAAATTCGATGTGTTTATTTTCAAGCTAAATTCCATGTGCTATTTCACATTTTTATACACCACAAATCTTCAGCGATTTTTGTTTTTGATTATTTTTATATTTGTAGTGCCACAAAACCAACTACACAAAATGCCACAATTTGGGTCTACCCTTGCTGCTATATATTTTCTAAATTGACGCAATATAATGCTAAAAAAAGATAGTGCATTATCTGGCAAAGCTTTTGCAATATAATGGCATGGGCTGAAATTCTGCTGAGGGGAGGAAACTGTATCTAGTATTAAGGAATAGCGGGTTGATCATGTGAACTAGTTAGGCATTTCCATTTGATGTATTGCTATTGACACACCAACTATTATCAAGGGGGAGTCATTTTTTAAAAACACTCCAATATTTGAAAAATTATTAAAGAGCTACACAAACATATTATTTCACACTACTCAATATTCCTGCATTGTCCCTTCAAACCAGATTTAAAAAAACATATTCGACATGGGAAACCGAATTAAAATTAGCAGTTCGTCACCACTGCACCAAATACAACACGTAATCAATTATTTATGTATTCGGCCGTGATATGTCGAAAATTAATAATCATTTTGGTGCATTTCTTTTGTAATTATAAAATTCGGCATATTTATTTTGATCAAAAAAAAATTCGATCTTATTCCTTCGAAAACGCTAATATTTTTCATTCATGTTCTTTTGTTAGGGTTTGATTTCTCCACAACTAATGGCTTGGATTAACCACTAAAAATGAGATTAATGAACAGAAGAGTGAAATTAAGCCTAAATGGACAATAAGGTAAAATTATCTTTATTTGTTAAGGGACTACTTTCTTCATTGGTACTCCCCTTTGCAGTTTTGTTTTTAAAAAAAAATGGTCCCCCCTTAACAATATTTGGAGTGTCAATAACAATACCCATAATATTGCTAGGTTCACCATGCTATTGGATTTGCCACATTCTCGGCAAACCCAAGGAAAAATAAAATATAACATCAATTTCTCCACATTACTATATTATCTAACCATCCATCGATCAAATCTGAGTTTTTTTTTCCTTTTTGGAGTTAGGTGCTTAGATAATATAGAGCATGCTGTATGTCAATATATATTTAAATCACACATTGCAAGTTTCAAAATAATGCAAGTTTCAAATTAATGACCTATTGCTTCATAGTCAAAGTACTTAAAAAGTATGACAGTGGTGCTAGTTACAAATTTGAGGATTTGATACAAAGTAAAATAACTTGTAATATATTTGCATAAGGCCTATAAAAAAATCGATTGTGTCTCCTAAAGGATATGAGGATTTTGAATCAACTTCTAGTAAAAAAAATGTCGTGTTGAGGTGGTTGAAAAAAATTATATGACACTTAAGAAAAGACAAATAATGTAACAAGCATTACAGATGTTGAATTCATTCATAGTATTAATTTTCGGCAACCGAACATAGACGGGCTAATAATACCAATAGCACATGAATATGAAATCAAATTCAATACAAATTCTCAAACGTTTTTTTTAATTTTTTTGGCAAGACCGACCGATTTTTATAGTGGTCGTACCTTTGTATATAAAAAAGAAAACAAGTAATCTATACGTGCACAATATAACTAAGCTGAGTTTATAATATCCATACCACTTAAACATGAAAAAAACAGGCGTGTAGCTACACTGCCAACATAACTAAGAGAATATCATCCCCATTAGGAGAGGTGACATGCCCTCTAAAACAAGGGGCAAGAGTGTTATTCCTCAACAGGACATGTACCATGACCAAAAATTTTAGGAACAACGTAAGCAACAAAGTCAGTAAAAATAGGAGCAAGCCTAGGGAATAACAAAAAATCTCACTGGAATAAATTTTAGATTTATCCTAAGAACTAGCCAACTAGGATCTTTCGATTTCAGTCACCCATGGTCCCCTCAATGGCTGCAGAAAATTCGCCATCTAATACCAAATAATACAGGCAACGCTATTCGCCCACTTTCCTAGAGACGAAGCGATAGAAACATTTCCGCTTGGGATTATATCACATGTCAAATGGGGAGTGCACATAGGATTCCTCATCATGCATCCATAAACAGTTGGGATAAACAGGATGAACGGAAGAGCCAGTGGAACAAACATCAACATAGGAGATAACCTTGCCCTTGTCCAACAAAAAACCATGGAATCTGCGGATAGAAGAACATAAGGCACAAGGGGGATGGAGATTATCCCAGCTGTCATAGGAATAGGGGTAGAGTGGAAGAACAACCAACCTTCGGGACCCAACAACAAGAAGGAAGCTTAGGCAATGGAACCTTAATCGTGGAGGAGCAGAGGGATAGAGCTTGCAAGAGGAAACAAAGATGATAAACAGAGTAATGGGTGGAACATAACTTTAGGGTCCAACTATAATGCACTAGGACTTCTACAACAACCCCAGGAGCAATTTTGATTTTAGCAGAAAAAGGCAGTAGGTTATCTCGTATATTTCAATTTATGCTTTAAAATAAACTAGTTTCTCACCGGTTGTAACACCCTGCATTTTTATTAAGTAATAAAATAAATTTTAAAAAACGTTTAGAATTTGGTCACGGAATTAGCATCATTGCATTCATGATGATTTTCTGATCAATTTAGACCTATGATTTGCAGGAAACGGATTTAAAATGAAAAAGATACCTTTAAAATAAAATACTATATCAAACATGAAAAGAAGGTATAAGAAAAGAACAATGACCATCATTGTTTCTAATTTTGTTAACAAAATCCTATGTACCTAAGTTGGTAAAAACATGGTTCTCCCAAGTGAGTGGCGCAGGTTTGAGTCATGCTGTCGCCATATTTTTATTTTAAGGAACTGGTAGAATAATATATATTCTAATAGGAAAATATGTATAAATGCACATATAAGAAAAATTTCACATAAAAGTGAGTATAAATATGCATATGTAAATATATGCATATGTATGTGCAAAAATATATACATATAAAAGAGAAATCCAAAATAAACATGCAATCAATGAAAATACATAAGAAATAAATAACAACATAACGTCGTTTAAATTTTGAAAATGATATAAAAGTTGCACATATATATATGCGCACAAATTTGAATGTTGAAATAAGATGTACAAGATAAGAGTAGAAAATAATTAATGCATAATAAATGGAAAATGAACAAAGAAATTAACTGCCTTTGTAACTAGAGTGCATTAAAAGGAATAAAACATCTAATTGATGGCAGTATTAATTGCATTAATTAACGGGCAAGGAATTGAAAGATTGCATGCATATATACACGCATAAATTTGAAATTCAAACTTAGTAATGGTGTATAAAAGGCATAAGATAAATCAAAGGAAGAAAAAGAAGCAAATAATCAAACATTTAATAAAAACGTTAAGTACATCAACTAATGTCGCGCCTGGACCAAGATGGGTTAACCCAAGTTATGCCTGGGTCGACCTGTGGGTCAATCCAGGGAGAGCCCAAATCTGTTTTTGTGACGTGGCTTTTCTGATGTCTGCGGTTCGGATTCTAAGGGATTAAATCCGATAGTTCAGACTTTCTCGTACAACTATAAATAGACTAGGAGGGCCTAGCCTAAATCTCATATTTTCTTAGGTGCTGCCTAAGCTCTGCCATTCTCTTCTTCCTCCAAATCTTTTCAGAAAATTAGAATATTAGTTTTAGGAAAATTTGATTCAAGATTTAAAGATAAAAGAATGTAAATATACAAATAGGTGTTTAGAATTCTAATCAATGTGAGGTAAATTCTTGAATCTAATTTATTTAGGTTTCTCTTCATTTTTCCCTCGTCTTGAGCAATAAATTTGTGAATCCGTGGATATTTTTGACAATAGATTCAGTTCGGGATGTCACATAACAACAAATATGGATCAGATTCATGGATTGGAAAGTAGTTAGGTGAGTGAATCTGAATTATACCATTTTAAATAATGTTATATTTGTCGTTTGCATTCACCATTATTTTTATTCTTTTAAACAGTTGATAAGTATGAAAAATTGGTATTAAAACTGTTTAGGACATGTTAAAAAGAATACTATTGTATATAGAGTCATCCTAAGAACCTGTTAATTGGATATTATAAATCAAGTTACAATGAAATTACGAATAATTATGGTAATTGGGGTTAAATCTGCTGAGAACATTTCTATCATATCAGCTTGTTTCCATTAAAAATTTGTTTGAATAAGAAATTACTATAAATGCTGTAATTATGGAATTTATGATAAACCGAACATTTTCTTAAGAATATTATTATGCCAAAAGATTACACATAGAATTACAGCAAAATTTGGTAGAATAAATATGCCTAAATTGGATGGAGAACTTATAATAATTAGTAATTGTAAATAACTGCACAAAGACACGAGGTTAAGTTCAATTGTAGAAGTCTGCATGGAACCGCCTGGCAAATCCAACATCCACAAGTGGTCAGCTTAATGTGAGAGGTCTAGTGCATTAACATACATATATGAATATATGTATATA
This sequence comes from Allium sativum, assembly GCA_030737875.1. NCBI lineage: Eukaryota > Viridiplantae > Streptophyta > Magnoliopsida > Asparagales > Amaryllidaceae > Allium > Allium sativum. The sequence continues at coordinate 538,771,712 of CM060926.1, forward strand.
ACAGGAAATAAATAAATGACACTAAACGTAATTAATGGAAATGAAGGAATGTTACAATAGTATAAGAATTGGAATGAACGAGGAATGATGATAACCTATTATGATTAAGTATGAATGAAAGAATGGAAGATAATAGGAAGGCTTGTCCTAAGGACAAGTGGAAATTATAACGTAGGTTATAATAAATGGAAATATACTTATTGAGTAACCTTAGTTATAAGAACTAAGTAAATAACAACAAGAGGTTGTATTAAAACCAAGTCATGGTTAATGAAAAAGAATGAAGTAGGCTTATTATTAGTAGACTTATAAAAGAAAATTATGAAGTCTAATAAAATAAATTAATAGTAAGCGAAAGCCTGCTCAAGCAGCATATGACTGAATGAAGTAAGAAGACTACTGGAATGAAATAAGTTATAATTAATTATAAATTAAGTAATATGTTAAATGGAAACCTGGTAATTGTGATAGGATTTACTTGATGACACATTAAGTAGAACATGTTATTGTAACCTAAAATCGAACGATGAATGACAGGGAAATAATGTAAGAAGATTATAAATTACAGACCTTGAATTATCAAGAGAATAACATGTTATGGGTTTATTAATGAACTTAAATGGGATAAGTCATATCACTGAATCAATAAGTGAGAGGGGTCCATTCCTTATAGATATAAGGGGTCGGAGAGAACTTGGTAACTTGAATAAGAAGTTAATATGATTGGAAATAACCAAGTTAACTGGAAATAGGATGAGGTAGAGCAAGCGCGTACTTAAAAATTTAGACATAGAGTCCAACAACATGTTAGCATGATGCACTAAGACCAATCCGCACGTCCGAAGGTAAAGAACCCAATAGTGTAGATCATCGTGGTGTATATAAGCAAGAGAGGAGCACGCCCATTTGATTATTCTATTGATATTCTACTTGCTGGCTTTGTGGGGCTAGAAGGAAGCACGCAGCTTTCGAGGGACATGGTGGGTTACTTTGTGGTGGTCCTCTGTGCGGTGGCAGCAATCAAGCTGTACTCGCAGAGGTGGGTCTACGCGAAACCACCTAGTGAGTATACCTTGACTGCAACGGTAGTTTGGCAGTCAAAAGGATGTTGGGTGGCACTGGGGTGATTTGACGAGTTGCCTATGGAGAGGCTGGTCAGGACCATATAAAGGATAATAATCATCGGGTACCTATCGTCGGTAGTCGGTGCAACGCGGAAAGACTAGAGCTAAACCTATAGACCATCGATCTTTCACTATTCGAGACTTGGATGTAAATTTTTTCTATGGGCACATCACTTAGCTCTTGATGGATTTCTTTTCACTAGTTGAGGGAGAGGTCAAGGTGGGATCATAGCCACCGTAGAAATGCAGACCGTAGTTTAGATATATGTACTTTAGGCTACAGATATGGAAAAGCTCTCTACCGAGTTCCATGCATTCAGATGCAACCCTATTACGAAACTTGGGGTACAGTAGACTATACATACATGTGAGGATACATGCACGCCGCACCGAGTGGTGTATCGTAGACGCTAGGGCATTAATCCATGTTAAGTTCGAGCTTGGCCGAGGAATTTCGGATACGACAGTCCGTACGCTTATGTAGCATGACGATGGTAGTTTTGTGCAGAACGTGGCGTAGTTTTATAGAGATCCGTATGTCTCTCTGGCGTAGGATGAGAGTTGCATACGCTTCCGTGGCATGGCGGCGTAGACCGTGCAAGAAGGGTATATTCGAGGTAGGTACATATATGTTATATTAGAATAATCTACTAGGAGGTAGATGGCTATAACATGTGTGTAAATCCTTGAGTGTTATTAACCCAAACATTCTAATAAGTAAGTAACATAACTGAATAGTATTGTAGGGTTATTTCAGAATGTGTAATTTAGTCTAATCACCAGAACTTGTGTTCTAACCCCCTCCTCATAACATACTCGCAGGTTGGGTTTGTGGCAGAGATATGGTAGCTTTAAATACTGTTTAGGCCGTATATTACCTTGATAAGGCTATATTTGATTATATTATATGAGATGTTTTTTGAGCTCTGATATATTTTATATCACTGTATTTTCTGTAGGATACCAGACAAGCCAATTCGAGTTTCAATAGATTGGAATTTTGAAAAAAAAACGGTTTGTCAGAATTCGGGTTGTTACACGGGCAGCCGTTCTACCATCAAAACATCTCAACTTACTAATGTGGCATGCAAGCAAATTCACACTATTCAGCGGTTAAAGGGAAAACATAATTTAAGAAAAGTAGGTCCATATAGGGATATATATATGTATATATATAATTTTCAAAAATATATATATGTGTGTATATATATAACACCTGCCATCTAATACTTGAGATATGAAGAAGCCCAGGTTTAAAAAAATAACAATAAATAAATATATGAAAATGTCCCTTTGATTGCTCAAAGCGCTCATAATACAATATTTATTATAACATTCAAACCCACAAGTTTAAAAAAAAGACTCCAAAACTCCTAAAATAGCCAGTGATTGCCTCCAGTACGTCTTCACAATATTTATTTGCAAAAGACCTAAAAAATCTTTAATCGTACTCTGAACCGCTCAACTGAGAACTTGAGAGTTGGAAAAAACAAAAACTTTGAGTCAAAAAAAATAACATAGTGTGATTAATATGCTGTTAGGTATAGATGATCTATTCGTTAACCAGAATTTGACGAATTTTAACATCTTTAAATTAGGATCTAGGCAAAAAACTGTAAATCAAAATCAAGTTAGGTTAGGGTTTCATACTTGCGACATCGAATCCATGAGAACCAGATTAATCTCGAAATTGAAAAGTGGACTGAAGCACCAAATCGATAGCATGACAAGGCTCCATGCCTCTAGATGTATCCACACGAACGGACTTCATCTTCGATCAAATTGAAGATGAAGAAGGAATTGATGTACTAACTGACATGGCATTATGGTTAGGTTTCCGATTTTTTAAAGAGGTATCATATTCATCAATTTGGTATTCGTATATCGCTAAAACATAAAGGAAAGTTGACCCCTTTTTTATAATATAAGCCTTAACCAAATAATAGGAACCAACCGATACGCCGATTCTAACGTCAAAATAAAATACCAATTGGCTAATATTTTATTTATCCAAAGAATAATTTTATCCCTTGTACCATTCTAAGTGTGTGACGCTTTAGGTTATTACAACGTTGGCAATGATTTTAAATTGTATTTAAAATCATAAACAGTGATTGACATCTAGTAATACGCCACTGCAACCCAAGTTATAATGATATCAACGATTCGATACAACCTTTTCTGTGACCAGTGTTTCAATGTAATAAAATCCTTTTAACCATTATATCCAAGATTAAACTCGAGATATGGAATGTATCATCTTCTTTATAATTTAGTCATTTATCCTGATCGATGAGTAGACTATATATAACAAATCAATATTTGAGCACGGCCATGCATTTCGTAGTCTCACTCAATCAAGAGGCCCATTGATATCTCTACTTATATCATAGGGTTAAATTCCATCTAGAACATTCATAATTTTCAATCTATTCGATATGTATCCAATAATCACCGTTATTATCTACTCGGTTAAAAGTAACTTTTGGTGATATCAAAACATAAATATCCTCGAATAAAATTAAAATGATTTCGGGTTTGAGGACCATTACATCATTATCACTATGTAAATAACTTATGATACTATTGATAATATTCCATGTAGTTTTCTCATGGTGGGTCAGCCTAATACGTTATTCTCCAGTATGTATTTATGTATTGACATTATTATCGCATATATTAACAATCAATGATATATGATCATCAATCAATCAACATACTAGTCTAAATGTTTTATTGTTGTAACAGCCTGCATTTTACGTATCGGAAGATCGTAAAATAATTTTATTTTATTCCTTGAGGTTTGGATCATTCTCATATCTTAGTATGTTGCTTATAGGGATGTGAGGCATGTCCATAATTTTTACCGATTTTGTTGGTGACCATTTTATCCTTATCAGTCTTGTATAGGGAATAACTTTTGACTCAGCTCGAATCAGAGGATGAGACCTATGCCATTGGAAATGAATTGATGATTTCCTTTCCGTAGAATGGTTATATTAAATATTTGGCTCAGCAGTTTGGGAGGAATCGATGTTTAAAGGTTTTTCAGTTGGCTGTTCAGGTTTGGAGAGCCACAATGGGCTCATTTGGGAAGGCCCATTAGTGGGCTGGTGGAAACTATAAATAAGGGGTGAGGGATATGGGAAATAGTTTAGTTTCCCCATTCTCTCATTTTGTAGCTTTGTGTTCCTCCTTCCTGTAACACCCCGTGTATTCTATAACAGTGAAATTCACAAATTAAAGTATAACTAATTTCAAATCAAAGAATTAAGGGAAACGGGATACACCATTGCGTTCGTCTCGGAATTCTGCTTGGGATAGAGTCCGAGTTTGCGTAAAACGGACTCCGTATGAGGGATATATGGCCTCCGGAAGTTTCAGAATTCAGTTTAAAATTCAAACAGATAGAAACAGCTCAGAACAAATTCAAATTTCAAAAAAAAAAAAAAAAAAATCGGGCCAGATTGGGCAGGGCGGGAATTTTCCCGCCCAAGGCACCCAGGTCGACTGGGCAGTCGACCTGGGTGTCGACTGGGGTGTCGACCTGGCCCCTGAGCCAGGTCGAACCCAGCCCCTCCTGGCTGGCCTGGTCTGTGCTTGGCCGAATTTCTGAGCCTTGCCTTGTCACTTGGGCTAGGTGTCAGCTCATGATTGGTCTCTCATTCAAACGAACGGCTAATATTAATCCAAGCTCCATCGACGGTCCTAATCAATTCACAAACTCTATAAAAAGGACCTAAGACTCCACCTAATTCATACAAATAAAAATGAGAACGAGACCGTCATGCTGCTGAGGAGAGACTTGGAGTAGCCTTCAAAATTGAGAGACGATTAGGAGACAATTCAAAAGCTTAAAGCAACGACAACTAAATCAAAACAACGCCTACAACAAAGGATAGCATCTCCAAATTCAGAATTCAGAAACCTGAATTGAAGATTCGTCATACGTTGTAAGTAGAGTGCTATTCCGATGTGAATGAATAATTGTGTTTTGATTTGTGTAAAATGAGAAATGGAATTGTACTTAATTTGTGGTGATAATAATTCATAATTGTATGTTTCTATGATTCTAATCGATTTGGGATGTTGTGGTATAACGATGTTAGACCTATTGGATATTTGCAAGTACGTGATTCATGTTGAAAGTTAACAACTATATGTTTGTGGTAGTTTATCACAACACCTACTGGATAATTGCAAGTATATGATTCATGTTGAAAGTTAACGATTATATGTTTGTGGTAGTTTATTTGAGATTCATGCAAGTATATGGTTCACTATTATGCCAACATGGTGTATATTTTTTATAATCACTTTTACTGTAGTTGGATCCATTTGGGTATTATGACTCATATGAATTTATGTTGGAATTGGCATCATGAGTCAAGTGTAAAACCATACTTTTGTATTAGAGACAAAAGTAAGCATCTTTGTGAACTTGTGTTGACTCTATGAACATGACTAAACTATGTTTGGTGTTATGCCTAATTGAAAACATGTTTTAGGCCTATGTTGTTATCAAAATCATATGATAATATATGTGACAAATAATTAAGTTAGATTTACATTCCAATTGCAAGTTTATATGAATAGATTAAAAGACCATGATTCATGTTTAGGTATGTTAATGCCATGATTATATGCTATTACAATGCAAGTTCACAAGTGCCTAATTCATGTTAATTAGATCGTTATGTTGCAAGTTCATGCGTTCACACTCCCCTTTTTATGTTACTTAGAATATATAAACACCATGTTTTAAGCCTCCCCTTTTTCATGTGGCTAAGTTGGGCTTAAATGTTAAGCCCAACATATGTTATATTATAGCGAAAGTATAAAACGGGGGTAGTGACGTTGGGTTAAAAATATAAAACATATGTGTTGGCATGTTTGACGCATGCCAACGACCTTGAAAACATTTAAGTGGTATAAATTAATTTGACCCAATAAAGATGAATTTGAATAATGGGCCGCAAATATTTACATATAAAAAGAATAGAGACAAAATATGTAAACTTAGAAAATACGATGTGTTTAACCCGAGGTTGGATTGAGTTGTGATGTAAACCTGCCCGGAACCGCCCGGCTGTCCAGTAGTCACAACAGTACCTATCCAATGTGGGTGGTTAAACACTGAGCCCAATAAAGACCCAAGGTTAGACTGAGTTGTAACGTAAGACTACCCGGAACCAACCGGCAACAGGCAGTCACAACAATACCTGTCTAATGTGAGAGGTCGAGGCTTTAATAAGACAATTAAGGCTGAGTCAGGATTGATAGGATTAAGTAAATTGAATTAATACTTAATCAAATTGAACATGCTAAACTATACAGACTGATTGGGGGTTAGGTTTACAAAACACTTAACCAACTTAGCATGTTGGCTAGAAATAGAAAACCTAGTAGCGGGGGACCCTTTTCAGCAGTAACTCTACAAGGTGTATCAGGATACCCTGAACTAGGCAGGGTGGGGCACGATTACTGGGCTGACTGTAAGAGGTCAAATCGACGGCGGTGGTGCAGCAGTGTAGGTTCTAACGGGGTGCGGGCGTGCACACACTCCGGTGCAGAAAAATTAGGCACTGGGCACCAGTAGTATACCTGTGCATTCTAGAATTGTGTCGGGCCGCCACCATGGGACTTGATACACCCCATGGTGGGAACATCATAGGTAACTACAACAACGGGGGCCGTAAGACACATGTAACCATGCGAGTAGGAGCCGATCATCAGAAATGGATCACTTCACCCTGAATTATGGGGTGCCTGTTGGGAACTAGTTTGTATGGGTACAGAGATTAATATGGGGTACGATAGTACATTCGACTCTAGACAACTTAACTTAGCTTATAGTGCTTTCCCATTTCCAGTTTATACTTATCATGCTCATTTCTATATTCATAGACTGAATAGTCCTAGACTTACTCAGGCTTCATGTCTGACTCTACTTTTCTTTTGTCTTCTTTTCTTTCGTTCCCCCCCAGGTCCACAGGGAGGGAATACCGCAGCTTGACTAGTTTTCACATCCAGCTTGAAGAGAAAGAATGTATTGCTTGGATCTTTTTCGTTTTGGACTATGGCTTTGGACAGCAGTTACGGGACTTATGCAGTTTACTTATGTTTTTATGCTTCTTTAAATAATGAAATCAAGATAGTTACGAAAATGTAATGTTTTTCGGAGTATTGTAAGACAATTATGGCATGGTTTGTGTAACATGTATTTTGATGAAATAAAAAGTTGCTGTTGTTTTCCGCTGTTTTAAAAATATGTGTACTTATATCTGTCTTGTGTATCTGTGACTTATACTTATAAACCTCCACCAAAATTAGGGCATTCCCTTCGAGAGTGACCCTAACGGAGGTGGGGTGTTTCACTTGGTATCAGAGCATAGGTTTACCAGATAAGATAAAAAGTTTTGAAAATTCATTTCCAAAAAGAAAATTTAAAGAAGCATTTTTAAAGATAAAATGTTATTTTATTTTAAAAAGGCATAGTCCCCCAAAGCCATAGGTACTATCTTTTATCCTTCGTTTTGAATTTATCCTTTTTGTTTCAGCATGTCCGAAGAACTTAACTTGCCAGAGGGTATACCAATACCTGGTTGGTTCAGACGGTTCTTAGAAGCAAGGGCCAATCAGCCAGGTCCCACTGTTCCTCCTCCCCCAGCTGCGGGAAATCATCCAGCTACAGCAGCACCTCTTCCTCCACCTCCTCCACGGGGTAATACTTTTGCTAAGATATGTAAAGATTTTAAAGCTATGGGAGGAAAGGACTTTCATGGAACCGAGTCCTTCGTGGCAGCTAGGAATTGGCTAAAGGAAACCGAGGACTTATTCGTCATCTTTGAGGTAGAAGATAGGCAGAAGGTACAACTGGCAATATGGCTACTTAAAGGCGAGGCTTCCTACTGGTGGGAAGTCACCAATGCAGAAAGACCAGTGGAAACATGGGAGGACTTTAGGGCAAGATTTGAGGCTAAATTTCTCTCAGAAGCTGAAAGGAGTCTTCAGTTGGAAAAATTCTTATTTCTTAAGCAAGGGAATATGACAGTCAAAGAGTATGTTAATCAGTTCGATCAGCTGGCTAGGTTCGGACTGGACCTAGTCAACACTCCGCACAAGTAGGCTCTCCGCTTTGTCAAAGGATTGAATGAGCCATTACACAGTTTGGCCATGACCCATATACCCATGGGAGCTACGTATGAAAGGTTGGTGCAGATGGCATTGCTGAACGAAGAGGATAAGGGCAAGAAGGAGACAAAGGTAGAAAGCTCTCAAGGGAAGAAAGAGGGTTTACAGCCTAAGAAGACAGACTTTAAGAAGGACAGGAAAGACAACAAAGAGAAGAGGAAGTGTAATTCCCGTGGTAAAGTGGGGCACTTAGTGAAAGATTGCCGAAAAAAGAAGGGCAAGATGAATGGTGGGTGCTTTTCTTGCGGTGAGACAGGCCACATGGCTAAGGATTGCCCAAAGAAACGAGGGCAGGGGAAGAGGGCTGGATCCACCTCAGGGGCACAGGTTCATGTTCTAGAAGCGCCACCTCTGCAACAGCGAGGTGTAAATACTTCTGTAGAAAGTGTAGTTTATCTTTATGATCACCCAGTTCGCACTTTATTTGATTATGGCGCACCACACTCCTTTATCTCGTCTGCTTTAGTAGAATCTCTGCACCTAGAAACTAGTATGGTAGAGGACCCCTTAATTGTTTCAAATCCAATCTGGGGCCCGACCCATTTGTCTATGATCTGTGTGGGATTGAAAATTTCTATTCTAAGCGTAGAATTTAGATGTAGTGCCTTTGTTTTGGGCTTCTCGGGATATGGTTTGATTTAGGGCATGGATTGGCTATCCAGTAATGGTGCCATCCTTGATTGTGAAAAAAGGGTGGTTAGGCTTCTGACCCAACTCGGTAACACTCTGGAAATTACTTGTAATCCCTCGTATGCGGTTATGCTTAGTTATCTTGAATCGCTAGATGCTTCTGTTGAGAGTTTGCAATCGGTTAGGGTGGTCCGGGAATATCCGGATGTCTTCGAAGAGGTGAAGGGCTTACCTCCGAAGCAGGAGATAGACTTCCGCATATATCTTATAGATAATGCAAAGCCAGTTGCGTTGCCCGTTAGACACATGTCTCCACGGGAAAGGAAAGAGCTCAGTAAACAAATGAAAGAGCTTCTAGAGAAGGGGTTCATTAGAAGGAGCATTTCAGAATGGGGCACTCCATTGGTGTTCACCACAAAGGCGGATGGTTCACTCCGTCTATGTGTTGACTATAGGGAGCTCAACAGGCTAACGAAAAAGAATAGGCACCCTCTCCCCAGAATTGACGATCTGTTTGATTAGCTTGTAGGAGCGCATGCTTTCTCCCAACTCGATTTAGCGACCGGATTTCATCAGCTAAGGGTAGCTGTAGATAGCATCGATAAGACTGCATTCAGAACCCCAGACGGCTTCTTTGAATGGCTTGTCATGCCTTTTGGCTTGACAAACGCACCCGCTTACTTCGTGGACCTGATGAGTAGGGTGTTCAGAGAATTCCTCAATAAGTTCGTAGTGGTCTTCGTAGACGATATCTTGATCTTCTCAAAGAGTGAAGAGGAACATGCTCAGCACCTAAGGGCAATCATGGAAACTCTGCGAGTCCATCAGCTAAAAGCCAAATTCTCCAAGTGCCACTTTTGGAGAGAGGAAGTGAGGTTCCTTAGGCACATAGTATCCAAAGAAGGGTTAGCTGTGGACCCTGCTAAGGTAGTAGCGGTATAGGATTGGAAGACACCAAGGAATGCAACAGAAGTCCAAAGCTTCCTCGGGCTAGTAGGTTTCTATTGGAAATTCATCAGAGACTTTGCAAAAATATCAGCTCCACTCATGAGGCTGGCAAAGAAGAATCTAGTGTTCAATTGGGACTTGGATTGCGAGTTTGCTTTCCAACGACTAAAAAGGGCTCTTACAACGGCCCCAGTTCTGACGTTGCCAGATGGAAGCAAGATGTTCACAGTTTATACAGATGCATGTGGGACCGGACTAGGCGCTGTCTTAATGCAAGAAGGAAGGGTAGTAGCTTATGGCGGGAGACAGTTGAAAGTGCACGAAAAGAACTACCCGACCCACGATCTTGAGTTGGCTGCCATCGTCTTTGCGCTTAAGTCTTAGCTCCACTATCTCCTAGGTGAGAAGTTCGAACTTTACACTGACCATAAATCGTTGAAATATCTCTTCTCGTAGAAGGACCTTAACTTGAGGCAACAAAGATGAATGGAGTTTCTTGCCTCGTACGATTTCGAGATCTCCTATACTCCGGGAAAAGGCAACGTAGTGGCAGACGCGTTGAGCCGAAAGAAACTGACCCTAAGCCCGCTGTTTGTTGAAAGGAAAAGCCTAGAGTTTATAGCCAGCTTTGACTTTAGGCCCTCCTCCGATTTTGTACCAGGTTTGCTAGCATCTCTCGAAGTACGCCCGACTTTAGTGGACTCAATAGGGACAGCACAACGCGAAGACCCTCAGCTTGTGGAAACGATTGATAGGCTAATTAGGGGTGAGACTTCAAGTCACCTCAACAGATACTCCATCGAAGATAAGGGTTGGCTAAGGCGAGACGGAAGACTATGCGTCCCACAGACAAGGTATTTAGTAAAGAAGGTCCTCGAGGAAGCACATCACTCCAAGATGACGATACATCCAGGCGGAGATAAAATGTACAAGGACATAAAGAGAACTTTCTTTTGGAGCGGCATGAAGAAGGACGTGGCAGATTTCGTTTTTAAGTGTGTGATTTGCCAACAGGTTAAGGCGGACCAGAAGAAGCCTGCCGGTCTGCTCCATCCTCTAGAGGTCCCGCAATGGAAGTGGGATAGCATCTCAATGGATTTCATTGATGGGCTGCCTAGGTCTAGAAGAGGCAACACTGGCATTTGGGTAATAGTGGATAGGCTTACTAAAAGCGCCCACTTTTTACCTGTCAAGAGTAAAAGAATTGCCTCGTCCCTAGCATCTCTTTATCTCAAGGAAATTGTTCGACTCCATGGAATACCCTCTAGCATTGTTAGTGACCGAGACCCTATCTTCACAAGTGAGTTTTGGCGGAGTCTGCAAGAAGCAGTAGGCACACAGTTATGCTTGAGCAAAGCCTATCATCCCCAAACTGACGGCCAGACAAAAAGAGTGAACAGAGTTTTGGAGGACCTTTTAAGACTGTGCGTCCTTGACTCGGAGGGACATGGGAAGACCATCTTCCTTTGGTGGAATTTGCCTACAACAACAGCTACCAAGCCACCATCGGAATGGCGCCCTTCAAGGCTTTATATGGAAGACCGTGCCGATCGCCCACTTGTTGGTGGGAGTCTACTGACAAGCTCATACTTGGACCAGATATGATCCGAGAGACTTCAGAAAAAGTAGACTTAATACGGAGAAGAATGAAGACAGCCCAAGACAGACAAAAATCCTAGGCCGACAAGAGGAGGACCGACCTTGAATTTGAGGTTGGAGACAGGGTTTTTCTTAAGGTATCCCCTCTAAGGAACGTTGTTCGTTTTGGAACCACTGGAAAGCTGGCACCGAGATTTATAGGACCATTTCCTATCATCGAGAAAATTGGGAAAATGGCCTATAGATTAGACCTACCCGAAAAACTAGATGGAGTTCACAACGTCTTTCACGTTTCGCACCTCCGAAAATGTCTACATGAATCTGCTGAAGTGGTAGAGCCAAATATCCTAGAAGAAGCTGAAGTGGAACGCGAAGCAACCGTGAGGAAAGTTCCAACCCGCATATTAGGAATAGAAGTGAAAAAGCTACGCAACTGCGAAGTCAAGCTCGTCAAAGTTCAGTGGAGCGACGCCGAGGGAGACGCAACTTGGGAAACTGAAGCTAGAATACGCGCAGCCTACCCTTTTCTTTTCGAGGGTACATCTTTGATCTTTCTTTTTCCTTAAGTTGCACTTTTATCTATCTTTTTAGATATATCTCCTCGACCTTATCTTTTAGGTAGAAACCCTTTGGATGAAAACATGTAATTAAAACATGTTATGGATGATGGTTGCAAGTGGTTGCAAGTGATTGCTAGTGGTTGCTCGTGGTTGCATATACACACAATCTAGGTATTAGATCGGTTCAGTCACCTCATATTGCATATGCATATATATGTTTGCATTTGTATATGGTTGAAGTTTAATGTGTTGTCATATGGATGTTGCATTTATATGAATGATTGTGAACTCATGTAGAATCATGAATAGGAAAATTTGCATACATAATGGATTCATGACACTTACATAATTTGCATTAAGGAGGTCAACTAAATCAGTAGACCGACTGATTTTGCATTAGATAAGTACATATACACACACTTCGCATATGATCATGAAGCATTAGAAGTCTCTTAAGGACAATGGACGCTCGTGTTTGATGGATGAGTAGATGGACGTTTGGATGTTAGGATATACATTCTTCCTAAACTTGAAGATTTCAGGGACGAAATCCTTTTAAGTGGGGGAGAATGTAACACCCCGTGTATTCTATAACAGTGAAATTCACAAATTAAAGTATAACTAATTTCAAATCAAAGAATTAAGGGAAACGGGATACACCATTGCGTTTGTCTCGGAATTCTGCTTGGGATAGAGTCCGAGTTTGCGTAAAACGGACTCCGTATGAGGGAGATATGGCCTCCGGAAGTTTCAGAATTCAGTTTAAAATTCAAACAGATAGAAACAGCTCAGAACAAATTCAAATTTCAAAAAAAAAAATCGGGCCAGATTGGGCAGGGCAGAAATATTCCCGCCCAAGGCACCCAGGTCGACTGGGTAGTCGACCTGGGCCACCCAGGTCGACTGGGCAGTCGACTTGGGGGTCGACTGGGGAGTCGACCTGGCCCCTGAGCCAGGTCGAACCCAGCCCCTCTGGTTGGCCTGGTCTATGCTTGGCCGAATTTCTGAGCCTTTTCTTGTCACTAGGGCTAGGTGTCAGCTCCTGATTGGTCTCTCCTTCAAACGAACGGCTAATATTAATCCAAGCTCCATCGACGGTCCTAATCAATTCACAAACTCTATAAAAAGGACCTAAGACTCCACCTAATTCATACAAATAAAAATGAGAATGAGACCATCATGCTGCTGAGGAGAGACTACGAGTAGCCGTCAAAATTGAGAGATGATTAGGAGACAATTCAAAAGCTTAAAGCAACGACAACTAAATCAAAACAACGCCTACAACAAAGGATAGCATCTCCAAATTCAGAATTCAGAAACCTGAATTGAAGATTCGTCATACGTTGTAAGTAGAGTGCTATTCCGATGTGAATGAATAATTGTGTTTTGATTTGTGTAAAATGAGAAATGGAATTGTACTTAATTTGTGGTGATAATAATTCATAATTGTATGTTGCTATGATTCTAATCGATTTGGGATGTTGTGGTATAACGATGTTAGACCTATTGGATATTTGCAAGTATGTGATTCATGTTGAAAGTTAACAACTATATGTTTGTGGTAGTTTATCACAACACCTACTGGATAATTGCAAGTATATGATTCATGTTGAAAGTTCACGACTATATGTTTGTGGTAGTTTATTTGAGATTCATGCAAGTATATGGTTCACTATTATGCCAACATGATGTATATTTTTTATAATCACTTTTAGTGTAGTTGGATCCATTTGGGTATTATGATATGAATTTATATTGGAATTGGCATCATGATTCAAGTGTAAAACCATACTTTTGTATTAGAGACAAAAGTAAGCATCTTTGTGAACTTGTGTTGACTCTATGAACATGACTAAACTATGTTTGGTGTTATGCCTAATTGAAAACATGTTTTAGGCCTATGTTGTTATCAAAATCATATGGTAATATATGTGACACATAATTAAGTTAGATTTACATTCCAATTGCAAGTTTACATGAATAGATTAAAAGACCATGATTCATGTTTAGGTATGTTTATGCCATGATTATATGCTATTACAATGCAAGTTCACAAGTTCCTAATTCATGTTAATTACATCGTTATGTTGCAAGTTCATGCGTTCACACTCCCCTTTTATGTTACTTAGAATATATAAACACCATGTTCTAAGCCTCCCCTTTTTCATGTGGCTAAGTTGGGCTTAAATGTTAAGCCCAACATATGTTATATTATAGCGAAAGTATAAAATGGGGGTAGTGACGTTGGGTTAAAAATATAAAACATATGTGTTGGCATGTTTGACGCATGCCAACGACCTTGAAAACATTTAAGTGGTATAAATTAATTTTACCCAATAAAGATGAATTTGAATAATGGGCCACAAATATTTACATATAAAAAGAAAAGAGACAAAATATGTAAACTTAGAAAATATGATGTGTTTAACCCGAGGTTGGATTGAGTTGTGATGTAAACCTGCCCGGAACCGCCCGACTGTCCAATAGTCACAGCAATACCTATCCAATGTGCGTGGTTAAACACTAAGCCCAATAAAGACCCGAGGTTAGACTGAGTTGTGACGTAAGACTGCCCGGAACCAACCGGCAATAGGCAGTCACAACAATACCTGTCTAATGTGAGAGGTCGAGGCTTTAATAAGACAATTAAGGTTGAGTCAGGATTGATAGGATTAAGTAAATTGAATTAATACTTAATCAAATTGAACATGCTAAACTATACAGACTGATTGGCAGTTAGGTTTACAAAACACTTAACCAACTTACCATGTTGGCTAGAAATATAAAACCTAGTAGCGGGGGACCCTTTTCAGCAGTAACCCTACAAGGTGTATTAGGATACCCTGAACTAGGCAGGGTGGGGCACGATTACTGGGCTGACTGTAAGAGGTCAAATCGACGGCGGTGGTGCAGCAGTGTAGGTTCTAACGGGGTGCGGGCGTGCACACACTCCGGCGCAGAAAAATTAGGCACTGGACACCAGTAGTATACCTGTACATTCTAGAATTGTGTCGGGCCGCCACCATGGGACTTGATACACCCTATGGTGGGACCAGCATAGGTAACTACAATAACGGGGGCCGTAAGACACATGTAACCATGCGAGTAGGAGCCGATCATCATAAATGGATCACTTCACCCTGAATTATGGGGTGCCTATTGGGAACTAGTTTGTATGGGTACAGAGATTAATATGGGGTACGATAGTACATTCGACTCTAGACAACTTAACTTAGCTTATAGTGCTTTCCCATTTCCAGTTTATACTTATCATGCTCATTTCTTTATTCATAAACTGAATAGTCCTAGACTTACTCAGGCTTTATGTCTGACTCTACTTTTCTTTCGTCTTCTTTTCTTTCGTTTCCCCCCCAGGTCTACAGGGAGGGAATACCGCAACTTGACTAGTTTTCACATTCAGCTTGAAGAGAAAGAATGTATTGCTTGGATTTTTTCGTTTTGGACTATGGCTTTGGACAACAGTTATGGGACTTATGCAGTTTACTTATGTTTTTATGCTTCTTTAAATATTGAAATCAAGACAGTTATGAAAATGTAATGTTTTTCGGAGTATTGTAAGACAATTATGGCATGGTTTGTGTAACATGTATTTTGATGAAATAAAAAGTTGCTGTTGTTTTCCGCTGTTTTAAAAATATGTGTACTTATATCTGTCTTGTGTATCTGTGACTTATACTTATAAACCTCCACCAAAATTAGGGCATTCCCTTCGAGAGTGACCCTAACGGAGGTGGGGTGTTTCACTTGGTATCAGAGCATAGGTTTACCAGATAAGATAAGATAAAAAGACTTGCCATCTCAGTTTCGAATAAAATTAGGTATGGTCATTGTTAGAGTTTTGGTAATATAATAACATGAAATCAGAAAACTAAACCATTTATTGTGGAATTGGGTATGGTAACTACCTTATTTATAGAAAATCAATTATAACTTGAGAGTAACATTCAAATACTTTGGGACTTCTTCCTATGTTTTTGTAAACTGAGCAAAATATAAAGGTTTTAAATTCTTGTGCAATAAGCAAATGTTAACTGACCCAAGGTACGACTAGTAGTCTAGACATTACACATTTACGCTCAGATCTATGAATGAAGAAAAAGTTCTATGCACAACCTTTATGTTGAACATTTAAAGGAAAGCGTTAAAAGAAAATACATACCGAAGAAGATGTTATTATACATTTACATTCCTATCTAGAGGCAGTCTCTCTAAGCCTAATCAACCTCTTCCCAATAAATAATCATTGCAGGTGGCAGCCAATTCATGCATGCAAGAAATCCTGCAATCAGTGGCTATTAAATCCAAACAAAAGTTAGCCTTTTCTTTACATCAAATACACGTTTAACGTTTGACTTTGGAGATAAGCAATATTAACTTTTACATCTACTATTCCATATAGATAAAACATGTGCTTTTTCTAGCGTAATTTGCACCACAAAATATAATCAAAGGATTCAAAGCAGTGTTGTTTTACCTTCATTGTTTCAAACTACATTTCAGATAAATCAAGGCTGAAAAGTAAGATTACAATGGCAATGTTAGATTGTTCTGTCTTTGATTTCCTGTCATAAACAGCAAAATATATCCAGAGAAATAAAACTGATTTAGTGCAATTACATCATTGTTTAACAGTAAAATATCTCCAGAAAAGGAAAAGGATCTTTTCCAAAAGTATCAGCATAAATCGAAGTGTAAACTGAATGATTTTTCACAATGTGCAGTACTATCAAATATATCCGGCAAAAGGAAACGGATCTTTTCCAAAAGTAGCGGCATAAATCAAAGTGTAAACCAAATGATTTTTCACAATGTACAGAACTATCAAACTGAGTGAACTTTATTTTCTCCTCTATGTATGATCACTGGTTTCCAACATATCAAATAGGTATAGAGATATACCTCAACTTTGCAATTTGTAAATTTCTCCAATTAAACCATAGTTCATAATTCTTCCATATTTACTGTTAGTCGGCTTGGGAACGTGGAGAGCGGAGTCGGGCTTGGTTGGTAATGTTGCAATCGCTGCTATAACGGCCAGCTACAAACCAACTGACCAAATCAACCAAACCTCTCATGCAATACTTGTGTACGTGCTCACCAGTTCTACCTTGCCGAATCTTTCAACTATGCCTAAACCAAATGCTGCAGTTTGTTAAAAGTAATAGTAATAACAACCTTTTATTTTAAAAGTTCATGAATTCAATGGAAAATAATGATTTTAATATCTGTGTTGGTAATATTTGCAAACATTTATTGAGCATTTACCAAATTTCAAATTTATTATC
Organism: Allium sativum; assembly: GCA_030737875.1. NCBI lineage: Eukaryota > Viridiplantae > Streptophyta > Magnoliopsida > Asparagales > Amaryllidaceae > Allium > Allium sativum. The sequence goes on from CM060926.1 coordinate 538,789,073, forward strand.
TCACATAATTAAAACATGAATTATCTCACCTTCAGCAAATATATGTACAAATTGTTTAGGTATCTTCAAGCTTCAGGCTTCTCCATTTTGATGAAATATAACTTAATTGGATCTAGACATCACAAGAAAATTGGCAAGTGAGCAGTTTCAAGTGATGCATTTTGTGATTGAATCCAGATCGGCAGCAACTTCCCAACTTTAGATGACGTAGTTGAATTTTAGACGTGGGCTTTAAAAGTTCAGGACTATGGTTTAAAACTTCAGATCTGAGGTTGAAAACATAGTTGAATCGATAACTTGGCAGGACTGGGTTCAAACATTGCGGAAACAGCGACAGACGAGGGTGGAGGGAATAGATGTTATTCAGTGATGGATGATGGGGATAATAGATGTATTGATAGTAGCTGGAAGGAATAGATGCGAATGGTGATGGCAATAGATGCGAATGTGTATTTAGGTTTTTGGTTAATAGTAAAAAGGGGAAAGTGAAAGAGAAGATATGTCAGAGAAGAAGAGTGACGAATTATTTTCACGTGGTAATTTCGGAAGAGGAGAAACCTGGTGCCAAAATTTCACACAGCGGGAAAATGCAATGAGGTGGCTCTAAATGATTGTATAATGTGCTATTGTTTAAACAGAAACTATGGATTGGTTTGAACCATCGAATTAATCACCATCTATGGTTATTTACTTGTATGTTCCGATAACGCGGATTGCTTACCCGGATTGCATTTATGTAAAGCAACGCTTTGAACTGGTGTTGCACATCACAGCACTAGAATTGAAAATGCAATAATATATTGATGTCTAATGCAACAACATATGAATATTGTTGCATAAGATCAAAGAAATCATAGCTTTCACTGCATTTTTCATGCAATGCACACAAATTAGTGTCGAATATGCCCACTTTTGCAGTAGTGATCTATCACATGTATTCAATGATGTATATGAACATTTGATCATGTTTTTCATCATATTCAAGTGTTTAACCATAGGTCTATGTCATTTTAAGTCCATTTTCATATGAAACACCTTATGATATTTTTTAGTAAGTTTAAAGCGACAATTTCTATGCTATTCCATATGATTATGCAAGTTCAAACTATAGTTTTGTTCATATTTGCATTCATGGTGATTTTGAGTGAATTTCACATAATTATTGATGAAATTGCCAAATTGCTGATGTTGTTGGTTTCATAACATGCTTGTGGTTGTATTGAATGAATCAGATGAGTTCGATTGGTGGAGTTTTAGTCGAAATTGGAGTTGCATTGGAGTGGTGCAGGTTTTGAGTCGCATGTATGGGGTTGGTCGCGCATTATGGTGTGGTTTCTTCGGGAACAAGACAGGAAGGAGTAAGCGAGCCTGGGTGAAAGAGGTTCGAGTGAGCGAGCCTGGGTGAAAGAGGTTAGAGCAAGCGTGCCTGAGTGGAAAAGAATTCGAGCGAGCAATGCTGGGTTAGTCTCATTTTTTATTCAAGCTCAGGGGAAAAGGGTCGGTTGCGCAGATGTGACCGGGTCTTTCGTTCTATGGAGAGAACTGCGTCGGTCGTTTGCCCAAAATGATTTGGGTTGGTTGTGGTGATAAAGCCCGGTCGGTCAAGTTGGGTCAAGAGGGTTAGGGTCAGTCGAGCGAGCTTATGGGTTGAGAAATGGTTCGGTAGATCGTGCTCCCAAGGGTCGGTCGGTCGATGAGAAATGATGACTTTGGCAGCACTTCTAAATGCTGTGGTGAATGGCATAAGTGTTGTGGCTTGTTTTCTCTAGCAAATTGATGTGATGCTAGGAATGGTTTTGGACCACATGGTCGATGTTTCTTTGGTTTTGAGGTTGGTGATAACTTCGAGGAGAATTCAAGTGGGAATATTCGAAGTGTGGAATGTGTTCGTTGATTGGTATAGAACAACGAGGAAGGTGGAAACTCAAAGGTCGTGAGTTGTTGGATAATGGTTGCTTAAGAAGGTTGCTTGAGTTATGAAAGGTCATCGGGTTTGATGCTAGAGATGTGAAGGTCGAGAGATTATCATTGTCGTATGTTCAAGCAGGCTCAAAGCAAGGGTACGATAGGGGCACCTAAAAGACTAGTTGTAGGTCGAGTACCCTGGTTATCGTTGAAAGGCCTAGTTGTCATGGTTGGACATACATACGTATCGTTGAATGGCGTATGGAGTTTATGCTGGAACTGGGGTTACCATTAGCCCTTGACATATAGCAAGGTTGGTCGTCATACGATTAACGATGGTTTTAAAGTAGGATCGATGGTGATAGCCTGAGTCAGTCATGGATGATTGGTTGTTTTGTTTGTACCAATTCTTGTAGGTTGTCCAACGTCGAAGGAGATGTTCCTTGAGTGCTTGTCTGATATTGGTTTAGGCCTCTGGGGCTTGTGCTTGAGGGATGTTGAGTTCGATTAGGATGGTTTACATGAGATACATATAATCTGAATGTCATGAATGCTTACCATGGTTAAATGGGTATTCTGGTTTCCATGGGTGAATGGTTTACCGTAAAGGCTATCACTATCCAATGAGGGGAAGATAGGGTTGAGTTCTTCTTTGGTGTTGTGGGTATAGTAGTATGTTTATTTGTCCATTCTCATATACTTTATTGATGAAGTTTGTTAGGTGTTTTATCGCTCACTAAGACTGTTGTCTGACTCAAGGTTTTATATTTTCTCTTATTACCTTGGGTTGTTCCACCGGTTGTGGATGGGCAGACTAAGTAGCAGGTGACAGGTGATTAGTAAGGACGATGTTGCTGTGCGAAGGAGAGATAGAGGCTTAAGTAACAGTTTTATTACTATCTAGTATTCTGTTTTCCGCTGCTTGATCTATGAGGGTTGTAGTGAGACCTAATGTACAAACTTTGGTATCAGTGGGATAAAGTTTCAGGATATTGAGAAAGTTTCAAAAGTTTGCTATGTAATGCTTCACTATTATTACCTGTTGTATATTTTCCACTATACTTTATCCTTGCGCTGTGAGTTCTATGATAGGTTCCGCTTGTGCTTACCTACTCCGATGATCATCCATAGCTGTCGTGCACACCTTTCTGCACATTTTTCCTGTTCTTAAGTGTGGGGGCTGTGGGCGGTCGTCACAATTGTTGTCCTATGTAAACAATAAAACTTGACAGGGGACATTTAAGAATTATAACACTTAATATATTATATAGTTTCATGTTCAAGTCACTTACTTGAACTATATAATTCCGTTTTATTATTCAGAGGACTTCTATTATGTTAATATTTATATATTACGCAGTAAATATAACATAACAGAATATTTTTATTCCAAATAAAATAATAACTTCAACAGTGTTATTAATACATCAAATGGATTTCCTCTAGGGAATAAACTATAACAATCTCCCACTTGCACTAGAGTTAATTAATCATGTATCATATACCTATTAAATTAGTGTGACTATTAAACTTCTACTGCGACAGAGTTTAAGTCAGTAGGTCTGCAATATTATAATCTTTTATCGCTTTGCAGATATGTTTATCTCCTCTGTGAACAGTTTCACATAAGAAATTTATATTTCTTAAATAAATGTTTAGATAGATAAGAAGATCAAGGTCTCTAGGCCTGATCCAGGGGTGAGCATTTCTTAGTTCAAACCGAACAAACCGACCGAGCCAAATTAGTTTGGTTGGTTCAGTTTGGTTACGTAATTAATTGGTTGGTTTTTGTTTTTAATTTCATATTTGTTCGGATTTCCAGACGGTTCTTGTAACACCCCTAAGTCCCATATCGTGGAAGCCTATGTGAAGTGGGTACTTATATAGCAGAGCCCATCTCTTATTAATGCCGAGGCCTTTTGAGGAACAAAGCCCCACACCACGGTGGCTAAGTTGGGGACAATATCTTGCATGAACCGAGGTGCAGGTTGTTACAGTGGTATCAGAGCCAATACCCAGCCAGAATTGTGGCTCCTATGCGGAGCACAACGCCTGGGTGAGGTGTTTCTGAGCCAACGGGGACATTGGGCTCTATAGGAGGGGAGAATGTAACACCCCTGAGTCCCACATCGTGGAGGCCTATGTGAAGTGGGTACTTATATAGCAGATCCCATCTCTTATTAGTGCCGAGGCTTTTTGAGGAACAAAACCCCACACCTATACGGTGGCTAAGTTGGGGACAATACCTTGCATGAATGGAGGTGCAGGTTGTTACAGTTCTGGATTTTAGTATTTACAAACCGGATCAACTGATTAAACCGAATAAGAATCGCATGCTTCAAGTTTTAATCTAACCACTTAAATTTTAATATAGTTACTCATTTTTTGAAATGGTAATTGATCAATATATGCGGAAGCAAAATTAAAATTTCCAATTTTCCACAACAGTAATAAACACCTACCTGGAATACAAATCATATTCCTTTATACGAGGCATCAATTCATTTCCCAATTTACACATCATTAATAATTCTTTAAGTGGACCGCTGTAATTTATGTCTTGCCACTTATGCACTTTACCAATTCAATGGAAAGGTTATCTCAGAAACGCACTTTACCAATTCACAGAAAAGGTTATCTCAGAAACGAAATCCTCTCAAATATGTTCAAAACAAACCTACAAATTCTTCTATCAATCTCTTTCCGCATTGATTTAAGCTTGTGAGATTTACAATTCATCCATTGTTCACTCTCCTACAAGTGGTATTTTTTTAAGAGCTATGAGATTTGTATTTATTTTATTATAGTATGTGTGTTTGAATCTAGTGTAAGCAAAATATGTTTTTGTTGTAATAATGTATTTTATGAAATGTGTTGCAACTGAAAAAGATTGGAATAACGTGTAACCAAAGTAATTTTAGTTTTTCATATGTTTTTCAAACTATCTAGAACTTACTAAATCTCAACAACTCTGATTATACACAAGCCCCGTTTGATAAAATTCCTAAACCAAATTTTATTTCATAACACTTCTAGTTTCTATCTACATAAAAAACATCCAATACTGAATCCAGTTTAGAGTTATTAAACTGGTATGTACTTTGAATATGGTGCAGGACAATCAAACTTGAAATTTGTCGAACGATGGAAAATTAAACTCCAGTTGTTGCTATGATCCAGCTATGCAAGATGTATGTTACATTACTTAGCGTTTTCATTTTTTCTTTCTGATTTTCTATTTGAAGTTAAACAGAATAATGTGCACATATGTAATTATCATAATTAACATTTTCTTTAAATTATGTGATCACTACTATGTATACAACATGCAATCTACAAAATTGTGTATCCTTTTATAATATTAAAATTATAAATGACTACATATTTGCCAAAACTTTTATTATTCATTGATATGTTTTACAATTTTTTATTTTTCATTTTTATGCGCAGGATAATCAAGAGGGTACATGCAAACTACAATCAGCAACAAATAATGAGACTAATCCATCAAAAGCTAGAGTAAAAAGTAAGAAAGGAAAGAAAAGATTAGAATTTTGGGATCACTTTGATTCATTTCAGGAGGAAGAAGCTAACTTCAAAGCCTGCTGCAAATACTATAAGAAAGAATATCACCCTTTAATAAAAATGGCACGTAAGGTTTAAAAACTTATATGACTTTATGTAAGGAGTTTCCGCATAATAGGGATACTAAGCAAGCGCAAATTAATCTTATAGTTGGAGAAAATGGTAAAACTATAGTTTTAAGTGCACGGAAATTTGTAGCAATCAATGTTAGAAAAGCATTATCGTATTTTATAATTTTGGATGAGATTCCATTTAAAATTGTAGAAGGGGTTGGATTTAAATATTTTTTGTCTAAAGCACTTGGGCCTCAATTTCATTGTCCATCTCGATTTATAGTTCAAAGGGATTGTTAGAAATATTTCTAGAAGAAAAGGCTAAACTAAAATCAATTTTACAAGATTCTTGTTTCACGCTTTGTCTCAATATCGATACATGGACATCAATATAAAGAATTAATTATATGTGCATAACTGGTCATTAGATATATGATGATTGGATATTAAGAAAAAGAGTGTTAAATTTTTGTCCTATTTCAATTCATAGATGTGAAGATTTGGGTAAAGAAATTGAAAACTGTTTAATGGATTGGAGTATTGATAAAGTGTTTGCAATAACCGTTGATAATGCTAGCTCAAATGATGTCATGGTTAGTTACTTGAAATGTATATTTACCAATTCAAAAGGAACCATGTTAGAAGGTAAATGTTTACATATGTGATGCATTACCCACATTATTAATCTAGTTGTGAATGATGGTTTGAAAGAAAATGGAGAATCAATATCATGAATAAGAGCTGCAGTTAGATACGTTAGGCAATCACCTTCTAGATTTGAAAAATTCAAAAATTGCATTTCACTTGAGAAATTGGAATGCAAAAATGCTTTATGCTTGGATGTCCCTACTAGATGGAATTCTACATACTTAATGCTTAACGCAACACAACAATATGAGATTGCTTTTGAAAGGTTTGATATAGAAGATCGATTTTTCAGAAGTGAGTTGGAAAAAGGGGGAGGAGTGCCTACATAAATTGATTGGGATAATGCTAGAAAAATATATGTGTTTTTGAAAAGAAAAAAATTGAGCTTACTTTGCTTGTATCTGGTTCGTCATATGTTACAAGTAATACTCATCTACATGAAATAACTAATGTTGTTGAATGCTTAAAAAAACTGCAAATGAGTGGAAATCCTAATTTACAACTTGTGGCCATAAAAATGAAAGAAAAGTATGATAAATATTGGGGAAGTTGGGAAAAAATGAATATATTGACCTACATTGTTGTTTTACCTGATCCTCGATGGAAATTTAGCTTTATAGAGTTTTCACTAGAAGCATTATATTCCTCCACATATATAGAAAAGGTTCAATTGGTTAAAATTGCTGCTTTTGAACTGTTCAATGAATACAAAACAAAACAAGGAAGCTCTAATCAGTTTTGTGGAGTGGCTAGTGTATCCGAAAGTGAGGAAGATGCGATTGACTTAAGAGTTCATTTAAAAAAATTAAAAGCCTTGAATAATTATGGAGTAAGTAAGTCGGAATTGGAGAAATACCTCGATGAAGAAAATGAGATTGATTCTATAGAGTTCGACATGTTAAAATATTGGAAAGTAAATTGTATAAAATTTCCCATTCTTTCGAAAATGGCTCGTGATGTGTTGGCTGTCCCGATTTCTACAATTGCATCTAAATCTACATTTAGTACTACCGGTCGCGTTCTCGATCCATTTAGAAGTTCATTAACACCAAAGATTGTTCAGTCTTTTATATGCACCGAGGATTGGTTAAGAAACAATTTTTCAGCATCCAAAGTTGACTACGATGAAGACTTAAGCACAATGGAGCAATTAGAATGCGGTCAGTAAATGCATGTTATATGATAATTTATTTTGCACACATACAATACATTTGATGATTTTATTTTATTTTTCCATTGAAATGAGCAAGCTGGCATTCGATCCAATATCAAATATGTGAAGTTGTGAACTCCAACATTTACATTCAGTCACTATTATGCACATGCAGTTTGGTAAGTGTACAATTCTTTTCAGTAGTCTTGTTTTAAATTGATTGATAATTGTGTTATTTTCTTATTATGAAAAATATTCACTTGCTTGTTTAATATATTTTTGCACTTAAGTAGCTAAAACATTTTGATTTGCTCAATATAGATTACAAGTAACAAATGAAGAACATGTGAAAGAATGTTTCTGCCTTTCAGATTTTCATCAGGTATCATTTCCTTATGTTTTTCATGCCATAACCTTTTTATAATGTTCTTTTACATTTTTCTATTATATTGTTATATGCTTGGTTGTATGTGTTGTAAATTTAGTTGCGACAATAAATTTATAGAACATATCTGGATTTATTTATTTATTTTGAAAATTCTGCATACAGTGAATGTCAAATTATGTTATATTGATTTGTTTTTTTTATTTCAATTTTCTACCACACATACTCAAAAACAAGTTATTTATATGTTAACACATGCATATTCATGTATAATGGCCATGTTTATTTCAGGTTTAGAATTATAAAGCTTGAATGAGGAGGGATTCTTTTATGCCTGCATGGTGGTCTGGAGATCATGGTTGTCTTCCATTTTGGCCATGCATAACATTTAGCATTCATATTTTGCCTTGAATGAAAGTTGCTATATGAACTTTCATTTTGTTGTTTTGTGTTATGCTGTTGCTAAATGCGAATGATAGTTTGTAACTTTGGATTATTGATGATTTTTAAAATCAAGTCATGTACTATTTTGTTGACAAGTTCATGCAACATTATGTTGTTATATTGTTAGCAGCTTATTTATCTTAGGCCATTACATTATGTGTGTGTGTGTGCTGTCAACGAAATGCAATTTTTCAAAGAACTAATGTATGTTGATTGTCAATTAATTGTATATTTGATAGCTTTTGACTATGTATAAATTGTTCTGTTGTTTACAAAAAATCATCGTAATTGTTCAATATTTGTTTTTATCATCTTGCATTCTATTTTATATAGTAGATGCTTTAGGCCTGTTTAAGCCAAACAGAATAAACCGACCAAACCAAATCGGTTATTTTCGGTTTGGTCGGGTTCAGTTTTGAGATTAATTGTTTTGGTTTGGTTTTTATTTAGTGAATGGTTTTATTGTTGTTGATAATTTTGACATAAAAAAACCGAACCGACCGAACGCTCACCCCTAGCCTGGTCAATAGCTCTATTGTTATCATAATGTAAAATCATTGGATCAACAATAGATATAACTAAGCTCAAAGATGAATTTTTAATCCAAACATCCTCCTTTGTAGAGTTAGTATTTATTTCTTTTATTCAAACAACATCATTTACAACAAGTAATATGTTGTGTCACTTCCACTCAATTCCTTGTTCATACAAGGTTCAATAGTATTTTGTGGTTCCCAAGACATTTCGAGTTGTATTATATTCCCATAGGTATTCTTGAGATTGGCTCTCTTTTTAAAAGGATACTAATTCGAGCAATAAACATTTTATTCTATTAGGATTTATAAAAATATTATCCTTTTGCTTCTTTTGGATATTCCAAAAAATTAATTATCAGATTTGGGTCAGAACTTATCAGAGGCAAGATGTTTAATAAACGCCTCACATACCAAATCTTAATGATAAACATACTAGGATGTTTCCTAGTCCATATCTTATATGACGTCTTCAGAATTGTTTTAGTAGGATTAAAATTAAATATGAATGTAATTGTTTTAAGGGGATAACCCCAAAATTAATTTACTGGAAGATCTACATGACTCATCATTGATCGTACCATATCTCATAAGCTGCGACAACTTATTTCAAACATACCATTCCAATACGATGTTCACGGAGATGAAACAACCCAAACTTCCCCTTTTGGGAAAGCCCGGATTGAGTTGAGAACATGACGCATCAGAACACAAACAATAGAATATTTCATTGCTATTACAACAATTACATTAGAGTACGAATAAATAGTACACATTGGAAATACAATATCAGAGATTTAAATTACAAAGCAACGGAAAAATAATACATAACACAACTGAAAGAAATACTCGGATACAGAGCTTTCTGAATATAGCTTCAGCTGTAAATCCAGGATCCTGGAAAAGAAATATCTGCAAAACCGAAACTACTAGCTGCCCGTGTGGAAAATAAGGGCACCCAGAGTTTAGGTTAAAACAACAAACTCTAGGTCGGTCATGGGACTGGTGTGTGAACTAAAAACAGTTATTAATCTTTAATTTAAAAGTGAGGAAATCATGGGACCACGCCGTATAACATGGAACGGGTTTACTCCACATGTATCTTAGTTTAAAATAAAACAAGGTAATGCTTTTTTGAAAAATGAAGCTATTATAAGACTCAGGTCCCATCACATAATGCAACGCAAGCCGGAGGATAGAGTTTTATCTTATAATAGCCAATCATGCTTAGTACGTTTAAAACAAAATTATTTTGATATTACTATAAGTGTATAGTGTCAAAATCAACTTCAAATATAAATGTATCAATCATAGACGGCATAGTACCCCATCCTACTATGTCGCCATACTAGTTGTACAACTAAAACCGAAAAGTCACGTATTGGAAATTGGATTCCATCTATGAGTCGAGGCCAGGGATGGCTCATCACCTATTCGAGACAGACTAGAAAATGCCTCAGGATCCCCCGCAGTGAACCCTTGGATCTTCAGGGCCGGTCCACACATACTTTAGTGGATTGATTATTCCTGAACACACATTTCTCAGTCCTATAGGACCTATCACTTGGCCAATAGCGACCAATATCCGAGGCATCTCATTCCATCATCCACATAAGTAAAAATGGCTGGACTCCATACCATGAAACCACTTCTAGCCAGAAAGAAATGCTTGCACTCCCTGAAGTCATGATCCCGTTTTTGACTCATACCGGGTGTGAGGCTCGCGAATTAACGCTACAACACAAAGCTAAGATAATTAAAGCTATGCTTTGATCATCAACCACAAGACTTTTCTTTTCAACAAAATCCTTGAACATTTGCATCTTGGTATGCCACATTGACAATTCACGCCATACAACTGATGTCTATCAATATATAATGTAACAACCCGGAAAATCAGAACCAAATTAAAAATTTTATTTTAGCAATTTAAATGAATTTGGAATATTTAAAATGATTTATTTTAAATAATAACGATGAGAAATTTATTTTGAATAGAATTTGAACATATTTACTTGAATCGACGTTGGAATATAAATAAATATTTTAATTATAAAAGGAATTGAAATGGCGTGGTAGTTTGAAAATTCGATTTCAAATTTCCAATGAATGTACAGGATTCAAAATAAATCGGATTTTAGTGAAATAATAAATATTAGAATCTAATTGAAAATATCTTTCAAACGAATCCGAAAAATTGGAATTTCATAGCGGAAATAAAAAGTTATGCCCAATTGAAAATTCAGAATAGTCGCTATGGAAATATAGCCCTTAAAAATGGAAATTTTGCAAACGACCTCCGTTTTCGACGAAACCACTTTTGTTGGATCCAGGATGTCAAGTTACTGCTAGATTCCAAAACTCATAATTCTTGGGATTAATATGTGAGCGTGGCGAAGTAAAACATTTTTTGACAATTTCAATCAATTTGGATCGACCAGAAAATGGCCATTTTTTCAAACGGTCTTCAAATTCGACGAAATTAGTTTTGTTAGGACCGTATCATCAATACGAAGCTAGAAATAGTTTTTCTGGAATTTTTAGAGTCTGTATGTGGTCCCAGTAAATTAAAATGTAAGTTCAATTCAATATTGATGGTAATATTAATTTATATTGAAATATTAACGAAAACTGATCGTAACAGCCAAATTAGCTTGTGAAACATATCCCATTTTGCTCGGAATGGGGGTAATTAGTTAGGGGCGACAGTCATTGGGTTTGAATCAGAGTTCAAATGAGAAGATTAACTTTTTGAAGATTAAAATAAATATATATATAATTAATTATAAAAGTCAAACCTTTATCTCACCCCCTCCCCTTCCTTTCTCTTCAACGGTCATGAAAAAAAAAGAAAAAAAACCCATCGTAGATGTAAAGACCCGCAAATCCCCACCCTTTGAATCGACCATAAACCACACAGGTCTGACCCAAAAAGTGAAAATCTACGAATACTTTAACTTTGGGCATACAACACATTACAACAGATAACAGAAGACTTCTATAACACTATAATAAATGTTACATCAGAGTACAGAATATACATATCAGAGTACATTGGAATATAATTACAGTGGAAGATAAATACAAGAAAAATGTAATATACTGCAATGGAAGAACACAGCGGAAGACTCCCTACCTCTGGACATAGCTTTATGCTTCAACCCAGAATCCTGCTTAATATATCTGCAAAAATAGCTACTCGACTGCCCGTATGGAAAATATGGGCACCCGAGTTTGCCAGTGGACAAACTACAGGTCAGTCATGGGACTGGTGTGAGAATTCTACTTAACCTATATAATATAATAAGGCTAATCACAGGACCACGCCACTTTCGCGGAACGGGTTTTCTCCTATGGATTGCCAGTGCATGACTAAAGTAAATCGTCAAAATAACGCAATGCTTTTTAGAAAAATGAAACCATTATAAGACCCAAGTCCTATCACACAATGCAACGCAAACCGGAGGATAGGGTTTTACCTTATAATGATCAAAAGATGCTTGATACGATAAACATGGTATTATATAATAATAGTGTGCAACCAATTTGAAATACATCAAAGTAAATGTATTAATCCTAGACGGCATGAGTGCCCCATCCCACTATGTCGCCATATATAGGTATACAATCAAAACCGCGTGATGTCGTATTGGAAATTTGGGTTTCCATCTGAGTCAAGGCTAGGGAGGAGATCCTTACCGATTCGAGACACTCTAGCAAATGCCCCAGGATTGGTACTCTGTCCAACCCTTGGATCCTGCAGGGCCGGTCCATACGTTAACGCTTAATGGATTGGCAATTCTTGAACACACGCTCCCCGGTCCTTTTGGACCTATAATACAGCCAGTGGCGACCGCATAAACCGAGGCCTCGAAAAATCCAACAACCATAATGAATAAATGCCAGCGCTGGTAGGTCCCTGGCACCACTCTAGCTAGAGAGAAACGTGTGCACTCCCTGCGTTCCCTTCTCCCGTTTTAGACTCTACCGGGTTGTGAGGCTCGCGAAGTCACGTTACACAAAGCTATGCCTAAATAGACTATGCTTTGATCATCCCACAAGGCTCTGCTTTGCAACAATAAGCCTTGATCAAGTGCAACTTGGCATACCACATCAACAACTCATATCATGCGATCGGTAATTATTTAACATACAAAAGGGTGTTAAGCAAGAGAATAAATCCTCCGCCACCATGCATTTATATATTAAATAAAAACCAATTTAATTACATGAAATAAATTTCAATGTCAGGCATGCTTCCATTTACAAGTCCGTTCTGGGTCTGAACGAAACAACGTATCCGTCGATCTCCAGTACGTCTGGAAGATCATCACTTTTTACCATGCCTTGGGGGATCAGTCCCAATTCAAGATATCGGTCATCATCAACCAAACGATGTGAAGTTCTCAGGTCTTCAGTCACCGTCTTCACCTTCGACTCTTGATCGTCGTGATGATTATTCAGAATGGGTTAGACCCGGTCTTCCTGAATAACTCGTATATTCGTAATTAAAATCAACCATACGCCACATTCCAACTCTGAACATTCTTTTTTTAAAACAAAAATATTATTTATATTAAAAGATTCTCATTAATTATATCAAAGATAAATTAAATTACATTTTAATCTTTCTAAAAAGATTTATTAATATTCCAATTTTGATTTTTAATACAAAAATCATTATTACAAGATTATTAATTTTAATAAGCCAATCTTGTCTTAAATTAGGTTAAAGAACTAGTGTCATTTAAAACACAGTTCACGATAAACCCAAAACCAATTTTTCAAAATATGGAATTTCTACAAAAATCAAATCAACAAATAATCGTTATAAATTTCTGTATCGGACTAATATTATAAATGGAATAACGGCAAAGCCTCTTATCCATATATAATGTCGGTCTTCTTTTACAGAAGCCCATCTCGATTATTATCAATCGAATTTCCACTTAATTCCAGTTTAATATATTAATTTGGAAAAGTCCGATTTTAGAAAATCTTCTTTTAAATTTATAAAATAGATTTATAAATTTCAAATAGTACTTTCAATGTAAATTGGATTAAAGGATAAATGTTATTTAAAACATCGTCCACTGCAAATCCAGTTCACATATCAATCACCAAACATAATTGTTAAAGTCTAATAATCTTAAATAAAAGGTTTATCCTAAATATATTAATTCATTACTATATAAAAAAACATATTTTAAAATAATCAATAAAATATTCTATATAAAAAAGATTCTGAATGTAAAATATTCTTTAAAATATAAAATCTTTTATTTTACAAAAATCCTTTTATTATATATAAAAAAAATCTTTATTAAAAAAGAAATTCTGCATTGGAATGCGACTCAACCATGTACCATATAATTTGGGTAATATGGGTTTCATACATTTCATGTATAGGGTAATAACAGGAAATAATCCTCAATCCATCCATTAACAACCAGAGTGACAATGTCAACTGTGTGAGCATTAAAGTAAAACAATAACGCTCATCGCAGCCTGTCGATCAATCGATAGACATAAAATTAAACATTGGGATTTGTGTCAGTCAAGTATCGTCCCAATACCCGTGTGGGGTTTTCAGCCAACAACAGTTCATATAAATAAGTAAATACATGATTGGTTAATAGGTTTAACCAATTTCAATTTCACTAAACATGTCACTTATAGCGAGTAAAATGTATTTTACTCGTATGACTTCCCTATATACTTCTAAAGTCACATAAACAGTAATTTATTTATATAGCTTTATTGCGGATGACAAATGGAATATAAATTCCATTATATTTGTATGAAGTTTCTTAACAATACTTTTCAGTGTATATTTTAACCAACAATACAATTGTATATTAGAATATAAATTCTAATGCAAGTTTTGCAAATAAAAAAAGTGGATTTTATATTTGCGTATAAATTCTACTGTATATTATGCAAATAAAAGTGATTCTTATATTTTCACATAATTTCCGTTTTCAACAAAGATGAGTAAAGTGATACACTCATTTTGTTAGCAATTCTATTTCAACAAATACAGTGTAGATAAAAGTGTATTTCTAATCTTGTACTTTTATTTGTACATAAAACACAAATAAAAGTGTATCTCATGTATTTGTCTTTTTATTTGACAAAACAATGTTAATAAAAATGTTCTTTTATATCTTGTACTTTTATTTAACAAAACAATGGTAAATAAAATGTCTTTTTAACTCTTTTACTTTTATTTACCAAACAATGATAAATAAAAGTGTAATTTTCTTTCTATGCTTTATTTGCATCTAAAAATGCAAATAAGAAATATAACTCTCTTTTTATTTTTTTCTTTACAATAGAAAATGTAAATAAAATGGTTCACACAATTTTGTTCTTTTTCTTTACAATAGAAATTGTAAGTAAAACGATTCACATTATTTTGTTCTTTTTCATTTACAATAGAAAATGAAAATAAAAAGGATTCACATGTCTTGTTCTTTTTATTTACCATAGAAATACCAATAAAATGATCAACATATTTTGGTCTTTTCATTTACAAAAGAAGTTGTAAATAAAGTGGTCCTCATATTTTTACTCTTTTCATTTACAATAGGAGTTGTAAATAAATGATTCTCATGTTCCTGTTCTTTTTATCACATCTAAATGACGATAGAAATGTACCATTAACATCGCTATTTTTATCGCATCAAAAATGTCGAATAAAATGAATCACTAACATTGTCTATTTTTATCGCACCAAAAATGTCGATAAAAATGAATCACTAACATTGTCTATTTCTATCGCACCAAAAATGTCGATAAAAATAAATCACTAACATTGTCTATTTCTATCGCACCAAAAATGTCGATAAAAATGACAACATTAACCATTCTATTTTCACCGCGTTCAAAATGACGATAAAATATTCAACGTTAACAATTCTATTTTTACCGCATTCAAAATGACGATAAAATATTCAACATTAACAATTCTATTTTTACCGCATTCAAAATGACGATAAAATATTCAACATTAACAATTCTTTTTTTACCACATTCAAAATGACGATAAAATATTCAACATTAACAATTCTATTTTTACCGCATTCAAAATAACGATAAAATATTCAACATTAACAATTCTATTTTTTACCGCATTCAAAATGACGATAAAATATTCAACATTAACAATTCTATTTTTTCCTACTATAGAAAATGTAAATAAATATATTTCTAAATTCTATTCTTTTTATTTACAATAGAAAAGGTAAATAAATAGTTCACATATTTTGTTCTTCTCATTTACAATAAAAAAATGTAAATAAAATGATTCATATATTTTGTTCTTTTGATTTTACATTTGAGAATGTAAATATAATGATTCACACATTTATCCTTTACATTTACAACAGAAAATGAAAATAAAAATGATTCACAAATTTTGTTCTCTTTATTTTACATTAGGAAATGCAAATAAAATGATTAGCATATTTTATTCTTTTTACTTACAATAGAAAATGAAAATAAAAATGATTCACAAATTTTGTTCTCTTTATTTTACATTAGGAAATGTAAATAAAATGATTAGCATATTTTATTCTTTTTACTTACAATAGAAAATGAACATAAAAATGATTCACAAATTTTGTTCTCTTTATTTTACATTAGGAAATGTAAATAAAATGATTAGCATATTTTATTCTTTTTACTTACAATAGAAAATGAACATAAAATGATTAACATAATTTTATTCTTTTCATTTACCATAGAAAATGTAAATAAAAACGTATTTTCTAAGTTTGTCCTTTTATTTACAAAAGAAATGTAAATAAAAACTTGCTTTCTAAATGTGTTCTTTTATTTACAAAGAAATGTAAACAAAAACTTGTTCTTTTATATTTGTTCTTTTATTAATAACAGAAATGTAAAAAAAACTTGATATATATATATATATATATATATTGGATAAAAAGAAATTCATTTGTGTACATATTCTAAAAAGAAAAGAGGATTTTATTTGTTTTACAAGTTCTAATCCAATCTTAACATATATATACATATACTGAATAAAATATGTTATGATCTCATTTTAGATCCAATTCTCCAACCGCAAATAAGATATATATAATTCCAAGAGGATTTGCAAATCATGTACAATAATCATTCAACAAGCAACAATTATTACTCCAAACAACACCCAACATTTCAGGTCAGAATTAAATGATCAAACAATTATTTTTAATGCAAGAAAATAATTTATAATTAATTAAACAAATAAAATTAGAATCCTCACATTGAATTTTTGGCCAAAATTTTACTGTCTCCTTTTCAGCTGTGGTCTGCGCCGTCGCGAAGCTCTTAATTTTGTGATTCCAACGCAATTTACGGTTCGTCAAACGGACCTCTTATGAAAGAGTTATGAATTTTTAAAGATCGGACAAATTAAATAATAAAATAATAAATAAATTAAAAAACGCAACCTTTCTTCCTCCACGTCGTTCTTCTCACGGCCGAACTTGTAACCCATCATCCACCGTTGCTCCTTCTACACGCACGCCACCACAAGCACCCGGACCACGATCAGAAGCCACCACCTCGTCGGCCACCTCGAGACACACCCGCGCCGAGACCCGGGCCCCACTCGCACCCCCCTAGGACCCACAAATAACCCATAAACGCAGCACCTACTCAGCCAAAATCCGCAAAATCCGTGCACCAAAACCCGATCTTAACCGTATAGATTGAAAGGTCTCTGAATTCTCTTCGATTTGGTAGGTCATACGTCGATTTTCGTTGAGCGGATCAAAAGTTATTGAGGTTTGAAAATCGGACAATTCTGGCCATCAAATTCTGGGCGGCGGCTGGCCATTAGAGAATTAGGGTTTCGGATTTTTTTTTATATTATTTTAATGTTTAATTCCGAATTTCATGAAATAAAGTGGAATTTTGGACTTTCTCGGATTTGGGCCTGCTTACCGTCGATCTTAACGTTTTGAGGCCTTCTGAACGCGATGGGCTATGCCCCAAGGTCCAATTCCAAAATATACAGCAGTTTTTTTTTGGTTTTACTTGAAAATACAATATTAAAATAATTATTTAATTTCTACCGTACATTTAAATACGCCGGGGCCACATACGACCTCTAAAAATTCTAAAAAAAAAATATTTTTAGCTTTCTTATGACGATACGGTTCAAACGAGACCAATTTCATCGAATTTTGAGACTATTTGAAAAATTGCCTTTTTCAAGTCGCTTAAAATTTACTGTAAATTGACAAAACAGAAATCTTTTTGCCATGGCCACAAATTAATTCTAAAAATTATGAAAAATTAAACTTAACAATATTTTGACATCCCGGATCCATCAAAAGTGGTTTCGTCGAAAACAGAGGTCGTTTGAAAAATGACTATTTTTAAGGCCAATATATTTAATATTAAAAATACATTTTTAAACAAATAAATCCCGAAACTCAAAATATATAAGTGTTTACTATTTTTCAATGTTGAAACATCATTCTGAACTCAATGGAAGTGGTTTCGAGTTCAAATTCCTTCGTATGCAAAAAGTAGCATTTTGGCCCTTATAAATTTCATAGCGACCTTTCTAAATATTGAATTGGCCATAACTTTTGATTTCCGCTATGAAATTTCAATTTTTCGGATTCGTTGGAAAGATATTTTTAAATAGATCCTAATATTTTTGGTTTCACTAAAATCCGTTAAATTTTGCATCATGTACGGTCAGTCAAAGTTCAAGTTTGACTTTTCAAACTACCGCGTTATTTCTAACTTTTTTGTTAATTAAAATTAAATCATTCATTCTAACTTCGATTTAAATCAAATTTGTGATCATTATTTTTTAAATAAATTATTTTATATTGTCAAAATTCATTAAAATTTTCTAAAATAAAAATTTTAAATTGGTTCTGATTTTTGCGAGTTGTTACAGTAGAAAACACATTGCCCCCCTCGATCCCGCCACCGCACCAAAATCGAAACCGTGCTTCCACTCTCCCCCTCCCTTCCGTCGCCGATCCTCTCTCTCCCCTACCCTCTATGAATCCGCGAGCCCCCTCCCTTTTCAAGCCCAAAACCTATCGTAGCAGTCCCGGCGCTACCTCCTGCATCCAAGACGTGCCGCCTGAGCCCCTTCCGCCACCGATCCCACGCCAGGCCGTCCCCCCCAGCGCTCCTCCCTCCTTGAACCTTAACGGTGAGTTTTTTTTATTATTCTCCTTTAAATATGATTTTTGTTTAGTTAAAAATGATCTTTGTGTATTTAAATTAAAATGTGATATTTGTTTATATATAACGATGAAAAGGCGAAATCTTTATCGATGAAAAGGCGATTTTTTTATCAATGAAAAGGCAAGACCTTTATCAATATAAAAAGCCTATATTTTTATAGAGATAAAGATTATATTTTTATAACATAAAGGATTTGATTTTTATAACCCAAAAAGATTTGATTTCTATAAACCAAAAAGATTTGATTTTTGATGCATGAAAGATTATATTTTTATTTACATGAAAGCTTATATTTTTATATAACATGAAGTTTAGATTTTTATATAACATAAAGATGTGATTTTTATACATGATGTTATATAATAAAAATATGATTTTTATTATGAAGTTGGAGATATAAAAATACGATTTTTATATATGTAATAGATATAAAAATATGATTTTTGTCATAAAGAGAATAGCGGGTTAAAAATATGATTTTTAGCTTATGAATGGTATGAAGAAAAATACAATCATGTAGGATATTGTGTTCGCTTAAGGTTGTAGTCGACGAGGTGTTCATCTTCTTTGCTTTGAAAGAATGACGGAGTGGAACCCCAATGTGAGAACTTCTCACTTTTATTTTATTTTCTTGTTAAAATATATACTAGGATGCAGACGGTGCTTAGAAGCACCTGACACCCGTCATCCCAAGATCATGGATGACTTGTTTGTTTGATTGATTGTGTTGTGAAAATTGATTGTGTGATGTGGAATGGAATAAATATTTTATAGTTAAAAATATAATTTTTAACGTGTATATGAATAAAATTAATATTTGTAAACAAATCAGATGATATTTTTATGTATGCACATTTTACTGATATTGATTGGGATGATAAATTTTGCACATCGCCCAACTGCACAAATAAATCTGTGTTTGTTGTTTGAAAACCCCACACGGGTATTGGGATGAAATTAGACATACACTAATCCCAATAATTAGTTGTATGTCGATCGATTGATTGACAAGCTGTTGTAAGCGTGAAATATTTATTTTTGATGCTTATACAACGTAGAATGCACTCTGGATGATGGTTGACTGTGTTTGGTTGTTGTTGTATACATGTGGGTATGAAATCCATATAATCACATTATACGGTAATTGACTGTGTCTGATTCCAGTTCAGAAAGGAATGAATATGTTAAAATAACGATTATATTAAAATAATGAATATTTTCAAAAATGATATTCAGTAAAAGATCAAAATTTGATTTTGATGTCCGATTTGGGATGGATACAAATATATTTAAATATATAAATCCGTGTTGATCAGATTGATGCCATTTTGACATGAACGATATTTATATCTATTTTATTCATTCTTATAATGAATATCGAAAAGGAATTGATTTCAAAATTTAATGTTTTGAAAATATTATCATTTATATATCGTTGATATGGAATATTCAATTTTGATTTGGAATTGAACAAGAAGTTGAAATCTTTTTGAAAACGAATTAAAAATGATTTATAAAATATGTTTTAAATGGAAATCGATGAAATATATATTATATATATATAATATAATGGCCTGAATAGAACGCGCCGCGCTGTGGTAGTTCGCGAATTTCGACCATTGATTTCGAATGGACGTTAAGGGAGATCCGACCGTCGGATTCTCCTAAAAACGGAATCGTTGGGTTCGTATCGAAAAGAGCTTTCTAAGAATACAATAAATTAGAAATCTAATGGTTGGATTTTGAATTATGTCCAAATCAAATTTGGAAAAGGTCGTTGTAAGTGCAGTTCGATGGCCGTTTATGGAAATCGACTGTACGGGCCTTGATAAAATTATTAAAAATATCAATAATTAGTGTTAAATCATAAGAAATGATTTGGAATAAATTGGGATGAAAAATTCCATATTTGAAAAGATTAATTTTTTTTATCGAAATGAACTAGTTATGAACTAGAATTATAATCCAATATTTTTAAACAAATAAATTGGATTTTTGAAGTGGTTTTAAAAATAACCAGAAATTCCAACATATGAATTGGAATGAATTTGAATCGAAATTATTTTCGTAATATTTCGATATTGGACACCATGATTATATGGATATTGTGGAGGAATTTGGAAGATATATATATCGTTATTCCAATACAGTATTTGTTGATTCCAGAATTTAATATTGAATATAAGCCGATATATTTTCTATTCAGAGCCTCGTATTTAATATCAAATTGGATTTTGGGTTTGTCATTAATGGTATCTTTAATAATACTATTCTTAAACACAATGGAGTTAAGAAAATTAGAAACTGACTGGAGATTAGCTAAGTTGAATGGTTTCCTGGGTATTTATCTGATGTTGGCTTCAGCCTTCGGGGTTAATACTTAGGGAATTGTTCTCTTACTAATTTATGGTTAGAGACGGATGGAATGTGAATTGGGTTTATTGTGAACTGTGTTTTTTTGAAGACATTCGTTCTTTAACTCGATTTACCTTGAAATGTGATTTGGAATTTATAAATCTTTTTATTAAGATTTAACGGGAATTTTCCAAAGTAAAGATTTCTAATTTAACATATTTAATTGGAATTGAATGGAATTCGATTTGGAAATAATCGAAGTAAGCTTCTGTAGAGGAAGATGGTTAATATATATGGAATTTAAAAGGCCTTATTGTAACAACCCGCATTCTACGCATAGGAGGATCATAGAATATTTATTTCTTTCTTATATGAGGTCGTAGGGTCATGTGGCTTTGGGAAACGACCATTGGGGTCATTTCCCATGTTCATGATTTTTGCTGATTTTTAAATGACCGTTTTGCCCCTAGTTTATCTTGTTTCGGCCATAACTTATGATTGGAAAGGAGTTTTGACCTGAAACACTTCCATTGGCTTCAGATGATGGTTTACCTTTCCATAGAGTGGTCACATGTGGAAAACAGACTTACCGTTTGGGAGAAATGGCTGAAATAAGGTTTGGAAGGTGAAAAACTGCTTAACCGGGCCAAATAGGGTGATTAGTGAATGGGCCCATAACCCATTTCGGGATTAGGGTTAACGGAAGGCTGAAAAGAGTTTAGGTTTCATTCCATTTCAGTTTTCTAGCCTCCACTTACCTCTTAGAAACCCTAAAAATGGCCTCCAACCTCTAAATCACCTCCAAATCACTTTCTAATCAAGGATTAAGCTTAGCAACATCAAATCAAGGGAGATCTTCACCAAATCAAGATTAGAGTTGCTGTTTAGCATTGGTATTCGCGCCATATCAGAGATTTATTTCAGATCTAAGGTTTATCTGTGGCTAAGGTGAGTGATTCGCATAGTTCCTTACTAATTATGGTCAATTAAGGGTAATTAGTGAAGATTAGTGAATTTATGCATTAATAAATTCTGGAAAAATATTTCTAAATTCTTAAATAATGTTTTAGACCTCTGTTAGAAATTGGGTTTAATTTGGTTAAGTTTTGCTGATCATATCTTTAGTTTGCTTAAGCATGCTTAAGGGAAAATATGGGTTTGTGGCTATGTTTGATTCATTTTAACCTATCATATTGTTGTTTTTATGTTTGTGGTTGATTATACATGTTGCTATGACTGTATGGTATGCTTTGTGATTGATTAGAATAAATAGAATGGTCGAAAACGTCGTCGAATGGCGTAAAACAACTCGCTGGACAAAGTGCAGGAATTCGAATCGGATGGGGGATTGAGGGCCGGATCGGATCGCCCTATGGGGTCGTGGAACCACATCACGAACCAAGCCATCTCCTTCGAACCGAATCGTCAGTGTGAGGTCCACGAGCATCAAATGTGAACTGCCTCTCATACCCGATCTGAACCACTCGAGAGAAGGAGCTCCGACCCGATCCGCTCATTGATGGTGAGCACGAACCGTTTGTACTTGGCCTGGAGGAGCGCTTTCTCCGACCCGAACCGCCAGAAGAACCCCGACGCGAACCCATAGATGGAGATGGACTTGGAGACCCCGACCCGGTGGGGGTGTTGACGATCCGAACCGCCACCAGGTGGATGCCACGAGCCAAACTGTTTTGACGATGGGAACCTGAAGGCCAAACCGAACTGATGTTTAAGAGAGGGATCTGAACCGATTCGGTGATGACCAAAAACCCGAGATGCAAAGGTAGTCCAAATGGAAGTTAGAGCTCAGGATCCAGTTGGGAACCAATGAGTTCACTTCATGATTGGGCTTTGCTGCGGGACGTGTGCTAAGGAGTTGTCAACATTCATAACTTTGATTCACCACTGAAAAGGAATGATGGGCTACGTATCAGTGCAGTATGGTCATCGTGACTCGAGGGGCAAAGTGATCGTAGTAAGACTATGAGCCAGTGCAGTGGAGCCATTGTGACTCCATGGGGCATAGTGGACATAGTAAAGGATTAGTAAGGCTATGAGCCAGTGTGGTGGGGTGTTTACGAATCCATGGGGCAAAGTGGACATAGCGAAGAATTAGTGGCTATGGATCAGTGCAGTGAAGCCATTGTGACTTCATGGGGCAGAGTGATCATAGCAAAGTGTTGGGTGATCGAAGTAGTGGATATCGTATGCATTATGTAACGTCCCGGAAATTTCGACAACCGGAAAGTGTAATTAATTAATTAATAATCATTTTTTTGATACTCGTGTTAGAAATTTAAATCAAATATTTGATTTTTGTGTAGGAGTTGAATTCAGAATGGTTGGCTGGGAATTTAATATTATTTGATTGGGTATTTTGAAGTGGATTTGAAATCCGATTGAAGAATTTAATGGTTGAATTAAAATAATAGAATAAAGGATAGTCAACATTAATTAAATTAGATATTTTATATACGATAACCGGATTGGATATGTGTGTATTTGTATGCATAAAGAAATTGAATTTTACATTCGAAATTTGGAATTGAACGGAGCTATTGATGGATTAACTGAATAAAGTTGGTGAACTGATAAGTAATTTAAAATCTAAATAACGTTGTATATAAACATAGTCAGAGTATAATCAAATTAATTTTATCGAATTCAAAACATGAAGATGTAGTGACAATTCAAATTTCGTTGCGTGTGGAGTTAGTAAAAGCGGTATACAAAAATAAAACGTCGGCATAAATTGCGGTAGAAATTAACTTACTAAGGGTTCACAAATTTTTCTTTTTCCTCAGCACCAAGTAAGTTCGTACTCAGAAACCACCCGTCCAAATTTAGCCTATCTCAATTCCTTGGATGCCACGGAATTTCTTTTTCTTGGATGGCACGGGTTCTTCTTTATAAATTGGAACCCCCTTTCCCCAATTCCTCCATCCGAAATCAGTTCCCCAAAATCAAATCATTTTCAACTTTTAATGGCCTCCACCGAAGATTTTATCGCTCCTCTCCTCCTTATTTTTTTTCATAAACAGGAATCGAAATCCCTAAATCATATTTCCCCTTCCACCGCTCGTTGATCCCTTTGCTTCCGAGCTTTGCTCACTGCAATCAGCGCACCACCGAAAACCCTAAAGTGAAACTACTCTTCACCACCAAATCAAGTTGCAATCTCCTCTAGACGTTCAAAGTCGGAACCTTTGGCATCCAAATTGAGCTTGAAGTTGCTGCCTCCTACTTGTTTCGTCTTCTGCTTAATTCAAGGTGAGCAATCACTCACGGTTAATCCGATTTCAAGTAATTAACATCAATTTTAAACTGTGGTATAATAGTTGATGTTTGAGTGTTTGGTTGGTTGTCTAGTGGTTGATTGTTTGATGTTGTGAAAAACCTGGTTTGCTTGGTACTGCTGTTAGAATTATTGGTTACATGGGTCTAAACTAAAGTGGCTTGTATGTTGGTCCTAGTATGAATTCAGTTTCGAAAAAAAATAGCAATTGTTTCTTACATCAACATATTCACTGAAGTCAGAAGAAATTGAAGTACCATTGCTGATAAGTATGCAGTACCTAAAATTATTACCCGGTTGCCATTTATCATGAACCGTAACAGTTTCTTTCCCTTCTTGGAACTAAGGGTATTTGTTGCTGTAGTATTTCACCTTTTCCATGGCTGTTAGTTTGAAATGCACAGTGTTCATGTAATTTGTGCCTTAAAACTATATAGGGTTAAACTGTATATTGCATTGGCATTGAATATCTCAAAATGTTCTACATTTAATAAATAATATGGAGTGTAAACTTTGGTTTTTTTTTCGGAGTTGTTGAGTATTCTAGGTGGTATTTGGTTTAGTTATTTTGATTCTCATTTACCGGTTAGCTGTATACATGTTAACATTAAGGTTGTTATCTGGAAGTGTACCATTATTTGAAGATGGCAACGAGACCAAGCATACAACATGACATAAGTTTATGTTGACTTTACATTCAGACCATTCAAAAATGAAAGTGAATTTCAGTGTATTAACTAAAGTTATGTTGCTCTTTATACCATTGAATCTGAGAATAATAAGGAGCATATATGTGAGTAATACACTCTGAACTCACAAATTAATGATGACCCATATGTGATTACATGAACAAACTCTTGCTAGTAACATGTGGATGTAATTCAATTTAGTTCATTTGAAGTTATTGCCTGAATGCTTGAATATTTACTCAGTAGATATAATAACTTTAGACAGTTAGCTACATGTGAGAAAAACTACCCCTTTACACACTGTTGTTCAGTCAATTTTGGACGTGAATCTTTGAAAACTTCTGACATATAATGACTTGAGGCACTATCCTGTGTACACATGAATTTGTTTGAGTCTGCTTGCATGTATATATATATATACATATATATGTATGTATACTGTGCTGCCCCTATCATTGCCTGTGACTATTCCCTTTTGCGTAGAGTTTCACCTTGCCATACATGTTGTAGGCATGCAACCATTTGTGCTTGCTCTCACCAGTTTTTACTTAAAGAAAAAATAATATATCGTATCGCCTGGTGTTATATAAAGATATGTAGGCTTGCGTTTTGGCTTGGTCCTGCTACTTCGGTTTCCATTTTGTTTTGAGTTTCTCTTGCCTCTTGCGGCCATGCATGCTGTAAGCATGTCGGGTATTTGCACTTATTAAATGAATGTGCCCATCTTGCCATTAATTGAAAATATGTGTGTATATGCAAGTTTCTAAGATCACTTAGGCTATTGTTTATTTTCTCTTCGGACGTTGAGGCGGTGTACACGTGCACAATATATACACGTGTACATTCGCAAACGCCCGATACTGTTCGCTCCTGGAAATAGATAGAACTGATATGAACAGATACCACAACTGTCGATTATATATATATGACCTCAAAAATTGGATTAACTATTATATTTCAGTTATATTGAAGTTAATTTACTTGAACTATAATTAATCCTGACTCGAGTATTTTTATGTTTTGCATGGAATGCTCGAGTCAGACCCGAGCATTTCAGATTTAAGGACTTCAGTTCAGGATCCGAAGCTGGCGAAGACTGGGAAAATTTCAAAGATGTGCGCACTCTGAAAGATTCAAACCAGTAAATATTTTTCTGTATTTAAACTGTATTTTATATTCCGCTGTATAGAAAATTCATGTATCAAAAATCCTGATTAATAAATAAAAGTTTATTTTTCTGTTAAATATTGTGTTATCTATTTATTCAGTGTTTTTTTTTCTTGTGTTGACTCTATTTTTTTTAACTCTGTAAGCTACACGCGCTCCGTCGTTTTTGGACGTTTTAAATTGGTTTAATCACCGGTTTGAAGCGGCCAAAATGGCGGGACGTTACACATTACGCACTGAGTGAGAGATGTGAGCATAGTTGCTATGCTTGACTGTTTGCCATCACTATGACATGCACACCCCCACCCCCGTATGCTTGTACACCACATGTTAGTGGCACCTTAGAGTGTTGTACAATATGTAGTGCTAACTCTTTGGTTGCAGGTCCAGGTTCAGGTATGGTTTAGTATACCTGTTATTATTCTGTTTAGCTGCTTATCACTCATACCAGACTTTTGTCTGACCCAGAGTTTTATGTCTCTTCTTATTACTCTGGGTGCTCCTAAACGAGCAGACTAGAGACAGGTTAGCTAGTGATGCACGAGTAGCTGATCCAGAGGCGAGCAGGAGGCTTCCACGTATGATATATATATAGATATTCTCCCAGTGTCGTTGGTGGTCACTACTTGGGCATTAGTGGTGTACCTTCCTTATCTTGCTTTTAGAGACAGTTTTAAAAGTTGTAATTACGATGTCGTGGAACATAAGCTGTATTTGGATTTTCCGTTGCCATGATAGTTTGTTTTCAGCTTATGCACTGTCTCAGCTGTTTCGTGTCAAGTATATGTTATGATTATATTTTATTCCATACGCTATGAGACATATTACAGGTTCTTTATTGATTCTTCATCTTCTTCCTTTTCTTCTGACGACCATCCCATGCTAACTGGACATGTGTACAGCGCACTTTTGGAGTAAATGTCGGTTGGTGCAGGGCGGGCCGTCACATTTGGTATCAAAGCTTTAGGTTGCGTAGTTAACCTAGGAAAAGACACTAGGGAGAGATAGTACGTATATGAGAGTGCGTATTTGTGATTACTTTGGTTTTCAAAAGCTATATATATACTATTAGTAGTATAAGGATGAAGTCGTACTGCACTAGCACCACTATGGAGATAGTTAATCATTTTCTCTTTACAGATTGAACGATGAGTCGAGACACGAGGGGTGCTGGTAGAGGGGCCAATAATGGGAATACTCCTGACATGAGGACGATGTTCACTGACTTCATGAGAGAGATGCTTAGGGATGTTCAGGGACCAGTTCCCAATGCTGGTAATGGTGGTGGTCCAGTAGTGCAGGCGCCTAGGGCCGATTTCGCCAAGCTGTGCAAGGATTACACTAACCTTGGTGGGAAGCCGTTCCACGGAACGGAGTCGGCCATGGATGTTCAGGATTGGTTGGATAGCTGTGATTGCGATGAAGAGAAGGCTAGCGTCTTGTCAACTGCAAAGGCGAGCGATGAATTGGTGGAATGCTATTAAGATAGCCACTCCAGAGGATCAGGTTACCTGGGATCAGTTTAAGGCTCGCTTTAGCGACAAGTTTATCCCAGCTGCCCAGAAGTCGGAATTGTTTAGGAAGTTCTTGGAGCTTAAGCAGAATGGTAGGGCAGTCTTGGACTATATTGCTGAGTTCGACACTTTGTCGAAGTATGGATTATCCCTTATCGATACTCCTGAGAAGAAGAATGAGAAGTTCATTACTGGTTTGGATGGATACTTGGGGGAAAGGCTTATCAACCACATCGATGAGACTTTTGAATCGATTGTGGGGAAAGCTTTGAGATCAGAGAGTCTTTACCCAAAGTCAAAGACCGAGGTTACATCTGCAGAAGAGCTGAAGCCGCAAGCAGGCGGTGGTGGCAAGAATAACACTCAGAACAAGAGGAAGCAGAACCAAACTAAGGATGTCTAGAAAAAGAGCAAGAAAGATGTTGAGTGCTTCAGCTGTGGTAAGAAGGGCCATTATGCCAAAGAATGTCGGGCCAAGCCAGCGGATAGGAAGTGCTACAACTGTGGCCAAGTAGGACATCATAGGGATAAATGTCCACAACCTCTTAAGGAAAAGTAGATTGTGAAAGCATATGCTATCAGTGCTATTCCTTCTTCGTCGAATGCCCGAACTGCGGCGGAGAAAGGAAAGAATGTCGTCATTCAAGGTATGCTTTCTATTCTTGATGTACCTGTTCGAGTTTTGTTTGATACTGGGGCTTCCCGTTCCTTCATATCTAGTGACCTGGTAGATAGGTTGGGACTAGAACCCGAGATAGTCGATAGACCATTAGTTGTGACGAACCTGATTGGTGGTTCGACTAACCTTAGTATGATTTGCCGAAATTTGGTCTTATCAAGTCATGGATGTATGTTTGTTTGTGATTGCTTTGTTTTGGGCTTTACTGGGTATGGCATTATATTGGGGGTCGATTAGCTCCAAAGATACAGGGTGGTGGTAGACTGTGAGGGATTTTTGGTGACAGTTAGGGCGGATGATGGGCGGAGGGTAGTGTTTGGTAGTCTACCTAGTGATGGGGTAATGGCTAGTTTTATAAATTCCCTCGACATCCCGCATGATGAGTTGTCAGATGTGCCCGTGGTTGGCCAGTATCCGGACGTCTTCGAGGAAGTGACCGAACTTCCACCATACCGAGAGATTGAGTTCCGTATTGATTTAGTGAAAGATGCCAGACCTATAGTGATGCCACTTCGTCGTATGGCACCAAGGGAGCAGCGAGAGCTCGGGGTGCAAGTAAGCGATCTTTCGAAGAAAGGGTTTATTAGAAGAAGTGTCTCCGAGTGGGGAGCACCAGTTGTGTTTGCCACTAAGGCAGATGGTTCCCTTCGTTTGTGTGTGGACTATCGCGAGTTGAATAAGGTGACGAGGAAGAATAAGTATCCTCTACTGCGGATAGATGATTTGTTTGATCAACTGGAAGGAGCAGGAGTGTTCTCCCAGTTGGACCTCGCGATAGGATTTCATCAGCTCTGAGTAGCGGCCGAGAGTGTTCCGAAAATGGAATTTAGGACACCATCTGGATTCTATGAGTGGTTG
The DNA here is from genome assembly GCA_030737875.1 of Allium sativum. Taxonomy (NCBI): domain Eukaryota; kingdom Viridiplantae; phylum Streptophyta; class Magnoliopsida; order Asparagales; family Amaryllidaceae; genus Allium; species Allium sativum. Next base: position 538,818,563 of record CM060926.1, read on the forward strand.
GTCATGCCATTTGGGTTGACCAATGCACCAGCATACTTCGTGGATCTTATGAATCGGGTATTCAGAGACCAGTTAAATAAGTTTGTTCTTGTGTTCGTAGACAACATCCTTGTTTACTCAAGGACAGAGGAAGAAAACAAGGGACATTTGAGGATAGTGATGGAGGTGTTGAGAAAACACCAATTGAAAGCGAAATTTTCTAAGTGTCACTTCTGGAGGAGGGAAGTGAGATTCTTAGGCCATGTTGTTTCAGAGAATGGTATTGCCGTGGACCCTGCAAAGGTGGCTACGGTACAGGATTGGTCTACGCCCAAGAATGCAACAGACGTGAGAAGCTTCTTGGGGTTAGCTGGATATTATCGTAAGTTTATCCAGGACTTCTCCAAGATAGCAGCACCGTTGACTCAGTTGACTAAGAAGAATCAAGCCTTCATCTGGGACGGAGTGTGTGAGAAAGCATTCAAGAGTCTAAAAGAAAAGTTGATGCATGCACCAATGTTAGTCATTCCTAAAGGGAATGACGAGATGACGGTATACACGGATGCTTGTGGTACTGGACTAGGTGATGTATTGATGCAAGGAGGTAGGGTTGTAGCTTATGCTAGTCGGCAACTAAAGCCGCATGAGAAAAGGTATCCTACCCATGATTTGGAACTGGTAGCGATCATGTTTGCGTTGAAGATGTGGAGACATTATCTCTTGGGAGAGAAAATTGAGTTGTTTACCGATCATAAATAGTTAAAGTATCTCTTCTCTCAGAAGGATCTAAATCTCCGTCAGCAGAGATGGTTAGAGTTCTTGGCTTCGTATGATTTTGATATCGCATATACACCTGGGAAAGGCAATGCGGTAGCCGATGCCTTTATTACGAGATATGCCAGTTTAAGGGCTATGTTTCTTGAATGGAAGCAACTGGAGTATATTGCAGGGTATGATTTCAGACCAAAGTGTGAATTGGATCTAGAGATGTTAGCTAGTTTGACGATAAGACCCACTTTGATTGAGCGTATTGGTTCCAGTCAGAGGGACGATCCTAATCTATTGGAAATCATCTCCAAGTTAGAAATGAATATCGACGGTAAGGAGATGAATTTGTATGGGCTTGATCAAGAAAGATGGCTTCGAAAGAATGGAAGACTAGTTGTACCCAACGTGAATGGTTTGAGAGATGAAGTGCTTAGGGAATGTCATCACTCAAAACTGACTATACACCCTGGTGGTGATAAGATGTATCGAGACATGAAGCAGACTTACTACTGGGAAGGGATGAAAAGAGACGTTGGGAAGTTTATATCCAAGTGCATGCCAGCTAGTTAAAGGCAAGCAAAAAAAGCCTAGTGGTTTTTTGCAACCATTAGAAATTCCCGAATGGAAATGGAAGCAAGTCTCGATGGATTTCATTGATGGTTTACCAATGACTAAATCGGGACATGATAGCATTTGGGTAATTGTGGATCGATTGTCCAAGAGTGCAAGATTTATACCAGTCAAATAGACCAGAACGACAGCTAAGTTAGCAGAACTGTATATGAAGTGGGTAGTGAGATTTCATGGAGTACCTAAAAGCATTGTGAGTGACCAAGACCCGTTGTTTACTAGTGGGTTTTGGAAGAGCTTACAAGAGGCTCTAGGGTCAGAATTATATCTCAGTACAGCGTATCATCCTCAAACCGACGGTCAGACAGAGAGGGTGAATCATATATTGGAAGATCTCTAGAGAGCTTGTATATTGGATTTTGGTGGATCATGGGATGACCATTTGCATCTAGTAGAGTTTGCATATAATAATAGCTACCAATCCAGTATCGGTTTGGCTCCATATGAAGCTTTGTACGGAAGACCGTGTAACTAACCATCATGCTGGATAGAGACCGATGAGAAGTTTGTGCTTGGACCAGATGTGGTAAGGGAAACTTCGGATGGGATTAAGATCATTCAACAATGGATGAAGGCTGCCCAGGATAGGCAGAAGAGTTATGTTGATAAGAGGAGAAGAGACTTAAAATTCTCCGTTGGTGACCTGGTGTTTGTCAAGATTTATCCGTTGAAGAGCGTGATACGATTTGGCAGAAGAGGCAAGTTGGCACCAAGATTTGTTGGCCCATTCCCTCGAACAAGTTGGGAATTTGGCGTATAGAGTTGACTTACCTGAGAAGATGTCAAGAGTTACACAACGTATTTCATGTTTCCCCGCTAACGAAGTTCGTGCACGACCCATATATGACTAATTCACCTGATCAGTTAGAGGACTTCGAAGTGGAACCCAAGGCGGTTAGGAACCGCAAGCCGAATCGTATTGTCAAGCACGATACGAAGCAACTTTGAAGGAAAGCTGTGAAGCTAGTCAAGGTTCAGTGGGGCGAGAACGAGAATGACAGTACCAGAGAGCATTAGGAAGACGTATCCAAGACTCTTTGCCTGGTAAGATTTACTTTGCAATTTATTTATTCCACATGCTAGGATAAACTTGTTTTGCATGTTTGATTGTTGTTTTATGGCTGATAGGCATACGGGACCCTTTGTGTGTTTTGGTTAGGGAATATCGGGGGCGAAATTTCTTAAGGAGGGGAGAATGTAATAACCCGCATTCTACGCATCGGAGGATCGTAGAATATTTATTTATTTCTTATATAAGGTCGTAGGGTTATGTGGCTTTGGGAAACGACCATTGGGGTCATTTCCCATGTTCATGATTTTTGCCGATTTTTAAATGACTGTTTTGCCCCTAGTTGATCTTGTTTCGGCCATAACTTTTGATTGGAAAGGAGTGTTGACCTGAAACCACTTCCATTGGCTTCGAATGATGGTTTACCTTTCCGTAGAGTGGTCACATGTGGAAAACGGACTTACCGTTTGGGAGAAATGGCTGAAATAAGGTTTAGAAGGTGAAAAACTGCTTAACCGAGCCAAATAGGTGATTAGTGAATGGGCCCATAACCCATTTCGGGATTAGGGTTATGGAGAGGCTGAAAAGAGTTAGGGTTTCATTCCATTTCAGTTTTCTAGCCTCCACTTACCTCTTAGAAACCCTAAAAATGGCCTCCAACCTCTAAATCACCTCTAAATCACTTTCTAATCAAGGATTAAGCTTAGCAACATCAAATCAAGGGAGATCTTCACCAAATCAAGATTAGAGCTGCTGTTTAGCATTGGTATTCGCGTCATATCAGAGATTTATTTCAGATCTAAGGTTTATTTGTGGTAAGGTGAGTGATTCGCATAGTTCTTCACTAATTATGGTCAATTAAGGGTAATTAGTGAAGATTAGAGAATTTATGCATTAATAAATTCTGGAAAAATATTTCTAAATTCTTAAATAATGTTTTAGACCTCTGTTAGAAATTGGGTTTGATTTGGTTAAGTTTTGCTAATCATATCATTAGTTTTCTTAAGCACTCTTAAGGGAAAATATGGGTTTTTGGCTATATTTGATCCATTTTAACCTATCATATTGTTGTTTTGATGTGTGTGGTTGATTATACATGTCGATATGACTGTATGGTATGCTTTGTGATTGATTAGAATAGATAGAATGGTCAAAAACGTCGTCGAATGAAGTAAAACAACTCGCTGGACAAAGTGCAGGAACTCAGATCGGATGGGGTATTGAGGGCCGGATCGGATCGCCCTATGGGGTCGTGGAACCACATCATGAACCAATCCATCTCCTCCGAACCGAATCGTCTGTGTGAGGTCCACGATCATCAAATGTGAACTGCCTCTCATACCCGATCCGAACCACTCGAGAGAAAGAGCTCCGACCCGATCCGCTCATGGATGGTGAGCACGAACCGTTTGTACTTGGCCTGGACGAGCGCTTTCTCCGACCTGAACCGCCAGAAGGACCCCGACCCGAACCGTTAGATGGAGATGGACTTGGAGACCCCGACCCCACCTGCTGGGGGTGTTGACGATCTGAACCGCCACCAGGTGGATGCCACAAGCCAAACCGTGTTGACGATGGAAACCTGAAGGCCGAACCGAACCGATGCTTAAGAGAGGGATCCGAACCGATCCGGTGATGACTAAAAACCCGAGATACAAAGGTAGTCCAAATGGAAGTTAGAGCTCAGGATCCAGTTGGGAACCAATGAGTTCACTTCATGATTGGGCATTGCTGCGGGACGTGTGCTAAGGAGTTGTCGACGTTCATAACTTCGATTCACCACTAAAAAGGAATGATGGGCTACGTATCAGCGCGGTAGAGTCACCGTGACTCGAGGGGCAAAGTGATCGTAGTAAGACTATGAGCCAGTGAAGTGGAGCCATTGTGACTCCATGGGGCAGAGTGGACATAGTAAAGGATTAGTAAGGCTATGAGCCAGTGCAGTGGGGTGTGTACGACTCCATGGGGCAAAGTGGACATAGCGAAGGATTAGTGGCTATGGATCAGTGCAGTGAAGCCATTGTGACTTCATGGGGCAGAGTGATCATAGCAAAGTGTTGGGTGATCGAAGTGGTGGATATCGTACGCTTTACACACTGAGTTAGAGATGTGAGGATAGTTGTTATGCTTGACTGTTTGCCATCACTATGACATGCACACCCCCACACCCGTATGCTTGTACACCACCTGTTAGTGGCACCTTAGAGTGTTGTACTGTATGTAGTGCTAACTCTTTGGTTGCCGGTTCAGGTATGGTTTAGTATACTTGTTATTATTCTGTTTAGCTGCTTATCGCTCATATCAGACTTTTGTCTGACCCAGAGTTTTATGTCTCTTATTATTACTCTGGGTGCTCCTAAACGAGCAGACTAGAGACAGGTTAGCTAGTGACGCACGAGTAGCTGATCCAGAGGCGAGCAGGAGGCTTCCACGTATGATATATATAGATATTCTCCCTGTGTCGTTGGTGGTCACTACTTGGGCATTAGTGGCGTACCTTCCTTATCTTGCTTTTAGAGACAGTTTTAAAAGTTGTAATAATGATGTTGTGGAACATAAGTTGTATTTGGATTTTCCGCTACCATGATAGTTTGTTTTTAGCTTATGCACTGTCTCACCTGTTTCGTATATTATATGATTATATTTTATTCCATGCGTTGTGAGACATATTACAGGTTCTTTATTGATTCTTCGTCTTCTTCCTTTTCTTGTGACGACCGTCCCATGCTAACTGGACATGTGTACAACGCACTTTTGGAGTAAATGTCGGTTGGTGCAGGGCGGGCCGTCACACTTATCGTTATTCCATTTATATTATCAGTTGGATATGGAAGTTTATGTTGATTATATATATCAATTTGTTTTCCATGAAGATTCCATTGTTAATGGAATGTGATTTTGGGTTGTCATGAATGGTATCTTTAATAATACTGTTCTTAGACCTAACAGAGTTAAGAAAATCAGAAACTAACTGGGAATTAGTTAAGTTGAATGGTTTCCTGGGTATTGATCTGATGTTGGTTTCGGCCTTCGGGGTTAATACTTAGGGAGTTGTTCCCTTACTAATTTACGGTTAAAGGCTGATGGAATGGAATGTGATTTTGGGTTTATAGTCAACCGTGTTTTAAATGACATTGGTTCTTTAACCCAGCTAAAGACAAGATATGATTTCCTAAGTTAACAATCATTAATATTGATTTTTGGGAAGATTAAAACCTAGTGGTGTTTTAATGAATCTTTAATTAGATTGAAATGATCAAGAATGGAGTATCACCAGTTTTGCTCCAGGCGATAGTTAAATCTTTAATTAGATTTGAATGTGAAATGGTAATTGAACTTGCCGATAACAATGTGGTGTTATATATGAACCATTACCAGTTTTTCTTCATGGGATGAATAGGTTAGGATTGGGAAATTAAACAAATGATTACTTCGGTAAGGTTCGCTAATCCCGACTAGTTTGGATAAACCATAATTTGGTTTGAATTGATATTCAAAGGAAGATTAAAGAATAAATTCAAAGAATTGATCTTTGATAATATTAATAGGAACCTTTCCCAAAGTAAAAGAATATTTGAATAAAGGAATATTCATGATTGGAATGAGGCGTATGTTGTATTTTTATTACACTTATTTATTACATACGCGGGTTATTTAGAAAGACCGGGTTTATCCCATTCTGAATAACTGATTCGACGATGTGTCAAGGATGAAGACGGTGGTTGAAGACCGGAGGTCTTCACATCGTTTGGATAATTACTGATATGTTGATTGGGCTGTACACCCAAGACAAGGTAATAAGTGATGGTCGTCCAGACGTACTTGGAGATCGACCGGATATGTGAGGACCTCTCCCTTGTATTGGACATATGGGGGAGGAATAAGGTGCCTTCGGTTTTGTTCAGACCCAGAACGAACTTGTAAATGGATGTGTGTCTGACATTGGATTTTATTATGTGTGATAGATATAAATCGGTTGCATAGCATGAATTGCCTGTGTGGCATGCTGAGATGCAAATGATCAAGGCTTCTGTTGAAAGTAGAGTCTTGTGGTTGATGATCAAAGCACGGCCTTTGTGGCATAGCTTTGTATACAGCGTTAATTCACGAGCCTCGCACCCCGGTGTGAACCAGAAATGGGAGAGGACCTCTGGGAGGACATGCGTTTCTTTCTAGCTGGGAGTGGTGTCAGTGTTTTACTAGCCCTGACATTTTACTTTTGTGGATGATGGATTGCGAGGCGCCTCGGTTATATCGGTCATTCCGGGGCCGATAGTTTGGTCGGGATATGACCAATTCATGCCCCATAGGGCGGGGAAACGCATTGTTCAGGCATTTTAATCCACTCCGTGTGGACCGGCCCTGTCGCTCCAAGGGTCGATGCATTCTGATCCTAAGGCTCGGGCCAGAGAGTCTCGAAGCGGTAAGGACGATCTCTTGCCTCGGTTCACAGATGGAAATCCAACTTCCAATACAACATTTTGCGATTTTAATTGTAAACCTATATATGGCGACATAGTGGTATGAGGCACTTATGCCGTCTATGATTGATACTTACGATTAAAATTGTTTTGACACTATACACTTATAGTCATAGTAAAAAATGAAATTCCACATACCAAGCATTTTTGGCTATTATAAGGTAAAAACTCTATCCTCCGGCTTGTGTTGCATTATGTGATGGGACCTGAGTCTTAAAATAGCTTCATTGTTCTTTATTTATCATTGCGCTGTTTTTTTTATGCATTGGTATTCTTAGGAGGAAACCCGTTCCGTGTTATACGGCGTGGTCCCCTGATTTACCGAACTTTAAAATAAAGATAAATAACTGTTTTGGTTCTCACACCAGTCACATGACTGACCTGGAGTTTATTGTTTTAACCTAAACTCTGGGTGCCCCTATTTTCCACACGGGCAGCTAGCAGTTTTGGTTTTGTAGATTTATATTCATAGGATCCTGGTTTACAACTGAAGCGATATTCGGAAAGCTCAGTATCCGTGTATTACTTTCACTTGTGTTTTGTATTGTTTTCCTCTGCTATGTATTTAAATGTATTATATTCTCTGATATTTATCAAAAGTATATTATTTGTTAATACTCTATATATTCTTATATTCTGATGGAATTGTTGTAATAAGCAATGAAATGTTCTTCTGTTTGTCTCTGATTCGTCTTGTTCTCAAAGCAATCCGTACTTCCTCTTCTCTTCGGAGACCGGGGAAGTTTAGGGTCCTCACAGTATAACCTCTAAGCTCATACGTCTCAGAGAAGGGTGTTAAGCAAGAGAATAAATTCTCCTCCATAAAACAGATATATATTTAATAGAAATCAATTAGCATGGAGTGAAATCCAATGTCAGACACACATCCATTTACAAATTCGTTCTAGGTCTGAACGAAACCGGAGGAAACCTTATTCCTCGACCCATATGTCCAATACAGGAGACAGGTCCTCGCATATCCGTCAATCTCCAAGTACGTCTGAACGATCACCACCTATTACCTTTCCTTGGGTGTACAGCCCAATCAAGACATCAGTAATCATCAAACGATGTGAAGAACTCTGGTCTTCAACCACCGTCTTCATCATTGACTTTTATTCGTCGTATTAATTATTCAGAATGGGTTAAACCTGGTCTTTGCGAATAATTCACGTGTTTTATAATCAATATTCAAGTGCTATAAAAACCATTATGCGCCTCGTTCTAATTCAGAATATTCTTTTAATAAAATATTCACATTTTTAGGGAAAGATTCCCATTAATTTTATCAAAGATAAATTCTTTTAAATTTATTCTTCAATCTTCCTTTGTATTTCAATTTCAAAAGATTTTATTAACTAGTCGGTATTATCAAACCTTACTGCAATAATCATTTATTATTTTTCTATCCCAACCTATTCATCCTATGGAGCAAAACTGGTAGCACTCCATATCTAACACCCACTGTGTTCTGAGTAAAATTAGTTACCCTTTTTACATTCAAATCTAATTAAATATTTAACTATTTCCTGGAGTAAAACTGGTGGTACTCCATTCTCGATCATTTCAAGAATTCGATTAATTTAATTAAAGCATTCCATCTCAATCTACTTAGATATTTATTAAAACTCTAATTTGCTTTTAATATCAAAAATCATTACTTAATGATTATTTAAATTTAGGAAATTAATCTTTATCTTTAACTGGGTTAAAGAACTAATGTCATTTAAAATACAGTTCATGACAAACCCAAAATCATCTTCCATTATATATGGAATCTTCACAGAAATCAGATCAATATATAATCGATATAAATTCCGTATCAGACTAATAATATAAATGGAATAGCGGCAAGGACTTTCAAATTCCATATATAGTAATGGTTTTCTTTTATAGAAGCTCATCTTGATTATTATTAAATTGAATCCATTCAACTCCAATTTAATATATTACATTGGAAAACTTTACTTTGGAAAATTTCAATTGAGTTAAAGAATAAATGTCATTTAAAACTGTTAATTGGGTTAAAGAATAAATGTCGTTTAAAGCACAATTCACGATAAACCCACAATCAACTTTCATTTCAATTCCAATTAAAAATTAATTAATTGGTAAACTTCTCTAAATCTTAATTTAAAGATTTATTCTTTTCTTATCGGGGTTTAAGAATAGTGTTTGTGACACCCTACATCCGTTAATGTCACTCTATAAAGAATGCATTAAGTTTCGAGAAGCGTTATTGGTGAATAAGAACATAATATCACAAGATAGACATGTAAAATAGCAGCGGAATTAAAAACTTTATTTAAATCAAAACATTATGGTCCCAAATACTGAGTTTACATCATAAGTTTGAAGTAACCAATTACATAAATAGTCTATCTTGCTAAAAAATACCAGAATACGAAAGCATAAAACCATATTTCCCAGGTGAAGCCATAAGAGAGTTGACCAGAAGTCAAAGTGGTACATCAATATCCAAATTCCAAGCTAAGCTGAAAGAATCCAAATCAACTCTAAGAACTTTCACCCTGAGAACCTTTGGGGGGGGGGGGGGGACGGAAGAGAGAGAAGAGGAAACAAAATGGGTCAGACATAAAGTCAGGCGAGTCCAGTTACTTTTAAATATAAATAAATAAAATTATCATGGAAGGTATATAAAACTGGAAGAACAAGATAACAATAACAATAGCAAGTGTGAACTGAGCAAGATAAGATGAACAAGATATTTTGCGCTTCTTAAATACATTTCTCTTGTAAGGACCCGTAACTTCCCCGGCAAGGAAAGCCCGGATACTTTGAGAACAACACACAAAAGAACGCAGACAGAAGAACATTTCATTATTTATTACAACAATTCCATCAGATACGAGAATGTACAGAGTATGAATAAATAGTACACAATCGATATACATCAGAGATTACAATAAATTACACAGCAGCGGAAAATAATACAAAACACAACTGAAGGTGATACACGGATACAAAGCTTTCCGGATATCATTCCAGCTGTAAATCAGGGTCCTATGAAAATAAATCTGCAAAACCAAAACTACTAGCTTCCCGTGTCGAAAATAAGGGCACCCAGAGTTTAGGTCAAAACAATAAAATCCAGGTCAGTCATGTGACTGGTGTGAGAACTAAAACAGTTATTAATCTTTATTTTAAAGTTCGGTAAATCAAGGGACCACGCCGTATAACACGGAACGGGTTTCCTCCCAAGAATACCTGTGCATAAAACAAACAGCGCAATGCTAAATAAAGATAAATGAAGCTATTATAAGACCTAGGTCCCATCACACAACGCAAGCCGGAGGATATGGTTTTTACCTTATAATAACCAAAGCATGCTTGATACGTTAAAAACACATTATTTGATACTATAATAAATGTATAGTGCCAAAACAATTTCAATCATAAATATCAATCATAGACGACATTAATGACCCATACCACTATGTCTCCATACTAGGTTCTACAAATAAAATCGCAATATCACGTATTGGAAATTGGATTTCCGTCATGAGTCGAGGCAAGGGGCAAGCTCCTCTCCGCTTCGAGACACTCCAGCAAATGCCTCAGGACTACACACTCTGGGTAACCCTTGGATCTTCAGGGCCGGTCTTAACTTACGTTTGAGGATTGGCAATTCCTGAACACACGTTTCCCGGTCCTAACAGACCTATACCCGAGGTGCCTCGCATTCCAACAACCACATAGGTAAAAATAATATAAATGTTAGCCAGTTTAAGCACTGTTACTACCTTTAGCTAGAAAGAAACGCCGTGTTCTCCCTGCAGTCATTATCCCGTTTTTGACTCATACCGAGATGTGATGCTCTCGAATTCACGCTATACACAAAGCTAGGCTACGTAGGCCATGCTTTGATCATCAACCACAAGACTTTGCTTTTCAACAGAAGCCTTGATCATTTTCCACTTAGGCATGCCATACAGGAAATTCACTCCATGCGACTGATGTCCATCGATATACAACCTATAAGCTCGTACATCTCAGAGAAGGGCGTTAAGCAAGAGAACAAATTCTCCGCTGCCAAAAAGATGTATATTTAATAGAGATCAATCAGAACAGAATAAAATCCAATGTTAGACACACAGTCCATTTACAAGTTCGTTCTGGGTCTGAACGAAACCGGAGGCACTTTCCTCGCATATCCATCGATCTCCAAGTACGTTTGGACGATCACCAACTGATTCCCTCATCTTGGGTGTACAGCCCAATCAAGATCATCAGTAATCACCCAAGCGATGTGAAGACTTCCGGTCTTTAACCACCGTCTTCATCTTCGACTTATCGTCGAATCGGTTATTCAGAATAGGTATAAACCCGGCCTTTTTGAATGACCCGCGTATATATTAATCAAATGTTACACAAACAAAACATACGCCTCATTCCAATTCATCAGTTACTAATCGTAAATTAGCAAGAGAGAAATTCCCCAAATATTGACCCCGAAGGCCGAAACCAACATCAGATCAATACCCAGGAAACCATTCTTCTTAGCTAACCTACAGTTAGTTTCTAAATTTCACATTCTTAGGGAAAGGTTCCCGTTTATTTTATCAAAGATAAATTATTCTAAATTTATTCTTTAATCTTCCTTTGGATATCATTTCAAACCATATTATGGTTTTCCAAACTAGTCGGGATTAGCGAACTACACCGAAGTAATTATTTATTTTATTTCCCAATCCCAACCTTTTCATCCCATGAAGCAAAACTGGAAATACTCCATATCTAACACCACGGTGTTATCGGTAAAATTAATTACCATTTCACGTTTAAATCTAATTAAAGATTTAACTACCGCTTTGGAGCAAAACTGGTGATACTCCATTCTCGCTCACTTTCCAAATTTGACAATTTAAATTATCAATTCACAATTCAATCTAATTACAGATTCATTAAAACTCCTTTTACTGGATTAAAGAACTAATGTCATTTAAAACACAGTTCACGATAGACCCAAATCACATTCTATTTATTATCGGGTTAAAGAACAGGTGTTATTTAAAATACCGTTCACGATAAACCCACAAATCAATTCTAATTCAATTCCAATTAAATATATTAGAAATTATGGTTATTTAGAACCCATTTCAAATCCAATTTATTTATTTAAAAATAATTGTGTTTTAATTCTAGTTCAAAACTAGTTCTTTTCGATAAAAATCTATTTTTATCTTTTCAAATATGGAGGTTTTCCATCCTAGTTTTTCCTAAATCATTTCTTATGATTTTCCACAAATTATTACTATTTTTAATAATTTTATCAAGGCCCGTACAGTCGATTTCCAACAGCGGCCATCGAACTGCACTTACAGCGACCTTTTCTGAAATTGATTTGGACGTATTTCCAAATCCAACCGTCAGATTTCAAATCTCTTGTATACGTTAGAAAGCCCTTTTCGATATGAACCCAACGATTCCAGTTTTAGTAGAATCCGATGGTCGGATCTCCCGTAATGTCCGTTCGAAGCCAATGGTCGAAATTCATGAATTACCGCGGCGCGGCGCATTCTATTCAGGCCATTATATATAATATATATATATATATTGTATATTTCGTTGATTTCCCTTTAAAAAGAATTTTATAAATCATTTTCAAATTTGTTTCAAAACAATTTCAACCTTCATTTCAAATTCAAATCGAAATTGAATTTTCCATTATAAATTCTTTTTACATTGATTTTTATTGATTTCAATTCAAATCGATTTCAATTCGATTTCAATTCATTTCAATTCGAATTCACTTTATATTCAATTCAATTCGAATTCATTTTCTTTTCAATTCAATTCGAATTCATTTTATATTCAATTCAATTCGAATTCATTTTCTTTTCAATTCAATTCGAATTAATTTTATATTCAATTCAATTCGAATTCATTTTATATCTCTTTTCAATATTCATTATAAAAACGAATATAATCGATATAAATATCGTTCGCATCAAAATAGCGCATCTCTAATCAACACGGCTTTATATATTTCAATAATTCCGTTATTCTATTCAACAAATGAATATTTATTCTATTCAACACATGAATCTATATTTCTTTCAACACATGACTAATCTCAACAAATGAGTACTATCCACATGTGACTATTTTTGTTATTTAATATATTTTATATAGAAAAAAAATTATGATTTCTATCGTTAAATTTTTAATTAGACTCCAACCGTAAATTAGTAAGAGAACGATTCCCTAAGCATTAACCCCGAAGGCCGAAACCAACATCAGACCAATACCCAGGAGACCACTCATCTTATCTATTTTCCAGTTAGTTTCTAATTTTATATATGATAAAAATGTAAATTTTATTGTTAAAATATTTAGTTCAACACATGACTAATCTCAACTAATGAGTACTGTCAACACATGAATATATATTTTATAATATTCTTTATTTTCCCAATTGGAATGAGGCCCAATCAATTACCATATAATGTTAATTATAAGGATTCCATACAACACGTGTACATAATAGCAATGATAAATAATCAGTCATAATCCAAAGTGCACCACACAACTGCATAAGCATTAAATATAAATAATTAACTCTCACACAGTCTGTCGACCCATCGATCGACATACAACTAAATAATTGGGATTAGTGTACGCCAAATATCATCCCAACACCCGTGTAGGGTTTCAATCCACAAACACCGAATATTATTTGTGCAGTTGGGCGATGTATAAAATTTATCGTCCCAATCCATATCCTTCAAATAAGTGTACATAAACAAACCGTCCGGTTTGTAAATGAATATTTATTCACATTCACGTTAAAAATTATATTTTTAACGATAATTAATTTATTTCAACACATGAATATTTTATTATCCATTTCACATCAACATCACAAACAAACTTCACAACACATCAAACAAGCATACAAGCATATAAGTCGTCCATGTTCTGTGGACGACGGGTGTCGGGTGTTGCTAAGCACCGTCTGCATCCTAGTATATATTTTTAACTAGATAAGAAAATTTAAAGGGAGAAGTTCTCACCGACAAGCTAAACCAACCGCCACGACTCTTCTTATGTAGAAATCTTCGTTGTGCTCGCCCTTTGTCACTTTCGTTGTTCGTAGCCACTACATATATAAAAATCACATTTTTATATCCACACTTTATGGATAAAAATTCTATTTTCATACCGCTACTATATAGGTAAAAATTCTATTTTTATACCGCTACTATATAGATAAAAATTCTATTTTTATACCGCTACTATATAGATAAAAATTCTATTTTTATACCTATACGATATAGATAAAAATTCTATTTTTATACCGCTACTATATAGATAAAAATTCTATTTTTATAACGGTGTTCATATAATAAAGATCATATTTTTATCACGCTGTTCTCTATATAAAAATTATATTTTTATATCGCTCTTCTTCCAGTAAAGAATATATTTTTACAACGCTTCTTCCTATATAAAAATTATATTTTTATATTTTTCCATCATATATAAAGATCGAATTTTTATATCTTGGCTTCATATGTAAAAATCACTCCTTTACAACGCTACTTCCATGATAAAAATTATATTTTTATATTGCTAGCAATATAATAAAAATTATATTTTTATTACTCTACATGAATAAAAATCATATTTTTATATCTCCTGCATAATAAAGATCGAATTTTTATTATCTAAATAATATAAAAGTCGTATTTTTAATATTTCTACTATATAAAAAGAATATTTTTATACTTCACATATGATAAAAGTCGTATTTTTATAATTTCTACCATATAAAAATGATATTTTTATATTCTCTCCTATATAAAAATGATATTTTTATATATTTTTAGAAATCATATCCTTTTGTTTATAAAGATCACATCTTTATATTTTTACCGTTCATATCAAAATCATATGAATAAAAAATCTCATCTTTCTTTGTTGCTCATATAGATAAAAATCAAATCTTTGCACGTATCAAAATTAGATCTTTATATGTATAAAGGTCAAATCTTTTATTTTCCAAAAATCAAGTCTTTCTATATTTTTGAAATTCACTTCTTTTGCATATTAAAAATCGAATATTTCTCATATTACCATCATACAATACTGATTTTTAATTTTTCTATAATATGTAGAACGGACAATTCGAAAGAAATTGAAATAAATAAGTAAAAAAAACTTACAGCATAAAAGAAATAGGAAAAGGTGTTCTACGCGTCGGGGTGGGAGCAACCGCTCGGTGGGGTGGCTGAGCGTCGTTGGAGGGTAAGCGGAGGCAAGGGGGAGATCGCGGAGTGGCTGAACGATGGTGGGGGGTCGAGGGGGGCGCTGTCGATTTGGGGATTGGGTCCTTCGATTAAAGGTTGGAGGCAAATGAAGAGGAGAAAGGCGTTGAAGGGGAGGACCGCGGCGATGAGGTGGAGCGCCGGAGGCGGCGTCGTGATGGGCAGTGACGTGAAAAAGGGCGCAACGGGTTTTTTTCGTTTTTTTATTTGAAAAGTGAGAGAGAGAGAGAGGGAGGGATTGAGGGGCATGTAATGATATATATTATTTTATTTTAATTTTAAAAAGTAACTTTTTCATTCGAACTCGAAACCGAACCCACCGCCTGTCGTCCGTAGCTAATTACCCCCATTCTGAACACAATGGGATATGTATCGTAAGCTGATTTGATCGTTTGGATCAGTTTTCGTCAAAATCGACATATAACTCTATACATTAAATTTGAACGTGCATTTCAATTTACCGGGGTCACGTACTAACTCGAAAAATTCGAGAAAAATATTTTCTAGCTTCGTATTAACGATACAGTCCTAACAAAACTAGTTTCATCAAATTCTGAGACCGTTAGAAAAATGGCCAATTTCCAGTCGATTAAAATCAACTGAAACTGGTCAAACGCGTTTTCCTTTGCCACACTCACATATTGATTCGAAAAATTATGAAAATTGAAATCTAGCAATAATTTGACATCCCGGATCCAACAAAAGTGGTTTCGTCGAAATCCGAGGTCGTTTGCAAAGTTTCCATTGTTAAGGGCCAGAATTCCATAGCGACTATTCTGAATTTTCAACTGGGCATAACTTTTGATTCCCGCTATGAAATTTCAATTTTTCGGATTCGTTGGAAAGATATTCTCAAATAGATTCTAATATTTTTGGTTTCACTAAAATCCGGTTTATTTTAAACCCGGTACATTCATTTGAATTTCGAAATCGAATTATCGAACTACCGTGCCATTTTCAATTCCTTTTATAATTAAAATAAATTTTTTATATTCTAACGATGATCTATATAAATATATACGTTCGTATTCTATTCAAATTAAATTTCTCGTCGTTATTATTTAAAATAATTCATTTTAAATAATCAAAATTCTTTAAAATTGCCAAAATAAAATTTTTAAATTGGCTCGCATTTTCCGGGTTGTTACATCTCTGCACCGCACCGCACCGCACCAATACTAGTATATCAGAAATAGAATGGTCCCTACCAATACCGTTCCATTACATTTTCTTGATTATTAGGTTACTTGGGTCAGTAGAACTCAAGGCTTATCCGCGCATCATACCCATTTACTTTCCCATGGATTCACCTAACACAATATATGTAGTTATTAGTTATCTTTCAATATTGAGATACACCCCATGGTACCCCACTCGCATGGTCTCCACCATAATGAATGCAGTCCCTCATCCAACGTTGTAGTGACGTATGGATCTCTATATAACAATGTCACATTCCATATATATCTATCATTAGTATGCTACGTAAGCGTACAGACTGCCACCATCGACCGAATCAGATTCCTTATCGGAATAATGCCCTTTAGTCTACGATACACCACCCAGAGTAGATATGTATGTATCTAGATTGTCCCACGTATGTACTGTAATTGTAGCTCGATGCCTCAATTGCACGTCCTCTAATGTGCACCAAGTTCCGTAGTTTGGCTAAACAAGAAACAAGGAACTTGGCCAGGAGCTTTTCCATACATGTACAGGCCTGCCTTTAAGAGCCTCCAAATACATATATTCCTAGGGTCTGTTTTCTATGATGGCTATGGCCCCACCTTGGCCCCTCCCTCAACTAGTAAAGACTACAAGAGCTAAGCTACCACCCCTAATAACAACCAATCTAAACAACCATGTTGCGTCTACCCTCAGCCCTGTACCTCGATAGTGAAAGTTGAAATGGTATCTTGAGTTTAACTCTAGCCTTTTCGCATCCCGTTGGCTGCCAATGTGGATATCTGACGGTCTATTATCCTTTTTGGTCATGACCCTCTACCTTCCTCTGTCTCCTCGTGAGGCAACCATCGAGCCACGCTGGTGTCACCTTGTCAGAACATTCTGATTGCATAGCTACATCTGTAGTCAAGGCCTACCCACCTAGTAGTTACGCGCAGACCCAACCTCTACGAGCATAGCCTAAGACAACTGTCACTGCACAGAGGACTACTAGGAGCACCTTACATACCTCAGGAAGCCGCGTGCTTCCCCTTCCAGTCCTATGGAGCCATCAAAACAATCAAATGAATGTGCGCTCCCCTGATGCCTTATAGCTCCTCAATGATCTACCCCGTTGGGTTATTCGCCCTCAACCGTACGGACTGGTCTAAGCGCCTTACTTTAGCATATTGTTAGATCCTATGTCTAAACATTCTTTTATGCGCTTGTCTCACCTCATC
Source organism: Allium sativum (assembly GCA_030737875.1). Classification (NCBI taxonomy): domain Eukaryota; kingdom Viridiplantae; phylum Streptophyta; class Magnoliopsida; order Asparagales; family Amaryllidaceae; genus Allium; species Allium sativum. Next base: position 538,836,126 of record CM060926.1, read on the forward strand.
AGGTTTCCAGTTAACTTGGTTATATAAATTCATATCGAATTCTTATTCAAATTACCAAGTTTTTCTTGCTTATTAATTTCAGTCATACAACTTAATTCACTTAAGTTTATTAATATGCTTACAACATGTCATTCTCTAGATTGTGGCCTAAAGTCCGTAATCCACAATTTATTTTATATTCTTGCTAGGTTACATCATTGCAATAACATGTTTTTACTTAATGTGTAATTAAGTACGTCTCATTTTACATGTTTCCTTTTTAACATGTCATTTACCTTTTATGATTAAATATAACTTATATCATTTCATAAGTTTTCCTCATCCTTTCTTGTTTAATCATTATTCCATTTTACATTATCAATACTTATCGTTGTCTACTTTTAAATTAGATCTATTAACTAAGGCCCGTTAGCAAGTTTCTCAGTCCATTAATTATAATCTATGTTATAATTTCCTCTTATCCCTAGGACAAGCATAAACATGTTATTCACATCAGCAGGTTCCAAACTTCTAGATTACTTAATTTATAATTAAGTACCTCTTATCGTATTACACAAGTTGTCCCATTTCCTTAAAAGTTATGCTTACCCTAAATGGCGTCTTTTAATTACATAACTTTATTATTTCTACCGGTTACGTATACCACTAGATGTCTTTAATTACATAACGTTATCGGGTTAAGTTTATGGGCTTATATGTAAATATTACCCGCCCCCTCAGATTTTCTTAGCCCACCCACTGTCGAACCAATTTTACTTAACCCCAATTTTAGCTCATTTTCAAACAATCCCTATGGATTAAATTAGGTTAAGTAGTCCAATTCACTACCATGTCCATTTATGGTTTATGATGGGCTAGACATCCCACATTAGGCCTATAACTTGCTGATGTTGGATATGCCGGTCAGGTCCGGGCAGACTTCTTCCACAAGTTGGGCCTAACCTCGTGTCATAGCTCATCTCGTATTTGCGCACTTAGACCTCTCACATTAGTTTCAACATCAGTGGCTCCTGGATATGCCGGTTAGGTCCGGGCAAACTTCCACCACTAATGCAACCTAACCTCATGTCTAAGTGTTACTAGGGCTCCATTATTTTAGGCATATTCAATTAAATTTCCCTATTCTAAATATAGACTTACATGCCCCCTTTCAATTCATATTTACAATTATTCTATTCAATTATAGGTTTCAATGCTCTAAATCAATATTCACATGTGTTCCAGTTTATGCCCCAAATTGACATTTACATATGTCACAATCTATGCCTAATTTCATAATTACATATGTTCTAATTGATACCCCAATTCAATATTTACACATTACAATACAAATTTTACCCAAATTCATGTTCACCTATTTTCCAATATATGCCTAACTTCATGTTCATATTATCCAATATAAAATATGCCCCCAAATCCATATTTATATATTTTCCAATTTTATGCTCAAATTTACATTTTTAATTTCCAATACCAATTATGCCCCAATTTATGTCTTTCCTAATCGTTCCCAATTTCTCACGCTCGCATTTTTCAGCGTTAGGCCTAGGCTCGAAGGTTGCCTGGCTATATAAAAATGGAAAGGGAAAAGAGGGAGAGAAGAGAATCAGAACAGGCATAATAATGAATCAATAACATAACGGTAGAAATAGGCATAAAAACTGAATGGACATATTATAACAAGATTAGACTTGGTGACGATATGAACATATAAGAACAGATCAGAGGAATATGTCATAATAGAACTGATTAGGCACCGATTCAAGATCCAATTTTTGTATACATATCACGATTACTATTTAAATATTCAGATCTAAAATTAACATGAACTCACAGTGAATAGATCTATGGAAATGGATCCAAATTACTGCAAAGAACACGTTGAATTTGTTGTTGTAGCAATCGTTGAATTTGCATAGTGTTTGCTGAATTGGATTTGGAGAAGACTAGGTTTAAGGTCCTTTACATAGCCTTAGGATCAATGAATCTTGCTCAGAAAGGTGTCCAGATACAAAATGAAGTATTTCGCCCAGATTTATTCAGGGGTGGGTCGACCCCCTTTGAGTGGGTCGACCCTCCTTTGGGTAGGTCGACCTATGGGTCGACCCCCCTTTGAGTGGGTAGACCTACCTGGACGGGAAATCTACCGCCTTCCCAAATTGTGAATTTTGAACTGAATTTCAAATTTCTTGACCCATTTTGGAATTTCTGAACCTTATATATATATATATATTCTTCTTGTGCATATACAAACTTTGAATTTTAATAACCACTTCATACATTGTCCGATTTACGCAAACCAAGTGTCTATCTTGACCAGAATTTCGAGACGAGCGCAATGGCGCAATCAGTTTCCCTTAATTCCGAATATTGAATTAATTATTCTTTAATTCATCATCTTTATTATCATTAAAATTTCGGGTTGTTACAGTATTATTGAAGACACCATTCACGACAAACCCAAAATCCAATTAGACATTAAATAAAAGGTTCTGAATTGAAATTATTTCGGCTTATATTCAATATCAAATTCTGAAATCAACAAATATCATGTTGGGAATAACGATATTTATATCTTCCAAATTCCCATAACAATATCTATATATTCACAGAATCCAATATCGAAATATTCTAAAGATTATTTCTTCTCAAATCCATTCCAATTCACACGTTGGAAAATTCGGTTATTTTAAAACCATTGCAGATCCAATTTATTATTTCTAAAATAATTGGATTATTATTCTAGTTAATAACTAGTTCATTTCGATAAAAATACATTTTTATCTTTTCAAACTTAGAATTTTTCATCCAAAATCTTTCCAAATTATTATTTATGATTTTACATAATTTTTTCGTATTTTTAATAATTTTATCAAGGCCCGTACAGTCGGTTTCCAATAACGGTCATCGAACTGGATCCATAACTACCTTTTTCAAATTTGATTTGGGCATAATTCCAAATCCAACCGTTAGATTTAAAACTTCTTATATTCATTGGAAATCTCTTTTCGATACGAACCCAACAGTTCCATTTTTACGAGAACCCGACAGTCGGATATTCCGTTATGCCAATTTGAAGTTAATGGTCGAAATTCGCGAACGATCGCTGCGCAGCGCGTTCTGTTAAGGCCATTAAATATATAATATATATATATATATTATATATTTCGTTGATTTCCATTTAAAACGTATTTTATAAATCGTTTATATATTTGTTTTAAAACGATTCCGGCTTCATTTTCAATTTTAAATCAAAATTGAATATTCTATATCTTTATCATATTAAAATAATAATATTTTCAAAATATTAAATTTTGAAATCACTTCTTTTCGATATTCATTATAAAATGAATAAAATCGGCAGATAAACCCGTTCAGATTAAAATGACATTTCTATACTTAACCCGGCTTCATATTTTTTTATATTTTTGTGTCTATCCAAAATCGAACATCAAAATAGTAATTTTATTCTTCACTGAATATTGTTTTAAAATATTTGTTATTTTAAAACATTCTTTATTTTAAAAGATTCTTTATTTTAAAATATTCTTTATTTTAAAATATTCCTTATTTCTGAATCGGAATGCGACTCAACCAATTACCATATAAGTTCAGTTATATGGATTTCATACATCACATGTATTCAACAATAATGATAAATAATCATTAAACAGTCCATTCACATCTAGAGTGAAATTTACAATTGTGTGAGCATTAAAATAAATAAATAACGCACATCACAACATGTCAACCCATCGATTGACATATAATTAAATATTGGTATTAGTGTATGTCAAATATCATCCCAATACCCATATGGGATTTCAACCTACGACAGTTTATTTAAATATAACATTGGTTAATAAATTTAACCAACTTTAATTTGGTTTGAATTATTTTCTATTTAACCAATTTTCACTGTTTAAATTATAAATTGATATTTATAATTTAATTTCAACTACCATGTTAATGTCAACATTATTTTTTCATTCCATGGTCTGTGGATATTTATAATTTAATGTTAACGTTAAACTTTTCAACGTCAAGAACAACATATAATACAATCAATTTAAATCGTCCATGGTCTATGGATAAGGGAGGTGATCTAACAGGAACCGTATAAAATTATAATGATTAAACTGATAAAAATCTACACTGGTAATTCTACATATTTTTCAGTAATGAAAATAAATAAATAACTATGTAGAATTTTTAGTGAGGAGTTCCCACCTTTGGTTTCCACTCCGTTAGTCTTTAATTGGTGATTTTAGAACCGTTTGGGTTTGAGTTTGCCCCAAATTCTAACTTGGTCCAAATTAGACCCGGCTTGTTTTGTTGCGATGCTCTTGACTCCACGATCGCAACAGATTCAGTTTCATGCAATTTGGAGTTCGTATGGCCAAGATATTAGGTTACAAACTTTAAATATATAATTAATTAATTACCCATTTCAAAACTGTTCAACAACCATTTTGTAACACCCCATGTCCATTAATGTCACTCACAAAGGGAATGCATTAACTTCCATGGAGCGTATTTAGTGTATAGAACAGAATATAACAAGACAGATATAAATAATGGTACTTGAAAATTTTAAAACAACTTTTATTGCAGCGGAGAAATAGTTTGATTACAACAAAATCATAAACCAAGTACACTTAATATCCATCTTGATAAATTGTTTCAGAGTACATAAAATAAAAAAGCATAAACACCAATACAAGTAGCCATAAAAGAGATGAGCTGAACTTTACTTTTAGCAATCCAAGCACTTACAAAAGAGAGAGAAAGAGATCCGAGATCAAGCTCCACTAGTACTAGTCCCACACTGAGAACTTGGGGGGAGGGGAGAAAAGAGGCGAAAACAAGGGGGTTAGACATAAAGTCTGGCGAGTATAATACCTTTAACAATATAATTATTAAAGTAACTAGGATAAGGCATAAACTGGTAAGATAAGATATGACCATGAAACAAGTGGGCATGACAAAGTGTTAGACCCAAAAGTGGTTCTAACACCCAAATTGATTAAAAGAAAGATGAAATGAGATAAAAATAAAAATGAACACGCAGGATTTATAGTGGTTCGGCGAAGAAATGCCTACGTCCACTTATCTTTCACTATATTCAATAATTCAGTTGCAAATACAATGTAAGATTCACTTAATTACACTCGCAACTCACTTATGTTCACTCAATTGACTAAAACAAAAAATGAAAGATGATTTGGATTCTCCGGGAGTAATGGAGTTCGGATTATGGAGGAGGTTGAGTTCTCAAAGTGCTGAAAAAAGATCCTTCTCTTTGTCTCCAGGCGGGGTATTTATAGGTGTGAATTTGCTTGAAACTTGATCCGGGTCGGGGCCACATGTCGTCCATCCCACTATCTTCGGGTTCGGATGAACTATTATGTTGACAACGCATCAAAGGAACGAACATTATGGGTAGGAACTGGTCATAGCCGGTCCGGATATCCAGGCGATTTTGCAGGAGAATAACATGGAGCATGGGTTCGGGTCGGAGTCGCGCAGATAAGGGGTTCGGATCGGGATACTCGATCCGAACCGGATTGGCTTGGATGCAATGCTATCTTCTTCTCTAATCTGCTCCGCTCCGATCCATTTTCGTGGCAAACAGGTGGCTTTCCGATTCAATCGAGATTTAGTTGCCCTCCGATCCGATTAGATATGCCTTACCAATTTACTCAGTAGGAGTTCACCGATCCGAACAGAGGACTCTATCCGACCCGAACCGATAGGTTGCTCTGACCCGACCCGAACAGCTGCTGCTATCTAATCTAGATTGTACTCTTCTCCAATCCGAACCGAAGTCTTCTAATTAGAAATGCTCTTCAATGTCTGGTTTCTTGACTTTGTGTTGCCTAGTTCACAAAGTAGGCAAACACTTTGCCCCCTCAAAGGATGCTTCTGTTGTATACGAAGCGTGCTTTGATGTCGTTTGAATGCTAGTCCTTGAATCAGAACAGTCAGAAAGTCACTTCTGTTCGTTTGCGAAGATGCGTTGCTTCATGAAGACATGTCTCTTATCGCTTATATATATGTCGTGAAATACTTGATTCATTTTCTTCATTTTTGAGTCAAGTCTAGAAGTTCTTCTCGACATATAGTATTCTTCTCAGGTATGTTCTTTCCTAGTTTTTCTTTTAAGTCCAATTCGAATGCTAGAGGAATGCACAGATTTCTACCCGGTTCGGATGCTAGAGGAATGAACAGATTTCTACCCGGTTCGGTGTCCGACTCGAGCACCTTTCCTTCCTGTTTCGTTTTGCACTGGGTTGATGGGCCGTAAGATGTGGGCTGGCTTGGACTCGGTCCGAACGGAGTAAAATACGGGGAATACAAAGAGCCATCTTATGCCTTATATAAACTCAACCGCCCAAACTCTTCTACCTTTTTTTTACTCCCACAATTCTTGTTCTCCCAGCTTTATACCGAAACCCTATTTCCTAAAAAGTCCAAAAACTCCAAAACTTCTCGTTTTAATCTTCGAATAAAACATCTAGGTATTTTGAATCTCCGATTATTTATGTAATAACTAATTCCAACTAGAATTTGCGTTTAAATCGAGCGATTGGAGTGTGGTGTTTGTTGAACTCCGACGCCTGGATCTCCTCCACCGTTTGTCATCGTCGTTGATGGCGTCTTCGCCGTCTCGAGGTAGCAACGGGGGTCATTGGGATCCAGCGTTAAACGTTCAAGCACATAAACGCTTAACTTCGTTTGGGTCTAGTGAAATTTGAAGACGAGAAAGGGGAGAATAGGAATTGGGTTCGGTTCGGGTAAGGAAGTGCTGAAGCAGCGGAGGGGAGGACAAGTTCATATGTTAGGATCGGGTCGGAATGAAATGCGATGTGGAGAAAGCCATGCTTGCCCGACCAGGTCGGATTGGAGGAAGAGATAGAGAAAGGAAAAGGACGTATGGATCCTTTTGTTTGCTGATCCGCTCCGAATGCTTATTCCGATCCAGTTTTAAACTGCCAAATATGAACGTCTTCTCCGAACCAAACAATACGCAGACCCGAGCCGATCCCAGCTATATGCACATCCGATCCGAACCCAACAATAAGCACACCCTACCCAAACTGAATGATATGCATATTCCAACTCAAAGCACAAGACTTTATCCAACCAGGGTTAATCAATGCCTGACATAATCTTCAACTTAATGAATAGTTAGGGTAGTGCCTTATGAACGTAAACGATCATCAAGATTTATTCTGAACATCGCCGCTCCGTTAGAACTTCGCATTATGCTTTTAAGTGTTTTTCTTCTCATGTTTTGCGCACACCACACACACTTTAGCTCACACATATGCACAGGGGGGCACGGGATAATTTACTCTAATCCGTGCTATTGCTTCTTCAATAGTTCTATGACAATGAGGCCCAGACGCTCTTCCCGCCTAGCTGAGAGGAAAGAAGCCCCGGAAACTTCTAACAAAATCACTCTTGAGGATATATCTTCTTCGTCTGATCCAAAATGGGATAGTGAGGGTCCTGACTACAGGGTTGGAGATCGAGAAAGCAACGAGGCGTCTTCAGAGAATGAGGTTTCTCTGGGTTTTGAGGAGGAAGGAGGAATCGGTGACGATCGAGCCGCTGACGAATTTGAATCAGCCATCATATTGGAATCACCTTCGGACTCCGTTGAATCAACAATTGACAACGATCGACTTGTCCGAATTTGCCTAAAATACGGGATAATGAAAAGGGACACTCTAGTGCCTTCACGCTCTGACCGCCCCCACAACCCTCTAGAAGGATATATGACGGTCACTCGATTGATGTGCATGGTTGGTGCCATTCCTCCATTCTCTCCATTCATTGTTGATTTTTTAAGACAAATGCGGATTGCCCCCATGCAATTGCACCCCAATTCATATGCCTATCTGCACACCTTGTACATAGCATATCGTGAAATCCTAGGCATAGAGCTCACATTCGATGACGTTCACTTCTTCTATAATTTCAAGCATCGGACTCGAGAGACTCCATCCTTCTGCTACTTTGAATCAGTCCCAAAAAGGAAGATAATCTCTGCACCATTTAGCAGTAAAGCTGGAGATTCCAGACTAGAATGGTTCTACATAAAGCAACAGTCTGGATGCGCCAGGAGATGGACAAAATCAAGTAAAGCGTTGATTTTCTAAATCCGGACTCTATACACTTGAATCATCACCCTGACCTGTTTTCCTTTTTGTTTGCAGTCGACAATCCCAAACAGATATCAGATCAGATGTTCTTTAATCGGATGCACCGACTTCTTAATGGCGATCAAAAATTCTTGACTATCGACGAGGTCCTTAAAGATGAATACCTTCACTTTCATGGGCTGCTATCCGTTTTTCGTAGCATCGGTCATGGGACGGTCCCTTACGCATACATTCCTCCAGTGGAGATAGTTCCAGAGACAGGAGAAGGCTCGGGAATTCCTACAGTGCCTCTTCAAACTTCACCTTCTCCATCTTCCACACAAGATGATGAATTGGCTAATCTGGCCGAAAAGCATCGTGAAGGGTATATTGCCCCCAAGGAAACTACTTCTCTAGACAAGTCAAAATCCTCCCAAGAGTCGCCACTTCATGCTTCCGAAGGGGATGTTCCTAGTACTGATGAGCACATATTTCAAGGCTTGGGGGATCTCCCCTTACCTGAGACTATATATACTTCAGAGGATTTCAGGAAGGATCCTTTAGTCTTCACATCTTCTGAAGAAACTACTCCCGCTAAGGCCAAAGAGCCTGCTCACACTAGTCTAGCTTCAGACTCGGGTTGGTTGGGGGGAAACACACCACTTAGGATACACTTTATACCACAGCATTAGCATTCATTGCACTTCTTTCTCCATGAATCCATTAATTCTAAACTTCGTTTAATTTATCGTGCAGGTACAATGTCTCGATCCTACTACGATATAAGAAAACTTCGTCGCAGCATGTCCAATCCTCCTCAGGATGTCGAGTATGATCGTCGGGATGATCGTGGTAGGGAGGAGAGAAGACCTTATGATCCCTATCGTTCTCGACCCTCACGTTCCCGCTCACCAGTCCGATCGGAACCAGAGAAATATAAAAACTATCAAAGCCGTAGGGAGGAGGACAGACCACAATCCAAAGACTCCTCCTCTTCTTATGAGAAACGCAGTAGAGAGAAAAGTCCTCCAAAGGAAACCGGGTCTCGAAGTAAGCAAAAGGTCCCTGCTACTAAACGACTTAGGACGGACAAAGAGACTACAGAATCCTCTTCAGGAAGGGACACCGAATTGACTATCCTCGCTCCTCCCCCACCAGATGCGGGAACTGCAATAAAGCGGGCATATTTGAAAGAGCAATTTCCCGAACACTACTTCGAAACTCTGACTTTTTTACCTGCCCTTGAACCTATTTCGTCTAATTGGGCAGATGAGGCCAAAGCAAAGATTGATGCGGTGCAAAAACAATATACCGAGATGTTCAAATATTCGCGCAATCTTTCTAAAATCATCCGTACTCTAATCACAAATACTGATTCAATGCAAAAGACCGCGGAGGAGGATACTAAGGCCTTAAAAGCTCTAGGAAAAGATTTGGAAGACACTCAAGCTCAGCTAGCGGTCGCTCAAAGGGACGCTTCTAATTTCAAACAACAATTCGAGGACATGCAAAAGCGCTATCACGATTTGCTTGAATCTCATACTCAGGAGCGTTCTGAATTAAAAAAGCAAGCTGACGAGGCCAAGTCAGAAGCTGCTAAGACACGCCTTGCTTATGCTGAGCTTGAGCGAAAAAACGCCGAGTTAGCAAAGAGGAGTGCTGAATTAGAAAAGAAGAATGCTGATTTGGCTTCGAAGTTGTTGGAGGCAGAGAACAGGGCTGCTCTGGCCGAGGGCAATGTGAAGTGTGCTATTAAATCTGCGGAGGAAGCCCGTAAGCAATTATCAGAGGCGGAGGCTGATATTCAGGGCTTCGGCGAGCTAATGATTGAATTCTTCGCACACATTATTCGTCGTCGAAACATTTCTTGGATCGAGGACTATCCATCCACTCTGGTTCAAGTATGGAATCAAATCGTTGAGTGGGAAAAAGAGGAACTTAAGGTCGATTCTCTCGATGAAGATAAACTGATGGAGAAATACTTGAGAGACGATGAACCGGAGCGCCTAGCTGAAGGGCGCCGCCTTATTGCTGAGGCCATGGAAGAAGAGAGGCGGAAGTCTAAACAAAAAACCATTCTCAGAGCTGGTTCCTCTTCTTCTGCCCCTGCAACCTCCGAAGTAGAAGGGTATGATCCCGAAAATCCGGGAATTCCTCGAACAACCTTGCTATCCCCTATTCCTGAACTAACCCCAGAGGTAGTGGTCACCCCCGCTGATAAGTCTTCGGAAGGTATCGCTATCTTTTCTCCTCAATTTGCCAAAGCTATTTCTACCTTTCGCCACGTGATTGAACAATTGATGAGAGACCCTTTGTTTTCGCCTGAGTTGATAACCGTTGCTTCTCATTCTGTAGGTGTTGAATCATCCGAAAAGACAGATGTAGCTCAAGGAGCTGTCGCTGGGACAGAGCCCGCTGATAGGGCCAAAGAAGGGGAAGACAAGGCTGCTTCTATAGACTTGGGGGAAGGAAGTGAGCCAACTAAGGTCACCACTTCCCATGATGAAGAAATGATAGCAGCTTTAAAGGACGATGGAGGAGACGGGGGGCATGAAGAGGAACCGGAAGTTGCAATAACTGGGGAGTCGAAAAGCGCTGATGACGTTACCTTGGCTGCCATGAAGGCTGATCAAGACAAGCGCTTGCAATTAAAGGCCGAAGAACTAGACCCTGAGGTCCTCAAGCCCCTCGCAGTTGTGGATGCGGGATCAAGGTTAGTTGTTAAGCTCTCAACTAGATCTATTACAGAAGAACTTGCTAAAAAATCTTCTCTTCATTCCAGTGCCCCGCCCTCCGGGAAGAAGTCTACTGGCTCCAGTACTGCATCTTCAGGGAAAAAGAAATCAAAACGAATCTTGACTGAAGCCGAGAAGGAAGCAAAGGATGCGGAGAAAGCCGCCAAGAAATCCAAGGCTCATTCCAAATCTAAATAGTGGATTGTCCTGTATCTTTTTAGCATCTTTGTGAACCAATAATTGCTGCCACAAAAGCAGCTCCTGCACTTTCTTTTTTAGCTATCTCCCTGTACAAATTCATTCATTTGTAAATAAAAATAATTCACTTTTTGCAATGTTTATTTGTTAGTAGTTCTGCACTTATGTAAAAATGCATGTCCATAGTTATGAAACGAAGTTGTAGAGGGGGGAAATATGTGTATGCATACGTGTCCCCGGTTAATTCCCACAAATTATCGAATGCTTAATCAAGCAATCTGAATGCCTCCAATTCTCTGACGGGATAGCACTTCCTGTGTCGTCAGTACCTGTCGTTTTTTCTGGCATTTCTTTTATACTCTCCCTCTTTCTCTTGAGAGTTAGAGTTCGAGTTCAGTTATCTGTTTATTCCCCGGTCGTTCAACGGGGAAAGATTTCTTTCTCGGCACTCAGTCGGAGACGCCTTTATACTCTCTTTCTCTCTGGAAAGTTAAAGTTGGGAGGAGAATTTCTTTTTCAGCGCTCAGTCGGAGACGCTTTTATACTCTCTCTCTTTCTCTGGAGAGTTAGAGTTAAGAATGTCATTTTCTCATTCTTTTATGTCTTATTGCACAAATAATCGTTGTGCTTTTTTTTATGTCTAAACTGTTTTCAACCTTTTTAGGCTCTGAGTTATCCTCTATTTTATAATCACAACAGAATAACTGATGAATGTAAATGCATAAAAGTAAATAACACACAATATTTTTATAGTGGTTCAGCTAAGTCGTAGCCTACATCCACTTTATAGTCCTTTATTCATATCGTCAGATTTTCCCAAGGCATGTCGTGCCTTATTACAGAGTTCACAGGAAAAATAACAAAAAGTACAGCATTTCTAATCCAAATATCGCATTAAGTGTTGGGCATTCCATGCTCGAGGGACTTCTTCGCCATCTACGGTCGTTAACTTGAAGGTTCCTTTTTCAAGTTTCCGTTGGATGACAAAGGGTCCTTCCCACTTTGGGCCGAGGTGAGGAAGGGATGGAAAAACTCTCTTTAGCACCAAATCTCCTGGTTCAAAAGTTCTGAGGCGAACTTTTTTGTCATAATAGAGTGCCATCTGACGCCGATGTCTTGCTGCACGCAAATTTGCTTCGTCCCTTTTCTCTTCGACTTCATCAAGAGACTCAAGTAAGAGCGCCCGATTCGTCATCGGGTCATAATATGTCACCCTGTGGGAAGGAACTTCCAGTTCAACTGGAATTACTGCTTCTGAGCCAAAGGAGAGAGAGAGAAAGGGGTATGACCGGTGGCTGTCTTGAATGTTGTTCGATATGCCCACAAAGCTAGGGGCAATTCGTCAACCCATCTTGCCTTTGCACGCTCCAACCGTTTCTTGAGGATGGATTTTATAACTTTGTTTATTGCCTCTACTTGTCCATTCGATTGCGGATAGGCAACTGCAGTATATCGCTTGTTTATCTTATACTTCTGACAGAAATTTCTGAATTCAGTACTATCAAACTGGGTTCCGTTGTCAGTTATGATCGTCCTTGGAATCCCGAACCGGCATATAATATTTCTGACCACAAAACTTATCACCTTTCTTGTTGTGATCTTGGTCAAGGGCTCAGCTTCCACCCACTTCGTAAAATAGTCCACGGCCACTATTGCATACTTAGCTCCTCCTTTAGCAATCGGTAAAACTCCAATGATATCAATTCCCCACGTGGCAAATGGCCAAGGACTCACCATTGATTTAAGTTGGGTCGACGGTGCACTGGGGATTTTGGCGAATCTCTGGCACTTATCGCAGCGTCGTGAATAATCAGCTGCATCTTTATTGATCGTAGGCCAGAAGTATCCGTACCGCAATATTTTCTTTGCTAAAGTTTGACCTCCTGTATGATCTCCACACTCACCTTCGTGTACTTCTCTTAGTACACGCTTGATGTCGTCGTGTGCTATACATCGTAACAGGGGCATAGAAAATCCTTGTCTATAGAGAGTATCATCTTGTATGACATATCTAGTAGCTTTGCGGACTACAGCTCTTTTCTCACTCTTCTTCGATGGGAGTGTCCCATTCTTAAGGAAATTCTTAATTGGAGTCATCCATGACTCCTTCTCTAGCTCCGCTTCAAAAGCGAATTCAATTTCCATTGACTCAAAGCTTGGCGACTCCAACGTTTCAATTGGAATTACTTCAGTCTCTTCTGGATTGTCGGAACAAGCCAGCTTTACCAGTCTATCCGCTTTCTGGTTTTCAACTCTGGGAATATGTGTTATGTTGTACCGCTCTAAGCTATTCAATAGCTCTTTCACTTTCTTGAGGTAGGCGATAAGTCGAGGTCCTCGAGCCACGAATTCCTCTCGCACTTGACAAACAACAATTTTAGAGTCACAAAATATGTCTAACATTTTTACTCCAAGGTCTTTAGCAAATTTCAGCCCGGCAATCAGGGCTTCATATTCAGAGTCATTGTTAGTTGCCGAAAATTCTAATCGCAGGGCGTAATATAACGACCGTCCCTCGGGAGTGACTAAGACAATTCCAGCTCCGGACCTTCGGTCATTCTTAGCTCCATCTGTATATAATTTCCACGGATTCATCTCTAGCTCATCCTCGGATTTAACCACTCGGTCATTGATTATTTCCTCCTCTGGAATGGTGAACTCCGCAATAAAGTCTGCTAGAGCTTGCCCCCTGATTGACTTTCGTGGTTGAAAATTCAAATCAAACTGACTTAGTTCTATGTTCCATTTGATCAACCTTCCCGATGCTTCGGGTCTCTGCAATACCTGACTTAAGGGCTGGTCGGTGTATATGGTTATTGGATGGGCTTGGAAATAGTGACGAAGTTTTCGGGATGCGGTCAGGAGGCTGTAAGCGAGCTTCTCAATTTTTGGGTAATTGCGCTCTGCCGCTACTAATTTCTTACTTACATAATACACCGGCCTTTGTACTTTGTCTTCTTCTCGAACCAGAGCCGTGATGACAGCATGAGCCGAGACTGCCAAATAAACAAATAATTCTTCGTGATCTACGGGCTTTGATAAAATCGGCAGTTTCTCTAGCAGTTCTAACAGATTTTGAAAGGCCTCAACACAATACGGAGTCCACTGGAAGTTCTTCTTTCCCCTTTTTATCAAATCAAAAAACGGAACACATTTATCTGTGGCTTTGGAGATGAATCTACTCAGCGTCGCTACTTTCCCTGCCAGACTTTGGCCGTCTTTAATTCTCCTCGGTTCTTCGATGTTTCTAATCGCTGTTATCTGGCTAGGGTTGATTTCAATTCCTCGGGAACTCACAATGAAGCCAAGGAACTTTCCCGATGCTACTCCAAATGAGCATTTCAGAGGATTCAATTTCATCCGGTACTTTCGCAAGATACCAAACATTTCCGCTAAGTCTTGCGTATGACTGGAAGACTGCTTTGATTTGACAAGCATATCATCCACATAAACTTCCATAGTTTTTCCTATTTGATCATAAAACATTCTATTTACCAAGCGCTGATAAGTAGCTCCAGCGTTTTTTAACCCGAATGGCATTACAACATAACAATATAGCCCCAAATTCGTAATGAAACTCGTATGTTCTTGGTCTGGTACGTGCATAGGAATTTGGTTGTATCCAGAATATGCGTCCATGAAAGAAAGAAGTTCATGACCTGCTGTCGAGTCTACAAGCTGGTCAATCCTGGGAAGTGGGAAACTATCTTTCGGGCAAGCTTTATTTAAATATGAAAAGTCAATGCAAGTCCGCCACTTTCCGTTTGGCTTCTTTACCAAGACGGGATTCGATATCCAGTCGGGATAAGTCGAATCCCGAATAAATCCATTCTGCTTCAACTTCTCTACTTCCTCTTTGAGAGCAGCCGACCTCTCTGGGCCCAGCATGCGTCTCTTTTGCTTCACAGGCGGATGCTTCGGATTTACATTCAATTTGTGACTTATAATGGATGGTGATATCCCACACATGTCAGCATGGGTCTAGGCGAACACGTCTAAGTTTGCCTTCAAGAAGTTCGTTAGTTCTTCAGCACGACGTGGATCCAATTGAGAACCAATCTTCAAAACTTTTGTCGGATCAGCTTTATCAATGGGAATTTCCACTGTTGCCTCATTAGGAGTTGCATTCCTAGCCTCTGGTTCCTCGTCTTTTCTGGGATCCAGGTCTTCAGGCGTTCCTTTGGGCAACTCCTTCGGGGTCAATCTCTCTAATTGCTATGCCGAGTCCCCCTTTGAGGGAGACGAGGCATCCTTACTCTCAACGTTAAGTCCTTTCATCAACATCTTTAACTCGGCCACATAGCAGGCCCGTCCGGAAACCTGATCCCCTCTCATTACTCCAGTTCCGGCTTCGGTTGGGAACTTAAGTAACAAGCACCAAGTGGCGATACAAACTCTAAATTCAGCGAGGGCAGGTCTGCCCAAAAATGCGTTATAAGGCGAATCTACGTCCAATACTACGAACTGAAGCATTCACACTCTTCTACGTTCTCCTTGCCCCAGGGTCACGGGCAACTCTATGTATCCCATGGGAGCTGTCGTCGCCCCGTTGAAGCCTTTGATCCATCCTTCACAAGGTTTCAGATCTTCGGACTCAAGCTTCATCTGATCAAATGACTTCTTGAACAAAATATTAACGGAACTTCCATTGTCTACTAATACCTTATGGACCAAGGCCGGCCCAGTGGTGGTAGTAATAACCAACGGATCATTGGTGGGTGATTGTATCCCAGTATTGTCTCGGCTACGAAATACCACGTCGTCAAACATGGTCTTCTGTTGTTTTATGGGGGTGACATCCTCCAAATCATCACCTTCATTCACGTCTAGATGCTTAGCAGCATTCACATATTGATCCATCGATCTGAAACTTCGGATTGCTGGGTGAGGTCCGCCTACTATGGAGTTGATAACAATTCCTTTACCTTTCTGCTGCGCTGTAGGCTTGGGAGCAGGTAGAATCTGTTTTGGAGCCTGCTCACCTTGCCCCCTGTCTCTCGGGGCAACCTTGTACTCATCCAACTTCCCTTCACGCAACAGTTTCTCAATCACATCCCTCAAATGCCGACATTCATTAGTTGAATGACCGTGAGTTCCATGGAACAAACAAAACTTCCCTGTCGCCATTTCTTTCTCGGTCGAATCACGAGGTGGCGGTCTTTTGTATTGCAACACATTATACGTATCCAGGTAAATATTTTCCAGGGTGTCGTTCAATGGTGTATAATTCTCGTAGTTCTGGAATCGGGGTCTTTTGTTGGGGTCACTTCCCTATTTCTGTTTCTTTTGTTACCGTTTGGATTACGGTTATTGTTGTTGTTTCCCCCACTTCCAGTATTGCTGTTTCCACCCTTGTTTCCTACATTTACTTCAACCTTGCCAGAATTCTCCCCCGACTGCTTCACGGCGATATTACTCTGCACATTCTCCTTTGAAGCCGTCTCAGACTTTCTCTTTCGGTTTGCCCTGGCCTCCTCTCGCCTTAAATAAATATCGGCTTTTTCGTAGAATATCTCCCTTGTGGAGGGTGTCTTCCCAGAAAGGTAGTCTCCAAACTCAGATTCAGGATCGACTCCTTCCTTCAATGCCATCAGAATGGTGGGCTCATGCGGGTCACTGACCTCAGTTACAGCTTGGTTAAAATGATCAAGATATGCCCTTAAAGATTCTCCTGGTGCCTGTTTGATTCTCGATAATTCAATAACACTCTTGGACTATCGGGCATGTAGTCGGAACTGGTTCATGAAACGCTCGCTTAGTTCCTTGTAATTAGAAATCGAACGAGGAGGAAGTCGGGTAAACCAGAACAGTGCCACATCTTCTAGGTAGATTGGGAATGCTTTGCACTTCACTTCATCAGGGGTAGCAGCAGCATTCATGAGCCACGAATACCGCATCAAATGCTGTCCCGGATCAGTCCTTCCGTTGTACTTGTCCATCTGTGGCAAGTTAAAGCGTCGGGGAAATTGGAAGTCGAGGATATCGTCGGTAAACGGAGTATGGCTTCGCTCAATGCCATAATCTTCATTTGTATAATTCCGGCTCTCTGACATGATCTGGCGAACCATTGCCTGTACATCAGCATTAGTTAGGGGCCGCTCAGGTTCCCTGGCCCTAGCATCCGAGTTCCTTCTGGGCTCTTGTTCAGGAGATGCCCTTCTTCTTCGAGCTGCCTCTGCTCGATTCCGTTCCCTGCGTTCCCGGTCGATCTCGGGAAGAGGGGACTTGAATCTTCGCCCCCGAGTGGGGTCATCGTTTCCTAATGCTCGTACGATATCCTCACGAGATCCCAAAGATCCAAATGTCAGCTGCTCCACGTTCTGAGGTCGTTCGAGTGGCCTTCGTTCACGGGGCGTCTCTTCCTCGGAAGATGAAGATTGATCTACTGGTGTGTGACGAACCGGTGATGGAGTTCTCTGTCGACGGAGTTCACTAATCTCCCGACTCATGAGCCTCATATTTTCCTGCATCATGAGATTAGTGCGCTCGTGAACTTTCATGGCCTCCCTCGTGCTCTCAAGCATGTCAAGCAAGCGCGAGAAATCTCCTTGGGTGATGGGCGCAGATGGATTGACCTGATCACCAACCCTGGTAGCTGGAATTGGAGCATTCGTAGGGACTCGAGTAGAGGTTCCAGCTTCACCAAGCATTGGGTCGGATCGAAGGTAGGAAGTCGGATCGGTTCGGAGCTGGGGAGCCTGGTCGGATCGGTGTGTGGCAAGCAGCTCGGGTCGGTTCAGATTGGGGGAATGCACTGCTTCAGAATCTCCTACCCGGATCGGATCGGAGCTCACCCCTGCTGGCGGCTCGGATTTCCTGCATTGGTTCTTCCTACTGCTGAACTCTGCCCCCGAGACCTTGTTACAACAGCATTTTGCTGATCTTCGCCAGCTCCATTTCCTCGAAAAGGTTGAATTTCCTTGCCTTTTCCTTTGGCCATGAGTTTTTGACAATCACTTCAACGAATATAAAAAAGCGGAGAAACTTAAGAATTCACTTCTTTGAACTCAACGGTCCAAAAAGTAGAAAGAGATCCCGGAAAATAAAGAATTTAGATGAGGACTCTCAGTGAAAGCACCAAAATGTTAGACCCAAAAGTGGTTCTAACACCCAAATTGATTAAAAGCAAGATGAAATGAGATAAAAATAAAAATGAACACGCAGGATTTATAGTGGTTCGGCGAAGAAATGCCTACGTCCACTTATCTTTCACTATATTCAATAATTCAGTTGCAAATACAATGTAAGATTCATTTAATTCCACTCGCAACTCACTTATGTTCACTCAATTGACTAAAACAAAAAATGAAAGATGATTTGGATTCTCCGTGAGTAATGGAGTTCGGATTATGGAGGAGGTTGAGTTCTCAAAGTGCCGAAAAAAGATCCTTCTCTTTGTCTCCAGGCGGGGTATTTATAGGTGTGAATTTGCTTGAAACTTGATCCGGGTCGGGGCCACATGTCGTCCATCCCACTATCTTCGGGTTCGGATGAACTATTATGTTGACAACGCATCAAAGGAACGAACGTTATGGGTAGGAATTGGTCATAGACGGTCCGGATATCCAGGCGATTTTGCAGGAGAATAACATGGAGCATGGGTTCGGGTCGGAGTCGCGCAGATAAGGGGTTCGGATCGGGATACTCGATCCGAACCGGATTGGCTTGGATGCAATGCTCTCTTCTTCTCTAATCTTCTCTGCTCCGATCCATTTTCGTGGCAAACAGGTGGCTTTCCGATTCAATCAAGATTTAGTTGCCCTCCGATCCGATTAGATATGCCTTACCAATTTACTCAGTAGGAGTTCACCGATCCGAACAGAGGACTCTATCCGACCCGAACCGATAGGTTGCTCTGACCCGACCCGAACAGCTGCTGCTATCTAATCTAGATTGTAGTGTCTTCTCCAATCCGAACCGAAGTCTTCTAATTAGAAATGCTCTTCAATGTCTGGTTTCTTGACTTTGTGTTGCCTAGTTCACAAAGTAGGCTAACACAAAGCAAATAAGAGGAATATTCTGGCGTTAATCTCGTTCCTAATCACTATAGGATAATTACTATACTGCACCCCCACTAGTCACACTAAAAGTTGATCCCGCCTACAGAAATTAATAATGATAACGGTAATTTCATGTACCCCTAGCTGCCTTCGTAGGTGTCGTTTGCCCATATCTCCACTAGTTGTCCCCACTACCCCCATTCGATCGGCTCCCTAACTCGTATATACCCGTGTCGGTCCTATAGTGGGGTGTATCACTCCCCAAACCCGATACCACCAAAGATGCATGGCTTATATCTACACGATGCAACAACGTCTTACGTACCAGCCCGAGCCCACGCACGCACATGACCCCGTTGGACTTGCGTTGCCACCGCAAACCCGTTTTGACCTCTTACAATCAAATCTGGTAAGCATGTCCCGTCCTCGACTTGGGTTGAGCCCACAAAGATACTTAATAGGTTATTGGTTTTAAAAGGGCCCCCATGCTTGACACAATCCTTCCACCTACGCTTGGTCCCCACTAAGGTTTCCCCACTTAACCCCATTCTTATTCATGTCTTCTTACATGTTTCAATCTTGGTTAAGTGCATCTAATCGTATTTCACATGCCACCCTAGGCACCCACTTAATTTCACATGCCACCCAAGGCACCCACTTAACCCCCCATGTCCCACTACATGTTTATCTGGTTAAGTGTTACTTAATTCATTAGAACCGTAACCTTGTAAAGACCTCCCGCATTAGGCTGACATTTGCGGTTGCTGAATTTTCCGGGCGGGTCTGGACAGTCTTATACCGCAAACGAGCCTAACCTCGTGTCTTTACAATTGTTAAGCATTTAATTCGTGCCTTTGACCTCTCACATTAGACTGGCATTATTGGCTGCTGGATTTGCCGGGCAGGTCCGGGCAGTCTTACACCACAAAAGAGTCTAACATCGTGTCTTAGGCGGTTAATTATTACACATCTTTATTTAACCCCAAATTGGATTAATATCCCTATTCAAATTTGTCAATAAATTCCAAATTTATTTATGTCCATAATTGTCTCTTAAATTTATGTTCATAAATACCAATTATGCCAATTAATGTCTCAAATTAATTATATGCCTTTTAAGGTCATTTTATGCAAATTCACTATTTATGTATATACAATATTATCCCATCATCCCCATGCTATTCGTACGTTTTCATATGACATATGTTAGACTTGCAAATAGTCTAACTTATAAAAAGAAAAACAACATCACATAACACATAAAATGGATCTAAGGATCATGACATAAGATTACATAGCCAATAACTTGCATATGAATTTCACTCAAACTAGCATATGATACAAAACAAGCATAGGTAATGGGCATAAACTTGCATAACTTATGTACTGCTATAGATCCAAACATAAAGGTGTGAACTTACATACGGATCTAAACATAAAGATGTGAACTTGCATATAGATCTAAACATAAAGATGTAAACTTGCATATAGATCTAAACATAAAGATGTAAACTTGCATATGGGTCTAAACATAAAGATGTAAACTTGCATATGGATCTAGACACAAAGGTTAATGTCACATAAACTAGCATATGCATATGCTATACATGTCTCACATATATTTTAACAACCTAAACTTGCATAAGATTCATACATGAATATATGATCCAATCATCACAAACATGCATAAGATATATGATTTAACTTGCATAAGATTCACATAAGAACTAACATATGATCCAACTTGCATAAGACTAACATATGATTCAACACCACAAACATACATATAATTTACATCACATGAATCAAAATCATATTCTTGTAATCCCAATTATATCTTATCGTAATTAAATTAATTAATTATTTTGTGAAAGCTATCATACTAACAATTAAAAAGAATAGTCTTGTCTTTCGGGGATCTGTATTCTGAAACTGAATTGCTCGCCTTTGATGTAGACTAATCGTTATTTAGATTTGATTTGATTTTGATTCAAGCTTCTATCTTGCTTTAGGGTTGAAAGTGTATGGCGGCTACTCTAGGTTCTCCATTGACGGCATGGTGGCTCTTGTTATAAATTAATGTGATTAGGGTTAGGGGTTGAGGAGTGTTTTTATAGAAGTTTAATTTAATTAGAGCCGTCGCATTAACCTAGGGATAACCAGAACCATCAGGACCACTCAGATGCCACATCAGCCCTTAGGGCGAATTGGGCTATGGGTTGACAGCCAAACACCCTGGATCGACCCCTAGTCTCCCTAGCAGGTCTCGGGTCGACTCCAAAAATGGTGCGGTTCGGCTATTCCCCCTCCCGATTTGTTGTTTTGAACCTTTTTTTGAATATTTTATATATATATATATATATATATATTTCTCTCATATGCATACAAACTTCAAGGCTTAATAACTTCTTCATAAGTTATCCATTTTATGCAAAACAAATGTCTATCTTGACCCAAAATTTTGAGATGAACATAATAGAGCAACCCATTTCACTTAATTCTTCTACTAAAAATTAAGTATACTTTAATTTGTGAATTTTAATGTTATAAAATTACGGGGTGGTACATTCTCCCCTCCTTAAAGGATTTCGTCCCTGAAATCTCTAAGTTAAGAATAATGTATCCTTCCAACCAATCATCCATCTACTCAACCACTATCCACAAGCATCCATTGTCCTTAAAGAAATTTCTAATGCTATATGAACTTATGCAAAAATGTGTGTATATGTTCCTTATCTAATGCAAAAATCAGGCAGTCCACTGATTCAGTTGACCTCCTTAATGCAAATCATGATAGTGCCATGCATCCATTATGTATGGGAAAGAATCCTATCGATACATATTATTTCTACATGTGTGCACAACCATTCATCAAAATGCAGCATCCATATGATAACACAATCATTATACATCCATTAATTTAGACATGCACATGCATTTATATGTAACATGAAGGTGATTGAGCCAATCTAGTGCCTAATGTGTGTGTACATGCATCCACGAGCAACCACTTGCATCCATTTGCATCCACCAAACATAATATGTCTCAAACACATGTTTGCAACCATAGGGTTCTTCCTAACTAAAGATCGAAGATGTCATCGGAAAGATAATACTAAAAGATAGGACAAGTGTCAACAAAGCGGTAGAAAAAGGAGAAATTAAAACATACCCTCAAAAAGGAAAGGGTATAGCGTATGCATTTTGTCTTCCATCTCCCAAATCGCGTCTCTTTGATCATCTCCCCATTTCACTTTGACCAACTTGACATCTTTGTTGCGAAGCTTTTTGACCTCCGATCTGAGAATGCGTGTAGGAGCTCGTCTGATCGTGGCATTGCGCTCTACTTCCACTTCTTCGAGTGTGCTCGGCTCTACCACTTCCGTCGTACCGTGTAAAAACTTACGCAAATGCGAAACGTGAAACACGTCATGAACTCCGCTGAGCTTCTCTGGTAACTTTACTCTATACGCCATCTGTCCAATCCTCTCCATAATTGGAAAGGATCCTACGAACCTCGGTGCCAACTTCCCTACTGATCCAAAACGGACTATGTTTCTTAACGGTGACACCTTAACAAAAACCATGTCCCCAATATTGAATTCAAGATCGGTTCGTCTCCTATCAGCATATGACTTCTGTCGGTCCTTTGCCGTCTTCATTCGCCGTCGAATCAGGTCTATCGTCTCCGAAGTCTCCCTAATCATGTCGGGTCCAAGCAAAACCTTATCAGTGGATTCCTACCAACATGTAGGTGATTGGCATGGTCGTCCATAAAGAGCCTCAAAATGTGCCATTCCAATGCTAGCCTGAAAACTATTATTATAAGCGAACTCCACTAGTGGGAGGTGTTCTTCCCATTTTCCTCCAAAGTCTAGGATGCATAGTCTCAAAAGGTCTTCTAGAACCCGATTTACTTTGTCGGTCTGGCCGTCCGTATGAGGGTGATAAGCGGTACTTAAGCATAATTGTGTTCCAACCGCCTCTTGTAAGCTTTTCCAAAATTCGCTTGTGAAAATGGGATCTCTATCGCTCACAATGCTAGAGGGTATGCCGTGCAAACGAACTACCTCTCGAAGGTAAACAGATGCTAAATACGCGATGGTCCTTCTACTTTTAACGGGAATAAAATGGGCACTTTTGGTAAGTCTGTCTACAATTACCCAAATCCCCGTATTACCCTTCCTTGATATTGGTAACCCATCTACAAAATCCATGGAAACGCTTTCCCATTTCCAAAGCGGAATCTCTAAGGGATGGAGCAAACCTCCAGGGTTCTTTTGCTCCGCCTTGACTTGTTGGAACACTAAGCATCTAGCAAAGAACTCGGCCACGTCCTTCTTCATTCCGGCCCAAAAGAAAACTCACTTCATATCCCTATACATCTTATCACCACCGGGATGTATGGTCATCTTAGAGCGATGTGAGTCTTCAAGAATTGCCTTCTTCAAACTCTCGTCTTGTGGTACGCAAATTCTTCCATCTCTACATAGTCAACCTCTCTTATCTATAGCATATCTACCAAGATGACTCGAGGACTCCCCTCCTATAAGCTTGCCTACTATCTCAACCAACTGTGGGTCATTTCGCTGTGCCTCTCCAACTCGACCAAAAAGCGTAGGTTGCACCTCTAATGATGCCAATAATCCGGGTACATAATCGACAGAGGGTCTGAAGTCAAAAGAAGATATATACTCTAAACTCTACCGCTCTACGAACAAAGGACTTAAAGTTAACATCTTTCTACTTAAGGCGTCAGCTACAATGTTACCCTTGCCAGGGGTGTATGCGATCTCAAAAGCGTAGGATGCCAAAAACTCCATCCATCTTTGTTGCCTCAAGTTTAGGTCCTTCTGAGAGAATGAGTACTTCAGCGACTTATGGTCTGTATACAACTCAAACTTCTCGCCAAGCAAATAATGACGCCATGAATTAAGCGCAAAAACTATGGCCGCCAACTCTGAGTCGTGGGTAGGGTAATTTTTCTCGTGGGCTTTCAACTGTCTTCCACCATAGCATATCATCCTTCCCTCTTGCATTAAAACTGCACCAAGCCCTGTCCCGCAAGCATCGGTATGTACAGTGAATGTCTTACTCCTGTCTGGCAAAACTAAAACTGGAGCTGTCGTCAAAGCCCTCTTCAGACGTTGAAAAGCATCGTCACAGTCAACGTCCCAAGTAAAAGTCAAATTCTTCTTCATTAATCGAGTGAGAGGGGCTGATATCTTCGTGAAGTCCTTAATGAACTTCCTATAATAGCCATCCAGCCCTAAAAAGCTTCTTACTTCTGTTGCGTTCTTAGGAGTTTTCCGATCTTGGATTGCTACCACCTTGGCGGGATCCACAACTATCCCTTCATTAGAGACCACATGTCTTAAGAACCTCACTTCTTTTCTCCAAAAATGGCACTTGGAGAACTTAGCTTTTAGCTGATGCGCTCGTAGTGTCTCTAAGACTTCCCTAAGATGTAGGGTATGCTCTTCTTCGTTTTTAGAGAAAACCAGAATATCGTCTACAAAGACTACCACAAACTTGTTTAGAAACTCCCTAAACACCCTACTCATTAAGTCAACAAAGTATGCGGGTGCATTCGTCAAACCAAAAGGCATGACGAGCCACTCAAAGAAACCGTCAGGAGTTCTAAAGGCAGTCTTATCGATGCTATCTTCATCCACCCTTAGCTGATGAAACCCTGTAGCTAAATCCAGTTGTGAGAAAACTGAAGCACCCACCAACTGATCGAATAAATCGTCTATCCTCGGCAATGGGTACCTGTTCTTCTTTGTTAGCTTACTCAGCTCTCTATAGTCCACGTACAATCTAAGTGAACCATCAGCTTTTGTAGCAAAAACGACTGGAGCACCCCACTCCGAAATACTTCTTCTTATGAACCCCTTCTCAAGAAATTCTTTCACTTGCTTACTGAGTTCTCTTATCTCTCTCGGAGCCATGTGGCGCACTGGTAATGCAACTGGCTTTGCATTATCTACTAGATATATTCGAAAGTCTATCTCGCACCTCGGGGGTAAACCTCGAACTTCATCGAAGACATCACTATATTCACGGACCATACGAACAGATTTCAAATCATCATTTGATGCGTCTAGGGATTCTAGGTAGCTAAGAATTACCGGACCTCTTGGGTCACAAGAAATATCAAGGGTCTTTCCACAACGAGTCAACAATCTAACTACCCTTCTTTCACAATCTAGGATGGCACCGCATCTAGTTAGCCAATCCATACCTAGAATCAAGCCGTAGCCCATGAAGCCAAGAACAAAGGCGTTGCATTCAAACTCAACGCCCAAGATAGACACTCTCAAATCCTGACAAATCATAGAAAGATGAGCCGAACCACCAATAGGATTTGAGACTACTATGGGATCTGTAACTAGACTAGTATTTAGGTGCAGTGTTTCAACTAACGAAGCAGATACAAACGAGTGTGAAGCGCCAGAGTCACGAACAAGATGATCAAATAGAAAAACTAAACTTTCAACGGAAATGTTTCTACCTCTTCCTGTCCTGGTGCAATGAGAGCCTGAATCTGCCCTCTCGCCTGCCCTGGTGTCATGAGAGCCTGAAGATGCCCTCCAAAAGTTCTTTGCCCTTGCCCCTGTTTCCTTGGGCAGTCCTTAACTAGATGACCTGCCTCTCCACAGTGGAAACAACCAGTCTTCTTCTATTTCCTACAGTCTTTGCTCAGATGGCCTGGTGTCCCACAATTAAAGCACTTCTTCTTTCCTTTGCCATTATTGTTCTTCCCGCCTTTCTTGTTTTGCTGTTGTGGCTTCTTCTGGTCTCCT
This sequence comes from Allium sativum, assembly GCA_030737875.1. NCBI lineage: Eukaryota > Viridiplantae > Streptophyta > Magnoliopsida > Asparagales > Amaryllidaceae > Allium > Allium sativum. The sequence continues at coordinate 538,862,015 of CM060926.1, forward strand.
TTCTTCTCCGGTGGCTTACTAGCATTCACACCTTTCTCTTCCTCATGCATAAGCGCATGTCAACCAGTTTCTCAAAGGTAGCCCCCATCGTAATGTGGGTCATCGCCAACCCATGTAGCGGCTCATTCAAACCTTTAACTAACCTCAGGGCCTTCTTCTCAAGTGTGTTTGCCAATTCCAAGCCAAATCTCGCCAACTGATTGAACTTGTTGATGTACTCCTTTACTGATAAATCCCCTTGCTTCAACGCCAAGAATCTTTCCATATATAAATTCTCTTCTGCTCGTGAGAGAAACTTCATTTCGAACCTACGCTTGAAATCCATCCATGTCTCCACCGGACGCTCTCTGTTCGTGACCTCCCACCAAAACGAGGCTTCATCTTTCATTAACCAAGCAGCCAATTGGAAGTTCCTTCCATCTTCTACTTCGAAAATACCAAATAGATCTTCCACCTCCTCAAGCCAATTTCGAGCTTCAACAAACGTCTCTGATCCGTGAAAAGGTTTCCCGCCCATTGCCCTAAAATCATTGCATATCTTTGCAAAAGTATCAACAAGGGAGGAGGAGGAGGAGGAGCATTTGCTGGGCCTACGACATTGGCCCTAGCTTCCAGATACCTTCTAAACCATCCTGGTATCGGTATCCCCTCGGGTATCCCGGGAATTCCAGACATGCTGAAAAGAAAATGAAGAGATTCAAAATGGAGAATTCGAAAGAAAGATATATGGCTCTTGGGGTTTATGTTTTAAAACAAACTTTTCTCTTGAAAATACTTTCCTTAAAACATACTTTTGAAAGTATTTCTTTATAAAATGCTTTTTGAAAAATAGTTTTTCAAAATTCATATCTGATCCGATAACCTTCAGCTCTGATACCATGTGTAACACCCCACGTCCATTAATATCACTCACAAAGGGAATGTATTAACTTCCATGGAGCGTATTTAGTGTATAGAATAGAATATAACAAGACAGATTTAAATAATGGTACTTGAAAATTTTAAAATAACTTTTATTGCAGCGGAGAAATAGTTTGATTATAACAAACTCATAAACCAAGTACACTTAATATCCATCTTGATAAATTGTTTTAGAGTACATAAAATAAAAAGCATAAACCCTAACACAAGTAGCCATAAAAGAGATGAGCTAAACTTTACTTTCAGCAACCCAAGCACTTCCAAAAGAGAGAGAAAGAGATCCGAGATCAAGCTCCACTAGTACTAGTCCCACCCTGAGAACCCGGGGGGAGGGGGGAAGGAAGAAAAGAGGCGAAAACAAGGGGGTCAGACATAAAGTCTAGTGAGTATAATACCTTTAACAATATAATTATTAAAGTAACTAGGATAAGGCATAAACTAGTAAGATAAGATATGACCATGAAACAAGTGGGCATGACAAAGCAAATAAGAGGAATATTCTGGCGTTAATCTCGTTCCTAATCACTATAGGATAATTACTATACTGCACCACCACTAGTCACCCTAAAAGTTGATCCTGCCTACAGAACTTAATAATGATAATGATAGTTTCGTGTAACCCTAGCTGCCTTCGTAGGTGCCATCTGCCCCTATCTCCACTAGTTGTCCCCACTACCTCCATTCGATCGTCTCCTTAACTCGTAGATACCCGTGTTGGTCCCACAGTGGGGTGTATCACTCCCCAAAGTTGCAACCCGATACCACCAAAGATGCACAGCTTATATTTACACGATGCAACAACGTCTTACCTACCAGCCCGGGCACACGTAGGCACATGACCCCGTTGGACTTGCGTTGCCACCGCTAACCCGTTTTGACATCTAACAATCAAATCCAGTAAGCGTGTCCCGTCCTCGACTTGGGTTAAGCTCACAAAGACACTTAATGGGTTACTGGTTTGAAAAGGGCCCCCATGCTTGACACAAGCCTTCCACCTATGCTTGTTCCCTACTAAGGTTTCCCCACTTAACCCCATTCTTATTCATGTCTTCTTACATGTTTCAATCTCGGTTAAGTGCATCTAATCATATTTCAAATGCCACCCAAGTCACCCACATAATTTCACATGCCACCCAAGGAAACCACTTAACCCCCCATGTCCCACCACATGTTTATCTGGGTAAGTGTTACTTAATTCATTAAAACCGTAACCTTGTAAAGACCTCCCACATTAGGCTGACATTTGCGGTTGCTGGATTTGTCGGGCGAGTCCGGGCAGTCTTATACCGCCAATGAGCCTAACCTCGTGTCTTTACAATTGTTACACATTTAATTCGTGCCTTTGACCTCTCACATTAGACTGGCATTTGTAGCTGCTGGATTTGCCGGGGGGGGGGGGGGGGGTCCGGGCATTCTTACACCACAAAAGAGTCTAACCTCGCGTCTTAGGCGGTTAATTATTACACATCTTTATTTAACCCCAAATTGGATTAATATCCCTATTCAAATTTGTCAATAAATTCCAAATTTATCTATGTCCATAATTGTATCTTAAAATTATGTCCATAAATACCAATTATGCCAATTAATGTCTCAAATTAATTATATGCCTTTTAAGGCCATTTTATGCAAATTCACAATTTATGTATATTCAATATTATCCCATCATCCCCACGCTATTCGTATGTTTTCATGTGACATATGTTAGACTCGCAAATAGTCTAACTTATAAAAAGAAAAACAACATCACATAACACATAAAATAGATCTAAGGATCATGACATAAGTTTACATAGCCAATAACTTGCATATGAATTTCATTAAAACTAGCATATGATACAAAACTAGCATAGGTAATGGGCATAAACTTGCATAACTTGTGTATTGCTATAGATCCAAACATAAAAGGTGTGAACTTGCATATGGATCTAAACATAAAGATGTAAACTTGCATATAGATCTAAACATAAAGATGTAAACTTGCATATGGGTCTAAACATAAAGATGTAAACTTGCATATGGATCTAGACATAAAGGTTAATGTCACATAAACTAGCATATGCATATACATGTCTCACATATATTTTAAAAACCCAAAGTTGCATAAGATTCATACATCAATATATGATCCAATCATCACAAACTTGCATAAGATATATGATTCAACTTGCATAAGATTCACATAAGAACTAACATATGATCCAACTTGCATAAGACTAACATATGATTCAACACCACAAACATACACATAATTTACATCACATGATTCAAAATCATATTCTCATAATCCCAATTATATCTTATCATAATTAAATTAATTAACTATTTTGTGAAAGCTATCATACTCACAATTAAAAAGAATAGTCTTATCTTTCTGGGATCTGTATTCTAAAACTGAATTGCTCGCCTTTGATGTAGACTAATCGTTATTTAGATTTGAGTTGATTTTGATTCAAGCTTCTATCTTGCTTTAGGGTTGAAAGTGTATGGCGGCTACTCTAGGTTCTCCATTGACAGCATGGCAGCTCTTGTTATGAATTAATGTGATTAGGATTAGGAGTTTAGGTGTTTTTATAGAAGTTTAATTTAATAAGAGCCGTCGGATTAACCTAGGGATAACCAGAACCATCAGGACCACTCAGATGCCACATCAGCCCTTAGGGTGAATCGGGCCACGGGTTGACAGCCAAACACCCTGGATCGACCCCTAGTCGGACTCCAAAAATGGTGCGGTTCGGCTATTCCCCCTCCCGATTCGCTTTTTTGAACTTTTTTTTCAATATTATATATATATATATATTTATATTTCTCTCATATGCATACAAACTTCAAGGCTTAATAACTTCTTCATAAGTTATCCGTTTTATACAAACCAAATGTCCATCTTGACCCAAAATTTTGAGACGAACTAGCACAACCCATTTCACTTAATTATTCTTCTAAAAATTAAGCACACTTTAATTTGTGAATTTTAATGTTATAAAATAACGGGGTGTTACACATTTCCCCTTTCCAATTGCTTAGCGCCGCCACCTGGGACCATCGGAGGTCCGGCCAACCCTACCGCTGCCTGCACTGCCACCTGGACCACTGGAGGTCCGACCAACCCTACCACTGCCTGTGCCTGACCGAGATGTGCCTCCACCAGTAGCGGTTGCCCCCATCTCGCCGCCGTTCGCTTGGATTTCTACCGAGCCCTAAATCAGCCTCGCGACCAATTTCTCCGCCACCATGCCACGTGGCGGTCGCAGACCACCGCCGTTCGACGCGGCTCGCCACCAGGAACCCATCTTCTTCAGCCACCATCGCCAGAAATGCCACCTCCTGGTTAGAATCCGACCATCTTTGCTCGTTGCGTTCGAAAATTCCAGTCCGACATTTATCTCCAATTTGCCGCTACCACAAGCACTTTCAGACCGAAAAACCAAAGACAAAGTCATAAAGCGCTCTCTTCTCTACAATTTCTTCAACTAGGCCATCACCTAATTCTTCACATATTGGCCACAATTTTCCCAAAACCGAAACTGTTTTTCTGCATTTGATTGAGATTCCGGCAAATCCGTGCGACGATAGGCTATGGAATTTTTTTGGTTGGTAGAGATCATCATGTTCTATTATACTCAGAAACTGTTTGGGTTAATTGTGTACATATGAGAGATATAAATTATTTTATGTTCGGGGGCTTATTTGTAAAATTTCGAGAGAGAGAGGAGAGGGCTGCTGTCAATATTTTTTTTAAGGAAGAAGAGAAATGAGGGTTTGTGGAGAGGAAAAGATATTATATAGTGGAGGTTTTTATTATTTATTATTAATTCTCTAGTTCATGCTCTCTTCGTTCTACAGTTATCGATGCCACGGTCACATATGAACTCCGTTGGCGATGAAAATTGACATGCTACTATGTCTTGACGATACGGTCCTAACAAATCTAGTTTCGTCGAATTCCAAGTCCGTTTGCACAAAAAGCCCTGTTTTTGGCCTTATATGGCTGATCGATTCATAATTAATTGCTCACGCCATGTACTAGCTCAAAAAATTATGAAAATTGGAATCTAGCTATAATTTGGCATTCCGAATCCAACAAAAGTGGTTTGTCGAAAACGGAGGTCATTTGCAAAGTGCCTATTTTTAAGGGCTATATATTATATTAAAAAATATATAAGTTCCATAGAGACTATTCTAAATTTTAAACTGGACATAACTTATAATTTATAAAGTGAAATCTCAGTTTCTTACATTCGTTAGAAAGATATTATTAAACAGATTCAAATATTTCTAGTTTTGTCCAATTATGATTTAAAATGAATTCTATATACTCAATTGAAATTTGAAATCGAATTTTTAAACTACCGCGCCATTTCAAGCTCGTTTTATAATTAAAGTAAATTTATACGTTCCAACTTCGATTAAAATAAATTTTTAGTCGTTATTATTTAAAATAAATCATTTTAAATATACTAAATCCATTAAAATAGTTAAAATAAAAATTTTAAATTTGTTCTGATTTTCCGGGTTGTTACAATCTCCTCCACTTAAAAATCTTTTCGTCCTCGAAAAGGAACAGAGCTGAAAGTTGTTTATCTAACCAACTCAACTTACATTCTGCCTTTCATTCTTCAACTTTTCAGTTTCTAAGAATTTTCTTATTTCCCCAAAATTTGGCTAAAACCCTAAATTTCTGAAAAATTTCGCCATAACCTCCTTTGTACGGATTGATATTTAAAACCGCAACTTACCTCACAGGGCCCTCACAAATCCAAAAGAAAGAGGCTTGCCAATCGGCTCATAAAATCATCAAACCCCAAAAAATACAATAAACATGTACCTATTTGCCGGGCATACAATTTTATTCCTCTTCTTAGCTTCCATGATATGACCTGTTCGCGCATATATATGTATATATATGCAGTTCCAACCAATTTTCAATTCAGTTCAATATTAAATTCTTTTTAGCTAAATTTATCATTTATTCTCATTGGTTAAATTAATTATCATTCCAATATTTTTATTTAGTTGGATTAATAATCAAACATCACAACCAACAATCAGTTTGTTGATTAAATTTTCAATCATATAACTTTTATATACCCAAAAATCTATTTTCGATGCCAAATCACAACGATATATTCTAACTATATTTTGATTCTCACACCAGTCAACTGGAAATATATAGATATCCCACTTTTGAAACTCGAACATAGACTATGATGATGAGGCCTCATCACCAGGATCATCCCCGGGAGACTAGATTGTGATTCTATATCTATCCAGTATATGTGAGACTTTGTATACACGTGGATCAGACGCATATACAAAATCTTTATATACTCGATTATCCAAAATTAAATAAAATAAAATACTTAAATACGTATAATAAGATATTAATTTCCAAAACCAAATTTTGTTTTCATTTTTATTTTTTTAATAAATAATACTCTTCCAACTCATTCTGGGATACTACTGATCCGATCTCTAACGAGTCATTCTTATTGGATATTACTAATCCAATCTCTGATGAATTCTTTTACTTGGTTCTAATGTGTCTTATTTTTGAGCTCTGTAAACCAAGGCTCTGTAACCACGGTGAAATGACCCAAACTTCTCCTTTTGGGAAAGCCCGGATTGAGTTTAGAACACGATGCATCAGAACGCAAATAATAGAATATTTCATTGCTATTACAACAATTACATCAGAGTACAAGAAAATACCAGAGTACGAATAAATATTACACATTAGAAATACAATATCAGAGCTTTAAATTACAAAGCAGCGGAAAATAACACAACTGAAAGAAATACACGGATACAAAGCTTTCTGAATATAGCTTCAGATTTAATCCAGGATCCTGGAAAAGAAATATCTGTAAAACCAAAACTACTAGTTGCCCGTGTGGAAAATAAGCGCACCCAGAGTTTAGGTAAAAACAATAAACTCTAGGTCAGTCATGGGACTGGTGTGAGAACTAAAAATAGTTATTAATCTTTAACTTAAAAGTGGGGAAATTATGGGACCACGCCATATAACATGGAACGATTCACTCCATGTGAATCTTAGTTTAAAATAAAACAACGTAATGCTTTTTGAAAAAATGAAGCTATTATAAGACTCAGGTCCCATCACACAATGCAACGCAAGCCGGAGGATAGAGTTTTACCTTATAATAGCTAAACATGCTTGGTACGCTTAAAATAAAATTATTTTGATATTACTATATGTGTATAGTGTCAAAATCAGCTTCAAATATAAATGTATCAATCATAGACGGCATAATACCCCATCCTACTATGTCTCCATACTAGTTCACCAACTAAAACCGAAAAGTCACGTATTGGAAATTGGATTCCATCTATGAGTCAAGGCTAAGAATGGCTCCTCACGGATTTGAGACACTTTAGAAAATGCCTCAGGATCCCCCGTAGTGAACCCTTGGATCTTCAGAGTCGGTCCACACATACTTTAGTGGATTGGTTATTCCTTAACACACGTTTCCCAGTCCTATAGGACCTATCACTTGGCCGGTAGCAACCAATATCCGAGGCACCTCATTCCATCGTCCACACAATTAAAAATATCTGGGATCCATACCATGACACCAATTCTAGCTAGAAAGAACGCATGCACTCCCTGCAGTCACGATCCCGTTTTTGACTCATACCGGGTGTGAGGCTCGTGAATTAATGCTACAACACAAAGCTATGCTAATTAAAGCTTTTCTTTGATCATCAACCACAAAACTCTACATTTCAACAAAAGCCTTGATCATTAGCATATTGGCATGCCACAATGACAATTCACGCCATACAAATGACGTCTATCAATATATAACCTCTAAGCCCGTACGTCTCAGAGAAGGGTGTTAAGCAAGAGAATAAATTCTCCGCCACCAAACAGATATATATTTAATAGAAATCAATTAGCACAAAATGAAATCCAATGCTAGACACACATCCATTTACAAGTTCATTCTGGGTCTGAACGAAACCAGAGGCACCTTATTCCTCGTCCCGTATGTCTTATACAGGAGAGAGGTCCGCGCATATCCATCGATCTCCAAGTACGTCTGAACGATCACCACTTATTACCTATTCAAACGATGTGAAGAACTCCAGTCTTCAACCACCGTCTTCATTGTCGACTTTTAGTCATCGTATTAATTATTCAGAATAGGTTAAACCCGGTCTTTCCCAATAATGCGTATTTTATAATCAATATTCAAGTGCTATAAAAACCATCATACACCTAATTCCAATTCATAATATTCTTTTAATAAAATATTCACATTATTAGGGAAAGATTCCCATTAATTTTATCAAAGATAAATTCTTTTAAATTATCCTTTAATCTTCCTTTGTATATCAATTTCAAAAGATTTTATTAACTAGACGGGATTATCGAACCTTACCACAATAATCATTTATTATTTTTCAATCCCAACCTATTTATCCCATGGAGCAAAACTGGTAGCACTCCATATCTAGCACCCACTGTGTTCTAAGTAAAATTAATTACCCTTTTTACGTTCAAATTTAATTAAAGATTTAACTATCACCTGCAGTAAAACATGTGGTACTCCATTCTCGATCATTTCCAGAATTCGATCAATTTAATTATCTCATTCCCATTTCAATCCAATTAGATATTTATCGAAACTCCAATTTTGTTTTAATATCAAAAATCATTACTTAATGATTATTTAAATTTAGGAAATTAATCTTTATCTTTAACTGGGTTAAAGAACTAATGTCATTTAAAACACAGTTCACGACAAACCCAAAATCATCTTCCATTAAATATGGAATCTTCACTGAAATCCCATCAGTATATAATCGATATAAATTTCCTTATCAGACCAATAATATAAATGAAATAATGGCAAGGCCTTTCAAATTTCATATATAGTAATAGTCTTCTTTTACAAAAGCTCATCTCGATTATTATTAAATAGAATTCCTTTCAACTTCAATTTAATATATTACATTGGAAAACTTTACTTTGGAAAAATTCCATTTAAATCCTAATAAAAGATTCATAAATTCCAAATTATATTTTCACCATTAATTGGGTTAAAGAACAAATATCGTTTAAAACACAGTTCATGATAAACCCACAATCAACTTTCATTTCAATTCCAATCAAATATTGATTAATTGGTAAACTTCTCTAAACCTTAATTTAAAGATTTATTCATTTCTCATCCGGGTTTAAGAATAGTGTTATTGAAGACACCATTCACGACAAACCCAAAATCTAATTTGACATTAAATAGAAGGTTCTGAATAGAAATTATATCGTCTTACATTCAATATCAAATTCTGAAATCAACAAATATCGTTTAGGAATAACGATATTCATATCTTCCAAATTCCCATAACAATATCTGTATAATCATAAATCCAATATCAAAATTTTCCGAACATTATTTCTTCTCAGATCCATTCCAATTCATACGTTGGAAAATTCAATTATGTTGAAACCATTACAAATCCAGTTTATTATTTCTAAAATTATTGGATTATTATTCTAGTTAATAACCAGTTCATTTCAATAAAAATACAATTTTATCTTTTAAACTTAGAATTTTCATCCAAAATCTTTCCAAATTATTATTTAACATAATTTTTCCATATTTTAAATAATTTTACCAAGGTTCGTATAGTCAGTTTCCAATAACGGCCACCGAACTGCATCCATAGCGACCTTTTTCAAATTTGACTTGGACATAATTCCAAATCCAACCATTAGATTTCAAGCTTCTTACATTCATTGGAAAGCTCTTTTCAATATGAACTCAACGGTTCTGTTTTTAGGAGAATCCGACAGTCGAATCTCCAGTTACGCCAATTTGAAGTTAATGGTCGAAATTCGTGAACGGTCGCTGCGTGGCGTGTTTTATTCAGGCCATTAAATATATATTATATATATTTCATCGATTTCCATTTAAAATGTATTTTATAAATCGTTTATATATTCATTTTAAAACGATTCCAACTTCATTTCAATTTTAAATCAAAATTGAATATTTTATATCTTTATCATATTAAAATAATAATATTTTCAAAATATTAAATTTTGAAATCCCTTTTTTTCGATACTCATTACAAAATGAATAAAATCGATTGATAAACCTGTTCAGGTTAAAATGGCATTTCTATACTTAACCCAGCTTCATATTTTTTTATATTTTTGTGTCCATCTAAAATCGGACATCAAAATAGTAATTTTATTCTTCACTGAATATTGTTTTAAATATTCGTTATTTTAAAATATTTTTTATTTTAGAAGATTCTTTATTTTAAAATTTTCTTTATTTTAAAATATTCCTTATTTCTAAATCGGAATGCGATTCAATTAATTACCATATAATTTCAGTTATATGGATTTCATACATCACATGTATCCAACAATAATGATAAATAATCATTAAACAATCCATTCACATCCAGAGTGAAATTTACAACTACGCGAGCATTGAAATAAATAAATAATGCATATAACAGCCTGTTAACCCATCAATTGACATATAATTAAATATTGGGATTAGTGTATGTCAAATATAATCCCAATACCCATGTGGGGTTTCAACCAACGACGGTTTATTTTAAATATGACGTTGGTTAATAAATTTAACCAATTTTAATTCGGTTTGAATTATTTCGTATTTAACCAATTTTCACTGTTTAAATTATAAATGGATGTTTATAATTTAATTTCAACTACTATATTAATGTTAACATTTTTTTTTTACATGTTAAACATTTCGACATCATAAACAACATACAATACAGTCAATTTAAATCGTCCATGGTCTGTGGACGAGGGAGGTGATCAAATAGGCACTGTATACAGTTTTAGTGATTAAACTGATAAAAATTTACACTGGCAATTCTATATATTTTTGAGTTATGAAAATAAATAAATAACTATGTAGAATTTTTAGTGAGGAGTTCTCATCTTTGGTTTGCACTTCATCAGTCTTTAATTGGCGATTTTGGAACCGTTTGGGTTTGAATTTTCCCCAAATTCTAACCTGCTCCAAATTGGACCTGGTTAGTTTTGTTGCGAAGCTCTCGACTCCACGAACGCATCGGATCCAGTTTTACACAATTTGGAGTTCGTGTGGATAAGATATTAGGTTACAAAATTTAATTACATAATTAATTAATTAATTCTTAATTACCCCTTTCAAAAGCGTTCAATAGCCGTTTCCCCCCTTCTAATCACTTAGCGCCGCCGCCTGGGACCACCGGCGTTCCGACCAACCCTACCACCGCTTGTGCCTAACCGAGACGCGCCTCCACCAGTAGCCGCTGCCTCCATCTCGCCGCCGCCCCGCCTGGATTTCCACTAAGCCCCAAATCAGCCTCGCGGCCGATTTCTCCACCACCATGCCACGTGGCGGTCGCAGACCACCGCCATTCGATGTGGCTTGCCACCAGTACCCATCTCCTTCAGCCACCATCGCCAGAAACGCCACCACCTGGTCAGAATCCGACCATTTTGTTCAATACTTTCGAAAATTCTAGTTCGACGTTCATCTCCAGTTTGCCGCTACCACGAGCACTTTCAGATCGAACAACCAAAGACAAAGTTGCAGAGCGCTCTCTTCTCTACAATTTCTTCAACTAGGCCATCACCTAATTCTTCACTGATTAGCCACAATTTACCCAAAACCGAAAGTGTTTTTTGCCTTTGGATTAAGATTTCGGCAAATCCGCACGATGATAGGCTATGGAATTTTTTGTGGAAGGTAGTGATCATCATGATCTATAATACTCAGAAACCGTTTGGCTTAATTGTGTATGGATTGAGAGATATAAATTATTTTATGTTCGGGGGCTTATCTGTAAAATTTCAAGAGAGAGGAGAGGGCTGCTATCAATTTTTTTTAGGAAGAAGAGAAATGAGGGCTTGTGGAGAGAAAAAGATATTATATAGTGGACGGTTTTATTATTTTATTATTAATTCTCTAGTTCACGCTCTCTTCGTTCGAAGTTATCGATGCCACGGTCACATACGAACTCCATTGGTGATGAAAATTGACATGTTGCTATGTCTTGATGATACGAACTCCATTGATCGATTCACAATTAATTGCTCACGACCACATACTAACTAGTAAATTATGAAAATTGGAATCTAGCTATAATTTGACATTCCGGATCTAAAAAAAGTTGTTTCATCAAAAATCAAGGTTATTTGCAAAATGGCTAATTTTAAGGGCTATATATTATATTAAAATATATATAAATTCCATAGCGACTATTCTAAATTTTAAACTAGACATAACTTATAATTTATAAAGTGAAATCTCATTTTCTTACATTCGTTAGAAATATATTATTAAACAGACTCAAATATTTCTGGTTTCGTCCAATTTTGATTTAAAATGAATTATGTATACTCAATTGAAATTAGAAATCGAATTTCAAACTACCGCGCCATTTCAGGCTCACTTTATAATTAAAATAAATTTATACCTGTTAACTTCGATTAAAATAAATTTTTAGTTGTTATTATTTAAATAAATCACTTTAAATATACTAAATCCATTAAAATAGTTAAAATAAAAATTTTAAATTGGTTTTGATTTTTCGGGTTGTCACAGGAGAAGTGAGTTGTGAAACAATTTCACACTCGTTAGATAGTCATTAAATTATTGGCTTATTTATTCTCTTTGATCTATTTGAAGAGCTTATTTTATTTTTAAATTAATCCTAAACTTCAATTTTGAATTCTTTGAACTTTTCAAAGGACCCTGATTTGTGTCTCATATGATACACACATCTATATCTACTGACATCATCAGTATATGTAATGAAGTAATAACATCTACCTCTTACCTAAGTATTCTTCGCTCCATATACATCATTATGTATGAGACCCAGTACTTAGTTCCCCATTCACCGTGTTAAATGATAGGTGATTCAGTTATTTTGCCTAACAAACAAGATTTGCATTCTTCATATGATTCGAAATCAAATGACCTCAAAATTTCATCATTATGGAGTTTTTATATGCACTTCTTGTTTATATGGCCTAACTGACGATGCTAAGGTATGTCTGATCATTAGATTTAGTTCGTCCACTATTTTTGTTATTATCAGGCATATTAAAGTTAAGGATTCGTAAAATAGTTAACTAACTGCGTATTTCCATAAGATATTTCTTTTAAATAAAATGAACAACAATTGTCCTTTTATTACAAATGAAATTCTAATTTGTATAATCAAGAGATAGAATAACATGCATTTTAAATGGAATCTTATAACAACAATATTTTAATTCTTCAATTAAGCTTGCAGTTAGAATAAGAAGTAGCTCTCTATGGATACTCTAGCAACATTTGCTTCATTTTCATTCATAAGTCCACTTCTTATCTTGCCAGATTTCTACCCTTTTCCAATTCCTGCAAATTCACAAGCATATATGTGATCCATATCCAATATCTAATACAAGAGATGTTTAAGTAGAAAGTTATAACATTTATATCTAATTTGGTTTGAATTCATACTTCAACTCTTATTTCAGATCTTCTATATTTGCAAAACAATTATGTTTTAATTTGTTTGAGGACAATCCTCAAATTTCAATGTTAGTCAAGAAATTTGATTTAATTCAATTTATCCTTCTTAAGGATTTTAAATTATCGGAGTTCTTTACCATTTAATATATACAGTAGATAATAAATAATAAAATAAAGATAGATGTTTTACAATATGTTTATAAAAATTTTGATAATCAAAATTACATAGAATATTGCAAAATAATATAAATGTACAATTTAAGCTGAAATACACTCCCACTCAAATTAACATCCCTATATATATATATATATATATATATATATATATATATATATATATATATATATATGTATATATATATATTGGTGGTCCAAGATCCATATCTAATCGTGCCTCGAGTTAGCTTTGGCTAATCGCCCAAAACACAAACATTTAGGTAGACACATTATGTCAATTATATCTCTTATTAATTCTTGGATAGCATGATGAACAATTTTGTATGTCCAAGATTCATATTTAATCATGCCTTGAGTCAGCTTTGGATGATCGCCCAAAACACAATCTTTTAGGTAAACATCTTATGTCAATTATATCTCTTACATAAGTCTTGGATATGTTAAACATTTTTTGTTCATTAAAGTTGTTAAATATTTCATGCTTTTTGTCTCTAAGCCCATAATCTTATTATGCAGCCTAGTTAAGTCAGACCCAATAATACAGTGGGGTATCACATTTACTCCTTCGCATATAACCAAAATAAAAGGTGCACAATGCTTTGGCATTACCTACATTCAGTGATTCTGGCATTGAAGAGTGTATTAATCTGAAGACAACACCATGACTTAATATAAATAACTGGTTTAGAGGGATATTTTATATTTCGTAGTAGCGAACAATATTAATGTCGTTTACACATATCAAAATATATGTATTTCACATTAGTATAAGTATTTGGATTTAAATAAAATATGTGAAGTATGTACTTAAATTCAATGTTATATGTAGGAATCATGCCTATTTATTTATTTTTGAACATTTCCGAACATTGGTCAACTCAACCTTTTGAATTGCAAAGTATCAGGTAAAGTCCATGTAACCAAATAGACTTTCATTTTAAATATTACCTACCCAGAAAGGAATTCAAGGCCCAGTTTAATAAAATTTGAATTCATATAAATTTCCAAAATATATGTAAATAAACCTATATGCCTATTATAAAAAAATGACATACAATCATAAACAACATGCATCATATTACTAATATATCAACATATATTTAGTCCAGTTCAAATTCCTTTCAAAGATTCTAGTACATGAACATATCATTATGGACATTTGCACTAACTAACATAAACTAATGCAATGATAATTAAACAGTATAATAATTTTGTCATTGTAATTACACATATACATCCATTCAATCCTAAAATGAAAAACTATTCTACATCCAACTTGTCCAGTATATTGTGCATATCAGTATTTATTACATGTATACATGCATAACAATTACATATATATTACAGATTCCACACTTAATTATGTTTACATCAAGAATGTATACAAACTGGAGTTGTATAAACACACAGTCTCATGTAATGATATCAGCATACGTTATTGTTGACCTTCAGTATAAGATTTGCCTTCCCACTGAAACTTTTTTCTGTAAGCAACATTAATCCTCTATCAAAACAGCTTTAATTCATAGGGTTAGGTTGCTTTAATACCTCAAATGTATATTATATGTAGGGAATAATTCAATTACATCAAATGTATATAGACTTAACTAAGCACTGCCATTAGCAACATGAATCGAACATTCATGTATATATTTAAACAAGCTGTAAAATGACTTCTATGTCATTCTTGTATCAATTTACAATCAGTATAAAAGTCAACTATCATGGTATTGTTGCTATAGATAACAATTTATATTCGCAACACGTAAATATATATATATATATATCAACACACACACACACAGATATATATTGTAACAACCCGAAAATCTGGGCCAGTTTAAAATTTTTATTTTGGCAATTTTAGCGAACTTTGAACATTTAAAATAGATTATTTTAAATAAAATAGACCAGAAATTTATTTTGAATAGAATTAGAACGTATATATTATATACGTCGTCGTTAGAATATAAATAATTATATATAATTATATAAGGAATTGAAAATGGCGCGGTAGTTCGATAATTCGATTTCAAACTTCAATTGAATGTACCGGGTGCAAAACAATCCGGATTTTAGTGAAACCAAAAATGATAGGATCTAATTGATAATATCTTTCCAACGAATCCGAAAGATCAAATTTTCATAGCGGGAATCAAAAGATATGTCCAGTTGAAAATTCTGAATAGTCGCTATGGAATTCAGGCCCTTAAAAATGGGAATTTTGCAAACGACCTCGGATTTCGACGAAACCAGTTTTGTTGGGTCCGTGATGTAAAATTATTGCTAGGTTTCAAATTTCATAATTTTTCCAATCAATATGTGAGCGTGGCAAAAGAAAACGCGTTTGACCAGTTTCAGTTAATTTTAATCGACTGGAAAATGGCCATTTTTCTAACGGTCTCAGAATTCGACGAAACTAGTTTTGTTAGGATCGTATCGTCAATACGAAGCTAGAAAATATTTTTATGCAATTTATAGAGTTAGTATGTGACCCCGGTACTTTGAAATGCGCGTTTAAAATTCAATATAGTGATTTAAATGTAAATTAAACGGAAACTGATTCAAATGATCGAATCAACCTACGATACATATCCCATTGTGTTCGGAATGGGGGTAAAACGCTATGGACGACAGGCGGTGGACCTCGTTCAGGGGTCGTATGTTAAAGTCAACTTTTTGGAAATAAAATAATTAAAATAATTAAAAAAAAAAACTAAAACCCTCTCCTCCCCTATACGTTCTGCCCCCCCCCCCTTCGTTTCATTACAAAACAAAATAAAAAAAAAAAGAGAGAAGAACGCTTCTCCAGATCGACGGCCGCCTCCCACCGCCCTCGCGGTGGCCTCCCAACGCCGGCGCCCCCTCTTCTTCCCCCTCCCCTCCTCTCGTGCGATGCCCGAACCACCCCAGGACCCCACAATCGAAACCACCCAATCGCCCCCCCCCCCCACACGGCGCGCCGCCGCAAGCGGAAGCCCCCCCAGCCCAGAGCCGACGCGGAAACCCCCCCCCCCCCCCATCGATGGAAACCGTACCCCGTCAGCCGTGCACCCGCGAGCCCAGTCGAACGCCACCACCTCGCTGCGTGGATCCACCCACCAGTCAATGCCAAGGTCGACGACAGTACACCCCCTGCTCTCCTTTGATCCAGACCCTGAAAAGTAAGTTTTAACTATTTATTTTAATACAATAATTATTTATTTTTAGTTCTGAAATTATATAATTTTAGTTTGGAAAAAAAATACGATTTTTATTGTTTAGGAAGATCCTATTTTGTTAATAGAAAGTTTATATTTATACAAAAGGCGATGTAAAAATAGAATTTCTATTTAATATGAAGCGCTGACATTTATTTTTACGTAAGGGGAAAATATGATTTTTATATTTTTAAAGTATTAAAAATATGATTTTTATATTTTTAAGGTAGTAAAAATATAATCTTTTTTATATTGTAGAAAGATAAAAATATGATCTTTACTATATAGAAGAAGTAAAAATATGATTTTTATATATTGAACATCGAAGTAAAAATATGATTTTTATATATTGAACTTCGAATTAAAAATTAGATTTTTATATATTGAACTTCGAAGTAAAAATATGATTTTTATATATTGAACATCGAAGTAAAAATTCGATTTTTATATATTGAATAACGAAGTAAAAATTCGATTTTTACATATGTAGTGGCTACAGCAACGAAGATGCGATGTCGATGTAGATTTCTATCAAAGAAGAGTCAAGATGATTGGATAGCTATATGTGAGAATTTCTCACCTTTCAATTTCTTTTTCTATTTATATATATATACTAGGATGCAGACGGTGCTTAGTAGCACCCGACACAATCGTCCACAGACCATGGACTTGTTTGTTTGGTTGCATAGATTAGTTGGATATTTGATTTGAATTTGGTTGTTTGGTGAATTTGATTGATGTGTGAATGGCGTGGGCCTTCACTAGACCGGGGATAAGGCTAGGCCTTGTCCCGTTTCTAGTATCGTGCCGTTATGCCGCCGAAATTTTCTAAAATAAGTTAGAAAAATAAAAATATCATTTTATTTAAAGAATGAACTGAATAGAAATTCATATGTTGGAATAAAATGTTTTATCGTTAAAAATATAATTTTTAACGTGAATGTGAATAAATAAATATTCATTTACAAACCAGACGGTTTGTTTATGTACACCTATTTGAAGGACATTGATTGGGTCGATAAATTTTACACATCGCCCAACTGCACAAATAAAATCTGTGTTTGATTGTTTGAAACCCCACACGGGTGTTGGGATGAAATTTGAAGTTCACTCATCCTGATTGATTAAATATGTCGATCGATTGATTGACAGGCTGTTATAAGCGTTAGATATCTATATTTGATGCTTATACAGTGTAGTGCACTATGGTTGATGGTTGATTATTTTTCAATGCTATTATATGTGTGTAATGTATGAAAATCCATATAATTAACTTTATATGGTAATTGATTGGGCCTCATTCCAATTTGAAAAATAAAGAATATTATAAAATAAAAGTTCATGTGTTGACAGTACTCATCCATTGAGATTGGTCATGTGTTGAACGAAATATTTTAGTAATAAAATTTACATCTTTATAATATAAAATAAAAGTTCATGTGTTGACAGTACTCATCCATTGAGATTGGTCATGTGTTGAACGAAATGTTTTAGTAATAAAATTTACATCTTTATCGATATAAAATAAAAGTTCATGTGTTGACAGTACTCATCCATTGAGATTGGTCATGTGTTGAACGAAATATTTTAGTAATAAAATTTACATCTTTATCAATATAAAATAAAGGTTCATGTGTTGACAGTACTCATCCATTGAGATTGGTCATGTGTTGAACGAAATATTTTGATAATAACAACTATTTTGAAAAGAAATATTTGAAATAGAATATTTGAAAATAGAAATTTATGAAGCCGTGTTGATTAGATTGACGCCATTTTGACGTGAACGATATTTATATCGATTTTATTCATTTCGAAATGAATTGAATATATAACAATTTCGAAATGAATTGAATATATAACGATTTCGAAATGAATTGAATATATAACGATTTCGAAATGAATTGAATATATAACGATTTCGAAATGAATTGAATATATAACGATTTCGAAATGAATTGAATATATAACGATTTCGAAATGAATTGAATATATAACGATTTCGAAATGAATTGAATTGAAAACGATTTCGAAATGAATTGAATTGAAAACGATTTCGAAATGAATTGAATAGAAAACAAATGTGATTTCAATTGAATATATAACGAATTTGATTCGAAAAGAAAACCAATTTGAATTGAATCGAATAGAAAACCAATTTGAATTGAATAGAAATGAATTTTAAAACGAATTTATAAAGAAGAATTCAATTTTGCTTTGGATTGAAATGGAAGTTGAAATTGTTTTTGAAACGAATTTAAAAACTATTTATATAATTCGTTTTAAATAGAAATCGACGAAGTATATATATTATATATATAATATAATGGCCTGAATAGAATGCGCCGTGCCGCGGCAGTTCGTGAATTTCGACCATTTATTTCAAACGAACATTACGGGAGATCCGACCATCGGATTCTCCTAAAACCGGAACCGTTGGGTTCGTATCGAAAAGATATTTCTAACAAATAATAGAAATTAGAAATCTAACGGTCGGATTTGGAATTATGTCCAAATCAAATTTGAAAAAGGTCGCTATAAGTGCAGTTCGATGGCCATTGATGGAAATCGACTGTACGGGCCTTGATAAAATTATTAAAAATAGTAATAATTTGTGTAAAATCATAAGAAATGATTTGTGAAGATTTGGGATGAAAAACTCCATATTTGAAAAGATAAATATAGACTTTTATCGAAATGAACTAGTTTTGAACTAGGATTATAATTCTATTTATTTTTAAATAAATAAATTGAATTTGAAAAGGGTTTTAAAAATAACCAAAATTTCCAATGATCGCATTGGAGTGGATTTGAATCGAAATTATCTTCGGAATATTTCGATGTTGGAATTCGTGATTATACAGATGTTGTTATGGAAATTTGAAAGATATATATTTATATCGTTATTTCCAATACGACATTTGTTAGTCGTAGAATTTGATATTGAATATAAGCCGATATATTTTCTATTCAGAGCCTTGTATTGAATATCAAATGTGATTTGGGTTTGTCGTGAATGGTGTCTTCACTAACACTGTTCTTGAACCCAGTTGAGAAAAGATTAAATCTTTTTATTTAGATTTAATAAAGTGTACCAATTCGATAATATTTAATTGAATTGAATTGATATTGATATTAGGTTTATCGTGAACAGTGTTTTAAATAACACTCGTTCTTTAACCCGATAATTAATGGAATGATGTTTGGGTTTATCGTGGACAGTGTTTTAAATAACACTCGTTCTTTAACCCGATAATCAATGGAATGTGATTTTGGATTTATCGTGAACCGTGTTTTAAATGACACTGATTCTTTAACCCAGTCGAAGATTAAAACTAAGTGGAGTTTTAATGAATCTTTAATTAGATTGAAATGATCGAAAATGGAGTATCACCAGTTTTGCTCCAGGCGATAGTTAAATCTTTAATTAGATTTGAACGTGAAATGGTAATTGAATTTACCGATAACACCGTGGTGTTAGATATGAAGTACTACCAGTTTTACTTCATGGGATGAATAGGTTGGGATTGGGAAATTAAAACAAATGATTACGTCGGTAAGGTGTAACGACCCAGAAAATCTGAAGAAAAACAGCGCCATAAGCGATTATATTTATATAAATATAAATATAATTATATATTTAATCGAATAACGACGCTGCAGTTCGTATTTTGAAATCGAAAATTCAAACGATTGTACCGGGAGATCCGACCGTCGGATTTTCCCGAAACTGGAACCGTTGGATTCGTTTTGAAAAGACCTATCTAATGATGTAAATTTTGTGAAGATCCAACGGTTAGATTTTCAGATATGTGTAAATCAAATCTGAAGAAAAACAGCGCCACGGCCGCTGTATGGCCCGAAGCGTCGTTTTGAATAAAATGGCTATTTTAAAATAAATAAAAATAGCGATAAATAGTTGTAAAATATCGTAAGCGATATGCAATAGAAATAAACTAAATTTGTTCGATTTATGTGGCTTTTGATGGTTGAATGTGTTTGGTGTGAAAATTACATTAAAAGAACACAATTGGTGTTGTCGAATAATTTAACCATTGAAATAAATTGATTTGAAATTCTAAATATACGTGAATTATTTGAGAAGGCCGAGTTAATTCTCATTTCAAATAATTGACCGACGATTGAAAGTCGAAGATGAAGACGATGGTCGAAGACCGGAGATCTTCACCTCGTTTGGATGGTAACCGAGGTCCTGATTGGGAGGCATCCCGAAATATGGATAATGAGTGGTGATCGTCCAGACGTACGTGGTGATCGAAGGGTTTGCGAGGTATTTAGTGCCTTCGGTTTCGTTCAGACCCAGAACGGACTTGTAAATGGACTGTGTGTCTGACATTGGGTTTTATTCTGTGTTGATTGATCTCTATTAAATATACATCTGTTTGGCGGCGGAGAATTTATTCTTTCGCTTAACGCCCTTCTCTGAGACGTACGAGCTCAGAGGTTGTATATCGATGGACATCAATCGCATGGCGTGAATTGCCTGTGTGGCATGCTAAGATGCAGTGATCAGGGCTTCTGGTGAAAAGCAAAGTCTTGTGGTGATGATCAAAGCACCGCCTGTGTGGCGTAGCTTTGTGTATAACGTGAATTCGCGAGCCTCACACCCCGGTATGAACCTAAAACGGGAGAAGGACCTCAGGGAGGGCATGCGTTTCTTTCTAGCTAGGGTGGTGTCAGTGACCTACCAGCCGTGACATTTATATACTTTTCACCTATGTGGTTGTTGCTGTTGCGAGGCGCCTCGGTTTGATCGGACGATCCGGGTCCGATGGAGTCATTCGTTGGCTCGTTTACACCCCAAAGGGCGGGGAAACGTATTGTTCAGGCATAATAATCCACATCGGTGGACCGGCCCTGTCGCTCCAAGGCTTGCCTGCGTGCTTGCCGGTGGCTCGGGCTAGAGAGTCACGAATTCGGTAAGGACTATCTTTTTCCTTGGTTCATGACGGAAATCCAATTTCCAAATACGACATCGTTCGGTTTTGATTGTATACCTATATATGGCGACATAGTGGTATGGGGCATTAATGCCGTCTATGATTGATAGTTATGATTTGAAATTGTTTTCAAAACATATAAACACTAGTAATAATATCAAATGTCTTTGTTTTATTCGTATCAAGCATATCTTGGCCGTTATAAGGTAAAAACTCTATCCTCCGGTTTGCGTTGCATTGTGTGATGGGAACTGAGTCTTATAACGGCTTCATTTTTATAAAAAGCATAGCGATGTTTAAAAGAAAGATTTGTTTTAAAGCACTGGCGATCCAATGGAGTAAACCCGTTCCACGAAAGTGGCGTGGTCCTGTGATTAGCCAATTATATATGTGTTGAGTGGATTTCTCATACCAGTCCCATGACTGACTCGTAGTTTGTTTCACTTTCAAACTCGGGTGCCCCTTTTTCTACACGGGCAGCCTTGTATTCAGGTTTAGCTGGTTCTTTCTGGATAGCTGGAGCTGAAGATGGGTTCTATCATTTATCTCTTTTTATGCTGTTCAGCTCCTATTGTACATATTTTGTTTATTTCCGCTGTAGACATTTATGTATAGCTGAACTCTATTTGTACTAAGTAAGATCCTGTATACTGTGTAACTCTGATGATTAATTTTATCCAGTATATTTTGTTGTTCATATCTGGTGTATTTATTTAATTCTGTTCTGCTATTATATGTTTCTGTGTTATATTCCAAAGATAACCTTGTTTCCGTGAGAACAGGAAATCGGGTCGTCTCATCGTGGTATCAGAGCTTTGGTTAAGCTTAGTTCTGGAATATAACATTTGAACGAACTCGTCAGAAATAGAACCAGTAGTGTTCTAGGACGGGTAACTCTATACAGATAGGATCAGCAATATCCTAGTATGAGTATAGCAGAATCAGAACAACTCGTTAGAGATGGGGTCAGAAGTGCCTCAGAACGAGTCGAGAGTAATATGTTTTTAAATAACGTATTTGTGATTATATATATATAGTCTAGTTTTAGAAATATAATTTTTGAATATATAAAAGATATATATTTGAAAAGTTAAAAAGGTTAAAAACAATTGGATTGGTTGTTGTGTTGTGTGATTGTAGATTTATCAAACCACTTTCGACTTTGTTCCTTTTCGGGGACGAAAAGTTTTAAGTGGGGGAGATTGTAACGACCCAGAAAATCTGAACCAATTTAAAATTTTTAAATTGGCTAAAATAATGGATTTTAAATATTTAAAATAAATATTTTAAGTAAAGGCGATGAAAACTGAGTTTGAATCGACATTTGAAAACGAATATAATTAATTATAATTATATATAGAATTGAAAATGGCGCGGTAGTTCGATAATTCGATTTCAAACTTCAATTGAATATACCGGGTGCAAAACAATCCGGATCTTAGTGAAACCAAAAATAATGGAATCTAATTGATGATATCTTTCCAATGAATCTGACCAATCGAAATTTGATAGCGGGAATCAAAAGATATGTCCAGTTGAAAATTCTGAATAGTCGCTCTGGAATTCAGGCCTTTAAAAATGGACATTTTGCAAATGACCTCGGATTTCGACGAAACCACTTTTGTTAGATCCGCATTGTGAAGTTATTGCTAGGTTTCAAATTTCATAATTTTTCGAATCAATATGTGAGCGTGGCAAAGGAAAACGCGTTTGACCAGTTTCTGTTGATTTTAATCGACTGGAAATTGGCCATTTTTCCAGCGGTCTCAGAATTCGACGAAACTAGTTTTGTTAGGACCGTATGGTCAATACAAAGCTAGAAAATATTTTTCTGGAATTTTTCTAGTTAGTATGTGACCCCGGTAATTTGAAATGTGCGTTTAAAATTCAATATAGTGATTTAAATGAAAATTCAACGGAAACTGATTGTAACGATCAAATCAGCTTGCGATACATATCCCATTGTGTTCAGAATGGGGTAAAACGCTATGGGCGACAGGCGGTGGGCCTCGTTTCGAGGTCGTATGTAAAAGTCAACTTTTTGCTAAATTAAATAATTAAATAAATAAAAAATCTCCCTCCCTTTTTCTTCTTCCTGGCCCCCCCCCCGATTTCATTAATCAGAAAAAAAAGAAAACCCTAAATCTAAATCTAAATCGCGCCGCCGCCCAGGAAGCGCCGCCCATCACCGCCTGTCCCCCCTCCCTCGATCGAAGACCCAAGCCCCTCGATGCCATCCCCCCCCCCCCCCCCCCCCGTCGAATCAAATCGCGAGTCCCCCTCGAAGCCATCGCTCCACCCTCCGCTTCGCCGACTCTTCCTCCTGCTGCCGACATCGAAGTCGTCCCCCTCGAAGCCATCGCTCCCCCCCCTTTGCAGATTACAGTAAGCATTTAATCTTATTTTTATTTTTATTTTAATACTGTAAATTTCGTTTTTATTATTTCTAGAAAAACTGATTTTCAAAAGCATATAAAAACACATTTTTTTTAAAAAGAATAAAAACTGATTTTTTTAAAAGAATAAAAACTGATATTTTTAAAAGAATAAAAACTGATTTTTTTAAAAGAATAAAAACTGATTTTTTTAAAAGAATAAAAACTGATTTTTTTTAAAGAATAAAAACTGATATTTTTAAAAGCATATAAAAACTGATATTTTTAAAAGAATAAAAACTGATTTGTTTAAATAGTAAAAACTGATTTTTAAAGAATTAAAAACCTGATTTTTAAAGAATTAAAAACCTGATTTTTAAAAAGAAATAAAAACCTGATTTTTAAAAAGAAATAAAAACCTGATTTTTAAAAGGAAATAAAAACTGATTTTCAAAAGCATATAAAAACTGATTTTTGGAAAAGGTTTAAACTTCAAAGAGAAAAAGGCTTGAGCTTTAGAATGGAAAAAAAAGATTTGAACTTTAAAAAGTAAAAATCATATTTTTATATATTGAAAGTCGAAGTAAAAATCAGATTTTTATATATTGAAAGTCGAAGTAAAAATCAGATTTTTATATATGGAATAGCGAAGTCAAAATTCGATTTTTATATATTGAATAGCGAAGTCAGAATTCGATTTTTATATATTGAATAGCGAAGTCAAAATTCGATTTTTTATATATTGAATAGCGACGTCAAAATTCGATTTTTATATATTGAATAACATAGTAAAAATTCGATTTTTACATATGTAGAGAATAAAAGCAACGAAGCGACAGAGTCGTAAAGGCGAAGATTTCTCTAAGTGAAGTTGGATAGCTATTGGTGAGATTTCTGATTTAAAAATTATATATATGTGTTGAAAATGAAAGTGAATTGCTATATATAAATATATATATATAAATATATATATATATATATATATACGCCCCTCGTCCACAAACCATGGACGATATTTATCGATTGAAATTGTTGTGAAAATTGGTTGATAGTGAATGATTGTTTGGGATTGTTTGTGATTGATATTGGTTGATTATGGTTGAAAAATACCCGTTTGTGATTGTGAAATATTTGGTTGAAACCACATAGGATTAGTTTGTGGAAATGAAATAAATATATACATGCCGCCTGCGTGCGAACTAGATGCATGAACCCCATTGTCAAAAACCGCGAGGTTTTAAGGTAGAGCGAGGAGCCGTACTAGGGACGGTCCCGGTTTAACTACCCTGCCGTTATGCTGCCGAAATTTTGAATAATATTCGTGTGTTTGAATTATTTTCATATGCTTAAACTATATTTATTCATTGAATAGAAAACATTCATGTGTTGAATTGATATTCATTCGTTGATTAGAAATTCATGTGTTGAATGGTATTCATATTTTGAAAATAAATTGTTTGATAATAAAAATCACCTTTTATCGACTATATGAACTATGTAAAATAATCTCGTTTTAAAAGAAATTGTTTTATGATAAAAATCCTGTTTTTATCACCAACTTGAACTATATAGAAAAAAAAAAGGTTTTGAAATGAATTGTTTTACAATAAAAATCACATTTTTATTGTATGCATAAATCGTTGAAATATGAAGTGTTAAAAATAGCCACTTGTTCAAAATAAACATATATGAGTTGAAATATTCATTAATTAGCTAATGAAATGATTTGCACCTATTTATGTAACATTAGAATGAATGGTGTCTTTAAACCGAATAGAAATCAAATATGAAGTCGAATAGAAAATGATAAATGATAAGAACTGTATATATATGTACATGCATATTTATTGAACAGGTTATAGCAAAGGGGCTAGAGAAGAGGAATAAAATTTTGTGCCTGACAAATAGGTACACATTTACTGCTTTGTTTGGGTGATGATTTTATGAGCCTGTTGGCTAGCCGCTTGGCTTTTTCTTTTTCTTTTTGAGATTAGAAGGACCGGGAACGCTATTTGCGATTTCCCGATGCTCCCGGTGCAGGGGAGGTTATAGCGAAATTTTCCAAAATTTTAAGGTGTTAGAAAATTTTTTGAAGTGAAAACGATATTGAAATCATTGAATGAACTATATTTATATAAATATATAAATATAAATAAAATTAAAACGAAACGAAGCCGTGCAGTTCGTATTTTGAGACCGTGATTTCAAACGACTAGTGCGGGAAATCCGACCATTGGATTTTCCCGAAATCTCAACCGTCGGGTTCGCCTTGGAAATATCTTTCCAACGGCACCAACCTTGTAAAAATCCAACGGTTGGATTGTCTGGAATGTTTAATTCAAATCTGAAGAAAAACAGTGCCAGAAGCGATTATATTTATATAAATATAAATATAATTATATATTTAATCGAATAACGACGCTGCAGTTCGTATTTTGAAATCGAAAATTCAAACGATTGTACCGGGAGATCCGACCGTCGGATTTTCCCGAAACTGGAACCGCTGGATTCGTTTTGAAAAGACCTTTCTAATGATGTAAATTTTGTGAAGATCCAACGGTTATATTTTCAGATATGTGTAAATCAAATCTGAAGAAAAACAGCGCCACGGCCGCTGTATGGCCCGAAGCGTCGTTTTGAATAAAATGGCTATTTTAAAATAAATAAAAATAGCGATAAATAGTTGTAAAATATCATAAGCGATATGGAATAGAAATAAACTGAATTTGTTCGATTTATGTGGCTTTTGATGGTTGAATGTGTTTGGTGTGAAAATTACATTAAAAGAACACAATTGGTGTTGTCGAATAATTTAACCATTGAAATAAATTGATTTGAAATTCTAAATATACGTGAATTATTTGAGAAGGCCGAGTTAATTCTCATTTCAAATAATTGACCGACGATTGAAAGTCGAAGATGAAGACGATGGTCGAAGACCGGAGATCTTCACCTCGTTTGGATGGTAACCGAGGTCCTGATTGGGAGGCATCCCGAAATATGGATAATGAGTGGTGATCGTCCAGACGTACGTGGTGATCGAAGGGTTTGCGAGGTATTTAGTGCCTCCGGTTTCGTTCAGACCCAGAACGGACTTGTAAATGGACTGTGTGTCTGACATTGGGTTTTATTATGTGTTGATTGATCTCTATTAAATATACATCTGTTTGGCGGCGGAGAATTTATTCTTTCGCCTAACGCCCTTCTCTGAGACGTACGAACTCAGAGGTTGTATATCGATGGACATCAATCGCATGGCGTGAATTGCCTGTGTGGCATGCTAAGATGCAGTGATCAGGGCTTCTGTTGAAAAGCAAAGTCTTGTGGTGATGATCAAAGCACCGCCTGTGTGGCGTAGCTTTGTGTATAACGTGAATTCGCGAGCCTCACACCCCGGTATGAACCTAAAACGGGAGAAGGACCTCAGGGAGGGCATGCGTTTCTTTCTAGCTAGGGTGGTGTCAGTGACCTACCAGCCGTGACATTTATATACTTTTCACCTATGTGGTTGTTGCTGTTGCGAGGCGCCTCGGTTTGATCGGACGATCCGGGTCCGATGGAGTCATTCGTTGGCTCGTTTACGCCCCAAAGGGCGGGGAAACGTATTGTTCAGGCATAATAATCCACATCGGTGGACCGGCCCTGTCGCTCCAAGGCTTGCCTACGCGCTTGCCGGTGGCTCGGGCTAGAGAGTCACGAATTCGGTAAGGACTATCTTTTGCCTTGGTTCATGACGGAAATCCAATTTCCAAATACGACATCGTGCGGTTTTGATTGTATACCTATATATGGCGACATAGTGGTATGGGGCATTAATGCCGTCTATGATTGATAGTTATGATTTGAAATTGTTTTCAAAACATATAAACACTAGTAATAATATCAAATGTCTTTGTTTTATTCGTATCAAGCATATCTTGGCCGTTATAAGGTAAAAACTCTATCCTCCGGTTTGCGTTGCATTGTGTGATGGGAACTGAGTCTTATAACGGCTTCATTTTTATAAAAAGCATAGCGATGTTTAAAAGAAAGATTTGTTTTAAAGCACTGGCGATCCAATGGAGTAAACCCGTTCCACGAAAGTGGCGTGGTCCTGTGATTAGCCAATTATATATGTGTTGAGTGGATTTCTCATACCAGTCCCATGACTGACTCGTAGTTTGTTTCACTTTCAAACTCGGGTGCCCCTTTTTCTACACGGGCAGCCTTGTATTCAGATTTAGCTGGTTCTTTCTGGATAGCTGGAGCTGAAGATGGGTTCTATCATTTATCTCTTTTTATGTTGTTCAGCTCCTATTGTACATATTTTGTTTATTTCCGCTGTAGACATTTATGTATAGCTGAACTCTATTTGTACTAAGTAAGATCCTGTATACTGTGTAACTCTGATGATTAATTTTATCCAGTATATTTTGTTGTTCATATCTGGTGTATTTATTTAATTCTGTTCTGCTATTATATGTTTCTGTGCTATATTCCAAAGATAACCTTGTTTCCGTGAGAACGGGAAATCGGGTCGTCTCAGTAAGGTTCGCTAATCCCGACTAGTTTTGAATTGATATTCAAAAATAGATTAAAGAATAAATTCAAGAAATTTATCTTGGATAAAATTAATGGGAACCTTTCCCTATGAATGTGAAATCAGAAACTAACTGTCGGTTAGCTAAGCAGAATGGTTTTTTGGATATTGATCTGATGTTGGTTTCGGCCTTCGGGGTTAATATTTGGGGAATTATTCTCTTGATTAATTTACGGTTAGTGGCTGATGAATTGGAATAAGGCGTATGTTGTGTTTGTGTAGCACTTATTTAAAATATACGCGAGTTATTCGGGAAGACCGGGTTTATCCCATTCTGAATAACTGATACGACGATAAGTCGAAGATGAAGACGATGGTCGAAGACCGGAAGTCTTCACGTCGTTTGGGTGATTACTGATGATCTTGATTGGGCTGTACACCCAAGAAGATGGAAACAGTTGGGGATCGTCCAGACGTGCTTGGAGATCGATGGATATGCGGGGTACTAGGTGCCTCCGGTTTCGTTCAGACCCAGAACGGACTTGTAAATGGACTGTGTGTCTGACATTGGATTTTAGTCCGTGTGATTGATCTCTATTAAATATATATCTGTTTGGCGACGGAGAATTTATTCTCTTGCTTAACGCCTTTCTCTGAGACGTACGAGCTCAGGGGTTATATATTGATGGATATCAATCGCATGGAGTGAATTGCTTGTGTGGCATGCTTAAGTGGCAAATGATCAAGGCATCTTTTGAAAAGCAAAGTCTTGTGGTTGATGATCGAGGCATGGCCTTTGTGGCGTAGCTTTGTGTAACGTTTACTTCGCGAGTTTAACACCCGGTATGAACCAAAAACGGGAGACGGACCTCAGGGAGGGCATGCGTTTCCTTCTAGCTAAAAAGTGGCGTCAGTGGTTTTACACGCCCTGACGAGTTTGACTTATGTGGTTGTTGCTGTTGCGAGGCGCCTCGGATTGATCGGTCGTTCTCGAACCGATGGAGTCATTTAGTTGGCTCATTTACGCCCCAAAGGGCGGGGAAACGTAGTGTTCAGGCATTTTAATCCACATCTGTGGACCGGCCCTGTCGCTCCAAGGGTCACTCGAGCTCTGATCCTGAGACACGGGCTAGAGCGTCTCGAATCGGTTGAGGACTATCTTTTGCCTCGGTTCATAGATGGAAACCCAATTTCCAAATACGTGATTCTGCGGTTTTATTTGTACAGCCTAATATGGCGACATAGTGGGATGGGGCACTTATGCCGTCTATGATTGATACTTATGATTTGAAGTTGTTTTATACACTATGCACTTATAATAGTATCAAACGATTTGTTTTAAACGTATCAAGCATTCTTTGGCTGTTATAAGGGAAAACCCTATCCTCGACTGCGTTGCATTGTGTGATGGGACCTGGGTCTTATAACAGCTTCATTTTTCTTTATTTAGCATTGCGCTGTTTGTTTTATGCACTGGTATTCTTGGGAGGAAACCCGTTCCGTGTTATACGGCGTGGTCCCTTGATTTACCTAACTTTAAAAATAAAGATTAATAACTGTTTTTAGTTCTCACACCAGTCCCATGACTGACCTGGAGTTTATTGTTTTAACCTAAACTCTGGGTGCCCCTATTTTGACACGGGCAGCTAGTAGTTTTGGTTTTGCAGATTTATATTCACAGGATCCTGATTTACAGCTGGAACGATATCCGGAAAGCTTTGTATCCGTATATCTCTTCTAGTTGTGTATTGTATTATTTTCCGCTGCTATGTATTTAAATGTAATTTAAATCTCTAATATTTCTGTGTAATATTCATTTATACTCTGTATATTCTTATAATCTGATGCATTGTTGTAATAAGCAATGAAATGTTCTTCTGTATGCGTTCTGTTGTGGCTTGTTCTCGAACTATCCGACGCTTTCCTTTACGGGGAAGTTACGGGTTTTCACAGTTGGTATCAGAGCTTTGGTTTACAGAGCTCGAGAACAAGACACATTAGAACCATACGAAAGAATTCATCAGATATTGGATTAGTAATATCCAATGAGGATGACTCGTTAGAGATGGGATCAGTAGTATCCTAGAACGAGTGTGAAGAGTATATTTTTAAAAATGAAAACAAATCTTGTTTTAAAATTTAAATCAATTATTCGTATTTGATTATTTATTTTATATTGATTAGGACAATCCAATATATAAAGATTTTGCGTATGCGCCTAGCTAGCGTGTATTCGAAGTTTTGATATATTGGATAGATATAGAGTTACACTCTAGTCACCCCGGGGTGATTCTGATGGTTGATATATCATCATCAGAATTTATATTCGAGTGACGAACGTGTAATATCTATATATTTCCTATTGACTGGTGTGAGAACCAAAATTAGATAAGGCCTATTGTTGTGATTTGGCATCAAAAATTTGATTTTTGTATATGTATCAAAATTATGAATTTGAAACTCTAATTCACTAATTGATTGATGTTTGTGTTGCTTGTTTAATTGTTTGATAATTTTGAACCATTTAGCCTAATTGTATCAAATATTGAACGATATTGAAAATTAGTCGCATTTGCTTGCATATACATGTACTTGCATTGAACAGGTCATAGCAAGGAGGCTAGAGCCAGAGAATACAATTTGTTTGCCCGACAAATAGGTACATGTTTACTACATAATTTACTGTTTTGTTTGGGTGATGATGATTTTATGAGCCTATTGGCTAGCCGCTTGGCTTTTTCTTTTTCTTTTTGAGATCTGAAGGACCGGGGAAGCTATTTGAAATTCCCCGATGCTCCCGGTGCAGGGGAGGTTATGGCGAAATTTTTCGAAAATTTAGGGTGTTAGCCAAATTTTCGAAAATTTGAAAATTCTCAGAAACTGAAAAGTTGGAGAATGAAAGCCAGATCGAACGTAGAGTTGATTAATCAAACCACTTTCGACTTTGTTCCTTTTCGGGGACGAAAAGTTTTAAGTGGGGGAGATTGTAACAACCCGAAAATCTGGGCCAGTTTAAAATTTTGTTTTGGCAATTTTAGCGAACTTTGAACATTTAAAATAGATTATTTTAAATAAAATCGAACAGAAATTTATTTTGAATAGAATTAGAACATATATATTATATACGTCGTCGTTAGAATATAAATAATTGTATATAATTATATAAGGAATTGAAAATGGCGCGGTAGTTCGATAATTCGATTTCAAACTTCAATTGAATGTACCGGGTGCAAAACAATCCGGATTTTAGTGAAACCAAAAATGATAGGATCTAATTGATAATATCTTTCCAACGAATCCGAAAGATCAAATTTTCATAGCGGGAATCAAAAGATATGTCCAGTTGAAAATTCTGAATAGTCGCTATGGAATTCAGGCCCTTAAAAATGGGAATTTTGCAAACGACCTCGGATTTCGACGAAACCAGTTTTGTTGGGTCCGTGATGTAAAATTATTGCTAGGTTTCAAATTTCATAATTTTTCCAATCAATATGTGAGCGTGGCAAAAGAAAACGCGTTTGACCAGTTTCAGTTAATTTTAATCGACTGGAAAATGGCCATTTTTCTAACGGTCTCAGAATTCGACGAAACTAGTTTTGTTAGGATCGTATCGTCAATACGAAGCTAGAAAATATTTTTCTGCAATTTATAGAGTTAGTATGTGACCCCGGTAATTTGAAATGCGCGTTTAAAATTCAATATAGTGATTTAAATGTAAATTAAACGGAGACTGATTCAAATGATCGAATCAACCTACGATACATATCCCATTGTGTTCGGAATGGGGGTAAAACGCTATGGACGACAGGCGGTGGACCTCGTTCAGGGGTCGTATGTTAAAGTCAACTTTTTGGAAATAAAATAATTAAAAAAAAAAAACTAAAACCCTCTCCTCCCCTATACGTTCTGCCCCCCCCCTTCGTTTCATTTCAAAACAAAATCAAAAAAAAAAAAAAAAGAGAAGAACGCTTCTCCAGATCGACGGCCGCCTCCCACCGCCCTCGCGGTGGCCTCCCAACGCCGGCGCCCCCTCTTCTTCCCCCTCCCCTCCTCTCGTGCGATGCCCGAACCACCCCAGGACCCCACAATCGAAACCACCCAATCGCCCCCCCCCCCCGGCGCGCCGCCGCAAGCGGAAGCCCCCCCAGCCCAGAGCCGACGCGGAAACCCCCCCCCCCCCCATCGATGGAAACCGTACCCCGTCAGCCGTGCAACCGCGAGCCCAGTCGAACGCCGCCACCTCGCTGCGTGGATCCACCCACCAGTCGATGCCAAGGTCGACGATAGTACACCCCCTGCTCTCCTTTGATCCAGACCCTGAAAAGTAAGTTTTAACTATTTATTTTAATACAATAATTATTTATTTTTAGTTCTGAAATTATATAATTTTAGTTTGGAAAAAAATACTATTTTTATTGTTTAGGAAGATCCTATTTTGTTAATAGAAAGTTTATATTTATACAAAAGGCGATGTAAAAATAGAATTTCTATTTAATATGAAGCGCTGACATTTATTTTTACGTAAGGGAAAAATATGATTTTTATATTATTAAAGTATTAAAAATATGATTTTTATATTTTTAAGGTAGTAAAAATATAATCTTTTTTATATTGTAGAAAGATAAAAATATGATCTTTACTATATAGAAGAAGTAAAAATATGATTTTTATATATTGAACATCGAAGTAAAAATATGATTTTTATATATTGAACTTCGAATTAAAAATTCGATTTTTATATATTGAACTTCGAATTAAAAATATGATTTTTATATATTGAACATCGAAGTAAAAATTCGATTTTTATATATTGAATAACGAAGTAAAAATTCAATTTTTACATATGTAGTGGCTACAGCAACGAAGATGCGATGTCGATGTAGATTTCTATCAAAGAAGAGTCAAGATGATTGGATAGCTATATGTGAGAATTTCTCGCCTTTCAATTTCTTTTTCTATTTATATATATATACTAGGATGCAGACGGTGCTTAGTAGCACCCGACACAATCGTCCACAGACCATGGACTTGTTTGTTTGGTTGCATAGATTAGTTGGATATTTGATTTGAATTTGGTTGTTTGGTGAATTTGATTGATGTGTGAATGGCGTGGGCCTTCACTAGACCGGGGATAAGGCTAGGCCTTGTCCCGTTTCTAGTATCGTGCCGTTATGCCGCCGAAATTTTCTAAAATAAGTTAGAAAAATAAAAATATCATTTTATTTAAAGAATGAACTGAATAGAAATTCATATGTTGGAATAAAATGTTTTGTCGTTAAAAATATAATTTTTAACGTGAATGTGAATAAATAAATATTCATTTACAAACCAGACGGTTTGTTTATGTACACCTATTTGAAGGACATTGATTGGGTCGATAAATTTTACACATCGCCCAACTGCACAAATAAAATCTGTGTTTGATTGTTTGAAACCCCACACGGGTGTTGGGATGAAATTTGAAGTTCACTCATCCTGATTGATTAAATATGTCGATCGATTGATTGACAGGATGTTATAAGCGTTAGATATCTATATTTGATGCTTATACAGTGTAGTGCACTATGGTTGATGGTTGATTATTTTTCAATGCTATTATATGTGTGTAATGAATGAAAATCCATATAATTAACTTTATATGGTAATTGATTGGGCCTCATTCCAATTTGAAAAATAAAGAATATTATAAAATAAAAGTTCATGTGTTGACAGTACTCATCCATTGAGATTGGTCATGTGTTGAACGAAATATTTTAGTAATAAAATTTACATCTTTATAATATAAAATAAAAGTTCATGTGTTGACAGTACTCATCCATTGAGATTGGTCATGTGTTGAACGAAATGTTTTAGTAATAAAATTTACATCTTTATCGATATAAAATAAAAGTTCATGTGTTGACAGTACTCATCCATTGAGATTGGTCATGTGTTGAATGAAATATTTTAGTAATAAAATTTACATCTTTATCAATATAAAATAAAGGTTCATGTGTTGACAGTACTCATCCATTGAGATTGGTCATGTGTTGAACGAAATATTTTGATAATAACAACTATTTTGAAAAGAAATACTTGAAATAGAATATTTGAAAATAGAAATTTATGAAGCCGTGTTGATTAGATTGACGCCATTTTGACGTGAACGATATTTATATCGATTTTATTCATTTCGAAATGAATTGAATATATAACGATTTCGAAATGAATTGAATATATAACGATTTCGAAATGAATTGAATATATAACGATTTCGAAATGAATTGAATATATAACGATTTCGAAATGAATTGAATATATAACGATTTCGAAATGAATTGAATATATAACGATTTCGAAATGAATTGAATATATAACGATTTCGAAATGAATTGAATTGAAAACGATTTCGAAATGAATTGAATTGAAAACGATTTCGAAATGAATTGAATAGAAAACAAATGTGATTTCAATTGAATATATAACGAATTTGATTCGAATAGAAAACCAATTTGAATTGAATCGAATAGAAAACCAATTTGAATTGAATAGAAATGAATTTTAAAACGAATTTATAAAGAAGAATTCAATTTTGCTTTGGATTGAAATGGAAGTTGAAATTGTTTTTGAAACGAATTTGAAAACTATTTATATAATTCGTTTTAAATAGAAATCGACGAAGTATATATATATATTATATATATTATATATATAATATAATGGCCTGAATAGAATGCGCCGCGCCGCGGCAGTTCGTGAATTTCGACCATTTATTTCAAACGAACATTACGGGAGATCCGACCGTCGGATTCTCCTAAAACCGGAACCGTTGGGTTCGTATCGAAAAGAGCTTTCTAACAAATATTAGAAATTAGAAATCTAACGGTCGGATTTGGAATTATGTCCAAATCAAATTTGAAAAAGGTCGCTATAATTGCAGTTCGATGGCCATTGATGGAAATCGACTGTACGGGCCTTGATAAAATTATTAAAAATAGTAATAATTTGTGTAAAATCATAAGAAATGATTTGTGAAGATTTGGGATGAAAAACTCCATATTTGAAAAGATAAAAATAGACTTTTATCGAAATGAACTAGTTTTGAACTAGGATTATAATTCTATTTATTTTTAAATAAATAAATTGAATTTGAAAAGGGTTTTAAAAATAACCAAAATTTCCAATGATCGCATTGGAGTGGATTTGAATCGAAATTATCTTCGGAATATTTCGATGTTGGAATTCGTGATTATACAGATGTTGTTATGGAAATTTGAAAGATATATATTTATATCGTTATTTCCAATACGACATTTGTTAGTCGTAGAATTTGATATTGAATATAAGCC
This sequence comes from Allium sativum, assembly GCA_030737875.1. Taxonomy (NCBI): domain Eukaryota; kingdom Viridiplantae; phylum Streptophyta; class Magnoliopsida; order Asparagales; family Amaryllidaceae; genus Allium; species Allium sativum. The sequence continues at coordinate 538,898,020 of CM060926.1, forward strand.
GATATATTTTCTATTCAGAGCCTTGTATTGAATATCAAATGTGATTTGGGTTTGTCGTGAATGGTGTCTTCACTAACACTGTTCTTGAACCCAGTTGAGAAAAGATTAAATCTTTTTATTTAGATTTAATAAAGTGTACCAATTCGATAATATTTAATTGAATTGAATTGATATTGATATTGGGTTTATCGTGAACAGTGTTTTAAATAACACTCGTTCTTTAACCCGATAATTAATGGAATGATGTTTGGGTTTATCGTGGACAGTGTTTTAAATAACACTCGTTCTTTAACCCGATAATCAATGGAATGTGATTTTGGATTTATCGTGAACCGTGTTTTAAATGACACTGATTCTTTAACCCAGTCGAAGATTAAAACTAAGTGGAGTTTTAATGAATCTTTAATTAGATTGAAATGATCGAAAATGGAGTATCACCAGTTTTGCTCCAGGCGATAGTTAAATCTTTAATTAGATTTGAACGTGAAATGGTAATTGAATTTACCGATAACACCGTGGTGTTAGATATGAAGTACTACCAGTTTTACTTCATGGGATGAATAGGTTGGGATTGGGAAATTAAAACAAATGATTACGTCGGTAAGGTTCGCTAATCCCGACTAGTTTTGAATTGATATTCAAAAATAGATTAAAGAATAAATTCAAGAAATTTATCTTGGATAAAATTAATGGGAACCTTTCCCTATGAATGTGAAATCAGAAACTAACTGTCGGTTAGCTAAGCAGAATGGTTTTTTGGATATTGATCTGATGTTGGTTTCGGCCTTCGGGGTTAATATTTGGGGAATTATTCTCTTGATTAATTTACGGTTAGTGGCTGATGAATTGGAATGAGGCGTATGTTGTGTTTGTGTAGCACTTATTTAAAATATACGCGAGTTATTCGGGAAGACCGGGTTTATCCCATTCTGAATAACTGATACGACGATAAGTCGAAGATGAAGACGATGGTCGAAGACCGGAAGTCTTCACGTCGTTTGGGTGATTACTGATGATCTTGATTGGGCTGTACACCCAAGAAGATGGAAACAGTTGGGGATCGTCCAGACGTGCTTGGAGATCGATGGATATGCGGGGTACTAGGTGCCTCCGGTTTCGTTCAGACCCAGAACGGACTTGTAAATGGACTGTGTGTCTGACATTGGATTTTAGTCCGTGTGATTGATCTCTATTAAATATATGTATGTTTGGCGGCGGAGAATTTATTCTCTTGCTTAACGCCTTTCTCTGAGACGTACGAGCTCAGGGGTTATATATTGATGGATATCAATCGCATGGAGTGAATTGCCTGTGTCGCATGCTTAAGTGGAAAATGATCAAGGCTTCTGTTGAAAAGCAAAGTCTTGTGGTTGATGATCGAAGCATGGCCTTTATGGCATAGCTTTGTGTAACGTTTACTTCGCGAGTTTCACACCCGGTATGAACCAAAAACGGGAGATGGACCTCAGGGAGGGCATGCGTTTCCTTCTAGCTAAAAAGTGGCGTCAGTGGTTTTACACGCCCTGACGAGTTTGACTTATGTGGTTGTTGCTGTTGCGAGGCGCCTCGGATTGATCGGTCGTTCTCGAACCGATGGAGTCATTTAGTTGGCTCATTTACGCCCCAAAGGGCGGGGAAACGTAGTGTTCAGGCATTTTAATCCACATCGGTGGACCGGCCCTGTCGCTCTAAGGGTCACTCGAGCTCTGATCCTGAGACACGGGCTAGAGCGTCTCGAATCGGTTGAGGACTATCTTTTGCCTCGGTTCATAGATGGAAACCCAATTTCCAAATACGTGATTCTGCGGTTTTATTTGTAGAGCCTAGTATGGCGACATAGTGGGATGGGGCACTTATGCCGTCTATGATTGATACTTATGATTTGAAGTTGTTTTATACACTATGCACTTATAATAGTATCAAACGATTTGTTTTAAACGTATCAAGCATTCTTTGGCTGTTATAAGGGAAAACCCTATCCTCGGCTGCGTTGCATTGTGTGATGGGACCTGGGTCTTATAACAGCTTCATTTTTCTTTATTTAGCATTGCGCTGTTTGTTTTATGCACTGGTATTCTTGGGAGGAAACCCGTTCCGTGTTATACGGCGTGGTCCCTTGATTTACCTAACTTTAAAAATAAAGATTAATAACTTTTTTTAGTTCTCACACCAGTCCCATGACTGACCTGGAGTTTATTGTTTTAACCTAAACTCTGGGTGCCCCTATTTTGACACGGGCAGCTAGTAGTTTTGGTTTTGCAGATTTATATTCATAGGATCCTGATTTACAGCTGGAACGATATCCGGAAAGCTTTGTATCCGTATATCTCTTCTAGTTGTGTATTGTATTATTTTAAATGTAATTTAAATCTCTGATATTTCTGTGTAATATTCATTTATACTCTGTATATTCTTATAATATGATGCATTGTTGTAATAAGCAATGCAATGTTCTTCTGTATGCGTTCTGTTGTGGCTTGTTCTCGAACTATCCGACGCTTTCCTTTACGGGGAAGTTACGGGTTTTCACATATATATATGTACACACACACTGCACATCTACAGGGTTGGTTGACACTCATGTTTGTATACTTTTCCCAAACTAAAGATAACACATAATCATATATTACATCTCATTCTATCATATGCTTTATAGAGAAACAAGTCAAAATTGCTTCCTTTCAAAATATATATGATGTGTCTATACATATAAAATTATATATTTATCAGTATAAATATATAAAGCACATAAACTTTTACACATCATGTAGATAGGTACATAAATTTATTCAGGCGTCTCTGCTTCATGTACGCAAACAAGCTATTGACTTGATTACCCATTAGAACTAGAATCATAATTCATATGAGTATTGTTTATATCCATAAATATATCCAGAGTATGTAGTGTTGAAATATAACAATCTATATAGCAGATGAATACTTTATAAGTCTATGTTATAAAGCAAATCATATTTGCAATATTAGCGTATAGTGTCACATGTAGCATTAAATTTAAAACTTACATAACATCCTATGTACTTAACAGGTCTTAAATTTAGTATACATTTATTTAATTACTATTAACTAAGGAAATATCATGTTATATATGTGGGCCTGATCAAATAGGTTTTTCTTAAAACAAATATATATATATATACACACACACACACACTCGAGATATACATGCCATGTATATATATATATATATATATATATATATATATAAACATATCCAAAAATTTAGACTAAATGTTTCAGGAATTCTATACTTTTGAATAGTTCAGATTATCAAAATTTGATGCAAATTGATAATTATCTATTTTCTTCAAAAGGAATTGTAAAAACCAACTCTGCATCAAGAATGTATACAACTTTAATATCTATACTGACACATATATATTATTGAGTCAGTTTGTTAAACAAATCAACAAACACATAATTATTTTATATATTTGGGGATGACCCATACGGTAAAATCAAAGCAGCTTTTGATTTTCTGATAATTTAGCTCAACATTTATAGTATAAAGCCAAGCTAAAGATTCTCAATGTTGCATCATTTATGTACCATTATTCGACTAATAAGAAAGAGATTTGAAATTACAAATCAAAATTTGTATCATTCACTATCTTGATATTATAATATATATACATATAGCATAATTTCAAATAGTAAATCACATTTGCTATGGCCTTGAAAAATAGATTTGCAGTACAAATTATTTATTCTGGTACATAATCATTATTGCATCAAAATATAAAATGATTTTAAAATCAACATCGTATCTTTATACAAGTATTTATACATATAGTATAAATCAATAAGTAAATCATATTTCCTATAGATTTTAATATCAGATTATATTATATGCATACTTATTATTATAAACGTGGGATCAGTAGATTGCACCTTTACATATATGTCATGTACATATATGTTAATGCATATTTGTTTCTAAAATACATCACATATAAATTTTATGGAACGACCAAATCATAAAACATTTTTTATGACCTGAACTTATACATGGTCATTGTCAATATAACGAGAATCAAAACCAAGAAAATTTATGTATGAATCTCTAATTCATGTTGTATAATCCTATTGACCATTTTTGATTTGAAGTCAAAACATAATCACATATTCTAATTTTATACTCAAAGAATGAAATCAGAAAACACTTTTTTAACATTTTTCATACAAAAAATTGCAGTACTGATTGACATTCAGTAAATTTGGTTTCATTCAAAATAATAATATGGTAGGGTCGTGATTTGAATACTTATGGATCAAATAGATTTTGATTATAAATTTTTACATACTCTATTCATATAAACAGATCTAAAATCAAGTAATGTATAATCAGAATTAATATCTAATATTAATTTAAGTTTAAACAAAACAATTTTCTTAAAGAAAACACTATGTCAAGGCTAGACAGATTAGTCCCAAAAGTGCCAAATACATAACATACAACCAAGACAAAATCTCGTGATAATTCCAACTATTCAATTATCTCTCTCTCTCTCTCTCTCTCTCTCTATATATATATATATATATATATATATATATATATATATGAGTAATTAGAATACATGGATTCACACTATAATATGGTTTATAATGTTAAATCCAAATATTATTTGAATTCAGTAGTGTTCGAACAGATAATCATTATTAAATGTTCAAAAAGGTAAAATTGGCAACTTTAAATACATATAATCGATTAAATATCAAATATTAGTTCTGGATTCACAACATATAACAAAAACAATTTTTGTTAACCTTGAAACAATTTCAAATATGAATCGAATTTCTATTATATTCATTTATGTAATCAATTAAACATACAAACCAAATCATGACTTAAAATACTGTAATGTCTCAACCTGGCTCCGATACCGCAGTTATGTTTAGACGATCTATTTGTTAACCAGAATTTAATGAATTATAACATCTATAAATTAGGATCTAGGTGAAAAACTGTAAATTAAAATCAAGTTAGGTTAGGGTTTCATACCAACAACGTCAAATCCATGAGAACCAGATTAATCTTGAAATCTAAAAGAGGACTGAAGCACTATGCCTCTAGAGGTATCCACACGAACGAATTTAATCTTTGATCGAATCGAAGATGAAGAAGGAACTGTGGTACTAACCGCCATGGAATTAGGGTTAGGTTTCTGATTTTTTTTAAGAGGAATCGTAATCATCAATTTAGTATTCGTATATCTCTAAAATATAAAGGAAAGTAGACCCCCTTTTTTACAATATAAATATTAGCCAAATAGTAGGAACCAACCAATACGCCAATTCTAATGTCAAAATAAAATATCAATTGACTAATATTTTATTTATCCAAAAATAGTTTTATCCCTTATAACGTTCTAATTGTGTGACCATTTAGGTTATTACAACGTTGGCAATGATTTTAAATCGTATTTAAAATCATAAACAGTGATTGACATCTAGTAACATGTTACTTCTACCCAAGTTATAATAATATCAACGATTCGATACAACCTTTTCTGTGACCTACATAATTCCGTATTATTATTCAAAGCACTATATAATTCCGTATTATTATTCAAAGGACTTCTATTATGTTAATATTTATATATTACGAAGTAAATATACATAACATAATATTTTTATTCTAAATAAAATAATAACATCAACAATATTATTAATCACATCAAATGGATTACCTCTAGGGCACAAACTCTAACATATGCCCACTCAAAGAAATATATATCCACTTAGACCATACCTTGAGTGGAACATGTTCAGTGGTATCCTCAGCAAAGCAATCAATAATGAACCCGCAATCATAATAGTTAATAAATATAATTATTGTTGATAAGTCATAAATAATCACAACACCGTAAAGGCTCCATTTTCATCCTTATTGTAAGCTATGATAGACCTAACGGTTATATCCGAATAACCAACAAGTGTGAGAGAATTTTATAACGGATATTATTACGGTTATAACCGTTATTAATAATTTATTTACCCACAATTATAAGCATGATTTTTGAGTAAGCACTCACGGTTATAAGTGTGATGTATAAAAAAGTACTAATGGTTTTAACCATGACTATCTGGTTATAAGTGTGATATATAAGCAAGTACTAACGGTTTTAACCATGACTATCTGGTTATAAGTGTGATGTATGAGAAAACCTATCACATACGATAGGGTAAATGCAAGTACAATCTGGCATTGAAATTTAACAGTTAAACTTACTGTTTTTGGATCTTGAAAATATCGTTCGAGATATCTTTCGAGATCTCTTCCAAGATCTCGTTTTGGATCCTCCCGAAACGAAATACCAAATATCACTGTAAATCTCATTTTGAATATATCGTCCGAGATATTGCAATATCAAACGATATGTCGACCGATACAAGGTAATGAAATATCGATCGAGATCTTGGTGTTTTAGTTGAAATCTAAACACATGCCTAAACTAAAATAATAATTAAAAGACTTAAATCTGACCACAGTAATCTCCTATTAGTTTATATTTTTCATGTCAAGTGACCATATCGTATATTCATATATGTTCTATAATGTTTTATGTTTTTCATATTCATTATTTTTTAACTAGTATGTTACCTATGAAATTATGTATTTTATGTTCTACTCATGCTACAATGTTTAACGTTTTGGATCTTTTTTATGTTCTTGGTCTAACAATAATTTAGGTTCATAGATCATTAGTTATAAGCACTAATCTACTTATATTATGTTATTTTTTTAATTTTAAGAAAATTATGATTTATGAATGTAAGGACCCGTGACTTCCTCGGTAAGGAAAGAGCGGATACTTCGAGAACCAGCCACAAAAGAACGCAGACGGAAGAACATTTCATTGCTAATTACAAAAATTCCATCAGAATACAAGAATATACAGAGTATAAATAATTAAATATTACACAGAAAATATCAGAGATTACAATACATTACATAGCAGCGGAAAATAATACAACACACAACTAGAAGTAATACACGGATACAAAGCTTTCCGAGTATCGTTCCAGCTATAAACCAGGATCCTGTGAATATAAATATGCAAAACCAAAACTACTAGCTGCCCGTGTCAAAATAAGGTCACCTAGAGTGTAGGTTAAAACAATAAACTCCAGGTCAGTCATGCGACTGGTGTGAGAACTAAAACAGTTATTAATCTTTATTTTAAAGTTAGGTAAATCAAGGGACCACGCCGTATAACACGGAACGGGTTTCCTCCCAAGAATACCAGTGCATATAACAACAGCGCAATGCTAAATAAAGAAAAATGAAGCTATTATAAGACCCAGGTCCTATCACACAATGCATCGCAAGCCGGGGGATAGGGTTTTACCTTATAATAGCCAAAGAATGCTTGATACGCTAAATTTCATGTTTTAAATTTTTAATCAGACTCCAACTGTAAATTAGTAAGAGAACGATTCCCTAAGTATTAACCCCAAAGGCCAAAACCAACATCAGACTAATACCCAGGAAACCGCCAATCTTAGCTCGTTTCCAGTTAGTTTCTGATTTTATATACAATCATAAATATCAATCATAGACGGCATGAATGTCCCATACCACTATGTCGCCATATATAGGTATACAATCAAAACCGCAAGATGTCATATTGGAAGTTGGGTTATCATTTCTGGTATGAACCGAGGCAAAAGATAGTCCTCTACCGATTCGAGACTGTCTAGTCCGAGTCTCAGGAACAGAACGCATCGTCCCTTGGACTCAGGGCCGGTCCACCGATGTGGATTATAATTCCTGAACACTACGTTTCCCCGCCCTATGGGGCGTAAATGAGCCAACAAATGACTCCATCGGCTTCACATAGTCACCGATATATCCGAGGCGCCTCGCAACAGCAACAACCACATAAGTCAAACTCGTCAGGGCGTGTAAAACCACTGACACCACTTCTAACTAGAAGGAAACACATGCCCCACCCTGATATCCGTCTCCCGTTTTTGGTTCATACCGGGTGTGAAACTCGCGAATTAAACGTTACACAAAGCTATGCCACAAAGGCATTGCTTTGATCATCAACCACAAGACTTTGCTTTTCAACAGAAGCCTTGATCATTTGCCACTTAGGCATGCCACACAGGCAATTCATTCCATGCGATGGATATCCATCAATATATAACCCCTGAGCTCGTACGTCTCAGAGAAGGGCGTTAAGCAAGAGAATAAATTCTCCGCCGCCAAACAGATATATATTTAATAGAAATCAATCACACAGACTGAAATCCAATGTCAGACACACAGTCCATTTACAAGTTCGTTCTGGGTCTGAAGGAAACCGGAGGCACCTAGTACCCCGCATATCCATCGATCTCCAAGTACGTCTGGACGACGACTAACTAATTCCCTCCTCTTGGGTGTACGGCCCAATCAAGATCATTAGTAATTATCCAAACGACGTGAAGACCTCCGGTCTTCGACCACCGTCTTCATCTTCGACTTATCGTCGTATCAGTTATTCAGAATGGAATAAACCCGGTCTTTCTGAATAACTCGCGTAAATAATAAACAAGTGTTACACAAACACAACATACGCCTCATTCCAATTCATCAGTCACTAACCGTAAACTAACAAGAGAATAATTCCCCAAATATTAACCCCGAAGGCCGAACCAAAATCAGATCAATATCCATAAAACCATTCTGCTTAGCTAACTGAAAGTTAGTTTCTAAATTTCACATTCTTAGGGAAAGGTTCCCATTAATTTTATCAAAGATAAATCTTTTAAATTTATTCTTTAATCTACTTTTGAATAACAATTAAACCTAGTCGGGATTAGCGAACCACACCGAAGTAATCATTTATTTTAATTTCCTAATCCCAACCTATTCATCCCATGAAGTAAAACTGGTTATACTTCATATCTAACACCACAGTGTTATCCGTAAATTCAATTACCATTTCACGTTCAAATCTAATTAAAGATTTAACTATCGCCTGGAGCAAAACTGGTGATACTCCATTCTCGATCTTTTCAATCTAATTAAAGATTCATTAAAACTCCACTTGGTTTTAATCTTTAACTGGATTAAAGAACTGATGTCATTTAAAACACGGTTCATGATAAACCCAAAATCACATCACATTTCAATCAGTCCCTAACCGTAAATTAGCAAGTGAGCAATTCCCAAAGTATTAACCCCGAAGGACGAAACCAACATCAGATCAATACCCCAGAAACCATTCAACTTAACTAATCTCCAGTTAGTTTCTGATTTTCTAAACTCCTTTTGGGTCTAAGAACTGTATTATTGAAGATACCGTTCACGAAACCCAAAATCCCATTCCATTAATTATCGGGTTAAAGAACAAGTGTTATTTAAAACACTGTTTACGATAAACCCAAAAATCAGTACCAATTCAATTATTGGAAATTCTGGTTATTTTCAAAACCATTTCAAAACCAATTTATTTATTTTAGAAATAAATAGAATTATAATTCTAGTTCAAAACTAGTTCATTTCGATAAAAATCTATTTTTATCTTTTCAAATATGGAGTTTTTCATCCCAATTCTTCACAAATCATTTCTTATGAATTTACACAAACTATTACTATTTTTAATAATTTTATCAAGGCCCGTACAGTCGATTTCCATCAACGGCCATCGAACTGCACTTATAGCGACCTTTTTCAAATTTGATTTGGACATAATTCCAAATCCAACCATTAGATTTCAAATTTCTAATATTCGTTAGAAAGCACTTTTCGATACGAACCCAACGGTTCCAGTTTTAGGAGAATCCGACGGTCGGATCTCCCGTAATATCCATTCGAAGTCAATGGTCGAAATTCACGAACTGCCGCAGCGTGGCGCGTTCTATTCAGGCCATTATATATACATAATATATATATATATTATATATATTTCATCGATTTCCTTTTAAAACATATTTTATGAATCGTTTTAAATTCGTTTTCGAAACGATTTCAACTTCTTTTCAAATTCAAATCAAAATTGAATTTTTCCTCATAAATTCGTTTTAAATTCATTTCAAATTGATTTTAATTCAAATTCAATTTTAATTCGAATTCAATTCTATTCAGTTTCAATTCGAATTCAATTCTATTCAATTTCAATTCGAATTCAATTCTATTCAATTTCAATTCGAATTCAATTCTATTCAATTTCAATTCTATTCGAGTTTCAAATCATTTCAGTTTATTTCGAATTTCAAATCACTTTAATATTCATTTCAGTTTGAATAAAATCGATATAAATACTGTTCACGTCAAAATGGTGCAAATCTAATCAACACGCCTTCATATATTTCTATTTCAAATATTTCTCTTTCAAATATTTCTATTTCAAATATTTCTTTTACAAATATTTCTCTTTCAAATATTTCTTTTTTAAATATTTCTATTCAAAACTGGAATGAGGCCCAGTCAATTACCATATAATGTTAATTATATGGATTTTCTACAACACATGTATAATATAACAACGATAAATAATCAACCATCATCCAGAGTGCATTCTACACTGTATAAGCATCAAATATAAATATTTAACGCTTATGACAGTCTGTCAATCAATCGATCGACATACAACTAATTATTGGGATTAGTGTATGTCATATATCATCCCAATACCCGTGTGGGGTTTCAATCAATCAAACACAGATTTTATTTGTACAGTTGGGAGATGTGTAAAATTTATCGTCCTAATCAATATCAGTCAAATGTGCGTATATAAACAAGTCGTCCGATTTGTTTATATTTATTTCATTTTAAATACACGTTAAAAATTCTATTTTCAACTATAAAATATTTTTAATTATATAAATATTTTATTTCATACATCACATCAAACAATCAACTACACATCAAAATCAAACAAACAAGCATACAAGCCGTCCATGGTCTGTGTACGACGGGTGTTGGGTGCTACTAAACACCGTCTGCATCCTAGTATATATTTCAACTATAGATAAAATTAAAAGTAAGGAATTCTCACCGAGGGTTCCACTCCTCCAGTCTTATTTCTGAATTTCTGAATATTTGGATTTTGCTGCCGGACAATTCCATCGCACTTTTATTCACATTGTTAATAATAAAAATCACATTTTTATTTCAACGCTATAAAAATCACATTTTTATTTCAACTACATATATATAATAAAAATTAGATTTTTATTACGCTTCGTATATAAAAATCGTATTTTTATAGTCTCTACCTTATAAAAATTATATTTTTATAATCTCTACTATGTAAAAATCATATTTTTATACTTTATCTTATATAAAAATTATATTTTTAACTTTTCTACTTTGTAAAAATCATATCTTTATTATTTTAAAAATATAAAAACCATATTTTTAAACCGCTACTTCTAAAATAAAAATCACTTCTTTATATTTTCCAATCAAAGTATATTCTTATTTTTAAACTAAGAAAAATCATTTCTTTGTACATTTAAAAATCCAATCTTTTTATAAAGAAAAATCACATCTTTTTATATAAACAAAAATCTTAACTTTTATATTAACAAAATCTGAACTCTCATATTTAAAAATCTATGCTTTTATACTAGATAAAATCAGTTTTTATAACTAACTAAAATCAGTTTTTATTTTATTTTTATATAAATAACTAAAATCCGTTTTTAGACTTAATAAAATCAGTTTTTAACTTAACTAAAATCAGTTTTTTAAACTTAAGTAAAATCAGTTTTTAAAAATACAGTAAGAAAAAAAAACTCACCTTTACTGGTGAAAATCGATTCTTGCGTCGGAGGGGTCCACGTCGGAGGGGGTTTCATGCGAGCGCCGGTGTCGGTGGGTTGGAGTTCTCCTGGCGGCTAGGGTTTGCAGATTGGGGTCCAGGGGCGGTAGTTTTTGAATCAATGAAGGAGGAGAAAGAAGAGAGAGAGGGGGCGCCGGAGTTGGGGGTTTGCGGTGGAGGTGACCGCGACGGCGGGGAGGGCGGCTGGAGGAGAAAATGTCGATCGCGGGTTTTATTTGACTTTGGTTTTTTTTTTCTTATTTCGATTTCTGATGTGGAGAGAATGGAAAAGAGGGGAAAGGGGGTATATAAGTTATATAATATATTTAATTATTATATTTATTTCCTCCATATAAAGTACACCTTTTGTTTGAACCCCAAATCAAACCCACCGACTGTCGTTTCTAGCTAATTACCCCCATTCCGAACCCAATGGGATATGTCCGGTAAGCCGATTCGACTGTTTCGATCAGTTTCCATCAAATTTGAAATATAAATCTGTATATCTAATTTGAACACACATTTCAATTTACCGGAGCCACATACTAACTCGAAAAATTCTCGAAAATTATTTTTCAGCTTCGTATTGACGATACGGTCCTAACAAAACTAGTTTCATCAAATTCTGAGATCGTTTGAAAAATGGCCATTTTCCAGTCGATTAAAATCAACTAAAACTAGTCAAATGCGTTTTCCTTTGCCACGCTCACATATTGATTCAGAAAATTACGAAATTTGAAACCTAGCAATAATTTGACATCGTGGATCCAACAAAAGTGGTTTCGTCGAAAACCAAGGTCATTTGCAAAATTTCCATTTTTAAGGGCCTGAATTCCATAGCGATTATTCAGAATTTTCAACTGGACATATCTTTTGACTCCCACTATGAAATTTCAATCTTTCGGATTCGTTGGATAGATATTCTCAATTAGATTCAAATATTTTTGGTTTCGTTAGAATCCAGTTCATTTTGTATCCTATACATTCATTTGAAATTTGAAATCGAATTATCGAACTACCGCGCCATTTTCAATTCCTTTTATATATATAAATAAATATTTATGTTCTAACGATGATCTATATAAATATATATGCTCGAATTTTATTCAAAATAAATTTCTCGTTGTTTTTATTTAAAATATTCATTTTAAATATTCAAAATTCGTTAAAATTGCCAAAATAAAAATTTTAAATTGGCCCAGATTTCCTTGTTATTACAATCTCCCCCACTTAAAACTTTTCGTCCCCGAAATGGAACAAAGCCGAAAGTTGTTTAACTAATCAACTCAACTTTCATTATTTTCACTACGGCTTAAGTTGTTCAACTTTTCAGTTTCTAAGAACTTTTCAAATTTTTCAAAAATTTGGCTAACACCCTAAATTTTCAAAAAAAATTCGCCATAACCTCCCCTACACCGGGGACTTCGGGATATTTCATATAGCCTCCCATGGCCTTCTTCAGTCCAAAAGAAAAAGAAAAAGCCAAGCGGCTAGCCAATCGGCTCATAAAATCATCATCACCCAAACGAAACAGTAAATTATGGTAAACATGTACCTATTTGTCGGGCAAACAATTTTATTCTTCTGTTCTAGCCTCCTTGCTATGACCTGTTCAATGTAAATACATGTATATGTATGCAAATGCGACAAATTTTCAATACAACTCACTATTTGATTCATTGTGGTTAAAGGTTCAACATTTAATTAATAAACCAATAATCAAACAACACAACCATCAATCAATTAGTTTATTATCTTTTCAAATTCGTAATTTTGATACATAGTCAAAAATAACATTTTTGGTGCCAAATCACAACAATAGGCCCTATCTAGTTTCGGTTCTCACACCAGTCAATTGGAAATATATAGACATCACACTTTCGAAACTCGAATATAAACACTGATGATGCACGTGCTATCATCAGTACCATCTTCGGGCGACTAGAGTGTGATTCTATATCTATCCAGTATATTAAAACTTCGAATACACGCGGATCGGATGTATACGCAAAATATATATACACTGGATTGTCCAAATTCAAATATAATAAATAATCAAATACGAATAGTTGATTTAAATTTTCAAAACAAAATTTGTTTTCATTTTGAAAAATATACTCTTCACACTCGTTCTAGGAAACTACCGATCCCATCTCTAACGAGTCATTCCATTGGATATTACTAATCCAGTATCTGATGAATTCTTTCGTATGGTTCTAATGTGTCTTGTTCTCTGAGATTTGTAAACCAAAGCTCTGTTACCACTGTAAGGACCCGTGACTTCCCCGGTAAGGAAAGAGCAGATACTTCGAGAACAAGCCACAAAAGAACGCAGACGGAAGAACATTTCATTGCTAATTACAACAATTCCATTAGAATACAAGAATATACAGAGTATAAATATTAAATATTACACAGAAAATATCAGAGATTACAATACATTACATAGCAGTGGAAAAAAATACAATACACAACTAGAAGTAATACACAGATACAAAGCTTTCCGAGTATCGTTCCAGCTGTAAACCAAGATCCTGTGAATATAAATCTGCAAAACCAAAACTACTAGCTTCCCGTGTCTAAATAAGGGCACCTAGAGTTTAGGTTAAAACAATAAACTTCAGGTCAGTCATGGGACTGGTGTGAGAACTAAAACAGTTATTAATCTTTATTTTAAAGTTAGGTAAATCAAGGTACCACGCCGTATAACACGGAATGGGTTTCCTCCCACGAATACCAGTGCATACAACAATAGCGCAATGATAAATAAAGAAAAATGAAGCTATTATAAGACCCAGGTCCTATCACACAATTCAACGCAAGCCGGGGGATAGGGTTTTACCTTATAATAGCCAAAGAATGCTTGATACGCTAAATTTCATGTTTTAAATTTTTAATCAGACTCCATCTGTAAATTAGTAAGAGAACTATTCCCTAAGTATTAACCCCGATGGCCGAATCCAACATCAGACTACTACCCAGGAAACCACCCATCTTAGCTCATTTCCAGTTAGTTTCTGATTTTATATACAATCATAAATATCAATCATAGATGGCATGAATGTCCCATACCACTATGTCGCCATATATAGGTATACAATCAAAACCGCAAGATATCGTATTGAAAGTTGGGTTATCATTTATGGTATGAACCGAGGCAAAAGATAGTCCTCTACCGATTCGAGACTGTCTAGTCCGAGTCTCAGGAACAGAACGCATCGTCCCTTGGACTTAGGGCCGGTCCACCAATGTGGATTATAATTCCTGAACACTGCGTTTCCCTGCCCTATGGGGCGTAAATGAGCCAACAAATGACTCCATCGGCTTCACATAGTCACCGATATATCTGAGGCGCCTCGCAACAGCAACAACCACATAAGTCAAACTCGTCAGGACGTGTAAAACCACTGACGCCACTTCTAACTAGAAGGAAACGCATGCCCCACCCTGATATCCGTCTCCCGTTTTTGGTTCATACCGGGTGTGAAACTCGCGAATTAAACGTTACACAAAGCTATGCCACAAAGGCCTTGCTTTGATCATCAGCTACAAGACTTTGCTTTTCAACAGAAGCCTTGATTATTTGCCACTTAGGCATGCCACACAGAAAATTCATTCCATGCGATGGATATCCATCAATATATAACCCCTGAGCTCGTACGTCTCAGAGAAGGGCGTTAAGCAAGAGAATAAATTCCCCGCCGCCAAACAGATATATATTTAATAGAAATCAATCACACAGACTGAAATCCAATGTTAGACACATAGTCCATTTATAAGTTCGTTCTGGGTCTGAACGAAACCAGAGGCACCTAGTACCCTGTATATTCATCGATCTCCAAGTACGTTTGGATGACCACTAACTGATTCCCTCCTCTTGGGTGTACGGCCCAATGAAGGTCATCAGTAATTATCCAAACGACGTGAAGACCTCCGGTCTTCGACCACCGTCTTCATTTTCGACTTATCGTCGTATCAGTTATTCAGAATGGGATAAACCCGGTCTTTCCGAATAACTCGCGTATACAATAAACAAGTGTTACAAAAACACAACATACGCCTCATTCCAATTCATCAGTCACTAACCGTAAATTAACAAGAGAATAATTCCCCAAATATTAACCCCGAAGGCCGAAACCAACATCAGATTAATATCCAGAAAACCATTCTTCTTAGCTAACCGACAGTTAGTTTCTAAATTTCACATTCTTAGGGAAAGGTTCCCATTAATTTTATCAAAGATAAATCTTTTAAATTTATTCTTTAATCTACTTTTGAATATCAATTCGAACTAGTCGGGATTAGCGAACCACACCGAAGTAATCATTTATTTTAATTTCCCAATCCCAACCTATTCATCTCATGAAGTAAAACTGGTTATACTTCATATCTAACACCACAGTGTTATCCGTAAATTCAATTACCATTTCACGTTCAAATCTAATTAAAGATTTAACTATCGCCGGGAGCAAAATTGGTGATACTCCATTCTCGATCTTTTCAATCTAATTAAAGATTCATTAAAACTCCACTTGGTTTTAATCTTTAACTGGGTTAAAGAACTGATGTCATTTAAAACACGGTTCACGATAAACCCAAAATCACATCACATTTCAATCAGTCCCTAACCGTAAATTAGCAAGTGAGCAATTCCCAAAGTATTAACCCCGAAGGCCGAAACCAACATCAGATCAATACCCCAGAAACCATTCAACTTAACTAATCTCGAGTTAGTTTCTGGTTTTCTAAACCCCTTTTGGGTCTAAGAACAGTATTATTGAAGATACCATTCACAACAACCCAAAATCCCATTCCATTAATTATCGGGTTAAAGAACAAGTGTTATTTAAAACAATGTTCACGATAAACCCAAAAATCAATACCAATTCAATTATTGGAAATTCTGGTTATTTTCAAAACCATTTCAAAACCAATTTATTTATTTTAGAAATAAATGGAATTATAATTCTAGTTCAAAACTAGTTCATTTCGATAAAAATATATCTTTATCTTTTCAAATATGGAGTTTTTCATCCCAATTCTTCACAAATCATTTCTTATGATTTTACACAAATTACTACTATTTTTAATAATTTTATCGAGGCCCGTACAGTCGATTTCCATCAACGGCCATCGAACTGCACTTACAACGACCTTTTTCAAATTTGATTTGGACATAATTCCAAATCCAACTGTTAGATTTCAAATTTCTAATATTCGTTCGAAAGCTCTTTTCGATACGAACCCAACGGTTCCGGTTTTAGGAGAATCCGACGGTCGGATCTCCCGTAATATCCATTCGAAGTCAATGGTCGAAATTCACGAACTACCGCAGCGCGGCGCGTTCTATTCAGGCCATTATATATATATATATATAATATATATTTCATCGATTTCCTTTTAAAACGTATTTTATAAATTGTTTTAAATTCGTTTTCGAAATGATTTCAGCTTCTTTTCAAATTCAAATCAAAATTGAATTTTTCCTCTTAAATTCGTTTTAAATTCATTTCAAATTGATTTTTATTCAAATTCAATTCTATTCAATTTTAATTCGAATTCAATTCTATTCAATTTCAATTCGAATTCAATTCTATTCAATTTCAATTCGAATTCAATTCTATTCAATTTCAATTCGAATTCAATTCTATTCAATTTCATTTCTATTCGAATTTCAAATCATTTCAGTTTATTTCAAATTTCAAATCACTTTAATATTCATTTCAATTTGAATAAAATCGATATAAATATCGTTCACGTCAAAATGGCGCAAATCTAATCAACACGCCTTCATATATTTCTATTTCAAATATTTCTCTTTCAAATATTTCTATTTCAAATATTTCTTTTTCAAATATTTCTCTTTCAAATATTTCTATTTCAAATATTTCTATTTCAAATATTTCTTTTTTAAATATTTCTATTCAAAACTGGAATGAGGCCCAATCAATTACCGTATAATGTTAATTATTTGGATTTTCTACAAGACATGTATAATATTACAACGATAAATAATCGACCATCATCCAGAGTGCATTCTACACTGTATAAGCATCAAATATGAATATTTAATGCTTATGACAGTCTGTCAATCAATCGATCGACATACAACTAATTATTGGGATTAGTGTATGTCATATATCATCCCAATACCCGTGTGGGGTTCCACTCCTCCAGTCTTATTTCTGAATTTCTGAATATTTGGATTTTACTACCGGACAATTCCATCGCACTTTTATTCACACTGTTCATAATAAAAATCACATTTTTATTTCATTGCTGTAAAAATAACATTTTTATTTCAAATATATATAATAAATATCAGATTTTATTACGCTTCATATATAAAAATCGTATTTTTATATTCTCTACCTTATAAAAATTATATTTTTATAATCTCTTATATATAAAAATCATATTTTTATTCTTTATCTTATATAAAATTATATTTTTAAATTTTCTACTTTGTAAAAATCATATTTTTATTGTTTTAAAAATATAAAAACCATATTTTTAAACCGCTACTTCTAAAATAAAAATCACTTCTTTATATTTTCCAATCAAAGTATATTCATATTTTTAAACTAAGAAAAACCATTTCTTTGTATATTTAAAAATCCAATCTTTTTATAAAGAAAAATCACATCTTTTTATATAAAAAAAATCTTAACTTTTATGTTAACAAAATCTTAACTCTCATATTTAAAAATCTATGCTTTTATAACTAGATTAAATCAGTTTTTTTAACTAACTAAAATCAGTTTTTTTTATTTTTATATAACTAACTAAAATTCGTTTTTAGACTTACTAAAATCAGTTTTTAACTTAACTAAAATCAGTATTTTAAACTTAACTAAAATAAGTTTTTAAAAATACAGTAAGAAAAAAAAACTCACCTTTACTGGTGAAAATCGATTCTTGCGTCGGAGGGGTCCACGTCGGAGGGGGTTTCATGCGAGCGCCGGTGTCGGTGGGAGATCTCCTGGCGGCTAGGGTTTGCGGATTGGGGTCCAGAGGCGGCAGTTTTTGAACCAATGAAGGAGGAGAGAGAAGAGAGAAGGGGGGGGAGCCGGAGTTGGGGGTTTGCGGTGGAGGTGACCGCGACGGCGGGGAGGGCGGTTGGAGGAGAAAATGTCGATCGCGGGTTTTGTTTGACTTTGGTTTTTTTTTCTTATTTCGATTTCTAACGTGGAGAGAATGGAAAAGAGGTGAAAGGGGGTATATAAGTTATATAATATATTTAATTATTATATTTATTTCCTCCATATAAAGTACACCTTTTGTTTGAACCCCAAATCAAACACACCGACTGTCGTTCCTAGCTAATTACCCCCATTCCGAACCCAATGGGATATGTCCGGTAAGCCGATTCGACTATTTCGATCAGTTTCCATCAAATTTGAAATATAAATCTGTATATTTAATTTGAACACGCATTTCAATTTACCGGGCCCACACACTAACTCGAAAAATTATCGAAAAATATTTTCTAGCTTCGTATTGATGATACGGTCCTAACAAAACTAGTTTCATCGAATTCTGAGATCGTTTGAAAAATGGACATTTTCCAGTCGATTAAAATCAACTGAAACTAGTCAATCGCGTTTTCCTTTGCCACGCTCACGTATTGATTCAGAAAATTACGAAATTTGAAACCTAGCAATAATTTGACATCGTAGATCCAACAAAAGTGGTTTCGTCGAAAACCGAGGTTGTTTACAAAATTTCCATTTTTAAGGGCCTGAATTCCATAGTGACTATTCAGAATTTTCAATTGGACATATCTTTTGACTCCCGCTATGAAATTTCAATTTTTCGGATTCGTTGGAAAGATATTCTCAATTAGATTCAAATATTTTTGGTTTCGTTAGAATCCAGTTTATTTTGAATCCTATACATTCATTTGAAATTTGAAATCGAATAATCGAACTACCGCGCTATTTTCAATTCCTTTTATATATATAAATAAATATTTATATTCTAACGACGATCTATATAAATATATATGCTCGAATTTTATTCAAAATAAATTTCTCGTCGTTTTTATTTAAAATATTCATTTTAAATATTCAAAATTCATTAAAATTGCCAAAATAAAAATTTTAAATTGGCCCAGATTTCCGGGTTATTACAATGAATATGAATGCTCTTTAGTAAATTAAGAAAAATGAAGTTATTTTGCAATTCAAGCCTAAGTTATTATTTTTATAATAAAATCCATGAAAATTATAGTGCAAGAATATCAATTTCTAACATATCATATATCATCCCGAGATTGTTCTGGTACGGGATTTCAGGGCCGAGATGGAAATCTGAAACAAACCCCCAAGTTAAACTCATCGCATGCGGGATCTCCCCCGATACAAGATCTAGTTTCTAAAATCTCCAAGACGAAACGCGATCGATATCCGAGATTTAAAATCTTGGGTAAACTGCATAAACTAGTAAACTGGCATAAGAGAGGGTAAGTTATATGAATTTAATGACTGTAAAAACTCATAAGCAATAGTAGAAACAACCTCAGCGCAACTTTTCACATAACATTAAAGTGGACACGCGAGAATTTTCAACTGTAGAACCATTTTTTATTGAAAATTTTAGTTTGGTTTAAGGCTCTGTCCTTCATACTAATGTTTAAGGGATTAGTTTGTGTTATAAAATATATGAAGGTGAATCAAGTTAGTGGTCAATAGAAAAAAAACATTATCAATCAACTAAACTAAATCACATAAAATTCACTAGTACACTACCAAATATGTTATATCTATCAATGTTTATTTAAAGCATTCCTAATCAGAATTTGCGTGCGAGAAGAATCCAGGAAGCACTATGTAAATAGATTTCTAGCCAACTAATATCATTCAAAAAATTGATCATCTATGATACCATACACAAGGGCTTTAACAAACATCCAAGTATGCACATTCTTCCTTGTCTTCATTTCATTTTTCTTTGCATTTGAAACCACTTCATCTCGCATGATCATTAGTAGCATGATATCACCTATGCCATTAAGGCATGAGAAATGGATGGCTCAATATGCTCATGTTTACGAAGATACCACAGAAAAAGAACATCGTTTGCAGATATTTAAGAAAAACGCCAAATATACCAAAGCCAACAATAATTTGGAAAATCCCAAATATAATCTTGGTTCAATCAGTTTGCTGACATGCCGAAAGAAGAATTCAAATCAACCAAAAATTAACTAGGCTGAGCACAGTTGCATGTAGCAACAACCATGTTGTTTCTTATTATAGCGCCACGCTGTCTGTAGCGACCAGGGTTTATTTGCGATCCTGGATATCGGCATACAACACTATGTCGACTATTCAAGCATCGGAAACACTGGATAGTCCATGAAAGAAATTAGAGGCTGAGAATAGATAAGATATAAACTTAAAATAGAAGAAGAAGAAGAACATACAACATCAGAGCAACACGAATCTCACAGCGGAATGAACAACATATAATAGATAACATATCTTTGAAATAAAATCAGTGTATGTATACCGTAACATTATCAGAGTACAACACTTACAACATAGCTGAACAAACAATAGCTATATAATCCTGAAGCCTCCTGCTCTAAGCTCTCCAAGTATATCTGTAAAATCCTGACTACTTGACTGCCCATACAAAATTGGGCACCTAAGAGTTTAGGGAAAACAAAACAAAATAAACTCTGGGTCAGTCATAGGACCGGTGTGAGTAAAACAATTTAAAACAGTTTGAACAATAAAACGATATCTCATAAGACCACGCCGTATAACAGAACGGGTTTTTCCCTTATTAGAATCCAAATCAATTTGATTTAACTTTCAAATCATTTTGAAAGAAACAATAATCTTTTATACCAAAACTCTTTTGATATTATAATAGTGTGTATCAACCACAATATAATAATCATCTAGTAGAACGCTTTCATCTCACGTCCCACATATATAGTATACAATCAAAACCGTGAGCACTTATTTGGTAATGAATTTCCAACTATGACAAGGTATGGAAACACCTTCCGATAGTGTACCTCTAGAGAGGAATACACTGGGTTCAACAAGAACATCTTTCAACCCAGCCACACATGACCGACCACTCATTTCGCTTGAGTGTATCGAATGTATATAAACAACAGTTGGGATCAGAAACCATTTCCCGAAAGGGACAACATCGAATAGATTAAAGAAGTAAATGAAACTCTAGATCAGGTGACAATATACCCTAATTGGAAGAAACCCACTTAGCCATGCTGCCTGCCCGATTTTTGTCATTTCCCGGTTGTGAAGCTAGAGGCCATGCTTATCTCTGACAGATCACACATTTATTCAATTTGAATGTCACATCGTCATACCCGACAAATCACAAATTGATTTCCCCAAAAATACAACGGGTATACAGCTAAGAGAAACGAATTCCTCCGCCACCAAACGCACATACGTTTGAAGAGATCAACTTATGTGATCCGTTAAATATACTCTATCAAACCTTCTTCCATACAGGTTGTCCTGGGACTGGACAAACCGAAGGCACTATTCTGTAAACAGGACAGCCCTTGCATAACTCTGTCTTCAATTATCTTCATCATATTTGATCGCAACGCTAACGCCCATATAGAGTGGTTTTCAGATAATGAATCTGATCCCGGTCTCTCCGTATTGACAACGGAGATGGTCAAAAACTTCGATAGTCGGTGATTTAACTATCAAAGAAAAACACGTGTGCAAACAACAATATTATTCCCAAATGGAAATTATATCGATCAAACATCATTTAACATTTATCTCTTTAGTTCTTTTTTCATCTCCTGTTTCTATATATGCAACATTTCCTACTTTCTAAACTTAGAAAATATACGTTATTAACATTGGGAAACATTTCCATTTTTTGTTTTCTATATTAGAAAACATTTCTGATTCTTATTTGGAAAACATTTCCAAAACTCCTACATTTGGATTGAAACAGATGTTTAAATAAACCATCGTTATGCCAACTCAAAACATTATTTTGATTAACTAATTTCACTTAACCAACCTTCACTATCGAACCTTAACCATTCCTTAGTTAAAAACGAAGCCAATTAAGTTGGAGTATAACTACCTCTTAGACCTTAACTGAATAACATTTCTAACTTCGAAATAGACAAGGTTCACCTTTTAAACCTCTAATAACTTCCTTACGTAACTCCCGGATTCTTTTTACGAATCCACTTCTTTTACAGAAATCCTTTGATTTTAACAATAGTGTTAAAATCCCATGTTTCTGAAATATAATAACTGTTGTATATAACAGTTTTGTATACACATTTATATGATTTTTTGTTTGATGATAACAACCAAATAATTATTATTATAAATGTGTTTGTAGTCGTACTGTTATATCATATCATAGACAGGAATATAATATTTATATTTAAATAAAATATGACTGTACAAAAATTCAAATATTCACATAGTATTTTATTTAAGTATAATATTCTATTTCAACATTCAAACAATACAGATTTATAACTCCACTATTTATATATTCTTCTCATGACATTGTACTTGTATATAAACTGAATACGATAAACAAATTTGCTTGAACACAAATTTGAGCACAATAAAATAATATTTTATTTCAAACAAATTTGTTTATTACAAATAACTGTACAAATTCATATATACTTACAAGTTCATTGTCTGATTCATATACAGTTCACTCTACACTATATGTAAATTCATTTACAATTCATTTACATTCGCTCTGTACAATTTCATATATACAGACACACACTGACACTCTCACTCACTGTCTTCAGTCTTCTGTCTTCACAGATTTTAGTCAGTCCAGTCACCATCTACTTACCTTTCACAATAGAAACACACACACAGAGTATCTAGAACAGAAATAATACTTAATTTTTAGCAAATATTATTTTATGTTTAAAATTTTATTTGCCTTAGTTTTCTGGTGTGTTTCACATCATTTTTCATTACTTGATCTGATTCATCTGTGTCTAGGCAGACTGTTTGTATATGTACAGGGACATGAAATTTTCTAATGGCTGCATATACACACGTTTATAGATATACATGTGTGCACTGCCTCGCCAATTAGTATACAGTGTGCAACTGAGGAGTAGCCACATGGACCATCTCGAATCAGTGCACAACATAGCTAAATGGTCGAGGATCACAAATATGGTGCAACTCAAAAGTGCTCAGCATATAAGAATCAAAGCAATGTGGCAAAAGTGAAAATCAACAACTACAAAGTGCAAAAGCAACTACAAAGTGCAACAACAACTACAAACAATGAAACAAAGTTATGCAAGCTTATATAAAGTAGCACTCAGTTCAAGTGTAACTGCAAAATGGTCAAGTAGCAATGTAAAGTGAAGCCTCGACGGTCAAGTGCAATTGTGTACACTACAACACAAGTTTCAGTTCATACATGCATGGATCAAGACAATCAGCCCAGCCATGTGAAATAGCAAAAACTAAATGGAGCATGGCAACATCAAATATAAGTTCAGAAATACCAAAACAGTTCAGACTTCTCAAAATGACCAAGCAAGATCAATAGAGGAGAATAGTATAGCACTTCAGCAAAACAAGTGCAAGTGGAAGTCGACATACAAATGCACACAAACAATGGAACTAGTCAGTTTTATACTCATAAGAAGCATGGTGATACAAGCATTGTACAACTCAGCATGATTCAAGCTGCAAGCGTCGGCATGCCAGGGTGCAAGACAAGTTTCAAACAAGAAATTTAATGCAAGCATTCTTAGTCGAAGAATCATTTTATTCAAAGTCAAAAGAGTACAAATGTAACTAATGCTGACATGCACAGTTTTTTTTATCATGGTATGGTATGTACACGACTACTCAAGATGGCATGATTCCATTTTTTAATCACAGTAAGTGAATGGAGTAGGCAACATACTTGGTCCAGAAAAGTCACAAAAAGGTGCCAGTTCAATGTATTAAATATGGAGCAGCATGTTAAAGTGATGTCAAAGAAATTTCAGATTTTAAGCAAGCAATGTACAAGAGCCAAATCTACCAAGTGCTCAAAAGAAGCAATCAAAAGAGGGATATCAATGTGTTGTGTCACGGCATTTCAAAACATAAAATCAGGGGAGAACATTTTGATGGTATAAATCAAGCAATATAATGCAGTGGACGTTTATGAGAAAGAAATTGATTTCATATTTCAGTTCTTTCCAGTTCTGAACAGATTTAAATCACAATCCGAATTTGGGGCAAGAAATCATTTGGGGGGACAAAATCATTTACATATATAAATTTTTAGAATGATGCAAGGACCAAGGAAATATATCAGAGAAAATTTTTCTCTAAACAATTTTGAATCAGCCAAGTATACTAGGCAAATAATCAATTCACTACCTTCCTGTTTTAATCAAGGCCACAAATTCAATCACACTGCCAAAAGGGGAAAGCAGCAAAATTGAAATACAATATCCAAGGAGAATAAATCACGTAAGCTTTTCAATGCCAAGATTTCAAATTCAAGAATCATTTTTAATTCGAGAATTTCAAAAAGGGAAAACACAAAAATCAACCAAGTCATCGATTAAAATCAGAGGCAACAAATTCTCGCAAATCAGATTTCGTCATTTCAGGAAATCAGAGATTTTATAGGAGTCTCTAATCCTATTTTTACACCATTACATCACAGGCAGAACGCATCGAAATTCAACACAACCAAATTAAAAGACCAGAGAATTTAAAAATCAAACTCACTCACATTTTTCTGGAGTTTTCAATCGAGAGGAAGAGGAACCCTAAATCGTGATTACGAGAATCAACGCAAGGCTTCAGAGATCTTTCAAAGTTTTCAAGCAATTTAATCACGATTCAATTGGGGATTTATTGGAGAAACCCTAGCCAAATTTTCAGCCACCATTTCTAATTTTCAAGGAGGAAAGTGATCAGATAAAAAGGGTGCAAAGAATTAAAGAAGTGGGCCGACCATTTTTCTAGTCCAACATTTCAAGTGAAAAAGGGGATGACCCCTTATCCTTTAAACTCTTTTATTTCTTAGGGTTTCTTTTCTATTTTTGTTTTATTTTTGTATTGTTGTAATCTGTAAAACAAACGAACAGTTTTCTAGAGTCTGTAAAATTCTAGAGGAATCAATCAGGGCGTTGACTGACAGTTGCTAGAGTATGTAAAATCTAGGTTACTGGTTACAGGGTCGTAACTAGGGGAAATCTGATCGAGGGGATATCGATCAGTCTAGGGTTTTGAGCGTAGGGTTAGGATAGGAGAAGGCGCTGCTAGTGTACATGGTTTTGTATGCGGAATCTGTTTATAACACCTAGTAGAAACCTTAGGAATGCAGCAGTAGGCAAGGTTTTGCCGAAGCTGGGTATATCTGTGTGTGATTTATTTTCTACACTTTTATTTCTGCTGCATTCTGTGATGTGTTAATTATTTTAATATCCTGTCAGATTTTCAATTCAGTTAAAAACTATGATAAACCCTATTCACCCCCCCCCCTCTAGGGTTAATCTAGATCCAACATTTGGTATCGGAGCAGGTTATTTCTTTAACTCTAGAGTCATGGGTCATTCTAGTTGTCAGTCTATAGAGAGTCAGTCCAATCGCATTCCATTTATTTTTAATGGTTTAGACTTTTTTGAATTGGAAATAAGAAATGATATCCTATTTGAAATTTGTTAATATTAAATATTTGGATGTTTTTAACAATGGAGGTGATAAAATAGATAGGAATATTAATGCTCGTGCTATTCATATTCTTTATTCTCATATTAATAATCAACTTGATCTTATCTCCCGTTGTTTGACTTCGCAAGAAATTTTGAAAACTCTCAATACGAAGTTTGGACAAATTGACAAAAACTGCTCAAAACCTTGGAAGGTCAACTTAACTTCAGATCTATGCTTGACAAGTTTTACAAAAGATAACTTAGACGGATCAACTAATGGAAACTCAACAGACAATGAAATAGAAAATTTCTCTTATGAGGATCTAGTTTATTTTTTTTCTGATTTAACTAAATCTGTTGATAAACTTCAGTTGAAAAACAAATCTCTGAAATCTAGGAATTCTGAGTTGACCAGGAAAATTGATGATTTGGAATCACAACTTGAATATTGTAAAAGTTCGTCAAATTCAGATTGCAAAAAAATTTTGAAATTGAAAACCAATCTTGTTCATCTCAGTAAAAACATTCAAAAATTTGAAAAGGAAATTCTGATCTTAAAAGAAAAAAGATTGAGTTGTCAAATTTGAACAATTTTCTACAAAAGGAATTTGAAAATTTTAAGACTGATATAAATTCCAAATCTGAAATTGCTGAAAAAAAGAATTTGTTTAAAATCCGAATTGATTTTGAAAGAACTTGAAAACAAGATTGAAAAATCCAAGAATCGTGAGTTTGAAAAACAACATTGACTTGATTTTCTAACGGTGAAAAATCTCTGAATATGTTGTTGAAAAATCAATTTTCATTTGGAAATAAAAGTGTACTTGGCTTTGGGAAAAATAAGTATTTTGAAAAACAGAATTCAAACGATTTTAAAAATCCTCCAACCATCTTTGAAAAGAATCGACTTGATAAACTGAACAGTGATATTTTCAAAGGATTTTTGAATCGAAAGCGAAATGTAAACTTGTTTAGAAACAACCCTGTTTGGACCTCAAAAAGAAACAAAATGAATTCGTCTAAATTCAAATAGATCTGGGTTCCTAAAGGCACCATGGTAAATTCTGATGGGTTGTTGTTCAAACAAGTTTGGGTACCAAAAATTTGACACACAACTGTGAGTGGTTTCCCTAATTTTGTTAGACCACTCAATCCCCTAAACACTTAGGTACTAGAGGAGGCTGAGGAACTGTTATTCAAAAGAGATTCAAATTCAAATTATTTTATGATTCTGTATCACTCAGAGTTCCTTAGCCAAGAGTGTTGAGTTAGAGATTCATTTGCTTACATCGATTTCAGGTATGATCTCTAAACTCATCTTTGTAAATATTCTTTGTTTTTATTGTCGTTGTTTATTCCTCCTTCTACCCCCTTCTGTTTTTGTTTTGTTTTGACTTGTCACTGCCATATCTTTCTTCTTGAGCTTTCTTAACTTCCAATTGTAGAATTAATATTTTCTGGAAATTCACTTCATTTGTATAAAACTCTGATGTTTTAATCCTTTTCAGTTTTTGAATTTAAATTTGTAAATATCTATAATTGTTTTGAAGTTTATTTTCTGATCTCTGAATTCATAACAGTGTTGATGTATTCTTGTCATATCTTGAACACTGTTGATTTGAATTCTAAATTTTGAAGATCTGAAAATTTAATGGAATTTCACACACCTATGCTGTTTTGATTTTCTTCAAATTCTTTTTAGAAAAGCTTGAAATATTATACTCATTACAGCACACTGCTACTTATCAGTCGTGATAATTTCATTGATTTTCAGATTGGCTTAGATATTCTTGTATCACATTATTTACATCTTGGAATTCATCTTATATTCGTGATCATTTTTGTTTGGAGTTTGTTTATTTGAAATCAACTGAAATTCCTGATATTTTGAATCTCACACACCACGTAAATTTGAAATTATTAATCTTGTGTGACTGATTCATTATATCTCAAATTTGACATTGAGTCATGTGATTCCAAATATATTTTTTTGGATCATGAATATCTCT
Organism: Allium sativum; assembly: GCA_030737875.1. Lineage (NCBI taxonomy): Eukaryota > Viridiplantae > Streptophyta > Magnoliopsida > Asparagales > Amaryllidaceae > Allium > Allium sativum. The sequence continues at coordinate 538,926,486 of CM060926.1, forward strand.
TAAGCCTGATGTAAATGATCTGAAATTACTCTTGTGTGATTGACAGAAAAATTTGTGAAAAAATCTTTTGAAAAATAGTCATTAAAACTCACTGCTATTTCATGATGATTTGATTTGAATATTTGTTTGTTTAAAATCATTTGAAATTATTGATTTATTGAATCTCACACATACTCAGAATCTGAAATTTATAATATGGTGTGACTGATTCATTGAATCATGAGTTTTTCATATTTCAACAAAAGATTTCGAATAAACGGTATTTTTAATCTTGGATCATGAATCATATTATGTGACCATCAGAAAATGTCTTGATAGGTGTTCTTTGAAACCGATTTTGGTGCTGCTCTGATACTATTTTGAAAAATATTTTGTTTTGTAATCATGCTGCTCTGATTAAAAGAAATTGATTTGTAAATATTTTTAAGGACTGCTTGATTTGGTATCAAAGGTTTATCATGCTCTGATAAATGGAATATGTGTGCTTGAGTTGCTTGCTTTGTAATTAATTTTTTTTTGTTGACTAAGATACCCTTGTTTAGCCACCAGTGTCATTTTAAAAATCCTCATTAATAGAGACACCAATTGGTATCAGATGTGCAGTTTTTTTGTCTTGCTGTATATAATTTTTAATCCCTCTTGTGTCGTATAGATCTTTTCAATTTCCTCTTGTAATTGATTTTCAATTTTAAAATTATTTATTGTTTATTCATTCAGAAATTGAAATCAATATCCAAATTGAACTGTATTTATAATTCATCAAAATTATTATTAGTTTTTGAAATTGTGATGAATTGTGACTGCAGTATATTTCACAACAAGAGGAGACTTTATTTAAGATTTTCATGATGGTTGAATATTTATTATAATATCTTTGAACTGGCAATTATTTCATGACCATCTTCATTATCTACCATCCTTCTACCATCCATGATAATTTTATATTAATATGGAGAGTTAATATTTTTTAAAATCTTTTTGAATAAATTATGAAAATATTTGTGATAGAAATTGGACTATTTTATTATTCAGAATTAGTGATAACTGAAAATTTTCAATGATCCTGATACAGTCGAGCATAATTCATAATATAATTAATTTAGAAATTTATTTCACAGTCCATTTCTGTACCTACCACATTTCTATCATTCATATTGTTTTTATATACCGAGGAGTTTTTTTCCTTTTTAAAGCTGAAATGATAAATATATAAATATAAGTGTGGCTTTAATCTCATTTAAAAATCCAAGCTCTGGTCATGCATGGTTAAGAGACAACTTATAATTTAAGCTGCGACTGATCTCATTTAAAAATCCAAGCTCTGGTTATGCGTGGTCAGTGTGCTCTTAAATAAAAAATAAAAGAAAAGTAAATAGTGTGCTATAAATTGAAATTAAGTTGAAATTCTCCTTTGTATATAAAAATCAGCCTATCAATCCATATTCTAATTTGTGAAATGTGTTGAAATTTTATGACGTATTATGATTTGTTGATTGATAGATATTGGGATTTGAGATTATACGATTTTGTCACTTAAATTGATTGATTAATTATAGTCCAAATCCATCACTGTTATTGTGCTCAATTTTTTAAAATTCATTTGAAAATAATTGGAAATCATTTTTTAACTCTCCCCATTTTTATATAAAATTCATCGTAAATCCGTCATTCTCTACAATGTGAAATATGTAACTTGTTCTCAGAACATTATGATTTTTGTTTAACTGATTGAGATTTGTGATGACCGTTCTTCCTCTTAAGCTGAATATATTCTTTGTCATTTTTCATCTTTTTTTAAACTCTGTATCCTTTTGATGATAAGAAAAAGGGGAGAATGAGTTGAGATTTTGATTTATGAGCGAATATTTGATAAATATTTTTAATTTTGAAAAATTCACTATTATTCAGTTAATTTCACTCAAGCACAGTTATAGGGGGAGATTTCTGTTGTATGGGGAGCTAATAAATAGGGGGAGTTCAATTTTCACTATCAAACACATTTAATGTGCTCAAAATCTTTTATTTGTTTGTCATCATCAAAAGGGGGAGATTGTTGTATATAACAGTGTTGTATACACAATTATATGATTTTTTGTTTGATGATAACAACCAAATAAATATTATTATAAATGTGTTTGTAGTCGTACTGTTATATCACATCACAGACAGGAATAGAATATTTATATTTAAAAAAAATATGACTGTACAAATGTTCAAATATTCACACAGTATTTTATTTAAGTATAATATTCTATTTCAACATTCAAATAGTACAGATTTATAACTCCACTATTTATATATTCTTCTCATGACATTGTACTTGTATATAAACTGAATACGATAAACAAATTTGCTTGAACACAAATTTGAGCACAATAAAATAATATTTTATTTCAAACAAATTTGTTTATTACAAATAACAGCACAAATTCATATATACTTACATGTTCATTGTCTGATTCATATACAGTTCACCCTACACTAGATGTACATTCATTTACAATTAATTTACATTCACTCTGTACAATTTCATATATATAGACACACACTGACACTCTCACTCACTGTCTTCAGTCTTCATAGCTCTTAGTCAGTCCAGTCACCATCTGCTTACCTTTCACAATAGAAACACACACACAGTATCTAGAACAGAAATAATACTCTATTTCTAGCAAATATTATTTTATTTTTAAAATTTTATTTGCCTCAGTTTTCTGGTGTGTTTCTCATCATTTTTCATGACTTGATCTGATTCATCTGTGTCTAGGCAGACTGTTTGTATATGTACAGGGACATGAAATTTTCTAATGGCTGCATATACACACATGTATAGATATACACGTGTGCACTGCCTCGCCAATCAGTATATAGTGTGCAACTGAGGAGTAGCCACATGGACCATCTCGACTCAGTGCACAACATAGCTAAATGGTTGAGCATCACAAATATGGTGCAACTCAAAAGTGCTCAGCATACAAGGATCAAAGCAATGTGGCAAAAGTGATAATCAGCAACTATAAAGTGCAAAAGAAACTACAAAGTGCAACAACAACTATAAACAATGAAACAAAGTTATGCAAGCTTATATAAGGCAGCACTCAGTTCAAGTGCAATTGCAATATGATCAAGTAGCAATGTAAAGTGAAGCCTCGATGGTCAAATGCAATTGTGTATACTACAACACAAGATTCAGTTCATACATGCATGGATCAAGACAATCAGCCCAGTCATGTGAAATAGCAAAAACTAAATGGAGCATGGCAACATCAAATATAAGTTCAGAAATACCAAAACAGTTCAGATTTCTCAAAATGACAAAGCAGGATCAATACAGGAGAATAGTATAACACTTCAGCAAAACAAGTGCAAGTGGAAGTCGACATACAAATGCACATAAACAATGGAACTAGTCAGTTTTAAACTCATAAGAAGCATGGTGATACAAACATTGTACAACTCAACATGATTCAAGCTGCAAGTGTCGGCTAGCTAGGGTGCAAGACAAGTTTCAAACAAGAAATTTAATGCAAGCTGTAACAACCTGTAATTTTGGCGCCAATTTAAAATTTATTTTAAGCGATTTTATAGAGTTTTGATATTTAAATAATCTATTTTAAATAATAATGATCACAAATTTGATTTAAATCGAAGTTAGAATGAATGATTTAATTTTAATTAACAAAAGAGTTAGAAATAACGCGGTAGTTTGAAAAGTCAAACTTGAACTTTGGCTGACCGTACAGGATGCAAAATTTAACGGATTTTAGTGAAACCAAAAATATTAGAATCTATTTAAAAATATCTTTCCAACGAATCCGAAAAATCGAAATTTCATAACGGGAATAAAAGTTATGTCAAAATTAAAATCTAGAAAGGTCGCTATGAAATTTATAAGGGCCAAAATACTACTTTTTGAATACGAAGGAATTTGAACTCGAAACCACTTCCATTGAGTTTAGAATGATGTTTCTATATTGAAAAACAGTAAACACTTATATATTTTGAGTTTCGGGATTTATTTGTTTAAAAATGTATTTTTAATATTAAATATATTGGCCTTAAAAATAGTCATTTTTCAAACGACCTCGGTTTTCGACGAAATCACTTTTGTTGGAACCGGAATGTCAAATTATTGCTAGGTTTCAATTTTCAGAATTTTTCGAATTAATATGTGAACGTGGGAAAAGAAAATGTGTTTTGACTATTTTAGTTAAATTTAAACGCCTTAAAAATAGCCATTTTTCAAAAAGTCTCAGAATTTGACGAAATAAATTTTGTTAGGACCGTATCGTCATAAGAAAGCCAAAAATAATTTTTCTGGATTTTTCTGAGCTAGTGTGTAGTCCCGGTAAAATTATATGTACGGAAAAATTAGAAATAAAGGACTTAAATTTTAAAACTGCAAAACGGAGGCCTAGATTACAGTTTGGGCTGATGTGACATATCCAGATGAGTTCGGAATGGGGGCTAAATGGTAGGAACGACAGTCGTTGGGCCTAAATCGGAGTTCGGACTAAAACGGGCTTAAACGGGCTAATTAAATAATAATTAGATTTACCTAATATAATAATATAAATTCAAAGTCGGGCTTCTTCTTCTCCTCCAACGTGTTTCAGCCGCACCATGTAACCCATCATGGCCGAAACTTCTCTCCTCTCTATTTCCCAAACCACTAAGAATTAGACCATGTCGTAGTGAAACTTTTTGAAGCTCTTTTCTTCCTCTTTCTTCTCCAACAAATCTCACATCAAACCGTTGCCCGTAGCTCTCGATTCACCTCCGCAAAGTTCGGCCAAACATGCTGCCGCCGCACCTCCTCCTTGCAGCCGCACCTCCTCCTTGCAGCCGCACCTCCTCCAACTCCCGGTGAAGATAGCCCTCTCGTAGCTCTTCAATCTCCCGCAAACCGTTCGTAAAACCGTCGACTATAGCTCCCGAAATCCGCATTCAAAGTTTTGAACAATTCTGAAAATTGAGGTAAATAGCTCCAGATTTTATCACGCTTTTAAGCGTCACTGTGTCAGTTGTTAAAGGCCAGAATTCTAATTTTTACATAAATTTCAATTTGAAATCTTTCAGATCCGTAACCGCTGTGACTCCAAACACGAGATCTGATTTAAATCACTTCATTTCAGAAACAAGCAAGGTGAGATTCTATATTTTTTTTATATAATTAATTTAATTTAATTATATTATCATTATACAAAATGAATGTTGTATGGATTGAATTGTTGTATGGTGGAAATTGATGTTTGTGGCCTATATTGTTATTGATGTGTTGTATGATTGGTGTTGGAATTGATTGTGGGAATTGTTATTCGATGACAAGTAGAAAAATTATAATAAAAAGTTTAATCTTTGGTTTTGATTTATAAATAAAGTTTAATCTTTTATCATGATTGACAAATCAAAGTTTTGATTTTTATTTTGAAATGAATAACATTAATAAAGATTCGATCCTTATTTTTGATTCATTAAAATGTATCTTTGTTTTTGTTTGTATAAAATGAATCTTTGTTTTATTTATAAAACATGAAATCTTTTTGTTTATTTATAAAGATGAAACCTTTTTTTTATTCATAAAGACTAATTCTTTGTTTTTTTTTGTATAAAGGATGAAATTTTGTTTTGGTTACAAAAGAACAAATCTTTGATTTTGTTTACAAAGAACCAATCTTTGTTTTTGTTTATAAAAGATTAAATCTTTGTTTTTGTTTATAAAGCTTGAAACTTTATTTTTCGTTATAGAGATTAAAACTTTATTTTTATTTATAAAAATTGAACCTTTGGTTTTGTTAATAAAGATTATACCTTTGGTTTTGTTAACAAAGGTTACAACTTTGATTTTGTTTGCAAAGATTATAACTTTGATTTCGGTTACAAAAATTACAACTTTGTTTTTGATTATAAAAAGTCGATCTTTTTGATGTTGAAAATGAAAAGACGATCTTTTTATATTTAAAATAAAAAGACAATCTTTTTATATTGAAAAGGAAAATATGAAATTTTGACGATAGGAGTAAAAAGACGATCTTTTTATATTTAAAATAAAGAAGTTATTATTCTTACATTGTATAATAGAAAAGATTATATTTTTACATTGTGAAATATAAAAAGATGATATTTTTACATTATACAAAAAAAAGATGTTTTTACATTGTATGAAATAAAACATATTTTATTATGGAATTTATGAGTGAATTTCCACAGCATGAAATAAATAACATTTTTATATGTTATTTATAAATAAATTTTCATCGCATGAAATAAATAACATTTTTATATGTTATTTATGAATGAATATACATTGCATGAAATAAATAACATTTTTATACATAATTTATGAATGAATTTTTCATTGCATGAAATAAATAACATTTTTATATGTTATTTATGAATGATTTTTCATCGTATGAAATGAATAACATTTTTATACGTAATTAAAAATGTGAATTTTCTTTGCATAACAAAAGTTACATTTTTATATGTAATTTACATATGAAGTTACACCATATGATTAAAATTACATTTTTCCATGTAATTTAGAAACGAATGATAAAGGTAGAATGAAAATTACATTTTTACATGTAATTAAAATGTGAATTTGCACTGTAGGATAAAAATTACATTTTTAGATGTAATTTAAATATGAATTTATGTCATATGATAGGAATTACATTTTTCTATGTAATTTATATATGAGTTATAACGGTATGATAAAAATTATATTTTTCAATGTAATTAAAATATGAATTTGTATTATATTATGAAAATTACATTTCTTTATGTAATTGGGACATGAATTTATAATGTAAAATAAAAATTACATTTTTTATAATGTAATAAAGAAGTAAGATTCATGAATAAATTAAATTACATTTTTATGTAATGAGATAAGAGAATTTGCATCGTGAATTAAAAAGTTAAATTTTATGTAATTAGAAATGAGGATTTGCATTGTAAATTAAGAATTACACTTTTATATGTAACTAGAAATTTGAGAATCCGCATGATATGGAAAATTACATTCTTATGTAATTAAAAGACGTGAAATTCGCATCGCATATACAATGCAATTATTTACATTCTTTTATGTAAATAAAAAGAATAAAATTTAGAAATATATTTGTTTACATTTTCTTATGTAAATAAAAGAATAGAATTTGAAAATGCAATTATTTACATTCTCTTATGTAAATAAAAAGAATAAAGTTTAGAAATATATATTATTTACATTTTCTTATGTAAGTAAAAAGAATGGAACTTGAAATTACAATTATTTACATTTGCTTACGTAATAAGAAGAATGGAATTTAGAAATACACATATTTACATTCCCTATTGTAAATGAAAAAGAACAAAATAATGTGAATCCTTTTATTTACATTTTCTATTGTAAAAGAAAAAGAACAAAATTGTGTGAACCATTTTATTTACATTTTCTATTGTAAAGAAAAAGTAAAAAGAGAGTTATATTTCTTATTTGCATTTTTAGATGCATATAAAGCATAGAAAAAAAATTATACTTTTATTTGTCATTGTTTTGTTAAATAAAAGTAAAAGAGTTAAAAAGACATTTTATTTACCATTGTTTTGTTAAATAAAAGTACAAGATATAAAAGAACATTTTTATTAACATTGTTTTGTCAAATAGAAAGACAAATACATGAGATACACTTTTATTTGTGTTTTATATACAAATAAAAGTACAAGATTAAAAATACACTTTTATCTACACTGTATTTGTTGAAATAGAATTGCTAACAAAATGAGTGTATCACTTTACTCATCTTTGTTGAAAACAGATATTATGTGAAAATATAAGAATCACTTTTATTTGCATAATATACAGTAGAATTTATACGCAAATATAAAATCCAATTTTTATTTGCAAAACTTGCATTAGAATTTATATTCTAATATACAATTGTATTGTTGGTCAAAATATACACTGAAAAGTATTGTTAAGAAACTTCATACAAATAAAGAATAATGGAATTTATATTCCATTTGTCATCCGCAATAAAGCTATATAAATAAATTGCCCTTTTTGTAACTTTAGGAATATATAGTGAGATCATACGAGTAAAATACATTTTACTCGCTATAAGTGACCTGTTGAGTGAAATTGAAATTGGTTAAACCTATTAACCAATTATGTATTTACTTATTTATATGAATTGTTGTTGGCTGAAAACCCCACACGGGTATTGGGACGATACTTGACTGACACAAATCCCAATGTTTAATTATATGTCTATCGATTGATCGACAGGCTGCGATGAGCGTTATTGTTTTATTTTAATGCTCACACAGTTGACATTGTCACTCTGGTTGTTAATGGATGGATTGAGAATTATTTCCTGTTATTACCCTATACATGAAATGTATGAAACCCATATGACCCAAATTATATGGTGCATGGTTGAGTCGCATTCCAATGCAGAATTTCTTTTTAAATAAAGAATGTTTATATAATGAAAGGATTTTTGTAAAATAAAAGATTTTGTATTATAAAGAATATTTTACATTTAGAATCTTTTATATAAAGAATATTTTATTGATTATTTTAAAATATGTTTTTTTATATAGTAATGAATTAATATTTTTAGGATAAACCTTTTATTTAAGATTATTAGATTTTAGCCATTATGTTCGGTGATTGATATGTAGATTGGATTTGTAGTGGACGATGTTTTAAATAACATTTATCCTTTAATCCAATTTACATTGAAATTATTATTTGAAATTTATAAATCTATTTTATAAATTTAAAAGAAGATTTTCTAAAATCAGACTTTTCCAAATTAATATATTAAATTGGAATTAAGTGGAAATTCGATTGATAATAATCGAGATGGGCTTCTGTAAAAGAAGACCGATATTATATATGGAATTTAAGAGGCTTTGCCGTTATTTCATTTATAATGTTAGTCTGGTACATAAATTTATAACGATTATTTGTTGATTTGGTTTCTGTAGAAATTCCATATTTTGGAAATTGGTTTTGGGTTTATCGTGAACTGTGTTTTAAATGACACTAGTTCTTTAACCCAATTTAAGACAAGATTGGCTTATTAAAATTAATAATCTTGTAATAATGATTTTTGTATTAAAAATCAAAATTGGAATATTAATAAATCTTTTTAGAAAGAATAAAATGCAATTTATTTTATCTTTGATAAAATTAATGAGAACCTTTTAACATAAATAATAATTTTTATTTAAAAGGATATTCAAAGTTGGAATGTGGCGTATGGTTGGTTTTAATTACAAATACGCGAGTTATTCAGAAAGATCGGGTCTAACCCATTCTGAATAACCATTACGACGATCAAGAGTCGAAGATGAAGACGGTGACTGAAGACCGGAGAGCTTCACATCGTTTGGTTGATGATGACCGATATCTTGAATTGGGACTGATCCCCCAAGGCAAGGTAAAAGTAATGATCTTCCAGATGTACGGGAGATCGACGGATACGTTGTTTCATTCAGACCCAAAACGGACTTGTAAATGGATAGCATGCCTGACATTGAAATTTATTTCATGTAATTAAATTGGTTTTTATTTAATATATAAATGCATGGTGGCGGAGGATTTATTCTCTTGCTTAACACCCTTTTGTATGTTAAATAATTACCGATCGCATGATATGAGTTGTTGATGTGGTATGCCAAGTTGCACTTGATCACGGCTTATTGTTGCAAAGCAGAGCCTTGTGGTTGATGATCAAAGCACAGTCTATTTAGGCATAGCTTTGTGTATATCGTGACTTCGCGAGCCTCATAGCCCGGTAGAGTCTAAAACGGGAGAAGGGAACGCAGGGAGTGCACACGTTTCTTTCTAGCTAGAGTGATGCCAGGGACCTACCAGCGCTGGCATTTACTCATTGTGGTTGTTGGATTTTTCGAGGCCTCGGGTTTATGCGGTCGCCACTGGCCGTATTATAGGTCCAAAAGGATTGGGGAACGTGTGTTCAGGCATTTCTAATCCACAAAAGTAAGTGTGGACCGGCCCTGCAGGATCCAAGGGTTGGACAGAGTACCAATCCTCGGGCATTTGCTAGAGTGTCTCAAATCGGTAAGGATCTCCTCCCTAGCCTTGACTCAGATGGAAACCCAAATTTCCAATACGACATCACGCGGTTTTGATTGTATACCTATATATGACGACATAGTGGGATGGGGCACTCATGCCGTCTAGGATTGATACATTTACTTTGATGTATTTCAAATTGGTTGCACATTATTATTATATAATACCGTGTTTATCGTATCAAGCATCTTTTGATCATTATAAGGTAAAACCCTATCCTACGGTTTGCGTTGCATTGTGTGATGGGACTTGGGTCTTATAATGGTTTCATTTTTCTAAAAAGCATTGCGTTATTTTGACGATTTACTTTAGTCATGCACTGGCAATCCATAGGAGAAAACCTGTTCCACGAAAGTGGCGTGGTCCTGTGATTAGCCTTATTATATTTTATAGGTTAGGTAGAATTCTCACACCAGTCCCATGACTGACCTATAGTTTGTCCACTGGCAAACTCGGGTGCCCATATTTTCCACACGGGCAGTCGAGTAGCTATTTTTGCAGATATATTAAACAGGATTCTGGGTTGAAGCTTAAAGCTGTGTCCAGAGATAGAGAGTCTTCCGCTGTGTTCTTCCGTTGCAGTATATTACATTTTTTTGTATTTATCTTCCGCTGTAATTATATTCCAATGTACTCTGATATGTATATTCTGTACTCTGATGTAACATTTATTATAGTGTTATAAAAATCTTCTGTTATCTGTTGTAATGTGTTGTATGCCCAAAGTTAAAGTATTCGTAGGTTTCCACTTTTTGGATCAGACCTATGTGGTTTATGGTTGATCCAAAGGGCGGGAATTTGCGGGTCTTTACACAAGCATTCTTAGCTAAAGAATCATTTTATTCATAGTCAAGAGAGTACAAGTGTAACTAATGCTGACATGCACAGTTTTTTTTATCATGGTATGGTATGTACACAACTACTCAAGATGGCATGTTTCCATTTTTTAATCACATTAAGTGAATGGAGTAGGCAACATACTTGGTCCAGAAAATTCACAAAAAGGTGCCAATTCAATGCATTAAATATGGAGCAGCATGTTAAAGTGATGTCAAAGAAATTTCAGATTTTAAGCAAGCAATTGTACAAGAGCCAAATCTAACAAGTGTACCAAAGTGGCAATCAAAAGAGGGATATCAATGTGTTGTATCACGACATTTCAAAAAAGGAAATCAGGGGAGAACATTTTGATGGTATAAATCAAGCAATATAAGGCAGTGGACATTTATGAGCGAGAAATTGATTTCATATTTCAGTTCTTTCCAGTTCTAAACAGATTTAAATCACAATCCGAATTTGGGGCAAGAAATCATTTGGGAGCACAAAATCATTTACATATATAAATTTCTAGAATGATCCTAGGACCAAGGAAATATATCAGAGAAATTTTTTCTCTAAACAATTTTGAATCAGCCAAGTATACTAGGCAAATAATCAATTCACTACCTTCCCGTTTTAATCAAGGCCACAAATTCAATCACGCTGCCAAAATGGGAAAGCAGCAAAATTTAAATACAAGAGCCAAGGAGAATAAATCACGCAAGCTTTTCAATGCCAAGATTTCAAATTCCAGAATCATTTTTAATTCGAGAATGTCAAAAAGGGAAAACACAGAAATCAGCCAAGTCATCGATTGAAATCAGAGGCAATAAATTCTCGCAAATCAGATTTCGTCATTTCAAGAAATCAGAGATTTTATAGGAGTCCCTAATCCTATTTTTACACCATTACATCACAGGCAGAACGCATCGAAATTCAATACAACAAAATTAAAAGACTAGAGAATTTAAATGTCAAACTCACTCACATTTTTCTAGAGATTTCAATTGAGAGGAAGAGGAACCCCAAATCGTGATTACGAGAATCAACGCAAGGCTTCAAAGATCTTTCAAAGTATTCACGCAATTTAATCATGATTCGATTTGGGGATTTATTGGAGAAAACCTAGCCAAATTTTCAGCCGCCATTTCTAATTTTCAAGGAGGAAAGTGGTTGGGTAAAAAGGGTGCAAAGAATTAAAGAAGTGGGCTGGTCATTTTTTTCTAGCCCAACATTTCAACTGAAAAAGGGGATGACTCCTTATCCTTTAAAATCTTTTATTTCTTAGGGTTTCTTTTCTATTTTTGTTCTATTTTTGTATTGTTGTAATCTGTAAAACAAACGAACAGTTTTTTAGAGTCTGTGAAATTCGAGAGGAATCAGTCAGTGTGTTGACTGATAGTTGCTAGAGTCCGTAAAATCTAGGTTACTGGTTACATGGTCGTAACTAGGGGAAATCTGATCGAGGGGATATCAATCAGTCTAGGGTTTTGAGCGTAGGGTCAGGACAGGAGTAGGCGCTGCGAGTGTACATGGTCTTGTATGCGGGATCTGTTTATAAAACCTAGTAGAAACCTTAGGAATGCAGCAGTAGGCAGGGTTTTGCCGAAGCTGGGTATATCTGTGTGTGATTTACTTTCTGCACTTTTATTTCTGCTGCATTCTGTGATGTGTTAATTATTTTAATATCTTGTCAAATTTTCAATTTAGTTAAAAACTGTGATAAACCCTATTCACCCCCCTCCCTCAAGGGTTAATCTAGATCCAACAATAACTTCAATGTAACTTTTATTTATTAATTTCAATAAATAAACAGATAACTAATTTATTAATAAATAAATAAATCTTGATTAAAAACAAAAAGTGAATAGTACTTTCCCGAATTCAATATAATCGAATTCAACATATAATTCTCTTTCGAATAATCTCTATTCGACAACTCCTTTCGAATGATTTACATTCGATTAACTTTTTTCAAATGATTTACATTCGATTAACTCACTTCGAATGACTTACATTTGATTAACTCTCTTCGAATGACTTACATTCGATTAACTCTCTTCGAATGAACTATATTTGATAATCTTCTTTCTCGAGTAAATTCTAACTCTAATCAATTAACTCTAACTCTAATTGATTAACTCTAACTCTAACTCTAATCGATTATCTCTAATTTGATTAACTCTAACTCTAATCGATTAACTCTAATTCGATTAACTCTAACTCTAATCGATTAACTATAACTCTAATCGATTAACTCTAATTCGATTAACTCTAACTCGATTAACTCTAATTCGACTAACTATAATTCAATTAACTCTATTCGAATAACTAATATTCGACTAACTCTTGTTCGGTTAACTCTATTCAATTAACTCTAACTCGATTAACTCTAATCGATTAACTCTAATCGATTAACTCTTATCAATTAACTCTAACTCGATAAATTCCAATCGAATAACTCTAACTCGATTAACTCTAATCAATTAACTCTAATCGATTAATTCTAACTCGATTAACTCTAATCGATTAACTCTAATTTGATTAACTTTAAATCGATTAACTCCTTTCAATTACTCTAACTTGATTAACTCTAATCGATTAATTCTAACTCGATTAACTCTAATCGATTAACTCTAATTTGATTAACTCTAACTCGATTAGCTCTAATTCGACTAACTCTAATTCGACTAACTCTATTCGAATAACTAATATTCGACTAACCCTTTTTCGATTAACTCTATTCATTTAACTTTAACTCGATTAACTCTAATCGATTAAATCTAACTCAATTAACTCTAATCGATTAACTCTAATTGATTAACTCTTTTTGATTAACTCTAATTGATTAACGCTAATCGATTAACTCTATTTGATTAACTCTATTCAATTAACTCCTTTCGAATAAACTATATTCTATTAAACACCTTTCTTCGAATAACCAATATTCGATTAACACCCTTCGAATAACCAATATTCGATAACTCTTTTTCGAATAACCAATATTCAATAACTCCCTTCTTCGAATAAACTATATTCGATTAACTCTATTTGATTACAAATGCTTCCTTTTCTATTTGTTTATACAAATATTTCCATTTCTATTTGTTTATACAAATATTCCCTTTTCTATTTGTTTATTTAACAAATAAATATTTCCTTTTCAATTCTATTTATTTAATAAATAAATATTTCCTTTTCAATTTTATTTGTAAATGTTTTACAAATATTTCCCTTTCTATTTTATTTGTAAATGTTTACAAATATTTCTCTTTCTATTTACACTTTAAAAATTCTCTTTTTACATTCTAGTATTTCTTATGGTAATTTACATACCCTATAACAATGATCAATATTATCAAACACACATAATCAACAGAAGATTATATATCACAACATATATTTCTATATATGAAAAACAGCAAAATAAATGTGGAGGAATCCAGTTGGATTCCTCCGACCTGTTTCCCTGCATCCACAGATGTTTAACAATACAATTAACATCCATTTCATTTCACTATGAAATATTCTACTAAATAGAATCAATTTATATATATATATATATATATATATGTGTGTGTGTGTGTGTGTGTGTATGTATAACTCGATCTACAATTTCAACCAACTACTTAGCAGTTCAACCAAACAGTCAATACACAGCAATCAATCATCATTTATCAGTTCTAGATATACGTTATAAAAATATGAACTGATAGAGTTGGTGAGTTTTACTCACATTGGACAGTTATCGTTAAATAACGATTAACTATCTTTGATTCACATGGACGTTTTATTTTGCAATAAACCGTAATGATGTGACAACCCGAAAATCTGGGCCAGTTTAAAATTTTTATTTTGACAATTTTAGTGAATTTTGATTATTTAAAATAGATTATTTTAAATAATATCGACGAGAAATTTATTTTGAATATAAATCGAACGTATATATTATATAGTTCATCGTTAGAATATAAATATTTATTTTAAATTATAAAAGGAATTGGAAATGGCGCGGTAGTTCGATAATTCGATTTCAAACTTCAAATGAATGTACCGGGTGCAAAATAAGCCGGATTTTAGCGAAACAAAAATTAATAGAATCTATTTGAGAATATCTTTCCAATGAATCCAAAAAATAAAAATTTCATAGCGTGGATAAAAAGTTATGTCCAGTTGAAATTTCTGAATAGTCGCTATGGAATTTAGGCCCTTAAAAATGGAAATTTTGCAAACGACCTCGGATTTCGACGAAACCACTTTTGTTTGATCCGGGATGTAAAGTTATTGCTAGGTTTCAAATTTCATAATTTTTCGAATCAGTATGTGAGCGTGGCAAAGGAAAACACGTTTGACCAGTTTTAGTTGATTTTAATCGACTGGAAAATGGCCATTTTTCAAACGATCTCAGAATTCGACGAAACTAGTTTTGTTAGGACCGTATCATCAATACGAAGCTAGAAAATATTTTTCGGGAATTTTTCAAGTTAGTATGTGACCCCAGTAAATTGAAATGCGCGTTCAAATTCAATATATAGAGTTATATGTTGATTTTGACGAAATCTGATTGTAACGATCGAATCATCCTACGATACATATCCCATTGTGTTCGGAATGGGGGTATTTAGCTTGGCGTGACAGTCGTTGGGCCTCGATTGGTGTTCGAATGTAAAGTCAACTTTTAAGTAAATTAAATAATATTAAATAATATATATATATATTTTAATTCCTTCCTCTTATCTCTCCTTCACCCCCGTTTATTCTTCAAACCAGATCTGAAACAATAAAAAAAAAGAAAAAAAGAAAATCGCACGCTCCTCCCCGTCAGCCTCCCACCGCCGGCGATGACGCCCTCCGCCTCTCGCCTCCGGTAAGGACCAGCGCCCCCCCCAAACTCGATCCTCTCCCTCTCGAGTGAAGGCCGCACCCACCCCATGACCAAATCCGCCCAACCGCGCCACCGCGCGACACGCCCACCCTCCTCCTCTACCTAGACCGCCGCCCATCGCTTCAGACCCCCTTACCCTATGCGCCCATCGCTTCAGACCCCCCCTTACCCAATGCGCCACCGCGATCGAAGACCCCCCCTCCCCCAACTAACGCACCAGCAATTCCCCACACCACTGTAAGCCTTTTTAATTTATAATGTATAAATTCTTTGATTTTTCATGAATGAATTCTTAGATTTTAAATAATATAAACAAAGGCTTGATAAATATAGTTAAAGATTTGATTTTTTATTTTGTTTAGAGATCCGATTTTTCTTTGTTTGAAAAACTGATTTTTTTTTTCTTAGTTGTTAAAATAGAAAAGATTAGATTTTTGAAATGGAAAAAGGTGAAATCTTCATGTAGAGAATAGCGTGTAAAAATGGAATTTTTTTTAATCTATATAGTAGCGGTGTGAAAATAGAATTTTTATCCATATAGCGTGATTATAAAAATTCGATTTTTATATATTGAATAGCAAAGTAAAAATTCGATTTTTATATATTGAATAGCAAAGTAAAAATTCGATTTTTATATATTGAATAGCATAGCAAAAATTCGATTTTTATATATTGAATAGCATAGTAAAAATTCGATTTTTATATATTGAATAGCATAGTAAAAATTCGATTTTTATATATTGAATAGCATAGTAAAAATTCGATTTTTATATATTGAATAGCATAGTAAAAATTCGATTTTTATATATTGAACAGCGAAGTAAAAATTCGATTTTTATATATTGAATAACGAAGTAAAAATTCGATTTTTATGTATTGAATAGTAAAGTAAAAAATTCGATTTTTACATATGTAGTGAATACAGGCAGTGAAAAGTGACAAGAGGCAGAACGACGAAGATTTCTACCTAAGAAGAGTCGTGGCGTTGGATTAGCTATCTGTGAGAATTTCTCACTCTTTGATTTAATTTTCTAGTTATATATATATATATACTAGGATGCAGACGGTGTTTAGTAGCACCCGACACCCGTCATCCACAGACCATGGACGGCTTGTATGCTTGTTTGATTTTGATGTGTAGTTGATTGTGTGATGTGATGTGAAATGAAATAAAATATTTATATGGTTGAAATAAAATATTTATATGGTTGAAATAAAATATTTTATGGTGGAAAATATTTTATAGTTAAAAATAGAATTTTTAACGTGTATATGAAACGAAATAAATATTTATAAACAAATCGGAGATTTGTTTATATACACTGATTTGATTGATATTGATTGGGACGATAAATTTTACACATCGTCCAACTGCACAAATAAAATCTGTGTTTGATTGTTTGAAACCCTACACGGGTATTGGGATGATATATGACATACACTAGTCCCAATAATTAGTTGTATGTCGATCGATTGATTGACAGACTGTTATAAGCGTTAGATATTTATATTTGATGCTTATACAGTGTAGAATGCACTTTGGATGATGGTTGATTATTGGTCATCGTTGATATATACATGTGTTGAAAAAAATCCATATAATTAACATTATATGGTAATTGTTTGGGCCTCATTCCAGTTTTGAAAATGAATAAAAATGAATTCGAATTGAAATTGAAATTGAATTGAAATGAATTCAAATTGAAAATGAATAGAAATGATTTCAAATTGAAATTGAATAGAAATGAATTCGAATTCAAATTGAAATTGAATTGAAATGAATTCAAATTGAAATTGAATAGAAATGAATTTGAATTGAAATTGAAATTGAATTGAAATCAAATTGAAAATGAATAGAAATGAATTCAAATTTAAATTGAATTGAATTAAAAACGAATTGAATTTAAATGAATTCAAATTGAAAATGAATAGAAATGAATTCAAATTGAAATTGAATTGAATTGAAAACGAATTGAAATTGAATTAAATCAATTCGAAATGAAAAGAAAATGAATTGATGTTGGAAAATTCGATTTTGATTTGAAGTTGAAATAGAAGTTGAAATCGTTTTGAAAACGAATTTAAAACAATTTATAAAATACGTTTTAAAGGAAATCGACGAAGTATATATTATATACATTATATATATAATATAATGGCCTGAATAGAACGCGCCACGCCGCGGCAGTTCGCGAATTTCGACCATTGAATTCGAATGGACATTGCGGGAGATCCGACCGTCGGATTCTCCTAAAACCGGAACTGTTGGGTTCGTATCGAAAAGAGCTTTCTAACGAATATTAGAAATTAGAAGTCTAACGGTTGGATTTGGAATTATGTCCAAATCAAATTTGAAAAAGGTCGCTGTAATTGCAGTTCGATGGCCATTGGTGGAAATCGACTATACGGGCCTTGATAAGATTATTAAAAATAGTAATAATTTGTGTAAAATCATAAGAAATGATTTGTGAAGAATTGGGATGAAAAACTCCATATTTGAAAAGATAAAAAATAGATTTTTATCGAAATGAACTAGTTTTGAACTAGAATAGCAATTTATTTATTTTTAAAATAAATAAATTGGATTTGAAATGGTTTTGAAAATAACCAGAACTTCCAATAATTGCATTGGAATGGATTTGAATCGAAATTGTCTTCGGAATATTTCGATGTTGGATTCGTGATTATACAAATGTTGTTATGGAAATTTGAAAGATATAGATATATATATCGTTATTTCCAATACGATATCTGTTGGTCGTAGAATCTGATATTGAATATAAGCCGATATATTTTCTATTCAGAACCTTGTATTTAATATCAAATGTGATTTGGGTTTATCGTGAATGGTGTCTTGATTAACACTGTTCTTGAACCCAGTTGAGAAAAGATTAAATCTTTTTAGTTAGATTTAATGAAGTGTACCAATTAAATAATATTTAATTGGAATTGAATTGATATTGATTTTTGGGTTTATCCTGAACAATGTTATAAATAACACTATTCTTTAACCCGATAATTAATGTGATGTGATTTTGGGTTTATCGTGAACCGTGTTTTAAATGACACTGATTCTTTAACCCAGTCACAGATTAAAACTAAGTGCAGTTTTAATGAATCTTTAATTAGATTGAAATAATCGAGAATGGAGTATCACCAGTTTTGCTCCAGGCGTTAGTTAAATCTCTAATTAGATTTGAACATGAAATGGTAATTGAATTTACCGATAACACCGTGGTGTTAGATATGAAGTAAGACCCGTTTTACTTCATGGGATGAATAGGTTGGGATTAGGAAATTAAAACCAATGATTACTTCGGTAAGGTTCATTAATCTCGACTAGTTGAATCTAAATTCAAAAGGAGATTAGAGAATAAATTCAAGGAATTTATCTTGGACAAAATTAATGGGAACCTTTCCCTATGAATGTGAAATTTAGAAACTAACTGTCAGTTAGCCAAGCAGAATGGTTTTCTGGATATTGATCTGATGTTGGCTTCGGCCTTCGGGGTTAATATTTGGGGAATTATTCTCTTGATTAATTTACGGTTAGTGACTGATGAATTGGAATGAGGCGTATGTTGTGTTTGTGTAACACTTATTTAAAATAATACGGGAGTTATTCGGAAAGACCGGGTATATCCCATTCTGAATAACTGATTCGACGTGGTGTCGAAGATGAAGACGGTGGTCGAAGACCTGAGGTCTTCACGTCGTTTGGGTGGTTACTGATGATCTTGATTGGTATGTACACCTAAGAAGATGGAAACAGTTGGTGATTGTCCAGACGTACTTGGAGATCGATGGATATGCGGGGCACTAGGTGCCTCCGGTTTCGTTCAGACCCAGAACGAACTTGTAAATGGACGGTGTGTATGACATTGGAATTTAGTCTGTGTGGTTGATTTCTATTAAATATATATCTGTTTGGCGGCGGAGAATTTATTCTCTTGCTTAACGCCCTTCTCTGAGACGTACGAGCTCAGGGGTTATATACTGATGGATATCAAACGCATTAAGTGAATTGCCTGTGTGGCATGCCTAAGATGCAAATGATCAAGGCTTCTGTTGAAAAGAAAAGTCCTGTGGTTGAATCCACATCGGTGGACCGGCCCTGTCGCTCCAAGGCTTGACTGAGTACTTGCCTGAGGCTAGGGCTAGAGAGTCTCGAATCGGTTGAGGACTATCTTTTGCCTCGGTTCACAGACGGAAATCCAATTTCCAAATACGTGACATTGCGGTTTTAATTGTAGAACTAGTATGGCGACATGATATATGGTACCCATGCCGCCTATGATTGATACTTATGATTTGAAGTTGTTTTATACACTATGACTTATAATAGTATCAAATGATTTGTTTTAAACGTATCAAGCATTCTTTGGCTGTTATAAGGGAAAACCCTATCCCCCGGCTTGCGTTGCATTGTGTGATAGGACCTGGGTCTTATAACAGCTTCATTTTTCTTTATTTAGCATTGCGCTGTTTGTTTTATGCACTGGTATCCTTGGGAGGAAACCCGTTCCGTGTTATACGGCGTGGTCCCTTGACTTATCTAACTTTGAAATAAAGACTAATAACTGTTTTAGTTCTCACACCAGTCACATGACTGACCTAGAGTTTATTGTTTTTAACCTAAACTCTGGGTGCCCTTATTTTGACACGGGCAGCTAGTAGTTTTGGTTTTGCAGATTTATATTCACAGGATACTGGTTTACAGCTGGAACGATATCCGGAAAGCTTTGTATCCGTATATCTCCTTCTAGTTGTGTTTTGTATTATTTTCCGCTGCTATGCAATTTATTGTAATCTCTGATATTTCTGTGTAATATTTATTTGTTTATACTCTGTATATTCTTGTAATCTGATGCATTGTTGTAATATACAATGAAATGTTCTTCCGTCTGCGTTCTGTTGTAGCTTGTTCTCGAACTATCCGCTCTTTCCTTTACGGGGAAGTTACGGGTTTTCACAGTTGGTATCTGAGCTTTGGTTTACAAAGCTCAGAGAACAAGACACATTAGAACCATACGAAAGAATTCATCAGATATTGGATTAGTAATATCCAATTAGAATGACTCGTTAGAGATGGGATCAGTAGTATCCTAGAACGAGTGTGAAGAGTATATTTTTGAAAGTAAAAGCAATTTTTGTTTTGAAAATTTAAATCAATTATTCGTATTTGATTATTTATTTGTATTGATTTGGACAGTCCAGTATATAAAGATTTTGCATATACGCCTTGCAAACGTGTATTTGAAGTTTTAATATACTGGGTAGATATAGAATTACACTCTAATCGCCCGGAGATGATTTTGATGATGGAGCTCCATCATTAGAATTTATGTTCGTGTGACGAAAGTGGGATTTCTATATATTTCCAATTGACTAGTGTGAGAACCAAAGCTATATAGGATTTATTGTTTTGATTTGGCATCAAAAATGTGATTTTTGACTATATACCAAAGTTATGAATTTCAAAAGCTAATCAACTAATTGATTGATGGTTGTGTTGTTGATTATTGGTTGATTAATTAAAATTTGTATTATATAGCCAATTTGATCAAATAGTGAATTGTATTGAAAATTAGTCGCATTTGCTTGCATATACTTGTACTTACATTGAACAGGTCATAGCAAGGAGGTTAGAGCAGAGAATAAAATTTGTTTGCCCGACAAATAGGTACATGTTTACTATAATTTACTGTTTTGTTTGGGTGATGATGATTTTATGAGCCTATTGGCTAGCCGCTTGGCTTTTTCTTTTTGAGATCAAAAGGCCTATATGGAAATTTCGGGATTTTCCCGTGGCTCCCGGTGCAGGGGAGGTTATGGCGAAATTTTTCGAAAATTTAGGGTGTTAGACAAATTTTTGAAGAATTTGAAAATTCTCAGAAACTGAAAAGTTGTAGAATGGAAGCCAGACCGAACGTAGAGTTGACTGATCAAACCACTTTCGACTTTATTCCTTTTCGGGGACGAAAAGTTTTAAGTGGGGGAGATTGTAACAACCCGAAAATCTGGGCCCGTTTAAAATTTTTATTTTGACAATTTTAGCGAATTTTGATTATTTAAAATAGATTATTTTAAATAATATCGACGATAATTTTTTTTAATATAAATCGAACGTATATATTATATAGTTCGTCGTTAGAATATAAATATTTATTTTAATTTATGAAAGGAATTGGAAATGGCGCGGTAGTTCGATAATTCGATTTCAAACTTCAAATGAATGTACCGGGTGCAAAATAAGCTGGATTTTAGCGAAACAAAAAATAATAGAATCTATTTGAGAATATCTTTCCAACGAATCCAAAAAATCAAAATTTCATAGCGGGGATAAAAAGTTATGTCCAGTTGAAATTTCTGAATAGTCGCTATGGAATTCAGGCCCTTAAAAATGGAAATTTTGCAAACGACCTCGGATTTCGACGAAACCAATTTTGTTGGATTCGGGATGTAAAGTTATTGCTAGGTTTCAAATTTCATAATTTTTCGAATCAATATGTGAGCGTGGCAAAGGAAAATGCGTTTGACCAGTTTCAGTTGATTTTAATCGACTGGAAAATGGCCATTTTTCAAACGATCTTAGAATTCGACGAAACTAGTTTTGTTAGGACCGTGTCGTCAATACGAAGCTAGAAAATATTTTTCGGGAATTTTTCGAGTTAGTATGTGACCCCAGTAAATTGAAATGCGCGATCAAATTCAATATATAGAGTTATATGTTGATTTTGACGAAATCTGATTGTAACGATCGAATCAGCCTACGATACATATCCCATTGTGTTCGGAATGGGGGTATTTAGCTAGGGGCGACAGTCGTTGGGCCTCGATTGGTGTTCGAATGTAAAGTCAACTTTTAAGTAAATTAAATAATATATATATATATATATATATATATATATATTAATTCCTTCCTCTTTCCCTCTTATCTCTCCTCCTCCCCCGGTTATTCTTCAAATTAGATCTGAAACAATAAAAAAAAATTCCCGCGCTCCTCCCCGTCAGCCTCCCACCGCCGGCGATGACGCCCTCCGCCTCCGGTAAGGACCAGCCCCCCCTCCAAACTCGATCCTCTCCCTCTCGACTGAAGGCCGCACCCACCCCATGACCAAATCCGCCCAACCGCGCCACCGCACGACACGCCCCCCTCCTCCTCTGCCTAGACCGCCGCCCATCGCTTCAGACCCCCCTTACCCTATGCTCCCATCGCTTCAGACCCCACTACCCTATGCGCCACCGCGATCGAAGACCCCCCCCCCCAACTGACGCACCAGCAATGCCCCACACCACTGTAAGCCTTTTTAATTTATAATGTATAAATTCTTTGATTTTTCATGAATGAATTCTTAGATTTTAAATAATATAAACAAAGGCTTGATAAATATAGTTAAAGATTTGATTTTTTATTTTGTTTAGAGATCCGATTTTTCTTTGTTTGAAAAACTGATTTTTTTTCTTAGTTATTAAAATAGAAAAGATTAGATTTTTGAAATGGAAAAAGGCGAAATCTTTATGTAGAGGATAGCGTGTAAAAATGGAATTTTTTTTATCTATATAGCAGCGGTGTGAAAATAGAATTTTTATCCATATAGCGTGATTATAAAAATTCGATTTTTATATATTGAATAGCAAAGTAAAAATTCGATTTTTATATATTGAATAGCAAAGTAAAAATTCGATTTTTATATATTGAATAGCATAGTAAAAATTTGATTTCTATATATTGAATAGCATAGTAAAAATTCGATTTTTATATATTGAATAGCATAGTAAAAATTCGATTTTTATATATTGAATAGCATAGTAAAAATTCGATTTTTATATATTGAATAGCATAGTAAAAATTCGATTTTTATATATTGAATAGCGAAGTAAAAATTCGATTTTTATATATTGAATAACGAAGTAAAAATTCGATTTTTATGTATTGAATAGTAAAGTAAAAATTCGATTTTTACATATGTAGTGAATACTTGCAGTGAAAAGTTACAAGAGGCAGAACGACGAAGATTTCTACCTAAGAATAGTCGTGGCGTTGGATTAGCTATCTGTGAGAATTTCTCACTCTTTGATTTAATTTTCTAGTTATATATATATATATATATATATATATATATATATATATATATACTAGGATGCAGACGGTGTTTAGTAGCACCCGACACCCGTCGTCCACAGACCATGGACGGCTTGTATGCTTGTTTGATTTTGATGTGTAGTTGATTGTGTGATGTGAAATGAAATAAAATATTTATATAGTTGAAATAAAATATTTTATGGTGGAAAATATTTTATAGTTAAAAATAGAATTTTTAACGTGTATATGAAATGAAATAAATATTTAAAAACAAATCGGAGATTTGTTTATATACACTGATTTGATTGATATTGATTGGGACGATAAATTTTACACATCGCCCAACTGCACAAATAAAATCTGTGTTTGATTGTTTGAAACCCTACACGGGTATTGGGATGATATATGACATACACTAGTCCCAATAATTAGCTATATGTCGATCGATTAATTGACAGACTGTTATAAGCGTTAGATATTTATATTTGATGCTTATACAGTGTAGAATGCACTTTGGATGATGGTTGATTATTGGTCATCGTTGATATATACATGTGTTGAAAAAAATCCATATAATTAACATTATATGGTAATTGTTTGGGCCTCATTCCAGTTTTGAAAATGAATAGAAATGAATTCGAATTGAAATTGAAATTGAATTGAAATGAATTCAAATTGAAAATGAATAGAAATGAATTCAAATTGAAATTGAATAGAAATGAATTCGAATTCAAATTGAAATTGAATTGAAATGAATTCAAATTGAAATCGAATAGAAATGAATTCGAATTGAAATTGAAATTGAATTGAAATGAATTCAAATTGAAAATGAATAGAAATGAATTCAAATTGAAATTGAATTGAAAACGAATTGAATTGAAATGAATTCAAATTGAAAATGAATAGAAATGAATTCAAATTGAAATTGAATTGAAAACGAATTGAAATTGAATTAAATCAATTCGAAATGAAAAGAAAATGAATTTATGTTGGAAAATTCGATTTTGATTTGAAGTTGAAATAGAAGTTGAAATCGTTTTGAAAACGAATTTAAAACGATTTATAAAATACGTTTTAAAAGGAAATCGACGAAGTATATATTATATATATTATATATATATATATAATATAATGGCCTGAATAGAAAGCGCCGCGCCACGGCAGTTCGCGAATTTCGACCATTGACTTCGAATGGACATTGCGGGAGATCCGACTGTCGGATTCTCCTAAAACTGGAACCGTTGGGTTCGTATCAAAAAGAGATTTCTAACGAATATTAGAAATTAGAAATCTAACGGTTGGATTTGGAATTATGTCCAAATCAAATTTGAAAAAGGTCGCTGTAAGTGCAGTTCAATGGCCATTGGTGGAAATCGACTGTACGGGCCTTGATAAAATTATTAAAAATAGTAATAATTTGTGTAAAATCATAAGAAATGATTTGTGAAGAATTGGGATGAAAAACTCCATATTTGAAAAGATAAAAATAGATTTTTATCGAAATGAACTAGTTTTGAACTAGAATAGTAATTTATTTATTTTTAAAATAAATAAATTGGATTTGAAATGGTTTTGAAAATAACCAGAACTTCCAATAATTGCATTGGAATGGATTTGAATCGAAATTGTCTTCGGAATATTTCGATGTTGGATTTCGTGATTATACGGATGTTGTTATGGAAATTTGAAAGATATAGATATATATATCGTTATTTCCAATACGATATATGTTGGTCGTAGAATCTGATATTGAATATAAGCCGATATATTTTCTATTCAGAACCTTGTATTTAATATCAAATGTGATTTGGGTTTGTCGTGAATGGTGTCTTGATTAACACTGTTCTTGAACCCAGTTGAGAAAAGATTAAATCTTTTTAGTTAGATTTAATGAAGTGTACCAATTAAATAATATTTAATTGGAATTGAATTGATATTGATTTTTGGGTTTATCTTGAACAGTGTTTTAAATAACACTTGTTCTTTAACCCGATAATTAATGTGATGTGATTTTGGGTTTATCGTGAACCGTGTTTTAAATGACACTGATTCTTTAACCCAGTCACAGATTAAAACTAAGTGTAGTTTTAATGAATCTTTAATTAGATTGAAATAATCGAGAATGGAGTATCACCAGTTTTGCTCCAGGTGTTAGTTAAATCTCTAATTAGATTTGAACGTGAAATGTTAATTGAATTTACCGATAACACCGTGGTGTTAGATATGAAGTAAGACCCGTTTTACTTCATGGGATGAATAGGTTGGGATTGGGAAATTAAAACCAATGATTACTTCGGTAAGGTTCGTTAATCTCGACTAGTTGAATCGAAATTCAAAAGGAGATTAGAGAATAAATTGAAGGAATTTATCTTGGATAAAATTAACGGGAACCTTTCCCTATGAATGTGAAATTTAGAAACTAACTATCGGTTAGCCAAGCAGAATGGTTTTCTGGATATTGATCTGATGTTGGTTTCGGCCTTCGGGGTTAATATTTGGGAATTATTCTCTTGATTAATTTACGGTTAGTGACTACTGAATTGGAATGAGGCGTATGTTGTGTTTGTGTAACACTTATTTAAAATAATACGTGAGTTATTCGGAAAGACCGGCTTTATCCCATTCTGAATAACTGATTCGAGGTGGTGTCGAAGATGAAGACGGTGGTCGAAGATCAGAGGTCTTCACGTCGTTTGGGTGGTTACTGATGATCTTGATTGGGATGTACACCCAAGAAGATGGAAACAGTTTGTGATTGTCCAGACGTACTTGGAGATCGATGGATATGCGGGGCACTAGGTGCCTCCGGTTTCGTTCAGACCCAGAACGAACTTGTAAATGGACGGTGTGTCTGACATTGGATTTTAGTCTGTGTGGTTGATTTCTATTAATTGTATATCTGTTTGGCGGCGGAGAATTTATTCTCTTGCTTAACGCCCTTCTCTGAGACGTACGAGCTCAGGGGTTATATACTGATGGATATCAAACGCATAGAGTGAATTGCCTATGTGGCATGCCTAAGATGCAAATGATCAAGGCTTCTGTTGAAAAGCAAAGTCCTGTGGTTGATAATCAAAGCACCGCCTGTGTGGCATAGCTTTGTGTAACGTGAATTCGCGAGCCTCACACCCCGGTTGTGAACCAAAAACGGGAGAAGGACCTCAGGGAGGGCATGCGTTTCTTTCTAGCTAGGGTGGTGTCAGTGACCCACCAGCCCTGACATTTATATACTTTTCACCTGTGTGGTTGTTGCTATTGTGAGGCGCCTCGGTTAGATCGGACGATCCGGGTCCGATGGAGCCATTCGTTGGCTCATTTACGCCCCCAAAGGGCGGGGAAATGCAGTGTTCAGGATTTAAGTTTAATCCACATCGGTGGACCGGCCCTCTCGCTCCAAGGCTTGACTGAGTACTTGCCTGAGGCTCGGGCTAGAGAGTCTCAAATCGGCTGAGGACTATCTTTTGCCTCGGTTCACAGACGGAAATCCAATTTCCATATACGTGACATTGCGGTTTTAATTGTAGAACTAGTATGGCGACATGATATATGGTACCCATGCCGCCTATGATTGATACTTATGATTTGAAGTTGTTTTATACACTATGCACTTATAATAGTATCAAATGATTTGTTTTAAACGTATCAAGCATTCTTTGGCTGTTATAAGGGAAAACCCTATCCCCCGGCTTGCGTTTCATTGTGTGATAGGACCTGGGTCTTATAACAGCTTCATTTTTCTTTATTTAGCATTGCGCTGTTTGTTTTATGCACTGGTATCCTTGGGAGGAAACCCGTTCCGTGTTATACGGCGTGGTCCCTTGATTTATCTAACTTTGAAATAAAGACTAATAACTGTTTTAGTTCTCACACCAGTCACATGACTGACCTGGAGTTTATTGTTTTTAACCTAAACTCTAGGTGCCCTTATTTTGACACGGGCAGCTAGTAGTTTTGGTTTTGCAGATTTATATTCACAGGATCCTAGTTTACAGCTGGAACGATATCCAAAAAGCTTTGTATCCGTATATCTCCTTCTAGTTGTGTTTTGTATTATTTTCCGCTGCTATGTAATTTATTGTAATCTCTGATATTTCTGTGTAATATTTATTTGTTTATACTATGTATATTCTTGTAATCTGATGCATTGTTGTAATATACAATGAAATGTTCTTCCGTCTGCGTTCTGTTGTGGCTTGTTCTCGAACTATCCGCTCTTTCCTTTACGGGGAAGTTACGGGTTTTCACAAATGAGCTCCAATTCACTCCCCGTCTGTTCCGTTGCATAGCTATCATCCATACGATCCCAACGGATCTTGTTTTGCTGAATTTCGATAGCATACGCATAAGATAGGATATTTTAAACTTAATACACTATTTTATTTTGAATTTAAGCTTAATTAAATTAATGATAGGCTTTACCCATAGAAGCCGGCCCAAACAAATTAATCCTATTTCCCATCAAGTCCTTCTCCGACTCCAGATATACGCCACTCCTTCAACACCATGACCGAACTTGACATCACCATAACCATCTCTCCGTACCATATAACTTCATGAATCTCCAAACTTAAACTCCATCCAACTCCTCTCGACATTCTCTGCTCCTCCTTTCCAACCAAGCATCACCACATTCGAACTCAAAGGCTTCCTTCAAATTGCGTTACCAGTTCGAACTTCACTGCAGCAAAACCAAGTTTGATTGTCAACCACCCTCCTCCTTCTAGTTAAAAATCAAACTAAAAATATGGTGATAACCCTCGTCAAAAACTCTATCCCTCCATCCCATTTTCACTCAATTGGAACTGATCTTCATGGTTGTGGCTCCCAGCATCCAACGCGCAATAACAGTAAAAGTATCGAACTTTTATATCACAAAATTGCTCATATTTTCGATAGTCGAAGCCATATTCAACCACAAACCTAATAACAATCTCCAGCCGATCACCATCGTACCATAAATCCAGAATCTCAAAAACCCTAGGTCACCGAACAAAAAGGCAGCGATGGAGAAATGTGTCGAACCCCAAACAGCTGATAGCAGATTGAAGCCCGAAATTTATCGAGGCTAATGAATCCTACTTAGTTCGATTTCAAAAGGTTTTGGATTTATTGCGATTTTCTGAAGGTCTTGTTTTTCCTTTTTAGAGTGACGGCTTAAAGAGGCATTGACCAAAGAATGAATTTTGTTTAGATTTAGGGAAGGTTAGACGATATTTATAGCAGTTCAAAAATTTATTTTAATCAATTTTATATTCAGATGTAACTAATCATTGTTCGTATTTATTGTTTAAAAATTTCTATAATCACATACAATATCTGAATTTGATGAAAATGGACATACAGCTAGAGTTCGTCATTACGGACCCAACGAAACTGGTTTCATCGAATTCCGACTCCGTTTGCTCACACAGCGTATTTTTAACCATCAAAATACTAACTGTTTTTTACATAAAAAATCCGTATGGTCACACACAGACCCCAAAAATCACGAAAATTGAAATCTTGCAATAATTTAATATTGCGGATCCAACAAAATTAGTTTCGTCAAAAACGGAGGTCATTTGCAAAATTAGTTATTTTTAAAGCTCTAAATAACCCATTTAAATATATAAATATATTTAAAAATAATTAAATTAAATATAAATAAATTTATATTATCATATATATTCACAATAGAATATCATACATCTCCAATTGGATTCATAACTCGACATTTCAAAATCCCAGATTAAATCGATATTCAATTTATAATAAAAATCCTTTTATAATATAAATAAATCGTTATAAATTATAAAGGAATTCCATAGCGACATTTTGAAAATTTGATTTGGACATAACTCAAGATCTGCACGATGAAATCTCGATTTTTCTCTTCCATTAGAAAAATATACTTCACCAGCTCCGAACGTTTCTTGTTTCACGGAAATCCGATTTAAAACGGATTCTATATATTTAATTGAAGTTTGAATTGCCGAATTACGAACTACAGCGCCATTTCGAGCTCGATTATAATTATAATATAATTATACGTTCAAACTTCATTTAAATAATATATTCGTTATTATAATTCAAATCTAAACTAAATTATATCTTAGAAATAATCTAATTCATAGAATATTGTGAATTCAACTATTTTCGATTATTACATAATTAAATATATTATTCTGTTATTTATATTAATTAATTATTCAATATAATTTAATTAAACAACCATTAAATTCCATAAATCACTATTTAAATGATTAAATCAATTAATTATAGTACCGTAACAATATGGGTCGTTACATTCTTCCCCCCTTAAAATAATTTTGTCCTCGAAATTGCTAAGGTAGAAAACAAACTCCACCAACTAGGTTAAAATTATTTCTTCACCTCTTGACTTCAGTTTCAACTGAACCAATTAATTCCAATAAAAATATTAATTTATTTCTATTGACGAAAATTTTCAAAAATCCTGAAAATTTTCTAATACCCGCCAGCGCCTCCTTTGTACGGCTCAATCGGTACAACTCGTCTCTCTAGGCCTTTTTCAACCCAAAAGAAAATCAAACAGCCAAGCGGCTTGCCAATTCAGCTCATAAAAACCTCATACCCAATATAAATATAAACTGGTACCTTTTTGTCGGGCATATCAATACATCCTTTCCATGTGTTACCAATTCTGCATATACCAATGTCATCCCAATCATTCAGTTATACCCAAGCCAAATTCTGTTCTTAACTCAGATTCCATTTTTAATTTCAACTCTTAACTTACCAGTCAAATTCCATTGCGGATTATCTCTAATCCAATCTTATTCGATACTTTCTATCTCAATTCATTTTCCACTTAACTGGTTTCAATTCAATTTCAATTTCTATTTTCTTTTACAAATTCTAATTTAATTTGTTTTAATTCAAACAATCTTCCCTAGGGAATTTCAAACAGTTTAGCTTTTCTTAAACCAGATATCCCTTTCCAGGATTCAAAACAACTTGCTTTTCACAGAACAATTCAAAAACAAAATCCTTGGTAGTAATCCATCGTTTAACAACTCGAAAATGACACTGATGATGTGGCCATTATCATCAGGGTTATTTTCTGGCTTATCGAAGTGAGTTCAATACTATAACAATTTTCAAAAATCATATTTAAACACATCGATTTTGAAATAATTTTCAAAATATCCTTCACAATGCCTGTAACTAATTTAAAATCTCCCAGGATTTAAAATTTTTCATATACTTAATCCAAATCCACTTACAACACTTTTCATGTTTTCGGAATTTTAATTCGAATTCATATTAACTTTATCTGATTTCATATGTTTCTCTTATATGATTTCTGATTGGCTATTTACATAACCATTTCACATTTTATAATCTTATTCGATTATAATCATAACCAACACATCCAATATATTATAATCATTCCAATAAAAATCCTTTATATCAAAAATATATTTTGGTAAAATTATTTCATTTACCATATTTTCAAAACATACCGTGTCGGTTCATCGTATTCGAGTGTTTAGAAACCCCTACCGATACAGTGGATCAAACTGATCGACCGGAACTCATAAACAACTCAACCAACAAATCTTCATAATATAAAATCATTTTATATCAAATAACAAATACACGCTCATATATATACAGTCAAACTCAATCTAGGGTAGTGTTAACCCTATCTCTACGGAGTTACGCCACAGAGCCAAGGTAATTACTTAACCTTAAGCTCTGATACCAACTGTAGGACCCGGGTTTATTTGTGATCCTGGATATCGGCATACAACAATATGTCGACTATTCAAGCATCGGAAACACCGGATAGTCCATGAAAGAAATTAGAGGGTGAGAATAGATAAGATAGAAATTTAAAATAGAAGAAGAAGAAGAAGAACATACAACATCAGAGTAGTATGAATCTCACAGCGGAACGAACAACATATAATAGATAACATATCTTTGAAATAAAATCAGTATATGTATACGGTAACATTATCAGAGTACAAAACTTACAACACAGCGGAATAAACAATAGCTATATAATCCTGAAGCCTCCTGCTCTAAGCTCTCCAAGTATATCAGTAAAATCCTGACTACTTGACTGCTCGTACAAAATTGGGCACCCAAGAGTTTAGGGAAAACAAAACAAAATAAACTCTGGGTCAGTCATGGGACTGATGTGAGTAAAACAATTTAAAATAGTTTGAGCAATAAAATGATATCTCATAAGACCACGCCGTATAACGGAACGGGTTTTTCCCTTATGAGAATCCAAATCAATTTGATTTAACTTACAAATCATTTTGAAAGAAACAATTATCTTTTATATCAAAACTCTTTTGATATTATAATAGTGTCTATCAACCACAATGTAATAATCATCTAGCAGAACGCTTTAATCTCACGTTCCACGTATATAGTATACAATCAAAACCGCGAGCACTTATTGGGTAATGGATTTCCAACTATGACAAGGTATGGAACCACCTTCCGCTAGTATACCTTTAGAGAGGAATACACTGGGTTCAACAAGAATATCTTGCAACCCGACCACACATGACCGACCACTCATTTCGCTTGAGTGTATCGAATGTATATCACCAACGGTTGGGATCAACAACCGTTTCCGGAAAGGGACAGCATCGAATAGATTAAATAAGTAAATGATACTCTAGATCAGGTGACAATACACCCTAATTGGAAGAAACCCACTTAGCCATGCTGCCTGCCCGATTTTTGTCATTTCCTGGTTGTAAGGCTAAAGGCCACGCTTATCTCTGACAGTTCACACATTTATTCACTTTGAATGTCACATCGTCATACCCGCCAAATCACAAATTGATTTCCCCAAAAATACAACGGGTATACAGCTAAGAGAAACGAATTCCTCCGCCACCAAACGTACATACGTTTGAAGAGATCAACTTACGTGATCCGTTAAATATACTCTATCAGACCTTCTTCCATACAGGTTATCCTGGGACTGGAC
Source organism: Allium sativum (assembly GCA_030737875.1). NCBI lineage: Eukaryota > Viridiplantae > Streptophyta > Magnoliopsida > Asparagales > Amaryllidaceae > Allium > Allium sativum. The sequence goes on from CM060926.1 coordinate 538,959,349, forward strand.
AAACCGAAGGCACTATTCTATAAACAGGACAGCCCTTGCATATTAAATTATCTTCATCATATTTGATCGCAACGCAAATGCCCATAAAGAGTGGTTTTCAGATAATGAATCTAATCCCGGTCTCTTCGTATTGACAACGAAAATGGTCAAAAACTTCGATAGTCGGTGATTTAACTATCAAAGAAAAACACGTGTGCAAACAGCGATATTATCCCCAAATGGAAATTATATCGATCAAACATCATTTAACATTTATCTCTTTAGTTCATTTTTCATCTCCTGTTTCCATATATGCAACATTTCCTACTTTCTAAATTTAGAAAATATACGTTATTAACATTGGGAAACATTTCCATTTCTTGTTTTCTATATTAGAAAACATTTCTGTTTCTTATTTGGAAAACATTTCCAAAACTCCTACATTTTGATTTAAACAGATGTTTAAATAAAACATCGTTATGCCAACTCAAAACATTACATTGATTAACTAATTTCACTTAACCAACCTTCACTATCAAACCTTAACCATTCTTTAGTTAAAAACGAAGCCAATCAATTTGGGGTACAACTACCTCTCAGACCTTAACTGAACAACATTTCTAACTTCGAAATAGACAAGGTTCACCTTTTAAACCTCTAATAACTTCCTTACATAACTCTCGGATTCTTTTTACGAATCCACTTCTTTTATAGAAATCCTTTGATTTTAACAATAGTGTTAAAATCCCATGCTTCTGAAATATAATAACTTCAATATAACTTTCATTTATTAATTTGGATAAATAAACAAATAAATAATTTATTAATAAATAAATAAATCTTGATTGAAAACGGAAAGTGAATAGTACTTTCCTGAATTCGATATAATCGAATTCAACATATAATTCTCTTTCGAATAATTTCTGTTCGATAACTCCTCTTGAATGATTTACATTCGATTAACTTTCTTCGAATGATTTACATTCTATTAACTCTCTTCGAATGACTTACATTCGATTAAATCTCTTCGAATGAACTATATTCGATAATCTTCTTTCTCGAATAAATTCTAACTCTAATCAATTAACTCTAATCGATTAACTCTAACTCTAATCAATTAACTCTAACTCTAATCGATTAACTCTAATTCGATTAACTCTAACTCTAATCGATTAACTATAACTCTAATCGATTAACTCTAATTCAATTAACTCTAACTCGATTAACTCTAATTCGACTAACTATAATTCAATTAACTCTATTCGAATAACTAATATTCGACTAACTCTTGTTCGATTAACTCTATTCAATTAACTCTAACTCGATTAACTCTAATCGATTAACTCTAACTCGATTGACTCTAATCGATGAACTCTTATCAATTAACTCTAACTCGATTAACTCTAGTCGATTAACTCTAACCGATTGACTCTAATCGGTTAACTCTAATCGATTAATTATAGCTCGATTAACTCTAATCGATTAACTCTAATTTGATTAACTCTAACTCGATTAACTCCTTTCAATTACTCTAACTCGATTAACTCTAATCGGTTAATTCTAACTCAATTAGCTTCAATCGATTAACTCTAATTTGATTAACTCTAACTCGATTAACTCTAATTCGACTAACTCTAATTCAATTAACTCTATTCGAATAACTAATATTCGACTAACTCTTGTTCGATTAACTCTATTTGATTAACTCTAACTCGATTAACTCTTATCGATTAACTCTAACTCGATTAACTCTAATCGATTAACTCTAATCGATTAACTCTTTTTGATTAACTCTAATTGATTAACTCTAATCGATTAACTCTATTTGATTAACTCTATTCAATTAACTCCTTTCGAATAAACTATATTCGATTTAACTCCTTTCTTTGAATAATCAATATTCGATTAGCCCCCTTCGAATAACCAATATTCGATAACTCTTTTTCGAATAACCAATATTCGATAACTCCTTTCTTCGAATAAACTATATTTGATTAAACTGTATTCGACTAACTCTATATGATTACAAATACTTCCTTTTCTATTTGTTTATACAAATATTTCCTTTTCTATTTGTTTATACAAATATTCCCTTTTCTATTTGTTTATTTAACAAATAAATATTTCCTTTTCAATTCTATTTATTTAACAAATAAATATTTCCTTTTCAATTTTATTTGTAAATGTTTTACAAATATTTCCGCTTCTATTTTATTTGTAAATGTTTACAAATATTTCTCTTTCTATTTACACTTTAAAAATTCTCTTTTTACATTCCAGTATTTCTTATGGTAATTTACATACCCTATAACAATGATCAATATCATCAAACACACATAATCAACAACAGATTATATATCATAACATATATTTCTATATATGAAAAACAGTAAAATAAATGTTGAGGAATCCAGTTGGATTCCTTCGACCTGTTTCCCTGCATCAGTAGATGTTAAACAATACAATTAACATCCATTTCATTTCATTATGAAATAATCTGTTAACAGAATCAATTTATATATATATATATATATATATATATATAACCAGATCTATAATTTCAACCAATTACTTAGCAGTTCAACCAAACAGTCAATACGCAGCAATCAATCATCATTTATCAGTTCTAAATATACGTTATAAAAATATGAACTGATAGAGTTGGTTAGTTTTACTCGCACTGCAAAGTTATCGTTAAATAACGATTAACTATCTTTGATTCACCTGGACGTTTTATTTTGCAATAAAACGTAATGAGCTCCAATTCACTCCCCGTCGGTTCCATTGCGTAGCTATCGTCCATACGATCCCAGCGGGTCTTGTTTCGCTGAATTTCGATAACTTACGGATAAGATAGGATATTTTAAACTTAATACACTATTTTATTTTGAATTTAAGATTAATTAGATTAATGATGGGCTTTACCCATTGGAGCCGGCCCAAACAAATAAAACCCGTTCCCCATCAACTCCTTCTCCCACTCCAGATATACGCCGCTCCTTCAACACCATGGCTGAACTTGACATCACCGTAACCATCTCTCCATACCACATAACTTCATGAATCTCCAAACTAAAACTCCATCCAACTCCTCTCGACATTCTCTGCTCCTCCTTTCCAACCAAGCACCACCACGTTCGAACTCAAAGGCTTCCTTCAAATCGCGTTACCAGTTTGAACTTCACAGCAGTGAAACCAAGTTTGATCGTCAACCACCCTCCTCCTTCTAGTTAAAAATCAAACTAAAAATATGGTGATAACCCTCATAAAAAACTCTATCCCTCCATCCCATTTTCACTCAATTCGAAGTGATCTTCATGGTCGTGACTCCCAGCATCCAAAGCGCAAGAACAGTAAAAGTAACAAACTTTTATATCACAAAATTACTCGTATTTTCGATAGATGAAGCCAAATTCAACCACAAACCTAACAAAAAACTCCAGCCGATCACCATCGCACCATAAGTCCAGAATTTTGAAAACCCTAGGTCACCGAACAAAAAGGCAGCGATGGAGAAATGTGTTGAACCCCAAACAGTTGATACTAGATTGAAGCTCGAAATTTATTGAGGCTAATGAATCCTACTTGGTTCGATTTCAACAAGTTTTGGATTTATTGTGATTTTCTGAAGATCTCATTTTTTCCTTTTTAGAGTGGCAGTTTAAAGAGGCATTGATCAAAGAATGAATTTTGTTCTGGTTTAGGAAAGGTTAGATGATATTTATAGCAGTGGGAAAATTTATTTTAATCAATTTTATATTCAGATGTAACCAATCGTTGTTCGTATTTATTGATTGAAAATCTCTATAATCACATACAATATCAGAATCTGATGAAAATGGACATACAGCTACAGTTCGTCATTACAGACCCAACGAAACTGGTTTCATCGAATTCCGACTTCGTTTTCTCACACATCGTATTTTGAACCATCAAAATACTGACTGTGTTTCACATTAAAAATCCGTACGGCCACACACTGACCCCAAAAATCGCGAAAATTGAAATCTAGCAATAATTTAATATTGCGGATCCAACAAAATTAGTTTCGTCGAAAACGGAGGTCGCTTGCAAAACTGGTTATTTTTAAAGCTCTAAATAACCCATTTAAATATATATATATTTATATTTAAAAATAATTAAATTAAATATAATTAAATTTATATTATCATATATATTCATAATAGAATATCATACAGATCCAATTGGATTCATAACTCGACATTTAAAAATCGCAGATTAAATCGATATTCAATTTATATTAAAAATCCATTTATAATATAAATAAATCGTTATAAATTATAAAGGAATTTCGTAGCGACTTTTCAAAAATTTGATTTGGACATAACTTAAAATCTACACAATGAAATCGCAATTTTTTTCTTTCATTAGAAAAATATACTTCACCAGCTCCGAACGTCTCTTGTTACACGGTAATCCGATTTAAACAGATTTTGTATATTCAATTGAAGTTCGAATCGCCAATTACGAACTACAGCGCCATTTTGAGCTCGATTATAATTATAGTATAATTATACATTCAAACTTCATTTAAATAATATATTCGTTTTTATAATTCACATCTAAACCGAATTATATCTTAGAAATAATCTAATTCACAGAATATTGTGAATTCAACTATTTTCGATTATTACAGAATTAAATATATTATTCTGTTATTTATATTAATTAATTATTCAATATAATTTAATTAAACAACCATTAAATTCTCTAAATCACTATTTAAATTATTAAATCAATTAGTTATAATACCGTAAAAATACGGGTCGTTACACTGTCTTTAGTTGACCTTATGTTGTTGAATACTACAACAACCCCGGTTATTGCATATCGCATCAGCAGCTCCCTACTACATCGCAACATTTTTCTATTGGTTAAACTAAATTGATTTGTTTCCCTGTACAGTGTAGCTATTGTCAAATTTCAAGAATAGAAAGTTGATCACCCGACGAACATACTTTTAGAGTTTATACCCTAGAAGCAATCCATTTGATGTGAATAATAACTTTGTTGATGTTATATTTTACTCTGAATAAAAAATTATGTTATGTTATATTTACTTCATAATATAAATATTAACATAATAAAAGTCCTTAGAATAATAATACTTAATTATATAGTTTCAAGTAAGTGACTTGAACATGAGATTATATAATATAACAAGTATTATAATTCTTAAATGTCCCTAGGCAAGTTTTATTTATAAATAGGACAACAATAAAACGTTGAGACTAATATGTTGATTGATTGATGATCATATCTCATTGATCATTAATATACATGATATTAATGTCAATACATAAATACGTATTAGAGAATAGTGTATAGGGCTGACCTAGCATAAGAAAAACTTCATGGAATATAATTAACAGTATCGATCATAAGTTATTCTCATAGTGACAATGATGTAATGGTCTCCAAACCTGAAATCATTATAATTTTATTTGAGGATATTTGTGTTTTTATATCATCAAAAGTTACTTTTAACCAAGCAGACGATAAAGGTGATTATCAGATACATCTCGAATCGATTGAAAATTATGAACGATCTAGATGGAATTTAACACTACGATATAAGTAGTGATATCCATGGGCCATGATTGAGTGAGACTATGAGATGCATGACGATGCTCAAATATTGATTTGTTTTGTATAGTCTACTCATTAATCAAGATAAAAGGATTAAATTATAAAGAGTATCAATGCCTCGAGTTTAAATTTGGATGTATTGGTTAAAAGGATTAAATTACATTGCAATACTAGTCATAGAAAAGGTTGTATTGAACCGTTAATTTTATTATAACTTGGGTAACAGCTTGGGCTGTCAATTTCCTACATAACGCAAAACTCGCATGAAAATTAGTAGTTTAACCCGATCCGTTTAGTTGGCAGGTCATTTTTGGGTCAACCCAAATTTGACCCATTTATAAACGAGTGGGTTTAGGGTTGATCCGCTTACCTGATTTTGACCCGCCAAACTCGATTATATGTTGTATCTCTTTCATACGATTAATCTTTTATGTATGTTGTTGGTATTGGTTTTTTATGTATGCAGTAATCAATATGCTCATATATTCTTGTGTATGCTGCTACTTTTTACAAATTTATTCTTGTATGTTGTTAGTTATATTTTACTTATAACAACTACATCTCCTCCATATTGTTAGTCCTTTTTGAATGCAGTATTCTCATATGTTCTAATGTATGAAGAATGATTTTTGTATATCGTGATTTCATGCTTTATATGTGTACTGCTTGTTGATGATTATATAATAGTGCTGTTTGTTAGTGATTTGTTTCTTTTGTTGTTTATTTTAGTGGGAAATTTTTGCCTGTGGGTCAAACAGGTAAACCCTACGCGACCCGGCATGACCCATTCGGTTAAATGGGTTACATGGTTCGGGTCAACCCGTTTATTAATGGGTCGGGTTAGGGTTAGGAAAAAATGACCCGTTTAATAAACATGTTAGCCCAACATGTTTATAAATCAAACCACCCGACCTAACCCAACCCGAACTCGACACAACATGACCCATTGACAGCCCTAGTAACAATGATGTATTAATAGATGTCGCTCACTGTTTATAATTTTATATATGATTTAAAATTATTGCCAATGTTGTAATAACCTATAGGGTCACAAAATAGAACGTTTGAAAAGAAGAACAATTCTTAGCAAATAAAATATCAAATGTTGATATTTATTTATTTGAAATGGAAAAACAATGGGATAAAATTTACCCCTTTAATTTTTCGTATAAATAAAAGGTGCTGACCTATTATTTTATGAATAAGAAAATATACGAAATTAAAAAATGGGGGAAAATCGAAATCCATAATAGCTAGCTAGTACCAGTTCCTTTGTGTTTTGATCTAGTATGACGTAATCGAACCGACGTTCATGGATACCAATAGAGGCGCTCGCATCAAGCACTTGGGTTCGATACAATCCAAGATCCCTATTATTTGATTTTGTGAAAAGTGGAAGCTATGAAAGTTATAATATTCAATTTACTAATTTTTGCATAGATCTACAATATTAGGGTTGTTTAATTAGTTAAATATCCATTGTGTATTGATCACTAAAACCCTAAAAGTGGTATCAGAGCACAAGCTTGCAAAAATTGTAATTTTGATCTATGATTTTGGGTTTTATGTATTTAATTTCTTGGATAATTGATAGTACCATAATCATGGATTCAAGAATTGATGATAAACTCATTCCAGAAGTAAAACTGTTTCACTATAAGAAAACCGATATATGATGCGAGGTGTAAAATCGTTTTACTATAAATGAAATTTTATATTTGATATAAAATTTTAAAATAAATTCATTGTTAGTTCTGTATGTTGGGTTTATTTCATATTGTCATTAAATTCTGGAAACACGACGATTAATTTATTAAATCTGTTTGTTTTAATTATATTTAGATTTGTTAACATGTGTGCTTAATTGATATGTTAAAATTCAATCTGAATATTATAAAAGGTGTTTGGGATCTGATTTTATAAAACATACTAATATTTTTAATCTTTATTTAGCTACTGATGTCAAAATAGATAAAAAAAAAATTATAATCAATGTGTTGAGCAAGTATGACCTGCATGTACATTAGCCTGATTCCAAACCTGTTACTAATGGATTATTAACATTATATTTTCATATTATTATTATACATAATCAAAGATTGTGTATACATATATTCTGATATAAATATATGACTGTTTATAAGTGCTACAATATTGATGGTAGAACCCTTTTGACCTAATAGTAAACTAATTTGCTAATTTTTAACTATTATTTATAATCTCCATACATTATTGGCTTGTTTATATTGCATTTGTCTGCTATAATTATCGGAACAAATTTCATAACTGATGAAAATAAGAATGGGTGACCCTGTCGTGTTTAACATTAAAAGGATTATAGCTTTGTCTCTTTGCTTGTTTTAAACATGTGTTTCCTTTTAAAAGCACCCGATCTAATACATGAGTTTGTGTAATGTGTAATCAACCATTGTTGTATGATTGATTTGTAGGTATGACCTTCCTTGTTTTAAGTCAATGATTGCATGTATTTTAATAAATGATCGATGCAAATATGATTTGCAACTCAAATATTCAAGTAATACACAGTTTTTATTATATATATTAATATATGAATAGTGCAAATACAATTTGCAGATTTCGCTCACCCAAGCTGTGCAAATTACAAAATACCTTATATATATAATGGTACATCTATAATGCAATCGTGATTTTAAAGCCACAAAAAATTTTATTTGTTGGTTACTTACAAACTATATTTATATTAAACTATCAAATATAAAACATGAACATTTTCCCGTTGCGCATACATAGATGTATATAAGAGTGTGTGTGTGTGTGTGTGTATTTCAAATGTGCATTCGAGTTGCAACATCTTAATTGGTTTCAACTGTCTTCTCTATGTAACTTGCTACTCAATAAAAAGTTACCTGAATTAGTAATGTATGTAAGTGTACCTCCGACATACTAGATTTATGCATACTGCTATAATGATTACCAATCACAAATATTGCAAATAAGATTTGCCTTGTAACATACACTTGCAATGTATTCATCTGCTATATATATAGTTAAATCATATTATTCACCACTCAGCCATTTATGAATGGTCATGTCTGTTACACCCTTTTGAAGTATGCATCTTTGTTGATATCATGGCTTATCAGTTTGCCAAGCCAGCCTTAAATGTTGATTTAATATCCCTGGTAGGAAATCCAATGATGTATATGTATATTAAACAATATACAGTTAGCTCCTGTTTTTATTTTGACTCTTGAAGTATATATATCGTGAAACATTAAGCTATATGATCTCTTTTACCTCTCATGTTGTTCATGTATATATGCATCAGAAATTGGATGATCAATGGTTTAATGTAAATTGGTTTATGTGCATAGATCTATATATGTATCTCCCTTATATGCAAAATTTAAAATGAATTTGTTGTTAGTTCCAGATATTGACTCTATTTCATATTGTCATTAAATTCTTTAAACACGACGATTAATTTATTAAATCTGTTTGTTTTAATTATATTTGGATCTGTTAACATGTGTGCTTAATTGACATGTTAAAATTTAATTTGAATATAATAAAAGGTGTTTGGGATCTGATTTTATAAAACATATTAATATTGTTAATCTTTTTTAACTACTGATGTCAAAACTGACAACAGAATTATAATCAATGTGTTGAGCAAGTATGACTTGCATGTACATTAGCCTGATTCCTAACCTGTTACTAGTGGATTGTTAACATCATATTTTCATATGATTAGTATACATGGTCAAAGATTATGTATACATATATTTTGATATAAATATATGACTGTGTATAAGTGCTACAATATTTATGGTAGCACCCTTTTGACCTGATAGTGAACTACTTTGCAAAAATTTTAAATATTATTTATAACCTGCATACAGTATTTGTAATAACCCGTATTTTAATAACAAGATATAACACAAAACAAGGCAAAATTAAATAATAAAATCTGAATCAAGGGAAACGGGCTATGCCATTGCGTTCGTCTCGGAAAAATATGCGAAATAGAGTCCGAGTTTTCGAAAATCGGAGTCCGTATGACCCGATTAAGGCCCAACAAAGTTTTCAGAAAATTTCTAAATAAAAACAGATTTTCAAATTCAAATCTAAGCTTGGAAATTGGGCCAGTTGGGCCAAGGCGGGAAAATTCCCGCCACAGTACCCAAGTCGACAGCCCTGTCGACTTGGGAGTCGACTGGGTCTGACCAGGTCGACAGCCCTGTCGACTTGGCTCAGACGCCCAGTCCTGCCTGGTGCACCATCTTGAGAATGTGTTGAGCTAGAGGGCCAGATTCGATTTGGAGGGCTGAAATGAGAACTAGGGTTTAATCCTATGGTCTAAATCACTAGCCTAATCTATAAATAAGAACCTACCCTAAATCTTCATTAATCTATCCTACAACTAAACTATGGCAAAATCAATCCCCTCATGGCCTCCACTCTCATCATAAATTCCTAAATCAATTTTCAAGAGATTCCCATGCATACAAGTGTATTTAGGCTTGTATGATCCTCTTTAGCTTGCATTAAAGTCTTGTTTCTCTATTGCTATCATAAAGGAGGAGTCTTTATCAAGTTTGCTTGCATTTTGGGGTTTTAATTTGTTGCATAAGGGGTTTCTTACATTTGCTATACTCATTTGAGTCTTCATAGCATAGTAAGCCTATTTCTACTCTTGTATTTCAACTATGAAGTTAATATGTTATGTTGCAAGTTGAGTTTGGGGTTAATCATGATATGTGCTTTGATCTTATGATTTTATGAATAAGCTTACTCTATGCATGTTAGTAAAGACATTACCTTGGCTTCATGCATAGAAAGATGTGATCTTTGGTTGGAAATGTTGCATGATGCAACTTTGAAACTCTCATAAACCTTGTATTAACATGCATATAATGTTATATGCATGTTACTAGTCCTTATCTCATGCTATCTATGGCCATGTTCCGCCTATTTGCCAAGTTTGATGTTATGCATGCCTATGAACCTTATGCAAGTTGAAACCATGTTATGCATGCATATGAACCTTATGTAAGTTGAAACCATGTTATGCATGCATATGAACACTATGCAAGTTAAAATGATGTTATGCATGCTTATGAATATTTTGCAAGTTGATAACATGATATGCAAGTTTATGATCACATCTTTGTCTCATGCCACCATGTTTAACTTGTGGCTCCAACCCCTCTTTGTCATGATTATGCCAAGTTCCCTCTTTCTATCCTTTATGCGCTATTGCGATATGCAAGCGATGGGATTGCCTTTGGGATTGGGTAAACTTAAAAGACATAAAAACATAAGCTTGGGAATTTACCTATTAAGTTAGGTCTACCCATTGGGAATTTACCTATTAAGTTAGGTCTACCCAATTGCTTGAAAACTTGTAATGTGATGGACATGACACTTAGAAAACATGAGAATGGCCAACTCGAGGTTGGGCTGAGCTTGTAGCATAAACCTACCCAGAACCGACCGGCTTAACTAGTGGCTACAAGCAATAAGACCCAATGTGAGTAGTTGGTCATGTTGCACGTAAGACCCGAGGTTAGACTAAGTTGTGGTGTAAACCTACCCGGACACGCCCGGCCTAACTAGTAACCACAACAAGGTCTAATGTGAGAGGTTGGGTGCATTAAATTAATTAATGCCACATGGTAGGGTTAAGTCATGGACCGCTTGAATACTTAACCAATTAAACACGATGGGTTGGTAGGGTTAAGTCATGAACCTTGGGTACACTTAACCAACTTGGTACTTAGATGAGTTGGGTTAACCACGTTTAACCCATTAAGGAAACCCTAGTTACGTGGTCCTTTGCACCAGTAACCCTCTTGGATGTATCATGATACCCTAGGGACTAGGCTAGGGTAGGGCACGATTACTGGGATGACATGTAAGCGACCAAGACGACGGCTGTGTAGGTGCGCCGGTGTAGGTTCAGGCGGGCCATGGTCATGCACATGGTCCGGAGTTGAAAAAGCAGGCATGGGCACCGGTAGGTTTAAACTGTGCGTGCTTGGTTTGTGTCAGTGGTTGACACCCTAGGACTTGATACACCCTAGGGTGGACCTAGCACAGTTTAGCTACACTTCGTAGTTGGGCCGTATGATACCGACACTTGACGAGTTAGGCTGTAGGGAGCCGATCGACTAGACCGTGCTAGTTGGACCTTGATTTAGGTCATTCATGATAGTGGGCCAAACTTGGGCCTGGGGATCACCTCTTGTTTACACTTGACACGACTTGTGATACTAGTACACTTGGTGCAAACCTCAATCTTGTTTATGCGGTACCACATTTGATCTATCTTGTTGACTTCTTACCATGCCAGTTATCATCCTATGACTCATCCTTGTTTATATATACTGTTAACTTTATTAGTTGTTGTACAATTGTAGATAGGACTTACCAGTCTTTTGACTGACCCATTTTCTTTCGCCTCTTTTCTTTCGTTTCCCCCCCCCCCCCAGGTTTACAGGGCGGGAATACCAGCACTTAGCTTGGATCTTAGCTGCTTTTCTTGGATAGCTCATGTATGCTTCGGACTTGAGCTTGCTATGGTTTTCTACTTGGGGATAGCTACTTCATGTTTTCCTTTTCAGTTACAAGTTTTATGTTTCTAGACTTTGTTTATGGAAAATAATGATCAAGTACTGTGTTGTAACTTAACTTATGGTTTTGATATGCTAGTTTTTATCCGCTGCTATATTTACTCTGTTTTTTTTACTTATATGTTCTGTCTTGTGATATCTGCATGCATGTTTACCTTGTTTAAACGCCCCTCCAAAGTCAGGGCCCTTGCAAGAGTGGCACTGGCGGAGGTGGGGTGTTACAGTATTGGCTTGTTCATATTGCATTTGTCTGTCATAATTATTGGAACAAATTCATAAATGATGAAAATAAGAGGGTGGTGACCTTATCATGTTAATGATTAAAAGGATTATAGCTTTGTCTATTAACTTGTTTTAAACGTATGATTCCTTTTAAAAGCACCTGATCTAATACATGAGTTTGTGTAATGTGTAATCAACCACTTTTGTATGCTTGACTTATAGGTATGACCTTCTTTGTTTTAAGGTAATGGTTGCATGTATTTTAATAGATGATCGATGTAGATATGAATTGCAACTCAACTATTCAAGTAATACATAGTTTTTATTATATATGTATTGATATATGAATAGTGCAAATACGGTTTGCAGATTTCACTCACCCAAGTTGTGCAAATTACGGAATACCTTATATATATAATGGTACATCTATAATGAAATCATGATTTTAAAGCCACAACAAATTTGATTTGTTTGTTATTTACAAACTGTATTTATATTATAGTATCAAAAATATTACATGGATATTTTTCATAGACGTATATATGTGTGTATATGTACATACATACATACATACATACATACATACATATATATATATATATATATATGTGTGTGTGTGTGTGTGTGTGTATGTGTATGTGTGTATGTGTGTGTGTGTGTGCGTGTGTGTGTGTATTGCAAATGTGCATTCGAGTTGCAACATCTTAATTGGTTTCAACAATGTCTTCTATATGTAACTTAATACTCAATAAAAAGTTACTTGAATTAGTAATGTTTGTAGGTGTACCTCTGGCATACTAGATTTATGCATACTGCTATAATGATTACCAATCACAAATACTGCAAATGAGATTTTCCTCATAACATACACTTGCAATGTATCTCATCTTTTATATATAGACAGTTAAATCATATCATTCACCACCCAGCCATATATGAATGGTTATGTCTGCTACACCCTTTTGAAGTATGCATCTTTGTTGACATCATACTTACTAGTTTGCCATGCCACCTTAAATGCAAATTTAGTATCCCTGATAAGCAATCCAATGATGTATATTGTTACTACCAAAATTAACCTTGAGACTGGCTAGCGATGAAGGGGCATCAGGAGAATACAAGCATGGAAAAGCACCTCGAAAGAAAAAAGCCAAGCAATAAATAGAACCAAAAGGCAGAGAGGATTGTTTGAAAGCAGCAAAAACCGACACCCTTCCGGAGGAAAGATACCCCAGGTCTATAGAATACTGACATGGCATGTCCGATAGGATCCTTCCGATAGGACCCATCCGGTAGGAAGGCCTGTGACAAAAGGCCTGCTAAATCAAAAATAAGAAAAAAGAAGACATAAGATCCACTCCTCAAAACACGGAGGGGCTATAAGTGTTAACCTGCTCAATGCCGATACTCCAGGTGGTATTAAAGGCACCAAACCAGAAATACGCAAGAGTCATCTGAAACCTGTTTTTGAAAACAATCGTCACACAAGTATCAGAAAGCCACGATTAAATGAAAACGGAAACATAGCTAGAAGTCACCTTCCGAAAGACCAGACCAACCCAATAGCCCCATCGGAAAGCTAACCAGGACCCAAGCGGTTATACATGCTACTCTTACTAATCTACCTAGTACAGAATCCAATAGAATTTCAAACCGGCAACCCTCCACATACGCCATGAGGACAAGCTCCTCTAATTGTCCGCGAGAAGGCCGGAAGCCTACATCCGAAAGCCTATGTTTATGAGCTGCTACAGGAAGTTCAATTGTCATCTGAAATCCACCTCATCAGCATGTCCCAAGCTATCCCAAAAGAGTCCTATTGGCCGGGACTCCCATTATGAAGACTATAATTAAAACCGCAGGGGCAGCCGAAAGCTAAATATACGAGGTCAAAAAATGAAGCAGCCAACAAAGACCCGTGCAGGCCCAATAACTCGGAAGTGGAAGGGGCTCCAAAATCTCTATAAATAAAACCCTAGGGGTCACACTTAGGGGCACTTTGTAATATTTTCAGATTCTTGATATTAAGGAGGATTCTAATTCAAAAAATTAGCTAGAGACTCTAGCTCGAATTCTTGTATTCATCCTCTTTAAACCCTAGCATAAGAAGTAGATTGATAAAATTTCCTCGATCCTATTCTTGTATGAAAAGAGAAGAGAATAATAAAGAGCAAATACACATCTATGGTGTTCTGCCTGTGAGTTTATCGTGATTTTCCTTAATTAATTCTGTTATAATTTACTGTTTGCTACCTATGTATGTGCAAATTGTTATCCAAGTCTCTACCGATAACCGGAGAGAGCTTCCCCTGCTATTCACTTAATCCTCCCACCAAACCTAAGTCCCCTCCATAGGATTCAACCTCTCCATGAGATCCATCTGGATACGCAGAGACATTGACCTGACTCGAACCCGCATAGAGAAAACAACCTAACTCTCCCTTAGATTCATCTATCCCAACATGCTTACTGGTGTTGACAAAAAATATCGTTAACATTTTGGCACTAGAAGGAGGTCACCTCCGCTCCTTCGGTTAACCCTACTACATATCTACCTGTGTTGTTCTATCCCAGATCGGAGCAAGACCTTGAAGAGGTGAACATTATGAGTAAAATATCTCCACCAATTACTAATATATTTCCCATGGTTGTTGCGTGTATTAGTGAGCCATGGGCGATCGAAAGGTTCAAGTTAAAAACCCTGCATATTCAAGTAAAAGTGAAAGAGGTAGAGCATTATGACCCTAATCTATGGAGCATTAATCCCTTGCACTTAGGACCAACTTCAATTTTCGCCCTGAATCAGCCTTCTAAGGAATAATATAACTCCATTCTCTGCATTAAAGAAACCATTCTAACATAGGCCAAAGGAACCATATTCGAATAGAAGATTAAGAAAACCCCTACGCCTCTGACCAACAAAAGGGCTGAAAAAGATATACCCCCGTACTGAAAGACGGTTAAAGGAAAGTTTAGAAACGAGGAAGAAATAACAAAATCAAGTAGTAAAAGGGCCAAATTAGAACAACGAAAGAAAGATTTCGAGTCCAGACTGCCAAAAGGTTGCAAGCTCTCGACGTCAATTGAAGGCATCTACTTCCTCACTAGACGCAAGTTAAACTTTTAACCATCGTTAAAGAGGAAACCCAAAAACGAAGCCAAAAGGGAGGGGCTAATTGTTACTACCATATGGTGAAAGGACATGAAACCAACCATTGCAGAGTCTTAGAGGGGATGATCATTAACTTCTTAGGTCAAGGAAAATTACAAAGATATGTAAAGAAAGCATAGGAAATTGCATCGGTAATGTTTTCCAAAAAAGGAAAAGGATCTTTTTTTGATTGCGAATGAAAGGGTCTGTGCAAATGCAAGATGGCCAAGACATGTCATGCCATAAATGGATAAAAGAAAAGGAAAAACCCTGATCAGAACGAAACTTTGCCAGAACGAGGCGCCCCCCCAGAGGGTGTGGTGTGTTAGTCTTTTTCCATGCCCAAATTTAAGGGGTCCAGGTTAAAGCAGAAAAATCGTAAGCCATCGTTTCACACCAGCAATGGTCTTGGCGGTGCATCTAACTTAGCATGCTCTGCCTCTGCTAGTACTAAGCATGTCCTACCTCTTCTCGCAGAAGAGCACGTCCTACCTCTGCTTATGTTCCGTGTTACCCGTAGAAGGGAGCGCAGAACCCTATCTTCGCCTACCATGGTCAGGATAGAGAGCCCCTCGAGGGGGGGGGGGAGGAGTGTAAGCCACTATCAGTACTACGATGGTCAATATAAAGCGTCAAAAGAGTAAACCTTAGTTCTATGCCTACGATGGCCCCGTCTAAATTTCTAAGACCTTATTGCTCCCTACGATGGTCAGGATAAGGCGCCTCCTAGAGGGAGGATGGGTAAGTCCATGGGCCCTGCTTGTGGATAAGCTAGCCAAGCGCACCGAATGCATAGGCGTAGAGAGTGGCCAACAAAGCACGTACATCCTTTGCTTTGACATCGAAAGTTCAGGGAGTGACTTAAGGAGCATGTACAGCCTTTGCTTCGCAAATCAATGAGTGTAACAGCCCGCATTTTACGTATCGGAGGATCGTAAAATATTTTTATTTTATTCCTTGAGGGTGGATCATTATCACCTTTTGATATGTCGCTTATGGGGAAGTGAGACATGTCCATAATTTTTACCAATTTTGTTTGTGACCATTTTACCCATGCCAGTCTTGTACAAGGCATAACTTTTGACTCAGGTCGAATCAGAGGGTGGGAATTGTTCCATTGGAAAGGAATTGATTGACGCCTTTCCGTAGAGTGGTTACATTAAAGATTTTGCTCAGCAGTTTTGGAGGAATCGCTATTTTAAAGTTTTTCAGTTGGCTGTTTAGGTTTGGAGAGCCACAATAGGCTGAATTGGGAAGGCCCATTGGTGGGCTATTGGAATGGTATAAATAAGGGGTAAGGGATATGGGAAATTGTTTAAGTTTTCCATTCTCTCATTTGGAGTCCTTGAGCTCCTCCTTCTTCTAACACTTTTCCACCATTAAAAATCAAAATCCAAGGAGGTAAATCATAGATCTACACCATTGGAGGCTAGATCTACGCCAATTGAAGCAAGGGTTCAGCGGATCAAGGTGTTTGGTGTGAGGTGCTTGCCGTCCAGATTTGTATTTCGTTGATTTTTGCTTGTTTGGAAGAATCGGTGAGTGATTTACATCTCTCACATGAATGCAATGAAGTATATGAATGTTAAATTATGTTTACATCATATTTAAGTGTTCTATCAAAATCTATATCTTTATGAGACCATTTTCACATGAGTCACCCTATGATCTATTTTAACAAGTTTAAAGTGATGATTTCAATGCTATTTCATGTATATATGCAAGTTAGATCTATAGTTTTTGTTCATATTGACATATGTGGTGATTTGTGGATTTTACATGATTATTTATGAAATGGTCAAATCGATGATGTTACTGTTTTCATAACATGTTCACGATTATGTTAAATGGATTGATTGAGTTGGTTTCGTCAAACGGATTGTTTTGGCTAAGTTTTGGTCGAAATTAGAGTTGCACTAGAGGATGCAGGTTTTGGGTCGAACATGATGTGGGTTGAACATGGAGGGTCGGTCGGACGTTCAAAAGCATGGCTTGGAGAATAAGTCATGGTCAGGGTCGGTAGAGCAGGGTCGGTCGAACGGGGTCGGTCGAGCAGGGTCGGTCGAACGGGGTCGGTAGAGCAGGGTCGGTTGAACGGGGTCGGTCGAGCATGGTCGGTCGAACAGGGTCGGTCCAACGGGGTCGATCGAGCAGGGTCGGTCGAATAAGGTCGGTTGAGAAGGGTCATTTTTTGAAAAATTATAGCCACAACGCAGTGGTGTAATTGGCTCGGTGATGGTGTGACTTCGAAGTAAATTTAAGCTGGAAGGTTCGAAGAGTTGAAAGGTGTTCGTTGATCGGTGTAGAACAACGAATGAGGTGACAAATCAAAGGTCGTAAGTCGGCGGATAATGGTTGCTCGAGAGGTGACAACTCAAAAGTCATCGAGTTGGATGACTAGAGATGAGAAGGCTGAGATATTATCGTTGTCGTAAGTTCTAGCAGGCTCAAAGCAGGGGTACGATGGGGGAACCCAAAAGACCGATTGTAGGTCGAGTACCCTGGGTATCGTTGAAAGGCCTGGTTGTCAAGGTTGGGCATACATACGTATCGTTGAAAGGCGTATGGAGATTATTGTAGAACTAGGGTTACCATTAGCCCTTGACATATGGCAAGGTTGACCATCATACGATTAACGATGATTTTAAAGAAGGATTGGCGGTGATAGCCAGAGTCTGTCATTTTTGATTAGTTTCCTTGTTTGAACCATCTTATGTAGATTATCCAACGTCGAAGGAGATGTTCCTTGGGTGCTTGTCTGATATTGGCTTAGGCCTCTGGGGCTTGTGATTGAGGGATGTTGAATTTGATTAGGATGGTTTACATGAGATATATATAATCTGGATGTTATGAGTGCTTACAATGATTGAATGGGTGTTCTGATTTCCATGGATGAATGGTTGAATTGTTTACCGTAAAGGCTATCACTGTCCGATGTGGGGAAGATATAGTTGAGTTCTTCTCTGGTGTTATGGGTAGATTAGTATTTTTATCTGTCCGTTCTCATATATTTTATTGTTGAAGTTTGTTAGTTGTTTTACCGCTCACTAAGACTATTGTCTCACTCAAGGTTTTATGTCTCCTCTTATTACCTTGGGTTGTTCATCCGGTTGTGGATGGGCATACTAAGTAGCAGGTTACAGGTGATTAGTGAGGATGATGCTGCTTTGCGGAGGCGAGCAGGAGGCTGGCGTACTAGTTTTATTACTATCTAGTATTTCTATTTCCACTGTTTGAGTGCTCTATGAGAGTGTATTGAGGCCTTACATACAAACTTTGGTACCAAATGGATAACCTTTCAGGATGTTGAGAAAGTTTCAAAAGTTTGTTATATGATACTTCATTACTATTAGCTGTTGTATATGTTCTATTATGTCCTTGAGCTATAAGTTCTACGACAGGTTCCGATGTTATTTACCTGCTCTGATAATCGACCATAGCTGCCTGGCACACTTTTCAGCGCAATATTCCTCTTGTTTAGCGCAGGGGTTATGGGCGGTCGTCACAATGACTGAGAGGGTTTCCGGTCTTCAACTTTAAATACCCGAATATGGGTCGATTCGGCTCTTCAAAAATGAATGAAAGGATTTCCGGTCTTTAACTTTAAATACCCGAATCTGGGTGGATTGGGCTCTTAAAAAGTGACTAAAAGGGTTTTCAGTCTTCAACTTTGAATACCCGAATCTAGGTGGATCCGACTCTTCAAAAATAACCAAGAGGGTTTCCGATCTTAAACTTTAAATACCCGAATCTGGTTGGATCCGGCTCTTCCAAAATGACCGAAAGGGTTTCCGGTCTTCAACTTTAAATACCCGAATTTAGGTGGATTCGGCTCTTCAAAAATGACCGAAAGGGTTTCCGGTCTTCAACTTTAAATACCCGAATCTAGGTGGATCCGGCTCTTCAAAAATGACCAAAAGGGTTTCCGGTCCTTGACTTTAATTACCCGAGTCTGGGTGGATTCGCCACTTCATAAATGCCGAAAGGGATTCCGGTCTTTGAACTTTAAGCGCTCGGATTCGGGTTGATTCGACTCTTCACAAACGCCGGAAGATGGTTCCCGATCTCATGCCGAAGTCCAAATATGGATAACCATGAATTAAAATGGATTCGAAAGATGGTAATTCACCAACAGGAAAGTTCTAAAATAATTATCTTGAATTGGAACCACCACAGATGAATTCATGGGAGTAAGGTTATCTCTCCCCTTATCCAGGGAAGCATTTAAACCATTTATATTAAAGCACTTATTATTCATGTTTCTATATCAACAGCCATTTTACAAATAAACGTTGGCAATACGCAATTTCATTCACAAAATCATGTGCTCAATTATCTAAATAAGGATATAGTTACATATCGCAATCACAAAATATCATCACATAGCTAGATCCTCTTTGTCCTCAGGCAAAGGAGGTTCGATGGCATGGCGAAGTGAAATGCTTAATAACTTATTAAGGTTTTGCATTTTCCCACTCGACTCGTCTAAATGATCGGAAGGTTTGATATGATGTTTTAAGGCTCTGTTGTAATCCCTACACATTGCCTTGAGGGACTTGTTTTCCTTTTCCAATTCAAAAACGTTTTTACGCAAGTCATGATTCTCTTCGTGCAAATGTCTAATTTGATCGGCATACCTAACGACATGATCATGAGAATCCTCAATTAACTTAGTATCATTGATTCCTTTCATCTCAGCTACCACTCTTTTACACCACTCAAAAACAATTTATTTCCTTAACCCTAGAGGAGGGTTATTCAGGTAATAACACCTCTGAGGAATGAGGGCCTCACGAGCTATCGCAGCGCTAGGAGGTGAAGGCCCTGTCATTATAAGGATATTCTTGAAACAATTTTCCCATGTCTCACACTTTGTAGTCACATTGTTTAGGTCAATATCCATGTCGACGACACGCTGACGTAAACTCCTTAGCTCATCCTCAAACTCGATAGAGGATATTGTTTTGATATATGTCCTCATTCCAAGAATAGTCCTATCCTTTTCCCCCAAGAAATCTTTCAAGGCATTAATTCTTACGTTCAAATGCTTTATGGTTAGGCTCTGATGAAAAATCTGCCTTCCTTCAGACATTGAAGTTTATCCTTTCAACAAGGGCGCTTCACCCTGAGGTGGCGAATCTTCACGAGGGTCTGCCTACTTGCAAAAACAAATAAAGATGACTGTGGTTATGTCCATTTCGATCTCCAAAAAGTAAAAATCTATTCTTACATAAAAATACTAAGAAACCAATCCACCATAACATATAGGCAAAAAGGGAATTACAAGAGGGTCACTTTTTCACACATTTAATGTTTACATAACATCTCAACGTGTTTGACCCTAAAATTCTTTAGTTTTGCTTCATGATCTCCACTCAGAAAGTTAAAAGAAAGCTGAGGGAATGTCGTATAAACGCTCTTTAGTTCCTCAAGAAAACATTTTTTTCTGAAAGCGTGAGCAAACGTCGTCCGAAACTCCTTTTTCAATCTATAAATGATGAGTAATGCATCCTCATAATAGGAAAAGTTCTGTTATAACATGAACAAACATATTAGCCTTCACGTATAATAAAAGGAATTCCATACAAATGCAACATAGGTCATTGAGGTAAGTTTATAAATGTGCCACCTACTCTACATATAAGCATCAAATATTTAGGGAAAAAGAAAAACACATACAGGATAAGAACTACCCGTGAAGAAGGAACTTCCAGACCAGCATCTTTCTTCCCTCTCGAAAGACTAGAAGGGCCACCTTCTTCGAACAGTGAAGCTTCAGAGGTATAGATAATATGCTTATCCCGGCTGTCACTACCTTCGGAACCATCATCGACATTCACCCCATTGTGGACAACAAAAGCGAGAGCCTCCCCACCTTCGCCTAAATTATCGGTGAGATGATCAATATATAAAAGATCCTTGGCTTTGGACTCACTCCTATATCGTATCTTAACACCTACTTCGTCCAACTTAATCCTTTCCATAACCCAATCACTGACAAAAGGGGGAACTTTGGTGCTTTAAAGTTCAGGAAAACTTTGGAAGTTATCATAAAGAAGGTGAAATAAGGCATCTTCATAACAGTCAGACTTGATCTGTGGAAGGCGGATTTGCAAAAAGCTAGAAATTCTATCTCCAATCGCATAGATTATCTGAACAGTGTGCAAAAGCTTCTCATCCTTCCTTTGGAGCTCATCGGCATAGGTTACTAGGATTTTTGCTAGATGATGCCTTAAAGCCGACATCTTGTCGGGAGTTATGTCCCTGACTTTTCTTTCTCTCTCTAAGGCTGCCACGACATGTTCTAAGGAGGATTTCAACCTGTCACATTCATCTCACAAAGTTACATTTGCTTCTTGAAGTCGAGCGATTTCAGCAACAGAAGAAGAAGGAGTTGGCCTAGACAAGTGCCATCCTTTGATGATCTGAGAAGTTGAAATCATTCAGTATACAGTCACAATAAATTGAAAAGCCAGATTAAAGAAAAGGAAATCTTATACCCTAAGCTACCAGGTAATTAGATGCTAATAGAAATCAGATGTGCTCAAAGAAGAAGGAGATAAGGAGACATCACATTCAGAAGCAGAGGGGACGAGCTTCACAAAATCATCAAAATCCGTCGAAGAATCGAAAGGCCATAGAGGCTCAACAGGTTGAGAATTCGAAATACCCAATGCAATGTCGGTACCCGCTTCCGATATATTCGGAAGGGATGATGATAGAACATTACCCCTATCTCTCCAATATAAGCACCCACAGAAATAACAGAAGCAGGGAAATCAAACTTCAACTTCTTCGCTGGCGGGTCGACAGACGACTCAGCTAAACTTTTCATAGCAACGGCAGTAGAACGAGTCAAAGCATTGGTGAGAGAAGAGGCTTCTGGCAAAGCTTCAAAAAAAAGGAAGAAAATCAAGGAGGAATTTAGGCACCAAAGAAGCCTCGATAGAGAAAATATCTGGTGAATAAGATATACCAGGAAATAAGGGAGCAGATGAAGTGAACGCTTCTGAGCTTAACAGCAAATTCTTAGAGCCTGAAAAACGAATAGGTGGACGTCCTAAAACCTTTTGTCCAGTAGGAAGGAGATCACAGTGACATAATTTATCCTTCGTTAATAATGCAAACCGACTTAGAGGCTTTTCAAGTAACTTCAAAATGAACTCAAATGCACAGGACTCACTCTCACTCAAAGTCGCTATCTGAGAAGCAATATCTAAAATAAAATAGCCAAAGGTAAATCACAGGTGAGAAAGTAACCACTCACATGGAGATAATGGACTCACCATAATCAGAAAATTTTCCTGAAATACTTTCAGGACATCTAATGAAAAAGAACTAGTCTTCCCAAGATATACCCTTGCCTGGGCCGTCAGTAACAATCTTTAGCAAGGGGGTAGCATGGAATATGGGGGAATCAGCACCTCTTGAAAAGCGCATCAGATGTTGGATGAGGTTGGGAGTAAGAGAAGCCTTACCCAATTCAACCGCAAGCACTTCGAGGCAGAAAAACAGCGTGTAAAATCTTGGTAAAAGTAGAATGGGAGCATTCTCTAAGTCCCGCAGAAGTTGAAGCATGAAATGTGGAAAAGGGAAGAAACCTCCATGCCAGAGCTGAGCAGCGGAGTAAGCAAAATTTCCATCAGGAGGACCCATCATATTAGTAGAGTTAGTAGCAGGAATAACCCCCACATTATCCATTCCAAAACTTGTGAGAATGGAGTTCACGTCATCTTGAGAAGCAATCAAATACTTCTTCAAAGCGAAGGGTTTCCTCTTCCTAGTAGCACCACGAACACCTTCTAGAGAAGGACCGGAACTCCGCTCGACGAACATGATGCTGCCAGGTGATATAACTCCATAAGCACATAAATTATTATCATACTTGTTAGAATATAAGGGGGATAATGACACATAAACCTATCAGTCATAAATAGATATTGGGTATTAAAATATTCTGAACACTGATTTAGATAAGGCACACACCACAAGTACCACACTTATTAAAGAACGGAAAGACTCCCTATGGCATATCATTAAATTTTCCTAGAACAAAACTTAGAATGCTCATAGGATAAGGTAACGGTTGAACCAAAGCCAAAACATCATAGGTCTATATCATGAGGCATAGTTATTCTCAGAGCCAAAAAGTGGTAGTGTCAATGGTCCTACAACCGTTACCTAATCACAAAAATCATTTCCTTTTTACATAATTTGCATTTCGCAAACCCTAGAGGTTAGCACTTTTGGGGAAAAAGTGTATGTATAGCTCACCATGGACTCAATGATTTACCTCCAACGCATGCAAACCCTTAATGGGTCTAGGTAGAAAATTCGATGCCTAATTGGGATGTAAAGAAGAAGTATTTATCAGAAATTCAATCGAGATATCCTAGACACAAATCTTCAATCCTCTGTGAACAAATAATTTGTTTGAAAAATTAATGTTTCAGGTAAAAGCTGAAGAAGAAGAAGCGATAATAATTATGCAAAAACTACTTTAGATCCATACCGTACAAACAGAGACTAATCAGCGCTTCTGATCGGGGGAGATCAAAAGACCCTGAAGTGACACTTCGGAAAAAACAAAAAGGTTGACTTGAAAAATCGAAACAACGCTTCACTAGGAGGGGGGCATATGTTACTACCAAAATTAACTTCGAGACTGGCTAGTGATGAAGGGGTGTCGGGAGAATAAAAGCATGGAAAAGCACTCCAAAAGCAAAAAGCCAAGCAATAAATAGAACCAAAAGGCACTGAGGATAGTTCGAAAGCAGCAAAAACCGACACCCTCCCGGAGGGGAGATACCCCAGGTCTATAGAATACCAACAAGGCACGTCCGATAGGATCCTTCCGACATGACCCATCCGGCCGGAAGACCCATGACAAAAGGCCCACTAAATTGGAAAATCAGAAAGAAGACATAAGCTCCACTTCTCAAAACCCGGAGGGACTATCAGTGTTAACCTGCTCCATGCTGATATTCTAGAAGGTATTAAAGACACCAAACCAGAAATATGCAAGAGTCGTCCAGAACTTGTTTCCGAAAACAACTATCACACAAGTATCGGAAAGCCATGATTAAAAGACAATGGACACATAGCCCGAAGTCACCTTTTGGAAGACCAGACCAACCCAATAACCCCATCAAAAAGCTAACCAGGACCCAAGTGGTGATACATGCAACTCATATTAATCTACCTAGTACAGAAACCAAAAGCGGTTTCAAACTGGAAGCCTTCCACATATGCCATGAGGACAAGCTCTCCTCTAAGTGTCCGCGAGAAGGCTGGAAGCCTACATCCGAAAGCTTACGTCTGGAAGCCTACGTTCATGAGTTGCTACCGGAAGTTCAAATGTCATCTATAAGCCACCTCATCAACAAGTCCCAAGTTATCCCAAAAGAATCTGATTGGCTGAGACTCCCATTATGAAGACTATAATTAAAACCGCAGGGGCGGCCGAAAGCTAAACATACGAGGTCAAAGAAGAAACGGCCAACAAAGGCCCATGCAAGCCTAATAACCCAGTAGTGGAAGGGCTCCAAATCCTCTATAAATAAGATCCTAGGCGTCACACTGAGGGGGACATTTTCAGATTTTTAGATTCTTGATATTATGGAGGAGCTTAGTTCAGAAAATTAGCTAGAGACTCTAGCTTGAATTCTTGTATTCATCCTCTTTAAACCCTAGAATAAGAAATAGATTGATAAAATTTCCTCGATCTTGTTCTTGTATGAAAAGCGTAATAAAGAGCAAATCCACACCTATGGTGTTGTCTGTGAGTTTATCATGATTTTCCTTAATTAATTCTGTTATAATTTACTGTTTGCTGCCTATGTATGTGCGTATTTTTATCCAAGTCTCCACCAATGACCGGAGAGAGCTTCCCCTGCTATTCACTTAATCCTCCCAGCAAACCTAAGTTCCCTCTGTAGGATTCAACCTCTCTGTTAGATCGATCTGGATATGCAGAGACATTGACTTGACTCGAACCCGCGTAGAGCAAACAACCTAACTCTTCCTTAGATTCCTCTTCCCCAACCTACTTACCGGTGTTGACAAAATATATTGTTAACATATACGTACATTAAATAATATACAGTTAGCTCCTGTTTTTATTTTTGACTCATGAAGTGCATATATATATATATATATATATTGTGAAACATTAAGTTATATGATTTCTTTTACCTCTCATGTTGTTCATGTATACATACATCAGAAACTGGATAATCAATGGTTTTATATAACTTGGTTTATGTGCACAAATTAATATATGTATCTTTCTTATATGCAGATTTATGAAGTTCTACTGCAAATATGAATTACATTTACAAATCCTCAATTTACACATAATTTTGATATAACATTGACACAAATTCTAATAGGGCAGTATATCTTTATAAGCATGTAGTCTGTGATAAATATGTGTTTATTTAAGTCATCATCCCTTTTACGTATTTATAACATATGGATTGGTTTGTATAAATGCAATAGAAATTTAACTTGTTTGAAGTGTAGCATGCAATAAACAATCTAAGAATGGTGCTAATGCACATATATTGTTATAAAATGAACTATTGATTAAATGCTAATGGGATTAACATAAATAGTGTGAGTATGTTATCTAAGTTACAACAAAACCGACTTGTTTTGTTCTATTACACTTTGCATACGAGTGTGTGACACCCCACGTCCGTTAATGTAACTCACAAAGGGAATGCATTAAATTTCGTGAAGCTATAGGTAAACAGACACAAAATAATTACAAGACAGATATAAATAAGGCAGCAGCGGAAAATTTAAATTTTATTTCAACCATAAAGCACAATACTGTGGTCCAAAATTTAATAAGTCACAAAAACTATTACAATAAAATAACTTCTATCTTGCATCATTAGAGTACATAAGAATATGAAAAACATAATTTTCCCCAATTAAAAGAATTCAGCCATAACAGAGACAAGAACTTGAGCCATGCTTCAAAAGTAGCTTCTAGCAAGATGATATCTAAGTCCTGATTAAATCTGAGTGTTTCCTCCCTAAGAACCTGGAGGGGGGAACGGAAGAA
The DNA here is from genome assembly GCA_030737875.1 of Allium sativum. Lineage (NCBI taxonomy): Eukaryota > Viridiplantae > Streptophyta > Magnoliopsida > Asparagales > Amaryllidaceae > Allium > Allium sativum. Next base: position 538,986,002 of record CM060926.1, read on the forward strand.
AGAAGGAGAAACAACAGGGTCAGACATAAAGTCTGGCGAGTCTAGTTACTTTTAGCCAGTAGATAAATAAAAGCAACATGATATGAATATAAACTGGATAAGAGAGAGATTACTACATAAATGGCAGGTGTATGTGTCTCACTAATGATTACTCTGCAATATTACAAGTATAATTGAAATGAGATGATCCCTTCCACTATAAGTTGGTAAGCTTAGATCATACATCCAAGTATACCCTAACCCCTACCCTAATCGATCGGCTCCCTACTCCGTAGATATCCTGTGTTTGCCCCACAGTAGGAGGTATCACTTCCTAAAGTGGCAACCCAAGATGTGCACAACCATATCTACTGGTGTTATGGTTGTCTTAGCCCCCTCTGCCCGACCCATGCACGCGCATGTCCCCGATCGGTTTGCACCGCCCACACCATCCGTATCGTTTGGATCTCTTACAATTAATCAGTAAGTGTGCCCCTTCTCCGCCAAGTACGGAGTTCTTTAGATACCAACTTCGGGTTACTGAATGAAATGGGTCCCACACAATATGATACAATCTCTCCCACTTGTCTTGTATCCCCACTAGGTTTTCCATTGATTATGTATACCCTTAGGTGTCTTTAATTACGTATCCCTATACCAGTTATGCTTACCCTAATGGTTGTCTTTAATTACATAACTTCATTACAATATCTACCGGTTATGTATACCACTAGGTGTCTTTAATTACATAACCTTATTGGGTTAAGTTCGTGAACTTATATATAAATATTACCCACCCCCTCTAATTTACTTAACCCACCCACTACCTATCCAATTTTACTTAACCCTAACTTAAGTTCATAATTATACAATCTCTAAATTAGGTTAAGTAGTCCAACTCAATACCATGTCCAATTATGGTTATAATGGGCTAGACCTCCCACATTAGGCCTACAACGTGTTTGGATATGCCGGTCGGGTCCGAGCAGTCTTATTCCACAGTTGGGCCTAAACTCGTGCCTTAGCCCGATTCGTATTTACGTACTTAGACCTCCCACATTAGGTTCAGTATTAGTGGTTGCTAGATATGCCAGTCGGGTCCGGGCAGACTTCCGCCACTAATACAACCTAACCTCGTGTCATAAGTACAATTACAATTCCTAATTGTAATTACTAAACATTCAATTTTTAATGAATTAATCAATTAATTAATCCTTTCCTTTTATAGGTGTCAACACCTATTTACCCAATAATTTGAATTACATGTCCATAAATGTTCATATTCAAATTATGCCATTTTTAACCCTTGTTCCCCCGTTCCTTAACTAGCGCCCTCACAAAATTGGCAACATGCCTAGGCTAGACAATAACCTAGTCATAAACGATAATATGGAAAATAACTAAAATGATCATCTTGGCATCAACATAAACTTGTATGATAATAAGGTGAACATACATACTGGCACAAACATGAAATTGTCATCATAATAAGGTGATAATTTGGATCACATAAAATAGATATAAATGATAATATAAGGTGACAATTTAAATTGTATAAAATAGATCTAACATGATAGCATAAGGTGATAATCTAGATCTGTCCAACAGTTTCAATGTCCACATAAATTAGATCTACTAATTTAGAAATAGATCTACACACATACACATCATATCATGTCATAAAGTTACAATTAAGATAAGGGTTTAGATCCGATTCTAACCAATTCAAGGTGACATATGTTCATGATTTACATAGTGATTAGATCTATCCAATGATATAACTGTCCAAATTAACAGATCTATATTAACCATAATATAGTTACAAACCAAGATCCACAATAGAACAATCACAATTGAATTGGATATAGAGAAATAGATCTATCATAACATAGTATATGATTTAACAGTTGCATAGAATCATACTTTACAACATATCCAAGTCTTAGTCTTTCACAATTTACTTTCATTTATCTAAACCTAAAAGTAATCTAGAAACTCACAGCGTTAGGTTTAGAGTATTGAGAAAGAATGGATCAATAATTCTAAATTTGATTTGCAAAGTATGTTGTTGTAGAAAAACGGTTTAGTTTGCACTCCAATACGGTTCAGTTTGCACTCCAGTAGCATATAGCCTCCATGACTTCTAATGAAAAAAAAATTGAGAAATAGCCACATATTTATAGTTTCAGAGCCCCCCTGAAATAAACTGCCACCTAATCTCTAGGGGTGTCGTCACCCCTGTGGGTGGGTCGACCCCTAGTGTAGGGACCCGAGAATCCGACATTCGAATTCAAACAATAACACATCCCGTGTCTAAACTCAAGTATCATAAACACCAGAAAGCTAATAGAAAGAAGTTAGAGGGTGAGAGAAGAAAGAAAGAAATATTAGAATAGAAGAATAAGAAGATCAGAGTCACACACCGGAATGGACAAAGTATAATAATCAATAATACTTTATACAAAAGAAACTGTATATATACGATTACAATATCAGAGTATACATTCAGATCAATACAACACACAGCGGAAATAAACTAGTACCAGTAAACATATGGGATACACCTCGACTTCAACTCCTTTTCTAAAGCTCCAAGCAATACCTAACCTGATAATATACTCGGTCTGACACAAGCACATTTGAAGCAAAGCAAAATTCACTCGGATCAGTCTGAAATACTATCAGTGATAAATTCGTATAGCAACCAACTTGTTTAATTTTGAAATCCTTTTGAAATGAAAGGATAATAGTAAGACTAACCCACACATAAACACGGATGGTTTTTACCTTTCTATAAACCAAAACATTTTGAAATCAACATCTTATTCTGATATTACAATAGTGTCTAAATACAAGTAAATAGAATCTAGCAGAATGCTTGCATCTCACGCTCCACATATATAGTATATAATCAAAACCGTGGGTGCTTATGGGAGATTGGATTCCGACTATGAAAAGGTATGGAACCACCTGCCGATAATGTATCTCTAGAGAGGAATACACTAGGTTCAACAAGAACGTCTTACAACTCGGCCCACACATGACCGACCACTCATTTCTCCTTAGTCTATCGACTATTTTGTCACCTCACGGCTGCGCAGCTACCGTTTTCCCCAGGATACAGAAATGAAAAGAAGTAACAAATATGAATATTCTCTAGATGAGGACAATACACCCTAATGGGTGTGACCCACATAGCCATGCTGCCTGCCCGATTTTTGTCATTTCCCGGTTGATAAGGCTTGAGGTTATAGTTGACTTTTGAAACATCTAGCAACCATTCACATCATCCATATAAGTCATCCAGGAACAGGATGAACCGAAGGTACTCTCCTACTGCATCCAATATAGGAATCAACCCATGGATCAGCAGCGAGGAGTCCTTGCAACCCGTAGATTCCAATCACGACAGAATCACAGTATATCTCTAGAGATCAACCATCAATTTTAAGTAACTCTTCCGTTTCATGAAGATGTACGATCTTCAATTGCTCCACCTTGATTAGCGTCTTCGACGTATTCGTATTTATTGGTCGGAATGGTTTTCGAATATAAATTCGATCCCGGTCTTTCCATATCAATAACGTTGGGTCAGATTTTGATAGTCGATTATTTAACTATCAAAATAAACAACCATAAAAATAAACAGATCCATTGGTCTATTACACAACATCACTTGGGCACTTAAAATCATATATCAATTGAAATACCCAAAAATAATATATTTGTTTAATATATAATTATACTCGAATCCTTTTACTTATATACTTAGAATGTATCTTAAACCTATACTTAATTTAACCTTTAACTAACATTGCAAAATATTGCTAAAACATTTCTTTTTACCTAGTCGATTCAACCTATCATTTATTAAACAATCATTACGCCATCTTCTTTGGCTTCGTTATTTGAATACCAAAATGAACACTCATCCTTTTAAAATAATCCCATTTAAATCTTTTTCCAATACTTTGAAAATACCGTTATATTTCCACCAATCTCCTTTTTATTTCTTTTATTATAGGGATATCATTTCATACCGTCAAGCCCCTTTTTATTTCTTAATCTCATTATATATACATTTCCATATCCTTCGAATAACGTTACTCTGTTATTTTCCCAAAATACTTTACTTTAACATCTTCACTATTACAACTAATACCATCCTTCGATAATCTTGAAGTTGTTCAAGTTGGGGTATTTTAATTACCTCTCAGACCTTGATCAACAACGTTCTTATCTTAAGATAAATATCAGTTATAATACAAAAACCGACACTCATTTCCCATATCCCAGCAAAAATCCCATTTTTAATTCCATCTTGATGAAATATCATCTCTTCTTTAAATAACGGTTCTATATCATACCTTGATAACTTATTTCGCTTAATTGCTCTAATTCAATTTGGGTTTATGATTGATTTCCCATTTCATCTCTCCTCTAGTTCCTAATCGTAATCAGTCAGAAAATAACTCTCTAAATATTGACCCCAAAGGTCGAAACCAACATCAGATCAATATTCAAGAAATCCATTATCCCAGCTGATTCCTAGTTAAGTGCCAATTCTCTAAATTTCCAATCATGGCTTTTCTTTATTCAAATGTTACTTCAAATAACCTGTTTCAATGATATTTATTAGATAGAAATTTAGGTTTTATAACTTCACAAAGCATTGGATTTCATATATAGAATTTCAATTAAGCATTTCTCTTTAAGCCACGATTTAAACTTAACTTCTATTTTCAATAAGGTAATTTAAAATATTAATGAGCCTTATCTTTTCCTAAATCCCGTTTGTCCCTTTAAGTTCCAGTATTTCCAATTTGATTATTATTAAATGGTAATCAAATTTCACATTTAAAAATATGCTTTACTTAATCAATTATCATTTCCATTAAATAAATATAAATTAATGAATCCATTTTTGTTAACACAGTTGACTTAGTCAACTCTAACATTATTAACTCGTTAATCAAATCTTAATTTATCTTCCCATTTAAATTAATCACAAAACTAATTAATTAAATAATCCCATTTGATTATTATTAATTAAATAATAATTGTCCTTCAACCTTTTTATCAAAGTAAACATGGTTTGTTTACCATTAACTATCCTCATTAAATTAGTGAACTAATTAAATAAACAATTTCAGTTAACATCGTTAGCTTGTTCAACTCTGAATGTGATCAACCTGTTAGTCAATCGTTATTGATCTTGCCTTTAAATTAGTTAATAATTAATTAATCTAAATAATTCTATTCACTTTGATTTTTACTAAATTAATATCAATATAAACCCATTCTAATTGTTACGTAAATTCTGGTCACTTGAATTAGCTAAATAAAATCATTAAATAATTATTTGATAAGCACGTGCTTCTCGCATGGTAGATTTTGGTTAAACCAATCAATTTATATATATGGTCGGTTTATTCGCTTTTTATAAACTTATTTTAAAATAGTATATTTAAAAATTCATTTTTGGTTATAAAATAAATTCCATAACTTTATTCCTAGCGATTCACCTGACGGTGAATCGATCTTTATAAAATAATTATATTTTGGCCATCTGCTATAAATTCCTCACCAATCCTATATATTGATTCAAAACTCAACAATATTCAACAATTAACAGGTTAAATGTCAACGGGGTTTAGCCAGTTCATATATAATATGAAATAAACAACATACTAAATATTTGGGGAATCTGGTTTGATTCCCATTACCTGTTCTTCCTTGTATCACATACCATTGTAATATTTCATAACAGCACATGGAAATGACGATAATATAATTAATGTCAATTATTACATCAACCATAAGCATCCAATCAATCAATTATCAATTATTGAATTTAATCACATCATAGTATTTCAGAAATGTGTGAGAATTAACTCACCAGTCTATTTACGATTGATGATTCAGCGTTGTCCGTTTAATTTTAAACAGATGTTTAAAATTAACTGAATTCCTAGTTCCATCTGGTTCCAACCAACTCAGCTCAGCAGTGTAGCTTTGATCGATACGATCCCATCGCTTTCGATTTCGCGTGATTCTGATCACAGATAAATGATTTATCGCAATGACAAGTTAACGAATGATTTATGACTAAATTATAATTAATTATTTATAAAATTAACTAATCTTACCTTAATCACCTTTACTATTCGTTACGCGGTCTCACTGTTCGTCAACACCGGGCCCTAGCGAACTTCGCCAGCCTTTGATCCGTTATGCACTTTACCAGTATCCACGTCCACACTACTACCACCGTAGTCAACATCAAACTCCTCCGACTCTTCACTGACCATCTTTCGCCACCAACGTTCCTCACAGTGCTGCTTCCTCCAGTGAGTTTTCAACATAGTCGAACGTTTTGAAAACCCATAATTTCTTTGCACGTTTTAAAGTATATATGTACCCACTACTGTTCCACTTCCTTTTGTTTTACTCTTCCACAAAACTTGCGAACCACCCTGAACCCACATATTGCCAAACTCCCTTAATTCAATTAGTTAATTATTAATCTTGATAACCCACGTATTAGTTTAATATTGGCTCTAACCCACCTTCTTCGTAAATGATTCCTTGCGCTCCACTACTGTAGCCACCCGTGACCGCAAACCAACCTCGATACTCACGCAACTCTACCGAAAGCTTCAACCTGACTACCGTTTGCCACCTTCACACATTTCCTTCTCGTCCTTTTTCACAAACAAACCCACATTTTGCTACAGACCATTTTCAACTTCTTCTACTACATGCAATTAGCCACTCCAGTGGAATCTCAACCCCATGGTAATTTCCGAGCCCCACTTCACTCTTTGCTGGCAACATGCACCCTTCTTACCGCAACCGACAACACCACTCTGCCTTAACTTGTACTTTCAGTTAAACCCATACTTGTCACAAAGAGTCTGCATGCCATAACAGCCAGCTTGACGCCATTCAAGCCTCGCACTGTCGTTGTGACAACTCATCACGTCCTCTGTTCTTCAAGGCAACCATACCCTTGTCATTTCCCCTACGCAAGCCGTCACTAAGGTACCCAATTCCCATTTCACTCTTGCCAACTTCCGGAAATTCACGTCACCATCACATTTGGTCACTCCTTGCTTGAACTATCCACTCCTGTTTTCAACTCCAGTCAGCTCGCTTCATCGATATTCCTCACTGCCAGCTTGGTTATCCACATTTTAAAACTTCATCCATTCTCTGTTTTTTTCCCGTACTTCTTCTTCATTGTCCTTTTTTTAACATAGAGAGGTCGGCTGCTGTATTACATAGGAGAAAGAAGAAGAAAACTCAGACTTGGTTTTTATTTGTATTTTATGAACTGAACAGAAGGATGGAGCGCTATTTATAGATCCATTTCCTTAGTGGTTACGGTATGTGAGAAGGCATGGGTATCAAGAAATAGAATGCGTGGGCTTCACGAAATAGAAGGCGTAGGCACCACAAATTCTTGGATTGTCAAGCACGCTGTAGATGTAGATAGTAGACTAGACAATAGCAGCATGTGCATGATATTTTAGAGAGAAAGAAAAGGTTTGGTTTTGTATAGACTTTAGTCTCCTAAAGGAAGGCAACGAGAGATATTTTCCTTTGTTTATATTTTATTATATAAATATAGGTTCAACCTATGAGTAATAGGTTAGCTGAAATTTGGAACAAGACATGTGCTGATTCTCCTTTTGTTCATTTTAAACTATGAAACAATCTCAGAAAAGGACGACGCGCTTCAGATAATACATGGTTTCTGCGAAAGCTTGGCAGGGGTTTCTCGGTTTGCAGTTCACATGGTTTCACTTCATTAGCAAGAATCTTGGGACAAAGCAATGCGTATGTCGCTGTGTAGGCTAATCAGGAAGGAAAAGATGGAAAAAGGTGTTGGGAAGGGATAATTTGCTTTCGATGTAACTAAAGACTATATACTAAATAACCAAAAACGTTTAGTTTTGAAATTAAAAGTACCCTGCTATATAAAACTCCGTCCGCGTACCACTTGTTAATGACAAAAATAAAAATACCATCGCGTACAGCAGTGTGCCATGATCACAAGCATATAATAAAATAAACCGGTTAATTAATTCTGTGAAATTCCAAATGTGCCGATACAAGGTGTAAAAACACTTCAAATAAAAAGTTGCTTATTTTTCCAATTAAAAATTTCAGTAAAATTCTAACAATTAAATTATAACTACGTTTCAAAAATCTTGTCAAAATTCGAAACCAATATTTAATTATATTAAATAATCCGTTATGGCTAATAAACGATTCTACAGTGACTATTCGAAAATTTGATTTGGACGTAAAACAAAATCTATAATACGAAAAATCGATTTTTCCCTTCCATTTGAAAAATATTATCAATTAGATTCAGATGCTTCTTGTTTCACAGAATTCCGATTTAAAACGGATTCTGTATGATCACTTGAAGTTCAAATTCAATTTTATGAACTACCACGCAGTTTAGATTTCGTTTTAAATTAATTATAAATTTAAACGTTCAACAGCCGTTTAATTAAACAATTCGATATAAACAGAATAAATATTCCAAATATAATATTTAAAATGAATTTAAATATTCGAATTCAAATAGCCGAAAACTCTGGTTCGTTACATTCTTCCCCCTTGAAAGAATTTCGTCCCGAAATTATAAAGTAAGAAGAATGCTTTGATCTTGATTATTTCCAGAATAATTCATTTAAAACATTATCAAAAATGTTTAAGTTTCAAAAATTCCCGAAAAATTCGCCAGCGCTTTCTCTGTACTATTTGATCTAACAACTACAAACGCCATACTAGGCCTCTCATATTGATCCAAAGAAAATAGCCAAGTGGCTACCCATCTCGGGTATAAATTCAAACACCCAATCAAAAATATTAAGGTTTACCTTTTTGTTGGGCAACTCAATACTCGAATCACGAAGTTCGGTATCTAAAAGCTCTTCCATTTTCAATCTGCACTCAACTCGATATATATTGGAAATAACTAATACAGGGTTAAATCCATTCAGTTTCGCTTCATATTGATTTTATACTGAAATTTATTTTCTAGTTTTCAGTTCATTCAACTGTTGATGAATCCTTATATTCGATTAATCTAGCAACCAATAAACAAACAATTCACAATACAAAATCACTTTAACCAAATTATTTTATTTTCCTTTTTAATTTTTATTATTTAACTTATCTTTAGTTAAATATTTAATTCCATATTCTAACTTTATCCACCAATTCTATAATTTAAATTCCCTTCTGGTTTTATTAAACCATTCAAATTTATTACCCATGAATCTCGTTTTAACAGGCCCAACTCATTCATTGGTTCTAAATCCAATTCAAATCCATATTTCAATCATATAATTCAGTTCCCTGATATTTCATTCATAACTAACTCTTATATATATTTCATTCAAATTCAGTATATTTGAATTTTATTTCAATTTATTTACTCCAAATCAGTTCTCAATCAAGTTCAAATCCATATTCAGATTCGTGCTTATGGAATTTATTCCAAGCTTAAAATCCAACAAATTTCCATTTATTCAGTTTGGATTCATTCACTTTTTATTTTACCCAACACAAGTCAAATTCTTGTTAGCTTGTCTCAATTCCAATTCAATGGATTCATTTTAACTTACACAAGTTAAAATTAATTCCCATTTCATATTTGAAATGTTTCCAACTTCCTACAAGTTTTTAATTAAATAATAATTTGAGAAATTTATAAATTTTACCTTCTTATAAAATATTTTGGGTTGAAACAATATAAAAATAATTTTATATTCAAATTACAAATACGCACTATCGTATATATACACTCAACTCAATCTAGGGTATTACTAGCCCAATCTCTATCGATTTACACCACAGAGCCAAGGTTATTCCTAAACCATTGCTCTGATACCAACTGTAGCGACCCGAGAATCCGACACTCGAATTCAGACAATAACACATCCCGTGTCTAAACTCAAGTATCATAAACCCCAGAAAGCTAATAGAAAGAAGTTAGAGGGTGAGAGAAGAAAGAAAGAAATATTAGAATAGAAGAATAAGAAGATCAGAGTCTCACAGCGGAATGGACAAAGTATAATAATCAAAAATACTTTATAAAAAAGAAACTGTATATATACGATTACAACATCAGAGTATACATTCAGATTCAACACACAGACTAGTACCAATAAATATATGGGATACGTCACGACTTCATCTCCTTTTCTGAAGCTCCATGCGATACCTAACCTAATAATATACTCGGTCTGACCTGAGCACATTTGAAGCAAATCAAAATTCACCCGGATCAGTCTGAGATACTTTCAGTGATAAATTCATATAGCAACCAACTTGTTTAATTTTGAAATCCTTTTGAAATGAAAGGATAATAGTAAGACCAGTCCACACATAAACACGGACGGTTTTTACCTTACTATAACCCAAAACGTTTTGAAATCAACATCTTATTCTGATATTACAATAGTGTCTAAATACAAGTAAATAGAATCTAGCAGAATGCTTGCATCTCACGCTCAACATATATAGTATACAATCAAAACCGCGAGTGCTTGTTGGAGATTGGATTCCGACTATGACAAGGTATTGAACCACCTGCCGGTAGTGTATCTCTAGAGTGGAATACACTGGGTTCAACAAGAACGTCTTGCAACCCGGTCCATACATGACCGACCACTCATTTCTCTTGAGTGTATCGAATATATTGTCACCTCACGGCTGCGCAGCTACCGTTTTCCACGGGAGATACAGAAATGAAAATAATAAAAAAATATGAATATTCTCTAGATGATGACAATACACCCTAATAGGTGCGACCCACATAGCCATGCTGCCTGCCCGATTTTAGTCATTTCCCAATTGATAAGGCTTGAGGTTATAATCGACTTTTGAAACATCTGTCCACCATTCACATCATCCATTCAAGTCATCCAGGAACAGGATGAACCGAAGGTAGTCTCCTACTGCATCCAATATAGGAATCACCCGATGGATCAGCAGGGAGAAGTCCTTGCAACCCGTAGATTCCAATCACAACAGAATCACAGTATATCTCTAGGGGTCAGCTAGAGATTTTAAGTAACTCTTCCATTTCATGAAGATCTATGGTCTTCAATTGATCCATTTTGATCAGAGTCTTCGACGTATTCGTATTTATTGGTCGGACTGGTTTTTGAATATAAATTTGATCCAGGTCTTTCCGTATCAATAACGTTGGGTCAGATTTTGATAGTTAGTTATTTCACTATCAAAATAAACAACCATAAAAATAAAGAGATCCATTGGTCTATTACATAGCATCACTTGGCCACTTAAAATCATATATCAGTTGAAATACCCAAAAATAATATATTGGTTTAATATATAATTATAGTCAAATCCTTTTACTTATATACTTAGAACGTATCTTAAACTCATACTTAATTTAACCTTTAACTAACATTGCAAAATATTGCTAAAACATTTCATTTTACCTTATCGATTCAACCTATCATTTATAAAACAATCATTACGCCATCTTCTTTGGCTTTGTTATTTGAATACCAAAATGACCACTCATCCTTTTAGAATAATCCCATTTAAATCTTATTCTAATACTTTGAAAATACCGTTATATTTCCACCAATCTCCTTTTTATTTCTTTTATTATAGGGATATCATTTCATACCGTCAAGCCCCTTTTTATTTTGTAATATCATTATATATACATTCCCATATCCAGTGTTACTCTGTTATTTTCCCAATATACTTTACTTTAACATCTTCACTATTATGACTAATACCATCCTTCGATAATCTTAAAGTTGTTCAAGTTGGGGTATTTTAATTACCTCTCAGACCTTGATCAACAACGTTCTTATCTTAAGATAAATATCAAATACAAAAATCGACACTCATTTCCCATATCCCAGCAAAAGTCCTATTTTTAATTCCATCTTGATGAAATATCATCTCTTCTTTAAATAGCGGCTATACCGTACCTTGATAACTTATTTCGCTTAACTGCTCTAATTCAACTAGGGTTTATGTTTGATTTTCCATTTCATCTCTCCTCTAGTTCCTAATCATAATCAGTCAGAAAATAATTCTCTAAATATTGACTCTGAAGGTCGAAACAAATATCGGATCAATATTCAGGAAATCCATTATCCCAGCTGATTCCCAGTTAAGTGCTAATTCTCTAAATTTCCAATCCTGGCTTTTCTTTATTCAAACGTCACTTCAAATAACCTGTTTCAATGATATTTATTCGATATAAATTCGAGTTTTATAACTTTACAAAATATTGGATTTCATACATAGAATTTCAATTAAGCATTTCTCTTTAAGCCACGATTTAAACTTAACTTCTATTTTCATTAAGGTAATTTAAAATATTAATGAGCCTTATCTTTTCCTAAATCCCGTTTGTCCCTTTAAGTTTCAGTATTTCCAATTTGATTATTATTAAATGGTAATCAAATTTCACATTTAAAAATATGCTTTACTTATTCAATTATCATTTCCATTAAATAAATATAAATTAATTTAATGAATCCATTTTTGTTAACACGGTTGACTTAGTCAACTCTAAAATGATTAACTCGTTAATTAAATCCTAATTTATCTTCCCATTTAAATTAATCAAAAAACTAATTTATTTAAATAATCCCATTTGATTATTATTAAATAAATAATAATCATCCTTTAACCTTTTTATCAAAATAAACATGGTTTGTTTACCATTAACTATCCTCATTAAATTAGTGAACTAATTAAATAAACAATTTCAGTTAACGCCGTTAACTTGTTCAACTCTAAACATGATCAACATGTTAGTCAATCGTTATTGATCTTGCCTTTAAATTAATTAATAATTAATTAATCTAAATAATTCTATTCACTTTTATTTTTACTAAATTAATATCAATATAAACCCATTCTAATTGTTATGTAAATTCTGATCACTTGAATTAGCTAAATAAAATCGTTAAATAATTATTTGACAACCACGTGCTTCGCGCACGGTAGATTTTGGTTAAACCAATCAATGTATATATGTGGTCGGTTTATTCGCTTTTTATAAACTTCTTTTAAAATAGTATATTTAAAAATTCATTTTCGGTTATAAAATAAATTACGTAACTTTATTCCTAGCGATTCACCTAATGGTGAATCGATCTTTATAAAATAATTGTATTTTGGCCATCTGCTATAAATTCCTCACCAATCCTATATATTGATTCAAAACTCAACAATATTCAACAATCAACAGGTTTAAATGTCAACGGGGTTTAACTAATTCATATATAATATGAAATAAACAACATACTAAATATTTTGGGAATCCGGTTTGATTCCCCTTACATGTTCTTACCTGCATCACAGACCATTGTAATATTTCATAACAACACATGGAAATGACAATAATATAATTAACGTCAATCATTACATCAACCATAGGCATCCAAAGCATCCAATCAATCAATTATCAATTATTGAATTTAATCACATCATAGTATTTCAGAAATGTGTGAGAATTAACTCACTAGTCTTTTTACAATTGATGATTCAGCGTTGTCTGTTTAATTTTAAACAGACATTTAAAATTAACTAAATTCCTGGTTCCATCTGGTTCCAACCAACTCTGCTCAGCAGTGTAGCTTTCATCGATACGATCCCATCGCTTTTGATTTCGCGTGAATCTGATCACAGATGAATGATTTATCGCAATGATAAGTTAACGAATGATTTATAACTAAATTATAATTAATTATTTATAAAATTAACTAATCTTACCTTAATCTCCTTTACTATTCGTTACGCGGACTCACTGTTCGCCAATGCTGGGCCCTAGCGAACTTCGCCAGCCTTCGATCCATTCTGCACTTTACCAGTATCCACGTCCACACTGCTACCACCGCAGTCAACATCAAACTCCTCCGACTCTTCATTGACCATCTTTCGCCCCCAACGTTCCTTACCGTGCTTCCTCCAGTTAGTTTTCAACATAGTCGAACCCTTTGAAAACCCATAATTTCTTTCCACGTTTTAAAGTATATATGTGCCCACTACTGTTTCACTTCCTTTTGTTTTACTCTTCCACAAAAGTTGCGAACCCCACTGAACCCACATATTGCCAAACTCCCTTAATTCATTTAATTAATTAATTAATCTTGATAACCCACGTATTAGTTTAATATTGGCTCTAACCCACCTTCTTCGTAAATGATACCTCGCGCTCAACTACTGTAGCTACCCATGACCGCAAACCAACCTCGATACTCACGCAACTCCATCGAAAGCTTCAACATGACTACCATTTGCCACCTTCACACATTTCCTTCTCGTCCTTTTTCACAAACAAACCCACATTTTGCTACAGACCATTTTCAACTTCTTCTACTACACGCAATTAGCCACTCCAGTGGAATCTCAACCCCATGGTAATTTCCGAGCCCTACTCCATTCTTCGCTGGCAACATGCACCCTTCTTACCGCAACTAACAACACCACTCTGCCTTAACTTGTATTTCAGTTAAACCCATACTTGTCACAAAGAGTCTGCATGCCATAACAGCCAGCATGACGCCATTCAAGCCTAGCACCGTCGCCGTGACAACTCATCATGTCCTATGTTCTTCACGACAACCATACCCTCGTCATTTCCCCTACGCAAGCCATCACCAAGGTACCCAATTCCCATTTCACTCTTTCCAACTTCCAGAAATTCACGTCACCATCACATTTTGTCACTCCTTGCTTGAACTGTCCACTCCTGTTTGCAACTCCAGTCAGCTCGCTTCATCGATGTTTCTCGCTGCCAGCATGGTTATCCACATTTTAAAACTTCCTCCATTCTCTGTTTTTTTTCCTGTACTTCTCCTTCATTGTCTTTTTTTACATAGAGAGGTCGGCTGCTGTATTACACAGGAGAAAGAAGAAGAAAACTAAGACTTGGTTTTTGTTTGTATTTTATGAACTGAACAGAAGGATGGAGCGCTATTTATAGATCCATTTCCTTGGCAGTCACGGTATATGAGAAGGCGTGGGCATCACGAAATAGAAGGCGCGGGCTTCACAAAATAGAAGGCGTGGGAACCCCAAATTCTTGGATTGCCAAGCACGCTGTAGATGTAGATAGTAGGCTAGACAATAGCAGCTTGTACATGATATTTTAGAGAGAAAGAAAAGGTATGGTTTTATACAGACTTTAGTCTCCTAAAGGAAGGCAACGAGAGATATTTTCATTTGTTTATATTGTATTATATAAATATAGGTTCAACCTATGAGTAATAGGTTAGCTGAAATTTGGAACAAGACATGTGTTGCTTCTCCTTTTTTCCTTTTAAACTATGAAACGATCTCAGAAAAGGATGACGCGCTTCAGATAGTACATGGTTTCTGCGAAAGCTTGGCAGGGGTTTCTCGGTTTGCAGTTCACATGGTTTCACTTCATTAGGAAGAAATTGGGGACAAAGCACATGCATATGTCGCTGTGTAGGCTGATCAAGAAGGAAAAGATGGAAAAAGGTGTCTAACAGGGATAGCTTGCTTTCGATGTAACTAAAGACTATATACGAAATAACAAAAAATGTTTAGTTTTTGAAGTTAAATGTACCCTGCTATATAAAACTCCTCCGCATACCACTAGTTATCGACAAAAATAAAAATATCATCGCGCACAGCAGTGTGCCATGATCACAAGCATATAATAAAATATACCGGTTAATTAATTCTGTGAAATTCCAAATGTACTGATACAAGGTGTAAAAATACTTCAAATAAAAAGTTGCTTATTTTTCCAATTAAAAATTTCAGTAAAATTCTAAAAATTAAATTATAACTATGTCTCAAAAATCTTATCAAAACTCGAAACCAATATCTAATTATATTAAATACTCTGTTATGGCTAATAAATGATTCTACAACGACGATTCGAAAATTTGATTTGGACGTAAAGAAAAATCTATGATACGAAAACTCGATTTTTCTCTTTTATTCGAAAAATATTATCAATTAGATTTAGATGCTTCTTATTTCACAGAATTCCAACTTAAAACGGATTCTGTATGATCACTTGAAGTTCAAATTCAATTTTACGTACTACCGCGCAGTTTCGAGTTTGTCTTAAATTAAATATAAATTTAAACGTACAACAGCCGTTTAATTAACGAATTCGATATAAACAGAATAAATATTCCGAATATAATATTTAAAACGAATTTAAATATTAGAATTCAAATAGCCGAAAACTCTGGTTTGTTACACCTAGGTCCTAGAGTGGGAATTTCGGCGCTCTGAGGACTTTTTCGAATTTGAATTGTAACGACCCGTGCTTTTATGATATATAAATAATTTATTTAATTATTTAAATAATGGTTTGGTTATTTAAAATGACCAGAATTAAATACTATTGATTATTTAATTAAAATAAATAATATAATAATATATTTAATTTCTGAAATAGTCAGAAATAGTGGAATTCACAAAATGGTGTGAATTGGATCATCTATGATATTTAATTCAGTTTAAAATTTAATTAGAATGGCGAATATATTATATAAATGACAGTTGAATGTATAATTATAATATAATTAAAATCGAGCTCGAAATGGCGCGGCACTTCGCTATTTGGCGATTTGAACTTCAACTGAATGTACAGGATTCGTTTTAAATCGGATTACTGTGAAACAAGAAACGTTAGCAGCTGGTGAAGTATATTTTTCTAATGGAAGAAAAAAATTGGGATTTCATCATGTAGATTTTGATATATGTTCAAATCAAATTTTAGAAAAGTCGCTATGGAATTCTTTTGAAAATTATAAATATATATTTATATTATAAAAGGATTTAATATATAAATCAAATATCGATATAACTGGAAAACTAGAAATATCAAGTTATAAATCCAATTGGAGCTGTATGATATTCTATTTGTGAATATATACGATAATATTTATTTTTAAATACTGAATTTAATTATTTTTAAATATATTTATATATTTATATATTTAAATGGGTTATTTAGAGCTTTAAAAATAGCCAGTTTTGCAAACGACCTCAGAATTCGACGAAACTAATTTTGTTGGATCCGCAATATTAAATTATTGCTAGATTTCAATTTTCGTGATTTTTGAAGTCAGTATGTGGACGTACGGGATTTTAATCTGGAAAACAATCAGTATTTTTACAGTTAAAAATACACTGTTTTAGCAAACGTAGTCGGAATTCGACGAAACCAGTTTCGTTGGGTCCGCAATGTCAAACTGTAGCTGCATGTCCGTTTTCGTGATTTTTGGGTATTGTGTGTGATCACAGGGATTTTTGAACGACAAATGAAAGCAACGATTCAATATAAACAAATAAAATAATTGAATAAAAAAATATTTTTATCTACCCTATAAATATACCCTCCCTTAACCTAAAACCTAATTTTCATTCTCCTTAATCAAAGAAATTTGCGCCGCCAAGTTTTTCTTCAGGAAACGAAAATTTACTGCTCTTCAAAAATAATAACAAATCAAAACAAAACCTATAAATCACTAGATAAATATATTCGGATTCCTGGTGGTTTTCTCTTTACATCCATATAAATTTTTCTGGGTTCGAACTTGGTTTGATACGCGATGAAATTTACAGAATGGTTTATTCGAACCTAGGGTTTCGAATTTTGGGATTTCGGTGCATTTATGATCGGATTGGGCATTTTAAATGAACTCGCGGAGGAGTTTGGCACTTGGGGGCAATGTTTGGTGAGATTTGGTGATGTTAATTGTCGCGTTCTCCTGTAGCAAGTGTGGGATGGAGCTGGTGTTGCATCCTTTTTAATGGCGGCGAGTTCAATATTGTGGTGATGAAAATGTTGTGTGTGAGGAGCAGAGTAGAACGGTGGTGGTTGTGTGGGATTTTGTGGAAGATCGGAGGGGTTACTGGAGTTGTACGGAAGCGAAAATGGCTATGTTTCCATCGCGATGTTTACTGGAGCGTGGGAATGAGCTCGGAGAAGAAGGGTGAGCGGGTCTGGCCTTTACAAATGAGAATGGCCCATTTTTTATGTTAAGGACCAAGTATAAAAAAAAGAAAAAAAAAGAAAAGAAAAAGAAATGGAAAGGGACGAACTGTTGGATGTGGAGTGGCAGGGAAGGGAAGTGGCGGATTCCATCTCTTGGTGGCGGAAGGGAAGCACAGGTTTGGGATTGAAATGAAATGATGGGTCGTGCGAGGAAATGGTGAGGCTCATTTCGAAAATAAAAGCCTAGTTTTAATTTAATATCCAATTATATATTTGTATAAACTTGTAATGACAATAACTTGCTCATATGCAATCAGACTTTCGAACGGTTAGATCCGTAGGGACCGAATGGACGAGTGATTTGGAGCTCATTTGGATTTATGGTAAAATTAAATGCCTGAATAAAATTAATGACCAATTATCGTTATTTAACGATAACCGTCCAATGTGAGAAAATCTCACTAACTCTACTCAATTTATATTTTTATAAAAATATTTTAGAATTTATAAATGATGGTTGTTTGCTATGTGTTGGCTGATTGGTTGAACTGCTAGTTAATTGGTTGAAAATACAGATAACGATATAGATATAAATCGTTAATCAAATATTGATTCTGTTTAGCAGAATATTTCATAGTGAAATGAAATTGATGTTAATTTTATTGTTTAACATCTGTGAATGCAGGGAAACAGGTCGGAGGGACCCTACTGGGTTCCTCAACATTTATTTTACTGTTTTCATATATTGTGTTATATGATGTGATATGAATTCTGTTGTTGATTTTGTATGTTTGAATGATACCGATCATTGTTATATGGTACGTTAAATACCATAAGGAATACTGGAATGTTAAAAAGGAAATTTTCAATGTTATATTGAAAAAGAAATATTTGTAAAATCAAAAGATTTTATAAAAAGAAAATATTTATTTAGAAAATAAATAGATTAAAAAAGGAATATTTATTTGTTAATCAAATAGATAAAATTGAAGGGAAATATTTGTAACACATTTACATATAGAATTGAAAAAGAAATATTTGTTAACTATTTACAAATAGAATTGAAAAGGGATATTTATTTGAAAATAAATAGAATAGAAAGAGGAAATATGTGTAAAATAAATAGAAAGGGAATACTTTTATTATCAAAGGAATTACTTATAAAATCAATAGATTTTATAAATAGAAAATATTTTATAAAAATAAATAGAATTATCAAAAAGGGATTTATTTTTTAAATAAATATATTATAAAAGGAAATGCTTGAAATGTGACTAGAATTGTATAAAAAGATAATTTTACATTTGAAAGGTTTAGACCGGTGCTTCGCACACGGGTACAACATGATATGGATTTAAAGCAAATATTTTAAATAAAATCTATTCTGACCAATAGATTGAGAAGATAAATTTATAAATAATATTTTATAAATCAAATGAAATGTTTATCAATGGATAAATAGAATATATAAGTCAGGATTTATATAAAGAAGTAAGAATCGATTTCAACATCGATATTTGGAACTGAATATGGACGTAGAGTTTAATCAAAGGAGTAAATCGAATTATAGTTAATCGATTAGAGTTAGAATTAATCGATTTGAGTTAGAGTTAATCGATTAGAGTTAGAATTAATCGATTAGACTTAAAGTTAATTGATTAGATTTAATTGATTTGAGTTATCCAGTTAGAATAAATCATTAGAGTTAATTTAATATTAGTTATTCAATTAGAATTGATCGAATATAGTTATTAGAGATAGAATTAGTCAAACATAGTTATTCAGGATGAGTTTCCATTTCATACGACTGCTAGCGTAATTCGCAGGGCTGCAGATAGCCTACGGCGGTCGGATGTTTCCTGAGGGACTTAGGCGTAACCATTGTGATCACTGCGATCTAGAGTCAAGCGAATGGAGTTAAATCGAATATTAGCCATTCGAAATAAAGTTAAAACAAACATAGTTATTCGAATATAAGTTAATCGAATATTAGTTATTTGATAGGAGTTAAATAAGTTGAGTTAATCAAGTAAGTTAATTAAGTTAAGTTAATCGAGTTAAGTTAGTCAAGACGAGTTAATCAAACCGAGTTAATCCAAATGAGTTAATCCAAAGGAGTTATTCGAAATAGTTTATTCGAATAGAATTAAAGGAGTTATTCAAAATAGTTTATTCGAATAAAATTAAGGGAGTTAATCGAATATAGTTTATTCGAAAGGAGATTAATCGAATGTAAAACATTCGTAGAAAATTAATTGAATGTAAATCATTTGAAGAGAGATTATTGAATATAGTTATTCGAAGAAAGAGTTATCGAATATAGTTTATTCGAAAGGAGAATAATCGAATGTAAATCATTTGTAGAAAATTAATCGAATGTAAATCATTCGAAGAGAGATTATCGAAAATATTTATTCGAAGAAAGAGTTATCAAATATAGTTTATTCGAAAAGGAGTTACCGAATAGAGATTATTCAAAAAAGAGAATTATACATTGAATTCGATTATATCGAATTCGGGAAAGTAATATTTACTTTCCGATTTTAATCAAGATTTACTTATTTATTAATAGATTATTGGTTTAGTTATTTAGTTAAATTAAGGAATAAAAGTTATATTTTGAAGTTGGATATTTAAGAAGAAGAGATTATAACACTATAGTTATAATATATGTTTTAAAATAAAGAAGTAGATTCATAAATAGGATCTGAGTTACGTAAGGAAGTTTGTTAAAGATTTAAAAGGGTGAACTTTGTCTATTTCGAGGTTAGAAATGTTGTTCGGTTAAGTTCTGAGAGGTAATTATACCCCAACTTGATTGACTTTGTTTTAACTAAGGGATGGGTAAGGTTCGATAGTGAAAGTTGGTTAAGTGAATTTATTTAACGAGTGTAATGGTCAGAATTGGTTTAGTGATGTTTTATTTAAACATCTGTTTAAATCAAATGAAGGAGTTCAGAAATGTTTTTCCAAATAAAAGAAATTAGAAATGTTTTCTAATATAGAAAACAAGAAATAGGAGTAAATAGGGAGTTGTTTTCAAATGATTAATAAAGTACATTTCCTAAATTTAGAAAATAGGAATTTACAAATATATAGAGACGTGAAATGAATAAATTAATGATAAATTAAATTAAAAGAGATTAATGTTGATTGATGATTGATCGATCGAATTTCTATCTGGAAATAAGAATGTTGGTTGTACACCTATTTTCCTTTGATAGTTAAATCACTGACTATCGAAGTTTTTGACCATTTTTCCATCGTCAATACGGAGAGACTGGGATGAGATTCATTATCTGAAAACCACTCTGTATGGACGTTAGCGTTGCGATCAAATATGATGAAGATAATTGAAGACGGAGTTATGCAAGGGCTATCCTGTTTACAGAATAGTGCTTTCGGTTGGTCTAGTCCCAGGACAACGGAAATGGACGAATGTCCGAAAGAGTATATCTAACGGATCGCGTAAGTTGATCTCTTCAAACGTACTTACGTTTGGTGGCAGAGGAATTCGTTTCTCTTAGCTTTATACCCGTGGTATTTTTAGGGGAATCAATTTGTGATTTGGCGGGTATGACGATGTGGCATTCAAAGTGAATGGTGGTCAGGTGTTCCAAAAGATACGTTATGACCTCAAGCCTCATCAACCGGAAATGACAAAAATTGGGCAGGCAGCATGGCTAAGTGGGTCGCTCCCATTAGGGTGTATATCACCCATCTAGAGAAAATCCATTTCATTCTTTTATCTATTATCGAGGTTATCCCTTTTCGGGAAACGGTGGGTAACTCCCTACCGTTGATGATATACATTCGATACACTCAAGCGAAATGAGTGGTCGGTCATGTGTGGGCCGGGTTGCAAGACGTTCTTATTGAACCCAGTGTATTCATCTCAAGAGATACACTATTGGCAGGTGGTCCCATACCTTGTCATAGTCGGAATCCAATCTCCAATAAGTGCCAGCGATTTTTTTTGTATATTATATATGTGGAACGTGAGATGCAAGCGTTCTGCTGGATTGTTAATTACTTGTGATAAGACATTATTATAATATCAGAGAAGTATTGATTTTCAAAACTGTTTGGGTTATCGTAAGGTAAAAACCCTTCGTGTTTATGTGTGGATCGGTCTTACGATTATCTTTTCTTTTGAAAAGGATTTTGAAAAGTTAAACCAAATGATTTGAGTTTACTCACACCAGTCCCATGACTGACCCAGAGTTTATTTTGTTTTTTGTTTTCCCTAAACTCTTGGGTTCCCAAATTTGTACGGGCAGTCAAGTTTGTAATAACCTGAAAAATCTGGGCCAGTTTAAAAAATTTATTTTGGCAGTTCTAGCGAATTTTGAATATGTAAAATGAATTATTTTAAATAATATCGACGAGAAATTTATTTTGAATATAATAGAACGTATATATTATATACGCCGTCTTTAGAATATAAATAATTATATATAATTATAAATAGGAATTGAAAATGGCGCGGTAGTTCGATAATTCGATTTCAAACTTCAATTGAATGTACCGGGTGCAAAATAATCCGGATTTTAGTGAAACCAAAAACATTAGGATCTAATTGAGAATATCTTTCCAACGAATCCGAAAAATCAAATTTGCATAGCGGGAATCAAAAGATATGTCCAGTTGAAAATTCTGAATAGTCGCTATGGAATTCAGGCCCTTAAAAAATGGGAATTTTGCAAATGACCTCGGATTTCGACGAAACCACTTTTGTTAGATCCGCAGTGTCAAGTTATTGCTAGATTCCAAATTTCATAATTTTTCGAATCAATATGTGAGCGTGGCAAAGGAAAACGCGTTTGACCAGTTTCAGTTGATTTTAATCAACTGGAAAATGGCCATTCTTCAAACGGTCTCAGAATTTGACGAAACTAGTTTTGTTAGGACCGTATCGTCAATACGAAGCTAGAAAATATTTTTCTGGAATTTTTCAAGTTAGTATGTGACCCCGGTAATTTGAAATGTACGTTTAAAATTCAATAAAGCGATTTAAAGGTAAATTCAACGGAAACTGATTCAAACGATCGAATCAGCTTACGATACATATCCCATTGTGTTCGGAATGGGGGTAATATGCTATAGAAGACAGGCGGTGGGTTCGATTTCGAGTTCAAAAATAAAAGTTGATTTTTGAAATCAATAAATAAAAAAAAATTATATAACCCCCCCAAACCTTTCTCCCTCTCTCAGCCAAACCATCGATCTAAAAGAAAAAAAAGAAGAAGAAAAGCCCTAACCACCCCGACGTTCGTTCCCGACCGCGCTTCTCCAGGTGGCGCTGCGCTACCGCACCTCAGTCGGGTCTCTCCAGCAGCGCCGCCCCTCAGCGAAATCCCCCCCCCCCCCCCGACGCCCTTCCTTCTCCCGCTCAGTCGCGAGCCATGGCCCCAAATCAGCCACCGCAGACCGCCTCGAGACCGCCGCCGACCACCCACGATCCCCTCCACCCGTCGTCTGCCTTTCCCTGTCCACCTCGACGCCAATCCACCCTTCCTCAAGCGCGAGCACCGCGGGATAGAAAACCACGCACCCCACCCCAATCTGCGACGTCCACCAGCGTTCGGCCCCCCGTGAGACACCACAATCTGGCAGCGAAACCCTGAGTAAGTTTTATAAATTATTTGATTTAAGTTTTAGAATTTCTTTGATATAGAGAACCTAATTTTCTTGGACTTGAAAATAGAAAATTGTATGATAAGAAAAGCATTGTAGAAATCAGATTTTTGTTATACTTTATCTTGTAAAAATAAATTTTTTAAATTTAAGATAAAAGTAGGATTTTCCTTTAAGATAAAGGTAGGATTTTTCTTTAATATAAAGATATGATTTTTATATGATGTAGAGTAATAAAAATATAATTTTTAATTAAGTAGTGAAGTAAAAATATGATTTTTACTTCGATAAAAATAGGATTTTCATTGATGTAGAATAATAAAAATATAATTTTTATATTATAGATATATCAAAAATATAATTTTTACAATATAGAAGTATTAAAAATATGACCTTTTATAGTAGGAGATATAAAAATACTATTTTTATATAAGTAGTATATTGAAAATAAAATTTCTATATAATAGAGAATATAAAAATATAATCTTTATTTTAAAGTGGCGATGGAAAAAAAAATTAGTTTTGATATGAAGTTAGCAGAAAAAGGATTGATATTTTTAAAAGTGAAAAGACGATATTTTTTAAAAGTGAAAAGACGATATTTTTAAAATAGAAAAGGTTAGATTTTAAAAATTGAAAAGGCGAAATCTTTATATGAAGAATAGCGTGATAAAAATAGAATTTTATCCATATGATAGCAAAGTAAAAATTCGATTATTATATATTGAATAGCAAAGTAAAAATTCGATTTTTATATATTGAATAGCGAAGTGAAAATTCGATTTTTAAATGTATGAAGCGATTATAAAAATATGATTTTTAATTTGAAAGTGAACAAATAAAAATGTGATTTTTATTTTAAAGACATCAAAATATAAAAATGTGCGATTTTTATATATGTAGTGACTACGGGCAACGAAGATGCGATAACGATGAAGATTTCTATAAAAGAAGCGTCGTGAAGTTGGATAGCTATGGGTGAGAATTTCTCACCTTTCAATTTCATTTTCTAGTTATATATATACTAGGATGCAGACGGTGTTTAGTAGCACCCGACACAATCGTCCAAAGACCATGGACTTGTATGTTTGATTGCATAAATTAGTTAGATGATTAGATTTGAATTTGATTGTTTGGTGGATTTGACTGATGTGTGAATGGCGTGGGCCTTCACTAGACCGGGGATAAGGCTAGGCCTTGTCCCGTTTCTAGTATCGTGCCGTTATGCCACCGAAATTTTCAAAAACAAGTTAGAAAAACTAAAATATCATTTTATTTAAAGAATGAACTGAATAGGAATTCATATGTTAAAATAAAATGTTTTATCGTTAAAAATATATCTTTTAACGTGAATATGAATATAGTGAATGCGAATAAATAAATATTCATTTACAAACCGGACGGTTTGTTTATGTACACCTATTTGAATGACATTGATTGGGTCGATAAATTTTACACATCGCCCGACTGCACAACTAAAATGTGTGTTTGATGGTTTGAAACCCCACACGGGTGTTGGGATGAAATTTGAAGTTCACTCATCCTGATTGATTAAATATGTCGATCGATTGATTGACAGGCTGTTATAAGCGTTAGATATCTATATTTGATGCTTATACAGTGTAGTGCACTTTGGTTGATGGTTGATTATTTTTCAATGCTATTATATATGTGTGATGTATGAAAATCCATACAATTAACTTTATATGGTGATTGATTGATCCTCATTCCAATTTAGAAGATAAAGAATATTATAAAATAAAGGTTCATGTGTTGACTGTACTCATTCGTGAGATTAGTCATGTGTTGAACGAAATATTTTAACAATAAAATTTATATCTTTATCACTATAAAATAAAGGTTCATGTGTTGACTGTACTTATCCGTTCAGATTAGTCATGTGTTGAACGAAATAATTTAACAAAAATAGTCACACGTGGACAGTACTCATTCGTTGAGATTAGTCGTGTATTGACAAAAATAAATACTCATTTGTTGAAAAGAAATATTTGGAATAGAATATTTGAAATAGAATATTTGAAATTAGAAATATATGGAGCCGTGTTGATTAGATTGACGCCATTCAGACGTAAACGATATTTATATCGATTTTACTCATTTTGAAATGAATTTGATTCAAATAGAAAATGTAAATGAATGGAATATAAATCGATTTCGAAATGAATTGAATATAAAACGATTTCGAATTAAATTGAATAGTAAACAAATTGAATTCAAATGGAATGGAAAACGAATTTGATTTAAATCGAATAGAAAACCAATTTAAATTAAATCGAATAGAAAACGACTTTGAAATCGAATTGAATAGAAAACGAATTCAAATTGAATTGAAAGCGAACTGAAACGAATTCAAATTGAATTGAAATTTGAATTGAATAGAAATGAATTTTAAAACGAATTTATAAAGAAGAATTCAATTTTGCTTTGAATTGAAATGGAAGTTGAAAATGTTTTTGAAACGAATTCAAAACTATTTATATAATTCGTTTTGAATAGTAATCGGCGAAATATATATTATATATATATATATATATTATATATTATATATATAATATAATGGCCTGAATGGAACGCGCCGCGTCGCGGCAGTTCGTAAATTTCGACCATTTATTTCAAACGAACATTACGGGAGATCCTACCGTCGGATTCTCCTAAAACCGGAACCGTTGGGTTCGTATCGAAAAGGGATTTCTAGCGAATATTAGAAATTTGAAATCTAACGGTTGGATTTGGAGATACGTCCAAATCAAATTCGAAAAAGGTCGCTGTAAGTGCAGTTCGATGGCCATTGAAGGAAATCGACTGTACGGGCCTTGATAAAATTATTAAAAATATCAATAATTTGTGTAAAATCATAAGAAATGATTTAGGAAAAATTTGGGGTGAAAAACTCCATATTTAAAAAGATAAAAATAAATTTTATCGAAATGAACTAGTTTGAACTCAATTTAAAACCCGATTTTTTATTTTTAAATAAATAAATTAGATTTAAAAAGGTGTTTTAAATAATCGGAATTCCTAATATATTTGATTTGAATTGAACTAGAATTGATTTGTGGGTTTGTCGTGAACTGTGTTTTAAACAACACTAGTTCTTTAACCCGACGATAAATAGAATGTGATTTGGGTTTGTCGTGAACTGTGTTTTAAATAACACCTAGTTCTTTAACCCAGTAAAAGGAGTCTTAACGAATCTGCAATTAGGTTGAAATGTGAATCTATAATCTAAATTATCAAATTTAGAAATGAGCGAGAATGGAGTATCGCCAGTTTTGCTCCAAAGCGATAGTTAAATCTTTAATTAGATTTGAACGCGAAATGGTAATTAATTTTACCGATAACACCGTGGTGTTAGATATGGAGTATTACCAGTTTTGCTTCATGGGATGAATAGGTTGGGATTGGGAAATAAAATAAATAATTACTTCGGTGTGGTTCGCTAATCTCGACTAGTTTAGAAAAACCATAATTTGGTTTGAAACGACATCCAAAGGAAGATTAAAGGATAAATTTGAAAGAATTTATCTTTGATAAAATTAATGGGAACCTTTCCCTAAAAATGTGATTTTGTGAATAAAAGAATATTCTGAATTGGAATGAGGCATATGTTGTGTTTGTGTAACATTTGTTTTTTTAATATACGTGGGTTGTTCGGAAACTCCGGGTTTATACCCATTCTGAATAACCGATTCGACGGTATGTCGAAGATGAAGACGGTGGTTGAAGACCGGAAGTCTTCACATCGTTTGGGTAATTACCGACGATCCTGATTGGGCTGTACACCCGAGAGGACGGAAATAGTTGGTGGTCGTCCAGACGTACTTGGAGATGGATGGATATGCGAGGAAAGTGCCTCCTGTTTCGTTCAGACCCAGAACGGACTTGTAAATGGATTGTGTGTCTGACATTGGATTTTATTCTGTGTTGATTGATTTCTGTTAAATATATATCTGTTTGGTGGCGGAGAATTTATTCTCTTGCTTAACGCCCTTCTCTGAGACGTATGAGCTTAGAGGTTATATATCGATAGATATCAATTGCATGGCATGAATTGCCTGTGTGGCACGCTAAGATGCAATGATCAAGGCTTCTGTTGAAAAGCAAAGTCTTGTGGTTGATGATCAAAGCACGCCTACGTGGCAGCTTTGTGTATAACGTGAATTCGCGAGCCTCACACCTCGGTATGAGTTAAAAACGGGATACGGGCCGTTGGGAGAACACGACGTTTCTTTCTAGCTTTGGTGGTTTCAGTGACTTACCAGCCCTGACATTTATATACTTTTAGCCTTTGTGGTTGTTGGAATGAGGCGCCTCGATTATAGGTCTGTAAGGACCGAGAAACGTGTGTTCAGGAATAACTAATCCTCTAACGTAAGTGAGGACCGGCCCAACCGATCCAAGTGGCTGCCCAGAGTGTGTAGTCCTGAGCATTTGCTAGAATGTCTCGAAGCGGAGAGGAGCTTGCCCCTTGCCTCGACTCATGACGGAAATCCAATTTCCAATACGAGATATTTCAGCTTTATTTGTAGAGCCTAGTATGGCAACATAGTAGCATGGGATGTTATGTCGTCTATGATTTATATTTATGATTGAAATTGTTTTGACACTATACACCTATTATAGTATCAAATGATTTGTTTTAAAACGTACCAAGCATGTTTGGCTATTATAAGGGAAAACCCTATCCTCCGGCTTGCATTGCATTGTGTGATGGGACCTGGGTCTTATAATAGCTTCATTTTTCGAAAAAGCATTGCGTTGTTTATTCTATGCACTGGTATTCTTGGGAGGAAACCCGTTCCGTGTTATACGGCGTGGTCCCTTGAATTACTCTCTTTTAAAATAAAGTTTTAATAACTGTTTTAGTTCTCACACCAGTCACATGACTGACCTGGAGTTTATTGTTTTAACCTAAACTCTGGGTGCCCCTATTTTCTGCACGGGCAGCTAGTAGTTTTGGTTTTGCAGATTTATATTCACAGGATCCTGGTTTACAGCAGGAATGATATCCGGAAAGCTCTGTATCCGTATATCACCTTCAGTTGTGCTTTGTATTATTTTCCGCTGCTATGTAATTTATTATAATCTCTGATATTTATCGAATGTAATTTATTCATTTATACTCTGTATATTCTTGTATTCTGATGGAATTGTTGTAATAGCAATGAAATGTTCTTTCGTCTGCGTTCTGATTTGTCCTGTTCTCAATGATCAGGGGTTTCGAACGGTCTAGATCGGTTTAACGACTGATTCAGATCAAGTGAAATTCCTTGCCGTGACAAAGTTGTTCAGGTCTTTACATATATACTTGGAGGAGCTTGAAGCAGGAGGCTTCAAGATTATATAACTATTGTTATTTCCGCTGTGTGTAAGTGTTGTACTCTGATAATGTTATTATATATATATACACTGTTTTATTGCAAAGTTATGTTATATATTATATTTTATTTTATTCGTTCCACTGTGAGATTCGTATTACTCTGATTCTGTTCTATGGTGATCTTCTTCTTCTTCTATTCTAATTTTCTATCTTATCTATTCTCACCCTCTAACTTCTTTCTATTAATGATCAGGTATTTCCGATGTCTGAATAGTCAACATGGTAGTTTTGTGTTGATTTTCGGAGTCGAAAATCCCAATTCGTTACAATGGTATCAAAGCTGAAGGTTAAGTGATTACCTTGGCTCTATGGCGTGACTCAGTAGAGATGGGGTTAGTACTGCCCTAGATTGAGTTGGGAGTATATATACGAGTGAACGTAATTGTAGATTTGATATAAAATTGTTTTATATTGGGGAGATTTATTGGTTGAGTTGTTTATGGATTTTGGTCGATTGGTTTGATCCACTGTATCGATAGAAGTTTCTAAACACTCAAGTACGATAAGCCGACACAGTATGTTTTGAAAGAGGGTAAATGAGATAATTTTACCCAAAGTATATTTCGATATAAAGAAAATATTCATATTCGAATCATTATAGTCTATTGGATGTGTTGGTTGATTATAATTGAAATGGTTATATAAATAACCAATTTGAGTTCGTATAATTTAAAAGCAGATTAATTAAATCTTGTAAGTAGATTTGTGTTATGTATAAGAAATTTTTAAGATCCTGGGAGATTTTATATTATTTACAAGTATAGTGAATGATATTTTGAAAAAAACTTCAAAATGAAAGTGTTTAAATATGGTTTTGATAAGTGATATAGTATTGAACTCACTTTGATCACTGGGAAATAACTCTGATGATGCTGGCCACATCATCAGTGTTCATTTTCGAGTTGTAAGTGACGGATTACTACCAAAGATTTTGTTTTCGAATTATTTTGGGAAAAGGAAGTTGTTTTGAATCCCAAAAGGGAATAATTTATTTTAGAAAAACTAAACTGTTTAAAATCCCCAGGAAGATAGTATGAATTAAAAACAAATAATAAAAAAATTGTGAAAGCAAATATGAATTGAATTGAAACCAATTAACTGGAAATTGAATTGGAATATAATATATCAAGTGGAATTATTTTGAATTGTGAGATAGGAATCTGAAATGGTATTGGATTGATGAGTTAGGAGTTGGAATCAAGGATGGAACTTTGGTTTGAAATAGAATTTGGCTTGGATACGTGAATGATTTGGTTTTGAGGAAAAAATTGGAATTTTGTTTGGAAATGCATTTGTATATGCTAACAGGGTAGCAGTTGGAAAGGATATAATGATATGCCCGACAAAAAGGTACATGTTTAAATTTCCATATGAGGTTTTATGCGTTGAATCGGCAAGCAGCTTGGCTTTTTGGTTTTCTTTTTGAACGGAAAGGGCCTAGAGAGGCGAGTTGGGTTTGAACTATTGACCGGTACAAGGGAGGTGCTGGCGAAATTTTCCGGAAATTTAAGGTGTTAGATTTTTTTTAGAATTTTTGAAAATTTTCGTTAGTAGGAGTAAATTAATATTTTAATTGTAATCAATCGGTTCAGTTGAAACTGAAGTAAAAATAAAATAAATAATTTTTACCCAGTTAATAGGGTTTGTTTTCTACCTTACCAATTTCGAGGACGAAATTATTTTAAGAGGGGAAGAATGTAACGACCCGTATTTTTACGGTATATAAATAATTTATTTAATTATTTAAATAATGGTTTGGTTATTTAAAATGACCAGAATTAAAAAATATTGAATATTTAATTAAAATAAATAATATAATAATATATTTAATTTCTGAAATAGCCAGAAATAGTGGAATTCACAAAATGGTGTGCATTGGATCATCTGTTGTAAAAACCCGTAAATTCCCCGGTAAGGAAAGAGCGGATACTTTGAGAACAACACACATAAGAACGCAGACAGAAGAACATTTCATTGTCAATTACAACAATTCCATCATAATACAAGAATATACAGAGTATGAATCAATATTACACATCATAAAATATCAGAGATTACAATACATTAAATAGCAGCGGAAAATAATACAATACACAAGTAGAAGTAATACACGGATACATAGCTTTCGGAGTATCGTTCTAGCTGTAAATCAGGATCCTGTGAATATAAATCTGCAAAACCAAAACTACTAGCTGCCCGTGTCGAAAATAAGGGCACCTAGAGTTTACGTTAAAACAATAAACTCCAGGTCATTCATGTGACTGGTGTGAGAACTAAAACAGTTATTAATCTTTATTTTAAAGTTAGGTAAATCAAGGGACCATGCCGTATAACACGGAACGGGTTTCCTCCCAAGAATACCAGTGCATAAAACAACAGCGCAATGCTAAATAAAGAAAAATGAAGCTATTATAAGACCCAGGTCCCATCACACAATGCAACGCAAGCCGGAGGATAGGGTTTTACCTTATAATAGCCAAAGAATGCTTGATACGCTAAAACAAATCATTTGATACTATTATAAGTGCATATTGTATAAAACAATTTCAATCATAAGTATCAATCATAGACGACTTGGGTACCATATATCATGTCGCCATACTAGGCTCTACAATCAAAAACTGCAAAGTCACATATTTGGAAATTGGATTTCCATCTGTGAACCGAGGCCAGGGATCATCCTCTACCGATTCAAGACAATCTAGCCTACCAAGTCTCAGGCAAGTACTCTGTCAAGCCTTAGGAGCCACAGGTCCGGTCCACCGATGTGGATTAAAATGCCTGAACACTACGTTTCCCCGCCCTTTAGGGCGTAAATGAGTCCAATGACTCCATCGGTACCGGATCGACCGATATATCTGAGGCGCCTCACAACAGCAACAACCACATAGGTGAAAAGTATATAAATGTCAGCCAGTTTAAGCACTGACACCACCACTAGCTAGAAAGAAACGAATGCCCTCCCTGGATCCTTCTCCTGTTTCTGGTTCACAACCGGGGTATGAGGCACGCGAATCAACGCTATACAAAGCTATGCCACACAGGCGGTGCTTTGATCATCAACCACAAGACTTTGCTTTCCAACAGAAGCCTTGATCATTTGCCACACAGGCAATTCACTCCATGCGATTGATATCCATCAATATATAACCCCTGAGCTCGTACGTCTCAAAGAAGGGCGTTAAGCAAGAGAATAAATTCTCCGCCACCAAACAGATATATATTTAATTGAAATCAATCATACAGACTAAAATCCAATGTCAGACACATAGTCGAATTACAAGTTCGTTCTAGGTTTGAACGAAACCGGAGGCACCTTGTACCTCGCATCTCCATCGATCTCCAAGTACGTCTGAACGATCACCAACTGATTCCCTCCTCTTGGGTGTACAACCCAATCAAGATCATAAGTAATCACCCAAACGATGTGAAGACCTCCGGTCTTCAACCAACGTATTCATCCTCGACACCACGTCGTATCAGTTATTCAGAATGGGATAAACCCAGTCTTTCTGAATAACTCACGTATATAATAAACAACTGTTACACAAACACTATATACGCCTCATTCCAATTCAGAATATTCTTTTATTCAAACTAGCCTGGATTAGCGAACCACACCGAAGTAATTATTTATTTTATTCCCTAATCCCAACCTATTCATCCCATGAAGTAAAACTGGTCATACTTCATATCTAACACCACGGTGTTATTGGTAAATTTAATTACCATTTCACGTTCAAATCTAATTAAAGATTTAACTATCGCCTGGAGCAAAACTGGTGATACTCCATTCTCGATCACTTCAATCTAATTAAAGATTCATTAAAACTCCACTTGGTTTTAATCTTCCCAATAATCACTATCGATGATTATTTAACTTGGGAAATCACATCTTGTCTTTAACTGGGTTAAATAACCAATGTCATTTAAAACACGGTTCACTATAAACCCAAAATCACGTTACATTAATTATCGGGTTAAAGAACAAGTGTTATTTAAAACACCGTTCACGATAAACCCAAAAATCAATTCAAATTCAAATTCAATTCCAATTAAATACCATTTAATTGGTACACTTCATTAAATCTAAATAAAAAGATTTAATCTTTTTCTCAACTGGGTTTAAGAATAGTGTTAATGAAGACACCATTCACGGCAAACCCAAATCACATTTGATATTAAATATAAGGCTCTAAATAGAAAATATACCGGCTTATATTCAATATCAAATTCTACGACCAACAAATATAGTATTGGAAATAACGATATAAATATATCTTTCAAATTCCCATAACAATATCTGTATCATCACGAAATCCAACATCGAAATATTCCAAAGACAATTTCGATTCAAATCCATTCCAATTCAATTATTGGAAATTCTATTTATTTTCAAAACCATTTCAAATCCACTTTGTTTATTTTAAAAATAAATAAATTATTATTCTAGTTCAAAACTAGTTCATTTCGATAAAAAACTACTTTTATCTTTTCAAATATGGATTTTTTCATCCCACTTCTTCCCAAATCGTTTCTTACGATTTTACACAAATTATTACTATTTTTAATAATTTTATCAAGGCCCGTACAGTCGATTTCCATCAACGACCATCGAACTGCACTTACAACGACCTTTTCCAAATTTGATTTGGACATAATTCCAAATCCAACCATTAGATTTCAAATCTCTAATATTCGTTAGAAATCTCTTTTCGATACAAACCCAAAGGTTCTGGTTTTAGGAAAACCCGACGGTCGGATCTCCCGTAATGTCCACTCGAAGTCAATGGTCAAAATTCGCGAACTGCCGCTGCGCGGCGCGTTCTATTTAGGCCATTATATATAATATATATAATATATATTATATATATATTGTC
Source organism: Allium sativum (assembly GCA_030737875.1). Taxonomy (NCBI): domain Eukaryota; kingdom Viridiplantae; phylum Streptophyta; class Magnoliopsida; order Asparagales; family Amaryllidaceae; genus Allium; species Allium sativum. The sequence goes on from CM060926.1 coordinate 539,019,912, forward strand.
GATTTCCTTTCAAAACATAATTTATAAATCGTTTTAAATTCATTTCCAAAATGATTTCAACTTCATATTCAATTTCTAATCAAAATTGAATATTCCATATCATCGATATACAAAGGATAATATTTTCCAATCACTTCGTTTTTTATATTCATTATAAAAATGAATAAAATCGATATAATTATCGTTCACGTCAAAACGGCGTCAATCTAATCAACACGGCTTTTATTCAGCACATGAATATTTTATAATTAACACATGAATTTATTTTCAATTCAACACATGAATTTATTCTCTATTCAACACATGAATTTATTTTCAATTCAACACATGAATTTATTTTCTATTCAACACATGAATTTATTTTCTATATTGGAATGAGGCCCAATCAATTACCATATAATGTTAACTATAATGATTTTCTATAACACATGTATATAATAGCAACGATAAATAATCAACCATCATCCAGAGTGCACCACACAACTGCATATGTAACACCCCACACCCGCTAAGGTCACTCACTAAGGGAATGCCTTAGTTTTGGTGGAGTATTTTTAGTGAGTATAGAACAGAAAAATTACAACAGGACAGATATAAGTCGTACTTGAAAATTTAAAACATCATTTCCATTAACAAAACATGTTTGGTTACATCACAAAACCATAATAAGAGTCAAGTACATAATATCCATCCTGATAAAATAGAAGTACATAATCCCTTTACATAGATAATAGCCAAAATAGAAAAGATAAACTGAGCTTTACTTCTACGGTCCAAGCCCCAAAAGATAGATATAGCGGTCTGGTCCAAGCCCATTAGTGCTAGGCCCACTCTGATAACCTGAGGGTTGGAAAAAGATAAACAACAACGAAGTCAGACATAAGTCTGAGTGAGTCCTATAACCCTAACAATACAATCATTAAAGTAATTAGGGTATGATATAAACAAGATACGGTACCTCTGGGGATAATGACTACACTAAGTAGCCCACAAAACACAGGATGTACTACGATAACCGAAACAACGTATTTATCCACCCAAGGATAATTACTAGCTTACACCACCCCAGACTTACCCACCCAAGGGTAATTCCTACACTGCACCACACCAGTTCTACCCACCAAGAGTAATTCCTACTTAAAGGTTGATCCCATCTAAAGACTTAGAAAATATAACTAGTAGTTTCTGGTACTTCTAGCTGACCACGTAGGTGCCGTCTGCCCCTACCTCCACTAGGTGTATAACTGACCACGTAGGTGCCGTCTGCCCCTACCTCCACTAGGTGTACCTAGTAATCTTACCCAGTAGTTTCGTGTACCCCTACATAGGTGCCGTCTGCCCCTATCTTTACTAGGTGTACCCACTACTCCCAAGCGATCGGCTCCCTAACGTAGATACCCGTGCTGGTCCCACAGTGGGGTGTATCACTCCCCTAAAGTGGCCACTTGATAATATCAACGGTGCACGACTTTATATCTACACGATGCAACAACGGCTTATCTACCAGCCCGGGCCCACACACGCATATGAAACCCGTTGGACTTGCGTTGCCACCGCTACCCCGTTTTGGCCTCTTATAATCAAGCCCAATATGCGTGTCCCGTCACTCGACATGGGTCGAGCCGACAAAGATACGTTTGGGATATTGGTTGAAATGGGCCCCCACAAGCTACTACTTAAGCTTGTCATTTAATCTAGTGCATCCCACTTAACCCCTTTTTATAATCATGCCCCCTTACATGTTAAGGTTTGGTTAAGTCATCTAATTATATTTCAATTGCCACTTAAGGCACCCACTAGATTTCCGCATGCCACCCAAGGCACTTACTTGATTCCCACATGCCACCCAAGGCACTTACTTAACCCTTTAATCATGTTTAATTACATGTTCCACTTTGGTTAAGTATTCTAATCGTATTTTCTATTGCCACCCAAGGCAACCCACTAGTTTCCTCATGCCACCCAAGGCACCCCCACTAGTTACTACATGCCACCTAAGGCACCCACTTAACCCCTCATGTCTCACTACATGCTAATATGGTTAAGTGTTTCTTACTTAATTAAGACCGTGATCCCCCATAAAGACCTCCCACATTAGACTGGCTGTTATGACCGCCTGGTTAAGCCGGTAGAGTCCGGGCAGTCTTACGTCCTAACAAAGTCTAACCTCGTGTCTTTACTTTAATCACGTATTTAATTTATGGCTAAGACCTCCCACATTGGGCTAACATTTGTAGCAACTGGTTAAGCCGGTCGGGTCCGGGCAATTTTACACTAAAAATGAGTCCAACCTCGTGTCTTAGTCGATTAATTACACCTAATTAATCACCCCCATATTAATTATCCCTAATTAATATCAAGTTTTCCATAACATGGGTAGACCTAACTCAATAGGTAAATTCCCATGGGGTAGACCTAACTCAATAGGTAAATTCCCACTTATGGTAATTTATTTTTATGGTATGCTTAATCATACCCAACCATACTTTAACTAACATATTTACCAACCCCATCGTTTCCCCACGTAAATCGTTCTCATTTCATGAAATAACAAAGGGGAAGATCATCACAAATATCATGGGTTTAGCATACAACTTTGTCATGGGTTAAGAGGATGTCAACTTGCATATATGAGCATATATTAACCCAACCACATTTAACCCAAACTTGCACATTATCATACACATGTCTTACATAACATGTTGAACTTGCATATAAGCATTCTCATAACTTGCATAACATGTTAAACATGCATTTAAGCCTACACATAACTTGCATAAGCATTCACATACTTGCATGGGCATTCATATACTTGCATAAGCATTCACATACTTGCATATCACATTAAGCTCGCATTTAAGCATATACATAACTTGCATAACATCATGCACATAACTTGCATAATCTCATAAACTTAACTTGCATAACACCATGCACATAACTTGCATACCCTCATACACATAACTTGCATATGAACTTGCATAACAACATGCACATAACTTGCATACCCTCATACACATAACTTGCATATGAACTTGCATAACAACATGCACATAATTTGCATACCCTCATACACATAACTTGCATATGAACTTGCATAACAACATGCACATAACTTACATAACATCATGCACATAACTTGCATAACATGTTGAGCTTGCATGTAAGCATAACTTGCATAATATGTCGAACTTGCATATATGACTTGCATGTTAAAGGAGGGTAAACATGCATAGCATATAAAGGTGCCATCTTGCATATGTATACACCATTTTTAAAAGGGTAAACTTGCATGTCATGATTTATGCATAATACCAAACACTTAGCATGCATAAAACCACCTACTTATCATGCATAAAATCAAATACTTATTATGCATAAACCCACCACTTAACTTGCATAAACCCAAACACTTAACATGCATAAAACCCAATACTTAGTATGCATATAATCAAATACTTAGCATGCATAACATCAAATACTTAGCATGCATAACACCAAATACTTAGCATGCATAACACCAACTACTTAGCATGCATAAAATCACATGCATGACTTGCATATCATGTTACATATAACTTGCATATATTCTCACATATAGTTTGCATAACATGTTACATATGCATGAATGTTCAACATAGTGTTTTGCATCATAAAACATGGCCTTAAACTTGCATTTAACATAAAACTTGCAAATCACATATCATACAAACTTGCATAAACACATTTATCCACAAATATAGCCATGTCTTATCACATCCTACCATAATCAATTTAACAATTGATTATTAAAGCCATAGAAACTCACCAAAACTAAGATTAGCAAACTCATGAAGTAAAACTAGTTGCCAAATATGAAGAAGAAGATGATTAGGTGTTGATTAGCTTGCAACTCTCTTCATTGATTTGTGGAGGCCATGATCAAGTTTCATTTTGCCATAGTTTAGTTACAAGATCTAATTATGAATGAATTAGGGTAGGGTTAGGGTCTTATTTATAGGATTAGGTAGTGTTTTAGGCCCTTAGATTAACCCTAGATTAATTTAGGTCCGTCAGATTTAGGAAATCTCTAGAACCCAGCCCTCCAAGCCAGCCTAAAACCCAACTTGGTGCACCCAGGTTTCTGGACGTCGCGCCCCTGTCGACAGGCAAGTCGACAGGCAAGTCGACACCCCTGTCGACAGCCCTGTCGACATGGGTAGGGCGGGAACTTTCCCGCCTGACCCCGCTGGTTCTATTTTCAAATCCTAATTTAAATTTCTAAATCTGTTTTAAGCTTTAAATTTTCTGCAAACTTCTTTGGGCCATAACCGGGCCATACGGACTCCAATTCTCGAAAACTCGGACTCTATTTCGCGTATTTTTCCGAGACGAACGCAATAACGCAGCCCGTTACCCCCAATTCCCACGTCTGAGATTATTTATCCTGAAATTAGTGAATTTTAGTATTGACTAAAATTCGGGGTGTTACATTCTCCCCTCCTTAAAGGATTTCGTCCCCGAAATCTCTAAGCTAAGGAGAATGCATATCCTACCATCCAAACAACCATCTACTCAAATCATCAACCACGGGCATCCATTGTCCTTAAAACAATTTCTAATGATGTATGAGCATATGCAAAAAGTGTGTGTACATGTTCCCTATCTAATGTATGAACATATGCAAACCATGATAGTGCCATGCATCCATTATGTATGCGAGAGAACCCTATCGACACATACAATATCTACGTGAGTGCACAATCATTCACCAAAATGCATCATCCATATGATAACACAATCATTATACATCCATAGATATAGCTTCCTACACACAATTTTATGCAATATGCAATATGAAGTGACTGAGCCGATCTAGTGCCTAGAGTGTGTGTATATGCATCCACGAGCAACCACTAGCAAACACTTGCATCCACTTGCATCCATCAACCATAACATGTCTCAAACACATGTTTCAACCATAGGTTTACCCTATCTAAAGGTCAAAGGTACTAACGAGAGGACATACTAAGAATAAGATAAGCACAAGATATGCGATGAAGGAGAAGCAAAAGGACATACCCTCCGAAAGAAAAGGGTACCTCGAACGCATCTTCGCTTCCGTCTCCCAGGTAGTGTCACTCTCTTCATCTCCCCTTTGTACTTTGACTAGTTGAACCTCTCTGTTTCTCAACTTCCAAATCTCTGACCCAAGGATGCAAGTAGGAGCTCGTCGAATCGTCGCATCACGCTCTGCTTCCACTTCTCTAAGCAAACTCGGCTCTACCACCTCTGCGGTCTCATGTAGGCACTTCCTCCCATGGAATACATCATGTACACCACTAAGTCTGTCGGGCAACTCCGCCAATGGAAGATGCTCCTCCCATGTACCTCCAAGATCCAAGATACATAGCCTCAAAAGGTCTTCTAAAATATGATTCACCCTCTCGGTCTGGCCGTCCGTCTGAGGATGATATGCAGTACTCAAACACAACTGAGTCCCTACCGCCTCTTGCAAACTCTTCCAAAATTCTCAAGTGAAGATAGGATCTCGATCACTCACTATGCTAGAGGGTACCCCATGCAATCGAACTATCTCTCGAAGATATACAGAAGCTAGCCATGGAGCAGTCCACTTACTCTTCACAGGTATGAAATGGGTGCTCTTAGTAAGTCTGTCTACCACCACCCAAATTCCTGTATTACTCTTTCTCGATCTGGGTAACCCGTCAATAAAATCCATCGAGACGCTGTCCCACTTCCATTGCGGAACCTCCAATGGGTGAAGCAACCCACCTGGTTTCTTTCGCTCCGTCTTCACTTGTTGGCACACCAAGCATCGAGCGACATGCTCGGCCACATCTTTCTTCATACCGGCCCAGAAGAATGTCCTTTTCATGTCTTGGTACATCTCGTCCCCAACGGGATGAATGGTCATCCTAGAACGGTGTGCATTATCAGGAATAACCTTCCTCAAACCCTCGTCCTGCGGTACACAAGGTCTACCGTCTCTACGCAAGCACCCCCTATCGTCTAGGGTGTACCTACTCAAATGGCTGGACGACTCCCCCCCTTATGAGCCTCTCCACCAACTCAACCAACTGTGGGTCGTCCCTCTGTGCTTCTACAACTTGCCCCAAAAGAGTAGGTCTAACTTCCAAGGAAGCTAGCAAACCGGGTACATAATCAACGGAAGGTCTGAAATCCAACATAGAAATAAACTCTAGGCTCCGTCGTTCAACGAACCACAAACTCGAGGACAACCCTTTTTCTACTTAAGGTGTCCGCTACCATGTTACCCTTGCCAGGGGTATACGCTATCTCAAACCCATAGGATGCTAAGAATCCCATCCACTTTTACTGTCCTAAGATTATGCGCTCGAAGAGCCTCCAACACTTCCCTAAGATGTAGGGCATGCTCTTCTCCACCAGGATATCATCCAAAATCATCACAACTATCCATCCCTCACGCAGACCATCCTAGTCGAACTCGGCATTCCCCCAAATGCAAGCCCCAAAGGCCTAAACCAATATCAGACAAACACCCAAGGGATACCTCCTTCGAATTCAGACGACCTATGTGAGATGATACTAGTAAAAACGGCTAAATAATTAAGCCCCTTGTCCAACCCTGGATGTCCTCGCCAGTCTTACTCCAAAACCACCGTTTTTCCCTAACTGGCTTTGCTCCTAGAAAAGACCAAGATGTCATCCACAAAGACCAACACGAACTTATTTAGGTACTCCTTGAACACCCTTCTTTTCAAATCATCAAAGTATACGGGGGCGTTCGTCAAACCCAATGGCATCACCAGCCACTCATAAAAAAAATCATCCGGAGTCCTAAAGGCAGTCTTCTCTGTACTATCCTCAGCCACTCTCAATTAATGAAATCCCGTGGCTAAGTCCTACTACAAGAATACTGAGGCGCCAGCCAACTGATCAAAGAGATCATCTGTCCTCGGCAATGGGTGTCTATTCTTCTTTGTGAGTTAATTTAGTTCTCTTTAGCCTACACAAAGTCTGGGGGACCCATCTGCCTTCATGACAAAAACTACTGGAGCGCCCCACTCCGATATACTTCGTCTTATGAACCCCTTCTCAAGCAAATTGCCTACTTACTTATGGAGTTCCCTCCTCTCCCGAGGAGCCCTATGGCACACTGGCCAAGATACTGTTTTAGGATTATTCACCAGATATATTTGGAAGTCAATTTCCCGCTCCGGAGGTAAGCCCTTCACCTCCTTATACACATCCGGGTATTCCCGGACCGCTCTAACAGATCACAAACTCTAGACCGACATGTCAAGTGATTCTAGATAACTTAGCATAACAGATTCTATGGGATTACAAGAGATCTCGAGAGTGTTACCCAAGCGGGTCATAAGCCTAACAACTCTCCCTTCAAAATCAAAAACGGCACCTCTACTGGATAACCAGTCCATGCCCACAACTAACCCATAGCCCGTGAAGCCCAACAAGCATCACACCTAAACCCAATGCTAAGTATAGAAACTTTCAAACCCAACTACATCATGGAGCCCAATTGGGTTTGAAACAACTAAGGGATCATCTACCAAACTGGTGTCTAAGTGCAGTGACTCAACTAACAATGATGAGATAAACGAACTCGATGCATCAAATAAAGTTTGAATCGGATATCATAGAAATCCAAATTCCAACCTAGACGGTCCTATCCCCATCTGGTACCCTAGCCGTGAGGGAATACCACTACCCTCCATACCTTGCCTTTGCTTCTTTGGACAATCCTAATAAGGTGTCCTATCCCTTCCAAAGGATAACTAACAGCCTTCTTCTTCCCTATTCTCCACTCATAACCTCCCACCAATGAGGTTTCATCTTTCATTAACCAAACAACTATTTGAGCCTTCCTCTCATCGTCTATCCTATAGGCACCTACCAGTCCTCCTCCTCCTTGAACCAACTTCTGGTCCGACTAATGTCCAAATTCCTTGAAGTGGTTTTCTATCCTTATCTATCTTAGAAAGATCATCTATACGCGGAGGGGAAACTCAAAATGGGAGAGAGGAAGAGATTCAAAATGGAGAATTCGAAAGATATAGATATGGCTATTGGGGATTATGCTTTTCTTTCAAAAACTTTTCTCTTAAAAGACATGTTTTTGAAAATACTCCCTTCAAAAATATTCTTAGAAAATAGTTTTTCTAAAAATTTTATCTGTTCTGGTAACCTCGCTCTGATACCACGTGTAACACCCCACACCCGCTAAGGTCACTCACTAAGGGAATGCCTTAGTTTTGGTGGAGTATTTTTAGTGAGTATAGAACAGAAAAATTACAACAGGACAGATATAAGTCATACTTGAAAATTTAAAACATCATTTCCATTAACAAAACATGTTTGGTTACATCACAAAACCATAACAAGAGTCAAGTACATAATATCCATCCTGATAAAATAGAAGTACATAATCCCTTTACATAGATAATAGCCAAAATAGAAAAGATAAACCGAGCTTTACTTCTACGGTCCAAGCCCCAAAAGATAGATATAGCGGTCTGGTCCAAGCCCATTAGTGCTAGGCCCACTCTGATAACCTGAGGGTTGGAAAAAGATAAACAACAACGGGGTCAGACATAAGTCTGAGTGAGTCCTATAACCCTAACAATACAATCATTAAAGTAATTAGGGTATGATATAAACAAGATACGGTACCTCTGGGGATATGACTACACTAAGTAGCCCACAAAACACAGGATGTACTACGATAACCGAAACAACGTATTTATCCACCCAAGGATAATTACTAGCTTACACCACCCCAGACCTACCCACCCAAGAGTAATTCCTACACTGCACCACACCAGTTCTACCCACCAAGAGTAATTCCTACTTAAAGGTTGATCCCATCTAAAGACTTAGAAAATATAACTAGTAGTTTCTGGTACTTCTAGCTGACCACGTAGGTGCCGTCTGCCCCTACCTCCACTAGGTGTATAACTGACCACGTAGGTGCCGTCTGCCCCTACCTCCACTAGGTGTACCTAGTAATCTTACCCAGTAGTTTCGTGTACCCCTACATAGGTGCCGTCTGCCCCTATCTTTACTAGGTGTACCCACTACTCCCAAGCGATCGGCTCCCTAACGTAGATACCCGTGCTGGTCCCACAGTGGGGTGTATCACTCCCCTAAAGTGGCCACCTGATAATATCAACGGTGCACGGCTTTATATCTACACGATGCAACAACGGCTTATCTACCAGCCCGGGCCCACACACGCATATGAAACCCGTTGGACTTGCGTTGCCACCGCTACCCCGTTTTGGCCTCTTATAATCAAGCCCAATATGCGTGTCCCGTCACTCGACATGGGTCGAGCCCACAAAGATACGTTTGGGATATTGGTTGAAATGGGCCCCCACAAGCTACTACTTAAGCTTGTCATTTAATCTAGTGCATCCCACTTAACCCCTTTTTATAATCATGCCCCCTTACATGTTAAGGTTTGGTTAAGTCATCTAATTATATTTCAATTGCCACTTAAGGCACCCACTAGATTTCCGCATGCCACCCAAGGCACTTACTTGATTCCCACATGCCACCCAAGGCACTTACTTAACCCTTTAATCATGTTTAATTACATGTTCCACTTTGGTTAAGTATTCTAATCGTATTTTCTATTGCCACCCAAGGCAACCCACTAGTTTCCTCATGCCACCCAAGGCACCCCCACTAGTTACTACATGCCACCTAAGGCACCCACTTAACCCCTCATGTCTCACTACATGCTAATATGGTTAAGTGTTTCTTACTTAATTAAGACAGTGATGCCCCATAAAGACCTCCCACAATAGACTGGCTATTATGACCGCCTGGTTAAGCCGGTAGAGTCCGGGCAGTCTTACGTCCTAACAGAGTCTAACCTCGTGTCTTTACTTTAATCACGTATTTAATTTATGGCTAAGACCTCCCACATTGGGCTAACATTTGTAGCAACTGGTTAAGCCGGTCGGGTCCGGGCAGTTTTACACTACAAATGAGTCCAACCTCGTGTCTTAGTCGATTAATTACACCTAATTAATCACCCCCATATTAATTATCCCTAATTAATATCAAGTTTTCCATAACATGGGTAGACCTAACTCAATAGGTAAATTCCCATGGGGTAGACCTAACTCAATAGGTAAATTCCCACTTATGGTAATTTATTTTTATGGTATGCTTAATCATACCCAACCATACTTTAACTAACATATTTACCAACCCCATCGTTTCCCCACGTAAATCGTTCTCATTTCATGAAATAACAAAGGGGAAGATCATCACAAATATCATGGGTTTAGCATACAACTTTGTCATGGGTTAAGAGGATGTCAACTTGCATATATGAGCATATATTAACCCAACCACATTTAACCCAAACTTGCACATTATCATACACATGTCTTGCATAACATGTTGAACTTGCATATAAGCATTCTCATAACTTGCATAACATGTTAAACATGCATTTAAGCCTACACATAACTTGCATAAGCATTCACATACTTGCATGGGCATTCATATACTTGCATAAGCATTCACATACTTGCATATCACATTAAGCTCGCATTTAAGCATATACATAACTTGCATAACATCATGCACATAACTTGCATAATCTCATAAACTTAACTTGCATAACACCATGCACATAACTTGCATACCCTCATACACATAACTTGCATATGAACTTGCATAACAACATGCACATAACTTGCATACCCTCATACACATAACTTGCATATGAACTTGCATAACAACATGCACATAACTTGCATACCCTCATACACATAACTTGCATATGAACTTGCATAACAACATGCACATAACTTACATAACATCATGCACATAACTTGCATAACATGTTGAGCTTGCATGTAAGCATAACTTGCATAATATGTCGAACTTGCATATATGACTTGCATCTTAAAGGAGGGTAAACATGCATAGCATATAAAGGTGCCATCTTGCATATGTATACACCATATTTAAAAGGGTAAACTTGCATGTCATGATTTATGCATAATACCAAACACTTAGCATGCATAAAACCACCTACTTATCATGCATAAAATCAAATACTTATTATGCATAAACCCACCACTTAACTTGCATAAACCCAAACACTTAACATGCATAAAACCCAATACTTAGTATGCATATAATCAAATACTTAGCACGCATAACATCAAATACTTAGCATGCATAACACCAAATACTTAGCATGCATAACACCAACTACTTAGCATGCATAAAATCACATGCATAACTTGCATATCATGTTACGTATAACTTGCATATATTCTCACATATAATTTGCATAACATGTTACATATGCATGAATGTTCAACATACTGTTTTGCATCATAAAACATGGCCTTAAACTTGCATTTAACATAAAACTTGCAAATCACATATCATACAAACTTGCATAAACACATTTATCCACAAATATAGCCATGTCTTATCACATCCTACCATAATCAATTTAACAATTGATTATTAAAGCCATAGAAACTCACCAAAACTAAGATTAGCAAACTCATGAAGTAAAACTAGTTGCCAAATATGAAGAAGAAGATGATTAGGGGTTGATTAGCTTGCAACTCTCTTCATTGATTTGTGGAGGCCATGATCAAGTTTCATTTTGCCATAGTTTAGTTACAAGATCTAATTATGAATGAATTAGGGTAGGGTTAGGGTCTTATTTATAGGATTAGGTAGTGTTTTAGGCCCTTAGATTAACCCTAGATTAATTTAGGTCCGTCAGATTTAGGAAATCTCTAGAACCCAGCCCTCCAAGCCAGCCTAAAACCCAACTTGGTGCACCCAGGTTTCTGGACGCCGCGCCCCTGTCGACAGGCAAGTCGACACCCCTGTCGACAGGCCTGTCGACAGCCCTGTCGACATGGGTAGGGCAGGAACTTTCCCGCCTGACCCCGCTGGTTCTATTTTCAAATCCTAATTTAAATTTCTAAATCTGTTTTAAGCTTTAAATTTTCTGCAAACTTCTTTGGGCCATAACCGGGCCATACGGACTCCGATTCTCGAAAACTCGGACTCTATTTCGCGTATTTTTCCGAGACGAACGCAATAACGCAGCCCGTTACCCCCAATTCCCACGTCTGAGATTATTTATCCTGAAATTAGTGAATTTTAGTATTGACTAAAATTCGGGGTGTTACAGCATAAGCATTAAATATTAATAATTAACGCTTACACGGTCTGTCAACCCATCGATTGACATACAACTAAACAATCGGGATTAGTGTACGTCAAATATCATCCCAATACCAATGTGGGGTTTCAAATCAACAAACACACATTTTATTTGTGCAGTTGGGCGATGTGTAAAATTTATCGTCCCAATCTATATCAGTTAAATCAGTGTATATAAACAAATCGTCCGATTTGTTTATAAATATTTATTTTATATACACGTTACAAATCATATTTTTAACCATAAAATATTTTCCACTATAAAATATTTTATTTCATTCCACATCACACAATCAAATTTCACAACACAGCAATCAAACAAACAAGTCATCCATGGTCTGTGGACGACGGGTGTCAGGTGCTACTAAGCACCGTCTGCATCCTAGTACATATTTTAATTGGAAAATTAAAATAAAAGTGTGGAGTTATCACCAAGAGCTAAACCAAACGCCATGACTCTTCATATGTAGAAATCTTCGTCGTCTCGCCTTTTGTCACTTTCATTGCCCGTAGCCACTACATAAAAATCACATTTTTATATTGTTGCTATGTATATAAAAATTCTATTTTTATACCGCTACCATATAGATAAAAATTCTATTTTTATTCTTATCACTATATAAAAATTATATTTTTGTTCTCTATGTCTTCATATATAAAAATCCAATTTTTCTCGACTTAAAAATCGTATTTTTACTTTGCTAAAATATATATAAAAATCATATCTTTTACCTTCACATCTGATAAAAATCAAATTTTTAATCTCATACCTATATAAAAATTATATTTTTAACCTTCCTATAATATAAAAATTATATTTTTAACCTTCCTATAATATAAAAATTATATTTTTAACCTTCATGCAAACCATATTTTTATTTCTATAAATAAATAAAATTTAAAATAAAAAACTCACGTTGATTACCAAAGAAGAGGTCGCGGTTGGGTCGGTGGCCTTTGGGGCGTCGGAGTTCGTCGGTGGCGGCTGGAGGTGGGGTGCGGTGGTGGCACAGGGTTCGGGCGCGGCGGACCTAGGGCTTGAACGGGGTTTGGGTTCGAGTGGCTTTGGGGGTGGAGAGGGAGAGAACGGAGGACGGGTGGGGTCACGAACAATGAGGGGGCACCAGCACCCACGACGGCGCGGTAAACGAAGGGTAGGCGGCGGCAGGATTCACCGATCTCGTTTTCTTTCCTTTTTTAATTTTAATTCTGAACGGGGGAGAGAAATAGAGTGGGGGTGGGGGTTTATTATAATTAATTATTTAATTAATTTAATTCTCCAAGAGTTAACTTTTCGTTCTAACCCCAATCGAGACCCAACGACTGTCGTCCATAGCTAATTACCCCCATTCTGATCACAATGGGATATGTGTCATAGGCTGATTCGACTATTTCGATCAGTTTTCATCAAAATCAAAATATAACTCTATATATTGAATTTGAACGTGCATTTCAATTTACCGGGGCCACATACGGACCTTAAAAATTACCGAAAAATATTTTCTAGCTTCAAATTGACTATACGGTCCAAACAAAACTAATTTCGTCAAATTCTGAAACCGTTTGAAAAATGGCCATTTTCCAGTCGATTAAAATCAACTGAAACTAGTAAAACACGTTTTACTTCACCACGCTCACATATTGATTCGAAAAATTACAAATTTTGAAACCTAGCAATAACTTGACATCACGGATCCAACAAAAGTTGTTTCATCGAAAACCGAGGTAGTTTGCAAAATTTCCATTTTTAAGGGCCAAAATTCCATAGTGACTATTCTGAATTTTCAACTGGGCGTATCTTTTGATCCCCGCTATGGAATTTCAATTTTTCGGATTCGTTGGAAAGATATTTTCAAATAGATTCTAATATTTTTTAGTTTCACTAAAATCTGGTTTATTTTGCATCCTGCACATTCATTTGAAATTCGAAATCGAATTATCGAACTGCCGCGCCATTTTCAATTCCTTTTACAATTATAAAAAATTATTTATATTCTAACGACAATCTATATAAATATACACGTTCGAATTCTATTCAAAATAAATTTCTCGCCGTTATTATTTAAAATAATTCATTTTAAATAATCAAAATTCGCTAAAATCGCCAAAATAAAAATTTTAAATAGGCTCAGATTTCCGGGTTATTACATCTGTGATATTTAATTCTATTTAAAATTTAATTAGAATGACGAATATATTATATAAACGACAGTTGAATGTATAGTTATAATATAATTAAAATCGAGCTCGAAATGGTGCGGTAGTTCGCTATTTGGCGATTTGAACTTCAACTGAATGTACAGGATTCGTTTTATATTGGATTTCTATGAAACAAGAAACGTTAGGAGCTGGTGAAGTATATTTTTCTAATGGAAGAAAAAAATCGGGATTTCATCGTGTAGATTTTGATATATGATCAAATCAAATTTTAGAAAAGTCGCTATGGAATTCTTTAGAAAATTATAAATATATATTTATATTATAAAAGGATTTTATATATAAATCGAATATCAATATAACTGGAAAATTGGAAATATCAAGTTATAAATCCAATTGGAGCTGTATGATATTCTATTTGTGAATATATACAATAATATTTATTCTTAAATATTAAATTTAATTAATATTAAATTTAATTAATTTTAAATATATTTATATATTTAAATGGGTTATTTAGAGCTTTAAAAATAGCCAGTTTTGCAAATGACCTCATAATTCGAAGAAACTAATTTAGTTGGATCCGTAATATTAACTTATTGCTAGATTTCAGTTTTTGTGATTTTTGAAGTTAGCATGTGGTCGTACGGGAGTTTAATCTGAAAAACAGTCTGTATTTTTACAGTTAAAAATATGTTGTGTGAGCAAACAAAGTCGGAATTCGATGAAACCAGTTTCTTTAGGTCCGCAATGTCAAACTGTAGTTGCATGTCCGTTTTCGTGATTTTTGGGTATTGTGTATGATCACAGGGATTTTTAAATGACAAATGAAAGCAATGATTCAATATAAACAAATAAAATAATCGAATAAAAAAATATTTTTATCTACCCTATAAATATACCCTCCCTTAACCTAAAACCTAATTTTCATTCTCCTTAGTCAAAGAAATTTGCGCCGCCAAGTTTTTCTTCAGGAAACGAAAATTTACTACTCTTCAAAAATAAAAACAAATCAAAACAAAACCTATAAATCACTAGATAAATATATTCGGATTCCTACTGGTTTTCTCTTTTACATCCATATCAATTTTTCTAGGTTCGAACTTCGTTTGATACACGACGAAATTTACAGAATGGTTTATTCGAACCTAGGATTTCGAATATTGGGATTTCGGTGCATTTATGATCAGATTGGGGATTTTAGATGAACCCGCGGAGGAGTTTGGCACTTGGGGGTAATGTTTGGTAAGTTTCGGTGATGTTAATTGTCGCATTCTCCTGTAGCTAGCGTGGGATGGAGCTGCTGTCGCATCCTTTTTAATGGCGGCAAGTTCGATATTGTGGTGATGAAAATGTTGTGCATGAGGAGCAGAGTACAACGGTGGTGGTTGTATGGGATTTCGTGGAAGGTTGGAGGAGTTACTGGAGTTGTACGGAAGTGGAAATGGCCATGTTTCCATCGCGATGTTTACTGGAGCGTGGGAATAAGCTCGGGGAAGAAGGGTGAGCGGGTCTGGCCTTTACAAATGAGGATGGCCCAGTTTTTATGTTAAGGCCCAAGTATAAAAAAAAGAAAAAAAAGAAAAGAAAAAGAAATGGAAAGGGACGAACTGTTGGATGTGGAGTGGCAGGGAAGGGAAGTGGAGGATTCCATCTCTTGGTGGCGGAAGGGAAGCACAGGTCTGGGATTGAAATGAAATGATGGGCCGTGTGAGGAAATGGTGAGGCCCATTTCGAAAATAAAAGCCTAGTTTAAATTTAATATCCAATTATATATTTTATAAAATTGTAATGACAATAACTTGCTCACACGTAATCAGAATTTCGAACGGTCAGATCCGTTGAGACCGTATGGAAGAGGGCTTAAAAATGAAACTGACCGGGAGTGATTTGGAGCTCGTTTGGATTTGTGGTGAAATTAAACGCTTGAATCAAATCAATGACCAATTATCGTTATTTAACGATAACCTATAAATGATGATTGTTTGCTGCGTGTTGGTTGTTTGGTTGAACTGCTAGTTAATTGGTTGAAAATATAGATAACGATATAGATTTAAATCGTTAATCAAATATTGATTCTGTTTAGCAGAATATTTCATAGTGAAATGAAATTGATGTTAATTTTATTGTTTAAAATCTGTGGATGCAGGGAAACAGGTCGGAGGGACCCAACTGGGTTCCTCAACATTTATTTTACTGTTTTCATATATTGTGTTATATGATGTGATTTGAATTATGTTGTTGATTTTGTAGGTTTGGATGATACCGATCATTGTTATACGATACGTTAAATACCATAAGGAATACTGGAATGTTTAAAAGGAATTTTTCAATGTTATATTGAAAAAGAAACATATATAAAATAAAAAGATTTTATAAAAAGAAAATATTTATTTATAAAATAAATAGATTAAAAAAGGAATATTTGTTAATCAAATAGATAAAATTAAAGGGAAATATTTGTAAAACATTTACAAATAGAATTGAAAAAGAAACATTTGTAAACTTACAAATAGAATTGAAAAGGGATATTTATTTGAAAATAAATAGAATAGAAAGAGGAAATATGTGTAAAATAAATAGAAAGGGAATAGTTAGATTATCAAAGGAATTACTTATAAAATCAATAGATTTTATAAATAGAAAATATTTTATAAAAATAAATAGAATTATCAAAAAGGGATTTATTCTGAAGGTACTTGAAAAGTGACTAGAATTGTATAAAAGGAGAATTTTACATTTGAAAGGTTTAGACCCGTGCTTCGCACACGGGTACAACATGATATGGATTTAAAGCAATTTTTTAAAATAGAATCTATTATGACCGATAGATTGAGAAGATAAATTTATAAATAATATTTTAAAAATCAAATGAAGTGTTCATCATTGGATAAATAAAATATATAAGTCAGGACTTATATAGAGAAGTAAGAATCAATTTCAACATCGATATTTGGAACTGAATATGGACGTAGAGTTAAATCAAAGGAGTTAATCGAATTATATTAATCGATTAGAGTTAGAATTAATTGGTTTGAGTTAGAGTTAATCGATTAGAGTTAGAATTAATAGATTAGAGTTAGAGTTAATTGATTATATTTAATTGATTTGAGTTAACCAGTTAGAGTAAATCAGTAAAGTTAATTGAATATTAGTTATTCAATTAGAGTTGATCGAATATAGTTATTAGAGATAGAATTAGTCAAACATAGTTATTCAGGATGAGTTGCCATTTCGTACGACTGCTAGCATAATTCGTAGGGCTGCAGATAGCCTATGGCGGTCGGATGTTTCATGACGGACTCAGGCGTAACCATTGTGGTCACTGCGATCTAGAATCAAGCGAATGGAGTTAAATCGAATATTAGCCATTCGAAATAAAGTTAAAACAGACTTAGTTATTTGAATATAAGTTAATCAAATATTAGTTATTTGATAAGAGTTAAATAAGTTGAGTTAATCAAGTTAAGTTAATCAAGTTGAGTTAGTCAAGACGAGTTAATCAAACCGAGTTAATCCAAATGAGTTAATCCAAAGGAGTTATTTGAAATAGTTTATTCGAATAGAATTAAAGGAGTTATTCGAAATAGTTTATTCGAATAGAATTAAGGGAGTTAATCAAATATAGTTTATTCGAAAGGAGATTAATCGAATATAAATCATTCGTAGAAAATTAATCGAATGTAAATCATTCGAAGAGAGATTATCGAATATAGTTATTCGAAGAAAGAGTTATCGAATATAGTTTATTCGAAAGGAGATTAATCGAATGTAAATCATTTGTAGAAAATTAATCGAATGTAAATCATTCGAAGAGAGATTATCGAATATAGTTATTCGAAGAAAGAGTTATCGAATATGTGAGCGTGGCGAAGTAAAACGTATTTTAACAGTTTCAGTCAATTTCGATCGACCAGAAAATGGCCATTTTTCAAACAATCTCAGAATTTGACGAAATTTGTTTTGATAGAACCGTTTCGTCATTACGAAGCTAGAAAATATTTTTTTAGGAATTTTTAGAGTTTGTATGTGGCCCCGGTAAATTGAAATGTACGTTAAAATCAATTTTGAATGTTATATTAATTTATATTTTAAATTCAACGAAAACTGATCGTAACAGCCGAACTGGCTTACGAGACATATCCTATTGTGTTCGGAATGGGGGTAATTAGCTAAGGGCAACAGTCGTTGGGTTTGGATCGGGGTTCGAACGAGAAATTGACTTTATGGAGAATAATAGAATAATTAAATTAATAAATAAATTTAGAAAACCCCCTCCCTCTTTCATTTTCCCTCCCCGTCGATTTCATTACTCAGGAAAAGAAAAAACAAATCAAATCGCGCCCTATCTTTTAGCCGCCGCCTCCGTTAGTCGCGTCGCCCACCTGAGCTCGAGCGCCGCCGCTCGCCATCGATCCCCCCTCCTCTCTACCCTCGCTCCTCCTCTACCTCCTAGAAACCGAAACCCCCAATGCTCCATAACCTAAATCGAGCCACCACCGTGCCTGGGTCCCGCCGCCGCCACCAGAATGGCGCAGCACCCTCCGCCCACCACCAACGCGACCATCCTCCCTCCACCACCTCAGCGAATGCGACTGTGAGTTTTTTATATATAGAATTTTCTTTTCAGTTTTTTTATATTGATGTAGGATCTGATTTTCATAATATAAATCTGAATTAAAAATAGGATTTTTATATGTATGATTTCAAATTAAAAACATGATTTTTATGTGTTTCATTTTAAAATAAAGATTTGATTTTTTATACGAAAGACAAAAATATAAAAAGGTGAGATTTTTGAAAATATATGAGTATGATTTTTATAAAGATAACATTGAAATAAAAAATGCGATTTTTATATGAACGAGATAAGGATAAAAATATGATTTTTATCTATATGGTAGCGGTATAAAAATATGATTTTTATATATATGGTAGCGGTATAAAAATATGATTTTTATCTATATGGTAGCGGTATAAAAATATGATTTTATCTATGTGGTAGCAGTATAAAAATATGATTTTATCTATACGGTAGCGGTATAAAAATATGATTTTTATCTATATAGTAGCGGTATAAAAATGTGATTTTTATATATGTAGTAGCGTTATTAAAAATCTGATTTTTAATACAAATGCGTGAAACAGACAGCATTGGAAGCATGGTAAAGAACGCTACGCATTGGAAATAAATCTAAACCATCGTCCGCTAGAGAAAGACGGAGTGGAACCCAAAAGGCGAGAACTTCTCAATTTAATTCTTGTTTTCTAGTTAAAATTATATACTATGATGCTGACGGTGCTTAGCAGCACCCGACACCCGTCGTCCACAGACCATGGATGACTTGTTTGTTTGATTGTTGTGTTGTGAAATTTGATTGTGTGGTGTGTAATGAAATAAAATATTTTGTCGTTATAAATATTTTATAGTTAAAAATATAATTTTTAACGTGTATATAAAATAAATATTTATAAACAAATCGGACGATTTGTTTATATACACCCATTTGACTGATATTGATTGGGACGATAAATTTTACACATCGCCCAACTGCACAAATAAAAATCTGTGTTTGTTGATTTGAAACCCCACACGGGTATTGGGATGATATTTGACGTACACTAATCCCGATTGTTTAGTTGTATGTCAATCGATGGGTTGAAAGACTGTGTAAGCGTTAATTATTTATATTTAATGCTTATGCAGTTGTGTGGTGCACTCTGGATGATGGTTGATGATTTATCGTTGCTATTATATACAGGTGTTGTAGGGAATCCATATAACTGACGTTATATGGTAATTGATTGGGCCTCATTCCAATTGGGAAAATAACGAATATTATAAAAGAAAATTCATGTGTTGAATAGTAAAAATTCATGTGTTGAATTGAAAAAAAAACATGTATTGAATAGTATAAGTTCATATGTTGAATAAAATTAAAATTCATGTGTTGAATAAAATAAATATACATGTGTTGAATAAAATAAATATTCATGTGTTGAATAGAATAAATATTCATCTGTTGAATAAAATAAATATTCATGTGTTGAATAGAATAAACATTCATGTGTTGAATAAAAGCCGTATTGATTAGATATGCGTCATTTTGACGCGAACGATATTTATATCGATTATGTTCGTTTTTATAATGAATATAGAAAAGGAAGTGATTTCAAAATATAACGTTTTGAAAATATTATCATTTAGAGATTATTGATATGGAATATTCAATTTTGATTAGAAATTGAATATGAAGTTGAAATCATTTTGGAAATGAATTTAAAACGATTTATAAATTACGTTTTGAAAGGAAATCGACAATATATATATAATATATATTATATATAATGGCCTAAATAGAACGCGCCGCGCAGCGGCAGTTCGCGAATTTTGACCATTGACTTCGAGTGGACATTACGGGAGATCCGACCGTCGGGTTTTCCTAAAACCAGAACCTTTGGGTTTGTATCGAAAAGAGATTTCTAACGAATATTAGAGATTTGAAATCTAATGGTTGGATTTGGAATTATGTCCAAATCAAATTTGGAAAAGGTCGCTGTAAGTTCAGTTCGATGGCCGTTGATGGAAATCGACTGTACGGGCCTTGATAAAATTATTAAAAATAGTAATAATTTGTGTAAAATCATAAGAAATGATTTGGAAAGGATTGGGATGAAAAATTCCATATTTGAAAAGATAAAGATAGATTTTTATCGAAATGAACTAGTTTTGAACTAGAATTATAATCCATTTTTTTATTTATTTTTAATAAATAAATTGAAATTGAAAGGGTTTTAAAAGTAACCAGAATTTCCAATAATTGAATTGGAATGGATTTGAATCGAAATTGTCTTTGGAATATTTCGATGTTGGATTTCGTGATGATACAGATATTGTTATGGAAATTTGAAAGATATATTTATATTGTTATTTCTAATACGATATTTGTTGGGCGTAGAATTTGATATTGAATATAAGCCGATATATTTTCTATTTAGAGCCTTATATTTAATATCAAATGGGATTTGGGTTTGTCGTGAATGTTGTCTTCATTAACACTGTTCTTAAACCTAGTTGATAAAAAGATTAAATTTTTTTATTTAGATTTAATGAAGTATACCAATTAAATGATATTTAATTAGAATTGAATTTGAATTGATTTTTTGGTTTATCTTGAACCGTGTTTTAGATGACATTGGTTCTTTAGCCCAGTTAAAGACAGATATGGTTTCCCAAGTTAAACAACCATTAATATGATTTTTGGGAATATTAAAACCAAGTGGAATTTTAGTGAATCTTTAATTAGATTGATTTGATCAAGAATGGAGTATCACCAGTTTTGCTCCAGGCGATAGTTAAATCTTTAATTAGATTTGAATGTGAAATGGTAATTGAATTTACCGATAACATCGTGGTGTTATATATGAAGTACGACCAGTTTTACTTCATGGGATGAATAGGTTGGGATTGGGAAATTTTAAACAAATGATTACTTCGGTAAGGTTCGTTAATCTCGACTAGTTTGGATAAACCATAATTTGGTTTAAATTGATATTCAAAAGAAGATTAAAGAATAAATTTAAAGAATTTATCTTTGATAAAATTAATGGGAACCTTTCCCAAAGTATAAGAATATTTGAATAAAAGAATATTCTGAATTGGAATGAGGCGTATGTTGTGTTTGTGTAACACTAGTTTATTATATACGCGGGTCATTCATAAAGACCGGGTTTATCCCATTCTGAATAACTGATTTGACGATGTGTCGAGGATGAAGACGGCGGTCAAAGACCGGAGGTCTTCACATTGTTTGGGTGATTACTAATGATCTTGATTTGGGCTGTACACCCAAGAGGAGGGAATTAGTTGGTGATCGTCCAGACGTACTTGGAGATCGATGGATATGCGAGGTACAAGGTGCCTCCGGTTTCGTTCAGACACAGAACGAACTTGTAAATGGACTGTGTGTCTGGCATTGGATTTTATTCTATGTGATTGATTTCTATTAAATATATATCTGTTTGGCGGTGGAGAATTTATTCTCTTGCTTAATGCCCTTCTCCGAGACGTACGACCTCTGGGGTTATAAATTGATGGATATCAACCGCATGGAGTGAATTGCCTGTGTGGCATGCCTAAGTGGCAAATGATTAAGGCTTTTGTGGAAAAGCAGAGTCTTGTGGTTGATGATCAAAGCGCCTCCTGTGTGGCATAGCTTTCTGTAAGGTTAATTCGCGAGCCTCACACCCCGGTTGTGAACCAAAAACGGGAGAGGACATCAGGGAGGGCATGCGTTTCCTTCTAGCTAGGGTGGTGTCAGTGACCTACCAGTCCTGACTTTTATATTATTTTCACCTGTGTGGTTGTTGCTGTTGCGAGGCGCCTCAGATATATCAATGACTATGTGGAGCCAATGGAGTCATTTGGCTAATTTACGCCCACCAAAGGGCGGGAAAACGTAGTGTTTAGGCATTATAATCCACATCGGTGGACCGGCCTGACGATCTATGGGGCAGTTGCGGCTATTCCTGAGGGGCGGGCTAGAGGCTCTCGAATTCGGTAGAGGACGATCCCTTGCCTCGGTTCATAGATGGAAATCCAATTTCCAAATACATGATTTTGTGGTTTTGATTGTAGAGCCTAGTATTGGCGACATGGTATATGGTACCCATGCCGTCTAGGATTGATACATTTATATTTGAAGTTGTTTTACACACTATGCACTTATAATAGTATCAAATGATTTGTTTTTAACGTACCAAGCATGTTTGGCTATTATAAGGGAAAACCCTATCCTCCGGCTTGTGTTGCATTGTGTGATGGAACCTGGATCTTATAATAGCTTCATTTTTCCAAAAAGCATTGCGCTGTTTTGTTATATGCACTGGTATTCTTGAGAGGAAACCCGTTCCATGTTATAGGCGTGGTCCCTTGATATATCTTATTTAAAGTAAAGCTTTAAATAACTGTTTGAGTTCTCACACCAGTCCCATGACTGACTTGGAGTTTATTGTTTTAACCTAAACTCTGGGTACCCTTATTTTGACTTAGGCAGCTAGTAGTTTTGGTTTTGCAGATTTATATTCATAGGAATCTGGTTTACAGCTAGAACGATACTCGTAAAGCTCTGTATCCGCGTATTACTTTCAGTTGTGTTTTGTATTATTTTCCGCTGCTATGTAATGTATTGTAATCTAATATTTTTGATGTATATTATTTATTCATACTCTGTATATTCTTGTATTCTGATGAAATTGTTGTAATAAACAATGAAATGTTCTTCTGTTTTCTTTCTGATTTGTCGTCTTCTCAAAACAATCAGGGGTTTCGAACGGTCTTGGTCGGTTTAGCGATCGATTCAGATCGAGTGAAATTTTTTATCGTTTCATTTGGTATCAAAGCTTTGGTGTACAGAGCTCGGAGAACAAGACATGTTAGAACCATACGAAAGAATTCATCATAGATTGGATTAGTAATATCCAATGAGAATGACTCGTTAGAAATGGGACCAGTAGTATCCTAGAACGAGTGTGAAGAGTAGTGTTTTGAAAGTTAAAGACAAAAACAATTTTTGTTTGAAAATTTAAACCTTATTCAACGTATTTGAATATTTATTTGTATTGAATTTGGGCAGTCCAATATATAAAGATTTTGCATACATGTCTGATCCACGGGTATTCGAAGTTGTAATATACTGGATAGATATAGAATCACGCTCTAGTTGCTTGGGGATAATGCTGGTGATGTCCGGACATCACCCGTATTTAAGTTCGTGTTTCAAAACTGGGATTTCTATATATTTCCAATTGACTGGTGTGAGAACCAAAATTAGATAGGGTCTATTGTTGTGATTTGGCACCAAAAATGTGATTTTTTGACTATTTATCCAAGTTATGAATTTGAAAAGATAATCAACTAATTGATTGCTGGTTGTGTTGTTTGATTATAAATGTTGAACCTTTAGCCAAATTGAACCAAATAGTGAATTGTATTGAAAAAATTTCGCATTTGCATGCATGTACATGTACTTAGGTTAAACAGGTCATAGCAAGGAGGCTAGAGAAGAGGAATGAAATTGTTTGGCCGACAAATAGGTACATGTTTATTGTATTTCTTGGGTTTTTGATGATTTTATGAGCCGGTTGGCTAGCCGCTTGGTCGTTTCTTTTTCTTTTTGGATTGGTGAGGGCCATGGGAGGCTATTTGAAATATCCCGAAGCTCCCGGTGCAGGGGAGGTTATGGCGAAATTTTTCGAAAATTTAGGGTCTTAGCCAAATTTTTGAAAAATTTGAAAAGTTCTTAGAAATTAAAAAGTTGAAGAACTTAAGCCATAATGAAAATAATGAAAGTTCAGTTGATTTGCAAAACAACTTTCAGCTTCGTTACTTTTCGGGGACGAAAAGTTTTAAGTGGGGGAGATTGTAACAACCCAGAAATCCGAGCCAATTTAAAAAATTTATTTTGGCAATTTTAGTGAAGTTTGAATATTTAAAATGAATTATTTTAAATAATAACGATGAGAAATTTATTTTGAATAGAATTAGAACGAATATATTTATATAGATCGTCGTTAGAATATAAATAATTATTTTTAATTATAAAAGGAATTGGAAATGGCGTGGTAGTTTGAAAATTCGATTTCAGATTTCAAATGAATGTACAGGATTCAAAATAAACCGGATTTTTGCGAAACCAAAAATATTTGAATCTATTTGAAATTATCTTTCCAAAGAATCCGAAAAATTGAAATTTCATAGCGGGGATAAAAAGTTATGTCCAGTTGAAAATTCAGAATAGTCACTATGGAAAATATAGCCCTTAAAAATGGAAATTTTGCAAACGACCTCTGTTTTTGACGAAACCACTTTTGTTGGATCCGAGATGTCGAATTATTGCTAGGTTCCAAAATTCAAAAAAATTCGAATAAATATGTGAACGTGGCAAAGTAAAACGTATTTTAACAGTTTAAGTCAATTTCAATCGACTAGAAAATGACCATTTTTCAAACGATCTCAGAATTTGACGAAATTAGTTTTGATAGGACCGTATCGTCATTACGAAGCTAGAAAATATTTTTCGAGAATTTTTAGAGTCCGTATGTGGCCCCGGTAAATTGAAATGTGCGTTAAAATAAATTTTGAAAGTTATATTAATTTATATTTTAAATTCAACGAAAACTGATCATAACAGCTGAATTGGCTTACGGGACATATCCCATTGTGTTCGGAATGGGGGTAATTAGCCAGGGGCGATAGTCGTTGGGTTTGGATCGGGGTTCGAACGAGAAATTAACTTTATGGAGAATAATAGAATAATTAAATTAATAAATAAATTTAGAAAACCCCGTCCCTCTTTCATTTTCCTACCTCTTCGATTTCATTACTCAAGAAAAGAAAAAAAACAAATCAAATCGCGCCCTAGCCTGTAGCCACCGCCTCCGTTAGTCGCGTCGCCCACCTGAGCTCGAGCGCCGCCGCTCGCCATCGATCCCCCCTCCTCTTTACCCTCGCTCCTCCTCCCCCTCCTAGAAACCGAAACTCCAATGCTCCATAACCTAAATTGAGTCGCCACCGTGCCTGGGTCCTGCCGCCGCCACCAGAACGGCGCAGCACCACCCTCCGCCGACCACCGAAGCGACCATCCTCCCTCCACCACCTCAGTGAATGCGACTATGAGTTTTTTTATATATCGAATTTTCTTTTTAGTTTTTGTATATTGATGTAGGATAGGATCCATTTTCATAATATAAATTTGAATTAAAAATAGGAATTTCATACGTATGATTTCAAATTAAAAACATAATTTTTATGTGTTTCATTTTAAAATAAAGATTTGATTTTGTATACGAAAGACAAAAATATAAAAAGGTGATATTTTTGAAAATAGAAGAGTATGATTTCTATAAAGATAGCATTGAAATAAAAAATGCGATTTTTATATGAACAAGATAAGGATAAAAAATATGATTTTTATCTATATGGTAGCGGTATAAAAATATGATTTTTATTTATATGGTAGCGGTATAAAAATACGTTTTTTATCTATATGGTAGCGGTATAAAAATATGATTTTTATCTATATGGTAGTGGTATAAAAATATGATTTTTATCTATATAGTAGTGGTATAAAAATGTGATTTTTATATATGTAGTAGCGTTATTAAAAATCTGATTTTTAATACAAATGCGTGAAACAGACTGCGTTGAAGCATGGTAAAGAACGCTACGCATTGGAAATAAATCTAAACCATCGTCCGCTAGAGAATGACGGAGTGGAACCCAAATGCGAGAACTTCTCACTTTAATTCTTGTTTTCTAGTTAAAATTATATACTAGGATGCAGACGGTGCTTAGCAGCACCCGACACCCGTCGTCCACAGACCATGGATGACTTGTTTGTTTGATTGCTATGTTGTGAAATTTGATTGTGTGGTGTGGAATAAAATAAAATATTTTGTCATTATAAATATTTTATAGTTAAAAATATAATTTTTAACGTGTATATAAAATGAATATTTATAAACAAATCGGACGATTTGTTTATGTACACCCATTTAACGGATATTGATTGGGACGATAAATTTTACACAACGCCCAACTCCACAAATAAAAATATGTGTTTCTTGATTTGAAACCCCACACGGGTATTGGGATGATATTTGACGTACACTAATCCCGATTGTTTAGTTGTATGTCAATCGCTGGGTTGACAGACTATGTAAGCATTAATTATTTATATTTAATGCTTATGCAGTTGTGTGGTGCATTCTCGATGATGGTTGATGTTTTATCGTTGCTATTATATACAGGTGTTGTAGGGAATCCATATAATTAACATTATATGGTACCCATGCCGTCTAGGATTGATACATTTATATTTGAAGTTGTTTTACACATTATGCACTTATAATAGTATCAAATGATTTGTTTTTAACGTACCAAGCATGTTTGGCTATTATAAGGGAAAACCCTATCCTCTGGCTTGTGTTGCATTGTGTGATGGGACCTGGGTCTTATAATAGCTTCATTTTTCCGAAAAGCATTGTGTTGTTTTGTTATATGCACTGGTATTCTTGGGAGGAAACCTGTTCCGTGTTATACGGAGTGGTCCCTTGATATATCTGATTTAAAGTAAAGCTTTAAATAACTGTTTGTGCTCATACCAGTCCCATGGCTGACCTGGAGTTTATTGTTTTAACCTAAACTCTGGGTGCCCTTATTTTGACACGGGCAGCTAGTAGTTTTAGTTTTGCAGATTTATATTCAAAGGATCCTGGTTTACAGCTGGAACGATACTCGAAAAGCTCTGTATCCGCGTATTACTTTCAGTTGTGTTTTGTATTATTTTCCGCTGCTATGTAATGTATTGTAATCTCTGATATTTTGTGATGTATATTATTTATTCGTACTCTGTATATTCTTGAATTCCGATGAAATTGTTGTAATAAACAATGAAATGTTCTTCTGTTTGGGTTCTGATTTGTCGTGTTCTCAAAATAATCAGCGGTTTCGAACGGTCTTGGTCGGTTTATCGATCGATTTGGATCGAGCGAAATTCTTTATCATTTCAAGATTAGTGGTTTAGTTATTTAGTTAAATTAAGGAATATAAGTTATATTTTGAAGTTGGATATTTAAGAAGAAGGGAATATAACGCTATAATTATAATCAACGTTTTAAAATAAAGAAGTAGATTCATAAATAGGATCCGAGTTATGTAAGGAAGTTGGTTAAAGATTTAAAAGGTTGAACTTTGTCTATTTCGAGGTTAGAAATGTTGTTCGGTTAATGTCTGAGAGGTAATTATACCCTAACTTGATTGACTTTGTTTTCAACTAAGGGATGGGTAAGGTTCAATAGTGAAAGTTGGTTTAAGTGAATTTAGTTAATGAGTGTAATGGTTTGAATTGTTTTAGTGATGTTTTATTTAAACATCTGTTTAAATCAAATGAAGGAGTTCAGAAATGTTTTTCCAAATAAAAGAAATCAGAAATGTTTTCTAACATAGAAAACAAGAAATAGAAGTAAATAGGGAGATGTTTTCAAATGATTAATAAAGTACATTTTCTAAATTTAGAAAATAGGAATTTACAAATATATAGAAATGGAAAATGAATAAATTAATGATAAATTAAATTAAAGGAGATTAATGTTGATTGATGATTGATCGATCGAATTTCTATCTGGAAATAAGATCGTTGGTTGTACACCTATTTTCCTTTGATAGTTAAATCACTGACTATCGAAGTTGTTGATCATTTTTTCGTCGTCAATACAGAGAGACCGGGATCAGATTCATTATCTGAAAACCACTCTGTATGGACGTTAGCGCTGCGATCAAATATAACGAAGATAATTGAAGACGGAGTTATGCAAGGGCTATCCTGTTTACAGAATAGTGCTTTCGGTTTGTCCAGTCCTAGGAGAACGGAAATTGACGAATGTCCGAAAGAGTATATCTAACGGATCGCGTAAGTTGATCTCTTCAAATGTACTTACGTTTGGTGGCGGAGGAATTCATTTCTCTTAGCTTTATACCCATGGTATTTTTGGGGGAATCAATTTGTGATTTGGCGGGTATGACGATGTGGCATTCAAAGTGAATGGTGGTCAGGTGTTCCAAAAGATACGTTATGACCTCAAGCCTCATCAACCGGAAATGACAAAAATCGGGCAGGCATCATGGTTAAGTGGGTCGCTCCCATTAGGGTGTATATCACCTATCTAGAGAAAATCCATTTCATTCTTTTATCTATTATCGATGTTGTCCCTTTTTGGGAAATGGTGGGTAGCTCCCAACCGTTGGTGATATACATTCGATACACTCAAGCGAAATGAGTGGTCGGTCATGTGTGGGCCGGGTTGCAAGACGTTCTTGTTGAACCCAGTGTATTCGTCTCTAGAGATACACTATCGGCAGGTGGTCCCATAACTTGTCATAGTCGTAATCCAATCTCCAACAAGTGCCAGCGATTTTGTTTGTATATTATATATATGGAACGTGAGATGCAAGCGTTCTGCTAAATTGTTAATTAATTGTGATTAGACATTATTATAATATCAGAGAAGTATTAATTTTCAAAACTGTTTGGGTTATCGTAAGGCAAAAGCCATCCGTGTTTATGTGTGGATCGATCTTACAAATATCTTTTGTTTTGGAAAGGATTTTGAAAAGTTAAACCGAATGATTTGAGTTTACTCACACCAGTCCCATGACTGACCTAGAGTTTATTTTGTTTTTTTGTTTTCCCTAAACTCTTGGGTGCCCAAATTTGTATGGACAGTCAAGTAGTTCAGATCTTTACAGATATACTTGGAGGAGCTTGAAGCAGGAGGCTTCAAGATTATATAGCTATTGTTACTTCCGCTGTGTGTAAGTGTTGTACTCTGATAAATGTTATTATATATATACTGTTTTATTGCAAAGTTATGTTATATATTATATTTTATTCGTTCCGCTGTGAGATTCGTATTACTCTGATTCTGTTCTGTGGTGATCTTCTTCTTCTATTCTAATTTTCTATCTTATATATTCTCACCCTCTAACTTCTTTCTATTAATGATCAGGTATTTCCGATGTCTGAATAGTCAACATGGTAGTTTTATGTTGATTTTCGGAGTCAAAAATCCCAGTTCGTTACATGAATCTTTCTAGATAAAATTCTGACTTAGCTCTGACTCATCTCTGACTCATACGTATGAATATAATTTTTCTGCTCGTATACAAACTTAAAACCCTCATAACTTCCTCATACGGTGCCCGTTTTACGAAAATCAAATGTCTGTCTTGATTAGAATTTTGAGACGGACACGATGGTGCAGTTTGTTTCCTCTACTTCTGAGTATTAAGTTATTTATTTTTTAATTTATCCTCTTTTAGTGTCGGTACAAATTCGGTGTGTCACAGAGGGGTGTGTGTGTGTCTATATACACCCCCCCCCCTCGGTATTAAGATACCGAGATAGCTTTGAAATTAACTCATATATTATAACATTGCAATTGATACCTCTACATAAATAAGACTCCTTTTTAATACATGTGTGCAGATATTTAAATGCATAAAATATTGTTTGGTATTTCTTATTTATATGTATGCACACACACACACACACACACACACATATATATATATATGTGTGTGTGTGTGTGTGTGTGTGTGTATGTGTGTGTACTCTGATAAATGGTTGAGTTTACACGGTGTTATATGTATGTATGTATGTATATGATATATATGTATATATAATGCATACTTTGATGCACTGTTTATATTCAATTCAATGTTGAGTATGATATGATCAATCTGCAGAGTGCTTAACGGTATTAAGCATGCTGAAATTGTTTCATCAGGAGATGTTCTGTAACAACCCAGATTTTAGAACCAGATTAAAAATTATTTTTAATTGATTTTAATGGATTTTAATATTTAAAATTAAATATTTTGATAATTAAGGACTAAAAATTTATTTAGTAACAATGACTGAATGTATAAATTTAAAATTTAATTAAAACGAACTCGAATCATCGCGGTAATTTGAAAATTTGGTTTTAAGCTTTAAATGAATATACAAAATTCAAAATAAATCGGATTTCAGTAAAATAAGAAATGTTACGATCTAAATAATTATATCTTTCTAAGAATGTGAAAATTTAGATTTCATATTATAAATTGTAAGTTATGACCAAATCAAATTTTAAAATAGTCGTTGTGGAATTTGTTAATATTTTAATATTATATAAACCCTTAAAATTAGCCGTTTTGCAAACTTTTCGATGAAATTAATTTTGTTGGATCCGGAACGTTAAAATATAGTCAGGTTTAAAATTTTAAGTCATTTGGAGTTAGTATGTATGCGTTGTAAATTTAAATGCATGTTATATTTTAATTATAAATTTAATAAGCTATAAATAAGGCCATTTTTCAAATCATCTCCAAATTTGATGAAATAAATTTTGTTAGAACCGTAATTGTAAAACATAGTGGGATTTCAAAATTCATTATTTTTGGTGTCAGTATGTGGTCGTGGTAAATTAAAATGTACGTTCAAATTAAATATTTGAAGTTATATTTTAATTTTGAAAAAACTGATCCAAAAAGTCGAATAAGCTTACGAAGCATAATCCATTGTGTCCGGAATGGGGGTACTTAGCTGGGGTGACATTTGTTGGGATTCGTCTAGAGTTCGAATGCAAAAACGTCAAAGTTAAATAGACTAAGAATAAAATAATATTAAATTATATATATATATATACACACACACACTTTAAAACGTTCTAACCCTAATCTCACTTAGCAAACCCGCCGCCACCATTCTCCCATGCTCCAAAATGTCTGATCCTCCCTCACAAATTTCTCCATAAAAGTTCATCGATTCGTGAAACTTCCTTCAACAATAATGTCGAGCTCTTCTCTTGCTAATGAACAGTTGAGATCAATTTTAATTTCATGAATCTTGAGATTTTTTGTCCTAAATGTGCATCATTCGCACACCTTTCTAGGCTTTCTGGGTCCACCGAGTTGCACGAGTTCAAGGGCGGAAGGAGGAGGCGTTTGGCTCTTCAACGTCGTGATGGATGATCGACATCACGTGGCTCCTAGAGGCAGTGATTTTTAACCCTAGGCTGCAAGATATTGGGTTCATGGGTTATCTGGAGTATCGAAATAGGGAGGAAGGGATGAATGTGTGGGAAATTAAGTTAATAATTTTAGTTAATTATATTGTGTAATTAATATATAAAACTTCGTATCTTTTTCAAACAATAACAGAATTGGACGAAATAAAATGCGTTGGAATCATGAAGTTGAACACTACATCGTGGAATCAATTTGGACAAGATTTGAAGCAATTGGAATTTTTGACTGAATTAAACGCACAGTTTAATTTAATCGAAATAATCGACTATTAACGATTTTAAAAACAAATCAAGGTGAGAATTCTCTCACTCAAATATTTTGTATAGTTATTTATTTTTATTAATGGAAACATATCAATTGACTATGTGGATTTTTATCTATTACATGCGATATCCCTTGAGTTCAACACATGAACTATTTACCAGGTTTACTTGTTATTAGAAGGGTTGTTTGAATATATGACACTCATATTTCAAAAAATGTGGATGGATAATTTGTGGCGCCTTAAATGACATTGGATGATTATTTATGTTTTATTGTGAATGTGAATTTAAAATAATTAACATGTTAAAAACGATGTTAAATTATTTTGGATATGTTTTTTTTTGAAATAAAAGGGTGCTTATATTACATAAACCAATTTACAAATAAAAGATCAAGCTGGATACATATTACAACGCACACCAAAACGAATACTATACATAACCAAAATAAAATCCAACTCGATCTACAAGACACTGCAAACAACCAAACAAATATTGCGGAAAGCCCAGAAAATACACTACTACAAAAAGCACTGAAGGCACTTATAATCGCACCGTAGCAGCAATCTAACACCAGCTAAACAAACTAGCCAAAAACAACTGCAAATACCCCCAACAAAGCAACATAGCAGCACCACACAAATCTCCAAACACTAAATAGAAAAATCCAGCAACACTACATACAAGGCTTAAATCAAATTCAAACTTTTCTTAGTTACACCTCCATTGGTAACTCCAGCTGGATTTTTTCCTCCCCTTTAGCTTTTCTTATTTTGGATCGAGTTTGGAATTGTTGCATAATTTTACCCCACTTTGGGTTTTCCTGTACCAAGGGTTCATCGTACATAAGCTTATTCACCTTTTTGTATTTATTTTCTGGGTTTAAAATTTGTTCTCCTCTTTTTAAAGCTATTTGCATAACTAAAAGAACTATCAGAGTCGTTCATAAGAGCATCTTTACTTACATTTGCATTTCTAATATTCATCCCTTCTAAAACCCCTTTATCTATTATTTTGTTTTCATCACTGAAATTCCCAGATACTCTATCATCCTTATGCAACTCATTAGCAACTTCGCATACTTTCTGCATAGAATCATTATAATCTGCCAGAATAGTAAAAGGTTTGTCATCAACATCTACTTGTTCTTTAGGAAAAGACATGTCTTATTTTGCTTGCATATCAGAATCAGAAGTCCCTGTTTTCCCATATTTAACTTTCCCAATATATCCAGTAATAGACAAACTTTGATTTTTCTAGATTTCATCAATCTCCAATCCACAATCAGAGACTCTATTTCCTTTGGGTTTCCAGACCTTATATGATTTGCATGTAGTACTTAAATGTCCAAAAACTTTGAATTAGAACATAGTTCAAGAACCCACTAATATTCCATTTTTTGCCAAACAATATTTCCATTAAACATAGAATAGGAATCGATTTTGGAAACTTAAATTCACAATTTATTTCAACCAATACTCTAACATAAGAAAGTCGAAATAATCCTTCAGTTAATCTATCTAATTTCAAGGGATGGCCTAAAGTGGAAGCAATTCTACTAATGGCCTCAAAAGTCCATAAATCTAGGTCTACGTCAGGCAAACAAACCCAAATCGGTAAGGAATGAAAAAAAATTAAAGAGTTAATTTTAGTCTCGGTTGCCATCTTTTCATAATTATTAGTTTCTTATTATAATAGTATGACCTTGCTGATAAAATATTGTCACAATCTTCAGCAATATCACATTTTATCATGAAGAATCCATTCTCCCTTGAAAATAATTGGTAACTTCCTTCAATTCCCAGGTTATGTCTATATAATCTTTTAAGAACTTATAATATGGATTACTCCCTAACGTATAGAAGAAAATAGAGTTAACCGAGTTACTTCTTGCCTTATTTCAATACTTCATCTATAACCGCTAGTATGAGATTGTCTTTAATATCGGGTTCATAGAATTTAAGATGAATAAAGTTTAAATGATACATATTTTAGAAACCATATCTATCCAAGCTTTCGATTTATTATAACTAACCTTGTTTGTGATGTCTTGATCTATCAAAATAATACCTAGGAATTCGGATTTTGAGCCCAAATCTGGATGACAGGAGATAGCTTGCTTAGGGAAGATCACTTGCTCTGCATGTTGCATAGAAGGTTGAAGATCTAGAGGGAAAGTAGAGCGAGAGTCAGAATCAACATATAAGGCGATTTGAGGCGATTTGAGATTTATATTTAGTATTTTTAGAAGAAGAAGTCAACATTGACATCGATAATCTTTTTTTACAAGCGTACACTTTCCTTCGTGAGAAAACGCTTTTGGGGTATGTAAAATTCGATTAAATATCCATTTACAAGTCAACCAACTTGTTTATGTTCACTCATTTTGAATAATATCGATTGGAATAGATAATTTATCAATTAATTATTTGTTGGTTGAAAACCCCACATGGCTAGGGGATGATAATTAATTCACACATCTCCCTTGGATTTAATTATATGTTAACCAATTGATTGATAGACAGTTATAAGCGTTATTTAATAATTTAATGCTTATATAGTTGTAGATGCACTCTAGATGCGAATTGGATGTTAATAATTATTTTTGAATACATGTAATGTATGAAATCGATATAATTAAAATTATATGGTAGTTGATTGAGTCTTATTTCAATTGGGAAATAACGAATACTTCAATATAATATTCAGCAAAGAATTAAAATATGATTTTGATGTCCGATTTAGGATGGACACAAATTGTTGAAATATGAAGTCGAGTTAAGTAGATACATGCCATTCTAACTTGAATGGATTTTTATATCGATTTTATTCATTTTTTATGATGAATAACGAGATGATTTGATTTCAAAAATCTGAAATTTTGAAAATATTATTATTTTAATATTATAATTACGTGGAATGTTCAATTTGATTTAAAATTAAAATGGAAGTTGAAATCATTTTTAAACCAATTATTAAATGTTTTATAAAATAAGTTTTAAAAGGAAACCGACGAAATATTATATATATATATATATATATTTAAATAATTTGAATAAAACATATCGCGCAGCGACCGTTTGCAAATTTCGACCATTGACTTTGAATTGACGTACCAGGAGATCCGACCATCGGATTCTCCTAAAACTGAAACCATCGGGTTCATATCAAAAAGATCTTTCAAATATAATTGGAATTGGATTTCAAAAGTGAAGTTCTAATCAATCAATATAATTGGAATTAAATGGAATTGGATGTTGTGTTTTTCGTAAGCAATGTTTTAAATAACATTCGTTCTTTAACGCAATTAACGGTAAAGTTATGATTTGGAATTTATAAATCTTTTAATTAAGATTTAATGGATTTTTTCCAAAGTAAGTTTTCCAATTTAAATATATTAAATTGGAATTGAGTGAAATTCGATTTATTAACAATCGAGATAATTTCTGCGAAGGAAGATCATTACTATTTATGGAATTTAAAAGGCTTTCCCGTTATTCCACTTATAGTACTTGTCTGATATAGAAATTTATATTGGTTACGATTGATCTAATTTCTGTGAAGGTTCTATTAGAATGGAAGATGATTTTGGGTTTATCCTGAACTGTTTATTAAATGACATCGGTTCTTTAACTTTGTTAAAGAAATGATTTATTTCCCTAATTTGAATAATCATTAAATAACGAGTTTTGAAGATTAAAACTAAGTGGAGTTTAAATGAATCTTTAATTAGATAACAATGTGAATATGGTAATTAAATTTACCAAATTTGTAAAGTGTTCGAGAATGGGGTACCACCAGTTTTACTTCATGCGATAGTTAAATCTTTAATAAGATTTAAAACATTAAATGGTTATTGAAGTTACCGATACACAATGGGTGTTGGATATGGAGCACTACCAGTTTTTCTCCATGGGATTAATAGGTTGGGATAGGGATAATAAAATGAATGATTACTTCGGTAAAGCTTGTTAATCGTGACTAGTTCGATAAACCTTAATTTAGTTTAAGTTGTGAAAAGATATTATAAAATCTTTTGAATTGATTTCCAAAAATATACGAACAAAATAATATTCTGGATTGGAATGAGGCATATGATGTGTTTTATAGCACTTGATTATAAAACACGTGTTATTTGAGATGACCAGATTTAACCCATTCTGAATAACTAATACGATGATTAAAAGCCAAATATATGAAGACTGTGGTTGATGACCGGAGATCTTCACATCATTTGGATGATTGCTGATGTCTCAATTGGGATGTACACCCATGAAGAGGTAATAAGTGGTGATCGTCCAATCGTACTTGGCGATCGACCGAACATGCGAGGAAATCTCTCCTTTATTGGACATATGGGATGATGAATAGAGTGCCTCTGGTTTTGTTCATACCCAAAACAGACTTGCAAATGGATTGTATGTATGACATTGTACTTCGCGTTGTATTCATTGATCTCTGCTAAATATATATCTATTTGGTGGCGTTGAACTTATTCTCTTGCTTAACACCCATCTCTGAGACGTAGGATCTTAGAGGTTATATATTGGTATAAATCAATGGTATGGTATAGGTTGACAATGTGACATGCTAAGATGTAATGATCAAGGCTTTTGTTGGAAACTAGTGCCTTGTGGTTGATGATCAAAGTATAGGTTTAATACAACACATCTTTGTGTAGCGTTAATTCGCGAGCTTCACTCCTCGGTATGAACTTATAACGGGATTAGGGACTGTAGAGAAATGGACATACGTCGCCTTCTAGTTATGCGTGACGTCATGGTATGGAGCCCAAACATTTTACTTATGTGGATTGGGGATGATGGAAAGCGAGTTACCTTGAATTTGATTTAGGTTGCCAATGGCCCTTGACGGTCGACATACTGACCATGTGACAGGTCCGATAGGATGAGGGAACGTATTGTTTATGGCATAACTAATCAGCAGCGGCTGACCGAATCTGAAGATCCAAGGGTTGCCCAGAGGTGTGATCCTGAGGCATGTGCTAGAATGTCTTGAATTGGAAAGGAATATCCTTTGCCTTGGTTCATAAAAGGAAACCCAATTTCCAATATGCGATTTTACGATTTTAGTTATAAACCTATAAGGTGACATAATATAATGGTACCTATGTCGCCTAGGATTGATACATTTATATTCGAAATTGTTTTATACACTATGCACTTATAGTAATATCAACAATATTTGTTTTAAAGTGTATCAAGCATGTTTGGCTATTATAAGGTAAAATTCTATCCTCCAGCTTGCGTTGCATTATGTGATGAGACCTGAGTCTTATAATAGCTTCATTTTTCAAAAAGCATTGTGTTGTTTTTGTTTCTAAATTAGTATTCCTGTGGAGGAACCCATTCTGTGTTATATGGCATGGTCCCTTGATTTACCCGACATTAAAATAAAGTTTAATAATTGCTTTAGTTCTCACACCAGTTCGATGAATGACTCGGAGTTTATAGTTTCCCACCTAAACTCTGAGTGCCCGTATTTTTCAACATAGGCAGCTAGTAATTTTGGTTTCGCAGATATTTCTTTGCTTAGAATCCTGGGTTACGGCTGGAGCTATATGTCGGAATGCAATGTATCTGTGTATTTCCTTCAGCTGTGGTAGTTGATGTTTTCTGCTGCATATTATATTCATGTATTATATTTCTGCTACTATCTAATTTAAATCTCTAATATTTTTCTGCCATATATTATTTATTTGCACTCTTATATCTTGTACGCTGATGTAAATTATTGTAATAACAAGGATATGTTCTCCTGTTTGTGTTCAGATGCATCATGTTCTCAAGGCAGTCTGACTTCTTGTTCAGTTTAGGCCAGTCAGGAGGTCTGGGTCGCTACAAGTGGTATTGGAGTTTTGGTTTACAAAGTTCGAGAACAAGAAACATTATAACCAAATAAAAGAATTCATCAGAGATAGGATTAGTAACATCCTATAAGAATAACTCATTAGAGATATGGTCAGTAGTATCCTAGAATGAGTATAAAGAGTGTTGTTTATTAAAAACGAATGTGTTTTTGAAAATTTTATCTTATTATAAGAATTTGAGTATTTTAATTGATTTTTAATTTGGACTATCGAGTATAAGAAGATTTTGCATACACATCTCGAGAATGTGTATACGAAGTCTCAAATATACTGGGTAGATATAGAATTATATTCTAGTCGCCCGGGGATGATTCTGATGACAACGATCGCATCATTAGTGTTTATTTTCGAGTTTCGAAAGTGGGATATCTATGTATTTTCAATTATCTGGTATGAGAACCAAAAACTTAGTTAGTATTTTATTGTTTGTGATTTCACAATGAATATACGTTTTGAGTATATAAAATATATATGTTTGAAATTTAATCAACTAATTGATTTTTGGTTGTGATGTGTGATTATTTATTTAACTAATAAAATTTTGGAATAATAATAAAACAAATAAAAGGACGAAAGGTAAATTAAGCTAAATAAAATCTAATATTAAGCTGAATTGAAAATTTGTTCGAATCAGATATGTATATATATGTGTAAACAGGTTGTTACACGAAGGCTAAGAAGAGGAATAAAATTGTATGCCCGACAAATAGGTACATGTTTACTGTATTGATTGGGTTTGATGAATTTATGAGCCGATTAGCTTTTTAATTTTTCTTTTGATATATGGGAGCCTGTAGAGGCCATTTGTAGTTGTACTGGTCAGCCCGTACAAAGGAGGTTATGGCGAAATTTTTGGAAATTTAAGGCGTTCTCCGAATTTCGAGACATTGGAAAGTTCTTAGAAACTGAAAAGTTGAAGAACTCGAGTCAAGCGAAGGTTGAGTTGGTTAAGTAAACGACCTTCCAGTTTCGTTTCTTTTCGAGGCCGAAAAGATTTTAACTAGGGGAGCTTATAACAACCTTGATTTTCAGTACCAATTTAAAATTTATTTTTAATTGATTTTAATGGATTTTAATATTTAAAATTAAATATTTTGAGAATTAACGACTTAAAATTTATTTAAAAACAAAGTTTGAACATATAAATTTAAAATTCAATTAAAATGAACTAGAAACGTTGCGGTAGTTTTAAAATACATCCTAACCATTCTAGATACTGCCATCATTTGGGAGGAGTCGGAAGGCAGCACTGATGCCTGTAGCACCTAGCAACGTCTTTACTATCCACGACCATGGTAAGCTCATTATGTTCTGCACATCATGTCGCGGTTGGTAAACTATTTTGTGCTTTTTGGCTAGCTACTGCTGATGGGTTGCATGATTACATGATTGGATGTGTTAACGGGGATATTTTGTGGGGTTTAGTAGTAAGGTTGTTTAGTTTATACAATTCTTTCATATGTGACTAATCGCGCTATGCGCTACGAACTACTTGCATGCAATTTGCATGCATTATAAGTACTGTTTACGCCATCGGTCAGGCTTGTTGACCGAATTATTATACAATATAAGTATTATTATCTAATTGGGTGTGTAGAGTCGCTCTACATACCGTTATGCTAAAAAAAACTTTAAATGAATATACATTCAAAATAAATCAGATTTCAGTAAAACAAGAAATGTTAGGATCTAATTAATTATATCTTACTAATGAATGTGAAAACTTTGATTTCATATTATAAATCGTAAGTTATGACCAAATCAAAATTTAAAATAGTCTCTATGGAATTTATTAGTATTTTAATATTATTTAAGCCCTTAAAAATAGTCATTTTGCAAATGACCTCTATTTTCAACGAAATTAATTTTATTGGATCCGGAACGTCAAAATATAGTCAGATTTAAATTTTCAAGTCAACTGAAATTAGTATGTAAGCGTAGTAATTTTAAATGTGTGCTATATTTTAGTTACAAATTTAATAAGCTATAAATAAGGTCAGTTTTCAAACGGTCTTTAAATTTGATGAAATAAATTTTGTTAGAACTGTAATTGTAAAACATAGCAAGATTCCATAGTTCATAATTTTTAGAGTCAGTATGTGGTCGTGGTAAATTGAAATGTACATTTAATTTCAATATTTAAAGTTATATTTTAATTTTGATAATAACCTATCAAAAAAATCGAATGGGCTTACAAAACATATTCCATTGTGTCCAGAATAGGGGTATTTGGCTAAAGGCGGCATTTGTTGGGATTCGTTTGAAGTTCGTATGCAAAAACGTCAAAATTAAATAAATTAAAAATAAAATAATATTAGATTATATATATATATACTTTAAAATGTTCTAAACCCTAATCTCACTCAATAAACCCGAACCACTACCATTCTACAATTCCCAGAAATGTCCAAACTTCCGTCATAAATTTCTCACCAAACGTTCATCAATCCATGAAACTTCCTTCAGCAATAATGTTGAGCTGTTCAAGCTCTTGCTAATGAACGGTTCAGATCAATTTTATTTTCATGAATCGTGAGATTTCTTCCCCAAATGCGCACTGTTCGCACGCCTTTCTCGGCTTCCTGGTTCCACCGAGTTGTGCGAGTTCATGGGCGGAGGGAGGAGGCGTTCGACTCTTTAACGTCGTGGTGGATAATCGATGTCACGTGGCTCCTAAAGGCAGCGGTTTGCAACTCTAGGCTACAAGATATTGGGTTTGTAGGTTATCCAGATGTATCAAAAGAGAGAGAAAGGGATGAACGCACGAAAAATTAAGTTAATCAATTTATTAATTATTTTAGTTAATTATATTGTGTAATTAATATATAAAACTTAATATCTTTTTCAAACAATATCAGAATTGGACGAAATAAAATGCATTGGAATCTTGAAGTCGAACACTACCCCATGGAATTAATTTGGACAAGATTTGAAGCAGTTGGAAATTTTGACTAAATTAAATGCACAGTTTAATTTAATCGAAACAATCATTTATTAATGATTTCAGAAACCGGTCAAGGTAAGAACTCTCTCACTCAATATTTTGTACATTTATTTATTTTTATAACTGGAAACATATTAATTGACTTTGTGGATTTTTATCTGTTACATGCGATATCCCTTGAGTTCAACACATAAACTATTTACCAAGTTTATTTTTTATTAGAAGCGTTGCTTACTACACTCGTATTTCAAACAATGTGGACGGACACTTTGTGGCACATTAAATGGAATTGGATGATTATTTATGTTCTGTTGTGAATGTGAATTTAAAAAAATTAGCATGTTAAAAACGACGTTAAATTATTTGGGGTAGGCTAAAGTGGATTAAATACCCATTTACAAGTCAAACGATTTGTTT
The DNA here is from genome assembly GCA_030737875.1 of Allium sativum. Taxonomy (NCBI): domain Eukaryota; kingdom Viridiplantae; phylum Streptophyta; class Magnoliopsida; order Asparagales; family Amaryllidaceae; genus Allium; species Allium sativum. Next base: position 539,061,437 of record CM060926.1, read on the forward strand.
ATGTTCACCCATTTTAAATAATATCGGTTGGAATAAATAATTTATTAATTAATTATTTATTGTTAGAAAACCCCACACGGGTTTGGGATTGATAGTTAATTCACACATCTCCTTTGGATTTAATTGTATGTCAACCGATTGATTGACAGAACGTTATAAGCGTTATTTAATTATTTAATGCTTTTGCAGTTATAGATGTGCTCTAGATGCGAATTGGATGTTAATAATTATTTTAGAATACATGTAATGTATGAAGTCCATATAACTAAAATTATATGGTAATTGATTGGGTCTCATTTCAATTGGGAAATAACGAATATTTAAATATAATATTCAGTGAAGAATCAAAATATGATTCTGATGTCTGAAGCCGAGTTAAGTAGATACATGCCATTTTAACTCGAACGGATTTTTATATCGATTTTATTCATTTTTTGCAATGAATATCGAGAAGATTTGATTTCAAAATCTGACATTTTGAGAATATTATCATTTAAATATTATAATGATATGGAATGTTCATTATTGATTAAACTTGAAATAGAAGTTGAAATCGTTAAACGAATTAATGAACATTTTATAAAATACATTTTAAAAGGAAATCGATGAAATATATTATATATTTTAAATGGTTTAAATAGAACGTATCCCGCAGTGACCGTTTGCAAATTTCGGCCATTGACTTTGAATTGACATACCAGGAGATCCGACCATCAGATTCTCCTAAAACTGGAACCATTGGGTTTGTATCGAAAAGATAGTTCAAATGAACATAAGAGATTTAAAATCCGGTGGTTAGATTTTTAAAATAAGTCCAAATCAGTTTTGGAAAAGGTCGCTATGGATGAAGTTCGGTGGCCAATATTTGAAACCGACTATACGGGCCTTAATAAAATTATTAAAAATATGAATAAATTATGTAAAATCATAATAAATGATTTTGGATAAAATATTCCCCATTTGTAAAGATAAAGATATTTTTATCAGAATGAGTTGTTTTGCAACTTGTGTAAAAGAACTAAAATGAATAGTATGGGTTTTAATATAACTAGAATTAACAATATATAAATTGGATTGGATTTGAACGGAAATTACCTTCGGATATTTTGGTATTGGATTCCGTGATTATATGGATATCGTTGAGGAATTTGGAAGATATAAAAACTGTTACTCCCAATACGATATCTGTTGGTTTCAGTATTTGATATTAAATATAAGTTGTTATGATTTCTATTTAGAGTCTTATATTTATTATCAAATTAGATTTTGGGTTTGTTGTGAATGGTGTCTTTAATAACACTATTCTTAACCCAGCTATACATGAAGTTTTCCAATTAATAAATACAATTAGAATTAAATGAAATTGGATGTTGGGTTTATCATGAGCGATGTTTTAAATAACATTCTTCTTTAACCCAATTGTCGATGAAGCTATTATTTGGAATTTATAAATCTTTTAATTAAGATTTAATGGAGTTTTTCCAAAGTAAAGTTTTCCAATTTAAATACATTAAATTGGAATTGAGTGGAATTTGTTTTATTAACAATCGAGATAAGTTTCTGTGAAGGAAGACCATTACTATTTATGGAATTCAAAAGGCTTTCCCATTATCCCACCTATAGTATTAGTTTGATACAGAAATTTATATTGATTACGATTGATCTAATTTCCATGAAGGTTCTATTAGAATGGAAGATGATTTTGGGTTTATCGTGAACTGTGATTTAAATGAAATTAGTTTTTAACCCAGATAAATACAGGATTTATTTCATAAATTTGAATAATAATGATTCTTGAAGATTAAAACTAGGTGAAGTTTTAATGAATCTTTAATTAGAATGAAATGTGAATGCGGTAATTAAATTTACCAAATTCGTAAAGTGTTCGAGAATGGGGTACTACGAGATTTACTCCATGTGATAGTTAAATCTTTAATTAAATTTAATACATTAAATGGTAATTGAATTTACTGGTAACGCTGTAACACCCCGTATTTTCTGAGAATATTAAAATAACAAATTAAAGAATAATTTATTTGAAAAAGTGGAATGAGAAAAGAATGATGTTTAGCATTGTTCTAAGGTTTTTAAGCAAAAGACTTAGTAGCTCATTTGGTTAGAATATGTGACTTGCATACAAGAGGTACAGAGTTCGATCCCCGCCAACGCCATATTTTTGTTTTAGGGGAATGCTAAAAAGTGGCTTAGTGTGAACGCAGTTCAAAAAGTGGTTTAGTGTGAAAATGGTTAATTATGAAGAAGTTATTAAGCCATGAAGTTTGTATGCATATGAAAGAAATATATATACAGATATATACAAAAATTAAATAAATAAATATTCAAAAAAAAAGTTAAGAACAACGAATCGGGAGGGGGAATAGCCGAACCGCACCATTTTTGGAGTCGACCCAAGCCCTGCTGGGTCGACTAGAGGTCAATCCAGGGTGTTTGGTTGCCAACCCGTGGCCCGATTCGCCCTAAGGGCTGATATGGCATCTGAGTGGTCCAGATCAGTTCTAGGGTTAATCCTAAGGCCTAAATAACTTCCTACACCTATATATACACCCTAAGACCTAACCCTAATTCATAAATATTATCTATGACATCATTATGCTGTCAAATTCTCTCTTAAACCTTATCCGCCGCCTCTAAATCAAATCTCAAGTGTTCAACTTTAACATAAATTAAAGATAAGAGCTTCTACAACAATTCAAGAAGATAAATCAGTAACACCGCAACGTTTCTACACCAATTTCAGTGCATAATTCTATTCTTTAACCACGAAAGTTGAGTACAGTTATTTTCACAAATTTAATGGGATTAAAGTAACATGAAAAAGTTGTAAAAAGGATTCATATATATGTTTGTAATGAAAATCTCACCAAGTCTTCACCTTTTTTATTCATGTCATCATATGCCTATGTTTCTATGTAAAGTTCATACCTTTTATCAGTTTATTCATGTTGAATCTTTTATTATGCCTCTATGCCAGTCTATATGCCTCTTTATTTCATGATGATGTTTTATTCCAATTTTCTATGAATTGATTCTCTCTTCTTACACCTATTCCTTTTATTTGTGGATCTAGGCTACCTTCGAGCCTATATTAAAAATACTCACGAATGCGAATACGTGGGAACGATGTGGAATATTGGGAATATGGGAAATTTGGAAAATTGGATATTATAGGATATTTTGGATATTGGATAATATGTGAAATTAGCATATTTGGGTATGAATTACATGGAATTGATGAAAATGCCTAAAAATGTAAATTTGTAATTGAGGCTAATTAATGTGTAATTAGTGATAATTTAGAATAGGCAATATTATAGACATGATTATATGTTTAATTGGATATATTTGTCATGAAAATTGGGTATGGGCGAAATACGATTTTAATGAACCTTTAACACGAGGTTAGGCGCAATTGTGACGTAAGACTGCCCGGAACCGCCCGACAAATCCAGCGGTCACAATTGGACGTCTAATGTGAGAGGTTAAAGGAATGAATTGTAGGCGTAATGGTTAATGACACGAGGTTAGACCCGGTTTGTAGCGTAAGAGAGCCCGGAACCGCCCGGTAAATCCAGCGGCCACAAAATGTTCGGTCTAATGTGAGAGGTCATGCACCATTCGTCATAAGGAATGAATTAAAGAATACTAACCATAATATGACAAGGGTATGGTTAGAGGGTTAAGTGGGGTGACATGTAAATTATGACATGTAAATATGGACTTAACCGGAATAAGATAGGACATGTAAATTATGACATGTAAGTCTGGAATTAACCGTAGCATGTGTAAGACATGGACATTTAAATTAAAATGGTTAAGTGAGAGAAAACATAGTGGGGACCAAGCATAGGTAGGAGGCTTGTGTCGGATGGGGGACCCGTTTCAACCAGTAACCCATTTGAGTATCTAATTGGGCCTGGTACTAGGCCGGGGTTGGGGCATGCTTACTGGACTTGAATGTAAGAGGTCAAAACGTGAATAGCGGTGGCAACGCGAGTCCAACGGGTTCATGTGCGTGCATGGGTCCGGGCTGGTAGGTAAGACGTTGTTGCATCGTGTAGGTATGGCCATGCATTTTATGTTGGTATCGGGATTGCCACTTTGGGGAGTGATACACCCCACTGTTGGCCCAGCACGGGTGCCTACGGGGTTTAGGGAGCCGATCGAATGGGTAGGGTAAGGGTACCTTAGCGGTGGTAGGAGCAAGCCGGCACCTACGATAGCAGCTAGGTACAAGTAACTACCAAGTTTGTCATGTAGGTACAGTTAGTGGGAAGGGATCAACCTTTAGTAAATAGAGACTAGTAGATGTGCGGTGTAATTAGGTAATGTGGTGTAACTTAGCAAAAGTGCGGTGTAACAAAATACATGTTGGTTGAGTTGGATAGTCCTTTGGGTGCTAGTCTGATGTTGACTTCGTTCTTCGGGGTTAGTACTTGGAGGGTTTTTCGCTTAGCCAAGGTGTAGGATTGTCTTAGTACTTAGGAACGGAATCATCTTGTCCATCCTTTTTATCTACCTTATCTATGTTACAGCCATATCATGATGCCTATTTATGTCTTGATCATTTACCTTACCTATTATTTTTTAAAATTACTGGACTCGCCAGACTTTACGTCTGACCCGTTTTGTCTCCACCTCTTTTCTTTCCTTTCTCCCCCCTCAGGTTTGCAAGGAGAGAATACTACAGCTTAGTGCCGATTTCTTTCAGTTGCTTGAAAAGAGTAGATGTATAGCTTTGCACTCTCTCATCTTTATGGCTTTGCTTATGCTCAGTGGGGATTTATGCATTTATGTTATTTAAGTATTTGCTTCTTTATGTATTTTGAAGTTTTTGGAAAAGACAATTGATCCTGTTGTAATGGTTTTGAAGACTACTTATGTAAGCTTGTTTTGAGTTATGATGCTATGAAATAAGTTTCATCTTCTGCTGTGTTGTTTTATTTATTTATTCTTGTAATTTATCTGTTTATACAACAATAACGCTTCATGGACATTGATGCATTCCCTTTGTGAGTGACATTAATGGACATGGGGTGTTACACATGGTATGAGAGCTATGGTTACAAGAACAGATAAAAAGTTTTGAAAAGTATTTTCAAAAGAATTATTTTCCTAGAAAGTATTTTCAAAACTTGTTTTAAAGAATCTATTTACTAGGAAAGTTTTCTTTAAAGAGCATAATCCCCGCAAGTCATACATCTCTCTTTCGCTTCCCTTATTTTGAAACTCTTTCTTTTACTTTTCAACATGTCTGGAGCATCTGAGATACCAGAGGGTGTTCATGTACCCGGTTGGTTTCGTCAATATCTCGAGGCTAGGGCCGCTGTCGCGGGTCCGGTCGACGTTCCTCCTCCTCCTCCAGCTCCATTCATTCCTCCGCAAGGAGATGCTTCCTCCAAGATATGTAAAGACTTTCGTTCGATGGATGGAAAACTTTTAGTGGGTCTGAAACGTTCGTTGAAGCTAGAAATTGGTTGAAAGAAGTGGAGGATCTGTTTGGCTTTTTCGATTTGGACGATTGTAAGAAGGTCCAATTGGCTGCTTGGTTGATGAATGACGAAGCTTCGTTTTGGTGGGATGTTACTAATGGAGAGCATGCTGTAGAGACGTGGGTAGATTTTAGGGGAAGGTTTGAGTTGAAATTCCTTTCTCAACCTGAGGAGAGTATGTACATGGAGAGGTTCTTGACATTGAAGCAGAAAAACTTGACCGTGAAGGAGTATGTGACCGAATTTAATAAGTTGGCGAGATTGGGCTAGAGTTGGTGAATACGCCTCACAAGAAGGCCTTGAGGTTTGCAAAGGACCTAAATGAACCGCTTCACAGTTTGGCTATGTCCCACATTCCAATGGGGGCTACATATGAAAAGCTTGTTGATATGGCATACATGCATGAAGAAGAGAAGGCTGTAAGTACTTTTAGGCCGCATGATAAGAAGGAGGATCCAAAGAAAGCCCAACAACAAAAGAAAGGTGGTAAAGAAAAGAGGAAGTGTCACAACAGTGGGATACCCGACCATTTGAAGAAAGACTGTAGGAAGAAGAAGAAGTTCGCTTGTTATCATTGTGGTGATGTGGGTCATGCTGTGAAGGACTATCCTAAGAAGCAAACGCAGAGGGCAAGTTCTACTTTGGGAGGGTAGGTTCATGCTCTTATGGCTCCGGGACAGGAAGAAGGTAGAAAAATTTCTGTCAAAAGTTTGATTTTCTTGTTTGATCATCCTATCCGTACTTTATTCGATTATGGTGCATCACATTCATTTATCTCTGCATCATGAGTTGAAACACTGCACTTAAATACTAGTCTCGATGTGGATCCCATTATAGTCTCAAATCCTATTGGTGGGTCGGCTCATTTATCCATGGTTTGTAGGTATTTGAGATTGTCTATCTTAGGCGTTGGTTCTGAATGTAATGCTTTTGTGCTTGGTTTCATGGGCTATGGGTTGATTCTAGGGATGGATTGGCTAGCCAGATACGGTGTCATCCTAGATTGTGGACGAAGGGTAGTAAAATTGTTGACTCGTAGTGGAAAGACCCTTAATATTTCTTGTGACCCTAGAGGATCGGTGATGCTTAGTTATCTTGAGTCACTTGACGCATCCAATGATGATTTACATTCTGTTCGTATAGTCCATGAATATATTGATGTCTTCAATGAGGTTAGGGGTCTACCCAGAAAACATGAGATGGACTTTCGTATTTATCTTGTAGACAATGCAAAACCCGTATCTCTGCTAGTACACCACATGGCTCCTCGTGAGAGGAGGGAACTCAATAAGCAAGTAGGGGAGTTGCTTGAGAAGGGATTCATAAGACGTAGTATACTGGAGTGGGGTGCTCTAGTAGTATTTGCCATGGAGGCGGATGGGTCCCTTAGACTTTGTGTGGAGTATAGAGAACTTAATAAGCTTACTAAGAAGAATAGGCACCCACTGCCGAGGATTGACGATCTCTTCAATCAGTTAGTTGGCGCCTCAGTGTTTTCGCAGTTGGACTTAGCCACTGGTTTCCATCAGTTGAGAGTGGCTGAGGATAGCATACACAAGACTGCCTTTAGGACTCCGGACGGTTTCTATGAGTGGCTTGTGATGCCCTTCCGTTTGAAAAACGCCCCCGCATACATTGTTGACATGATGAGTAGGGTGTTTAGGGAGTACCTTAATAAATTCGTGGTGGTCTTGGTCGATGACAACTTGATATTTTCTAAGAACGAGGAAGAGCATGGCCTACATCTTAGGGAAGTGTTGGAGATCCTTCGAGCGCATAACCTTAAAGCTAAATTTTCTAAATGTCACTTTTGGAGGAAGGAAGTGCGATTCTTAGGGCACGTGGTTTCCAAAGAAGGGATAGCTGTGGATCCCGCGAAGGAGGTGGCCATCCAAGATTGGAAGGTCCCTAAAAATGCTACCGAGGTGAGGAGTTTCTTGGGGTTGGCTGGCTACTACAGGAAGTTTATAAAGGACTTCGCAAAGATATCAGCCCCATTGACACGCTTGATGAAGAAGAACCTAGTTTTCACGTGGGACGTAGATTGTGATGATGCGTTCCAATGTTCAAAAAGAGCTTTAGCCACAACCCCAGTCTTAGTGTTGCTAGATGGGAGTAAGCCATTTACCGTTTATACCGATGCTTGTGGGACGGGACTAGGCACTGTCTTAATGCAAGAGGGGAGGGTAATAGCCTATGGAGGAAGGCAGTTGAGAGTGCATGAGAAAAATTACCCTACGCATGACCTAAAGTTGGCCGCTATTGTTTTCGCGCTTAAGTCTTGGCGCCATTATCTTCTTGGCAAGAAATTTGAATTGTTTACAGACCACAAATCGCTAAAATACTTGTTCTCCCAGAAGGACTTGAACTTAAGGCAGCAAAGGTGGATGGAATTCTTAGCGTCCTACGATTTCGAGACAGCATATACCCCTAGCAAGGGTAACGTGGTGGCAGATGCCTTAAGTAGGAAAAGGTTGTCCTTGAGTCCGTTATTTGTTGAGCGGCGAAGCTTAGGGTTTATCTCTACGTTTGACTTTAGACCTTCCATTGACTTTGTACCGGGTTTGCTAGCATTCTTAGAGGTCAGACCTATGCTTTTGGGACAGATTGGTGAGGCACAGCGAGATGACCCACAATTGGTTGAGTTAGTAGAGATGCTCATAAGGGGGGAGTCATCGAGCCATCTCAGTAGGTATACCCAAGATGATAAGGGTTGGTTACGTAGGGACAGTAGACTTTATGTACCACGAGACCAGAACTTAAAGAAGACCATTCTTGATGATGCACATTGTTCGAAGATGACCATTCATCCCGGCGGGGACAAGATGTACACGGACATGAGACGAGTTTACTTTTGGGCCGGTATGAAGAGGGATGTGGCCGAGTTTGTCGCTAGATGCTTAGTGTGCCAACAACTAAAAGCAGAACAAAAGAAGCCCGGTGGGTTGCTTCACCCATTGGAGGTCCCATATTGGAAGTGGGACAGTGTCTCGATGGACTTTGTTGATGGGTTACCGAGATCAAGGAAGGGTAATACGGGAATTTGGGTCGTGGTAGACAGACTTACTAAGAGCGCCCATTTCATTCCCGTGAAGAGTAAGAGGACTGCTCCATGGTTAGCCTCCGTATACATTTGAGAGATAGTTCGTTTGCACGGTGTTCCTTCTAGCATAGTGGCGATCGCGATCCTATCTTTACTAGCGAGTTTTGGAAGAGCTTTGCATAGAGAGGTGGAAATAGAGCATGATGCGACGATTCAACGAGCTCCTGCATGCATTCTTGGGTCAGAGATTAAGAAGTTGAGGAATCGAGAGGTCAAGCTAGTCAAAGTTCAATGGGGAGATGATGAGAGCGACACTACTTGGGAAACGGAAGAGAAGATGCGTTCATTGTACCCTTTTCTTTTCGAGGGTATGTATTTTAATTTCTCCTTTATCGCTTAGCTTGTACTTGTTCTATCTTTAGTATGTCCCCTCGCTAGTATCTTTGACCTTTAGATAGGGTAGTCCTATGGTTCAAACATGTGTTTGAGACATGTTATGTATGGTGGATGCATGTGGATGCAAGTGTTTGCTAGTGGTTGCTCGTGGATGCATATACACACACTTTAGGCACTAGATCGACTCAGTCACTTTCATATTGCATATTGCATATAAATGGATGTATTTAGTGAAATACATTGAGTGTATGTATCACATGGATGTTGCATTTAAATGAATGGTTGTGCACACATGTAGTAATGATATGTATAGGGTTCTTTGCATACATGATGGATACATGGCACTATCATTATTCGCATTAAGGAGGTCAACTGAATCAGTAGACCGCCTGATTTTGCATGGGATAAGGAACATATACACACACTTTTTGCATATGTTCATATGGCATTAGAAATCTTTTAAGGACAATGGATGCCTATGTTTGATGATTGAGTAGATGGATGATTGGATGGTAGGATATACATTCTCCTTAACTTGGAGATTTCGGGGATGAAATCCTTTAAGGAGGGGAGAATGTAACACCCCGTATTTTCTGAGAATATTAAAACAACAAATTAAAGAATAATTTATTTGAAAAAGAGGAATGAGAAAAGAATGATGTTTAGCATTGTTCTAAGGTTTGTAAGCAAAAGTCTTAGTAGTTCATTTGGTTAGAACATGTGACTTACATACAAGAGGTACAGAGTTTGATCCCCGCCAGCGCCATATTTTTGTTTTAGGGGAATGCTAAAAAGTGGCTTAGTGTGAACGCAGTTCAAAAAGTGGTTTAGTGTGAAAATGGTTAATTATGAAGAAGTTATTCAGCCATGAAGTTTGTATGCATATGAGAAATATATATATATATATTTATTTATATATATATATATATATATAAATGAAATAAATAAATATTCAAAAAAAAAAAGGTTCAAAACAGCGAATCGGGAGGGGGAATAGCCGAATCGCACCATTTTTGAAGTCGACCCGAGCCCTACTGGGTCGACTAGAGGTCAATCCAGGGTGTTTGGCTACTAACATGTGGCCCGATTCGCCCTAAGGGCTGATATGGCATCTGAGTGGTCCAGATTAGTTCTAGGGTTAATCCTAAGGCCTAAATAACTTCCTACACTTATATATACACCCTAAGACCTAACCCTAATTCATAAATATTATCTATGACATCATTATGCGGTCAAATTCTCTCTTACACCGTAGCTGCCGCCTCTAAATCAAATCTCAAGTGTTCAACTTCAACACAAATTAAAGATTAGAGCTTCTACAACAATTCAAGAAGATAAATCAGTAACACCGTAACATTTCTACACCAATTTCAGTGCATAATTCTATTCTTTAATCACGAAAGGTGAGTACAGTTATTTTCACAAATTTAATGGGATTAAAGTAACAAGAAAAAGTTGTAAAAGGAATTCGCGTATATGTTTGTAATGAAAATCTCACCAAGTCTTCACCTTTTTGATTCATGTCATCATATGCATATGTTTCTATGTAAAGTTCATACCTTTTATCAGTTTATTCATGTTGAATCTTTTATTATGCCTCTATGCCAGTCTATGTGCCTCTTTATTTCATGATGATGTTTTATTCCAATTTTCTATGAATTGATTCTCTCTTCTTACCCCTATTCCTTTTATTTGTGGATCTAGGCTACCTTCAAGCCTATATTAAAAATTCGCGCTAATGCGAATACATGGGAACGATGTGGAATATTGGGAATATGGGAAATTTGGAAAATTGGATGTTATTGGATATTTTGGATAATTGGATAATATGTGAAATTGGCATATTTGGGTATGAATTACATGGAATTGATGAAAATACCTAAAATTGTAAATTTGTAATTGAGGCTAATTAATGTGTAATTAGTGACAATTTGGAATAAACAATATTATAGACATGATTATATGTTTAATTGGATATATATGACATAAAAATTGGGTATGGGTGAAATACGATGTTAATGAATCTTTGACACGAGGTTAGGCGCAATTGTGTTGTGAGACTGCCGGGAACCGCCCGACAAATCCAGCGGTCACAATTGGACGTCTAATGTGAGAGGTCAAAGGAATGAATTGTAGGCGTAACCGTTAATGACACAAGGTTAGACCCGGTTTGTGGCGTAAGACTGCCCGGAACCGCTTGGAAAATCCAGCGGCTACAAAGTGTTCGGTCTAATGTGAGAGGTCATGCACCATTCGTCATAAGGAATGAATTAAAGAATACAAACCATAATAAGACATGGGTATGGCTAGAGTGTTAAGTGGGGTGACATGTAAAGTATGACATGTAAATATGGACTAAAACAGAATAAGATAGGACATGTAAATTATGACATGTAAGTATGGACCTAACCGTAGCATGTGTAAGTCATGGACATTTAAATTAAAATGGTTAAGTGGGAGAAAAACCTAGTGGGGATCAAGCATAGGTGGGAGGCTTGTGTCGGATGGGGGACCCGTTTCAACCAGTAACCCATTATGTATCTAATTGGGCCTGGTACTAGGCCGAGGTTGGAGCACGCTTACTGGACTTGAATGTAAGAGGTCAAAACGTGAATAGCGGTGGCAATGTGAGTTCAACAGGTTCATGTGCGTGCATGGATCCGAGCTGGTAGGTAAGACGTTGTTGCATTGTGTAGGTATGGCCGTGCATTTTATGTTGGTATCGGGGTTGCCACTTTGGGGACTGATACACCCCACTGTTGGGCCAGCACGGGTGCCTACGGGGTTTAGAGAGCCGATCGAATGGGTAGGGTAAGGGTATCTTAGCAGTGGTAGGAGCAAGCCGGCACCTACGATAACAGCTAGGTACAAGTAACTACCAAGTTTGTCATGTAGGTACAGTTAGTGGGAAGGGAACAACCTTTAGTAAATAGAGACTAGTAGATGTGCGGTGTAATTAAGTAATGTGGTGTAACTTAGCAAAAGTGCGGTGTAACGAAATACATGTTGGTTGAGTTGGATAGTCCTTTGGGTGCTAGTCTGATGTTGACTTCGGTCTTCGGGGTTAGTACTTGGAGGGTTGTTCGCTTAGCCAAGGTGTAGGATTGCCTTAGTACTTAGGAACGGAATCATCTTGTCCATCCTTTTTATTTAACTTATCTATGTTATAGCCAGATCATGATGCCTATTTATGTCTTGATCATTTACCTTACCTATTATTTGTTAAAATTACTGGACTCGCCAGACTTTATGTCTGACCTGTTTTGTTTCCACCTCTTTTCTTTCCTTTCTCTTCTCCCCCCTCAGGTTTAAAAGGAGGGAATCTTACAACTTAGTGTCGATTTCTTTCAGTTGCTTGAAAAGAGTAGATGTATCGCTTTGGACTCTCTCATCTTTATGGCGTTGCTTATGCTCAGTGGGTATTTATGCATTTATGTTATTTAATTATTTGCTTCTTTATGTACTTTGAAGTTTTTGGAAAAGACAATTGATCATGTTGTAATGGTTTTGAAGACTACTTATGTAAGCTTGTTTTGAGTTATGATGCTATGAAATAAGTTTCATCTTCCGCTGTGTTGTTTTATTTATTTATTCTTGTAATTTATATGTTCTATACAACAATAACGCTTCATGGACATTGATGCATTCCCTTTTTGAGTGACATTAATGGACATAGGGTGTTACAAATGCAATGGGCGTTAAATATAGAGCATTATCAGTTTTGCAACATGGGATGAATAGGTTAGGATTGGGACAATAAAATGAATGGTTACTTCAGTAATGCTCGTTAATCCTGACTAGTTTGATAAACCTTAATTTGGTTTAAGTTGTGAAAAGATATTATAAAATCTTTTGAAATGTTTTCCAAGAATGTATGAGTAAAAGAATATTCTGGATTGGAATGAGGCGTATGATGTGTTTTATAGCACTTGATTATAAAATATGCAAGTTATTTGGGAAGACCATGTTTAACCCATTCTAAATAACTGATACGACGATTAAAAGTCAAAGATATGAAGACTGTGGTTGAAGACCGGAGATCTTCACATCATTGGGATGATTGCTGATGTCTCAATTGGGATGTTGTAATGACCCACATTCTACGCATAGAGGGATCATAGAATATTTATTTCATTCAGATACGAAGTCGTATGGCCGTGTAACTTTGGGAGAGGACTATTGGGGTCATTTCTCATGTTCACGATTTTTGCCGAATTCTTAAATTATCGTTTTACCCCAGGAAAATCTTAATTCGCCTATAACTTTTGATTGGTAAGGAGTTTTGACTTGAAACCATTTCCATTGGATTCTGATGATGGTTTACCCTTCCGTAGAGTGGTCACATTTGTCAAACGGACTTACCATTTGGGAGATATGCTGATGTAAGGTTTGGAGGAGAAAAACAGCTTAACCGGGCTTGATAGGGTAATTAGTGGAAGGGCCCATAACCCATTTCAGGATTAGGTTTATAGGGAGGCTGAAATTAGTTTAGAAACCATCTCATTTCATATTCTTAGCTGCCACTTTCATTCCTCTAACCCTAGTAATGGCCTTAACCTTCTAAACTACCTTCTAATCACTTTCTAATCCAATATTAAGCAAATCTACATCAAATCAAGGCGGATTGGCATCAAATCAGACTTAGGGCGGTTGTGTTGCATAGGAATTCGACCCTAATCAGTGGAGTTCCAGATCTAAGAATTTATTTGTGGTTAAGATGAGTGATTAGCATATTTTTACACTAATTATGGCTAATTATGGGTGATTAATGATAATTAGGAAATTATGACTCAGAAAAATATGGAAAAATATATAGTAATTCTTAAATATTATTTTATGCCTCTAGTAAAAATTTGGGTTAATTTGGACAAAGTTTGCTAATCCTATAGTTAAAACATGGTTAAGGGGATTAAAGGGAAAATCATGCTTTTGGGTATGTTGATCCATATTGACATGTTAAATTGTTGTGTTAGTCTTTATGGTTGATTATACATGTTGTTACTGCTGTATGGTATGCTTTTTGATTTCTTAGTAGAGTTAGATTTGTCGAAAACGTCCTCATATAGCGTAAATAGCTTGCTGGAAAAGTTGCAGGAATTTGGGCCGGATCGGATCGGATCTCCCCCCTCCCCCCACTCGCGAAGTATGTGTCACGACTCGAACTCGGAGTATGTACCATGAGCCGATCCGACTAGAACCTCACGAACCGTTCGCACCTGAAGCTCTCCGACCCGAACCGCCTTCCACAAACAGGGGCACCATCGAACCCACGAACTAGGATCTCTGAACTGAAGCACAACCGGACCACAAAGCTTGGTCACATCCCAGAGTTGGAGTCACCAACCGATCTAGGAGAGGAGGACCGCGAGCATGCACCATGACCTTAACAGGGTCACAAGCTGAATGGGATTCACGAGTCGGACCACGAGCCGATGCAGGAAAGGAGGATCACGACCCGACCCTATGGGGTAATCACAACCGAACCGAACCGAAGATGGGAAGAAGACCGAACCGAATGGAAGCTTGTTCCCAAACCGATTCGGAGACAACCAAAAACCCGAGATGCAAAGGTAGTCCAAATAGGAATCAGAACTCAGGATCCAGATGGGAACCAACAAGTTAACTTCAGGAGTTGGACTTCGCTGCGGGACGTGTGCAAAGGGGTTATCGATATCTATAGCTTTAGTTCACCACTGAGAGATGGATTAGAGGCTATGGATCAGCGCAATGGGATTATTATGACTCCCAAGGGCAAGTGATCGTAGCATGGCTATGAGCTAGTGCAGTGGAGTCGTCATGAATCCTTAGGGGAAAGTGGACATAGCAAAGGATTAGCTGCTATGGATCAGTGCAATGAGGCCATTATAACTCCTAAGGGCAAGTGATCGTAGAAAAGGATTGGGAGATCAAAGTGGTGGATATCTCATACTTTACGCACTGAGTGAGAGATGTGAGGATGATTGCTATGTTTGATGTTTGCTATCACCATGTCATGCACACTCCCATTTTTACACTTTATGTTTGTGTTACTTAGAGTACTGTACATCTTGTTGTGCTAACTCTTTGGTTGCGGGTCCAGGTTCAGGTATGATTATTTATACCTATTATTATTCTGTTTCTCTACTATCTCTCATACTAGACTTTTGTCTGACCCAGAGTTTTATGTCTCTTCTTATTACTCTGGGTGCTCCTAAACGAGCAGTAGAGACAGGTTAGATGGTATGCACGAGTAGCTGTTCGGAGACGAGCAGGAGGCTTACACGTACTATATACATATATTCTCCTTGTTTTGTTTCTAGTCACTGCTTGGGCATTAGTAGTGTACCTTTTCAATCTTGCTTTAGAGACAGTCTTTTTAAGTTGTAATAATGATGGTTTGGATCATAAGCTGTATTTTGTATTCCACTGCTATGATGGTTTAGTTTTCAGCTTATGCACTATCTCGCCTGTTTTATGTCAAGTATGTTGTTATTATATTTTATTCCATGCGCTATGAGATATACTAGGTTCTTTGGTGATTCGTAGTTTCAAACCCTTTTATTTTGACGACCGTCTCATACTAGTTGGACACTGGCACAGCGCATTCCAAGGGAAATGTCGTCTGGTGTGGGGCGGGCCGTCACACTTGGCATTAGAGCTCTAGGTTGCATAGTTAACCTAGGGGAAGACATCAGGGAGAGATAGTATACGTATATGAGCACGCGTATTTGTGATATTTTGGTTTTCAAAAGTTATATATATATACACACATACTATTATTATATCTAAGGATGAAGTCAAACTGCACTAGCAACATTATGGAGATGGTTAATCATTTTCTCTTTATAGATTGGACGATGAGCCGATATACGAGGGGTACGGGTTCAAGGGCTAATAATAGGAATGCTCCTGATATAAGGAAGAAGTTTACTACCTTCATGAGAGAGATGCTTAGGGATGTTAAGGGGAAAGTTCCTAATGCTGCTAACAGCAGTGGTGCAGCGGTGTAGGCACCTAGGGCCGATTTCACCAAGCTTAACAAGGATTACACTAGTCTTGGTGGGAAGCCCTTCCACAGAACGGAATCGGCTACAGATGTTCAAGATTGTATTGATAGCTGTGAGCGCATCTTTGAGGATTTAGGAATCGAGGATGCAATAAAGAGAAAGCTAGCATCGCATCAACTTCAAGGACAGGCGATGTATTGGTGGAATGCTACTAAAGCAGCTACTCCCGAAGATCAAGTTACTTGGAATCGGTTTAAGACCTGATTCAGTGATAAGTTTATTCCGGCTGCTCAGAAATCAGAATTGTTTAGGAAATTCTTGGAACTTAAAGCAGAATGGTAGGGCAGTCTCAGAGTTTCCTGCTAAATTCGATACTTTATCGAAATATGGATTATCTCTCATCGATTTGGCCAAGAAGAAGAACGAGAAGTTCATAACCGGCTTAGATGACCACTTGGGGGAAAGATGTATAAACCACATCGATGAGACCTTTGAGTCGATTGTGGGAAAATCATTAAGATCTGAGAGCCTTTAACTTAAGTCGAAAACTGAGGTTGCTGTTACGTCTACAGGAGAGCCAAAGCCCTAGGCAAGCGATGAAGGCAAGAATAATTCACAGAATAAGAGGAAACAGAACCAAGCTAGGGATGGTCAGAAGAAGAATAAGAAAGATGTTGAGTGATATAACTGTGGAAAGAAGGGCCACTATGCCAAAGATTGTCAAGCAAATCCAGCGGACAGGAAGTGCTTCAATTGCGGCCAAGTGGGACATCACAAGGATAAATGTCCACAACCTCCTAAAAAGAAGAAGAATGTGAAAGCATATGCTATCAATGTTGTTCCTTCTTCATCGAATGCACCAACTAAGGTGTAGAAGGGAAATAGTGTCGTTATTCAAAGTATGCTTTCTATTTATGATGTTCCTGTTCGAGTGTTGTTTGATACCGGGGCTTCCCATTCCTTCATATCTAGTGACCTGGTAGATAGGTTGGGATTGGAACCCAAGATTGTCGATAGACCTTTAGTTGTGATGAACCCGATTGGTGGTTCGACTAGCCATAGTATGATCTGTCGTAATTCGGTTTAATCGAGTCGTGGATGCATGTTTGCTTGTGATTGCTTTGTTTTAGGCTTTACTAGGTTTGGCATTATTTTGGGAGTCGATTGGCTCCAAAGATATGGGGTGATGGTAGACTGTGAGGGGTCTTCGGTGACCATTAGAGCGGATGGTAGGCGGAGGGTATTGTTTGATGGCCTACCTAGTGATGGGGTGATGGCTAGTTTTCTAAATTCCCTCGACATCCCGCACGATGAGTTGTCAGATGTGCCTATTGCTGGTGAGTATCCGGACATCTTCGAGGAAGTGACCGAACTTCCACCACACCGAGAGATTAAGTTTCCTATTGATTTAGTGAAAGATGCCAGACCTATAGTGATGCCACTTCATCGTATAGCGTCAAGGGAGCAGCGAGAGCTCGAGATGCAATTGGGCGATCTTTTGAAGAAGGGATTTATCCGAAGAGGTGTTTCCGAGTGGGGAGCACCAATTGTATTTGCCACTAAGGCATATGGTTCCCTTCGCTTGTGTGTAGACTACCACGAATTGTGTATGGTGACGAGGAAGAATAAGTACCACTTTTGCGAATAGATGATTTGTTTGATCAGTTGAATGGAGCAAAAAAGTCTTCTCCCAGCTAAATCTCGCGATAGGTTTTCACCAGCTCCGAGTAGCAGCTGAGAGTATTCCTAAAACGGCCTTCCAGACGCCATCTGGATTCTATGAGTGGTTGGTCATGCCATTCGGGTTGACCAATGCACCAAGATATTTTATGGATCTTATGAATAGGGTATTCAGGGATCAATTGAATAAATATTTTCTCGTGATATCTCAGTTTATTCAAGGATGGAGGAAGAACACAAGGAACATTTGAGGACAGTGATGGAGGTGTTGAGGAAACACCAATTGATAGCGAAATTTTCTAAGTGTCACTTTTGGAGGAGGAAAGTGAGATTCTTGGGCCATGTTGTCCCAGAGAATGATATTGACATGGATCCTGCGAAGATGGCTACAGTACAAGACTGGTCTACGCCTAAGAATGCAACAGAAGTTAGAAGTTTCTTGAGGTTAGCTGGATATTACCGTAAGTTTATCCAAGACTTCTCCAAGATAGCGGCACCATTAACTCAGCTGACCAAGAAGAACCAAGCTTTCATCTGGAACGAAAGGTGTGAAAATGCATTTAAGAGGTTAAAGGAAAAGTTGACGTGTGCACCAGTGTTAGTTATTCCTAAAGGAAACGAAGAAATGAAGGTATACATGGATGCCTGTGGTACTGTACTAGGCGTTGTACTGATGCAAGGAGGTAGGGTTGTAGCTTATGCTAGTCAACAACTGAAATCACATGAGAAAAAATATCTTACCCATGATTTGGAATTGGCAGCGATCGTGTTCGTGTTGAAGATGTGGAGACATTATCTCTTAGGAGAAAGATTCGAGTTATTTACCAATCATAAGTCGTTAAAGTATCTTTTCTCTCAGAAGGATCTAAATCTCCGTCAGCAAAGGTGGTTAGAGTTCTTGGCTTCATACGATTTCAATATCGCATATGCACTCGGGAAGGGCAATGTAGTAACTGATGCATTGAGTAGGAGACATGCTAGTTTGGGGGCTATGTTTTTGGAATGGAAGCAACTGGAGTATATTGCGAGATATGATTTCATGCCTAAGTGCGAATTGGATCCAGAGATGTTAGCAATTTTGATGATCAGACCGACTTTGATTGATCGGATCGAATCCAGCCAGAGGGATGATCCTGATCTATTGGAAATCGTCTCCAAGATAAGTTGGGTATAGACAATGAAGAAATGAACAAGTATGGTCTCGATAGAGAAGGATGGCTTCGAAAGAATAGGAGACTAGTTGTACCCAATGTTAATGGATTGAGAGATGAAGTGCTTAGAGAATGTCATCACTCGAAACTGGCTATACATCCCGGTGGTAATAAGATGTATCGAGACATGAAGCAGACGTACTACTGGGAAGGGATGAAGAGGGATGTTGGGAAGTTTAATTTTAAGTGCTTGAATTGCCAACTAGTTAAAGCCAAGCAAAAGAAGCCTAGTGGTTTGGTACAACCATTGGAAATTCCCGAATGGAAATGGAAACAAGTGTCAATGGCTTTTACTGATGGTTTACCAAGGACTAGATCAGGTCATGGTAGTATTTGGATGATTGTGGATCGATTGACCAAAAGTGCAAGGTTTATACTGGTCAAGTGGAATAGAACGGCAGCTAAGTTAGCAGAACTGTATATGAAGTGGGTAATGAGATTTCATGGAGTACCTAAAGGTATTGTGAGTGACCGAGATCCATTATTTACCAATGGATTTTCGAACTGCTTACAAGAGGATTTAGGGTCAGAATTACAACTTAGTACCGCGTACCATCCCCAAACCGATAGTCAAACAGAGAGGGTGAATCATGTATTAGAGGACCTCATGAGAGCTTGTATATTGGATTTTGGGGGATCCTGGTATGACCATTTGCATCTAGTTGAGTTCGCATACAATAATAGTTATCTGTTTAGTATTGGTATGGCTCCATTTTAAGCTTTGTACGGGAGACCATGCAACTCACCATCATGTTGGTTGGAAACCGGTGAGAAATTTGTGCAAGGCACAGATGTAATAATATAAACTTCAGACAAGATCAAGGTAATTCAACAGCGAACGAAGGTTGCCCAAGATAGGCAGAAGAGTTATATTGATAAAAGACGAAGAGAATTGAAATTCTCCATTGGCGACTTGGTATTCGTTAAGATTTCTCCATTAAAGCATGTAATTTGTTTTGGAAGGAGAGGTAACTTGGCACCAAGGTTTGTTGGTCCATTCCAGTTCTCGAGCAAGTTGGGAATTTTGCGTATAAAGCCAGATTTCCTAACAAGAAGGCAAGAGTTCACGACGCATTTCATGTTTCCCAGTTAAGGAAGTTTGTGCACGACCCTGATAGGACTATTTTACCGGATCAGTTGGATGAT
The DNA here is from genome assembly GCA_030737875.1 of Allium sativum. NCBI lineage: Eukaryota > Viridiplantae > Streptophyta > Magnoliopsida > Asparagales > Amaryllidaceae > Allium > Allium sativum. The sequence continues at coordinate 539,081,409 of CM060926.1, forward strand.
ATCGAGGTAGAACCCGAGGTGGTTGGGAGTCGCAGACCGACTCGTATTGTCGAGAAAGATACGAAGCAACTTCGAAGGAAGACGGTGAAACTGGTCAAGGTCCAGTGGGGTAATAATGAGAATGACTGTACTTGGGAAACCGAGGAGAGCATAAGAAAGATGCATCCAGAACTCTTCGCCTGGTAAGATTTTAATAGTGATAAGTATTCCCTTGTTAGTAAAATGCATGCTAGGATAGGCTTGTTGTGTTTATTATGTATGTTTGATTGTTTGTAAATGGCTGATAGGCATGCGGGGCACCATTATATGTTTTCTTGATTAAGGAATTTCAGGGGTGAATTTTTTTAAGGGGGGAGAGTGTAACGACCCGCATTCTATGCATCGAGGGATCGTAGAATATTTATTTCATTCACATACAAAGTGGTCGTGTAACTTTGGGGGACGACTATTGGGGCCATTTCCCATGTTCACGATTTCTGCTGAATTTTTAAATGACCATTTTGCACCTGGCAAATATTGTTTCGCCTATAAATTTTGATTGGTAAGGAGTTTTGACCTAAAACCACATCCATTGGATTCAGATGATGGTTTACCTTTCCGTAGAGTGGTCACATTTGTCAAACGGACTTACTGTTTGGGAGATATGGCTGATGTAAGGTTTGGAACGTGAAAAACAGCTTAACCGGGCTTAATAGGGTAATTAGTGGAAGGGCCCATAACCCGTTTCGGGATTAGGGTTATGGGGAGGCTGAAATCATCTAGGAAACCATCTCATTTCATTTTCTTAGCTTCCATTTTCATTCCTCTAACCCTAGTAATGGCCTCCACCTTTTAAACTATCTTCTAATCACTTTCTAATCCAATATTAAGCAAATCTACATCAAATCAAGACAGATTGGCATCAAACAGAGTTAGAGATGCTGTATTGCATAGGAAATCGACCCAAATCAGTGGAGTTTCAGATCTAAGTATTTATTTGTGGCTAAGGTCAGTGATTAGCATATTTTTACACTAATTACGGCTAATTAGGGGTGATTAGTGATAATTAGCGAAATTATGACTCAAAAAATATGTAGAAATACTTAAATTTAATTTTATGCCTTTGGTAAAAATTTGGGTTAATTTGGACTAAGTTTTCTGATCCTATACTTAAAACACGGTTAAGGGGAAAATCATGGTTTTGGGTATGTTGATCCATATTGACATGTTAAATTGTTGTTTTGGCATTTATGGTTGATTATACATGCTGCTATTATTGTATGATATGCTTTGTGATTGCATAGTGCAGTTAGATCGGTTGAACACGTCGTCATATGGCGTAAATAACTTGCTGGAAAACCTGTAGGAATTTGGACTGGATCGGATCAGATCACCGCTCCCTACCCCCCCCCCCCCTCCTCCACTCGTGAAGTATGTGTCATGACCCGAACCGGAGTATGTACCATGATACAATCCGACCAGAAGCTCACGAACCGCTCACACCTGAATCTCTTCGACCCGAACCGCCTTCCATAAATAGGGGCACCGTCAAAACCATGAACCAAGATCTCCAAACCGAAGTACAACCGAACCGCAAAGCTTGGTCACGACCCAGAGTTGGAGTCACGAACTGATCCAGGAGAGGAGGACCTCGAGCATGCACCACGACCCGAGCATGGTCACAAGCTGAATGGGGTTCACGAGCCGGACCACGAGCCTATACAGGAAGGGAGGATCACGACCCGACCATGTGGGGTAATCACGACTGAACCAAATCGAGGATGGGAAGAAGGCCGAACCAAATGGAAGATCGTTCCCGAACTGATCCGGAGAAGACAAAAACCCAAAATACAAAGGTAGTCCAAATAGGAAGTCAGAACTCAGGATCCAGATAGGAACCAATGAGTTAACTTCATGAGTTGGAATTTGTTGTGGGACGTGTGCAAAGGGTTTATCGATATCTATAGCTTTAGTTCACCACTGAGAGACGGATTAGTGTCTATGGATCAGTGCAATGGGATCATTAAAACTCCCAAGGGCAAGTGATCATAGCATGGCTATGATCCAGTGTAGTGGAGTCGTCATGACTCCATGGGGGCAAAAGTGGACATAACAAAGGATTAGCGGCTAAGGATCAGTGCAATGGGGCCATTATGACTCCCAAGGGCAAGTGATCGTAGCAAAGGATTGGGTGATCAAATTAGTGGATATCACATACTTTACGCACTGAGTGAGAGATGTGAGGATGATTGCTATGTTTGATGTTTTCTATCACCATGTCATGCACACTCCCATTTTTACACTTTATGTTAGTGTTACCTTAGAGTACTATACATCTTGGTGTGCTAACTCTTTGGTTGCAAGTCCAGGTTTAGGTAAGATTATTTATATCTATTGTTGTTCTGTTTCGCTACTATCGCTCATACCAGACTTTTGTCTAACCCAGAGTTTTATGTCTCTTTTTATTACTTTGGGTGCTCCTAAACGCGCAGACTAGAGACATGTTAGGTGGTATGCACGAGTAGCTATCCTTAGACGAGCATGAGGCATCCATGTACTATTTACATATATTCTTCCTGTTTTGTTGTTGGTCATTGCTTGGGCATTAGTAGTGTACCTTTTCTATCTTGCTTTAGAGACAGTATTTTGAAGTTGTAATAATGATGGTTTAGATCATAAGCTGTATTTTGGATTCCACTGCTGCGATGGTTTAGTTTTCATCTTATGCACTGTCTCGCCTGTTTTATGTCAAGTATGTTGTTATTATATTTTATTCCATGCACTGTGAGATATACTACAGGTTCTTTGGTGATTCATAGTTTCAAACCCTTTTCTTTTGACGACCGTCCCATGCTAGTTAGACATTGGCACAACACATTCCAAGGGAAATGTCGATTTGTATGGGGCGGGCCGTCACAGATGTACACCCAAGATGAGGTCATAAGTGGTGATCGTGCAAATGTACTTAGATATTGACCAGATATTGAGGACCTCTCTCCTTTATTGGACACATGGGATGAGGAATAAGGTGCCTTCGGTTTCGCCCAAACCCAGAATGGACTTGCAAGTGGATTGTATGTCTTACATTGTACTTTGTGTTGTATTCATTGATTTCTTCTAAATATATATCTGTTTGGTGACGGAGAATTTATTCTTTTGCTTAACACCCTTCTCTGATACGTAAGAGCTTAGAGGTTATGTGTTGGTGGAAATCAATGGTATGGTATGGTTTGACAGTATGGAATGCAAAGATGCAATGATCAAGCCTTTTGTTGAAAAGCAGAGCCTTGTGGTTGATGATCAAAGCATAGCTTTAACATAGCACATCTTTATGTAGAATTAATTCGCGAGCTTCACTCCTCGGTATGGACCTAAAACGGGATTAGGGACTGCAGAGAAATGGACATACGTCGCCTTCTAGCTATGAGTGATGTCATGGCATGGAGCCCAGACATTTTACTTATGTGGATTTTGGATGATGGAATGCAAGGTACCTCGGATTTTCTTTGGGTCACCAATAGCCCTTGATGGTCGACATACTGACCACGTGACAGTTTCGATAGGACCATGGAACGTATTGTTTGTGGTATAACTAACCAATGATGGCTGACCGACTCTGAAGATCCAAGGGTTGCTTAGAGGTGTGATCCTGAGGCATGTGCTAGAATGTCTCGAATCGGAAAGGAATATCCTTTGCCTTGGTTCATAGATTGAAACCCAACTTCCACTATGCGATTTTATGATTTTAGTTGTAAACCTGTATGGCGACATAATATAATGGGTACCTATGCTGCCTAGAATTGATACATTTATATTCGAAATTGTTTTATACACTATGCACTTATGGTAATATTAACAATATTTGTTTTAAAGTGTATCAAGCATGTTTGGCTATTATATGGTAAAACTCTATCCTCCGGCTTGCGTTGCATTGTGTGATGGTACCAGAGTCTTATAATAGCCTCATTTTTCAAAAAGCATTGCGTTGTTTTTGTTATTAAATTAGTATTCATGTGGAGGAAACCTGTTCTATGTTATACAGCTTGGTCACTTGATTTACCCAACATTAAAATAAAGTTTAATAACTGCTTTAGTTCTCACACTAGTCTCATGACTGACTCAAAGTTTATTGCTTCCCACCTAAATTCTGGGTGCCCATATTTTTCCACTCGGTTAACTAGTAGTTTTGGTTTCGCAGATATTTCTTTTCACCTGATCCTGAATTTCGTTTGGAGCTATGTGTCAGAATGCTTTGTATCAGTGTATTTCCTTTAGCTGTGGTAGTTGATGTTTTCCGCTGCACATTATATTCATGTATTATATTTCCGCTGCTATGTAATTTAAATCTCTAATATTTTTTGGCCGTAAATTATTTGTTTGTACTCTGATATCTTGTACTCTGATGTAAATTGTTGTAATAACAAGGAAATGTTCTGCTGTTTGTGTTCTGATGCATCATGTTCTCAAGGCAGTCCGACTTCTTGACCGATTTAGGTCGGTCGGGAGGACTGGGTCCCTATAGGTGGTATCAGAGCTTTGGTTTACAAAGCTCAAGAACAAGACACATTAGAACCAAATGAAAAAATTCATCAGAGATAAGAATAGTAACATCCTATAAGAATAACTTGTTAGAGATAGGATCGGTAGTATCCTAGAATGAGTTTGAAAAGTGTTGTTTATTAAAAATGAATGTGGTTTTGAAAATTATATCTTATTATAAGAATTTGAGTATTTTAATTAATTTTGAATTTGGACTATCGAATATACAAAGATTTTGCATATATGTCTCGCGAACGTATATATGTGGTATCAAATATTCTGGGTAGATATAGAATCACACTCTATTCGCCTGGGGATGATTCTGATAATAACGAACGCATCATCAGTGTTTATTTTTGATTTTTGAAAGTGGGATATCTATATATTTCTAACTGACTGGTGTGAGAACCAAAAACTTAGTTAGAGTTTTATTGTTTGAGATTTGGCATTGAATATATGTTTTTGAGTATATGAAATATATATGTTTGGAAATTTAATCAACTATTTGATTGCTGGTTGTGATGTGTGATTATTAATTTAACTAATAAATTTTTGGAATAATAATAAAACCAATAAAAGGATGAAAGGTAAACTAAGTCAAATAAAATCTAATATCAAGCTGAATTGAAAATCTTTTGAATCAGATATGTATGTATATGTGTGAACATGTTGTTACATAAAGGCTAAGAAGAGGAATAAAATTTTATGCCCAACAAATAGGTACATATTAACTGTATTGATTGGGTTTGAATATTTTATGAGCCGCTTGGCTTATTTGTTTTTGTTTTGATATATGAGAGCCTGTAGAGGCCATTTGTAGTTGTACCGGCCAACCCATACAAGGAGGTTATGGCGAAACTTTTTGGAAATTTAAGGCGTTAGCCAAATTTCGAGAAATTGAAAAGTTCTTACAAATTGAAAAGTTGAAGAACATGAATCAAGCGAAGGTTGAGTTGGTTAAGTAAACGACCCTCGAGTTCCGTTCCTTTTTGGGGACGAAAAGATTTTAGCTCGAGGAGATAATAACAACCTTGATTTTTGGAACCAATTTAAAATTTATTTTTAATGGATTTTAATATTTAAAATTAAATATTTTGAGAATTAACGACTACAAATTTAGTTAATAACGAAGACTGAATGTATAAATTTAAAATTTAATTAGAATGAACTTGAAACGTCGCGGTAGTTTGAAATTTTAGTTTTAAACTTTAAATGAATATACAGAATTCAAAACAAATCGTATTTCGTTAAAATAAGAAATGTTAGGATCTGATTAATTATATCTTTCCGATGAATGTGAAAACTTAGATTTCATATTATAAATTGTAAGTTATCACCAAATCAAAATTTAAAACAGTCTCTATGGAATTTATTAATATTTTAATATTATTTAAGCCCTTAAAAACAGCCATTTTGCAACTGACCTCCGTTTTCGACAAATTTAATTTTGTTGTATCCGGAACGTCAAAATTTAGTCAAGACTAAATTTTTAAGTCAGTTGAAATTAGTACGTAAGCGTAGTAAATTTAAACGCGTGTTGTATTTCAGTTATAAATTTAATAACCTATAAATATGTCTAGTTTTCAAAAGATCTCCAAATTAAACGAAATAAATTTTGTTAGAACCGTAATTGTAAAACATAGCGAGATTTCAAATTTCATAATTTGTAGAGTCAATATGTTGTTGTGGTAAATTAAAATGTTCGTTTAAATTCAATATTTGAAGTTATATTTTAATTTTGATTAAAACTGATCAAAACAGTCGAATGAGCTTATGAAACATATTCCATTGTGTCTAGAATAGGGATATTTGGCTAGGTGCAACATTTGTTGGGATTCGTTTGGAGTTCGGATGTGAAAACACCAAATTAAATAAACTAAGAATAAAATTAAATTAAATTATATACATACATATATATGCTCTTTAAAACGTTCTAAACCTTAATCTCACTCAGCAAACCTGCCGCCACCATTCTTCGACGCTCAAAATTGTCTGATCTTCCCTCACAAATTTCTCCCCAAACATTCATCAATTCATGAAACTTCCTTCAGTAATAATGTCAAGCTCTTCAAGCTCTTGCTAACGAACGGTTGAGATCAATTTAATTTTCATAAATCATGAGATTTCTACCCCAAATGCGCACCATTCGCACACCTTTCTAGGCTTCCTAATTCCATCGAGTTGCGCGAGTTCAAGGGCGAAGGGAGGAGCCGTTCGGCTCTTTAACGTCGTGGTAAATGATCGACGTCACGTGGCTCTTAGAGGCCGCGGTTTTCAACCGTAGGGTGCCAGATATTGGTTTCGTTGGTTATCTGGAGTATTGAAAGAGGGAGAAAGGGATGAATACGTGAAAATTAAGTTAATATAATTATTTTAGTTAATTATATTGTGTAATTAATATATAAAACTTCATATCTTTTTCAAACAATACCAGAATTGGCCAAAATAAAATTCATTGGAATCGTGAAGTCGAACATAATCCCATGGAACCAATTTGGACAAGAATTGAAGAACTGGAAATTTTGACTGAATTAAACGCATTGTTTAATTTAATCGAAACAATCATTTATTAATGATTTCAGAAACCAATCAAGGTGAGAACTCTCTCACTCAAATATTTTGTACAGATATTTATTTTTATAATTGGGAACATATTAATTGACTATGTGGATTTTTCTTTGTTACATGCGATATCCCTTGAGTTCAACATGTGAACTATTTACCAAATTTATTTGTTATTAGAAGCATTGTTTAAATATACGACACTCGTATTTCAAATAATGTGGATGGACACTTTGTGGCTCCTTAAATGGCATTAGATGATTATTTATGTTTTGTTGTGAATGTGAATTTAAAATAATTAACTTGTTAAATGACGCCTTAAAGGAATCCAAATGGAATTTGACTTACTTAGTCACATTATGCTGAAAAACTTCTTAAAATTTTGACTCATTTAATGTAGATCATGTTAGAAATCCTTATGATTCTAGTATCCACCTAATGACAAATAAAGGCGATCCAGTTTATCAGTCTGAGTATGCTAGAATTATCGATAGTGTTAATGTTTCTTATGAATTACATGCGATCCGACATTGCTTATTTTGTTAATAGATTAAGCAGGTACAGTCATAATCCAAACAACAATCATTGGATCGCACTAAGGAAGTTGCTTAGGTACCTAAAAGATACCATGGATTAGGGTTTATACTTCTCCAAATTTCCAGGAGTTTTGGAGGGTATTTGTGATGCCAACTGGGTTTCCGACAACGATGAAGTTAACTGCACTAGTAGTTATGTCTTGACCCTTGGGGGTGGAGTTGTATCTTGGAAATCTAGTAAATAATCCTGTATTGCTATGTCTACTATGGAATATGAATTTATTTCTCTTAAATTGGTAGGTAATGAAGAAGAATGGTTGAGAAATGTGTTTTCTAATGGTCCACTGTTGGGGAAGCCAACTCTTTCAGTTGCTTCATTGCGATTCACAAGCTACAATTAATGTTGCAAACAACCATGCATACAATGGAAAGAAAAGACGCATTTGTTTGAGGCATAAGGCCGTCAGTGATTTGTTGTCTGACGGAGTGATATCACTAGACTATGTTAAGTCTGTAAATGTAAGAGCTCTTTGAAGTTTTCTTTGACATAGTATTTCTACATCTGCTGTAAAAATAGCAGTAACGGGTCTATGATCCTCATAAAATTAAGTATCAACAAACATGAACACAAATGATAAACTGCATAAATCGAAGTCGAATAAACAAAAAGAATTATATAGACACAAGAATTCATACCACTGTTCGAAGAACACTTCACATATCGAAGTCGAAGTCGTCAGTTGAAATCGAAGGCCTCAATTGAAATCGAAGTCTCGTTGTTCCTGGAGATGCTAGAAATCGAAGTCGGCGAGTTTCAGATGCTCTAGCAGGGTTGTGCTTGAAAATCGAAATCGCTGGAGAATAGTGGTGCTCGAAAATAGAAATGGCTGGAGAACACTCAAAAATTGAAATCGCTGGAGAATCATATGCTCGAAGTCGAAATGGAAGACGCCATTTTTTTTGGAATTAGGTTTTAGAACGAACGACGGAAAGAATGGGTATGGGAGTGGCGGCTGTATATTCGTATTGGATATTTGGATTAGGGTTTGTGGCAACCGCTCGATGTTAGACAAAACAAATCCAACGGCTGAAATAGTATTTGGTTTTCTAATTATTCCATTTGGTTAGTTGAAAAATCAAGTATAATTTAAAAATAAAAAATGAATATTTAATTCCACAACGGTCGAATATTTTTGGGATACGTATAGTGTTATAATTTACGAATAATCATTTGTTATATAAATTATAAATGATCAATAACATTATATTACAACGGGCAACCATAATTTACGAATAAACATTAATTATTGATCATTAATTATGTGCACACTATTAAAAATTATTTATTAATCCTTGATTATTAAAGATTACTTATAAATATTTATTATTAATTAATATTGCCTCTTAATTATTTAGTAATTATTAATTAATCGATACTAACTATTGAATTTTATTTACAATTAATAATAACTATTTATTTTTTGTTATTCGTATATATTATTGAATTTAGGAAACATGTATACTGAAATCACATTATACACCAGTATAAAAGAACATGATATCATGTATGTATGTATAATCTTACAGTTTAAATTCTGATCTTTATAAACTGAAAATGTGTTGTCTCACAATATATTAGAGATAAGTGCATTACTTAAATCTTATGCTCAGCTATAATTAATCACTAATTAAATATTTATTATTAATTATAGATGGGAGCGGCTATTGGGACACAAAATAAAACACACAACTTTAAACACATAATTTTGACCATTGGTGTAATAACCCGGAAAATACGAGCCAATTTAAAATTTTTAAATTGGTTATTTCAAAGGAATTTGAACAATTGAAATAGAATATTTCAATAAAATAGTGAATTAGAAATAGTGAGTCAGTTTGAAAATTTGAATTCATACTTTGACTGACTGTGCAGGGTGGAAAATATATCGGATTTTAGCGAAACCAAAAATATTTAAATCTGTTAGTCAATACCTTTCTAACGAATCTGAAAAATCGAAGTTTCATAACGGGAATCAAAAGTTATGGCCGAATGAATTTTCAGAAGAGTCGGTATATAGAATATAGCCCTGAAAAATTGATATTTTGCATACGACCTCGGAATTCGACGAAACCACTTTTGTTCGGTCCGGGATGTCAAACTATTGCTAGGTTTCAAATTTCATAATTTTTGAAGCTAGTATGTGAGCGTGGCAAAAGAAAATGTGTTTGGTCGATTTTTGTTAAATTGGATCGACCAGAAAATGGCCATTTTTCAAACGACCTCAGAATTCGACGAAACTAGTTTTGTTATGACCGTAGCGTCAAAACATAGCTAGATTTATTTTTCTGGAATTTTTCGAATCAGTTTGTGGCCCTGGCAAATTGAAATGTGCGTTCAGAGTTAAAAATTAAATGTTTTATACTTTAATTTGAAAAATAACTAACTGTAACAGTCGAATTGGCATACGAAACATATCCCATTGTGTCCGGAATGGGGGTATTTAGCTAGGGGCGACAGTCGTTGGGTTTAAAAAGGAGTTCATTTGAGAAAAAACTATTTAAAAATTTAATATAGTCCTCGGCCAATCATATTTCTCCATTTAAAAAAAAATCAGAAACCCACCGCCCCCCCCCCCCCCCCCCCGACCCCGACTTCGACGGCGGAAACCCTTTTTCCCCTTCCCTGGCCATTTTCGATCGCCACAGCTCGAATTAGCTCCTCCCCCAGTTCAACTTTTGGTAGTTCTCCCTCCCCTCTTCAAATCCATATAAGGAGCTCCCCCTATCGTCGCCTCTACGTCGAGATATCCCCTTCCAAACTTCTGACCTTCAAACCGCCGCCGCCGCCGATGTGCACTACCGACCCCACCAAACCGCCGCGCGCCTGTAGCCCTCTCGAAGCTCTTCCACGTCCAACTTCCTGATCGTCCCCTCGTGCCCTGGTTCTCGCGAAAACCGCAAACCTAGTTTTGAAGCTTTCTGAAAGTGAGTTTTTCTTTGATCTTTACACTTTGAAAAATCATATCTTTTTGGTGTGTTGACGAAATTCGATGAAACAGGAAACATCGAGACCACAAGGAAGCTCTCTAGCCAATAGAAGAAGCTGTGGATTTTTCTGACATCGTATTGATTTTTAGCACTCAGAAAACCAAGGTGAGAAATCTAAATTAACATGAAATTAAATGGAAAATGTCGTGTATAATTTATATAAGCGAAATATAAATTACATACGTGTTGTATACCGCATGTACATGCGTAGTGTAACCTATATAAGCGAAGTATGAATTTTTACATGCATAGAATAAGTGATATATGTGTTGAAACGCAAGTGAAATATATTATAATATATATATATATACTCCCCTCGTCCACAAACCATGGACGATATTTATTGTGGTGAATTGGTGTGAAATATTGGATGAAAAATACGAATGGTTGAATAATTGTTTGTGGTTGATATTGATTGGTTGTGGTTAAAAAATACCCATTGGTGATTGAAATGAATTGGAAAAATTTGTGGAAATAAAAATAAATATGCCGCCTGCGTGCGAATTAGATGCATGAATCCCCATTGTCAAAAACCGCGTGGTTTTAAGGTAGAGCGAGGAGCCGTACTAGGGACGGTGCCGGTTTTAACTACCCTGCCGTTATGCTGCCGAAATTTTGAATAATCTTTTGTGTTAGAATTATTTTCATATGTTGAAATAATTTTCATGCGTAGAAATAAAATAGCCATATGTTGAAACTATATCCATGTGTGGAAATATTCATGTGTTGAAAAGCGTTGTGTGAACATTAAATTCATTTGTGAATGAATGAAGTGTTCAAACAATAAAAATCACATTTTTATATATATGAAGTATGAAAAATATTCGCCTTATATAAATAATTTCAACCATAAAAATCCCATCTTTCTAATATGAACAACATGAATAAAATGTCCATGTGTGGAAATGCTCATTTGTTGAGAAGTGTGTGTAGTGGAAAAGTTCATGTGTTGAATAAAAAGATCGAACAATAAAAATTACATTTTTATTGAAACTATGAAGTGCAGAAACGTCTATTTGTTGAATAAATATTTTGAACGATAAAAATATCATTTTTATCATATGTGTGATATGCTAAAGATATGCGGACGTTGAAATAAATATTTATGATAGAAATATTATTTTTAACATGCATAGGAACTAAGTAAAATAATCATGTGTTGAAATCTATTTTAGTTCGCCAAAATTATCATCTTTGAAATGTGAAGTGTTAAAAATAGCCACTTGTTCAAATAAACGTGCATGAGTTGAAATATACATTAACTAGCTAATGATATGATTTTAGCCTATGCATGCAACATTAGAACGAATGGTGTTTTTAAACCAAAGCAAATCAAATATGGAATTGAATGGAAAATGATAAATGTTAGAAATTGTATATATGTACATGCATATCTATTGAACAGGTTAAAGCAAAAAGGGGCCAGAGAAGAGAAATAGAATTTTGTGCCCGACAAATAGGTACACATTTACCGCTTTGTTTGGGTGATGATTTTATGAGCCTGTTGGCTAGCCGCTTGGCTAGCCGCTTGGCTTTTTCTTTTTCTTTTTGATATGAGACGCCCGTGTGGCTATTTGGGAATTTTCCCAGACCCTCCCGTGCAAAGGAGGTTATGGCGAAATTTTCCAAAATTTAAAGGCGTTAGTGAAATAATTGAAGTGGAAACGATATAGGAATTTTTGAATGAACTATATTTATATAAATATATAAATATAAATAGAATTAAAACGAAACGTGGCCGTGCAGTTCATGTTTTGAAACCGTGATTTCAAACGACTAGTGCGGAAGATCTGACCATTGGATTTTCCCGAAACCTCAACCGTTGGGTTCGCCTTGGAAATATCTTTCCAACGGCACCAACTTTGTGAAGATCCGACCGTTGGATTGTCTGGAATGTTTAATTCAAAACTGAAGAAAAACAGCGCCAGAAACGATTATATTTTTATATATATATAAATATAATTAAATTAAATCGAATAACGACGCTGCAGTTCGTAAATTGAAATCGTAACTTCAAATGGTTAGTGTGGAAGATCCGACCGTCGGATTTTCCCAAAACTGAAACCGTTGGATTTGTTTTGAAATGACCTTCCTAATGATGTAAAATTTGTGAAGATCCAACGGTTAGATTTTCATATATGTGTAAAACAAAATTAGTGGAAAGCAGCGCCAGTGCATCGACACGACCTGAAACGTCATTTAATTAAATATGGCCATTTTAAATTAAATAAAAATGGCGATATATCGTTATAAAATATTATGGACGATATAGAGTGGAAATAAACCAATTTTGTTGTGTTTGCTTGATATGTGATGGTTGAATGTATTTGACATGAAAATTATAACTAAATAACTGAAATGTGATTGTTGAATAGTCCAACCATGTGATTGATTGATTTGAAAATCTAAATATACGTGGGTTATTTGAAAAGACCGAGTTTATCTCATTTCAAATAATCGATCGACGTTGAGAAGTCGAAGAGTCGAAGACGACTGAAGACCGACGATCTCCACATTGGATGGATGGGCGCTACTGATACTCGTGACTGGAGTAGCTACCATGAAGGAATTGAAGTAGTAGCCGTCCAAACATACTGTTGATTGTACGGATATGCGAGGAATTGGTGCCTCCGGTTTCGTTCAGACCCAGAACGGACTTGTAAATCGACTGTGTGTCTGACATTGGATTTTGTTCTGTGTTGGTTGATCTCTGTTAAATATATATCTGTTTGGCGGCAGAGAATTTATTCTCTTGCTTAACGCCCTTCTCTGAGACGTACGAGCTCAGAGGTTATGTATTGACAGAAATCAGTCGCATGGAGTTGCCTGTGTGGCACGCCTAAGTGGCATATGATCAAGGCTTCTGTTGCAAAGCAAAGTCTTGTGGTTGATGATCAAAGCATGGTCTGTGTGACGTAGCTTTGTGTATAACGTGAATTCGCGAGCCTCACACCTCGGTATGAGTCAAAAACGGGAGAGTGACTGCAGGGAGAGCACGACGTTTCTTTCTAGCTAAGGTGGTGTCAGTGACCTACCAGCCCTGACATTATATATACTTTTCACCTGTGTGGTTGTTGGAATGCGGGGCGCCTCGATATAGGTCTGTAAGGACCGGGAAACGTGTGTTCAGGAATTGCCAATCCTCAAAAGTAAGAGAGGACCGGCCCTAAAGATCCAAGGATCATAGTGGGGTCCTGGGACATTTGCTAGAGTGTCTCGAATCGGAGAGGAGCTTGCCCCTTGCCTCGACTCATGAAGGAATCCAATTTCCAATACGAAATATGCGAATGTGATTGTATTACTAGTATGGCGACATAGTAGATGGTAGCTATGCCGCCTAGGATTGATATTTATGATTGAATTGCTTTTGAAACATATATGCACTAGTAATAATATCGAACACCTTTGTTTTATTCGTATGAAGCATCTTTGGCCATTATAAGGTAAAAACTCTATCCTCCGGCTTGCGTTGCATTGTGTGATGGGACCTGAGTCTTATAATGGCTTCATTTTATAAAAAGCATTGCGTTGATTTATTCGATATTTTATTTCATGCACTAGCACTCATTGGAGTAAACCCGTTCCGCGAAAGTGGCGTGGTCCTTTGATTTTCCTTGTTATTGTTGTTAATAAGTTAAGTAGATTTCTCATACCAGTCCCATGACTGACTCGTAGTTTGTTTCACCTTGCAAACTCGGGTGCCCTCATTTTCACACGGGCAGCCTAGTTACAGGTTTCTGACGCACCTTTTGGCTCATGGCGAGGCTTGACTACACTATGCTGACTTGGATTTTCTCCGCCATTATTGTATCTATATTATGATTCCGCCATTGGTGATGTAGACTGATATTCCTTTTGTGTAATCTTTATGTATGATTCCGCCTTTGGCGATGGTGACTGATTTTGTATCATTATGCACTAAGTTGTATCCTGTACTGTGCTTCTCTGTTGTGATGATATCTATATGATTCCGCTGTCATATGTGTGTAAATTATTCTATTTTCTGTTTATGCTATTATCTGTGATCTGCTAATGATGATTAATGTGTTATATTCCAATGATTATCCTTAACACCGTGTCACGGGGTTTTGGGATCGTCTCAGCTGGTATCAGAGCTTTGGTTAACCTTAGTTCTGGAGTCTAACACATTAAGCACTTCGTCAAAATAGAATCAGTAGTATTCTAAGGCGAGTCGCTCATTAGAGATAGGACTAGTAAAGTCCTAGAATGAGCTGAGCAGAATAGCAAAAACAATTGATCAGTCCATCGTTATCTTTCCGTAGAAATTTCTGCTTAACTATGCAATAGACTATCATTTCTATTAGCTGACTTTTTCGTTGCTTATACAGAATTTAACAAATGGCTACCAGAGCAGCCGCCGCTAGAGGAGGACGTGCCGGTCAAGGCCGAGGAAGGGGAGAAATCCCGGCTCAAGAAGGACCTTTGATACAACCTCCGGCAGCTCAATACTTCGAGCTTGACCGTGTAGCTAAGAGATATAAGAACTTAGGAGGCAAGACCTTCTCGGGAACTGGCACCGTGATAGAGGCCCTTGCATGGCTCAAAACATGCGAGAAAATTCTTGAAGGCCTAAGGCTTGGAGACGAAGACAAAGATATTATGGGCGCCTGGCTTATGCAGGAACAAGCTGAATTATGGTGGGAATCTCTTACCGCCGGGAATAGAGAAGCTGGAAGAACATGGGATGGATTTAAAGAACTCTTCAAGGAGAAATATGTCCCAGAACAAGCTCTAGAAAGAATGCACGATGACTTCGCCAATCTCCAGCAGGGGGATCTTTCCGTGCAGGATTATCTGAACAAATTTACAATGTTGTCACCCTATGCTCCGGAACTCGTCGCCACCGCGAAATCCAAGAATAAGAGGTTTATCCTTGGGCTAAGACGACAATATCATGATAGAGCCATGGCCCATGTCAAGCTGGAATTCAACGAGCTAGTGGAAATGACATGTAACTATGAAGACCTTGATCAAAGGCATCTGGATCAGGATCGCGCTAGAAGCCAAGCCGGAAACAAGCGCAAGCCTGCTGTAAATCAAGGCGAGTCAAGCCAAGCAGCATCTTCAAAGCCTCAGACTGGCAAGTCGCCAAGAGGAAATTGCTTTAACTGCGGTAAGCCGGGGCACTACTCAAACGTCTGCACAGCTCCGAAGAGGCAGAAAACAAACTCTCAAGGCTCGAGCCAAGGCTCTCAGAACCCTCGCTCGTGCTTCAACTGTCGCAAGACCGATCATCTGGTCAAAGACTGTCCTTTGCTGAAGAAAGCTACAGTAGCCCATGTCTATGACGGGTCTAGCCCGCCAGCTGCTTCCGACGGAGCAGGTAAACCCGATGTTTTGGGAGGTACCCTTACAATTAAAAATATTCCTGTTTCTGTATTATTTGACACAGGTGCATCGCGTAGTTTCATTGCTAGAAACATAGTGCACAAATTAAAGTTAAAACAGCGAAAGCTCAAAGAATCGGTTGAAGTTCATAACCCGATAGGGGGTCCCGTTACTCTCGGTTCATATTGTAGAGTGCCGATCTCTTATTCTTCCTACAAGTTTCCTTTTGATTTAATCGTTATGGATTTTCCCGAATTCGATATTATTCTCGGGCTGGATTGGTTAACGAAATTTGAAGCCGAAGTGAATTGCGCGGAAAGAATCGTTAAAATTCGAACGAAGCTTGGATATATTACGGTTCCCTGTCAGGGTTCGAATCCGAATAGAGAAGAATTTTGGTCAGCATTAGAACTTATCCCCACTTCCATAGAAAAGATTCTGATCGTTAGAAACTTTGCGGATGTGTTTGAAGAAGTTGAAAACTTACCTCCGCAAAGAGAAATAGAATTCCGAATCGATCTAATTCCCAATGCCAGACCAGTGGTGCATCCAATTCGTAGAATGACTCCGAAAGAAAAAGAAGAATTAGGCGATCAAACTCGTCAACTGTTGTGGAAGGGTCTAATCAGACCTAGTTTTTCTAATTGGGGTGCAGCTGTTGTGTTTGTCCCGAAGTCAGACGGTACTCTTCGATTATGTGTTGATTACCAAGACCTCAACAAACAGACGCTTAAAAACAAATATCCATTACCCCGCATTGATGATTTGCTAGACCAATTGAATGGGGCAAAAGTATTTTCCCGGATGGACCTAGCTACAGGTTTTCATCAACTGAGAATAGCAGAAGAGTGTGTTCCTTTGACAGCTTTCAGAGGTCTAGACATATTTTATGAGTGGTTAGTAATGCCGTTTGGCCTATGTAACGCTCCAGCATACTTTGTCGATCTAATGAATAGAGTGTTCAGGGGAGTTCTGAATAAATTTGTCCTCGTATTTATCGATGATATTTTAATCTACTCCAAATCAAAACCCGAGCAAGAAAAACACTTAGAACAAGTATTGGAGATTCTAAGGAAGAACGTCTTCAAAGCCAAATTCTCTAAATGTGTCTTCTGGCAAGAAGAAGTTAAATTTCTTGGCCATGTCGTGTCAGAGAAAGGAATTTCTGTTGACCCAAGTAAAATAATAGCGATTCAAGACTGGAAACAACCCACTACTCCCACAGAAGTTAGAAGTTTTATGGGGTTGGCTAGTTATTATCGAAAGTTCATTAAGGATTTTTCGAAGATATCTGGTCCATTAACGAAGCTCACAAAGAAACATGAGAAGTTTAAGTGGACTTCCGACTGTGAAGAAGCTTTCCAGGAATTGAAATCGAAGCTGACCACCGCTCCAGTGTTAACAATTATTGATGGCAATCAGGATTTAACGGTTTGGGCAGATGCTTCTATTAGAGGTCTTGGCGCAGTGTTAATGCAGAAAGGCCAAGTAGTCGCTTATGCAAGCCGCCAATTGAAACCGCATGAGAAGAATTATGTGACTCATGATCTTGAGTTGCTAGCCATCGTTTTTGCCTTGAAAATCTGGAGGCATTATTTATTGGGCGAGAAATTTATACTGTACACAGATCATCAATCATTGAAGTATTTATATACCCAGAAAGATCTGAATCTGAGACAGCAGCGTTGGCTAGAATTTCTTGTAGCGTATGATCTTGATATCCTGTATACGCCGGGGAAAGCTAACGTAGTAGCGGATGCGCTTAGTAGAAAGACCGCAATCGTTGCCCATCTTATAATTACACCTGGGTCGATTGATAGGATTTCAGCCCTTCAAAAAGACGATGAATTCATTCAGAGAATCGGTCAGAGAGTCAAGGAAGGTGAAACCACGAGTTTCCGTATTGACAATAGGGGGGTTCTCAGGTTAAATAATAGGATTTGCATCCCAAATATTCCAGGCCTTCGAAGAGAAGTGCTGGACGAATGCCATAAATCCAAATTTTGCATCCATCCCGGGGTGAGTAAAATGTACAACGATATCAAACGCACTTTCTGGTGGAAGGCAATGAAAAGGGATATTTCTTTGTATGTTAGCAGATGCCCTACTTGTCAATTGGTCAAGAGTGACCAACAGAAGCTTGCCGGACTGTTGCAACCGTTGGAAGTCCCAGGTTGGAAATGGGAACAGATTTCCATGGATTTCATAGATGGTTTGCCGCGAACCAAGAAAGGTAATGACAACATTTGGGTAATCGTAGATCGCTTCACGAAGACTGCCCATTTTGTACATGTCAGGTCCAATAGAACTGCCCAAAGTCTAGCACAGATATATTTTAAAGAAATTGTAAAGCTGCATGGAATTCCCATCAGCATAGTCAGTGATAGAGATCCCTTATTTACTAGCAAGTTCTGGGAGGCTTTCCAGACAGAATTGGGAACAAAACTGAATATGAGAACCGCTTATCACCCACAAACAGATGGCCAAACTGAGCGGGTGAATAGAATTCTAGAAGATTTATTGCGGGCTTGTATAATCGATTTTGGTGGGTCATGGGAAGATCATTTGCATTTGGCAGAATTCTCATATAACAATAGCTATCAAGCAAGTTTGAGAATGTCACCATTTGAAGCATTATATGGCAGACCCTGCAGGTCTCCAGCATGTTGGGTAGAACCTGGCAACAGACTTGCACTAGGACCCGATATGATTAGGGAAGCATCTGATAAAGTGGACTTCATCAAAAAGCGATTGAAAACCGCTCAAAGTCGACAGAAAAGTTATGCAGACTCTAGAAGGAGAGATTTGACATTTACTGTTGGTGATCATGTTTATTTAAAGGTTTCTCCGATGAGAGGAGTAATCAGATTTGGAAAGACTGGGAAGTTGGCACCGAGATTTATTGGTCCTTTTCCTATACTTGAGCGAATTGGAACTCTTTCTTATAGGGTTCAATTACCAGATTGGTTGCCTGGAGTGCACAATGTTTTTCACGTATCTCAACTTAGGAGACATGTGCATGATCCGGATCTTGTTGTAGAAGAACCAGCGCAACGGGATGTGGAGATAACTCCAGAATTAGCACTCAGAAGAGAGCCATTAAAAATTGTTGGCAAAGAAACTAGAGAACTCAGAAGCAAAAATGTTCATTTAGTTAAAGTGCACTGGAGCAGTGATCCTAGAGACTGTACTTGGGAGACTGAGGAAAGCATTAAGCAAGCTTACCCCAAATGCAGAGTGGATATCTCTAACTAACTCCGGTGCAAGGTACCTTTACAATACGTCGCATTTACATTTTATTTCCTACTTTACTGTTGTTTCCTTTTCGAGGACGAAAAGTTTTAAGTAGGGGAGATTGTAATAACCCGGAAAATACGAGCCAATTTAAAATTTTTAAATTGGCTATTTCAAAGGAATTTGAACAATTGAAATAGAATATTTCAATAAAATAGTGAATTAGAAATAGTGAGTCAGTTTGAAAATTTGAATTCATACTTTGACTGACTGTGCAGGGTGGAAAATATATCGGATTTTAGCGAAACCAAAAATATTTAAATCTGTTAGTCAATACCTTTCTAACGAATCTGAAAAATCGAAGTTTCATAACGGGAATCAAAAGTTATGGCCGAATGAATTTTCAGAAGAGTCGGTATATAGAATATAGCCCTGAAAAATTGAAATTTTGCATACGACCTCGGAATTCGACGAAACCACTTTTGTTGAGTCCGGGATGTCAAACTATTGCTAGGTTTCAAATTTCATAATTTTTGAAGCTAGTATGTGAGCGTGGCAAAAGAAAATGTGTTTGGTCGATTTCTGTTAAATTGGATCGACCAGAAAATGGCCATTTTTCAAACGACCTCAGAATTCGACGAAACTAGTTTTGTTGTGACCGTAGCGTCAAAACAAAGCTAGATTTATTTTTCTGGAATTTTTCGAATTAGTTTGTGGCCCTGGCAAATTGAAATGTGTGTTCAGAGTTAAAAATTAAATGTTTTATACTTTAATTTGAAAAATAACTGACTGTAACAGTCGAATTGGCCTACGAAACATATCCCATTGTGTCCGGAATGGGGGTATTTAGCTAGGGGCGACAGTCGTTGGGTTTAAAAAGGAGTTCGTTTGAGAAAACACTATTTAAAAATTTAATATAGTCCTCGGCCAATCATATTTCTCCATTCATAAAAAAAAAATCAGAACCCCCCCCCCCCCCGACCCCGACTTCGACGGCGGAAACCCTTTTTCCCCTTCCCTGGCGATTTCCGATCGCCACAGTTCGAATTAGCTCCTCCCCCAGTTCAACTTTTTGTAGTTCTCCCTCCCCTCTTCAAATCCATATAAGGAGCTCCCCCTATCGTCGCCTCTACGTCGAGATATCCCCTTCCAAACTTCCGACCTTCAAACCGCCGCCGCCGCCGATCTGCACCACCGAACCCCACCAAACCGTCGCGCGCCTGTAGCCCTCTCGAAGCTCTTCCACGTCCAACTTCCTGATTGTCCCCTCGTGCCCCGGTTCTCGCGAAAACCGCAAACCTAGTTTTGAAGCTTTCTGAAAGTGAGTTTTTCTTTTATCTTTACACTTTGAAAAATCATATCTTTTTGGTGTGTTGACGAAATTCGATGAAATAGGAAACATCGAGACCGCAAGGAAGCTCTCTACCCAATAGAAGAAGCTGCGGATTTTTCTGACATCGTATCGATTTTTAGCGCTCAGAAAACCAAGGTGAGAAA
Source organism: Allium sativum (assembly GCA_030737875.1). Classification (NCBI taxonomy): domain Eukaryota; kingdom Viridiplantae; phylum Streptophyta; class Magnoliopsida; order Asparagales; family Amaryllidaceae; genus Allium; species Allium sativum. Next base: position 539,102,153 of record CM060926.1, read on the forward strand.
TCTAAATTAACGTGAAATTGAATGGAAAATGTCGTGTATAATTTATATAAGCGAAATATAAATTACATACGTGTTGTATACCTCATGTACATGCGTAGTGTAAGCTATATAAGCGAAGTATGAATTTTTACATGCATAGAATAAGTGATATATGTGTTGAAACGCAAGTGAAATATATTATAATATATATATATATATATATATACTCCCCTCATCCACAAACCATGGATGATATTTATTGTGGTGAATTGGTGTGAAATATTGGATGAAAAATATGAATGGTTGAATAATTGTTTGTGGTTGATATTGATTGGTTGTGGTTGAAAAATACCCATTGGTGATTGAAATGAATTGGAAAAATTTGTGGAAATAAAAATAAACATGCCGCCTGCGTGCGAATTAGATGCATGAATCCCCATTGTCAAAAACCGCGAGGTTTTAAGGTAGAGCGAGGAGCCGTACTAGGGACGGTGCCGGTTTTAACTACCCTGCCGTTATGCTGCCGAAATTTTGAATAATCTTTGTGTGTTAGAATTATTTTCATATGTTGAAATAATTTTCATGCGTAGAAATAAAATAGCCATATGTTGAAACTATATCCATGTGTGGAAATATTCATGTGTTGAAAAGCGTTGAGTGAACATTAAATTCATTTGTGAATGAATGAAGTGTTCAAACAATAAAAATCACATTTTTATATATATGAAGTATGAAAAATATTCGCCTTATATAAATAATTTCAACCATAAAAATCCCATCTTTCTAATATGAACAACATGAATAAAATGTCCATGTGTGGAAATGCTCATTTGTTGAGAAGTGTGTGTAGTGGAAAAGTTCATGTGTTGAATAAAAAGATCGAACAATAAAAATTACATTTTTATTGAAAATATGAAGTGCAGAAACGTCTATTTGTTGAATAAATATTTTGAACGATAAAAATATCATTTTTATCATATGTGTGATATGCTAAAGATATGCGGACGTTGAAATAAATATTTATGATAGAAATATTATTTTTAACATGCATAGGAACTAAGTAAAATAATCATGTGTTGAAATCTATTTTAGTTCGCCAAAATTATCATCTTTGAAATGTGAAGTGTTAAAAATAGCCACTTGTTCAAATAAACGTGCATGAGTTGAAATATACATTAACTAGCTAATGATATGATTTTAGCCTATGCATGCAACATTAGAAAGAATGGTGTTTTTAAACCAAAACAAATCAAATATGGAATTGAATGGAAAATGATAAATGTTAGAAATTGTATATATGTACATGCATATCTATTGAACAGGTTAAAGCAAAAAGGGGCTAGAGAAGAGAAATAGAATTTTGTGCCCGATAAATAGGTACACATTTACCGCTTTGTTTGGGTGATGATTTTATGAGACTGTTGGCTAGCCGCTTGCCTTTTTCTTTTTCTTTTTGATATGAGACGCCCGTGTGGCTATTTGGGAATTTTCCCAGACCCTCCCGTACAAAGGAGGTTATGGCGAAATTTTCCAAAATTTAAAGGCGTTAGTGAAATAATTGAAGTGGAAATGATATAGGAATTTTTGAACGAACTATATTTATATAAATATATAAATATAAATAGAATTATAACGAAACATGGCCGTGCGGTTCATGTTTTGAAACCGTGATTTAAAACGACTAGTGCGGAAGATCCGACCATTGGATTTTCCCGAAACCTCAACCGTTGGGTTCGCCTTGGAAATATCTTTCCAACGGCACCAACTTTGTGAAGATCCGACCGTTGGATTATCTGGAATGTTTAATTCAAAACTGAAGAAAAACAGCGCCAGAAACGATTATATTTACATATATATAAATATAATTAAATTAAATCGAATAACGACGCTGCAGTTCGTAAATTGAAATCGTAACTTCAAATGGTTAGTGTGGAAGATCCAACCGTCGGATTTTCCCAAAACTGAAACCGTTGGATTTGTTTTGAAATGACCTTCCTAATGATGTAAAATTTGTGAAGATCCAACGGTTAGATTTTCATATATGTGTAAAACAAAATTAGTGGAAAGCAGCGCCAATGCATCGACACGACCTGAAACGTCGTTTAATTAAATATGGCCATTTTAAATTAAATAAAAATGGCGATATATCGTTATAAAATATTATGGACGATATAGAGTGGAAATAAACCAATTTTGTTGTGTTTGCTTGATATGTGACGGTTGAATGTATTTGACATGAAAATTATAACTAAATAACTGAAATGTGATTGTTGAATAGTCCAACCATGTGATTGATTGATTTGAAAATCTAAATATACGTGGGTTATTTGAAAAGGCCGAGTTTATCTCATTTCAAATAATCGATCGACGTTGAGAAGTCGAAGAGTCGAAGACGACTGAAGAACGACGATCTCCGCATTGGATGGATGGGCGCTACTGATACTCGTGACTGGAGTAGCTACCATGAAGGAATTGAAGTAGTAGCCGTCCAAACATACTGTTGATTGTACGGATGTGCGAGGAATTGGTGCCTCCGGTTTCGTTCAGACCCAGAACGGACTTGTAAATCGACTGTGTGTCTGACATTGGATTTTGTTCTGTGTTGGTTGATCTCTGTTAAATATATATCTGTTTGGCGGCAGAGAATTTATTCTCTTGCTTAACGCCCTTCTCTGAGACGTACGAGCTCAGAGGTTATGTATTGACAGAAATCAGTCGCATGGAGTGGATTGCCTGTGTGGCACGCCTAAGTGGCATATGATCAAGGCTTCTGTTGCAAAGCAAAGTCTTGTGGTTGATGATCAAAGCATGGTCTGTGTGACGTAGCTTTGTGTATAACGTGAATTCGCGAGCCTCACACCTCGGTATGAGTCAAAAACGGGAGAGTGACTGCAGGGAGAGCACGACGTTTCTTTCTAGCTAAGGTGGTGTCAGTGACCTACCAGCCCTGACATTATATATACTTTTCACCTGTGTGTTTGTTGGAATGCGAGGCGCCTCGATATAGGTCTGTAAGGACCGGGAAACGTGTGTTCAGGAATTGCCAATCCTCAAAAGTAAGAGAGGACCGGCCCTGAAGATCCAAGGATCATAGTGGGGTCCTGGGACATTTGCTAGAGTGTCTCGAATCGGAGAGGAGCTTGCCCCTTGCCTCGACTCATGAAGGAATCCAATTTCCAATACGAAATATGCGAATGTGATTGTATTACTAGTATGGCGGCATAGTAGATGGTAGCTATGCCGCCTAGGATTGATATTTATGATTGAATTGCTTTTGAAACATATATGCACTAGTAATAATATCGAACACCTTTGTTTTATTCGTATGAAGCATCTTTGGCCATTATAAGGTAAAAACTCTATCCTCCGTCTTGCGTTGCATTGTGTGATGGGACCTGAGTCTTATAATGGCTTCATTTTATAAAAAGCATTGCGTTGATTTAATCGTTATTTTATTTCATGCACTAGCACTCATTGGAGTAAACCCGTTCCGCGAAACTGGCGTGGTCCTTTGATTTGCCTTGTTATTGTTGTTAATAAGTTAAGTAGATTTCACATACCAGTCCCATGACTGACTCGTAGTTTGTTTCACCTTGCAAACTCGGGTGCCCTCATTTTCACACGGGCAGCCTAGTTACAGGTTTCTGACGCACTTTTTGGCTCATGGCGAGGCTTGACTACACTGTGCTGACTTGGATTTTCTCCGCCATTATTGTATCTATATTATGATTCCGCCATTGGCGATGTAGACTGATATTCCTTTTGTGTACTCTTTATGTATGATTCCGCCTTTGGCGATGGTGACTGATTTTGTATCATTATGCACTAAGTTGTATCCTGTACTGTGCTTCTTTGATGTGATGATATCTATATGATTCCGTTGTCATATGTGTGTAAATTATTCTATTTTCTGTTTATGCTATTATCTGTGATCTGCTAATGATGATTAATGTGTTATATTCCAATGATTATCCTTAACACCGTGTCACGGGGTTTTGGGATCGTCTCAATTGGATTCTTTTGTCTTTACATGAGAGGTGCAAATCATGGGAAGATCTAGTGGTCCAGATTTTGTGTGTTTAATTTTGTGTTATTATTTTGTGTTCCTATAGACTTTCCCATTACAGATTACCAACAACTAATTATTAATAGTAGATATTAATTTGTAATAACTATTATATACTTATATTAACTATCACATATCAATTATTAATTATTTAATAGTACATTAATATGCATGAAAATAATAACTTGTATGGTAATGTTTGAATTTTTTGAATTTCGAAATTCTTTAATATTTATTTAACTTCTTATTTTTAAACTTTGACCATTTTGTTTTTCTTAATTACTAATTATTTATCAAATAATACGTACCAATCAATTTCTTAAAAGCAAATATGTATTAATAATTTCTTAATATTAATTTAATTAATCGTATTAAAGACTATTAAATAATCATTGATTATCAATACAAATTTAATAAACATCGAACAACAATGTATTTTATTAATTACTATTACCTCTTATTTATATTATATAGTAATTAATAATTAATTAACATTAATTTTCAAAAAAAAAATCAGCATTAACTATTGAATTTTATTTACTTCTAGTAGTTATTATTTATTATTAATAACTATTGTATTATTAACATTAATTATTTAAAATTTAAATTTACTAATTAATTACTAAGTAATAACACAAATTTTAAACATTTTATAAATAATAAATATAAAAGTTCGTTTCAAATCTCTTGGAAAACTGCAGGAAAATAGCTTCAAAATTATGTCGACGGTAATCCGACTCTATTAGCAACGGAATTTAGCATTAAATATTATATGACGGTAAAGAGCTGCAATTTCCATTGATTTAGCGACAGAATTAGTATTCGACGGTAATAATTTATAATAAGATGACATATAAAATCCAAAATATTTTCTCTTACAAAGCCCACGGAAATCTGCCGCTAATTAGCGACGGAATTTTCCGCTGCTAAAAATATGTCGCTAATCTCGGTTTTTCTTGTAGTGTTAGGTGTGGAAATGTGGTCAGTTCCTATGAGTATTACGAGGGCTGATACTCTAGAGCACCTATGAGCATCCAGGTTTAGATGCATGGCCAGTATAATGCGTCACCTTTATTCATGGAACTTTAGAATATTATACATGTTCAATTGTGTGGCTGAAGTGATGGGTCTTTTGCTCCCTACCAAGTTCAAGACGAAGGTCACTTAGTAGGAAATAGATCATAGCTTGATGCTCACTAAGTGTTAATTAAAGTCGCGAGACATTATTGTTTTGTTTTGCCCAAAGACCAATTTTCTTTCTTTCTTTTCACATCTTCGAATCTATGGGGGATTGTTGGAAATTCTAGAGTGAAAAAAAGTGAGTGAAAGATAAAATGAAATATCCCACATTGAAAAATTGTATCAGTTTCAATATTGTATTAATTTCATTATTCAATTTTCTAGTCGTTGGCTTCCCTATTAATTGAGAACCATTACAATATTGTGTTAATTACAATATTCAGTTTTCTAGTCGTTTTATGACCGTTTAGCTTCATTATTAATTGAGAATTTACACCTCTTATTGGCTGATTGATACCATTAGTTACTCCTCGCTTTGTATTTTCTTACAGCCTTTAAATTGTTCTTTCTTTTCTTCTCCAAAAACACAAGGAAAACAACCATCAACCTTCTCCTCTTAAATTCTCCTCTGGTCTTTGGGAAAATATTTTGAGTTCCGGTTGGGTTTGTGAGTGCGCACAATTTCTGATTCCGTGCTTATCCTGGAGGGCAACTGCTTGTTATCTACTTCACCGTAGGCAGCATGGAATTTCCTTTTAGTTCAGTGGTTCACCACGATGTGGCTATTAACAGTTATTTACTTCACTCAACATCAAGATAGCTAATTTCAATTTTATTACTGCTCAAAATCTGATAAATGGGTAGTGATCAAGTAAATAGGTCTTTACTTCAATTTCTTTCCACCTATTTATCCGTATTGGTAAAATTAATTTTACTAATTTAGTAACTAGATGATGATATTATACTATTCATGATGCACATAATATTCTGTTATGTTTTTACCATGATAAGAAAAAGAAGTTCCATAACTTGGCATGTGTACACAACCAGGCATTGGCATGCATATTTCTCTTATAAAGTAAGAGAAAAATGAGACTCTTAACTTGAATTAGTAGTCCTAGCCTTCAAAATTTGATATACATTTTTTTCGTTCCATTCACAACTCTTTTCCTTAAAAATGAATAATACTTTTAGACATTTATACATTATCGAATCTCGGATTATATATCGACCATTTACTTAGTGGGATAATTGTAATGTCTTTTCATAAGTCTGATAGACTTCATGCGCGTTCTAATTATCAAATTGGATAGCAATCTGATAATAAGATTGCTTTTGTTGAAGAGTATCGTGGGTAGTATTTCTCATTTACCATGCCGTTCAATTTTGGCATATATTACATGCTTTTTCTTCTTAATTGTACTCTTTGCCTAAATTTCTCCACCTAATTATTACATTACTTATTTTTTATCTTGTAAAATTGGCTCTAGTGACAAAATGGAAAAAGAAGAAGAATGCAATATAGTAATATCATGTCGAACGACCCTGACACGCGGATCATGTAAATGACATGCGTTGGCTAGTGTATTGTAGGCCTAAAATTTATTTAGAAATATTCAATGGAAACTAAATATGTAAAACGGTTTATTTTGAGGATTAACAAATTAAAATTTATTTAAAACGAAGTTTGAACATACAATTTTATATTAATTTTAAAATGAACTCGTAACGTCACGGTAGTTCGAAACATGAATAAGATGGGAATGGGATAACGATATGAGAGATTACCTTTTTGTAAGGTTAGATAATCCCAAAAATGCTTACAAACCTTAATTTGAGTTAAGTTTGTTAAAAAAGATTATATAATCTTTTGAAAAGATTTCCAAAGAAATATTTAAACAAGAAGTTTTTATGAAGTAAATCTTTGATAAGATTTATAGGAATAATTTCCAATGTAAAAGATGGTTTAGTTGAGATGAATATTGCAAAATGGAATTAGATTTATGATATATTTATATATCACTTGTTTTGAAGATGCAATAGTTATTTCGGAAAGACCGGGCTCCAAGCCATTCTGAATAACTGATACGACGAGTATTGAAGATACTTGAATACGATGGTTGAAGACCGGAGATCTTCACATCGTTTGGATTATTGCTGACGTCTCGATTAGGTTGTACAACCCAAGACGAGATCATAAGTTATGGTATTCTAGACATACTTAGAGATCGACCAGATATGCAAGGGCCTCTGTAACAACCCGAAAATCTGGGCCAGTTTAAAATTTTTATTTTGGCAATTTTAGTGAATTTTGAACATTTAAAATGAATTATTTTAAATAATATCGACGAGAAATTTATTTTGAATAGAATTCGAACGTATATATTATATACGTCGTCGTTAGAATACAAATAATTATTTATAATTATAAATAGAATTGAAAATGGCGCAGTAGTTCGATAATACGATTTCAGACTTCAATTGAATGTACCGGGTGCAAAACAATCCGAATTTTAGTGAAACCGAAAATAATAGGATCTATTTGATAATATCTTTCCAACGAATCCGAAAAATTGATATTTCATAGCGGGAATCAAAAGATATGTCCAGTTGAAAATTCTGAATAGTCACTATGGAATTCAGGCCCTTAAAAATAGACATTTTGCAAACGACCTCGGATTTCGACGAAACCACTTTTGTTGGATCCGTGATGTCAAATTATTGCTAGATTCCAAATTTCATAATTTTTCAAATCAATATGTGAGCATGGCAAAGGAAAACGCTTTTGACCAGTTTCAGTTGATTTTAATCGACTGGAAAATGGCCATTTTTCCAACGGTATCAGAATTCGACGAAATTAGTTTTGTTAGGACCGTATCGTCAATACAAAGCTAGAAAATATTTTTTTGCAATTTTTAGAATTAGTATGTGACCCCAGTGAATTGAAATACGCGTTCAAATTCAATATATAGAGTTATATGTTGATTTTGACGAAAACTGATCGAAATGATCGAATCAGCCTACGATACATATCCCATTATGTTCGGAATGGGGGTAATTAGCTATGGACGACAGGCGGTGGGCCGCATTTAGAGGTCGTATGAAAAAGTCAACATTTTATAATTAAAATAATTAAAAATTAAAAGCTTCCTCTCCTCCCCTTAAAAACTGCTGCCCCCCTTTGCTTTTCTCGTTCAAATCGAACGAATTGAAAAAAAATAAGAGGGCGAACGACGGTCGGGGAAGACCGCCGCGGCGGCAACCAGGGGCGGCGCACCTCCGGCGCCGCCACCCAAGATAGCCCCCCCCCTCCGTTGCTCCAGCCTTCCTCCGTTCGATTCTCCCCCCTAGAACCCATCGATGTAGTCAAGCCGCGCCCCCTTGGCCCACCGCCCGCCAGAGCCCCTCCAACCGACCTCCCTAACCCCGGCGCCCACGTCGAACACCCTCCGCGCCTCCACCGCTCCTCCCCCTCCGTCCAGCCATCCCCCTCGCCTTCAAGACACCAAAAGCCCGAAACCCCCAAAGCCCTAGCACCCCGCGCCACGTCCAGCAACCTCCGGCCGCCACCACCGCGCCCTAGCTGCTCCGACGAACGATGCAGTGAAAGGTAATTAATTTAATTACTTAGGTTATGAATTTATTTAGTTAAAGGTGTTAAGATCTGATTTTTAAATAGCAATGTAGATAATAAAAATACGATCTTTATAGTTTTAATCTGATTTAATTTAGTTTAATTACATAAAAATCTGAATCTTTTATATAGGAAAAATATATATGAATTTTATTTCAATAAAGTTATGATTTTTAATATAGTGAAGTTATAATTTTTAAATAGAAAAGATTATATTTTTGAAGTTAAAAACGAGATTTTCATATACATAAAAATATGATTATTATTTAGTAGAGAAAAAAAATATAATCTTTTATATTGTAGAAGGATAAAAATATAATCTTTTATATTGTAGAAGGAAAAATATAATCTTTTATATTGTAGAAGGATAAAAATATAATCTTCTATATAGTAGCATGATAAAAATATAATCTTTATAATATGAATAGCGATGTAAAAATATATTTTTTATCTATATAATAGCGAAGTAAAAATAGGATTTTTATATATTGAATAGCGAAGTAAAAATAGGATTTTTATATATTGAATAGCGAAGTAAAAATTCGATTTTTATATATTGAATAGCGAAGTAAAAATTCGATTTTTATATATTGAATAGCAAAGTAAAAATTCGATTTTTATATATTGAATAGCGAAGTAAAAATTCGATTTTTATATATTGAATAGCGAAGTAAAAATTCGATTTTTATATATGTAGTGACTACGGGCGACGAAAGTGAAAAAAGGCGAGAACAGTGAAGATTTCCTACATTAGAAGTGTCATGGAATTGGATTAGCTATCGGTGAGAACTCCTCACTCTAAATTTCTTTTTCTAGTTATATATATATATATATATATATATATATATATATATATACTAGGATGCAGACGGTGCTTAGCAGCACCCGACACCCGTCATCCACAGACCATGGATGGCTTGTTTGTTTAATTGATGTGTTGTGAAATTTATTTGTGTTGTTGATGTGAAATCGATATTAAATTGTAGATGGTTGAAATAAATTAATTATCGTTAAAAATATAATTTTTAACGTGAATGTGAATAAATGAATATTTATGAACAAATCGGCCGATTTGTTTATATACACTGATTTGACTGATATTGATTGGGATGATAAATTTTACACATCGCCCAACTGCACAAATAAAAATCTGTGTTTGTTAATTTGAAACCCCGCATGGGTGTTGGGATGATATTTGGGTACACTAATCCCAATTATTTAATTGTATGTCGATCGATTGGTCGACAGACTGTGTAAGCGTCGATTATTTATATTTGATGCTTATGCAGTTGTGTGGTGCACTTTGGGTGATGGTTGATTGTTTATCGTTGCTATTATATACATGTGTTGTATGGAATCCATATAATTAACGTTATATGGTAATTGATTGGGCCTCATTCCAATCGGGGAAAATAATGAATATTATAAAAGAAAATTCATGTGTTGAATATAAAAACAATCATGTGTTGACGATGTTCATGTGTTGAAAATATTCGTGTGCTAAGTAAAATATTTTAATAATAAAATTTACATCTTTATCATATTTAAAATTAGAACTACTTTACGGTTGAAGTCTGATTGAAAATCAAACGATAGATACCATAGTTTTATAAAATATTTTACATAACAAAATAAGTGATGTGTTGACAGTACTCATGTGTTGAGATTAGTCGTGTGTTAAAAGAAATATAGATTCATGTGTTGAATAGAACAAATATTCATTTGTTGAATTGAATAACGAATTATTGAAATATAAAGCCGTGTTGATTAGAGATGCGTTATTTTGACGCGAACGATATTTATATCGATTTTATTCGTTTTATAATGAATATTGAAAAGTGATTTCAAAATTTAATATTTTGAAATGAAATTCAAATTAAATTAGATTAAAATTCAAATTGAAATTTTATTAAATCAATTTGAAATGAATTCGAATCGAATAGAAAATGAATTCAATTCGAATTGAATAGAAAGTGAATTTGAATTCAAATCAATTAGAAATGAATTCAAATTGAATTAAATTGAATTTGAGTTAAAAACGAATTGAAATCGTTTTGAACAAAATTTAAAACGAACTGAAATTGAATTGAAATCAATTTGAAATGAATTCGAATTGAATTAAATAGAAGGTAAATTCAAATTGAATTGAATTGAAACGAATTAGAATTTGAATTGAATTGAAACGAATTTGAATTCGAATTAAATAAAATTGAAATGAATTCGAATTGAATTGAAATCAAATCGATTTGAAATTGAATGTAGCGTTGAAATGGTTTTGAAAATGAATTAAAACGATTTATAAAATACATTTTAAAAAGGAAATCGATGAAATATATAATACATATATATATATATATATTATATATATATATATATATATAATGGCCTGAATAGAACGCGCCGCGCCACGGCAGTTCGTGAATTTCGACCATTGACTTCGAATTGACGTTGCGGGAGATCCGACCGTCGGATTCTCCTAAAACCGAAACCGTTGGGTTTGTATCGAAAGGAGCTTTCCAATGAATATTAGAAATTTGAAATCTAACGGTTAGATTTGGAATTATGTCCAAATCAAATTTGGAAAAGGTCGATGTAAGTGCAGTTCGATGGCCGTTGATGGAAATCGACTGTACGGGCCTTGATAAAATTATTAAAAATATCTATAATTTGTGTAAAATAATAATATATGAACTGGAATGAACTGGGATGTAAAATTCCACATTTGAAAGGATAAAAATAGATTTTTATCGAAATGAACTAGTTTTGAACTAGAATTAAAATCAATTTATTTTTGAAATAAATAAATTGAATTTGAAAGTGATTTTAAAAATAATCAATATTCCCAACACGTGGATTGGACTGGAGTTGAATCGAAATTATCTTCGGAATATTTCGATGTTGGATTTCGTGACTATACCGATATTGTTATGGGAATTTGAAAGATATACTTTATATCGTTATTTCCAATACGATATTTGTTGGTTTCAGAATTTTATATTGAATATAAGCCGGTATATTTTCTATTCAGAGCCTTGTATTTAATATCAAATGTGATTTGGGTTTATCGTGAACCGTGTTTTAGATGACATTGGTTCTTTAACCCAGTTAAAGGCAAGATGTTGATTTTTGAAAGGATTAAAACTAATTGAAGTTTTAATGAATCTTTAATTATATTAAAATGTGAACTGATAATTTAAATTATCAAATTTGAAAAGTGATCGAGAGTGGAGTATCACCAGTTTTGCTCCAAAGCGATAGTTAAATCTGTAATTAGATTTGAACGTGAAATGGTAATTAATTTTACCGATAACACCGTGGTGTTAGGAATGGAGTATCACCAGTTTTTCTCCAGGGAATGAATAGGTTGGGATTGGGAAATAAAATAAATAATTACTTCGGTGTGGTTCGCTAATCCCGACTAGTTTGAAATGATATCCAAAGGAAGATTAAAGAATAAATTTAGAAGATTTTATCTTGGATAAAATTAATGGGAACCTTTCCCTAAGAATGTGATTTTGTGAATAAAAGAATACTCTGAATTGGAATGAGGCGTTCATTGTGTTTGTGTAACATTTGTTTATTATATACGTGGGTTATTCAGAAAGGCCGGGTTATACCCAGTCTGAATAACCGATTCGACGAGATGTCGAAGATGAAGACGGTGGTTAAAGACCGGAAGTCTTCACATCGTTTGGGTGATTACTGATGATCTTGATTGGGCTGTACACCCAAGATGAGGGAAACAATTGGTGATCGTCCAAACTTACTTAGAGATCGATGGATATGCGAGGAAAGTGCCTCCGGTTTCGTTCAGACCCAGAACGAACTTGTAAATGGATAGTGTGTCTGACATTGGATTTTATTCTGTGTTGATTGATCTCTATTAAATATACATCTGTTTGGCGGTAGAGAATTTATTCTCTTGCTTAACGCCCTTCTCTGAGATGTACGAGCTCAGAGGTTGTATATCGATAGACATCAGTCGCATGGAGTGAATTGCCAGTGTGGCACGCATAAGTGTCAATTGATCAGGGCTTCTGTTGAAAAGCAAAGTCTTGTGGTTGATGATCAAAGCACGGCCTGTGTGGCGTAGCTTTGTGTATAACGTGAATTCGCGAGCCTCACACCTCGGTATGAGTCAGAAATGGGAGATGGACCGTTGGGAGAGCATGACGTTTCTTTCTAGCTAGGGTGGTGTCAGTGACCTACCAGCCCTGACATTTATATAATTTTCACCTGTGTGGTTGTTGGAATGCAAGGCGCCTCGGATATAGGTCTGTATGGACCGGGAAACGTGTGTTCAGGAATTGCCAATCCTCAAAAGTAAGAGAGGACCGGCCCAGCCGATTCCAAGGATCAAAGTGGGGTCCTGGGACATTTGCTAGAGTGTCTCGAACGCGGAGAGGAGCTTGCCCCTTGCCTCGACTCATGATGGAATCCAATTTCCAATACGTGTGTTTCGGTTTTATTTGTAGAGCCTAGTATGGCGACATAGTAGATGGTAGCTATGCCATCTATGATTGATATTTATGATTTGAATTGTTTTGACACTATACACCTATAATAGTATCAAATAATGTGTATTAAACGTATCAAGCATGCTTTGGCTGTTATAAGGTAAAAACCCTATCCTCCGGCTTGCGTTGCATTATGTGATGGGACCTGGGTCTTATAACAGCTTCATTTTTCTTTATTTAGCATTGCGCTGTTTGTTCTATGCACTGGTATTCTTGGGAGGAAACCCGTTTCGTGTTATACGGCGTGGTCCCTTGATTTACCTAACTTTAAAACCAATATTAATAACTGTTTTAGTTCTCACACCAGTCACATGACTGACCTGGAGTTTATTGTTTTAACCTAAACTCTGGGTGCCCCTATTTTCCACACGGGCAACTAGTAGTTTTGGTTTTGCAGATTTATATCCACAGGGTCCTGATTTACAGCTGGAACGGTGCTCGGAAAGCTCTGTATCCGTGTATCACTTTCAGTTGTGTTTTGTATATTTTTCCGCTGCTTTGTAATTTATTGTAATCTCTGATATTTATCGAGTGTAATTTATTCATTTATACTCTGTATATTCTTCTATCTGATGGAATTGTTGTAATAATAATGAAATGTTCTTCCGTTTGCATTCCAATTTGTCCTGTTCTCAAAACGATCAGGGGTTTCGAACGGTCTTAGTCGGTTTAACGATCGAGTCGGATCGAGCGAAATTCTTTGCCGTTACAGCCTCTATCCTTTAGTGGACGAGAAATAAGGTGCCTTCGGTTTCGTTCAGACCTATAATGGACTTATAAACGGATGTGTATCTAACGTTGTATTCATAACATAACCGATTAGCTGCTATTGATGGTATATCTATGGTGGTGGAAAATTTGTTCTCTTAGCTTAACAACCTTCTTGGAGACATATGAGTTCAGAGGTTATATTATTAATAGATACTGATCGTATATGTGAATTGACAATGTGACATGCTAAGTGTTGTTGACACATAGATCAAAGCTTCTTGTTGAAAAGAAGAGCTTTGTGGATGATGATCAAAGCATGGCTGATATAGCCTAGCTTTGTGTCAAGACGTGACTTTAATAAGCCTCACAACCTGTGAATGGCCGAAGCTGGATAATAAACAACATGATAGAATCAGTTGAGTTCTTCTGCTAGCGTAATTCGTAGGGCTGTGAAATCCTATGGCGACGGATGTTTCCTGGGGGAACCAGGCGTAACCATTGGGTTATTGCGATCAACATCGAGGGAAAAATATGCAAATTGAGGAGGGTTAAAGGTACTGAGATTCACAGGGCTGTAAAATCTACGACGATGGACGTTTTATGGGTAAACCATACGTAACCACTGTGTATTTGCGCCATAGTTGAAAGGATAACAAAAGGGAGATTCCTAGACATTCCTATAAAGGTGATGATTAAGGGTCTTACGTTCTTGATCCTGGATACCCTGAAAAAGGTGATATGAAGTTTTAGGACCATTGGATTTGAGTCTTGGGACACCCCGTTAGCGGTGTCAAGAAATGCCTTGGTCATTAATGGAACCCAACTTCCAATATGAACCTTCGCGTTTTTTAGTTGTAATCTACATATGCAGTCATAGCACCCTACGTTTGCGAAGATTGATTTATTTATTTATGGAAAATGATTTCTACATTATCTACTAGTGATAATAAAAGAGAACTTTGTGTATCAAACATTTCTGGCTATTATAAGATAAAACTCTATCCTTCTGTTTGCGTTGCATTCTGTGATGGGATTTGAGTCTTATAATAGCTTCATTTTTAAAAAAAGCATTGCGAGTTTTTATAACTGGTATTCATGTGGAGAAAACCTGTTTCATGTTATATAGCGTGGTTCCGTGGTTTACCCGACTTTAAAATCAAGTGAATACTTATTTTGGTTCTCACACCGGTCACATGATCAATCTTGAGTTTATTGTTTCTCACCTAATATTTGGGTGCCATATTTTCCACACGGGAAGCTAGTAGTTTTGGTTTTGTAGATATTTTATAGTGCAGGATACTGGCCTATAGCTAATGTTGTGTCTAGAGCATTTGAAAGTCTTTCGCTAAATGTAATTATATTTCTGCTGTGTAATGTTCTAATTTGTGTACTCTGACAGTCTTGTATTCTGATGTAACATTGATATGATGTTAATGAAAAAGTTGTTTTGTTTAGCTCTTATTAGTCGTAACCCCAAATGATACGTCTTGTTTATTGATTTAAATCGGTTTGATGATCGATTCAAACCGAGCGGTAGGATGAGTCATCACATGTACACCAATAATTTACCACTGGACTAGTGTTAAAACATGCATTTCTTATTTTCAATTGTCATCCAAGTGAATCTTCTTAAACGGTTTTTTGTATTTTGTTCCTTATTTACTTGCTGAAATGATGAAAAGTGACATAGTTATTGACTATCAGTGGTAAAATGTGTGTGAGTATATCATAAAGCTGATTTTATTAGCTACTACTAACATGCGTGAGCTTTGATCAATTATTGATGATATGTTTTTAAAAGCACGTTTTATTTTGAAATACTAGGTGCCAAATTTGAAATTCTTTTTACAACCACTTGATTTTTATACTACACACGTTAATCTCGAAAAGAATTAATGTGTTTAACTAACTTTAATTAATTTTAGAAATACTTGTTTAATTGTAGAATCAATATTTTTCTTGCTTCTGTTAAAGATATGAAACATAATAATTGTTCTATTGATTAGTTGAATATTTAATATTTTAAGAAATACTAGATTTGATTTAGGAAGAGATAATTATGCACTCATTTCTCTCTAAGATCCTATTTTTAGGAAGAAAATAAATAAATATATGGTTATATATATAAATATACACACATATTACCAATTATGAGAGATATATTAGCAAATTTATCGCTATAATTCTATTGGTTGGTAGTTGCTTTAAATATGAATGTTGTGAGAGTTATTTTATTAAGGATTGAGATTGGTTCTCAATTTTTATGGTTTCCTTGTAATCTTTTGGAGTAATTAATAAAGGTTTTGTTTGAAGGAATTTTTATGTTATTATTTTTTCCTCACTTCTTGTCTCTTATAAAATGTAATTGTGTAGAGATCCTTGGAAAATCCCTAAAAGTTGGTATCAAAGCCTACTACACAATTTTTTTTTGAAGAGAGTTTGGTTATAGAGAAGATAAATATGGAAAAATTTAATGGACGAAATTGGGGGTTATAGAAACCGAAAATGGAAGACTATATCTACTTTAATGATGTTCACCAACCCTGGGAAATTGATAGGGAGAAGCCAAAAGACATAATTGGGGAAAAGTGGGAAATTTTGGATAGGAAGGTTGCATCGGCTATTAGGTATTTTTTGGAGAATTCAGTATTTAATATTATTGCCAATGGAACATCGCTTATGCGATTTGTAAAAAGTTAAAAGGGATTTATTCAAAGAACTCTGCAACGAACAAGGATCTTGTTATAATAAGATTGGTGAATCTCAAGCTTAAGGAACGTGACTCGATTGAAGAGCATCTTAATGATTTTCAGTCAACTGTGAAATAATTGGTAGTCGTAAATTACAAGGTAGATGATGAGACAAAATCTTTGATGTTAATGAGTTCATTACCAAAGAGTCGGGAAACACTTGTGGTTGTATTGAATAACCCAAATTCGAAAGGCGTTGTTTCAATGGAGGCAGCGGTTTGTAGCTTGCTTAATGAGGAGGCAGAAGGATGAACCTAATAAAAGAAAAGGATAAGGTAGAAAGAGAAAGTAGAAATCCATTTGAAGAAGTCAATCTTGATTGGAAATGTAGTTGTTCAAATATGGAAAGACGATCAAATAACTCAAACTTAGAAAGGGATTTCATTTGCTATTACTATGAAAAACTCGGTCATCAACTAAGGTTTTGCTACAAACTTAAAAAGTATAAAGAAAGAATAAAAGCATTAGAGAATGAGACGACCCCGAACCCCGTACTGACGGTGGCAAGGGTAATCTTTGGAATATAACACATAAACAGATAATAGCAGAACAGAATTAAATAAATACACCAGATAAAGTACAAATAATACAGTGGATAAACATAATCATCAGAGTTACACAGTATACAGGATCATACTTAGTACAAATACAGTTCAGCTATACATAAATGTCTACACCGGAAAACAAACAAAATATGTACAATATGAGCTGAACAGCATAAAATAGATAAATGATAGAATCCGTCTTCAGCTCCAGCTATCCAGAAAGAGCCTGCTAAAACCTAAAGACAAGGTTGCCCATGTAGAAAAAGGGGGCACCTGAGTTTGCAAGTGAAACAAACTACGAGTCAGTCATGGGACTGGTATGAGAAATCTACTTAACACATTTCAAATATGGCTAATCACAGGACCATGCCACTTTGGTGGAATGGGTTTACTCCATTGGATTGCCAGTGCTTTAAAACAAATCATTCTTTTAAACATCGCAATGCTTTTTATAAAAATGAAGCCATTATAAGACTCAGCTCCCATCACACAATGCAACGCAAATCGGAGGATAGAGTTTTACCTTATAATGGCCAAAATATGCTTGATACGAATAAAACAAAAGCATTTGATATTATTACTAGTGTTTATAGGTTTCGGAAACAATTTCAATCATAACTATCAATCATAGACGGCATGGGTACCATATATCATGTCGCCATATATATATACAATCAAAACCGCACGGTGTCATATTTGGAAATTGGATTTCGATCATGAACCAAGGCAAAAGATAGTCCTTACCGACTTCGAGATGCTCTAGCCCGTGTCTCAGGACCCAGACTCAGGTGGGCCCTTGGATCGTCAGGGCCGGTCCACCGATGTGGATTATTATGTTTGAACACTATGTTTCCCCGCCCTATGGGGCGTAAATGAGCCAACGAATGACTCCATCGGTCCCGGATCGACCGATATAACCGAGGCGCCTCACAATAGCAACAACCACGTAGGTGAAAATAATATAAATGTCAGCCAGTTTAAGCACCGACACCACCTCTAGCTAGAAGGAAACGCATGCCCTCCCTGATGTCCTCTCCCGTTTCTGGTTCATACCAGGGTGTGAGGTTCGCGAATTCATGTTATACACAAAGCTACGCCACACAGGCGGGGCTTTGATCATCATCACAAGACTTTGCTTTTCAACAGGAGCCCTGATCACCACATCTTAGCATGCCACACAGGCAATTCGCGCCATGTAACTGATGGATATCAATCACACAGACTGAATTCCAATGTCAGACACACAGTCCATTTGCAAGTCCGTTCTGGGTCTGAATGAAACCGGAGGTACTATACCTTGCCAACCCATCGATCTCCACGTACGTCTGGACGATCACCACTCATTATCCATATTTCGGGATGCCTCCCAATCAGGACATCAGTTACCATCCGAACGAGGTCAAGATCTCCGGTCTTCAACCACCGTCTTCATCTTCGATTTCTTATCGTCGATTTAGTTATTCAGAATGGGATAAAACCGGTCTTTCTGAGCAACTCGCATATATAAAAAACAAGTGCTACACAAACACAACATACGCATCATTTCAATTCATTAGTCACTAACCGTAAATCAGTAAGAGAACGATTTCCCAAATATTAACCCCGAAGGCCGAAACCAACATCAGATCAAAACCCAGGAAACCATTCAACTTAGCCAACCTTCAGTTATTTTCTAAATTTCACATCCGTATCGTTAATAATATTTTATAATGATTTATCGCTATTTTTATTTATTTTAAAATAGCCAATTTATTCAAACGACGCTTCGAGCCATAACGCGGCCGTGGCACTGTTTTTCTTCAGATTTGATTTACCCATATCTGAAAATCTAACCGTTGGATCTTCACAAAATTTGTATCATTAGAAAGATCTTTCCAAAACGAATCCAATGGTTCTAGTTTCGGGAAAATCCGACGGTCGTATCTCCCGGTACAATCGTTTAAAATTTCAATTTCAAAATACGAACTGCAGCGTCGTTATTTGATTTAATATAATTATCTACATATATATATATAAATATGATCGATTATGGCGCTATTTTTCTTCAGATTTGAATTAAACATTCCAGACAATCCAACTGTTGGATCTTTACAAAATTGGTGTCGTTGGAAAGATATTTCAAAGCGAACCCAACGGTTTCGGTTTCGGGAAAATCCGATGGTCGGATCTCCTGCACTAAACGTTTGAAATCACGGTTTCAAAACACGAACTACAACTTCGTTATTCGATATATTTCAATTCTATATATATATATATGTATATGTATATCGATTCTTCGATTTCAAAGCTATATTCTTTTCATACATTTGATAAAAATGATATTTTTATCCAACCGACAATTATTTCAACACTTCGCTATTTTTAACCATTCATGTATATAGTAAAAATGTGATTTTTATTGTAAAACAATTTATTTCGAAACACGATTATTTTATATAGTTCATATAGGTGATAAAAATATGATTTTTATTACAAAACAATTTCTTTCGAACCCGAATACCATTCAACACTTGAATTTCTATTCAACACATGAATGTTATTCAAAATTCGTATATATACAATAAAAAGGTGATTTTTATATTGTTAAAATAGTTTATTTAAAACACGAATATCATTCAACACATGAATTTCTATTCAACAAATGAATTTCGATTCAACACATGAATGTTCTCTATTGTTTATATATATAGAGTAAAAATGTGATTTTTATTGTTAAAACAATTATATAAAACACGAATACCATTCAACACATGAATTTCTATTCAACGAATGAATTTCGATTCAACACATGAAGGTTTTCCAATATATGAAAATAATTCTAACACATGAACATTATTCAAAATTTCGGCAGCATAATGGCAGGCTAGTTAAAACCGGGGTCGTCCCTAGTACAGCTCGTCGCTCTACCTTAAAGCCTCGCAGCTTTTGACAATGGGGAATCAAGCATCTAGTTCGCACGCAGGCGACATGTATATTTTTTTCATTTCCACAAACTAATCCTATGGGGTTTCAACCAAATAATTCTCAAACACAAACGGGTATCTTTCAACCACAATCAATCAATTTCAACCACAAACAATTCTAATCAACCATTCGTAATCAACCAATTTTCACACCAATCACAACCAATAAATATCGTCCATGGTTTGTGGACGAGGGGTGTATATATATATGTATATATATATAAGCATTTCACTTCTATTTCCACACATATATAATTTTTACAACGCATATATAACTTATACATCGAACGTACAACTTATACAACGCTTATACAAGAGGTGTGCAACGCTTATATAACTCATACATCGACTATATAATTTATACATCGTCGTTTTCCATATCGTTTATAAATTAGAAATCTCACATTGGGTTCCACTCCACCAAAAATAGCAGAAGGCTCAGAAAAATATGCGGTCTCTTCTAAAATGTAGAAGACGTCCACGCGACTCCACTGTCTCTTGTTTCACTGAATTTCGTCAACAAACGAAAAAGATATGATTTTTACAGTGAAATCAAAAACAGTAGCGCTTAGAAGTGTTATTATATAGTTAATTAATATAACAGCCGTACCTTTCCTTGAATGTTCGAAACTAGGTTTTAACTTTTCGCTCGATCCGTGAAGTGTTGCGTCAATCAGCTACTGCCACGCTGTAGAGGGGAGAGAGGCGCGGCGAACGATGGTGGTGCGGTGGACTCCGGTGGTCAGAGATGACGGCGGCGGCGAGATGAAGGCCCGAACTTTCGAAGTCGAATTCACCCCCAATTCCGAACGAAAAAATTCAAACCCTAAATGGATTTGAAGATCTCGAGAAGCTCTACAAATTCCCTAACTGGAGTGTTTGATTTTGATGCGTGGATTGATCAGAAAATGAATGGGAAACTTTTGAAGCTTTTCCGTCATTCGTCGTGGGTGAGGGAGAGAGAAAGCGGGGAGAGAGAGTGCTAAGATGGACGAATGAGATTTATTTATTTATATATTTTTAAATTTCGAAAATACCCTCTTTCACCCACGAACACCAATCAAAACCCAACGACTGTCGTCCCTAGCGTTTTACCCCCATTCCGAACACAATGGGATATGTTTCGTAGGCCCATTCGACTGTTTCAGTCAGTTTTCCTTCAATTTAAAATATATAACATTCAATATTCGATTTGAACGTACATTTCAATTTGCCAGGGCCACAAACTGATTCGAAAAATTCCAGAAAATTAAATCTAGCTATGTTTTGACGATACGGTCCCAACACACTAGTTTCGTCAGATTCTGAGACCGTTTGTAAAATGGTCCTTTTCTGGTCGATCCAATTTAACTGTAATTGACCAAAACACATTTTCCTTTGCAACGCTCACATACTAGTTTCAAAAATTATGAAATTTGAAACCTAGAAATAACTTTAAATCCCGAATCCAACAAAAGTGGTTTCGTCGAATTCCGAGGTCGTTTGCAAAACGGCCATTTTTAGGGACTATATAATTTCTATAGCGACCTTTCAGAAAATTCATTTAGCCATAACTTTTGCTTCTCGCCATGAAACTTCGATTTTTCAGATTCTTAGAAAGGTATTCACTAACAGATTTAAATATTTTTAGTTTCACTCAAATCCGTTTTGTTTTGCACCCGGTACAGTCAGTCAAAGTTTGAAATGAAAATTTGAAACTGCCGCGCCATTTCAGGCCTTGTTTATAATCCAAAGTAATTATATTTATTTTCAAACGTCAATTCAAACTTACTTTTCATCGTTATTATTTAAAATATTTATTTAAAATATTTAAAATCCACTATTTTAGCCAATTTAAAATTTTAAATTGGTTCAGATTTTCCGGGTCGTTACAATCTCCCGCACTTAAAACTTTTCGTCCTCGAAAAGGAACAAAGTTGAAAGTGGTTTGATTAATCAACTCTGCGTACAATCTGGCTTCCATTCTCCAACTTTTCAGTTTCTGAGAATTTTCAAATTCTTCAAAAATTTGGCTAACACCCGGAATTTTCGAAAAATTTCGCCATAACCTCCTTTGTACGGGGAGGTGTTTGGAAATTTATTGGGCCGTATTAGGTACCCAATAAATCCTATAAAGCATACACATATTTATAGTGATATATTCTGGTGTTTACAGGGGAGCGTGTATAGATAATAACTCCAGAGAATAAATTCTCGTCACCCTGTCAAAGCCTGAGGGAGTGTGTATTTTAATTGCTCCAGATAATAAATTCTCGTCACCTCGTCCCGTATGGGAAATAAATAATCCATGTGCCGTATCTAATGACTAGAGAGACGTGATTATTGTCAACTCCAGACCCGTGTGGAGTTTTTATTAATCTGGCAATTTATCGTTACAATTTTATATGGTCATATCAGTCATCAGTTCAACCTGTAAAATATAGTCATCGCCATACAAGCCTCTCGCTCGTATGGTAAATCTTCAACCTCGTCACACAAACTCCAAATGCTTATGTGGTATATGATGAAGTATGCATATCTTCAAGAAGTATGCCATGTAGTGTAGTTCAAAATTAACTGTTACTATCCTATGGCGAAGTTTATTATTACACACAGAATAACCAGCACTCCGCATCCAATGGCATTCACAGGAGTTGATATAATAATATTTCGCATCCAACTCATTAACTTTTACCTATTTGTCGGGCACGCAAATAAAATCTTTACTCAATAGCTATCCATTTACCTATTCAAACATATATGATGCACATGTACATATTTCTATCTATTTTTAAATCAGTTCAATGTGTGGTATAATCGAATAAATTCTACCATTCATTCTCTTATTGATTAAATTAACTATTTTTCTAATAATTTAATTAATCAAATCTACAATCACACAACACAAACAACAATCAATTAGTTTTTAACTTTTCAAAAATGTACTAATAAATTCATATACACTTTTAAAATCATTCAGACTGTAGAATTAAAGGTGTACATCCATGGAAAGAGCATGACAACAGAGTAGAGAATTAGATGGTAATGCAAAGTATGGTAAATGTACCTTGCACCGGAGTCAATCAGAGATATCCACTCAACACTTAGGATAGGCTTTCTGAATGCTCCCCTCAGCTTCCCAAGTACAATCTCGCGGATCCCCACTCCATTGCACTTTGACTAAGTGAACCTTCTTATTCCTCAGCTCTTTGGTTTCTTTGCCGATGATCTTTAGCGACTCTCTTCTCACAGCCAATTCTGGGGTAATTTCAATATCCTGTTGCGCTGCTTCTTTCACGATCAAGTCTGGATCATGAACGTGCTTTCGAAGTTGAGATATGTGAAATACATCATGCACCCCAGGCAACCAATCAGGCAATCGAACCCTGTAAGCGAGAGTTCCAATCCGTTCAAGAATAGAAAACGGACCAATGAATTTGGGCGCCAATTTCCCTAGTTTACCGAACCGGATAACTCCTCTCATCGGCGATACTTTCAAATATACATAGTCACCAACTGAAAACGATATATCTCTCCTTCTCTTATCGGCATAGCTTTTCTGGCGGCTTTGAGCGGCGAGTAATCATTTCTTAATAAAATCGACTTTGTCGGCAGCTTCTCGGATCATATCAGGTCCCAATACAAGCCTATTACCAGGTTCGACCCAACAAGCAGGAGATCGACATGGTCTTCCATATAATTCTTCAAATGGAGACATTGTCAGGCTTGCCTGGTAGCTGTTGTTATATGAGAATTCAGCCAAATGCAGATGGTCTTCCCATGATCCACCGAAATCTAGAACTCAAGCCCGCAATAGATCTTCTAGTATACGATTCACCCTCTCAGTTTGACCATCTGTCTGAGGATGATAGGCGGTGCTTAGGTTCAGCTTTGTTCCCAGCTCTACTTGAAATGCCTCCCAGAATTTGCTAGTAAATATTGTATCTCTATCACTAACTATCCTGATCGGCACTCCATGTAGTCTAACAATTTCCTTGAAGTATATCTGCGCCAAACTCTGAGCAGTTCTGTTTGATCTGACAGGTATGAAATGGGCGGTCTTCGTGAAGCGATCTACGATCACCCAAATACTGTCATTTCCTTTTCTGGTTCTGGTCAACCATCTATGAAGTCCATAGAAATATGTTCCCATATCCAGCCTGGAACGTCCAGCGTTTGCAACAATCCAACAAGTTTCTGTTGGTCGCTTTTGACTAGCTGGCAAGTAGGGCATCGGCTAACATATAAAGAAATGTCCCTCTTCATCGACTTCCACCAGAAAGTGTGTTTGATGTCATTATACATTTTGCTTAATCTCGGATGGATGCTAAGTTTTGACTTGTAGCATTCATCCAGCACTTCCTTTCGGAGCTCAGAAATGTTAGGAACACAGATTCGACCTTTTAGCCTTAAAATCCCATCATTATCAATTTGAAAACTCGAGGGCTCGCCTTTTTGAATTATCGCTCTGATCTTCTGAATGAAGTGATCATCCTTCTGAAGAGCAGATATTTTATCTATCAATGAAATCGTGATAATAAAACTGACAATCATTTCATTCTTTCGGCTTAACGCATCGGCTACAACATTGGCTTTCCTGGGAGTGTATAGAATCTCAAAGTCATATGCTGCAAGAAACTCCAGCCAACGCTACTGCCTCAGATTCAAGTCTTTCTGGGTGAACAGATACTTTAGCGACTGGTGATCTGTAAACAGTTCAAATCTCTCACCCAGAAGATAATGTCTCCATATTTTCAAAGCGAATACTATAGCCAATAACTCATGATCATGAGTGACGTAGTTTTTCTCGTGCGGCTTCAGCTGGCGGCTAGCATATGCAACAACTTGACCTCTTTGTATTAATACTGCACCAAGGCCCTCTCTAGAGGCATCTATCCAGACTTTTAAATCCTGATTGCCGTCGATAATGGTTAACACTAGAGCAGTCGTTAATCTTAACTTTAGCTCTTCAAAAGCCTCCTCACATTCTGGAGTCCATTTGAATTTTGAGTGCTTCTTTGTAAGCTTCGTTAAGTGACCAGATATCTTTGAAAAGTTTTTAACGAACTTCCGGTAATAACTAGCCAATCCAAGAAAACTGCGAACCTCTGTAGGAGTACTAGGCTGTTTCCAATTTTGAATAGCCGTGATTTTACTTGGATCCACAGCAATTCCATCTTTCGATACGACGTGGCCTAGAAATTTCACTTCATCTTGCCAGAATATACATTTGGATAGTTTGGCTTTTAATTCATTCCTTCTGAGGATTTCCAGAACCTGTTCCAAATGCTTTTCATGTTCGGCCTTTGATTTAGAGAAGATTAGAATATCGTCAATAAAAACCAGAACAAATTTATTCAGGACTCCTCTGAACACTCTATTCATCAAATCGACGAAGTAAGCTGGAGCATTACATAAGCCGAACGGCATTACTAACCACTCATAGAATAAGTCGGGACCTCTGAATGCTGTCATAGGAACACACTCTTCGGAATTCGAAGTTGATGGAAGCCTGTAGCTAGGTCCATCCTTGAAAATACTTGTGCTCCATTCAGACGATCCAATAAATCATCGATTCGCGGCAATGGATATTTATTCTTTATGGTCTGCTTGTTTAAATCACGATAATCCATACATAGTCGCAGAGTACCGTCAGATTTTGCGACAAACACCATTGCTGCACCCTAATCAGAGAAACTAGGCATGATCAATCCTTCCATACAAGATGTCTTGTTTGATTGTCTAATTCCTCTTCCTCTTTCAAGGACATTCTTCGAATAGCGTGAACTATTGGCCTTGCATTCGGGATTAAAGCGATCTTGATATCAATTTCCCTCTGTACAGGTAAGCGAACAACTTCTTCGAACACATCCGCATAGTTCTTGATGACAGGAATATCTTTTACGAGGTCGGGAATATTCTCTGTGACTACCGGGATATCTTCAATTTGAGCAGGAGAAACATCCAACGCTGCCCAGAAATCCTTTCTATTAGAATTCTGACCTTCACAGGGAATGGTTATATAATCACCTGATTTAATCTTTGCCTTAACGACTCTATCGGCGCATTTAACCTCCGCTTCATATTTGGTCAACCAGTCTAACCCCAAGATAAGATCAAATTCTGTAAAATTCATGACGACTGCGATGGTAGGGAACCGATAACGAGAAAAAGAAACCGGCACTCCACATACCCAACTGAGATCGAGGGAAACCCGACCGGATTTTGGACAGTCATTGGTTCTTTGAGTTTCTTCAAATTCAAATCCAGTTTCTTCACCGCATTCTTTGCAACAAAGCTTCGCGACGCGCCTGTGTAAAAATGTACTTTAACTAGAATATCTTTGACAGTAAGCGTGCCTTCTAAAACATCTGGCCTTTCCTGAGCAGATGAAGATGCAGGCACTTCTGCCACTTCATTTACCTGAGCCTCTTTGGTCTTTTTTAACAGCCATCAATCTCGCTTTATATGACTGGCCTGATGACAAAGATTGTATTCTCGAGTCACAGGAAACTTGCCCTTAGATTTAGACTCATGCTCTTTTCATTTCTTTAAGGGTCCGTAGTTTATTGACAAATGCCCTTTCTGATGGCAGTTATTGCATACGACGGTCGTTACAGTTTCATTCTCAGATCTGGCCCTCTTCCGATTGACTTTGGGCTTCTTACTGACCTCAAACATCTTACTGACCTCAGGATTATCAGTTTCAGACTCAACTTTATTACTAAAACTGACCTCCTCTTCGTAGCGTAACATACCTTTCTTGTCTAGATCTTCGTACTGGTAAGCCATGTACATCATTTCAGAAAAAGGAAGCTTCACATTCCTCATCACACTATTCTGATATTTTCTTTACAGGCCATGAATAAATCTCAGATTCTTCCTCTTTGGATCTTGAATCAGATGAGGAGCAAATTGAGAAAGTTCGTTGAATTTCTTATGATATTCTGGGATGGTCATATCACCTTGTATCAGATGAGAAAATTCACCACATAACCGCTCAGTTGCTTCGGGAGGAGTAAATATTTCTAGGAAAATCACTTTAAATCTATCCCATGTGATATCACCTTCTGGATTGTCCTTAATAATCGAATCCCACTAGAAGAAAGCTTCTTCTTTGAGTGCCCAAGATGCCAGTAATCATTTCTGATCATCTCTCAGCTTTAAATCTTCAAAGATTTTCTAATTAGAACGAATCCAAGCTTGTGTTTCCATAATGGATTCTTTGCCTAAGAATGGCGATCCACCTAGATTTCGAAATCTCTTGAATAGAACTTCTATATCTGATTCTGGTTATGGGAGCACAACTGGCTCATTAGCTTGTCGAGCCATACGATTATTTCTGTTTCTGCCACTCATTTTCTAGTACGTCTGCAATTAGCAGACAAAGTGTCAGGTCAACAGAAAAGATATTTCAAAACATAGAGACAAATACTTGAATGTAAATGTGCCTACTGGGATGTATTTCATTCTGCTTTACTCATACTAGGATATTACTGATCCTATCTGTAATGAGTTACTCGTCCTAGAACACTACTGGTTCTATTTTTGACGAGTTCGTTCATATGTTATATCCCAGCACTAAGCTTAACCAAAGCTCTGATACCAAATGAGACGACCCCGAACCCCGTACTGACGGTGGCAAGGGTAATCTTTGGAATATAACACATAAACAGATAATAGCGAAACAGCAGATAAAGTACAAATAATACACTGGATAAACATAATCATCATAGTTACACAGTAAACAGGATCATACTTAGTACAAATACAATTCAGCTATACATAAATGTCTACATCGGAAAACAAACAAAATATGCACAATAGGACCCGAACAACATAAAATAGACAAATGATAGAATCCGTCTTCAGCTCCAGCTATCCCAAAAAAGCCTGCTAAAACAAGAAGACAAGGCTGCCCATGTAGAAAAAGGGAGCATCCGAGTTTGCAAGTGAAACAAACTACGAGTCAGTCATGGGACTGGTATGAGAAATCTACTTAACACATTTCAAATATGGCTAATCACAGGACCACGCCACTTTCGTGGAACGGGTTTACTCCATTGGATTGCCAGTGCTTTAAAACAAATCATTCTTTTAAACATCGCAATGCTTTTTATAAAAATGAAGCCATTATAAGACTCAGCTCCCATCACACAATGCAACGCAAATCGGAGGATAGAGTTTTACCTTATAATGGCCAAAATATGCTTGATACGAATAAAACAAAAGCATTTGATATTACTACTAGTGTTTATAGGTTTCGGAAACAATTTCAATCATAACTATCAATCATAGACGGCATGGGTACCATATATCATGTCGCCATATATATATACAATCAAAACCGCACGGTGTCGTATTTGGAAATTGGATTTCCGTCATGAACCAAGGCAAAAGATAGTCCTTACCGACTTCGAGACGCTCTAGCCCGTGTCTCAGGACCCAGACTTATGTGGGCCCTTGGATCGTCAGGGCTGGTCCACCGATGTGGATTATTATGCCTGAACACTACGTTTCCCCACCCTATGAGGCGTAAATGAGCAAACGAATGACTCCATCGGTCCCGGATCGACCGATATAACCGAGGCACCTCGCAACAGCAACAACCACATAGGTAAAAAAATATAAATGTCAGTCAGTTTAAGCACCGACACCACCTCTAGCTAGAAGGAAACGCATGCCCTCCTTGATGTCCTCTCCCGTTTCTGGTTCATACCGGGGTGTGAGGTTCGCGAATTCATGTTATACACAAAGCTACGCCACACAGGCGGGGATTTGATCATCACCACAAGACTTTGCTTGTCAATAGAAGCCCTGATCACTGCATCTTAGCATGCCACACAAGCAACTCACGCCATGTAACTGATGGCTATCAATCACACAGACTGAATTCCAATGTTAGACACACAGTCCATTTGCAATTCCGTTCTGGGACTGAACGAAACCGTAGGCACTATATACCTCGCCAACCCATCGATCTCCACATACGTCTGGATGGTCACCACTCATTGTCCATATTTCAGGATGCCTCCCAATCAGGACATCAGTTACCATCCAAACGAGGTGAAGATCTCCGGTCTTCAACCACCGTCTTCATCTTCGATTTCTTATCGTCGATTTAGTTATTCAGAATGGGATAAAACCGGCCTTTCTGAGCAACTCGTGTATATAATAAACAAGTGCTACACAAACACAACATACGCATCATTTCAATTCATTAGTCACTAACCGTAAATCAGTAAGAGAACGATTTCCCAAATATTAACCCCGAAGGCCGAAACCAACATCAGATCAAAACCCAGGAAACCATTCGACTTAGCCATCCTTCAGTTAGTATCTAAATTTCACATCCATATCGTTTATAATATTTTATAACGATTTATCGCTATTTTTATTTATTTTAAAATAGCCAATTTATTAAAACGACGCTTCGGGCCATAGCGCGGCCATGGCGCTGTTTTTCTTCAGATTTGATTTACCCATATCTGAAAATCTAACGGTTGGATCTTCACAAAATTTATATCATTAGAAATATCTTTTCAAAACGAATCCAATGGTTCCAGTTTTGGGAAAATCCGACGGTCGGATCTCCCTGTATAATCGTTTGAAATTTCGATTTCAAAATACGAACTGCAGAGTCGTTATTCGATTTAATATAATTATATATATATATATATATAAAATCGATTCTGGCGCTGTTTTTCTTTAGATTTGAATTAAACATTCCATACAATCCAACCGTTGGATCTTTACAAAATTGGTGTCGTTGGAAAGATATTTCCAAAGCAAACCCAACGGTTTCGGTTTCGGGAAAATCCGATGGTCGGATCTGCCGCACTAATCATTTGATATCACGGTTTCAAAACACGAACTACAACTTCGTTATTCGATATATTTCAATTCTATATATATATATATATATATCGATTCTTCGATTTCAAAGCTATATTCTTTTCATACATTTGATAAAAATGATATTTTTATCCAACCGACAATTATTTCAACACTTCGCTCTTTTTAACCATTCATGTATATAGTAAAAATGTGATTTTTATTGTAAAACAATTTATTTCGAAACACGATTATTTTATATAGTTCATATAGGTGATAAAAATATGATTTTTTATTATAAAACAATTTCTTTCGAACCCGAATACCATTCAACACATGAATTTCTATTCAACGAATGAATTTCTATTCAACACATGAATGTTATTCAAAATTCGTATATATACAATAAAAAGGTGATTTTTATATTGTTAAAACAGTTTATTTAAAACACGAGTACCATTCAACACATGAATTTCGATTCAACACATGAATGTTTTCTATTGTTTGTATATATAGAGTAAAAATGTGATTTTTATTGTTAAAACAATTTATTTAAAACACGAATACCATTTAACACATGAATTTCTATTTAACGAATGAATTTTGATTCAACACATGAAGGTTTTCCAATATATGAAAATAATTCTAACACATGAACATTATTCAAAATTTCGGCAGCATAACGGCAGGGTGGTTAAAACCAGGGCCGTCCCTAGTACGGCTCCTCGCTCTTCCTTAAAGCCTCGCAGCTTTTGACAATGGGGAATCATGCATCTAGTTCGCACGCAGGCGGCATGTATATTATTTTCATTTCCACAAACTAATCCTATGTGGTTTCAACCAAATAATTCTCAACCACAAACGGGTATCTTTCAACCACAATCAATCAATTTCAACCACAAACAATTCTAATCAACCATTCGTAATCAACCAATTTTCACACCAATCACAACCAATAAATATCGTCCATGGTTTGTGGACGAGGGGCGTATATATATATAAATATAAATATATATATATATATATATATATATTTATATAAGCATTTCACTTCTATTTCAACACATATATAATTTTTACAATGCATATATAACTTATACATCGAACATACAACTTATACAACGCTTATACAAGAGGTGTACAACGCTTATATAACTCATACATCGACTATATAATTTATACATCGTCGTTTTCCATATCGTTTATAAATTAGAAATTTCACATTGGGTTCCACTCCACCAAAAATAGCAGAAGGCTCAGAAAAATATGCGGTCTCTTCTAAAATGTAGAAGACGTCCACACGAGTCCACTGTCTCTTGTTTCGCTGAATTTCGTCAACAAACGAAAAAGATATGATTTTTACAGTGAAATCAAAAACGGTAGCGCTTAGAAGTGCTATTATATAGTTAATTAATATAACAGCCGTACCTTTCCTTGAATTTTCGAAACTAGGTTTTAACTTTTCGCTCGATCCGTGAAGTGTTGCGTCAATCAGCTACTGCCACGCTGTAGAGGGGAAAGAGGCGCGACGAACGATGGTGGTACAGTGGACTCCGGTGGTCGGAGATGACGGCGGCGGCGAGATGAAGGCCCGAACTTTCGAAATAGAATTCTCCCCCAATTCTGAACGTAAAAATTCAAACCCTATATGGATTTGAAGATCTCGAGAAGCTCTACAAATTTCCTAACAGGAGTGTTTGATTTTGATGCGTGGATTGATCAGAAAATGAACGGGAAGCTTTTCCATCGTTCGTCGTGGGTGAGGGAAAGAAAGAACGGGGAGAGAGAGTGCTGAGATGGACGAATGAGATTTTATTTATTTATTTATATATTTTTAAATTTCGAAAATACCCTCTTTCACCCATGAACATCAATCCAAACCCAACGACTGTCGTCCCTAGCGTTTTACCCTTATTCCGAACACAATGGGATATGTTTCGTAGGCCCATTCGACTGTTTCAGTCAGTTTTCCTTCAATTTAAAATATATAACATTCAATATTCGATTTGAACGTAAATTTCAATTTGCCAGGGCCACACACTGATTCGAAAAATTCTAGAAAATTAAATTTAGCTATGTTTTGACGATACGGTCCCAACAAAACTAGTTTCGTCGGATTCTGAGACCGTTTGTAAAATGGCCCTTTTCTGGTCGATCCAATTTAACTATAATTGACCAAAACACATTTTCCTTTGCCACGCTCACATACTAGTTTCAAAAATTATGAAATTTGAAACCTAGAAATAACTTCAAATCCCGGATCCAACAAAAGTGGTTTCGTCGAATTCCGAGGTCGTTTGCAAAACGGCCATTTTCACGGGCTATATAATTTCTATAGCGACCTTTCAGAACATTCATTCAGCCATAACTTTTACTTCTCGCTATGAAACTTCGATTTTTCAGATTCGTTAGAAAGGTATTCACTAACAGATTTAATTATTTTTTAGTTTCACTCAAATCTGTTTTGTTTTGCACCCGGTACAATCAGTCAAAGTTTGAAATGAAAATTTGAAACTGCCGCGCCATTTCAGGCCTTGTTTATAATCCAAAGTAATTATGTTTATTTTCAAACGTCGATTCAAACTTACTTTTCATCGTTATTATTTAAAATATTTATTTTAAATATTTAAAATCAATTATTTTAGCCAATTTAAAATTTTAAATTGGTTCAGATTTTCCGGGTGGTTACAATTAGAGGAAGAAAAAATCAAGGTTGATGAAAGAAGCAAAGGAGAAGTAAAATTTGGTGAAGACCTCAATGATAATGTCCAATGTGTGTTTAAAAACAAAGTAAAGATTGGGTACTTGATTCAAGCGCTTATTTCCACATATGCGATTAAAGGGAAGCATTTATTGATTATGACGAACAAACTGATAAGGTGGAATCTGCCTATAGTGAAGATTTGCATTTTAAAGGCATAGGTTCGGTTAGGTTAAAGATGAATGATGGAAGGGTGGTGAATCTAACAGGAGTTTGGTACATCCCAAAAATTATGAAGAATCTTGCTTTCAATAGGATAGTTACAACTTTTCGACTAGAGATGCAATCACAAGTACTTCCATGTAATAACCTAGAAATCCGAGCCAATTTAAAAATTTTAAATTGGCTATTTTAATGAATTTTGAATATTTAAAATGAATTATTTTAAATAATAACGATGAGGAATTTATTTTGAATAGAATTCGAACGTATATATTTATTTGAATCGTCGTTAGAATATAAATATTTATTTATATATATAAAAGGAATTGAAAATGGCGTGGTAGTTCGATAATTCGATTTCAAAGTTCAAATGAATGTACAGGATTCAAAATAAACTGGATTTCAGTGAAACCAAAAATATTCAAATCTAATTGATAATATCTTTCCAACGAATCCGAGAAATTGAATTTTCATAGCGGGGATAAAAAGATACGCCCAGTTGAAAATTCAGAATAGTCGCTATGGAATTCTAGCCCTTAAAAATAGCCATTTTGCAAACGACCTCGGTTTTCGACGAAACCACTTTTGTTGGATCCGTGATGTCAAGTTATTGCTAGATTCCGAAATTCGTAATTTTTCGATTCAATATGTGAGCGTGGCAAAGGAAAACACGTTTGACCAGTTTTAGTTGATTTTAATTGACTGGAAAATGGCTATTTTTCAACCGATCTCAGAATTTGATGAAATTAGTTTTGTTAGGACCGTATCATCAATACGAAGGGAGAAAATATTTTTCGGGAATTTTTAGAGACTGTATGTGGCCCCTGTAAATAGAAATGTGCGTTTAAATTGAATATATAAAGATTTATGTTTTAAATTCAATGGAAACTGATTGTAACAACCGAATTGGCTTACGACACATATCCCATTGTGTTCGGAATAGGGGTAATTAGATAGGGGCGACAGTCGTTGAGTTTGATTCTGAGTCCGAACGAAAAGTCAACCTTGGTTGGAATTAAATGGAAAAAAAACAAATAATATAATATATATAATTCCTTTAACCCCAATACTCCTCCTATCAGAACATCAGCCCCAATTATAAAAATAAAAACCCGCTTCCAGGTTCTCGATGCCAGCGCCGCTTTCTCCCTGGCGCCACCGCGCTGCTCCGCCGCCGGCCTCTAGGCGAGCCCCTCCGCCGATCAACCCCCCCTCCCGGCTTTCTCCCTCTCGCGCGAGCCCAGGGTTCGAACCCTTTTCCCTAATCGAACCCCATGCTGAACCGCCGCGCCTAGCCCAGAGTCGCCCGCCACCTGACAGCTCCGGCGCACCCTCCTCTTGCTCTACCTCAGCGCACAGCGCCCCTCCTCCCCCCTCGAACAGAAAATGGTGAGTGTTTAATTTATTGGGTCTAGTTTAACTCATATAAAAAATCGGGTTCTTACGATTATGAATGTCCATTGTTTAACAAAGATAAAGGAGGGATTTTTAATCGAAAATTTTGATTTTTCATTTATTTGAAAGCAAATAAAGATTCGATTTTTTCTATATATGGGTTTGAAATAAAAACACGATTTCTATAGAAGTAGCGAAATAAAAATATAATTTTTATATAAGTACGGTAATAAAAATATGATTTTTATTAGATAGGAAGAATAAAAATATAATTTTGATATGATGTAAAGATAAAAATATAATTTTTATATGATGTAAAGATAAAAATATAATAATTATATAGAAGTGGGATTATAAAAATATGATTTTTATACAGTAAAGATTATAAAAATACGATTTTTATACATGTTGTAGCGAAATAAAAATCTGATTTTTATAGCGTTGAAATAAGAAAA
The DNA here is from genome assembly GCA_030737875.1 of Allium sativum. Taxonomy (NCBI): domain Eukaryota; kingdom Viridiplantae; phylum Streptophyta; class Magnoliopsida; order Asparagales; family Amaryllidaceae; genus Allium; species Allium sativum. The sequence goes on from CM060926.1 coordinate 539,136,924, forward strand.
AGGTGATTTTTATTGATGAACAGCGTGAAAAGGATGCGTTGGAATTTCGAACAAATTCAAACCGTTCGGAAATGAAATGGAGGAGTGGATCCCAAAGGTGAGAACTTCTCACTTTTAATTTAATTTTCTAGTTAAAATATATACTAGGATGCAGACGGTGTTTAGTAGCACCCGACACCCGTCGTCCACAGACCATGGACGGCTTGTATGCTTGTGTGTTTGATTTTGATGTGTAGTTGATTGTGTGATGTGATGTGAAATGAAATAAAATATTTAAGTAGTTAAAAATATTTTATAGTTGAAAATATAATTTTTAACGTGAATGTGAATAAATAAATCTAAACAAATCAGACGATTTGTTTATATACACACATTTGACTGATATTGATTGGGACGATAAATTTTACACATCACCCAACTACACAAATAAAATCTGTGTTTGATTGTGTGAAACCCCACACGGGTATTGGGATGATATATGATGTACACTAATCCCGATTGTTTAGTTGTATGTCAATCGATGGGTTGACAGACTGTGTAAGCGTTATTTATTTATATTTAATGCTTATGTAGTTGTTTGGTGCACTCTGGATGATGGTTGATTATTTATCGTTGTTATTTTATACATGTGTTGTAGAAAATCCATACAATTAACATTATATGGTAAATGATTGGGCCTCATTCCAGTTTTGAAAAAGAAATATTTGAATAGAATATTTGAAAAAGAAATATTTGAATAGAATATTTGAAAAAGGAATATTTGAATAGAAATATTTGAAAAAGAAATATTTGAAATAGAATATGTGAAAATAGAAATGCGAAGCCGTGTTAAGTAGTTACACGCCATTTTAACACGAACGGGAATTTTGTCGATTTTATAATGAATATTGAAAGTGATTTCAAAATCGAATATTTTAAAATGAATTCGAACTGAAATTAAATCGAAATGAATTCGAACTGAAATTGAATAAAAATGAATTCGAACTGAAATTGAATAGAAATGAATTCGAACTGAAATTGAATAGAAATGAATTCGAACTGAAATTGAATCGAAATGAATTCGAACTGAAATTGAATAAAAATGAATTCGAACTGAAATTGAATAGAAATGAATTCGAATTGAAATTGAATAGAAATGAATTCGAATTGAAATTGAATAAAAAATCGATTTGAATTGAAATCAATTTGAAATGAATTTAAAACGAATTAATAAGGAAAAATTCAATTTTGATTTGAATTTGATATGGGAGTTGAAATTGTTTTTGAAACGAATTTAAAACGATTTATAAAGTTCGTTTTAAAAAAAAATCGACAAAATATATATAATATATATATTATATTTATATAATGGCCTGAATAGAACGCGCCGTGCCGCGGTAGTTCGCGAATTTCGACCATTAACTTCGAATGGATATTACGGGAGATCCGACCGTCGGATCCTCCTAAAACCGGAACCGTTGGGTACGTATCGAAAAGAGATTTCTAATGAATATTATAGATTTGAAATCTAACGGTTGGATTTGGAATTATGTCCAAATCAAATTTGAAAAAGGTCGCTGTAAGTGCAGTTCGATGGCCGTTGATGGAAATCGACTGTACGGGCCTTGATAAAATTATTAAAATTAGTAATAATTTTTGTAAAATCATAAGAAATGATTTGGGAAGAATCGGGATGAAAAATTCCATATTTGAAAAGATAAAAGTAGATTTTTATCGAAATGAACTAGTTTTGAACTAGAATTATAATTCTATTTATTTTTAAAATAAATAAATTGGATTTGAAATGGTTTTGAAAATAACCAGAATTTCCAATAATTGAATTGTAATAGATTTGAATCGAAATTGTCTTTGGAGTATTTCGATGTTGGATTTCGTGATGATACACATATTGTTATGGGAATTTGAAAGATATATTAATATCGTTATTTCCAATACGATATTTGTTGGTCGTAGAATTTGATATTTAATATAAGCCGGTATATTTTCTATTTAGAGTCTTGTATTTAATATCAAGTGGGATTTGGGTTTGTTGAGAAACTGATTAAATCTTTTTATTTAGATTTATTGAAGTGTACCAATTAAATAATGTTTAATTGGAATTGAATTGGTATTAATTTTCGGGTTTATCGTGAACAGTGTTTTAAATAACACTCGTTCTTTAATCTGATAATTAATGGAATGTGATTTTGGGTTGTCATGAATGGTATCTTCAATAATAATGTTCTTAGACCCAAAGGAGTTAAGAAAATCAGAAACTAACTGGAGATTAGTTAAGTTGAATGGTTTCTGGGGTATTGATCTGATGTTGGTTTCGGCCTTCGGGGTTAATACTTAGGGAATTGCTCACTTGCTAATTTACGGTTATGGACTGATTGAAATGTGATGTGATTTTGGGGTTTATCGTGAACCGTGCTTTAAATGACACTGATTCTTTAACATAGTTAATGATTAAAACTAAGTGGAGTTTTAATGAATCTTTAATTAGATTGAAAATATCGAGAATGGAGTATCACCAGTTTTGCTCCAGGCGATAGTTAAATCTTTAATTAGATTTGAACGTGAAATGGTAATTTAATTTACCAATAACACCGTGGTGTTAGATATGAAGTATGACCAGTTTTACTTCATAGGATGAATAGGTTGGGATTGGGAAATAAAATAAATGATCACTTCGGTGTGGTTCGCTAATCCCGACTAGTTTGAATTGATATTCAAAAGAAGATTAAAGAATAAATTTAAAAGAATTTATCTTTGATAAAATTAATGGGAACCTTTCCCTAAGAAAGTGAAATTTAGAAACTAACTGTAGGTTAGCTAAGAAGAATGGTTTCCTGGGTATTGATCTGATGTTGGTTTCGGCCTTCGGGGTTAATGTTTGGGGAATAATTCTCTTGCTAATTTACGGTTAGTGACTGATGAATTGGAATGAGGCATATGTTGTGTTTGTGTAACACTTGTTTATTATATACGCGAGTTATTCAAAAAGACCGGGTTTATCCCATTCTGAATAACTGATTCGACAATTAGTCGAAGACGAAGACGGTGGTTGAAGACCGGAGGTCTTCACATCTTTGGATAATTATTGATGATCTTGATTGGGATGTACACCCAAGAGGAGGGAATCAGTTAGTGGTCGTCCAGACGTACTTGGAGATCGATGGATATGCGAGGTACAAGGTGCCTCCGGTTTCATTCAGACCTAGAACAGACTTGTAAATGGAGTGTGTGTCTGACATCGGATTTCATTCTGTGTGATTGATATCGGTTGCATGGAGTGGTTTGCCTGTGTGGCATACTAAGATGCAAAAGATCAAGGCTTCTGTTGAAAAGCAAAGTCTTGTGGTTGATGATCAAAGCACGACCTGTGTGGCGTAGCTTTGTGTAGCGTTAATTCGCGAGCCTCACACCCCAGTTGTGAACCAGAAACGGGAGAGGACATCAGGGAGGGTATGTGTTTCTTTCTAGCTAGAAGTGGCGTCAGTGGTTTTACACTCCCTAACGAGTTTGACTTATGTGGTTGTTGCTGTTGCGAGGCGCCTCGGATATATCGGTGACTATGTAAAGCCGATGGAGTCATTCGTTGGCTCATTTACGCCTCAAAGGGTGGGGAAACGCAGTGTTCAGGCATTTTAATCCACATCGGTGGACCGGCCCTGACGATCCAAAGGTCACTCGAGCTCTGACCTGAGGCTCGGGCTAGACAGTCTCGAATCAGTAGAGGACTATCTTTTGCCTCGGTTCAGAGACAGAAATCCAATTTCCAAATATGTGATTTTGCGGTTTTGATTGTAGAGCCTAGTATGGCGACATGATATATGGTACCATGCCGTCTATGATTGATACTTATGATTTGAAGTTGTTTTATACACTATGCACTTATAATAGTATCAAATGATTTGTTTTAAACGTACTAAGCATGTTTGGCTATTATAAGGGAAAACCCTATCCCCCGGCTTGCGTTGCATTGTGTGATAGGACCTAGGTCTTATAATAGCTTCATTGTTCTTTATTTAGCATTGCGCTGTTGTTTTATGCACTGGTATTCTTGGAAGGAAACCTATTCCGTGTTATACGGCGTGGTCCCTTGATTTACCGAACTTTAAAATAAAGATTAATAACTGTTTTAGTTCTCACACTAGTCCCATGACTGACCTGGAGTTTATTGTTTTAACCTAAACTCTGGGTGCCCTTATTTCGACACGGGCAGCTAGTAGTTTTGGTTTTGCAGATTTATATTCACAGGATCCTGATTTACAGCTGGAACGATACTCGGAAAGCTTTGTATCCGTGTATTACTTCTAGTTGTGTATTGTATTATTTTCCGCTGCTATGTAATGTATTGTAATCTTTGATATTTTTCTGATGTATGTTATTTGTTTATACTCTGTATATTCTTGTATTCTGATGAACTGTTGTAATAAACAATGAAATGCTCTTCTATCTGCGTTCTTTTGTGGCTCGTTCTCAACTCAATCCGTGATTTCCCGTAAGGGGGATTTCGGGTCGTTTCATTCCATAAGGGTTTAGAGTAACTATCCCAAAAATTATTCATGTTAAATCTTGCTTCAAATGGTGAAATTATACATATATAAATTGCTTGGAAAAATGGTGGAGAATGTTATGAGTTCTCAAATTGGATTCAGGGAGGCAATTTGCCTGAATTAAGGTGGAGCATGCAACGAAAATCCAAACGGTCTACTTGGGGACATTTGTGGTATTACAAGAAATCTTGATTTATTAATGATATGCATATTCAATGGAAGCATGCGCAATTAGATGATTAGAAGGTTGAATGAGTTTGCTTTTGGTGGAAGCACGTGAAGGATATCGTGTTGAGGAAGAGTGCTAAAGATATGCAGCACAATATTTGGTTTATTGATTAACTGACTAATTAATATTTTAGGAAATATTACATTTGATTTAAGAAGAGATAATTATGCATTTATTTCTCTCTCTGATCCTATTTTTAGGAAACAAATAAATAAATATATGGTTATATATATATATATATGTATATATATATATTTGACTAATTATGAGAGATATATCAGCAAATTTATCTCCATAATTCTATTGGTTGATAGTTGCTATAAATATGAATATTGTGAGAGTTATGTTATTGAGGATTGGGATTGATTCTCAATTTTCAAGGTTTTCTTGTAATCTTGTAGAATTAGTAATAAAGGTTTTATTTGGAGGAATTTGATTTTGTCATTATTTTTTCATCACTTCTTAACTTTTCTAAAATCTAATTATGTAGAAATCCTAGGAAAATCCCTAACGCAATTGTGTCTCATCTCATAGTTTATAGTTTAGCTACTACATTTTGTATTTTGATATTTGATTTTGTACCTCTGAAGATATGGAAGAGCTATACAAAGTTGTTTGCATAAGGAGAAACAACTAAGAAATGCTTGTCTACATATGAAAAATGTATTTTTATTCAGAAGTATTAAATAAAAAAATAAAACGTTTTTTCGGAATCATCACATATAAAAGGCAATTAAAATGATGTGCTTCCTATCTGTAGGGAGGAAAGGAACTCATATGTCCTAAAAATCTAGTAGTAAATATACCAATTTCTGAATTGTATTTGATATTAGTTATTTATGTACATAAACTTTCTTTTTGCAGTTTGAGATGAAATTCATAGAACATACATCACCGTTTGAACCATCAATAGCTATAGAGTTTGACTCTAGGCATGCGACCGGTTACAAATTATAAATTCACCCTTTATATGTGAACTTGTACTAAAAATGGTAATACTACATATTCAATAATAACATATGTTCGAGTGTAGATTAAATGTTTCTGTCAACATATAGATCACCTTCTAACAGTTGGATCTACACAAACTACATTTAGATTTTATGGTTATTTCATAATTTAGTTACATTTGTCTTACAGTAACAATATTCAACATCAATAATTTGGTTAAAATACTCATATGATAATCAGTGCTAGACCACTCATTAAAAGTTGTAGTCATACTTTGGGTCAATCTTGTATTTATATTTAAAAAAATCTTGTATATGCATGAATACATTAAGTAGTAACAAATGTTATTTGAAAGCCTATTTTTTTTTGTAATTATATATGTTTTGGCCTTCATCATTTGTTTACAATATTTTGCAGGGATTATCCCACTAATTATCAAGTAGCGAGGCGAATGGAGATAGATTTGGAAGGATTACTGTTGCTTCTTATAGAAAGGTTCATTCTGTTATGTAGACTTCTAGTAACAAATAACCTTATTATGATATGTACTTAAATCTGCAGACTCTGTGTTACAGGTGCAATTTGCATTTATGTAAGCCAATATTACTTGTTACAAATGTGATGAATTGACCATGTATTCCAATTTTATTGTGTTAATTATATTTTGGATGTTCTCCATTTTTTGTAAAATTTTATATATGCGTATTCTATTGAAATGTAATTTGGATGCATATACTATTGTGTGTGTAAAAGCATAGTTATATACTGTTCCATCTTCTGTATAACATTTGACAGATGCATAACTACAAAGGCATATTGTTTGGGATTATTTGGAATCCACTTTATAATTATAATTATACACAGCTTTCAGGGCGCTTTTTATGGCCTTTATTGAAGTATTTGAAACAATTTCCAATTTTCCTTTACATTCACTCTTGAATTTACATTCCCAAATTATCCAATGATAATTATTTTACCTTATTATAAACATCGTTTAAATTAAACCACTTTTTTCGTTATTAAACAAGTTATTAATCCCTAGCTCATTTGAAATTCAATTTCTATTTTGGAAAAATATTTTTTTCCTTTAAAATCTCAAAATCCATTCTTATGATTTTTTTTTCAATATCAATATTTAGGGCCGGTGCTATTCAAACACAAAAAAATCTATTAAAGAACATCTAACACAGGATATGTCACAATATATGAAAACAAACAGTGACAAATTTGAGGAATCTAATTGGATCCCTCCAACCTGTTTTTTGTGCATCCATAGATGTTAGACAACATAAATAATACCAATTCCACTTCAAGACAGAATATCAAGGTATAGAAGGTTATCCGCTATTATGCGAGGTGCATAGGGTCTCATCCGCTAAAATGTACGAGAATATCCAACTACCATCCTTAAATATAACTAATATATATAATATCAACGATTGATAATAATATATCGATTCATCCAAACAATCATCACATAGCATTCAATCATCACATATCAATTTTAAAATACGATTATAATATTATAAACTGGACAGAGTTTGTGAGTTTGCTCACATTGGTTATTAATCATTGAATAACAATTGATTGTCATTTAAAAGAATCGAGCACTTTATCTTATCATAATTTCCAACGAGCCCCAAATTTGCAATGTCCCGCATTTTTATCAGTTGTATTTGAATATTTAAATCAGTTTAAATATTGAATTCGTAATATAAGTGGATATATATATATTCTCTCTTGTTTACAAAGTTGAACATATAAAAATATATATTAAATATAATCGAGCCTGTAATATCGCGGCAGTTCGTAATATAACGTTCTGAACTTCAACTGAGTGTACAAGATTCGTTCTAAAGTAGATTTCTTTGAAATAAGAAACGTTGGAATCTATTGAACTATATTTTTCTAATGAAGGTGAAAAATCAAGATTTCGTCTCGTAGATTGTGAGTTATGTCCCAATCAAATTTCCAAATAGTCACTATAAAATCGTTTATCGACCATAACAGTTTATTTGAAATTATTGCATACTGGATTCGAATTTAGACAAGGTTCTTTTGAGACGTAGTGTTAATTTAATTTTTAGAATTTTACTGTAATTTTTAATTAACTAAATACGCAACTTTTTATTTGGAGTATTGTGCACCCTATATCAATATTTTGGGGTTTCAAAATATGAGTTAACCTACCGGTATTTTTATATTTTGGGATCATGGTACCTAGCTCGACATGTTCGTATTTTTATTTTTGTCCATACCAGTCTGTATGTTAACGAAGTTTTATATAATGAAGCACCGGAATGATGTAAAGTAAGCTTAAATAAACGTATGGTATTGTACTAAATCATCCTGAAGTAACATACAGGACACAAACTTTCTATCAAAGTATCCAAGCCAAGATATATAAATTAATAAAGACCAAATTTCATGAAACCGAATCAGCTAACTTTTATTCGCCTACTAAGCATGGTACACCATGTATATTCGATGCAACCTATGTTATAAGAATCAAATCTAATTTGAACAATATCCTCCCTATCTTCTCCTAGTCGTACTACTGTATATATCAATCAACCAGCAACTCTATCAAGAAAGAACGTGCAGACCTAGTGCATGATAGATCAAAATCAAGACAGCTCGTGTACACAACTAGTTTGAAAAATTATCCAACCTACTCTTAAATATTTCACGCAGAATAGAAGAAATAGGATGCCAGACCTATGCTTCGCCTCTAAGTAAATCGCGCATACCAAGGATTGTACCAGTCTACATCAACCCATTTCTTTTTATTCAGACTACACAAATGTTTTTCCCTCCACCGACAATAGCATCAGCAAACATAGGCTTTCCAATTACATCATGCGGCAAATCAGACACAACACCCTTCTAGCGAGGTCGAAATGAAAGAACAAAAAAAAAATTGACAAATCACAAATCCACGCGCAGGCATGAATATCAAATCAAAGTTCATTTCTTATATTGCACAGACCCATGTTCTTTCTCCCATCCTATTACTTCATGCCTAAGCTTCAGTTTAGGTAGCTGAGATCGCACATGGCCAGGATAGTGACAAATTGACAGCGATCCTATCTTCTTTTCTTTCTATATAAACACCTCCTAGCGTATATTTTTCTTTAGAGAATCATTCTTCAACAAAAATAAAAAAATAAGGGAAAAAGAAAACGCATGCCCTGCCATTAATAAAAACTTAAGTTTCATTCCCATTCTCTATCGTAAGTTGGACGACAGTGGGACTCGGCTATGGCTAGGGGGATTTCAGGCGGAGTTGGTATGGAGGACGACATGGCAGTTCAAAGTGGAGTCCAATTCTTCACAGTGGTTGCGGGTGTAGGGGAATGGTGAAGAGGCTATTGACGCATCAGTTGTGAAGAGTTTCACGAACACTGAGGTGGACGATCTCCTGTAGCGGGCTGTGATAGGAGGGAAGCTTGAAAGTGGCGTTGGTGTTCATTTAGAAGGAGTTGGGTGTGTGGGTATGCACGGTCGAGTTGTGCCATGCGTGTAAACTGACGTCACAAGAAGAAAAGGAGATCGGCAATGAAAAATAAAAACTGGAGTTTGCATTCGAATTTTACAAGGGTGGAGGACGAGATACTGTAGCGGTGTGGACTGAAACTGAAACAAGGGCTGATGAAAAAAAAGGAGAGAAAGCCTTGCGACTTGCGTTTGAAACATGGAGGAAGATGGATAGGGTTGATGAGGGCGACGGGTTATGTAATGATGCGGAAATGGAAATATGACTCAAAGCTACAGCGCGTTGTCCAAAGTCAGTAGGACCATGTGTGAGGGATTTATTTTTTACTTAGCAAATACTAAAGTTAGTTGATTAGACTAGTTTTGACGGTTGAAACTTTAACGTTAAGAGCACTTTTATATGGGATTCGTTAACCTGCTGTTTCCGACGCTATAACCGTGGTAACAAGTAATACATGTAAGTAATATTGTTTGATGCATTGGATTAAACGTAAAATACAGATAAATAGTTAAGGAAAGGGTTGAAATACGATTAACATGATGAAATAATTATATTTTATAGTGACACTAGTCAGCAAAATCAAAACATCGCGCTGTTATTGAATTGGCCATTAGTATATGCGTCAGTAAAGTAAAATATGTTTGTACGTTATCATAATACGACGAAACAGGAAAATGTTGGAACCACCTCGACAAATACTACCTATGAAGCGAATTTTAAATGATTCTAAGTTAGCTGGAATCCCCGACAAGATGAAGCGCCTAGTTGAACTATCGGAAATAAATCATTATTTAACGACTACCGACCAATGTGAGTAAATCTCACTAACTCAGCACAATTTATATTTTTATAAAATATCTTTAGAATTTATAAATGATGGTTGTTTGCTGTGTGTTGGCTATTTAGTTGAACTACTAGTTAATTTGTTGAAAATATAGATAACGATATAGATATAATCGTTAATCGAATGTTAATTCGGTTTATCTGAATATTTCATATTCGTGTTATTCATGTGATTAACATCTGTGGATGCAGGGAAACAGGCCAGAGGGATCCAACTGGATTCCTCAATATTTATTTTACTGTTTTTCATATATTGTGATATATGATGTGATATAGGATCTGTTGTTAATTTTGGGTGTTTGGATGATATTGGTCACTATTATATGGTATGTTAAATACCATAAGGAATACTGAAATGAAAAAAAGAGAATTTTTAAAGCGTATATTGAAATAAAATATTGATAGAAAATAAATAGACAATTTAAAAAGGAATTATTTATAAAATAAATAAAATATTAAAAGGAAATATTTGGAACCAAATAGGATTATAAAGAATTATTTGGGAAATGTATAGAATTATGAAAAAAGGATTATACAGGTACTAAGTTTAGACCCATGCTTCGCACACGGGTGTAACATGATATTGACTCAAAGTATATTTTAAATAGAAATCTGTTTTAAATAGATTAATGGAAGGATTAATTTATAAATGACATATATAAATTAAATAAAAATATTTATCTTTTGATAAATGAAATATATAAGTCGAACTTATATAGAAAAGGAGAAATCAGTTTTAACACCGATATTTTATGGAATATGAATTCAACATTTGTAAAGGGAAATTTAACTGAGATTTTAAGTGTTAGAAGCTAAAAGGAGATTTTGTACAAATAATTCTGTAAATAGAGATATAAATAGAAATTGAAAATAAGATATTGTTTTTAAATATGAACTCAAACTGAATAGATTATATAAAGAAAACATTATTCACATTCGATGTGAAAAATGGAAATAAGCAAAGGTTCTGCAAATAAAAACATGTGTAGAGGAAATTGGGTTTTGAAGCAGGAATTCAAATAGTAATGAAATTCCGAATGGTTAAGAAATAAAGAACTTGTTTTGAAAATGAAACAAGTGTTGTGATTTATAAACAAAGTTTGAACTAAAATATAATTATCAGTGGATAATTGAGAAGTTTTCAAATGATTAATAAAGTATATTTTCTAAATTTAGAAAATAAGAATTTACGAATATATATAAATGGAAAATGAATAAATTAATGATAAGTGAATATAAGAGATAAATGTTGAATCATGATTGATCGATAGAATTTCCATCTAGAAATAATATCGTTGTTTGCACACCTGTTTTTCTTTGATGTTAAATCACCGACTATTGGAGTTTTTGACCCTTTTTCCTTCGTCAATATGGAGAGACCAGGATTAGATTTCGTTATCTGAAAACCACTCTGTATGGACGTTAATTGTAACACCCCATGTCCGTTAGTGTCACTCACAAAGGGAATGCACTAAGTTTTGTGGAGCATTTGGGGTAAAAGATGCAGATAAATTACAAGACAGACAGAAATTAAATAGCGGAAAATAAAACTTTGCTTTATTGATAAAATAGTTTGTATAATGATTTCTTTACAATATCAGAGTATCATCTGTCTTACAAAATAAAGAAGTATAAAACAGCATTTATATTCCCCAATTTTAGCAAGAGCCAGCCATAGCATCTGAAAAGAGAATCCAAGCAAAACTTCGACAAATCTTCAAGCTGGGAAAGAGTGACAGTCCAACTAAATCTAAGCTATATTGTTCCCTCTTTACTACCTGGGGGGGGGGGACGGAAGAAAAGAACACGAAAGGAAAACAGAGTCACACATAAAGCCTGAGTAAGTTCTGTAACTTCTAGCATGTGAACATGGAAAAACAAAACGACATGAATCAACTGAATACGAGATAACACCATGATGATAGGGTTGGCAAGATGAGACAAGAGTAACACAAGATATACTAAGCTAAGATAAACTGGATATGCTCTAATACTTTCGCCGCTTTGCTATTTCCTTGTTATACAGATTTCTATTATCTCTGCACCACCTAACTAGTGTCCCAACTAGTAATGATAACGTGATCCCAATCCCTGTATTTTCCATTTCCTTCAGGCATACATTTATTATTTATTCCCTAGATCTAATCTAAGGTTATCTATCAAGTGCTATCTAGATTCAACTAGAGTTTACGCTATCTGCTGAACGCTTCTCGGATTCAGGGTTTATGCCACTTAGTCCAACTAGGGATTATGCTACCTGTCGAACGATGCCCCCAAGTCTAGGACACACTACCTAGAGTGGTATGTGTTCGTGTACTTCCCCACGCATGTATCGCGAATCGTTATCGCTTGTCTAGATGCACATGTCCTGTAATGTGCAGCCCGAGTCCTATGACAGGGCAAATCAAGGAATACAGAACTCAGTCGGGAGCTTTCATATATCTGCCGATGCAGATGCTAAGGTCTGTTTTTATTCCAGTGGCTATGGTCCCACTTGACCCCTCCCTCAACTAATGAAAGGCACACCTTGAAAAATGAGAACTATACGCAGGCCCCCGGTGCCCCACTATCCTATGGCCATCCTCACCCATAACTAGATAGCAAGTATATGGTCTTTTGGAGTTCTCCGCCTTTCCGCTTCACGTATCTCGATTGACTGAAGATGGATGGTAGACGACGAGTTGCTATCACAGGGCTACCGTTTTCTCGCCGAATCACGCTGGTCCATCCTAGTCTTTAGGTTGCCATATATTGCAACCAAGGCATACCCCTGGTTCTTCTAACGTAGACCTTAACCTCTGTGAGCCCAGGAGGATCATATGCAGCCTCACAGAGGGATACCAAGAGTACCCTCACGTCCCCTCGAAGTCTTGGGCTTCGTAACCCAATTCGTTGGAGCCTTCTCAGATGGACATTCGCTCCTTCCCGTGTTATACTAAGAATTACTACTTAGTTCTCTTTCCCGTCAATTTGGATTGGTTAAGTGTCATTAGTCAATTCAAGCTAACTTAACCCTCTTCATTTATCCTGATAAATTGGTTAAGTGTTATCAATAATTCATGTTGACTTAACCTTACCACAAACCAAGTTATATTAGTTAAGTATTTCTTATTACTTAACCCTACCCCTTCACCCTGTATTGGTTAAGCGTTCCTTTTTAACTTAATCTTGCCCGTCTATTTTAACTAACATGTTATTAATGGTTAAGTATTATCCCTTCATGTTTTAGACTTAACCCTATTCCTTTATTACAATCTGCTAGTTAAGTGTTCAAGTTTACTTAACCCTACGGTCTAGCCCAGCTAACATATCAAATTGGCTAAGTGTATTGAATTTTACTTAACCCCAACCTCTAGTCTAGTTAACATGTTAATTTGGCTAAGTGTATTAACTTTACTGAACCCCACCTTCTAGTCTAGTTAAGATGTTAATTTGGCTAAGTGTTTTCTTAGTTACTTAACCCCTACAAATCTTGTCTTTATACCATGTTAAGTTGGTTAAGTGTCGCTATGGACTTAGCCCTTCCCATTCTAGCTTAACTGCGTTAAGTTGGTTAAGTGTTCCTATGGACTTAACCCTTCCATTCTAGCTTAACTGTGTTAAGTGTCTGTATGAACCTAACCACCACCCATCGGTTATGTTATCATGTTGAATTGGTTAAGTGCCTTAGTTAACTTAACCCTACCATTCTTGTTCTAGCTTTAACTAAATAAATTAAAGCCGCGACCACTCACATTAGACAGATATTGTTCTGACTACTGGATGTGTCGGTTGGTTCCGGGCAGGTTTACATCGCAACTCAGTCTAACCTCGGGTTAGGCATATTCGAGTTTTCTAAGTTCAAAGGGATTTGATTAATTTTCAAATCAGGTTTTGAAAGTAACCATCCCGTCCGTCCGATCAGTTAAGGATAGCCAGGGAGAGCAGGAAACTTGTATTTTCCAAACCCAAGCCTAGACACTATCCTCTCTGTCACCCTAGAACTTTCTGGTGTGTTATTAAAAGAGATGTCGTTAATAAACCTTTAATTTGTCTAAATTCACATTTTCTTATTTAGGACAAATTCTATAAGTAAATCATTCCTAGTTTACTTATTTCCCAATTCCTCTTTTAATGTAAATTGTCAACATTTATTCTTATGGCCCATTTTCCCCTCTATATCACATATTTATGCCTTTTTGGTATGTAAACTATACCAAATTAAGTGTCACTAACCATGATTTTGCTAAACCTGACAAGTGCTCCCAATTGTGGCCAATTTCAAATTTATGCCAATATACTATCATACCAAATTAGCTAATCCAATTCTGATTTAACATTTTGATTACAGTTCATGTCAAACTAGACTTATCATTCTAGTTCACAATTCATGTAAATGCTAGATTTACAAGTCAATACTAGATTCAAAATACACATCCTATAATTCTTGTCAAATTTATCCAATTTGCATTTCTATGAACACGCCATAATACATGTTCCCAATTTATGCCAATTTCCAAGTTTATAACTACGTTTATAGTAAATTTCATATTTTGCCCAAATCGTATTCCCACCGTTTTTATAATCGTGATTCAATCTAGATTTTAGATAAATCTAGATTCGTAGAAAATAGTGAATGAACTAGAGATGCTATGAAAAAGATAGACATAACAACTGGCATAAAATGATAATTTACTAATTACAGACCTAACGAATTTCACTGAAATTGATCTAAAACATCGAAGGCCTATAGGTCTGAAAATCTTATGACATAAAAAGGGTTGAATAACGACGTAGGTTCAAGAGCATGGGTAGACCTAACTTAATAGGTAAATTCCCAAGATTTAAAACCAAAGAAAGCCAAGAACAGACAGAATAGAGACGTAGGTTCAAGAACATGGTAGACCTAAATTAATAGGTAAATTCCCAGGGTCTAAAACCAAAGAAAACCAAGAATAGACAGAATAGAAAATCAGGTTTAGACCCAATTTCACAGTCACAAAACTTAAGCAACACTTTCCTAGTCATGAATCATAGGTGTTTAGTCACAATTGTCCTTGTTATGTCATAGGCAATTGTTTATGTTTTCTAATCAAAGGCATAGGCTTGTGTTCATAGTCTAGGAAATAATTCTCATAGTCACAGTCGTAGGCAATGTTCATAGTCATAGGCAATGTTCATAGTCAAAGAGGCATATGGTTCTAAGATCCATAGTTTCATAGTTACGTTCTTATTTGTCCGTGAATCATGACAGTTCTTAATTAGGTCCAAAGAAACAGGCATTGATTCGAATAGAAAGAATTGGCATACTCTTTTATTCCTTTAATTTCATGTCACGAAAAGAGAAAACATTCAAATCTAAAAAGTAACCGACTTACAGAGATTATATTAGAATCGTAGAAAAACAGTCGTTGAATTCGTTTGAATCTTCACTTGAATCCTAACTTGACTTGGACCTCTTCTTGAAAGTCTTGAGGAACATCTCCTCGTCTTGATTTATTTTATATATTATTTTATTCACTTATTTATTTATTTTCTCAGAGGCAGCATAAGGATAGAAAAGAATTGTGAATAGAGAAGGAGACTAAGGCTGTTTATATAGTGTTAGGCAGACGAACCTAGGCAGAAAACGTGACCAAATACATCAGGACGAACCAGGTTCAGAAAGCTGGAAAAAACGGGGGGGTCGACCCCCAGGTCGACTACCCAGTCGACCTGGGTGCCTTGGGCGGGAAAATTCCCGCCCAGCCCAATCTGGGTCCGATTTTTGAATTTGAACTCGTTTTCTGACTTGTTTTGAAATTTGAACTTCGCCGAATCTTCCGGAGGCCATATCTTCCTCATACGGACTCCGATTTACGCAAACTCGTACTCGTTTCCATGCAGAATTTCGAGACAAACACAATGGCGCAGCCCGTTTCCCTTGATTTTGATTTTAAAATTTAATTCTGCCTTGATTTGTGAATCTTAGTGTTACAGAATTACGGGGTGTTACATTCTCCCCCACTTAAAAGGATTTCGTCCCTGAAATCTTCAAGTTAGGAAGAATGTGTCCTACCATCCAATCACCCATCTACTCAACCATTCAATCACAGGCACCCATTGTCCTTAAAAGATTTCTAATGCTTTCATGTTCATATGCATAGTGTGTGTATATGTCTTTATCTAATGCAAAATCAGGCGGTCTACTGATTCAGTTGACCTCCTTAATGCAAATCATGTCAGTGCCATGCGTCCAATCATGTATGCAAGCATCCCTAGTTATGTAAATACTACATGTGTGCATAGCCATTCATCCATATGCAACATCCATATGATAACATATCAGGCTCAACTTACAAACAAATACATTCCTGTAAATGCAATATGAAAGCGTCCGAACTGATCTAGTGCCTAATAAGTATGCATATGCACCCACGAGCAACCATTAGCAACCACTTGCAACCACCAACCATAACATGTTTCGAACACATGTTTACATCCATTGGCTTCTACCTAAGGATCGAAGATACGACCTAGAGGATATACTTTGGAAAGAGAGAAACAATTATGCGTAAAGCTCCTACCAAAGAAATCAAGGATGCGCCCTTAAGGAAAAGGGTATGATGCTAGTATCTAGCCTTCTTGAGATTTACTCCACTGTATCTTAACTAATTTAACTTCACGATTGTGAAGTTTCCGATCTCCATTTCCAAGATAAACAGATGTCAATCACGATACCAAGTGTATGTACTAAGATGATTAGAGGTCTCCCTCTTATCCGCCATGCCATAACTATAAGGGTCGAAAGGTCACTATGCACATTTTAGAGTGCCTGCCACAACTATTCATCCTTCACGCAAACCATCCTAGTCGAACTTGACATTCCTCAAGTACAAGCCCCAAAGGCCTAAACCAATATCAGACAAGCACCCAAGGAATATCTCCTTCGAATTTAGACGATCTACGTGAGATGATATAAGCAAACTCGATAGCTATTCTCAAATCCCTACTAACCAAAAATAAACTGGTCGGACCACCAATTGGATTTGAGACTCTAGTGGGATATTTCTACAATGCAAGTACTATGGTGCAAAGACTCAACTATGGAAGTGGATATGAACAAATGCGAAGCGCTAAAACCAAAGGAAAGAGTACGAACATCAAATCTAGATTCTTCCAACAGAACTTTACTACCTTTCCCCTAGGTACGCTTGGTGGTGAAAGTATGTACTTGCCCTTCTGAAAATCTTGTTCCTCGTTCTTGCCCTTGTCCTTAATTATATGCCCTATCATACCATAGTAAAGATACTTCCTCTTGTCTAAAATTCCTTCCTCCTTTGTGAGCTAAATCTACATCCATGAATTTCTCATCCTTGGGTTATGCTCCTTAGCCAAACTCCTCATCCCCTTCCGTGTGTAACCATGTTGACCAATCTCTCGAAAGCTGCCTCCATCGTACAGAAAACCCTATAAGCTTGAAAGAAAACTGGCCGTAGGTGAAATGGCTATGGCTATGGATAGAAGCCAGGCATGACTTCGCCCATCGATGAGGTTATCTCCCAGAAAGCTAGGAGCCCCAGAGACTCAAGAAAGAAGGAGACAAGAATTCAAACAGAGGAAGAGAAGATAATGCGTATGGCTTTTGGGGAATATGCCTTTAAAACAAATCTTTTCTCTTGAAAATGCTTCTTTTAAAATCGTTTTGAAAATAATTTTTCAAATCCTTTATCTGATCTGGTAACCTTCAGCTCTGATACCACATGTAACACCCCACGTCCGTTAGTGTCACTCACAAAGGGAATGCACTAAGTTCGGTGGAGCATTTAGGGTCAAAGATGCAGATAAATTACAAGACAGACAGAAATTAAACAGCGGAAAATAAAACTTTGCTTTATTGATAAAATAGTTTGTACAATGATTTCTTTACAATATCAGAGTATCATCTGTCTTACAAAATAAAGAAGCATAAAACAGCATTTTTATTCCCCAATTTTAGCAAGAGCCAGCCATAGCATCTGAAAAGAGAATCCAAGCAAAACTTCGACAAATCTTCAAGCTGGGAAAGAGTGACAGTCCAACTAAATCTGAGCTATACTATTCCCTCCTTTACTACCTGGGGGAGGGGGGGGACGGAAGAAAAGAAGACGAAAGGAAAACAGAGTCACACATAAAGCCTGAGTAAGTTCTGTAACTTCTAGCATGTGAACATGGAAAAACAAAACGACATGAATTAACTGAATACGAGATAACACCATGATGATAGGGTTGGAATGATGAGACAAGAGTAACACAAGATATACTAAGCTAAGATAAACTGGATATGCTCTAAAACTTTCGCCGCTTCGCTATTTCCTTGTTATACAGATTTCTATTATCTCTGCACCACCTAACTAGTGTCCCAACTAGTAATGATAATGTGATCCCAATCCCTGTATTTTCCATTTCCTTCAGGCATACATTTATTATTTATTCCCTAGATCTAATCTAGGGTTTTCTATCAAGTGCTATCTAGATTCAACTAGAGTTTACGCTATCTGCTGAACGCTTCTCGGATTCAGGGTTTATGCCACTTAGTCCAACTAGGGATTATGCTACCTGTCGAACGATGCCCCCAAGTCTAGGACACACTACCTAGAGTGGTATGTGTTCCTATACTTCCCCATGCATGTATCACGAATCGTTATTGCTTGTCTAGATGCATATGTCCTGTAATGTGCAGCCCGAGTCCTGTGACAGGGCAAATCAAGGAATACAGAACTCGGTCGGGATCTTTTAGATATCTGCCGATGCAGACGCTAAGGTCTGTTTTTATTCTAGTGGCTATGGTCCCACTTGACCCCTCCCTCAACTAACGAAAGGCACACCTTGAAAAATGAGAACTATATGCAGGCCCCCGGTGCCCCACTATCCTATGGCCATCCTCACCCATAACTAGATAGCAAGTATATGGTCTTTTGGAGTTCTCCGCCTTTCCGCTTCACGTATCTCGATTGACTGAAGATGGATGGAAGACGACGAGCTGTTATCACAGGGCTACCGTTTTCTCGCCGAATCACGTCGGTCCATCCTAGTCTTTAGGTTGCCATATATTGCAACCAAGGCATACCCCTGGTTCTTCTAACGCAGACCTTAACCTCTGTGAACCCAGGAGGATCATCTGCAGCCTCACAGAGGGATACCAAGAGTACCCTCACGTCCCCTCGAAGCCTCGGGCTTCGTAACCCAATTCGTTGGAGCCTTCTCAGACAGACATTCGATCCTTCCCGTGTTATACTAAGAATTACTACTTAGTTCTCTTTCCCGTCAATTTGGATTGGTTAAGTGTCATTAGTCAATTCAAGCTAACTTAACCCTCTTCATTTATCCTGATAAATTGGTTAAGTGTTATCAATAATTCATGTTGACTTAACCTTACCACAAACCAAGTTATATTGGTTAAGTATTTCTTATTACTTCACCCTACCCCTTCACCCTGTATTGGTTAAGTGTTCCTTTTTAACTTAACCTTGCCCGTCTGTTTTAACTAACATGTTATTAATGGTTAAGTATTATCCCTTCATGTTTTAGACTTAACCCTATTCCTTTATTACAATCTGCTAGTTAAGTGTTCAAATTTACTTAACCCTACGGTCTAGCCCAGCTAACATATCAAATTGGCTAAGTGTATTGAATTTTACTTAACCCCAACCTCTAGTCTAGTTAACACGTTAATTTTGCTAAGTGTATTAACTTTACTTAACCCCACCTTCTAGTCTAGTTAACATGTTAATTTGGCTAAGTGTTTTCTTAGTTACTTAACCCCTACAAATCTTGTCTTGTTACCATGTTAAGTTGGTTAAGTGTCGCTATGGACTTAGCCCTTCCCATTCTAGCTTAACTGCGTTAAGTTGGTTAAGTGTTCCTATGGACGTAACCCTTCCATTTTAGCTTAACTATGTTAAGTGTTTGTATGAACCTAACCCCCACCCATCGGTTTTGTTATCATGTTGAATTGGTTAAGTGCCTTAGTTAACTTAACCCTACCATTCTTGTTCTAGCTTTAACTAAATAAATTAAAGCCGCAACCACTCACATTAGACAGATATTGTTGCGACTACTGGATGTGCCGGTTGGTTCTGGGCAGGTTTACATCGCAACTCAGTCTAACCTCGGGTTAGGCATATTCGAGTTTTCTAAGTTCAAAGGGTTTTGATTAATTTTCAAATCAGGTTTTGAAAGTAACCATCCTGTCCGTCGGATCAGTTAGGGATAGCCAGGGAGAGCAGGAAACTTGTATTTTCCAAACCCAAGCCTAGACACTATCCTCTCTGTCACCCTAGAACTTTTTGGTGTGTTATTAAAAGAGATGTCGTTAATAAACCTTTAATTTGTCTAAATACACATTTTCTTATTTAGGACAAATTCTATAAGTAAATCATTCCTAGTTTACTTATTTCCCAATTCCTCTTTTAATGTAAATTGTCAACATTTATTCTTATGGCCTATTTTCCCCTCTATATCATATTTATGCCTTTTTGGTATGTAAACTATATCAAATTTATGCCAATATACTATCATACCAAATTAGCTAATCCAATTCTGATTTAACATTTTGATTACAGTTCATGTCAAACTAAACATATCATTCTAGTTCACAATTCATGTAAATGCTAGATTTACAAGTCAATATTAGATTCAAATTACACATCCTATAATTCTTGTCAAATTTATCCAATTTTCATTTCTATGAACACGCCATAATACATGTTCCCAATTTATGCCAATTTCCAAGTTTATAACTACGTTTATAGTAAATTTCATATTTTGCCCAAATCGTATTCCCACCGTTCGTATAATCGTGATTCAATCTAGATTTTAGATAAATCTAGATTCGTAGAAAATAGGGAATGAACAAGAGATGCTATGAAAAAGATAGACATAACAACTAGCATAAAATGATATTTTACTAATTACAGACCTAACGAATTTCACTGAAAATGATCTAAAACATCGAAGGCCTATAGGTCTGAAAATCTTATGACATAAAAAGGGTTGAATAACGACGTAGGTTCAAGAGCATGGGTAGACCTAACTTAATAGGTAAATTCCCAAGATCTAAAACCAAAGAAAGCCAAGAACAGACAGAATAGAGACGTAGGTTCAAGAACATGGGTAGACCTAACTTAATAGGTAAATTCCCAGGGTCTAAAACCAAAGAAAACCAAGAATAGACAGAATAGAAAATCAGGTTTAAACCCAATTTCACAGTCACAAAACTTAAGCAACACTTTCCTAGTCATGAATCATAGGTGTTTAGTCGCAATTGTCTTTGTTATGTCATAGGCAATTGTTTATGTTTTCTAATCAAAGGCATAGGCTTGTGTTCATAGTCTAGGAAATAATTCTCATAGTCACAGTCACACTCATAGGCAATGTTTTCTAGGAAATAATTCTCATAGTCACAGTCACACTCATAGGCAATGTTCATAGTCATAGGCAATGTTCATAGTCAAAAAGGTATATGGTTCTAAGGTCCATAGTTTCATAGTCACGGTCTTATTTGTCCTTGAATCATGACAGTTCTTAATTAGGTCCAAAGAAATAGGCACTGATTCGAATAGAAATAATTGGCATACTCTTTTATTCCTTTAATTTCATGTCACGAAAAGAGAAAACATTCAAATCTAAAAAGTAACCGACTTACAGAGATTGTATTAGATTCGTAGAAAAACAGTCGTTGAAGTCGTTTGAATCTTCACTTGAATCCTAACTTGACTTGGACCTCTTCTTGAAAGTCTTGAGCAGCATCTCCTCGTCTTGATTTATTTTATATATTATTTTATTCACTTATTTATTTATTTTCTCAGAGGCAGCATAAGGATAGAAAAGAATTGTGAATAGAGAAGGAGACCAAGGCTGTTTATATAGTGTTAGGCAGACGAACCTAGGCAGAAAACGTGACCAAATACATCAGGACGAACCAGGTTCAGAAAGCTGGAAAAAGCGGGGGAGGGGGGGGGGTGGACCCCCAGGTCGACTACCCAGTCGACCTGGGTGCCTTGGGCGGGAAAATTCCCGCCCAGCCCAACCTGGGTCCGATTTTTGAATTCGAACTCGTTTTCTGACCTGTTTTGAAATTTGAACTTCGCTGAATCTTCCAGAGGCCATATCTTCCTCATACGGTCTCCAATTTACGCAAACTCAGACTCCTTTCCATGCAGAATTCCGAAAAGAACGCAATGGCGCAGCCCGTTTCCCTTGATTTTGATTTTAAAATTTAATTCTGCCTTGATTTGTGAATCTTAGTGTTACAGAATTACGGGGTGTTACATTAATGTTACGATCAAATATGATGGAGATAATGAAGACGGAGTTATGCAAGGGCTATCCTGTTTACAGAATAGTGCCTTCATTTTGTCCAGTCCCAAGACAAATGTGAATGGACGAATGTCTTACAGAGTGTATCCAATGGATCACGTAAGTTGATCTCTTCAAACGTACTTACATTTTGTGGCAGAGGAATTCGTTTCTCCTTGATTTATACCCGTGGTATTTTTAGGGAAATCAATGTGTGATTTGGCGGGTATGACTATATGGCATTCAAAGTGAATGGTGGTCAGGTATATCAAAGATACGTTATGACCTCAAGCCTCATCAACCGGGAAATGACAGAAATCGGGCAGGCAACATGGCTAAGTGGGTCGCTCCCATTAGGGTGTATATCACCAATTTAGAGAAAATCCATTTCATTCTTTTATCTATTATCGATGCTGTCCCTTTTCGGGAAACGGTGGGTAACTCCCAACCGTTGGTGGTATACATACGATACACTCAAGCGAAATGAGTGGTCAGTCATGTGTGGACCGGGTTGCAAGATATTCTTGTTGAACCCAGTGTATTCGCCTCTAGAGATACACTATTGGCAGGTGGTCCCATACCTTGTCATAGTTGGAAATCCATTATCCAATAAGAGCCCGCGGTTTTTTATTGTATATTATATATGTGGAATGTGAGATGCAAGCGTTCTGCTAGATTGTTATTTACTTGTGATTAGACATTATTATAATATCAGAATAGTATTGATTTCCAAATGTTTTGGGTTATCATAATGTAAAAACCATCCGTGTTTATGTGTGGATTGGTCTTACTATTATCTTTTCTTTTGAAAAGTTAAACCAAATGATTTGAGTTTACTCACACCACTCCCATGACTGACCTAGAATTTATTTATTTTTTATTTTCCCTAAACTCTTGGGTGCCCAAATTTGTATGGGCAGTCAAGTAGTTCGGGTCTTTATAGATATATTTAGAGGTGCTTGAAGCAGGAGGCTTCCGGATTATATAGCTATTGTTATCTCTGGTGTGTGTAAGTTTTGTACTCTGATAATGTCATTATATTATATTGTTTTATTGCAAAGTTATGTTATATATATTATATTTTATTCGTTCCGTTGTGAGATTCGTGATTATTCTGATTGTGTTCTTCTTCTTCTATTCTAATTTTCTATCTTATCTATTCTCACCCTCTAACTTCTTTCTCTAAATGATCCGGTGTTTCGAGGTCTGATCAGTCGACATTGTATTTTATGTCGACTTTCAGGTTCGAAAATCTCTAGGCCATTACAGTGGTATCAGAGCTGAAGGTTAAGTGATTACCTTGGCTCTGTGACGTGACTCAATAGAGATGGGGATAGTAATGCCCTAGATTGAGTTGAGTGTATATGTACGAGTGAACGTAGTTGTAGATTTTATGAAAATTGTTTTATGTTGTGTAGATTTGTTGATTGAGTTGTTTATGAATTTTGGTCGATCAGAATGATCCACTGTATCGATAGGAATTTCTAAACACTCATGTACGATAAACTGACACGGTATGTTTTGAAAGAGGGTAAATGAAATAATTTTACCCAAAATATATTTTGATATAAAAGAAAGGTATAACTTGGAATTATTATCATATATTGGATGTGTTGGTTGATTATAATTGAAATGGTTATATAAATAACCAATTTGAGTTCATATAATTTAAAATCAGATGAATTAAATCTGAATTAAAATCAGAATTGGGATTAAAATCCCTAAAATTGAATAAGTATTTGTAAGTGGATTTGAGTTAAGTATAAGAAAATTTTAAAATCTTGGGAGATTTTAAATTGTTTACAAGTATCGTGAATGATATTTTGAAAAAGATTTCAAAATGAAAGTTTTTAAAATTTGAGTTTTGAAGTGATGTAGTATTGAACTCACTTCGATAGCTGGGAAATAACTCTGATGATGATGGCCACATCACCAGTGTCATTTTCGAGTTGCTAAGTGATGGATTACTACCAAAAATTTTGTTTTTGAATTGTTTTGGGAAAAGCAAGTTGTTTTGAAATTCAAGAAAAAAATATATATTTGATTTTTGGAAAGGCTAAGCTATTTGAAACTCTCACATAAAGATTGTTTAAAACAAATGCAAATTAAAGTAGAAATTTTTGAAATCAAGCTGGAAATGAATTGAAACCAATTAACTGTAAATTGAATTGGTATATCCAGTAGAATCAGATTTTGAATTATGAGATAGAATCTGAAATTGTATTGAATTGGTGTGTTAGGAGTTTGGAATCGAGAATGAAACTTGAGTTTGAAATGGTAATTGGCTTGTTTAAGCGAATAGCTGTGTTGAGGATAAATTGATCAGAGATTAATTGGGATGACTTTGGTATATGCTGAATTGGCAGCAGAATGAAAGGATTTATTGATTTTCCCGACAAAAAGGTACACGTTTATTTTTTTATGGATTTGATGATTTATGGGCCGATTTGAAAAGCCGCTTGGCTGTTTGATTTTCTTTTGGATTGGAGAAGGCGTAGAGAGGCGAGCTGGGGTTTGAACTATTGACTGGTACAAGGGAGGTGCGAAATTTTTCGAAAATTTTGGGTGTTTGAAAGTTTTCAGGATTTTAGAAAATTTTCGTTGATAAGAATTAATTAATATTTTAATTGAAATTAAATTGGTTCAGTTGAAAATAAGGTTGGTAAGCAAACAAATAAATTTGTACTAGTCAATAGGGTTTGTTCTCTACCTTAGCAATTTCGAGGACGAAATTATTTTAAGGAGGAAGGAATGTAACGTCCCGCATTTTTATCAGTTGTATTTGAATGTTTAAATTAGTTTAAATATTGAATTCGTAATATAAGTGGATTTATATATATATATATATTTCTTTTTTACAAAGTTGAACGTATAAAAATATATATTAAATATAATCGAGCCCGTAATATCGCGGCATTTCATAATATAACGTTCTGAACTTCAACTAAGTGTACAGGATTCGTTCTAAATTAGATTTCTTTGAAAAAAGAAACGTTGGAATCTGTTGAACTATATTTTTCTAATGGAGGTGAAAAATCGAGATTTCGTCTCGTAGATTGTGAGTTATGTCCAAATCAAATTTCCAAATAGTCGCTATAAAATCGTTTATCGACCATAACAGTTTATTTGAAATTACTGCATACTGGATTCGAATTTAGACAAGATTCCTTTGAGACATAGTGTTAATTTAATTTTTAGAATTTTACTGTAATTTTTAATTAATTAAATACGCAACCTTTTATTTCGAGTATTGTGCACCCTATATCAATATTTTGGGGTTTCAAAATATGAGTTAACCTACCGGTATTTTTATATTTTTGGGATCATGGTACCTAGCTCGACATGTTCGTATTTTTATTTTTGTCCGTACCAGTCTGTATGTGAACGAAGTTTTATATAATGAAGCACCAGAATGATATAAAGTAAGCTTAAATAAACGTATGGTATTGTTCTAAATCGTCCTGAAGTAACATACAGGACAGTAACATACAGGACACATACTTTCTATCGAAGTATCCAAGCCAAGATATACAAAATTAATAAAGACCAAACTTCATGAAACCGAATCAGCTAACTTTTATTTGCCTACTAAGCATGGTACACCATGTATATTCGATGCAACCTATGTTATAAGAATCAAATCTAATCTGAACAATATCCTCCCTATCTTCTCCTAGTCGTACTACTGTATATATCAATCAACCAGCAACTCTATCAAGAAAGAACGTGCAGACCTAGTGCATGATAGATCAAAATCAAGACAGCTCGTGTACACAGCTAGTTTGAAAAAATAGGCAACCTACTCTTAAGTGTTTCACGCAGAATAGAAAAAATGGGATGCCAGACCTATGCTTCGCCTCTAAGTAAATCGCTCATACCAAGGATTGTACCAGTCTACATCAACCCATTTCTTTTTATTCAAACTACACAAATGTCATTCCCTCCATCGACAATAGCATCAGCAAACATAGGCTCTCCAATTACATCATGCGGCAAATCAGACACAACACCTTTCCAGCGAGGTCAAAATGAAAGAACAAAAAAAATGACAAATCACAAATCTACGCAGGCATGAAAATCAAATCAAAGTTCATTTCTTATATTGCACAGACCCATGTTCTTTCTCCCATCCTATAACTTCATGCCTAAGCTTCAGTTTAGGTAGCTAAGATCGCACATGGCCAGGATAGTGACAGATTGACAGTGATCCTATCTTCTTTTCTTTTTATCTAAACACCTCCTAGCGTATATTTTTCTTCAGAGAATCATTCTTCAGCAAAAATAAAAAAAAGGAAAAAAAACGCAGGCCCTGCCATTAACAAAAACAAAAGTTTCATTCCCATTCTCTATCGTAAGCTGGACGACAGTGGGACTCGGCTATGGCGAGGGGGATTTCAGGCGAAGTTGGTATGGAGGACGACATGGCAGTTCAAAGTGGAGTCCAGTTCTTCACAGTGGTTGCGGGTGTAGGAGAATGGTGAAGAGGTTGTTGACGCATCAATTGTGAAGAGTTTCACGAACACTGAGGTGGACGATCTCTTGTAGCGGGCTGTGATAGGAGCGAAGTTTGAAAGTGGCGTTAATGTTCATTTGGAAGGAGTTGGGTGTGTGGGGTGTGCACGGTGGAGTTGTGCCATGCGTGTAGACTGACGTCACAAGAAGAAAAGGAGATCGGCAATGACAAATAAAAACTGGAGTTTGCATTCGAATTTTACAAAGGTGGAGGACGATATACTATAGCCGTGTGGACTAAAATTGAAACAAGGGCCGATGAAAAAAAAAGAGAAAGCCCTGCGACTTGCGTTCGAAACATGGAGGAAGATGGAGAGGGTTGATGAGGGTGACGAGTTATGTAATGATGAGGAAATGGAAACATGACTCAAAGCTACAGCGCATTGGCCAAAGTTAGTAGGACCATGGGTGAGGGATTTATGTTTTACTTAGCAAATACTTAAGTTAGTTGATTAGTCTAGTTTTAACGGTTGAAACTTTAACATTAAGAACACTTTTATATGGGATCTGTTAACCTGCTGTTTCCGACGCTATAATAGTGGTAACAAGTAATACATGTTAGTAATATTGTTTGATGCATTGGATTAAGCGTAGAATACAGATAAATAGTTAAGGAAAGGATTAAAATACGATTATCGTGATGAAATAATTATATTTTATTGTGACACTAGTCAGCAAAATCAAAACATCGCGCTGTTACTGAATTGGCCATTAGTCTATACGTCAGTAAAGTAAAACGTGTTCGTACGTTATCAGAATACGACGAAACAGGAATAGGTTGGAACCACCTCGACAAATACTACCTATGAAGCGAATTTTAAATAATTCTGAGTTAGCTGGAATCCCCGGCCAGATGAAGCGCCTGGTTGAACTATCGGAAATAAATCATTATTTAATGACTACCGACCAACATGAGTAAATCTCACTAACTCTGCTCAATTTATATTTTTATAAAATATTTTTAGAATTTATAAATGATGGTTGTTTGTTGTGTGTTGGCTGTTTAGTTGAACTACAAGTTAATTGGTTGAAAATATAGATAACGATATAGATATAAATCGTTAATCGAATGTTAATTTGGTTTATCAGAATATTTCATATTCGTGTTATTCATGTGATTAACATCTATGGATGCAGGGAAATAGGTCAGAGGGACCCAACTGGATTCCTCAATATTTATTTTACTGTTTTTTATATATTGTGATATATGATGTGATATAGGATCTATTGTTAATTTTGGGTGTTTGGATGATATTGATCACTGTTATATGGTATTTTAAATACCATAAGGAATACTGAAATGAAAAAAAGAGAATTTTTAAAGCGTATATTGAAATAAAATATTTGTAGAAAATAAATAGACAATTTAAAAAGGAATTATTTATAAAATAAGTAGAATATTAAAAAGGAAATATTTGGAACCAAATAGGATTATAAAGAATTATTTGGGAAATGTATAGAATTATGAAAAGAGGATTATACAGGTACTAAGTTTAGACCCGTGCTTCGCACACAGTTGTAACATGATATTGATTCAAAGTAGATTTTAAACAGAAATCTATTTTAAACAGATTAATGGAAGGATTAATTTATAAATGACATTTATAAACTAAATAAAAATATTTATCTTTATACAAATGAAATATATAAGTCAAACTTATATAGAAAAGGAGAAATCAGTTTTAAACCGATATTTTATGGAATATGAATTCAGCATCTGTAAAGGGAAATTTAAATGAGATTTTAAGTGTTAGAAGCTAAAAGGAGATTTTGTACAAATAATTCTTTAAATAGAGATATAAATAGAAATTGAAAATAAGATATTGTTTTTAAATATGAACTCAAACTGAATAGATTATATAAAGAAAACATTATTCACATTCGATGTGAAAAATGGAAATAAGCAAAGGTTCTGCAAATAAAAACATGTGTAGAGGAAATTGGGTTTTGTAGCAGGAATTCAAATAGTAATGAAATTCCGAATGGTTAAGAAATAAAGAACTTATTTTAAAAATGAAACAAGTGTTGTGATTTATAAACAAAGTTTGAACTAAAATATAAGTATCACTGGATAATTGAGATGTTTTCAAATGATTAATAAAGTATATTTTCTAAATTTAGAAAATAAGAATTTACGAATATAAATAAATGGAAAATGAATAAATTAATGATAAGTGAATATAAGAGATAAATGTTGAATGATGATTGATCAATAGAATTTCCATCTGGAAATATATCATTGTTTGCACACCTGTTTTTCTTTGATAGTTAAATCACCGACTATCGAAGTTTTAGACCCTTTTTCCGTCATCAATACGGAGAGACCAGGATCAGATTTCGTTATCTGAAAACCACTCTGTATGGACGTTAGTGTTGCGATCAAATATGATGGAGATAATGAAGACGGAGTTATGCAAGGGCTATCCTGTTTACAGAATAGTGCCTTCGTTTTGTCCAGTCCCAGGACAAACGTGAATTGACAAATGTCTGACAGAGTATATCCAACGGATCGCATAAGTTGATCTCTTCAAACGTACTTATGTTTGGTAGCATAGGAATTCGTTTCTCTTAGCTTTATACCCGTGGTATTTTTGGGGAAATCAATGTGTTATTTGGTGGGTATGACTATGTGGCATTCAAAGTGAATGGTGGTCAGGTATATCAAAGATACGTTATGACCTCAAGCCTCATCAACCGGGAAATGACAGAATTCGGGCAGGCAGCATGGCTAAGTGGGTCGCTCCCATTAGGGTGTATATCACCTATCTTGGGAAAATCCATTTCATTCTTTTATCTATTATCAATGCTGTCCCTTTTCGGGGAACGGTGGGTAGCTCCCAATCGTTGGTGGTATACATTCGATACACTCAAGCGCAATGAGTGGTCGGTCATGTGTGGGCCGGGTTGCAATATGTTCTTGTTGAACCCAGTGTATTCGCCTCTAGAGATACACTATCGGCAGGTGGTCCCATACCTTGTCATAGTTGGAAATCCATTATCCAATAAGAGCCCGCGGTTTTTGATTATATATTATATATGTGGAACGTGAGATGCAAGCGTTCTGCTAGATTGTTATTTACTCGTTATTAGACATTATTATAATATCATAATAGTATTGATTTCCAAATGTTTTGGGTTATCGTAAGGTAAAAACCATCCGTGTTTATGTGTGGATTGGTCTTACGATTATCTTTTCTTTTGAAAAGGATTTTGAAAAGTTAAACCAAATGATTTGAGTTTACTCACACCAGTTCCATGACTGACCCAGAATTTATTAATTTTTTGTTTTCCCTAAACTCTTGGGTGCCCAAATTTGTATGGGCAGTCAAGTAGTTCGGGTCTTTACAGATATATTTGGAGGAGCTTGAAGCAGGAGGCTTCAGGATTATATAGCTATTGTTATCTCTGCTGTGTGTAAGTGTTGTACTCTGATAATGTCATTATATTATATTGTTTTATTGCAATGTTATGTTATATATTATATTTTATTCGTTCCGCTGTGAGATTCGTGATTATTCTGATTGTGTTCTTCTTCTTCTATTATAATTTTCTATCTTATCTATTCTCACCCTCTAACTTCTTTCTCTAAATGATCCGGTATTTCGAGGTCTGATTACTCGACGTTGTGTTTTATGTCGACTTTCAGGTTTGAAAATCTCTGGATCGTTACAAAATTGCTCCAAACCAGTTCTATAGCATAGCCTGCGTTCATATGATCCAAACGGATCTTGTTTCGTCAGATTCTGATATTATATGAATGAGTTATTAATAATACAAGGTATAACTTGATTTAAATGTCATTAACTGTTAATTATATAATAATTATCTTAATACCATTTTAAAAACAATAATCCGCTCCTCATTTCTTCTTTTTCTTGTTTAATACGCACGCCTTTAGTGAAAACAAACCCACCACCATGCCTTTCTCTCTCCTCTAAACTCTTTCATCACTTCGTTAAATCAAAAACCGTCAACACTAGTGATCACCACTCCACAGAAACTTCTACCCCATCACCATTTGGACCAGCTCGCGACCTTTCTCCTCCGTGCTGCTCCATCACTATTCTTATACCCAAGCAGGTCGTGCGACATCTTTATGCACCATTTCCTTCAAAAAAATTCCAACATGCTCAAACCTTACCACAAATTCCATGGCAAGCCCAGAAACTAGCCTCACCCATTACCTTACCTCAAAACCCGTGCCCTAGGCATGCTGTTCTACAGTGTTGCAAAAACTTTCCATATCGAACTGGTTAAATCCCACACAAAAATGAAGAGAATCCTCTTATGATTCCAAAAATATATGTTTTATGATTTGTAGGATTTTATTTGAATTGATGTTGAAATTTTTATTTCTATTAACGTGGTTAGGAATTTCTTTTGGGCGCAACGAAGGATGCATGTGTTTATATATAGGCAAAGTAAGGGTAAATGGACAACGTAAGGTGGCTGCGGAATTGGGTAGGTCGACTGGAAAAGATAGGTATTAAATTTGATTTGATTTTTTTATTTGATTTTGAAAATAATAAACTTTAATATGATTTAATTTTAAAAAGATATGATTTGATTACGATTTCATTTCACGGAGACTTTTATTTTAATTAAAAAGATATCGATTTGATTTTGATTCAATTTATATACATATAATATACAAATGTAACTTACGCACTAACACACTCAAATGACCACATATAAACCCCGATCGCGATGAAAACTGTAATCTTAAAATAATTTAATATTTTAGACAAAATGGAAATGGTTTCGTTGAATTCCAAGTCCAAAATAAATTGCATACGATCACAAAATAAATTCAACTGATGCGAAACTTAAAATTTTACAATAATTAATCAGTACGGATTCAATAAACTTAGTTTTGTTGAAATCAACATCGTTTAAAAGTTGGTTATTTTTAAATTCCATATTAAATTTATATAATATAAATCAATTTAAAAAAATTCAATTTAATAATGATTCCATAGCAACTTTCTGAAAATTTGATTTGGACATAACTCACAATATTCTAGACAAAATCTCACATTTTCACTTGTATTAGAAAACTATAGTTCCATAGTTTCGAATATTTCTTGTTTCATAGAAATCCAAGTTATAATGAATCATATACACTTAGTTGAAGTTCAAAATGTAAAACTACAAACTACCATGTCGTTGCGAGCAAATTTTTAATTAATATAAATTTGTACGTTCAAACTTCGTTTAATTAATAAATTATATATATGAAGTCATTTAAATTACCAATTCAACATTAAAAACAAATTTAAATGTTCGAAATTTAATGCTTAAAAATTTGGGTTGTTATATTCCTCCCCCTTTAAGAGAACTTCGTCCTTGAAATTACAAAGCAGTAAGGATGTTATAACTCTCCCAACTTCTCTCAACCCACTTGGTTGAGATTTTACACTTCATATCTTCTCAACTTAGTTCTTTATAGAACTTTTAATTATCTTACCTATGCTCAATTTTCCATGATTCATTTCAATTAACCTATCCACTACTTTTGGACAATCCATCATCACATTCTCATCTTCAATCCATATGCTCTCCTACATATTTCCACGTCTATTGAAATTGATTTTAAATCAATTTCTCAGCTTCATTATTTACTGTACATTTTATTAACCACATCTAGTTTTGCAATTTATTATACGATCAACAAGTTAATTTCTAACTATCAAAATTTCTTAGAAAATTTCTTACTTTTTAAATTTTCGGAAAATTTGGCAAGCGTCTCCTTTACATGGCTCAATCGGTATAACTACAACTCACTTCTCTAGGCCTTTTCCAGTCTAAAAGAAAATCAAAAAGCCAAATGGCTTGCCAAATCGGCTCGTATATCTCATACTGAGTTAAATATGCACCTTTTGTCAAGCATACCACTCTATCTTTTCCATTAGTTGTGAATTCAGCATATACAAATGTATTCCCAATTGATCTCCAATGAATTCATCCTCAACACAATTATTCACTTATACCTAAGCCAAACTGCATTTCTCAATTTCAAACTATTAACTTACCAATCGAATATACTTAACCAAGTTAAGTTACATTCCCAAATATTCTATTTACTCATTAATTCCTTGAATCAGTTATCCTCATCTCAAAATTCAAAATTTTATCTTTATTTTTCAAAAATCAATCTATTTAATGCACGTGAGTTCATATTTAGCTAATATCTTAAGATCCAGATTTTTAATTCACTTAAAATTCTTTAATTTTTAACTTATGTTTAATTCAACCAATCTCTTCCAGTGAGGTTTTTAGTAACTTTGCTTTTCTAAAAGCAAACTTTCCCTTTCAGGATTCAAAAATATGATTTCCCAAAACAATATCTTTGGTAGTAATCTGTCACTTAGAAACTTGAAAATGAACACTGTTGATGCCACGGTTCATCATCTGGGTTATTTTCCAACGACTGAAGAGAGTTCAGCAATATATCATTTTCAAAACCATTTTTAACCACTTCCATTTGGAAATTATTTTAAAATATCTTTTACAATGTTTGGTAAACATTTCCAAATCTCCCAGGATCTTAAAATTTCCAAATATTTAATCCAAAATTAATTTTTAAACACTTTTCCAAGTTTCTGGAATTTTATTTCCAATTCTGGTGTAAATCTATATTTAGTTCATTTCATAGCTCTTATACGAATTTTATTTGGTTATATACATAACCATCTCAAAATTTATAATACCATTTGATTATAATAATAACCAACATATCTAATATACTATAATAATCTCAAGATATATATTTTCTTTATATCTAAGTATACATTGGGTAAAACTGTTTTATTTACCCTCTTTCATAACATATTATGTCGATTTATCATATTCAAGTGTTTAGAAACCTCTATCAACATTGTGGTCCTCTACCGTCGATAAGTATTCAAAAGCCACTCAACCAATAAATCCCCACAATATAAAACCCTTTTTGTGCAATCTTCAAATACGCTCTCTTGTATACATACACTCAATCTAAGGTATAACTAACCCCGTCTCTAATGAGTTACACCACAGAGCCAAAGTTATCACTCAACCTTAAGCTCTGATACCACTGTAACGGCCTAACGAGTTCCCGATCCTGATTATCGACACAAACACCGTGTTGACTAACCAAGCACCAAAAATTTACCAGATAATTAATAAAAAGAAGTTAGAGGGTGAGAAATAGGAGGAAGGAAAAATTAGAATAGAAGAAAAAAATATCACAATATCACAAACAAAAATCAAACATAATCTCATAGAGGAATAAAAAAATATATTATATAACATAACTTTTTGAATTGCAAATCTATAATGTATACACATACCATCATTAGATTACAACACAACAGAAATAAAAAGTAGCTATCTAACTGTTGAAACCTCATGCTCCATGCTCCTCCAAGTATATTTGTAAACTCCCGACTACTTGACTGTCCGTATAAATTTGGGCACCCAAGAGTATAGGGTAAAAAACAAAACAAACTCTAGGTGTGTAACACGCCACATTTTTTAAATAAAATAAAATTTGAAGAGATTCCAGAATATGGTCCACCCGTGGCAATTTTTTGGTCAGTTTAGACCTATGAATCATAGATAACAGATTTAAGACGAAAGAGATACCTTTAAATGAAATATTACAATAAACATGAAAATAAGGTATAAGAAAAGAATAATGACCACCAGTGTTTTTATTCTTGTTAACAAAAGCCTATGTATCCCAGTTGGCAATAGCATGTGACTTTCAAGAGAGTGGCGCAAGTTCGATTCCCGCGGGCACCATATTTTTATTTTCGAGGAACGGCTGAAATAATATATGTTCTAAAAGGAAAATAGGTATACATGCACATATAAGGTAAATTATACGTATATGTAAGTACAAATATATATATATACACACATGCATATGTTAATATATGCATATATATAAGTGCAAATATATATATACACATAAACAGAAGAGAAGTTCAAAATAAACCTACAATCAATGAAAATGGTAGAATTAAATGACAGCATAACGTCGTTTGAATTTTGAAAACGAAATAAAAGTTACGCATAAATATATACGTGTAAATTGGGAATAAGAGGTTTTGTATACATATAAGAATGTAAATATAATATTTAAGTAAATCAATGAAAGTATAACGGGATACTAATCAAACATTTATAGAAAAAACGTTAAATACAACACTTAGACCCTTATGGGTCGACCCAAACTGTGTCTGGGACGACCTGTAGGTTGACCCGTGAGGGCTGCGTCGACCCATGGGGGATGGGTCGAACCACCCTTGATCTGGGAAGGTTCATTCGATGAATCTGGATTGTTTTTCAAACCACATTCGTTGCTGACTCGGCGTTATGTGTACAAGATCGTATCCACTTTCTTGAACACCTTTAAATATGCTAGCAGAGCCTAGCCTAAATCTCATATTTTCTGAAAGCTGTCTAAACTCTACTGTTCTTCCTCCTCCTCATATCCCTTTAAAAAATAGAATAATTAGTCTTAGGAAATTATGATTCAAGATCTAGAGGAAAGGAATGTATATTTACAAATGGTTGTTCATAATTTTGATCGAAGTGAGGTAAATTCTTGGATCTGGTTAAATTAAATTTCTATTCTTTTTCCCCTTTTCTTTTAGTGAGAGAATTGCGAATCCTTAGTTATTTAGATTCTAGATTCAGTTAGAGAGCCACAGAATGCTAGGTCTAGACCAGATTCATGAATTGGAAAGCTATTAGGTAAGTGGATTTAAGTTACACCTTTTAATAACGGTATATCTATAGTATGGCATTCCCCTTTAATATGTATAATTAATCTGTTGAAATGTTCAACCTACTATAATCTGCCGAAATGATTAATCTACTAAAAGGAAAACCTATTGAAATGATTAACCTGCTGAAATCTATTGAAATTAGTACTGTTGTAATTAAAACTGAATTGTATCCTTCGTTTAAATGATGAAACTTCTACAGTATTGAAATCTTGAAACCTGAACTGAGATCATTTCTGCTGTATAAAGCGTATTTCCATTAATCATCTGTCTGAGTTGGAATTTACTGTAAATGCTATAATTATGGAATTTACAATGAACATGAATATTTAAGAATATTATTATGCATAAAGATTGTAAATAGAATTACTGTAAAATTTAGAAGAATGAATATGCCTAAATTTACAGTAAATAGAAAATTGTAACCGCACTTAAACATGAGGTTAAATTCAACTTGTGTAGAAGTCTACCCAGATCCGCCCAGCAAATCCAAGTTCCACAAGTGGTTAATTTAATGTGAGGGGTCTGGTGCGTAAACATACATATAATGGTTCTAAGACATGAGGTTAACTTCAACTTGTGGTAGAAGTCTACCCGGAACCTCCCAGCAAATCCGACATCCACGAGTGGTCAATTTAATGTGAGGGGTCTGGTGCAATAACATACATGAATATACGTACATAACTGGAAAGAATTAAATGGCATTAATTTTAATTAATTGAAATGAATGAATCCTACAACAGCAAAAGAATTGGAATGAACGGGGAATGATAATAACCTATTATAAATAAACCTAAAGAGGAAAAGGAAAGATAATATGTAGGCTTGTCCTAGGGACAAGTGAAAATTATAACTTAGGTTATAATAGACGGTAGAGAAAATGAGATAACTTATGTAATGAGATAAATTTTACTAAATTATAAATTAAGTAATCTGTAAATCTGGAAACTTGAAAACTGCTATTTGTAATAAGTAGAGAAAAGAAGGGAAAACTTAAGATATGCAATAAGTCGTAATTAAGTATTCATTAAATAATATGTAAACCTCATAATCTGAATCCTGCTGATAAGAAGAACACATTATTAAAAACCTGAGAATCTGAAATCTGCTGATAAGAATAACATGTTAAAGGCTTATTAATGAACTTAAATGGGGTAAGTTATATAACTGAAATTAATAAGCACGAAGAAGTTGGTAACATGAATAAGAAGTTAATATGAGCTGAAATAACCAATTTAACTAGAAGTCTAATGAGGTAGAGTAAGCGCGTAATTAGACGTTTGGACATAAGGCCTAATGACATGTTAACCTGAGGCGCTTGGACCAGTTTGTATGTCCAAAAGTGAAGAACCCAACGGGGTAGATAATCATGGTGTCATGAGACACGAGGGGAGCGCACGTCCGTCTGACTAATCTGCCTGTTCTTCGTATTGTTCTGCTGGTATTCTACTGGCTTTGAAGGACTGGAAGAGGAAGCATGCGGTTTCCTGGGACGTGAAGGGTACTCCTGGTAGTCCTCTGTACGGTGGTAGTGTTTATGCCATGCTCGCAGAAGTTGGGTCTGCGCGTTACTACCCGGTGAGTATACCTTGATTGCCACCATAATGGGCATTCAGAGGGCTGTAGGGTAGCTTAGGTGATTCGACGAATCTGGTGCCTTGTAACTATGTGAGTTACGGCCATCTCATCTGTTTGCCTTAGGCGCGTCTAACCAACTGATTATTTGTAATAGTCGGATACTGGTCATCGACATTTAGCGCGATGTGGAATGGCGGAGATCTAAACAAAAAGACCATTGACCTTGTACTATTGATGCTTTGGTTGCGGGACACGCCAATTTGGATGTAGATTTTTGTCAGGGGAATGACACTAGCTCTCATATCAGTTAGCCTTTCACTAGTTGAGGGAGGGGTAAGGTGGGACCATAGCCACCGTGAAAATGTAGACCATAGCATCTATGTATACATAAATCAGAAAAGGATCCCGACTGATTTTTGTGTATCTGATATAGGCCTGTTACGGAACTCGATGCACAGTAGATAATACGTGCGGACATATTCTTACCATTTTCGGATGCTTATCATCGAGGTTGAGGCATCGAGTACGATTAATGATACATACGTGAGAAAGTCTGGATACATGCATGTTTGCTCTAGGTGGTGTATCGTAGACTCTAGGGCGTGATGGAATCTGATTCGATAGAATGTTTCAAAGGTGGTGGTCCATACGCTTACGTAACATGGCGATGATGGGTCTATTCGTAACATGTGTTGTTATATTGGGATCTGTACGTCTCTATGACGTAGGCTAAGGGACTGTGTATATTTCTGTGGTGTTACGACGGAGACCATGCAAGTGGGATACCAGGGGGTGTACCTTAATAATTAGGGGTAGCTACATATATATGTTATATTAGGTTAATTTTCTAGGTAGTAGATGGATACGATGTATGTGTAAGCCTTTAGTGCTATAAACACAAGTAACCTAATAAATAAGAAAATGTAACTGGAAGTTATATGTAGGGTTATCCAAAATGTGTAGTTTAAATCCAGTCATCAAAACTTGTGTTCTGACCCCCTCCTCATAACATACTCGCAATTTAGATTTGTGGCTGAGATATGATAGCTTTGGATACTGGTTAGGCAGTATTATTATTTGGGTAAGGCTATATTTTGATTATATTATATATTATTCCATTCCTCTATGAGATGCTTTCTGAGCTCTAATATGTTTATTATCTCTGGCTTTTCTGCAGAATATTAGATGAACCAACACAAGTTTCGATAGATTAGAATTAAAAAAAAATCGGTCTGTCCGAATTCGGGTTGTTACATCGGGTATTAGAGCCTAGGTTTAGGATTCCTGTATAGATAGTGAGTGAATGTATTTGTATTTTTTCTAAAAATAAATATTATATATATACACACCTAGGTCCATAGAGGAATCCACTATATAGAGAAAGCATAACATGGTAAAAGTTTGGATATCTGTTTTGTACACTAAAGGAATGAACATGGAAATCTGAGACCCTTAGGTAAGTTGGGTGGGAAGTGTACAATGTACTTTATATGGAAGAAAGGTGAATCCCATATGTTAGTATTTCAGGTTAGTGGGTTTGGCAGTAAAACCTTATAAATTGGAAAAGGTTAAAAAGATAAAAATGGATTAGGAATATATATAGTTGAGAGATTTGGCTTTGTGGGAGTGTCCATGAAAGCCAAGGTAAGTTGGAAACCCATTTTGAGTTTAACCCCATTATTAACTTTTAAGAACTTTAAATTGTAAAAGCTTTTGGAAGATGGTTTATGGTGTTTTCAAGTTTTCATCTTAAAAGCTACAGTTTTAAAATATGTAAAGAACATATTTGACAAAGTACGTATTGAGTTTTGAAGTCAAATGGGTTATATTTTGGAAATAGTAATTTCTTGTGAAAATTTTGTGTAAAATAAAATTCTCTCAGTAAAAGGTGCACATTATAGAGCATGTATAGCTTGCTAGTTTTTATGTTACATTGAATGAAAGGATTAAAAAAGCAAAACATAGAAAATGTTGCACATTGTTGAAAAATGGAATTTTCTATAAAGAAAGTTTTGAAATCTCTATTCTTTCGACAATCATTTTTTATAATTGTTTTAGCATAAAATTTTGTTGGGTAGACAAAATAAGTTGTAGAAATTAAGAATAGAGTAGATGTTTGCACCTAGTTGTATGTAACTGAACTAACATTGTAAGTAAGAATAGTTGTCCTTGCCTACTCCAATTTTTGTGATATGAAAAAAAAACTGATTTGCATTTTTTTGAGATGACATGTTTATGGTTTGGCAAAAATAAGTTTTGATGAGGAAAATAAAGTTTTAACACTTTTAACTTTTTGAAGGAAAGTAGAATGAGGAAGCCAAACCGCGTTTTTAAATCATGGAGTATGTAAGGATTAAGGCCTAGGGAAGACCAGGAAAGTTCATGAGGTTATGGAGTAGATAACGAGAATTATTTTGGAATAATGGTAAGTTCACATTGAATGCGTAAGCATTGAAAAGCCTAGCGTGTTGCTTGGAAACGGTTGTTAGTACACAGCCAGGACTAGCAGTGACTACTAGATAGTGAAGGGCAAGTAAGTGTTTAGATCATGTTGTTAATTTCCCTATTGGGGGTAAAACCCATTATTACATTTCTGTTGGGATCATTCTATTATTTTGTTCCTGTTGGGTAGTTAGAGTAACGCCTAAATGTAACAACCCGGAAAATCTGAACCAATTTAAAAATTTTGATTTGGCTATTTTAGTGGATTTTGAATATTTAAAATAAATTATTTTAAATAATAATGAACAAAAGTCTATTTGAAACGATGTTGGAAAATAAATATATTTATTTTAGTTATAAAACAAAGCCTGAAACGGCACGGCAGTTTGAAAATTTGAATTCGAACTTTGACTGACTGTACAGGATGTAAAATAAAACGGATTTTAGTGAAACCAAAAATATTTAAATCTGTTTATGAATATCTTTCTAACGAATCTGAAAAATCGAAATTTCATTGTGGGACTCAAAAGTTATGGCCAAATGAATTTTCAGAAAGGTCGCTATGGAGTTTATATAGCCCTTGAAAATAGACATTTTGCAAACGACCTCCGTTTTCGACGAAACCACTTTTTTTGGATCTGGAATGCCAAATTATTTCTAGATTCCAAATTCCATAATTTTTGGAGTTAATATGTGAGTGTGGCAAAGGAAAATGTGTTTGGTAAATTTCAGCTAATTTGGATCGACCAGAAAATGGCCATTTTTCAAACGGTCTCCAAATTTGACGAAACTAGTTTTGTTAGGACCGTACGTCAATACGAAGCTAGATATAATTTTTCTGGAATTTTTAGAATCAGTATGTGGCCCCGGCAAATTGAAATGTACGTTCAAATTCATATTTGAATGTTTTATATATTAATTTGAAGAAAAGCTGACTAAAACAGTCGAATGGGCCAATGAAACACATTCCATTGTGTCCAGAATGGGGGTATTTAGCTAGGGTTGGCAATCGTTGGGTTTGAATTGGTGTTCGTATTAGAAAAAACTATATTTGAATTTAATATAAATTCTGGCAAATGAAATATTTCCTTTTATTATTTAATTTTCTAAAAAACATCGTGAAACCTCCGTGACCTACAGCGAACGACGGCAGCTATCACTGTTTCCTTCTCTCTTCAATTTCTCTTAAATCATTCAACGAAATGGATCGGTTCTTTGGAGAAATTTGAAGAGGACCTCGAGAGCTTTAAATCCATCCCGGTCTCAAATTTTATCGTGGAGTATTGGAGAGGAATCAGCCTCTCAAATTCCGACCGTTGGCTCCCCGATTCCTCCTCAGAACTGCCGTCAAGTTGCGGGTGACCACCACCGCCGGGTGCGCCATTCTAAGCCCCTCCACGCTGCGCAACCTGATCGGCCTCACGTGCTTCGGATTGGAAGAAAAAGCCAGGCCTAGATTTGAACAAAACTGAGAGGTAACGGATGTATATATTTTAAACTATATACAACACTTTAAAGCGCTACGAATTTTGATTTCATGGTAAAAATCATATCTTTTTGCTATCTTGTCGAAATCCAGTGAAACGAGAGATATTGGACTCATGTGGATGTCTTCTACATTCTAGAAGAGACCGGTTATTTTTCTGAGCTTCCTACAATTTTTGAAGGAGTTGAACCCAATGTGAGATTTCTGAATTATAAATGATATGGAATGACGAAGTATAAATTATATAATCGATGTATAAGTTATATAAGCATTGTACACCTCATGTGTAAGCGTTGTATAAGTTGTATGTGCGATGTATAAGTTATATATGTGTTGTAAAAATCATATATGCATTGAATGGAATTGAAATGAATTGAGATGAAATCAAAATATATTTATATACGTATATATATATATATATATATATGTGTGTGTGTGTGTATGTATGTATACTCCCCTCATCCATAGACCATGGACGATATATATTGGTTGTGATTGTTTGGATTTGGTTGATGTGAAATTTGGTGAATACTACGAATGGTTTATTTGATATGATTGACTGTGGTTGAAATCCCAATAGGATTAGTTTATGGGAAAATTCGTTTGCGTACGAACTAGATTATTGAAATCCCCATTGTCAAAAGCTGCGAGGCTTTAAGGTAGTGCGAGGAGCCATACTCGGGATGGTGCTGGTTTTGACTACCCTACCGTTATGCTGCCGAAATTTTCTGAAATATTCCTGTGTTTGATTTATATTCATGCATTGAAATATATTCATGTGTTGGGAAAATCTTCATATGACGAATAAAATGTTTGAAAGATAAAAATTACATTTTTATCATGTAGATGAAGTAAATAAAATATTCATGTTTGAAATAAATTGTTTTAACAATAAAAATCACATTTTTATAATATATACGAATTGCTAAAATCTTCATTTTTGAAATAAATTGTTTTAACAATAAAAATCACATTTTTATAATATAAACAAAGCGTTAAAAATAACCTTGTTTGAAATAAATTGTTTTAACAATAAAAATCACATTTTTATAATATATACGAAATGTTAAAAATATTCAGGTTTGAAATAAATTGTTTTAATAATAAAAATCACATTTTTATAATATATACAAAGTGTTAAAAATAACCATGTTTGAAATAAATTGTTTTAACAATAAAAATCACATTTTTATAATATATACTAAATGTTAAAAATATTCAGGTTTGAAATAAATTGTTTTAACAATAAAAATCACATTTTCACTATATATACATGAAGTGTTAAAAATAGTCATGTGTTGAAACAGATAGTTGTTGGATAAAAATATTATTTTTATCACATATATGAAAGAAATGGTTTGGAAATCGAAGAATGAATTATATATATAATTAACATAAATCGAATAAAGAAGCTGCAGTTCGTATTTTGAAACCGTGATTTCAAATGAGTGTACCGGGAGATCCGACCATTGGATTTTCCCGAAACCGAAACCGTTGGGTTCGCTTTGGAAATATCTTTCCAACGATACCAACTTTGCAAAGATCCAACGGTTTTACTGTCTGGAATGTTTAATTCAAATCTGAATGAAAACAGCGTCAGAATGGATTATATATATAAATATAAATAAATTAAATCGAATAACGACGCTGCAGTTCGTATTTTGAAATCGTAACTTTAAATGATTGTACCGGGAGATCCGACCATCGGATTTTCCAAAAAACTGGAACCGTTGGGTCCTCTTTGAAAAGATCTTTCCAATGATATAAAATTTGTAAAGATCCAACGGTTAGATTTTCATATATGTGTAAATCAAATCTGGAGAAAAACAGCGCCATGGCCGCATTATGGCCTGAAGCGTCGCTTTGAATAAATTGGCTATATTTAAATAAATAAAAATAGCGATAAATCGTTATAAAATATTATAAACGATATGGAATGGAAATAAACTGAATTTACTCGGTTTATAGGATATTCAATGGTTGAATGTGTTTGACGTGAAAATTACATTAATGAACTGAATTACGGATGTTAAACAATTTAACCATTGAAATGAACTGATTTGAAATTCTAAATATACGTAAATTATTTAAAAAGGCCGAGTTGATTCTCATTTCAAATAATTGGTTGACGGTTAGGAGTTGAAGATATGAAGATGGTGCAAGACCGAGGATCTTCACATCGAATGGATGGCTACTGATGCCTTTGATGGGAGTTGATGCCCTGATGGGGTTACAGTGGTGGTTGTCCGGACGTACTTGTTGATCGTTCGGATGTGCGAGGGCCTCTCTCCTGTATTGGACAGACAGGAGAGGAATAAGGTGCCTCTGGTTTCGTTCAGACCCAGAACAGACTTGTAAATGGATGTGTATCTGACGTTGTAGATTGACAACGTGGCATACAGAGATGCTGTGATCAAGGCTTTTGTTGAAAAGCAGAGTCTTGTGGTCGATGATCCAAGCAAGGTTTTAAATAGCTAGCTTTGTGTTTAGCATGGATTCGCGAGTCTCATACCTCGGTATGGACCAGAAACGGGAGAGGACATCAGGGAGGACCTGCGTTTCTTTGTAGCTAGGAGTGGTGCTTTGGGTTTTACACGCCCGGACGTTTTACATATGTGGATGAT
This sequence comes from Allium sativum, assembly GCA_030737875.1. NCBI lineage: Eukaryota > Viridiplantae > Streptophyta > Magnoliopsida > Asparagales > Amaryllidaceae > Allium > Allium sativum. The sequence continues at coordinate 539,180,694 of CM060926.1, forward strand.
GGATAGCGAGGCGCCTCGGTTATTTCAGTCTCTTCGGAGCCGATGGTCTGGTCGGGATATGACCAGTTTACGCCCCATAGGGTGGGGAAATGTAGTGTTCAGGCATTTTAATCCACTCCGTGTGGACCGGCCCTGATGATCCAAGGGTTTCCTGGACGCTTGCCTGAGACATGGTAGGCTAGATTGTCTCGAAGCGGTAAGGACGATCCCTTGCCTTGGTTCATGACGGAAATCCGATTTCCAAATACGACACTGTGTGGTTTTGATTGCAAACCTATATTTGGCGACATGATATATGGTACCCATGTGGTCTATGATTGGAATTGTTTTTGAAACATATAAACGCTAGTAATAATATCAAAGGCTTTTGTTTTATTCGTATCAAGTACATTTTGGCCATTATAAGGTAAAACCCTATCCTCCGGCTTGCGTTGCATTGTGTGACGGCAACTGAGTCTTATAATGGCTTCACTTTTATAAAAAGCATTGCGATGTTTAAATGATTTACTTGTTTTAAGCACTGGAAATCCAATGGAGTAAACCCGTTCCGCGTTAGCGGCATGGTCCTGTGATTGGCCTTATTATTAAAATAAGTTAAATTGATTTCTCATACCAGTCCCATGACTGACTCGTAGTTTGTTTCACTTGCAAACTCGGTTGCCCTATTTTCTACATGGGCAGCCTTGTATTCAGGTTTTAGCAGGATCTATCTAGATAGCTATGGAGCTGAAGATGGATTCCATCATTTCTTCTTTTTTTTATGATGTTCAGCTCCTGTTGTACATAATATGTTTTTGATTCCGTTGTAGACATTCTATGTAAAGCTGAACTGTATTTTGTACTAAGTATGATCTTGTATACTGTGTAACTCTGATGATTATGTTTATCCAATGTATTCTGTTGTTCATTATTTGGTGTATTTATATATTTCTGTTCTGTTGTTATCCGCTTATGTGTTATATTCCAAAGATTGCCCTTGCCACCGTGGAACGGGGGTTTGCGGTCATCACACTAAACCTGTCATTGATCCCATGGTTTGAACTTTTCTGTCTGAAGGGAACATAGTCCTTAGATTTTTGGCCGTTAGTAATAGCTTTGTAGAGCATTTGTTTTCCTGTTTTAGTTGAAGGACTAGAAGGCTTATTTGAAACTAAACTTAGATAGGAGAATTAAGTTAAGTAAGCTAAGAAAAGGGTAATGGGATAACTAAAAAGGAAATCTATTACAAAGAAAGTTTTCTTATGTGGGATGTACTTGGATAGGAAAATAGGGAATCTTTATATAATAGTTGCATAAACTCTAAGCACAGATTGAAAAGGTACATAAAAGAAAAATTGAAGAGGTGAAGTTTTCGTTTTCCACCTTTTTGTAACATAAGAGATTGAATTTAAAATTATATTTTTCTAAAATTTGAAAAATAAAGTTGCTTGGTAGAGTTTTGAATGCAAAAATTTGATGAACTGCGCTTTTTCTCAGTAAGAGTGTGGAAAAAATTGGATGAAAAAGTATTTTAATTTTCAAATATTGTATTCATATAGAAATTGCCAGTATATATAGGATGTGTGCATTATGTTTTTAAAGAGATTTTCAAGAAAAATTTGCATTCATATAGCAAGTGCCACTAAGGCATTCATTTCATTTATGTATTATTATGTTGAATTACACTTTGCACTAGTACACAAATGGTTGAAAATTGGATGCACAAATGATGGTTGTGATTTATGCGAGGAATTACTTGATTTTACCCTTACCAAATTTCATGAATGAAATTTCCTAAGGGTTGGAGAATGTAACACCCCACATTTTTTAAATAAAATAAAATTTGAAGAGCTTCCAAAATTTGGTCATGGGATTAGCGTCATTGCGCCTGTGGTGATTTTCTAGTTAATTTAGACCTATGGATCGCAGAAAACAAATTTAAGATGAAAGAGATACATGTAAATTGTAACAACCCATATTTTTAATAACCTGTTATAACATAATCGAGGCAGAATTTAATTCTAAAATCTGAAACAAGGGAAATGGGCTATGCCATTGCGTTCGTCTCGGAAAAATACGCGAAATAGAGTCCGAGTTTTCGAAAATCGGAGTCCGTATGACCCGATTAAGGCCCAATGAAGTTTTCAGAAAATTTCAAGTTCAAAACAGATTTCGAATTTCGGGTTCAAAATTCGAAAAACGGTCAGATTGGGCGAGGCGGGAAAGTTCCCGCCAGAGCACCCAAGTCGACTTGGGAGTCGACTTTGTTGGACCCAAGTCGACAGCCCTGTCGACTTGGCTCAGCCGGGCAGTTTTGCCTAGTGCACCATTTTGGGATTTTGGTTAGGTTTTGGGGCCAGATTCGGTTTTAAGGGCTGAGATTGGAATTAGGGTTTAATCCTAAGGTTGAAACTAATCCTAATCTCTATAAATAAGCCCCTAACCTAACCCTAAATCATCATTATTCATTCAAGTAACTAAACTATGGCTAAAAATTTCCTCTCATGGCCTCCACTCTCTTCATAAAATTCCTAAATAAATTTCTATGAGAGATTTTCCATGCATAGAAGTGTTTTCAAGCTTGTATGAGCATCATTAGCTTGCATTCAAGTCAAGTTTCCATATTTACATCATAAAGCAAGAGTTTTGATCATTTTGGCTCAAGGGTTTTTCTATTGGAGCTTGCATTTTGGGTTTATTTGATTGCATAAGGGCTTTGTCTCAATCTATATATATTTTTGTGTCTTCATAAGCATTGTAAGCCCTTTTCTACTTTCATATTTAAACTCTAAAGTTAAATGAATGATGCAAGTTTGGTTGATCATTATGATATGCAAGTTTGCCATGTTATGATATGCAAGTTTACCATGTTATGCTATGCAAGTATGCCATGTTATGATATGCAAGTTTACCATGTTATGCTATGCAAGTTTATCATGTTATGATATGCAAGTTTGCCATGTTATGATATGCAAGTTTATCATGTTATGTTATGCAAGTTTGCTATGTTATGATATGCAAGTTTGCCATATGATATGCAAGTTTGGGTTGATCATTTTGCTCATGTTATCATGTTATGCAAGCTTATCTTGGGTTTATGAGCTTAAAGCTTCAAGCTTTATGCTAAAGGTTGCATTTTGTCAACATGTAAGTTATCATATCCCTTATGATAACTTGCATGTGAGGCCAAATGCGAACTTATGGCAACTTCTACATGTCATTTATCACCATGTATCACTTATATGCTAAGTTTGGTTTTATGCATACTTTTGAGGCCTAATGATGCAATATGCAAGTATATGAACATATGTACATTTCATATGCCACCATGTTAAACTTGTGGCTTCAACACCATTTGTCATCTTTATGCCAAGTTCCCTCTTTCTATCCTTTATGCGCTATTGCGATTATGTAAGCGATGGGATTGCGTTTGGGGTTGGGTAAACTTAAAAGATATGAAAACATAAGATTGAGAATTTACCTATTAAGTTAGGTCTACCCATTGGGAATTTACCTATTAAGTTAGGTCTACCCAAATTCTTGAAAACTTGTAATATGTTTTGGAAACATGATGGACATGACACTTAGAAAATATAAGTGTGACCAACTCGAGGTTGGGTTGAGTTTGTAGCGTAAACATACCCGGAACCGAACGACTTAACTAGTTGCTACAAACAATAGGACCCAATGTGAGAAGTTGGTCATGTTGTACCTTGAACCCGAGGTTAGACCAAGTTGTGGTGTAAAGCTACCCGGAACCGACCGGCTTAACTAGTAACCGCAACAAAGTCTAATGTGAGAGGTTAAGGCACATTAATTAATTAATGCCTCATGATTAGGGTTAAGTCATGGTCCACTTAATACTTAACCAATTTGGGCTTGGTAGATTAATCAGGGTTAAGTCGTGAACTCATCGTTACACTTAACCAAGTTAATCCATGATTAGCAAGAGGGTTAAACCGTACTTAATCCACTAGAAAATCCTAGCAATGGGGGTCCACTCCAGCAGTAATCCCAAGTTTGTATCATTAAGACCCTAGGGACTAGGCTAGGGTGGAGGGCACGATTACTGGACTTGAGTTAAGTGACCAAAAACGACGGCAGAGTGGTACACCGATGTAGTTCCCGACGGACTATGGTCGTGCACGTAGTCCGTATTTGGAGAAGTCAAGCATGGGTACCAGTAGATCTAGACTGTGCACTTATGTTTATGGTGTCCAGGGGTTGACACCCTAGGGCTTGATACACCCGACGGGAGACCCGGCACAGTCTGACTACAATTATGTTTTGGTCGTATTGACACCAACATGTGACGAGTTAGGCTTATAGGGAGCCGATCGACTAGACCGTTTGGTTGGACCTCGTATTAGGGTCACTTCATGTTATTGGACCTCGTATTAGGGTCACTTCATGTTATTGGACCTCGTATTAGGGTCATTTCATGTTATTGGGCCAAAGCTTGGGCCAAGGGATCAATACTTGTTTATTCAATTCATGTTAGCTTGCTAGTACACACACCTATGGTGCAAAAACCTTAAATCTGATTATGCGATGACACCTTTATCTACCTTGTTAGTTAATCATCATGCTAGTATGTTGTTATCCTTATGTTCATCCCTGCTTCTCATGTCAGTTAACTTTATCAGTTTACATTGATTGTAGTAGGGCTTACTCAGTCTTTTTGACTGACCTATTTTCTTTCGCCTCTTTCCTTCCGTTCCCCCCCCCCCCTCCCCCCAGGTTCTCAGGGTGGGAATATTGGAGCTTAGCTTGGATTTCTGATCGCTTTCTTGTGGGATTTTAGCTCATGTACGGTCTTGACATGAAGCTAGCTATGGTTATCACTTATTTTGGGGATAGTACTTATGTATTTCAGTTTTTCAGTGATATTGTTTTTATCTAGACTTGTGTATTTGGAAAGTTAACATTATGTTGTACCAGACTTGTTTTGAAATAGTTTGAAATCTTCCGCTGTTTTACTTATCTTATTTACTCTGTTTACATATATACATATGTTCTTGTTCTGCCTTGATACATCATTATGCATGTTTACCCGGTACAAACGCCCCTCCAAAGTCAGAGTGCTTGCAAGAGCCACCCTGGCGGAGGTGGGGTGTTACATTTGGTATCAGAGCATATGGTTTACGAGAAGGAACAAAAAGGTTTTTAAAACTTTTGGAAAACTATTTTCAAAACCAAGTATAAAGTATTTTCCAAAGAAAAGTCTAGTTTATTTTAAAGGCTATTCCCCAAAAAGCCATTAGCAAAATTCCTTCGTTTTTCTCCATTCTGAATCTGTCTTTTTCTTCGTTTTCAGTATGGCTGATAACTTTGCTATTCCGAAGGGAGTACACGTACCTGTTTGGTATAGGAGACTTTTGGAGGCTAGGGCGACCGAAGCCGGCCCCGCCGATGTTCCTCCTCCTCCGGTAGTTAATGTTCCTCCTCCTCCTGTCGCTGAGGTTCCTCTTCCTCCTCCCCCTCAGCATCCACAAGAGGATTTCGCGGAGATTTGCAAAGACTTTAAGGCGATGGGTTGCAAGAATTTCATTGGAACCGAGACTTATGTAGAGGCAAGGAATTGGTTGAAAGAAGCCGAAGATCTTTTTGCCTTCTTTGATATAGATGACCGTAGGAAGGTTTTATTGGCAGTGTGGTTGCTAAAGGAAGAAGCTGCACGTTGGTGGGTGGTCACCACCGCTACTAGGCCAATTGAGACTTGGGATTACTTTCGGGGAAAGTTTGGACTAAGGTTCCTATCACTGAAGCAAGGGGACATGACTATTAGGGAATACATAGATAAGTTTAATCAACTGGCTCGGGTCGGTTTAGACTTGGTTAACACAGCTCAGAAGAAGGCTCTTCGTTTTGCTAGAGGATTGAATGAGCCGTTGCAGGGATTGGCTATGTCACATATTCCCCATGGGGCCACGTTTGAGAGCTTGGTTGATATGGCGTTACTTCAGGGAGATTTCAAGAAAGAGATCAAGATGAATGATACTCAAGCCAAGAAGACTGATTCCCAGTGGAAAGGAAATCAGGGTAATCCAAGTGTTCAGAGCAGTCAAGGCAATCAGAACAAGAACAAGAGTCAAGGCAACAAGGGGAACAACAACAAGGGCAATAACGACAAGAGGAAGTGCCATTATTGCGGTTCAGTTGGGCATCTTATTAAGGATTGTAGGAAGAGAAAAAGGAAGAGTGGTGAATGCTTTCATTGTGGTGAGTTTGGACATTTCAGTAAAGATTGCCCGAAGAAGCAAGGGCAAGGCCAGGGTCAGACTCAGCGTGCTGGACCTTCGAGAGGGCAAGTTCATGCTCTCAATGCCGCTCCAGTTCCCGATCGAGGTAGTATTTCTGTTGAAAGTCTTGTTTACATTTCTGATTTTCCTGTTCGTACTTTGGTTGATTCTGGCGCATCGCATAGTTTATTTCATCTGGTTTATTTGAAAGTTTGCACCTAAGTACTAGTCTAGTTAATGATCCCGTGTGTGTTTCAAATCCAATTGGGGGTTCCGCCCATTTGTCTATTATCTACGTGGATTTGAAAATCTCTATCTTGAGTATAGAATTCTCGCGTGATGCTTATATTCTCGGTTTCATGGGGTATGGGTTGATTTTGGGCATGGATTGATTGTCCAGTTTTGGAGCCATCCTTGATTTTTGAGCATAGGGTTGTGAGGCTCGTGACTCGCCTCGGTAATACCCTAAAAATTTCTTGTAACCCTATGGGTCCCGTCATGTTGTGTTATCTTGAATCCCTCAACTCGTCTATCGATAGTTTGCAATCGGTGAGGGTGGTCCGAGAATATCCTGATATCTTGGGTGAAGTGAAGGGGCGTTACCCCTAAGCGAGAGATTGATTTCCGCATTTATCTGGTTGATAATGCCAAGCCAGTTACGTGGCCGGTTAGGCACATGGTCCCGCGAGATGAGAGTTAAGAAAGCAAGTCAGGGAGTTGCTTGAGAAGAACTTCATACGATGAAGCATTTCCGAGGAAGGTGCTCTAGTAGTATTCGCTACTTATGTGGACAGTTCGCTTCGCCCGTGTGTTGATTATCGTGAGTAGAACAAGAAGAATAGACAACCATTACCAAGGATCGATGATTTGTTTGATCAGCTTGTAGGAACATCTGTTTTCTCTTGATCTTGCTACTGGATTCCATCAGCTCAGAGTAGCTGAGGATAGTATAGACAAAACTGCGTTCAGAACTCCAGATGGATTCTTAGAATGGCTGGTCATGCCATTCGGTTTGACTAATGCACCCGCCTACTTCGTGGACTTGATGAGTAGGGTGCCTAGGGAGTTCCTGAACAAGTTTGTGGTAATCTTTGTAGAAGATATCCTGACTTTCTTAAAGAACGAGGAAGAACATGCTAGACATCGCAAGGAGGGGATGGATACGCTTAGAGCGCATCAATTGAAAGCCAAGTCCTCCAAATGTCATTTTGGAAAAAAAGGAGTTAGATTTCTTGGGCACATAGTTTCTAAGCAAGGCTTAGTGGTGGATCCTGCTGAAGTGGTCGCGGTTCAAAACCGAAAAGCTCCGACGAGGACAATTAAAGTAAGAAGTTCTCTCAGTTTAATTAGTTAGTTAGCGTCCCTTGAGCTTAGACCTACCCTTCTGGATCAAGTAGGGACTTCACAGAAAGAAGACCCGCAGTTAGTTGAGATCATGGACAAGTTGATTCGAGGCAAGATGGTAAGTCACCTCGCTATAGATGACAAGGGATGGCTAAGACGCGATGAGAGAAAGAAGGTTCTTGAAGATGCACATCACCCGAGGAGGTGGCCGAGTTTGTCCCAAGGTGCATGTTGTGCCAACAGGTTAAAGGCCGAGTCATAGAAGCCCGGTGGGCTATTATATCCATTGGAGGTCCCCGCAATGGAAGAGGGAAAAGCGTCACGAAGGATTTCGTGGATGGACTGCCTAGATCAAGAAAGGGAATAAGAGCATGTGGGTCATAGTAGGTAGACTCACGAAGAGTGCTCATTTCACTTCGGTAAAGAGCGAAAGGACTGCATCATAGCTAGCGACAGTTTACTTTCAAGAAATAAAGCGGTTGCACGAGGTTCCCTAAAGTATAGTTAGTAACCATGACTCAATCTTCACTAGCCAGTTTTGGGATAGTCTACGGGAAGTCATGGGCAAGCGACTGAATGTAAGTACGGCCTATCATTCACAGGCGGATGGTTCATTTCGTTCAAGCATGAGTTATAGAAAATCACGTTAGTAAGAGCAATTGGCAACGTGGATTGGTATTTTCAAGAAAAGTTCTGCTGCGTGGAATACTTTATAGTAAGTAAACGAGATCCAGGATTCACTGGTGAATTTTGGAGAGCTTGCATGAAACCATGAGGCCATAGTTATGTTTAAGCCAAGAATGATAGAAGAGTAAGTGAAAGAGGAAGACGAGAGGCGACAATAAAATGGGTTCCAACTCATATTTGGAAATAAGAGTTAAGAAGCTAAGAAATCATGAAGTAAAAGACGGTCAAAGCACAGTGGAGTTAAGCTCAAGGAAACGTGACTTAGAAGATTGAAGGCTAGATACGCGCATCATATCTCTTTTTAACAGTATATTCTTGATCCTTGTTTTCCTGTGGAACTTACTCGCATGTTATCTTTTTACATATATCCTCTCGGTCCCATTCTCGATCCCATTTCTGTTGTAAACTCCATAAGGGGGTATGACTCATCGGTTAGTAATGCATGTCAGGATTTGAAGGGGTCCGTTAGGTTGACTAAACCTTTTGGGCTTTTATAGGATATGGGTTGGGTTAGGAAGGGATTTCTTGTAATCCGAAAAGGAGTATATCTTGCTTATCTTCCCGATCTCTTTGTAGCATATCTTTCTTTCGCTATCTATATCGTGTTAATCTTGTCATGAGAACCTTAGGTAGAAACGCTTTGGATGAAACATGTGTTTGAAACATGTTATGCTTGATGTTTGCAAGTGGTTGCAAGTGTTTACAAGTGGTTACGCGTGGATGCATTATACACATTAGGCACTAGATCGGCTCACACACTCCTCATATTGCATATGCATGAGTGTTTATGCTTATTCATGGATGAAATTTTTTGTGTTATCACATGGATGTTGCATATAGATGTATGTTATGTGCACACATATATATGTTATACATTATGTTAGGAATTGCATACATATGGATTCATTTCACTAACATAATTTGCATTGATGATATTTGCATTGGATAAGTACATATACCACACCTTTGCATATGTTCATACAACATTTAGAATCTTGTAAGGACAATGATTGCTCGTGGATGATGTTTTGAGTAGATGGATGTTGGATGGTAGGATACGTTTTTCCTAACTTGAAGATTTCGGGGACGAAATCCTTTAAGGAGGGGAGAATGTAACAAGCCGTATTTTTAATAACCTGTTATAACATAATCGAGGCAGAATTTAATTCTAAAATCTGAAACAAGGGAAACTGGCTATGCTATTGCGTTCGTCTCGGAAAAATACGCGAAATAGAGTCCGAGTTTTCGAAAATCGGAGTCCGTATGACCCGATTAAGGCCCAATGAAGTTTTCAGAAAATTTCAAGTTCAAAACAGATTTCGAATTTCGGGTTCAAAATTCAAAAAACGGTCAGATTGGGCCAGGCGGGAAAGTTCCCGCCAGAGCACCCAAGTCGACAGCCCTGTCGACTTGGGAGTCGACTTTGTTGGACCCAAGTCGACAGCCCTGTCGACTTGGCTGTCGACTTGGCTCAGCCGGGCAGTTTTGCCTGGTGCACCATTTTGGGGTTTTGGTTACGTTTTGGGGCCAGATTCGGTTTTAAGGGCTGAGATTGGAATTAGGGTTTAATCCTAAGGTTGAAACTAATCCTAATCTCTATAAATAAGCCCCTAACCTAACCCTAAATCATCATTATTCATTCAAGTAACTAAACTATGGCAAAAAAATTCCTCTCATGGCCTCCACTCTCTTCATAAAATTCCTAAATAAATTTCTATGAGAGATTTTCCATGCATAGAAGTGTTTTCAAGCTTGTATGAGCATCATTAGCTTGCATTCAAGTCAAGTTTCCATATTTACATCATAAAGCAAGAGTTTTGATCATTTTGGCTCAAGGGTTTTTCTATTGGAGCTTGCATTTTGGGTTTATTTGATTGCATAAGGGCTTTGTCTCAATCTATATATATTTTTGTGTCTTCATAAGCATTGTAAGCCCTTTTCTACTTTCATATTTAAACTCTAAAGTTAAATGAATGATGCAAGTTTGGTTGATCATTATGATATGCAAGTTTGCCATGTTATGATATGCAAGTTTACCATGTTATGCTATGCAAGTATGCCATGTTATGATATGCAAGTTTACCATGTTATGCTATGCAAGTTTATCATGTTATGATATGCAAGTTTGCCATGTTATGATATGCAAGTTTATCATGTTATGTTATGCAAGTTTGCTATGTTATGATATGCAAGTTTGCCATATGATATGCAAGTTTGGGTTGATCATTTTGCACATGTTATCATGTTATGCAAGCTTATCTTGGGTTTATGAGCTTAAAGCTTCAAGCTTTATGCTAAAGGTTGCATTTTGGCAACATGTAAGTTATCATATCCCTTATGATAACTTGCATGTGAGGCCAAATGCGAACTTATGGCAACTTCTACATGTCATTTATCACCATGTATCACTTATATGCTAAGTTTGGTTTTATGCATACTTTTGAGGCCTAATGATGCAAAATGCAAGTATATGAACATATGTACATTTCATATGCCACCATGTTAAACTTGTGGCTTCAACACCATTTGTCATCTTTATGCCAAGTTCCCTCTTTCTATCCTTTATGCGCTATTGCGATTATGTAAGCGATGGGATTGCGTTTGGGGTTGGGTAAACTTAAAAGACATGAAAACATAAGATTGGGAATTTACCTATTAAGTTAGGTCTACCCATTGGGAATTTAACTATTAAGTTAGGCCTACCCAAATTCTTGAAAACTTGGAATATGTTTTGGAAACATGATGGACATGACACTTAGAAAATATAAGTGTGACCAACTCGAGGTTGGGTTGAGTTTGTAGCGTAAACCTACCCGGAACCGACCGGCTTAACTAGTTGCTACAAACAATAGGACCCAATGTGAGAAGTTGGTCATGTTGTACCTTGAACCCTAGGTTAGACCAAGTTGTGGTGTAAAGCTACCCGGAACCGACCGGCTTAACTAGTAACCGCAACAAAGTCTAATGTGAGAGGTTAAGGCACATTAATTAATTAATGCCTCATGATTAGGGTTAAGTCATGGTCCACTTAATACTTAACCAATTTGGGCTTGGTAGATTAATCAGGGTTAAGTCGTGAACTCATCGTTACACTTAACCAAGTTAATCCATGATTAGCAAGAGGGTTAAACCGTACTTAACCCACTAGAAAATCCTAGCAATGGGGGTCCACTCCAGCAGTAATCCCAAGTTTGTATCATTAAGACCCTAGGGACTAGGCTAGGGTGGGGGGCACGATTACTGGACTTAAGGTAAGTGACCAAAAACGACGGCAGAGTGGTACGCCGATGTAGTTCCCGACGAACTATGGTCGTGCACGTAGTCCGTATTTGGAGAAGTCAAGCATGGGTACCAGTAGATCTAGACTGTGCACTTATGTTTATGGTGTCCAGGGGTTGACACCCTAGGGCTTGATACACCCGACGGGAGACCCGGCACAGTCTGACTACAATTATGTTTGGGCCGTATTGACACCAACACGTGACGAGTTAGGCTTATAGGGAGCCGATCGACTAGACCGTTTGGTTGGACCTCGTATTAGGGTCACTTCATGTTATTGGACCTCGTATTAGGGTCACTTCATGTTATTGGACCTCGTATTAGGGTCATTTCATGTTATTGGGCCAAATCTTGGCCTAAGGGATCAATATTTGTTTATTCAAGTCATGTTAGCTTGCTAGTACACCTATGGTGCAAAAACCTTAAATCTGATTATGCGATGACACCTTTATCTACCTTGTTAGTTAATCATCATGCTAGTATGTTGTTATCCTTATGTTCATCCCTGCTTCTCATGTCAGTTAACTTTATCAGTTTACATTGATTGTAGTAGGGTTTACTCAGTCTTTTTGACTGACCTATTTTCTTTCGCCTCTTTTCTTCCGTTCCCCCCCCCCCAGGTTCTCAGGGTGGGAATATTGGAGCTTAGCTTGGATTTCTGATCGCTTGCTTGTGGGATTTTAGCTCATGTACGGTCTTGACATGAAGCTAGCTATGGTTATCACTTATTTTGGGGATAGTACTTATGTATTTCAGTTTTTCAGTGATATTGTTTTTATCTAGACTTGTGTATTTGGAAAGTTAACATTATGTTGTACCAGACTTGTTTTGAAATAGTTTGAAATCTTCCGCTGTTTTACTTATCTTATTTACTCTGTTTACATATATACATATGTTCTTGTTCTGCCTTGATACATCATTATGCATGTTTACCCGGTACAAACGCCCCTCCAAAGTCAGAGTGCTTGCAAGAGCCACCCTGGCGGAGGTGGGGTGTTACATAAATGAAATATTACAATAAACATGAAAAGAAGGTATAAGAAAAGAATAATGACCACCAATGTTTTTAATCTTATTAACAAAAGCCTATGTAGTCTAGTTGGTAAGAGCATGTGACTTTCAAGAGAGTGGCACAAGTTCGATTCTCACGGGGGCCATATTTTTATTTTAGAGGAACAACTAAAATAATATATGTTCTAAGAGGAAAATAGGTATATATGCACATATACGGAAAATTATACATATAAGGAAGTACAAAAATATATGTATACATGCATATGTAGATATATGCATATTTTATTTTGAAAATTGGTACACTTTTATTAACTATTAAAGTAATAATACATAATACAGGTTAGCGTACTAATCTAAATACATGCAAGAAACCAAATGTAAAAAGATACAAAAGATACAATACAAAGAAAATTATTGAATAGAACGGGTTTAGCCCATAATGAGGCCGGACTGTCCACAGTTGCCAATGCAGCTCCACGCGTCACAAACTCTCCACTAAGCATGCAATATGCTCCTCCACTCCATGTGGAAAATTTACTGGAGAAGCTTATGTAATATCAAGTTGGTTTAGAATAGCCAGAAAAATTACTTTGGAAAAGCACGAATTAGTCACCAATCATCTTTTAATCCAATATACAATCATAATTTCCATTCAAATTTTCAAACTATGAAAACTTCCAATCTTTTTGTTCATGAAGCAAATTCAATAGCAATGCCAAACTCATTGATCAAGTTAAAGCACCCAGACTCAATCATCAAACATTAGTGAACTTGCAATAAGCAGCAGCAAGACAATTAAATCTGATCAAAATATATGCATATATATATATATATGTATATATATATAGACACACACATACATATAAGAGAAGTTCGAAATAAACCTACAATCAATGTAAATGGTAAGAATTAAATGACGGCATAACGCCGTTTAAATTTTGAAAATTAAATAAAAGTTACGCATATATATAATATATGTGTAAACTGGGCATAAGAGGTTTTGTATACGTATAAGGAGTTTATATGTAAATATAATATTCAAATAAATCAAAGAAAGTATAACTGGATACTAATCAAACGTTTAAAGAAAAAACGTTAAATATATCACCTAGACCCATATGGGTCGACCCATATCATGCTTTGGTCGACCTATGGGTCGACCCAAATGGGCCGGGTCGACCTTAGGGTTTACCCAAGGGGTAGGTGGGATGACCCACCCCAGATCTAGGCAGGTTCATTCGGTGAATCTGGACTTTTTTCCAAACCACATTCATTGCTGAATTTGCGCTACGTGTACAAGATCATATCCACTTTCTTGAACACTTATAAATAGGCTAGCAGAGCCTAGCCTAAATCTCATATTTTCTGAGAGGATGTCTAGACTCTGTCATTCTTATTCCTCCTCGAATATCTTTAAAAAATAGAATAGTTAGTCTTAGGAAATTCTGATCTAAGCTCTAGATGGAAATAATGTATATTTATAAATGGGTGTTCAGAATTCTGATCGAAGTGAAGTAAATTTTTGGATATAGTTAATTTAGATTTCTCTTCTTTTTTCCTTTTTCTTTTAATGTGAGAATTGTAAATCCATGGTTATTTAGATTCTAGATTCAGTTAGGGAGCCATGGAATGCTAGGTCTGGACTAGATTCATGAATTGGAAAGCTATTATGTGAGTGGGTTTAAGTTATACCTTTTAATAATGATATATTTACCATTTGGCATTCCCCGTTAATTTATTTAATTATTCTGCTGAACTGTTTAACTTGCTATAATCTGCTGAAATGTAAACTGTTGAAATGATTAACCTATAGAAATCTATTGAAATTAGTATTATTGTAATTAAAACTGAATTGTATCCTTCGTATAAATGATGAAACTTCTGCAGTACTGTAATCTTGAAACCTGAACTGAGAACATTTCCGCTTTATAAAGCCTATTTCCATTAATCATCTATTTGTGTTGGAATTTACCGTAATTGCTGTAATTATGGAATTTACAGCGAGCATGAATATTTAAGAATATTATAAATAGAATCATAGTAAAATTTGGAAGAATGAATATGCCTAAATTACAGTAAATAGAAAATTTTAACCGCACTTAGGCACGAGGTTAAATTTAACTTGTGGTGGAAGTCTTCCCAGAACCGCCCGACAAATCCAGCTTCCACAAGTAGTTAATTTAATGTGAGGGTTCTGGTGCATAAACATACATATAATGGTTCTAGGACACGAGGTTAAGTTCAACTTGTTGTAGAAGTCTTCCTGGAATCGCCCAACAAATCCGGCATCCACGAGTGGTTAACTTAATCTGAGGGGTCTGGTGCATTAACATACATGAATATATGTATATAACTGGAAAGAATTAAATGGCATTAATTTTAATTAATGGAAATGAATGAATCCTACAACAGTAAAAGAATTGGAATGAACAGGGAATGATAATGACCTATTATGAACAAAACTGAAGAGGAAAAGGAAAGATAATAGGTAGGCATGTCATAGGGACAAGCGGAAATTATAACATAGGTTGTAATAGATGATAGAGAAAATGAGATAACTTATGTAATGAGATAAGTCGTACTTAATTATAAATTAAGTAATCTGTAAATTTGGAAACCTGAAAGCATTTGTTTATAATAAGTAGAGAAAAGAAGGGATAACTTATGAAATGCAATAAGTTGTAATTAATTATACATTAAATAATATATAAACCTCAGAATCTGAATCCTGCTGATAAAAAAACATGTTATCTGAAAACCTGAGAATCTGCTAATAGGAATAACATGTTAAAGGCTTATTAATGAACTTAAATAGGGTAAGTTATATAACTGAAATTAACAAGAAAGAAGAACTTGGTAACCAGAATAAGAAGTTAATACGAGCTGAAATAACCAAGTTAACTAGAAGTCAAATGTGGTAGAGCAAGCGCGTAATTAAACCTTTGGACATAGCGTCTAACAACAGGTTAACCAGAGGTGCTAGTACCAGTCCGTACATCTGAAAGTGAAGAACCCAACAGGGTATATCATTGTGGTGTCATGAGACACGAGGGTAGCGCACATCCATCTGATTATTCTTCCTTTTCTTCCAGTTGTTCTGCTAGCTCCGGAGGACTGGAAGGGGAAGCACACGACTTCCTGAGATGTGGAGGGTACTCCTGGTAGTCCTCTATGCAGTGGAAGCGTTTAGGATTTGCTTGTAGAGGTTAGGTCTATGCGTTACTACCTGGTGAGTATACCTTGGTTGCCACGATAGTGGGCAGTAAGAAGGCTGTAGGGTGGCTTAAGTGATTCGACGAATCTGGTGCCTTGTGACTAGGCGGGTTACGACCATCTCATATGTTTTCCTTAGGCGGGTCTAACCATCTGATTGATAGTAATCGTCGGGTACCGTTCATTAACAGTCAGTGTGATGCGGAAAGGCGGAGAACTAAACCAAAAGACCATTGACCTTTTACTATCGAGGCTTGAGTTGTGGGACAAGCCAATTCGGATGTAGATTGTTTGTTAGGGGCACGTCACTAGCTCTCATATCTATTGGCATTTCACTAGTTGAGGGAGGGATCGGGTAGGTCCATAGCGACCATGAAAATGCAGACCATAGCATCTGTGTATACAGATATATGTAAAGGCTGCTGACCGAGTTCTGTGTATCTAATTTAGCCCTGTTACAGAACTCAGTGCATAGTAGATAATACATGCGGATACATGCATACGATTTCCAAATGGTGTATCGTCGAGGTTGAGGCATCTAGTACGATTAACGGTACGTATGTAAGAAAGTCTAGAAACATGCGTGTCTTCTCTATGTGGTGTATCGTATACTCTAGGGCATTACTCTGTGATGGAATCTTATTCGATCGAATGATTCGAAGGTAGTGGTCCGTATGCTTACGTAGCTTGGCGACGGAGGGTCTATGCAGAACGTAGTGTTGTTATATTGGGATCCGTGCATCGATCCAACGTAGGATGAGGGACTGCGTATATTTCTATGGCATTACGGAGGAGACTGTCCGAGTGGGGTACATGTGGTGTACCTTAATAATTTGGGGTAGCTACATATATTCGTTATATTAGGTTAATCTCTTGTGGAATAGATGGGTACGACGTGTGTGTCAGACTTTAGTGTTATAAACACAAGTAACCTAATAAATAAGAAAATGTTACTGGACGGAATATGTAGGATTATCTAGAATGTGTAATTTAAATCCAGTCCCTAGAACTTTTGTTTTGACCTCCTCATAACATACTCGCAGGTTAGATTTGTGACAGAGATATAGTAACTTTGGATACTGGTTAGGTAGTATTATTATCGGGGTAAGGCTATATTTTGATTATATTATATTTTATTCCATTCCGCTGTGAGTTTTTTTCTGAGCTCTGATACGTTTATCATCTCTGTCTTTTATGTAGGATATCAGACAAACCAACACGAGTTAAATAGATTAGAATTTTGAAAAAAATTCAGTCTGTCAGTATTCGGATTATTATAGAGTCAGTCGTGGGGCTGGTATGAGTAAACTCCAATCACTTGGTTTAACTTTTAAAAATCGTTTAAAAGGAAGGATAATCGTAAAACCGATCCACACAAAAACACGAATAGTTTTTACCTTATGGTAACTCAAAATATTCTTTGTATCAACACTATTCTGATATTAAAATATTCTTTGTATCAACACTCGGTTCAACAAGAACATCTTGCAGCCCAGTCCAGCCCACACATGACCGATCACTCATTTCGCTTGAGTGTACTGAATGTCTTATCACTAATGGTTGTGATCAACAACCATTACCGAAAGCATACAAAAACTATTGAATAAGAAGCAATTGAATTTTCTCTAGATCAGGTGATAATACATTGTAATGAGGGCAACCCACAAAGCCATGCTGCCTGCCCGATTTTCGTCATCTTTCGGTTGATGTGGTCTAAGGCTATGTCTTACCTTTATAATACCACCGAGTCAATCACTTTGAATGCTACATCGTTAAATTTGTTAAATCACTAATTGACATGTTCAAAAATACGTTAGGTGTTAAGCTAAGAGAAGGTTCCTTCTCCTCCATCGCTATGGTACGTTTGAAAAAAATCAATGTACGTGACCATCTAGAAATACTCTCTCAGAATTCCTTCTATATACATTGTCCTAGGACTGGAAAAATCGAAGGCAACATCCCATCAATCCATCATAGGCAATTTCTATCTAGGATCAACATAACAGCCCTTGCACTACTCCATCTTCAATTATCTTCAACATAATTCGATTCGCAATGCTTATGCCCATACAAAGTGGTTTTCAGATAATAACATGATCTCGGTCTCTCCGTATTGACAACAGAAATATAAAATAAGCCAAAACTTTGATAGTCGGTTATTTGACTATCAAAGGAAACATCCATACAACCAACGATCCTATTTCAAAATGGAAATTCTACTGATCAAACATCAAGCAACACTAAGCCCTTTAAATTAATTTCTTATTAATGTATCATTACCCAAATTCTCGTTTTTCCATTTTCCATATCTTTCCCTAAATATTTCTCCAAATCTGTTTGGCCTCAATAATTCTTTAAAAAAATCATATCCATGTATTCACATTTCTTATTTTCTATATTTATAAAATATACGTTATTAACATCGAAAAACATTTCCATATATTCACATTTCTTATTTTCTATATTTAGAAAATATACATTATTAACATCGAAAAACAATTTCATATATTCACATTTCTTAATTTCTCGTCAACCACAACATTCGATTTTCTATGCTTAGAAAACATCTCTGATTATATTTGGAAAACGTTTTCAAAACTCATTTTTTTGGATTAAAACGAATGTTTTATAAAACATCGTTACGACAACTCAGCCCACTAATCATTCATTAACTAACCGTATCTCTAAACAATATTCGACAACGAACCTTAACCAATCCATAGTCGAAAATAAAATCAATTAAGTTGAGATATAATTACGATTCAAACCTAACTTGACAACATTGTTAACTTTGAAATAGACAAAGTTCACCACTTCGAATACCAATAAAACATCGGTCACGAAACTCTTGGATTCAATTTAAGAATCCGCTTCTTTTCCCAAAATAATTAATTATAATGATAGCGTTATAATCCATGCTCCGTGATATTAAATCTTAAAATATAACTTTTATTCGTTAAGTTGAATAAATAATAATTAAATAAATAAATGAATAATGGATTAATCTTTATTAAAAACGGAAAGTATACCTCCTCTTCTGAGATCTCATGTTCATGTTTGGGTTCCCATAACCGAAGTACCTAATGCAATTCCTCCACTGGATGATGTTGCTTCGGTGGGAGCTACGCCTTCCTCCTATACTACGCCTGTGACTCGTTGTGAAGTTGGAAGTAATGGTCAAACCATAAGTCCCGTAGTTTCCAAGAGTGTAAACGATGAAGTTGTAGTTTAGAATAAGCATGAGAAATCCTGGCATCATCTAGGTTCTGATATGCGTTATGATCCCTTCAAGAAGGTGTTTTATATGTTTACTGCGGATAGTGAGGTTGACGCTTATATAAATGTAAGGCGCTTGCACTACTTTGATGATGGGACTGAATTGAAGCTTTATACTCATGGTGTTTATTGGGAGTTTAATGAGACAATCCTAGCGGATATGAATTGGGATAGGAAATTTTTATATGATTCAAACCATGTTGGTTATATGCCTAACCTCTCTGACCTCTTTGCCACCTTCCTGAGTGATGCAGGCCCTAGATCTTCTTCCTCACCTTCAACATTTAATTCATCATCCTCTTCTTCTTCCTCCTTAGCCTCAGTAGATTAGCAATTAGTTATTTTTAGTAGTTGAAGCATCTTTGCTTCACTCTTTTTTTGTTTTGTACAGTGAGATGGACACTTCAGTCCAGCAAGTTTTCATTACTTTTTAATGATAATGGTACAAACACTATAAAACCAGTTCAGCTTTGCTAAAATAAAGGGAAAGTAAATAGTACTTTCCTGAATTTGACATAATCGAATTTCAATGTGTAACTTTCTTTCGAATAATTTCTATTCGATTAACGTTCTTAGCTTCGGAATAAATTTACCATTTAAGATTAACCACATTTCCAATTTCATTCTAAATTCACTTTTGAAATTATCACTTCCAAACTCTTACCAATTTCCTTTATAACCATTCTAGTCCGCAAAACGTTAGCTTATAAACCATTATCCACTTTAAAATGTGAACATTATTCCTTTTATTCCTTTATAGAAACCTGGACTCGTTTTATCAAATCAATCTTGATTTCATTTATAAATACCATTACAGTCTCAAATCCCACTTATCGAGTTATTTTATAAATCCACATCATATCCCAATTCATTCATAAACTCTGTTTACACGTCAAAAACTTCTTGTTAATCATCTATCAAGTTTATAACTTAATATCGACTTCATATTCGGTTATAAATTATTGGTTCAAAACCCAGTATAATTATCCTGTTAAGTTCTGAATTATATAATATATCAATCCTGAAAATAAATTATTTTTATAATATTCGACACTGTCGAATTCCAATAATAAATCCTTATGGATTTATTTAAATTCCATTTACATTCCGAACTTCAAAATAAAATTCATCGTTTCCTTTTTTAAACGATTTCCACTTTCCCTTTACATTCATCTTGAATTTACATTCCCAGATTATCCAGTAATAATTATTTTACTTCATTTATTAACATAGTTTATAAATTAAACCACTTATTTCCATTATTAAAACAAGTTATTATTTCCTAGCCCATTCGAAATTCAATTTCTATTTTGGAAAAGATTTTTCCTTTAAAATATCAAAATCCCTTCTTATGATTTTTTAAATATCAATATTTAGGGCCAGTGTTGTTCAAACATCCAAACACAACAAAATCTATTGCATAACATCTAATACATCATGTAACACAATATATGAAAACAAACAGTAATAAATTTAAGGAACCCAGTTGGATCCTTCCAACCCGTTTTTCCTACATCCATAGATGTTAAAAACCGTAAATAATACCAATTCCGCTTCAAGATGGAATATCGCGGTATAGAAGGTCATCTGCTATTATGCGGTGTGCATACGGTCTCATCTGCTAAAATGTGGGGGAATATCCAACTACCAGCCTTATATATATATATATAGCAACACATCCAAGATTTACTCGAAAAAAGTTTTTCTTTCTGTAGTGGCGGATGTAACCGTTCCTACCAAAACTACCCACTCATGTTTCCCTTTCTCCAAAATTGCTCAACCATGTTTCCCTCCCTCATAGCCACCATCGTCCTCCTCCATACGACCTCCCAAATCCTTTGCAGATGCTGTCAAATCCCCACAACCCCAAACCTCTGATGATCGAACACTTGAATATGTAGCACCGCCATCTGAATATGTATTCATTCCTGAAAGCATCTACAAGGACTCGCAGGCATCTTGGACTAATACCATTGCCATTATTCCTATTGATTTTCGCCTGTCAGTGATTAAATTTAAAGATTACATTACTAGAGTCTGGAAGCCTTCCTCTAACTTTCATGTCCATATATCCCCTGAGTATAACTTTGTGTTGTAGTTTGACAGTAGCACTAATTATAACAGAATTATTAAATCTCCACATTACTCCTATTTCGGCAAACTTTTAATGGTGGAAGCCTGGAGTCCTGGATTTGACTTCTCCAAATTTAATAATTCATCCGTACATATTTGGATCAGACTGCACAATCTCCCTATGGAAATGTGGACAAAGAATGCCTTGCAAATGATTACGAGTTTTATCACAAAACCAATTCTTCTAGATTCCAAAAAGGCCTCCAAGCAATTTATTAAGTTCGCTCGTATTCAATTAGCGATTGATCTCTCTACTGAATTTTAAATTTGCATTCCCTTATTGCTTCATAATGGTATGAAAGTTGATGTGAATGTTGAATATGAGTGCGCCCCTCCCAAATGTTCTTAGTGCAAATGCTTCGGCCATACAGACGACTTTCATGCTGTTCCAAATGAACCCTGTCGCTCCCCCTAAAAGAAGTTTGAGGAGCGCATCCTCATCTAAATGACGATGATGACATGGAATGTCAGGGGAATGAATATGTCTAAACGTATGATGGATGTACTTAATCTGCTGAAAACAACTAAACCTCATATCATTGGTTTGGTTGAAAATAATCTAAATTCTATCAATCTTTCTTCTTTTATGTCAAAGCTTTCATCAACGTGGTGGTGTATAACTAATAACTCATCTACTTGTAAAGGTAGAATTCTTCTTTTATGGGACTCCTCAGTTTGGCTTATTCAGGAATTGAATTCTTCTCCTCAACATATAACAGTCCAAGCGCATAACATGGGTGGTTTCGCCATGACTTTCACTACTATCTGTGGTAGTAATAGCTTCTATGAACGACAATCATTATGGAAAGCTTTAATAGATCAGCTTGCATGCATTTCTAACTCTTGGCTTGTCATGGGGGATTTTAACAATGTTTTATCGGCTTCTGATAATAAAGGCGGTCTGCCCGTTCCTTTTCAGCACATTAGAGAATTTCAAAATTGTTCGCATCAAACAGGCTTACAGGAAATCAAGCCGATTGGATTCTCTAATACATGGCGTAGATGAGGGATGGAAACCCATATTAACAAAATTTTAGATAATGGTTCACGTTTGCAACATTTTGCTAATCTAAAGGCGCTTACATTATCGCAATTGTCCAGCGATCACAATCCAGTTTTTGTTGATCTTGTTCCTATTGAGAAAATAAAGGGGTATCCTTTCCGTTACAGAACTAACTGGCATTTAGCTAATGGTTACTCAGATTGTATTTCTCGTGGGCTACGTGCACAAACTTGGGGACATCCTAGCTATCAGTTTCAATTTAAATTACATGCATGCAAACTTGAATTAAAATTATGGAATAAGGCAAGAGCAAAGGATGATGGATACCTGAAAGCGCTTGAAGATCTCTGTAATTCTCTTAAACTTGCAGTCGACTTAGAACCTGAGAATGAAGCTTTATTTGAAGACTAACTGCAAACCAAAAAAGATTTAACTTTTCAACAGTTTGTAAATTTTAAAAATTTGGAGCAACAAGCCAAGATAAAGTGGCTCCAACAGGGTTATACAAACTCAGACTTTTTCTACTCCAGGATGTTCACACGTTGATTTTATAACAATATTCGAGCCCTTATTAATCCTGAAGGACAACTACTGTATAAACTTTCATACATTCAAAGTGAAGCTGTCAACTATTACACTTCTATGTTTAATGGTCCTATTTTAACATCCTTTCACTCATTCCAGCCTATTTCTATCATCAACTCTCAAGGGCGTGAATATCTACTGCATGACATTACATTGGACGAGGTTAAAGCCGTTGTTTTCTCAATTCATGACAAATCAAGTCCAGGGCCCGACGACATTAATTCCAAATTTATGAAGATACATTGGGATGATATTAAAACGGGCCTTCTAGAAGCAATCTCTGATATGTTCATGTCTGGAAAACTTCCTAAAGGAGTAAATCATAACTTTATCACTCTAATTCCGAAAGTAGATAAGCCTACTTCTATATCACAGTTCAGACCTATTTCGTGTTGTAACGTTTACAATAAAATTCTATCCATGGTTTTATCTAACAGGTTGAAGAGCTTTTTGCCTCATCTCATATCCTAAAATCAGTGTGCATACATTCAAGATAGATATATTGGTGATAATATACTTTTAGCGCATGAACTGTTGTGAGATTTTAAAAAGCCGGATGTTTTGAAATTTTGCGTAAGGATGGATCTTCAAAAAGCATACGATAACGTTAGCCAGGACTTCACTTGTTATATCATGTCAAAAATGGGATTTCCTACGCATTTTGTCAACGTGATATACAAATGTATTTCTACCACTACCTATTCTATTCTGATTCTAGGAGTACCTATGGGTATTATTCATTCTAATCAAGGATTTCAGCAAGGGGATCCATTATCACCATATTTATTCGCAATTGTGATGCAATTTTTCACATATCTCATGGACGAAGCAATCGTAAATAATACATTTACTCCAATTTTCGAATTTCAACCTGTCATTTCACATCTGCTATACGCAAATGATCTCATGGTGTTCGGGAAAAGTTCTATTCACTCAGCCAAAACCCTAAAACGTGTATTTAACCAGTTGCATTCATGTGCAGCTTTGGGAGTAAATGTGACAAAGACGAAGATATACTTTAGCACTCACTCTAAATTTAAGGATCATATGCAGTCTATACTGGGTTTTGAACAAGGCTCACTACCAATATGATATCTCGGTTTACCCCTTACGGCAAATTACCTTCACTATTCAGAATGCCAGTCAGTGATTTCCCGCGTGCAAAATAAGGTGCAAGGATGGGATAGAAAGCTTTTAAGCTTTGCCGGGAAAGCAGAATTAATTCACACAGTCATTACTCCTATGCTTCTATATTGGCTTTTTGTTTATCAAGTTCCTGAACACACTTTACACAAGATTCAAAGCTTATGTGCTGATTTCTTTTGGGGTGGTGGAGTGCATAAGTCGCCTGGGCTACACTTTATAAACCAAAAATGGAGGGTGGCATTGGGTTAAAGTCGTTCCAAGACCTTAAAAAGGCTGCAAGTCTGAAATTGCTTTGGAAAATTTTGACTACTCAATCGACATTGAGTTTGTGGATGCAACGCAGGCATTGTAATAACAAGTATTTTTTGGAGCTTATCGCTAGATAACAATGCTTCCTCTTCGCACTGCTGGAAAGCAATATTTTAATAAAATAATTGTTAATGTAAAAGATACCTCACTGTTGTTTGATTCCTGGATCAATTCCACCTGCCTTGTAGATCTTATTGGGACAACTAGGGTCCAGATCATTGGCTCCCCGACTGATAAAGTTAGCAACATCATACATGATTCAAATCTGGACCCTTACTCCCATCCATCCATAAGAGAAGTTGCGCACGTTATTCAAGATATTCCTGTACATTCTTATCTTCCTCACGACCAATACTGTTGGACTGATGGTGGACAATTCACCTTTAGAAAAGCATGGGGAAAGGTCTGTAGCATTCGGAAGCAAAACAAAGTTACTCTATTATTTGGCACAATCGAGACAGTAAGAGAATGGCGTTCATTTCATACCTTGCTTTCTCCGGAAGGTTGAACACTAAAGATAGGATTTCCCGCTTTAACATTTCATCAGATACATTATGCTCGCTTTGCCATTGTAATACTGAAACTATTAAACACCTATTCCTTGAATGTTCCTATTCCTCTTTCATCTGGTGCTCGCTTAAAAGGAAGCTATCTCTTTCACCTTGCCTGCTACCTTCAATGGAGGATGAATTGAACCTCTTACATCCTGAATTTCATGAAAAAGATCAACTTCGTGACATCGCCTGCGCTTGCTTCGCAGTGGCTATTTACTACATCTAGGAGGAGCGAAACTCCAGAATCTTTAGAAACCACAAAGCTCAGAGTTTGACAAAATTACATCAGATAGAACGTGAAATCTTCTTCCTGGTTCGAAACAATGGTACCTCGACTAGGTGGAGCAATCGGAAAGAAGAATTTCTTAGACGATGGGGAGTTGAATTATTTGATTATGGTTGACCATGTTTTCTCATTTATTATATTTTCCATTTTAATTTATGGGGTCATGGGCCTTGAAAGAGAGATCCTAACATAGTGTTTGGTTGGATTTGTTTGTACTTGAACTTTGTAGCTTTTGATTTATTGAATAAAAGGAGTACCAAATTTCATATATATATATATATATATATATATATATATATAACAACAATTGGTAATAATATATCAACTCGTCCAAACAATCATAACATATCAATTTTAAAATATGTTTATAAAATTATAAATTGGGCAGAATTAGTGAGTTTACTCACATTTGTTATTAATCATTAAATATCAAATAATTGCCATTTAAAAGAATCAGGCATTTTATCTTGCCATAATTTTCAACAAGCTCCAAATTGCTCCAAACTAGTTCCATTACATAGCCCGTGCTTATACGATCCCAACGAATCTTGTTTCATCAGATTTTGATAACATATGAATGAGATATTAATAATACTAATTATAACTAGATTTAAATGTCACTAACTATTAATTATATAATTAAATATCTTAACACAGTTTTTAAAACCTTAATTCACTCCTTATTTCTACTTCATCGGGTTCAATACGCATGCCTTCAGTGAAAACAAACCCACCACTGTGCCCTTTTCTCTCCTGCAAACTCTTTCATCACTTTTTTAAATAAAAAACTGTCAACACTGACAATCACCACTCCATGCAAACTTCCACCCCATCACCATTTGGACCAGCCTGCGGCCTTCCTCCTCCGTGCGTGCTCCAGAACTATTCTCGCACCCAAGCAAGTCATACGACTTCTTTATGCACCATTTCCCTAAAAAAATTGCCAACATGCTCCAAACCTTACCGAAAATTCCATAAGAAGCCCAGAAACCAACCTCTCCTGTCACCTTACCGCAAAACCCGTGCCATAGGCACGCTTCTCTACAGTGTTATGAAAATTTTCCTTATCGTACCTGTTAAAAACCACATAGGAAGGAAGAGAGTCCTCTTATGATTCCAAAAATATACGTTTTATGATTTTTTAGGTTTTTATTTGAACTGATGTTGAATTTTTTATTTCCATTAACTTGACTGTGAATTTCTTTTGGACGCAATGAAGGATGTGTGTGTTTATATATAGGAAAAGGAAGGGCAGAAGGACGATGTAGGGTGGCAGTATAATAGGGTAGGTCGGCTAGAAAAGATGGGTATTAAATTTGTTTTGATTTATTTTTATTTTATTTTAAATATAATATAATTTAATACAATTTGATTTTGGATAGTTGTGATTTGATTTTCCATAAATACGATTTGATTTTGTGGAGATTTTTACTTTAATTAAAAAGATATCCATTTGATTTCAATATGATTTATATACATACAATATACACGTGTAACTTACGCATGAAGTAACGCGCTCAAATGACTATATAAGCTCCAATCGCGATGAAAATTGTAATCTTACAATAACTTAATATTTTGGGCACGATGGAACTAGTTTCATCGAATTCCTTTTGTGTTTAATCTCGTTTTAAGATTCAAAATCTTATAAATGTTCTTTACTATAATTATTGTAAATTTTGCCTAAACTATTTAAAAGAGGAAAATTAACATTACTTCAAATCCCAAGGGAACAAATTAATATTTTATTTATAATAGATATTGCAAACTACATACAAAAATACCTGAATATGCACATCTCTTCTTATTTTATTTATTTATATTCCTTGTAGATTTCAAATAATGTCTTTTCCGCCAAAAAGAGAAAAAGGACAAATTTGCAACAATCAAGTAAGACCACAAAAAATATCAATCACAATAGGATTTTTTATTTTTTACCAAAACTGCACCAAATTGCATAAACTACAAATCAACATCCAATCCTATGAATCTTGAATAAAATTACAAATCTAATATTGGTTTTGGGACTGATTTCTAAATCCAAGGTGTTTACAATGACCACAAACAAATCTAAGGACAATTGTAGGCTATATAATTCTTATTAAACAAAAGGCCTACAAATCTATATCCAAACTTTCAACATATTAATTCAGATTTGATAAGAACAAACAGATTTGATAAACTTTTAGGCATACGATTCAAATTCAACACAAACAAAATATATAAGTTTATTATAAACAATGTACATAATTTCCCACTCACCTGAAAGCTATCTAAATCGGAATCTGACACAGCTTTTAGGATTAAAATTCCCAAATCTTATAGATCTACAATTTATTTCTAAAGGGAAGTCACAAACACAGATTTAGATGTGTAGATCTGAAAAAATAACATGAAAAGAAGGAAGAAATTCAATAATATAAATTACCTAAGTGAAGAACGACCTCTTTTTCATAAATCTGAATCTAATATCTCTAATTCTTGTTAATCCAATTTGCGTATGTTTACATTTTATGTTTTAGATGAAATTGGAGGATTGGAAATGGCAGAGCTTCGCTGCTGCCTCCAAAAAATTTGAATAAGAGCATGGGGGTCTAGCCCTCTGTAACGACCCGTATTCTACGCATCGAAGGATCGTAGAATATTTATTCCTTTCTCATACGAAGTCGTATGGTCATGTAACTTTGGGAGACGACTATTTGGGTCATTTCCCATGTTCATGATTTCTACCGATTTTTAAATGACCGTTTTGCCCCTAGATGATTTTATTTCGGCCATAACTTTTGATTGGAAAGGAGTTTTGATCTGAAACCACTTCCATTAGATCCAGATGATGGTTTAGCTTTCCGTAGAGTGGTCATATGTGAAAAACGGACTTACCGTTTGAGTGATATGGCTGAATTAAGGTTTAGAAGGTGAAAAACAGCTTAACCGGGCTTAATTTGGGTAATTAACAGCTAAACCCAGAGGGGGATTTCTGGATTTGGAGTATTTAAGGGCTGTTAGGGTTTAGAGAACACCCTTTTCTCATTTTTCAACCGCTACTTATCATCCCTCTCAACTTAGTAATGACATCCAACATCTAAAACACCTCTAAACCACTTTCTAATTGAAGATTTGGCTCAATTACGTTAAATTAAGGAGGAATAGCACCAAAGCAAGGATAGAACTGTTGTTAAACATTAGTATTCGTGCCAAACAGAGAATCATTTCAGATCTACAGTTTATTTGTGGCGAAGGTGAGTGATTTGCATAGTTTCTCACTAATTATGGTTAATTAAGGCTCAGTTGGTTAGAGGTGGACGAATTGGGATGAGACATAGGTCTCAGGTTCGAGGGTCACCTCTGCCAATTTCTAGGGGTGACTACCTAGGTAGTGTGAAGGTGTTGAAAAATCGGGGTATATCACTACCCGTGGGGTTTACTAAGACCGACAAGCAATGGCTTGAGTGAAGTCTTAGGTTCCACACGTAAATCAAAAAAAATTATGGTTAATTAAGGGTAATTAGTGTTAATTAGCGAATTTAAACATGATTAAATTCTGGAAAAATACTCATAAATTTCGAAATATTGTTTTGGGCCTCTGTTAGAAAATTTGGTTAAGTTTTACTAATCCTATCATTAGTTTTGCTTAAACACGTTTAAGGGAAAATATGCGGTTTTGGCTATGTTTGATCCGTTTTAAACTATAAAATTATTGTTTTGGTGTTTGTGGTCAATTCTACAAGTTGTTATGACTGTATGGTATGCTTTGTGATTGTCTAGAAGTGTTAGATTGGTCGAAAAAGCAGTTGAATGGCGTAAACATCTCGCTGGACAAAGTGCAGGAAATATGCAGGAACCGAACCGGATCGGATCGCCCTACCCGACCCCGACCCGTTCGTGAAGGAGGCACCGAACCGATCCACTCACCTAGAGAGCTCCACGAGCCGAACCGCCATGAGAGGGAGTCCACGAGCCGATCCGAACAAATGAAGGAACTCGACCCGATCCGAATGGGTCCCACGAACCGAAGCTCAGCTCGAACCAAAGGGAGGCCGATCCGATCAGGGAGGCGCATCACGACCCGAACCAGGTGGTTGATCACGATCCGAACCCAATGGGTATCCTCCGATCCAACCCGAACGGCTTGTCACGAATCGAGATGTTGAGCACGAGCAGGGAGGGACCGAACCGAACTGACTTGGGTGGGGAAATCCGACCCGACCCGATGTGGATGATCACAGGCAGGACTACTACGAGTAGCACGCGAAGCATAGTGAAGAGGAGCATGCCGAACTGATCTATAGATGATGACTAAAACCCGAGATGCAAAGGTAGTCCAAATGGGAAGTTTGCACTCAGGATCCAAATGGGAACCAATGAGTCAACTTCGTGATTGGACTTTGCTGCGGGACGTATGCTAAAGGGTTATCAACGTCTATATCTTTGATTCACCACCAAGATGGATGTTAGGCTACGTATCAGTGCAGTGGGGTAGTTACTACTCCATGGGGCAGTGTGATCGTAGCATGACTATGAGCCAGTGCAGTGGAGTTATTATGACTTCATGGGGCAGAGTGGACATAGCAAGGACTAGTGGCTATGGATCAGTGCAGTG
This sequence comes from Allium sativum, assembly GCA_030737875.1. Classification (NCBI taxonomy): domain Eukaryota; kingdom Viridiplantae; phylum Streptophyta; class Magnoliopsida; order Asparagales; family Amaryllidaceae; genus Allium; species Allium sativum. Next base: position 539,210,344 of record CM060926.1, read on the forward strand.
GAGTCGCCATGACTACATGGGGCAGAGTGATCATAGCAAGGATTTGGGTGATCAAAGTAGTGGATATCGTATGCTTTACGCACTGAGTGAGAGTTGTGAGGATGGTTTCTATGCTTGATTGTTTGACATCACTATGACATGCACACCCCACCCCCTTATTCTTTACACCATACGTTAGTGGCACCTTAGAGTATTGTATAGTATGTTGTGCTAACTCTGTGGTTGCAGGTTCAGGTATGGTTTAGTATACCTGTTATTATTCTGTTTTGCTGCTTATCGCTCATACCAGACTACTGTCTGACCCAGAGTTTTATATCTCTTCTTATTAATCTGGGTGCTCTTAAATGGGCAGACTAGAGACAGGTTAGCTGGTTGTGCACGAGTAGCTGTCCGAAGACGAGCAGGAGGCTTACACGTACTATTCTTTATATATTCTCCCTGTGTATCTACTAGTCACTACTTTGGGCATTAGTAGTGTACCTTTCCTTTCTTTTGCTTTAGAGACAGTTTTAAAGTTGTAATAATGGTTATGGATCATAAGTTGTATTTGGATTTTCCTCTGCTGAGATGTTTAGTTTTCAGCTTATGCACTATCTCGCCTATTTTATGTCGAAGTCTGTTATTATTATATTTTATTCCATGCGCTGTGAGATATGCTACAAGTTCCTTGTTAGTTCAAATTCCTTACCTTTCCTTTCTTTGACGACCGTCCAATGCTGGTTGGACATCGGCACAGCGCACTTTCATTGGAAATGTCGGCTGGTGCGAGGCGGCCGTCACACTTGGTATCAGAGCTCTAGGTTGCGTAGTTAACCTAGGGAAAGACACCAGGGAGAGATAGTACATATATGAGAGCGCGTATTTGTCATATTTTGGTTTTCAAAATTGATATATATATTTATACTATTAGTATATTTAAGGATGAGGTCGCATTGCACTAGCACCACTGAAGAGGTGGTTAATTGTTTTCTCCTTACAGACTGAACGATGAGCCGATATACTAGGGGTACTGGTAGAAGAGCTAATAATGGGAATGCTCCTGATATAAGGACGATGTTCACTGAATTCATGAGAGAGATGCTTAGAAATGTGCAAGGAGAAGTTCCCAATGCTGCAAATGGTGGTAGTGCAGCGGTGCGGGCGCTTAGGGTTGATTTAGCTAAGCTATGCAAGGATTACACTAGCCTTGGTGGGAAGCCGTTCCATGGAACGGAATCGGCTATAGAATTTCAGGATTGTTTGGATAGCTGTGAGCTTATCTTCGAAGACTTAGGTATCGAGGATGCGATGAAGAGAAAGCTAGCATCCCGTCAGCTGCAAGGACGGGCAATGAATTGGTGGAATGCTATTAAGATCAAGTTACATGGGATCAGTTTATGGCCCGATTCAGTGATAAGTTCATCCCTGCTGCCCAGAAGTCAGATTTGTTTAGGAAATTTATGGAGCTTAAGCAGATTGGTAGGGCAGTCTCGGAGTACATTGCAGAGTTCGATACTTTATCGAAGTATGGATTATCCCTTATCGACAATCCCGAGAAGAAGAACGAGAAGCTCATAACTGGTTTGGATGGATACTTAGGGGAAAGGCTTATTAACCACATCGATGAGATGTTTGAATCGATTATGGGTAAAGCATTGAGGTCATAAAGTCTTTACCCTAAGACGAAAATTGAGGTTGCATCTGCAGAGGAGCCAAAGACGCAAGCAAGTGGTGGAGGAAAGAATGGTTCTCAGAATAAGAGAAAGCAGAATCAGACCAAGGATGGCCAGAAGAAAAAGAATAAGAAAGATGTTGAGTGCTTCAGCTGTGGTAAGAAGGGCCACTATGCCAAAGAATGTCGGGCCAAGCCAGGGGATAGAAAGTGCTTCAACTGTGGCTAAGTGGGACATCACATGGACAAGTGTCCGCAATCCCCTAAAGGAAAGCAGATTGTGAAAGCATATGCTATCAATGTTGTTCCTTCTTCGTCGAATGCCCCAACCGGGGCGGAGAAAGGAAAGAATGTTGTTATTCAAGGTATGCTTTGTGTTTAAGATGTTCCTGTTCGAGTATTTTTTGATACCGAAGCTTCCCGTTCCTTCATATCTAGTTACCTGGTAGATAGGTTGGGATTGGAACTCGAGATAGTCGATAGACCTTTAGCTGGGACGAACCCGATTGGTGGTTCGACTAGCCTTTGTATGATTTGTCGTAATGTGGTCTTATCGAGTCATGGATGCATGTTTGTTTGTGATTTCTTTGTTTTGGGCTTTACTAGGTTTGGCATTATTTTGGGAGTCGATTGGCTCCAAAGATATGGGGTGGTGGTAGACTGTGAGGGATTTTTGGTGACAGTTATAGCGGATGATGGGCAGAGGGTAGTGTTTGGTGGTCTACTTAGTGATGGGGGTAATGGCTAGTTTTCTAAATTTCCTCGACATCCTACATGATGAGTTGTCAGATGTGCCCGTGGCTGGCCAGTATTCGGACGTCTTCGAGGAAGTGACCGGACTTTCACTACACCGAGAGATTGAGTTCTGTATTGATTTAGTGAAAGATGCCAAACCTATAGTGATGCCACTTCGTCGTATGGCGCCAAGGGAGCAGCGAGAGCTCGGGGTGCAAGTAAGCGATCTTTTGAAGAAGGGATTTATCAGAAGAAGTGTTTCTGAGTGGGGAGCACCAGTTGTGTTTGCTACCAAGGCAGATGGTTCCTTTCGTTTGTGTGTGGACTACTGCGGTTGAATAAGGTGACGAGAAAGAATAAGAATCCTCCACCGTGGATAGATGATTTGTTTGATCAGTTCAGTGGCGCGAGAGTGTTCTCCCAGTTGGATCTCGCGACAGGTTTTCATCAGCTTAGAGTGTTAGCTGAAAGTATAGCTAAAACGGCCTTTCGGACGCCGTCTGGATTTTATGAGTGGTTGGTCATGCCATTCGGATTGACCAATGCACCAACATATTTTGTGGATCTATGGGGTATTCAGGGATCAATTGAATGAGTTTGTTCTTGTGTTCGTAGATGATGTCTTGGTTTATTCAAGGACAGAGGAAGAACACAAGGAACATTTGAGGGTAATGATGGAGGTGTTGAGAAAACACCAATTAAAAGCAAAGTTTTCTAAGTGTCACTTCTGGAGGAAGGAAGTGAGATTCTTGGGCCATGTTGTTTCAAAGAATGGTATTGCCATGGACCCTGCGAAGGTGGCTACGATACAAGATTGGTCTACGCCCAAGAATGCAACGGACATAAGAAGTTTCTTGGGATTAGCTGGATATTATCGTAAGTTTATCCAAGACTTCTCCAAGATAGCAGCACCGTTGACTCAGTTGACTAAGAAAAATCAAGCTTTCGTCTGGGACGAAGAGTGCGAGAATGCATTCAAGAGTCTAAAGGAATAGTTGACATGTGCACCAGTGTTAGTCATTCCTAAGGGGAATGAAGAGATGACGGTATACACAGATGCTTGTGGTACCGGACTAGGTGTTGTATTGAAGCAAGGAGGTAGGGTTTTAGCTTATGCTAGTCGGCAACTAAAACCACATCAGAAAAGATATCCTACCCATGATTTGGAATTAGCAATGATCGTGTTCGCATTGAAGATGTGGAGACATTATCTCTTGTGAGAAAGATTCGAGTTGTTTACCGATCATAAATCGTTGAAGTATCTCTTCTCTCAGAAGGATCTAAATCTCCGACAACAAAGATGGTTAGAATTCTTGGCTTCCTACGATTTCGATATCGCATACACACCAGGAAAGGGCAATGCGGTAGCTGATGCATTAAGTAGAAGACATGCCAGTTTAGGGGCTATGTTTCTTGAATGGAAGCAACTAGAGTACATCGCTGGGTATGATTTTAGACCATAGTGCGAATTGGATCCAGAAGTATTAGCAAGTTTGACGATCAGACCCACTTTGATTGAGCGGATTGGTTCCAGTCAGAAGAACGATCCTAACTTATTGGAAATCATCTCCAAGTTAGAGATGGGCATTGATGAGGAGATGAATGAGTATGGGCTTGATCGAGATGGATGGCTTAGAAAGAATGGAAGACTAGTTGTACCTAATGTCAATGGATTGAGAGATGAAGTGCCTAGAGAATGTCATCACTCAAAACTGACTATACACCCCGGTGGTAACAAGATGTATCGAGAGAAGCAGACCTACTACTGGGAAGGGATGAAAAGAGACGTTGGGAAGTTTATACTCAAATGCATGAATTTCCAGCTAGTTATAGCTGAGCAAAAGAGGCCTAGTGGTTTGTTGCAACCATTAGAAGTTCCAGAATGGAAATGGGAACAAGTCTCAATGGGTTTCATTGATGGGTTACCAAGGACTAGGTCGGGCCATGATAGCATTTGGGTGATTGTGGACCAATTGACCAAGAGTGCAAGATTTATACCAGTCAAGTTGAATAGAACGACAACTAAGTTAGCTGAGCTATATATGAAATGGGTAGTGAGATTTCATGGAGTACCTAAAAGCATTGTGAATGACCGAGACCCGTTGTTTACTAGTGGATTTTGGAAGAGCATACAAGAGGCGTTAGGATCAGAATTACATCTCAGTACCGCGTATCATCCTCAAAACGACGGTCAGACAGAGAGGGTGAATCGAGTGTTAGAAGATCTCTTGAGAGCTTTCATATTGGATTTTGATAGATCATGGGATGACCATTTACATCTAGTAGAAGTTTGCATATAATAATAATTATCCATCCAGTATTGATATGGCTCCATTTGAAGCTTTGTAAGAAAGACCATGCAACTCACTATCATGTTGGTTAGAAACCGGTGAGAAGTTTATGCTTGGACCAGATGTGATAAGAGAAACCTCAGATAAGGTCAAAGTTATCCGACAACGAATGAAGGCTGCCCAAGATAGGCAAAAGAGTTATGCAGATAAGAGGAGAAGAGATTTAAAGTTCTCAATTGGCGACTTGGTGTTTGTCAAAATCTCTCCATTAAAGAGCGTGATACGATTTGGCAGGAGAGGCAAGTTAAGACCAAGATTTGTTGGACCATTCCCAGTTCTCGAGAAAATTGGGAATTTGGCATATAAGGTTGAGTTACCAGAGAAGATGGCAGGAGGTCATAACGTACTTCATGTTTCCCAGTTAAGGAAATTCGTGCACGACCCCGATATGACTATTTCACCGGATCAGTTGGACGATATTGAGGTTGAACCCAAGGCGGTTGGGAACTGCAGGCCTATGCGTATTATTGAGAACGATACGAAGCAGCTTCGAAGGAAGGCGGTGAAACCAGTCAAAGTTCAGTGCGGTAATGATGAGGAAGACTGTTCTTGGGAAACAGAGGAGGACAAAAGGAGGAAGTATCCATAACTCTTTGCCAGGTAAGGTTTTTATATCGGTATAGCACTCCCTTGTTAGTAAAACGCATGCTAGGATAGGCTTGTTGTGTTGTTTTATATGCTTGATTGTTTTGTTAATGATTTGTAGGCATGCGGGATCCTTTGTATGTTTTGGGTTAAGAAATTTCGGGGACGAAATTTCTTAAGGGGGGAGAATGTAACGACCCGCATTCTATGCATCGAAGGATCATAGAATATTTATTCCTTTCTCATACGAAGTCGTATGGTCATGTAACTTTGGGAGATGGCTATTGGGGCCATTTCCCATGTTCATGATTTCTACCGATTTTTAAATGACCGTTTTGCCCCTAACTGATATTGTTTCGGCCATAACTTTTGATTGGAAAGGGGTTTTGTAAGCCCATAACATGTTATTCTCTAGAATGTGATCCAAGGTCTGTGATCCACAATCCCTTTATATTCTTGTTTGATTCAAGGTTACAATAACATGTTCTACTTAATACGTAATTTAATATATCTCAATTTGCATATTCTCTGTCTAACTTGTCAATTATCATTCATGATTAAATAAAACTTATTTCATTTCATAATTTTGCCTAACTCTTTCCTTTTTAATCATAATTCCATCTTACATTATCACTACAAGTTATCGTTGTTTACTTATTAACTTAGTTCTCTTAATTAAGGTTCACTGATAAGTCTCCTTTCCATTTATTATAACCTATGTTATAATTTTCTCTTGTCCCTAGAACAAGCCTTAACACGTTATTCTTATCAGCTTATTTCAGACTTCTATTACTTAATTTATAATAAATTACAACTTCTTACATTTCATAAACTTCCCCCTTTTCTCTAGTAATTACAAACAACTGGTTTCAAGATTCCCCATTTACTAATTACTTAATTTACAATTAAGTGCCACTTATCTCATTTCACCCATTATCTCATTTCCTTACTAATTTATTATAACCTAAGTTATAATCTTCACTTGTCCCTAGGACAAGCCTACCTATTATATAAAATTCTTATTAATGTAACTCATTTATAATAGGTTATTATAATTCCCCATTCATTCCTTTCCCGTTTACTATTGTAATTATCTTTCATTCACTCCCATTAATTACAATTAATGCCATTTACATATATTTGTATATATGTTTATGCACTATACCTCTCACATTAAGCCTACACTTGTGGATGCTGGATTTGCCGAGCGGTTCCAGGTGGACTTCTTCGATAAGTTGACTTAAGCTCATGTCTTAGCACCACTACATGTTTTATTTATGCACTTAGACCCCTCACGTTAGATTTACCACTTGTGGATGCTGGATATGTCGGGCGGTTCCGGGCATACTTCTTCCATAAGTGTAATCTAACCTTATGTATAAGCGCGGTTACAGTTTCTTATTTACTGTAAATCTTCTATATAATTTAGGCATGTATATTCTTTCAATTTTCATTGTAATCTACATTTTTTATGTCATCATATTATGCTTATTTTATGTCATATGTTCCTTCTGACATGTAATCAATTCTGTTCTATCATGTAATCAATTAATAAGATAATTTTTCAAATCTATCAACAAGATGTGATCGCCAAATCACGTAATTATTCTCAATTTCTACCATTAATGGTCTAGGTACATAAATGTCACAAGTTAACATGGAACTGAAACAACTGTAATCGCTACACATATTTTGGCAAACTTTCCAATCATATTAATATCTTGGCATATTAATATTCCAACATGTCATATTCGTCACTTTTATCCTTTTAACATATGTTTGAACACTTCAACATATTATATGTAAACATGTCATAATAACAATTCAATACTTCTAATTATTCTAGCAAATTCACATTATACGATAACGGGGAATGTTAAATGATAATATATCCTTATCAAAAATGATATAACTTAAATCCACTCACCTTGCTATGCCGATCTAGAAAAGAATCTCTTTGGATTGGTTGCAGAAGGAGAGTCATGAGTTTGTACTGTAGTTGTATTTGAAAACGCTTTATTTTCTGAATTTGTCGTTGGTGACAATAATTTTTTTCTTTAATCTTCATTTAGACAGCGCTCCAATATTATAATTAAAAAATTTATTCAGAAATTATATGGAGGAAGAAGAAGAGAGTGAAGAAACAACAAATGAGAATGGAGAGCTATATGGTGCTTTATATATGAAGCTTAAATCGATGCTAACCGTGTATTTTCCCTGATCAAAATCTATTCTCTCCATGTTATATAGCCAATAGGAGTTACCACATCAACAATAATTTTGATTGGACCAATAAAATAAAGACAACAAGGCATGCATTGTCACTTCCTACGAATTAAATGTGCCAATTAGGCGCAAAAGTTTGAATTTCGAATGTTTGAATTGTTTTGACGTAGAAATTTGATTTTCGAACTTTTGAATTTCTGGAATTTATTTAACTGTTATATTCACATGTAATCTTCTTATGTGTATACAATTCTTCCAACGACCATTTTATGCGTATATATATGCACAACTTTCGTTTCAGTTTCAAAATTCGAACAGTATTGCACCGTTATTTGATTCTTGACATATTTTATCGATTGTAGCCGTACCTTTAATTTTATCTCTTATATATATATTTATGTACACACGCACGACCCTCTCTAAAACAAAGATAAAAATTATGTCACTGCCGAGGTTCGAACCCCCGAGCTCTATGTTACAAATCCGATGCCTTAGCCAACTAAGCTATGATGTCTTTTGTTAACAAATTTGGAAACAATGGTAGTCATTGTTCTCCTTCTTTTACCTTATTATCATTTTTTTCTACAATACTTCATTTAAAGGTATCTCTTTCATCTTAACTCAGTTCCACAGGTCTAAATTGACCAGAAAATTGCCACGAACGTAATGACGCTAATCCATGGCCAAATTTTGGTGCTCTTCAAAACTTTCTTTTCTTTTTAAATGTTTATATTTGTGCATATATATACGTATATGCATTATTAAATTATTATAAAATGTAGGGTGTTACATTCTCCCACCTTATGAAATTTCGTCCACGAAATTTGATAAGGGAAAAAATCAATTAACCCCTCGCATGCATACATCCATTATGTATGCATCCAATTTTTGCAAGCATTGTGCATTTGTGCAAAGTGAAATACAGCATAGTTGATGTGCATGTTAAAATGCACATTTATATTCACATATTTATTCTTGTTTAGTGCTAATAAATGTCATGTATAGGTATCTTATCATGTTTAAACAATCGTTGAATTGATTTCAGAACATCATGCATTTATCATCATATAGGAGGAGAATGGTCATTTTTGTGCGTATATTATTTTGAGAATGTTTACTTGGACATTTTTCATATTTTTGCAGAAATTGGATGCATGTAGAAGAGGACTTCATAAAGACATATATGCATACAAAAAAAGGAGATCAATCAATGGAAAGAGAATCAATTCAAAAGGAGGAAATCAATGCCTTACCAAAAATGATGAAAGAGGGAATCAATTCAAATAGAGAATCAATGGTGGACCCTATTCAATCTCCTTCCTTCTTTAGTGGAGTCACAAAATTTGGGTTCATGAATCATTATTGCTAAAAGATAAAATGAAGCTTAAAGAGGGGGCATTCTTGGTAGCACGCAAAAAGTTAATTTAGGTTTTCTCTCATGTATAAATAACACATGTATCATAATGTAAAGGAGATCTTGGATTTTTAGTTTAGATTGAGGCTGAAATCAAAACCTCTCTTTTTCTGCCATGGCTTCTTAGCCATTTATTTATCGTAATATGTCGCTCTAAAACAATATTAATTTGTTGTTTTTCATTTACATGTTATTTTCTCTTCTACAAGTAGAATAAATTTTTATTTTTAATTGCTCTTTATTTTGTCTCTTTTATAATGAAATATCTTTATGTTATCATTGAGTCCATTATGAGTAGCTAAACCCCTTCAATTTAGGGATAGTGAAGCTCTCATTATTCATGAATAATTAACATAAGAATTTCTTGTTTCTAACTCTTGTATTTGAGCTTAATCTATAATTGGATATTGATAAAGTAAAGATTTTATATGGTGAAAACTGATAGCACATGCTATTTGATTATTCCCAAATGTGTTATACTCATATCATTAATAGAATCATACTTTATCACAATCTAATTCATATTAGAACTATTATTTTCTATGTGATAACAAGGGCTTTAAGTTTGATTTATGTAGCTTGAATTTTCTAGCATATAAATCATGCTTGTAAGAATACAACACTTAATGTGCTAGTTATTAAAGAGAGTTAGAACCATTTTTTATGTTAATAGATTGATGTTGATAGTGAATATACTCCTAAATTGCCTCCTAGTCTCATATTTGTATTCATTTTAACATTGTTAGTTTTCTTTTAGTTTATAGTTAACAAGTTCACTCGCTTTCGGTTTAATTTGATTGAGTAAAATCTAGAATTAATTCTTTCCCTGCGGATCGACTCGTATTCGCCGCGTACTAATAATTGTATATCGTGCGCTTGCGGTTTATTATTAAAATATTTTGTTGATGGTTTTCTAATTCGATTGAAAATCCGTTTGCAAACAAGTTTTTGGCGCGGTTGCAGGGGAGAGAAATTAGTTAATTTTATTCTTCGAATTAATTTTCTTTTTTGTGTTCTACTTGAAAAAAAAAATTAACACTTGCCTTGTGTTTTCAAATTCTTTCCTGTTTCATTTCATTAGTTTCCTTCCACCTTCATCTAATTTTATATTCTTATAAATAAAAAAAATCTTCCTTTTTTTCTCTTTTATCTCATTCCAACTTTTCTCCACAAGCTTTCCTTTCTTTACAAATAATCAATAAATAAATAAACCAATTAATTGCTTTCCATTTTCTTGCGCTCCCTCTATAATTTTCTTTCCTTCTCTGTCTTCTATTTACCGATTGCCTTCTCTGCCTTATATTTTCTAATTTCTCTTCTCAGCTTTATAAACCAACCATCACTCAGATTCCATACCTTCTCATCTTCACAAATTCATTTTTCTTCCATCTTCTCTCTCTCTAAAATTCACCTACCATTCACAACCAAACACCATCATAGTATCATACCACTGCTTACATCACCATCCATCTCTTTCAATGGCTTACTTCTTCCTACGGCCAATAGCCATACTTTCCGCACTTATAACCCCTCTTCATCTAATAACAATACATGTATGCCTAAGCGGTACCTCCTATATGTATGCAAATTTTTTTATAAAAAAAATCCTTTAAAACATGATGCTCACATCCTAAATACACTGGCAATTCTATATGAATGCAATAATATGAAAATTAGAAATGTTTTTCCATCCAAATTTTCCCACACTCTTACTGAGCTAGAGCATAGTTCATCCAATTGTTGCATCCAAAACCCCACCAACCAACTTTATTTTTTCAAATTTCAGAAAAATCTAATTTTATAAATTCGATTTCTTATGTTACAAAAAGGTGGAAAACGGAAAATTCACATCTTTTGTTTTTCTTTTTCAACCTTTTTATTACCGTACTTGGATTTTATGTAACTATTTACGAAGATTCCTTATTTTTCCTATTAAAGCATAGCCCACATAAGAAATTTTCTTTGTTACAGCTTTTCTTTTCGGTTTTATCTTGGAAATTTTTATTTTTATCCATCTTTTCTCAGGATATTCCATTTCTTTAACTGTGATGTTTGTTGCTATACTGAATTTGTTGTTTCCTTTTTTTAGTTGTACCATTTCTTTTCTTAGCTTATTTAATTATCTGATCTAATTTTAATTTCAAATAAGCCTTCAACTAAAACAGGAAAACAAACACTCTACATAGCTACTACTAAGGTCCAAGAATCTCGGGACTATGTCCCCCTCTGATAGAAAAGTTCAAACCATGGGATCCACGATAGGTTTTAGGTGTTACCCTAACTACCGAACAAGAAAAATAATAGAACGATCCCAACAGAAATGCAACAATGGGTTGTACCCCTAAATGAAAATTAGCAACATGATCTAAATACTTACTTTCCCTTTTACTATCTAGTAGTCACTGCTAGTCCCAACTATGTACCAACAATTATTTCAAGCAATACCGGCATTCTACGGGAACTTACTATTATTCCAATATAATTCTCGTTATTTTTTCATAGCCTCCAAACTTTTCCCCTCTTCCCTAGGCACTAATCCTTACCTACCCTATACTTTTTAAAACATGGTTTGGCCTTACATTAAATTTTTTTTCTCCAAAAATTATAAGTGTCAGAACTTTATTTTCCTCTTCAAAACTCACTTTTGCCAAACCATAAAAACATGTCATCATAAAAAAAAATGTAAATCATTTTTTTTTCAAATCACAAAAACTAGAGTAGATAAGGACAAATATTTCTTAATCGGGCTTACGGCTTGTTTTGCCTATAAAGTTAGTCTAGTTTCTTATTACAATGTGCGAGCATCAACTCTATTCATCAATCTCCACAACTTATTTTGTCCACCCAACAAAATTTTCTCTTTTAAATAATTTATCAAAACTGATTGTCAAAAGAATAGAGACTTCAAAACTTTCTTTATTAAAAATTATTGTATGAGATATAACAAGAAAACTAGCGGGCTATACATGCTCTATAATATGCACCTTTTACGGAGAAAATTTTACTTTAGACAAAGTTTTCGCAAGAAATCACTATTATACCTCATTTTACTTTAAAACTCAATATGTATATTTTACATATCCAAAACTATAACTTTTAAGATTAAAACTTGAAAACACCATAAACCATTTTCCCAAAACTTTTACAATTTCAAGTTCTTAAAAGTTAACAACGGGGTTAGACTCAAAGAGGATTTCTAATTTTTCTAGGCTTTCCTAGACACTACCCAAGGTCATTTCCCTCGGTGGAAAATAGGGAGAAGGACAAACTTAACAAAAAAATTGTTGAAAAGTGTGGAAACTTTAGAATTTAGTGAGAATGCCAAATGATAGTGTAAATGAGAAAAGGTTAGTGGGCCCTCTGAATTCCACCTTTAGTGTAAATGTGTCATTCTCCCTAATTTTGAAATTTCCCATACTTTTCACCAAAAAATTTCGAAAGTTTGTCCTTTAAAAGAAAATCCGCATTCCCTCAACTATATATATATATATATATATATATATATATATATATATTTCTAATCCATTTTTCTCTTTTTAATCTTTTCCAATTTATATTGTTTTACCGTCAAGCCCACTAATCCGAAACACTAACATACGAGATGCACCTTTTTCTATTTCAAAATATATTGTACACTTCCGACCCAAATTTCCTAATGGTCTCAAATTTCTATATTCATAACTTTAGTGTACAAACGGATATCCCAATTCTTACCATATTATACTCTTTCTATTTAGTGGGTTCCTCTATGGATCTAGGTATATATATAATATATTTATATTTTTAAAAATACAAATACGTTCACTCACTATTTATAAAGGAATCCTAAACCTAAACTCTGATACTAGATGTAAAAAAACCGAATTTCGACAAACCATTTTTTTAAAATTCTAATCTATCGAAACTCGTGTTGGTTTGCTCTGGTATCAAACAGAAAAGACAGAGACATAAAATATCAAAGCTCAGAAAATATCTCACAGCGGAATGGATAAAATATAATGTAATCAGAATATAGCCTTATCGTAGTAATAATACTGTCTAACCAGTACCCAAAGCTATCATGTCTCTGCTACAAATATAACCTATGAGTATATGATGAGGAGGGCGTCAGAACACAAGTTCTACTTACTGGATTTAAACTATACACTCTGGATAATCCTACATATATAGTTCAATTACATTTTCTTATTTATTAGGTTACTTGGGTTAATAGCACTCATTTACTTCCCTGTTGATTAACCTAATACAGTATATATGTACCTACCCCTAATATTAAGGTACACCTCATGGTACCCTACTCGCACGGTCTCCACTAAAATATATGCAGTCCCTCATCCTACGACGGAGTGATGTATGGATCTCTATATAGCAATGTTATGTTTCGCATAAATATGTCAATTTTATGCTACGTATGCATAAGGACTGCCACCTTTGATCGAATCAGATTCCATACTAGAGTAATGCTCTCAAGTATACGATATACCGTCTAGAGAAGACATGCATGTATCTAGTCTTTCTTATGTACGTATCGTCAATTGTAGCTCGATGCCTTAACCGCACATCCTCTAATGTGCACCGAGTTCCGTGGCAGGGCTATTCAAGAAACACGGAACTCGGTCGGGAGCTTTTCCATATCTGTACAGGTCCGCCTTTAAGAGCTTCAAAATACAGATATTCCTAGGGTCTGTTTTTAATGGTGGCTATGACCCTACCTCGGCCCCTCCCTCAAATAGTAAGGACTACAAGAGCTAAGAGACTTGCCCCTAATAACAAATAATCTAAACATCCAGTTGGCATCTCCCCTCAACCACCGTACCTCGATAGTGAAAAGTCTATTGGGTTTAACTAATTAGCTCTAGTCTTTTCGCATCCCACTGGCTGCTGATGACGGGTATCCGACAATCTACTTTCTTTATTGGTCGTGACCATCTACCTCCCGTTGAGGCGATCACCGAATCACCCTAGTGTCACCTCGTCAAAATATTCCGACTGCGAAGCTAGTTTTGCAGTCATGGCCCACCCACATGGTAGTTACGCGTAGACCCAACCTATGAGAGCACAACCTAAACATCTGCCACCACACAGAGAACTACCAGGAGCACCTTACGTACCTCAGAAAGTCGCATGCTTCCCCTTCCATTCCTTTGGAGCCGACAGAATAATCAGATGAACATGCGCTCCCCTAGTCACAGAATAATCAGCTTATTTCAGACTTCCATTACTTAATTTATAATTAACTACAACTTCTTATATTTCATAAACTTTCCCCCTTTTCTCTACTTATTACAAATAATTGGTTTCAAGCTTCCCTATTTACTAATTACTTAATTTACAATTAACTGCCACTTATCTCATTTCACCAGTTATCTCATATCCTTACTATTTTATTACAACCTAAGTTATAATTTTCACTCGTCCCTAGGACAAGCCTACTTATTATATAACAATCTCATTAATGTGATTCATTTATAATAGGTTGTTGTCATTCCCCGTTCATTATTTTCCCTTTTACTGTTGTAATTATCTTTCATTCAATTCCATTCACTCCCATTAATTGCAATTAATGTCATTTATCAATCCTGCCATTTACATATACATACACACACACACACACACACACACACACACACACACATACATATATATATATATATATGTTTATGCACTTGACCTCTCACATTAAGCCTACATTTGTGGATGTTGGATTTGCCGGGCGGTTCTGGGAAGACTTCTTCCATAAGTTGACTTAACCTCTTGTCTTAGCACCGTTACATGTTTTTTAATGCACTTAGACCCCTCACATTAGATTTACCACTTGTGAATGCTGGATATGCCGGGCGGTTCCGGGCAAACTTGTGACAGCCCGCCCCGCATCAACCGACATTTTCTCCAAAAGTGCGCTGTACACATGTCCAGTTAGCACGGAATGGGTCGCCAGAAGAAAAAGAAAGAAGAGAATGGACTAATCAAGGAACCTGTAATATGTCTCACAGCGCATAGAACAAAATATAATAATAACATACTTGACATAAAACAGAAGAGACAGTGCATAAGCTAAAAACCAGAACTGAGCATCATAGCAGCGGAAATCCAAAATATAGCTTATTACAACTTTTCAAACTGTCTCAAAACAAAAGCAAGATAAAGGAGGTACACTACTAATGCCCAAGTAGTGACCACCAACGACACAGGGAGAATATCTATATATCATACGTGGAAGCCTCCTGCTCGCCTCCGAATCAGCTACTCGCGCATCACCAGCTAACCATAACCTGTCTCTAGTCTGCTCGTGTGAGCACCCAGAGTAATAAGAAGAGACATAAAACTCTGGGTCAGACATAAAGCCTGGTATGAGCGATAAGCATCAAAACATAACAATAACAGGTATAATCCAATCATACCTGAACCTGGACCTGCAACCAAAGAGTTAGCACTACATACTGTACAACACTCTATGGTGCCCTTTCAAATGGTGCAAAGATAACGGGGGTGGGGATGTGCATGTCATAGTGATGTCAAACAATCAAGCATAGCAATCATCCTCACATCCCTCACTCAGTGCGTAAAGCATACGATATCCACTACTTTGGTCCTCTAATCCTTTGGGCCATGACGGAATCCAATCCCGTGTAACTATCACTACAAGCCCACTATCCACCTCTCAGTGGTGGACCAAAGTTATGAATACCGACAACCCCTTTGCACACGTCCCGCTGCAAAGCCCAACCATGAAGTGAACTCATTGATTACCAACTGGTTCCGGGATCCTGAGCTCTAACTTCCATTTGGACTACCTTTGCATCTCGGGTTTTAATCATCATCCTCCGGATCGGTCTTCATTCAGTTCGCTTCGCTTCAGGTCGTGGTCTTCCTTCAGGTTCGGATCGTGCTCCGCCCTCCAACGGTTCGGGTCGCACCACCCTGGTTCGGTTCGCAGTCACTAGCTCGTGGTCACCCTCTGTTTCGGAACGTGCGCTCCCCTCCAGATCGATTCGTGACAAGCTCCTTCAGCTCGGATCGTGGTCATCTGCATACGGTTCGGATCGTGGTATGATCTCCAGGTCGGATCGTGACCAGCTTCGGATCGCGACTCGTGGATCGTGGGTGCATCGGATCGGGTTCCGTCTCCACGCGGATCGGGTCGTAATGCTCATTCGCGATCCGGATCGAAGTACTTCAGTTTGGGCACGGTGCTGCATCGATTCGTCTCGTGGGTCTAACCACGATCGGGTCGGGTCGTGGGAGGAATAAGCGATCCGATCCGGGTCAACTTCCAGCGACGGTTTACATGCCTCTCGACGGCGTTTTCGACCATTCTAACTATTGAAATCAGTCACAAAGCACATCATACAGTCATAACAACATGTATAAACATCCACAAACAGCAAAACAACAATATGATATGTCAAAACGGATCAAACATACCCAAAAATCCATATTTCCCTCTTAAGCATGTTTAAGCAAATCTAACGATAGGATTAGCAAAACTTATCCAAATTAGCCAAATTTTCTAACAGAGGCCTAAAACAATATTTCATAATTTCTGAATATTTTTCCAGATTTTTAACATGCACAAATTCGCTAATTATCACTAATTACCCCTTAATCCCCCAAATTCCGGGATTTGCAAAATTAGTTGAAATCAACCCAAATTCATATCAGAGACATAAAATGATGTTTTAGAATTTTGGGAATTTTTCTAGATTTTTCTGAGCCATAATTTCGCTAATCTTCGCTAATTACCATAATTAGCCATAATTAGTGAGGAACTATGCAAATCACTCACCTTAGCCACAAACAAACTTTAGATCTGAAATAATCTTCTGATTTGGATCCAATCCCTACGTGTTCCAGCAGCTCTCTCGCTGATTTGGTGAAGATCTTCTTTGATTTGATGTAGATTAGGCCAAAACTTGATTAGGAAGTGATTAGAAGGTGATTTGGGTGTTGGAGGCCATTGCTAGAGCTTGAAAGAGGTAAGTGGCGGCTGGAAAAATGAGTCTAAAACCGAAATCCTAACCCTAGCAGCCCTTAAATACCCCAAATCACGAAATCTCCCATTGGGCCTAGTTGCTAATCACCCGGTTAAGCCCAATTAGCTGAAAATAACCCTTTAAACCTTAATTCAGCCATATCTCCCAAACGGTAAGTCCGTTTGGCTAATGTAACCACTCTACGGAAAGAGAAACCATCATTCGAATCCAATGAAAGTGGTTTCAGGTCAAAATTCCTTTCCACTCAAAATTTATGGCCAAAACAGTACCAACTAGGGGCAAAACGGTCATTTAAAAATCGATAAAAATCATGAACATGGGAAATGACCCCAATAGTCGTCTCCCAAAGTTACATGACCGTACGACTTCATATGTGAAAGAAATAAATATTCTACGATCCCATGATGCGTAGAATACGGGTCGTTACACTCTTCCCCCTTAAGAAATTTCGCCCCCGAAATTCCCTAACCAGAACACACAAAGGGTCCCGCATGCCTATCAACCATAAAACAACAATCAACATGCAAAACAAGTCTATCCTAGCATGCGGTTTACTAACAAGGGAAGGAACTATCACTACCAAAACCCTACTAGGCAAAGAGTTCTGGATACTTCTTCCTTATATCCTCCTCTGTTTCCCAAGTACAGTCTTTTTCATTCTCACCCCACTAGACTCTGACTAGTTTCACCGCCTTCCTTCGAAGCTGGTTCGTATCGTTCCCAACAATACGCATAGACTTGCGGTTCTCAACCGCCTTGGGTTCAACTTCGATGTTATCCAACTGATCTGGTGAAATAGCCACATTAGGGTCTTGCACAAACTTCCTTAACTGGGAAACATGAAATACGTTGTGAACTCCCGCCATCTTGTCAGGTAGCTCTACTTCATACGCCAAATTCCCAACTTGCTCGAGGACTGGGAATGGGCCAACAAATCTTGGTGCTAACCTACCTCTCCAACCAATCCGAATCACATTCTCTATGGAGAGATCTCGACGAACACCAAGTCGTTAACGAAGAATTCCAAATCTCTTCGTCTCTTATCGAGATAAGCCTTCTGCCTATCTTTATCCCTTCCCAGTAGTAGATCTGCTCTATGTCTCAATACAACTTGTTACCACTGGAATGTATAATCAATTTCGAGTGATGATATGCTCTAAGCACTTCACCTCTCAGTCCATCTACGTTGGGTACAACTAGTCCCTTATTCTTTCGAAGCCACCCTTCTCGATCAAATCCTTACTTGATCATTCTCTTTCCATCGATACCCATCTCTACCCTAGAGATGGTTTCCAATAGGTTAGGATCATCCTTCTAACTGGAAACAATCCTCTCAATCAAAATCGATCTAATCGTCAAGCTTACTAGCGTTTCTGAATCCAATTCAGTCTTGGGTCTGAAATCATATCCTGTGACATACTCTAGTTGCTTCCATCCTAGAAACAAAACCCCTAAACTGGCATGTCTCCTACTCAATGCAACTAGTACTGCACCGACATCCTTTACTATGATCACTCTGCCCCATGGAGTCATGGCGACTCCACTGCACTGATCCATAGTCACTAGTCCTTTGCTATGTCCACTCTGCCCCATGAAGTCATAAAAACTCCACTGCACTGGCTCATAGCCTTACTAATCCTTTACTATGTCCACTTTGCCCCTCGAGTCATGACGACTCTACTGCACTGGCTCATAATCCTACTACAATCACTTTGTTCCCCATCGCTGGAACCCTACAGGTGATAGTCTACTCAAGAGAAGAGAGATAGGAACAAACATAGCAACCATAACATCCATCAAACAAATCCTATCTATCACCTGCTAAAGTCATAAACACATCGACACCTACATGATTGGTCTAACCAATCCCAATATGTCGATTCTAGTCTGTCTGGTCCAACCAACATCAATAACTAATGGAAGCCCAGCCTCCATACACCGATGCCTACTTGACTGGTCCAACCAATCCCAGGCTAATGGAAGCCCCGCCTCCCTTCGGTCTACCGTACGTCCAACGTACGTTTATCCTCCAAGGATAACTAAACTAATGGAAGCCCAGCCTCCAATCGGACTACCGTACGTCCAACGTACGTTTATCCTCCAAGGATAACTAGATCACGTCCAACGGATCCAAGGTAACGGGCGTCCCCAGATACCTCTGCTTTTAGTCCTCCTAAAATACTTGAGTCCAACCCAAGTCTATCCATTATCTTGCTGCCCTCTCGAGTCCAACTCGAGCTGAATCCAATTCCTTGCAGCCTTCTCGAGTCCAACTCGAGTCAATCTATAACTCAGACCCAGTCTTGAGTATCCATTAGTGACCAACTCTAGTCCAACGTGAGTCGTCTCCCTATTCGTTGCATCTCCAAGATCAACGAACACCTATTTTCTTTTACGAGTTCAAGTCCAACTTGAATCGGCCTAATCTTCGTTGTATCATCCATGATCAACGAACACATCCTATTCCTTCAAAGTTCTACTATCAAATAGAGAACATCAATATAGGGTCCTAAACAATCCATTACTTTGCATCTTTCCCGAGTCCCACTCGAGCAATCTCATAAACCTATAGAGTCTAACTCTGGGCAGTCTATACCATTGAACAGTCTCATCACGTTCCGTCTGCCCATCACTCCTCGAGTAAACCAAGATATCATCCAATGAAAAATCACAACAACTATTTACCCCTCACGCAACCCATCCTAGTCGAAATCGACATTCCCCAAGCACAAGCCCCAAAGGCCTAAACCAATATCAGACAAGCACCCAAGGAACATCTCCTCCGAGTTCGGACAATCCACATGAGGTGATACTAGCAAAACAATCTAGCACTGGAGTACTCATTTGCCTCCCAGAGACAACTAGAACTTATTACAACAGTAACCTTTCAACTTTCTTAACTCCAGTTACTATCGCCATCACTAGGTAGGTACCTAATACCACCCTATTCCTTTGGAGTAGATCGACTCTCCAAAATAATGCTAAACCCAGTAAAGCCCAAAACAAAGCAATCACAAGGAAACATAGATCCATGACTCGATAAGACCACATTAACAAATCATGCCAAAACTAGTTGAACCACCAATCGGGTTCGTCACTACTAAAGGTCTATCGACTAACTCAGGTTTTGTCAAACAAAACCCGATCAAAACATCTTAAATAGAAAGCATACCTCGAATAACGACACCTTTTTCCTTCTGCGCCGCAGTTGGGGCATTTGACGAAGAAGGAACAGCGTTGATAGCATACGCTTTCACAATCTGCTTTTCCCTAGGAGGTTGTGGGCAATCATCCTTGTGATGTCCCGCCTGGCCGCAGTTAAAGCACTTCCTTTCCCTAGGCTTTTCTCGACAATCTCTGGCGTAATGGCCCTTCTGGCCACAACTAAAGCATTCGCCATCTTTCTTATTTTTCTTACTCTGACCATCCTTGGTCGGGTTCTGCTTCCTCTTGTTCTGAGAATTCTTCTTGCCTTCACCGCCTGCTTGCGGCTTTGGCTCCTCTGCAGATGCCGTAGCAACTTCGGTCTTCGACTTAGGGAAAAGGCTCTCTGACCTTAATGCCTTTCCTACAATAGACTCGAACGTCTCATCGATATGGTTTATAAGTCTTTCCCCCAAGTACCCATCCAAACCAGTTATGAACTTCTCGTTCTTCTTTTCGACTGTATCGATAAGGGACCATCCATATTTCGATAAAGTGTCGAATTCAGCGATATACTCCGAGACTGCTCTACCGTTCTGCTTAAGCTCCAAGAACTTCCTGAACAGTTCCGATTTATGAGCAGCTGGAATAAACTTATCACAAAAGCGAGTCTTAAACTGATTCCAAGTAACTTGATCTTCTGGAGTAGCTGTTCTAATGGCATTCCACCAATTCATCGCTCGCCCTTGCAGCTGACGAGACGCTAGCCTTCTCTTCATCGCATCCTCAAGACCCAAGTCGTCGAAGATACGATCACAGCTATCCAACCAATCTTGAACATCTGTGGCCGACTCCGTTCCGTGGAACGGCTTCCCACCAAGGTTAGTGTAATCCTTGCACAACTTGGCGAAATCGACCCTAGGCGCCTGCACTACTGGACCACCACCATTTCCGGGATTGGGAACTGATCCCTGAACATCTCTAAGCATGTCTCTCATGAGGTTAGTAAACATTGCCCTCATGTCAGCGGCATTCCCTTGGTTGGTCCCTCTACCAGCACCTCTAGGATATCGGCTCATCGTTAATCTGTAAAAGGGGAAACGATTAACGACCCCATAGTGGTGCTAGTGCAGTACAACTTCATTCTTATAATACCAATAGTATATATATAGCTTTTGAAAACCAAAGTAATCACAAATACGCGCTCTCATATATGTACTATCTCTCCCTAGTGTCTTTCCCTAGGTTAACTACGCAACCTAGAGCTCTGATACCAAGTGTGACAGCCCGCCCCGCGTCAACCGACATTTTCTCCAAAAGTGCGCTGTACACATGTCCAGTTAGCACGGAACGGGTCGCCAGAAGAAAAAGAAAGAAGAGAATGGACTAATCAAGGAACCTGTAATATGTCTCACAGCGCATAGAACAAAATATAATAATAACATACTTGACATAAAACAGAAGAGACAGTGCATAAGCTAAAAACCAGAACTGAGCATCATAGCAGCGGAAATCCAAAATATAGCTTATTACAACTTTTCAAACTGTCTCAAAACAAAAGCAATATAAAGGAGGTACACTACTAATGCCCAAGTAGTGACCACCAACGACACAGGGAGAATATCTATATATCATACGTGGAAGCCTCCTACTCGCCTCCGAATCAGCTACTCGCGCATCACCAGCTAACCATAACCTGTCTCTAGTCTGCTCGTGTGAGCACCCAGAGTAATAAGAAGAGACATAAAACTCTGGGTCAGACATAAAGCCTGGTATGAGCGATAAGCATCAAAACATAACAATAACAGGTATAATCCAATCATACCTGAACCTGGACCTGCAACCAAAGAGTTAGCACTACATACTGTACAACACTCTATGGTGCCCTTTCAAATGGTGTAAAGATAACGGGGGTGGGGGTGTGCATGTCATAGTGATGTCAAACAATCAAGCATAGCAATCATCCTCACATCCCTCACTCAGTGCGTAAAGCATACGATATCCACTACTTTGGTCCTCTAATCCTTTGGGCCATGACGGAATCCAATCCCGTGTAACTATCACTACAAGCCCACTATCCATCTCTCAGTGGTGGACCAAAGTTATGAATACCGACAACCCCTTTGCACACGTCCCGCAGCAAAGCCCAACCATGAAGTGAACTCATTGATTCCCAACTGGTTCCGGAATCCTGAGCTCTAACTTCCATTTGCACTACCTTTGCATCTCGGGTTTTAATCATCATCCTCCGGATCGGTCTTCATTCAGTTCGGTTCGCTTCAGGTCGTGGTCTTCCTACAGGTTCGAATCGTGCTCCGCCCTCCAACGGTTCGGGTCGCACCACCCTAGTTCGGTTCGCAGTCACTAGCTCGTGGTCACCCTCTGTTTCGGAACGTGCGCTCCCCTCCAGATCGATTCGTGACAAGCTCCTTCAGCTCGGATCGTGGTCATCTGCATACGGTTCGGATCGTGGTATGATCTCCAGGTCGGATCGTGACCAGCTTCGGATCGCGACTCGTGGATCGTGGGTGCATCGGATCGGGTTCCGTCTCCACGCGGATCGGGTCGTAATGCTCATTCGCGATCCGAATCGAAGTACTTCAGTTTGGGAACGGCGCTGCATCGATTCGTCTCGTGGGTCTAACCACGATCGGGTCGGGTTGTGGGAGGAATAAGCGATCCGATCCGGGTCAACTTCCAGCGACGGTTTACATGCCTCTCGACGGCGTTTTCGACCATTCTAACTATTGAAATCTGTCACAAAGCACATCATACAGTCATAGCAACATGTATAAACATCCACAAACAGCAAAACAACAATATGATATGTCAAAACGGATCAAACATACCCAAAAATCCATATTTCCCTCTTAAGCATGTTTAAGCAAATCTAACGATAGGATTAGCAAAACTTATCCAAATTAGCCAAATTTTCTAACAGAGGCCTAAAACAATATTTCATAATTTCTGAATATTTTTCCAGATTTTTAACATGCATAAATTCGCTAATTATCACTAATTACCCCTTAATCCCCCAAATTCCGGGATTTGCAAAATTAGTCGAAATCAACCCAAATTCATATCAGAGACATAAAATGATGTTTTAGAATTTTGGGAATTTTTCTAGATTTTTCTGAGCCATAATTTCGCTAATCTTCGCTAATTACCATAATTAGCCATAATTAGTGAGGAACTATGCAAATAACTCACCTTAGCCACAAACAAACTTTAGATCTGAAATAATCTTCTGATTTGGATCCAATCCCTACGTGTTCCAGCAGCTCTCTCACTGATTTGGTGAAGATCTTCTTTGATTTGATGTAGATTAGGCCAAAACTTGATTAGGAAGTGATTAGAAGGTGATTTGGGTGTTGGAGGCCATTGCTAGAGCTTGAAAGAGGTAAGTGGCGGCTGGAAAAATGAGTCTAAAACCGAAATCCTAACCCTAGCAGCCCTTAAATACCCCAAATCCCGAAATCTCCCATTGGGCCTAGTTGCTAATCACCCGGTTAAGCCGAATTAGCTGAAAATAACCCTTTAAACCTTAATTCAGCCATATCTCCCAAACGGTAAGTCCGTTTGGCTAATGTAACCACTCTACGGAAAGAGAAACCATCATTCGAATCAAATGAAAGTGGTTTCAGGTCAAAATTCCTTTCCAGTCAAAAGATATGGCCAAAACAGTACCAACTAGGGGCAAAACGGTCATTTAAAAATCGAAAAAAATCATGAATATGGGAAATGACCCCAATAGTCGTCTCCCAAAGTTACATGACCGTACGACTTCATATGTGAAAGAAATAAATATTCTACGATCCCATGATGCGTAGAATACGGGTCGTTACAAAACTTCTTTTATAATGTAATCCAACCTCGTGTCTAGGCGCGATTACAGTTTCTTATTTACTGTAAATCTTTTATATAATTTAGGCATGTCTATTCTTTCAAGTTTCATTGTAATCTATATTTTTCAAGTCATGCCTATTTTATTTTATATGTTCCATCTAACATATAATCGGTTCTGTTCTAACATGTAATCAATTAATCAGATAATTATTCAAATCTAACTTTTGAATTTCTGGAATTTATTTAACTGTTATATTCACATGTTATCTTCTTATGCATATACAATTCTTCTAACGACCATTTTACGTGTACATATACATGCACAACTTTCGTTTTAGTTTCAAAATTCGAACGGTATTACACCGTTATTTGATTCTTGCCATATTTCTTCGATTGTAGCCTTATCTTGAATTTTATCTCTTATATACATACTTATATGTATATATATTGTCATAGATATATACATATATTTTCTTTATTTCCTTATATATGCATTCTTATCCTTTCAAATTTTGAATTTGTATGCATACATAAATTTTTATGTCCAGTTGGCCCTCTCTAAAACAAAGATAAAAATTATGTCGTCGTCGGGGTTCGAATCCTCGACCTCTATGTTACAAATCCATTGCCTTAGCCAACTAATATATGATGTCTTTTGTTAATAAGTTTAGAAACAATGGTAGTCATTGTTCACCTTCTTTTACCTTATTCTGATGTATTGCTACAACACTTCATTTAAAGGTATCTCTTTCATCTAAACTCAGTTTTCTGTAATCCATAGGTCAAAATTGACCAGAAAATCGCCATAAACATAATGATGCTAATCCCGTGGCCAAACTGGAAGCTCTTCAAAATTTTCTTTTCTTTTTAAATGTTTATGTCTGTGCATATATATATATATATATATATACACACACACACACATATATGCATTATTTAATTATTTAACTGTTATAAAACGTGGGGTGTTACATATCTCACATTCGTTATACGTATATTTGACTATTGGAAAGTGCAGACTTTTGTCGGATAAATTAATTGACCTCGTATCATTACCCTACTAAGTCTAATTCCTATGTTTAATTTAGATATATTATTTTTAGACTTAAACTACGTATATGATAAGATTGATTGTCCTAGGATAAGTTATATAATTCTAAGATGATCTATTGGACTTAGTATAATTACGATAATTCTACCAAACCCCATTTAAATTATTTCATAACTTCCATATGCCTAATAACCATAACATTCATTTTTTCTAATGTAATTGACATTGCAGTAAAAGCTATTAATATCAATCTTATTAATTTCCAATAATTACTATTAATTGTAACTCAATAGTTATTTACAAATTTATTAAAACACTAATTGCCCATAAATTTGAATTAAGACATTTAATTCTTATTTATCCTAGATATAATCTTCTTGAATTTTATAAATTATTTATTGTTATTTAATACCTATAAACCCTAAGGTTACAGTTGTTTAATTCTCCGTTTATTATAGGTACACTAATCTATACCCATAATTATTGAAGAGCATTTCAGATTCAAACCTAATCTAAATATCTGCCAAATAATAATAAGCATTAATTATATAAGATTTGAATAGATAAAGTATTGATATATATTTTAGTGCAATAATTATGTACATACTAATTTTTTAAATCTAACAAATTTTTATTGTAGTCCACGCTAATAACTAGAACAATCTTTCTATGTTCTGATTCATTGAAATTCAAATTTCATAAAAAGTCTTTTGTTATAATTTTAATAATTTTTCCTAAGCGTTAAAAAAAGGAATATTGGCTTACTTAAAAGTACAAGGAACGAGCGATCATTTATTTGGAATAGACAGACTAAACTATGCGCAAATTATTTAAACTTACACATCTCTTCCTTATATTTTGTGCATATTCCTCATAATTTCAAACATGGCGTTTTTTGTAAAAAAGGACAAATAGGATAATTTATAAATATTAAACAAATATCCTTTTACAAACCAAAACATAAACAGATTTAAACAAAAAAGGGAAATTTACAAAAAAAAATATCTTTTCTCCGATTTTAACGGATCTGAAACACAACAAACAATAATTTAAATATCTTTCAGGGACTGATTTCCAAATCTACGTTAAAACACTAATAAAAAAAATTATAGGCAAAATTCAAATATTTTATCAAAAGGCCTACAATTTCAATTACTAATTTAGGCTTATAAATTCAAATTATACCAACAACAAAAAACTGATATTATAAACAATATATAGATTTCTCGCTCACCTTGCAAAGTTTTCTCAAATATTAAACTTGAAATACATCTTTTTGGTTTTATTTTCAAATCTTTACAGATTTTTGTATGTATATAAAGGAAGATATACATATTAAAATTTATAGATCTAGGTAAAAGTTCGGAATAGGGAAAGAAATTAAGAATAGAAACCTAAGGAATTTACCTTACATACAAAATCCATCTTTTCTTACAAATCTTTATTCATTCTCTTTAATTTTTGTTATTTAAACTGAAATATATTTTTTAAGAAAGCTTGGAAGAGATTTGAGAAATAAAAACGACAGAGCTTCACAGCTACATTCAGAAAATATGAGAAAATATAAGGTTTTTTAGGCCTTTATTTATAGATGCTGGAATTGTCCTAAATAGTTAGATTTAGGTTCATAAAATTCATTCGTATATATAATAAAATTTTCCATCAAAACTAAACTTCTATTGTAGCTAATTGATTAGGAGATCGATATAGAGGTTGATCGCCTATTCAACCATCGAGTCAGCCGCCTTGGTCGACCTAGATCCAATAGGACCGGGTGATTAATGGCAGGAGTTATTATATTGGTTAACTGGATTTATTTTCATTCTATAACCACTAAATACAAACTTCGATTGCGAAGTTCCAAATTTGAAAGCTGATCATAATTTTGTCATAAACACAATGGTTTATGTTTCATGGTCAAATTCAGTTGCCTTTTCAATTTCTACTTTTGGAACCTAATTAAATAACTAATTTAATTAATGTCAAATTTTAGAGTGTTACTGACCTCTGTTGTCATTGAAAATAAATTACTTTTTATGCAATTGATTGAATATGATTGAAGGCCAGGTATATGCCAGAATTATAACAGTTTTAGACACCCAATGAAGTTTTTGTTTCTAAAGAAGTTTGAGTATCCAAATTTATGACTTGTAAGAGAAATATCAGTGATTTAATGGATATCAAACAATGATGTTCAACACACACATAATAGCTATTAATGATAATGTCAATTGTAATGTTGCACTGAGATATTTTATAATGAATAACATTTTTCAAACCCCTCTATAAATGTATAAATAACGAAAATGGTCAGCTCGGCTATGACCAAGCTAGCACTAATTTAAATACGGATATGCAACCTAATTTAACATCATTATAGACTTCCAATAAACAATAAAGTTATATTAATTCAAAAGTTTGAGTCAAACTAAAATGGGGATCAGATAGTTGGGGAGATTCATGTAAATGTGTAACAAACCAGGATTTTTAATGATTAAAATATAATAAAAATTCAATTTTCTGAATATCAAATGAATTTGATAAGATATAAATACAAATATTGTTTTAAAAATAATATATACGAGTTGAATAAATATTTTTGTTCTGATCTATTTTGATGTGAATAACTTATTTTAAGACCATATCTAAGACTTTATATTTTTAATATTGATAAGTAATAATATTATTTATTTGGCAAAATAATATATTTTCATAAAGACTTGTTGTGTATCTAAACCAATTTTTTTTAATAATTTATATTTAGTAAAATAATTAATAAATAGCTATTTTGAAATTTTATGTATGTTATAAATCTTAAGTAATGTTGGTTACGCATATATACATTGGAAGCTTGCTACATTTATTGATGTCACTAAGATATTGCTAAAAATAATTTTTTTTATAAATAATTAAATGGCTTCATTTTGTGAAGCATGCATTGATTGGATTTTAAATTTATGGGAGGTGTTCTCTTGCATGAGCTTTAAGATGCTAAGTGTCCTTGTTAAATAGAGTAAAGAAATCACTAAATTAAAACAAACAAAGGGGTCGCACCCTTTTACACAGCTGATACCACCTGTTCTTCCATTTTCACGTCTCACTCCTCCCTCAGATTTTTTTTTCACTTCCTGTAAAAATAAAATCCCCTTCCTCTTTAATTAAAAATCCCTAACTTCCAATCCATTCGATTTTAGCCAAAACGATTCACATGAAAGTTGTTCCTATCATCATTTCTGATTTTTAGGAATGGATGAATCCGAATTTCATCAAACAAAGTAATAGAAAATACCAATTTAAAGAGAAATGAAATTTTGCTTTGAAACTTCTAAAAAACATGTCACTCAAACCAGGAACAAATAAATCGCGTCGCCAGCGCCTTTGTGATCAGCAGATGACGTAGTATTTTTAGTGCAAAATTGGGTCGATTCTGTGACGATGATTTTGAAAATTGAAAATTAGGTTTTGAGATCGTCGGAGATTTGAGCGATGATAGGAGGAATGGATGATGGCATGGCAATGAGGATGGAGTAGGCTTTGATTTGGCAGAGTTTGGCGAAGTTCGGCGTTGAAATGAGTGGTGCAACATGTAGAAGTCGCGGGATTTTCCTGCTCGACGTCAGGCCATGGTGGGGTACGGGTTTCGAGGGTAAAGACCGGAGTCAGGGCGAGTTGATGCAAACAAATGAGGAGGTGAAGTCGAGTGTGTTGGTGCTTTAAGATTCGAGAATGGTGGAGTGAATGGTTTGGGCATGTGCATGCCGTGCACAGAACTGGTGATTCCGGCGTGTGCAACAGAGGAGAACGCAAGAAGAGGAGGAGGAAGAAGGGGGAGCACGGTATGGGATTGGATGTGTATTGGGCTGGGCCTTCTTTGTTGGGTATATGTTTTATTTAAATTTATTTATTATAGTTCAAGTTAGTTAAACTTTAAACATTAATATCTCATTCGTTTTAACTCGGGATGACACACCGTTAGGTCCGTTAGAATCGTAAGAGAAAATAGAATCTATATATATCAGTTCGGTACTTTTAACTGAGTGGGAATTTTGGTAAAAATTAAATGAAATATTCTTAGATATACGACAATATACAACAAAACAATATTATTAATTCGATTCCTATATATATATATAATTAGTAGAAATCACCGGGTGTTTATGGAATGGGATTGGAAGCAGTATAAGTGACAGTAGCAATGTCCGTCAGCTTGTTCATATTGACAGTAAAGATTATGGAGATTTTTCAGTAAGAACATTTAATTTAATTATTTATTAAATTAGTTGTTATTGAATAATTATAATTAGTCAATATTAATTATAATTAGTGGTTGATTGGATATGGATGTTATTGTGTGAATGGATGTGCATATAGTTAGATGACACTGAACACTGAAAGCGTTATTGACCGTGACGCTTGTGCACAGCTGAATGGTTGTTATTGATGATGATTATAATGTATGATCATCTAACTTATATGGTTGATTTATTTTGTTTGCATGATGCACACACAATACCATGATTGTGGAATTATACAGATGATCGATAAAATCTTCCTTCCATATAAAAAAAATTTGATTTTCAAAATTTAAAATATTATTTTAAGTCCAATTTAATTTGAAAAGAGATTAGTAAATTTATTTTTTTATAATAAAATATACCAGATCGTTCTCGGATGACAGAGAGGATGGTGTCTAGGCTTGGGTTTGGAAATTCAATTTCCTGCTCTCCCTGGCCATCCCTAACTAGTCCGACGGACGAAACGGTTAATTCAAATATAAACTGAATTTAAATTTGAAATTGTTTTAAAACTTAGAAAAACCGATTTGAATTAGAATAATAAATGTCACGTAAGGACTATTTATGAAGTTTAAAATTTTTGATTAAAATTTAAATTTAAATTCAAATTGAAAAGGGTTATTGAATTCCTAAGGTTTACAACTTATTTAAATTTAAATTAAGATTGGAATGATTTTTGTTTAACTTAAAAATCAGGTTTGAAATTAAGTTGTTTTAAGAATTTTTAAATTTAAATTCAAAGGGATTTGAAGGAATTATATTTAATTCGTTTATAACGCGCTGCGACGCGACAGTTCGTAAATATCGATTTAAATTTTTGAACAATTATAACTTAACCGTTTGAAATCGGTTTAACCTGAAACAAGAAGCGTGATTTTCAGATATTAACAATTTTTGAATAGAAAAGAAATTTTTAAATTCAGCGTATGATTTTCAAGTTATGTTCAAAACAAATTTGGAAAAGGTCGCTGTACGTGCAGTTCGGCAACCATAACGAAAATTCAAATAAAACCAAATTTAAATTTTAGGGAGAATTCAGGGAAAATCTTACTTTATTAACTTCAAGTAATTAGAAATGAATTATTTGAATTTATTTGGAAACTGTTTGAATTAAATGGCTACTGCTACACTTTTGATAACATTAAACGTTATTTTCTCAATTTCAAAGATAAATGGGTTTTGAAATTTAAAATCATAAGCCATTATTTTAAGTGGTTAAAGGATTTTTAAATGTTTGGAAAGATTTTTAAGTTACTGAATATGGAATTATTTACTAATCCTACAAAGTTAGAATTTAAAAGGGAAATGAGTTGGATAGAGTTTGTGTCGTATATTCGATATGTAATTCCAAGATTGAACAAATACTATCAGAAGCATTAGAAGATATTTACCTCGAGATTCTGATAGTGTTTGATTGATTTGTGAATTTATATCGAGTATAAGTTGATTTAGCTCTACTTATATTCGAATATAAATTGTTGGATTATCATATATGAAATTGTAATCCAAACAGAGATTTGGTAAATTTGAATGACTTGAGGAAATAAATAAAGAAATATGAGAATTGAAAGGTATGTTTGAAATATAAGGTTGGTAAATCGAATCTTTGATTTCAAATAAAGAGTTAAGATGAAAACTGAAGTTTTGACAAATTCCAACCTTGACATTGTAATGAATTGAAATGACTTGGAAGGAGATTGAATTGAAAGGTCCATACAGTCCATAACCATTGTTTTATTAATATGCTTATTGCTTGGAAAGACTGGGATCGGATTTAAGTCTGAAAACCATTCTAAAAAATAATAAGACGCAAGAAGCAAATTCAAGACTTGGAATCGATGAATGAAGACCGTGGTTCTTCACAGATCGTACGGACTATCTGCTGATTGGTTTCTTTACTGAATAGCTACAGTAGAGAGATGCCCCTATTTCCGGAGTGGCAGGAAGTCCAAACGTGTTGGGAGAACTTTCGGATTTTGTTCCATTCAGACCCAGGACGGACTTATATGGATTGTGTGTCTGACATTGTAACTGATGGCATAACACTGATTTCGGTTGATATGTATCTGGTTTGTGACGTATGAGCTCGAAGTGGTTATGTATGAATGGGAATCAGTGGCCATGTTGTGAATGGATAATGTGACATACTTAAGAGATGAAATGAGCTTGTACGATCAGGGCATTGCTTTTCTAGGCATGCTTTGTGTATGACATGACATCGAAAAACCTCACACCCCGGTTGATGAGAAACTGGAGGTTAGGTTGTGTATATACATATGAACTGATGATGACCGCTGCAGTAGTGGGAAACCACTTATGACTTATGGAATAGGGTATGTTTGGGGGGGTCGTGTCTGGTCGAAAACCATTGATCTACCTCGCGATTTGTATTGGTGTCCGTGTCTGGATGAAAAACCCGTGATTACATTTCGTTTGTGTTCTGATTGATCTTTCGTGCCAGGAATCATCAATTTGGAAACCGAAACCTCCAATACAAGCCATACGATTTTGGTTTGTATATGTATATGGCAACATAGTATTACGGGGTATTATGCCGTCTATGATTAATACATTTATTTGCAAAATGGTTTTCCACACTATATTATAATATTGAAAGGAGGAATTTACGTATGAAGGCACTTTCGGTTATCATAAGATAAAACTTGCCCATTTGGTATGTGCTTACATTGTGTGATGTGGGACTAGCTTATGATAGCTTCATTTTCAAAAAGTTCATTGTGTATTTATATGCACGGGTGTTCACATGGAGTAAACCCGTTCCGCGTTAATGGTGTGGTCCGGCGAAATTCCCAACTTTAAAATAAACCTTAAAACAGCTGTTTTATGTTCTCACACCAGTCCTATGACTGACCTGGAGTTTATTGTTCCTTCCTAAACTCTGGGTTCCCATTTATTTTGGACGGGCAGCTAGTAGTTTAGTTTTGTAGTTATGTTTGTTGGAGCGAAGTTCGGAGCGCTTTCTGAGTTGGAATCCAAGCTGGAGTTAAAGCTTCTGCTATAGCATATGTTCTTCCGCTGAGAGTTTATATTTTTCTTCCGCTGTATATTTATGTTGTAACTCTGATATTCATGTAACTCTGATGTGATATTGTTTTTGAGCAATGAAAAGTTCTGTTATTTTGTTCAATGTACGTATGTACCCATAATAATTCGTCTTTCTGAATGGTTTAAGTTGGTTTAATTATCGGCGAGAACCGGGCAAAAAGGCGGGTCGTTACAGTTGGTATCAGAGCTTTGGTTTATACAAAGCTATGGGGTATGACATATGTTGAACAAAAGATAGGACTCATCAGAGTTATAACGTTTCATTAGAGATAGGGTCAGAAATGCCCTAGAATGAGATTTGGAATATTATGTCGAAAGAGCGTACTTTGAAATCCATATAAAGTATTTTTGAACTAAGTAAATCGTTTTGAAAGTATGATTATTTTGGAAATATAATTAAGGATAAGGGATTCTTGAGTATTGTGTTCGACGTCATGATTGGATTATCGAGTATATAGGGATTTTAAATATACGCCTAGCTAACATATATACGAAGTCCAGTGTATACTATAGATAGATATCGAATCACATTCTAGTCGCTCGAGGATGAATCTACTAATGACCATGGCACCATCAGTAGTGATTTTCGAGTTTCGAAAGTGGGATGACTATATGATTCCGGCTACGACATCGAGAACTATTTAAATTATTTCGATATATTGGAAATACTAAAGGAACTTAATATAAGGTAGATAAGCTAAAAACATAATTAACCTGGACAATAAGTCATGAGTAGTCTGTAAATTGCTGGAAAAAAATGTTTAAGAGTAAAGTTTGTCTGAAGAATTGGAAAATGAATCTTGAATATGCACGTACGTAAGCTTATTTGTTAATCACATGCATAGAACTTCACTCCATTCTAACAAAATTAATTGATCAAGTTTTAATGAATGTTTGAATATAAATACTAAGATCTAATAAGTATAATCAGAGATTATATCCTATCCCTCAATAAGTGTTAATCAATAGAGGCAAACCTACACCTGGCATGAATTGTAAACTGTAAAATGCAAGATTTAGCTATTTTTCTCGGAAGTGTATTCCGGCAATCAAACTTCCCTCAAAGAATTTGAAGGTAATTTTACTTAAGTTGAGAATTTGTTGGAAAATGGTTAAATTGTAACAAATATCTAAGTGGGGGAGAAAATTATCTTCCCCTATTAAAACTGTATGAGCAATCCAAATAGAAAGAATTAAAGAGTAATCGCTTACGATACAATGGAGAACGAAATTTGAAGTAAGATGTACTCAAGAAAAAGTTAATGGAAGAACTGGAGTACCCAACAAAACTAGGAACTGTTTCGAATTAGGAAATTTCAATTTGTCCAAAGCCTTGTGTTAAATGGACTTCAAATAGTAAGCCTTGAGTAGTAAGTAGGCTAGGAAAAAAATTTGACTTTTCGAAATATAAAGATTTTAGTTTCGGAGAATCTTCGAAATCAATTTCTAGTGTTTGGGACAAATTGATTGAAATATGTATACGTTAAATCAGAGTAGCGCAGCGAAAGCATAGTGGAAATTTGAAAAGGAATATTTCAAAGATTTTTCTCTAGACTTGTTGAAGAAAGTAACTTTCCAAACAAGATTTGGATTTGAAACAAGAATGAATAAATGTCGTAGACCTCGAAATACAACAAAAGAAAAGTTGTTCGATTTTATCAATATGACTTCTAAATTTTGGAATTAGACTCTTAGAAAATATTATATGAAAGTCTTGAAATGTTGAAACAATATTAAATTTTAAAAGAAGTTAATGCCATGTATGAAGTTCAAACGGTTGGAATGTAAGTTTGAATTTGCATAAGACCAATTTTTTGATAATATGAGTCGATAAGAAAAAAAATCAACTTATGTAAAGAATGAAAATTGAAATTCACAAAGTCTGGTATGAATTCGAAAATTGAAAGGTTGATCGTATTTTCAACCGTTTTGGATATGATAAGTAGATTATAAAGTGTTTATAATAAATAGTGGTTTCGACGACTAGAATTCCGATATTTTGAAATGTTTAAAAACAATAAGTATTTGTACACTATGATTATGAAATGATTTACAACTTTGGAATATGAAATGGTTTGGTTTGTTCGAGTAACCATGACTAAAACTGGGTAGTGATGTGGATTTCGTGCGATGGGTGATACTCAGTTGCCCTGTCATAAGGATGAACTCCATGAACTAATAACATATAGATTTCATCATAGTATATTTGAAATTTTGGAAGCAAACTGGTTTTGGAAATCTCGAAGGGAAGTATGATTTTCTATATGAGAGGAATTAGTGTATTTCAATGGTTTGAAATGGAAAATGGGATTCAAGTCTGAGAGATCATCTTGAGTTTTCAAAAATTGAAATTTATAGGTAAGATTTATTTTACTTATGTATAATTTTACGAACTCTCCTTTTCGAGGACGAAAAGTTCTTAAGTGGGGGAGATTGTAACAAACCATGATTTTTAATGATTAAAATATAATAAAAAGTTCAATTTTCTGAATGTCAAATGAATTTGATAAGATATGAATACAAATATTGTTTTAAAAATATTATATATGAGTTGAATAAATATTTTTATTCTGATCTATTTTGATGTGAATAACTTATTTTAAGATCATATCTAAGACTTTATATTTTTAATATTGATAAGTAATAATATTATTTATTTGATAAATTAATATATTTTCATAAAGATTTGTTGTGTATCTAAACCAATTTTTTTTATAATTTATATTTAGTAAACTAATTAATAAATAAGTATTTTGAAATTTTAACTATGTTATAAATCTTAAGTAATGTTGGTTACGCATATATACATTGGAAGTTTGCTACATTTATTGTTGTCACTAAGATGTTGCTAAAAATAAATTTTTTATAAATAAGTAAATGGGTTCATTTTGTGAAGCATGCATTGGTTGGATATTAAATTTTAGGGAGGTGTTCTCTTGCATGAGCTTTAAGATGCCAAGTGTCCTTGTTAAATGGAGAAAAGAAATCACTAAATTAAAACAAATAAAGGGGTCGCACCCTTTTACATAGCTGATACCACCTGTTCTTCCTTCTTCACGTCTCATTCCTCCTTCCTCAGATTTTTTTTCACTTCCTATAAAAAAAAAATCCCCTTCCTCTTTAATTAAAAATCCCTAACTTACAATCCATTCGATTTTAGCCAAAATGATTCACATGAAAGTTGTTTCTATCATCATTTCTAATTTTTAGGATTGGACGAATCTGAATTTCATCAACCAACGTAAGAGAAAATACCAATTTACAGAGAAATGAAAATTTTGCTTTGAAACTTCTAAAAAACGTATCTCTCAAACAAAGAGAAATAAATCGCGCCGCCAGCGCCTTTGTGATCAGCAGACGACGTAGTATTTTTAGTGCGAAATTGGGTCGATTCCATGACGATGATTTTGAAAGTTGAAAATTAGGTTTTGATATCATCGAAGATTTGAGCGATGATAGGAGGAATGTATGATAGCATGGCAATGAGGATGGAGTAGGCTTTGATTTGGCAGAGTTTGGTGAAGTTCGGTGTTGAAATGAGTGGTT
Organism: Allium sativum; assembly: GCA_030737875.1. NCBI lineage: Eukaryota > Viridiplantae > Streptophyta > Magnoliopsida > Asparagales > Amaryllidaceae > Allium > Allium sativum. Next base: position 539,246,248 of record CM060926.1, read on the forward strand.
CGACTTGTAGAAATCACGGGATTTTCCTGCTCGACGTCAGGCCATGGCGGGGTACGGGTTTCAAGGGTGAAGACCGGAGTAGGGCCGAGTTGATGCAAACAAATGATGAGGGGAAGTCGAGTGTGTTGGTGCTTTAAGATTCGAGAATGGTGGAGGGAATGGTTTGGGCATGTGCATGCCGTGCACATAAATGGTGCTTCCGGCGTGTGCAATAGAGGAGAACGCAAGAAGAGGAGGAGGAAGAAGGGGGAGCACGGTATGGGATTGGATGTGTATTGGGTTGGGCCTTCTTTGTTGGGTATATGTTTTATTTAAATTTATTTATTCTAGTTCAAGTTAGTTAAACTTTAAACATTACTCATTCGTTTTAAATCGGAATGACACACTGTTGGGTCCGTTAGAATCATAAGAGAAAATAGAATCTATATATATCAGTTTGGTAATTTTAGTTGAGTGGGAGTTTTGGTAAAAATTAAATGAAATATCCTTAGATATACGACAATATACAACAAAACAATATTATTAATTCGATTCCTATATGTATATATATATATATATATATACATATATATATATATATATATAATTAGCAGAAATCATCGGGTGTTTATGGAATGGGATTGGAAGCAGTATAAGTGACAGTAGCAATGTCCATCGACTTGTTCTTCCTGACAGTAAAGATTATGGAGCTTTTTCAGTGAGAACGTTTAATTAAATTATTTATTAAATTAGTTTTTGTTGAATAATTATAATTAATTGAGATTAATTATAATTAGTGGTTGATTGGATATGGATGTTCTTGTGTGAATGGATGTGCATATAGTTAGACACTGAACACTGAAAGCGTTATTGACCGTAACGCTTGTGCACAACTGAATGGTTGTTATTGATGATGATTATAATGTATGATCATCTGACTTATATGGTTGATTTATTTTGTTTGCATGATGCACACACAATACCATGGTTGTGGAATTATACAAATGATCGATAAAAAAATTTCCTTCCATATAAATAAAATTTTGATTTTCAAAATTTAAAATATTATTTTAAGTCCAATTTAATTTGAAAAGAGATTTGAAAATTTAAATTTTTATAATAAAATATACCAAATCGTTCTAGGATGACAGAGATGATGGCGTCTAGGCTTGGGTTTGGAAATTCAGTTTCCTGCTCTCCCTGGTTATCCCTAACTTGTCCGACGGACGGAACGGTTAATTCAAATATAAACTGAATTTAAATTTGAAATTGTTTTAAAACTTAGAAAAACCGATTTGAATTAGAATAATAAATTTCGCGTAAGGACTATTTATGAAGTTTAAAATTTTTGAAGTTTTAAATTTAAATTGAAATTGAAAAGGGTTTTTGAATTCCTATGGTTTACAACTTATTTAAATTTAAATTAAGATTGGAATGATTTTTATTTAACTTAAAAATCAAGTTTGAAATTAAGTTGTTTTAAGAATTTTTAAATTTAAATTCAAAGGGATTTGAAGGAATTATATTTAATTTGTTTATAACGCGCTGCGATGCGACAGTTCGTAAGTATCGATTTAAATTTTCGAACAATTATAACTTAACCATTTGAAATCGGTTTGACTTGAAACAAGAAGTGTGATTTTCAAGTATTAACAATTTTTGAATAGAAAAGAAAATTTTAAATTCAGCGTATGATTTTCAGGTTATGTTCAAAACAAATTTGGAAAAGGTCGCTGTACGTGCAGTTCGGCAACCATAACGAAAATTCAAATAAAACCAGTTTTGAATTTTACGGAGATGTAGCGACCCGCAAATCCGTGCTATCTGAGTTGACTAAATACGACACACGTCCAACCCAAATAACACAGAAATACGAACCATTAATAGAAAGAAGATAGAGGGTGAGAATAGATAAGATAGAAAACTTAGAATAGAAGAAAAACGAAGATCACAACTCACAGCGGAACGAATAAAGTATATTATATAACATAACTTCGAAATACAAATCTGTTTTGTACATACTTACATACCATCATCAGAGTACACATAACATTTGATTCAGCGGAAGTAACTCTAAATAACTAACGTTGAAGCCTCCGGCTTCAAGCTCCTCCAAGTGTATCTGTAAAAGCCTGAAACACTTGACTGCCCGTACAAATTTGGGCACCCAAGAGTTTAGGGAAAACAAAACAAAATAAACTCTGGGTCAGTCATGGGACTGGTGTGAGTAAACTCCAACTACTTGTTTAACTTTAAAAATCCTTTCAAAAAAAAAGATAATAGTAAGACCAGCCCACACATAAACATGGACGGTTTTTACCTTACTATAACCCAAAACACTTTGATATCAAATCCAGTGATATTATAATAATGTCTACAACAAGTAAATAACCAAATAGCAGAACACTTGCATCTCACGCTCCACATATATATTATAAAATCAAAAAAAAAAACGCAGGGCGCTTATTGGAGATTGGATTTCCAACATGACAAGGTATGGAACCACCTTCCGATGATGTATCTCTAGAGGCGAATACACCTGGGTTCAACAAGAACATCTTGTAACCCGGCCCACACATGACCGACCACTCATTTCGCTTGAGTGTATCGAATGTATATCACCAACGGTTGGACTCAAACCACCGTTTCCCGAATGGGCAGAATCGATAGATTTAGAAACAAAAGGAATTTCTCTAGATAGGTGATTATACATCCTAATGGGTGCGACCCACATAGCCATGCTGCCTGCCCGATTTTTGTCCTTTCCCGGTTGTTGAGGCCTGAGGCTACGAATACTTACCATTCATTGATAGCACCATCACTTTGAATGCCACATTGTCAGATCCGTTAATCATTAGTTGAGTTTGCACAAATATTCTGGATATTATGCTAAGGGATAAATCCGTTGCAACCATATATTTTCATACAGACCAACTCATTTGATCATTGGAAATACTCTGTCAGACATTCGTCCATATACGTTCGTTCTGGGATTGAACGAAACCGAAGGCACTATTTCTATTAATAGAAAAAGCCCTTGCACTTCACTCCGTCTTCAATATATTCAGCATACTTGGTTCGCAACGCTTATGCCGATACGGAGTGGTTCTTCGGATAATAATCCAACCGGTCTCTCCATATTGACAACGATGGTCAAAAACTTCGATAGTCTGTGATTTAACTATCGAATAAAAACAAGTGTTCATCCAAATATATCAACCAAATCACTGACTCTTTAATTAATATTTCATTAATTAAATCTCTTCTATATTCTCTTATCAATATTTGTTATCCAAATATTTGCAATAACCATATTGGCTTCTTACGCTGTTTGGAAACCGTTTCCAATTATTAACTTCTTTTATTTTCTATATATTAGAAATATCTCTATTTGTAACTGAACAATTTCAATCACTTATCTCTATCCCATTTTGTTTACAACATTCGATTTTTATATTCACTTTACTATCGAATTCAATACGTCGATACAATGATTCAGATTATCAAAATCTCTTAAAAATATTCTAACTCCTTAAATTCCCGGAAAATTTCGCCATAACCTCCCCTGTATCGGGAGCATCGGGAAATTTCAAATAGCTTCCCAGTATCTTCTAATCTCAAAAAGAAAAAGAAAAAGCCAAGCGGCTTGCCGATACGGCGCATAAAACTCATATATGAATTAAACATGTACCTTTTTGTCGAGCACATAAATTAAAAATCTTCATATACTCCATATCAAACCTGTTTACACATGTTCACCTGTTTTCAATTCAATTCAACTCAATCCTTTCGTTTGAATTCAAATTTGAATCGTTTGAATTCGGTTTCGCTTAATTATTCTTTAATTAGCCCTTTTTCCTATTTCACTTCTTTGTTTGAACATAACATGTTCAAATAAAATATTTAACTCGTTCATAACCAAATTGAATTTCAATTTCAATTCTAGTTCTCTTTTCTATTTCGAATATAAATTCTCAAATCGAATTCACTTATTTAAAGCTCAATATTCATTCGAAATCTCTTTAACTAATTTCTATTCAATTTAGTTAATTCTATTCAATACATCAAAATCTGGTTTCTGTTTCAAAAATCATATTCATTTACACAACTTGAATTCGCATATATTTTACAACTCAACTCTGAAATTTTCTAAATAGAACTTCGGATTTTATTTGCTTAAAATCCTTTTATAAACTGAAATAAACCGTTATGGTTTTTAAATAGTTCTGGCGCTGTTTTTCTGAAAATTTGATTTCGACATATCTCAAAATCTATACGACGAAATTCAGATTTTTCTCTTTCATTAGAAAACTATTATCAAACCGGTCCTGACGTTTCTTGTTTCAAGGAATTTCGACTTCAATTGAGTTCTGTATGTTCAATTGAAGTTCAAATCGCTATTTTACGAACTGCAGCGCTGCGGCGAGTTCGTTTTAATTATATTTATATTTATAAAGCTTTAAACTTCGTTAAATGAATTCAACTCCCTTCTAATATATATATATATATAGATAAATATATTCCAAATTCCATTTGAATCTTTACATTTCAAATTCCATAGTTTTAAATCCTGTATTCAAATCCCATTTGAAATCCTTTATTCGAATTTTCATTTCAAATTCTTTATTCGAATTCCATTTCAAATCCTCTATTCGAATTCCCACCTTAATTCAACTCCTTTTTGAATTTCTATATTTGAAATTCATACTTGAATTTAAATATCTAAACTCCATTTAAATTTCTATTTGAAATTCTAAATGTTTCAAATTCCATTTGCACATCTATATTCCAATTTCTATATTTGAATTTTTATTGAAATTCAAATATTCACTTTTTTTTTTAAATTCTATATTTAAAATTCCATAGTTTAAAACCCATTTGAATTCTAATATTCAAACTCATTATTAACACCATTTGAATTTCTTCACTCAAATCCATTTGAATTCCCTTGAATTCAAATTTCCATTGCGAAACCATTTGAATTCTCTATTTTGAAATCCTATTTGAAATTCTATTTCCAATTCTACTTTGAAATCCTATTTTTCAAAGTTTATTTCAAATTCTATTTTGAAACCTCATATTCAAATTTCTACTTGAATTTCTGTATTCAATTCCATGTTCAAATTCAATACTCGAATTCCTATTTCAAACCTCTATTCAAATTTCATATTTCAATTTTTCCTTGAAATACTATATTTCAAATTCTTCTTTGAAATTCTATATTTCAAATTCTATTTTTGAAATTTCTACATTCAAATCCCTATTTGAATTTCTTTATTCGAATTCCTTTGAATTCAAATTTTATTTTAAGTTCTTGAATTCAAATTCTATTTCCATTCTAATTTCGTCTATTCAAATTCTATTTGAACTTCTATTTGAATTTCTAATATTCAATCCCCTTTTAAATTTCAAATATTTAAACTCCCTTTGAAATTCAAATGTTATACTCAAATTCCATTTGAGTTATATATTTAAAAATTACATTTCAAATCCTATTTTGAAATTTCATTTCAAATTCAAATTTCACACTTGTATTTCTATTTCTGAATTATCAAATGATAATTCTTTTCACTTCATTTATAACTTCGTTATAAAAGAATTATTTCTAAACTTCGTTTAAAAAGAAACTACTTGTTATATTTTTCAAAACAAGTTTATATCTTTATTTAAAATTCAAATTCTATTTAAAAATAGAATTTTCCCCTTTTTAAATCTCAAATATCCTTCCACGATATTTTTAAACATCATTACTTAAGCCCGTGATATTTAAATACACAAAGCAACGAATTATTTATTTTTCTAACACATCATATATAACAATATATATACAAACAAATAAACAAGCAGATAATATATTTTTGAGGAATCCAGTTGGATTCCTCCAACCTGTTTTCCTGCATCCACAGATGTTAGCACATAAATAATACCCATTCTGCTTCGTGGCAGAATATCGCGGTATAGAAGGTCATCCACTAATCATAGCGTGGGGCGTATAGGGTAATCATCCGCTATGAAACTGCGGGCATCCGCTAATGAGACTGCGGGAATCCAACCAATCAATCAACCCAATATATATATATAGCCTAAATAACTAATATATATAAAGCAACCAGAAAATATTCACACAAGCAACAAACAATTATTTTTAATGAAATAAAAATAATTCTAAAGGTGAGTGAGATTTACTCACTTAGTTTTTTTCCTTATCTGCCGAACACCCGATTAGATGTGCATCGTCACGGCTATTAATCAATCCCAATCATCTCAAATGAAGTAATTTGCACCTAAGATTGTTCGATTTTATTTAACTATTAAATGATATTGATTTAAAAATTAACTACTATGAACTATTCAATGTATTTTTAAATTTCATAAAATGTATACCTTGTTGTTTTCCAATCACGAAGTTAACTCTGTCAATCATCGAACGACTTAGCTGAAAACATCCCTAGATTACTGATTTTCTTCTCTTTGGCATTTCGTCGAACGTCATGCATCGAACCCAATACCCCAACACGCACCAATTTTCCTGAAATTGTTGTCTCCTCTTTCAGTTGCCAATAATCCAGTTCCGTACTCCCCTTCAATACACCAGACCGCACTTTAATTACTACACCAAAATCGAACAACCTCCTCTCCACCAGTAAATCAACCGAGTCCTTCCACACTGCATCGCTGCGTCGACCCTCTGACTAAATGTGACCTCATCAGGAAACGCGAACTCCAGAACCCCAAGTCGACAGTTTGAGTTCGGATACTAAAAGCTTTCGTTGCTCCCAAAACTATTTAATCCCCTCCACAAAATCCCAAATCGCGAACGGTGACGAACCCTACATCCACTACGGTACCCTGTCGAGCTCCCTCCTTAGTAGCGAGCGCTCCAGGATTCGAATCGAGCTTAGTTCGAGGACCAGAAATTCACGATTCCAGATGGCGACATTGATTTCGATTTCAAGTCGCGATTTTTTTTCTTTTCGGTGGAGTGATTTCTGATATGGAGGAAAGGAATCGAAGAATAAAACATAAGATGAGTTTTCGGGTTTAAGAATGAAAGCAACGAGGCCGATGGTGATCTATATATACACGCGGATGGGAAACAAATGGTACAAGGCCATTAAATCTTTGCCTTCTTGATATCGTAAGTGGAAGACAGTATTGTTGGCTCGAGGAGAAGATAGCCTGCGCGATTTTCAGTTTTTAAGGTCGGCTGATTTGATTTTGTTTGATTTTATTATATAAAATATTTCGAAATATCTCGTGGTTCCTAAATAGCAAATCCCGAACCGCTATCCAACAGTAAGGACCAATGTATGCCAGTTATATCATCATTCTGAACTTAATGACTTAATGAATCTGGTTCTGAGATTTTAATTTGAACGTATATTTAAAATAGCCATATTAAATCATTTTAAAATCAAAACAAATAATTTCTTCAACGATGAATTTCTATTATCATCGTTCATATAGTATATATATTGTTCATCTAAGCTGTTTCGATTCAGTTCTACCTTAGAAATTTAATTATCTCAAACTCCTCGTATTTCGATAATTATCAAAATAAATCGTATTTCGATTATTTAATCGATAACCCAAAAAAATACCATTTATATTTTAAATTCAATATTTAAAAACCATACTAAATATTTAAAATAAACTGTTCAAAAATCTGGGTCGTTACATTCTTCCCCCCTTAAAATAATTTCGTCCTCGAAATTGCTAAGGTAGGAAAAAGGGTACAAATCCATTATCTTTCAACAGTCCACTTATGTTGAAACTCAACTTCTCATAATTCAATAAATTAACTCCAACCAAAACTTTTGGTCTTCACACATTTGATTCGAATGATCTACGATCAATCCATTTATATCTAATCTATATTCCATTAAACCTATTCAAATTGATTCTAATCAATTTACTCACTTCGACCCATTTAACTTGTTTAAGTTAAATTTAAATTCCAGAATTCAAATCCCTGGGTTTTTATTTCAAATTCTCTTGAAATCACTTAAATATATACATATATATTTATTTCCATTTCAAATTCAAAACATTTGAATATTCAAACCACTTGTTTTCTTTCAAACAAATTTCCATCAAAAACTTTTCTAAGGTAGCAATTCATCACTTAGAAACTCGGAAATGAACACTGATGATGTTGCAATCATCAGAATTATTTCCCAGCCACTGAAGTGATTTCAGTGCTTTATTATTTCAAAATCCATCTAAAATGATTTTCTTTCAAACCCTTTAAAACAAATCTATATTATTTTAATATACTTTGAAAAATACTTTTCAACTTCCCAGGATTTTGAATTCTGGTTTGAATTTAATTCTAATTCATCTCATTTGTATATTTAATTTATATACAAATTCTGTTTTGGTTATATATAACCATTTCAATTTCATAATCACGTTTGATTTTAAAATCAACATCCAACACATCCATATAATAATAAAAATTTCAAAAATTATTCTTTTTATATCAAAAATAGAAATTTGGGTAAAATTATTTCATTTACCCTCTTTAAAACAATATCATGTTCAATCTTCTGTTCAAGTGTTTAGAAATCCCTATCGACTTCGTGGCGTCCCACGATTCGACCAGAATTCACAAACCACTCAACAGACTAGCCAACACAATATAAAACAATTTTTATATCAACTAACAAATACGCTCTCTCGTATCTATACACTCAACTCATTCTAGGGTACTACTGACCCTATCTCTAATGAGCACATGCCACACAAGCCTAGGTGTTCGCTCAACCTAAGCTCTGATACCACCTGTAGCGACCCGCAAATCCGTGCTATCTGAGTTGACTAAATACGACACACGTCCAACCCAAATAACACAGAAATACGAACCATTAATAGAAAGAAGATAGAGGGTGAGAATAGATAAGATAGAAAACTTAGAATAGAAGAAAAACGAAGATCACAACTCACAGCGGAACGAATAAAGTATATTATATAACATAACTTCGAAATACAAATCTGTTTTGTACATACTTACATACCATCATCAGAGTACACATAACATTTGATTCAGCGGAAGTAACTCTAAATAACTAACGTTGAAGCCTCCGGCTTCAAGCTCCTCCAAGTGTATCTGTAAAAGCCTGAAACACTTGACTGCCCGTACAAATTTGGGCACCCAAGAGTTTAGGGAAAACAAAACAAAATAAACTCTGGGTCAGTCATGGGACTGGTGTGAGTAAACTCCAACTACTTGTTTAACTTTAAAAATCCTTTCAAAAGAAAAGATAATAGTAAGACCAGCCCACACATAAACATGGACGGTTTTTACCTTACTATAACCCAAAACACTTTGATATCAAATCCAGTGATATTATAATAATGTCTACAACAAGTAAATAACCAAATAGCAGAACACTTGCATCTCACGCTCCACATATATATTATAAAATCAAAAAAAAACGCAGGGCGCTTATTGGAGATTGGATTTCCAACATGACAAGGTATGGAACCACCTTCCGATGATGTATCTCTAGAGGCGAATACACCTGGGTTCAACAAGAACATCTTGTAACCCGGCCCACACATGACCGACCACTCATTTCGCTTGAGTGTATCGAATGTATATCACCAACGGTTGGACTCAAACCACCGTTTCCCGAATGGGCAGAATCGATAGATTTAGAAACAAAAGGAATTTCTCTAGATAGGTGATTATACATCCTAATGGGTGCGACCCACATAGCCATGCTGCCTGCCCGATTTTTGTCCTTTCCCGGTTGTTGAGGCCTGAGGCTACGAATACTTACCATTCATTGATAGCACCATCACTTTGAATGCCACATTGTCAGATCCGTTAATCATTAGTTGAGTTTGCACAAATATTCTGGATATTATGCTAAGGGATAAATCCGTTGCAACCATATATTTTCATACAGACCAACTCATTTGATCATTGGAAATACTCTGTCAGACATTCGTCCATATACGTTCGTTCTGGGATTGAACGAAACCGAAGGCACTATTTCTATTAATAGAAAAAGCCCTTGCACTTCACTCCGTCTTCAATATATTCAGCATACTTGGTTCGCAACGCTTATGCCGATACGGAGTGGTTCTTCGGATAATAATCCAACCGGTCTCTCCATATTGACAACGATGGTCAAAAACTTCGATAGTCTGTGATTTAACTATCGAATAAAAACAAGTGTTCATCCAAATATATCAACCAAATCACTGACTCTTTAATTAATATTTCATTAATTAAATCTCTTCTATATTCTCTTATCAATATTTGTTATCCAAATATTTGCAATAACCATATTGGCTTCTTACGCTGTTTGGAAACCGTTTCCAATTATTAACTTCTTTTATTTTCTATATATTAGAAAAATCTCTATTTGTAATTGAACAATTTCAATCACTTATCTCTATCCCTTTTTGTTTACAACATTCGATTTTTATATTCACTTTACTATCGAATTCAATACGTCGATACAATGATTCAGATTATCAAAATCTCTTAAAAATATTCTAACTCCTTAAATTCCCGGAAAATTTCGCCATAACCTCCCCTGTATCGGGAGCATCGGGAAATTTCAAATAGCTTCCCGGTATCTTCTAATCTCAAAAAGAAAAAGAAAAAGCCAAGCGGCTTGCCGATACGGCGCATAAAACTCATATATGAATTAAACATGTACCTTTTTGTCGAGCACATAAATTAAAAATCTTCATATACTCCATATCAAACCTGTTTACACATGTTCACCTGTTTTCAATTCAATTCAACTCAATCCATTCGTTTGAATTCAAATTTGAATCGTTTGAATTCGGTTTCGCTTAATTATTCTTTAATTAGCCCTTTTTCCTATTTCACTTCTTTGTTTGAACATAACATGTTCAAATAAAATATTTAACTCGTTCATAACCAAATTGAATTTCAATTTCAATTCTAGTTCTCTTTTCTATTTCGAATATAAATTCTCAAATCGAATTCACTTATTTAAAGCTCAATATTCATTCGAAATCTCTTTAACTAATTTCTATTCAATTTAGTTAATTCTATTCAATACATCAAAATCTGGTTTCTGTTTCAAAAATCATATTCATTTACACAACTTGAATTCGCATATATTTTACAACTCAACTCTGAAATTTTCTAAATAGAACTTCGGATTTTATTTGCTTAAAATCCTTTTATAAACTGAAATAAACCGTTATGGTTTTTAAATAGTTCTGGCACTGTTTTTCTGAAAATTTGATTTCGACATATCTCAAAATCTATACGACGAAATTCAGATTTTTCTCTTTCATTAGAAAACTATTATCAAACCGGTCCTGACGTTTCTTGTTTCAAGGAATTTCGACTTCAATTGAGTTCTGTATGTTCAATTGAAGTTCAAATCGCTATTTTACGAACTGCAGCGCTGCGGCGAGTTCGTTTTAATTATATTTATATTTATAAAGCTTTAAACTTCGTTAAATGAATTCAACTCCCTTCTAATATATATATATATAGATATATATATTCCAAATTCCATTTGAATCTTTACATTTCAAATTCCATAGTTTTAAATCCTGTATTCAAATCCCATTTGAAATCCTTTATTCGAATTTTCATTTCAAATTCTTTATTCGAATTCCATTTCAAATCCTCTATTCGAATTCCCACCTTAATTCAACTCCTTTTTGAATTTCTATATTTGAAATTCATACTTGAATTTAAATATCTAAACTCCATTTAAATTTCTATTTGAAATTCTAAATGTTTCAAATTCCATTTGCACATCTATATTCCAATTTCTATATTTGAATTTTTATTGAAATTCAAATATTCACTTTTTTTTTTTAAATTCTATATTTAAAATTCCATAGTTTAAAACCCATTTGAATTCTAATATTCAAACTCATTATTAACACCATTTGAATTTCTTCACTCAAATCCATTTGAATTCCCTTGAATTCAAATTTCCATTGCGAAACCATTTGAATTCTCTATTTTGAAATCCTATTTGAAATTCTATTTCCAATTCTACTTTGAAATCCTATTTTTCAAAGTTTATTTCAAATTCTATTTTGAAACCTCATATTCAAATTTCTACTTGAATTTCTGTATTCAATTCCATGTTCAAATTCAATACTCGAATTCCTATTTCAAACCTCTATTCAAATTTCATATTTCAATTTTTCCTTGAAATACTATATTTCAAATTCTTCTTTGAAATTCTATATTTCAAATTCTATTTTTGAAATTTCTACATTCAAATCCCTATTTGAATTTCTTTATTCGAATTCCTTTGAATTCAAATTTTATTTTAAGTTCTTGAATTCAAATTCTATTTCCATTCTAATTTCGTCTATTCAAATTCTATTTGAACTTCTATTTGAATTTCTAATATTCAATCCCCTTTTAAATTTCAAATATTTAAACTCCCTTTGAAATTCAAATGTTATACTCAAATTCCATTTGAGTTATATATTTAAAAATTACATTTCAAATCCTATTTTGAAATTTCATTTCAAATTCAAATTTCACACTTGTATTTCTATTTCTGAATTATCAAATGATAATTCTTTTCACTTCATTTATAACTTCGTTATAAAAGAATTATTTCTAAACTTCGTTTAAAAAGAAACTACTTGTTATATTTTTCAAAACAAGTTTATATCTTTATTTAAAATTCAAATTCTATTTAAAAATAGAATTTTCCCCTTTTTAAATCTCAAATATCCTTCCACGATATTTTTAAACATCATTACTTAAGCCCGTGATATTTAAATACACAAAGCAACGAATTATTTATTTTTCTAACACATCATATATAACAATATATATACAAACAAATAAACAAGCAGATAATATATTTTTGAGGAATCCAGTTGGATTCCTCCAACCTGTTTTCCTGCATCCACAGATGTTAGCACATAAATAATACCCATTCTGCTTCGTGGCAGAATATCGCGGTATAGAAGGTCATCCACTAATCATAGCGTGGGGCGTATAGGGTAATCATCCGCTATGAAACTGCGGGCATCCGCTAATGAGACTGCGGGAATCCAACCAATCAATCAACCCAATATATATATATAGCCTAAATAACTAATATATATAAAGCAACCAGAAAATATTCACACAAGCAACAAACAATTATTTTTAATGAAATAAAAATAATTCTAAAGGTGAGTGAGATTTACTCACTTAGTTTTTTTCCTTATCTGCCGAACACCCGATTAGATGTGCATCGTCACGGCTATTAATCAATCCCAATCATCTCAAATGAAGTAATTTGCACCTAAGATTGTTCGATTTTATTTAACTATTAAATGATATTGATTTAAAAATTAACTACTATGAACTATTCAATGTATTTTTAAATTTCATAAAATGTATACCTTGTTGTTTTCCAATCACGAAGTTAACTCTGTCAATCATCGAACGACTTAGCTGAAAACATCCCTAGATTACTGATTTTCTTCTCTTTGGCATTTCGTCGAACGTCATGCATCGAACCCAATACCCCAACACGCACCAATTTTCCTGAAATTGTTGTCTCCTCTTTCAGTTGCCAATAATCCAATTCCGTACTCCCCTTCAATACACCAGACCGCACTTTAATTACTACACCAAAATCGAACAACCTCCTCTCCACCAGTAAATCAACCGAGTCCTTCCACACTGCATCGCTGCGTCGACCCTCTGACTAAATGTGACCTCATCAGGAAACGCGAACTCCAGAACCCCAAGTCGACAGTTTGAGTTCGGATACTAAAAGCTTTCGTTGCTCCCAAAACTATTTAATCCCCTCCACAAAATCCCAAATCGCGAACGGTGACGAACCCTACATCCACTACGGTACCCTGTCGAGCTCCCTCCTTAGTAGCGAGCGCTCCAGGATTCGAATCGAGCTTAGTTCGAGGACCAGAAATTCACGATTCCAGATGGCGACATTGATTTCGATTTCAAGTCGCGATTTTTTTTCTTTTCGGTGGAGTGATTTCTGATATGGAGGAAAGGAATCGAAGAATAAAACATAAGATGAGTTTTCGGGTTTAAGAATGAAAGCAACGAGGCCGATGGTGATCTATATATACACGCGGATGGGAAACAAATGGTATAAGGCCATTAAATCTTTGCCTTCTTGATATCGTAAGTGGAAGACAGTATTGTTGGCTCGAGGAGAAGATAGCCTGCGCGATTTTCAGTTTTTAAGGTCGGCTGATTTGATTTTGTTTGATTTTATTATATAAAATATTTCGAAATATCTCGTGGTTCCTAAATAGCAAATCCCGAACCGCTATCCAACAGTAAGGACCAATGTATGCCAGTTATATCATCATTCTGAACTTAATGACTTAATGAATCTGGTTCTGAGATTTTAATTTGAACGTATATTTAAAATAGCCATATTAAATCATTTTAAAATCAAAACAAATAATTTCTTCAACGATGAATTTCTATTATCATCGTTCATATAGTATATATATTGTTCATCTAAGCTGTTTCGATTTAGTTCTACCTTAGAAATTTAATTATCTCAAACTCCTCGTATTTCGATAATTATCAAAATAAATCGTATTTCGATTATTTAATCGATAACCCAAAAAAATACCATTTATATTTTAAATTCAATATTTAAAAACCATACTAAATATTTAAAATAAACTGTTCAAAAATCTGGGTCGTTACAGGAGAATTCAGGGAAAATCTTACTTTATTAACTTCAAGTAATTAGAAATGAATTATTTGAATTTATTTGGAATCTGTTTGAATTAAATGGCTACTGCAGCGCTTTTGATAACATTCAAACGTTATTTTCTCAATTTCAAAGTTAAATGGGTTTTGAAATTTAAAATCATAAGCCATTATTTTAAATGGTTAAAGGATTTTTAAATGTTTGGAAAGATTTTTAAGTGATTGAATATGGGATTATTTACTAATCCTAAAAAGTTAGAATTTAAAAGGGAAATGAGTTGGATAGAGTTTGTGTCATATATTCGATATGTAATTCCAAGATTGAACAAATACTATCATAAGCATTAGAAGATATTTACCTCGAGATTTTGATAGTGTTTGATTGAGTTGTGAATTTATATCGAATATATGTTGATTCACCTCTATCAAACTTATGTTCGAATATAAATTGTTGGATTATCGTATATGAAATTGTAATCCAAACAGAGATTTGGTAAATTTAAATGACTTGAGGAAATAAATAAATATGAGAATTGAAAGGTATGTTAGAAATATAAGGTTGGTAAATCAAATCTTTGATTTCAAATAAAGAGTAAAGATGAAAACTGAAATTTTGACAAATTCCAACCTTGACATTGTAATGAATTGAAATGATTTTGGAAGGAGATTGAATTGAAAGGTCCGTACAGTCCATAACCATTGTTTTATGAATAAGCTTATTGCTTGGAAAGACCGAGATCAGATTTAAGTCCGAAAACCATTCCAAGAAATAATACGATGCAAGAAGCAAATTCAAGACTTGGAATCGATGAATGAAGACCGTGGTTCTTCATAGATCGAACAGACTATCTGCTGATTGGTTTCTTTACTGAATAGCTACAGTAGAGAGATGCGCCTATTTCCGAAGTAGTAGGAAGTCCGAACGTGTTGGGAGAACTTTTAGATTTTGTCCCGTTCAGAGCTAGTACGGGCTTGTATGGATTGTGTGTCTGACATTGTATTTAACGGCATAACACTGACTTCTATTGATATGTATCTGGTTTGTGACGTATGAGCTCGAAGTGGTTATGTATGAATGGGAATTAGTGGCCATGTTGTGAATGGATAATATAACATACTTAAGAGATGAAATAAGCTTGTACGATCAGCGCACTGCTTTTCTAAGCATGCTTTGTGTATGACGTGACATCGACAAACCTCACACCCCGGATGATGAGAAACTGGCAATTAGGTTGTGTATGTATATGAATTGATGATGACCGTTGCAGCAGTGGGAAACCACTTATGACTTATGGAATAGGGTATGTTCGGGGGAGGGGGGCGTGTCTGGTCGAAAACCGTTGATCTACCTCGCGATTTGTATTGGTGTCCGTGTCTGGATGAAAAAACCGTGATTACATTTCGTTTGTGTTCCAATTGATCTTTCATGCCAGGAATCATCAAGTTGGAAACCCAAATCTCCAATAAGAGCCATACGATTTTGGTTTGTATATGTATATGGCGAAATAATATTATGGGGTATTATGCCGTATAGGATTAATACATTTATTTGCGAAATGGTTTTCCACACCATATTATAATATTGAAAGGAGGATTTTACGTACGAAGGCACTTTTGGTTATCATAAGATAAAACTCGCCCATTTGGTGTGCGCTTGCATTGTGTGACGTGGGACGAGCTTATGATAGCTTCATTTTCAAAAAGGTCATTGCATATTTATATGCACGGGTGTTCACATGGAGTAAACCCGTTTTGCGTTAGCATCGTGGTCCAGCAAAATTCCCAACTTTAAAATAAACCTTAAAACAACTGTTTTATATTCTCACACCAGTCCATGACTGACCTGAAGTTTATTGTTCCTTCCTAAACTCTAGGTGCCCATTTATTTTGCACGGGAAGCTAGTAGTTTAGTTTTGCAGTTATGTTTGTTGGAGCGAAGTTCGGAGTGCATTCTGAGTTGGAGTCCAAGCTGGAGTTAAAGCTTCCGCTGTAACATATGTTCTTCCACTGAGAGTTTATATTTTTCTTCCACTGTATGTTTATGTTGTAACTCTGATAATCATGTAACTCTCATGTGATTTTATTTTTGAGCAATGAAAAGTTCTGTTATTTCATTCAATGTACGTATGTACCAATAACAATTCGTCTTTCTGAACGGTTTAAGTTGGTTTAATTACCGGCGAGAACCGGGCAAAAAGGCGGGTCGTTACAAAATGTTTTCAATTTGGAACTTCCACAATGCTATGATGGCCAAATTGGAACATGTTCTAGGTCTAAAGAAAGTATGAAGCAATGAAAAAAAAACTCTTTTGAGTTTACTGCAACGGTACCAAATGGTGAGATACACAATCCTACATGAAGAAATATGATATCATTGTTGTAGTCAAACGGTAAGAAAATGAAATGAACAAAGACAACTGTAAATATTCTTTTAAACAGCATAAGCAATAATGTAACGTCCCGCATTTTTATCAGGTTGTATTTGAATATTTAAATCAGTTTAAATATTGAATTTGTAATATAAGTGGATTTATATATTAATTAAAACGAAGTTAAACGTATAACAATATATATTAAATATAATCGAGCCCGAAATATTGCGGTAGTTCGTAATTTAACGTTCTGAACATCAACTGAGCGTACAAGATCCATTACAAGTCGGATTTCCTGGAAATAAGAAATGTTGGAATCTGTTGAACTATATCTTTCTAACTGAAGTGAAAAATCGATATTTCGAATTTTATATTGTAAGATATATCCAAATCAAATATTCAGAAAGTCGCTATTAAATCGCATATGGACCATAACGGTAATTTGAATATATTTGAATATCGGTTTTGAATTTAGACAAGATTCTTTTGAGGCGTAGTTATAATTCAGATTTTGGAATTTTACCATAATTTTTAATTTATTTAAATACGCAACTTTTTATTTTAGAGTAATGTGCACTCTATATCAATATTTTGGGGTTTCACGATATAAGTTAACCTACCGATATTATTATATTTTTGGGATCATGACACCTCACTGGACACGACTGTATTTTTATTTTTGTTTATAGCGATTCGTAAAAGAAAAAAATAAATAAAAATGAAATATTATATAATGGATACCGTAACACATCATTTTGAAAACAAAAGAGAATGGATAAGCCCGTATTAATGCAATGCGGAAAACCAGTTATGTTCAATGTCCATAAACGCAGCTACACTACAATCAAACTAAGTATATGCACTCTACCACCTTGAATACAAATTCTTTGTTGTCGATGCACTATCATCATTATGTGCGGACGCCATATCAATGCATACCAAACTTGACGAATGAAGTGTATGAATAGATCCAAAAATTAACGTGAAAAACCACAAGGCTCACCATCAACACTAAAGTGACGACAAACCATGTTTCTCCAACGTGTAAACATACAGTCAGGAAAACGAGCTACCCTACCCTGTCTCTTTCAAAGTATTTTCCAAAATTTAATGGATTGCACGGAAAAACGTGCCAACCATACAACTATGTTTAGAAAAATCATGGCCTATACTGTACTGAAGCCTTCATGGCAAAGTTTCCCAATTATTCTACCCTAAAACTAATCTAAGTGGTACCATACTACATGTTTAGAGTCAGAACACTGATCTTATCCTCTTCGTATGTATATATATATATATATATATATATATAACACTGCATAAAGCTTTATATAAAGAAAAGGACCTACCCTACAAGCTAAACACTAAACAATACCGTTGTCTGAAATTTCATGCTTAAGCTTTCATTTTTCTATCCTAGCTAATGTACCCCATACCACAACACATGCCTAACCATTCCCTCCCCTAAAAGCTAAAACGCATCATACCCGGAAATTTATGGAAAAACACAGGCCTAACTTTTATTAACAGCTACCTATATGATGTTGCGTGGATGCTAAGCCATCCTGTATTGCACCAGCATCACACGTAGGCGGTAAAGGGTACAAGCAATTTTACTTTAATAAAATCAAGTTGTAGCCTATCTATTCCCTTAGACAACAGCTATTACGTGGTAATGAAGTATATATTCTGTTTCGTGGGTGCCAAGGCAGTGAAGCCATATAAAAACACTGTCGTTTGATCCCTTTTTGGTCTTCAGAAACTTTAAAAGGAAAATATCGAAGCTTTTAATGTTTATTTAAAAATAAAAAGAAAAGGGTGGGGAAGCAACTGAACGCAGTGAAAGATGACACTGCTCGTTTGTACCATGCAGTGGTTGACGGGGTGTTGACGGGAGCGAGGCGCAACATTGAGTTCGAACTATTGGTATAAGCTGGGGTGTGTTGTTTTACATGATGCGGACATGGCATGTAACGGACGAGAAGTATGGGTGATGGATATTCCGGCGCAAGGGGGTTCGGGGATGGCAAAATAAAGGAGCAGGTGTGCGCGCATGGCATGGAAGAAATTGCTTGGACCTGCGTCTGCATGAGAAAGATGGAGTACTACTTATTGCATGAAATGGGGAGCTGCTGTCAACATAAGTATGCATGGCAGTGGAACCGAAAAGTAGGCATCTTGAAAGCTGAGACTCGCATGCACGTGCAAGAAGGGCAGGCTTTTGCGTTGAAGTTACGTAGTAGTTGCTATTTTAGGAGTTAGGAATGCAAGTGTAGGAGCTTTGGGTTTGAAACGCGGGATGTTGCAAAAGGGTACAACTGCATAAACAAAGAAAGGAGGTGTGAAAAGTGAAGAGGAGTTGATAGGTTGGAGGATGTAAATTTGATGCGGGATGGAAGTTGCATGGCGTATCGTTCTGTACAGGAGGTCGGATTTACAATGGAGAGGGACGTGATCCAGAAAAGAAAAAGGGTGGGTGAAACCGTGCAAGAACGATCAAAAGGAGGAGTCACTAGTATTAAGGGCGGTGAAATGGGTACAGATATTATTGGTGCCATGAGAATTGTTATAGGAATGAAGGTAATAAGTAGGTATTAAAAAGGGTTATTGGGCCAAGACCCCCCTTTGTTGTGTTAAGCCCAATAATTAATAATATGAAGAAGAAAATCAAAACGTGAAAAAGGGGGCGGCACATATGTTTAAGGGGAGAAGAACCGTGGATTTTAATTGGGTGTGGGCCGACAAAGAATAAATCACGAACGGTCTGATCCGTTAGGATCGTGTTCACACTGGCTACATGATGGAGCTGGTTCGGAGTCGTTTGGAGCTCGTCACAATTTTATACAGATTAAAACGCTGGTTTAATCAACTGACGCAAATCGTTGTTTAATGGTTAACGCGCAAGGGGAGTGAATTCACTAACTCTGATCTATTTTAAAATATTATAATTATATTTTAATGTTGTTTGAATGCTTTGTGAAGGTCGATTATGTAGATTACAATTAAATTGATTGAATATTATATATCGTTGCATATGTACACATCACCAGTTGGATACTAATTCCATCGATTATAGTATCCCCTAGTATGGAATCAATGATAATTGTTTGACTAACATTTGTGGATGCGGAAACCGGTTGGAGGAATTCAACCGGATTCCTAAATATTTATATGTAATGTTTGTGCACTGTTTGAACCATGTTGAATGGAAATCCAACGTTATGTTGATTTAATAAAGAGTCGATATCGATTAAGAAAATAGCAATAGTCGACCGTAAACCCATTTTTGTTAAGAAGTTGATTGGCCGTCAGGCAAATCAACGAAGATAATTATAAAAAATATATTTTCATAATTTAAGAGAAGTTTAAATTATAATAGAAGTTCTATTATAAACTTGTATTTTATAGCTCATTTTATAAAGTAAATATAAACTATTATTTAGTTAAAGAAGTACGAAGCTGTAATTATCCGACAAGTAAATAACTTGGATAGTTAATATTATTAGATTAATTATATTAATCTAATGGTAAGAAGTAATTAAAATCAGTTAACGAATTAACTGATGTAATGAAGTTGATTAAATAAAATATTTATATAGAAAATGATTATTTGATTAATTGGTCTTCAATTAATCTAATGAAAATAAATTAATAAAAAATTAATAAGATTTAATTACCTTTTTAATTAGTGAAGTTTAATAATATTGAACTAATGTAATTAGTATTATTCATTTATAATGAAGTAAACTTTTTTACTTCAGCAAATGATCAAGTTAATCACTATTTGATTAAAGAAATTGGTTCTTAAATGGATTCCATTTAAGATAGTATTAAGTTTGAATTGAGATGTTTACTAGAATTAAGTATAATGTTTTAAATAAAAGTAATCCGTCAGAAGACAAATAATGCAAATAGATCTTGGTAGAGAAGTTATAAATAGA
The DNA here is from genome assembly GCA_030737875.1 of Allium sativum. NCBI lineage: Eukaryota > Viridiplantae > Streptophyta > Magnoliopsida > Asparagales > Amaryllidaceae > Allium > Allium sativum. The sequence goes on from CM060926.1 coordinate 539,267,208, forward strand.
AATGTGAAATGAAGTTAAAGTGAAGAGTTAATGTTTAATATAGATAGTCATAAACAACCGAGTTTCAAAGTAAGGATATGGTATTATAAAACCATAGTTCAAATTAATCAAGGAAATACGATTTGATGTATATTATAAGTAATATCAAGTTTAGAGTTACGGACGAATATCTATTCTAAGATAAGAACGTTGTCGATCAAGGTCTGGGAGGTAAATAAAATACCCCAACTTGAACGACTTCACTATTATCGAGAGATGGTATTGGTTTGTAACAAAAAGGGATGTCAAGGTTAGTTATAAAAAGGATATTGCAGCGTATAGTAATTCTTTGAACTATAACGATAAAATAACGTTGTTGACTAGGCTTAAGCGTGTATGTTATGTCGAGATTAGTTATAAAGGGGATATCGCAGCGCATTGCAAGTTTTGAACTGTAACGATAAATTAACGTTGTTGACCAAGGTTAAGCGTGATTTTTATGTATAACACTATTATTAATTGGAACTATAATCCGACGATGACGAATATATTAAAGTAAATTATTTTTAGGAATTATAATCTGATAGGATAAGTTAATATTTAGTTTTGAACCAATAGATTAGAATAAGGATATGTAATCAATATTTAATTATAAACTTGATACTGATTTAGCAAGAAGTCGACTTAGAAACAGAGTTTTTAAAGTGGAATGAGAATATAAGATTGTGAAAGAGTTTCCGATAAACAAGATAAGGGTATTTATTACTTGAATAAAGAGTTATTTAATAAAGGGATTCACATTTCTATAATAGGGATGATATTCGCATTTAAAGTGAATAATGTTTTAAAAGTGAACGTTTGGCAGATTAAAATGTTTATAATGAAATGGGAAATATTTCTCCAATATAGATAGGGTATATTATCCAAGTGTAGAAAATAAAGAATGTGAAAAGAATGGAAATATTTTGAACGTTAATAACGTATATTTTATAGAACATGGAAGAATAAGAGTCTATAATAAATGGGAATGTTTCCCAAGAAATGTGAAAGGCTAAACGGGTTTTGGGAAATATCTGGGAAGATATAGAAAATTGGGAAAGTAATGTTAAATAAAAGGGCCAGTGATTTGGTTGTTGCTTAGTGTAAATTTAAATGGATGTTTTTTAACTTCGATAGTTAAATAACCGACTATTGAAGTGTTTTGACCATCGTTGTCGATACGGAGAGACCGGTTGGATTTGTTATCCGAAAACCACTCCCTATAGGCATAAGCGCTGCCAATTATATTATACTGAAGACAAATGAAGACGGAGTGAAATGCAAGGGTCATTCTAGAATGGTGTTTTTTGTTTGTCCAGTCCTAGGACAACAAGTATGGATGAGTGTCTGACAGAGTATACCTAACAAATCACGTACGATTGATCTCTTACAGGCATTACGTCTTATGGCGGAGGAACTCGTTCCTCTTAGCTTTTTATACCCGTGATATTTTTGGAAATCGATTAGTGAATTGACGGGTTTGACAATGTGGCATTCAAAGTGAATGGTGGACAGATGTTCTGAAAAGATAGATAGCCTCAAGCCTCACAACCAGGAAATGACAAAAATCGGGCAAGCAGCATGGCTATGTCGGTCATTCCCATTAGGGTGTATTGTCACCGATCTTGAGAAAATTCATATTTGTTCTTCTTTCATTTCTGTATCTTCAGATGACGGTTGGATGGCCAATAACCATAGGTGGCAATATATTCGATACACTCAAGAGAAATGAGTGGTCGGTCATGAGTGGGTCGGGTTGCAAGATGTTCTTGTTGAACCCTAGTGTATCCCCTCTTGAGTACACTGATCGGGAGGTGGTCCCATACCTTGTCATAGTTGGAATCCAATCTTCAATAAGCGCTCTGCGGTTTTTGAGTTTATACTATGTATGTGGAGCGTGAGATGCAAGCGTTCTGCTATTTGATTATTTATTTGATTAGACGTTATTATAATATCACTGGATTTTGATATCAAAAATGGTTTGGTTATAGTAAGGTAAAAAACGTCCATGTTTATCTATGGGTTGGTCTTACTATTATCATTTTCTTTTAAAAGGATTTTCAAAGTTAAACGGTATGGTTGGAATTTACTCACACCAGTCCCATGACAGACCCAGAGTTTATTTTGTTTGTTTTCCCTAAACTCCTGGGTGCCCAAATTTGTACGGGTAGTCAAGTGATTCAGGATTTTGCAGATTCACTTGGAGGAGCTCGAAACAGGAGTCTCCACCGTTAGTTATGTAGAGATTATTTCCGCTGTAATGTATATGAGTAATACTCTGATATGGTATGTATACAAAATTCAAATTTGTATTTCAAAGTTATGTAATATATATTATTTCGGGGTTTCACAATATAAGTTAACCTACCGATATTATTATATTTTTGGGATCGTGACACCTCACTGGACACGACTGTATTTTTATTTTTGTTTATAGCGATTCATAAAAGAAAAAATAAATAAACATGAAATGTTATATAATGGAGACCGTAACACATCATTTTGAAAACAAAAGAGAATGGATAAGCCCGTACTAATGCAATGCGGAAAACCTGTTATGTTCAATGTCCATAAAGCAGCTACACTACCATCAAACTAAGTATATGCACTCTACCACCTTGAATACAAATTCTTTGTTTTCGATGCACTGTCATCATTATGTGCGGACGCCATATCAATGCGTACCAAACTTGACGAATGAAGATGTATGAATAGATCCAAACATTAACGTGAAAAACCACAAGGCTCACCATCAACACTACAGTGACAACAGACCATGTTTCTCCAACGTGTAAACATACAGTCAGGAAAACGAGCTACCCTACCCTGTCTCTTTCAAAGTATTTTCCAAAATTTAATGGATTGCACGGAAAAACGTGCCAACCATACACCTATGTTTAGAAAAATCATGGCCTATACTGTACTGAAACCTTCATGGCAAAGTTTCCCAATTATTCTACCCTAAAACTAATCTAAGTGGTACCATACTACATGTCTAGAGACAAAACACTGATCTTATCCTCTTCGTATGTATATATATAAAACACTACATAAAGCTTTATATAAAGAAAAGGACCTACCGTACAAGCTAAACACTGAACAATGCTATTGTTTGAAATTTCATGCTTAAGCTTTCATTTTTCTATCCTAGCTAATGTACCCTGTACCACAACACATGCCTAACCATTCCCTCCCCTAAAATCTAAAACGCAACATACCCAGAAATTTATGGAAAAACACATGCCTAACTTTTATTAACAGCTACCTATATGATGTTGCGTGGATGCTAAGCCATCCTGTATTGCACCCAGCATCACACGTAGGCGGTAAAGGGTATAAGCAGTTTTACTTCAATCAAATCAAGCCGTAGCCTATCCATTCCCTTAGACAACAGATATTACGTGGGAATGAAGTATATATTTTGTTTCGTGGGTGCCAAGGCAGTGAAGCCATATAAAAACGCTGTCGTTTGATCCCTTTTTGGTCTTCAGAAACATTAAAAGGAAAATATCGAAGCTTTTAATGTTTATTTGAAAAGAAAAAGAAAAGGGTAGGGAAGAAACTGAACGTAGTGAAAGATGGCACTACTCATTTGTACCATGCAGTGGTTGGCGGGGTGTTGACGGGAGCGAGGCGCAACATTGAGTTCGAACTGATGGTATAAGCTAGGGCGTGTTGTTTTACATGATGCAGATATGGCATGTAATGGACGAGAAGTATAGGTGATGGAGATTCCGACGCAAGGTGGTTCGGGCATGGCAAAATAAAGGAGCAGGTGTGCGAGCATGGCATGGAAGAAATTGCTTGGACCTGCGTCGGCATGAGAAAGATGGAGTACTATTTGTTGCGTGAAATGGGGAGTTGCTGTCAACATAAGTATGCATGGTAGTGGAACCAAAAAGTAGGCATCTTGAAAGCTGAGACTCGCATGCACATGCAAGAAGGGCAGGCTTTTGCGTTGAAGTTACGTAGTAGTTGCTGGTTTAGAAGTTAAGAATGCAAGTGCAGGAGCTTTGGGTTTGAAACGCGGGATGTTGCAAAAGGGTACAACTGCATAAACAAAGAAAGGAGGTGTGCAAAGTGAAGAGGAGTTGATAGACTGGAGGATGTAAATTTGATGCGGGATGGAAGTTGCATGGCGTATCGTTCTATACATGAGGTCGGATTTACAATGGAGAGGGACGTGATCCAGCAAAGAAAAAGGGTGGGTGCAACCGTGCAAGAACGATCAAAAGGAGGAGTCACTAGTATTAAGGGCAGTGAAATGGGTATAGACATTATTGGTGCCATGAGAACTGTTATGGGAATGAAGGTAATAAGTAGGTATTAAAAAGAGTTATTGGGCCAAGATCCCCCTTTGTTGTGTTAATCCCAATAATTAATAATATGAAGAAGAAAATAAAAATGTGAAAAAGGGGGCGGCACATATGTTTAAGGGGAGAAGAACCGTGGATTTTAATTGGGTGTGGGCCGACAAAGAAAAAATCATGAACAGTCTGATCCATTAGGATCGTGTTCACACTAGCTACATGATGGAGCTGGTTCGGAGTCGTTTGGAGCTCGTCACAATTTTAGACAGATTAAAACGCTGGTTTAATCAACCGACGAAAATCGTTATTTAATGGTTAACGCGCAAGGTGAGTAAATTCACTAACTCTGATCTATTTTAAATTATTAGAATTTTATTTTAATGTTGTTTGAATGCTGTTTGATGGTCAATTGGGTAGATTACAATTAAATTGATTGAATATTATATATTGTTGCATATGTACACATCACCGGTTGGATACTGATTCCATCGATTATAATATTCCCTAGTATGAAATCAATGATAATTGTTTGACTAACATTTGTGGATGCGGAAACTGGTTGGAGGAATTCAACTGGATTCCTAAATATTTGTAACAACCCGTATTTCTATTAACCTGTTATAATGTAAATCGAGGCAGAATTTAATTTATAAATCTGAATCAAGGAAAACGGGCTATGCCATTGCGTTCGTCTCGGAAAAATACGCGAAATAGAGTCCGAGTTTTCGAAAATCGGAGTCCGTATGACCCGATTAAGGCCCAATGAATTTTTCAGAAAATTTCAAGTTCAAAACAGATTTGAATTTCACGTTCAAATTTCGAATTTCGGGCCTGGAAGGCTAGGCGGGAAATTTCCCGCCAAGCCAACCAAGTCGACAGGCCTGTCGACTTGGCAGTCGACTTGGTTGGACCCAAGTCGACAGCCCTGTCGACTTGGCTGTCGACTTGGTTCAGCCGGGCAGTTTTGCCTGGTGCACCATTTTGGGGTTTTGGTTAGGTTTTGGGGCCAGATTCGGTTTTAAGGGCTGAGATTGGAATTAGGGTTTAATCCTAAGGTTGAAACTAATCCTAATCTCTATAAATAAGCCCCTAACCTAACCCTAATCATCATTATTCAACCCTACAACTAAACTATGGCAAAATTATTCCTCTCATGGCCTCCACTCTCTTCGTAAAATTTCTAAGTTATTTCTATGAGAGATTTTCCATGCATACAAGTGTTTTCAAGCTTGTATGAGTGTCATTAGCTTGCATTCAAGTCAAGTTTCCATATTTACATCATAAAGCAAGGGTTTTTTTATTGATTTGGAGCTTTCATATTGGGTTTATTTGATTTCATAAGGGCTTGTCTCAATCTATTAATATATTTGTGTCTTCACAAGAATTTGTAAGCCCTTTTCTACTTTCATATTTAAACTCTAAAGTTAATGAATGATGCAAGTTGTGTTTGATCATTATGATATGCAAGTTTATCATGTTATGTTATGCAAGTATGCCATGTTATGATATGCAAGTTTATCATGTTATGTTATGCAAGTATGCCATGTTAGGATATGCAAGTTTACCATGTTATGCTATGCAAGTTTGCCATGTTATGATATGCAAGTTTATCATGTTATGTTATGCAAGTTTGCCATGTTATGATATGCAAGTTTATCATGTTATGTTATGCAAGTTTGATATGCAAGTTTGTCATATGATATGCAAGTTATGTTATGCAAGTTTGGGTTGATCATTTTGTTCATGTTATCATGTTATGCAAGCTTATCTTGGGTTTATGAGCTTAAAGCTTCAAGCTTTATGCTAAAGGTTGCATTTTGGCAACATGTAAGTTATCATATCTCTTATGATAACTTGCATGTGAGGCTAAATGCGAACTTATGGCCATTTCTACAAGTCATTTATCACCACGTATCACCAATATGCTAAGTTTGGTTTTATGCATGCTTTTGAGGCCTAAAAATGTAATATGCAAGTATATGAACATATGTACATTTCATATGCCACCATGTTAAACTTGTGGCTTCAACACCTTTATGTCATGATTATGCCAAGTTCCCTCTTTCTATCCTTTATGCGCTATTGCGATTATGTAAGCGATCGGATTGCGTTTGGGGTTGGGTAAACTTAAAAGACATAAAAACATAAGATTGGGAATTTACCTATTAAGTTAGGTCTACCCATTGGGAATTTACCTATTAAGTTAGGTCTACCCATTGGGAATTTACCTATTAAGTTAGGTCTACCCAAATTCTTGAAAACTTGTAATATGTTTTGGAAACATGATGGACATGACACTTAGAAAATATAAGTGTGACCAACTCGAGGTTGGGTTGAGTTTGTAGCGTAAAACTACCCGGAACCGACCGGCTTAACTAGTTGCTACAAACAATAGGACCCAATGTGAGAAGTTGGTCATGTTGTACCTTGAACCCGAGGTTAGACCAAGTTGTGGTGTAAAGCTACCCGGACCCGCCCGGCTTTACTAGTAACCACAACAAGGTGTAATGTGAGAGGTTAACGCACATTAAATTAATTAATGCCTCATGATTAGGGTTAAGTCATGGTCCACTTAATACTTAACCAATTTGGGCTTGGTGGATTAATCGGGGTTAAGTCGTGAACCCATCGCTACACTTAACCAAGTTAATCCATGATTAGTAAAAGGGTTAAACCGTACTTAACCCACTAGAAAATCCTAGCAATGGGGGTCCACTCCAGCAGTAATCCCAAGTTTGTATCATTAAGACCCTAGGGACTAGGCTAGGGTGGTGGCACGATTACTGGACTTGAGGTAAGTGACCAAAAACGACGGCAGAGTGGTACGCCGATGTAGTTCCGGACGGACTATGGTCGTGCACGTAGTCCGTATTTGGAGAAGTCAAGCATGGGTACCAGTAGATCTAAGACTGTGCACTTATGTTTATCTTGTCTAGGGGTTGACACCCTAGGGCTTGATGCACCCGACGGGAGACCCGGCACAGTCCGACTACAATTATGTTTGGGCCGTATTGACACCAACACGTGACGAGTTAGGCTTAGGGAGCCGATCGATTAGACCGTTTGGTTGGACCTCGTATTAGTGTCATTACATGTTATTGGGTCAAAGCTTGGGCCAAGGGATCAATACTTGTTTATTCAAGTCATGTTAGCTTGCTAGTACACCTGTGGTGCAAAAACCTTAAACCTGATTATGCGATGACACCTTTATCTACCTTGTTAGTTAATCATCATGCTAGTATGTTGTTATCATTATGTTCATCCCTGCTTCTCATGCCAGTTAACTTTATCAGTTTACATTGATTGTAGTAGGGCTTACTCAGTCTTTTTGACTGACTTGTTTTTCTTTCGCCTCTTTTCTTCCGTCCCCCCCCCCCCCCCCCCCAGGATCTCAAGGTGGGAATATTGGAGCTTAGCTTGGATTTCTGATCGCTTGCTTGTGGGATTTTAGCTCATGTACGGTCTTGACATGAAGCTAGCTATGGTTATCACTTATTTTGGGGATAACACTTATGTATTTCAGTTTTTCAGTGATGTTTTTTTTTTATCTAGACTTGTGTATTTGGAAAGTTGACATTATGTTGTACCAGACTTGTTTTGAAATAGTTTGAAATCTTCCGCTGTTTTACTTATCTTATTTACTCTGTTTACATATATACATATGTTCTTGTTCTGCCTTGATATATCATTATGCATGTTTACCTGATTCAAACGCCCCTCCAAAGTCAGAGTGCTTGCAAGAGACACCCTGGCGGAGGCGGGGTGTTACATTTGGTATCAGAGCGTATGGTTTACGAGAAGGAACAAAAAGGTTTTTAGAAAACTTTTGGAAAACTATTTTCAAAACCAAGTATAAATTATTTTACAAAAGAAAAGTCTAGTTTATTTTAAAGGCTATTCCCCAAAAAGCCATTAGCAAAAATTCCTTCGTTTTTCTCCATTCTGAATCTATCTTTTTCTTCGTTTTCAGTATGGCCAATAACTTTGCCATTCCGGAGGGAGTACACGTACCTGTTTGGTATAGGAGACTTTTGGAGGCTAAGGCGACCGAAGCCGGCCCCGCAGATGTTCCTCCTCCTCCTCCTCCGGTGGTTAATGTTTCTCCTCCTTCTCCCATAGCTGATGTTTCTCTTCCCCCTCAGCCTCCACAAGCGGATTTTGCGGAAACTTGTAAGAACTTTAAGACGATGGGTGGCAAGAACTTTCAAGGCACTGAGACTTTTGTAGAGGCCAGGAATTGGTTGAAAGAAACCGAAGATCTTTTTGCCTTCTTTGATATAGATGACCGTAGGAAGGTTTTATTGGCAGTGTGGTTGCTAAAGGAAGAAGCCGCACGTTGGTGGGTGGTCACCACCGCTACTAGGCCAATTGAAACTTGGGATGACTTTCGGGGAAAGTTTGGACTAAGGTTCCTATCACTGAAGCAAGGGGACATGACTATTAGGGAATACATAGATAAGTTTAATCAACTGGCTCGAGTCGGTTTAGACTTGGTTAACACAGCTCAGAAGAAGGCCCTATACTTTGCTCTAATGTTAAACGAGCCATTACATGGTTTAGCCATGACTCATATACCCTTGGGGGCAACTTTCGAGAGTTTGGTGTATATGGCCCTACTCAATGAAGAGAATAGGAGTGACAAGAAGGAGGAGAAGTCTGAAGATAAGAAGGAAAAGAAGTGCTTTACTTGTGGAAGCTTGACTCATCTAAACAAGGATTGCAGAAAGAGGAAGGGCACTTGCTTTGACTGTGGAGAAATGGGACACTTCACTAGGGACTTCCCGAAGAAGGGAGGGCCTACGTCGGAAGGAATGGTGAATTCCGGGAAGCAAGGCAAGAACTCCAAAAACCGCAAGAACAAGAGTCAAGGTAACAAGGGGAACAATAGCAAGGGCAATAACGACAAGAGGAAGTGCCATTATTGCGGTTCAGTTGGGCATCTTATTAAGGATTGTAGGAAGAGAAAAAGGAAGAGTGGTGAATGCTTTCATTGTGGTGAGTTTGGATATTTCAGCAAAGATTGCCCGAAGAAGCAAGGGCAAGGTCAGACTCAGTGTGTAAAACCATCTGGAGGGCGAGTTCATCCCCTCAACATCGTTCTTTCAGCTCATGATCGAGGTAGTGTTTCTATTGAAAGTCTTGTTTACATTTCTGATTTTCTTGTTTGTACTTTGTTTGATTCTGGCACATCGCATAGTTTATTTCATCTGATCTAGTTGAAAGTTTGCACCTAAGTACTAGTCTAGTTAATGATCCCGTGTGTGTTTCAAATCCAATTGGGGTTTCCGCCCATTTGTCTATTATCTACGTGGATTTGAAAATCTCTATCTTTAGTGTAGAGTTCTCGTGTGATGCTTATATTCTCGGTTTCATTGGGTATGGGTTGATTTTGGGCATGGATTGATTGTCCAGTTTTGGAGCCATCCTTGATTTTTGAGCATAGGGTTGTGAGGCTCATGACTCGCCTCGGTAATACCCTAAAAATTTCTTGTAACCCTATGGGTCCCGTCATGTTGTGTTATCTTGAATCCCTCAACTCGTCTATCGATAGTTTGCAATCGGTGAGGGTGGTCCGAGAATATCCTGATATCTTGGGTGAAGTGAAGGGGGGGTTACCCCTAAGCAAGAGATTGATTTCTGCATTTATCTGGTTGATAATGCCAAGACAGTTACGTGGCCGGTTAGGCACATGGTCCCGCAAGATGAGAGTTAAGAAAGAAAGTCAAGGAGTTTCTTGAGAAGAACTTCATACGATGAAGCATTTCCGAGGAGGGTGCTCTAGTAGTATTCGCTACTAATGTGGACAGTTCGCTTCGCCCGTGTGTTGATTATCGTGAGTTGAACAAGAAGAATAGACAACCATTACCAAGGATCGATGATTTGTTTGATCAGCTAGTAGGAACATCTGTTTTCTCTTGATATAGCTACTGGATTCCATCAGCTCAGAGTAGCTGAAGATAGTATAGACAAAATTGCGTTCAAAACTCCAGATGGATTCTTAGAATGGCTATTCATGCCATTCGGTTTGACTAATGCACCCGCCTACTTCGTGGACTTGATGAGTAGGGTGCCTAGGGAGTTCCTGAACAAGTTTGTGGTAGTCTTTGTAGAAGATATCCTGACTTTCTTAAAGAACGAGGAAGAACATGCTAGACATCTCAAGGAGGTGATGGATACGCTTAGAGCCCATCAGTTGAAAGCCAAGTCCTCCAAATGTCATTTTGGAGAAAAGAAGTTAGATTTCTTGGGCACATAGTTTCTAAGCAAGGCTTAGTGGTGGATCCTGCTAAAGTGGTCACGGTTCAAAACTGAAAAGCTCCGACGAGGACAATTGAAGTAATAAGTTCTCTCAGTTTAATTAGTTAGTTAGAGTCCCTTGAGCTTAGACCTACCCTTCTGGATCAAGTAGGGACTTCACAGAAAGAAGACCCGCAGTTAGTCGAGATCATTGACAAGTCGATTCGAGGCGAGATGGTAAGTCACCTCGCTATAGATGACAAGGGATGGCTAAGACGCGATGAGAGAAAGAAGGTTCTTGAAGATGCACATCACCCGAGGAGGTGGCCGAGTTTGTCCCAAGGTGCATGTTGTGCCAACAGGTTAAAGGCCGAGTCATAGAAGCCTGGTGGGCTATTATATCCATTAGAGGTCCCCGCAATGGAAGAGGGAAAAGTGTCACGAAGGATTTCGTGGATGGACTGCCTAGATCAAGAAAGGGAATAAGAGCATATGGGTCATAGTAGTTAGACTCACGAAGAGTGCTCATTTCACTCCGGTAAAGAGCGAAAGGACTGCATCATAACTAGCGACAGTTTACTTTCAAGGAAATAAAGCGGTTGCACGGGGTTCCCTCAAGTATAGTTAGTAACCGTGACTCAATCTTCACTAGCCAGTTTTGGAATAGCCTACGGGAAGTCATGGGCAAGCGACTGAATCTAAGTACGGCCTATCATTCACAGGCGGATGGTTCATTCCGTTTAAGCATGAGTTATAGAAAATTACGTTAGTAAGAGCAATTGGTAAACATGGATTGGTATTTTCAAGAAAAGTTCTGCTGCGTGGAATACTTTATAGTAAGTAAACGAGATTCAGGATTCACTGGTGAATTTTGGAGAGCTTGCAGGAAACCATGAGGTCACAGTTATGTTTAAGCCAAGTATGATAGAAGAAGAGTAAGTGAAAGAGGAAGACGAGAGGCGACAATGAAATGGGTTCCAACTCATATTTGGAAATAAGAGTTAAGAAGCCAAGAAATCATGAAGTAAAAGACGGTCAAAGCACAGTGGAGTTAAGAAGATTGAAGGCTAGATACGCGCATCATATCTCTTTTTAAGAGTATATTCTTGATCCTTGTTTTCCTGTGGAACTTACTCGCATGTTATCTTTTACATATATCCTCTCGGTCCCATACTCGATCCCATTTCTGTTGTAAACTCCATAAGGGGGTATGGCTCATTGGTTAGTAATAAATATCTAGGTTTGAAGGGGTCCATTAGGTTGACTAAACCTTTTGGGCTTTTATAGAATATGGGTTGGGTTATGAAGGGATTTCTTGTAATCCGAAAGGAGTATATCCTGCTTATCTTCCCGATCTCTTTCTAGCATATCTTTTGCCATCCATGTTTGTCTTGATTATCTAGTTTATCATGTTAATCTTGTCATGAGAACCTTAGGTAGAAACCCTTTGGATTAAACATGTGTTTGAAACATGTTATGCTTGATGTTTGCAAGTGGTTGCAAGTGTTTGCAAGTGGTTACTCGTGGATGCATTATACACATTAGGCACTAGATCGGCTCACACACTCCTCATATTGCATATGCATGAGTGTTTATGCTTATTCATGGATGAAAATTTTTGTGTTATCACATGGATGTTGCATATGGATGTATGTTATGTGCACACATATAGATGTTATACATTATGTTAGGAATTGCATGCATATGGATTCATTTCACTAACATAATTTGCATTGATGATATTTGCATTAGATAAGTACATATACACACACTTTTGCATATGTTCATACAACATTTAGAATCTTGTAAGGACAATGATTGCTCGTGGATGATGTTTTGAGTAGATGGATGTTGGATGGTAGGATACGTTCTTCCTAACTTGAAGATTAAGGAGGGGAGAATGTAACAACCCGTATTTCTATTAACCTGTTATAACGTAAATCGAGTCAGAATTTAATTTATAAATCTGAATCAAGGGAAACGGGCTATGCCATTGCGTTTGTCTCGGAAAAATACGCGAAATAGAGTCCGAGTTTTCGAAAATCGGAGTCCGTATGACCCGATTAAGGCCCAATGAAGTTTTCAGAAAATTTCAAGTTCAAAACAGATTTGAATTTCAAGTTCAAATTTCGAATTTCGGGCCTGAAAGGCTAGGCGGGAAATTTCCCGCCAAGCCAACCAAGTCGACAGGCCTGTCGACTTGGCAGTCGACTTGGTTGGACCCAAGTCGACAGCCCTGTCGACTTGGTTCAGCCGGGCAGTTTTGCATGGTGCACCATTTTGGGGTTTTGGTTAGGTTTTGAGGCCAGATTCGGTTTTAAGGGCTGAGATTGGAATTAGGGTTTAATCCTAAGGTTGAAACTAATCCTAATCTCTATAAATAAGCCCCTAACCTAACCCTAAATCATCATTATTCAACCCTACAACTAAACTATGGCAAAATTATTCCTCTCATGGCCTCCACTCTCTTCGTAAAATTTCTAAGTTATTTCTATGAGAGATTTTCCATGCATACAAGTGTTTTCAAGCTTGTATGAGTGTCATTAGCTTGCATTCAAGTCAAGTTTCCATATTTACATCATAAAGCAAGGGTTTTTATTGATTTGGAGCTTTCATATTGGGTTTATTTGATTTCATAAGGGCTTGTCCCAATCTATTAATATATTTGTGTCTTCATAAGAATTTGTAAGCCCTTTTCTACTTTCATATTTAAACTCTAAAGTTAATGAATGATGCAAGTTGTGTTTGATCATTATGATATGCAAGTTTATCATGTTATGTTATGCAAGTATGCCATGTTATGATATGCAAGTTTATCATGTTATGTTATGCAAGTATGCCATGTTAGGATATGCAAGTTTGCCATGTTATGTTATGCAAGTTTGCCATGTTATGATATGCAAGTTTATCATGTTATGTTATGCAAGTTTTCCATGTTATGATATGCAAGTTTATCATGTTATGTTATGCAAGTTTGATATGCAAGTTTGTCATATGATATGCAAGTTATGTTATGCAAGTTTGGGTTGATCATTTTGTTCATGTTATCATGTTATGCAAGCTTATCTTGGGTTTATGAGCTTAAAGCTTCAAGCTTTATGCTAAAGGTTGCATTTTGGCAACATGTAAGTTATCATATCTCTTATGATAACTTGCATGTGAGGCTAAATGCGAACTTATGGCCAATTCTACATGTCATTTATCACCATGTATCACCAATATGCTAAGTTTGGTTTTATGCATGCTTTTGAGGCCTAAAAATGTAATATGCAAGTATATGAACATATGTACATTTCATATGCCACCATGTTAAACTTGTGGCTTCAACACCTTTATGTCATGATTATGCCAAGTTCCCTCTTTCTATCCTTTATGCGCTATTGCAATTATGTAAGCGATGGGATTGCGTTTGGGGTTGGGTAAACTTAAAAGACATAAAAACATAAGATTGGGAATTTACCTATTAAGTTAGGTCTACCCATTGGGAATTTACCTATTAAGTTAGGTCTACCCAAATTCTTGAAAACTTGTAATATGTTTTGGAAACATGATGGACATGACACTTAGAAAATATAAGTGTGACCAACTCGAGGTTGGGTTGAGTTTGTAGCGTAAAACTACCCGGAACCGACCGGCTTAACTAGTTGCTACAAACAATAGGACCCAATGTGAGAAGTTGGTCATGTTGTACCTTGAACCCGAGGTTAGACCAAGTTGTGGTGTAAAGCTACCCGGACCCGCCCGGCTTAACTAGTAACCACAACAAGGTCTAATGTGAGAGGTTAAGGCACACTAAATTAATTAATGCCTCATGATTAGGGTTAAGTCATGGTCCACTTAATACTTAACCAATTTGGGCTTGGTGGATTAATCGGGGTTAAGTCGTGAACCCATCGCTACACTTAACCAAGTTAATCCATGATTAGTAAAAGGGTTAAACCGTACTTAACCCACTAGAAAATCCTAGCAATGGGGGTCCACTCCAGCAGTAATCCCAAGTTTGTATCATTAAGACCCTAGGGACTAGGCTAGGGTGGGGGCACGATTACTGGACTTGAGGTAAGTGACCAAAAACGACGGCAGAGTGGTACGCCGATGTAGTTCCGGACGGACTATGGTCGTGCACGTAGTCCGTATTTGGAGAAGTCAAGCATGGGTATCAGTAGATCTAAGACTGTACACTTATGTTTATGGTGTCCAGGGGTTGACACCCTAGGGCTTGATGCACCAGACGGGAGACCCGGCACAGTCCGACTACAATTATGTTTGGGCTGTATTGAGACCAACACGTGACGAGTTAGGCTTAGGGAGCCGATCAATTAGACCGTTTGGTTGGACCTCGTATTAGGGTCATTTCATGTTATTGGGTCAAAGCTTGGGCCAAGGGATCAATACTTGTTTATTCAAGTCATGTTAGCTTGTTAGTACACCTGTGGTGCAAAAACCTTAAACCTGATTATGCGATGACACCTTTATCTACCTTGTTAGTTAATCATCATGCTAGTATGTTGTTATCCTTATGTTCATCCCTGCTTCTCATGCCAGTTAACTTTATCAGTTTACATTGATTGTAGTAGGGCTTACTCAGTCTTTTTGACTGACCTATTTTTCTTTCGCCTCTTTTCTTCCGTTCCCCCCCCCCCCCCCAGGTTCTCAGGGTGGGAATATTGGAGCTTAGCTTGGATTTCTGATCGCTTGCTTGTGGGATTTTAGCTCATGTACGTTCTTGACATGAAGCTAGCTATGGTTATCACTTATTTTGGGGATAGTACTTATGTATTTCAGTTTTTCAGTGATGTTGTTTTTATCTGGACTTGTGTATTTGGAAAGTTGACATTATGTTGTACCAGACTTGTTTTGAAATAGTTTGAAATCTTCCGTTGTTTTACTTATCTTATTTACTCTGTTTACATATATACATATGTTCTTGTTCTGCCTTGATATATCATTATGCATGTTTACCTGATTCAAACGCCCCTCCAAAGTCAGAGTGTTTGCAAGAGACACCCTGGCGGAGGCGGGGTGTTACAATATTTATGTGTAATGTTTGTGCACTGTTTGAACCATGTTGAATGGAAATCCAACGTTATGTTGATTTAATAAAGAGACGATATCGATTAAGAAATTAGCAATAGTCGACCGTAAACCCATTTTTGTTAAGAAGTTGAATGGCCGTCAGGCAAATCAATGAAGATAATTATAAAAATTATATTTTTATAATTTAAGAGAAGTTTAAATTAAAATAGAAGTTCTACTATAAACTTGTATTTTACAGCTCGTTTTATAAAGTAAATATAGACAATTATTTAGTTAAAGAAGTACGAAGCTGTAATTATCCGACAAGTAAATAACTTGGATAGTTAATATTATTAGATTAATTATATTAATCTAATGGTAAGAAGTAATTAAAATCAGTTAACGAATTAATTTATGTAATGAAGTTGATTAAATAAAAAATTTATTTAGAAAATGATTATTAGATTAATTGGTCTTCAATTAATTTAATGAAAATAAATTAATCAAAAATTAATAAGATTTAATTACCTTTTTAATTAGTGAAGTTTAATAATATTGAACTAATGTAATTAGTATTATTCATTTACAATGAAGTAAACTGTTTTACTTCAACAAATGATCAAGTTAATCACTATTTGATTAAAGAAATTGGTTCTTAAATGGATTCCATTTAAGATAGTATTAAGTTTGAATTGAGATGTTTACTAGATTTAGGTATAATGTTTTAAATAAAAGTAAACCGTCAGAAGACAAATAACGCAAATTGATCTTGGTAGAGAAGTTATAAATAGAAATGTGAAATGAAGTTAAAGTGAAGAGTTAATGTTAAATATAGATAGTCATAAACAACCGAGTTTCAAAGTAAGGATATGGTATTATAAAACCATAGTTCAAATTAATCAAGGAAATACGATTTGATGCATATTTTAAGTAATAACGAGTTTAGAGTTACGGACGTATATCTATTCTAAGATAAGAACGTTGTCGATCAAGGTCTGTGAGGTAAATAAAATACCCCAACTTGAACGACTTCACTATTATCGAGGGATGGTATTGGTTTGTAACAAAAAGGAATGTCAAGATTAGTTATAAAAAGGATATTGCAGCATATAGTAAGTCTTTGAACTATAACGATAAAATAACGTTGTTGAATAGGCTTAAGCATGTCTGTTATGTCGAGATTAGTTATAAAGGGGATATCGTAGCGCATTGCAAGTTTTGAACTGTAACGATAAATTAACGTTGTTGACCAAGATTAAGCGTGATTTTTATATATAACACTATTAGGAATTGGAACTATAATCTGACGATGACAAATATATTAAAGTAAATTATTTTTAGGATTTATAATCTGATAGGATAAGTTAATATTTAGTTTTGAACCAATAGATTAGAATAAGGATATGTAATCAATATTTAGTTATAAACTTGATATTGATTTAGCAAGAAGTCGACTTAGAAACAGAGTTTTTAAAGTGGAATGAGAATATAAGATTGTGAAAGAGTTTTCGATAAACAAGATAAGGGTATTTATTACTTGAATAAAGAGTTATCTGATAAAGGGATTCAGATTTCTATTATAGGGATGATATTCACATTTAAAGTGAATAATGTTTTAAAAGTGAAAGTTTGGCAGATTAAAATGTTTATAATGAAATGGGAAATATTTCTCCAATATAGATAGGGTATATTATCCAAGTGTAGAAAATAAAGAATGTGAAAAGAATGGAAATATTTTGAACGTTAAAAACGTATATTTTCTAGAACATGGAAGAATAAGAGTCTATAATGGTTGGGAATGTTTTCCAAGGATTGTGAAAGGCTAAACGGGTTTTGTGAAATATCTTGGAAGATATAGAAAATTGAGAAAGTAATGTTAAATAATAAGGCCAGTGATTTGGTTGCTGCTTAATGTAAATTTAAATGGATGTTTGTTTAACTTCGATAGTTAAATAACCAACTATTGAAGTGTTTTGACCATCGTTGTCGATACGGAGAGACCGGTTGGATATATTATCCGAAAACCACTCCGTATAGGCATAAGCGCTGCGAATTATATTATGCTGAAGACAAATGAAGACAGAGTGAAATGCAAGGGTCATTCTAGAATGGTGTTTTCTGTTTGTCCAGTCTAGGACAACTTGTATGGACGAGTGTCTGACAGAGTATACCTAACAAATCACGTACGATTGATCTCTTAAAGGTATTACGTCTGGTGGCGGAGGAATTCGTTCCTCTTAGCTTTTTGTACCCGTGATATTTTTGGAAATTGATTAGTGAATTGACGGGTTTGACGATGTGGCATTCAAATTGAATTGTGGACAGATGTTCTGAAAAGTTAGACATAGCCTCAAGCCTCACAACCAGGAAATGACAAAAATCGGGCTGGCAGCATGGCTATGTGGGTCATTCCCATTAGGGTGTATTGTCATCGATCTAGAGAAAATTCATATTTGTACTTCTTTCGTTTTTGTATCTTCAGATGACGGTTGGACGGCCGTAGGTGGCTATATATTCGATACACTCAAGAGAAATGAGTGGTCGGTCACGTCTGGGCCGGGTTGCCAGATGTTCTTGTTGAACCCAGTGTATCACCTCTAGAGTACACTGATCGGGAGGTGGTCCCGTACCTTTTCATAGTTGGAATCCAATCTTCAAAAAGCGCTCTGCGGTTTTTGAGTTTATACTATGTATGTGGAGCGTGAGATGTAAGCGTTCTGCTATTTGATTATTTATTTGATTAGACATTATTATAATATCACTGGATTTTGATATTAAAAACGGTTTGGTTATAGTAAGGTAAAAACCGTCCATGTTTATGTGTTGGCTGGTCCTACTATTATCCTTTTCTTTTAAAAGGATTTTCAAAGTTAAACGGTATGGTTGGAATTTACTCACACCAGTCCCATGACTGACCCAGAGTTTATTTTGTTTGTTTTCCCTAAACTCTTGTATGCCCAAATTTGTACAGGTAGTCAAGTGTTTCTGGATTTTGCAGATTCACTTGGAGGAGCTCGAAGCAGGAGTCTCCACCGTCAGTTATGTAGAGATTATTTCCGCTGTAATGTATATGAGCAATACTCTGATATGGTATGTGTACAAAATTCAGATTTGTATTTCAAAGTTATGTAATATATATTATTCGTTCCGCTGTGAGATTCGTGTTTACTCTAATTCTGATGTTCTTCTTATTCTTCTATTCTATAAGTTCTATCTTTCCTATCTCATCCTCTAACTTCTTTCTATTAAAGATCTGTATTTTCGTGCACTTTGAGTTGAACGTGTGGGATATTAGTCAGCTCGAATTGGTATGAATTTACGGGCCTTTACAGTTGGTATCAGAGCTGAAGGTTAATTGATTACCTTGGCTCTGTGGCACGACTCAATAAAGATAAGGTTAGTATTACCTTAGATTGAGTTTGAGTGTATATATATAAGCGCGTATTTGTAAATCCATATAAAAATTGTTTAATATTGTGTTGACTGGTCAGTCGAGTGGTTTATAAATTCTGGTCGAAACAGTAATGCAACTGTGTCGATAGGTGTTTCTAAACTTTTGAACAGAGTAATTCGACACAGTATGTTTTGAAAAGAGGGTAAATGAAATAATCTTACCCAAAATATATTTTGATATAAATGAGTATATACCTTGGTTTCATTATAATATATTGGATGTGTGATCATTATTATGATCAAATAAGATTTATAATTGAGTTGGTTATATAAATAACCAATCGAAATATTATATAAGTATAATATGCAAAATCAGATAAACTAAATCTAAATTTAAAACCAGGATTGAAATAAAACTCTGAAACTGGGAAAAGAGTAGGAAATAATATTTGGATTAAATATATAGGAATTTTAAAAATCCTGGGTGATTTGAAATTGTTTTCCAAGTAATGTGAAAGATATTTTGAAGTAAAATTCAAAATGGAAGTGTTTTAAAATGATTTTTTAAAGTGATATAGTATTGAACTCACTTCGATGCTTGGAAAATAAATTCTAATGGTGACGGTCGCATTATCAGTGTTCATTTTCGAGTTTCTAAGTGATGGATTACTACCAAAGATTTTGTTTTTGAATTATTTTGAGGAAGCATGTTATCAAGAATTCAAATGTTTTGAATTACCATTATACGCAAATATATATGATTTCAAACTGATTTGAAATAAATCCCAGGAATTTGAATTTTGAAATAAAAATTTAACTTATGGAGTTAAAATGGTAAAAGTGGAACTTAAACTAAGATCAACAAAATTGGATTGAATTTGAAATGATCCAGAATGGAAATTGAAAAAAAAAATTAGAGATTCGAGTTACTAAAATGAATTGATTCTTGGAGAATAAGAAACAAAGTTTGAATTTGGAGATGAAGATAACTGATTTGAGAAATAAATCAGTAAATGGAATTGGAGTTGAAATAAAAGTTTGGCTTAGTAAAAGCAAAACATTGGTTTGAGAATGGATTGATGGGAGACCAACCAAGGATGCTTGGATATATGTTAAAGTGATAGAAAATGGAAGAGATAGAGTTGAATGCCCAACAGAGAAGGTACACGTTTATATACGAGTATTAGATTTGTGAACTATTTTTGGAAAGCCATTTGGCTGTTTGATTTTCTGTTGGATTGGAGAATCCCGAAGGGACGAGTTATAGTTGTACCAAATGAGCCGTGCAAAGGAGATGCTGACGAAATTCTCCGAAAAATTAAGCTCTTAAGAAATTTTCAGAATTTCTAAAAGTATTTGTTAATAAGAAGGAATTAGTATTTTAATTAGAATTAATCGGTTCCGTTGAAATTGAATTTAAGAAATTAAATAAAAGATTTTTAACCAGATTATAATATGGATTGTAGCATTTTCCCTACCTTAGTAATTTCGGGGACGAAATTCTTTTAAGGGGGAAGGAATGTAACGTCCAGCATTTTTATCGGGTTGTATTTGAATATTTAAATCAGTTTAAATATTGAATTCGTAATATAAGTGGATTTATATATTAATTAAAACGAAGTTGAACGTATAAAAATATATTTAAAATATAAACGAGTCCGAAATAATGCGGTAGTTCGTAATTTAACGTTCTGAACTTAAACTAAGCGTATAGGATCCGTTACAAGTCGGATTTCCTTAAAACAAGAAATGTTGGAATCTGTTGAACTATATCTTTCTAACAGAAGTGAGAAATCGAGATTTCGAATTTTATATTGTAAGATATATCCAAATCAAATATTCAGAAAGTCGCTATGAAATCGTATATGGACCATAACAGTTATTTGTATATATTTGAATATCGGTTTTGAATTTAGACAAGATTCTTTTGAGGCGTAGTTATAATTTAATTTTTAGAATTTTACTATAATTTTTAATTTATTTAAATATGCAACTTTTTATTTTAGAGTATTGTGCACCCTATATCAATATTTTGCGGTTTCACAATATAAGTTAACCTACCGATATTATTATATTTTTGGGATCGTGACACCTCACTGGACACGACTGTATTTTTATTTTTGTTTATAGCGATTCGTAAAAGAAAAAAATAAATAAAAATGAAATGTTATATAATGGAGACCATAACACATCATTTTGAAAACAAAAGAGAATGGATAAGCCAGTACTAATGCAATGCGGAAAACCAGTTATGTTCAATGTCCATAAACACAGCTACACTACCATCAAACTAAGTATATGCACTCTACCACCTTGAATACGAATTATTTGTTGTTGATGCACTGTCATCATTATGTGCGGACGCCATAACAATGCATACCAAACTTGACGAATGAAGATGTATGAATAGATCCAAACATTAACTGAAGAACCACAAGGCTCACCATCAACACTACAGTGACGACAGACCATGTTTCTCCAACGTGTAAACATACAGTCAAGAAAACAAGCTACCCTACCCTGTCTCTTTCAAAGTATTTTCCAAAATTTAATGGATTGCACGGAAAAACATACCAACCATACACCTATGTTTAGAATAATCATGGCCTACAATGTACTGAAACCTTCATGGCAAAGTTTCCCAATTATTCTACCCTAAAACTAATCTAAGTGGTACCATACTACATGTCTAGAGACAGAACACTGATCTTATCCTCTTCGTATGTATATATATAACACTACATAAAGCTTTATATAAAGAAAAGGACCTACCATACAAGCTAAACACTATACAATGCTATTGTCTGAAATTTCATGCTTAAGCTTTCATTTTTCTATCCTTGCTAATGTACACCATACCATCACACATGCCTAACCATTCCCT
Organism: Allium sativum; assembly: GCA_030737875.1. Taxonomy (NCBI): domain Eukaryota; kingdom Viridiplantae; phylum Streptophyta; class Magnoliopsida; order Asparagales; family Amaryllidaceae; genus Allium; species Allium sativum. The sequence continues at coordinate 539,289,066 of CM060926.1, forward strand.
CCCCTAAAAGCTAAAACGCAGCATACCCAGAAATTTATGGAATAACACGTGCCTAACTTTTATTAACAGCTACCTATATGATGTTGCGTGGATGCTAAGCCATCCTGTATTGCACCCAGCATCACACGTAGGCGGTAAAGGGTACAAGCAATTTTACTTTAATCAAATCAAGCTGTAGCCTATCTATTCCCTTAGACAACAGCTATTACGTGGGAATGAAGTATATATTCTGTTTCGCGGGTGCCAAGGCAGTGAAGCCATATAAAAACGCTGAGGTTTGATCCCTGTTTGGTCTTCAGAAACATTAAAAGGAAAATATCGAAGCTTTTAATGTTTATTTAAAAAGAAAAAGAAAAGAAAAGAGTGGGGAAGAAACTGAACGTAGTGAAAGATGGCACTGCTCATTTGTACCATGCAGTGGTTGGCGAGGTGTTGACGGGAGCGAGGCGCAACACTGAGTTCGAACTGATGGTATAAGCTGGGGCATGTTGTTTTGCACGATGCGGACATGGCATGTAATGGACGATAAGTATGTGTGTTGGAGATTCCGACGCAACGGGGTTCGGGCATGGCAAAATAAAGGAGAAGATGTGTGCGCATGGCATGGAAGAAATTGCTTGGACCTGCGTCTGCATGAGAAAGATGGAGTACTATTTATTGCGTGAAATGGGGAGTTGCTATCAACATAAGTTTGCATGGCAGTGGAACCAAAAAGTAGGCATCTTGAAAGCTGAGACTCGCATGCACGTGCAAGAAGGGCAGGCTTTTGCGTTGAAGTTAAGTAGTAGTCGCTGGTTTAGGAGTTAGAAATGCAAGTGCAGGAGCTTTGGGTTTGAAACGCGGGATGTTGCAAAAGGGTACAACCGCATAAACAATGAAAGGAGGTGTGCAAAGTGAAGAGGAGTTGATAGGCTGGAGGATGTAAATTTGATGTGGGATGGAAGTTGCATGGCGTATCGTTCTGTACAGGAGGTCGGATTTACAATGGAGAGGGACGTGATCCAGCAAAGAAAAAGGGTGGGTGCAACCATGCAAGAACGATCAAAAGGAGGAGTCACTAGTATTAAGGGTGGTGAAATGGGTACAGACATTATTGGTGCCATGAGAACTGTTATGGGAATAAAGGAAATAAGTAGGAATTAAAATGGGTTATTGGGCCGAGATCACCCTTTGTTGTGTTAAGCCTAATAATTAATAATATGAAGAAGAAAATCAAAACGTGAAAAAGGGAGCGACACATATGTTTAAGGGGAGAAGAACCATGGATTTTAATTGGGTGTGGGCCGACAAAGAAAAAATCACGAACGGTCTGATCCATTAGGATCGTGTTCACACTGGCTACATGATGGAGATGGTTTGGAGTCGTTTGGAGCTCATTACAATTTTAAACAGATTAAAACGTTGGTTTAATCAACCGACGCAAATTGTTATTTAACAGTTAACGCGCAAGGTGTGTAAATTCACTAACTCTGATCTATTTTAAAATATTAGAATTGTATTTTAATGTTGTTTGAATGTTGTATGATGGTCGATTAGGTAGATTACAATTAAATTGGTTGAATATTATATATCGTTGCATATGTACACATCACCGGTTGGATACTGATTCCATCGATTATAATATTCCCTCGTATGGAATCAGTGATAATTGTTTGACTAACATTTGTGGATGCGGAAACCGGTTGGAGGAATTCAACCGGATTCCTAAATATTTATATGTAATGTTTGTGCACTGTTTGAACCATGTTGAATGGAAATTCAACGTTATGTTGATTTAATAAAGAGACGTTGTCGATTAAGAAAATAGCAATAGTCGACCGTAAACCCATTTTTGTTAAGAAGTTGATTGGCCGTCAGGTAAATTAACGAAGATAATTATAAAAAATATATTTTTATAATTTAAGAGAAGTTTAAATTATAATAGAAGTTTTATTATAAACTGGTATTTTACAACTCGTTTTTATAAAGTAAATATAAACAATTATTTAGTTAAAGAAGTACGAAGCTGTAATCATCCGACAAGCAAATAATTTCGATAACTAATATTATTAGATTAATTTTATTAATCTAATGGTAAGAAGTAATTAAAATCAGTTAACGAATTAACTAATGTAATGAAGTTGATTAAATAAAATGTTTATTTAGAAAATGATTATTTGATTAATTGGTCTTCAATTAATCTAAGGAAAATAAATTAATAAAAAATTAATAAGATTTAATTACCTTTTTTATTAGTGAAGTTTAATAATATTGAACTAATGTAATCAGTATTATTCATTTATAATGAAGTAAACTGTTTTACTTCAGCAAATGATCTAGTTAATCACTATTTGATTAAAGAAATTGGTTCTGCAAATGACCAAGGTTAAGCGTGATTTTTATATATAACACTATTAGGAATTGGAACTATAATCTGACGATGACGAATATATTAAAGTAAATTATTTTTAGGAATTATAATCTAATAGGATAAGTTAATATTTAGTTTTGAACCAATAGTTTAGAATAAGGAGATGTAATCAATATTTAGTTATAAACTTGATATTGATTTAGCAAGAAGTCGACTTAGAAACAGAGTTTTTATAGTGGAAGGAGAATATAAGATTGTGAAAGAGTTTTTGATAAACAAGATAAGGGTATTTATTACATTAATAAAGAGTTATTTGATAAAGGGATTCAGATTTCTATAATAGGGATGATATTCATATTTAAAGTGAATAGTGTTTTAAAAGTGAACTTTTGTCAGATTAAAAAGTTTATAATGAAATGGGAAATATTTCTCCAATATAGATAGGGTATATTATCCAAGTGTAGAAAATAAATAATGTGAAAAGAATGGAAATATTTTGAACGTTAATAACGTATATTTTCTAGAACATGGAAGAATAAGAGTCTATAATAACTGGGAATGTTTTCCAAGAAATGTGAAAGGCTAAACGGGTTTTGGGAAATATCTGGGAAGATATAGAAAATTGGGAAAGTAATGTTAAATAAAAGGGCGAGTGATTTGGTTGATGCTTAGTGTAAATTTAAATGGATGTTTGTTTAACTTCGATAGTTAAATAACCAACTATTGAAGTGTTTTGACCATCATTGTCGATACGGAGAGACCGGTTGGATATATTATTCGAAAACCACTCCATATAGGCATAAGCGCTGCGAATTATATTATGCTGAAGACAAATGAAGACGGAGTGAAATGCAAGGGTCATTCTAGAATGGTGTTTTCTGTTTGTCCAGTCCCAGGACAACTTGTATGGACGAGTGTCTGATAGAGTATACCTAACAAATCACGTACGATTGATCTCTTAAAGGTATTATGTCTGGTGGCGGAGGAATTTGTTCCTCTTAGCTTTTTATACCCATGATAATTTTGGAAATCGATTAGTGAATTGACGGGTTTAACAATGTGGCATTCAAAGTGAATGGTGGACAAATGTTCGGAAAAGATAGACATAGCCTCAAGCCTCACAACCAAGAAATGACAAAAATCGGACAGGCAGCATGGCTTTGTGGGTCATTCCCATTAGGGTGTATTGTCACTGATCTAGTGAAAATTCATATTTGTTCTTCTTTCATTTCGGTATCTTCAGATGACGGTTGGATGGCCAACAACCGTAGGTGGCAATATATTCGATACACTCAAGAGAAATGAGTGGCCGGTCATGTGTGGGCCAGGTTGCAAGATGTTCTTGTTGAACCCCAGTGTATCCCCTCTAGAGTACACTGATCGGGAGGTGGTCCCATACCTTGTCATAGTTGGAATCCAATCTTCAATAAGCGCCCTGCGGTTTTTGAGTTTATACTGTGTATATGGAGCGTGAAATGTAAGTGTTCTGCTATTTGATTATTTATTTGATTAGACGTTATTATAATATCACTGGATTTAGATATCAAAAATGGTTTGGTTATAGTAAGGTAAAAACAGTCCATGTTTATGTGTGGGCTGGTCTTACTATTATCCTTTTCTTTTAAAAGAATTTTCAAAGTTAAACGGTATGGTTGGAATTTACTCACACCAGTCCCATGACTGACCCAGAGTTTATTTTGTTTGTTTTCCCTAAACTCTTGGGTGCCAAAATTTGTACGGGTAGTCAAGTGTTTCAGGATTTTGCAGATTCACTTGGAGGAGCTCGAAGCAGGAGTCTCCACCGTTAGTTATGTAGAGATTATTTCCGCTGTAATGTATATGAGTAATACTCTGATATGGTATGTATACAAAATTCAGATTTGTATTTCAAAGTTATGTAATTAATATATATTATTCGTTCCGCTGTGAGATTCGTGTTTACTCTGATTCTGATGTTCTTTTTATTCTTCTATTCTATAAGTTCTATCTTTCCTATCTCATCCTCTAACTTCTTTCTATTAAAGATCTGTATTTTCGTGCACTTTGAGTTGAACGTGTGTGATACTAGTCAGCTCCAATTGGTACGAATTTACGGGCCTTTACAAATAATGTTGTCTTCATAGAGGGAAGTAAGCAGTAAATCTACTTATTAGTGTGATATAAGTACCATAATTGATGAGCAGCAATAGAGGTACAAGCATTTTAAATAGTGTAATTCTTACTTAGATGTGGAATTTAGTATTGAACAAAGTTCTATAATGTTTAGTAGGACATAAACCTTATATGTTGTGGTCTTGCATGACTGTTAGTTTTGTACGATTTTCTTTAAAAAAAAATTGTTTTCATTTTTTGGTCTTAATGGGCATTTAAGGAATGCATGATGGTTATTGGTAAGATTTATATTTAGAACCCCCTCCGTCATTTGTTTTATATGTATTATAAATTGTGCACTTTTTTTATTTTTTTGGTATATAAAGTATCTGTTCCAAAAAAAATCAAACAAATTTTAATAATTAATATTTCGTAATTAATTTGATTAATTCATGACAATTTATAAATTAATCAAATTGCGTTGTTTATTCGGTTTATGCATCATTACATTTATGTAAATCAATTGGAGGAATTTAGTCAACGGTTGGTATCAAACAATTCGAAAGTTAACATTCACACGCCATCTTAGTTTGTGGTGTACCACTTTGCCTGAATTTATCACTTACATATCTCTTGGAAAAATCCAGTTTTACTTATTTAAGTGCTCCCCGATAGTGATAATCATTAATATCAATTCTCTTTCTTAGTGCTATATCACTTTGGACTTAGGGAATTAGATAATGGTTGAAATTCCAATATCACCTATATTCATTATTGTAATTCAAACAGACAAAAACAATTATTATTAATAGAAGTGCTCTGTCCAGGGACTTTGATTTTAGTTCAATTGACTAGAATGCTAAACCCTTATAAACGAGGAGACAATCCACTTTTGAATAATCCTTCACTTCTAACCATGTCCACACAACGCAACTATAGTCACCCAATGAGTGCTATGTCATTACTTGACTATACTCAAAGTGGTTCATATTGAAGATCAGTAACATTCATAAGTCAAGAGAATGATGTTAATTAGTCACAATAATATCTTCATTTGACTTTAGTTAAATTAACCAACATAGAACTATCGAATGAGTCATTCCATGGCTATCCAATAACTACTTGAACAAACCTTCGGTGCCATTACAGTCATAATATATCGATTTTCAGTCTCGACACATCTTGGCTAGAAACATTTAGATTGATATATTTATTTTCGTTGTGATAATTACTCATGATTATAAAACTTTATAACTGATACCATAAACATGCCATTTATGGATTTTCTATTATATTTTTTATTTAAGTAATCAATAGTATAACATATTATACCAAGCATATAATAATAAGGAAAAAACTTCTATCTCGAATAAGATTGTTTATCGAGTTAGATATATGTAACAAGTTACATAATTATCCACTATGGCATATCCCTAACTCTATAAGCTTTTAGTTACCCGCCACTTTTTAGATAGGATCTCCAAAAGCTGCACATTTACCTTTCAGCCCAATCAAAGATAGAAAAAATCCTATTCGATGGTTGAGGGTTTAGATCTCATGTCTCTACGGTGAATTTTTAATGATTTTTAGGGTCTAGATGTAGATTCATGAGATTTTTGATTCACAACAACGAATAAATGAAGATCAATCGAAGAGTTAGTTAGTATAATTATTTGTGTTAGAATTTGTCAAAATCTATCCTTATATATCTTAACACAAACACAATTTTTTAAGTGCATATATATATATATATATATATATATATATATATATATATATTATTGGTACACTAGTGCCATTACTGGGCAATTTTACACTAACCAATTGACTGGTTAGAAACCGACCAGTCGACTAGTTGGGTAAAAATAGCCCAGTAACGGCTACTTGTGTGTATATATATTCAAATAGATATATATACATTTTCATTTTTAACTAGTTGACTGGTGAATTTTTGACCAGTCAACTGATCCGACAATAATGGTCATTTTTATGAACATACATCTCCTTTGATGAATGATTTCGATCCACTTCTAAATAGAAATGGCTGCTTCTTTTCGTTAGAATTTTTCATGAAATGTTATAACTCTTTAACTATTATATATATATACATCAAAAACTTCAATTCCATATCATCGATTCTTATTCTATTTTTTGATCTTTATTTCTGATTATTCTTGCATTCTAAAAAGGTCACTAAATATCCAAATTTCTTTTGAATCATTGAATTTATTTCATATCTCTTGATTCAATAAGCATTCTACTTCCTTCGATCTTCACATACGCATAAAATGTTTGAGGATAAGATTATAGGAAGGGTGTACGCAAACTGTTGGTTAATCAGTGTTACTCAAAACACAAACAGAAGCTAAAACTATTGTTGTATTATTGAAGTCCTATTTGGTTGCTCGGGTGTGGTGTTTAAGTCCTGTTCGGTTTCCTCAGGCATGAAAACCAGTTGTTGGTGTGTGGGTGTGTTGTCAAATTGTTCCTCCGGGTGAAGTGAGAGAACTGCTAGTGAAAAGCCAGAAGAAGTCTAGGACTGGACATAGGACGATACTCCGAACCAGTATAAAAATTACTGGTGTCATTTACTTAATTTACTGCATTTACATATTTCTTATATGTGATATTAGCTTATTTAGTTTATTAAATTTTTACTTGCATAACTATTGCACAAGTTAAATATATATCACATAATCTAAACTTCTGTATATTCGTACCAATCGATATTACTCGATCCTACTCTAGCACTCTTTTCATTTAGTATCAAAGCTAGACATCTTATAACTGTACAATAGTTATTTGATACTCGATAATATGGATGACAACACGAACACTAACACCGGCAATAACACAAGTCACACAGTAGGTCAATCTGCTGCGCTACCTCCATTTTTCAATGGCATGAACTATAATTATTGGGCTACACGTATGAGAATTTATATGGGAGCAAATGGTTTCGAGTCTTGGAATATTACTCAAAAAGAATACACACCTCCTACTACAAAATATTCTGAGTGGTTAACCAATGAAAAAGCAAGGCTATTACTAATGATAAAGCCATGAATATGTTGCATTGTTCCTTGGATAGAAATGAGTTTAACCGAATTTGCATGTGCAATATTGCATATGAAATTTGGAAAACACTCAAAGTTACACACAAAGGAACTAGTAAGGTTAAACAAAGCAAGATATCCATCCTCAAAAATCAATTTCAGAACTTTAGAATGAATGAAAATGAATCGGTTAATGATATGTATTCTATATTTCAAAATATTTATCATTCATTATTAGGCTTAGGTGAAAATACTCTGATTTTGATATAATATCAAAGATCCTAAACTCTTTTACGGAAGACTGGGAAAGAAAGGTCTTGGCTGTCGAAGAAGCTAATGATCTTTCAACCATGAAACCCGAAGAGTTAATAGGTAATATAATGGCGTATGAAGTTAATTTGCAGTCTAAAAAGAGTCATGCACAAGACAAAAAGAACTTAGCTTTCCATGCTAAAGAGGACGAATCAGATTCAGATGAAGAAGAAGACTTAACCTTCATTGCCTAAAATTTAGAAAATTTATGAAATACAAGAAAGGATTCAAGAACAATGGGAAGATAAATCTCAAGAATAGCAATAATAAAGCTGCTCCATCTTCAGTTGAATGCTTTGGTTGTCATAAAATGGGACATTATCAAAAATATTGTCCGAAACAAAAGAAAGAATACCACAACAAAAACAAGAAGGATACAAGAAGCGAGCTTTCTCCGTATCTTGGGATGATTCAGTTTCTTCATCTTTTGAAAGTGATAGTGATAGCGAAAACGGACAAGCCAACGTGAGCTTTATGGCTAAAGAAACCGAGTTTAGTGATTTTACATTTGAAGATATATAGAAATTAATACAGGAATATTAAAACCTATAAATAATTTTAAAAGGAATTTTAAACAAGCAAATGAGGATAAGAAAAAAGCAGAATTAGAAAGAGTTTTGTTGACAGATGAAAAAAGATATTAGAAGATGAAATTAGAAAACTTCAAGAATCTTTATCTAATGCAAACCATCACTTTCTTTATTATATCAAGAATTTGAAACTCAAAAACAAAAAAACAAACTGCTTTCTTTTGAAAATCATAAGCTAAATACTAGGATTAAAATTATAGAATTGGATAACTCTAGTCTTAAAATAAAATTAGGTGATATCACTAGAAATGTTACTAATTTTAATAAAGGTAGAGAGAACTTATCTTAAATTATAGATAATTCTCAACCTACTTCTAGCAAAAAGGGACTTGGATATGTACAGAAAACTAATATTTCTAAGAAATCCAAGGAAAAGTCTAAAACTGGCAAATCGGTAACACCTTCTATAAAGAAATTAAAAACATTTTCTAGTAAGAATTTTTTTTCTAAGAATATTAGTATATGGGTTCCTAAAATGAATTATCATTTGATTGGGAATAAATACACTAAAACATTCTTAGAAATTGTTCATAATAATAAATATTATATTTTTAGAAGGGACACTGAACCCTCTTAGGTTTGGTTTCCTAAGACCTACCTCTTAGGACCCTTAAAGAGGAAGTGGGTACCAACATCATTACATATTTTTTGCAGGTCCCACTCAAGAAAAGAGGAAAATGAATACTCGACGTTGGTTTCTCTAAACATATGACAATAGACAAGGAAATGCTAACAAATGCTATCTACTCAAAACAAGGAAATGTCACATTAGGAGATAATTCCAAAGGATATATCATCAGCAAAGGCGATGTGAGCAATTACAGTAACCTCTTATTACTGATGTTTTACTAGTTAAAAACTTAAGACATAATCTGTTTTGTATTAGTCAATTATGCGATAAAGGTTTTAAAAATCTTTTGACACTTTTACCATTTTCATCTTTTTCTAAGTGAGTTGTACTCATGGGTGTCGGTTTACTTGTCATATTTTCCATACCAAAACGTTTAATTAGATTATTACAGTATTTTTGTTGATTTATGAAAATATTGTTTGGTAGTGGTTTAATTTGTAAACCTAGAAAATATGATAATTCACCCATATGTGACATTTCAAATTCACTAGTCATTATTTTGGAAAATTCTTGACATAAATTTTCATTAGTGGAACCAAAAATAATGTCATTGACATAAATTCGAATTATTAAAATATCTTTATTTTCATGTTTTATATATATCGTTTGATCAACCTTTCCAATTTGAAATCTTGAATCAATTAAATAATTCTTAAGACATTCATACCAAGCACGGGGTGCTTGTTTTAAACCATATAACACCTTTTTCCAAGAAAAACAAGAGACAATTTTCCGTTTCTCTGAGTATGAAATACAAAATTGACGAAATCCATCAATATCAGCAATAACAGTCGAACTTGCAGCGTGAACTGTACTTTGAACATAAAGTAACATCGAGACGTTTAAGCTTCTTAGAACAAATTTCCATATAGGTTTAAGGAAAATTAAATGTGCTCGAACCAAGACATTATCTACTTTCCACTACTCCAGAACAACGTACGACATCTTGGATCCCGTGGAAAAATACCCTTACTCGACCTCAATATGGCCCAAACTCATGGGATAAGAACTACAAGGCAAACGAGGGATCTAAAAACGAGTCACCTAAAAAGGAAACAACATCTTCGGACTCTGATTAAGTAGTTTTTATTATTTTAAATTTTGTTCCAGTGTTTAAAGAAGGAAGTTGTTATTGACACCCCAAATATTGTTAAGGGCGGGTCGATTTAAAAAGAAAATCAAATTTGTTAAGGGGGGTAACAATGCAGAGAGCATCCCCTTAACAAATAAAGTTTATTTTACCAAATTAGCCTTCTTTACAATAATTCCTTTTTCAGTAGTTCATTAAATAAAATATACGGTATATTAGTTGAACTGCATCAGATTTTTATATCAAATTATCAATATTCCCATTTATCCATCGCTTTTTTTAAATAATTTCATTTCACATTTGTCAATCGTTTTTTTTAAATAATTTCATTTCTCATATATTAAATTATCAATAATCTCATTTGTTTCACGTTCTTCGTTTGAACCATTATTTCTCCCTAAACAATCATTTTTTTTTGCAAATAAATTAGAGATTTGTTTTTTTGCATTTGAAATTGGTTGTGATTTGGGATGGTAACTAATGTTATTACTAGGGTAAAAAAGGAACGTAAAAAATTTAGTACGTGACTCCCACTAACATTCTTTTTATGATAGGAGTGTTTTTTAAAATTTGACCTTCCCTTAACAATATTTGGAGTGACAATAACAATGTCCTTAAATAAGTACTGCATTGAGAGTAATGCAATTAAATAAACATTGTATTCTTTGATGTTGCAAAATTAAAAATGTATAAGTTTTTTTTTTGATAATATATAAATATATAACTCCAAAACAAGATGGATTAATTTTAACGAAAAGAATATTATGTAATGTAAAAAAACATAGACTTATAGATAATAACATATAATTATATATATAATCATACATATATATAACTGGTGCACAAAAATGTTCCAGAAAACTAGAAAAACAGTCATCAATCGACTTGTAACCAGAAGTAGGGGCAATAACACATATTGTCCAAATTGTTATTTCAATCCCCAAAACCCTTTTTCTTCCTCATTCCAAACCTTTAAACTTTTCTACACAAATTCCCTAGTTTTCTCAATAGCAAAAATTTAATTTTTCTTCCCTAATTCAATCAGTCAATGGCTCCTCCAACCAAAAGATCAAAAAGAGGACCTTCCTCATCAACAGAAAAACCCATTGATCCTTATATAGCTCAATGGCTATACAATGACACTGTCACTGAAAGATGGCATAAAATGGAGAAGCTTAAGTTTATTGAAGGAGTATTCGTCAAATTCTCGGGTTTTGAAGCATATGGTTTGCAAGCGTTAGTAAGGGGAGGTAACCTTGAATCTTTGGCGGATTATGAGCAAAAAAAATTGAAGATAAATGTGGTTATGGTAAAATTATTCCTCGCCAATCTTAATTTAGATCATTATACTCGTAGAATTCCAAATAATTGTGTGTGGAGTTTAGTTTGTGGCAAACCAATTTTTCTTTCTATCGCAAGAATGGGTCATATTTTACATTCTCCTACCGATGGCATAGATCTTGAAGAATTAAAATTGTGAGCTTCATATACGTGATGAAATAAGTCACTTCTTTATCGACGATGACTCAGATAGCTCAAGAACCAAGGTCTTAAGTCCTAGTGCTCGATTATTACACCATGTGTTAACACGCACTATCTTAACACACGGGTGATGCAAACCATCATGAACCATCTACTACTATTTACTACTGGAACCCCAAATTACTTTTACTATGGAGAAAATCTCATGCGACTTCTTGCTCATGAAGAAATTCCTGAACCAGCATCAGATAAAATAGACATAAAAATTATGGATAGCAAGAATTTGAAGATGATGAAGCTACCTCTGTCAACTTTAAACGTTATAAGCTTGGATGAGTGGAAACAAAGAGATAGAGGACAATCATCCGGTACCTCCTCTCATGCAAATTCGGAAGATGCACGACTTACCACTCAAGCTCAAACTACTCGTAAAGAGTCGACGTTGTGGCACAAAATCAACTCTTGTTAGAAGTGCACCTTAAGCATATGGATAGGAAGAGGATAAGAAGTTTGGATAGATTAGGACCTTTCTTGGAAATATGTGGAATGCTATGGTATGCACAACTTATTCACCCATTCAAGCGCAGGAAACTGGAAAAAGGCTCGTGTCACCATTTAACTGGACTACCTCCGAAAGCACGAGCTCAGACACCTTTTAATGATGGCTATGGTAGTAAGTTATCTTGCTTTGATCTTTATTCTATGAACATTAAAAAGACTTGTAATAAATAGTCTTTCTAGTACTTTAAACTTTATTCAGTATTTACTTGGAACACTATTATCTTGCTTTATGAACCTTATGTACTACTTAATGATGAACTCTGCTGTGTGATTTCTTAATAATCTTGATACATGTTATTTTTAATTGATGACAAAGAGGAGAAAACGGTAAGTACACTAACAATTTTCTGTAGGAAAGTTATAATCTTGTATTCAGAGGGAGATAAGACAATGCACATAGAACATACATTAAGGGGGAGAAATAAATTTTTACAAGAAATTGCAAGAGGTTGTCATCAATCAAAAAAGAAGGAGAATGTTGATTCATGAGATTTTTGATTCATGACAACGAAGAAATGAAGATCAATTGAAGAGTTAATTGGTATAATTATTTGTGTTAGAATTTATCAAAATCTGTCCTCGCATATCTTAACACATACACAAATTTTTAAGCATATATATATATATATATATATATATATATTGTACATTAGTGCCATTACTGGGCAGTTTTACACTAACCAGTCGATTGGTTAAAAACCGACCAGTCGACTACTTGGGTAAAAACAGCCCAGTAACGGTTACTTGTGTAAATATTCAAATACACACACACACACATGTTTTCATTTTAAACCAGTTGATAGGTGAATTTTTGACCAGTCGACTGATTCGACAATAACGATCATTTTATGAGAAGACATCTCCTTTCATGAATGGTTCCTATCAATTCCTTAATAGAAATGGTTGCTTCTTTTCATTAGAAATTTTCATGAAAGGTTATTACTCTTTAACTATTATATATACATCAAAAACTTAATTTCCATATCATCGATTCTTCTTCTATTTTCTGATTATAATTTTTGATTATACTTGCATTCTAAAAAGCTCTTTCAATATTCAAACTGCTTTTGAATCATTGAATTTATTTAATATCTCTTGATTCAATAAGCATTTTGCTTCCTTCAGTCTTCACATACACATACAATATTTGAGGATAAGATTATAGGAAGGGTGTACTCAAACTATTGGCTAATCAGTGTTACTCTGAACTAAATCAGAAGTCAAAACTCATGTTATATTATTGAAGTCTCGTCCGGTTTCTCAGGCGTGGTGCTGAAGTCCTGATCGGTTTCTCAGGTATGAAAACCCGTTGTTGTTGCGCGGGTGTGTTGTAAACTTGTTCCTTCGTGTGAAGTGAGGGTATTGCTAGAGGAAAGCAAGAAGAAGTCGGGGGACAGGATGTAGGACGGTACTCCGAAGTAGTATAAAAATTCCTGGTGTCATTTACTTACTTTAATGCATTTACTTATTGCTTATCTGTGATATTAGCTTATTTAGTTTATTAAATTTTTACTTGCATAAATATTGCAAATATATATCACATAATCTAGACTTTCGCATATTCATATCAATCCATATTACTCGATCCTACTCTAGCACTCTTTTCACTAGAATGTACCACTCTGGATGTGACCATGAAGTGGCTCCATTTCTAGGTGTCAAAGTATAGTAGACAGTCAGGTTGCGTCCACACCTTTCCCTCCAGCGTGTTGAGAGTGAGGCTCCTTCATTTGTGTTTTGATTAATTTATGACTCCAAAACCTCTACCGGTGTGTTGGTATGAGACACCCCTATAGAGTTGTCAGCATCCTCCATGTAATCGGATACATCAGCTACTCCTTCCTGATTAATTGTTTCTACCTTCATGGTGTTGTTGTTTCTCGTTCCTTTTAACTCTTCATGGGATGTTGTATTGGACATCTTCTCATAGTTGATAATTCCTTATCCATTATTATACACATCATCTACTTTACCCTGACTGACCACTATTTATAACTGTTGTTAAATGCTTCTAGAATTTCCATTTTTTGTCCATTGTAAGTTAAATAGATGCCTCATCGATGTCTCAGGTTTTACGAATAATCTTTCATTTTTCTTTCTACACTTTATCCTTAGCCTTCTCATCCGTCTTTTAAAGTTGCTTTGGCTTCTTTTTAGTTTTATTTTCCTTACCCTCCATTCCTGATCATCACAGGGCGTTGATGCATAGGATTTTCAAAGCACAAACATCCATTACATCTAACGGTTGATTTTCAAGCATGTCTTTCTGCATAAAGTACCATGGTCTTCAAATTATCCTTCAACCTCTTCAAGATATCCCCCATCTGCCTTCATATCTACTAGCACATGTACAAACAAAAATTTTCCTCTATTACAGGTTGGAAGGTCCGTTTACAACTGTAGGCAGTTGTACAAACCATGGTTCAAGAGCCCACCCGAAAAGGCAGAATTTCGACCAATCTGAACCTATTCCAGTGGTGGCTGGAGCGAAATTCACCTCGAAATTTGTTTTGGGCGTGGCATTTGAAAAAGAAGACGATTTCACGATCTGTGTTTGTTAATATAAGGGAGAAGATAGAGAACAACTTATACCATGGAAGAGAGAGAGAGAGAGATTCGACAACGGAGAGAGGAAACGGTTTTTGTTTGTTCATTTCATAGGATTTCTAAAAGATGAGGAAGCGGTGAGTAGTCGATGAAGTAGGTGTGGATTCGGTTCGGTACCAAAACATTATATTCAAAGTCATTACCATACCAAACTTATATGGTAATAAAAAAAATCATACTAGTACCAATCAAAATAATCTTAAACAAACACTTCGGTTCATGAATGACAATGGCTGGTAGAGGTTGGTAATAAGCTTTTGGCATTTTACTAGTATGAGATCTTTGTGTTTATGATATATCACGTTAAAAGATCAAATATTAAAAATAATTTTATTATTATTATACTATTATTCATCTATCTTATTTTATGAGTCAAACATATCACAAAACATTATGGAAAAGCTAGAGTATCGTATAAAATTATTTGGTTCCAAAATATAGATAAAAATTGCATTCAATTCATTATCATAATTGTAATTTTTCTAATATTATATTAAATAATTACACATGAGAAGCTAGATGTTATGTAATAAACATATATAATGAAATATAAGAATGAATATATATAAGGAAATGCTATTAAGACATAAAATTAGACACAAACTAGTGGATAGACAATCTTAACCGTTAGATTAATTATCTTTATATGGAAGAGTGTAATTCATGAGGTGATCTGAAATGACCCGAACTTCCCCGTGAAGGAAAGCCCAGATTGACTTTGAGAACACGACAAATCAGAACACAAACAGAAGAACATTTCATTGCTTATTACAGCAATTCCATCAGAAAAAATATAGAGTATGAATAAATAATATACATTCGATAAATATCATAGATTTACAATTTACAATGCAGCGGAAAAATAATGCAAAACACAACTGAAAGGAATATACGGATATAGAGCTTTCCGAATATCATTCCAGCTGTAAACCAGGATCCTGTGAATATAAATCTACAAAACCAAAACTACTACCTGCCCGTGTGGAAAATAGGGGCACCCAGAGTTTAGGTTAAAACAATAAACTCCATGTCAGTCATGTGACTGGTGGGAGAACTAAAACAGTTATTTAAAACATTACTTTAAAATTAGATATATCAAGAGACCACGCCGTATAACACGGAACGGGTTTACTCCCAAGAATACCAGTGCATATAACAAAACAGCGCAATGCTTTTCTGGAAAAATGTAGCTATTATAAGACCCAGGTCCAATCACACAATGCAACGCAAGCCGGGGGTTAGGGTTTTCCCTTATAATAACCAAACATGCTTGGTACGTTAAAACAAATCATTTGATACTATTATAAGTGCACAGTGTATAAAACAACTTCAAATATAAATGTATCAATCCTAGACGGCATGGGTACCATATATCATGTCGCCAATACTAGGCTCTACAATCAAAACCGCAAATGTCACGTATTGGAAGTTGGATTTCCATCTGTGAACCAAGGCAAGGGATCGTCCTTACCGCTTCGAGACAATCTAGCCCATGTCTCAGGACCCAGATATAGGTGGGCCCTTGGATCGTCAGAGCCGGTCCACTCGATGTGGATTAAAATGCCTGAACACTACGTTTCCCTGCCCTATGGGGCATAAATGAGCCAAACGACTCCATCGGCCCTGGAACGACGGATATAACTGAGGCGCCTCGCAATCCACCATCCACATAAGTAAAATGTCAGGGCTAGTAAAACGCTGACACCACTCCTAGCTAGAATGAAACGCATGCCGTCCCTGATGTCCTCTCCCGTTTCTAGTTCACACCGGGGTGTGAGGCCCGCGAATCAACGCTACACAAAGCTACGCTATATTAAAGGCGTGCTTTGATCATCAACCACAAGACTCTGCTTTTCAATAGAAGCCTTGATCATTTGCATCTCATCATGCCACACAGGCAATTAACGCTGTGCAACCGATGTCTATCAATCACATAGAGTGAAATCCGATGTCAGACACACATCCATTTACAAGTTCGTTCTGGGTCTGAACGAATCTGGAGGCACCTTATTCCTTCCACATATGTCCAATAAAGGGGAGAGGCCCTCGCATATCCGATCGATCTCCAAGTATGTCTGGATGATCACCACTTATTACCTTATCTTGGGTGTACAGCCCAATCAAGACATCAGTAATCATCCAGACGATGTGAAGACCTCCGATCTTCAACCACAGTCTTCATCGTCGACATATCGTCGAATCGGTTATTCAGAATGGGATAAACCCAGTCTTTCTGAATAACTCGCATATCTTATAAACAAGTGTTATAAAAACACAACATACGCCCCCATTCCAATTCAGAATATTCTTTTATTCAAATATTCTTATACTTTGGAAAAGGTTACCGTTAAATTTATCAAAGATAAATTCTTTAAATTTATTATTTAATCTTCTTTTGGATATCATTTCAATCTAATTAAAGATGCATTGAAACTCCACTTGGTTTTAATCTTCCCAAAAATCAATATTAATGATTGTTTAACTTGGGAAATCATATCCTGCCTTTAACTGGGTTAAAGAGCCAATGTCATTTAAAACACGGTTTACTATAAACCCAAAATCACATTCCATTCCATTAGCCTTTATCCGTAAATTAGTAAGAGAACAATCCCATAAGTATTAACCC
This sequence comes from Allium sativum, assembly GCA_030737875.1. Taxonomy (NCBI): domain Eukaryota; kingdom Viridiplantae; phylum Streptophyta; class Magnoliopsida; order Asparagales; family Amaryllidaceae; genus Allium; species Allium sativum. The sequence goes on from CM060926.1 coordinate 539,306,462, forward strand.
CGAAGGTCGAAACCATCATCAGATCAATACCCAGGAAACCATTCAACTTAACTAATCTCCAGTTAGTTTCTGATTTTTTTAGCTCCATTGGGTTTAAGAACAGTATTATTAAAGATACCATTCACGACAAACCCAAATCACATTCCATTAATTATAGAATTTTCATAGAAGAACAAATCAATATATAATCGATATCAATTTCCATATCCGACCAATAATATAAATGGAATAATGACAATGCCTCTTAAATTCCATATGTATTAACAGTCTTCCTCCACAGAAGTTCATTTCGATTATTATCAAATCGAATTCCATTCAATTCCAATTTAATATATTAAATTGGAAAACTCTACCTTGGAAAATTCCCGTTAAATCTAAATAAAAAGATTTAAAAATCCCAAATCACATTTCACTGTAAATCAAGTTAAAGAACGAATGTCGTTAAAAACATAGTTCACAATAAACCCAACTCACATTAGCCTCTAACCATAAATTAGTAAGAGAACAATTCCCTAAGTATTAACCCCGAAGGCTGAAACTAACATTAGATCAATACCCACGAAACCATTCAACTTAACTAATCTCCAGTCAGCTTTTAATTTTCTTAACTCCATTGGGTTTAAGAACAGTATTATTAAAGATATCATTCCCGACAAACCCAAAATCCAATTTGATATTAAATACAAGGCTCTGAATAGAAAATATATCGGCTTATATTCAATATCAAATTCTGAAACCAACTAATATTGTATTGGAATAACAATATATATCTTCCAAATTCCTCCACAATATTTGTATAACCACGGAATCCAATATCGAAATATTCCAATATCAAAATATTCCGAAGATAATTTCGATTCAAATCCAGTCCAATTCACATATTGGAAATTCTGGTTATTTTTAAGACCATTTCGAATCCAATTTATTTATTTAAAAATATTGGAATATAATTCTAGTTCAAAACTAGTTCATTTTGATAAAAATCTATTTTTACCTTGTCAAATGTGGAATTCTTCATCCTAATTCTTTTCAAATCATTTCTTATGATTTTACACTAATTATTGATATTTTTAATAATTTTATCAAGGTCCGTACATTCGATTTCCATAAAAGGCCATCGAACTGCACTTACATCGTCCTTTCCCAAATTTGATTTAGACATAAATCCAAATACAACCGTTATATTTCAAATCTCTAATATCCATAAGAAAGCTCTTTTCGATACAAACCCAATAGTTCCGGTTTTAGGAGAATCCGACGGTCGGATCTCCCGTAATGTCCGTCTGAAGTCAATGGTCGAAATTCGCGAACTACCGCAGCGCTGCGCGTTCTATTCAGGCCATTATATATATAATATATATATTATATATATTTCATTGATTTCCATTTAAAATGTATTTTATAAATCGTTTTAAATTCGTTTTCAAAATGATTTCAACTTCGTATTCAATTTCTAATCATAAATGAATATTCCATATCATCGATATATAAATGAGAATATTTTCAAAACATTAGATTTTGAAATCAATTCCTTATCAATATTCATTATAGAAATGAATAAAATTGATATAAATATCGTTCATGTCAAAATGGCGTTAATATGATCAACACGGCTTTATATATTTAAATATATTCGTGTTCATCCCAAATCGGTCATCAAAATCATGTTTTGATCTTTTACTGAATATTATTTTAAAATATTCGTTATTTTAAAATAATCGTTATTTTAAAATATTCATCCTTTCTGAACTGGAATCAGACACAATCAATTACCATATAATTTGATTATATGGATTTCATATAATACATGTGCATAACAACAATGATAAACAATCAACCAACATCCAGAGTGCATTCCACACTGCATAAGCATCAAATATAAATATTTAACGCTTATAACAATCTGTCAAACAATCGATTGACATAAAGCTAATTATTGGGATTAGTGTATGTCATATATCATCCCAATACCCGTGTGGGGTTTCAAACAATCAAACACATGTTTTTATTTGTGCAGTTGGGCGATGTGTAAAATTTATCGTCCCAATCAATATCAGTCAAATGTGTATACATAAACAAATCGTCTGATTTGTTCATAAATATTTATTTTATTCATATACATGTTAAAAGTTATAATTTTAACTATAAAATATTTCATTCCATTCCACATCACACAATCAATTTTCACCACACAAGCAAACAAGTCGTCCATGGTCTGTGGACGATGGGTGTCGGGTGCTGATAAGCACCGTCTACATCCTAGTATATATTTTAACTAAAAAATAAATTAAAAGTGAGCAGTTCTCACCTTTCGGATCCACTCCTCCATACTTTGATTATCGATCTATGTAGTATACCTACGTTAAAAATTATATTTTTAACCTATCAATAATTGTTTTTTTGTGTGATTATTCTATAAATAACATACATAGGCTAAAAATTATATTTTTATTTTTTCTAAAAATAATTTCATATTTTTATAACCACCCTTCATTGATAGAAATCACATTTTTATAATGGCACTTCAAATATAAAAATCATATATTTTTACAACGCTTCTTTCTATAAAAAAATTATATTTTTATATCTCCAATTTTATATAAAGTTCGAATTTTTATTTCGCTTCATATATAATAAAAATCATATATTTCTCTCACTATTCTCTATATAAAAATTGGATTTTTATAACTTTAACTTCATATTTAAAAATCAAATCTTTATGGTTTAAAATCTAAGCTTCATATGATAAAAATATAATCTTTATGGTTTAAAATCTAAGCTTCATATGATAAAAATATAATCTTTCTTGATAATAACAATATAATCTTTCTTGATAATAAAAATACAATCTTTCTAATTCATTATTCTATATAAAAATAAAACTGAATTTTATTTTAAATAATCACACTTAATAAATCGAAATAAATAAATGAATATAAATAACAATGAAACTTACAGCGGTCCAAGGGAAGGGGGTGTTCGCTGTGGTCAGGGGGGTGAAAGAGGGTGGCGGCGGAACTTCCGGTGGTCGGGGTGGGGACTGGCGGCCGTCTGGGCTGAGGGGCGACGGTTGTGGAGGGTTTGAGGTTGGGTTTCGACGAAGAAGAAGGGGGCGGGGAGGAGGCCGGCGTCAGAGGGGAGGGGAGCGGTTGTGCACGGCGGCGCTAGGGCGCGGTGGTGGCACGGTCAACGTGGCGTGGGTTTCGATCGAGATTGTGCCCCCTTTTTTTCTTTTTCTGTTGAAAATCGGGGAGAGAGAGTATGGGGAGAGAGAGAGAGTATGGGGAAGGGTTATATAATTAATTTATATAAAAATCCATAAAGTTGCTTTTACATTCGAACCCCAATTCGAACCGACCGACTATCGCCCCTAGCTAATTACCCTATTCCGAACACAATGGGAGATGTTTCATATGCCAATTATATCGTTTCGATCAGTTTCCATCAAAATCAAAATATAAATCTATATATTGAATTTGAACGTACATTTCAATTTACTGCAGCCACATACAGACCCAAAAATTCCAGAAAAATTATTTCTAGCTTCCTATTGACGATACGGTCCTAACAAAACTAATTACGTCAAATTTGAAGACCGTTTGAAAAATGGTCATTTTCTAGTCGATCCAAACTGACTGAAACCGTTCAAACACGTTTAACTTCGCCACGCTCACATATTGATTTGAAAAATTATGAATTTTGGAATCTGGCAATAACTTGATATCCCAGATCCAACAAAAGTGGTTTCGTAAAAAACGGAGGTCATTCGCAAAATTTCCATTTTTAAGGGCCAAAATTCCATATCGACTATTTTTTATTTTCGATTGGGCATAACTTTTTATTCCCGCTATGAAATTTCAATTTTTCGGATTAGTTGGAAAGATATTTTAAGATAGATCCTAATATTTTTGGTTCCGCTAAAATCCGGTTTATTTTGAATCCTACATTCATTTGAAATTTGAAATCGAATTTTCGAACTACCGCGCCATTTTCAATTCCTTTTATAATTAAAAATAAATATTTATATTCTAACATCGGTTCAAATAAATTTATACGTTCTAATTCCATTCAAAATAAATTTCTCTTCGTTATTATTTAAAATAATCCATTTTAAATATTCAAAATTCACTAAAATTGCCAAAACAAAAATTTTTAATTGGTTCATATTTTCCGCGCTGTTATAGTCTCCCCCACTTAAAATATTTTCGTCCTCGAAAAGGAACGGAGCTGAAAGTTGTTTTACAAACCAACTCAACTTTCATTATTTTCATTATGGCTTAATTCTTCAACTTTTCATTTTCTAAGAATTTTCCAATTCTTCAAAAATTTGGCTAACACCCTAAATTTTCGAAAAATTTCGCCACAGCCTCCCCTGTATGGGAGCACCGGGAAAATCCCGAAATCACCATACAGGCCTCTCCAATCAAAAATAAAAATAAATAAACAGCCAAGCGGCTAACCAATGAGCTCATAAAATCATCAAAAACCCCAAGAAATACAGTAACCATGTACCTATTTGTCGGGCAAACAATTTTATTCCTCTGCTCTAGCCTCCTTGCAATGACCTGTTCAATGGATACACATGTATATGCATGCAATTTAAAATAATTTTCAATTCAGTTCAATATTTGGTTCAATTTGACCTAAATTTACCTTTCATTCACATAATGGTTTTATTTAGATAACAACTAATCATACAACACATCCTTCAATCAATTAGTTGATAAATTATCAAATTCATAACTTTGGTACCAATATACAGAAAATCATGTGTTTGATGCCAATTTACAACAATAACCCTATCTAGTTTTGGTTCTCACACAAGTCAATTGGAAATATATAAAGATCCCACTTTCGAAACTCGAACATATATATACTGATGATGCAGCTACTATCATCAGTATCATCTCCGGGTGACTAGAGTGTGATTCTATATCTATCCAGTATATTAAAACTTCGAATACATGTTTGCAAGGCGTATATGCAAAATATTTATATACTCGATCGTCCAAATTCAATACAAATAAAATATTCAAATACGTTGAATAAGGTTTAAATTTTCAAAACAAAAATTGTTTTCATTTTTATTTTAAAAACATTATTCTTCACACTCGTTCTAGGATACTACTGATCGTATCTCTAGCGAGTCATTCTCATTGGATATTACTAATCCAATCTCTGATGAATTCTTTCGTTTGGTTCTAACATGTCTTGTTCTTGAGCTCTGTAAACCAAAGCTCTGATACCAAAATGAAACGACCCGAACTTCCCCATGAAGGAAAGCCCGGATTGACTTTGAGAACATGACAAATCAGAACACAAACAAAAGAACATTTCATTGCTTATTACAACAATTCCATCAGAATACAAGAATATACAGAGTACGAATAAATAATATACATTCGATAAATATCAGAGATTTACAATTTAAAATGCAGCGGAAAAATAATACAAAACACAACTGAAAGGAATATACGGATACAGATGTTTCCGAATATCATTCCAGCTATAAACCAGGATCCTGTGAATATAAATCTGCAAAACCAAAACTACTAGCTGCCCGTGCGGAAAATAGGGCACCTAGAGTTTAGGTTAAAACAATAAACTCCAGGTCAGTCATGTGACTGATGTGAGAACTAAAACAATTATTTAAAACTCTACTTTAAAAGTAGATATATCAAGGGACCATGCCATATAACACGGAACCGGTTTTCCCTCCAGAATACCAGTGCATATAACAAAACAGCGCAATGATTTTTTGAAAAATGAAGCTATTATAAGACCCAGGTCCTATCACACAATGCAACGCAAGCCGGGGGATAGGGTTTTCCCTTATAATAGCCAAACATGCTTGGTACGTTAAAACAAATCATTTGATACTATTATAAGTGCACAGTGTATAAAACAACTTCAAATATAAATGTATCAATCCTAGACGGCATGGGTACCATATATCATGTCGCCAATACTAGGCTCTATAATCAAAACCGCAAATGTCACGTATTGGAAATTGGATTTCCATCTGTGAACCAAGGCAAGGGATCGTCCTTACCGCTTCAAGACAATCTAGCCCATATCTCAGGACCCAGACACAGGTGGGCCCTTGGATCGTGAGGGCCGGTCCACTCGATGTGGATTAAAATGCCTGAACACTACGTTCCCCCGCCCTATGGGGCGTAAATGAGCCAAATGACTCCATCGGCCCCGGATCGACCGATATAACTGAGGCGCCTTGCAATCCATCATCCACATAACTAAAATGTCAGGGCTAGTAAAACGCTGACACCACTCCTAGCTAGATGGAAACGCATGCCCTCCATGATGTCCTCTCCCGTTTCTGGATCACACCGGGGTGTGAGGTCCGCGAATCAACGCTACACAAAGCTACGCTATATTAAAGCCGTGCTTTGATCATCAACCACAAGACTCTGCTTTTCAGCAGAAGCCTTGATCATTTGCATCTCAGCATGCCACACAGGCAATTAACGCTATGTAACCGATGTCTATCAATCACAAAGAGTGAAATCTGATGTCAGACATACATCCATTTACAAGTTCGTTCTGGGTCGGAACGAAACCAGAGGCACCTTATTCCTCCCCCATATGTCTAATATAGGGGAGAGGCCCTCGCATATCCGGTCGATCTCCAAGTATGTCCAGACGATCACCACTTATTACCTTGTCTTGGGTGTACAGCCCAATCAAGACATCAGTAATCATCCAAACGATGTGAAGACCTCCGATCTTCAACCACTGTCTTCATCGTCGACATATCGACGAATCAGTTATTCAGAATGGGATAAACCCGATCTTTCTGAATAACTTGCGTATCTTATAAACAAGTGTTATAAAAACACAACATACGCTCCATTCCAGTCCAGAATATTCTTTTATTTAAATATTCTTATACTTTGGGAAAGGTTACCATTAATTTTATCGAAGATAAATTCTTTAAATTTATTCTTTAATCTTCTTTTGGATATCATTTCAATCTAATTAAAGATGCACTAAAACTCCATTTGGTGTTAATCTTCCCAAAAACCAATATTAACGATTGTTTAACTTGGGAAATCATAACCTACCTTTAACTGGGTTAAAGAACCAATGTCATTTAAAACACGGTTCACTATAAACCCAAAATCATATTCCATTCCATCAGCCTTTATCCGTAAATTAGCAAGTGAACAATCCCATAAGTATTAACCCCGAAGGCCAAACCCAACATCGGATCAATACCCAGGAAACCATTCAACTTAACTAATCTCCGGTTAGTTTTTAATTTTATTAACTCCATTGGGTTTAAGAACAGTATTATTTAAGATACCATTCATGACAAACCCAAATCACATTCCATTAATTATAGAATTTTAATGGAAGAACAAATCAATATATAATCGATATCAATTTCTATATCCGACCAATAATATAAATGGAATAACGATAACGCCTCTTAAATTCCATATGTATTAACAGTCTTCCTCCACAGAAGTTCATTTCGATTATTATCAAATCGAATTCCATTCAATTCCAATTTAATATATTAAATTAGAAAACGTTACCTTGGAAAATTCCCGTTAAATCTAAATAAAAGGATTTATAAACCCCAAATCACATTTCACTGTAAATCGGGTTAAAGAACAAATATCGTTAAAAACAAAGTTCACAATAAACCCAACTCACATTAGCCTCTAACCGTAAATTAGTTAGAGAACAATTCCCTAAGTATTAACCCCGAAGGCTGAAACCAACATCAGATCAATACCCAGGAAACCATTCAACTTAACTAATCTCTAGTCAGTTTCTAATTTTCTTAACTCCATTGGGTTTAAGAACAATATTATTAAAGATATCTTTCACGACAAACCCAAAATCCAATTTGATATTAAATACAAGGCTCTGAATAGAAAATATATCGGCTTATATTCAATATCAAATTCTGAAACCAACAAATATCGTATTGGAATAACGATATATATATATATATATATATATATCTTCCAAATTCCTTCACAATATCCGTATAACCATGAAATCCAATATCGAAATATTCGAAAGATAATTTCGATTAAAACTCAATCCAATTCATATATTGGAAATTCCGGTTATTTTTAAAACCATTTCAAATCCAATTTATTTATTTAAAAATATTGGAATATAATTCTAGTTCAAAACTAGTTCATTTTGATAAAAATCTATTTTTATCTTTTCAAATATGGAATTCTTCATCCCAATTCTTTTCAAATCATTTCTTATGATTTTACACTAATTATTGATATTTTTAATAATTTTATCAAGGTCCGTACAGTCGATTTCCATAAACGGCCATCGAACTGCACTTACAGCGACCTTTTCCAAATTTGATTTAGACATAATTACAAATCTTACTGTTAGATTTCAAATCTCTAATATTTGTTAGAAATCTCTTTTTGATACGAACCCAACGGTTCCGGTTTTAGGAGAATCCGACGATCGGATCTCCCGTAATGTCCATTTGAAGTCAATGGTCGAAACTCGCGAACAGCCGCAGCGCGACGCGTTCTATTAGGGCCATTATATATATATATATTTCCATTTTAAACGTATTTTATAAATTGTTTTAAATTCGTTTTCAAAACGATTTCAACTTCATATTCAATTTCTAATCAAAATTGAATATTCCATATCATCGATATATAAATGATAATATTTTCAAAACATTTGATTTTGAAACCAATTCCTTTTCGATATTCATTATAGAAATGAATAAAATCGATATAAATATCGTTCACGTCAAAATGGCGTTAATCTAATCAACACAGCTTTATATATTTAAATATATTCGTGTCCATCCCAAATCGGACATCAAATTCATATTTTGATCTTTTACTGAATATTATTCTAAAATATTCGTTATTTTAAAATAATCGTTATTTTAAAATATTCATTCTTTTTGAACTGGAATCAGACACAGTCAATTACCATATAATTTGATTATATGGATTTCATATAATACATGTGTATAACAACAACGATAAACAATCAACCAACATACATAGTGCATTCTACACTGCATAAGCATCAAATATAAATATTTAACACTTATAACAGTTTGTCAACCAATCGATTGACATACAACTAATTATTGAGATTAGTATATGTCATATATCATCCCAATACCCGTGTGGTGTTACAAACAATCAAATGCGTGTTTTTATTTGTGCAATTGGGCGATGTGTAAAATTTATCGTCTCAATCAATATTTGTCAAATGTGTGTACATAAACAAATCGTCTGATTTGTTCATAAATATTTATTTTATTCATATACACATTAAAAGTTATAATTTTAACTATAAAATATTTTATTCCATTCCACGTCACACAATCAATTTTCACCACATAAGCAAACAAGCATACAAGTCGTCCATGGTCTGTGGACGACGGGTGTCGGGTGCTGCAAAGAACCGTCTGCATCCTTGTATATATTTTAACTAAAAAATAAATTAAAAGTGAGCCGTTCTCACCTTTGGGATCCACTCCTCCATGCTTTAATTATCGGTCTATGTAATATACCTACGTTAAAAATTATATTTTTAACCAGTCAATAATTATTTATTTGTATGATTATTCTATAAATAACATACATAGGCTAAAAATTATATTTTTATCTTTCTAAAAATAATTTCATATTTTTATAACAACGCTACATAGATAAAAATCACATTTTTATAATGGCACATCATATATAAAAATCATATATTTTTACAACGCTTCTTTCTATATAAAAATTATATTTTTATATCTCCACTTCTTATATAAAGATCGAATTTTTATTTCGCTTCGTATATAATAAAAATCATATTTTTCTCTCACCATTCTCTATATAAAAATCAGATTTTTATAACTTTAACTTCATGTTTAAAAATCAAATCTTTATGGTTTAAAATCTAAGCTTCATATGATAAAAATATAATCTTTATGGTTTGAAATCTAAGCTTCATATGATAAAAATATAATCTTTCTTTATAATAACAATATAATCTTTCTTGATAATAAAAATATAATCTTTCTAATTCATTATATATAAAGATAAAACTGATTTTTATTTTAACTAATCACACTTAATAAACCGAAATAAATAAATGAATATAAATAACAATAAAGCTTACAGTGGTCCAAGGGAAGGGATGGTGTTCGTTGTGGTCAGGGAGGTGAAAGAGTGTGGCGGTGGAACTTCTGGTGGTCGGGGTGGGGACTGGCAGCGATCTGGGCTGAGGGGCGACGGTTGTGGAGGGTTTGGGGTTGGGTTTCGACGGAGAAGAAGGGGGGGGGGGGAGGAGGTCGGCGTCAGAGGGTAGGGGAGCGGTTGTGCGCGGCGGTGCTAGGGCACGGTGGTGGCGCGGTCAACGTGGCGTGGGTTTCCATCGAGATCGTTCCCCCCCTTTTTTCTGTTGAAAATCGGGGAGAGTGAGTATGGGGAAGGGTAATATAATTAATTTATTTAAAAATCAATGTAGTTGCTTTTTCATTCGAACCCCAATTCGAACCCACTGACTGTTGCGTCTGGCTAATTACCCCCATTTCGAACACAATGGGAGATGTTTCGTATGCCAATTCTATCGTCTCGATCAGTTTCCATCAAAATCAAAATATAAATCTATATATTGAATTTGAACGTACATTTCAATTTACTGGGGCTACATACAGATCCCAAAAATTCCTAAAAAAATATTTCTAGCTTCGTGTTGACGATACAGTCCTAACGAAACTATTTTCGTCAAATTTGAAGACCATTTGAAAAATGGTCATTTTCTGGTCGATCCAAATTGATTGAAACTGTTCAAACACGTTTAACTTCGCCACGCTCATATATTAATTCGAAAAACTATGAATTTTAGAATCTAGCAATAACTTGATATCCCAGATCCAACAAAAGTGGTTTCGTAAAAAACGGAGGTCATTTGCAAAATTTCTATTTTTAAGGGCCAAAATTCCATAGCGACTATTCTTAATTTTCAATTGGGCATAACTTTTTATTCCCGCTATAAAATTTCAATTTTTCGGATGCGTTGGAAAAATATTTTCAAATAAATCCTGATATTTCTGGTTTCGCTAAAATTCGGTTTATTTTGAATCATATACATTCATTTGAAATTTGAAATTTGAAATCGAATTTTCGAACAACCGCGCCATTTTCAATTTCTTTTATAATTAAAAATAAATATTTATATTCTAACATCGATTCAAATAAATTTGTAAGTTCTAATTCTATTCAAAATAAATTTCTCGTCGTTATTATTGAAAATAATTCATTTTGAAATATTCAAAATTCATTAAAATTGCCAAAATAAAAATTTTAAATTGGTTCAGATTTTCCAGGCTGTTACATGATCCAATGGTGTAAATTCATTGTGTCACCAATTATGTCTAAATCTTGTACCCAAATAGACTTCCTTATACATACATATGCATATATATATATATATATATATATATATATATATATATATGCATATTAGCGGTTGGTTATGAATAGTAAATAGTAATATGATAAAAATGTACGTCTCCACGATAAAGCATATTACTGGATCTGAATTAATTATTTTGTTTTATGGGATCTGTATAAGTTTTGGACACTACTAATTGTTCACTATGGAATGATTACAAAAACTAATGTACGTTAGTTGGTGTGAAGTTTAGTAGTTCATATTCGTGGACTTTATGTTATAAAATACATGCTTTTTGTTTCTATTATTGAATTATTGCAAAATGGTTTTTATAAAAAGACTATGTAAAGTTTATTTATTTTTAATTCGTTTAGGGTTCTAACTATTTTTATGCAAACATTATATCAATTAACATATATTATTATAAAATAAAGGGAAAGTCTATCTAAACATTCTTCACCACTGAATCACATCATGAATTCCACCCTTCCATATAAGAACAAAAAAATTCAACGATCGAGAATTTATGTCTAATTTTATGATCAAATTGCCGCCCACTAAAATAAATATGGGTTATTCATTTCTTTATTAACAGAAATTTTATCTGAACACAAACGCCTTATCCAAACTGATTAAAACGTTTGGACATCATGCAAAAGGTCATCGGCTTGATTCCTGCTTTGCACAGTGGAAGACCGAAATTGAAATCGAACTGAAACCTAAAGTTCTCACCTTGGACGCTTGGACATGGTTAAAACGACTATTCTATTTGGAATTTTATTGTAGACCACTTTTTTTCTTTTCAGTTAGCACTATGTAAACGTTTATGGTCCTGGGTTTTCTGGGCTCCCCTTCTTAAGTTTGACCAACATACCATTATGAGCCACTGTTCAAATATAAATATGTGATTATAACTGCAAATATACTAATGTGTATTATTATTTTTTCCATCTACATACCTAGAAAATGTTTCAATGCGCTTTTTTCAAAATTAAATTAAAAAATAATCCAAATAAACTGGAATTGAAACCGAACCGAAAACAGAGAGTTCGTTCTTGATTTATGCACAAGAACAGATCACAAATCAAGTATAATTTACATTTCAAGGCATATTTATCCATCTACATATTGATGAATTGCGAGAAAAGAAACGGTCAAAGAGAAACATTAATAACGAAATTTGTGCTTATATTAATAAAATTAAATGGGTATAGAAATTGAAACTTCACAGGTTGAAGCAAAATCTGAACAGTGGTATCTCATACCTTGACTCGTGGAATATATCGGTGGATGCCTTGTTGCTTCTAGTGCTTATCCTTCTTTTAGAACTCGTTTTTTTATTGATATTATTTGGTAATTAGTTGCCAGCTTTGTTCAATCCTAGGTCATCTAAATCCATAGTCTAGATCCTCGCTGCCAACCTAGTTGTCGTCTGCATATTTTGTCCTCTACTAACAAAACTGTTAAAGTGCTCAAGCATGTAACTATAGATGACATGCATATGGCTGAAGTATGCTTTTGACATAATACTACCCTAACAAAGCGTAAATTTAGAAAATATGCATCTTATTTAATTATCATTCATTCAGGTAATTTGTTACTGACAAACTCCAACCTCACTCATTGTCATGTGACGTGTAAATTGGTATTAGAGAAAAAGAAACAAACTCTTGATTTTTCTTGCTTTTTTTTTTTTTTTTTTTTTCCTTTTGAAATAGATTCTTTATAATAGAGGAAAAATTTGTAACACGAAGAGAATAAACGATCTGGTAGAAATATCAAACATAAATCCCACTTAAAAAACATCATACGTTCTCTAATTGCTCGTGCAAAAAAAAAAAAAAAAAAAAAAAAAAAAAAAAAAAAAAACATTAGTCGTGCAAGACTGTAACAACTTACCGGTCATACCGATATCGCGTCTTAGCATGCAGCTTCCTCTCTGCAAAGTCAAAATTGTTGCTCATGCTATCAGAGAGAAATACTTGTAATTACTTGCATTCGTATTATTTTGTTACCTTGTGACTGTAACCGTGATACTATATTTCTCCATGAAGGATTATCAATCACATAATCAGTGTTCCAGTAAACTAAAAAAAAAAAAAACCTGGGGCTTCTTGACGTCGGTTTCTACTTTGTTTAGATATAGAATTATGTTTATCAAAAAGTAAGGCGGAGGTTCCAGATTGTGAACATTTTCCATGAATATATCCGCATAGTCTGGTCATCATTCTGGTATATGACTCATCTTTTGAATTGTTGTTATTTTCACATGTACTGGAAGTCTGATGAAGTCAAATGCGGTTGCAAGCCCATATGTAAATTGGGTCTAGCTTGGACATAATTAATCTAATCATTTTCATTGTATGTACATTTCTGCATTTATAAAGGAATTTGAGAATTGTTGTTCATTATCAAAGATCTGAGGTATACCAATACAATTGGTGTTATCATTCACAGTTGCTGCATGTGAAGAACCATTCACTGTTCATACATTAATTATTAGTTTGCATAAAATCATTATCATTTTCCTGGCAAGTCAGTTTGGGAACCCAATTTCTTCAAAAACATAAAACTTCATTGGATATATAAAATAGTTACAATTTTGACACACACTTGATTTTTATTCATACTCAACTGATTGCATAAAAAGTACTTTATATTCAGTGACAATGAGAACCTTGGTTGGAAATTTAAAATCATTACTAACTTCTATAAACAATCGAAAAACCGACTTTTTACTTATACCTTTTATATAGCAGTCCATCTTATTGGGATTTTCCAGTACTGAGACGATTCTACTGATATCTTCTGACCAAAAACTTAATTTTAGACCTAAAACATGTACCAAAATTGGAATAGTTTGTAACAATTCTTTGTTTAACTCAAAATCTTGCACCTATCTGCTCATTATGATGAGTTTTCTATGTTAAAAAGAGGAATCTCCTTCCCGTATTCTTTCGCTTCTTCATCACTATCGACTTTAACAACATAGAAATGGTTGTATGTAATGAATATAAAAATCGCATGAAGACTTCCAAACCTTTTCAATTTAAGATCTAAAATAGTAATATGTTGAGACAAGTCACACATCGGGTAATTTATAAAATAAACTCAGTACAAATATTAAGGGTCAACTTTTCACATTGTCAATTGATTTTGTGATAATCTGAAGTTCTTTAACATGGTGCAAGAGCGTGATCAATTCGTGTGCACATAACTGTCACATTTGCCCACGTCACCCAATAAGATTCACGTGATGCGATCAAAAGATGTCACATTCGTATAAGTGTAGTGCTACAGAGCCCAAAAAAACAGGGTGCGGGAATGTACGAATTAAATCCAATGGGTGTAATTCATGGGTGGTTGCAGATCGTGAGGCTGAGAGGTTTTCGTATCTTATTCGGACTCTTTCCGGTCGGGCCTTCTAGCTTTTCCGTTTGTATAAACAACAATTGAATTATTCCAATATCTTTTTGCTGAGTCCACTATAGCATTTTTTTTTTATTAAGTCAATAGGACTAAAAAGATTTAAAACGCGTAGAGATTGGCATACTTTGCTCGACTATTATTGTCTTCCATGCTATATATTAAGTATTTAAAGAAAATCGATGTTTACCTGTGCATCATTTGAATTTGTCGACTTTCAAAGAGCTACGAGGTTACTTCCGGTTAAAGGAGTAAAATATGTGGTATTTATTGTGAAATTTCGACGTTTAAACGGAAAACTTGAAAGCTTGTTGAATGCAATTTTGGTTTGTAAGGCAGTAGAAATCTAAAATTAAGTCTGAGAATTTTTATAATTTCTTCTTATTCTGTCATTGTTTGCATAATTTGGTGGAGGAATCATCTTTTAAGACTATTTATATGAGTTTTTCATATTCCGTTTAGAAATAACTGGCATAAAAGCATTGTCCACAGATAGAGAACACAGGATTCATCGACCAATATACTTCTTCAACAAAGATATCGTTGTGCAGACCGAAATTCTGATTATGAAGCATAAACTTCTTGATTTACATGTGTCTACAGAGACATTTTCATTACCCGTCAATCTACTGGAGTCACATCTATATACGTCGAAACAAAACTTACATTTGTTTCTGGTTTAAGAAACGTAATCGTTGGAATAGCTTTTCTATATATGTTTGATTTCAACTTTTCTTTGAAGCTTTCGATAGAAAAATTTGTGGTTACAGTAGAATATTAGGGCCAAATGAAGATAAACAGTACACAACTTGATCATCTGTTTAAAAATAGTAATAACAATATCTAACTCAACAGCTTTTACAGTTTACACACAACAAAACTCTGGCGATCATCACTGCAGAAAGAGACAATCAAACACATATGTTTCTGCAGTAGCTCCATTCTCATCTCACTATTTGTCAGATAATCGCATTGTTGCTAAACAAAACCATGCATTTTTGTTAATGCGTGTAAATTTATTCTATAAAATATAATAAATTATTGAAACACAATGACACATGCATATACTCATTAAATATCTTTCGATCGGTACCAACTGAACTTGGCTGAAATCTCACAATATTTCAGCAATGATGATGATGTATTTTCTCAATATTTATACCAGCTTCTCCAAGTAAACCTGCATCCCATACTTTGGTCTAATTGTAAGCACATTGATAGGTGCGTGCCTGTAATTCTCAGAAATAGTGAACTTAAACTTGGATAAGAACATTGCCAGTACAACCTTGGCTTCCATCAGTGCATATGCCTGTCCTACACAGTTGCGAGGGCCAGATGCAAATGGAAAAAAGTTACGGCTCATGGAAAATGACCGAGCTGCAAACCTTTCTGGTTTGAACTCGTCTGCATCTTCTCCCCATATAGACTTGTCGTGATGTATTGCAATCACGGGAATCCAAACTGATAGACCTTTTGGCAGTATTAGATCCCCGAGTTTTACGTCTTCAAATAGCATACGAGGTAGTATTTGGGCCGGTGGGTACAGCCGTAATGATTCATTGATTATCATGGTTAGCTGTATAACAAAAAAGAAGAAAATGTTATAATCTATCATATCATTCAACTTTCTACCTAAACGGTGGAAGAAGATGGTAATTTATACTTGAGTTTTCATTCATTAATGTTGCAACATATCTTTTTTTTCCTCTTTTTATTGAAAAATGACTTTACAGTTGTGAATCTGAAGAACTTGGCGCTGAATCCCCATTACACACATTTGGTAAATCAAAAGAAGTTATGTCGATGATTGATACGGAGGATTGAACTCTCTGATAGATTGTAACTCAACACAACTTGTGTTTTTTCGCAATTACCTAGGCGGTGATTTATGTGAGCAATTTATGTAGATTCTGAAAATTGATTTATGTGAGTGTAAATAGTGAGGAAACAATTGTTGATACTAACCACATTGAATTTGGACAAACTTTCCAGGTTGGGAGGTTCATCTCCGCAGACTTCGAAAACCTCCTCTCGTGCTTTTTCTTGCCAGGTAGGATTAGTAGCAAGCAGCATAATAGTCCAAGTAAACAGCAAAGCAGTAGTTTCATGTCCAGCAAAAAAGAATGTTTTGCATTCATCCATCACCAACTGTAACGTGTAGCTAAACCCAGCTTCTCCCTTTTTCTGGGACACAACGTCAAGTAGCATTCCAAGCATACCATTCCCGTAGGTTGATGTTCTTCCTATTTTATACCCATCTTTTCTGCTTTGTATGATTTCCATCAATAGTTTTTCGGTTTCTACCTTAAGTTTTCTTACTTGATCTCTTGACTTGTTTGGCAAAAACCTGGAACGGTTGCTGGTTTATCAGTTATGTCCGATACTTGCATTCAAAGATGCATCATGGGGAAGGTCCGTCACATAGATGCATGGAACATATACACAATGAATAAAGGAAGATTTTTGAATAGATTTAATTACCTGCTGCCAGGGATCCACACGTATCGACTAGCCTTGGAAGTAAAGCTCTGCATTTGGGTTATAAGTTCAAATATTTGCTTCCCCTTCTCATAGCTCGTGTCGAACTCTGTTCTTGATATTATGTCGCCGCTTAGTTGGTTCATATATTCTCCTATTTCAACTTCATTACTATTGCTTGTCTTTAGAGTTTCTTGCAATGTTTCCAGCATTTTCTTTGTGCAATCTACCATACACCCCAAACGTCCCTGAACAATTTATTTATTTATCATTCGGGTTATTTATTTACAAAGGATGATTCAGATACATTTGTAATTCAAATTATAGTTCAATATTTTCTGTAGATATGCGAGTTTATCCGAAATATATAGGAGAGATCCATGACCTTACTGTTAAATATTTTAACAACTGATAAGAACAACGAAAATCTGAAAGATGACAAATGAATTTGAAGTTATTGTGAAACGCTTAACCCCTTCAATGACGCATTTCAATTATGGATGTTAAAGTAAACATTTTCCATATTTGCATCATTGAAGAAGTTGAAAAGTTTCGAAATGATATAGAATTTTGTACAATACATAGCCGACAAAGTTCTTTTCATTTATCACAAACACACACACGTCTATGTGTTTTCATTTTCAAAAAAGAAAAGAATAACGTTTGTGTGCTTTGCTGGAAATGGTCGTCTTCGTCTACGCAACCAAAAATGTTACAACTTGACGTTAGTTATTTGCATACACACTTCATACAGACACGTATGTAAATACACAATATAGACATGTGTTGCTGGAAAGTTGTATATAGGGTAGGATTAGAGTTGTCAACAAGGCCATTGTATATAATAATGTAGGGAGTTATCTTTTTTACTTTTCTTCCGAACACTAAAATGGGCTTTTGAAAAAACAACAATTATTGTAATCATAGACAGTTCATTTGATACTACTGCACGTACATATTACCTAACAAATAGAATAAAGACTACTAAATGGCAAACGAATATGTCCTTTTGTCTCAAAAAAAATCCGTAAAAGCAAGCGTACAACTCAGAATAATGCAAATGCAATCAGTTCAATAGAACAACTATCACATCTAAAGTACAATAAAAATTAAACCACACACACTATTTGATTTTAGACCCACAGAAATAGAAAGAGAGCTCATAATATCCGTTGGTTATTGTAAAGAAACGCACCTGAATTTTGTTATGAACCATATCTTGCTTAGGCATTTGTAAGCCAAGTGGTGTATAATGCTATTTATGATTCTGAATAACAAACTTTTATACCATTGCGTATATCCTAAATCCTTTTTCTTGGATTGGATGTAATATTTTTTGATGTCTAATATTCATAGTTCAGATAGAACTTACAAGTTATACTTTATCAACATGAAATGGCTATTAGGTTTCTATTTTTTATATTCTTCTTTTGAAGTTTAAATGTATGTACAGCCATTAGATATTTAGATTCATGGGGATTTCAAGACCATGTTTTTTCATTTTTTCTTTTCATAAAAAACATAAAAAATACATAAAAATATAAATGAAAGAAGGGACTCTTTTTCCCAGTACAGGCACCAAAATAAAATAAAATAAAATAAATCAAAATCCATTTTTTACAAACAAAATGACTGAAACAAACTTTAGACTCTTGATTAAACTTGTATCCCCATTGTATATGAGTGATAGGACGAAATTAACATCTTCTTCCACTGACATGGAATCCAGCACCTCATCAACCACCACATGTAATGCTCAAGGCAATGGGTACTACTCTTATAAGATTAGACATAAGATCATGAATTATTGGTCTACAAAGATCATAATAAAATACCTTAAGTTTCTCCCCCATGAATGCAGGAGCGACAATATGACGCTGGTGAAGCCAGTTAGAACCATTAGCCATCAACACACCCTGACCAATGAAATCCTTTGTTCCTTCTTGTTGCATCCACGATTTACCCGAGATCTTAGCATATTTTGAAGTGAGAAACTCTTTGATCATCTCAGTGTCCGTCAAGCAAAATCTCGGTTCACTCCCATACCAATATACGAACCTCTTTCCTACAATACATACAAAGACAACCATACATCCTTAATTAGGTGGAGTAGTCATCATTTACCTTTTTACAAAACATAAATGCATTCGCCATTAGCAAAAGCTACAAGTACTCATCATCAAATTTGTGTAAAAGATTTATTTATTTATTATTATTATTCATAAAACATACCATAGGTTTTGGACCAAAAGACATAATGAGGCAAGATGCGATCGACTATATTGTGTTTGATTGGATTTTTTTCCATATCATGTGATGTAGCCATGGATGTAAGATGAGAAACTTCACGAAGATTTCCAACAAATAACTTTGGTTCTGGACCACCAACTCCTTGTCTCCACATAAATTTTCTGATGCGGCGTGGAGTTAGATAGTAGCATGATATTGTAATCCATAATGCTCGAATGAGGAAGACAGTAAAGACCGATAGAGCTATCAATGACAGTACTCCTATCATATTAGTCTATGCGGGTGAATAATGTTATTAATGTGAATTGACAGTGGTATATATAGGAGAAGCTTTCGTTTAATGTGTATAATTAATAAATAAAGATTTTGATTCACAGTTCACTTATCATTGGGGACAAAGAATGAATGTACCTAAGATATATATGAACGTGCATCTTGATATTGATTTAATTTATTTTTTTCACAGAATAATTTCATTCATTGCACATTGATTTTGCACATAGAGAAAATAAAATAGATGGACCGACTTCCCATTGCAATTAAAATACATTCCAAAAATATTCTTAATCCAAATATAATGCTTTCAGCTTCCTACAAAAAAGATGAATGAAATTAAAAAACTAAGTAAAAGGTGAGATCACAAAAAATATAGGTTTTTCCGGTAACTTTATTATATTCCTTCACTAAAACTACTGGCAATGATTTAAAAAAAGCCTAAACATGGTACTTATATTCTATAAAGGTATTACTCATGGTTCAAATAGAAGTGGGGATGTGATGCTTTGTTTAATTGGTTTAAAGATGTAACACTACAGAAGCTTTCAAGGATAAATTTAAGAAGTATTATTAATTAATTAAGAACACTAACAAAATTATCTAATGATAAAATTTATATCCAAAAGGAACTTTGCTGTATTAAATCACTGATTATCTTTCATGACCACTTGTGTAACGATACAAAGCTTGATAATGCAATTGACCACTTTTATCAATGTTTTCCTGGCAATGATGATGATCAACTTTTATATCATTAAAATAAAATAGATTATTGAACGGTTAGGAGGGCTTAGAGCCTCACATGAATCCACATGAACTGTAAACAATGATCATAATAAGTCAAAATACTAGTAACAATAAAGGAATGTGTTGCAGAATAACTTTTCGTTTTAAATATTGATTTTGATTGTTTACTTAATTAGTTTAGCACGAAGCATCCAACTTTGTTTAGTTTAGTACGAAGCATTGGATTGTGTATTAAATTTTTTATGATTTAACCAACTTTAAGATCTAACTTTTTATATGATCAAGTTTACTTTGTGACTAGACTTTATCATAAGCCGCTCCATTAGAGCATCACCAATAATTTGGAGTGTACAAATTATATTTTGTACACTCCAAATTTCCACATCCGAGTCCAGACGCTTGTTAACAGATGGCTAGAGTTCAGTCTCCTATTGAGCAGGAGCCTGACTCTTAAATATTTTTTTTTTTAATATTTTTGAAAATATAAAACAATTAAGTAAATTGTATTGGAGAGAACATAAGTGAAATATGTAATGAATGTAAACTGAGTTTTTCTATTTTTTTTTTTTTTTTTATAACAGTAGGAATGTACACAGACCGCCTATGTATATATAGGCTAGGAGTAATGTTACATTATGTTAATTGGGTTTGGCCCAGTGTACATTACAAACAGTTGTAATAATATACGGGAAGTATCACATTCGTAATACTCCCCCTCAAACCCTATTGCCCGAATAGGGTTTGCTTATCTGAACCAAATAATCGCACCACCACCACTAAAAACTCTGAATCGATGAGCGAATACTCCTCGCAGTCCTCCGGGATAGGTAGATCTATGCTATCTCGGCATCTGTTGCTTGAGTTTAGGTGAGATCTACTAAGAGAGGTTGAGTAGACTTAGATCTGGGGTAAATTTCTGCAATTTATTGAGATTTGCTTCAGTCTCGAAAAGTCCGGTTGTGCACGGGTAATTCAACATCCATTCGATTATTGCTCATTGTTGAGGTTTTGCACCTTTGCTGGTTTGAATCTGCGCTATTCGCTCCTTCTTCAACGCCGAGTTTGCTACTATGTCTATGGAAATTGGGCTTTGATAGAGGTTTTGTGAATAAATCTGCAACTTGTTATGCTTAAGGTATTTGATTTACGTTTAATTTCCCTTTGTTAACCTGCTCTCTGACAAAATAGACATCTAATTCCATATGCTTCGTTCTAGAATGGAGAATAGGGTTAGATGTTAGTGCGATTGCACTCATATCATCACACCATATAGTTGTTTTGTTATTGGTGCTCATCTTTAGCTCGCTTAATAACGACTGTATCCACATTATTTCTATAGTTGAGTTTGCTATGCTTCTATACTCAGCTTAGGTACTAGATCTAGAAACTGTAGCTTGTTTCTTTGTATACCACGACACGGGATTTTTCCCTAGAAAGACACAATATCCACTGGTCGACTTTCGATCATCATAATCATTTGCCCAGTCTGAATTTGAATAGGCACTTATGTTAAGTGCACTCCTGGCTTGAAGCTTAAGTTTGTAGTTTAGTGTACCCTTTAAGGATCACAATATATACGGCTCACTTAAAGGTTGTTGCATATACTGATTGACTTTGTTAACACTATAAGTGATGTCTGGCCTAGTTATTGTAGCATGTTTTATGGCACCCACGACAATTCTATACTGTTTTTCATTGTTTATGTGATCTCCCTTAAACTTTGATACTTGCATGCTGCTTGTCATAGATGTTGCTATTGAATTTGCTTTGTCCATATTTGTTTTGTTGAGAAGCTCAGTGATGTATTTTCTTTGACTTAAGTGTATTTCATGATCTGATTTTCTGTTGACTTCAATGCCAAGAAAATATGTTATTTCACCTAGATCTTTGATAGAGAACTCTAAGTTCAAGCGTTCAGTTGTTCTCTTGATCTCCCCCTCACTGTTACCTGTAATTACAAAATCATCAACGTATATTAGTATGTAGGTAACAATGTCATTAGAAAATTTTGTAAATAAGGAATTGTATGATTTTGTTGGTTGGTAGCCCAGCTTTATCAGTGTTGTTTTCAGCTTGTTGAAGCACACACTAGATGCCCGCTTTAGTCCATATAGAGCTTTATTCAGGTTGCACGCTTGTTTTCTTTTCCTTATTGTATGAACTCTTCAGGTCATTCCATATATACTTCCTCCTACAAGACACCATTCATGAATGCATTATTTACGTCTAATTGTTTGATGACCCAGTTCTTAGATAAAGCAATTGTTAACACTATTCTGATTGATATGCGTTTCACAACAGGTGAGAATGTTTCATTGAAATCAAATCCACGCTGTTGTGAATATCCCTTAGCCACCAATCTTGCTTTATATCTATTAACTGTGCCATCTGCATTCTTTTTAATTTTTAATATCCATCTGCATCCAATGACATTCTTATTGCATGGTCTAGAAACAAGTTTCCATTTATTGTTTTAATAAGAGCATTGTACTCTTCACACATAGAACTTTTCCTTTCTTCCATTTGACTGGCTTGTTGAAAATTAGTTGGCTCTTCAGAATCAGTGATAGTACTGTACACTTTTTGTTTGAAGATCCCACCTTTTGCTTTAGTAGTCATATGATGACCTTTGGGTTCAGTAGGTGCAGTTTTAGTGTTGCTGGTGACACCATCTGGGTCTATATCAGCTTGTGCATTTGTATTTGTTTGCTTCATGCTAGTGGACTGATTATTTTCATGAGATTAATACTCCTGCACTTGATCATTGTTTGATGCATTTTGTTGACTGTCTAATTTCTCTTCATCGACAGTGCTATGATTTCCTGTTGTAGCTAAACTTTTCACAGGAATAACTTCATCTAAATTGTTAAATATAGTTGGAATAGGGCACTGTGGGTTATGCAACCTTTTTGTTGTTTGAACTTCAACTTTACCAAAAGGATATTCATGCTCATTAAATGTTACACGTCTTGATATAAATATTTTTCCATTTTTCTCAAGGCATTTATATCCTTTATACCCACTTGCATATCCCAAGAACGTACAAGGTGATGACCTGAATTGTAGCTTATGTGTATTGTACGGTCTTAAGTAGGGAAAACATAGAAAACCAAAGACTTTTAAATTATTATAATTAGCTTTTACCCCTGTTAAGACTTCAAATGGACATTTTTAATTCAGAACTTTGGTGGGAAGTTAATTGATTAAAAACACAGCTGCAAAAAATGTATTTGGCCAAAATTTTAGTGGCATAAATGATTGAGCAAGAAGTGTAAGCCCAGTTTCTACTATATGTCTATGTTTTCTTTCAATAAGCCCATTCTGCTCAAATGTGTGTGGACATGTAGTTCTATGTGATATTCCTTTACTTCGAAAAAACTGTTTTAGTGGAAGGAACTCTTTTCCTCCATCTGCTTGTATTGCTCTAACCAAATTATTTGTTTCTCTTTCAACTTTTTGAATAAAATTGGTCACAACAATACAAGTTTCAGATTTTGACTTTAATATATATATATATATATATATATATATGTATATGTATCCACACATATCTTTTACAAGCATCAATAAAGGATATATAATATTTATATCCATAGTCTGTGCTGACTGGGGCTGGATCCCACATATCAATCACTATTAATTCTAATGGTTTGTTGTACTTGCTTTCAGAATCAGGGAAAGCTAATTTATGACCCTTGCCAATCTGATAATACGTACACATATAATTTGATGGAATTTCATTCACATTGATATTATTGCTACGGATAATTTTCTTGACAATGTTTATTCTGGGTGACCCAATTTACAATGCCATATATCAAAATTCTTACAATTTTTAGTGTGATTAACTTGAACATATTACTGGCATTGTCTTTAACTCTTGTACATCTTATATTAGCAATATCAAATTTGCATAGGCCCCTATATTCTCTACCCTGCGACAAAATATCTCTAGTTAGTATGTCTCTAACTAAACACACTTTTGGGGAAAATTCAAATAATACATTATTATCTTTAGCAAAATGAGACACACTCATCAAGTTCATTCTAATTAATGGTACTCTTAATAGGTTATTCAATTATAATTTCCTAGCACCATTAATTTTAGATTTGCCAGTATGAGTTATGTTTATAGATTTGTCATTACCAACAATTAGAGTTTGATTACCTTTGTACTCCTTGTTGCCGAGGTTCAAATTGTTTAGATTGCTGGTAACATGGTTGGCTGCTCCTGAGTCAGGGTACCAACTTTCATCAAGTAAGTCTTCTGTCGTAGCAGTTTCATTGTGTCTTGATTCAGAGTTATTTTTGCTATCTTGTTGATTATCCACCACATTGACAGTTGGGTTCCTAGAGCTATTGCCTTGTTGAGATGGTGTATAATTGATATCAAACCTGAAATAGCATTTGTTTGCAACAAGTCCCATTCTCTCACATATTTGACACTTGAGTCTATTATTGTTGTTATTCAATCTTCCTCCTCTTCCTCTGGGTATGAATCCTCCTCTCTGATTGCTACATGATTGGCCTCTGTTGTTGTTGTTGCTGTTTATTTTGTTATTCTTGTTTTTACTATTGTCAATATAATTTGTAGAGAAATCTGTAATGACCTTCTTTTGTTCTAGTCTGGCTACATGAGACAACAGTGATGACTGGACAAACTTTAATGGTTGAAAATTCTCTGCAGTTGATAGAACAGAAACCACTGCTGCATACTCATAATCTAACCCATTTAACAAGTACTTCACTTGTTCATAATCCGTGACTTTATCAACAGAAGTAGCAAGTTGATCACAAAGAGTTATGACTTTCAGTGTGTACTCTCTAATACTCATATCACCTTTCTTGATGTTTTGCAACTGTCTTCTGTAACTCATTACTTTAGTTGTAGATTGAGAGCTAAAAATATGTTCAATTGTCTGCTAGATTTCATGTGTAGTCTTGCAACCAATTAGCTGAGGCAAGATATTGGGTCCAACAGATGAAAGAAGCCAAGAACTGATGAGATTATCCTGTCTTTGATACGTTATATATTCACTATTACTGACCAAATTTCCTTCATTGTAGGTAATATATTTTGGTGGGATGGCTGGGGTGTTGAATACATACTCCTCTAGGCCATACCCCTTAACAGTTGTCTCAATCTAAAACTTCCACATCAAAAAATTTATTTCGTCAAGTTGTGTTGTAAAAGTTTGACTTTGGGGCTTAATAATTGCTTTTATTACTTCTTCACTGAATGTGTTTTGTGTTGGTGCAGATCTTGCATATGAGACTGGAGAACTCGTTTCTCCAGCCATTGTGTAGATGAATACAATGATAAGAAACAAATTAAAGGAAGAAAAGTGAGAGTTCGATGCATCTGATACTTGTTGATGCACCTAATGCGGAAGGTAAATGCAGAAATGATGCAGAAAATGATGGGAATCAAGCTTTAGCCTGCAAGTGATTGTTTTTTTTCCAAGAAATGTGATGTTGTGCTTGAAGCAACCAACTCTTGAAGAAGACTTAGGACGGCTTGGGTAATTAACTGATTTCTTGATGGAGAAATGTATTTCTTGTACTGGTTGTCTTGATTTCCATTGTAGTTCTTCTCTAAAATCAATGTTGTAGCCAAAACAGTCAAGTTTTTATGGCTTGGAGCTTGATTTTGGTGAAGAACTA
This sequence comes from Allium sativum, assembly GCA_030737875.1. Taxonomy (NCBI): domain Eukaryota; kingdom Viridiplantae; phylum Streptophyta; class Magnoliopsida; order Asparagales; family Amaryllidaceae; genus Allium; species Allium sativum. The sequence goes on from CM060926.1 coordinate 539,332,727, forward strand.
TTCTAAACTATCAAATGATGAAGAAAACACTGATGGGAGAAACAATGTCACCCAATTTTGGATGCTTTTGAGAACACTAGGATGATATGATCTTCCTCTGTCCCCAGTTGATGATAACAAGAGAATCATTGATGCCGTTAGGCAATTTGTATTGCTCTGATACCATGTAAAACACTTGAGTAAATTGTATTGGGGAGAACAAAAGTAAAATACGTATTGAATGTAAACTGACCGCCTATGTATATATAGGTTAGGAGTAACATTACATTATGTTAATTGGGCTTGGCCCAGTGTACATTATAAACAGTTGTAATAATATATGGGAAGTATTACAATCGTTATAGAAAATATTTCAAATGTTTGTTAAATAAATCACTGCCCCAAAAGAATATGTTTTGTAATCGATTTCTTATTAAAAATGTAATCGATTATATAATATACACTCTGTTGGAGATGAAAATGGATGTAAATATTACAAAAATATAACATGTAACCTCTATTGGAGATGCTCTTACGTACAAACTTCAACAATAAATTGTAAACCTTAGACACAGTAAGATACGAGCGAAGTTTAGCTTTATAAAATCTTTACTTCCACAAATTCACTTGCACGTCATTTTATGATAGACCTTATATAGGGTCCATTCTTGAAGAAGCAATAAACAGAGCTTCTTAGCGAGTTATTTAACGGAAGCTGATTAATTAAAAAAGAATGCATTTATGTGCACAATACAACAAAACAATCTTTTTATAGTGGACAATGTCAGTTGTAATATGAGTTTCACAACGGGTAATGTGCTCTTTGTATTAGGCCTCGTTGTAATAGATCAATGGTATTTTACAACACACAAAGGCTGTTGTAATATTGTTGTGATTTGTGATAGTAAATCACATGAATGTTGAAGACGACATGTTTTGATGAGTGATTTGTAGTGGAGAAGACAGTGTGTGAACCAGAGTTCAGAGGAAAAGACAGGTTTCCTTCTTTTGACTGGTTACTTTAAGAATATTGAAGAAGGTGCAGGTTTCCTGTTTTTGACCGATTATTTTAGGAATATTGAGGAAGAGACAAGTTTCTTGTTTTTGACTGGTTATTTTATGAATATATTCCTAAAGTATATTCTAAGGGAAAAATTGGATATTTTCTTAGGCCTTCTATTCTCCTATAAAAGCAGCATTTAGGTTTGGATTATAGAATGACCGAATTGAGTTAAAAGATTGAGAGGTTGTGTGCCTTCAGAGTTTGTGCTCTAGAGAGGAAGATTAAGAGAATTAAGGTTGAGAGAAGCTATTCCTATTGGTGCCTCCAGATTGATCCAAGGGTTTGCCGTCGTTCTTCATTGTTCTCCTTCTCCAACAATAGTTGTAGTCATCTAGATATTTTTTGTCTTTCTCAATAAAATTATTTTTTCAATTGTAGTTTGTTTACTTTTGGTTTTTGACCCATTCAGTGTAAACAATTGTTGTTTTGAATCAATAAAGAGAGTGGTTGGGTGGAATATCTTGTGTTTGTGCATATAATTCATATATGTGTTGTTTTTTCGTAGAAATCTTCTTTATGTAATTGGGTGAATAAGGTCCTAGTCGCTTCCGCAAAAGGTGCAATTTTTCTAACAAATATACCATTTTACAACGGTCATTGACCGTTGCAATAGACTCTACGACAACAATTAATGCCCATCATAAAATGTTGAAAAACTTACGAGGGGTCATAACCATTGTAATATAAAATATTTACGAGAACTAAAATTATTTACTCGGAATTTCTAATTTTGAATAGATATTTTAATCAAACAAATTTTTTATTATACTTTTGTGTAGTACACAATTATGTTTCTCTCTGTTATATAATCACTATACAAAATACTCATTTATATAAGCATTGTCTCACTACATACACTTAGTTACACTTATTCACTCTCACACTCAATGTCTTCATCTTCAGTGACTGATTCAGAATTTATCCAATCCTCCATTGTACATGTCATACAAGAATAGCACAATAAAGTAAAAAAAAACACTTTAATTTACAAATATTAATTTAACTTGAATTTTTTATTTTTCTTAGCAATTTGAGTTGTTTCTCATCATTTTCTAGACAGGGTCAGATATATGTATATACATACTCAAACAACATATAATATTTATAATGATACACTATAAATATATTATAGTGTTCAAATACAAGTTATTTGTAACGACCTGCATTCTACGTATCGGAGGATCATAGAATATTTATTTTATTTTCATATGAAGTCGTATAGTCATGTAACTTTGGGAAACGACTATTGGGGTCATTTCCCATGTTCACAATTTTTGTTGAATTTTAAATGACCATCCTGCCCTTGACAAATCTTGTTTCGCCTATAACTTTTGATTGTTAAGGAGTTTTGATCTAAAACCACTTTTATTGGATTCGGATGATGGTTTACCTTTTTGTAAAGTGGCCACATTAGCCAAACAGACTTACCGTTTAGGAGATATGGCTGACATAAGATTGGGGGAAAGAAAAACAACATAATAACGCGGTGATTAGCAGCTAGGCCCGTAATCTATTTCGGGATTAGGGTTATGGGAGTGTGAGTTATTAGATGTGCCTATTGCTGGCGAGTATCCGGACATCTTCAGGGAAGTGACCAGACTTCCACCAACCGAGAGATCGAGTTTTGAATTGATTTAATGAAAGATGCCATACCTATAGTGATGCCACTTCATCGTATGGTGCCAAGGGAGAAGCGAGAGCTCGAAGTGCAAGTAGGCGATCTTTCAAAGAAGAGATTTATCCAAAGAAGTGTTTCCGAGTGGGGAGCGCTAGTTGTGTTTTCTACCAAGGCCGATTTTTCCCTTTGCTTATGTGTGGACCGCGAGTTGAATAAGGTGACTAGGAAGAATAAGTATCCTCTTCCATGGATATATGATTTGTTTGATCTATTAAATGGAGTAAGAGTGTTTTCCCAGTTAGATCTCACGACAGGATTTTGTCAGCTTCGAGTAGTAGCTGAGTGTATACCTAAAACGACATTTCGGACACCATCTAAATTCTATGAGTGGTTGTTCATGCCATTCGGGTTGATCAATGTACCCGCATATTTTGTGGATCTTATGAATAGGATTTTCAGGAATCAATTAAATAAGTTTGTTCTTGTGTTCTTGGACGATATCTTGGTTTACTCGAGGACAGAGGAAGAATAAAGGAACATTTAAGGGTAGTGATGGAGGTGTTGAGGAAACGCCAATTGAAAGCAAAATTTTCTAAATGTCACTTCTGGAGGAGGGAAGTGAGGTTCTTGGGCCATGTTGTTTCAGAGAATGGTTTTACCGTGGATCCTATGAAGGTGGCGACGGTGCAAGACTGGTCTACGCCCAAGAATGCAAAGGACGGGAGAAGTTTCTTGGGGTTGGCTGGATACTACCATAAATTTATTCAAGACTTCTCCAAGATAGCGACACCATTAACTCAGTTGACCAAGAAGAATCAAGCTTTCATCTGAGATGGAAGGTGCAAGTATGCATTTAAGAGTCTAAAGGAAAAGTTGACGTGTGCACCAGTGTTAGTTATTCCTAAGGGGAACGAAGAGATGACGGTATACACTGATGCCTATCGTACCGAACTAGGTGCTGTACTGATGCAAGGAGGTAGGGTTGTAGCTTATACTAGTCGGCAACTGAAACCGCATGAGAAAAGATATCCTATCCACGATTTAGAATTGGCAGTGACCGTGTTCGCGTTAAAAATGTGGAGGCATTATCTCTTGGGAGAAAGATTCAAGTTGTTTACCGATTATAAGTCGTTAAATATCTTTTCTCTCAAAAGGATTTAAATCTTCGCCAGCAGAGATGGTTAGAGTTCTTGGCTTCATATGATTTCAATATCGCATATACACCCGGGAAGGGTAATGCGGTAGCTGATGCATTGAGCAGAAGACATGCCAATTTAGGGGCTATGTTTCTTTAATGGAAGCAACTGGAGTATATCGTAGGATATGATTTCAGACCTAAGCGCAAATTGGATCCGAAGATGTTAGCAATTTTGGCAATCAGACCGACTTTGATCGAGCGGATAGATTCTAGTCAAAGGGACGATCCTAATCTATTGGAAAATCTCCAAGGTAAAGATGCGTATTGATGGCGAGAGAATGAGAAAGTATAGACTTGATCGAGAAGGATGGCTTCGAAATAATGAGAGGCTAGTTGTACCCAATGTAAATGGATTGAGAGAAGAAGTGCTCAGAAGTGTCATCACTCGAAGCTGACTATACATCCCGGTGGTAACAAAATGTATCAAGACATTAAGCAGACATATTACTGGGAAGGTATGAAGAGAGAAGTTGGGAAGTTTATATCCAAGTGCGTGAACTGCCAGTTAATTAAAGCCGAGCAAAAGAAGCCCAATTGTTTGTTACAACCGTTAGAAATTCCCAAATGTAAATGGGAACAAGTCTCAATGGATTTCATTGATGGTTTACCAAGGACTAGATCGTGTCATGATAGTATTTGGGTGATTGCGGATCGATTGACCAATAGTGCAAGGTTTATACCAACCAAATCGAATAGAACAACAACTAAGTTAGCAGAACTGTATATGAAGTAGGTAATGAGATTTCATGGAGTACCCAAAGGAATTGTGAGCGACCAAGATCCATTATTTACTAGTGGGTTCTAGAAGAGCTTACAAGAGTCTTTAGGGTCAGAATTACATCTCAGTACCGCGTACCATCCTCAAACCGACGGTCAAACAAAGAGGGTGGATCGTGTATTGGAAGATCTCTTGAGAGCTTGTATATTGGATTTTGGTTGGTCAAGGGATGACCATTTGCATCTGGTTGAGTTTGCATATAATAATAGTTATCAGTCCGGTATTGGTATGGCTGCATTTGAAGCTTTGTACGGAAGACCGTGCAACTCACCATCATGTTGGTTGGAAACCAGTGAGAAGTTTATGCTTCGGCCAGATGTTATAATAGAAACTTCAAGTACAATCAAGGTTATTCAACAGCGAATGAAGGCTGCCCAAGATAGGCAATAGAGTTATGCTAGTAAAAGACGAAGAGATTTGAAATTCTCCGTTGGTGACTTGATATTCATCAAGATTTCTACGTTAAAGAGTGTGATTCGGCTTGGTAGAAGGAGTAAATTAGCACTAAGGTTTGTCGGTCCATTTCGAGTTCTCGAACAAATTGGGAATTTTTGACCTTAAACCACTTCCATTGGATTCAGATGATGGTTTCCATCTCGTAGAGTGGTCACACTAATCAAACGGACTTACCGTTTGAGAGATATGGCTGAAATAAAATTTTAAGATGGAAAAACAGCCTAATCGGGCTTAATAGGGTGATTAGCAGCTAGGCTTATTGTAATACCCCGAATTTTTGAATAATTGAATTAACTAAATTCAAGAGTAACTAATCTCAGATGTGAGAATTAAGGGAAATAGGTTGCGCCATTGTGTTCGTCTCGGAATTCTAGTTGAGACAGAGTCCGAGTTGACGAACGAAGTTAGGCGGAAGAATCAGAAGAAAAAAATATTTGCACTGGCGCACTTGGGAAGTGCGCCAGTACAAAAGTGGCACTGGCGCACCTGCCAAGTGCGCCCAGGCCGAGCAGGAAGCCTGCACAGCTTTTTGATGCAACTTGATCCATATTGTGATTCATTGTTGAGTCCTTTCTGACTCCTTGCTGAGTCATTAGGGTTGAGGGGTCACCCTATCCTGACTGAGTGGTTTTGATTAACCCTAAGATCATCCGACGGCTATAATTAAATTAAAATTCTATATAAACATGGGTAGACTCAAACCCTAAAATCAAATAAAAATCTGAATCATGGCCGTCATGCTGTCATCTTGTAACCTAGAGTAGCCGCCACCAACTAGAGGGAAATCAAAGCTAATCAATTCAGTTATATTCAACTCTAATCTAAACAATAACGAATCTACTACAAAGGCGAGCTAAATCAATTTCAGAACTCAGATTTCAGAATGCAAGACCTTCTTTTTGTGAGTTCGATTTCTTTAATAAGTTAATTAACAATTTAATTGGATTGAGCTATGATTTGGATAATATGGTTATGTTGTGGATCATTGATCGTTATGTTATTATCTATGTTGTAAATCTATGATGTTATTATCCATGTTGTAGAGCTGTGATGTTATCATCTATGTTGTAAATCTATGTTAATTGTTGGCTTATGTACAATCAATTCATAACGATGTTTCATATGCTAGTTTAGTTATGTTGTTGGAACTAATTCATATGTTAAATCATATGTATGTATGCAAGTTTAGATGTTAATTTAGATATGAATCATATGCAAGTTAGTGAGAATCAAATACAACCTTACATGTTTCATGACATCTATTTTATGTGTAAATTGGATCTAAAGTTAGGCTATGACATGTGTGAGTTAGATGCAAGTTTACATCATAGTCTATTTTGTATAAATCACATATGCAAGTATGTATATATATATATATATATATATATATATATGTTGGAGTATGAATCGTGTAATGAAAGTTGTGACTATTGCCTATGCAAGTTTACACCTTATGATTAGATCTATGACATCCATAGTTTATGCAAGTTTGTGACTATTGCCTATGCAAGTTTACACCTTATGGTTAGATCTATGACATCCATAGTTTATGCAGGTTTGTAACTTTGGCCGATGCAAGTTTTAGAGGAAAAACCTTATTCACACATGCAAGTTCACCCCTTATGTTTAGATATAGTTTTTATTCTATGCATGTTATGATGTTTTCTCTTTATTCCATAAGTTAGACTATTCGAGTCTAACGTATATTTTACGGTAAACGTACGAACGCACAATGTGGGTCAATGGGATAATATTAAAAGATTTAATATTGAGAATTGGCATAAATGCCTTAAATGTGACGTTAATTGGTATAATTTTATATACCATAAATAGATGGACATAATTGAGTCAATTATGGACATAGTTAAATTTATAATTGATTGGCAATTTGAATAGGGATTAATTCAAATTGGGGGTAATTAATTAGGTGTAATTAATCGCCTAAGACACGAGGTTAAACTCTTTTGTGGTGTAAGACTGCCCGGACCCGCCCGACAAATCCAGCAGCCACAAATGCTAGTCTAATGTGGGATGTCTTAGGCATAAATTAAATGCGTAACAGTTGTAAAGACACGAGGTTAGGCTCATTTGTGGTGTAAGACTGCCCGGACCCGCCCGACAAATCCAACTGCCACAAATGCCAGTCTAATGTGGGAGGTCTTTACAAGGTTACGGTCTTAATGAATTAAGAAACACTTAACCAGATAAACATGTAGTGGGACATGAGGGGGTTAAGTGGGTGCCTTGGGTGGCATGTGGAATTTAGTGGGTGCCTTGGGTGGCATTTTGAAATACGATTAGATGCACTTAACCAAGATTGAAACATGTAAAAGACATGATTAAGAATGGGGTTAAGTGGGGAAAAACCTTAAAGGGAACCAAGCATAGGTGGAAAGCTTGTGTCATGCATGGGGGCCCTTTTCAAACTAGTAACCCATTAAGTATCTTTGTGGGCTCGACCCAAGTCGAGGACGGGACACGCGTACTGGATTTGATTTTATGTGGTCAAAACGGGTCAACGGTGGCAACGCAAGTCCAACGGGTTCATATGCGTGTGTGGGCCCGGGATGGTAGGTAAGACGTTGTTGCATCATGCAGATATAAGCTGTGCATTTTTGGCTATATCGGGTTGCCACTTTGGGGAGTGATACACCCCACTGTGGGGCCAGCACGGGTATCTACGAGTTAGGGAGCCGATCGAATGGGGGTAGTGGGTACACCTAGTGGAGATAGTGGCAGACGACACCTATGAAGGTAGCTAGGGGTACACTAAACTACCATTATCATTATAAAGTTTTGTAGGCGGGATCAACCTTTAGGGTGACTAGTGGTGGTGCAGTGTAGTAATTATCTTATAGTGATTGGGTGCGCCTTTAACGTTATCTTTGTTCGACTTATTTCCCTGTCATATCCAATTGTTCACAGTCATTTCCTTATTTTCCAGCTTATGCCTTAGCCTAGTTATTTTGATAATTATATTGTTAATGTTATCGCACTCGCAAGACTTTATGTCAGACCCCCCTTTTCTTTCCACCTCTTTTCTTCCTCCCCCCCCCCCTCAGGTTTGCAAGGAGGGAATATTACAGCTTAGTGTCAATTTCTTTCAGTTGCTTGAAGATAGAAGATGTATCGCTTGGGACTCTCTCATCTTTATGGCTTTGCTTATGCTCAGTGGGGATTTATGCATTTATGTTATTTAAGTATTTGCTTCTTTATGTACTTTGAAGTTTTTGGAAAAGACTACTGATCCTGTTGTAATGGTTTTGGAAACTACTTATGTAAACTTGTTTTGAGTTATGATGAAATAAAATAAGTTTTATCTTCTGCTGTGTTGTTTTATTTATTTATTCTTGTAATTTATCCGTTCTATACAAATAAAAACGCTTCATGGACATTGATGCATTCCCTTTGTGAGTGACATTAATGGACGTGGGGTGTTACACGTGGTATCAGAGCTATGGTTACAAGAACAGATAAAAAGTTTTGAAAAGTGTTTTCAAAAGTATTATTTTCCTAGAAAGTATTTTCAAAAACTTGTTTTAAAGAAGCTATTTTCAAGGAAAGTTTACTTTAAAGAGCATAATCCCCGCAAGCCATACATCTCTCTTTCGCTTCCCTTGTTTTAAAACTCTTTCTTTTTCTTTTCAGCATGTCTGGAGCATCTAAGATACCGGAGGGTGTTCATGTACCCGGTTGGTTTCGTCAATATCTCGAGGCTAGGGCCGCTGCCGCGGATCCGGCCAACGTTCCTCCTCCTCCTCCTCCCCCAGCTCCAGTCATTCCTCCGTGTGGAGATACTTTCTCCAAGATATGTAAAGACTTTCGTTCGATGGGTGGAAAATCTTTTAATGGGACTGAAACGTTCATGGAAGCTAGAAATTGGTTGAAAGTAGAGGATCTATTTGGCATCTTCGATTTGGACGATTGTAAGAAGGTCCAATTGGCTGCTTGGTTAATGAAGGATGAAGCTTCGTTCTGCTGGGAAGTCACTAATGGAGAGCGTCCAATTGATACATGGTCGGATTTCAGGCGTAAGTTTGAGGCAAAGTTTCTCTCACGGGCTGAAGAGAATTTATATATGGAAAGATTTTTGGCGTTAAGCAAGGGAACCTGTCAGTAAAAGAATACATCAACAAGTTTTGGCCTGGAATTGGTGAATACACCCGAAAAGAAGGCCCTGAGATTTGTTAAGGGTTTGAACGAGCCACTACATGGGTTAGCTATGACCCACATCCCTATGGGGGCCACCTTTGAGAAGCTAGTTGACATGGCGCTTATGCATGAAGAGGAGAAGGGCGCCAATGGTAATAAGGCACCCGAGAAGAAAGGGGATCAAAAGAAACCGCAACAGAAACAACAAAACAAGAAAGGCGGGTAGAACAATAATGGCAAAGGAAAGAAGAAGTGCTTTAATTGTGGGAGACTAGGCCATCTGAGTAAAGACTGTAGGAAAAAGAAGAAGACTGGCTGTTTCCACTGTGGAGAGGCAGGTCATCTAGTTAAGGACTGCCCAAGGAAACAGGGACAAGGGCAATGAACTTCTGGAGGGCAGCTTCAGGCTCTCGTGGCACCAGGGCAGGCAAGGGAGTAGGGTCAGGCTCTCGCGGTCCCACCGCTGCAAGAACGAGGTAGAAACATTTCCGTCGAGAGTTTAGTTTTTCTGTTTGATCATCCTGTCCTACTTTATTCAATTTTGGCGCATCACATTCGTTTATCTCTACATCATTAGTTGAAACACTGCACTTAGATACTAGTCTTTTTGTGGATCCCATTGTAGTCTCAAATCCTATTGGTGGGTCGGCTCATTTATCCATGGTTTGTAGGGATTTGAGATTGTCTATCTTAGGCATTGGTTTTGAATGTAATGCTTTTGTGCTTGGTTTCATGGGCTATGGGTTGATTCTAGGGATGGATTGGCTAGCCCGATATGGTGCCATCCTAAATTGTGAACGAAGGGTAGTAAAATTGTTGACTCGTAGCGGAAAGACCCTTGACATTTCTTGTGACCCTAGAGGACCGGTGATGCTTAGTTATCATGAGTCACTTGACGCATCCAATGATGATTTACATTCTATTTGTATAGTCCATGAATATGTTGATGTCCTCGATGAGGTGAGGGGTCTACCCCCAAAGCGTGAGATAGACTTTCGTATTTATCTTGTAGACAATGCAAAACCAGTATCTCTACCAGTACGCCACATGGCTCCTCGTGAGAGGAGGGAGCTCAATAAGCAAGTAGGGCAGTTGCTTGAGAAAGGGTTCATAAGACATAGTATATCGGAGTGGGGTGCTCTAGTAGTATTTTCCACGAAGGAGGATGGGTCCCTTAGACTTTGTGTGGACTATAGAGAGCTTAACAAACTTACTAAGAAGAATAGGCACCCACTGCCGAGAATTGGCGATCTCTTGGATCAGTTAGTTGGCGCCTCAGTGTTTTCGCAGTTGGACTTAGCCACTGGTTTCCATCAGTTGAGAGTGGCTGAGGATAGTATAGACAAGACTGCCTTTAGGACTCCAGACGGTTTCTATGAATGGCTTGTGATGCCCTTCGGTTTGACAAATGCCCCAGCATACTTTGTTGACTTGATGAGTAGGGTGTTTAGGGAGTACCTTAATAAATTCGTGGTGGTCCTTGTGGATGACATCTTGGTCTTTTCTAAGAGAGAGGAAGAGCATGCCCTACATCTTAGGGAAGTGTTGGAGACCCTTCGAGCGCATAACCTTAAAGCTAAATTTTCTAAATGTCACTTTTGGAGGAAGGAAGTGCGATTCTTAGGGCACGTAATTTCCAAAGAAGGGATAGCCGTGGATCCCGCGAAGGTGGTGCCCATCCAAGATTGGAAGGTCCCTAAAAATGCTACCGAGGTGAGGAGTTACTTGGTGTTGGCAGGCTATTATAGGAAGTTTGTCAAGGACTTCGCAAAAATATCAGCCCCATTAACACGCCTGACGAAGAAGAACCTAGTTTTTACGTGGGACATAGATTGTGATGATGTGTTCAAAGAGAGCTTTGACCGCAGCCCCAGTCTTAGTGTTGCCAGATGGGAGTAAGCCATTTCCTGTTTATACCGATGCTTATAGGACAGGACTAGGCGCAGTCTTAATGCAAGAGGGAAGGGTAATAGCCTATGGAGGAAGGTAGTTAAGAGTACATGAGAGAAATTACCCTACACATGATCTAGAGTTGGCCACTATTGTTTTCGCGCTTAAGTCTTGGCGCCATTATCTTCTTGGTGAGAAATTGGAATTGTTCACTGACCACAAATCGCTAAAATACTTGTTCTCTCAAAAGGACTTGAACATAAGGCAGCAAAGGTGGATGGAATTCTTAGCGTCCTACGATTTCGAGATAGCATTTACCCCTGGCAAGGGTAACATGGTGGCAGACGCCTTAAGTAGGAAAAGATTGTCCTTGAGTCCGTTGTTTGTTGAACGGCAAAGCTTAGAGTTCATCTCTACGTTTGACTTTAGACCTTCCATTGACTTTGTACCCGGTTTTCTAGCATCCTTAGAGGTCATACCTACGCTTTTGAGATGGATTGGTGAGGCACAGCAAGATGACCCACAGTTGGATGAGTTAGTAGAGAAGCTCATAAGGGGGGAGTCATCGAGCCATCTCAGTAGATATAGCCTAGATGATAAGGGTTGGTTACGTAGGGACGGTAGACTTTGTGTACCATGAGACGAGGACTTGAGGAAGACCATTCTTGATGATGCACATCGTTCGAAGATGACCATTCATCCCGGCGGGGACAAGAAATACATGGACATGAGACGAGTTTACTTTTGGGCTGGTATGAAGAAGGATGTGGCCGAGTTTGTCGCTAGATGCTTGGTGTGCCAACAAGTAAAAGCAAAGCAAAAGAAGCCTGGTGGGTTGCTTCACCCATTGGGGATCCCACAATGGAAGTGGGAGAGTGTCTCGATGGACTTTGTTGATGGGTTACCGAGATCGAGGAAGGGTAATATGGGGATTTGGGTTGTGGTAGACAGACTTAATAAGAGCGCCCATTTCATTCCCGTGAAGAGTAAAAGGACTGCTCCATGGTTAGCCTCTGTATACATTCGAGAGATAGTTCGTTTGCACGATGTTCCTTCTAGCATAGTGAGCGATCGCGATCCTATCTTTACTAGCGAGTTTTGGAAGAGCTTGCAAGAGGTGGTAGGGACTCGGTTATGTTTGAGCACCGCATATCATCCTCAAACGAACGGCCAGACCGAGAGGGTGAATCGTATTCTAGAGGACCTTTTGAGGCTATGTGTTTTAGACTTCGGAGGTACATGGGAGGAGCATCTTCCTTTGGTGGAGTTTGCATATAATAATAGCTTTCAGTCTAGCATTGGCATGGCACCTTTCGAGGCTCTTTATGGACGGCCGTATCGTTCGGCTACATGTTGGTGGGAATCTATGGATAAGATCTTTCTTGGGCCCGATATGATTAGAGAGACTTTGGAAAAGATCGATTTGATTCGAAGGAGGATGAAGATGGCGCAAGATAGGCAGAAATCTTATGCGGACAAGAGGAGGACAGATCTTGAGTTTAATATTGGGGACATGGTCTTTATCAAGGTGTCTCCATTACAGAATGTTGTTCACTTTGGGTCCGTTGGAAAGTTAGCACCAAGGTTCGTAGGTCCGTTTCCTATTAAGGAGAGGATTGAACAGATGACGTATAGAATGGAGTTTCCCGAGAGACTCAGTGGTGTACACGACGTATTCCATGTATCACATTTAAGGAAATGCTTGCATGAGACCGCGGAAGTGGTAGATCCGAGCTTGCTTAGAGAGGTGGAGATAGAGCGTGACACGACGATTTGATGAGCTCCTACGTGCATTCTTAGGTCGGAGATTAAGAAGTTGAGGAATCGAGAGGTCAAGCTAGTCAAAGTGCAATGGGGAGATGATGAGAGCGACGCTACTTGGGAGACGGAAGAGAAGATGCGTTCATTATACTCTTTTCTTTTTGAGGATATGTCTTTTAATTTCTCCTTTATCGCTTAGCTTGTACTTGTTTATCCTTAATATGTCCTCTCGCTAGTATCTTTGACCTTTAGATAGGGTAGTCATATAGTAGAAACATGTGTTAGAGACATGTTATGTATGACGGATGCATGTGGATGCAAGTGTTTGCTAGTGGTTGCTCGTGGATGCATATACACACACTTTAGGCACTAGATCGGTTCAGTCACTTTCATATTGCATATTGCATATAAATGGATGTATTTAGTAAAATGAATGTACATTGAATGTGTGTATCATATGGATGTTGCATTTAAATGGATGGTTGCGCACACATGTAGTGATGATATGTATAGGATTCTGTGCATACATGATGGAGACATGGCACTATCACTATTTGCATTAAGGAGGTCGACTGAATCAGTGGACCGCCTGATTTAGCATTAGTATACGAACATATACACAAACTATGAATATGTACATGAAAAGCATTAGAAATATTTTAAGGACCATGGTTGCTAGTGGTTGATGGTTGAGTAGATGGATGATTAGATGGTAGGATACGTTCTTCTTAACTTATAGATTTAGAGGACGAAATCCTTTAAGTAGGGGAGAATGTAACATCCCGAATTTTTGAATAATCGAATTAACTAAATTCAAGAGTAATTAATCTCATATGTGAGAATTAAGGGAAACGGGTTGCGCCATTGTGTTCGTCTTGGAATTCTGGTTGAGACAGAGTCCGAGTTTGCGTGAAACGGATACCGGATGAAGGAGATATGGACGAACGAAGTTAGGCGGAGGAATCAGAAGGAAAAAAATTATTTGCACTGGCCCACTTGGGAAGTGCGCCAGTACAAAAGTGGCACTGGCGCACCTGGAAAGTGCGCCCAGGCTGAGCAGGAATCATGCACAGCTTTCTGATGTAACCTGATCCATATTGTGACTCATTTCTAAGTCCTTCCTGACTCCTTGCTGAGTCATTAGGGCTAAGTTGTCACCCTATCCTGACTGAGTGGTTTTGATTAACCCTAAGATCATCCGACGACTATAATTAAATTAAAATTCTATATAAACATGGGAAGACTCAAACCCTAAAATCAAATAAAAATCTGAATCATGGTCGTCATGATGTCATCTTGTAACTTAGAGTAGCCGCCACCAACTAGAGGGAAATCAAAGCTAATCAATTCAGTTCTATTCAACTCTAATCTAAACAATAACGAATCTACTACAAAGGCGAGCTAAATCAATTTCAGAACTCAGATTTCAGAACGCAAGACCTATTTTTTGTGAGTTCGATCTCTTTAATAAGATAACCAACAATTAATTGGATTGAGCTATGATTTGGATTATATGGTTATGTTGTGGATCATTGACCGTTGTGTTATTATCTATGTTGTAAATCTATGATGTCATTATCCATGTTGTAGAGCTGTGATGTTATCATTTATGTTGTAAATCTATGTTAATTTTTGGCTTATGTACAATCAATTCATAATGTTGTTTCATATGCTAGTTTGGTTATGTTGTTGGAACTAATTCATATGTTAAATCATATGTATGTATGCAAGTTTAGATGTTAATTTAGATATGAATCATATGCAAGTTAGCGAGAATCATATACAACCTTACATGTTTCATGACATCTATTTTATGTGTAAATTGGAACTAAAGTTAGGCTATGACATGTGTGAGTTAGATGCAAGTTTACATCATAGTCTATGTTGTATAAATCACATATGCAAGTATATATATATATATATATATATATGTTGGAGTTTGAATCATGTAATGAAAGTTGTGACTATTCCCTATGCAAGTTTACACCTTACGATTAGATCTGTGACATCCATAGTTTATGCAAGTTTGTGACTATTGCCTATGCAAGTTTACATCTTATGATTAGATCTATGACATCCATAGTTTATGCAAGTTTGTAACTTTGGCCTATGCAAGTTCTAGAGGAAAAACCTTATTCACACAAGCAAGTTCACCCCTTATTTTTAGATATAGTTTTTATTCTGTGCATGTTGTTATGTTTTCTCTTTATTCCATAAGTTAGACTATTCGAGTCTAACGTATATTTTACGTTAAACGAACGAACGTACAACGTGGGGGCAATGGGATAATATTAAAAGATTTAATAATGAGAATTGGCATAAATGCCATAAATGTGATGTTAATTGGCATAATTTTATATACCATAAATAGATGGACATAATTGAGTCAATTATGGACATAGTTAAATTTGTAATTGATTTGCAATTTGAATAGGGAAATTAAATCAAATTGGGGGTGATTAATTAGGTGCAATTAATCGCCTAAGACACGAGGTTATACTCTTTTGTGGTGTAAGACTGCCCGGACCCGCCCAGCAAATCCAGCTCCTACAAATGCCAGTCTAATGTGGGAGGTCTTAGGCATAAATTAAATGCGTAACAGTTGTAAAGACATGAGGTTAGGCTCATTTGTGATGTAAGACTGCCCGGACCCGCCCGACAAATCCAGCTACCACAAATGCCAGTCTAATGTGGGAGGTCTTTACAAGGTTATAGTCTTAATGAATTAAGAAACACTTAACCAGATAAACATGTAGTGGGACATGAGGGGGTTAAGTGGGTGCCTTGGGTGGCATGTGGAATTTAGTGGGTGCCTTGGGTGGCATTCTGAAATACGATTAGATGCACTTAACCAAGATTGAAACATGTAAAAGACATGATTAAGAATGGGGTTAAGTGGGGAAAAACCTTAGAGGGGACCAAGCGTAGGTGGAAAGCTTGTGTCATGCATGGGGGCCCTTTTCAAACCAGTAACCCATTAAGTATCTTTGTGGGCTCGACCCAAGTCGAGGATGGGACACGCGTACTGGACTTGATTTTAATAGGTCAAAACGGGTCAGCGGTGGCAATGCAAGTCCAACGGGTTCATATGCGTGTATGGGCCCGGGCTGGTAGGTAAGACTTTGTTGCATCGTGTAGATATAAGCCGTGCATTTTTGGCTGTATCGGGTTGCCACTTTGGGAAGTGATACACCCCACTGTGGGGACAACACGGGTATCTACGAGTTAGGGAGCCGATCAAATGGGGGTAGTGGGTACACCTAGTTGAGATAGGGGCAGACGGAACCTATGAAGGTAGCTAGGGGTACACTAAACTACCATTATCATTATTAAGTTTTGTAGGCGGGATCAACCTTTAGGGTGACTAGTGGTGGTGCAGTGTAGTAATTATCTTATAGTGATTAGGTGCGCCCTTAACGTTATCTTTGTTCGACTTATTTCCCTGTCATACCCAATGTTCACAGTCATTTCCTTATTTTCCAGCTTATGCCTTAGCCTAGTTATTTTGATAATTATATTGTTAAAGTTATCGCACTCGCCATACTTTATGCCTGACCCCCTTTTCTTTCCACCTCTTTTCTTCCTTTCTCCCCCTCTGGTTTACAAGGAGGGAATACTACAGCTTGGTGCTGATTTCTTTAAGTTGCTTGAAGATAGAAGATGTATCGCTTGGGACTCTCTCATCTTTATGGCTTTGCTTATGCTCAGTGGGGATTTATGCATTTATGTTATTTAAGTATTTTCTTCTTTATGTACTTTGAAGTTTTTGGAAAAGACTACTGATCCTGTTGTAATGGTTTTGCAAACTACTTATGTAAACTCGTTTTGAGTTATGATGAAATAAAATAAGTTTTATCTTCCGCTGTGTTGTTTCATTCATTTATTCTTGTAATTTATCTGTTCTTTACAAACAATAACGCTTCATGGACATTGATGCATTCCCTTTGTGAGTGACATTAATGGATGTGGGGTGTTACACTCATAACCCATTTCGGTATTAGGATTATGGGAGGGCTGAAAGGAGTTGGAGAATCATCTCCTTTCATCTTTCTAGCCGCCACTAACATTTCTTGAACACTAGTAATGGTCTCCATCTTCTAAGCCTCCCTCTAATCACTATTAACCAAATCTACATCAAATCAAGTCGGATTAGCATCAAATTTGAGGTAGAGCTGTATAAGTTTTAGATCTAACATTCATTTGTGGCTAGGGCGAGTGATTATCATGTTTATTCACTAATTATAGCTAATCAGGGGTGATTAGTGATAATTAGAGAAATTATGACTCAATAAAATATGGGAAAATATGTAAAAATTCTAAAATATTTTTTGTGTCACCGGTATTAATTTGGATTAAGTTTGCTAATCCTAGAATTTAGGTGATTAAGGGAAAAATCATGAATTTGGGTATTTGATCTCAAATAACCTATGTGATTGATGTTTTGATCTTTTTGGTTGAACCTATATATTGCCACTACTGTTTGGTATGTTTTATGATTGTTTAGTAAAGTTAGAATAATTTAAAACGCCGTCGTATGGCGAGAATGGATGATACAAGCTTGCTAGAAGTTCTGCAGCAATCCAAATCGGATCAGCTAGGGGGATTGGATCGGCTAGGGGATCAAATTGGATGAGTTTAACTGAACTGGTTTGGGGCATGGCGAGAAGGAAGGCCACTTGAATAGAATTGGAGTTAGAGTGGGATTCATATCTCACAAGGAGGAACTGAACCGAACCGCACCGTGAAGCACCGAATCGAACCGCACCATGGAGCCCCACGACCCGAACCAAGGCAACGACCACGAACCGAACCCAAATGGAAAGCACGAACCGATGAGCACGAAGCGAACTAGGGTGTGGACCACGAGCACAACCGGATTTGAAGTTACTATTAAGCGACGAATCTTCTGAAGACCAACTCTAATCCAACCAAAACCCGAGATGCAAAGGAAGTCCAAATAAGAGGTTAGAACTCAGGATCTAGTTGGGAACCAATGGGTTAACTTCAAGAGTTAGGCTTTGTTGCGGGACATGTGCAAAGGAGTTATCGATATCCACAACTTTGGCTCACCATTAAGAAAGGGGGTATGTAGACGTTTACCCATTAGGGTTATTGACTGTGGACCAGTGCATTGGGGTTATAGGTTGTATGGGGTGGGACTCCATCAGGGCCCCAAAGGGCAAAGTGGTCATAGCAATAGTTGTACGGATTGGGACTCCGTCATGGTCCCAACGGATCTGGTGATTAAAGCGGTGGATATCATATGCTTTACGCACTGAGTGACAGATGTGAGGATGATTGCTATGTTTGATGTTTGCTATCACCATGACATGCACATTCCCATTTTTACACTATATGTTAGTATTACCTTAAAGAATTGTACATCTTGTTGTGCTAACTCTTTGGTTGCAGGTCCAGGTCAGGTATGATTTCTTATACCTGTTATTGCTCTATTTAGTGGTATATATTTGCTATCGCTCATACTAGACTTCCATTTGACCCAGAGTTTTATGCCTCTCCTTATTACTTTGGGTGCTCCTAAACGAGCAGACTAGAGTGCAGGAGTAGTTGTCTGGAGACGAGCAGGAGGCTTCCATGTACTATATATATATAATATATATATATATATATATATATTCTCCCTATGTTGTTGATAGTCACTGCTTTGGGCATTAGTAGTGTACCTCTTTTATTTCCTTTGAGAAATAGTATTTTAAAGTTGTAATAATTGGATATGAAGCTGTATTTTGGATTCCGCTACTCTGATGGTTATGGTTTAGTTTTTAGCTTCTGTACTGTCTTGCCTATTTTATATCAAGTTATGTTATTATTATACTTTATTCTTTGCACTAAGAGATATAATACAGGTTCGTTGGTAATTTATCGTTTCAAAACCCTCTTTTGACGACCGTCCCGTGCTAGTCGGACATTGACACAACGCATTCCGGGGAAATGTCTGATGGTGCGGGGAGGCCGTTACATCGGATCGTTCTCATATTTTGATATGTTGTTCATGGGGATGTAAGACATGTCCATAATTTCTATCAATTTTGTTTGTAACCATTTTAACCCTGTTATTTTTTAGTGAATAAGTTTTGAATGTAATCGATTTTACTAGATCGGAAATGGTGGTTCCAATTCTATAAGGTGGTCACATTAAAGATTTGGCTGAGCGGTTTGGGAGGAATCGTTGTTTTAGTATTACTAGTTTTTTGGATAGACTATTTAGTCATTAGTGGGCCGATTAGTGACGCCCATTAAGATTAGGGGATGTTCGCTATAAATATGAGGGTAGGGTAAAGAAAGGACGACGGGTTGTTCCCAATATTGATGGATTGAGAGATAGTGTTCTAAGAGACTGTCATTATTCTAAGTTGACGATTCATCTTGGTGGTAATTAGATGTATCGGGACAAGAAGCTAGTTTATTATTGGGAAGGGATGAAGAGGGATGTTGGAAATTTTATTTCCAAATGCATGAACCGTCAGTTGGTGGAAGCTGAACAGAAGAAGCCGAGTGGATTGATTTAGCCATTAGAAGTCCCTACGTGGAAATGGGAGCAAGTATCGATGTATTTTATCGATGGACTACCTAGAACAAGGGAAGAAAATAAGGGGATCTGGGTGATCGTGGATTGCTTTATGAAAAGCACAAGGTTTATTCCTGTCAGATTGACTAGGACGACATCGAAGTTGGCCGAGCTATGTATGAAATGGATTGTTCGATTCCATGGCATCCCGAAAAGCATAGTGAGTGATCGAGATCCATTATTCACAAATGGATTTTGGAAGAGTTTACAAGTGACTTTGGGAACCTAGTTATGTTTGAGTATGATTTATCATCCCTATACTGATGGTCAAACTGAGAAAGTTAACCGAGTATTGGAAGATCTCCTTAGAGCTTGTGTACTAGACTTCGGAGGATCATGGAAAGACCATCTACATTTGTTTGAGTTTGCCTATAACAAAAGTTATCAGTCGAGCATTGGGATGACACCATACGAATCGTTGTATGGTAGACCATGTAATTCTCCGACATGTTGGTTAGAGACTGGAGATAAGCTAATGCTTGGGCCAGAAATGATAAGAGAGACATCAGATTGTATTGATATTGTTCGAAAACGAATGAAGGCAGCCCAAGATCGTCAGAAGAGTTACACCAATAAGCGTTGTAAGGATCTGGAATTCGATGTTGGTGATATGGTTTTCATTAAGATTTCACTATTAAAAAATGTTGTTCGGCTATGAAATGAGGGAAAGTTAGCTCCAAGATTCGTTGGACCGTTTTCGATGGTCGAGCAAATTGGAAAGCTCGCATGTAGATTGGATTTACCCGAGAAGATGTCGAGTGTGCACAATGTTTTTCATGTGTCTTTTCAATGGAAGTGTGTGCATGATTTGAATATGGTGGTATTTTAGGATTAGTACGAAGACCTGGAAGTCGTGTCCACTATTTTGAGACCACGTTTGCCACATCGAGTTGTAGGGAATGCCATGAAACAGCTTAGGAGGAAGGTGGTTAAGCTAGTCAAGGTTCACTGGAGTGAGGATGATGAAGATTGCATTGGGGAAACGGAAGAGAGTATGAAGAAGATCCATCCAAAACTCTTCGTTGGTATGACCCATTGATGTCGTGTCATCCTTACACCATTGTAACTTGTAAAATTGTTAGAATTCTGCATGCAAGGTTAAGGCTATGGATGCATGACTTGTTGGACACTAGATTGGATGGTAGATTGGCTGCATGTGGATGATAAGCATGCAGAATGGTTCTGGTTGCTTATGCTTGCTTGAAATTTGGGGGGCAAAATTCCTAAAGGGGGAGAATGTAACGACTCGCATTTTACGTATCGGAGGATCATAATTTTTTTTATTCAATTCTACAAGGGTCGGATCATTCACATATTTTGATATGTTGTTCAAGGGGATGTGTGACATGTCAATGATTTTTATCAATTTTGTTTATGACCATTTTGCCCCTGTTATTTTTGTTTAGGGTATAACTTTTCAATGGGATCGATTCTGGAGCTGAGAACGATTTCATTAGATCGGAGATGGTGTTTCCAATTCTGTAGGGTGGTCACGTTAAAGATTTGGTTGAGCAGTTTAGGAGGAATTGTTGTTTTGGTGTTGCTAGTTTCCTGGACAAACTAATTAGTCATTAATAGGCTGATTAGTGAGGCCCATCAAGACTAGAGGATGTTGGCTATAAATAGATGGGTATGGGTAAAGAGAATTGTTTAGTTTCTTCATTTCTCATTTGGTTGGGTGTCTGTGATTCTCCGGCTCAACCAAATACACCTCCACTTCATTTCCATTCTTAGATTTGAGATCTAGGATTGAAGATCGACATCGAAGAAGGTTAGATCGCACCAATTGAGTTGATTCTTAGGCCATTCCTCACTGTTCTTCGCTGTCCGGATTAGAGATTCATTGATTTGAAGCTATTTTGTGGATATGGTGAGTGATAAGCATCTCTCACATGGGTTCAACCGAGTATATGGTTTTTTAATCTTAATTTCACCATTTCAAGTTATTTCACCTATATCTAATCGAGGTAAGTATATTTTCAATTTGGAACATGCCAGAAGATCTAATTTAGAAACTTATAATAGTTAATTCATATGTTTATGCAAGTTTAGATCCATATATGGAATTGTTCATTGTTTTATCATGGTTTGGTGAATTTCATATGATGATTAATTGTTGTGGTAATGTTTGTTGATGATTGTTTGTTGTGCTATTGATTGTTTGGATGAAATTTGTCAATTTGGATGAATTGTATGAGTAGATGTTCATCGCAGATTGCTTTGATTGCATGGATCGATTCGACAAAGCGTTGATGTAATGGATCGGTCGGTAAAAAGTGGATGTATCGGATCAAAATGCATGGATTGTTAGAAATAGTGGATCGGGAAAGAGTGCACATGGTGATTCAATGGATCAGGTCGAGTGCAATCAGACGGATTGGTCAAAATGGAAGAATCGGGCAAAACACATGGATTAGTGAAAGCCTGGAGTGCACTCGGTGGAAACACGGATTGGGCTGATAGCTTTGCATGGATCACGCATATTTTGGATCAGGAAAAAGTGTCTGAATCGATGGATCGGTGAAGTCATGGAGGGTGCATGGAAATGGGATGGATCGGGTCGAGAGGCCACCGATGGATCGGCGAAAATCCAAAGGATCGGGAAAATGAGATGGAGCGCACATGGAAATAGTGGATCAGACCAAATGTCACATGTATGGATCGTGTGGTCCGATGAGTGCTGTAAATATGTATCTATCAAAGGTAGTGATGACGGATCATGTGATCTTATCGAGTGTGGCAAACATAAATCATGTGCTATCCATGGTGATGGATCGGCGGCCGATCCGGTGATGGATTGGTAAACGGTCCATCAATTATTGGCCAAATAACATTGATTTTTGGCAATTCGACGATGAGTGTGACTTCAATGTGGATCCTGACGGAATGTTCGAAGCAAAGTGAAGTGTTCGTTGATCATGATGTGGTGTAACAAAGTGTGAAGACGAATCAAGATGATTTGAGCTTGTGGAAAATGGCTGCTCAAGAATGCGATTGAGCTTATGGATAGTTGCTGATGATGACGGCTAGAGTTATTGAAGGCCAACGGATCATCATAGTTGGAGATTCTAGCGGACACAAAACAGGGGTATAACGTGGGCACCAAAGACTAAATGATTAGTTGAATACCCTGGGCAGTCACGATGGGCCTGCGAGTTACGATGGCGTATGGTGTTTTGTTAGAATCGGGTTTACCATTAGCCCTTGACGGATGGCAAGATGGTCCAGTCATACGATTAATAATGGATTCAAGGAAAGGAAAGGCAGAGAGTGATAGCCAGACTCATAAGTGTTGATTCTTTGCTCGTATCGTCTTGTGTGGATTGTCCGATGTTAAGGGAGATATCTCTTGGGTGCACAACTGATGTTGGTTTTGGCCTTAGGGGTTCGTTCTTTAGAGTTGTTGAGCTTGATTAGGATGGTCTGTGCTTGATAATTGGTTGTTATGGATGTACTATTTGTTTCTTCTCTAATTCTCTGGGAAAGGTTATCATTGTAGGTTGCGGAGGAGATGGGTTTTGGTTTCTTCTCTATTGATGTGTTGGCAGATCAGATGATTGAATTGCCTATTTCTCATATATTTATTGATGATGTTGTTAGCTATTTTATCACTCATTAAGACTATTGTCTGACTCAAGTTTTATGTTTTCCTCTTATCATCTTGGGTTGTTCATCCATGTTGTGCATGGGTAGCCTAGGTAGTAGATCTTGATGAGGACGATGCTGCTGAGTGACGACGAGCTGGAGGCCGATGTATTATTTTCTTCTATACATATATGTTGTTTTTCGCTGATGTATGCTACTCTCAGTGAATTTGTAGTGAGGCTGCTAGTTTAGACTCTGATGTAATCTAGTTTGATGTATAGATATTTTCATGATGATATGAAAAGCTTAAGATTCTGCTCAATCATACTTCCCTATTATATCATGTTGTATATGTTCTACATATTTTATCCATGCACTGTGAATTATACGACAGGTTTCGTGTATGTTATTATACCCAGATGATCGCCCCGTATCGGCTTGGCACATCTTACATCACATTTCTCCTTGGTTTGTGCAGGAGGCATGGGGCGGTCGTCAAATCGCTTGACAATATCTTGATCAATGCCTTCATCATTACACGTAGTACTTTCGAATGATATGTTCACATGATCACTGAAATAATGAGAGAAAACGAAGCACTTCACTGGTGGGTCATCCTACCTCCCATTACAAATATAATAACGTAATTAAATCACGTAAATCTTTTCAATTTTAATGATTCAACAAAATTCCAATAGCACTTTGCTTTACTTCCCTGAATAATACACAATTGCGTGTACCAGGGAATATAAAGGAAGCACTTTCGAAATTTTGAGAACCGTTTAAAATGAAATGATTTACAAGATTTAATTTCGTTATTGTGTTCATAACTTGTCTAACATAAGGACAAATCCAACATATATTGTATATAATGAATATAAATGTTCGTTTTGTTAACAAAACGAACATTCACATAACGATCATGTACAATACCTATCAGACAGGGCCGAGAAACACACTAGGGCTAAATTTCAATATCTAAATGTATGTATACGGATTTTATCACATATACGTATATTTTCAACAATTGATCAAACTAACCATACGTTATAAAATTAAATATCGTTTTCGATATATTTTTTATGAAACATAAAATAAATTATTTCCATTTCCGCTAAATGTTCCCTAACAAGTCTAAAATCACTTATTTATTTATTTAACATATATATATATATACACATATAATTATATTGTGACACAAACAACATAAACTTGAAATACATAATTTAATAACAAGAATTGGGCCTCAATTAATTCAACCTATACATAGATTAATTAACAACACGATATATACATGTATACAATACTATATATGCACATATACATACAACATAAATTCTAATAAACCCTATATTAGCAACATGATTAGTTCAACCTATATATGCAAATACTAACAACACTATATATACAAACATGTAATCTAACAAACTAATTAACCTTAAATTAGCAAATCTAGGGTATCAAAAACTTTTAGGGCTTAGACCTTGAAATTTGGAGGTGAATTGGAGCCTATAGAGGAGGCGAGAGAGCCTTTCAGACGTTGGGGAGAGTAGCGGCAGCAAAGGAGGTGGTGATGGCTGATTTCGGAATTGGGGAAGAAGGATTTGGCGGTTATTTGGGGAAAAAAACGAAATGACTTTAGGGGAGAAAAGAAATGGGAAAGGAAAGGAGCAAGTCAACAATTTCTTCTCAACTAGGCAACGATTATCAACGGCCGCCAATGGCTTTATAACCAACGGCTTCCGGCGGTTTATATTTTATAACGTATAGAAAATTCTGGATATAAGCTTCCATTGGAGGCCGTTGCCAAGGTCCGTTGTTATATATTGTGCTCTTGTAGTTTTCTTACAATGGACATTTGTGACTGTTGTAAAATAAACATCGCTTGCAACGAGCATTTTGTACTTTGTAAAATTGATATTTATTACAATGTACCTGAAATGGTCATTGTAATAACATTCTATTACAATAGGTAGTCCTTGCCCGTTGTAAAAAGGGCGTTATAAAGGACACCTATTACAACCGTCTAGAAATAACTGTTGTATATCTTTCTATTACAAAGGGCAGCCAATGTCCATTGTTGTAATAGGGTATTTTTGTTGAAGTGGTGCCTAAAGCGGAGTATCTAACCGAAATATTTTAAGCGTATATTATAAAATAAAATACATTCATATTTAATCAGCACTGCGCCATAGATTGCATACTGCAACACCAGAGAAGTGATGCAGGAAGTGATAAAAAATGTTGTTGTAGGCCAAAAATGATCTGTAGCAACATTTTCTTGGTGTTGCATTTTGCTGCGTTGCCTTAGAGTCAAAGGAAACATCTTTGCGACCCTAAGGCAATATCGGTACAAGTGTTTCCACAGGTACCAAATTTACAAAAATGTGGGGCCCAGTAAAATATGTAGCCCGAGTTCACAGAATCTCCACTAAAATCTATAGCCCGGCTTCACGGAATCCTGTTGTGAGGCCCACATTCTTTAATCTATGGCAACACTTTTACCATCCAACGACAATACTATATCATAGCTCTGGCAACATTTACCATCATATATTGCAACATTATATCATAGCCATGGCAACATTACATAACATACTACAACATAATAGTAATTAATACCACACTGAAATTAACAAAGAACTTTTTATTTCAAATTAACCAGCAACACAAGTACTACTTAGTCAACTACAAAATAACAAAACATAGCTAATACATTCAATTTTACAGACATTTCAGTTACAAACACAGCCAATACTAAATTCATGTTTACATTAAACTAGAACAGTTTCAAAATATAGCGTGAGCCTCCGGTGCATTCAGTGCCTCTCCTGCCTCGAGTACCACTAGTGTCTTCAGTAATAAGTTCTTGAACAACCTCATCACGGCCTCCTTTACCCGCATGCCTCAGTTGCATTCCAGCACTAAATGAGAGGTATGCATGCCTCAGTTGCATTCCGCACAAACTATGGACATAGTATAACAGAGTTGCATTTCAACACAAAGACATTTCAGCACAATTTATGGCCTGCATACCTCAGTTGCATAACTAAGTTTCATTTTCATTTCAGCAAAAACTGAGTTTCATTTTCATTTCAGTTGCATAACTGAGTTTCATTAGCATTTCATTTGCATAATTGAGTTGCATTTCAAGAGCATTACTGTAACACCCCTAAGTCCTACATTGTGGAAGCCTGTGTGAAGTAGGTACTTATATAGTAGAGCCCATTTCTTACTAACGCCGAGGCCTTTTGAGGAACAAAACCCCACACCTATACGGTGGCTAAGTCGGGGACAATATCTTGCGTGAATGGAGGTGCGGGCTGTTACAGTGGTATCAGAGCCAATACCCTGCCGGTAGTGCGGCTCCTGTGTGGACCACGGCGCCTGGGTGAGGTATATGTGAGCCAACGGGGACGTTGGGCTCTGTAGGAGGGGAGAATGTAACACCCCTAAGTCCTACATCATGGAAGCCTATGTGAAGTGGGTACTTATATAGTAAAGCTCATCTCTTACTAACGCCGAGGCCTTTTAAGGAACAAAACCCCACATTTATATGGTGGCTAAGTTGGGGACAATATCTTGCGTGAACAGAGGTGCAGGCTATTACAATTATTGAGTTTCATTTGCATTTTATTTGCATTTTGGCACAAAGATATTTTAGTTGCATTTCAGTTGCATACCTCAGTTTATGGCATGCATTCCTCAATTGCAAATTTATGCAATGACTGAGTTTGTTCAAAGCACAAACGATATCAAGGAATGCAATAGTATGCCATAGTATAAGAGAGGCACTGCCTCAGTTGTAAATCTATGCCATAGTATAACTATGTCACGACTCATTCAAGTACAAACTCAACCATTGCTTCAATTACAAACTGAGGCATTACTTCAGTTACAAACTGACACGTGCTTCAGTCTGATACAAGTGTATAATGAGTAAACAATTAGACAGTTACAATATGAATAAAATTATCACTAATCATTGCTTTATTTTTAACGGACAATGTGGCAAAAAAATTCATTAATCTGCAATGTGGCAAAAATTATCACTAATCTACAGTGTGACAAAACTTAAAATTATACCTAAAAAACTATCCTTGCATGTTATTTCATGTTACTTCATTGCATTATACATTGCTATAACAACACACAAAAGAACTCCAAACATGATCCAGGACAAATCTAAAGCTATTGCAAATAATTTTTCTCCATTCTTGTGTTTTCCACATTCAATGCGCGTTAGGGCCAACTCTTCCTTCATATCTGCCACAAATCCATCGGCTTTTGCCCTCTTTTGCTTTTGCTTCAGTAGCTTTTCTTCAATTGTCTTCCTCTCCACTGGCAATTGCGATATAGTCTTTTCTTTTTCCAGCAATTTAACAGTAGTATCATCCAATTCAGCAATGCTATTGATTTCATACACTTCGTCATGCCACATAAAATTCCCATAATCGCCATTCTGGATATATCTTAAATTCTCGACTAGAACATCACTGAAAATATTTAAAATTCGACAAAGCAACCAAAAAAATCCTAATTTATACTTACCGGCCACATAGAGCAACCAAAAAACTTCTTCCCCGCATTCGACACTACCTTCACAGTCCTCATCTTCACTGGGATTCTTTGGTGGCAGTTCTTTCTTGCAACCGCTGTTGATGAATTTGAAGTAGAAATTGATTGAGCAGTCATTGAAGGAAGAATTGAAGTGATATAACAAACTGCAAATCATTTCAGTAATATCACAAACTGCAAATGATTATGTGTATATATTCCATATCATAAATTTCATGCAGTGGGCTTTCATGCACGTATTTCATGCATTCGATACTTGTGTGCATAACCAAAACAAAGCATGCGTATATTTATTAGACAGTCTTACACACGCACGCACAAACGCAGACACACACACACACATATAGTTCTTAAAGCTCACATAAAATTTTAGAAGTATGCATCATGAAGAAACAATTATCCATTAGCATCTATTGATCCATGCGTGCAGATAAATCATTATATGACCTTTGAAGCATATCCAAGCATTACTTAAACAATGCTTGGATAACTGGCATACAATGATGTCAATGGTGATGCATACATCAATGTATAGTAGGTGTAAACTGTAATGTCCTATATTTTTGGTAGTTAATAATTAAATTATTTTAAATATTATATTTGGAATATTAATGGATTTTAATATTAAATTCGTTTTATTTAAAACGAAGTTTAAACGTTAAATTCATATATAATTATAAAACGAACTCGAAATGGCACGATAGTTCATAATATTGAATTTTCAACTCCAATTGAACAAACTGGATCCGATATAAGTCGGAATTCCATGAAACAAGAAACATTTGAATTTTGTTGCCGATAATTTTCTAATAAAAGAGAAAAATTCAGATTTCATGTTATAGATTGTTAGTTATGTCCATATCAAATTTTAAAATAGTCACTTTGGAAATTGTTATTAAAATATAACCTTTATTAATAAATTTAAAAGGGTTTTAATATAACTTGGGCACCGTTTTAACTGGAACTGATAATATATAGTTGTATAACTTATATTTGAAGCTACATATATTTTTCTATTTGGATATTTACAATAATAACAATTTATTGAATTATTTAGGAATTTTTATTATATTTTATCTATAATATAAAGGCCTCATAAATACTTTTCTTTATAAATGACCTCTATTTTCGACGAAACAAGATTTATTAGAATGCTTATAATTAATTATTGCTAGATCTCTGGTTTGGAGCCCAACGAAGTCGTTTTACCGGTAGACGAAATATAGAGGTGAAAAAATAAAATAAAATATGCCTATTTTACAAACGGAGTCCGTTTTCAATGAAAAATTTTATTGGGACCGAAATGGCAAGACATAGCGGTACGTCTATTTTCATTTCATTTGGAGTGGGCGAATGTTGGTATGGATATTAAATGATCAACGTAGCAAACGGTAAATAACATTATGATAAGATTAATCCTGTGAAAATCAATATATAAATATGTAGATGCATTAGTTGAGTGCCACCATTCCCTTAATAGTGTATCTATACTCAATTCAATTAGTTCAACTTGAATGTACCATCTATTTTCGTCGATAGTACGTTTTATATCAAACAATGGTATATATATATATGTTTAGACTAACCAAATTTCTCCTATACTGTGCATTTCTTTTCTCTCAAAATTTTTCTTGCAACTGTACATTTCTTGCATCCCAACCCCTTTACACTGTTGCTGTCACTTTCATGCATCCCAAACTGTTGCGTTTACTTGGCTGCCAATCCATTCAAGACCGTGCCTTTCAAGTAGCTTCGTTTTTTCGAAATCTCTGACAAGTAACAATAGCTATTCTATTTTCGCTGTGTAGACCTACACCTAAAACACGGGTCACGTATTTCTTCACTATAAAAATAGACTGCTACTCCAAATTCTTTTCTTCCTTGCTCCAGTAATTACGAAACAAACGTAAGCTCTCCCTCCAGAATTAAGAATCAAAAATTCCTTTTCACGGACCAAATGAAAAAACATTTAAAATCACCTCTCTGCTAATATATATGTACACAAGCTTCTGGAGATATGATAACTCTCGAACCACAAAAGGGTGTCAACGTTGAAACGAGGTATGGTGATCGGAGCAGGCAGTGTTTGAGTTCGGTGCGGCTGCCGGAGACTCTAGGGCTTGCTTTGAACGATGCAATGCGGGTTTCGATGTTCGTGCAGTGGAGGATCTATGAACGGGGGTCGAGTTGGAAGGGCCTGCGGCTGTACTAATCGGTATGCTAGCGGTGGTTGTTCGGAGAAACGGCGGCAGGGTGGCGCAGCTAGGATGGACGAGCCCTGACCGGTGTGAGGAAGCAGCATGAGTGTAAGGCGGAGAGTATGTGTGGATGTGCGGTTCGGACTGAGGTGGCAGGGTTCTGTTGGTCTGAGATCAGAGCACCGAGAAGCTGTTGCATGGTTGAGTGGGTGTTCCAGTGGGTGTTGGGGTGGTTGGCGGTTCGGAGGACGGAGTATGGCATAGCTTAGAAATTGTGGTAGTTGCGTGAAAAACAGAAGTGATGGGAAGGAAGTGTGGAGCAGCTGTATGAGAAGGGAAGAGGGGTGGCATTGGTTTGGTAAAATGTGAGATATAGTGGTGGGTACAGTGGTGGAATGGGATGGAAGAAATGCCTGTAGTGTTTATCACTTTGACGAAAGAAGAAGCATGCCGGTTTGGGCCATGCAAAATGAAGTTGGGCTTCAATCCCTAACAAGAAAAAAGAAAGAAAGCTGGTAGAATAATGAAACAGTGGGAAAGGAGAGGTGCTGAAGCACGGACCAACAAGGAGGAACAAGGTATATTAAAAATGCCTAAATGGAATTAGTATGATGTGCCCAACTATTTGTTAAGTGTCTTGCCTAGCCGCTTAGTTTCTAATTTAATGTTTACTTAGGTGTAATGAAATTTTATATACATAAAGTAAGTTAAAGGAGTTAGTAATAATATATCCATATATAAGGGTATTAATTGTATAACGTGGGAAACAAATATTTCACTTGGTATGAATATATAAGTTAGCCTAACATGTTGTCAAACTAAGGAGTACTCTTAAATCAGAACTATGTAAGGAAAGGGAGGATATAATAATGTGCCTAGCCCATTGATATTATTAATCCCATTACACGTTACAACATATATTACTAGTCCTATTAAATACAAAATATTATATATATATATATATATTATTAATTTATTTAAGTGAATATCATATTAAAACTGTAACCCTGACATACAGTGACAGAATGGAACAGAACCAGAGGCGCTCGCACCGTACTGACTAACGTAACAGTTGGAACTGGTTTGGACGTGGTTGGAATCAACCGGAACTGAACCATTTCAATATCGAATGGAATCAAGGTGAGTTAAACTTACTCAGTTCTCCCGATTTATACTTTATATAAATAGGGTTTATAATTGTTTGCTATGTTTGTTAATGATTGTTTTGTTTGATGATTTTATATTCATATATGGACTGAAACAGTTAAATTAAACGTTCGTTTAATTTAACTAAAAACAAATCGTTATTTATAATGATTAAATCCAATTAAGGTAACTTACCTCATTGGTTACATTTATAATACAACAAACGTTATAAATAAATAATTGAATACTTGAATTTCTGTTATTAGCCCTTACAGTTATTTTTGACTGTTATGATTAAACTGTTACGCAATCTATTTAGATGGAAAATGATTAATTGATTAGCCATATGGAAATGAATGATGTGAATTGTGGTAATCCATTATTTTGCAGGGATTAACAAGCTGAAGGAATCCAACTCGCTAATATTGTCAATGTTTATCAGTATGATTATATTGTTGTTATGAAATGTGAAATTAGTTTATATTTCACGGTTTGGTACTACAGTAGCCATTTGCCTCTTTAGTACCGTCATTAAAAGATATGATTTTTCTAAATCGATATTAAATGAATTTCAACTGATTCCAAAGATAAAATACTTTTATATGGATTTGATATACAATTTTGTTTGAAAAGATAACAGCGAAGTTAAATTTATAGTTTTTATAAATATATGGAACATAACTAATAGAGATGCAAAACATTATCAAATAACTATTTAAAATAATATAAATTTATCGTGGCGTCTTGTTAAATGTTGAAAAGATTTTGTAAAGGCCTTAACAGTCGTAAAGAAAGTTTAAATGGTTTCCAAAATATCAAAATGAAACAACTGAATCGTGGATATACGAGAATGTATAAAAGAAACTGAAGAGCGATATTTTTGTAATAAATGATCATTTTAACAGACAGTGTTTTAAAAAAAATACAAAATGTGATTAAATAAAATTGCGTGAATGAGATTAACAAATCGATGGATTTGGAAACGAGTATTGATTTGGAAATGCGATTTCATATTTTAAATGAAATCAAACCTGAAAATGTCAATATGGATTTATAAATGAAATTTATAAATGGAAATTTGTTAAATAACTAAAAAGGGGGTTTATTCCGTGGTTCGAAATATATTATTCCAATGTTCGGAATGATTAATCGAAGTAAGTATCATTCCGAAGTTCGGAATGTGATATTCCGAAGTATGGAATGTAAATTGGGGATATGAGTATAAATGACGTTAAAAATTGAATAACAATAGCGAATATTAGTTGTCGATAATGAATTGAAATGGGATTTTTGTATGCAATTAAAGGTGTGAAAATGAAAATGAATGGCAAGTTGTTGTAATTAATTTATAAAAGATTTCGTAAATGGGAATTTAAAGTTTTGGAAATGGAATCGAATTAGTGAATAATTTTAGTGGTTTTTAAATGTGTTTTGTAACATTTATTACGAATGAGATGAACTATTTTAGGCATTAGATTTTATAAAGGATTATTATATATGTTTTTTGGCAATGAATAAAGGGTCGAGTATGAGTTAAAGAGAACGTGATAAGTAAAATGGTTTTGAAATTAAATCTGTAACTTTGTTACAGATGATAAGTTAAATTATTTTCATAAACATCAATATAAGAATTTGAAAAGGATAACAATATAAGAATGGTATAAGATATTAGTATAGGATTTGTAAAAGCTTTGTTTTAAACAAATAAATTCCAGTTGTCAAAATAAGTTGTAATATAATAATAAAGAAATATTAAGGAATTTTTATAAGGATTCTATTTCTAATAGAATTGAAGCTCATATGATATTGTAAATGATTATAGAATTTTTTTACAAAAATTTACTTAATTATTAGTTAAGTAAACATGGTCGAGATTTTATAGAGGCTTTCAAAAGGAACGTGTGGTTAATAAATTTTTATGTATTTTGAGGATATGAATGTTGTTGGTCAAGGTTTGAGAGGTAAATAAAATACCCCAACTTGGACGACTCCATGATTATCTAAGGATAGTATTAGTTTATAAAAAAAAGAGTAGTTGAGAGAAACATAAGTTATGATTTCAGTAAATGATATTATAAACAGTTATCGAAAGCTTACGAGATGAATAAAATGAATTTAGAGGATATTCTTGTTTTATAATAAGAGGTAAAAGCGATGTTTCGAATACTGGAAAATTTTAAAGAATAAAATTAACAGACGGTTCAATAAGGAGGCTAAATGATACTAAGTAGTGTATCAATGAATACATGTTTATATGGATGAATGGTTGTTTATTTGATAGTTAAATAATCGACTATCAAATTTGGCCTATACGATTGTTGATACGGAAAGACCGGGATCGAATTTATATTCGAAAACCATTCCATCCAGCAAATATGAATACGTTGAGATGTTGATTCAATATAGAGCTATTGAAGAACGTGGACCTTCATAAGCGAAATGATTACTTAAAATCTCTGACTTGCAAGTAGAGATATACTATGATTCTATCGTGATTGGAATCCACGGATTTCAAGGACTTCTCGCTACTAATTCTCCGGGTGATTCCTATAATGCAGTAGGAGAGTACCTTCGATTCATCTTGTTCCTAGGTGACGTGTATGGATGGATGTCTGACGGAGTATTTCCAAAAAGGTCACGTATATTGATTTCTTCAACTGTACCAAGAGTGGTAGTGAAGAAGGAAACTTCTTTTATCTAACACGTAAAGTATTGTTACGGACGTCAATTAGTGATTTCGATGGATCTGACAATGTGGCATTCAAAGTTAATGTGATGTGCTGGTAAAGCATAGCCTCAAGCTTCATCAACCGGGAAATGACAAAAATCGGGTAGGCAGCATGGCTATGTGGGTCGCCCCCATTAGGGTGTATAATTATCTAACTAGAGAAAATCCATTTCCTTCTTTAATCTATTTCGATGTTGTCCCTTTTTGGGAATCGGTGGTTTAAGCCCAACTGTTGGTGATATACATTCGATACACTCAAGCGAAATGAGTGGTCGGTCATGTGTGGGCCGGGTTGCAAGATGTTCTTGTTGAACCCAGTGTATTCCCCTCCAGAGATACAGTATCGGCATGTGGTTCCATCCCTTGTCATAGTCGGAATCTAATCTTCAATAAGCACCCACGGTTTTGTTTGTATACTATACATGTGGAGTGTGAGATGCAATCGTTCTACTAGATTGATATTTATTTGTATTTAGACATTATTATCATATCAGAATAATATGGTTTTCAAAATATTTTGGGGTATCGTAAGGTAAAAACCGTCCGTATTAATGTATTGATTTGGTCTTACGATTATCCTTTTTTTTCGAAAAGATTTTGACTTTAAATCAAGTTGTGTGATACCCATAAATTTAGTGTGTTTTTCTCACTCTGGTTCACCAGAATGGCACGGTGGTTGTATTGCTCGGGTTAGCCCGGGGTTGTACATGTTTAGATTTGGATGTTGCGAATTTCAGAAGGTAAGCTGGAGGAGTTCAGACTATGATATATAGTAGTGTATATTCCGCTGTATGTTGTATATGAGGATAGATTATTATAACTATCCAGTTTTGTTGATGTACTTTGATGATTGTAAGTATTTTTAAAAGCTCTCAGTAAAGATTTATTTCCATATTATATTCTATTCAGCTGCGATGTGAGACTCTATGTTTCTGATGTGGTTCTTCTTCTTATTTCTTCTATTCTAATAGTTCTTTCTTTCTCATCTCACCCTCTAATATTCTTTCTAATGACTATATCGTGGTTTCGATACTTGAGTTCTAGCAAGTAATACGGAAGTTGTGTATTATTGTCGGAATTTGGGCGTCGAATTTCCTTGGGCAGTTATAGTGGTATCAGAGCTGTTTGCTGGCTGTGAGCTGGTACACATGATAAGGGTTCTCGCTTCGCCGTTTGGTGGCGAACGGGAGACTCTTACCCCTACATGTCCCTCGAAAGTAGCGGAGGTTTGGTCGTGTCGAGAGGCTGGCCGTAAAAGCAGTTCTGAGGTATCACTGTAAAGCCACAGTGGCAATGTAGGCCACTGGTTGATGGTTGAAAATCCTAAACCCTTTACAAGTGGTATCAGGGTTCTTGGTTTGGTAATTATCTTGGCTCTGTGGTGTAACTAGATAGATATGGGGTTAGTAATACTTAGATCGAGATTGAGTGTATATATATGAGAGCGTATTTATAAATTTTATATACAAATGTTTTGTATTGTGTTGGTTTATCGGTTCAAGTGTTGAGAAGCATTGAACTGACAATGGACACAATATTGTTTTATATAGATGAAATAATTTTACCCGAAATATATTTTTGTATAGAAAAGAAATAATTTTAGTATATTATTGAGATATTATGGTGGTTGATTGATTTGAATTCAAACTAGATTAAAATTTAGAAATGGAACTTAACCTTGGTTAAGTGGAATTAAATTAAGAATAGTATTGAAATTAAACAAACTAGAATTTGGAATTCGAATAAATAATATTAAATAAAATTAATCTAAAATTTGGAATTGGGATTGATAATTAAATAATAATCAATTAAATATTAATTGGTTGACGATTGAAATATGTTAAACCAATCGAATGTAAAATTCAATTTATTTGATAGAATTGGTTGTGCACGGTTGTTGATTAATATTGATTGGATGTTAGATTACTTGAATATAATTCAACAATAGTTTAATGAATTGGAAATAAAATTCTAGAATTACAAGTTCAAAGAAACCATATGAATTAAAACTGGATAATTTAAACCTGAGTTGCATATGAAGGATGTTATATGGTTGATTGTGGGAATTTGCTTAGTTATCCTGCTAAATAAATGAAATGTTATTTGAAATTTCATATATTAGTTACTTATATATTGGGTTGAGTAAGTACAGGTGCCAGAATGCTAGAGGTTGATTTGGTTGGATAAATCACAATAAATAGAGAAAGTATGCTCAATAGCACTCGTAAAAGTACGCCTACGTGAAAATATAAAATTTGGGTTTTTGTTTTTCGACCGTATGGGTCGATGTATATATTATTTGTTCCTACGATATCGCAAAAGTCACTCCGTACAGGGGATACTCTACTGAATTTTTTTGGAAAATTTAATATATTAGAAAATTTTCGAAAATTTTATTTTCTTTATTTTACCATAATGAATTGGTTTTTGATTTAATATAAGTTGGATTTTTGGAAAATTATGAGTTCGTAACATTTTTCTTACCTTAGTAATTTCGGGGACGAAATTCTTTTAAGGGGGAAGAATGTAATGTCCAGTATTTTTGTAGTTGATATTTAAATTATTTTATTATTTTAAATATTATATTTGGAATATTAATGGATTTTAATATTAAATTCATTTTATTTAAGATGAAATTTAAACGTTAAATTCATATATAATTGTAAAACGAACTCGAAATGGCGCAACAGTTCGTAATATCGAATTTTTAACTCCAATTGAACATACCAGATCCGATATACGTCAGAATTCCTTGAAACAAGAAACGTTTGAATCTTGTTGTTGCTAATTTTCTAATGAAAGAGAAAAATTCAGATTTCGTGTTATAAATTGTTAGTTATGTCCAAATCAAATATTAAAATAGTCGCTATGGAAATTGTTATTAAAATATAACGTTTAGTAATAAATTTAAAAGGGTTTTAACATAAATTAGGCACCGTTTTAACCGGAACTGATAATATTAAGTTGTATAACTTATATTTGAAGCGACATATATTGTTCTATTTGGATATTTATGATAATAAGAATTTATTGACAATTATCTGGGAACTTTTATTATATTTTATCGATAATATAAAGGCCTCAGAAATAGTTTTCTTTTTAAAAGACCTCTGTTTTCAACGAAATAAGTTTTATTGGAATACAGATAGTTAATTATTGCTAGATCTCTACTTTGAAGCGCAACAAAGCCGTTTTATCGGTAGATGAAAGACAGAGGTGAACAGATAAAATAAAATACGCCGACTTTACAAACGGAGTCTGTTTTCAATGAAATAAATTTTATTGGGACCGGAATGACAAGACATAGTGGTACGTCCATTTTCATTTCATTTGGAGTGGGCTAATGTCGGTATGGATATTAAACGCTCAACATAGTAAACAGTAAATAACTTTATGATAAGATTATTCCTACGAAAATAAACATATAAATATGTAGATGCATTGGTTGAGTGCCACCATTTCCTTGGTATCTATACTCAATTCAATTAGTTCAACTTGAATGTACCATCTATTTTCGTCGATAGTACGTTTTATATCAAACAATGGTATACATATGTTTAGATCAACCAAAATTCTCCTATACTGTGCATTTATTTTCTCTCAAAATTTTCATTGCAACTGTACATTTCTTGCGTCCCAACCCCTTTACACTGTTGCTTTCACTTTCGTGTATCCCAAACTGTTACATTTACTTGGCTGCCAATCCATTCAAGAACCGTGCCTTTCAAGTAACTTCGTTTTTTCGAAATCACTGCCAAGTAAAAATAGCTATTCTATTTTTGCTATGTAGACCTACACCTAAAACTTGGGTCGCACGTATTTCTTCACCATAAAAATAGACTGCTACTCCAAATTCTTTTCTTCCTTGCTCCAGTAATTGCGAAAGCAAACATAAGCTCTCCTTCTAGATTTAAGAATCAAAAATTCATTTTCACGGACCAAACGAAAAAACACTTAAAATCTCCTCTTTGCTAGTATATACATACGCAAGCTTCTGGAGATATGATAACTCTCGAACCAGAAAAGGGTGTCAACGTTGAAACGAGGTATGGTGATTGGAGCAAGCGTGCTTGAGTTCGGTGTGGCTGCCGGAGATGTTAGGGCTTGCTTTGAACGATGCAATGTGGGTTGCGAAGTTCGTGCAGTGGAGGATCTACGAACGGGGGTCGAGTTGGAAGGGCCTGTGGCTGTACTGGTCGGCATGCTAGCGGTGGTTGTTCAAAGAAATGGCGGCAGGGTGGCGCAGCTAGGATGGACGAGCCCTGACCGGCGTGAGGAAGCAGCGTAAGTGTAAGGCGGAGAGTATGTGTGGACGTGAAGATTGGACTAAGGTGGAAGGGTTATGTTGGTCTGAGATCGGAGCACTGAGGAGTTGTTTCATGGTTGAGTGGGTGTTCCAGTGGGTGTTGGGGTGGTCGGTGGTTCGGAGGACGGAGTGTGGAACAGCTCGGAAATTGTGGTAGTTGCGTGAAAAACAGAAGTGATGGGAAGGAAGTGTGGAGCAGTTGTATGAGAATGGAAGAGGGGTGGCATTGGTTTGGTAAAATGTGAGATATAGTCGTGGGTACAGTGGCAGCATGGGATGCAAGAAATGCCTGTAGTGTTTATCGCTTTGAGGAAAGAAGAAGCATGCCGATTTGGGCCATGCAAAATTTAGTTGGGCTTCAATCCCTAATAAAAACAAGAAAAGAAGAAAGCTGGTAGAAGAATGAAACAGTGGGAAAGCAGAGGTGCTGAAGCATAGACCAACATGGTGGAACAAGGTATATTAAAAATGCCTAAATGCCATTAGTATGATATACCAAACTGTTGGTTGAGTGTCTTGCCTAGCCGTTTAGTTCCTAATTAAATGTTTAATTAGGCGTAGTGAAGTTTTATATACGTAAAGTAAGTTAAAGGAGTTAGTAATAATATATCCATATACAAGGGTATTAATTGTATAACGTGGTGAACAAATATTTCACCTGGTATGAATATATAAGTTAGCCTAACATGTTGTCAAACTAAGGAGTACTCTTAAATCAGAGTTGTATAGGGAAAGGGAGGATAAAATAATGTGCCTAGCCCATTGATATTATTAATCCCATCACACGTTACAACATATATTACTAATCCTATTAAATACAAAATATTATACATATATATATTATTAATTTATTTAAGTGAATATCGTATTAAATCTACAACCCTGACGTACAATGATAGAATGGAAAAAACCAGAGGCGCTCACACCGTACCGACGAACGTAACAGTTGGAACTGGTTTGGACGCGGTTGGAATCAATTGGAACTGAACCATTTCAATATCGAATGGAATCAACTAAGTTAAACTCACTCAGTTCTCCCCATTTATATTTTATATAAATCGGGTTTATAATTGTGTGTTATGTTTGTTAATGATTGTTTTGTTTGTTGATTTTACATTCATAAATGGACTGAAACAGTTAAATTAAACGTTCGTTTAATTTAACTAAAAACAAATCGTTATTTATAACGATTAAATCTAATTGAGGAACCTTACCACAATGGTTACGTTTATAACACT
This sequence comes from Allium sativum, assembly GCA_030737875.1. Lineage (NCBI taxonomy): Eukaryota > Viridiplantae > Streptophyta > Magnoliopsida > Asparagales > Amaryllidaceae > Allium > Allium sativum. The sequence continues at coordinate 539,371,990 of CM060926.1, forward strand.
ATAAACGTTATAAATAAATAGTTGAATGTTTGAATTTTTTTATTAGCCCTTACCATTATTTTTGACTGTTATGATTAAACTATTACGTCATCTATTTTGATGGAAAACGATTTATTGATTGGCCATATGGAATTGAGTGATGTGAATTGTGGTAATCCATTGTTTTGCAGGGAATAACAGGTTGGAGGAATCCAACTCACTAATATTGTCAATGTTTATCAGTATGATTATATTGTTGTTATGAAATGTGGAATTAGTTTATATTTCACGGTTTGGTACTATAGTAGCCATTTGCCTCTTTAGTACCGTCATTAAAAGAAATGATTTTCCAAAATTGATATTAAATGAATTTCAACTGATTCCAAAGATAAAATATTTTTATATGGATTTGATATACAATTTTGTTGAAAAGATAACAGCGAAGTTAAATTTACAATTTTTATAAATATATGGAATATAACTAATAGAGATGAAAGATATTACAAAATAAATGTTTAAAATAATATAAATTTATCGTGGCGACTTGTTAAATTTTGGAAAGATTTTGTAAAGGCCTTAACGGTCGTAAAGGAAGTTTAAATGGTTTCCAAAATATCAAAATGAAAAAAATGAATCGTAGATATACGAGAATGTATAAAAGAAACTGAAGAGTGATATTTTTATAATAAATAACCATTTTAACATATGGTGTTTCTAAAAAATATATGAAATGCGATTAAAAAACATTGCGTGAATGAGTAACAAATCGATGGATTTGGAAACGAGTATTGATTTGGAAATGGGATTTCATATTTTAAATGAAATCAAAGCTGAAAATATCAATATGGATTTATAAATGAAATTTATAAATGGAAATTGGTTAAATAACTAAAAAAGAGGTTTATTCCAAGGTTCAGAATATATTATTCTGAAGTTCGGAATGATTAATCGAAGTAAGTATCATTTTGAGGTTAGGACTGTGGTATTCCGAAGTTCGGAATGTAAATTGTGGATTGGAGTATAAATGAAGTTGAAAAAATTGATAACGACAACGAATACTAGTTGTCGATAATGAATGTAAAATGGGATTTTTGTATGCAGTTAAAGGTGTGAAAATGAAAACGAATGGCAAGTTGTTGTAATTAATTTATAAAAGATTTTGTGAATGGGAATTTAATATTTTGGAAGTGGAATTGAATTAGTGAATAACGTTAGTGGTTTGTAAATGTGTTTTCTGACATTTATTACAAATGAGATGAACTATTTTAGACATAAGATTATATAAAGGATTATTATATATGTTTTTAGGCAACTAAAGCGACTCGGCTTTTTGCTCGGTTTTCACTGGTAATTAAACCAACTTAAACCGTTCATAAAGACGGATTGTTAGGGGCACTTACACATTTGCACAAAATAAAAACAACTTTTCCATTATCATTAAAATAATATTACATTAGAGTAACAAGAGGTACATCAGAGTACATCGATTACACAGCGGAAAAGATACTAAACTCAGCGGAAGAATGCGAATGCCCTATGTCATAATAGCTTCAGCTAAAACCAGAATCCTGCTCCAACTAACTCTAAGGCTAAATCTGCAAACCAAACTACTAGGCTGCCTATGTAAAAATTATGGGCACCTAGAGTTTAGGTGAGGGAACAATAAACTCTAGGTCAGTCGTGGGACTAGTGTGAGTACTCAAAACCATTGTTTTTAGGGTTTATTTTAAAGTTGGGTAAATCACCGGACAACGCTGCTAATGCGGAACGGGTTTACTCCATGTGGATACCAATGCATAGAAATCCGCAATGACTTTTTGAAAAATGAAGCTATCATAAGCTCGTCACATATCACACAATGCAAGCGCACACCAGATGGGCGAGTTTTGCCTTATGATAACCAAAATTGCATTCATACGTGAAAATCCTCTTTTACTATTATATATAGTGTGAAAAACCTTTTCGCAAATAAATATATTAATCCAAGCCAGCATAATGCCCCATCTCATTATACTGACAATCCTGCCGATAACCAGCAGGCTATACAATCAAAACCGTACGGGCTCGTAGTGGAGATTGGGTTATGAACATGATGGTTCCTGGTACGAAAGATCATTCGTGGGCTCACAAACTGTCTTGCGTGCATCATCCCAGTACTCGCGGATAACGTCCAGACTCGGACTCCGTTATACTAACCCACCATACATGAATCAGAGTACCCAACAAATAGTGTCCTAGACTGGGGACTTCGCAGTACCCTTTCATCATCACATCCCGGTGCACAGAACATACGAAACGAACATGAAAATCTGACCACCAGTTTACCGTCAATCCGGGGTGTGGGGTTCGTCGAGGTCGTGATATACACAAAGCTATGCTTAAATAAGCCATGCTTTGATCATTCATAGCTCATCTCACAACTTAAGTATGCTACATTGTCCATTCACTACGCATCACTAATTTTCATCAATATATAACCCCTAAGCTCATACGTCTTAGAGAAGGGAGTTAATCAAGAGAATAAATTCTCCGCCACCAAGCAGATATATATTTAACAAAGATCAGTGATACGCAATCAATTACAATGTCAGACACACAATCCATACAAGTTCGTTCTGGGTCTGAACGAAACCACAATCCGTAATTCCTTCACATACATTCGGGCTTCTTTCCACTTAACTGATATAAAATCCATCTGCAAATGGGAGCGACTCATTCGAGACATTCAGCAAGTCGTCCTTACGACATGAAGGGTCCTGGTCTTCAATGTCGTCTCCAATGTCTTCAATTGCTCCACAACGTCGTGTTATTACTTGGAATGGTTTTCAGACATACATCCAATCCCGGTCTTTCCAATAATAGGCGCAATTTCAAAAAAAAAAACTCAATTATAGAACACACAGGCTTTCTACCAAATCTCCTTCCATTTTGGATTTTGTCAAAATTAAACTTCTTTAAACTCATTCTCAAATTATTACAAAATCTGTATTTAACCTTTCTCTTTTAAAACACATCCCTTAAATCAAAGATGATTTAGCCTTAAAGCCTTAATTAATTTTCCGTTTGATAACTCGTTATCAAAATCTAGTTTCCTTTGAAAATCCTTAATCCACATTTCAACCATAGTTTCCAATTAAATTGATTTTCCAACATTCCATTCTTTAATCTTAACTAAAAGATTATACTTTCTCTCCAATTCCTCACTTTTAATTTCCTCAAATCAAAGATCTGATTAAATCCTCAAATTACGATATGAATTTCCATAACTCAATCTCGTGGGGTTTCAAGAATGATATCATTGAAGATATGATTCACGACAAAACCCAATTCAATTGATATTGAACATAAGTTACACAGAAATTGTATCTACTTATATTCGATATCAATTCTCATAATCAACGAATACTATAAGTGGAGTAACGATATAATAATATCTTCCAAATCCCTCAAATAGTATACGTTTACACCATAGAATTTCATATCAAATATCTGAAGATAATTTCTATCCAACTTATCCCAGTCAACTTAGGAAACTCGTATCTTAATTAAAACATTTATCCAACTCTTTGACATTAGATTTAGATAGAAATACCATCAACTTATACTTAATATAAATCTCGATATCCAACTCACACTATTAGCGGAATAATGGTGAACTACCTTTTAAATTCCTTAAATAGTAAGAATCATCATCTGTCGGATTAATATCAAACATCCGAAGATTTATCTCCAACCATATCCAATTATTTAAAATTGAAAACCCATATTAATATAAATTTAAATTCCATATAAAATATTTCTAATACTTTTAAGCTTTTGAAAATATTCCACAAATCATAACTTATAGTTTGGAAAATTTTTTGCGGTTTAAAACTTCAAAATAGATTGTTTTCGAAGGAAGCGTTACAATAGCATTTCAAAAGAGTTAAAAAAAGCATTACAAAAGAGTTATCTTAACTATTTTGATTAAAATATCGTTTATCTTAGCCAAAACTTAAACTTTACAATTCAAAACACCTTTTCATAATTTGTAATAATTTTACAATTTTTTTCCATATTTTTAAAACATTTAAAAATAGTTATTTATAATTATGGTCAACAATTGTTCTTACATCGATCTTTTCCAAAACGGTTTCAAACATAACTTGAAAATTATAACTCGAATTTAAAATCTGTTTTCAGTCATTTGAAAGTTCTTGTTAATGGAAATCAAAAGTTTTTCATTTTATGGAAATCCGATTTAGATTGCAAAAGTTATAAGCGTTTAAATTTTGCATCTAAAATACGTAAATTGCCGTTATGCGATAAGCTCTATTTTGACCATAATGACCATTATTCTACGATACTTAAAATATCTTAGAAAACCATTATATCCTTATATTACCCTTTTAAAATCGTTTAAATTTTCTTTCCAAATTATTTTGGATTTAAAATTTAACTTTCATAAATTCGAATTCATTTCTAAATTCAAATAACTTCAAACTAACCTTCCCATTCGTCGGACCAGTTAGGGATAGCCAGGGAGAGCAGGAAACTTCATTTCCAAACCCAAGCCTAAACACTATCCTCTCTGTCATCCTAGAATGTTCCGGTATTTATTTATTCATTTAAAGGACTTTAACAATATATATGAATTCATACATATGGTCTTTTCCAATTATTAACCTTCAATTTCAATAATGATATTGCTTTTAATTATGAAGGAGATTTGTCGATCACCAATGTGATGCCATAATTGTTGTGTCATAGCGTGTGCAAAACAACATCAACAACCATTTAAACATCCATAGCTACCATCATCAACATGATTCAATAAATCATAATTGTGCACAAGCATTATAACACTAACGCTTAATAGTGTGTGTTCTAAACTTCGCATCCATCATCCAGCACAACAAATATCAATCGTCATTAACCAATAATAATTCAACACTATATTTAAATTAGTCTGGCTACTAATTAAATATATAAACCGTGGTTAAAGAGTTTTCACCTAACAGCTTTCAAAATCTTTACGGTAGGCGAGCCTAGCTGAACGAACCCTCAGACGGTGTTTCCGCGCACCATCTTCTTTTCCAATATATATATATATATATTAATCTTTATAAGAGAAGGAGGACGAACTTTGGCAAGGTGGTGGTGGTGGTGAGGGAAGCCGAGTTTTTAAGGAGGCAGGAGGAAAAAGGCTAAGCCAAAATGGTGAAAGGAAGAGGAGGGCTGAATGGCTTAGGAAGCCATGGATAAGAAGGGGAGAAGGATGAAAGAAAATGGAAGAAATGAGAAATGGAGAAGGATGGTGGAAAGAGAGGGTTAAGGTGGGTTTATATAGGAAACTTAAAGGTATAAGGAGCTTACACCTCATAGGACACTTGTCCTTTCCTTATGTTTTTGATTCATGCATGTTAACACATATTCCTTAAGTGAATAAGGTGGTGATACCTCTTTAGGACACATGTTACATTCATATTAAGTCATTTTGCGACATTATTTCTAACACTTATTTTGTGTTACTAAATTGAAACACTTATTTAAGTCACAAATTTTAAACACTTATTTATGTTGCTATGTTATTATATTTGTGTTCACAAAATTTGATTCAACAAAATATAATGACAACTCGTAATGACAAAAGTCCTATTTTGACAAAATATATTATCACATCTTACTTATCATATCTTTGCAATTATATTGAAATTTATATCTATCATTTAGCTTGTCAAAATTACCATATATATTTATGTCAAATTCAAATTCAAATTTAAATTCAAATTAAGTAATGAATATTCCAATTTTAAATTGGTTCAAAATACTGGATCGTTACAGCAACGAATATGGGGTCGAGTATGAGTTAAAGAGAACGTGATAAGTAAAATGTTTTGGAAATTAAATCTGTAACTTTGTTACAGATGATAAGTTAAATTATTTTGATAAACATCAGTATAAGAATTTGAAAAGGATAACAATATAAAAATCGTATAAGATATAAGTATAGGATTTGTAAAAGCTTCGTTTTAAACAAATAAATTCCAGTTGTCAAAATAAGTTGTAATATAATAATAAAGAAATATTAAGGAATTTTTATAAGGATTCTATTTCTAATAGAATCAAAGCTCATATGATATTGTAAATGATTATCGAAAGAATTTTATAAGGATTTGCTTAATAATTAGTTAAGCAAACGTGGTCGAGATTCTATATAGGTTTTTAAAAGGAACGTGTGGTTAATAAACTTCTATGTATTCTGAAGATATGAATGTTGTAGGTCAAGGTCTGAGAGGTAAATAAAATACCCCAAATTGGATGACTCCATGATTATCTAAGGATAGTTTTAGTTTAGAAAAAAAAAGTAGTTGAGAGAAACATAAGTTATTATTTCAGTAAATGATATTATAAACTGCTATCGAAAGTTTACAAGATGAATAAAATGAATTTAGAGGGTATTCTTATTTTATAATAAGAAGTAAAAGCGATGTTTCAAATATTGGAAAATTTTAAAGTATAAAATTAACAGACGGTTCATTAAGGAAGCTAAATGATACCTAGTAGTGAATCAGTGAATACATGTTTATATGGATGAATGGTTGTTTATTTGATAGTTAAATAACCGACTATCAAATTTGGCCCATACGATTATTGGTATGGGAATATGGGAAGACCGGGATGAATTTATATTCGAAAACCATTCCATCCAGCAAATACGAACACGTTGAAGATGTTGATTCAAGATAGAGCTATTGAAGACTGTGGATCTTCATACGTGAAAGGATTACTTAAAATCTCTGACTTGCAAGCAGAGATATACTGTGATTCTATCGTGGTTGGAATCCATGGATTGCAAGGACTTTTCGCTGTTGATTCTCAGGGTGATTCCTAGAATGCAGTAGGAGAGTACCTTCGATTCATCCTGTTCTTGGGTGACGTGTATGGATGGATGTCTGACGGAGTATTTCTAGAAAGGTCACGTACATTGATTTCTTTAACCGTACCAAGAGTGGAAGCGGAGAAGGAAACTTCTTTTAGCTAACACGTAAAGTATTGTTATGGATGTCAATTAGTGATTTTGATGGATCTGACGATGTGGCATTCGAAGTTAATGTGATGTGCTGATAAAGCGTAGCCTCAAGCCTCATCAACTGGGAAATGACAAAAATCGGGCAAATAGCATGACTATGTGGGTCGCCCTCATTAGGGTGTATAATCACCTATCAAGAGAAAATCCATTTCCTTCTTTAATCTATCTTGATGTTGTCCCTTTTCAGGAAATGGTGGTTTGAGCCCAACCGTTGGTGATATACATTCGATACACTCAAGCAAAATGAGTCGTCAGTCATGTATGGGCCGGGTTACAAGATGTTCTTGTTGAACCCAGTGTATTCCCCTCTAGAGATACACTATCGACAGGTGGTTCCACAACTTGTCATAATCGGAATCCAATCTCCAATAAGCGCCCATGGTTTTGTTTGTATACTATATATGTGGAGTGTGAGATGCAAGCGTTCTACTAGATTGATATTTATTTGTATTTATACATTATTATAATATCAGAATAATATGGTTTTCAAGATATTTTGGGTTATCGTAAGGTAAAAGCCGTCCATATTTATGTGTGGATTTGGTCTTACGATTATCCTTTTCTTTCGAAAAGATTTTGACTTTAAAATCAAGTAGTGTGATACGAGTAAACTTAGTGTGTTTTTCTCACTCTAATTTACCAGACTGACCCGGTGTTTGTAATGCTCGGGTGAACCCGGGGTTGTACAGGTTTATATTTGGATGCTGCGAATTTCAGAAGGTAAGCTAGAGGAGTTCAGACATATGTTATATATTAATGTGTATTCCGCTGTGTGTTGTATATGAGGACAGGTTATTATAACCGTCCAGCTGTGTTGATGTACTCTGATGATTGTAAGTATTTTTAAAAGCTCTTAGTAAAGATTTATTTCCATATTCTATTCTATTCCGCTGCGATGTGAGACTCTATGTTTCTTATTTCTTCTATTCTAATAGTTCTTTCTTTCTCATCTCATCCTCTAATATTCTTTATAATAATTATCTATTGGTTTCGATACTTGAGTTCTAGCAAGTAATACGGGATTTGTGTATTATTGTCGGAATTCGGGTGTCGAATTTCCCCGGGTCGTTACATAAACCTTCATAGACGAAGTGAATTTGCACATAATTTCTAACTATGCATACATATCTTTTCTGATTGGGAAATAGGTGAAAAATCATGCATATGACAAACATGAAACTGCTTAAGAAATGAATACTATCATGTATATGTAAGCATCCTTATGAAACCATTTCCATAAACCGCTGTATATCTTATTAAAAAGCTAGCAGTATCATGTTTAATTGTTCACAACCACGCTTCATTAGGAGCTAAAGTTTTGTGTTATTAATTTGATTAACAACCTAATAGATGCTCAAAGAACATTTCAGTAAATTAACATAAAAAAGAACCACAAAATAACACCACCAACCAAACAAAATGATGTACACGTTCTTTTAGTATGATATATGAACTATGAAGTCACTACAAATAACACCATTTACAAATCTAGGTTCAATAGTATACAACTTCAAACTGAAAAAAATGTGGATTCATTGACAAATAACAGACAATAGTTGTTAATCACCTAACACCAATTATACTCATAGTGATAACAATTTCCGTTTCTTGGTAGGCTAATTGATAGCGATAGTCAAAAAAGCAACAGAAACGTACATGAGAAACACAGGATAAAAATCTAGCACCTTTCTTCTTGGATTGACTGTCGTTTGATGACGGGGAAGACAGAAGTAGGTGCGTTTGAAGTTGGAGTCGAGGACTTGTTGGAAGAAGTGGAGGACGCAGAGAGGGTTTGAGTGGAAGAAGTAGGTGTAACAACCCAGAAAATCTGAACCAATTTAAAAATTTTAATTTGGCTATTTTAGTGGATTTTTAATATCTAAAATAAATTATTTTAAATAATAATGACAAAAAGTCTATTTGAATCGATGTTGGAAAATAAATATATTTATTTTAGTTATAAAACAAGGCCTGAAAGGGCGCCACAGTTTGAAAATTTGAATTCAAACTTTTAATGACTGTACAGGATGCAAAATAAAACAGATTTTAGTGAAACCAAAAATATTTAAATCTGTTTATGAATATCTTTCTAAGAATCTGAAAAATCGAAATTTCATAGCGGGAATCAAAAATTATAGCTAAAAGAATTTTCAGAAAGGTCGCTATGGAGTTAATATAGCCCGTGAAAATGGAATTTTGCAAATGACCTCCGTTTTTTACGAAACCACTTTTGTTGGATCCAGGATGCCAAATTATTTATAGGTTTCGAATTCCATAATTTTTGTAGTTAATATGTGAGCGTGGCAAAGGAAAATGTGTTTGGTTAATATCAGTCAATTTGGATCGACCAGAAAATGACCATTATTCAAATGGTCTCCAAATTCGACGAAATCGGTTTTGTTGGGACCGTATCGTCAAAACATAGCCAGATTATTTTTTTTGGAATTTTTGGGGTTTGTATGTGGCCCTGGCAAATTGAATTGTACGTTCAAATCAAATATTGAATGTTATATATTTTAGTTGAATGGGCCTACGAAACATATCCCATTGTGTTCGGAATGAGGGTATTTAGCTAGGGATGATAGTCGTTGGGTTTGAATCAGAGTTCGTTTGTAAAAAGGGGGTATTTTTGGAAATAAATATTTAAATATAATATTGGCCAATCATATTTCAGCCCCACTTTCTCTCTCCCCGATTATTACCCTAGGCAACGGCGGAAGTGGTGCAGGACTTCCCGGCTTGATTTCTCCTTCCACACACAAAATCAGACCTCCCTCCAGTTGAGAATTTTATAGAGGACATCCCCAACTTCAAATCCATATAAAGATTGGATTTTTTTATTGCGTTTTGAGGCCGGATCGACCTCCTGAAGTCGACGACTTTGATGCCACCGTGCTCCGTCCTCCGGCTATCAATTTGTGCAACTCCACCAGGTTCCGGCGTGCGACTCCTAGCTGTACGTTGTAGCGAAGATTGATTTTCATCTCGTGCTTCCATTTGTGCGAAATTTCAGACCCTAGTTTTGAATTAAACTAGAGAGGTATCGGCCTTGTTTATTTTAAACTGTTTTAACACCTTAAAATCGTCGTGAATTATGATTAACTTCTAAAAATTATATCTTTTTGCTATGTTGTTGAAATCCAGTGAAACAAGAGACATTGGACTCGTGGCAACGTCTTCTACATTCTAGAAGAGACCGATATTTTTCTGAGCAATCTACAATTTTTGGAGGAGTGCAACCCAATGTGAGATTTCTGAATTATAAACGATATGGAATGATGATGTATAAATTATACGATCGATTTATGAGTTGTATAAGCGTTGTACACCTCATGTATAAGCATTGTATAAGTTGTATATGCGATGTATAAGTTATATATGCATTGTAAAAATCATATATGCGTTGAATGGAATTGAAATGAATTGAAATGAGATCGAAATATATTTATATACGTATATATATATATATATGTACACTCCCCTCGTCCACAGACCATGGACGATATATATTGGTTATGATTGTTTGGATTTGGTTGATGTGAAATTTGGTTGATAAATACGAATGGTTGAAATGATTGATTGTGGTTAAAATCCCAATAGGATTAGTATATGGGAAAATTCGTCTGCGTACGAAAGAGTTATTGAAATCCCCATTGTCAAAAGCTGCGAGGCTTTAAGGTAGAGTGAGGAGCCGTACTAGGGACGGTGCCGGTTTTAACTACCCTGCCGTTATGCTGCCGAAATTTTCTGAAATATTCCTGTGTTTGATTTATATTCATGTATAGAAATATATTCATGTGTTGGAAAATATTCATTTTTGAAGTAAAATGGCTTGAACGATAAAAATAACATTTTTATTGAATGTATGAAATAAAAAAAATGGTTTGAACGATAAAAAATAACATTTTGTCGAATTTATGAAATAATAAAAATGGTTTGAATGATAAAAATAACATTTTTATAGAATGTATTTGAGCGATAAAAATAATATTTTTATTGTATGTATGAAGTATATAAAATAATCGTGTTTGAAATAAATTGTTTTGACAATAAAAATCGCATTTTTATAATATATATGAATCGCTAAAAATATTCATTTTTGATATAAATTGCTTTAACAATAAAAATCACATTTTTATCATTTATATGAAGTATATAAAATAGTTGTGTTTGAAAAAAATTGTTTTGACAATAAAAATCACATTTTTACTATATATATGAATTGTTAAAAATAGTCATATATTGAAATAAATATCTATTAGATAAAAATATCATTTTTGGTACCTATATGAGTTGAAATGGTTTTTGAAATCGAAGAATGGACTATATTTTTATACATATATATAAATATAATTAAAATAAATCGAAAAACAAAGCCGTTGTTCGTATTTTGAAACTGTGATTTCAAACGATTATCGCGGGAGATCCGACCGTCGGATTTTCCCAAAACCAAAACCGTTGTTTGGAAATACCTTTCCAACAACACTAACTTTGCAAAGATCCAATGGTTGGATTGTCTAGAATGTTTAATTCAAATCTGAATGAAAACAGATCCAATGGTTGAATCGAAAAACAAAGCCGTTGTTCGTATTTTGAAATCGTAACTTTAAACGATTGTACCAGGAGATCTGACCGTCGGATTTTCCCAAAACTGGAACCATTTGTTCCGCTTTGAAAAGATCTTTCTAATGGTATAAAATTTGTGAAGATCCAACAGTTAGATTCTCAGATATGTGTAAATTAAATTTGGAGAAAAACAGCGCCATGGCCTGAAGCGTCGTTTGAATAAATTGGCTATATTTAAATAAATAAAAATAGCGATAAATCGTTATAATATATTATAAAGGATATGGAATGGAAATAAACTGAATTTACTCGGTTTATAGGATATTTGATGGTTGAATGTGTTTGACGTGAAAATTACATTAATAAGCTAAATTATGGATGTCAGATAATTTAACCATTGAAATGAATTGATATATTTCTGTTTTGCTATTATTTGTTTATGTGTTATATTCCAAAGATTACCCTTGCCACCGTGGAACGGGGTTTGGGGTCGTCACAGTAGTGAATGAAAATTGGGGAATGGAATTGGAAATTTGGGGGTGAAAATGAATAGATCTAAGAAGTTGAGAAAGAGGAATGGAATGAGTAACGTAAGTTGACTTCCTATTGGTGGTGGAGGATTTTAACGGAATAGTGAGGTGTCAACTACAGATGTTGTTTTTAAAAGGTGAATTGACGGATACATATGCATCATTTTATAGATGCAGATTGATGACGTAGCGAATTAAACTTATAAGTTTATAACAATAGCTACTACAACACAATTTGATATTTATTGTAACAACCCGAAAATCTGGGTCAGTTTAAAATTTTTATTTAGGCAATTTTAGCGAATTTTGAACATTTAAAATAGATTATTTTAAATAATATAGACGAGAAATTTATTTTGAATGGAATTCGAACGTATATACGTTGTCGTTAGAATATAAATAATTATATATAATTATAAATAGAATTGAAAATGGCACGGTAGTTCGATTTCAAACTTCAATTGAACGTACCGGGTGCAAAATAAACCGGATTTTAGTGAAACCAAAAATAATAGAATCTATTTGATAATATCTTTCCAACGAATCAGAAAAATCAAGATTTCATAGCGGGAATCAAAAGATATGTCCAGTTGAAAATTCTGAATAGTCGCTATGGAATTCAGGCCCTTAAAGATGGAAATTTTGCAAACGACCTCGAATTTCGACGAAACCACTTTTTTTGGATCCGGGATGTAAAGTTATTGCTAGATTCCAAATTTCATAATTTTTCGAATCAATATGTTAGCGTGGCAAAGGAAAACGTGTTTGACCAGTTTCAGTTGATTTTAATCGACTGGAAAATGGCCATTTTTCCAACGGTCTCAGAATTCGACGAAACTAGTTTTGTTAGGACCGTATCATCAATACGAAGCTAAAAAATATTTTTCGGGAATTTTTAAAGTTAGTATGTGGCCCCGGTAAATTGAAATGCGCGTTCAAATTCAATATATAGAAGTATATGTTGATTTTGACGAAAACTGATTGTAACAGCCAAATCAGCTTACGATACATATCCCATTGTGTTCGGAATGGGGGTAATTAGCTATGGACGACAGGCGGTGGGCCTCGTTTTGAGGTCGAAAATAAAAGTTGGTTTTTGGTGGAAAATAAAATAATTAAAAAAAACCCTCTCCTTAACCGTTCAGGCCCCCCCGATTAAATCAGAATTCGAAATTTAAAAAAAAAAAGAAGAAGAAGAAAGGGGATCGACGGGGGGATCCGCCCCATCCCATCGCCAACGCCCCCCCTGATGAGCCGCCGCCGCCCTAGGTGGGGCGCCACCACCTACCACCGCCTCCCTCTCTTCTACTTCCCCCTCCTTCTCACTTCCTGTCGCGAAGACCCCCAAACCCCGCTGCCAAACACCGCCTCACCCCTGCCCCACCTTCGCCGTCGCCCCCCACTTCCGCTCCACCTTCTCCTTCTTCCAGTCCTCCCCTCGAACCCAAAACCCCTCCGCCTCCTCCAGTGGTCCAGCGCAGCCAACCCCCTCCTTGCTCGATTCAAACAACGAAACCCCTCTTCAATTTCAAAGGTGAATTTTATTTTAAATCAGTTTTATTTGTTTTAGTTGTAATTACCATAGTGTGTTAAGTAAAAATTGTATTTTTATATATGAAAAAGAAATAATTTTTATATAGAAGTTAGAAGGGTAAAAATATGATTTTTATATAGTAGCGAATATAAAGATTTGATTTTTTTATATTATAAAGATATTAAAAATGTTATTTTTATAGTAATAAAATAGAAAAGGTTAGATTTTTAAAATAGAAAAGATTAGATTTTTGAAATTTGAAAAGGCGAAATCTTTATATTTGAAAAGGCAAAATCTTGATATAGAGAATAGGGTGATAAAATATAATCTTTATTATATGAACACCGTTGAATAAAAATAGAAATTTTATCTATATAGTAGCGATGTAAAAATAGAATTTTTATCTATATAGTAGCGATGTAAAAATTCGATTTTTATATATTGAATAGAAAAGTAAAAATTCGATTTTTATATATTGAATAGCAAAGTAAAAATTCGATTTTTATATATTGAATTGCGAAGTAAAAATTCGATTTTTATATATGTAGTGGCTACGGGCAACGAAAGTGACGAAAGGCGAGAACGACGAAGATTTCTACATTAGAAGTGTCATGGAGTTGGGATAGCTTTGGTGAGAACTTCTCACTTTAAATTTTCTTTTCTAGTTATATATATATACTAGGATGCAGACGGTGTTTAGTAGCACCCGACACCATCGTCCACAGACTATGGACTTGTTTGTTTGGTTGTGTAGTTGGTTAGATTATTTGATTTGAATTTGATTGTTTGGTGAAATGGAATGGATTTGATTGATATATGTATGGCGTGGGCCATTACTAGACCGGGGATAAGGCTAGGCCTTGTCCCGTTTCTAGTATCGTGCCGTTATGCCGCCGAAATTTTCTAAAATAAATTAGAAAAATAAAAACATCATTTTTATTTTGTAAATGAACTGAATAGAAATTCATGTGTTAAAATAAAATAATTTGGTCGTTAAAAATATAATTTTTAACGTGAATGTGAATAAATAAATATTCATTTACAAACCGGACGGTTTGTTTATGTACACCTATTTGAATGACATTGATTGGGACGATAAATTTTACACATCGCCCAACTGCACAAATAAAATCTGTGTTTGATTGTTTGAAACCCCACACGGGTATTGGGATAAAATACGGCATACACTAATCCCAATAATTAGTTGTATGTCGATCGATTGATTGACAGGCTGTTATAAGCGTTAGATATCTATATTTGATGCTTATACAGTGTAGTGCACTCTGGATGATGGTTGATTATGTATCGTTGCTATTATATACATGTGTTGAACGGAACCCATATAATTAACTTTATATGGTAATTAGTTGGGCCTCATTCCAATTTAGAAAATAAAGAATATTATAAAATAAAGGTTCATGTGTTGACCGTACTCATCCTTTGAGATTAGTCATGTGTTGAACGAAATATTTTAACAATAAAATTTACATCTTTATCATTATAAAATAAAGGTTCATGTGTTGACCGTACTCATCTTTTGATATAAGTCATGTGTTGAACGAAATATTTTAACAATAAAATTTACATCTTTATCATTATAAAATAAAGGTTCATGTGTTGACCGTACTCATCCTTTGAGATTAGTCATGTGTTGAACGAAATATTTTAACAATAAAATTTACATCTTTATCATTATAAAATAAAGGTTCATGTGTTGACCATACTCATTCTTTGAGATTAGTCATGTGTTGAACGAAATATTTTAACAATAAAATTTACATCTTTATCATTATAAAATAAAGGTTCATGTGTTGACCGTACTCATCCTTTGAGATTAGTCATGTGTTGAATGAAATATTTTAACAATAAAATTTACATCTTTATCATTATAAAATAAAGGTTCATGTGTTGACCGTACTCATCCTTTGAGATTAGTCATGTGTTGAACGAAATATTTTAACAATAAAATTTACATCTTTATCATTATAAAATAAAGGTTCATGTATTGACCGTACACATCCTTTGAGATTAGTCATGTGTTGAACGAAATATTTTAACAATAAAATTTACAACTTTATTAGATATAAAATTAGAAACCAACTGGAAAATAGATAAGATGAGTGGTCTCTTGGATATTGTTCTGATGTTGGTTTCGGCGTTCGGGGTTAATATTTAGGGAATCGTTCTCTTACTAGTTTACGGTTGGAGTCTGATTTAAATCAAACGATAGATACCATAATTTTTATAAAATATATTAAATAACAAAAATAGTCACACGTGGACAGTACTCATTCGTTAAGATTAGTCATGTGTTGACAAAAATATAGATTCACGTATTGAATAGAATAAATATTCATTTGTTGAATAGAATAACGGAATTATTGAAATATATAAAGCCGTGTTGATTAGAGATGCGCTATTTTGACGCGAACGATATTTATATCGATTATATTCGTTTTTATAATTTGAATTGAATAGAAAACGAATTTGAATTGAATTGAATAGAAAACGAATTTGAATTGAATTGAATAGAAAACAAATTTGAATTGAATTGAATAGAAAACGAATTTGAATTGAATCGAATAGGAAACGAATTTGAAATAGAATTGAAATCGATTTGACTTTGAAATGAATGTTGAAATTGTTTTTAAAACAAATTTGAAACGATTTATAAAATTCGTTTTAAAAGGGGAAATCGATGAAATATATATTATATATATAATATAATGGCCTGAATAGAATGCGCCGCGCCGCGGCAGTTCGTGAATTTCGACCATTGATTTCGAACGGACATTACGGGAGATTCGACCGTCGGATTCTCCTAAAACTGGAACCGTTGGGTTCGTATCGGAAAAAGCTTTCTAAAGAATATTAGAAATTTGAAATCTAATGGTTGGATTTGGAGATACGTCCAAATCAAATTTGGAAAAGGTCGCTGTAAGTGCAGTTCGATGGCCGTTGATGGAAATCGGCTGTACGTGCCTTGATAAAATTATTAAAAATAGTAATAATTTGTGTAAAATCATAAGAAATGATTTGGGAAAAATTGGGATGAAAAACTCCATATTTGAAAAGATAAAAATAGATTTTTATCGAAATGAACTAGTTTTGAACTAAAATTAAACCCGTTTATTTTTAAATAAATAAATTGGATTTTAAATGGGTTTTAAATAGAATTGATTCATGGGTTTATCGTGAAGGGTGTTTTAAATAACACTTTTTCTTTAACCCAATAATAAATAGAATGTGATTTGGGTTTATCGTGAACTATGTTTTAAATTACATTAGTTCTTTAACCCAGTAAAAGGAGTTTTAATGAATCTTGTAATGACCCGAAAATCCGGTAGAATTTGAGCTGACCAAAAACACAAGTCCAACCCCAAATATCACGAAAATTCGAACCATTAATAGAAAGAAGTTAGAGGGTGAGGATAGATAAGATAGAAACTTAGAATAGAAGAAGAAGAAGAACACAACATCAGAGTAACACGAATCTCACAGCGGAACGAATAACATATAATATATATAACATAACTTGAAATATACATCTGTACTTGAATATAAATCAATATCAAAGTACATCACTTACAACACAGCAGAAATAACTATAGCTATATGATCCTGAAGCCTCCTGCTCCAAGCTCTTCCAGTATATCTGTAAATTCCCGACTACTTGACTGCCCGTACAAATTTAGGCACCCAAGAGTTTAGGGAAAACAACAAAGTAAACTCCGGGTCAGTCATGGGACTGGTATGAGTAAACAGTTTAAAACAGTTTCAGAAAACTAAATGATATCTCATAAGACCACGCCGTATAACACGGAACGGGTTTTTCCCTTATGAGAATCCAAACACTTGATTTATCTTTATATCAAAACTCTTTTGATATTATAATAATGTCTAAATCAAGTAAATAACAGTCTAGTGGAACGTTTGCATCTCACGTTCCACATATATATACAATCAAAACCGCAAGCACGTATTGGGTAATGGATTTCCAACTATGACAAGGTATGGAATCACATTCCGCTGGTATATCTCTAGAGGAGAATACATCGAGTTCAACAAGAACATCTTGCAACTCAGCCACACATGACCGACCACTCATTTCGCTTGAGTGTATCGAATGTATATCACCAACGATTGGGATCAGCAACCGTTTCCCGAATGGGTCAGCATCGACAATAGATTTTTAGAAGTAAATGAAACTCTAGATCAGGTGATTATACACCCTAATAGGTGCGACCTACATAGCCATGCTGCTTGCCCGATTTCTGTCATTTACCGGTTGATGAGGCTAGAAGCTACGCTTTATCATCACACCAGATTCACTTCGAATGTCACATCGTCAAATCCATCAAATCACCAATTGACGTCCTCAACAGTACATTACGTGTCAGCTAAAAGAAGTTTCCTCCTCCGCTTCCACTCTTGGTACAGTTGAAGAAATCAATGTACGCGACCTTTCTGGAAATACTCTGTCAGACATTCATCCATACAAGTCACCCAGGAACAGGATGAACTGAAGGCACTATTTCTATTAACAGAAAAAGTCCTTGCACTCTACTCCGTCTTCGATTATCTTTATATAATCTGATTCGCACGCTACTGCCGATATGGAGTGGTTCTTCGGATAATAATCCAACCGGTCTCTCCATATTGACAACGATGGTCAAAACTTCGATAGTCTGTGATTTAACTATCGAATAAAAACAAGTGTTTCGATAGTCGATGATTTAACTATCGAATAAAACAAGTGTTCATCCAAACATCCAACGATTAGTGAGCCTTTAATTAATTTTCCATTAATTAAATCTCTTCTCTATTTATTTATCAATATTTGTTAACCAAATATTTTCAATAACCATATTGGCCTTATACGTTCTTTGGAAAACATTTCCATATATCGCCTTCCTTAAATTTCTAGCTTTAGAAATATTCATTTTTCTATTTCCAAGCTTTGCACATATTTGGGTTAAAACAGATGTTGTGTAAAACATCGTTACGACAACCCAAATACAGTATTTAACGAATTCTTATTCCACATTGATCTTCGAGCCTGAATCTTGCTACTTATCGGTATATCATGAAATCAACCAAGTTGGGGTATAATTACCTCTCATACCTTGACTGAATAACATTTAACGTCAAAACAGACAAGACTACTTACTCGAATAACCAATACCATACAACTGATTATTCACTTTTAAACACATATACATTTTCTCTTTCTATTCTTACTAGATTTTATTCTTATACTTCCTTTTTGATTATACTATTCTATTTCTAAGTTCGTTTTCTTATCGACTTCTATACATTTTGATATGTAAATTTCTAACTATCAAATTATCTTAAAAATATTCTATCTCCTTAAATTCCCGGAAAAATTCGCCATAACCTCCTTTGTACCGGGAGCATCGGGAAATTTCAAATAGCTTTCCCGGTCCTTCTTATCTCAAAAGAAAAAGAAAAAAACCAAGCGGCTTGCCGATACAGCGCATAAAATCTCATATGGAAATTAAATACGTACCTTTTTGTCGGGCATTCTATTTATTTCACTTCTATACTTTATTCCAAACCTGTCTCCTGTATATTTATGCCTGTCCAATCTATTTTAACTATACCAATCGTTTTAACTCAATTTGTTAATTAAATCTGTTATTTAACTTTTTAGTCTATTTCACCTTCATATTTGAACATGACATGTTCAAATATATTTTTACTGCATATTAACAAATTCTAATTATACTCATACTCTCGTTTCCTTATCGACTTCTTATTCAAATTCCAATTCAATTCTATTTGAATTCTCTTTATTTAAACTTCATTTGAATTCTATATTCAAATTCTATAGTTTAAAGTCCATTTGAATTCTATATTCAAATTCTATAGTTTAAAGTCCATTTGAATTCTATTTTCAAATTCTATTCATTTCCTTATATTCAAGGTCCATTTGAATTCTCTGCATTATTTATAAACAACGTTTATAACTTCAATTCAAATCCCACCTTTCCATTTATAAACAACGTTTATAAATTCAATTCAAATCCCATATTTTTCATTTAAAAACAACTTTATAAATTCGATTACTTGTTTTATATACCTTCAAAACAAGTTAATATTTTCTATAGTTTTATTAAAAATTCAAATTCTATTTATAAAAATAGAATTTCCTTTTTAAATATCAAATACCCTTTCCGATATTTTTATGAATCAATATTCAAGCTCTAGTGGTATTTTCAACAATCAAATCAACCAATTTTCAATCATTTGATTTTTAACACAACATATATGAATATATATGAAATCAAACAAACAACAACAGATAATATATTTTTGAGGAATCCAGTTGGATTCCTCCAACCTGTTTTCCTGCATCCACAGATGTTAGTCAACATAGTAATACCCATCCTGCTTCGAGGCAGGATATCGCGGTATAGAAGGTCATCCACTAATCATAGCGTGGGGCGTATAGGGTAATCATCCGCTATGAAATTGCGGGCATCCGCTAATGATACTGCGGGAATCCAACCAATCAATCAACCCAATATATATATATATATATATATATCCTAAATAACTAATATATATTTTAAAAACAAATCAGACAGCATTCAAACGAGCATAACAATTATTTTTAACGATATAAAAATAATTCTAAACAAACAGGTGAGATTTACTCACCAAAATTGCAGTGTCGAATAATCTGCTTATTCCACATTCATCGGCTACGAATCTTTCCGAATGAATTCGTACCTACGATAAATTGATTTAATTTACTGATTAACATTTATTTAAATAACTATTTAAACAAGCAAATGACTTTCCTATATTTTCTTCTTCCTTCGGTTACTAAACTAAATTTAGCTTAACAAATAATTAAACTAATCTATACTGATATACTAATAAAAATCCTAACCATTATATATTTAATTCTAACCACTATACTAATTAAATTCTTATAAGAAAATATTAACTAACAAATTTTATAATTAATTACCTTGCTAACTTCCTAATTTCTCCTTTCTTTCAGCTGAATATTTCGACTTCCAAGCATCCTGTAACCCTTTTTTTGAAATTGCCGATACCTCAAAGTCACTGTCGAACCCTCTTTCCCATCGCCATCAACCAGTCGAACCCCTCCCCTTTCAACGTTGAATTGCCCTATCGCCCTTCCTGTAAGACCGCGAGACCTCCCCAACATCATCGAATCACCTCATCCTTTGTTTGTTGCTGCTATATCATCAGAACTGACCACACATGATTTTACCACCCAGCCCCAAATCAGTACACTTCTGCTGCCTAAATCGAACTCCTCCTTGTTGCTGCTTTACTGTCGCACTTTTCCCGTTCATCAACTCTATGTTCAACCCTCCAGTTTCCCAAAAATCTCGAGCGCGATGTCGAACCTAAGCGGGCTATCGAACTATTGAATAACTGGATTTTAAATCGCGCCTGCTATCGCCCTTCCATGCCGATCGAATTGATTTTATTTCCATCATTATAAGGACACGGATTGATCTGTTGAAGCTTTTCGGGTTTGTAATTTTTCTGAAAAGGGAAGAGAAGCACGGTATAAGTAGGAGAAGGATTGAAGTTGGTAAGAACAACGTCTGTTTCAAAGGGTACCACGTTTTGTTTTATTCTGTGGGAATGAAGAAGTCCACCAGTTGATTTGCTCCTATGGTTCTGAATGAGGCACGGTGGGTTTTAATTTGTGGTGTTAAGGGAGAGCAGGGGTTTGGTTTTTTTTTTTTGTCCACATAAAGAAAAGAAGGAATTTTCTTTTTGTTTTTAATTATATTTTAATTTAATTAAAACAATATCCTTAAATCAAAATATACCCTGATCCGAACTCCTTTATAAACCCAACAACTGCCAATTCTAGGGCAATACCCCTGTTGCGAACACACTGGGATAGGTCATGAAGTCCAATTCGATCATCCTCAACGGATATTAATTTACATTGATATAACTTAAATTTCAAATCTTTTAAATTCTACGATAATATTATTATCGTTATAAATTCAAATGAAATTTCTCATTAATTAATTGAATTGTATTTAATTCAAATTAAAATTTGAATTCAACTAAATCCATTTTCTTATTCTGATAATTTAATATTTTCAATATTAAATTGAAATTGATTTTTTAATCCATAACTCCCTATAAAAAAATTGATTTATTTACTTAACTCAATATTTAAATCCATATCAAATATTTTAAAAATTTACCCCTAAGAGTCCGGGTCATTACAATCTTCCCCACTTAAAATAATTTCGTCCTCGAAATTGCTAAGGTAGAAAAAGTGCTACAAACCCATTAACTTTTCAAAACTTATTTATGTTGATACTCAACATTTCAAACTTCCTCACGTGACTCTCTTTCGAATAAATCCTTATTCGATAACTCCTCCCTTCGAATAACTATATTCGATAATCTCTCTTTCGAATAACTAGATTCGAAAAACTTTCTTCGAATAAACTATATTCGATTTACTCTATTCAATTTACTCTTATCAATTAACTCTATTGGATTTAACTCTTTTCGATTAACTCCATCGAATAACTAAATTCGATAACTCCTTTAATTCTATCTGAATAACCAATACTCGATTAACTCCTTTTAACTTTATTCGAATAACTAATATTCAATAACTCTATTCGCTTGACTCTAGATCGCCGTGATCACAATGGTTACGCCTGATTCCCTCAGGAAACATCCGACCGCCCTAGGCTATCTGCAGCCCTGCGAATTACACTAGCAGTCATACGAAATGACAACTTATCCTGAGTAACTATGTTTGGCTTACTCTATCTCAATTACTATATTTGATCAACTTTAATTGAATAACTAGCATTCAATTAAATCCTAATTTGATTGACTATGTTCAATTTACTCTATCTGGTTAACTCTTTATTTGAATAACAAATATTCGATAAATTCTAATTGAATAACTAATATTCAATTAACTCTACGGATTAACCCTAACTGATTAACTCTAACTGGTTAATTCTTACTCTAATCGATTTATTCTAACTCTAATCGATTATTTCTAACTCTAATCGACTTCTCCTATTCGAATAACTCCTATTGGATAACGTTTATTCATTTATAAAGATTTACTTTTAGTAACGGTTCTTCACTTTATAAATGTTCTCTTTAATAACATTACTTCACTTATACAAGTGTTGCGTACCCCTTCTATTTAAAACTATCGGTGTTAAAAACCAATATCTCTTCTTTATATAAGTTCAGACTTATATATTCCATTTATCGAATGATAAATATTTAATTTATAAACTGTTATTTATAAATTAATCCTTTCTATTTATCTGTTAAAACAGATTTTCATTTTCTATTCATCTTCTAAATATTCCTTTGATTAAATTCTATTTATTTAACAAATAAATATCTCATCTGTAACATTCTATTTATTTTCTATAAATAAATATTCCCATTTAATCTATTTGTAAATGTTTTACAAATATTCCCTTTTGAATTCTATTTGTAAATGTTTTTACAAATATTTCTCCTTCTATTTGTTTGCACATAACTTCCTTTGTATTTGTGTTACAAATATATTTCCTTTTTAACTCTTTTGGTTTTTCCTTTATTCAAACCCAATTCATATTTCATTCACATTGATTTTACTCAATTTATTCATTTCGATCCATTTAACTTACTTAAGTTAAATTTAATTTCAATCGTTCAAATTCCCATTAACTAGTTGCTAATTAACCATTTTGCCTATTTCACCCTTTTATTTGAATATAACTTGTTCAAATATATGTCAATTTAATCATAAACTAATCTAATTATATTTTCAACTCGAGTTATATATTCGATTTCGAATATAAATTCTCAATCTCTTTCACTTATCAAAAATCCAATTTCGATTCAAATTCCTTTTAACTAATTATTTCCCAATTTAGTTAATTCTATTTAACCATTTAAAAATATGATTTTTGTCTTAAAAATCATTTCACTTACTTCACTGGAGTTCATATTTATTTTATATCTCCAGTCTATATTTTCCTCATGGCCATTCGGATTTTATTTACTTTAAAAATCCTTTTACTTATATATATAAACCATTGTGGTTTTTAATGGTTTCTGGCGCTGCTTTTCTAAAAATTTGATTTTGACATAACTCAAAATCTATACGACGAAATCTAGATTTTTCTCTTTCATTAGAAAACTATTGTTCAACCAGTCCCGATGATTCTTGTTTCAAAGAATTCCGACTTAATTTGAGTCCTGTATACTCGATTGAAGTTCGAGTCGCCAATTTACGAACTACCGCGCTACAGCGAGCTCGTTTTAATTATATTTATAAATATAAACGTTCTAACTTTGTTTATAATAAATTCAATTCCATTCTGATATATTTTTAATATATATCCAATCCATTTCACATAATATTCCCGATCTATTTCCCTTCTAATATTCAAATCCTATATTTTTACATTATTCAAATTCCATTTGAATCTCTTTATTCAAACTCTATATTTGAATTTCCTTCTATTCAATTTCTATTTGAATTTTCTTCTATTCAAATTCCTATTTGAATTTCTTTGATTTCAAATCCTATTTCAATTTTTCTTATACAATTTCTATTTGAATTTTCTTTATTCCAATTCATTTGAATTCCTTTGAATTCAAATTCTATTTCACTTCTATTTGAATTATATATATATATATTCAAATTTCTTTATTTTACTTCTAGTTGAAATCTATATTCCAATTCTCATTTCAAAATTTCTTTGAAGTTATATAAATATATACATATATTTATCTATCTCAAATTCAAAACATTTGAATTTTCAACCAACTTGTTTCTTTCAAACAAATTTCCATCAAAAATTTTCTAAGGCAGCAATTCATCACTTAGAAACTCGAAAATGAACACTGGTGATGTTGCGACCATCATCAGAATTATTTCCCAGCCACTGAAGTGAGTTCAGTGCTATATTACTTTCAAACTCCATTTAGAAAAATATTTTCCAAACTCCCAGGATTTTAAATTCTTAATTCTGGTTGGAATTCAATTTCAATTTATCACATTTGTATATTTGATTTCATATACAAATTTCACTTGGTTATATATAACTATTTCATTTTATAATCTAATTTGATTATAATCCTAACAATCAACTTAACTATTTAAAAACAATATCGTGTCCAATCTCCTGTTCAAATGTTTATAAATTCCTATCGACTTCGTGGCGTCCCACGATTCGACCAAAATTTATAATCCACTCAACAGACTAGTCAACACAATATAAAACAGTTTTTATATCAAATAACAAACACGCTCTCTCGTGTATATATACACTCAACTCATTCTAGGATACTACTGATCCTATCTCTAATGAGCACATTCCAACAAGCCTAGGTATTCGCTCAACCTAAGCTCTGATACCAACTGTAATGACCCGAAAATCCGGTAGAATTTGAGCTGACCAAAAACACAAGTCCAACCCCAAATATCACGGAAATTCGAACCATTAATAGAAAGAAGTTAGAGGGTGAGGATAGATAAGATAGAAACTTAGAATAGAAGAAGAAGAAGAAGAACACAACATCAGAGTAACACGAATCTCACAGCGGAACGAATAACATATAATATATATAACATAACTTGAAATATACATCTGTACTTGAATATACATCAATATCAAAGTACATCACTTACAACACAGCAGAAATAACTATAGCTATATGATCCTGAAGCCTCCTGCTCCAAGCTCTTCCAGTATATCTGTAAATTCCCGACTACTTGACTGCCCGTACAAATTTAGGCACCCAAGAGTTTAGGGAAAACAACAAAGTAAACTCCGGGTCAGTCATGGGACTGGTATGAGTAAACAGTTTAAAACAGTTTCAGAAAACTAAATGATATCTCATAAGACCACGCCGTATAACACGGAACGGGTTTTTCCCTTATGAGAATCCAAACACTTGATTTATCTTTATATCAAAACTCTTTTGATATTATAATAATGTCTAAATCAAGTAAATAACAATCTAGTGGAACGTTTGCATCTCACGTTCCACATATATATACAATCAAAACCGCAAGCACGTATTGGGTAATGGATTTCCAACTATGACAAGGTATGGAATCACCTTCCGCTGGTATATCTCTAGAGGAGAATACACCGAGTTCAACAAGAACATCTTGCAACTCAGCCACACATGACCGACCACTCATTTCGCTTGAGTGTATCGAATGTATATCACCAACGATTGGGATCAACAACCGTTTCCCGAATGGGTCAGCATCGACAATAGATTTTTAGAAGTAAATGAAACTCTAGATCAGGTGATTATACACCCTAATAGGTGCGACCTACATAGCCATGCTGCTTGCCCGATTTCTGTCATTTACCGGTTGATGAGGCTAGAAGCTACGCTTTATCATCACACCAGATTCACTTCGAATGTCACATCGTCAAATCCATCAAATCACCGATTGACGTCCTCAACAGTACATTACGTGTCAGCTAAAAGAAGTTTCCTCCTCCGCTTCCACTCTTGGTACAGTTGAAGAAATCAATGTACGCGACCTTTCTGGAAATACTCTGTCAGACATTCATCCATACAAGTCACCCAGGAACAGGATGAACTGAAGGCACTATTTCTATTAATAGAAAAAGTCCTTGCACTCTACTCCGTCTTCGATTATCTTTATATAATCTGATTCGCACGCTACTACCGATATGGAGTGGTTCTTCGGATAATAATCCAACCGGTCTCTCCATATTGACAACGATGGTCAAAACTTCGATAGTCTGTGATTTAACTATCGAATAAAAACAAGTGTTTCGATAGTCGATGATTTAACTATCGAATAAAACAAGTGTTCATCCAAACATCCAACAATCAGTGAGCCTTTAATTAATATTCCATTAATTAAATCTCTTCTCTATTTATTTATCAATATTTGTTAACCAAATATTTTCAATAACCATATTGGCCTTATACGTTCTTTGGAAAACATTTCCATATATCGCCTTCCTTAAATTTCTAGCTTTAGAAATATTCATTTTTCTATTTCCAAGCTTTGCACATATTTGGGTTAAAACAGATGTTGTGTAAAACATCGTTACGACAACCCAAATACAGTATTTAACGAATTCTTATTCCACATTGATCTTCGAGCCTGAATCTTGCTACTTATCGGTATATCATGAAATCAACCAAGTTGGGGTATAATTACCTCTCATACCTTGACTGAATAACATTTAACGTCAAAACAGACAAGACTACTTACTCGAATAACCAATACCATACAACTGATTATTCACTTTTAAACACATATACATTTTCTCTTTCTATTCTTACTAGATTTTATTCTTATACTTCCTTTTTGATTATACTATTCTATTTCTAAGTTCGTTTTCTTATCGACTTCTATACATTTTGATATGTAAATTTCTAACTATCAAATTATCTTAAAAATATTCTATCTCCTTAAATTCTCGGAAAAATTCGCCATAACCTCCTTTGTACCGGGAGCATCGGGAAATTTCAAATAGCTTTCCCGGTCCTTCTTATCTCAAAAGAAAAAGAAAAAAACCAAGCGGCTTGCCGATACGGCGCATAAAATCTCATATGGAAATTAAATACGTACCTTTTTGTCGGGCATTCTATTTATTTCACTTCTATACTTTATTCCAAACCTGTCTCATGTATATTTATGCCTGTCCAATCTATTTTAACTATACCAATCGTTTTAACTCAATTTGTTAATTAAATCTGTTATTTAACTTTTCAGTCTATTTCACCTTCATATTTGAACATGACATGTTCAAATATATTTTAACTGCATATTAACAAATTCTAATTATACTCATACTCTCGTTTCCTTATCGACTTCTTATTCAAATTCCAATTCAATTCTATTTGAATTCTCTTTATTTAAATTTCATTTGAATTCTATATTCAAATTCTATAGTTTAAAGTCCATTTGAATTCTATATTCAAATTCTATAGTTTAAAGTCCATTTGAATTCTATTTTCAAATTCTATTCAATTCCTTATATTCAAGGTCCATTTGAATTCTCTGCATTATTTATAAACAACGTTTTATAACTTCAATTCAAATCCCACCTTTCCATTTATAAACAACGTTTATAAATTCAATTCAAATCCCATATTTTTCATTTAAAAACAACTTTATAAATTCGATTACTTGTTTTATATACCTTCAAAACAAGTTAATATTTTCTATAGTTTTATTAAAAATTCAAATTCTATTTATAAAAATAGAATTTCCTTTTTAAATATCAAATACCCTTTCCGATATTTTTATGAATCAATATTCAAGCTCTAGTGGTATTTTCAACAATCAAATCAACCAATTTTCAATCATTTGATTTTTAACACAACATATATGAATATATATGAAATCAAACAAACAACAACAGATAATATTTTTTTGAGGAATCCAGTTGGATTCCTCCAACCTGTTTTCCTGCATCCACAGATGTTAGTCAACATAGTAATACCCATCCTGCTTCGAGGCAGGATATCGCGGTATAGAAGGTCATCCACTAATCATAGCGTGGGGCGTATAGGGTAATCATCCGCTATGAAATTGCGGGCATCCGCTAATGATACTGCGGGAATCCAACCAATCAATCAACCCAATATATATATATATATCCTAAATAACTAATATATATTTTAAAAACAAATCAAACAGCATTCAAACAAGCATAACAATTATTTTTAACGATATAAAAATAATTCTAAACAAATAGGTGAGATTTACTCACCAAAATTGCAGTATCGAATAATCTGCTTATTCCACATTCATCGGCTACGAATCTTTCCGAATGAATTCGTACCTACGATAAATTGATTTAATTTACTGATTAACATTTATTTAAATAACTATTTAAACGAGCAAATGACTTTCCTATATTTTCTTCTTCCTTCGGTTACTAAACTAAATTTAGCTTAACAAATAATTAAACTAATCTATACTGATATACTAATAAAAATCCTAACCATTATATATTTAATTCTAACCACTATACTAATTAAATTCTTATAAGAAAATATTAACTAACAAATTTTATAATTAATTACCTTGCTAACTTCCTAATTTCTCCTTTCTTTCAGCTGAATATTTCGACTTCCAAGCATCCTGTAACCCTTTTTTTGAAATTGCCGATACCTCAAAGTCACTGTCGAACCCTCTTTCCCATCGCCATCAACCAGTCGAACCCCTCCCCTTTCAACGTTGAATTGCCCTATCGCCCTTCCTGTAAGACCGCGAGACCTCCCCAACATCATCGAATAACCTCATCCTTTGTTTGTTGCTGCTATATCATCAGAACTGACCACACATGATTTTACCACCCAGCCCCAAATCAGTACACTTCTGCTGCCTAAATCGAACTCCTCCTTGTTGCTGCTTAACTGTCGCACTTTTTCCGTTCATCAACTCTATGTTCAACCCTCCAGTTTCCCCAAAATCTCGAGCGCGATGTCGAACCTAAGCGGGCTATCGAACTATTGAATAACTGGATTTTAAATCGCGCCTGCTATCGCCCTTCCATGCCGATCGAATTGATTTTATTTCCATCATTATAAGGACACGGATTGATCTGTTGAAGCTTTTCGGGTTTGTTATTTTTCTGAAAAGGGAAGAGAAGCACGGTATAAGTAGGAGAAGGATTGAAGTTGGTAAGAACAACGTCTGTTTCAAAGGGTACCACGTTTTGTTTTATTCTGTGGGAATGAAGAAGTCCACCAGTTGATTTGCTCCTATGGTTCTGAATGAGGCACGGTGGGTTTTAATTTGTGGTGTTAAGGGAGAGCAGGGGTTTGGTTTTTTTTTTTTTGTCCACATAAAGAAAAGAAGGAATTTTCTTTTTGTTTTTAATTATATTTTAATTTAATTAAAACAATATCCTTAAATCAAAATATACCCTGATCCGAACTCCTTTATAAACCCAACAACTGCCAATTCTAGGGCAATACCCCTGTTGCGAACACACTGGGATAGGTCACGAAGTCCAATTCGATCATCCTCAACGGATATTAATTTATATTGATATAAATTAAATTTCAAATCTTTTAAATTCTGCGATAATATTATTATCGTTATAAATTCAAATGAAATTTCTCATTAATTAATTGAATTGTATTTAATTCAAATTAAATTTTGAATTCAACTAAATCCATTTTCTTATTCTGATAATTTAATATTTTCAATATTGAATTGAAATTGATTTTCAAATCCATAACTCCCTATAAAAAAATTGATTTATTTACTTAACTCAATATTTAAATCCATATCAAATATTTTAAAAATTTACCCCTAAGAGTCCGGGTCATTACAAATCTGCAATTAGATTGAAATGTGAATTCATAATTTAAATTATCAAATCTAGAAAATGAGCGAGAATGGAGTATCACCAGTTTTGCTCCAAAGCGATAGTTAAATCTTTAATTAGATTTGAACGTGAAATGGTAATTAATTTTACCGATAACACCGTGGTGTTAGATATGGAGTATACCAGTTTTGCTTCAGGGGATGAATAGGTTGGGATTGGGAAATAAAATAAATAATTACTTCGGTGTGGTTCGCTAATCCCGACTAGTTTGGAAAACCATAATTTGGTTTGAAATGACATCCAAAGGAAGATTAAAGAATAAATTTAAAGAATTTATCTTTGATAAAATTAATGGGAACCTTTCCCTAAGAATGTGAAATTTAGAAACCAGCTATAGGTTAGTTAAGAAGAATGGTTTCCTGGGTATTAATTTGATGTTGGTTTCGGCCTTCGGGGTTAATATTTGGGGAATTGCTCTCTTACTGATTTACGGTTAGTGACTAATGAATTGGAATGAGGCGTATGTTGTGTTTGTGTAACATTTGTTTTTAATATACGCGGGTTGTTCGGAAAGGCCGGGTTTATACCCATTCTGAATAACCGATTCGACGATAAGTCGAAGATAATGACGGTGGTCGAAGACCGGAAGTCTTCACATCGTTTCGGTGATTACTGATGATCTTGATTGGGCTGTACACCCAAGATGAGGGAATCAGTTGGTGGTCGTCCAGACGTACTTGGAGATCGATGGATATGCGAGGAAAGTGCCTCGGGTTTCGTTCAGACCCAGAACGAACTTGTAAATGGATTGTGTGTCTGACATTGGATTTTATTCTGTGTTGATTGATTTCTATTAAATATACATCTGTTTGGCGGCGGAGAATTCATTCTCTTGCTTAACGCCCTTCTCTGAGACGTACGAGCTCAGAGGTTGTATATCGATGGACATCAGTCGCATGGCATGAATTGCCTGTGTGGCATGCTGAGTTGCATGGATCAAGGCTTCTGTTGAAAAGCAAAGTCTTGTGGTAGATGATCAAAGCACGGCCTATGTGGCAGCTTTGTGTATAGCCTGGAATCGCGAGCCTCACACCTCGGTATGAGTTAAAAACGAGATAAGGACTGCAGGGAGAGCACGACATTTCTTTCTGGCTTTGGTGGTGTCAGTGACTTACCAGCCCTGACATTTATATACATTTCACCAATGTGGTTGTTGGATGAGGCGCCTCGATTTTAGGTCTGTAAGGACCGGGAAACGTGTGTTCAGGAATAACTAATCCTCAAACGTAAGAGAGGACCGGTCCTGAAGCATCCAGGGGTTACCCAGAGTGCGTAGTCCCAAGGCATTTGCTAGAGTGTCTCGAAGCGGAGAGGAGCTTTCCCCTTGCCTCGACTCATGACGGAAATCCAATTTCCAATACGTGATATTACGGTTTTAATTGTTGAACTAGTATGGCGACATGATATATGGTACCCATGCCGTCTATGATTTATATTTATGATTGAAAATGTTTTGACACTATACACTTATTATAGTATCAAATAATTCGTTTTAAACGTATCAAGCATGTTTGGCTATTATAAGGGAAAACCCTATCCTCCGGCTTGCGTTGCATTGTGTGATGGGACCTGGGTCTTATAATAGCTTCATTTTTCGAAAAAGAATTGCGTTGTTTATTCTTATGCACTGGTATTCTTGGGAGGAAACCCGTTCCGTGTTAGACGGCGTGGTCCCTTAAATTACTCTCTTTTAAAGTAAAGTTTTAAATAACTGTTTTAGTTCTCACACCAGTCACATGACTGACTTGGAGTTTATTGTTTTAACCTAAACTCTAGGTGCCCCTATTTTCCGCACGGGCAGCTAATAGTTTTGGTTTTGCAGATTTATATTCACAGGATCCTGGTTTACAGCTGGAATGATATCCGGAAAGCTCTGTATCCGTATATCACCTTCAGTTGTGCTTGTATTATTTTCCGCTGCTATGTAATTTATTGTAATCTCTGATATGTATCGAATGTAATTTTTTTCATTCATACTCTGTATATTCTGGTATTCTGATGGAATTGTTGTAATAAACAATGAAATGTTCTTCTGTCTGCATTCTGATTTGTCCTGTTCTCAAACGATCAGGGGTTTCGAACGGTCTAGATCGGTTTAACGACTGATTCAGATCGAAAGAAATTCCCGGCCGTCACATTTACGCTAACACATTGAAGAGTTGTTGCAATAGACAAAAAATAGCATAGCTATGGCAACATTTTAGCTCGCAACACCTTAGATTTTCGTTGAAGTAGGCCATCAATAGCGTAGTGTAACTGTTTTTTAACAAATAACATGCATCAATAATTTTCATATATAAATTAATTTATTAAATTTTAAATTTCTCAAATTTAGTTTAAAATGTGGAGCACATAGATTCAATTGGAATTCAAAACGCTATGACTTAAAAGGACAACATTTTCATCAAACCAACACTTGAAAACAAATCTAACTGATCAACTACTACTTCTAATGCACATGAATAATCCCCTTCATTAAACGAATCAACAAATGCTCCAAATTGTTGAATATTCTATGCTAATCTCAACCTCTTCTATAGCTAAGTCGATCGCTACTGATTGAGCAGACCCTGCTGAGGATATGTGTATGTGTATCTTTATAATTTGCATAATTTTTGTATTACCTTGTGACTCTCGTAACACTCTCATATTATCTTGGACTGTGATAATTTGTATCTGAAAATGGTTTGTTAAATTGATACAAATATGGTGGTTCAAGTCTCATAGCCAAAATTAGATATTTATGAAAGCTCTACTTTAAATCCTTATTTAATTTCTTATTTAGTTTGGAATAACTCTCAGCAAATATACCAAATTCAAAGGGTCGGGCCTATAGGTCAAACATCATATCATCAATTAGTCAATTTGGGCTATACTATCCTACAACTACTTACATGATGCCTGGAAAGGGAGAACACGAATGTAAGTTTGAATAACAACTCACTTTGCATGCACCCGTGCTCATTTCTCGATCGTAGTGGTAAAATGGCTATTAGTAAAAAATCAATATCACTTAATGATATGAATTAATGCAATATGGAAAATACACAAGCATTTCTTAGACATGCTCGCACATGTAGTGGCATAATACACCTAATCACATAATTTAAATTAATATTAAATTAAAATTATGACACATACACACATACCATTTGCACGTCTGCATTCCCAATTCACACATTTCTAAGGTACTCCAAATAATAGAAATAATAATGATGATGACGACGGTAAAGAAGATAAGGGGAATTGAAAAAACTATATTCTCATTGAAAAAGAAAAGAAAATACATAATACACTTTAATGAAAATATCTTATTTATCAATGATCTTAGAAAGGTAAATTTTTTATTTATATTTTTATAAGTTAAATTTAATCATTTTTGATAATTTAGGAGAATGTAGTGGCTCTAGTGAAAAGAATGTTAAAGATGAATGAAAGATTTTAAATTTTTAAACAATGGATTTTGTGGGGATGGTAAAACCTAAGGTATTTATTTAAGAAAAATGAAAAAGGGATTACATAGTTTTAAAGACCTATTAGCTTTGCACAAATTTTATCAAAATAAGAGATTTTGATTATATAGGTAAACTAAATGTGTTTTGATTATTATTTAAAATTTAAAAGGAAAGGAATAAGTTAGAGGTAGATAAAAAGAATTAAGTAGCCTGCTAGGATGAAATCGACTATAAAATTTGGAAACATTGGAATGGTTTTGATAGAGATAAAAGCATAACCAAGGAATTTAGTAACCTTTTATGTTAATAGTCGAATTGGAAGGACATGGTACTAGGTTGAACTTTCTTTAGCAGTTAGAGGAAAACCGTAACTTATTTTTTTATCCAAATGTGATTGGAATGTAGAGTCATTATGTAAGAAATATTGGAGTGTATGATTTGAGTGAAAGTATTTCCAATTAAGGGAATAATAAGTTATGATATATTAGCTATATCAAAGAATTCTACTAATGTAGAGAATATTTTAGTTTGAGACGAAAGAAGGATAAGTAAGGTTTACCTCAATCCTTAATAAGAATTTTATATAACAATTAGTCATTTTCTTGATTATAATAAGTTATCATGAAAGGAATGTTGAGTATTGAAGAACAGTACAGACATACACGGGAGGATATGATATTTTTGGCCACGAGATCCTCTGGTTTGTAACACCCTAAAATTAGATGCACTATAATGTAAAGATAATTAACTAAAGGGTTAATTAATTAATGAAGAAAAATTAAAAATGAATATATATATATATATGAATGTATGCAACTATGTTAAGAAGGTACAAGTATAAAAATGTGAATTGAAAAGAAGAAAACGTACATGAGAATTAATTAGGCTATAGTAAAAGAAAAATTAATGCAATTAATACAAAAAGGGGAAGGAAATGTGTTGATGCATGCACAAAAAAACAAGAAAAAGATAAATGCAATCAATTTATTTTAGAGGGAAAGATTTATGCGTGTATGAATAGATGTATTCATAATTTGATTATGCATTGACTTTGCACGTTATAGGGAAATTAGTGAAAAGAAAAGAGTAGGATTTAAAGTTATACACTTAATTTCCACTTGAAAATATGTTAGTAATCAATTTGCATTAATTGAAAAATATATCTTAATTATGGATGGCTGTGAGGTTTATGCATATTTTGCAGCTGTTGGAGATTAGTTGTCATGACTTTGCATGTTTATAAATGTTGGTTAGTTGTGCATATGATAATTAATTAGGCATTGATTGACATGCATGTTGATTGATTTAATTTTATGGATTTATTTCCTAAAGACTAGTAATTAATTCTCTTATAGGTGGCAATTTCTTAATAAGTTTTAAAACATATTCATTACCCATTTTAAATGGTATATTCAAATCTCTCTTTGTCATGGATTGGACGAAGACAAGAATGGACATATAAGATGTATTTTAATATCTTACTTAATTACAAAGTAAATAAGAGAGCGGCTATAAAATCACCTCAATTCCATTGTTTTCTTCACAAAGAAACAATGGAGGCCAAACTCTACTGGAGTGCGAACTAAGACGGATCTGCTTTCTTCAATTATCAGTTTCGCAAATCAAATTCTGAGATTCAAGTTTCAGTTTTCTCCTTTTATTCTCATAGATCCAATCCTTGTGAGTATAGTTATTTTTAGGTTTAAATAAATAAAAGTGAATAATGAAAGACTATGATTTGGATCTATGTTATTATCATGTTTTATGTTATGGCATGATAAATCTATTCTATGTTATTATCATATTTTATGTTTGACATGATAAATCTATTCTACGCTATTATCATGTTTTATGTTATGACATGATAGATCTATTCTATGCTATTATCATATCTTATGATATGTTATGATAGAATTATTTGTTAGATCTAATTATCATGTGGACATTTTTTGTAGGTTTAAATCTTTAATTATGTTAGATCTAATTATCATATGGACATTTTATGTAGATCTAAATCTTTAATTATGTTAGATCTAATCATCATGTGGATATTTTATGTGATCTAAATTGTCACCTTATGTTGTCATGTTAAATCTATTTTATGTGATCTAAATTGTCACCCTATGTTATCATGTTAGATTTATTTTATTTGATCTAAATTGTCACCTTGTGTTATCATGCAGATCCATTTTATGTGATCTAAGTTGCCACCTTATGTTATCATGTTAGATCTATTTTATGTGATCTAAATTATCACCTTATGTTATCATGTTAGATCTATTTTATGTTACCTAAATTGTCCCCTTATGTTATCACGTAGATCTATTTTATGTGATTTAAGTTGTCACCTTGTGTTATCATGTAGATCAATTTCATGTGATCTAAATTATCACCTTATGTTATCATGTTAGATCTATTTTATGTGATCCAAATTCTCACCTTATGTTATCATGTTAAATCTATTTTATGTTATCTAAATTCTCACCTTGTGTTATCATGTTAGATCTATTTTATGTGATCTAAATTGTCACCTTATGTTATCATGTTATATCTACTTTATGTGATCTAAATTGCCACCTTATGTTATCATGTTAGATCTATTTTATGTAATCTAAATTGTCACCTTATGTTATCATGTTAGATCTATTTTATGTGATCTAAATTGTCACCTTGTCATAATGACAATTTCATGTCCATGCCAGTATGTATGTTCTCCTTATTATCATACTAGTTTATATTTATGCCAAGATGACCGTTTTAGTTATTTTCCCATTATAATTCATGACTAGACTATTGTCTAGCCTAGGCATGCTGCCAATTTTGTGAGGGCGCTAGTTAAGGAACGAGGGAAAAAGAGTTAAAAATGGCATAATTTGAATATGAACATTTTTGGACATGTAATTCAAAGTATTTATTAATTAATTAAAATGGAATGTTTAGTAATTACAATTAGGAATTGTAATTGTACTTATGGCATGAGGTTAGGTTGCATTAATGGTGGAAGTCTGCCCGGACCCGATCGGCATATCCAGTAGTCACCAATGTTGAACCTAATGTGGGAGGTCTAAGTAGGTAAATACGAATCGGGCGATGACACGAGGTTAGGCCCAACTGTGGATTAAATCTGCCCGGACCCGACTGACATATCCAACATCCACATGTTGTAGGCCTAATGTGGGAGGTTTGGCCCATTATGAAACCATAAATGGACATGACAAAGAATTAGACTACTTAACCAAATCTAATCCATAGGGATTGTGTGAACCTAGACTTAAGTTGGGGTTAAGTAAACTTGATTAAGCAAAGGGGGTGGGTTAAGTAAATCTGAAGGGGTGGGTAATATTTATGTATTTAGGCCCACAAATTTAACCCAGTAAGGTTATGTAATTAAAGACACCTAGTGGTATACATAACCGGTGGAAATAATAAAGCTATGTAATTAAAGACACTTTCTAGGGTAAGCATAACGTATAGAAATAAATAAGGCTATGTAATTAAAGACACCTGGGGGTATACATAGTCAGTGAAAACATAGTTGGAGGGGAATACAAGACAAGGGGGAGTGCTTGTATCATATTGTGTGGGACCCGTTTCAGCTAGTAAACCGGAGTTGGTATCAAGTATATACTCCGAACTAGGTTGGAGAAGGGGCACACTTACTGGACTGATTGTAAGAGATCAAAACGTAAAGGACGGTATAGGCGGCGCAAACTGACCGGGCCATGTGCGTGCATGAGCCAGGAAGAGGGGGATAAGACGACCGTGACACCAGTAGATATGATTGTGCACAGCTTGGGAAATGAAGGGTTGCCATTTTAGGAAGTGATACCTCCTACTGTGGGGCCAGCACAGGATATCTACAAAGTAGGGAGCCGATCGATTAGGGTAGTGGTTAGGGTACACTTGGACATATGCCCTAAGTCTACCAACTTGTAGTGGAAGGGATCATCTCATTCTGGTTATACTAGTAATAGTGCAAAGTTATCATTAGAAGTATATAAACCTTATCCTGTCCGCCTTGTCACACCTGTCTTATCCACTTAATATGCTTGTCATGTTACTTTTATTTATTTACTGGCTAAAAGTAACTAGACTTGTCAGACTTTATGTCTGACCCTTTTTATTTCTCCTTCTTTCTTCCGTTCCCCCTCCCCCCAGGTTCTCAGGGAGGAAACGCTCCGGCTTGACCGTGATTCTACTGACTTTTGCTAGAGCTGCTGACATGTATTGCTCAAACTCTTATCCTTGTTGCTATGGCTATATTTTGTTCTTGGAGAATTTTACTTCTTTTATGTACTCTGATATTTTTGAAGTACAAGACAGTAGCATTTATGTTGTGATGGGTTTTTATGTTTCAGACAAGTGATGTTTTGGACCACGGTATCTTATGACTAATAAAGTTGTTTTTTTTATTCCACTGCAAAGTTTTATATCTGTCTTGTAATATTCTATGTCTTTTTACCAAAAATGCTTCACGAAACTTAATGCATTCCCTTCGTGAGTGACATTAACGGACGTGGGGTTTCACATTATTGCATTGCTACATGTAGGCTATAACAAATTAGGTGGATGGAAATGGGAAAGTTAGTTTTTTACACGTGTCATAATGTTTATATTATAGTAGTTAGGCTTCATTAACTGCTAGATGTGAATCTTTAAATAATTAAGAGAAGAACATTCTGAAATACGGAAAATAAGGGGAAATAGTCCTTAAATTGATGAGATCCTTCAAAAAGGGAGTTGAATGATATGTCAGACTTATAGAGGTACATGACAAGAGTAAGTTAAAAAAGTCAGAATTATTTACCATGGTAATTTGTTGGAAGATTAATATGGATTGGTATATATTAAATTGGAAGTTGTCATAAATTGAAGTAGAATTTATGTAGTATTTTGATTTGTTAGAATGAAATATGTAGCAAAGTAACTATTTATAGATTATCCAATTTTAGAGAATAAGTGTATCTCGTTAAATGACAGATATACAAAATAGTGATATTTACCATATTTTATACCATTAAATTATAATTCTTGTTTAGCATATTTTGTACCATTAAATGACAATTTCTTATGATTCCAATCATAACACAAAACTTTTCATTTAGATAATTTATGGAAGTTTACAGCATTCACTTTTCCAAAGGCATTAATATAAACCATTGAGTATAAACCAAAGTATAAGTCATTATGGCCATTGGATTAGAACGACAAGGCATTATTCTATATGGAGTTACACTGAGTATGGGATAACTAAAAAAGGAAATAGTGGCTGGTTGCATTGAAAGGAAATGAGAATATAAATTTAGTTGGGTTCATTAAAATTGGAGAATAGAGAAAGCTGTTTTTATTGATTCTCAAAAATGAAGAAATAAGTTGTAATTGAATAATATTTACGAAGGATATGTACACTTATTTATATACACAATGTAATATTTGAACATTACACGGATATGGTTGTAATGACTAAAATGCCTTTATAACCCTAATAATAAAATAAAGATGTTCGGCCTGGAGCAATTGTTTATTTCTCCTTTTCTCCCCCATCGAACTGAACTAGTGTTCTCGTCTTCGTCTTCGTCTTCTTCCTTTCTGTTCCTCTGCAAATCTTTAGGGATTTCTTTAATTAAATTGATAGTTTGACTCTCATGAGTTAAATCTATCTATGTTAGCACACGATTTGACTTTGTAGTGACTTGGTGTTGATGTCTTTCTTCAAACTTTAACATTGAGTCTTTGACTGCTTCTCTGATGGGTTTATTCTCTAGATCCTTTCTGGATTTGTGAATGATTGTAGTAGAGTCTCGATTTGGCTTTGCAGCGGCTTGGTGTTGAAGTCTTTCTTCATAACATTAGGTCTTCGACTGCTTTTTCGATGGATTTATTCTCCAGATCCTTTTTGGATTTATGACTGTTATAATAGAGTCTCGATTTGGCTTTGCAACAACTTGGTGTTGAAGTTCTTCTTTAGGCTTTAACATCAGGCCATTGACTACTTCTCTGATGGACTTTACTTTCAAGTATTCTCTGAACTTACATAAATTTCTTGCTGATAAGGCTTTTGCAAGTAAGTATCCTCCCTGTAAAGAAACATTTATATGGCTTATGAAAATATTTTCCTTTTTTACTTATTCACAAACCGAGTACATGTCTAATTCCATGTGTTTCGTTCGTGTATGTAGTATAGGATTTATAGTCAGATTAACAACACTTATGTTATCACACCAAATAATAGGTCTTTGACATGTTGTAACTTGCAATTCAGTAAGAAGTGATTCAATTGATTTCATTTCTACTATTGCACTAGCTAAGCTATGATACCTTGATTTTGTGCCTTACCTAGATATTGTTGGTTGCTTTTTAGAACACCATGAGATGGGATTTTTCACCTAAATAGATACAGTAACCTGTGGTTTATCTTCTGTCATCTATGTTTGAACCGTATTAGCATCTATAAACGCTGCTATGGATAAGTTTTTCCCTGCCTTTAATATCATTCCATGATTTTGTCCCATTTAGATATCTTAGGATTCGCTTAACAACTTTGCAATGTTAATCTAGGGGTTGATGCATAAATTGACACACTTTATTTGCACTGCATGCAATCTCTGGTCTGGTTATTATAGCATATTGTATGCCTCTAACTATGCTTTTATATTCTTTCCCATTAGTTATGTGTTCACCTTGATGTTTGAAAAATGTAAATTACTTACCATTGGAGTAGGTAAGAGCTTTGCATTTTGCATTTTTGCTCCAATAAGTAGCTCTTTGATGTATTCTGCTTGACTCAAGTGAATATTTATATCTTTGATTCTATTTACTTCTATTCCTAGAAAATACTTAAGTTCACCTAAATCGTTAATCGAGAACTCTTTGTCAAGACATTTCACCACTTTGTTGATCTCTATTTCACATTCACCATTCATTATAATATAATATACATTAGTCACTATGTTGGTTGTCATTCTATCTTTTAATTTTACAAATAGAGAACTATATGACTTTAATTGTTGATATCCCATATTAATCACAGTCGTCTTCAAGTTATCAAACCATACTATAGGATCCTGTTTTAGATTATAAATTGCTTTTTGTAATTTCCATACCATATGTTCTTTTCCTGCTTATTGAAAATCTAGAGCTTGTTGCATGTAGACATCTTCTTGTAATTCACCACTTAGGAGTGCATTGTTTGCATATAGTTATATAATACTCCATTTTTTGTGTAAGGCTACAGATAGAATTATTCTTATAGATGTGGGTTTAAAAACTGGAGAGAAGGTCTTAGTAAAATCGAACCCATATTGCTGTGTATACCCTTTTTCCATGAGTCTTGCGTTATATCTTTGTATGCTTCCATATGGGTTCTCCTTAATTTTGTATGTTCATTTGCACC
This sequence comes from Allium sativum, assembly GCA_030737875.1. Classification (NCBI taxonomy): domain Eukaryota; kingdom Viridiplantae; phylum Streptophyta; class Magnoliopsida; order Asparagales; family Amaryllidaceae; genus Allium; species Allium sativum. The sequence continues at coordinate 539,412,934 of CM060926.1, forward strand.
CTATATCATTCTTGTTCTATATAGATTGAGTGAGTTTCCACGTTTTATTCTATAGTAGAGCATTGTACTGCTCATTCTTTGCTTACACCCATCTCTTATCCTTAACAGCTTGTTCATATGTAACTAGTTCCCTTTGTTTGATGTTTGAAGAGTACAATTTAGGCTTGAATATACCACTTTTGGCTCTAGTTGTCATATGATGACCCCTATTTAATTCTTGTTGTTATGGTATTTGAGTAGGTTTAGATTGCTGATTATCATCTCTGTTGCTTATATGTGTTCTTGAGAACTAGAGGTAGATTTTGGAGAAGAGTAGTCTTGTGATTGGACAGTACTGTCTTGACCTAGTCTGATACTAGATGGACTAGTATCAGATGATGTGTGTTGAGCACTTTGCCTGTCTTGACCATCTTCACTCCCATCTTCACATCTTAGGTCAGTGTACACTGGTATAATAGGAATTGAGTCTATTGAGTTGTATACCTTTTAGGTAGACTCTATTTTAGCTGTTTGAAAAAGAAACACTTGTTCATTGACACCACATGTCTTGAGATGAATACTTTTACATTTCATTCCAAGCATTTATACCCTTTCTGATTTGTAGTGTATCTCAATAATGTTTACGGAGATGAATGAAATTTAACTTATGTGAGTTGTATGGTTTTAAGTAGGGAAAAGATAAAAATCCAAAGGCTTTGAATCACTTGTAGTCTGGTTGTACTCCAAATAGTATTGCTTTTGTTCGTAGCCTATTTATTAGATAAACAGTAGTTGAAAAAGCTTCAGGCCAAAATTTCATTGGTAGTGATGCATGGGAAAGTAGTGTATGACTAGTTTTCCACAATATGTCTATGTTTGCTCTCTACTAATCCATTTTTTTCAGACGTATGTGGACAAGTTGTTCTATGAACTATACCCTCCTTTTGTAGGTAATTCTTAAGAATTTTAAATTCAGTACCTCCATTTGTTTGTAATATTTTAACTTCATGACTGGTTTGCCTTTCAGCCGGTCTTATAAAATAAATAACTACATTGCATGCTTCAGATTTTAACTTCAGAAAATAGATCCATTTATTCATAAAGTAGGCATACACAAAAGATATGTAATAGTTATATCAATAGTCTGAGTGTGCAAGACTCCATAAGTCAGATGCAATAAGTTGCAAAGGTTTGTTATATTCAGTTTTTGATGATGGAAAAGGCAATTTATGGCTCTTTTCTAATAATAGAAGGTGCAAATATAAGAATCAAGTATATTTTTAACTTTGATATTGTTATCATTCAAGACTTGCTTTACAAATTTAAAACGGTAATCTTAAAAAAATTGCATTCAGCCACATTGTAGAATTTTCTTGACTGATCAGTAGTTATTGAGTATGTATAGCCCATTACACATGTTACCTAGCATTAAAGTTTGTTTTGTCTAAATATCTTTTAATAGACAAAAACGTGGGTAAAATTCAAAAAGTACGTTATTGTCTTGGGAAAATTGTGACACACTAAGTAAGTTTTTCCTTATCTCTGGTACCATAAGCAAGTTATTTAGATAAAGTGTTTTTTAACGAAGATTTGCACTTGACCAGTGTATGTTATATTTATGTTTTTTCCATTACCCATACTAATGGTTTGTGTACCTTTGTATTCCTTGTTCCCAAGATTTAAATTTGCCAAACTTCTTGTGACATGATGTGTTTGCTCCAGAATATGGGTACCAACATTCATTTTGGATGCTCTCACTTCTCGTAGTTTCACATGAATTTAGGTTTGATGTCCTTCTAAATTTTTTGTGTCTTTCTTCATGCTTGCTAATTTTGCATTCATACTTGACCTTCTCTGGTTTTTTTGTGGCATGTTATTGCTAGGGTTGAACCTGAAATAACATTTGTTGGCTATATGACATGTCTTTTCACAAATTTGGCATTTAAGTCTTGTTGAGTTATTCCATCTTTCCCCTCTACCTATGGACTTTCCAATTTGATTTCTGACATTCTTTTGATAATTTCTTGAACTGTTTCCCTTTTCTTGATTTCTGTTTCTTGAATTAAAAGTGAAGTTGATAGAATATTCAGGGTCAGCTTCCCTTCTTTGTTCAATTGTTCCTTCTTGAGCCATTACAGTAGTGTAAACGTGTTGTAACGTTGGTGTTTCCTCTCTAGTTGTATTTATTGCAACTATTGCTTCATATCCGCTGTCAAGCCATAAGCCCATTCATGATGAACTTAATGTTTTCATTAGTCGAAACTTTTTGGGATGCTGCCTGTAATAAATCACACATAAATTTTCACTTTATCTGCATATTCTATCATAGACATGTACCCTTCTTGAGATTTTGCAACTGTTTTCTATAGTCCAATGTTTTGGCTGATGACTAAGAGCTAAAAAACTATTCTACAGCTACCCAAATTTCACAAGACGTTTTGCATCCTATCATTTGTAAAAGTAGATAATTTGTGATTGAAGAAAGTAGCCAAGAAACTAATAGAAGATCTTGAATTTGGTAGTTAATGTACTCTTTATTGTTTATCATTTTACCATCCTTATCAGTTATGAACTTTGAAGGTACATTAGCAGTTCAAAGACATAACCATCGAGTCTATATCCTATGACGGTATTTTCTACTTGAAACCTCCTCAACAAATAATTAATTTCATCTAAATTTGTTGTATATTGGTTTTGAGGACTTACAACGGTTTTGATCAAATTTTCTACAGATATATCTTGTTGTGGTGATGTTGTTTGAGTTGTAGCATCATTGGCCATTGCTGAAGAGAATGTGAGTCAAGAACTGCAAGAAATTGAGTATTTCTTGAGAAGAACTAGTACAGACACAAGAATCTTGATTGTTTTTTGATGGTGAGGCACTCTTCCTATTAAGAACAGTTACAACAGAGGCACTAATCTTGGTTACTAATTCAGGTGATGAGTTACACAATCTGACGAGTAGAATACAAAATCTAATAAGAATTAACACTAGATGTAGATGGATAGAGGCACTGATTTTTGTCAATGACTTAGGAGATGAGTTTCGCACTCTGATAGATAAAGGACAAAAAAGTTCGATAAGTATTGATAATGCCTTGATTTTATAGTGCAGGCTTTCTCGCATGATGAAGCAAAAACTGATGAGGAAAGACAAGAAAGAACTTGTGCAACCAAAGGATGGTTCAGATGATGAGGCCAATTCTGATGAACTGGATGGCGAGGCATGAAACACATGCCAATGTGAGCTCGGATACCAAATTGGAGAAACAAAGAAAACTATTTTTTTGATTCTAAGAAATGAAGAAATAAGTTATAATAGAATAATGTTTACAAAGGTTATGTACAATTGTTTATATACACAGTGTAGCATTTGAACATTACGTGAATATGGCTGTAATGACCATAATGCCCTTATAATACAAATGTTTGGCCTAGACCGATTGCTTATTTCTCTTTTTATTAAAGTGGCATAGGATACCATTTTGGAAAATAGGTTTTGAAACATTTTCAAAAGGCCTTGGGACGACAATGTTAGGATTCGTTTCAATAATTCTTTAGGTAGATCATTGAATGATAATAATGGCGATAAATGTGTCACTAGGACATGTTATGAGGGATAAATGCTAATGGACAATATGAATGCTTATGGATGTATTAGTCCAATTTATGTTCTTCTACATATTAGGATTGACCTTATCGGTAGGCATACTCATATCATGCACATGTTATGTAACGACCCGAAAAGAATGACCTTCAAAGCTCGGATGGCCTTCAAAGCTCGGCGTTCGACACAACTCAAGTGTCAAACACCGGATTCCGTATCGCCTTTGGGTATACAATACATAAGACCTAAATAAAAGAACCTTTTCATTAATATCATCACAATATTACGCCAAAGTATAGTACATATATCAAAGTACAATCGGTATCAGAGTACATCAGAAAATACACAATGGAAAATGTAAAACTCTCAATAGAAGACTAAAAAATGATCCAGAGTATAGCTCCAGCCTGAATCCAGAATCCTACTCTAAAATAACTCCAAGGATAAATCTGTAAAAACTAAACAACCAGGCTGCCTGTATGGAAAATATGGGAACCCAGAGTTTAGATGGAAAAGCTATAAACTCCAGGTCAGTTATGGGACTAGGTGAGAAACTTAAATATTTATTTACATTTATTTTAAAGTTAGGTAATTCATAAGACCACGCCATATAACATGGAACGAGTTTCCTCTTATGAATACCATTCATAAAACTCGCAATGCTTTTTGAAAATGAAGCTAACATAAGGTTTCTCGGCACATACACTATGAAACACAAACATGGGAAAGGTTTCTCCTTATAATAACTTAACATGCTTGATACAAGAAAATCATTTGATATTATTATTAGTGTCTAAATATGGAAATCAATTTAGAAAATAAATGTATCATTCCTAGATGGCATAATGTCTCATACCATTATGTCGCCATATAGGTTTACAACCAAAATCGTACAAACTCATAGTAGAGAATGGATTCCGACAATTGATCAGCCTAAGGAACTTCCTTACCAAATTCAGGCATCTCTAGAGGGATGCCTCGAAAACACACAAGTTCCCTGCCAACATAAGGCCGGTCCATCCTTTCCTATATGAATTCGAGTACTCCTAATTATGTCATTTCCCAGTTGTTACCAACCTTTAAAACTGGGTGCCCGTAACATCAACAACCACAAAAAGTAGAAGTCACCACATAAGTAATACATGGGCTCCATACCATGGTATACTTTTAATCTAGAAGGAGACAACAACTCATGACCTCACCACATCATTCTTGTTTTGGCCATTTCCAGGGTGTGAGGCTTGTCGAAGTCTCGTTACACAAAGCTATGCTGTCTAAGTTATGCTTTGATCATCAATAGCACATCCCTTAATGTGCCACATTGTCATTTCATAACTTATAATTGATTATAACTAACCTCATCACATTTGAGCTCCTACGTCTCAAAGGAGGGTGTTAACCTAAGATAATGAATTCTCTGCTAGTAATAGAAATATGTTTAGTAAAAATCAGTCACAAAGTATAAAACACAATGTCAGACACATGTTCATACAAGTCTATTCTGGGTCTGAACGAAACCGTAGGCACTTTATTCCTCATCCAGTAAAGGAGATAGGTCCTTGCAATACGTAAATTCTCCAAGTACTTCTGGATTTTTCGCTACAATATGTATCTCAATACTGGAGAAACCCAGTGAAGAGAAAATAAGCAGGCTAATCCTTTCAATGTGAAGATCTCCGGTCTTCAACACCATGTTCAAATATCTTCCATTACATCTTATTTTTATTTGGAATGGTCTTTGGACCCAAGTCTGATCCTGGTCTTTCAAATTACAATCTATGTTTAAAACAATATGGAAATATAAGATTCACTAAGTCGCTTTTTTGTCTCGATTAGTTAATTAAAACTTTATTATGGAAATCATTCATTTCATAAATCCTTCTTCAAAACAAATCTTTTTAAATCAAAGACAGTTCAAATCTTAAATTAAGATTCATTAGTTCTCCAATTTCTTTCCATTTTCAACACAAGATCATTAAGTATTTTCCACTAGCTTTTTAAAAGATCTTAATTCATTTCATAAACCTCTCTTTAAGACTTATCTTTTTATATCAAAGATAATTTAGTTTCAAAAATCTTAACAATCATTAATTAACTTTTTATAAAAATTCGTTAACTCTTTATCCATTACTTCCCTTTTTAAACCCATCTCCAAAATCAAAATCGTTAAACTTCATCTTCATTTATCTCTTTAGAAGATCCTAATCCTTTTCAAATATTCCTAAATCGTAAATTAATCTTAGCGGGTTAAAGAGTAATGTTATTTAAGACATCATTCACAATGAACCCATAACCAATTCATAATTTAATCTTTAGCGGGTTAAAGAATAATATTATTTAAGACATCATTGACAACAAATCCGTAACCAGTTCATATAAATATAAGATTTAAATATAAATTTTATCAACTTATATTCAATATGAATTCTCGTAACCAACAAATAATATAAGTGGTATAACAATAAAAATATCATTCAAGTTCCTCAAATAGTATTCGTATAAATAACGAAATTCAGTATCCAATATCGGAGTATTCTTTCCATCCAAATCTAATTTATTTAGAATGAGAAATCTTTACCTTAATCAAAAAGATTTATCCACCATATCTTTTTTTTAAATTCCAAATTGTACTCGATCTTGTGTTAAAGAATAATGTCATTTAAAACACCATTCTCAATAAACCTAACACCAATTGAATACAATCTATATTATCTTATATTTAATAGTCATCCTCAAATTAACTAATACTATAAGTGGAATAATGGTACCAAATACCTTCTAAATTCCCTAAATAGTAAAATTTGAACTACGAGTTCAAATATCGAATAAATGAAAATTTATTTCCGTTTCACTTTCCCAAAGTCCGAACCAATTTATATTGGTATAAGAATAAAACAAAATTTTTATCATCCTTTACTCAATATCAATTTCCGTATTCAATCACATACTATAAGCGGAATAATGGTATAAATACCTTTCAAACTCCCCGAATAGTATTATTTTCATCTATAGAACTTAATACTAATTATATGGAGATTATTTCACGTTAATTTCAAATAAACCCTTTTATTTGAAAACTCTTTAAATTTTAAGTAAACTCGATTTGTTCAAGTAAAATTTTGTTTAAATGTTCAAAACTTCCAAAAACATTTTATTTATCATTCAAAAATGAATAATTAAGTAATATATGAAAACAAAGTAGTTTAAAATCTCTAAATAAACCATTTTCGAAAAATATTGTAAAAGCATTAAAAAAAGCACTACCCATAGGCTTATATTAGCAAGTTTAGTCAAAATGAATTTTATATTATCCAAAACTACACTTTATCAATTAAAATCACTTTTAAATTATTTAAATGATTTTACAATTTTTTCCATATTTTTATTTATTTTAAAATAGTCGTTTGCCATTACGGTCAGCGAACTACACTTATAACGACCTTTTCTGAAACGGTTTTTTAGATAACTTGAAATTTACTTATCAAAATTTAAAAATTCCTTTTCCATTTGATAACTATTATCATTAGAAAGCAAACATTTTTGGTTTCAAAGAAATCTGAATAAATTTGCTTAGGTTATGAGCGTTTGAAGTTTGTAGTCAAGATTCTAGAACTACCGTAGCATGACTAGTCCTGTTCATACCATATATTAATTTAAATTCAAAAATCATCTAATTTAATTCAAATATGATTTAAAATATTTATAAAACTCTATTGAAAACTATTTTTAAAATTTTAATATTAGAATTCAAATATTCAAATTAAATGAATATTATATTATCATTTTATTAAAATAATATTATTTTTCAAAACTTATCCTTTCGAACTTAAACTTTCCTTATATCCATTAAAAAAATAAAGTAAGATAGCTTGAATAATAAAATTGAGTTTTCAACATTATTTATATATCAAACTAAACTTCACTTTTCAAAGTTATTATTCACATTAGATTTCAAAAATGAACACGACATTTATACCTGAAATCGTTTTCAATTAATTTTCCACCTTTACAAAAGTTTTTCATACATATCTTAATTTCATTTCCAAATCATTTCAAATTTAAAATTCTAATTTTTATTTTCATCCATTATTTAAATAAATAAAATATTCATTTATATTACCCGAGGCTTATAAAATACCCATATATTTCCATATATGTGGGTGTAACTTGTGTAATGCACATAACATCACTACTAATGATCATATTAACATTCATAATGTTCATAAATTCCATACATCCATCACACAAGACCCATTTGGTTGCAAAAACTTATTGATCAGCAGGACGAGGAAATAATTCACAAACATCATTTCGTTTGTACTGATTTAACTCCTTTTTCGTTGCAATGATCCAATAATCATCTGTTGATGCCTCTTTAGGATTTTTCGGCTCAATAGTCAAATGAAATGCAGCTTGTCCCATTTGATTAAGTTGACTTCTTGTTCGAACTTGAGAATCAATTTCTCCAATTTTATTTTGTGCAGGGTGCTCGTAAAATTCTAGGTGGAGATTTTATTTCATTGTTATTGTTACGAATATTAGTGTAACACCCCACGTCCATTAATGTCACTCACAAAGGGAATGCATTAACTTCCATGGAGGTTATAAGTGAATATAGAACAAAAAAATTACAACAAGACAGATAATAAATAGTACTTGGAAACCTAAAACTTCATTTTATTGCAGCGGAAATTAAACATGTTTGTTACATCATAAAACCATAGATCGTAACCAAGTACAATATCCATCTTCATAAAAACAAAATACATAATCCCATTACATAAATAGCCATTAAAAAGATAACAAGCTGGACTTTACTTCAACGGTCCAAGCTTTCCAAAGAGAGATGAAGCAATTCAATCAAACTCCACTAAAGCTGGGCCCAACCTGAGGACCTGGAGGGGAAAAAGGATAGAAATAGAGGGGGTCAAACATAAAGTCTGGCGAGTATGATAATTCTAACAATACTATTATCAAAATAACTAGACTAAGGCATAAGCTGGAAGACAAGTAAATGTCTATGAACTCTTAGGAAGATAAAGATAGCGTTTAAGATAACGTTAAAGATAACGGTAAAGGCACACCTAATTACTAACGAATGATTACTACATTGCACCACACATTACTACACAGCACCACAAGAGTCACCCTATTGTTTGATCCCACTTGCTTCACACAGAAACTTTATAAATAGCCTTACGTACCCCTAGCTGACTACTGTAATGGCGCGTTTTGTTAGCTGTCGAATAATTAAGTTATTTAATTATTAAATATCGAATGAGCGATATCAATGACTTGAATTAAATAATATTGAATATTTAATTAAAATAAATAATATAATAATATATTATAATGTCGAAATAATCGGAAATCACCGAATTCACAATACTGTGTGAATTGGATCAGCTAAAATATTTAATTCAGTTTAGAATTGAATTTGAGTAACGAATCGATTTAATAATCGACGTTAAAACGTATTAATTATATTATAATTAAAATAGAGCGCGTAACGACGCGACAGTTCGTTATTTGGCGATTTAGACTTCAAGTGGATGTACAGGGTTCGTTTTAAATCGGATTGCTGTGAAACAAGAAACGTGTGGAGCTGGTGGAGTATATCTTTCTAGTGGAAGAGAGAGATCGGGATTTCGTCGTGTGGATTTTGAGTTACGTCCAAATCAAAATATCAGAAATGCAGCGCCCTGACCATAACGATTTAATTATATTTTAAATAGGGATTTAAATAGGAATCGAGCGTCGATATAACTCTGACAAGGTAATATCGAGTTGTAAATATATACAGGAATAGTCTAGAGTTGTACGACATTACACTGTGAATACAGACGATAATAATTAATTTTAAATATATTTATATATTTAAATAGGCTATTTAGAGCGTTAAAAATAGCCACTTTTGCATACGAAGTCGGAATTCGACGAAATCAGTTTTGTTGGATCCGCAATATCAAATAGTTGTTAGATTCCAAGTTTCGTGATTTTTAGAGTCACTGTGTGACCGTAGGGATTTTTAGAGTGGAAAATAGACAGTATTTTGACAGTTAAAAATATGCTGTGTGAGCATACAAAGTCGGAATTCGATGAAACCAGTTTCGTTGGGACCGTAATATCGAAATCTAGCTACCCGTCCAGTTTGGTGATTTTTGGGTATCGTATATGGTCGCAGGGATTTTTAAGGACGTCAGAAGCTTATAAAATCATTAAAATAAAATAGAAAATAAACAAATAAAAAATATCCAATTTAGTTCTTTGATTAAAACTGAGTCCACGTTACCCTTTTTACAGCCACACACTCAAAGATAAAAACACGACAGAAATATCCATCTCCTATAAACAAACCGTGCATTCAAAAATCAAAAGAAACTAAATACAAGATCTATAAAATCCGAGGGATATATGTATGGGATCCCCGTGTGATTCTCATCGATTTCATGTCTGTTTCGTACGTTGCAATGCCAATTTGATGAAGCTCGAAATCGACAGTAAGCTAGGGCTGAGGCATGGGGGATATACAAATGGTCGGTTGTTAATTCGAGGGTGCTGGTGGAATCGAGGAAGCCAGGCGCTTCGGTTGAGGGAGGTTGGACGGACTTCGGCTTTGTCTTTGACAGTGCGACAGTAGTGATGTTGAGAAGGCTACAGGTCTGGTTTTGGAGCAGCATCGGGTTCGAGGTAACGGAAGTAGGTGGTTGCGGATGTGGGCGCTGAGGTGATTTGTGGTGGTCGCAGAGGGTATAGTTGAATGAGGTGGTGAGGAAGCGGGGTCAACTGTCGGTCAAAGGTTTTGTGGAGACGACGGGTTTTTGGGTTTCAATTTGGTCTGTTTGAAGAAGATGAACAGAACGGGTCAGGGTATTTTATAAATGGGTATGGGCTTCATTTAATTAGCGAGCCCAGTAACGATTTAACCTTTTAGTTTTTATTTATTTAAAATATATGTGATAACTTGTATAATGTATAACTTCGTCACACGTTGTCAGAATCATGAACGGTCGGATCCGTTGGGATCGTATGGACGAGAGCTTCACAATGAAGCTGACTGGAAGTGGATTGGGGCTCATATGAATTTATGGCGAAATAAATTGTCCGTCGCAGTCAAATGAACGCAAACCGTTATTCAACGATTAACGCGCAAATGTGAGTAAAACTCAACAACTCTGAATAGTTCTGTTTTTACAGTGTATTCTTAGGACTGTTAATTATTGTCTGTTTGACTATGTGTTGACTGTTGATTGAACTGCTAGTCAGTTAGTAGAGATTATATATATATGTGTATATATATATATATATATATATATATATATAAACCGTCAAATAGTTATATGTTGATTCTGTTCTAACAGAATATTATACTGGTGTTGTCTAACATCTGTGGTGCAGGGAAACAGGTTGGAGGAATCCAACAGGATTCCTCAACAGTTATTTTACTGAGATTTTTATATTGTGATATATAATGTGATGTATATAATCTGTGTGATTTTGTGTGGTGGGACGATATTTATCGTTGTTATATGGCGTGTTAAATACCATGAGAAATACCAGAATGTAGGAGAGGGGTTTTCAAAGTATATTTTGAAAATAGTTTATTTATATAAAATCAAGGGATTATATATATATATATATATATATATATAAGAAAAAGGATTCTGAATATAAAGGAATATAGTTGGTAAAAACAAATATAAAAGAATTATATTTGTAAATCAAATACAAGGGAATATATATGTTAATCGAATATAAGGGGATATATTTGTTAATCAAAATATAAAGGAATTATATTCGTTAAAAGAAATATAAAGGATATTCATTTAGGGATTAAATAAATAGAATTAAACTAAAGGAGATATTTATTTGTTAAATAAATAGGAGTTAACCAAGTGAATTGGTCAAGTTAACCAAGTGAATTGGTCGAGTTAATCGAAGTGAATTTGTTAAGATAAACTAAGTGAATCGGTTAGAGTAAATCGAAGTGAATTAGTTAAGTTAACTAAGTGGTTAATCGAAATGAATTAGTTGATTTAAACTAAGTGAATCGGTTAGAGTTAATCAACGTGAATTAGCTAAGTTAAACTAAGTGGATTAGTTCAGTTAATCGAGACAAGTAAATCAAGTTAGGTTAAACCATTTGAGTTAACCAGTTAGGTTAAACCATTTGAGTTAACCAGTTAAAGTTTACCAGTTAAAGATAAACAGTTAGAGTTGACCAGTTAGAGTTGACCAGTTAGAGTTGACCAGTTAAAGTTGTCCAGTTAAAGTTGACCAGTTAGAGTTGATCAGTTAGAGTTATTCAGTTAGAGTTGACCAGTTAAAGTTGACCAGTTAAAGTTGACCAATTAGAGTTGATCAGTTAGAGTTACTCAGTTAGAGTTGACCAGTTAGAGTTGACCAGTTAGAGTTATCCAAGTGGAGTTAATCGAGTAGAGTTGCCGAATATCACTTATTCGAAGTAGAGTTATCGAATATAGTATATTCGAGGGAAGAGTTACCGAATATTATTTATTCGAAGAGTAGTTATCGAATATTGGTTATTCGAAGTTAGTAAATCCAAAGGAGTTATTCGAAGTTAGTTAATCCAAAGGAGTTATTCGAAGTTAGTTAATCCAAAGGAGTTATTCGAAGTTAGCTAATCCAAAGGAGTTATTCGAAGTTAGCTAATCAAAAGGAGTTATTCGAAGTTAGTTAATCCAAAGGAGCTAGTCGAAGAGTTAATCGAATATAGTTATTCGAAAGAAGGTGTTAATCGAATATAGTTATTCGAGTAAAGTTAAAAGAGTTAATCGAATTTAGTTATTCAAAATGAGTTATTCGAATTAGATATTTGAATAGAGTTAAACACATTAGAGTGATTCGAATTACTTATTCAAATAGAGTTAAACACGTAAGAGTTAATTGAATATTAGTTATTCAATTAGAGTTAAATCGAATTTAGTTATTCGAAGAAGAGTTAATCAAATAGAGATTACTCGAAAGAGAGTTATACGTCGAATTCAATTATAGTGAATTCGGGAAAGTACTATTTACTTTCCAGGGTTTAAATCAAGATTTAGTTATTGATTTAGAAATTAGGTGTCTGTTAAATTATTCGAGTTAGGAGATAAAGTTATAATTTAGGTTAGATATTGCAGAAGTAGGAATTATAACGTTATAGTTATAATCAGACGTTGTCATATAAGAAGTGAATTCGTAACCTGAATCCGAGAATTTGCGTAAAACAGATGATTGTAAAAAGTGAGTGACGAGCTTCATCTATTTCACAGTAAAGGACGTTGTTCAATTAAGGTCTGAGAGGTAATTATACCCCAACTTGATTTACTTCAGAATTGACAAAGGAATAGTTGTGGTTCGATAGAAAAGGTTGATTAGGAATAAAGTTAAGGAATAAGCGATAAATGGATTAAGCGAAACGATGTTTTATATAACGTTCATTGGAAATCCGTAAATGAGTTTTGGAAACGTTTTTCCAAATATAGTCAGATATGTTTTCTAAACATAGAAAATGAAATGTTTTCATGATAAGAATTTAAGAAATAGAGTTAAGCAAATTCAGAAACTGACTGGAGAGGGTAAGTTGAACGGTTTTCTAAGTGACGATCTGATGTTAGTTTCGACCTTCCGGATTGATACTTAGAGAATTGTTCTCATACTAGTTACAGTTAGGGACTGATAGTTGCGAAATAATAGTGATGTGAAAATAAGCTATGGAAATGTTTTCCAATGATTAATAACATATATTTTCTAAATATATGAAATAAGGAAATATGAACATATGATGATTGATCGATCGAATTTCCATTTGGAAATAAGATCGTTGTTTGTACACCGACATGTTTTCATTTGATAGTTGAATCACAGACTATCAAAGTTTTTACCATTTTAACGTTGTTAATATGGAGAGACCGGTTGGATTATTATCCAAAGAACCACTCTGTATCGGCATAAGCGTTACGAGCAATATATGCCAAAGATAAATTGAAGACGGAGTAAAGTGCAAGGGCTGTTGTATAAGTCTTAGATAACAGTGACTAAGATGGATATACTGAATAGTGCCTTCGGTTTGTCCAGTCCCAGGACAACGTATATGGAAGAAGGTCTGACAGAGTATATCCAATGGATCGCGTAAGTTGATCTGTTCAAACGTATTCACGTTTGGTGGTGGAGGAATTCGTTTCTCTTAGCTATATACCCGTGTTATTTTTGGATAAGTCAATTTGTGATTTGGCGGGTATGACGATGTGGCATTCAAAGTGAATGGTGATCAGATGTTCTGAAGATAGACGTAGCTTCTAGCCTCACACCGGGAAGTAACAAAAGTTGGGCTAGGCAGCATGGCTAGTTGGGTCATCCCCAAGCAGGGTGTATTGTCACCGATCTAGTGAATATTCATATTTATACTTCTTTTTGATTCTGTATCTTCGGATGACGGTTTGATGGCCTACAACCGTGGTGGCAATATATTCACGACACTCAAGCTAAATGAGTGAGCGGTCATGTGTGGCCGGGTTGCAAGACGTTCTTGTTGAACCCTGAGTGTATCACCTCTAGAGTACACTATTCAGAAGGTGCTCCCATACCTTGTTTGTTGGAATCCATTCTCCGATAAGCGCCCTGCGGTTTATGATTTTATACTATGTATGTAGAACGTGAGATGCAAGCGTTTCTGCTAGATTGATACCTATTTGTACTTAGACATTATTATAATATCACAATGATATTGCTTGTCAAAGTTGTTTAGATACTCATAAGGAAAAACCCGTTCCGTATTCACGGCGTGGTCTTATGAGATATCCTATACCTGTTTTTAAACTAGTTTACTCATACCAGTCCCATGACTGACCCGGAGTTTACTTTGTTGTTTTCCCTAAACTCTTGGGTGCCTAAATTTGTACGGGCAGTCAAGTAGTCGGGAGTTACAGAAATACTTGGAGAGCTTGGAGCAGGAGGCTGCAAGATTTTATAGCTATAGTTATTTCCGCTGTGTTGTAAGTGTTGTACTCTGATAAGTGCTATTGTATATATATAACTGTTTACTTCAAAGTTATGTTATATATTATATGTTATTCGTTCCGCTGTGAGATTCGTGTTACTCTGATGATTCTGATGTTCTTCTTCTTCTATTCTATTAGTTCTATCTTTTCTTTCTCACCTTCTAAATTCTTTCACTAACGTCTCGGAATTTTCGACTCTCGAGGAGTCGAAAATTTCCAGCCGTTACAGTTGGTATCAGAGCTTAAGTTAAGTGATTACCTTGGCTCTGTGGCATAACTCGATAGAGATGGGATTAGTAATATCCTAGATTGAGTTTGAGTGTATATATATGAGCGCGTAATTGTTATTCAATATAAAATGGTTTTATATTGTGGAGATTTATTGGTTGAGTGGCTTATGAATTCTGGTCGATCAGTTGATCCACTGTATCGATAAGGGTTACTAAACACTCGAATACGATGAACCGTCATGGTATGTTTTGAAAGAGGGTAAATGAAATAATTTTTCCCAAAATATATTTGTTTATAGAAGAAATATATATCTTGAAATTATTATAGTATATTTATTGTGTTGGTTGTTATTATAATCGAATAAAATTATAAAAGGGTGAAATGGTTATAAATGACCAATCAGAATTCATATAAGTGAAATATATGAAATCGAAATGAATTAAAATCTGAAATTAAATCAGAATTGGAATTAAAATAAGGAAATTTTAAGTTCCTGGGAGATTTTGAAAATGTTTTTCAATTCAAAATAAATATAGTATTGAACTCACCTGGATGACTGGAAAATAATTCCGAGGATGGATCGATACATCGTCGGTGTAATTTTCGAGTTTCTAAGTGGCGGATTACTACCAATGGTTTTGTTTTCAAATGGTGTTGAGGAAAACAAGTTGTTTAGAAATTCAAAAGTTTTGAATTGATGTTATGGTTTGAAATTGATTTGAAATAAACCCAGGAATTTTGAATGCTGGAATTAAAAATTTAACTAATAAAGTTAAATGGATTGAGAAGACATAAGTGAATAAATACCTTGGAATTTAAACTTGAACCAAGTTAAATAAATCAGGATTTGGTTAGAGAATAATCTGGATTGGAATTAAGTTGATGGGTTAAGAGTTTGAAATCTGATATTGGAGTTTGAATAGAATAACTTGGATAGAACCAAGTGTTTGAGTTGAAGGTTGGATTGAGATGACATTGGTATATGTTGGGTTGATGACAGGTGAAAGTGATAAGAGTTGATATGCCCGACAAAAAGGTACAAGTTTGTTTTTGATATAAGCATGAGATTTATGAGCCGAGTTGGCAAGCCGCTTGGCTGTTTGATTTTCTTTTGGGTTAGAGATGGCCTAGAGAGGCGAGTTGTGGTTTTACCAATAGGGCTGTACAAAGGAGGTTATGGCAAAATTTTCCGAAAATTTAAAGTGTTAGAAAATTTTCAGAATTTTTGAAAATTTTAATTAGTCGGAATAATAAATATTTCAGTCGATATTAATGGTTCGGTTGAAATCAGAAATAAGGGGTAAACCAATCTTAGGAGTTCCAATATATAGGGTCAACCTCCAACTTAGCAATTTCGAGGACGAAATTATTTTAAGGGGGGAAGTCTGTAATGGCGCGTTTTGTTAGCTGTCGAATAATTAATTTATTTAATTATTAAATATCGATTGGGCGATATCGATGACTTGAATTAAATAATATTGAATATTTAATTAAAATAAATAATATATTATAATGTCGAAATAATCGGAAATCACCGAATTCACAATACTGTGTGAATTGGATCAGCTAAAATATTTAATTCAGTTTAGAATTGAATTTGAATAACGAATCGATTTAATAATCGACGTTAAAACGTATTAATTATATTATAATTAAAATAGAGCGCGTAACGACGCGACAGTTCGTTATTTGGCGATTTAGACTTCAAGTGGATGTACAGGGTTCGTTTTAATTCGGATTGCTGTGAAACAAGAAACGTGTGGAGCTGGTGGAGTATATCTTTCTAGTGGAAGAGAGAGATCGGGATTTCGTCGTGTGGATTTTGAGTTACGTCCAAATCAAAATATCAGAAATGCAGCGCCCTGACCATAACGATTTAATTATATTTTAAATAGGGATTTAAATAGGAATCGAGCGTCGATATAACTCTGACAAGGTAATATCGAGTTGTAAATATATACAGGAATAGTCTAGAGTTGTACGGCATTACACTGTGAATACAGACGATAATAATTAATTTTAAATATTTAATTTAAATATATTTATATATTTAAATAGGCTATTTAGAGCGTTAAAAATAGCCACTTTTGCATACGAAGTCGGAATTCGACGAAATCAGTTTTGTTGGATCCGCAATATCAAATAGTTGTTAGATTCCAAGTTTCGTGATTTTTAGAGTCACTGTGTGACCGTAGGGATTTTTAGAGTGGAAAATAGACAGTATTTTGACAGTTAAAAATATGCTGTGTGAGCATACGAAGTCGGAATTCGACGAAACCAGTTTCGTTGGGACCGTAATATCGAAATCTAGCTACCCATCCAGTTTGGTGATTTTTGGGTACCGTATATGGTCGCAGGGATTTTTAAGGACGTCAGAAGCTTATAAAATCATTAAAATAAAATAGAAAATAAACAAATCAAATAGTTGCAATCATTCGTGAAGAGATTCAAAAAAGGGATATGAATTAAAGTTTGTGACTCTTCATTGAATAGTTGCATCCATTCATATTCTGATGTCTGTTTTTATTAAAAATTCAAACAGTAAGGAAATGGGCCATTTAGGGGAATAATCAGACATCTGGATGTTTTGACTTAGACATCTGAATATTATGTGAAAATTAATTTTATTTCAGTAGATAGACATCTAAATTGAAGAATTTAGACGTCTTTTTACTGTAACAGACCTATGCGTTGTGCATGTCATATATAAAATTTCATATATATATATATATATATATATATATATATATATATATATTAAAGCGTGCATGTGTGTGTATCACCAAGGAAGATTTTAACAATTATATACTATTACTAACAAACTCTAAACAAATACAATCTTCTTTTTGAGCTCTTGAATCTATTTGTTGAGTTTCTTCCTACGAAACAGAGTTAGTCAATAGTAATATATATGTACATGTATAGTTGTTATAATCAAAACACTATAAAGTGAGATTCAACAGAAACTACTACTAGAATTTCAAGTCATTGGAAGTTGATTTGTGATGGGTTGAAGGTTGATTTCTTGAGACGTAAATGGATTGGCAAAGGCTTCATGAACGAACATCGAAACGATTGGAGGATAGGCCGATGGGATGCACTCGAGATGACGATGGATTAGGGCATGACACTTAGCCAAAGTGGCTATGTGTGATGGTCGGCACCGACCCATGAGCATTGGCACTGAACCATGAGGGATGGTCGAGTTGGGGAGCATGGTTAAGGTGGCTTCCTGATGTTGCTAGTGAAGTTTGGATTGAAACAGCCTTAAGATGACTCATGTGTAACTCAAAGATAAATGGTGCTTCGACCGTGAACTCAAGTAGCAGTGCTTGAAGCTAAGTTGATGTGACACTGGTCGTGGGGTGATATACGATACAATTCGACGAAGGGTTGACTCAGGTAGGTGTTAATCAGGGATGATAATGGTTGACTCGGGTAGGAGCTAACCAGCGATGATAATGGAATTAGTTCAAGAGGTAGTTTGACATAAAAGGTGAAATCGCCAATAAGAAAGGCTCGACGAATTTGATGTGCCAAGGAATCATTGGTTATCAAAGTGTTCTAGCGGACTCAAAGCAGGGGAATCGTGGGGACTCTCATAAGGATCAGGTAAGATTGAGTACCTTGGATCATTCAGGTAGGAGAGGTCTAGCTGTCTCAGGTAGGAGGCAAACATACGAGTCACTATGGCGTATGGCGGTTTGGCTAGAATTGAGGTTTTCCATTAGCCCTATTGATTGGTGAAATGCAAGTTTGATAACTGATGGATTCACAGTTGTGGTCGGTAATGGATAGGACATTGGATGTTATGGATGCTATCATTGATTTTATGTGTCTTCTCTATTTTCTCTAGGTAAGCCATCATCGTAGGAGGTTGAAGAGAAGCAGGATTGGGGGTAGTCCTTTCCTATTTCAAATGTAACTTGTGATTGAGGATTTTCATGTGTTAATTTGTTGGTTGCTAGGAAGATCGGTTGGTTGATCCATATATACTCAGATTATCCTATGTAACTACTGTTAGTTGTTTTATCGCTCACTCAGACAGTTGTCTAACTTAAGGTTTTATGTTTCTCTCTTGTTACCTTGGATTGTTCACCAATTTGATGGTGGGAAGATTGAGTAGTAGGTAACAGGATTGGTGTTGGTGTTGTTGTGCGATTATGAGCGGGAGCCTGACATATAATTGCTATATACTATTTAGATATTTCTTTTCTATTTCCATCGTATGCTGATGTTATTGAGACTTTGAGGGATGTAGTGAGGCTTGTTGTATTTAGAGATTCATGTATCGAGAAGTATTATACCTAAGATTATATGGTTTTATGGAAATTTAATTCTCTGTTCAATTGTGCTTCATTATTATGTCCTATTGTATATTTTATTATTGTATATTATCCATGTGCTGTGAGTTATATAACAAGTTCTTTTTTCGAATTATTCTACCCTGATGGTCGTCCTATATCGGCCAGACACGTCAAACAATGCACTTACCCTCGGTTTATGCAAAAGTTACGAGACGGTCATCACATTTTGTATCAGAGCTTTGGTTAATCGATTTTACCTAAAGTCCGCGATTGTATAAATGTCTGATAGACTTATTTGTAATTTCATTAGGATGATTGCTATATTATATACATACATAGTATTGTAGGTTAGTAAGCAATTGAACACCAATGCGGCTTTCTCTAACGTGAACTGACTCTCTTTTCAAAGTAAGGATGATTTGACGAACTTCGAGACATAGTGCTAGGAATGAGCAAGCAATTAGAGGGGTAGGCGAGGTAGCCAGTCGAGAGTTGCAGCAGCTATCCTCGAATATCCTGCCATGTTCGAGGCTATGACATCGATCATGAGGAGGATGCCCACTCCAACAACGGCAGTAGAGCAAGGTTTTCCTATGCAAGTGCCTAGGGTTGTTGATTTTGCGAACCTCTGCAAGGACTACACTTCTCTAGGTGGCAAGCTATTTATTGGGATGGAATCGACTGTTGATGTTCAGAATAGGTTGGATAAATGTGTTAGGATCTTTGGAGACTTAGGAATCGACGATGCAACTAAGAGTAAGCTTGCATCGGGGCAGCTCTAAGGACAACCGATGAATTGGTGGAACTCTATTGCTTTGGTGACTCTGGAGGACCAGAGGACTTGGGATCAGTTTAGGACTAAGTTTGAAGAGAAGTTCATTTCTACGGTCCAGAAATCGATATTGCTTAAGAGGTTTGTTGATTTGAAGCAAGGCGGGAGGCCTATCGTTGGGTAAGTGACGGAGTTTGAGGTTTTATCCAAGTTTTCTCCATCATATGTCAAGATTCCTTACCAAAAGAATGATAAATTTATTATGGGTTTGGATAAGAGTATCGGAAAACAATTAATTAACCATATTGATGACTCTTTTGAGAAATTGGTCGAGAAAGCTTTGAGGGAGGAGAGTTTGTTTCCTCAGAAGACGAAAGCTATTGTAGGGGGCAAGTAGGAATCAAAATCACATCAAGTTGGTAGTAATAAGAAAAACTGAAATGGAAAACGGAAACAACAGCAAGGGAAGAATTACCGAAAGAAGCCTAAGGGAGAGATTACTTATTTTAATTTTCAGCAAAATGGCCATTATTCCAATGAGTGTAGGAACCCTAAGGTGGAGGGAAAGTGTTATAACTGTGATAAACCTGGGCATATGAGGAAGAACTGTCCAAAACCACCAAAAGGTAAGCATATTGTGAGGGCGTATGTTTTGGATGTTGTTCCATCTTCTTTGAGGGGTCCGACTGTGGAGGAGAAGGGGAAGAATGTTGTGGTTCAAGGTACAATTTCTACTATAGATGTTTTAGTTCGAGTTTTGTTTAATACTGAAGCATCGCATTCTTTTATTTGTAATGAGCTTGTTTGCTAGTTAGGTTTAGAACCTGAAATCGTTGATAGACCATCAGTCATTTACTAATCTACTACATGGTTCATCTGGCCTTTGTATTATTTGTCGTGGTCAAGTTTTGTCGAGTCATGGTTGTTCTTTTGTGTGTGATTGTTTTGTTTTAAATTTCGCCGGGTTTGGGATTATTTTGGGTACGGACTAGCTCAAGAAGTATGCGACTATTATTGATTGTGAAAGGCTCAAGGTAACACTCAGGAATGTAGAAGGGCAAACGATTATGATACGTTGTCTACCATAGGATGGAGTTCTAGTTAGCTTTTTATATCGCTTGTGATTCCATTGAGTGGGTTGTTATCAGTGCCAATTAGTACGAAAGTTTTCTCATGTTTTTGATGAAGTCAGAGGGTTCCCGCCACAATGAGAGATTGAGTTTCGGATTGATTTGGTGGATGGAGCCAGACCTACTGTTACGCCTCTTAGGTGGATGGCGCCTAAGGAATAGCGAGAGTTATAGGTGCAAGTGAACGATCCTTTGAGTAAAGGATTCATTTGAAGAAGTGCATCCAAATGGGGTGCACCAGTTGTGTTTGCGACCAAGGCTGATGGATCATTGCGATTATATATGGAATATCATCAGCTGGATAAGTTGACCAAAAAGAATAAGTATCCACTGCCAAGAATCGATGACTTGGTTGACCAGCTTCACAAAGCTAGGGTGTTTTACCAAATGGATTTGGTGACGGAATTTCACCAATTGAGAGTGGCTGGGGGATAGTGTATCGAAGACTGCTTTTAGGACACCATCCGGATTTTATGAGTGGCTAGTGATGCCGTTTGGATTAACAAACGCGCCAATATATTTTGTGGATCTTATGAATCGAGTTTTCAAAGATCAGTTGAACAAGTTCATACTTGTGTTCGCGGATGACATATTGGTTTACTTAAGGAATGAGGAAGAACATAAGACACACTTGAGAATCATTTTGGAAGTCTTGCAAAAACATCAGTTGAGAGCTAAGTTTTTGAAATTTCACTTCTAGAAGGAAGAAGTGAGGTTATTGGGTCATGTCGTCTCGGAATCGGGAATATCAGTCGATCCTGCAAAGGTAGCAACAATCCAAGATTGGGGTCGACCCAAGAATGCGACAGATATGAGAAGTTTTCTTGGTTTAACTGGATATTATTGATGATTTATCAAGGAATTCTCTAAGATAGCTGCACCATTAATCAGATTGATGAAGAAGAATCAAGTCTTTACGTGGGATGCAAAGTGCAATCAATCTTTCGGAATTTTGAAAGAACGGTTGAAAAGTGCTCCCGTGTTGACTATTCCAAATGGAAACGATGGTATGGTAGTATGTACCAATGCATGTGGCATTGGAATTAGAGCAGTGCTAATGCAAAAGGATAGGGTTGTGGCTTATGCAAGTCAACAACTGATGTCGCACGAAAGGAATTATCCTACTCACGATTTAGAGTTAGCGGCAATGGTATTTGCTCTGAAGATTTGGAGTCATTATTGATCGGGAGTTAGGTTTGAGTTGTTTACAGATCATACGTCATTGAAGAATCTTTTCTCCTAGAAGGATTTGATTTTTCAGCAGCAACGATGGTTTGAGTTTCTATCATCGTACGATTTTGGAATGGCCTATACTCCAGGAAAGGTTAACGTGGTGGTTGATGCGTTAAGTCAAAGACATGCGATTTTAGGAGCCATGATCACAGAATGGAAACATCTCGAGTATTTGGCCAAATTTGATTTCAGACCACATTGTGAGTTAGAACTCGAGATGTTAGCTAGCATATCGATTACATTAACTCTCAACGAAAGGACTGGTGAAAGCCAGAAGCGAGATGATAAGATTATGGAAATCGTTCGAATGTTAAAAATGAGAGCAGAACCAGAGGAGATTAAGGATTTCGAAGTAGATCGAGGCGGTTGGATTCATAAGAATGGACGATTAGTTGTTCCTAATATAGATAGAATGAGAAATGAGATTCTGAGGGAGTGTCATCGCTCTAGATTAAAAATACATCTAGGAGTTAATAAGATGTATTGAGATATGAAGCGAGTTTACTACTGGGAAGGTATAAAGCAGGATTTTGGGAAATTTATCTTGAAGTGTATGAACTGTCAGTTGGTTAAAGCTGAGCAAAAGAAGCCAAGTGGACTGTTACAGCCATTGGAAGTTCCTACGGGGAAATGGAAGCAAGTATCAATGGTTTTATTGATGGACTACCTAGGACAAGGGCAGGAAATGTTAGTATCTGGGTTATAGTGGATGGATTGACTAAAAGTGCAAGGTATATTTCTGTAAGATCAACTAGAACGACATCGAAGTTGGCTGAATTATATCTTAAGTGGGTAGTTCTATTCCATGGGATTCAGAGAGTATTTTTAGCGATCGAGATCTTCTATTCACTAGTAGATTCTAGAAGTTTGCGAGTCATTGGGAACTGAGCTATGTATGAGTATGGCTTATTATCTCCAGATAAATGGTTAGACCGAAAGAATTAATCGAGTTTAGGAAGATCTTCTTAGGGCTTGTGTATTGGATTTTGGAGGATCATGGGAAGTCCATCTGCATTTAGTTGAGCTTGCTTACAATAATTCTTACTAAGTATTGGAATGGCACCGTATGAGGGGTTGTACGGTAGGCCGTGTAGTTCTCCATCTTGATGGTTAAAAACTGGAGAGAAGTTGGTTCTTGGGCCTGAGATGATAAGAGAAACTATGGATGATATTGAAGTCATTCAATAACGAATGAAGGCAACCCAACATCATCAGAAAACTTATGCCGATAAACGACGTAAGGATTTGGAATTCTCAGTTGGAGATATAGTGTTTGTTAATATTTCACCGTTAAGGAATGCAGTTTGCTTTGGAAAATAAGGGAAGGTAGCACCAAGGTTTGTTTGGCCTTTTCCGATTATCGAGCATATTGAAAAGCTTTCTTATAGACTGGACTTACCTGAGAAGATGGCAAGTGTGCATAATATGTTTCATGTATCATTTCTAAGGACGTTTGTGCATAACTCGAATGTTATGATATCTCCTGATTAGTTTGAAGATTTTGAAGTCGAACCTAAAGTTTCTAAGCCTCGTAAGTCACTTCATGTCATAAGGAATTACACGAAACAACTTAGGAGGAAGGTTTTAAAGCTATTCAAGGTACAAATGAAGTGATAATGACGACGATTGTACGTGGGAAATGGAAGAGTATGAAGTCGACCCATCCAGAACTCATCGAGTGGTATGTCCCATATATCGTATCTTACTTATGCCATTGTATCCAGTGCTATTAGAATTCTGCATGCTCTTAATAGATTTTGATTGCATGGATTGTTGAATGCTAGATTGGATAGTAGATTGGCTACTTGTGAATAGTAAGCATGCGAGATGTTGTGTTTGCTCGTGTTTTCTTGGGATTTTAGGGGCAAAACTCCTAAAGTGGGATGAATGTAACAGCCTATATTTTACGTATCGACTTATCGTAAAATAAATATATTTTATTCCCTAGTTGTCGGATCATTCTCATATTTTAATATGTTGTTGATGGGGATGTGAGATACGTCTATGATTATTTTTACTAAATTCAGATATGACCATTTGCCCTTGAGTTCACTGTTTGGTCCATAACTTTTGATGGGAATCGAATCACGTGCAATATCGATTCCGTTGGATCAGAATGATGGTTTACGATTCCGTAGAGTGGTTACATGAATTGTTCAGTGGTTTGGGAGTATTCGTTGTTTTATTTCAGCTTGTGTTTAGGCATACTGGTCAGTAGCTAATCGGCTGGTCAGCCAAACCCATTAGATCTAGGCCGGTAGATGTAAATATGGGGACTTGGAGAGAGAATTAAGGTTACTCTCTTCATTCTAAGTTTTAGGTTGGGCAATTATGATTCTCCAGGTTCATCCTAAAACCCTATTTCTCTATTTACTTCAATCGAATTCATCGTAGATTGCATCTTGAAGATAAATCATCATTAGGGAAGAGTAGATCATCATCAAAAAGGATTAAATCACATCATATTGCATCGAATCCAAGGTGTTTTAGCATTGTCTAGATGTGATCTCATCGAGTCTACATCAAATCTAGAAATTGGTGAGTGATAGATATCTCTCACATGCAAGCTACGAACTGTATGGGAAAATTAGGGTTATATTTGTATGTTTTTTTTTATTAAAATCACCTTAGATCTGATCATATATATTTAACTCAGACCTAAAAACCCTAGGAATACTTAACTTGATCATATTAATAGGATAACTATTAGATTAATCATGTTTATCATATGTTTAGATCCAGATCATGCTAGATCTCACGTTTATGATATGTTTATGCTTTGTTCATGTTTGTATGATCATTGTTGTATGGACTGATGCTTGTTTTGATTGAACTGATTTCATTGCTTGAGTTGTATGTTAGATTATTGTGCGTAGAATCATAAGATTGAAGAACATATCAAATATGAGGTCCAGATGATCGGATTCAGACGAAACTTGGCGAAGACGCTCTGGAAGACGAAGGAAGGGGCACAAAAGTTTTCATGCCCAAACATGCTAAGTGCATTGGTCGGCATCGACCCATGAAGGTCGACACCGACCCATGGGATTGCATCATATGGTCGTGATTTCTCGAGACACAAATAGACTAGCAAAAGCTTCATAAATGAACATCGAAACGATTGGAGAATAGGTCAGTGGGATGCACTCGAGATGACAATGGATTGGAGCATGACACTTAGACAAAATTGGCTAAGTGTGAGGGTCGACACTGACCCATAAGGGTCGGTACCGAACCCTGAGGGATGGCCAGGTCGGCATGAATTTTAAGGAGCATGGCTAAGGTGGCTTCCTGAAGTTGCTGTTGAAGTTTGGATTGAAACGGACTTCAGATGATTGATGTGCAACTCAAAGATGAATGGTGCTTCGATTTTGAACTTAGGCAGGGGTGGTTAAAGCTAAGTTGTTGCGACACTGATCATTGGATGATATATAATACAGTTCGATGAAGGGTTGACTAAGGTAGGAGTTAATCAGGGATGATAATGGTTGACTCAGGTAGGAGCTAACCAGTGATGATAATGGAATTAGTTCAAGAGGTGGTTTGGCTAAAAAGGTGAAATCGACAATAAGAAAGGCCCAATGAATTTGATGCACCAAGGAATCGTTGGTTATCAAAGTGTTATAGCGGATTCAAAGCAGAGGTATCGTAGAGACGCCCATAAGGGTTAGGCAGGATCGGGTACCTTGGATCACTCAGGTAGGAGCGGTCAAGTTGTTTCAGGTATGAGGCAAACATATGACTCATGATGGCGTATGGTAGTTTGGCTAGAATCTGGGTTTTCCATTAGCCATTTTGATCGGTGAAATGCAAGTTCGATAATAGAATGATTTACGGCTGTAGTTGGTGATGGCTAGGACATTGATGTTATGGATGCTATGGTTGATTTTATGTTTCTTCTATATTTTCTCTGGGTAGGCCATCATCGTAGGAGGTTGAAGAGAAGCGAGATTTGGGGTAGTCCTTTCCTATTTCTTATGCGACATGTGATGGAGGATTTTCACATGTTAATTTGTTTGTTGTTAGGAAGATCGGTTGGTTGATCCACCTATACTTATATTATCCTGTGTAACTGTTGTTAGCCATTTTATCGCTAACTAAGACTGTTGTCAAACTCAAGGTTTTATGTTTCCCTCTTATTACGTTGGGTTGTTCGCCAATTTGATGGTGGGCAGACTGAGTAGCATGTAGCAGGAGTGGCGTAGGTGTTGTTGTGCGATGATGAGCAGGAGGCTGGCGTATTATTACTATATACTATTTAGCTATTTCTTTTCTATTTTCGTTGTATGTTGATGTTATTGGGACCCTGAGTGTTGTAGTGAGGCATGTTTTATTCAGAGATTTATGTATCGAGATGTATTGTACCCAAGATTCTACGTTTTATGAAAATTTGATTCTCTATTCAATTGTGCTTCATTACTATATCCTTTTGAATATTTTATTATTATACATTCCATGCGTTGTGAGTTATACGACCAATTCTTTTTTCAAATTATTCTACCCTGACGGTC
Source organism: Allium sativum (assembly GCA_030737875.1). NCBI lineage: Eukaryota > Viridiplantae > Streptophyta > Magnoliopsida > Asparagales > Amaryllidaceae > Allium > Allium sativum. The sequence goes on from CM060926.1 coordinate 539,439,707, forward strand.
GTCCTATATCAGCCTGACACATCATACAACACTGTTCTCCACGGTTTGTGAAGGAGATATGGGGAGGTCATCACATAATACGTGACCGACTCGGTCCAATCAACTCGAAATGCTTGAGCGTGTGGGTCCAATCACATGGAAAAAATCATCATGGAAAAAATATGTGGTTTTTTGTAAAAGGCAGTGTTGCGCACTCAAAAACAGCTGATCGACATGGCATGATCAAAAAAATGGCTTATGTGACTAAAGACATCAATTTCTGGCACTCAGCGAAATTCAGGTTTGGTACGTTCAAAAACAGGTGATCGACACGTGAAAATCATGAAAAATCACGTGTTCATGCTCGGGAGATCACATCCGGTAAAGTGGTTGATTGTCTAGCTTAGCACAAAAATAGAGTGATTGACGCAGTCAAATCATGGAAAATCAAACGTGCGCATCGGTCTGATCAACGGAAAAAAGCGGGTCAAAACATTAGCATGGCAAAGTTGAGATTCGGGTCCTACCATTTCATATCCTAGGAGGGATACAAAATCCTGTATCGTGCCACTGCCCAGATACATCTTTCTTCGAGTTGGACACGTGGCTCGGGGATGCAAGAAAATGGCAGAGGAGGGATATGAAACTTTGGCACTCGAAAAAGCCCTGAGCAACACAAAAGGATTCAAAATTTTCCCAGTGCACTCCCCAATTTTTAGGATGCGAAAATTGATCAAGTGGTAGGGATTTCAAACTATGGATTTTGCCAAGAATATTTGGCACGAAGCGGGGCATATGCATATCATGGTTTTTGGCTTAAGCAACATGGGTTTGGCACTAATTTTTGTGATGCAAAGTGGCAAATTGCCAAAATTTTTCGCAAACCAATTTCACCTTGCAGATCACTGTTTTTGGCTTGATTTGCATGTGTTTTCGCTAAATTTTTGGGATTTTCTAGCTCCACGATGCAATTTTTTAACGTTGGCTTTGTTTTTCGACTCCATTTCTGGGATGCGACTTTCTTGTCTCCTAGGGATATGAATTCGGGCTAACACTCCCAAAACTCATCTATAAATACCCCTAAGCTTGACATTTAAAGGGATTGACTCATTTACACTCTTCCTACACTTTGGCATACGAGATTGAAGCTCTCAAGCGTTATTAATGGATGCATTTATCATGTTCATGTATTTTGTACATCTTTTGGACTTCTAAACGTTGCACAAATGCTTATGTACAACATTTGGACATTTACTTGGACGTTTACACTACTTTTTGGACATTTGTGGATAACTTTGGAGTTTCATGGACATTGAAGCTACTTGACATTGCTCCTTATTTTGACTCAACATAGAAGGCAAAGGGCATTTTTCTCAAAGTTTAGAAAAAACAAACATTTTGTTATTCTATTATACAACTTTGTACATAAAAATTGTCCTAACTTGTACAACTTTTGTAATCGACAATTATATGGTGATTAATTTGAATTGGACGTAGGTGTTAGTGTTGAACTACTATAAAAGGTTGTGTTCTCCAATTACATTCTCATACTTTGGATTTGGATTATTGTTTTATCAAAAAACATACACTTAGGCATTGGCGTGCGCGAATAGCCAATTCCCTACGTCAACTGTGTTTGTATATATTTTTCTATCATACAACCAAGTGATATGGAAATGTATCATTTCAATCCGTTTTGCAAAATTTGAGTCTTGAGTTTATGTCATTTTAACCCACATTCCAAATATATTCGAACTTATTTCCTAAATCTATAAAGTTGTTCGAGGATATGTCATTTCAACCCATAGTGATTTTTCCTAAATCTACAGGGAACTTGTAGTATGAGAACAAGATAATAATAATCAAAACATAACAAATATCACACATAAATCAACACATAACAACAAATCACATAGCAATTTATATCGTGTCATTCCTGTTATATATGTGCATGTCACATGTGCATAAGACAAATAACATAAATTTTCAAATACATCCTAACATTCCATATATCATTTCAAAAGATTAAATTCACTTAATCAAACGTTAGCCTTGAGTGAGTAAACTCACCTTTCGCATTTTTGGATGGTCAAAGAGCTTGGATTTAAATTAAAACCAAACAATGTTTGTTTTTTGTTTAAAATCCCAATAGAATTTGAATTTTACCAATCCAACTTTGAAATGAAGCATATGTCGCTACGAGTTCAGCGCGAAGAGCGACACCCAAATATGACCTTGTATGACTAATTGGATTTATAAGTTATCGCTTCGATAAATTTTGATTAAACAACCTGAATATTTAAATAAATATATTAATTACCTTTGAAGTAATTTTCTTGTTGCTCCTTATATCACACGGGCACCTAAAAAACCATCACTATCGACCCCTTCCTTCCGTCTTCGCCTCCTTCATCCCTAACAAAATCCAACCAAATAAAATTCACATACATGCTTCACTCCGCTAGCACAAATCAATGATCATCGTAGTCTGAGCTCGAATCCATCTACTGGAGTGTAAAACCAACCATTCATGCTGTCCTAGACCCCATACACCATACGATCTCCAACCAACATCGCTCAACTTCCTTTTGCACCAAATTCCTATGCCACTCTCTATTCACTTACCACAGCTCCAAACCCGAGATATTCAAAAACATAAAGTTACGACAACGCGCAGATTTGGGTTTCACTGTGACTTCGTGGGTTGTGCAATATGGGGGAGGAAGGAGAGGGAGCATTTTGAGAGGAGGGATGTGAGAAAACTAAATCGAATATTTTTCATTTTTTGAAGAGGCCATTTTTCTTTTCTTTTTTAATTTTCGATTTCAATTTAGTGTTGAAGAATATGGAAAACAAAACGAAAAGGGAAACAAGAGAGATGGTGTTTTACCCGTGTAAAAGGGTTGATACATGTCCTTTTTTCTTACTGTAATTTATTCCTTTTAATTTTACTGAGCATTTCAACCTCGTACGTTCACCTGGAAGATCCAATCAATGCGAAATTTGAAATCATACAAAAATTTATAATTTCGTATTCGATGAAACTAATTTCATCGAATTCTAAGGTTGTTTGCAAAAAGACAATTTTTCCTATTAAAATAAATTTTTTATTACACGATTCGAATATCGACCTAATTCAAATTATTTGTTATTGTTTACTAGTTTGCAAAATGGATTTACAGTCAATAATGATGAACTAAACGAACACGATTGAGGTTATTGAATAATGTTTTAATTAATGTCTAATCGCCAGTTCACATTTTGAAGCAAAGTATTTGATTAACTATTTAAATTTAAAACGTTCGAATTTGCGAGTCATTATAGCTATCGCTTCCAAAACAGAGACACCCAAAGCAGGTTAAGACCCATTAGTCTCGTACTTCATCCTATGACCACGCAAAGCTAAAATGATGTATTCGAGCCAAAACAAAAATACACTACCAACTTAAAAACATCAACCACTACCTCCATTTCTCCACTGCCAAAAAGAATATTTTTAGTGCCTTCTTGACTCAAATTGGAAAATTGTTATGTTAGATGAATACACAGCTCTTGTCAAAAATAAGACATCGGAATTAGTACCTCGTCCCCCTAATGTGAATGTTATTTAGTCTATGTCGATTTTTCATTATAAAAGAAAATATGATGGTTCTTTTGAGCAGCATAAAACTTGTCTTATAGATGACTAGGTCTCAACGATAAGGAATGACTGTAACAAAACATTTAGCCTGGTGGTCAAACCATCTACTGTTTTGGTAGTTTTGATCATAATATTATCTCATTCTTGGCCCATTCATCGGTTAGATATTAAGAATGCCTTATTGCATTGTAATCTCAATGAAAGAATATATATGCACCAACCATTAAGTTTTAAAGATCCAAATTATCCTAATTATGTTTGCTTATTGAAGAAATCTTCATATGGTCATAAACAAGCTCCTCGGTCTTGGTACTAGTGATTTGTAGACTACATTGCCACAATTGGTTTCTCTCATATTAAATCTGATCACTCATTGTTTATTTATCAAAAAGGATATAATATTGCAAATATTTTTCTCTATGTTGATTACATCATTCTTACAGCTTCCTCTAATGCTCTGTGTAAGTTTATTATGACGCTGTTGGACATAGATTTTCTTTGAAGGATCTTGGTCCATTAAGTTACTTATTAGGTATTGCTAATACTTGAAATGCGAATGGTTTGCTCCTACCACAAAAGCAATATGTTGAAGACAATATTGAATGGGCCAACGTGTCCAACTGCAATAGTTGTTCAACTCCTGCCGATATCATGCCAAATCTTAGTCCCTCTAATGATGCCCCACATGAGGACCCGACTAAGCAACGATGACTTTCAGGAGCTTTCCAATACCTTACATTCACTAATCCTAATATTTATAATGTTGTGCAACAAGTGTGCCTTCACATGCGTGATTCAAGAAGCGAGCATATGAATGCTTTTAAGGGCATATTTTGCATCTTTATAAGTCATATGTTGGTAAATACATCTTTATATAGATGTGGATTAGGGTGCTTGTCCGGGTACTAGAAGATCTTAGTTCGCATTTTTATAAGTCATATGTTGGTAAACTCATCTTTTATATAAATGTGGATTGGGGTGGTTTACTAGATTTAGACGATCCTCCTTTGGCAATTGTGTATTTCTAGGTGACAAGTTGATTTATGGTCTTTAGAAAGTCAACCCATTCTTTCCAGTTAAAGTTCCAAAGCTAAGAGTGGGGAAGTAGCTAATGTTTTCTCTGAATCTTGTCAGATCATAAATGCGACACCCTATGTCCATTAATGTCACTCACAAAGGGAATGCATTAACTTCTATGGAGCGTTTTAAGTGTGTATAGAACAGAAACTTAACAATAAGATAGATATAAAACAGTACTTAAATATTTAAAATTTTATTCATTGCATTGGTAACAGATAAGTTTGATTACATCATCAAAACCAAAGATTAGAGTCAAGTACAGAATATCCATCTTGATTAAATCAGAGTACATAAAATGAAAGACATAATCCCAACATAAAATAGCCATAAATAATATAGGCTGAACTTTTACTTCAGCGATCCAAGCATCTTCCAAAGAAAGAGATAAAGTTGTCCAAATCAAGCTCCACTAGTACTAGTCCTACCCTGAGCACCTGGGGGGAAAGGAAGAAAAGAGGTGGAAATAAGGGGGTCAGACATAAAGTCTGGCGAGTGTAATAACTTTAAGAATAAAATCATTAAGTAACTAGGATAAGGCATAAGTTGGAAAATAAGGAGATGACTGTGAACAAATGGGTATGACAGAGCAAAGAACGGAAATAAGACGAACAAAGATAACGTTAAAGGCGCCCCTAATCACTATTGGATAATTACTATACTGCACCATCACTAGTCACCCTAAAGGTTGATCCCGCCTACAGAACTTAATAATGATAATGGTAGTTTCGTGTACCCCTAGCTACCTTCATAGGTGTCGTTTGCCCCTATCTCCACTAGGTGTACCCATTACCCTCCCCATTCTCATTACAATATTTATTCATAATACGGTAGTTATACTCCTAGCTGCCTTCATAGATGTCGTCTGCTCCTATCTCCACTATGTAACACCCCACCTCCGCCAGGGTAACTCTTACAAGCACACTAGCTTTGGAGGGGTGTTAAACAAGGTAAACATGCATGCAGATATCACAAGACAGAACATATAAGTAAAACAGAGTAGTAAAGCAGCGGATAAAACTAGCATTTCAAAACCATAGTTAAGTTACAACAAAGTACTTGGTCATTATTTTCCAACAAACAAAGTCTAGAGAAAAGCATAAACTGAAATACATAAAGTACTATCCCCAAAGTGAAGTGATAAACCATAGCTAGCTCAATGTCCAAAACCGTACATGAGCAAATCCAGTAAGCAAGCTATAAAGATCCAAGCTAAGCTCCAATGTTCCCACCCTGAGGACCTGGGGGGGGGGGGGAACGGAAAAAAGAGGCGGAAGAAAACAGGTCAGTCAAAAAGATTGGTAAGCCCTAACTACTATCAGTCCATGAACTAGTAAAGTTAACTGGCATGAGAAGCTGAGATGAACATAAGGATAACAACATACTGGCATGGTGATTAACTAACAAGATAGATAAAGGTGTCATCGCATAATCAAGGTTAAGTTTTGCACCACGGGTGTACTAGCATTCTTACATGTCAAGTAAAAAAACAAGAATTGATCCCTTGGCCCAACATCATGAGGTGACCTAAATCAAGGTCCAACTACACGGTCTAGTTGATCGGCTCCCTATAAGCCTAACTCGTCAAGTGTCGGTGTCATACGGCTCAAACATGAAATGTAGTTAACTGCGCTAGGTCCATCCTAGGGTGTATCAAGCCCTAGTGTGTCAACCTCGGACACAAATCAAGTATACACAGTCTAGATCTACTGGTACCCGTGCCTGATTTTCCAACTCCGGACTATGTGCACGACCATAGTCCGCCTGGACCTACACCGGCGTACCTACTCAGCCGTCGTTTTGGTCGCTTACATGTCAGCCCAGTAATCGTGCCCCACCCTAGCCTAGTCCCTAGGGTCTTATGATACTATCAAGAGGGTTACTGCTGAAAAGGACCACGCCACTAGGGTTTCTTAACGGGTTAAATGTGGTTAACCCGATCCAAACGTGGATTAAATTGGTTAAGTGTACCCAAGGTTCATGACTTAACCCCGATTAACCCATCAAGCCCAAATTGGTTAAGTATTAAGTGGTCCATGACTTAACCCTAATCAGGAGGCATTAATTAACTTAATGTTCTTTAACCTCTCACATTAGACCTTGTTATGGTTACTAGTTAAGCCGGGCGGGTCCGGGTAGCTTTACACCACAACTTGGTCTAACCTCGGGTTCGAGCACAACATGACCAACTTTTTACATTGGGTCTTATTGTTTGTAGCCACTAGTTAAGCCGGGCGGGTCCGGGTAGATTTATGCTACAAACTCAACCCAACCTCGAGTTGGCCACACTCATATTTTTTAAGTGTCATGTCCATTATGTTTCCAAAACATAATTACAAGCTAACATATCACATCATGTTATAAAAACCATGTTCATGTCATAATCTTACCCAACCCCAACGTAATCCCATCGTTTACATAATCGCAACAACGCATAAAGGATAAAATAGGGAACTTGGCATAATCATGACAAAAAGGTGTTGAAGCCACAAGTTTAACATGGTGGCATATGAAATGTACATATGTTCATATACTTGCATATTGCATTATTACGCTTCAAAAGTATGCATAAAACCAAACTTAGCATATAAGTGATACATGGTGATAAATGACATGTAGAAGTTGCTAGAAGTTCGCATTTAGCCTCACATGCAAGTTATCATAAGGGATATGATAACTTCCATGTTGCCAAAATGCAACCTTTAACATAAAGCTTGAAGCTTTAAGCTCACAAACTCAAGTTTAACTTGCATAACATGATAACATGTGTATAATGATCAACCCAAACTTGCATAGCATAGCAACATGTGTCATACATAATGATTGAACCAACTTGCATAACATAATGATCAACCAAACTTGCATATCATAATGATCAACCCCAAACTTGCATCATTCATTTAACTTTATGGTTCAAAAAGAAAGTAGAAAAGGGCTTACAATGCTATGATGACACAAATGAATATTTATTATAAAGATTGAGACGAAGCCCTTATGCAATCACCCAAATATGAAAGCTCCAAATGAAAAACCCTTGAGCTAATCAATAAAAACCCTTGCTTTGTAATAGAAATGTTGCAACTTGACTTGAATGCAAACTAAGAACACTCATACAAGCTTGAAAACACTTGTATGAACTCAAAATCTCTCATATAAATAGACTTAGAAATTTTAGCATGAGAGTGGAGGCCATGAGAGGAACAAATTTGGCATAGTTTAGTTGTAGGGTTGAATAATGGTGATTTAGGCTAGGCTTAGGTGTCTTTTTATAGAAGATTAGGATAGTATTAGCCATAGGATTAACCCTAGATTTAATCCGAGCCATCAAATCCCGTCACTAACCAACAAAACAGGTCAAAACAGCCCAATCAAGTGCACCAGGCCGACCTAGCCGACCAGGGAGGTCGACCCCCAGGTCGACTCTAGTGTCGACCTGGTTGGGGGGGAGGTCGACCCTAGTGTCGACCCCCCAGTTGACCTGTCTGGGCGGGAGTTTTCCCGCCCAGTCTGTTTTGGCTGAATTTGAATTCTAAATTCAAATTTGAACTGTTTTTGAACTTGTAATTTTCTGAAAACTTTGACGGGCCATAACTTGGTCATACGTACCCCGATTTTCGAAAACTCGGACTCTATTTCGCGTATTTTTCCGAGACGAACGCAATGGCACAGCCCGTTTCCCTTGATTCATATTTTACAGTTTAATTCTGCCTTGATTTATGTTATAACATGTTATTCAAAAATACGGGTTGTTACATTCTCCCCTCCTTAAAGGATTTCGTCCCCGAAATCTCTAAGTTAGGAAGAGCGTATCCTACCATCCATCATCCATCTACTCAAAACATCATCCACAAGTAATCATTGTCCTTAAAAGATTTCTAATGTTGTATGAACATATGCAAAGGTGTGTGTATATGTACTTATCTAATGCGAAAATCAGGCGGTTACTGATTTAGTAAACCTCCTTAATGGAAAGTATGTTAGTGAAATGAGTCCATATGTATGCAAATCCCTAACATAATTTATGATCTCTACATGAGTGCACATAACATTCATTCATATGCAGCATCCACGTGATAGCATAACAAGTTTCATACATGAATAAGTATAAGCACTCATGCATATGCAACATGAAAGTGTGTGAGCCGATCTTAGTGCCTAATGTGTATCATGCATCCACAAGTATCCACTTGCAAACACTTGCAACCACTTGCAAACATCAAGCATAACATGTTTCAAATAATTGTTTCATCCAAAGGGTTTCTACCTAAGGTTCTTATGACAAGATTTACGAAACAAGATAAACTAGATAAAATTGGATAGCAAAGGGAAGATATACTAATCTAGGAAAAGAGATTGAAAATGTATCCTCAAAAAGAAATGGATAAAGCACACGCATCTTCTCCTTGGTTTCCCAAGTTGCGTCTTCCTCTGTTTCACTCCATTACGCCTTAACAAGCTTAACTTCTTTGCTTCTTAGCTTCTTTGTCTCCGTTTCCATGATACGAAACGGAGCTCATCTCAGGGTCGCCTCTTTCTCTACCTCCATGTCTTCAAGAATACTTGGTTTAACCACTTCGGCGGATCTGTGCAAACACTTCCGGAGATGCGAGACATGAAAGACATTATGCACTCCAGCCAGCTTCTCGGCAATTCCACCTTATAAGTCATCTTCCCAACTCTTTCTATAGTAGGGAAGGGTCCTACGATCCTTGGTGTCAGCCGCCCAAAATGAACCATATTTCGCAAAGGAGAAATCTTCACAAAGACCATATCTCCAACTTTAAATTCTAAGTCTGTCCTTCGCTTGTCTGCATAGGATTTCTGTCTGTCTTGGGCCGTTTTCATCCGCCTTCGAATCAATTCAACTCTCTCGGATGTGTCCCTTATCATGTCGGGCTCAATTATAAGCTTATCCGTCGTCTTCCCACCAACATGTTGGTGGCTTGCACGGCCTCCCATACGAAGCTTCGAATGGTGTCATTCCTATGCTTGCTTGGTAGCAGTTATTATAAGCAAACTCTACAAGAGGAAGACGGTCTTCCCTAGTACCACCAAAGTCAAGAACACAAAGTCTCAAAAGATCTTCTAGCACTCTATTCACCCTTTCGGTTTAGCCATCCGTCTGGGGGTGATAGGCTGTACTCAGATTCAATCGCGTACCCATCGCTTCTTGCAAACTATTCCAGATCTGGCTAGTGAAAATTGGATCACGATCGCTAACTATGCTAGAAGGAACTCCATGCAACCGCACTATCTCTCGAAGATAAACAGATGCTAGCCATGATACGGTCCTCTTGCTTTTCACCGGAATGAAATGGGCTCTCTTTGCAAGTCTACCAGTTATTACCCATATCCCAAAAGCCCAAATAGTTTGGTGACGAACATCTTCACCCAACCATATATCACAAATAGGCGAGTCATACTCCTTATGGGGTTTGCAATAGAACTAAGATTGAGGATAGGACCGAGAGGATATACTTAAAAGATAGCATGCGAGTAAGCTCTACGGAACAATAGGGATCAAGGATATACTCTTAGAAGGAGATTTAATGCGTGTATCTAGTCTTTAGTATTCTAAGCCACATTTTCTTGTTCTTAATCCCATCGTGCCCTGACCGTCTTTTAACTTCGCAATTCCGTAGTTCTTGATTCTTATTTCCAAAATATGAGTTTAGAACTCATTTCACCGTTGCCTCTCATTCCCTTTCCACTTATTCTTTGCCTAAAATACTTGGCTTCCACCCAACTACGTAATCATGGTTTCATGCAAGCTTTCCAAAATTCGTTAGTGAATCTTGGATCTCGTTTATATACTATACGGTATCCCACGTAGAAAACTATCTCTTGAAAACAAGTGCCAATCCACGTTGCCAAATGTACTTACTAGGGTGATTTCTCTAACCCATGCTTAAGTAAAATGGACTATCCGCCTTAGTAGCGAATACCACCGGAGCACCCCATTATGAAATGCTTCGCCTAATAAAATTCTTCTCAAGCAACTCCTTGATTTGCTTACTGAGCTCCCTTCTTTCACGTGGGGCCATGTGCCTAACGGGCAATGATACTGGCTTGGCATTATCAACTAGATAAATGCGGAAATCTATCTCTCGTTTAGGGGGTAACCCCTTAACTTCTTCAAAGACATCAGGATAGTCTCGGACCACCCTTACAGATTGCAGATCATCGATGGACGAGTCAAGAGATTCAAGATAACATAACATGACGGGACCTCTAGGGTTATAAGAAATTTCTAGGGTATTACCGAGGCGAGTCATGAGCCTCACCACCCTATGTTCACAATCGAGAATGGCTCCATAACTGGACAACCAATCCATGCCCAAGATCAACCCATATCCCGTGAACCCGAGAACATAAGCATTACACGTGAATTCTACGGTCAAGATAGAAATCTTCAAATCCACACAAATCATAGATAGATGGGCGGAACCCCCAATTGGATTTGAAACACAAACGGGATCCTTAACTAGACTAGTACTTAGGTGCAAACTTTCAACAATGTCAGAAGAAATAAAACTATATATGCGACGCGCCAGAATCAAATAAGGTGCGAACAGGATAATCAGAAATATAAACAAGACTCTCTACAGAAATACTACCTCGGTCCTGAACTGGAGCAGCGTTGAGAGCGTGTACTTGCCCTCCAGAAGGTCCTGTACGCTGATTCTGCCCTTGCTTCTTGGGGCAATCCTTGCTAAAGTGTCCAGTCTTTCCACAATGAAAGCATTCGCCCAGCTTCCTCTTCTTCTTCTTACATTCTTTAGTTATGTGCCCAACATTCCCACAGTAGTGGCATTTTCTTGGATCCTTTGCCTTGGCCTTGTTGCCCTTGTTGTTCTTGTTGTTTTTGTTGTTCTGATTGCTCTGATTTCCTCCCCACTTGGAGTCTGTCTTCTTGGTTTGAGTCTCATTAGTCTTGTCTTCCTTCTTGCTATTCTTATTGTCTCCTTGAAGCAATGTCATGTCCACTAGGCCTTCAAAAGTGGCTCCCATGGGTATATGAGATAGGGCTAAACCTTGTAATGGCTCGTTCAACCCTCGTGCAAAGCGTAAAGCCTTCTTCTGGGGGGTATTAACCATGTCCAAACCGAATCGGGCGAGCTTGTTAAACTCATTAACATACTCCCTCACTGTCATATCCCCTTGCTTCAAAGATATAAACTTCTCCAATTGCATATTTTCCTCAGCTGATGATAGAAACATAAGCCCAAACCTCGTCCTAAAGTCGGCCCAAGTCTCTACAGGCCTCGTAGCATTGGTGACCTCCCACCAATAAGCAGCTTCTTCTTTTAATAACCATGCTGACAATAAAACCTTTCTATGATTTTGCACATCAAAGATGGCGAAGAGATCTTCAGTTTCTTTCAACCAATTTCTTGCCTCCACAAAAGTCTCCGTCCCAATAAAGTTCTTGCCACCCATCGCCTTAAAGTCTTTGCAAATCTTAGCGAAATCTACTTGCGGATTCTGAGGAGGAGGAGGAGGAACCTCAGTTATATTGGGGGTATTTGCCGGGCCCACATCGTTTGCCCTAGCTTCCAAGTACCTCCGGAACCATCCGGGAATGGTCACTCCCTCGGGAAGGTTAAGATCGGCCATACTGAAAAAGGAAAAAGATAGATTCAGAACGAAGAAACGAAGGATAGTGCTATGGCTTTTGGGGAATAGCCTTTTTAAAATAACTAGACTTTTCTTGGAAAATACTTAATTGGTTTGAAAATAGTTTTTCAAAAGGTAAGTTTTTTAAAAACACTTTTGCTCAAATCTTGTAAACCTTAGGCTCTGATACCAAATGTAACACCCCACCTCCGCCAGGGTAACTCTTGCAAGCACACTAGCTTTGGAGGGGCGTTAAACAAGGTAAACATGCATGCAGATATCACAAGACAGAACATATAAGTAAAACAGAGTAGTAAAGCAGCGGATAAAACTAGAATTTCAAAACCATAGTTAGGTTACAAAAGAGTACTTGGTCATTATTTTCCAACAAACAAAGTCTGGAGAAAAGCATAAACTGAAAAACTGAAATACATAAAGTACTATCCCCAAAGTGAAGTGATAAATCATAGCTAGCTCAATGTCCAAAACCGTACATGAGCAAACCCAGTAAGCAAGCTATAAAGATCCATGCTAAGCTCCAATGTTCCCACCCTGAGGACCTGAGGGGGGGGAAACGGAAGAAAAGAGGCGAAAGAAAACAGGTCAGTCAAAAAGACTGGTAATCCCTAACTACTATCAGTCCATGAACTAGTAAAGTTAACTGGCATGAGAAGCTGAGATGAACATAAGGATAACAACATACTGGCATGGTGATTAACTAACAAGATAGATAAAGGTGTCATCGCATAATCAAGGTTAAGTTTTGCACCACGGGTGTACTAGCATTCTTACATGTCAAGTAAAAAAACAAGAATTGATCCCTTGGCCCACGCTGAGCCCAACATCATGAGGTGACCTAAATCAAGGTCCAACTACACGGTCTAGTTGATCGGCTCCCTATAAGCCTAACTCGTCAAGTGTCGGTGTCATACGACCCAAACATGAAATGTAGTTAACTGCGCTAGGTCCACCCTAGGGTGTATCAAGCCCTAGGGTGTCAACCTCGGACACAAATCAAGTATGCACAGTCTAGATCTACTGGTACCCGTGCCTGATTTTCCAACTTCGGACTATGTGCACGACCATAGTCCGCCTGGACCTACATCGGCGTACCTACTCAGCCGTCGTTTTGGTCGCTTACATGTCAGCCCAGTAATCATGCCCCACCCTAGCCTAGTCCCTAGGGTCTTATGATACTATCAAGAGGGTTACTGCTGAAAAGTACCATGCCACTAGGGTTTCTTAACGGGTTAAATGTGGTTAACCCGATCCAAACGTGGATTAAATTGGTTAAGTGTACCCAAGGTTCATGACTTAACCCCGGTTAACCCATCAAGCCCAAATTGGTTAAGTATTAAGTGGACCATGACTTAACCCTAATCAGGAGGCATTAATTAACTTAATGTGCTTTAACCTCTCACATTAGACCTTGTTGTGGTTACTAGTTAAGCCGGGCGGGTCCGGGTAGCTTTACACCACAACTTGGTCTAACCTCGGGTTCGAGCACAACATGACCAACTTCTCACATTGGGTCTTATTGTTTGTAGCCACTAGTTAAGCCGGGCGGGTCCGGGTAGATTTATGCTACAAACTCAACCCAACCTCGAGTTGGCCACACTCATATTTTCTAAGTGTCATGTCCATTATGTTTCCAAAACATAATTACAAGTTAACATATCACGTCATGTTATAAAAACCATGTTCATGTCATAATCTTACCCAACCCCAACGTAATCCCATCGTTTACATAATCGCAACAACGCATAAAGGATAAAATAGGGAACTTGGCATAATCATGACAAAAAGGTGTTGAAGCGACAAGTTTAACATGGTGGCATATGAAATGTACATATGTTCATATACTTGCATATTGCATTATTAGGCTTCAAAAGTATGCATAAAACCAAACTTATCATATAAGTGATACATGGTGATAAATGACATGTAGAAGTTGCTAGAAGTTCGCATTTAGCCTCACATGCAAGTTATCATAAGGGATATGATAACTTCCATGTTGCCAAAATGCAACCTTTAACATAAAGCTTGAAGCTTTAAGCTCACAAACTCACGTTTAACTTGCATAACATGATAACATGTGTATAATGATCAACCCAAACTTGCATAGCATAGCAACATGTGTCATACATAATGATTGAACCAACTTGCATAACATAATGATCAACCAAACTTGCATATCATAATGATCAACCCCAAACTTGCATCATTCATTTAACTTTATGGTTCAAAAAGAAAGTAGAAAAGGGCTTACAATGCTATGACGACACAAATGAATATTTATTATAAAGATTGAGACGAAGCCCTTATGCAATCACCCAAATATGAAAGCTCCAAATTAAAAACCCTTGAGCCAAATCAATAAAAACCCTTGCTTTGTAATAGAAATGTTGAAACTTGACTTGAATGCAAACTAAGAACACTCATACAAGCTTGAAAACACTTGTATGAACTCAAAATCTCTCATATAAATAAACTTAGAAATTTTAGCATGAGAGTGGAGGCCATGAGAGGAACAAATTTGGCATAGTTTAGTTGTAGGGTTGAATAATGGTGATTTAGGCTAGGCTTAGGGGTCTTTTTATAGAAGATTAGGATAGTATTAGCCATAGGATTAACCCTAGATTCAATCCGAGCCATCAATTCCCGTCACTAACCAACAAAACAGGTCAAAACAGCCCAATCAAGTGCACCAGGCCGACCTGGCCGACCAGGGAGGTCGACCCCCAGGTCGACTCTAGTGTCGACCTGGTTGGGGGTGAGGTCGACCCTAGTGTCGACCCCCCAGTCGACCTGTCTGGGCGGGAGTTTTCCCGCCCAGTCTGTTTTGGCTGAATTTGAATTCTAAATTCAAATTTGAACTGTTTTTGAACTTGTAATTTTCTGAAAACTTTGACGGGCCATAACTTGGTCCTACGGACCCCGATTTTCGAAAACTCGGACTCTATTTCGCGTATTTTTCCGAGACGAACGCAATGACACAGCCCGTTTCCTTTGATTCAGATTTTAATGTTTAATTCTGCCTTGATTTATGTTATAACATGTTATTCAAAAATACGGGTTGTTACACACTAGGTGTACCCACTACCCTCCCCATTCTAATTACAATATTTATTCATAATATGGTAGTTATACTCCTAGCTATCTTCATAGGTGTCGTCTGCTCCTATCTCTACTAGTCATACCCACTACCTTCCCCTTTCGTTCGGCTCCCTAACTCGTAGATACCTGTGCTGGCCCCACAGTGGGGTGTATCACTCCCCAAAGCGGCAACCCGATACCACCAAGATGCACGACTTATATCTACATGATGCAACAACGTATTACCTTCCAGCCCGGGCCCACACACACATATGACCCCGTTGGACTTGCGTTGCCACCGCTAACCCGTTTTGACCTCTTACAATCAAATCCAGTACGCGTGTCCCGTCCTCGACTTGGGTCGAGCTCACAAAGATACTAAATGGGTTACTGGTTTGAAAAGGATCCCCACACAAGCTTTCCCCCTATGCTTGGTCCCCACTAGAATTTCCCGCTTAACCCCCTTATTCATATCTTCTTACATGTTTCAACTTGGTTAAGTGTTTATAATTATATCCCACATGTCACCCATGTTACTTACTTAACAAATCAACATGTGTTATTGGTTAAGCTTGTCTTAACCAAATCCACTTATCAAATTATTGTTTAAGTTTGTCTTAACCCTACCAGATCAATGTATATTATTTGTTAAATTTGTCTTAACCCTACACACTTATCAAATTATTGGTTAAGTTTGTATTAACCCTACCCACTTATCATTTTATTGGTTAAGCTGGTCTTAACCCTTTTACTTAGTTTATGATTAGGTACTTCTTAGTCCACAGATACATTGGTTAAGAGAATAACTCCCTAAGTACCAACCCCGAAGACCGAGATCAACATCAGATCGTTACTCAGAGAATCACTCACTCAACCAAACTTCTGTTTGTCATTCATATTTGTCTTTAATCAGCATTAATTAATTATTGAGACACCTAATCGTATTTCACATGCCACTTAAGGCACCCATTTAATTTCACATGCCACCCAAGGCACCCACTTAACCCCCCATGTCCCACCACATGTTTATTTGGTTAAGTGTTTCTTAATTCATTAACACCATAACCTTGTAAAGACCTCCCACATTAGATTGGCATTTGTGGCAGCTGGATTTTCCGGGCGGGTCTGGGCAGTCTTATACCACAAACGAGCCTAACCTCGTGCCTTTACAGCTGTTACGCATTTAATTCATGCCTTTGACCTCTCACATTAGACTGGCATTTGTAGCAGCTGGAATTGACGGGCGGGTCCGGGTAGTCTTACACCACAAAATAGTCCAACCTCGTGTCTTAGGGGATTTATTATTACATATCTTTATTTAACCCCAAATTGGATTATTATCCCTATTCAAATTTTCAATAAATTACAAATTCATTTATGTCCATAATTGCCTTTTAAAATTATGTCCATAAATATCAATTGTGCCAATTAATAACTTAAATTAATTATATGCCTTTTCAGGCCATTTATGCTAATTCTCAATTTATGCATATTCAATATTACCTCCATCGTCCCCACGTTTCTTCATTCGTTTATCATGACATATATTAGACTATCAATTAGTCTAATACATAAAAGGGAGGAAACATCACAAAATTTGCATAACACCCAAAATAGGTCTAACTTGCAAATAAGAATCACAACATAACTTGCATAAACTTTGTATAGTCATGAATCTAAACATAAACCTACAAGTGTGAACTTGCATGTATGAATCTAGTTTTCACCCATACTTGCATATGCCATAGTCACAAACTTGCATAAAACTATACATGTCATAGATCAAAATATAGGGGTGTAAACTTGCATATATATATAATATAGTTTTTCACCTAAAACTTGCATAGGCCATAATCACAAACTTGCATAAAACGATGTATGTCATAGATCTAAATATAAAGGGGTAAGCTTGTGTATATGTGAATCTAATTTCTACCTAAACTTGCATAGAATCGCTTTATTTGATTCACATGTACAATTCACATAGAAACTAGCATATAATCTACAATCAAACTTGCATATAAAATGATGTCAAACGTGAATCAAGTTGAACATAGATGATTTGGCATATGAAAAGGGATTCACATCAAAACTATCATGATAAACAACTAGCATATATTCACAAAAGATTACATTTTTCCAATGATTCACAAACATAGCCATATAACCCAATTTATATCTCAACCCAATTAACTTATTAATTATCTTATTAAAGAAATTGAACTCACAACTCAAAGAAGGTCTTGAGTTCTAAAATCTAAGTTCTGAAATTGATTTAGCTCGCCTCTGAAGTAGACAATTCGTTGTTGTTGTTGTTGTTGTTGTTATAAACTTGAATTGAATTGAGTTGATTAGCTTTACTTCCTCTCTAATTGGTGGCGGCTACTCTAGGTTGCAAGGTGATAGCATGACGACCATGGTTTTGATTTTGATTAGATTTTAGGGTTTGTGTCTACATGTGTTTATATAGAATTTCAATTTAATTTGAGTCGTCGGATGATCTTAGGGTTAATCAAAACCATTCAGTCAGGATAAGGTGACACCTCAGCCTTAATGACTCAACAAGGAGGCAGAAAGGACTCAGCAATGAGTCACAGTATGGATCAGATCACACCAGAAAGCTGTGCAGGCTTTCTGCTCGGCCTGGGCGCACTTGGGAAGTGCGCCAGTGTATTTTTGTACTAGCGCACTTCCCAAGTGCGCCCGTGCATTGTTTTTTTTCTCTTCTTTCTTATGGTTTTCTGCTTTAACTTCATTCAACCATATCTTCTTCATATGATGTCCGATTTACGCAAACTCGAACTCTATCTCAACCAAAATCCCGAGAAGAACACAATGGCGTAACCCATTTCCCTTGATTCTCACATTTAGAATTAAGTATTCTTTAATTTGTTAGTTTATGTTAACAGAAAACATGGGGTGTTACATTCTCCCCTCCTTAAAGGATTCCCCCCCCCCCGAAATCTCCATGTTAAGGAGAATGCATATCCTAACATCCCATCATCCATCTACTCAACCATCAAACACATGCATCCATTGCCCTTACAAAATTTCTAATGCTGTATGAACATATGCAAGAAGTGTGTGTATATGTTCCTTATCTAATGCAAAATCAGGCGGTCTACTGATTCAGTTGACCTCCTTAATGCAAATCATGATAGTGTCATGCATCCATTATGCATGCGAAAGAATCCTATTGATACATATTATTTCTACATGTGTGCATAACCATTCATCAAAATGCAGCATCCATATGATAACACAACCTTTATACATCCACTAATTTAAATATGCACACACATTTATATGCGACATGAAGGTGATTGAGCCGATCTAGTGCCTAAGGTGTGTGTATATGCATCCACGAGCAACAGCTAGCAACCACTTGCATCAATTTGCATCCATCAAACATAACATGTCTCAAACACATGTTTCAACCATAGGGTTCTTCCTAACTAAGATCGAAGATGTCTTCGCAAAGATAATACTAAAAGATAGGACAAGTACTAACAAAGCGGTAGAAAAAGGAGAAATTAAAACATACCCTCAAAAAGGAAAGGGTACAACGTATGCATCTTGTCTTCCGTCTCCGAAGTCGCATCTCTTTGATCATCTCCCCATTGCACTTTGACCAACTTGACCTCTTTGTTGCAAAGCTTCTTGACCTCCGATCCGAGAATGCGTGTAGGAGCTCGTCTAATCGTGGCATTGCGCTCTACTTCCACTTCCTCGAGCGTGCTCGGCTCTACCACTTCCGCCGTATCGTGTAAACACTTACGCAAATGTGAAACGTGAAACACGTCATGAACTCTGCCGAGCTTCTCTGGTAACTTTACTCTGTATGCCATCTGCCCAATCCTCTCTGTAATTGGAAAGGGTCCTACGAACCTTGGTGTTAACTTCCCTACTGATCCAAAGAAGACTACGTTTCTCAACGGTGACATCTTAACAAAAACCATGTCCCCAATATTGAACTCAAGATCGGTTCGTCTCCAATCAGCATATGACTTTTGTCTGTCCTGCGCCGATGATAAGCGGTACTTAAGCATAATTGCATTCCAACCGCCTCTCATAAGTTTTTCCAAAATTCGCTTGTGAAAATGGGATCTCTATTGCTCACAATACTAAAGGGTATGCCATAAAAACGGACTATCTCTCGAAGGTAAACGGATGCTAAACATGCGGCGGTCCTTCTACTTTTAGTAAGTCAGCCTACAATTACCCAAATCCCCATATTACCCTTTCTTGATCTTGGTAACCCATCTACAAAATCCATGGAAACGCTTTCCCATTTCCAGAGCGGAATCTTTAAGGGATAGAGCAAACCTCCGGGCTTCTTTTGCTCAGCCTTGACTTGCTGGCACACTAAGCATCTAGCAAGAATTCAGCTACATCCTTCTTCATTCTGGCCCAAAAGAAAACTCGCTTCATATCCTTGTACATCTTGTCACCACCGGGATGTATGGTCATCTTGGAGCGATGTGAGTCTTCAAGAATTGCCTTCTTCAAAATTTCATCTTGTGGTACGCAAAGTCTTCCATCTCTACGTAGCCAACCTCTCTCATCTATAGCATATCTATTTAGATGACTCGAGGACTCCCCTCCTATAAGCTTGCCTACTATCTCAACCAACTGTGGGTCGTTCCGCTGTGCCTCTCAAACTCGACCCAAAAGTGTAGGTTGCACCTCTAAGGATGCCAACAATTCAGGTACATAATCGACAGAGGGTTTGAAGTCAAAGGAATATATATACTCCAAACTTTGTTGCTTTACAAACAAGGGACTTAAAGTTAACTTCTTTCTACTTAAGGTGTCAGCTACAACGTTACCCTTGCCAGGGGTATACGTGATCTAAAAATCGTAGGATGCCAAAAACTCCATCCATCTCTCTTGCCTCAATTTAGGTCCTTCTGAGAGAAGAAGTACTTTAACGACTTATGGTCTGTTCTTCTTTGTGAGCTTATTCAGCTCCCTAAAGCCCACATACAATCTATGTGAACCATCAGCCTTTGTAGCAAAAACGACTGGAGCACCCCACTCTGAAATACTTCTTCTTATGCACCCCTTCTCAAGCAATTCTTTCACTTGCTTACCAAGTTCTCTTCTCTGTCTTGGAGCCATGTGGCACACTAGTAATGCAACTGGCTTTGCATTATCTACTAAGTATATTCGAAAGTTTATCTCATGCCTCAGGGTAAACCTCGAACCTCGCCGAAGACGTCACTATATTCATGGACCACACGAACAGATTCCAAATCATCATTAGATGCGTCAAGGGATTCTAGGTAGCTAAGCGTTACCGGACCTCTAGGGTCACAAGAAATATCAAGGGTCTTTCCACAACGAGTCAATAATCTAACTACCCTTCTTTCACAATCTAGGATGGCACCGGGCCTAGCTAGCCAATCCATACCTAGAATCAAGCCATAGCCCATGAAGACAAGAACGAAGGAGTTGCATTCAAAACCAACGCCCAAGATAGACACTCTCAAATCTCGACAAATCATAGAAAGATGAGCCGAACCACCAATAGGATTTGAGACTACTATGGCATACATAACTAGACTAGTATTTGGGTGCAATGTTTCAACTAACGAAGCAGATACAAACAAGTGTGAAGCGCCAGAATTCAAACAAGGTTCGAACAGGATGATCAAAAAGGAAAAACCAGATTTCCAACCAAGCTATATTTCTACCTCTATCAGGTATGCCATTCGTGAGGGGACACGTCTTCCCTCTAGAAGATCCTGTAACTTGTCCTTACCTTTGCCTTTTGCGTCTTTGGACAATCCTAATAAGATGTCCTGTAATGATAACAACTAGTTTTCTTCTTCTCTCTAACGTCTTTATTTAAGTAGTCAGGTATTTCACCAGTGTGGCCCTTCCTTTTCTCTTGGCCCCTTGTTATCCTTTTCGCCTTTCTTTAAATTTACTTTATCGCGTGTCATTTCCATGTCTTTCCTGCACATTCTCTGTTCGTGGCCTTCTACCAAATGAGGCTTCATTCTTCATTAACCAAGCAGCTAATTGAACCTTCCTCCCGTCGTCTATCTTAAAGGTACCAATAAGTCCTCCACTTCCTCCTAGTTTTGACAGACGTCCCAGTCCCAAGAAGTGGTTTTCCACCCATCATACGGAAGTTTCTTACATATCATAGAAAAAGAGTCTATATGCGTGGAGGAAGAAATTAAAATAGGAAAGAGGAAGAGATTCAAAACGGAGAATCGAAGGAAAGATATATGGCTCTTGGGGGTTATGTTTTTAAAACAAACAAACCTTTCTCTTGAAAATACTTTCCTTAAAACGTATTTTTGAAAGTATTTCTTTATAAAATGCTTTTGAAAAACAGTTTTTTAAAATTCATATCTGTTCTGGTAACCTTCAGCTCTGATACCACGTGTCACACCCCATGTCCATTAATGTCACTCACAAAGGGAATGCATTAACTTCTATGGAGCATTTTAAGTGTGTATAGAATAGAAACTTAACAATAAGACAAATATAAAAAAGTACTTAAAAATTTAAAACTTTATTCATTACAACGGTAACAGATAAGTTTGATTACATCATCAAAACCAAAGACTAGAGTCAAGTACATAATATCCATCTTGATTAAATCAGAGTACATAAAATGAAAGACATAACCCCAACATAAAATAGCAATAAATAAGATAGGCTGAACTTTTACTTCAGCGATCCAAGCAACTTCCAAAGAAAGAGATAAAGCAGTCCAAATCAAGCTCCACTAGTACTAGTCCCACCCTGAGCACCTTGGGGGAAGGAAGAAAAGAGGTGGAAACAAGGGGGTCAGACATAAAGTTTGGCGAGTGCAATAACTTTAACAATATAATCATTAAGTAACTAGGATAAGGCATAAGCTGGAAAATAAGCAGATGACTGTAAACAAATGGGTATGACATAGCAAACAAAGGAAACAAGACGAACAAATATAATGTTAAAGGCGCCCCTAATCACTATAGGATAATTACTATATTGCACCACCACTAGTCACCCTAAAGGTTGATCCCGCCTACAGAACTTAATAATGATAATGGTAGTTTCGTGTACCCCTAGCTACCTTCATAGGTGCCGTCTGCCCCTATCTCCACTAGGTGTACCCACTACCCTCCCCATTCTAATTACAATATTTATTCATAATATGGTAGTTATACTCCTAACTATCTTCATAGGTGCCGTCTGCTCCAATCTCCACTAGGTGTACCCACTACCCTCCCCATTCTAATTACAATATTTATTCATAATATGGTAGTTATACTCCTAGCTGTCTTCATAGGTGCCGTCTGCTCCTATCACCACTAGTCGTACCCACTACTTCCCCATTCGATCGGCTCCCTAACTCGTAGATACCCGTGCTGGCCCCATAGTGGGGTGTATCACTCCCCAAAGCGGCAACCCGATACCACCAAGATGCACGGCTTATATCTACACGATGCAACAACGTCTTACCTACCAGCCCGGGCCCACACACACATATGACCCCGTTGGACTTGCTTTGTCACCGCTAACCCGTTTTGACCTCTTACAATCAAATCCATTATGCATGTCCCGTCCTCGACTTGAGTCGAGCTCACAAAGATACTAAATGGGTTACTGGTTTGAAAAGGATCCCCACACAATCTTTCCCCCTATGCTTGGTCCCCACTAGAATTTCCCACTTAACCCCTCTTATTCATGTCTTTTTACATGTTTCAACTTGGTTAAGTGTTTATAATTATATCCCACATGTCACCTGTAGTGACCCGAAAATCCGGGGGAATTTGAGCTGACTAAATAACACAAGTCCAACCCAAATCGCACAGGAAATTCAAGATACTAATAGAAAGAAGTCAGAGGGTGAGGATAGATAAGATAGAAACTTAGAATAGAAGAAGAAGAAGAACACAACATCAGAGTAACACGAACCTCACAGCGGAACGAATAACATATAATAGATAACAAAATTTTGAAATATAACAGTTATGTATACAATAGCACTTATCAGAGTACAGCACTTACAACACAGCGGAAATAACTATAGCTATATGATCTTGAAGCCTCCTGCTCCAAGCTCTTCCAGTATATCTGTAAAACCCGACTACTTGACTGCCCGTACAAATTTAGGCACCCAAGAGTTTAGGGAAAAACAACAAATAAACTCCGGGTCAGTCATGGGACTGGTGTGAGTAAAACAGTTTAAAACAGGTATATGAACAAGTAAACGATATCTCATAAGACCACGCCGCAGAACGGAACGGGTTTTTCCCTTATGAGAATCCAAAATATCTTTATATCAAAAACCTTTTGATATTATAATAATGTCTATGTACAAATAGATATCAACTAGCAGAAACGCTTTCATCTCACGTTCTACATATATAGTATACAATCAAAATCGCAAGCACGTATTGGATAATGGATTTCCAACTATGACAAGGTATGGAATCACCTTCCGATCAGTGTACTCTAGGAACGATACACCGGAGTTCAACAAGAACATCTTGCAACTCAGCCACACATGACCGACCACTCATTTCGCTTGAGTGTATCGAATGTACATCACCAACGGTTGGGATCAGCAACCGTTCCCGTATATATATATGGGACAACATTGATAGATTAAAAGAAACAAATGAATATTCTCTAGATAGGTGATTATACACCCTACTTCGGTGCGACCGACTTAGCCATGCTGCCTGCCCGATTTCTGTCATTTACCGGTTGATGAGGCTAGAAGCTATGCTTTATCATCACATCAGATTCACTTCGAATGCCACATTGTCAGATCCATCGAAAATCACTAATTGACGTCTACAACCATACATTACGTGTCAGCTAAAAGAAGTTTCCTTCTCCGCTTCCACTCTTGGTATAGTTGAAGAAATCAATGTACGTGACCTTTCTGGAAATACTATGTCAGACATCCATCTTCATTCACTTAGAAATGTCACATCGTCATACCCGCCAAATCACAAATTGACTTATCCAAAAATAACACGGGTATACAGCTAAGAGAAATGAATTCCTCCGCCACCAAACGTGAATACGTTTGAACAGATCAACTTACGCGATCCACTGGATATACTCTGTCAGACCTTCGTCCATACAAGTTGTCCTGGGACTGGACAAACCGAAGACACTATTCTGTAAACAGGATAGCCCTTGCATTTTACTCCGTCTTCAATTATCTTTGGCATATATGATTCGCGACGCTTATGCCAATACAGAGTGGTTCTATGGATAATAATCCAACCGGTCTCTCCATATTAACAACGTTAAAATGGTCAAAAACTTCGATAGTCGGTGAGTTAACTATCAAAGAAAAACAAGTGTGCAAACAACGATATTATTTCCAAATGGAAATTATATCGAACAAACATCATTTTACATAAATCCCTTTAGTTCATTTATTTACTTATCTCCTATTTCCCTATATTCTAAATTCTTATTTTTCTTTTATCAGAAAACATTTCTGATTCTCGTTTGGAAAACATTTCCAAAACTCCTTTACGATCAAACCTTACCATTTCTTAGTTAAGAAGGAAGTCACTCAAGTTGGGGTATAATTACCTCTCAGACCTTAACTGAACAACGTTATAACTTCGAAATGGTCAAAGTTTATCTTTTAATCTTTAACAACTTCTTTACGCCTTTCTCGGATCCAATTTTACTAATCCACTTCTATATTTAAAACATTGGTTATAACGACAACGTTATAATCCCTCCTTTCGCATTATCTAATTTTAATTATAACTTCTATTCTTATTAGTGAATAATTAACCTATCACTTATTTATTTAAATATAAATAAATCTCTATTTAAACACTGGAAAAGTATAAGTACTTTCCCGAATTCGATATAATCGAATTTGCCGATTAACTCTCTTCGAGAAATCTCTATTTGATTAACTCTTCTTCGAATAACCTATATTCGACTAATTCTTTCTCGAATAAACGATATTCGATAATCTCTCTTCGAATAACTAATATTTGATAACTCTTCCTTTCAAATATCTCATATTTGAAAATCTCACTTCGATTAAACTATAAATCGATAACTCCTCCTTTCAAATATCTCATATTTGAAAATCTCACTTCGATGAAACTAACATTGATAACTCCTTTTGATGAAACTAACATCGATAACTCCTTTTGATGAAACTAACATCGATAACTCCTTTCGATGAAACTAACATCGATTAATTTAACGCGACGAACTTAACTTATTTACTTAACTCGATCATCTTGACTTGATAACTTAACTTGCTAACTTAGCTCGATTATCTTAACTTAATCACTTAACTCAATCATCTTGACTTGATAACTTAACGTGATAACTCATATCGAATAACTAATATTCGATTTAACTCCATTCGCTTGATTCTAGATCGCAGCGATCACAATGGTTACGCCTGACTCCCTCAGGAAACATCCGACCGCCGTAGGCTATTTACAGCCCTGCGAATTACGCTAGCAGTCGTACAAGATGACAACTTACCCTAAATACTATGTTTGACTAACTCTGTCTCAAATAACTATATTTGATTTACTCTAGTTCGTTTTAACTCTAATCGATTAACTCTAACTAATTAACTCCAACTGGTTAACTCTCTTTGATTAACTCTAACTGATTAACTCTAACTGATTACTCTATAGGTTAACTCTATTTTATTAACTCGACTTGACTAACCCCTTTCGAATAACATATTCGATTTACTACTTTCGAATACCATATTCAATTAACTAACTTCGAATACCATATTCGATTGACTCCTTTCGAATGTCTATATTCGATTAGCTTTCTTCGAATACCATATTCGATTAACTAACTTCGAATACCATATTCGATTAACTAACTTCGAATACCATATTCGATTAACTAACTTCGAATACCATATTCGATTAACTATTCACTTTATAAAGATTTCCTTTTTAACAACGTTTTATTCATTTGAAAGAATTTACTTTTAAATAACGGTTCTACACTTTAAAAATGATTTCCCTTTTATAACGTTTCCTTTTCAATTCTATTTGTAAATGGTTTGCAAATATTCCCTTTTCAAATTTATTCTTGAAATATTCTAACTCCTTAAATTTTCGGGAAAATTCGCCATAACCTCCTTTGTATCGGAAGCATCGGGAAAATCCCCAAACTCGCCACACAGGCCTTTCCATTCAAAAAGAAATGTTTTGAATTTATTTCCTTTTTGAATATCTCCTATTTATAAATATTCCAATTTGTAAATATTCCTTATTTATAAATATTCCATTTATAAATATCTCTTATTTATAAATATTCCAATTTGTAAATATTTCATTTTCAATATCCTTTGAAAATCCCCTTATCGACATTTCGGTGTGTTATGGTATTCAATCATATCAAATCACGATGTTCAATAACATCCAACCACATATAATCGACAACAGATTTTACATCACATCATATAACAGAATATATGAATCAAAACAGTATTATAAATATTGAGGAACCCAGTTGGGTCCCTCCAACCTGTTTCCCTGCATCCACAGATGTTACACAGTATAATCAACATCACTTTCAGTTCACTGTAAATTATACTGATAGCAGAATCAATATATAAATATTTAACAGTTTCTATATATATATATTTATATATATATATATATATATAATTTCCACTAACTGACTAGCAGTTCAATCAATCATCCAACACACAGCAATCAACAGATGATTAACAGTTCTAAGAATACAATATAAAAATATAACTGTTCAGAGTTGGTGAGTTTTACTCACCTTTTGACGATCATCGTCAATGACGATAACCATCGCTTGATCCAGACAATTTATTTTGCTATAAATTTGACGGACTCCAATTGACACGCGGTCTGTTCCCTTGTGGAGTGCTCCCGTCCATACGATCCTGTCGGATCTTGTTTCGTCTGATTTCGTTTACGTATGACTTAGATATGGTATAAACAAGTTTGTACAAAATTAAATTAAAAACTAACTTTATTTTATATAAATAATTGGGCCTTACCCAATATATTTTCACCGGCCCATTCACTTCAAATACCCACCCGTTCATCTGTTTACTTCTTCCCCAACCCGAAATACACTCCCAGTAAAAACTCCAGGAAATCCCCTAACCCTTCTTCGATCCAACTCCGTTCATACTTCGCGATTTCCCAAACCGAGACCCTCCATTTCTTCCTCTTCTCAAGCTCCTCCCCCTCATATCAACAACCGTATACTCGACGTCCCCCAACCCAAAGTCAACGTCGACCGAACCCACGAGATACAGCAAGTGATCGACAAAATTTAATTCGATTAAATCCAGGAAAAGCCCAACTCGAGCTACTCGACCTCCTGAGTTCGAATATCAACTCGATTCCACAAACAATTGGCTACAACGACTACAAACTCAAACCCTAATCCACTGTCCCCAAATTCGAACAGCAGAACATTGCGTCGCTCCAACCAAAAGCGGTATCAGATCGAAGAGAACTTCTCTAAGATTCCAAATATATGTGTATACTAATTTAGAGATTTTTATTGAAGTTGTTTTGATTTTTGAGGCTTGCTAAACTTTGCTGTGAGAGGAAATATCGACGGCGCGATATTGTGTTGACCAGAGATGAAGAATTAGGTCTTAAGGAATGCCATATGGGGCATTTATAAGGGTTTGGGTTAGATATTTTCTTTAGATATTTTAGTTTTATATTCCTTTTATATTCGTTTTGCTTTTTCTAAAAATCACTGCGAACACATACGACGCCTAAAAATCATGAATATTGACATGTAGTTAGAGTTCGTCATTACGGTCCCAACGAAACTGGTTTCGTCGAATTCCGACTCCGCATGCTCACACAACGCATTTTTAACTGTCAAAATACTGACTGTTTCTCACTCTAAAAATCCGTACGGCCACATACTAACTCAAAAAAATCACGAAACTGGAAATCTAACAACTACTTGACATTGCGGATCCAACAAAATTAGTTTCGTTGAATTCTGAGGTTGTTTGCAAAAGTGGCTATTTTTCAAAGCTCTAAATAGCCTATTTTTATATATAAATATATTTAAATATTATTAAATTAAATATAAATAATTTTATATTTCGTATATCTTCACATATGATATCGTACAGCTCCAGAATATGATATCAGAATTACAGTTTGATATTTCAGATTTCAGATTTATCGATATTCAATTCATATCGAAAAATCCTTTTATAACGTATATAAAGCGTCGCAAATTATAAAGGAATTCTACAGCGACCTTTTCTGAAATTTGATTTGGACATATCTCAAAATTTACACGACGAAATCCCAATTTTTCTCTTCTACTAGAAAGATATACTCCACCAGCTCCACACGTTTCTTGTTTCACAGAAATCCGGCTTAAAACGAATCCTGTACATTCAGTTGAAGTTCAAATCGCCAAATAGCGAACTGCCGCGTCGTTACGCGCTCGATTTTAATTAAAATATAATTATACATTCAAACTGTCGTCGATTGAATATATTCGTTATTATATTTCGAATCGAAACTCAACCACATCTCGTATGCTATTCAATTCACACTCTATTGTGAATTCTACTATTTCTTACTATTTCGACATTATAATATATTTTATTATATTATAATTATTAATTAAATATTCAATATTATTTAATTCACGATCATTAACTTCTCTAAATCACCAATTATATAATTAAATAAATTAATTATATATCGCAGAAAATGCGGGTCGTCCTCGACTTGAGTCGAGCTCACAAAGATACTAAATGGGTTACTGGTTTGAAAAGGATCCCCACACAATCTTTCCCCCTATGCTTGGTCCCCACTAGAATTTCCCACTTAACCCCTCTTATTCATGTCTTTTTACATGTTTCAACTTGGTTAAGTGTTTATAATTATATCCCACATGTCACCCATGTTACTTACTCAACAAATCAACATGTGTTATTGGTTAAGCTTGTCTTAACCCTATCCACTTATCAAATTATTGGTTAAGTTTGTCTTAACCCTACCAGATCAATGTATATTATTGGTTAAGTTTGTCTTAACCCTACCCACTTATCAAATTATTGGTTAAGTTTGTCTTAACCCTACCCACTGATCATTTTATTAGTTAAGCTGGTCTTAACCCTTTTACTTAGTTTATGATTAGGTACTTCTTAGTCCACAAATACATTGGTTAAGAGAATAACTCCCTAAGTACCAACCCCGAAGACCGAGATCAACATCAGATCTTTACTCAGAGAATCACTCACTCAACCAAACTTCTGGTAGTCATTCATATTTTTCTTTAATCAGCATTAATTAATTATTGAGACACCTAATCGTATTTCACATGCTACCTAAAGCACCCACTTAATTTCACATGCTAACCAAGGCACCCACTTAACCCCCATGTCCCACCACATGTTTATCTAGTAAGTGTTTCTTAATTCATTAACACCGTAACCTTGTAAAAGACTGGCATTTGTGGCAGCTGGATTTGTCAGGCGGGTCCGGGCAGTCTTACACCACAAACGAGCCTAACCTCGTGTCTTTACAACTGTTACGCATTTAATTCATGCCTTTGACTTCTCACATTAGACTGGCATTTGTGGCAACTGGATTTGTCGGGCGGGTCTGGGCAGTCTTACACCACAAAAGAGTCTAACCTCGTGTCTTAGGCGGTTTATTATTACATATCTTTATTTAACCCCAAACTGGATTATTATCCCTATTCAAATTTGTCAACAAATTCCAAATTCATTTATGTCCATAATTTTCTCTTAAAATTATGTCCATAAATACTAGTTATGCCAATTAGTAATTAAATTAATTATATGCCTTTTCAGACCATTTATGCCAATTCTTAATTTATGCATATTCAATATTACCCCCATCGTCCCCACGTTGTTTCATTCGTTTATCATGACATATATATTAGACTATCAGTTAGTCTAACACATAAAAGGGAAGAAACATCACAAAATTTGCATAACACCCAAAATAGATCTAACTTGCAAATAAGAGTCACAACATAACTTGCATAAAACGATGTATGTCATAGATCTTATTCTAAAGGGGTAAACATGCATATATGTGAATCTAATTTCTACCTAAACTTGCATAGAATCACTTTATTTGATTCACATGTACAATTCACATAGAAACTAGCATATAATCTACACTCAAACTTGCATATAAAATGATGTCAAACGTGAATCAAGTTGAACATAGATGATTTGGCATATGAAAAGGGATCCACAACAAAACTATCATGATAAACAACTAGCATATATTCACAAAAGATTACATTTTTCCAATGATTCACAAACAATGCCATATAACCCAATTTATATCTCAACCCAATTAACTTATTAATTATCTTATTAAAGAAATTGAACTCACAACTCAAAGAAGGTCTTCAGTTCTGAAATATGAGTTTTGAAATTGATTTAGCTCGCCTCTGAAGTAGACAATTCGTTGTTGTTGTTGTTGTTGTTGTTATAAACTTGAATTGAATTGAGTTGATTAGCTTTACTTCCTCTCTAATGGCGGCTACTCTAGGTTGCAAGGTGATAGCATAACGACCATGGTTCTGATTTTGATTAGGTTTTAGGGTTTGAGTCTAAATGTGTTTATATAGAATTTCAATTTAATTTGAGCCGTCAGATGATCTTAGGGTTAATCAAAACCATTTAGTCAGGATAGGGTGACACCTCAGCCCTAATGACTCAGCAAGGAGTCAGAAAGGATTCAGCAATGAGTCATAGTATGGATCAGATCACACCAAAAAGTTGTGCAGGCTTTCTGCTCGGCCTGGGCGCACTTGGGAAGTGCGCCAGTGTATTTTTGTACTAGTGCACTTCCCAAGTGCGCCAGTGCATTGTTTTTTTTCACTTCTTTCTTCTGGTTTTCTGCTTTAACTTCATTCGTCCGTATCTTCTTCATATGGTGTCCGATTTACGCAGACTCAGACTCTATCTCAACTAGAATTCCAAGACGAACACAATGGCGTAACCCGTTTCCCTTGATTCTCACATTTAGAATTAAGTATTCTTTAATTTGTTAGTTTATGTTAACAGAATACATGGGGTGTTACAAGAAATCTCCTCTTAGAGCTTCATTGTCCGATCCAGAAAGCAATGCTAGTTTACTGTGGTAATGTTAGTATGATATATCTATCCAAAAATCTAGTTCAACATCAACATACCAAACATATTGAAATGGACATCCATTTTGTTCATGATAAGGTGAAAAAAGGAGAAGTGCATGTCCTACATGTCCTGTCTCGATACTAGATTGATATATTTTTAGAAAAGTGCTTCCACACGTGCTTTTTGTTGATTTTCGATGCATTTCCAGTGTCAGACAACCATCTGCTAAGATTGTGTGTGTGTGTCTGGGGGGGGGGGAGGGGGTGATATCTTATAAATATATTTATGTACATATAATATCTTACAAATTAGATAAACTATAGATTATATTTTGTAGCTTGGAAGGAGGCAAATGACTTTGCATATAACGGTGCATTTGCTTAAAGGTCAAACATTGGATTAATTCCTTACATGTAATGACTTCTACTGGGTTTACAACATTAGATCGAGTATCGTCTCATATATGTTAGAATTCATGATCTGAATAACTACATATGCTAGCAAAGATGTTCAATATACACAAATTCTTATGAATTAATAAATGGTTTTGTGATACATTGAATACACGTATTTTAATATACGAAATAGCCCCTTAAAATAAAAAACGCAAAAAAATTCATGAATTATCAAGCACATGTCCAAGCATGGTGGTAGGGATTTTTGTTTTAAAAATAAGGGATTTCGAGAATCAGAACATGTATCTGTATTCAAGGGGCTTTATCTAAGAGCATCTCCAACCCATATTTTCTTTGAAATAATGTCAAGCCACATAAGCAGTTAGAAAATGTCATTTATAATGCTTTCTCCAATGCTAATGTAATTTATAATTCTAAGATGACATTGTGAATTGCAAAGTCTAGTTTTGGACATTGTACATCACAATGTGAAGTATTATGCCTTCACAATTATTGGTGAGTTAGATAATTTTTTCAATCTTCTATAAATGATAAAGTGACACATATGCAAAAATGAAAACTTTTGATATTTGCATTGAAGAGAAATAATAAATGTTGTTGTCATATACACTAACATTGAATTTACATTGTGTGCGCATAAGCTTTATATGACACTATGTCTGAAATACGCTGAAGATGCTCTAAGTAATGCACTACCGTAAGGAAAGCATTAAGTGATCTAAGCAAGTAGGGCATGGGAGATCAATATACAACCGCTCACCGACCCAATTAATAATTAATTTCGATATCTTTATTATATGAATAGTCACTTCTAGTTACATGTATATAACGTTTTTGGTAAACCTACGAACTGAATTTGAGTATTCATGATTTTATGTATCCAACAAGTGATATATGTATATCGAATCTTAAGTACAATGTTAAAGTATTTTCTTTCCTTCGGTAGTAAATAATAAAATTTTAAGTTGTTACAATAGCTTATGAGTATTGTATAAGAAATCGAACTGCTATTAAAGGTGATTTAAGTACATATCATATAGCAATCTATCAACACTTGAATTTATATATGCAAATCCGAATAAAACCTCATGAAAGTACGAAAGAACTTACACTTTTGGGAAAAAACATAGATAAAGTTTACGTCAACGAAACTCGGTATGCATATAATTGAACATTTGGGTTATTCTCTAAACTTATAAATTCCATAATTTTCATAAGTTCCAGAAGGTAACAAAAACTGTGAAATCGCATGTAGATTCTAATAGATAAGAAACAAGCAAGATACAAGTTGTAAACCGATAGAAGATCAGGATATAAATGAAGAACTAATACCACAAGCGACAAAAAAGAAACCTATATTCAACAACATTGAAGAATAGTGGCTATTTAGGCAAAACTCAGAATTCTTCAATTGGTTCCATTAAATGACTATTAATTGACTATGCTTGAGAGGAATACATCATCGAGTACTATTAGTCAACGAGTTATGCTTGTTCGAAGTTGATGTTCCAACTGAAATTAAAGAATTATTCTTTTTTTACTAAAGATCAATTGAATCTGTAAAATTTTCAAGATGCAACAACCGCAAACTAATTAAAAAATTCAATAAAACATTGAAATTACCAGGTGAACAATCATATGACTCTGATGTGTTGATAAACATAGGACAATCGAATGATACGATCACCGAACCAAAGTATCAACTACTATCCAACTGCTTAGAGGAAACCACAACCGAGCTTCAAATCAAATAATTTTAGTAAGACCGCAATCACGACCAAATTCTAAAACCTTAAAATTTCCAGCAAGCTCAATAGAAAAACCAAAAGTGACTCAAAAACAAGACAACTAATAACAATAGATATTCACTTCAAACACATGCCAAGCATGAGAGGAGAATTATATATATATATATTTGAATGGGGCAACATAATTAATGAGTAGTTATAACAAATATCCAGTAAAGACTCATTCAGATTATCTATATCTCCTCATTATCAAATGAGATAGATTTCATAAGAGAAAGGCAAATCTAAGATCCAACAAAATGAAAAAATCCTTAGAATCTTAAGATATTCATTAGAGTTTATAGATATCCCTGACTAATGTTAAGGTACCCTCAAAGTGGAAAAAAACTTGATTTAGTCTCAAGGTAACGACCATTTAGCGCTGTTATACGCCTCATTGAAGGACCTCGTGATAGACAGATGGGAAGCCCTTACTAAGTAAGGTGAAACCCTAGATCATGTCCAGGAACCTAGAGGGAGAAAATCTTGATATAGACTTAGGATGATGAGAGTTTAGTGCCCTTATATACCTCACTGGAGCACCCTATGGCAGGTAGGCGAGAAGCCCTTACCATGTTTCGTAAAGCCCTATAGCATGCCCGTACACCTCCTTAAAGGAGGAGTCCCTTGGTTCTGTCCAAAGGTGATGAGCTTTTAGTGGCTTTTAATATCATAGGTATTGATTTTAATAACAATCATACAAAAATTACTACTAACATATCTTTGAGTTGCGCAGTTACATCAGATATATTATGGAGACATTTATGGAGATAAACAGGAGTACAAAAGAAGAATTATGTAAAAAGTTTAATCAGAGAAATGGAAGAATAACAAAGGAAGGATAATAATAATAATAATTGAAGACCAAAATGTATTAGAAAAGAATGCTGAAGAATAGAGGCATTTAAATTGATGAGGAGTTGGTTGAACATTAGAATGCAACAACCCATATTTTTCGACAATTTAAATTATTGAATTTAATAAATCTTTAATTTATATTTTGGTTATAAATAAAATTTAATGTCTGAATTATGTAATTTTATGATGTAAACTTAATTTAATTATTTATGTAATAAAATTCAACTTATTTTGACAATAATAACTTGTACTGATTGCAAATAAAATTAAAATTTAGTTTATATTAGTAAACACTGAAAGCTGAAATTTAAAAATTAAAATATTTGAATGAAATGGATTTGATTAATTTATAATTAAAATCTAAAGTGAATTTGGTTAATAATCAAAATTGGATTTAAAAATAAAAAAACTGATTTATGAAGTTAATATGAATTCTACTTTGATTTAAAATAAGGTTATAAAACTTTTGAATTTAATTCGAAGTGAAAAAACTGAATATTTTATTATATTAATGAACTTATTAAAATATCCATTTTGCAAGCAATCACAGGATTCGACGAATTCAGTTTCATTGGATCCGAAATTGTAAATTATTGTAAAACTTTAAGTTTCATGCCAGTTGGAGTTATTGTGTGATCGTGCATGAGATGGCACGTATCTATTAATGATTTGAAATTTAAATTAGCCATTTTCAAATTATCTCGGATTTCGATGAAAATAGTTTCATCGGGGTTTGGAATATAAAAATATAGAAGACTGTCAAATTTCATGAAGATTGGCTGATATGTATTCGTGAGCTTAAAATGCTTGATGACAATATAAGTGGACATAATAAAACAAACATATAAAAAATATCTTAGTTATATATATTCCTTTTCCTAAACCAAATCCATTTCTTTGCTCAATCTCCTAAAATAAAAAGAAGAAGCTGCCATTCTTCAATCGTACAATAAATCATATAAAATCAAATTCTTAATGAAAACCTGTGATGATCGATATGATGAGCGCTTGAGCTCTGGTGCTTCACTTCCATAGTCATGATTTTTTGTGCGATCAAGTTTGGGGTGCTCGGTTTTAGCATAGCCGTGACCTAGGGCTTTGGTTGGTCAATGACTTGGGGGAGTTGGCTCGAAAGGGGGATGGCATGGCGTATTAGCTGGCATGGCACATCAGATGGTGGCGCTCGGAGGAAGTTCGGTGTTGGGGGAAGAATTCAACATCATGGATTAGAATTTGAAGTAGTAGGTCGCAATTTAGGAGGAGCGACCAGAGGTGGTCTTCTGGTGGTCATCAGGTGGAGGGTAAGGCGCTGAATAAGTGGTGGCTGTTGCGATCGTGATAGATAGCCATGGAGTTGGCAGGCAGTGATCAAAGTTGGGTCAACTTTGGGTTTGTTTGCAGGTGGGTTTTTATTTTGAACTGGAAGAAGAAAGGTGGATGAGAAGGGAGGCATGTGCTTAAGGCAAGGATTGTTTAAATTAAAAAAGTATAAGTTTAAATGTATTTTATTCTCATATAAACTTGTAAATATTGTATCTAGCTCATACATAGTTGGATTGACATGTCGTCAGTTGCACCGGGATTGTATCAAAATTTTGGACATTTTGGTGCTAATTTGGTCGAATTTTAGGCTAGTGTTCGAATTTCATGTGGACTCGAAAGTCAAAGGTGAGTGATTAAACCCACTTACACTTAACTAAAATATTTGACTGCTAGCTAAATTAAAACCGTCTTATGATATGATTGTATTGGTTGATGTTTGGTAGTTAAAAATTCATATTTATGTTGTTTTGCATTGGTAGTTAAATTTAATTTAATTGTTAGTTTAAAGTTTTCAGTTAGGTTAAAAATTAAATCTAATTGTTAGTTTAAACCCGATATCTGATAACTAGTAAATTATTGTGATATTGAAATGTTTAGATGGATTGATTTTGTTGATGTTGAATTGTTTATTTGTATTTATTAACCCCAATCATTTTCCCAAGATGTTACAAACATCAAATAAACCCAGGAGTAATCATTGAAGTGAATTAAGAACATAGGTTGAAATGAAAAGTACCTATGACCCTGATTTGGATTGAAATGATATATATATACATTCCTGAAATACTAACATTGATTTAAAGTGGTATCTGAATTGTGAACTCAAGATTTGTTATAAATTGAAATCATTAAAAAATAAGAATGCAAATAGAAAACTTAACTATTTGAATTGGATTGATGAATTGTGTTGTGAGTATAGGTTTTATATATGTAAATAAGTATATAGTGTTGTTTAAATTGCTATCATCATCAAGCTGTTGGAACAAACAGCTTGGTGCCGACACCGAAACCAAGAGAACGATACCAAGGAGAAAAGCCATGAAGATACAAGAAATCAATGCGAACTGACACCAAAACCAAGAAGGCGACATAGAAGCCAATACCGAGATGGTAATATAGGAAGACGATACCGAAGCTCGTCCCAAGAAGGTAATACCGAAGCCGAAGATGATTCGAAAGACAAAGCCAAGAAGAAGCGGTACCAAAGACGAAGGTGATACCGAAACCAATGTCGAGTTCAATACATAATCCGATTACAAACCAGTGAAGCCAAGAAGACAATATAAGTAGGCGATACCAAGAGGAAATGGAAGCGATACTGGAAGGCAATACCCAGAAAAATTGTAAACGACATGGTTATAATATTGTAACCCATCTTGTATCCTCTTTAAATAGAGGTGTACTGCTCCCTTTTTAACTAATGAGAAAGTTTATCTTCTCTTCCAGATTATTTTTTTGTTTATAACATGGTATCAGAGCATCAATTCTGATTTTTTGTTCAAATCCAATTTGTTAAAATTTAATTAGTGAATCATAGGTTAAACTAAATTGGTCATGGAGATCATACTGATGATGTCGAAGATAACCAAACATAAATTGAGTGAATCAAAAAAAATTTATCGGAGTAAAACCATTTGATTATATCTACGAAGTATCGATAGAGATAATCATCTTATAGAAGATCCACCAGTAGCGGATCCATTAGATAAAGAAGCAGTAATTTGATTTCGGGATGGTTCCCACAAATTTGAAATACAATAAAAGGTGAAATTATTGGTTTGGTAAATCATTGTGAAAGAACTTATGGATTATCTGGAATTTTGTATTTTAGAAATGGGAATCTGAATAGAATGTATAAGATTTGTAAGTCATTTTATCGGGTTGAAAAGCAAGATAAATCTCTCATGAATTACTTCATGACATTCAAGAAAACATATGAAGAGTTCATGTTGCTTCCAATTAGTGCTAATGTCAGAGTACAACAGAAGCAGAGAGAGCAAATGGCTATTATGAGTTTTTTGGTTGGTCTCCTATCTGAATATGAATCTGCTAAATCTAAAATTTTGTCTGGATCAGATGTAACATCATTGCATGATGCGTTTAGAAGGATTCTTTGAACTTAAGTCTCAAGTTCAAATTCAACTCCATCAGTTCAACACAACATGCTTTGATTGGTTACAACTTATAAACATCAACCATAGAAACCTAATCAGAACTCATACAAAAGGGAGTTTAGAATGCCAATGTATGAGAATTAGACAGTGAAGTCATGTGCATATTGCAAGAAACAAGGGTACACTAAATTTGAATGTTGGAAGTTACAAAATAAGCAAAAACTAGCTGGAAATCAACATGCAGCTAATGTTGTGAAGACTTAAGATCAAGTTTGCCAGAATGTTATGGTTTCAGCTGAAGAATTTGCTAAATTTACTGAATATTAGAATAGCCTCAACAAGTCAGTTCAACCTATTTCAACTATTGCAAATAATAGCAATTCTGCCAATCTAGGAAGAACTCAATGGGTCATTGATTCTGGTGCTACAGATAATATAATAGGTAATCGTACTCTTTTCCAGAGTTTTAATTGCAAACCTTTACTCACAATATCCCTTTTGCCGATAGCTTCTCTTCAAACATTCAAGGGTTTGGAACAATAAGTCTAACCTATTCACTTTTTCTATCAACATCTACCTCATATATACACCTAAACTTGCACTCAATCTAGTCTCTGTCAGTCGAATAACCCAACAATTGAATTGTTCAATCTCATTCTTTCAATCTAATTGTATATATCTAGATCTTGTAACTTAGGAAATCATTGGTAGAGAGCGTGAGTCAAAGGGACTGTAATCATTTGTTTGTTTAAGTATTTCTCATGCTTTAAGGACACGTTGTCAATTAGGGAATCCATCTTTACCCTTTTTAAATAAATTGTATCCACAATTTAAATCATTACAATCATTAAACTGCGAATCATGTCAGTATGCTAAACATCATCGTGTAAGTTTGAGTCCTAGAATGAATAAAAGAGCTAATTGTCCGTTTGAACTTGTTCATTTTGATATTTGGGGTCCACCATCAATGGTTTCTAAACCAGGGTTTAGATATTTTGTTACCTTTGTAGATGATTATTCACGTATAACTTGTTTGTTTCTTATGAAAGATCGATCTGAGTTGTAATCAATATTTTGTTCATTCTATGATGAAATCAAAACTCAATTTAATACTTTCGTTAAAACTCTAAGAAGTGGTAATGCAAAGGAGTATACTTCGAGTTTATTTCAAACTAACATGAGTCAAAATGGAATGCTACATGAAACACCTTCTGTTGATATAACACCTCAAAATGGAGTTGCTAAAAGAGAAAATAGACATTTTCTTCAAACAACATGAGACTATTATTTCATATAAACGTGCCTAAAAGTTTCTGGACTGATGTTGTTTTCAAAGCATGTTTTTTAATAAATCGTATGCCTTCAACTGTTCTTAATGCTGATATACCATACTAAATTCTCTTTCCATACAAATCACTATATCCTATACAACCAAAAAATATTTGGGTGTACATGCTTTGTTCAAGATGTCAGACCACAAATATCTAAACTCGATCCAAAATCTGTCAAGTGTATATCCCTTGGTTATTCTCATTTGCAAAAATGATATAGATTTTTTTGTCCCTCTCTAAATAGATATCTTATATATATTAATGTCACCTTAATTGAAGAAACACCATTCTTTCAGTCATCAACAAGCTTACCTTATCAAAGCCAGCAGAGTCAAGGGGAGAATAATGATTTTCTTGTGTATGAAATATCACATTCTATACAAGAAGGGAACAATATTAATGGTTCTATTGAAACGATTACATCATCTTCTCGTGATACAGTTCCGTCTACATCTGATGTAATTTCTTCACTTGTACATGAACATGTTTCCACATTTAATCCTGAAACTGATCTTTCTACTGCTCTGTGGAACTGAAAATGTCTATGCACATATCCAATCTCTTCATTTGTCTCATATGAACATTTGTCCTTGTCAACCCATTCACTTATAACCTCTCTTAAATCTGTTTCTATACCTAAAACTATTAAGTAAGCATGATCAAATTCTAGATGGCAAGCTGCTATGGTCGAAGAAATGAATTCTGTTGAAGATAATGAAACATGGAGTTTAGTTCAGATACCTGAAAATAAGAGACCTATCGGGTGTAAATGGGTATTCACTGTAAAAACAAACTCTGATAG
Organism: Allium sativum; assembly: GCA_030737875.1. Lineage (NCBI taxonomy): Eukaryota > Viridiplantae > Streptophyta > Magnoliopsida > Asparagales > Amaryllidaceae > Allium > Allium sativum. Next base: position 539,479,879 of record CM060926.1, read on the forward strand.
TTCAATTGCAAGATTGAAGGCACATTTGGTTGCAAAAGGATATGCAAAACTTGTAGAGTGGATTATTCTAAAACTTTTCCCTAATAGCAAAGTTAACTTCTATCCGGATGTTTATTTCATTAGCAGTAACATATAACTGGAAATTGCATCGGTTTGATGTAAAGAACGAATTTCTTCACAACGACTTAGAAGAAGAAGTTTATATGGTCCGACCCTTTGGTTTTATTACATAAGGGAAGAGTGGTCTAGTGTGCAAGTTGAAGAAGACACTCTATCGATTAAAACAGAGTCCTAGAGCTTGGTTTGGAAAGTTCAGTGATGCAACGGAAACCTTTGGGATGATGAAGAGAAGATGTGATCATTCCGTGTTCCTTGAAAATACTGGATCTAATATAATTTTTCTTGTGCTTTATGTTGATGATATTTTTTTTGAAAGGCAAGTAAATATTTATTAACACTAAGAAACAATTACAAGATATTACAACATTACAATCACAAGTATACACCAACTTTACAATTCATCAATCACCCTCAAATCATTCAGCAAAACAGTGTTGAGAAAAAAAAAACAATAACAAAAAAGAGAAGCCCAGGAAAAAACTCAGCACTGCAGCTCATTATCTAGTTAATACTCATTTACATCTATGCTTGCCTATATAAAGCTTGCCAAAAACTGCACTATGCTACCATCTGTGTCACATGCCTGATAATCCACAAGAACACTTTCATATTACAGCTAATTCACAAAAAAAAAACAATATCTATTCTAGAAATCACATCCCTCAAATCCAACCAGACATCATCACTTCACAATTGGGTCAAGAAGAGGGGAAGGATTGCTCATACTACGTCTAATAGATGAAGACAATTTAATATTACTAGGCTCCTTAACAAGGTATTTCATCTCTTAAAACCTTTATTTACAACCTGTTTCACACTAAAGATTTAGGAGACTAAAAGTATTTCCTAGTTGTAAGCCATTTTATGGCATCTCCTATTCTATATCATTGGAGCATATTGAAACATATTTTGAGTTATCTTAAGGCAATTGTTGGGCAAGTAATTGAGTACAAGAATCATGGACGTGCAAGAGTTAAATGTTTTTGTAATGCTGATTGGGAGGAACAAAATTGGATAGGAAGTCCATGTCTGGATTCTATGTATTTCTAGGAGGAAATTTGATTTCTTCAAAACGCAAGAAACAAAATGTTGTCTCCAGATCAAGTACTGAATCTTCATATAGATTTATGTCTAAGGCAATTTTTGAAGTGATGTGGGTGGGTCATCTTATGCATGAAGTTAGAATAAATATTGTTAAACTAATAACTCTATCTTGTGAAAATCAGGTTGCAATGCACATCCCATATAATCCGGTGTTCCAAGAGAGAATGAAGCATACTGAAGTGAATTGTCACTTTATTAGGGAGAAGGTTCAGTAGGGCCTGGTTCTAATAGAGCATGTCAAGACTGAGGAGCACGTGGTTGATATATTTACAAAAGCACTAAATGGTGCTAGAATCAAGTATTTTTGTAGCAAGTTAGGCATGACGAATGTCTATGGACCAATTTGAGGGGGACTATTGTAAGTAGAAGTTGTATATATATAAATATGTATATAGTGTTTTGTATATATGCTATCAGCAAATAGCTATTGGAAAAAATAGCTTGGTGCCAACACTGAAACCAAGAGAACAATAATAGGGTGAAAAGCCAAGAAGATACAAGAAAGCAATGCAAACCGACACCGAAGCCAAGAAGGAAACACCAAAGCCAATACCGAGACGGTAATATAAGAAGACGATACCGACGCTAGTGCCAAAAAGATAATACCGAAACCAAAGACAATACCAATGCCAATGCCAAAAAGAAGCGATACAGAAACCAATGTCGAAGTCAATAATGAACCTGATGCTGAAGATGATTATGAACTAATTAAGCCAAGGAGACAATATAAGCAGGCAACACCAAGTGGAAATTGAAGCGGTACATGAATGCAATACCAAGAAAAATTGTAAATGGCATGGTTATAATACTGTAACCTATCTTGTTTCCTCTATAAATAGAGCTGTACTGCTCACTTTTTAAGTAATAAGAAAGTTTTTATTTTCTTCCGAATTATTTCTTTATTTATAACAAATTGTTGAATCTAAATGGAAGTTAATTGGAATTGAAAGATTGTACGTTAATTGAATTGATTTGGAATTGGAATATGACTTCATGTTTATTTAAAATTAGAAGAAACAATTCTAAATCAAACTACAAATTTTTACCCTTCATATAAACTATTTTTTTTAAATAACTATTTTACTTTATAAACTATTTATTTTAACTTATACATATTAACTGATTTAATAAACTACTTTGGAAATCAACTATTTGATAAATCCTATTTTAAATTCAAATTATTTACATATATTAGTCTTTTATATATTTATTTTCAAATTGTTTCAAATATATATTTAAACTATTTCAATATATAAACAAATCCAACTATTTTAACTATTTAAATTGTTTTAAAATTTAGATTCATTTCAATATTCTAAATTTGTTTTAAGAACAGATTTTAATATGAAGTATATTATATTTGGATATGGAATGGTTTTAAAGCAAAACCTGATATTTGGCTATGGAGTATGAACCATTTGAAATGTAAAGATCCAACCGATGTAAAAAAATGTAAATGCTTGGTTATTAAAGAGGTGAGTATCGTACATTGTCATACTTTTTGTCAATACCGAAACCACTTTAGCAACTATGCACCTGGTGGATAAGTCCAGAATGAAGTAGGATGCCGACGAAAGCTACTGGAATGAAGTAAGAGAATGATGATGAACATCGTTGATCTTCTTGTCATAATTGAAATGAGTATAACCGCAGCCATGGCCAAGCCAATAGAAGTTCGCTCCTTCGATCGGACACACTTCTTTGATACCCTATATATTGCTCTACGATTTGATTGGTGGCCATCCACGATTTTCGGAGTGTTGTTTGAGGTGGGCGGTAGTAGATGTTATGTGTTACTATTGACAAGCAAAATTGTTATCACAAAATTATCATCACACCCAAGTACTCTCGATTACACAAGAATAATTTTTTTGCATCTGGAGAAGTCAGTGTAGTAAGAAAAGAACACAAAGATATGTAGTTGTTCTGTTCGTATTGAACCTACATCCGCTTTGAAGCGTTTGTAGACTTTTATTCACTATTGAAGGTTACGAGTGATGGACATCATTATATCATTTATCTATTAAATTTTGTTAAGTTTACTGGTGTAATATTTGGCACATGTGAAGTCTTGAGAGAAAATGATTCTTCTTCTTCCTCAAGCCTTAGGCTGCCATTAATGGTGTCTAAAGGTACTTCAAGATTTATCAAATCATGCAAATTCCAACTCCTTTGTAGTATGGGGTAGGGGGTATTTATAGGTAGTGGATTTTGAGAGATTAAGTGAGATTTGGGGACCACATCAGGAAATTCACATCCTAAAGAAGCGACCTCCAGAAATTCACATCTCTATGTGTTGTAACAGAGTACTTTAAATCCCCCTGGGATATGAAATCTCATATCCCTATGGGGATACAAGGCACGTACCTTTGGGATACGAAATTTCGTATCGCGTGGAATATGAAATTCGTATCCCAGGGGATACAAATTGGAAGTGGGATGCATGTTTTGGGGATGCAAAATCTGGAAGGGACCGACCGTTTTTGGGATGCGAAAAGGCTTGTGATATGTGGCATTTAGAATGCGAAAAGTGGAATGTGAAGTCATGAAGAATGAGATATCTTCATGATACGAAATCATGGTGCCAATCTCCTTATTGAGTGATGCGAAAATGCAAGGGATATGAAATTGAGGGAGGCAAAATATTATATATGAGGGGTTGTGAGCCCTGGGCTTGCATGACTCCTTTTGGGTCTGAATCCTTAGTGTCTTGGTGATAGTCTGGGCTTTGGTGCCGCACGGCGGGCCGAGTCTTGTGGACCTGGTATGATTTTGGTAACTAGACCAAAAGGTCGATTAACACTTGCCCTACAAAGTACGTCTTGTTTTGGCATGATGTACTTTGAGTTGAAATAATCATCTCTGAAAGCTGGGAAGATCTCCAAGCCGTGTTGAATGATTGGTCATGATCATTCCATTGAGCGCGTTGAGAATTTCGGTTGTTAGGAAACTTCTTTGAACATATAGTTCCTGTAAGCTCATGATCTAATTAGTCTTCGACTCCTACTTACGTAGAAACGTAAATGAGTCGCTATCAATGTAGTATCGCGTATATGCTCACATGTTTTCATGTGAATTCGTGCGATGCGATCAGGAAGTGAAATAGAAATAATCAATAAATATGTCTTCAGTTTACGATTACGTGGGTTGGTTTTCAAAAACGATATCAAGTCAGGAACTCGATCGCTTGGCGTACATTCTTGAGTCGTTTAAACTGATAAACGTATTGTAACGACCCAGATGGGTAACCACTTGGATTTTTGAATTTATACCCGAGATGGGTAACCACTTGGATTTTTATATTCTTTGGATCGATATGAGAGGCCCAGTGTGGCATTTGTAGTTGTTTAGATCGAACAGTACAGAGGAGGTGCTAGCAATTTTGGTCGTAAAGTCGTAAACGTAGAAATTACTTTTGATAATGTTTTAAATGAATTATTTTGAAATTAATTGAGTTCGGAACATTCTTCTTACTTAGCAATTTCGGGGACGAAATTATTTTAAGGGGGGAAGAATGTAACGACCCGGATTTTTCTGCTATTTTGATTTGAATATTTAAATTTATTTTAAATATTTTAATTGAATTATTTATGGGTTTCAATATTGAAATCGTTAGTTAAATGACGACTTGGTGTTTATATTTATTTTAATTATAAAACGAACTCGAAACAACGCGGTAGTTCGTAAAATTTAATTTCAACTTCAATTGACTATACTGAATCCGTGTTAAGTCAGATTTCGGTGAAACAAGAAGCGTCTGAATCAAATTGATAATATTTTTCTAATGGAAAAGAAAAATCGAATTTTCGTGTTGTAAGTTTTATTTTACGTCCAAATCAAATTTCGAAATAGTCGCTGTGAAATCGTTTATACGCCATAACGATAATCTAATTATAATTAAATATTGGATTCGATTTTGGACAAGGCCTTTGAGGCGTGGTCATAATTTAATTTTTAGAATTTTACTATAGTTTTTAATTCGCAAAATAAGCAACTTTTTATTTGGAGTATTTTACACCCTGTATCAATATTTTGGGGTTTCACAATATAAGTTAATCTACCGATATTAATATATTTTTGGGATCGTGGCACATCGCTGGACATGATCATGTTGTTATTTCTGTTCGTAGCGTTTCAGACATGAAACTAAATTTACACAGCGTGCTACACTTAAATTTTTTTTAAAAAAAAAATACATATACGTTAGAAATTAAAGATGATCCATACATCACCTACCACCCCCAAATTGTCAACATCTATTATTTTTGCAGGCAAAGGTCTTTCATATTTCATTTCGAAATTAATGCCGCCCATGACCTAGCTACCTTAGATATACCCTATGCATTACTGAGCATGCTCGTTTTTATGTATATCTATGCAAAGTCCAAAGTGAAAAATCCTAGATCCTAGAAATTCCAAAATTGGTAGGCTGGTAGCATGTCTTTAGACTTCACATGTCCTTTGCGAAAGTCGGTTGGTTTCATTATAATTACCACTTAAATATCACTTCCTAACCTATTCTAACTCATCACCTACACCAGTCATACTTCAATATATTCAACCCCTAAGCTAAATAGAGAATGGCCTATCCTGTATGTGTCATATCTCACGTTGCCACCCTGGAAACGAATCAACCATATCTTTCTCTGCTACGCAAAGAAATGAATTGGAAGCTCCTCGCACACCCTTCTATAGCCAAGCTACTACCTATTATTTCTTTCCGTATTTAATTTCCTACATGACTAAAGCTTTATCTCGTTCAGATCATCACATGGACATGGCAGCCTAGACGTTGAAAACCCACGTCCTACCCTATGCTCGATTACGTGAAGGCCAAGGCTCGCTGCCTATATAAGGGTCACCCTCTTCATTAAATCGAACAACACAGAAAGAAGAAAAACTCTAAACTAAAGCTTACCTCTTCGTATATAAGAAACTGTGTATATATTTTAAATCAAAGAGGGGAGGGGTCTCGCATTATGCTGTGTACAGGCGTGAAAAGAGATGGGAAAGCTTTGTAGAAGTTGGACGTTGGGGATTTGCGGATGTTGTTTCCTGAATGATAAAGTAAGGGTTTATACGCTGAAACAAGGAAGGAATTTAAAAAGCTGGTGCGGCGGTTGTCAGAAGTGCGAAGACAGGTGGAAGGTCATTTGTGCGGTTAACTGTGGCAGTGCATGGGGGTGGCGGAACACATCAATGGAATACAAGATGAAGTCACGCTCATGATGGTGTCGAACGTAACCAGACGGGGTCCTCACTTATGGCGTAGCGGAGCTGCTCATGAACGCAGCAGCAATGGGAGGTCTGGGCGGAAGAAATAACAGTAATGTGTTCCGTTTTTATCAAATAGCTGAAGTGTTGTCGATTACTGGTGATGCCGAAGGTGTGTTGAGCGGTGGCGGGTTGTTCTATGGGTTCTCAATGGTGCAGGGGGTTTGATGTGAGGAGACGTTCGGTCAGCAAGATATGGTGGAGTTGGTGTGTGCATGAGGGATGTTAGACGTGAATAAGAGAAAAAGAAATATGTGCGCAAGTCAGGGAAGGGTGAAAAGGCGGACTGCATGGGAACAAAACTTAGTTTATGATTAGGTAATTCTTAGTCCACAAATACATTGGTTAAGAGAATAACTCCCTAAGTACCAACCCTGAAGACCGAGATCAACATCAGATCTTTACTTAGAGAATCACTCACTCAACCAAACTTCTGTTTGTCATTAATATTTGTCTTTAATCAGCATTAATTAATTATTGAGACACCTAATCGTATTTCACATGCTACCTAAAGCACCCACTTAATTTCACATGCTACCTAAGGCACCCACTTAACCCCCCATGTCCCACCACATGTTTATCTAGTTAAGTGTTTCTTAATTCATTAACACCGTAACCTTGTAAAAGACTGGCATTTATGGCAGCTGGATTTGCCGGGCGGGTCCGGGCAGTCTTACACCATAAAAGAGTCTAACCTCGTGCCTTTACAACCGTTATGCTTTAGTTTAGGCCTAGGACCTCTCGCATTGGGCTGACATTTGTGACCACTGGATTTGCTGGGCGAGTCCGGGCAGGTTTACGTCACAAACGAGTCCAACCTCGTGTCCTAAGCATTGACTAACACTTAAAATCTTTTACCCCAGTTTTAATAATTCCCTATTCAAATTATTAATTAAGTCAACTTTTAATGATGTCCATAATTGAATCAATTATGGCCATCCACTTATGGCATGCAAAATCATATCAATTGCACCCCAACTTTTTAATATTAAATCCTTAATATTAACCCTACCCCACGTTTATACGTTCGCTTATTCAAAGCATAATATAGGCTAGACTTGTATAGTTTAACACCTAGCACAAAGATAAATTATCACAACATATAGACAATTAAAATAAATCTAATCATAATAGGGGTGAAACTTGCATAAACTACACATGTTAAGGATCAAAAGGTGTCAACTTGATAAATGTCTCAATTTATATGATATGATCATAGACCAAATCTATACATAAACTTGCATATGGGGATTTTAGGCAACATAATGATGGTGTGAACTAGCATAGGATATCACATATGTCATAGCATAATTCTAGATGTCATAATAGATGTCTTGGTATATGTTCATAACTTTTCTAATCAATCTTACTTGCATATGTGACTTGTCATATAGATCAACGTAACCCAAACATGATGATTTAATTAATATGAACTAACTAGCATAGATGGTAACATCATGGCCTTTTTAACATGTAAGATTCATCACAACTTAGCATAGAAACTTTCAACATACATAACATCATCATAGCATGATTTAAAACATATAAGATATCATCATCACATAAAATTGGATTTACAATATACATGATAGCAAAAGGGGTTTACAATAACATATATGACAATTCACATCATCTACTCATAATCCATTCATAACTCAACCTAATTAAAATGATAATAATCTTGTTAAGATCATCATACTCACAATTTAGAGAAGAAAAAAAAGAGTTTTTCTTTGCTTTAGGGTTGAGAGAATTAGAATTGAATTTGCTTTTCTTCTTTCTTAGTTGGCGGCGGCTCCATTGATTTCTGTGGCGATGGTATGACGGTAACTATTCTATTTTAATTAGGTTTAGGGTTAGCATTAGGATGTATTTATAGGTGTAGAAAGTTATTTAGGACCATTAGATTAACCCTGAACCATGAGAACCAATCAAATGCAAAATCTGCATTTGAGCGAATCGGCCCACGGGTTGACACCCAAACACCCTGGATTAATCCCTAGTCGACCCAGCGGCGCTCGGGTCGACCTCAAAAATGGGCCGGTTCGGTTATTCCCCCTCCCAATTCGCTGTTTTGAACTTTTTCGCATATTTATTTATTTAGTTTTTAATTTATATATATATATATATATATATCAATATATATATATTTCTCTGCGCAACCCATTTCACTTAAATCTTTTCTAAAAATTAAGTATACTTTAATTTGTGAATTTTAATGTTATAAAATTATGGGGTGTTACATTCTCCCCTCCTTAAAGGATTTCGTCCCCGAAATCTCCAAGTCAAGAAGAATGTATATCCTACCATCTAATCGTCCATCTACTCGGCCATCAAACACCAGCATCCATTGTCCTTAAAAGACTTCTAATGCTTTAATGTTTATATGCATAGTGTGTGTATATGTCCATATCTAATGCAAAATTAGGCGGTCTACTGATTCAGTCGACCTCCTTGGTGCAATTCATGATAGTGCCATGCGTCCAATATGTATGCAAAATATTCCTAATGATACATATTAATTCTATATGCGTGCACAACCATCCACCCGAATGCAGTAATTATATGATAATACAACCATTATACATCCATTTTACTAAATACATCCATATATATGCAATATGCAATATGAAGGTACTGAGCCGATTTGGTGCCTAATAGTGTGTGTATATGCATCCACGAGCAACCACTAGCAAACACTTGCATCCACTTTGCATCCACCAAACATAACATGTCTCAAACACATGTTTCAACCATAGGATTATCCTAACTAAAGGTCAAAGATACTAGCGAGAGGATATACTAAAGATAAGATAAGTACAAGCTAAGCGATAAAGGAGAAATTAAAAGACATACCCTCAAAAAGAAAAGGGTATCGTGAACGTATCTTCTCTTCTGTCTCCCAAGTAGCGTTGCTCTCATCATCTCCCCATTGCACTTTGACTAGTCTGACCTCTCGATTCCTCAACCTCCTGATCTCGGACCCAAGAATGTGCGTAGGAGCTCGTCGAATTGTCGCATCACGCTCTATCTCCACCTCTCTAAGAAAGCTCGTCTCTATCACTTCCGCGGTCTCGTGCAAGCACTTCCTCAAATGTGACACATGGAATACGTCGTGTACACCACTAAGTCTCTCGGGCAACTCCACTCTATACGCCATCCGTCCAATCCTCTCCTTAATAGGAAACGGCCCTACAAACCTTGGTGCTAATTACCCAACTGACCCAAAGCGAACAACGTTTCGTAATGGAGACACTTTGATAAAGACCATGTCCCCAACTTCAAACTCGAGATCTGTCCTCCTCTTATCCGCATAAGATTTCTTCCTATCTTGCGCTGCTTTCATCCTCCTTCGAATCAAGTCGATCTTCTCCGAAGTCTCCATAATCATATCGGGCCCAAGTAAGATCTTATCCGTAGATTCCCACTAACATGTAGGTGAACGACAAGGTCGTCCATAAAGAGCTTCGAATGGTGCCATACCAATACTGGACTGAAAGATATTATTATATACGAACTCAACCAATGGAAGATGCTCTTCCCATGTACCCCCAAAGTCTAGGATACACAGCCTCAAAAGATCCTCTAAAATGCGATTCACCCTCTCGGTCTGGCCGTCCGTCTGAGGATGATATGCGGTGCTCAAACATAACTGAGTCCCTACCTCCTCTTGTAAGCTTCTCCAAAATTCGCTAGTGAAAATAGGATCGCGGTCGCTCACTATGCTAGAAGGAACACCGTGCAAACGAACTATCTCTCGAACGTATATAGAAGCTAACCATGGAGCTGTCCTCTTACTCTTCACGGGAATAAAATGGGCGCTCTTAGTAAGTCTATCTACTATAACCCAAATTCCCGTATTACCCTTCCTCGATCGCGGTAATCCATCCACAAAATCCATCGAGATGCTTTCCCATTTCCATAGTGGAACCTCCAATGGGTGAAGCAACCCACCGGGTTTCTTTTGCTCCGCTTTTACTTGTTGGCATACCAAGCATCTAGCGACATACTCGGCCACGTCTTTCTTCATGCCGGCCCAAAAGTAAACTCTCTTCATGTCTTTGTACATCTTGTCCCCGCCGGGATGAATGGTCATCTTCGAACGATGTGCTTCGTCAAGAATAGTCTTCCTTAGGTCATCGTCTTTTGGTACACAAAGTCTACAGTCCCTACGTAACCAACCCTTATCATCTAGGGTATACCTACGGAGATGGCTTGATGACTCCCCTCCTTTGAGTATTTCTACTAACTCAACCAACTGCGGTTCTTCTCGCTGTGCCTCGCCAATCCGTCCCAAAAGCATAGGTCTGACCTCCAAGGATGCTAGCAAACCGGGTACGAAGTCAACGGAAGGTCTAAAGTCAAACATCGAAATGAATTCTAAACTTCGCCGCTCAACAAACAAAGGACTTAAGGATAATCTTTTTCTACTTAAGGCGTCTTCCACCACGTTACCCTTGCCAGGGGTATAAGCTATTTCGAAGTCGTAGGATGCTAAGAACTCCATCCACCTTTGCTGCCTTAAGTTCAAGTCCTTTTGAGAGAATAGGTATTTTAAAGACTTGTGGTCAGTGAATAATTCGAATTTCTCGCCAAGAAGATAATGACGCCAAGACTTAAGCGCGAAAACAATAGCGGCCAATTCTAGGTCATGTGTAGGATAATTTTTCTCATGCGCTCTCAACTGCCTTCCACCATAGGCTATTACCCTACCCTCTTGCATTAAGACTGCGCCTAGTCCTGTCCCACAAGCATCAGTATAAACGGTAAACGGCTTACTCCCGTCTGGCAATACTAAGACTGGGGCTGAAGTCAAAGCTCTCTTCAAACGTTGGAACGCATCATCACAATCTACGTCCCATGTGAAAACAAGGTTCTTCTTCGTCAAGCGTGTCAATGGAGCTGATATCTTTGCGCAGTTTTTGATAAACTTCCTATAGTAGCCAGCTAACCCCAAGAAACTTCTCACTTCGGTAGCATTTTTAGGGACCTTCCAATCTTGGATGGCCACCACCTTCGCGGGATCCACGGCTATCCCTTCTTTGGAAACCACGTACCCCAAGAACTGTACTTCCTTCCTCCAGAAGTGACACTTAGAAAATTTAGCCTTAAGGCAATGCTCTCGTAGGGTCTCCAACACTTCCCTAAGATGTAGGGCATGCTCTTCTTCATCCTTAGAAAAGATCAAGATGTCATCTACAAAGACTACCACGAATTTGTTAAGGTACTCCCTTAACACCCTACTCGTCAAATCAACAAAATATGCTAGGGCGTTTGTCAAACCGAAGGGCATCACTAGCCATTCATAGAAACCGTCCGGAGTCCTAAAGGCAGTCTTGTCTATGCTATCCTCAGCCACTCTCAACTGATGGAACCCAGTGGCTAAGTCCAACTGCGAAAACACTGAGGCGCCAACTAACTGATCGAAGAGATCGTCAATCCTCGGCAGTGGGTGTCTGTTCTTCTTAGTAAGCTTATTAAGTTTTCTATAGTCCACACAAAGTCTAAGGGACCCATCCGCCTTCGTGGCAAATACTATTGGAGCACCCCACTCCGATATACTTCGTCTTATGAACCCCATCTCAAGCAACTTCTTCACTTGCTTACCGAGTTCCCTCCTTTCACGTGGAGCCATGTGGCGTACTGGCAAAGATACTGGTTTCGCATTATCCACAAGATATATTCGAAAATCTATCTCCCGCTTCGGAGGCAAGCCCTTCACCTCCTCAAACACATCCGAATATTCTCGCACCACTCTAACAGATCGTAGATTTTCCTCAGACGCGTCAAGCGATTCTAGATAACTTAGCATAACCGAATTTATGGGATTACAGAAGATTTCGAGAGTGTTGCCAAGGCGAGTCACGAGCCTAACTACTCTCCTTTCACAATCAAGAACGGCCCCATTTTTGGATAACCAATCCATTCCTAAAATTAGCCCATAGCCCGTGAAGCCCAACACATAAGCATCACATCTAAATTCAACGCTAAGTATGGAAATTTTCAAATCCAAACACATCATAGACAAATAAGCTGAGCCCCCAATTGGATTCGAAACAACTAAGGGATCCTCTACTAAACTGGTGTTTAAGTGCAGTGATTCAACTAATGATGTAGAGATAAACAAATGAGATGCGCCCGAATCGAATAAGGTACGGACAGGATGATCAAACAGAAAAACTAAGCTTTCAACAGAAATGGTTCTACCTCGTTCCTGCAGCGGTGGGACCGCGAGAGCCTGAACTTGTCCCCTAGCCTGCCCTGGTGCCATAAGAGCCTGCACCTGTCCTCCCGAGGTAGCTCCTGCCGTCTGCCCTTTCTTTGGGCAGTCCTTCACTAAATGTCCCGCATCGCCACAATGAAAACAGCCTGTCTTCTTTTTCTTTCGGCAATCCTTGCTGAGATGGCCTGGGGTTCCACAGTTAAAGCACTTCTTCTTTCCCTTTCCATTATTGTCTTTTCCACCCTTCTTGTTTTGCTGTTGTGGTTTCTTCTGATCCCCCTTCTTCTCGGGTGCCTTATCAGCTTTAGCGCTTTTCTCCTCATGCATGAGCGCCATTTCTACTAACTTCTCAAAGGTGGACCCCATCGGGATGTGGGTCATAGCCAACCCTTGGAATGGTTCATTCAAGCCATTCACGAACCTTAGAGCCTTCTTCTCTGGCGTGTTTACTAAGTCCAAGCCAAACCTTGCTAACTGATTAAATTTATTGACATATTCTTTCACTGATGAGCTTCCTTGCTTCAATGTCAAGAACCTTTCCATATATAGATTTTCTTCCTCCCTTGAGAGAAACTTCGCCTCGAACCTACGTTTGAAATCCGCCCAAGAGTCGACAGGACGCTCCCCATTAGTGACCTCCCACCAAAACGAGGCCTCTCCCTTCATCAACCAAGCTGCTAAACGAACTCTCCTCCCTTCTTCTACTTTAAATATTTCTAGCAATTCTTCCACCTCCTTAAGCTAATCTCTAGCTTCCACAAATGTTTCTGACCCTTGAAATGGTTTTCCACCCATAGCCTTGAATTCCTTGCACGTCTTTGCAAAAGTATCTACGCGAGGAGGAGGAGGAGGAACGGGTGCAACTGGTGGTGGTGGAACATTGGCTGGACCTACAGCGGTCCTAGCCTCCAATAGCCTCCTATACCATCCTGGTATCGTTACACCGTCGGGTAGATTAAGATCTTCAGCCATGCTGAAACGAAAAAGGAAAGATTCAAAATGGAGAATTCGAAAGATAAAGATATGTGGCTATTGGGGATTATGTTTTTCTTAAAAACTTTTCTCTTTAAATTTCTCATTAAAACATGTTTTTAAAACACTTCTTCCAAAAATAACTATTTTTCTAAAGTATTTTTATCTGTTCTGGTAACCTTAAGCTCTGATACCACGTGTAACACCCCACGTCCATTAATGTCACTCGCAAAGGGAATGCATTAACTTCCATGGAGGTTATAAGTGAATATAGAACAGAAAAATTACAACAAGACAGATAATAAATAGTACTTGGAAATCTAAAACTTCATTTTATTGCAGCGGAAATTAAACATATTTGTTACATCATAAAACCATAGATCATAACCAAGTACAATATCCATCTTCATAAAAACAAAATACATAATCCCATTACATAAATAGCCATTAAAAAGATAACAAGCTGGACTTTACTTCAACGGTCCAAGCTTTCCAAAGAGAGATGAAGCAATTCAATCAAACTCCACTAGAGCTGGGCCCAACCTGAGGACCTGGAGGGGGAAAAAGGATAGAAATAGAGGGGGTCAGACATAAAGTCTGGCGAGTATGATAATTCTAACAATACTATCATCAAAATAACTAGACTAAGGCATAAGCTGGAAGACGAGTAAATGTCTATGAACTATTAGGAAGATATAGATAGCGTTTAAGATAACGTTGAAGATAACGGTAAAGGCATACCTAATTACTAACGAATAATTACTACGCTGCACCACACATTACTACACTGCACCGCACCAGTCACCCTAAAGGTTGTTCCCACTTGCTTCACACAGAAACATATAAATAGCCTTACGTACCCCTAGCTGACTACATAGGTCCCGTCTGCCCCTATCTCCACTAGGTGTACCCCACTACCCACTTTCGATCGGCTCCCTACTCGTAGATACCCGTGCTGGCCCCACAGTGGGGTGTATCACTCCCCTAAAGTGGCAACCTGATACAACTTGAGAATGCACGGCTTATACCTACACGATGCAACAACGTCTTACCTACCAGCTCGGGTCCACACACGCATATGAAACCCGTTGGACTTGCGTTGCCACCGCTCCCCGTTTTGGCCTATTATAGTAAAACCCAGCATGCGTGTCCCGTCCTCGACTTGGGTCGAGCCCACAAAGATACGTTTGGGATACTGGTCGAAATGGGCCCCCAGAAGCTACCCACCTAAGCTTGTCACTAGTATATCCCACTTAACCCTCTTAGTCATGTTCATTTACATGTGTGTTTGGTTAAGTCTTACTAATCGTATTTCACATGCCACTAAGGGCACCCCCTAGATTCATCATGCCACCCAAGGCACCTACTTAACCCCCATGTCCCACCTTACACGTTTATATGGTTAAGTATTTCTTAATTCATTTAGGCCATAACCTCATAAAGACCTCTCACATTAGACTGGCATTTATGGCAATTGGATTTGCCGGGCGGGTCCGGGCAGTCTTACACCATAAAAGAGTCTAACCTCGTGTCTTTACAACCGTTATGCTTTAGTTTAGGCCGAGGACCTCTCACATTGGGCTGACATTTGTGACCACTGGATTTGCCGGGCGGGTTCGGGCAGGTTTACGTCACAAACGAGTCCAACCTCGTGTCCTAAGCATTGATTAACACTTAAAATCTTTTACCCCAGTTTTAATAATTCCCTATTCAAATTATTAATTAATTCAACTTTTAATGATGTCCATAATTGACTCAATTATGGCCATCCACTTATGGCATGCAAAATCATATCAATTGCACCCCAACTTTTTAATATTAAATCCTTAATATTACCCCTACCCCACGTTTATACGTTCACTTGTTCAACGCATAATATAGGCTAGACTTGTATAGTCTAACACCTAGCACAAAGATAATTTATCACAACATATAGACAATTAAAATAAATCTAATCATAATAGGGGTGAAACTTGCATAAACTACACATGTTAAGGATCAAAAGGTGTCAACTTGTTAAATGTCTCAATTTATATGATATGATCATAGCCCAAATCTATACGTAAACTTGCATATGGGGTTTTTAGGCAACATAATGATGGTGTGAACTAGCATAGGATATCACATATGTCATAGCATAATTATAGATGTCATAATAGATGTCTTGGTATATGTTCATAACTTTTCTAATCAATCTAACTTGCATATGTGACTTGTCATATAGATCAACATAACCCAAACATGATGATTTAACTAATATGAACTAACTAGCATAGATGGTAACATCATGGCCTTTTTAACATGTATGATTCATCACAACTTAGCATAGAAACTTTCAACATACATAACATCATCATAGCATGATTTACAACATATAAGATATCATCATCACATAACATTGGATTTACAATATACATGATAGCAAAAGGGGTTTACAACAACATATATGATAATTCACATCATCTACTCATAATCCATTCATAACTCAACCTAATTAAAATGATAATAATCTTGTTAAGATCATCATACTCACAATTTAGAGAAGAAAAGAGAGAGTTTTGCTTTGCTTTAGGGTTGAGAGAATTAGAATTGAATTTGCTTCTCTTCTTTCTTAGTTGGCGGCGGCTCCATTGATTTCCATGGCGATGGTATGACGGTAACTATTCTATTTTAATTAGGTTTAGGGTTAGCATTAGGATGTATTTATAGGTGTAGGAAGTTATTAAGACCATTAGATTAATCCTGAACCATGAGAACCAATCAAATGCAAAATCTGCATTTGAGCGAATCGGCCCACGGGTTGACAGCCAAACACCCTGGATTAACCCCTAGTCGACCCAGCAAGGCTCGGGTCGACCTCAAAAATGGGCCGGTTCGGTTATTCCCCCTCCCAATTCGCTGTTTTGAACTTTTTCGCATATTTATTTATTTAATTTTCAATTTATATATATATATATATATCAATATATATTTCTCTGCGCAACCCATTTCACTTAATTCTTTTCTAAAAATTAAATATACTTTAATTTGTGAATTTTAATGTTATAAAATTACGGGGTGTTACACTTGGACAAGCTTCCACTTGATGTTATATTGTCGTCACATAATGGCACAAGTATGGGAAGGATAACGCTGAACGTTGGGAATGTCACACCTTCAAGCGGGCTTAAATATGATCCATAGAGAAAACATACACTCATAAACACTGCATAACACATCATTTATTTGTATGCATGGAGTGTCCGGCTCTAATTTTGAATCTGTTCCATGCAAGTGAAATGGCTCGAGATGGCGATAGAAATTCAAGTCGAGGATCTGGGACCACCGGCCGAGGAGGAGTAGGCTTATGAGTAGTTTTAAAAGTTGGCTGTTTACAAACCCTCCTCTCCCTCATAACCATGGCAGTGAACGTTGTTATAGAAAGCATCCTCAACATTCAAAATCTCCACAATTTATCATTCGATTGTTTGTAATGGATTCAAGGCTAGATATAGTGAGTATATGGAAGTATTCGTCGATGCTCTCCTCTAATGCCCAACCTTTGGTGCCCGTGACTACATCTGGAAGTATGGAGATGGTGCTTGGGGGTTGGAAATCTAGGAAGAAACTCGCATCAAGGAAAGGCACACAATTGCTCGATATGTCCAAAATTTCCCATTTCACTCCCAAACTAAAGAAAGTGATGATGAAGGTAGCATTTCTCGTCTTCTACTTTGAAGAGCTTAAGTGGTTGTCAGACATCCACCAAATCGCTTTGAACGTAGACAAGTATGTTTATGATAAAGCATATGATGCCTACTTCCAAATATCGGGAGATGCATAGGTATGTGAGGCATCTCTCGGAAATAATCTTTAAAAAGAATGTTGAAATCCAAAAGTTGAAGCTAGATGTAAAAGCTAAGAAGGAGTGCATCCAAAGCAGAGATAATCAACTGAGTAAGACAACCCTTTTAGTTGTATCTATTTCTAAGTATACAAGTAACATGTTTATATGCTAACTCTCTGTTGTTGAAATAGCACAACTAAAGTGGGAGTTCAAGAATGTCGAGGTGAGGCAAAGAAAGCTCGAGAGTCATTCAAAGATACAATGGCCAAATTATTGTTAGAGAATACGACTCTCAATCAAGATAATAAAACTTTGTCAAAGAGGAATCTCCTGTTGGAGGAAGTGAATAAAGAGTTGTACCAACTCCGCAAGGATGATGCGGCTCTTGTTGTGGAGAACAAAAGGATGAAGGAGGAGAATAAATAGGAACATCGACTCATAAATGAAAATGATGAGCTCCAGAATCTACTTAATCTGAGGATTACTGAGCTTGCTCAAGCTATGAAAGTAAAAGTGGATGTTGAGGCGACGACCAAAGAGGTGTTGACCCAAATAGATGGCATAAAAGTCGGGCATCAAGCTGAGATGGAAAAGCTCAAAGCCGACATTGAAGATGTTGAAGCTAGGGTTGAGAAGGATTTGGAGCCATACATATGGGGAATGTAAATCAAAGCACTTTGATTCTGCAGAATCTCATGGGTTGAAGATTATCCTCGGCCAATAGCTCAGACTTGGAATAATCTATTGAAGTTTGAGGCTCAGATGCAGTAGGTGGACACGTCGACGAGCTTGAACTAACATTCATTTGACCGAGGAGGAGCGCTAGGTGCTGGAAGAAGGAAGGAGGTTGTTAAGAGATGACATAGAGAAGGCAAGGATGGCAGAACTTACTACTACAAAAGGGAAGACAGTGGCTACCGAGAGCGAGATAGTTGCTCACGAGTTTATAGGAGGCAGCTCCCGGAAACAACAAGTTGTATCATCTGTTTTTCAATCGATCCAATGGTCCCATCCCCATCACTACCGAGTATGACCCCAACTTTACAGGGTTAGGACATGGAAGCTCTCTCCAACCAGCAACCGATAGCACTATGTCTACCGCAACAACACCACTAACGTTGGGGGGGGGGGGTAAACTCTTATTATCACAAGTGCTTAGAAGGATTTAAATACTAAGTCGAAGTAGACTAATTCTTTTTCATCGTGAAGGTCCCTCCAGAGTAGAATTAACGATGGGTTTCATACCAACATTGCATGTATTACCTGAGCTTGATGCGTGTATGCAGAGAGTACAGCTTAGAGAAGGAGGCAGTGACTTGGATACGTTTTCTAACATAGATCTTGGTGATTTTAGGGACTTGCTCACGAAAGAGGAATGGAAAGTAACAGAAGGAGAGGAGGTCCAAGTGAATATGCCAGTAGAGATGGGAGTGTAGATAGTGCAAGATTTGGTTGAATCACAAAAGGCTCAACTGGTCGCTAAGTCCGAGGAGCATGAGGAGAAGAGAAAGGTAGATGAGGCAGCCCTGCAAACAGCATAGGAAGAGGCTAGGAAGAAAGCCAAGAATAAGGCTGTGGCTAAAGTCAAGGAGGAAAAGAAGAAATCCAATGACGAAGCTGCCAAGAAAAGAGCTGATAAGGCCACTAAGAAGAGAGCCAAAACAGAGTTTAAGTAGATGTAGGAGGATGAGGCCAAGAAGCTAAAGGCTGGGCGAGTGGTTGAATAGAAGGCGACTTGAAAATCCAAGAAAAAGTTTGAGATGGAGGTGAAGAAAGACCAAAAGGCTGGTAAGGAATGAGACACCTTAGCAATACTAGCTCTAGCCAATGATGTCGCTCCCAAACCTCTACAAATGATCCCGCCCATCGACGAGGATATCACTGGGATCACGAGTAGCAAGGATGATGAAGGAAAGTTCAAGGTGGTTCCCCATGGGTCTGCTTTTCCAACCAAGGGAAAGAAGGGAAGAGGTGGAAGCAACTATCGAAAGAGGAGGAAGAAGGTTCGTGACGATCCATCCAGTTCTGAATCTAAAAAGAAGAAGAAGAAGGTTGTCTCGTCTAAGTGAAGGTTATTGAAAGTTTTTGGTTATGTAAGCCAACAAGATATACGAGTATGACCCTCTCTTTTTGAGGCATGACGTGGTTTTCATGTACACCACATCATTAGGAAAAAGATAGACATTTGTAGTTTGCTTTTTATGTAAGTTAAAGTTTTCAGTTGATTTTGATTGTATCACATGTTTTATTAAGTGTTTCAACTTTCATTTATGCTTTCTAATATTTGTATTTCTGTAAATGTATTCCTCATCACTTTGTCGAACATTGTTTATGGCTTCTTCCTTGATATTCTCAAGTCATGCGAAGGTTGTACGTATTGACTCTGCTCTTGGGATTCCCCTTCAGTTGGGAACCTTGGGTCGTGTGGAGCTCAATTTTGGTGTTTCACTTCTTGAGATCTCCTTGCGGTCGTTGATTTCGAGCCATGAGGAGGCAAGGTGGATGTCATTGGTTCATCCTTTGGACTCTCCCGCCATTCTGTTTGGGTTAGAGTTTAAAGGCATTGTTGGTTCACTAGTTTTGTACCAGGATCAAGACCCTACGGTCAGATGGAGCAAGTGAGCGGTCAATGTCACACACATCCGGTTGGTTGGTTTCCTCTAAGTCTAGATACCTAGGAATGGAATTGGATACTCAAGATAATGAGCATCTAGAGTTATTTATACTCGGCCTTGTCGTTGGTCTGAGACTCTAATTGAGTTATTTATACTCGGCCTCGTCGTTGGTTCGAGACTCGAGTCGAGTTACTTATACTCGGTCTTGTCGTTTGTTCGAGGCTCGAGTAAGAGGATCGGTTCCAAGGTTCAGGGTGTCGATCCAGCATTGTGCGCTCGTCTATGCAAGTTAGTTGTGATAATTTCTTAAACATGCTATGCAGAAAGTAAACACACCAAGTAGATGGATGTTTGAAACTATCATTACCGATAATTTTGGCAGTAATGACCTTTGCTTTACAATGCCTTGAACTTTTAAAAAACTCATCAGCAGGAAGTAGTAAAACTGTGCAGTAGATTAAGTGAAGTAGCAGCGGAGGTGTTTGTTGTTCCATGCTCTTGTTTGTTCGGTGCCATCAACAGTCGTTAGCATGAAGGTTCCATCTCCAAGCCTCTATTGTATAATTTATGAACCTTCCCAACAAGGAATGAAACATGTTGATGTGGAAAAGATTCGCTTTAGGATGAGGTCGCCGATGTCAAAGTGTTTTGGATGGACTTTGGACTTGAAGTATCGGGCAACTAGTTGTCGTTGAACGGCGGCTCTGAGTTCAGCTTTGTCTGTTTTCTCTTCGACCAAGTCAAGTGATTTTAACTAGAGGTCTTGGTTAGTCTTCGAATCTTAGTATGTGACTCAACGAGATTGGAGACCAAGCTCAATGGGAATGATGGCTTTAGATCCATTTGAGAGAGCGAAAGGAGTGTCACTAGTTGATAACTTATAGTAGTCCAGTAAGCCCAAAGGGCTAGATGGAGTTCATCTACCATAAGCTTCTAGCCTTTTCATGATGCTTCTTGATATTGGATTTGATTACTTTGTTGACAACCTCGACTTCACCATTACCTTGAGGATGGGATATTGTCGATAATTTCTACTCAATGTTGTATCATCGACGAAAGACCTTGAAATCAACACTCTAGATTTGGGTCTTGTTTTCAGAAATGATAATCTAGAGGAATACAAGATGTTATGGAAGACGAAGTCGATCATTTTTATGGTAGTAACTATAGTAAGAGGCTCGACTTCGGCTCATTTGGTTAAGTAATCAACTGCGAAGATAACATACCTTGCAACCCCTATTGCAATCAGAAGTGTTCCAATGATATCAATCCCTTACATGGAAAATGGCCAAATACTAACCATCTTTGTTAGCTTGGTAAGCGGGGATCATGGAATCTTAGAAAACCTATGGCATTTGTTGCACTTGCGAACCTAGTCTACTATATCCCGATCAAGTGTTGGCAAAAAAAATCGCATCTGAGAATCTTCTTTGCTAGAGTCTTCCCCCCAATGTGGTCATTGCACTCACCTTCATGCACATCAACATTACACGGTCAGCGTCGTTTGTAGGCTATACACTGCAGTAATGAAACAAAGAATTCTCTTTGGTAAAGCATTCCATCTAGAATTATGTATCATAATGATTTACAGGTGGGTGATCGTCTCTCCTTGGAGTGACTGGGGAGGATTCCATGAAGCAAGTAGTTCTTGATCAGTGCCATCCCAGAACCGGGTTTGAGCTCGGTCTCCGGCATTAATATCAAATCAATCTGCATCTGGCCGATACTCGGTGAGTCGAGTACTTCATCTAAGACAAGTCCCAAAAGTTTTGCATCCTTAGAGCTTTCAACTTGGCCAATGAATCAGTGTTCTTGTCCTGTTCTATATGGATGTATGTAATGATGTAGTGATCGAAGTTAGTGAGCATTTCGTATACCCAAGTAAGGTAAGGAGCAAGTCGTGCCCTCTTCAGAGTAAATCTGGATAACCTTGATGTTAGTTCAATTGCAATTCTAAATTCAGCAATCAAGGCTTCATATTCTGTGTCATTGTTGGTAGCAGGGAAGTCGAGCTTTAGAACATAATAGATCAAGCATTCCTCAAAAGTAATGAATATGACTCCAGTGCCAAAACACTGACTGTTAGATGATCCATCCACGAATAGTTTCAATTGAATGTTGGGAGGCTCACCTTTTTTTCGGAGAAGGCACCTCGGGAACAGTGAACTCCACTATGAAGTCTACAAGGGATTAGCCTAGGATGGCTTGACGAAGAATGAAAATAATTTCAAATTGGCTTAGTTTTATGTTCCACTTCAAAAGTCGCCTGGGAGCCTCAAGTCGTTGCAGGACCTATCGTAGCAGCTGGTCTGCGTAGACTTTGATTGTATAGGACTGAAAGCATGGTTGTAGCTTCCGAGAAGAGATCAACAAGCAAAAATCAAGCTTTTCAAGTTTCGTGTAATTCCTTTCTACACATGTCAACCTCTTGCTAACGTAGTAAACGGATTGTTGGACATGATCTTCTTCGCGCACTAGCGCCGAGCTAATTACCTACATAGAATTAGCAAAATATATGTATAAGCCTCCTTGATCCAAGGGGTAGTGACAAGATACGTGGTCGCTCTAAGTGATTCAAGAGTTTCTAGAATGTAATAATGCGCTCCGGTGTCCATGTGAAGTTGCGCTCCCCTTTTATAAGCAAGTCGAAAAAGGGACTGCATTTATCAGTAGCTTTTGATATGAATCGACTTAGGGCTACCATTTCCCCATTTAACCTTTGAACATCTTTGATGCTCTGAGGAGCTTCAATATCCCGAATAGCCTAGATTATTTTTCGGATTTGCTTCGATTCCCCATGAATTGACAAGGAAACCCAAGAATTTTCCCAGCAAACGCCGAATAAGCATTTTAAGGGATTGAGTATAATGCCATATTTACGAAGGACATCGAACATTTCCATGAGGTCGCTAACATGGTCGCTTGATTCCTTCATTTTCATGAGCATATCATCCATCTAGACCTCCACGGATCTTCCGATCTAGTCTTTGAACACGCGGTTGAGCTAATGCTGATAGGTGGCTCAAGCATTTGAGACTGAAAGGCATGATAACATAGCAAAAGAGCATTAGGTCGGTAATGAATGAAGTGTGCTCCTGATCTGGAAGGTACATTGGAATCTGATTGTGTACGCATCTATGAAGGAGAAAATATGGCAACTAGCAATTAAATCAACTAATTGGTCGATCTTCAAAAGTGAGAAACTGGCATTTGGGCAGGCTTTTTTCGGGTCTGAGTAGTCGACACATGTTTTCCGCTTTCTATTTGATTTCTTGAACAAGAATGAGTTGGAAACCCATTCGGGGTAGAGGGCGTCGCCGATAAAGCCGTTGTCAAGAAGCCTATCCACCTCCTCTCTGGGTGTTATCAATCTCGCTATTCCCAAGATCCAACGTTTTTTTACTAGAAGATGTTTCAGGTTGATATTGCGCATGTGACAAGTGATTCTTAGGTCAATGCCACACATATCTATGTGGATCCAAGCAAACACATCGAGGTTGACCCCTAAGAATTTCACAAGTTCTTCCTTTATTGATGGGTGGAGTTGCGATCGAATCTTTGAGACTCTTGTCAGATCGATGGGATTGATTGGAACATCAATAGTCGGTTCCAGCGAGGTAGCCCTTTCGTAGTCAGGCTCTTCGTCTTCCCTTGAATCAAGATCGTTATAAAGATGGTATTGACGTCTGAGTCAGGACCCAGACTCCAGTGGCTGCTATGCACTGGCGGTTTGGGCATAGACAATTGTTTCTATGAAATTTCCTTTCTCCTTATTAATAGCGTCCTTCCATTCGGCGAGGGAGTAGGCTCTTGTTGTGGCTTGATCACCCTTGACGCATCCAATCCCATTCTTGGTTAGAAATTTAATGAAGAGACCCGGGTGCCATGCAAAATTGGAACTCTACAAGGAAAGGACATCCCATAAAGGCGTTGTAAGGAGAGATGACATTGATGACAACAAACGTGAAGATCCGGACTCTGCTTCTATCCCTATCACTAATCTCTATCAGTAGTTTTGTCATTCCCATCGGTTGGTTGGAGGAGAAGTTGAAACCATTGGCAGTGGCGCTGCAGGGCTCCAAGTTTTTTGCCTCAAGTATGATTTGTATTGGATAATAGAGTTTTGATGACAACAACCTTGTATCAATTATCATTGATTATAAAATATATACTAACATCTCTATCTAGAATATATAGACATGTGTATGCAAGATTTATATACAGGACTTAAGTACTAAAGACTGCACAGTTTTAGAGTTCAAGATAGATTCAAGACTTATGAGTTACCAAGCTATCAGGAGTTCAAGAAAAATATAGTAATAAAGTCTAGTTTATATGTAAGACTCTGAATAACACTCCAGGTTCAAACTCTGTTTTTTTAAATTATCTCTTTTCAAAATTAAATTCAAAACTATTTTCAAACTAATTTCAAACTTCTCTCAAAATAATTTTTAATCTTCCAAGAATTTCAATCTTATGATTTCAAATATATTTTCTAATTTATAAGTATTCTTATTTTTATAGTTTTATTAAATATATTTTACTAAGTTTATATTTGATTATAATATTGTTATTTGAACTCTAAGTTTTCATATAACCTTTTTTTTGTTTATATAGTTTATAAATATCTCTTTACAAAATCCTATATATATGTTTATAATTATATTATATATAGTTTTATATCACACATATATAAAGTTTTTAGCCATATGTTTAAATAATATTTTCTTATGTTTTTATACTTGAAAAATAATGTTTTGGCAACTAGTTTTGTTTCAGGAATTTCCAGAATTTAAATATTGCTTTTAATACTTTAAAAATGGTTTAAAAATAATAAAAATGATGGATATGTTGACATCATACATGGGTATGTCGACATATAACTGTCAGAAATTCAAATTTGAAAGGAATTGTCTTTTCACCATTTGTAACGTTCCAAAGCATTGCAACCTTTTAAATCTTAAATATAGGGGTTAATTTCGATTTATTTAATCATTCTTCTGCTCTATATTCATCCTCTTTCATTATACCATTAATATTTCATATTTTTTAATCTTTACACTTATACTCTGGCGATTTCAATTCTATTTAAATAAAACTTCTTCTCTTCTCACTCTCTACTAATTACTCTCTGAATCGAATTGCTATTGCAGAGTTATATGGCTGTTGTAGTCATTTGGGAAGTGTTTACGAAAAGGTGTGTTCCATGTAGCCTTGAAATCAAAAAAGGAAATAGTGGTACCCTTATAGCCAGGGAAATCAAGGGAAATATACTTGATCAAGGAAGTTTGGAGTCAGTGGTAACCTTGTAGCTGTAAAATCAAGGAGATTGTACTTGGATATTGGTATAGTAATAAAACTCTATGCAATCTAGCATTGCGTGGGACTGGACATAGGACAAACCCGAACCAGTATAAAATTCGGTGTGTTCTTTACTTTTTAGCATTTTATTTCTATTTATTTTTGTGTTTGCATTTGATTCAATGTCTATGATAATCTATGTGGTGTGTGATTCATATAGTAGATCATATAAGTTCTAGATTTTCTTAAATTCCTTAAAAACACTATTCACCCCCCTCTAGTGTTATCTTTGCCTTAATGGTCCATTCTGCATTCCCTAACAATTGGTATCAGAGCAAGGTTTTTCGAGAAACTCATAATCTGATTTTTGAAAATATTAAATGGTAAAATTTAAAAACTAGTTTATATTCATGCACTACATCAATATTAGACGAGTCTGCATTTAATTTTATTGAAAAATAAATTTATCATGATATGATTTCTTGAAAAGTTTAAATGGATATATCACAGAATCATCATGATGGTATTATTTCAAATTACAATTAGTTATTTTGAAAAGTCACTTGATTCTTTCAAAAGATATGTTGTTTTGTAGGAAAGAAGATATACTTGATGACTGTTGGCCAAAAGACACCAAGATGATCATTCATCAATCAACAAAAGAAGAGCTTATGAAGGGATATGACTTTCAGGCTTATAGTAGTTGAAGTGTCCATTCATTCAAAATCCAAATTCAAAATTTTGACACCTGGTTGGTTAAACTACTAAATTATCGACCTCATCATCAAATTCTAAAAGATGTAAATATGATTCAGATTCATCATCAAGCGAGCCAGAAATCGAAAAATCAAATATTTGTTTCGCAACAACTCAGAATTCAAAGAATATCGTAGAAATGGACCTAAATACCGGGTACACCTTAATTAATTTTTAATTTTTTTAGTTGAATGGATGTTTTGTTTGCTTTGATTTGAATTTGAAATTAAACTTTAAAATTCAAACTTGAAATTTAAAATTCGAATTTGAATTTTGAAATTTAAAATAATGAAATAATGATTAGTAAGGTAATAAAATAATTTTTTGATTTTTGTTAGGATTAACAATTCAGGAAATAATAAAACCTGAAATATAAATCGATAATATAATCAAAACAACATGTCTTTTGAGTTTCTACATGTATGTCGACATACATAGAAGGGTAGGTCGACATATGTAGCAATAAATTCAAATTTTGAACTTTCAAACTTCCCTCCATCTTTTCAATAAGAAAATGCCAGTTCAAACTCTAGTTATTAACTTTGTTTGTCTACTTATTTTCTTATATCATGTTTCACAAAATATATAATAAAAGTATATAAATTAATAAAATTATATAAACATCTTAATATGATATACAAATTTAATTTTTTTGACATTGTTATAAAATATAAATTTATTTATCTTTTATATAGTTTAAACATGCATAGTTTAACTTATATATTATTCATATGATTTCATAACAATTTTGGGTTGCATTATCACAAATACTATTTATAACTTAATCTTATTTGATTTCTTATAAAGCTTGAATATTTAACCTAGTATTTTGGTATAAAAATATTAACAATATATATATATATATATATATAATTTTATGCCTTAAATATGTAATTTAAATATAAGAAGTCATAATTTAATTTATATCCAGATTTCATAATTTTGTTATGGCTATAGAATTCTTATTAAATTTAACATATAAATGGTTCCTCTTGGGAAAAGGTATGCAAATCCAAAAGTCAAGGAGGCTTGGGTGTTTTAAATTTTTGTAACATGAACTCAGCCTTGTTATGCAAATGGCTATGGACTATGTTAATGTAATGACCCGCATTGGCAGAGGTATTATGATTAATTTATTTAATTATATATATGGTGGTTTAGTGAATTAAATGGTCATGGAATAATATAATGGTGAATATTTAATTTAAATAATAAAATTAAATAATATATTTAATTCTGAAATAATCAGGATTAGCCGAAATGACAATATGGCGTGAACCGGATCATCTATGATATGTAATTCAGCTTGGAATTTAATTTGAATAACGAATATATTCAATCATCGACAGTTGAACGTATAGTTTATATTATAATTATAAACGAGCTCGAAATGGCGCTGCAGTTCGTAAATTGGCTATTCGAACTTCAACTGAATGTACAGAGTTTGTTTTAAATCGGATTTCTGTGAAACAAGAAACGTGTGGAGCTGGTGGAGTATATCTTTCTAGTGGAAGATAAAAATTAGGATTTCGTCGTGTAGATTTTGAGATATGCCCAAATCAAATATCAGAATAGTCGCTGTAGAATCGTTTATCGACCGTAACGGTTATTTCAAAATAACTAGATATCAGGTGTGAATTTAGATAAGGTTCTTTTGGGAAGTAGTGATAATTTAATTTTTAGAATTTTACTGTAATTTTTAATTAATTAAATAAGCAGCTTTTTATTTGGAGTATTTTGCACCCTGTAATCAACATTTTGAAGTTTCAAAATATGAGTTAATCTACCGATATTTTTATATATCTGGAGTCGGGACACCTCACTCGTCACGATGGTGTTTTTATTTCTGTCCGTAGCAGTACGCAAGTATATAAATTAATAAAATAACGTTATAACTTATTCATGGATCTAAAACTAGGCCACGTCCACTCTTTCCTAAATGAAAGAATCAAAGAAGGCCATGCCCTTCATTCTGTTTCAGCCACACCAAAAACACTTGTCCACAGACAAATGTGTGGCTTCATAAAGGTCCACAAAGAAATCAAATATAAAAGCCTATAAGTACACCGTAACCATTCTAAACCTAAAGACATTCATTCTTTAGTCAAAAATAGTAGCCGCCAGTTCCTCAACTCAAGAATCAAAAAAAAAAATCGAGCATTCTAAAATCAAAAATCAAACCAAAACTAAATCCTAAAATCTCGAAAGGGTTTTATTGAGATGCTCGGGCTTAGGGCTTTCCGTCGATGTTCGTTCCACTACACTCCACGTTTGTTTCTAGCGAACTCATGAAGTACGCCGAACCTAGGGTTCGGTTTTGAGAGAGAGACTCGAGAGGCTTTGTGCGAGGTGTATGTTAAGGGGATTGAGGGGTAGCTGACGCGAGAAGGAGATGAGATGGCGTTCGGGTGGGATTCAAAGGACGAGGCCATTGCGCAAGTTCATTGACTGTAAGTGAGTGGGTTTTCCATTTTTGGGATGATGGAGTCACAGTAGAAACAATAGAAGGCGCAAGTACGGGGGAGGCGCTAAGTACATGTTGCGATGGGAGAAGGTATATCTGCAGTGAGTAGTTTTCTTTTAGAAGCATCAGGGATAGTGCGGTGAATTTGGGAATGAGGGTCAGTACGTTTGGCAAACAGGGAGTGCGGATTTGTCTGTTGTTCGAGGGTTGAAATCACCTGGTCCGGTCTACCCTGGACCCGGTGAATTCCAACCGTGGATTCAATTTCTGTAAATATAAAAAAATAAAAGAAAAAAGGAATAAAATGCTGAGAGTGAGAGATATTGGTGTTTTGTGTTTATGCGGTCCAGAGGAGTAGTGCTCGTTGTTCGAATGGATGATGAGCAAAAATTCAGTGCTGTTGGGTTATTCTGTACAGGATGGAGTTAACAATAAAATGAAGAGCTAGGAGGCAGGGGTCCGCTGTGTTGGTAAGGTGGGCCAGAACGTATATTTGAAAGAAAATGAGAGTATATGGTGGTATTCATTTGGAAGTCAGTATATAAACAATGGAAATGGCCTTCAAATACGTTGAAGCATGATATATGGTTGTGGGGACAGATGGAGGATGCTCTATTAAACTGTACAAGGAAGAAGAGGGATGGGGATTTGACTGGTATATTTTGTTTATGGAAGTTACGGTGCGAAACGTTTGTGAAACATGATGGTTTCATTTTAGCAAACAAAGCCCGGTAGAGAACGTAAAATGACTCCTTCCAACGTGAACAGAATTGAACGCCGTCCGTCACGGTGAAATCGTATGGACGTACACTACCTAATGGAACAAACTGGAGGTGCAGTGGAACTCGTTTCAATTTATGGCGAAATAAATTGTTTGTCGCAAATCAAATAACGCAAACCGTTATTTAACGGCTAACGCGCCAATGTGAGTAAATCTCACTAACTCTGAACAGTTTATAAATTCATGTTATATTTTTAGAACTGTTAGATATTGGCTGATACTGTATGTTGACTGTTTGATTGAACTACTAGTCAGTTAGTTGAATTTTCTATACCGATTCTGTTTAACAGAATATATCATATAGAACTGAAAGTGATGTTATCTATATTGTTTAACATCTGTGATGCAGGGAAACAGGTTGGAGGAATCCGACCGAATTCCTCAACATTTATTTTACTGTTTTCATATATTGTGATATATGATGTGTTATATAATCTGTTATGGATTATGGGTGTTGGAATGATGTTGATCATTTTTATTCGATATTTTAAATATCATAAAAGACCCTGGGATGTAAAAAGAAGTATTTCAATGTATATTGAAATAAAGGAATTTTATAAAATCACAGGATTTTATAAAAGGAATTATTTATAAAACGAACACGGTTTTATAAAAGGGATATTTATTTAGAAAATAAATAGAAATAGAAAAGGAATATTTATTTAGAAAATAAATAGAAGTTATAAATAGGAAATATTTGTAACGGTAAATAGAAGTTATAAATAGGATATATTTGTAACGGTAAATAGAAGTTATAAATAGGAAATATTTGTAACGGTAAATAGAAGTTATAAATAGGATATATTTGTAACGGTAAATAGAAGTTATAAATAGGATATATTTGTAACGGTAAATAGAAGTTATAAATAGGAAATATTTGTAACGGTAAATAGAAGTTATAAATAGGAAATATTTGTAACGGTAAATAGAAGTTATAAATAGGATATATTTGTAACGGTAAATAGAAGTTATAAATAGGAAATATTTGTAACGGTAAATAGAAGTTATAAATAGGATATATTTGTAACGGTAAATAGAAGTTATAAATAGGATATATTTGTAACGGTAAATAGAAGTTATAAATAGGAAATATTTGTAACGGTAAATAGAAGTTATAAATAGGAAATATTTGTAACGGTAAATAGAAGTTATAAATAGGATATATTTGTAACGGTAAGTAAACGTTATAAAAAGGAAATAGTTGTAACGGAAAACGTAGTTTAGTAAAAGAAGTTAATCGATGTTAGTTAATCGATTAGAGAATAAAGTTAAAAAGAAGTTAATCGATGTTAGTTAATCGATTAGTGTTAAAGTAAAAGAAGTTAATCGATGTTAGTTAATCGATTAGAGAATAGAGTTAAAAAGAAGTTAATCGATGTTAGTTAATCGATTAGAGAATAGAGTTAAAAATAAGTTAATCGATGTTAGTTAATCGATTAGAGAATAAAGTTGAAAGGAGATAATCGATGATTAGTTTAATCGATTAAAATAGAAGCAAGTGAGTTAAATCGAATATAGTTATTCAAATAGAAGCAAATGAGTAAATCGAATATAGTTATTCGAATAGAAAGTAAAAGGAATTATCGAATATAGTTTATTCGAAAAGTGTAAGTGAAATGAGTAAATAAATAGCGTTAGTCAAATAGTGTTAGTCCAATAGAGTTAATTGATATGGTTAATCGAATAGAGTTAAGTGAAAAGAGTAAATCGAATATAGCTATTCGAAGGAGGGTTAAGTAAGGAAGTTAGTAAAAGGAATAAAGTGAACTTTGCTAATTTCAAGGTTAGAAATGTTGTTCAGTTAAGGTCTGAGAGGTAGTTCTACCCCAACTTGATTGGCTTCGTTTTTAACTAAAGAATAGTTAAGGCTCGGCAGTAAAGGAAATGGTTTGAGTTGGCATCGCGATGGTTTGTTTAAACATCTGCCTAAGTCCAATGAAGAAGCTTTGGAAATGTTTTCCAAATAAGAAACCAGAAATGTTTTCTAATAAAGAAAACGAGAAATGGAAATATTTTTCATTGTTAATAAAGTATATTTTCCCAATTTAGAAAATAAGGAATATTGAACGTAGGTAAACATGAGATAAGTAAATTAATGAACTAAAGAGATGAATGTTAAATGATGTTTGATCGATATAATTTCCATTTGGAAATATTATCGTTGTTTGCACACTTGTTTTTATTCGATAGTTAAATCATAGACTATCGAAGTTTTGACCATTTTAACGTTGTTAATATGGAGAGACCGGTTGGATTATTATCCGAAGAACCACTCTGTATTGGCATAAGCGTTGCGAATCATATATGCCAAAGGAAATTGAAGACGGAGTTATGCAAGGGCTATCCTGTTTACAGAATAGTGCCCTCGGTTCATCCTGTTCCTGGATGACTTGTATGGACGGATGTCTGACAGAGTATGTCCAGACGATCACGTATATTGATTTCTCCAACCGTACCAAGAGTGGAAGTGGAGAAGGAAACTTCTTTTAGCTAACACATAATGTATGGTTGAGGACGTCAATCGGTGATTGGATGGATTTGATGATGTGGCATTCAAAGTGAATCTGATATGATGATAAAGCGTAGCTTCTAGCCTCATCATCCGGTAAATGACAGAAATCGGGCAGGCAGCATGGCTAAGTCGGTCGCACCGAAGTAGGGTGTATAATCACCTGATCTAGAGTTTCATTTATTTCTAAAAATCTATTGTTGATGCTGTCCCATTCGGGAAACGGTTGCTGATCCCAACTGTTGGTGATATACATTCGATACACTCAAGGGAAATGTGTGGTCGGTCATGTGTGGCCGGGTTGCAAGATGTTCTTGTTGAACCCAGTGTATTCCTCTCTAGAGGTACACAAGCGGAAGGTGATTCCATACCTTGTCATAGTTGGAAATCCATTACCCAATACGTGCTTGCGGTTTTGATTGTATACTATATATGTAGAACGTGAGATGAAAGCGTTTCTGCTAGATGATTATATATATACTGTGGTTGATAGACATTATTATAATATCAAAAGGTTTTTGATATAAAGATATTTTGGATTCTCATAAGGGAAAAGCCCGTTCCGCTATGCGGCGTGGTCTTATGAGACATCGTTTACTTGTTCGAACTGTTTTTAAACTGTTTTACTCATACCAGTCCCATGACTGACCCGGAGTTTACTTTGTTGTTTTCCCTAAACTCTTGGGTGCCTAAATTTGTATGGGCAGTCAAGTAGTCGGGATTTACAGATACATTGAAGAGCTGGAGCAGGAGGCTTCAGGATCATATAGCTATTATTATTCCGCTGTGTTGTAAGTGCTGTACTTTGATAATGATATGTATATGCAAGTACAGATTTGTATTTCAAAGTTATGTTATGAAATATATTTATTCGTTCCGCTGTGAGATTCGTGTTACTCTGATATTGTGTTCTTCTTCTTCTTCTATTCTAAGTTTCTATCTTATCTTTCCTCACCCTCTAATTTCTTTCACTAATTACCAGGATTTTTCGATGTTTTGGTTATCGACATCGTGCTTATGTCGATAACCAAAGTCGCCGAAAATCCGGGTCGTTACAGTTGGTATCAGAGCCAGGTTAAGAATTACTTGGCTCTGTGGCGTGACTCGGTAGAGGTAGGGTTAGTAATACCCTAGACTGAGATTGAGTGTATATGTACAAGTGAACGTATTTTTATATGATATAAAAATTTGTTTTATATTATGGAGATTCATTGGTTGAGTCGTTTATGAGTTCTGGTCGATCAGTTTGATCCACTGTATCGGTAGGAGTTACTAAACATTTGAATACGATGAACCATCATGGTATGTATTGAAAAGAGGGTAAATGAAAATAGTTTACCCAATGTATATTTTGATATATATATATTGGATTTATTAGTTGATATTATAATCGAGTAAGATTATAAGTAAAATGGTTATGTAAATAACCAATCAGAATTCATATAAGTGAAATACGTGAAATCAGATGGGTTAAATCTGAAATTTAAACCAGAAATTGAAGTTAAAATTCTTGAAATTTGGATAAGTGTTTGTAAATGGATTGGGATTAGAAATAAGGAAAATTTAAGATCCTGGGAGATTTTAAATTGTTTTACAAGCAGTGTGAATTATATTTTGAAATGAATTTCAAAGTGGAAATGTTTAGAAATGGTTTTATAGTATTGAACTCACTTCGATTGCTGGAAAATAGATTCTGATGATGACAGCTGCATCATCAGTATTCATTTTCGAGTTGTAAGTGACGAATTACTTCCAGAGATACTGTTTTGAATTTGTTTTGGGAAAGACAAGTTGTGTTGAATTTCAAAATGGGATTAAAAATATAGAATTTGAATTTTGAAATAGATTTGAAATATTAACTCGTTTTAAAAGAAATAAAACGAGAAGTTCCTTTATAAAGTTTATAAATAGTTCTTTTATAAACGAAGTTTATAAATGAAGTGGAAAGAATTATCATTGGATAATTCAGAAAAAAAAATATATACAAGTGTGAAATTGAAAGGGAAATCTATTTTCAAAAGGAATTGAAACCGAGACTTATTTAAAGGAATTTGAATAAAGAAAGTTCAAACATAGGATTTGAATATAGAAAATTCAATGGGAATTGGAATATATAATTCAATGGGAATTGGAATATATAATTCAATGGAGTTTGAAAATATAGAATTTGAATAAGGAAATTGAAATGGAATTTGAATATAGGAAATTCAAATAGAATTGAAATGGAATTCAATTAGTTGATATACAAGTTAAACTTATAATTGAACATGTATATTCAAATAAAAAGGTGAAATAGGTAAACTAGTTAATTAGCCATTAGTAAATGGATCTTGAATTGAAGTTGAACTTTAGATAGGTAAAGGGGACTGGTAAATTTATATTTGAAATCGAATATGAAACCTGAGTCTAAAAAAGTAGAATTTGATTAGTTGATAAGCAAGTTAAAATATATTTGAACATGTCATGTTCAAATATAAAAGTGAAATAGACTAAAAAGTTAATTAACAAATAAATTAACAAATTGAGTTAAAACGATCAGGTATAGTTAAAATAGATTGGGCATGTATAGATATACAGGAGACAGGTTTGGAATATGGTATGAAGTGGAATAAATAGAATGCTCGACGAAAGGTATGTATTTAATTCATATATGAGATTTTATGCGCCGTATCGACTAGTCGCTTGGCTTTTCTTTTTCTTTTTGATTAGTGAGGGTCTGTGTGGCAGTTTGGGGATTTTCCCGATGCTCCTAGTACAAAGGAGGTTATGGCGAATTTTTCCGGGAATTTAAGGAGTTAGAATATTTTTAAGATAATTCGATAATTTGAAATCTATATATCAGTATATATAGAAGTCGATAAGGAAACGAACTTTGAAATAGAATAGTAAAATCAAAAAGGAAGACTAAGAATAAAATCTCGAAAGAATAGAAAGAGAAAGTGTACGTGTTTAAAAGTGAATCAGTAGTTGTATGGTATTGATTATTCGAGTAAGTAGTCATATCTGTTTTGACGTTATAAATGTTATTCAGTCAAGGTCATAGAGGTAGTTATACCCCAACTTGATTGATTTCATTATTAACAAATAAATGGTAAGATTTCAGGCTCGAAGATCAATGTTGAATAAGAGTAGTTGAATATAGTATTTGGGTTGTCGTAGCGATGTTTTACACAACATCCGTTTTAACCCAAATAAGTGTGAACTTGGAAAAAAAATAACAGAATATTTCCTAAGTATAGAGATAAACGTGATCGGAAAAGAGATAAGTAATTGGAATATTTTCCAATTATAAATAGCATATATTTTCTAAAGTTTAGAAAATAATGGAAGGCGATATTCAGAAATGTTTTCCAAATAACATAAAAGGCCAGTATGGTTATTGAAAATATTTAGTTAACAAATATTGATAAAGGAACAGAGAAGTGATTTAACTATTGGAATATTGATTATATGCTCAGTTAAATTTCAAAAAGGAAATTTGATTTTTGAAAAGAGTAAACTGTTTAAAAACTCCCAGGGGAAGACTGTTTGAATTAAAAACAAATTTAACAGAAATTTGTGAAAGCAAAATTTGAATTAAGGTAAAGCCAGTAAAGTGGTAACTAAGATTGAATTAGTATGATATCGAGACAAATTGGATTTAGGGGATTCAAATTTGAAGGGTAATTTGATAATCAAGTTAAGAGTTGGGAATCGAGAAGAAACTCGAGTTAAAATGATATTTGGCTCGGATATAAGCGAATGGTTGTGTCACGGATAAAGGCAGATTGGAATTTGATTGGGATAACATTGGTATATGTTGAATTGATAGCAGATGTGAGGGATATAACGATATGCCCGACAAAAAGGTACCAGTTTATATTTGATATAAGATTTTTGAGCCAAATTGGCAAGCCGCTTGGCTGTTTGATTTTCTTTTGGGATGGAGATGGCCCAGAGAGGCGAGTGGGAGTTTGACCGATTTACCAGTACAAAGGAGGTGCTGACGAAATTTTTCGAAAAGTTAAGGCATTAGAAAATTTTCAGAATTTTTGAAAATTTTCGTTGATAAGAATTAATTAATAATATAATTGAATTTAAATTGGTTCAGTTGAAACTGAAGTTAAGAAGTGAACAAATATGTTCTAACCAGTCGATAGGGTCGTTCCCTACCTTTTAGCAATTTCGAGGACGAAATTATTTTAAGTGGGGAAGATTGTAATGACCCGCATTGGCAGAGGTATTATGATTAATTTATTTAATTATATATATGGTGGTTTAGTGAATTAAATGGTCATGGAATAATATAATGGTGAATATTTAATTTAAATAATAAAATTAAATAATATATTTAATTCTGAAATAATCAGGATTAGCCGAAATGACAATATGGCGTGAACCGGATCATCTATGATATGTAATTCAGCTTGGAATTTAGTTTGAATAACGAATATATTCAATCATCGACAGTTGAACGTATAGTTTATATTATAATTATAAACGAGCTCGAAATGGCGCTGCAGTTCGTAAATTGGCTATTCGAACTTCAACTGAATGTACAGAGTTTGTTTTAAATCGGATTTCTGTGAAACAAGAAACGTGTGGAGCTGGTGGAGTATATCTTTCTAGTGGAAGATAAAAATTAGGATTTCGTCGTGTAGATTTTGAGATATGCCCAAATCAAATATCAGAATAGTCGCTGTAGAATCGTTTATCGACCGTAACGGTTATTTCAAAATAACTAGATATCAGGTGTGAATTTAGATAAGGTTCTTTTGGGAAGTAGTGATAATTTAATTTTTAGAATTTTACTGTAATTTTTAATTAATTAAATAAGCAGCTTTTTATTTGGAGTATTTTGCACCCTGTAATCAACATTTTGAAGTTTCAAAATATGAGTTAATCTACCGATATTTTTATATATCTGGAGTCGGGACACCTCACTCGTCACGATGGTGTTTTTATTTCTGTCCGTAGCAGTACGCAAGTATATAAATTAATAAAATAACGTTATAACTTATTCATGGATCTAAAACTAGGCCACGTCCACTCTTTCCTAAATGAAAGAATCAAAGAAGGCCACGCCCTTCATTCTGTTTCAGCCACACCAAAAACACTTGTCCACAGACAAATGTGTGGCTTCATAAAGGTCCACAAAGAAATCAAATATAAAAGCCTATAAGTACACCGTAACCATTCTAAACCTAAAGACATTCATTCTTTAGTCAAAAATAGTAGCCGCCAGTTCCTCAACTCAAGAATCAAAAAAAA
The DNA here is from genome assembly GCA_030737875.1 of Allium sativum. Lineage (NCBI taxonomy): Eukaryota > Viridiplantae > Streptophyta > Magnoliopsida > Asparagales > Amaryllidaceae > Allium > Allium sativum. The sequence goes on from CM060926.1 coordinate 539,517,074, forward strand.
AATCGAGCATTCTAAAATCAAAAATCAAACCAAAACTAAATCCTAAAATCTCGAAAGGGTTTTATTGAGATGCTCGGGCTTAGGGCTTTCCGTCGATGTTCGTTCCACTACACTCCACGTTTGTTTCTAGCGAACTCATGAAGTACGCCGAACCTAGGGTTCGGTTTTGAGAGAGAGACTCGAGAGGCTTTGTGCGAGGTGTATGTTAAGGGGATTGAGGGGTAGCTGACGCGAGAAGGAGATGAGATGGCGTTCGGGTGGGATTCAAAGGACGAGGCCATTGCGCAAGTTCATTGACTGTAAGTGAGTGGGTTTTCCATTTTTGGGATGATGGAGTCACAGTAGAAACAGTAGAAGGCGCAAGTACGGGGGAGGCGCTAAGTACATGTTGCGATGGGAGAAGGTATATCTGCAGTGAGTAGTTTTCTTTTAGAAGCATCAGGGATAGTGCGGTGAATTTGGGAATGAGGGTCAGTACGTTTGGCAAACAGGGAGTGCGGATTTGTCTGTTGTTCGAGGGTTGAAATCACCTGGTCCGGTCTACCCTGGACCCGGTGAATTCCAACCGTGGATTCAATTTCTGTAAATATAAAAAAATAAAAGAAAAAAGGAATAAAATGCTGAGAGTGAGAGATATTGGTGTTTTGTGTTTATGCGGTCCAGAGGAGTAGTGCTCGTTGTTCGAATGGATGATGAGCAAAAATTCAGTGCTGTTGGGTTATTCTGTACAGGCTGGAGTTAACAATAAAATGAAGAGCTAGGAGGCAGGGGTCCGCTGTGTTGGTAAGGTGGGCCAGAACGTATATTTGAAAGAAAATGAGAGTATATGGTGGTATTCATTTGGAAGTCAGTATATAAACAATGGAAATGGCCTTCAAATACGTTGAAGCATGATATATGGTTGTGGGGACAGATGGAGGATGCTCTATTAAACTGTACAAGGAAGAAGAGGGATGGGGATTTGACTGGTATATTTTGTTTGTGGAAGTTACGGTGCGAAACGTTTTTGAAACATGATGGTTTCATTTTAGCAAACAAAGCCCGGTAGAGAACGTAAAATGACTCCTTCCAACGTGAACAGAATTGAACGTCGTCCGTCACGGTGAAATCGTATGGACGTACACTACCTAATGGAACAAACTGGAGGTGCAGTGGAACTCGTTTCAATTTATGGCGAAATAAATTGTTCGTCGCAAATCAAATAACGCAAACCGTTATTTAACGGCTAACGCGCCAATGTGAGTAAATCTCACTAACTCTGAACAGTTTATAAATTCTTGTTATATTTTTAGAACTGCTAGATATTGGCTGATACTGTATGTTGACTGTTTGATTGAACTGCTAGTCAGGTAGTTGAATTTTCTATACCGATTCTGTTTAACAGAATATATCATATAGAACTGAAAGTGATGTTATCTATATTGTTTAACATCTGTGATGCAGGGAAACAGGTTGGAGGAATCCGACCGGATTCCTCAACATTTATTTTACTGTTTTCATATATTGTGATATATGATGTGTTATATAATCTATTATGGATTATGGGTGTTGGAATGATGTTGATCATTTTTATTCGATATTTTAAATATCATAAAAGACCCTGGGATGTAAAAAGAAGTATTTCAATGTATATTGAAATAAAGGAATTTTATAAAATCACAGGATTTTATAAAAGGAATTATTTATAAAACGAACACGGTTTTATAAAAGGGATATTTATTTAGAAAATAAATAGAAATAGAAAAGGAATATTTATTTAGAAAATAAATAGAAGTTATAAATAGGAAATATTTGTAATGGTAAATAGAAGTTATAAATAGGAAATATTTGTAACGGTAAATAGAAGTTATAAATAGGATATATTTGTAACGGTAAATAGAAGTTATAAATAGGATATATTTGTAACGGTAAATAGAAGTTATAAATAGGAAATATTTGTAACGGTAAATAGAAGTTATAAATAGGATATATTTGTAACGGTAAATAGAAGTTATAAATAGGATATATTTGTAACGGTAAATAGAAGTTATAAATAGGAAATATTTGTAACGGTAAATAGAAGTTATAAATAGGAAATATTTGTAACGGTAAATAGAAGTTATAAATAGGATATATTTGTAACGGTAAATAGAAGTTATAAATAGGATATATTTGTAACGGTAAATAGAAGTTATAAATAGGAAATATTTGTAACGGTAAATAGAAGTTATAAATAGGAAATATTTGTAACGATAAATAGAAGTTATAAATAGGATATATTTGTAACGGTAAGTAAACGTTATAAAAAGGAAATAGTTGCAACGGAAAACGTAGTTTAGTAAAAGAAGTTAATCGATGTTAGTTAATCGATTAGAGAATAAAGTTAAAAAGAAGTTAATCGATGTTAGTTAATCGATTAGTGTTAAAGTAAAAGAAGTTAATCGATGTTAGTTAATCGATTAGAGAATAGAGTTAAAAAGAAGTTAATCGATGTTAGTTAATCGATTAGAGAATAGAGTTAAAAAGAAGTTAATCGATGTTAGTTAATCGATTAGAGAATAAAGTTGAAAGGAGATAATCGATGATTAGTTTAATCGATTAAAATAGAAGCAAGTGAGTTAAATCGAATATAGTTATTCAAATAGAAGCAAATGAGTAAATCGAATATAGTTATTCGAATAGAAAGTAAAAGGAATTATCGAATATAGTTTATTCGAAAAGAGTAAGTGAAATGAGTAAATAAATAGCGTTAGTCAAATAGTGTTAGTCTAATAGAGTTAATTGATATGGTTAATCGAATAGAGTTAAGTGAAAAGAGTAAATCGAATATAGCTATTCGAAGGAGGGTTAAGTAAGGAAGTTAGTAAAAGGAATAAAGTGAACTTTGCTAATTTCAAGGTTAGAAATGTTGTTCAGTTAAGGTCTGAGAGGTAGTTCTACCCCAACTTGATTGGCTTCGTTTTTAACTAAAGAATAGTTAAGGCTCGGCAGTAAAGGAAATGGTTTGAATTGGCATCGCGATGGTTTGTTTAAACATCTGCCTAAGTCCAATGAAGAAGCTTTGGAAATGTTTTCCAAATAAGAAACCAGAAATGTTTTCTAATAAAGAAAACGAGAAATGGAAATGTTTTCCATTGTTAATAACGTATATTTTCCCAATTTAGAAAATAAGGAATATTGAACGTAGGTAAACATGAGATAAGTAAATTAATGAACTAAAGAGATGAATGTTAAATGATGTTTGATCGATATAATTTCGATTTGGAAATATTATCATTGTTTGCACACTTGTTTTTATTCGATAGTTAAATCACAGACTATCGAAGTTTTGACCATTTTAACGTTGTTAATATGGAGAGACCGGTTGGATTATTATCCGAAGAACCACTCTGTATTGGCATAAGCGTTGCGAATCATATATGCCAAAGGAAATTGAAGACGGAGTTATGCAAGGGCTATCCTGTTTACAGAATAGTGCCCTCGGTTCATCCTGTTCCTGGATGACTTGTATGGACGGATGTCTGACAGAGTATGTCCAGACGATCACGTATATTGATTTCTCCAACCGTACCAAGAGTGGAAGTGGAGAAGGAAACTTCTTTTAGCTAACACATAATGTATGGTTGAGGACGTCAATCGGTGATTGGATGGATTTGATGATGTGGCATTCAAAGTGAATCTGATATGATGATAAAGCGTAGCTTCTAGCCTCATCATCCGGTAAATGACAGAAATCGGGCAGGCAGCATGGCTAAGTCGGTCGCACCGAAGTAGGGTGTATAATCACCTGATCTAGAGTTTCATTTATTTCTAAAAATCTATTGTTGATGCTGTCCCATTCGGGAAGCGGTTGCTGATCCCAACTGTTGGTGATATACATTCGATACACTCAAGGGAAATGTGTGGTCGGTCATGTGTGGCCGGGTTGCAAGATGTTCTTGTTGAACCCAGTGTATTCCTCTCTAGAGGTACACAAGCGGAAGGTGATTCCATACCTTGTCATAGTTGGAAATCCATTACCCAATACGTGCTTGCGGTTTTGATTGTATACTATATATGTAGAACGTGAGATGAAAGCGTTTCTGCTAGATGATTATATATATACTGTGGTTGATAGACATTATTATAATATCAAAAGGTTTTTGATATAAAGATATTTTGGATTCTCATAAGGGAAAAGCCCGTTCCGCTATGCGGCGTGGTCTTATGAGACATCGTTTACTTGTTCGAACTGTTTTTAAACTGTTTTACTCATACCAGTCCCATGACTGACCCGGAGTTTACTTTGTTGTTTTCCCTAAACTCTTGGGTGCCTAAATTTGTATGGGCAGTCAAGTAGTCGGGATTTACAGATACATTGAAGAGCTGGAGCAGGAGGCTTCAGGATCATATAGCTATTATTATTCCGCTGTGTTGTAAGTGCTGTACTTTGATAATGATATGTATATGCAAGTACAGATTTGTATTTCAAAGTTATGTTATGAAATATATTTATTCGTTCCGCTGTGAGATTCGTGTTACTCTGATATTGTGTTCTTCTTCTTCTTCTATTCTAAGTTTCTATCTTATCTTTCCTCACCCTATAATTTCTTTCACTAATTACCAGGATTTTTCGATGTTTTGGTTATCGACATCGTGCTTATGTCGATAACCAAAGTCGCCGAAAATCCGGGTCGTTACAGTTAAGTGATAAAAGAGTTTTTTTTGGGAAGTATGGATTATCAGTACCTGTTATGGAGGGGCTTTTGACTGGAATGCAGATGTTTCTCACTGCTCTTCTTTCTGGCGAGGAGTTATGAAAAACGTTCATTGGATTAAGATTGGTGCGAGTATTGTTGTAAAAAGTGGACGTAATGCTTCCTTTTGGTTTGATAGTTGGTTGCTTCTAATTCCACTGCGCAACGAGTTTGCAGATTTGTTTGACATTGCTTGCAATCAACACTTCACAGTTTACGAGATGTATAATATGGATGCTGATACATTCCCATGGAGGCTGAATTTTTGTAGACTTGTTACCGAAAATGCATTATTTCAGTTGTGTTGCTGGTTCGTTTACTTGAGGGTATATAATTGTCTGATGATGGGGACGATGAATTTTGCTGGAGTCTTGGAGGAAATAACAAAGCATTTCACGTTGGTCAACTTTATAAGCTGATGAAATTTGTAGGAAGGAGATTTTCTGGTTTTGAATGTATGTGGAACTTCGAAGCGGTGCCTACCAATGTCAAAATTCATATGTGGACGATCATGCATAACAGATTTAATACAGTGAGCAGATTGCGTCAAAAAGGAGTCCATGTTGCTGGTGGTTGTGTTTTCTGTGATGAAGATGACGAGAATTACTTGCACCTATTCGTTGATTGTGACTTCACGTTCTATGTTTGGACGAAATGCCTTGTTTGCCTTAACATTAGCTTAGACTGGGCTTGCTTCATCACTGATCAATTCCACTTTTGGCACAACATTTTTTGTTCACTTCCTGAAACACCCATGCGACACATGTTTGCTGCTTTGAATTTTGCTTATGTTTGGGTACATTAGCATGAGAGAAACTCTAGAAAATTTAAATGCAAATTGAAATTGCAAAATACTGTTATTCATTGCATTCTCAGTTTTGTTTCGTCATGGTCAGGTGGCAACAGCGAAGTACAGTTTGTTGATACCATCAGTGCTCGAATCATGGATCGTGCTTGAGGTAGAAGAGTCTAATAGCGAGGGTTTAGCTTGTTAGTTTCTGTATGTATGTATTATGTATCACTTTTTGGCCTTTCGTGCCTACGAGCATGTGATATGTTTTGGGACGTATATATTACTGTAAATACACGCATGCTAGAAACCACTATGTATTAGTATTGTATGGTTAATGAAGTAAGGCGTGAATCACTCGATTCACCACCTTTTGCATAAAAAAAACATATAAATGGTTCCTTGGTATATTAACATATTTTGATTTCTAAAAATTTAAATTCAAAATTGATTTGTATCAAAAGATTGAATTATATTTCATAATAAATTAAATTTTAAGTCCTTTTTAAAATTAGTTTATATATATAATTATGAATATATGTTTATATAAAAATAGTTACTTTATATGATACAATTCTATATTCTCTTTTAGAAAGATCTTCAATTTTTACTGTATTGAAGAAGCACCCTACTAAGATTATATAACTCCACATTTCTCATAAAATGATTCTAAATATTCTATCATGAATATCATATCTTTACTATCCTTTCAATCTCTTGCATAAGCATCATTAACCTAAGTTTAGAAATTAATATATATTGCCCTTGTTTAATTCAAATAATTTGTAATATATATGTATATGCCTAATAGTTAAATAGTTCTTTGAATATAATTTACCTAAATAGATCTAATCACCAAATCATTCTGCATACTATGATTACACATCTTATTTCATACCATATATCATTATTAAAAGTTACAATACATTTCAAATTAAAATCATTCACATCATAAATTGCATTTTATTTAATATATCATTCTATATTGCTTTGCATATGACATACATTTCATGCTACATTATAGCCAATATACTACACACACTACATTACATATTAATTTTTAACTCCATACATAACAAAGTATACTATATGGGAAATTATTGTCTTAGAAATACATAATTTGTTTAACTTGTTTGACTTGATTGGCTTGTTTGGCTTGATTAACTTGGTTAGCTTGTTTGGCTTGATTGAATTGATTGGATTGATTAACTTTTTTGGCTTGATTGATTTGATTGACTTGTTTGAATTATTTGACATGGTTGAATTTCATTAGTGGTTGATAAGTGTGTTAAAAAAATAGTTATGCATTTGTAGTTGATAAGAGCTTTATAGGTTTTAGGATAAAAAGAAGTTACAAAAAATGTTTGGTTTTATGTTTGAATTTATTTGAATTGATGTTTTGAGACAACAAAACTTAAATTGATTGATTGTTTGGATTAAATTGCCTTACTTAACTTATTTCATAATTTTAAGGATATCTTATCAGAGCTAATTCTTACTCTAGACTAAAGTCTTATTATAGTTTTAAGGTAATAAGAGTTTAGGATAGATTTAGTCTTGTATTAGATTAAGGGGTAGTTTTAGAGTTTCTAAGGATTAGTTGAAGGTTCAAGAAGCATTTTTTTAGTCATGTATTTTTGCTTTGGTTGATTTAATAGTTTAAATTGATTGTTTGAATTGCTTGATTGATTGAATTGCTTGTTTGGATTGATTTGCTTGTTTGAATTGATTATAAAATTTGACTGGTTTTGCTTAGTTGATTGTTCTTTTATTTATTTTATTGGACTAACATAGCCATAATTTTTAGGGGAGTTATAATCTTTTAGGCTTAGAATCATAGATTTAAAGGGAAATATAAGGATATCATAGAATCATTGGGGGGAGTTATTTATACTGGTACTTTATAATAAAATCAAATATAATAAGATATGTACAGATATATATAGGATTTAGGGGGGGGGGGTACATTTATAATTTCTTTTTGATAATGACAAAGGGGAAGAAATTACAAAATATAGACTTAGTGAAGGGAGAGTATATAGGATTCATATTGGCAAAGGGAGTATTTGAAGGATCAAAATCAACAAGTTTGAATAGGTATTAATATTTTATAAACCAAGGTTGTCATCATCAATAATGGTGAGATTTTTGGAGAATGGTGTTTTGATGACAACAACCTTGTATCAATTATCATTGATTATAAAACATATACTAACATCTCTATTTAGAATATATAGACATATATATGTAGGATTTGTATGCAGGACTTGAATACTGAAGACTGCACAGTTTTAGAGTTTCAAGAGATTCAGAATTCAAGATAGATTCAAGACTCATGAGTTACAAAGCTATCAAGAGTTCCATAAAATATAGTAATATAGTCTAGTTTATATGTAAGACTCTGAATAGCACTCCAGGTTCAAACTCTGTTTTTCAAATTATCTCTTTTTAAAATTAATTTCAGAACCATGTTCAAATTGATTTTAAACTTCTCTCAAAATAATTTTTAATCTTCCAATAATTTCAAACTTATGATTTCAAATATATTTCCTAATTTATAAGTAATCTTATTTTTATAGTATTATTAAAATATATTTTACTAAGCTTATATTTGATTATAATATTCTTATTTAAACTCTAAGTTTTCATAAAATCTTTTTTTGTTTATATATAGTTTATAAATATCTCTTTATAAAATCCTATATATATGTTTATAATTATATTATATATTGTTCTATAACACATATATACTAAATTTTAAATAATATGTTTAAATAATATTTTCTTATATTTTTATACTTGAAAAATAATGTTTTAGCAACTAGTTTTGTTTCAGGAATTTCCAAAATTTAAATATTGGTTTTAATACTTTAAACATGGTTTAAAAATCATAAAAATGATGGTACATGCATGGGTATGTCAACATATAACTGTTAGAAATTTAAATTTGAAAGGAAGTGACTTTTCACCATTTGTAAACGTTCCAAAAGCGTTGCAACCTTTCAAATCTTTTAAATAGGGATTGATTTCGAATTTTTTAATCATTCTTCTTGTCCATCTTCATCCTCTTTCATTGCACCATTAATATTTCATATTTTTTCGATTACTACACTTATACTCTGTCGGTTTCAATTCTATTTTTAAAAAGCTTCTTCTCTTCTCACTCTCTACTCATTACTCTCTGAATCGAAGTGCTATTGAAGAGTTATAGGGCTGTTGTAATGATTTGGGAAGTGTTTGGAAATAGGTTTGTTCCTTGTAGCCTTGAAATCTAGGAAGGAAATAGTGGTAGCCTTTTAGCTGGGGAAATCAAGGGAAATATACTTGTTCAAGGGAGTATGGAGTCGGTGGTAACCTTGTAGCCGTGAAATCAAGGAGATTGTACTTGGATATTGATATAGTAATAAAACTTTGCGCAATCTAGGTTGTGTGGGACTATACGAAGGAGTAATCTAAACGAGTAAAAAATACGGTGTGTTCTTTCCTTTTCTGAATTTTATTTCTGTTTATTTCTGTGTTTATGTTTGTTTCTATGTCTGTGATAATCTCTGTGGTGTGTGATTCATGTAGTAGATCATATAAGTTTTAGATTTTCTTAAATTCCTTAAAAATACTATTCCCCCCCTCTAGTGTTAGTTTTGCCTTAACGATCCATTCTGCATCCCCTAAAAATTTGGTCGTACGCGGACTAGATGATTATGTTAGTGGAGCTTCAATTAGGATTCTTTAGACATAAACTGGGCCTATGTGTGTAGAAATAACGAGAGGATCTATGGTTAGGATTTCGATTCCCATAAACTCTCTCTTGTGGAAAATAATATCATCCCGCATTGTCTTTTGAAGCTTGGTAGAGATACATTTGTCCAAAGCGGAGCATGCTTCCAAGCTGGCATGCTTGATGAAATTGGCACATTCCTCCATACACCGAAAGCTCTCATTTGCGGTGTAAGGCCCAATGCAAATGGTGTTGATCACGATACTACGTGGTCTTGATTGGATAGCTCTAGGGCTGTACTAACTGGAGGTAGTATGGGCGATGAAGGGCCCACAGCTGCTTCTTAGGGAGCATGATTTTGAATGTACTGCTCTAAGTGTTTCACATGGATGAGCTTCTCTATGGAATCCTTGAGGTTGCGGCAGTTGCTCATGTTATTCCAAAATATATCATGGAATCTACCGTATTTTTCCAGAGTTCTTCTCGCGGTCGGTAGATTTTCTCATTTTTTGTTTCTTGTACTCGATGGTATTACAGATCCCGAGATAGATTGCCTCCAGCTCCTGGTTGTGTGGAGTGTATTCCCTGTAAGTCGGGTAGCGTTTGTGGTTCTTTGGGTCTCTAGGTTACTAGTTGTTGCGACCACCAAGTTCCATTGTTAGGCTTGGGCTTGAATGGGACCACACCTTTACACTTTTCAGAATATTCTCTGACTTGTTTATCTTTGACATTGTCCATGATAATGCCTGAGTGTGGGTTATTAGGATAGCTGGCTTGAGCTACCCTGTTTTTCTGTGTTTCCTCTAGGCATAAGAATTGATTGGCCTACCCGTAGAAAGATTCCAAGGTCTTAAGTTTCTTTCTATCAATCCATGCTCCAAATTTGGAGTTAGGCTAGACGCCCTTAGCAAGCTAACCAATACTGTAACAACTCGAAATTTTAACAATAAATAGCTATTTAATTAGAAGCTCTAAGAATTTCTGCAAATGATGGAATTTTGTCATGAAACTTTAACTGTTGTATTCATCTCGGAATTCTGGTCAACTTTCATGTTTGAAGTTTCGTGAAGGGAGCCCATATGAAAAAGTTACAGACGTAATACAAAAACGAACAGAAAATAAATAAACCAGAATTTTTAATTAATATATTACCTAATTTAACCAAGCCGACCTGGGAAATCTGGTGCCCAGGCGGTCGACCATGAGGTTCGACCACCCAGGTCGACCTACTAGGTATCGGATCGCCTAGTGGCGGCTAGGTTTTGAAGGGTTAGGTCAACTTATATTTATAACGAATGGACGAATATAACTTAAAACTAATCCGATGGTCCTAGACCATTTCCACCCATATAAATAAAGGGGTAGAGCCTCATTCTTTTCCATTCAAATTTATAGAGGCAGCGAAGCTCTGCCATTTTTCTTCCTCTTCTAACCTGATTTCTAAAATAAAAATATATTCATACATATCAAATCAAATTCATATGCAATTGGGAAGATTATTAGATTCAGTGGAAAATGATGCAAATTGACGCTCAACGATATATTCTTTGCTCTCTTCCTTTTTCTTACATTTCTACAGACCTAGATTTTTTCTTATTTCTAGATAAATTGTAAATTTATAAGAATTTGGGGATTATAAGGATGAAGAAGTTAAAACTTTGAATTTGGAGGCGATAAGGTGAGTGGGAAATTTACTAATATAGGTATAATGACTTATCTATTTCGTTCGAATTAAATCTATGTTTTATGCCTATCATATTTGTTCATTTAATTATCGTGAATTTATTGGCAACCATCAGATCAAATAATCAGTATGGTCAAAATTTGTAAATGATAAGTTGTGATTATGTATAACATGAATTATAGGATTCCTAAATATTTTTCCAATCATATTTCTACAGTTATGTCATGAAATATGAAATATGTTGTACATGCTACATAGCACTATGGATTTGGAAATCAGTCCCATTGAACATAAATTAGTTGTAGTTGCATTCCAGATCTTTAGTTCTATGACGACCGCCCATAACCTCTATGCTAAACAAGAGGAATAATGTGCTGAAAAGTGTGTCAGGCAGCTATGGACGATCATCAGAGTAGGTAAACAACATCGGAACCTGTCGTAGAACTCACAGTGCAAGGATAAAATATAATAGAACATATACAATAGGTAATAGTAATGAAGCATCATATAGCAAACTTTTGAAAACTTTCTCAACATTCTGAAAGGTTATCCAACTAATACCAAAGTTTGTACATAAGGCCTCACTACAACCCTCATAGAATACTCAAATAGCGGAAATAGAAATACTAGATAATAATATAACTGGTACGCCAGCCTCTTGCTCGCCTTCGCACAGTAGCATCGTCCTCTCTAATCACCTGTAACCTGCTACTTAGTCTGCCCATCCACAATCGGATGAACAACCTAAGGTAATAAGAGGAGACATAACACCTAGAGTCAGACAACAGTCTTAATGAGCGATAAAACAACTAACAAACTTCAACAATAAAGTATATGAGAATGGATAGATAAACATACTAATCTACCCACAACACTAGAGAAGAACTCAACCCTGACCCACATCGGACAGTGACAGCCTTTACCATAACAATTCAACCATTCATCCGTGAAACCAGTACACCCATTCAATTATGGCAAAGAACTCATAACATCTAGATTATATGTATCTCATGTAAACCATCCTAACCGAATTCAACATCCCTCAAGCACAACCTCAAAAGGCCTGAACTAATAACAGATAAGCGCTCAAGAAACATCTTCTTCGACGTTGGACAATCTACTTGAGAAGGTTCAAACAAGCAACTAATCAACCATGATAGACTCTGACTATCATTGCCAATCCTGCTTTGAAACCATCGTTAATAGTATGACGGCCAACCTTGCCATATGTCAAGGGCTAATGGTAACCCCAGTTCTAGCATAAACTCCATATGTCCAACCTTGACAATGTCCAACCTTGACAACTAGGCCTTTCTACAAAACCAAGGGTTTTCGACCTATAACCTGTCATTTAGAAGTCTCTAGTGTACCCCTGCTTTGAGCCTGCTAGAACTTACGACAACGATAATCTCTCGACCTTCGCATCTCTAGTCATCCAACCTGATGACTTTTCATAGCTCAAATAACCTTCCCAAGCAACCATTATTCACTAACTCACGGCCTTTGAGTTGCCATCTCATTCGCTGTTCTACACCGATCAACGAACACCTTTCAACACTTCGAACCTTCTTACTAAAATTTACTTCGAAGTCACACCATCACCGAGCCAATTAGATCATTGCGGCCAGGGTTCGGGGGGTTGCACCTAAAAAATATTTTTTCTGATCCTTTGGCTCAAATCTGGATCATACCTGAAAATAAAATTTTCAGAAACGACCCTGCTCTGCATGATCGACAGTCCCAGCTCGACCGACCCTGCTCGACCCCTCCATTATGGCCGACCCACTCCTGCACTTGGGACCGAACTAGTGTAACAATCCCCAGACCGACCCAGTTTCTTGCTAGACCCCATGCATCACTACTCGAACGACCCGGTTACTTGCTCGACCCAAGACACTGCTTGACCCAACCCACTCAGGTGCAACCGACTCAACCTGCTCGACCGACCCTCCCCAAGACCGATCCAGCTACTCCAAAATCTAAACTCCCAGATCTGCTCGACCGACCCTCACCAAGACCAACCCAAACCATCGTGATTGACCCGACCCAGATGAGACCGACCAGGATATGGTTTTTACTTGTTCTTTAAGGTATGGCTTAGGCTCATCCGACCCACCGTGTTCGACCTACTGTGTTCGACCCAAAACCTGGATCCTCCAATGCAACTCAAATTTCGACCAAAACATCGCCAAAGCGATTCGTTCGACGAAATCAACTCATCCAATCATCCAATATGACCATAAAAGTGGTATGAAGTCAACAATATTACCAATATGGCAATTCCATCAATAATCATGTAAAATTCACCAAAATCACTATAAGTGTACATATGAAAAAAAACATGGATTTATCACATAAAATATCATAGGAATTACTTATATAAACTTGCTAAATCAGATCATAAGGTGATTTACATGAAAATGGACTTACCAATGCATAGATCTGTGGAAAAACACTTGCACTTGATGAAAAACATGAACAAACACTCAGATGCTTTATTGAATCCATGTGAGAGATGCATATCACTCACCAATTCTCCAAAACAAGCTAAAATTGATGAAATAAGAATCTGGACAATAAGCACCTCACACCAAACCTCTTGATCCGATGAACTCTTGCTTTAGTTGATGTAGATCCAGCCTCCAATGGTATAGATCTATGATTTCCCTCCTTGTATTTGGATTTTTAATGATGGAAAGGTGTCAGAGGAAGAAGGAGCACAAGGCACCAAATGAAAGAATGGGAACTAAAACCATTCCTATATCCCTTGTCCCCTGTTTATACCCTTCCAATAGCCCACCAATGGGCCTTCCCAAATCATCCCATTATGGCACTCCAAACCTGAACAACCAATTGAGAAACCTTAAAACAGCGATTCCTCCCAAACCGCTGAGCCAAATCTTTAATGTAACCATTCTATGAAAAGGTAATCATTAATTTCTTTCCAATGGCATAGATCTCACCCTCTGATTCAACCTGAGTCAAAAGTTATGCTCTGTACAGGACTTCCAGGGAAAAATGGTCACAAACAAAATTGGTAAATATTATGGACATGTCTTACATCCCCATAAGCAGCATATCAAAAGATGAGAATGATCCAACCCCCATAGAATGAAATAAAAATATTTTACGATCCTCCGATATGTAAAATGCGGGCTGTTACAAGTTCAATGTTGAAAAAAATGTGAATTTGGGTAAAAAGTTGAAATTGGTAAATTATGTCAATTTGGAAAGATACGATTGTTAAATTATGTGATTGTAATTATACCTATTTGTATTCAATATTGTTGTGTTTTGGCTTAATTATTGTAAATATGCCTTTTTCTTCTTTTTGAACAAAAAGTTGTCATTTGAATTCATAAGAGGTATGACAAATTGATTTAAAAAAGGAAAAGTGGTGCAAATATACGTATAAATGTAAAAATAAATATTTGTGCGTAGCTAGCATCGACTATTCTAAAAAAAAATATAAACATATATACTTCTTGTCAATTTGAATTGTGTCTATTCCACAAATTTGGCATAAGTTAATTACTGCTAATTGTCTTCTTGGAAGATTGAAAACCTTTTGCAAAGATTGAATGCAAAAAAATGTTTGGTTATTGATTAAACCAAATCATTCAAATAAAAATTAATAACAACAATAAAGACAACTACGTTGACCGTACGAAAACATAAAATATAAATATGTACATATCATCCGTCCAAATCAGCGTATACGGTAAAATATACATATTGTATTGAATGTTGAATGAGTGAATAATATTCATTTATGGCATCATATATGAAAATTGTATTCCATATTAAATGAATATATTTGTGGTGACCATTTATAGTAATTAGTATAATTAATTGCTATAAATAAGACCACAAATCAATAAATAACAATTGTAACCAATTGTTGAATGGATAATGTGAATATGATAGGATAATGGTTACAATTTACAAAATTTATTTAGGATAAATGTTGTACTCCCAAATTATGAAATTTGAATTATAATCGCTAGACAAGAGGTTAAGCTCGCCTGCCCGGAACAGACCGGCAAATCCAGCAACCATAGGTAGTCACTTTAATGTGAGGTATCTAATGCGTCAATATAAATGTACTAAGGCATGAGGTTAAGTCCAACTTGTGGTAGAAGCCTGTCCAGAACCGACCGACAAATATAGCATCCACAAGTAGTCAACTTAATGTGAGAGACCCGACACATATATATATATATATGTATGTATGTATGTATACATATATAAGGCAGCAAATAAATAAATAAAATTAGAAATGTATGCTGGGGTACAACAATTAAATATATTCGTGACTAATAAAGTAAGGATATTCCATTGTAATTAATGTCTTAGGAAAATTATGGCCATTAGGCTCATAAATGACATTAATTGTAATCAATGGAAATCAAAGTTAAATGGTTTCCTTAGGAAAATAGGACCATTGTGGCCATAAAGGGAAATAAACAAAGAAATGAGTATCATAAGGGGATTAATGGATATTGATTGTCGTTTAGATACCAAGTCCAAATTAGGGAAGAAGTCAAATAAATATCCTAGGGAAAATGGGATATAACCTTCCTTATTTATGTTAATGAACATACAACTTATAACAAAAAATAGGATTGGACTTAGTAGGTTAATAATGTAAAACATTATTAACCATATGAACCTGTGATGATAATGAATCGTGTAAGTCTGGAATTTCTATGTAGAGGGACTAAACGAGAATGACTTAATAATGTAGCCCACCTTATCCCAAACAGAGAAAGGTATAGAAGGCTAAAGGGGTATGAATTAATAACCTTCACGTATAGTCTTCTTCTTAGGTCCTAAACGGCTAAGTGACTAGAGTTGAAGAGTCCACCTGGAATGGACCTTTCAGTTTAAGGGTCTTAAATGGCAGGTGTGTGTTTGACTACCCAAACCTGGAAACTAAAACGTCTGATATTGCCACCTATCCTACAGGATGAAATAAGCAACTAAGGAGGTTATCTAATAAGGTCAGCTAGAAGGTATAACGAACGATAAAATACCATCTCTTACCTTATGCGGTGCAAGGGTATATGCGTGAATGACGGAATCCTTAACTAGTAGGACCCGTAGCTAGTGCCCTTTGGTTCATGTAATTGTTAAGTAAAGTATTGAGAAATAATAAGTGACCAACCGGTCCGCGTAGGGTCTTAAGCGATCAGGAAGAATCCACCTTATCTATCAATGATAGTGAGGCAATAAATGATGATGGATAAGCGAATGAAAGTAATTGACTATAGAAACTCCGTAATTAGGGGTCTAATCTCGATATAGTAACCAGTCAAGCTCTGGTATAAAGGCTTTACAAAAATAGGCGTAAAAGTCATATCTCGGTGTTATGCTTTGGAAATACTATTTTGGGAAGAGTAGTAGAGTAGTATGTAAACATTCATGAAGGTTGGTTTAGAATCACTAACCTTGTTAGGCATACAACTTGGGTTGAACCAAACCGAATATATTTGTGTTATAGTTTGTGTTGTACAATTCTTAGTCACCAGAACTTGTTGTTCTGACCCCCCTCCTCATTACAACCTCTCAGGTTTCCTAGAGGAGGTCGGATTCTCACAGATGGTTAAGTTTGCTTTCTGTTCTCGTTCTCTCTCATGCTCGGTATTGGCAAAGTGACTTAATTTGAGAAATGTAATTACTTGAGTTAATACTAGTTTATCTTATTTTTTTCCACTGTGAGTTTTCTTTTATCGTACTCTGATTATGCCCATGCTCATTAATTGTAGGTATCAGATTACACGCTCCATGCTTGGATGTGTTTGAGTTTCGATTTTTGTCGAAATTTGGATGCAAAAAAGTGTGGGGGTGTAACATTTGGTATCATAGATTAGGTTAAACGATTAGAGGAACTAGTTATACTAGGACTTGTGAGAGAACATAATTAGTTTTTCTTTTCTATTTTTCTTAGCCTTTCTTACTCTACTTTAATTTGTTTCGACAATGAATTAGTCATGGGCCTAGTTTTATAAAATGGGCTTTAAGTGATTAAGGGTTGAAATAGGTTGAGTTCGGGTTTCTAGCCAATTCTGTCTTACCCTACAGTATGATTGGTGGCCTTGTCAAGAAGAGCATTAGGACAACATATGGTGGAGTCTGTTGGTTTGAGTTAGAGACTGGACAAAAATCTAGCTACAACCGAGATAGTCGCAATTTCTAGTTTTTGTTTTCATTGGTAATTCCGGTTAAGACCATTACTCGATCCAAAACGGGAAAAATTCACGTTATTATGTCATATCCATTTTGAAAATATAATTACAAGGAATATCCATTTGTTACTTCGTTGGGTTCTGTAATCCACCTTTGTTGAAATATTCAATTGAGTTCTTATCCTTGTATTCGAGGAAATTTAATTTTAAAACTATATTGAAAAGCATAAAAATGAGTTTTGAATTATGGTTTCAGAACATGGTTTTATAAAGGCCTAGTTTTATAAAGATATGGATTCTTAATCTATTCGTGTTTCAAAATTATAGGGCTATTTTGTAATTTTACTAGATATAGTCTGAGTGGTAGGAAAGATGGAATTGGAAATGACAAGGAACATACCACTAAACATGAAAATAATAAATATCTATTCCTTGTAATTTTTAGTGTCCCTCTTCCTATATATATATTGGAAGTATCACAATTAATCTTTAATATTTTAAAGCCCCAACATTTTGAACATGGAAAGGTTTTCCAGTATGAAATATAAACTGGAATATAAATAATAGTAATAATAAAAAGGCATTTATAAATATGAAACCGTTAGTTTATAAATAAATCCCATTTTTGGAAAAGTTTTAAATTTTTCTTCGGAAAGGCTACGGAAAGTCGTTCATCTTGATTTTTGGGGTATTTGATTTTAAATCGTTTAGTTTATGTCAGCTAGTAAGGGAAAATATGTTTTAAATTCTATTAAGGATTTCTAGCTGAATTATTTTGTAATTCGTTCGTTCATTTTGTAGTCGCAACGTCGTTGTTAAGACCATAAATTCTTGGAGTTGTTCCGAAATTTAACTACGGTCTTTAAATACCACGGTAATGAGGATAATTATTTTTTGTATTGCGTTGAATCTTATAAGGATAACGCGGGACGATTAATATTTTAATCCGGCCAAATAAGGTTAAGGTCCAACCTCTGTGCAAAGTCCATTTGGTAGTTGATCGTTCAGTGTTATACTAGGATGGTCAATTAATTGATGAGTTTTGGTACAACTTAGACCACGGAATCAACAGTAAAAGTTGCGTCCAAATTACCGCTTAACTTCTTTCTTTCATCCTTCCTTCTTCATCTAGATGAACCACATTTGTATCCTTTCTTTATTGCTGCCTCGTCTCCTCTTTTTCGCGTTAGTTTGCGCATTAGACCTTGCCTCACTAATACTCCAAGATCTAATTTCTTCTCGCCAACCATTTCTTGGCCCATAGTTCCTAAGTTGCAATATTTGATCCTACACACACCATTAAAGTCTCCTCCTTAGGTAGAGGTCATTTGGTTGGATCGAAATGAGCAAAAAGGTCTCATCGCTTTGGGGCTAAGAAAATTTGGTAAGGCAGTGGACTTGCACCGGTCCATTGCTCGAGATCTTAGAATAGGGTTGTTATTTGTGCTCCATCCACCTTTGTTATACCTTGTTTGAATAGGTTATTTCAAATGCAATCGTCATTTTGGAGATGAAGATAAGCTATCTTTAGATGGTTTTTCTGAGCAGAGTCTCGACGAGATTTTTGAGGAATTCGTGTTGTAAGCAGACTTGTATGGTCTCTTGTTTGACCGACTTTGGAGATTTTGCAGCAAATCTCTTTTTCTTAGTGTTGGTTTTTGTTTATCCCTTAAAAATCATAAACATATTGGAATATTAAATCTGTATAAAAAATCGTGGGATAAACGTTGTTAGAGTCGGTTGTATGTAGTTCTACCCCATTGGACAGTTGCGAAGGATAACGGACGATCACGCAGAACAAAGTTCAAGCGCCAGCATCAAGGTTAAACACGGGAAGAAAGAACAAGTTGGGTCGTCCGGTCAACACAGTCAGTGTCGGTCACGCAGCATAACACGACCAATATGAAAAGGTCATACACACAAATCTAGCTCAAGAATGGCGCGGCCCAAGAAACAGTAAGGATCACACATCCTATAAAGATTGCCCATATTAAAGGAAGACTTACATCAAAAAGATCAGTAGTATAGGACAAAGAGAAGAAATTGGTTCTAGTCACACGTTTCGCTCTGCAGTGATTCATTCATAATAAACTGGTCGATCATGCATAGCAAGAAATGCAAAGAAGTCAGAAGTTGCACATATACCCCATATCCGCTCATAGAATGCAACATCAGTCGCCCACTGTTCCTCGATCAGCTACAAATATTTCAACCAGATGTTGTTTGCCAGTTGGTTGAATATTAGTTCTTAAAGGGTCGTACTTACATTTTGTTCTGCAATCCTTGATCACTCGCTTGCGGATTGCGGTGCAGGTCGCTAGTTCATCTATGACCAAACAAGCTGCATCAACCAGATGCCATCTATCGGTCGATCATAAAAAAGTTTAACATGATGATCCGGTCAATCATTCTTATGCAAACTAGAAAGCTTTGACAAGTTATTGTACACTCATCGCCTTCCCGCCTATTCAATATGCTCAGACTTATGCAGTCGCTCGCTCCTATGAAGCTGCTCGCTCCCATGAAGTCGTTCCGGGACAACTAAATACAATTGTCGCCAGTTTGCTACAACTAAGCAGTTGCATATTCGTAATTAACTAGACAAGGGAAACGTAGTCTGCATATATGATTTTCAGATCATTTCTTCATGGAGGGACACCTATAAATAGGCCATGGCTCCCACCTTAAAGGGGATGGACTCCTGGCCACCACGAAGTGCTGCAAAATTCTTTCCTTCACCATTCCTTAACCATTTCAACCATCATCATCATCTCCACTTGAAGGATCTTCATCCATCCGGCCATGACATCCATTGAGATCTCATAAGTAAAAGAAATCAAAGATATCCTCCTCCTTCATCACTCATTCGTCCTTCTTTTCCGCGGATTCCACTATTCCTCCATCAAATTCCGTGAATATTGAGCGAGATCTATATGCGAGAAAGAGAGTATGTTGTAAAAGAGAGAGGATGCATGTACAAAGAGAGTTTATATGCTTTGTAATCATTGTCATGATAATGCAAACTACATTCATAGTGGACGTAAGCCTAGCTTAGGGCTGAACCACTCTAAAACCTCATCTCCATTTTACGTTCCTCACATTTTTACTGTCTAATTTTGATAGAGTACGACTCCATTTACTTTCTAACCACATTGATGAAGTACAATTCTTTTACCCTTTGTGTTTGAATCATTTTTTTTGTGAAAACATTTGGTGCCCCCCATGGGGCCGTGTTCATATTTCCTTCCTTCACATTTGCCATTTTCCCCTAATTTCAACAGTTTGCTGTTAAAATCTTAAACCACATCCTTCCTCGAAGTCATGGCTGGTTCGAAGAAATATAGCAAGTCCTTCAGAGCTACCATAATTGTTGAAGATGTTCATGGTGATGAAGCTATACCACGAACTTTGAAGCAAGAAGTTGAGGAGACCTCAAGGCCAACTGTAACACGAGATGAATTAAATGTGGCTATGACCGGCTCGAATGAAAAAATGGATGCTACGACAAAAGTTATGATGAAAAGGCTTGATTCCCTGATTAATGCTCAAGCCAGCCTTCCGCCACCAGATGTTGTAAATAATGTTGACGAAAAAGAGGACTCTTCAGCCTCATGCCCTTGTCGATTCCAGTTCTTGGTGGATGATGAGGGGGCCCAGCATTGAGGACTCTAAAGTCAAATCTCCACAGCACGAAGAGAAATGTACAACTAAGAGCATCGCGAGTCCCACCAAAAGACACCTCCCAAAAGAGGTGCAAGGCATCGAAACTTGAACTGCAAACACACCAATAAAAGCACTAATGCCAATCCTGTGGAAAGAGCGAGCGATGAAAAGCGCATTGCAGATATGATCCAGCGAATAATGAAAGAAAAACGATCCGAGAGGATGAAGAGAAAGAATGGGAATTTTCACCTAGTAAAAACCCATCTACGGAAAGAATCCGTCAGGCAAAGTTTCCTAAGAAATTCATACCCCTAACCATAGCAACATATGGCGGGACTGGTGATCGAAACATATTTCTATTTAAGTTTGATCATCAAATGAACGGAGCTAGGGCAACTGATGAGATCAAATGCCTTCACTTCTCCGTATGCTTAGAAGGTATGGCCTCACTATGATTCACTAAACTTCCACCTAAGTGCATTGCTCAATTCGCCGATATGGACCAGTTTCGTCTCCAAAACAACCAAAGAAAGGGATGTGATGTCACTCAGCGATATGGAACAAATGCCTGGAGAAACTACTAAAACTTTTCTTACACGATTCGACGCTACGGCGGCTGAAGTCATAGAACCGGAGCCTTGGTACTTATTGGCAACTCTGAAGGGTGCTATTGATAAGAAATTAGAATTTTGGAAATGACTCAAGATGAAGAAACCCAAAACTCTAAAGAAATTCTATAAGAAAGCCGAGGAGTATATGAGCGTGGAGGATGAAGCACCGAATGTTCAGAAGGTCATAGAAAATAGCAATGTCAAAGAAGGGAAAGGCAACGAGTCCCAAACCAGGCAGAAGAATGACTCTAGGCAGAAAAGGGAGAGTAATGTGAAGGATAACAAAGCCTATAAGAAAACGCAGCTTTAGAAGCATTTAGAATTGACTCTCTTAAATGAAACCCCAGAAAGGATCTATTCCACCACAAAGGATTCAGGCATTTTTCCTCAAATGAAGGCTCAAAAGATTACTGAGCAACAAGCCAATTCCGGTAGATTTTTCCGGTTCCATAATCAACCAGGGCATAACACTAATGAATATCGACACCTGAAAAATTTGATCGAAGAACTCATCAAAAAGAAACAACTTCAACAATATGTGAAGAATCCTCAAAATGCTCTGACTACCCAAGGATAGAACAATACCACCAGTCAATCCGGTACGGGAGAGAAAGCTCAAGCACTCAGTGATTCGAGGCCAGTGATCAACATGATCTTTGATGGGCCTCACCCGGCCGTAAGTACCTGGGCAGATATGGAAAGATATGCTAATGAGCTAAAGGGTGTCTGGAAAGAATAAAGGTGCATGATCTTAAGCAATGAGCTTACAATGAAGATACCTAGAACTTCGAGCGATGACATGGTATTCAAAGATAGAGATGTTGACGGATTACTTGCATCAACTGTCGATTCCATGGTAATCAGAATTAGTCTTGGCCCTGCAGTTGTGAAGAGAGTCCTAGTTGACACGGGGGCATCTGTTAATGTGATCTTCATAAATGCATTCTAGAAAATGAACCTATCGACGACAAAAGTGCGAGTCTATCCGAACAAAATCCATGGATTTACTGGGCAACCCACGCAACCCATTGGTACAATTGACTTGCTCGTCGAACTAGCAGATGGGGAACGCAAGGCCTCTATGATGCAAACTTTCGTCTTAATAGACAAGCTGTCCTCTTACAATGCGTTCCTCGGGCGATCGACCCTCGCAGGCTTTAAGGTCGTGCTAGCTCCATGGTGTTAACTATGAAGTTTCCAACTGAGAAAGGAATTGGCGTAATCAAGGGCGATCAGGCCACTGCGAGGGATAGCTATGTGACAGAGATGCGTGAGGCAAGGAAGAAAGATTTGGGAAAGAATGCGGAGTCTCCACCCCGCATTCGCAAGCTCCCTTTGTAGCAATTAAGGAGCGGTCCCTGCACTGGAGAACATAGTGGCACACAGAAGGAATCGATCCTAGGAAAGCGAGGGCAGAGGACGAAAGAGCGGTCTCGGCTGAGATCACAATTCCTATAGCCATTAGCCCGAAAGATCCAAAACATGTGCTAAATATAGGATCTCAGTTGAGCCCCAAATTGAAGAGTCAATTGATTGTCTATTTAAAAGCTAATTTGGATGTGTTTGCGTGGAACCATTCTGACATGAGCGACATATCTCCAGACGTTGCGGTCCATAAACTTAATACTAAACCACATATTCCGCCTATCAAGCAGAAAAGGAGGACCCAAGGACCAGAGATATCAAATACCTTGAAGGAGGAGGTCGACAGGCTAATGGAAAACAACTACAACAGGGAATCTACCTATCTAAATTGGGTCTCCAATCCTATACTTGTAAAGAAAGCAAACGGCAAATGGCGGGTCTGTGTGGACTACTCGGATCTTAATAAAGCTTGTCCAAAGGACAATTTTCCTCTTCCCAGAATAGATGAATTGGTGGATTCCTAGCTAGGCATGAGTTGATGTCTTTTATGGATGCATATTCTGGTTATAATCAAATCATGATGTATGGACCTGATCAAGAGGACACGAGTTTTATCATTGATCTTGGCCTATATTGCTACAAAGTGATGCCATTTGGCTTAAAGAACGCAGGGGAAACTTGCTAGTGATTGGTAAACATGATGTTCAGAAAACAAATTGGCAAGATAATGGAAGTCTATGTCGATGATATTTTGGTAAAGTCCAAAAAGGTAGTTGACCATTTGGAAGATTTAGCCCAGGGTGTTCGATATTCTACGCAGATATGGTATGAAACTAAATCCTTTGAAATGTTCCTTCAGGGTCGGTTCAGGCAAGTTCCTAGGGTTTATGGTCAATGCTAGAGGCATAGAAGCCAATCTAGCAAAAATATCAGCCTTAAGGGAAATGCGCTCCCCAGAAATCAAGAAAGAGCTCCAGTGTTTGAATGGGAAAATTACAGCTTTGAATCGTTTCATATCCAGGGCAATGGACAGGTGTCTTCCCTTAGGAAAGGGAAGAAAGAGATATAATGGACTTCTGAATGCCACAGAGCTTTCGAAGAGCTAATCCAGCACATGCCGACACCTCTAATGCTATCGAAGCCTAATGATGGAGAAGATTTGTTTGTATATCTGGCAGTATCCGCCCATGCTCTAAGTGCGGCGTTAGAAAGGGAGGATTCGAAGGTTCAGAGACAGGTTTATTACATCAGTAAAGATTATCCGAGGCGGAACTGAATTACCCAAAACTTGAAAAAGTTGCTTATTGTTTACTTATCGCGTCAAAGAAGCTTCGACCCTACTTTTAGGCTCACCCTATCATGCTCCTCACGGATCAACCACTGAGGCAAGTTTTGTTCCGACTAGAGACTTTTGGGAGGTTGTTAAAGTGGAATATTGAGCTTAGTCAATACGACATTACAGGATTCACCGATTGAGGAGAGATAAAAGAGGAGCCTAATATTGAAACCAACATCCGATGGAAATTATTCATTGATGGAGCATCGAACAATTACTGCTCTGTGGCAGGAGTAGACTTGGAAACCCCTGAAGGAAGATCTATATGCTATGCGCTAAGATTAGAGTTCCCATCAAAAAATAACAAAGCTGAATATGAAGCCCTCATCGCAGGAATAAAACTAACAAGAGAATTACGGCTAAAAACCATACAAATATTCAATGAATCCCAACTAGGGGTGTGTCAGATCCAAGGAGAATTCCAAGCCAAAATGAGTAACTTGCCGGCTTATCTACCTAATTCCCTGGAATTACTAGAGATCTTCGAGCATTAAACCATACCTCACATTCCGATAGATGAAAACACCAAGGCAGATTCGCTGGCAAAATATGCAAGCACAGGAGATGCATAACTTATAGGGTTAGTCCCAGTGGAGGTCCTCTCCAGCCCTAGCATGGAACAAATTGAGATGGATTGGTTCCTAGAGGTGGATGATGAGCCAGACTCGTGGATGACACTAATCAAGGAGTATCTCATGACTGGTGCACTCCCCAAAGAAGTTAAGAAGCGAAGGAAAATACAGCGAAAAGCTCTTATGTATCTCATTCCGGATGGACGGCTATACAGACAAGGATTTTCTACGCCCCTACTCCATTGCATCACAAAAAGGAATCAAAAGCAATCATGACAGAATTGCATGAGGGTGAATGCGGAGGTCTTATTGGTGGCTAGACATTGGCCAAGAAAATTTTGCGATATGATTATTTCCAGCCAGACATAAATAAGGACTCTGTGGCATATACTAAAAAATGCGATAGATGTCAGAGGTTTGCAAAAATTCCAAGGTTGCCATCAACAGTTATAACCCAAATGGTTAGCCCATGTCCATTCTCCATCTAGGGAATCGATCTTATAGGAGCACTTCCTACCACAAAGTCTGGTTTAAAATATGATATTATTGTTGTTGATTATTTTACAAAATGGGTAGAAGCAGAAACACTGGCGGCTATAACCTCAAAGAAAGTTATTAACTTTGTCTTGAAAAACATCATTTGTAGGTTCGGAGTCCCATAAAAAATAATCACAGACAACGGAACCTAGTTTGAGGACAAAGAATTCCAAAATTTCTATGCCAAGTATAAAATCCAGAAAAGTTTTTCTGCAGTTGCCCATCCGTAAGCAGACAGGCAAGTGGAAGCGGTAAACAAGATCAATAAATCGACCATCAAGAAGCGATTAGAGAAATCCAAAGTTGGTTGGGTAGATGAACTTCCACTAGCACTAAGGGCATACCAAACCACTCGTTAAACTGCGATTGGGCACACTCCCTTTTCTTAGCTTTCATCTTTGAAGCCATGATCCCTATAGAGTTGGAAGTTCCCACCCATAGGAGGATGCACTTCAACCAGGAGGAAAACGAAAGGCTACAACTTGAAGCCCTTGACTGGCTCGAGGAAAAAAGAAAGGAAGCAGAACTCATGGTGGCTGCATATCAGAGAAGGGTGGCTAGGCATTTCAATTCAAAAGCCAGACACAAGGCTTTCGAAATTGGAGACCTTGTGCTGAAGAAAGTAATGACCGAAACCGGGGTTTTTGGACCAAATTGGGAAGGGCCCTATGCTATAAACCAAAAACTTAGGGATGGTACTTTCAAATTGACCACCACAGATAGAGTCTAGATTCCTCAAGCTTGGAATAGCAAACACATTCGTCATTATTTTCTATAATGCATTGTTCAAATCTATTGTAAGCTGTGAATATTTGCAAAAAACTCCGCATTCAAGCTATGCACATAAAAAAAACATGAGTGAGAAACTCCATTTTCTTACACAGATCATATATTTACAAACTTCTGATAAAAGTTGACTTCTTTTATGTAGGCAAGCAAGAACAGTAATTCTCTGAAAGTCCAACCATAGTTGGAGACTTCCCAAGCATATCCTGATCTAAAAAATTCGAAAAACATTGAGTGTCGGGGCATCATTTAAACTAAACAATGATTGGGCGACAAATCAAAAATCTCAACCTTTCATCGCAAAAACACCAAATCCTCAGTAAGAATCTAGCAAAAAATTTGTGCCAAACTGCGGAAATAGTGCAAAGGTGGAAACAGCCAAATTTGTCCCACGGATAAAATATTGCCAGTCCCAAAAGAGGCACCTTGTAAGGTGCAGGAAGCGAGTCTTTCAAATCAAGCCAAAGGTCGATAGGATGAACAAGTGTCAACCTCCCAGGGTGAAGCATAAAGTCAGAAGGACTGACAAAACCTAGGTTAGAAGTACCAGTCCTAGTGCCGGAAGGACCAGAAATAACCAAAAAAATGGCTGGAAGGACCAACAGTCGGAAGGACCGACAAACCTAGGATTGGAAGCACCAATTCTAGTGATGGAAGGACCGGCAAACATACTGGAAGGACCAACACCAAATTTAACAGAAATTCTAGCTGAAAGTGGGTAACAGAAATCCTAGCCGAAAGGCGATAACAGAAATCCTAGCCAAAAAGGGGTATCTAATTCAGGTCTTGTTTGATTCCAGATAACCAAATCAAACAGAGCCAAAATTTGATTGAAATTCGAAACCCAAGTCCTCCCCTGGGGGAACGTACTCAAGACCAATCTCCAAAGGGCTTGGGTCACTGAGTCAATGAGATATGTGGTTGAATACATTTTAATAAAAACAACAAACACGTAGACATATGTACGAATGCATATTTAATCATAAAATCTATAACCCTTTTTTAAAGGACATGCATTCAAATCCAAATTCCAAAGGTCTTGGGTCACCGGGTCAGTAAATGTACGAATGAATGCGAGAATAATGGCTTAAAATCAATCAACTAAATTGAAACTCCAAAGAAGCTAATCACTTCCAATCTAGTAAAACTGTAACAAGCAACTATAATATCAAAAGGCAAGTCAGCGGCGTTAAAATCACACATCATAAAACGCGATACAAATGCACGATCGACTAAAGAAATTATAATGCAAGGTACAAATAGAAAGTGCTACCAAGCAGGGTGAAAGACCACGGTACAAAAAGCAAGAGCATAGTCTTGTACTAGCAAAACAGAGCACAGAGGCA
This sequence comes from Allium sativum, assembly GCA_030737875.1. Lineage (NCBI taxonomy): Eukaryota > Viridiplantae > Streptophyta > Magnoliopsida > Asparagales > Amaryllidaceae > Allium > Allium sativum. Next base: position 539,544,382 of record CM060926.1, read on the forward strand.
TCACAACAAACCATTCGCAAGGCCACCAAAACACTAAAATATGCACAAGTCGCGACACAGACCAGCATAAAGTTAAATGCAAGGATCGACACTCGCTTATACAACCGATCTAAAAGAATAGTTTGTAGAATAAACAACCAAAGGCACAATAGAGAATCTACAAATCCATGTTCTTCTTGGGCCTGCCAAGCTTCCTCTTAACCTGGGTAGAGCAGGATGGAAGTTCATCAACACACTTTGAAACTACCAACTAAACATCTCCCAAAGCAAAAGAAGCAACCATGCTATCTTTGGATCTAAGGGCCTAAATTAACTTTGTTTTTGTGATAACCCCAAACTCCCACGGGATGAAAGTGAGGGATAATCATTTGGAATACAACATAAATATAACAATACAGATCACAGATACAACATAGCATAGGAAAACTATAGAATAACAACATCATAGCAGCGGAATATGAGTGTCATCAACCACAGAATCCCACAGAGTTTTAAATTATTACATCAAATTTTTAGCAAAGGAAATATGTTCCAACTTCAAACTAGAACAACTGAAAATAAAATAAGTCTGTATGACTGAAGATAAATGTAACAAAAGATAAATGATAGATAGTCTTCATGGTCCAACATAAGCACCTCCAAATAAGCAACACCAAGAGAGCTCCAAAGACAGCAACTCCAAAGAAAGCCAAACCTGTTACTTGGCTGCCCGTGCGGAAAAGAGGGCACCCGAGTTTGCAAAGGTGAAAACAAACTACAGGTCAGTCATGGGACTGGTGTGAGAATTCTTAACTAATTTAACTACTAGTAATAAGGCAAATCCAAGGACCATGCTGCTAACGTGGAACGGGTTTACCCCAATGGATTGCCGTGCATAATTTAAAGTGATAGAACAAACAATAAGTGAATCGTAAAACAACGCTATGCTTTTGAGAAAAATGGAATCACCATAAGACCCAAGTCCCATCACACAATGCAACACAAACCAGAGGATAGGGTTTTACCTTATTGTGATTAAACATGCTGAATACGGTAAATACGAATATAATTTTATTATTAGTGTATATATATAAAAAAACATTTCAAAATAAATGTATCAATCCTAGGGAGCATAGCTACCATATACTATGCCTCCGTACTAGTAATACAATCAAATTCGTAGGGTCTTATTTGGAATTTGGTTTCCATCAGGAGTCAAGTCTAGGGAGGAGATCCTTACCGATTCGAGACTCTCTAGCTAATGTCTCAGGATCCCCCGCAGTGAACCCTTGGATAGCTGCAAGGCCGGTCCACACATACATCTTCGTGGATTAGTTATTCCTGAACACACGTTTCCCGATCCTGTAGGACCTATCATCTGAGGCGCCTCATTCCATCATCCACATAAGTAAAATATCAGCCAGTTTAAGCACTGACACTACTTCTAACTAGAAAGAAACGTGCTGCTCTCCCTGCGTTCCCTTCTCCCGTTTTAGACTCCACCGGTTTGTGAGGTTCATGAAGCTACGAAATACACAAAGCTATGCTTATCCAAGCTGTGCTTTGATCATCTCCACAAGGTTTTGCTTTTCAACAAGATACCTTGATTATTGCATCTTAGTATGCCACACTATCACTCCATATCGCACTACCAATCCTCCGTTGAAGTATATGAAAGGGTGTTAAGCAAGAGAATAAATTCTCCGCCACCAAACATTCATACATTCGACAGAAAATTAATAATATGATATTTAATGGAGTACGATGTCAGACACACAATCCATTTATTAGCTTATGCTCTGGGTCTGAGCGAAAACCAAACCCGTGAAATCAACATGTTCGTTTGGGCAATGACCATGACCCTTGATTTGGGAGCAAATCAAATAAGAGCCTCGATCGTTGTCCTCTCGATGGAAGATTCACGATCTTCATATGTCGTCTTCATACTTCAATTCTTAGCGTCGTTTGATTATTTGGATTGAGAGAAACTCGGACTTTCCAAATAATTCTCGTATATATATACATATTTAAAATCCTTCCTATTCGTTAATATTATTTTATAATGATTACTTCCTATTTTAATTATTTAAAATAATTAAATTTAATACAACAACGCCTTGAGTCAATGGGCGACTTATGGCGCTGCTTTCAACCAATTTTGATTTTCACATTTCTCAAAATCTAACCGTTGGATCTTAACGTAATATATATCATGAAACAAAAGATACGGTAGAACTAGGACAGTTATTGTATAAGGTCTACCCTATGTTAGATGCAGAGGCGTATAATAGATCGATATGAACATCATGAGCTGTTTGGAAAGATTTTTCCAAGACGGGTCCTAATGGTTTAATTTCAAGGAAATCTGACGGTCGGATCTTCTCGTATAGTCGTTTAAAGGTACGATTTCAAAACGCGAACTACCGCGCTCGATTCGATTAATTATAATTATATATATATATATATATATATATATATATATAATCATTCAACCATCATATCGTCGTTCGATTTATCAACGAGCTAAACGGCTACTGACCTTCGTTCAATTTTAATTCATTTAGAAATGTAAATCTCATCCTTTATTCTTTTATTTACATTTAAAGATGTAAATTTCATTCTTATTCTTAATTTACATATAAAAATGTAAATCTAATTCCAATGCAAGTTCCTACTTTATTTATACATATAAAAATGTAAATTCCATTATCATGCAAATTCCTACTTTATTTTACATTATAAAAATGTAATTTCCATCATCATGCAAATTCCTACTTTATTTTACATTATAAAAATGTAATTTCCATTATCATGCAAATTCCTACTTTATATCACATGTTAATCCTACTTTATATTACATTATAAAAAAAATGTAAATTTTAATTTATCGCAAAATCCTACTTGTTATTTACATATAAAAATGTAGTTTAAAATTTACAGCAAAATCCTACTTGTTATTTACATATAAAAATGTAGTTTTAAATTCACTGCAAAATCCTACTTGTTATTTACATACAAAAATGTAGTTTTTTTTTACTACATGCAAAACCTTAACTTTAATTACATATGAAAAATGTAATTTTAATCTCCATGCAAATTCTCATTCTTATTTACATTATAAAACTGTAATTTTAAATTACAATGCAAAATCTACTTTTTGTTTACATCATAAAAATGTAATTTTTCTATACTATGCTAATTCTCATTTTTTTTACACATATAAAAATGTAAATTTTCTTTACTATGCTAACTCTCATTCCAATTTACATTATAAAAATGTAAACTTTTTTTACTATGTAAATCCTACTTCCTCATTACATAATAAAATGAAAATTTTATTTACAATGCAAGTTCCTACTTTTGTTTACATATAAACATGTAAATTTTATTTACATCGTAAAATCTCATTCTTTATTACATACGAAGATGTAATATTTTTTTTTATTTCATCGCCAAATGCATCTCATAGTTTCCAATGAAAATGTAATTTTTATTTCATCGCCAAATGCATCTCATAGTTTCCAATGAAAATGTAATTTTTATTTCATCGCCAAATGCATCTCATAGCTTCAGATTAAAATGTAATTTTTATTTCATCGCCAAATGCATCTCATAGTTTCAAATAAAAATGTAATTTTTATTTCATAGCCAAATGCATCTCATAGTTTCAAATAAAAATGTAATTTTTATTTCATCGCCAAATGCATCTCATAGTTTCAAATAAAAATGTAATTTTTATTTCATCAAAACGATGTTCAAAGGTGATCCTTTATTTTGAAAAAAACGACTCTAAAAATCTAATCGTTTTAATATGAACAAAAATTCTCCAATGATATTACTAAACAAAGAGGGTGAATGTTGTTTACCATTTCTAATTTACACAACTGTGAATTTTGAATGCAACGATTAAGGAACCAAACGTATGTATATGTATATATAAATCTCAAAAAAAAAAAAGATTTTGTTCGCATTAACAAATCTACAATAATAGGGCTGAAACAAGAGAAAAATAACAACCCAACATCAGATCTAAATGATTGATCTGGAATCATACATGCATGTAAACCATCATTCATAATATTAGCATATTTCATATTTACTTCCTTCTCTATAACGATTAATAATTTAATTTAACCAATTATTTAAAATAGAATCTCACATCTAACACTTAAATTTTCAAATCTATTATCATAATATCACAAACTATTCAGATCCATAACTCATAATAACATCCATCGCAGATCCATTTATATTTTCCATTCAAACTTCACATAACGCAAGAATAATAATTAAATTAATTAAATTTAATTAAAAATAAATTACCACCTTGCTTGGATCTAAAATGAAGGTTCAAACTCGATCAGATCTCGTGTTCAAAGTCACGGCGGTTTCAGATCTGAAAGATTTTAATTTGAAGTTCATATATATAAATTAGAAATCAACTTTTTACAATTGTTACAACGACATTTAAAAGCATCGCAAATGTGAAATTGAAATTTACCTTGAATTTCAGAAAGTTCAAAACTTTGAATTCGATTTTTGGGAGATGTAGTTGATGGTTTCAGGTGAGGTTTGTTGGAGATTGGATAGGGGTAGGGGCGCACACACGCCTGGGAGGCGGTGGACTTCGGCGCTACGGTGGCGGCGCGGTGGGGCAAAATGCGGCGCGGGTTGGGGCTCGAAATTCGAGAGCCACAGGCCACGATGGGAGATGATTCTTGTCGGAGATGGAAGATGTAATGTCCCGCATTTTTATCGGTTTATATTTGAATATTTAAATCAGTTTAAATATTGAATTCTTAATATAAGTAGATTTAAATATTAATTAAAACGAAGTTGAACGTATAAAAATATATAGTCAATATAATCGAGCTCATAACGACGTTGCAGTTCGTAATTTAACATTCTGAACTTCAACTGAGTGTACATGACCCGTTATAAGTCGGATTTCTGCGAAACAAGAAACGTTGGGATCTGTTGAACTGTATTTTTCTAATGGAAGTGAAAACCAAGATTTCGTGTTACATATTGTGAGTTATGTCCAAATCAAATATTCAAATAGTCGTTGTAGAATCGCTTATCGACCATAACGGTTTATTCGATATAACTGGACATCGGATTCAAATTAGGATAAGGTTCTTTTGAGACGTAGTGATAACTTAATTTTTAGAATTTTACTGAAATTTTTAATTAATTAAATACGCAACTTTTTATTTGGAGTATTTTGCACCCTATATCAATATTTTGGGGTTTCACAATATGAGTTAACCTACCGATATTATTATATTTTTAGGATCGTGGCACCTCACTGGACATGACCGTATTTTTAATTCTGTCTATCGCGACTTGTACGTGAACAAGACAGTGTGTGAACGAGGTACCATCCACTATGTTTCATTTCACATTTTTCCGCAGTGCCCTCTTTCCATTTGAATGCGACCAAGCCTTCCTTGAGTACACCCTATACATTTTGTTCTTGTTTAGACCTCAAATCTCACATAAATATTAAAACAAATGCACCTGTCCTCCTGGTATCACAATCAGTACATCACGTAGGCTAAATAAAAGGGCAGACCTACATATTACCCTATTACGTAACATATAAGAAAAGAGAAATGAAAGTCCGCAGGCCTAATCTAGTACACTACATACCCAAGCAATTAAATCACCAGCTACTTTATGAACCAAATTGTCGAGCAGTCCCCTAGTTTCTGTCTACCTAAGTGATGCTCAAACATGACAACATGATCTAAATATATGCCGCAGACCTAAGGATTTTGAACAGACCTAAGATATTGTATACGGTATGTATATTCATATTACGGCAGTCCAACGCTGGAGCCTTAATGAGATGTCTTCTCCCCTGTCTGTTCATATAGCAACACCACATGCTACATTTGTACCAAGCTAAGAAGAAGTATACAGCCTAATCTATATGCTAATCCTTGGCCTCCAAGCTTTGTGATACTATAAATATCAAGCGATCAAAACCTGAAGCTTGTGAATGGCAAATAATAATAATAAATAAAAATATGATAATGGAAACCGCTAAAGACGCGATCTGTGATGGACGTGGGGAGTATCTGGGATCAACGAGAATACATGAGGCGTGGGTGAGTATTAGCTGGAGGTGGGATGCATGATAGAAGAAAGTACTATATTCACGTGTGGGTCAACTGGAGTTTTGGGTCGTGTTGAGGCATGCTCGAACTCGTATGGAAGGAGGCTTCAGATGTGAGCTGCAGTGGGATCAACAAAGTGGCGCAGGAGAGGTTGTGAGTAGCTTGCGTGAACAGTATAGCGGGGGAAGTTGGGACCGCCGAGTGTGGGGATGGTTTCGTAGTATGAAGAAAAAGAAGAGCCGTATAACTAGGTTAAAACTGTAAAGCTAGAACGTGGTTCAAGGGATTAAACATAGGAGTATGCGGTCACGTTGAAAATGAGGAAATTGCTAATGCTATTAGTGGAGTTGGTTTTATGGGTTGAAGGAGTTTAATTATTTCGTGAGAAAGTATCAGTATGGATGGAATGATTGAGGAAGTGTAGATTTATGTTATCTGGGACTGTAGCATGAGGGGGTTTCATGGAGATTGCGGACATGTCTTGTGAAGAACAAAATGAATTGAAGCGGTTTGTAACGTTGGAGCATAACAAGGAAAGGAAGGGAAGTCGATCGCAAATTCTTTTCATGGGACAAGCTGCCGAAGTAATGAACTGAGGCTTGGCGAAGTCTGTTGTAAACAATGGCGGTATTGTTGGTCGGAAGTGTTTGGATCAAGGAAGTAATCGTGACTGCTATTGGCAGTTGAAACTGGGGTTTCTGTGCACAAAGTGATAACGTCCTTGCAACGTGAAGACACGACCGAAGTGGGGGACTGTGTATGGCGATCGAGTGCCATGAGCGGGTGACGGTGTGATTCAGTTTTGAAAAGAAGCGTAAGCGGGCTTGAACGTGCGATACTGGACTGACGCAAATCGTTATTTAACGGTTAACGCGCCAAGGTGAGTAAATTCACTAACTTTGTTTTATTTAAAATATTTTATTTATATTTTAAATAATTGTTGAATGTTGTGTGATGGTTGTTTAGACAGATTATGGTTAAATTGGTTGAAATATTATATATCGTTGCATATGTACCCATCACCGGTTGGATATTGATTCCATCAGTATGGAATCAGTGATAATTGTTTGACTAACATTTGTGGATGCGGAAACCGGTAGGAGGAATTCAACCGGATTCTTCAATAATTATATGTACTGTTTATGCACCGTTTGAACTGTGTTGAATGGAAGTTCAACGTTATGTTGATTTAGTAAATAAACGATATTGATTTAGAAAGTGGCAACAGTCGACCATAAACACATCGTTTTGTTAAGAAATGGGTTGACTGTCAAGCAAACCAACGAAGTTCAATTATAAAAATTATATCTTTATAATTGAAGCAAAATTATAAATTATAATAGAAGTTCTATTATAAACTGGTATTTTTAATACCGTGAGTTAGATATAAATTGATTCGAGTTTAAATAGGAAGAATCGATTATTTATTATTTCTAAATAACAGAAATTGAATCTTGATTAAACAAGGAGGCGATGACTTGTTTTAAGTATATCAAAAAAAAGTAGTCGATTTTAAAGATGCTTATGAAATAAAGTATAATTCTATGTTTGGAGTATGATCGTATTTGAAATAAGGGTAGTAAAACGAGTCTAGATTCCTATTGCGAAATGATATTTTAATAAAAGTGAATAGTGGTCAGAAAGTAAACATTTTATAAGTAGATATTTCTATTTGTGTTAAACTAAATTGATCTGATTAACGAGAAGTTTAGAAATGGAGTTTTGAAATGTTTTTCCAACATTAATAATGTGTATTTTCTAAAAGTACAGAAAATAAGGAAGGTAAGGAAGATGGAAATGTTCCAGATATTAAATAAAGGTATATCTTCTAGAATGTGGGTGAACAAGTGCTATAATATTTGGAAATGGGTTTTTCAAAGAAGTATGAGGTTAAAAAGTTTTGGAAATATCTAGAAAAATATGAATAATGAAATATTAGGAAGTGCCGAGATTGTGAAATGGTTTGATGGATGTTTATTTTCAAAACACCGACTATCAAAGATTTTTGTAACGAAAAGAGATATCAAGATTTTTGTAACGAAAAGAGATATCAAGATTTTTGTAACGAAAAGAGATATCAAGATTTTTGTAATGAAAAGAGATGTCAAGAATTTGTAACGGAAAGAGGTGTTGAGATTAATTATAAAGTGGAATATAGTAGCATATTGCAAGTCTCAGAACTATAGCAGTAAAGTAACGCTGTTGACTAGGCTTAAGCGTGACTGTTATGTCAAGGTTAGTTATAAAAGGGTATAGCAGCGTATAGCAAATTTGAACTGTAACGATAAATGAAACGCTGTTAACCAAACTTAAGCGTGATGTTGATATACAGTAGCATTTCCTAGGGAAGGAAAACAGCTTGTTTGAAATTCACTTATTCAAAAGTAATAAGTAATGACGTTTGTCCAAAGAAATGTAAGAACGAATGTTAAATAAAAAGTGCCTGTGATTTGTGTGATATTGGTTGTACATTGAATCGATGTTGTTTTTACTTCGATAGTTAAACAACCAACTATCGAAGTGTTTTGACCATCGTTGTCTATACGGGGGGACCGGTTGGATATACTATCTGAAACCACTCCGTATAGGCATAAGCGCTGCAAATTATGCTGAAGAAAATTGAAGACGGAGTGAAGTGCAAGGGTCGTCCTGTTCAGAATGGTGCTTTCTGTTTGTCCAGACCCAGGACAACTTGTATGGATGAATGCCTGACAGCGTATTCTTAGAAGATCACCTAAGACGTTCTTTTCAAGATATTACGTCTGGTGGCGGAGAAATTCGTTTCTCTTGGCTTTTATACCCGTAATATTTTGGGAAGATCAACTAGTGATTTGACGGGTTTGACGATGTGGCATTCAAAGTGTATGGTGGCCAGATGTTCTAAAAGGTAGGCGTAGCCTCAAGCTTCACAACCGGGAAATGACAAAAATCGGGCAGGTAGCATGGCTATGTGGGTCGCTCCCATTAGGGTGTATAATCACCTATCTAGAGAAATTCCTTTTGTTTCTAAATCTATCGATTCTGCCCATTCGGGAACGGTGGTTTGAGTCCAACCATTGGTGATATACATTCGATACACTCAAGCGAAATGAGTGGTCGGTCATGTGTGGGCCGGGTTGCAAGACGTTCTTGTTGAACCCAGGTGTATTCGCCTCTAGAGATACATCATCGGAAGGTGGTCCCATACCTTGTCATAGTTGGAATCCAATCTCCAATAAGCGCCCTGCGGGTTTTGATTTTATACTATGTATGTAGAGCGTGAGATGCAAGCGTTCTACTATTTGGTTATTTATTTGATTAGACATTATTATAATATCACTGGATTTTGATATCAAAAATATTTTGGGTTATAGTAAGGTAAAAGCCGTCCATGTTTATGTGTGGATTGGTCTTACTATTATCCTTTTTGTTTCAAAAAGGATTTTCAAAGTTAAACCGTATGGTTGGAGTTTACTCACACCAGTCCCATGACTGACCCAGAGTTTATTTTGTTTTGTTTTTCCTAAACTCTTGGGTGCCCAAATTTGTACGGGCAGTCAAGTGTTTCAGGCTTTACAGATACACTTGGAGGAGTTTGAAGCAGGAGGCTTCACCGTCAGTTATATAGAGTTATTTCCGCTGTATCAAATGTTATGTTGTACTCTGATGATGGTAAGTATATATGTACAAACCAGATTTGTATTCCAAAGTTATGTTATATAATATATTTTATTCGTTCTGTTCTGAGATTCGTGTTTACTCTGATTCTGCTCAGTTGTGTTCTTCTTCTTCTTCTATTCTATTAGTTCTATCTTTTCTATCTCACCCTCTAATTTCTTTCTATTAATGATCCGGTATTTTCGATGTCTGAACAGTTGACGCTGGGTTTTGTGTCGATTTTCGAAGTCGAAAATCCCGGGGTCGTTACAGAAGAGGAAGAGAAGAGCTTGAAAAAAGTCCAAAAGGGCCTATGCTAATTCTCCATGGATTTGGAGAAAAAGAAGAGAGAAGTTTAGAAGGGAAGGCGACTATGGGTTTCAGCGAATCGGGAAGGAGTAATGTGCATTGGCTATTTATAATATAATATTAGTGTTATTTTATTATTAATTTATTTAATTCAAAAAATACCCAATTTCAGAACAACTCCAAATTCAACCCAACGACTATCGAACAATAGGTTTTGACATCTTCTGAATGCAATGGCGATAGTGCCGAAGTCCAGTTCTGAAGTTTACAGTATGTTTCTTTTAATTTCAAAATAATCTTTAATATTTAATTCAAACGTACTTTCTAATTTTACCGAGGTCACAGACGAACTTAGAAAAATCCAGAAAAATTATTTCTGGCTTTCTTATGAAGATATGGTCCTAACAAAATTAATTTCGTCGAATTCTGAGACTGTTTGAAAAATGGCCATTTTCTGGTCGATCCATTTTAACTATAATTGACCAAAACACAATTTCCTTTGCCACGCTCACATATTAACTTCAAAAATCATGAAATTTGAAATCTAGCAATAATTTGACATTCCGGATCCAACAAAAGTTGTTTCGTCGAATTCCGTGGTCGTATGCAAAATGTCTATTTTTAAGGGCGATATAATTTCTATAGCGACCTTTCTGAAAATTCATTCGGCCATAACTTTTGATTCCCGCTATGAAACTTCAATTTTTCAGATTCGTTAGAAAGATATTTATTAACAGATTTAAATATTTTTGGTTTTAGCAAAATCCAATTTATCCTGCATCCTGTACAGTCAATCAAAGTTCAGCTTTGACTTTTCAAATTACCGTGCTATTTCTAATTCCTTTTATAATTAAATTAAATATATTCATAATAAATTCAATTAAAATAGATTGCTAGTTGTTTTTATTTAAAATAATTTATTAATCACCCTTAAAATCTCTAAAATGAAAATTTTAAATTGGCCCCAAATTCTGGGTTGTTACAATCTTCCCCGCTTAAGAACTTTTCGTCCTCGAAAAGGAAAAGAAGGAAAATAGAAGAGCAGGAACCAACACAGAGAATGCTAAAATGATTAAGCGTACCTCAAAGAAAAATTTAATCGGAGATATCCACTCTGCATTTGGGATAGGCCTGCTTGATACTCTCCTCAGTTTCCCAAGTGCAGTCTCTAGGATCACCGCTCCATTGCACCTTGACTAGGTTAATACTTTTATTTCTCAGCTTTCTAGTCTCTTTGCCAATAATTTTCACCGGTTCTCTTCTCACTGCCAGGCTTGGGGTAATCTCCAAATCTTGTTGTGCAGCTTCCTCCACAACCAGATCCGAATCATGGACATGCCTTCGAAGTTGAGATACATGGAATACATCGTGCACTCCAGGCAACCAGTCGGGCATCTGAATTCTGTAAGCTAGAGTACCAATCTTCCTAAGAATAGGAAAGGGACCAATGAATTTAAGTGCTAATTTTCCTGTCTTTCCAAAACAGATTACACCTCGCATCGGAGCAACTTTCAAATAGACATAGTCACTCACATCAAAAGCCAATTCTCTTCTTCTTACTTCTGCATAGCTCTTTTGTCTACTTTGGGCGGCCAATAATCGCTCTTTAATGAAATCGACTTTGTTTGAAGCCTCTCGGACCATGTTTGGGCCCAATACAAGCCGATTTCCTTTTTCAACCCAACACGCTAGCGATCTACATGGCCTACCATATAAGGCTTCAAATGGAGACATTTTCAAACTTACTTGATAGCTAATATTATAAGAGAATTCAACTAAGTGTGAAACGACCCGCAAATCCGTGCTATCTGAGTTGACTAAATACACCACACGTCCAACCCAAATAACACAGAAATACGAACCATTAATAGAAAGAAGTTAGAAGATGAGAAATAGGAAGAAAGAAATATTAGAATAGGAGAAAAACGAAGATCACAACTCACAGCGGAACGAATAAAATATATTATATAACATAAGCTTTGAAATACAAATCTGTTTTGTACATATATACATACCATCATCAGAGTACACATAACATTTGATTCAGCGGAAGTAACCCTAAATAACTAACGTTGAAGCCTCCAGCTTCAAGCTCCTCCAAGTGTATCTGTAAAAGCCTGAAACACTTGACTGCCCGTACAAATTTGGGCACCCAAGAGTTTAGGAAAAACAAAACAAAACAAACTCTGGAGCAGTCATGGGACTGGTGTGAGTAAACTCCAACCACTTGTTTAACTTTCAAAACTCTTTTCGGAAGAAAAGATAATAGTAAGACCAGCCCACACATAAACATGGACGGCTTTTACCTTACTATAACCCAAAACACTTTGATATCAAATCCAGTGATATTATAGTAATGTCTACATCAAATAAATAACCAAATAGCAGAACGCTTGCATCTCACGCTCCACATATATAGTATAAAAATCAAAAACCGCATGGCGCTTATTGGAGATTGGATTTTCAACATGACAAGGTATGGAACCACCTTCCGACTGTGTATCTCTAGAGAGGAATACACTGGGTTCAACAAGAACATCTTGTAACCCGACCCACACATGACCGACCACTCATTTCGCTTGAGTGTATCGAATGTATATCACCAACGGTTGGGATCAGCAATCGTCTCCCGAACTGGGACAGCATCGAATAGAATAAGAAATTAAATGAACCTCTAGATAGGTGATTATACATCCTAATGGGTGCGACCCACATAGCCATGCTGCCTGCCCGATTTTTGCCCTTTCCCGGTTGTTGAGGCCTGAGGCTACGAATACTTACCATTCATTGATAGCACAATTACTTTGAATGCCACATTGTCAGATCCGTTAATCACTAGTTGAGTTTGCACAAATATTCTGGATATTATGCTAAGGGATAAATCCGTTGCAACCATATACATTCATACAGACCAACCCAATTGATCATTGGAAATACTCTGTCAGACATTCGTCCATTTACGTTCGTTCTGGGATTGAACGAAACCGAAGGCACCATTTCTATAAATAGAAAAGCCCTTGCACTTTTACTCCGTCTTCAATATATTCAGCATACTTGGTTCGCAACGCTAATGCCGATACGGAGTGGTTCTTCGGATAATAATCCAACCGGTCTCTCCATATTGACAACGATGGTCAAAACTTCGATAGTCTGTGTTTTAACTATCGAATAAAAACAAGTGTTCATCCAAACATATCAAACAAATCACTGGGCTCTTTAATTAATGTTTCATTAATTAAATCTCTTCTCCATTTCCTTATCAATATTTGTTAACCAAATATTTTCAATAATCATCTCGGCCCTTTATGCCATTTGGAAAGCATTTCCCAATATCAACTTCTTTTATTTTCTATATATTAGAAAATGTCTCTATTTGCAATTGAAAACAATTACAATCACTTATCTCTATTCCGACTATTTTAATTATACTGGAAATATTTACTTGTTATATTCCCAAAATTCCATCACTTGGGTTTAAAACGAATGTTGTGTAAAACATTGTTACAACAACCCAAAATATTTTGTTCAACTAACTCTTTTTCAAACACTTCTCTTCGAGACTGGATCTTGCTATTTATCCATTAAAAATGAAATCAATCAAGTTGGGGTAAAATTACCTCTCAGACCTTAACTGAAAACATTCTCAACTTCAAAACGGCAAAACCACTTACCTCGAATAAACACACTACACAATCCAATGGTTCATTTTTAAAACAGGTATAAAGTTCGCTTTCTATTTTTAATTTATAGATTTCCCTTTTTGTTTACAATATTCGATTTTTATATTCACTTACCTATCGAATTCTATACGTCGATACAATGATTTCTAACTATTAAAATATCTTAAAAATATTCTAACTCCTTAAATTTTCGGAAAAATTCGCCATAACCTCCCCTGTATCGGGAACATCGGGAAATTTCAAATAGCTTTCCCGGTCCTTCTTATTTCAAAAAGAAAAAGAAAAAGCCAAGCGGCTTGCCGATACGGCGCATAAAATCTCATATATGAATTAAACATGTACCTTTTTGTCGAGCACATAAATTTAAATCTTCATATACTTCATCCCATACCTGTCTAACACCTGTTCACCTGTTTCTAATTCAATTCAACTCAATCCATTCGTTTGAATTCAAATTTGAATCGTTTGAATTCAGTTTCGCTCAATTATTCTTTAATTAGCCTTTTGCCTATTTCACTTCTTTGTTTGAACATAACATGTTCAAACAAAATATTTAATTAGCTTATATCCAAATTGAATTTCAAGTTTCCAATTCTAGCTTCCCTTTCGATTTCGAATATAAATTTTCAAATCGAATTTACTTATTCAAACCCCCAATATCCCTTCGAGAACTCATTAACTAATTTCTATTCAATTTAGTTAATTCTATTCAATGAATCAAAATCTAGTTTATGTTTCAAAAATCATATTCATTTACACAACTTGAATTCGCATATATTTTACAACTCAACTCTGAAATTTTCTAAATAGCAAAATTTGGATTTCTTTCTGCTTAAAACCCTTTTATAACATTAAATAAACCATTATGGTTTTAAAACGATTTTGGCGCTGCTTTTTCTGAAAATTTGATTTTGATATAACTCAAAATATGTACGACGAAATCCAGATTTTTCTCCTTCATTAGAAAACTATTATCAAATCGGTCCTGACGTTTCTTGTTTCGAAGAATTCCAACTTCAATTGCGTTCTGTATACTCAATTGAAGTTCGAATTGCCAATTTACGAACTGCAGCGCTGCGGCGAGTTCGTTTTAATTATATATATATAAACTTTGTTTAAATAAAATTCGACTCCCTTTCTGATATATCTATATCATATATTCAAATCCATAATTTAAATTCCATTTGAATTCTATATTCAAATCTATTTTCATTTCAAATCCCATATTAAACTCCACTTTGAATTCAAATGCCATATTTAATTTTCTCTTGAATTCAAATTCAATATTTATATCTCTTTGGATTCAAATTCTATTTTGTATCTCTTGGATTCCAATTCGGGATTTAAACTCCATTTTCAAATCCGTTTGCAATTCCTAAATTTAAAGTCTATTTGAATCCTCGAATATCCCAACTCCATTTTAATTCTATTTGAAATTCAAATATTCAAACTCCATTTAAATTCTATCTAAATGTTTTCAAATTCCAATTTCTCTTATTTGAAATTCCCAATATTTCAAATTACATTTTCTTTTATTTGAAATTCCATTTTTGAATTTCCTTTATTCCAATCCCATTTGAATTCCTTTGAATTCAAATTCTATTTCAATTCCCTTGAATTCAAATTCTATTTCAAAACTATTTGGATTTCCTATTTTGAAATCCTATTTCAATTCTACCTTGAAATCCTATTTTCAAAGTTTATTTCAAATTCTATTTTGAAATCTCATATTCAAATTTCTACTTGAATTTCTATATTCAATTCCATGTTCAAATTCAATACTTGAATTTCTATTTCAAATCTCTATTCAAATTTCATATTTAAATTCCATTTCAAATCTCTATCCAAATTTCATATTTGAATTCCAATTCAAATCTCTATTCAAATTTCATATTTCAATTCTTCTTTGAAATTCTATATTTCAAATTCTATTCAATTCTTCTTTGAAATTCTATATTTCAAATTCTATTTCTATTTGAATTCTTATATCCAATTTCTTTAGACAAGTCTCGACTTCAATTCCTTTTGAAATCGATATTTCTATTTTTCTTTGAAGATAGATTTCCCATTCCAATTTCACACTTGTATTTCTATTTCTGAATTATCAAAGGATAATTCTTTTCACTTTATTTATAACTTCGTTATAAAAGAACTATTTATAAACTTCGTTTATAAAGAAACTACTTGTTTTATTTTTCAAAAACAAGTTTATATTTTTATTTCCATTAAAAATTCAAATTCTATTTAAAAATAAAATTTTCCCTTTTTAAATCTCCACTATCCTTTCATGATATTTTAAAAATCATTACTTAAGCCCAGTGATATTTAAACACACAAAGCAACGAATTATTTATTTCTCCAACACCTCATATATAAAAATATATATACAAACAAATAAACAAACATATAATATATTTTTGAGGAATCCAGTTGGATTCCTCCAACCTGTTTTCCTGCATCCACAGATGTTAGCACATAAATAATACCCATTCTGCTTCGTGGCAGAATATCGCGGTATAGAAGGTCATCCACTATCATAGCGTGGGGCGTATAGGGTAATCATCCGCTATGAAACTGCGGGCATCCGCTAATGAGACTGCGGGAATCCAACCAATCAATCAACCCAATATATATATATAGCCTAAATAACTAATATATATAAAACAACCATAAAACATTCACACAAGCAACAGACAATTATTTTTAATGAAATAAAAATAATTCTAAAGGTGAGTGAGATTTACTCACTAGATTTATTTGCGACTTGTACCCATTTAGAATTTCTATTCATCGATTTCCGAGTCTTCGACTTCACACGAATGATTCCAATAAATTTCATTCATCGAAAACTGTTATCCTATGACAAGGTTATAACTACTTTGAGTTTAAATGTTTTTAAACTGATCATTAACTAAATTAAATTATAAATTAATTACCTTAATCTCTTTGTCTTAATCCAAATTTTGCCCGGTCAGCAAACCATCACGCTCCCCGCCTCACATTCCCAACAGAACATCCCTAACTCACTTCTGCCAGGAACTACATCTCGCTTCCAGTGTGCATTCCAACTTCCTACAGTGCTTAATCTTCCCCAGTTAATCACTCAGCACTGCCCAGTAAAAAGAAGGTGGCCGAATCACCATATTTACCTTCCCTTAAATCACACACACGAACTAGAAAGCCCAGGGGAGTTGCGAGTTTGAATACCCCACTTGAACTCATCCAACTTGCGTCCTTCCTACTGTCGCGCCCATTTCAATCCTCATCACAACATCTCCAGTTCGCACCTCCTAAAAACACCACGCTTCCCTTATGGCAACGCCAACATCGCTCCAGCGTCCAAGTCGAGCATCAGGGAACCGACGATTTCAATTTCGATCCCCATTTCTAAACCCTAAATCGCGAGCTCCATTCTGTTGTCGGCTTCAGGGATCGAACATAGTATTTGATTTTTAAATCGATTTTTGTAAGATCGAACTCACGGTTTGGGATTTTAGGCTACTTCGATTTGAGTTGAACTGAAGCCGGTTCTTGCAAATGAAAAGAAGGGGAAGGTTGCGGTTTTATAGAAGGAGGAGGGAGACAGGAGGTACACAGGCCATTAAAATCGTGTTTCCTTGATAACGAGAGCGGGAGACAGTTTTGTGGCTCGAGGGAACTAGGTTTCCGTAGGAAGTAAATTAGGTCGGCTGATAAAACATTTGATATGAATTTATTTAATTAGATAACTAAAATATCTTGCGGTACCCTTATTCGAAAATCAGACCCATTATTTTAACGCAACCATTGTTATTTCAACAGTTTAACACATTTGAACTAACCGAATATTTTTTATATTTAAATGTATATAGAATAATTATTTTAATTAGATATAAAATAATTTAAATTTATAAACAAATAAATTTCTCGATAATATATCATTACCATTATCGATTACATTCACATAGAATTTATATTTATTATCTGAACTGTTTTGATTCAATTCTAACTTCGAATTCAATATATCTCGTATTACGGTAATTAGATCTATAACTCAACATGAAAATCGATTTATATTATCAGCTCTATATTTAAATATTCAAAATAAACCGACCAAAAAATCTGGGTCGTTACATTCTTCCCCCCTTAAAATAATTTCGTCCTCGAAATTGCTAAGGTAGGAAAAATACTATAAACTCATTAACTTTTCATAACTCCATGTTGAAACTCACCTCCTCATATTTCAACAAATTTAATTCTACCAAAACTTTTGGTTTTCATTCATTTAATTTGAATGATCTACGATCAATCCATTTATATCCAATCTATGTTCTATTAAACTAATTCAAATTGATTCTAGTCAATTGATTCACCCTAAACCATTTAACTTGCTTAAGTTAAATTTTAATTCCAGAATCCAAATCCTAGGGTTTTCATTTCAAATCCTTCTGAAATCACATAAATATATATACATATATTTATTTCCATCTCAAATTCAAAACACTTGAATTCTTCCCAAAACAACTTGTTTTCTTTCAAACAAATTTCCAACAAAACTTTCTAAGGTAGCAATCCATCACTTAGACACTCGAAAATGAACACTGATGATGTTGCAATCATTATCAGAATTATTTTCCAGCTACTGAAGTGAGTTTAGTGCTTTAAAAATTTTAAAACCCACTCTAAAATGATTTTAAATCAAAAATCCTTCCAAACAAAGCTATATTATTTTAATATACTTTGAAAAATAAATTTCAACTTCCCAGGATTTTGAATTCTTAATTCCGGTTTGAATTTTATTCTAATTTATCTCATTTGTATATATAATTTCTATACAAATTCTATTTTTGGTTATAAATAACCATTCCAATTTTATAATCTCATTGATTATAATCCTAACAATCAACACATCCATATATTATAGTAGTTTCAGAAAATTATTAGTTATATATCAAAATAGAATTTTGGGTAAAATAATTTCATTTACCCACTTTAAAATAATACTGTGTCGAATTTCTCTGTTCAAGTGTTTAGAAATCCCTATCGACTTCGTGGCGTCCCACTATTCGACCAGAATTCATAAACCACTCAACAGACTAGCCAACACAATATAAAACAACTTTTATATAAATTTACAAATACGCTCTCTCGTATATATACGCTCAACTCATTCTAGGGTACTACTGACCCTATCTCTAATGAGCACATTTCCACCAAAGCCTAGGTATTCGCTCAACCTAAGCTCTGATACCAACTGAAACGACCCGCAAATCCGTGCTATCTGAGTTGACTAAATACACCACACGTCCAACCCAAATAACATAGAAATACGAACCATTAATAGAAAGAAGTTAGAAGATGAGAAATAGGAAGAAAGAAATATTAGAATAGGAGAAAAACGAAGATCACAAATCACAGCGGAACGAATAAAATATATTATATAACATAAGCTTTGAAATACAAATCTGTTTTGTACATATATACATACCATCATCAGAGTACACATAACATTTGATTCAGCGGAAGTAACTCTAAATAACTAACGTTGAAGCCTCCAGCTTCAAGCTCCTCCAAGTGTATCTGTAAAAGCCTGAAACACTTGACTGCCCGTACAAATTTGGGCACCCAAGAGTTTACGAAAAACAAAACAAAACAAACTCTGGGTCAGTCATGGGACTGGTGTGAGTAAACTCCAACCACTTGTTTAACTTTCAAAACTCTTTTCGGAAGAAAAGATAATAGTAAGACCAGCCCACACATAAACATGGACGGCTTTTACCTTACTATAACCCAAAACACTTTGATATCAAATCCAGTGATATTATAGTAATGCCTACATCAAATAAATAACCAAATAGCAGAACGCTTGCATCTCACGCTCCACATATATAGTATAAAAATCAAAAACCGCATGGCGCTTATTGGAGATTGGATTTTCAACATGACAAGGTATGGAACCACCTTCCGACTGTGTATCTCTAGAGAGGAATACACTGGGTTCAACAAGAACATCTTGTAACCCGGCCCACACATGACCGACCACTCATTTCGCTTGAGTGTATCGAATGTATATCACCAACGGTTGGGATCAGCAACCGTCTCCCGAACTGGGACAGCATCGAATAGAATAAGAAATTAAATGAACCTCTAGATAGGTGATTATACATCCTAATGGGTGCGACCCACATAGCCATGCTGCCTGCCCGATTTTTGCCCTTTCCCGGTTGTTGAGGCCTGAGGCTACGAATACTTACCATTCATTGATAGCACAATTACTTTGAATGCCACATTGTCAGATCCGTTAATCACTAGTTGAGTTTGCACAAATATTCTGGATATTATGCTAAGGGATAAATCCGTTGCAACCATATACATTCATACAGACCAACCCAATTGATCATTGGAAATACTCTGTCAGACATTCGTCCATTTACGTTCGTTCTGGGATTGAACGAAACCGAAGGCACCATTTCTATAAATAGAAAATTCCTTGCACTTTTACTCCGTCTTCAATATATTCAGCATACTTGGTTCGCAACGCTAATGCCGATACGGAGTGGTTCTTCGGATAATAATCCAACCGGTCTCTCCATATTGACAACGATGGTCAAAACTTCGATAGTCTATGTTTTAACTATCAAATAAAAACAAGTGTTCATCCAAACATATCAAACAAATCACTGGGCTCTTTAATTAATATTTCATTAATTAAATCTCTTCTCCATTTCCTTATCAATATTTGTTAACCAAATATTTTCAATAATCATCTCGGCCCTTTATGCCATTTGGAAAGCATTTCCCAATATCAACTTCTTTTATTTTCTATATATTAGAAAATGTCTCTATTTGCAATTGAAAACAATTACAATCACTTATCTCTATTCCGACTATTTTAATTATACTGGAAATATTTACTTGTTATATTCCCAAAATTCCATCACTTGGGTTTAAAACGAATGTTGTGTAAAACATTGTTACAACAACCCAAAATATTTTGTTCAACTAACTCTTTTTCAAACACTTCTCTTCGAGACTGGATCTTGCTATTTATCCATTAAAAATGAAATCAATCAAGTTGGGGTAAAATTACCTCTCAGACCTTAACTGAAAACATTCTCAACTTCAAAACGGCAAAACCACTTACCTCGAATAAACACACTACACAATCCAATGGTTCATTTTTAAAACATGTATAAAGTTCGCTTTCTATTTTTAATTTGTAGATTTCCCTTTTTGTTTACAATATTCGATTTTTATATTCACTTACCTATCGAATTCTATACGTCGATACAATGATTTCTAACTATCAAAATATCTTAAAAATATTCTAACTCCTTAAATTTCCGGAAAAATTCGCCATAACCTCCCCTGTATCGGGAACATCGGGAAATTTCAAATAGCTTTCCCAGTCCTTCTTATTTCAAAAAGAAAAAGAAAAAGCCAAGCGGCTTGCCGATACGGCGCATAAAATCTCATATATGAATTAAACATGTACCTTTTGGTCGAGCACATAAATTTAAATCTTCATATACTTCATCCCATACCTGTCTAACACCTGTTCACCTGTTTCTAATTCAATTCAACTCAATCCATTCGTTTGAATTCAAATTTGAATCGTTTGAATTCAGTTTCGCTCAATTATTCTTTAATTAGCCTTTTGCCTATTTCACTTCTTTGTTTGAACATAACATGTTCAAACAAAATATTTAATTAGCTTATATCCAAATTGAATTTCAAGTTTCCAATTCTAGCTTCCCTTTCGATTTCGAATATAAATTTTCAAATCGAATTTACTTATTCAAACCCCAATATCCCTTCGAGAACTCATTAACTAATTTCTATTCAATTTAGTTAATTCTATTCAATGAATCAAAATCTGGTTTCTGTTTCAAAAATCATATCATTTACACAACTTGAATTCGCATATATTTTACAACTCAACTCTGAAATTTTCTAAATAGCAAAATTTGGATTTCTTTCTGCTTAAAACCCTTTTATAACATTAAATAAACCATTATGGTTTTAAAACGATTTTGGCGCTGCTTTTTCTGAAAATTTGATTTTGATATAACTCAAAATATGTACGACGAAATCCAAATTTTTCTCCTTCATTAGAAAACTGTTATCAAATCGGTCCTGACGTTTCTTGTTTCGAAGAATTCCAACTTCAATTGCGTTCTGTATACTCAATTGAAGTTCAAATTGCCAATTTACGAACTGCAGCGCTGCGGCGAGTTCGTTTTAATTATATATATAAACTTTGTTTAAATAAAATTCAACTCCCTTTCTGATATATCTATATCATATATTCAAATCCATAATTTAAATTCCATTTGAATTCTATATTCAAATCTATTTTCATTTCAAATCCCATATTAAACTCCACTTTGAATTCAAATGCCATATTTAATTTTCTCTTGAATTCAAATTCAATATTTATATCTCTTTGGATTCAAATTCTATTTTGTATCTCTTGGATTCCAATTCGGGATTTAAACTCCATTTTCAAATCCGTTTGCAATTCCTATATTTAAAGTCTATTTGAATCCTCGAATATCCCAACTCCATTTTAATTCTATTTGAAATTCAAATATTCAAACTCCATTTAAATTCTATCTAAATGTTTTCAAATTCCAATTTCTCTTATTTGAAATTCCCAATATTTCAAATTACATTTTCTTTTATTTGAAATTCCATTTTTGAATTTCCTTTATTCCAATCCCATTTGAATTCCTTTGAATTCAAATTCTATTTCAATTCCCTTGAATTCAAATTCTATTTCAAAACTATTTGGATTTCCTATTTTGAAATCCTATTTCAATTCTACCTTGAAATCCTATTTTCATAGTTTATTTCAAATTCTATTTTGAAATCTCATATTCAAATTTCTACTTGAATTTCTATATTCAATTCCATGTTCAAATTCAATACTTGAATTTCTATTTCAAATCTCTATTCAAATTTCATATTTAAATTCCATTTCAAATCTCTATCCAAATTTCATATTTGAATTCCAATTCAAATCTCTATTCAAATTTCATATTTCAATTCTTCTTTGAAATTCTATATTTCAAATTCTATTCAATTCTTCTTTGAAATTCTATATTTCAAATTCTATTTCTATTTGAATTCTTATATCCAATTTCTTTAGACAAGTCTCGACTTCAATTCCTTTTGAAATCGATATTTCTATTTTTCTTTGAATATAGATTTCCCATTCCAATTTCACACTTGTATTTCTATTTCTGAATTATCAAAGGATAATTCTTTTCACTTTATTTATAACTTCGTTATAAAAGAACTATTTATAAACTTCGTTTATAAAGAAACTACTTGTTTTATTTTTCAAAAACAAGTTTATATTTTTATTTCCATTAAAAATTCAAATTCTATTTAAAAATAGAATTTTCCCTTTTTAAATCTCCACTATCCTTTCATGATATTTTAAAAATCATTACTTAAGCCCAGTGATATTTAAACACACAAAGCAACGAATTATTTATTTCTCCAACACCTCATATATAAAAATATATATACAAACAAATAATATATTTTTGAGGAATCCAGTTTGATTCCTCCAACCTGTTTTCCTGCATCCACAGATGTTAGCACATAAATAATACCCATTCTGCTTCGTGGTAGAATATCGCGGTATAGAAGGTCATCCACTATCATAGCGTGGGGCGTATAGGGTAATCATCCGCTATGAAACTGCGGGCATCCGCTAATGAGACTGCGGGGATCCAACCAATCAATCAACCCAATATATATATATATATATATATATATAGCCTAAATAACTAATATATATATAAAACAACCATAAAACATTCACACAAGACACAGACAATTATTTTTAATGAAATAAAAATAATTCTAAAGGTGAGTGAGATTTACTCACTAGATTTACTTGCGACTTGTACCCATTTAGAATTTCTATTCATCGATTTCCGAGTCTTCGACTTCACACGAATGATTCCAATAAATTTCGTTCATCGAAAACTGTTATCCTATGACAAGGTTATAACTACTTTGAGTTTAAATGTTTTTAAACTGATCATTAACTAAATTAAATTATAAATTAATTACCTTAATCTCTTTGTCTTAATCCAAATTTTGCCCGGTCAGCAAACCATCACGCTCCCCGCCTCACATTCCCAACAGAACATCCCTAACTCACTTCTGCCAGGAACTACATCTCGCTTCCAGTGTGCATTCCAACTTCCTACAGTGCTTAATCTTCCCCAGTTAATCACTCAGCACTGCCCAGTAAAAAGAAGGTGGCTGAATCACCATATTTACCTTCCCTTAAATCACACACACGAACTAGAAAGCCCAGGGGAGTTGCGAGTTTGAATACCCCACTTGAACTCATCCAACTTGCGTCCTTCCTACTGTCGCGCCCATTTCAATCCTCATCACAACATCTCCAGTTCGCACCTCCTAAAAACACCACGCTTCCCTTATGGCAACGCCAACATCGCTCCAGCGTCCAAGTCGAGCTTCAGGGAACCGACGATTTCAATTTCGATCCCCATTTCTAAACCCTAAATCGCGAGCTCCATTCTGTTGTCGGCTTCAGGGATCGAACATAGTATTTGATTTTTAAATCGATTTTTGTAAGATCGAACTCACGGTTTGGGATTTTAGGCTACTTAGATTTGAGTTGAACTGAAGCCGGTTCTTGCAAATGAAAAGAAGGGGAAGGTTGCGGTTTTATAGAAGGAGGAGGGAGACAGGAGGTACACAGGCCATTAAAATCGTGTTTCCTTGATAACGAGAGCGGGAGACAGTTTTGTGGCTCGAGGGAACTAGGTTTCCGTAGGAAGTAAATTAGGTCGGCTGATAAAACATTTGATATGAATTTATTTAATTAGATAACTAAAATATCTTGCGGTACCCTTATTCGAAAATCAGACCCATTATTTTAACGCAACCATTGTTATTTCAACAGTTTAACACATTTGAACTAACCGAATATTTTTTATATTTAAATGTATATAGAATAATTATTTTAATTAGATATAAAATAATTTAAATTTATAAACAAATAAATTTCTCGATAATATATCATTACCATTATCGATTACATTCACATAGAATTTATATTTATTATCTGAACTGTTTTGATTCAATTCTAACTTCGAATTCAATATATCTCGTATTACGGTAATTAGATCTATAACTCAACATGAAAATCGATTTATATTATCAGCTCTATATTTAAATATTCAAAATAAACCGACCAAAAAATCTGGGTCGTTACAAAGTGCAAGTTATCCTCCCAACAACCCCCAAAATCGAGTTTGCAAGCTCGTAATAGATCCTCCAGAATGCGATTCACCCTTTCAGTTTGGCCATTAGTCTGAGGGTGATATGCGGTACTAAGATTTAACTTCGTTCCCAATTCATTTTAGAATGCTTCCCAAAATTTGCTAGCAAAGATAGGATCACGGTCACTAACAATGCTACTAGGAACTCTGTTTAAAACAAAGATTATTCTTTTAATATTCAATTAGAGAAATGAGAATTTTCATTCAGATAACGATAAAATGGAAAGAATTAGCTTCATTACCCATGTAGCCTGACGATTTCTTTGAAATAGATTTGCGCCAGATCTTGAGCAGTTCTAGTGGACTTGACAGGTATGAAATGAGCGGACTTTGTGGAGCGGTCCACGATCACCCATATGCTGTCATTCCCTTTCCTAGTACGGGGCAGACCATCTATAAAATCCATGGAGATTTGGTCCCACTTCCAACTTGGGACCTCCAATGGTTGCAACAATCTCGCAAGCTTTTGTTGGTCGCTCTTAACCTGCTGGCATGTATGACATCTACTCACATAGATGGATATATCCCTCTTCATAGACCTCCACCAAAACGTGTGCTTTAGATCTTGATACATCTTGCTCACGCCTGGATGGATGCTAAGCTTTGATTTGTGTCCTTCATCTAAAACTTCCCTTATGAGCTCTCGGATATTTGGAACACAGACCCGCCCTTGCAACCTAAGGACACCCTTGCGATCTATTTGGAAGCTCTTTTTTTCACCTTCTTGAATTTTCTTAATAATTCTTTGGATAAACTCATCTTCCTTTTGAAGAGCAGAAATTTTATCAATCAAAGAAGGGGTAATGATGAGGCTTGCGACAATGATGTTCTTTCTGTTGGATCTAGAATAACCCTAGAGGGGGGGGGGGGTGAATAGGGTTTTTCACAGTTTTTAAAACTGAATTGAAAAACTGACAGGAAATTAAAATGATAAACAGATCACAGAACATAGCAGAAACAGAAATGCAGAAAATAAATCACACACGGTATACCCAGCTTCGGCAAACCCTGCCTACTGCTGCATTTCTAAGGTTTCTACTAGGTGATAGAACAGATCCCGCATACAAGACCATGTACACTCGCAAACCCTGCTCCTATTCTAACCCTACGCTCAAAACCGTAGACTGATCGATATCCCCTCAATCAGATTTCCCCTGATTACAACCCCGTAATCAGTGTACCCTAGTTTTTACACAGACTCTAGTAAACCTCTAGAATTATACAGACTCTAGAAACTGATCGATGGTATACAAACAAATTAAAACAATACAAAATAAAATAAAATAAAGCAAAAACCCTAGGAGATAAATAACAAGGGTCATCCCCTTTTAGCCTTTAAACAAAAACGTGGCTTGCCCAATATCCTTTAGGCCATTGTCATTCTTGTTTGCCCGATCTTCTTTGTCCCTAAAAAAATGGCGGCTAGGGTTCTGAAACTTCCTCCCCAAATCGAATCGACTGCTTGAAGAATTCTGAAACTCTGATGCTTCACTTTAGTTGATGCTGGTCGATTGATGCTCCTCTCCGATTTGGGCTTTCTCTCGATAGAAAACAAGTGAGTAGCTTCTGATTTTAATCGATTACTGCTCTTTGAAATTGTGGGTTCTGTTTTTCGATAATTCTTGCCAGTGATGTATTGGTGTTTACATAGGGATTACCAACCCGAAAAAATTCCCTGATTTCAATTAACTGGCTTGACTGATTTTTCGGGTTTCCCCTTTTGACAAACTCTTGATAAAAACGGCTTTAATTTATCTACGTGAATTTCTTGATTGAAAGTTTGTGGCCCCTTTTTGTTTTCTCTCGATTAGAGCCGTGAATTTGTGATTGAATTGTGATAAAGACTTGCCGAATATATATTGAAAAATCCATTTGCAATTCTTGCCATTTTTGGTTCTTGGAATTGTTTCTGAAAGCACCTTGATTGAAAAACTGAACTTGATTTGCACACGTATTCTCTTGCCTTATATGAATGAATGGATTTGTACACAGATTGAATTCTTGCCATAAAAATTTTACTGCGATTTTCTGGAAATTGTTCTTGCCAAAATCATTTTTGCTGAGTTGTTATTCTTGCCAAAAAACAGTTTGCCAATTTCTGGAACATAAGTTCTTGGCCCCCATGTGAATTGATACTTGCCTTAAAGGTTCGGTCTTGAATGAAATTTGGAAATAGAAATTATTCCCTTGCTCGAAATAGAATCCATGACTCAATGGTTTTCTGGAAACATTTCTGACCTTGTCATAAAAGAAAATTGATTGTGTAATTCAGGAAACAGTTTAAGCACTTGCCAAAATGTTTTCTTGTGTGATTTCTGTTCTTCCTTAAAACTATTCCTTGATTGAAACTAATTCTGGAAATAAACTCTTTGCGCAAGAACATTTTGCTGTAATTATTCATGCTCACATTCATTTGTTGCATTGATTACTTGCGTGATATATTCACTGGCCTGTAATCCTGATGCTCTGATTAATTTTGAAGAAATACTTACATGATTTCTCAGTGTTTTCTCTTGCCATTTAAGAGCTTGCCAATTTTGTTGCATATGAGATAATTCTGGAAATGTTAATATGCATGTTTCCATATATTTCCAGAAATGCTATTGCACTAAATATTTGACACATGATTCATTCTTCATTTCAGCTGTATTTGTGAACATGAATTTTCTTGATTACTTGACACAAATTGATTAATCTGCCGTTCATATGTTGCCATACTGACATGAAATTGCTACATTGGCACCCTTGAGTTTTGCCATTCTAGTTGCTGCTTGCATTTGTACATGCTTGTGAACACTTTGCTATTGTTGTTGAGCTGCATTGATATACACTTGAGCATGATCATGCACATTTCTGCTTTATCATCACTTGTACATGCTCCATGCATGTAATCATGACTGAACCACCATGTTTGAGTAGTCCATGCATTTGCTGTACACTTGTGCACATGCTGTTTCAGCATGCTTTAAAAACTGAAACCCTTGATCATGTTTTTCTGGGCATATGAACTTGCTGTGTAGCTCACTTGACATATGTGCACATGCTTCGACCATGCACCATTCATGTTGCCTTGTAAATTTGTTGTAGACTTAAGTGCTGCAATTGACCACATCTTGTATTCATGCTTTGAAATTGACTATCCTCGGACACTTGACTTTTATGGCTTTGTATGTTGCTGCTTGCTTGTATCACTTCAGCATACTTGTGCATGCCCATGTCATTTGACCTGTTTCACTTGAACTTGAGCTTTGCATATTTCCATGACTATGTGTAGTTGCCATATCCATATTAACATGTATAACCCTTTTGACCATGCTGTTTTGCATTTGCTGTTTACACTATACAGTATTGACATGCTTGACCCAATATGACATGTACTCTTTGTTTCATTGTGCTCGGCCATTTATATTTGGCTGCCTAGATCACTTTTTTTTCTGTCTTGTTAAATGCCACTGTCTCGACCACTTTTGCACTTGAACTGTCTTGACTCTTGCTTGTCATTTCTGAAAATATACTTGCATTGGTTGCTTGGCATTTGAATATTTGCTTTGTACTTTGAGGTGTGTTGACTTTGTTTTCATGTGCACTGAGTTGAGAAGGTCCACGTGGCTACTCCTCAGTTGCACACAGAATTGGCGTGGCAGTGCACATGTGTATATTTTATACATGTGTGTATATGCAGCCATCAGACAAATTTTTCTGTCCCTGCACTTTATATACATACTGTCTACCTTGTGGTATTTACAGTGTATCACTGTGAATATCACAAGCTGTCTAGACACAGATTGATGGTTTTATAATTCAGATCAAGTCAAGAAAAATGATGAGAAACACACCAGAAATCTGAGGCAAAAAAATTCTAAAAACAAAATTTATATTTGCATATATTCAGTATTATTTCTATTGCAGTATACTGTGTGTTTCTGTTTCATGTGTGACAGGTAAGCGGGGATGACTGGACTGACTGTGATGACTGGACTGACAATGACTGGACTGAAAGCTGAAGATAAGAAGACAGTGTGTGGTGTCAATGAATGTATGAGTCTGTATATACAAGTGAAAATGGATATATATGAAATGTAACTGTGTATATGTTGTGTGTATGTATGACTGAGTGACAATGA
The DNA here is from genome assembly GCA_030737875.1 of Allium sativum. NCBI lineage: Eukaryota > Viridiplantae > Streptophyta > Magnoliopsida > Asparagales > Amaryllidaceae > Allium > Allium sativum. The sequence goes on from CM060926.1 coordinate 539,573,544, forward strand.
ATGAATTGTACTGAGGAGCTGTGAGAGAATTGTACAGATATATGTAATAAACAAATTTGATTGAAATAAAATATCATTTTATTGTTGTCAAACGAACTTGTCTATTATATTCTGTTTATATACAAGTACAATATACAGTGAATGTTTAAATAGTGGAGTTATACAAAGTTGTACTGTTTGAATGTTAGAAATATAATATTCAATTCAAATATTATATTCCTATCTGTGTTGTATATATAAAACATTACAATAACAAACACATTTATAATAATATATATTTGTTTGTTATCATCAAACAAAAATCATATAATTTTGTATACAACTGCGTTATATACAACACTTTCTACTGAGTGCGTCCGCCACAACATTGGCTTTTCCCGGCATATATAAGATGTCAAGATCGTATGCCGCCAGAAATTCTAGCCACCGTTGCTGCCTTAAATTCAAATCCTTTTGATCGAAGAGATATTTCAAAGATTGATGGTCTGTGAATAATTCAAATTTTTCACCCAAAATATAGTGTCTCCAAATTTTTAAAGCAAATACTACGGCCAACAACTCCAAGTCATGGACACGATAATTTTTCTCATGCGGCTTTAATTGACGACTTGCATATGCAACAACTTTGCCTCTTTGCATCAGTACCGCACCAAGACCACCACTTTAAGAAGCATCGGTGTAGACTTTTAAATCTTGGTTGCCATTGATGATGGTTAGTAGGGGAGCAGTTGTCAAACTCACTTTTAGCTTTTGGAAGGCCCCCTCACAATCCGATGTCCAATTGAACTTGGTATGCTTCTTGGTGAGCTTTGTTAATGGGCCAGAAAGCTTGGCGAAATCTTTGACAAATTTCCTGTAATATCCAGCCAATCCTAGGAAGCTTCTTACTTCAGTGGGCATACTGGGCTGCTTCCAATCTCGAATGGCGGCAATTTTACTTGGGTCAACAGCAATTCCTTCTTTTGAGACAACATGGCCCAAGAATTTTACTTCCTCTTGCCAAAATGTGCATTTGGAGAATTTTGCCTTTAAAACATTTCACCGCAGAATTTCCAACACTTCCCTTAAATGCCTCTCATGCTCCTCCTTAGTTTTAGAATAGATTAGAATATCATCAATGAAGACTAGGACGAATTTATTTAGGACATCACGGAAGACCCTATTCATCAAGTCAACAAAGTAGGCGGGAGCATTGTATAGACCGAACGGCGTTACTAACCATTCGTAGAATGTGTCAGGACCTCTAAAGGCGGTCAAAGGTGTAACACCCCACCTCCGCCAATGCCACTCTTGCAAGTGCACCGGCTTTGGAGGGGCGTTAAACGAGGTAAACATGCATGCAGATATCACAAGACAGAACATATAAGAAAAACAGAGTAGTAAAGCAGCGGATAAAACTAACATTTCAAAACCATAGTCAAGTTACATCAAAGTACTTGGTCATTATTTTCCCACAAAACAAAGTCTAGAACATAAACTGAAAACTAGAAAAAAACATAAAGTAACTATCCCCAAAGTAGAATAAAGCCATAGCATGCTCAAGTCCAAACCGTACATGAGCTATCCAGAAAAGCAGCTAAAGATCCAGCTAGGTACCAGTGTTCCCACCTTGCAAACCTAGGGGGGGAACGGAAGAAAAGAGGCGAAAGGAAAACGGGTCAATCAAAAAGACTGGTAAGTCCTACCTACTATTAGTATAAAAACTAATAAAGTTAACCGGACATGTAAAGCAGAGATGAAACATAGGGTGATAACTGGCATGGTGAAAAGATAGATCAAGTGTGGCATCACATATACAAGGTTAAGTTGCACCAAGTGTGTACTAGTAATCCATGTCAAGTATAAACAAGAAATGATCCCTTGGCCCAATCTTGGCCCAATATCCCGAGATGACCTAGTTCAAGATCCAATAACACGGTCGAGTCGATCGGCTCCCTAAAAGCCTAACTCGTCAAGTGTCGGTGTCATACGGCCCAATCACGAAGTGTAGTCAAACTGTGCTAGGTCCACCCTAGGGTGTATCAAGCCCTAGGGAGCCAACCACGGACACAAATCAAGCATGCACAGTCTAAACCTACTGGTGCCCGTGTCTGCTTTTTCAACTCCGGACTATGTGCACGACCATAGTCCGCTTGAACCTACACCGGCGCACCTACTCAGCCGTCGTTTTGGTCGCTTATATGTCAGCCCAGTAATCGTGCCCCACCCTAGCCTAGTCCCTAGGGTATCATGATACAACCAAGAGGGTTACTGGTGAAAAGGACCTCGTAACTAGGGTTTCCTAACGAGTTAAATGTGGTTAACCCGATCCAATCAAGCATCAAGTTGGTTAAGTGTACCCAAGGTTCATGACTTAACCCTATCAACCCATCGTGTTCATGTTGGTTAAGTGTTACGTGGTCCATGACTTAACCCTATCATGTGGCATTAATTAATTTAATGCACCTTAACCTCTCACATTAGACCTTGTTGTGGTTACTAGTTAAGCCGGGCGGGTCCGGGTAGCTTTACACCACAACCTAGTCTAACCTCGGGTTTAAGCACAACATGACAACTACTCACATTGGGTCCTATTGTTTGTAGCCTCTAGTTAAGCCGGTCGGTTTCGGGTAGATTTATGCTACAAACTCAACCCAATCTCGAGTTGGCCACACTCATATTTTCTAAGTGTCATGTCCATCATTATGTTTACAAACATAATCACAAGTCAATGTTCATGTCATATTTTAAAACCATGTTTTCATGTCATTAATGTTACCCAAACCCAACGCATTCCCATCGCATGTACGTTTCGCATAACATAACATAGATCAAAAGAGGGAACTTGGCAAAAGCATGACAAAAAGGGCATAAGGTAATAAGGTTGGCCACAAGTTAAACATGGTGGCATATGGGGCATAAATATTTTCATTTAAACTTGCATGTTACATTATAAGCCTCAAAGCATGCATAACATTCAAACTTAGCGAATAGGTGATACATGGTCCTAGATGACATAGAATGATGACTAGAAGTTCGCATATAACATTATATGCAAGTTATCATAAAGGTTATGAGAGTTCTCATGTTGCATAATGCAACATTTCAACATAAAGCTTTTAGCCCACAAGGTCAAGGTGATAGCTTTACAAACATGCATAGAATAAATTTATGCATAACATGTTAGAATCAAAGCACATATCATACTTAGGCCCAAACTCAAACTTGCAACATGTCATATTTAACTTCATAGTTAGAATCTAAGAGTAGTATAGGGCTTACAATGCTATGAAGACTTATAAAATAAAATAAGATTGAGACGAAGCCACTAGCAACTCTAAAAACCCCAAATGAATACAAGCTCCAAGAAGCTCCTTTGATTATATGAAGAAAGATCCTCGTTTTAATGAAGAAAGATTGAACTTTGGCCTTGAATCAAGCTTTGAAACTCTCAAACAAGCTTAGGAACTCTCATATGAATGAAGATGGAGGCTATGACAAGAGGGTGGAGGCCATGATTAAACATTTTGGCATAGTTTAGTTGTAGGATTGATTTATAATGATTTAGGCTAGGTATTAGGGTCTTTTTATAGATGATTAGGTTAGTTTAGACCATAGGATTAACCCTAATTCAGATCTGGGCCATCAATTCACGTCACTAGCCTCCAAACATGTCTTGAGAAACAAGTCAGGTGCACCCAGGCCAGACTGGCCGACCACCCAAGTCGACAGGGGTGTCGACTGGGCAGTCGACACAGCCTGGGGTGTGTCGACTCCCAAGTCGACTCCCCAGTCGACTTGGGGTGTGGCGGGATCTTTTCCCGCCCATCCTGCCCAGCTGAATTTGAAATCTGTTTTTAAATTTGAATTTTCTGAAAACTTCTATGGGCCTTAACTGGGTCATACGGACTCCGATTTTCGAAAACTCGGACTCTATTTCACGTATTTTTCCGAGACGGACGCAATGGCACATCCCATTTCCCCTGATTCAGAATTTATCATTTAATTATGCCTTGATTTATGTTGTAACTTGTTATTCAAAATACGGGTTGTTACAAAAGGTATGCACTCTTCGGCCATGCGGAGTTGGTGGAAACCTGTGGCTAGGTCCATCTTTGAAAACACCTTGGCTCCATTTAATTGGTCCATTAAGTCATCTATACAAGGCAAGGGGTATTTGTTCTTCAATGTTTGTTTATTAAGGTCGCGGTAATCCACACAGAGCCTTAGAGTACCGTCAGACTTGGGGACGAACACCACAGCTGCAACCCAATTGGAAAAACTAGGTCGGATTAGTCCCTCCACAAGAGCTGCTTAGTTTGATTTTGCAGCTCTTCCTTTTCTTTAGGGGTCATCCTTCGGATAGAATGGACTACAGGCCTTGCATTTGGGACAAGATCAATTCTGAAATCGATTTCCCTTCGCGGGGGTAAGCTGTCTACTTCTTCGAATACATCCGCGTAATTTTTTACCACGGGAATATTTTGTAAAGAGATGGAAGTGATCTCCAAAGCAGACCAAAATGCCTTTCTATAAGATTTTGGCCCATGGCAAGGTATAGTAACAGTGTTCCTGAATCCTGTTTTCACCTTTACCACTCTTTCTGAGCATAGCACTTCAGCGTCATATTGCGTTAGCCAATCCAGACCAAGGATGATATCAAACTCGGAAAAATTCATAATTATCAAGTTAAACGGAAATTGGAAATAGGAGTAGGATACAGGCACTTTACAAAATAAATCTAGAGTTGTAGAACCTCCTACAGGGTTATGAACATTAATTGGCTCTTTAAGATTTCTTGGTTTTAATTTCAATTTCTTAACCGTGTTGCTAGAAATAAAGCTCCTCGATGCACCCGTATCAAACAAAGCAGTAACAAGAATGTTTTTAACAGAAATGGTACCATCTAAAACATCATGCTTACCTGCTCCTTCCGAAGAAGTAGGTGCGGAGGAAGGTGGTGCACTTGCCCCCTCGTACACATGTGCAATCTGAGCTCCTTTCAACAATGGACAATCAGGTTTGATATGCCCCTTTTTGTGGCAGTTATAGCATTCTTCAGTGTCATCACTTCTGGCCTTCTTTGGATTTCTGCAGTCCTTGTTGTAGTGTCCATACTTCTGGCAGTTGTAGCATTGCACCTTAGACTTATCATGAGTCTTAGCAGCTCCAGAACCGCTTCCTTCAGTCTTCTTCTAGGTTTGCTTTTTTTGTTGTTGTTGGTTAAGCTCCTCTCTCTATCCAGTTGAGAACTCCTTTTATCATTCTCCTCATATCGACAAGCAAACTCCACCAGCTTATTGAAAGAAAGCTCGATGTGGGCAGTGACTCTATCAATATACTTTCTCGCAAGCCCATTTATGAACCTCTTGTTCTTCTAAAAGTCATCCCAAATCAATTCAGGGGCATAGCGAGAGAGTTCTTCAAATCTTCATACATATTCTGAGATGATCTTGTTGCCTTGCTTCAGATTGGCGAACTCGTCGTGCAGTCTTTCTACCTCCTGCCTTGGAATGTATTTATCATTGAAAAGCTCCTTAAACCTGGCCCAAGTCATATTATCTTCGTCGCCTCTAATGTTGACCACTTCCCACCAATTTTGTGCTTCGCCTTGGAGTAGCCATGAAGTAGTGAACCTCTTCCATTGATCATCTAGCTCTAGTCCTCCAAATATCTTTTCATAATTTTTTAGCCATGCCTGAGCCTGTACCACGGTTTCTGTACCGGTGAATGGAACTCCACCTAGGTTTTTGAACTTCTTCGCCACCTTATCCAAATCAAAGGGCTGCGGTGGTGGTGGCTATTGAACTGTGGCCTCCTCAGTTCCAGCAACATTTTGCCTCCTTGCCCTAGCTCTAGCGGCAGCGGTACTCATTTTTAGTTAGTTCTGTACGATCCAGGAAAGAGTCAGAACAACTATAATGGTGATTTTAAGAAATGATATAGATAAAAGGATAGGAAAAGGACGGCGATAAAATGACTGACTATTATGTAACTCTAATGAACTGTTCGCCATAGAATATTAGTGATTCTATGTTAACGAATTGCTATAAATATGTTATGTTCCAAAGCTAAGGTTAACCAAAGCTCTGATACCAACTGTGATAACCCCAAAGTCCCACGGGTTGAAAGTGATGGATAATCATTTGGAATACAACATAAATATAACAATACAGATCACAGATACAACATAGCATAGGAAAACTATAAAATAACAGCATCATAGCAGCGGAATATGAGTGTCATCAACCACAGAATCCCACAGTCACAGAGTTTTAAATTATTACATCAAATTTTTAGCGAAGGAAATAAGTTCAAGCTTCAAACTAGAACAACTGAAAATAAAATAAGTCTTTATGACTTAAGATAAATGTAACAAAAGATAAATGATAGATAGTCTTCGTGGTCCAACATAAGCACATCCAAATAAGCAACACCAAGAAAGCTCCAAAGACAACAACTCCAAAGAAAGCCAAACCTGTTACATGGCAGCCCGTGTAGAAAACAGGGCACCCCAAGTTTGCAAAGGTGAAAACAAACTACAGGTCAGTCATGGAACTGGTGTGAGAATTCTTAACTAATTTAACTACTAGTAATAAGGCAAATCCAAGGACCACGCCGCTAACGCGGAACGGGTTTACCCCAATCGATTGCCGTGCATAATTTAAAGTGACAGAACAAACAATAAGTGAATCGTAAAACAACGCTATGCTTTTGAGAAAAATGGATATGGTTTTACCTTATGGTGATTAAACATGCTAAATATGGTAAATACAAATCTAATTTTATTATTAGTGTATATATATATAAAAAACATTTCAAAAGTAAATGTATCAATCCTAGGAAGCATAGCTACCATATACCATGCCTCCGTACTAGTAATACAATCAAATTCGTAGGGTTGTATTTGGAATTTGGTTTCCATTAGGAGTCAAGGCTAGGGAGGAGCTTCTTACCGATTCGAGACACTCTAGCTAATGTCTCAGGATCCCCCGCAGTGAACCCTTGGATAGCTGCAGGGCCGGTCCACACATACAACTTCATGGATTAGTTATTCCTGAACACACGTTTCCCGATCCTATAGGACCTATCATCCGAGGCGCCTCATTCCATCATCCACATAAGTAAAATATCAGCCAGTTTAAGCACTGACACAACTTCTAACTAGAAAGAAACGTGCTGCTCTCCCTGCGTTCCCTTCTCCCGTTTTAGACTCCACCGGTTTGTGAGGTTCGTGAAGCTACGTAATACACAAAGCTATGTTTATCCAAGCTGTTCTTTGATCATCTCCACAAGGTTCTGCTTTTCAACAAGATACCTTGATCGTTGCATCTTAGTATGCCACACTGTCACTCCATATGTACTACCAATCCTCTACTGAAGTATATGAAAGGGTGTTAAGCAAGAGAATAAATTCTCCGACACCAAACATTCGTACATTCGACATAAAATTAATAATATGATATTTAATGGAGTACGATGTCAGACACACAATCCATTTATTAGCTTATGCTTTGGGTCTGAGCGAAAACCAAACCCGTGAAATCAACATGTTCGTTTGGGCAATGACCATGACCCTAGATTTGGGAGCAAATCAAATCAGAGCCTCGATCGTTGTCCTCTCGATGGAAGATTCATGGTCTTCATATGTCGTCTTCATACTTCAATTCTTAGTGTCGTTTGATTATTTGGAATGAGAGAAACTCGGACTTTCCAAATAATTCTCGTATATATATATATATACACATATTTAAAATCCTTCCTATTCGTTAATATTATTTTATAATGATTACTTCCTATTTTAATTATTTAAAATAATTAAATTTAATATAACGACGCCTTGAGTCAATGGGCGACTTATGGCGCTGCTTTCAACCAATTTAGATTTTCACATTTCTCAAAATCTAACCATTGGATCTTAACGTAATAAATATCATTGGAAAGATTTTTCCATGACGGTCCTAATGGTTTCAGTTTCAAGGAAATCCGATGGTCGGATCTTCTCGTATAGTCGTTTAAAGGTACGATTTCAAAACTCGAACTACCGCGCTCGATTCGATTAATTTTAACTATATATATATATATATATATATATATAATCGTTCAACCGTCATATCGTCGTTCGATTTATCAACGAGCTAAACGGCTACTGACCTCCGTTCAATTTTAATTCATTTGGAAACGTAAATCTCATCCTTTATTCTTTTGTTTACATTTAAAGATGTAAATTTCATTCTTATTCTTAATTTACATTCTTACTCTTAATTTACATTCTTATTCTTAATTTATATATAAAAATGTAAATCTAATTCCAATGCAAGTTCCTACTTTTTTATACATATAAAAATGTAAATTCCATTATCATGCAAATTCCTACTTTATTTTACATTATAAAAATGTAATTTCCATTATCATGCAAATTCCTACTTTATTTTACATTATAAAAATGTAATTTCCATTATCATGCAGATTCCTACTTTATTTTACATTATAAAATGTAATTTCCATTATCATGCAAATTCCTACTTTATATCACATGTTAATCCTACTTTATATTACATTATAAAAAAATGTAAATTTTAATTTATCGCAAAATCCTACTTGTTATTTACATATAAAAATGTAGTTTTAAATTCACTGCAAAATCCTACTTGTTATTTACATATAAAAATGTAGTTTTAAATTCACTGCAAAATCCTACTTGTTATTTACATATAAAAATGTAGTTTTTTTACTACATACAAAACCTTAACTTTAATTACATATGAAAAATGTAATTTTAATCTCCATGCAAATTTTCATTCTTATTTACATTATAAAAATGTAATTTTAAATTACAATGCAAAATCTACTTTTTGTTTACATCATAAAAATGTAATTTTTCTATACTATGCTAATTCTCATTTTTTTTACACATATAAAAATGTAAATTTTCTTTACTATGCTAACTCTCATTCTAATTTACATTATATAAATGTAAACTTTCTTTACTATGTAAATCCTACTTCCTCATTACATAATAAAATGAAAATTTTATTTACAATGCAAGTTCCTACTTTTGTTTACATATAAACATGTAAATTTTATTTACATCGTAAAATCTAATTCTTTATTACATACAAAGATGTAATAAATTTTTTTATTTCATCGCCAAATGCATCTCATAGTTTCAAATAAAAATGTAATTTTTATTTCGTCGCCAAATGCATCTCATAGTTTCAAATAAAAATGTAATTTTTATTTCGTCGCCAAATGCATCTCATAGTTTCAAATAAAAATGTAATTTTTATTTCATCGCCAAATGCATCTCATAGTTTCAAATAGAAATGTAATTTTTATTTCATCGCCAAATGCATCTCATAGTTTCAAATAAAAATGTATTTTTTATTTCATCGCCAAATGCATCTCATAGTTTCAAATAAAAATATATTATTTATTTCATCGCCAAATGCATCTCATAGTTTCAAATAAAAATGTAGTTTTTATTTCATCAAAATGATGTTAAAAGGCGATCCTTTATTTTGAACAAAACGACTCTAAAAATCTAATCGTTTAAATATGAACAAAAATTCTCCAATGATATTACTAAACAAAGAGGGTGAATGTTGTTTACCATTTCTTATTTACACAACTGTGAATTTTGAATGCAACGACTAAGGAACCAAATGTATGTATATGTATATATAAATCTCAAAAAAAAAAGATTTTGTTCGCATTAACAAATCTACAATAATAGGGCTGAAACAAGAGAAAAATAACAACCCAACATCAGATCTAAATGATTGATCTGGAATCATACATGCATGTAAACCATCGTTCATAATATTTCATATTTACTTCCTTCTCTATAACGATTAATAATTTAATTTAACCAATTATTTAAAATAGAATCTCACATCTAACACTTAAATTTTCAAATCTATTATCATAACATCACGAACAATTCAGATCCATAACTCATAATAACATCCATCGCAGATCCATTTATATTTGCCATTCAAACTTCACATAACGCAAGAATAATAATTAAATTAATTAAATTTAATTAAAAATAAATTCTCACCTTGCTTGGATCTAAAACGAAGGTTCAAACTCGATCAGATCTCGTGTTCAAAGTCACGGCGGTTTCGGATCTGAAAGATTTTAATTTGAAGTTCATATGTATAAATTAGAAATCAACTTTTTACAACTATTACAGCGACATTTAAAAGCGTAGCAAATCTGAAATTGAAATTTACCTTGAATTTCAGAAAGTTCAAAACTTTGAATTCGATTTTCAGGAGATGTAGTTGATGGTTTCAGGTGAGGTTTGTTGGAGATTGGAGAAGGGGAGGGGCGCACACATGCCTGGGAGGCGGTGGACTTCGGCGCTACAGTGGCGGCGCGGTAGGGCAAAATGCGGTGCGGGTTGGGGCTCAAAATTCGAGAGCTACAGGCCACGATGGGAGATGATTCTTGTCAGAGATGGAAGAGGAAGAGAAGAGCTTCAAAAAAGTCCAAAAGGTCCTATGCTAATTCTCCATGGATTTGGAGAAAAAGAAGAGAGAAGTTTAGAAGGGAAGGTGGCTATGGGTTTCAGCGAATTGGGAAGAAGGAGTACTGTGCATTGGCTACTTATAATATAATATTAGGGTTATTTAATTATTAATTTATTTAATTCGAAAAATACCCAATTTCAAAACAAATCCAAATTCAACCCAACGACTGTCGAACAATAGGTTTTGACGTCTTCTGAACGCAATGGCGATAGTGCCGAAGTCCAGTTCTGAAGTTTACAGTATGTTTCTTTTAATTTCAAAATAATCTTTAATATTTAATTCGAACGTACTTTCTAATTTTACCGGGGTCACAGACGAACTTAGAAAAATCCAGAAAAATTATTTTTGGCTTTCTTATGACGATACGGTCCTAACAAAATTAATTTCGTCGAATTCTGAGACTGTTTGAAAAATAGCCATTTTTTGGTCGATCCATTTTAACTATAATTGACCAAAACACATTTTCCTTTGCCACGCTCACATATTAACTTCAAAAATTATGAAATTTGAAACCTAGCAATAATTTGACATTCCGGATCCAACAAAAGTGATTTTGTCGAATTCCGTGGTCGTATGCAAAATGTCTATTTTCTAGGGCGATATAATTTCTATAGCGACCTTTCTAAAAATTCATTCGGCCATAACTTTTGATTCCCGCTATGAAACTTCTATTTTTCAGATTCGATAGAAAGATGTTTATTAACAGATTTAAATATTTTTGGTTTTACCAAAATCCGATTTTCCTGCATCCTGTACAGTCAGTCAAAGTTCAGCTTTGACTTTTCAAACTACTGTGCTATTTCTAATTCCTTTTATAATTAAATTAAATATATTCATAATAAATTCAATTAAAATAGATTGTTATTTATTTTTATTTAAAATAATTTATTAATCACCCTTAAAATCTCTAAAATGAAAATTTTAAATTGGCCCCAAATTCTGGGTTGTTACAGCTTTATCATCCTCCAAGGTGGAAATATGCTCGAGATTGTCCCTATGAAGCTTTTGAAGATCACAAGCTAATGTGTGCCAGCCACTCATTTGTTTTGCAAAGTGGTCTTTTAGCAAATCCATTTGTTTTCTGAACTGATACATAGTGGTTTCGAAACGGGCTAACATTTGAGTTTTTGCGGCGATCATGTCACAAAAAAAGGTTTGGTGGTCAGATGGATGTATATCTACATTGGAGGATACTTCCCGTAAGCTCCAGCCTTTGAGCCGCTTAACAAGCTTGGGATTGCATGGCTAAGGGGCATAACGTGGCCTGTTAATGATGGTTTGAAGTTCTATGTGAGAAGGACTGAGAGGAGGGTTCATAGACGGCTGACTGGTTGATTGAACGTCAGTTATCTAAACATCCAAGTCAAAAAACCTTTCTATCCGACGTCGCTCTAAAGACGAATCCATCCTGTATGAATGTACCAGTAAATGGCTGTGCAATTCGGGGATCTGAAGAGTTAGTCAAGGCTAAATGAGTAACCCAATCAAAAGCAGAACCACATATGACCGATCCCACCGATTCTAGTCATGCAAAACAAGTTCATGTTATCACTTAAAAAGGTCGCTTATGTTCAACCAAGTCAGAATCACCGAGGATTAGATAATAGTAATAAAATGGGAGAATGACCTCTTGTCAAAAGCACTTGGGAGACCATGGGGGGCCAAACCAAAAGTATGGATCATACCGACAAAATCGAGGCCAAATAATTTAGGCAGTTCGTCAAACATCACATGTGCAAAATAGATAACTGGGAACAAATTACTGGAACATGGTCACAAGGTTAGGAATTGTGCAAGATGTAAACTTATCCTAAGCATTTCAGTGAGCATATCATATGTACAGAGTTAGAAACAGAAGAAAAAGGAATATCAGAGTTAAATGTTTTGAGACCAGTGCATGTACGAAATAACCCAAATACAGTCCAAAAATTCCAACTATTGTCATCATAAAGGATCAACAACGACCCGAATCTAATGATCATAAGACTTTCAGAAAGAATAAAAAGAACTTATTTCCTAGTAAAACATCTGTTGTCGATCCAGAAGAGGAATAAGCATAAGCAAGAATGACAAACCTGCGCTTCACAGATTGACGATAGGAAGGAGCACGGGGTTTTTGACTGAAGGAATCTAATCGAGAGGAAGTCGAAATAGAAATTAGAATTTCTTTTTGAAAATGAAGTAGCTATTACCAATATGTTTTATTTGGGAAATAAAATTGAATTAAAGGGGGGAGTAAGAAAATGACAGGGAAGATTAAAAGACATGCATCCAGACATTCTCATCATGTCAGCTGAATTCTCGACTGCGCAAGTATAGGTGGCCCATCAGGTCCAGTTGTTCTACCCACATCCCCTTGATTTGATCGATCATGATGATACTGCAACTCAAAGGAAATAGCATGTGTAACTTAGGCCACTCTCTCATAAGAAAGAATAACTTTGCCTAAACGACCCTGGGCTCTGCGGGATTATTCCTTAATAAGCCAGACTTAATCTACCAAAATATGTTGTGGTCAGTTATTTCGAAGCCCGTAATTGCTGCAAAAATTACAAACTTCGAGGGGAAAATGTTTATCCCTTAAAAACCATACATATATTGGTATATAAAATCTGTATAAAAATCACGGGACAAACGTCATTAGGTCGGTCATATGTAGTTCGACCCAGTACACTTGGACAGTTGCGAAGCACAAGGGATGATCGCATAGAACAAAGTTCAAGCGCCAGCATTAAGGTTAAACATGGCAAGAAAGAACAAGTTGGGTCGTTCACTCAACACATTCAGGATCAGTCACGTAGCATAACGCAACCAATATGAAAAGGTCATACATATAAATCTAGCTCAAGAATGCCGTAGCCCAAGAAACAGTAAGGATCACACATCCTGTAAGGATCGCCCATATTAAAGGAAGACTCACATCAAAAAGATTGGTTATATAAGACAAAGAGAAGTAATTGGTTCCAGTTACAGGTTCCACTATACAGTCATTCGTTCATAAGTCGATCGTGCATAGCAAGAAATGCAAAGAAGTAAGAGGTTGCACATATACCCCATATCCGCTCATAGAATGCAACATCAGTTGCCCACTCGTTCCTCGATCAGCTGCTAATATTTCAACAAGATGATGCTTGCCAGTCGGTTGAATATCAGTTTTTAAAGGGTCGTACATACATTTTATTCTACAAGTCTTGATCACTCGCTTGCGGACTACGGTGTAGGTCGCCCGTTCATCTATGATCAAACAAGCTGCATCAAATAGATGCCATTTATTGGTCGATCATAAAAATGCTTAACATGACGATCCAGTCAATCATTCTTATGCAAACTAGAAAGCTTTGACAAGTCGCCTGTACACTCATCGCCTGCCCACCTATTCAATATGCTCAGACCTATGCAGTCGTTCGCTCATATGAAGCCGCTCGCTCCCATGAAGTCATTCAAAGACAAATGAATACAACTTTCGTTAGTTGGCTACAACTTAGAAGTGGCATATTCGTAATTAATGAGTCAAGCGACCCGTAATCTGCATATATGTTTTTCAGATCATTTATTCATGAAGGGACACCTATAAATTGGCCATGGCTCCCAACTTAAAGAAGATCAACTCCTGGCCACCACTAAGTGCTGCAGAATTCTTTCCTCCATAATTCCTTAAGCATTTCAACCATCATCGTCATCTCCGCTTGAAGGATCTTCATCCATCCATCCATGGCATCCATTGAGATCTTATAAGTAAAAGAAATCAAAGATATCCTCCTTCTTTATTGCTCATCCGTCCTTCTTTTCTGCGGATTCCACTATTCCTCCATCAAATTCCATGAATATTGAGCGAGATCTATATGCGAGAAAGGGAGTACGTTGTAAAAGAGAGAGGATGCATGTACAAAGAGAGTTTATATGCTTTGTAATCATTGTCATGATAATGCAAACTACATTCATAGTGGACGTAGACCTAGCTTAGGGCTGTACCACTCTAATACCTCATCTCCGTTTTACTTTCCTCACATTTTTACTGTCTAATTTTAATTGAGTACGGCTCCTTTACTTTCGAACCACATTGATGAAGTACAATTCTTGTACCCTTGGTGTTTGAACCATTTTTCGTGAAAACAGTTTTTGTGTTCGGGAATCTATGTTTGAACTGACCATGTAGACGTGTGACCCATTTAGCACATCATTCTATAAGTGGGAAGTTATGACTAATTTGTGCCATGGTGCGGAAATCAATCCTTTGCTAGATCGGTGGTGTAACCATCACTTAGTGTCGCATCATATTCAATTCAGCTTGTTGTTCTTGTGTGTGGCCTCATGAGGCGTTGATGTGGTAATGTGGGAACCTCCAAACAACACTAGCAACGTTGGTAACACGAGATTGAGTATTTTTGCTACCATGATATGGTAATTAAGTATCATAAATACTGGATTTTAGCTCCAACCACGGAGCAAAACATCTCATTTTTTATAGCCACTGTTTTGGGAGTTTTGGTGTTGTTTTGTTGTTATCCCTTTCCAGCATCGGGTTCTTGGCTTTAGGGTGAATCATGCTTGTAAACGATAGTGTTGTTTAAATCGCACGACTTAGGTTAACAAGATTTCTAAGTTTGAAAATGCTTGTGTCATTCACGTATTCCTATTTGAATGAAATTTCATTTTTGTATCTAAACTAACAGTTGTCCTAGAACTAGGAAGAATATAATTTTGTATTGGATAAATTTTAGCAAAGGACTGGTTTTGCGTTGTTTTCACTACGGGTATATGAATAAATAAATCACCGTTCCCTGTTGAAGCTAAAGTTTATTTTGGTCTTTTGTGTGTGATTTTTGTTTTTGCATTTTTGGCATGACTGACTTCCTTTTTTGCCAACATGTGACTTGAATCGTTTAAATTTTTGCAAAATACATTTTTGAAGTCTTGGGAAAATGGTGTTTGGAAAAAAACACATTTTTATCATTTTCTTATTCTATAGGAAAGTGATGGTTTAGAAAAGGAATTTTCAAAATAAACACAAGAAGTTTTTAAGCAAAAATTTATTTTTATGAAAAAAATTCGATCCTTAGTCGCATGAATTGCGTAAGAAAGATGGTTGGATGCGTTGTGTGCATGTTTTAGCGGTGCAATAGGACTGATGATATGATAAAAACGTTAATGACAACAAGGAAAATGCTGATTTAGCCTTGGAAACGCTATTTCCAAGCCTTCTTTTCCGGTAGAGAAGTACTTACTCGAGGGAGGTCATATAAACTATCGGTAAGCTTGGGCGATTCAGTCTATTCTATAAATCTACTCGTAGCAGTAAGCTTGGGTCTTTGATGCTACCTTGTCGACGATGCACGATAGTTATTAGTTGACTCATTTTATGTTTTAGAGCTTGTTATAAGCCTCCTTTACACTCTACAAATAGAAATTTTTAGTGTATTTTAGGTAACAGAGGGGAAAATTCCACAGGGCAGGAAATGGAATATTTGTAAGCAGAAGAAATGTTAAAATTCTTCGCTTTGATTTCCTTTATCGGGTTTAGAAGAAATTTAATAGGAAATGATTATATTGCGTGACGTTTTGGATGGTAGGGTTTGGATGCAAAATTGGATGCATTACACTTTTGTTCACAATTGTGTAAAGGCTATGGATTAAAAAGAATTTTCAAAATTTGCATTCATATAGAACTACCGGTATATTTAGGATGTCTTGCATCATGTTTTTGAAAGTGTTTTAAAAATCTCAATGCATAAATATAGAAGGCCTGATTTAGAATCATCTTGCATGCATATTTTATGATTGAAATGCATTAAGTACACCATCCAGATATACACATGGTTGCGAAGTGGATGTACACAAATTGGTTGTGTAGGATAACTGTTGTCATAATTTTGGGACGAAATTCCTTTTAAGTGGGGAAGAATGTAACAACCCGGAATTTTGACAATAAATATTATTTAATTAGAAGCTTAAAAATAGAAATTTCTGCAAATGACGAAATTTGACCATGAAACTTTAATCGTTGGGTTCTTCTCAGAATTCTGGTCAACTTTCATGTTTGGAATTTCGCGAACGGAGTCCGTATGAAAAAGTTATGGACGAAATACGAAAACAGGTGGAAAATAAATGAACTAGAATTTTTAATTAATATATTACCTAATTTAAACAGGCTGACCCGGGCAATCTGGTGTCCAAGCGGTCGACCATGGGGGTCAACCTGCAGTCAACTGCCCAGGTCGACCTACTAGGCGTCAGATTGCCCAGTGGCGGCTAGGTTTTGAAGGGTTAGGTTAAATTACATTTCTAAGGAATGGACGGATATAACTTAAAACTAATCCGACGGTTCTAGGCCATTTCCACCTCTATAAATAAAGGGATATTGCCTCGTTCTTTTTCATTCAAATATATAGAGGCAGCGGAGCTCTGCCATTTTTCTTCCTCTTCTAACCTAATTCCTAAAATAAAAATATATTCATACATATCAAATCAAATTCACATGCAATTGGTCAGATTATTAGATTCAATGGAAGAGGATGCAAATTGACGCTCAAAGATATATTCTTCGCTCTCTTCCCTTTTTCTTATATTTCTACAGATCTAAACTTTCCCCTTTTTAGATAAATTGTAGATTTATAAGAATTTGGGGATTGTTGGCCTAAATAGGTACAAACTTTGAAGTTGGAGGCTATAAGGTGTGTGGAAAATTTACTACTACAGTTATAATGACTCATCTATTTCGTTTGAATTAAATCTATGTTTTATGCCTATCAGATCCGTTCATTTAAATATCCTGAATTTACTGGCAACCATTAGATATGATTATGAATATGGTCAAAATTTGTAAATGATGAGAAGTGATTATGTATAACATGAATTGTTGGATCTTAAGTATTTTTCCAGCATATTCCTACAGTTATGTCATGAAATATGTTGTACGTATTACATAGCACTGTGGGTCTGGAAATCAGTCCCATTAAACATAAATTAGTTGTAGCTGCAGTCCAGATCTTTAGTTAAGTGTTTAAAAATAAAGTATGCGAATTTGGGTAAAAAAATGAAATTGGTAAATTATGTGAATTTTGAAAGATATGATTGTTAAATTATGTGATTGTAATTATACTATTTGTATTCAATATTGTTGGGTTTTTGCTTAGTTATTGTAAATATGCCTTTTTCTTCTTTCTGAACAAAATGATGTCATTTGGAATTCATAAGAGGTATGAAAAAAAGAATTAAAAAAGGAAAAGTGGTGCAAACGTATGTATAATTACAAAAATAAATATTTGTGTGTAGTTTGCATCGGCTATTCTAAATATATATATATATATATATATATATATTTCTTGTGAATTTGAATTGTGTCTATTCTTCAAATTTGGCATAAGTTGTAATAATTACCACTAACAGTCATTATGGAAGACTGGAAATCTTTTGGCAAGATTGAATGCAAAAAGGAATGTTTGGTTATTGATTAAACCAATTCATTTAAATAAAAATTAATAATAATAATAAAAAAAGATAACTACCTTCACCGTACGAAAACATAAAATATAAATATATACATATCATCTGTCAAAATCGGCATAAAACGGTAGAATATACATATTGTATTGAATGTTAAATGAGTGAATAATATTCATTTATGGAATCATATATGAAAATTGTATTCCATATTAAATGAATATACTTGTGATGAGCATTTGTAGCAATAAATTTAATTAATTTCTATAAATAAGACCATAAATAAATAAATAACAATTGTAACCAATTGTTGAATGGAGAAAGTGAATATGATAGGATAATGGTTAAAATTCCTAAAATTTATTTAGCATAAATGTTGTACACCCCAATTAGGACATTTGAATTATAATTGCATTTAGTCACGAGGTTAAGCTCACTTATGGTATAAGCCTGCCCGGATCTGGCCCGCAAATCTGGCAACCACAAGTAGTCAGTTTAATGTGAGGGGTTTAATGCGTTAATACAAATGTACTAAGACACGGGGTTAAGTTCAACTTGTGGTAGAAGCCTGCCTGGAGTCGACCGACAAATCCAGCATTCACAAGTAATCAACTTAATGTAAGAGGCCCGGTGCATATATATATATATATATATATATATATATATATATATATATATAGGCAACTAATAAATAAATAAATAAAATTGGAAATGTCTTTTGGGGTACATAATTAAATATATTCGAGTCTGATAAAATAGGGATATTTCATTGTAATTAATGTCTTAGGAAATTTTTAGTTGTTAGGCTCATAAATGAAATTAATTGTAATCAATGGAAATCAAAGTTAAATGGTTGCCTTAGGAAAATATGACCGTTATGGCCATAAAGGTCAATAAACAAAGAAATGAGAAGTAAATGGGTGTCATAAGGGGATTAATGGATATTGATTATCGTTTAAATACCAAGTCCAAATTAAGAAAGAAGTCAAATAAATATCCTAGGGAAAAGGGGATATAACCTTCCTTATTTATGTTAATGAACATACAACTTATAACTAAAAATAAAATTGGACTTAGTAGGTTAATAATATAAAATATTATTAATCATATGAACACGTGACGATAATGAATCGTGTAAGTATAGCATTTCCGTGTAGCGGGACTAAACAGGAATGAGTTAATAACGTAGCCCACCTTATCCCAAATAGGGAGAGGTATAGAAGGCTAAAGGGGTACGAACTAATAAACTTCGCGTATAGTCTGCTTCCTATGTCCTAAATGGCTAAGTGAATGGGGTTGTAGAGTCCACCTAGGAATAGGTCTTTCAGTTTAGGGGTCTTAAATGGAAGGTGTGTGTGGGCCGACACAAACCTGGAAACTAAAATGTCTGTGGCCACCTATCCTATGGGAAGTAATAAGCGGCTAAGGAGGTTATATATTAAAGCTAGCTAAAAGATACAACGAACAATAAAAATACCATCTCTCACCTTATGTGTGACAGGGGTATATGTGTGAATGACGGAAGCCTTAACTAGTAGGGCCCACGGCTAGTGCCCTTTAGTTCATGTAACCGTTAAGTAAAGTATTGAGAAATAAGTGACTAATCGGTCCGCCTAGGGTCTTAAGCGATCAGCAAGAATACACCCTATTTATCATTGGTAGTGAGGCAATAAATGATGAAGGATAAGTGAATAAAAGTAATTGAATATAGAAACTCCATAATTAGGGGTCTAATCTCGATATAGTAACTAGCCAAGCTCATTTATAAAGGCTTCAAAAAAATAGGCGTAAAAGTCCTATCTCGGTGTTATGCTTTGGAAATACTACTTTGGGAAGAGTAGTAGAGTCATGCGTAAACATTTAACAAGGTTGGATTAGAATCACTAACCTTGCTAGGCATATAGCTTGGGTTGAACCAAACAGAATACATATGTGTTATAGTCTGTGTTGTACATTTCTTAGTCACCAGATCTTGTTATTCTAACCCGCCTCCTCATTACAACCTCCCAGATTTCCAAGAGAAGGTCGGGTTCTCACAGATGATTAAGTTGGCTTTCGGTTCCCGTTCTCTTTCATGCTCGGTATTGGCAAAGTGACTTACTTTGAACAAGGTAGTTGCTTGATTTATAACTAGTTTATCCTATTTTGTTTCTGCTGTGAGTTTTCTTTTATCGTATTCTGATCATGCTCATGCTAATTTATTGCATGTACTAGATTACACGCTCTATTCTTATATGTGTTTGAGTTTCGATTTTTGTCGACATTTGGGCGCATAAAAGTGTGGGGTGTTACAAATATTGTTCATTAGCTACATATTTTCAACCTCAGCGAGGGCTTTGCTAAAGCGTTTGAGGTAGCTTTTGGAGAATCCCTCATGCCTCCGGTAGAGGTTCGATAGAGTAAGGGTATCCTTCGGCCTCGCGACGTGCATTCTAAATTATTAACCATTTTGAAACTAAATTGGTCGAACGTAGAGATGGATTGAGCTAGAAGTCGTAAACCAAAACAGGATTGTGTCTTCTAAGAAAACAAGGAAGCACTTGCATTTTATGGCATTATCGGCTCGACTCGAGTATATATGCCATTCATAATGGTTTAGAAAGTGCAGGGATTAGTCTTTCCTACGTAAGCCGTAAGTTGGGGCATACTGAAACTTCGAGGCTTTATGCTTCATAGACGACCCTAGTGAAGAGGTTACGCCTTATGTTGATCTCCCAAATTTCAGAAGTGTTTCCCCGCATTTCTCTCACGATCCTACAAATCATATTGGTAAGAAACGCAGGCTAAACCACGACTGGATTCCAGTGGTCGTGGTTCATCTCAGGATTTCTTAGCCTTGGATGTCTTCTAGGATGAATATTAGCGTCATTCCCATCCATGTCATCAACCTATGCTGCTTGATTTTGGTGAGGTTGATTAGGATGGAATTAAGCTTGTTGAGCTTGGTCATGTTGAACTTGTGCCTATTGGGCTGTAGAATGCGTAGGCGCCAAGTTCATAGCAGCGATAATTATGTTATATCGTGGAGAGGGACGGCTACAAGGACCTGCTTCGTCGTTAATAACCAACCGGGAATGGCCTTTTTGACGCGGTCGCTCATTGTAGGTCATGGTAGTTCCATTACTATTTCTATTGTCGTTGAGATTAGTACTAGCGATGGCATTGGCATTGGCATTAGCATTGGTATTGGTCCTCCTCCTCTGGCTGAGTTGGGGGCGAGTAATGTTGCGTTGACATTGAGTAAAGGACGAGTATTGTTATGGCTGAGTTGGAGGCGAGCAATGTTGCGTTGACTTTCTTGAAGTCGTTGCATCAGATTGATGCTTGTCCTCAATTGTTCATTAAGTTTATGAGTCTTGTCTTCCTTTTTTTTGAGCTCACAGAGTTGAGCTTGGGTTGCCAGAGCATCAGGATCATAGGAGGCAATGACATTCATGTCAGCCAGAAGTTCTGAAGTTTGGGGCTAAGGATAAGTAGTAGTGTAAGATGTTGTGGAAATTACGATCCTTAGATTCTTTCCTTTCCTGGCCATCGTAAGTGAACTCAGAAGGTAGGTCGAGAAAACCTAAGTAGTGCTTTGAAGTTGTGATGGAAGTCGGACGGAAAGAAGCAATTAAATTTCTCAGTAAAATCACCAAAGTGTTGTTAGGTAAAATTATCGTCATGCCCAAAGACTCCGGATGACACTAAAATAATGTTTTGCATATGGAAAATTAAGTGCATTAAGCAAAGAAAACAGAGATTTATAGTGGTTCAGCTGGTATTGAACATACATCCACTTTGAACCACCTGCAGATTTTTGTCCGCTATTAAAGGTTATAAGTGTTGGACATCATCATAACGTTTGTCTACAAATTTGTTCAAGTTTAAGGAGTCATATTTTGCGTATGTGAAGTCTTGAGAGAAAATAATGCTTCTTCTTCTTTCTCAAGGCTTAGGCTGCCATTAATGGTGTCCATAGGTCCTTCAAAAGATATCAAATCATGCAAATGCCAACCCTTTTGAAGTACGAGGTAGGGGGTATTTATAGGTAGTGGATTAGGTGGTAGTATGTGAGATTTGGGGACTACAGCATGAAACTCGCACCCCGAAGCAGCAGCCTTTAGAAATTCGCATCCTCCTGTCTTGTAACAAAGAACTTCGTATCCCCTAGGGGATAGGGATGCGAAATTCATATCCTGTGGGAATATGATGATCTTGTATCCCTTGGGGATACGAATTCTCATATCCTCATGGGGATACGAGGCACGTATTTGTGGGATACGAAATTTTGTATCTCGAGTGATACGAAATTCATATCCCAGGGGACACAAATTGGAAGTGGAATGCATGTTTCAGGGATACGAAATCTAGAAGGGAGTGGCTATATTGGGGATGTGAATTAGCTTGTGGTATGTGCCATTGGGGATACGAAAAGTGGAATGCGAAGTCATGAAGGAGGCGGTATCCTCATGTTGTGAAATCATGGTGCCAATATCCTTATTGAGTGATATGAAAATGCATGGGATACGAAATTAAGGGAGGAAAAATGTTGTATTTAAGGGGTTGTGAGGCCTACGCTTGCACGATTCCTTATGGGCCCGAATCCTTAGTGTTTTGGGGACACTTCAGGATTTAGTGCCACGCGATGGGCCGAGTCGAGTGGGCCTGGTATGCTTTTGAGAACCGGACTAAAAGGCCGGTTAATAGTCACCACCAGCCAATCCGATAGAATCCTACCGTTGGGTATTCCTCGATTCCTTTTCATATTATCCCGATTAAGCCCCTACAATTTTGATTTGCGTTGCACCTATGGAGTGCTCCGTGATAGCCTGCCAGTTTAGTGGATTTTACAGTATTTTAAAGACTTCAATGTTTAAAAATTGTGTTAGGGTAAAAAAGTAATCCCTCTTACCTATTTTGATACTTTATTAAACAGACACTATTGTAATAGCATATTGTATTATATAATATCTAGTTTAACAGATCCATAAGAGATGGAAATCCCGTAACATATCTTAATTATCGCAGTCACGAACACATTTGGATAGGCGATGTGAATTACCACAAACATCTCTGATGTTGTGAAACTTATATTGTTACATGGTTTTTATTTGACTAATATGAGAATATTTTAGTTCTGATTTGAGAATTTTTTCCTTTTATTTGGTGCTCGGGTCTACCCAAGTTTTCAGTAAGCGAAAATCTTGTAATAAAGATGAAGATAGAGCCTAATTGACGTACGTATTAGTATTATTCGACTGCATTGGTATGTTTTATGATAGTTTAACTCTGATAATTGTTGTAAAGTGTAATCAAATGTGTGTTATTAATATGTTATATTTTATCCCGCTGTGAGATTCTATGATTGTTTTTTTCCTATATAAATCCCAATAACAAATTGTATTTTGTATTCATTTAAGTCATGAGTGGGGATTATTGTCGATTTGAACGGTAAAAAATGCAAGTCATTGCAGTTGGTATCAGAGTGAGGTTTAGCGATAATCTTGGCTCTATTTGGGATTAACTCGTTTAAGATAAGGCTATAATACACTAAAATGAGTTTGAGTGTATATGAGAGAGCGTACTTGTAATTTCGATATAAAAACGGTTTTGTATTGTGTTAATTTGTTCCATTGAGTATTTAGGAATTTTGGTCGATACATAGGACGCCAAGGCATCGATAGGGGTTTCTAAACACTCGAATATGATAGATTGATGCAATCTTGTTTTGAATTATGCATTATAAATATGAGAATAATTATTTTGGGAAAGTATTAGATGTTGATTGTGTTGGTGTTTAGGAGATGATAATATTAGGTTATCTTCGTTTATTGTTCGAATAGTCAATATTTCTACAGTATTGACTATTGAATGATCTCTAGAAAATGAAGTATTGTAAATAGAATTGACAATGAAATAAGATGAATTTAAATATGGAGTCGAGAATTTAAAACTCTAGTGCTTTTGATAGTAGGTTTTGGAAAAATATTTGTATTATACTGAATTATTTTGAATAGAGCTTGTTTTCAAATCAATTTAAAGGAAATAGGTGTTTATTCCCCTCTTTACTCTGGAAAATGACTTCGATGATGAGTGCATGCACCATCAATATTTATTTTTGAGAGTCTGAGTGGGGGAGACCACTTTGAACCTTTTATACTGTTTTTAAGAAAACTGAATTTTATTAGAATATTTTAAAGTATGGTTTCATATAAAAGGTATAACATATATTATTTCGAAAATTTATTTGGAAATGAACCTAGAGTTTGAATTCCTAATTTCTCGAATAATTAAAGATTCTCAAATTATTGAAATGAATTAAGACTTGAAACTTAGAAACTTCTGAATTGAGAAATAAGAAAACAACCTAAAAGAAATATAATTTAAAGTAGAAACTTAAAATAATGAGTTGAAGTTGTTGAACTTGTATGATACTCAATTTTTTCTTTAGCATATATACAACTTACGAAATATTCAAGACGTTAAAATGTTATAGGAATATGCAATGAATATTATACAAGTACTGGTATAAATAATAAAAGGTGAAATAAAATTGATGGTTTATAAATATGAAATAAATTTAAGTTTGACAAAAAATGACATATACTTAGATATCTTATGAAATAGAATTCAACAAAGTAAGGAAAATAAACTAAATCAACGAAATAAGCTAATAAAGTGAATTGTTTGGTTTGGTACTGATGGTTGGACATTCAACGAATTAGGATAGTCGATATTTCCAAGTTGATTATGAATTTTTAATCAGTTTATGCAAAAAATAAGGGAATAAGCTTATAATTTATAAACTTAATAAAGGTTGAACGGTTTTGGATGCCTCATCCTTTAGAAGAGATGTATATTTGAGGTTATATATGTATTGTTGCTTTTCCGGACCTAGCCGTACAAAAGAGACTTACCGTTATTTTTCCGTGAATTTAGACCTTAGATTATTTTTGGAAATTTGAAGTTTTCAAACGTATATTAAAATACCCTTGTAAATTAAATGTTTTCCAAGTTGAATAAGAAATTATATGGTTAAATATATTAATTAACAACTTCCTTACAACACTTTTTTCGAGGATGAATTTTTTTTAGTGGGGGAGCATAACAACCCGTGTTTTTCGACCATTTAAATTATTGAATTTAATATGTCTTTTTTAAATTGGTTATAAATAAAATTTAATGATTTAATTATGTAATTTTGTGATGTAAACTCAATTTAATTTTATATGTATTGAAATTCAACTTATTTTGAAAAAATAACTTGTATTGATTGCAAACAAAATTATGATTTAGTTTATATTGATAAACAATTGAAAGTTGAAACTTAAATATTAAAATATTTGAATGAAATGGACTTGATTAATTTATAATTGAAATCCAAAAGGAGTTTGATTAATAATAAAAATTGGAACTCAAAATAAATAAAATTTGATTTATAAAGTCAGTTTGAATTCTATTTTAATTTAAAGAAAAGTTAATAAACTTTTTAATTTAATCTATAGTGAATAAACTAAATTGGGTATTTTATGTAATAATCAATCTGTTAAAATAACCATTTTGCAAACAATCTCAGAGTTCGATGAAATATGTTTCAATGGATCTGAAATTGTAAATTATCGCGCGATCTTAAGTTTCGTGCCAATCAGAGTTATTATGAGATCGGGCACGATATAAACATATTGATTAATAATTTAAAATTTAAATTATCCATTTTCAAACGATCCCGTATTTAGACGAAACGAGTTTCATTGAGTCTGGAATATCAAAATATAATAAGGTGTCAAATTTCATGATGATTAGAAGAGAGACGTAGTCATGCGAGCTTAGAACGCTTGATGACAATATAAGTGAATATAATAAAAAAAATCATAGCCATAGATATTCCTTTTCCTAAACATAATTCATTTCTTTGTTCAACCTCTGTAAAAAATAGAAGAGGCCATGATTCTTCAATCCTACAACAAATCATATAAAATCAATTTTTCAATGAAATCCTATGATGTTCGATCCGTTAAGCTCCTGAGATCAAATATTCACTTCCATATTCATGTATTTTTGTGCGATCATGTTTGGGGTGCTCAGTTTTAGCAAAGCCGTGACCAAGGTCTTGGGTTGGTCAGCGACATGGAGTGAGTTAGGTCGAAAGGGGGATGGCATGGCATTTTGGGTGGCATGGTGCATCATACAGTAGCTCTTGGAGGAAGCTCGGTGGCTTGGAGAAGAATGCGACATCATGGGTTAAATTTTGAAGCCATAGGTCGCAATTTGGGAGGAGCGACCGGTGTTGGTATTATGGTGTTCATTTGGTGGAGGGCTAGGCGCTGAATCAGGTGATGGTGGCTATAGCTGTGATAGATGGCCATAGAGGTGGCAGGCAGGGGTCAAAGTTGGGTCAACTTCATGTTCATTTGCAGTCAGATTTTCTTGTTGAATTGGAAGAAGAAAAGGGGATGAGAATCGAGGCACGTGAGTTAAGGTGAGGAGTGTTTAATATAAGTTTAAATGTATTTCATTCTCAAATAAAATTGTAAATAATGTATCTTGCTCGTACGGAGTCGGATTGACACGTCGTTAGTTGCACTGGGATCGTATCAAAATTCTGGACATTTTGGCACTAAATTGGGTGAATTCTGAGAGTACTGAATTTTAGACTTGTGCTGGAATTTCATACGGATTCGAAAGTCAAAGGCGAGTGATTAAACTCACTCACAATTAACTAAGATATTTGATTGTTAGTTAAATTAAAATCGTGTTATGATATGATTGTACTGGTTGATGTTTCGTAGTATAAATTTCATATTTATGATGATTGGCATTAGTAGTTCAATTTAATTTGACTTTTTGTTTAAATCTAACAATTAGGTTTAAATATAATTTCTAGTTTAAACCCGATATATGATAAAGTAAATTAATGTGATATTGAACTGTTTGGATGGACTGATTTTGTTGAATGCCTTGAATTGATATGTTTGATATACTGACGTTGAATTGTTTGTTTATATTGATTAATCCCAACCATTTAACCTATATGGATGGGTATCAAATAAACACTGGATAAATCATTGAAATGAATTAAGAACATAAGTTAAAATGAGAAATGCCTAAGCCCCTGATTCGAATTGAAATGATATACATCCATTCCTGAAATACTAAAATTAAATTTTAAGTATCACTCGCCTATAGAATAGGAAATTATATGTAGACACTGGTTGGTTAAATAAAATTTATTTTAACCTTGAATCTTGAAATATTGTTTTAAAGACTATGTAAAATGTGTTTTATAAGTCAATTTCTTTTGAACTTGAACTTTGGATTTCTAAATATAAAAGCTAAAAGAAATTATTTAATGTTGTAAACTGAAGTTAAAATGAAATCTAATATGAATTGAATCTATTGAAATTAAATTATTTTATCCACCTTTGAAATTTACTTTAAATTAACATTGATTTAAAGTGATATATGAACTGTGAACTCAAGATTTGTTATAAATTGAAATCATTCAAAAATGAGAATGCTAATTGGAAACTTAACCATTTGAATTGAATTAATGAATTGAACCGAATTTAAATGGAATTTTATTAGAACTGAAAGATTGGACTTGAATCCAAATGATTTGAAATTGGAATATGATTTAATATTAAAAGAAGCAACTCTGAATTATATTATAGTATTTTACCCATTATATAAACTTTTTTTAAGATATCTGTTTTACTTTATAAATTATTTATTTTAACTTATATATATTAACTATTTTAATAAACTACTTTGGTAATCAACTATTTGATGAATCCTATTTTAAATTCAAACTATTTATATATAAATCTTTTATACACTAACTATTTATTTTTAAAATATTTTAATATGTAACAAAATTCAACTATTCAAATTGTTTTAAGATTTAGAATCATTTCAATATTCTAAGTTTAGTTTAAATAGAGATTTAAGATGAAATATATTATATTTGGATATAAATTGGTTTCATAACAAAACCTGATATTTTGCTATAGAGTATAAGCCATTTGAAATGTAAAAATCCAACTAGTGTGAAAAATGTTAACATTTAGTAGTTAAAAAGTTCGGAATCGGATATTGCTATGCTCTATGTCAATATAGAAACCACTTTAGCAACAATGTACGTGGTGGATGAATCCAGAATGAAATAGGATGTTCGTGAATCAGAATGAAGTAAGAGAACGATAATTGATAACCTTGATCTTCGGGTCATAATTGAAATGACTAGAATATGAGCCATGACCGGGCCAATGGGAAGTCGCTTCTTCGATCAGACACACTTCTTCAATAATATATTATTACGTTGTGCTTTAGTTGGTGGCCACCTACATTTTTCGGAGTGTTGTTCGAAGTAGTCGATTGTAGGTGCTATGCGTTACCACCACCCCAGTCCCGCAATCCGGTAGAATACTACCGTGGGGTATTCCTTGGTGCCTTATCATATTATCCTGATCGAGCCCTTATGATTTTGATTTGCATTGTACCTATTGAGCACTCTCTGATAGCACACCAATTTGGTGGAGTTTATAGTACTATATAGACTACAATGTTTATATAAACGGTGTAAGAGTAAAAACGCAATCATGCTTATGCTATTTTGATACTTTACCTTACTAAATATACTCTATTATAATAGCATATTGTATTATATTTATCTAGTTTAACGAATCCTTAGAAAATGGAAATTTCTGTAACATCTCTTAAGTTATTGCACTCACAAACATTTTGGATAGGAGATGTGAATTACCATAAACATCTCTGACGTTGTGACACTCATATTGTTACATGGTTTTTATTGGCTGATGCGAGGATATTTTAGTTTTGATCCGAGTATTTTTGTCTTTTCCTTGGTGCTTAGGTCAGCCTAAATTTTCGGTTAGCGAAGACTTCATTATGCAGATAAAGAATGAGCCAAACTAACGTATTTATTAGTATTATTTTGCTGCATTGGTATGTTTTGGTAATAATTTAATTCTGATAATTGTTGTAAATTATAATCAAATTATGTTTTAACAGCTTCATGAACTGTTATTTATTTATTATATTTTTTCCTTTCCGTTGTGAGATTCTAGGATTGTTTTTCTTCTTTCTTTTCTTGTATACATCCCAATAAATATCTGTATTTTAGGTTTGTTTAAGTCGACATGAGGGGGGATTATTGTCGATTTGAACAGTCAAAAATGCAGGTTGTTACATAGAATATCTTGTTAAAGATCATATGGAAAATATAATTAAAGCTCATCTACCATTTATCTCAATCGGATCACCAAAATCCACCAATACAAGCAATTTTTTATTTATAGTATTGCGCTTCATTTTGGATCATTCTATGTTGACATTTCTCTCCATCTCTTCACCAAAAGACACATTTCTTCAACCACTATAAAAAGTCTTCTAAAAACAATTTTTAATATCAATTTTTCTCATTTTCTCCTAATCCTTCTTTTCCATATATGCAATAAAATTACATTGAATATTTCCAATTATCTTTGCAAATCCACTCTCTTTCACTATAATTCTTCACTCTGATTTTATCCTATTTCCTCATAGAATTCAAAGATATATTGCTAATGTAGGTTTATGGGATCATTGTATCAAATCTGCAAGAATATGTATTGTAGATACAACTACTTACCACAGATTGTAGTTGTTGATAAGGAGAAGTTGTATCCTATGGCACATGAAATCAAGATTGTAAAGGTTTTCTTACACCCATGGAAAGTAAAAAGTTATAGTGAAATTATACACAGTGCAGCATAGTACTAGATGTAGGATTGGTTAAACGTTGTTAAATGTTTCGGATGTGATAAACTCAGTCATTTGAAAAGAGAATATCCCGACTTAAAGAAACCAAGGTACTTTTCAAATGCTTTCAATAAAAAGAGGAAACAAACATTAAAGCAACATAGAATGATTCAAATACATCATCAGGTGATATAGATTCAGAAACTACCAACATGTGCTTCACGGAAATGGATGACCAGGTATAGAATTTTGATAACAAAATTATTAATGTTTTGAATGATATGCATCAGGGATATAAGTACTTAAGATAGAGCTCAATAATAGTTTGGCAGAAATAGATAGATTAGAAACGTTTAATGAAAAGTTCAGTAAAGAAAAACAAAGCCTAGAAGATGAAATTGAAAGATTTATTGGTCATAAAAATGGAAAGATTTTAACACTAGGAAGTTTTGAAAAACTAAAATGTGAAAATGAGTCCTTAAAATAAATAAAAAATCTTTCTATAAAGTCTTAGATCACTGATTTGAATAACAAAATAACATCTCTAGATAATGTTATTTTTAACCATAGTAAGAATTTTAAAAAAATAAAAACTGATATTGATAAATTTAACAAAGGGAAGGATAATCTAGAAAAATTCATATCAACATCTAAGCACACTAGGGATAACCTTGGACTTGGATACACCCGTAACGATAAACCAAAGAAAAATAGAACTCAATATACAAAGTTTTTTAAGGCTACCAATTTCAAACCAAAACCTAGGAAATTAAAGTTAAAACCTCTGAATGGTTCATTAATTTATGGATTACAAAAAGGTTGGATAATATTGAAAAAGAAAGATATATTGACAATTTTATTAATAAGGTTCATTCTGAAAAGATGAGTAGGATTGAGTAATATGGAAATACGTGTATTATACTAGATTTAGAAATTTTAACAGATGATATACTGACTTTGATATATGCAAGTAAATATTTAATGAGATAAATATTTAGAAATGATAACACTGACAAGTAATATTAAAGCTGCAAATAAAAGTAAAGAACACTAGGAATTTTTATACTGGTTCGGAGTACCGTACTATGTCCAGTCCCTAAGTTACTCTTCAGCCTTAAGCTACAAAAACCCTCTCTTAACTTGGAGGAATACGTATCTACCGCCATTATAGGACTTCTTACACCAAGACTATACCAGCTAGGATTTTTCCTCCTGGACTTGCATAGAGGACTTTTGACCACCTGAACTATCTATAAGATTTTCCTTAGCCTTTACATGGCTTGATACAAGAGTGTAATTTTCTGTTTTGTGTTCTAAAACAACACAGATTTGTCAAAGTGAAGTACAATATCCTATAATCTTCTCCTCGAGTTTATAATGTAAGAAATGAAAGCAAGTGGAGAAAGAATAGGAAGAGATCTCTTGTGAATTCAAACAAAGTCAGAATTGTGACTTAAAGAATCAAAATCTTGAATGCAAGAATAAATTTCTTAAAATGAATATGAACTTGAATTCAATAGAATAGGAAGCAGTGTAATAGATTGAGTGATTTGTGATGTTAATCTTTCATGTATACATAGTGAATGAAGAGTTACAACTACGGGTAAAGATTTTTGGTCGAAATTAGAGAGTTCAACCATTAAAGATCAAAGAAACTCTTCGAAAAGAATTGTGTCTTTTTAGAATATGACCGTTATAGCTCAGTCCAGTCAATTGAATAAGCATAGTCAGTTGACTGGATTTGAATGCAACCAAAACTTTTGTCTCGACCAGGTTAGTCGACTAATTGTGGACATTTAGTTGACTGAAATGGGACATGGACAAAACTTTTGTGTGCACACAAATTTTAGTAGACTGACTAGGGTCATTCAGTCGATTGAATCTGTGTTTATTCCAAATTCATTATATGCATACAAAGTTTTAGAATAGCACAAAAAACAACTAGTGGTAAATATTTTAACATAATAATCTAAGTCCTAGACTCTTATAGTAGTTAAAATAATGATCATACTCAAGAGTTCTATAATCTATCGTCATAGTAGTCTGTATTTGCGAGAGATATTGTTTTGATGTAACAACTTTATAGCACCCTACATTTTTAATTAAATAAAATAAAATAAAATTGGAAGATCTTTTAGAATTTGGTCACGAAAGTAGCGTCATTGCATTCGTGGCGATTTTCTAGTCAATTTAGACCTATGGATTGCAGAAAACTGAACTAATATGAAAGAGATACCTTTAAATGAAGTATTGTAATAAACTTGAAAAGAAGGTAAAAGAAACAAACAATGACCACCATTGTTTATAGCCTTACTAACAAAAGCCTAAGTAGTTCAGTTTGTTAGAGCATTTGACATTCATGAGAGTGGCGAAAGCTCGATCCCTGCAAGCGCCATATTTTTATTTTAAAGGAACGGCTAAAATAATACACATTCTAAAGAGAAAATATGTATAAATGCACATATAAGGAAAATTATACAGATAAGGAAGTACAAAAATATATATATACATGTATATGAAAATATATGCATATATATATGTGCAATATATATATATACAAAGAATAAAATCAGAATAAACCTACAATCAATGAAAATAGGCAAGAATTAAATAACGGCATGACACCGTTTGAATTTTTAAAACGAAATAAAAGTGATTCATGATGCATTTGGGTTGCATTTGGTGAATCTAACCATCTATTGGATAGAAATCGTCGGGTACCAACCATCGATAGTCATCGTGATGCGTGATGTGTGATGAAGAAAGACGGAGAGCTAAACCTACAGATCATCAACCTTTCGCTATCAAGGCTTTGGTTGCGGGACAGGCCAATTAGGATGTTGTTTGTTGTTTTATGGGGCCACGTCACTAGCTATCAATTCTGCTTGTCTTTTACTAGTTGAGGGAGGGGTCGGGTGGGACCATAACCATTGAAAATCCAGACCTTAGCATTTGTGTATATAGATATCTGAAAAGCTCCCGATTGAGTTCCGTGTTTCTTGTCCAGCCCTGTTACGGAACTCAGTGCACATTAGAGAATATGGGTAGTTAAGGCATCAAGTACGATTGATGATGCGTATATGAGAAAGTCTAGATACATGCATGTCTGCTTTGTATGGCATATCGTAGACTCTAGGGAATTACTCAATGATGGAATCTGATTCGATCGGTTAGTTTGAAGGTGACAGTGTAGCCTGGCGATGGCAGTTTTATGCGGAACGTAGCATTTTTATATAAAGATTTGTACGTCGCTCCAGCGTAGGATGAGGGACTACATATATTTCTGTGGTTTTACGGTGGAGACCTTGTGAGTGGGGTACCATGGTGCGTACCTTAATATTGGGGGTAGCTACATATATATCGTATTAGGTTAATCTACTGGGGAGTAGATAAGTATGATGTGTGTGTAAGCCTTGAGTGTTGTTAACACAAGTAACATAATAAATAAGAAAATATAACTGAACGGTATATGTAGTGTTATCCAAAATGTGTAGTTTAAATCCAGTTACATGAACTTATGTTCTGACCCTTTCTCATAACATACTCGCAGGTTAGATTTGTGGCAGAGATATGATAGCTTTGGATACTGGTTAGGCAATATTATTATCTGGGTAAGGCTATATTTTGATTATATTATATTTTACCCATTCCACTGTGAGATGTTTTCTGCGCGCTGATATGTTTTATATCTCTGTCTTTTCTGCAGGATACCAGAAAAACCAACACGAGTTCTGATAGATTAGAATTTTGAAAAAAAATTCAGTCTGTCAGAATTCGGGTTGTTACATCTAGTATCAGATCTTAGGTTTAGGATTCCTGTATAGATAGTGACTGAACTTATTTGTATTTTTAAAATATAAATAATATATATACCTAAATCTATAGAGGAATCCACTAAATAGAAAGAGCATAATACGGTGAGAATTTGGATATTTGTTTTGTACACTAAAGGAACAAATATGGAAATCTGAGACCCTTAGGTAATTTGGGGGGGGGGAGTGTACAATATACTTTGCATGGAAAAAAGGTGAATCCCATGTGTTAGTATTTCAGATTAGTGGGTTGAGCTGTAAAACCTTATAAATTGGAAAAGGTTAAAAAGAAAAAAAATGGATTAGGAATATATATGGTTGAGAGAATTAACTTGGTGGGAGTGTCTAGGTAAGCCTAGGTAAGTTGGAAACCCGCTTTGAGTCTAACTCCACTGTTATCTTTTAAGAACTTAAAATTATAAAATCTTTTGGAAAATGGTTTATGGTGTTTTCAAGTTTTAATCTTAAAAGCTACAGTTTTAAAAATATGTAAAGAAGTACATATTTGGTTTTGAAGTAAAATTGGGTATATTATGGAAACAATGATTTCTTGAGAAAATTTTGTCTAAAATAAAATTCTCTCGGTAAAAGTTGCACATTATAGAGCATGTATAGCTCGCTAATTTTTATGTTATATTGAATGAAAGGATTAAAAAGCAAAACATAGGAAGTTTTGAAATCTTTATTCTTTTGATAAACATTTTTTATATTTATTTTAACAAAGAAAATTTTGTTGGGTGGACAAAATAAGTTGTAGAAATTAAGAATAAAGTAGATGTTTGCACTTGTAGTAAGTTACTTAATTGACCTTATAGGCGAGAACAAGTTGTAAACCTGGTTGAGAAATAGTTGTCCTTATCTACTCTTGTTTTTGTGATTTGAAATAAAAAATGATGATTTACATTTGTTTTTATAAAATGACATGTTTTATGGTTTGGTAAAAGTAAGTATTGGTGAGGAAAATAAAGTTTTGATATTCTTAACTTTTGGAAGAAAAGTGAATGAAAAGGCCAAACCGTGTTTAAAAAAATTATGGAGTAGGTAACGATTAGTGCCTAGGGAGGACGGGAAAAGTTTTAAGGCTATGAAGTAGATAGCGAGAATTATCTTGGAATAATGGTAAGTTCCCAGATAATTCGTAAGCACTGAGAAGCCTAGGGAGTTGCTTGAAAATGACTGTTGGTACACGGCTAGGACTTGTAATGACTACTTGATAGTGAAGGGAAAGTAAGTGTTTAGATCCTGTTGCTAATTTTCCTGTTAGAGGTAAACCCCATTATCACATTTTGGTTGGGATCATTCTGTTATTTTGTTCTTATTGGTAGTTAGGGTAACACGTGAACCTGTCATTGATCCCGTGGTTTGTACTTTTTTGAAGGGGGACATAGTCCTGAGATTCTTAGCTCTTAGTAGCAGCTGTGTAGAGCGTTTATTTTCTAGTTTTAGTTGAAGGACTAGAAGGCTTATTTGAAATTAAACTTAGATCAGAGGATAAAGTTAAATAAGCCAAGAAAAGAGTAATGGCATCACAAAAAAAACAACAAATTCAGTAAAGCAACGAACATGACAGTTAAAGAAAAACGGAAATTTTTCGAGAAAAGGTGGATAAGAATAAATTTTTACAAGATAAATTAAAAAAGAAAATCTGTAATAAAGAAAGTTTTCTTATGTGGGCTGTGTTTGGATAGGAAAATAGGTAATCTTTATATAATAGTTATATAAAATCCAAGTACGGACAATAAAAGGTGACTAAAAGGAAAACGGAGGATGTGAAGCATTCCATTTTCTACCTTTTGTAATATAAAAAATCGAATTTAGAAAATTAAATTTTTCTAAAATTAGAAAAAAAATAAAGTTAGTTCATAGGATTTTGGACGCAAAAATTGGATGAACTACAATCTTGCTCAGTAAGAGTATGGGAAAATCTACATGAAAAAGTATTTTTGATTTTCAAATATTGCATTCATATAGAAATTGCCAGTATATTTAGGATGTATGCATCATGTTCTTGAAGAATTTCTGAAAAAATTTCATACATATAGGAGGTACCTCTTAGGCATACATGTATTACTATGTTGTACTACACTTTGCACGAATGCACAGATGTTTGCAAAAATTGGACGCACATATGATGGATGTATATTATGCGAGGGATTATTTAATTTTACCCTTATCAAATTTCAGGGATGAAATTTCCTGAGGGTGGTAGAATGTAACACCCCGCATTTTTAATTAAGTAAAATAAAATAAAATTTGAAGAGATTTCAGAATTTGGTCACGGAAGTAGCATCATTGCGTCCGTGGCGATTTTCTGGTCAATTTAGACTTGTGGATTGCGGAAAACTGATTTAAGATGAAAGAGACACCTTCAAATGAAATATTGTAAAAAACATGAAAAGAAGTTAAAAGAAAAAGAGCAGTGACCACCATTGTTTTAAGCCTTGTTAAAAAATGCCTAAGTAGTCTAGTTGGTTAGAGCATGTGACTTTCATGAGAGTGGCGCGGGTTTGATCCCCGCAGGCGCCATATTTTTATTTTAAAGGAACGACTAAAATAATACACGTTCTAAAGAGAAAATATGTATGTAAATGCACATATAAGGAAGTACAAAAATATAAGTATACATGTATATGAAAATATATGCGTATATATGTGTAAAATATATATATGTACAAAGAAGAAATTCAAAATAAACCTGCAATCAATGGAAATATGCAAGAATTAAATAACGACATAACACCGTTTGAATTTTGAAAACGAAATAAAAGTTGTGCATGTGTGTATATATATGTGTGTATATATATATATATATATATGTGTGTGTGTGTGTTAAATGGTCATTTGAAGTTTTGCATATATATAAGGAGATTATACATAAAATATAATATTTAAAGAAATCGAAGAAAAAACAATGGGATACTAATGAAACGTTTAAAATTAAAAACATCAAAAACAATAAATATCGTGTCCAAAAACCACTCGTGGGACCCAAAGGGGTCGACACACCCATAGGGGAGTCGACTATGGGGTCGACATACCTATAGGGGGGTTGACCCACCCCAGATCTGGGCAGATTCATTCAATGAATCTGGACTGTTTTTCAAACCATATTCGTTGTTGACTCAGCGTTGCATGTACAAGATCATATCCACTTCCTTTAACACCTATAAATAGGCTAGTAGAGCCTCGCCTAAATCTCGTACTTTCTGAGAGGCTGCCTAAGCTCTGCTATTCTTCTTCCTCCTCAAATCTCTTTTAAAAAATAGAATAATTTGTCTAAGGAAGTTCTTATTCAAGATCTAGAGGAAAAGAATGTTTATCTGCAAATGGGTGTTCAAAGTTCTAATCGAAATAAGGTAAATTCCTGGATCTGTTCAATTTGAATTTCTCCTCTTTCTTCCTTTTTTCTTTTAGTATGAGAATTGTGAATCCATGGTTACTTAGATTCTAGATCCAGTTAGGAAAGCCACGAAATGCTAGGTATGGAACAGATTCAGAGTTGGAAAGCAATTAGGTGATGGATTTAAGTTATGCCTTTTTGATAATGGTATATTTATTGTTTGGCATTCCCCATTAATGTGTATAGTAAATCTGCTAAAATTGTTAATCTCCTGAAATGTAAATCTACTAAAATGTATAAACCTGTGAAAATATGTGGAAACGATTACTGTTGTATACATATGTGTTCTAATAAATTGTTAATTGGATACTGCAAGTTAAGTTACAGTGAAATTGGAATAATTACATGTTAGTATGTGGCATATTTTGTACTTGAACTCTTAACTGTAAGAATTGGGATAATTACATGTTAATTTGTTAGATTGGAATAAGTACATGATCGGAAGATTACATGTTATTCTTTTAAAATGGAGTTAATTACATGTTAGGAAGAACATGCGATATGATAATCAGAAAATGGACTTAATATGATATTAAGTATGACATGTAAAAATAGATTACCATAAAATTTGGAAGAATGGATATGCCTAAATTTACAGTAAACAGAAAATTGTAACCACGCCTAGACACGAGGTTAAACTCAACTTATGGTAGAAGTCTGCCCGGAACCACCCGGCAAATCCAACATTCACATGTTGTTAATTTAATGTGAGGGGTCCACTGCGTAAATATACATGTAAGGATGCTAAGACATGAGGTTAAGTCCAACTTATGGTAGAAGTCTGTCGGGAACCGCCCGACAAATCCAGCATCCACAAGTGGTCGGCTTAATGTGAGTGGTCTGGTGCATAAACATACATATGAATATATGTATATAAAAGGATAGAAATAAATGGCACTATTTGTGATGATTGGAAATGAATGAAAGTTACAACTGTAAAAGAATTAGAATGAATGGGGAATGATAATAACCTATTATAATTAATTACATTAACATTATATAACAGGTAGGCTTGTTCTAGGGACAAGTGGAAATTATAACGTAAGTTATAATAAATGAAGAAGAAACTTATTAGTAAACCTTAGTTAAGAGAACTAAGTTTATAAGTAAAAAACAACAAGTTGTAGTGACAGTGTAAGATGAAATTATAATTAAATAAAAAAGAATGAGGCAAACTTATGGAATGAAATAAGTTATATTTAATCATATGTAATAAGTAGCATGTTAACAGAAAACATGAGGACTGAGATAAAATATACTAAATTATATATTAAGTAGAACATGTTATTGTAACTATGAAATTAGACAAGACCTTGGATTACTGTATAGGAAATAAAATGTTATGAGCATATTAATGAATTTAAATGGGTTAAGTTATATAACTGAAATTAATAAGCAAGAGGAACTTGGTAACTTGAATAAGAAGTCAATATAATTTGAAATAACCAAGTAAAGTGGAAATCTGAAAATGTAAAGCAAGTGTGTAATTAAATGATTAGACGTAGGGTATGTTAACACATTAACCCGAGGCGCTTAGGCCAGTCTATACGTTTGAAGGTGAATAACCCAACGGGGTAGATCATCGTGGTATCATAAGGCATGAGTGGAGTGCACGTTTATCTGATGATTTTGCTTGTTCTGCTGGCTCGAAGGACTAGAAGGGGAAACACACGGCTTCTTGGGACATGGAGGGTATTCTTGGTAGTACTCTCTGCGGTGGCAGCG
The DNA here is from genome assembly GCA_030737875.1 of Allium sativum. Lineage (NCBI taxonomy): Eukaryota > Viridiplantae > Streptophyta > Magnoliopsida > Asparagales > Amaryllidaceae > Allium > Allium sativum. The sequence continues at coordinate 539,612,180 of CM060926.1, forward strand.
TTCAGGCTGTGCTCGCAGAGGTTAAGTCGGCGTGTTACTACCCAGTGAGTATACCTTGACTGCCACAATTAGGAGCAGTCAGAAGGCTTTAGGGTGGTTCAAGTGATTCGACGATTCGGTTGCCCTGTGACTAGGCAGTAACAACCATTTTATTGGGTTGCCTTTGGTGGATCAAACCATCTGTTGGATAGCAATCGTTGGTTACAAACCATCGACAGTTAATGTGATGCGGAAAGACAGAGAGCTAAAGCTACAGATCATCGACCTTTCGCTATCAAGGCTTTGGTTGCGGGATAGACCAATTAGGATGTTGTTTGTTGTCTTATGGGGCCACGTCACTAGTTATCAATTCTGTTTGTCTTTCACTAGTTGAGGGAGGGTTCGGGTGGGACCATAGCCATTGAAAATCCAGACCTGAGCATCTGTGTATAGACATCTGAAACGCTCCCGACCGAGTTTCGTGTTTCTTATCCAGCCCGGTTACGGAACTCGGTGCACAATAGAGAATATGTGCAGTTAGGGCATTAAGTTTGATTGACGATACGTATGTGGGAAAGCCTAGATACATGCATGTCTGCTTTGGGTGGTATATCGTAGACTCTAGGGCATTACTCAATGATGGAATCATATTCGATCGATTGGTTTGAAGGTGGCAGTCTGTACGCTTATGTAGCATGGCGATGGTGGTTCTATGCGGAATGTAGCATTGTTATATAAAGATCCGTATGTCGCTCCGGCATAGGATGAGGGACTACGTATATTTATGTGGTTTTACGACAGAGACCTTGCGAGTGGGGTACCATGGGGCATACCTTAATATTGGGGGTAGCTACATATATACTGTATTAGGTTAATCTACTGGGGAGTAGATGGGTACGACGTGTGTGTAAGCCTTGAGTGCTATTAACACAAGTAACCTAATAAATAAGAAAACATAACTAAATGGTATATGTAGGTGTAATAACCCGGAAATCCGAGCCGATTTAAAATTTTTATTTTGGCAATTTTAGTGAATTTCGAATATTTAAAATGATTTATTTTAAATAATAACGACGAGAAATTTATTTTGAATAGAGTTAGAACGTATATATTTATTTGAATTGTCATTAGAATATAAATATTTTATTTTAATTATAAAAGGAATTGAAAATGGCGCGGTAGTTCGAAAATTCGATTTCAAAGTTCAAATGAATGTACAGGATTCAAAATAAACCGGATATTAGTGAAACCAAAATTGTTAGGATCTATTTGAAAATATATTTCCAACGAATCTGAAAAATCAAAATTTCAAAGCGGGGATAAAAAGTTATGCCGAATTGAAAATTCAGAATAGTCGCTATGGAATTCTGACCCTTAAAAATGCAAATTTTGCAAATACCTTTGTTTTCGACGAAACCAATTATGTTGGATCCGGGATGTCGAATTATTGCTAGATTCCAAAATTAGTAATTTTCTGAATCAATATGCGAGCGTTGCGAAGTAAAACGTGTTTTGACAGTTTTAGTCAATTTGGATCGACCAGAAAATGACCATTTTTCAAACTATCTCAGAATTTGAGAAATTAGTTTTGTTAGGACCGTATCATCAATACGAAGCTAGAAAATATTTTTCGGGAATTTTTAGAGACTGTATGTGGCCTCGGTAAATTGAAATGTACATTTAAAATTCAATACAAGGATTTATATTTTAATTTGAACAAAAACTGATCGTAACGGTCGAATTGGCATGCGATACATAATCCATTGTGTTCGGAATGTGGGTAATTAGTTAGGGACGACAGTCGTTGGGTTCGATTTGGGTGTCGAGTGAAAAGTCAACTTTCTTGGAGAAAATAAATTAATTAAATTAATTATATATAAACTTCCCCCTCCCAATCCTTTCTCTTCCCGTTGTTTTCCAGATCTAAGAAAAGAAAACGAACGATCGTCGAGAGCCTCTCCCCGCCGCCGTACTCCACGCCGCACCCTCCCCTCTGTCCATCGCCCCTGCTCCGCCCTCTTATCCCCTCTCTTCGCCGTAATCCCCCATACCCCAAACCCCCAATCCCTCGAATCAAGTGCCGGTAAACCCTTGCCACACCACCTCGTTCACCGCGCCGCCAATGCCCTACCTCCGCCTCCCCCAATCGTCCTGACACCGCCTCCTCCTTGTCCATCTCGTGAACCCGAACCTCCACAGCCCTAATGCACCCCAAAGTCGCCGCCTTCGCCTGCTACTCCGACTGCCATGACCCTTGCCAACCACCCCCACCACCAGCGCCACCTCTAGCAACCTCCACCTCCTCTGAAAAGGAAAAACAGTGAGTTCTCTTATTTTTAATATATGAAAATTCAAAGTTTAGCTTTTTATTTAGATCGAAGTTTAGCTTTTTATTTAGATCGAAGTTTAGATTTTTATTTAGAGAAAAGATTAGATTTTTGTTTAAAGATTAGATTTTTATTCGTGAAAGATATGATTTTTAAACAAATAAAAATATGATTTTTATTATGAAGATAGCGAAACAAAAGTTGGATTTTTTTTATGTGAATAACATATAAAAATGTGATTTTTATATGAATAGCGTCACAGTAAAAATATGATTTTTATTAAATATGAAGAATAAAAATATGATTTTTACATATGGAAAAGCGATATAAAAATATAATTTTTTATTTGAATAGCAAGATAAAAATTCGATTCTTATATATATATATATATATATAGCGGAAATAAAAATGTGATTTTTATTTTCGTAGCGAATTAAAAATATGATTTTTATCATAGGAATAGCAGTATAGAAATGGGATTTTTAAATATATAATCTTCATAATAAAAATGTGATTTTTATTATGAATAACGTAGAGAAGACTATGTTGGAATGTCAGGCAAATCCTGACTGTTCTGAAATTCAAAAATAAAACTGGCGGAGTGGAACCCCAAAGTGAGAACTCCTCACTTTTAATTTATTTTTTAGTTGAAATATATATACTAGGATGCAGACGGTGCTTAGCAGCACCCGACACTCGTCGTCCACAGACCATGGATGAATTATTTGTTTGATTGATGTGTTGTGAAAGCTGATTGTGTGATGTGGAATGGAATAAAATATTTTATAGTGGAAAATATTTTCTAGTTTAAAATATAATTTTTAACGTGTATGTAAAATAAATATTTATAAACAAATCGGATGTTTTGTTTATATACACTGATTTGACTGATATTGATTGGGACGACAAATTTTACACATCGCCCAACTGCACAAATAAAATTTGTGTTTGTTGATTTGAAACCCCACACGGGTATTGGGATGATATTTGACGTACGATAATCCCGATTGTTTAGTTGTATGTCAATCGATGGGTTGACAGACTTTGTAAGCGTTAATTATTTATATTTAATGCTTATGCAGTTGTGTGGTGCACTCTAGATGATGGTTGATGAATTATCGTTGCTATTATATACATGTGTTGTAGGGAATCCATATAATTAACGTTATATGGTAATTGATTGGGCCTCATTCCAATTGGGAAAATAAGGACTATTAAAAAAGAAAATTCATGTGTTGAATAGAAAGAAAATTCTTGTGTTGAATAGTATAAATTCATGTGTTGAATAAAATAAGTATTCATGTTTTGAATAGAATAAAAATTCATGTGTTGAATAAAAAAAATATTCATGTGTTGAATAGAATAAATATTCATGTGTTGGATAAAATAAATATTCATGTGTTGGATAAAATAAATATTCATGTGTTGAATGGAATAAACATTCATATGTTGAATAAAATCCGTGTTGATTAGATATGCGCCATTTTGACGCGAACGATATTTATATCGATTATATTCATTTTTATAATGAATATAGAAAAGGAATTGATTTCAAAACATAATATTTTGAAAATACTATCATTTATATATCGATGATATGGAATATTCAATTTTGATTTGAAATTGAATATGAAGTTGAAATCGTTTTGAAAACGAATTTAAAAAGATTTATAAAATACTTTTCAAAAGGGAAATCGACGAAATATATATAATGTATATTATATATATATATATATATATATATATATATATAATGGCCTGAATAGAACGGGACGCACTACGGCAGTTCGCGAATTTCGACCATTGACTTCGAATGGACATTACAGTAGATTCGACCATCGGATTCTAAAACTGGAACCGTTGGGTTCGTATCGAAAAGATCTTTCTAACAAATATTAGAGATTTAAAATCTAACGGTTGGATTTGGAATTATGTCCAAATCAAATTTGGAAAAGGTCGTTGTAAGTGCAGTTCGATGGCCGTTGATGGAAATCGACTGTACGGGCCTTGATAAAATTATTAAAAATAGCAATAATTTGTGTAAAATCATAAGAAATGATTTGGAAAGAATTGAGATGAAAAATTCCATATTTTAAAAGATAAAAATAGATTTTTATCGAAATGAACTAGTTTTGAACTAGAATTATAATCCATTTATTTTTGAGATAAATAAATTGGATTTGAAAGGGTTTTAAAGTAACCTGAATTTCCAATAATTGAATTGGAATGGATTTGAATCGAAATTATCTGTGGAATATTTCGATGTTGGATTTCGTGATTATACAGATATTGTTATGGAAATTTGAAAGATATATTTATATCGTTATTTCAAATATGATATTTGTTGGTCGTAGAATTTGATATTGAATATAAGCCAATATATTTTCTATTCAGAGCCTTGTATTTAATATCAAATGGGATTTGGGTTTGTCATGAATGGTGTCTTCATTAATACTGTTCTTAAACCCAGTTGAGAAAAAGATTAAATCTTTTTATTTAGATTTAATGAAGTATACCAATTAAATGGGATTTAATTGGAATTGAATTTGAATTGATTTTTGGGTTTATCGTGAACGGTGTTTTAAATGACATTGGTTCTTTAACCCAGTTAAAGACGGGATATGATTTCCCAAGTTAAATAATCATTAATATTGATTTTTGGGAAGATTAAAACCAAGTGGAGTTTTAATGAATCTTTAATTAGATTGAAATGATCGAGAATGGAGTATCACCTGTTTTGCTGTAGGCGATAGTTAAATCTTTAATTAGATTTGAACGTGAAATGGTAATCGAATTTACAGATAACACCGTGGTGTTAGATATGAAGTATTACCAGTTTTACTTCATGGGATGAATAGGTTGGGATTAGGAAATTAAAACCAATGATTACATTGGTAAGGTTCGTTAATCCCGACTAGTCTTGATAAACCATAACTCGGTTTGAATTGATATTCAAAAGAAGATTAAAGAATAAATTTAAAGAATTTATCTTTGATAAAATTAGTGGGAACCTTTCCCAAATATAAGAATATTTGAATAAAAGAATATTCTTGATTGAAATGAGGCGTGTGTTGTGTTTGTGTAACACTTGTTTATTATATACGCGAGTTATTCAGAAAGACCGGGGTTATCCCATTCTGAATAATTCATTCGACGATGTGTCGAGGATGAAGACGGTGGTCGAAGACCATAGGTCTTCACATCGTTTGGGTGATTACTGATGATCTTGATTGGGTTGTACACCCAAGAGGAGGGAATCAATTGGAGATCGTCCAGACGTACTTGGAGATCGACGGATATGCGAGGTACAAGGTGCCTCCGGTTTCGTTCAGACCTAGAACGAACATGTAAATGGACTGTGTGTCTGATATTGGATTTTGTTCTGCGTGATTGATTTCTATTAAACATATATCTGTTTGGCGGCGGGTAATTTATTCTCTTGCTTAACGCCCTTCTCTGAGACGTACGAGCTCATAGGTTATATATTGATGGATATCAATCGCATGGAGTGAACTGCATGTGTGGCATGCCTAAGTGGCAAAAGATCAAGGCTTTTGTTGAAAAGCAAAGTCTTGTGGTTGATGATTAAAGCACGGCCTGTGTGGCATAGCTTTGTGTAGCATTGATTCGCGAGCCTCACACCCTGGTTGTGAACCAGAAACGGGAGAGGACCTCAGGGAGGGCATGCATTTCCTTCTAGCTAGGATGGTGTAAGTGACCTACCAGCCCTTACATTTATATTATTTTCACCTATGTGGTTGTTTCTGTTGCGAGGCGCCTCGGATATATCAGTGACTATGTGGAGCCAATGGATTCATTTAGCTCATTTATGCCCCAAATGGTGGGGAAACGCAGTGTCCAGGGTTTAAGTTTAATCCACATCGGTGGATCGGCCCTAAGGATCCAAGGGGCAGTTACGACTATTCCTGAGGCTCGGGCTAGACACTCTCGAATCGGTGAGGGCGATCCCTTGCCTCGGTTCACAGATGGAAATCCAACTTCCAAATACGTGACTTTGTGGTTTTGATTGTAGAGCCTAGTATGGCGACATGATATATGGTACCCATGCCGTCTAGGATTGATACATTTATATTTGAAGTTGTTTTATACATTGTGCACTTATAATAGTATCAAATGATTTGTTTTTAATGTACCAAGCATGTTTGGCTATTATAAGGGAAAACCCTATCCTCCGGCTTGTGTTGCATTGTGTGATGGGACCTGGGTCTTATAATAGCTTCATTTTCCTAAAAAGCATTGCGTTGTTTTGTTATATGCACTGGTATTCTTGGGAGGAAACCCATTCCGTGTTATACGGCGTGGTCCCTTGATATATCTGATTTAAAGTAAAGTTTTAAATCACTGTTTTAGTTCTCACACCAGTCACATGACTGACCTGGAGTTTATTGTTTTAACCTAAACTCTGGGTGCCCTTATTTTGACACGGGCAGCTAGTAGTTTTGGTTTTGCAGATTTATATTCACAGGATCCTGATTTACAGCTGGAACGATATTCGAAAAGCTCTGTATCCGTATATCTCTTTCAGTTGTGTATTGTATTATTTTTCCGCTGCAATGTATTTAAATCTAATTTAAATCTCTGATATTTTCTATGTAATATTTATTCATACTTTGAATATTCTTGTACTCTGATGTAAATCGTTGTAATAAGCAATGAAATGTTCTTCTGTTTGTGTTCTGGCTGGTCGTGTTCTCAAAACAATCAGGGGTTTCGAACGGTCTTGGTCGGTTTAGCGATCGATTCGGATCAAGCGAAATTCCCAATTGCTACATTTGGTATCAGAGCTCTGGTTTACAGAGCTCGAGAACAAGACACATTAGAACCATACGAAAGAATTCACAGAGATTGGATTAGTAATATCCAATAAGAATGACTCGTTAGAGATGGGATCAGTAGTGTCCTAGAATGAGTCGGAAGAGTGTTGTTTTTCAAATAAAAATGAAAACAAGTTTTGTTTTGAAAATAAATCAATTGTTCATATTTGATTATTTATTTTAAATTGATTTGGACAATCCAGTATATAAAGATTTTGCATATACGTCTGATCCATGTGTATTCGAAGTTTTAATATACTGGATAAATATAGAATAACATTCTAGTCGCCCGGAGATGATTCTGTTGATGACTACGTAGCATCAGCAGTTTGTGTTCGAGTTACGAAGGTGTGATATTTATATATTTCCAATTGACTTATGTGAGAACCAAAATATAGTTAGAGTATATTGTTGTGACTTGGCATCAAAAATGTGATATTTGACTATATATCAAAGTTATGAGTTTGAAATGATAATCAACAAATTGATAGCTGATTGTGTTGTTTGATTATTGGTTGATTAATTAAAATTTGAACCATTTAGCCAAATTGATCAAATAGTGAGTTGTATTGAAAATTAGTCGCATTTGCATGCATATACATGTACTTACATTGAACAGGTCATAGCAAGGAGGCTAGACAAGAGGAATAAAATTGTTTGTCCGACAAATAGGTACATGTTCATTGTATTTCTTTGGGTTTGGATGAATTTATGAGCCGCTCGGCTGTTTCTTTTTCTTTTTGGGTCGGTGAGGGCCATGGGAGGCTATTTGAAATATCCCGAAGCTCCCAGTGCAGGGAAGGTTATGGAGAAATTTTTCGAAAATTTAGGGTGTTAGCCAAATTTTTGAAAAATTTGAAAAGTCCTTAGAAACTGAAAAGTTGAAGAACTTAAGCCGTAACGAAAATAATGGAAGTTGAGTTGATTAGTTAAACAACTTCCAGCTTCGTTCCTTTTTGGGGACGAAAAGTTTTAAGTGGGGGAGATTGTAATAACCCGGAAATCCGAGCCAATTTAAAATTTTTATTTTGGCAATTTTAGTGAATTTTGAATATTTAAAATGATTTATTTTAAATAATAACGACGAGAAATTTATTTTGAATAGAGTTAGAACTTATAAATTTATTTGAATTGTCATTAGAATATAAATATTTTATTTTAATTATAAAAGGAATTAAAAATGGCACGGTAGTTCAAAAATTCGATTTCAAAGTTCAAATGAATGTACAAGATTCAAAATAAACCGGATATTAGCGAAACAAAAAATATTAGGACCTATCTGAAAATATCTTTCCAACGAATCTGAAAAATAAAAATTTCATAGTGGGGATAAAAAGTTATGCCCAGTTGAAAATTCGGAATAGTCACTATGGAATTCTGACCCTTAAAAATGGAAATTTTGCAAACGAACTCTATTTTCGACAAAACCACTTTTGTTGGATCCGGGATGTCGAATTATTGCTAGATTCCAAAATTCGTAATTTTTTGAATCAACATGTGAGCGTGGCGAAGTAAAACGTGTTTTGACAGTTTTATCAGTTTGGATCGACTAGAAAATGACCATTTTTCAAACGGTCTCAGAATTTGATGAAATTGGTTTTGTTAGGACCGTATCGTCAATACGAAGCTATAAAATATTTTTCTGGAATTTTTAGAGACTGTATGTGGCCCCGGTAAATTGAAATGTACGTTTAAAATTCAATATAAGGATTTATATTTTAATTTGAACGAAAATTTATTGTAACGGTCGAACTGGCATGCGATACATATCCTATTGTGTTCGGAATGTGAGTAGCTAGTTAGGGACGACAGTCATTGGGTTCGATTTGGGGGTCGAGTGAAAAGTCAACTTTCTTGGAGAAACTAAATTAATTAATTAAATTAATTATATATAAACTTCCCCCTCCCAATCCTTTCTCTTCCCGTTGTTTTCCAGATCTAAGAAAAAAAACGAACGATCGTCGAGAGCCTCTCCCCGCAACCGTACTCCACGCCGCACCCTCCCCTCTGTCCATCGCCCCAACGCCGCCCTCTTGTCCCCTCTCTTCGTCGTAATCCCCCATACCGCAAACCCCCAATCCCTCGAATCAAGCGCCAGTAAACCCTTGCCACACCACCTTGTTCACCGCGCCGCCAATGCCCCACCTCCGCCTCCTCCAATCGTCCTAACACCGCCTCCTCCTCGTCCATCTCGTGAACCTGAACCTTCACATCCCTAATGCACCCCAAAGTCGCCGTCTCTGCCTGCTACTCCGACAGCCATAACCCCTGCCGACCACCCCCACCACCAGCGCCACCTCCAGCAACCTCCACCTCCTCTGAAAAGGAAAAACAGTGAGCTTTCTTATTTTTAATATATGAAAATTCAAAGTTTAGCTTTTTATTTAGATCGAAGTTTAACTTTTTATTTAGATCGAAGTTTAACTTTTTATTTAGATCGAAGTTTAGATTTTTATTTAGAGAAAAGATTATATTTCTATTTAGAGATTAGAGTTTTATTCGTGAAAAAATATGATTTTTAAACAAATAAAAATATGATTTTTATTATGAAGATAGCGGAATAAATGTTAGATTTTTATTTATATGAATAACATATAAAAATGTGATTTTTATATGAATAGCATCACAGTAAAAATATGATTTTTATTAAATATGAAGAATAAAAATATGATTTTTATATATGGAAAAGCGATATAAAAATATAATTTTTTATTTGAAAAGCAAGATGAAAATTCAATTCTTATATATATATATATATTGTAGAAATAAAAATGTGATTTTTATTTTCGTAGCGAATTAAAAATATAATTTTTATCAAAGGAATAGCGGTATAGAAATGGGATTTTTAAATATATAATCTTCATAATAAAAATGTGATTTTTATTATGAAAAGTGTAGAGAAGACTGCGTTGGAATGTCAAGCAAATCCCGACTGTTCTGAAATTCAAAAATAAACTGGTGGAGTGGAACCCCAAAGTGAGAACTCCTCACTTTTAATTTATTTTCCAGTTGAAATATACATGCTAGGATGCAGACGGTGCTTAGCAGCACATGACACCCATCGTCCACAGACCATGGATGACTTGTTTGTTTGATTGATGTGTTGTGAAAGCTGATTGTGTGATGTGGAATGGAATAAAATATTTTATAGTGGAAAATATTTTATAGTTAAAAATATAATTTTTAACGTGTATATAAAATAAATATTTATAAACAAATCGGATGATTTGTTTATATACACTGATTTGACTGATATTGATTGGGACGATAAATTTTACACATCTACCAACTACACAAATAAAATCTGTATTTGTTGATTTGAAACCCTATATGGGTATTGGGATGATATTTGACGTACACTAATCCCGATTGTTTAGCTGTATGTCAATCGATGGGTTGACAGACTGTGTAAGCGTTAATTATTTATATTTAATGCTTATGCAGTTGTGTGGTTCACTCTGGATGATGGTTGATGATTTATCGTTGCTATTATATATATGTGTTGTAGGGAATCCATATAATTAACGTTATATGGTAATTGATTGGGCCTCATTCCTATTGGGAAAATAAGAAATATTACAAAAGAAAATTCAGGTGTTGAATAGAAAGAAAATTCATGTGTTGAACAATATAAATTCATGTGTTGAATAAAATAAATATTCATGTGTTGAATAGAATAAAAATTCATGTGTTGAATAAAATAAATATTCATGTGTTGAATAGAATAAAATTCATGTGTTGAATAAAATAAATATTCATGTGTTGAATGGAATAAACATTCATGTGTTGAATAAAAGCCTTGTTGATTAGATATGCGCCATTTTGAGCCGAATGATATTTACATCGATTATATTCGTTTTTATAATGAATATAGAAAAGGAATTGATTTCAAAATAGAATATTTTGAAAATACTATCATTTATATATCGATGATATGGAATATTCAATTTTGATTTGAAATTGAATATGAAGTTGAAATCGTTTTGAAAACGAATTTAAAACGATTTATAAAATACGTTTTAAAGGGAAATCGACGAAATATATATAATGTATATATATTATATATATAATGGCCTGAATAGAACGCACTGCGGTAGTTCGCGAATTTCGACCATTGACTTCGAATGGACGTTAGGGGAGATCCGACCGTCGGATTCTCCTAAAACTGGAACCGTTGGGTTCGTATCGAAAAGCGATTACTAATGAATATTAGAGATCTGAAATCTAACGGTTGGATTTGGAATTATGTCCAAATCAAATTTGAAAAAGGTCGCTATAATTGCAGTTCGATGGCCATTGATGGAAATCGACTGTACGGGCCTTGATAAAATTATTAAAAATAGCAATAATTTGTGTAAAATCATAAGAAATGATTTGGAAAGAATTGAGATGAAAAATTCCATATTTTAAAAGATAAAAATAGATTCTAATCAAAGTGAACTAGTTTTGAACTAGAATTATAATCCATTTACTTTTGAGATAAATTGGATTTGAAAGGGTTTTAAAGCGACCAGAATTTCCAATATTTATTGGAATGGATTTGAATCGAAATTGTCTGTGGAATATTTCGATGTTGGATTTCGTGATTATATAGATATTGTTATGGAAATTTGAAAGATATATTTATATCATTATTTCCAATATGATATTTGTTGGTCGTAGAATTTTATATTGAATATAAGCCGATATATTTTCTATTCAGAGCCTTGTATTTAATATCAAATGGGATTTGGGTTTGTCGTGAATGGTGTCTTCATTAACACTGTTCTTAAACCCAGTTGAGAAAAAGATTAAATCTTTTTATTTAGATTTAATGAAGTATACCAATTAAATAGGATTTAATTGGAATTGAATTTGAATTGATTTTTGGGTTTATCGTGAACGGTGTTTTAAATGACATTGGTTCTTTAACGCAGTTAAAGACGAGATATGAATTCCCAAGTTAAATAATCATTAATATTGATTTTTAGGATGATTAAAACCAAGTGGATTTTTAATGAATCTTTAATTAGATTGAAATGATCGAGAATGGAGTATCACCTGTTTTGCTCCAGGCGATAGTTAAATCTTTAATTAGATTTGAATGTGAAATGGTAACTGAATTTACCGATAACACCGTCGTGTTAGATATGAAGTATTACCAGTTTTACTTCATGGGATGAATAGGTTGGGATTAGGAAATTAAAACCAATGATTACTTCGGTAAGGTTCGTTAATCCCGACTAGTCTGGATAAACCATAACTTGGTTTGATTTAATACTCAAAAGAAGATTAAAGAATAAATTTAAAGAACTTATCTTTGATAAAATTAGTGGGAGCCTTTCCCAAAGTATAAGAATATTTGAATAAAAGAATATTCTGAATTGGAATGAGGCATATGTTGTGTTTGTGTAACAATTGTTTATTATATACGCGAGTTATTCAGAAAGATCGGGGTTATCCCAGTCTGAATAACTGATTCGACGATGTGTCGAGGATGAAGACGGTGGTCGAAGACCGGAGGTCTTCACATCGTCTGGGTGATTACTGATGATCTTGATTGGATTGTACAACCAAGAGGAGGGAATCAGTTAGTGATCGTCCAGACGTACTTGGAGATCGATGGATATGCGAGATACAAGGTGCCTTCGGTTTGGTTCAGACCCAGAACGAACTTGTTAATGGACTGTGTGTCTGACATTGGATTTTGTTCTGTGTGATTGTTTTCTATTAAACATATATCTGTTTGGCGGAGGATAATTTATTCTCTTGCTTAATGCCCTTCTCTGAGAAGTACGAGCTCAGAGGTTATATATTGATGGATATCAATCGCATGGAGTGAACTGCCTGTGTGGCATGCCTAAGTAGCAAATGATCAAGGCTTTTGTTGAAAAGAAAAGTCTTGTGGTTGATGATCAAAGCACGGCCTGTGTGGCATAGCTTTGTGTATCATTGATTCGCGAGCCTCACACCCCAGTTGTGAACCAGAAACGAGAGAGGACTTCAGGGAGGGCATGCGTTTCCTTCTAGCTAGGGTGGTGTCAGTGACCTACCAGCCCTGACATCTATATTATTTTCACCTGTGTGGTTGTTCCTGTTGCGAGGCGCCTCGAATATATCGGTGACTATGTGGAGCCGATGGAGTCACTTAGCTCATTTACGCCCCAAAGGGAGGGGAAACGCAGTGTCCAGGGTTTAAGTTTAATCCACATCGGTGGATCGGCCCTGACGATCCAAGGGGCAGTTACGGCTATTCCTGAGGCTCGGGCTAGACACTCTCGAATCGGTGAGGGCGATCCCTTGCCTCGGTTCACAGATGGAAATCCAACTTCCAAATACGTGACTTTGTGGTTTTGATTGTAGAGCCTAGTATGGCGACATGATATATGGTACCCATGCCGTCTAGGATTGATACATTTATATTTGAAGTTGTTTTATACACTGTGCACTTATAATAGTATCAAATGATTTGTTTTTAACGTACCAAGCATGTTTGGCTATTATAAGGGAAAACCCTATCCTTCGCTTTTGTTGCATTGTGTGATGGGACATGGGTCTTATAATAGCTTCATTTTCCCAAAAACCATTGCGTTGTTTTGTTATATGCACTGGTATTCTTGGGAGGAAACCCGTTCCGTGTTATACGGCGTGGTCCCTTGATATATCTGATTTAAAGTAAAGTTTTAAATCACTGTTTTAGTTCTTACACCAGTCACATGACAGACCTAGAGTTTATTGTATTAACCTAAACTCTGGGTGTCCTTATTTTGACTTGGGTAGCTAGTAGTTTTGGTTTTGCAGATTTATATTCACAGGATCCTGATTTTCAGCTGGAACGTTATTTGGAAAGCTCTATATCCGTATATCTCTTTCAGTTGTGTATTGTATAATTTTTCCACTGCAATGTATTTAAATTTAATTTAAATCTCTGATATTTTCTGTGTAATATTTATTCATACTCTGTATATTTTTGTACTCTGATGTAAATTGTTGTAATAAGCAATGAAATGTTCTTCTGTTTGTGTTCTGATTGGTCGTGTTCTCAAAATAATCAGGGGTTTCGAACGGTCTTGGTTGGTTTAGTGATCGATTCGGATCGAGCGAAATTCCCAATTGTTACAGTAGGGTTATCCAAAATTTTGTAGTTTGAATCCAATCACTAGAACTTATGTTCTAACCCCTCCTTATAACATACTCGCAAGTTAGATATTTGGCAGAGATATGTTAGCTTTGGATACTGGTTAGGCAGTATTATTATCTGGGTAAGGCTATATTTTGATTATATTATATTTTATCCATTCCTCTGTGAGATGTTTTCTGAGCTCTGATATATTTTATATCTCTGTCTTTTTTGCAGGATACCAGACAAACCAACACGAGTTCTGATAGATTATAATTTTGAAAAAAATTCGATCTGTCGGAATTCCGGTTCTTACAAACTTGATCTTTCATATCGTCATTAATCAAAACCGTATGATCCAACACTCTCCCCGTTTTTGACTGATGACAACACTTGAGCAACATATGATAAAAATTTGATGATCTCCCACTAAATTTTTGCTATATCCTACATTCAATTGTTAGCATATATGATTTGTCCTCCTTCGTCATCAACAAAAAGGTGATACTTATATAATATGTGAATGAAATATATTTAAATATGCATATTAGATATCATGTATACATCATAAAAGAATATATAATTGAGATGTCTTATTTAAGTATATTACATGTGTATGTTAGGTAGCATGTACACATCATAGATAAAAATATTTAACCGAGATGTGCAACGAAAGAATTGAAAACATATGTACACATTTTAACGAATTTGTTATAACTAACTATCTTAAAGAAGTTGATATATAAATATGTTTACGAAATACTTACCATTCAAATTATGACCATGTTTTTAAATATAAAAATACAAACCAAAACATGGATCATGAAGGAGTGAAAAAATTTAAATTTCAAAGCAAAAAGTAGAAGGACAGCAATTATCCTTGCATGCTCCATCCTCCATCTTTTTCATGAGAATCTTCTTCCTTAATCTTTTTTATTCCATTATCATCCTCAACATCTGTTTCATCGAAACCCTAAATTATACCTCGAGACGGTTCAAAACTTAGTATGGTGGAAGTTTTGATAGAGATAGATGGAAGATGTTGAAGAATGTCACCAAGCATGGAGATGATTCGATCTTGCTTAACATCAATTGTAATCATTTTTGTTTTCGTTAATGATAAGCGATAATCGACCATTGTAGCCACTATCTTCTTCTTTTTTGATAAGGAAGATAAGAGTTTGATGGTGGCATCATGATCAATATCTTCAGAGCTGGGAATATTCGGAATTTGAGATTTAAGCTGAGTTTGTTGTGATGTAGAGGTGTCTTGAGGAATTAGTTGAGAAGCTGAAGATTGAGGTGCATGACAAGGTCGATATAAAGATGGTGTTTGCGAAACATTGTCTTTTTTCTTTTCTTCCTTTGCTGAAAACTTTGGATATGTTGAGGCAGTTCTTTTGGAAGATGCGTTAGACGTATTGTCTTAGAATTAAAACAATCAACTGTGATAAACTCAGTGTCGGGTGAGGGAATTTGAAGATGCATTAAGATTCTTGTGATATATGCACCATAATACATGGTTTGCATTCTTGATTGATTGAAATAAAAAATTCTTCCATGATAGATTTTGACCAATTTACCTTCTTGTTTCCCCAAAAAGATATAGAGATTGAAATTTTCATTGGTACACTTAATCGTAACTTCCTGTGCGGGGATTTATGGAGTGAGTTAAGGCACGATGGACAATTCAAGCTTTAGGTCATAAGTTAATAGCTTTGAGTTCTGTAACATCATCAGCTAGGAATAGGTGGATAATGTCATCACGACCAAGATTATCACACTCAATGTCATCTAGTTCTTCTCCTTCAAAAGGAAATTGAAGTATGCTTGCTAATCGTACGGGTATAAGATAAATTTGTACACCACATATGGGTGTTCGTAAGCAGTCATCCTTTAGAGGTTGTTGCTGCTCAATTTTGCATAGAAAAGCTTGAGCCGAGGAGGTTATATAATGATATTGTTGGTTGTGTTGGATAAGAGACATTCAAGACTAGAATTTTGGATGGGAGGAAGGATATCGTAAGACCGGAAATCCTCGAATTTAACAAATGAAACCTTAAAGATTCTTATCTTCTTTATTTTCTAAAATTTATCTTTTACCTTTTGATTGAGTAACCTTGCATTTATTTTTGATTTGGTAGGTCTAAATGAAGAAGCTATCTTTTGATATTTTGGAGGCATAAAAATGATGGAGATTGTTAAAGAATTGGAAATTTGGGAAATGGGGATGTTAGGGTTTTATGGAATTTTAAAATTTTGAGAAAAATGAAGAGATATGAGAAGGGAGAAGAAGGTGACTGTTTGTATATATTAGTTTTATAAAAGATTCAATCTACTGAGTATGACTTTTTAGTCGACTGAATAAGATTAATTTCTAATCCGAGAGCAAATTAGAAAACTCAATTGACTAATTTAGGATAAACAATCAACTGATTAATAGGAAATTTTGAAATTGATAGAAAACTGTTATTTGGTCGACTGAACTTAGGGATTTAGTTGACTGGTTAAGGAAGAAATGTAACCTGATAGCAAACTGTTATTCGGTTGACTCAAATCGGGGATTTCTGAACTTGGGGATTTAGTCAATTGGTTAAGGAAAAAATGCAACCCAAGAGCAAACTGCTATTTTTAGTCGACTGGTCCAAGGAGTTTAGTCCACTAGCATTGTTGTAACCTGTTATTTTGATTGAAATTTAAATACTTTGTTATATATATATATATATATATATATATATATATATATATGCTTATGGGAACATTAGTTTATCTTAAGATTGACATTACATCAGAAAAGGCTTTTAGTAGCGTTGTAAAAACGCTACTAAAACTTATTGTACCATTTGATAAACGCTGCAATACGACATGCAACTAAAAGTCCAAAAGTTTAAGTTGCATTATAGTAAACGAAACCAAGAATGAGCATACTGCGGCGTTTCAAAAACCGTACCAAAGGTTTTTTTGGTAGCATCTGAAAAATGCAACCAAAATGGTATTTGCACACTTCTATTTTTGTTTTCTATAGTATTTTTTCTATGCTACTATAATAGTTTTTTAGCATTTCAAAAACCCTACCAAAGACAATTGACATATTTTTTTTATTACATTTTATTTATGTAGCTATTTATTGTTGTTGGCTTGTATCGTTTTCAACAATCACTTACATATAATAGGAATATTGAAACAAATAAACAATCACATAATTATTATTTTCAAACCAACATCGATAATCACCATGTTTAGATAATTAAAAAAAATCACATTAATCGCATAATAAACTATAATAT
The DNA here is from genome assembly GCA_030737875.1 of Allium sativum. Lineage (NCBI taxonomy): Eukaryota > Viridiplantae > Streptophyta > Magnoliopsida > Asparagales > Amaryllidaceae > Allium > Allium sativum. The sequence goes on from CM060926.1 coordinate 539,629,707, forward strand.
CCACAATCATTTCAATAATAGTATTCGATAAAATAGATGAGTCCACATACCACTACCATTTACAAATAAGTCTACACAATTAACACAAACAAAATATTATAATACATAATAGTCAAAGTGAAACACACCACCTTCCATTAAGGTCACTCACAAAGGGAATGCCTTAACTTTGGTGGAGGTTTGTAAGTAAAAGTCACAGATAAAACACAAGACAGATATAGACACATACATATATAAGCAGCGGAAAACAACATACTTTTTATTTCATAAATACGTGTTCATACAAAACATTTCCATAACTGTCACATAATAACTCCCAAAATATTACATCATCATTTATGTCTTGGTTATTAAATAAAGAAGCATAAAACATAATTAAAACTGCATAAATCCCCATGATTGTGTCCCACAACCATACCCAAAGCAAGAGAGTCCAAACCGTACATCTACTATCTTGAAGCTTGCAAAGAGTCTGACTAAGCTGGGTTGTTTCCTCCCTGTGGACCGGGGGGAAACGGAAGAATAGAAGACGAAAGAAAATAGGGTCAGACATAAAGCCTGGTAAGTCTAGTGACTCTTCAGTATGAGAATAAGAATAAGGGCATGATAGGTATAAACTGGAAACAGGAAAGTATCATAAACTAAGATAAAGTAGTTTTGAAACGAATATACTATCGCACCCCACACTATATCTCTGCACCTACATGCATTAGTTCTAAACTGGCACCCCATGCTGAGGGTGAAGTGATCCCCTTATTCTAAAGATCGGCTCCTACTCGCATAATTACATGTGTCTTACGGCCCCCAAAGATTGTAGATACCTATGCTGGTCCTACCATGGGGTGTATCAAGTCCCATGGTGGCGGCCCGACACAATACTAGAATGTATAGGTTATACTACCGATGCCCTCAGTGCCCTGTTTGTCTGTTCCGAAGTGTGTGCACGCCCGCACTCCGTTAGAAACCACGCTGTTGCACCCACCGCCGTTGCTTTGACCGCTTACAATCAGCCCAGTAATCGTGCCCCATCCTGCCTAGTTTCAGGGTACCATGATACCTAATTGGGTTACTGCTGAAATGGGTCCCCGTCACTAGGGTTTCCTAGTCAAACATGTTAAGTGGTTAAGTGTCTGTATTTACCTAACCCCACCCATCAGTTTAATTAACATGTTGAATTGGTTAAGTGTTTTAGTTAACTTAACCCTACCATCCTGACTTGTCTATCCTTAGCTTTTTAAAGCACCGACCACTCACATTAGACAGATATTGTTACAGTTACTGGATGTGCCGGTCGGTTCCGGGCAGATTTACACCGTAACTCAATCTAACCTCAGGTCCTTATTGGGCTCAATGCTTAACCACCCACATTGGATAGGTATTGTTGTGACTACTAGACAGCCGGGTGGGTCCGAGCAGGTTTACATCACAACTCAATCCAACCTCGTGTTAAGCATATTCGTATTTTCTAAATTTACATATTTGTCTTTATTACTAGTTATATGTAAATTAAATGTCATGGCCCACTTTTCCAAGTTTAACGTTTTTGGTATAATAAATTATACCGTTTAAATGCCACTAATTTCGGCATGTGACAAACATGCCAATTTCATATATTTTTATGTCAAGTTTTACCAGTATACCCAACGTTACCCCGTTTAAATATTAGGCTAACAACCTTAGCCTAATTTTCGTTCGCATGGTTTTTAACATATAATATTAGGCTAAAAACATAGCCTAATTTAGCGCACACAAAATTGGTATAAGGGAATTCATAAACATAAACATGACATAGATGTAAACTTGGCATTTTTGGCAAAGTCAATATGAACATCATAGGTGTGAACTTGCAAACTAGTCAACATGAATGTCATAGGGGTGAACTTGCAACTTAGACTAAATCAATATACATGTGAATTTGCAACATAGCCTAATTCAACTTACATATATGTGAACTTGCAATGAAACAGGGATCTAACCAAATAGGTGTCTCATAAATTAGCATATGATTTAGACAACATAAGTGTAAACATGTTTAGGATCTAGGCATAACATCGAACATCACTGGCATATAACAAGAATATGACATTTTCATAAGTATGTACAACTTTATGACAAGGGTGTGAACTAGATCCAATCGTATATCTAATTACAACATGAAACATGTACTAAAGTGGATCTTGACATGGATCCAATTAGGAACTTGCAACTTTTGTATAAACATAGGAGCATGTATATGAACATAACCATTTAGGCATAAAGGTTCTAGCATAAAGTATATACATGAGGTTCTAATCACAAACAACCAATATAATCACATAAATATGAACTATACAACTTGCTTGTGATGTTGTTGTCATTCTAAAAGTACAATAGGATCAACATCAATCTTAATTATACCACAAACATCCCAATTCCATTCACAACACAATAATTTCAATACATAGATATGAATTAACATCGTCGTTACATAATAGCACAATTCCACTTCCAATTTACATCGAATCAAGTCTTAGTTTTATTCTCATCGGAAAAATAACTATACTTACAACGAACTTGAATTCTGGATTCTGAGTTCTGAATTTGATATCTTTCCTTTGGGTAGACTAATGTTGTTTTGATTCATGTTTTACTTTAGTATTGGCTTGTCTCTAAGCTTTCTAACTAACGGTCACTCCTAGTTTCTTTCCAGCAGCATGGCGGCTCTAGTACTATATTATTTTTGTGAATTTAGGTTTAGACTTGAGTTGTATTTATAGAATTTTAAACTGATTAGAGCCGTCGATGAAGCTAGAGTGAATCCAGACCATCCATCTCAAGAGAAACCAATCAGAAAGCGACATGTAAGCCCTAGTGACACAGCCAACCCTCAGAAATCGACCAGAACCCGACCAGGCCAGCCAGGGCCTGACCAAGCAGGTTTCTGGCCTGGGCGCACTTGGTAGGTGCGCCAGTGCAAATTTGTACTGGCGCACTTCCCAAGCGCGCCAGTGCAATTTTGTTCTGGCGCACTTCCCAAGTGCGCCAGTGCATTCTGACATGTTTCTGGTTTTTCTGCCCAACTTCGTTCGTCCAAATCTTCTTCACGCGGTATCCATTTTACGCAAACTCGGACTCTATCTCAAGCAGAATTCCGAGACGAACGCAATGGCATAACCCATTTCCCTTAATTCTATCATTTAGAATTAATTATATTTTAATTTGTTAAGTTACAATTAACAGAAAATTCGGGGTGTTACACAAAATCTTTTTCTTAGCTTAGTTATCGGTGGTTCTTTGATATAGATGTTCCTTTGAAAATACTAATTATCTATACACAAGTATAATGGTCAACAGTTAGAATTACATATAAGTATAACAAGTGGAATCATCAACAAAGCAACAAAACAGCAACAGAAGAACTCACTATGTAAAATTAAAGAAACCTTATGCACAGTCTTAGAAATGAAGAAACATGTACACAAGTATAACCATTTACAAACAAATTGCACACATTAAAATTTAATTTAAAGAACACATTAATTTATTTATCCATAAGTCACAATCGAATAAAATACATATTAAAGCTTAATCCATTCATAAGTGTCTTGTAGAGTTTACGTTTGCAATTATCAGTAATATCAAGCAGGGTATCTACACATCGCATACTAGTTGGCATTTACATCAATAATAAACTTTTGTACTTGTCAGGTGGTTTGCATTTTCCTATAATTATGTCATTTTTCCTCCGAACTTCAGCATAAAAAATGATTAAGGAAAAATAACAATATCTGATATTAGTGAGAAGATATGGATAGTGTGGCTTCGTAATGGTGAAGCGTAGCCAATATGAATAATTTAAGATAAATTTTATAACCTAGTGATATGAAAATTAATCGCAAATGCTAACCTTTTTATATGACAACAAAAAGTGTAACACTCTAAATATAAAAATCATGAAATTAGCACACAACTATTGATAGAATATCCGATTAGCTAGCGGTGCTATGAGCTCTTATAAGACCATTGAACCATCTGTACCCATTTGAATTATAAGCGTAATTGGCCGTTTTTAATTCTTCAATTGATAGGAAATTTCATTTGAAGGTTTTGTTGAAGAACTTGCTCTTCTTATTGTGTTTAGGACATTAAATTCCTAAATCGAGCGTATACATATGATAGATAAAGGTCATTTTCTTTTATCTAAGGTTAAAAAATGTAAATGCTTCATTTGAGATTCCATTTCCATTCATATAAATCTAACTTTTTTGACTTATTATAACTAATAGAAAATTTTCTAAACTCATTGCGAATTAGTTACAAAAATATGAAATAATAACTTTATTATAATCTTAGACACTGAACTTAATAAAACTCAAAACAAAACATCATAGAAAATAGCACCACAAATTTTTTCATAAAATTAGTATACCTTCAAAAGCATCAGTGGTGGCTTAGTTTTTGGACCTGGTACATAGGTTTTGTAGTAAAATCTACCTATGCTTACAAATATATTTGAAGTCATAACAAAGTTGCATGCTTTCTACGATATAGGGTAATTAAATATAAAATGGTGAATAAAAAATAGAAAATACCTTAAAATTTGAAGTAGATACAATCTTTGGTGTATGCAAAACTTGCAACGCACCAGCAAACATGCCAAGTACTAGCCAAGCATGATTAGCTAACAACTTTGCAAATGCATACCAAATAGCTATCAATCCCCCCCGGCCCTTTTCCTTATATTTGGGGCGTTTAAAAGAAAAACAAATAATCCAATTAAAACATGATTATTTTTTTGAATTTGTTTAGGAGGGAAACATATCGGAGTCGTAAAACCCTCCCTAGTGCACTCAGCCTAGTCCACGAGCACCACATAAGTGGCTAATCTTAGCGTATGCCCATGGTAAGCTCTTAGCATGTCATTTCGAGTTTCGAACTCGCGCCACTAAAAACATGAAAAATAAACTGCTTTTTCATAATACTTTTTGACGTTGATGAAAGAAACATTTCAACATAACAAATTTTGCCAAATTAATTTTCAACTTATTCTTTTTAAAAATAAAAATGCTCTAATTAAAAGAAAATACATTTTTTGTTCAGATTACCCAAATATGCTCCATAATATACTACCTTGGCACTGAACTCATCTGGTTGAGTAATCAATGGCAAAGCAGTTACACTAAACTATAACAATAACAAATAAATTAAAAAAGGAAAATATAGGAATGGAAGGCAGCATTACCCATGTAACAACAACATGTTGTAGGGATGCAATGGCCGGACGAGTAAATCTAAGCTTGAAATGAAATTTGATAGCGAGTCTCTCTCTCCCTCCCCTCTTCCATTGTTTCTATAGTGAGTTGTTTACTCTCATTGAAATTGATATCCATACGGCCAGTTCTTGAAGATAAGTGCCTTTTTTATATACTATGCACCAAAGGAAGAAAACTTTAATTTTATAAGTAATAAAGAAATGAATTTCATTACAAATCTATAATATAAAATTAACTTTATCAAAAAGTCCAAAACATCAAGTTGTGCCTTGTAATGCCAACATTCATAAAGGATATAGCCCATGGTAAATAGTTCAAGAATACGCAAGTCAATTATTGGTAAGTCGTTAGGAGAAGTAAGACGAACGCTAATTAGCATTGTAAAAAAGCATAGTGTGAACATATTATTAACACTACACATAAGTACACATAGTCACCATTTAGACAATGTGTACCATTCACAATGGTTCTATTGAATAAAAATGTAATGACAAATTACTCAAAATTACATATAGAGCCACTAAGGATTACGTAGAAGAGACAATAAAAAATAATCAAGTACCCTTAAGCATAATGTAGTAAAAAGCATTATTGAGATAGACAAGTTCTAACTATATGTCTTGCATGACAATGTTTTTAAGTAATGCTTATTTCTACAAGAAGCCATGATTTCTTCAGCAGCTCATAAGTAGACAACATGAAGTATCCCTAAATCTTGCACATCAAAGAAAAAAAAAATCAGTTTTCGCATAACTTGAATCAACGTACAAGTAGAAGTATGAAACACACTACCATTTTCAAACAGAATATGAATTATTGCAAAAAATAAATATTTGAAGCTTACTGCCAGTGATGATGTGAATAAATCCATTTGCTTCCCTATAACGTTGATAGCATCAGAGAAACCATAACGAGTAAGAAACATCAAATCTGATATCTTCCAGCCCTGAGATGGAAATTGTTGAAATAACTTGTTGGAAACTCTACACTGTTAAGAAAAGAATGGATACATACATACATACATGTATATATATATATATATATATCACTACAAGAAAATACTGAATTAGCGTCAAATTTTAGAAGCGGAAATTTCCACCGCTAATTTGCGACGGATTTCCGTGAGATCTATGACGGAAAATTTCTTGTATTTTCAATTTTCTTTTCTTTTAACTAATCACTGTCGCCTTATTCTATCACTTGCTAATCCGCTGCAATTTGCGTCAATTTACCGACAAAAAATATCCACCACTATTTTCTGTTGCAAATGGAGGCGAAATACCGACGGATTTGTGTCGAGTGTATTTTACAACAAAATTTCCCAATTTATTCGCAAAAGATAGGATGCTTTAGTGTTATTTTTTTGTAATTATCAACTTGTTAAGTTGTTTTTGCCTATTAACTTTTTTTTAAAATTTAAAGATGCTTTTGTATTAATGCGTTGGAAACGGTAAGTTTGTAAACATGATATGTTTGCTTATTTTGTAAAATTTACGTATTCTTCAAATTCCTCAGCGTGTCTTGTAAACACGGACAAAACACGGTAAGGTTTTCGCCTTCCCTTCTAGTTTTTTTATGTGCCCTCCTAATTTTCAATCGCTGCTTGCCCTCTCTCAGTCTTATCATGGTAATTTTCAGCATTAGTTCATTCTGCCGTCTCTCAATTCTCGCTCTCCACTAACTTTCTAAACCCTAAATCAAAATTCGTCAGCTATCAGTTCATCGTTGGAGGTGAGAGTTCGGTGTTTCCACTTCCGATTCTGACTAAGGCAGCGAATTCAAAACTCCATTTCTCGGTGAGGGCTTGGTAATCCACTTCCATCACCAATTTATTTTGCGTTTTTTTTTGTTATGCGATTTCGTTTCTAGCTGCAGATCTAGTTTGGTTATGCGATCCTAAATCAATTTATTTTTGTTATGCGGTTTTTTTTTTGTTTTGCGATTTCGTTTCCATCTCCAAGTTTGGTAGGTTCAGTTTATCGAAAAAATTGATTAATTTTCAAATACCTTTTAGACACTGGCAAACAGATGCTGGCAAAACTGGTCTAACAAACCAATCATGTAAAGGCCCGCAAATCCGTGCTATCTGAGTTGACTAAATACAACACGCGTCCAACCCAAATAACACAGAAATACGACTCATTATTAGAAAGAAGTTAGAGGGTGAGAATAGATAAGATAGAAAACTTAGAATAGAAGAAAAACGAAGATCACAAACTCACAGCGGAACGAATAAAATATATTATATAACATAAGCTTTGAAATACAATCTGTTTTGTACATATATACATACCATCATCAGAGTACATAACATTTGATCCAGCGGAAGTAACTCTAAATAACTAACGTTGAAGCCTCCTGCTTCAAGCTCCTCCAAGTGTATCTGTAAAAACCTGAAACACTTGACTGCCCGTACCAATTTGGGCACCCAAGAGTTTAGGGAAAACAAAACAAAATAAACTCTGGGTCAGTCATGGGACTGGTGTGAGTAAACTCCAACCACTTGATTAACTTTAAAAATCCTTTCAAAAGAAAAGATAATAGTAAGACCAGTCCACACATAAACACGGACGGTTTTTACCTTACTATAACCCAAACACTTTGATATCAAATCCAATGATATTATAATAATGTCTATATCAAGTAAATAATCAAATTAGCAGAACGCTTGCATCTCACGCTCCACATAAATAGTATAAAATCACAAACCGCATGGCGCTTATTGGAGATTGGATTCCCAACATGACAAGGTATGGAACCACCTTCCGATGATGTATCTCTAGAGGCGAATACACCTGGGTTCAACAAGAACATCTTGCAACCCGGCCCACACATGACCGACCACTCATTTCGCTTGAGTGTATCGAATGTATATCACCAACGGTTGGACTCAAACCACCGTTTCCCGAATGGGCAGAATCGATAGATTTAGAAACAAAAGGAATTTCTCTAGATAGGTGATTATACACCCTAATGGGTGCGACCCACATAGCCATGCTGCCTGCCCGATTTTTGTCCTTTCCCGGTTGTTGAGGCCTGAGGCTACGAATTACTTACCATTCATTGCTAACACAATCACTTTGAATGCCACATGGTCAGATCCGTTAATCATTAGTTGAGTTTGCACAAATATTCTGGATATTATGCTAAGGGATAAATCCGTTGCAACCATATACATCTATACAGACCAACCCATTTGATCATTGGAAATACTCTGTCAGACATTCGTCCATTTACGTTCGTCCTGGGATTGAACGAAACCGAAGGCACTATTTCTATAAATAGAAAAAGCCCTTGCACTTCACTCCGTCTTCAATATATTCAGCATACTTGGTTCGCAACGCTTATGCCGATACGGAGTGGTTCTTCGGATAATAATCCAACCGGTCTCTCCATATTGACAACGATGGTCAAAACTTCGATAGTCTGTGATTTAACTATCGAATAAAACAAGTGTTCAATCAACATATCAAACAAATCACTGGGCCCTTTAATTAATATTTCATTAGTTTAAATCTCTTCTCCATTCCACTATCAATATTTGTTATCCAAATATTTCAAAAATCATCTTGCCTCTTTTCGCTATTTTTGATTTCGTTTCCTTGTCGAATTCTATATATCGATATATAGATTTCTAATTGTCAAATTTCTTAAAAATATTCTAACTCCTTAAATTCCCGGAAAAATTCGCCATAACCTCCCCTGTATCGGGAGCATCGGGAAATTTCAAATAATATCCCGGTATCTTCTAATCTCAAAAAGAAAAGGAAGAAGCCAAGCGGCTAGCCGATACGGCGCATAAAACCTCATATATGAATTAAACATGTACCTTTTTGTCGAGCATTACGTTTATAAACTCCATATACCTCATCCCATACCTGTCTAACACCTGTTCACCTGTTTTCAATTCAATTCAATACCATCTAATCGTTTGAATTCAGTTTCGCCTATTTATTCTTTAATTAAACATTTCGCCTATTTCACTTCTTCGTCGAACATAACATGTTCAAACAAAATGTTTAACTCGTTCATAACTAAATTGAATTTCAATTTCAATTCTAGTTCTCTTTTCTATTTCGAATATAAATTTCAAATCGAATTTTCTTATTTAAAGTTCAATATCCATTCAAAATCTCATTTAACTAATTTCCGTTCAAATTAGTAAATTCCATTCAATAAATCAAAATTTGGTTTCTGTTTCAAAAATCATATTTATTTACACAACTTGAATTCGCATATATTTTACAACTCAACTCGGAGATTTTCTAAATAGGAAATTCGGATTTTATTTGCTTAAAATCCCTTTATAATATTAAATAAACTATTATGGTTTTAAAACGATTCTGGCGCTGCTTTTCTGAAAATTTGATTTTGACATAACTCAAAATCTATACGACGAAATTCAGATTTTTCTCCTTCATTAGAAAACTATTATCAAATCGGTCCTGACGTTTCTTGTTTCGAAGAATTCCGACTTCAATCGAGTTCTATATATTCAATTGAAGTTCGAATCGCCAATTTACGAACTGCAGCGCTGCGGCGAGTTCGTTTTAATTATATATATATATATAAACTTTATAAACTTCTTAAAAAGGAATTCAACTTCGTTTGAATTCCTTGATTCAAATTCCAATCTCACTTCTGAATTCTATATTTCAAATCCCAATTCCTTTTCTATTTGATATTCAAATTAAATACTTGAATTTCGATTTGAATTCCCTATATTCAAATTCTATGTTTGAATTCATTTGAATTCTTTTATTCAAACTCTATATTTAAATTCCATTTGAACTTCTATATTCCAATTTCTATATTTGAATTCTATTGGAATTCAAATATTAAAACTCCTTTTTAAATTCTATAATCAGAATTCCATAGTTTTAAACCCATTTGAATTTCATATTCAAATCCCATAGATTAAATCCTATTTGAATTCAATTTGAATCTCTTATATTCAAATTTCATTTTTCATTTCTGACCCCATTTGAATTCTAATATTCAAACTTATTTCCAGCCCCATTTGAATTCTAATATTCAAACTCATTTTTAACACCATTTGAATTTCTTTACTCAAATCCATTTGAATTTCCTTGAATTCAAATTCCATTTCAAAACCACTTGGATTTTCTATTTTTGAAATCCTATTTTGAAATTCTATTTCCAATTCTGCTTTGAAAATCCTATTTCAAAGTTTATTTCAAATTCTATTTGAAATCTCATATTCAAATTTCTACTTGAATTTCTGTATTCAATTCCATGTTCAAATTCAATACTCGAATTTCTATTTCAAATCTCTATTTAAATTTCACATTTGAATTTCTTCCTTGAAATACCATATTTCAAATTCTTTTTAATTCTTCTTTGAAATTCTATATTTCAAATTCTATTTTGAAATTCTACATTCAAATCTCTATTTGAATTTCTTTATTTGAATTCCTTTTGAATTCAAATTTTATTTTAATCTCCCGAATTCCAATTCTATTTTTCCATTCTAATTTCGTCCATTCAAATTCTATTTGAATTTCTAATATTCAATCTCCTTTTAAAATTCAAATATTTAAACTCCTTTGAATTCTACTATTCAAATGTTATAATCAAATTTCATTTGATTTATATATTTAAAAATTTCATTTCAAATCCTATTTTGAAATTCCTTTTCAAATCCCAATTTCACACTTGTATTTCTATTTCCGAATTATCGAATGATAATTCTTTTCACTTCATTTATAACTTCGTTATAAAAGAATTATTTATAACTTCGTTTATAAGAAACTACTTGTTTTATTTTTCAAAACAAGTTTATATTTTTATTTCCATTTAAAATTCAAATTCTATTTAAAATAGAATTTTCTCTTTTTAAATCTCCAATGTCCTTTTTACGATATTTTTAAATATCATTACTTAAGCCCAGTGATAAAACACACAAAGCAACGAATTGTTTTTTTTTTCTAACACATCATATATAACAATATATATGCAAACAAATAAACAAACAGATAATATATTTTTGAGGAATCCTGTTGGATTCCTCCAACCTGTTTTCCTGCATCCACAGATGTTAGCACATAAATAATACCCATTCTGCTTCGTGGCAGAATATCGCGGTATAGAAGGTCATCCACTAATCATAGCGTGGGGCGTATAGGGTAATCATCCGCTATGAAACTGCGGGCATCCGCTAATGAGACTGCGGGAATCCAACCAATCAACCAACCCAATATATATATATATAGCCTAAATAACTAATATATATAAACAACCAGAAAACAACACAAGCAGCAAACAATTATTTTTAACGAAATAAAAATAATTCTAAAGGTGAGTGAGATTTACTCACCGGATTTTTATATTGCCGACTATCCGATTAAGTTTCCATATCGTCTCGGCTTGTTTCAACCAAATCCATTTCGTACCTACGATGATTTATTTCGTTTTATTGATTAAACATTATTAATTTAAATTAACTTAACACAATTTAATTAATTATCCTATGAATTCAAATTTATTAAACATATACCTTGTTGCCACTGAAATCACTCGACTAACCACTAAGCAGCGCAGCAATTCACCGATCCATTGAAATCAGCCCCCAAAACAGCTTTATCCCATTTTGACATTTCCACGAACATTTCATCGGCGATCTAAATTCCCTTTTTAATCACCTACAATCGGCTACCTTCCCACTGTTGATCATGCCAGAAAAAGGACCAGCAACCCACGCTCCTTTTACATCATGTCTGAACCCCGCCCCGTCCCCCTTCAATACATCATCGGCTTCCTTCCCTGAAGCACAGGTCCGAACCCCTTCCAATGTTTCACGTTCATCATCAGTATTGACTCCCCTCCAAACTATCACCAGAAAACACATCGCATATGTCTGGTTGTCGAGCTTCAAGGCCTCGCAACCCTCGAACCTCCATCCCACTGCATCAACGAAGTTTGAATCCCCACCCGACTACATCGCGAACCCCAAATTGAATCGCGGTGGCCCTAGTTACTGGCATCGGGTCTCAGGAAATCGCGCGTCAAGATTTAGAACACGAGAACAAAAATCGAGTTCAAGTACATGGCTTCAATTCGAGATTTGATTTTAAATGAAAAAGTGGACTTCGGTTTTTGTTTGAGCTGAAGGAGGGAGAGTTGAGATAGTTTTAGAATGGGAAAAAGGTTATGCGATGAACTGGTTTTATACACATGAAGAGGAGACAGTTGAGTACGAGCCATTAAATGGATGTTTTCCTTTGTATAGAAGCTGGGAAGCAGAAGTTGGTGCTCGAGAACTTAGGTCGGCGTAGGTGAAAGAAAAACATGTCGGCTGATGTTTATACTGAAAGGATCTTGATTAGATTTTTTTTTTTTATTGATTTTATTTTAATTAAATAATTAAAATATCTCGCGGTCCTTAACTAGTAATCCCGAACCATTATTCAACCGTGATGACCGACGATACCAGATTATAACGCTATTCCGAACCCAACGGAACTGATATTGAAATTTAAATTCGAATGTAAATATAAACGGCCATATTAAATTGAAAATTCAATAAAAATATCATTTATATTATCAACTAACTATTTAAAATAATATTAAATATTTAAAATAAATTATTCAAAAATCTGGGTCGTTACATTCTTCCCCCCTTAAAATAATTTCGTCCTCGAAATTGCTAAGGTAGGAAAAAGGGTACAAATCCATTACTTTTCAAAATCTCACTTATGTTGAAACTCAACTCCTCTAATTCCACCAAAACTTTTGGTCTTCCTTCATTCAATTCGAATGATCCACGATCAATCCATTTATATCCAATCTATATTCTATTAAACCAATTCAAATTGATTTTAATCAATTTATTCACTTCGACCTATTTAAGTTAAATTTCAATTCCAGAATTCAAATCCTTGGGTTTTCTTTTCAAAATTTTTTTTTTTTTTTTTTTTTTTTTTTTTGAAATCACATAAATATATACATATATTTATTTCCATCTCGAATTCAAAACATTTGAATATTCAAACCAATTTGTTTTCTTCCAAACAAATTTCCATCAAAACTTTCTAAGGTAGCAATCCATCACTTAGGAACTCGAAAATGAACACTGATGATGTCGCGACTATCATCAGAATTATTTCCCAGCCACTGAAGTGAATTCAGTGCTTTATTATTTCAAAATCCATCTAAAATGATTTTCTTTCAAATCCTTTTAAAACAAAGCTATATTATTTTAATATACTTTGAAAAATATTTTTCAACTTCCCAGGATTTTGAATGCTAAATTCTGGTTTGAATTAAATTCTAATTCATCTCATTTGTATATTTAATTCCTATACAAATTCTATTTTGGTTATAAATAACCATTCCAAGTTTATAATCTCATTTGATTATAAAATCAACATCCAACACATCCATATAATAATAATTCTAGAAAATTATTCTTTCTATATCAAAATAGAAATTTCGGGTAAAATTATTTCATCTACCCACTTGAAACCAATATCATGTTCAATCTTCTGTTCAAGCGTTTAGAAATTCCTATCGACTTCGTGGCGTCCCACGATTCGACCAGAATTCATAAACTACTCAACAGACAAGTCAACACAATATAAAACAACTTTTATATCAACTAACAAATACGCTCTCTCGTATTATACACTCATCTCATTCTAGGGTACTACTGACCCTATCTCTAATGAGCACATGCCACACAAGCCTAGGTGTTCGCTCAACCTAAGCTCTGATACCAACTGTAAAGGCCCGCAAATCCGTGCTATCTGAGTTGACTAAATACAACATGCGTCCAACCCAAATAACACAGAAATACGACTCATTATTAGAAAGAAGTTAGAGGGTGAGAATAGATAAGATAGAAAACTTAGAATAGAAGAAAAACGAAGATCACAAACTCACAGCGGAACGAATAAAATATATTATATAACATAAGCTTTGAAATACAATCTGTTTTGTACATATATACATACCATCATCAGAGTACATAACATTTGATCCAGCGGAAGTAACTCTAAATAACTAACGTTGAAGCCTCCTGCTTCAAGCTCCTCCAAGTGTATCTGTAAAAGCCTGAAACACTTGACTGCCCGTACCAATTTGGGCACCCAAGAGTTTAGGGAAAACAAAACAAAATAAACTCTGGGTCAGTCATGGGACTGGTGTGAGTAAACTCCAACCACTTGATTAACTTTAAAAATCCTTTCAAAAGAAAAGATAATAGTAAGACCAGTCCACACATAAACACGGACGGTTTTTACCTTACTATAACCCAAACACTTTGATATCAAATCCAATGATATTATAATAATGTCTATATCAAGTAAATAATCAAATTAGCAGAACGCTTGCATCTCACGCTCCACATAAATAGTATAAAATCACAAACCGCATGGCGCTTATTGGAGATTGGATTCCCAACATGACAAGGTATGGAACCACCTTCCGATGATGTATCTCTAGAGGCGAATACACCTGGGTTCAACAAGAACATCTTGCAACCCGGCCCACACATGACCGACCACTCATTTCGCTTGAGTGTATCGAATGTATATCACCAACGGTTGGACTCAAACCACCGTTTCCCGAATGGGCAGAATCGATAGATTTAGAAACAAAAGGAATTTCTCTAGATAGGTGATTATACACCCTAATGGGTGCGACCCACATAGCCATGCTGCCTGCCCGATTTTTGTCCTTTCCCGGTTGTTGAGGCCTGAGGCTACGAATTACTTACCATTCATTGCTAACACAATCACTTTGAATGCCACATGGTCAGATCCGTTAATCATTAGTTGAGTTTGCACAAATATTCTGGATATTATGCTAAGGGATAAATCCGTTGCAACCATATACATCTATACAGACCAACCCATTTGATCATTGGAAATACTCTGTCAGACATTCGTCCATTTACGTTCGTCCTGGGATTGAACGAAACCGAAGGCACTATTTCTATAAATAGAAAAAGCCCTTGCACTTCACTCCGTCTTCAATATATTCAGCATACTTGGTTCGCAACGCTTATGCCGATACGGAGTGGTTCTTCGGATAATAATCCAACCGGTCTCTCCATATTGACAACGATGGTCAAAACTTCGATAGTCTGTGATTTAACTATCGAATAAAACAAGTGTTCAATCAACATATCAAACAAATCACTGGGCCCTTTAATTAATATTTCATTAGTTTAAATCTCTTCTCCATTCCACTATCAATATTTGTTATCCAAATATTTCAAAAATCATCTTGCCTCTTTTCGCTATTTTTGATTTCGTTTCCTTGTCGAATTCTATATATCGATATATAGATTTCTAATTGTCAAATTTCTTAAAAATATTCTAACTCCTTAAATTCCCGGAAAAATTCGCCATAACCTCCCCTGTATCGGGAGCATCGGGAAATTTCAAATAATATCCCGGTATCTTCTAATCTCAAAAAGAAAAGGAAGAAGCCAAGCGGCTAGCCGATACGGCGCATAAAACCTCATATATGAATTAAACATGTACCTTTTTGTCGAGCATTACGTTTATAAACTCCATATACCTCATCCCATACCTGTCTAACACCTGTTCACCTGTTTTCAATTCAATTCAATACCATCTAATCGTTTGAATTCAGTTTCGCCTATTTATTCTTTAATTAAACATTTCGCCTATTTCACTTCTTCGTCGAACATAACATGTTCAAACAAAATGTTTAACTCGTTCATAACTAAATTGAATTTCAATTTCAATTCTAGTTCTCTTTTCTATTTCGAATATAAATTTCAAATCGAATTTTCTTATTTAAAGTTCAATATCCATTCAAAATCTCATTTAACTAATTTCCGTTCAAATTAGTAAATTCCATTCAATAAATCAAAATTTGGTTTCTGTTTCAAAAATCATATTTATTTACACAACTTGAATTCGCATATATTTTACAACTCAACTCGGAGATTTTCTAAATAGGAAATTCGGATTTTATTTGCTTAAAATCCCTTTATAATATTAAATAAACTATTATGGTTTTAAAACGATTCTGGCGCTGCTTTTCTGAAAATTTGATTTTGACATAACTCAAAATCTATACGACGAAATTCAGATTTTTCTCCTTCATTAGAAAACTATTATCAAATCGGTCCTGACGTTTCTTGTTTCGAAGAATTCCGACTTCAATCGAGTTCTATATATTCAATTGAAGTTCGAATCGCCAATTTACGAACTGCAGCGCTGCGGCGAGTTCGTTTTAATTATATATATATATATATATAAACTTTATAAACTTCTTAAAAAGGAATTCAACTTCGTTTGAATTCCTTGATTCAAATTCCAATCTCACTTCTGAATTCTATATTTCAAATCCCAATTCCTTTTCTATTTGATATTCAAATTAAATACTTGAATTTCGATTTGAATTCCCTATATTCAAATTCTATGTTTGAATTCATTTGAATTCTTTTATTCAAACTCTATATTTAAATTCCATTTGAACTTCTATATTCCAATTTCTATATTTGAATTCTATTGGAATTCAAATATTCAAACTCCTTTTTAAATTCTATAATCAGAATTCCATAGTTTTAAACCCATTTGAATTTCATATTCAAATCCCATAGATTAAATCCTATTTGAATTCAATTTGAATCTCTTATATTCAAATTTCATTTTTCATTTCTGACCCCATTTGAATTCTAATATTCAAACTTATTTCCAGCCCCATTTGAATTCTAATATTCAAACTCATTTTTAACACCATTTGAATTTCTTTACTCAAATCCATTTGAATTTCCTTGAATTCAAATTCCATTTCAAAACCACTTGGATTTTCTATTTTTGAAATCCTATTTTGAAATTCTATTTCCAATTCTGCTTTGAAAATCCTATTTCAAAGTTTATTTCAAATTCTATTTGAAATCTCATATTCAAATTTCTACTTGAATTTCTGTATTCAATTCCATGTTCAAATTCAATACTCGAATTTCTATTTCAAATCTCTATTTAAATTTCACATTTGAATTTCTTCCTTGAAATACCATATTTCAAATTCTTTTTAATTCTTCTTTGAAATTCTATATTTCAAATTCTATTTTGAAATTCTACATTCAAATCTCTATTTGAATTTCTTTATTTGAATTCCTTTTGAATTCAAATTTTATTTTAATCTCCCGAATTCCAATTCTATTTTTCCATTCTAATTTCGTCCATTCAAATTCTATTTGAATTTCTAATATTCAATCTCCTTTTAAAATTCAAATATTTAAACTCCTTTGAATTCTACTATTCAAATGTTATAATCAAATTTCATTTGATTTATATATTTAAAAATTTCATTTCAAATCCTATTTTGAAATTCCTTTTCAAATCCCAATTTCACACTTGTATTTCTATTTCCGAATTATCGAATGATAATTCTTTTCACTTCATTTATAACTTCGTTATAAAAGAATTATTTATAACTTCGTTTATAAGAAACTACTTGTTTTATTTTTCAAAACAAGTTTATATTTTTATTTCCATTTAAAATTCAAATTCTATTTAAAATAGAATTTTCTCTTTTTAAATCTCCAATGTCCTTTTTACGATATTTTTAAATATCATTACTTAAGCCCAGTGATAAAACACACAAAGCAACGAATTGTTTTTTTTTTCTAACACATCATATATAACAATATATATGCAAACAAATAAACAAACAGATAATATATTTTTGAGGAATCCTGTTGGATTCCTCCAACCTGTTTTCCTGCATCCACAGATGTTAGCACATAAATAATACCCATTCTGCTTCGTGGCAGAATATCGCGGTATAGAAGGTCATCCACTAATCATAGCGTGGGGCGTATAGGGTAATCATCCGCTATGAAACTGCGGGCATCCGCTAATGAGACTGCGGGAATCCAACCAATCAACCAACCCAATATATATATATAGCCTAAATAACTAATATATATAAACAACCAGAAAACAACACAAGCAGCAAACAATTATTTTTAACGAAATAAAAATAATTCTAAAGGTGAGTGAGATTTACTCACCGGATTTTTATATTGCCGACTATCCGATTAAGTTTCCATATCGTCTCGGCTTGTTTCAACCAAATCCATTTCGTACCTACGATGATTTATTTCGTTTTATTGATTAAACATTATTAATTTAAATTAACTTAACACAATTTAATTAATTATCCTATGAATTCAAATTTATTAAACATATACCTTGTTGCCACTGAAATCACTCGACTAACCACTAAGCAGCGCAGCAATTCACCGATCCATTGAAATCAGCCCCCAAAACAGCTTTATCCCATTTTGACATTTCCACGAACATTTCATCGGCGATCTAAATTCCCTTTTTAATCACCTACAATCGGCTACCTTCCCACTGTTGATCATGCCAGAAAAAGGACCAGCAACCCACGCTCCTTTTACATCATGTCTGAACCCCGCCCCGTCCCCCTTCAATACATCATCGGCTTCCTTCCCTGAAGCACAGGTCCGAACCCCTTCCAATGTTTCACGTTCATCATCAGTATTGACTCCCCTCCAAACTATCACCAGAAAACACATCGCATATGTCTGGTTGTCGAGCTTCAAGGCCTCGCAACCCTTGAACCTCCATCCCACTGCATCAACGAAGTTTGAATCCCCACCCGACTACATCGCGAACCCCAAATTGAATCGCGGTGGCCCTAGTTACTGGCATCGGGTCTCAGGAAATCGCGCGTCAAGATTTAGAACACGAGAACAAAAATCGAGTTCAAGTACATGGCTTCAATTCGAGATTTGATTTTAAATGAAAAAGTGGACTTCGGTTTTTGTTTGAGCTGAAGGAGGGAGAGTTGAGATAGTTTTAGAATGGGAAAAAGGTTATGCGATGAACTGGTTTTATACACATGAAGAGGAGACAGTTGAGTACGAGCCATTAAATGGATGTTTTCCTTTGTATAGAAGCTGGGAAGCAGAAGTTGGTGCTCGAGAACTTAGGTCGGCGTAGGTGAAAGAAAAACATGTCGGCTGATGTTTATACTGAAAGGATCTTGATTAGATTTTTTTTTTTTTATTGATTTTATTTTAATTAAATAATTAAAATATCTCGCGGTCCTTAACTAGTAATCCCGAACCATTATTCAACCGTGACGACCGACGATACCAGATTATAACGCTATTCCGAACCCAACGGAACTGATATTGAAATTTAAATTCGAATGTAAATATAAACGGCCATATTAAATTGAAAATTCAATAAAAATATCATTTATATTATCAACTAACTATTTAAAATAATATTAAATATTTAAAATAAATTATTCAAAAATCTGGGTCGTTACAAATCAGGTATGCTTCATGCACATCGGTGCATCCATCCTTCATAATACTAAGTCCAACATCACTAATGTTGTTGCATGTTTCTTTACTAGCAATGTTAGTTCCACCCTTAACATCCACTTTACTTTGTTGTTTCTGCCACATAAGTGTATTTTGAGAAACTATACCCAAATAGGAATAGTTTGGATGCTACAGCATGCATAACTTATAATCAAGTCATACGGTTTGAAGATTGATAATAAATAATTTATTTTTCATCACAGCTGGATCCCCATGTAATATCTTGTATTTCTTCTCACTGTTGCAAAAATTGCTCCATACCTATAGATTTTCTATTAATATACTCAAGTCATCATCGTTTAATCAACTAAAATAATTAATATACTAAATTAAGTTTACTAGTGTGACGCTGAGTAGTATTTTGGATATAGCGATATTTACAAATTTTCTGCTGAATTCTTTTCCCTACTCTCTCAACAGAAAAAATGCCCTTGTAATCATACCTTGTTCTTGAAAACTGAGTAATATATGTGAAATATTTAATTTGAAAGGTCAGGAAAATATGCTCCAAAATACGTAAATTTGAACAAATTCAAACTATGAATAATCAAAAGTTCAAACGGCATATTCCTCTTATCATTAGTTTACATAAAATAATCAATATTCACTATAAAAAAGAAGAAGAATTAAAGTTGCCAGGCAAGTGGCGTTGCTGGAATGAATAAATGACATGGGGGAGAACATCAGGAAAGGGAGAGAGGTCTTCTTTTAATAATTGATCATGTATTCATAATGTGACTAACCATATTACCATGCCTGATCACATTTAAACAAAAGTCACTTTATTGTTTAAAAGTTTAGGCTAAAGTATGGTTAAAACATAAGGGTTTAGTTTTTGAAAAAAATAAAATAAACAGTTAGCTTAAAGGTTTAGACAAATTAAGGAAACAAAATATACTCAGTAACATATATACGTGAGTAACATATATTACAGAATTGGAAAGCATGGGCAACCAAAGCTGTTTGCTAAAAACTTGAGAAAGTCGCAAGCATGTATGTTAATGATCGGCAAAGATGTATTTATGTTGCATCGGACGGTGGTCATTGCCGATGAGGGATACCACGTATAAAAGAACATCCTATGAAGGAATTAAGGAATGGCGTCCGCAAATTACGGAGCTTTTTACGTGATGGATTGATTGAGTTTCTTAGATGTTAATAAAAACCGAAAGGAGATTTTGGGCTTTTCTACCCCAGTAAAGAAGCAGTATATAAACTAAACTTCATTTAATATTTCGAAGGGTATACATATATGGTCGCAGGGGATGATAGTTATATAGATATCATCCATTTACTATTTGTGATCCAAATTTTTGGATTCTTTATGTTAACTTGAAGGTGATAGGCTGAATTACACCATAGAATATATTTTCTTGGACTTACGCATGTCTGTTTTACAACTTAAAATTTTATATAAAGATGCAGTCTAAATGATTTCTATGTGACCCATTGAGTATGTGGATTATATATGAATTTGATAAGACTATACATTGTTAAGGTTACTTGAAATAGTTCTTCGTAGTTTTCAGTAGCTGAAGTGTATATGGACAACATATTGGGAATTTAATAATTCTATGTAGGTTCTGCTACCTAAATTTATAATGGTTTTTGCTTTATCTCAATCAATAACAAGATGGCGGAAACACAATCGTTGTCAGCATTAATTTGATTAGTTATCTCTGAAGTCTGAACACATACTGTGTGCATGCGCTAACTAGTGTGCTTGCATAAATCGTGTATTGGAGAGTTAAAGCTGGAGGAGGTTTGTTTTTTTGAAGTTTGTGTTGAAGCTGTGAAATTTTTGAATGTTGGCAATGGAGATTTCTGGGAACGGAGATCGATGTAGGGAGGTATAACGGATTTGTGGCGGTAGCCAAGAGGATGGTATGGCGGTGGGGCTGCTCGTGCACATGCATGGTTTGTCGGTGCACAGACATGGTGAAAGATAGACGTACCATCGGCACTCCATTTTCAGTCTTCTCTCAACTTATCTACTCGTCATTTCTTAGTTCAATTTCTCATAGTGGTTAAATTATACGTACCAAATAGCAATTTTATTCTGCTATTTTGTGTATTAAATGTTCTCAAAGTACTCCAACTATTTAATTTGTAATTTAAACTTGTTTTGCATGTTGTCACAATTATTATATACCGAGTACCAACATCACCAAAAAAGTTCAAAGTATATACGTCTATATACCTTGATTTTCCATCTGCAGATAGGTTCACACACGTAAACTAAGTGCACAGGTTTATTCAAGTAGGATTTGTTTGCACATCATGTGTCATGACTTCATTTTTCCCTGCTGTAGTAGGACAAATCAATAATTAATAAGGTACACAAAGAAGCTTATAATGGAGACGAAACACACACACTTTAGGTGCATAAATACATATATATATATATATATATATATATATATATATATATATATATATATGCGTGCGCACACATACACACATATATATACACACATATATGCATACACATTTATATATGTATTTATGTATGCGCGCGCGCACGTTTGACTTGTGTGTAACCAGAAAAAGAAAATCTATTCTACAATGGAATATTGTCGCGTCGATCACATTAGAACAACTCAACATATAGTGATTAGAAATCAATCGAGCTCTTAGAACAGCTGCCACTGGTGGCATATGAAGTTCCACTGGAACCATCAACTGGAGCCTGATTCAATCGTTCCAATACTAAAGATCTTCGCTTTTGCAGCTTCAGTGAGAATGTTGATGCATCAAGTATGACTGGCACCTGATTAACAAACAAAATAAAATTAATTCTTGTTTTATCGGCATACTGAACTTGATATTTTCCAATAAATTATTAAACATATTTCATGCAGTTTTATTCTTTTTACCTTCCACTACTTCTTTATCTCCATGTACACAAATTACAATTTATATCCAGCATTTTAGGTTCTCATTCGGTTTTCATTTGTCGGTGCACAGACAGGTGGAGAAGGTACCTAGCTTCTAGTGTGCAACAGTGGAACTGGATTGGTCAAGCAATCAAGCCGAGTTATATTGTTTTCTGCAAAAGAGCTAACTGGTGGATTTCCTAACCCTCAGGTATGCATACGTTTGTCCACTACATTTGAATTTTATGAAACTATGACTTAATTCATATTGAAATTGCTGCTCATCTAACATAGATCAGTTAATGATACATATGTTGACGCTTTAATGCTTATTATATCAGTTTTGAATCATCCTAAAAAAAATTGTAGCATAAACTATATAGGTTAATCAGAATTGGAATCCTATATTTTTGTGTAATGAGTTAATGTGAAATTTCACTGTGTTAGTTTCATGGATCGCAAGCTCCACGATTTGGTGTAGTTTACAATAGTAAATTCTGTAGATGGTATTTGTTTAGG
Source organism: Allium sativum (assembly GCA_030737875.1). NCBI lineage: Eukaryota > Viridiplantae > Streptophyta > Magnoliopsida > Asparagales > Amaryllidaceae > Allium > Allium sativum. Next base: position 539,652,722 of record CM060926.1, read on the forward strand.
ACTTTATTTCATCCCAAAATATCCAATGTTCTTCATCAGCTTTGAATTGCACTAGTACTTATCTTGTGTGTAGTTGTCTAGATTATTATGTGAGATGCGTCTTAATCCAATAACGTGTTGCTCTACATGCACACCCATTACTCGGTTTCTTGCCTTAGAAGAAAATATCATGGGATGAATTTGCATTTTATGCACAGCTCCAACTATCCATGCATAAGGTACTCTCACAATTAACTCACACACCCACATAGCTGCATTGCCGGCAAAACAGAGCACTACTGTGGCGCAAAACTTCTCCAGTACCATTTCGAACTAAATCTGCTTCATGTATATTTATATTCTTTGACTGACATTATGATAACAAAAATATCATATACAGAAATTTTTCGATGCATCCTTCTAGTAAACTTTCAAAGAGAATCACTGCTTCATTTCATAAAAGTTTGGTTGATTTTTGACCCACTTTTAGAAAGATACCGTCTGATTATAAGGAGCTACTTTTCGAAGATTTTTTGGTAAGTTTCAATTATGATATTGTGCTGCATTTATATCATACTATATGCATTAGAATGAAAAAAATAATCACTGCCTGTAGTTATATCATACTATATGCAGTATACATAATTTAGTTATGCTTGTTCACTGTTTGTTGTAGGTGGGTCATTGACCCCTAATAATGAGTTTAAATACGGGGTATGTATATCCTAGCCTTTTAACATTGTTGTAGTGGATATATGCTGTCTCCTTAATATGCCTGGGAAAATAAATAAATTGGATATTGCTCTCTTCAATTCAAAATTTGGTCTTGGTCTATAAAATGTTTAATGTTTAGCCTGTTAAAATTAAATGTTTAGCCTGTTAAACATGGTTATTTTTTTACTACTTATTATTTCATAAATAGCCATTGTGACATTTCAGAATTGCACTACTTGATTTTGTACTAGTAACTCCTTTAAGTTTTGTAGCCATTTTTGGGGTTATTGTTTGCAGTACAGTTTTCCAATTAATATATCTTTAATTTCATAGAGTGTAGATTTCTAAGCTACCTCAAAATATGGTAAATTAGCTGTAATATATCTTTAATTTCATAGAGTATAGATTTCTAAGCTACCTCAAAATATGGTAAATTAACTGAACTTTATTTTAAGGAAATCATTTTTCTGTTTCTTACCATTTAAATAGGATCAAAAACCGACTGCTTCCTTCAATGTCTCTAAGATCAAGGTAACTAATCTCCATAGGTTTTTTTTAGTATAGTTATTTTCCTAATATTGACGTATATAGAAAAAATAAACCATGGTATTATTAATTTATTTGGTCATAAAACATGTTTTTATAGAGTATGGTTTACTTTGAGCATATTTGGAATTGTAAATTATATTAGTTGGATAATGTTATATGCTTCAGTGCGAAGCCTAATTTCTTTCATTAACTATTCTCTATTTTTAGAGTATGAGTGTTATGAGTACTGAATAAAATAAAATAAAGAATATGGTTGTTGTTTATGATTTATCTTTGCATAAAATGCAATGCAACTACCTAAGATGATAGAAACCAATATATCGACATGCAATGTTTTTTATTTGCAATTATTTCCACCAATATATGTCCTTGCTCATTGTATAGGTTTCGAACAGTTTGCAAATTATTTCTATATTTTGTCATCTATTTTTTGATTTTCGCTCTCTTTTGAGTAGGGAAATGCTTTGGTTGGAAAGAAGTATTTTTTCAATCATTAATTTTGCCAAGACAACAGGTATGTCGGTATTTTTGTCTAATAATGAAATGATTTTTATGGATGATTAAGATTTTGTCAATGGGACTATTAAGGAAAGAATAAACATGGGCAGAAGGATTAAAAAACATTTTCTATACTAAAACTTTTTATTAGGTGGAGAATTAAATAGTTGTTTCTTTCCTTATAAAATACAATTAAAATTAGAAAAGTGCGGTTTTATTGTTTACTCTTATTATTTTCTTTTTCAACTCCAAATTCTTTGTCTCTTCGTCCATTAATCCTTTATTTAATTCTAGAATTTGGACGTTGTTATTGTTATTTGAAATCTTCGTTTTCCAAATCCCCATCTAAATCTTTACCAAAATGAGATAATATGATTATTTTTCCTTCTCATATCCAATGTTCTAACGATGCATTTGGAAGATATTTGGACTATGTATCTTCATCAAGGTTTTAAATAAGGTATGCAATTATCTACCTGATTAAAATTCCAAATATTTATTTGTGCAATCAAAACTAATATTAATATATTTGTTTCCAAATTGAAATGATTAGAATGGAAGACAATGAAAGTGAAGGTAATATTAGTGGAAATTCCATATTTTTTTGCATAAAGTATAAGATCTTATCAGATTTTCACCTTCATGCAGCTTTCCCCTTTACTTTTCTTCCTCTTAATCAATACGTTTCTCAACAATTCCTTCTCTTAGTTTGTTAGTTTCATATTACAATTCTGACAGAGTCTGTATAATTATCGTTATACATACATATATATATACATACATATATATATATATACACACACACACATATGTATGCACACATACATACTACATACATATGGATATACATACACACACACACACAACACACACACACACACACACACACACACACACATATATATATATATATATATATACACACATATATATATACACACACACACACATTGATGTCTTTGACAGCTATATTGTGACTGTGTTTAAGACTGTTCTTTTTAATCACCTTGACCATATATATTACGAACTAACACCTAACTAAACATAAGTTTAAGTTTTTTGTGATTTTTGTTTTTTTTACTAGAAAAATAAATATTGCAAATAGTTTAAAATCATGTTACAAAACCTTAGAATCACCATTTCCATGTTCTAATGCATGGCTTTCGGCTGCTGTTTCGGATTTATTCCCCTTTTACTAAATATTTGGTTTTATCCAAATACTTTCACTGAAGCTCTTACCATCTAAGGTAGTGATTATATTCCTACATAGTTATACGCAATGATCATAGTGCCTCCTGTGTTCTTCTAGCTTAACTACATAAGACCTATGTTAGTTAGTACAAAACTATCATCCGTTTTTTTTCAGTTCTTCTGTGTTTGTCAGAAAGTAATACAAAATTGGGTACCTAAATCATTGATGGTAGTGATTCAGTCACCTCCCATTCACTAAATCAACTACTCATATTCAGATAACAAAATTTTACTTTCTAGCTTTATTCATGGCTAAATTCATCATAGAAGTTGTTATTTACCTATTTTCCTCCATTCGGCTGCATAGTTGGTTATTCTCTCCATCATTTTATTCAGACTGCTTGAAGCTGTCAACATATTTACTTAAATTAATGGTTTTAAAACTCTTTTTTTTTTTATATATTTTCAACTGTAATGCTTCTTGCTTGCCAAGCCTTTTGAAACTCCTACTCCGGATATCTTAGTCTTCTTGAATGGGTTAATCAAATTTTTAATCAGGTACTGTCTTTTTTATTTGTGTCTAATTTGGTAGTCGATTGGATATTAATTTGTGTGTCGTTTTCATGTTCTGCACATAGTTTAAGTTATTTATTAGTATTTAATTTTCTGATCTAAGCTTTTTTCCCCTTAAGTCGAACATGTTTGAAATTTTATTGAAACATTAACTTATAATCAATAAAACACTTGTTGCTTTGTTAATTTGTTGTAATTTTTCTCCCTCTGTATGTTTGAATTTAGAACTAGTGACTGTTTTTATCAAGATTTTTTACTTAGCGGTACAGGTTGGTGCAGACGTGAGGAGGCTTGACGTCCAGATGTAAGGAGTGGTACATGATGGTGTAGCTTTCAGGTAATTCTCCAACATTTTTCAGTTAATGACAGTGTAGTTTGATGATTTTCTTAGAGAAACAATTGTCTCTCAAATCATTATTTGTGTTCCCTCGATCTGCAGCAATTGTAGGTTCTAACCAAAAATCACTTTGTTAATTATTTTTATAAATCCGAATTGTTTCTGTCCTTGTTTTTTGATTTGTCTTTCTAGGCAAACGTTTACATCATTTTATCCTTTGGTTTGATACCATATAGAATGTCCAGTCATGTATACTCTGTGCTTCTCCCTTGGTTTTCTTAATTTTTTAGTGCGGTGCTAAGGGCACCGTGCTTTCTGCTTCGTGGTACCCCCGAATGTTTTTTTTTTGCCGTGTTCGGTGGTCAACCACCGACCGAATGCTGTTCGGGTAGCGGTAGCGTGGTATCCCTTAGCACAAAATGCAATGCTCTTAGCACCTCACATTTTTTATATCCTCCTGATTTGATGTTCCTTGTAGTGAGTTGTCTCTTTTACTTTGATTATGGTTCCAAATGACCAAAAACCTATAATGAATTTTACATAGCACCCAATGTATAAATATTTTTGTGAATTGCACATAGCAACCAATGTATAAATATTTTTGTACATAGCACCAGAAACCTATAGTGAATTGTGCATAGCACCCAATGTATAAATACTTTTGTTATGAACTTTGGCCATTAAAGAAAGAATGCATTTAATCTAGGATGCTACAGTGGTAAGTCAAACAAATTACAATTTTCAAAATACGTACTACTTATTCTTCTTCATTAATTTGAGCTGAATGTATTATCAGCCACTACTTATAATTTCGTCCTTTTCTTTTTCTTTTTCTTTTGTTTGTGAATCATCAAGTTTTAGCTGCTGCTTTCTTGTCCAGGGTATTATTTTGTGCATCCTGTTGTTGTGGCTCTCAGCTTAATGTCATGCAGATCAATATTAAAATCAGGTCAGTTTTATTTTTTTGACTCCTTTCTCTTATACGCTTAAAATATGACATCTTATTTCCATGTCCATGTATAGAGAGTACGCAACTTCCAACCTTTTGCCTTTATGTTGTCAGAGTTAAATTAGTACTAAATTTACGTGGCTTCTAAATCCAACAAGTTAAAGATACCGCAAGGCATATTGCTTGGTTCACACAAGCACAAAACAGCATAACACAAAAGGAACCCAAAGTGTACATTTCTTGATTTGGTTTTGTTCTACATAGACACGAAGAGTGAAAAGCAGAGCCTTCCGAAAATGAAAGGAAGAAGTATCAAATTTTTACCCAATCCTTCAATAGTGAACTATTCATTTTCTTCTATGCCTAAAGGCTCGAGGAAGAATAAGCAAGACAGGGAGAGCATTAAAGCACAAATGACAAAGACGATGGCAATGCTTAGGGGATGTGATAGAGTTTTGTGTTTGTCGTCGTTGTCTACGTAGATTAGTTAGGTATGTTAAGACTTATTTTAGTGTAAATATAATGTCATGTGGAATTAGTATGACATTATGTTTTTGTATGTCGGATAATGTTAGCACCAACTAAATAGTTTTGTTGATCATAATTCAACTTCGTGTATGAATTAATAAAGGATTATGGATGTTATTTTTTGTATGTGATTATGAATGTTCTTTTTTGTTCAAAATTAATATCGTTGGAAAATTTAACTTTGCTTTTGATATGCTCTTTATTTTAGCGTTCACAATTGGATGATATTACTAATATATATATATATATATATATATATATATATATATATATAGGCAGATCAGAAGGGGATTAGCAACGGATTGCCAACTAATGATGTTAGATGAAATGTTCACATAAACAAAAATACGTCGCTAATCTTAAGGATTTACCGACAAATTACCGACAAAAATATTTTAAATAAAATATATTTCGTCGTAAATCCCTTGCCAATTAGCAAGGGATTACCGACGGATATTTATAAATAATAATTTCTCAAAAATACATCCGTCACTAAAACATCGGTAAATAAATTTTAAAATAAATTAAAATTAAAATTTAATATTGAGAGAAATAAAGGAAAATGCTCGGAGAACTCACGCTAAAATCCGTCGCTAAAGTTTGACACAAATACCGTCCTGAAATTTACCGACCACTCAGATTTGCAGGTAATCCGTCGCTAACGCCTATATAGCGACGGATTAGCAGTGGAATACGCCGCTGCAAAATCAGCTTTTTCTTGTAGTGTATATATATATATATATATATATATATATATATATATATATATATATATGTGTGTGTGTGTGTGTGTGTGTGTGTGTGTGTGTGTGTGCATACATATATATATATGTATACATACAAACATGTGTGTGTGTGTATATATATATATATATATGTATTTATGTATAGAGTATAGAGCAGTAGTGTGTGTGTATATATAGTAGAAAGCAATAAATGTCGGTTGCTGAATTGTATATCACTCAATTCCATCATTCTTTAGTTTATATTAACATTTTGCTAACGTTATTATGCAATCCCATACGAAACATAATTTTAGGTGAGCTTGCATTTGTCTCTGCAAATGTAGAAAAATTGGATAAAACCTAGAAACGTCCTAAAACTAATAAAAAAATTGGCTTTAGGTTAAGTCCCCTACACTTAGATTATTCAGCACCACAATGGAGATCTACATTGTTACTGACCCTATTTTCTATGTGGCGTAGTTGGTAAGCCAAGTGCAATTAAATCCGTTATGGAATACAACTTAATACTTTTCTTCTAGCATTACAAGTATTCAGTTGCTTTACAGAAACTAATTCAAACAATAAAATACCTTTGGACGACACAAATAATGAAGTAGTTTTATAAGATTCAAACAAAGTGAAAAATTTTTAAGATCCAAAATTAATTTGATATTAAATGTTGATTCTCGATTTTCTAACTTTTTGATAAAATCAAAATCTGTTCCACATTTTATTTTCTATAAAAAATGATTTAGTACATAATATATAATCTAATCTACATATCTTGAATCGGTTGGTTGAAGAAAACCCTTGGGGCGATGAGGTTTAAATGAGATATTAAACTATATAGAAATATATCAAGAAAATGATGATCAATAAATGAGCTGGCATGGAAACCTATTTGTATTATAGAGATACAGGTCCTGCATTTTATCATTGTATTTATGATAATGGTTAAGCCATAATTTAATATTTTACTGGAAGCTTTTCCATTTCCAGCTTTTGCTCAGCCCCATCTATTTCACTGAATTCTATTGGCTTGGGTTTCATATCCATGTTGACTGTTGTTACTACCTGATTAATAAGATCAATAGCTACATCAAAGAAAAGATTCATTTGTGGGGAGATGCTTAGAAAAACAGAATACATGTAATCAAGAAAGAAATTTTCAACCAAATTTGCATTATACGGAAGTAATAACATACTCACACACTTGCACAAACACATGTTATCTTATTATAGTACTAAACTTACTAACATAAATTTTTAGCTCTATAGATTATAAATGTACTAGTCTCATTCTTAAAATTAATGAAACGGTTACATAGGTACATACACGTATACATACGTAAATACATATATGTAATATATATACACAACACCTATAGTAAACTTATTTGTAATAATCATCTAAGTGACAGCAATCTAATTTAGTAAATATTAGTTATTTTGATAATTATTTAATGTATATATTTTCTATGTAAGATTTAGGTAACAAAACAGCTTAGATTTGTCTAAGCTTAGCTTGAACTATGCATGTATTCTAAACCTAATCCTAGTTCCCAAGGCTTCGCTCTATTTGGATTGTAAAGCCAATTTTACTGCCTTGTGCGATGCTTGGTCGAGCTACATATGAAACTAGGAGTTCGACAACTAAAATATCAATGTAATCAACTTATGTAAAAATCAAATTTTTGTTATTCTTTTATTTTATTGTATTACTAAGGGCACCGTGGCTTGCACCAGGAGCTATTGCATCATTTTTCAGTTGGTGGTTGACCATCAACCAAACATTATCAAACAAATGTTTAGTTGGCAGTGTTTGCCAAATGAGCTTCAGGTTAAATTTTCTAGTTTGTTTAAACCTAAAGCTTGTTCCCACTCTCATTGAAAATGACCAGATTACAACGTAAAATGTAGTAGTGAATTGAAATCCCTTATATGTTCTGATTGTTAAATATTTAGACATAATCATAGCTTTTGTCAATTCACCGGTTGCCCAAGAAAAACAAACATAGTGCTCAGAGTAAAATAAGTGAAGTGGAAGTGGATATATAATTACATAAGATGGAAGATACCAGAGAAGATGCTACAACGAATGATATCCAAACTACCGAACTAAACACTGGGAACTATTATAGCCAGATTAGTCCAAATCCTAACAAACAACAATATTCATTAAAAAAACACATTTTCAAACGAACCATTAGTAGAACAAAATAATAGTTCGAAGTTTAGTTCACAATGATGCCGTTTACTAACCGTATGACCCAGTAATTGATAATATTATAAAGGGTAAACATAAAGTTTAGTAGACAAAAATATAAAGTGCACTATTGCTAAAATTATCCCAGATTCAAAAGCTACTTATAACACTGATGATACCATAATTCATAGTCAAATATTACTTCTATATCTAACCAACCATTTACCATTCAGAATGCAACTAGAAGGAATCTATCAGAAAAATAAAGGAGAAGAAGCCTCTTTCAGTCCAAAGCATCCATGCAATCGAATGTAATTGAAAATACTCCCAAAAACACACCGATCAACCAGCCAAAATTCAAATAGGAAAAATTAAAAATTGTAAGGGTTACTCACTAATTCGAGTAGTAGTCCAAATATATCTTTATAGATGGGGCTCTGTATGTGGACCATCAAGCGTATGAATGCACTTTCAGACAAATTAGAGATATTACAACTAATTAATAGTAATAGATTTTCCTCCATAGGACTGTTAGGAAATTAATTATAAACAACGAATATTGACAAATTCATGGAAAAATTGGATGATATGTGAAAATTTTCCCATAATAATGAACAAAATAGCATAGAAATGTAAATCTTTAATTATCTAGGATTCTACAGATGTTCTAATATCTTTTCACGTGCTAATGATCTATTCATTTCTTGAATATTACATACTACTGAGGTTTTATGTTTATTATGCACTTCCAAACAATGCAAACAATTATGAGTATAACAATCATAACAGATGCATGGTATATTTTGAATGAGAGAAATGGCAGGAATTTCAGAGGAGTTAAGATGCAATACCAGACTCGGCTAGCCCAAGAAACACAAGATATTATAGACTCGATTGAAACCGTGTGTCAGAAGAAATTAGGATAACACAGTTGATGTGGCGCTCGCAAATTTAGGTCTTTGCAGGTAGGATTCTCGTATTAATGTCTCGAACTTGGCGCAATTCGATTGGAACTGACATCGATGGAGCTTGGAGAAAGTAAAGCAGAGTGTTTTTCAGAGTAGTGAAGGTATCGAGCATATTGATTAATGGTGGACTGAAATCCGAGCGCATGAATTCAAGAGGAAGAACGGTTATTGTCTCATATTGTGAGAAGATTAAATTAGGGCTTGAGTGAATTTTCCTTAAAGATGAGTTAATGAAATGGATGATAAGGAGAAGCGGGAAAAGTAAAAAACTCACCGAAAGAGCTAAGGGGAACAACGTAGCAGCGTTGATGTTTTTTCTAGAATTTTTATGATAATAGTTGCGATTACTTATCAAACGCAACTATAAGCTGCATCGAATAGTAGAATTGTTGTAGTGTGACTCTTTTGGTTGTATTTATACGATTGTGTGTGTGTGTGTATATATATATATCTTTGTATGCATATATCTTTGTATGTATTGCTATAAGTTTGTTTATCTTAAAAGTTGATATAGATTATGTATGCAGAAAAACAAGAAAAAATTATATTATGAAAAAAATTATAAAAGATTTAAAAAAGTGGTTTTATTGTCGCATGATATACAAAGAGGACTTAAAAATTTTAGTTAGATGATGAGGTCGACTTTGTCAGAAGATTTTCTTTTCTCCTTGTTTTCCCTTTCATTAGCTTTATAGTTTTTATCCTAAGAAGTTGGTGACCAGGGAAGACGTTTCGAACTGAAATTCCATGGATAACAAGATGATGAAGGATGAAGAAAAGGTTCATGAACATCAATGTGAGAACCCAAAATTTGGTGACCCTAAAAATATTGATTACAATTATATATATAGGGTGAATAAATAAATAAATAAATCATTTGAGTATGTACATGATGAATATATATAAATGTTCTTGGTTGATTTATGAATAAATATACATGTTAAATTGTATAGTGTGTGTGTAACATGAAAAAATTTGTTTAAATGTTATAAACATGGGCTTAAGTATCATTATAATTATAAGGCAAATGAAAAACTAGGGGAAAATGGGTATTGGCAAGGAAATAGAACCCTAGTCGTATAACACAACGTAATAAAAGAAAAGAGGCCACCTGATTTTCATCATTCTCTCGTTCAAACAAAAATAAAATAAAAACGACCGACTGCCATAACAAATTAAATTGGGGAAAATCAAAGATAGATCGTCTCATAAGATAAATCATCTCGCATCAACAGGCAATGGATTCAGGTAAAAGATTAGCAGTAAATCTAGGGAGATCGAGGGCTAACCGTTATCTAAAAGGGTGAAATCGGGATTAGTGTGTGTGTATTTCACTTTCTTTGGCATTAAGACCTTTTATAGACAGCCGTATTATATGTGTTTTTGTTATATGGTTGGTATAAGGAAATATAAACGTTGGCCATGTGGTTTGCATGCTATTTTTGGGTGATTTCTGTGGATGGATACTAACTGTTTTCTGGTTGCAACTTGATACATACATACACACACACACACACACACACACACACACACACATATATATATATATATATATATATATATATATATATAGACACACCTGTTATAAGGAGTATATAACATGTATTATAACACAGACTAGAACACATCCAATATATGTGAATTTGATGAATATCATTTAAGTGAACATTCAAGTATGTCTTTATACAGTTGAATGATTGAATATTTAAATTTCAATTGGTTGTCTTGTGTTTGGATACTTGGTGGTCAATGCCTGGTGTACTTTGTACGCTTGATTGGTTACCGGTTTATAGATAAATTATTTGTTTATCTATTAGAAAATCTGAAGTATAAAATCATCACGTGATATTTAGAAAGTTATAAAATGGGAAATATATGACAAGTACATACACAAGTTAGGAAAATATTGATTAATGTGATATATATATATATATATATAGAGAGAGAGAGAGAGGAGCGATCGGGGGCACCCCTGTTTGTGACACCCCTGCCGGCCCGTGAGCTACGGCGATCCAAATCGAACGAGAATTTGTAGATATTCAATCAACATATATTTAAGGACCTATCCAAAATTTGAGCTTGTTCTGACATCCGTAGCATATTCAAAATCTTAGCTCAATTATTCACCGTTCAGATATTTATTCAAACCGTTAAATCTAAACACCAATTATATATATATATATATATATGGTGCTCACAAACAAGGGTGCCCCCGATCGCTCCTCAATATATATATATATATATATATATATATATATATATATATATATATTAGAGAATAAGGCGCCAGATAATATTGATATTGGCTAAATATTACAGACAAATGAATATTTAAATATATCTGTGCTAAATGATATAAATACTTAGGTAAACCTGGAATTGAATGGATATGTGTGTGCGCGCGCGAGTGTATATGCCTAAAATGCATGTATATATATTAAAAATAATCTGGTAGAAGGTTTCGAAACTAATTGTGTATATATATATATATATATATATATATGCATGGAAATGGGTATATATATGTATATCAGACTACATATAAACCAATATGAAATAAGTATAAACACAAGGGTGATAGACATATTAAACTGGAAATGATTGGTTGATGTTGTCTAATTTGCTTTGGATGCTTGGCTTGCAATGCATGCTCTATTTTTGAATAGGTTGATCGGAGGCATGTTTTGATTCATGTAGGCATGAAATACCTATTCTCAGATACCCATATTTTAATTGATGTAAATATAGATAAAATTATGAGACCAAGTGGTCACATATTTACTTGAGTATGCAAGTATAAATTAGAAAAGGTAATGCCAGTATAAGAGTATAATTTGATTGAATATTATGAACAGGCATTAATATTTTGAATATATATATATAAATACACATATTGTCTGTCATAAATGGATGTTGGCCATTCCCTGTAAATTGAGTTGAAGGGTGCATACACATAGTGTTAAACATATAGCTTGCTGCATCTACTTTTTTAATCCAGTTTAATATGCTTATTTTATCGTGTTCTTAAAAACTGAAAGGCAGAGTGATTCTATGCATTGAATATAGTATAAGGCAACTAGAGATCAGTGTCTTACATGCCACATAAACTAATAAGATACACTCACACCATACAATATGTCTGACCCCTTTTGCTTTGATGCATCTTGGGGTGTCTCATTTTATAATGAGGCAGCCTTGAGAATTTTGGAGGCAATAAAAGGAAGCTAATAAAAGAATGAAGAATTGGCCATTAAAATGATTAGGAATTACTAAATAGTGTTTTGTTGGATAAATACGAAGCTTATATATGTCAAACTGTAACATTGTATGTCATATGTTTGTTATGAACCAAGTATGAGCCTTGTATTTGTTAAATTACATCACTGCATGTAATTTAGTGTTATTATGTAATGATTTAAAATGCCTGGATGTATTCAATGTATTTAAGTAAATAATAAAACCTATGTTGAGTAATATGATGCAGGTAAATGACTATAACATTGTATATTATTTGGTATTTTATGAATCTGGTTAAGAATTGAGTTAGTTACATTTTCCTATGCTGAGAAAAGATAACCATTCCATATAAATCAATATATGGAAATGGTGTCTGCTCCTCTTAGCTTGTTTTACATTGTTTTGATATATACATACATATATGTATATAAAAACATTTATGTTTTGACTGCAGGTTTAGAGTTTAAGTAGCATTTATATTAAGCAGAGGGGAGGGGGGTCCTGACATACAAGCTAATGTATGATCAGGTCACTTAATCTCCACGGGGATAAATACATGCATATTCATAATGATCGGGACTACGCTTGTGTATATTTGTGTAAGTGAATACTGTGTCCATTATGCAACTGTTTATACATTTATATATTTATAAACTGGCTATAGATTAATGTTGTGGGTATATGGAATTTTATGAAAGTTTGGCATGGTTTTGATATCTCTAAAAGGGTGCATTGGGTAGATTATATACATTGGACATTTATATGACATACTGACAAGTTAATGTGTATGATAAAGCACATTTATATTCCTAAATATGGATTGCACATATAAGTAGGTTATGGTCTTATTTAGATAACAGGTGACTGAACTCCTTAGCCCAATTATTATGCTAGCTTGGTATCAGTTTCTGACACTTAGGTATCAGTTTATGATATTTGGGTACCAGTTTTATCAGGTGGCTGGGCTAAATACTCAAATCTGCAAAGTTATGTTATTATATATTGCAAGAAACAAATTATTTCAACCTTGTTTAAGCTGTGTGGTGATTAATTGTTTCTAATTAATCAAATGTCCTTTACTATTTAATTTGACTCTGATATAAGTAAAGGTTACTTGTATATCTTGTTATATACAAGTTAAAAATTGAATTATACTTAATTTTTTATATTAGTCAAAAGTTATCCTGGAGTTAAAGGGTTATAAGAGCATCTCCAACTGTTTAGGGTGCGGATTTTCGATTTTCCGCATCCTAGAAAACCCGGAATCTCCAACAATTTTAAAATCAAGCGCTTGTTGAACAGACGCCTAGAAACCAGGCGTTTGTTCAACAAACACCCAGAAATTAATACTTTCTGCTAAATTTAAAAAGTAAAATTAAAAGTGCCAGCAAAACAAAAGTGGGCCAGCTTGTATTAAATAAGGTAAATGTGTCGAATGAAACAAAAGTGTGTCAGTTCGTAGTGTGAAATTATGTGGGGTTTCAACTATGTGGGATCTGAAAAGTGTGCCACACAAAGCTTCGTTGATGAAAAGGAAAAAGTTAAGTGAGGTCTGAAATTATCCATGGGTTTGTACGGCCCTTAAGCTACGTGAATTTGAGGAATTCTTTTATCCTCGCGGTGGTTTAACAGACACACGTTTGTTCAACAAACGCCTAATTTCAGGCGTTTGTTCAATAACCGCCTCTACAGTTTGCATATTCCGAAACTTTTCCTCCCGAAATCCGAACGATGGGTAAAATGTACACGCTGTTGGACATCGATTTGGGGTTCGATTTCAGATTTTTGGAAATTCAATGTTCTGTTGGATTTGCTCTAAGAAGATAATCTTTGAGAAGAGGGCCTAAGAGTATTATAACTTATAATTTAATAAGTGAAAAATTATTGTGGAAAATTTTGGGGTCCTCTCAATCAAGTTTGATTAAACCACATATGTAACGACCTAGATTTTTAACCGTTTAATTTAATATTTTTAAATGGTTTTAGTTGTTGTTTTAGAATTTATTTAGCCTGAATTCAATAATTTTAAATATTTTTATTTATATAAATAATTAAATAATAATTTAATTTCGAAATAGTCGAAATTTATTGGATTTGCAATATAATGTGAATGGGAAATTTAAAAGGGCTTAATGTGGTTTGGTTTTTATTTATATAACGATTTCGTTTATTGAACCACATTTGAACGTTTGATTTATAATTTGATTATAAAACGAACTTCAACGGTGTGGCAGTTCATAATATTATGTTTTGAACTTTAAATGATTATACAACAACTAATATAAGTTGGATTTCTTCGAAACAAGAAACATCCGAATCTATTGGATAATATTTTTCTAATGGAAGAGAAAAATCGAGTTTTCATGTTTTGTAGATTTTGTTTTATGTCCAAATCAAATTTTAAAGTAGTCGTTATGGAATTCGTTTATAAATTATAATGTTTATTTATATGAATATAAGGGATTTTTAATATATTTAATATCGATTTGGCTTAGATTTCAACTCGAGACAACTTATTATGAAACTACATGAAATTCTGGTCAGGAATGACTGATTGTAATATTATTATATTGAGCAATTTTTAAATTGATTTATTTTAATTCAATTTGGACCCTTAAGGGACTTTATTCAAACAAACTCCGTTTTCAATTAAACATGTTTTATTAAGGCCGTAATAGCTAATTATCACTAGATTTCAAGTTTCGCGTCAATTGGAGTTATTTTGTGACCGTAGCAAAATTAAATGCAAATAAAATGACAATATGGACTCGAACGAGTGCTATTTTTGCAAACGGACTCAGAATTCAATGAAACAAGTTTCGTTAGGATTGCAACGTCAAATTATACGATGACGTCCATTTTCGCCATGAACAGAGTTTGTATGTGGCCACAATAATCAATAAAATGCGATTAGAATTGGCGATAGACACGAAAAAAATATCGTTAGTCACTTCACAAATATATCACTAGTCAAATCAAAAATAAATTAAATAAAATATCTAGACAAAACAATAATTATTTTCCTATATAATCAAACCGTCCCTCAGCAATCTCTAAATCCCCAATCAGTTTTTCCCATTCTCGTTTTAACAGAAACTCACAAATTCAATCAAAAATATTGATAAAATAAAATAACCAGTGTAATCAAAATGAATTCAAATTGCTTAAACTCAGCAATACCAAGACTTTAATTTCGTATATTTATCCAGAGGTTCGATCACTATTCTTGTAACTCATCGTTCAACTCATCCCGATCTAGGGCACGTTTTGATCGTCGAAAGGGGAGAAGATGGGTAATCTCAAGACCGCCGTGGGGTTCGTGATGTGGAGGTGTGCAGTGGCCAGAGATGGGATGATTCCGGGTAGAGATTGGTTGACACCTAATTGACAGCGTCGGAAAATGGCAGAGTTCGAAATTTTCTAGGTGCATCCAGGGGCGGAGGCCCATTGCAAATGGGGTAGGCACGTGCCTACCCAGGATTTTCACAAAAGAATGATGTCTCCTCTTTCATATTTGAAACCTCTCATCTTTTCTTCCTGAAACTGCCACTACCCTTTACCATTTTCTTTCTCTTCCATGCAACTCCTTTCAGTTAATCAATAGCCTCCTTTCTTTACTCTTGTACCTTTGTCTTTCCTCCCCTGCTTCTTCTCCCATCATTTGACATTACTTTACATACCTAAAACCTCTCGTCTTTTGAAGAAACAATCCTCCACCATTGTTATATCTCCCAAAGTTGCCTACCCACCATCTGAAAAAAGTTCACATTCGGGGTTTTCGTCTCAAACCATATTCCACCTCGTGCCTACCCCAACATCACATCCTAGCTACGCCACTGGGTGCATCAAGTTCATTTTGATGTTGACTGAAAGGTGGGAAGTGAGGTGGCGAGTGTCTTAGTGGGGTCAGAATGTTTGGATGAATGGAAAACACTGGGCAACAGTTTCTGGAAATTTTAGCAAACACCTATGTTGGCTTGGTGATTCGATAATAGTTGCTGATGGAACAGGGTAGAAGATTACGATGAGGGTCCAGTCTCTATCAGTCCAGGTCGATCGGAGGTAGTGAGCATCGGTGGCCCGGTGATGGAATGGTAAAGCATAACGAGGCAAAGTTTTGTTGTGCGTGGATTTTAATGCGGAGTAGCAGTTTTTTTTAATATATTGGGAAGAACAAATAATATTGGAGATGGGTTGTGGCATTTGCATGGGTTTGGGCATGCGTGGATTTTAATATATATATATATATATATATATATATATATATATATATATATATATGTATATAAGCTTGGTAATCGAAGAATGAAGGCGGTCAAAATTATGGGGATGGGTTTTGGACAATGGAAGGAAACGGGGTCAAGGTCTTTGTTTGAGGAAGGATATCCGGTTTCTAAACATGAAACGGGAGAAAATGAGTGAAGAATTATAATATTGTGCTGACGTGTGAAGGCAATTAACGGTAAAAAACTTAATTAATGTTTAAATAATAACTAGTTAATTAAATTGTTTTAATTCATGTACGTATATATTGAAACGACGATAACTTTTTCGTACGATGTCAGAATTGCACTGAAATGGATTCATTGGGATCACAACAATGAAGGCTACGCGTACAAGCTGGTGTGGTCGAATTCGTATACAACTAGAAATTCGTGTAATTTTAAATGTCTATTTAAAATTATATGAAACAACACACGATCGATAATCAAAATAAAATGGTGAGTTAACTCTCACACTTTTTGGAATTCTGTGATGTGTTAAATTCATAAAATTACAATTTATAACCGATAATATAAAAATTGGATGATTGGATATTATGGATGCTATTGATTGATTATTGTTTGTTATTGATTGATGTTAATTTTATTGGCACCATTGAATTGAATTTATGTTTCATATATTATTATAAAATGGTATAACAAGCCGTGATGCAGGGAAGAACAGGTTCAAGGGGATCCGACCGGATTACTCAAACGTTATGTGTGTTGCTCATTTTTATGTTGTTTATATATGAACTGTTTGAACCCCATGGATGTTAAAACTTTTTTAATTTTTGAACGTTGAATTATAATTCAACGTTGTAGTGATTTAAATCAATAAATGGTATTGATTGAGGGACTGACAGCAAATGTCCTAGAATACACCTTTTTGTTGAAACATCGATTTGATGTCAAGCGAATTGACGAAGTTCGGCTATAAAATTTATTTTTATAACTGAAAATGAGTTTTAAATTACATTTTATATTAAAATAAAAGTTCGATTAGATAATTTATACTTTATAGTTGATATTTATAAAATAAAATATAAATGAATGGTTTTGACATTCAAATGAGTTTTATAACCAATTTAAGAAGTACTCAAGTGTGATGAGGTTTAAAAGAAACTGATAAAGGATTTTTACTCAAGTTTCCATAAGCAAAGTTATAAAAGGGATTTGAGTTAATGTGATGGTTTAAATTAAATATTTTTATTTATTATTTGAATTGAGTGTAATATATTGCAATGTTAGTTGCGAGATTTGAATAAAATATACATCGCAACATTAGTTGTGAGATGTTGAAACGAAATAATATTGTAACGTTATTCGCGAGACATTGAAATAAACTATTTGGTTTTGAAAATCAAACAATGTATAATTCAACATGTTTGGTCAAATTGAAATGTGATTTATATTTATACCATTTGATAAGATATATAGCATTATTTTTGAGAAATGGTATATTTTGAATATTAAGTTGAGGGCGATGTTTTTCCGAAAGAAATGGGAAGTTGTTTTTGGTTGGAATCGGAAATTAATATTTGGAATATAAGTATATAATTCCATAAGCGTCACTTTTTAAATGGAAATCTTCAAAGTGAAGTTTGGTAAATCCGGTGGGTTTATATGATAATAAATATGTTATGTGACATTATTTAACCATATCCGAGTGGAAATTTAAAGTATGTCGTTGAGTTAGTAATATATGTCAATATTTCCAAAATAAAGAAAATGAAATGTGTTATAAGAAAATATAGCTATATTTTCAAAGTAAAGAGGGAAGTTTGGCAAATACGATTATTTTAAAAAATTGAAGATTTTTTTTTGAAAGACGGAAAAAAAGATGATTACTGAGATAAGTGAATTTAATCGATTTTTAAATTGATGAAATGATTTCAAAGATTGATAGAGTTGATGAATGATTTTGGATAACAAAGACCTTAGTTGTCAATATACTTGACTGTACTGTTTTGAGATTGATAGCTAAAACACCAAACTATTAATGATATATTATTGGACCTTTTAGACGTGTTGTTTCGAAGAGACCGAGATGGGAACTAGGCCAAAAACCACTTCAAATCAATGCTGCATACAAAACTAATCTACGGGGATATGTATGAAGATGGAGTAAAATTCAAGGGTTGTTCTATTCACAGGATAGTGCCTTCAGTTTGTCCAGACCCAGGGCAACTTGTATAGATGAACGTTTGGAAAAGTATGCTTAACAGATCACGTAATACGATCATTTCAAAGTATTACGTTTGGTAGCAAAGGAGTTTGTTTCTCTTAGCCTTTTTACCCGTAATATTTTTGGGAAGATCAACTGGTGATTTGACGGGTATGACGATGTGACATTCAAAGTGAACTGTGGCCAGATGTTCTAAGAAGATAATCGTAGCCTCAAGCCTCACAACCGAGAAATGACAAAAATTGGGCAGGCAGCATGGCTAGTTGTGTCGCAGCTAAGTAGGGTATATTGTCGCCGATCTAGAGAAAATTTATTTTTATTCTTCTTTCGCCTCTATATCTCCCAGGAATGGTCATGTCGGTGCCGACCATTGGTGGCAATATATTCGATAAAGTCAAGCTGAATGAGTATTTGGTCATGTGTGTCTGGGTTGCATGATGTTCTTGTTGAAGCCCAGTGCATCCCCTCTAGAGTACACTGATCGGAAGGTGGTCCCATACCTTGTCATAGTTGGGATCCAATCTCCAATAAGCGTCTTGCAGTATTTGATTTCATAATGAATATGTAGTGCATGAGATATAAGTGTTCCGCTAGATGGTTATTTATTTGTGATTTGATAGACACTATTATAATATCATTGGATTTTGATATATCAAAAATGTTTTGGGTTATAGTAAGGTAAAAAACCATTCGTGTTTATGTGTGGGCTATTTTTACTGTTATCCTTTATTTCAAAAAGGGTTTTCTAAAGTTATGCAAGTTGTTTTCCATGTAAATTTACCACTGATAGTATTCCAGACTAACCAAAGTGAATTTTGCTTTGCTTCAAATGTGCTCGGGTCAGATTGAGTATATTTCTAGGTTAGGTTTCGCTTGGAACTCCAGAAGAGAAGCTAGAGGCGAATCGTATTCCTATATTTTCCGGTACTAGTTTTATTTTCGTTGTATAAGTTGTATTAATATGTGATGTACTCTGATATTGTAATTATATATATAGTTTCCTTTTGAATAAAGTATTTTTTATCATTATATTTTGTCCATTCTGCTGTGAGACTTTGATCTTCTTATTCTTCTATTCTAATATTTCTTTCTTCTCTCACCCTCTAAATTCTTTCTATTAACAATATGCTTATCTGTGAAATTTTATTGAACATGGGTTGCTAGGTGCTGGCTTAAAATGTACGGAAAAATTGGGTAGCTACAACATATTTTTATTGCGATTTGTTCAAGAAAACTTAAGCAATATGTAGTGACTTTTTACTCGAAATAGAGCTCATGTTAAAGCTCCAATTATTATCTTTGGTTGTGCTGGATATCATCTTTTTGTCTTTAGTGGATGGAGAAATGACCATTGGTTGTTTTGATTTTTTTACTATTCGATGTATAACCGGTATGGTAGGATGACCACTTATACACGGGTTCATGTTTTGGAATTGGTAATTTTGGTTAAGTTTGAAATAATGGTGATGACGCGACTGTTGGTGGAGTAAGACCTATTGAAGATTATTGATTGCTTGAAGACATACTGTATTAGCTTTGATAGGACACTTTGTTTTTACTTTAATTTAAACATAGAGCTTTATTTATAGTTGCACTTTTTTGAACTTTAGGAAGATAACTAGTGGTTAATAAGAACAGGGAATCCTACACCATTTATATAAATATATTATATAATTGGTGGTTAAAGTTTTAAGCTTTAAATAAGTTTTAATGGAAATATAATGAGTTTCCTTGTCTTAGCAAGAAACACCACGTATCCCACTGGAAAGAGCATATGTTAGTATTCAAGTCAGAAGGGTTCGAATCCCAGTAAATGCAAAACTGGAAAAACTTATTATTATTCTGTAAAAAGAAGGATAATTCTTCAAAATATACTATTCCAAATTCACATCTTAATTTTATAAATATAATTTCAAGTAATGGTTTTTAAAAAATATCTGCTATTTGATTTCCAGACATAATGAATTTTGAATCTATTATTTGTTTTTCGATATTATCATGTAGAAAATGATGACGAATATCTATATGTTTAGTTCATGAATGGTTAACTGGGTTTTTAAATAAATTTATTGAATTACCATTATTGTAATAGATAGTTGAGTTTGATAAATTTATATCAAACCTTTAAGTGTTTGTTGCATATATATAACTTAAGCACAAGCCAAAGCTACTGATATATATTCAGCTTCGTATGTTGATAATGAAACACAATTTTTTTTCTTGCTAAACTAAGAAAATAGTGGTTTTCCAATAAAATGACATGTACTACTCATATTTTTTCAATCCGTCCGTGACTCTCATAATCAGCACCACTGAAAGATACTAATTTGAAAGAACATTTTTTCGGATTGAAAAGTCTGAAGTCCTTAGAATCACTTAGATAATGTAATATACGTTTTACTGCTCGTAAATGTAATTCCTTTAGATTAACTTGAAATCATGCATACAAACAAACACTCATCATTATATCAGGTCCACTTGTAGTTAAATATAATAAAGATTATATCATACTACGATATAATTTCTGATTACCACTTTTTCCATTTTCACCATGATCGAGATGAGTTGCTGTACACATATGAGTTGGTTTAGAAGAAGTGTTTTTCATTTCAATTCATTTAATTAAATTATTATATTATTTTTCTTGATTTATAAAGATTCAGTTAGATAATTGTTTAATTTGCAAGCTAAGGAACTAAAATAATTCTCCCTTGTGGGACATTTCAAATTCTTTAGTCATTATTTCTGAAAATCCTTGACATACTTTCTCTTTAGTGGAGCCAAAAATAATATCATCTACGTATATTTGAATTATTAATAAATCAAATTTAGAATGTTTTATAAATAAAGTCTGACCAACCTTTCCAATTTGAAATCCTGAACTTAAAATATAATTTTTAAGGTGTTCATACCAAGCACAAGGTGCTTGTTTCAGACCATACAAAGCCTTTTTTAACTTATATACGTGATTAGGAAAATTTTCACGTGTAAATAAGGGAGGTTGTTCAGCATATACTTTTTTTTATATACCCATTTAAAAGGAACTTTGTACATCCATTTGATTGAGTTTAAAATTATAAAAATGGGCATAGGCTAATAAGATATGTGTCGCTTCTAATCTGGCGAATGAAGCAAACGTTTCTTTGTAGTTTATTCCTTCTTCTTGATTATAACCTTATGTTACTAATTTTGCTTTATTTCTAGTTATATTTCCTAATTCATCAGCTTTATTTTTATATACTCATTCCGTACCAGTGATGGCTTGATCACTCGGTCTAAGAACTAATTCCCAAACTTCATTGCATTCAAATTGATTTAACTCTTCTTGCATAGCTATAATCCAATTGTCACCACTAAGAGCTTCTTTTGCATTTTTGGGTTCTATATTAGATGGGAAAACAATATGACTTACTAAATTTAATCAATTTCAAGTTTATACATTTGAATTAATTTCTCGAATAATATTTCAAATCGAATGATCCCATAATATTTTTGGTGGAGATCTTAACTCATTATTATTATGAACAATGTTTATATATTCTCTTGTATTATGACTAGTATTTTCATCTTGTATTACGTTCTCATTTTCTATATTATTAGAGGTGATGGTTTTGTTGTTTCCATTTTCATTAGTATTTTGACTAGTATTTTGATTTTCTATATTACTAGAAGTAACATTTTCGTTTATATGAATAAAATTTTCATCTGCTCTAAAGTTATGAATAAGGTTTTATCTTTCTAGAATTTTTATTTTTCAAGATATTATTTTATATGAAATTTGATTAAAATTTTCATGAAAAAATACGTGAAGAGTTTCTTCAATTGTTTTTGTTCTTTTATTAAAAATTAAATGAGCTTTGCTTTGATCCGAATATTCTAGGAATATTTCTTCATCGAATTTTGAATCAAATTTTCCAAGTTGATCTTTTGTGTCTAAAACAAAAAATTTTGAACCAAAGACTTTAAAATACAAAATATTTGGTTTTCTATCGATAAAAAGTTCGTTATGGGTATTTTTCGTAAGAGGTCGAATGGAAACACGATTTAATACATAATAGACTATTGCAAATTCTTCTGCCAGAAATGTTTAGTAACGTGATTCTGTTTAATAACATTCTGGCATATTCTTGTAGCATTCTGTTTTTCCATTCTATAACTCCATTTTGCAGTGGAGTGCTAGGAAATGAAAAACTATGGAAAATACCTTTCTCTTCACAATATTGATCGATAATTCGTTTTACGAATTCACCTTCATGATCGCTTCTTGTATTATTTATTTTTAATTCTTTCAAATTCTGAATTCCTTTAACAATTTTTTTTAAACAATCGAAAGTATCACTTTTATTTTTCATAAAAATTGTCGAAGTATATCTAGAAAAATCAACAATAATTCCAAACAAATATCTATTATGATTTATGGATTGAACTTTGGTTGGTCGAAGTAGATCCATATGAAGTAATTCCGGTGGTTGTAATGTTAAAATGACCTTTTAATATTTGAATGATGATTTTGTTAATCTGCCTAATTGACAAGCGTAACAAAGATTATTAACTTTAAATTTCATTTTTCGTATACAATTTACTAATTCATTTCTTGAATTTTATATTTTGATTTAAAATTTATATGAAAAAAGCTTTTATGTCATAGCCAAGGATCATTTTCTTCGGCTAATAAACACATATCTAGATTATTATTTATTTTCATATTTAAAATATATATTCTTATCGTTATTTCCATAAAAAATAAGATTTTTATTTTTATCAGGGATACAGCATTTATTTTCTAAAAACGAAAATTTAAAACCTTTATCACATAACTAAGTTATACTAAGTAAATCATATTTTAAATTCTTAACTAATAAAACATCATTAATAAGAGGAAAGATTGATGCACCATAATTGCTCACATCGCCTTTACGGATGATGTATCCCTTGGAATTATCTCCAAAAGTGACAGTTCCTCCTTTTGAGTAGATAATATTAGTCAGTATTTTATCTCCTGTCATATGTTTTGAGAAACCATGATCGAGTATCCATTTTCCTCTTTTCTTGAGTGGAACATGCAAAAAATAAGTAATGACGTTGGTACCCACTTTTTATTAGCGTCCTAAGAGTTAGGTATTAGGAAACTAAACCAAAGAGGGTTCAGTGTCCCTTTTATAAATATAGTTTTTATTTTTTTTATGAATAGTGTTAAGAAAACTCTTGATATGCTTATTTTTGATCAATAAATTGTTAGTTTTTAGAACCCAAAATTTAATAGTTTTAAACTGCTTGTTATTTTTAGGTTTGGGAACATTATTTTTCTTTTTGAATTGATGTTGTTTTCTTCATAAACCTTAGTCCCTTTATATTTGAGGTAAAATGAGATTTCTTTATTATTTTAGATAAAATTTCTTTTACCTTTATTAAAATTTGAGATATTTCTATTAATATCATTTAACTTGATTTTGAGAATAGAGTTGTCAAACTCTATTGGTTTTATTTTAAATTTCAATTCATGATTTTCAAAGACTAAAACATCATTCTTATCTTTTTTAATTTTAATTTCTTGATGTAACAAGGAAAGTTGTATTACTATAACATGATTGTTGTGCTTTCCAAGTTCTTCTAAAATAGTTTTCTCATTCTTTAACATATCTCTTTCAAATTCTACCCTTTTTGATTTTCTAGTGGTTCCTTGTACTTTCTTTTGATATTTTTCAAGGTATCTAGTAGTTCAGAATTAATTTTAATAATATCATCGAATGTAAACTTACTAACCTCATCACTGGTGGCTATAAAACGTACATTAGCTCATTTATTATCACCATCACTTTCGCTATCAGATGACGATGAGTCAGAGTCATCCCACTTTGCAGAGAAGGCTTTCTTCTTGAATTTTTTTCTTGTTTTAGTACTCTTTCTTTTTCTGTAGACAGTGCTTCTATGGTCTTTCTTTCCACAGTTATAGCATTCTAATGTTGAGGCTGGTGGTTCAGTTGAATTGTTATTGCTGAATTTTGTTTTGAAGCCATTCTTTTTTCCTTTTCTATGTTTTAAGAACATCTTAATTTTTTTGGAAATTAAGGCTAGATCTTCTTCATTATCAGAGTCTGAGTCATCTTCTTTTTCAGCATGAAATGCAAGATTCTTTTTACCTTGAGCATGAACTCTTCTTTCCTGTAAATTCACTTCATATAACATTAAATTTCCTATTAACTCTTCTGGTTTCATGGTTGAGAGATCATTAGCTTCTTTAATAGCTAAGACTTTCCTTTCCTATTCATCCATTGAAGTGTTTAGGATTTTTGAAACAATATCAAAATCAGAATATTTTTCAACTGGTACTAATAGGTAATAATAAATATCTTGAAATCTGGAGTACATATTATTTATAGATTCATCTTGTTTCATCCTAGAATTCTTAAGTTGGCTTTTAGGCATGGATATCTTGCTTTGCTTTATTTTGTTAGTTCCTTTGTGAGTTACTTTGAGTGTTAGCCATACTTCATATGCGGTATTGCATTTGCTAATATGGTTAAACTCATTTCCATCCAAGGCATGATGCAACGTATTCATAGCTTTAACTTTAGAAGTACATCTGATTTTTTGAGTTTGACCATTCAGAATAGTTAGTAGTGGAAGGAGTATATTCAGTTTGAGTGATATTCCATTAATCATATCATTTTTCTTTCATATTAATACTCATTTGTGTAACCCAATAGTTATAGTTCATCCCATTAAATAGTAGAGGTCGTGCAATGGATTGAGCTTCCATAAAACTATTGTTAGTGTTGGTGTTATTGTTATTTTCCATATTATCGGGATAATAGATTATTGTTTTACAATATAGATGACCTTGCTCTGATACCAAGCGAAAAGACGAGTAGGAACGAGTGATATGGAAACATGTGTATTATACTAGATGCAGAAGTTTTAATAGACGATATACTGACTTTGATATATTACAAGTAAATATTTAATAAAATAAATATTTAGAAACGATATCAAAGATAAGTAATATAAAAGATGTAAATAAAGGTAAAGAACATCAGGAAGTTTTATACTGGTTCATAGCATCGTCATGCGTCCAGTCCCTAAGTTACCCTTAGGTCTTAAGCTACATAAAACTGTGATGACCGCTCATAACTCCTACACTTAACAAGGGAAATAATGCGGTGAAAGATGTGCCAGGCAGTTATGGACGATCGTCAGAGTTGAACAACAAAATGTGGCACCTATCGTATAATTCACAGCGCAAGGATAAAATATAATAGAACATATAAAACAGGCTATAATAGGGAAGAATTTTTAAGCCGAAACTTAAACTTTCATAACAATTAGAAAGAATATCCATACACCCTTAGATTACAACATAAGTGTCTGTACAAATTTTCCCCACTACAACACTCAGAGAAAACTCCAATCATAAAAGTGGAAACAAAAAATACTAGATAGTAGGAAAACTGATACGCAAGCCTTCTGCTCGTCATCACTCTACATCCTCGCCTCACTAAGTTCTGCTACATGTAACCTGCTACTCAGTCTGCCCATCGAAAACCTGATGAACAGCCCAAGGTAATAAGAGGAAAAATAAAACCTTGAGTTAGACAACAGTCTTAACGAGCGATAAAACAATAAGTACATGAGAATAGGTAGATTAATCAACCAAACTACCAAAACTTCAGAGAAGAACCCAAACCTATTTTCCCCACATCTGACAGTGATAGCCTTTATAAACAAACATTTACATAGAATAGTTCATCCAGGGCAATCAGAAGTAACCATATAACTAGACAATAGTAACCATAGCAACCAGTTATATCTTACATAAACCACCTTAATTGAGGTTAGCATTCCTCAATTACAAGCCCCGAAGGCTTAAACCAACATCAGGCAAGCATCCAAGAAATATCTCACTCGACGTTAGACAAATTACGTGAAACAGTACAAGAAAAACATCCAACATCCAAGACCCCGACTATCACTTCCAATACAGCTTTGAAATCATCATCAATCATATGACGATCAACCTTGCCATATGTCAAGGGCTAATGGTAACCCCGGTTCTAGCTAAAACACCATACGCCTTTCTACGATACGTATCTAGGCCTTTCCATGATACCCAGGGTACTCGACTAGCAACTGATTAGCACAGAAATGTGTTTATTTTTATGCTTATATCTTATCTTTATTGTCTATAAATAAATGCTACTTTGGGTATTTTGTGCGTTTTTACAGGTCATTAATTAATTGTCTCCTTCATTAAATAAAAGACCACTGATAAGAAAAAGAAGCTACTTTACCATCTCAACAAGTTTTCAATCACAAAGGAAGCCGTAGCACATTGGTTAAGGCATGGAAATTTGTACAAAAAGACCTGGGTTCGATTCCCATCAAACTCTCTTTTTGCTGAAGAATGGAACGCGTTCACACCGCCTCCCTTGCTTTGAAGAATTTATGGATTAGTGATTTACGGTGTATATATATATATTCATATGTATGAATATATGATATACACTAATAAATATTTCAAGAATTGGAAGTATTCTTCATAGATAAATCAAAGGGAATCTTTCATTTTTACTCTCCATAAAGATGAAGATTTGATTAGATAGATGCCAATCATGATGCCAATCAATTTACCAATCAACTTCAAATCTCTTGGAAAATGCCAATCAATTTACCAATCAACTTCAAATCTCTTGGAAAATGCCAATCAATTTGCCACATGACCAATCAAAAGAGGAAAGCTGCATGGAATATTTCAAGTTTATCTTATCTCTTTTATTTGTGAATATATTATTTTCAAGAGGTTGAGTCATGGCCCATTAGAGGATTAGGGTTTTTCAGTTCACCTATATAAGCACATGTATACCCATTGTTACGGGGATCTCCATTATTCTGTACTCTCGTTTATTAATAAAAAGTTTTATTAGTTGACTGTATTTTTCTTTCATAACAATTTGTGTATCTATCCAATTAGTTTTGGTAGAACACATTGTTATTTTCTTTTATTACTGTTTGTTAGCTATTGTCCGTTCGATTAGATTCAACGGCAATTCCGCTTTTTAATTCTCTGTTATTCTCTGTTGTTGTTCTAGTTGTTATTTTCTTTTTTTAGTAATTGTTTCTTTTCTTTTCAATTGTTGAATTTGATACAGATTAGATTCAGATTCAGAGTAATTTCAACAACATTAAAAACAACTCCAAATTCTTCCTAACTCGCCGAAGAATAAATAAATAATAATTTTTAATTACACCTCCCTGTGTTCGACCTGTATGCTACACACCTGTATGCTTGCAGAATTTAATTTAAATGTCGCGCTTTTCTGATTCATAGATTAGCGACGATTAAGTTAATACCCCCACACTTATCTTTTACTTGTCCTCGAGTAAAACAAGAAATGAAAAAACTAAACTAGATAGGTCACACTTTCGTAGGAAACACGATTGCATTGAGCGTATGTAACAAGCCGTTAAACCTCTAGGTGTCCCTAGTAGGACGAGTGGTGTCTCGTGAGGGTTTTCAGCGGATACTACCCACAAAATCCAAATGCAGTATGTGTGGATCTAATGTAACTACATGAATGCAATGGTTATATACAAAAAGCAAAAAAAACAAAAATGACAACACAAATTATTTCAGGAAAGTGGTACTACAAATTAAGTTAACAATTTCTAGTCAGTTGATTTTATTTTAGATACCCCAACCTGTCACAAATTTTCAATATAAATCAAGTTTTCAAATGTTAAATTCCAGTTTGTTCAGTCGATAACATAATGCAGCCATGAAATAAATTCTTAGTTTGCTTGGCATAGTTTGAAAAGTGGTATTCTAATTTTCTCATGTATGGCTAGTCAAATCAATAAGGTCAAGAAGTGTTTAGGCATCATCGCTTATTCTTTTTTCTATAAGGTCAAGAAGTGTTTGGGCATCATCGCTGATTCTTTATTCTATAAAATTTTAAAATTTATGATTAAGTACATACACCTAACTTAGAAGACCAAGGTTTACCACCCATGCACTGCCTCGCGGACTAACGGAGAGTGGATAAAGAGCTTGGCGGATTGTGCAGGCCGACTTTGACTTTGTCAACAATGTGTCGGTAATCCTTAGGTGTCCAATCTCATAAAATGAGACCAAGATATTCCAACGCTGACTTTGTCAACAACATGTCGGATAGAGCTTGGCGGGTTTGCACACCAACGCTAGATATACAAGCAATGTTGGATACCCTTGGATTACTATTATTATTATTGAATTTATAAGCACAAAAGAGAGTTACGCGAATTCAACTTAACACAACTTAGTTTTAAGGATTCGAAAAGCCAATATAAGTATTTTAAGTCCTCCACTTATTTAAACAAAGTCTACAATATATAATAGATTTCATGGCCATCACCTAAGAATCTCCCTATGTACCGGTTACACTATTATCCCTCAAAATTAAACTTTTCATTATATTTCAAATTCGAACTTAGTTGAGAGAAAAAATACTATCAACTGATTAACAATCCTTAACTTATTTTGTTGTATCAAATCTAAAATGAGTCGTAAAAAAAATTATGGTATGTTACTACGATCTAAAATGCATGATGGTCCTATTTAAATGGCTGAAAATGAAAAGAAAGAAAATAAAGAAAAATGAAAATGAATGAAATGCAGACTCCCCCCCCCCCCCACACTAGAACTAAACAGTGTCTACACTGTAAACACGTTTCCTAAATGTGAAAGATAGAACCCAAAGATGGATTAAATGCAAAATGATTTGTAAAATAAAATGCAATTTAGCAACTATATGCGTGTGAAAATCATATGCAAGATGAAATCTACGAAGATGATAAATGGTTTGTGAAGGATGAAATTTCCTTTTCCCCCCACACTTGTTCTTATCGAAAATGTTGAGTGTTGGTTTTTTACCTCCAAACTCGTGAGGTATCATAGGCATGTCAATAGATTCTAAAATCAAAATCTTCCCTATGAAGAGTTTATTGTGACAATGATTTGTGTTATTCAGTAGAAGATTATCAAAATCCCATAAATTTGAGCGTTTAACCACAATTTCTTTTGATGATATGGAATTACGATTATCTTTGAGATGTTCCATATATTTATTCTCGTCATTTAAAAGTTTAAGTTCGTCTTCAAAATTTTCTTCAAAAGACATAGTGGATATGTTTATTGATGCAAGAGAAATTTCTTGAAGGGCTAAATATGATGTATCTTCTTCAACTGTTTCAATCACGTCAACTTCTCCTATTTCAGAATATTTGGGTTGATGAAAAATATTCAATTCAATGGTTAAGTGCCCAAACGATAATCGAAGTTGGCCGCTCCTACAATTTATGATAGCGTTTGAGGTGGCTAAGAAGGGACGACCCAAAATCAATGAAATTTGACTACCCTGACTCAAAACAGGCTCGGTTTCTAGAACTATGAAATCGACAGGGAAGTAAAATTGTACAATTTGAATCAAAACGTCTTCAATTATACCCAATGGTTTTTTAAAAGATCGAACAGCTAACTGAAGTGTGATGTTTGTTGGTTTAATCTCCCCTAATCCAAGTTGACGATAAACAGTGTAAGGAAGAAGATTTACACTCGCACCAAGATCAAGTAGGGCACGAGATATGTGAATGTTTCCTATTTTGCAATCAATTGTAGGGCAACCGGGGTCCTTGTACTTGACTGGGGCAGGATTCGAAAGAATGGAGCTTGTATTTGCAGTTAGAAAGGCAGTTTTAGGAACATTAGTGGCTCGTTTTCGGGTGCATAGCTCTTTGAGACACTTGGAATATTGAGGAATTTTTTCGATGGTGTCCAAGAGTGGAATATTGACACGAACTTGTTTGAAGATTTCAAGAATTTTTTCAAAATTTGCATCCTTCTTCTTATTGTTAAGTCTGTAAGGATAAGGGGCTATTGGTTTATAGACTCTTTCAGAAATTTGATCGTTCGAAGAAGAAGGTTTCGATGTCGAAAGTGATTGAGGTCCAGGAATAGAAGGTAAGATGCTGGGATTGCCAACATTAGAGGAGGAAATATTATCGGGGTTGCCGACATTAGAAGAAGAGATGTTGGGTTTGCCAACATTCGAAGAAGATGGGGTTTCATAAGGTTCCAAGGAGTTGGCATTGGTTGCCATCGCAAGAGTGTCAAGCTTTTCAATTGGGGTTGAAATCGAATGGTTGTCGGGATTGCCAACATTATTGTCAATCATTTTTCTAGACCTCAGGGTGGTGAGAACGTTAACCGAATTATTTCCATCCTCACAAGAATTCACAGTACGAGAGTTATATTTTGGATTCACCTCGGGTTGACTAGGAAACTTTCCTCGCTCATTACTTTTCTTTAGTTCCTTCATCATATTCATCATTTGTTCGAGTTTAACATCTTGATTATTTATTTGTTTTTCTAATCGAACAATATCTTGTGACGGTTGAGAAGATTGAGAGGATTGGTTTGATGATTGAAAGTTGGGGTGCCTATAAGGTTGTTTGGATTGAGGTGCAGCTTGAGAGGTTTGAGAATTGGGAGATGGAGCTTGATAATTCGGATTTGGAATAAAGGGTTGCACGTGAGATGGGTTTGCCGAATTATTGGGGTTTGACCAAGAAAATTTTGGGTGGTTCCTCCAACCAGGATTGTACGTGGAAGAGTAAGGATTATTTTGAGCTATAGCATTGGCTTGGTCTTGAGAGTAATAGTGGGGTTTCCCTTCTCCGGCTTGAAGAGTTTGATTTTCTAAGGAAATTTGACTTGGGTCCATGACATGCACTCCTCTAGTAGAAGTACGAGTGGGAACACGAATTGATTCCCATTGCATGTCCTTTTCAGAATAATCTTCTAAGAATTTCCAAGCTTCATCGACCGTCTTAGACATAAAGTCTCCTCCACGCATTGATTCTAGTTGAGTTCTAGTTTGATAGTTTAGCTCTTCATATGCAATTTGACATAAATGATCTTTGGCAAATGCATGATGAGGACAACTATATAATAGTTGGTTGAATCTCTCAAAGTACTTTGAAAATGTTTCCCCCTCATTTTGACAAAATTGATTTATCTCGGTTCGAATTTTGAGAGTTTTATGGAAAGGGGAAAACTTTTTCAAAAATATAGTGACAAATTCATCCCAACTTCTTATGGAATGTCTAGGAAGAGAATTTAGCCATCTTTTAGCGCTTTCAAGTAATGCAAATGGAATTAGCCTTAGCTTGATTGATTCATTAGACAACTGTTGCATTTTTGTTGTGGACGCATACAATTCAAATTCACTTAGAAATTCGTAAGCATTTTCAAACCCAGTAAATTTTGGTACCCCTTGAATAAAAGAATGTTTAAGCTCAAAATTGTTTCCTTCAGCTGGTGGGAATACGATGACAGAGGGTTGAACGATCCTAGTTGGAAAACATCGATCACTAGGAGATAAGGGTCTATTCATATTGAGATTATGCAAGTTTTGATTTGTTTGATTTTGATCCATCTCGTTTTGAAAGTTTTGGTTTACTTGAGAACCTCTAGGAGAATTGTGTTGGCTAACACTTTTTTCACTCATTGTTGTTAAATGCAAACAAAGAAAATCCTAGACTTAAGGTTGACACAAGAAGCTCCTAATCAAAATAAATAACAAACTCAAGTGTATCTTATTAATTGAAAATCTCGATTTGAAGGGGGAAGAGGGTCTTATGGCCGTTCACGCATAGTATAAATACTAAGGGATACGACCAATGTTTTACGGGTAGTACGCAACCTCTTTTGCTAAAAGTTCAATAAATTGAACTAATATATATCCGCGATCAAACCCTTGAGAAAATCAATTTCGCAAAATACACTCTTTCAGTTAAATATTTTGCAAATCAAATTAAATAAATAGATTGAAAAAGTTAATTTGCTAGAATGTCGAAAAATTCCTGATGTAAAACGTATCACCGTCCTAAAAGGAATAGAACGAATTCCACACAGCAAAATAAATTTTTAAATCTAAGCTATTTAACTCAATTCGTGTGTCCTATTGAGCTTGAGTTTTTGCTCCTAAGGCCAACGTCTAATCAATTTTTATTTAAGTCCAAGGAGTATGAAAATGACAGAGTTTAATTTTTTTAGAGCCAAGGAAAGGTAATGACTTCCTCACCTTATGTTTGTTAGGGATGTGCTCGTAACTAGATTTATTTCTGTAACACCCCACGTCCATTAATGTCACTCACAGAGGGAATGCATTAACTTCCATGGAGGTTTTAAGTGAATATAGAACAGAAAAATTACAACAAGACAGATAATAAGTAGTACTTGGAAACTAAAACTTCATTTTATTGCAGCGGAATTTAAACATGTTTATTACATCATAAATCCATAAATTAGAGTCAAGTACAATATCCATCTTCATAAAACAAAATACATAACCCCATTACACAAATAGCCATTAAGGAAGATAACAAGCTGGACTTTACTTCAACGGTCCAAGCTTTCCAAAAGAGAGATAAAGCAATCCAATCAAGCTCCACTAGAGCTGGGCCCAACCTGAGGACCTGAAGGGGGAAAAAGGATAGAAATGGAGGGGGTTAGACATAAAGTCTGGCAAGTATTATAATTCTAACAATACTATTATCAAAATAACTAGACTAAGGCATAAGCTGGAAGACAAGTAAATATCTATGAACTATTAGGTATGGAATGAGCAGATAAAGATAACGTTTAAGATAACATTAAAGATAACGGTAAAGGCACACCTAATACTAACGAATAATTACTACACTGCACCGCACCAGTCACCCTCAAAATTGATCCCACTTGCTTCACACAGAAACTATATAAACAGCCTTGCGTACCCCTAGCTGACTACATAGGTGCCGTCTGCCCCTATCTCCACTAGGTGTACCCCACTACCCACTTGCGATCGGCTCCCTACTCGTAGATACCCGTGCTGGCCCCACAGTGGGGTGTATCACTCCCCTAAAGTGGCAACCCGATACAACTTGAGAATGCACGGCTTATACCTATACGATGCAACAACATCTTACCTACCAGCCCGGGTCCACACACGCACATTAAACCTGTTGGACTTGCGTTGCCACCGCTCCCCGTTTTGGCCTCTTATAGTCAAGCCCAGTATGCATGTCCCGTCCTCGACTTGGGTCGAGCCCACAAGATACGTTTGGGATACTGGTTGAAATAGGCCCCTATAAGCTACCCACCTAAGCTTGTCACCACTAGTACATCCCACTTAACCCTCTTAGTCTTGTTCATCTACATGTGTGTTTGGTTAAGTCTTACTAATCGTATTTCACATGCCACTAAGGGCACCCACTAGATTCCTCATGCCACCCAAGGCACCTACTTAACCCCCATGTCCCACCTTACATGTTTATCTGGTTAAGTATTTCTTAATTCATTCAGGCCATAACCTCATAAAGACCTCTCACATTAGACTGACATTTATGGCAGCTGGATTTGTCGGGCGGGTCCGGGCAGTCTTACAACATAAAAGAGTCTAACCTCGTATCTTTACAACTGTTATGCTTTAGTTTAGGCCTAGGACCTCTCACATTGGGCTGACATTTGTGACCACTGGATTTGTCGGGCGGGTCCGGGCAGGTTTATGTCACAAACGAGTCCAACCTCGTGTCCTAAGCATTGATTATCACTTATAATCTTTTACCCCAGTTTTAATAATTCCCTATTCAAATTATTAATCAAGTCCACTTTTATTGATGTCCATAATTGACACAATTATGGTCATCCACTCATGGCATGCAAAATCATATCAATTGCACCCCAACTTCTTTATATTAAATCCTTAATATTACCCCTACCCCACGTTTATACGTTCGCTTATTCAATGCAGAATATACGTTAGACTCGAATAGTCTAACTTATAGCACAGAAATAAATTATCACAACATATAGATAATTAAAATGAATCTAATCATAATAGGGGTGAAACTTGCATAAACTACACATGTTAAGGATCTGAAGGTGTCAACTTGTTAAATGTCACAATTTACATGATATGATCATAACCCAAATTTATGTACAAACTTGCATATGGGGTTTTAGGCAACATAATGATGGTGTGAACTAGCATAGAATTTCACATATGTCATAGCATAATTCTAGGTGTCATAATAGATGTCATGGCATATGTTCATAACTTTTGCTAATCAACCTAAACTTGCATATGCGACTTGTCATATAGATCAACATAGCCCAAATAGTATCAACATTATGATTTGATTAACATGAACTAATTAGCATAGATAGTAACATCATGGCTTTTTAACATGTATGATTCATCACAACTTAGCATAGAAACTCTCAACATACATAACATCATCATAGCATGATTTACAACATATAGGATATCATCACCACATAGCATAGAATTTATAACATACATGATAGCATAAGGTTTACAACAACATATATGACAATTCACATCATCTACTCATAATCCATTCATGACTTAACCTAATTAAAATAATAATAATCTTGTTAAGATCATCATACTCACAATTTAGAGAAGAAAAGAGAGTCTTGATTTGCTTTAGAGTTGAGTAGAATTAGGTTTTGATTAGCTTTTCTTCCTTCTTAGTTGGCGGCGGCTAGACTGAGTTCCATGGTGGCGGTATGACGGTAGTTATTCTATTTTTCATATGAATTAGGGTGAGAGACTACCTAGGTATTTGTAGAGTTTAGGATTTATTTAGACCATCAGATCAACTCAGAACTAAACTGAACCGTTCAATTTGCCAACTCAGCCCTAAAGACACATCAGCAGCTCAGAACTGGGCTCAGTCAAAACCCTAGCCGACTGACCAGGTCGACACCCATGTCGACACTATAGTCGACCTGGGGGGGCAGGTCGACACTAGTGTCGACTCCCCGGTCGACCTGCCTAGGCGGGAATTTTCCCGCCCATCCCGCTTCTGCACTTTCAGTTTGAATTTTAAATTTCCTGCGAGCTGTTTTGAATTTTCAGAAACTTCCGATGGCCATAACTTCTTCATACGAAGTCCAATTCACGCAAACTCGGACTCTATTTCAACCAGAATTCTGAGACGAACATAATGGCGCAACCCGTTTCCCACAATTCTCACGTCTGAGATTAGTTATTCTTTAATTTGTGAATATTAATATTAACAGAATTACGGGGTGTTACATTCTCCCCTCCTTAAAGGATTTCGTCCCCGAAATCTTTAAGTCAAGAAGAATGTATATCCTAACATCCAATCGTCCATCTACTCAACCATCAAACACAGGCATCCATTGTCCTTATATACTTCTAATGCTTTCATGTTTAAATGCACAGTGTGTGTATATGTCCATATCTAATGCAAAATCAGGCGATCCACTGATTCAGTTGACCTCCTTAATGCAAACCATGATAGTGCCATGCGTCCATTATGTATGCAAAAGTTCCCTATCGATATATATTATTTCTACATGCGTGAACAACCATTCACCAAAATGCGGTATCCATATGATAGCACAATCATTATACATCCATTTTACTAAATACAACCATTTATATGCAATATGCAGTATGAAGTGACTGAGCCGATCTAGTGCCTAACAGTGTGTGTATATGCGTCCACGTGCAACCGCTAGCAAACACTTGCATCCACTTTGCATCCATCATACATAACATGTCTCAAACACATGTTTCAACCATAGGATTATCCTAACTAAAGGTCAAGAATACTAGTGAGAGGATACTCTAAAAATAAGATAAGTACAAGCTAAGCGATAAAGGAGAAATTAAAGGACATACCCTCAAAAAGAAAAGGGTATCGTGAACGCATCTTCTCTTCCATCTCCCAAGTAGCATTGCTCTCATCATCTCCCCATTGTACTTTGACAAGTCTGACCTCTCGATTTCTCAGCTTCTTGATTTCTGACCCAATAATGCGCGTAGGAGCTCGTCGAATCGTCGTATCACGCTCGATCTCCACCTCTCTAAGCAAGCTCGGCTCTACCACTTCCGCGGTCTCGTGCAAGCACTTCCTCAAATGTGACACATGGAATATGTCGTGTACACCACTAAGTCTCTCAGGCAACTCCACTCTATACGCCATCTATCCAATCTTCTCCTTAATAGGAAACGGCCCTACGAACCGTGGTGCTAACTTCCCAACGGACCCAAAGCGAACAATGTTCCGTAATGGAGACACTTTGATAAAGACCATGTCCCCAACCTCAAACTCGAGATCTGTCCTCCTCTTATCCGCATAAGATTTCTGCCTATCTTGCGCTGCTTTCATCCTTCTTCGAATCAAGTCAATCTTCTCTGAAGTCTCTCTAATCATATCGGGCCAAAGTAAGATCTTATCCGTAGATTCCCACTAACATGTAGGTGAACGACAAGGTCGTCCATAAAGAGCTTCGAAAAGTGCCATGCCAATGCTGGACTGAAAGCTGTTATTATATGCGAACTCCACCAATGGAAGATGCTCTTCCCATGTACCCCCCAAAGTCTAGGATACATAGCCTCAAAAGATCCTCTAGAATGCGATTCACCCTCTCGGTTTGGCCGTCCGTCTGAGGATGATATGCGGTGCTCAAACATAACTGAGTCCCTACCGCCTCTTGTAAGCTTCTCCAAATTTCTCTAGTGAAAATAGGATCGCGGTCGCTCACTATGCTAGAAGGAACACCGTGCAAACGAACTATTTCTCGGACGTATACAGAAGCTAACCATGGAGCAGTCCTCTTACTCTTCACGGGAATGAAATGGGCGCTCTTAGTAAGTCCATCTACTATAACCCAAATTCCCGTATTACCCTTCCTCGATCGCGGTAATCCATCCACAAAATCCATCGAGATACTCTCCCACTTCCATAGTGGAACCTCCAATGGGTGAAGCAACCCACCAGGTTTCTTTTGCTCCGCTTTTACTTGTTGGCACACCAAGCATCTAGCGACATACTCGGCCACATCTTTCTTCATACCGGCCCAAAAGAAAACTCGCTTCATGTCTTTGTACATCTTGTCACCACCGGGATGAATGGTCATCTTCGAACGATGTGCTTCGTCAAGAATAGCCTTCCTAAAACCTTCGTCTCGAGGTACACAAAGTCTATTATCCCTACGTAACCAACCCTTATCATCTAGGGTATACCTACGGAGATGGCTTGATGACTCCCCTCCTTTGAGCTTTTCTACTAACTCAACCAACTGTGGGTCGTCTCGCTGTGCCTCGCCAATCCGTCCCAAAAGCTTAGGTCTGACCTCCAAGGATGCTACCAAACCAGGTACAAAGTCAACGGAAGGTCTAAAGTCAAACATCGAAATGAATTCTAAGCTTCGCCGCTCAACAAATAAAGGACTAAAGGATAATCTTTTTCTACTTAAGGCATCTGCCACTACGTTACCCTTGCCAGGGGTATATGCTATCTCGAAGTCGTAGGATGCTAAGAACTCCATCCACCTTTGCTGCCTTAAGTTCAAGTCCTTTTGAGAGAATAAGTATTTTAGCGATTTGTGGTCAATGAATAATTCGAATCTCTCGCCAAGAAGATAATGACGCCAAGACTTAAGCGTGAAAACAATAGCGGCTAACTCTAGGTCATGTGTATGGTAATTTTTCTCATGCGCTCTCAACTGCCTTCCACCATAGGTTATTACCCTGCCCTCTTGCATTAGGACTGCGCCTGGTCCTGTCCCACAAGCGTCAGTATAAACAGTAAATGGCTTACTCTCGTTTGGCAACACTAAGACTGGGGCTGAAGTCAAAGCTCTCTTCAAACGTTGGAACGCATCATCACAATCTACGTCCCATGTGAAAGCTAGGTTCTTCTTCGTCAAGCGTGTCAATGGAGCTGATATCTTTGCGAAGTCTTTGATAAAATTCCTATAGTAGCCAGCCAACCCCAAGAAACTTCTTACTTCGGTAGGATTTTAGGGACCTTCCAATCTTGGATGGCCATTACCTTCGCGGGATCCACAGCTATCCCTTCCTTGGAAACCACGTGCCCTAGGAATCATACTTCCTTCCTCCAGAAGTGACACTTAGAAAAATTGGCTTTAAGATAATGCGCTCGTAGGGTCTCCAACACTTCCCTAAGATGTAGGGCATGCTCTTCTTCATCCTTAGAAAAGATCAAGATATCATCTACAAAGACTACCACGAATTTGTTAAGGTACTCCCTAAACACCCTACTCATCAGATCAACAAAGTATGCGGGGGCGTTTGTCAAACCGAAGGGCATCACCAGCCATTCATAGAAACCGTCCAGAGTCCTAAAGGCAGTCTTGTCAATGCTATCCTCAGCCACTCTCAACTGATGGAAACCAGTGGCTAAGTCCAACTGCGAAAATACTGAGGCGCCAACTAACTGATCGAAGAGATCGTCAATCCTCGGCAGTGGGTGTATGTTCTTCTTAGTAAGCTTATTAAGTTCTCTATAGTCCACGCAAAGTCTAAGGGACCCATCCGCCTTCGTGGCAAATACTACCGGAGCACCCCACTCCGATATACTTCGTCTTATGAACCCGTTCTCAAGCAACTCCTTCACTTGCTTATCGAGTTCCCTCCTTTCACGTGGAGCCATGTGGCGTACTGGCAAAGATACTGGTTTCGCATTATCCACAAGATATATTCAAAAATCTATCTCCCGCTTTGGAGGCAAGCCCTTCACCTCCTCAAACACATCCGAATATTCTCGGACCACTCTAACAGATTGTAGATTTTCCTCAGACGCGTCAAGCGATTCTAAATAACTTAGCGTAACCGAATCTATGGGATTACAAAAGATTTCGAGAGTGTTGCCAAGGCGAGTCATGAGCCTAACTACTCTCCTTTCACAATCAAGTATGGCCCCATTTCTGGATAACCAATCAATTCCTAAAATTAGCCCATAGCCCGTGAAGCCCAACACATAAGCATCACATCTAAACTCAACGCTAAGTATATAAATTTTCAAATCCAAACACATCATGGACAAATAAGCTGAGCCCCCAATTGGATTCGAAACAACTAAGGGATCCTCTACTAAACTGGTGTTTAAGTGCAGTGATTCAACTAATGATGTAGAGATAAACGAATGCGATGCGCCCGAATCAAATAAGGTGCGGACAGGATGATCAAATAGAAAAACTAAACTTTCAACAGAAATGGTTCTACCTCGTTCTTGCAGCGGTGGGACCGCGAGAGCCTGAACTTGTCCCCTTGCCTGCCCTGGTGCCATAAGAGCCTGCACCTGTCCTCCCGAGGTAGTCCCTGCCCTTTGCCCCTTCTTTGGGCAGTCCTTCACTAGATGTCCCGCATCGCCACAGTGAAAACAGCCGGTCTTCTTTTTCTTTCGGCAATCCTTACTGAGATGGCCTGGTGTCCCACAGTTAAAGCATTTCTTCTTTCCCTTGCCATTATTGTCTTTACCACCCTTCTTGTTTTGCTGTTGTGGTTTCTTCTGATCCCCTTTCTTCTCGGGTGCCTTATCAGCTTTAGCGCCTTTGTCCTCGTGCATGAGTGCCATGTCGACAAGCTTCTCAAAGGTGGCCCCCATAGGGATGTGGGTCATAGCCAACCCTTGCAATGGTTCACCCAAGCCATTAACGAACCTCAGAGCCTTCTTCTCCGGCGTGTTCACTAAGTCCAAGCCAAACCTTGCTAACTGATTAAATTTGTTAACATATTTTTTCACTGATGAGCTTCCTTGCTTTAATGTCAAGAACCTTTCCATATATAGATTCTCTTCTGCCCTTGAGAGAAACTTTGCCTCAAACCTACGTCTGAAATCTGCCCAAGAATCAACAGGACGCTCCCCATTAGTGACCTCCCACCTGAACGAGGCCTCTCCCTTCATTAACCAAGCTGCTAACTTAACTTTCTTCCCTTCTTCTACTTCAAAGATTTCTAGCAATTCTTCTACCTCCTTAAGCCAATCTCTAGCTTCCACAAACGTTTCTGACCCTTGAAAAGTTTTTCCACCAATAGCCTTAAATTCCTTGCACGTCTTTGCAAAAGTATCTACGTGAGGAGGGGGAGGAACGGGTGCAACTGGTGGTAGAGGAACATTGGCCGGACCTGCGGCTGCCCCAGCCTCTAATAGCCTCCTACACCATCCTGGTATCGTTACACCGTCAGGTAGGTTAAGATCTTCAGCCATGCTGAAACGAAAAAGGAAAGATTCAAAATGGAGAATTCGAAAGATAAAGATATGGCTATTGGGGATTATGTTTTTCTTAAAAAAAACTTTCCTCTTCAAATTTCTCATTAAAACATGTTTTTGAAAATACTTCTTCCAAAAATACTTTAGAAAAATAGTTTTTCAAAAAATTTTATCTATTCTGGTAACCTTAAGCTCTGATACCACGTGTAACACCCCACGTCCATTAATGTCACTCACAAAGGGAATGCATTAACTTCCATGGAGGTTTTAAGTGAATATAGAACAGAAAAATTACAACAAGACAGATAATAAGTAGTACTTGGAAACTAAAACTTCATTTTATTGCAGCGGAATTTAAACATGTTTATTACATCATAAATCCATAAATCAGAGTCAAGTACAATATCCATCTTCATAAAACAAAATACATAACCCCATTACACAAATAGCCATTAAAGAAGATAACAAGCTGGACTTTACTTCAACGGTCCAAGCTTTCCAAAAGAGAGATAAAGCAATCCAATCAAGCTCCACTAGAGCTGGGCCCAACCTGAGGACCTGAAGGGGGAAAAAGGATAGAAATGGAGGGGGTCAGACATAAAGTCTGGCGAGTATGATAATTCTAACAATACTATTATCAAAATAACTAGACTAAGGCATAAGCTGGAAAACAAATAAATATCTATGAACTATTAGGTATGGAATGAGCAGATAAAGATAACGTTTAAGATAACGTTAAAGATAACGGTAAAGGCACACCTAATACTAACGAATAATTACTACACTGCACCGCACCAGTCACCCTCAAAGTTGATCCCACTTGCTTCACACAGAAACTATATAAATAGCCTTGCGTACCCCTAGCTGACTACATAGGTGTCGTCTGCCCCTATCTCCACTAGGTGTACCCCACTACCCACTTGCGATCGGCTCCCTACTCGTAGATACCCGTGCTGGCCCCACAGTGGGGTGTATCACTCCCCTAAAGTGGCAACCCGATACAACTTGAGAATGCACGGCTTATACCTATACGATGCAACAACATCTTACCTACCAGCCCGGGTCCACACACGCACATTAAACCTGTTGGACTTGCGTTGCCACCGCTCCCCGTTTTGGCCTCTTATAGTCAAGCCCAGTATGCATGTCCCGTCCTCGACTTGGGTCGAGCCCACAAGATACGTTTGGGATACTGGTTGAAATAGGCCCCTATAAGCTACCCACCTAAGCTTGTCACCACTAGTACATCCCACTTAACCCTCTTAGTCTTGTT
This sequence comes from Allium sativum, assembly GCA_030737875.1. Taxonomy (NCBI): domain Eukaryota; kingdom Viridiplantae; phylum Streptophyta; class Magnoliopsida; order Asparagales; family Amaryllidaceae; genus Allium; species Allium sativum. The sequence goes on from CM060926.1 coordinate 539,694,991, forward strand.
CATCTACATGTGTGTTTGGTTAAGTCTTACTAATCGTATTTCACATGCCACTAAGGGCACCCACTAGATTCCTCATGCCACCCAAGGCACCTACTTAACCCCCATGTCCCACCTTACATGTTTATCTGGTTAAGTATTTCTTAATTCATTCAGGCCATAACCTCATAAAGACCTCTCACATTAGACTGGCATTTATGGCAGCTGGATTTGACGGGCGGGTCCAGGCAGTCTTACACCATAAAAGAGTCTAACCTCGTGTCTTTACAACTGTTATGCTTTAGTTTAGGCCTAGGACCTCTCACATTGGGCTGACATTTGTGACCACTGGATTTGCCGGGCAGGTCCGGGCAGGTTTACGTCAAAAACGAGTCCAACCTCGTGTCCTAAGCATTGATTATCACTTATAATCTTTTACCCCAGTTTTAATAATTCCCTATTCAAATTATTAATTAAGTCCACTCTTATTGATGTCCATAATTGAATCAATTATGGTCATCCACTCTTGGCATGCAAAATCATATCAATTGCACCCCAACTTCTTTATATTAAATCCTTAATATTACCCCTACCCCACGTTTATACGTTCGCTTATTCAACGCAGAATATACGTTAGACTCGAATAGTCTAACTCATAGCACAGAAATAAATTATCACAACATATAGACAATTAAAATGAATCTAATCATAATATGGGTGAAACTTGCATAAACTACACATGTTAAGGATCTAAAGGTGTCAACTTGTTAAATGTCACAATTTACATGAATGATCATAACCCAAATTTATGTACAAACTTGCATATGGGGTTTTAGGCAACATAATGATGGTGTGAACTAGCATATAATTTCACATATGTCATAGCATAATTCTAGGTGTCATAATAGATGTCATGGCATATGTTCATAACTTTTGCTAATCAACCTAAACTTGCATATGTGACTTGTCATATAGATCAACATAGCCCAAATAGTATCAACATTATGATTTGATTAACATGAACTAATTAGCATAGATAGTAACATCATGGCTTTTTAACATGTATGATTCATCACAACTTAGCATAGAAACTCTCAGCATACATAACATCATCATAGCATGATTTACAACATATAGGATATCATCACCACATAGCATAGAATTTATAACATACATGATAGCATAAGGTTTACAACAACATATATGACAATTCACATCATCTACTCATAATCCATTCATGACTTAACCTAATTAAAATAATAATAATCTTTTTAAGATCATCATACTCACAATTTAGAGAAGAAAAGAGAGTCTTGATTTGCTTTAGAGTTGAGTAGAATTAGTTTTTGATTAGCTTTTCTTCCTTCTTAGTTGGCGGCGGCTAGACTGAGTTCCATGGCGGCAGTATGACGGTAGCTATTCTATTTTTCATATGAATTAGGGTGAGAGACTACCTAGGTATTTATAGAGTTTAGGATTTATTTAGACCGTCAGATCAACTCAGAACTAAACTGAACCGTTTAATTTGCCAACTCAGCCCTAAAGACACATCAGCAGCTCAGAACTGGGCTCAGTCAAAAACCTAGCCGATTGACTAGGTCGACACCTAGGTCGACACTATAGTCGACCTGGGGGGGGGGGGCAGGTCGACACTAGTGTCGACTCCCCAGTCGACCTGCCTGGGCGGGAATTTTCCCGCCCAGCCCGCTTCTGCACTTTCAGTTTGAATTTTAAATTTCCTGTGAGCTGTTTTGAATTTTCTGAAACTTCCGATGGCCATAACTTCTTCATAAGAAGTCCAATTCACGCAAACTCGGACTCTATTTCAACCAGAATTCCGAGACGAACACAATGGCGCAACCCGTTTCCTACAATTCTCACGTCTGAGATTAGTTATTCTTTAATTTGTGAATACTAATATTAACAGAATTATGGGGTGTTACAATTTCAAAATGCAGCCAAAAACAACAATCACACAAAAATAATTGCAGAATTTAAAAAAAATGTACAAAAAACTTGAATCTGATCCTTGTGGTTGAATCTGATCCTTCGTTGCTCGCTTTTGATTCCTTCGTTGTTTGCTTGAATCTGATCCTTCACCTTGGCCTACGGTTAGACCCTTGTTTTTTTAGAAAGAAAAGCAAATAAAACAATCGAAAAGGAGAGGAATAACAAAAACTTGAAAAAGAAAAAAAATGAAATAAACTAACAAACTGACTCGACTAAAGAAATAAAACAAGTAAAACTACTCAGTTAACAAAATAAAAATTAAGCCTAAATAAAAAGTAAAGTCACTTCCCTTTTTTTTTAAGAAAAGAAAGGAAAAACTAAATAGAAATTGGAAAAAAAATGAACTCGATAAAAACAAAAAAACAAGGTACTAAGCCAAAAGAACTAAGATGAACAAGAAAGAATAAAATAAAAACTAAGCTCAACAATGCTTACCACGAAAGACTAAATGAAAAATTAAACAAAAAATAAAATAGAAATAAAAATGGACTCAGAAGACTACCCTAAAAGAAAAACAAAACACAAAATAAAAAATAAAAATAAGAATGGACTTGTGGTTGCTGTGGATGAGTAAAAGTGAGGTTTGTGGATTTTTTTGATGGTGGTTTATGTTATGAGAGGAGGGTTAATGTTGCGGTGATGAAATCTGGTGGAAATTGTGGAGGTATGGGATGATGGTTTTGTGACCGAAGAAGGTGATTGAATATGGACAGAGGAGGGTGAAAATTTGAAGTAATGAAGATGCTAGAGGGATGATTTGTATGAACAAGGTGGCTGAGATGATAAAGAATGCAGGAAAAAAAAGGATTTTTTTCTTTTGTAAACTTGTAAAGGAAAAGAGAAAAAAATATTAGAAACGAAAACAAATGTTAAGAAAAATGGAAAGGAAAGAAACAGAAAAGAAGGGAAAGTTTTTTTTTGTTTGAGGGAGAAATCAAGGAAGATATGAGATTAGGAAAATATTGTAAGAACGGAAAGAAACAAATGTAAAATGAAAAATTGGAAAGGAAATACAGATGGAAAAGAATTTGGAAAGAAAAGGCAAGATTTTTTTTTTTTGAAAGATTGTAAAAGAAGAAATGAATATAAAAGTTGGAAGGAGGATTGAAAAATGGAAAGGAATAATTGAAAATAGGAAAAGAAATTGCAAGAAAAAGGCAAGAAATTATTTTCTTTCTCTTGCTTAGTTCATGACAGTATCAATGTAATTAGTACGCCACATCACTGATTGAGATTTTTTTCTATATGTACAAGAAACAAAAATATATACAAAATAAAATAAAAACTAACACGAATCGGAAATTAAATAAATAATAAAATTCAATTGTTACCTCTCCGACAACGGCGCCAAAAACTTGATCGTCGCTAATCTATGAATCAGAAAAGCGCGACATTTAAATTAAATTCTGCAAGCATACAGGTGTGTAGCATACATGTCGAACACAGGGAGGTGTAATTAAAAATTATTATTTATTTATTCTTGGGCGAGTTAGGCAGAATTTGGAGTTGTTTTCAATGTTATTGAAATTACTCTGAATCTGAATCTAATCAGTATCAAATTCAACAATTGAAAAGAAAAGAAACAATTACTAGAAAAAGAAAATAACAACTAGAACAACAACAGAGAATAACAGAGAATTAAAAAGCAGAATTGTCGTTGAATCTTATCGAACGGACAATAGCTAACAAGCAGTAATAAATGAAAATAATAATGTGTTCTACCAAAACTAATTGGATATATACACAAATTGTTATGAAAGAAAAAGACAGTCAACTAATAAAACTTTTTATTAACAAACGAGAGTACAGAATAATGGAGATCCCCATTACAATGGGTATACATGTGCTTATATAGGTGAACTGAAAATATATTCACAAATAAAAGAGATAAGATAAACTTGAAATATTCCATGCAGCTTTCCTCTTTTGATTGGTCATGTGGCAAATTGATTGGCATTTTCCAAGAGATTTGAAGTTGATTGGTAAATTGATTGGCATCATGATTGGCATCTATCTAATCAAATCTTCATCTTTATGGAGAGTAAAAATGAAAGATTCCCTTTGATTTATCTATGAAGAATACTTCCAATTCTTGAAATATTTATTAGTGTATATCATATATTCATACATATGAATATATATATACACCATAAATCACTAATCCATAAATTCTTCAAACCAAGGGAGGCAGTGTGAACGCGTTCCATTCTTCAGCAAAAAGAGAGTTTGATGGGAATTGAACCCAGGCCTTTCTATACAGATTTCCATGCCTTAACCAATGTGCTACGGCTTCCTTTGTGATTGAAAACTTGTTGAGATGGGAAAGTAGCTTCTTTTTTTATCAGTGGTCTTTTATTTAGTGAAGGAGACAATTAATCAATGACCTGTAAAAACACACAAAATACCCAAAGTAGCATTTATTTATATACAATAAAGATAAGATATAAGCATAAAAATAAACACATTTCTGTGCTAATCAGCAACCCTCCAGTCTTTTAGGTGCCCCTATTATACCCTTGCTTTGAACCAGCTAGAACCTATGAAAACAGTAATCTCTCAACCTTCAATATCTCTAGTCCCCCAACCCGACGACTATTCATAGATCAAGCCCCTTCTCGAGCAACCGTTATCCACGAACTCACCACCTTGAGTCGTCTTCACATTCGTTGCATTATGAACACATCACATCACTTCGAACATTTCCACTTGAACTAACTTCAAATCCATAACATCGTTGACTCAAAAACAAGCTTTGTTCGGTCGACATTCTTTAGGTCTTGAACTCCTTAGGTCTTTCTCCTTAGGTCTTTCTCCTTAGTTCTTTCTCATTAGACCTAAGACCTAACTCCTTAGGTCTCAAAAACGACCTAACTCAAAAAAAAAACTAACTCCTTAGGTCTTAAAAACGACCAAACTCCTTAGGTCTTCAAAATGACCTAATTCAAAAAAAAAACTAATTCAAAAATGACCTAACTCCTTAGGTGTTAAAAATGACCCAATTCCTTAGGTCATAAAAACGACCTAACTCGTTAGTTTTTAAAAACGACCTAACTCCTTAGGTCTTAAAAGAGACCTAACTCCTTACTTGGGCAACAAGCCACACGCCCCAAACTGCATGCCATGTCATCAACGACCTAAGAAAAAGAATGGACTCCAGACTTGACCAAAATAGCTCTACTCTTGACTAAATTATCACCAAATGATAAAATCAATGAAAACAGCTCTTCCTAATCATCCAATTCCACAATAAACTCCTTATAAAACTATCAACATCATTAAGAAGACAATTATTCATCAATAATCATCTGAATTCACTAAATCATGGTAAAACTAAAATAATGGATTTAACTTGCATACACATATTAATTAACATAAGAGTTACTAGTTTAAAGTTACTAGATTAGATCCAATGGTGATTCAAATGACACTGTACTTACCATGATGTAGATTTAGGTGAAAATAACTCGAAAATGATAAAACTAAGATCAAACACTCATATAATTGATTGAATCCGTATGAGAGATGCATATCACTCACCAATTCTTCGAATTAACTCGAAATCGCTAAATTCTCATTCAGTACAGCAAAGAATATGCTTCAAACCTCTTGGTTTGATGCGATCTCTCTTCACTTGATGTAGATCTTGCTTCAAATGATGTAGATCTTTGATTCTCTAATATATATCTAAAATTTTAATGGTGGAAAGGTATATTTGATTGAGCAAGGAGGATCACGAGCTCAACCAAATGAGATAATGAAGAAACTAAACTATTCTCCATCTCTTTAACCCCCTATTTATAGCCTCCCACCAGCCTAGTAATGGGCCTCCTCAAATCAGGCCATCAATGAACTACATAACCATAACTGAAATTGTGAAACATTAAAACAGCGATTCCTCCCAAACCTGTAACGACCAAGCAATTTTCGTCCTAGAAAATCGATATAAATACCTTTACCATAACTTATGCCGACTTTCCAAACACCGAAAACGCTGGAACGTTATTAGAAAGAAATTAGAGGGTGAGATAAGAAAGAAAGAAATATTAGAATAGAAGAAGAAGAAGAACTAACACAACACAAAGTCTCACATCGCAGGAGAACAAAATATAATACAGAAATAAATCTTTACTGAGAGCTTTAAATACTTACAATCATCAGAGTACATCAACATCTGGACAGTTATAATAACCTGTCCTCAGATACAACACACAGCAGAATAGTAGCTATATAATATCACACGTCTGGACTCTTCCAGCACGTCTCTTCACTTCATTCGATGACCTGAACCTGTACACCTCGGGCTAACCCGAGCATTTACAAAACACCGGGTCAGTCCGGTGAACCAGAGTGAGAAAAACTCGCACAGTATTAAGGTAACACACAAATTGATTTTAAAGTCAAAATCTTTTCAAAGAAAAGAATAATCGTAAGACCAAATCCACACATAAACATGGACGTTTTTACCTTACAATAACCCAAACCATTTTTGAAATCAATATCTTTTCTGATATTATAATAATGTCTAAATACAAGTAAATAACAATCTAGTGGAACGCTTACATCTCACGCTCCACATGTATATTATACAAACAAAACCGCATGCGCTTATTGGATATTGGATTCCGACTATGACAAGGTATGGGACCACCTACCGATAGTGTATCTCTAGATGCGAATACACTGGGTTCAACAAGAACGTCTTGCAACCCGGCCCACACATGACCGACCACTCATTTCGCTTGAGTGTATCGATTGTATATCACCAACGGTTGGAATCAAACCACCGTTTCCCGAAAAGAGACAGCATCAGATATAGATTAAAGAAACAAAAGGATTTTCTCTAGATAGGTGATTATACACCTTAATGGGAGCGACCCACATAGACAAGTTGCCTGCCCGATTTTGGTCATTTCCCGGTTGATGAGGCTTGAGGTCAAAATTTACTTTTTGGAACATCTGGTCACCATTCACTTTGAATGCCACATCATCAGATCCTCCAGATATCACTAATTGACATCCACAAACATACTCTATTTGGGAGCTACCCAGGTACGTTTGAAGAAATCAAGGTGCGTGATCCTTTGGAAATACTCTATCAGACACTCGTCCATACAAGTCATCCAGGAACAGGATGAATCGAAGGTACTCTCCTACTGCATCTCATATAGGAATCACCCCACGGATCAGTAGCGAGAAGTCCTTGCAACCCGTAGATTCCGACCACGACAGAATCACAGTACATCTCTGGCTGCAGACCAGAGATTATTAGCAGTTCTTCCGTTTACGAAATTCTACGGTCTTCAATGCTCCATCTTGATCATCTTCTGGTATCTTCACGTATTTGTTGGTCGGAATGGTTTATGAATATAAATTCGATCCCGGTCTTTCTGTACCAGCAATCGTATTGGATAGGTTTGATAGTCGGTGATTTAAATATCAAAATAACAGTGTTTCAAACATGACAATCCAATGAGTTCACTGGTTCAGTATTCAGCATCACTTGGCCTTTTAAATTAAACAAAAATGTAAATTTAAAACTCTTAAGTATTATAAATCAAATTTCTCACTTCTTTATTTATCATAAGATTATACTTTAAACAAATTCATTCTACTATTAAGTAAACTCCTATATCATATCCCGTTCTCTCTTTTCACCTTTAAAACAATTCTTAAACAACACTACGAAATATCTTTTATTTATTACCTGACAGAACCCAGTGCTTATTCCTGTTGGATAAAACCCTATCTTTACATTATTTCACTAATAGAAATAAATTATCACTAATCTTCTTTTAACATTACAACTAATATCATCCTTAGATAGTCCTGATGTCATTCAAGTTAGGGTATTTTAATTACCTCTCAGACCTTGATCAACAACGTTCATGTCTAAAGATAAATACGAGTTGTAATATAAAACCAATATCTCATCTAATCTCAACACAACTTTCATTTAACTATTTTATTCAAAAGTACATTTTCATAAACCTTCTTTTCTTTTGAAAATCTTTTTTTCAAATATACCATTCATTCTTAATTCACTAATTAAGTAATCTTTTTCCCAACTCATTTTATAACTCAAATTTGAATACAAAATCTCATGATCTGCTTCTTTTACCAAATCCACTTTTACTACCCCTTTTCAAACCCATTCGACAATTCCTGCTTGAAATCTTATTTTAGTCCCCTCCCTTTTTACTTAATCCATTATTAAGTAACTTTAATGTACACTTAACACCTTTACACATTTAAAGCTTATTTATATAACCTTGATTCTATTATAAATCTTTTGATCAAAGTTTCTTTTTTACTTAACTTAAATAATTAAGTAACTTCATTTTAAGCTATCATCTTCGCTTAAAATTCCTTTTTATAACTTGTTATACAATTTCGGGTTTTAAATATAAAACCTATTCGTAATTCCTTTTTTCCATTCAGTTGGATTCCACTTCAGTTTCGAGTTCTTTTTAAATGAATCTCAATTAGAAAATATTTCTCTAAATTATTAAAATAATAATCTACTTTGGTAGTTAACTACTTTTGTAATTAATCCCATTATTTGCCAAAATAAATATTGAAACTCCCTTTTAAAATCTTATTAAAATTAAACCATATCATTCGATTTATTTCTCATTCTCATACTTAAGAATCTCATTAACATCAGAGTTGACTTTATACAATTAATCAAATCTTAAATAAAACCTTTATTTATTTTCCCCTTTTATAAACTTTTATTTAAAATCATATGTTTCAAAATCTATCACCAGTTATAAAATAGATTTTGTAACCTCATCCCTGTCGATTTTCCTGACGGTAAATCAACATCTATAAAACGATTGATTTTATAGGTCATATGCTGCCAGATACTCAACCAATACCACTCATTGGTTTAAACTACAAAGATGTTGAAATTTCAGTCAACAACCAACACCTAAATCAATCACCCTATCGGATCAGTTCATATATGATAAAAATCCAAGTTTAACTGAAAATTTTAATAATAACGACCATTTAACATCAGCTAATAAAACAGAACAATTCAAACCATCAAACACGTTTATTTTATAAACTTGACCAACAAGATAAGTTACCTTCATTGGGCCTAATCGTTAAAAATAATGATTTGGTATTTCACTAAAATTAAACGATGGTTTAATTTCATCAGTTAAATTAGCAAGCAAACAGTCAACCGTTGGCAAGCAGAGCACACAAAATAAAAACCCAATTTATATAAAAATATAAATGGGAAAACTGAGTGAGTTTAACTCACCTGGTTTTGAATTCGTCGGTAAACAGTTTGTTTTAGCCAAATTAAACTGACGTTTAATTTGACTAAAATTTCCTGTTGTATCTGCTCCTTACTAACCCTGCTCTATCTTGGAGATCTCGTCTCTACGGTCCCAACGAGAGTGACCTTGCTTTAATCTGATAACGTATGAGCGATAAATCTTATCAACAAGTTTTATAAAATAATTAAATTATATAAAATTGGATTGTTTAAAATAGAAATGGGCCTTTACCTTAACCATTCAGCCAAAATCCCACCTGTTTTCCCTTTTCTTATTTCTTTTATCGGATCCCTAATTCCCATTTTAACCCACCACCTCAAAAAAAATCCATGGCCGATCTCGAAACCGTGTTCCGTTCTCCCTGCTTCGATCGAAAATGGAATTCAGCCGCCTCGCTTCCCCTACTCAAACTCCCCTCTGCTTCGATCTCATCCTCTTCCAATCGAACTACCAAACACCCAAATCTAAACCCTACATCCCCTAACGTCACCATCGTCTCGCTGTCCTACTCCCCACGCCTTCCAGATTCACCTCAGACTATCCGCAACCCAAACTCGGAGCTTCCCTTTGAAGGTTCGACCGAACCCTAGGCCAGCGGCTACGAATCAATCATTGGAAATGTGTCAAAATGCATACGGATGGAGAGTGTGTACACCCACGAATACAGCTAAGTGTTTTATTTGATCTATGATTTCTGCATTTTGTTTTGATTTTTTTCTTTCGAATTGTTTTCTTCTTTGTTGTTTTCGTTCGTATGGTTTGGTTCTAGAGTTGTGAAATACTAATGCATATTTATAGTGATTATTCTAGATAAGATCAATGTCTCTCATACCCTAGATAGGTTCAGCTAACATCCTTAGGCCATTGGGTTTTTTTGTGTACTGTTGATGGAAAATGATGTTTATGTGATGGTATTGGTAGAAAATTTGATAAATCTAGTCTTGTATATCAATGTTGTTGGTCTGTTCAAAGAAGATAGTGATCGAACTAGACACTGCATTGTAATCTACTTAGAGATTCGGTCTGTATTGTCGATTTTATTTTGGGTTTTTAAATGTATGAAAACAGTGAAATTCAAAATATGCTTACTATATTGTAGCTGTTTGATTTGAATATACAATTTGTGTATAATATATTTATTCCCATCTCTGTATATAGATTTCATAGGAGATTCAACCATGTAAATAAACATATATATATATTTACAGTTATCCATTGATGTTCAAATATATATATATATATATATATATATAATTTGGATTTTTTTGTACCTTTTTGTTCAGATATAAATACCGTTTTGAACTGTCAATTTATAGATTTGGTGTGCGGATTTTAAATAGTGAATTTGTCATGTGAAATTACTGTACATGGTAGGTCCTTAGCTGTCTCTACCATTCCTATTGTGGTTCATGGTCTTTTCTGTTTCTCATGTGTTACTCTTCTTTCTAATCTTAAGATATTATTTGTAGAAGGTTATTGATCTTCCAACAAAGGACGTGGGGCATGGTGGAGTTGATCAGACAAAGATGTACTGGGATCTGCAGATGATGGTGCACCTGACTGGGAAGCAGAGAACTGAAAAGGACTGGAAGAGCCTCTTTGATGCAGTTGGGTTTAAGGAGTATAAGATCCTTCCAGCCATGGGTATGCGTTGCATCATTGAGTTGTATCACTGAATATGGCAATAAGTGTGCATGTGTTTGCGAAAGAATTCATGTATTAGGTTCTTTTGTATAAGTATTTGCGTACATTGTGTTGATGTCTATCCATGAATAAAGTTATGACTAATAATGTTGTCTTCTTCTTTGTATTTATACTTATGTCGACGGTTGTATAATATTTATGTTTCTTTGTGTTTCCATTGGTATAAGTAAAACATATGAATATATTTGCTGTTGTTGTTTTTATTTTATTTGTAATGAACCCTCTTAGTTCCATCTTGTATTCCAGTTCTTTTTTCCATTTGTAATGAATACATTGGCAAGTATGATGTGTATTTGTATTTTATCTGTTATGCCAAACCATGTGAAACGCTGATGTATATATATATATATATATATATATATATATATATATATATATATATATTTCGAACTCTATTTTAAATAAATAAATTCGATTAAAAATCCATTATATTCCCAATATAATATTTAAACAAATTTAAATATTTTTATTAAAAGGGCAGAAAAATCTGCGATGTTACAAAACCGCTGAACCAAATCTTTAATGTTACCACTCTACGGAATTGGCAACACCATTTCCTTTCTAATTAGGCCGATCTCAATTCTTGATTCGATCCTAGTCAAAAGTTATGCCCTATACAAAACTGACACTGGCAAAATGTTCACAAATAAAATTGGTAAAAATTATGGGTATATCTCATATCTCCATAACCAACATATCAAAATATGAGAATGATCCAAGCCTCAAGGAATTAAATAAAAATATTTTATGATCATTCGATGTGTAAAATGCGGGTTGTTGCATTCTTCCCCCCTAGGAATTTCGCCCTCGAAGTCCCAAGCAAACAAAACAATTTCGCATGCCTATCATCCATGAGCAGGGAATTTACCATCCAAACTAGCATCCATCAAGCCATGCGTCCATAGCCTTATCTTAGCATGCAGAATTCTAACAACAACAACAACAACAACACAACAATAATAGTACAAGTTATGGGTCATACTGACGAAGAGTTCTGCATGGGTCGTCTTCATACTCTCTTCCGTTTCCCACGTACAATCGTCATCATCCTCACTCCATTTTACCTTGACTAGCTTAACCGTCTTCCTACTAAGCTATTACATGTCATTCCCCACAACGCGAAGCGGCTTACAAAGTTTCATGATTACGGTCTCAAATTCTAGTTCTTTATACTGCTCCGGAGATATCACCACATTCAAATCATGCACACATTTCCGAACAAACAACACATGGAAAACATTATGCGCACTCGATATCTTCTCGGGTAAATCCAATTTATACATGAGATTTCTGATTCGCTCGACTATCGGAAAGGATCCGACAAACCCTGGAGCTAACTTCCCTTTTCTTCTGAACCAAACAACATGCTTCAACGGAGAATTATTCACGAAAACCATATCACCCACGTCGAATTCCAAATATTTTCGATACTTATTCGCATATTTCTTCTAACGATCTTGGGTTGCCTTCATTCGTTGCTAAACGATCTCGGTACAATTCTATGTCTCTCCGATCATCTCTGGCCCAAGTACTAACTTATCTTCAGTTTCTAACCAATATGTTGGAGAATTACACAATCTACCATACAACGCCTCGTATGGTGCCATCCCAATACTCGACTGGTAGTTGTTGTTATATGCAAACTCAACTAGAAGTAGATGGTCCTCCCATGATCCTCCGAAGTGTAATACATAAGTTCTTAGGTGATCTACGAAAACTTAGTTTATCCTCTCGGTTTGACCATCAGTTTGGGGATGATAAGTCGTATTCAACACAACTCGGTTCCCAAAGTCTCTTGTAAACTTTTCCAAAATCCACTCATGAATAACGAATCTTAATCACTCATTATGCTTTTCGTGATACCATGGAATCAACTATCCATTTTACATACAACTCAGCCAACTTCGATGCTGTCCTAGTCGGTTTGACAGGAATAAATCAGGTGCTTTTGGTCAAGCGATCTACGCTGACCTAGATTCCTTTGTTTCGTACTTTGGTTCTAGGCAGTCCATCGATATCTGCTCCCACTTCCATGTAGGTACTTCCAATAGCTGAAGTAATAAACTTGGCTTCTTCTGTTCAGCTTTCACCAACTGACAGTTCATGTACTTGGAAATAAATTTTCCAATATCCCTTTTCATCCCTTCCCAGTAGTAAGATTGCATTATGTCCTGATACATCTTATTACCACTAGGATGAATCATCAACTTCGAGTGACGACATTCTCTCAAAACCTCATCTCTTAATCCATCGATATTAGGAACAACCAGTCGTCCTTGCTTTCTAAGCCAACCTTCTCGATCGACCAGGAATTCTTTATCTTATGGTTCCACCTTTTGGATAAACTCGACAAGCTTTGCATCTCGCTTTTTGGCTCTTGCCAATTCTTTCGATGAGAGTAGGTCTTATTAATAAGCTTGCTAACATTTCAGGTTCCACCTCACAATGTGGTCTGAAATAAAATCACGCCAAATACTCGAGTCTCTTTCATTCTAAAAACATTGCTCCTAAATTTGCATGTGTTCGACTTAACGCATCAGCAACTGTGTTACCTTTACCAGGAGTATAGGCTATACCAAAATCATATGACGACAGAAACTCTAACCACCATTATTGCCAAAGGTTCAAATCCTTTTGGGAGAAAATATACCTTAACGACTTGTGATCCGTAAACAACTTGAGTCGAATTCCTAACTGGTAATGTCTCCGCATCTTCAAAGCAAACACGATCACTGCCAACTCCAAATCATGGGTTGGATAATTCCTCTCATGTAGCTTCAGTTGTCGACTCGCGTAGGCTACAACTATATCCTTCTACATCAGCACTACTTCAAGTCCAATACCACATGCATCGGTGTATACAACAATTTCTTCATTCCCACTTGGAATCGTCAAAACAGGAGCACTCGTCAGTCTCTCTTTCGTGATTTTGAAAGCTTTTTCACACTTTACATCCCATGTGAATACTTGGTTCTTCTTCGTCAATCATGTTAATGGTATAGCTATCTTGGAAAAATCCTTGATAAACCAGCGATAATATCCTGCCAACCTAAGGAAACTCTTAACATTCGTCGCATTCTTACGTCTATCCCAGTTCTGGATTGCTGCCACCTTAGCGGGTCAACCGCTCTTCCATTTCTAGAAATAACAAGGCCTAAGAACCTCACCTCGCTTTTCCAGAAGTGACTGTTTGAAAACTTAGCTTTCAGTTGATGCTTTCGCAAGATTTGCAAAACAACTCGCAAGTGTGTCTTGTGCTCTTCCTCATTTTGAGAGTAAACCAGAATATCATCCACGAACACAAGCACAAACTTGTTCAACTGATCTATGAAAACACTATTCATAAGATCCACGAAATACGTTGGTGCATTAGTCAACCCAAATGGCATCACCAACCATTCGAAGAAACCAGATAGTGTCCTAAAAGCAGTCTTGACACACTATCCTTCACCACTCTCAACTGGGAAAATCTCATTGCCAAATCCATCTGAGAAAATACTTTGGCCTCGTGAAGCTGATCGAATAAGTCATCAATCCTTGGCAATGGATACTTGTTCTTCTTGGTCACCTTGTTCAGCTCATAGTAACCTACACACAATCTCAATGATCCATCGGCCTTGGTTGCAAACATAACTGGTGCTCCACATTCGGATACACTTCTCCAAAAGAATCCTTTTCCCAAAAGGTCACGAACTTGCACCTCTAACTCTCGCTATTCCTTAGGCGCCATGCACCTAAGAGGCATAACGATAGGTCTAGCACCCTCGACCAAATTGATTCTAAACTCGATCTCACGATGCGGCGGGAAACCTTTGACTTCTTCAACGACATCCTCAAACTCATTAGCGATCAGCACAGATGACAAGTCTTCCTGTGGAATCACAAGCGAATATAAAAAGCTCACGAAGACACAATCTTGGGGATTACATTGAATCAAAACTTTTCACCCTTCCACATCCCCGACTCTCACCTCAAGCTTCTCGCAGTTCACTCTTACCGCATACCTCTTGAGACAATCCATGCACAAGATGCTCCCAAACCCAGCGAAGTTTAAAATAAAGCAACCACACACAAAAGAGAAACCATGGCTCGTACACAAGACCACGACAAAGCATACAAAGGCTGGAATAACGCCCATGTAACAACCCGGATTTTCAGAACCAATTTAAAATTTTTATTTTGGCTATTTTAATGACTTTTGGATATTTAAAATGATTTATTTTAAATAATAATGACTAAAAATTTATTTAAATCGAAGATAGAACGTATAAATTTATTTTAATTATAAAACGAGCCTAAAATGGCGCGGTAGTTTGAAAATTTGATTTTAAATTTCAAATGAATGTACAGGATTCAAAACAAATCGGATTTCAGAAAAAACAGAAATATTTGAATCTGTTTAATAATATCTTTCGAACGAAGTTATGAAACTGAGATTTCATAATGAAAATTAAAAGTTATGTCCAGTTTAAAATTTAAAATAGTCGCTATGGAATTTATATATTTTTTAATATAATATATAGCCCTTTAAAATAACCATTTTACAAACGACCTCCGTTTTCAACGAAACCACTTTTGTTGGATCCGGAATGCCAAATTATTGTTAGATTCCAATTTCATAATTTTTGGAATTAATATGTGAGCGTGGTGAAATTAAACGTGTTTGTTAATTTCAGTTTGAATTTAATTGACTGGAAAATGACCATTTTTCAAATGGTCTCCAAATTTGATGAAATTAGTTTTGATAGGACCGTATCGTCAAAACATAGCTAGATTTATATTTCGGGAATTTTTGGAGTCAGTATGTGACCCCGGTAAATTAATATGTACGTTGAATTCAATTTTGAATGTTATATTAATTTATATTTTAATTTTGGTGAAAACTGATCAAAAGAGTAGAATTGTCTTATGAAACATATCCCATTGTTTCGGAATGGGGGTAATTAGCTAGGGCGATAGTCGTTGGATCTCATTTGGAGTTCGAATTAAAAACACATTTTCTTTGGAGAATTAAATGAATAAAAATAAAATATATTTATTTACACTAAACCCCCTCCCAGTCATCATTTTTCTCTAATTAAAAAATCAAGCCCCAAATTTGAAAATGGAGACCCTGTCGTATGCCCTCACCTCGTCGCTCCCTCCACCCTTCTTTGCCGCAGCCGCCACCGCCCCTTCCTCCGCTTCTCCTTCGTTTTCCCCTCCTCCATCTCGACTGCAACTAGCACCTCCGTCCGCTCCCCCCGAGACATTGTGTTTAAATTTAGTTTTTATTGGTGTAACATTGTGTTTAAATTTTAGACTTTTATAAATAAATATGGCATTGTTTTAAAAATAAAAATAGGATTATTCTATAACTAGCATTGAAATAAAAATAGGGTTTTTATATATACAACTTTGTATTAAAAATACGATTTTTTTTATATATAATAGCGATAAAAAAATATGATTTTTTTTTATATAATAGCGTTATAAAAATAAGATTTTTATATACATAATAACGTTATAAAAATATGATTTATATATATGTAGTAGCATAATAAAAATATGGTTTTTATATATAAAATAATTGAAATAAAAATATGATTATTTTATATATAGCATTGTATTAAAAAAGTGATTTTTAAATATATGAAGCATTATTAAAAATGTGATTTTTAATATAAACTGCGTGAAATAGATACGTTGGAATCACAATGAAGAATACAACGCGTAGGAGCAAATCCAAAAACCATCCAATAAAGACTGACGGAGTGGAAACCAAAGATGTGAACTCCTTCTCACTAAAAATTTGTACAGTTAGTTAATGTACTTTATAACTGTAAATAAATAGAAATTTCTATTATAGTTTTTTATTTGAATTATATGGAGTTCAACACCAGAATTCGCACAATCACATAAATTGAAAGCGATGTATGGATACTACCGACACACAGATTTCATACTCCGCGAATAGCCACTTACGGCACCGTAAATGGCATTGAGGTAGTTAAGTATTTATTTATTTGGATGTTCTACGTGATTTGATTATGGTTGTGAAAATTGATTTATTTGTTTGGGTTTGATTTGGATGTGAAATGGTTTGTGTATGGCGCGAGCCAGTATTAGGTGAGAGGTAAGGCTAGACCTTATCCCGGTTCTAGTATCATGCCGTTATGCAGCCGAAATTTTCTAAAAAGTGTTAGAAAAATGTAGTTAGTTGAAAATATTATTTTTAGCATATAACTGTGATAAATAAAATAATTATTGGGTAGTTAATAATAAGTTTACACATCCATTTACAAGTCGGACAACTTGTTTATGCTCGCCTATTTTTGTGATATTGATTGGGACGATAATTTTTACACATCGCCCAAGTGCACAAATAATAATAATTATTTGATGGTTAAAACCCCACACGGGTACTGGGATGATATTTGATGTACACTTATCCCAATTTCTTAGTTGTATATCAATCGATTGGTTGACAGACTGTTATAAGCGTTAATTATTTATATTTCATGCTTATGCAGTTGAGTAGTGCACTCTTGATGATGGTTGACTATGTATAATTATTGTTGTGTACATGTGTGTACGAAATCCATATAAATAACATTATATGTTAATTGGTTGTGTCTAATTCCAATTCAGAAATAACGAATATTTTAAAATAATGAATATTTTAAAATAATATCCCATAAAGGATTAAAATGTGAGTCCGTGTTGATTAGATTTGCACCATTTTAACATGAACGATATTTATATCAATTTAATTCATTTCTATAATGAATATCGAAAAGGAAATGATTTAAAAATTAGATATTTTGAAAATATTATCATTTGAATATTATAATGATAAGGAATATTCAATTTTGATGTAAAATTGAAAATGAAGTTAGAATCGTTTTAAAACGAATTTATAAACGATTTATAAGATGCGTTTTAAATGGAAATCGGTGAAATATATATAATATATATATTATATATATAATGGCTTGAATAGAACGTGTCGCGCTGCGACCGTTCGCGAATTTCAAATTGATATTACAGGATATCCGACCGTCTGATTCTCCGAAAACCGGAACTATTGGGCTCGTATCGAATAGAGCTTTTCAACGAATATAAGAGATTTGAAATCTAATGGTTGGATTTGCAATTATATCCAAATCAAATTTGGAAAAGGTCGTTGTAAGTGCAGTTCGATGACCGTTTCTAGAAATCGAATAAAAGGGTCTTAATAAAATTATTAAAAATATTAATAATTTGTGTAAAATCATAATAATTGTTTTGGAAAGAATTAGGATGTCAACTCCATGTTTGTAAAGATAAAAATATTTTTTTATCAAATTAAACTAGTTAATAACTAGATTTGAAATCCAACAATTTTTAAATTAAATAAATTGGATTGGTGAATGGTTTTAATATAACCAGAAATTTCCAATGAACAAATTGAAATGGATTTGGAATGGGTTTGGAATGGAAATAATCTTCGGAATATTTCAATATTGGTAGGGCTGTCAACGGATACTTTCGGATGCGGATAGTGCCATATCCGTATCCGCATCCGGAACCATTTTCGGATATCCGCATCCGCGGATACGGACGGATATCGGATAATTATCCGCTCCGCCAACGATCGATAAATCAATGAACATTATTGAATTTTTTAAGCTTAATATTAAGCTTTTTCAACCTAATTAATTACTGAAGTGCTAAAAATAAATAAATATGATGATAATATATAATTTTGAGCAATTAACATGCATTTAGTAGACTTTTAATTTTGCAAAATATTAAATTATTATATTTAATTATGCTAACATGTACATAATTTAAGCTATAATCGTGAAAAAAAGCGGACGGATAATTTTCGGATGCGGATATGCCTATATCCGCATCCGCATCCGCTTTCCCAGATATCGGATATTTATCCGCTTTTCGGATGCGGATGCAGACGAATTTCGGATTTTTCGGATATCCATTGACAACCCTAAATATTGGATTCTGTGAATATACGGATATAGTTATGGAAATTTGGAAGATATATTTATATCCTTAGTTCCAATACGATATTTGTTGGTTTCAGAAGTTGATATTGAATATAAGCCGATATAATTTCTATTCAGAGCCTTGTATTTAATATCAAATGGGATTTTGGGTTTATCGTGAATAGTGTCTTCAGTAACACTGTTCTTAAACCCAGTTGAGAAAAGAATAAATCTTTTAACTAAAATTTAGGGAAGTTTACCAATTAATTAATATTTAATTGGAATTGAATTAAGAATTGGATTTTTGGGTTTATCTTGAATGGTGTTTTGAATAACATTTGTTCTTTAACCTGATTAACAGTGAAGTTAAGATTTGGAATTTATAAATCTTTTTACTAAGATTTAATGAAATTTTACAAAGTAAAGTTTTCCAATTTAATAAAATAAATTGGGATTGAATGGAATTCGATTTGGTTATAATCAAAATGAGCTTCTGTGGAGGAAGACTATTAATATATATGGAATTTAAAAGGCTTTGTCATTATTCCATTTGTATTATTAGTCGGATACGGAAATTGATATCAGTTATATATTGATTTATTTTTCCGTGAAGATTCCATAATTAATGGAATGTGATTTTGGGTTTATCATGAGTTATGTTTTAAATGACATTGGTTCTTTAACCCAGTTAAAGACATGATTACATGTCTAACATTGTATTTCGAACTGTATTATTAATCTCTACTAAATGTTTATATATATCTGTTTGATGGCAGAGAATTTATTCTCCTGCTTAACACCCTTCTCTGAGACGTATGAGCTTAGAGGTTATATATCGGCAAAAATCAGTGGTACATTGTAGATTGTTGATGCGACATGTTTGATTTCCCAATGTGAAATAATCATTAATATTGATTTTTGGGAAGATTAAAACTAAGTGGAGTTTTAATGAATCTTTAATTAGATTGGAATGTGAATGTTATAATTTAAATTATCGAATTTGGGGAATGATCGAGAATGGAGTATCACCAGTTTTTCTCCAAGCGATAGTTAAATCTTTAATTAGATTTGAACGTGAAATGGTAATTAAATTTACCGACAACACCGTAGTGTTAGAAATGGAGTATCACCAGTTTTGCTCCATGGGATGAATAGCTTGGGATTAGGAAATATAACAAATGATTACTTCGGTAAGGTGCGCTAATCTCGACTAGTTCTAATAAACCTTAATTTGGTTTGAATTGAGATCCAAAAGAAGATTAAAGAATAAATTTAAAGAATTTATCTTTGATAAAATTAATGGGAACCTTTCCCAAAGGATATGAATATTTGAATAAAAGAATATTCAGAATTGTAATGAGCCGTATGTTGTGTTATTATAGAACATGATTATAAGATACATGAATTATTCGGAAAGGCCGGGTTTATACCCTTTCTGAATAATTGATTCGACATAAGTCGACGACGAAGACGGTGGTTGAAGACCGGAGTTCTTCACATCGTTTGGATGCTTACTGATGTCTTGATTAGGTTGTACACCCAAGACAAGGTAATAAGTGGTGATCGTCCAGACGTACTTGGAGATCGACCGAATATGCGTGGACCTCTCTCCTGTATTGGGCATATGGGACGAGGAATAAGGTGCCTTCGGTTTTGTTTAGACCCAGAACGAACTAGTAAACTGATGTGTGTCAGAAATTGGATTTTAATCTGTGTTGATTGATCTCTATTAAACATATATCAGTTTGTTGGTGGAGAATTTATTCTCTTGCTTAACACCCTTCTCTGAGACGTACGAGCCTAGAGGTTATATATTAATAGACATCAGTCGCATGGCATGAATTTTCAGTGTGGCATGCTGAGATGCAAATGATCAATGCTTCTGTTGAAAAGCAGAGTCTTGTGGTTGATGATCAAAGCACGGCTTTAAATAGTATAGCTTTGTGTATAGCCTTAATTCGCGAGACTCACACCTCGGTATAAGTCAAAAATGGGATAAGGGACCCATCCCTTCTAGCTATGGGTGGTGTCAAGGTATGGAGCCTAGATATTTATTATATTTTTACCTATGTGGATGATGGATACCGAGGCGTCTCGGATATATCAGTTACTACAGGGCCGATGGATAGGTCCTATAGGACCAGGAAATGTGTGTTCAGGAATAATTAATCCTCAAACGTAAGGGAGGAACGACCTTGGAGGATCCAAGTGTTCATTGCGGGGAACCCTGAGGCATTTGCCAGAGTGTCTCGAAGCCGGCGAGGAGTACATCCCTTTCCTCGACTCATGACGGAAATCCAATTTTCAATACGTGACTCTTCGGTTTTAGTTGTAAAAACTAGTATGGCGACATAATAGCACGGGATACTATGTCGTCTATGATTGATACATTTATATTTGAAGCTGTTTGATACACTATGCACTTATAGTAATATCAAAATGATTTGTTTTAAAACGTACCAAGTATATTTGGCTATTATAAGGTAAAATTCTATCCTCCGGCTTGCGTTGCATTATGTGATGGGACCTGAGTCTTATAATAGCTTCATTTTTCAAAAAGCGTTGCGTTGTTTATAAACTATTTTATGCACTAGTATTCTTGGGAGAAAAGCCATTCCATGTTATATGGCGTGGTCCCTTGATTTACTTTATTTCTAAAGTAAAGTTTTAAATAACTGTTTTAGTTCTCACACTAGTCACATGACTGACTTAGAGTTTATTGTTTTAACCTAAACTCTGGGTGCCTCTATTTTCCACACGGGAAGCTAGTAGTTTTGGTTTTGCGGATTTATTTTTATAGGATACTGGATTTATAGCTGGAGCTATATGCAGAAAGCTTTGTATCCGTGTATTTCTTTCAGTTGTGTTATGTATTATTTTTCCGCTGCTTTGTAATTTGAATCTCTGATATTTTTCTGATGTATAATATTTTTTCACACTCTGTTATATTATTGTACTCTGATGTAAATTGTTGTAATATCAATTAAATGTTCTTTTGTTTATGTTCTAATTTGTCATGTTCTCATTACAATCCGGGCTTTCCCGTAAGGGCGAGTTTGGGTCATAACATTTGTGGTATCATAGCTTTGGTTTACAGAGCTCGAGAACAAGACACATTAGGACCGAACGAAAGAATTCATCATAGATTGGATTAGTAATATCCAATAAGAATGACTCTTTAGAGATAGGATCAGTAGTATCCTAGAATGAGTGCAAAGAGTGTTATTTTTAAAATAAAAATGAAAACAAATTTTGTTTACAAATTTAAACCTTATTATACGTATTTGAGTATTTAATTTTAAATTGATTTTGGACAATCAAGTATATGAAGATTTTGCATATACGCCTTGTAAACATGTATACAAAGCCTCAAATATATTGGATAGATATAGAATCACACTTTACTCACCCGAAGATGATTCTGATGATCGTTACAGCATCATCAGTATTGTGTTCGAGTTTCGAAAGTGGGATATCTATATGATTCCATCAGACTGGTGTGAGAACCAAAATTTAGATATGGGTTATTGTTGTGATTTGGCATCAAAAACATGATTTTCGATATATATATATATATATATATATATATATATATATATATATATCAAAGTTATGAATTTTAAAATTTAATCAAAAAATTGATTGTTGGTTGTGATGCGTGATTATTAGTATAACTGATAAAGTTATTGGAATGATAACTGAGTAAAACCAACATGTGAATGAAAGAATAGTTTAGCAAATTTGAATTAATATTGAACTGAATTGAAAATTGATTGAAATTGCGTACATGTACATTATATGCGTGAACAGATCATAGCATGGAAGTTAAGAAGAGGAATAAAATTGTATCCCGACAAATAGGTACATATTTACTGTATTTCTTGGATTTTGATGATTTTATGAGCCGATTGGCTTTTTCTTTTGGATCGATGAGGGCCATGTGAGGCAAGTTGCGATTTTAAAGGTCTCCCCGTACAAAGGTGGTTACAGCGAAATTTTTCAAAAATTTAGGGTGTTGGCCAAAATTTTGAAAAAATTGAAAATTCTTAGAAACAGAAAAGCTGAAAAATGAAAGTTGAGTTTGTTGGTTAAACAACTTTTAGCTCCGTTACTTTTCGAGGAAGAAAATAAAACGACCCAAACTTCCCCGTAAAGGAAAGCCCGGATTGAGTTGAAAATACAACAAATTAGAAAACATAAAGAAGAACATTTCAATGCTTTTACAACAATTTACATCAAAGTACAAGAATACACAGAGTATGAACAAATAATATACATTTGATAAATATAAGAGATTTACAAATTATTATGCAGCGGAAAATAATACAAAACACAATTGAAAGAAATACACGGATACAGAGCGTTCCAAATATAACTCCAGCTGTAAACCAGGATCCTGTGAATATAATATCTGCAAAACCAAAACTACTAACTGCCCGTGTGGAAAATAGGGACACCCAGAGTTTAGGTTAAAACAATAAACTCCAGGTCAGTCATGTGACTAGTGTGAGAACTAAAACTGTTATTTAAAACTTTATTTTAAAGTAGAGTAAATCAAGGGACCACGCCGTATAACACAAAACACGCCTAGCTAAATACCCCCCTTCCGAACTAAAATTGTTATCCAAATTTACTTGTCTATCCATTCAAACTCCAAATCGAGTTAAACGACTATCTCCCCTAGCTAAATACCCCCCTTCCGAACACAATGGAATATGTTTCGTAACCCAGATCGGATGTTACGTTCTTTTTATTCTTTAAATTAAAATATAAATAAATATATATTGAATTAAAACGTACATTTTAATTTACTAGTGCCATATACTGACTCCAAAAATTCCATAAAAATAAATCTAGCTATGTTTTGACGATACAGTTCTAACAAAACTAATTTCATCAAATTTGAAAACCATTTGAAAAATTGTCATTTTCCAGTCGATTAAATTCAAAATAAAATTACCAACCACGTTTAAATTCACCACGCTCAAACATTGATTCCAAAAATAATGGAAATTGGAATCTAGCAATAATTTGACATTCCAGATCTAACAAAAGTGGTTTCGTCGAAATTGAAGGTCGTTTGCAAGATGGCTATTTTTAAGGGCTATATATTATATAAAATTCCATAGCGACTGTTTTGAATTTTCAACTGGACATAACTATTTATCCCCGTTATGAAATCTGGATTTTTCACATTCGTTAGAAAGATATTTTCAATTAGATTCAAATATTTTTGGTTTTACTGAAATCTGATTTATATTGAATCATGTACGTTCATATGGAATTTGAAATCGAATTTTAAAACTGTCGCGCCATTTCAGGCTCGTTATATAATTAAACTAAATTTGTTCGTTCTAACTTCATTTAAAATAAATTTTTCGTCGTAATTATTTAAAATAATTCATTTTAAATATTCAAAATCCATTAAAATTGCAAAAATAAAATTTTTAAATTAGTTTTGATTTTCCAGGTTGTTACAATCTCCCCCACTTAAAATCTTTTTGTCCTTGAAAAGGAACAGAGCTGAAAGTTGTTTAACTAACCAACTCAACTTTCATTTTTGGCATTCATTCTTCAACTTTTTAGTTTCTAGGAATTTCTATTTTTTCAAAAATTGGCTAACACCCTAAATTTTCGAAAAATTTCGCCATAACCTCCTTTGTATGGGGAGATATTCAAAACTGCAACTAGCCATGCAGGTCCCTCATCATCCAAAAAGAAAAATAAAAGGCCAAATAGCTAGCCAGTCGGCTCATAAAATCATCTAAACCCAAGAAAATAGTAAACACATACCTATTTGTCGGGCATACAATTTTATTCCTCTTCTCTAGCCTCCTTGCTATGACTTGTCCAATGCATATACATGTATATGCATGCAACTGCAATCAATTTTCAATTCAGTTCAATAATTTGATTCAATTTGGCTTAAGTTGCCTTACATTTTTCTATTGGTTTGATCATTCCAATATTTTAATTAGTTGAACTAATAATCAAACATCACAACAGGCAATCAATTGGTTAATTAAATTTTCAAATTCATAACTTTGATATATATATATATATTCAAAATTATGTTTTTGATGCCAATTCACCACAATAACCCTATCTAATTTTGGTTCTCACACCAGTTAGTTGGAAATATATAGATATCCCACTTTCGAAGCTCGAACATAAATACTGATGATGGCGCGCCATCATCAGAATCAGACCCGGGTGACTAGAGTGTGATCCTATATCCATCCCGTATATTTGAGGCTTCAATACACGCGGATTGGACGTATATTTAAATCTCCATATACTCGATAGTCCAAATCAATTTAAAATAAAATATTCAAATACGTATAATAAGGTTTAAATTTTCAAAACAAAATTTGTTTACATTTTTATTTTAAAAATAACACTATTCAGACTCGTTCTAGGATACTACTGATCCTATCTCTAACGAGTCATTGTTATTGGATATTACTAATCCAATCCCTGATAAATTCTTTCGTTTGGTTCTAGTGTGTCATGATCTCTAGCTCTGTAAACCAAAGCTCTGATACCAAAATGAAACAATCCAAACTTCCCTGTAAAGGAAAGCCCAGATTGAGTTGAGAACACGACAAATTAGAACACACACAGAAGAACATTCCATTGCTATTACAACAATTTACATCAGAGTACAAGAATATACAGAGTATGAACAAATAATATACATTTGATAAATATCATAGATTCACAAGTTATTATGCAGCGGAAAATAATACAAAACACAACTGAAAGAAATACACGGATACAGAGCGTTCCAAATATAACTCCAGCTGTAAACCAGGATCCTGTGAATATAATATCTGCAAAACCAAAACTACTAGCTGCCTGTGTGGAAAATAGGGGCACCCAGAGTTTAGGTTAAAACAATAAACTCCAGGTCAGTCATGTGACTAGTGTGAGAACTAAAACTGTTATTTAAAACTGTATTTTAAAGTAGATTAAATTAAGGGACTATGTCGTATAACATGGAACGAGTTTCCACCTAAGAATACCAGTGCATAAAACAAATAACGCTGTGCTTTTCGGAAAAATGAAGCTATTATATGACCCAGGTCCCATCACACAATGCAACGCAAGCCGGAGCATAGAGTTATCCCTTATAATAGCCAAACATGCTTGGTACATTTAAAACAAATAATTTGATACTATTATAAGTGTATAGTGTATAAAACAACTTCAAATATAAATGTATCAATCATAGACGACATGGGTACCATATATCATGTCGCCATAGTAGTTCTACAATTAAAACCGAAATGTCATGTATTAGAAGTTGGATTTCCATCTATAAACAAAGGCAAAGGGATCATCCTATACAAATTCGAGACAATCTAGCTTACCATGTCTTAGGAACAGTCAAAGCTGCAAATGGATCGTCAGGGCCGGTCTACATTTTAAGTGGATTAAAAAATCACTGAAAATGCGTTTCCACGCCCTATGGGGCGAAATGGTCAGTATGTCGACCATATAATCCAACGGTCCAATCGTGATCGTTATAACCGAGTCGCTTCGCTATCCATCATCCACATAAGTAAAAATGTCTAGGCTCCACACCGTGACACCTCTCCTAGCTAGAAGGAAACGCATGCCCTCCTAGAAGTCCCTCCCGTTTCTGGTTCACATCGGGTTGTGAGGCTCGCGAATTAACGCTATACTCAAAGCTATGCTATATTAAAGCCGTGCTTTGATCATCAACCACGAGACCCTTCTTTTCAACAGAAGCCTTGATCATTTGCATCTTAACATTCCACACAGGAAATTCACACGCCATGCGACTGATGTCCATCGATATATAACCTTTGAGCTCGTACGTCTCAGAGAAGGGTGTTAAGCGAGAAAATAAATTCTCCGCCACCAAACAGATATATATTTAATAGAGATCAATCAACACAGAATAAAATCCAATGTCAGACACACATCCATTTACAAGTTCATTCTGGATCTGAACGTAACCGGAGGCACCTTATTCCTCGTCCCATATGTCCAATACAGGAGAGAGGTCCTCGCATATCCGGTCGATCTCCAAGTACGTCTGGACGATCACCACTTATTACCTCCTCTTGGGTGTACATCCCAATCAAGACATCAGTAATCATCCAAATGACGTGAAGACCTCTGGTCTTCAACCTCGGTCTTCATCATCGACATATCATAAAATCAGTTATTCAGAATGGGATAAACCTGGTCTTTCTGAATAACTCGTGTATCTTATAAACAAGTGCTATAAAAACACAACATACGCCTCATTCCAATTCTGAATATTCTTTTATTTAAATATTCATATCCTTTGGGAAAGGTTCCCATTAATTTCATCAAAGATAAATTCTTTAAATTTATTCTTTAATCTTCCATTGGATATCAATTCAAACCAAATTAAGGTTTATCCAAACTAGTCGGGATTAGCGAACCTTACCGAAGTAATCATTTATTATATTTCCCAATCCCAACCTATTCATCCCATGAAGCAAAACTGGTAATACTTCATGTCTAACACCACAGTGTTATTGGTAAAATTAATTACCATTTCACGTTTAAATCTAATTAAAGATTTAAATATCGCTTGGAGCAAAACCAGTGATATTCCATTCTCGATCATTTCCAAATTTGATCATTTAAATTATCAATTCACATTTCAATCTAATTAAAGATTCACTTAAACTCTAATTCAGTTTTAATCCCAAAAATAATTACATAATGATTATTCAAAGTTAAGAAATTAATCTTATATGTAACTGGGTTAAAGAACTAATGTCATTTAAAACACGGTTCACGATAAACCCAAAATCTCATTCCATTAATTATGGAATCTTCACGAAAAATAGATCAGTATATATAATTGATATAAACTTCCGTATCCAACCAATAATATACATGGAATAATGACAAATCCTTCTAAATTCCATATATAGTAACAGTCTTCCTCCACAGAAGTTCACTTCGATTATTACCAAATCGAATTCCATTCCATTCCAGTTTAATTATTAAATTGGAAAACTTTTCTCTGAAAAATTCCCCTAAATCTTAGTTAAAAGATTTATAAATTCTAAATCATATTTCATTGTTAATCGGGTTAAAGAACGAATGTCATTAAAAACACAGTTCACGATAAACTCGATTCACATTCCATTTTATTCCAATTACTAAATGTAACTGGAAAACTCTAATAATCTTAATTACAAGATTTGTTCTTTTCAAACGATGTTTAAGTACAGTGTTACTGAAAACACCAGTCACGACAAACCCAAAATCCAATTCTTTTATTCAATTCCAATTAAATATTAATTAATTGGAAAACTTCACTAAATCATAATTAAAAGATTTATTCTTTCCTTAACAGGGTTTAAGAACACTTTTAATGTAGACACCATTCATGACAAACCCAAAATCCAATTTGATATTAAATACAAGGCTCTGAAAAGAAATTATATCGGCTTATCTTCAATATCAAATTCTGAAACGAACAAATATCGTATTGGAAATAACGATATAAAACATATCTTCCAAATTTCCATAACAATATCCGTATAATCACGAAATCCAATATCGAAATATTCCGAAGATGATTTCCATTCAAATCCATTCTAATTCATATATTGGAAATTTTGGTTATATTAAAACCCATTCTCAATCCAACTTATTTATTTAAAAATAATTGGATTATAATTCTAGTTAATAACTAGTTCATTTAATTAAAAATATATTTTTATCTTTACAAATGTGGAATTTTTCATTCCAATTCTTTTCAAATCATTTATTATGATTTTACACAAATTATCAATATTTTAAATAATTTTATCAAGGCCCGTACAGTAGATTTCCATAAATGGTCATCAAACTGCACTTACAGCGACCTTTTCCAAATTTGATTTGGACATAATTTCAAATCCAACTGTTAGATTTTTAATCTCTTATATTCGTTGGAAAGCTCTTTTCGATACGAACGCAAAAGTTCTGGTTTTAGGAGAATCCGACGGTCGGATCACCCTTAATGTCAATTCGAAGTCAATGGTAGAAATTCGCGAACGGTCGCAGTGCGACGCGTTCTATTCAGACCATTAAATATAAGTAATATATATATTATATATATTTCGTCGGTTTCCAATTAAAACATATTTTATAAATCGTTTTAAATTCGTTTTAAAAACGATTTCAACTTCATATTCAATTTAAATCAAAATTGAATATTCCATACCATTAATATATAAATGATAATATTTTCAAAATATCAGATTTTGAAATCACTTCCTTTTCGATATTCATTATAAAAATGAATAAAATCAATATAAATATCGTCTGCGTCAAAATGGTGCAAATCTAATCAACCTGGCTTCATATATTTAAATATTTTCGTGTCCATCCAAAATCGGACATCAAAATCATATTTTGATTTTTTTTGAATATTATTTTAAAATATTCATTATTTTAAAAAATTCATTATTTTAAAATATTCGTTCTTTATGAATTGGAATCAGGCGCAGTCAATTACCATATAATTTTATTTATATGGATTTCATACACACATGTACACAACAATAATCAAACACAGTCAACCATCGTCCAGAATGCCTTACATAACTGCATAAGCGTTAAATATAAATAATTAACACTTACAATAGTTTGTCAACCTATCGATTGACATACACATAATCAATTGGGATTAGTGTATGTCAATATCATCCCAATACCCGTGTGGGGTTTCAACCAACAAATATTGAATATTATTTGTGCAGTTGGGTGATGTGTAAAATTATCTTCCCAATCTATATCAGTCAAATGAGTGTACATAAACAAATCGTCCGATTTGTAAATGAATATTTATTTTCATTCATATACTCGTCAAAAATTATATTTTTAACGATAAAATATCTATTTCAACACATGAATATTTTATACAATTCATTTATACAATAAAAATGATATTTTGTTGTTCTAACATTTTTAGAAAATTTCAGCAGCGTAACGGCGCGGTACTAGAACCGGAATAAGGTCTAGCTTTATCCCTTGCCTAATAATAGCTCGTGCCATACACAAACAAAATTTAATCAATTCTATTCACATCCCAAACCACATTCAAACAAATAAATCAATCAAAACAAACAACCAAACATCCATGGTTTCAATCAAAGGTGTCGGGTGCTTCTAAGCACCGTCTGCATCCTAGTATATATATTTAATTAGAAAATAAAATTAGAGTGAGAAGTTCTCACCATTGGGATCCACTCCTCCATTCTTTAGCAGACAATTGTTTGGATTTATTTTCAATGCGTTGTGTCCTTCACCGTGCTTCCAATGCAGTCTGTTCCACGTAGTTTGCATTAAAAATCACACTTTTATATCGCTACTATACGTATAAAAATCATATTTTTAATTCGCTACATATATAAAAATCATATTTTTAATTTGCTACTTCATATGAAAAAAATCATATTTTTATCTCGCTACACATATAAAAATCATATTTTTTTTCCTTTTTAAAAATCCTATCTTTTCATTTTTTTTAAATCCTATCTTTTCATAAATAAAACTCATATTTTTATACTATGAAAAATCCAATCTTTATATAAATCAAAATCATATTTTTCAAATCAAAGAATTCATATTTCCCTAAACAAAGAAATCATATTTTTAAACAAACAAAATTATATTTTAAAAAAAAAATTCATATTTTTACTTGACCAAAAATCATATTTTCATATAACTAAAATTCATATTTTTATATGCTATCTATATAAAAATTGATTTTATAAATACTAATTACATATTAAAAAAACTGGTTTATAAATGCTAATTATATATTAAAAAAACTGATTTTAAAAATGCTAATTTAAAAATGCTAATTATATATATATATAATCTAATTTTATAAATGCTAATTTTATATTAAAAAAATTGGTTTTATAAATGCTAATTATGTATTATAAAAACTAGATTTATAAATGCTAATTATATATTAAATACATAATTTCCTTAATCACTCTCATTTACACTAATTACCATGCAACTGATTTGGGCTGCACAATTTCTGATCCAAAGGCCGATGTTGCTTCCGTTTCTCATTCGTATCCTTTGGTGAACTTGGCAAAACCCATTATTCAAAACAAACATCCTCACGCCGCTCCGCCTACCATCACCTTGACGGCCATCGCCACTCACCATCCAACTCTACTCAGCGCCGCCTTCCTACACGACCCACCTCGGCTAACTCGAGTTCATCTCCTCGCTAGAAAATGCCCTTGAACGGCAGCGTTTTAAACCGGAGATTCTCCCAAATCTTGGAGTCAGAAATCATCACGTCCGTATAGAATAATAGAGCAAATAAATCTCTTTAATCTTTGTTTAATTTCATCTATTACTTCGGTTTAATTAGAGAGCGAATTGGGAATTTGTTTCTGAAAATTTTGGTCATTCAAACGATGGGGGTGACGGCTTGAACAAGGGTTGACCATATTAGAAGAGAAAGGAGGGTTTTGACCCCTATATATTGTATATATTTTAATTCCAAATTTACTTGTCTATCCATTCGAACTCCAAATCGAGCTAAACGACTATCGCCCCTAGCTAAATACCCCCTTCTGAACAGAATGGAATATGTTTCGTAACCCAGTTCGGATGTTGCGATGTTTTTATTCTTTAAATTAAAATATAAATCAATATATATTGAATTTAAACGTACATTTTAATTTACTAGAGCCACATACTGACTCCAAAAATTCCATAAAAATAAATCTAGCTATGTTTTGACGATACGGTTCTAACAAAACTAATTTTGTCAAATTTGAAAACCATTTGAAAAATTGTCATTTTCCAGTCGATTAAATTCAAAATAAAATTACCAACCACGTTTAAATTCACCATGCTCAAACATTGATTCCAAAAATAATGGAAATTGGAATCTAGCAATAATTTGACATTCCGGATCTAACAAAAGTGGTTTCGTCGAAATTGAAGGTCGTTTGCAAGATGGCTATTTTTAAGGGCTATATATTATATAAAATTCCATAGTGACTATTTTGAATTTTCAGCTGGACATAACTATTTATCCCCGTTATGAAATCTGGATTTTTCACATTCGTTAGAAAGATAATTTCAAATAGATTCAAATATTTTTGGTTTTACTGAAATCTGATTTATATTGAATCCTGTACATTCATATGGAATTTGAAATCGAATTTTAAAACTGGCGCGCCATTTCAGGCTCGTTATATAATTAAAATAAATTTATTCGTTCTAACTTCATTTAAAATAAATTTTTCGTCATAATTATTTAAAATAATTCATTTTAAATATTCAAAATCTATTAAAATTGCAAAAATAAAAATTTTAAATTGGTTTTGATTTTCCAGGTTGTTACAATCTCCCCCACTTAAATTTTTTTGTCCTTGAAAAGGAACAGAGCTGGAAGTTGTTTAACTAACCAACTCAACTTTCATTTTTGCGTTCATTCTTCAACTTTTTTATTTCTAAGAATTTTTAGTTTTTTAAAAATTTGGATAACACCCTAAATTTTCGAAAAATTTCGCCATAACCTCCTTTGTATAGGGAGACATTTAAAACTGCAACTAGCCATGCAGGGCCCTCATCATCCAAAATGAAAAATAAAAAGCCAAACAGCTGGCCAGTCGGCTCATAAAATCATCTAAACCCAAGAAAATAGTAAACACAAACCTATTTGTCGGGCATACAATTTTATTCCTCTTCTCTAGCCTCCTTGCTATGACATGTCCAATGTATATGCATGTATATGCATGCAACTGCAATCAATTTTCAATTCAGTTCAATAATTTAATTCAATTTGTCTTAAGTTGTCTTACATTTTCCTATTGGTTTGATCATTCCAATATTTTAATTAGTTGAACTAATAATCAAACATCACAACCAGCAATCAATTGGTTAATTAAATTTTCAAATTCATAACTTTGATTTATATATTTATATATTCAAAATTATGTTTTTGATGCCAATTCACCACAATAACCCTATCTAATTTTGGTTCTCACACCAGTCAGTTGGAAATATATAGATATCCCACTTTCGAAGCTCGAACATAAATACTGATGATGGCGCGCCATCATCAGAATCAGATCCGGGCGATTAGAGTGTGATCCTATATCCATCCCGTATATTTGAGGCTTTAATACACGCGGATCAGACGTATATTAAAATCTCCATATACTCGATAGTCCAAATCAATTTAAAATAAAATATTCAAATACGTATAATAAGGTTTAAATTTTCAAAAAAAAAATTGTTTTCATTTTTATTTTAAAAATAACACTATTCACACTCGTTCTAGGATACTACTGATCCTATCTCTAACGAGTCATTGTTATTGGATATTACTAATCCAATCTCTGATAAATTCTTTCGTTTGGTTCTAGTGTGTCATGATCTCTAGCTCTGTAAACCAAAGCTCCGATACCAAAATGAAACAATCCAAACTTCCCTGTAAAGGAAAGCCCGGATTGAGTTGAGAACACGACAAATTAGAACACACACAAAGAACGTTCCATTGCTATTACAACAATTTACATCAGAGTACAAGAATATACAGAGTATGAACAAATAATATACATTTGATAAATATCAGAGATTCACAAGTTATTATTCAGCGGAAAATAATGCAAAACACAACTGAAAGAAATACACGGATACAGAGCGTTCCAAATATAACTCCAGTTGTAAACCAGGATCCTGTGAATATAATATCTGCAAAACCAAAACTACTAGCTGCCCGTGTGGACAATAGGGGCAACCAGAGTTTAGGTTAAAACAATAAACTCCAGGTCAGTCATGTGACTAGTGTGAGAACTAAAACTATTATTTAAAACTTTATTTTAAAGTAGAGTAAATCAAGGGACCACGCCGTATAACACAGAACGCGTTTCCTCCCAAGAATACCAGTGCATAAAACAAGCAATGCAATGCTCTTTGGAAAAATGAAGCTATTATAAGACCCATGTCCCATCACACAATTCAACGCAAGCCGGAGGATAGGGTTTTCCCTTATAATAGCCAAACATGCTTGGTACGATTAAATCAAATCATTTGATACTATTATAAGTGTATAGTGTATGAAACAACTTCAAATATAAATGTATCAATCATAAACGGCATGGGTACCATATATCATGTCGCCATACTAGTTCTACAATTAAAACCGAAATGTCACGTATTGGAAGTTGGATTTCCATCTGTGAACCAAGGCAAAGGGATCATCATGTGCAAATTCGAGACAATCTAGCCTACCATGTCTCAGGATAGACGCAATTGCACCTGGATCGTTAGGGTCGGTCCACATTTTAAGTGGATTAAAAAATCCTTGAACATGTGTTTCCCCGCCCTATGGAGCGAAATGGTTAGTATGTCGACCATATAATCTATCGGTCCCGTAGTGATTGATATAATCGAGGCACCTCGCTATCCACCATCCACATAAGTAGAAATGTCTGGGCTCCATACCATGACACCACTCCTAGCTAGAAGGAAACGCGGGCCCTCCCTGAAGTCCCTCCCGTTTCTGGTTCATGCTGGGATGTGAGACTCGCGAATTAACGTTATAATCAAAGCTATGCTATATTAAAACCGTGCTTTGATAATCGACCATAAGAACCTGCTTTTCAACAGAAGCCTTAATCATTTGCATCTCAGCATGCCACACAGGCAATTCATGCCATGCGACTGATGTTTATCGACATATAACCTCCGAGCTTGTAAGTCTCAGAGAAGGGTGTTAAGAAAAAGAATAAATTTTCCGCCACCAAACTGATATATATTTAATAGAGATCAATCAACATAGAATAAAATCCAATGTCAGACGCACATACATTTACAATTTCGTTCTGGGTCTAAACGAAACCGGAGGCACCTTATTCCTCCTCGGGACATGTCCAATAAAGGAGAGAGATCCTCGAATATCCGTTCGATCTCCAAGTGCATCTGGACGATCACCACTTATTACCTCGTCTTGGGTGTACAGCCCGATCAAGACATCAGTAATCATCCAAACGATGTGAAGACCTCTGGTCTTCAACCACCGTCTTCATCGTCAACATATCGTCGAATCAGTTATCCAGAACGGGATAAACCCGGTCTTTGTGAATAACTCACGTATCTTATATATAAGTGCTATAAAAACACAACATACGCCTCATTCTAATTCTAAATATTTTTTTATTTAAATATTCATATCCTTTGGGAAAGGTTCTCATTAATTTCATCAAAAATAAATTCTTTAAATTTATTCTTTAATCTTCCATTGGATATCAATCCAAACCAAATTAAGGTTTATCCAAACTAGTCGGGATTAACGAACCTTACCGAAGTAATCATTTATTATATTTCCCAATCCCAACCTATTCATCCCATGAAGCAAACTAGTAATACTTCATATCTAACACCACAATATTATTGGTAAAATTAATTACCATTTCACGTTCAAATCTAGTTAAAGATTTAACTATCGCTTGGAGCAAAACTGGTGATACTCCATTCTCGATCATTTCCAAAATTGATAATTTAAATTATCAATTCACATTTCAATCTAATTAAAGATTCACTAAAACTCTAATTCAGTTTTAATCCCAAAAATAATTACTTAGTGATTATTCAAAGTTAAGAAATTAATCTTATCTTTAACTGGGTTAAAGAACTAATGTCATTTAAAACACAGTTCACGGTAAATCCAAAATCTCATTCCATTAATTATGGAATCTTCACGGAAAATAGATCAATATATATAATCGATATAAACTTATGTATCCAACCAATAGTATAATTGGAATAACGGCAGAGCATTTTGAATTCCATATATAGTAAAAGTCTTCCTCCATAGAAGTTCACTTCGATTACTACCAAATCGAATTCCATTCCATCCCAATTTAATTATTAAATTGGAAAACTTTTCTTTGGAAAATTTCCCTAAATATTAATTAAAAGATTTATAAATTGCAAATAAAATTTCACTGTTAATCGGGTTAAAGAACGAATGTCGTTAAAAACACAGTTCACGATAAACCTGATCCACATTCCATTTTATTCCAATTACTAAATGTAACTGGAAAACTCTAATAATCTTAATTAAAAGATTTGTTCTTTTCAAACGGGGTTTAAGAACAGTGTTACTGAAAACACTATTCACAACAAACCCAAAATCCAATTCTTTTATTCATACCCAGATAAATATTAATCAATTGGAAAACTTCACTAAATCTTAATTAAAAGATTTATTCTTTCCTCAACTGGGTTTAAGAACAGTGTTAATGAAACAACAAGGAATTTCGCTCGATCCGAATCAGTCGCTAAACCGATCTAGACCGTTCGAAACGCCTGATTGTTTTGAGAACACGACAAATTAGAACGCAGACGGAAGAACATTTCATTGTATATTACAACAATTTCATAAGAATACAAGAATATACATAGTATGAATAAATATTATACAACAGAAAAATATCGGAGATTACAATAAATTACATAGCAGCGAAAAATAATACAATACACGACTGAAGGAGATATACTGATACAAAGCTTTCCAGATATCATTCCAGCTGTAAACCAGGATCCTGTGAATATAAATCTGCAAAACCAAAACTACTAGCTGCCCGTTTCAAAATAAAGGCACCCAAAGTTTAGGTTAAAACAATAAACTCCAGGTCAGTTATGGGACTGGTGTGAGAACTAAAACAGTTATTTAAAACTTTACTTTAAATCAGATATATCAAGGGACCACGCCGTATAACAGGGAACGGGTTTCCTCCTAAGAATACCAGTGCATATAACAAAACAGCGAAATGCTTTTTGGAAAAATGAAGCTATTATAAGACCCAGGTCCTATCACACAATGCAACGCAAGCCGGGGGATAAGGTTTTCCCTTATAATAGCCAAACATGCTTAGTACGTTTAAAACAAATCGTTTGATACTATAATAAGTGCATAGTGTATAAAACAACTTCAAATCATAAGTATCAATCATAGACGGCATGGGTACCATATATCATGTCGCCATACTAGTTCTACAATTAAAAACGCAAAATCGTGTATTTGGAAATTGGATTTCCATCTATGAACCGAGGCAAAAGATAGTCCTCAACCGATTCGAGACGATCTAGCCCGAGCCTCAGGTCAGAGCTCGAGTGACCTTTGGAGCGACAGGGCCGGTCCACCGATGTGGATTAAAATGCCTGAACACTGCGTTTCCCCGCCCTTTGGGGCGTAAATGAGCCAACGAATGGCTCCATCGGACCCGGATCGTCCGATCTAACCAAGGCGCCTCGCAACAGCAAGCCTTGATCATTTGCCACTTAGGCATGCCACACAGGCAATTCATTCCATGCGATGGATATCCACCAATATATAACCCCTGAGCTCGTACGTCTCAGAGAAGGGCGTTGAGCAAGAGAATAAATTCTCCGCCGCCAAACAAATATATATTTAATAGAAATCAATCACATAGACTGAAATCCAATGTCAGACACACAATCCATTTACAAGTTCGTTCTGGGTCTGAACGAAACCGGAGGCACCTTGTACCCCGCATATCCATCGATCTCCAAGTACGTCTGGACGATCACCAACTGTTTCCCTCCTCTTGGGTGTACAGCCCAATCAAGATCATCAGTAATTATCCAAACGACGTGATGACCTCCGGTCTTCAACCACCGTCTTCACCTTCGACTTATCGTCGTATCAGTTATTCAGAATGGGATAAACCCTGTCTTCTCGAATAACTCGCGTATATAATAAACAAGTGTTACACAAACACAACATACGCCTCATTCCAATTCATCAGTCACTAACCGTAAATTAACAAGAGAATAATTCCGCAAATATTAACCCCGAAGGCCGAAACCAACATCAGATCAATACCTAGGAAACCGTTCTACTTAGCTAACCTACAGTTAGTTTCTAAATTTCACATTCTTAGGGAAAGGTTCCCATTAATTTTATCAAAGATAAATTCTTTAAAATTTATTCTTTAATCTTCCTTTGAATATCACTTCAAACTAGTCGGGATTAACGAACTTTACCGAAGTAATCATTTGTTTTAATTTCCTAACCCCAACCTATTCATCCCATGAAGTAAAACTAGTTATACTTCATATCTAACACCAAGGTGTTATCGGTAAATTCAATTACCATTTCACGTTCAAATCTAATTAAAGATTTAACTATCGCCTGGAGCAAAACTGGTGATACTCCATTCTTGATCTTTTCAATCTAATTAAAGATTCATTAAAACTCGACTTAGTTTTAATCTTTGACTGGATTAAAGAATCAGTGTTGTTTAAATAACAGTTCACGATAAACCCAAAATCACATCACATTTCAATCA
This sequence comes from Allium sativum, assembly GCA_030737875.1. NCBI lineage: Eukaryota > Viridiplantae > Streptophyta > Magnoliopsida > Asparagales > Amaryllidaceae > Allium > Allium sativum. Next base: position 539,733,301 of record CM060926.1, read on the forward strand.
GTCCCTAACCGTAAATTAGCAAGTGAGCAATTCCCTAAGTATTAACCCCGAAGGCCGAAACCAACATCAGATCAATACCCCAGAAACCATTCAACTTAACTAATCTCCAGTTAGTTTCTGATTTTCTTAACTCCTTTGGGTCTAAGAATAGTATTATTGAAGATACCGTTCCCGACGACTCAAAATCACATTCTATTAATTATCGGGTTAAAGAACAAGTGTTATATAAAACACTGTTCACGATAAACCCAAAAATCAATACCAATTCAATTCCAATTAAATATTATTTAATTGGTACACTTCATTAAATCTAAATAAAAAGATTTATTCTTTTTCTCAACTGGGTTCAAGAACTGGGTTCAAGAACAGGGTTAATGAAGACACCATTCACGACAAACCCAAATCACATTTGATATTAAATACAAGGCTCTGAATAGAAAATATATCGGCTTATATTCAATATCAAATTCTATGACCAACAAATATAGTATTGGAAATAACGATATAAATATATCTTTCAAATTTCCATAACAATATCTGTATCATCACGAAATCCAACATCGAAATAATCCAAAGACAATTTCGATTCAAATCCATTCCAATTCAATTATTGGAAATCCTAGTTACTTTTAAAACCCTTTTTAAATTCAATTTATTTATTTAAAAATAAATAGAATTATAATTCTAGTTCAAAACTAGTTCATTTCGATAAAAATCTATTTTTATCTTTTCAAATATGGAGTTTTTCATCACAATTTTTCCTAAATCATTTCTTAAGAATTTACACAAATTATTGACATTTTTAATAATTTTATCAAGGCCCGTACAGTCGATGTCCATCAACGGCCATCGAACTGCACTTACAGCGACCTTTTCCAAATTTGATTTGGACATAATTCCAAATCCAACTATTAGATTTCTAATTTCGAATATTCATTGGAAAGCTCTTTTCGATACGAACCCAACGGTTCCGGTTTCAGGAGAATCCGATGGTCGGATCTCCCGCAATATTCATTTGAAGTCAATGGTCGAACTTCACGAACTACCGCAGCGCGTTCTATTCAGGCCATTATATTATATATAATATATACTTCGTCGATTTCCTTTTAAAACGTAATTTAAAAATCGTTTTAAAATCGTTTTCAAAACGATTTCAACTTCCTTTTCAAATTCAAATCAAAATTGAATTTTCCAATATAAATTCGTCTTAAATTCATTTCAAATCGATTTCAATTTGAATCGATTTCAATTCAATTTCAATTCGTTTAAATTCAATTCAAAACGATTTCATTTCTATTTCAATCTAATTCGAATTTCAATTCTATTCGAATTTCAAATCATTTCAATTTATTTCAAATTTCAAATCAATTCAATTTAATTCAAATTTCAGATCTATTCAGTTTAATTCGAATTTCATTTCAATTTAATTCGAATTTCAATTCCTTTCAAAATATCAGAATTTGAAATCACTTTCGATATTCATTGTAAAATGAATAAAATCGATATAAATATCGTTCACGTAAAAATGGCGTCAATCTAATCAACACGGCTTCATATATTTCTATTTTCAAATATTCTATTTCAAATATTTCTTTTTCAAATATTTCTATTCGAATATTTCTTTTCAAATATTTTATTTCAAATATTTCTATTTCAAAACTGGAATGAGGCCCAATCAATTACCATATAATGTTAATTATATGGATTTTCTACAACACATGTATATATCAACAACGACAAATAATCAACCAGCATCCAAAGTGCATTCTACATTGTATAACCATCAAATATAAATATTCAACGCTTATAACAGTCTGTCAATCAATCAATCGACATACAACTAAACAATCAGATTATTGTACGTCAAATATCATCCCAATACCCGTGTGGGGTTTTCAAACAATCAAACACATATTTTATTTGTGCAGTTGGGCGATGTGTAAAATTTATCGTCCCAATCAATATCAGTCAAATTTGTGTATATAAACAAATCGTCTGATTTGTTTATTTTTATTTATTTTCATATACACGTTAAAAATTCTATTTTTAACTGTAAAATATTTTAACTATATAAATATTTTATTTCATTTAACATCACAGCACACAATCAACTACACATCAAAATCCAACAAACAAGCATACAATCCGTCCATGGTCTGTGGACGACGGGTGTCGGGTGCTACTAAACACCGTCTGCATCCTAGTATATATATTTTAACTAGAAAATTAAATAAAAGGTGAGAAGTTCTCACAGAGGGTTCCACTCCGCCGTGCTTTGCTTTTGAACTGCTGAACATCTGGATTTGCTTGAAGTTCCAATGCAGTTCTTTTCACGCTGTTCAAATAAAAATTATATTTTTATCGCTTTATTTCAATAAATAAAAATCTATTTTTATTTCTATTTCATATATATTTTACAACGCTTTTATTCTATATAAATTATATTTTTATATTTTTACTTCATATATAAAAGATCGAATTTTCATTTCAACATATATATAATAAAAATAAGATTTTTATTTCGCTACAAATATAAAGATAATATTTTTATATCCTCTATAATATAAAAATCCTATTTTTATTAATAAAAATCATATCTTTGCGTGTTTTCTTTAAAAATCATACCGTTATATTAAGAAAGATGTAATATTTTATTTTAAGGAAAATCTAATCCTTTACCTCCTAAAAATTATGTCTTTCCACTAATAAATTTTATAACTTTCCTAAGATAAAAATTATAACTTTACTAACATAAAAATTGCTAACTTTATACACATAAAAATGCTAATTTTATATAGGAATTAAAATTAGAAGACTCACAATTTTCCTAGGGCTTTAACCGAGAGAGAGGACTCGTCAGATCGATCGAAGAAGGCAGGGGGTGTTTTGCAAAACTGAAGATTACTAAAAATTTGGTTTGTTTGTGGAAGGGAGGGTGCTGGAGGGCGCGCAGGTCAAGGGGAAGGTGCGGGTGGTGGGTCAGGTGGCGGGGGAAGGCGCGGCTTGGTGCAGGCGTCGGCTGTGCTTCGCGGTGGAGGTTGAACGCGACGGTGGGGAGGGTCTTCACGCCGGAGAGAGGGAAGGAGGGAGAGGGAGGTGCGATGGCGGGTGAGGCTGGCCTAGACGGCGGCGCGGTGGGTGGCGCACGCCCTAGAGGAGGCGATTTAGGGATGGACGATTTTGGGGTAGAGGGATGTCGGGTTTGGTTCTGAGAGGGAGAGGAGGAGAGGTTTTTATAATATATATATATATATATTTATATTTATATTTAATTACTTTTAAATTCTATATGGTTGACTTTTCATACGAATCTCAAATCGAACCCAACGACTATCGCCCCTAGGGTAATACCCTCATTCCGAACACAATGGGATATGTCACGAAGGCCAGTTCGTTCGTTTCGATAGGTTTTCATTCAAATTAAAGTATAAATCTGTATACATTCAATTTGAATGCACATTTTAAATTACCGGGGCCACATACAGACTCAGAAAATTCTAGAAAAATTGTTTCTAGCTTCGTATTGCCGATACAGTCCTAACAAAACTAATTTCATCGAATTTTGAGACCATTTGAAAAATGGCCATTTTCCAGTCGATTAAAATCCACTAAAACTGGTCAAACACTTTTTCCTTTGCCACGCTCACATATTGAATCAAAAAATTATGAATTTTGAAACCTAGCAATAACTTTACATCCCGGATCCAACAAAAGTGGTTTCGTCGAAATCCGAGGTCGTTTGCAAAATTTGCATTTTCAAGGGCCAGAATTCCATAGCGACTATTCTAAAATTTCAACTGGTCATAACTTTTTATCCCCGCTATGAAATTTCGATTTTTCGGATTCGTTGGAAAGATATTCTCTATTAGATTCAAATATTTTGGTTTCACTAAAATCCGGTTTATTTTGCACCCAGTACATTCATTTGAATTTTGAAATCGAATTATCGAACTACCGCGCCATTTTCAATTCCTTTTATAATTTAAAATAAATATTTATATTCTAATGACGATTTATATTAATATATACTTTTGAATTCCATTCAAAATAAATTTCTCGTCGTTATCATTTAAAATAATTCATTTTAAATATTCAAAATTCATCGAAATTGCCAAAATAAAATTTTTAAATTGGCCCAGATTTCCGGGTTATTACAATCTCCCCCACTTAAAACTTTTCGTCCCCGAAAAGGAAAGTTGTTTAACAAATCAACTCAACTTTCGTTATTTTCATTATGGCTTAAATTCTTTAACTTTTCAGTTTCTAAGAACTTTTCATATTTCTCAAAAATTTGGCTAACACCCTAAATTTCCGAAAAATTTCGCCATAATCTCCCCTGCACCGGGAGCACCGGGAAAATCCCGAAATTGCCATACAGGCCTTCTGATCTCAAAAAGAAAAAGAAAAAGCCAAGCGGCTAGCCAATCGGCTCATAAAATCATCATCACCCAAACAAAACAGTAAATTATAGTAAACATGTACCTATTTGTCGGGCAAACAATTTTATTCTTCTGCTCTAGCCTCTTTGTTATGACCTGTTCAATGTATATACATGTATATGCATGCAAATGCGAGAAATTTTCAATACAATTCACTATTTGATCCATTTGGCTAAAGGTTCAAAATTTTAATTAATCAAACAGTAATCAAACAACACAATCAGCAATCTATTAGTTGGTTATCATTTCAAATGCATAACTTTGATATATAGTCAAAAAATCAGATTTTTGATGCCAAATCATAACAATAAGCCCTATCTAGTTTCGGTTCTCACACCAGTCAATTGGAAATAAATAGAAATCTCACTTTCGAAACTCGAAAATAAATACTGGCGATGGTGCCCCGTTACCAGAATTATCCCCGGGCACTAGAGTGCGATTCTATAACTATCCAATATATTAAAACTTCGAATACACGTTTGCAAGACATATATGCAAAATCTTTATATATTGGATTGTCCATATCAATTTAAAATAAATAATCAAATACGAATAATTGATTTAAATTTTCAAAACAAAATTTGGTTTCATTTTAAAAATATACTCTTCACCCTCGTTCTAGGATACTACTGATCCCATCTCTAACGAGTCATTCCCATTGGATATTACTAAACCAATTTCTGATGAATTCTTTCGTTTGGTTCTAACGTGTCTTGTTCTCTGAGCTTTGTAAACCAAAGCTCTGATACCAAATGAAACAACAAGGAATTTCGCTCGATCCGAATCAGTCGCTAAACCGATCTAGACCGTTCGAAACGCCTGATTGTTTTGAGAACACGACAAATTAGAACGCAGACAGAAGAAAATTTCATTGTATATTACAATAATTCCATCAGAATACAAGAATATACAGAGTATGAATAAATATTATACTACAGAAAAATATCAGAGATTACAATAAATTACATAGCAGCGGAAAATAATACAATGCACAACTGAAGGAGATATACAGATATAAAGCTTTCCGGATATCATTCCAGCTGTAAACCAGGATCCTGTGAATATAAAACTGCAAAACCAAAACTACTAGCTGCCCATGTCAAAATAAGGGCACCCAGAGTTTAGGTTAAAACAATAAACTCCAGGTCAGTCATGGGACTGGAGTGAGAACTAAAACAGTTATTTAAAACTTTACTTTAAATCAGATATATCAAGGGACCACGCCGTATAACACGGAATGGGTTTCCTCCCAAGAATACCGGTGCATATAACAAAACAGCAAAATGTTTTTTGGAAAAATGAAGCTATTATAAGACCCAGGTCCTTTCACACAATGCAACGCAAGCCGGGGGATAGGGTTTTCCCTTATAATAGCCAAACATGCTTAGTACGTTTAAAACAAATCGTTTGATACTATAATAAGTGCATAGTGTATAAAACAACTTCAAATCATAAGTATCAATCATAGACGGCATGGGTACCATATATCATGTCGCCATACTAGTTCTACAATTAAAACCGCAAAATCGCGTATTTGGAAATTGGATTTTGTAACACCCCGTGAATTCTATAACTGTGAAATGCACAAATTTAAGTATAATTAATTTCAAATCAAAGAACTAAGGGAAACGGCATACGCCATTGCGTTCGTCTCGGAAAAATACGCGAAATAGAGTCCGAGTTTTCGAAAAACGGATATCGTATGAAGAAGATATGGATGAACGAAGTTGGGCGAAAATCCGGAAAACGAGTCAGAATGCACTGGCGCACTTGGGAAGTGCGCTAGAACAAAAATGCACTGGCGCACTTGGGAAGTGCGCTAGTACATTTTTGACCTAGCGCACCTGCCAAGTGCGCCCAGGTCAAAAATGACCTGCTGGCCAGGTCTGGTCTAGTCCTGGCTGGCCAGGTCTGTGTTTGGCCGATTTTCAGAAGCTTGCTTTGTCATTAGGGCTAGGTGGCAGGCTCTAATTGGTCTCTCTTTCGAATGAATGGCTACGATCAATCCAAGCAACATCGATGGTCCTAATCAGTTCATAAACTCTATAAAAATGACCCAAGACTCAACCTAATCTATTCATTCAAAAATAAGAACAAAGCCATCATGCTGCTGAGGAACGACTAGGAGTAGCCACCAATTTGGGAGAAGACTAGGAGGAAAATTCTAAAGCATAAAGCAACTTAAACAAATCAAATCAACAAGGAATCGCATCTTCAAATCCCTAAATTTGAGAATTCGCCACACAATTGTAAGTAGAGTATTATTTTGGTATGAACAAATAACTGTGTTGGTTTGTATACTTGATTTGTGGTGATAAAGTAATTCATATTTGTGCGTTACTATGATTCTTATCGATTTGGAATATTGTATACGTTTGGATATTCTCAAATTATGTTATTCATTATAAAAACTACATGTTTGTGGTAGTTTTATGCAAGTATACGTTTGGAATATTCGCAAAATATGTAATCCATGTTGAAGCTACATGTATGTAGTTGTTTAATTGAAACTCATGCAAGTTTGGGGTTTTGCTACTATGCCATCATAATGTGTATTTTTATACAAAAATCATTTTGTGAGTAATTGGAGCAAATTTGGGTTATTATAATCCATATGAAATTATGTTGAAAATTTGGCACCATGATCTATGTATTAAGCCATACTTTTGTACTAGAAAACCTCTTTGTGAACTTATGAACATGACTAGGCTATGATTGATATTTTGCATAATTGAAAACCATGTTAGGTCTATATTGTTAACAAGAATTATATGATGACATATGTGGTACATAGCTAGGTTAGATTCAAAATCCCATTTGCAAGTTTGCATGACTAAAGTAAAAATCATGATTTCATGTTAGAAATATCTATGCCATAAGTATATGTGTGCCATGGTTATGTGAATAGATTTAGAATCATGATTAAGTTGGATTAATTCTAGTTGAATTATACTTTTGTATTAGTCACAAAAGTAAGCACCTTTGTAAACATGTAGTAATCTTATAAACATGATTTGCTTATGTTTGACATTATGCCTAAATAAAATATAGGTTTATGTTGCAGTTAAGCCTATGTGTCAATTGTGATATTCTTAACTTAACTACAAGTTTACATGGTTTGATTCATGTCACTTATGCTTTATGACCAAAGTATATGTTACTACTATGCAAGTACACCAGTTTCTATTTTGTAGTTCCAACGTCACGTTGCAAGTTCATGCGTTCACATTCCCCTTCTTGTGTATGTAATTGTGCTTTAAGCCTCCCCTTTTTCACGTGGCTAAGTTGGGCTTAAAAAGGCTAAGCCCAACATATATATAATAAACGAGCGAATTAAACGGGGGTAAATAGCGTTGGGTCAAATTAAATTAATAAATGAAAATATAAAGTAAAGGGGCCCAAATTCAAGTATGGGTTGGGCCCATGATTGGTGTAACCTTTACACCATTGATTCTTAATGGGCCGCAAATATTTACATATAAGAAAAATAAAGAAGAAAGACAAAATATGTAAATGTAGAAAATACGATGTGTTTAGCCCGAGGTTGGATTGAGTTGTGATGTAAACCTGCCCGGAACCGCCCGGCTGTCCAGTAGTCACAGCAATACCTATCCAATGTGGGTGGTTAAACATGGAGCCCAATAAGGACCCGAGGTTAGATTGAGTTGTGGTGTAAGACTGCCCGGATCCAACCGGCAACAGGCAGCCACAACAATACCTGTCTAATGTGAGAGGTCAAGGCTTTAATAAGACAATTAAAGCTGAGTCAGGATTGTTAGGATTAAGTGGACTAAAGACTTAATCAAAATGGAACATGCTAAACTAAACAGACTGATTGGGGGTTAGGTTATAAAACACTTAACCAACTTAGCATGTTGGCTAGAAATAGAAAACCTAGTAGCGGGGGACCCTTTTCAGCAGTAACCCTATAAGGTGTATCATGATACCCTGAAACTAGGCAGGGTGGGCCACGATTACTGGGCTGATTGTAAGAGGTCAAATCGACGGCGGTGGTGTAGCAGTGTAGGTTCTAACGAGGTGCGGGCGTGCACACACTCCGGCGTAGAAAAATAAGGCACTGGGCACCAGTATCATACCTATGCATTCTAGGGTTGTGTCGGGCCGCCGCCATGGGACTTGATACACCCCATGGTGGGACCAGCATAGGTAACTACAACATCGGGGGCCGTAAGACACATGTAACTATGCGAGTAGGAGCCGATCATCATAGAATGCATCACTTCACCCTGATTATGGGGTGCCAGTTGGGAACTAGTTTATATGGGTTCAGAGATTAATATGGGGTACGATAGTATATTCGACCCTAGACAACTTAACCAAGTTTATAGTGCTTTCCCCATTTCTTGTTTATACTTATCATACCCAGTTATTTATTCATAGACAGAATAGTCCTAGACTTACTCAGGCTTTATGTCTGACTCCACTTTTCTTTCGTCTTCTTTTCTTCCGTTCCCCCCCCCCCCCAGGTCCACAGGGAGGGAACACTGCAGCTTGACCAGCCTTCATATCATATCCAGCTTGAAGAGGAAAAATGTATTGCTTGGACCCTTTCGTTTTGAACTATGGCTTTGGACAACCACTATGGGGCTTTTGTAGTTTATTTATGTTTTTTTTATGCTTCTTTAAATGATGTAATCAAGACAGATTATGAAAGTGTTATGTTATGTTTTTGGAAAGGATGTAAGACAATCATGGTAATGTTGTTGTAACACGTATTTGCTTTTATGAAATAAAAGTTGCTGTTTTTCTGCTGTTTACAAATATGTGTTCTTATATCTGTCTTGTATATCTGTGACTTATACTTATAAACCTCAACCAAAATTAGGGCATTCCCTTTGAGAGTGACCCTAACGGAGGTGGGGTGTTTCACTTGGTATCAGAGCATAGGTTTACCTGATAAGATAAAAAAGTTTTGGAAAATTTATTTTCAAAAAGGAAATTTAAAGAAGCATTTTTAAAAGATAAAATATTATTTTTCTTTAAAAGGCAAAGTCCCTCCAAAGCCATAGGTACTATATCTTATCCTTCGTTTTGAATCTATCCTTTTTGTTTCAGCATGTCCGAAGAACTTAACTTGCCAGAGGGTGTACCAATACCTGGTTGGTTTAGACGGTTCTTAGAAGCAAGGGCCACTCAGCCAGGTCCTACCATTCCTCCTCCCCCAGCTGCAGGAAATCATCCAGCTGCAGCAGCACCTTTTCCTTCACCTCCTCCACGGGGAAACACATTTGCTAAGATATGTAAAGATTTTAAAGCTATGGGAGGAAAGGATTTCCATGGAACTGAGTCCTTCGTGGCAGCTAGAAATTGGCTGAAAGAAACTGAGGACTTATTCATCATCTTTGAGGTAGAAGATAGACAGAAAGTGCAACTGGCAGTATGGCTACTAAAGAGCGAGGGTTCCTACTGGTGGGAAGTCACTAATGCAGAAAGACCAGTGGAGACATGGGAGGACTTTAGGGCAAGGTTTGAGACTAAATTTCTCTCAGATGCGGAAAGGAGTTTGCAGTTGGAAAAATTCTTATTTCTTAAGCAAGGGAACAAGACAGTCAGAGAGTATGTGAATCAGTTCGATGAGCTGGCTAGGTTTGGGCTGGACCTAGTCAACACCCCGCACAAGAAGGCTCTCCGTTTCGTCAAAGGGTTAAACGAGCCATTACACAGTTTGGCCATGACCCATATACCCATGGGGGCCACGTATGAAAGATTGGTGCAAATGGCATTGCTGAATGAGGAGGATAAGGGTAAGAAGGAGACAAAGGTAGAAAGCTCTCAAGGGAAGAAAGAGGGTTTGCAGCCTAAGAAGACGGACTTTAAGAAAGGCGGGAAAGGCAACAAAGAGAAGAGGAAGTGTAATTTCTGTGGCAAAGTGGGGCACTTAGTAAAGGACTGCCGGAAAAAGAAGGCCAAGGAGAATGTTGGGTGCTTTTCTTGCGGTGAGACAGGCCACAGGGCTAAGGACTGCCCAAAGAAACGAGGACAGGGGCAGAGGGCTGGATCCACCTCAGGGGCACAAGTTCATGTGCTAGAAGCGCCACCTTTGCAACAGCGAGGTATAAATACTTCTGTAGAAAGTGTAGTTTATCTTTATGATCACCCCGTTCGCACTTTATTTGATTCTGGCGCATCACACTCCTTTATCTCGTCTGCTTTAGTAGAATCTCTGCACCTAAAAACTAGTATGGTAGATGACCCCTTAATTGTTTCAAACCCAATTGGGGGCCCAGCTCATTTGTCTATGATCTGTTTGGGATTGAAAATTTCTATTCTAAGCGTAGAATTTCAATGTAGTGCCTTTGTTTTGGGCTTTTCGGGGTATGGTTTGATTTTGGGTATGGATTGGCTATCCAGTAATGGGGCCATCCTTGATTGTGAGAAAAGGGTTGTTAGGCTCCTAACCCAGCTCGGTAATACTTTGGAAATTTCTTGTAATCCCTCGTATGCGGTTATGCTTAGTTATCTTGAATCGCTAGATGCATCTGTTGAAAATTTGCAATCAGTTAGAGTGGTCCGGGAATATCCGGATGTCTTCGAAGAGGTGAAGGGCTTGCCTCCAAAGCGGGAAATAGACTTCCGCATATATCTTGTAGATAATGAAAAGCCCGTTGCGTTGCCCGTTAGACACATGGCTCCACGAGAAAGGAAAGAGCTCAGTAAACAGATTAAAGAGCTTCTAGAAAAGGGGTTCATTAGGAGGAGCATTTCAGAATGGGGCGCTCCAGTGGTGTTCGCTACAAAGGCGGATGGTTCACTCCGTCTATGTGTTGGCTATAGGGAGCTCAACAAGCTAACGAAAAAGAATAGGCACCCTCTCCCTAGAATTGACGATTTATTTGACCAGCTTGTGGGAGCGTCTGTTTTCTCCCAACTCGATTTAGCAACCGGTTTTCATCAGCTAAGGGTGGCTGAAGATAGCATCGATAAAACGGCATTCAGAACCCCAGACGGCTTCTTTGAATGGCTTGTCATGCCTTTTGGCTTGACAAACGCACCTGCTTACTTCGTGGACCTGATGAGTAGGGTATTCAGAGATTTCCTCAACAAGTTCGTAGTGGTCTTCGTAGATGATATCCTTATTTTCTCAAAGAGTGAAGAGGAACATGCTCAACACTTAAGGGCAATCATGGAAACTTTGCGAGTCCATCAACTAAAAGCCAAATTCTCCAAATGCCACTTTTGGAGAGAAGAGGTGAGGTTCCTTGGGCACATAGTATCCAAACAAGGGTTAGCAGTGGACCCTGCTAAGGTAGTGGCGGTACAAGATTGGAAGACACCAAGGAATGCGACTGAGGTCCGAAGTTTTCTAGGACTAGCAGGTTTCTATCGAAAGTTCATAAGGGATTTTGCGAAAATCTCAACTACGCTCACGAAATTAACCAAGAAGAATCTAGTGTTCAATTAGGACTTGGATTGCGAGTTTGCTTTCCAACGATTGAAAAGGGCTCTTACAACAGCCCCAGTTTTGACGCTGCCAGATGGGAGCAAGATGTTCACTGTTTATACGGATGCATGTGGGACAGGGCTAGGCGCCATCTTAATGCAAGAAGGAAGGGTAGTAGCTTATGGCGGGAGGCAGTTGAAGGTGCACGAAAAGAACTACCCGATCCACGATCTTGAGTTAGCCGCCATCGTCTTTGCACTCAAGTCTTGGCGACACTATCTCCTAGGTGAGAAGTTCGAACTTTACACTGACCATAAATCGTTGAAATATCTTTTATCGCAGAAAGATCTTAACTTGAGGCAACAGAGATGGATGGAGTTTCTTGCCTCGTACGATTTCGAAATCTCCTACACTCTGGGCAAAGGCAACGTAGTGGCAGACGCATTGAGCCGAAAGAAATTAACCCTAAGCCCGTTGTTTGTTGAAAGACAAAGCCTAGAGTTTATAACCAGCTTCGACTTTAGGCCTTCCTCCGATTTTGTACCAGGCTTGCTAGCATCTCTCGAAGTGCGCCCAACTTTAGTGGATTCAGTAGGGACAGCGCAACGCGAAGACCCTCAGCTTGTGGAAATAATTGATAGGCTAATTAGGGGTGAGACTTCAAGTCACCTCAACAGATATTCCATCGACGATAAAGGTTTGCTAAGACGAGACGGAAGACTGTGCGTCCCACAGACAAAAGATTTAATAAAGAAGGTTCTCGAGGAAGCACATCACTCCAAGATGACGATACACCCAGGCGGAGATAAAATGTACAAAGATATAAAAAGGACTTTCTTCTGGAACGGCATGAAAAAGGACGTGGCAGAATTCGTTTCTAAGTGTATGGTGTGCCAACAGGTTAAGGCGGAACAGAAAAAGCCTGGCGGACTGCTACATCCTCTGGAGGTCCCGCAGTGGAAGTGGGATAGCATCTCAATGGACTTCATCGATGGGCTGCCTAGGTCTAGGAGAGGCAACACTAGCATTTGGGTAATAGTGGATAGGCTTACTAAAAGCGCCCACTTTTTACCTGTTAAAAGTAAAAGAACTGCCTCATCCCTAGCATCACTTTACCTCAAAGAAATCGTTCGACTCCATGGAATACCATCCAGCATTGTTAGTGACCGAGACCCCATCTTCACCAGTGAGTTTTGGCGGAGTCTGCAAGAAGCAGTAGGAACGAAGTTATGCTTGAGCACAGCCTATCATCCCCAAACCGACGGCCAAACAGAAAGAGTGAACAGAGTTTTGGAGGACCTTTTAAGACTGTGCGTCCTTGACTTCGGAGGGACATGGGAAGACCACCTTCCTTTTGGTGGAATTCGCCTACAACAACAGTTATCAAGCAACCATCGGAATGGCGCCCTTCGAAGCTTTATATGGAAGACCGTGCCGATCGCCCACTTGCTGGTGGGAGTCTACTGATAAGCTCATACTTGGACCAGATATGATCCGAGAGACTTCAGAGAAAGTAGACCTAATACGAAGAAGGATGAAGACGGCCCAAGACAGACAAAAGTCCTACGCCGACAAGAGGAGAACCGACCTTGAATTTGAGGTTGGGGACAGAGTTTTTCTTAAGGTATCTCCGCTAAGGAACGTTGTTCGTTTTGGAACCACAGGAAAGCTAGCGCCAAGGTTCGTAGGGCCATTCCCTATCATCGAGAAAATTGGGAAAATGGCCTATAAATTAGAGCTACCCGAGAAACTGGCCGGAGTTCACAACGTTTTTCACGTTTCACATCTCCGAAAATGTCTACATGAGTCTGCTGAAGTGGTAGAGCCAAATATCCTAGAAGAAGCAGAGGTGGAACGCGAAGCAACCATAAGGAAAGTTCCAACCCGCATGTTAGGAACGGAAGTGAAAAAGCTACGCAACCGCGAAGTCAAACTCGTCAAAGTTCAGTGGAGCGACGCCGAGGGAGACGCGACTTGGGAAACTGAAGCTAGAATACGCACTGCCTACCCTTTTCTTTTCGAGGGTACATCCTTGATCTTTCTTTTTCCTTAAGTTGCGCTTTTATCTATCTTTTTAGGTATATTTCCTCGACCTTATCTTTTAGGTAGAAACCCTTTGGATGAAAACATGTAATTGAAACATGTTATGGATGATGGTTGCAAGTGGTTGCAAGTGATTGCTAGTGGTTGCTCGTGGTTGCATATACACACACAATCTAGGTTTTAGATCGGCTCAGTCACTTCATATTGCATATGCATATATGTTTGCATTCGTATATGGTTGAACTTTAATGTGTTGTCATATGGATGTTGCATTTGTATTGAATGATTGTGCACTCATGTAGAATCATGAATAGGAAAATTTGCATACATGATGGATTCATGGCACTTACATAATTCGCATTAAGGAGGTCAACTGAATCAGTAGACCGCCTGATTTTGCATTAGATAAGTTCAAGTACACACACACATTTCGCATATGATCATGAAGCATTAGAAGTCTTTTAAGGAAAATGGATGTTCGTGTTTGATGGGTGAGTAGATGGATGATTGGACGTTAGGATATGCATTCCTCCTAACTTGAAGATTTCGGGGACGAAATCCTTTTAAGTGGGGGAGAATGTAACACCCCGTGAATTCTATAACTGTGAAATGCACAAATTTAAGTATAATTAATTTCAAATCAAAGAACTAAGGGAAAAGGGATAGGCCATTGCGTTCGTCTTGGAAAAATACGCGAAATAGAGTCCGAGTTTTCGAAAAACGGATATCGTATGAAGAAGATATGGACGAACGAAGTTGGGCGAAAAACCGGAAAACGAGTCAGAATGCACTGGCGCACTTGGGAAGTGCGCCAGAACAAAAATGCACTGGCGCACTTGGGAAGTGTGCCAGTACATTTTTGACCTGGCGCACCTGCCAAGTGCGCCCAGGTCAAAAATGACCTGCTGGCCAGGTCTGGTCTAGTCCTGGCTGGCCAGGTCTGTGTTTGGCCGATTTTCAGAAGCTTGCTTTGTCATTAGGGCTAGGTGGCAGGCTCTAATTGGTCTCTCTTTCGAATGAATGGCTACGATCAATCCAAGCAACATCGATGGTCCTAATCAGTTCATAAACTCTATAAAAATGACCGTAGACTCAACCTAATCTATTCATTCAAAAATAGGAACAAAGCCATCATGCTGCTGAGGAACGACTAGGAGTAGCCACCAATTTGGGAGAAGACTAGGAGGAAAATTCTAAAGCATAAAGCAACTTAAACAAATCAAATCAACAAGGAATCGCATCTTCAAATCCCTAAATTTGAGAATTCGCCACACAATTGTAAGTAGAGTATTATTTTGGTATGAACAAATAACTGTGTTGGTTTGTATACTTGATTTGTGGTGATAAAGTAATTCATATTTGTGCGTTACTATGATTCTTATCGATTTGGAATATTGTATACATTTGGATATTCTCAAATTATGTTATTCATTATAAAAACTACATGTTTGCGGTAGTTTTATGCAAGTATACGTTTGGAATATTCGCAAATTATGTAATCCATGTTGAAGCTACATGTATGTAGTTATTTAATTGAAACTCATGCAAGTTTGGGATTTTGCTACTATGCCATCATAATGTGTATTTTTATACAAAAATCATTTTGTGAGTAATTGGAGCAAATTTGGGTTATTATAATCCATATGAAATTATGTTGAAAATTTGGCACCATGATCTATGTATTAAGCCATACTTTTGTACTAGAAAACCTCTTTGTGAACTTATGAACATGACTAGGCTATGATTGATATTTTGAATAATTGAAAACCATGTTAGGTCTATATTGTTAACAAGAATTATATGATGACATATGTGGTACATAGCTAGGTTAGATTCAAAATCCCATTTGCAAGTTTGCATGACTAAAGTAAAAATCATGATTTCATGTTAGAAATATCTATGCCATAAGTATATGTGTGCCATGGTTATGTGAATAGATTTAGAATCATGATTAAGTTGGATTAATTCTAGTTGAATTATACTTTTGTATTAGTCACAAAAGTAAGCACCTTTGTAAACATGTAGTAATCTTATAAACATGATTTGCTTATGTTTGACATTATGCCTAAATAAAATATAGGTTTATGTTGCAGTTAAGCCTATGTGTCAATTGTGATATTCTTAACTTAACTACAAGTTTACATGGTTTGATTCATGTCACTTATGCTTTATGACCAAAGTATATGTTACTACTATGCAAGTACACCAGTTTCTATTTTGTAGTTCCAACGTCACGTTGCAAGTTCATGCGTTCACATTCCCCTTCTTGTGTATGTAATCGTGCTTTAAGCCTCCCCTTTTTCACGTGGCTAAGTTGGGCTTAAAAAGGCTAAGCCCAACATATATATAATAAACGAGCGAATTAAACGAGGGTAAATAGCGTTGGGCCAAATTAATTAATAAATGAAAATATAAAGTAAAGGGGCCCAAATTCAAGTATGGGTTGGGCCCATGATTGGTGTAACCTTTACACCATTGATTCTTAATGGGCCGCAAATATTTACATATAAGAAAAATAAAGAAGAAAGACAAAATATGTAAATGTAGAAAATACGATGTGTTTAACCCGAGGTTGGATTGAGTTGTGATGTAAACCTGCCCGGAACCGCCCGGCTGTCCAGTAGTCACAGCAATACCTATCCAATGTGGGTGGTTAAACATGGAGCCCAATAAGGACCCGAGGTTAAACTGAGTTGTGGCGTAAGACTGCCCGGAACTAACCGGCAACAGGCAGCCACAACAATACCTGTCTAATGTGAGAGGTCAAGGCTTTAATAAGACAATTAAAGCTGAGTCAGGATTGTTAGGATTAAGTGGACTAAAGACTTAATCAAAATGGAACATGCTAAACTAAACAGACTGATTGGGGGTTAGGTTATAAAACACTTAACCAACTTAGCATGTTGGCTAGAAATAGAAAACCTAGTAGCGGGGGACCCTTTTCAGCAGTAACCCTATAAGGTGTATCATGATACCCTGAAACTAGGCAGGGTGGGGCACGATTACTGGGCTGATTGTAAGAGGTCAAATCGACGGCGGTGGTGTAGCAGTGTAGGTTCTAACGGGGTGCGGGCGTGCACACACTCCGGCGCAGAAAAATAAGGCACTGGGCACCAGTAGCATACCTATGCATTCTAGGGTTGTGTCGGGCCGCCGCCATGGGACTTGATACACCCCATGGTGGGACCAGCATAGGTAACTACAACATCGGGGGCCGTAAGACACATGTAACTATGCGAGTAGGAGCCGATCATCATAGAATGGATCACTTCACCCTGATTATGGGGTGCCAGTTGGGAACTAGTTTATATGGGTTCAGAGATTAATATGGGGTACGATAGTATATTCGACCCTAGACAACTTAACCAAGTTTATAGTGCTTTCCCCATTTCTTGTTTATACTTATCTTACCCAGTTATTTATTCATAGACAGAATAGTCCTAGACTTACTCAGGCTTTATGTCTGACTCTACTTTTATTTCGTCTTCTTTTCTTCCGTTCCCCCCCCCCCGGTCCATAGGGAGGGAACACTGCAGCTTGACCAGCCTTCATATCATATCCAGCTTGAAGAGGAAAAATGTATTGCTTGGACCCTTTCGTTTTGAACTATGGCTTTGGACAACCACTATGGGGCTTTTGTAGTTTATTTATGTTTTTTTTACGCTTTTTTAAATGATGTAATCAAGACAGATTATGAAAGTGTTATGTTATGTTTTTGGAAAGGATGTAAGACAATCATGGTAATGTTGTTGTAACACGTATTTGCTTTTATGAAATAAAAGTTGCTGTTTTTCTGCTGTTTACAAATATGTGTTCTTATATCTGTCTTGTATATCTGTGACTTATACTTATAAACCTCCACCAAAATTAGGGCATTCCCTTTGAGAGTGACCCTAACGGAGGTGGGGTGTTTCAGATTTCCATCTATGAACCGAGGCAAAAGATAGTCCTCAACCGATTCGAGACTCTCTAGCCCGAGCCTCAGGTCAGAGCTCGAGTGACCTTTGGAGCGACAGGGCCGGTCCACCGATGTGGATTAAAATGCCTGAACACTGCGTTTCCCCGCGGGACGTAAATGAGCCAACAAATGGCTCCATCGGACCTGGATCGTCCGATCTAACCGAGGCGCCTCGCAACAGCAACAACCACATAAGTAAAACTCGTCAGGGCGTGTAAAACCACTGACGCCACTTCTAACTAGAAAGAAACGCATGTCCTCCCCGAGGTCCGTCTCCCGTTTTTGGTTCATACCGGGTGTGAAACTCGCGAAGTAAACGTTACACAAAGCTACGCCACAAAGGCCGTGCTTTGATCATTAACCACAAGACTTTGCTTTTCAACAGAAGCCTTGATCATTTGCCACTTAGGCATGCCACACAGGCAATTCATTCCATGCGATGGATATCCACCAATATATAACCCCTGAGCTTATACGTCTCAGAGAAGGGCATTGAGCAAGAGAATAAATTCTCCGCCGCCAAACAGATATATATTTAATAGAAATCAATCACACAGACTGAAATCCAATGTCAGACACACAATCCATTTACAAGTTCGTTCTGGGTCTGAACGAAACCGGAGGCACCTAGTACCCCGCATATCCATCGATCTCCAAGTACGTCTGGACGATCACCAACTGTTTCCCTCCTCTTGGGTGTACAAACCAATCAAGATCATCAGTAATTATCCAAACGACGTGAAGACCTCCGGTCTTCAACCACCGTCTTCACCTTCGACTTATCGTCGTATCAGTTATTCAGAATGGGATAAACCCGGTCTTCCCGAATAACTCGCGTATATAATAAACAAGTGTTACACAAACACAACATACGCCTTATTCCAATTCATCGGTCACTAACTGTAAATTAACAAGAGAATAATTCCCCAAATATTAACCCCGAAGGCCGAAACCAACATCAGATCAATACCCAGGAAACCATTCTACTTAGCTAACCTACAGTTTGTTTCTAAATTTCACATTCTTAGGGAAAGGTTCCCATTAATTTTATCAAAGATAAATTCTTTAAAATTTATTCTTTAATCTTCCTTTGAATATCACTTCAAACTAGTCGGGATTAACGAACCTTACCGAAGTAATCATTTGTTTTAATTTCCCAACCCCAACCTATTCATCCCATGAAGTAAAACTGGTTATACTTCATATCTAACACCAAGGTGTTATCGGTAAACTCAATTACCATTTCACGTTCAAATCTAATTAAAGATTTAACTATCGCCTGGAGCAAAACTGGTGATACTCCATTCTCGATCTTTTCAATCTAATTAAAGATACATGAAAACTCCACTTAGTTTTAATCTTTGACTGGGTTGAAGAATCAGTGTCGTTTAAAACACAATTCACGATAAACCCAAAATCACATCACATTTCAATCAGTCCCTAACCGTAAATTAGCAAGTGAGCAATTCCCTAAGTATTAACCCCGAAGGCCGAAACCAACATCAGATCAATACCTCAGAAACCATTCAACTTAACTAATCTCCAGTTAGTTTCTGATTTTCTTAACTCCTTTGGGTCTAAGAACAGTATTGTTGAAGATACCGTTCACGACGACTCCAAATCACATTCTATTAATTATCGGGTTAAAGAACAAGTGTTATATAAAACACTATTCACGATAAACCCAAAAATCAATACCAATTCAATTCCAATTAAATATTATTTAATTGGTACACTTCATTAAATCGAAATAAAAAGATTTAATCTTTTTCTCAACTGGGTTCAAGAACAGGGTTAATGAAGACACTATTCACGACAAACCCAAATCACATTTGATATTAAATACAAGGCTCTGAATAGAAAATATATCGGCTTATATTCAATATCAAATTCTACGACCAACAAATATCGTATTGGAAATAATGATATAAATATATCCTTCAAATTTCCATAACAATATCTGTATCATCACAAAATCCAACATCGAAATAATCCAAAGACAATTTCGATTCAAATCCATTCCAATTCAATTATTGGAAATCCTAGTTACTTTTAAAACCCTTTTCAAATTCAATTTATTTATTTAAAAATAAATAGAATTATAATTCTAGTTCAAAACTAGTTCATTTCGATAAAAATCTATTTTTATCTTTTCAAATATGGAGTTTTTCATCCCAATTTTTCCCAATCATTTCTTATGATTTTACACAAATTATTGATATTTTTAATAATTTTATCAAGGCCCGTACAGTCGATTTCCATCAACGGCCATCGAACTGCACTTACAGTGACCTTTTCCAAATTTGATTTGGACATAATTCCAAATCCAACCGTTAGATTTCTAATTTTGAATATTCATTGGAAAGCTCTTTTCGATACGAACCCAACGGTTCCGGTTTTAGGATAATCCGACGGTCGGATCTCCCGCAATATCCATTCGAAGTCAGTGGTCGAAATTCACGAACTACCGCAGCGCGGCGCGTTCCATTCAGGCCATTATATTATATATATAATATATACTTCATCGATTTCCTTTTAAAACGTAATTTATAAATCGTTTTAAATTCGTTTTCAACGATTTCAACTTCCTTTTCAAATTCAAATCAAAATTGAATTTTCCAATATAAATTCGTTTTAAATTCATTTCAAATCAATTTCAATTTGAATCGATTTCAATTCAATTTCAATTTGTTTAAATTCAATTCAAAATGATTTCATTTCTATTTCAATTTAATTCGAATTTCAATTCTATTCGAATTTCAATTCTATTCGAATTTCAAATCATTTCAATTTATTTCGAATTTCAAATCAATTCAATTTAATTCGAATTTCAGTTCTATTCAGTTTAATTCGGATTTCATTTCAATTCAGTTTAATTCGAATTTCAATTCCTTTCAAAATATCAGATTTTGAAATCACTTTTGATATTCATTGTAAAATGAATAAAATCGATATAAATATCATTCACGTAAAAATGGCGTCAATCTAATCAACACGGCCTCGTATATTTCTGTTTTCAAATATTCTATTTCAAATATTTCTTTTTTAAATATTTCTATTCAAATATATTTTTTTCAAATATTTTATTTCAAATATTTCTGTTTCAAAACTGGAATGAGGCCCAATCAATTACCATATAGTTTTAATTATATGGATTTTCTACAACACATGTATATATCAACAACGACAAATAATCAACCAGCATCCAAAGTGCATTCTACACTGTATAAGCATCAAATATAAATATTCAACGCTTATAACAGTCTGTCAATAAATCGATCGACATACAACTAAACAATCAGGATTAGTGTACGTCAAATATCATCCCAATACCCGTGTGGGGTTTTCAAACAATCAAACACAGATTTTATTTGTGTAGTTGGGCGATGTGTAAAATTCATCGTCCCAATCAATATCAGTCAAATGTGTGTATATAAACAAATCGTCTGATTTGTTTATTTTTATTTATTTTCATATACACGTTAAAAATTCTATTTTTAACTATAAAATATTTTAACTATATAAATATTTTATTTCATTTCACATCACAGCACACAATCAACTACACATCAAAATCCAACAAACAAGCATACAATCCGTCCATGGTCTGTGGATGACGGGTGTCGGGTGCTACTAAACACCGTCTGCATCCTAGTATATATTTTAACTAGAAAATTAAATAAAAGGTGAGAAGTTCTCACAGAGGGTTCCACTCCGCCGTGCTTTGCTTTTGAACTGCTGAACATCTGGATTTGCTTGAAGTTCCAATGCAGTTCTTTTCACGCTGTTCAAATAAAAATTATATTTTTATCGCTTTATTTCAATAAATAAAAATCTATTTTTATTTCTACTTCATATATAGTTTACAACGCTTTTATTCTATATAAATTGTATTTTTATATTTTTACTTCATATATAAAAGATCGAATTTTCATTTCAACATATATATAATAAAAATAAGATTTTTATTTCGCTACAAATATAAAGATAATATTTTTATATCCTCTATAATATAAAAATCCTATTTTTATTAATAAAAATCATAGCTTTGCGTGTTTTCTTTAAAAATCATACCGTTATATTAAGAAAGATCTAAACTTTTATTTTAAGGAAAATCTAATCCTTTACCTCCTAAAAATCATGTTTTTCCACCAATAAATTTTATAACTTTCCTAAGATAAAAATTATAACTTTACTAACATAAAAATTGCTAACTTAATACACATAAAAATGCTAATTTTATATAGGAATTAAAATTAGAAGACTCACAATTTTCCTAGGGCTTTAACCGAGAGAGAGGACTCATCAGATCGATCGAAGAAGGCAGGGGGCGTTTTGCAAAACTGAAGATTACTAAAAATTTGGTTTTTTTGTGGAAGGGAGGGTGCTGGAGGGCGCGCAGGTCAAGGGGGAGGTGCGGGTGGTGGGTCAGGTGGCGGGGAAAGGCGCGGCTAGGCGCAGGCGGCGGCTGTGCTTCACGGTGGAGGTTGAACGCGACGGTGGGGAGGGTCTTCACGCCGGAGAGAGGGAAGGAGGGAGAGGGAGGTGCGATGGCGGGTGAGGCTGGCCTAGACGGCGGCGTGGTGGGTGGCGCACGCCCCAGGGGAGGCGATTTTGGGCTGGACGATTTTGGGGTAGAGGGATGTCGGGTTTGGTTCTGAGAGGGAGAGGAGGAGGGCTTTTTATAATATATATATTTATATTTAATTACTTTTAAATTCTATATGTTTGACTTTTCATACGAATCTCAAATCGAGCCCAATGACTATCGCCCCTAGGGTAATACCCCCATTCCGGACACAATGGGATATGTCACGAAGGCCAGTTCGATCGTTTCGATAGGTTTTCATTCAAATTAAATTATAAATCTATATATTTTCAATTTGAACGCACATTTTAAATTACCGGGGCCACATACAGACTCAGAAAATTCAAGAAAAAATGTTTCTTGCTTCGTATTGCCGATACGGTCCTTACAAAACTAATTTCATTGAATTCTGAGACCGTTTGAAAAATGGCCATTTTCCAGTCGATTAAAATCCACTAAAACTGGTCAAACGCTTTTTCCTTTGCCACGCTCACATATTGAATCGAAGAATTACGAATTTTGAAACCTAGCAATAACTTTACATCCCGAATCCAACAAAAGTGGTTTCGTCAAAATCCGAGGTCGTTTGCAAAATTCCCATTTTCAAGGGCCAGAATTCCATAGCGACTATTCTGAAATTTCAACTGGACATAACTTTTTATCCCCGCTATGAAATTTCGATTTTTCGGATTCATTGGAAAGATATACTCTATTAGATTCAAATATTTTTGGTTTCACTAAAATACGGTTTATTTTGCACCCGGTACATTCATTTGAATTTTGAAATCGAACTATCGAACGACCGCGCCATTTTCAATTCCTTTTATAATTTAAAATAAATATTTATATTCTAACGATGATCTATATTAATATATACTTTTGAATTCCATTCAAAATAAATTGCTCATCGTTATTATTTAAAATAATTCATTTTAAATATTCAAAATTCATCGAAATTGCCAAAATAAAAATTTTAAATTGGCCAGATTTCTGGGTTATTATAGTTAATGAAGATACCATTCACGACAAACCCAAAATCCCATTTGAAATTAAATACAAGGCTCTGAATAGAAAGTATATCGGCTTATATTCAATATCAAATTCTGAAACCAACAAATATTATATTGGAAATAATGATATAAAATATATCTTCCAAATTTCTATAACAATATCCATATAATCACGAAATCCAATATCGAAATATTCCGAAGATGATTTCCATTCAAATCAATTCCAATTCATATATTGGAAATTTTGGTTATATTAAAACCCATTCTCAATCCAATTTATTTATTCAAAAATAATTGGATTATAATTCTAGTTAATAACTAGTTCATTTCAATCAAAAATATTTTTTTCTTTACGAACGTGGAATTTTTCATTCCAATTGTTTCAAAATCATTTATTATGATTTTACATAAATTATCAATATTTGTAATAATTTGATTTGCCAACTGTTAGATTTCAAATCTCTTATATTCGTTAAAAAGCACTTTTTGATACGAACCCAACTGTTCCAATTTTAGGAGAATCCGACGGTCGGATCTCCTGTAATGTCAATTCGATGTCAATGGTCGAAATTCGTAAATGGTCCTGACATGACGCGTTTTATTCAGGCCATTAAATATATATATAATATATATATATATATATATATATATTATATATTTTGTCGATTTCCATTTAAAACGTATTTTATAAATCGTTTTAAAAACGATTTAAACTTCATTTTCAGTTTTAAATCAGAATTGAATATTCCATATCATTAATATATAAATGATAATATTTCCAAAATATCAAATTTTTAAATCATTTCCTCTTCGATATTCATTATAAAAATGAATAAAATTGATATAAATATCGCCTACGTCAAAATGGCGCAAATCTAATCAACATGGCTTCATAGATTTAAATATTTTCATGTTCATCCAAAATCGGACATCAAAATCAAATTTTGATTCTTTTCTGTATATTATTTTAAAATATTCATTGTTTTAAAACATTCATTATTTTAAAATATTCGTTATTTTAAAATATTCGTTAATTTAAAATATTCGTTCTTTCCTAATAGGAATCAGACACAGTCAATTACCATACAATTTTATGTATATGGATTTCATACACATATGTACACAACAATAATCAAACACAGTAAACCATCATCTAGAGTGCCTTACACAACTGCATAAGCGTTAAATATAAATAATTAATGCTTACAACAGTTTGTCAACATATAGATTGGCATACAAATAAACAATTGGGATTAGTGTATGTCAAATATCATCTCAGTACCCATGTGGAGTTTCAACCAATAAAATATTGAATATTATTTGTGCAGTTGGGCGATATGTAAAATTATCGTCCCAATTAATATCAGTAAAATGAGAGTACATAAACAAATCGTCATATTTGTAAATGAATATTTATTTTCATTCATATACTCGATATATATTATATTTTTAACGATAAAATATTTATTTCAACACATGAATATTTTATGCAGTTCATTTATATAATAAAAATGATATTTTTATTTTTCTAACATTTATAGAAAATTTCGGCAGCATAACAGCGTGAGGAATAAGGTCTAGCCTTATCCTTCGCGTAATAATGGCTCGCGGCATACACAAACCAAATTCAATCAATTCCATTCACATCCCAAACCACGTTCAAACAAATAAATCAATCAAAATAAACAACCAAACATCCATGGTTTCAATCATAGGTGTCGGGTGCTTCTAAGAAACATCTGCATCCTAGTATATATATTTAACCAGAAAATAAAATTAAAGTGAAAAGTTCACTCCTCCATTCTTTAGTGGACGATGGTTTAGATTTATTTCCAATGCGTTGTGTTTTCCTCCGTGCTTCGAAGGCAGTCTGTTCCACGTAGTTTGCATTAAAAATCACATTTTTATATCGCTACTATACATATAAAAATCATATTTTTAATTCGCTACATGTATAAAAATCATATTTTTAATTTGCTACTTTATATGAAAAAATCATATTTTTATCTCGCTACAAATATAAAAATCATTTTTTTTCCTTTTTAAAAATCCTATCTTTTCATTTTTTTTAAATCCTATATTTCCATAAATAAAATTCATATTTTAATACTATGAAAAATCCGATCTTAATATAAATCAAAATCATAATTTTCAAATCAAAGAATTCATATTTCCCTAAACAAAGAAACCATATTTTTAAACAAACAAAAATCGTATTTTTAAATAAACAAAAATCATACTTTTACTTGACTAAAAGTCATATTTTCATATAACTAAAATTCATATTTTTATATGCTGTCTATATAAAAACTGATTTTATAAATACTAATTATATATTGAAAAACTGGTTTTGTGATTGCTATTTATATATTAAAAAAACTGATTTTATAAATGCTAATTATATATATAAAAACTGATTTTATAAATACTAATTATATATTAAAAAACTGGTTTTATAAATGCTAATTAATATATTAAAAAAACTGGTTTTATAAATGCTAATTATATATTAAATACATAGTTTCCTTAATCACCCTCATTTACACTAATTACTATCCAACTGACTTGGGCCGCACAATTTCTGATCCAAAGGCCGATGTTGCTTCCCTCTCTCCTTTATATCCTTTGACGAACTTGGCAAAACCCATCGCTCAAAACAAATATCCTCACGTCGCTCCGCCTACTGTCATCTTGAGGGCCATCGCCACTCACCGTCCAACTCCCCTCAGCGTCGCCTTCCTACAAGACCCACCTCGGCTAACTCGATTTCATCTCCTCGCTAGAAAATGCCCTTGAACGACAGCATTTTAAACCAGAGGTTCTTCCAATTCTTGAAGCCAGAAATCATTCACGTCCGTATAGAATTATAGAGCAAAGAAATCTCTTTAATCTTTGTTTTAATTTCACCTATTAATTCGGTTTAATTAGAGAGGGATTAAGGGATTTGTTTTTGAAAATTTTGGTCGTTCAAACGATGGGGGTGACGGCTTGAACAAGGGTTGACCGTGTTAGAATAGAAAGGAGGGTTTTGACCCCTATATATTATATATATTTTAATTATTTTAATTCCAAATTTACTTGTCTATCCATTTGAACTCCAAATCGAGCCCAATGACTGTTTCCCCTAGCTAAATACTCCCTTTTCGAACACAATGGAATATG
The DNA here is from genome assembly GCA_030737875.1 of Allium sativum. Classification (NCBI taxonomy): domain Eukaryota; kingdom Viridiplantae; phylum Streptophyta; class Magnoliopsida; order Asparagales; family Amaryllidaceae; genus Allium; species Allium sativum. Next base: position 539,759,903 of record CM060926.1, read on the forward strand.
TTTCATAACCCAATTCGGCTGTTATGTGAGACGACCCCGAACCCCGTACTGACGGTGGCAAGGGTAATCTTTGGAATATAACACGTAAACAGATAATAGCAGAACGGAATTTAATAAATACACCATATAATGCACAATAGAATATACGGGATAAAAGTAATCATCAGAGTTACACAGTATACAGGATCATACTTAGTACAAATACAGTTCAACTATACATAAATGTCTATAGCGGAAACAAACATAATATGTACAACAGGAGCTGAACAGCATAAAAAGAGATAAATGATAGAATCCATCTTCAGCTCTAGCTATCCAGAGGAAGCCAGCTAAAACCTGAATACAAGGCTGCCCATGTAGAAAAAGGGGCACCCGAGTTTGAAAGTGAAACAAACTACGAGTCAGTCATGGGACTGGTATGAGAAATCTACTCAACACATTTAAAATATGGCTAATCACAGGACCACGCCACTTTTGTGGAATGTGTTTACTCCATCTGATTGCCAGTGCTTTAAAAACAAATAATTCTTTTAAACATCGCAATGCTTTTTATAAAAATGAAGCCATTATAAGACTTAGTTCCCATCACACAATGCAACGCAAATCGGAGGATAGAGTTTTTACCTTATAACGGCCAAAATATGCTTGATACGAATAAAACAAAAGTATTTGGTATTATTACTAGTGTTTATATGTTTCAAAAACATTTTCCAATCATAAGTATCAATCATAGACGACATTAATGCCCCATACCACTATGTTGCCATATATAGGTATACAATCTAAACCGCACAGTCACTATTTGGAAATTGGATTTACGTCATGAACCAAGGCAAAAGATAGTCCTTACCGAATTCGAGACTGCCTAGCCCGAGCCACAGGATCAGAACACATCAACCCTTTGGATCGTCAGGGCCGGTCCACCGATGTGGATTATTATGCCTGAACACTATGTTTCCCCGTGCTTTGGGGCGTAAATGAGCCAACGAATGACTCCATCGGTCCCGGATCGAACGATATAACCGAGGCGCCTCGCAACAACAACAACCACATAAGTCAAACTCGTTAGGGCATGTAAAACCACTGACGCCACTTCTAGCTAGGAAGAAACACGTACCCTCCCTGATGTCCTCTCCCGTTTCTGGTTCATACCGGGGTGTGAGGTTCGCGAATTCACGTTATACACAAAGCTACGCCACACAGGTGGGGCTTTGATCATCACCTCAAGACTTTGCTTTTCAACAGAAGCCCTGATCACTGCATCTTAGCATGCCACACAGGCAATTCACGCCATGTAACTGATGGCTATCAATCACATAGACTGAATTCCAATGTGAGACACACAGTCCATTTGCAAGTCCGTTCTGGGTCTGAACGAAACCGGAGGCACTATATACCTCACATACCCATCGATCTCCACGTACGTCTGGATGATCACTAATCATTATCCATATTTCGGGATGCCTCCCAATCAGGACATCAGTTACCATCCAAACGAGGTGAAGATTTATGGTCTTCAACCACCGTCTTCATCTTCGATTTCTTATCGTCGATTCAGTTATTCAGAATGGGATAAACCCGGTCTTTCTGAGCAACTCGCGTATATAATAAACACGTGCTACACAAACACTACATACGCATCATTTCAATTCATTAGTCACTAACCGTCAATCAGTAAGAGAATGATTTCCCAAATATTAACCCCGAAGGCCGAAACCAACATCAGATCAAAATCCAGGAAACCATTCGACTTAGCTAACCTTCAGTTAATTTCTAAATTTCACATCCATATCGTTTATAATAATTTATAATGATTTATTGCCATTTTTATTTATTTTAAAATAGCCAATTTATTCAAATGACGCTTCGGGCCATAACGCGGCCGTGGCGCTGTTTTTCTTTAGATTTAATTTACACATATCTGAAAATCTAACCGTTGGATCTTCACAAAATTTATATCATTAGAAAGATCTTTTCAAAACGAATCCAATAGTTCCAGTTTCAGGAAAATCCGACGGTCGAATCTCCCGGTATAATCGTTTGAAGTTTCGATTTCAAAATACGAACTGCAGCGTTGTTATTCGATTTAATTTAATTATATATATATATATATATATATATTCTATTCTGGCGATGTTTTTCTTCAGATTTGAATTAAACATTCTAGACAATCCAACCGTTGGATCTTTATAAAGTTGGTGTCGTTGGAAAGATATTTCCAAAGCGAACCAAACGGTTTCGGTTTTGGGAAAATCCGATGGACGGATCTCCCACACTAATCGTTTGAAATCACGATTTCAAAACATGAACTGCAGCTTCGTTATTCGATATATTTCAATTCTATATATATATATATATATATCGATTATTCGATTTCAAAACCATATTCTTTTCATACATTTGATAAAAATGATATTTTTATCCAACAAACATTCACACTTCACTATTTTTAACAACTCATGTGTACAGTAAAAATGTGATTTTTATTGTAAAACAATTCATTTCAAAACACAATTATTTTATATAGTTCATATAGGTAATAAAAATATGATTTTTATTATAAAACAATTTATTTCAAAACAAGATTATTTTATATAGTTCATATTGATGATAAAAATAGGATTTTATTATTAAACAATTTCTTTCAAAATACGAATACCATTCAACACATGAATTTCAATTCAACAAATGAATTTCGAATCAACACATTACGGTTATCTATAATTTGTATATATATAGTAAAAATGTGATTTTTATTATTAAAACAATTTATTTAAAACACGAATACCATTCAACACATGAATATGATTCAACGAATGAATTTCGATTCAACACATGAAGGTTATTCATTTCAACAGACGAATATAGTTTCAACACAGGAAAATAATTCTAACACATGAATATTATTCAAAATTTCGGCAGCATAACGACAGGGTAGTTAAAACCGGGACCGTCCCTAGTACGGCTCCTCGCTCTACCTTAAAGCCTCGCAGCTTTTGACAATGGGGAATCATGCATCTAGTTCGCACGCAGGCGGCATGTATATATTTTTTTCATTTCCACAAACTAATCCTATGTGGTTTCAACCAAATATTTCTCAACCACAAACGGGTATTTTTCAACCACAATCAATCAATTTCAACCACAAACAATTCTAATCAACCATTCGTAATCAATCAATTTTCACACCAATCACAGCCAATAAAAATCGTCCATGGTTTGTGGACGAGGGGCGTGTATATATATATATATATATATATATATATATATATATATATATATATAAACATTTCACTTCTATTTCAACACACATATATAATTTTTACAACGCGTATACAACTTATACATCAAACGTACAACTTATACAATGCTTATACATGAGGTGTACAACGCTTATATAACTCATACATCGACTATATAATTTATACATCGTCGTTTTCCATATCTTTTATAAATTAGAAATCTCACATTGGGTTCCACTCCACCAAAATAGCCGAAGGCTCAGAAAAATATGCAGTCTCTTCTAGAATGTAGAAGACATCCACACGAGTCCACTGTCTCTTGTTTCACTGAATTTCGTCAAGAAACGAAAAAGATATGATTTTTATAGTGAAATCAAAAACCGTAGCACTTTAAACTGCTATTAAATAGTTTCAGCCGTTACCTCACACGTTCGTTCATTACTAGGTTTGCACTTTTCTCGAAATCCGCGCAACTATATGACGATCGACCTATGCCACCTTTAAGGGCTAGGAGAGGCGCGCCTGCACCTCTGACGGCGGTGAACTCGGTGGCCAGAATCTGGCTCGGCGGCGCTTCGAACGGCGGATGTTCACAAGTCTGGATCTCCCTCTACACGCAACCAGAATTCACAAATTTAGCATGGATTTGAAGCTCGTTCTGAGATCTTCAAAAAGTTCCAATGGAGGGGGTAGTTTTGTTGAGAGATGGAAGAGAAAAGGAGGGGGGAAGAATCGAACTTCAGCCGCCTTCGTGTTCTAGGGTTACGGGGAGAAAGAAGGTGATTCTGACCAATGATTATTTTTTTTATTTATAAATTTTAAAATCTCTAAAATACCCTCTTCCTCACACGAACACCACTTCAAACCCAACGACTGTCGTCCCTAGCGTTTTACCCCCATTCCGAACACAATGAGATATGTTTCGTAGGCCCATTCGACTGTTTCAGTCAGTTTTCCTTCAAATTAAAATATAAAACATTCAATATTTGATTTGAATATACATTTCAATTTACCAGGGCCACAAACTGATTCGAAAAATTCCAAAAAAATAAATCTAGCTATATTTTGACGATACGGTCCCAACAAAACTAGTTTCGTCGAATTCTGAGACCGTTTGAAAAATGACCCATTTCTGGTCGATCCAATTTAATAGAAATCGACCAAACACATTTTCCTTTGCCACGCTCACATACTAACTTCAAAAATTATGAAATTTAAAACTTAGCAATAGTTTAACATCCCGGATCCAACAAAAGTGGTTTCGTCGAATTCCGAGGTCGTTTGCAAAATGGCCATTTACACGGGCTGTATAAACTCCATAGCGACCTTTCAGAAAATTCATTTGGCCATAACTTTTGCATCCCGCTATTAAACTTCAATTTTTTAGATTCATTAGAAAGGTATTCACTAACAGATTTAAATATTTATGGTTTCACTCAAACCCGTTTTGTTTTGCACCCGGTACAGTTAGTCGAAGTTTGAATTCAAATTTTGAAACTACCGCGCCATTTCAAGCCTTGTTCATAATTCAAAGTAATTATATTTATTTTCAACTTCGATTCAAACTTACTTTTCATCATTATTATTTAAAATATTTATTTTAAATATTTAAAATCCACTAAAATAGCCAATTTAAAATTTTTAAATTGGTTCAGATTTTCCGGGTCGTTACATTATGATCTGTTTTTCTTTAAATTAAAATATAAATCAATATATATTGAATTTAAACGTACATTTCAATTTTTCGGAGCCACATACTAACTCCAAAAATTCCAGAAAAATAAATCTAGCTATGTTTTGACGATAAGGTTCTAACAAACCTAATTTCGTCGAATTCGGAGACCGTTTTGAAAAACGGTCATGTTCCAGTGGATTAAATTCAAGCTAAAATTACCAAACACATTTAAATTCACCACGCCCACACATTGATTCCAAAGAATATGGAAATTGGAATCTAGCAATAATTTGACATTCCGGATCCAACAAAAATGGTTTCGTCGAAAACGGAGGTTTTATGCAAAATGGCTATTTTTAAGGGCTATATATTATATAAAATTCCATAGTGACTATTCTGAATTTTCAACTGGACATAACTTTTTATTCCCGTTATGAAATCTGGATTTTTCACTGTTAGACCAAAAATTGGCTCTAACACCCAAACTATATATGAATTCAATGAAATAGAATTAAAAAAGCAGTAAAGAACACGCAATTTATAGTGGTTCGGCGTTAACGAGCCTACGTCCACTTTGTTTTCTTTGATTTAATGATTTGAATATGAATACAACAAGGATTCTCACTCAAACTCACAATTATAATTCATAAACTCACTCAAATCTCTTAAGAATGGGCTTTAAGAGATGACTTTGATCTGAATATGATTGTAGAATTTGGCTATGGAGGAAGTATGGACTGAGAATTTGCCAAAAGATCCTTTCTAATGCCTCTAGGTGGTGTATTTATAGGCGAAAAATCTCCTCGAAAAGGCTCCGGTTCGGAATTGCGTGGCATCCATCCCTTGAGAGTCGGGTTCGGAGGCTCTAAGATGGCTACAGCGCATTGATTGAGTAGGAGATCATGGAAGAAATGGTCAGATCTTGTCCGCGTCTTCAAGGGATATGTGCAGCAATGGCTACAGGTTCAAAGGAAAACAGGGGTTCGGATCGGGGCCTCCGATCCGGCCCGGTGAAGCAACTGGCTGTCCCTAGATGCCGCTGACGTACTCATCCGATCCGAACTGATGAGATTGCTTGCTTTCTTCTGATGTCGCTGAAGTGTTCCTCCGATCCGAACCGTTGAAGCCACCTGCTTTATGATGTTGCTGACGTGCTCTTCCGTTCCGAACCGATAAAGCCACTTGCTATCCTTTGGTATTGCTGGCGTATTGCCGATCCGACCCGATGTAATGAGGCTTCTGTTATATCTCTCTGATCCGATTCGATGTGGACTTTGCGTATTTGATCTTTATTCACCTCCTGCACTATCTTTCTCCGATCCGATCCGATCGGTGTCTTTCCCTCTATTTGTTCTTTGTGTAGCCTAGTTCACAAAGTAGGCTAACATTTTGGCCCCTCGAAGTACAGTCTTATTTAAGATAAAGTGTGCTTCGAAGCAATTCACAGAACATCCTCTGAATCAGAATTATCAAATGATCGCCTTCGGTTCAGATCCCGATCCAAACGGTTTTCTTCAGTAGCAGACTCGGATGGGCCTTTCAATACTGCTACGCCATAGACTAACAGGCCAGGGTTCTTTCATGGGCTCGACTTCAGGTCCGAACGGGTTGAGAAAAATTGGGAATACGAGTGGTCACTACAATTTCATGTAAGTACCCTCCTCGTCTCCTTCTTCCTCTTCCTTCTTTATTATTCTCTTCCAGCGAAACTCGCATCTAACCCTAGAATTTTAAAAACTCCGAAATTCTTCTCGTTTTAATCCCCAAATCCAATACATAGGTAGCTTTATAATCTTGAATCTCCTCTTTATAATTGCTTTTAACTTGAATTCGCGGTTTCCCTCGAACGATTCCAGCGATGTATTTGATGAACTTCGCCGCCATGACCGCCTCCACTCCGTCATCGTCGTTAATGGTGTTAAGTTTCTCTCAAGGAGATGGTGGAGGGGGCTAAAACCCTTTGTTGAGCGTTCGAATGCGTCAGTTCTTGATTTCAGTTAGGACTTTCAACGTAGGATCGAGCTTGACCCCAAAGAGGAGGAAAAAGGGAAAGGAGAAGTTCAGGGGGTCGGGTCGGGTAACAGGGCAGAGACGAGGAAAAAGGGAGAGAAGGAGTGAAGGGGATCGGTTCGGATGATAAGGCAGAAAGGAAAATGGGACTAAACTGACCGGATCGGATCATACTTGCAAGCCAAGAGAAGAACAGGCTTTACTTTACTGGACCGGATCAGAATGTGAAACAAAGGAGAGGAGACGCATGGCTGTTCAAGTCGATCCGGACCGTCCAAGTGTTCACCTCGGAACCGATCCGATTTTGGTCACTGGGCATCAGCTCTTGTCCCAGGCTAGCATAAGGCCTTCTTCCCGATCCGGCCCTAGTGTGTGCGTCCGAACCGAACCGAAAAACAGCTTAACATTGTACATAAGACCTTGCTTAGCTAGTTAAACCAATTCTTAATATAATCTTCAACTCAATGGACAGTTAGGATAGTGCCCTGCGAACATAAACGAATATCAAGGACTGTTTTGAACATCACTGCTTCCTTGGACCTTTATATTATGTTTCATGTATTTACTTTGCATCTCTGTCACACACACTTTAGCTCACATACACACACGGGGGACACAGACAACTTTACTCTAATCCTTGCCATTGTTTCTTCAATAGCCTAGCAATCATGGCCGAAAGACGTTCTTCTAGATTAGCAAAGAAGACGGAAATGGCAGAAGCTTCTGAGAAATATACTCTTGATGACATATCTTCTCCTTCAGACCCTGAATGGGATGACGTGGGCTCAGATTATGAAATAGGAAAGCATAACAACGAAACATCTTCGGACAGTGAAGTTTCTTTGGGCTATGAGGAGGAAGGAGAGATTGGAGATTACCGAGCTCCTGACGAATTTGAGTCTGCCATTATCTTGGAATCACCCATGGAATCTTTTGATTCAACGATCGATGATGATAGACTTGCTCGCATATGTCTAAAACACGGTATACTAAGAAGGGATACTCTGGTGTTGTCCAAAACTGACCGTCCTCACAGTCCTCCAGAAGGATTTATGGCAATCACCCGATTAATGTGCATGGTTGGAGCTATCCCACCATTTTCTCCTTTTGTTATCGACTTTCTAAGACAGATGCGGATTGCCCCCATGCATCTGCATCCCAACTCCTATGCTTACCTATATACCTTATATGTAGCATACTGCGAGATCTTAGGTACAGAGCTCACTTTCGACGATGTTCATTTCTTTTATAACTTCAAGCATCGGACTCGAGAAACTCCTTCTTTCTCTTACTTCGAATCAGTCCCAAAAAGGAAAATAATTTCAGCGCCATTCAGCAGTAAGGCCGACGATTACAAGCTGGAGTGGTTTTATATAAGGAAACAGTCGGAATGTGCTAGGAGATGGACAAAATCAAGTAAAGCATTGGTTTTCTAAACCTCAACTCTGAATGTTCACGCCAACACATTAATCCGTTTTCTTTTTGTTTGCAGTTGACAATCCAAAGCAAATATCGGGTCAAGTGTACTTTGATCGGATGCATCAGCTCCTCAATGGTGACCAAAAATTTCTAACTATCGATGAGGTCCTCAAGGATGAATACCTTCATCACCACGAGCTACTGTCCATTACCCGTAGCATAGGTCACGGGTCAGGTCCATATGTATATATCCCTCCGGTGGAAGTAATTCCAAAAATGGGCGAGAGCTTGAAAAGCCCCATCATACCACTTCGAACTTCACCTTCTCCATCTTCGACTCAAGACGATGAGCTGGCTAACATACCCGAAAAGCACCGAGAAGGGTACATCGCCCCTGGGGATGCTATCTCTCCTGAAAAATCATTATCTCCTAAAGAACAGCCAACAAACGCTTCCCAAGGAGATGCCCCTACTACTGATGATCCTACATTTCAGGGCTTGGGAGATCTCCCTCTACCTGACACTATTTACACTTCCGAGGATTTTGGAACAAATCCTTTAGTTTTTACTTCTTCAGAGGAGACTACTCCTATCAAGGCCAAAGAGCCCACTCGTACTGGCTTGGCTTCGGACTCTGGTTTGTCGGGGGGGGGGGGGGGGAACACCACTTAGGATGCACTTAACACAATAGCACCCCACTTCACAGCACTTACTTCTTATGAGAATACTGATTCTAAATTCCATATGTTTTGTTGCGCAGGTACAATGTCTCGCGCTCACTATGACATTAGGAAACTACGCCGTAGAATGACCAGACCCCCTTCTGATATTGAGCACGATCGCCGCGAAAGCCGGGGTAGAGAGGATAGAAGGCCTTATGACCCTTATCAGTCGCGGACCTCGCGCTCTTGCTCCCCCGTTCGGTTGGATCCAGAGCGATACAAAAGCTACTAAGGTCGTTGGGAAGAAGAGACATCGCAGTCAAAAGACCAAACCTCTTTTCAAGAAAAACGCAGTAGGGAAAGGAGCCCGCCGAAAGGTACAGACTCACGAGGCAAACATAAGGTTCCTGCTAAGCGGCCCAGGAAGGGTGAGGAAACCATTGTGCCCGCTCATCATAAAGATACTGAGCTATCATTCCCCGCACCTCCTCCATTGGACGCTGAAACTAAAGTTAAGCGAGCATACCTGGAGGAGCAGTTCCCCGAACACTATATTGAGAACCTAACTTTCTTACCTGCTCTTGAGCCTATTTCCTCGAGGTAGGCAGACGAGGCCAAAGCGAAAATTGACGCAGTCGAAAGACAATATTCAGAAATGTTCAAGTATTCGCGTAACCTTTCCAGAATCATCCGAACTATAATCACGGATACTAACTCAATGAAGAAGACTACAGAAGCCTGCACAAAGGCCTTGAAAAATTTGGGGAAAGACCTTGAGGATACACAGGCCCAACTTGCCATCGCTCAACGGGATGCTGCCAACTTCAAGCAGCAATTTGAAGAGCTACGAAAACGTTATCATGACTTGCTCGAGTCTCATAGTCAAGAGCGCTCGGAGCTGAAAAAGCAAGCAGAAGACGCTAAGTCGGATAACGCCAAAATGCAACTTGCTTACGCTGCTCTTGAGCGGGAAAAGGCCGAGTTAGCGAGGAAGAACGCTGAATTGGAAGAGAAGAATGCTGACTCAGCTTCCAAGTTGATGGAGGCTGAAAATAGGGCTGCCCTAGCGGAGGGTAATGTTGAAAGTGTTATTAAATCCACCGAAGAAACCCGCAAGCAGCAGTCAGAGGCCCAGGAGGACGTGCATGGTTTCGGCGAATTAATGATCGAATTTTTTGTGCATATATTTCGTCACCGGAATATCTCTTGGATTGAAGATTATCCGACTACCTTGGTTCACGTATGGAGCCAAATTGTTGAATGGGAGAAAGATGAACTCAAGGTAGATTCCATCGATGAAGACAAGCTCATGGAAAAATATCTAAGAGATGATGAGCTGGCACATCTAGCTGAGGGGCGTCGCCTCATCGCTGCTGCCATGGAGGAGGAAAGGAGGATGGCCAAACAAAAGCATATTTCCGAGGTTGGTTCTTCTTCTACTGCCATTGAAATTTCTGAAGTTGAGGGATACGATCCCGAAAACCCGGAGATCCCTCAGGCATCTCTTTTATCCTCCATTCCCGAGACGATATCAGAAACGACAATCACTGCAGCTGAGAGATCTTCGGAAGGTATTTCCACCTTTTCACCCCAATTCATCAAAGTTGTCTCCACTTTTCATCACATAATTGGGCAATCAATGAAGGACCCTTTATTTTCTCCTGAGTTGATAACTGTTGCTTCTCATTCTGTAGGTGTTGAACCGTCCGAGAAGACAGACGTGCCTCAGGGGACCACTGCTGGGACAGAACCCGCGGAGAAGGCTGAAGGAGAAAAGGATAAGGCCGATGCTTCTCAACAAGACGAGATGATAGCCGCCTTGAAAGATGATGGCGGTAACAAGGGGCATGAAGAAGACCCTGATGTGGTGGACCCCGAAAGCCTTAAGCCTCTTGCAGTGGTGGACCTTGGATCAAGGTTAGTCGTTAAGCTTTCAAATAGATCTATTACAGAAGAGCTTGCTAAAAAGTCTTCTCTTGATTCCAGCGTTCCTTCTCCTAGGAAAAAACCAGCTGACTCTAGCACTTCTCCTCCAGGGAAGAAAAAGTCGAAACGTGTTATGACCGAAGCTGTAAAGGAAGCTAAGGCTGTTGAGAAAGCTGCCAAAAAATCCAGGCCTGATCTGAAGCCCAAATGATAAAGTGCTTCGCCCTATTTTGGCATTTAGTTGGTTCACAATTGTTGTAGTGAGTGCGGCCCTCGCATCTTCTTTTTTGCTTGTTTTTCATGTACAAACTCACACGTTTGTAAATAAAAATAATTCATTTCCTGCAATGCATGTTAGTCGTTAGTACAGCACTTATGTAAAAATACAAATGCATGTCATACTAAAGTTATGTAATGGAATCATGGTAGAGGGGAATATGTGTGTACATGTATGCCCCCATTCAATCTTGAATAACTGAGGGAGAACTATTCAAGATTAAATTAAAAAGTCCAAATGTCCCCGATTCTCAGACGGGGATCATATTCCTTTCATCATTGATGCCTGTTCTTTCTGGCATCTTTATACTCTCCTGTCTCATATCCAGGTTAGAGTTTTCGTTGAGGCAGTCTCTCATCTGGGTGCACCTTCACGCCTTAGAGGACGTCGTCTTCCCGTCCTTTATACTCTCTCTCGATTCTTGAGAGTTAGAGTTAAGAATGTCGTCTTCCCATTCTTATATGTCTTATTGTACAAACAGTCGTTTGTTTGTTCCCGCATATAGGTCATCTTCAACTTTAGTTTAACATTTCGTGTTTCACAGTCACAATAGAATAATAGTTGAAGATATAAATAATGCAGGAAAGTAAATGACACATGATATTTTTGTAGTGGTTTGGCTAAGTCGTAGCCTACATCCACTTTATAATCTTTTGTTCACATAAACAGACTTTATAAGGCAAGTCGTGCCTTTTTACATAGCTTATGAAAACAAAAGAAATGACATTTCATATTTAGCTCAGATATCGTCGTAATTGATGAGCGTTCCAGGCTTTGGGAATCTCTTCACCGTCCATGGTCGTTAGCTTGAATGTTCCTGTATCAAGCTTCCGTTGGATGGCGTACGGTCCTTCCCATTTTGGACCCAACCGGGTTGAAGGCGGGAAGACTTACTTCAGTACTAAGTCTCCTGGTTCAAAGGTTTTGAGGCGAACCTTTTGGTCATAATAACGTGCCACCTATGTCGATGTCTTGAGGCACACAAGTCGGCTTCATCTCTTTTTTCTTTAATCATATCAAGAGACTCTAGGAGGAGCGTTTTATTCGTCATCGGGTCATAGTACGCGACTCGATGAGAAGGGACTTCCAATTCTACCGTGATCACCGCTTTAGATCCAAATGAAAGTGAATAGGGAGTATGGCCAGTAGTCGTCTTAACGGTCATCCTATATGCCCATAAGGCTAATGGCAACTCATCTACCCATTTGACTTTGTTCGTTTCAGCCGCTTCTTTAGAATTAATTTAATGACTTTATTTACGGCCTCGACCTGTCCATTTGACTGCGGATGAGCTACCGCAGTGTATCGCTTATCAATTTTGTATTTCTGGCAAAAGTTTCTGAACTCTATGCTGTCAAATTGCGTCCCATTATCAGTTATGATGGTCTTCGGTATCCCAAATTGACAAATAATATTTCTCACCACAAAACCGATCACTTTCCTTGCCGTGATGGTTGTTAGAGGTTCGGCTTCCACCCACTTCGTGAAGTAATCCACGGCAATGATCACATACTTGGCTCCTCCTCTGGCAATGGGTAGCACTCCAATAATGTCAATTCCCCACATGGAAAACGACCATGGACTTACCATTGACTTGAGCTAAGTCGGCGGCGCTCTGGGAACTTTGGCATATCTTTGACATCTATCGCAACGTCGTGAATAAGCAGCCGCATCTTTGTTCAGGTAGGCCAGAAATATCCATACCGTAACACTTTATTTGCCATGGTTTGGCCCCCAGTGTGATCTCCACACTCACCTTCATGCACCTCTTGTAGTACACGCTTGATGTCGTCGTGTGCGATACACCGTAGCAGGGGCATTGAAAACCCTTGACGATAAAGGACGTCGTCCTGTAAAACGTATCTTGTGGCCTTACATCTTACAGCTCGTCTTTCGCTCTTTTTCAATGGAAGAGTTCCAATTTAAAGAAAGTTCTTAATTGGTGTCTTCCAAGATTCTCTTTCTGGTTCAACTTCCGAGGCTAGCTCTACTTCCATCAGGTCGAAACTGGGTGAATCCAACACCTCTATCGGAACCATTTCGGATTCTTTAAGACTATCTAAACTTGCTAGCTTCGCCAATCGATCCGCTTTCTGATTTTCTGCTCTTGGAATGTGTGTTATGCTATAATGCTCCAAACCTTCCAACAACTCCTTTACTTTCTTGAGATAAGTGATGAGCCGAGGTCCCTTGGCAGTAAATTCTTCCCGAACTTGACATACCACTATTTTGGAGTCGCAATATATATCTAGTGTCTTCACTCCCAAATCTTTGGCTAGTTTCAGCCTGGCAATCAGGGCTTCATACTCAGAGTCATTATTGGTAGCAGCAAACTCTAACCGCAACGCATAGTAGATAGATCATCCTTCAGGAGTTATTAAAACAACTCCAGTGCCGGACTTTCTATCATTCTTGGCTCCGTCCGTATATAGTCTCCATGGACTAAGCTCTAATTCCTGATCCAAAGTAATTGTCTTGTCACCCACCGTTTCTTCTTCAGGAATTGTAAATTCAGCTATGAAGTCAGCCAAGGCATGCCCCCGTATTGATCTTCGCGGGTAAAAGTTCAAATCAAACTGGCTTAGCTCGATATTCCATTTGAGTAGCTGCCCTGATGCTTTAGGTTTCTGCAACACTTGTCTCAAAGGTTGGTCGGTATACACAACTATTTGGTGTGCCTGGAAATAATGGCGGAGTTTGTGGGAAGCAATCAGGAGGCTATAAGCAAGCTTCTCTATCTTTGGGTAGTTGCGTTCTGTAGCAGCTACTTTTTTGCTTACGTAATACACAGGTTTCTGGACTTTTTCCTCTTCACGTACTAGTTCTGCACTGACGGCGTAAGATGATACCGCCAAGTAGAAGAACAAATCCTCATGTTGTGTAACACCCCACCTCCGCCAGTGCCACTCTTGCAAGGACACTGACTTTGGAGGGGCGTTTAAATAAGGTAATCATGCATGCAGATATCACAAGACAGAATATATAAGTAAAAACAGAGTAAGTATAGCAGCGGATAAAAGCTGGCATATCAAAACCATAGGTTAAGTTACAACACAGTACTTAATTATTTTCCATAAACAAAGTCTAGAAGCATAAAACTTGTAACTGAAAAGGAAAACATGAAGTAGCTATCCCCAAGTAGAAAACCATAGCAAGCTCAAGTCCGAAGCATACATGAGCTATCCAAGAAAAGCAGCTAAGATCCAAGCTAAGTGCTGGTATTCCCGCCCTGTAAACCTAGGGGGGGGGGGAACGAAAGAAAAGAGGCGAAAGAAAACGGGTCAGTCAAAAGACTGGTAAGTCCGATCTACAATTGTACAACAACTAATAAAGTTAACAGTATATATAAACAAGGATGAGTCATAGGATGATAACTGGCATGGTAAGAAGTCAACAAGATAGATCAAATGTGGTACCGCATAAACAAGATTGAGGTTTGCACCAAGTGTACTAGTATCACAAGTTGTGTCAAGTGTAAACAAGAGGTGATACCCAGGCCCAAGTTTGGCCCAACATCATGAATGACCTAAATCAAGGTCCAACTAGCACGGTCTAGTCGATCGGCTCCCTACAGCCTAACTCGTCAAGTGTCGGTGTCATACGGCCCAACTACGAAGTGTAGCTAAACCGTGCTAGGTCCACCCTAGGGTGTATCAAGTCCTAGGGTGTCAACCCCTGACACAAACCAAGCACGCACAGTTTAAACCTACTGGTGCCCGTGCCTGCTTTTTCAACTCCGGACCATGTGCACGACCATGGCCCGCCTGAACCTACACCGGCGCACCTACACAGCCGTCGTTTTGGTCGCTTACATGTCATCCCAGTAATCGTGCCCCACCCTAGCCTAGTCCCTAGGGTATCATGATACATCCAAGAGGGTTACTGGTGCAAAGGACCACGTAACTAGGGTTTCCTTAATGGGTTAAACGTGGTTAACCCAACTCATCTAAGTACCAAGTTGGTTAAGTGTACCCAAGGTTCATGACTTAACCCTACCAACCCATCGTGTTTAATTGGTTAAGTATTCAAGCGGTCCATGACTTAACCCTACCATGTGGCATTAATTAATTTAATGCACCCAACCTCTCACATTAGACCTTGTTGTGGTTACTAGTTAGGTCGGGCGGGTCCGGGTAGGTTTACACCACAACTTAGTCTAACCTCGGATCTCACGTGCAACATGACCAACTACTCACATTGGGTCCTATTGCTTGTAGCCACTAGTTAAGCCGGTCGGTTCCGGGTAGGTTTATGCTGCAAGCTCAACCCAACCTCGAGTTGGCCATTCTCATGTTTTCTAAGTGTCATGTCCATCACATTACAAGTTTTCAAGCAATTGGATAGACCTAACTTAATAGGTAAATTCCCAATGGGTAGACCTAACTTAATAGGTAAATTCCCAAGCTTATGTTTTTATGTCTTTTAAGTTTACCCAATCCCAAATGCAATCCCATCGCTTACATATCGCAATAGCGCATAAAGGATAGAAAGAGGGAACTTGGCATAATCATGACATAGAGGGGTTGGAGCCACAAGTTAAACATGGTGGCATGAGACAAAGATGTGATCATAAACTTGCATATCATGTTATCAACTTGCAAAATATTCATAAGCATGCATAACATCATTTTAACTTGCATAGTGTTCATATGCATGCATAACATGGTTTCAACTTGCATAAGGTTCATATGCATGCATAACATGGTTTCAACTTGCATAAGGTTCATATGCATGCATAACATCAAACTTGGAAAATAGGTGGAACATGGCCATAGATAGCATGAGATAAGGGCTAGTAACATGCATATAACATTATATGCATGTTAATGCAAGGGTTATGAGAGTTTCAAAGTTGCATTATGCAACATTTCCAATCAAAGATCATATCTTTCTATGCATAAAGCCAAGGTAATGACTTTACTAACATGCATAGAGTAATCTTATGCATAAAATCATAAGATCAAAGCACATATCATGATTAACCCCAAACTCAAACTTGAAACATAACATATTAACTTCATAGTTAAAATACAAGAGTAGAAATAGGCTTACAATGCTATGAAGACTCAAATGAGTATAGCAAATGTAAGAAACCCCTTATGCAACTAATTAAAACCCCAAAATGCAAGCAAACTTGATCAAGACTCCTCCTTTATGATGCCAATAGAGAAACAAGACTTTAATGCAAGCTAAAGAGGATCATACAAGCCTAAATATACTTGTATGCATGGGAATCTCTTGAAAATTGATTTAGGAATTTATGAAGAGAGTGGAGGCCATGAGAGGATTGATTTTGCCATAGTTTAGTTGTAGGATAGATTAATGAGGATTTAGGGTAGGTTAGGGTCTTATTTATAGATTAGGCTAGTGATTTAGACCATAGGATTAAACCCTAGTTCTCATCTCAGCCCTCCAAATCGAATCTGGCCCTCTAGCTCAACACATTCTCAAGATGGTGCACCAGGCAGGACTGGGCGTCTGAGCCAAGTCGACAGCCAAGTCGACAGGGCTGTCGTCCTGGTCAGACCCAGTCGACTCCCAAGTCGACAGGGCTGTCGACTTGGGTACTGTGGCGGGAAGTTTCCCGCCTTGGCCCAACTGGCCCAATTTCCAAGCTTAGATTTGAATTTGAAAATCTGTTTTTATTTAGAAATTTTCTGAAAACTTTGTTGGGCCTTAATCGGGTCATACGGACTCCGATTTTCGAAAACTCGAACTCTATTTCGCATATTTTTCCGAGACGAACGCAATGGCATAGCCCGTTTCCCTTGATTCAGATTTTATTATTTAATTCTGCCTTGTTTTGTGTTATATCTTGTTATTAAAATACGGGTTATTACATTCTCCCCTCCTTAAAGGATTTCGTCCCCGAAATCTCTAAGTTTGGAAAAACGTGTCCTACCATCCATCATCCATCTACTCACCACATCATCCACGAGTAACCATTGTCCTTAACAATTTCTAAATGCTGTATGATCATATGCAAAGGTATGTGTATATGTACTTATCTAATGCGAAAATCAGGCGGTTACTGATTCAGTACACCTCCTTAATGCCAAGTATGCTAGTGAAATGCGTCCATATGTATGCAAATTCCTTGCCTAATTTTATAATTTCTACATGAGTGCACATAACATTCATCCATATGCAACATCCATGAGATAGCACAACAAGTTTCAGCCATGAATAAGTATAAGCACTCGTGTATATGCAATATGAAGGTGTTTGAGCCGATCTTAGTGCCTAATGTGTATCATGCATCCACGAGTATCCCCTTGCAAACACTTGCAACCACTTGCAACCATCAAGCATAACATGTTTCAAATACATGTTTCATCCAAGGGGTTTCTACCTAAGGTTCTCATGACGAAGTTACAAGATAAACAGGATAAACATGGATAGCAAAAGAAAGATATGCTAAAGAGGGAAAATAGGTCGAGAATGTACCCTCAAAAAGGAATGGATAAAGCCTAAACATCTTCTCCTCTGTCTCCTAAGTTGCATCCTCTTCGGATTCACTCCACTGAACCTTTACCAATTTGACCTCTCGATTCCTTAGCTTTCTGATCTCCGTTCCCAAGATACGAATCGGAGCTCTCCTCAAGGTTGCCTCTTTCTCTACTTCCACGTCTTCAAGAATGCTAGGTTCAACCACCTCAGCGGACTCATGTAGGCACTTTCGGAGATGCGAGACATGAAAGACATTATGCACTCCGGACAGCTTCTCGGGCAATTGCACTTTATAAGCCATCTTCCCAATTCTCTCTATGATAGGGAAGGGTCCTACGAATCTGGGTGCCAGCTTCCCAATTGCTCCGAAGCGAACCACATTACGCAAAGGAGAAACCTTCACGAAAACCATGTCTCCAACTTTGAACTCCAAATCTGTCCTTCGCTTATCAGCATAGGATTTCTGTCTATCTTGGGCCTCTTTCATCCGTCTTCTCACCAATTCAACTTTCTCAGATGTGTCTCGTATCATATCGGGCCCAAGTACAAGCTTATCTGTTGTCTCCCACCAACAAGATGGTGACCTACACGGCCTCCCATATAAAGCTTCAAATGGTGCCATCCCTATGCTAGCTTGATAGCTATTGTTGTAAGCAAACTCCACAAGAGGAAGGTGGTCTTCCCAAGTACCACCAAAATCAAGAACACAAAGCCTCAGAAGGTCTTCTAGCACTCTATTCACCCTTTCGGTTTGGCCATCCGTCTGTGGGTGATAAGCAGTACTTAGATTCAACCTCGTGCCCATAGCTTCTTGCAATCTATTCCAGAACTGACTTGTAAAGATTGGGTCACGATCACTGACTATACTAGAAGGGACTCCATGAAGTCTCACAATCTCACGAAGATATACAGACGCTAGCCAAGATGCGGTCCTTTTGCTCTTTACTGGGATAAAGTGAGCACTCTTCGTAAGTCGATCAACGATGACCCATATGCTCGAATTCCCTTTTCTTGATCTAGGAAATCCATCCACAAAGTCCATAGAGATGCTCTCCCACCTCCATTGCGGGACTTCCAATGGATGTAATAGCCCACCTGGTTTCTTCGACTCAGCTTTCACTTGTTGGCACACCATGCACTTTGAAACATAGTCTGCCACATCCTTCTTCATTCCAGGCCAAAAGAAAATGCGCTTCATATCCCTATACATCTTATCTCCACCAGGATGTATAGTCATCTTTGAGTGATGTGCTTCTTCGAGAACTTTATGCACCAAGTCTCCCACTTGTGGAACGCAGAGTCTTCCATCACGCCTTAGCCAACCCTTGTCATCAATAGTATATCTAGCGAGGTGACTAGACGTCTCACCACGAATCAACCTATCCATGATCTCCACTATCTGTGGGTCTTCCTTCTGCGAAGTCCCTACTTGATCAAGAAGTGTGGGTCTGAGTTCGAGAGATGCTAATGATCCTGTCATCGACTCAACTGCTGTCGTGAAATCAAAGGTTGCCAGGAACTCTAGGCTCTTCATCTCAACAAACAAGGGACTCAAAGCCAAACTTTTTCTGCTTAGTGCATCAGCCACAACATTACCCTTGCCAGGGGTATAAGCTATCTCGAAGTCATAAGATGCCAAGAATTCCATCCACCTTTGCTGCCTAAGATTCAGATCTTTCTGCGAGAAGAGATACTTGAGTGATTTGTGATCAGTGTACAACTCAAACCTTTCGCCTATAAGATAGTGGCGCCAGGACTTGAGTGCAAAGACAATCGCCGCTAACTCCAAGTCATGAGTGGGATAGTTCTTCTCATGAACTTTAAGTTGCCTACCCCCATAACATATCACCCTTCCTACCTGCATTAGAACAGCGCCTAACCCTGTGCCACATGCATCGGTATACACGGTAAACATCTTACCTCCATCGGGTAATGCCAAAACTGGAGCTGTGGTAAGGGCCCTCTTGAGCCTTTGAAAAGCAAGCTCACACTCTAAGTCCCATGCAAAGATTAAGTTCTTCTTCGTCAATCTAGTGAGAGGGGCCGAAATCTTAGCGAAGTCTCTAATGAACTTCCTATAGTAGCCTGCCAGACCGAGAAAGCTTCGCACTTCGGTTGCATTCTTAGGAGTCTTCCAGTCTTGAACTGCAACCACTTTCGCGGGATCCACAGCTATACCCTGCTTAGAAACTATATGCCCAAGAAATCGGACTTCTTTTCTCCAAAAGTGGCATTTGGAGAACTTGCCTTTCAACTGATGGGCTCTAAGCGTATCCATCACCTCCTTGAGGTGTCCAGCATGCTCTTCCTCGTCTTTTGAAAAGATCAGAATATCATCCACGAAGACAACAACAAACTTGTTAAGGAACTCCCTGAACACCCTACTCATCAAATCTACGAAGTAGGCGGGTGCATTAGTCAAGCCGAATGGCATGCCAAGCCATTCAAAGAATCCGTCTGGAATCCTAAATGCAGTCTTATCAATGCTGTCTTCGGCCACTCTAAGCTGATCAAATCCGGTGGCTAAATCAAGCTGAGAGAAAACAGAAGCACCAACAAGCTGGTCGAAGAGGTCATCTATCCTCGGTAATGGATGCCTATTCTTCTTGGTCAGCTTGTTCAGCTCTCGATAATCAACACATAGACGAAGCGAGTCGTGCGCCTTAGTAGCGAACACCACAGGAGCACCCCATTCGGAAATGCTTCGCCTAATAAAATTCTTCTCAAGAAGCTCCTTGATTTGCTTACTGAGCTCTCTCCTTTCCCGCGGGGCCATGTGCCTAACTGGTAAGGAGACTGGCTTAGCATTATCAACCAGATAAATGCGGAAATCTATCTCTCGCTTAGGAGGTAACCCCTTAACTTCTTCAAAAACATCAGGGTATTCTCGAACCACCCTTACAGATTGCAGATCATCGATAGACGAGTCAAGAGATTCAAGATAACATAGCATGACGGGATCTAGCGGGTTGCAAGAAATCTCTAGGGTATTGCCAAGGCGAGTCATGAGTCTCACCACCCTATGCTCACAATCGAGAATGGCTCCATAGCGGGACAACCAATCCATGCCCAAGATCAACCCGTATCCCGTGAACCCGAGAACATAAGCATCACACGAGAATTCTACGGTCAAGATAGAAATCCTCAAATCCATACAGATCATAGACAAATGGGCTGAACCCCCAATCGGATTTGAAACACTAACGGGATCCTCAACAAGACTAGTACTTAGGTGCAAACTTCCAACAACATCAGAGGAAATAAAGGTATGTGATGCGCCAGAATCAAACAAAGTGCGAACAGGAAAACCAGAAATATAAACAAGACTTTCCACAGAAATAGTACCTCGGTCCTGAACTGGAGTGGTGTTGAGAGCATGCACTTGCCCTCCAGATGAACCTGCGCGCTGAGTTTGTCCATGCCCCTGCTTCTTAGGGCAATCCTTGCTAAAATGTCCCGTCTCTCCACAATGAAAGCATCCACCCAATTTCATTTTCTTCTTCCTACAGTCCTTGGCTACATGCCCAACAATCCCACAGAAGTGGCACTTTCTTGTGTCCTTTGCCTTATTCTTGTTGCCCTTGTTGTTCTTGTTGTTCTTGTTGTTCTGATTACTCTGATTCCCTCCCCACTTGGAGTCTGTCTTCTTAGGCTGAGTTTCATTGGGTTTGACTTCCTTCTTCCCATTCTTATCCTCTCCCTGCAGCAATGCCATGTCTACCAGGCTCTCGAAAGTGGCCCCCATGGGTATGTGTGACATAGGTAGACCTTGTAATGGCTCATTTAACCCTCGTGCAAAACGTAGAGCCTTCTTCTCGGGAGTATTGACCATGTCCAAACCGAATCGGGCAAGCTGGTTGAACTTATTCGCATACTCTCTCACTGTCATGTCTCCTTGCTTCAAAGCTATGAACTTCTCTAGTTGCAAATTTGCCTCTGCAGATGATAGAAACTTAAGCCCAAACCTTGCCCTAAAGTCGGCCCAGGTTTCTACGGGCCTTATAGCATTGGTGACCTCCCACCAATAAGAAGCTTCCTCCTTTAGTAGCCAAACCGCCAACAGAACCTTTCTATGGTCCTCTATATCAAAGATGGCAGAAAGATCTTCGGTTTCCTTCAACCAATTTCTTGCTTCCACGAAAGTCTCTGTCCGAATAAATTTTTTGCCACCCATGGCCTTGAAGTCCTTGCAAACCTTGGCGAAATCGACTTGTGGTTGCTGAGGAGGAGGAGGAGGAGGAGGGGGTGGAACCTCAGTGATAGTGGGAGTGGTTGCTGGACCTGCATTATTGGCCCTAGCTTCCAAGTACCTCCGGAACCATCCGGGAATGGTGACTCCCTCAGGAAGATTGAGATCGGCCATGCCGAAAAAGGAAAAGATAGATTTAGAACGAGGAAATGAAGGATAGTGCTTATGGCTCTTGGGGGATAGCCTTTCAAAATAAACTAGACTTTTCTTTGGAAAATACTTAATTGGTTTTGAAAATAGCTTTTAAAAGTAACTTTAAAACCCTTTTTGCTCCAATCTCGTAAACCTTATGCTCTGATACCAAATGTAACACCCCACCTCCGCCAGTGCCACTCTTGCAAGGACACTGACTTTGGAGGGGCGTTTAAATAAGGTAATCATGCATGCAGATATCACAAGACAGAATATATAAGTAAAAACAGAGTAAGTATAGCAGCGGATAAAAGCTGGCATATCAAAACCATATGTTAAGTTACAACACAGTACTTAATTATTTTCCATAAACAAAGTCTAGAAACATAAAACTTGTAACTGAAAAGGAAAACATGAAGTAGCTATCCCCAGGTAGAAAACCATAGAAAGCTCAAGTCCGAAGCATACATGAGCTATCCAAGAAAAGCAGCTAAGATCCAAGCTAAGTGCTGGTATTCCCGCCCTGTAAACCTGGGGGGGGGGAACGAAAGAAAAGAGGCGAAAGAAAACGGGTCAGTCAAAAGACTGGTAAATCCTATCTACAATTGTACAACAACTAATAAAGTTAACAGTATATATAAACAAGGATGAGTCATAGGATGATAACTGGCATGGTAAGAAGTCAACAAGATAGATCAAATGTGGTACCGCATAAACAAGATTGAGGTTTGCACCAAGTGTACTAGTATCACAAGTCGTGTCAAGTGTAAACAAGAGGTGATACCCAGGCCCAAGTTTGGCCCAACATCATGAATGACCTAAATCAAGGTCCAACTAGCACGGTCTAGTCGATCGGCTCCCTACAGCCTAACTCGTCAAGTGTCGGTGTCATACGGCCCAACTACGAAGTGTAGCTAAACCGTGCTAGGTCCACCCTAGGGTGTATCAAGTCCTAGGGTGTCAACCCCTGACACAAACCAAGCACGCACAGTTTAAACCTACTGGTGCCCGTGCCTGCTTTTTCAACTCCGGACCATGTGCACGACCATGGCCCGCCTGAACCTACACCGGCGCACCTACACAGCCGTCGTTTTGGTCGCTTACATGTCATCCCAGTAATCGTGCCCCACCCTAGCCTAGTCCCTAGGGTATCATGATACATCCAAGAGGGTTACTGGTGCAAAGGACCACGTAACTAGGGTTTCCTTAATGGGTTAAACGTGGTTAACCCAACTCATCTAAGTACCAAGTTGGTTAAGTGTACCCAAGGTTCATGACTTAACCCTACCAACCCATCGTGTTTAATTGGTTAAGTATTCAAGCGGTCCATGACTTAACCCTACCATGTGGCGTTAATTAATTTAATGCACCCAACCTCTCACATTAGACCTTGTTGTGGTTACTAGTTAGGCCGGGCGGGTCCGGGTAGGTTTACACCACAACTTAGTCTAACCTCGGATCTCACGTGCAACATGACCAACTACTCACATTGGGTCCTATTGCTTGTAGCCACTAGTTAAGCCGGTCGGTTCCGGGTAGGTTTATGCTACAAGCTCAACCCAACCTCGAGTTGGCCATTCTCATGTTTTCTAA
This sequence comes from Allium sativum, assembly GCA_030737875.1. Lineage (NCBI taxonomy): Eukaryota > Viridiplantae > Streptophyta > Magnoliopsida > Asparagales > Amaryllidaceae > Allium > Allium sativum. Next base: position 539,783,538 of record CM060926.1, read on the forward strand.
GTGTCATGTTCATCACATTACAAGTTTTCAAGCAATTGGGTAGACCTAACTTAATAGGTAAATTCCCAATGGGTAGACCTAACTTAATAGGTAAATTCCCAACCTTATGTTTTTATGTCTTTTAAGTTTACCCAATCCCAAACGCAATCCCATCGCTTACATATCGCAATAGCGCATAAAGGATAGAAAGAGGGAACTTGGCAGAATCATGACATAGAGGGGTTGGAGCCACAAGTTAAACATGGTGGCATGAGACAAAGATGTGATCATAAACTTGCATATCATGTTATCAACTTGCAAAATATTCATAAGCATGCATAACATCATTTTAACTTGCATAGTGTTCATATGCATGCATAACATGGTTTCAACTTGCATAAGGTTCATATGCATGCATAACATGGTTTCAACTTGCATAAGGTTCATATGCATGCATAACATCAAACTTGGCAAATAGGTGGAACATGGCCATAGATAGCATGAGATAAGGGCTAGTAACATGCATATAACATTATATGCATGTTAATGCAAGGGTTATGAGAGTTTCAAAGTTGCATTATGCAACATTTCCAACCAAAGATCATATCTTTCTATGCATAAAGCCAAGGTAATGACTTTACTAACATGCATAGAGTAATCTTATGCATAAAATCATAAGATCAAAGCACATATCATGATTAACCCCAAACTCAAACTTGAAACATAACATTTTAACTTCATAGTTAAAATACAAGAGTAGAAATAGGCTTACAATGCTATGAAGACTCAAATGAGTATAGCAAATGTAAGAAACCCCTTATGCAACTAATTAAAACCCCAAAATGCAAGCAAACTTGATCAAGACTCCTCCTTTATGATGCCAATAGAGAAACAAGACTTTAATGCAAGCTAAAGAGGATCATACAAGCCTAAATATACTTGTATGCATGGGAATCTCTTGAAAATTGATTTAGGAATTTATGAAGAGAGTGGAGGCCATGAGAGGATTGATTTTGCCATAGTTTAGTTGTAGGATAGATTAATGAGGATTTAGGGTAGGTTAGAGTCTTATTTATAGATTAGGCTAGTTATTTAGACCATAGGATTAAACCCTAGTTCTCATCTCAGCCCTCCAAATCGAATCTGGCCCTCTAGCTCAACACATTCTCAAGATGGTGCACCAGGCAGGACTGGGCGTCTGAGCCAAGTCGACAGCCAAGTCGACAGGGCTGTCGACCTGGTCAGATCCAGTCGACTCCCAAGTCGACAGGGCTGTCGACTTGGGTACTGTGGCGGGAATTTTCCCGCCTTGGCCCAACTGGCCCAATTTCCAAGCTTAGATTTGAATTTGAAAATCTGTTTTTATTTAGAAATTTTCTGAAAACTTTGTTGGGCCTTAATCAGGTCATACGGACTCCGATTTTCGAAAACTCGGACTCTATTTCGCATATTTTTCCGAGACGAACGCAATGGCATAGCCCGTTTCCCTTGATTCAGATTTTATTATTTAATTCTGCCTTGTTTTGTGTTATATCTTGTTATTAAAATACGGGTTATTACATGTTGCATGGGCTTTGATAATATCGTAGGTTTTTCTAAGAAGTCTAACAGATTTTGGAACGCCTCCACACAGTCGGGGGTCCACTCAAAATTTTGCTTTCCCTGTTTTATGAGATCGAAGAAAGGCACACACTTGTCTGTTGCTTTGGAGATGAACCTGCCCAGTGTTGCAACCTTCCCTGCTAAGCTATGAACATCCCTAATTTTTCGTGGCTCCTCGATATTCCGGATTACTGCGATTTGGTCTGGGTTGATTTTAATTCCTCTGGAACTCACGATAAAGCCAAGGAACTTGCCTGATGCTACGCCAAAAGAACACTTCAAAGGGTTCAACTTCATCCCATACCTTTGTAGTATGCCAAATATTTCTGCTAAATTTTTTGTATGATCGGTAGATTGCTTGGATTTCACTAGCATATCATCTACGTAAACTTCCATAGTCTTCCCAATTTGATTGTAAAACATGCGGTTGACCGGGCGCTGATATGTGGCTCCCACATTTTTTAATCCAAATGGCATTACGACATAACAATACAATCCCAAGTCTGTAATAAAGCTTATATGCTCTTGATCTGGTATGTGCATGGGAATCCGGTTGTACCCGGAATAAGCGTCTATAAAGGATAAAAGTTCATGCCCGGCAGTTGAATCTACTAGTTGATCAATTCTGGGGAGAGGAAAACTATCCTTTAGGCAAGCCTTGTTCAAATCAGAAAAGTCGATGCACGTTCTCCTCCCATTTGACTTTTTGACCAGGACAGGATACGATATCCAGTCGGGATATTTTGAATCCTTAATGAATCCGTTACCTTTTAACTTCTCTACTTCTTCTTTCAAAGCTGTTGACCGCTCTGGGCCCAACATCCGTCTCTTCTGCTTGACTGGTGGGTGCTTTGGATTAATGTATAAGGAGTGACTCATGATTGCAGGAAAAATCCCACACATGTCAGCGTGGGTCCAGGTAAACACATCCAGATTTGCCTTCAAAAAATCAGCCAATTCCCTTGCTCTAACTGGATCTAGTTGCGAGCCAATCTTTAGCACTTTTATTGGACCCGTTTCATCAATAAGTTTATCAAATGTTATTTCATTGGGAGTTGCCTTCATGTCCCCAGGTTCTCTATCCTCTCTGGGATATATATCCTCGAGCACGTCTGAAGGAGACTCTCTCGGGGCAGGACCCCTTAGTTGCTACGCTGTGGCCCCTTTGGAGAGGCGGAATCATCTTTAGCATCTATATTCAGCCCCTTCATTAGCATCTTTAACTCTGCCACGTAACAAGCTCGTCCCGTGGCTTGGTCGCCTCTCATTGTCCCAAGTCCCGAGTCAGTCGGGAATTTTATTAGCAAACACCAAGGTGCAATACATGCCCTAAATTCGGCAAAGTCTGGTCGGCCTAGGAAGGCATTATAAGGCGACTCCAAATCCAGAACTACAAACGGCAAGATCCTTACTCTCTGGCGATCCCCCTGCCCTACTGTGACTGGCAATTCCACAAAACCCATCGGAGCTGTGGATGCTCCGTTAAAACCATGTATCCATCCTTGACACGGCTTTAAGTCTTTTTCTTCGAGCCTCATTTGTTCGAAGGCTTTCTTGAAGAGGATATTAACCGAGCTTCCATTGTCCACTAACACCTTATGAACCAGAGCAGGGCCAATTGTCGTGGTTATCACTAGCAGATCATCGGTTGGGGATTGAACTCCAAAATCGTCTCTATTGCGGAATACGACATCATCGGACATCGTTTTTTGCTGCTTTATTGGAGTGACGTCTTCAAGGCTGCTGCATTCTCCTACTTCATAATGCTTAGCGGCGTTGACGTACTGGTCCATGGCTTTAAAACTATGACCAATCAAGTGAGGTCCGCCTATAATGGAGTTGATCACGATCCTCTTACCCTTTTGCTGAGCCGTGGGTTTTGAAGCAGGTTGTTCTTGGTTCAGGGCTTGTCCCCCTTGCCCCCTGTCCCTTGGGGCAGCTTTGTACTCATCCAACTTCCCTTCTCGTAGCAAATTTTCGACGATATCCCTCAAATGACGACACTCATTGGTGGAATGACCGTGTGTACCATGAAACAAACAAAACTTTCCTGTCTCAATCTCCTTCTCTGTAGAATCTCTGGGTGGTGGCTTTTTGTACTGCAATACGCTGTATGTGTCCAGATAAATATTCTCCAACGTATCATTTAACGGCGTGTAATTTTCAAAACTCTGGAATCTGGGTCTTTTATTGGAGCTATTCCCACGGTTTCTATTCCTTCTATTGTCGTTCCCATTTCTGTTGCTATTACCACCACTCTGGTTGCTGACATTCACTTCCACTTTTCCTGAACTGTCACCAGACTGTTTCACAACGACATTACTCTGAACACCTTCCTTCGAGGTCCCCTCAGACTTTCTCTTCCGATTTGCCTTAGCTTCATCTCGCCTCAGGCGAACATTAGCCTTTTCATAGAATAACTCTCTTGTAGGAGGTGGTTTTCCAGCCAAGTAAACCCCGAATTCTGTGTCGGGATCTACTCCTTCTATCAAGGCCATTAGGATAGTGAGCTCATGGGGATCAGTGACTTCGGTGACAGCCAGGTTGAAGCGATCCAAATATGACTTCAAAGATTCTCCTAGGCTCTGTTTAATTCATGACAATTCTATGACGATCTTGGACTTTTGGGCATGGAGTCGGAACTGATTCATGAAACGCTCACTTAATTCTTTGAAATTTGACACCGACCAAGGAGGAAGTAGAGTGAACCACATTAACGCTACATCTTCAAGATAAATGGGAAAAGCTTTGCATTTTACGGCATCGGGAGCTGCTCCCGCGTTCATAAACCATGCATATCTCATTAGGTGCTGCCCTAGGTCTGTCCTTCCTAAATATCGATCCATCTGAGGCAAATTGAATCGTCGGGGGAACTGGTAATTCAGAATGTCATCTGTGAAAGGGGTATGACTTCGCTCAATGCCCCAATCTTCATTAGTATACCGCCGGCTTTCCGACATAATCTGCCGCACCATTGCCTGTACATCGGTGTTGGTTAATGTTTGCATAGGCTCTCTAGATCTGATGTTCGGATTACCCCTAGGTTCCTGATCAGGGGATAATCTTCTGATCCTGGCGACAGCTGCTCTACGTTGCTCTCTGTACTCCCGGTCAATCTCTGGAGGTAAAGATTGGAGGAGTTGTTGTTGTGTGGGGTTGGTAATATTAGAATCCCTGGGTAAGACGTGGGATCCACGCATAGGTAGCAACATAGGCTGTTGCAGACTCGGGTCATCAGGACCTAATACACGGGAAGCATCTTCTCGAGATCCTAAAGATCCAAAAGTCAATTGGTCAAGGTTCTGAGGTCGTTCAAGCGGCCTTCTCTCGATAGGACGTTCCTCCTCCAAAGAAGACGAATCATCTGTAGGAATGTGGCGTGGTGGGGAAGGAGTTCTCTGCCTCCGGAGCTCTTGTAATTCTCTACCCATGGTGATCATGTTTTCCTGCATGCGAAGGTTGTCACGCCTTTGGGCTTCCATTGCTTCTTTAGTGCTCTGAAGCATGTCAAGAAAACGTGAAAAGTCTCCCTGTGTAATGGGTGCAGATGGATCAGGCTGGACATTAGTCATCGTGGCTGGAATTGGAGCGTCAGAGGGAGCTCGAGTAGAAGTTCCAGCTTCATTCTGATTCGGATCGGATCGGCCCATAGCATCTTGATCAGGGCGGTTCGGATGGAGAGAGTGAGAGCCCCCAACACCAACGGTTCGGATTGGGTCATCATGTCGGATCGGTGTCAACACGATCCGGTTTGTTTCCTCTTAGTTCGGATCAGCCCCTCCGATCCGATCCGGATTCTCCTGATTGGAGTGATCTGCTCCAGAGCTTTGAGCGCGTGACCTTGTTAACACGATAGCTTGCTGATTTTCTCTAGCATCATTTCCCTTAGAACCATGCACTTCCTTTCCTTTGGTCTTAGCCATAATGCTTGATTCTTCAACAATTTGTCAACAAGTACTGAAAAATGTCAGAGAAAGGGGATTAACTTTTGAAGGTCCAAACAGTAGAATGATAATCCCAGAAGGGCTTTAAATTTGAAAGTTCTCAGTGAAAGCACCAAAATGTTAGACCAAAAATTGGCTCTAGCACCCAAATTATATATGAATTCAATGAAATAGAATCAAAAAAGCAGTAAAGAACACGCAATTTATAGTGGTTCGGCGTTAACGAGCCTACGTCCACTTTGTTTTCTTTGATTTGATGATTTGAATATGAATATAGCAAGGATTCTCACTCAACCTCACAATTACAATTCATAAACTCACTCAAATCTCTTAAAAATGGGCTTTAAGAGATAACTTTGATCTAAATATGATTGTAGAATTCGGCTATGGAGGAAGTATGGACTGAGAATTTGCCAAAAGATCCTTTCAAATGCCTCTAGGTGGTGTATTTATAGGTGAAAAATCTCCTCGAAGTGGCTCCGGTTCGAAATTGCGTGGCATCCACCCCTTCAGAGTCAGGTTCGGAGGCTCTAATATAGCTACAGCGCATTGATTGAGTAGGAGATCGTGGAAGAAATGGTCAGATCTTGTCCGCGTCCTCAGGGGATATGCGCAGCAACGGCTACAGGTTCGAAGGAAAACAGTGGTTCGGATCTGCGCCTCCGATCCAACCCGGTGAAGCAACTGGTTGTCCCTTGATGCCGCTGACGTACTCATCCGATCCGAACTGATGAGATTGCTTGCTTTCTTCTGATGTCGCTGAAGTGTTCCTACGATCCGAACCGCTGAAGCCACCTGCTTTATGATGTTGCTGACGTGCTCTTCCGTTCCGAACCGATAAGGCCACATGCGATCCTTTGGTATTGCTGACGTATTGCCGATCAGACCCGATGTAATGAGGCTTCTGTTATATCTCTCCGATCCGATTCGATGTGGACTCTGCGTCTTTGATCTTTATTCACCTCCTGCACTATCTTTCTCCGATCCGATCCGATCGGTGTCTTTCCCTCTATTTGTTCTTTGTGTAGCCTAGTTCACAAAGTAGGCTAACATACACATTCATTAGAAAGATATTTTCAAACAGATTCAGATATTTCTGGTTTTACTGAAATCCGATTTATTTTGAATCATGTACATTCATTTGAAATCGAATTTTCAAACTACCACGCCATTTCAGGCTCGTTATATAATTAAAATAAATTTATTCATTCTAACTTCATTTAATATAAATTTTTTGTCATTATTATTTAAAATAATTCATTTTAAATATTCAAAATCCATTAAAATTACTAAAATAATTTTTTAAATTTGTTCCAATTTTCCAGGTTGTTACAGAAAAGATTTTAAGCGGGGGAGATTGTAACAACCCGGATTTTCAAAACCAATGTAAAACTTTTATTTTGGCTATTTTAAAGAATTTTGGATATTTAAAAGGATTTATTTTAAATAATAACGACTAAAAATATATTCGAATTGAAGATAGAACGTATAAATTCATTTTAATTATAAAATGAGCCAGAAATGGCGTGGTAGTTTGAAAATTCGATTCTAATTTTCAAATGAATGCACAGGATTCAAAACAAATTAGATTTTAGAAAAACCAGAAATATTTAAATCTGTTTAATAATATCTTTCTAACGAAGTTAAGAAACTAAGATTTCATAATGTAAATTGAAAGTTATGTCCTGTTTAAAATTTAAAATAGTCGCTATGGAATATATATATATATATATATTAATATAATATATAGCCCTTAAAAATAGTCATTTTGCAAACGACCCCCATTTTCGACGAAACTACTTTTGTTGGATCCGGAATGTCAAATTATTGCAAGATTCCGAGTTTCATGATTTTGGGAATTAATGTGTGAGCATGGTGACGTGTTTGGTAATTTCAATTTGAATTTAATCGACCAAAAAATGACATTTTTCAAACGATCTTGAAATTCGACTAAATTAGTTTTGTTAGGACCATATCGTCAAAACATAGCTAGATTTATTTTTTGGAAATTTTTGGAGTTAGTATGTGGCCTCGATAAATTAAAATGTACATTGAATTCTATTTTGAACGTTATATTAATTTTTATTTTTATTTTGATGAAAACTGTTATAACCAGTAGAATTGGCTTACAAAACAAATACCATTGCGTTCGGAATGGGGGTAATTAGCTAGGGCGACAGTCTTTGGGTCTCGTTTGGAGTTTTAATGAAAAACACATTTTCTTTGGAGAATTAAATAAATAAAAATAATATATATTTATTTACACTAACCCCACCCAAATCATCATTTTTCTCCAATCAGAAAATTGAGCCCAACTTTGAAAGTGGTGGCCCTCTCGTACGCCCTTACCCCGTTGCTCCCTCCATCCTCCTCTGCCACAACCGCCACCGCCCCTACCTCCGCTTCTCCTCTGTCTTCTCCTCCTCCATCTCGGTCGCGACCAACGCCTTCGTCCTCTCCCCCTCGAGACCTCCAAACACCCCCAAAAGCTACGCCTCAGCAGCCGTAGCCCCACCTCCGACCATTTGAACCACCGCCGCTGCCTAACCATACCCCGTCGCCCCCTCAGCCACTACATGCTGCCTGTAAGTTTTTATATTTATTTATTTTAAATAATTAGTTTAATTTAATAAAAAACATTGATTTTAAAATCAGTTTTTATAGGAGTAGCATTGTGTTCAAAATTCAGATATTTATGAATAAATATGGCATTATTTAAAAAATAAAAATAGGATTTTTATATAACTAGCATTGAAATAAAAATAGGGTTTTTATATATACAACTTCGTATTAAAAATATGATTTTTATATATATAATAGCGATATAAAAATATGATTTATATATATAATAGTGTTATAAAAATATGATTTTTATATATATAATAGCATTATAAAAATATAATTTTTATATATGTAGTAGTATAACAAAATTATGGTTTTTATATGTAAAATAATTGAAACAAAAATCTGATTTATATATATATATATAGCATTGTAGTGAAAAAGTGATTTTTAAATATATGAAGCATTATTTAAAATGTGATTTTTAATATAAATTCCGTGAAACAGATTACGTTAGAATCATAGTGAAGAATACAAACGCTGGAGCAAATCCAAAAACCGTCCGATAACGACCGGCGGAGTGGAAACCAAAGGTGAGAACTCCTTCTCACTAAAAAATTTATATAGTTAGTTATTGTATTTTATAACTATAAATAAATAGAAATTTCTTATATATTTTTTTATTTGAATTATATGGAGTTCAACACTGGAATTCGCACAATCACATAAATTGAAAGCCATATATGGATATTACTGACACACGGATTTCTTACTCCGCGAAGAGCCACTTATGGAACCGTAAATGGCATTGGGGTAGTTGAGTATTTATTTATTTGGATGTTATGCGTGATTTGATTATGGTTGTGAAAATTGATTTATTTGTTTGGATTTGATTTGGATGTGAATTGGTTTGTGCATGGAGCGAGCCAGTATTAGGCGAGGGGTAAGGCTAGACCTAATTCCGGTTCTAGTATTGTGTCGTTATGCTGCCGAAATTTTCTAAAAAGTGTTAGAAAAATTTAGTTGAAAATATTATTTTTAGCTTATAACTGCGATAAATAAAATAATTATTAGGTAGTTAAAAATAAGTTTACACATCCATTTATAAGTCGGACGACTTGTTTATGCTCACCTATTTTTATGATATCGATTGGGATGATAATTTTTACACATCGCCCAAGTGCACAAATAATAATAATAATAATTTGATAGTAGAAAACCCACATGGCTATTGGGATGATATTTGACGTACATTAATCCCAATTTTTTAGTTGTATGTCAATCGATTGGTTGACAAGCTGTTGTAATCATTAATTATTTATATTTGATGCTTATGTAGTTGAGTATTGCACTCTGGATGATGGTTGACTGCGTATAATTATTGTTGTATGCATGTGTGTATGAAATCCATGTAAGTAACATTATATGGTAATTGACCATGTCTTATTCCAATTCAGAAATAACGAATATTTTAAAATAAAGAATATTTTAAAATAATATTCCGTAAAGGATTAAAATGTGTAGCCATGTTGATTAAATTTGCGCCATTTTAACGCAAACGATATTTATATCGATTTTATTCATTTCTATAATGAACATCGAAAAGGAAATGATTTCAAAATCAGATATTTTGAAGATATTATCATTTTAATATTATAATGACAAGGATTATTCAATTTTGATGTAAAATTGAAAATGAAGTTAGAATCGTTTAAAAACGAATTTATAAAAAATTTACAAAATATGTTTTAAATGGAAATCGATGAAATATATGTTTAACAGCCTGAATAGAATGCGCCGTGTTGCGATCGTTCGCGAATTTCGACCATTGACTTCGAATTGATATTACGGGGGATCCGACCATTGGATTCTCCCAAAAAACAGAACCGTTGGGTTCGTATCGATAAGAGCTTTCCAACGAATATAAGAGATTTGAAATCTAACGGTTGGATTTGGAATTATGTCCAACTCAAATTTGAAAAAGGTCGTTGTAAGTGCAGTTTGATGACTGTTTCTGGAAATCGACTGAAAGGGCCTTAATAAAATTATTAAAAATATTAATAATCTATGTAAAATCATAATAAATGATTTAGAAAGAATTGGGATGATAAACTCTATGTTTGTAAAGATAAAAATATATTTTTATCAAAATGAACTAGTTATTAACTAGATTTGAAATCCAATAATTTTTAAATAAAATAAATTGGATTGGTGAATGGTTTTAATATAACCAGAAATTTCCAGCGAACAAATTGGAATGGGTTTGGAATGGAATTAATCTTTGGAATATTTCGATATTGGATTCCGTGATTATATGGATATTGTTATGGAAATTTGGAAGATATATTTGTATCGTTATTTCCAATACGATATTTGTTGGTTTCAGAATTTGATATTGAATATAAGCCGATATAATTTCTATTCAGAGCCTTGTATTTAATACCAAATGGGATTTTGGGTTTGTCATGAATGGTGTCTTCAGTAACACTGTTCTTAAACACAGTTGAGAAAAGAATAAGTCTTTTAATTAAGGTTTAGAGAAGTTTGCCAATTAATTAATATTTAATTGGAACTGAATTAAGAATAGGATTTTTGGGTTTATCGTGAATGATGTTTTAAATAACACTTGTTCTTTAACCCGATTACAGTGAAGTTATGATTTGGAATTTATAAATCTTTACTCTAAGATTAAATGGAATTTTCCAAAGTAAATTTTTCCAATTTAATAAAATAAATTGGGATTGAATGGAATTTGATTTGGTAATAATCGAAGTGAGCTTCTGTAGAGGAAGACTATTAATCTATATGGAATTTAAAGGGGTTTGTCATTATTCCATTTATATTATTAGTCGGATACAGAAATTGATATTGATTATATATTGATTTGTTTTTCCGTGAAGATTCCATAATTGATGGAATGTGATTTTGGGTTTATCGTGAACTGTGTTTTAAATGACATTGGTTCTTTAACCCGGTTAAAGACAGGATTACATGTCTAACATTGTATTTCGAATTGTATTGTTGATCTCTACTAAATATATAGATCTGTTTGGTGGAAGAGAATTTATTATCTTGCTTAACACCCTTCTTTGAGACGTATGAGCTTAGAGGTTATATATCGGCAGAAATCAATGGTACAATGTAGGTTATCGATGCGACGTGTTTGATTTCCCAAAGTTAAATAATAATTAATATTGATTTTTGGGAAGATTAAAACTAAGTGGAGTTTTAATGAATCTTTAATTAAATTGGAATGTGAATGTGATAATTTAAATTATCAAATTTGGGGAATGATCGAGAATGGAGTATCACCAGCTTTGCTCCAAGCAATAGTTATATCTTTAATTAGTTTTGTAACGACCCAGATTTTTATCGATTAATTTTAAATATTTAAAATTGTTTTAAATATTGAGTTGATAATATAAATGAATTTTTATATTAAGTGATCGAGTTAAAAATCGATTTCAATTTAATATAGAATATATTAAATTATCGTAATATAGAAATCTGAAATAATTCAATTCGAAGATAAAATTGAGTTGAAACGATTTAAATAATCAATATAATTTTTATTCGAAATGTAAACGATGATAATAAAAAGTTATTATCGGGGAAGTAATTGTTTTGAATTTAATTTATATCGATCTAAATTAACATCTTCTTCATATGATCGAACTGGGCATCGAATCTTGTTCCAGTGTGTCCGAAATAGTGTTATAACCCTAGAAATGTCCGTTGTTGTGCTTAAATAAGAGTTCAGAATCAACGTGATATTTTAAATTAAATAAACCTACATCAGTGCAAATTTACTTACGATCAACATATATTAATTACTTCCACCCTAAGTTAAAATCAATATTTCTTCTACCTTTAGTTTTAGAAATTGAAATTCATGTAGCCAAAGGTTAAAATCCCGTACCCTACTGACTTGAAAACTCATGCAGAACATTAAAGGAGCACATGCCTAGGATGAAAAATATGCCCCTGTCTGTTGCCTATTGAAAACGACTTCACACAATCCCTTCTATACTTACCCGTGCTCTCTTCATCTTTACTCATTAAAAAAATTGAAATGGTTTCTGGTTTAAAGTAATAATGGAAAGAAAGTTTTGAAATAAAAAGAAAATGGCCGATCCTTAATCTGAAGTAAATAAAAACAAAGATCCCTTATCTTCACTTCTCCATTCATCAAACAGTTTTTTTTAATATAAAAAGCCAGCTCTTTCCCATTCCTTTGATTCAAATCAGAAAAACAAAACGAAATATACAAATCGCGATCGAAATCCAGACCGTGATTCCTTCGTGAGATCCCCAAAGCTTCTCTAGAGTTGCTTGGTTGTAGTGGGGTTTTATTTTGGGTAATGCGACGATGGGTTCAAGAAGAAAAGTAGAGATCGAAATCGCAATATTCACTAGAACTCGGGATAATCTGGAAGCGCTCGCAATCAGGAAGGGGTGGGTTCGCGCTGAGATATGGAGAAAGAGATTCAATTGTAAGGAAGGGTGCGAGTCTATGTAAAGCGATGACCTTGGGGTGAGGGTGGAGCGCTTTGAGCAGCGTTGCTGCTAAGGGAAGTGGGGAGAACAAAGTTGGTTAATGTTGAGGTCGAAGTCTGCTATTCGTTGATGAAGATTGTTGGTAATTTTGTGAAATGTGTTGTGGGAAGGAGTGGAGATCAACAATTGTTGTGGGGTACTAGAAATCACCATGTAGAGCATAGTTTTGCAGTAGCAGGTTCGGTTTAAGGGAAAAGGGGATGAACAAGGTGAGTTATGTCTCGGGATTTTGAGTTTTACTTCCTGAAACAGACTGTGTGTTTCGAATTCAGGAAAGAAGAAAAAGAGGATGAAAAAGAAAATGGTGATTGTCAGATGTTGGTATTAAGGAGAGGGACACCATGATTTAAATGGAGATAAATAGAAATGGTTTGGCAAGGTTCAGTAATGGTAGAGGAAGTCTAGTGATGAGGCTATTCGGATGGATGTAATTAAAAAGTGGAGGGGAAGATGATAAAATAGTGGAGATGAAGTTCAGCATGACAAGGAGTGAATTCTACAAGTTGACCAAATGAAAGCACACCATTCTTGTAGTGCTGCTAAGATGATTCGTGAATTAGGTAACCAGTTTATTTTTTTAGGATAGTAAGTTAAAATCGAATTAGTAAGTTAAAATGAATTTTAATGTTAAAATTTATTTAATAATTTATTTAATAAATTTAGAAATTTAATTAGTTAGCTATAGTATAATTAGTTAATTAAAATTTATAATATTGTTGTACAAGGTTTAATCCTGAGACAAGGCAAGTTGGAATCGTAACTTTGAAGTTAAGAGCATGGAATTAAATTTGGAATAAATCAGCAAATAAAATCACAGTGAGTAAATCTCACTCAAATTTTATTTAGAATTATTTTTATCAGTTAAAAATAATTGTTGTTGGTCGCTTGCATGCATTGAAATAATATTGTGGTTATTAAATATATATTAGTTATTTAGGATTGGTGTTTGTGGTTATTATATATATATATATATATATATATATATATATATTGGTGGTTGGATTCCTGCAGTACCATTAGCAGATGCCTGCAGTATCATTAGTGGACGACCCTATACGACCCACACTATGATAGTGGATGACCTTCTATAACACGATATCCTGCCTTGAAGAGGATGGGTTTTATTTATGTTGGCCAACATATGAGGATGTAGGAAAACAGGTTGGAGGGATCCAACTAGACTCCTTAAAATTTATTACTTTTTATTTTCATATATATATATATATATATATATATATATAATATCATATACGACGTGTTATAAAATCCGTGATTTGTTAATTGAGTGTTTTTGGATGTTTAATTATCAATGGGCCAAAATGTTAATTTATAAAAATACTGTAAAAAGGGATTTTGATATTTAAAATGAAATATCTATTTTTCAAAAATAGAATTTGAATTTCGAATGGGCTATAAAGACATCAACTTGTTTTGAATAAATAAAACAAGTATTGAATTTATAAATGATGTTTATAAATTAAATAACACAGGAAATTGAAGCGGTGAATTTATAAACGATGTTATAAATTAAATAACGTAGGAAATTGAAGTAAATTTATAAACTGTGTTTATAAATAAAATGGAATGATTTTTCATTGGATAATCAGGGAATTGAAATGAATTTATAAAAAATGTGTATAAATGAAATGGAAAAATTATCATTTGATAATTTGAATATTTAAATTCAAATATGAATTTAAAAGTAGAAATGGGGAATCGTTTTAAAGAAGCTAAAGATGAAATTTATTTTGATGTTCAGAAAAATAATTTAACTAAAAATAAACCCGTATGGATTTATGATTTGAATTCGATTAGATCGAATTTGTTTAAATAAAATATTTGCCGAAAAGATTTTAGGATTGTACTAAATAGAAGTTTAAATTTAAATATGAAAATAGATTCTATATTTATATAGATAAGTTATAATAAATAGAATATTCCAAATAAGATTTTGGTTTTCAAACAGATTTTGAAATGGAACTTGTTTTATTATAAAACAAGAAAGTTAGATTTATAAAAAAATATTTATAAATCTAGTAAAATAAATAATCATTAGATAATTTAAAGGTTTAAATTCAAGTATGAATGTGAAAATAGAATTTGAAATGAAATCGAAATGGAAACTTGTTTTAATTATAAACCAAGGGAATTAAATTTATAAACAACGTTTATAAATTATGAAAAATAAATTATCATTTGATAATTTAGGAATTTAAATTCAAATATGAATTTAACTGTGAATTGGAAATCATTTCAGAAAGGGAACGATGGGTTTTATTACGATATTCGGAATATAAAAACGAATTAAGATAGGTCTATGAAATTTTATTGGGAATTTGATCTCATCAAATTTTATAAAGTAATTTATTCCTAAAGGAATTGGAAATTAATATTTAAAATAGAGTTGTGATTGAATTTATAATTAAGTGTTGCAATAATCGACAACTAGGGATATTCGGAGTATTTAAGTTAGATTGGGAAAATTGGATTAATATATGTATTAAAATATATTACAACGGAGTTAAAATTTATTTATAAATGAAATTTAAACATTTATATTTAAATATAATTAAAACGAACTCGTCGCAGCGCTGCAGTTCATAAATTGGCGTTTCGAACTTCAATTGAGTATATAGAACTCAATTTAAGTCAGAATTCTTTGAAACAAGAATCATCAGGACTGATTGAATAATTGTTTTCTAATGGAAAAGGAAAACCTAGATTTTGTCTGATATATTTTGAGTTATGTCAAAATCAAATTTTCAGAAAAACAGCGCCATAACCATTATAAAACAATAACGGTTTATTTAAATAAATAAAAGGAATTTAGGTAAATAAAATTCGAATTTCATTAAGGAAAAATCCAGATTTGAGTTATAAATAATATTTGAACTCGAGTGGAGTAATGAAATGATTTTTGAAACAAAATCAAATCAGATGTTTAATTGTTGAATAAAATTAACTAATTTGAAGAAAAATTAGTTACTGGAATTTTAAATCGAAATTGAACTTTGGATCAGAAAAAGGGGTGTGTAAATTCATATTCGAAATCAAATATGAATCTTGAATTAGAAATGGTGTTCGATTGTTTTATAAACAAATTAATATATATTTGAACATGATATGTTCAAATAAAAAGTGAAATAGGCAAAAGAGCTAATTAAAGAATAAATTAGCAAATTGAGTTAAAATGACCAGGTTGAGTTGGAATAAATTAGATATGGAAGCATATGTGTTAAACAGGTATGGAATGAAGAGAATGAAGTTTATAAATTTAGTGCCCGACAAAAAGGTACATGTTTAAATTCCGTATGAGGTTTTATGTGCCGAATCGGCAAACCGCTTGGCTTTTTCATTTTTTCATTTTTTTTTTGAATGGAAAGGGACCAAAGAGGCATTTTGTAGTTGTACCGAGTGACCAGTACAAAGGAGGTTATGGTGAAATTTTCCGAAAATTTAAGAAGTTAGAATATTTTTGAGAAATTTTGATAGTTAGAAATCAATTTATCGATATATATATAGTTCGATAAGGAAACAAACTTAAAAATAGAATATTATAAACAAAAAGGAAATCAATAATCTGGTAATAGAAAGTGAAATGTATATACATTTTTAAAATGAATAATTGGCTTTATATGATGCTGGTTATTCGAGAATAATGGTCTTGTCTATTTTGAAGTTAAGAATGTTTTTAGTCAAGGTCTGGGAGGTAATTATACCCCAACTTGATTTCATTATTAACCAATAAATAGGATGATTCAGTCGCAATGATAAATGTTTAAAGAGTTTAGTTGAATGCAATATTTTGAGTTGTTGTAATGCTGTTTTATATAACATTCATTTTAACCCAAGTAAGTGGAATTTTGGAAATATACTAAAAAATATTTCCTGAGTGTAAAAATAAATGGTCGTGAAAGATAAAAGTAATTGGAACGTTTTCCAATTATAAATAGAAAATATTTTCTAAGTATAAAAAAATAAAAGAATGCAATGTATGGAAATGTTTTCCAAATAGTGTAAGAGGCCAAGATGATTATTGAAAATATTTGGTTAACAAATATTGATAAGGAAATGGAGAAGTGATTTAATTTTAATGAAATATTAATTAAGGGCCCCCGTGATTGTTTAATGCCACGAATGAGTGTTTGTTTGTTTTTCTTCGATAGTTAAATAACCGACTATTGAAGTATTTTCCAATATCGTTGTCAATATGGAGATACCAGTTGGATTATTATCCGATAACCACTTCATATTGGCACTAGCGTTGCGAATCAGATTATATGAAGATAATCGAAGACGGAGTAAAGTGCAAGGGCTTTTTCTGTTAATCCTAGGTAGAAATTGCATAAGATGGGTTAATGGAATTGTGCCTTCGGTTTCATTCAATCCCATAATGAACGTATATGGACGAATGTATGATAGTGTATTTCCAATGATTGCATACGTTGGTCTGTAAAAATATATGTATGGTGGCGGAGAATTTATTCTCCTAGCATAATATTCAGATTTATATTTATGCAAATTAATTAGTGGTTAATGGAACTGATAATTTCACATTCAAAGTGATTGTGCTTTCAATGAAAAGTAAGTGAGCGTAGCCTCAGGCCTCAACAACCGGGGAATGACAAAAATCGGGCAGGCAGCATGGCTAAGTGGGTAGCTCCTAAGTAGGGTGTATTATCACCTATCTAGAGAAATTCATTTCATTCTTTATTCTATTCAATGTTGTCCCATTCGGGAAAACGATTACTGATCCCAACCATTGGTGATATACATTCGATACACTCAAGCGAAGTGAGTGGTTGGTCATGTGTGGTCGGGTTACAAGATGTTCTTGTTGAACCCAGTGTATTCTCCTCTAAAGATACACTACCGGAAGGTGGTTCCATACCATGTCATAGTTGGAAATTCATTACCCAATAAGAGCCCGCGGTTTTGATTGTATATTATGTATGTGGAGCGTGAGATGAAAGCGTTATACTAAATTTCAATTTATTTGATTTAGGTACTATTATAATATCAAAAGAGTTTTGATATAAAGATTATCGTTTCTTTCAAAAGGATTCTGAAAGTAAAATCAAGTGTTTTGGATTCTCATAAGGGAAAAACCCGTCCCGTGTTATAAGGCGAGGTCTTATGAGATATCGTTTATTTTCTCAAACTGTTTCAAATTGTTTACTCATACCAGTCCCATAACTGACCCAGAGTTTATTTTGTTTTGTTTTACCTAAACTCTTGGGTGCCCAAATTTGTACGGGTAGTAAAATAGTTCAGGATTTTACCGATCTATCTAAAGGAGCTTGGAGCAGGAGGCTTCAGGGTTAGATATATAGTATTTTTATTTCCACTATGTTGCTAGTGTTATACTCTGATAATTGTATGATATACAGTTAAAATTTTGTATTTCAAAAGTTATAATATATTATATTTTGTTCTGCTGCATTATGAGATTCTGTGTTGTTATTTCTATTCTTCTTCTACCTTTTTCTTCTTAAAAAAATGATTCGTGTTTCTGTGATATTTGGGTTGGATGTGTGATATATGTAGTCAATTCAGATAGTACAGATTTGTGGTTCGTTATAAGATTTGAATGTGAAATGGTAATTAAATTTACCGATAACACCGTAGTGTTAGATATGGAGTATCACCATTTTTTCTCCATGGGATGAATAGGTTGGGATTGGGAAATATAACAAATGATTACTTCGGTAAGGTGCGCTAATCCCACCTAGTTTGGATAAACCTTAATTTGGTTTGAATTGAGATGCAAAGGAAGACTAAAGAATAAATTTAAATAATTTACCTTTGATAAGATTAATGGGAAACTTTCCCAAAGGATATGAATATTTGAATAAAAGAATATATAGAATTGGAATGAGGCGTATGTTGTGTTTTTATAGCACTTGATTATAAGATACGTGAATTATTCGGAATGCCCGGGTTTATACCCATTCTGAATAATTGATTCGACGATAAGTCGACGATGAAGACGGTGGTTGAAGACCGAAGTTCTTCACATCGTTTGGATGATTACTGATGTCTTGATTGGGTTGTACACCCAAGACAAGGTAATAAGTGGTGATCGTCTAGACGTACTTGGAGACTGACTGGATATGCGAGGAGCTCTTTCCTGTATTGGACATATGGGACGAGGAATAAGGTGCCTTTGGTTTCGTTCAGACCCAGAACGAACTAGTAAATGGATGTGTGTCTGATATTGAATTTTATTCTGTGTTGATTAATCTCAATTAAATATATGTTTGGTGGCGGAGAATTTATTCTCTTGCTTAACACGCTTCTCTGAGACGTACGAGCTTAGAGGTTATATATTGATAGACATCAGTCGCATGGCGTGAATTGTCAGTGTGGCATGCTGAGATGCAAATGATCAAGGCTTATGTTGAAAAGCAGATTCTTATGGTTGATGATCAAAGCACGAATTTAAATAGTATAGCTTTGTGCATAGCATTAATTCGCGAGCCTCACACCTCGGTATGAGTCAAAAATGGGATAAAGGACCCAAGGAGTGCATGACGTTTCCTTCTAACTATGGGTGGTGTAATGTATGGAGTCCAGACATTTATTATATTTTTATCTATGTGGATGATGGATAGCGAGGCGCCTCGGATATATCAGTTACTACGGAGCCGATGGATAGGTCCTATAGGACCGGGAAACGTGTGTTTAGGAATAATTAATCCTCAAACGTAAGTGAGGACCGACCTTGGAGGATCCAAGGGTTCACTATGGGGAACCCTAAGGCATTTGCTAGTGTGTCTTGAAGTCGACAAGGAGTACATCCCTTGCCTCGACTCATTACTGAAATCCTATTTTCAATACGTGACTCTTCGGTTTTAGTTGTAAAACCTAGTATGGCGACATAGTAGCAAGGGATATTATGCCATCTATGATTGATACATTTATTTTTGAAGTTGTTTAATACACTATGCACTTATTGTAATATCAAAATGATTTGTTTTAAAACGTACCAAGCATGTTTGGCTATTATAAGGTAAAACTATATCCTCCGGCTTGCGTTGCATTGTGTGATGGGACCCGAGTCTTATAATAGCTTCATTTTTTGAAAAGCATTGCGCTGTTTATAAACCGTTTTATGCACTGGTATTCTTAGGAGAAAACCCGTTCTGTGTTATACAATGTGGTCCCTTGATTTACTTTATTTCTGAAGTAAAGTTTTAAATAACTTTTTTAGTTCTCACACCAGTCACATGACTGACCTGGAGTTTATTGTTTTATCCAAAACTTTGGGTGCCCCTATTTTCCACACGGACAGTTAGTAGTTTTGGTTTTGTAGATTTATTTTTACAGGATCCTTGATTTACAACTGGAGCTATATTCGGAAAGCTTTGTATCCGTGTATTTCTTTCTGTTGTGTTATGTATTATTTTTGCGCTGCTTTGTAATTTGAATCTCCAATATTTTTTTGATGTATAATATTTATTCACACTCTTTTATATTCTTGTACTCTGATGTAAATTGTTGTTATAGCATTGAAATGTTCTTCTGTTTGTGTTCTTATTTGTCGTGTTCTCACTACAATCTGGGCTTTCCCGGAAGGGCGAGTTTCGGTCGTAACACCCCAACTGGATTAGTCACAACCAAAGGTCTATCACAAATCCCGAGTTCCAGACCCAAGCAACACACAAGCTCATTACAAATGAATGAATGCGATGTTGTCGTATCAAACAACATTCAAACTGAAACACCTCGAACAGAAAGTGTACCTTGAACAACGACACCCTTCCCTTTCACCTCTAAAGTAGGAGCTCTTGAAGAAGATGAAACAACTTCCAAAGCATAAGCCTTCACACTCTGCTTTCTCTTAGCAGATTCCGGACAATCCTTCTTTTCATGCCCAGTCTTTCCACATTTGAATCACTTCTTCTCAGCTTTGGGATTCTTGCATTCATTAGAGAAACGAACCTTATGTTGGAAGTTATAGCAAACCACCTCACTCTTAGGCTTCTTCTTTCCATCATTTCCCTTCTGTTGTTGTTTCTTCCTCTTCTTACTGTTATTTCCACCCTATTGTGGTTTCGAAGCTTCCTTTGTTCCAGCGACAACATTTGCTTTTTTAGGAAATAAGCTTTCATATCGAACAGCTCCTTCCATAATCTTCTCATATGGATCATCAAGATGATCCACCAATGGCTTCCCAATATAGGTATCTAAATCCGTAACAAGCTTTTCGTTCTTCTGATAAGGAGAGTCAATGCACAAATGGGCATATTTGGACAATGCCTCAATGTTAGAAACATAATCAAGCACCGGTCTACCATTCTGTTTCAGATCCATAAATTTCTTGAACAAAACAGACTTGTTAGTAGTAGAGATAAATTTTGTCTCGAATTTGACTTGGAATTTCTCTCAAGTTATCCCTTCTTCCGGAGTCTCAAGTGTAATAGAATTCCACCACTCCATGGCTCTGCCATGTAACTGCCTTGATGCAAGCTTTCTCTTAGTTGCATCATTTATTCCCAAGTCTCCAAAAATACGTACACAAGCATCTAATCACCTTCGAACCTCTTAGGACGACTCAATCCCCTTGAATGGCTTTCCCCCTAGAGATGTGAATTCTTTACATAACTTCACAAAATCCACAACACTAGGCACTTGCACACCTACATCTACTGTGGTTGCCACTGGAGCGAGTACCTTCTCATGAATGCCTCAATCATGGCTTCAACCATTGCCCGGTAATCTAGTGTACTGCCATTTCCCTGTCCAGGCACAGCCTCCTCTCTAGAAGTATGTCTTGAAGTTCGTCGACTCGTTCTAAATCTGCAATACAGAATTATTAGCCACTTACAAGAGAAATTGCTAATGGAGTTCAAACGCTACTATAGTATATAGTATTATATAGTATACATCCATCAAAATCTACAAACACGTCTCTCATACGTAATTATGTCTTCAAACTTTGGCTAAAATTGATTAATCAGAGCTCTGATACCAAATGTGACAACCGCCTAACTCCTTCACTTAACAAGGGAAATAATGCACTGAAAGACGTTCCAGGAAGCTATGGACGATCATCAGAGTTGAACAACACAATGCGGCACATATCGTATAACTCACAGCGCAAGGACAGAATATAATAGACCAAATACAATAGGCTACAATAGTGAAGCATTTCTGAGTAGAAACTTAAACTTTTATAACAACTAGAAAGAATATCCATACACCCTTGGATTACAACGTAA
The DNA here is from genome assembly GCA_030737875.1 of Allium sativum. NCBI lineage: Eukaryota > Viridiplantae > Streptophyta > Magnoliopsida > Asparagales > Amaryllidaceae > Allium > Allium sativum. Next base: position 539,805,406 of record CM060926.1, read on the forward strand.
GTGTCTTTACAAATTTGCCTCACTATAACACTCAGAGAAAACTCCAATCATAAAAGCGCAAACAAGTACTAAATAGTAGAAAAACTGATATTCAAGCCTCCTTTTCATCATAGCTCTATATCCTTGCCTCACTAAGTTTTACTACGTGTAATTTGCTACTCAGTCTGCCCATCCAAAACAAGATGAACATCCCAAGGTAATAAGAGAAACATAAAACCTTGAGTCAGACAACAGTCTTAATTAGCGATAAAATAACTATCTAACATCATCAATAAAGTATATGAGAATAGGAAGAGTAATCAACCGATCTACCAAAACTCCAGAGAAGAACCCAAACCCGTCTTCCAAACATTTGAAAGTGATAGCCTTTACAAACAAGCATTTACAAACAATAATTCATCCAGGGCAATCAGAAGTAACCAGACAACCAGACAATAGTAACCAGTTATATCTTACACAAACCACCTTAATTAAGATCAACATCCCTCAAGCACAAGCCCCGAAGGCCTAAACCAACATTAGGCAAGTACCCAAGAAATATCTCCCTCGACGTCAGACAACTTACGTGAGACAATACAAGAAAAACAACCAACATCTAAGACCCCGACTATCACTGCCTACACTGCCTCGAAACCACCGTTAATCATATGACGGCGAACCTTGCCATATGTCAAGGGCTAATGGTAACCCTAGTTCTAGCTAAAACTCCATACGCCTTTCTACGATACGTATCTAGGCCTTTCCACGATACCCAGTGTACTCGACTAGCAACCCTCCAGTCTTTTAGGTGCCCCTAGTATATCCTTGCTTTGAGCTACCTAGAACCTACGACAGTAGTAATCTCTCAGCCTTTAATATCTCCAGTCACCCAACCTTATGACTATTCATAGCTCAATAACCTTCTCAAGCAACCATTATCCATGAACTCACCACCTTGAGTCGTCTTCACATTCATCGCATTACGACTATCAACGAACACAACACATCACTTAGAACATTCCCACTTGAACTCACTTCAAGTCGTAACCAACGTCGAATAAAAAACAAGCTTCGTTTAGTTGACATTCTTTAGGTCTTGAACTCCTTAGGTCTGGCTCCTTAGGTCTTGCTCCTTAGACCTAGGACCTACGACCTAACTCCTTAGGTCTCAAAAACGACCTAACTCCTTAGGACTTAAAAACAACCTAATACCAAAACGACTTAACTCCTTGGGTCTTAAATATGACCTAACTCCTTAGGTCTTAAAAACGACCTAATTCCTTAGTTTTGAAAAATGACCTAACTCAAAAACGACCTAACTCCTTAGGTCTTAAAAACGACATAACTCCTTTCTTGGGTAACAATCAACATAACCCAAGCTTCATGCCATGTCATCAATGACCTAAGAAAAACGACCCAACTCCATATTTGACCAAAATAGCTCCAATCTTGACCAAATCATCACCAAACGACAACATTGATGCAAGCAACTCTTCCTAATCATCCAATTCCACAATCAACATTTTATGGAACTATCAACATCATAAAAATGACGATTATTCATCGATAATCATGTGAAATTCACTAAATCATGATAAAACTACAATAATGGATCTAACTTGCACAAACATATGAATTAACATAAGAATTACCGATTTTAAGTTGCTAGATTAGATCCTATCGTGATTCAAATGAAAAATGTACTTACCATGATGTAGACATATGTGAAAACAACTCGAACATGATGAAAATAAGATCAAACACTCATATACCTGATTTAATCCATGTGAGAGATGCATATCACTCACCAATTCTTCTAATTAACTCGAAATCGCTAAATTCTAAATCCGGATAGCGAAGAATATGCTTCAAACCTCTTGATTTGATGCGATATATCTTCACTTGACGTAGATCTAGCTTCAAACGATGTAGATCTTCGATTCTCTTATGTAGATCTAGAATTTTAATGATGGAAAGATGTATTTAATTGAGCAAGGAGGATCACGAGCTCAACCAAATGAGAGAATAAAGAAACTAAACTGTTCTCAATGCCTCTAACCCCCTATCTATAGCCTCCCACCAGCACACTAATGGGCCTCCTCAAATCAGCCCATCAATGACTTACAAAACCTGAACCGGAATAGCAAAACACTAAACCAGTGATTCCTCCCGAACCGCTGAACCAAATCTTTAATTTGACCACTCTACGGAATTGGCAACACTATTTCCTTTCCAATGAGACCGATCTCAGCACCTGATTCGATCCTAGTCAAAATTTATTCATAGTACAAGACTGATAGGGGAAAATGGTCACAAATAAAATTGGTAAAAATTATGGACATGTCTCATATCTCCATAACCAATATATCGAAATATGAGAATGATCCAACCCTTAGGGAATTAAATAAAAATAGTTTATGATCCTCCGATACGTAAAATGTGGGTTGTTACAAAACCCTGTCTTAACCCAGAGGAATAGGTATCTACTGCCATTGCAGGACTTCTTACCACCTAGACTATACCAGCCAGGATATGTCAGCCTGTACTTGCCTATGGGACTTCTGACTACCTAAATTATCTACAGGATTTTCCTTAGTCTTTACAAGTCTTGTTACAAGACCGTAATTGATTATTTTGTATTCTAATACAATACGGATTTGTCAAAGTAAAGTGCAACATCTTGTAATCTCTACTCGATTTATAATGTAAGAAATGAAAGAAAGTGAGATAGAATAGGAAGAGATCTCTTTCGAAACAGAGATAGAATTGTAACTTAAAGAATCCAAAGAAATCTTAAATGAAAGAATAAAGTGCTTAGAATGAATATGAATGTGAATTCAATAGAATAGGAAGCAATGGAATCGATTGAGTGATTTAGGATGTTAATATTGCATGTATACATAGTGAATGAAGAGTTACAACTGCTGATTAAAGATTCTTGGTCGAAATCATAGAGTTGCAACCATTAAAGGTCAAAAACTCTTCGGAAAGTGTTATGTCTTTTTATAATATGACTGTTTGGAACTCAGTTCGCTGAGTGAATAAGCATAATCAATTGACTGAATTGGATTGCAACCAAAACTTTCGTACTCGGACAGTTTAGTCGACCAAATGTGGACATTTAGTCGAGGGAACTGGGACATGCATAAAACTTTTGTGTGCATATCGATTTTAGTCAACTAACCAGGGTCATTCAGTCGACTGGCCAGGGTCATTCAGTTGAATGAATGTGTTTATTCCAGATTCACTATATGCATATGAAGTTTTAGAATAGCATAAAGAAAACCAACTAGAGGAGAAAGATTTTAACATAATAATCTCAGTCCTGGACTCTACTAGTAGTTGAAATAATGATCATACTCAATAGTTCTAGAATATATCATCCTAGTACTTTGTATTTGCGAGACATGTTATTGTGATGTAGCAACTTGGTCTTTCATCTTGTCGTTAATCAAAACTGTATGATCCAATGCATTCATCTAATGATTATATTTTGAAAGGGCATTCAAACTCTCCATGGGTTTAGCATCCTAAAACATAACTCCGTGGACCCCAAAATAAAAATAGTGTAAGTGTGCATATTTTATAATTTTTCAAGTACCAAACAGCAGATACTCAAAGAAAAATTACAAGAAATCTATTGAACCTTAGATAAATATAAAAAGAAGTTGTTATTGTCATTAGCAAAGTTGGTAACTCTAAAACTCATTTAATTATTTGATAAAGTTTATTTACTATTTTAAACTTATATGGTTTCCCCTTTTGTGTTTTATTTGTATGCATTTATTTCTATATATAAACTCTACATATTGTATAGCTGTGAGTTAAACGACTCTTTTTGCCCTTTTTTGATGACAAAAAGGGAGAAAGGTATAAATAAACTAGATAAAATGATAAGGGGAGTGCATAGAGTTAGGGGAGTCGAATGTAAAAGTATTATATTTTGTATCTCAAATATTGATTTGGTTGCCATTATCAAGGGGGGGATTGCTAATACCCTAGGTATTGATTTTGATGACAACAACCGTATAAATATTACTATTAACATATTTTCAAGTTGTGAAGTTAAGTCATATATATTTTGGAGATATTTATGAAGCTAAACAAGAGTACAAAAGAAGAATTATAGAAGAAGATTAATCAAAGCAATGGAAGAATAAATGAGGAAGGATAATCAGAACAATTGAAGACCAAAGCCTATTAGAAAAGAATGCTGAAGAATAGAGGCATTTGAAGTGATGAAGAGTTTGTTGAACTTTAGAATTTCTTGTTAAAGGTCCTATGGAAATTATACTTAAACCTCATCAACCATTGACCTCAACCGAATCACTAAAATCCACAAATATAAGAAAATTCGAACAGAAAAAAATCTGCAACAATTATTAGTGTTGTTCATTTTTGGAACAACCCACTTTGACATGAGGGATAAGGCATATCGATATGGTAGCCGTTTTTCAATTTTTTAAATTTTAAATGAAGAGACATTTCTCTCCATCTCTTCACCAAAAGACACATCTCTTTAACCACTATATAAATGCTTCTAAAACAATTTTTAGCATCATTTTTTCTCATTTTCTCCGACTACTTCTTCTCCATACATTTACAATACAAATCCATTGAATATTTTCTAACTATCCATGCAAACCCACTCCCTTTCACTCCAATTCTTCATGGATTTGCAAACCAAACAATATTATAGAGTTCTACTTGAATTCACATTATTCTCTCTCTGATTTCATCATATTCCTTAAAGAATTCAAAGATATATTGTCATTGGAGGTCTATAGGATCATTATATCAAATCTACAAGAATCTGTATTGAATATACAACTACTTGCCATAGTTTGTTGTTGTTGATAAGGAGAAAGTTTATCTAATGGCCCATGAATCAAGATTGTAAAGGTGTTCTTTCCACTTGTGGAAAGCAAGAGTTATAGTGATATTCTGCATGGTGGAGTGGAGGATTGGATGTAGGAGTTGTTAATCCAAACCAACATAAAAATCTGTGTTATTTTCTTTACTTCATTTCATTGGATTACTTATTTCTTTCTGTTTGCAATTTTAAAAGTTGTAGTGTTAAATTTGTTGATACACAAGATTTTGATTAATGACAACATAGAAATAGAGATCATTGACGAGCTGAATTCACATTTATCAAAGTGGAAATCAATAAAGATCATAGTGAAGATCAATGGAAATCATGACATGGAGCTAAGATTATATATATGTAGGTATGGAGTCGTGTTAGATTTATGTTAAAATCTATCCTCAAAGTATAACACGAATGCACAAAACAATTTAGAAACTGAAATTAGCTGGGGCTGAAATCTGTATATTTGAGGAATTGAAAAGTAACAGAAAAAGCCCAAACGGTCCAGGCTTCGACCGGGAAAGAGTGCAAAGTGATATAGACTGTGGACCAAGGTCCTCTGGTCCACAGCAAGAAAACGGTCGACCGCCCAAAAAGGACCTGTCGACCGGTCCTATTGTCTTTTGTGCATAACGGCTATTTTTTCAAATTCCTGTCGACCTGTTAATTTCGACCTGTCGACCTTTTTTCTTGCTGTAATTTTTCTGAAAGGATGCTTCTTTTTGTGAAGAGATTTCTATTCAATTTCAAGAGAAATGGACACAACTCTTTATAGAAACTCTTCATGAAGGAATGCAACTATTCTACACTATAAATAAACTTGAAATCATACTTTCAAATCACCGAATCTTCTTCTATTTTCTGATCTTAACTCTATACTCTCTTGCATTCTAAAAGCTCTCTCAAATATTCAATACTTGTTGAATCCTTGAATCAGTTTTATATCATTTGATTCAACAAGCAATCTTTCTTCCTTAAATCTTTGCATTCAAATCATATACTTGAGGATAAGATTATAGGAAGGGTGTACTCAATCGTTGGAAAATCAGTGTTGAAAGAAGAACACAATCAGAAGTCAAACTCTTGTAATTGTCCTGTGTGGGTAAGCTTGTAGCCCGTGAAATCAAGTGGGTAAGCTTGTGGCCCGTAAATCAAGTGGGTAAGCTTGTAGCCCGTGAAATCAAGTGGGTAAACTTGTAGCCCGTAAATCAAGTAGTTGTGAACCTGTTCCTCCGGGTGAAGCGAGGGTGTTGTTTAGTGAAAAGCCGAAGAGAAGCTTCGGGACTGGACGTAGGACTGGAGGTCCGAACCAGTATAAAAATCCTGGTGTCGTTACTCTACTTTACTGCATTTAAAGTTATCTGTGATATATATATATATATATATATTGTTATCATATTCCGCATAGCCATATTATAGATCCTGCATAAGTCGTACACACTCGACTTTTCAATTGGTATCAGAGCCTGGTGTTCTAGAGATCGTAACAACATCTTAGAACAAATGGCAATAAAGAAGTCTAGTCAAGGGATTAGAAAGTGGAAGAGCAACAAAGCCGAATCAAGAGAGCAAGGAAGCAAATGTCTCATGGCTAAAGTCAGATCACAATCGGTATGTGTAGATTCATTATTTAAAGATCTTTTGTTAGACCATGAAAAATTATTGAAACTCAATACAGTCGTTTTAGCTATGTCAAAAAAGTACAAGGAAGAAAATTCCAAATTAAAAGAAGAAAACAATCGTTTGGTAAAACAAGCCAAATGTTTTGAAGATACCTTAGAAGAGCTTGTTTCTCAAAAAGATTTCCTTCAAAAAGAAAATGAGCAACTAGAAGATAAAAACAATGTTCTTTTAAAGGAAATCGATCTTTTGCAAAATAGAAATATATCATTAGAAGATTCTTTAAATAATTCTAGTTCTTTAATTTCGTCTCTTGAAAAAGAGAATGGAGCTTTAACTGAAAAGAATTTAGAACTATCTAAAGAATGTGAGTTTTTAAAGGTGAATAATAATATTTTGCAAAATGAAATTTCTGACTCAAAAGAAAATTTTGAAAAGTTACAATCTTCTTTAGATAATTCAGAATCTCAAATTTTAGGTCTCAAAACTGAGAATGGTACTTTAAAAAGGAAAAATTCTGAATTAAATAAGGAAATTGATGATTTAAAGAATAACAAAATTTCTTTTGAAAATGTCAATAGCGACTTTGGAAATAAATTTGATAAATGTGCAAATATGTTCGCAAAATTTAATAAAGGTCAAAATGATTTAAATATGATTTTATCTAGATCTCGACCTTTACATGAAAAAAGTGGTTTAGGATATAATAAAACTAATCTTAGAAATAGTACTAGATATGCTTTCATGTACAATAAAAATATTACTGCTAGTACTAATGCTCATCCTAGATCCAATTATTATAGAAATTCGAATACTTCTATGACTAGAGATCTGTATAATAGATCTAGAAGTATGAAAAGGAATATCAATAGAGATTACTTAAGTATTTAGGTTCCTGTAAGTTGGAAAAACAGAGAAAAATATATTGATGATTATTTTGATTCAGTAGTTAATAATGAAAATTTTATCTTTAAAGGTTCCATTAAACCCTCTTGGGTATGGCTACCTTCCATCTAACCCATGGACCCAAACAAAGCAAGTGGGTACCAAAGTATATATATTCTACTTTTTTGCAGGTACACCACAATAAAAGGAAGGCGATTTTGATTTCTCCAAATGTCTCTGAAAACAAAATACAGTTTATCAAATTGCACATGATCCAATATCTCCCGAAGGTACTTTAATTTATGTCTTATGTTCGATTACTGTTCTATCATGATATTTATTCTTTTTAATCGATGACAAAGGGGGAGAAATATGCATACTCATGTATCATATAAATATTCATTTTATATGCACTAACATTTTGTTACAGGAAACAGTAAGTTTTTATTATATATACTAACAAAATGTGCAGAAAGCTTTTGGACAGGGGGAGATAGAAATATATAAGCATATATTCAGGGGGAGCTACTCAGTATCTCAAAAATATATGCAAGATGTTGTCATCAATCAAAAAGGGGGAGAATGTTGATACACAAGATTTTGATTAATGACAACATAGAAATAGAGATCATTGACGAGCTGAATTCACATTTATCAAAGTGGAAATCAATAAAGATCATAGTGAAGATCAATGGAAATCATGACATGGAGCTAAGATTATATATATGTAGGTATGGAGTCGTGTTAGATTTATGTTAAAATCTATCTTCAAAGTATAACACGAATGCACAAAACAATTTAGAAACTGAAATTAGCTGGGGCTGAAATTTGTATATTTGAGGAATTGAAAAGTCACAGAAAAAGCCCAAACGGTCCAGGCTTCGACCGGGAAAGAGTGCAGAGTGATATAGACTGTGGACCGAGGTCCTCCGGTCCACAGCAAGAAAACGGTCGACCGCCCAAAAAGGACCTGTCGACCGGTCCTATTGTCTTTTGTGCATAACGACTATTTTTTCAAATTCCTGTCGACCTGTTAATTTCGACCTGTCGACCTTTTTTCTTGCTGTAATTTTTCTGAAAGGATGCTTCTTTTTGTGAAGAGATTTCTATTCAATTTCAAGAGAAATGGACACAACTCTTTATAGAAACTCTTCATGAAGGAATGCAACTATTCTACACTATAAATAAACTTGAAATCATACTTTCAAATCACCGAATCTTCTTCTATTTTCTGATCTTAACTCTATACTCTCTTGCATTCTAAAAGCTCTCTCAAATATTCAATACTTGTTGAATCCTTGAATCAGTTTTATATCATTTGATTCAACAAGCAATCTTTCTTCCTTAAATCTTTGCATTCAAATCATATACTTGAGGATAAGATTATAGGAAGGGTGTACTCAATCGTTGGCAAATCAGTGTTGAAAGAAGAACACAATCAGAAGTCAAACTCTTGTAATTGTCCTGTGTGGGTAAGCTTGTAGCCCGTGAAATCAAGTGGGTAAGCTTGTGGCCCGTAAATCAAGTGGGTAAGCTTGTAGCCCGTGAAATCAAGTGGGTAAACTTGTAGCCCGTAAATCAAGTAGTTGTGAACCTGTTCCTCCGGGTGAAGCGAGGGTGTTGTTTAGTGAAAAGCCGAAGAGAAGCTTCGGGACTGGACGTAGGACTGGAGGTCCGAACCAGTATAAAAATCCTGGTGTCGTTACTCTACTTTACTTTACTTTACTGCATTTAAAGTTATATGTGATATATATATATATTGTTATCATATTCCGCATAGCCATATTATAGATCCTGCATAAGTCGTACACACTCGACTTTTCAAAATTTATAAGTTAGTTTATAGATTTGAAATGCACACTTCATCCTTTTAGTGTCTGAATAGCCTTAAGATCCATCCAATATTGTGTTGTAGACACCCAGTTTCCAATATAAGCCTCACTAAAGCACCTCTGGAAGACAGATGAGAGTCCCTTATCTAGCATCAAAGCCTCGATCCGTTTAGGCACTAAATTAAAGACTTCTGGTTCACCAATTTCATTTTCCTGGTAAAGGATCAAGGGATACAAGTTCATTTAAATTTCATTTCATGATAAAATGTTTTGGGAGTTAAATTCATTTCTCTAAAAAAAGAAGATTATTTCCCCGAATATAGGATTGAGGAAGACAAATTCATTTAAGTTTCATTTCCTAGTAAAAGTTCTTTAGGAGTCAAATTCATTTCTTTTGATAAATTAGTTTATTTCCCTAAGTAAATGATCTTTAGAGACAAGTTCATTTAAGTTTCATTTCCCCAAATAAAAGCTCTTTAGAAGTCAAACACATTTTCTAAATAAAATTTTTTATTTCCTTGGATAAGAAACTTCTGAGGGTCATCCTTATTCTAAGAATTAGGTTCTTGAATTATCAGGTTAAGGCCTCTACTCTACCAAATTATTGTCAGATGAAGTTTTTTGGTCTTTTTGTCTATAATATCAGATAAGAATCTTTGACTATTGTTCATGATATGCTTTATTGATATAAAAAACATACTCGTGTCTAGTTGCCAGAATTTAATGCTATAAATGATTGTAGAATAAATAGCGCTCAGTTTATGCCTCAGAATATAGGATGTTATTATGGTTTTTTAATTGCGAAGGAAATAATTAGACTATGAAGTTAGACATCATAACAAATTTCTAGGATTTATTTGATGTTTCAAGCAAAATAGCATGTCGACATCTGGATAACAAATTTATGCAACAAGTGAGGAATGAGTCAGAATAAGAAAATTTCTTTCACAAAAAGGGGGGAAAGTATTAGACCCTAAATATTTTAATGTAGAAAAAAGATCAATTCAAGTCAGAAAAGAGTATTTCGAGCTATATAGTTACTTCAAGCATAGAAGAAAAGATTTCGAGTCAAGAGGAAAGTGCTTCGAACAAGGAAAAATAGTATCAAACCTGGAGAAAAGAGCTTTGAACATGCTGATGAGGATTCAAAGAGATTCGTAGCATCTAGCTTCACAAAGGCGCATCAAAGGCATTAGGAAAAGGGAAATTCTTATTGAGCTAACTAAAAAATAGAGCGCTTCGAAATAGGATAATTTCTTCATTTATCAAAATAGTGATTCAATCATGGGTTTGGATTTAGAGGCATATGACCTCGCAAAATTAGACATACACCATATGCAAGCTTTAATTGATCTTAATCACATGTCATTTTAAGCTTGAAACGTCCAGTTGAGCCATAAAGGAAAATAGGACAGTTGAAGTAGGATACTTCGATGTGGTTCAACATAAATGAAATAGCGCACTTCGGAGTGGCTCAAGGAAATAAAGGAAGAAGGCCCGAACCGATTAAGACCTCAAAGAAGAGTATTTTGAAGTGGATGAGATTGTACTAAACTTAACAAATCAACAAGTTGCAATTTTCTTCATTTCCAACATAACTATTGACAAGCCATATACAACAATTGACAAACCTAGTTGCCATTTCCATCATGATTCGAAGCCACAAAAAGCGGTCGACAAAACAGGTGACTCAGGGAATAATGCCATATCATTTTCTATTCAAGGCATATCATTTAAAAGCTTCGCTATACCAAAACAGGTGATTCCCAATGAGTATAAGTGTCATTAACTATTTCAGCAAAGTGTTGCTTTAGAGCGCTCAACAATAATTACCAATCTTTATAAGAGTTGGGACATTCCAACGCTTATAAGCATTTGCAGAATTTCTTTCCTAACGGTTATAAACATTGGAACATTTTCCGTCCCAACAGTCACAAACGTTGCTAATTTAATCATACCAGCATACATAAGTGTCAGTAAAAACAAATGAGTAACATAAATAAGCGTTGGTAATATACATAATAACAGTTGCAACTAACATAGTATGCATGATTATAATACAAACTATATTTAATTTGAAATCAAAATATATCAATTTGGAAATGTATAACTAAACCAATATCAACAAACTACACCCATAGTTATGATAGCAACAGAATATATTAATTAACAAAAAAAAAAAATCATACATAATTAAGTTTCTAAATTCAGTACACAATTAACCAATCTCATAATCATGACAAACTGAAATGCCGAAAGGCAATCTACTACCCTAGTTTAATATTGCAAATACCGGATATGAAACTTGGGCCATATAACGAAGTCTCCATCTGAAAATTCACATAATTTGTGCATTTGATTTTGAGGGCCATCATAGGTTGGTGCATCTGGTTCAAGAAAATCAAACACCCAGATAAATTTCTCAACACATCTGGTATCACGTTCCTAAAATAACAAATAATTAGTGTTCCAACATAACCTTTAGCTATACTTGTCTCTAGATCTTAAGACGATGGCACTACATATTTATTTTCCCTTGTAGATGAATTAATATCATTATATTAGATGGTTGGAATGACAATTACATTATTGTTTATTCGATGATCTTCTAAATTAGAAGCACCTTCTGTATGTGGAGTTGTAGGACTTGCAACATGTTTTGCTTGTAAAGTAGGTATAAATTTCATGTAAGTAGAAGTAATTGTTTTGATGGCATCATCAACTTGATTAGATACTTGTTTTTCTACCTCCAATTTCCAAACTGACAAATCCATATCTTGTTTTCTTTCCATTACAGCTTTTACAGCTCGAGCCACCTTTAGTTGCTTCATAGAAGAAGTAGAACTTATTGCTCGACGATAGTTTTTCTTTGCATCACTACCAAATACTTCCGGAAGTGGATCATTTTTAAGATCATCTACTACATCATTGCCACTGGACATACCCACTAATCTTCTCTTTTCTTCCGCTTCTTCTAGAAATTCCTGCATGCATTCACTATCACAACGAATTAAAATTATCAATTAAAGCCAAGACATCAATGCTCGAAGAAATGATGCACAAGTTCAACATTCAATAGGTTATTGTCATCACTTTACCTTCAACATAGATAAGTTTTATTTTTTTTGTAATTGACAGAGGAAGTTCAACATTAAATATGAAATTCAGTTTTGAAACTCAATTTTGAGTTTCGATACGAAAAATGAGCAGAAATGCTCATTTTTGAAATAAAGCTGAAAGACTCAGTTTCTAAACTGAGCCAGAAAGGCTCGATTTAGAAACTTGCTTGGATTTGAAACTAAGTCGAGTTTAGAAATTAAGGGTTTGCGGCTCAGTTCCGACTCGAAATCGAGTCGAAAAGGCTCAATTTCGAATCGAAACTGAGCTGAAAGGCTCAATTTCTGAACCGAAAATGACTATATTATAATTCATGAGCTTATGGACAAAATTGAATTATACCTAGTATCCATGAGCCATCTATAGTTAGGATCCAACATCCACAGTAAATAAGTGATAATGATATTAAATCAAATGATCATTAGAATTCATCGATTTCGAAATCAATTTTGATGACAACGTAGTGCTATGAAAATATATTAATAATTGCAAATCATGCTTCAAACGTGTTTGAACCCAACAACAGAATAAATGATTATTGATTTAAATTGTAAGCAGTTGCAACAAATGGTCAATGTCAAAAACAGGAAAAGACTTACTTGTGTTTTCACGACATACAGCAATACTTCTCCAGATTTTCTTTTATGTCCAACCTTCCAAATCGTAGTGCGTGAAATATATTTGTACAGATTGTTATGACCTACAAGAAAGATTAAAGTTGATAATACATAATTAACATAATATAGTATAATCAATAACCATTTAAGAAAGATACTTTCGATGTCATTCCATTGTGCACTCTATGGTAGGGTTTTCTTCCTAGAGTATGAGCGATCAGACATTTTGCTTTGCTATTTACATTTCTCCATCTTTTTATCGGTATACTCAATATCAAGGAACTTTTCCCACCATATAGTATGTCCTTTGGACATCTATCAATAGCAACACGTTTAGTAATACCATTTTGTCTTAAATAATTAATTTTCAAAGATATCTATGTATATCAATTCATAAGTTCCAAAAATTATTGACATATATACATAGCTTTGGTGAAATTCCTTGTCTAGTAAGTTATATGTATGTAAAGTAAGCGACTTAATCATCCGAAAAAGGCCATGTTAATTTATAATGAGTAAGTAACAACATAAAATAAGTAAAATTTTAAAGTCTCTAGGAATTGTAAGATGAAAAAGAAACTGGATCATCATGTCAAGTTCATAAAATATCTCCATGAAATATATATATATATATATATATATATATATATATTTATATATATAATACAATATGTACAATACAAAATAACAAGTTCAATAGATAAAAATAAAATAATATTGGGTTAAGAAATTGGTTGTTGTTTATTGCTTAAATAATTAACCCGAGTTAGCTATATAATCACAAAAAAAAATTAATTGGTTCCAAATATTATTCGAAAAAATAGTCCAAGGCAAGCAAGCAAATAATCTATTATTTTGAGCATCTAAAGATCTTCAATTCTTAAAAGCTATCGTTTTTGTCAAGGGCCTGCAGCCAAAATCAGCAAAATCTACCCTTAGCTAACTGAAAATAGCACTACGCAAAAGGAGAATAATGTGGAATTGTAACATGAAATACATTCATCTTGCTAAAAGAAATTTCATGCACATACCAAAAGCATTTTCACTACCAGTACACCAAACATTTTGAACACAACAAGGTAAATCTATAACTTAGGCATCTATGCTTTAAGGGATAAATCAAATGCCCTATATTGCATAACAGTATTTTTATTGACTTTTTTCTCATGAAATGCTAGTTATTAAGCTTACATATTGCTATCAAATAACCTAACAACACATATCTGTACACAAACTATATATTACAGTTTTCTTAATTAATTGGATTGTAAACTGTAAAAATGAATACATATACCATTGATAACTAATAAACATAAATAACTTAGACAGTTAGACTTTGTACCACTACTATAAATGTTAGCATGTCAGATCAGGTAGAAAGCATGGAAAATGGATATATAATAAAGCATGTAACGGAGCTAGATAAAATATTATGAGCGAGCATGACTTTATCAGCAGAGAGCTAAGAATCAAACATAGCGAATGCGATTTCTTAGGCCAATCATACAAGTTTTAGTTCGCAGAAGGAAAATAATAGCACTTATGTAAACAAGACTACAAGTTCAGAGCAAGGAGATAATTCAATAATAGGTGGTTGAGCTAGTGCATAAAAGGATCCAAGCAACTTCAGCTGATAACTTTTACGCTGTTGCACTCTGAGCCAACACACTTTTTGAATCATAGAATAAAACCATTCGAAAACATAAAAAATTCATCATTTAATATTTTACCTTTTAATAATAATGATCCATCTTCTTTACCTGACATCATTATAGACTTTGAAACTTGTCTTTTGTAGAAATTTGAAGTTTTTATCGAGGCAGAGAATGATGTTTGCAAGCCATCATGGAAATTACACTTAGTAAGTACTAGTTCATCCTTCATTTCCATACATAACCCGAAGTGGGAAAAAAACAAAAAAAATAAGGTAGAACCAAGTAAGCAAGATTAAAAGTCTTTACAAACAACTTCTAGATAAAATCAAAAGAAGACTACTACTTCAGCTATTGATATAAGGAACAACACATGCATATGGAAATTAATTATCAATTAGAATATAAGGGGTTCAATTAAAATTTGTCAACAAACAATGTAAATCAGTAGTTTCTTCACCAAAAAATAAATAAAAGCGGTAAATATACCAAGTGTATTGAGAAAATTCAACAACAATTAGAAATGGTCTGATAATATAAATAATTATAGTAAACAAAGAACAGCAGTCCTGGTTGATTCCAAATTTTGAAATGTTTATTTGATCTCTAAAAGTGCTGTTAATTGTTATATTAAAACAATAAAGGGTAGCATAATTCTTTGCATCTTCATATATCCTCCAAGGATACTTAATTTCTAATTGTAATCGGTGTACTGCCAAAAGCACACAGAAAATTGTAATTGGTGAAATGCTAGTTATTAAGCTTAGTTATTATTAGCAAATAACCCAACAACACATCTTTGTACACAAACCGTATATTGTAGTTTTCTTAATTAATTGGATTTTAAATTATAAAAAAGAATACATATGCCATTAATAACATATAAACATGAATAATTTAGAGTTTCCAGTGCAATTTTTCCTACACCATACTTCTGACTAAATGGGGAGCACAATTAACTCGAAATTGAACGTCATACTAGAAAACATGAATAATTTTTCCTACATCATACCTGAAGTCAAAATGGATTAACTCATAATCGAGTATCCTCGAATCTAACGTCGAAGTTGAACTTGAGTGCGAATCTCTAAAGCCACTATCGGTTCCCTCGAATCTAATGTCGAAGTCGAGGACCAATTCGCTGAAGTCGAACTTGAGTGCGCGCGATTCCCCCAGCGAAGTCTTCAAAGTCGCTCGTCGAGGAGCCGATATCGTAAAGGATCTGATTACGTAGAGGAGCGGATTCATATTTTTTGAAGGGGTTTGTTAATGTCACGCGTTTGTCATTTTTTATTTTAAATATGCGTTAAGTGGAGTGCAATCCAAATAGTCCTCCCTTTAATAATATAAAATAAAATTCCCAAAATATCCTTTTTTCTGCTATGGTAAAAAAAGTAATTATCAAGATGAAGATTAAACGTTAATTAGTTTCTAATCAACTTCTTAATTCAACAATGGATGATCCATCAATTCAAGATTCAAATATGATTCTTACGTAAGAAAGTGAACGTCACGTTGAATATATAGAAGAAATCAAGCAGGTGACTAACTTTTTTACCAATTTTTTTAAAAGTTGCAGGGATATACTGTCGCATATCATCGTCGAGCGACCTCCCGACGTCGTATAATGATATTTTATATGACGGAACAGAGTCGTATAACAATATACGATGGAGAATTTAAGGCCGTAATTATACGGTACGCATATTACGTTTAGACTAACTTTACATGACAACTGTCCGTCATATAACCCTAGACGATGATATTCTGTCGTATTATTTCGGTTTTGTAAATTTTTTAATATTTGAGCTGCTTTTGCAGAAACTAGCAACCACCAATGTACAAACTGATGATGGTGTCGACGTTCAGTTTGACATTGAGAATGGCATTGAGAATGACAATGAGGATGACAATGAGAACGACAATTGTAACATGGAGGTTGACACTGAGAATGACAGTTGTAAAAGTGAGGATGATAATGAGAATGACAATTTTAACAATCAAGATGACAATGAGAATGACAATTGTAAGAACGAGGATGACAATGAGAATGACAATTGTAACAACGAGGAATATCCCAATTTAACAACTCATTTCACCACGGATATGGTAAGATAAACATATATTTCAATTAATTAATTGAAGAGCATTTGAGCTTTTGTTGATTATTTTTTGCAGATGTTTGATTCTAAAGAAAGAGCACGAGATTGGTGCATAAAACGTGGCATCGCTGCAAACTGTGTTGTTGTGACAAGAAGAACTAGACTGCGAAATTTGCATGCAAATGGAAAAGGAATGTTGATGTATCTTGTTTGCGAAAGAAGCGGGGAGTATATTGATCATAAGGGAAAGAATTAGGTTCCGATATCGGGAAAAAAACGCAGACGGTCGGGAAGTAGAAAATGCGCATGTCCATTTAGTCTACATGCTCGATGTCAAAAAGATGGAAGATGGACACTAAAAGTTATTAATGGACAACATAATCACAGAATTCCAAACGTATTAACCAGACATCCTTTTGTGGCAAGGCTAAAAGATGAAGAATTTAAAACTGTTGAAACAATGACGATTAGCAGTGTTAGGCCTCGAAATATTTTAAGTGCTATAAGAATTAACAACCCGGAGAACAAGTCGACCATAAGAAATGTGTACAATGCTAAAGTGAAAATTAAACAACATAATACAGAAGGTCGGACGATTATGCAGCAATTTATGAAATTGGCCTGCAGCCATTCTTATTCCGTTCAACACAGAGTTGATGAGAAAAGTAACAAAGTCACAGATTTATTCTTCAGTCATCCAAGATGCGTCCTTCTAGCGCAGTGTTTTCCTCAAATACTGTTTTTAGATTGCACGTTCAAAACAAATCGATACAAGCTACCGTGCTTCCATAGTGTTTCTCAAACATCGACAGGAGCATCCTTTTACCGTTGCACTTGCTTTTCTTAGCCGAGAAACCACAGAATCATATATATGGGCTCTTCAGTGCGTAAAACAGTGTTATAGAGAAAAAGATATTCCAAGTGTTATTATCACGGATGCCGAAATCGCACTTATAAATGCAGTAGCTAATGTATTTCCAGCAGCTCGACCTATCCTATGTGCATGGCATATTTCGAAGAACGTTCAAGCAAACTATAAACCCAACTTTGTGAAAAAGAAGCGAGTAATGATTCAACAAAAAGAGGTCATACTAGACGATGATGAAGGTAAAAAGGAGTATGAACGTTTTTGGGAAGGTTGGACAAATATAATAAACTCACTTTCCGAAGAAGAGTATTGTCGCAGAAAGCACACACGCCCGTTTGAAATTGTATTTTGACATGGCTGCTAGAAGTTTTGTGCAATGTTGGAATAGTGCACATCCGTGTTCTGAAAATGAATTTGTCGGAATAGAAAATGCATTCGAAATAAGCACATCAAAGGCAATGCATCGATTTCGAAAAGAACCCATGTTGAAGGACTTAATTGGGTTTGTGTCGCATAAAGCATTGGACTTGTTACTAGATGAACTACGAAGCATTTCAACTGTTGGTTTGACTGCTGACAATTGTGGTTGTGTTATGTGGCAAGTAAATGGTTTACAATGTGGTCATATGCTCACGGACTTTAGACACACGCACGATTTCATACCTCTAACCGCTATAGATGCTTATTGGAAGCAATTATCCTATACTCCCCATGTGTTACATCGATCAACTCTAGATTTTTATGACTTGCCTGAAATCAAGGCCTTGAAGAGCAGGTACGATGAGTCCCCTAATAATGTTCGATTAGTTATGCAACAAGGTTTGAAAAAGAAAGCATTTCCGCAGACAACCGTTATTTTAGAACCTCCCATGGCCCACCATTCGAAAAGGTAGACCGTCCAAAAAAGATAAATCAACTAAGCGAGATCCTTCTTATTACGAACATGTTGATGCTCAACTGTCATGTGGCTCGAATTTGACTCCGGTCAGTCGGTATCTAAAAAAACTCGGTGTTTCTACAAGAAAGGGGTATGAGAACAAACCATTTGAGCACAAATATTTGTCGCAAATTCCAAAACATATGGAACCGTATATACTTGATACACAGGACATGCCAAGTGACGGAAATTGTGGATATTAGGTTGTTGTTGAACATCTAAATCTACATAATCGAAGAACAGATAATCCGTGTAAGTTTGTTCGCGAGTCGATGCTTGACAACCTATCACAAAATTCGGAGATGAATAAAAGAATGTGGGATGAATGTGGTTTCGACGAAATTAAAAATAGAATACAAGATACAGATTTTGTTGGGGTTGATAAGTGGATGCAGATGCCAGAATCAGGATTTATAATAGCAGAAACATTTGGCATCATGGTAGTGCTGATAAGTAAACAGATCTGCTGTACCTTTGTTCCGACTACAGTTCGTGTAAATCTTATGAATGAAAATGGAATGGTTGTTATGGGCTACGTAGACGGTTCGCATTTTGTTGGTCTAAAACTTACTTCAGCAAGTCCATTGCCTCCTCCACTACAATTTCAATACTTTGAGCAATTCTACAACATTAATGCACAAGATTGGATCAGACGAATCGGTGACCGAATCAGCATGTATCGCGCGATTGCTAAAGACTTCGAAGATGAGGACAATAGTAAAATAGTAGATTTGTCTTCCTGCTAGTATCATGTGGTAATTGACTATTTTGTAACTATTGCTGCTTGTAATTGATGACTACAGTATTTGTGATTACGGTAGCTTCTAATTGACTATGGTATTTTGTGACTGGTATCTTCATGTTAATGGTATCTCAATAGTTAATGTTCATGGTTACTTTGTTTATGGTTAATGTTCATGGTTATGTTCGTGGTTAATGTTCATGGTTAATGTTTATGATATTTGAGACTCTTCTTAACGACAAATGTTATACAACAAATGCATGTCGTATAGGCCAAAACGAAATGGTTAGTTCATATTAAAATATTTAATACGGAACATGTATGTCGTATAGTTGCAGGAAATATGACAGGAATGGCATATAACATAATATGAAGAGTAAATGGCTTATAAATTTTTTTTATACGACAAGTTCCTGTCGTATGGTTGCTGGAAAAAATGACAGTAACCCATATAACATAACACGACATATTTCTGTCGTATAAATTTTTTATGTCATGTTATGTTATATGGGTTACTGTCATTTTTTCCTGCAACTATACGATAGGAACCTGTCGTATAAAAATAATTTATACGCCATTTACTCTTCGTATTATGTTATATGTCATTCCTGTCATATTTCCTGCAACTATACGACATACATGTTCCATATAAAATATTTTAATACGAACTAACCATTTCGTTTTGGCCTATACGACATGCATTTGTCGTATAACATTTGTCATTAAGAAGAGTCAAATTTAGACGATCGACAAACTCAGATTCACAAATGATCATCATTCACACCATTTTCATACCATTCACAAATGATTACCATTCACAGATTCATACCATTCACAAATTCAAACAATTCACAAATATTTCAGAAGTCAAAAAATTCATACGATTGACCAAAAAATCACTAGTCATAATAAGTCACAAAGTCTTAACCATCATACCGTACACAGAATTGATTTCATACCAAAACACAATAAGTTAACCCACCACAAAACACTGTCACCTACGATAAGTACATAATTAACAAGTACATATTAACAAGTACACAGAATAGTAATGCAACTACTTCCTCTTCTTCAATGCTTTCTTTTTGGCTGCCACCTTTTTGGTTGCTTTCATCTGCAGTGCCTTGCTAACACTTTGTTCCCTAGCTGCAATATCCTCTCCGTATAATTCCATTGGCTCTGGCGCCTCTATCTGTGCAATCTTCTCTCGTGTTTGCTTCTTCATTGTTTCATCAGGAGCAGAAGAGCTTATGAACTCAGTAATGTATTGCAACCTCTTTTGCTACATGACGACATATGAAAATGATTAACATCAAATTAGAAATTACGTAATCAAAAATGAAAAAAAAATACAGCTTACAATATGACGAAGTAGTTCAGTTGCGTCACGTTCATTCCTTCGTTCAGTTAATCTGTTTTTAGGATTAGCCACGAGAGGATGGGAAGAAGAGCTATACCATTCCATGTAAGTGTCGGCACAATCCTAAGGACGTACAACTTTTGTAGACAATAATCTCTCGTTCAACAAATGATTCGACCACTCGTCCCAACTATGATTTTGGATATTAGAGTATGTTGCTTTATGAAATGTAGTAGACAGCTTGAACTTCTTAGTATTGACAAAGAAAGTAGTCGAAGGGATGGGTTGAAAGTAACCAAATTGACGAAGTGCCCTTTGCGGAAGATATAACTCAACGGTTTCAAAACAAACAATTGGACCATTGTAAAAAGAATATCGCTCTAATTTGTAGATGCCACGCTTACCTTGGTAACAGTCCCACACAACATCACATTGTGTTAAATCATCAATCTTCTCTCTCAAATTAATTAAGTCGGACGCCAGTTTTTGAGCTTGATCAATTGCAAAGTAGAATGATGCTCTCACATCTCCCTCAACTGCCCCCAACACATCTATTATGTCGTCTTAAAACGGGAAAGTGCTCATAAATCCATACCTACAACATATCATCATTATGCATTAGTAATTACACGTAAAGGATAAACAAGAGGTATTACAAACATATACCCGTAGCAACGTCATACAACCACATAATTACTGCACATCTTTTCTGCTACATTGACCTAAATTGTAGAACAACCAGCTCAAGCCCGCTGTGGCCCATGAATACGTATGCACCGAAGTCAAATCATCAAGACACTGTAAATACTGAACGGATACTTTATTGCCCGCCTTATCACCACACACTAACAAAACAATGTATATAAGAGATACGCAGTTGCACATTGATTTTTTGATCATCAGAGTCGTCCTCTTTCGAACATGCAAACGTCTTTCTCAACCATTCCAATCGTATCTTTTTCCCCTCCCATTATCATAATAGCCTCTGGCCTATCTATCCCTAGATATTTTTCCAAGAGACCATAAATATTATCAGGACTTATAGTCCTAGAACCACCAAGAGATCCTGAAACAACTCGTCCTTCTGTTGGAAAACCGGTAATGTGAACAACTTCGTCAATAGTTATCATCATTTCACCGAACGGAAGATGAAATGTATTTGTTTCTAGATAAAATCTTTCCACAAAAGCATTGATAACCACTCTGTCGAGTTTATCGTGAGAATGTAAAATTAGCTTATATAAACCTGACCCAATTATGACATCCCGCACAAACTTGCATTCCTCGTCTAACACCCACTGTCGATGTGATCCCATGTGATTGTGAATTCTTACAATTCTAGCTTCCCCTTTAGACGCCTTGCATAAGAATAGGTAAACTAATCAAGATATGCAAGTTATTTGTATCGTTTTACTAAATGTCCTTCGAAAGCAATATGTTCGTTATATGTAATCAAGATAATCAAGATATGAAATGATAATCAAGATATGAAATGTATTTGTAATCAACATAATCAAGATATGCAATATGTCCGTTATTTGTAATCAAGGTAATCAAGATAGGCAAGATAAGCAATATGTCTGTTATTTATAATCAAGATAATCGTGCTACTACTCAAGATAATCAAGATATGCAAGTTATTTGTAGACTTACCATGGAATTAAATATTTTATGAGCAATATGTCCTTTGAAAGGAAAAAGGAGGGACAGTTGAACGTCTTTTCCTTTGTGTTGAGTGGATGATTGTTTACTCTTTCTCTTCGTAATTTTGAAACTGCTTTCCTCTTGCTCGTCATCATGGGATTCTTGTTCATTGCTACTCTCTTGTTCTTCGTCATCGCTAGTTTCTTTTTCTACCTCATTGCTTTTTTCTTCTAAATCACCATTACTTTCTTCGTCACCGCTACCCTCATCATCATTACTTTCTTCGTCACCGCTACCCTCATCATCATTACCCTCCTCATCATTTCCCTCCTCAGTACCCTCCTCATCATTACCCTCCTCATCATCATTACTTTCTTGATCATTGCTACCCTCCTAATCATTGGACTTAGTAGGTTCTTCTTCCATCACATTTTTTTCCTTTTTGATTGTTCTTCTTTTTATCATTCAGTTTTAAGCTGTTCCCGGTTCGAAGCCGTTATCGGCTTACGAGATGATGCCCATGTCCCTTGTTTCCTACATAAACAAAACATGAACTAAAAAACACATTAAGTTAACCTCTTTTGCAGAAACATCAAACATAAATTACTGTTTGTACGGCATAGAGTAACCGTATGGGCTAAAACGAAAATGAAGAGTCGTATAAAAAATATTTATACGAAAACACAGCATCATATATAATTGGTGAAAAAAAATAAGAATAGTACAAAATTTTATATGACAGAGAGCCATCGAATATATTCATACGACAGATAAATATCGCATAATACATACTCCTACGACATTTAATGAACTAATTTTGCAAATATAAAGTTTTTGACAAATGCCGACATGTTGCCATCGTATTACTTACACTAAAATGACATAAATAAGTCGTATAACTCCATACGATGGCTACTTGCCGACCGACAATGTCAAACTACACATACAGTACACCGACAAACCACCACCCTCAACTCTTACCAAATACCCCACATTCCACTTTGCACTTGCCGTGAAAATCAAATTGGACACCACGCAGAGATTAGAACAAAAGTTTTCTTACCTCTCCAGCTTCTTTTGCATCGGATTAGGATTAACGATGTTCTTCTTCCCCATTCTCTTCGATCGTGGCATCGCTTGCGGTTTTAAATTTGGGGTTTATGTTGGGTTTTAATTTCTGAAATTCGGAACGAGATATTAGGGTTTATGCCAGGCGATTTGAACTTTGGAGTGAGACTGAGTTATGTACGAGATATTAGGTTTTAGCAGTGTTGAGTTGAGGGTAGTTTGGGAACGAGAGAAACAAATGTTAAAACACTCTGACCTCCCCTTAACAATTTACTTAATGTTGGTGTGCCCTTAAAATTTGACCCCCCTTAACAAAAAAATGGTGTGTCAGTAACAATCCTTTTTTTTTAAAACAGCCTAGCTAAAGTAAAAGCGTTGAGAGAGGGACCGAGAAAAGGAATATAGGGTTACAGGAGAATGCAACAGGTTGTTTCATTTTTTACCCCTCAAGAATCAGCCTTACCAATTCAAATTGGCAAATTCTATTCAAACACCGCAAATTGCTTTATCTACCCCATTGGATTTTTTATAAAATTTCAGACCAAAATGACATTATTAAAAATATATATATATATACAATTTTCCCTTGTTTGCATTATGTATACTCAATATAATTTCTTTTGTAAAGTTAGTATATTATAAATTAATTTATATCACCGGTTAAATTAATTTTATATTTCTTTTGAGGATTAAAATATATTCATATCATTAGAAGCAACATTTATATATAATCAATTTTAATAGTTTTCACTTTAATTAAATATAAAATTTAAAATTTAGAACTAACTTGTAACGACCTGGAAAATCTGAACTAATTTAAAATTTTTAAATTGGCTATTTTAGTGGATTTTAAGTATTTAAAATAAATATTTTAAATAATAATGATGAAAAGTAAGTTCGAATCGAAGTTGAAAATAAATATAATTACTTTGAATTATAAACAAGGCCTGAAATGGCGCGGTAGTTTCAAAATTTGAATTCAAACTTCGACTGACTGTATCGGGTGCAAAATAAAACGAATTTGAGTGAAACAAAAAATATTTAAATCTGTTAGTGAATCCCTTTCAAACGAATATGAAAAATCGAAGTTTCATAGCGGGAAGCAAAAGTTATGGCTAAATGAATTTTCAGAAAGGTCGCTATAGAGTTTATATAGCCCGTGAAAATGGCCATTTTGCAAACGACCTCGGAATTCGATGAAACCACTTTTGTTGGATCCGGGATGTGATGTTATTACTAGGTTTCAAATTTCATAATTTTTGAAGCTAGTATGTGAGCGTGGCAAAGGAAAACGTGTTTTGGTCAATTACAGTTAAATTGGATCGACCAGAAATGGGCCATTTTTCAAACTGTCTCAGAATTCGACGAAACTAGTTTTGTTGGGACCGTATCGTCAAAACATAGCTAGGTTTATTTTTCTGGAATTTTTTGAATCAGTATGTGGCCCCGGCAAATTGAAATGTACGTTCAAATCAAATATTGAATGTTTTATATTTTAATCTGAATGAAAACTGACTGAAACAGTCGAATGGGCCTACGGAACATATCCCATTGTGTTCTGAATGGGGGTATTTAGCTAGGGACGACAGTCGTTGGGTTTGGATTGGAGTTCGTATGAGATAAGGGGTATTTTCGAATTTTTAAAAATTTATAAATATAAAAAAAAATCTTTGGGCCAACTCAGATTCTCTAACCCGATATACCATCGACGCACGGCGGGAATACACTCCACCCTTCTCTCCTCGATTCCTCCAAATCCACGCATCTATAGCCTTCCCTCCAGTTGAAGAAATTGTAGATCTCCTCTCCACCTTCAAATCCATATATAGTTTGAATTTTTTCGTTCAGGATTAGGGGAGGAATCGAGTTTGAAAGTTTTGAACTTCCATCGCCCGCCGACGTCAGCTCCGACCACCAGAGTAGGCCGCTCCACCGTCGATTTGGGCGCCCTCCGACCGCCTACAAGGTGCAGCAACCTAATCAGAACAGCGAGCAACGGTTTGGGTAAAAATCAAAAACCTAGATTCGAAGATTTCAGAAAGGTAACGGCTGATATTATTAAAACTGTTTTAATAGCACTTTAAAGCGCTACAGTTTTAGATT
Organism: Allium sativum; assembly: GCA_030737875.1. NCBI lineage: Eukaryota > Viridiplantae > Streptophyta > Magnoliopsida > Asparagales > Amaryllidaceae > Allium > Allium sativum. Next base: position 539,830,802 of record CM060926.1, read on the forward strand.
TCACTATAAAATTCATATCTTTTTCGTTTGTTGACGAAATTCAGTGAAACAAGAGACAGTGGACTCGTGCGGACGCATTCTACATTCTAGAAGAGACCGCACATTTTTCTGAGCCTTCTGCTATTTTTGGCGGAGTGGAACCCATAGTGTGATTTCAAATTTATAAACGAATGGAAAACAACGATGTATAAATTATATAGTTGATGTATGAGTTATATAAGCGTTGTACACCTCTAGTATAAGCGTTGTATGAGTTGTACGTTCGATGTTTAAGTTATATATGCATTGTAAAAATTATATATGTGTTGAAATAGAAGTGAAATGCTTATATATATATATGTATATATAAATATACGCCCCTCGTCCACAAACCATGGACGATATTTATTGGTTGTGATTGGTGTGAAAATTGGTTGATTAAGAATGGTTGATTAGAATTGTTTGTGGTTGAAATTGATTGATTGTGGTTGAAAAATACCCATTTGTGGTTGAGAAATATTTGGTTGAAACCACATAGGATTAGTTTGTGGAAATGGAAAATATACATGCCGCCTGCGTGCAAATTAGATGCAAGATTCCCCATTGTCAAAAGCTGCGAGGCTTTAAGGTAGAGCGAGGAGCCGTACTAGGGACTGTCCCGGTTATAACTACCCTGCCGTTATGCTGCCGAAATTTTGAATAATATTCATGTGTTAGAATTATTTTCCTGTGTTGAAACTATATTCGTCTGTGGAATAGAAAACCTTCATGCATTGAATAGAAATTCATTCGTTGAATCATATTCATGTGTTGAATGGTATTCGTGTTTTGAATAAATTGTTTTAACAATAAAAATCACATTTTTACTCTAGATATACAAACTATAGAAAACCTTCATGTGTTGAATCGAAATTCATTCGTTGAATTGAAATTCATGTGTTGAATGGTATTCGTGTTTTGAATAAATTGTTTTAACAATAAAAATCACATTTTTACTCTATATATACAAAATATAGAAAACCTTCATGTGTTGAATCGAAATTGATTTGTTGAATTGAAATTCATGTGTTGAATGGTATTCGTGTTTTGAATAAATTGTTTTAACAATAAAAAATCACATTTTTACTCTATATATACAAACTATAGAAAACCTTCATGTGTTGAATCGAAATTCATTCGTTGAATTGAAATTCATGTGTTGAATGGTATTCGTATTTTAAAAGAAATTGTTTTATAATAAAAATCCTATTTTTTATCATCAATATGAACTATATAAAATAATCGTGTTTTGACATAAATTTTCTTACAATAAAAATCACATTTTTACTTTATATACGAATAGTTGAAAATAGCGAAGTGTTGAAATAATTGTCGGTTGGATAAAAATATCATTTTTATCAAATGTATGAAAAGAATATAGTTTTGAAATCGAAGAATCGATATATATATATATAGTATTGAAATATATCGAATAGCAAAGCTGCAGTTCGTGTTTTGAAACCGTGATTTCAAACGATTAGTGCGGGAGATCCGACCATCGGATTTTCCGAAACCGAAACCGTTGGGTTCGCTTTGGAAATATCTTTCCAACGACACCAACTTTGTGAAGATCCAACGATTGGATTGTCTGGAATGTTTAATTCAAATCTGAAGAAAAACAGCGCCAGAATCGATTTTATATATATATATATATATATATATATATATATATATATATTTAATCGAATAACGACGCTACAGTTCGTATTTTGAAATCGAAACTTCAAACAATTGTACTGGGAGATCTGACAGTCGGATTTTTCCAAAACTGGAAATGTTGGATTTGTTTTGAAAAGATATTTTTAATGATGTAAATTTTGTGAAGATCCAACGGTTAGATTTTCAGATATGTGTAAATCAAATCTGAAGAAAAACAGCGCCACGGCCGCGTTTTGGCCCGAAGCATCGTTTGAATGAATTAGCTATTTTAAAAATAAATAAAAATAGTGATAAATCGTTATAAAATATTATAAACGATATGGAATGTGAAATTTAGAAACTAACTCAAGGTTGGCTAAGTCGAATGGTTTCCTGGTTTTTGATCTGATGTTGGTTTCGACCTTCGGGGTTAATATTTGGGAAATCGTTCTCTTATTGATTTACGGTTAGTGACTAATGAATTGAAATGATGCGTATGTTGTGTTTGTGTAGCACTTGTTTATTATATACGCGAGTTGCTCAGAAAGACCGGGTTTATCCCATTCTGAATAACTGAATCGACGTTAAGAAATCGAAGATGAAGACGATGGTCGAAGACCGGAGTTCTTCACCTTATTTGGATGGTAACTGAGGTCCTGATTGGGAGGCATCCCAAAATATGGATAATGAGTGGTGATCGTCCAGACGTACGTGGAAATCGATGGGTTTGCGAGGTATATAGTGCCTCCGGTTTCGTTCAGACCCAGAACGGACTTGTAAATGAATGGTGTGTCGGACATTAGAATTTATTCTGTGTGATTGATAGCCATCAGTTACATGGTGTGAATTGCCTGTGTGGCATGCTAAGATGCAGTGATCAAGGCTTCTGTTGAAAAGCAAAGTCTTGTGGTGATGATTAAAGCCCTGCCAGTGTGGCATAGCTTTGTGATTAACGTGAATTCGCGAACCTCACACCCCGGTATGAACCAGAAACGGGAGAGGACATCAGGGAGGGCATGCGTTTCCTTCTAGTTAGAAGTGGCGTCAGAGGTTTTACACGCCCTGACAAGTTTGACTTATGTGGTTGTTGTTGTTGCGAGGCGCCTCGGTTATATCGGTCGATCCGGGACCGATGGAGTCATTTGTTGGCTCATTTACGCCCCAAAGGGCGGGGAAACGCAGTGTTCAGGCATTTTAATTCACATCGGTGGACCGGCCCTGACGATCCAAGGGTCACTCGAGCTCTGATCCTGAGGGGCGGGCTAGAGCGTCTCGAAGACGGTAAGGACTATCTTTTGCCTTGGTTCATGACGGAAATCCAATTTCCAAAAATGTGACTGTGCGGTTTTGATTGTATACCTATATATGGCGACATAGTGGTATGAGGCATTAATGTCGTCTATGATTGATACTTAAGATTTGAAATTGTTTTTGAAACATATAAACACTAGTAATAATATCAAATGCTTTTGTTTTATTCGTATCAAGCATATTTTGGCCGTTATAAGGTAAAAACTCTATCCTCCGGTTTGCGTTGCATTGTGTAATGGGAACTGAGTCTTATAATGGCTTCATTTTTATAAAAAGCATTGCGATGTTTAAAAGATTTATTTGTTTCGAAGCACTGGCAATCCAATGGAGTAAACCTGTTCCACGAAAGAGGCGTGGTCCTATGATTAGCCATATTTTAAATGTGTTGAGTAGATTTCTCATACCAGTCCTTGTTGCTGGTCCTGAGTAGGCTGGGTACGCATGATAGGGGGTTCCCGCTTCGTGGTTTGGTGCGAACGGGAGACTCTTACCCCTACATGTCCCTGTTGAGGGTTGGTTCGGCAGTGCCGAGAGACTCGAGAGGGTCGCCGTAAAACAAGGGATCGGGGGACCAGTGTGAGCCACGGTAGGTTTTACCTGCTGTACTGGAGGATGAAGGGATGGTTTTAAAGCCTACCGGATTTCGCGGTATCGTCTCATTTGGTATCAGAGCTTTGGTTAAGCTTAGTGCTGGAATATAACATATTAACGAACTCGTCAGAAATAGAACCAGTAGTTTTCTAGGACGAATAACTCATTACATATAGGATCAACAATATCCTAGTATGAGTATAGCAGAATCAGAATAACTCGTTAGAGATGGGGTCAGAAGTGCCCCATAACGAGTTAAGAGTTATATGTTTATAAATAACGTACTTATGATTATATATATAGTCTGGTTTTAGAAATATAATTTTTGAATATATAAAAGATATATATTTGAAAAGTAAAAGAGTATATGAATCGATTAGTATATTTTTGAAAAGTTAAAAACAAATTGCTTGTTGTTTGCAATGTGTGATAGTAAATTGGATTAATTAAATTATTGAAACGATAGTTAATTTAATTAGTAATGGAATTTATTCGATTAAATCACACATTGAACTGATTTAAAATTAGATAGAAATATATAAATGTGCATTATATATGTTTGAACAGGTTAATGGATTAGCTGTTGAGTAAAGATTTTATTTGTGTGCCTGACAAATAGGTAAACCTTAATGAGTTAGATGCGAAATATTATTATATCAACTCCTGTGAATGCCATTGGATGCGGAGTGCTGGTTGTTCTGTGTGTAATAATAGACATCGCCATAGGATAGTAACAATTAATTTTGAACTACATTACATGGCATAGTTCTGGAAGATAGGCATACTTCATCATATACCACATAAGCATTTGGAGCTTGTGTGACGAGGTGGAAGATTTACCATACGAGCGAGAGGCTTGTATGGCGATGACTATATTTTACAGGTTGAACTGAAGACTGATATGACCATATAAAATTGCAACGATAAATTGCCAGATTAATAAAAACCCCACACGGGTCTAGAGTTAATAATAATCACGTCTCTCTAGTCATTATATACGGCACATGGGTTATTTATTTCCCACACGAGACGAGGTGACGAGGATTTATCCTCTGGAGCAATTAAAATACACACTCCCTCAGGCTTTGACAGGGTGACGAGAATTTATTCTCTGTAGTTATTATCTATACACGCTCCCCTGTAAACACCAGATTATATCACTATAAATATGTGCATGCTTTATAGGATTTATTGGGTACCTAACACGACCCAATAAATTTCCAAACCTCTCCCCGTACAAAGGAGGTTATGGCGAAATTTTGCGAAAATTCCGGGTGTTAGCCAAATTTTTGAAGAATTTGAAAATTCTGAGAAACTGAAAAGTTGGAGAATGGAAGCCAGATTGAACGTAGAGTTGATTAATCAAACCACTTTCGACTTTGTTCCTTTTCGGGGACGAAAAGTTTTAAGTGGGGGAGATTGTAACGATCCGGAAAATCTGAACCAATTTAAATTTTTTAAATTGGCTATTTTAGTGGATTTTAAATATTTAAAATGAATATTAATAATAATAATGATGAAAAGCAAGTTTGAATCGAAGTTGAAAATAAATATAATTACGTTGAAGTATAAATAAGGCCTGAAATGGTGCGGTAGTTTCAAAATTTGAATTCAAACTTCGACTGACCGTACCGGTTGCAAAACAAAACGGATTTGAGTGAAACAAAAAATATTTAAATCTGTTAGTGAATACCTTTCTAACGAATCTGAAAAATCTAAGTTTCATAGCGGGAAGCAAAAGTTATGGCTAAATGAATTTTCAGAAAGGTCGCTATAGAGTTTATATAGCCCGTGAAAATGGCCATTTTGCAAACGACCTCTGAATTCGACGAAACCACTTTTTTTGGATCCGGGATGTGAAGTTTTTGCTAGGTTTCAAATTTCATAATTTTTGAAGCTAGTATGTGAGCGTGGCAAAGGAAAACGTGTTTTGGTCAATTATAGTTAAATTGGATCGACCAGAAATGGGTCATTTTTCAAACGGTCTCAGAATTCGACGAAACTAGTTTTTTTGGGACCGTATCATCAAAACATAGCTAGGTTTATTTTTTTGGAATTTTTCGAATCAGTATGTGGCCCCGACAATTTGAAATGTACGTTCAAATCAAATATTGAATGTTTTATATTTTAATTTGAATGCAAACTGACTGAAACAGTCGAATGGGCCTACGAAACATATCCCATTGTGTTTGGAATGGGGTTATTTAGCTACGTACGACAGTCGTTGGGTTTGGATTGGAGTTTGTATGAGACAAGTGGTATTTTCGAATTTTTAAAAATGTATAAATATAAAAAAAAACATTGGGCCAACTCAGATTCTCTCTCCCCGATATACCATCGACACACGGCGGAAATACACTCCTCCCTTCTCTCCTCGATTCCTCCAAATCCAAGCATCTATAGCCTTCCCTCCAGTTGAAGAAATTGTAGATCTCCTCTCCACCTTCAAATCCATATATAGTTTGAATTTTTTCATTCAGGATTGGGGGAGGAATCGAGTTCGAAAGTTTCGAACTTCCATCGCCCGCCGACGTCAGCTCTGACCACCGGAGTAGGCCGCTCCACCGTCGATCTGGGCACCCTCCGACCGCCTATAAGGTGCAGCAACCTGATCGGAACAGCGAGCAACAGTTTGGGTAAAAATCGAAAACCTAGATTCGAAGATTTCAGAAAGGTAACGGCTGATAATATTAAAACTGTTTTAATAGCAATTTAAAAGCGCTACGGTTTTAGATTTCACTGTAAAATTCATATCTTTTTCATTTTTTGACGAAATTCAGTGAAACAAGAGACAGTGGACTCGTGCGGACGCCTTCTACATTCTAGAAGAGACCGCATATTTTTCTGAGCCTTCTGCTATTTTTGGTGGAGTGGAACCCAAAGTGAGATTTCTAACTTATAAATGAATGGAAAACGACGATGTATAAATTATATAGTTGATGTATGAGTTATATAAGCATTTTACACCTCTTGTATAAGCGTTGTATAAGTTGTACATTCGACGTATAAGTTATATGTGCGTTGTAAAAATTATATATGTGTTGAAATAGAAGTGAAATGCTTATATATATATATATATATATATATATATATATATATATATATATATATATACGACCCTCGTCCAAAAACCATGGGCGATATTTATTGGTTGTGATTGGTGTGAAAATTGGTTAATCAAGAATGGTTGATTAGAATTGTTTGTGGTTGAAATTGATTGATTGTGGTTGAAAAATACCCGTTTGTGGTTGAGAAATATTTGGTTGAAACCACGTAGGATTAGTTTGTGGAAATGGAAAAAATATACATGCCGCCTACATGCTAACTAGATGCATGATTCCCCATTGTCAAAAGCTGTGAGGCTTTAAGGTAGAGCGAGGAGCCGTACTAGGGACGGTCCCGGTTTTAACTACCCTACCGTTATGCTGCCGAAAATTTGAATAATATTCATGTGTTAGAATTATTTTCCTATTTTGAAACTATATTCGTCTGCTGAACAGAAAATCTTCATGCGTTGAATAGAAATTCATTCGCTGAATCATATTCATGTGTTGAATGGTATTCGTGCTTTGAATAAATTGTTTTAACAATAAAAATCACATTTTTACTCTATATATACAAACTATAGAAAACCTTCATGTGTTGAATCGAAATTCATTCGTTGAATTGAAATTCATGTGTTGAATGGTATTCGTGTTTTGAATAAATTGTTTTAACAATAAAAATTACATTTTTACTCTATATATACAAACTATAGAAAACCTTCATGTGTTGAATCGAAATTCATTCGTTGAATTGAAATTCATGTGTTGAATGGTATTCGTGTTTTGAATAAATTGTTTTAACAATAAAAATCACATTTTTAATCTATATATACAAACTATAGAAAACCTTCATGTGTTGAATCGAAATTCATTCGTTGAATTGAAATTCATGTGTTGAATGATATTTGTATTTTGAAAGAAATTGTTTTATAATAAAAATCCTATTTTTTATCATCGATACGAACTATATAAAATAATCGTGTTTTGAAATAAATTGTCTTACAATAAAAATCACATTTTTACTTTATACACGAATAGTTGAAAATAGCGAAGTGTTGAAATAATTGTCGGTTGGATAAAAATATCATTTTTATCAAATATATGAAAAGAATATAGTTTTGAAATCGAAGAATCGATATATATATATATATATAAATAGAATTGAAATATATCGAATAGCGAAGCTGTGGTTCGTGTTTTGAAACCATGATTTCAAACGATTAGTGCGGGAGATCCGACCATCGGATTTTCCCGAAACCGAAACCGTTGGGTTCGCTTTGGAAATATCTTTCCAACGACACCACCTTTGTGAAGATCCAACAGTTGGATTGTCTAGAATGTTTAATTCAAATCTAAAGAAAAACAGTGTCAGAATCGATTATATATATATATATATAATTATATTTAATCGAATAACGACGCTGCAGTTCGTATTTTGAAATCAAAACTTCAAACGATTGTACCGGGAGATCCGACCGTCGGATTTTCCCAAAACTGGAACCATTGGATTCGTTTTGAAAAGATCTTTTTAATGATGTAAATTTTTTGAAGATCCAACGGTTAGATTTTCAGATATGTGTTAATCAAATCTGAAGAAAAACTGCGCCACGGCCGTGTTATGGCCCGAAGCGTCGTTTGAATGAATTGGCTACTGTAAAAATAAATAAAATAGTGATAAATCATTATAAAATATTATAAACGATATGGAATGTGAAATTCATAAACTAACTGAAGGTTGGCTAAGTCGAATGGTTTCCTGGGTTTTGATCTGATGTTGGTTTCGGACTTCGGGGTTAATATTTGGGAAATCGTTCTCTTATTGATTTACGGTTAGTGACTAATGAATTGAAATGATGCGTATGTTGTGTATGTGTAGTACTTGTTTATTATATACGCGGGTTGCTCAGAAAGACCGGGTTTATCCCATTCTGAATAACTGAATCGACGATAAGAAATCGAAGATGAAGACGGTGGTCGAAGACCGGAGTTCTTCATCTCGTTTGGATGGTAACTGAGGTCCTGATTGGGAGGCATCCCGAAATATGGATAATGGGTGGTGATCGTCCAGACATACGTGGAGATCGATGGGTTTGCGAGGTATATAGTGCCTCCGATTTCGTTCAGACCCAGAACGGACTTGTAAATGGATGGTGTGTCGGACATTGGAATTTATTCTGTGTGATTAATAGCCATCAGTTACATGGCGTAAATTTCCTGTGTGGCATGCTAAGATGCAGTGATCAGGGCTTCTATTGAAAAGCAAAGTCTTGTGGTGATAATCAAAGCCCCGCCTGTGTGGCGTAGCTTTGTGATTAACGTGAATTCGCGAACCTTACACCCCGGTATGAACCAGAAACGGGAGAGGACATCAGGGAGGGCATGCGTTTCCTTTTAGTTAGAAGTGGCGTCAGTGGTTTTACACGCCCTGACGAGTGGTTGTTGTTGTTGCAAGGCGCTTCGGTTATATCGGTCGATCCGGGACCGATGGAGTCATTCGTTGGCTCATTTACACCCCAAAGGGCGGGGAAACGTAGTGTTCAGGCATTTTAATCCACATCGGTGGACCGACCCTGACGATCCAAGGGTCACATTAGCTCTGATCTTGAGGGGCGGGCTAGAGCGTCTCGAAGTCGGTAAGGACTATCTTTTGCCTTGGTTCATGACGGAAATCCAATTTCCAAATACATGACTGTGCGGTTTTGATTGTATACCTATATATGGCGACAAAGTGGTATGGGGCATTAATGTCATCTATGATTGATACTTATGATTTAAAATTGTTTTTGAAACATATAAACACTAGTAATAATATCAAATGCTTTTGTTTTATTCGTATCAAGCATATTTTGGCCGTTATAAGGTAAAAACTCTATCCTCCGGTTTGCGTTGCATTGTGTGATGGGAACTGAGTCTTATAATGGCTTCATTTTTATAAAAGGCATTGCGATGTTTAAAAGATTTATTTGTTTCGAAGCACTGGCAATCCAATGGATTAAACCCGTTCCACGAAAGTGGCGTGGTCCTGTGATTCGCCATATTTTAAATTTGTTGAGTAGATTTCTCATACCAGTCCTTGTTGCTGGTCCTGAGTAGGCTGGGTACGCATGATAGGGGGTTCTCGCTTCACGGTTTGGTGGCGAATGGGAGACTCTTACCCCTACATGTCCCTGTTGAGGGTTGGTTCGGCAGTGCCGGGAGACTCGAGAGGGTCGCCGTAAAACAAGGGATTGGGGGACCAGTGTGAGCCACGGTAGATTTTACCTACTGTACTGGAGGATAAAGGGATGGTTGCAAAACCTACCGGATTTCGCGGTATCATCTCATTTGGTATCAGAGCTTTGGTTAAGCTTAGTGCTGGAATATAACATATTAACGAACTCGTCAGAAATAGAACCAGTAGTGATCTAGGACAAATAACTCATTACAGATAGGATCAGCAATATCCTAGTATGAGTATAGCAGAATCAGAATAGCTCGTTAGAGATGGGGTCAGAAGTACCCCAGAACGAGTTGAGAGTTATATGTTTATAAATAACGTATTTGTGATTATATATATATAGTCTGGTTTTAGAAATATAATTTTTTAATATATAAAAGATATATATTTGAAAAGTAAAAGAGTACATGAATCAATTAGTATATTTTTGAAAAGTTAAAAACAAATTGCTTGTTGTTTGCATTGTGTGATAGTAAATTGGATTAATTAAATTATTGAAATGATAGTTAATTTAATTAGTAATGGAATTTATTCGATTAAATCACACATTGAACTGATTTAAAATTAGATAGAAATATATACATGTGCATTATATATGTTTGAACAGGTAAATGGATTAGCTGTTGAGTAAAGATTTTATTTGCGTGCCTGACAAATAGGTAAACCTTAATGAGTTTGATGCGAAATATTATTATATCAACTCCTGTGAATGCCATTGGATGCGGAGTGCTGGTTGTTCTGTGTGTAATAATAAACATCGCCATAGGATAGTAACAAATAATTTTGAACTACATTACATGGCATACTTCTGGAAGATAGGCATACTTCATCATATACCACATAAGCATTTGGAGCTTGTGTGATGAGGTTGAAGATTTACCATACGAGCGAGAGGCTTGTATGGCGATGACTATATTTTACAGGTTGAACCGATGACTGATATGACCATATAAAATTGTAACGATAAATTGCCAGATTAATAAAAACCCCACACGGGTCTGGAGTTGACAATAATCGCATCTCTCTAGTCATTAGATACGGCACATGGGTTATTTATTTCCCATACGGGACGAGGTGACGAGGATTTATCCTCTGGAGCAATTAAAATACACACTCCCTCAGGCTTTGACAGGGTGACGAGAATTTATTCTCTGGAGTTATTATCTATACACGCTCCCCTGTAAACACTAGATTATATCTATATAAATATCTGCATGCTTTATAGGATTTATTGGGTACCTAATACGACCCAATAAATTTCCAAACCTCTCCCCGTACAAAGGAGGTTATGGCGAAATTTTTCGAAAATTCCGGGTGTTAGCCAAATTTTTGAAGAATTTGAAAATTCTCAAAAACTGAAAAGTTGGAGAATGGAAGACAGATTGAACGTAGAGTTGATTAATCAAACCACTTTCGACTTTGTTCCTTTTCGGGGACGAAAAGTTTTAAGTGGGGGAGATTGTAACGACCCAGAAAATCTGAACTAATTTAAAAATTTTAAATTGGCTATTTTACTGGATTTTAAATATTTAAAATAAATATTTTAAATAATAATGATGAAAAGTAAATTTGAATCGAAGTTGAAAATAAATATAATTACTTTGAATTATAAACAAGGCCTGAAATGGCGCGGTAGTTTCAAAATTTGAATTCAAACTTCGACTGACTGTACCGGGTGCAAAACAAAACGGATTTGAGTGAAACAAAAAATATTTAAATCTGTTAGTGAATACCTTTCTAACGAATCTGGAAAATCGAAGTTTCATAGCGTGAAGCAAAAGTTATGGCTAAATGAATTTTCAGAAAGGTCGCTATATAGTTTATATAGCCCGTGAAAATGGCCATTTTGCAAACGACCTCGGAATTCGAATTTCATAATTTTTAAAGCTAGTATGTGAGCATGGCAAAGGAAAACGTGTTTTGGTCAATTATAGTTAAATTGGATCGTCCAGAAATGGGCCATTTTTCAAACGGTCTCAGAATTCGACGAAACTAGTTTAGTTGGGACCGTATCGTCAAAACATAGCTAGGTTTAATTTTTTAGAATTTTTCGAATCAGTATGTGGCCCCGGCAAATTGAAATGTACGTTCAAATCAAATATTGAATGTTTTATATTTTAATCTGAATGAAAACTGACTAAAACAGTCGAATGGGCCTACGAAATATATCCCATTGTGTTCGGAATGGGGGTATTTAGCTAGGGACGACAGTCGTTGGGTTTGGATTGGAGTTCGTATGAGATAAGGGGTATTTTCGAATTTTTAGAAATTTATAAATATATAAAAAAATCATTGGGCCAACTCAAATTCTCTCTCCCCGATATACCATCGACGCACGGCGGAAATACACTCCTCCCTTCTCTCCTCGATTCCTCCAAATCACGCATCTATAGCCTTCCCTCCAGTTAAAGAAATTGTAGATCTCCTCTCCACCTTCAAATCCATATATAGTTTGAATTTTTTCGTTCATGATTGGGGGAGGAGTCGAGTTCGAAAGTTTCGAACTTCCATCGCCCGCCGACGTCAGCTCCGACCACCGGAGTAGGCCGCTCCACCGTCGATCTGGGCGCCCTCTGACCGCCTACAAGGTGCAACAACCTGATCGGAACAGCGAGCAACGGTTTGGGTAAAAATCGAAAACCTAGATTCGAAGATTTCAGAAAGGTAACGGCTGATAATATTAAAACTGTTTTAATAGCACTTTAAAGCGCTACGGTTTTAGATTTCACTGTAAAATTCATATCTTTTTCGTTTGTTGACGAAATTCAGTGAAACAAGAGACAATGGACTCGTGCGGACGCCTTCTACATTCTAGAAGAGACCGCATATTTTTCTGAGCCTTCTGCTATTTTTGGTGGAGTGGAAACCAAAGTGAAATTTCTAATTTATAAACGAATGGAAAACAATGATGTATAAATTATATAGTTGATGTATGAGTTATATAAGCGTTGTACACCTCTTGTATAAGCATTGTATAAGTTGTACGTTCGATGTATAAGTTATATATGCGTTGTAAAAATTATATATGTGTTGAAATAGAAGTGAAATGCTTATATATATATATATATATATATATACACGCCCCTCGTCCACAAACCATGGACGATATTTATTGGTTGTGATTGGTGTGAAAATTGATTGATTAAAATTGTTTGTGGTTGAAATTGATTGATTGTGGTAGAAAAATATCCGTTTGTGGTTGAGAAATATTTGGTTGAAACCACATAGGATTAGTTTGTGAAAATGGAAAAAATATACATGCCGCCTGCGTGCGAACTAGATGCATGATTCCCCATTGTCAAAAGCTGCGAGGCTTTAAGGTAGAGCGAGGAGCCGTACTAGGGACGGTCCCGGTTTTAACTACCCTGCCGTTATGCTGCCAAAATTTGGAATAATATTCATTTGCTAGAATTATTTTCCTGTGTTGAAACTATATTCATCTGTTGAATAGAAAACCTTCATGCGTTGAATAGAAATTCATTCGTTGAATCATATTCATGTGTTGAATGGTATTCGTGGTTTGAATAAATTATTTTAACAATAAAAATCACATTTTTATTCTATATATACAAACTATAGAAAACCTTCATGTGTTGAATCGAAATTCATTCGTTGAATTGAAATTCATGTGTTGAATGGTATTCGTGTTTTGAATAAATTGTTTTAACAATAAAAATCACATTTTTACTCTATATATACAAACTATAGAAAACCTTCATGTGTTGAATCGAAATTCATTCGTTGAATTGAAATTCATGTGTTGAATGGTATTCGTGTTTTGAATAAATTGTTTTAACAATAAAAATCACATTTTTACTCCATATATACAAACTATAGAAAACCTTTATGTGTTGAATCGAAATTCATTCGTTGAATTGAAATTCATGTGTTGAATGGTATTCGTATTTTGAAAGAAACCGTTTTATAATAAAAATCCTATTTTTATCATCAATATGAACTATATAAAATAATCGTGTTTTTAAATAAATTGTCTTACAATAAAAATCACATTTTTACTTTATACACGAATAGTTGAAAATAGCGAAGTGTTGAAATAATTGTCGATTGGATAAAAATATCATTTTTATGAAATGTATGAAAAGAACATAGTTTTGAAATCGAAGAATCGATATATATATATAATTTAAATATATCGAATAGCGAAGCTGCAGTTCGTGTTTTGAAACCGTGATTTCAAACGATTAGTGTGGGAGATCCGACAATCGGATTTTCCCGAAACCGTTGGGTTCGCTTTGGAAATATCTTTCCAACGACACCAACTTTGTGCAAATCCAACGGTTGGATTGTCTGGAATGTTTAATCTGAAGAAAAACAACGCCAGAATCGATTATATTTATATACATATATAAATATAATTATATTTAATCGAATAACGACGCTGCAGTTCGTATTTTGAAATCGAAACGTCAAACGATTGTACCGGGAGATCCGACCGTCGGATTTTCCCAAAACTGGAACCGTTGGATTCGTTTTGAAAAGATCTTTATAATGATGTAAATTTTGTGAAGATCCAACAGTTAGATTTTCAGATATGTGTAAATCAAATCTGAAGAAAAACAGCGCCACGGCCGCGTTATGGCCCGAAGCATCGTTTGAATGGATTGGCTATTTTAAAAATAAATAAAAATAGTGATAAATCATTATAAAATATTATAAACGATATGGAATGTGAAATTTAGAAACTAAATGAAGGTTGGCTAAGTCGAATGGTTTCCTGGGTTTTGATCTGATGTTGGTTTCGGCCTTCGGGGTTAATATTTGGGAAATCGTTCTCTTATTGATTTACGGTTAGTGACTGATGAATTGAAATGATGTGTATGTTGTGTTTGTGTAGCACTTGTTTATTATATACGCGAGTTGCTCAGAAAGACCGGGTTTATCCCATTCTGAATAACTGAATCGACGATAAGAAATCGAAGATGAAGACGGTGGTCGAAGACCGGAGTTCTTCACCTCGTTTGGATGGTAACCGAGGTCCTGATTGGGAGGCATCCCAAAATATGGATAATGAGTGGTGATCGTCCAGACGTACGTGGAGATCGATGGGTTTGCGAGGTATATAGTGCCTTCGGTTCGTTCAGCCCCAAAACGGACTTGTAAATGGATGGTGTGTCGGACATTGGAATTTATTCTGTGTGATTGATAGCCATCAGTTACATGGTGTGAATTGCCTGTGTGGCATGCTAAGATGCAGTGATCAGGCTTCTGTTGAAAAGAAAAGTCTTGTGGTGATGATCAAAGCCCCGCCTGTGTGGCGTAGCTTTTTGATTAACGTGAATTCGCGAACCTCACACCCCGGTATGAACCAGAAACGGGAGAGGACATTAGGGAGGGCATGCGTTTCCTTCTAGTTAGAAGTGGCGTCAGTGGTTTTACACGCCCTGATGAGTTTGACTTATGTGGTTGTTGCTGTTGCGAGGCGCCTCGGTTATATCGGTCGATCCGGGACCGATGGAGCCATTCGTTGGCTCATTTACGCCCCCAAAGGGCGGGGAAACGCAGTGTTCAGGCATTTTAATCCACATCGGTGGACCGACCCTGACGATCCAAGGGTCACTCGAGCTCTGATCCTGAGGGGCGGGCTAGAGCGTCTCGAAGTCGGTAAGGACTATCTTTTGCCTTGGTTCATGACGAAAATCCAATTTCCAAATACGTGACTGTGCGGTTTTGATTGTATACCTATATATGGCGACATAGTGGTATGGGGCATTAATGTCGTCTATGATTGATACTTATGATTTGAAATTGTTTTTGAAACATATAAACACTAGTAATAATATCAAATGCTTTTGTTTTATTCGTATCAAGCATATTTTGGCCGTTATAAGGTAAAAAATCTATCCTCCGGTTTGCGTTGCATTGTGTGATGGGAATTGAGTCTTATAATGGCTTCATTTTTATAAAAAGCATTGCGATGTTTAAAAGATTTATTTGTTTCGAAGCACTTGCAATCCAATGGAGTAAACCCGTTCCACGAAAGTGGCGTGGTCTTATGATTAGCCATATTTTAAATGTGTCGAGTAGATTTCTCATACCAGTCCCATGACTGACTCGTAGTTTGTTTCACTTTCAAACTCAGGTGCCCCTTTTTGTACACAGGCAGCCTTGTGTTCAGGTTTTAGCAGGCTTTTTCTGAATAGCTGTAGCTGAAGATGGATTCTATCATTTATCTCTTTTTATGCTGTTCAACTCCTATTATACATTATGTTTGTTTTCCGCTGTAGACATTTATGTATAGCTGAACTGTATTTGTACAAAGTATGATCCTGTATACTGTGTAACTCTGATGATTACGTTTATCCAGTATATTCTATTGTTCATTATCTGGTGTATTTATTTATTTCTGTTCTGCTATTGTCTGTTTATGTGTTATATTCCAAAGATTACCCTTGCCACCGTCAGTACGGGGTTCGGGGTCGTCTCATAACTACTAAAATTAATGTTATATAGAGTACTAAATTCTTCAATCTTTCATTCAAATCTAATCGTGTTTAAATTTAACACCAACATTTAACTAGTTTAAATTTCTAATATTTTAAAAAATAAGTTCAAATTTCCATCATCTAAACTTAAAAGTGATTTAAAAATAAAACAATCAAATAATTTAAGATAGTAGTGTTAAAATAAAAGTTTTTTTTCTTCTAGTTTTAGGTAAATATATTGCAATGATTCCTAGTTTTATGTAGTTTAGTTTTAAGGTTAAGGAGGAAATGTGATGAAAATATAAAAGGTAATTTTATGAAAGACATGGTGTATAAAAAGGAAATTTTTGATGTATGTTATTTTATTTCATTTTACGGTGTATGTTAAGGAATTATAGGTGTATGAATAGAATTAGCCATTCAAATTAACGTTAGCAATAAAAAAATTATAATTACATATTTTGGTAGCGCATTTTCAACATAACAATACATGTTATTGTCGCTAACCTATGACACAAATAAGTGTAGACAACTGAAAAAATATGGTTAGCAAATGATCATTATGATGTAGTGCTTGTTCCTATTTTATTTTTGTTTCGCTTCATGTATTATTTACAATATTAGTAAAGGCTTTTGAGTTGGCAGTTAAGATCAACAATACCGCGCCAAAAGCCATAATCATAATCATATCTAATGATAATAAAGGCGTTGTGATGATAAAATCAAGATAAGATAGAATCCATAAGAAGAAAGAGTGATAAGTATCCTTTACAAGGCAAGAAAAAGAAGAAGCGATGCACTTCTACCTTTATAGAAGCTACATAAGCAATTTTGTTTTAACACATGTTCTAAAGTGATGCTACATCAAAATGAAAAAGAGGCATAATAGTTTCACATCACAAATAGATGAGATGCCACATCTCAACAACTACTATAAATGAGGAAGTACCCACTTCAAAAAGGAGGCACATAGCTTCTTTCCCTCTCTCATTGGTTATTAGTTCTATTTAGTAGAATTCTTTTTATCTTATGTAATTTGAGATTGATCAGTGACATGTTAGCCAATAAGAGAGGGAAGAGGATAATAGGCCACAACAAAAATAGAAATGGATAACTTACAAATTGTTCATTCAAATTCTTGGAGCGCACATATGATGCAATAAGTAAGGTTCCTTGTCTATTTTTCCATTCAGATCGATGATTTCATTCTATAATTTCTTTCTTATTTCATGGGGATTTTGTTCACTTTTTTTATTTTATTTTGATTAATTCTTTGATTTTTTTTCATTCTATCAGACCAATTTTTGGACATACAACATGCTTTTGCCTACATGTTGTGATTTACATTGGAAAGGGCACGTTAACTTGTCTAATGTGTTTGTGTGCGCGTGTGCGTGTGAGAAAGGAAGGATATATGGCCTCTCTCTCTCTCTCTCTCTCTCTCTCTCTATATATATATATATATATATATATATATATATATATATGCGCACTCGTTTATGTCTAGATAAAGAGTGTATGCGAGAGAGAGTTAGTGGAAAAAGAGAGAAAATGAACTATGCGATGGAAATCAATGAACAATTAATGGTACTACACTATTTGCGACGCAACAGAATGCTCTTTTATATATGCACAAACATATGTATACATGCATTTAAATTTGTTTCTCTCATATAATTATTACGTATATATAACTGTATATTTTAATTTGATATATTTAATTTTATAAAAGTGAAAATATTTATATGTACAATTCATATACATATGTATGTGTATGCGCATATATTATTATATATAGTACTAAAAATATGCATATACATAATTTTTTAATGTGAATAATGATGTATGTATGTATGTATGCATGCATGTATGTATATGTGTGCGTGTGTGTATATATATATGTGTGCACATAATGACAAAAAAATAATTTTTTAATAATATATAAATAATATTTTTATATATACATAAAATGTATAATGTCTATATATACATATTAATTAACAAAATAATTTATTTTAACTCAAGGCCATTTGTAAAATTTTAAAAAGGTTTGTTATTTATTTTTATTACTTTAATAGGAATAGTTCGACTATGGTCCTTGTGAATTTTTGGAATACATAAACTGTTCTTACAAAAAAAGTATGTAAATTAGGTCCATGTTTTTCAAAAAACCATCAAAATAAACAAGGTAAAAAATTCCAAATCTCAAAATTTATTATGTAACTTCATAATTATATCATAAAAATAAAAAATAAAAGTGAACCAAAAATGAAAAAAGAAGAAGTAAGATCTAAGAAAACTTGTAGAAATGTATGTAATTACAAAAATTGCTAACAAATAACTGTGTAAGCTTATACAATTACGTTATGAATAATTTCAGATATTTCTGCAATAATTCAGAATTGACTACTTCTTACAAAAAAAATTGCAAATTAATGGAAAAATTACATACATTTCAATAATTTTTAATGTTAGCGAAATGAATTTTTGAATGAATATTTGCAGAGACGCCTGCAATTGTTAAGTGAGTATTCGCGTCTAGGTCTGTAATATTACTCAATAAGTGTAGATATTTCTACACTTAATGATTGTTGTCTTCCAGTTGCCCTGTTTAAATATTTATAATTTTATGAATTTTTTAAGGAAGTAGAGCAAAAAAAAATGAAATAAAATAGTTATAGTAAACTGATTATAGTAACTGTTTTATAATTACTTTTGCATTATTCACGTTTTAAAATGTATATATACATATTAATTAATTTTTTTTGCAAGGCGACGTATATTAATTAATTATTCACCCGAAAATATATAAAACATTTAGTAAAAGGATATTTTCGAGACATTTATCCAAATTTTTGCTTTTGTGAAATTCTTATAATATTTTTTTTGTTTTCAAAATTTTTAGTGGTTTTTGACCAAATTTTATTTTCATTAATCTATTGATTTTAAATTTAATATAATAATAATTTGAAAAAATAGAAATATTAATTTAAACTTAAATTTTTATCCAAGGGCTTCTCTTAAGACAAAATTAGAAACTATATAGGTTATTGAATTTAAAATAAAATTTTGAAACATATTTAATTTTATGTGATTTATTTAGATAGTATATTGATATTAATAATCTTGCACGATAGCAGGAAGTAAATATAAAATTTATTTTTTGCTATAGAAAAATATTTGTACTATAAACATACATGTACAAAATTATAAGATAAATATTAATTATAGAATGATGTTGTAATTAAATTTAAACCATATAATTAAGTGATATGTGTGCAGATGCATATGTATGTATATAAATAAAAATAATAATTAATATATGGTTGTAGTGATTTAACCTATATAGACAAAAAATTGATTTTTTTTCTATAAGAGAAAAATGTACATTAACTAATTTAACTTGTGAAAACATCAATATATTTTAGATTCACCACTAGTTAACACTGTGTATATATATGTAACACCTAAGGTATTTTGGGTAAATAATAAGCTAAATAAACAACATAATAAGATGTAATTTTTTCATGAACACCTGAATTTGGCTATGAGACTTTGCAATTGCATCTATAGCGGTCTTGTAATGACCCGCACTGGCAGGGGTATTATGATTAATTTATTTAATTGTATAAATGGTGGGTTAGTAAATTTAATGGTCGTGGAATTAAATAATAGTGAATATTTAATTTAAAATAATAATTAAATAATATATTTAATTCTGAAATAATCAGAATTGGCTGAAATGACGATATAATGTGAACTGGATTATCTGTGATATATAATTCAGTTTAGAATTGAATTTGAATAACGAATTTATTCAGTCGACGTCAGTTTGAACGTATAATTATAATATAATTAAAATAGAGCTTGAAATAGCGCTGCAGTTCGCTATTTGTCGATTTGAACTTCAACTGAATGTACAGGATTCGTTTTAAGCCGGATTTCTGTGAAACAAGAAACGTATGGAGCCGGTGGAGTATATCTTTCTAGTGGGAGAGAAAAATCGGGATTTCGTCGTGTAAATTTTGATTTACGTCCAAATCAAATTTTAGAAAAGTCGCTGTGGAATTCCTTTATAATTTATAAAGGAATTATTTATATTTTAAAAAAGGAAATTCAATATAAATCGAATATCGATTCAATCGGGATTTGAAATATCGAGCTAGAAATTTCATATAGGGATATTCTAGAGCTGTATGATATTCCACTGTGAATATAGACGATAATATTTAATTTTTAAATATTTAATTTAATTATATTTAAATATATTTATATATTTAAATGGGTCATTTAGAGCTGTAAAAATAAGCCACTTTTGCAAACGAAGTCGGAATTCGACGAAACTAGTTTTGTTGGATCCGCAATGTCAAATAGTTGTTAGATTTCTAATTTCGTGATTTTTAGAGGCACTGTGTGGCCGTACTGATTTTTAGAGTGAAAAACTGTCAGTATTTCGACGGTTAAAAATACGCCGTGTGAGCATACGGAGTCGGAATTCGACGAAACCAGTTTCGTTGGGACCGTAATGTCGAACTCTAGCTACATGTCCAGTTTGGTGATTTTTGGGTATCGTACGTGGTCGCAGGGATTTTTAAGGACCAGAGAATAGTATAAAATCAAGAAATAAAAATAAATAGAAAAAAATATCCTAACTTTTCTTGGTAAAAACAGAGACCACACCTTCACTGCCCTCATCCACAAACGGCACCTACCAACACCAGTCTATATAAACCATATAAAACCATCATCTAAGCCGCCACTACTTTTCTCCAGGAAACCCAAAAGAACGTGAAACTAATCATCCTCTAAAATCAAGAACAAATCAAATGAAATCCAATAAACCATTTTACGTATATATTTCGACTCCTGGTGTTGTGCTCTTCGATCTGATATGATTCTTGGGAGGTGCGACGCATTTTTGGTGATGCTCGTAATCATACAGTAAACTAGGGTTCGAAATATTGGGAAAATAAGGGAGTTTGCGATCATTTCGAGTTCGTAGGTGGATTCAGTTGATTGAATGGTGTTGATTTTGAATTTCTGGGATTTTTTAGAATAAAAAGTTGTCGATGGAAATTCCTGGAACTGTCGTGATAAGCTCGACGACGGGATCTTCATGGTGGCGTCGATCTTCATATTTCGAGTACCAGGACGACGAGCTCGCGAAGTGATGGAGTTTAGAAATTCCCTTGTGCACTTTCGTGGAGCAAAGCATGTGGGAAAGTGGATCGAACGGGTGCTAATGGCTTCGAAATTGGTTACTGTAGGAGGAAGATATATACGGGGAGGAAAGGAGAGGTGTCTTGGGCTTTGAAAATGGATGATGGGCCGGTGGAATTAAAAAGGGGTAAAGCGCATTAAGTGTTTTATTTAGTTAATTTAATATTTAAATTAGTATATTATGTTATAAACACAATAACTCGTTCATATAGTGTCAGTTTTTCGAACGGTCAGATCCGTTGGGATCGTATGGACGACGACTACAGAATGGAACTGACTAGGAGTGAATCCGAGCTCATTACAATTTATGGAGAAATAAATTGTCCGTCGAAATCAAATAACGCAAACCGTTATTTAACGGTTAACGCGCAAAAGTGAGTAAATCTCACTAACTCTGAACAGTTTATAATTTCATGTTGTATTTTTAGAACTGTTAGATATTGGCTGATTTACTGTATGTTGACTGTTTGATTGAACTGCTAGTCAGTTAGTTGAATTTCTATATTGATTCTGTTTAACAGAATATATCATATAGAACTGAAAAGTGATGTTATCTATATTGTTTAACATCTGTGATGCAGGGAGACAGGTTGGAGGAATCCAACTGGATTCCTCAACATTTATTTTACTGTTTTCATATATTGTGATATATGATGTGTTATATAATCTGTTATGGATTATGTGTGTTGGAATGATGTTGATCATTGTTATTCGATATTGTAAATATCATAAAAGACCCTGGGATGTAAAAAGAAGTATTTCAATGTATATTGAAATAAAGGAATTTTATAAAATCACAGGATTTTATAAAAGGAATTATTTATAAAACGAACACGGTTTTATAAAAGGGATATTTATTTAGTAAATAAATAGAAGTTATAAATAGGAAATATTTGTAACGGTAAATAGAAGTTATAAATAGGAAATATTTGTAACGGTAAATAGAAGTTATAAATAGGAAATATTTGTAACGGTAAATAGAAGTTATAAATAGGAAATATTTGTAACGGTAAGTAAACGTTATAAAAAGGAAATAGTTGTAATGGAAAACGTAGTTTAGTAAAAGGAGTTAATCGATGTTAGTTAATCGATTAGTGATAAAGTTAAAAAGGAGTTAATCGATGTTAGTTAATCGATTTGAGAATAAAGTTAAAAAGAAGTTAATCGATGTTAGTTAATCGATTAGTGATAAAAGTAAAAGAAGTTAATCGATGTTAGTTAATCGATTAGTGATAAACTTAAAAGGGAGTTAATCGATTAGTGATAAAGTTGAAAGGAGATAATCGATGTTAGTTTAATCGATTAGAATAGAAGCAAATGAGTTAAATCGAATATAGTTATTCGAATAGAAGCAATTGAGTTAATCGAATATAGTTATTCGAATAGAAAGTAAAAGGAATTATCGAATATAGTTTATTCGAAAAGAGTAAGTGAATTGAGTAAATCAATAGCGTTAATCAAATAGTGTTAGTCCAATAGAGTTAATTGATAAGAGTCAATCGAATATAGTTATTCGAAGGAGGGTTAAGTAAGGAAGTTAGTAAAAGGGATATAAAGTGAACTTTGCCTATTTCAAAGTTAGAAATGTTGTTCAGTTAAGGTCTGAGAGGTAGTTCTACCCCAACTTGATTGGCTTCATTTTTAACTAAGGAATAGTTAAGGTTCGGCAGTAAAGGAAATGGTTTGAGTTGGCATCGCGATGGTTTGTTTAAACATCTGTCTAAGTCCAATGATGAAGCTTTGGAAATGTTTTCCAAAGAAGAAACCAGAAATGTTTTCTAATAAAGAAAACAAGAAATGGAAATGTTTTCCATTTGTTAATAACGTATATTTTCCCAATTTAGAAAATAAGGAATATTGAACGTAGGGAAACATGAGATAAGTAAATTAATGAACTAAAGAGATAAATGTTAAATGATGGTTGATCGATATAATTTCCATTTGGAAATAATATCATTGTTTGCACACCTATTTTTATTCGATAGTTAAATCACAGACTATCGAAGTTTTGACCATTTTAACGTTGTTAATATGGAGAGACCGGTTGGATTATTATCCGAAGAACCACTCTGTATTGGCATAACCGTTGCGAATCATATATGCCAAAGGAAATTGAAGACGGAGTTATGCAAGGGCTATCCTGTTTACAGAATAGTGCCTTCGGTTCATCCTGTTCCTGGGTTACTTGTATGGACGGATGTCTGACAGAGTATTTACAGACGATCACGTATATTGATTTCTCCAACTGTACCAAGAGTGGAAGCGGAGAAGGAAACTTCTCTTAGCTAACACATAATGTATGGTTGAGGACATCAATCGGCGATTTGATGGATTTGACGATGTGGCATTCAAAGTGAATCTGGTATGATGACAAAGCGTAGCTTCTAGCCTCATCATCCGGTAAATGATAGAAATCGGGCAGGCAGCATGGCTAAGTCGGTCGCACCGAAGTAGGGTGTATAATCACCTGATCTAGAGTTTCATTTACTTCTAAAAATCTATTGTTGATGCTGTCCCATTCGGGAAACGGTTGCTGATCCCAGCCGTTGGTGATATACATTCGATACGCTCAAGCGAAATGAGTGGTCGGTCATGTGTGGCCGGGTTGCAAGATGTTCTTGTTGAACCCAGTGTATTCCTCTCTAGAGGTACACGAGCGATAGGTGGTTCCATACCTTGTCATAGTTGGAAATCCATTACCCAATACGTGCTTGCGGGTTTGATTGTATACTATATATGTAGAACGTGAGATGAAAGCGTTTCTGCTAGATGATTATATATATACTGTGGTTGATAGACATTATTATAATATCAAAAGGTTTTTGATATAAAGATATTTTGGATTCTCATAAGGGAAAAACCCGTTCCGTTATGCGGCGTGGTCTTATGAGATATCGTTTACTTGTTCCAACTGTTTTTAAACTGTTTTACTCACACCAGTCCCATGACTGACCCGGAGTTTACTTTGTTGTTTTCCCTAAACTTTTGGGTGCCTAAATTTGTACGGGCAGTCAAGTAGTCGGGATTTTACAGATACATTGAAGAGCTGGAGCAGGAGGCTTCAGGATCATATAGCTATAGTTATTTCCGCTGTGTTGTAAGTGTTGTACTCTGATAATGTATTGTATACATATAATGATTTATTTCAAGGATATGTTGTCTATTATATGTTATTCGTTCCGCTGTGAGATTCGTGTTACTCTGATGTTGTGTTCTTCTTCTTCTATTCTAAGTTTCTATCTTATCTTTCCTCACCCTCTAATTTCTTTCACTAATTACCAGGATTTTTCGATGTTTTGGTTATCGACATCGCGTTTATGTCGATAACCAAAGTCGCCGAAAATCCGGGTCGTTACAGTTGGTATCAGAGCTTATGTTAAGAATTTCTTGGCTTTGTGGCGTGACTCAGTAGAGATAGGGTTAGTAATACCCTAGACTGAGATTTGAGTGTATATATACGAGTGAACGTATTTGTTATTGATATAAAAATAAATTTTTTTTTATTGTGGAGATTCATTGGTTGAGTCGTTTATGAGTTCTGGTCGATCAGTTTGATCCACTGTATCGGTAGGAGTTACTAAACACTTGAATACGATGAACCATCATGGTATGTTTTGAAAGAGGGTAAACGAAATAGTTTACCCAACGTATATTTTGAATATATTGGATATATTGGTTGTTATTATAATCGAGTAAGATTATAAATTAAATGGTTATGTAAATAACCAATCAGAATTCATATAAGTGAAATACGTGAAATCAGATGAGTTAAATCTGAAATTTAAACCAGAAATAGAGTTAAAACTCTAGAGAATGGGATAAGTGTTTGTAAATGGGTTTGGATTAAAAATAAGGAAAATTTAAGATCCTGGGAGATTTTAAATTGTTTTACAAGCAGTGTGAATTATATTTTGAAATGAATTTCAAAGTGGAAATGTTTATAAATGGTTTTATAGTATTGAACTCACTTCGATCGCTGGAAAATAGATTCTGATGATGACAGCTGCATCATCAGTATTCATTTTCGAGTTGTAAGTGACGAATTACTACCAGAGATACTGTTTTGAATTTGTTTTGGGAAAGACAAGTGTGTTGAATTTCAAAGTGGGATTTCAAATATAGAATTTGAATTTTGAAATAGATTTGAAATATTAACTTGTTTTAAAAGAAATAAAACGAGAAGTTCCATTATAAACGAAGTTATAAATAGTTCTTTTATAAACGAAGTTTATAAATGAAGCGAATAGAATCATCATTGGATAATTCAGAAATAAAAATACAAGTGTGAAATTGAAAGGGAAATCTATTTTCCAAAGGTAGAAATATCGATTTCAAAAGGAATTGAAATCGAGACTTATGTAAAGAATGAATAAAGAAAGTTTGAAAAGAAATTTGAATAAGGGAAGTTCAAACAAAGAGGATTTGAATAAAGAAAATTCAAAAGAGGATTTGAATATAGAAAATTCAAAAGAGGATTTGAATATAGAAAATTCAAAAGGGGATTTGAATATAGAAATTCAAATGAGATTTGAATAAAGAAGATTTGAATAATGAAATTGGAATATAGAATTTGAATAAGAGATTTGAAATGAAATTCAAATATAGAATTTGAATAAGAGAATTGAAATGGAATTTGAATATAGGAAATTCAAATAAAATTGAAATGGAATTCAATTAGTTGATAAATAAGTTAAACCTATATTTGAACATGTATATTCAAATAAAAAGGTGAAATGGGCAAACCGGTAATTTGAAAATCACTTAACTAACTAAGTTAAAATGATTTGATTAAGTTGAAATGAATTAGAAATGTATAAATATACATAAGATATGTATAAGGTATGAAGGTATACAGATAGAATGCTCGACGGAAAGGTATGTATTTAATTCATATATGAGATTTTATGCGCCGTATCGGCAAGCCGCTTGGCTTTTTCTTTTTATTCTGGATTGGTGAGGGCCATGGGAGGCTATTTGAAATATCCCGATGCTCTCAGTACAAAGGAGGTTATGTCGAATTTTTTCGGGAATTTAAGGAGATAGAATATTTTTAAGATAATTTGATAGTTAGAAATCAACGTATCAATATATATAGAAGTCGATAAGGAAGCGAACTTATAAATAGAACAGTATAATCAAAAAGGAAGTATAAGAATAAAATCTCGTAAGAATAGAAAGAGGAAGCATATACGTGTTTAAAAGTGAATAAGTAGTTGTGTGGTATTGGTTATTCGAGTAAGTAGTCATATCTGTTTTGACGTTATAAATGTTATTCAGTCAAGGTCTGAGAGGTAGCTATACCCCAACTTGATTGATTTCATTATTAACAAATAAATAGTAAGATTTCAGGCTCGAAGATCAATGTTGAATAAGAGTTAGTTGAATATAGTATTTGGCTTGTCGTAACGATGTTTTACACAACATTCGTTTTAACCCAAATAAGTGTAAGCTTGGAAATAGAATAATAAATATTTCCTGAGTATAGGAATAAACGAGATCGGAAAAGAGATAAGTAATTGGAATATTTTCCAATTATAAATAGCATATATTTTCTAAAGTTTAGAAAATAAAGGAAGGCGATGTTCGGAATTGTTTTCCAAATAACATAAAAGGCCAATATGGTTATTGCAAATATTTGGTTAACAAATGTGGATAAAGAAATAGAGAAGTGATTTAACTAATGGAATATTGATTATGGGCTCAGTTGAATTTCAAAAAGGATAATTTGATTTTTGAAAAGAGTAAACCGTTTGAAAACTCCCTGGGAAAGACTGTTTGAATTAAGAACAAATTTAAATACAAGTTTGCGAAAGTAAGCTGAAATTGAATTGAAACAGTTAAGTGAAAACTGAATGGAAATAGAACGATATCAGGAAAAATTTGTTCTTGAATAAAATTGGATTGTCGAGATAAGAATCCGAAATGGTATTGGATTGAGGAGTTAAGAGTTTGAAATCGAGAATGGAACTTGAATTTGAAATAAAATTCGACTTAGGATATAAGCGAATGGTTGTGTCGTGGATAAAAGCAGATGGGAATTTGATTGGGATAACCCTTGTATCCGCTGAATTGATAACAGGTGGAAAGGATAAAATGATATGCCGACAAAATGTACAAGTTTATATTTCTATTGGATATAAGATTTATGAGCCGAATAGGCAAGCCGCTTGGCTGTTTGATTTTATTTTTGGTTGGAGATGGCCCAGATAGGCGAGTTGGAGTTTGACCGATTGACCAGTACAAAGGAGGTGCTGACGAAATTTTCGAAGAGTTAAGGCGTTAGAAAATTTTCAGGATTTTTGAAAATTTTCGTTGATAAGAATTAATTAATAATTTAATTAAAATTAAATTGGTTTAGTTGAAACTGAAGTTAAGAAGTGAACAAATATGTTCTAACCCGTCGATAGGGTCGTTCTCTACCTTTTAGCAATTTCGAGGACGAAATTATTTTAAGTGGGGAAGATTGTAATGACCCGCACTGGCAGGGGTATTATGATTAATTTATTTAATTGTATAAATGGTGGGTTAGTAAATTTAATGGTCGTGGAATTAAATAATAGTGAATATTTAATTTAAAATAATAATTAAATAATATATTTAATTCTGAAATAATCAGAATTGGCTGAAATGACGATATAATGTGAACTGGATTATCTGTGATATATAATTCAGTTTAGAATTGAATTTGAATAACGAATATATTCAGTCGACGTCAGTTTGAATGTATAATTATAATATAATTAAAATAGAGCTTGAAATAGCGCTGCAGTTCGCTATTTGTCGATTTGAACTTCAACTGAATGTACAGGATTCGTTTTAAGCCGGATTTCTGTGAAACAAGAAACGTATGGAGCCGGTGGAGTATATCTTTCTAGTGGGAGAGAAAAATCGGGATTTCGTCGTGTAGATTTTGATTTACGTCCAAATCAAATTTTAGAAAAGTCGCTGTGGAATTCCTTTATAATTTATAAAGGAATTATTTATATTTTAAAAAAGGAAATTCAATATAAATCGAATATCGATTCAATCGGGATTTGAAATATCGAGCTAGAAATTTCATATAGGGATATTCTAGAGCTGTATGATATTCCACTGTGAATATAGACGATAATATTTAATTTTTAAGTATTTAATTTAATTATATTTAAATATATTTATATATTTAAATGGGTCATTTAGAGCTATAAAAATAAGCCACTTTTGCAAACGAAGTCGGAATTCGACGAAACTAGTTTTGTTGGATCCGCAATGTCAAATAGTTGTTAGATTTCTAATTTCGTGATTTTTAGAGGCACTGTGTGGCCGTACTGATTTTTAGAGTGAAAAACAGTCAGTATTTCGACGGTTAAAAATACGCTGTGTGAGCATACGGAGTCGGAATTCGACGAAACCAGTTTCGTTGGGACCGTAATGTCGAACTCTAGCTACATGTCCAGTTTGGTGATTTTTGGGTATCGTACGTGGTCGCAGGGATTTTTAAGGACCAGAGAATAGTATAAAATCAAGAAATAAAAATAAATAGAAAAAAATATCCTAACTTTTCTTGGTAAAAACAGAGACCACACCTTCACTGCCCTCATCCACAAACGGCACCTACCAACACCAGTCTATATAAACCATATAAAACCATCATCTAAGCCGCCACTACTTTTCTCCAGGAAACCCAAAAGAACGTGAAACTAATCATCCTCTAAAATCAAGAACAAATCAAATGAAATCCAATAAACCATTTTACGTATATATTTCGACTCCTGGTGTTGTGCTCTTCGATCTGATATGATTCTTGGGAGGTGCGACGCATTTTTGGTGATGCTCGTAATCATACAGTAAACTAGGGTTCGAAATATTGGGAAAATAAGGGAGTTTGCGATCATTTCGAGTTCGTAGGTGGATTCAGTTGATTGAATGGTGTTGATTTTGAATTTCTGGGATTTTTTAGAATAAAAAGTTGTCGATGGAAATTCCTGGAACTGTCGTGATAAGCTCGACGATGGGATCTTCATGGTGGCGTCGATCTTCATATTTCGAGTACCAGGACGACGAGCTCGCGAAGTGATGGTGTTTAGAAATTCCCTTGTGCACTTTCGTGGAGCAAAGCATGTGGGAAAGTGGATCGAACGGGTGCTAATGGCTTCGAAATTGGTTACTGTAGGAGGAAGATATATACGGGGAGGAAAGGAGAGGTGTCTTGGGCTTTGAAAATGGATGATGGGCCGGTGGAATTAAAAAGGGGTAAAGCCCATTAAGTGTTTTATTTAGTTAATTTAATATTTAAATTAGTATATTATGTTATAAACACAATAACTCGTTCATATAGTGTCAGTTTTTCGAACGGTCAGATCCGTTGGGATCGTATGGACGACGACTACAGAATGGAACTGACTAGGAGTGAATCCGAGCTCATTACAATTTATGGAGAAATAAATTGTCCGTTGAAATCAAATAACGCAAACCGTTATTTAACGGTTAACGCGCAAAAGTGAGTAAATCTCACTAACTCTGAACAGTTTATAATTTCATGTCGTATTTTTAGAACTGTTAGATATTGGCTGATTTACTGTATGTTGACTGTTTGATTGAACTGCTAGTCAGTTAGTTGAATTTCTATATTGATTCTGTTTAACAGAATATATCATATAGAACTGAAAAGTGATGTTATCTATATTGTTTAACATCTGTGATGCAGGGAGACAGGTTGGAGGAATCCAACTGGATTCCTCAACATTTATTTTACTGTTTTCATATATTGTGATATATAATGTGTTATATAATCTGTTATGGATTATGTGTGTTGGAATGATGTTGATCATTGTTATTCGATATTGTAAATATCATAAAAGACCCTGGGATGTAAAAAGAAGTATTTCAATGTATATTGAAATAAAGGAATTTTATAAAATCACAGGATTTTATAAAAGGAATTATTTATAAAACGAACACGGTTTTATAAAAGGGATATTTATTTAGTAAATAAATAGAAGTTATAAATAGGAAATATTTGTAACGGTAAATAGAAGTTATAAATAGGAAATATTTGTAACGGTAAATAGAAGTTATAAATAGGAAATATTTGTAACGGTAAATAGAAGTTATAAATAGGAAATATTTGTAACGGTAAATAGAAGTTATAAATAGGAAATATTTGTAACGATAAGTAAACGTTATAAAAAGGAAATAGTTGTAATGGAAAACGTAGTTTAGTAAAAGGAGTTAATCGATGTTAGTTAATCGATTAGTGATAAAGTTAAAAAGGAGTTAATCGATGTTAGTTAATCGTTTTGAGAATAAAGTTAAAAAGAAGTTAATCGATGTTAGTTAATCGATTAGTGATAAAAGTAAAAGAAGTTAATCGATGTTAGTTAATCGATTAGTGATAAAATTAAAAGGGAGTTAATCGATTAGTGATAAAGTTGAAAGGAGATAATCGATGTTAGTTTAATCGATTAGAATAGAAGCAAATGAGTTAAATCGAATATAGTTATTCGAATAGAAGCAATTGAGTTAATCGAATATTGTTATTCGAATAGAAAGTAAAAGGAATTATCGAATATAGTTTATTCAAAAAGAGTAAGTGAATTGAGTAAATCAATAGCGTTAATAAAATAGTGTTAGTCCAATAGAGTTAATTGATAAGAGTCAATCGAATATAGTTATTCGAAGGAGGGTTAAGTAAGGAAGTTAGTAAAAGGGATATAAAGTGAACTTTTCCTATTTCAAAGTTAGAAATGTTGTTCAGTTAAGGTCTGAGAGGTAGTTCTACCCCAACTTGATTGGCTTCATTTTTAACTAAGGAATAGTTAAGGTTCGGCAGTAAAGGAAATGGTTTGAGTTGGCATCGCGATGGTTTGTTTAAACATCTGTCTAAGTCCAATGATGAAGCTTTGGAAATGTTTTCCAAAGAAGAAACCAGAAATGTTTTCTAATAAAGAAAACAAGAAATGGAAATGTTTTCCATTTGTTAATAACGTATATTTTCCCAATTTAGAAAATAAGGAATATTGAACGTAGGGAAACATGAGATAAGTAAATTAATGAACTAAAGAGATAAATGTTAAATGATGGTTGATCGATATAATTTCCATTTGGAAATAATATCATTGTTTGCACACCTATTTTTATTCGATAGTTAAATCACAGACTATCGAAGTTTTGACCATTTTAACGTTGTTAATATGGAGAGACCGGTTGGATTATTATCCGAAGAACCACTCTGTATTGGCATAACCGTTGCGAATCATATATGCCAAAGGAAATCGAAGACGGAGTTATGCAAGGGCTATCCTGTTTACAGAATAGTGCCTTCGGTTCATCCTGTTCCTGGGTGACTTGTATGGACGGATGTCTGACAGAGTATTTCCAGACGATCACGTATATTGATTTCTCCAACTGTACCAAGAGTGGAAGCGGAGAAGGAAACTTCTCTTAGCTAACACATAATGTATGGTTGAGGACATCAATCGGCGATTTGATGGATTTGACGATGTGGCATTCAAAGTGAATCTGGTATGATGATAAAGCGTAGCTTCTAGCCTCATCATCCGGTAAATGACAGAAATCGGGCAGGCAGCATGGCTAAGTCGGTCGCACCGAAGTAGGGTGTATAATCACCTGATCTAGAGTTTCATTTACTTCTAAAAATCTATTGTTGATGCTGTCCCATTCGGGAAACGGTTGCTGATCCCAGCCATTGGTGATATACATTCGATACGCTCAAGCGAAATGAGTGGTCGGTCATGTGTGGCCGGGTTGCAAGATGTTCTTGTTGAACCCAGTGTATTCCTCTCTAGAGGTACACGAGCGATAGGTGGTTCCATACCTTGTCATAGTTGGAAATCCATTACCCAATACGTGCTTGCGGGTTTGATTGTATACTATATATGTAGAACGTGAGATGAAAGCGTTTCTGCTAGATGATTATATATATACTGTGGTTGATAGACATTATTATAATATCAAAAGGTTTTTGATATAAAGATATTTTGGATTCTCATAAGGGAAAAACCCGTTCCGTTATGCGGCGTGGTCTTATGAGATATCGTTTACTTGTTCCAACTGTTTTTAAACTGTTTTACTCACACCAGTCCCATGACTGACCCGGAGTTTACTTTGTTGTTTTCCCTAAACTCTTGGGTGCCTAAATTTGTACGGGCAGTCAAGTAGTCGGGATTTTACAGATACATTGAAGAGCTGGAGCAGGAGGCTTCAGGATCATATAGCTATAGTTATTTCCGCTGTGTTGTAAGTGTTGTACTCTGATAATGTATTGTATACATATAATGATTTATTTCAAGGATATGTTGTCTATTATATGTTATTCGTTCCGCTGTGAGATTCGTGTTACTCTGATGTTGTGTTCTTCTTCTTCTATTCTAAGTTTCTATCTTATCTTTCCTCACCCTCTAATTTCTTTCACTAATTACCAGGATTTTTCGATGTTTTGGTTATCGACATCGCGTTTATGTCGATAACCAAAGTCGCCGAAAATCCGGGTCGTTACAGGTCTTTAGACAATTTTCATATAATTCTTTGAAATCCGAGTTCGTATAAGGTGAGAAGAAGAATTTATTGTAATAGGACGGTCGATCAAGTTTACGGGTGGTCGGCACTGATGGTGAATGCTAGATAAGGGGATCAACTATACCCCTTAGATCGAGACGACTATGGTTGTCTTTGACTTGTTTCGATGGGAAGATTATTGTAAGGAGGGACCTGCTAAAATGATCATATGGTGGTTATGATGCGCTAAAATGGCCTGGATTGAATATAGGGTAAAGTTAATGGTATGAGGCCCTAAAAACATTATAAATAGATATATTCTCTAATGCTAACCTTCTTATTCTCTTCTAACATTTGGAGCCCACAATAAACGTATTCATTCTTTTCTTTCCCAGAACCCTTCGTCCTCCAAACAAAACAAAAAATTAAAAAAACAAAATCAAATTAAGGAGGACATTATGGAAGAGGAAACAACTGGAAGGAATAAACACTATTAAAGCTTAGTCTACTAGGTAAGTGGGGTTTAGATACGAATCAAAAGGATAACATTTATTTATGTCAATTTTCCTCCAAGTTGTTCGATCAATAATAAGTATGGATATGGATTTTTATGAATGTTGAACAGATAAATTGGATCCAATTATATTGGATATCATTGGGTAATAACAATCTAGAAAATTAAGTCAATATTGTTCAGTGGTTAACCTTAAAAGCTTAACTATAATTGAATCTATAAAATATTGGATTGGATAAAAAATAACTAGATCTTGAAATCCTAATATGGAATATGCTAAATAAGTTCTAATTACAAAGGGTAAACATTTGAAGGGATGGACACTGTAGGGAATAATAGGAAAAAAAATCAACAGAAATAACAAGTTATAGTGAAAACTACATGCAGGAGGGGAAGGGGAGAGGGAAAAGGTAGGAGGGGTGGAAAGGGAGAGAATGTGTAACAACCCGGAATTTTGAAACCAATTTCAAATTTATTTCAAATTTATTTTAATGGAAATTAAATATTTTAAATGAATTATTTTGAAAATTCACGATATAGAATTTATTTAAAAATGAAGTTTGAACGTAAGATTAAAATTTAATTAAAACGAACTCGTAACGCCGCGTAATAATATGTCTTGAACTTAAATGATTGTACATAATTCAACATAAGTCAAATTTCAACATAACAAGGAACGTTAGGATCTATTTAACAATATCTTTTTAATGAAAGTGAAAATTTTAGATTTCATATTATAAAATGTAATATATGTCCTGTTCAAAATTTAAAATAGTCGTTATGGAATTTATTAGTATTTAATATTGCATAGCCCTTAAAAATGAATATTTTGCTAACGATCTCCATTTTCGACGACACTAATTTTGTTAGATTCGGAATATTGAATTATTGCTAGATTTCAAATTTTATGCCAAATGAAATATGTGGTCGGGCGCGATAAAACCGTTCGATATAATAATTTGAGCAGTTTTACAAAGGAACATTATTGAGACGACCTCGAAATTCGATGAAAGTTTTTTATTGAATCTGAAGTGTCGAATAATGGTAGCTTTCCTAATTTCATGATTTTTGGAGTCTAGATGTGACCATGCGTGATTTTATATGAATTACAGTCAATATTTTGACTTTAAAAAATTGTTGTTTGTGTAAACGGACTCAGAATTTGACGAAACAGGTTTCGTTGGGTCCTTATTGTCAAAGAGTAGCTGTATGCCAATTTTCATTAAAAACCGGATCCATTGCTGATCACACGGACTTTTAAACGATGAAACAAGCAACAATTGAGTATAATTAAATAAAAAATTAATAAAATAATAATTAAACCTACCCTATAAATTATCATTTCCTTCCCTAATCCTAAACCTAAACCCATTTTCACGTAGCCTCCTTTTTCACATATGAACCCTAGAAAATGTGAAATATAAAATCCATATCAATTCAAATTAAATTCTACAAAGCATGATACATATATTTTTGCAATCCTAGGAGTGTTCTCTACCTCTACGTGAGTTTGGTGGAGTTCAGAGCATGTTTGGATTGCTAGAAAATTTACAAAGCGGGTTACGTGAGTTTCATGCAACCTAGGATTGGAATTTTGGAGAAATTGGTGCATCTGTTGTCGAATTCAAACTTATATTCGAGTTTGTGGTGAGGTTTGAGGTTTGAATGCAAATTTTGATGGATTTTGGTGCCGAAAATTTTCATGAGGCGTAGGGCTATAGACGAATTTTTTTGGGGCAAGCTCGAGTGGTGTTGGTATACATGAAGTTCTAAAGAAGAAGGAGAATGGTGAAAATAGTTCGTATTTTCATTGAGAAATGAAGTAGGGAGAGGGGAGAGAAGTTGCAGCCATGGAGAGGTTTAGAGCTACTATGTACGTGTGTTTTTGAGAGAGGAAGAGGATTAGAGGAAGTGATTAGGAGAAAATAAGGTTAATTATTTATTTGTTTTAATGTTTATAACATATATATGTACATCAAACTTGTAAAATACATAACTTTTTCAGACGAGATCGGAATTCGACGGTTCAAGATGCGCTGGAAACCTATTGACGATAGCTTCACAATGAAACTAATTTAGAGTTATTTGGAGCTCGTCTCAATTTTTGATGGAAGAAAACATCTGATTTAATCAATCGACCGTTTACTGTTATTTGGCGAAAACGATCATTGTGAGAGTTTCTCAGTCAAACTATTTTTTTACAGTTATTGGAATCATAACTGAATATATACTGATTGCCTATGATGATTTTTATTTAGTTAATTATCATAAATTTGTTATCGGTATATGGTAGCTCACATCATAAATTGTTTGAAAACCATATGGATAAATTGCATATTGATTGTGTTATGTTGTGATGATGAGTTTTAGATATTTAACATGGTAAAATGATGTTAAGATATTTGTGGTTGTTAAAATTGGATTAAATATCAATTTATAGTTCTAACGATGAATTTATCATAAGTGAAATTTGGTTAAACTGAAGAATAATTGGAATTGAACTAGTTATGATTAAATTCATGAATTAATAATTGATTTAAATTGATTATTTGTTGGTTGAAAACCCCACATGGGTCTTAGGATAATATCTGAATTCCACACCTCCCATGTATGCAGTCGGTATGTTGATCGGTTGATTGACAGATTGAAATAAGTGTCAATTATTTGATTGAAGCTTATATGAATATAGGTGCACACTGGATGTTATTTGGATGTTGATAGTTGTTCACAACTATTGTTGATGTATAAAATTCAAGTCGATGAAATTATATGATTTTTGATTGAATTTCATTCCAATCAAAAGTAAAATAAATATTTTAATAATATAATAGGCGAAAAATCGAAGTTTGATTTTGATGTCCGATTTAGGAAGGACGCGTAGATAAGATTTTGAACATAAACGACTGAAACGAGTTTTCAAAGATGAATATATACATTTTATATAATATATAAAATTGGTTTGGAAGTATATCGATTTACTTTTAATTTTATAAATCAAATTCAGGTTTGAATAGGACATGTTGCACAATGATAGTTCGCGAAGTTCAACCGTAACTTCAAATGGACGTAAAGGAGATCCGACCATTAGATTCTCCTGAAACTGGAACTGTTGGGTTCGTATCGGAAAGACCTTTCAAACAAATATAAGAAATTTAAATTCTAACAGTTGGATTTTTAAATATATCAAAATCAAATTTGGAAAAGGTCGCTATGTATACAGTTCGTTGGCTGATATTGGAAACGGACTGTAAGGGCCTTAATAAAATTATTAAAAATATGAATAAATTGTGATAAATCGTAATAAATGATTTGGAAAGAGTTTGGATGAAATATTATTAGGTTTGAAAGATAAATATTATTTTTATCTGAAAGTGCTGTTTTACAACTAGAAGGAAAATCCAATGTTTAATATAACGAAATGGATTTAAAAAGTGGTCTAAAAATAACTAGAGTTTTCTAACATATAAATTGGAAAGGATTTGGATGGAAATTTTCTTTGGATGTTTCAATATTGGATTCCCCGATTATACGGATATTGTTGAAGAATTTGGAAGATATGAATATCGTTATCCCAATACAATATTTGTTGCTTTCAGATATGATTTCTATTCAAAAGCTTGTATTTGATATGAAATTGGATTTTGGGTTTGTTGTGAATGGTGTCTTTAATAATAACGTTCTTAAACCCAATTGAAAATGGAATTTGAGATATAAGTCTTTTAATTAATATTTAATGGAATCTTTTCAATTTAATAAATTAATTTGGAATTGAAGGGAATTCGATTTAATAATAAGCGAAATGGGTTTCTATAAAGGAAGGCTTTCACTATTTGTGGAATTTAAAAGGCTTTGTCGCTATTCCACTTATAGTATTAATCTGATCAGAAATTTTATATCGATTATAAATTTTTTAGTTTTCCGTGAAGACCCCATATTAATGGATGTTGATTTTGGGTTTACCATGAGAGGTGTTTTAAATGACATTTTCTCTTTAACCCAGTTAAAGACAGGATTCATATCCTAAAGTTGAATAATAATTAGGTAATGATTTTTGAGATAAAAACTGAGTTGGAGTTTTAATGAATCTTTAACTAGATTAAAATGTGAACGGGGTAATTGAGTTTACCAAACATGAGAATTATTCGAAATGGGGTAGCACCAGTTTTACTCCATGCAACTAATAAATATTTAATTAGATTTGGCATGATAAATGGTAGTTAAATTTACCGATAACACGATGGGTGTTAGATGTGGAGTGCTACCAGTTTTGCTCCATAGGATGTATAGGTTGGGATTGGGACAATAAAGTGAATGATTACTTCGGTAAGGCTCGATAATCCCGATTAGTTTTATAAACCTTAATCTAGTTTAAGTTGTGAAAAGTATTATAAAATCTTTTGAAATGATTTTCAAGGAATAGATTTAAACAAGAAGTTTAAATGAAGTAAATCTTCAATAAGATTAATGGGAATAACTCCCAGTATAATGAATATTTGAATAAAAGAACATTCTTGATTGAAATATATGTGTGTTATTTTTATATATATCATATGATTATAAGACGCGCAAATTATTCCGAAAGTTTGGATTTAACCCATTTTGAATAACTGATTCGACAATTAAAAGTCGAAAATATTGAAGACGGTGCAAGGCTGGTAATGTTCACATCGAATGGATCGCTACCGATGCCATGGATTTGAGTTGCTGCCTTGAAGGGGTTATAGTGGTATTTGTCCAGACATACTTATTGATTGTCTGGATATGCCAGGGACTCTCTCCCGTATTGGACATATGGTGTAACACCCCACATCCGTTAGTGTCACTCACAAAGGGAATGCACTAAGTTCTGTGGAGCAATTAGGGTAAAAGATGCAGATAAATTACAAGACAGACAAAAAATACAACAGCGGAAAATAAAACTTTGCTTTATTGATAAAATAGTTTGTACAACGATTTCTTTATAATATCAGAGTATCATCTGTCTTACAAAATAAAGAAGCATAAAACAACATTTATATTCCCCAATGTGGCAAGAGCCAGCCATAGCATCTGAAAAGAGAATCCAAGCAAAACTTCGACAAATCTTCAAGCTGGGAAAGAGTGACAATCCAACTTAACCTGAGCTATACTATTCCCTTCTTTACAACCTGAGGGGGGGGGAACGGAAGAAAAGAAGACGAAAGAAAAACAGAGTCAGACATAAAGCCTGAGTAAGTTCAGTAACTTCTAGCATGTGAACATGGAAAAACAAAACGACATGAATTAACTGAATACAAGATAACACCATGATGATAGGATCAGCAAGATTAGACAATATTAACACAAGATATGCTAAGATAAGATTAACTGGATATGCTCTAATACTTTCGCCGCTTCGCTATTTCCTTGTTATCCTGATTTCTATATCTCTGCACCACCTAACTAGTGTCTCAACTAGTAACGATAACGTTGTCCCAATCCCTGTAGTTTCCATTGCCTTCAGGCATACATTTATTATTTATTACATAGATCTAATCTAGGGTTTTCTATCAAGTGCTTTCTAGATTCAACTAGAGTTTACGCTATCTGCTGAACGCTTCTCGGATTCAGGGTTTATGCCACCTAGTCCAACTAGGGATTATGCTACCTGTCGAACGGCACCCCCAAGTCTAGGACACACTACCTAGAGTGGTATGTGTTCCTATACTTCCCCACGCAAGTATCGCGAATCGTTATCGCTTGTCTAGATGCACATGTCCTGTAATGTGCGGCCCGAGTCCTGTGGCAGGGCAAATCAAGAAACACAGAACTCGGTCTGGAGCTTTCAGATATCTGCCGATGCAGATGCTAAGGTCTATTTTTATTCCAGTGGCTATGGTCCCACTCGACCCCTCCCTCAACTAATGAAAGGCACACCTTGAAAAATGAGAACTATACGCAGGCCCTCTATGCCCTGCAAACCTATGGCCATCCTCACCTATAACTAGATAGCAAGTATATGGTCTTTTGGAGTTCTCTGCCTTTCCACTTAACCCTACCACAAACCAAGTTATATTGGTTAAGTATTTCTTATTACTTAAGCCTACCCGTTCATCCTGTATTGGTTAAGTGTTTCCTTTTTAACTTAACCTTGCCCGTCTGTTTTAACTAACATGTTATTAATGGTTAAGTATTATCCCTTCATGTTTTAAACTTAACCATATTCCTTTATCACAATCTGATGGTTAAGTGCTCAAGTGTACTTAACCCTACGGTCTAGTCCAGCTAACATATCAAATTGGCTAAGTGTATCAAATTTTACTTAACCCCAACCTCTAGTCTAGTTAACATGTTAATTTGGCTAAGTGTATTAACTTTACTTAACCCCACCTTCTAGTCTAGTTAACATGTTAATTTGGCTAAGTGTTTTCTTAGTTACTTAACCCCTACAGATATTGTCTTGTTACCATGTTAAGTTGGTTAAGTGTCCCTATGGACTTAGCCCTCCCATTCTAGCTTAACTGTGTTAAGTTGGTTAAGTGTTCCTATGGACTTAACCCTCCCATTCTAGCTTAACTGTGTTAAGTGTCTGTATGAACCTAACCCCCACCCATCGGTTTGGTTATCATGTTGAATAAGTTAAGTGTCTTAGTTAACTTAACCCTACCATTCTTGTTCTAGCTTTAACTAAATAAATTAAAGCCGCGACCACTCACATTAGATAGATACTGTTGCGATTACTGGATGTGCCGGTTGGTTCCGGGCAGGTTTACATCGCAACTCAGTCTAACCTCGGGTTAGGCATATTCGTGTTTTCTAAGTTCAAAGGGTTTTGATAAATTTTCAAATCAGGTTTTGAAAGTAACCATCCCGTTCGTCGGACCAGTTAGGGATAGCCAGGGAGAGCAGGAAACTTGTATTTTCCAAACCCAAGCCTAGACACTATCCTCTTTGTCACCCTAGAACTTTCTGGTGTATTATTAAAAGAGATGTCGTTAATAAACCTTTAATTTGTCTAAATTTACATTTTCTCATTTAGGACAAATTCTATAAGTAAATCATTCCTAATTTACTTATTTCCTAATTACTCTTTTAATGTAAATTGTCAACATTTATTCTTATGGCCCATTTTCCCCTCTATATCATATTTATGCTTTTTGGTATGTAAACTATACCAAATTAAGTGTCACTAACCATGTTTTTTGCCAAACATGACAATTACTCGCAATTATGGCCAATTTCAAATTTATGCCAATATACTTATTATGCCAAATTAGCTAATCCAATTCTGATTTAACATTCTAATTACAGTTCATGTCAAACTAGACTTATTATTCTAGTTCACAGTTCATGTAAATGCTAGATTTACAAGTCAATACTAGATTCAAATTACACATCCTATAATTCATGTCAAATTTATCCAATTTGCATTTTTATGAACATGCCATAATACATGTTCCCAATTCATGCCAATTTCCAAGTTTATAACTAGTTTTTAGTAAATTTCATATTTTGCCCAAATCGTATTCCCATCGTTCGTATAATCGTGATTCAATCTAGATTATAGATAAATCTAGATTCGTAGAAAATAGGGAATGAACCAAAGATGCTATGAAAAAGATAGACATAATAACTGGCATAAAATGATAATTTACTAATTACAGACCTAACGAATTACACTGAAATTGATCTAAAACATCGAAGGCCTATAGGTCTGAAAATCTTATGACATAAAAAGGGTTGAATAACGACGTAGGTTCAAGAACATGGGTAGACCTAACTTAATAGGTGAATTCCCAAGATCAAAAACCAAAGAAAACCAAGAATAGACAGAATAGATAATCAGGTTTAGACCCAATTTCGCAATCACAAAACTTAAGCAACATTTTCCTAGTCATGAATCATAGGTGTTTAATTACAGTTATTCTTGTTATGTCATAGGCAATAGTTTATGTTTCCTAATCAAAGGCATAGGCTTGTGTTCATAGTCAAGGAAATAATTCTCATAGCCATGAGTCACAGTCATAGGCAGTGTTCATAGTCATAGGCAATGTTCATAGTCAAAAAGGCATATGGTTTTAATGTCCACAATTTCATAGTCACAGTCTTATTGGTCACAGTTCTTAATTAGGTCCAAAGATATAAGCACTGATTCGAATAGAAAGATTTGGCATATTTTTTTATTCCTTTAATTTCATGTCACGAATAGAGAAAACGTTCAAATCTAAAAAGTAACCGACTTACATTGATTGGTTTTTAGAATAGAAAGATGGCGCTGCTATGATTCGTGCGACGTTGCTCTAAACCGTTTGAGTTAGCCTTTGATTCTTATCTTGAAGCTTTAATCTTGATTCGAATCTCTTCTTGACAAACTTGAGCCGCATAACCTTGTCTTGGATTTTCGTATTGTTTTCTTATTTTAATTTTTTATACATTTTCTCAGAAGCAGCAAAAGGATAGAATGAAATGGTGTAGAGAGAATGAGGCCAGAGGCTGTTTATATAGGATTAGGGGGACGAATCTAGGCAGAAAACGAGACCATGTACATCAGAATACACCTAGGCCCAAAAGTGGGTTTCTGTACCCAGGTCGACACCCCGGTCGACTGGGCAGTCGACCTGGTCGGGGGGGTCGACTACCCAGTCGACTCCCCAGTCGACCTGGGTCCTGGGCGGGAATTTTCCCGCCCAACCCGCTTCTGGGTTTGAATTCGAATTTCGAATTCGAATTCCGAGCTGTTTTCTGTTCTGAAAATTCCTGAAACTTCGGAGGGTCATATCTCCTTCATACGGACTCCGATTCTCGCAAACTCGGACTCGTTTTCATGCAGAATTCCGAGACGAACGCAATGGCGTAACCCGTTTCCCTTGATTTTGATTTTAAAATTTAATTCTGCCTTGATTTGTGAATCTTAGTGTTACAGAATTACGGGGTGTTACATTCTCCCCCACTTAAAAGGATTTCGTCCCCGAAATCTTCAAGTTAGGAAGAATGTGTCCTACCATCCAATCACCCATCTACTCAACCATTCAATCACAGGCATTCATTGTCCTTAAAAGATTTCTAATGCTTTCATGTTCATATGCATAGTGTGTGTATATGTCTTTATCTAATGCAAAATCAGGCGGTCTACTGATTCAGTTGACCTCCTTAATGCGAATCATGTCAGTGCCATGCGTCCAATCATGTATGCAAGCATCCCTAGTTATGTAAATACTACATGTGTGCATAGCCATTCATCCATATGCAACATCCATATGATAACATATCAAGTTCAACTTACAAACAAATACATATCTGTAAATGCAATATGAAAGCGTCTGAACTGATCTAGTGCCTAATACGTATACATATGCATTCACGAACAACCATTAGCAACCACTTGCAACCATCAACCATAACATGTTTCAAATACATGTTTACATCCATTGGCTTCTACCTAAGGATCAAAGATACGACCTAAAGGAAATACTTTGGAAAGAGAGAAACAATTATGCGTAAAGCTCCTAAAAAAAGAAATCAAGGATGCACCCTTAAGGAAAAAGGGTATGATGCTAGTATCTAGCCTTCTTGAGCTTTACTCCACTGTATCTTAACTAATTTAACTTCACGGTTGTGAAGTTTCAGACCTCCATTTCCAAAATAAACAAATGTCAACCATGATACTAAGTGTATATACTAGAATGATCAGAGGTCTCTCCTCTTAGCTTATCCATCATGCCATAACTATAAGGGTCGAAAGGTCTCTACGTGCTTTTTAGATTGCCTGCCACAACTATTCATCTCTCACGCAAACCAGCCTAGTCGAACTCGACATTCCTCAAGTACAAGCCCCAAAGCCTAAACCAATATCAGACAAGCACCCAAGGAATATCTCCTCCGAATTTAGATGATCTACGTGAGATGATATAAGCAAACTCGATAGCTATTCTCAAATCCCTACTAACCAAAAATAAACTGGTCGGACCACCAATTGGATTGAGACTCTAGTGGGATCTTTCTACTATACAAGTACTATGGTGCAGAGACTCAACAATGGAAGTGGATATGAATAAATGCGAAGCGCTAAAACAAAAGGAAAGAGTACGAACAGCAAAACTA
Organism: Allium sativum; assembly: GCA_030737875.1. Classification (NCBI taxonomy): domain Eukaryota; kingdom Viridiplantae; phylum Streptophyta; class Magnoliopsida; order Asparagales; family Amaryllidaceae; genus Allium; species Allium sativum. The sequence continues at coordinate 539,874,353 of CM060926.1, forward strand.
GACTCTTCCAATAGAACTTTACTATCTTTCTCCTAGGTACGCTTGGCGGTGAAAGTATGTACTTGCCCTTCTGAAAATCTTGTCCTTTGCCCTTAATTACATGCCCTATTACACCATAGTAAAGATACTTCCTCTTATCTTAGGTTTTATAATTCCTTCCTCCTTTGTGAGCTAAATCTACATCCATGAATTCCTTATCCTCTTCCGTGTGTAGTCATGTTGACAAATCTCTCGAAAGCTGCTTCCATCGTACAGAAAACCCTATAAGCTTGAAAGAAAACCGGCCGTAGGTGAAATACCTACGGCTATGGATGGAAGCCAGGCACGTCTTCGCCCATCGATGAGGTTACCGCCTAGAAAGCCAGGAGCCCCAAAGACTCAAGAAAGAAGGAGACAAGAATTCAAACAGAGGAAGAGAAGATAGTGCGTATGGCTTTGGGGAATATGCCTTTAAAACAAATCTTTTCTCTTGAAAATGCTTCTTTTAAAACTGTTTTGAAAATAATTTTTCAAATCCTTTATCTGATCTGGTAACCTTCAGCTCTGATACCACGTGTAACACCCCACATCCGTTAGTGTCACTCACAAAGGGAATGCACTAAGTTCTGTGGAGCATTTAGGGTAAAAGATGCAGATAAATTGCAAGACAGACAAAAATTACAACAGCGGAAAATAAAACTTTGCTTTATTGATAAAATAGTTTGTACAACGATTTCTTTATAATATCAGAGTATCATCTGTCTTACAAAATAAAGAAGCATAAAACAACATTTATATTCCCCAATGTAGCAAGAGCCAGCCATAGCATCTGAAAAGAGAATCCAAGTAAAACTTCGACAAATCTTCAAGCTGGGAAAGAGTGACAATCCAACTTAACCTGAGCTATACTATTCCCTTCTTTACAACCTGGGGGGGGGGGGGAACGGAAGAAAAGAAGACGAAAGAAAAACAGAGTCAGACATAAATCCTGAGTAAGTTCAGTAACTTCTAGCATGTGAACATGGAAAAACAAAACGACATGAATTAACTGAATACAAGATAACACCATGATGATAGGATCAGCAAGATTAGACAAAATTAACACAAGATATGCTAAGATAAGATTAACTGGATATGCTCTAATACTTTCGCCGCTTCGCTATTTCCTTTTTATCCTGATTTCTATATCTCTGCACCACCTAACTAGTGTCCCAACTAGTAACGATAACGTGATCCCAATCCCTGTAGTTTCCATTGCCTTCAGGCATACATTTATTATTTATTACCAAGATCTAATCTAGGGTTTTCTATCAAGTGCTTTCTGGATTCAACTAGAGTTTACGCTATCTGCTGAACGCTTCTCGGATTCAGGGTTTAGGCCACTAGTCCAACTAGGGATTATGCTACCTGTCGAACGATGCCCCCAAGTCTAGGACACACTACCTAGAGTGGTATATGTTCCTATACTTTCCCACGCATGTATCGCGAATCGTTATCGCTTGTCTAGATGCACATGTCCTGTAATGTGCGGCCCGAGTCCTGTGGCAGGGCAAATCAAGAAACACAGAACTCGGTCGGGAGCTTTCAGATATCTGCCGATGCAGATGCTAAGGTCTGTTTTTATTCCAGTGGGTATGGTCCCACTCGACCCCTCCCTCAACTAATGAAAGGCACACCTTAAAAATTGAGAACTATACGCAGGCCCCCTATGCCCCACTAACCTATGGCCATCCTCACCCATAACTAGATAGCAAGTATATGGTCTTTGGGAGTTCTCCGCCTTTCCGCTTCACGTATCTCGACTGACTCAAGATGGATGGTTAACGACGAGTTGCTATCACAGGGCTACCGTTTTCTCGTCGAATCACGCTGGTCCTTCCTAGTCTTTAGGTTGCCATATATTGCAACCAAGGCATACCCATGGTTCTTCTAACGCAGACCTTAACCTCTGTGAGCCCAGGAGGATCATCTGCAGCCTCACAGAGGGATACCAAGAGTACCCTCACGTCCCCTCGAAGCCTCGGGCTTCGTAACCCAATTCGTTGGAGCCTTCTTTTTACTCAGACGGACATTCGCTCCTTCCCGTGTTATACTAAGAATTACTACTTAGTTTTACTAACTAAGGTTTACCACTTAGTTTCCAGAATCGTTGTTTTCTTAACTAAGGTTTACTACTTAGCTCCTTTTAACTAATGTTTACTACTTATTTCTCTTTCCCGTCAATTTGGATTGGTTAAGTGTCATTAGTCAATTCAAGCTAACTTAACCCTCTTCATTTATCCTGTTAAACTGGTTAAGTGTTATCAGTAATTCATGTTGACTTAACCCTACTACAAACCGAGTTATATTGGTTAAGTATTTCTTATTACTTAACCCTACCCATTCATCCTGTATTGGTTAAGTGTTTCCTTTTTAACTTAACCTTGCCCGTCTGTTTTAACTAACATGTTATTAATGGTTAAGTATTATCCCTTCATGTTTTAAACTTAATCTTATTCCTTTATCACAATCTGATGCTTAAGTGCTCAAGTTTACTTAACCCTACGGTCTAGTCCAGCTAACATATCAAATTGGCTAAGTGTATTAAATTTTTCTTAACCCCACCCTCTAGTCTAGTTAACATGTTAATTTGGCTAAGTGTATTAACTTTACTTAACCCCACCTTCTAGTCTAGTTAACATGTTAATTTGGCTAAGTGTTTTCTTAGTTACTTAACCCCTACAAATCTTGTCTTGTTGCCATGTTAAGTTGGTTAAGTGTCCCTATGGACTTAGCCCTCCCATTCTAGCTTAACTATGTTAAGTTGGTTAAGTGTACCTATGGACTTAACCCTCCCATTCTAGCTTAACTATGTTAAGTGCCTGTATGAACCTAACTCCCACCCATCGGTTTTGTTATCATGTTGAATTGGTTAAGTGTCTTAGTTAACTTAAACCTACCATTCTTGTTCTAGCTTTAACTAAATAAATTTAAGCCGCGACCACTCACATTAGACAGATATTGTTGCGATTACTGGATGTGTCGGTTGGTTCCGGGCAGGTTTACATCGCAACTCAGTCTAACCTCGGGTTAGGCATATTCGTGTTGTCTAAGTTCAAAGGGTTTTGATAAATTTTCAAATCAGGTTTTGAAAGTAACCATCCCGTCCGTCGGATCAGTTAAGGATAGCCAGGGAGATCAGGAAACTTGTATTTTCCAAACCCAAGCCTAGACACTATCCTCTCTGTCACCCTAGAACTTTCTGGTGTATTATTAAAAGAGATATCGTTAATAAACCTTTAATTTGTCTAAATTTTCATTTTCTCATTTAGGACAAATTCTATAAGTAAATCATTCCTAATTTACTTATTTCCTAATTACTCTTTTAATGTAAATTGTCCACATTTATTCTTATGGCCCATTTTCCCCTCTATATCATACTTATGCTTTTTGGTATGTAAACTATACCAAATTAAGTGTCACTAACCATGATTTTTGCCAAACATGACAATTACTCGCAATTATGGCCAATTTCAAACTTATGCCAATATACTTATTATGCCAAATTAGCTAATCCAATTCTGATTTAACATTCTAATTACAGTTCATATCATACTAGACTTATTATTCTAGTTCACAGTTCATGTAAATGCTAGATTTACAAGTCAATACTAGATTCAAATTACACATCCTATTATTCTTGTCAAATTTATCCAATTTGCATTTTTATGAACATGCCATAATACATGTTCCCAGTTCATGCCAATTTCCAAGTTTATAACTACGTTTTTAGTAAATTTCATATTTTGCCCAAATCGTATTCCCATCGTTTGTATAATCGTGATTCAATCTAGATTATAGATAAATCTAGATTCGTAGAAAATAGGGAATGAACCAAAGATACTATGAAAAAGATAGACATAATAACTGGCATAAAATGATAATTTACTAATTACAGACCTAACGAATTACACTGAAATTGATCTAAAACATCGAAGGCCTATAGGTCTGAAAATCTTATGACATAAAAAGGGTTGAATAACGACTTAGGTCCAAGAACATGGTAGACCTAACTTAATAGGTAAATTCCCAAGATCAAAAACCAAAGAAAACCAAGAATAGACAGAATAAATAATCAGGTTTAGACCCAATTTCGCAGTCACAAAACTTAAGCAACACTTTCCTTGTCATGAATCATAGGTGTTTAATTACAGTTGTTCTTGTTATGTCATAGGCAATAGTTTATGTTTCCTAATCAAAGGCATAGGCTTGTGTTCATAGTCAAGGAAATAATTCTCATAGCCATGAGTCACAGTCATAGGCAGTGTTCATAGTCATAGGCAATGTTCATAGTCAAAGAGGCATATGGTTTTAAGGTCCATAGTTGCATAGTCACAATCTTATTGGTCCTCGAATCATAACAGTTCTTAATTAGGTCCAAAGATATAAGCACTGATTCGAATAGAAAGATTTGGCATATTCTTTTATTCCTTTAGTTTCATGTCACGAATAGAGAAAACTTTCAAATCTAAAAAGTAACCGACTTACATTGATCGGTTTTTAGAATAGAAAGATGGCGTTGCTATGATTCGTGCGACGTTGCTCGAAACCGTTTGAGTTAGCCTTTGATTCTTATCTTGAAGCTTTAATCTTCATTCGAATCTCTTCTTGACAAACTTTAGCAACATAACCTTGTCTTTGATTTTCGTATTATTTTCTTATTTTTATTTATTTATACATTTTCTCAGAGGCAGCAAAAGGATAGAATGAAATGGTGTAGAGAGAATGAGGCCAGAGGCTGTTTATATAGGATTAGGGGGACGAATCTAGGCAGAAAACGAGACCATGTACATCAGAATTCACCTAGGACAAAAACTGGGTTTCTGTACCCAGGTCGACTGGGCAGTCGACCTGGTCAGGGGGGTCGACTACCCAGTCGACTCCCCAATCGACCTGGGTCCTGGGCGGGAATTTACCTGCCCAACCCGCTTCTGGGTTTGAATTCAAATTTCGAATTCGAATTTCGAGCTGTTTTCTGTTCTGAAAATTCCTGAAACTTTGGAGGGTCGTATCTCCTTCATACAGACTCTGATTCTCGCAAACTCGGACTCGTTTTCATGTAGAATTCCGAGATGAACGCAATGGCGTAACCCGTTTCCCTTGATTTTGATTTTAAAATTTAATTCTGCCTTGATTTGTGAATCTTAGTGTAACAGAATTACGGGGTGTTACATTCTCCCCCACTTAAAAGGATTTCGTCCCTGAAATCTTCAAGTTAGGAAGAATGTGTCCTACCATCCAATCAACCATCTACTCAACCATTCAATCACAGGAATTCATTGTCCTTAAAAGATTTCTAATGCTTTCATGTTCATATGCATAGTGTGTGTATATGTCTTTATCTAATGCAAAATCAGGCGGTCTACTGATTCAGTTGACCTCCTTAATGCGAATCATGTCAGTGCCATGCGTCCAATCAAGTATGCAAGCATCCCTAGTTATGTAAATACTACATGTGTGCATATCCATTCATCCATATGCAACATCCATATGATAACATATCAAGTTCAACTTACAAACAAATACATATCTGTAAATGCAATATGAAAGCGTCCGAACTGATCTAGTGCATAATACGTATGCATATGCATTCACGAATAACCATTAGCAACCACTTGCAACCATCAACCATAACATGTTTCAAATACATGTTTACATCCATTGGCTTCTACCTAAGGATCGAAGATACGACCTAAAGGATATACTTTGGAAAGAGAGAAAAAATTATGCGTAAAGCTCCTAAAAAAAGAAATCAAGGATGCACCCTTAAGGAAAAAGGGTATGATGCTAGTATCTAGCCTTCTTGAGCTTTACTCCACCGTATCTTAACTAATTTAACTTCACGATTGTGAAGTTTCAGACCTCCATTTCCAAAATAAACAAATGTCAACCATGATACTGAGTGCATATACTAGAATGATCAGAGGTCTCTCCTCTTAGATTATCCATCATGCCATAACTATAAGGGTCGAAAGGTCTCTACGTGCTTTTTAGAGTGCCTGCCACAGCTATTCATCTCTCACGCAAACCATCCTAGTCGAACTCGACATTCCTCAAGTACAAGCCCCAAAGGCCTAAACCAATATCAGACAAGCACCCAAGGAATATCTCCTCCGAATTTAGACGATCTACTTGAGATGATATAAGCAAACTCGATTCTAAAATCCCTACTAACCAAAAATAAACTGGTCGGACCACCAATTGGATTGAGACTCTAGTGGGATCTTTCTACTATACAAGTACTATGGTGCAGAGACTCAACTATGGAAGTGGATATGAACAAATGCGAAGCGCTAAAACCAAAGGAAAGAGTACGAATAGCAAAACTAGACTCTTCCAATAGAACTTTACTATCTTTCTCCTAGGTACGCTTGGTGGTGAAAGTATGTACTTGCCCTTCTGAAAATCTTGTCCAAATCCCTTAATTACATGCCCTATTACACCATAGTAAAGATACTTCCTCTTGTCTTAGGTTTTATAATTCCTTCCTCCTTTGTGAGCTAAATCTACATCCATGAATTCCTCATCCTCTTCCGTGTGTAGTCATGTTGACAAATCTCTCGAAAGCTGCTTCCATCGTACAGAAAACCCTATAAGCTTGAAAGAAAACTGGCCGTAGGTGAAACAACTACGGCTATGGATGGAAGCAAGGCACGTCTTCGCCCATCGATGAGGTTACCTCCCAGAAAGCTAGGAGCCCCAGAGTCTCAAGAAAGAAGGAGACAAGAATTCAAACAGAGGAAGAGAAGATAGTGCGTATGGCTTTGGGGAATATGCCTTTAAAACAAATCTTTTCTCTTGAAAATGCTTCTTTTAAAACCATTCTGAAAATAATTTTTCAAATCCTTTATCTGATCTGGTAACCTTCAGCTCTGATACCACGTGTAACACCCCACATCCGTTAGTGTCACTCACATAGGGAATGCACTAAGTTCTGTGGAGCATTTAGGGTAAAAGATGCAGATAAATTACAAGACAGACAAAAATTACAACAGCGGAAAATAAAACTTTGCTTTATTGATAAAATAGTTTGTACAACGATTTCTTTATAATATCATAGTATCATCTGTCTTACAAAATAAAGAAGCATAAAACAACATTTATATTCCCCAATGTAGCAAGAGCCAGCCATAGCATCTGAAAACAGAATCCAAGCAAAACTTCGACAAATCTTCAAGCTGGGAAAGAGTGACAATCCAACTTAACCTGAGCTATACTATTCCCTTCTTTACAACCTGGGGGGGAACAGAAGAAAAGAAGACGAAAGAAAAACAGAGTCAGACATAAAGCCTGAGTAAGTTCAGTAACTTCTAGCATTTGAACATGGAAAAACAAAACGACATGAATTAACTTAATACAAGATAACACCATGATGATAGGATCAACAAGATTAGACAAGATTAACACAAGATATGCTAAGATAAGATTAACTGGATATGCTCTAATACTTTCGCCGCTTCGCTATTTCCTTGTTATCCTGATTTCTATATCTCTGCACCACCTAACTAGTGTCCCAACTAGTAACGATAACGTGATCCAAATCCCTGTAGTTTCCATTGCCTTCAGGCATACATTTATTATTTATTACCTAGATCTAATCTAGGGTTTTCTATCAAGTGCTTTCTAGATTCAACTAGAGTTTGCGCTATCTGCTGAACGCCTCGGATTCAGGGTTTATGCAACCTAGTCCAACTAGGGATTATGCTACCTGTCGAATGATGCCCCCAAGTCTAGGACACACTACCTAGAGTGGTATATGTTCCTATACTTTCCCACGCATGTATCGCGAATCGTTATCGCTTGTCTAGATGCACATGTCCTGTAATGTGCGGCCTGAGTCTAATGGCAGGGAAAATCAAGAAACACAGAACTCGGTCGGGAGCTTTCAGATATCTGCCGATGCAGATGCTAAGGTCTGTTTTTATTCCAGTGGCTATGGTCCCACTCGACCCCTCCCTCAACTAATGAAAGGAACACCTTGAAAAATGAGAACTATACGCAGGCCCCCTATGCCCCACTAACCTATGGCCATCCTCACCCATAACTAGATAGCAAGTATATGGTCTTTTGGAGTTCTCCGCCTTTCCGCTTCACGTATCTCGACTGACTCAAGATGGATAGTAGACGACGAGTTTCTATCAAAGGGCTACCGTTTTCTCGCCGAATCACGCTGGTCCATCCTAGTCTTTAGGATGCCATATATTGCAACCAAGGCATACCCCTGGTTCTTCTAACGCAGACCTTAATCTCTGTGAGCCCAGGAGGATCATCTGCAGCCTCACAGAGGGATACCAAGAGTACTCTCACGTCCCCTCGAAGCCTCGGGCTTCGTAACCCAATTCGTTGGAGCCTTTTTTTACTCAGACGGACATTCGCTCCTTCCCGTGTTATACTAAGAATTACTACTTAGTTTTACTAACTAAGGTTTACTACTTAGTTTCCAGAATCGTTGTTTTCTTAACTAAGGTTTACTACTTAGCTCCTTTTAACTAAGGTTTACTACTTAGTTCTCTTTCCCGTCAATTTGGATTGGTTAAGTGTCATTAGTCAATTCAAGCTAACTTAACCCTCATCATTTATCCTGTTAAACTGGTTAAGTGTTATCAGTAATTCATGTTGACTTAACCCTACCACAAACCAAGTTACATTGGTTAAGTATTTCTTATTACTTAACCCTACCCATTCATCCTGTATTGGTTAAGTGTTTCCTTTTTAACTTAACCTTGCCCGTCTGTTTTAACTAACATGTTATTAATGGTCAAGTATTATCCCTTCATGTTTTAAACTTAACCATATTCCTTTATCACAATCTGATGGTTAAGTGCTCAAGTTTACTTAACCCTACGTCTAGTCCAGCTAACATATCAAATTGGCTAAGTGTATTAAATTTTACTTAACCCCAACCTCTAGTCTAGTTAACATGTTAATTTGGCTAAGTGTATTAACTTCACTTAACCCCACCTTCTAGTCTAGTTAACATGTTAATTTGGCTAAGTGTTTTCTTAGTTACTTAACCCCTACAAATATTGTCTTGTTACCATGTTAAGTTGGTTAAGTGTCCCTATGGACTTAGCCCTCCCATTCTAGCTTAACTGTGTTAAGTTGGTTAAGTGTTCCTATGGACTTAACCCTCCCATTCTAGCTTAACTGTGTTAAGTGTCTGTATGAACCTAACCCCCACCCATCGATTTTGTTATCATGTTGAATTGGTTAAGTGTCTTAGTTAACTTAACCCTACCATTCTTGTTCTAGCTTTAACTAAATTAATTAAAGCCGTGACCACTCACATTAGACAGATATTGTTGCGATTACTGGATGTGCCGGTTGGTTCCGGGCAGGTTTACATCACAACTCAGTCTAACCTCAGGTTAGGCATATTCGTGTTTTCTAAGTTCAAAGGGTTTTGATAAATTTTCAAATCAGTTTTTGAAAGTAACCATCCCGTCCGTCGGATCAGTTAGAGATAGCCAGGGAAGCAGGAAACTTGTATTTTCCAAACCCAAGCCTAGACACTATCCTCTCTGTCACCCTATAACTTTCTGGTGTATTATTAAAAGAGATGTCGTTAATAAACCTTTAATTTGTCTAAATTTACATTTTCTCATTTAGGACAAATTCTATAAGTAAATCATTCCTAATTTACTTATTTCCTAATTAATCTTTTAATGTAAATTGTCAACATTTATTCTTATGGCCCATTTTCCCCTCTATATCACATTTATGCTTTTTGGTATGTAAACTATACCAAATTAAGTGTCACTAACCATGATTTTTGCCAAACATGACAATTACTTGCAATTATGGCCAATTTCAAATTTATGCCAATATACTTATTATGCCAAATTAGCTAATCCAATTCTGATTTAACATTCTAATTACAGTTCATGTCAAACTAGACTTATTATTCTAGTTCACAGTTCATGTAAATGCTAGATTTACAAGTCAATCCTAGATTCAAATTACACATCCTATAATTCATGTCAAATTTATCCAATTTGCATTTTTATGAACATGCCATAATACATGTTCCCAATTCATGCCAATTTCCAAGTTTATAACTTTATTTTTAGTAAATTTCATATTTTACCCAAATCGTATTCCCATCGTTCGTATAATCGTGATTCAATCTAGATTATAGATAAATCTAGATTCGTTGAAAATAGGGAATGAACCAAAGATGCTATGAAAAAGATAGACATAATAACTGGCATAAAATGATAATTTACTAATTACAGACCTAACGAATTACACTGAAATTGATCTAAAACATCGAAGGCCTATAGGTCTGAAAATCTTATGACATAAAAAGGATTGAATAACGACGTAGGTTCAAGAACATGGGTAGACCTAACTTAATAGGTAAATTCCCAAGATCAAAAACCAAAGAAAACCAAGAATAGACAGAATAGATAATCATGTTTATACCCAATTTCACAGTCACAAAACTTAAGCAACACTTTCCTAGTCATGAATCATAGGTGTTTAATCACAGTTGTTCTTGTTATGTCATAGGCAATAGTTTATGTTTCCTAATCAAAGGCATAGGCTTGTGTTCATAGTCAAGGAAATAATTCTCATAGCCATGAGTCACAGTCATAGACAGTGTTCATAGTCATAGGCAATGTTCATAGTCAAAGAGGCATATGGTTTTAAGGTCCATAGTTTCATAGTCACAGTCTTATTGGTCCTCGAATCATAACAGTTCTTAATTAGGTCCAAAGATATAAGCACTGATTCGAATAGAAAGATTTGGCATATTCTTTTATTCCTTTAGTTTCATGTCACGAATAGAGAAAACATTCAAATCTAAAAAGTAACCGACTTATATTGATCGGTTTTTAGAATAGAAAGATGGCGTTGCTACGATTCGTGCGATGTTGCTCGAAACCGTTTGAGTTAGCCTTTGATTCTTATCTTGAAGCTTTAATCTTGATTCGAATCTCTTCTTGACAAACTTGAGCAGCATAACCTTGTCTTGGATTTTCGTATTATTTTCTTATTTTTATTTATTTATACATTTTCTCCGAGGCAGCATAAGGATTGAATGAAATGGTGTAGAGAGAATGAGGCCAGAGGCTGTTTATATAGGATTAGGGGGACGAATCTAGGCAGAAAACGAGACCAGGTACATCAGACTGCACCTAGGCCCAAAAGTGGGTTTCTGTACCTAGGTCGACACCCAGGTCGACTGGGCAGTCGACCTGGTCAGGGAGGGTCGACTACCCAGTCGACTCCCCAATCGACCTGGGTCCTGGGTGGGAATTTTCCCGCCTAGCCCGCTTCTGGGTTTGAATTCGAATTTCGAATTCGAATTTCGAGCTGTTTTATGTTCTGAAAATTCCTGAAACTTCGGAGGGTCATATCTCCTTCATACGAACTCCGATTCTCGCAAACTCGGACTCGTTTTCATGCAGAATTCCGAGATGAACGCAATGGCGTAACCCGTTTCCCTTGATTTTGATATTAAAATTTAATTCTGCCTTGATTTGTGAATCCTAGTGATACAGAATTACGGGGTGTTACATATGGGACGAGGAATAATGTGCCTCCGATTTCATTCAGATCTAGAACGGACTTGCAAATGGATTGTATGTCTGACATTGTATTGTGTGATATATTCATTGATCTTTGCTAAATATATATTTGTTTGATGGCAGAGAATTTATTCTCTTAGCTTAACATCCTCCTTTGAGACGTATGAGCTTAGGGGTTATATATTGGTGGACATCAATGGTATGGTATGGATTGACAATGTGGCATGCTGAGATGCATGGATCAAAGCTTTTGTCGAAAAGCAGAGCTTTATGGTTGATGATCATAGAGCGCTTTAATATAGCATAGCTTTGTGTATAGCGTTAATTCGCGAGCTTTGCACGTCGGTACGAGTCAAAAACGAGATGCGAGACAATAGAAAGGACATGCGTTTCTTACTAGCTAGGAGTGATGTCATGGTATTGAGCCATGCGTTTTACTTATGTGGATGATGGATAGCGAGGCGCCTCATATATAGGGCCGTAAAAGACTCATATGGTCGACGTACGGACCAGGTTGTAGGTCTGGCAGGATCGGGAAACGTATTGTTCATGAATAACTAATCCACAAACGTTAGGTGTGGACTGACTCTGCAAAATCCAAGGGTTTCCCATAGGTGTGCTCCTAGACATCTTGTTAGAGGTGATCAGAATCAGAAGGAGACATCCCTTGCCTTGACTCATGATGGAAATCCAATGTCAAATATGACAACTTACAGTTTTAGTTGCATACTATCGATGACATGGTAGGATGGAGTACTATGCCATCTAAGATTGATACATTTATGTTGAAATTATTTTAAAACACCAAGACACTGATAATAATACCTAATGATTTTTGTTTTCTCGTATCAAGCATATTTGGCCATTATAAGGTAAAACTCTATCCTCCAGCTTGCATTACATTATGTGATGGTACCTAAGTCTTATAACGGCTTCATTTTTCAAAAAGAATTGCGTTGTTTGTTGTTGTTTCAAGTTTTAGTGTTCACATGGAGTAAACCCATTCCTTGACATACGATGTGGTCCCGTGATTTACCCTATTTTAAAGTCATGTTTTAATAACTGTTTTAGCTCTCATACCAATCTCATGACTGACCATGAGTTTATTGATTTCCACTAAACTCTAGGTGCCCAAATTTTTCGCACAGGCAGCTAGTAGTTTTGGTTTTGCAGATCTTTTCTTTTCATAGGATCCTGGACTACGACCGAGGATATACTCTAGAAAGCTTTGTATCCATGTAATTCCTTCAGTTGTGTTAGTTGATGTTTTTCCGTTGCACATTGTATTTATATATATTATATTTTTGCTGTTATGTAATTTATTTATTCTTCGATAATTGTATTTATTTTTCCGCACTATGATATTCTTGTACTTTTATGTAAATTGTTGTAATAGCAATGAAAAAAATATCTTGTTATGTGTTCGGATGTGTCATGCCCTCAAAACAATTCGTGTTCCAGTTTGGTCTAGGCCGGGTGGGGGTTTGAGCCGTGTCAGAATGCAATATCATGGCCAGTGTTAGGCGACATTCAACCTACCTAGGGGTTGGTCGACCGCATGCCTATTTATGTAAGCGGTAAGCCTTGGGCTGTCATACCTAGGTTTGATAAGTTAGTTTGGAACTTGGGTTGTATATTTAAACTTGGAAAGGGAAGAAGGCTCTCATTTCCCTATCTATAAAGTAGGTTGATTAGCTATGTGAGCGACATAGGCAATTGGAAGCAGCCCATAGGCGTAGAATATGCATTTGGGCCGTCAACGTAGTCATTTAGGCGTCGATTGCAGATACTATAGGTGAGACTCAAAAGGACACGGCGTAGAAATTTGGGCGGACCATCTACGGAAACTGGGTAGGCAACATTAGATTTTTTGGGGACTATCCAAACAATGTATGAGCATGAAATTCAACGAAAGAAGTAAGAGGCTAAAGGTAGGAACGAGGAAAGGGGTGATCATCCTTGAGATATGCAGGATGCAACATCAGAGTATGCAATAAGAGGCTCTATTTTCTCCTAGCAACAATAGCAGAAGTGCCCAATCCTGGCAGGTTCCCTGACAACTTCAGAGTAAATAATAAGTGGTTGCAATAGTTTTCTAGTCCTTGCAAAGTTTGTTTAGGGTGAATACCCGAGTAAGAAATAAGAGATAACATGCTACTATGTACAGATGTAGGGCATGGGTATTTTCGACTAGTAACCTAGCAAGTTTACATTTCATATTCTTCTTCACTAGGAAAAGTGGAGTAGAATAGAATCAAGTTTTCTAGTCTTGATCGATCGATGGTTGGATTTGCATTGAGCTTTATATTAGACCTCATGGAGAAAATAGGTTCCCTTAGGGTGGCACAAATATTATACATGCTCTATGACACTTAGAGTACTGGTATATTTTATCTTTTACTTTTAGTTAATTTTTTATTCACCATCCTTTATGTCTGACTTGTTTCTTTTTCCTTACCTTAGGTGGTTAGGCTAGCAGTTGACTAGTGCTATTGATGATCGTGTCTTGGACCGTAGTTGGATTTCATTTTTACCAGTGCTTTCGTTTTTCTTAGAGGAATTTCTTTAATATACTTTGATGTTTTGGCAAATGTGTGAGTGCAAAGTAAGTAGACCTTCAGGCAAACCTAGCACTAAAGAGAGAGAGCGGTGAATAATGTTTGTGGAATTTATATTAATCTTTTTGAATTGCTTTAATTATAGTTGTATAGTTGCAACCTATCAAAGCTTTATTACACAAAACAGAACAGAATCAAAAGCAAGAAAAACAGTAAAGTAAAGAACACATCGGATTTTATGCTAGTTTCGAGTTACCCTACTTTCAGTCCCGCACCAAAGCATGTACGGATTTTTATTATCTTCAAGATCTTTTACATTCCTTGATTTCAAGGCAACAAGGAGATGCCCTCTAGAATTTTTGCCTCTAGACACAACAATTATGTATTTTCGGGCCAACAAGGCACACCCAATTGCTTTATAGTTTCAATCAAACTCAACTTGATTTAAGGCTAACAAGTCACACCCTTTAGAGTATATATAAGAGGATTTTATAATGGAATGCAGATTTCATCTTATGACCTTGATTATAACAGCCTCATTACTCTATTTTCCACTCTGGTCCTAAGAGATTATAGAGAGGATAATAGAGAATCAAAAATTAAGTAGAAATAGTTTGACTTACTAGAGAAGTTGACAAAGTGTATGTAGAATTTTGTTAAGAATTTGTAACGACCCATATTTTACCCATTTGAGTATCATAAAATAATTATATTTAATTTCCTAGCAGTCAGATCATTCTTAGATTTTAATATGTTGTTCATGGGGATATGAGATATGTCCATGATTTTTATTGAATTAATTTGTGATTGTTTTACCCTTGTGAACATTGTTTTAGTTATAACTTTTGATATGTATCGAATCAAGTGTTGCAACCGGTCTTATTGGATCAGAACGGTGGTTGGTAATTACATAGATGGTTACATTAAGGATTTAGCTCAGCGTTTTGAGTGAAATCGGTATTTTAAGTTCTAGCTTCTATTAAGTAGACTAATTAGTCTTTGTGGGCTGATTAGTAATGTAATAACCCGAATTTCAAAAGACCGAATTTCTTTCAAAAATTAGAATCTAACAAAGCCTGAGCTAGTTTATCTGGTATTCGGCAGAAAGTTAAGGAAAATATATCAGAGCTCATAATAGAAATCTCATAGCAGAAGGGAATAAAATATAATAGAACGTAAATACTCACCAACATACTGAGACTATCTAACAAGTGTCTCTAAGATGGCGAATCTCAACCACCTGTCTAACCCGTGGGTTTGTTATCAGGAGGGGTTCAGAACAAAAGTTACAGTGAATGGATAAATTAAGTTTTTTTACAAATAACACTACATATATAGTTCTATCACTAGCTCATATTTATTAAGTTATTCGGGTTTATTTCATAATACACTTCTAATTTTCTCGCATAAATTGTACTCATCTACTACCTAATAGATTAACTTAGTTATATATATATATATATATATATATATATATATATATATATATATCCACGTACCCAATTGTGACGACCGCCCATAACCCCCGCACTATACAAAAGAAATAATGAGCTGAAAGGTGTGCAAAGCAGTCATGGACGATCATCAAAGTAGGTGAACACAAGCGGAACCTATCGTAAACTCACAGCGCAAGGATAAAATATAATAGAACATATACAACAGGTAGTACTAGTGAAGTAGAAACACAAGACTTTCATATAACCAGAAAGTAATATCCACAAACTTGGAAATAGTGTTTATACAAAGTTGCCTCACTACATTATTCAGAAAAGCAAACAGTGGAAACCCAATTATTAAATAGTAGTAAAACTGGTACGTGAGCCTCCTGCTCACCACCGATCAGCACCATCGTCCTCACTGAAGCATCGCCTGTCACCTGCTACTTAGTCTGCCCATCCACAACCGAATGAACAACCCAAGGTAATAAGAGGAGACATAAAACCTTGAGTCAGATAACAGTCTTAGTGAGCGACAAAACAACTAACAAACTTCAACAATAAAGTGTATGAGAAAGGATAGATAAATATACTAATGTACCCACGACACCAAAGAAGAACTCAACCTTATCTTCCCCACATCGGACAGTGATAGCCTTTACTATAAGCAATTTAACAATTTATCCATAGAAACCAGAACAATCATTCAATCATGGAAAACACTCATAACATTCATATTGTATAAGTCTCACACAAACAACCCTAATCGAGTTTAACATTCCCCAAGTACTCTCCCCAGAGGCCTAAACCAATATCAGTTAAGCACTCAGAGAACATCTCCCTCGACTTTGGATAATCTATGTGAGATAGTACAAACAGAACAACCAATCATCCATGACCGACTCTAGCTATCATCGCCAATCCTGCTTTGAAACCACCGTTAATCGTATGACGACCAACCTTGCCATATGTCAAGGGCTAATGGTAACCTCAGTTCTAGCATAAACTCCATATGTCCAACCTTGACAACTAGGCCTTTCAACGATACCCAAGGTACTCGACTAGCAACCTTCCAGTCTATTGGGTGCCCCCATTGTATCCCGGCTTTGAGCCTGCTAGAACTTACGACAACGACGACTTCTCGGCCTTCGCATCTCTAGTCATCCAACCTTGACGACATTTCATAGCTCAAGCAACCTTCTCGACCAACCGTTATCCACCAACTCACAACCTTTGAGTTGCCACCTCATTCGTTGTTCCACCTTGATCAACGAACACATTCAAAACTTCAAACCTTCGTTCTTGAATTTACTTCGAAGTCACATCATCACCGAGCCAATTACCACTGCGCTGCGGCTAGGGTTCGGGGGGGTTGCCCACGAAAAATATTTTTTTCAGACCTTTTCTCTGAATCTGAGTCGTAACCGAAAAACGTATTTTTTCAGAAAATGACCCTGTTGGAAACAAACCATTGCATCATCACTATCAACCACAACGTTTAAAAGCGCTATAAAAAACATGACCGGTCTGCCCTCTTTCAGCCCTACCCGATCCAGCGCCCTTCTGGCTTCAAACTCGACCGATCCAACCAACACGAACGACCCGATCCAATCACCTATATGACTGACCCGATCCAAATATGACCCAGTCCAAATATGGCCCGATCTGAATATGACCCGATCTAAATGTGACCCGATCCGATCCACTCCTGTCTGATCCAGCTTCGTTTCAATCCGACTTCTAGCCGATTCAACCTATAGCCGAATCAACGCCTGGCCGATTCAACCTATGGCCGAGCCAATTTCTGCATATTGCAATTCAACTCCGATTTCGACCAAAACCTCGCCAAACGGCGAATCCGACAAAACCGACAATACCAGAATCATCAGACACAATCATAAACATATCATAACATTACTAACCACATAAATATGACGATTACCACAAAAATGATGTAAATCTCACCAAAAACCATTAAAATGAACATATGATCAAATTGAGAGATCTAACTAACATAAACATGAAAAATGACATGAAATTAATGAGTAAAACTTTTAGATTAGATCATAGGGTGATGCACATGAAAATGAACTTATAATGGTGTAAATCTATGATAAAACATCCTAATTTGATGACAAACATGCACAAACACTCATATACTTCATTGCATTCATGTGAGAGATGTGAATCACTCACCGATTTGCCGAAACAATCTAAAACAATAGAAATAAGAATCCTGATAGCGAGCACTCCGAATCAAACCCCTCGATCCGATGAATTTTCCTTTGAAATGATGTAGATCTAGCCTTGAATGGTGTAGATCTTCAATTTCCTCCCTTAGATTTGGATTTTTAATAGTGGAAAGGTGTAGAAGGAAGAAGGAGATCAAATGCTTTCAAATGAGAGAATGAGAAAAAGTAAACCTTTTCCCTCCTCTCTCACCCCCTATTTATAGGATTCCACTAAGGCTCCAAAACCTGAATAGCCAACTGAAAAACCATAAAACAGTGATTTCTCCCAAATCGCTAAGCCAAATCCTTAATTTAACCACTCTACGGAAAGGGAATCATCTATTCCTTTCCAATGGCACAGGTCTCACCCTTCTGATTCGACCTGTGTCAAAAGTTATGCCCTGTACAAGGCTAGCAGGGGCAAAATGGTCACAAACAAAATCGGTAAAAATTATGAACATGTCTCACATCCCCATAAACAACATATTAAAAGATGAGAATGATCCAACCCATAGAGAATAAAACAAATATATTTTACGTTCTTCCGATACGTAAAATGCGGGTTGTTACATTCTCCCCCCTTAAGAATTTCGCCCCCGAAATTCCAAACAAACCCAAGTAATCACAACGATTCTGCATGCCTATCATCCATGAAAAGCCAATTTTATCATGCAAACTAGCATCCATCAAGCCATACATTCATAGCCTTATACCAGCACGCGGAATTCTAACAATCAACAACAAGATACAATGATATAATGAAGATACGATATCAAAGGGTCTAACCGATGAAGAGTTCTAGATGAGTCGCTCTCATGCTCTCTTCCGTCTCTCGTGTACAATCGTCTCCATCCTCACTCCGTTGCACCTTGACTAGCTTAACCTTCTTCCTCCTAAGCTGTTTCGTGTCATTCCCCACAACACGAAGTGGCTTACGAGGTATCGAAACTACGGTCTCTAAGTCTTCGTACTGCTCTGGAGATACCACTATATTCGAATCATGCACGAATTTCCGTAGAAACGACACATGAAACACATTATGCACATTCGACATCTTCTCGGGTAACTCCAATCTATATGCGAGTTTTCCAATTTGCTCGACTATCGGAAATGGTCCAACAAACCTTGGAGCTAACTTTTGTAACACCCCACCTCCATTAAGGTCACTCACAAAGGCAATGCCTTAACTTCAGTGGAGCGTTTTTGGTAAACAGACACAGAATATCACAAGACAGATATAAAAATTTTGCAGCGGAAAACAAAAAACTTTATTAAATCACCAAATACTTTGTTACATAATACCATAAGTCACAAAACCATTAAAATGCTTCTGTCTTACATCATCAGAGTACATAGGTATTTAAAAGAAAAACATCATTCCCCATATTAAAGAGCAAGCCATATAAGAGACAGAGACTCGAGCCATACTTCAGAAGTAGCTCCTAGAAGATGATATCCAAATCCTGACTAAACCTGGGTGTAACGACCCGTACTCTACGCATCATAGGATCGTAGAATATTTGTTTCTTTCGCATGCAAAGTCGTATGGTCATGTAACTTTGGTAGACGACTATTGGGATCATTTCCCATGTTCATGATTTTTTCCCGATTTTTAAATGACCATTTTACCCCTAGTTGGCACTGTTTTGGCCATAACTTTTGACTGGAAAGGAATTTTGACCTGAAACCACTTCCATTAGCTCCGGATGATGGTTTCTCTTTCCGTAGAGTGGTCACATTAGTCAAACGGACTTACCGTTTGGGAGATATGGCTGAAACAAGTTTCAGATGGTGAAAAACAGCTTAATTGGGCTTAACCGGGTGGTTAGCAGCTTGGCCCAAGGGGAATTTCGGGTTTAGGGGGATATAGGTGCTGATTAGGGTTAGAAAACATTTCTTTAGACATTTTCCAGCCGCCACTTTCATTTCCCTTAACCTAGCCATGGCCTCCACTCTCTAAATCTCTCTAAAACACCCAAAAATCACTTTCTAACTGAAGATTAGGCTTAGCAAACATCAAATTAAGAAGAAAAAGCACCAAAGCAAGGTTGGAGCTGCTGTTGGACATCAATATTCGCCCAAATCAGAGGAGTTTCAGTTCTGAGAATTTTGTTTGTGGCCAAGGTGAGTGATAGCACCATTTTGACACTAATTACGGTTAATTAAAGGTAATTAGTGAAGATTAGCGAATTTATACGTAAATAAATTCTGGAAAAATTCTTAAAATTCTAAAATAATGTTTTAAGGCTCTGTTAGAAATTTGGGTTAATTTCGATGTGTTTTGCTAATCATATGCTTAAACATGATTAAGAGGGATTATAGGAAAATGTGGGGTTTTGGCCACTTTTGATCCATTTTGATTCATTTAAATTGTTGTTTGTTGCTTGTGGTTGCTGTTATATGTTGTTATGACCCTTTAGTATGCTTTGTGATTGATCCCAATAGTTAGATTGGTCGAAAACGCCGTCGAGAGGCGTATAAACAGTTGCTGGAAAGTTGCAGAAAAACTGCAGGGTATCTGACCGGATCGGATCGGATAAGGGAGACCCGAACCGAACCGATGTAAGGACTCCGACCCGATCCGCTGAAAGATGATGAGCACGAATCGATGGAGGCTATGCTACCCGCTTGCACGATCCGAATCCCTCGTGACCAGACAGTGGCGATGCGACTTGGAGACTCCGACCCGACCCGTGTAGTCACTTCCGAACCGAACCGAGCACCACGAGACGACCCGAACCGGAGTGATGCACTGGAGGGGGCCTCCACGACCTGAGGATCACGATCCGATGGAGATGGGGAACTGGAACCGATCCGACCTGGGAAAGCTCAATACGACCGATCCGAACCAGGAAGGCTACCACGATCCGACCCGAGCGTGAAGGGATGATCCGAACCGATCCGAGGTTGATGGTTACGAGCTGGTGACTGCGAACCGAACCGGGAAGCTACGAACAGGATGAAGACCGATCCGGATGAAGATGATGACCAAAACCCGAGATGCAAAGGTAGTCCAAATGAGAAGTTAGAGCTCAAGATTCAGATGGGAATCAACGAGTTCACTTCATGAGTTGGGCTTTGCTGCGGGACGCGTGTCAAGGGGTTATCGACGTCTATAGCTTTGGACCACTATGGTAGGAGGTACGAAGGCGGATTCAGGGCCATTATGGCATCGGTAGAACCAAGGGCTACGACCAATGAAGTGGGTCATTGAAACGTTTGGTCATGACTCCAAGTGTTGGCTTGGTCACAGCAGGGTTTCTACAAGTCGGGATTCGTCGTTACCTCAGTTTGTCTAGTATTCCAAAGTGGTAGATGTCGTACGCTTTACGCACTGAGTGAGAGATGTGAGGATGGTTGCTATGGATGATTTGTTTGCTATCATTGTGACATGCACACCCCACCCCCGTATTCTTACACTATTTATTATGGCACCTTGGAGTATTGTACGGTATGTGGTACTAACTCTTTGGTTGCAGGTCCAGGTTCAGGTATGGTTTAGTATACCTGTTGTTATTCTGTTTAGATGCTTATCGCTCATACCAGGCTTTATGTCTGACCCAGAGTTTTATGTCTCTTCTTATTACTCTGGGTGCTCACACGAGCAAACTAGAGACAGGTTAGCTGGTGATGCACGGGTAGACGATCCGGAGACGAGCAGGAGGCTTCCACGTAATAAATATAGTATTCTCCCTGTGTTGTTGAAGGTCACTGCTTGGGCATTGGTGGTGTATCTTCCATTTTAGCTTTCTTTTGCTTTGAGACAGTTCGAAAGTTGTAATAAGCTGTATTCTGAATTTTCCGCTGCTATGATGTTTAGTTTTGATTTTCAGCTTATGCACTGTCTCTCCTGTTTATGTCAAGTATGTTATTATTATATTTTATTCCAGGCGCTGTGAGACATTCTACAGGTTCCTTGATTAGTTCATTCCCTTCTTTCTTTTCTTTTGACGACCGTCCTGTGCTAGCTGGGCATGTGTACAGCGCACTTTCGGAGGAAATGCATGCTGGTGCGGGACGGGCCGTCACACTTGGTATCAGAGCTCTAGGTTGCGTAGTTAACCTAGGGAAGTTATCAGGAGAGATAATATACGTATACGAGAGAGCGTATTTGTGATTACTTTGGTTTTTAAAAGCTATATATATATATACTATTACTAGTATAAGAATGAAGTCGTACTGCACTAGCACCACTATGGAATCGTTAATCGTTTCCTTTTTCAGATTGACGATGAGCCGAGATACTAGAGGTGCTGGTAGGGGAGCCAATAATGGGAATGCTGCTGACATGAGGACGATGTTTACAGACCTCATGAGAGAGATGCTTAGGGATGTTCAGAGGGCAGCTCCCAATGGTGGAAATGGTGGTGGCCCAATAGTGCAGGCGCCGAGGGTCGACTTCGCCAAGCTGAATAAGGACTATACTAGCCTTGGTGGGAAGCCGTTCCACGGAACGGAGTCGGCCACGGATGTTCAAGATTGGTTGGATAGTTGCGAACGTATCTTCGAGGATTTGGGTATCGAGGATGCGATGAAGAGAAAGCTAGCGTCCCGTCAGCTGCAAGGGCGGGCAATGAATTGGTGGAATGCCATAAAAGCAGCTACTCCCGAAGACCAGATTACTTGGGTTCAGTTCAAGGCTCGCTTTAGCGAGAAGTTCATTCCAGCGGCCCAGAAGTCAGTGTTGTTCAAGAGGTTCTTGGAACTCAAGCAGAATGGAAGGGCAGTTTCTGATTATATTGCTGAATTCGACACTCTGTCAAAGTATGGGTTATCTCTTATTGATACTGCCGAGAAGAAGAATGAGAAATTCATAACTGGGTTAGATCAGTACTTAGGGGAAAGGCTTATTAACCACATCGATGAGACGTTTGAGTCGATTGTGGGGAAAGCATTAAGATCGGAAAGTCTCTACCCTAAGCCGAAGACTGAGGTTGCATCCGCAGATGAGCCAAAGCCACAAGCTAGTGGTGGAGGCAAAGGTGGTTCCCAGAATAAGAGAAAGCAGAATCAGGCTAAGGATGGCCAGAAGAAAAAGAATAAGCAAGATGTGGAGTGCTTCAGCTGTGGTAAGAAGGGCCATTATGCTAGTAATTGTCGGGCCAAGCCAGCGGATAGGAAGTGCTTCAATTGCGGCCAAGTGGGACATCACAAGGACAAGTGTCCACAGCCCCCTAAGGAAAAGCAAATGGTGAAAGCATACGCTCTTAATGCTATTCCTTCTTCGTCGAATGCCCCAACAGCGGCAAAGAAGGGAAAGAATGTCGTCATTCAAGGTATGCTTTCTGTTTATGATGTTCCTGTTAGAGTTTTGTTTGATACCGGAGCTTCCAGTTCTTTCATATCTAGTGACCTGGTAGATAGGTTGGGATTGGAGCCCGAGATTGTCGATAGACCTTTAGTAGTGACGAACCCGATTGGTGGTTCGACTAGCCTTAGCATGATTTGTCGTAATGTGGTCTTATCGAGTCATGGATGCATGTTTGTTTGTGATTGCTTTGTTTTGGGCTTTACCGGGTTTGGCATTATTTTGGGAGTAGATTGGCTCCGAAGATACGGGGTGGTGGTAGACTGTGAGGGCTTTTTGGTGACAGCTAGAGCGGATGATGGGCGGAGGATAGTGTTTGGTAGTCTACCCAGTGAGGGGGTATTGGCTAGTTTTCTAAACTCCCTCGACATTCCGCATAGTGAGTTGTCAGGTTTGCCCGTAGTTGGCCAGTATCCGGATGTTTTCGAAGAAGTGACCGGACTTCCACCACACCGAGAGATTGAGTTTCGTATTGATTTGGTAAAGGATGCCAGGCCTATAGTGATGCCACTTCGTCGTATGGCACCAAGGGAGCAGCGAGAGCTCGAGGTGCAAGTCAGCGATCTTTTGAAGAAGGGATTTATCAGAAGGAGTGTTTCTGAATGGGGAGCACCAGTTGTGTTTGCTACCAAGGCAGATGGTTCCCTTCGTTTGTGTGTAGACTACCGCGAGTTGAATAAAGTGACGAGGAAGAATAAGTATCCTCTACCGCGGATAGATGATTTGTTCGATCAGTTGAGTGGCGCGAGAATATTTTCTCAGTTGGATCTCGCGACAGGTTTTCATCAGCTTAGAGTGGAAGCTGAGAGTATAGCTAAAACGGCATTTCGGACGCCGTCTGGATTTTATGAATGGTTGGTTATGCCATTTGGGCTGACTAATGCCCCGGCATATTTTGTGGATCTTATGAATAGGGTATTCAGAGATCAGTTAAATAAGTTTGTCCTTGTGTTCGTTGATGATATTTTGGTCTATTCGAGGACAGAGGAAGAACACAAGGAACATTTAAGAGTAGTGATGGAGGTGTTGAGAAAACACCAATTGAAAGCAAAGTTTTCTAAGTGCCACTTCTGGAAGAGGGAAGTGAGGTTCTTGGGCCATGTTGTATCAGAAAATGGGATTGCCGTGGACCCGGCGAAGGTGGCTACGGTACAGGATTGGCATATGCCCAAGAATGCAACAGATGTAAGAAGTTTCTTGGGATTAGCCGGATATTATCGTAAGTTTATCCAAGGTTTCTCCAGGATAGCAGCACCATTGACCCAGTTGACCAAGAAGAATCAAGCTTTTATCTGGGATGAAAGGTGCGAGAATGCATTCAAAAGTCTAAAGGACAAGTTAACAAGCGCACCAGTGTTAGTCATTCCTAAGGGGGATGAAGAGATGACGGTATACACGGATGCCTGTAGTACCGGACTGGGTGCTGTATTGATGCAAGGCGGTAGGGTTGTAGCTTACGCAAGTCGGCAATTGAAACCGCACGAGAGAAGATACCCTACCCATGATTTAGAATTGGCAGCGATCGTGTTCGCGTTAAAGATGTGGAGACACTATCTCTTGGGAGAAAGATTTGAGCTGTTTACAGATCATAAGTCGTTGAAGTATCTATTCTCCCAGAAGGATTTAAACCTCCGTCAGCAGAGATGGTTAGAGTTCTTAGCTTCCTATGACTTTGACATCGCATACACACCAGGAAAGGGCAATGCGGTGGCTGATGCATTGAGTAGGAGACATGCCAGCTTAGGGGCTATGTTCCTTGAATGGAAGCAACTGGAGTTTATCGCGGGGTTTGATTTCAGACCAAAGTGCGAATTGGATCCAGAAATGTTAGCAAGTTTGACGATCAGACCCACTTTGATTGAGCGGATCGGCTCTAGTCAGAGGGACGATCCTAACCTATTGGAAATCATCTCCAAGTTAGAGATGGGTATCGATGAGGAGGTGAACAAGTATGGGCTTGATCAAGATAGATGGCTTAGAAAGAATGGAAAGCTCGTTGTACCCAATGTCAATGGATTGAGAGATGAAGTGCTTAGAGAATGTCATCACTCAAGACTGACTATACATCCCGGTGGTAACAAGATGTATCGAGATATGAAGCAGACTTACTACTGGGAAGGAATGAAAAGAGACGTTGGGAAGTTTATATCCAAATGCATGAATTGCCAGCTAGTTAAAGCCGAGCAAAAGAAGCCTAGTGGTTTGTTACAGCCCTTAGAGATTCCCGAGTGGAAATGGGAGCAAGTCTCGATGGATTTCATCGATGGTTTACCAAGGACTAGATCGGGATATGACAGCATTTGGGTAATCGTAGATCGACTGACTAAAAGTGCAAGGTTTATACCAGTCAAATCGACCAGAACGGCAGCTAAGTTAGCAGAATTGTATATGAAGTGGGTAGTGAGATTTCAAGGAGTACCTAAAAGCATTGTGAGTGACCGAGACCCGTTGTTCACTAGTGGGTTTTGGAAGAGCTTACAAGAGGCTCTAGGGTCAGAGTTACATCTCAGTACCGCATATCATCCTCAGACAGACGGTCAGACGGAGAGGGTGAACCGTATTTTGGAAGATCTCTTGAGAGCATGTATATTGGATTTTGGTGGATCATGGGATGACCATTTGCATCTAGTAGAGTTTGCATATAATAATAGCTACCAATCCAGTATCGGTATGGCTCCGTTTGAAGCTTTGTATGGAAGACCGTGCAACTCACCATCATGTTGGATAGAGACTGGCGAGAAGTTTATGCTTGGACCAGATGTGGTGAGGGAAACTTCAGATAAAATCAAGACCATTCAACAACGAATGAAGGCTGCCCAAGATAGGCAGAAGAGTTACGCTGATAAGAGAAGAAGAGACTTAAAATTCTCCGTTGGCGACTTGGTGTTTGTCAAGATTTCTCCGTTGAAGAGCGTAATACGATTTGGCAGGAGAGGCAAGTTGGCACCAAGATTCGTTGGCCCATTCCCTGTTCTTGAACTAGTCGGGAATTTGGCATATAGAATTGATTTGCCGGAGAAGATGGCGGGAGTTCACAACGTATTTCATGTTTCCCAACTAAGGAAGTTCGTTCACGACTCAGACATGACTATTTCACCTGATCAGTTAGAGGACTTCGAAGTAGAACCCGAGGCGGTTGGGAACCGCAAGCCGGCCCGTATTGTCGAGTACGACATGAAGCAACTTCGAAGGAAGGCGGTGAAGCTAGTCAAGGTACAGTGGAGCGAGGACGAGAGTGATTGTACTTGGGAAACGGAGGACGACATAAGGAAGAAGTATCCAGAACTCTTTGTCTGGTAAGGTTTTGACTTTGATTTAGTTTTTCCGCATGCTAGGATAGGCTTGTTTGCTTGTTTTGCATATTTGATTGTTATATATGGTTGTTAGGCATGCGGGATCCCTTGTATGTTTTGGGTTAAGGAATTTCGGGGGCGAAATTTCTTAAGGGGGGGGAGAGTGTAACGACCCGTACTCTACGCATCATAGGATCGTAGAATATTTGTTTCTTTCGCATGCAAAGTCGTATGGTCATGTAACTTTGGTAGACGACTATTGGGATCATTTCCCATGTTCATGATTTTTTCCCGATTTTTAAATGACCATTTTACCCCTAGTTGGCACTGTTTTGGCCATAACTTTTGACTGGAAAGGAATTTTGACCTGAAACCACTTCCATTAGCTCCGGATGATGGTTTCTCTTTCCGTAGAGTGGTCACATTAGTCAAACGGACTTACCGTTTGGGAGATATGGCTGAAACAAGTTTCAGATGGTGAAAAACAGCTTAATTGGGCTTAACCGGGTGGTTAGCAGCTTGGCCCAAGGGGAATTTCGGGTTTAGGGGGATATAGGTGCTGATTAGGGTTAGAAAACATTTCTTTAGACATTTTCCAGCCGCCACTTTCATTTCCCTTAACCTAGCCATGGCCTCCACTCTCTAAATCTCTCTAAAACACCCAAAAATCACTTTCTAACTGAAGATTAGGCTTAGCAAACATCAAATTAAGAAGAAAAAGCACCAAAGCAAGGTTGGAGCTGCTGTTGGACATCAGTATTCGCCCAAATCAGAGGAGTTTCAGTTCTGAGAATTTTGTTTGTGGCCAAGGTGAGTGATAGCACCATTTTGACACTAATTACGGTTAATTAAAGGTAATTAGTGAAGATTAGCGAATTTATACGTAAATAAATTCTGGAAAAATTCTTAAAATTCTAAAATAATGTTTTAAGGCTCTGTTAGAAATTTGGGTTAATTTCGATGTGTTTTGCTAATCATATGCTTAAACATGATTAAGAGGGATTATAGGAAAATGTGGGGTTTTGGCCACTTTTGATCCATTTTGATTCATTTAAATTGTTGTTTGTTGCTTGTGGTTGCTGTTATATGTTGTTATGACCCTTTAGTATGCTCTGTGATTGATCCCAATAGTTAGATTGGTAGAAAACGCCGTCGAGAGGCGTATAAACAGTTGCTGGAAAGTTGCAGAAAAACTGCAGGGTATCTGACCGGATCGGATCGGATAAGGGAGACCCGAACCGAACCGATGTAAGGACTCCGACCCGATCCGCTGAAAGATGATGAGCACGAATCGATGGAGGCTATGCTACCCGCTTGCACGATCCGAATCCCTCGTGACCAGACAGTGGCGATGCGACTTGGAGACTCCGACCCGACCCGTGTAGTCACTTCCGAACCGAACCGAGCACCACGAGACGACCCGAACCGGAGTGATGCACTGGAGGGGGCCTCCACGACCTGAGGATCACGATCCGATGGAGATGGGGAACTGGAACCGATCCGACCTGGGAAAGCTCAATACGACCGATCCGAACCAGGAAGGCTACCACGATCCGACCCGAGCGTGAAGGGATGATCCGAACCGATCCGAGGTTGATGGTTACGAGCTGGTGACTGCGAACCGAACCGGGAAGCTACGAACAGGATGAAGACCGATCTGGATGAAGATGATGACCAAAACCCGAGATGCAAAGGTAGTCCAAATGAGAAGTTAGAGCTCAAGATTCAGATGGGAATCAACGAGTTCACTTCATGAGTTGGGCTTTGCTGCGGGACGCGTATCAAGGGGTTATCGACGTCTATAGCTTTGGACCACTATGGTAGGAGGTACGAAGGCGGATTCAGGGCCATTATGGCATCGGTAGAACCAAGGGCTACGACCAATGAAGTGGGTCATTGAAACGTTTGGTCATGACTCCAAGTGTTGGCTTGGTCACAACAGGGTTTCTACAAGTCGGGATTCGTCGTTACCTCAGTTTGTCTAGTATTCCAAAGTGGTAGATGTCGTACGCTTTACGCACTGAGTGAGAGATGTGAGGATGGTTGCTATGGATGATTTGTTTGCTATCATTGTGACATGCACACCCCACCCCCGTATTCTTACACTATTTATTATGGCACCTTGGAGTATTGTACGGTATGTGGTACTAACTCTTTGGTTGCAGGTCCAGGTTCAGGTATGGTTTAGTATACCTGTTGTTATTCTGTTTAGATGCTTATCGCTCATACCAGGCTTTATGTCTGACCCAGAGTTTTATGTCTCTTCTTATTACTCTGGGTGCTCACACGAGCAGACTAGAGACAGGTTAGCTGGTGATGCACAGGTAGACGATCCGGAGACGAGCAGGAGGCTTCCACGTAATAAATATAGTATTCTCCCTGTGTTGTTGAAGGTCACTGCTTGGGCATTGGTGGTGTATCTTCCATTTTAGCTTTCTTTTGCTTTGAGACAGTTCGAAAGTTGTAATAAGCTGTATTCTGAATTTTCCGCTGCTTGATGTTTAGTTTTGATTTTCAGCTTATGCACTGTCTCTCCTGTTTATGTCAAGTATGTTATTATTATATTTTATTCCAGGCGCTGTGAGACATTCTACAGGTTCCTTGATTAGTTCATTCCCTTCTTTCTTTTCTTTTGACGACCGTCCTGTGCTAGCTGGGCATGTGTACAGCGCACTTTCGGAGGAAATGCATGCTGGTGCGGGACGGGCCGTCACACTGGGTGTTTCCCTCTGAGAACCTGGGGGGGGGGGGGGGAACGGAAGAAAAGAGGCAAAACAAACTAGGTCAGACATACGTCTGGTGAGTCCAGTAACTCTTAGCCAGTAAATAAATAAAGGTAAACATGACAGGAATACAAAGTAGATAGGAGGATTCATGGTATAGATGGCATGTATGACATGACAAATAAGGTAAGATGTATGCTTCACTACAAACTACTAACTACTCTGCACTATTACTAGTCAAATCAAGATGGGATGATCCCTTCCACTAATGATAACGATGGTGGTAGTCTCATGTATTCCTAGCTACTGTCATAGGTGTCGCCTGCTCCTATCTCAACTAGTCGTACCCACTACCCTCCTACTATAAATTGGTAGACTTAGAGCATACGTCCGTGTATACCCTAACCACTACCCTAATCGATCGGCTCCCTACTCTGTAGATAACCTGTGCTGGTCCCACAGCTAGGGGGTATCACTTCCCTAAAGTGGCAACCTAAGGTGTGCACAGTTATACCTACTGGTGTCACGGTCGTCTTATCCCCCTCTGCCTGGCCCATGCACGCACATGTCCCCGGTCGGTTTGCGCCACCCACACCATCCGTCTCATTTTGGATCTCTTACAATCAATCAGTAAGCGTGCCCCTTCCCCGCCTAGTACAAAGTTCTTACTTTGATACCCCTCCGGGTTACTAACTGAAATGGGTCCCACACAATATGATACAAGCTCTCCCCTATGTCTTGTATCCCCACTAGGTTTTCTACTGACTACGTATACCCTATGGTGTCTTTAATTACATAGACCTCAATCAGTTATGTGTACCTATAGGTGTCTTTAATACATAACCCTTATTCTACCTATCAGTTATGCTTACCTATAGGTGTCTTTAATACATAACTCTATCTATTCCCATTAGTTATGCATACCCCTAAGGGTGTCTTTAATACATAACTTTACTATTCTGCCCCGGTTATGTATACCATTAGGTGTCTTTAATTACATGACCCCTTTTTATCCGGTTATGTTTGTGGGCCTAAATATTAATATTACCCACCTACTCATCAGTTGTACTTAACCCACCCACAATACAATTCGTTTTACTTAACCCTAACTTATGTCTATCATCATACAGCCTATATATGTTAAGTTAGGTTAAGTAGTCTTTAATCAACATTAATTATTGAGACACCTAATCGTATTTCACATGCCACCCCAAGGCACCCACTTAATTCCACATGCCACCCAAGGCACCCACTTAACCCCACTTCATGTTTATCTGGTTAAGTGTTTCTTAATTCATTAAGACCGTAACCTTATAAAGACCTCTCACATTAGACTGGCATTTGTGGCAGCTGGATTTGCCGAGCGGGTCCAGGCAGTATTACACCACAAACGAGTCTAACCTCGTGTCTTTACAACTGTTACGCATTTAATTTATGCCTAAGACCTCCTATATTAGACTGGCATTTGTGGCAGTTGGATTTGCCGGGCGGGTCCGGGCAGTCTTACACCACAAAAGAGCCTAACCTCGTGTCTTAAACGATTAATTACTAATTAATCATTCCCCAATTTGAATTAATTTCCTTATTCAAATTATCCATTAATTCAAAATTTAACAATGGTCATAATTGACTCAATTATGTCCATCTATTTATGGTATGCAAAATCATACCAATTTTCATCACAAATTTATTTTATGCCATTTAAGGCATTTATGCCAATTCTCAATATTAAATCTTCAGACTTCAATTGCTTAAACATTCCTCTTTCGATTAATTAAGTTAATTAATTAATCCTTTCCTTTTTATAGGTGTCAATACCTATCTTATTAACAATTTGAATTTCCTATCCATAAATGGTCATATTCAAATTATACCATTTTTACCCAATTTTACCCATGTCATAATAGGTAAATATTTATATGTTTCCCTACTAGAATCTTGTGTCCAATTTACGTAATCACTATGCCTATTACAAATTCCCCTTTTTCCCCGTTTCTTAACTAGCGTAACCGTTTGCGTTTTTGGCGTCATTGAGGCTACAAGGTAGCCTCGCCATAACAACAAAATAAAGGGAATGACATGATGATTGTTTTCAGTAGAATTTTGGCATAAGCATGATAACTAGGGAAAATGACATGATAACTTTGCATATAATTATGATTCACTACATGATTAACAATTTGCATAGATTCATGATTTTTCAACATAACAACTTGCATAGGTTCATGAATTAACAACATAATTAACAACTAACATAGGTTAATGATTTACAACATGTTTAACCACTTGCATAACATAACAACTTGCATAACATAACAACTTGCATAGTTTTAGGAATAATAACTTGCATGATCTCATAACAATTTGCATAGATTCTTGATAACAACTTGCATAGATTCATAATAACGACTTGCATAGATTCATAATAACAACTTGCATAGATTCATGATAATGACTTGCATAGATTCATGATAACGACTTGCATAGATTCATGAATTCATCACACAATAACTTACATAATTTCATGATCAACAATAGCAATAAACTTGCATAATTTCATGATCCACAACAACAATATACTTGCATAACTACAAACAGCATATACCCAAATCATAGTCTACCACGATTCACTTTTATTTATTTAAACCTAAAAGTGACTAGAACTCACCGAAAAAGGGGACTTGAGTTCTGGGATCTGAATTCTGTAATTGATTAGCGTTCCCTTGTTGTAGACAATTTCGTTGTTGTAGTTTTAGGCATGATTTGATTTGAATTGAGTTGCTTTACTTTGCTTTCTTCCTCTCTAATTGGTGGCGGCTATTCTGAGTTGCTAGGTAACGGCATGGAGGCCATGAGTCTAATTTTATTTTGATTTTAGGGTTTGAGTCTACATGTCTTTTTATAGAGTTTAGGATTAGTTCAGGCCGTCCGATCAACACAGAATTAATCCCAGCCAATCAAAGCAGTTCAGAAACCCTAATGAGTCAGCATCTAGTCACTAACAGGTCAATAAACAAATCTGCCCGGAGGAGGGGCAGGTCGACCCTATGGTCGACCTGGCCCTGGCAGGAATTTTCCCGCCTAGCCCATCTGACTCTGAGTTTTGAATTTTCTGAAACTTTCGATGGCCATAACTTCTTCATACGAAGTCCAATTCACGCAAACTCGGACTCTATCTCAACCAGAATTCCAAGACGAACGCAATGGCGTGACCCATTTCCCTTAGTTCCTACATTTGAAATTAGTTATTCTTTAATTCGTGAATATTAACATTAAAATTACGGGGTGTTACATTCTCCCCTCCTTAAAGGATTTCATCCCCGAAATCTTCAAGTCAAGAAGAATGTGCATCCTAACATACAATCATCCATCTACTCAACCATCAAACACAGGCATCCATTGTCCTTAAAAGATTTTATAATGCTGTATGAACATATGCAAAAAGTGTGTGTGTATGTTCCTTATCTAATGCAAAATCAGGCATTCCACTGATTCAATTGACCTCCTTAATGCGAATTATTTCAGTGCCATGAGTCCAACATGTATGCGAAAGAATCCTATCAATACATATTATTTCTACATGTGTGCTCAACCATTCATCAAAATGCAGCATCCATATGATAACACAACCATTGTTCATCCATTACCCTTAATATGCACACATATTTTTATATGCAATATGAAAGTGATTTGAGTCGATTTAGTGCCTAATGTGTGTGTAAATGCATCCACGAGCAACCACTAGCAAACATTTGCATCCACTTGAAACCATCAAACATAACATTTTCCAAGCACATGTTTACATCCATGGATTTCCTATCTAAAGGTTGAAGATCCGGTCGATGGGATATAAACAAATGATATAACTAAAACAAAGCTCTGTTCCTATTTGACATTGGTTAAGAGAATAATTCCCTAAGTCTCAGCCCCGAAGACCGAAATCAACATCAGACTGACACCCAAAGAATTACCCCCATTAAACAATGTCAAAACTGGAGATCTACTTCATGCTTCGAGTAGAAACCCCTATCCCTCAGAAATATCCAGATACTTACAGACTACTAGTACAAATCGGATTACAGAATGATTCATAGAAAGCTAAGCGTAACAGACCCTTGCGGGTCACAAGAAACTTCGGGGGTCTTCCCATGACAAGTTAGAAACTTAACGACCCTCCTCTCAAAATCTAGAACGACCCTCTGCATAGAAAGCTGGTCCATTTAGAACCAACCCATAGCCCATAAACTTGAGCACACAAACGTCACATTCAAATTTTTGACGCCTAACACAGATAATTTCAAACCCTTACCAATAAATGAGCCGAACCACCAATGGGGTTTGAAACAACTACGGGATCAGAAACAAGACTAGTATTAAAGTGCAGAGTCTCAATGCCAGAATCCAAAAGAGTCTTAACTTCATTAACCAGATAAGGAAATTAAACCTTCTACATAAACTTTCCTATCCATATCCTATCCATCAGCCGCGAGAGCATTTGCCTATCCTATCAAAGGGAGAGATTTTAGAAAAAGGATCGAAGGATACTACATATGGCTTTTCGGGGAATGTTTTTCAAACCAGGCTTTCCTTTTTTGAAAATAATTTCTTTTAAAACCTTTTTGAAAAATATTTTCAAAACTTTTATCTAATGTGGTAACCTTCAGCTCTGATACCAAGTGTAACACCCCATCTCCATTAAGGTCACTCACAAAGGGAATGCCTTAACTTCAGTGGAGCGTTTTTGGTAAACAGACACCGAATATCACAAGACAGATATAAAAATTTTGCAGCGGAAAATAAACAACTTTATTCAAACACCAAAATACTTTGTTACATAATACCATGAGTCATAAAACCATTAAAACACTTCTATCTTACATCATCAGATACATAGGTATTTAAAAGAAAAACATCATTCCCCTTATTAAATAGCAAGCCATATAAGAGACAGAGACTCGAGCCATACTTCAGAAGTAGCTCCTAGAAGATGATATCCAAATCCTGACTAAACCTGAGTGTTTCCTCCCTCAGAACCTGGGGGGAACGGAAGAAAAGAGGCGAAACAAACTAGGTCAGACATACGTCTGGTGAGTCCAGTAACTTTTTGCCTGTAAATAAATAAAGGTAAACATGACAGGCATACAAAGTGGATAGGAGGATTCATGGTACAGATGGCAGGTATGACAGGACAAATAAGGTAAGATGTATGCTTCACTACAAACTACTAACTACTCTGCACTATTACTAGTCAAATAAAGATGGGATGATCCCTTCTGCAAATGATAACGATGGTGGTAGTTTCGTGTATTCCTAGCTGCTTTCATAGGTGCCGCCTGCTCCTATCTCAACTAGTTGTACCCACTACCCTCCTACTATAAATTGGTAGACTTAGGGCATACGTTTGGGTATACCCTAACCACTACCCTAATCGATCGGCTCCCTACTCTGTAAATACCTTGTGCTAGTCCCACAACTAGGGGGTATCACTTCCCTAAAGTGGCAACCTAAGGTGTGCACAGTTATACCTACTGGTGTCACGGTCGTCTTGTCCCCCTCTGCCCGGCCCATGCACGCACATGTCACCGGTCGGTTGGCGCCGCCCACACCATCCGTCTCGTTTTGGATCTCTTACAATAAATCAGTAAGCGTGCCCCTTCCCCGCCTAGTACGGAGTTCTTACTTTGATACCCCTCCGGGTTACTGACTGAAATGGGTCCCACACAACATGATACAAGCTCTCCCCTATGTCTTGTATCCCCACTAGGTTTTCTACTGACTACATATACCCTAAGATGTCTTTAATTACATAGACCTCAATCAGTTATGTGTACCTATAGGTGTCTTTAATACATAACCCCTATTCTACCTATCGGTTATGCGTACCTATAGGTGTCTTTAATACATTACTCTATCTATTCCCATTAGTTATGCATACCCCTAAGGGTGTCTTTAATACATAACTTTACTATTCTGCCTCGGTTATGTATACCATTAGGTTTCTTTAATTACATAACCCCTTTTTATCCGGTTAAGTTTGTGGGCCTATATATAAATATTATCCACCTACCCATCAGTTATACTTAACCCACCCACAATCCAATTCGTTTTACTTAACCCTAACTTATGTCTATCATCATACAGCCCATATATATTAAGTTAGGTTAAGTAGTCTTTAATCAACATTTATTATTGAGACACCTAATCGTATTTCACATGCCACCCCAAGGCACCCACTTAATTCCACATGCCACCCAAGGCACCCACTTAACCCCACTACATGTTTGTCTAGTTAAGTGTTTCTTAATTCATTAAGACCGTAACCTTATAAAGACCTCTCACATTAGACTGGCATTTGTGGCAGCTGGATTTGTCGGGCGGGTTCGGGCAGTCTTGCACCACAAATGAGTCTAACCTCGTGTATTTACAACTGTTACGCATTTAATTTATGCCAAAGACCTCCCACATCAGACTGGCATTTGTGGTAGCTGGATTTGCCGGGCGGGTCCGGGTAGTCTTACACCACAAAAGAGCCAAACCTCGTGTCTTAGACGATTAATTACTCCTAATTAATCATTCCCCAATTTGAATTAATTTCCCTATTCAAATTATCCATTAATTCCAAATTTAATAATAGCCATAATTGACTCAATTATGTCCATCTATTTATGCTATGCAAAATCATACCAATTTTCATCACAAATTTATTTTATGCCATTTAAGGCATTTATGCCAATTCTCAATATTAAATCTTCAGACTTCAATTGCTTAAACATTCCTCTTTTGATTAATTAAGTTAATTAATTAATCCTTTCCTTTTTATAGGTGTCAATACCTATCTTATTAACAATTTGAATTTCCTATCCATAAATGGTCATATTCAAATTATACCATTTTTAACCAATTTTACCCATGTCATAATAGGTAATTATTTATATGTTTACCTATTAGAATCATGTGTCCAATTTACATAATCACTATGCCTATTACAAATTCCCCTTTTTCCCCGTTTCTTAACTAGCGTAACCGTTTGCGTTTTTGGCGTCATCGAGGCTACAAGGCAGCCTCGCCATAACAACAAAATAAAGGGAATGACAAGATGATTGTTTTTAGTACATTTTTGGAATAAGCATGACAACTAGGGAAAATGACATGATAACTTTGCATATAATTATGATTCACTATGTAATTAACAACTTGCATAGATTCATGATTTTGCAACATAACAACTTGCATAGGTTCATGAATTAACAACATAATTAACAACTAACATAGGTTAATGATTTACAACATGTTTAACCACTTGCATAACATAACAACTTGCATGGTTTTAGGAATAATAACTTGCATGATCTCATAACAATTTGCATAGATTCATGATAATAACTTGCATAGATTCATAATAACGACTTGCATAGATTCATAATAACAACTTGCATAGATTCATGATAATGACTTGCATAGATTCATGATAACGACTTGCATAGATTCATGAATTCATCACACAATAACTTACATAATTTCATGATCAACAATAACTATAAACTTGCATAATTTCATGATCCACAACAACAATAAACTTTCATAACTACAAACAACATATACCCAAATCATAGTCTACCACGATTCACTTTTATTTATTTAAACCTAAAAGTGACTAGAACTCACCGAAAAAGGGGACTTGAGTTCTGGGATCTGAATTCTATAATTGATTAGCGTTCCCTTGTTGTAGAAAATTTAGTTGTTGCAGTTTTAGGCTTGATTTGATTTGAATCGAGTTGCTCTACTTTGCTTTCTTCCTCTCTAATTGGTGGCGGTTATTCTGAGTTGCTAGGTGATGGCATGGAGGCCATGAGTCTAATTTAATTTTGATTTTAGGGTTTGAGTCTACATGTCTTTTTATAGAGTTTAGGATTAGTTTAGGTCGTCTGATCAACCCAGAATTATTTCCAGCCAATCAAAGCAGTTCAGAAACCCTAATGAGTCAGCATCTAGTCACTAACAGGTCATTAAACAAATCTTCCCGGGGGGTGGGGGCAGGTCGACCCCCAGGTCGACCTGGTTAGGGAAGGTCGACCCCCAGGTCGACCCTATGGTCGACCTGTCCCTGGCGGGAATTTTCCCGCCTAGCCCATCTGACTCTGAATTTTGAATTTTTCGAAATCTGTTTCGAATTTTCTGAAACTTCCGATGGCCATAACTTCTTCATACGAAGTCCAATTCACGCAAACTCGAACTCTATCTCAAACAGAATTCTGAGACGAACGCAATGGCATGACCAGTTTCCCTTAATTCCCACATTTGAAAATAGTTATTCTTTAATTCGTGAATATTAACATTAAAATTACGGTGTGTTACAACTTTCCTTTCTTTCCAAATCTAATCATGTGCTTTAGCGGTGAAGCTTTCACAAAAACCATATCGCCCACGTCAAATTCCAAGTCCTGATGACGCTTGTCGGCGAAGCTCTTTTGACAGTCCCGGGCTGCCTTCATTCGTTGCCGAACTGTCTCGATACAATCCAAGGTTTCTCTAATCATCTCAGGCCCAAGTACCAACTTATCCCCAATTTCTAGCCAACATGTTGGAGAATTGCACGATCTTCCATATAATTCTTCGTATGGTGCCATCCCAATGCTAGACTGGTAGATATTATTATGCGCAAATTCAATTAGATGTAGATGGTCCTCCGAAGTCTAACACACAACCCCTTAGGAGATCTTCCAAAACTCGATTGACTCTCTCGGTCTGACCATCAGTTTGGGGATGATATGCCATACTCAAACACAACTCGGTTCCCAAAGCTTCTTACAAACTTTTCCAAAATCCATTCGTGAATAATGGATCTCGGTCACTCACTATACTCTTTGGGACACCGTGGAATCGAACTATCCATTTCACATAAAATTTAGCCAATTTCGATGTCGACCTAGTCGACTTGACAGGAATGCATCTCACACTTTTTGTCAAACGATCCACGATGACCCAAATCCCTTCGTTTCCTTCCCTGGTTCTAGGTAGTCCATCGATAAAATCCATCGATACTTGCTCCCACTTCCACATAGGAACTTCTAATGGCTAAAGTAAACCGCTTAGCTTCTTCTGTTCAGCTTTCACCAACTGACAGTTCATACACTTGGAAATGAACTTTCCAATATCTCGCTTCATCCCTTCTCAGTAGTAGACTCTCCTCATGTCCTGATACATCTTATTTCCACCGGGATGAATTGTCAGCTTTAAGTGATGACATTCTCTCAGAACCTCATCCCTCAATCCGTTAATATCAGGAACAACTAATCGCCCTTGCTTTCAAAGCTAACCTTCTCGATCGACCCTGAACTCTTTATCTTCTGGTTCCAATTTCTAAATGAACACGACAAGCTTCGCATCCTTCTTTTGGCTCTCGCCAATCCTTTCAATAATAGTAGGTCTTATCGACAAGCTCCCCAACATTTCAGGTTCCAACTCACACCTTGGCCTGAAATCGAACCTTGCCAAGTACTCGAGGCTCTTCCATTCCGAAATCATCGCTCCCAAACTTGCGTGTCTTCGACTTAACGCATCTGTAACTGCGTTACCCTTGCCCGGAGTATAGGCTATGCCAAAATCATATGACACCAGAAACTCTAACCATCTTTGCTTCTAAAGATTCAAATCCTTTTGGGAGAAAAGATACTTCAACGACTTTTGATCCGTAAACAACACGAATCGAAATCCCAATAGGTAATGTCTCCACATCTTCAGCGCAAATACAATCACCGCCAACTCTAAATCATGAGTTTGGTAATTCTTCCCATGCGGCTTCAGCTGTCGACTCGCATAGACCACAAACTTATCCTTCTGCATTAGCACTGCTCCAAGTCCAGTACCACATGCATCAGTATATACCACCATCTCTTCATTCCCGCTTGGAATGGTCAACACAGGTGCACTCGTCAATCTCTCCTTCAGGATTCCAAACGCTTGTTCACACTTTGCATCCCAGGTGAACACTTGGTTCTTCTTCGTTAATCCTATCGACGGTGAAGCTACCTTGGAGAAATCCTTGATAAACCATCGGTAATTTCCTGCCAACCCAAGGAAACTCCGAACAACCGTCGCATTCTTGGGTCGATCCCAGCCCTGGATTACTGCAACTTTAGCGGGGTCAACCGCTATCCCTTTTCCAAAAACTACATGACCTAAGAACCTCACTTCATCCTTCCAGAAGTGACACTTTGAGAACTTAGCCTTAAGCTGATGCTTCCGCAATATCTCTAACACAACTCTCAAGTGCGTCTTATGCTCTTCCTCATTTCTGGAATAAACCAGAATATCGTCCACGAACACAAGCACAAACTTGTTCAATTGGTCTCTGTATACTCTATTCATAAGATCCACAAAATACGCTAGTGCGTTAGTCAACCCGAATTGCATCACCAACCATTCGTAGAAACAAGATGGTGTCCTAAAAGTAGTCTTTGGCACGCTATCCTTAGCCACCCTCAACTGGTGAAATCCCGTCCGCAAATCCATCTGAGAAAACACTTTGGCTTCATGAAGCTGATTGAACAAGTCATCTATCCTTGGAAACGGATACTTGTTTTTCTTAGTCACCTTGTTCAGCTCATGATAGTCCACACACAATCTTAACGAGCAATCTGCCTTAGTTGCAAATACGACCGGTGCACCCCATTCGGATACACTCCTCTGAATGAATCCTTTTCCCAAAAAGTCTCTAACTTGCACCTCTAACTCTTGTTGTTCCTTAGGCGCCATCTGCCTAAGTAGCATAACGATTTATCTAGCATCCTCGACCAAATCGATCCTAAACTCGATCTCACGATGTGGCGGCAACCCTTTGACCTCGTCAAAGACATCTACATACTCATTAGCGATCAGCACTAACGACAGGTCTTCTTATGGAATCCCAAGCGAATATAGATAACTCACAAAGACCCCGTCTTCGCGCTTACACCTAATCAACACCTTTCGCCCTTCCACATCCCCGACCCTCACCTCTAGCTTCTCGCAATTCACCCTTGCCGCATACCTCTTGAGCCAATCCATGCCCCAGATGATCCCAAACCTAGCGAAGTTAAGAACAAAGCAATCACACACAAAAGAGCAACCACACCTCGGCAACACTAGACCTCGATATATCATGCAAAGATTTGACGAACCCCCAATTGGATTAGTCACTACGAAGGGTCTATCACAAATCTCAGGTTCCAAACCCAAGAGAGACACAAGCTCATTGCAAATGAAGGAATGTGATGCTCTAGTATCGAAAATCACACGAACTGAAACACCATTAACTGAAAGAGAACCTTGCACTATGACACCCTTTCCCTTCTCCTCTGCAGTAGAAGCCCTTGAAGAAGTTGGCACAACATCCAAAGCATATGCCCTCACAACCTGCTTTCCCTTAGCTGATTCTGGACAATCTTTCTAATTTTGCCCAGGAATTTCACATTTGAAGCACTTCTTCTCCACTTTAAGATTCTTGCACTCATTAGCAAAATGACCTTTCTGCTGGCGGTTAAAGCAAACCACCTCACTCTTGGGTTTCTTTTGGCCATCTTTTCCCTTTTGCTATTGCTACTTCCTCTTCTTATTATTACTACCCTACTGTGATTTCTGAGCCTCTTTGGTGGCAGCGACAACATTTGCTTCCTTACGAAACAAGCTCTCATGACGAATAGCTTTTTCCGCAATCTTCTCAAATTAATCATCAAGATGGTCCACTAACGGTTTTCCGATATAAGTGTCCAAACCCAAGACAAACTTCTCGTTCTTCTGATATAGTGTATCAGTGTATGAATGAGCATATCTAGACAAGGCTTCGAAATTAGAAATAAAGTCAAGCACAGAGCGACCATTCTGTTTCAGCTCTACGAACTTCTTGAATAGAGCAGATTTCTGAGCTATGGAGATAAACTTTGCTTCAAACTTAGCTTGGAATAGCTCCCATGAAATTTCTTCCTCTGGAGTCTCGAGTGTAACAGAATTCCACCATTCCATGGCCCTATTCTGTAGTTGCCTTGATGCAAGCTTTCTTTTTATTGCATCCTCAATACCCATGTCTCCAAAGATTCGGACACATGAGTCCATCCACCTCTGAACCTCTTCAGCCGGTTCAGTTCCCTTGAATGGTTTTCACCTTGAGATGTAAAGTCCTTGCACAACTTTGCAAAATCTACTACTCTAGGAACTCACACACCAACATCTACCGTTGCCGCCACTAGAGCGGGTACCCTTCGCATAATTGCTTCTGCTATGGCTTCAAACATGGCTGGGTAATTAGGTTCACCACCATTTCCCCCTCCAGTATTGGCTCCCCTAACAACGCATTTTGTTTCTCATCTACTCATTCTAAATCTACAATTTAGAATAATTATTCACCTTCAAGAAAAACTGCTAAAGAGATACAACCGCTACTACTATATATGCTAATAAATATAGTAAGCATCCAACTAAAATCTATAAATACGCCTCTCATACATAGTTACATCTTCGAACTTTGGCCAAAAATCGTTGACCAGAGCTCTTATACCAAATGTGATGACCGCACGTAACCTCTGCACTATACGAAAGAAATAATGCGCAGAAAGGTGTGCAAGGCAATCATGGATGATCATCAGAGTAGGTAAACACAAACAGAACCTATCGTAAACTCACAGTGCATGGATAAAATATAATAGAACATATACAATAGGTAGTAATAGTGAAGCAGAAACACAAGACTTCCATATAACCAGAAAGTAATATCCACAAACTTGGAAATAATGTTTATACAAAGTTGCCTCACTACATTATTCAGAAAAGCAAACAGCGGAAACCCAATTATTAGATAGTAGAAAACTGGTATGTGAGCCTCCTTCTCGTCACCGATCAACACCATCGTCCTCATTGAAGCATCACCTGTCACCTGCTACTTAGTTTGCCCATCCACAACTGGATGAACAGCCCAAGGTAATGAGAGGAGACATAAAACCTTAGGTCAGACAATAGTCTTAGTGAGAGATAAAACAGCTAACAAACTTCAACAATAAAGTGTATAAGAAAGGATAGATAAACATACTAATCTACTCACGACACCAGAGAAGAACTCAACCTTATCTTCCCCACATCGGACAGTGATAGCCTTTACTATAAGCAATTTAACCATTCATCCATAGAAACCAGAACACTCATTCAATCATGGAAAACACTCATAACATTCATATTATATAAGTCTCACACAGACAACCCTAATCGAGTTTAACATTCCCCAAGTACTCTCCACAGAGGCCTAAACCAATATCAGTTAAGCATTAAGAGAACATCTCCCTCGACTTTGGATAATCTATGTGAGATAGTACAAACAGAACAACCAACCATCCATGATTGACTCTAGCTATCACCGCCAATCCTGCTTTGAAACCATTGTTAATCTATGACCGACAACCTTGCCATATGTCAGGGGCTAATGGTAACCCCAGTTCTAGCATTAACTCCATATGTCCAACCTTGACAACTAGGCCTTTCATCAATACCTAAGGTACTCGACCAACAACTTCCAGTCTATTGGGTGCCCCCATTGTACCCCTTCTTTGAGCCTGCCAGAACTTACGACTTCTCGGCCTTCGCATCTCTAGTCATCCAACCTTGACGACATTTCATGGCTGAAGCAACCTTCTCGAGCAACCATTATCCACCAACTCACAACCTTTGAGTTTCCCCTCATTCGTTGTTCCACATTGATCAACAAACACATTCAACACTTCAAACCTTCCTACTTGAATTTACTTCGAAGTCACATCATCACCGAGCCAATTACCACTGCGCTGCGGCTAGGGTTCGGGGGGTTGCCCACGAAAAATATTTTTTCCAGACCTTTTCTCCAAATTTGAGTCTTACCCGGAAAACGTACTTTTTTAGAAAATGAACCTATTGGGAACAAACCATAGCATCATCACTATCAACCACAGCGTTTAAAAGCGCTGTAACAAAAACATGACCGATCCGCCCTCTTTCAGACCGACCCGATCCAAACTAGGCCGACCCGATCCAGCGCCCTTCTGGCTTCAAACTCGACCGATCCAACCAACACGACCAACCCGATCTAATCACCTATATGACCGACCCGATCCAAATATGACCCGATCCAAATATGACCCGATCTGAATATGACCCGATCCGATCCACTCTTGTCCGATTCAACTTCGTTTCAATCCGACTTCTGGCCAATTCAACCTATGGCCGAGTCAACTCCTGGCCAATTCAACCTATGACCAAGCCAATTTCTACATATTGCAATTTAACTCCGATTTCAACCAAAACTTCACCAAACGACGAATCCGACGAAATCGACACTACCAAAATCATCAAACACAATCATAAACATATCATACCATTACTAACCACATAAATATGACGATTAACACAAAAATGATGTAAATCTCACCATAAACCATTAAAATGAACATATGATCGAATTGAGAGATCTAACTAACATAAACATGTAAAATAACATGAAATTAACGAGTAAAACTTGTTAGATTAAATCATAGGGTGATGCATATGAAAATGAACTTGTAATGGTGTAAATCTATGATAAAACATCCCTATTTGATGAAAAACATGCCCAAACACTCATACTTCATTCCATTCATGTGAGAAATGTAATTCACTCACCGATTTGCCGAAACAATCTAAAACAATAGAAATAAGAATCCAGACAGGGAGCACTCAAAATCAAACCCCTCGATCCGATGAATTTGCCTTTGAAATGATGTAGATCTAGCCTTGAATGGTGTAGATCTTCGAATTCCCCCCTTAGATTTGGATTTTTAATGGTGAAAAGGTATAGGAGGAAGAAGGAGATCAAATGCCTTCAAATGAGAGAAAGGGAAAAAGTAAACCTTTTCCCTCCACTATCACCCCCAATTTATAGGATTCCACTAAGGCTCCAAAACCTGGATAGCCAACTGAAAAATCTTAAAACATCGATTTCTCCTAAACTGCTTAGCCAAATCCTTAATGTAACCACTCTACGGAAAGGAAATCATCAATTCCTTTCCAATGGAATAGGTCTCGCCCTCTGATTCGACCTGAGTCAAAAGTTATGCCCTATACAAGGCTGACAGAGGCAAAATGGTCACAAACAAAATCGGTAAAAATTATGGACATGTCTCACATCCCCATAAACAACATAATAAAAGATGAGAATGATC
Organism: Allium sativum; assembly: GCA_030737875.1. Classification (NCBI taxonomy): domain Eukaryota; kingdom Viridiplantae; phylum Streptophyta; class Magnoliopsida; order Asparagales; family Amaryllidaceae; genus Allium; species Allium sativum. Next base: position 539,918,648 of record CM060926.1, read on the forward strand.
CAACCCTTATAGAATAAAACAAATATATTTTACGATCTTCTGAAACGTAAAATGCGGGCTGTTACACCAATATATATCCCGATACTACCCACAGTACCCTCCTCGAGGGGTCCCCATCGTCGTACTATGAAAATGTTATGGACCTCCATCTTCACGCTACGTACGCATACTAGGCTATGCTATGAAATTGAATAAGCCCCCACCGCTGTGTCACAGGGAAGCCGTATCCCTGAGTTGTTCCATGGAACTCAGTCGGGGGATTTACGCATATCTGTAAAGGACATCCTCGTTGGGCCTACAACACAGACATCCAAAGATAGGTTTGTCTCTTTTTGTGGCCCTCCAAGGCCCCACCAAGCCTACCCCTACTAATGAAAGACTATTCAAAGAGCTAGATGACTGCCCTATCATCTAATCTAAACAAACATGTGGTTCCTTATCCAATGACCCAATAATAAAAGATCACCGGCCACTTGGCTTAGCTCCAGTCTTTCCAGCATACACTTTGACTAACTATAACAAGTATCCAACAACATACTATCCTTTGTTGGGTCCCGACCACGAAGCCTCCCTCCTTGAGGTAGCCAGTGGACCATCCTAATATCATCCTCTTATCAGTTTTTAGGTTGCCCATCATCCAAGATGCAGCCAAGGCACACTCATCAGGTGGAACAATATAGACCATGCCTATGTGGATACAACTTTATTAGGCATACAACAGAGGGCCATCAAAGAGTATTCTTATGTCCTATAGAAGTCCTGCACTTCCTTCCAGTCCCATTGTGTAACGACCCGCAAATCCGTGCTATCTGAGTTGACCAAATACACCACACGTCCAACCCAAATAACACAGAAATACGACTCATTATTAGAAAGAAGTTAGAGGATGAGAAATAGAAAGAAAGAAATATTAGAATAGAAGAAAAGCGAAGATCACAACTCACAGCGGAACGAAGAAAATATATATTATAACATAAGCTTCAAAATACAAATCTGTTTTGTACATATACACATACCATTATCAGAGTACACATAACATTTGATTCAGCGGAAGTAACTCTAAATAACTAACGTTGAAGCCTCCTGCTTCAAGCTCCTCCAAGTGTATCTGTAAAAGCCTGAAACACTTGACTGCCCGTACAAATTTGGGCACCCAAGAGTTTAGGGAAAACAACACAAAACAAACTCTGGGTCAGTCATGGGACTGGTGTGAGTAAACTCCAACCACTTGTTTAACTTTAAAAATCCTTTTAAAGAAAAGATAATAGTAAGACCAGCCCACACATAAACACGGACGGTTTTTACCTTACTATAACCCAAAACACTTTGATATCAAATCCAATGATATTATAATAATGTCTACATCAAATAAATAACCAAATAGTAGAACGCTTGCATCTCACGCTCTACATATATAGTATCAAATCAAACACCGCATGGCGCTTATTGGAGATTGGATTTCCAACATGACAAGGTATGGAACCACCTTCCGACTGTGTATCTCTAGAGAGGAATACACTGGGTTCAACAAGAACATCTTGCAACCCGGCCCACACATGACCGACCACTCATTTCGCTTGAGTGTATCGAATGTATATCACCAACGGTTGGACTCAAACCACCGTTTCCCGAATGGGCAGAATCGATAGATTTAGAAACAAAAGGAATTTCTCTAGATAGGTGATTATACACCCTAATGGGTGCGACCCACATAGCCATGCTGCCTGCCCGATTTTTGTCCTTTCCCGGTTGTTGAGGCCTGAGGCTACGCATACTTGCCATTCCTTGATAACACATTCACTCTGAATGCCACATCGTCAGATCCGTTAATCACTAGTTGAGTTTGCACAAATATTCTGGATATTATGCTAAGGGATAAATCCGTTGCAACCATATATATTCATACAGACCAACCCATTTGATCATTGGAAATACTTTGTCAGACATTCGTCCATTTACGTTCGTTCTGGGACTGAACGAAACCGAAGGCACTATTTCTATTAATAGAAAAAGCCCTTGCACTTCACTCCGTCTTCAATATATTCAGCATACTTGGTTCGCAACGCTTATGCCGATACGGAGTGGTTCTTCGGATAATAATCCAACCGGTCTCTCCATATTGACAACGATGGTCAAAAACTTCGATAGTCTGTGATTTAACTATCGAATAAAAACAAGTGTTCAATCAACATATCAACAAATCACTGGGCTCTTTAATTAATATTTATTAATTAAACCACTTCTCTATTTTCTCTATCAATATTTGTTAACCAAATATTTTCAATAACCATATTGGCCCTTTTCGCTATTTTTGATTTCGTTTCCTTATCGAATTCTATATATATCGATATATAGATTTCTAATTGTCAAATTTTCTTAAAAATATTCTAACTCCTTAAATTTCCGGAAAAATTTCGCCATAACCTCCCCTGTATCGGGAGCATCGGGAAATTTCAAATAGCATCCCGGTATCTTCCAATCTCAAAAAGAAAAAGAAAAAGCCAAGCGGCTTGCCGATACGGCGCATAAAACCCATATACGAATTAAACATGTACCTTTTTGTCGAGCACATAAATTTAAATCTTCGTATACTTCATCTCATACCTGTCTAACACCTGTTCACCTGTTTTCAATTCAATTCAATACCACCTAATCGTTGAATTCAGTTTCGCCCATTTATTCTTTAATTAGCCCTTTTTGCCTATTTCACTTCTTTGTTGAACATAACATGCTCAAACAAAATATTTAACTCGTTCATAACCAAATTGAATTTCAATTTCAATTCTAGTTCCCTTTTTCTATTTCGAATATAAATTCTCAAATCGAATTCACTTATTCAAATCCCAATATTCATTCGAAATCTCATTAACTAATTTCTATTCGAATTAGTTACCTCTATTCGATAAATCAAAAATCTGATTTCTATTTCAGAAATCAACTCATTACTCTACCGGAGTTCACATATATTTTATAACTCACATCTGGATTTTCCTAAATAGAAATTTCGATTTTTATTTGCTTAAAATCCTTTAATTTAATTAAATAAACCGTTATGGTTTTATAATGGTTCTGGCGCTGTTTTTCTGAAAATTTGATTTTTGACATAACTCAAAATCTATACGACGAAATTCATATTTTTCTCTTTCATTAGAAAACTATTATCAAATCGGTCCTGACGTTTCTTGTTTCGAAGAATTCCGACTTCAATTGCGCTCTGTATACTCAATTGAAGTTCAAATCGCTATTTTACGAACTGCAGCGCTGCGGCGAGTTCGTTTTAATTATATTTATATATATATATATAAACTTTTAAACTTCTAAACTTCTTTAAAATGAATTCAACTCCCTTCTAATATATATTCCAAATTCCATTTGAATCTTTTACATTTCAGATTCCGTAGTTTTAAATCCTGTATTCAAATCCCATTTGAAATCCTTTATTCGAATTCCATTTTAAACTCTTTATTCGAATTCCACTTCAAATCCTCTATTTAATTTTCACTTTAATTCAATTCCTTTTTGAATTTCTATATTTGAAATTCATACTTGAAATCCCATTTCAAATTCATACTTGAAATTCATACTTGAATTCAAATATCCAAACACCATTTAAATTTCTATTTGAAATTCTAAATGTTTCAGATCCCATTTTTCTTATTTTGAAATTCCCAAAATTTCAAATTACATTCTTCTTTTATTTGAAATTCCATTTTGGAATTTCCTTTATTCCAATCCCATTTGAATTCTAATATTCAAACTTATATTTCAACGCCATTTGAATTTCTTCACTCAAAGCCATTTGAATTCCCTTGAATTCAAATTCCATTTCAAAATCATTTGGATTTCCTATTTTGAAATCCTATTTGAAATTCTATTTCCAATTCTACTTTGAAAATCCTATTTCAAAGTTTATTTCAAATTCTATTTTGAAATCCCATATTCAAATTTCTATTTGAATTTCTTTATTCAAATTCCATGTTCAAAATTCAATACTCGAATTTCTATTTCAATCTCTATTCAAATTTTAAATTCCATTCAAATCTCACATTTGAATTTCTTCTTTGAAATACTATATTTCAAATCCTATTCAATTTCTTCTTTGAAATTCTATATTTCAAATTCTATTTTGGAATTCTACATTCAAATCTCTATTTGAATTTCTTTATTCGAATTCCTTTGAATTCAAATTTTATTTTAATTCCTTGAATTCAAATTCTATTTTGCATTCTAATTTCATCTATTCAAGTTCTATCTGAACTTCTATTTGGATTTCTAATATTCAATCCCCTTTTTAAAATTCAAATATTTAAACCCTTTTCTAATTCTACTATTCAAATGTTATACTCAAATTTCATTTGAGTTATATATTTAAAATTTCTTTTCACATCCTATTTTGAAATTTCATTTCAAAATTCTAATTTAACACTTGTATTTCTATTTCTGAATTATCAAAAGATAATTCTTTTTCACTTCATTTATAACTTCGTTATAAAAACTATTTATAAACTTCGTTTATAAATAACTACTTGTTTTATTTTTAAAAAAAACAAGATTATATTTTATTTCCATTTAAAATTCAAATTCTATTTTAAAAATAGAATTTCCCCTTTTAAAAATCTCAAATGTCCTTTTTATTGGCCCAGTGATATTCAAACACACAAAGCAACGAATTATTTATTTTCTAGCACATCATATATAACAATATATATGCAAACAAATAAACAAACAGATAATATATTTTTGAGGAATCCAGTTGGATTCCTCCAACCTGTTTTTCCTGCATCCACAGATGTTAGCACATAAATAATACCCATTCTGCTTCGTGGCGGAATATCGCGGTATAGAAGGTCATCCACTAATCATAGCGTGGGGCGTATAGGGTAATCATCCGCTATGAAACTGCGGGCATCCGCTAATGAGACTGCGGGAATCCAACCAATCAATCAACCCAATATATATATATAATAGCCTAAATAACTAATATATATAAAGCAACCAGAAAATATTCACGCAAGCAACAAACAATTATTTTTAACGAAATAAAAATAATTAAAATAAAAGGTGAGTGAGATTTACTCACCAGATTTTCTTTTGCTGAACATCCAATTTAATTCCAATCGACGCTGATCGACTCCAAATGAATTCCATATTTAGATCTGTATCATAAATTCTATTTTATGATTTTACAATCTTGTATAAATTAAATACAGTGTTTATATATGGGCGAATTATACGAGCTATATATATAGACAGGTATGTATATATATTAACCAAACATCATATTTTTATTGAAAATATATTCTATACCTTAATTAATTAATTTAACCAAGTTAAACATATAGATGCATGCTCAACTATTAGCCTACGGATTTTATACCAATTTATTTCTTTATATAACTGATTATATAAACTCATAAAATTATCAATTATATACATAAATTCCCTTGTAAATTCTGAATTTTTAAAATAAAATAAAATAAAATTACCTTAATATCTTTTCTCCCTAATACTTCTCTTTCCATGTAAGGTCATTGCCTTATTGTTTTTGCTGCAGTAACACACAGCTCCGGGTCGAGCTTTAAACCCCCTTCCACTTCTCTACGGCATTCCATCAAGCACCTTCCGGTTGCCTTAGCTTCGTTTACCTCTCACCACACAACCGAACAGTAATAAAAAAAAACAAGCATCGATCTCCCCTCCCATCTCAAATTCCTTCCATCGATCACTGTTTTGAACCCCGGTTTGTTGTCGCAACTGTCAAACCCAATTCTGAACTCCCCATTCAACATCGCGACCCCTCAATCATATCCCAAAATGGAGTCGCACTCAATCTGAAGACCTTCGAGCTAACTCATAACCCAAATCCAACCATATATGCTTTCCAGTGGCCGATTATAATCCCGATCTCCAGTTCAATCATCTTCGGCCCTGTCGCCATTGAGTACGAACCCTAGCTCACGGTGGAACTTCGAATGATGTCGCCTGTTGGTTCCCGAAGTCTTTGATTTCAGATCGAGGAAAGGAGCAGATTTTATTTTAAATTTTGAACTGAGGAGCTACCCTATTTTTTCTCTTCGACTCTTATTGCTGAAAGACAAATAGAATGAGGAAAGGAAGGTCGCGTTTATATATACGCGAGAGGGGGAACAATAGGTACTGGCCATTAATTCCTTGCTCTCTTGATATCCAACTGAGGAGGCAGATTGTACATGGAAAGAAGGCAGCGTACATTATAGGTCTGCGAAATGAAAGAATAGGATGGTGCGAGTATGTACTTAGGTCGGCTAAATTATTTTCAATATAGTTTTGACTCTAAACCCGATTGGTTTCTTCTTCGTATACGATTATTCAATATATTTGCTATTAAACCATATATTGATTGTTAAATCGATAAATCCAATAAAAATTCATTTATATTATATATTCAACATTTAAAACCATACTAAATATTTAAAATAAATTGTTCAAAAATCTGGGTCGTTACATTCTTCCCCCCTTAAAATAATTTCGTCCTCGAAATTGCTAAGGTAGAAAAAAGGGTACAAATCCATAAATTTTCAACATCTCTCTTATGTTGAAACTCAACTCCTCATATTTCAATGACTTTAATTTTCAACCAAACTTTTGGTCTTCTTCCTTTCATATGCCTTCACATTCAATTCATATTTATTTCAATAAATCTATTTAAATTGATTCTAATCAATTCATTCACTTCGACCCATTTAACTTGTTTAAGTTAAATTCCAATTCCAGAATTCAAATCCTTGGGTTTCTTTTCCAATTCTTTTTGAATTCCCATACATATATACATATATTTATTTTCATTTCAATTTCAAAACATTTGAATTTTCAAACCACTTGTTTTCTTTCAAACAAATTTCCATCAAAAACTTTTCTAAGGTAGCAATCCGTCACTTAGAACTCGAAAATGAACACTGATGATGTTGCAATCATCATCAGAATTATTTTCCAGCCACTGAAGTGAGTTCAGTGCTTTATCATTTCAAAAGTCCATGATTTTCTTTCAAATCCTTTAAAACAAATCTATATTACTTTGAAAAATATTTCAACTTCCCAGGATTTTGAATTCTTAATTCAGGTTTGAATTAAATTCTAATTCATCTCATTTGTATATTTAATTCCTATACAGATTCTACTCTGGTTATAAATAACCATTTTAAATTTATAATCTCATTTGATTATAAAGTCAACATCCAACACATCCATATAATAATAATTCTAGAAAATTATTCTTTCTATATCAAAATAGAAATTTGGGTAAAATTATTTCATTTACCTTCTTGAAAACAATATTATGTCGATTCTTCTGTCCAAGTGTTTAGAAATTCCTATCGACTTCGTGGCATCCCACGATTCGACCAGAATTCATAAACCACTCACAGACTAGTCAACACAATATAAAACAAATTTTATATCACTATACAAATACGCTCTCTCGTATATATACGCTCAACTCATTCTAGGGTACTGCTGACCCTATCTCTAATGAGTACATACCACACAAGCCTAGGTATTCACTCAACCTAAGCTCTGATACCACCTGTAACGACCCGCAAATCCGTGCTATCTGAGTTGACCAAATACACCACACGTCCAACCCAAATAACACAGAAATACGACTCATTATTAGAAAGAAGTTAGAGGATGAGAAATAGAAAGAAAGAAATATTAGAATAGAAGAAAAGCGAAGATCACAACTCACAGCGGAACGAAGAAAATATATATTATAACATAAGCTTCAAAATACAAATCTGTTTTGTACATATACACATACCATTATCAGAGTACACATAACATTTGATTCAGCGGAAGTAACTCTAAATAACTAACGTTGAAGCCTCCTGCTTCAAGCTCCTCCAAGTGTATCTGTAAAAGCCTGAAACACTTGACTGCCCGTACAAATTTGGGCACCCAAGAGTTTAGGGAAAACAACACAAAACAAACTCTGGGTCAGTCATGGGACTGGTGTGAGTAAACTCCAACCACTTGTTTAACTTTAAAAATCCTTTTAAAGAAAAGATAATAGTAAGACCAGCCCACACATAAACACGGACGGTTTTTACCTTACTATAACCCAAAACACTTTGATATCAAATCCAATGATATTATAATAATGTCTACATCAAATAAATAACCAAATAGTAGAACGCTTGCATCTCACGCTCTACATATATAGTATCAAATCAAACACCGCATGGCGCTTATTGGAGATTGGATTTCCAACATGACAAGGTATGGAACCACCTTCCGACTGTGTATCTCTAGAGAGGAATACACTGGGTTCAACAAGAACATCTTGCAACCCGGCCCACACATGACCGACCACTCATTTCGCTTGAGTGTATCGAATGTATATCACCAACGGTTGGACTCAAACCACCGTTTCCCGAATGGGCAGAATCGATAGATTTAGAAACAAAAGGAATTTCTCTAGATAGGTGATTATACACCCTAATGGGTGCGACCCACATAGCCATGCTGCCTGCCCGATTTTTGTCCTTTCCCGGTTGTTGAGGCCTGAGGCTACGCATACTTGCCATTCCTTGATAACACATTCACTCTGAATGCCACATCGTCAGATCCGTTAATCACTAGTTGAGTTTGCACAAATATTCTGGATATTATGCTAAGGGATAAATCCGTTGCAACCATATATATTCATACAGACCAACCCATTTGATCATTGGAAATACTTTGTCAGACATTCGTCCATTTACGTTCGTTCTGGGACTGAACGAAACCGAAGGCACTATTTCTATTAATAGAAAAAGCCCTTGCACTTCACTCCGTCTTCAATATATTCAGCATACTTGGTTCGCAACGCTTATGCCGATACGGAGTGGTTCTTCGGATAATAATCCAACCGGTCTCTCCATATTGACAACGATGGTCAAAAACTTTGATAGTCTGTGATTTAACTATCGAATAAAAACAAGTGTTCAATCAACATATCAACAAATCACTGGGCTCTTTAATTAATATTTATTAATTAAACCACTTCTCTATTTTCTCTATCAATATTTGTTAACCAAATATTTTCAATAACCATATTGGCCCTTTTCGCTATTTTTGATTTCGTTTCCTTATCGAATTCTATATATATCGATATATAGATTTCTAATTGTCAAATTTTCTTAAAAATATTCTAACTCCTTAAATTTCCGGAAAAATTTCGCCATAACCTCCCCTGTATCGGGAGCATCGGGAAATTTCAAATAGCATCCCGGTATCTTCCAATCTCAAAAAGAAAAAGAAAAAGCCAAGCGGCTTGCCGATACGGCGCATAAAACCCATATACGAATTAAACATGTACCTTTTTGTCGAGCACATAAATTTAAATCTTCGTATACTTCATCTCATACCTGTCTAACACCTGTTCACCTGTTTTCAATTCAATTCAATACCACCTAATCGTTGAATTCAGTTTCGCCCATTTATTCTTTAATTAGCCCTTTTTGCCTATTTCACTTCTTTGTTGAACATAACATGCTCAAACAAAATATTTAACTCGTTCATAACCAAATTGAATTTCAATTTCAATTCTAGTTCCCTTTTTCTATTTCGAATATAAATTCTCAAATCGAATTCACTTATTCAAATCCCAATATTCATTCGAAATCTCATTAACTAATTTCTATTCGAATTAGTTACCTCTATTCGATAAATCAAAAATCTGATTTCTATTTCAGAAATCAACTCATTACTCTACTGGAGTTCACATATATTTTATAACTCACATCTGGATTTTCCTAAATAGAAATTTCGATTTTTATTTGCTTAAAATCCTTTAATTTAATTAAATAAACCGTTATGGTTTTATAATGGTTCTGGCGCTGTTTTTCTGAAAATTTGATTTTTGACATAACTCAAAATCTATACGACGAAATTCATATTTTTCTCTTTCATTAGAAAACTATTATCAAATCGGTCCTGACGTTTCTTGTTTCGAAGAATTCCGACTTCAATTGCGCTCTGTATACTCAATTGAAGTTCAAATCGCTATTTTACGAACTGCAGCGCTGCGGCGAGTTCGTTTTAATTATATTTATATATATATATATAAACTTTTAAACTTCTAAACTTCTTTAAAATGAATTCAACTCCCTTCTAATATATATTCCAAATTCCATTTGAATCTTTTACATTTCAGATTCCGTAGTTTTAAATCCTGTATTCAAATCCCATTTGAAATCCTTTATTCGAATTCCATTTTAAACTCTTTATTCGAATTCCACTTCAAATCCTCTATTTAATTTTCACTTTAATTCAATTCCTTTTTGAATTTCTATATTTGAAATTCATACTTGAAATCCCATTTCAAATTCATACTTGAAATTCATACTTGAATTCAAATATCCAAACACCATTTAAATTTCTATTTGAAATTCTAAATGTTTCAGATCCCATTTTTCTTATTTTGAAATTCCCAAAATTTCAAATTACATTCTTCTTTTATTTGAAATTCCATTTTGGAATTTCCTTTATTCCAATCCCATTTGAATTCTAATATTCAAACTTATATTTCAACGCCATTTGAATTTCTTCACTCAAAGCCATTTGAATTCCCTTGAATTCAAATTCCATTTCAAAATCATTTGGATTTCCTATTTTGAAATCCTATTTGAAATTCTATTTCCAATTCTACTTTGAAAATCCTATTTCAAAGTTTATTTCAAATTCTATTTTGAAATCCCATATTCAAATTTCTATTTGAATTTCTTTATTCAAATTCCATGTTCAAAATTCAATACTCGAATTTCTATTTCAATCTCTATTCAAATTTTAAATTCCATTCAAATCTCACATTTGAATTTCTTCTTTGAAATACTATATTTCAAATCCTATTCAATTTCTTCTTTGAAATTCTATATTTCAAATTCTATTTTGGAATTCTACATTCAAATCTCTATTTGAATTTCTTTATTCGAATTCCTTTGAATTCAAATTTTATTTTAATTCCTTGAATTCAAATTCTATTTTGCATTCTAATTTCATCTATTCAAGTTCTATCTGAACTTCTATTTGGATTTCTAATATTCAATCCCCTTTTTAAAATTCAAATATTTAAACCCTTTTCTAATTCTACTATTCAAATGTTATACTCAAATTTCATTTGAGTTATATATTTAAAATTTCTTTTCACATCCTATTTTGAAATTTCATTTCAAAATTCTAATTTAACACTTGTATTTCTATTTCTGAATTATCAAAAGATAATTCTTTTTCACTTCATTTATAACTTCGTTATAAAAACTATTTATAAACTTCGTTTATAAATAACTACTTGTTTTATTTTTAAAAAAAACAAGATTATATTTTATTTCCATTTAAAATTCAAATTCTATTTTAAAAATAGAATTTCCCCTTTTAAAAATCTCAAATGTCCTTTTTATTGGCCCAGTGATATTCAAACACACAAAGCAACGAATTATTTATTTTCTAGCACATCATATATAACAATATATATGCAAACAAATAAACAAACAGATAATATATTTTTGAGGAATCCAGTTGGATTCCTCCAACCTGTTTTTCCTGCATCCACAGATGTTAGCACATAAATAATACCCATTCTGCTTCGTGGCGGAATATCGCGGTATAGAAGGTCATCCACTAATCATAGCGTGGGGCGTATAGGGTAATCATCCGCTATGAAACTGCGGGCATCCGCTAATGAGACTGCGGGAATCCAACCAATCAATCAACCCAATATATATATATAATAGCCTAAATAACTAATATATATAAAGCAACCAGAAAATATTCACGCAAGCAACAAACAATTATTTTTAACGAAATAAAAATAATTAAAATAAAAGGTGAGTGAGATTTACTCACCAGATTTTCTTTTGCTGAACATCCAATTTAATTCCAATCGACGCTGATCGACTCCAAATGAATTCCATATTTAGATCTGTATCATAAATTCTATTTTATGATTTTACAATCTTGTATAAATTAAATACAGTGTTTATATATGGGCGAATTATACGAGCTATATATATAGACAGGTATGTATATATATTAACCAAACATCATATTTTTATTGAAAATATATTCTATACCTTAATTAATTAATTTAACCAAGTTAAACATATAGATGCATGCTCAACTATTAGCCTACGGATTTTATACCAATTTATTTCTTTATATAACTGATTATATAAACTCATAAAATTATCAATTATATACATAAATTCCCTTGTAAATTCTGAATTTTTAAAATAAAATAAAATAAAATTACCTTAATATCTTTTCTCCCTAATACTTCTCTTTCCATGTAAGGTCATTGCCTTATTGTTTTTGCTGCAGTAACACACAGCTCCGGGTCGAGCTTTAAACCCCCTTCCACTTCTCTACGGCATTCCATCAAGCACCTTCCGGTTGCCTTAGCTTCGTTTACCTCTCACCACACAACCGAACAGTAATAAAAAAAAACAAGCATCGATCTCCCCTCCCATCTCAAATTCCTTCCATCGATCACTGTTTTGAACCCCGGTTTGTTGTCGCAACTGTCAAACCCAATTCTGAACTCCCCATTCAACATCGCGACCCCTCAATCATATCCCAAAATGGAGTCGCACTCAATCTGAAGACCTTCGAGCTAACTCATAACCCAAATCCAACCATATATGCTTTCCAGTGGCCGATTATAATCCCGATCTCCAGTTCAATCATCTTCGGCCCTGTCGCCATTGAGTACGAACCCTAGCTCACGGTGGAACTTCGAATGATGTCGCCTGTTGGTTCCCGAAGTCTTTGATTTCAGATCGAGGAAAGGAGCAGATTTTATTTTAAATTTTGAACTGAGGAGCTACCCTATTTTTTCTCTTCGACTCTTATTGCTGAAAGACAAATAGAATGAGGAAAGGAAGGTCGCGTTTATATATACGCGAGAGGGGGAACAATAGGTACTGGCCATTAATTCCTTGCTCTCTTGATATCCAACTGAGGAGGCAGATTGTACATGGAAAGAAGGCAGCGTACATTATAGGTCTGCGAAATGAAAGAATAGGATGGTGCGAGTATGTACTTAGGTCGGCTAAATTATTTTCAATATAGTTTTGACTCTAAACCCGATTGGTTTCTTCTTCGTATACGATTATTCAATATATTTGCTATTAAACCATATATTGATTGTTAAATCGATAAATCCAATAAAAATTCATTTATATTATATATTCAACATTTAAAACCATACTAAATATTTAAAATAAACTGTTCAAAAATCTGGGTCGTTACACATTGAATAAGCTAGACGTGCTCTCCACGTGTCTTCAGATACCCACGATGATATGTCCCGTTGAGCTCTTCATCCCAAAACATATGAATTGGTCCAAGCTCATCACATCATTACCTTATTAGACTCTATGTCTAATCTTCTACTACGTGTTTTTTTTTTACTTACGACATAAACTTAAATATTAAATTGTTTATTCTACATTCAAATTATTTATTTATTAGCCTTAACTGGCTGCTTATTATTATATTCATTAAACTTAATTCATCAATTATAAATTTATTTATAATAGCTTACTCTACTCTTTTCCATTTAATTATAACCTCATGTTATAATATTGTCACAACTATAATTGTGAGTTTCGCATATTAAACTTATTTTCCGTTATATAATTCCATTTATATAAGCTTATTACTTTCCATCTTTGCTACTGATTATATTCTGTATGTTATAATTCTACTCGTCCCTATGACAAGTCTATCTATTATATTACGTTCCCGTCTTATATAATTTATTATAATAGATTGCATTTCCCGTTCATTACATACTTCATAGATTCCTTATATCCCTTTTTATTTCCGCCCTTACAACTTATCCTTGAGGAAATTAGAGTTATTACTAATTGATTGGTAATTAAAAATGTTCAAAATCTATTACCATAGCTTAAGGTAATTACAACAATGGAAACCCATAATTGCAAGGCATTTCTTTTTTCAATTACTTTTAGGCTATTGAACAATGCACAATATGGAAAAATCTTTATTTCGCACCATTACACATCTTCATTTATTTTAAACTTGCAATTATGCTTTCCACTTCTTATTAAAACCACACTATGGAAATATATTCTATTTTTACTAACCAATCAATCCATGCTACTACTAATTTCGTAATTAATTTGACATACATTGGTTCTCGTTTCATCTTATTTCCCCCCATTTTATTACAAATCCCATTAATTTGCGCATAACTATGATTTAATTAATTTTCCTTTAATGATAGTTCTCTTATTTTGCATATAGCCACAACTCACTCAATTTGCGCTTAATAACAATTCAATTAAATTTGTGCATAACCATAATTCCATAAAATTAGCACATTGTAATGATTAAATTAATTTGCGCATCACTGAAATTTAACATCGGCAATATATTCTAACGTAGAAAAGGGAAAAAAGAAGAAGATGAAGAACATAAAATATTCTTCATCAGGAATGAAATGATATAATATATCGTTACTGTAAACTATAATTTAAATCCACTCACCTGACTGTGCACAATTCTTGAATCTGATTCAAATCTGCTACATGTGGTTTTCATAATAGGAGCTATTATTGAAATAATCAAGGATTTACAAATATGATAATAAAAGAAGGAGAGAACTTTAAAATTCTAGATTCAAAAAACTTACCTCATGTAGACGAGTAAAATGAGCACCTTAGATAAATCTACATTCTTTGTCTCCAAATCTTGAACCAGAATCTTAAAAATGATATGTTCTTATTTCTAAATAATTTGGAGGAGAAAGAAAATGGAAAAGCTTTGGTGCCGTCTCAGAAAATATGAGTTAAATACCTGGCACTGATAGTATATTTATTGGTGCTCAGAATAATCACATTCGTTGGATTGAAATAAATAAAGTCAGGACCATTCAGAATGCTCAATCCATGTTGCCTCACTCAGTATTGGGTCGAACCAAGCTCCAAATGGGCCAACTCCTGGGTCAACCCACTAGTTGCATGGATCGACCCATTTACTAGGTCATGTACGTATTTTCCGCTCTGATTTAATTTCTTGTTTAACGTTACGCTCAACATTACATTCTTGCCTATTATTCTTCCCCCATATTAATATCTTCCATTTATGTCACATGTTTCAAATTTCAAACTTAAACGTGTGTGTGTATATTCAACTACAACTTCATAAAATTTCATTCATTAATAGCTGCATAATTTTTGTTTCTTAAATGTTATTATTAACATTATCGATTCATTAACTCTTTTCTTTTCAATATATGTTCAAATTTCAAACGCAGTTATTATCTTGCTATTTTCATTCATTCCACATTTATTACCTTCCATTTAAAGTTTACGCTTTAACTTTCAATTTTTAATCTATGCGCATATATTTACACAAAGCTCCATTTATTTTCAAAATTCAAATAGCGCCATCTTAGCATTTATTTCTTACTTGTTTTGAATAATTGCATGTTACTTTTGAATTTCATGTCAACACACACACACACTTACATATATATAAACACACACACACACATATATACATATGTATTTATATATACATACATACATACATATATATATATATACACACACACACACACACACGCACACCCATCTATATATAATGTACATACACATGTACTTTTCTCTTGGAACATGCATCTTTTTGGTTGGCTTTCTCAAAATTTAAAAACATGACGTTGGTGGGATTAGAACTCGCATGCTACAACTTAGGAGGCAAGTGCCCCACAGCTGAACCACAATGCTTTTTGTTCATAAAATTATAACATTGGAAACCTTTAGGTTTAGGTGTGTTCCTTTTAATTCTTCTTTTTCATGTTTATTCTAAAACTTCATTCAATGATATCTTCTTCGTCTTAAGTTCGTTTTCTATAAACTATGGGTCTAAATTGATCAGAAAATCACCATGAATGCAATGACGCTAGCTTCGTGAACAAATAAAAAAATTACGAGTTTTATTTTACTAAAATTTAAAAATATGGGGTGTTACATTAGCGCACCCTTTAGAAATTTCGTCTCTGAAATTAGATAAGGGTAAAACTAAGTTATTCTTGTATAATTTACAACCATCATGCGTACATCCAATTTTGCAACTATTTGTGCACTTATGAAAAGTATAGCACAACATAAAAAATACGAGAATGCAATGAATGCCTAAGCGATACCTTCTATATGAAATGCAAATTTTCTTGAAAACCTTTTGAAAGCATGATGCACACATCCTGATTATACTGCCAATTCCTATATGAATGCAATATTTTGAAAATCAAAAATACATTTTCATCCAATTTTTCATATATTCTTACAAAGTAAGAGCATAATTTACCCAATATTTGCATCCAAACCCTACTAACTAACTTTAAATTTGCGAGTTATAGAAAAGTCTATTTTTTTGAATTCGGTTTCTTATGTTATAAAGACGAAGAAAATGGAAAATTACATATTTTCTATCCACTTTTATGCACCCTTTTTCCCATACCCGGAAACCTTAATTGCTAATCTTACAAAAGTTCCTATTTTCTATTCACAGCACGGTTTACATGAGAAAAGTTCCTTTTCAATTTTCCAAGCTTACTTGGAAAAAATTATTTCCTTTTATTATTCGCAATTTTTGCAGTTGTTGTATTTGTTTGTTTTTCTTTTAGTTGTTCATCTTTCACCTTCATTTTCATTTATTCACACTATCCTATATTTTTCTTTTCTTACCTAGCGATCACCACAAACTCCTAAGAAGAAAATATCTCATTGAACTATTCTATTTTTCTAAAATAGAACACTACATAGGAATGCAAATCTATACTAAAAGAAAACTTTCTGATTTCCTCAAGGGTGCTACAAAGGATTACTATTAGGGTCCGTTCGGAATAGCTCCCTATTAAGTTTCAAAATTAGGCTCACCGGTCAAAATCTTATTGTAAATTAGGTCCCTATTTTCCGAAAATTCATAAAAATAATAATAAGTAAATTCATATTTAAATAAAACACGAAAACATAAAAAAATCCTATTGATAAAACCACCGAAAAACACGTTAAAACAAAAACAAAAAAACAAAAAAACAACAAGACTGCAGTTAAATGCATAATAGCATGCACAAATTTGAATTTCCTTGCATACATCTATGCAAGTAATTCAGTCATGCTTCTTTGTTTGCTTTCATGCATACATACATGCAAGTAAAGCATTATTCTTGCATACAAGTGTGCAAAAATTCACATGCATGCGAATCAGTTCGTAATTATTTGCATTCATGTATGCAATAAGAACAGAAAAGTTGCATGCACGTGTGCAACAATCTGTAGGCAAAATTCCATATAGTTTTCTTCATGCTATACTTGCATACATGTGTGCAAGTATTTCAAAATAGTTGCACACATGTATGAAAGTTTTTATCTAGATTTTCAACTGAAACAGCTTCTGGAATAGTTGCATTCATGTACGCAGTTATTGGTAATAATTGCATACATATATGCAAATTTTTTATATTTCCATGGACTACTGAGAAGATTTCCAAATTTTAGCATTTTAGTTTTTATTTTTTTATCTGACATTGTATTTTTTGGCGTAAAAACGTAAAAGGCGGAACTTTCAAAAATAGGGACCGGGATTGCATTGAAAAGTAGGGAGGGGCGTGAGCCCAATTAAGTTTGGTTTTAGAGATGTATGCCTAATTTTCACTTACTATTAATTACTAACCATGTCATAAACTAAAAAAAAAATCTCAACTTGATTTTTCCTATTCATTTCCTCTTTATCCTTATCCCCTAAACCATGCAAGTTTTAAATTTTATCTTTTTTACCTTTTTAAACAGTAACCATTTGAAACATCTTTTCAAAATTTCCTTAAACCTTTACTAACTGTCTAGGCACATTAATGGGAACCTTCTCACTGAATTATTTTTGATTAAATAAGATTAATTTTTCATAAACCTTTCTAAAGAGGACTTTTGTGTTCTGTGTAAAGTAACAAGGAAGCTTCAAAACAATTTTTTCTTTTGAAATAGATCAAACAAAATATGATGCTTCACCTATACTTTGTACACCCCATTCGCTTAACATTTCCTTGCCACTTTAACAAAACATGTTTGCTTACAAATTTATTGACACATAAAAACTTATCTTTGTAATTCTTCTTACTCCAACAAGTTAAAGTGTGTCACATTCTATCCTTTATGAAAAACTGTTATATTCCATTTCACTCAAGGTCACCTATGCACCTCATATGGTCGATTCATTTATTCGCACTTTCTCTAAACCACTTATGTCGCTTAATCCCACAACCTTGCTTACGCATTCAATTCTTTTTGTAAACAAATTCCAATAATTTTCTCAAAAATCATTTAATGTAACTCTAAATATTACAAACAATGAATTTTTAAAACTGTCAACTTTTAAAATTTTGAAACTTGAAAACTTTATTTAAAAAAAGTTTACTTTTGCAATTTTCCAAAGGTAAATTTTATTCTAATCCACCATATTAGTAAGTTAATCCACCCAATTTAATAGGATTTTTGACTTTTACTAAAATTTAAATTTTAATCAGTACATCCACCAAAAAAAGAAAACCGTTCGTATTCCCCTCTTCTCAATCTTCTGCATTTTCTTCTTTTGTGCGTTTTTTTCTTCCATGCGTTTTCTTCTTCCTTGCTTTTTCTGTCGTCTTCTCGATTCTGGAATCCTAGCATCTAAATCCAAGCTTAAGCGATAAGCGGAGTAATTCAACATAATTATAAGTAGTTTGTTTAATTATTATTTTTGAAGTTGATTAAATGTATACAAAATTGTTTTTTTTATTTCACGATTATCAAATATAATTGTAGTTAGTTATTTTCTGAATCTTGAAAATTGATAGAAATATATCTAAGAAGAGAAGTCGTTTACATCTTGATGAGGGAGACGGTAGTTATAGTACTAAGGAAATTGCAGGAAATCAAGGGTTTTATTCAAGACTGATAAATTTAAATAAGAAACATGATGCATACAGTAGATTTATAATGTGTATTTTTTTCACATAATTATCTGGTATGAGATTTAGATTTTAGGCTAGTTGGATTATTATTATTAATCTGATATGATAATTGTGAAATAACGCAGAATTGTAAAACAATAAGCACAAAATCGATTGTTATATATATAATAGGGTGAAATCTGTAAGTTAATCCACCTGTGGATCAACTTACAAAATAGTCGTGGATTAACTTATTAAAGTAAAATGGTGGATTAACTTATTAAAACCGTGGATTAGAATAAAAATTACATTTTCCAAATTCTTTGCGTGAAATAACATTTCTTTGCCCCAACTTTCTTCTTTATCTAAATTCCTACCAAACTATGTCTAAATTAAAGAATAAGACTAGCGCCACTTTTGCGCAAGATGTATATATACAAATCGCTAATTCATTTTTCTCTTTCTTAACATTTCTCAATTTACATGGCCCTACCGCCAAATCCACTAATCTGAAATAGCAAAATTTCAAATATTAACACATGGATCTTTTCCCTCTCTCCTCTTTTATTTTTTTCTAAACATTTTGTACATTTTCTACCTTAGCCACACATGGGTCTATAATCCTCAAACTTCCATTACAATTTCACTAGTATACAATACAAATATGTAACATCCCGCCTTTTTAATTGCTTCAAATTGATGATTAAACCAATTTAAAATGTTCAATCAACAAATTGTTATTTAGCTTACAGAGTTTAAAACAGAATTAATACAGAAAACACAGAATATATAAATAATACAGTATTGAATAACAAATGATCTTATATATATAAGAAAATTTTGTGATACAAGAATTTCTATGCAGCGGAATGCTAAAATACAATTTGAAAACAGAAAATATTTACTGTAAATAAATCTTCAGAATGCGCCGTCTTTGAAATTCCCAGCTTTGCAAATCTTCGAATCCTAAGCCGTGATCTTTAAAATCTGTAACACTTAGGCCTAACTCGAGCGTTCCATGAAAAACATAAAACACTCGAGTCAGGATTAATCATAGTTCAAGTAAAACAACTTCAATAGAAACTGAAATATAATAGTGAATCATAACTAATTATTTAGTTTCGAATACATCGAACCCTCAAGAAATTTGCTGAAATATAGCAACTTGAGATAAAACAAATCCGGACAACATGTTGTATACATGTATGCCTATGATACATATATACACATACGATAGTATGTGTGTGTATATATATACCTATGAATCGGCCACCACATATATACAAATATCATGCTTCAAATAAAAAAGAATGCACAACGAAGTACGAGATAGTTTATACGACTTGGCCAGAAGGAATGACTAATACGTACAGTCTAAAAAAGATGTGTCCATGTGATTTAAATATATGGCCGCAAGTGGGCATGTTTTAGTAAGACAGAAATAAAGCGCATGTATCAAAAGCAAGCATATAAAATCGAAATGGGTAAAGTGGGGAGGAACTTATGCTTAAAGCAAACGACAAATAATAATAGGACAAAAGCCTTCTGCCCTTCTTCCTTATTCCAGACTTTAAGGCCACATCGAAATTAGATGTAGGTAAACACTACTATAAATAAAAAGAATGCATACATATTAATATGGTATATCAGTGTCCACATGGGGTTGTAGGACATGCATAAGTTCAAGTATAGTAAGTTGCCACATAAACCCGGGTGGCATCGTCCAATGAAGCACCCAAGGCTAAATGTAATGGTGAAGAACAATCGTATATAATGAGGCATGAGAATAGATAGCTGAGAACAAGGTGAATGAACATCAGTAACCAAATGCATCAACTGTTCTTAGGGAAACCGATAAAACAGGAAAATCAAGTGAATTTCTCTCCATTCTTATCAGCAGTTATAGTATCTGTCAAAATGGTATCTTTTCCTATCATAGAAACAAGTTGTAGTGTCTGTCTTATCTGTTTGACCCGAAAATACGAGTAGAATGGGATATAAACCTGGATAGTTTTGCATAGTTCGTCAAAACATTTTGGGTAATGAAATAACACTGCATATGGCAACAGCAAGTCTACAAATAATTTCTTTCCTTTTTATCAAGTTAACAAGGGTCTAACACATATATAGGTCAATATTTATCTATATATACGCAGTTCGAGATAGGTTGAACATTCATGTATATAAGAATACATATGCAGTTTGAAACAGGTGGCAATTGGATAAGGCATGTACAAAATATATGTCTTAATCTGCTCAGTTTTGGAAATTTGCTAACGCACATCAAAATTCTCATTTTGTTAAAATATATTGGACATCAGTAATGGCTCACTAAATATTGTATGTAAGTCAAATGTTTATGATCAGTGATAATTCTTATATGTTAAAGCATGCCAAAGCAGCAAAAGAATAAAGATATACACTCAATTAACTGCCATAGCTATCTTGATTTGCTTATCTAACTAAATGTCAGGGTACTTAGTAATGGCTCAGCTTACAACGTGTGATCCACAAAAAAAAAGAGGTTGCAAGGTTCTCACCATGCAATGAGATTTTATAAGTAGGTGGCCAGGAGAAAATCAACCTAATATAGGTCAAAACTAGAACAACTAAAAACAAGGCTACAAATTCCGTAAGACCAGCCAACAATAAGGATCATTCCCAGATCTGGAATTTACAACATCCAGATTTATTCTAAGCCGATGAAATGCTTGTATACCATCACTTATGACATATGAATAATTAAAACAGATAAAAATTAAATAAAGCATTCTAATTAATTTTCCACGTCAAATTGTTCAGGTATTCACGACAAAGCTTGGGCAAGAACAATATCATAAACATTTACTTAAAGGCTTGTGTATGTATTCTTAAATTCCCAAGTGCATGCATAAATTATCTGGCAATAATCAAAGGAATAGCAAGCTAAAGAGATTTGTATGACAAAAAACCAAAAACTTTAAATCACCAGAAAGGCAACAATTTCAGGTTGTCTGATATGGCATGGGAAGTGTATACCACTTATGTAACAGGCAAACTCATTGCTAAATTTGTTTCTTTTTTCAACAGAACCACAAGCCTATATATAAAGTCAAGCTCTTACAGACTATTATAAAATTTTACATAAAACAGGGTATGTCAAAAAGAACAGTAAATTTCTCCATAGGAACAACGAGCAACATGGACTCAGTCATGGGACTGGTGTGAGTAAACTCCAACCACTTGGTTTAGCTTTTATAATCCTTTCAAAAGAAAAATAATTGTAAGACCGATCCACACATAAACACGGATGGTTTTTACTTTAGGATAAACCAAAATATTCTTTATATCAAATCTCTTCTGATATTATAGTAGTGTCTAAATCAAATAAATAGCAATCTAGTTGAACGCTTTCATCTCACGTTCCACATATATAATATATAATAAAAAACCGTAGGCGCTTATTGGGTAATGGATTCCAATTGGCAAGGTATGGGACCATCTTCCAACAATGTTTCTCAAAAGAGGAATACACTGGGTTCAACAAGTACATCTTGCAATCCAGCTAAACATGACTAGTCACTCATTTCGCTTGAGTGAACCGAATGTATCATCACTAACGGTTGGGATCAGCAACCGTTTCCCGAAAGGGACAACATCGAAATAGATTAAAGAAGTAAATGGAATTTCTCCAGATCAGGTGACAGTACACCCTAATTGGCAGCTACCCCCTTAGCCATGCGACCTACCCGATTTTATACCATTTCCTGGTTGTGAGGCTTGAGGCCATAACATACAAATCACACCTTTATTTACTTTGAATGTTACATTGTCATACCTTCCAAATCAAAAATTGATTTCTCCAAAAATACCACGGGTATAAAGCTAAGAGAAACAAATTTCCCCGCCACCAAACGTAAATACGTTTGAAGAGATCAACTTACGCGATCTGTTAGATATACTCTGTCAGACATTCTGCCATACAAGTTGTTCTGGGGCTGGACAAACCGAAGGCACTATTCTGTAAACCCATCTTAGGCAATTTCTACCTAGGACTTGCCAGAACAGCCCTTGCATAAACTCCGTCTTCAATTATCTTCGTCATATTTGATTCGAAACGCTAATGCCCATACAGAGGGGTTTCCAGATAATAATCTGACTCCGGTCTCTCCGTATCGACGATGGAAAAATTATCAAAACTTTGATAGTCGGTTATATAACTATCAAAGGAATACATCCATACACACAACGATATTATTTCCAAATGGAAATTTTATCGATCAATCATCAATCAACATTTTTTCCTTTAAATTAATTTATCATTAATTTATTCATTTCCATATTTCCCGTTTCCATATATTCGTAAATCCTTATTTTCTAAATTTAGAAAATACACATTATCAACATTGGAAAAAAATCCATTTCTTATTCATGCATCACTATCCTCCCACATCTTTCAGTATCTAACTGTAAACTAGTAAGAGAACAACTTCCTAAGTACAAACCTCGAAGGCCAAAACCAAAATCAGATCGATACCCAGAAAACAATTCAACTTAACTAATCTCCAGTTAGTTTCCAATTCCATTAACTCCATTTTAAATTCCTATTTAAAAGCCCTATTTCCTTTATAAATAATTTAATTGAAAAATATTTACTTCAATCCATTATTCACATTGAATGTGAATAATATTTCTTTTATATAACCAATTCAGTTTGATTTCTCTTTTAAAAATAATATCCGATTTCCAAATTCTATTTGTACTTCTATTTACAGAATTTTTCATAAGAACTTATTTTATTCCCAACACTTATAATCTCATTGATAATTACCTTTTATAACTGCTACGTTCACATTCAATTTCAAATGCCGGTTTTGAAACCGATTTTACTTCTTTACATAAATTTAGACTTATATATTCCATTTATCAAATGATAAATATTTTACTTAATTTATAAAGAATTATTTATAAATTTTTCTTCTCAGTTTATTTGTTAAAACAGATTCTATTTAAAATCTACTTTAAATCCATTTCTCATTATTCTTTTATGTCTTGCCATTTCCTTTTTATAATTCTATTTATTTTACAAATATTTCCTTTTTATAATTCGATTTATTTTACATAATACTTAAATTCAATACTCACTTCAAAAATTCCCTTTTTATATTTCAAAATTTCTTATGGTATTTAGAATACCAAAAAAAACTAGTATCATCCAACTACATCATAATCAATCATAGATTATATATATCACATCATATATCACATCATAGATTATGGATCCTTCTAACCTGTTTCCGTGCATCGACAGATGTTAATCAACATAAATAAAACGATTTTATGTCAATATGAAATATTCTGATAAGCAGAATCAATATTTAATTAACGATTTATATATAACTATATCTATATTTTCAGTCAATTAATTAACAATTAATCCGAACAACCATCACACAACAAATCAATTATCATTTATCAATTCTAAATTTCGTTTATAAAATATAAATTGTACAAAGTTAGTGAGTTTTACTCACTTTGGCTGTTTATCATTAAATAAAGACAAACTGTCGTTGATTTCGATCAGGCAATTTATTTCACTATTAATTGTAACGAGCTCCAATTCACTCCAAATCAGTTCCATTGTGTAGCCGTCGTCCATACTATCCCAACATATCTTATCCCAATGGATCTTGTTTTGCTGAATTCCGTTAACATATGAGCAGGTTATTGTCATTACAAGTTTATATAAATATTTAAACATTTTTTACTATTAATAATATAATTAATTATCTTAATACCTTCTTAATGCTAATCCACGTTTTTAAAAACTTAAACCAGCTCCTCATTTCTTTCTCCCCGTCGCATACAAAGCTTCATAAATTTATTTCTCCTTCCATACATCATGATAAATCAAATAAATTTCTCCAAACCTATTCTCATCAAAATCTCTTTACCTCGAACCCCAAATTCATGAACTCGCACGCACTCTTGAGGACCGACACCAGATGCTATAACCATTTGGACAGTGAACACGCAACCACCCCTAAAGCATCGCACTCCACCAAATTTAAACCCAGACGCACGCTTCCCCCCTCCCCCCAAATCATCATGCTACCTTCTGTTCTGCTTCCAGCCTCCTCGTCGAGGACCTAGCTCAAACCCTAGTTGTTGCTCACCAATTTGAGCTCCAGAAGTTGAAGTCGCACTAAGCAAGACTGATATCATCATGAAGCCCACGAAATCACGGGCTTGATGAATCCATGATCGCAATTTTTCATTTTTTATTTGATTTTATTTTTAATTTTATTCCTCACATTGAAAAGAAAAATGCTGGAGGCTACAATTTCTGCGCTGACTAGAAATGAGAAATAGTTAGGGTTAGGTTAGGATGTGGGGTTATCTATAGGATAGATTGGCTGGCTCAAGAAGCTTCATATATATTTTTATATTAATTTGTAGTCGATAATTAACTCAATTTATCACTTTAAAAATTCCTGTGATCACATACAATATCCAATTCAACAAAAATGGACATACAACTATATTTTGACATTACGGACTAAACGAAACTTCTTTCGTCAAATTTGGAGTCCGTTTGCTCACGCAGTTTATTTTTAAAATCAACTTATTAACTGTTTTTCACGTTAAAATCCCGTACGGGCATATACTGAACCCAAAAAACACGAAAATTGAAATCTAACAATAATTTAATATTTCGGATCCAACAAAATTAATTTCATCAAAAATGGAGGTCATTTGTAAATATTGTTGTTTTTAAGGCTCTAAATAAACCATTTAAATATTCATATATTTAAAAACAATTAAATTAAATATTAATAAATTAATATTATCATATATATATTCACATAGAATATCATACAACTATAAAATAAACATATTTGAATTTATAACTTGATATTTAAAATTTAGGTCAAATCGATATTCACTTTATATTAAAAATCCTTTTATAATATAAGTAAATCGTTATAAATTATGAACGAATTCCATAGCGACTTTCTGAAAAATTGATTTGGACATATCTCACAATCTACACGACGAAATCTCGATTTGTCTCTTACATTAGAAAAATATAATTCAACAGATTCGAACGTTTCTTGTTTCATAGAAATCCGACAAAAAACGGATTTTGTATATTAAATTGAAGTTCAAAACTCAATATTACGAACTACCATGACATTAAGGGTTCGTTTTAAATTATATTATAATATATACGTTCAACCGTCATTTAATAAATAGATTCGTTTTTAAAATTCGAATCTAGACTCAACTAAATCTCTTATACTGTCCAATTCACATAGTATTGTCAATTCAACTTAATTCCGATTATTCCGGAATTAAATATATTATTCTATTGTTTATATTTTAAATATAAATATTATTCAATTCAAGTTATAGATATTGCCAAATCGATATTTAAATAATTAAACTAATTAATTATTCAACTATTAAAAATTACGAGATGTTACATTCTCCCCCCTAAAAGAATTTCGTCCCCGAAATTACTAAGCTGGAAAAATGTTATGAATACTATTAACTATATAAAAATCATTTGTTTTACTTCTTAAATTTCAGTTTAGACTGTACCAACTAATTTTAATTTGATTGTTAATTTATTCTTACCAACGAAAATTTACAAAAATTCTGAAAATTTTCTAACACACTAAAATTTCGAAAAATTTCGCTAGCACCTCATTTGTACGGCTCAATGGCTTAAACTCCTACTCGCCTCTCTATGCCCTTTCCATTCAAAAGAAAATCAAACAGCTAAGCAGCTTGCCAAATCGGCTTATTAAAATCTCATACCCAATACATAATATAAACTTGTACCTTTTTGTCAGGAATATCATTATATCTTTTCCATCTGCTACCAATTCAGCATATACCAATGTCATCCCAATCAAACTCCAATAAATTTTGTCCTTAACACAATTATTTTCTTATACCCATGTCGAATTCCATCCTCAACTCAAATCCCAATCTCAATTTCAATTCTTAGCTTATCAATTCAACCAAAATTCCCGATTCCTATCTCATAATCAAATTTTATTTGATATTTTCTATTTCAATTCAGTTTCCACTTAACTGGTTTCAATTCAATTCCTATTTCTTTCACAAGTTCCAATTTAATTTGTTTTTATTCAAACAATCTATTTTAGTGAGTTTTACATGGCTTAGCTTTCCAAAAATCAAATATTCTTTTTCGGGATTCAAAACAACTTATTTCTTCAAAACAATTCAAAAACAAAATCTTTGGTAATAATCCGTCACTTAGAAACTCGAGAATGAACACCAATGATGTCTGAATCATCACCGGAATTATTTTCCAGTGACCGAAGTGAGTTCAATAATATATCACTTTCAAAACCATTTCTAAACACTTCCATTTTGAAATACATTTCAAAATGCCATTCACAATGCTTGTAAAACAATTTAAAATCTCCCAGGATTTTAAAATTCTCATAATTTTAATCCAAATATATTTACAAACACTTTTTCAACTTTTATTGATATTAATTCCAATTCTGATTTTAATTTCGAATTTAATTCATCGATTTCATATATCACACTTATACGATTCCTGATTGTTTTTTCTAACCTTCTCACTTTTTATAATCTTATTCGATTATAAGAACAACCAATATATCCAACATACTATAATAAATTCCAATATATATATTTTCTTTATATCAAAATAAAGTTTTGGATAAAATTATTTCATTTACCCTCTTTTCAAAACATAATGTGTCGTTTCATTGTATTCAAGTATTTAGAAACCCTTACCGATACAATGGGTCAAACTGATCGATCAGAACTCACAAACAAGTTTTTTTTAGAAGCATTTATTAATATTAATTAAGTCATTTTAATTTGGGATGATCAAATACTTGAACGAAAAAGGAAGTGTTTTTAAAAGCACTTCTTTTCTTTCATTTCCGAATTATTATAAATATCAATTGATTCAGCACCAATAAATCTCCACAAAATAAAACAATTTTTATAAAATCTACAAATACGTTCACTAGTATATATACACTCAAACTCAATTTAGGGTATTGCTAACTCCATATTTAATGAGTCATGCTACAGAGCCAAGGTAATCACTTAACCTTCAGCTCTGATACCACTATAACGAACTGGAGTTTACGACCTCGAAAATCGACATACAACACCATGTTGACTATTCAAGAATCGAAAATACTAGAAAGTCAATAGAAAGAAGTTAGAGGGTGAGAAATAGAAAGAAAGAAATTCAGAATAGAAGAAGAAGAAGAACATAAATACAACATTAGAGTAAACTTGAATCTCACAGCAGAATGAATAAATATATTATATACATAATTTTGAAATAAAACCAGTATCTGTATACAATACCATTATTGGAGTACAACATTTACAACCCAATGGAAATAAACAATAGCTGTATAATCCTAAAGCCTCCTGCTCCGAGCTCTCCCAAGTATCTGTAAAATCCCGACTACTTGACTGGCCGTACAAAATTAGGCACCCAAGAGTTTTGGGTAAAACAAAGCAAAATAAACTCTGGTTCAGTCATGGGACGGGTGTGACTAAACTCCAACCACTTAGTTTAACTTTTAAAATCTTTTTAAAAGAAAAGATAATCGTAAGACCGATCCATACATAAACACGGATGGTTTTTATCTTATTATAAACCAAAATATTCTTTATATCAAATCTCTTTTGATATTATAGTAGTGTTAAAATCAAATAAATAGCAATCTAATGGAGTTCTTTCATCTCATGTTCCACATATATAATATATAATAAAAAACCGTAGGCGCTTATTGGGTAATGGATTCCAACTGGTAAGGTATGAGACCACCTTCCGACTGTGTATCTCTAGAGGGGTGTAACGACCCAGATTTTTCAGGTATTTAAATTCGAATATTTAATTTACTTTATTATTTTAAATATTTTATTTGGAATATTTATGGTTTTTAAATATTTAGTTTGTTTATAAAATAAAGTTTAAATGTTTAATTTATATATAATATAAATCGAGCACGAAATGGTGCATAGTTCGTAATATTGAATTTCGAACTTCAATTGAATATAAAGGATCGGATATAAGTCAGATTTTTCTGAGACAAGGAACGTTGGAATCTTGTTGATTATAATTTTCTAATGAAAGAGAAAAATCAGGATTTCAGTTTATAGTTTTTTAGTTATGTCCAATTCAAATTTTGAAATAGTCGCTACGGAATTATTTATAAATAATAGCGATTTAATTTAATAATTTAATTCGATTTAAAAGGGGTTTTTGACCATAACTCGAGATAATGATCGAATTAATCCGCGAAACGAATTTCGTTGAATTCGTATTGACATTTAGAGCAAGGATAGATATATTGTTTGTTATTTTTGGAGACCGTGTATTTTTGGTATTTAAAATAACGTTGTTTTAAGCTTAAAATTTAATAATGGATATGCAAACGATCTCCGTTTTTAATGAAACCTTTCCCATCGTATCCGGAATGTCATTTTATGCTAAGGTGTGAATTTTCATTCTAATCAGACATTGTTTGTGATGGTTTTACAGTTTTACTTCGTGCCTAAGTAATAATAATAACATTTTATTTAAAATGGTGGTTATAAAAAGGGGTTCAAACCCTAAAATAGGGTCCAAACTAATTCATGTGGTCAACAACAGCAAGCTGCTTCCTTCTTATTTTTCAACGGCCAGAACCTCCTTTCTATTCTCCTTAATTTTCTTCCAAATGAATGACCAAATCGGAATTTATACAACATAATCTGTCGAGAGGGTCGAGATCCGAGTGATGGATGGTCGTGATCAAGTTTTATTCATCGTGGTGGCCATTCTTGGGCTCAAAACAGTGGGCGTTTCGGGGTCAGTTTCTGATGAACGGAGCAGTCGAGTAGCCTGGGCTTTGGGGTGGACGTTGAGGGTGGGGTAGCTCATCAGGTGATGCCCCCCAATCGAGGTCCGGTGGACCATTGGCGGCGCAGTCTTTGTAATGGCGTTGGTTTAAATTTTCGCAATAAGACTGAATGCTTCCGTGTGGACAAACGTGATGGAGAGGAGATGCCAGGTTGTATCAGAACCAATGAGGAGTATAGTGAGGATCGAACAGATGGAGGCGCTCGCGGTAGTGCCATCAGATTGCGGTTCGATCAAAGGACGTTGGCGCGAGGTTGGCAAAAGTCGATGGTGTGTGAAAGTGTGAATGAAGACGTGGTGAAAACAGTTGGAAATAAAACTGACGAAGGACAGAAGGACTTAGTGGATTGGGCATACATGTTTGTGAAGGCATACGACTTTGGTTATCCAGAAATAAATGGGAACAAGGAGCAGAAAAGGGTAGTGAAGAAACAAAAGGATCGGGCACTTCAGGGAAGTTGTGACAGTGGGCTTTTGATGTTGTGCTTGAGTGTCTGGAACACGAGGATGAAGATAACATTTACAAAGGGAGACGCAATTGGGATAAAAACAAATGGAGCTTGGGCCATGCTTTTATGTTGAACGAGGTGCAGAAGTCAGAACAAAGGAAGCAGACACGAGAGGGAAAGAAGGGTTTGGAACAAAAACAGAAGTCAGACCAATTTTGGTAACAAAGGCATACGAGGAAGAAAGCTTTTTATCGGGCCTGGGTAGTTGATCCTGAAGCGTTGTCTTGTTAAGTTTTTACCAAAAGCATAGACCCGGTTAATTTGTTATAAGTATAATTATTTTTAGTTTTAAAACATGATTTAGTTTAATAATTAATATTTAAGAAAATCAGTCGGGCCATGACTCTAAGACAAAACCAATTTGGTTCGGTCATATGATCTACACAAAGTAATCAGTTAATGTTATAACTAAGGAACATGTAATTAAGGGTTAAAATAATGTAGTTAGTTTAAAACTAAAACTAGCTTAGGAATTAGCTTTTAGTTTTGTTAATTATTAATTAGTGATTATTTAAGTCAAGACTAAATTTAGTTAAACTGTTATTTCTAAACTAAGTTAGACTAGTGTTTGAAAATCAAGTGGATACATTGTTTAGAAATATTAAAACGTAATCAAGTTTATAAATAGATAATTAAGGATAATTCAAGTTTAGTCAAACTTTTATTATACTAAAATATTTATAACTTGTTATTAAATTATTAGAATTCGTTAAAACAAAGAACGTTGGACTTCTACTGACGAGCACTATGTCATGGAATATATCTGGGCAGAATTGGGATCAACTGAAACGAGTCGTTGACAACGGAATCAAATCAAAGTGAGTTAAACTCACTCAGTCCCACTTATATTTTATATAAGTTGGGTTTTATTTGTGTGCGCTATGGTTGCTAATGGTTGATATTAAATTGTTGTTATTGGTCGATTATTGAATTTATATCGCTATATTGAATTGAATGATTATATTGAGGTAATATTTGATGCAGGGAAAAACAGGTTGGAGGGATCCAACTGGATTCCTCACCAGTAGTTGTTAAATTTAATTATATTATAATATATGTTGAATAATATGAAATTGTGACTCAGGGGTTGACAGGTTGGAGGAATCCAAAAGGATTTCTCAATAATATTGATAATGTTTATCAATATTATTTGTTGTGTTCACTTGGATGTGAAATTGGTTTATATTTCACGGTTTGGTACTTTAGCAGATATTTACCTCTTTAGTACCATTGATAAAGAAATGATTTTTAAAATTGATATTAAATTGATTCCAAACGTTTTTCAAAGATGTATTCATATACAGTTTCGAAATATGCTTTATAAAGTGAATAGAATTGATTTATAAAGCGAATGGAACTGGTTTATACAGCGAATGTTAATGATTTATACAATGAATGGTTAATGCTTTATACAGTGAATGGTTAATGATTTATACAACAAATGGTTAATGATTTAAACAGCGAATGTTAATGATTTATACAGCGAATGGTTAATGATTTATATAGCGAATGTCAATGATTTATACAAAGAATGTTAATGATTTATACAGCGAATGGTATATGATTAATAAAACGAGTAGTTATGGAATTATAAAGCGAATGGACATGGATTTTTTTAAATGAATAGAAAGGGATTTGTAAATGAAAGATAAAGGAATTTGTAAATGAAAGGTTAATGATTTTGTAAAAGAAAGGGTGTAGGAAATGGAATCTATAATATTAATTATAGAAGTTAAGTTGAGATATTTTAATTAATTTTGTTCAATGATATTTAAATAATATTGAAAATGATTTGTGTGATTATAACAATATAATCGCTTTAAAAATGTTAAAGAGAATATGATAGGGTTTTACGAAATTGGAACTTGTGGTACGCTAGTTGAGTTGAGTAATTTTCGAGGTATCAATCTGATGTTGCTTTCGACCTTCGGGATTGATGCTGAGAGATTTATTCACTTACCAATTTACAATGAGGGTCAAATGAGTAGAAGTGGAATGATAATGGAATTTTCTTATTTCTAATAAGAAAGGGAAATGCTTTTCCGAATCAATAGTTTTAAATATTTAATTAACGACGGGTTAATTAAAGAGGCTAAATGATGCTGGGTATTGAATCAGTGAATTCATTTTGTTTTTATGCAAGAATGGTTGTTTATTTGATAGTTAAATAACCGACTATCAAATCTGACCTATACGATTGTTGGTATGGAAAGACTGGGATCGAATTTATATTCGTAAACCCATTCTGAACCAGTGAATACATAGAATATGCTGACTGAAGATGGAGAAATTGAAGACCGTGGATCTTCAAGAGTGGAAGGGCTACTTGCTGAATTTCTCTGGTTAGCTCCCAAAGATATTTCAGCAGTGATTCTGTCGTGATTGGAAATCTTCGAATTGCAAGGACTAGTCGCTACCGATCCAGAGGGTAATTCAAGGATCCAGTAGGAGAGTGCCATCGGTTCGTCCTGTTCCTGGATGACTTGTATGGACAGGTGTCTAACAGAGTATTTCTTTAAAGATCACATACATTGATTTTACAAGCGTATTTCTGTTAGTGGCGTTAACACCCAAAATATTTTTGTGGACGTCAATCAGTGATTTGGCGGATTTGACAATATAGCATTTAAAGTGAATGGTGATGTTATGTTCTAAAGGTAGTGTTAAAACTCAAGCCTCTTCAACTGGTAAATAGCAAAAATGGGGTAGGGCTATATGGGTCGCACCCATCAAAAGGGTGTATTGTCACAATCTAGAGAATATTCATATTTGTTACTTCTTTTCAATTCTGTATCTCCCGAGAACTACGATGGTCGCGACAAAAAGCCGTAAGGTGACAATACATTCGGTACTCTCAAGCAAAATGAGGGGTCGGTCATGTTTAGCATGGGTTGCAAGATGTTCTTGTTGAACCTGGTGTATTCATCTCTAGAGATACACTATCGGAAGGTGGTCCCATACCTTGCCAGTTGGATTAGTTATCCAGTAATTACCCGTGGAATTTGATTTTATACTATATATGTGGAACGTGACATGAAAGTGTTCCACTAGATTGATATTTATTTATGTTTATACATTATTATAATATCAGAAAAGATATGATTTCCAAAAGTGTTTTAGGTTATCATAAGGTAAAAATTGTCTGTTTTTATATATGGATTTGGTCTTACGATTATCCTTTCCTTTCGAAAAGATTTTGACATTAAAAATCAAGTTGGATGATACTTGTAAACTTAGTGTTTTTTTCTCACTCTGGTTCACCAGACTGATCCGGCGTTTTGTAAATGCTCGGGTTAGACCGGTTTGTACAGGTTCAAGTTATCGGATGCTGTGAAGATACGAGCTGGAAGAGTCCAGACGTATGATATTACATAGATATTGTTCCGCTGTGAGTTATATGTGAGGACATGTTATATTAACTGTCCATATGTGTTGATGTACTCTGATGATTGTAAGTGTTTTTAAAGCTCTCAGTAAAGATTCATTTCTATATTATATTTTGTTCTGCTGCGATGTGAGACTTTGTGTTGTGTAGTTTCTTCTTCTTCTTCTATTCTAATATTTCTTTCTTATCTCACCCTCTAATTTCTTTCTAATAACTATCTGGTGTTTTCGATACTTGATTTTTGGCAAGCAATATGGTTTGTGTATTATTATCGGAATTCAGGAGTCAAATTCCTATCGAGTCGTTACAGTGGTATCAGAGCTATTGGTTTAGTAATAACCTTGGCTCTGTGGCATAACTCGATAGAGATAGGGTTAGTAATACCTTAGATCGAGTTGAGTGTATATATATGAGAGCGTATTTGTAGATTTTGTATACAAATGTTTTGTATTGTGCTGTTTGATTGGTTCAAGTGTTGAAAAGCATTGAACTGAAATTGGACACGATATTGTTTTATAAAGAGGGTAAATGAAATAATTTTTCCCAAGGCTATATTTTATATATAAAAGGAAATAATTTTCTCAAATTATGGTAGTATGGGTTGTTTGATTGATCTGGTTGAAATTCGGAATGATTAGTAAAATGAAATTGAATTGGTTAAAATATTAATTAGTTAATTAGTTGAGATTATCTTGACTAAGTGAGATGAATTAAGAAATGAGTATGGAAATGGAAATCAAATAATTTTGGGATTTGAATGTTGAATAAATTGAATAGAATCATGAAATCGAATGAGTTAACCTTATATATGTTACCTGTATTATATATTGAGTTAAGTACATATTCCAAAAGGCTATAGTAGTAGATCCGGTTGCAGAGATTGAAATACAAATTGGAAGAAGAGAGAAGATCAGTAGTTGATTTGCTTCGTAATCGGAGATTTGAGTTGCCCGACAAACTAGTAAACCTTGATATTATTGATTTGAGCGATTGATTTTTCCCCTGAGTTGGGTAGCCGCTTGGCTTTTGTTTTTCTTTTGGTGAAGTTGAGGCCTAGAGTGGCAATTGTAGTTGTACCAATCGAGCCGCGCAGAGGAGGTGCTTGTGAAATTTTTCGAAAAGTTAAAGAGTTAGAATATTTTTGATAATAATTCTAAAATGATTATTTTGAAACTAATTGGGTTTGTAGCATTCTTCTCACTTTAGTCATTTCAGGGATGAAATTTTTTTAGGGGGGACAATGTAACGACCCAGACTTTTCGGGTATTTAAATTCGAATATTTAATTTAATTTATTATTTTAAATATTTTATTTGGAATATTTATAGTTTTAAAATATTTAGTTCGTTTATAAAATGAAGTTTAAAATGTTTAATTTATATGTAATATAAATCGAGCTCGAAATGGCACAGTAGTTCGTAATATTGAATTTTGAACTTCAATTGAATATACAGGATCCGATATAAGTCAGATTTCTTTGAAACAAGAAACGTTGGAATCTTGTAGATTATAATTTTCTAATGAAAGAGAAAAATTGGGATTTTAGTTTATAGTTTGTTAGTTATGTCCAATTCAAAATTTAAAATAGTCGCTATGGAATTATTTATAAATAATAGTGATTTAATTTAATAATTTAATTCGATTTAAAAGGGGTTTTTGACCATAACTGTAACACCCCGCGAATTCTTTAACTGTGAAATTCACAAATTAAAGTATAATTAATTTCAAATCAAAGAACCAAGGGAAACGGGATACGCCATTGCGTTCGTCTCGGAAAAATACGCGAAATAGAGTCCGAGTTTTCGAAAAACGGAGTCCGTATGAAGAAGATATAGCCTTCGGAAGTTTGAGAATTAAGTTTAAAATTTAAACAGAAAATCAAGTTTAAATTCGAAAATGGGGCCCAATGGGCCAGGGCGGAAAAACACCCGCCTGACGCACCAAGTCGACTGGGCTGTCGACCTGGTCTAACCAGGTCGACAGGGCTGTCGACAGGCATGTCGACCTGGTCCAGACCCAGGTCGAACCCAGTCCAACCCGGCTGGCCTATGCTATGTTGGTCGAATTTCTGTGGTCTGCTTTGTCATTAGGGCTAGGTGGCAGGCTCTAATTGGTCTCTCTATCGAATGAATGGCTACGATCAATCCAGGCAACATCAATGGTCCTAATCAGTTCATAACCTCTATATAAACAACCCTAGACTAAACCCTAATCTATTCATTCAAAAATAAGAACATAGCCGCCATGTTGCTGAGGAACGACTAAGAATAGCCGCCAACTAGAGAGAGGATTAGGAGGAAAATTCTAAAGCTTAAAGCGACCTAAATCAAATCAATTCAACAAGGGAATCATATCTCTAAATTGGAGAATTCGTCACACCATTGTAAGTAGAGTATTACTTTGGTATGAATAAATAACCGTGTTGATTTGTATACTTGGTTGTGGTGATAAATAATTCATATTTGTGCAAAATTATGTTATTCGTTATAAAGAACTACATGCGGTAGTTCTATGCAAGTATACGTTTGGAATATTCGCAAATTATGTAATCTATGTTGAAGCTACATGTATGTAGTTGATTGAAATTTATGCAAGTTTGGGCCTTTGCTATTATGCCATCATAATGTGTATTTTTATACAAACATCATTTTTGTGAAGTAATTGGAATAAGTTTGGATTATCATAATCCATATAAAATTATGTTGAGAATTTGGCATCATGTATTAAGCCATGTTTTTGTACTAGAAAACCTATTTGCAAACTTATGAATATGACTAGGCTATGATTGATGATTGGCATAATTGAAATTGTTAACAAGAGTTATATGATGACATATGTGGTACATGGCTAGGTTAGGTTCAAAAATCCCTTTTTGCCAAGTTTGCATGACTAAAGTAAAATCATGATTTCATGTTAGAGATATTTATGCCATGGTTATGTGAACAAATCTAACTAAACCTATGCTATGCTTATGTTTCACATTATGCCATGCCTATGTTTGACATTATGCCATGCTTATGTTAGAAATATTTATGCTATGCTTATGTTTCACATTATGCCATGCCTATGTTTGACATTATGCCATGCTTATGTTAGAAATATTTATGCCATGCTTATGTTTGACATTATGCCTAAATAAAAATATAGGTTCATGTGTCAATAATGATATCCAATTTAGATTCTTATCTCAATTACAAGTTCACATGGTTTGATTCATGTCACCTATGCTTTATGACCAAAGTATATGTCACTACTATGCAAGTACACCAGTTTCTATTTTGTATTTCCAACGTCATATTGCAAGTTCATGCGCTCACCTTCCCCTCTTTGTGTATGTAATCATGCTTTAAGCCTCCCCTTGTCGCATGGCTAAGTTGGGCTTTAAAAGGCTAAGCCCAACATATATATATGACAAATGGACGTGTAAAACGGGGGAAAATAACGTTGGGTTAAAATTACTAATGAATGAAAATATAAAATAGAAGGGCCCAAATTCAAGTATGGGTTGGGCCCATGATTGGTGTAACCTTTACACCATTAACTTAATAATTGGCCGCAAATATTTACATATAAGAAAGTAAAGAAGAAAGACAAAACATGTAAATGTAGAAAATACGATGTGTTTAACCCGAGGTTGGATTGAGTTGTGATGTAAACCTGCCCGGAACCGCCCGGCTGTCCAGTAGTCACAACAATACCTATCCAATGTGGGAGGTTAAACATGGAGCCCAATAAGGACCCGAGGTTAGACCGAGTTGTGGCGTAAGACTGCCCGGAACCAACCGGCAACAGGCAGCCACAACAATACCTGTCTAATGTGAGAGGTCAGGGCCTTAATA
This sequence comes from Allium sativum, assembly GCA_030737875.1. Classification (NCBI taxonomy): domain Eukaryota; kingdom Viridiplantae; phylum Streptophyta; class Magnoliopsida; order Asparagales; family Amaryllidaceae; genus Allium; species Allium sativum. The sequence goes on from CM060926.1 coordinate 539,956,265, forward strand.
AGACAATTAAGGCTGAGTCAGGATTGTTAGGATTAAGTGAACCAAAGACTTAATCAAAATGGAACATGCTAAACTAAACGGACTGGTGGGGGTTAGGTTAGAAAACACTTAACCAACTTAGCATGTTGGCTAGAGATAGAAAACCTAGTAACGGGGGACCCTTTTCAGCAGTAACCCTAGAAGGTGTATCGGGATACCCTGAAACTAGGCAGGGTGGGGCACGATTACTGGGCTGATTGTAAGAGGTCAAATCGACGGCGGTGGTGTAGCAGTGTAGGTTCTAACGGGGTGCGGGCGTGCACACACTCCGGCGCAGAAAAATAAGGCACTGGGCACCAGTAGCATACCTGTGCACTCCAAGGTTGTGTCGGGCCGCCACCATGGGACTTGATACACCCCATGGTGGGACCAGCATAGGTAACTACAACATCGGGGGCCGTAAGACACATGTAACTATGCAAGTAGGAGCCGATCATCATAGAATGGATCACATCACCCTGATTATGGGGTGCCAGTTGGAAACTAGTTTATATGGGTTCAGAGATTAACATGGGGTACGATAGCATATTCGACCCTAGACAACTTAACCAAGTTTATAATGCCTGCCCATTTCTTGTTTATACTTATCATACCCAGTTCTTTATTCATAGACAGAATAGTACTAGACTTACTCAGGCTTTATGTCTGACTCTACTTTTCTTTCGTCTTCTTCCTTCCGTTCCCCCCCCCCCCCCCAGGTCCACAGGGAGGGAACACAGCAGCTTGATCAGCCTTAACATCCAGCTTGAAGAAGAGAAATGTATTGCTTGGACCTTTTCGTTTTGAACTATGGCTTTGGACAATCCACTATGGGGGCGTTTACAGTTTAACTATGTTTTATTTATGCTTCTTTAAATAATGTACTTAAGACAGATTATGAAAATGTTATGTTATGTTTTTGGAAAGGATGTAAGACAATCATGGTGATGTTTTGTAACACGTATTTGCTTTTATGAAATAAAAGTTTGTTGTTCTTCCGCTGTCTACAAATATGTGTTCCTATATCTGTCTTGTATATCTGTGACTTATACTTATAAACCTCCACCAAAATTAGGGCATTCCCTTTGAGAGTGATCCTAACGGAGGTGGGGTGTTTCACTTGGTATCAGAGCATAGGTTTACCAGATAAGATAAAAAGATTTGAAAATTTATTTTCAAAAAGGAAATTTAAAGAAGCATTTTTAAAAAGAAAAATATTATTTTATTTTAAAAAGGCAAAGTCCACTCCCCAAAGCCATAGGTACTCTCTCTTATCCTTCGTTTTGAACCTATCCTTTTTGTTTCAGCATGTCCGAAGATCTTAACTTGCCAGAAGGGGTACCAATACCTGGTTGGTTTAGACGATTCTTAGAAGCAAGGGCCACTCAGCCCGGTCCTATCGTTCCTCCTCCCCCAGCTGCAGGAAATCATCCAGCTGCAGCGGCACCTTTTCCTCCACCTCCTCCACGGGGAAACGCTTTTGCTAAGATATGTAAGGATTTTAAAACTATGGGAGGAAGGGATTTCCATGGAACTGAGTCCTTCGTGGCAGCTAGAAATTGGCTGAAAGAAACGGAGGACCTATTCATCATCTTTGAGGTAGAAGATAGACAAAAAGTACAATTGGCAGTGTGGCTATTGAAGGGCGAGGCTTCCTATTGGTGGGAAGTCACCAATGCTGAAAGACCAGTGGAGACATGGGAGGACTTTAGGGCAAGGTTTGAGACTAAGTTTCTCTCAGATGCAGAAAGAAGTTTGCAGTTGGAAAAATTCTTATTTCTTAAGCAAGGGGACAAGACAGTCAGAGAGTATGTGAATCAGTTCGATGAGCTGGCTAGGTTTGGGCTTGACCAAGTCAACACCCCGCACAAGAAGGCTCTCCGTTTCATCAAAGGGTTGAATGAGCCATTACACAGTTTGGCCATGACCCATATACCCATGGGAGCCACGTATGAAAGATTGGTGCAAATGGCATTGCTGAATGAAGAGGATAAGGGCAAGAAGGAGACAAAGGCAGAAAGCTCTCAAGGGAAGAAAGAGGGTTTGCAACCTAAGAAGACTGACTTTAAGAAGGGCGGGAAAGGCAACAAAGAGAAGAGGAAGTGTAATTTCTGTGGCAAAGTGGGGCACTTAGTAAAGGACTGCCGGAAAAAGAAGGCCAAGGAGAATGGTGGGTGCTTTTCTTGCGGTGAGACGGGCCACAGGGCTAAGGACTGCCCAAAGAAAAGAGGACAGGGGCAGAGGACTGGATCCACCCCAGGGGCACAAGTCCATGTGCTAGAAGCGCCACCTCTGCAACAGCGAGGTATAAATACTTCTGTAGAAAGTGTAGTTTATCTTTATGATCACCCCGTTCGCAATTTATTTGATTCTGGCGCATCACACTCCTTTATCTCGTCTACTTTAGTAGAATCTCTGCACCTAAAAACTAGTATGGTAGAGGACCCCTTAATTGTTTCAAACCCAATTGGGGGCCCAGCTCATTTGTCTATGATCTGTTTGGAATTGAAAATTTCTATTCTAAGTGTAGAATTTCAATGTAGTGCCTTTGTTTTGGGCTTTTCGGGGTATGGTTTGATTTTGGGTATGGATTGGCTATCCAGTAATGGGGTCATCCTTGATTGTGAGAAAAGGGTTGTTAGGCTCCTAACCCACTTGGTAATACTTTGGGAATTTCTTGTAATCCCTCATATGCGGTTATGCTTAGTTATCTTGAATCGCTAGATGCCTCTGTTGAAAATTTGCAATCAGTTAAAGTGGTCCAGGAATATCCGGATGTCTTCGAAGAGGTGAAGGGCTTGCCTCCGAAGCGGGAAATAGACTTCCGCATATATCTTGTAGATAATGCAAAGCCCGTTGCGTTGCCCGTGAGACACATGGCTCCACGAGAAAGGAAAGAGCTCAGTAAACAGATTAAAGAGCTTCTAGAAAAGGGGTTCATTAGGAGAAGCATTTCATAATGGGGCGCTCCAGTGGTGTTCGCTACAAAGGCGGATGGTTCACTCCGTCTGTGTGTTGACTATAGGGAGCTCAACAAGCTAACGAAAAAGAATAGGCACCCTCTCCCTAGAATTGACGATTTATTTGACCAGCTTGTAGGAGCGTCTGTTTTCTCCCAACTCGATTTAGCAACCGGTTTTCATCAGCTAAGGGTGGCTGAAGATAGTATCGATAAAACGGCATTTAGAACCCCAGACGGTTTCTTTGAATGGCTTGTCATGTCTTTCGGCTTGACAAATGCACCTGCTTACTTCGTGGACCTAATGAGTAGGGTATTTAGAGATTTCCTCAACAAATTTGTAGTGGTCTTCGTAGATGATATCCTTATCTTCTCAAAGAGTGAAGAGGAACATGCTCAACACTTAAGGGCAATCATGGAAACTTTGCGAGTCCATCAACTAAAAGCCAAATTCTCCAAATGCCACTTTTGGAGAGAAGAGGTGAGGTTCCTTGGGCACATAATATCCAAACAAGGGTTAGCAGTGGACCCTGCTAAGGTAGTGGCGGTACAGGATTGGAAGACACCAAGGAATGCAACTGAGTTCCGAAGTTTTCTAGGACTAGCGGGTTTCTATCGAAAATTCATAAGGGACTTTACGAAAATCTCAGCTCCACTCACGAAGTTGACCAAGAAGAATCTAGTGTTCAATTGGGATTTGGATTGCGAGTTTGCTTTCCAACGACTAAAAAGGGCTCTTACAACATCCCCAGTTTTGACGCTGTCAGATGGGAGCAAGATGTTCACTGTTTATACGGATGCATGTGGGACAGGGCTAGGCGCCGTCTTAATGCAAGAAGGAAGGGTAGTAGCTTATGGCGGGAGGCAGTTGAAAGTGCACGAAAAGAACTACCCAACCCACGATCTTGAGTTAGCCGCCATCGTCTTTGCACTCAAGTCTTGGCGACACTATCTCCTAGGTGAGAAGTTCGAACTATACACTGACCATAAATCGTTGAAATATCTTTTCTCGTAGAAGGATCTTAACTTGAGGCAACAAAGGTGGATGGAGTTTCTTGCCTCGTACGATTTCGAAATCTCCTACACTCCGGGCAAAGGCAACGTGGTGGCAGACGCGTTGAGCCAAAAGAAATTGACCCTAAGCCCGTTGTTTGTTGAAAGACAAAGCCTAGAGTTTATAGCCAGCTTCGACTTTAGGCCCTCCTCTAACTTCGTACCAGGCTTGCTAGCATCTCTCGAAGTGCGCCCAACTTTAGTGGATTTAGTAGGGACAGCACAACGCGAAGACCCTCAGCTTGTGGAAATAGTTGATAGGCTAATTAGGGGTGAGACTTCAAGTCACCTCAACAGATACTCCATCGACGATAAGGGTTTGCTAAGGCGAGATGGAAGACTATGCGTCCCGCAGACAAAAGATTTAATAAAGAAGGTTCTCGAGGAAGCACATCACTCCAAGATGACGATACACCCAGGCAGGGATAAAATGTACAAAGATATAAAAAGGACTTTCTTCTGGAACGGCATGAAAAAGGACATGGCAGAATTCGTTTCTAAGTGTATGGTGTGCCAACAGGTTAAGGCTGAACAGAAAAAGCCTGGCGGACTATTACATCCTCTGGAGGTCCCGCAGTGGAAGTGGGATAGCATCTCAATGGACTTCATCGATGGGCTGCCTAGGTCTAGGAGAGGCAACACTAGCATTTGGGTAATAGTGGATAGGCTTACTAAAAGCGCCCACTTTTTACCTGTCAAGAGCAAAAGAACTGCCTCATCCCTAGCATCACTTTATCTCAAGGAAATCGTTCGACTCCATGGAATACCATCTAGCATTGTTAGTGACCGAGACCCCATCTTCACCAGTGAGTTTTGGCGGAGTCTGCAAGAAGCAGTAGGAACGCAATTATGCTTGAGCACGGCCTATCATCCCCAAACCGACGGCCAAACAGAGAGAGTGAACAGAGTTTTGGAAGACCTTTTAAGACTATGCGTCCTCGACTTCGGAGGGACATGGGAAGACCACCTTCCTTTGGTGGAATTTTCCTACAACAACAGCTATCAAGCAACCATCGGAATGGCGCCCTTCGAAGCTTTATATGGAAGACCGTGCCGATCGCCCACTTGTTGGTGGGAGTCTACTGATAAGCTCATACTTGGACCAGATATGATCCGAGAGACTTCAGAGAAAGTAGACTTAATACGAAGAAGGATGAAGACGGCCCAAGACAGACAAAAGTCCTATGCCGACAAGAGAAGGACCGACCTTGAATTTGAAGTTGGAGACAGAGTTTTTCTCAAGGTATCACCGCTAAGAAACGTTGTTCGTTTTGGAACCACAGGAAAACTGGCACCAAGATTCGTAGGGCCATTCCCTATCATCGAGAAAATTGGGAAAATGGCCTATAGATTAGAGCTACCCGAGAAGTTGGCTGGAGTCCACAACGTTTTTCACGTTTCACATCTACGAAAATGTCTACATGAGTCTGCTGAAGTGGTAGAGCCAAATATCCTAGAAGAGGCCGAAGTGGAACGCGAACCAACCATAAGAAAAGTTCCAACCCGCATATTAGGAACAGAAGTGAAGAAGCTACGCAACCGCGAAGTCAAGCTCGTCAAAGTTCAGTGGAGCGACGCCGAGGAAGACGCGACTTGGGAAACTGAAGCTAGAATACGCGCTGCCTACCCTTTTCTGTTCGAGGGTACATCCTTGATCTTTCTTTTTCCTTAAGTTGCGCTTTTATCTATCTTTTTAGGTATATTTCCTCGACCTTATCTTTAGGGTAGAAACCTTTGGATGGAAACATGTAATTGAAACATGTTATGGATGATGGTTGCAAGTGGTTGCAAGTGATTGCTAGTGGTTGCTCGTGGTTGCATATACACACACAATCTAGGTTTTAGATCGGCTCAGTCACTTCATATTACATATGCATATATGTTTGCATTCGTATATGGTTGAACTTTAATGTGTTGTCATATGGATGTTGCATTTGTAATGAATGATTGTGCACTCATGTAGAATCAAGAATAGGAAAATTTGCATACATAATGGATTCATGGCACCTACATAATTCGCATTAAAGAGGTCAACTGAATCAGTAGACCGCCTGATTTTTGCATTAGATAATTTCATGTACACACACACTTCGCATATGATCATGAAGCATTAGAAGTCTTTTAAGGACAATGGATGCTCGTGTTTGATGGATGAGTAGATGGATGATTGGATGTTAGGATATACATTCCTCCTAACTTGAAGATTTCGGGGACGAAATCCTTTTTAAGTGGGGGAGAATGTAACACCCCGCGAATTCTATAACTGTGAAATTCACAAATTAAAGTATAATTAATTTCAAATCAAAGAACTAAGGGAAACGGGATACGCCATTGCGTTCGTCTCGGAAAAAATACGCGAAATAGAGTCCGAGTTTTCGAAAAACGGAGTCCGTATGAAGAAGATATGGCCTTCGGAAGTTTGAGAATTAAGTTTAAAATTTAAACAGAAAATCAAGTTTAAATTCGAAAATGGGGCCCAATGGGCCAGGGCGGAAAAACACCCGCTTGACGCACCAAGTCGACTGGGCTGTCGACCTGGTCTAACCAGGTCGACAGGGCTGTCGACAGGCATGTCGACCTGGTCCAGACCCAGGTCGAACCCAGTCCAACCCGGCTGGCCTATGCTATGTTGGTCGATTTTCTGTGGTCTGCTTTGTCATTAGGGCTAGGTGGCAGGCTCTAATTGGTCTCTCTATCGAATGAATGGCTACGATCAATCCAGGCAACATCAATGGTCCTAATCAGTTCATAACCTCTATATAAACAACCCTAGACTAAACCCTAATCTATTCATTCAAAAATAAGAACATAGCCGCCATGTTGCTGAGGAACGACTAAGAATAGCCGCCAACTAGAGAGAGGATTAGGAGGAAAATTCTAAAGCTTAAAGCGACCTAAATCAAATCAATTCAACAAGGGAATCATATCTCTAAATTGGAGAATTTGTCACACCATTGTAAGTAGAGTATTACTTTGGTATGAATAAATAACCGTGTTGATTTGTATACTTGGTTGTGGTGATAAATAATTCATATTTGTGCAAAATTATGTTATTCGTTATAAAGAACTACATGCGGTAGTTCTATGCAAGTATACGTTTGGAATATTCGCAAATTATGTAATCTATGTTGAAGCTACATGTATGTAGTTGATTGAAATTTATGCAAGTTTGGGCCTTTGCTATTATGCCATCATAATGTGTATTTTTATACAAACATCATTTTTGTGAAGTAATTGGAATAAGTTTAGATTATCATAATCCATATAAAATTATGTTGAGAATTTGGCATCATGTATTAAGCCATGTTTTTGTACTAGAAAACCTATTTGCAAACTTATGAATATGACTAGGCTATGATTGATGATTGGCATAATTGAAATTGTTAACAAGAGTTATATGATGACATATGTGGTACATGGCTAGGTTAGGTTCAAAAATCCCTTTTTTGCAAGTTTGCATGACTAAAGTAAAATCATGATTTCATGTTAGAGATATTTATGCCATGGTTATGTGAACAAATTTAACTAAACCTATGCTATGCTTATGTTTCACATTATGCCATGCCTATGTTTGACATTATGCCATGCTTATGTTAGAAATATTTATGCTATGCTTATGTTTCACATTATGCCATGCCTATGTTTGACATTATGCCATGCTTATGTTAGAAATATTTATGCCATGCTTATGTTTGACATTATGCCTAAATAAAAATATAGGTTCATGTGTCAATAATGATATCCAATTTAGATTCTTATCTCAATTACAAGTTCACATGCTTTGATTCATGTCACCTATGCTTTATGACCAAAGTATATGTCACTACTATGCAAGTACACCAGTTTCTATTTTGTATTTCCAACGTCATATTGCAAGTTCATGCGCTCACCTTCCCCTCTTTGTGTATGTAATCACGCTTTAAGCCTCCCCTTGTCGCATGGCTAAGTTGGGCTTTAAAAGGCTAAGCCCAACATATATATATATATATGACAAACGGACGTGTAAAACAGAGGAAAATAACGTTGGGTTAAAATTACTAATGAATGAAAATATAAAATAGAAGGGCCCAAATTCAAGTATGGGTTGGGCCCATGATTGGTGTAACCTTTACACCATTAACTTAATAATTGGCCGCAAATATTTACATATAAGAAAGTAAAGAAGAAAGACAAAACATGTAAATGTAGAAAATACGATGTGTTTAACCCGAGGTTGGATTGAGTTGTGATGTAAACCTGCCCGGAACCGCCCGGCTGTCCAGTAGTCACAACAATACCTATCCAATGTGGGAGGTTAAACATGGAGCCCAATAAGGACCCGAGGTTAGACCGAGTTGTGGCGTAAGACTGCCCGGAACCAACCGGCAATAGGCAGCCACAACAATACCTGTCTAATGTGAGAGGTCAGGGCCTTAATAAGACAATTAAGGCTGAGTCAGGATTGTTAGGATTAAGTGAACCAAAGACTTAATCAAAATGGAACATGCTAAACTAAACGGACTGGTGGGGGTTAGGTTAGAAAACACTTAACCAACTTAGCATGTTGGCTAGAGATAGAAAACCTAGTAACGGGGACCCTTTTCAGCAGTAACCCTAGAAGGTGTATCGGGATACCCTGAAACTAGGCAGGGTGGGGCACGATTACTGGGCTGATTGTAAGAGGTCAAATCGACGGCGGTGGTGTAGCAGTGTAGGTTCTAACGGGGTGCGGACGTGCACACACTCCGGCGCAGAAAAATAAGGCACTGGGCACCAGTAGCATACCTGTGCACTCCAAGGTTGTGTCGGGCCGCCACCATGGGACTTGATACATCCCATGGTGGGACCAGCATAGGTAACTACAACATCGGGGGCCGTAAGACACATGTAACTATGCGAGTAGGAGCCGATCATCATAGAATGGATCACATCACCCTGATTATGGGGTGCCAGTTGGAAACTAGTTTATATGGGTTCAGAGATTAACATGGGGTACGATAGCATATTCGACCCTAGACAACTTAACCAAGTTTATAATGCCTGCCCATTTCTTGTTTATACTTATCATACCCAGTTCTTTGTTCATAGACAGAATAGTACTAGACTTACTCAGGCTTTATGTCTGACTCTACTTTTCTTTTGTCTTCTTCCTTCCGTTTCCCCCCCCCCCCAGGTCCACAGGGAGGGAACACAGCAGCTTGATCAGCCTTAACATCCAGCTTGAAGAAGAGAAATGTATTGCTTGGACCTTTTCGTTTTGAACTATGGCTTTGGACAATCCACTATGGGGGCTTTTACAGTTTAACTATGTTTTATTTATGCTTCTTTAAATAATGTACTCAAGACATATTATGAAAATGTTATGTTATGTTTTTGGAAAGGATGTAAGACAATCATGGTGATGTTTTGTAACACGTATTTGCTTTTATGAAATAAAAGTTTGTTGTTCTTCCGCTGTTTACAAATATGTGTTCCTATATCTGTCTTGTATATCTGTGACTTATACTTATAAACCTCCACCAAAATTAGGGCATTCCCTTTGAGAGTGACCCTAACGGAGGTGGGGTGTTTCAATAACTCGAGATAATGATTGAATTATGTCGTGAAACGAATTACGTTGAATTCGTATTGACATTTAGAGTCAGGACAAATGTATTGTTTGTTATTTTTGGAGACCTGGTATTTTTAGTATTTAAAATAGCGTTGTTTTGAGCGTAAAATTTAATAATGGATATGCAAACGATTTCCGTTTTCAAGAAACCTTTCTCATTGTGTCCGGAATGTCATTTTATGCTAAGGTGTGAATTTTCATTTCAGTCAGACATCGTTTGTAATGGTTCTACAGCGTTACCTCGTGCCTAAGTAACAATAATAATATTTTATTTAAAATGTTGGCTATTAAAAGGGGTTCAAACCCTAAAATATGGTAAAAACTAATTCATGCAGTCAACAATAGCAAGCCTCTTCCTTTTTATTTTTCAACGTTCAGAACCTCCTTTCTATTCTCCTCAATTTTCTTCCAAATGAATGACCAAATCAGAATTTGTACAACGTAATTTGTCGAGAGGGTCGAGATCCGAGTGATGGATGGTTGTGATCAAGTTTTATTAGTTGTGGTGGCCATTCTAAGGCTCAAAACAGTGGGCGTTTCGGGGTCAATTTCTGATGAATGGAGCAATAGCCTCGACTTTGGGGTGGACGTTGAGGGTAGGGTGGCTCATCAGATGATGCCCTCCTATCAACGTCCGGTGGACCATTGGCGGCACAGTATTTGTAATGGCGTTGGTTGAAGTTTTCACAGCAAGACTGAATACTTCTGTATGGACAAACATGATGAAGAGGAGATGCCAGGGTGTTTCAGAACCAATGAGGCGTGTAGTGAGGATCGAGGAGACGGAGGCACTCACGGTAGTGCCATCAGATGGCGGTTCGGTCAAAGGACGTTGGCGCGAGGTTGGCAAAAATCGATGGTGCGTGAAAGTGTGAATGAAGATGTGGTGAAAACAGTTGGAAACAAAACTGAAAAAGGACAGAAGGTCTTAGTGGATTGGGTGTAACAACCCGAAAAATCAGAACCAATTTAAAATTTTTATTTTGGCAATTTTAATGAATTTTTAATATTTAAAATGATTTATTTTAAATAATAACAACTAGAAATTTATTTTGAATAGAATTAGAACGTATATATTTATATAAATCGAAATTAGAATATAAATATTTATTTTAATTATAAAACGAATTGGAAATGGCGCGGTAGTTTGAAATTTTGATTTCAAATTTCAAATGAATTTGCAAGATTCAAAGTAAACCGAATTTTAGCAAAACAGAAAATATTAGAATCTATTTGAAACTATCTTTCCAACGAATCTGAAAAATTGAAATTTCATAGTTGGAATAAAAAGTTATGTCCAGTTGAAAATTCAGAATAGTAGCTATGAAAATATAGCCCTTAAAAGAGGCGATTTTGCAAACAACCTCTGTTTTCAACGAGACCACTTGTGTTAGATCCGGAATGTCAAATTATCACTAGATTCCAATTTTCATAATTTTTGGAATTAATATGTGAGCGTGGCAAAAGAAAACGTGTTTTTGTCAATTTCAGTCAATTTGGATCGATCAGAAAATGGCCATTTTTCAAACGGTCTTCAAATTTGAGGAAATTAGTTTTGTTAGGACCGCATCGTCAAAACAAAGCTAGATTTATTTTTCTGGAATTTTTAGGGTCTGTATGTTTCCCCAGTAAATTTAAAATGTGCGTTTGAATTTAAAATATATTTATATTCTAAATTTAGCGGAAACTGATCGAAACAGTCGAATTTCCATTCAAGACATATCCCATTGTGCTCGGAATGGGGGTAAATTAGCTAGGGATGACAGTCGGTGGATTTTATTTGGAGTTCGAATGTAAATTATAGATTTTTGGGAATTAAATAATAAATATATATATATATATATATATATATATATTCCAAAGTTCCAAACCCCAACTCTTTTCTCAGACCCGCCGCTTTCTCTCAAATGAAAGTCGATAATCGTTCTATCTTTCTTCCCAAATTTTCTTCCAATCCAGGCCAAATTAATTCGAATTTATAAAACAAAATTAGAAGAGCTACATGAGATGTTCAAGCTGATCTAATTTGGGATGTTATCATTGAGAATATAGCTCGAATTTTATCCCCAAACCTCCGTTGTTCATCATCAGTTCCATAGCGAGGGGGGCTCCAGTTTCGACGCACGCCTAGTGGAGGAAGCTGACGTCAAGGGTGACATCGTGGGATGCTCCGATGGTGGTCTGGCGAAGCGATATGACGGCAGGGGAGAAACCCTAGCGTTGAGCGATGGGTTTTGATAGTCCAGAAATCTCAACGGAAGAAGAAGGTGATTAGGGGAGGGAGGAATAATTAGTGTTAATTAATTATTTAATAATATTAAAATTGTAATCGATGTTTCAAAAATACATAACTTTCTCATACGAGGACCAAATCGCGCGAAACTGGATACGTTACGATCGTGGAGACGAGAGCTTCACAACGAAACTGACCGGGATAGAACTGGAACAAAATGGAATTTCAGGTAATTTCGAATTCGAACAGAACGGAAATTCAGATAAAACTGACGAATTGGATCCTTATGTGATAATTCCTCACTAAAATTATTTCTGTACAGTTATTTATTTTATAACTGCATGTACGAACTTCTCCCCATCGTCCACAGACCATGGACGACTTGTTTGATTGTATTCTGTATGAAAATTGATTGTGATTTGAAATGGACGGTATAAAATATTCATGTTGAATAAAAATATTTGAACAATAAAAATATCATTTTTGTTGTATAAATGAATTGAATAAAATATTCATGTGTTGAATAAAAATATTTAAACAATAAAAATATCATTTTTATTGTATAAATGAATTGAGTAAAATATTCATGTGTTGAATAAAAATATTTGAACAATAGAAAAATCATTTTTATTCTATAAATAAATTGAATAAAATATTCATGTGTTGAATAAAATATTTGAACAATAAAAATATCATTTTTATTGTATAAATGAATTGAATAAAATATTCATGTGTTGAAATAAATTATTTATCATTAAAAATATAATTTTTAATGTGTATATGAATAAATAAATGTTCATTTACAAATCGGACGATTTGTGTATGTACACCCATTTGACTGATATTGATTGGGACAATAAATTTTACACAACGCCCAACTGCACAAATAATAATCAGTGTTTGTTGATTGAAACCCCACACGGGTATTGGGATGATTTTTGACGTACATTAATCCCAATTGTTTAGTTTTATGTCGAACGATTGGTTGAAAGCCAGCTGTAAGCGATAATTATTTATACTTAATGCTCGTACAGTGTAGAATGCAATCTAGGTGATAGTTGATTGTTTATCGTTGTTGTTCTATACATGTGTTGTTCGAAATCCATATAAATAACATTATATGGTAATTGACAGCGTCTGGTTCCAGTTCAGAAAGAATGAATATTTTAAAATAATGAATATTTTAAAATAATATTCAATAAAAGATCAAAATATGATTTTGATGTCCGATTTGGGATGGACACGAAAATATTTAAATATATAAAGCCGTGTTGATTAGATGTGCGCCATTTTGACAAGAACGATATTTATATGGATTTTATTCATTTTTATAATGAATATTGAAAAGGAAGTGATTTCAAAATCTAATGTTTTGAAAATATTATCATTTATATATTAATGATATGGAATATATTCAATTTTGATTTGAAATTGAATATGAAGTAGAAATCGCTTTGAAAACGAATTTAAAACGATTTATAAAATACATTTTAAATGGAAATCGACGAAATATAATATATATATATATATATATATTATATATCTAATGGCCTGAATAGAACACGCCGCCCCGCGATAGTTCGCAAATTTCGACCATTGACTTTGAATGGACATTATGGGAGATCCGACCGTCGGATTCTCCTAAAACCGAAATTGTTAGGTTCGTATCTAAAAGATCTTTCCAATGAATATTAGAGATTTGAAATCTAACGGTTGGATTTTGAATTATGTCCAAATCAAATTTGGAAAAGGTCGTTGTAAGTGCAGTTCGATGGCCGTTTATGGAAATCGACTGTATGGGCCTTGATAAAATCATTAAAAATATCAATAATTTCTGTAAAATCATAATAAATGATTTGGAAAGAATTGGGATGAATAATCCCATATTTGAAAAGATAAAAATATATTTTTATTGAAATGAACTAGTTATTAACTAATTATAATCCAATATTTTTAAATAAATAAATTGGATTTGAAATGGTTTTAAAAATAACCAAAATTTCCAATACCTGAATTGGAATGGATTTGAATCGAAATTATCTTCGGAATATTTTGATAGTGGATTCCGTGATTATACGGATATTGCAGATTAATTTGGAAGATATATATATATCGTTATTCCCAATACGATATTTGTTGATTTCAGAATTTGATATTGAATATAAGTCGATATAATTTCTATTCAGAGCCATGTATTTAATATTGAATTGGATTTTGGGTTTGTCGTGAACTGTGTAAACCCAGTTGAGATAAGATATAAAACTTTTTATTAAGAATTAATGAAGTTTACCAATTAATTAATATTTAATTGGAATTAAATTGAAATTGGTTTTTGGGTTTATCGTGAACGGTGTTTTAAATAACACTTGTTCTTTAACCCGATTAACAATGGAATGAGATTTTGGCTTCGTCATGAATGATATCTTTAATAATACTGCTCTTAAACCCAATGGAGTTAAGAAAATTAGAACTAACTAGAGACTAGCTAAGTTAAATGGTTTCCTGGGTATTGATCTGATGTTGGTTTCGGCCTTTGGGATTAATACTTAGGGAATTGTTCTCTTACTAATTTACTTTTAGAGACTGATGGGATGGGGTCTTCATTAACACTGTTCTTGAACCCCCATGTGAAGAGAATAAATCTTTTAATTAAGATTGTTAGAGTTTCCAATTATATTTTATAATTGGAATAAAATGGAATGTGAATTGGGTTTATCGTGAACTGTATTTTCAAGGACATTCGTTCTTTAACCCGGTTTACAGTGAAATGAGATTTGGAATTTATAAATCTTTTTTATTAAAGATTCTACGGGAATTTTCCAAAGTAAAGTTTTCCAATTTAATATAGTAAATTGGACTTGAAGGGAATTCAATTGATAATAATCGAAGTGAACTTTTGTGGAGGAAGACTGTTAATATATATGGAATTTAAAAAGGCTTTGCCGTTATTCCATTTATATTATTAGTCGGATACGGAAATTGATATCGATTATATATTGATTTGTTTTTCCGTGAAGATTCCATAATTAATGGAAGGTGATTTTGGGTTTATCGTGAGCTGTGTTTTAAATGACATTAGTTCTTTGACCCAGTTAAAGATAAGATTAATTTCTTAACTTTGACAAAACAATAAGAAATGATTTTTGGAGATTAAAACTGAATTAGAGTTTTAATGAATCTTTAATTAGATAGGAATGTGAATGGGATGATTAAAATTATTGAATTCATGAAATGATCGAAAATGGAGTACCACCAGTTTTACTCCAAGCGACAGTTAAATCTTTAATTAGATTTGAACGTGAAATGGTAATTGAATTTACCTATAACACTGTGGTGTTAGATATAGAGTTCTACCAGTTTTTCTCCATGGGATGAATAGGTTAGGATTGGGAAATAAAACAAATGATTACTTCGGTAAGGTTAGCTAATCCCGACTAATTTGGATAAACCTTATTTGGTTTGAATTGATATCCAAAAGAAGATTAAAGAATAAATTTAAAGAATTTATCTTCGATTAAATTAATGGGAACCTTTCCCAAAGGATAAGAATATTTAAATAAAAGAATACTCAGAATTGGAATGAGGCGTATGTTGTGTTTTTATAGCACTTGTTTATTATGTACGCGAGTTATTCAGAAAGACTGAGTTTATCCCATTTTGAATAATTGAATCGACGATGAGTCGATGATGAAGACGGTGGTTGAAGACCGGAGGTCTTCACATCGTTTGGATGATTACTGATGTCTTGATTGGGTTGTACAACCAAGATAAGGTAATAAGTGGTAATCATCCAGACGTACTTGGAGATCGACTGGATATGCGAGGGCCTCTCTCCTGTATTGGACATATGGGACGAGGAATAAGGTGCCTCCGGTTTCGTTCAAATCTAGAACGAACTTGTAAATGGATGTATGTCTGACATCGGATTTCATTCTATGTGATTGATAGAAATCAGTTGCATAGTGTGAATTACCTGTGTGGCATGCTGAGATGCAAATGATCAAGGTTTCTGTTGAAAAGAAGAGTCTTATGGTTGATGATCAAAGCACGGCTTTAATATAGCATAGCTTTGTGTAGCGTTAATTCGCGAGCCTCACATCCTGGTGTGAACCAGAAACGGGAGAGGACCTCAGGGAGAACATGCATTTTCTTCTAGCTAGGAGTGGTGTCTGGGCTTTGCACGCCCAGATGTTTTACTTATGTGGATGATGGATAGCTAGGCGCCTCGGATATATCGGCACTGCAGGGCCGATGGATGGTATGGTCTTTATACGGACCATATTGACGCCCCCATAGGGCGGGGAAACGCATTGTTCAGGCATTTTAATCCACTTCGTGTGGACCATCCCTGACGATCCAAGGGTCACTCGAGCTCTGATCCTGAGGGGCGGTCTAGAGCGTCTCGAAGCGGTAAGGACGATCTCTTACCTTGGTTCATGACGGAAATCCAATTTCCAAATACGATTTCGTGCGATTTTGATTGTAGAGCCTAGTATTGGCGATATGATATATGGTATCCATGCCGTCTAGGATTGATACATTTATATTTGAAGTTGTTTTATACACTATGCACGTATAATAGTATCAAATGATTTGTTTTAACGTACCAAGCATGTTTGTCTATTATAAGGGAAAACCCAATCCTCCAGCTTGCGTTGCATTGTGTGATAGGACCTGGGTCTTATAATAGCTTCATTTTTCCAAAAAAAACATTGCGCTAATTTGTTATATGCATAGGTATTCTTGGGAGGAAACTCGTTCCGTGTTATACGGCGTAGTCCCTTGATATATCTAATTTTAAAGTAAAGTTTTAAATAACTCTTTTAGTTCTCACACCAGTCACATGACTGACCTGGAGTTTATTTTTTTAACCTAAACTCTGGGTGCCCCTATTTTCCACATGGGCAGCTAGTAGTTTTGGTTTTGTAGATTCATATTCACAGGATCCTGGTTTATAGCTGGAATGATATTCGTAAAGCTCTGTATCCGTATATTTGTTTCAGTTGTGTTATGTATTATTTTTCCGCTGCATTGTAATTTAAATCTCTGATAATTCTCTGATGCATAATATTATTCATACTTTGTATATTCTTGTACTTTGATGTAAATTATTGTAATAAGCAATTAAACGTTCTTCCGTTTGCATCTGATTTGTCATTTTCTCAATTCAATCCGGGCTTTCCTTCACGGGGAAGTTCAGGTCGCTTCATTTGGTATCAGAGCTTTGGTTTACAGAGCTCGAGAACAAGACACATTAGAACCAAATGAAAGAAAACATCAGAGATTGGATTAGTAATATCCAATGAGAATGACTCATTAGAGATAGGATCGGTAGTATCCTAGAACGAGCGTGAAGAGTGACATTTTTTTAAAATAAAAATGAAAACAAATTTTGTTTTGAAAATTTAAACCTGATAATATGTATTTGAATAATTTATTTTAAATTTATTTGGGCTATCAGGTATATAGAGATTTTAATATAGTCTGATCCACGTGTATTTGAAGTCTCAAATATACTGGATGGATACAAAATCACACTCTACTCCCCTAGGGATAATTCGGGTGATGCCCGGGCATCATCAATATTTATGATCGAGTTTCAAAAGTGGGATTTCTATATATTTCCAACTGATTGGTATGAGAACTAAAACTAGATAGGGTTTATTGTTGTGACTTGGCATCAAAAATGGATTTTTATGTATATAAAAGTTATGTGTTTGAAATGATAATCAACTAATTGATTACGGATTGTGTTGTTTGATTATTGGTTTGATTAATTAAAATTTTGAAACATTAAGCCAAATTGAATCAAATATTGAACTGACTTGAAATTTGTTTGAGATTGCATGCATATACATGTATATACATTGAACAGGTCATAGTAGAGAAGCTAAGCAAAGGAATAAAATTGTATGCCGGACAAATAAGTACATGTTTATTGGGTTTGGATGATTTTATGTGTCGATTGGCTAGCTGTTTGGCTTTTTCTTTTTCTTTTTGAGTTGAGAGGGCATGCGTGGCGGTTTGGGGATTTTCCCGGTGTTCCCCATATAAAGGAGGTTATGGCGAATTTTTTCGAAAATTTAGGGTGTTATCCAAAATTTTTGAAGAATTTGAAAATTTTAATAACTGAAAAGTTGAAGAATGAAAGCCAGAATGAAAGTTGAGTTGATTAGTAAAACAACTTTCAGCTTCGTTCCTTTTTTAGGACGAAAAGATTTTTATGTAGGGAGATTGTAACAACCCAGCAAATCAGAACCAATTTAAATTTTTTATTTTGGCAATTTTAATGAATTTTGAATATTTAAAATGATTTATTTTAAGTAATAACAATTAGATAGAATTAGAACGTATATATTTATATAAATCGAAGTTAGAATATAAATATTTATTTTAATTATAAAACGAATTGGAAATGGCGTGGTAGTTTGAAATTTCGATTTCAAATTTCAAATGAATGTACAGGATTCAAAATAAACCGTATTTTAGCGAAACCAAAAATATTTGAATCTATTTGAAAATATCTTTCCATGAATCTGAAAAATCGAAATTTCATAGTGGGAATAAAAAGTTATGTCCAGTTGAAAATTCAGAATAGTCACTATGAAAAATATAGCCCTTAAAAGAGGCGACTTTGCAAACGACCTCCATTTTTGACGAAACCACTTTTGTTGGATTTGGAATGTCAAATTATAGCTGGATTCCAATTTTCATAATTTTTGGAATTAATATGTGAGCGTGGCAAAAGAAAACGTGTTTTGTCAGTTTCAGTCAATTTGGATCAACCAAAAAATGGCCATTTTTCAAACGGTCTTCAAATTTGACGAAATTAGTTTTATTAGGACCGTATCATCAAAACAAAGCTAGATTTATTTTTCAGGAATTTTTAGGGTCCGAATGTGGCCCCGGTAAATTTAAAATGTGCGTTTGAATTTAAATTATAATGATTTATATTTTAAATTTAGCGGAAACTGATCGAAGCAGTCGAATTGGCTTTCGAGACATATCCCATTGTGTTTGGAATGGAGGTAATTAGCTAGGAACGACAATAGGTGGAATTCGTTTGGAGTTCGAATGTAAATTCTAGATTTTTGGGAATTAAATAATAATAATATATATATATATATATATATATATATATATATATATATATATATATATATATATATTCCAAAGTTCCAAACCCTAACTCTTTTCTCAGACCCGCCGCTTTCTCTCAAATGAACGACGATAATCATTTAATCTTTCTTCCCAAAATTTCTTCCAATCCAGGCCAAATTAATTCGAATTTATAAAACAAAAGCAGAAGAGCTACATGAGATCTTCAAGCTGATCTAATTTGGGATGTTATCGTTGAGAGTATAGCTCGAATTTTATCCCCAAACCTCCGTTGTTCGTCATCGGTTTCCATAGTAGGGGGGCTCGAGTTTCGACGCAAGTCTGGAGGAGGAAGTTGGCGTCAAGGGCGACGTCGTGGGATGCTCCGATGGTGGTCTGGCAAAGCGATATGACGACGGGAGAGAAACCCTAGCGTTGAGCGATGGGTTTTAACAATCCAGAAATCTCAACGGAAGAAGAAGGTAATTAGGGAAGGGAGGAATAATTAGTGTTAATTAATTATTTAATAATATTAAAACTGTAATCGATGTTTTAAAAATACATGACTTTCTCATACGAGGACCAAATCACGCGAAACTTGATCCATTGTGATCGTGGAGACGAGAGCTTCACAACAAAACTGATCGGGACAGAAATGGAGCATATTAGAATTTCAGGCAATTTCGAATCAGAACAGAATAAAAATTCAAATAAAACTGAAGGAGTGGATCCCAATGTGAGAATTTCAAACTAAAATTATTTCTGTACAGTTATTTATTTTATAATTGCATATATGAACTTCTCCCCATTGTCCACAGACCATGGACGACTTGTTTGATTATATTCTATGTGAAAATTGATTGTGATGTGAAATGGACAGTATAAAATATTCATGTGTTGAATAAAAATATTTGAATAATAAAAATATCATTTTTATTGTATAAATGAATTGAATAAAATATTCATGTGTTGAATAAAAATATTTGAACAATAAAAATATCATTTTTATTATATAAATGAATTGAATAAAATATTCATGTGTTGAATAAAAATATTTGAACAATAAAAATATCATTTTTATTGTATAAATAAATTGAATAAAATATTCCTGTGTTGAAATAAATTATTTATCATTAAAAATATATTTTTTAACGTGTATATGAATATATAAATATTCGTTTACAAATCGGACGATTTTTTTATGTACACCCATTTGACTGATATTGATTGGGACGATAAATTTTACACATCGCCCAACTACACAAATAATAATCAGTGTTTATTGATTGAAACCCCACACGGTTATTGGGATGATATCTGACGTACACTAATCCCAATTGTTTAGTTGTATGTCGATCGATTGGTTGACAGACTGTTGTTAGCGTTAATTATTTATACTTAATGCATGTATAGTGTAGAATGCACTCTGGGCGATGGCTGATTGTTTATCGTTGTTGTTTTATACATGTGTTGTATGAAATCCATATAAATAACATTATATGGTAATTGACTGTGTCTGATTCCATTTCAGAAAGAATGAATATTTTAAAATAACGAATATTTTAAAATAATGAATATTTTAAAATAATATTCAGTAAAAGATCAAAATATGATTTTGATGTCCGATTTGGGATGGACACAAAAATACTTAAATATATAAAGCCGTGTTGACTAGATATGCGCCATTTTGACGCGAATAATATTTATATCGATTTTATTCATTTTTATAATGAATATCGAAAAGGAATTGATTTCAAAATCTAATGTTTGGAAAATATTTTCATTTATATATTAATGATATGGAATATTCAATTTTGATTTGAAATTGAATATGAAGTTGAAATCGTTTTGAAAACGAATTTAAAACGGTTTATAAAATACGTTTTAAATGGAAATCGATGAAATATTATATATATATATATGTATATATATTATATATTTAATGGCCTGAATAGAACGCGCCGCACCGCGGCAGTTCGCAAATTTCGACCATTGACTTCGAATGGACAGTACGGGAGATCCAACCGTCAGATTCTCTTAAAACCGGAACTGTTGGGTTCGCATCGAAAAGAGATTTCCAACGAATATTAGAGATTTGAAATCGAATGGTGGATTTGGAATTATGTCCAAATCAAATTTTGAAAAGGTCGTTGTAAGTGCTGTTCGATGGTCGTTTATGGAAATTGATTGTACGGGCCTTGATAAAATTATTAAAAATATCAATAATTTGCGTAAAATCATAATAAAATATTTGGAAAGAATTAGGATGAAAATTCCCATATTCGAAAAGATAAAAATATATTTTTATTGAAATGAACTAGTTATTAATTAGAATTATTATCCAATATTTTTAAATAAATAAATTGGATTTGAAATGGTTTTAAAAATAACCAAAATTTACAATATCTGAATTGGAATCAATTTGAATCGAAATTATCTTCGGAATATTTCAATATTGGATTCCGTGATTATAAGGATATTGTGGAGGAATTTGGAAGATATATATATCATTATTCCCAATACGATATTTGTTGATTTCATAATTTGATATTGAATATAAGCCGATATAATTTCAATACAGAGCCTTGTATTTAATATTGAATTGGATGTTGGGTTTGTCATGAATTGTGTTTTAAATGACACTGTTCTTAACCTAGTTGAGAAAAGATTTATATCTTTTTATTATGATTTAATGAAGTTTACCAATTAATTAACATTTAATTGGAATTAAATTGAAATTGATTTTTGGGTTTATCGTGAATGGTGTTTTAAATACACTTGTTATTTAACCCGATTATCAATGGAATGAGAATTTGGGTTTGTCGTGAATGATATCTTTAATAATACCGCTCTTAAACCCAATGGAGTTAAGAAAATTAGAACTAACTGGAGATTAGCTAAGTTGAATGGTTTCCTGGGTATTGATCTGATGTTGGTTTCGGCCTTCAGGATTAATACTAAGGGAATTGTTCTCTTACTAATTTACGGTTAGAGAGTGATGGGATGGGGTCTTCAGTAACACTGTTCTTGAACCCCATGTGAAGAGAATAAATCTTTTTATTAAGATTGTTTGAGTTTCCAATTATATTTAATAATTGGAATAAAATGGAATGTGAATTGGGTTTGTCGTGAACTGTGTTTTCAAGGACATTCGTTCTTTAACCCGATTTACAGAGAAATGGGATTTGGAATTTATAAATCTTTTTATTATAGATTTTACGGAAAATTTCCAAAGTAAAGTTTTCCAATTTAATATATTAAATTGGAATTGATTGGAATTCGATTGATAATAATCGAAGTGAAATTTTGTGCAGGAAGACTGTTAATACATATGGAATTTAAAAAGGCTTTGCCATTATTCCATTTATATTATTAGTCGGATACGGAAATTGATATCGATTATATATTGAATTTTTTTTTCCGTGAAGATTCCATAATTAATGGAAGGTGATTTTGGGTTTGTCGTGAGCTGTGTTTTAAATGACATTAGTTCTTTAACCCAGTTAAAGATAAGATTAATTTCTTAACTTTGAAAAAACATTAAGAAATGATTTTTGGAGATTAAAACTGAATTAGAGTTTTAATGAATCTTTAATTAGATTGTAATGTGAATGAGATGATTAAAATTATTGAATTCACGAAATGATCGAAAATGGAGTACCACCAGTTTTACTCCAAGCGATAGTTAAATCTTTAATTAGATTTGAACATGAAATGGTAATTGAATTTACAGATAACACTGTGGTGTTAGATATAGAGTACTACTAGTTTTGCTTCATGGGATGAATAGGTTGAGATTGGGAAATAAAACAAATGATTACTTCGGCAAGGTTCGCTAATCCCGACTAGTTTGGATAAACCTTAATTTGGTTTGAATTGATATCCAAGGGAAGATTAAAAATAAATTTAAAGAATTTATCTTTGATAAAATTAATGGGAACTTTTCCCAAAGGATAAAAATATTTAAATAAAAGAACATTCAAAATTGAATGAGGCATATGTTGTGTTTTTATAGCTCTTGTTTATTATGTACGTGAGTTATTCATAAAGACAGAGTTTATCCCATTCTGAATAACTGAATCGACGATGAAGACGGTGGTTGAAGACCGGAGTTTTGCACATCGTTTGGATGATTACTGAGGTCTTGATTGGGATGTACACCCAAGATAAGGTAATAAGTGGTGATCGTCCAGACGTACTTGGAGATCGACCGGATATGCGAGGGCCTCTCTTCTGTATTGGACATATGGGACGAGGAATAAGGTGCCTTCGGTTTCATTCAGACCCAAAATGAACTTGTAAATGGATGTTTGTCTAACATCGGATTTCATTCTATGTGATTGATAGACATCGGTTGCATAACTGAATTGCCTGTGTGGTATGATGAGATGCAAATGATCAAGGCTTCTGTTGAAAAGCAGAGTCTTGTGGTTGATGATCAAAGCATGGGCGATTATAACGTGCGATTATAACGCGGGAAAAATTAGGTATAATTTAATTGAGTAAATTTTGGGCATAGCATGGGAATGTGGCATAAACTTGTATTGGCTAGACTTGTGGAAAAATTTGAAACATAGATTTGGACACATAAGACAAATATGTAAAATTAGCTAAAGATGAATGTGCCTAACCTGAGGTTAGATTAGGTTGCGGTGTAAGACTGCCGGAACCGCCCGACACTTCCAGCAAACGTAACAACATAGATCTAATGTGAGAGGTTAGCACATTAAGCCCAAAACCCGAGGTTAGAATGAGTTTGTGGTTGAAGTCTGCCCGGAACCGCCCGACACATCCAACAACCGCAAACAACAGAACTAATGTGAGAGGTTGAGGCATTAATGAATGAATTAATGCTAATAAACGGACATGTTAAGAACGGTAGGGTTAAGTTAACACATGAAGGCAACACTTAACCAATATAACATGATGTGTGGTAGGGTTAAGTAACACAAGAGGGCAACACTTAACCAATATAACATGATGTGTGATAGGGTTAAGTAACACAAGAAGGCAACACTTAACCAATGTAACATGACAAGTGGTAGGGTTAAGTTAACACCTAACCAATGAACGAGTGAGGTTAAGTTAATGGGAAACACTAAACCAATATAACATGATGAATGAATGGGGTTAAGCTAAGGGGATACACTTAACCAATATAATATGACGAATGAACATGGTTAAGTTAATAGAAAACACTTAACCAATTACAACATAATGAATGAGAAGGGTTAAGTTAATAAGAAACACTTAACCAACATGACATGATGTATGGATGGGTTAAGTTAACTTGAATGGATGGATAACACTTGGCCAATTTGGGGGGTATACGAATTGACCCTAGGAAACCCTAGTAATGGGGACCCATTTCAACAGTAACCCACATGGATGTATCATGGTACCCTGAGCTATGCATGGTGGGGCACGATTACTGGGCTGATTATGTGCGGTCAAAATAGCGACAGGGGGTGCAGCAGTGTAGTTCCGACGAAGTATGGGCATGCACGTGATCCGAAGTGGAAAAGCAGGCACTGGGCATCAGTAGTATACACGGTGCGTCTAGAATTTGTGTCGGGTTGCTATCATAGGGATTGATACACCTTATGGTGGGACCAGCACAGGGTATCTGCATGCAAGAGAGGATCGATTGACACAGACACAAGGAAATTTAATACAAGTAGGGAGCCGATCGATAGTGTAGTAAGGGTACATCTAACATCTTCATGGCAATTAGGCTGGTTGAGGTACGATCCTCATACTAGATGTACACCTGAAGGCTACCACAATTGCGAGGTTGGGATCACCTTATTTTATAACACACTATACTAGTTGGGACACTAGTAGAGAATATGAATCGGTCTATAAAAGACACTAGTTAGGATGTTAGTTGGGTGGTGCAGAGAAAATAGGAAATCAGAGAAAGAACCAAAGCGCATTCAGTGTATCTTACCTTGTCATATCTAATGATCAGCATTTGTTGTCTTGCTATGCTTATTATCATGGTTATGGTCTGGTATCCAGTTTATTCATGTCATGATCCTTTTACCAGTTTACATGCTGAATAATCACTGGACTTACCAGGCTTTATGTCTGACTCTATTTTGTTTCGCTCTCTTTTCTTCCGTTCCTCCCCCCAGGTTCACTGGGAGGGAATATTACCACTTAGCTCAGTTTTCTTTCCAAGCTCGAAGATAGACGATGTATTGCTTTATACTCTCTTTTCCACTGCTATGGCTGGCTCATGCTTTATTGGGGAATATCATTGTCATTTCATGCTTCTTTATTTTGTTAAACAAGAAAGATGCTTTGTTGTAATGGGTATTGGTATTTTGGTGCTGGAAAACAATCTTTGTACAAGCTGTTTTACCAAGCTGCTGTTTTATCAATAATGTAAAGTTTTATTTATTTTCCGTAGTTTAAATTTTGTCTGTTTTGTAATTTATTTGTTTTATACACTTTTGACGCTCAACTGAAGTTAAATTCATTCCCTTTGTGAGTGACCTTAACGGAGGTGGGGTGTTACACGTGGTATCAGAGCTAAAGGTTAACCATAACAGATAAAAGATTTTTCAAAAGCATAATTTAAAAGGGGTGTTTTCTAAAATATGTTTTAAAGAAGCGTTTTTCAAGAGAAAAGTTTTTTTAAAAAAAAAAAGGCATATTCCCCAAAGCCATATGCACTATCTTTCGATTCTGTATTTGAATCTCTTCTTCCTTTCGTTTCGCCATAGTTTCGTAGGCATACGGCACATGTCGAGGGCGAAGTAGTGCCCAACCTCCATCTATAGCCGCAGTAGTTTCACCTGCGGCTAATTTTCTTTTAAGTCTTGTAGATTGTCGTGCGATGGAGGTAGTTTCGAGAAACTAGTCAACAAGCTACACAAGGATAGTAAGGATGAGAATAAGGGAGTTTGGGCTAAGGAGCACAAGCCCAAGGATAAGAAGCTTGTTGGTATGGCTTAATCCACGCGGAAGGACAAAGGTGAAAAGGAGGGGGCCAAATTGGAAGAATCACAAAAAGGGATTGGAATATAAGAAGGGTGGAAGAAATAATAGATACTGCGGCAAAAGGAAGTGTCTTTTCTGTGGTATAGCGGGTCATTTAATTGTAGGAAGAATAAGACAGGTGGTTGTTTTCAGTATGGTGAAGCAGGGCATCTTATCAAGGATTGTCTGAGGACAAGGACAAGGGGAAAAAGACATAATCTTCTAGAGGGAAATTGTATGCTCTCACTGCTAGTGTACCTAAGAGAGGTAGGAAAGTTTCTGTTGAAAGTTTAGATTTTCTTTTCAATCATCCCGTTAGAACTTTATTTGATTATGGCGCTTCACGTTCTTTCCTATCTACTTCCATAGTTGAGTCTCTGCACCTTAGTACTTGTATAGTAGAAGATCCCATTATTGTCCCAAATCCAATTGGTGGTTCAACTCATTTATCTAAGATTTGTTTGGATTTGGGAATATCTATACTAAGCGTTGAGTTTAGATGTAATGCTTAGGTTTTTGGTTTCATGGGCCATGGGTTGGTTCTAGGGGTAGATTGGTTATCTAGTAATGGTGCCATTCTCAATTGTGAACGAAGGGTAGTTAGACTTTTGGCTCGCCTCGGTAATACCCTCGAAATCTCATGTAACCCCAAGGGTTCTGTCATGCTTAGTTACCTAGAATCTCTTGATACATCTGTTGATAATTTGCAATATGTTTAAATAGTCAATGAGTATCCCGTTGTCTTTGATGAAGTGAAGGGTTTACCTCCAAACCATGAAACAGATTTCCGCATATACTTGATTGATAACGCCAACCCAGCTGCATTACTCATACGATACATGACTCCTAGGGAGAGGAAGGAGCTCAGCAAGCAAGTTAAAGAGTTGCTTGAGAAGGGGTTTATTTGGCGAAGTATTTTTGAATGGGGTGCTACAGTAGTGTTTGTAACTAAGGCGGATGGTCCACTTTTCTTATGCGTGGATTATAGAGAATTAAACAAGTTGGCTAAAGAAAAATAGGCACCCACTTCCAAGAATAGATGATTTGTTTGACCAGCTTGTAGGTGCGTCTGTTTTCTCCCAACTAGATTTGGCTACAGGGTTTCATCAGCTAAGAGAAGCTGAGGACAGTATAGACAAGACTGCTTTTAGGACCCCTGACGGTTTCTTTGAGTAGCTCGTCATGCCTTTCGGTTTGACGAATGCACCCGCTTATTTTGTTGACTTGATGAGTAGGGTGTTTAGGGAGTTCCTTAATAAGTTTGTAGTATTTTTCGTGGACGATATCTGGGTTTTCTCAAAGAACGAGGGAGAACATGCTTTGCATTTAAGAGAAGTCATGGATACACTTCGAGCACATTAACTTAAGGCGTAGTTCTCTAAAATGTCATTTTTGGAGGAAAGAAGTGAGGTTCTTAGGACACATGGTCTCTAAGGAAGGGATAGCAGTGGATCCTGCAAAGGTGGTGGCAATCCAAGGTTGGGGGTTCCTAAGAAAGCAATGGAAGTAAGAAGTTTTCTAGGACTAGCGGGCTAATATAGGAACTTCAGTAAGGACATTGCGAAGGTATTAGCCCCAGTTACTGGATTAATGAAGAAGAATCTAACCTTTTCTCGGGATATTGATTGTGATGTCGCTTTCCAACGATCAAAGAAGGCTCTTACAACGGCTCCAGTTTTGACTTTTACCTTACGGTAGTAAAAGATTTATGGTATACACAGATGCATGCGGCACGGGACTAGGCGCCATTTTGATGTAAGAAGGAAGATTAAGGTCGTGGAAGATGCCTTAAGAAGAAAAAAAAAGTTGACTTCAAGTCCTCTTTATGTGAGAAGGAAAAGTTCATAATACATATCAACCTTTGATGTTAAAACCTTTGGTTAAGTTAGTAGTTGGCATCTCTAGGAGTAAGACCTACGCTTTTGGATCAAATAGGGACTTCATAAAGAAAAGACTCTCAGATAGTTGACGCAATAGATAAGTTAAGTAGAGAAGAGACCTCTAATCACCCTAAAAAATACATTGGTAACATGGTTAACATCTGTTTATTTTCAAGAGATAGTTCTTCTACATGGAATACCCTTTAGTGAATTTTGGAAGAAGCCATGAATATGCAGTTATGTTTGAGCACCGCTTATCATCCTCTGCTTGAAAGGGTGAATAGGATTTTGGAAGACCTTTTAAGGAAATGTTAGCATAACACATCAGGAGTTGTAGTGCCGAGTATACTAGAAGAAGAAGAAGAAGATGTGGAACGAGAGGCAACAGTAAAATGAGTTCCAACTCATATTCTGGAAACAGAAATTAAGAAGCTACGCAATCGTGAAGTTAAGACTATCAGATCACTATGGAGTGAAGCCCAGTAAGATGCGACTTAGAAGCTAAAGACTAGATACGCGCATCATACCCTTTTTGAGGGTATATCCTTGATCTCTCTTTTTCTGTAAAGTTTATTTGCATGCTAGTCTTTATCTTTTAAGTATATCCTCTCGGTCCTATCCTCAATCTTTAGGTAGAAGCCAATGGATGTAAACATGTGTTTGAGACATGTTATGATTGATGGTTGCAAGTGGTTGCTAGTGGTTTCTCGTGGATGCATATACACACACACACTAGGTACTAGATCGGCTCAGTCACTTTCATATTGCATATGCATATATGTATATATGTTTGGATTGAAACTTGATGTGTTATCATGTGGACGTTTCATTTGTACGAATGATTGTGCACTCATGTAGAAGTTGCAAAATACAATTAGGAATAATTGCATACATGATGGACTCATAACACTGACATGATTCGCATCAAGGAGGTCAACTGTATCAGTAGACCGCCTGATTTTGCATTAGATATGGACATATACACACACTATGCATATGATCATGAAAGCATTAGAAAATCTTTTTAAGCACAATGGATGCCTGTGGTTGATGGTTGAGTAGATGGATGTTGGATGTTAGGATACATTCTTCTTAATTTAGAGATTTCGGGGACGAAATCCTTTAAGGAGGGGAGAATGTAACACCCCGTATTTTATGTGTATAT
This sequence comes from Allium sativum, assembly GCA_030737875.1. Classification (NCBI taxonomy): domain Eukaryota; kingdom Viridiplantae; phylum Streptophyta; class Magnoliopsida; order Asparagales; family Amaryllidaceae; genus Allium; species Allium sativum. The sequence continues at coordinate 539,985,248 of CM060926.1, forward strand.
TAAAATAAAAAATTTAAGAACACTTGTTTTAAAAGAAGAATTAGGGGAAACGGGTTGCGCCATTGCGTTCGTCTCGGAATTCTTCTTGAGATAGAGTCCGAGTTTGTGTAAATCAGACTCCGTATGAAGAAGTTATGGAGTTCAGAAGATTTCAAGAATAAACAGAAAATAATAATTAAATAATAAATCCAGTTCAAATTTCAAAATTTGGACAGAACAGGCTAAGCAATAAAATTCCCACTCAGGGTGTCGACCCCCCTATGGGGAGTCGACATAGTTGTCGACCCCCCGTACGGAGTCGACCCCTTTGAGATCTGCTTCCTGTGACAAATTTCTGTAGTCCTAAGCTGATGTGGACTTCTCTGATTGGCCAATGACTGATTTCTGAGGTGTTAGGGCTTATGTGTCGTGCTATTATTGGCTGGATGACACATATCTTTGGTTTGATGGCTCTGATTTCTCCTAGACTAATCCAAAGGCTAGAATTAATCCTAGACATCTATATATACGTAGCCAAACCTAGACCCTAACCTCATAACCCTAAGACTATGGTGTCGTCATGTTGTTTGTCTACAAGCTAGCCTAGCCTCCTTCATCTTCTTCTAACTAGAAAAATAAATCCAACCCAGTAATCGATTAGAAGAACTTCAAATCAAACGTCTACATCAAAGGATAGCTTTTCAAATTCAGAAATCAGATCCCAGAATACAAGATCCGTCCTTTTTCTGTAAGTTCAGTTATTATTTCGATATAAACATCTAATATAAATCATGACTGTAATAATTGGATCTAGAACGATGCCTAATTCTGATTCGTGCCTATCCTTTTGTCAAATCTAAATTGCTTATGCTTATGAGACTATTGTGATTGATGTAATGGCACCTATCATGCCTAGGAAACTTTGGACTGACATAATAGAACCTATCATGCCTATGAAACTACTGGACTGACATAATAGAACCTATCATGCCTATGAGACTGTTGAACTGACATAATAGAACCTATCATGCCTATGAGACTGTTGTGACTAACATAATAAAACCTATCATGCCTATGAGACTGTTGGATTGACATAATGGAACCTATCATGCCTAGGAGATTGTAGTGATTTATATGATGGAACCTATCATGTTATACATCCTATGCCTATGGGACTATTGTGATTGATATAGTGGAACTTATCATGTTGTACATAAAAATTAGTGATTCTCTTAAGTCCAATTCTATCTAATCTTTATACCTATGGTGTATATTGCTTAGCTTGTTTACACATATTATTAATGTACAACATTGAAACATGATTCTTGAATTGGGTACATCTTTACATGCCTATTTTTCCTGATGTCAATTCTTATGCTCCTTCTCTATTTTTCCCCTTTTACTTGCTTTTGTGAATACTAAGTTCATTCGAAACTTAGATTGAATCTCGTTGTACGTGCAATTATAGTGCGGGGAAAATTGGGTATAATATAATTGAGTAAATTTTGGGCATAGAATGTGAATGTGGCATAAGCATGTATTGGCTAGACTTGCGGAAAAATTTGACACATAGATTTGGATACATATGACAAATATGTAAAATTAGCTAAAGATGAATGTGCCTAACCCGAGGTTAGATTGAGTTGCGGTGTAAGACTGCCCGAAAGCGCCCGGCACTTCCAGCGAACGCAACAATATAGATCTAATGTGAAAGGTTAGCACATTAAGCCCAAAACCCGAGGTTAGAATGAGTTTGCGGTAGAAGTCTGCCCGGAACCGCCCGACACATCCAGCAACCGCAAGCAACAGTTCTAATGTGAGAGGCTGAGGCATTAATGAATGAATTAATGCTAATAAACGGACATGCTAAGAATGGTAGGGTTAAGTTAACATAAGAAGGCAACACTTTACCAATATAACATGATGTGTGTTAGGGTTAAGTAACACAAAAGGGCAACACGTAACCAATATAACATGATGTGTGATAGGGTTAAATAACACAAGAAGGAAACACTTAACCAATGTAACATGACAAGTGGTAGGGTTAAGTTAACACTTAACCAATGAACAAGTGGGGTTAAGTAAATGGGAAATACTTAACCAATATAACATGATGAACGAATGGGGTTAAGCTAAGGGGAAACACTTAACCAATATAATATGATGAATGAACATGGTTAAGTTAATAGAAAACACTTAAGCAATCATAACATGATGAATGAGAAGGGTTAAGTTAATAAGAAACACTTAGCCAACATGACATGAAGTGTGGATGGGTTAAGTTAACTTGAATGGATGGATAACACTTAGCCAATTTGGAGGGTATACAAATAGACCCTAGGAAACCCTAGTAACAAGGACCCATTTCAATAGTAACCCACATTGATGTATCACGGTACCCTGAGCTAGGCAGGGTGGGGCACGATTACTGGGCTGATTATAAATGATCAAAATAGCGGCAGGGGTGCAACAGTGTAGTTCCGACAGAGTATGGGCGTGCACGTGATCCGAAGTGGAAAAGTAGGTACTGGGCATCAGTAGTATACAATGTGCATCTAGAATTTGTGTCGGGTTGCTATCATAGGGATTGATACACCTTATGGTGGGACCAACACAGGGTACCTACACGCAAGAGAGGGCCGATTGAGACAGGCACAAGGAAAGTTAATACAAGTAGGGAGCCAATAGATAGGGTAGTAAGGGTACATCTAACATCTTCATGGAAATTAGGCTGGTTGAGGTAAGATCCTCATACTAGATGTACACCTGAAGGCTGCCACAATTGCGGGGTTGGGATCACCTTATTTTATAACACAAGATACTAGTTGGGACACGAGTAGGGAATACAAATCATTTTATAAAAGACACTAGTTAGGATGCTAGTTGGGTGGAGCAGAGAAAATAAGAAATCAGAGAAAGAACCGAAGCGCATTCAGTGTATCTTACCTTGTCATATCTAACGATCATCATTTTTTGTCTTGATATGCTCATTATCATGGTTATGGTCTGGTATCCAGTTTATTCATGTAATGATCCTTTTACCTGTCTACATGCTGAATAATCACTAGACTTACCAGGCTTTATGTTTGACTCTGTTTTGTTTCGCTTCCTTTTCTTCTGTCCTCCCCTCCCCCCCCCCCCCTCCCTCAGGTTCACTGGGAGGGAATATTACCACTTAGCTCAGTTTTCTTTTCAAGCTCGAAGATAGATGATGTATTGATTTAGACTCTCTTTTCCACTGCTATGGCTGGCTCATGCTTTATTGGGGAATATCATTGTCGTTTCATGCTTCTTTATTTTGTTAAACAAGACAGATGCTTTATTGTAATGGGTATTGGTGTTTTGGTGCTGGAAAACAATCTTTGTACAAGTTGTTTTACCAAGCTGTTGTTTTATCAATAAAGTAAAGTTTTATTCATTTTCCGCTTTTTAAATTTTGTCTGTTTTATAATTTATCTGTTCTATGCACTTATGACGCTCCACTGAAGTTAATGCATTCCCTTTGTGAGTAAACTTAACGGAGGTGGGGTGTTACAGTCACCTTGGACGTGGAACTGATCCTACCTAACTGAGTATCGAACCAACGACAAGGCCGAGTATAAAAACTCTGGACGTTCATCTACTTGGATATCCAACCTTGTTCCCAAGTCTCCGGACTTAGGGGTAGCCCAACAATTGACCATGTGTGACATCGACCACCCTTTTGGTTCCATCCGACCTGAAGGGTCTAGATCATAGCAACAATCGGCAAATCAATGACACTCTCAGACTCTAACCCAAGCAAAACGATGAGAGAGTCTAAAAGAAATTTTAATGACTTCCATACCTTCTCACAACTCGGGACCAACGACCTCAAGGAGATCATGTGAGAGAAGGATCTAGATCTGAATCGCGCACAACTCGGAACTCATGACCATGGGAGATTTCGAGAGCGAAGTCTGCACTTACAATCTTCGCACAACTTGGAACTCCCGACCAAGGGAGATTCCAAGAGTGAAGTATGTGCTTAAAATCTTCGCACGAATCAGAACTCCCAAATAATGCAGACTCCGAGAGCAAAGTCTGCACTTACAATCTTCACACGACTCAGAACTCTCGACCAAGGGAGACTCCGAGAGCGAAGTTCGCGCATACAATCTTCACACGACTTGGGAACTCAAAAGCGAAGCCGTGGATAACATTTCCTTAAGTGTGACAACAAGTAGGTTTATGCAATTACAAGAAATGGAAAGCGTAGATGAAAATTCGAAAACTTAATACAAATTGTGACATAAGATTTGTCCACTAACACTTTCATTCACAAACCAAAAGCAAACTACATCTAACTATTTCTTTTTCTAACAATGCGATGTACATGAAAACCACATCATGCCTCCAAAAGCGAGGGTCGTACTTGCACATACTATTAGCCTACATCACCAAAAGATAACTATAACAATCATTGGGAAGTTCACCCTCCTTAACTTGCTCAGTCTCCTTCTCTTTCTTCTTCTTCCTGCTCGAGTCACTACCCAACGGATCATCACCTCTTCTTTCTCTTGCTTCCTGCTTTTCCCTTCCTTTTTTTCTGGAGAATATGATTAGTGGGATGCCAATGGAGTCTCCTCCTCATCATCGTCGTTCCACGTAATCTCTGCAACTTCTCACCTCTGGGCATGATCAGTTTCAAAGGCTTGGGAGAGATTTAGCTAGAGAGCGGGAGTATTGTCGGTGCGCCCTCTCTTATCTTTGGCCCAACCTTCACAACCACCTTCTGGTGAGACGCCTTGCCTGCCTTAATCTTCTTTGCCTTCTCCTCCTGTAACTGCTCATATATATCATCAGTAATTTTCTTAGCAACTTCGAAATCATCCCTTTTCCTCAAATCTTCCAGCTTCTTAGCGAAAGCCTCCTTATGCTCTTGAACCTTAGACGCAGTCTCTTGCTCAGGTTTCTTTCTGGGCTCTACCAATGGAAGTTGTCGAGTTAGCTCATCAGCCACTTTCTGTTGCTCTTGTTCTTCATCCTTGGCACATAGCTTAGCCTGTTGTTCTTCGAACATCTCACCCATGGTGTGCTCACTCACCTCGACTGTCTCCATCACCTGCCCCTCCTACCCATCTCTTCCCAACATGGACATGAAGAGCACCATCTCCTCATCGGATATTGTAAACTCTGTACCACCTCCTTTGCCCGAATGACCCCAAAACCCTTCAGCTCGTGCTCCAGGCTGTGTCGAATCAAAGTCTATAATCACTTCTGCTCCGAAGGTTCCTACATAGGGAAGAGATTGATTAATTAATATAATTCATCTCTGTGTCACTATACTTCTAAGTACCTATGAAAATAAGACTTTAGCTACCACCACATGTGGCATGGACCCAGCTAGCACAATGCTTCCACCTGCTGCTTGAGTGAAACTCTTCTGCCCTAGCGCCGGTCGATCGGGACTGTATTCAGTTGTGACGGAACTGGGACTTGCGAGCTAGTTGCAGAGATGAATAGCATAGCTTGTTGTTGCGAAGAACTACCTCCACTAAACTCCTGGGCCACTACCTAACTATCTGTGGCAACCATCTTCCCCTTCACAGCTGCAAGCTCTTCCTCCTTCGCCTTTCGGACATGTCTATTTAGAAATTTCCTCTCCACTTGAAACATTAGACGCTCCTGTTCATTCAAGTAGGAGAATGTAAACTCAATTTTATCGATGGCATCTACTTCCCGCAAGTCAGCCTCTAACTTCAATAGCTGGTCCCACACCTGAGCCAATGTCCTGAGGTAGTCCATAACCCACAAGAGCCTGTGGTACTTGAGCACTTTAACATACATGTTCCAAACGTACGGCGCCAGATCCATCTCCGCCTGAACCGCAACATCCTCAACCGCAGTCCTGAGCTCTCCACTACCTTCTAGTGCTCATCTCTTAGCCCATCCATCTGGGTCAACACGTCCTTAGCAGTACTCTCGGCCTTCTCCTTATCTTTCTTGGCCTCCTCCAGCTGCCTTTTCAACTCAGCATTTTCTTGCATGGGCCTCTAGGTCTCTACATTCTCAACCTTCAGCCTTTCATTCTCCTTCTACAAGGCCTTGTTTTTTGTTTGGAGTTGGAACACCCTCTCGTTGTCTTTCATTGGGCAGGTATTATCCTTTACCAGCTCAGAGTTTTCCTTTCAAAGCTTTGTGTACTCTGTCACCAATGAATCCACGGTCTCTTTAAATGTCACACTAGCATGCTTTGCCTTTCTATCAAGCCTCTCGTACTTCTCTTTCAATTCATATGTTTCAACAATAGAGGGTTAGGGCTCAATCGTGTTGCAAACATACGTAGAAACAAGAGTAAACTACAGCTGAATTTCATCCAATGCTTCGTCCCGATTCCGGACACTCTCATGTTTAACCTTGATAGCCAATTCATAATTCTGCAATTGCATGTTTTTATTTCGCATCAATTCCGAGAGATGCCCCACATACTTATTGAATTCCGCGTCTTGATGGTAGTCGTGGTATACTTTCCTATATATCGACTGCGTGTCTTTGCGAGGGATATGGCTGATATCCGGCAATCACTTTAGCTCCTCAAGGTAATGCTTCAGAAATTGCTCTTTCAAGATGGCCATCCTTTCCTCATTGGTGAGTTACAAAGATTTCGACCCTCCCCTTGACGTGCCCATCTTTGATGGCCTACGGTCTATCAACTATACAAATTGACTGGTAAATTTGTGAATAGGCACCGCTGGCAGGGCAAGAAGGGGGAACATCAAAGCTTGCAGTCTTGTGCCCGTGGTCTCAATCCTTGAATCTGTCCCCGAAGATCGAAGAGGTGGGGGGATTCTGAGCATCTTGGGTATCGGTGATCGCCCCCTTGCTGAGCTAGTGAGGAGACTGGGGAAGATCAGTCCCTTTCTTAAAACTACTCATAAACGAGCTCATTTGCGGTCGTTGGCCTCTCGACCTATGATCTCCATGTCTACCACTGTCGCTTTCATGAACCATTTCACCTGCATGAAACACGTTCAGGGTTAGACTTAAGAACTTCGCACACATAAGCAAATGTTGTGTTATGCAGTGTTTATGAGTGTTTTCCCTAAATGCACTCTCCACAGACAAGATTGAGGCCTACTTAGAGGATTTATCTCCCCAACAATTAGAGTTAAACTTCCAGAGCTTGTGCCACTTAGCCAAGATGAGGAAATATCAATTGGAATGCCATCCAACCCCTTGAACTGATTTGCTCTCTCCATAGACGTGGAGATCCAATAGGTGGTCACTGGGGAAACTAGCTTCGTTGACACTCCTGCCCCTGTCTCAAAATTCGTGGATGGGGCAAACATAAATGGTAGGACAATTTATTCAATGACTATCTCCGCACCACCAACGCCGCTTGCAGTAGCCCTTTCCCGAGCCTTTGTGTCTTTAGATCACTTAATCACAATAGGAGGCGGTTTCCTTTTGCGGCCCATAGAACCTTCTTCTCCGTCAGGCTCCGCCATCCTCTTTCCCGCAATAGCTGCCCTAATTTTTGTCCGCTTTTCGAGGAGTAAGCCCATCCGGCGAAAAGTATCTTCATCTGTGATATTATATGTAGAGTGAACTTCCTTCGGGATAGCTCTTAAATGTGTAACACGTCCTTGGTAGACATCACCCTTCGACGCCGGACGGATCCCTATTATAGAAATTCAAGATTAACACAAAGAATGAGACTTAGGAAACTTCGAACTAGAGGCAACTAAATATACTTACTTCATTCCAACCAGCATCATGCAAATCCCAAAGGGCAGCAAACGAAGAACCACTCGTGCTTAAACATGCCGAGTCAGCTCCACAGGCCTTCAATGAATTGCGCGCTATGTATTGCCTCTAGGAAATATAGAGAAGGCGCATTACTGGGTCCCCACTTAATCTGAAACTAAAACCAGATTTCCTCTTCAGTAGGTTCCACATGCAGGTACTCTCTTAACAAATGGAAGGTACCAAGGAGAAAGCCATACCCATTTGTGTGAAGTTGCATAGGCGCAAAGTGGAAACAACACAACATATTGCAAAAGAAGTCATAGGATGGGGGCATGCAACCATAAATACACATATGCATGTTCCATGCAGTGCATCCTTCTAGTGGAGCATGCGCCCTGTCCTCCTTCTGGGGAACTCGGACTTCGGTATAAGGTATGCTAAACCTTACACAGATGCGCCTCAATGCAACTTCATCCACACTCGAAGGCCCCAAATTCTGTGAATTTTCAACTATGACGACACCTGCCATCATAACTGAAGCCTCGGGGCATCACTTTTCTCAATATCTATGTTTTCCACCTTCGGGTTCTCCTCTACTACAGCAGCTCCCTTGGGCACCGATGGTTTAGTTGGGTGCTCGGCCATCTGTTGTTCTCCTGATTGCAAGCCACGGTCGGGTGCTTTCGACGAACCTATAGTCTAGGAGGGAGTGGACTTTGAATAAGTCTCAACCTTGTTGTTCCCTCAACTAGTACTGTTAATTGAGCCAGACAGGGACAGTGAGCGTAGTGAAGCTTTAGCTTCAGATTTTGCTGCGTTTTGGATCTTGTCTCCATTTGCCAGCTATACTTTAATATAGTTACATTAGAAATCACATTTAAAACCTGTACTTCTCGTGTTGCCGCAAACTAACGTGTAATGTGCAGTGAAGTGCGATGATGATATGATTATAATATATAGATTCGGGACATTGCGACAATCACTGTTTCTTTAAACTATAACCATTGTCGTCATCAACCGATATCTTCAAACTCGCGTTGAGTCGCGATCACGTTGTGATTCGAACCGAGAAGCAGACTAAAGTCCAATAGTCCAAGTTATTGCCCATAGTTCGAGTTATATTCTCTAAGCTCTATGTGCAAAATATGAATCCCATCCAATCACGCAACATCATGAAAACAACGCAAGATGGGGAATTTCGAATCCTCCGAATGATGCGAAATCGCATCCACTATGATGCGAGATCTCACACCACCCAAGTGATGCGAAGTTGCATCACCAAGATGCTAGACCTTTCATCACTCGTGATGCGAAATCTCGCATCCATTTTGATGCGAGATCTTGCATCGTCCAAGCTATGCGAATTCGCATCACCAAAAAGCGAGACCTCGCATCAGCCTGATGCGAGACATCACATCATATTGATGCGAGCCGCCACGACATGAGAGAGGCGATGCGTTTCCCGACTGTCTCCTCCTCTTCTTCACCCACTTCTCTCCTTCTCCACCTCCTCCGTATCATCGCAGCTGCCATTAAAATCGAGCTGGACAGCCTCCAAGTCTCGAATCTCGAAGCTTCACGCTCCAGATTCGATGTCCTCGAGGCTCAATATCGATCTCTCACCAAACACCAATATATATCCCATATATGTAATTTGAGCTCGCTTCTTGATTGGTTCGACTGTCGGCTACCAAGATGCAAAAAATGACGAGTGAAAGAAAAAGTGTAGAGGAGGGGAAGGTATTCGGTTTTTATAGCGGAGGAGGGGAGCGGGCCTCGGCCCATTCCAATCACATCGCATCCCAATGGGATGCGAAGTATGTCATCCCCCATAGGGACGCGACACGATCACTACAATAAAAATCGCATATAGCAGCGATAGAATCCGCTTCTACTCCGTCGCTATATTGGCTTTAGCGACGAATTTCCTGCATAACACTGTGGTCGGTAAAAACTGTGATGGTAATTGTGTTAGATTTAGTGATGGAATTTAGCGAGAGTTTTTCGATAGTTTTCCGTCATTTTACTAATTATATAATAAAAATAAAATTCTATTTATTAATCTAATTTTAATTTATTTACCGACTATTTACCGACGGATAAATAATTTACAATAAATTATTATTTATAAAAAACGTTGGTAAACTCTTACTAATTGCCAAGGGCCTAGCGACGGAAATTAAATTGAAGTAAACTTAATCTCACTATTTTTCTTGGTAATCCGCCGCTGTTTCTCTTTTGATTGGCCTATATATATAATTGTGAACCCAAGCTATGCACACGGGTACAACGAAAATAAATGTTTAACAATATTACTCATTCAGTTACTATTCAAACTTATCTTGCTTCAACATTAATATTTTTTGAAAAATAAATCAAAATTCTCATTTTGTTCACATATACGAATATTTTGCAGAATAATATATGACCATGCAGAATAACAGATTAAACTACACTGCGCCACAACTATAACTGCAGGCTTTGAACGCAGGAAAAAAAGACTTGCATAAGGAGTTCGTGTAGTGTTATAAGTATAAATACAAAGCATCAATTCAGCGGTTGTAACTCAATAAGCATGTTGGTTTTTAACTCAAATGCCTCATGAACTTCGAGCACCCTCTTCAACATAATCTTCAATGTCCAGTTGTTGCCTCTTACATTTCAGCCTATCATCTTCAAATGCTTCCTCAACACCACTTTCAACCTCTCTTTCGATCCGGTCACCTTCAAATACTGCCACAATAAAAATAAACCTTCAATTTTTAATGTTTAATCCCTAAATGTAGTCGGATGGAGTTTGACTTGGTTACGTATTGGACTACTGCATTTATTGATTGTTACATATGAAATTGCGCTCCAAAATTTAAGTTATTTAAATAAAATGTTGAATTAGGGTGGTACTAACTGATGTTGAACCTGCATTTGATCATTCGATTCTACAAGTTTTTTTAATTTCAATTAGAATATTTGTGAAGAACATAGTTCATATGGTAATAATGTCGCATTTACTAATACCTGGCTTGGAACAAACTACGTAACAAATGTTGTGCCTGGTGCAGCTGATGAAACAAAGGAAACTTTTATAATTAAATTTCTATCTTCATGCCAGGATCTTCTAAAAGTAACTCATTTGGAACACAAATTTGAACTTAAACGTTATTCCAACAGAAAAGCTTAACTCCAAATTCTTACCAATCTGAACCATTCACATTATACATCAAATTAAAAGAACCCTGACGTGTGGTTATTGAAGACTAATAGTGCAAAGTATGCAGAATCTCATATGTACATTCATTCGATTGGCACAAATTATTTTTCCTTTCATAATGCATCTTCTAAAAATACTAACATCAAACCATTCAAAACTGGCATTGCATCTTCTAGTATTTTAGGGACATTAAATATTGGTTTTCCTTCGGGTCAAACTGTTTAGGCATAGGAGAGGGAAAACTTAAAGAAACATGTAAAAAAATTGACAATGGTAACAATTTACCACATTATAAACATAGACATCGTATTTTAAGCCTTTTGCCTAGTTTGGATATTTCCATCATAGTATCATTTCCTCCTTGTTCTTTATTATTAAAACTCAAATGTTTATGTGGCATACCATTTCACCTTTATTTCCTCCTCTATGACTGTTTGATCCTTTGTTTTTAGTTTTCTTCATTTCATCCGTGAAAGATTTCTATACCCAATTATTTTGCCCAAAAGTATAAAAAGGCCGGTCGGATTAATGCTATTTTAAAACCAATTTATTTGGGTTTTGTGGCTTCAAAAAATTGGGTTTCATGGCTTCAAAAAAGATTGAATACTTGTATATACTGGCAAGACAACATAAATTGAGACTATTCACAAATTTGAGTTAGCAATCCTTTCTAATTTTAGTCTTGTGTTGATCCATTATATTAACCCCAAATGATTTCAGTCGGAGTTTTTTGGCCTATCTACTCAGTAAATGTTGGTGAACGATTTTCCGTCTATCTAGTGTTTTCATTTTCTTTTATCTAAATCGATCGGGGATTTCTTCAAAAAAATTAAGCATACATTTCCTAACATAGTTAGTGCTTCAAATTGCAAGACAACAAAACTTGATGCTTACCTAATTGTCCGTGAATTCAACCGCAAAAAAATAGACTTCGAGAGCATTTTATTTCTCTTGTTGTAACAATTGTGGAAAATCCAAACCTATATGTCAAAGCAAAACCTATATGTTAAGGAATATGAACTAAAAATGTTGTTTCATACAGATCAACATATGAAGATATTATTTTTTTGGGCTAAGAAAAATAAACTCCTCACAAGTGTAACATTGTGCAAATAATACAACAAGCAATGACACAGATGTTACCACAAAAGGCTGTAAAGCAGTCCCCATTCCCTGATTAACTATAAAGCTTAGAGCAATCACTTGATAAAGTCACAAAAAGATAGTCAGCAACTAAAGGCTTCCCAAGCACAAAACCTAAAAAGATCACAGGCAGACCAATATCATCGGCTTCAGTAGAGACATGCAACTCAATTGCATGGCACCAGAACTACAACAGCAGTCCTCACCAAAGCAAACACTAACCTAAACCACTCACTCAAGAAACTTACATGCACTCCACACTAGTGCTTCCACAATAACATGACTGGTGCCTTCCCTAAGGCCGAAAACAGACCATAACCACCTAACAAAATATACGCTACTGAACCTCCATAATGCACTAAAGACAGAAACAAACTAAGAAAAACATTCCACTAAACACACAAAACAAGTCACAACCCCTAAAAACACAGCAACCGACCAGACCGACTAAGTTATGATATAACCTTACCACCCATAACCTAACAAAAACACACAAACACCACTACCAGAAAACCTGAAAAGCAAAACTTACCCGCACATCGCATAAGAGGTCCACGACCAAACGATTTTCCTTCCGGTAAGCTTAAGCCAAACTAAAGATCCAGGACAATGGTAGTTCAGTGAAGAGGGACATGAAAAGACTCTGGCGATTCACTGAGAAATACATATGTTTGTCGGAGGGTCCACCGTGAGTTGGATCGAAGAAGGGGAGGAGTTCAATGGCAGATCTGACAATGGGAAAAGAGGTGTAAAACAAAACATGGAAAAAGTAACGAGGCGGCTGTGACTAGGTTAGGGTTAGGAGGGGTTAGATCCATAAGAACGAAAACTGGTTAAGCGTAAAGGAGAGAGTAGAGAAGCAAAGGCATGAAGGATAAGAAGTGATACTTTGGAATGGCGAAGAGAGCTTGAAGATAAAGAGAAACAAAATGGAAGCAGAAGAAAAGTGATTTAACTAGTCGCCATGGAGATTTGGGGAAGATTGTTGATTCAATTTGGGAAAGTGGTTTTTTAAAATGAAGGGGTGCGTGGAAATTATCAAAAAATAAAAAAAAAATCTGCAGTAGAGGGAACACCAGAATTTTCACCCTTTGAAAGGTGGGAGTACGAGAATACAAGTCAGGGTAAATAAATTATCAACGCAGTGTTTCTATTTTTCAAATTTTGTAATGTTTTGGAATTCTTTGAAATTTTGAATATTTTACAAACTTTTAGATAATTCAAAAATATATTTTCGAACCTTATGAAAACTTCAAAATTTTATATTTAATATTTATGAATAGTTTAAAATATATTTTAGAAAATTCCAGGACTTGTATGGTAATGTTCGAATTTTTGAATTTAGAAATTCTTTAATAATAATTCAATTTTTTACTTTTAAACCTTGAACATTTTGTTTTCTTAATTACTAATTATATATTAATTAATACATACTAGTTAATTTCTTAAAAGTAATTATTTATTAATAATTTCTCGATGGTAATTTCTTTAGTCATATTAAAAATTACTTATTAGTCATTGATTATCAAAATAAATTTAACTAAACAGTGAATTTTAATGTATTTTATTAATTATTATTACCTCTTATTTATATTTTATAGTAATTAATAATTAACCAATACTAACTATTGAATATTATTTACTTTTAATAGTAATTATTCATTATTAATTTATTTTTAACATTAATTATTCAATATTTATAATTACTTATTAATTACTAAGTAAAAACACAAATGTAAAACATTTTATAAACAATAAATATTAAAGTCCTTTTCAAAACTCTTGAAAAACTGCTGCTAAAATAACGTCAAAATTTTGATGATGGTAAACAGTCTCTATCTACAATGGAATTTAGCGTTAAATTTTTTTTGATGGTAAAGTGCTGCAGTTTCCAATGGTTTAGCGACAGAAATTAGATTCGACGGTAATAATTTAAAATAAGTTGACATGTAAAATCCAAAATATTATCCCTTATAAAGTCCACGAAAATCCATCGCTAATTTGCGATGGAATTTTCCGCCGCTAAAAATATGCCGCTATATACAACTTTTCCTGTAGTGGATATATAAAAAAAACGTGTATATATATATGTATATTGTTAATATATATATATAGCTATATATATGTGTTATGCATGTGTGTATACGTGTTTATGCGTACATGTTTTATACGTACATGCATATTTGAACTTGTGCACACTAGGACATGTACGTTTACAAAGACAATGGACGATCGAGAACAAAATTTCCGAACTTCGAGGAATCTCTAACTCATGATTCCGACTATGACCGCGTGCACGAGTTTTTGACGTCGTGATAGTCGATGTCGGTTCAACTCGCTAACCGACGGTACACTTGTAAGTTTAAACGACTCAAGAGCGCAGGTCAAGTGATCGAATCCACGACACGATAACACTTTTAAAAATCTCACTCGTGTAGTCCAAAAGCTACAACACATTGTCGAAAACCTACAACACATTTATTACTCATACTTTATTTCCATGTCTCGATCGCATCGCGCAAAACCACGCGAAAGCATGTGAGCATACACACGACACTACGCCGACAACGACTCGCTTACGTTACGGCGTAAACGAGGGTCAATGACTAACGTTTAAATTCATAAGTAAGCAGGAATTAGATGTTCAAACGAGCTACTGATGAACTAGAATTCTCAACATGCTCCATGGAAAAATCACGATCAAGTATCAACAGCTTAGAGATTTCTCCATTATTCAAAGTCAATAATTTCAACTCAAAGCACATCTTGCTAAGAAAATACGTACATTTGGAGGGAAAATGTTAACCGACATTTTAGTTCGGTTCCCAAAAGCATACCAGGCCACCCAGCTCAACTCATCACGTGGAACCAATGCACGAAGTGTCGCCAAAATGGTGAGGATTCAAGCTTGGAAGGAATCGACCAAGCGATAGCCTCACAGCTTCTCAAAATGAACATATTGCATCACCTTATACCAACTCGCATCACCCTACCTCGCAACGAGTGGCTCCATCGCATCATATACCTCGCCTCTCTCCTCACCGCATCGCACGACAAGTTTCACCTATATCGCATCATCCTACGTCGTGTAACGGCCCGCATTCTACGCATAGTAGTATCGTAGAATATTTATTTCTTTCCCCTATGAAGTCGTACGATCATGTAACTTTGGGAAACAACCA
The DNA here is from genome assembly GCA_030737875.1 of Allium sativum. Lineage (NCBI taxonomy): Eukaryota > Viridiplantae > Streptophyta > Magnoliopsida > Asparagales > Amaryllidaceae > Allium > Allium sativum. The sequence goes on from CM060926.1 coordinate 540,000,470, forward strand.
TTAGAGTCATTTCCTATGTTCATGATTTTTGTCGATTTTTAAATGACCGTTTTGCCCCTAGCTGATCTTGTTTTGGCCATAACTTTTGACTGGAAAGGAATTTTGACCTAAACCCACTTCCATTAGATTCGTTTGATGGTTTACCTTTCCGTAGAGTGGTCATAATAGCCAAAAGGACTCACCGTTTAGGAGATATGGCTGAAATAAGGTTTGGAAGGTGAAAAACTGCTTAACTGGGCCAAATAGGGTAATTAGTGAATGGGTCCATAACCCATTTCGGGATTAGGGTTATGGGTAGGCTGAAAAAAGTTGGAGATTCATTCCATTTCAGTTTTCTAGCCTCCACTTACCTCTTAGAAATCCTAAAAATGGCCTCCAACCTCTAAATCACCTCCAAATCATCTTCTAATCTAGGATTAAGCTTAGCAACATCAAATCAAGGGAGAACTTCACCAAATCAATGTTAGAGATGCTGCTTAGCATTGGGATTCGCACCAAATCAGAGATCTATTTCAGATCTAAGTTTTATTTGTGGCTAAGGTGAGTGATTTGCATAGTTCCTCACTAATTATGGCTAATTAAGGGTAATTAGTTTTAATTAGCGTATTTAAACATGATAAAATTCTGGAAAAATATTTATAAAATCCGAAATGATGTTTTAGACCTCTGATATGAATTTGGGTTAATTTGGTTAAGTTTTGCTAATCACGTCATTAGTTTCACCTAAACATGCTTAAGGAGAAATATGGGGTTTTAGGTATGTTTGATCCATTTTAACCTATCATATTGATGTTTTGGTGTTTGAGGTCACTTCTACTTGTTGCTATGATTGTATGGTATGTTTTGTGATTGATTAGAATAGGTAGAATGGTCGAAAACGTCGTCGAGTGGCGTAAAACTGCTTGCTGGAAAAGTGCAGAAAATTGGCTGATCCGGATGGGAACGGAGAAGAGGACCCGATCCGAACCACCTCCCACGCGAGTTCAGAAGCTCCCCTCCATCATCGTATGAAGAAACTCCGCTCCGTTCCGTAGTACTGTATGACGACGCGACTTGGAGACTCCGACCCAAACCGGGGTGCTACGAAGGAGATCGATCCGATCCAGCATCTTATGAGGACTTCCGATCCGATCCGATTCGAAGAAGCCCGCCAGGAAGTGTAGACCCCGATGCGATCCGGAGCAGAGGAGAAGGCTTGTGCTGGAGACCCGAACCGATCATGTGAAGAAGGAGCATTCCGATCCGAACCGAACTAATGATTAGGGGGAGATCCGAACAGATCCGATGATGACCAATAACCCGAGATGCAAAGGTAGTCCAAATGGAAGTTAGAGCTCAGGATCCGGTTGGGAACCAATGAGTTCACTTCATGGTTGGGCTTTGCTGCGGGACGTGTGTTAAGGAGTTGTCAACATTCATAACTTCGGTTCACCACTGAAAATGGATGATGGGCTACTTATCAGTGCATTAGAGTCACTATGACTCGAGGGGCAAGGTGATGGTAGCAAGACTACGTTATCAGTGCAGTAGAGTCATTATGACTCGAGGGGCAAGGTGATGCGTAGTAAGACTATGAGCCAGTGCAGTGGGGTCATTGTGACTCCATGGGGCAGAGTGGACATAGTAAAGGATTAATAAGACTATGAGCCAGTGCAGTGGGGTCATTGTGACTCCATGGGGAGAGTGGACATAGTAAAGGATTAGTGAGGCTATGAGCCAGTGCAGTGGGGTCATTGTGACTCCATGGGGCAAAGTGGACATAGCGAAGGATTAGTGGCTATGTATCAGTGCAGTGAAGTCATTTATGACTTCATGGGGCAAGGTGATCATAGCAAAGTATGTTGGGTGATCGAAGTGGTGAATATCGTATGCTTTACGCACTGAATGAGAGATGTGAGGATGGTTGCTATGTTTGATTGTTTGCCATCATTATGACATGCACACCCCACCCCCGTTATCTTTACACCATTTGAAATGGCACCTTAGAGTGTTGTACAGTATGTAGTGCTAACTCTTTGGTTGTAGGTCCAGGTTCAGGTATGGTTTAGTCTACCTGTTATTGTTCTGTTTAGATGCTTATCGCTCATACCAGGCTTTATGTCCGACCCAGAGTTTTATGTCTCTTCTTATTACTCTGGGTGCTCACACGAGCAGACTAGAGACAGGTTAGCTGGTGATGCGCGAGTAACTGATTCGGAGGCGAGCAGGAGGCTTCCACGTATGATATATAGATATTCTCCCTATGTCGTTGGTGGTCGCTACTTGGGCATTAGTAGTGTACCTCCTTTATCTTGCTTTTGCTCTTTGAGATAGTTTGAAAAGTTGTAATAATGTTAACTTTGGATCATAAGCTGTACTTGGATTTTCCGCTGCTATGTTAGTTGTTTTCAGCTTATGCACTGTCTCACCTGTTTTATGTCAAGTATGTTGTTATTATATTTTGTTCCATGCGCTGTGAGACATGTTACAGGTTCCTTGTTAAGTCCATTTCCTCCTTTCCTTTCCTTATGACGACCGTCCCGTGCTAACTGGACATGTGTACAACGCACTTTTGGAGTAAATGTCGGTTGGTGCGGGGCGGGCTGTCACACGTCGCACCACACATATCTCTATTGCATCGCCTCAAGCCATACCGCATTGGCTCCATCGCATCACACGCCAAGCCTCACCTCCACTGCAATCATCCACTGGGATGCGATGGCAATCACAGTAATTGAATGCAATGGAATCGCATCCTCCGGGACGTGAAGCCCTTGCATCCCTCGAGATGCGAGGTCGTCGCATCCCATAGGATGTGATGCCATTGCATCATAGATGATGTGGTGCCTCTCTTCGAACACAACATAACGCATCCCTCTGGGATGCGATTTCCGCATCCTTTGGGATGCAAAAATTGTATCCCATATGAGGGATGCATTTTTTTGCCTACCGACAATGTGTGATGTGATGTTTTGGTGCGCACATCTCTGTGATGCGTTTTGTGGTCCCCAAATCCTACCTACTCCTACCTAACCCTTCAACTTTAAATACCACCTTGCTCACTCTTCACAGGGGTTGATTTTTTTTTGCTAATTTGACACTTCTCCAAGCTACAAGATCTCATTAATGGCAGTCTAGTGCTCAAGGAAGAAGAAACACAAAATCACTTTCCCAAGAATTAGCATATGACAAATATGACTGAAAAATACATAAATAGACTTGTAATCGAGTGCCTAGATGACGTTTAGAGCTTGTGAGCTATTGTTGTGAATAAAACATCATCGAACTCCTTCAAAGTTGATGCAGAACCCTCAAGGACTAAATCACTATAAATCTCCATGTCATATACTACGTTCTGCACATGTTTTCCCACGTGAAATGTTATTCTTAAGTAATTAAGAATCTTTGGGTGTTACGACATTTTTTGCCGTCAACACTTTCGGTATTATTTTATAAATATTATAAAACGTATGTAACTCATTAAAAAGTGATATTTTCACATTTCAACCCCAAATTCAATTATAAATTAAAATTGAATATTTTAATATTATAATATTAAAAAAATATTAGTATTATATAAAATTTAATCTTTTGAAATCCAAACTTCACAGAAATCAAATTAAACATTATATAAGGCTAACAGAACAATCGATATGAGTTAAAAACATCATTTATATAACTAACTCAAATTAAATTTCAAAAATAAAAATAAATTTCATTTACTTAAATTTGAATAAGCCATTTTATATCAAAATCTTATTCAAATAAATTTCCGTATTTTCAAACGTTGTTCGTAAACACTTTAATTTCATTTCCAAATAGTTTCGGATACAAAATTTTGACTTCCGTTTTTACACCTTACTATACTTAAATGAATAAAATATTCATTTATATTTTCCAAATGGAACGAGACATAACAAGTACCCAAACAATTTTCACATATGTGAGTGTAATATATGAACAAACGTAACAATAATCCCATTAGCCATCATCTATATCACAGTATTAATAATATAATTGTTACAATACTTAATGCTTATATGAACATATAAATAATAATAATAACTATAACAGACATCCATCAACCATGAAGCAACCATAGCAACCACAAAGCAACCAATATGTAATCAGATCATGATTATAACTAACTTTCCAATTTATAAATATTCCGAATATAATTTTAGAATTTCTAACCGAGTTTCTACCGTCGGAAAACTGATAAGTTTCAGTTTAAATTAAATAGATATTTAACTTTAAAAAAAACATTTCAGCAAACTTTAACATTCTAATTTCCATCTCGTAGTATTTGCCGCTATGATTCTAACGCCTATCGTTTCGCTTCGACCGGTTAAAGAATGGACCTGTAAATCATTGTTAGAAATGTTAATCACATTAATTTAACTTGAATTATCGAATATAAATTAATTAAAGTAATCCCTGTCATTAACTTAATTAATTAAGGTTAGTTACCCTAAGCATCTTCTTCCATCCATGCAAACCACACAGCGTTGAAACCATCAAAGCTCACACCAAACATCCTCTTGTCACGACCACCACGCTTCATTGAAGATTAAACCCTAACTACCACCAAAACCGCTGTTCAGGCACCCCCTTCGCCAGGATCCCCCAGGTCTGAATCTTCTACGAACCCCAAAAAACGTGAATAACTTGAAAAAACATACATCAGCCTGGCCGTCACCAACGACCTCCGATGATTTTGTAATTTCATCACTAGCTCTGTCTTGACACCTCGTACTAGAGATGAGCATCTAGTCGGTTTGGTTGGTTTTGAGGTAAAAAACTCGAAATAAATCGAAACTGAAAATTTTCCAAACCGAACCGAAACGAAGCAAATTAATTTCGGTTAAATCAGTCGGTAATCAATTTAACCGAACTTGAAGGATGTGTTAATATTTAATTGATGAATTCACTCAACGTAAAACTTACAATTATGTTTGAAGAGATTTTATATAGTAAATTTTATATTTATAAAAAAATTGACATATTTGCAACACAAACCTTTGTATTTTACCAATAAACTAATTACTTAAAGTACTACAACATCGTAAAATTATATAATGAATTAAAAGTTTGGTTAACTCAATTAAAGTGATAACCAAATTTTTTTATTTTATAAACCGAATTCAAACCAATTTTGTTTTAAAACCGAACTGACTGAAAGGAACCGGTATTGGTTAGTTAATTCGGTTTGAACAGAATATTGCTTACCCCTACCCCGGACAACTCTTTAGTTTAGCACTTTCTATAAAAACGCTTCGATCGGCCTAGATCTAAGAAAATATGGAATTTGGATATTGATGTTTGAATTCAGATCTATAGAGACTCGTTTATCCGATGAACAGTTGTAACATCCCATATTTTTTGTATATTTAAATTTCAATTTAAAATAAATAAAATGGAATAAAATTAGATAAAAATCATGTTTTTGTTAATTTTTAATAATGGTGATTGTTTGAATTGAGTATAAATAGATTTTTCAAATTTAGTTTTATTTAAAAAGGCTGTAATTTGAAATTTAATATTTAAACAATTAAATTAATTTGAGTGGGTTAATTTAAAAGTGGAATTCAAATTTAAATTGGAAATGGTGGAATTTTAAGTCGTTAAAGTATAACTGAAATTGAATCAAAATTCAAATAATCGAATTAAGATTTAAAAATGTGTGAAATTTATTTATAGAATTTATTTATGTTATAATTTGATTTAAATTTGAATTTAATGAATATTTAATTTGAATTAAAACAGTTAATCGAATAATTGTATATTTTATTTATTTAATTAACTGTGAAATCTGACTGTTTTGGCGACTGCCTCGGAATTCGACGAAACTGGTTCCGTCGGATTCAAAATGGTGAATATTTATAGAGTTCTAGATTTCGTCGAAATCGGGCTCGTCTGTTCGTACTAAATAAAAAGTGAATCGAATCAATGTAATGAGACAATTGGGTTATTTCTCTTTTGGGCCTTACATATATATATATATGAATAAAAATCCATATCCATCTCATTCAGCCCATTCTTCACTACGTATACTTTCCTCCATCAGATTTCTTTCTCTAATGGCTAAAAACAATTCCAAACCCTAGAGCAAATAAAAATACATACTTTAAAATCAAAACTTCTCAAAACCCCAACAAATTATATGTCAAATCGAAGCTCTTGACAACACAAAGCTTCTAGTGTAGTTCATTTTGACATGCAGTGAGCGGTTTGGTCAGTAAACACGGTTAAAGTTGCAGAATTTCGTAACCCTAAGTGTAACGACCCGGAATTATGGGCCGAATTTAAAAAATTTATTTTAATTATTTTAATGGGTTTTTAATATTTAAAATAATTTATTTTATATAATAACGACTATAAATTTATTTTAATCGAAATTAAAATGAATAAATTTTATTTAAATTATAAAAGGAGCTAGAAATAGCAAAGGAGTTAGAAATAGCGTAGTAGTTTTAAAATTTGAATTTTAACTTTGACTGACTGTACAGGATGCAAAATAAATCAGATTTTAGCGAAACCAAAAATACTAGAATCTATTTAAAAATATCTTTCCAACGAATCCGAAAAATTGAAATTTCATAGCGGGAATCAAAAGTTATGCCTAAATCAAGATATCAGAAAAACACGGGAAAGTTTATATATATAGGACCCAAAACGCTACTTTTTACATACGAATGAATTTGGACTCGAAACCACTTCCATTGAGTTCAAAATGATGTTTCTGCATTGAAAAAGTATAAATATTTATATATTTTGAGTTTCGGAAATTATTCATTTATAAAATATATTTTTAAATATAAAATATATACACCTTGAAAAGTGAAGTTTTGCAAACTCTCTTCAAATTCAACGAAATTAATTTTTTTGGGTTTGTATCATCAAAACAATGCTATAAATGATTTTTTTGGAATTTTTAGAATTAGTATGTAATTATAATTGATTTTTCAGTGAAAACGGTCAATTTCCAGACTTTAAAATTCATTATTAATTCATACGGACTCGAAAAATGACGAAACCAGTTTCTTTAAATCCGTAATGTCAAGGAATATTTATGTTTCAATTTTCAATTACAATGAAATTCGTAGGTGTTAACACGAATTTTTAAACTATGAAAAGCGGACAAACAAATGTATTAATATATGTACATAAGGGTAATTGGGCCTAATTGAGTTTATAACCTACCTATATATTATCTTTTAACAGCCATTAGTTGAACCCTAAGCATAACATAGCCACCTTCTTCTTCCTCTACTCCATGGCGGCTCTCTCCTCTAAAATTTATTTTGCAAATTAGCCCTTGAAAACAAAATAATTTATACCTCTCAATCACAACAAAATCAGACCAAACCCCTTCTGGGTTTTGTTCATCTTCTTATCCTCTATCTACCACGAAAAATTCAAGACCTATAGTCGCACAGATTCGCCGGGATCTAGCTTGAAAGACAGAAAGCTGATTTCAGTTATTTGTTCGCTACGGGCCCCACGAAGAGAGATAGGTCGAGCGACTTCAAGCAGTGGTAGAGGGGAAGCATACAGTTCTTTTGGCTGTGGTGGCATGGTCTTAGGTGGCCGGAGTTGGCTGGAATGTCAATTTTACTGGAGGGGTGCTGAAAACAGGACAGCCGCAAAGATGAGCAATTTCTCGTCGATCCGTACATTTTCAGGCGAAGTGACCCAAACAGAAGTTGTTCGGGAGGTCGAGATCTAGCTACTGACAAAAATTGGTGGCATTTGGAGTATCGAGGCGGCCATAGCACTGAGATGAACGGAAACTACAATTTTTCATTCAACTGCAGATCGTGGGCCCCTCGTGGCGAACTGGAGGGGGGGACTACCAGGCGTGGAAAGAGGGGGAGAAGCCGGAGAGAATGGCGCTGGTTTCGTGCAATTCCGACTTACGGTTTGGCCGTGGCGAGCATTTTAAGTTCAGGGTGTTGGAAAAAAAAGGTTAAGGGCTTAAACGCGAAACATTTATTTAATTTTATGTTCAAGGTTTATAATGCGATATCTGTCACATACGAGGCTGAAATATGACGATTTCAGATCCGCTGGGATCGTGGCAACGAGATCTTCGCAATGACACTAACTACGTTCAATTCTGAGCAAGTTGAAAATTTTGGTAATTTTTACCATTTAAATTGATTATTTAATTATTACAAACTTCGAAAATTCATATCTTGTTGATACGAACTCGAAATCGCTCGAAACAGGATTTGCTGCGACCGTGGTGTCGAGAGCTTCGCGTAGACATCAATTTTGTCAATTTTAGAGCATACTGGATTTTGGACCAAAATTGGGCCCGAACCGTCAATTAAAGCCCGACAAAGGTGAGAACTCTTTCTCACTAAATTTTTGAACAGTTATTTATTTTTATATTCAAAAGTAAGTTAATTATCTGTGTTGGAATTGTTGTTTGTTGGATAAATGTTGATTGGGATGATTGTGTGAATTGTTTGAAAATTTGAAATACGTGAACATGTTAAATAATGTTATCTCATTTATGATATTTAGAAATATGTTTGCACTGCCATTAACAAGTTGCCTGACTTGTTTATGTTGATTGGATGATAATTTTTCACACATCGTCCAAGAGCACAATTAATGATATATTATTTAAATTTGTGTTGGCTGAAACCCCACACGGGTCTTGGGTTGGTATTTTGACTACACATCGCGCTTCTGATTAGTTTAAATTGCACTCTGCCTATTGTTGAATGTTTCATCGTTATTATGGAATTAATGCGATGTTTGAAATCCATATAATTAAAATTATATGGCAATGGTTTGGTCTCATTCCAATTTTAGAATTAAAAGAATATTTTAATACAATGTTCCGTTAAAAGAATTAAATTATGGTTTTGATGTTTTAAATTTAAAAGATTATTGTTGTATTGTCAAAAAGTTACAGTCAAAAGTTTGAATTAAAGAGATTATACTTTTATTGTTAAAAAGACAATAAATAATTAGATTTAAAAGAGATCACACTTTATTGTCAATGTGTTGAAATTAGAAGATTTGATTTCAAGATGAAATGCTTTGAAAAGGTTATTATTATATTATTATTATAATATGAAAAGTTCAATTTTTATTAATAATTGAATGGTAAGTTAGAATATTTGAAAACAAAAGATTTTATAAAAGAAACGACGATGTAAAATAAAGATCATTTTTAATAGGGAAACATTTTAATATAAAGTATATTTTGAAATAAAGGCTATTTCAAAATTAAGTTATTTTAATATAAAGAATATTTTAAAATAACATTTACACTAAATTAATTATAATCAGGAATTATAATTGTACTTAGACACGAGGTTAGGCTACATTTATGGTGGAAGTCTGCCCGGACCCAACCGACATATCCAGCAACCACAAATGTTGGGCCTAATGTGAGGGGTCCAAGTGCGCAAATACGAAACGGGCCATGACACGAGGTTAAGCCCAACTTGTGGGATAAGTTTGCCCGGAACCAACCGGCATATCCAGCATCCACAAGTCGCAGGCTTAATGTGGGAGGTCTGACCCATTATAAAATATAAATGAATAAGATAATGAATTGAGCTTTATAATTTGTTTTAAAGTACTAATTCCAAAATAAATATTTTGGAAATAATATTATTTTAATATGATAATAGATAGAATATTCAATTTGGATTTAAAATTGAAATAAAAGTTGGAATCGTTTTATAAACGAATTTATAAACATTTTAGAATAAAGTTTGAAAGGAAAATATTACATTTTTCAATGTAATAAAGTTGAAATGAAAATATTACATTTTTCAATGTAATAAAGACTGAATTGAAAATAAAGTTGAAATGAAAGTATTACATTTTTCAATGTAATAAAGTTGAAATGAAAACATTACATTTTCCAATGTAATAAAGATTGAAATGAAAATATTACATTTTACAATGTAATAAAGGTTGAACTAAAAAGATTACATTAAAAAGATTTCATTTTTATTTAAGATTAATTACATTAGAAAGAATACCTTTTTTTTAGTTAATTTATTTCAAAAGAATGAAAAAGATTCATTTTAATGTAAATATACATTTCAATGTAAAATAATGAGTGATTTATTTATTTTAATAAATTAATTAAAATAAATAAAAGGATTAAAGTGGTTTAAATAAAACCAATATTTTCCAGTACATATATTGGAATGGATTTGAATGGAAATAATCTTCGGATTATTTCAGTATTGGATTTTGTGATTATACGGATATTATTGTGGGAATTTGGAAGATATTAATATCGTTATTCCCAATTTGATATATGTTAATTTTCAGAATTTGATATTGAACATAAATCGATATAATTTCTATTCAAAGCATGATATTTAATATCAGATTAAAATTTTGGTTTGTCATGAATAGTGTCTTAAATAACACTGTTCTTAAACCCATTTGGGAAAGAATAAATCTTTTAATTAATATTTAAATAATATTTCCAATTATTAAACATAATTGAAATTAAGTGAAACTGACTTTTGGGTTGATTGCGAACAATGTTTTTAAATGACATTAGTTCTTTAAACCCGATTGATAGTGAAATTTAGATTGGTAATTCATAAATCTTTTAACTAAGATTTAGTGAAATATTCTAAAGAGAGGTTTCAATTTAACATAAAAAATTGAAATACGATTTTGGGTTTATTGCGAACGATGGTTTTAAGCAACATTTGTTCTTTAACCCAGTTAAAGGCAAGATTATTTCTTGAAAGTTAAATAATCATTAAATAATGATTCTTGAAGATTAAAACTAAATATAGTTTTAATAAATCTTTAATTGGATTGAATGAGGATAAAAGTAATTAAATTTACTTAATTCAAGAAATGAACGATAATGGAGTACCACTAGTTTTACTCTAAGCGGTAGTCAAATCTTTAATTTGATTTGATCGATAAAACGGTAATTAAGTTTACCGTAACACATTGGGTGTTAGATATAGAGTACCACCAGTTTACTCCATGGGTTGTTTAGGTTGGGAATGGGATATTAATTAATGATTACTTCGGTAAGGCGTTAATCCCGACTAGTTTAATAAACCTTAATTTGGTTTAAATTAAAATCAAAGAATACTCTTGATTGGAATGAGGCGATGGTTGTGTTTTAAAGCACATGATTTTAAATTACGCAAATTATTCAGAAAGACCGGGTTTAACCCATTCTGAATAATTCATACGACGATTGAAGATCGATGATGAAGATGGTTATTAAAGACCGGGAAATTTCCATATCGAATGGATGATTATTGATATCTTGATTGAACGTACACCCAAAATGAGGGAAAAATTGGTGATCATTCAGACGTATTTGGAGATCTATCGGATACGGTTTCGTTCAGACCCAGAACGGACTTGTGAATGGATTGCGTGTCCGACATTGTATTCCTTTATATTGTATTCTTTGATCTCTATTTAATATATAGCTGTTTGGTGGCGGAGAATTTATTCTCTTGCTTAACACCCTGTTATATATTGATAGATGATCAATGTATGGTATGGTCTGATAATGTGGCATGCTAAGATGCATATGATCAAGGCTTTTGTTGAAAAGCAAAGCCTTGTGGATGAAGACCAAAGCATAGCTTTTATATATCGCCGCTTTGGATACAACGTGACTTCGCGGGCCTCACACACCACGGTATGATGGTGAACGATTTGTTTGATAATGTTCGGTTTGACCAATATACTTTATACATATTTGGGGTCGGCCGATGGGCTAGGGTGGTTGCTCCACTCTAGAAGTGGGATAGGTCATTTCAGCCGAATCTCATGAGGATAGATCAGATTACTGCTCATCCAAAGTGCTAGTATATGTATTTCGGTGTTTTCTCTTGCCGAGACGTAAGCCGTGGAGATACATTCGCGATTGATCTTTCGAATCAGTAGCCATCATGATGGAATCCAATTTTCAAATACGATCTTACGGTTTTTAGTTGTATACTTATATGGTGACATAACATATTATGCCACCAAATTTTGATACTTTTATATTCGAAATTGTTTTCTTCACTGTGCACTCATAGTATAAAAGATGAATTTCGCGTATTAAGCATTTTTGACCATTATAAGGAAAAACTCTATCCTTCTGCGTACGTGCAAGGGATTGAGTCTTATAATGGTTTCATTTTATTTCATTGTTTTATGCACTGGTATTCTTGGGAGGAAACCCGTTCGGCGATAGCGGCGTGGTCCCGTGACTTACCTAACTTTAAAATAAAGTAATAACTGTTTTTAGTTCTCATACCAGTCCCATGACTGACCTGGAGTTTATTGTTCTAACCTAGACTCTGGGTGCCCCTATTTTCCACACGGGCAGCTAGTAGTTTTGGTTTTGCAGATATTTATTCACAGGATCCTGGTCTACAGCAGAAGCGATATTCGGAAAGCTCTATATCTGTGTATTTCTTTCAGTTGTATTTTGTATTATTTTTCCGCTGCTATGTAAATGTAATTTTAAATCTCTGATATTGTATTTCTAATGTAAAATATTTATTCATGCTCTGTTATATTCTTGTACTCTGATGTAATTGTTGTAACAGCAATAAAATGTTCTTATGTTCTGTGCTCTGATGTGTGTTGTTCTCAAAGCAATCCGGGCTTTCCTTCACAGGGAAGTTTGGGTCGTCACATTTGGTATCAGAGCTTTGGTTTACAGAGCTCGAGAACAAAACACATTAGAACCGAAAGAAAGAATTCATCAGAGATTGGATTAGTAATATCCAATAAGAATAACTCGTTAGAGATAGGATCAGTAGTATCCTAGAACGAATGTGAAGAGTATTATTTTCTTTAAAATAAATAAGAAAACAAATTTAATATTTTGAAATTTTTTATCTTAAAAATACGTATTTGATATATTATTATATTTTATTTGGACAATCGAGTATATAAAGATTTTGAATATACGAGTAATTAATGGATATTCGAAGTTTTAATATACTGGATAGATATAGAATCACACTCTAGTCGCCCAGGGATAATCCTGATAATGACAGCTGCATCATCAGTATTTATGTTCGAGTAACGAATGTGGAATGTCTATATATTTCCAATTAACTGGTATGATAACCAAAACTAGATAGGGTTATTTGCTGTGATTTGCACTAAAAATATGATTTTTATCTATATATATTAAAGCTATATATGTTTGAAAAGTTAATCACCTAATCGACTGCTGGTTGTGATGTTTGATTATTAGTTTTAACTAATAAAATTATTGAAATGGTAATTAACAAAACCAATATATAATAGAATGATACATTTAATTAGATTAAATTCAATATTGAACTGAATTGAAAATTTATCAGAATGGATAATGAGTTAATTAAGTAAACGACTTTTAGCTTCGTTCCTTTTCGAGGACAAAAAGTTCTTAAGTGGGGGAGATTGTAACGACCCGGAATTTTGAGCCGAATTTAAATTTTTAATGGGTTTTTAATATTTAAAATAATTTATTTTATATAATAACGACTATAAATTTATTTTAATCGAAGTTAAAACGAATAAATTTTATTTAAATTATAAAAGGAGTTAGAAATAGCGTGGTAGTTTTAAAATTTGAATTTTAACTTTGACTAACTGTACAAGATGCAAAATAAATCGGATTTTAGCGAAACCAAAAATATTAGAATCTATTTAAAAATATCTTTCCAACTAATCCGAAAAATTGAAATTTCATAGCGGGAATCAAAAGTTATGCCCAAATCAAGATATCAGAGAAACACGGGAAAGTTTATATATATAGGACCCAAAACGCTACTTTTACATACGAATGAATTTGGACTCGAAACCACTTCCATTGAGTTCAAAATGATGTTTCTGCATTGAAAAAGTATAAACACTTATATATTTTGAGTTTCGAAAATTATTCATTTATAAAATATATTTTTAAATATAAAATATATACGCCTTCAAAAGTGAAGTTTTGCAAACGGTCTTCAAATTCAATGAAATTAATTTTGTTGGGTTCGTATCGTCAAAACAAAGTTAGAAATGATTTTTTTTGGAATTTTTAGAATTAATATGTAATTATAATTGATTTTTCAGTGAAAACGGTCAATTTTTAGAATTTAAAAATTCATTATTAATTCATACGGACTCGAAAAATGACAAAACCAGTTTCTTTAAATCCGTAATGTCAAGAAATATTTATGTTTCAATTTTCAATTACAACGAAATTCGTAGGTGTTAACACGAATTTTTAAACTACGAAAAGCGGACAAAAAAATGTATTAATATATATACATAAGGGTAATTGGGCCTAATTGATTTTATAACCTACCTATATATTATCTTTTAACAGCCATTAGCTGAACCCTAAGCATAACATAGCCACCTTCTCCTTCCTCTACTCCATGGCAGCTCTCTCCTCTAAAATTTATTTTGCAAATTAGCCCCTGAAAACAAAATAATTTATATCTCTCAATCAGAACAAAATCAGACCAAACCCTTTCTGGATTTTGTTCATCTTCTTATCCTCTATCTACCATGAAAAATTCAAGGCCTATCGTCGCACGGATTCACCGGGATCTAGCTTGAAATACAGAAAGCTGATTTTGGTTATTTGTTCGCTGCGGGCCCCACGAAGAGAGATAGGTCGAGCGACTTCAGGAAGTGGTAGAGGTGAAGCATACGGTTCTTTTGGCTGTGGTGGCATGGTCTCAGGTGGCCGGAGTTGGCTGGAATGTCAATTTTACTGGAGGGGTGCTAAAAACAGGACAGTCGCAAAGATGAGAAATTTCCCGTCGATCCGTGCATTTTCAGGCGAAGTGACCCAAACAGAAGTTGTCGGGAGGTCGAGATCTAGCTACTGACAAAAATTGGTGGCATTTGGAGTACTTAGGCGGCCACAACACTGAGATGAACGGAAACTACACTTTTCCGTTCAACTGCAGATCGTGGGCCCCACGTGTCGAACTAGAGGGGGGACCACCAGGTGTGGAAAGAGGGGGAGAAGCCGGAGAGAATGGCGCTGGTTTCGTGCAATTCCGACTTACGGTTTGGCCGTGGCGAGCATTTTAAGTTCAGGGCGCTGTTGGAAAAAAAAGGTTAAGGGCTTAAACGCGAAACATTTATTTAATTTTATGTTCAATGTTTGTAATGTGATATCTATCACATACGAGGCTAAAATATGACGATTTTAGATCCATTGGGATTGTGGCGACGAGATCTTCGCAATGACACTAACTACGTTCAATTCTGAGCAAGTTGAAAATTTGGGTAATTTTTACCATTTAAATTAATTATTTAATTATTACAAACTTCGAAAATTCATATCTTGTTGATACGAACTCGAAATCGCTCGAAACAGGATTTGCTGCGATCGTGGTGTCGAGAGCTTCGTGTAGACATCAATTTTGTCAATTTTAGAGCATATTGGATTTTGGACCAAAATTGGGCCCGAACCGTCAATTAAAGTCCGACAAAGGTGAGAACTCTTTCTCACTACATTTTTGAACAAATATTTATTTTTATATTCAAAAGTAAGTTAATTATCTGTGTTGGAATTGTTGTTTGTTGGATGAATGTTGATTGGGATGATTGTGTGAATTGTTTGAAAATTTGAAATATGTGAACATGTTAAATAATGTTATCTCATTTATGATATTTAGAAATATGTTTACACTGCCATTAACAAGTTGCCTGACTTGTTTATGTTGATTGGATGATAATTTTTCACACATCGTCCAAGAGCACAATTAATGATATATTATTTGAATTTGTGTTGGCTGAAACCCCACACGGGTCTTGGGTTGGTATTTTGACTACACATCGCCCTTGTGATTAGTTTAAATTGCACTCTGGCTATTGTTGAATGTTTCATCGTTATTATGGAATTAATGCGATGTTTGAAATCCATATAATTAAAATTATATGGCAATGGTTTGGTCTCATTCCAATTTTAGAATTAAAAGAATATTTTAATACAATGTTCCGTTAAAAGAATTAAATTATGGTTTTGATGTTTTAAATTTAAAAGATTATTGTTGTATTGTCAAAAAGTTACAGTCAATAGTTTGAATTGAAGAGATTATACTTTTATTGTTAAAAAGACAATAAAGAATTTGATTTAAAAGAGATCACACTTTATTGTCAATGTGTTGAAATTAGAAGATTTGATTTCAAGATGAAACACTTTGAAAAGGTTATTATTATATTATTATAATAATATGAAAAGTTCAATTTTTATTAATAATTGAATGGTAAGTTAGAATATTTGAAAACAAAAGATTTTATAAAAGAAACTACGATGTAAAATAAAGATCATTTTTAATAGGGAAACATTTTAATATAAAGTATATTTTGAAAAAAAGGGTATTTCAAAATTAAGTTATTTTAATATAAAGAATATTTTAAAATAACATTTTCAGTAAATTAATTATAATAAGGAATTATAATTGTACTTAGACACGAGGTTAGGCTACATTTGTGGTGGAAGTCTGCCCGGACCCAACCGGCATATCCAGCAACCACAAATGTTGGGCCTAATGTGAGGGGTCCAAGTGCGCAAATACGAAACGGGCCATGACACGAGGTTAAGCCCAACTTGTGGGATAAGCCTGCCCGGAACCAACCGGCATATCCAGCATCCACAAGTCGTAGGCTTAATGTGGGAGGTCTGGCCCAGTATAAAATATAAATGAATAAGATAATGAATTGGGCTTTTTAATATGTTTTAAAGAGCTAATTGCAAAATAAATATTTTGGAAATAATATTATTTTAGTATGATAATAGATAGAATATTCAATTTGGATTTAAAATTGAAATAAAAGTTGGAATCGTTTTATAAATGAATTTATAAACATTTTAGAATAAAGTTTGAAAGGAAAATATTACATTTTTCAATGTTATAAAGTTGAAATGAAAATATTACATTTTTCAATGTAATAAAGACTGAATTGAAAATAAAGTTGAAATGAAAGTATTACATTTTTCAATGTAATAAAGTTGAAATGAAAACATTACATTTTCCAATGTAATAAAGATTGAAATGAAAATATTACATTTTACAATGTAATAAAGGTTGAACTAAAAAGATTACATTAAAAAGATTTCATTTTTATTTAAGATTGATTACATTAGAAAGAATACCTTTTTTTTAGTTAATTTGTTTCAAAAGAATGAAACCAAGATTTTCCAGTACATATATTGGAATGGATTTGAATGGAAATAATCTTCGGATTATTTCAGTATTGGATTTTGTGATTATACGGATATTATTGTGGGAATTTGGAAGATATTAATATCGTTATTCCCAATTTGATATACGTTAATTTTCAGAATTTGATATTGAACATAAATCGATATAATTTCTATTCAAAGCATGATATTTAATATCAGATTAAAATTTGGGTTTGTCGTGAATAGTGTCTTAAATAACACTGTTCTTAAACCCATTTGGGAAAGAATAAATCTTTTATTTAAGATTTAAATAAGATTTCCAATTATTAAACATAATTGAAATTAAGTGAAACTGACTTTTGGGTTGATTGCGAACAATGTTTTTAAATGACATTAGTTCTTTAAACCCGATTTACAGTGAAATTTAGATTGGTAATTCATAAATCTTTTAACTAAGATTTAGTGAAATATTCTAAAGAGAAGTTTCAATTTAACATATTAAATTGAAATATGATTTTGGGTTTATTGTGAACGATGGTTTTAAGCAACATTTGTTCTTTAACCCAGTTAAAGGCAAGATTATTTCATGAAAGCTAAATAATCATTAAATAATGATTCTTGAAGATTAAAACTAAATATAGTTTTAATAAATCTTTAATTGGATTGAATGAGGATAAAAGTAATTAAATTTACTTAATTCAAGAAATGAACGATAATGGAGTACCACTAGTTTTACTCCAAGCGGTAGTTAAATCTTTAATTAGATTTGATCGATAAAACGATAATTAAGTTTACCGTAACACATTGGGTGTTAGATATGGAGTACCACCAGTTTACTCCATGGGTTGTTTAGGTTGGGAATGGGATATTAATTAATGATTACTTCGGTAAGGCGTTAATCCCGACTAGTTGAATAAACCTTAATTTGGTTTAAATTAAAATCAAAGAATACTCTTGATTGGAATGAGGCGTTGGTTGTGTTTTAAAGCACATGATTTTAAATTACGCAAATTATTCAGAAAGACCGGGTTTAACCCATTCTGAATAATTCATACGACGATTGAAGATCGATGATGAAGAAGGTTATTGAAGACCGGGAAATTTTCATATCGAATGGATGATTATTGATATCTTGATTGGACCGTACACCCAAAATGAGGGAAAAATTGGTAATCATTCAGACGTATTTGGAGATCTACCGGATACGGTTTCGTTCAGACCCAGAACGGACTTGTAAATGGATTGCGTGTCCGACATTGTATTCCTTTATATTGTATTCGTTGATCTCTATTTAATATATAGCTGTTTGGTGGCGGAGAATTTATTCTCTTTCTTAACACCCTGTTATATATTGATAAATGATCAATGATAGGGTATGGTCTGATAATGTGACATGCTAAGATGCATATGATCAAGGCTTTTGTTGGAAAGCAAAGCCTTGTGGATGAAGACCAAAGCATAGCTTTTATATAGCGCCGCTTTGGATACAACGTGACTTTACGGGCCTCACACACCACGGTATGATGGTGAACGATTTGTTTGATAATGTTCGGTTTGACCAATATACTCTATACAGATTTGGGGTCGGCCGATGGGCTAGGGTGGTCGCTCCACTCTAGAAGTGGGATAGGTCATTTCAGCCGAATCTCATGAGGATAGATCAGATTACTGCTCATCTAAAGTGCATAGAATATGTATTTCGGTGTTTTCTCTTGCCGAGACGTAAGCCGTGGAGATACATTCGCGATTGGTCTTTCGAATCAGTAGCCATCATGATGGAATCTAATTTTTCAATACGATCTTACGGTTTTTAGTTGTATACTTATATGGTGACATAACATATTATGCCGCTTACATAACATATTATGCCACCTAATTTTGATACTTTTATAATCGAAATTGTTTTCTACACTGTGCACTCATAGTATAAAAGATGAATTTCGCGTATTACGCATTTTTGACCATTATAAGGAAAAACTCGATCCTTCGACGTACGTGCAAGGGATTGAGTCTTATAACGGTTTCATTTTTCGAAAAAGCATTTCGTTGTTTTATGCACTGGTATTCTTGGGAGGAAACCCGTTCCACGATAGCGGCGTGGTCCCTTAACTTACCCAACTTTAAAATAAAGTTAATAACTGTTTTTAGTTCTCATACCAGTCCCATGACTGACCTGGAGTTTATTATTCTGACCTAAACTCTGGGTGCCCCTATTTTCCACACGGGCAGCTAGTAGTTTTGGTTTTGCAGATATTTATTCACAGGATCCTGGTCTACAGCTGAAGCGATATTCGGAAAGCTCTGTATCTATGTATTTCTTTCAGTTGTATTTTGTATTATTTTTCCGCTGCTATGTAAATGTAATTTTAAATCTCTGATATTGTATTTCTAATGTAAAATATTTATTCATGCTCTGTTATATTCTTGTACTCTGATGTAATTGTTGTAACAACAATAAAATGTTCTTATGTTCTGTGCTCTGATGTGTGTTGTTCTCAAAGCAATCCGGGCTTTCCTTCACGGGGAAGTTTGGGTCGTCACACTAAGCCTCAATTTGGGGGTTTTCGATTCTGGATTTAATCGGAAATGTGGGGATATGGGTTTTTTAGAGGAGACTCATACAAGCGTTTTGGTGGTGGTTGGAGGTTATACGGTGGAGTGGTTTGTCGAGAATTCGCGTTTGAAACCAAAAAATCAGTTTCATACATGGTGCTGCCGGCAAAGAAGGAGGCCACTGGAAATCATGGGTCCGGCAATGGTTGGTGCGCCTCAAGGTGGGGGTCTCGGCGATGCTAGTCGGAGCTTCTTAGGTGAACGGAGCTGAACGGAAACGATTGTCAAAGTTTCGGCAGTATTGGGTTTCTATGTCGGTTACTGTTCACACGCAAGAGAAGAAAGGGGCGGGAGGAATTGTAACACCCCGAATTTTAGATAATACTAAAATTCACTAATTTCAGGATAAATAATCTCAGACGTGGGAATTGGGGGTAACGGGCTGCGTTATTGCGTTCGTCTCGGAAAAATACGCGAAATAGAGTCCGAGTTTTCGAGAATCGGAGTCCGTATGGCCCGGTTATGGCCTAAAGAAGTTTGCATAAAATTTAAAACTTAAAAGCAGATTTAGAAATTTAAATTAGGATTTGAAATTAGAACCAGCGGGGCCAGGCGGGAAGATTCCCGCCCTGACCATGTCGACAGGGCTGTCGACAGGCCTGTCGACAGGGGTGTCGACTTGCCTGTCGACTTGCCTGTCGACACGGCGTGTCGAACCAGGGTGCTTGGGTGCACCAGATCTGGTTTTCTGGCTAGGGCTGGGCTTGGTTCTAGAGGTTTCCTAAATCTGACGGACCTAAATTAATTTAGGGTTAATCTAAGGGCCTAAAACACTACCTAATCCTATAAATAAGACCCTAACCCTACCCTAATTCATTCATAATTAAATCTTGTAACTAAACTATGGCAAAATGAAACTTGGTCATGGCCTCCACAAATCAATGAAGAGAGTTGCAAGCTAATCAACCCCTAATCATCTTCTTCTTCATATTTGGCAACTAGTTTTACTTCATAAGTTTGCTAATCTTAATTTTGGTGAGTTCCTATGGTTTTAATAATCAATTGTTAAATTGATTATGGTAGGATGTGATAAGACATGGCTATGTTTGTGGATAAATGTGTTTATGCAAGTTTGTATGATATGTGATTTGCAAGTTTTATGTTAAATGCAAGTTTAAGGCCATGTTTTATGATGCAAAACACTATGTTAAACATTTATGCATATGTAACATGTTATGCAAACTATATGTGAGAATATATGCAAGTTATATGTAACATGATATGCAAATTATGCATGTGATTTTATGCATGCTAAGTAGTTGGTGTTATGCATGCTAAGTATTTGATGTTATGCATGCTAAGTATTTGATGTTATGCATGCTAAGTATTTGATTGTATGCATACTAAGTATTGGGTTTTATGCATGTTAAGTGTTTGGGTTTATGCAAGTTAAGTGGTGGGTTTATGCATAATAAGTATTTGATTTTATGCATAATAAGTATTTGATTCTTTGCATGATAAGTAAGTGGTTTTATGCATGCTAAGTGTTTGGTATTATGCATAAATCATGACATGAAAGTTTACCCTTTTAAATATGGTATATACATATGCAAGATGGCACCTTTATATGCTATGCATGTTTACCCTCCTTTAAGATGCAAGTCATATAGGCAAGTTCGACATATTATGCAAGTTATGCTTACATGCAAGCTCAACATGTTATGCAAGTTATGTGCATGATGTTATGTAAGTTATGTGCATGTTGTTATGCAAGTTCATATGCAAGTTATGTGTATGAGGGTATGCAAGTTATGTGCATGGTGTTATGCAAGTTAAGTTTATGAGATTATGCAAGTTATGTGCATGATGTTATGCAAGTTATGTATATGCTTAAATGCGAGCTTAATGTGATATGCAAGTATGTGAATGTTTATGCAAGTATATGAATGCCCATGCAAGTATGTGAATGCTTATGCAAGTTATGTGTAGGCTTAAATGCATGTCTAACATGTTATGCAAGTTATGAGAATGCTTATATGCAAGTTCAACATGTTATGCAAGACATGTGTATGATAATGTGCAAGTTTGGGTTAAATGTGGTTGGGTTAATATATGCTCATATATGCAAGTTGACATCCTCTTAACCCATGACAAAGTTGTATGCTAAACCCATGATAATTGTGATGGATCTTCCCCTTTATTATGTCATGAAATGAGAACGATTTACGTGGGGAACGATGGGGTTGGTAAATATGTTAATAAATGTAAGATTGGGTATGATTAAGCATACCATAAAAATAAATTACCATAAGTGGGAATTTACCTATTGAGTTAGGTCTACCCCATGGGAATTTACCTATTGAGTTAGGTCTACCCATGTTATGGAAAACTTGATATTAATTAGGGATAATTAATATGGGGGTGATTAATTAGGTGTAATTAATCGACTAAGACACGAGGTTGGACTCATTTGTAGTGTAAAACTGCCCGGACACGACCGGCTTAACCAGTTGCTACAAATGTCAGCCCAATGTGAGAGGTCTTAGCCATAAATTAAATACGTGATTAAGGTAAAGACACGAGGTTAGACTCTGTTATGACGTAAGACTGCCCGGACTCTACCGGCTTAACCAGGCGGTCATAACAGCCAGTCTAATGTGGGAGGTCTTTATGGGAGATCACGGTCTTAATTAATTAAGAAACACTTAACCATATTAGCATGTAGTGGGACATGAGGGGTTAAGTGGGTGCCTTGGGTGGCATGTAGTAACTAGTGGGGGTGCCTTGGGTGGCATGAGGAAACTAGTGGGTTGCCTTGGGTGGCAATAGAAAATACGATTAGAATACTTAACCAAAGTGGAACATGTAATTAAACATGATTAAAGGGTTAAGTAAGTGCCTTGGGTGGCATGGGGGAATCAAGTAAGTGCCTTGGGTGGCATGTGGAAATCTAGTGGGTGCCTTAAGTGGCAATTGAAATATAATTAGATGACTTAACCAAACCTTAACGTGTAAGGGGTCATGATTATAAAAAGAGGTTAAGTGGGATGCACTAGATTAATGACAAGCTTAAGTAGTAGCTTGTGGGGGCCCATTTCAACCAATATCCCAAACGTATCTTTGTGGGCTCGACCCATGTCGAGTGACGGGACACGCATATTGGGCTTGATTATAAGAGGCCAAAACGGGGTAGCGGTGGCAACGCAAGTCCAACGGGTTTCATATGCGTGTGTGGGCCCGGGCTGGTAGATAAGCCGTTGTTGCATCGTGTAGATATAAAGCCGTGCACCGTTGATATTATCAGGTGGCCACTTTAGGGGAGTGATACACCCCACTGTGGGACCAGCACGGGTATCTACGTTAGGGAGCCGATCGCTTGGGAGTAGTGGGTACACCTAGTAAAGATAGGGGCAGACGGCACCTATGTAGGGGTACACGAAACTACTGGGTAAGATAACTAGGTACACCTAGTGGAGGTAGGGGCAGACGGCACCTACGTGGTCAGCTAGAAGTACCAGAAGCTATTAGTTATATTTTCTAAGTCTTTAAGTGGGATCAACCTTTAAGTAGGAATTACTCTTGGTGGGTAGAACTGGTGTGGTGCAGTGTAGGAATTACCCTTGGGTGGGTAGGTCTGGGGTGGTGTAAGCTAGTAATTATCCTTGGGTGGATAAATACGTCGTTTCGATTATCGTAGTACATCCTGTGTTTTGTGGGCTACTTATTGTAGTCATTATCCCCAGAGGTACCGTATCTTGTTTATATCATACCCTAATTACTTTAATGGTTGTATTGTTAGGGTTATAGGACTCACTCAGACTTATGTCTGACCCCGTTGTTGTTTATCTTTTTCCCCACCCTCAGGTTATCAGAGTGGACTTAGCACTAGTGGGCTTGGACCAGACCGCTATATCTATCTTTTGGGGCTTGGACGGTAGAAGTAAAGCTCGGTTTATCTTTTGGCTATTGTCTATGTAATGGGATTATGTACTTCTATTTTATCAGGATGGATATTATGTACTTGACTCTTGTTATGGTTTTGTGATGTAACCAAACATGTTTTGTTAATGAAATGATGTTTTAAATTTTCAAGTATTACTTATATCTGTCCTGTTGTAATTTTTCTGTTCTATACTCACTAAAAATACTCCACCAAAACTAAGGCATTCCCTTTGTGATTGACCTTAGCGGGTGTGGGGTGTTACAGGAATTTAACTGAGTGCTGATGTGGTAACAAATTATTGGGTGAGAGAAAACATTTTATTTATTTTTATATATTTAAATTCAAAGAGTAAAATGCTAATAACTTTTGCGTATGAACTCGGATTTGGACGCAGCTGGGTGCGTTGGTATCGTGGCGGAATTGCGGTCGATCTGAGACTAGTTTGGCTGCATTTGGAGACAGAAAATTTTTGGTCTTTAGTTGGACGTTCGATCAACTAAGGACGCAAGGTGAAGGATTTTCTCACTCACGAATAACTAAATTAGTCGTATGTTTATTAAATTAAATTATGAAATAAGTTTGGTTGCATGGTTGTTTTTGATTGTTGATGTGTTGTTTAAAAACTGACATGCAAGTGTGTGAATTTGAGAAAGTTAAGTTGATAACTAGTTATTCTATTTAATTAAATTCTAGTTAGAAACCTGACCCTTGTTAATCAGTGAAATGATTTGCTACTTACCATTTGAATTAAATGGTTGTGATGAATGCCTTGGTTTGATTTGATCGATGAATGGATAGTGGTACTAAAATGTTCCTTTACTCAGTATATGGATATTGTATGTTCACTTTGACGATTAATCCCACTCCCACCCTAGATGTTACAGGCATCAAATAAAACTGGGTTTAATCGATTTATATTAAGAACACAGATTGAAATGATAGATATCTGTGATCCTGATTTGGATTGAAATGATAGATCCATTCCTGAAATATCGAAAAATTAAAATCACTAGGCCATATGATATCAAATTATATATGGACATCGGTTGGTTAAATGATTTTTAGATATTTGAAATTCTATTGATGAAAATTCCATTTAAAGGAATGTGTCGATTTTCGATAAAATTTTATTTTTCCTTTAAGACATGAACCCTTGATGTTGTTTGAAATGGTCAAGGAAATTCTCCAGAAACAAATTTGAAGTTTATATTAAATTTGAATTTTATTATGATTTGGGATTTATTCTAATAATTGGTGGACTAAGATTTAATAAATTCTTATTGAACTTAAATTTTGGAATAAAGGTAATCGAGGATATTCGAAGTTGTTTTAAACTTAATACGAATAAGGTTTTGAATCCTCAAAATGGAAAGATAGGTTGAATGGGTTCGGAATAAGATATTGAAATTATGCGACTCCATTTGAGACTAGAGTATAGATCCAGGTGTTTGAATTCGGAAGAAAAGAACGACTTTGGTTAAAGGATTTTATTATATATATATATATATATATATATACACACTGTTTGATTTCAAATAACTATTCCTTTCTAAAATCTCATTTATTAAAACTTTTACATATAACTGTTTTGTTATAACTAAAATTTCCTTATATTTTATTGCATAAAATTATTAGTAAACTTTTGATATATATATATAATGTTCTAAACTATCTTATTTTATTCTGACTATTGTATTTTAATTACATTTATATAAAGATTTCTTATAAGCATCTATTTTTCATAATTATATATATTTTTTGAATTGTAAATTTCTTCCGAATGGAAAGTGGTTGGATCTAAACCTTTGGTTTTGATATGGAGTTGAGATAAAATTTTATTCTATTTGAATATGAATGGATTTCCGACCGTAAATCGATTTTGAAATGATTATGATTTTGATATGAAATATATTCTACTCGAATATAAATCGATTTCTGACATATTATATGATTATAATATACGGATATGGAAATATATTCTAATTTGGAATATAATCGGTTTGGGAATGATTATGATAGTGTGATATGAAATTATATTCTATTTTGAATATAAATTGGGTTCAAAACAAAACATGATATTTTGATATGAAAGCGAACCTTTGTGAAAAATAAAAGAACCGACCGATGTGGAAAATGTAAAAGTTTGTTGTTAAAGAGGCCGGAGTCGGCAAGTGGCATACTCTATGTCAATGTCGATACCACTTTGACAACTGTGAACGTTATAACGTATCCAGAATGAAATATGATGACTTGGAGGCAATTATTGGATTGAAAAGATGAACAATGATGAAATAGCCTTGACCTATGGGTCAGAATTGAAATGACTAAAACATGAGCTATGCTGTGAATAATTGAGGTAGCGCCTTTGATCGGACACACTTCTTCAATACTATTTCTATGACTATAAATGATGGATTTGGGCCCTTTATGATTTTAGGAGTGTGTTCCGAGGTGGGCAGTAGTGGCTGCTATGCGTTACCACCGGTCCGGGAGTGCAATTGGTAGAATCCTACCCTGGGCATTGCCTCGATTGCCTTGTCATATTTATCCATATCGAGCCCCATACGATTTTGATTTAGCATTGCTTTCTATGGAGTGCCCTCTGATAACACCAGTACTGTGAATATACGGTACTGTATAGACTGTTGATGCCTATAAACGGCGTAAGGGTAATATGGTAATCCTGCTTACGCTATTTTCATTATTCATACTTTACTGGATAGACACTATCATAATAGCATATTATACTATGTATGTATTATTTTAACGGATCCTTGAGAGATGGAAAAATCCCGTAATATCTCTTGAGTTACTGCACCCATGACACTGATGCTGTTTTCGTATTGTAATTTGACTAGAATGATTTAGTGTCGATCCGAGTGTTTGTTGTATTTTCTTTTATGCAATATGCTCGGGTCAGTAGACTTTTACAATTACCGAAGATGACGGGGCCTTGGAGATCGAAGATGAAGATTGGTATATACTTATCATATATATATATATATGTGTGTGTGTGTGTGTGTGTGTGTATCTCCGCTGCATTTTCCTTTCGCTGCTATGTGATGAAACCTGTATGTGTATAACTCTGATAGTCATTGTATATATTTCAATTGTTTAACTGTTACTTAATTATTATATGTTATCCTTCCGTTGTGAGATCTCTATGTTTGTTTTCTCTACTTCTTCCTTTTCTTTTTTCCCAATAACTACCTGTATTTGCGATTCGTTTAGGTCAATATATGTGGTTTATTGTCGATTTAAATGATAAAAAATCTGGGTCATTACATTTGGTATCAGAGCGATGGTTAGCGATAACCTTGGCTCTGTTTGGGAATTAACTCATTAGAGATAGGGTTAGAAATGCCCTAGAATGAATTGAGTGTATATATGAGAGAGTTTACTTGTATTTTTGATATAAAATGGTTTTTCTTTTGTTGACTTGTTCTGTTGAATATTTATGGATTCTGGTCGATTTATGGGACGCCATGAAATCAATAGGAATTTCTAAGTAGTCGAATAGAATGGATCGACATAATATGGCTTTCGATTATATTTTTATTATATTAATTATATTATGGGGTTTGAAGTGTATATGCATTCGTTATTAGTAGGTGGTAATATTAAGTTATTACCTATTATGGTTGATTTGATAATAAATCTATATTGGAAATTTAAATGGTTAGGGAAATTTAGGAATGAAATCCTTTAAGTATAATGGGTGGCATAATATATTTTGGCAAATAAAATAGAATTGAACTTGAAAACTCGATTTTGGCGCTTTTGAAAATAGCTTTGCCAAGGCTTTGAAAAATATAGTATTATAAATATGTTTGAAAGGGAAATGGTTTTAAGAGATTTTTTTAAATGAAACGAGTGTAATCCCTTCTTGGACCTTAAGATAACTTCGGTAATGAGTGCACGCATTATCGACATTTATTTTGAAGAGTCTGAGTGGGGGAGAATACTCAATGGTTATTATAATTGGTTTAGACAAAGGATTTTTGGATTTAATTTCATATGGAATAATTTTATTTAAAGGTATTAGTACATGTTGGTTAAGTTGGGTTTAAATTAAACCAGAATTGGAAAATTTTCTATGTTCTTTGTTAATTAAGGACTTAGATGTAAATATTATATGGTATGGTTTTATAAAAATAATATAAGTACACATAATATTTTTAACTTAGTTTATAAACCCGGAATCAAGCCATTTAGGTTCATCTTAACTAATGACATTGGTTTAAGTGCGAAATTAACTCGATTCATTGGAATTTTTGACTTTGAAAATCATGAAATGGATTTAAGTATTAAGAAGAATCGTCACGTAAATCTTAAATATGGATGATAGTAAGGTTTAAACAAATTTCAATTATGGTCGATATAAGTGTTGGAGAATTGAAATTTAATCGTGAGATAAAATTCAACTAAAGTAAATTGGAAGATTTGGGTTGTGTAATAAAAGTGATAACCCATGACTCAACTAATTAATAAGTATGATTAAGTTAGTCGAGAAGGAGTTGATAGGAATGTATGTGGTGAATAAAGTATGAATGATCGATAAATTAAACAAAGGAACCAAATGGTGAATGTATAGGTGTGGGAAATGAAATTTAGTTTGAATCGTGCTAAATAAATTGAATTTGAAAACAAACCTAAACACTCGAAAACTTTAAGTTTCGAAATAAGGGAATGAAAATTTGGCCGAGGGATATATATATATATATTAAAAGGAAAATTCGAGAATGAAAGTTAGGAAGTAACTAGCAATGAATATTGAATGAGTTATATAAATGACGATGATCGACATTAATCTTTGTTAATAGATTCTTAATTTAATGAAATAAAGTGAAAGTTAGAAGTGAAACTAAATATTTTTGAATTCAAGGTTAATTAAATAGAACGAGGGAAATGAAATAAACTTGAAGTTGAAAATATGAAATAAGGTGTTGGAAATATAAAACCAAAATCTAAATTATTAAATTAGAATATCGAAAGAATAGGAAATAAGTAGATTCAATTAAGTCTAATGAATTAAAATAAATGAAATAAACTCGATAAAATTTAGAATTAGTCGATTTAAAACCAAACATAAATGAATGAAACGAAGATGAATGAACTAAAATCATTAGAATGAATAAAATCAGAATTAATTCAAATGAATGGCTAATTTAATATGGATAAAGGAAATGACATTCATTGTATTATGGATGAAGTGAATAAGAATAAGTAACGAAACTTGGCAACTTGATCCACGCTCGTGAATTTATAATTTAATAGATTTAAGTTAGTTGGAAACGTTAAATGAATTCAACTTGTATTCAAATTTAATGATTAAAATGAAGTGAGAAATGAAAAGAAAATATATCGGTATGGAGTAAGCAATTGAATGAGAATCCATTTCCCGAAAAATGAAGTGATAATCGATTTGAAGTGTTGAAGAATTACCAAATATTTGGAATCGAAAGACCGAAACTTTAAAATTTAAATAAATCGAAGTTTATGAGAAACCTGGAATGTTTGGTGGGCTGAAGTAAAATAGCCATAACTTTTGATGGGATGATCAGAATTTAATGATTCCTGACTTTTTGGAAACCTAAGAAACTAAACTAGAACTTTCGTTAATAGAGCCTTGTCGAATTTTCAAGGTTACTAAGCTGAAATCCAAGATTTACTTGTTGTACTATGCATAGAAAATTTAAAACTGAAGCGTATGTCGATATTGTTTAGACCATAACTTCCTAACGGAGCATCGGATTTTGATGTGCGAGTACAATTCGGAAAGCCGAGGATCTGAACCAAAAAATTTTCTTAACATACTAGGTAAAATTTTGAGATTTAAAGGGGTAAAAACTGGGTTGAACAACTCAAATCTGCATTTTTCAGTGTACGGGCTGAGACGTTCGCCTTCACTTAAACAGACATAACTTTCAAATGGATTATCCAAATTCCATGATTCCGGACAATCCGGAAAGCCTGAAACGATTAGAACAATTTTTGCCTTTAGGGTCAAATTCCATCATCTAAGGGGTGATGACCCTCAATTTGTTCGCTAGTCTATCGTTAACATTTTGGTTTTATATTTGAAATGTTCAATATATGTTGTGTAAGTTGTATGCCTTTGCTATGTATTGTATATATGTTTAATCCTCATGCATATGTGAGTATGTAGAAGGTGTAGTGTAACACCCCGCCTCCGCTAGGGTCACTCGCAAAGGAATGCACTAGCTTTAGAGGGGCATTATTGGTAAACATGCACAGAAATATCACAAGACAGAACATATAAAATAGCGGAAGTAAAATCAAACTTTCATAACATGAATAAATAAGGTCTAAAGCCTTTTACATCAGAGTACATCAAAACCTGTCTTGCAATAGTAAAGAAGCATAAAGACATTTTCATAAATTATTCCCCAAGTAAAAACAGTAAAGTAGCCATTAGCCAAGAAAAGTCCAAGCCATCCATGATGACCTTCAAGCAGAAGAAGTCCGAACTAAACAACAGTATTTCCTCCCTGTAACCTGGGGGGAAACGGAAGAAAAGAGGCGAAACAAAACGGGTCAGTCAAAAAGACTGAGTAAGCCCTATCTACTATTAGCATAAAAACTAGTAAAGTTAACTGACATGAGAAACTGAGATGAACATAAGCATGATAACAAGATAGATAAGCTAAATCAAAATAACAGGATGAACTACTGAACTCAGATAAACTAAGGTGTCATGATAAATTACGATGTCAAGATAAAACAAGGTATCACATCGACAGGTTTCTATCAAGTATAATATCCCCAAGATATCTGTCACGTATAACGCCCCGTGATATCTATCCTGTATTTTAGCTCTGCACCTACCGTACTAGTATCCCCACCGTGTCATGTGTTAACCAAGAATGACCCTCACTCAAAAGTCGTGTAATGGTCCATGTCAACCTAATATATCGCATATATAGGTTACTCAACTTGTATGTTTTATTCCATGTAAATGTTCAGTCCCTTGCCGTAGACCATACGGGCTTTCCCATGAGATTCTATATTACTTTAACATAGTTCCATGATCCTTAAGATCGGTTTGGACTGTTACCCTAAACCTAGCTAGGGTCTTCCAACATGAATTATTGTTTGTACAACTAGGACTTATGCTACCTAGGGCTGCTAGGGATTATGCTTACCTATTTCACGTTTTCGTATCTCGGTTTGGGTTCAACCACCTAGGGCCACTGGGGATTACGCTAACCGCCAACCGCGCCCTTTTTCCCACGCATTCATCGTGAATCGCTTTTCCATGACTGTATGCACATGTATCACATCGTGCCATCCGAGTCCTGTCACAGGGCAAATCAAGAAATACAGGACTCGGTCGGGAGCTTTCGATTTATCTGCCGATGCAGATGCTAAGGTCTGTTTTTCTTATACGTGGCTATGGTCCCACGAGACCACTCCCTCAACTAGTGAAAGACAAGACAGGATAAATCCTGTATGAGAACACAACACTGGCCAACCCACATCCAAGCCTTTCCGCAACCATAATTAGATAGCAATTATGGTCTTTTGGGTGTTCTTTGCCTTTCCGTACGTACACGCTTGACCAAAGATGGTAGGTAGCCTGACGAAATGCTATCTAGGGTATGACCGTGTATCGTCGACTATCCCCTATCCATCCCCGTCTTTATGTCGCTCGTATAGCAACCAAGGCATACTCTTGGTTCTTCTAACGCAGACCTTAACCTCTCATGAGCCTAGTATAATCACCTGGCAGCTCATAGAGGGATACCAAGAATATCCTCACGTTCCCCGAAGCCGCTGCTTCGTTACCCAATTCGCTGGAGCCTTTATCTAAATCAGATACTTGCTCCTACTCGTATACTTAAACGATGACCTACCGTATCAGGTTACTCATCTATCTATGAACTGGTCTAAATTTCCTTGACTAAGAATCATTACTTGAAAAGGTCGGTTGTGTACGACTTGTGCAGGATCTATAATATGGCTATGCGGAATGTATGTGATAACTTAAGCTATTCAATAGTTATGCGAATAAATATTCGCAAACAATATATATATCATAAATAACTATAAATGCAGTAAAGTAAAGTAAAGTAGAGTAACGACACCGGGATTTTTATACTGGTTCGGACCTCCAGTCCTACGTCCAGTCCCGAAGCTTCTCTTCGGCTTTTCACTAAACAACACCCTCGCTTCACCCGGAGGAACAGGTTCACAACTACTTGATTTACGGACTACAAGTTTACCCACTTGATTTCACGGGCTACAAGCTTACCCACTTGATTTACGGGCCACAAGCTTACCCACTTGATTTACAGGCCACAAGCTTACCCACTTGATTTCACGGGCTACAAGCTTACCCACACAGGATAATTACAAGAGTTTGACTTCTGATTGTGTTCTTCTTTCAACACTGATTTGCCAACGATTGAGTACACCCTTCCTATAATCTTATCCTCAAGTATATGATTTGAATGGAAAGATTTAAGGAAGAAAGATTGCTTGTTGAATCAAATGATATAAAACTGATTCAAGGATTCAACAAGTATTGACTATTTGAGAGAGCTTTTAGAATGCAAGAGAGTATAGAGTTAAGATCAGAAAATAGAAGAAGATTCGGTGATTTGAAAGTATGATTTCAAGTCTATTTATAGTGTAGAATAGTTGCATTCCTTCATGAAGAGTTTCTATAAAAAGTTGTGTCCATTTCTCTTGAAATTGAATAGAAATCTCTTCACAAAAAGAAGCATCCTTTCAGAAAAATTACAGCAAGAAAAAAGGTCGACAGGTCGAAATTAACAGGTCGACAGGAATTTGAAAAAATAGCCGTTATGCACAAAAGACAATAGGACCGGTCGACAGGTCCTTTTTGGGCGGTCGACCGTTTTCTTGCTGTGGACCTGAGAACCTCGGTCCACAGTCTATATCACTCTGCACTCTTTCCCGGTCGAAGCCTGGACCGTTTGGGCTTTTTCTGTGACTTTTCAATTCCTCAAATATACAGATTTCAGCCCCAGCTAATTTCAGTTTCTAAATTGTTTTGTGCATTCGTGTTATACTTTGAAGATAGATTTTAACATAAATCTAACACGACTCCATACCTACATATATATAATCTTAGCTCCATGTCATGATTTCCATTGATCTTCACTATGATCTTTATTGATTTCCACTTTGATAAATGTGAATTCAGCTCGTCAATGATCTCTATTTCTATGTTGTCATTAATCAAAATCTTGTGTATCAACATTCTCCCCCTTTTTGATTGATGACAACATCTTTCATATATTTTTGAGATACTGAGTAGCTCCCCCTGAATATATGCTTATATATTTCTATCTCCCCCTGTCCAAAAGCTTTCTGCACATTTTGTTAGTATATATAATAAAAACTTACTGTTTCCTGTAACAAAATGTTAGTGCATATAAAATGAATATTTATATGATACATGAATATATATATTAATGTTAATGCACATCTTGGGTATGGCTACCTTCCATCTAACCCATGGACCCAAACAAAGCAAGTGGGTACCAAAGTATATATGTTCTACTTTTTTGCATGTACACCACAATAAAAGGAAGGCGAATTTGATTTCTCCAAATGTCTCCGAAAACAAAATTCAATTTATCAAATTGCACATGATCCAATATCTCCCGAAGGTACTTTAATTTATGTCTTATGTTCGATTACTGTTCTATCATGATGTTTATTCTTTTTAATCGATGACAAAGGGGGAGACATTTGGAGAAATCAAATTCGCCTTCCTTTTATTGTGGTGTACATGCAAAAAAGTAGAACATATATACTTTGGTACCCACTTGCTTTGTTTGGGTCCATGGGTTAGATGGAAGGTAGCCATACCCAAGAGGGTTTAATGGAACCTTTAAAGATAAAATTTTCATTATTAACTACTGAATCAAAATAATCATCAATATATTTTTCTCTGTTTTTCCAACTTACAGGAACCCAAATACTTAAGTAATCTCTATTGATATTCCTTTTCATACTTCTAGATCTATTATACAGATCTCTAGTCATAGAAGTATTCGAATTTCTATAATAATTGGATCTAGGATGAGCATTAGTACTAGCAGTAATATTTTTATTGTACATGAAAGCATATCTAGTACTATTTCTAAGATTAGTTTTATTATATCCTAAACCACTTTTGTCATGTAAAGGTCGAGATCTAGATAAAATCATATTTAAATCATTTTGACCTTTATTAAATTTTGCGAACATATTTGCACATTTATCAAATTTATTTCCAAAGTCGCTATTGACATTTTCAAAAGAAATTTTGTTATTCTTTAAATCATCAATTTCCTTATTTAATTCAGAATTTTTCCTTTTTAAAGTACCATTCTCAGTTTTGAGACCTAAAATTTGAGATTCTGAATTATCTAAAGAAGATTGTAACTTTTCAAAATTTTCTTTTGAGTCAGAAATTTTATTTTGCAAAATTTTATTATTCACCTTTAAAAACTCACATTCTTTAGATAGTTCTAAATTCTTTTCAGTTAAAGCTCCATTCTCTTTTTCAAGAGACGAAATTAAAGAACTAGAATTATTTAAAGAATCTTCTAATGATATATTTCTATTTTGCAAAAGATCGATTTCCTTTAAAAGAACATTGTTTTTATCTTCTAGTTGCTCATTTTCTTTTTGAAGGAAATCTTTTTGAGAAACAAGCTCTTCTAAGGTGTCTTCAAAACATTTGGCTTGTTTTACCAAACGATTGTTTTCTTCTTTTAATTTGGAATTTTCTTCCTTGTACTTTTTTGACATAGCTAAAACGACTGTATGGAGTTTCAATAATTTTTCATGGTCTAACAAAAGATCTTTAAATAATGAATCTACACATACCGATTGTGATCTGACTTTAGCCATGAGACATTTGCTTCCTTGCTCTCTTGATTCGGCTTTGTTGCTCTTCCACTTTCTAATCCCTTGACTAGACTTCTTTATTGCCATTTGTTCTAAGATGTTGTTACGATCTCTAGAACACCAGGCTCTGATACCAATTGAAAAGGTCGGTAGTGTATGACTTGTGCAGGATCTATAATATGGCTATGCGGAATGTATGTGATAACTTAAGCTATTCAATAGTTATGCGAATAAATATTCGCAAACAATATATATATCATAAATAACTATAAATGCAGTAAAGTAAAGTAAAGTAGAGTAATGACACCGGGATTTTTATACTGGTTCGGACCTCCAGTCCTACGTCCAGTCCCGAAGCTTCTCTTCGGCTTTTCACTAAACAACACCCTCGCTTCACCCGGAGGAACAGGTTCACAACTACTTGATTTACGGGCTACAAGTTTACCCACTTGATTTCACGGGCTACAAGCTTACCCACTTGATTTACGGGCCACAAGCTTACCCACTTGATTTACGGGCCACAAGCTTACCCACTTGATTTCACGGGCTACAAGCTTACCCACACAGGACAATTACAAGAGTTTGACTTCTGATTGTGTTCTTCTTTCAACACTGATTTGCCAACGATTGAGTACACCCTTCCTATAATCTTATCCTCAAGTATATGATTTGAATGCAAAGATTTAAGGAAGAAAGATTGCTTGTTGAATCAAATGATATAAAACTGATTCAAGGATTCAACAAGTATTGACTATTTGAGAGAGCTTTTAGAATG
Organism: Allium sativum; assembly: GCA_030737875.1. NCBI lineage: Eukaryota > Viridiplantae > Streptophyta > Magnoliopsida > Asparagales > Amaryllidaceae > Allium > Allium sativum. Next base: position 540,035,762 of record CM060926.1, read on the forward strand.
CAAGAGAGTATAGAGTTAAGATCAGAAAATAGAAGAAGATTCGGTGATTTGAAAGTATGATTTCAAGTCTATTTATAGTGTAGAATAGTTGCATTCCTTCATGAAGAGTTTCTATAAAAAGTTGTGTCCATTTCTCTTGAAATTGAATAGAAATCTCTTCACAAAAAGAAGCATCCTTTCAGAAAAATTACAGCAAGAAAAAAGGTCGACAGGTCGAAATTAACAGGTCGACAGGAATTTGAAAAAATAGCCGTTATGCACAAAAGACAATAGGACCGGTCGACAGGTCCTTTTTGGGCGGTCGACCGTTTTCTTGCTGTGGACCTGAGAACCTCGGTCCACAGTCTATATCACTCTGCACTCTTTCCCGGTCGAAGCCTGGACCGTTTGGGCTTTTTCTGTGACTTTTCAATTCCTCAAATATACAGATTTCAGCCCCAGCTAATTTCAGTTTCTAAATTGTTTTGTGCATTCGTGTTATACTTTGAGGATAGATTTTAACATAAATCTAACACGACTCCATACCTACATATATATAATCTTAGCTCCATGTCATGATTTCCATTGATCTTCACTATGATCTTTATTGATTTCCACTTTGATAAATGTGAATTCAGCTCGTCAATGATCTCTATTTCTATGTTGTCATTAATCAAAATCTTGTGTATCAACATTACTTAGTTATTCTTCAACTAAGGTTTACCACTTAGCATTGTTCCCGTTATCCTTGTTAACAACAGTTATCCACCTAATCCTCAGAACTAGGGTTTACATAATGGATAAAGTGTCACTTAAGTTCATGACTTAACCCGTCTACAAATCCTGTCAAAATTGGCTAAGTATCCAAGTTCAAGGCTTAACCCTACAAACCATGCTCAAGTTGGTTAAGTATATTAAGCAATTCACGACTTAACCTCGTCCAATTATCATTCTAGATTGGTTAAGTATATATTAACTTGACCCTATCAATTTACTTAGTCAAATCGGTCAAGTGTATTCAAGCGATTCGTGACTTAGCCTTATCATGTTTTCACGTTATATTGGTTAGGTATTGGTTAACTTAACCACAATAAATTAACGAGTTAGATTGGATAAGTATAGGTCACTTAACCACATCAATTCATCATGTTTAGATTAGTTAAGTGTTTAACTTAACCCCATTAAACTACCAAGTGGGATTAATTAAGTCTAGGCTAACTTAACCCCATCCGATTTCCATGTTTAGACTAGTTGAGTCTAATCTTAACCCCATTCGTTAACCGTATTTTTCGGTTAAGCATCATTAAGAAAACTTACTTAACCTTACCAAGTTATCGCGTTGGATTGATTAAGTGTTGGTTAACTTAACCCCATCCACTAGTCATATAAAAATGGTTAAGTGTCATTAGGCAAATCAAGTTACTTAACCTACCCAACCTTGTCATGTTTTGTTAAGTATCATTAGCCTAATCAAATTACTTAACCCATTTGTCCATGTCATATTTGGTTAAGAGTCATTAATCAAATTAACTTAACCCTATCATGTGGCATTAATTACTTAATGCACCTTCACCTCTCACATTAGACTTTGTTGTGGTTACTAGTTAAGCCGGTCGGTTCCGGGTAGCTTTACACCACAACTTGGTCTAACCTCGGGTTCAAGCACAACATGACCAACTTCTCACATTGGGTCCTATTGTTTGCAACTACTAGTTAGGCCGGTCGGTTCCGGGTAGTTTTACGTTGCAAACTCAACCCAACCTCGAGTTGGCCACACTTACATTATCTAAGTGTCATGTCCATTATGTTTCCCAAAACATGTTACAAGTTTTCAAGCATTTGGGTAGACCTAACTTAATAGGTAAATTCCCAAATGGTAGACCTAACTTAATAGGTAAATTCCCAAGCTTATGTTTTTATGCATACTTACATGTCAACTTCCATGTTATATTTCAAGTCATGTTTTCAAGTTGTATTTTCATGTCATTAGAAATTACCCATAACATAACCCAACGCTTTTAAACTCGCATATACGTTCGCGACAACGTAATGGATTAAAAGAAGAGACTTGGCAAAGGCATGACAAAAATGGATATTAAGCCACAAGTTAATCATGGTGGCAAATGAGGCACAAATGTGTTCATTAACTTGCATGTTACATTCTTAAGCCTCAAAACATGCATAAACCCAAACTTGGCACATAAGCGAATCATGGTGACAAAAGATATGGAATGATGACTAGTAACTCGCATATATCATCATATAATGGTTATGACTTCATATGCAAGTTGACATAAAGGTTATGAGGGTTCTCATGTTGCCTAATGCAACATTTCAACATAAAGGTTGTAGCTTTTAGCTCACAAGATCAAGATAATGACTTCATAAACTTGCATGACATGATAGCATGTATCATACTCAATGATCAAACCCAAACTTGCAACATGAACATTTAACTTCATAGTTAATATCTAAGAGTAGGGAAAGGGCTTACATTGCTATGAAGGCGCAAAAGATATGACAAAGCCCTTATGCAATCAAATAGACCCAAAATGCAAGCTCTAACATAAAAACCCTTGAGCCAAAATGATCAAAACCCTTGCTTTATGATGCAAAGATAGAAACGCTAATGACACTCATACAAGCTTGAAAACACTTGTATGCATGGAAAATCTCTCATAGAAACCATTTAGAAATTTTATGAAGAGAGTAGAGGCCATGAGAGGTAAAATTTTGCCATAGTTTAGTTGCATGAATGAATAATGAGGATTTAGGATAGGTTAGGGTCTTATTTATAGATTAGGCAAGTGTTTTAGGCCATAGGATTAAACCTAGATTCAATCCAAGCCATCAAAGCATGTCTTGGGGAAGAAGTCAAGTGTAGGAACCATCTAGGGCCTTTAGATTAAAGATGAACCATGAGAACCATCCAAATGCAAAATCTGCATTTGAGCGAATCGGCCCACGGGTTGACAGCCAAACACCCTGGATTAACCCCTAGTCGACCCAGCGAGCTCGGGTCGACCTCAAAAATCGGCCGGTTCGGTTATTTCCCTCTCCCAATTCGCTGTTTTGAACATTTTTGCATATTTATTTATTTAATTTTCAATTATATATATATATATATATCAATATATATATATTTCTCTGCGCAACCCATTTCACTTAATTAAGTATACTTTAATTTGGGAATTTTTCGTGAAACTTCGCGAGGCCATATCTTGGTCATACGGACTCCGATTTTCGAAAACTCGGACTCTATTTCGCGTATTTTTCCGAGACGAACGCAATGGCATAGCCCGTTTCCCTTGATTCAGATTTTACAGTTTAATTCTGCCTCCATTTATGTTATAACAGGTTATTGAAAATACGGGTTGTTACATTCTCCCCACCTTTTAGGATTTCGTCCCCGAAATCTCCAAGTTAGGAAAAACATATCCTACCATCCATCATCCATCTACTCAAAACATCATCCACAAGCAACCATTGTCCTTTGATGATTTCTAATGCTGTATGAATATATGCAAAACGTGTGTGTACATGTTCCTTAGCTAATGCTAATGATCAGGCCTGAATAATCTGTCTAATGCAAAATATGTATAGTGCCATGAATCCAACATGTATGCAAATAGTCCTAGTCATATAGATACTATATGCGTGCACAATCATTCATTCATATGCAACAACCGCATGAAAATACATTCGATTTCATCCATAAACAAGTATAAATACTCGTGCATATGCAATATGAAATGTGACCGAGTCGGGCTAGTATCTAATGTGTATTCGCGCATCCACGAGCAACCACTTGCAACCACTTGCAACCATATCAATCATAACATGTTTCAAATACATGTTTACATCCATAGGGTTCTACATATAATTCCCTGAAACAGGGTCGAGAAGATAAATAGGACAAACTCCTTACAGGGTTTGTAACGGAGAATAGGACCGAGAGGATGTCCACAAAAGATAGCCTACAAGTAAGCTCTACAGAAAACAGGGATCAAGGATATACTCCCAAAAAGAGATATCATGCGCGTATCTAGTCTTTGACCATCAAAGTCGTCTTTTAACTTCGCGATTTTGTAGCTTCTTATTCCTGTTTCCATAACATGAGCTGGAACTCATTTCTTCGTCGCCTCTCGTTCCACTTGCACTTATCCTTTTCCTAGAATACTTGACGCAAACATGACTGCGTACTCATGATCTCATGCAAGCTTTCCAAAATTCACTAGTGAATCTTGGATCTCGTTTATATACTATAAGGCATTCCATGTAGAAGAACTTTCTCTTGAAAGTAAACAGATGTCAATCAGGTTATCATGCGCACTTACTAGGGTGATCTCTATAACCCATGCATAAATGAAGTAAACCATCCGTCTTATTGGCGAACACCACTCGATCGGGCTTCAAATTTCCAATAAAGGCATCAAGGGATTCTAAGTAACTAGTCATAACAGAACCTCAAAATGGTTACCCGATACTTCGAGGGCATTACCAAGGCTAGTCAAAAGGTCTAACTACCCTCCTATCAAAACCGAGAGTGGCACCCCCTACTGGATAACCACTTCATCCCTAGAATCCATCCATAGCTTATAAACATAAGCATTATTTCCAAACTCAACACTTGGCATAGACATTCCCAAATCCAAACAAGTCATGTATAAATGGACTGATTCTCCAATAAGACTTTGAGACAAAAATGGGATTCTCTATTACGCTAGTACGTAAGGTGCAGAGACTCAACTATCGAAGCAGACTTAAATGATACGAACAACGAAGTCCTAACGGGATGATAGAGAAGAAAAGCTAAACCTTTAACAAGATCGTTACCCTCCTTCTGAGGTACTCTAGAAATGAGAGCATACTACTGCCCTCCCGATGATCTTGTCCTTGTCCCATAATACTTAACTATCCGCCCCGTTTTACCATGCCAAAGGTACTCTCTCGTCATGGGTTTCATTGTTCATCTTTCTCCCTCCTTTGAGGACTAAGCCATACCAACAGGTTGCTCATCCTTAAGCTCGTATCCTTTATCCTTCTTTCTCACGATCCTTTCTTATAACGCGGCCACTGGTCTCTCGAGAACCACCTCCATCGTATGGAAAGCACTTTCGTAGGTAGAAAATACTAGTCGCAGTTAAAACTACTGTGACTACAGATGGAGGAAAGAAAGGAAAAGAGACTCAATTAAGGAAACAAGGATAGTGCTAATGGCCTTTGGGGAATAGCTTTTTTCTTTTAAAAGAAAATTTTCTTGAAAAATGCTTCTTTGTAAACGTTTTTTTTTTTCAAATAGTTTTCAGAAGGTCTTTAAAAACTTTTTCCCAGTCTGGTAACCTTCTGCTCTGATACCACGTGTAACACCCCGCCTCCGCTAGGGTCACTCGCAAAGGAATGCACTAGCTTTAGAGGGGCATTATTGGTAAACATGCACAGAAATATCACAAGACAGAACATATAAAATAGCGGAAGTAAAATCAAACTTTCATAACATGAATAAATAAGGTCTAAAGCCTCTTACATCAGAGTACATCAAAACCTGTCTTGCAATAGTAAAGAAGCATAAAGACATTTTCATAAATTATTCCCCAAGTAAAAACAGTAAAGTAGCCATTAGCCAAGAAAAGTCCAAGCCATCCATGATGACCTTCAAGCAGAAGAAATCCGAACTAAACAACAGTATTTCCTCCCTGTAACCTGGGGGGGGAACGGAAGAAAAGAGGCGAAACAAAACGGGTCAGTCAAAAAGACTGAGTAAGCCCTATCTACTATTAGCATAAAAACTAGTAAAGTTAACTGACATGAGAAACTGAGATGAACATAAGCATGATAACAAGATAGATAAGCTAAATCAAAATAACAGGATGAACTACTGAACTCAGATAAACTAAGGTGTCATGATAAATTACGATGTCAAGATAAAACAAGGTATCACATCGTCAGGTTTCTATCAAGTATAATATCCCCAAGATATCTGTCACGTATAATGCCCCGTGATATCTATCCTGTATTTTAGCTCTGCACCTACCGTACTAGTATCCCCACCGTGTCATGTGTTAACCAAGAATGACCCTCACTCAAAAGTCGTGTAATGGTCCATGTCAACCTAATATATCGCATATATAGGTTACTCAACTTGTATGTTTTATTCCATGTAAATGTTCAGTCCCTTGCCGTAGACCATACGGGCTTTCCCATGAGATTCTATATTACTTTAACATAGTTCCAAGATCCTTAAGATCGGTTTGGACTGTTACCCTAAACCTAGCTAGGGTCTTCCAACATGAATTATTGTTTGTACAACTAGGACTTATGCTACCTAGGGCTGCTAGGGATTATGCTTACCTATTGCACATTTTCGTATCTCGGTTTGGGTTCAACCACCTAGGGCCACTGGGGATTACGCTAACCGCCAACCGCGCCCTTTTTCCGACGCATTCATCGTGAATCGCTTTTCCATGACTGTATGCACATGTATCACATCGTGCCATCCGAGTCCTATCACAGGGCAAATCAAGAAATACAGGACTCGGTCGGGAGCTTTCGATTTATCTGCCGATGCAGATGCTAAGGTCTGTTTTTCTTATACGTGGCTATGGTCCCACGAGACCACTCCCTCAACTAGTGAAAGACAAGACAGGATAAATCCTGTATGAGAACACAACACTGGCCAACCCACATCCAAGCCTTACCGCAACCATAATTGGATAGCAATTATGGTCTTTTGGGTGTTCTCTGCCTTTCCGTACGTACACGCTTGACCAAAGATGGTAGGTAGCCTAACGAAATGCTATCTAGGGTACGACCGTGTATCGTCGACTATCCCCTATCCATCCCCGTCTTTAGGTCGCTCGTATAGCAACCAAGGCATACTCTTGGTTCTTCTAACGCAGACCTTAACCTCTCATGAGCCTAGTATAATCACCTGGCAGCTCATAGAGGGATACCAAGAATATCCTCACGTTCCCCGAAGCCGCTGCTTCGTTACCCAGTTCGCTGGAGCCTTTATCTAAATCAGATACTTGCTCCTACTCGTATACTTAAACGATGACCTACTGTATCAGGTTACTCATCTGTCTATGAACTGGTCTAAATTTCCTTGACTAAGAATCATTACTTAGTTATTCTTCAACTAAGGTTTACCACTTAGCATTGTTCCCGTTATCCTTGTTAACAACGGTTATCCACCTAATCCTCAGAACTAGGGTTTACATAATGGATTAAGTGTCACTTAAGTTCATGACTTAACCCGTCTACAAATCCTGTCAAAATTGGCTAAGTATCCAAGTTCAAGGCTTAACCCTACAAACCATGCTCAAGTTGGTTAAGTATATTAAGCAATTCACGACTTAACCTTGTCCAATTATCATTCTAGATTGGTTAAGTATATATTAACTTGACCCTATCAATTTACTTAGTCAAATCGGTCAAGTGTATTCAAGCGATTCGTGACTTAGCCTTATCATGTTTTCACATTATATTGGTTAAGTATTGGTTAACTTAACCACAATAAATTAACGAGTTAGATTGGATAAGTATAGGTCACTTAACCACATCAATTCATCATGTTTAGATTAGTTAAGTGTTTAACTTAACCCCATTAAACTACCAAGTGGGATTAATTAAGTCTAGGCTAACTTAACCCCATCCGATTTCCATGTTTAGACTAGTTGAGTCTAATCTTAACCCCATTCGTTAACCGTATTTTTCGGTTAAGCGTCATTAAGAAAACTTACTTAACCTTACCAAGTTATCGCGTTGGATTGATTAAGTGTTGGTTAATTTAACCCCATCCACTAGTCATATAAAAATGGTTAAGTGTCATTAGGCAAATCAAGTTACTTAACCTACCCAACCTTGTCATGTTTTGTTAAGTATCATTGGCCTAATCAAATTACTTAACCCATTTGTCCATGTCATATTTGGTTAAGAGTCATTAATCAAATTAACTTAACCCTATCATGTGGCATTAATTACTTAATGCACCTTCACCTCTCACATTAGACTTTGTTGTGGTTACTAGTTAAGCCGGTCGGTTCCGGGTAGCTTTACACCACAACTTGGTCTAACCTCGGGTTCAAGCACAACATGACCAACTTCTCACATTGGGTCCTATTGTTTGCAACTACTAGTTAGGCCGGTCGGTTCCGGGTAGTATTACGTTGCAAACTCAACCCAACCTCGAGTTGGCCACACTTATATTATCTAAGTGTCATGTCCATCATGTTTCCCAAAACATGTTACAAGTTTTCAAGCATTTGGGTAGACCTAACTTAATAGGTAAATTCCCAAAGGGTAGACCTAACTTAATAGGTAAATTCCCAAGCTTATGTTTTTATGCATACTTACATGTCAACTTCCATGTTATATTTCAAGTCATGTTTTCAAGTTGTATTTTCATGTCATTAGAAATTACTCATAACATAACCCAACGCTTTTAAACTCGCATATACGTTCGCGACAACGTAATGGATTAAAAGAAGAGACTTGGCAAAGGCATGACAAAAATGGATATTAAGCCACAAGTTAATCATGGTGGCAAATGAGGCACAAATGTGTTCATTAACTTGCATGTTACATTCTTAAGCCTCAAAACATGCATAAACCCAAACTTGGCACATAAGCGAATCATGGTGACAAAAGATATGGAATGATGACTAGTAACTCGCATATATCATCATATAATGGTTATGACTTCATATGCAAGTTGACATAAAGGTTATGAGGGTTCTCATGTTGCCTAATGCAACATTTCAACATAAAGGTTGTAGCTTTTAGCTCACAAGATCAAGATAATGACTTCATAAACTTCCATGACATGATAGCATGTATCATACTCAATGATCAAACCCAAACTTGCAACATGAACATTTAACTTCATAGTTAATATCTAAGAGTAGGGAAAGGGCTTACATTGCTATGAAGGCACAAAAGATATGACAAAGCCCTTATGCAATCAAATAGACCCAAAATGCAAGCTCTAACATAAAAACCCTTGAGCCAAAATGATCAAAACCCTTGCTTTATGATGCAAAGATAGAAACGCTAATGACACTCATACAAGCTTGAAAACACTTGTATGCATGGAAAATCTCTCATAGAAACCATTTAGAAATTTTATGAAGAGAGTGGAGGCCATGAGGGGTAAAATTTTGCCATAGTTTAGTTGCATGAATGAATAATGAGGATTTAGGATAGGTTAGGGTCTTATTTATAGATTAGGCAAGTGTTTTAGGCCATAGGATTAAACCTAGATTCAATCCAAGCCATCAAAGCATGTCTTGGGGAAGAAGTCAAGTGTAGGAACCATCTAGGGCCTTTAGATTAAAGATGAACCTTGAGAACCATCCAAATGCAAAATCTGCATTTGAGCGAATCGGCCCACGGGTTGACAGCCAAACACCCTGGATTAACCCCTAGTCGACCCAGCGAGCTCGGGTCGACCTCAAAAATCGGCCGGTTCGGTTATTCCCCTCTTCCAATTCGCTGTTTTGAACATTTTTGCATATTTATTTATTTAATTTTCAATTATATATATATATATATATATCAACATATATATATTTCTCTGAGCAACCCATTTCACTTAATTAAGTATACTTTAATTTGGGAATTTTTCGTGAAACTTCGCGAGGCCATATCTTGGTCATACGGACTCCGATTTTCGAAAACTCGGACTCTATTTCGCTTATTTTTCCGAGACGAACGCAATGGCATAGCCCGTTTCCCTTGATTCAGATTTTACAGTTTAATTCTGCCTACATTTATGTTATAACAGGTTATTGAAAATACGGGTTGTTACATGTAGGGAAGTCGCGCTACGCTTCAGAGCTCCCTTGCGCTAAATGCCGAATGCTGAGCTAAATAAATTCACAAATAAACGCTAAAGTAGGTACGTATTTGTGTTATACGGTTTTGTGTTTATATATCTGTGTTTTCCCCATCCTTGGGATGCGTCATCGTGTGATGAGATGAATATTAAGTTTATATATATATTGGGATTTTCCCGGACCTCTCCGTACAAAGCAGATGCTGCCGAAATTTTCCGCGATTTTGGGAGTTGGAAAATTTGTGAGATTTTTCAATCATATAACTTATTTTATAAATATGGATTTGGAAGTATGAATATGGTCAATATCATATTTCGTTCTCTTTTCGAGGACGAAAAGATTTTTAAGTGGGGTAGAATGTAACATCCATATTTTCTGTATATTTAAATTTCGATTTAAAATAAATAAAATGGAATAAAATTAGATAAAATCAAGTTTTTGTTAATTTTTAATGATGGTGATTATTTGAATTGAGTATAAATAGTTTTTTCTAGTTTTATTTAAAAAGGCTGTAATTTGAAATTTAATATTTAAATAATTAAATTAATTTGAGTGGGTTAATTTAAAAATGGAATTTAAATTTAAATTGGAAATGGTGGAATTTTAAGTCGTTAAATTATAACTGAAATTCAATCAAAATTCAAATAATCGAATTAAGATTTAAAAATGTGTGAAATTTATTTATACAATTTATTTAAGTTATAATTTGATTTAAATTTGAATTTAGTGAATATTTAATTTGAATTAAAAGGGTTAATCGAATAATTGAATATTTTATTTATCCACTTAACTATAAAATTTGATTGTTTTGGCAACTGTCTCAGAATTCGACGAAACTGGTTCCATCGGATTCGGAATGGTGAATATTTATAGAGTTCCAGATTTCATCGAAATCGGGCTTGTCGTTTGTTCAAACTAAATAAAACGTGAATCAAATCAATGTAATGAGATAATTGGGTTATTTCTCTTTTGGGCCTTATATATATGAATAAAACTCCATATCCATCTCATTCATCCCATTCTCCACTACGTATACTTTCCTCCATCAGATTTCTTTTTCTAATGGCTGAAAATAATTCCAAACCCTAGAGCAAATAAAAATACAGACTTGAAAATCAAAACTTCTCAAAACCCTAACAAATTATATGTCAAATCGAAGCCCTCGATGATACAAAGCTTCTGGTGTAGTTCATTTTGACATGCAGTGAGCGGTTTGGTCAGTAAACATAGTCAAAGTTGCAGAATTTCATAACCTTAAGCCCCAATTTGGGGGTTTTCGATTCTGGACTTAATCAGAAATGTGGGGATATGGGTTTTGTAGAGGAGACTTATGCGAGCGTTTTGGTAGTGGTCGGAGGTTATACGGCGGAGTGATTTGTCGGGAATTCGCTTTTGAATCCAGAAATTCGGTTTCGTTCATGGTGCCTCAGCAAGGAAGGAGGCCACCGGAAATCATGGGTCTAGCACTGGTAGGTGTGCCTCGAGGTGGGGCCTCGGTGAGGCTAGTCGGAGCTTCTCAGGTGAACGAAGCTGAGTGGAAACGATTGTCAAAGTTTTGGCGGTATTGGGTTTCTCCGTCGGTTACTGTTCACACGCGAGAGAAGAAAGGAGCGGGAGGAATTTAACTAGGTGCTGATGTGGCAACATATTATTGGGTGAGAGAAAACATTTTATTTATTTTTATATATTTAAATTCAAAGTATATATTTAAATTCAAAGAGTAAAATGCTAATAATTTTGCGTATGGACTCGGATTTGGACGCGGCTGGGTGCGTTGGGATCGTGGCGGAATTGCGGTCGATCTGAAACTGGTTTGGCTGCATATGGAGACTGAAATTATTTGGCCTTTAGTTGGAATTTCGATCAACTAAGGACGCAAGATGAGGGATTTTATCACTCACGAATAACTAAATTATTCGCATGTTTATTAAATTAAATTATGAAATGAGTTTGGTTGCATGATTGTGTTTGACTGTTGATGTGTTGTTTAAAAACTTACATGCAAGTGTGTGAATCTGGGAAAGCTAAGTTGATAACTAGTTAATCTATTTAATTAAATTCTAGTTAGAAACCTGACCCTTGTTAATCAGTGAAATGATTTGCTACTTACCATTTGAATTAAATGGTTGTGACGAATGCTTTGATTTGATTTGATCGATGAATGGGTAGTGGTACTGAAATTTTCCATTACTCAGTATATGGATATTGTATGTTCACTTTGACGATTAATCCCACTCTCACCTTAGATGTTACCGGCATCAAATAAACCCGAGATTAATCGATTTAAAATGAGTTAAGAACACAGATTGAAATGATAGATACCTGTGATCCAAATTTGGATTGAATTGATAAATCCATCCCAGAAATATCAAAAAATTAAAATCACTTGGCCGTAGGATAGCAAATTAAATATGGACACCGGTTGGTTAAATGATTTTTAGATATTCGAAATTCTATTGATGAAAATTCCATTTAAAGGAGTGTGTCGATTTTCGATAAAATTTTATTCTTCCTTTAAGACATGAACCCTGGATGTTATTTGAAATGGTTAAGGAAATTCTCCCAAAACAAATTTGAAGTTTATCTTAAATTTGAATTTTATTATGATTTGGGATTTATTCCAATAATTGGTGGACTTGAATTTAATAAATTCTTACTGAACTTAAATTTTGGAATAAAGGTAATTGAGGATATTCGAAGTTGTTTTAAACTTAATACGAATATGGTTTTGAATCCTCGAAATGGAAAGATGGGTTGATTGGGTTTGGAATAAGATATTGAAACTGTGTGACTCCATTTGAGACTGGAGAATAGATCCAGGTGTTTGAAGTCGGAAGAAAAGAACAATTTTGGCTAAAGGATTTTATTATATATATATATATATATATTTACACTGTTCGATTTCAAATAACTATTCCTTTCTAAAATATCATTTATTAAAGCTTTTACCTATAACTATTTTGTTATAACTGAAATTTTCTTATGTTTTATTTCTTAAAATTATTAGTAAACTTTTGATATATATATATATATATAATGTTCTAAACTATCTTGTTTTATTCTGACTATTGTATTTTAATTACATTTATATAAACATTTCTTATAAGCATCTATTTTTCACAGTTATATATATATATTTGAATTGTAAATTTCTTCCGAATGGAAAGTGGTTGGATCTAAACCGTTGGTTTTGAAATGGAGTTGACATCAAATTTTATTCTATTTGAATATGAATGGATTTTTGACCGTAAATCAATTTTGAAATGATTATGATTTTGATATGAAATATATTCTACTCGAATATAAATCGATTTTTGAGATATTATATGATTAAAATATATGGATATGGAAATATATTATAATTTGGAATATAATCTGTTTGGGAATGATTATGATAGTTTGATATGAAATTATATTCTATTTTGAATATAAATTGGGTTCAAAACAAAACATGATATTTTTATATGAAAGTGAACCTTCGTGAAAAGTAAAAGAACTGTGTAACAACCCGGAAAATCTGAACCAATTTAAAAATTTTAAATTGGCTATTTTGGTGGATTTTAAATATTTAAAATAAATACTTTAAATAATAACGATGAAATGTATGTTTGAATCGATGTTGAAAATGAAAATAATTAATTCTAATTATAAACAAGGCCTGAAATGGCGCGGCAGTTTCAAATTTTCATTTCAAACTTTGGCTGACTGTACCGGGTGCAAAGCAAAACGGATTTGAGTGAAACCAAAAATATTTAAATCCGTTAGTGAATAGCTTTCTAACGAATCTGAAAAATCGAAGTTTCATAGCGGAAAGCAAAAGTTATGGCCAAATGAATTTTCAGAAAGGTCGCTACGGAATTTATATAGCCCATGAAAATGGCCATTTTGCAAACGACCTCGGAATTCGATGAAACCACTTTTGTTGGATCCGGGATGTCAAATTATTGCTTGGTTTCAAATTTCATAATTTTTGAAGCTAGTATGAGAGTGTGGCAAAGGAAAACGTGTTTTGGTCAATTACAGTTAAATTGGATCGACCAAAAAAGGGCCATTTTACAAACGGTCTCAGAATTCAACGAAACTAGTTTTGTTGCGACTGTATCGTCAAAACATAGCTAGATTTATTTTTCTGGAATTTTTCGAATCAGTTTGTGGCCCTGGCAAATTGAAATGTACGTTCAAATTGAATATTGAATGTTATATATTTTAAATTGAAGGAAAACTGACTGAAACAGTCCAATGGGCCTACGAAACATATCCCATTATGTTCGGAATGGGAGTAAAACGCTAGGGACGACAGTCGTTGGGTTTGGAGCTCGTATGAGAAGAGTGGTATTTTCGGATTTAAAGAAATTAAAAATTAAATTAAAAACCCATGAGCCAATCACGTTTCGTTCCACTTCATCGTTCCAGGAAAATCACCCCATAACCCCCTCACACCACGACGGAAACCACTTCACCACTTCTCTCCTCCATTCCTCTCAAAATACGCACCAAAACCACCCCCTCAAGTGCAACTTTTTGTCGATCTCCTCCCAAGCTTCGAATCCATACCAAGTACACACTTTATCGTGTAGTCTTCTGCGAGAATCACCTCCCCGAACCTCCGCTACGTCGCCGCGAATTCTGGCCGCCCTCCACCACCGAACCTTCTGACGTGGCAGGCCCTGGAAGCCCCTTCCTAGCGCTTCGACGTGGTATACCTGGATTAGCTTCAAACTTCACCAATTAGAAGTTAAATTGAAACCCTGGTTTGGATCGAAACTGAAAAGCACGGCAGGTATTTATTTAAACATTTTATAACACATAAAAGCGTTGCAAAGGTTGATTAAACAATAAAAATCGTATCTTTTCATGTGTGATCGAAATTCAGTGAAACAAAAGACACCGGGACCATGAGGACGTCTTCTACATTCTAGAAGAGACCGCATATTTTTCTGAGCCTTATGCTATTTTTGGTGGAGTGGACCCCAATGTGAGATTTCTAATTTATAAACGATATGGAAAACGACGATGTATAAATTATATAGTCGATGTATGAGTAATATAAGCGTTGTACACCTCTTGTATAAGCGTTGTATAAGTTGTACGTTCGATGTATAAGTTATATATGCGTTGTAAAAATTATATATGTGTTGAAATAGAAGTGAAATGCTATATGTATATATATATATATGTATATATATATATATATATATATATATATATATATATATATGCCCCTCGTCCACAAACCATGGACGATATTTATAGTTTGTGATTGGTGTGAAAATTGATTGATAGCGAATGGTTGATTGAAATTGTTTGTGGTTGAAATTGATTGATTGTGGTTGAAAAATACCCGTTTGTGGTTGAAAAATATTTGGTTGAAACCACATAGGATTAGTTTGTGGAAATGAAAAAAATATACATGCCGCCTGCGTGCGAACTAGATGCATGATTCCCCATTGTCAAAAGCTGCGAGGCTTTAAGGTTGAGCAAGGAGCCGTACTAGGGACTGTCCCGGTTTTAACTACCCTGCCGTTATGCTGCCGAAATTTTGAATAATATTCATGTGTTAGAATTATTTTCCTGTGTTGGAACTATATTCGTCTGTTGAATAGAAAACCTTCATGTGTTGAATAGAAATTCATTCGTTGAATCATATTCATGTGTTGAGTGGTATTCGTGTTTTAAATAAATTGTTTTAACAATAAAAATCACATTTTTACTCTATATATACAAACTATAGAAAACCTTCATGTGTTGAATTGAAATTCATTCGTTGAATAGAAATTCATGTGTTGAATGGTATTCGTGTTTTAAATATAAAAATCACCTTTTTATCTATATATATAAACTATAGAAAACCTTCATGTGTTGAATTGAAATTCATTCGTTGAATAGAAATTCATGTGTTGAATGGTATTCGTGTTTTAAATATAAAAATCACCTTTATATATATATATATATATATATATATATATATATATTATAGAAAACCTTCATGTATTGAATATAAATTCATTCGTTGAATCATATTCATGTGTTGAATGGTATTCATATTTTGAAATAAATTGTTTTATAATAAAAATCATATTTTTATCATCTATATGAACTATATAAAATAGTCGTGTTTTGAAAGTAATTGTTTTATAATAAAAATCATATTTTTATCATCTATATGAACTATATAAAATAATCATGCTTTGGAATGAATTGTTTTACAGTAAAAATCACAATTTTATTATATACATGAATTGTTAAAAATAGTGAAGTGTTGAAATAGAAGACAGTTAGATAAAAATATCATTTTTATCAAATGTATGAAAGTCATATAGTTTTGAAATCGAAGAATCGATATATATATATATATATATATATATAAATAGAATTGAAATATATCGAATAACGAAGCCGCAGTTCGTATTTTGAAACCGTGATTTTAAACGATTAATGCGGGAGATCCGACCATCGGATTTTCCCGAAGCCGCAACCATTGGGTTCGCTTTGGAAATATATTTCCAACGGCACGAACTATGTAAAAATCCAACGGTTGGATTGCCTGGAATGTTTAATTCAAATATGAAGAAAAACAGCGCCAGAATCGATTATATATATATATAATTATATTAAATCGAATAACGACGCTGCAGTTCGTATTTTGAAATCGAAACTTCAAACGATTACACCGGGAGATCCGACCGTCGGATTTTCTCGAATCTGGAACCGTTGGATTCGTTTTGAAAAGATATTTCTAATGATGTAAATTTTGTGAAGATCCAACGGTTAGATTTTCAGATATGTATAAATCAAATCTGAAGGAAAACAGCGCCACGGCCGCGTTATGGCCCGAAGCGTCATTTGAATAAATTGGCTATTTTAAAATAAATAAAAATAGAGATAAATCGTTATAAAATATTATAAACGATATGGAAGTGAAATTAGAAACTAACTGAAGGTTGGCTAAGTCGAATGGTTTCCTGGATTTTGATCTGATGTTGGTCGTGGTTAATATTTGGGAAATCGTTCTCTTACTAATTTACGGTTAGTAACTAATGAACTGGAATATGGCGTATGTGTGTTTGTGTTGCACTTGTTTATTATATATGTGAGTTGCTCAGAAAGACCGGGTTTATCCCATTCTTAATAACTGAATCGACGATAAGAAATCGAAGACGAAGAAGAAAGACCGGAGATCTTCACCTCGTTTGGATGGTAACTGATGTCCTGATTGTGAGGCATCCCGAAATATGGATAATGAGTGGTGATCGTCCAGACGTACATGGAGGTCGATGGGTTTGCGAGGTATATAGTGCCTCCGGTTTCGTTCAGACCCAGAACGGACTTGCAAATGGACAGTGTGTCTGACATTGGAATTTATTCTGTGTGATTGATAGCTATCAGTTGCACAGTGTGAATTGCCTATGTGGCATGCTAAGATGCAGTGATCAAGGCTTCTGTTGAAAAGCAAAGTCTTGTGGTGATGATAAAAGCACCGCCTGTGTGGCGTAGCTTTGTGTACAACGTGAATTCGCGAACCTCACACCCCGGTATGAACCAGAAACGGGAGAGGACATCAGGGAGGACATGCGTTTCTTTCTAGCTAGAAGTGGCGTCTGTGGTTTTGCACGCCCTGACGAGTTTGACTTATGTGGTGGTTACTGTTGTGAGGCGCCTCGGTTAGATTGGACAATCCGGGTCCAATGGAGTCATTCGTTGGCTCATTTACACCCCAAAGGGTGGGAAAACGCAGTGTTCAGGAATTTTAATCCACATCGGCGGACCGGCCCTGACGATCCAAGGGCCCACCTGAGTCTGGGTCCTGAGGGGCGGGCTAGAGCGTCTCGAAGTCGGTAAGGACTATCTTTTTCCTTGGTTCATGACGGAAATCCAATTTCCAAATACGTGACTGTGCGGTTTTGATTGTATACCTATATATGGCGACATAGTGGTATGGGGCATTAATGCCGTCTATGATTGATAGTTATGATTTGAAATTGTTTTTAAAACACTAGCACTAATATCAAATGCTTTTGTTTTATTCGTATCAAGCATATTTTGGCCGTTATAAGGTAAAAACTCTATCCTCCGGTTTGCGTTGCATTGTGTGATGGGAACTGAGTCTTATAATGGCTTCATTTTTATAAAAAGCATTGCGATGTTTAAAAGAATTGTTTGTTTTAAAGCACTGGCAATCCAATGGAGTAAACCCGTTCCACGAAAGTGGCGTGGTCCTGTGATTAGCCATATTTTAAATATGTTGAGTAGATTTCTCATACCAGTCCCATGACTGACTCGTAGTTTGTTTCACTTTCAAACTCGGGTGCCCCTTTTTCTACATGGGCAGTCTTGTATTCAGGTTTAGCTGGCTCTTTTTGGATAGCTGGAGCTGAAGATGGATTCTATTATTTATCTCTTTTTATGTTGTTCAGCTCCTATTGTACATTATGTTTGTTTTCCGCTGTAGACATTTATGTATAGTTGAACTGTATTTGTACTAAGTATGATCCTGTATACTGTGTAACTCTGATGATTACGTTGACCCAGTATATTCTATTGTGCATTATCTGGTGTATTTATTTATTTCTGTTCTGGTATTATCTGTTTATGTATTATATTCCAAACATTACCCTTGCCACCGTCAGTACGGGGTTGGGGGTCGTCTCAACGTGGTATCAGAGCTTTGGTTAAGCTTAGTGCTGGAATATAACATATTAACGAACTCGTCAGAAATAGAACCAGTAGTGTTCTAGGATGGGTAACTCTATACAGATAGGATCAGTAATATCCTAGTATGAGTAAAGCAGAATGAAATACACCCCGCTAGACACATTTACATTTGAAGTATATGTTTCTATGTTTTAAAATACCTTTTCTGTGACCTGAAACTTGATCTGCCATTTACAGAAGTACTAGAAAAATGAGTGTCAGAAACAGAAAAAACGCAGAACCCGATCTAGAGGCTCTATTAAAGAGATATCGAAATCTGAACGGAGCACAGTTCTCGGGCAATGAATCTATAATTCAGACTCAAGCTTGGATGAGCTCTACGGAAAGAATATTTGAACGTATCCAGTTGAGAGATGATCAGAAAAGATTAGTAGCATCTTGGGCGCTCAAAGAAGAAGCTCTAATCTGGTGGGAAACAATCATCAAGGATAATCAAGAAGGTGATATCACCTGGGATAGATTCAAAGAGATTTTCCTAGAAAGATTTACTCTTCCTGAAGTGACGAAGCGATTATGTGATGAATTCTCTTACCTGATACAAGGCGATATGACCATTACCGAATATCATAAGAAATTCAACGAACTTTCTCACTTTGCTCCTCATCTGATTCAAGATCCAAAGAGGAAGAATCTGAGATTTATTCATGGCCTACAAAGAAAATATCAGAATAGTGTGATGAGGAACGTGAAGCTTCCTTTTTCTGAAATGATATACATGGCTAATCAGTATGAACATCTCCATAAGAAAGGTATGTTGCGCGACGAAGAAGAAGTCAGTTCGAGTAACAAAGTGGAGTCGGTGACTGATAGTCCGGAGGTCAGTGAGAAGCCCAGTGCCAAGAGAAAAAGGGCCAGATCTGGGAAAGAACCAGTAACGACCGCCACGTGCTCAAGTTACAATAGAAAAGGACATTTGGTGATAAGTTGCAAATCTTGGAACAAACGAAGAAAGAGTGTATTTGAATCCAGTAAGAAGGTTCATGAGGGAAGAGGATGCCATAAGTGCCATCAGGTTGGGCATATTGCAAAAAACTGCCCGCTATCTCAGAAATCTGAAGCAGTACATATAAATGAAGTAGCAGAGACTTCCGAGCCCTCAGCTAGTCAAGAAAGGGCTGATGTTTTGGAAGGCACGCTTAATGTCAAAAATATTCTAGTTAAAGTACTCTTTGATACAGGTGCGTCGCAAAGCTTTATTGCAAAGAATGCAGTTAAGAAACTGGATTTGAATTTGAAGAAGCTCAAAGAACCAATGACTGCCCAAAATCCGGTCGGGGGTTCCATCGATCTCAGTTGGGTTTGTGCAGTACCTATCTCTTTTTCCTGCTATAAATTCCCTACTATCTCTATCGTCTTGAATTTTACTGAATTCGATCTTATTCTGGGATTGGATTGGCTAACCAAATATGTAGCAGAGGTTAGATGCGCCGAGAGAGTTGTTAGGGCTAAGATTAAATCAGGAAATTATATAACCATACCGTGTGAAGGTCAGAATTCTAATAGAAAAGACTTCTGGGCAGCTCTCGATGTTTCTCCAGCCCAAATAGAAAATATCCCTGAAGTTACAGAGAATATTCCCGACCTCGTAAAAGAAATTCATGTCGTCAAGAACTATGCGGATGTGTTCAAAGAAGTTGTTCGCTTGCCTCCGCAGAGAGAAATTGATTTCAAAATTGCTTTAATTCCGAATGCAAGGCCGGTAGTTCACGCTATTCGAAGAATGTCCTTAAAAGAGAAAGAGGAATTAGACAATCAAACAAGACAGCTTGTATGGAAGGGTCTGATCAGGCCTAGTTTCTCTGATTGGGGTGCAACAGTGGTGTTTGTCCCAAAATTTGACGGTACTCTATGGCTATGTGTGGATTATCGTGATTTGAACAAGCAGACCATAAAGAACAAATATCCATTGCCGCGAATCGATGATTTATTGGATTGTCTGAATGGAGCACAGGTATTTTCAAGAATGGACCTAGCTACAGGCTTCCATCAGCTTTGAATTGCCGAAGAGTGTGTTCCAATGACAACATTTAGAGGTCCAGACTTATTCTACGAGTGGTTAGTAATGCCGTTCAGCTTATGTAACGCTCCATCTTACTTCGTCGATTTGATGAATAGAGTGTTCAGAGGGGTTTTGAATAAATTTGTTCTGGTTTTTATTGACGATATTTTAATCTTCTCTAAATCAAAGGCCAAACATGAAAAACATTTGGAACAGGTTCTGGAAATCCTCAGAAGGAATGTATTAAAAGAAAAGTTTTCCAATTGTATATTCTGGCAAGAAGAAGTCAAATTTCTTGGCCACGTAGTGTCAAAGCAAGGAATTTCAATGGATCCCAGTAAGATCACTGCTATTCAGAATTGGAAACAGCCTCGTACGCCAACAGAAGTTAGAAGTTTTCTCGGGTTAGCCAGTTATTATCGGAAATTCATTAAGGATTTCGCGAAGACATCTAGTTCCTTAACAGAACTGACTAAGAAACATTCGAGATTCAATTGGACTCCGGTATGTGAGGAAGCTTTCTAGGAGATGAAATTAAATCAGACAACTGCTCCAGTGTTAACAATAATAGATCGCAATGAGGACTTGAAAGTCTGGACTGACGCTTCTAGAGAAGGCTTTGGCGCAGTGTTAATGCAAAGAGGTCAAGTGATTGCGTATGCTAGCCGTCAATTGAAACCACACGAGAAGAACTACGTAACTCATGATCTTGATTTGTTGGCTATCGTATTTTCTTTGAAAATCTGGAGACACTGTCTTCTGGGTGAGAAATTTGAACTATATATAGACCATCAGTCGTTAAAGTATCTATTCACCCAGAAAGACCTGAATTTGAGGCAGCAACGTTGGCTAGAGTTCCTTGCAGCATATGATTTTGAGATTCTATACACTCCAGGGAAAGCCAATGTCGTGGCCGATGCGCTGAGTCAAAAGAATGTAATGATCGCCAGCTTTGTTATTACGACTTCCCTGATTGACAAAATATCTATTCTTCAGAAGGATGATAACTTTATTAAGGATATGATCAAAAGGATTCAGAAAGGCGAACCCTCGTGTTTTCAAATAGATAACGATGGAATCCTGAGATTGAAAGGAAGGATTTGTGTTCCTGGCATCCCCGAGCTCAAAAGGGAAGTGTTAGACGAGTGTCACAAATCCAAGCTGAGTATCCATCCTGGTGTGGCCAAGATGTATAACGATCTCAAGCGAACATTCTGGTGGAAGGCTATGAAAAGAGACGTTTCAATATATGTTAGCCGATGCCCTACTTGCCAGCAAGTCAAAAGTGACCAACAGAAACTGGCTGGATTGTTACAACCGCTGGAGTTCCAGGTTGGAAGTGGGAACATATTTCTATGGACTTCATAGATGGTTTGCCCAGAACCAGAAAAGGAAATGACAGTATTTGGGTAATCGTAGATCGCTTCACAAAGACCGCCCATTTCATACCTATCAGATCAAACAGAACTGCTCAGAGTCTGGCACAGATATACTTCAAGGAAATTGTTATACTACACGGAGTGCCGGTCAGTATAGTGAGTGATAGAGATCCAATATTCACTAGCAAATTTTGGGAGGCATTTCAACTAGAGCTGGGAACAAAACTGAACTTGAGCACCGCTTATCATCCTCAGACAGATGGTCAGACTGAGAGGGTGAATCGTATTTTAGAAGATCTATTGCGGGCTTGTGTTCTAGATTTCGGTGGATCATGGGAAGACCATATGCATTTGGCTGAATTCTCATATAATAACAGCTACCAGGCGAGCCGGACAATGTCGCCATTCGAAGCATTATATGGTAGACCATGCCGATCTCCTGCTTGTTGGGTCGAACCCAGTAATAGACTGGTATTGGGGCCAGATATGATCCGAGAAGCTGCCGACAAAGTCGACTTTATTAAGAAGCGATTACTCGCCGCTCAAAGCCGACAGAAGAACTATGCCGACAAGAGAAGAAGAGATATATCATTTGCTGTTGGTGACTATGTATATCTGAAAGTATTGCCGATGAGAGGAGTTATCCAGTTCGGTAAAACTGGGAAGTTGACGCCCAAATTCATTGTCCCGTTTCCTATTCTGGAACGGATCGGAACTCTCACTTATAGGGTTAAATGGCCTGATTGGTTGCCTGGAGTACATGATGTATTTCACATATCTCGACTTCGAAAGCACATTCATGATCCAGACTTGATCGTGGAAGAAGCAGCTCAACAGGATATTGAAATTACTCCAGAATTAGCTGTGAGAAGAGTGCCACTAAAGATTATCGGCAAATAAACCAAGGAACCGAGGAACAAGAAAGTTCACTTAGTCAAAGTGCAATGGAGTGGAGATCCGCGAGCTTGTACTTGGGAAACCGAGGAGAGCATTCAGAAAGCCTATCCTAGGAGCCGAGTAGATATCTCTGATTGACTCCGGTACAAGGTACATTTACCATACTTTGCATTACCATTGAGTTCTCTACTTTGTTGTTATTTTCTTTCCATGGGTGTGCACTTTTAATTCTATAGTCTGATTAAAAAAAAGAGTGTATGAATTAATTTGTATGATTTTGAAAAGTTAAAAACAATTTGATTGTTATTTGTGTTGTGTGATAGCAGATTTAATTAATTAAATTATTAGAACGATAGTTAATTTAATCAATAATAGAATGAATGGTAGAATTTATTCGATTAAATCACACATTGAACTGATTAGAAAATAGATAGAAATATATTCTTGTACATTATATATGTTTGAACAGGTAAATGGATAGCTGTTGAGTAAAGAATTTATTTGCGTTCCCGACAAATAGGAAAACCTTAATGAGTTGGATGCGAAATATTATTATATCAACTCCTGTGGATGCCATTGGATGCTGAGTGCTGGTTGTTCTGTGTGAAATAATAAACATCGCCATAGGATAGTAACAATTAATTTTGAACTACACCGCATGGCATACTTCTGAAGATAGGCATACTTCATCATATACCACATAAGCATTTGGAGCTTGTGTGACGAGGTGGAAGATTTACCATACGAGCGAGAGGCTTGTATGGCGATGACTATATTTTACAGGTTGAACTGATGACTGATATGGACTATTTAAAATGTAACGATAAATTGCCAGATTAATAAAAACCCCACACGGGTCTGGAGTTGACAATAATCACGTCTCTCTAGTCATTAGATACAGCACATGGACTATTTATTTCCCGCACGGGACGAGGTGACGAGGATTTATCCTCTGGAGCAATTAAAATACACACTCCCTCAGGCTTTGACAGGGTGACAAGAATTTATTCTCTGGAGTTATTATCTATACACGCTCCCCTGTAAACACTATGATATATCACTATAAATATGTGTATGCTTTATAGGATTTATTGGGTACCTAATACGGCCCAATAAATTTCCAAACCTCTCCCCGTACAAAAGAAGGTTATGGCGAAATTTTTCGAAAATTTCAGGTGTTAGCCAAATTTTTGAAGAATTAGAAAATTCTCAAAAACTGAAAAGTTGGAGAATGGAAGCCAGATTGAACGTAGAGTTGATTAATCAAACCACTTTCGGCTTTGTTCCTTTTCGGGGACGAAAAGTTTTAAGTGGGGGAGATTGTAACGACCCGGAAAATCTGAACCAATTTAAAAATTTTAAATTGGCTATTTTTGTGGATTATAAATATTTAAAATAAATATTTTAAAAAATAATGATGAAATGTATGTTTGAATCGATGTTGAAAATGAAAATAATTAATTCTAATTATAAACAAGGCCTGAAATGGCGCGGCAGTTTCAAATTTTCATTTCAAACTTTGACTTACTGTACCGGGCGCAAAACAAAACGGATTTCAGTGAAACCAAAAATATTTAAATCTGTTAGTGAATACCTTTCTAATGAATCTGAAAAATTAATGTTTCATAGCGGAAAGCAAAAGTTATGGCCAAATGAATTTTCAGAAAGGTCGCTATCGAAGTTATATAGCCCGTGAAAATGGCCATTTTGCAAACGACCTCGGAATTCGACGAAACCACTTTGGTCAATTACAGTTAAATTGGATCGACCAAAAAAGGGCCATTTTACAAATGGTCTCAGAATTCGATGAAAGTAGTTTTGTTGCGACCGTATCGTCAAAAACATAGCTAGATTTATTTTTCTGGAATTTTTCGAATTAGTTTGTGGCCCTGGCAAATTGAAATGTACGTTCAAATTGAATATTGAATGTTATATATATTATAAATTGAAGGAAAACTGACTGAAACAGTCGAATGGGCCTACGAAACATATCCCATTGTGTTCGGAATGGGGGTAAAACGCTAGGGATTATAGTCATTGGGTTTGGATTGGAGCTCGTATGAGAAGAGGGGTATTTTCAGATTTAAAGAAATTAAAAATTAAATTAAAAACCCATGGGCCAATCACGTTTCGTTCCACTTCATCGTTCCAGGAAAATCACCCCGTAACCCCCTCACACCACGACGGAAACCACTTCACCACTTCTCTCCTCCATTCCTCTCAAAATACGCACCAAAACCACCCCCTCAAATGCAACTTTTTGTAGATCTCCTCCCAAGATTCGAATCCATACCAAGTACACCCTTTTTCGTGTAGTCTTCAGCGAGAATCACCTCCCCGAACTTCCGCTACGTCGCCGCGAATTCTGGCCACCCTCCACCACCGAACCTGCTGACGTGGCAGGCGCTGGAAGCCCCTTCCTAGCGCTTCGACATGGTATACCTGGATCAACTTCAAACTTCACCAATTAGAAGATAAATTGAAACCCTGGTTTGGATCGAAACTGAAAAGCACAGCAGGTATTTATTTAAACAGTTTATAACACATAAAAGCGTTGCAAAGGTTGATTAAACAATAAAAATCGAATCTTTTTCATGTGTGATCGAAATTCAGTGAAACAAGAGACACCGGGACCGTGAGGACGTCTTCTACATTCTAGAAGAGACCGCATATTTTTCTGAGTCTTCTGCTATTTTTGGTGGAGTGGAACCCAATGTGAGATTTCTAATTTATAAACGATATGGAAAACGACGATGTATAAATTATATAGTCGATGTATGAGTTATAAAAGCATTGTACACCTCTTGTATAAGCGTTGTATAAGTTGTACGTTCGATGTATAAGTTGTATATGCGTTGTAAAAATTATATATGTGTTGAAATAGAAGTGAAATGCTATATATATATATATATATATATATATATATATATATATATATATATATGCCCCTCGTCCACAAACCTTGGACGATATTTATTGGTTGTGATTGGTGTGAAAATTGATTGATAGCGAATGGTTGATTGAAATTGTTTGTGGTTGAAATTGATTGATTGTGGTTGAAAAATACCCGTTTGTGGTTGAAAAATATTTGGTTGAAACCACATAGGATTAGTTTGTGGAAATGAAAAAATATACATGCTGCATGCGTGCGAACTAGATGCATGATTCCCCATTGTCAAAAGTTGCGAGGCTTTAAGGTAGAGCGAGGAGCCGTACTAGGGACGGTCCCAATTTTAACTACCCTGTCGTTATGCTGCTGAAATTTTGAATAATATTCATGTGTTAGAATTATTTTCCTGTGTTGAAACTATATTTGTCTGTTGAATAGAAAATCTTCATGTGTTGAATAGAAATTCATTCGTTGAATCATATTCATGTGTTGAGTGGTATTCGTGTTTTAAATAAATTGTTTTAACAATAAAAATCACATTTATACTCTATATATACAAACTATAGAAAACCTTCATGTGTTGAATTGAAATTCATTTGTTGAATAGAAATTCATGTGTTGAATGGTATTCGTGTTTTAAATCTAAAAATCACCTTTTTGTCTATATATATAAACTATAGAAAATCTTCATGTGTTGAATTGAAATTCATTCGTTGAATAGAAATTCATGTGTTGAATGGTATTCGTATTTTAAATATAAAAAATCACCTTTTTATCTATATATATAAACTATAGAAAACCTTCATGTGTTGAATAGAAATTCATTCGTTGAATCATATTCATGTGTTGAATGGTATTCATATTTTGAAATAAATTGTTTTATAATAAGAATCATATTTTTATCATCTATATGAACTATATAAAATAGTCGTGTTTTGAAAGAAATTGTTTTATAATAAAAATCCTATTTTTATCATCTATATGAACTATATAAAATAATCGTGTTTTGAAATGAATTGCTTTACAATAAAAATCACATTTTTATTATATACATGAATTATTAAAAATAGTGAATTGTTGAAATAGAAGACAGTTAGATAAAAATATCATTTTTATCAAATGTATTAAAGTCATATAGTTTTGAAATCGAAGAATCGATATATATATATATAAATAGAATTGAAATATATCGAATAACGAAGCTGTAGTTCGTATTTTGAAACCGTGATTTCAAACGATTAGTGCGGGAGATCCGACCATCGGATTTTCCCAAAACCGCAACCGTTGGGTTCGCTTCGGAAATATCTTTCCAATGGCACCAACTTTGTAAAAATCCAACGGTTGGATTGCCTGGAATGTTTAATTCAAATCCGAAGAAAAACAGCGCCAGAATCGATTATATATATATATAAATATAATTATATTAAATCGAAAAACGACGCTGCAATTCGTATTTTGAAATCGAAACTTCAAATGATTATACCGGGAGATCCGACCGTCGGATTTTCCCAATACTGGAAACTTGGATTCGTTTTGAAAAGATCTTTCTAATGATGTAAATTTTGTGAAGATCCAACGGTTAGATTTTCAGATATGTGTAAATCAAATCTGAAGAAAAACAGCGCCACGGCCGCGTTATGGCCTGAAGCGTCATTTGAATAAATTGGCTATTTTAAAATAAATAAAATAGCGATAAATCGTTATAAAATATTATAAACGATATGGAAGTGAAATTAGAAACTAACTGAAGGTTGGCTAAGTCGAATGGTTTCCTGGATTTTGATCTGATGTTGGTTTCGGCCTTCGGGGTTAATATTTGGGAAATCTTTCTCTTACTGATTGACGGTTAGTAACTAATGAACTGGAATATGGCGTATGTGTGTTTGTGTTGCACTTTTTTATTATATACGCGAGTTGCTCAGAAAGACCGGGTTTATCCCATTCTGAATAACTGAATCGACGATAAGAAATCGAAGATGAAGATGGTGGTCGAAGACCGGAGATCTTCACCTCGTTTGGATGGTAACTGATGTCCTGATTGGGAGGCATCCCGGAATATGGATAATGAGTGGTGATCGTCCAGACGTACGTGGAGGTCAATGGGTTTGCGAGGTATATAGTGCCTCCGGTTTCGTTCAGGCCCAGAAGGGACTTGCAAATGGACAGTGTGTCTGACATTGGAATTTATTCTGTGTGATTGATAGCTATCAGTTGCATGGTGTGAATTGCCTGTGTGGCATGCTAAGATGCAGTGATCAAGGCTTCTGTTGAAAAGCAAAGTCTTGTGGTGATGATCAAAGCACCGACTGTGTGGCGTAGCTTTGTGTACAACGTGAATTCGCGAACCTTACACCCCGGTATGAACCAGAAACGGGAGAGGACATCAGGGAGGACATGCGTTTCTTTCTAGCAAGAAGTGGCGTCAGTGGTTTTACACACCCTGACGAATTTGACTTATCTTGTGGTTACTGTTGCGAGGCGCCTCGGTTAGATCGGACGATCCGTGTCCGATGGAGTCATTCGTTGGCTCGTTTACACCCCAAAGGGTGAGGAAACGTAGTGTTCAGGAATTTTAATCCACATCGGTGGACCGGCCCTGACGATCCAAGGGCCCACCTGAGTCTGGGTCCTAAGGGGCGGGCTAGAGCGTCTCGAAGTCGGTAAGGACTATCTTTTTCCTTGGTTCATGACGGAAATCCAATTTCCAAATACGTGACTATGCGGTTTTGATTGTATACCTATATATGGCGACATAGTGGTATGGGGCATTAATGCCGTCTATGATTGATAGTTATGATTTGAAATTGTTTTTAAAACACATAAACACTAGCAATAATATCAAATGCTTTTGTTTTATTCGTATCAAGCATATTTTGGCCGTTATAAGGTAAAAACTCTATCCTCCGGTTTGCGTTGCATTGTGTGATGGGAACTGAGTCTTATAATGGCTTCATTTTTATAAAAAGCATTGCGATGTTTAAAAGAGTTGTTTGTTTTAAAGCACTGCCAATCCAACGGAGTAAACTCGTTCCATGAAAGTGGCGTGGTCCTGTGATTAGCCATATTTTATTGAGTAGATTTCTCATACCAATCCCATGACTGACTCGTAGTTTGTTTCACTTTCAAACTCGGGTTCCCCTTTTTCTACATGGGCAGCCTTGTATTCAGGTTTAGCTGGCTCTTTCCGGATAGCTGGAGTTGAAGATGGATTCTATTATTTATCTCTTTTTATGTTGTTCAGCTCCTATTGTACATTATGTTTGTTTTCCGCTGTAGACATTTATGTATAGCTGAACTGTATTTGTACTAAGTATGATCCTGTATACTGTATAACTCTGATGATTACGTTGACCCAGTATATTCTATTGTGCATTATCTAGTGTATTTATTTATTTTTGTTCTGCTATTATCTGTTTATGTATTATATTCCAAAGATTACCCTTGCCACCGTCAGTACGGGGTTTGGGGTCGTCTCAAACTGACCGGTATGGAAAATGTAAACGTTGGTTATTAAAGAGGCCGGAGTCGGCAAGTGGCATACTCTCTGTCAGTGTTGATACCACTTTAACAACTGTGAACATTATGACGTATCCAAAATGAAATATGATGACTTGGAGGCAATTATTGGATTGAAAAAATGAACGATGACGAAATAGCCCTGACCTTCGGGTCAGAATTGAAATGACTAAAACAGGAGCTATACCATGACTAATTGAGGTAGCACCTTTGATCGGACACACTTCTTCGATACTATTTCTATGACTATGAATGATGATGATTTGGGCCCTTTATGATTTTGGGAGTGTGTTCCGAGGTGGGTGGTAATGGCTGTTATGCGTTACCACCAGTCCGGGAGTGCAATTGGTAGAATCCTACCCTGGGCATTGCCTCGAGCTCCTTGTCATATTTATCCATATCAAGCCCCATACGATTTTGATTTAGCATTGCTTTCTATGGAGTGCCCTCTGATAACACCAGTACGATGTATTTACGGTACTATATAGACTGTTGATACCTATAAACGATGTAAGGGTAATATGGTAATCTCGCTTATGCTATTTTCATTATTCATACTTTACTGGATAGACACTATCATAATAGCGTATTATACTATGTATGTATTAGTTTAACGGATCCTTGAGAGATGGAAAAATCCCGTAACATCTCACTGCACCCATGAGACTCATGTTGTTTTCGTATTGTAATTTGACTAATATGAGAATGATTTAGTGCTGATCCGAGTGTTGTGTTTCCTTTTATGCAATATGCTCGGGTCAGCAGACGTTTACAGTACCGAAGATGACGGGGCCTTGGAGATTCAAGACGAAGATCAATATATATTTATCATATATATATGTATCTCCGCTGCATTTTCCTTCCGCTGCATTTATATATATATATATATATATATATATATATATATATATGTGTGTGTGTGTGTGTGTGATGAAACCTGTATATGTATAACTCTGATAGTCATTGTATATATTTCAATTGTTTAACTTTTACTTAATTATTATATGTTATCCTTCCACTGTGAGATCTCTTTGTTTGTTTTCTCTACTTCTTCCTTTTCTTTTTTCCCAATAACTACATGTATTTGCGATTCGTTTGGGTCAACATGTGTGGTTCATTGTCGATTTAAACGGTCAAAATTCCGGGTCGTTACAACGGTCCATCCATATGGATTTGAAGAGGAGAAAGAGAGCTATAACTTTCATGTTGATGATTTTTCCTAAAAGCGGATGGATTAGAAGTTAGTAAGGAAAGATGGAGAGTGATTCTTGACCATGAATTCTAAGTGGCAGTACGAAGAAGGGAGTGGAGGGTTAGGGTAGTTTTAGTATTATTTT
Organism: Allium sativum; assembly: GCA_030737875.1. Lineage (NCBI taxonomy): Eukaryota > Viridiplantae > Streptophyta > Magnoliopsida > Asparagales > Amaryllidaceae > Allium > Allium sativum. The sequence goes on from CM060926.1 coordinate 540,066,307, forward strand.
ATTTAGGTTATGCACAGAAAATATTACGAACTCCAAACGAAGTGCAACGACTGTCATTTCTATCCAAATACCCTTATTTTAGACATAATAAAACATGTTGCAGGAGCCAATTCTATTGGTTTCATCAATTTTTCTCAAAATTAAATTATATATTATCATTAATTTTACGTCGATTTTCGATACGCGTTTATATTGTGCAGGCTCACATACCAACTCTGGTTGATACAAAATTTGAAATCTTACAATATCTTAACGTTCCGGATCCGATGAAACTAATTTCATCAAAAAACGAGATCGTTTGAAGAATGGCCATTTTCCAGATATTTAACTAAATCGATAAAATATAAGTTGATCTCAAAACAATCAAATCCATTAAAAATAAATTATAATCATCATATATGTATTCAAATAGAATTTTACATAGCTTCTGAATAAACTTATTTGGATTTCGAATTTGATATTTCATTTTTTAAGTAATTTAATGTTCAAATTCTTATTAAATAAATTCCCAGTCATTAAGTCATAAAATTAATTATTTTAAATTTTCAAATAAATTAAATAGTCCTATATAAAAAATTAGGATCGTTACACATATGGAACTATCAAGGGGTTGTGAAATTTGATGCATGGTGTTGTGATGTTAATTTAGGCTGGGTGTAAAGAATCAAATTACTTGGATGGGTTGAAGTTAGATCGCTCAAGTGTTGTTTGATAGACTGACAGGAGAATTCATTGGAAAATAATTTGTCTTCAAGAATGGACCGGTAGTGAGTGCTCGAGGAATGGATTGAAGGGATCCGACACCTAGTCGATTTTTGGCTAAGTTTATGGATCGGTACTGGTCCATACTCGATGGACCGACACTGATCCATCAAAGAGAGTAGTAGAGGACTCAAATTTTTTGATCCTGATGGAGAGACCTTATAGAGATTGCAGGTAAAGTTTGGTGACCAATGCACTTCAGATAATTGAAGTACAACTCAAGGATGGCTGACGCTTGGGTTGTGAAGACGGAGTGGTCGAGGGTGAATGGATGTGATACTGGTCATGGGATGATAGTAAGATGAGGGATTTACTTAAATGGGAGTTGATCGCGGATGATAATGGAATTTTTTAGAGAAGTGGTTCAATTTAAAGGTTGGAGTCGTCTAAGCGGATGACATGAAAGATTAGAAGTGCCAAGGAATCATTGGCTATCAAAGGTTCTAGCGGGCTCAAAGCAAGGTATCATGGGGATGCCCATTAGGATCAAGATGGGTAATGTACCTTCGAACAAGCTCTAGGAATTACCTAGTTATCTTAGAAAATTAAGGCAAGCATATTATAGGCAGCGTATGGCAGTCTGACTAGAACTAGGTTTCCATTAGCCCTTGATGGACAATAATGACCAGTCATTTAATGATTAATGTATTCAAGACTTTAGTCGATGATAGTTTGGATATTAGTTGCTATGGATGTTGTGCTTGATTATTTGCTTTCTTCTCTTTTTCTATGGGTGGGCTATCGCCGTAGGTCATCGAACAGAAGTGTGATTGGGTATGTCCTTTTCCTATTCCTATTCCATAGTGGCATATTATAGATGATTATCATTTGCTAACTATATGGTTACAGAGATAGATCAGATGGTTGAAATGTCTATACTCATATATCATGTGTAACTATTGATTGTTATTTTATTGCTCACTAAGACTATTGTTTGGCTCAAAGTTTTATGTTTTCTCTTATTACTTTGAGTTGCTCATCAATGTTATTGGTCAATAGACAGAGATAGTAAGTGAAAGTTTTTGATCCAATGATGTTGTGTGACGAGGAGTAAGAGGCTGACACATTATTTCCAAACTATATAGATATTTTTTGATTCTGTTGTATGTTGATGATTGTTAATACTCTAAGAGATATATAAGGAGGTTGGATGTACATATATTCATTTACATATTTATTTTGTATTAGTGACTCTGAGATGTTATAGAGGTTTGATTTTATGTTCAGTTTACTTCACTACTATATCTTGTTGTATATTTTCTACTATATGTTACCCATGTGCTATGAGTTATACGATAGGTTTATATCAAGTAATTATTTCTTGATGATCATCCAATATTGGCCTGGCACATCATACAATCACACTTTTCCTTAGTTTGGTGTAGAAATTATGGGGCGGTCATCGTAGAAATGATGTAGGAGAGAGGAGAGAAGAAGAAGATGAAACAATGAATTAAAATTCATTTGAAATCTACTACTTTTTATAGAGAAACAACAGTCATGTCCATTCTCCAAAGGATATGACGAATAAACACTTCTTTTGGAAAATGAAATTTGGAAATAACGGGCACTATGCCGACATAACCTATTTGACCATGTCGACATGGTCTAGTTCAAAATTTTGAAAAACCTATTTTACACATTCTTTTGAAAATATAAAACATTATAATTAAACCTAAAGCTTTTAGAAACTACTATACAAAGAATGTTTTAAGCATAAAAAATACTTAAGCAAAATTATCAATATAATTTTAAACAATCTGAATTTAAATATATATTATATAATCAAAACAATATATAAAATTCTAAACTAAATACTTAAAACAATAATGATTAAAATAGTAACATATAACTCAAATAATAAAATGAATCAAACTATAAACGTATGCTAGTTAAAAATTAAAATTAAAATTTAATCAAATATAATATCAAATATTAAATAAATATATATAATTGAATTTGAAATTGAATAGATTTAAAACTTAAAATATTTAACTTAATTCTTAAACACAATTAAAAAATAATATTCTAAAAATATTTTGAAAACTTTATTTTGAAAACATTTAGAAACTATTTTGAAATTTATTTGAGCACCATTTGAAAAAAGATCAAATTAGTGTGATCGAGCTTTAAAATATATAACTAAAAATCTAACATATGTCTTTATTACTCTTGAGTTCTTGAACTCTTGATAACTCACGAGTCTTGATTTGTATCACCGATCTTGATCAGCATCACAGACGTTCTTATTACTGTACAGTTTTAAATATCAATACCTTTATAAACCTATACTTTATGAGACATATATGATCATTAGTAATAACTGTTTATATATTGTAAATAACTATAAATATATTTTATACCAATATATCATATTTGTTGTTGTCATTGTCAAAACAATGTTTCACTAAAAATCTCCCCTCTTTTGATGATGACAGCCAATATATTTCATAACTCTTCCTTACTACGAAAACTCCCACTTACTCATGCACTGTATTTTATTTTATTTTCCCCTATGTCATCCATAAAAAAACTACCATTGTCCAAATCTCCTTTGATTACCTTTAATTCTAAATTAGAACCCCTTCCCCCCAACTCAAACAATATAAATATTGACTTGACTCAATTACTTTTTCAATTATAGACTAGATTCAATTACTATCTCTCCATGAAAGATTACATCCTAATACTATTCTACTATGGAATATATTTAAATATAGTAGTTCAAGCATTTCAATCCAATACAATCAAGTATTAAATTCTTCCAAAAAAACTTGTCACATATATACAAAACATCCATATATTCACAGTCAAACTTATACATATAAACCAGTTCAATTTATATACAATCAAATAATGCTAAATCAAACCAAATAAAATCAATTTATACATACAAACTAGTAAATTCAAATCACACATATGAAATTTAAACTAATTTACACAACTATTTAAATACTTCTACGAACTTCAAACCATCCGTCTTTTCTGAAGATTGGATTGCTTTAATGACATCCCATTCTTTGTTATATTTGTTTAGATTACATTATAGGTTTTGATTTCATTTTTCTTTGGTTATGGAGGACATCACCCATCGAAGAGCACCAAATTTTTTTTCTTGCTCCTTGATAATCTCCATTTGGCTTAATTCTAAATGTCTTTGATTTCATAGGATGAATGAGAGAATATTTTTGAAACATTCAAGAGTTTTTTCTACGTTTTTGGCTAAACCACTAATCGGATTATCCATAATTTTTGTTTTTGGATAAGAGAGAAAAAAGGAAGAATATAATGAAGTTTTTGGTTTGGAATTCTGGTTGAAATGAGTATTTATAGGAGTTTAAAATAATTTGAATTGAAGGGACAAAGTTAGTTATTAAAATTTCAAATTTCTAAAAAAGTATACATTGTATGTCGACAAGGTCACCATGGGTACGTCAACATACCCATTACTAATTTTCAGATTTTGATTTATTCTGAATTTTTAGGTTATTGTGAATGCTTTTGTCAATTTCCAAAGACTAATAAAAGAAATAATAAGCAACAAATTTCATTAACACTTGATAGAGATTACATTAGACATAGGAAACTAAAGATACAACACATGGAAACTAGAAGTAACAGTTAGAAACAACTTAGAAACTACTATTAGATAAAAAAAAACTCTAGAACATGGTAGATGAAGATGATGAGAGGCTAAGTTTTTTGACTAATCTTTCCAAAAAAATTTCCCATTTTGCTTGAAATTTTGTCTAGTTTCTTGCTTATGGACCTTTTAAGCGACTTTTGTTTTTCAACAACTTTCTTTTAGTTTCGAAGGAGAGTTTTCTTATTTGGATTGGATGGTAACTCGATACTCTCCAGAAAAGTATCGTCCTCCTCCTTTTTCTCTTCCTCGTCTTTTATTTCCATCTTCTCCTCCTTCTTCTTCTTATCTTCCATTTATATATCTTCTTAAAAATTAATCTTGCCTCTTTTTGGGTAAGCGTTTAGTAAGGAACGAAGATTAAAGGAATTTGCATTAAAACGATATTGGCTTAAGTAAAAAAAATTCTTTGAACGGATTCTTCTCCATTGAAATCGACGCCAAAGTAAGTAAAGATTTTTGTAAAACAAATATCATAAAAAAGAGTTTTCACGATTTGAAAGATGTTTAGGATGAAATTCATAAAATATAACTTATGCTCAGTAGATGTTATATTTGTTAAAAATAGCGAAAAGAGCTTTGCATTTAGATTTTCGGTTGCTGTAACTTCCCGATCAAGGTATGATGCTTTGATACAAAATAAAATTTACTATTTTCGCTTTTAGATAAAAACAGAAATTGGTAAAACCTTGGTGTTTATCATCTTCAAAAGGTTGCTGAAGGGTTTCTCTACCAAGTTCATCGGTTTGAAATGTAGAGATATCCAAGCCGGTAAATTTGCAATTTAGAATAGAACCTAAAATTTCACAATTCATAATAGTTTGTGTCCTTTAGATGCTACTTCGAACTCACCTTCATTCCTTTCATAAATCTTTTCTTGTAAATTTCCACAAACATTTTAACAAGATTTGGAAAACAAACAAAGTCGTTTTAAAGAGAATCGACTAAGCTAAAAAGAGCACAGTTATCAATAAGAGAACCAATTTCATTTGAAGGAAAATTAAAGAAAACCACAAATCTTCTAGGATGAATTTTACTAAAGTTCAAATAAGAAATATAAGTTTGAATAGCTTCGGGAAAGTGGAAGGATTTAGCTGCCTTAGACGACCTTATTGTTTTTGGAGCGCTAGATAATGAAGCCATTGATGACAGTTTTGAAGAGATAAGAGCATGTAAGAGTGTTTCTAGTTTTGAAATGATGTGAATTGATTGAGTAGATATGCAGTACATACATAAAGCTTGAATATATGGATTCTCTGGTCAAAAAGATGTTTATTAATTTCGTGGAATTTGGTGGTTTGAAGTTTGAATTCAAACTTAAATTCGTTGGTTTCTATCAGTGTGTCGACATGGTCAGAGTAGGTATTTTGACGTATCTATATATAATAGGGAACATTACTTTTTAATTTATGTCTATTTTTCTACCAAATTGATTACATGCTTGTTTATTTTATAGATTCTACAATATATATGTAGCACTTAAATTTGGAATTTTAAAGTTTAAAATAATATTATATTATTATTTTTAAATTTAAAATTCAAAAACGTATTTATCTTAAAAAGTTCAAAATCAATTAACTAATCAAAGTAACCAAATAAACCATACGAAATCAAAAAAATTAATATGATCGTGTACCTTTTTTAGATCCTTTTTTATTCTTATCTATCGATATATTGCCTATTTCTATTTATGAGTTTGAATCATTATCACTGATGATATTTCTAAATCTGAATCATCCAGTGTTGCTATATATGCTCTATTTCTTTTTCTAGATACATCGTTGTTCGGAGAGACCTTTTGTTTATCGGATATAGGCAGAATTATTTCATATGGCTAGGTTTGTTTAAGTTATAGCACTTAACATGCATTTGTCCATCATTTATGCTTCCTTGATCCCTTTTATCGTTCTTCTAGAATTATTCATCTTTCTATTTTTCAGGAACTTCCAACATGTTCTAGTCATTAGTGAAATTTCCTCATCAACATTTTTTGAGTCCAATATGTCCATCATGGCATTAAAATCAATTGATTTCTTTTCAAACTTCCTTGCTTTCTCGTCTACTCTTCATTTGAGCTTCAAATGATAGTAAATTGCAAATTAATTCTTTTATTTTAGATTACTAATGTCATTACCCTCTTCAATAGCAAGTGTTGTTTGATCAAGCTAGGCATAAGTGAATTTAATATTTTTCTAACTTGGTCTTCCTTAAAAAAGTTTTAACCAAGAGAAATTAGTGTATGAACTATATTTTGAAATATACTATATAAATCCGATAATGATTCATTTGCATTCATCTTAAACAACTGAAAATGATTAGCTAACATGGAAATCTTGGTTTTTTTAACTTTACTAGTGCCTTCATGTGTAATTTACAATGATATCCAAATATCATATGCAGATTTACCATAGATACCCTATTGAATTCATTCTTATCTTATAAACAAAATGATATATTCATGGTTTTAGAGTTATTTTTTGCAGCTGACTTTTGATGAGCAGTCCATTGTGCATAACCAGTCTATGTTAGTGTACTTAGTTTTTGTAACATTGTAAATATCTAATGCTACAGATTATAAAAAATATTCATCCTACATGACCAATAAGTGTAATTACTATCATTAAAAATGGTGGTCTGGCAGTGGATTAACACTCTACGGATGAAATAGTGATCTTATTGTCATTACCAGTATTAGTGGCCATTACTACTATTTACAAAAATGAAGTAATGGAGCTTTTGAAATCCTGCTCTTTGATATAATTTGTGAGTGCAATGGAAGTGGATCTTAAGGCAAACCTAATACCAGAGGGACGTGAATATTGTTTGTGGAATTTATACATATCTTTTTGAATTACTTTAGTTATATTTATATAGATGCAAACTATCATTAATTTATCACAAAAAACAAAAAAAAAATTCAAAAGCAATTAAAAATAGTAAAGTAAAGGAAAGAACACGCTGGATTGTCTAGAGTTATCCTACATCTAGTCCTTCACCAAAACATGTACGGATTTTAATTATCTACAATAACATTTAGGCTCCTTGATTTCAAGGCTACAAGGAGATACCCTCTGGAAATTCTACCTAGAGGCGCAACAGTCCTGTATTTATGGACCAATAAGACATAGCCAATTGTTTTTCAGGTAAAATCAAACCTAACTTGATTTACGGTCTAACAAGTCACACCCTTTAGAGTATATTTGAGAGGGTTTTACAACAAGATGCAGACTTAATCTTGTGATCTTGATTACAACTTCCCTATAACTCTGGTTTTCACTTTGACCTTGAGAGAATATGGAGAGGATAATAGAGAATCAAAACTTAAGGAGAAGCATCTTGAATTACTTGACAGTTTGGCAGAGTATAAGTATAATTTTGTTAAGAAATGATGTAGGAGAGAGAAAGGAAGAAGAAGATGAAAAAATGAATTTAATTTGGTTTTAATAATGCTGTTATTAATAGAGAAATAATAGTCATGACCTTCATAAAAGGATATGACGAGTAGATACCTCATTTGAAATTTGACAAAAATGGCACTATGTCGACATGGTTTAGTTCAAAATTTTTGAAAAACCTATTTTACGAATTGTTTTGGAAATATAAAACAATGTAATTGGACCTAAAACTTGTAGAAACTATCATATGGAATAAAACATAGTTTTAAACAAAAATTATCAAATAATTTTAAACAATTTAAACTTAAACATATATCATATAGTCAAAACCAATATATAAAATTCGAAACAAAATACTTAAAACGTAATGATCAAAATAGTAATATATAACTCAAATAGGAAAATGTATCAAACTATATATACATTTTAGTTAAAGACTAAAATTATAATATAATCAAAACTAAAATAGATATAATATCAAATATTAAACAAATAGATATGAATATAATCAAAATTGAATATATTTGAAACTTAAAATATCAAACTTAAAGCTTAAAGACAATTATAAAATATACACTCTGAATATATTTTGAAAAACATTTAAAAACTAGTTTAAAATTTATTTGAAAATTTATTTGAAAACCGTTTATAAAGGGGTCGTATGAGTGTATTTGAGTTTTAACATATACCTTCATTATCTTTGAATTCTTGACCTCTTGATAACTCATGAGTCTTGATTTGTATCTCCTATCTTGATCAGCATCACAGACAATCTTGTTACCATACAATCTTGAATACCAACATCAATTATAAAGCATGTACTATATACTATATATATAGTAATTTGTAACAACTGTTAATATAATCATAAATAAATGTTAATATATTTTATACCAATACCTATCATACCTGTTGTTGTTATCATCAAAACATCCTTGCACTAGCAACATGTACCGGTGTTTCGATGGGACTAAGATACTAAAATTTCGAAACTACTGCTGATATTTTTATGAGATTGTATTATGTACTTAGTTTTTCTATATTATGGTATTCTTTCACTTTGATGATATTTTCTTTGTATGTTGATATTTTAGTCTCTATATGGGCATTTTATTTTAACTAACGATTTGTATCCTTTGATATGACCATTTTAGGGTATATCAAGAGGAGTAAGTTTTCAATGTTGGCATCAAAGCCTAAGTTTCAACTTTCCTAAAAATAATTTTAAAAGCAAAGCCATTTCAAAGTAACTCTTTTGGAAACAATATGTATAACTACTTTTAGAAAGGTTTTTGTCATGTATCCCTCATATCTATTCTTGTTTCTTTCCCTAGTTATCTTTTTGCTTCATTGAGCTATATGTGGCGAGTCATTAATCTTTAATTTGCACTGATAGAGATGTTAGATCCCCATAGGATAGACCTTACAAACGTCCCCGAGGTTCCAGACATTAGTATCCCAAGCTGGTTTTGTATATATTTGCAAGATATAGCACGAGTTTTGCTACATGCTAAGCAACATGCAGATGTTTTATGTTGTGGAATTCTAGTTCATACACAGGGTGTTCTTGATTTTCCTAAATTATTAGGGATTATGCTAATTTAGAAGGCAAGTCGTTCGAGGTTTTGAATTCCATGAGCAGCCTATAGCTTGGATCAGCAGTTGCAACTGGGCATTCAGACTCAAGGGTTTAAAGGATGGGGCTAGGAAGCTTTTCGTTGGGCAGGTGCAAGGCAAGGTCCTTAGATGGTAGGAGATTCTAGAGGTAGAGATTGGTGAGATGACATGGGAGGATTCCATAGGATATTTGAGAGAAAGTTTTTATCCTAAGCCTTGGAAGGCATTTAGTTAGAGAATTCATTTATCTTAAGCAAGGTAGTATATCAGTTAAGGAGAATGTTAGCCAATTTAATGAACTTGTAAGATTTGTACTGAAATTGGTCAATACTCTACATAAGAAAGCACTCAGATTTGCAAAAGGTTTAAAAAACTACTCTAGTATTTAGTTGTGAGTCACATCCCAATGGGACTATATTCAAGGTGTTAATAGAGATGGAATTGCTTACTAGTTTTGAGAAAAAGGGATAGAATGTTGAAATGGCCCCTAATAGTGAAGGAAGATAACTGGAAAGGTAAGAGAAGGGGACAAGATGGGTTTGGAACTAAGGGAAATGTCCATCAGAATGATTTGAAGTGCCATAAATATGGTAGACCAGGACATTTTTCTAAAGAGACCAAGATAGGAAGGGTGCATCCAAAGCTAAGGTGTAATATTTATGATTAGATATGACACATTATTAGCGACTGTCCATTAAGAACTAGGGTTCCTTCTCTGGATTCTACTCAACCATCTTAGGCATATTCTCTAGTAGTAGTCCCTTCCACCTATGTGCATCCAGCTTAAGACAAAATGAAGAAAGTAGCTGTTGAAGGCGTGTTATCTATTTTAGGTCTTTTTATTCACAGTTTATTTGACCACAGAGTTTCATATTCTTTTATGTCTAGCACACTTATAGTAAATCTATGCCTAGATGTTAGTACTGTAGCAGACCTTATATTAATGTCAGACTCTATAATTAGATTAGTCCATTTATCTATGATTATGAAGTTGGATGTACTAAGAGTCGGGTTTTATTACGATGCTTATCATCGGGGTTCTTTGGATTCAGTTTGAAACTAATCATGGATTGGTTGGTCATGTCAATGGCCATACTAGAATGTAATAGGATTACACTCAAGCTCGATACTGGTAGTGATCATAGCTTGGAGTTTCATACGGTCATGTTGAGATACCTATATTCCCATGACCTATCATTAGAGATTTAAATTCTCTGCTGGTAATTATAAATTTTCCTAACATATTCGAGGAGGTTACCCATCTTCCATCTTTGAGAAATATCTAGTTTAAAACCTGTAACAACCTGGAATTTTGGAGATATAAATTAATTATTAGAATTCCAAAAATAGGAATTTCTACAAATAATGGAATTTGGCTGCGAGACTTTAATCGTTGCATTCACCTCGGAATTTTGGACAATTTTCATGTTTAGAGTTCCGCGAACAGAGTCCGTATGAAAAAGTTGCGTAAGAAATACGAAAATGGACGGAAAATAAGTAAATAGAATATTTAATTAATAATTTACCTAATATAACCCAGCTGACTTAGGCAATCTAGTGCCCAAGAGATCGACACAGGGGTCGACCGCGACGTACTAGGCATCAAATCGCCCAGTGGCGACTAGGTCTTGAAGGGTTAGGTTAATTTATATATATAATGAATGGATGCATAACTTAAACTAATCCAATGTTTCTACGCCATTTTCACCCCTATAAATAAAGGGGTAGAGCCTCATTCTCTTCCGTTCAAATCTATAGAGGTAGCAGAGCTATGCCATATTTCTCCCTCTTCTAACCTAATTTCTAAATAAATTATATTCATATATATACCAAATGAAATCAAATTCAGATGGAACTGGGAAGATTAACAGACTCATTGAAAGAGGATGCTCAACGATATATTCTTCGCTCTCTTCCCTTTTTTCTTACATTTCTACAAATCTAGAATTCTCCCCTTTCTAGATAAGTTGTAGATTTATAAGAATTTGGGGATTGTAAGCCTAAAGGGTTCAAAATTGAGAAATTAGAAGCTATAAGGTGAGTGGGAAATTTACTAATACAATTATATTGACATATCTATTTCGTTTGAATCAAATCTATGTTTTATGCCTATCAGATCTGTTCATTTAAATAATTGTGAACTGTTGGCAACCATCAGATCTGATTATGAATATGGTTAAAATTGGTAAATGATAAGTTGTGATTATGTATAACATGAATTGTAGGATTCTTAAATATTTTTCCCGCATATTCCTACAGTTATGTCATGAAATATGTTGTACATGTTACACAGCGTTGTGGATCTGAAAATTAGTCCCATTAAACTTAAATTTGTTGTAGTTATGTTCCAGATCTTTAATTCAGTGCTGAAATATGAAATATGTGAATTTGGGTAAAAAAGATGAAATTTTATCATGCGATTGTAAGAATAAAAGAAATATTCCTATTTAAATTCAATATTGTTGGGTTTTGGCTTAAGCATTGTAAAATATGCTTCTTTCCTCCTTAAAAATAAAGAGGCATTATTTTGGAATCACAAGAAGTATGACAAAAAGGATTAAAAAGGGAAAAGTGGTGCAAAGGTACATATAAATATAAATACATGTACTAATATATACATATTACATATATTTCTTGTGATTTGGAAATATGTCAAACTCCATAAAATAGGCAATGTTTACAATGATTATGGCTAACGGTCCTTTGTGAGACTTGAAACCTTTTGGCAAGTTTGAATATTAAAAGGAAATGTTTGGTTAATTGATTAGACCAAATCATTCATTTAAAAGAATAATAATAAAATAAAATATTTATAACTATGTTGATCGCACGAAAACATAAAAATAAATATATACATATTATTTGTCTAAATCAGCATAAAACCGTTAAATATAAATTGTATGGAATGTTTGAATGTTTGTAAGGTTCAAATATGGAATTATGTGTAAATATAATCCATTTTTGAATTAATATATTTGTGGTGACCATTTGTAGCAATCAGCGTAATTAGTTATTATAAATAAGGCCGCAAATAAAGAAATAACCATTGTAACTATATTGATTTAGGGGAAATAAATGTGATGGGAAAAATGGTTACAATTCCTAAAATCAATTAGTATAAATGTTGTGAACCCCAATTAGGAAATTTGAATTTTAACTAAATTTAGACACGAGGTTAATCTCAACTTGTTGTGTAAGTATTCACGGAACCGACTAGCAAATCCAGCAACCACAGGTAGTCAGTTTAATGTAAGGGGTCTAATGCATTAATATAATCGTATTAAGGCATGAGGTTAAGTTCACTTGTGGTAGAAGTCTGCTCGGAACCGACCGACAAATCTAGCATCCAAAGGTAGTCAACTTAACATAAGAGGCCTGTTACGTAAATATATATATAATAGTCAAACGATAAATAAATGAATAAAAATAGAAATTGCATGTTGGGGTACAACAAATAGATAACTTGGGATTGATAAATAGTTGCCATAGGAAAATATGAACGTTAGAGTCATAATGGGCAATGAAAAGGAGATAAATGGAAATGGGTGTCATAAGGGAATTTATGATTGTTAATTTAAACACTAAGTCCAAATTAGGTAAGATATTAAATAAATATCCTAGGGAAAAAGGAATATAACCTTCCTTATTAATTGTAACGGGAATAGAAAATATAACTATACTTAGTAGGTTAATAATGTAATATATTATGAACCATATAAACCCATGACGCAAATAAATGGTGTATGTATAGTATTTTCATATAAAGGGACTAAACGAGAATGAATTAATAATGTAGCCTACATTATCCCAAAAAGGGAAAGGTGTTAAAGGAAAATAGGGTACAAACTATTAACCTTCGCGTATAATCTGCTTCCTAGGTCCTAAAAGGCTAAGAGACTAGGGTTGAAGATACCACCTGGGAATAGGTTTTCAGTATAAGGGTCTTAAATGGTAGGTGTGTGGGATTACCCAAACCTGGAAATTAAAAAGGTCAGATATGGCTACGTATCCCAGGGGAAGTGATAAGCGACTAAGGAGATTATCTAATAAGGTTAGCTAGAAGGTATAACGAACAATAAAATACCTTTTCTCACCTTATGCGGGGTAAGGGTATATGCGTGAATGACGGAGGCCTTAACAAGTAAGGACCGTAGCTAGTGCCATCTAGTTTATGTTAAAGTTTAATACATTATAGAGGGTTAATAAGTGACCAATAGGTCCGCCTAGGGTCTTAAACGATCTGGAAGAATCCACCCGATCTATCATTGATAGTCAGGCAATAAATAATAAGGAATAGTGAATGGGAATATATATATATATATGGAAACCCCGACCCACTCTCGATACAGTGAACCAGTTAAGCTCTCGTATAAAGGCTTTGTGAAAATATGTGTAAAGCTCCTATCTCAGTAGTATAATTTAGGAATACTACTTTGGGAAGGGTAGTAAAGTCGTGCGTAAACATTGACAAGGTTGGTTTAATTTAGAATCACTAACCATGTCAGGCATATAGCTTAGGTCGAACCAAATAGAATATATCTTTGTTATAGCCTATGTTGTACATTTATTAGTCAACAGAACTTGTTGTTCTGACCTCCTTCCTCATTACAACCTCCCAAGTTTCCTAGAGAAGTTCGGGTTCTCACAAATGATTGAGTTTGGCTTTCGGTTCTCATTCTCTCTCATGCTCGGTATTGGCAAAATGACTTTTTTTGAAAAAGGTAGTTACTTGAGTTAATACTACTTATCCTATTTTGTTTCCACTGTGAGTTTTATTTATTATACTCTGATTATGTTCATGCTCATTTATTGTAGGTAACAGATATGCACGCTCCATACTTGGATGTGTTCAAGTTTTGATTTTTGTCAAAATTTGGGTGTAGAAAAGTGTGGGGTGTTGCATTTGGTATTAGAGCTTAGGTTAAATGATCAGAGGAATTAGTTAAATTAGAAATCGTGAGAGAATGTAATTCGATTTTCTTTTCTATTTTTCTTCGTCTTTCTTACTAGATCCTAATTTATTTCGACTAAAATTATACCTCCCTTTCGCCCTCTTCGGAGCGTGGAGCGTTCAGCACCGCCTCTCTCTATGCCATTTGTCTGCTGTGACATCTTCGGGGTTGGCTTAGGCTTAGCTATATTTTTCGCTTCAGCCTGTCTTTTATTTTAGTTGTATTGTGCTTCTGTACATTTTATGTCCTTGTGTGCACGGTTTCCCCATAGTGAAACCGTTTTTGTGAGCCTTTGGAGAATGGTTGGATTCTCCGGTTTTGTTTATATTATATTACCATTTATTAAAAAAAACTAATTTATTTCGACTATAGAAATTAGTCGTAGGCCTAATTACATGAAATGGACCTTAGGCGACTAAGAGTTGAAATCTGTTGAGTTTGGGTTTCTAGACAATTCTGTCTTACCCTATAGTACGTTGGCAATCTCGTCGTGAAGAGCATGAGGACGACATATGGTGGATTCCATTGATTCGATATTTGGAAACTGGAATAATATATATATGTTAATATAAAAAGCTAGCTACAACCGAGAAAGTCATAAATCCCTGGTTTGTGGTTTCGTTTGTAGTTCCGGTTAAGACCGTTACTAGATCCAAAACGAAGAAAAAAACCACATTAATATGTCGTATCCATTTCGAAAATATAATTACGAGGTATATCCATTTGTCACTTCGTTAAAATTCCGAATCTACCATTGTTGAGATATTCAATTGAGTTCTTGGCCTTGTATTATAGGAAATTTATTTTAAAACTATTTGAAAAATAAAAATGGATTTCAACGGTTTTGAAATACGATTTCGATAGTTTGTGAAGATATGGATTTAAAATTTTAATCTATTCATGTTTCAAAATTTTAGAGCTATGGTGTGATTTTAATAAATATAGTCTGATTGGTAGGAAAGATGGAATAAGGAAGGTAAAGGAATATGCTACTAAACATAAAAATAATAAATATATATGCCTTGTGATTTTTAGTATCCGTTTTCCTATATATTGGATAATTTATTGAAATTACCAAAAATTTACCCTAAAGATTCTAAAGCTTTAAAAAAAATTGACATGAAAAGGTTTTTCCAATTTGAAATATAAAACTGGAATACAGATAGTAATAATAAAATCGATTTATAAATACGAAACTATCGGTTTATAAATAAATTCCATTTTTGGGAAACGTTTTAAAATTTTCTTTGAAAAGGCTAAGAAAAATCCTTCATTTTGACTATTAGGGTATTTGAATTTGAATCGCTTAGTTTATGTTAGCTAGTACGGGGAAAAAATCTATTTTAGAATTTTATTTCATACTTTTAGCTGATTTCCTCTTTTAAGCTTGTTTTTTTCGATGGTCACAAATCTTTTTGGAGGCAGGGAAAAGGCGTTGAAAAATTAAATTCTCAGCTAGATAAGTGGTGGAAGTCAATAAAAGAATTTGATTGGGAGTAGAAGTTGTTTCGACGTAAATAGAAAATATAAAATTTAACTTATATAACTGAAAATGGGACGTTGGGCTGAGGTTCAGACCGCACTTGACATTGGGCAAGCAGTCGACCGCCCTCTAAGGGCCAGGTCGACCGCTATCCCATGCACGAGCGTGGTCGACCCAACCCGTATTTTGCTAAACAATGTATATAACATCGTTCAGCCGGCCCTTCTCCCCCAATCCCCAATCCACCGAAAAACCCAAACCTTCCTCCTTCCCAGCCTCCAATTCCTCCTTGTAAAAATCTCTACTTGATTATACCCCGGATTTGCAGTTTCTCTTACCCGTTTCTCTGATTCCTCCATGGCACCTCGCAACCAATACCCCAGTCTCACGCCCTAAGAAGGCGCTTAGCTAGAGCGTCATGATGCTAAGATTAAGTACTACCTATCCATGACCAGTTATGAGTTCAAATTGGTCGCCCAATGAAGTTCGTCGACTTCGCTGTATTTGGTTTGGAGGAGCTTTTTGTTGCGCAGGCCTACCACCGATCCTACCCTTCAACACCTTTGAACGCGATGTGTATCTGTGCTGCGTCCATTTGTTCGACGCCCAGATGGATGCTGATATCGATGACGAGTCTTGCGTCGTCAGATATGAGGTCATGGGCGCCCTATCGAGTTCGCTGATTGTAATTTGGCCCAAATTTTGGGTATCTCGATAGAGGGAGCTGAGCTTGATTCTGTTGAGATGGAGGACCCTCAGATCCTTCAGCGTATCTTTGTTAGATAGCCCGAAGCTTGGTCTACCGCCAGTCGACGACCAGTAGCCCGTGTAGTTGTATGCATCATACAACACAACATCATCCCGAAGACAGGAAGCTTAGATCAGAATTATCCTTCTATTCGTCGCGCTGCCTATGTTATGCTTGGCGGCATAGTCATTAATTTGGTGCGCATGCTTATGATTCATCTCTACAATCCCTTCGTCAGCACCCTGCAGAGCCATTTTCCCTATAGCCATCTTCTCATCCGTGTCTTTCGAAACTTCCAGAGGATTTATGGGGAGACAACTATGAAGAAGGCACCAACCGCTATCAGTCACGCCACACTCAGGAAGAAGGGCATCCAGCTGCCCGATGCTCCGGCACCTGCATCACTAGCTCCAGCTCAGTAGCCCAGTCATGAGAGCTTGAAGCTCAATGCCATCTGAGCCGTGCAGGCCGAGTATCAAGAGGTTAATGAAGAGCAGCGCCGATAGGCGCAAGAGATTGGCTGCATCTCCGTTGTACAGCACTCCCGGCACGGACGTGATGATGGATCAGGCTCCAGCTGCCAAGGTAGACCAGCCTATAGTGGGTAGTGTTAGTCGTTGTTGTTAGAACATGCTTTTTGCATGTTGTATCTTGCATTATGTGTTTTTCTTTCCAGCATTTTTCTTTTCTTTTATGTAGTGTTGTGTTAGAAATTTGCTAGTATTGAAAAATTTGCACATCTTTTGCAACGAGATTTTTATGATGAAAAAAAAATGTTTGCCATTCATGCACAATTAATTGAATGAAATCTCGTTTATTTACTTGCACTTGTCCTAGAGCTGGAAAGATTAAAATTCTATGTTGAACAAATTTTAGTAAAGGAATGGTTCTACTTCACGGGTATATAAATAAATAAACCATCGTTCCTTGTCGGAACTAAAATTTAGTTGACTTTTGTGTGATTTCAGTTTTCGCATTTTTGGCGTGATTGACTTCCTTTTTCGCCAACATGTGACATGAATCATATAAATTTCCGCAAATTACATTTTTTAAAGTTTATGGAAAATGTTGTTTGAAAAAAAACATCTTTATATCATTTTCTTATTTTATAGGAAAATGAAACGGTTTTGAAAGGAAAATTTCATAATAAGCATGACAGGTCTTCAAGCGGAAATTTATTTTTGTGAAAAAAATCCGATTTTTGGTCACATGAACGGTATAAGGAAGATTTTTGGATGCTTTGTGTGTGCATTGTAGCGGTGCAGTAGGACTGATAATACGGTAAAAACGTTAATGGTAATAAGAAAAAAAAAGCTATTTTAGCCTTGGAAACGATGTTTTCATACCTTGTCAACAATGCGTGCGAGCTATTAATTAACTTGTTTTATGTTTTAGAGCTTGTTTTAAGCCTGCTTTACAATCTATAATTGGAAAATTTTGGGGTATTTTGGGTAACTGAGGTGAAAATTTCACTATAGGACGGTAAATGGAATATTTATGAGCGGAGGAAATGTTAAAATTCTTCGCCTTAATTTCCTTTCCTGATTTAGGAGAAGTTAAATAGTGAACGATTAGATTGCGTTCGTTTTGGATGGTAGTGAGGGTTATGGATGAAAAAGAATTTTCAAATTTTGCTTTCATATAGAACTGCCAGTATATTTAGGATGTTCTGCATCATGTTTTCAAAAATATTTCAAAAAGTTTAATGCAAACATATAGGAGGATCTGATTAGAATCATCTTGCATGCATTTTCTTGGTTGAAATTGCTTTATGTACACCATGCAAATGTACACTTGGTTGCAAAGTGTATGTACACAAATTGGTTGTGTGTCATAGGATTATAGGCGTCAGAATTTCGGGACGAAATTCCTTTTAAGGAGGGAAGAATGTAACAATCCGGAATTATGGTGATATAAATTAATTATTATGATTCCAAAAACAGGAATTTTTGCAAACGATGGAATTTGGCCGCCAGATTTTAACCATTGTGCTTGTCTTGGAATTCTGGTCAATTTTCATGTTTGGAGTTTCGCAAATGGAGTCTATATGAAAAAGTTACGGATGAAATATGAAAACGGGCGAAAAATATATAAACAGAATATTTAATTAATAATTTACCTAATATAACCCAGCCGACCTAGGCAATCTAGTGCCCAGCGGTCGACATGGGGGTCGACTGGCAGTTGACCGCCCAGGTCGACCTAAGTCGACCCCCATCTCGACCTACTGGGCGTCAGATCACCCAGTGGCGGCTAGGTCTTGAAGGGTTAGGTTGATTTTCATGTATAACAAATGGACGGATATAACTTAAAACTAATTCGATGGTTCGAGGCCATTTCCACCCATATAAATAAAGGGGTAAAGCCCCATTCTCTT
Source organism: Allium sativum (assembly GCA_030737875.1). Lineage (NCBI taxonomy): Eukaryota > Viridiplantae > Streptophyta > Magnoliopsida > Asparagales > Amaryllidaceae > Allium > Allium sativum. The sequence continues at coordinate 540,085,284 of CM060926.1, forward strand.
CCATTTAAATCTATAGAGGCAGCGGAGCTCTGCCATTTTTTTTCCACTTCTAACTTAATTTCTAAATAAAATATATTCATATATATACCAAATAAAATCAAATTCAGATAGAAGAGGATGCTCAATGATAGATTCTTCACTCTCTTCCATTTTTCTTACATTTCTACAGATATAGAATTTTCCCCTTTCTAGATAAATTTTAGATTTATAAGAATTTGGGGATTGTAAGCCTAAAGGATTCAAAACAGAGAAATTGGAAGCTATAAGGTGAGCTGAAATTTACTAATACAACTATAATGACTTATCTATTTCGTTTGAATCCAATCTATGTTTTATGCCTATCAGATCTGTTTATTTAAATAATTGTGAATTGTTGGATCAAGTCTGATTATAAATGTGTTTAAAATTGGTAAATGATAAGTTGTGATCATGTATAACATGAATTGTAGGATTCTTAAATTTTCTTCCAACATATTCCTATAGTTATGTCATGAAATATGTTGTACATGTTACATAGCATTGTAGATCTGGAAATCAATCCCATTAAACATAAATTGGTTGTAGTTATGTTCCTGATCTTTAGTTCAGTGCTGAAATATGAAATATGTGAAGTTGGGTAAAAAGATGAAATTTGTGTATCATGTGATTGCAATAATAAAGAAATATTCCTTTTTATATTCGGTATTGTTGGGTTTTGGCTTAAGCATTGTAAAATATGTATTTTTCCTCCTTAAAAATAAAGAGGCATTATTTTGGAATCACAAGAAGTATGACAAAAAGGGTTAAAAAGGGAAAAGTGGTGCAAAGGTACATATAAATATAAATACACGTATTTGTATGTAATTTTCATCGAATATTCCAATATATACATATTACATATATTTCTTGTGATTTGGAAATATGTCAAATTCCACAAAATAGGCATTATTTACAACGATTATGACTAACGGTCCTTTGTGAGATTTGAAACCTTTTGGCAAGTTTGAATATAAAAAGGAAATGTTTGGTTAATTGATTAGACCAAATCATTAATTTAAAAGAAAAATAATAAAAATAAAATATTTATGACTACGTTGACTGCACAAAAACATAAAAATAAATACATACATATTATCGTCCAAATCAGCGTAAGACGGTGAAATATAAATTGTATGGAATGTTTGAATGTTTGGATAAAGTTCAATTATGGAATTATATGTAAATATAATCCATTTTTGAACTAATATATTTGTGGTGACCATTTGCAGCAATCAATGTAATTAGCTATTATAAATGAGACCGCAAAAAAGAAATAACCATTGTAACCAATATTGATTTAGGGGAAATAAATGTGATGGGAAAAACGGTTACAGTTTCTAAAATCAATCCGGATAAATGTTGTGAAACCCAATTAGGAATTTAAATTTCAACCGCATTTAGACATGAGAATAAACTCAACTTGTGGTGCAAGTCTGCCCGGAGCCGAATGGCAAATCTAGCAACCACAGGTAGTCATTTTAATGTGAGGTGTCTAGTGCTTAAATATAATCGTATTAAGGCACGAGGTTAAGTTCGCTTGTGGTAGCAGTCTGCCTAGAACCGACCAGCAAATCCAGCATCCACAGGGAGTCAACTTAATCTGAGAGGCCTGGCACGCACACACGCACACACACACACATACATATATATATATAATAGTCAAATAATGAATAAATGTTTAAAAATAGAAATTGTCTACTGGGGTACAACAAATAGATAACGTGGGACTGATAAATAGTTGCCTTAGGAAAATATGACTGTTAGAGCCATAAATGGCAATAAAAAGGAGATAAAAGGAAATAGATGTCATAAGGGAATTAATGATTCTCATTTAAACACTAAGTCCAAATTAGGGAAGGTGTTAAATAAGTATCATAGGGAAAAAGGAATGTAACCTTCCTTATTAATAGTAATGGAAATAAAAAATATAATTGGAATTAGTAGGCTAATATTGTAAGATATTATTAACCATATAAACCCGTGACACAAACAAATGGTGTGTGTATAGTATTTACATATAAAGGGACTAAAAGGGAATGACTTAATAACGTAGCCTACTTTGTCCCAAAAAGGGAAAGGTGTTAAAGGCAAATGGGGTACGAACTAATAACCTTCGCATATAGTCCGCTTCCTGGGTCATAAAAGGCTAAGAGACTAGGGTTGAAGAGTCCACCTAGGAATAAGCTTTTTAGTATAGGGGTCTTCAATGGCAGGTGTGTGTGGGCCTACCAAAATCTGGAAATTAAAAAGGTCAGATATGGCAACCTATCCTACGGAAAGTGTTAAACGACTAAGGAGATTATTTAATAAGATCAGCTAGAAGGTATAACTAATGGTAAGATACCTTTTATCACCTTATGCGGGGCAAGGGTATATACGTGAATGACGGAAACCTTAACCATTAGGGCCCATAGTAGCGCCCTCTAGTTTATGTTAACATTGAGTACATTATCGAGGGTTAATAAGTGACCACATAGGTATGCCTAGGGTCTTAAGCGATCAGGAAAAATCCACCCGATCTACCCTTGATAGTCGGGCGATAAATAATAAGGAATAGTGAATGGAAATTTATATGGAAACCCCGTATTAGGTGCCTACTCTCGATATAGTGAACCAAAACTCTGATATAAAGGCTTTGCGAAAATATGTGTAAAGTTGATATCTCGATAATATAATTTAGGGGTACTTCTTTGGGATGGGTAGTAGAGTCGTGCGTAAACATTAACAAGGTTGGTTTAGAATCACTAGTCAGACATACATCTTATGTTGAACCAAACGGAATATATATGTGTTATAGTCTGTGTTGTACATTTCTTAATCACCAGAACTTGTTGTTCTGACCCCCTCCTCATTACAACCTCCCAGGTTTCCTAGTGAAGGTCAGGTTCTCACAGATAATTGAGTTCGGCTTTCGGTTCTCGTTCTCTCTCATGCTCGGTATTAGCAAAGTGACTTACTTTGAAAAAGTTAGTTGCTTGAGTTAATAATAGTTATCCTATTTTGTTTCTGCTATGAGTTTTATTTATCATACTCTGATTATGTTCATGTTCATTTATTGCAGGTACCAGATATACACCCTCCATGATTGAATGAGTTCAAGTTTTGATTTTTGTCAAAATTTGGGTGCAAAAAAGTGCGGGGTGTTACAAAACCTATTTTGTTGATAATGTTCAACCGCCTGCTTTGATGGTGAGGTCACATGGCTCTTAAAGAATAATGTCAGTTGAGAAAGTAAGATAAGGAGTTGCTGGAAAAAGTGTTTCATTAGAAGGAACATTTTTAAGTGAAGAGCGCTAGACTTCTTTGCCACTAAAGTGGATAGCTCTCCAAGGTTTTACATCGATTATTTGGAACTGAATGAGTTTATAAAGAAGAATCACTATCCTTTCCCAGTATGAACGATCTCTTCAATTAATTAGTTAGAGCCAAACTATTTTTACAATTTGATCTAGCTACAGGCATTCATTATTTGGGTGCGGTGGAAGACAACATAAAGAAGAATACATTTAGGACACTGCAAGGATTCTATATGTGGTTATTCATGTCGTTTGGACTAACCAGATCCCCTAAATATTTTGTGTATTTTTATGAATATACTAATTTAAGGGTTGCTAAGAAAAATTCTAGTGTATTTCTTGATGACATCTTTATTTACTAGAAGAGTAGAGAGGAGCAAATTTTATTTCTTAACGAGGTGCTTAGGACCCTACAAGCACACAAGATTAAGGATAAGATCTCGAACTGCCATTTTTAGAGAGATAAGATTTTCTTTTGGGGAATATTATTTTAAGGATGAATTTGCTATAGATCAGGGTAATTGGCGGTAGTTCAGGACTGGATATTTCCTATGAATGCCACTGAGGTGAGTAGTTATCTTGATCTTACGAACTATTATAGGAAACTCATCAAAGACATTGTCAAGATATTGGTTCTACTGACCCGTCTTATTATAAAAGAATTTGGCTTCTGTATGGGAAATTAAGGCTGAGGAAACCTTGATGAGTTGAAGGAGGCTTTGGCTAGTGCACTCGTGTTAGTATTAGTGTTAATGGATGGAAACGAGATTTTTAGTAGTTTTTCCAATTCTTGTGATATGGGATTAGGGGCCATGCAAATGCAAGAGGGTAGACTGTTGATGGTTCCTAAAAAGAACTACACAATGCATGATCTCTAGTTAGAAGCTATTAATTTTTCTCTCAAGTCTTGGAAGATTGTCTTTTGGGTAAGAAATTTTAACTTTTCACTAACCATAATTCCATGAAATATTTATTCACCTAAAGGATTTGATCTAAGGCAACAAAGGTGAATGAACTTTTCGGTGGTGTACAGTTTTGACACAAGGGTAACGTGATGGTAGAAGCTATGAGTATGCAGGGTGATTCTATGTATTTTATTTTTAGAATCGAGCCATTTATAGTATATTATTGCTTTTAATTTTATATCTTCATTTGATATAACTTCAGGATTTAGCAGCCCTTGATGTTCAGTCGACGCTGTTGAAGCGGATTGGTTCTACATAGAGAGAGAACTATGACTTGTTAGAAATTTTGGAAAGGCTTAGTAGAAGATAGTCATAAGGACACCTTAGGCACCATGAAGTGGACTCAAGAGGTAATTAAGGAGAGAAGATACATTTTATGTTCCATATAACATAGATTTGGTAGATGTTGTGTTAGCAAAATTTGATCATTTTAGTATATCTATTCTCCTTAAAGGAGATGTAATATATTACGGTATAAAGGGAGTGTTCTTTTGGTATGGGATTAAGTAGCAAGTAGAGAAGTATGTAGCCAAGTTTGTGACTCGTCAAAGGATAAAAATGGAATAGAAGATTCCTATAGGATTATTTTAGTCACTAGATATTCGACAGTAGTAGAGCATATATAAGGACTTTATTGATGGATTACCCATATCAAGGAGCGAGAATGTAAGCATTTGTGGTATTGATAGACTAACTAAATGCCTTTATTTCAAACCCATTAGGAGGATAACCACAACAATGTCGTTAGTGACATTATATATTAGGGAGACCATTAGACCACATGGAGTCCCTACCAATATATGTAGCGATTAAGCTTACTTTTTTACTAGTGAGTTATATATGGATGAATCATCGGGATGTTATAAGAACTAAGATGAATCTAATTGTAGCATATCACCTGTAGATGTATGGACAAAAGGAAAGAGAGAATAAAATTTTGGAAGTTACTCAGGAAATGAACTATAGATTTTGGAGGTTCCTAGGAAAATCACTTGTCGTTGGTTAAGTTTTCTTACAATAATAGTTACCAAGCAAGTATTGAGATAGCAGCCATCCAAGCCATGATGGTAGGTCCTTTAGATCACCATCATATTTGCAGTACATGACAGATAGGCTTATTCTTCGAAGATCTTATAAATGCATAATTATGGATTTTGGAAGATCTTCTGAAGGATTAGCTATGGATCTTAGAGGATCGTGGGAGGACCATCTTCATTTAGTTAAGTTTACCTACTCCAACAGCTATCGGTTGGGTATTGATATTGAACCTATAAGACATTATATGAAAAACCTTGTAACGCACCATCTTGCTAGTAAAAAAAGAAGAAAAGCTAAAACTTAGGCCATATATGATTAGAGAGACATCGGATAATATAGAGATCATTTGGAAAGGAAGGAAGGCTACTTAGGATCGTCAAAAGGGTTATGCAGATAAAGGAGGAAAGAAATGGAAGTTTTAGTTTGAGACTTCATATTTATGAAATTTTATCCTCTTAGGAATGTTATCTAATTAAAAAGATAAGGGAAGACAACACCAAGATATATCGGAACATTTCCAGTTATAGAGGGAAAACGAAAGATAGCTTATAAAGTGGGTATACCTGTAAAGATGATGGGTGTGCACAACGTTTTTTGTGTCTTATATCTATGTAAGTTTGTGCATAATTCAAGTAGTGCAATATCACTTGATCATCTAGAAGATATACAGGAAGAAACAGAGTTCTCAAAACCTTATAAGCCACCTCTAGTTAGTGCGGATGACATGAATAACTTAAGATAAAGATAGTTAGTTTAGTTAAGGTGCAATGGACCAATGACGATATTGATTATACAGGAAAGATAAAGGAGAGAGAACGTTCCATGTTGAACGTTTTGTACGGTATGTCCTATTTAGCGTATCTTCTTGCATCATTGTATCTTACACTATTAAAATTCTACAAGCTACGTGGGAATTTGACTTGATATTGGTTGTTTGAATTATAAATTTGATGATTAGATTGTTTGCTCGTGGATGGGAAACATGCGGGTTTGCTTGCAAGTGTTTGGCGATTTCGAGGGCGAAACTCCTAACGGGAGGGGAGAATGAAACGACTTGTATCATATCAAAGGATCATAAAATAATTCTATTTAATTCATATGTGGTCATATCATTTTTATACATGGGATATGGCTCTATAAGTGTTTATATGTCCAAGATTTATGATAAATCTTTATATGACTATTTTGCCTTTGGAAAGTCTTGTTCTAGACCACTTTAGATATAATCCGAAGTTGATGCTCTAAACTATCTCACTGCTTTAGGATGGTAGTTCCGCATTCTGTAGAGTGGTCATGTGAAGAAATCAGATAGGAGGTTTGAGATATTACGATTTTAAATTTTTAGGCTTTTGGACAGCTATTGCAGTGCTAATGGGTTGAGATTAGCACTCCCATTAGTCGAATCACTATCATCTATAAATAGGGACTAAAGAGAGTTATTTAAGGCTTTCCCTCTCATTTCGTATCAGTTCTTGAATAAAGGTATACTGCAACTCATCCTTAATTTCTCAAATTCATACTCAAATTCACATCAAATCATGTCTATCTACTAAATAAAGATTAGATATACATTGGGGGATTAGATCTCTTCGTTTAGCTTCATATTTATTATTTTTCCTTACTGTCCTAATAGATCCCCATTTGATTTCATCAAATTATGAGATTTCATGTGTGGTTATGATCTCTCACATGTCTGTACGAGATTATATGTTGAAATTAGGAGATTAAATCACTTGTTTGTCAAATTGACCCTAAATTTTGATTAGATCTACTGATTTCAGATCTAGAAACCCTCAGGATAACCTAATTATGACATATAATGATCAATAAGTTATATATAATATAAATACTTAGCATTTAACTATATTTAATGCTAGATATATGATAAGATTTGATTGATTCATATTTTTATGTAGTTAGGTTATTAGTATGATTGAAATTGGTTGAATTTATCATTTGAATGATTGAGCTGCCTCTTGTGCCTGATTTGTATGTTAGTTTTGTGCTTGTATCAGGACTTAGAAGCATGGTTGTAGCATATATGGATCAAAGCTATTTGGAATCACATAAAACTTGGAGGATGGTCTCTAGAGCACGTGGAAAGAAGCTTAAGAAATCATACCGATATCCACGCTAAGTGTATGGATTGACAACGATTCATAAGGCACAGATTAACACCAATCCATAAAGATAAATCTTATGATGGGGTGATCCACAAGGGAGGATTTGGTCCTTTTTGAAACTGTGAAAAGGAGTGGAGATTGGATTGGTCAGAAGTCAGCAGGGCAGTTGATCAGCCAAGATGAGGTTATGGATTCGACTGCGACATTGATGAATTGCTAGATTTAACCTAAGAAAAACGTATGGTTCAGAGAATCAAGGAGGAGTATTTCAAGATGAGGAAGTGACTTGAACAAAGTACTAGTTCAGTAATGTTTTTCATGATCCCTCAAATATTGATCGGTACCGGTCCATCCAATGGTCAAATGATGTGTGATCCATATGGGAGATAAAGGACTTCATCAACATCATATCGCAAGTTGTGGTTCATTGATAACTTCTACGTTGAGAAAGTTATAGCATGTTTAAGTTGTGACTCTTCGATTATGAACTCGTCTGGGAGTAGTGGAAGGATTGTGATTGGCACCTTGGAATGGTACAAGGCTGCAAGATAAAGGTTAGTTCAAGTGGGATTTCAACCTAAGATGGAGTTATATATCTCTCTTGTGCTTGGGAGTTCTATGGAATCATTGATAGCTCAGAGTGTTCTATTTTCTAACACAAAGCACAAGGTATCATGGGGATGTCCATGGGGACCGGTAGCAACGGTCATCTACACTAATCATCAGGCGGACGGGTCTAGTTACTGGACACTTGGGTCCAGAAGGAAAACATGTTGAACTATAGTTTCCACAAATACGATAATCTGGCTAGATCAAGGGTTTCCCATTAGCCTTTGGCATGATGAGGATGGTCGTGTGGATTATCAATGTACTCAAGGCTTCAGAAGGTTATAGTTAGGTTTTGTGTTATGGATGCTCATTCTCTTCTTTTACAAGATAGGTTCTCACCTATATGATATTAAACGAGGATAGAGAATTTGGCGGCAGAAAGAGGCTGCTTAGATTCTTCAGTCCTATTTTGTTGCAGTATCCATTATTGTTGTTATTTAAGTAGCATATATTATTTAGTTATTATGTGCTAACTCTTTGGTTGTAAAGACGGGCCATGGATAAGAAATACACCTAGCTAGTGGCTTATTTTTCAATATAACTTTTGATGGTCATTTATCGTTCAAATCTAACTGTTGTCTGGTTCAAGGTTTATGTTTTCTCTTATTATCTTGGGTGCGCATCGACGGTGTTGATGATAAAAATTGATATCATGTTTGGCGATGGGGCTGCTGATCGAACACAAGCTTAGGGAGCTGGTGTATTATTCCGTTTGTGGAAATTTTATGTTCATTTTTTTTGTTTGTACTCTAAGTGGTGCAATAAGACATTGATGTATTCAGAGATTGTGATATCTTGTACTAACTTGATGATTCAATATAGATGAGATTTCCACTTTATCATGCTTCATTAATATTCTATTGTAGTCATTTCTATTATATTTTACCCATGCACTGTGAGATATACGATAACTTCTGCTTTGGTTTCTTTTTTGATGATCATTCCATATCAGTCTGGCATGGTTTGCAGCGCAATTTTCGTTTCAATTACAATGAGTGTATGGAGTGGTCTTTAAAACAAATAAGAGAGCAACGAAAATGAGCAAATAAAAATATAATTTTTTTCAAGAAGATCTTTTGTTTTCAAAGGAAAACAATGTTTGACAATAAAACTTGAAATCAAAAAAATAATACGAAATTTAAACACATATATGATTTTAAAGACAAAATTTCAAAAAATTGATTGCATAGGCTCGTTTTAAGTTCGGGAAACCAAATTTAAAATCGAATGAAAGCAAAAATAGTATTTTTAGGGAAACTAAAGATGCACTTTCTAAAACTTTGTAAAATACAAAATGTACTTCTCAGGCTCATAAGCGTAGGCCCTATGCGAAACTTTAATAAATATCATAAGAATTATGTAAGTCAACCTCCAACAAGACCCAATTAAAAAATATTCCAAACCAAACCACAAATTTTACAAAATAGAAATTTCAAAACTTGTGATCATATCGCATATCAACCACCTGTTTGGCGGAGGTGGTCATATGTTGTATAGAGTAGAGTGTTTGATCGAAGGTGAAAGAGAACAAAAGGATTAGAAAGGCGGTTAGCGGTGCTAGGAAGGAGGCATTCATTTGTGTGGTTGTGGGTGTCAATTTTGACGAGGAATTTTTGTAAATGATTGAAGGTGAAGTGGGATGGTCGTGATTCGGGCGTAGTGTATATGGGAACAGATTGTGGCACTGATCAACAGCTATGGGTTTCACTTTGCGGATTGGATGAATTATGGTGATTCACGTGAGGTTGATGGTGCAGTTTAGTGGATGATGGTGTAAAGGAGATGGAGCTAATACCTGGTGGGTGTTGAGATTGTTTTTGGGTAGGCGAATTTTGGTGAAGAGAAATACGTAATAAAAGAAGTCGTTTGGTGAATTGCAGAGGTGAATGAGATGTGGTCATTGAAATGTCACATGAGGGTTTTTGATTGAGGAGGTGATGTGTGTTGAACCGAGGCCGAGTTATTGACGGAGTGTGGAATGTAGAAATTTTCAAGTAGGTTTGTAATACAGAGCTAATGTTCCTTTCACAAGGAGTTGGTGAAGAGTAGCGGCAGTTTTATTTGGTAGTGTTTGTGGTCAAGCAGTCGGGCGTTGTGAGTTTATATAGTGGGTATGATGTGGTAGTTGGTTTTCAAGGTATTTTAAATGAATGCTGTATAGGATAAGGAGAAGGTTTTGGAGTAGGCAGAGGCAATGTTGTTTGATGAGGAGTTTGGAATGGTTTTTTGATGAGTTATGGTCATCGGAAGGCAAGGAGGAAAAGGTCGAATACAGGCAGTGTTGTTTTATGGTAATGTTGTGTTAATGGAAGGAGATGCAGTGGAAAGTGCTTATGTTGATTAGACTTAGGTCTATTATGTTGGTTTGATTGAACTAGTAGTGGAAGGGGTTAGTGATGAAGGTGCCTGGCTATGATGGCGACAATATTATAGAAGGAAGCTTATGGTGATATCTTATTGACAATGGTGAGTAGATGCTGGGTCAATGGGATATAGGTTGAGGTGGGTAAAGGGCGGTTGTTTCACTGATATAGAAGAAATGATACAAAGGAATGAAGACTATGTTAGGTAAATAGAAAATAAAATGCAGGATGTAATGAGTATGGAAATGACAAACATAACAATTGCAAGTAAAAATAACAACTAGAAATGAGATAGTGAATCGTTTTTAGCTGAAATGCACAAATGAAAATAAAAATGTTTGATTTTTTTATAAGAAAAAGGAAATTACAAGTGAATCAAAACACAAAAAAATGAAGAGTAACAGGAATGAACAAGCACAAATAAAATGCATAATAAATGCACTTTGATAAAGTAGCAAAGAAAGAGAACAAAAAGGCACAAACTACAACAATTACAATGATCATTTTTTTTCTTTTCCTTTTGGTAAAAACACAAATAGAGAAAAAAATAACAAATAACACAGAGAACACTTCAAATGTTATTCCTTCTGCAGTTAAATCAGATTTTCTGCCACTTTTCAAATCTCTTCCACATAATGCTGGAGTTTTTAAGCCCATTCACTTAGACATTGCTATGGATAATGTGTCGAAGGAACTGCCAGATGCAGTTAAAAATGAGGGTATGTAATACTGGAATAATCACTTGGTTGGTTTCTTTTTGGATGGTAGTTTGTAATATCTCATAGTTGTAAACTTCTTGAATAGATACTGGAAATTAAATGAGGAAGTTAGTACATAATCAGATGGTATAAATTTTTACTTCAAGTTCTCTAATGATCAGGATAAAGGTAAGATTTTTCAATATGGCCCAATTTTTATAAAGGGTACAATGTTCATTGTAACAAGATGGGATCCATCAATAGGAAGTACTCAGGCACAAATCAAAAGGGTACCAATTTGGATTCACTTTCATATAATTCCATTAATACTTTGGACTCTTCTTGGTATTAATTGGTTAGCATGTCAATACGGAAAATTGATATATATGTTTTAACGATAGTATGTTAAAGACGCAGATACTTAAGTATGTCAAAGCATTAGCTGAAATTTCACCAGAATTTGAAATACCTGAGATTATAGATGTCACAGGTTTAGGTGAGAACCGTGCATTAGTATTTTTTATGATTGGAGGCCACGAATTTGCGCACATTGTAAGATCTTTGGACATGAAATTTCTAAGTGTGATCAATTATAAAAGGTTGAGCTAAATAATAATATGCAGAATGATGACTGTTATGAAGGAAGGCATGATGGTGAGTATGTGAAGGTCAGGCAGTTTAGTAGTAAAGTACATGTGGAAGGGAATCAGAGGGGATGGAAGAATGTAGAATTAAAGAAGAAGAAAGTACGGAGGCAAAAAGAAAATGGCATTAATAAAGATAGGGTAATGGATGTTGGTGATGTTGGGGGTAATAAAATAGTAATGTAGATATGGATATTAGAGTTGATGGAATAGTGGATAATATGCAAGATGAAGTTTAGGTTACTAAGAATGATCAAATTAATGATTGATGCAAACTAGTGAATATTGGTGGTGGTAACTCAGTTGCAAATAATGATGAAAATATGAAAGATGCAGTTTCAAATGAGGCCGTGGAGAATGAGTTTCATGTCCACTACCCTTTCTGTTTATTGTCTGATCAATCTAATGGGGATGATTCTCATTGTAATTCATCACTTCCTTCTCAATCTCTAGCTTCACCCACCCTTACTTTAATCAATACAATGTCATGTTCTTCTACTTTCAGTTTCCAAATTCCACAATCCTCTGCTAATTTGGCAAATGCTTCAACATCATCCATCTTTTATATTCACACTTATCTCCTCCCCCTCATGTTATTCTACCTCCTTCCAATTATGTTCTTCTAAAACATCTAATGTTAGTTCATCTAAGAGTAGCAAGAAGAAAAATAAAAATCAAGTTGAATCTAGTGATCTAGATAAGGGTTAAGAATTCAGGCCTAATGATGTTTTAACATCCAGTAATAAGAAGAAATCCTCAACCAGACACACAAAGAAAAACCCTTCCACCCTTCTTGATCCCCTCAAATTTAAATGATGAACAATGTTACATTCTAGAATATTAGAGGTGCAAATCTTCCCTCAAAGAAATGTGAGATTAAAGCATTGATTATGGATAAAAACATTCAATTACCGTGTTTATCTGAGACCAAGCTTGATATTAATTCGACTAAGAGAGTTGCTTCATTTATTTCTTCAAGTTGGCAATATGATCATAATTTAGCTGAAGCAAGTTTTGGTACACTAATGATAATTTGGAATCCATGTTTCCTCAACCTTATAAAATTCTCTGTCTCTGATCAACATATTCATTACTCTTGCATTTACATTCCTTCTAATTCTCATTTCCTTTTGACTTTGGTATACGCCTATACTTTTGTGTCATTAAGAAATCCTTTTCTAGAGCATATTAGTTATCTTAATTCAAATAATGATCCATGGATTATTGGAGGTGATTTCAATTGCATGTACTCTTATCAGCAAAAATTTGGTGGTTTCCCATTGTCAATCAATGATATTGCACCTTTGAATCAAGCTGTTGTTAAGGCTTGTTTAATTCCAATTCACGGCTTTGGATTATCATATACTTGGTCTAATTGTTGTAGATCAGGTATTCCTACCATCTGCAAGCTCGATCATATATTTGTTAATGCTAGCTTCTTAAATCTCTGGCCTAAATCATATTATCAAATTCTTCCTTCAATCAATTTAGATCATAGTCCTTTATTTTTTCAATGGGGTACTGAGGTTGTTATTAACAGGGGTAAATCCTCTTTTAATTTTTTTAAATTTTGGATTAAACATCTAGATTTTTCTAACATTTTAATGCAGGTTTGGTCACATCAAATCTCTAGTAATCCCATGTTTAGGTTGTTACGTAAGATGAAAGTGCTAAAGTTTTATCTAAAGTCATGGTCTTCTTTTAATCTAAGTTGTCAACATCAATTAGAGATGAGCTTGCTAAGATTCAAGTGTAAATTTAGAGGTGTCCAAATATTGACCATCTGTAGCAGTTTGAATTTGAATTGAAGAATATACTCAAGTATGCATTGGATATGGAGTTTTAAGACAGAAATCATACCTTAGCAAGGAAGTGGAAGCTTATAGAAATACAAGGTATTTTCACAATCTTATAAAAACTAGAAAGGCTATAGATTCTATATTTATGATCAAGGATTTGAATGGTAATCTTCAATCTAATTCTAAAGGTATTAATTGTAGCAACCCGAACTTCCCGGCCGACCAAAATCGAACAAGAAGGCGGACTGCTTTGAGAACACGACTCATCAAAACACAAATACGAGAACATTTCATTGTTATTACAACAATTTACATCAAAATACAAGATATCAGAGTACAAATGAATAATATACAACGGAAAAATATCAGAGATTTAAATTACATTTAAATACATAAACATAACATGCAGCGGAAAATATCAACTATCACAACTTAAAAAGATACACAAATACAAAGCATTCTGAATATAGCTCCAGCTGCAATCCAGGATCCTATGAAGAGGTATATCTGTGAAAACCAAAACTAATAGCTGCCCGTGTGGAAAATATGGGGACCTAGAGTTTAGGTAGAAACAATATTTTGAATCAGTCATGGGACTGGTGTAAGAACTAAAACTATTATTTACTTTATTTTAAAAGTTGAAAAATCATGGGACTATGCCATATGACACAGAACGGGTTTATTCACACGAATGTCGGTGCATGAGATTAAAAAAAACTATGGCTATGCTCTCTTTTTTGGGGGAAAATGAAGCTATTATAAGACTCAGGTCCCATCACACAATGCAACGCAAGTCGGAGGACAGAGTTTTACCTTATAATAGCCAAACATGCTTGATACGTTTCAAAACAAATCATTTTGATATTACTATAAGTGCATAGTGTCAAAAATAACTTCAAATATAAATGTATCAATCATAGATGGAATAGGTACCATATATTATGTCGTCATACATAGGTTTACAACTAAAACCGAAATGTGGCGTATTAGAAATTGGATTTCCATCTATGAACCGAGGCAAGGGATCTTCCCCATCAATTTCGAGATACTCTAGCAATTGCCTCTGGATCACACCCTTAGTAACCCTTGGATCTTCAGGGCTGGTCAGTCGTCACTAATTTGCAATACCATAAACAATACGTTAGCTGGTTCTATCGAACCTTCAAAATGGTCAGTAAGTACGACAAATCTGTCAGTTTTCGACCAATCAAGAGCCATTGGAGATTCAAATCAAATCCAAGGTACCTCATTATCCATCAAATAATATCCAACATCCACATAAGTAAATGTCTGGGCACCATACCATGACATCACTTCTAGCTAGAAGCTAACGTATGTCCATTTCCTTGCAATCTCTATCCCGTTTTTGGTTCACACCAAGGTGTGAGGTTCGCAAATTAACGCTACACAAAGCTGCGTTACTTAAAGATGTGTTTTGGTCATTAACCACAAGGCTCTACTTTCCAATAAAAGCCTTGATCCATCCATCTCAGCATGCCACATTGTCAATCCATATCATACCATTGATTTCCACTAATATATAAGCTTATACATCTCAGAGAAGGGTGTTAAGCAAGAGAATAAATTCTTCGCCACCAAACAAATATATATTTAGCAGAGATCAACGAATACGACGTAAAGGAATACAATGTCGGACACACCATCCATTTGCAAGTCCATTCTGGGTTTGAACGAAACCGAAGGCATCTTATTCCTCGTCCCATATGTCTAATACAGGAGAGAAGCCCTTGCATATTCAGTTGATCTTCAAGTACATCTAGACAATCACCACTTATTACCTTGTCTTGGGTGTACATCCCAATCAAGACATCAGTAATCATCCAAACGATGTGAAGATCTCCGATTTTCGACCACCATCTTCAAATCATCGGCTTTAGTCATCGTATCAGTTATTCAAAATGGGTTAAACCCAGTCTTTCCAAATAACTCGCATATCTTATAATCAAGTGCTATGAAAACACATCATACGCCTCAATCCAATCCAAAGTATTCTTTTATTCAAATATTCTTAGAAATTGTAACGTCCTTGAAATTTCAACAACTGGAAATGAGATTAATTAAAGATTTAACGATTAATAATCAATTTGATATTGATACAAGGGTTAGCAAATCAAATATATTATTTGAATTGTATTAAATACTAAATTCAGAATGGTTGGTTATAAATCAATTATTTTTGTTGAATATTTGAATTGAAATGGGTCGAATTTAGTCGGATATTTGAAAATTGAATTGTAATCCGATTGAAAAATATAAACTGTTGAATTTAAAAATAAACGTTATTAACATTAAATAAATTAAAAATTTTATTTGTCGAAATTATGGAAATTGGCTTGAATATGCATGTATTTGTGTATGAAAAGAAATTGAGATTTAACGTTTCGAATTTGGAAACGAACAGAGTTGTTGATGAACAAACAAAATGAAATCAATGAACCAATAAGTAATTTAAAAATAACGTCATATACTGATGGAGTCATTTTACAATCAGGATAATTTTATTGGGTTCAGAACGCGAAGACAAAGAGGTACGTAATTTTTTTGTCGTATTTAAAGTTTGACTTGACAGTTCAAATATGGAACGTTCAATGATGGTTTATGGTAGATTTAATATTTAATTTAATATAAATATCAACTACCTTAGTTAAAAACCCACGCAAGCCTATTTCTGATGAGCTTCCCTAACCTAAAATCTACGACTGAACGTTGTTCTTATCTCAGTCTTTCCTTCTATAAACAAAACCACCCCTCTGTTCATTCTTCTTCAGAACAATCATTCTTCCCAAAATTTGTTTATCTTCCAAACCCGATAATGCCGAGACTCTAAAGTCCTCATCCTCTATATTTTTAATAACGTTTTCTCCAATTTCATTCAACAAAGTCAAATCATTTTTCCCCATTTTCATTTTTAGTAGCAACCGTAACGTTCTTCTCCAAAATCGAAGCTTCCACCCTTTTGAAACTCCAGCAGATCGAAACTGTAAAAGCACTTCGAAAAGCAAAGCACCCAGGGTCAAATTCGCAGCCTTAATCAATTCGAAGTCCTAAATCGTCATAGCGGTTTCCGCTCGACTGAACGCCACCTGGAGCCATCGCTGCGATCACCCGCGCCTGTCCCGACATTAGAGGTGAGTTATCTCACTCACGATTAACCATGGTTTCAAGTACTTTGATTTCAATTTAAACTAAGTATAATCGTTAATGCCTATGGTACTATGCTTGGCCACTATATGGTTATTGGGTCGCCAATGTTAACTGGCCTAGAATTTCTAGTTACATATTTGGTATATGTGATTGGCTTTATTTAAATTGAGGTAACTAATAACAGAAAAAGATATATATATATATATATATATATATATATATATATATAACTCTGTGAACAAATAGTGAGCTGAATTCGTGAATGGACTTAAATTCCTAAACTTCTGTTTGGATGCTTATTTGATTTACACTGAATAATAGGAGTATACTTGTTTGGGCTACCTTACATATCACATATTATTGTTGCTCGAAAAACTGGGGATGTCTTTAACCGATAATCTGGAACCGATTGTGAAGTAATAATTCTGAGTAACTGATTCCATTTTCTTTACCGGTTGAGTTAAGTTGTGAAGACATACATGTGTATGTACCCTGTATATATGTGTTTGGTAATCTAAAGCTTGATGTTAAAAAGGTCAAATGCAAACTATACTAGAAAACTACTTACCGATTGGTTTTTCACTGCTCCCCTTATATTTTTAGAAAAATGTATTATTCGATATAGATTTGGCTTTAAAGAAAAACAGCCTATGTGATTACTTGTTTACTGCATATGATCACTTAAAAATTGTTTCATACCAAATTGATATTAAAATTTCTATGGAAACACATTTAAATTTTTTGGCATAAACTTTGTATGCTGACTTTTGGAAAGATCAAGATAATGAACTAAGCTTTATTTCCAGAAATGAATTTGTCAAAATTTACTGGCGTGAATCACTTGAATGGTATTGGATATACGTTGGTCTTCACTATAAAGTTTATTTGTCTGGGGATATCTGCATATATAATGGTGCAGAGTTTATAGGTACACACACACATATATATATATATATATGTATGTATATACACACCCCTAGTTGCATATACATATGAAAATCCAATAGCAGAGGGGTCAGCTGGCATATTATTAAATTGTTTACCTACATGATTGGTGACTAAATGAGTTACAAATTAGTTTCAGCAGAGGGGGGTTTATTTCTCTATGTACATGATAACCTCCCTGCTACTTGCGGACAAACATCTTTGCCCTTATTGCACCTTACTGTTGTGCCGATGTACGCTTGATTTCTGCACTTTTCATTTGCTCGACACTATGTCATGCTTGTGAATTTCTTAGTGGAATTAAGCATGTTTCTCCTTTGTTGTCCCACTGAACCCTATATACCCTATTTTTTATACCAGAATACATGTTGATGCATGCCTTGGTCCTTTTTTTTAGAAACCTGAAACTGTATTGTTCACAAGTTATAAAGTAGGGACTTCCTTTTTGCAATTGAAATTGGACTTGTTGAACACACTTATGGATGGAATTAGTAACACATGTTGTCTTGATTTTTGGTACCCTGTCACGTACAAATTTGCTTAATGAATCCTGCTATTTCATCATACATTTTGAAATTGTTTCGTACATATGAATAATGCATGTTTAGTCATCAAAGGGAAAGCAAAATAGACAAAAACCTGGAGACAAAATACAATAGACAGTGAGAAAGCAACAATAATACTATGGGAGTACACAACATTTCCTTTCTTATCATATATACTAGTTGCTACTTGATTAAATTTGAGTAACCTGAGAATGGACATGTCACTAGTGCACACACTCAGTTTCATAAGTACATGTAGGTGGTCTACTATCGTTTTCTCGCTATCATACATATATGCATCCATTTTTTACCACTTGTTATATATTTTTTGTATGATTAGTAACCTTAAATACATATAGGTACCCATTAATATATGCCCATTCCTTGTCGTTTTTGGCATTGTTTATCTTAGTCATTTGGGGTATATACAGGCAGATGAGCTTAAATGGGCTTATTAACCTATATGGCCTCACATACCAAAGTTCCTTTAGACATTAGTCATGCCATGCATGTAACTTATTAGATCAATGTTTCAGTAGCACCTGAAGTTTGGTACTGACTTCTTATTATTGAAACTTGGGTCTTGTATTGTTGCATATATGCTGCCTTCTACCTGCCTGCATCCCTTGATCACAGAAATTTGAATTCGGTATCTACTGCCATTTCCATGTATGATTTATGGGATGTTGAGGCAATACACGTGTGTTTTTATATACACGCACGTGTATATGCAAGCTTCCAGGATAACTTATGCTATCATTTATATTCGGTTCGGACGTTGAGGCGGTGCACACGTGTATTGTTGCATTAATCCAAATTCAAGTGTTTTATGTTTTTGCTTCGGGTCAGACCTTAGCAGTACAAAATTTTAACGATCACAGCTTTTGATTCGTAGACTAGTGAAGCTGGGAATCCGAAGTAGGTGCACTCTGAAGATTTTAAATAGTAATATTTTCCTGTATTACAACTATATTTTATATTTCGCTATATAGAAAGATTTGTATCAAAATTCTAATTTATAAATAAAGTTTATTTCACTATTCAATACTGTGTTATTTATTTATTCTATATTGATTCTATTTTTTTTAACTCTGTGAGCTAAATACGCTCCATCGATTTGGACGTTTTAAGTTGGTTTAATTATCAATTTGAAGCAATCAAAAAGGCGGGATGTTACAAGTGTTGTCAAAGCTTTGGTTTATTCAAAGCATAGCTTATTGAGTTTGGAATAAATAGGATCGACACCGAAAAAATGGATTTTAAAAATAAAAAGGTTTTGAAAAATAAATTTCAAAAATATAAATAATTTTTAATAGATGTCGAAATGTAAATTATTTTCAAAAATATCAAGTATTTTGAAATTAGCACAGAGAAAAAAAAATTATTTGAGATTCCAAAAATTATCCGAAATCCACAGTCTACGAATCTCGCTTTACCAGAACTTTTCTTCGATAAGTATCCTTAGGTCTGAATCTCGAATTAATTATTGAATGGTATCTAAGTAGAATAAGTATAATAGAATTGACAAATCAATTTCTGAAATCATGTATTTTAGAAATCGGAGACGATTGAAATTTATTGGAAATAAGAATTCAGATAAGAATTTGAATGAAAATGGGAAATTTGAAATCGTTTCAAAAATGAAACGATGACTTATTTCGATAGTCAAAGTTGAAATAAATGAAATAAAAATTGAAAAGTGTATACTTGGCCTTTGATTATGTCAAATTTTATTACTTATTTATTTGGATTATTCAGAACTTGGCAAGATAAATTATGATTGGTTTCGAACCAATAATTCATGATCGAATATATGAATTCAGTAGTGAAATATAAACTTGTTAATTAATTAATGAGAAGTAAAGTGTAAACAAGAATATGAATGAAGCGAAATGCGAGTAAAGATTTTAAAGAAATGTGAACTTATATTTGAATAAAAACAAAGCTAATTTGATGTAACAAGCCCAGATTCATATAAAAGAAATAATGTTTATTTTTTGAAATAAACAAACGTGTGGAAGCAAAAATGATGCAAATGGAATTGGCAACAGAGGAAATGGAGTTGACCAGTAAGACGAGATCATTCTGAAGTTCAAAATATAATTCAAATGTGATTTTCCAAAATTCAGAATTTATTATCGAATAAGAAATTATTCGAAAGGAAGTTATTTATGGAAGTCAATTATGTTGAATTTCAGAAAGGTGTTGTTTGCTTTTCCTTTTAATCAAAATTTAATATATTAATTAACTATGTGTTCGGATTAATAAATAAAGTATAAAGTTAAATATTTCGAAGGTGTGAATTATAATCAACAATTGTTGTAAAGGAAATAAATTCTTAACTTTAAATCAGAAATTTCAAGGATAAAGTTTTGTTGGTGGATTTTATCTGTTTTGAAGTTAATAATGTGGTTCAGTTTATGTCTAAGAGGTAAATATACCCCAACTTGATTGACTTCATTGTTGACTAAGAAATGGTTAAGTTTCGATAGCAAGAGTGGTTAAATGAAGTAAGTAAATGAGTGTTAGTAGTTAAGTGAAAATAGAGGTGTTGTATTTAATATTTTTTTTAGTTCAAATAACGAATTTTGAAATGTTTCCCATGAGAATAAAGTATATTTTCTATAGAAAATAAAGATTTGTGAAAGTTGGAAATGTTTTCGATTGGTAATAAGAGATTTTCTAGAAATAGAGAAGATGAATATGATAATTGGAAATGTTTTCCAAAAGATCATGAGAGACTAATGAGTGTTGATAAATTGGGACGTCAAGAATTGAAGCACAAAAAGGCGCACATCAGAAACAAAGGACGACAGAACGTAAGAAAAGTGAAGTTGTAAATTGAATTCGAGAATTTCGTAAGAAATGATTTGACAAGAAAATAAGAAATGTAGTTAAAAACTGGCTAGAGTTTTGTCGAGTTGAATGCTTTCTGAGTATTGATCTGATGTTGGTTTCGGCCTTCGGGATTGATACTTAGGGGGTTGTTCACTAACTAATTTACTGTCAGGTACTGATGAGTGTGGAAGGTTAGAGATATGTGATAATGCATATAACCTTTTTATTAAGTATATATAGCAATAAAATAATATGAAGAGGATTGAGGGAAAAATGACGGTATGAGTGGATTGGTTGAAAACCGTAAATTTTTGGAAATTTCGATGAATAAGAGTGGCGAATACCATGAAGTCAGTTCTGCAAGGATGTGGATTACCGATCGGAACACAGACAATCACCAATGATTGTAGATCCCAATTAATTAAGGGAAATTGTTGAACGATTGAATTTTCTTTGAAAAAGGAAACTAAGAAGATATATTCTCGCTTTCGAGTTCCATCGAAATGAAGTAAGAAGTATATATGTGAATGGATTTGAGAATGAGAAGCCGTTGGATGAGATAAAATGGAGTATATTCCAAATTAATTTAAATGATGTAATAAAATAACCTATCGAATTGGTTATAATTAAGGAGACCGTTGAAGAAAATAAACGGTATGTATTTGAAATGAACCCAAAATGAAATAAATTGCATATCAATTTGATTACAATTAAGGAGGTCGCTTGACGAGATTTGAGAATTTGATTCCAAAAAATTTTGAAAATTGATTTTTAAATAATTTGAGAATTTACAGTATATATATGTATTTTTTTGCAAATAGAAGAAAAGCATTTTTTTTAGTCTTGCAGCTTGGTTGTTTTGATAAAATAAATTCATTTTGAAATATGACTTGATTTAAGAATATGAGAATATATATATATATATTCGAATACTTGAAATAAAAACCAGGAATTGATTACCGAGATTGGTTGAATGGTAATCTGATATACTAGAATAATGAGATTGTACATCTAAGAGATGTATTGAGGAAAAGGATTACGTTCGTAAATTCTGAATTATTGAACTATAAGGTGAATTGCCGGTTAGTGAACAATTCAACAAGTTTTGAAATTTAAATTGAGATTCAAATAATTGGGAAACGATTAAGATATCACAAGCAGAAATGAATAAATTTACTTGGAAATGAAACTTTTGAAAGATTGAAAGCAAAAGCAAGGAATATATCGATACAAGGATGTATGAAAACTGCCTTATTCAAATGGAAAAAAAATTAAATCGACAAGATTGAAATTAAGTAATGAAATTAATAATTGAATATTTGGAAGAAAATTTTATTTATAATCAACTAATTCATAAAATCCAAGTTTGAATAATAATAATAATAATAATAATAATAGTAAAATATTTGAATTAGTTAAGAGATCAAAATTGAAAGTTTGAATTTAGAATGGAATTAAAGGATATTCGATTTTGGATATTAAAGTTTCTGGAACTAAAATGGAAATATATAGAAGAGTAAAAATGCATGGATGAGAAATTTGTTACAAGAGTGGGAAATTCTAAAATTTTGAGAGCATAAAAATTGGAGCTAAGCAGTGAATTTAAAAATTGGAATTTGGAAGAGAATTTGGCTTATAACAAATAGATTCGAAAATCTGAGTTTGGAAAGATGTCAGATTATGAGTTGAGTAAGAGATCAATTTTGAAATTTTAATGGAAATTTGAATTTAGATATTGAATATAGAAGTTTCCTAAACTTATATGGAAAATATATTAAATTTAAAAACTACTAAATTGAAAGGTAATTGATATAAGATGAAATCTTAGACAATACAATTTCTATAAGAATGAGATGTTTGAAAATAATAAAAGAAAATCTTATGTAAATTGACATATGTATATTTTATGAGGATTATGAAATGAAGTACTATATGTACATAGTATTATATATTTTCAAAGAAAAATAAGGAAAGGAAAGTACCTTTCTTCTTCTTTGAATTTCAAGCTTAGCTGAAATATGCTGCTGGTGGTAGTAGGTTGTTCGGACATAAATGAAACGACCCGGAGAGAAACTAGACACTCGAATTTTCGACAATAATACATAAACCCGTATCACTTGTCAAAAACCCAAGTATTGAACCCCCAGATTATCAATAGAAAGAAGTTAGAGGGTGAGGATAGAAAGAAAGAATATTAGAATAGAAGAAAGAAGAAGAACACCACACCGGAATCTCATAGCGGAACAAATAAAATATAATATCACAAATATTTTTATACAGAAGAACTGTATATACATACGAATCATCAGAGTACAACAGATATCAGTCACAACGGAAAATAACTTTATATAACTAGCGGTGAAGCCTCCTGCTTCTAGCTCCTGAACTCCAAGCGAATATAACCTGTAAATACACTCGGTCTGACCCGAGCACATTTGAAGCAAAGAAAAGTACACCGGGTCAACCTGGAATACTTTCAGTGATAAATTCACAGAACACACCTTGTTTAACTTTGGAAAATCCTTTCTAAAATCAAAGGATAATAGTAAGACCAGTCCGCACATAAACACGGACGGTTTTTACCTTACTATAACCCAAAACCATTTTGAAATCATAGCTTATTCTGATATTATCATGATGTCTAATACAAATAAATAACAATATAGAGGAACGCTTGCATCTCACGCTCCCCGTATATAGTATACAAACCAAAACCGCGGGCGCTGACTGGATATTGGATTCCAACCTTGACAAGGTATGGGACCACCTTCCGACAGTGTATCTCTAGAGGCGAATACACTAGGTTCAACAAGAACGTCTCGCAACCCAGCCCTCACATGACCGACCACTCATTTCGCTTGAGTGTATCGAATGTATATCACTGATGGTTGGGATCAGCAACCGTCTCCCGAAAAGGGACAGCATCGAATATAGATTAAAGAAGCAAATGGAATTTCTCTTGATAGGTGATGATACACCCTAATGGGAGCAACCCACATAGCCATGTTGTCTGCCCGATTTTTTCATTTCCCTGTTGATGAGGCTTGTGGCTAGAATTTATCTTTTAACACATCTGGTCATCATTCACTTTGAGTGCCACATTGTCAAATCCGCCAGATATCACTAATTGACATCCACAAAAATATTCTGCTCGTTAAGCTAGAGAGTTGCCCCCTCTCCGCCACTAACAGAGATACGTTTGTAAAAATCAACGTACGTGATCCCTTTGGAAATACTCTGTCCGACACTCGTCCATACAAGTCATCCAGGAACAGGATGAACCGAAGGCACTCTCCTACCGCATCCAATATAGGAATCACCTCATAGATCAGTAGCGAGAAGTCCTTGCAACCCGTGGATTCCAACCACGACAGAATCACAAACCAAATAACTCCGGTTGCAAGCCATAGAGATTCGACAAGTAGTCCTTCCGCTTATGAAGATCCACGGTCTTCACTTGCTCCGTCTTCAATCGACGTCTTCATGTATTTGTTGGTCGGAATGGTTTCGAATATAATTCGATCCCGGTCTTTCCATACCAACCATCGTATTGGTCAGGTTTGATAGTCGATGTTTTAACTATCCAAAATCAATAGTGTACATGAAATGATTTCACTGATTCGGTGCTTGGCATAACTTGGCCCATATAAAATAAATAAATAAATGGTTAATCAACTTTTAATTCTTATTTACCTTGTAACCAACATTTATATTCAAAAACCTCTTACTCATTTCAATATTTCTCGTATGAAAGACTTTGCACTCACCACAAACGAATATCATTCCTCGATAGTAGTGAAGCCGTTCAAGTTGGGGTATTTTATTTACCTCTCAAACCTTGATCGACAATGTTCTTACCTTAGAATAATATTGGTTTGACACTTAACCCTTAACATCTCATTTTCCCAATTTTATTTCAAATCTGGTTTTATAAACCTTTTCTTACTTTTGAAATCTTTGTTTGATAATTTATTTACTTAATACCCTTAATTAAGTAAATATTTACTAAAACACCATTTTAGTCTAAACAAGATTCCACTTATAACTTTTGATCTTGGGTTTGAAATCAACTTGTCATCTTCTTTACACGAGACCTTATTACTTGGAAATTATTTCCAAAAGCTTTTACCAATATTTGACACAACTATGGTATGCACTTTCCCATTACGTTGAAATCCTTATTTAAGTTACCATGCTTCGCTAGATTCAATTCTTCAATATTCAAAGTTATTATATTGGTTATAAAGACCTCCTTTTTGAACCTCGCTTTATGATAATCCATTACTATCCTTTCAACTTAGCTTAGATTACGTTATAAAACCCTTAACCTATTTCAACTCCTTACTAATCTATTTACTATTTACCTTGAAAAATCTATTTTTGAATTCACTCCACTTAATTAATTTAAAATCACTATTTAATTGTTTAAAAACAATTATTCTATCTTTCCCAACCCGTATGTAATTTCTTCATATTTTCTCCTTTATAATTTGTTTACGTCATACGATTTTGCTACATAAACCATTTAAATAATCCTTTTATAAACTTGATTAAAATATTCATTTATAAATTCCTACTTTAAATATTTATATAAAATAACTGAAAAACTTCAGTTCAGTTATAAAATAATTTATAACTTTAAAACTGCGTCGATTCACCGAATGGTAAACCGACGTCTAAAACAACACATTTTAGGCCATTCACTGTCAATTACCAAATTAACACCATCGATTGATTTTAAACACAATACAGATGAAGATTAATTCATCCATCATGCTCAAACATGTTTTTCTACCATGTGTGGTTCAATCAGTTCAAATAACAACAATATAAAACAAACAAACAATACATGTAATATTTGAGGAATCCGGTCGGATCCCTCCAACCTGTCCTTCCCTGCATCACAGCTCGTTATACATTTCATAATAATATATGAAATAAATTTCAATAATATTGAAATTTAAAACGATGAATATAAACAGCAACAACCAATCAAACAATAACAACCAATAGCAACCAATCAACTAATTTATACTTTTAAATGATAAATTATATTTTAATATGAATTTACCACATCACAGGATTCCAAAAGGTGTGATTATTAACTCACCATATTATTTCGGTTTGCGGTTGACGCGTTTGTTCCTTTTAATTTTGAACGGACGTTCAAAATTAGCTGAAATTTCAACGGCGTCAGATCAGTGCCTAGTCAGTGCCATCGTCTAGGTCTCGTCCCTGCAATCCCAACGGATCCAGTTTCGTTAAATTTCGTTAACGTACGAAAAAGTTATTGCGATTTTATGTTTATAAACATTAAACAAAAATAACTAACGAACTATTTAATTAATTAAATATTAACTAACCTCTTACCTTAATTAACCGTTAAACTTGTCCACGTCAGATCGTATTACTGTAGCCATGCGTTTTCTTCCTCTGATGTCTAAGAACCCTGATCCTCTTTCTTTTGAAACTCGGCAGAAAAAGCTCTATCCCTTCAACTGATCAACGCCGGCGATCTGATCTACCTGGGACCCACCTCGGCCCTCCATCCGAATGACGCTTCCACCATGACCACTCGCCGGCGACGTCGGCCTCCCTCTGTACCTCGTTCGCTGTGAACCTCGACATGAACGGAAATCAAATCCCGGCCAAAATCTGCCGCCACACTCATCTCCAGACCACTGGACCACTTGGGTTCGAACCACCTCACCTACGCCTACCTTTGCCTTTTCGGAGCCCTGGCCAAAACCGCCTCCATTGCCGATAAATCCACCAAAACTGGTCGCTTCACCCAGAAAATACCCATCTCCGTTCATCTCGGTCCCCACGCCACCACGGACCACCGTAGGACTCGAGACCAGCGCCAAACGAAAGCTGAAACTCTCCTCTACAGAACCCCCAAGGTCCCGTCCTCCAAATCAACCCAATCCTTGTAATTTGGGCCAAAAACAAAACTGATTCCATGGCTTTAAACCATGATTTCGGCCACCATAACCCTCCGTTCCACCCTAACTTCTTACAGTAGCTAGACATCGTCCCGATCTACCCCTTTCCCTTTGGAAACCCCCTCGTATTCATCATGGATTGAGAGAAATAAATGATTTTGTAACTAGGGGTTTATTTGCAAAAATGGCTGATGAAAATTTAGTTTGGCTGGAAATTCTAGTTTGTAGGTGTTTATATACTGTGAAAATAATATAATTTAAGTTGACGTGACCAATGACGCTAACTAACGATTTTTATTTCGTACCTATCGTTATTTTAAACATCGTTTATTCGCTGTTGCGCTCACATACAAACCCCGTTCGAGATGCGAATGGTCGTCATAGTATAATTTGACGAGACGGTCCTAATGAAACTTGTTTCGTCGAATTCCGAGTTCGTTTGCTCGAATGGCGCTCATTCACATCTAAACGGTCGTTTTTATTTGTATTTTATTTTGCCACGCTCACAAATTAACCCCGACTGACGCGCCGCTTGAAATCTAGCAATAATTTACTTTTACGGTCCCAATAAAATTTATTTCGTCGAAAACTGTGGTCGTTTGAATAAAGGCCCTTTTATAACTGGCCAATTCGAATAAAATAAACCAATTTTAAAATACCTCAATATAATATTATTAAAATATTGAAATTGGCCATACACGACCAGAATTTCATACATTACCAAGATAAAATATCCCAGTTGAGTTTGAAACCAAATCGATATTATAAAAAATTAAAAAACCCTTTATTTAATATAAATAACGATATAATATATAAAGGAAATTCCACAGCGACCTTTTCGAATTTTGATTTGGACATAAAATAAAATATACAACACGAAAAATCGATTTTTCTCTTTTGTTAGAAAAATATTATCCAACAGATTCGGACGTTTCTTGTTTCGAGAAAATCCGACTCATATTGGGCCCTGTATGGTCGTTTAAAGTTCAAAACGCCAAATTACGAACTGCCGCGCCGCTAGCTCGTTATTTAATTAAATTATAAATTAAACATTCAAATCCTCGTTTTAAAATGAAATCGCCACTAAAATTTCAATACAAACCATATTTGACCATTTAAAGTTGTCCGCTCACTCTATACTATGAATTCAACATTTTTTTTCCAATATTTCAGAAATTAAAATATTATTATATTATTAATATAATTTAAATATTTAAATTAGAATGGTCAAAATTGATTATTTAAATATGAACCAATATTTTAAATAAATAAAATATTTCAATAAAATGGCCAGAAAATACGGGACATTACATTCCTTCCCCCTTAAAATAATTTCGTCCTCGAAATTGCTAAGGTAAAAAGAACACTTCAACCCATTATCTTTATAAAAATAATAAAATTTAAAACTCGAGTTTATTTTAAAAACTTATCTAATTGGTTTTAAAACCAAATTATTTCAAATAGAAGAATTTCCCAAAAATCTTCAAAAATTTTCTAGCACCTTAAATTTTGGAAATATTTTGGCAGAGTCTCCCCTGCACGGAGAACATCTGCAAAATTGCAGGTTCAAGAAATAAATATACATCGACTATCATGGTCGGAAAATTCGAAAACCAAACTCAAATTCCAAACAAAACCCAAAATTCATATTTTCGTAGGCGTACCTTTTTGCGAGCGTTATTATGCGATATGCGATAATTATACTTGAGCTATCTTAATTATTATACAGCTCTATTCAAACTGGATTCAATTAACTCCAGAATTTTCACTTAGATGAATTTTAAAGCTGAATCGGCACCTCTACACCTGTTTCTCAACTCAATTGGATTTCATTAGTTCCCAAAACAATATCAACAAGGTTCAAAACATCCATATCATCCATATCACACACAATTCAATCTAGGGTATTACTAACCCCATCTCTATTGAGTCATACCACAGAGCCAAGGTTATCACTAAACGAATAGCTTTGATACCACTGAAATGACCCAGGGAGAAACTAGACACTCGAATTTTCAATAATAATACATAAACCCGTATCACTTGCCAAAAACCCAAGTATCCAACCCCTAGATTGTCAATAGAAAGAAGTTAGAGGGTGAGGATAGAAAGAAAGAGTATTAGAATAGAAGAAAGAAGAAGAACACCACATCGGAATCTCATAGCGGAATAGATAAAATATAATATCACAAATATTTTTATATAGAAGAACTGCATATACATACCAACCATCAGAGTACAACAGATATCAGTCACAACGGAAAATAAATTTATATAACTAGCGGTGAAGCCTCCTGCTTCTAGCTCCGGAACTCCGAGCGAATATAACCTGTAAATACACTCGGTCTAACCCAAGCACATTTGAAGCAAAGAAAAATACACCGGGTCAGTCTGGAATACTTTCAGTGATAAATTCACAGAACACAACTTGTTTAACTTTGGAAAATCCTTTTTGAAATCAAAGGATAATAGTAAGACCAGTTCACACATAAACATGGATGGTTTTTACCTTACTATAACCCAAAACCATTTTGAAATCATAGCTTATTCTGATATTGTCATAATGTCTAATACAAATAAATAACAATCTAGAGGAACGCTTGCATCTCACGCTCCCCGTATATAGTATACAAACTAAAACTACGGGCGCTGATTGGATATTGGATTCCAACCTTGACAAGGTATGGGACCACCTTCCGACTGTGTATCTCTAGAGGAGAATACACTGGGTTCAACAAGAACGTCTTGCAACCCGGCCCTCACATGACCGACCACTCATTTCGCTTGAGTGTATTGAATGTATATCACTGACGGTTGGGATCAGCAATCGCCTCCCGAAAAGGGACAGCATCAAATATAGATTAAAGAAGCAAATGAAATTTCTCTAGATAGGTGATCATACACCCTAATGGGAGTGACCCACATAGCCATGCTGCCTGCCCGATTTTTGTCATTTCCCAATTGATGAGGTTTGAGTCTAGAATTTATCTTTTAACACATCTGGTCATCATTCACTTTGAATGCCACATTGTCATATCCGCCAGATATCACTAATTGACATCCACAATAATATTCTACTCGTTAAGCTAGAGAGGTTCCCCTCTCCGCCACTAACAGAGATACGTTTGTAAAAATCAACGTATGTGACCCCTTTGGAAATACTCTGTCCGACACTCGTCCATGTAAGTCATCCAGGAACAGGATGAACCGAAGACACTCTCCTACCGCATCCAATGTAGGAATCACCCCATGGATCAGTAGCGAGAAGTCCTTGCAACCCATGGATTCCAACCACGACAGAATCACAAACCAAATAACTCTGGTTGCAAGCCAGAGAGATTCGACAAGTAGTCCTTCAGCTTATGAAGATCCACATTCTTCACTTGCTCCGTCTTCAATCGACGTCTTCACGTATTTGTTGTTCGGAATAGTTTCGAATATAATTCGATCCCGGTCTTTCCATACCAACCATCGTATTGGTCAGGTTTGATAGTCGATGTTTTAACTATCCAAAATCAATAATGTAAATGAAATGAGTTCACTGATTCAGTGCTTGACATAACTTGGCCCATATAAAAAAAATTGGTTAATCAACTTTCAATTCTTAATTACCTTGTAACCAACATTTATATTCAAAAACCTCGTACTCATTTCAATATTTCTCGTATGGAACACTTTGCACTCACCACAAACGAATATCATTCCTCGATAATAGTAAAGCCGTTCAAGCTGGGGCATTTTATTTACCTTTCAGACCTTGATCGATAACGTACTTACCTTAGAATAATATTGGTTTGACACTTAACCCTTAACATCTCATTTTCCCTTTTTATTTCAAATCTGGTTTTATAAACCTTTTCTTACTTTTGAAATCTTTGTTCGATAATTTCTTTACTTAATTCCCTTAATTAAGTAAATCTTTTAAAAAAAACCATTTTAGTCTAAGCATGATTCCACTTATAACTTTTGATCTTGGGTTTTAAATCAACTTGTCATCTTCTTTACACGAGACCTTATTACTTGGAAATTATTTTCAAAAGCTTTTACCAGTATTTCACATAACTATGGTATGTACTTTCCCATTACGTTGAAATCCTCATTTAAGTTACAATGCTTCGCTAGATTCAATTCTTCAATATTCAAAGTTATTATTTTGGTTATAAAGACCTCCTTTTTGAACCTCGCTTTATGATAATCCATTACTATCCTTTCAACTTAGCTTAGATTACGTTATAAAACCCTTAACCTATTTCAACTCCTTACTAATCTATTTACTATTTACCTCGAAAAATCTATTTTGAATTCACTCCACTTAATTAATTTAAAATCACTATCTAATTGTTTAAAAACAGTTATTCTATCTTTCCCAACCCGTATGTAATTTCTTCGTATTTTCTCCTTTATAATTTGTTTACATTGTACGATTTTGCTACATAAACCATTTAAATAATCCTTCTATAAATTTGATTAAAATATTCATTTATAAATTCCTACTTTAATTATTTATATAAAATAACTGAAAAACTTTAGTTCAATTATAAAATAATTTATAACTTTAAAACTGTGTCGATTCACCGAACGGTAAACCGATGTCTAAAACAACACATTTTAGGCCATTCACTGCCAATTACCAAATCGACACCGTCGGTTGATTTTAAACACAACACAGACGAATATTAATTCATCCATCATGCTCAAACAGGTTTTTCTACCATATGTGGTTCAATCAAGTCAAATATCAACAATATAAAACAAACAAACAACACATGTAATATTTGAGGAATCCGGTCGGATCCCTCCAACTTATCCTTCCCTGCATCACAGCTCATTATACATTTCATAATAATATATGAAATTAATTTCAATAATATAGAAATTTAAAACGATGAATATAAACAGCAGCAACCAATCAAACAATAACAACCAATAGTAACCAGTCAACCAATTTATACTTTTAAATGGTAAATTATATTTTAATATGAATTTACCACATCACAGGATTCCAGATTGTGTGAGAATTAACTCACCAGATTATTTCGGCTGGCGGTTGACGCGTTTGTTCCTTTTAATTTTGAACGGACGTTCAAAATTAGCTAAAATTTCAATGCCGTCAGATCAGTGCCTAGTCAGTGCCATCGTCTAGGTCTCATCCCTACGATCCCAACGGATTCAGTTTCGTTAAATTCCGTTAATGTACGAAAAAGTTATCACGATTTTAAGTTTATAAACATTAAATGAAAATAGCTAAC
Source organism: Allium sativum (assembly GCA_030737875.1). Classification (NCBI taxonomy): domain Eukaryota; kingdom Viridiplantae; phylum Streptophyta; class Magnoliopsida; order Asparagales; family Amaryllidaceae; genus Allium; species Allium sativum. Next base: position 540,117,524 of record CM060926.1, read on the forward strand.
TAATTATTTAATTGATTAAATATTAACTAACCTCTTACCTTAATTAACCGTTAAACTTGTCCACGTCAGACCGTATTGCTGTAGCCACGCGTTTTCTTCCTCCGATGTCTAAGAACCCCGATCCTCTTTCTTTTGAAACTCGACGGAAAAAGCTCCATCCCTTCAACTAATCAACGCCTGCGATCTGATCAACCTGGGACCCCCCATGCCCCTCCAGCCGAACGGCGCTTCCACTATGACCACTCGCTAGCGACGCCGGCCTCCCTCCGTGCCTCGTTCGCTGTAAACCTCGACATGAACAGAAATCAAATCACGGCCAAAATCCGCCGCCACACTCATCTCCAGACCACCGAACCACCTAGGTTCGAACCACCTCACCTATGCCTACCTTTTCCCTTCCAGATCCCTGGCCAAAACCGCCTCCATTGCCGATAAATCCACCAAAACTGGTCGCTGCACCTAGAAAATATCCGCCTCCGTTCATCTCGGTCCCCATGCCACCACGGACCACCGTAGGACTCGAGAATAGTGCCAAACGAAAGCTGAAACTCTCCTCTACAAAACCACCAAGGTCCCATCCCTCCAAATCAACCCAATCCTTGTAATTTGGGCAAAAAACGAAACTGATTCTGTGACTTTAAACCATGATTCTGGCAACCACAACCCTCTGTTCCACCCCAAGTTTTTACAGTAGGTAGACATCGTCCCGATCTACCCCTTTCACTTTGGAAACCCCCTCGAATTCATCACGGATTGAGAGAAATAAATGATTTTGAAACTAGGGGTTTATTTACAAAAATGGCTAATGAAAATTTAGTTTGGTTGGAAATTCTGGTTTGTAGGTGTTTATATAATGTGAAAATAATATAATTTAAGTTGACGTGACCAGTGACGCTGACTAACAATTTTTATTTCGTACGTATCGCTATTTTAAACATCGTTTATTCACTGCTGCGCTCACATACAAACCCCGTTCGAGATGCGAATGGACGACATAGTATAATTTGACGATATGGTCCTAACGAAACTTGTTTCGTCGAATTCCGAGTTCGTTTGCTCGAATGGCGCTCGTTCAGTCTAAACGGACGTTTTTATCTGTATTTTATTTTTCCATGCTCACAAATTAACCCCGATTGACGTGCCGCTAGAAATCTCATAATAATTTACTGTTGTGGTCCTAACAAAATTTATTTCGTCAAAAACTGAGGTCGTTTGAATAAAGGCCCTTTTATAACTGGCTAATTAGAATAAAATAAACCAATTTTAAAATACCTCAATATAATATTATTAAAATATTGAAGTTACACGACCAGAATTTCATACATTACCAAGATAAAATATCCCGGTTGAGTTTGAAGCCAAATCGATATTATAAAAAATTGAAAACCCTTTATTTAATATAAATAACGATATAATATATAAAGGAAATTCCACAGCGACCTTTTCAAATTTTAATTTGGACATAAAATAAAATATACAACACGAAAACTCGAATTTTCTCTTTCATTAGAAAAATATTCTCCAACAGATTCAGACGTTTCTTATTTCGAGAAAATCCGACTCATATTGGGCCCTGTATGGTCGTTTAAAGTTAAAAACGCCAAATTACGAACTATCGCGTCGCTGCAGCTCGTTATTTAATTAAATTATAAATTAAACGTTCAAATCGTCGTTTTAAAATGAAATCGCCACTAAAATTTCAATACAAAATATATTTAACCATTTTAAGTTTCCCGCTCACTCTATAATGCGAATTCAACATTTTTTTCCAATATTTCAGAAAATAAAATATTATTAATATAATTTAATTGTTTAAATTAAAATGGTCGAAATCGATTATTTAAATTCTGGCCAATATTTTAAATAAATAAAATATTTCAATAAAATGGCCAGAAAATACGGGACATTACAATAAAACTCATGAGTTTCCATTGAGCACGACTGCTAGCGTAATTCGCAGGGCTGCAGATAGACTATGACAATCTGATGTTTCCTGAGGGAATCAGGCATAACCATTGTGATTGTTGCGATCTAGAGTCATTGAATTCGACCGTGTAGCGAAATGCGTCGGGCTTTAGATAGCCTATGGTGGACGGATGTTTCTTGGGGGAACCAAGCGTAACCATTATGACTGCTGCAATCTACAGTCGAATTATAAGGGCGTAATCCGCAGAGCTGTGAAAGCTTATGGGTATGGATGTTTCTTGGGGGACCCAGGCGTAACCACTGTGTACCTGCGGTCCACTCGGTAAATTGTCTAACGGTGAAAGAGATGTAACCATTAGAGTTACAAAAGGTAGTTTGATGAGCCGTGCGAATATTTGAGATATCTTAGTGATAGTGAGCCACCTGTTTAATGCAGCATTTTGTCTTCACAACTTGATTAATCTTCATGACTTGAGTTAATTTCATTTTATGATTTGAATCCGTGATCCTGAGATAGAGCAACCAATGCTCAATGACCTCGGATTGTCTTTTGATTCTTAAATACCTTCCGTTGATCCGCCCATGACGAAATTCGCAAGGAAGCGATTTCCTACGGATGCGGATGTATTCTGGGGGATCCAGACGCCATTATGTATCTACGATTCATGAAAAATCAACACATCAATATCATATTGGTACTTTCTGTGCCTGTTTAAAAAGAATTTTTGAAATATTTTTCACTGGGGTTGAAGCAAGAATATTTAGTACAAGGAGATTTTAGTCGTGCGCCTGGCCAGCGTATGCCTAACACCTGTGAGAACGACAATAGACTTGTCAAACTTCGAGTTATAAAATATTTTCAATTAAATATTCCTAGTTTAATAAGTTAAGAAAAAGAATTTCGAGATATTTTCAATTTTATAGCTTTGGAATATTGATACAAATTTCTGGGCATGATTTTCGTATTATAAAAGATTTTGGATTTTGGAAATTTCCAAGTCGATAATTTGTGACTTGAAGAGGAAAGCTTATTTACATTCTTCAATGAGTGTTGAGAACGATTAAATGGACTGTAAGAAGATTGAGTTAAATTTGGATTACAATAAGTATATCAATGGATAAATAAACGTTGACAGACTGGTTTTATTTAAGACGCATGAAGAGGTTTGTTTTGAAAATAAATTTGATTTTTTTTGTGTACGATGGATAAACAAAGAGAATCGATGACTTAAAAATTGATATTTAAATTAATCATGGAAAATTTTCACACCAATATTAGAATTTGAAGTGTACATTAGAATAACTCGGACGATCTATTCTTTTCCTGAACGAAAAGTTTTAAGGGGGGAGATTGTAACATCCCAAAAATTTCAACAACTGGAAATGAGATTAATTAAAGATTTAACTATTAATAATCAATTTTATATTGATATTGGGGTTAGAAAATCAAGTATATTGTTTGAATTGTATTAAATACTAAATTCAGAATGTTCAGTTATAAATCAAATATTTGTTGTTGAATATTTGAATTGAAATGGGTCGAAATTAATTAGATATTTGAAAATTGAATTGTAATCCGATTGAAAAATATAAATAGTTGAATTTAAAAATAAACATTATTAACATTAAATAAATTAGAAATTTTATTTGTCGAAAATGAGGAAATTGGCTTGAATATGCGTGTATTTGTATATATAAAGAAATTGAGATTTAATGTTTTGAATTTGGAAACGAACGAAGTCGTTGATGAACAAATAATATCAAATCAGTGAAATAATAAGTAATTTAAAATTTAAAAATAATGTTGTATACAGATGGAGTCAGTTTACAATCAGGATAATTTTATTGGGTTTAGAACGCGAAGACAAAGAGGTACGTATAATTTTCGTTGTATTTAAAGTTTGTCTTGACAGTTCAAATATGGAACGTTCAATAATGGTTTACGGTAGATTTAATATTTAATTTAATACAAATATCACCTACCTTAGTTAAAAACCCACGCAAGCCTATTTCTGATGCGCTGCCCTAGCCTAAAATCTACGACTGGACGTTGTTCTTATCTCAGTTTTCCCTTCTATAAAAAAAACCACCCTCCGTTCATTCTTCTTCAGAACAATCATTGTCCCAAATTTTGTTTCTCTTCCAAAACCGATAATGGTGAAACTCTAAAGTCCTCATCCTCCTTATTTTTAACTACGTTTTCTCCAATTTCATTCAGCAAAGTCAAATCATTTTTCCCTAGTTTCATTTTTAGTTGCCACCGTAAACCGTTCTTCTCCAAAATCGAAGCTTCCACCCTTTTGAAACTCCCGTAGATTGAAACCTAATCCCACTTCGAAAAGCAAAGCCACCAGCATCAAAGTCGCAGCCTTGATCAATTCGAAGCCCTAAATCGTCACCGTAGTTTTTGCTCGACTGAGCGCCACTTGGAGCCATCGCTGCGATCACTCGCGCATGTCCCGACATTAGAGGTGATTTATCTCACTCACGGTTAACCATGGTTTCAAGTATTTTGATTTCAATTTAGATTGAGTATAATTGTTAATGTTTGTGGTATTATGCTTGGCCACTATATGGTTATTGGGTCGCTAGTATTAACTAACCTGGTATTTCTAGTTACGCATTTGGTATATGTGATTGGCTTAGTTTAAATTGAGGTAACTGATAATAGAGAAAGATATATATATATATATATATATATATATATATATATATATAACTCTGTGGACAAATAGTGAGTTGAATTCATGAGTGGACTTAAATTCCTAAACCTCTGTTTGAAAACTTATTTGATTTACACTGAATAATGGGAGTATACTTATTTGGGCTACCCTACATATGACATACCTATTATTGCTCGGAAAACTGGAGATGTCTTTAACCAATAATTTGGAACCGATTGTGAAGTAATAATTGTAAGTAACCCATTCCATTTTATTTACTAATTGAGTTAAGTTGTGAAGATATACAAGTGTATATATTACCCAATATATATGTATTTGGTAATATAAAGCTTGATGTTAAAAAGGTGAAATGCAAACTAAACTAGAAAACTACTTACCGATTTGTTTTCACTGCTCCCCTCATACTTTGAGAAAAATGTATTATTCAATATATATATGGCTTTAAAGAAAAACTACCTATGTGATCACATGTTTACAGCATATAATCACTTAAAAACTGTTTCATACCAAAGTTGTATTAAAATTTCTATGGAAACACATTTAAAATTTCTGGCATAAACTTTGTATGCTGACTTTTGGAAAGATGAAGATAATGAATAAGGCTTTATTTCTAGAAATGAATTTGTCAAAATTTACTGGCATGAATCACTTGAATGGTATTGGATATATGTTGGTCTTCACTGTAAAGTTGATTTATCCGGGGATATCTGCATATATAATGGTGCATAGTTTGTGGATACATATATATATATATATATATATATATACACACACACACACACACCTAGTTGCGTATACATATGAATATCCAGTAGCAGAGGGGTTAACTGACAAATTATTAAATTGTCTACTTGCATGATTGGTGACTAAATGAGTTACAAATTCATTTCAGTTGAATGCCATTTTTCTTTACCTCTAGCATAAGTTTTTTTTTGGGTTTATTCCTCTATGTACATGATAACCTCCCTGCTACTTGTGGACGAACAACTTTGCCCTTATTTCACCTTATCGTTGTGTCGTTGTATGCTTGATTTCTACACCTTTCATTTGCTCGACACTATGTCGTGCTTGTGCATTTCTTAGTAGAATTAAGCCTGTTTCTCCATTGTTGTCCCACTGTGAACCTTATGTACCCTATTTTTTATACCAGAATACATGTTGATGCATGCCTTGGACCTTATTTTTGGAAACCTGAAATTGTATTGTTCACAAGTTATAAAGCAGGGACTTCCTTTTTGCAATTGAAATTGGACTTTTTGGACACACTTATGATGGAATTAGTAACACATGTTGTCTTGATTTTTGGTACCCTATCACGTACAAATTTGCTTAATGAATCCTGCTATTTCATCATACGTTTTGAAATTCTTTCGTACACATGAATAATGCATGTTTAGTCATCAAAGGGAAAGCAAAATAGACAAAAACCTGGAAACAAAATATAATAGACAATAAGAAAGCAACAATAATACTATAGCAGTGCACAACCTTTCCTTTCTTATCATATATACTAGTTGCTACTTGATTAAATATGAGTAACCTGAGAATGGACTAGTCACTAGTGCACACGCTCAGTTTCATAAGTACATATAGGTGGTCTGTTATCGTTTTCTCGCTGTCATACATATACGATCCAGTTTTAACCCTTTCCTATATATTTTCTGTATGATTAGTAAACCTAAATACATATATGTACCCATTACTATATGTCCATTGCTTGTCATTCTTGGCATTGTTTATCTCGATCATTAGGGGTATGTACAGGCAGATGGGTTTAAATGGGCTTATTAATCTATATCGCCTCACATATCGAAGTTCCTTTAGACGTTAGTCATGCCATGCATGTAACTTTTAGATCAATGTTTCGGTAGCACCTGAAGTTTGGTACCGACTTGTTATTATTGAAACTTGGGTCTTGTATTGTCACATATATGCTGCCTTCTACCTGCTTGCATCCCTTGATCACAAAAATTTGAATTCAGTGTCTACTACCATTGCCATGTATGATTTATGGGATGCTGAGGCAATATATGTGTGTGTTTATATACACGCACATGTATATGCAAGCTTCCAGGATCGCTTATGCTATCATTTATATTCAGTTCGAACATTCAGGCGATGCACACGTGTATATTATATAACGCGTGTACTCGCAAATGCCCGAGATCGTTCGTCCCTGGATATCGATAGAATTGATATGAACAGATACCACAACTGTTTATTTTATATATGACACTGATGATAGGAGTAACTATTATTGACATGACTCGAACTTCCCCGTAAAGGAAAGCCCGGATTGAGTTGAGAACATGGCAAATCAGAACACAAACAGAAGAACATTACATTGCTTATTACAACAATTTACTTCAGAGTACAAGAATATACAGAGTATGAACAAATAATATACATTTGATAAATAACAGTGATTTACAAATTTCAATGCAGCGGAAAATAATACAAAACACAACTGAAAGAGATAAACGGATACACAGCTTGCCGGATATCGTTCCAGCTGTAAACCAGGATCCTGTGAATATAAATCTACAAAACCAAAACTACTAGTTGCCCATGTGGAAAATAGAGGCACCCAGAGTTTAGGTTAAAACAATAAACTCTAGGTCAGTCATGTGACCGGTGTGAGAACTAAAACAGTTATTAAATCTTTGCTTTAAAAATAAAGTAAATCAAGAGACCACGCCATATAACATGGAACGGGTTTCATCCCAAGAATACAGTGCATAAACAATTATAAATAGCGCAATGCTTTTTGAAAAATGAAGCTATTATAAGACTCAGGTCCTATCACACAATACAACGCAAGCCAGAGGATAGTGTTTTACCTTATAATAGCCAAACATGCTTGGTACTTTTAAAACAAATCATTTTGATACTATTATAATGTAAAGTGTATGAAAATAACTTCAAATATAAATGTATCAATCATAGACGGCATAGTGCCTCATCCCACTATGTCGCCAGACTAGGCTCTACAAATAAAAACGAATGTCACGTATTGGAAATTGGACTTCTATCATGAGTCTAGGCAAGGGATGTAATCCTAACCGCTTCGAGACACTCTAGCAAGTGCCTCAGAACTACACACTCTGGGCAACCCTAGATCCTGTAGTGTCGGTCCACACTTACATTTGTGGATTAGTTATTCCTGAACACACATTTCCTGGTCCTATAGGACCTATCTATCGGCTCCGTATAGACCGATATATCCGAGGCGCCTCGCATTCCAACAACCACATAGGTAAAAATATAAAAATGTCAGGGCTTGCAAAACTTTGACACCACCCATAGCTAGAAAGAAATGTCAAGCACTCACTACTTTCCCTTATCCTATTTTTGACTCATACCGAGGTGTGAGGCTCGCGAATTAACGCTATACACAAAGCGACGCTATATTAAATCTATGCTTTGATCATCAACCACAAGACTCTGCTTTTCAACATAAGCCTTGATCATTTGCATCCAAGCATGCCAAACAGGCAATTCACGCCATGCGACTGATGTCTATCGTTATATAACCTCTGAGCTCGTACGTTTTAGAGAAGGGCGTTAAGCAAGAGAATAAATTCTCCGCTGCCAAACAGATATATATATATATATATATTTAATAGAGATCAATCAACACATAATAAAATCCAATGTCAGACACACATCCATTAACAAGTTCGTTCTGGGTCTGAACGAAACCGGAGGCACCTTATTCCTCATCCCGTGTCCAATACAGGATAAAGGTCCTCGCATATATGGTAAATCTCCAAGTACGTCTGGACAATCACCACTTATTACCTTGTCTTGGGTGTACAACCCAATCAAGACATCAGTAATCATCCAAACGATGTGAAGACCTCCGATCATCAACCACCGTCTTCATCGTCGAATCTATTATTCAGAATGGGTATAAACCTGACCATTCCGAATAAATCACATATATAATAAACATGTGTTATAAAAACACAACATATTCCTCATTCTAATTCTGAATATTCTTTTATTTAAATATTCATATCCTTTGGGAAAGGTTCCCATTAATTTTATTAAAGATAAATTCTTTAAATTTATTCTTTAATCTTCCTTTGGATATCAATTCAAACCATATAGTTTTCCAAACTAGTCGGGAATAACACACCTTACCATAATAATCATTTGTTTAATCTCCCTATCCCAACCTGGTGATACTCGTTCAAATCTAATTAAATGTAATGACCCGGGTTTTTGACGACTTTGGTTATCGCCATAAACTCAATGATGACTAACCAAACATCGAAAATTACCGGTCATTATTGAAAGAAATTAGAGGGTGAGGAAAGATAAGATAGAAACTTAGAATAGAAGAAGAAGAACACAACATCAGAGTAACACGAACCTCACAGCGGAACGAATAACATATATTATATGTAACATAACTTTGAAATATACATTTGTATTTGAATATACATCATTTTCAAAGTATAGCACTTACAACACAGCGGAAATAAACTATAGCTATATGATCTTGATGCCTCCTGCTCCAGCTCTTCAAGTATTTGTAAATCCCGACTACTTGACTACCCGTACAAAATTTGGCACCCAAGAGTTTAGGGAAAACAAAACAAAATAAACTCCAGGTCAGTCATGGGACTGGTATGATTAAAAAAGTTAAAACAGTTCGAACAAGTAATGAATATCTCATAAGACCACGCCGTATAACGGAACGTGTTTTTCCCTTATGAGAATCCAAATTATCTTTATATCAAAAACCTTTTGATATTATAATAATGTCTATCAATCACAATATAATAATCATCTAGCAGAAACGCTTTCATCTCACGTTCTACATATATGGTATACAATCAAAAACCGCAAGCACGTATTGGGTAATGGATTTCCAACTATGACAAGGTATGGAACCACCTTTCGCTAGTGTACCTCTAGAGTGGAATACACTTGGTTCAACAAGAACATCTTGCAACCCGGCCACACATAACTGAGCACTCATTTCGCTTGAGTGTATCGAATGTATATCACCAACGGTTGGGATCAACAACCATTTCCCGAATGGGACAACATCAACAATAGAATTTTAGAAATAAATGAAACTCTAAATCAGGTGATTATACGCCCTACTTCGGTGCGACCGACTTAGCCATGCTGCCTGCCCGATTTCTGTCATTTACCGGTTGATGAGGCTAGAAGCTACGCTTTATCATCACATCAGATTCACTTTGAATGCCACATCGTCAAATCCACCAAATCACTGATTGACGTCCTTAGCCATACATTATGTGTTAGCTAAAAGAAGTTTCCTTCTCCGCTTCCACTCTTGGTACGGTTGGAGAAATCAATATACGTGATCGTCTGGAAATACTCTGTTAGACATTCATCCATACAAGTTATCCAGGAACAGGATGAACCGAAGGCACTATTCTGTAAACAGGATAGCCCTTGCATAACTCCGTCTTCAATTTCCTTTGGCATATATGATTCGCAACGCTTATGCCAATACAGAGTGGTTCTTTGGATAATAATCCAACCGGTCTCTCCATATTAACAACGTTAAAATGGTCAAAACTTCGATAGTTTGTGATTTAACTATCGAAGAAAACAGGTGTGCGAACAATGATATTATTTCCAAATGGAAATTTATATCGATCAAACATCATTCAACATTTATCTCTTTATTTCATTAATTTACTTATCTCCTGTTTCCTTATATTCAATATTTCTTATTTTCTAAATTTTGAAAAATATACGATATTAACAATGGAAAATATTTCCATTTCTTGTTTTCTTTATTAGAAAACATTTCTGGTTTCTTATTTGGAAAACATTTCCAAAGCTTCTTCATTGGACTTAGACAGATGTTTAAACAAACCATCGCGATGCCAACTCAAACCGTTTCCTTTAATTACTAAATTCACTTAACCGTCCTTTACTATCGGACCTTAACCATTCCTTAGTTAAAAATGAAGTCAATCAAGTTGGGGTAATACTACCTCTCAGACCTTAACTGAACAACGTTTCTAACCTTGAAATAGACAAAGTTCACCCTTCTAATTCTTTAACAAACTTCCTTACGTAACTCTCTTTCAAATCTTTTCTATTCGATAATTCTTTCCTTCGGATAACTATATTTGATAATCTCTCTTCAATTTATTCTATTCACTTAACTCTTTTGATTTAACTCTAACTCTATTCACTTAATTCCTATCGAATAAACCATATACGATAACTCTTTTAATTCTATTTGAATAAACTATATGTTCGATCAACTCCTTTTACTCTATTCGAATAAACTATATTCGATTAACTCCTTTATTCTATTTGAATAAACTATATTCGATTAACTACTCTTACTTTCTATTCAAATCACTAATATTCGATAACTTCATTTGAATAACTCTAGTTTGATTTACTCTAACTGATTAACTCTAACTGGTTTAACTCTAACTGGTTAACTCAAATTCGAATAACAAATATTCGATCAACTCTATTCAACTAACTCGACTCGACTAACCCCTTTCAAATAACTAATTTGATTTACTAACTTTCGAATACCATATTCGATTTAACTCTTTTCGAATAACTAATTCGATTTAACTCCTTTATTCGCTTTATAAAGATTTCCTTTTTAACAACATTTATTCATTTTAAAGATTTACTTTTAGTAACGGTTCTCCACTTTAAAAATGATTTCCTTCTTATAACAGTTTCCTTTTTATAACGTTTTCCCTTTTTCTAAATATCTCCTATTTATGAATATTCCAATTTATAAATATTTCTTATTTATAAATATTCCATTTATAAATATTTTATATTTCAAATATCACTTTGAAGATATTCTCTTATCAACATTTCGGTATGTTATGGTATTCAACATATCAAATCATGATGATCAGTATCGTCCAAACACATATAATCAACAACAGATTATATATCACATCATATATCACAATATATGAAAAACAGTAAGATAAATGTTGAGGAATCTAGTTGGATTCCTCCAACTTGTCTCCCTGCATACACAGATGTTATATAATATAAAATCAACATCACTTTTAGTTCCATATGATATATTCTGTTAAACAGAATCAATATAGAAATTCAACTAACTGACTAGCAGTTCAATCAAACAGTCAACACATAGTCAATCAGCTAATATTTAACAGTTCTAAAAATACAACATGAAATTATAAACTGTTCAGAGTTAGTGAGATTTACTCACTTTGGACGATCATCATTAATAACGATAACCATCGATTGATTCAGACGGACAATTTATTTTACGATAAATTGTAATGAGCTCCGATGGACTTCCAGTCAGTCTCATGGTGTTGCTCCCGTCCATACGATCCCGACGGATCTTATTTCGTCAAATCCTGATAAGGAACGAGCAAGATATGATCATTCAAGTAAATACACTATTCAAGTTTTAAATTAAACTAAACCTTTATTAAAAAATGGGCCTTCCTCTTATGTTTTAACCTTTGGCCCATCCACCTTCGTACTAGCCCAAACCGAACCCTTCTTCCCCCAAATATTTCTGTCGTTAACCGAAGCCATTTTCCCTTCGTTTAATCACCTCGTCCTCTCCCATTTCTTCACCGTTCACCGAACACAAATCACCATTACACTCTCCTTCACGTTCTCTTTCACCTCATCCCCAATTTGAATAACTCGCACCCCTCACAGAACTTGCGACGTCGAGATGCTCAGGGACGACGATCGACAGTTTTATTGTCGGAATCCCCTCCAACTCATCGCACTGATGCTAAATCACCTGGCTAACTCCCATCTTATATCAAAACTCCAAACAAATACCCAAGTCTCATAAAACCGCCAGCCCTAGTCGTTTTGGTTACAACTTGATCATCATAGAACACCACCGAACCCACTGAAATTGGTACAGAGTTGAAGGAAATCTCTTAAGGAACCGAAATATACAGGGTTTGGGATTTATAAGATTTTATCCATTTTGATTTGCATTTTTGAAGGTGAAAGTATTTCACTGTAAGAAGAAATGTGTCGGCGGAAATTTCTGTTGACTAGAGGAAGTGAAAATTAGGTTTTAGAAAAACTGATGGGTATTTATAAAGGATTTAAATATTTTTATATTTATTATTATATTCGTTTTTAACCAAACGCTATTTGCAATCGTCCTCTAAAATTCCTGTGACCACATACGATACCCAAAAATCACGAAACTGGACATGTAGCTAGAGTTCGACATAACAGTCCCAAAGAAACTGGTTTCGTCGAATTCCGACTTCGTATGCTCACACAGCGTATTTTTAACCATCAAAATATTGACTGTTTTTCACTCTAAAAATCCGTATGGCCACACAACGACTCTAAACATCACGAAACTTGACATCTAACAAGAATTTGGTATTGCGGATCCAACAAAACTACTTTCGTCGAATTCCGACTTCGTTTGCAAAACCGGCTATTTTTAAAGCTTTGGATGACCCATTTAAATATATAAATATATTTAAATATAAATAAATTTATATTATCGTCTATATGCACAGTGGAATACCATACAGCTCTAGAATATTCCTATATGAAATTTCTAACTCGATATTCACTTCTGGGTAACCCGATATTCGATTTATATTGAAATTCCTTTTTAAAATATAAATAATTCCTTTATAAATTATAATGGAATTCCACAGCGACTTTTTCTAAAATTTGATTTTACATAAATAAAAATCTATATGATGAAATCCCGATTTTTCTCTTCCATTAGAAAGATATACTCCACCAGCTCCACACGTTTCTTATTTCACAGAAATCCGGCTTAAAACGAATCATGTACATTCAGTTGAAGTTCGAATCGCCAATTTACGAACTACAGCACCATTTCGAGCTCGATTTTAATTATATTATAACTCTACGTTCAAACTGTCGTTTATATAATATATTCGTTATTCAAATTCAATTCCAAGCTGAATTAAATATCACGGATGATCCGGTTCACACCATATTGTCATTTCAGCCAATTCTGATTATTTCAGAATTAAATATATTATTTAATTTATTATTTTAATTAAATATTCGCCGTTATTTAATTCCACGACCATTTAATTCACTATTTATATAATTAAATAAATTAATTATAATACCTCTGCCAATGCGGGTCATTACATTCTTCCCCACTTAAAATAATTTCGTCCTCGAAATTGCTAAGGTAGAGAACGACCCTATCGACTGGTTAGAACATATTTGTTCACTTCTTAACTCCAGTTTCCAATTGGACCAATTTAATTTCAATTAAATTATTAATTAATTCTTATCAACGAAAATTTTCAGAAATCCTGAAACTTTTCTAACGCCTTAACCTTTTCGAAAAATTTCGCCAGCACCTCCTTTTTACTGGTCCATAGGTCAAACCACCACTCGCCTCTCTGGACCATCTCTAACCCAAAAGAAAATCAAACATCCAAGCGGCTTGCCAATTCGGCTCATATATCTCATATCCAATAGAAATATAAACTTTTACCTTTTGTAGGCATATCATTATATCCTTTCCACCTGTTATCAATTCAGCGGATACAAGGGTCATCCCAATCAAATTCCAATCTGCTTTTATCCACAATTTCAACCATTCGCTTATACCTAAGTCGAATTTCATTTCGAACTCGAGTTTCTTCTCGATTCCCAACTCTTAACTTGATTATCACATTACACTTCAAATTTGAATCTCACGATCCAATTTGTCTTGATATCATTCTAATTCAATCTACGTTACCACTTTACTAGCTTTACTTCAATTCAAATTTGATTTCACAAATTTCTGTTAAATTTGTTTTAAATTCAAACAGTCTTTCCCTGGGAGTTTTCAAACAGTTTACTCTTTTCAAAAATCAAATTTTCCTTTTGAACATGTCACTGAGCCCTTAATTAATATTCCATTAGTTAAATCACTTCTCATTTCTTTATCAATGTTTCCAAACCAAATATTTTCAATAACCATATTGGCCTTTTACGTTATTTGGAAAATATTTCCGAATATCGCCTTCCTTTATTTTCTAAACTTTAGAAAATATATACTGTTTATAATTGGAAAATATTTCAATTACTTATCTCTTTTCCGATCTCGTTTACTTCTATACTTAGGAAATATTCTTTATTATATTTCCAAGCTTACACTTATTTGGGTTAAAACAGATGTTGTGTAAAACATCGTTACGACAACCCGAATACTATATTCAACTAACTCTTATTCAACATTGATCTTCGAGCCTGAAATCTTACTATTTATTTGTTAATAATGAAATCAATCAAGTCGGGGTGTAACTACCTCTCAGACTTTGACTGAATAACATTTATAACGTCAAAGCAGATATTACTACTTACTCAAATAATCAATACCATACAACTACTTATTCACTTTTAAACATGTATACTCTTTCTCTTTCTATTCTTACTAGATTTTATTCTAACTTTTCCTTTTTGATTTTACTATTCTATTTCTAAGTTCGTTTCCTTATCGACTTCTATATATATATATCGATACATTGATTTCTAACTATCAAATTATCTTAAAAATATTCTAACTCCTTAAATTCTCAGAAAAAATCGCCATAACCTCCTTTGTACTAGGAGCATCGGGATATTCCAAATAGCCTCCCATGGCCCTTACCAATCCAAAAGAAAAAGAAAAATCCAAGCGGCTTGCCGATACGGCGCATAAAATCTCATATATGTATTAAATACATACCTTTTCGTCGAGCATTCTATTTATATACCTTCATACCTTATCCATACCTATCTCATGTATATTTATACTTGCCCAATCTATTTTAACTATACCTGGTCGTTTTAACTCAATTCGTTAATTAATTTATTAATTAACTCTTTAGTCTATTTCACTTTTATATTTGAACGTGACATGTTCAAATATATTTTAACTTGCTTATTAACTAATTTGAATCCAAATTTCAAATTTAAGTTCTATATTCGATTTCGAATATCCATTTACAAATACAATTCACCTTTCAAAGTTCAACTTCAAATTCAAAACTCGATTAACTAATTCCTCTTCGACTTAGTTAATTCTATTCAAATTTTATAGTTTAAATTCCATTTGAATTCTATATTCAAATTCCATTTAAATTTCTATATTCAAATCCCATTTCACTTTTGATATTCAAATCCTATATTTGAATTCCTTTATAGTTTTTATATTCAAATTCTATATTTGAATTCCATTTGAATTTCATATATTCAAACTCCCTTTGAATTTCTATATTCAATTTCTACTTCAATTCCATTGAATTTCATATATTCAAACTCCTTTTGAATTTCTATATTCAATTTCTATTTCAAAATTTCTTTATTCATTCTTTATTATAAATCCCATTTTGAAATTCAACACAACTTGTCTTTCCCAAAACAAATTCAAAACAGTATCTCTGGTAGTAATTCGTCACTTACAACTCGAAAATGAATACTGATGATGCAGCTGTCATCATCA
Source organism: Allium sativum (assembly GCA_030737875.1). NCBI lineage: Eukaryota > Viridiplantae > Streptophyta > Magnoliopsida > Asparagales > Amaryllidaceae > Allium > Allium sativum. The sequence goes on from CM060926.1 coordinate 540,133,604, forward strand.
AAATCTATTTTCTAGCGATCGAAGTGAGTTCAATACTATAAAATCATTTCTAAACATTTACACTTTGAAATTCATTTCAAAATATAATTCACACTGCTTGTAAAACAATTTAAAATCTCCCAGGATCTTAAATTTTCCTTATTTTTAATCCAAATCAATTTACAAACACTTATCCAATTCTCCAGAGTTTTAATTCAATTCCTGGTTTAAATTTCAGATTTAACTCATTTGATTTCACGTATTTCACTTAAATGAATTCTGGTTGGTTAATTACATAACCATTTAATTTATAATCTTTACTCGATTATAATAACAACCAATATACCCAATATATTATAATAATTCCAATATAAATCCTTTATATCAAAATATAATTTGGGGCAAAATTATTTTGTTTACCCTCTTTTCAAAACATACCGTGTCGACCCATCGTATTCGAGTGTTTACAAAATCCCTATCGATACAGTGGATCAAACTGATCGACTAGAACCCATAAACAACTCAACCAATAAATCTCCACAATATAAAACAATTTTTCATATCAATAACCAATACGTTCACTCGTATATATACACTCAAACTCAATCTAGGGTATTACTAACCCCATCTCTACTGAGTCACACCATAGAGCCAAGGTAAATCACTTAACTTAAGCTCTGATACCAACTGTAATGACCCGGGTTTTTGACGACTTTGGTTATCGCCGTAAACCCAATGATGACTAACCAAACATCGAAAAATACCGGTCATTAATGAAAGAAATTAGAGGGTGAGGAAAGATAAGATAGAAATTTAGAATAGAAGAAGAAGAAGAAGAACACAACATCAGAGTAACACGAACCTCACAGCGGAACGAATGACATATATTATATGTAACATAACTTTGAAATATACATCATTTTCAAAGTACATCACTTACAACACAGCGGAAATAAACTATAGCTATATGATCCTGAAGCCTCCTGCTCCAGCTCTTCAAGTATTCGTAAATTCCGACTACTTGACTGCCCATACAAAATTGGGTACCCAAGAGTTAAGGGAAAAAAAAAACTCCGGGTCAGTCATGGGACTGGTATGAGTAAAACAGTTAAAATAGTTCGAACAAGTTATCGATATCTCATAAGACCACGTCGTATAACGGAACGGGTTTTTCCCTTATGAGAATCCAAATTATCTTTATATCAAAAACCTTTTGATATTATAATAAAGTCTATCAATCACAATATAATAATCATCTAGCAGAAACGCTTTCATCTCACGTTCTACATATACGGTATACAATCAAAAACCGCAAGCACGTATTGGGTAATGGATTTCCAACTATGACAAGGTATGGAACCACCTTTCGCTAGTGTACCTCTAGAGAGGAACACACTTGGTTCAACATGAACATCTTGCAACCCGGCCACACATGACCGACCACTCATTTTGCTTGAGTGTATCGAATGTATATCACCAATGGTTGGGATCTGCAACCATTTCCCAAATGGGACAGCATCAATAATAGATTTTTAGAAATAAATGAAACTCTAGATCAGGTGATTATACACCCTACTTCGGTGCGACCGACTTAGCCATGCTGCCTGCCCGATTTCTGTCATTTACCGGTTGATGAGGCTAGAAGCTACGCTTTATCATCACATCAGATTCACTTTGAATGCCACATCGTCACATCCATCAAATCACCGATTGACGTCCTCAGCCATACATTATGTGTTAGCTAAAAGAAGTTTCCTTCTCCGCTTCCACTCTTGGTACGGTTGGAGAAATCAATATACGTGATCGTCTGGAAATACTCTGTCAGACATCCGTCCATACAAGTCATCGAGGAACAGAATGAACCGAAGGGACTATTCTGTAAACAGGATAGCCCTTACATAACTACGTCTTCAATTTCCTTTGGCATATATGATTCGCAACGCTTATGCCAATACAGACTGGTTCTTTGGATAATAATCCAACCGGTCTCTCCATATTAACAACGTTAAAATGGTCAAAACTTCGATAGTCTGTGATTTAACTATCGAAGAAAGCAGGTGTGCAAACAACGATATTATTTCCAAATGGAAATTTATATCGATCAAACATCATTCAACATTTATCTCTTTATTTCATTAATTTACTTATCTCCTGTTTCCCTATATTCAATATTACTTATTTTCTAAATTTTGAAAAATATACGTTATTAACAATGGAAAACATTTCCATTTCTTGTTTTCTTTATTAGAAAACATTTCTGGTTTCTTATTTGGAAAACATTTCCAAAGCTTCTTCATTGGACTTAGACAGATGTTTAAACAAACCATCGCGATGCCAACTCAAACCGTTTCCTTTAATTACTAAATTCACTTAACCATCCTTTACTATCGAACCTTAACCATTCCTTAGTTAAAAATGAAGTCAATCAAGTTGGGGTAATAATACCTCCCAGACCTTAACTGAACAACGTTTCTAACCTTGAAATAGACAAAGTTCACCCTTCTAATTCTTTAATAAACTTCCTTTCTGTAATGGCGCGTTTTTGAAAGGTATAATAATTTAGTTATTTAATTATTTAAATAACGAATATATTAAATAAACGATAGTTGAACGTATAATTTATAATATAATTATAATCGAGCTCGAAATGGCGCGGCAGTTCGCTATTTGGCGATTCGAACTTCAACTGAATGTACAGGATTCGTTTTAAGCCGGATTTCTGTGAAACAAGAAACGTGTGGAGCTGGTGGATTATATCTTTCTAGTGGAAGAGAAATATCGGGATTTCGTTATGTAGATTTTGAGTTACGTCCAAATCAAAATATCAGAAATACAGCGCCCTGACCATAACGGTTTAATTATATTTTAAATAAATATTTAAATAGAAATCGAGCGTCGATATAACTCTGACGATGTGATATCGAGCTGTAAATATATACAGGAATATTCTGGAGCTGTATGGTATGCCACTGCGAATACAGACGATAACAATTAATTTTAAATATTTAATTTAATAATATTTAAATATATTTATATATTTAAATAGGCTATTTAGAGCTTTGAAAAATAGCCACTTTTGCATACGAAGTCGGAATTCGACGAAACCAGTTTTGTTAGATCCGCAATGTCAAATAGTTGTTAGATTTCAAGTTTCGTGATTTTTAGAGTCACTGTGTAACCGTGGGGATTTTTAGAGTGTAAAACAGTCGGTATTTTGACAGTTAAAAATACGCTGTGTGAGCATACGGAGTCGGAATTTGACGAAACCAGTTTCGTTGGGACCGTAATGTCGACCTCTAGCTACACGTCCAGTTTGGTGATTTTTAGGCGTCGTATGTGTTCGCAGTGATTTTTAGAGGACAAGAACGAGTATATAAATAATATAAAAATCAAATTAAAAATATCTTCCCCCATTTCTTTGGTTCCACAACAACCCACGTCCTCCCAATTTCAACCACAAACTTCACCAACCACAATTAACCTATATAAACCCGTCGAACCATTCACAGCAACAAAATTCCCAAAAAGGAAAATCCCAAACAATAAAAATAAAATCAAATAAATTCCCATGGTCATCTAGTTGGAATCAGTGAGCAAGGAGCTTCACGCTGATACGCTCTTTTCAGCACTCGACGCAACCTTTTGTTCGATCCTTTTCAACAACAAACTAGGGTTCCGATGGGAGGTCACGGCGAGGGGATTTAAGGGAAATGGGGGTGACGTTGGCTTTGTTAAGAAGAGGCACTGCTGGTGCGTAATTCCGATGGGTCTCGGTGGCCGAACAGTGACGTGGTCACGACAGCATTGGAGGACATCGCGCAATGTTCTGGTGTTCGAATGAAGCGTGGAGGTTTGGCGAAGGAGGAGATTTAGATGAGGATCAGTGTGGTATTTTCGGGTTGTTCATTCATGGAGGATCGAAGAAGAACGCCGGCCATTTTCGAGATAAAGAGGAGCAGCGATTTGGGTTTCAACAGAACGAGGAAGAAGGGAAGTAAAGGGGAGGCGAGTACGGGTATACTTGGTTAGTGGGCCTTAAGAAAAGAGTAAGCCCAAAATGTAATTAAAACTTTAGTTTTAATTTAAATTTTTATAACCGTCCAACTTGTTAAATTGATATCTCTCTCATACATTATCAGTTTTACGAACCGTAAGTTGCGTTGGGATCGTATGGATGGGAGCAACACAATGAGACTGACCGGGAGTGAATCCGAGCTCGTTACAATTTACGGCGAAATAAACTGTTTGATTCAAATCAAATAACGGTTTATCGTTCTTTAACGATGAACTGCAAATGTGAGTAAAACTCACCAACTCTGTACAGTTCTACTTTTATAGTGTATTCTTAGAACTGTTAAATATTGTCTGTTTGATTGTGTGTTGACTGTTTGATTGAACTGCTAGTCAGTTAGTAGAGATTATATATATATATATATATAAAAACCGTCAAATAGTTATATGTTGATTCTGTTTATCAGAATATTATACTAGTGTTGTCTAACATTTGTGGTGCAGGGAAACAGGTTGGAGGAATCCAACTGGATTCCTCAACAGTTATTTTACTGTGATTTATGTATTGTGATATATAAATGTGATATATATAATCTGTTGTGATTACGTGTGGTTGGACGATATTCATCGTTGTTAGATGATGTGTTAATTACCATAACAAATACCAGAGTGTGATAAAAGGATTTTACAAAGTAATTGGTTAGGTTAACCAAAGCAAGTTAGTCGAGTTAAACAAAGTAATTGGTTAGGTTAACCAAAGCAAAGTTAGTCGAGTTAATCAAAGTAATTGGTTAGGTTAACCAAAGCAAGTTAGTCGAGTTAAACAAAGTAATTTGGTTAGGTTAACCAAAGCAAAGTTAGTCGAGTTAATCAAAGTAATTTGGTTAGGTTAACCAAAGTGAGTTAGTCGAGTTAATCAAAGTAATTGGGTAAGTTAACCAAAGCAAAGTTAGTCGAGTTAAACAAAGTAATTGGTTAAGTAAATCAAAGCAAGTTAGTTAAGTTAAACTAAGTGGTTAATCGAAGTGAATTAGTTAAGTTAACTAAGTGGTTAATCGAAGTGAATTAGTTAAGTTAACTAAGTGGTTAATCGAAGTGAATTAGTTAAGTTAAACTAAGTGAATCGGTTAGAGTTAATCAACGTGAATTAGCTAAGTTAAACTAAGTGGATTTGTTCAGTTAATCAAGGCGAGTTAACCAGTTAGGTTAAACCAGTAGAGTTAACCAGTTAGGTTAAACCAGTAGAGTTAACCAGTTGAGTTAACCAGTTAGAGTTAACCAGTTAGGTTAAACCAGTTGAGTTGACCGGTTAGAGTTATCCGAAGTAGAGTTATCGAATATAGTGTATTCGAGACAAGAGTAATCGAATATAGTTTATTCGAGTGGAGAAATCAAATGCTATTCATTTGAGAAGAGTTATCGAATATAGTTTATTCGAGTGGAGAAATCAAATGCTATTCATTTGAGAAGAGTTATCGAATATGGTTTATTCGAGTGGAGAAATCAAATGCTATTCATTTGAGAAGAGTTATCGAATATGGTTTATTCGAGTGGAGAAATCAAATGCTATTCATTTGAGAAGAGTTATCGAATATAGTTTATTCGAGTGGAGAAATCAAATGCTATTCATTTGAGAAGAGTTATCGAATATAGTTTATTCGAGTGGAGAAATCAAATGCTATTCATTTGAGAAGAGTTATCGAATATAGTTTATTCGATTGGAGAAATCAAATGTTATTCATTTGAGAAGAGTTATCGAATATTATTTATTCGAAGAGTAGTTATCGAATATTGGTTATTCGAAGTTAGTTAATCCAAAGGAGTTAATCGAAGAGTTAATCCGAAGGAGTTAGTCGAAGAGTTAATCCAAAGGAGTTATTCGAAGTTAGTTAATCCAAAGAAGTTATTCGAAGTTAGTTAATCCAAAGGAGTTATTCGAAGTTAGTTAATCCAAAGGAGTTATTCGAAGAGTTAATCCGAAGGAGTTAGTCGAAGAGTTAATCCAAAGGAGTTATTCGAAGTTAGTTAATCCAAAGGAGTTATTCGAAGTTAGTTAATCCAAAGGAGTTATTCGAAGTTAGTTAATCCAAAGGAGTTATTCGAAGTTAGTTAATCCGAAGGAGTTAGTCGAAGAGTTAATCCAAAGGAGTTATTCGAAGTTAGTTAATCCAAAGGAGTTATTCGAAGTTAGTTAATCCAAAGGAGTTATTCGAAGTTAGTTAATCCAAAGGAGTTATTCGAAGTTAGTTATTCGAAGGAGTTAATCAAATGAGTCGATCCAAAGGAGTTAGTCGAATATTAGTTATTCGAATAGAGTTAAAGGAGTTATCGATTTTAGTTTGATCGAAAGGAGTTATCGATTAGTAAATCGAAAGGAGATTTTCGAATATAGCATATTCGAAAGAAAGAGATCGAATATTGTTTATTCGAAAGAGAGAGATTTCGAATATGAGGTATTCGAAGAGAGAAAATCGAATATAGGTTATTCGAAGAAGAGTTAATCAAATAGAGATTACTCGAAAGAGAGTTATACGTCGAATTCGATTTTAGCGAATTCGGGAAAGTACTATTTACTTTCCAGGGTTTAAATCAAGATTTGATTATTGATTTAAAAATTAGGTGTCTGTTAAATTATTCGAGTTAGGAGATAAAGTTATAATTTAGGTTAGACATTGCAGAAGTAGGAATTATAACGTTATAGTTATAATCAATCGTTGTCATATAAGAAGTGGATTCGTAACCTGAATCCGAGAATTTGCGTAAACAGATGATTGGAAAAAGTGAGTGACGAGCTTCACCTATTTCACAGTAAAGGACGTTGTTCAATTAAGGTCTGAGAGGTAATTATACCCCAACTTGATTGACTTCAGAATTGACAAAGGAATAATTGTGGTTCGATCTAAAAGGTTGATTAGGAATAAAGTTAAGGAATAAGCGATAAATGGATTAAGCGAAACGATGTTTTATACAACGTTCATTGGAAATCCGTAAATGAGTTTTGGAAACGTTTTCCAAATATAGTCAGATATGTTTTCTAAACATAGAAAATGAAATGTTTTCATGATAAGAATTTAACGAATAGAGTTAAGCAAATTCAGAAACTGACTGGAGAGGGTAAGTTGAACGGTTTTCTAAGGGACGATCTGATGTTGGTTTCGACCTTTCGGATTGATACTTAGAGAATTGTTCTCATACTAGTTAAAGTTAGGGACTGATAGTTGCGAAAAAAATAATGATGTGAAAATAAGTTATGGAAATGTTTTCCAATGATTAATAACATATATTCTCTAAATATATGAAATAAGGAAATATGAACATATGATGATTGATCGATCGAATTTCCATTTGGAAATAAGATCGTTGTTGTACACCGACATGTTTTCATTTGATAGTTAAATCACAGACTATCAAAGTTTTTACCATTTTAACGTTGTTAATATGGAGAGACCGGTTGGATTATTTTCCAAAGAACCACTCTGTATTGGCATAAGCGTTGCGAGCAATATATGCCAAAGATAATTGAAGACGGAGTAAAGTGCAAGGGCTGTTGTATAAGTCTTAGATAACAGTGACTAAGACGGATATACTGAATGGTGCCTTCGGTTTGTCCAGTCCTAGGACAACGTATATGGAAGAAGGTATGACAGAGTATATCCAATGGATCGCGTAAGTTGATCTGTTCAAACGTATTCACGTTTGGTAGCGGAGGAATTCGTTTCTCTTAGCTGTATACCCGTGTTATTTTTGGATAAGTCAATTTGTGATTTGGCGGGTATGACGATGTGGCATTCAAAGTAAATGGTGATCAGATGTTCTGAAGATAGACGTAGCTTCTAGCCTCACACCAGGAAGTAACAAAAGTTGGGCTAGGCAGCATGGCTAGTTGGGTCATCCCCAAGCAGGGTGTATTGTCACCGATCTAGGGAACATTCATATTTATACTTCTTTTTAATTCTGTATCTTCGGATGACGGTTTGATGGCCTATAACCGTGGTGGCAATATATTCGCGACACTCAAGCTAAATGAGTGAGCGGTCATGTGTGGCCGGGTTGCAAGACGTTCTTGTTGAACCTGCAGTGTATCACCTCTAGAGTACACTGATCAGAAGGTGCTCCCATACCTTGTCTGTTGGAATCCATTCTCCGATAAGCGCCCTGCGGTTTATGATTTTATACTATGTATATAGAACGTGAGATGCAAGCGTTTCTGCTAGATTGATACCTATTTATACTTAGACATTATTATAATATCACAATGATATTGCTTGTCAAAGTTGTTCAGATACTCATAAGGAAAAACCCGTTCCGTATTCACGGCGTGGTCTTATGAGATATCATATACCTGTTCAATTGTTTTAAACTATTTTACTCACACCAGTCCCATGACTGACCCGGAGTTTACTTTGTTGTTTTCCCTAAACTCTTAGGTGCCTAAATTTGTACGGGCAGTCAAGTAGTCGGGATTTACAGATAAACTTGGAGAGCTTGGAGCAGGAGGCTGCAAGATTCTATAGCTATAGTTATTTCCGCTGTGTTGTAAGTGTTGTACTCTGATAAGTGCTATTGTATATATATAACTGTTTACTTCAAAGCTATGTTATATATTATATGTTATTCGTTCCGCTGTGAGATTCGTGTTACTCTGATGATTCTGATGTTCTTCTTCTTCTTCTATTCTATTAGTTCTATCTTTTCTTTCTCACCTTCTAAATTCTTTCACTAACGTCTCGGAATTTCCGACTCTCGAGGAGTTAGAAATTTCCAGCCGTTACAGTTGGTATCAGAGCTTAAGTTTAGAATTACTTGGCTCTGTGGCGTGACTCGGTAGAGATAGGGTTAGTAATACCCTAGATTGAGTTTGAGTGTATATATACGAGTGCGTATTTGTTATTTAATATAAAGTGGTTTTATATTGTGGAGACTCATTGGTTGAGTAGTTTGTGAATTCTGGTCGATCAGTTTGATCCACTGTATCGATAGGGGTTACTAAACACTCGAATACGATGGACCGACACGGTATGTTTTGAAAGGAGGGTAAAAGAAATAATTTTACCCGAATATATTTTGATATAATATATTGGTAGTGTTGGTTGTTATTATAATCAAGTAAGATTATAACATGTGAAATGGTTATATATAACTAATCAGAATTCATATAAGTAAAGTATATGAAATAAGATGAATTAAATATGAATTTAAATCAGATTTGGAATTAAAATAAGGAAATTTTAAGTTCCTGGGAGATTTTGAAATGTTTTCAAAATGGAAGTATTTAGTAATGGTTTTGAAAATAATATAGTATTGAAATCACTTGGGTCGCTGGAAAATAATTTCGATGATGACTGCGCAGTATCATCGGTGTGATTTTCGAGTTCTAAGTGGTGGATTACTATCGAAGATTTTATTTTGAATTGTTTTGAGGAAACAAGTTGTTTAGAAAATTCAAAGGCTTTGAATTGGCAGTATGATTTCAAGTTGATTTGAAAAACCCAGGAATTTAAATTCTATAATTTAAATGTAACTCGTGGAGTTAAGTAAAACTGAAATGGATTTGATTATAATCTGGATTGGAATTGAGTTGAAGGGTTAAGAGTTTGAAATTTGATAATGGAGTTTGAATGGAATTCAGCTTGGGTATAAGCAAATGATTTGGTTTGAGGATATAAACTGAGTGGAATGACCATGATATATGCAGAAGTGATAACAGATCAAAAGGATATAATGATACGACCGACAAAAAGGTACAAGTTTATATTATATATGAGTTTGGATTTTATGAGCCGAATTGGCAAGCCGCTTGGCTGTTTGATTTTCTTTTGGGTTGGAGAAGGCCTAGAGAGGCGAGGGGTGGTTTGTCATATTGACCAATACAAAGGAGGTTATGGCGAAATTTTTCGAAAATTCCAGGCGTTAGAACATTCTCGTGATTGACGGAAATTCAGTTAGCCAGAATGAATTAATAATTTAATTAAAAATTAAATGTTTCAGTTGAAACTGGAGTTGAGAAGTAAACTAAAAGATATTTGAATCTAGTTAGTAAAGTTGGTAGCATTCTCCTAGCTTAGCAATTTCGAGGACGAAATTATTTTAAGGGGGGAAGTCTGTAATGGCGCGTTTTTGAAAGGTATAATAATTTAGTTATTTAATTATTTAAATAACGAATATATTAAATAAACGATAGTTGAACGTATAATTTATAATATAATTATAATCGAGCTCGAAATGGCGCGGCAGTTCGCTATTTGGCGATTCGAACTTCAACTGAATGTACAGGATTTGTTTTAAGCCGAATTTCTGTGAAACAAGAAACGTGTGGAGCTGGTGGAGTATATCTTTCTAGTGGAAGAGAAATATCGGGATTTCGTTGTGTGGATTTTGAGTTACGTCCAAATCAAAATATCAGAAATACAGCGCCCTGACCATAACGGTTTAATTATATTTTAAATAAATATTTAAATAGAAATCGAGCGTCAATATAACTCTGACGATGTGATATCGAGCTGTAAATATATACAGGAATATTCTGGAGCTGTATGGTATGCCACTGTGAATACAGACGATAACAATTAATTTTAAATATTTAATTTAATAATATTTAAATATATTTATATATTTAAATAGGCTATTTAGAGCTTTGAAAAATAGCCACTTTTGCATACGAAGTCGGAATTCGACGAAACCAGTTTTGTTAGATCCGCAATGTCAAATAGTTGTTAGATTTCAAGTTTCGTGATTTTTAGAGTGACTGTGTAACCATGGGGATTTTTAGAGTGTAAAACAGTCGGTATTTTGACAGTTAAAAATACGCTGTGTGAGCATACGGAGTCGGAATTTGACGAAACCAGTTTCGTTGGGACCGTAATGTCGAGCTCTAGCTACACGTCCAGTTTGGTGATTTTTAGGCGTCGTATGTGTTCGCAGTGATTTTTAGAGGACAAGAACGAGTATATAAATAATATAAAAATCAAATTAAAAATATCTTCCCCCATTTCTTTGGTTCCACAACAACCCACGTCCTCCCAATTTCAACCACAAACTTCACCAACCACAATTAACCTATATAAACCCGTCGAACCATTCACAGCAACAAAATTCCCAAAAAGGAAAATCCCAAACAATACAAATAAAATCAAATAAATTCCCATGGTCATCTAGTTGGAATCAGTGAGCAAGGAGCTTCACGCTGATACGCTCTTTTCAGCACTCGACGCAACCTTTTGTTCGATCCTTTTCAACAACAAACTAGGGTTCCGATGGGAGGTCACGGCGAGGGGATTTAAGGGAAATGGGGGTGACGTTGGCTTTGTTAAGAAGAGGCGCTGCTGGTGCGTAATTCCGATGGGTCTCGGTTGCCGAACAGTGACGTGGTCACGACAGCATTGGAGGACATCGCGCAATGTTCTGGTGTTCGAATGAAGCGTGGAGGTTTGAGGAAGGAGGAGATTTAGATGAGGATCAGTGTGGTATTTTCGGGTTGTTCATTCATGGAGGATCGAAGAAGAACGCCGGCCATTTTCGAGATAAAGAGGAGCAGCGATTTGGGTTTCAACAGAACGAGGAAGAAGGGAAGTAAAGGGGAGGCGAGTACGGGTATACTTGGTTAGTGGGCCTTAAGAAAAGAGTAAGCCCAAAATGTAATTAAAACTTTAGTTTTAATTTAAATTTTTATAACCGTCCAACTTGTTAAATTGATATCTCTCTCATACATTATCAGTTTTACGAACCGTAAGTTGCGTTGGGATCGTATGGACGGGAGCAACACAATGAGACTGACCGGGAGTGAATCCGAGCTCGTTACAATTTACGGCGAAATAAACTGTTTGATTCAAATCAAATAACGGTTTATCGTTCTTTAACGATGAACTGCAAATGTGAGTAAAACTCACCAACTCTGTACAGTTCTACTTTTACAGTGTATTCTTAGAACTGTTAAATATTGTCTGTTTGATTGTGTGTTGACTGTTTGATTGAACTGCTAGTCAGTTAGTAGAGATTATATATATATATATATATATATATATATATATAACCGTCAAATAGTTATATGTTGATTCTGTTTATCAGAATATTATACTAGTGTTGTCTAACATTTGTGGTGCAGGGAAACAGGTTGGAGGAATCCAACTGGATTCCTCAACAGTTATTTTACTGTGATTTATGTATTGTGATATATAAATGTGATATATATAATCTGTTGTGATTACGTGTGGTTGGACGATATTCATCGTTGTTAGATGATGTGTTAATTACCATAACAAATACCAGAGTGTGATAAAAGGATTTTACAAAGTAATTGGTTAGGTTAACCAAAGCAAGTTAGTCGAGTTAAACAAAGTAATTGGTTAGGTTAACCAAAGCAAAGTTAGTCGAGTTAATCAAAGTAATTGGTTAGGTTAACCAAAGCAAGTTAGTCGAGTTAAACAAAGTAATTTGGTTAGGTTAACCAAAGCAAAGTTAGTCGAGTTAATCAAAGTAATTTGGTTAGGTTAACCAAAGTGAGTTAGTCGAGTTAATCAAAGTAATTGGGTAAGTTAACCAAAGCAAAGTTAGTCGAGTTAAACAAAGTAATTGGTTAAGTAAATCAAAGCAAGTTAGTTAAGTTAAACTAAGTGGTTAATCGAAGTGAATTAGTTAAGTTAACTAAGTGGTTAATCGAAGTGAATTAGTTAAGTTAACTAAGTGGTTAATCGAAGTGAATTAGTTGAGTTAAACTAAGTGAATCGGTTAGAGTTAATCAACGTGAATTAGCTAAGTTAAACTAAGTGGATTTGTTCAGTTAATCAAGGCGAGTTAACCAGTTAGGTTAAACCAGTAGAGTTAACCAGTTAGGTTAAACCAGTAGAGTTAACCAGTTGAGTTAACCAGTTAGAGTTAACCAGTTAGGTTAAACCAGTTGAGTTGACCGGTTAGAGTTATCCGAAGTAGAGTTATCGAATATAGTGTATTCGAGAGAAGAGTAATCGAATATAGTTTATTCGAGTGGAGAAATCAAATGCTATTCATTTGAGAAGAGTTATCGAATATAGTTTATTCGAGTGGAGAAATCAAATGCTATTCATTTGAGAAGAGTTATCGAATATAGTTTATTCGAGTGGAGAAATCAAATGCTATTCATTTGAGAAGAGTTATCGAATATGGTTTATTCGAGTGGAGAAATCAAATGCTATTCATTTGAGAAGAGTTATCGAATATAGTTTATTCGAGTGGAGAAATCAAATGCTATTCATTTGAGAAGAGTTATCGAATATAGTTTATTCGAGTGGAGAAATCAAATGCTATTCATTTGAGAAGAGTTATCGAATATAGTTTATTCGAGTGGAGAAATCAAATGCTATTCATTTGAGAAGAGTTATCGAATATAGTTTATTCGATTGGAGAAATCAAATGTTATTCATTTGAGAAGAGTTATCGAATATTATTTATTCGAAGAGTAGTTATCGAATATTGGTTATTCGAAGTTAGTTAATCCAAAGGAGTTAATCGAAGAGTTAATCCGAAGGAGTTAGTCGAAGAGTTAATCCAAAGGAGTTATTCGAAGTTAGTTAATCCAAAGAAGTTATTCGAAGTTAGTTAATCCAAAGGAGTTATTCGAAGTTAGTTAATCCAAAGGAGTTAATCGAAGAGTTAATCCGAAGGAGTTAGTCGAAGAGTTAATCCAAAGGAGTTATTCGAAGTTAGTTAATCCAAAGGAGTTATTCGAAGTTAGTTAATCCAAAGGAGTTATTCGAAGTTAGTTAATCCAAAGGAGTTATTCGAAGAGTTAATCCGAAGGAGTTAGTCGAAGAGTTAATCCAAAGGATTTATTCGAAGTTAGTTAATCCAAAGGAGTTATTCTAAGTTAGTTAATCCAAAGGAGTTATTCGAAGTTAGTTAATCCAAAGGAGTTATTCGAAGTTAGTTAATCCGAAGGAGTTAGTCGAAGAGTTAATCCAAAGGAGTTATTCGAAGTTAGTTAATCCAAAGGAGTTATTCGAAGTTAGTTAATCCAAAGGAGTTATTCGAAGTTAGTTAATCCAAAGGAGTTATTCGAAGTTAGTTATTCGAAGGAGTTAATCAAATGAGTCGATCCAAAGGAGTTAGTCGAATATTAGTTATTCGAATAGAGTTAAAGGAGTTATCGATTTTAGTTTGATCGAAAGGAGTTATCGATTAGTAAATCGAAAGGAGATTTTCGAATATAGCATATTCGAAAGAAAGAGATCGAATATTGTTTATTCGAAAGAGAGAGATTTCGAATATGAGGTATTCAAAGAGAGAAAATCGAATATAGGTTATTCGAAGAAGAGTTAATCAAATAGAGATTACTCGAAAGAGAGTTATACGTCGAATTCGATTTTAGCGAATTCGGGAAAGTACTATTTACTTTCCAGGGTTTAAATCAAGATTTGATTATTGATTTAAAAATTAGGTGTCTGTTAAATTATTCGAGTTAGGAGATAAAGTTATAATTTAGGTTAGACATTGCAGAAGTAGGAATTATAACGTTATAGTTATAATCAAACGTTGTCATATAAGAAGTGGATTCGTAACCTGAATCCGAGAATTTGCGTAAACAGATGATTACAAAAAGTGAGTGACGAGCTTCACCTATTTCACAGTAAAGGACGTTGTTCAATTAAGGTCTGAGAGGTAATTATACCCCAACTTGATTGACTTCAGAATTGACAAAGGAATAATTGTGGTTCGATCTAAAAGGTTGATTAGGAATAAAGTTAAGGAATAAGCGATAAATGGATTAAGCGAAACGATGTTTTATACAACGTTCATTGGAAATCCGTAAATGAGTTTTGGAAACGTTTTCCAAATATAGTCAGATATGTTTTCTAAACATAGAAAATGAAATGTTTTCATGATAAGAATTTAACGAATAGAGTTAAGCAAATTCAGAAACTGACTGGAGAGGGTAAGTTAAACGGTTTTCTAAGGGACGATCTGATGTTGGTTTCGACCTTTCGGATTGATACTTAGAGAATTGTTCTCATACTAGTTACAGTTAGGGACTGATAGTTGCGAAAAAAATAATGATGTGAAAATAAGTTATGGAAATGTTTTCCAATGATTAATAACATATATTCTCTAAATATATGAAATAAGGAAATATGAACATATGATGATTGATCGATCGAATTTCCATTTGGAAATAAGATCGTTGTTGCACACCGACATGTTTTCATTTGATAGTTAAATCACAGACTATCAAAGTTTTTACCATTTTAACGTTGTTAATATGGAGAGACCGGTTGGATTATTTTCCAAAGAACCACTCTGTATTGGCATAAGCGTTGCGAGCAATATATGCCAAAGATAATTGAAGACGGAGTAAAGTGCAAGGGCTGTTGTATAAGTCTTAGATAACAGTGACTAAGACGGATATACTGAATGGTGCCTTCGGTTTGTCCAGTCCCAGGACAACGTATATGGAAGAAGGTCTGACAGAGTATATCCAATGGATCGCGTAAGTTGATCTGTTCAAACGTATTCACGTTTGGTGGCGGAGGAATTCATTTCTCTTAGCTGTATACCCGTGTTATTTTTGGATAAGTCAATTTGTGATTTGGCGGGTATGACGATGTGGCATTCAAAGTAAATGGTGATCAGATGTTCTGAAGATAGACGTAGCTTCTAGCCTCACACCAGGAAGTAACAAAAGTTGGGCTAGGCAGCATGGCTAGTTGGGTCATCCCCAAGCAGGGTGTATTGTCACCGATCTAGGGAATATTCATATTTATACTTCTTTTTAATTCTGTATCTTCGGATGACGGTTTGATGGCCTATAACCGTGGTGGCAATATATTCGCGACACTCAAGCTAAATGAGTGAGCGGTCATGTGTGGCCGGGTTGCAAGACGTTCTTGTTGAACCTGCAGTGTATCACCTCTAGAGTACACTGATCAGAAGGTGCTCCCATACCTTGTCTGTTGGAATCCATTCTCCGATAAGCGCCCTGCGGTTTATGATTTTATACTATGTATATAGAACGTGAGATGCAAGCGTTTCTGCTAGATTGATACCTATTTATACTTAGACATTATTATAATATCACAATGATATTGCTTGTCAAAGTTGTTCAGATACTCATAAGGAAAAACCCGTTCCGTATTCACGGCGTGGTCTTATGAGATATCATATACCTGTTCAATTGTTTTAAACTATTTTACTCACACCAGTCCCATGACTGACCCAGAGTTTACTTTGTTATTTTCCCTAAACTCTTAGGTGCCTAAATTTGTACGGGCAGTCAAGTAGTCGGGATTTACAGATAAACTTGGAGAGCTTGGAGCAGGAGGCTGCAAGATTCTATAGCTATAGTTATTTCCGCTGTGTTGTAAGTGTTGTACTCTGATAAGTGCTATTGTATATATATAGCTGTTTACTTCAAAGTTATGTTATATATTATATGTTATTCGTTCCGCTGTGAGATTCGTGTTACTCTGATGATTCTGATGTTCTTCTTCTTCTTCTATTCTATTAGTTCTATCTTTTCTTTCTCACCTTCTAAATTCTTTCACTAACGTCTCGGAATTTCCGACTCTCGAGGAGTCGGAAATTTCCAGCCGTTACACTTTCATAACTCTCTTTCAAATCTTTTCTATTCGATAATTCTTTCCTTCGAATAACTATATTTGATAATCTCTCTTCAATTTATTCTATTCACTTAACTCTTTTGATTTAACTCTAACTCTATTCACTTAACTCCCATCGAATAAACCATATACGATAACTCTTTTAATTCTATTTGAATAAACAATATATTCGATTAACTCCTTTTACTCTATTCGAATAAACTATATTCGATTCACTCCTTTATTCTATTTGAATAAACTATATTCGATTAACTCCTCTTCTTTCTATTCAAATCACTAATATTCGATAACTCCATCTGAATAACTCTAGTTCGATTTACTCTAACTGATTAACTCTAACTAGTTTAACTCTAACTGGTTTAACTCTAACTGGTTAACTCAAATTCGAATAACAAATATTCGATCAACTCTATTCAACTAACTCGACTCGACTAACCCCTTTCGAATAACTAATTTGATTTACTAACTTTCGAATACCATATTCGATTTAACTCCTTTCGAATAACTAATTCGTTTAACTCCTTTATTCGCTTTATAAAGATTTCCTTTTTAACAACATTTATTCATTTTAAAGATTTACTTTTAGTAACGGTTCTCCACTTTAAAAATGATTCCTTCTTATAACAGTTTCCTTTTTATAACGTTTTCCCTTTTTCTAAATATCTCATATTTATGAATATTCCAATTTATAAATATTTCTTATTTATAAATATTCCATTTATAAATATTTTATATTTCAAATACCACTTCGAAAATATTCTCTTATTAACATTTCGGTATGTTATGGTATTCAACATATCAAATCACGATGATCAGTATCGTCCAAACACATATAATCGACAACAGATTATATATCACATCATATATTACAATATATGAAAAACAGTAAGATAAATGTTGAGGAATCCAGTTGGATTCCTCCAACCTCTCTCCCTGCGTACACAGATGTTATACAATATAAAATCAACATCACTTTCAATTCCATATGATATATTCTGTTAAACAGAATCAATATAGAAATTCAACTAACTGACTAGCAGTTCAATCAAATAGTCAACGCATAATCAATCAGCCAATATTTAACAGTTCTAAAAATACAACATGAAATTATAAACTATTCAGAGTTAGTGAGATTTACTCACTTTGGACGATCATCGTTAATAACGATAACCATCGCTTGATTCAGACGGACAATTTATTTTACGATAAATTGTAACAAGCTTCGATGGATTTCCAGTCAGTCTCATGGTGTTGCTCCCATCCATACGATCCCGACGGATCTTATTTCGTCAAATTCTGATAAGGAACGAGCAAGATATGTTCATTCAAGTAAATACACTATTCAAGTTTTAAATTAAACTAAACCTTTATTTAAAAATGGGCCTTCCTCTTATGTTTTAACCTTTGGCCCATCCACCTTCGTACTAGCCCAAACCGAACCCTTCTTCCCCCAAATATTTCTGCCATGACCTCCTATAACAAACCGAAGCCATTTCCCTTCGTTTAATCACCTCGTCCTCTCCCATTTCTTCACCATTCACCAAACAAAAATCACCATTACACTCTCCTTCACGTTCTCTTTCACCTCATCCCCAATTTGAAGAACTCGCACCCCTCACAGAACTTGCGACGTCGAGATGCTCAGGGACGACGGTCGACAGTTTTATTGTCAGAATCCCCTCCAACTCATCGCATTGATGCTAAATCACCTGGCTAACTCCTATCTTATATCAAAACTCCAAACAAATACCCAAGTCTCACAAAACCGCAAGCCCTAGTCGTTGTGGTTACAGCTCGATCATCATAGAACACCACCGAACCCACTGAAATTGGTACAGAGGTGAAAGAAATCTCTTAAGGAACAGAAATATACAGGGTTTGGGATTTATATGATTTTATCCAATTTGATTTGCATTTTTGAAGGTGAAAGTATTTCACTGTAAGAAGAAATGTGTCAGCGGAAATTTCTGTTGACTAGAGGAAGTGAAAATTAGGTTTTAGAAAAACTAACGGGTATTTATAGAGGATTTAAATATTTGTATATTTATTATTATATTCGTTTTTAACTAAACGCTATCTGCAATCGTCCTCTAAAATTCCTGTGACCACATACGATACCCAAAAATCACGAAACTAGACACGTAGCTAGAGTTCGACATTACGGTCCCAACGAATCTGGTTTCGTTGAATTCCGACTTCGTATGCTCACACAACATATTTTTAACCATCAAAATACTGACTGTTTTTCACTCTAAAAATCCGTACGACCACACAGCGACTCTAAAAATCACGAAACTTGACATCTAACAATAATTTGGTATTGAGGATCCAACAAAACTAGTTTCATCGAATTCCGACTTCGTTTGCAAAACCGACTATTTTTAAAGCTTTGGATGACCCATTTAAATATATTAATATATTTAAATACATAAATATATTTAAATATAACTAAATATAAATAAATTTATATTATCGTCTATATGCACAGTGGAATACCATACAGCTCTAGAATATTCCTATATGAAATTTCTAACTCGATATTCACTTCTGGGTAAACCCGATATTCGATTTATATTGAAATTCCTTTTTAAAATATAAATAATTCCTTTATAAATTATAAAGGAATTCCACAGCGACTTTTTCTAAAATTTGATTTGACATAAATAAAAATCTATATGACGAAATCCCGATTTTTCTCTTCCACTAGAAAGATATACTCCACAAGCTCCACACGTTTCTTGTTCCACAGAAATCCGGCTTAAAACGAATCCTGTACATTCAGTTGAAGTTCGAATCGCCAATTTACGAACTGCAACGCCATTTCGAGCGCGATTTTAATTATATTATAACTCTACGTTCAAACTGTCGTTTATATAATATATTCATTATTCAAATTCAATTCCAAGTTGAATTAAATATCACGGATGATCCGGTTCACACCATATCGTCATTTCAGCCAATTCTGATTATTTCAGAATTAAATATATTATTTAATTTATTATTTTAATTAAATATTCACCATTATTTAATTCCACGACCATTTAATTCACTATTTATATAATTAAATAAATTAATTATAATACCTCTGCCAATGCGGGTCATTACATTAAAGATTTAACTATCGCTGGGTGCAAAACTGGTGATACTCGTTCCCGAACATCTCCCAAATTTGATAATTTAAATTATCATTTCCCATTTCAATATAATTAAAGATTCATTAAAACCCACTTAGTTTTAATCTTCCCAAAAATTAGTATAAATGATTATTTAACTTTGTAAACACTAACATGTCGCATCGACAATCTACACCGTACTATTGATTTTTGTTGATATATAACCTCTAAGCTCGTACGTCTCAGAGAAGGGTGTTAAGCAAGAGAATGAATTCTCTGCCACCAAATAGATATATATCTAGCAAAGATCAACCATACAGTTCGAAATATAATGACAGACATGTAATCCTGCCTTTAACTGGGTTAAAGAACTAATGTCATTTAAAACACAGTTCACGATAAACCCAAATCACATTCCATTTTATGGAATCTTCACGGAAAAACAAATCAACATATAATCGATATCAATTTCTGTATCCAACTAATAATATAAATGGAATAACGGCAAAGCCTTTTAAATTCCATATGTATTAATAGTCTTCCTCCACGGAAGTTCACTTCGATTATTATCAATTGAATTCCATTCAATTCCAATTTAATATATTAAATTGGAAAACTTTACTTTGGAAAATTCCCTTAAAATCTTAATAAAAAGATTTATAAATTCCAAATCACATTTCGATGTAAATTGGGTTAAAGAACGAATTTCGTTAAAAACACAGTTCACAACAAACCCAATTCACATTCCATTTTCAATTCCAATTAAATATCAATTAATTTGTAATTCTTCTTTGAATCTTAATTAAAGGATTTATTCTTTTCACACGGGGTTTAAGAACAATGTTATTGAAGACACCATTCCATCAGTTTATAACCGTAAATTAGTAAGAGAACAATTCCCTGAGTATTAATCCCGCAGGCTGAAACCAACATCAGATCAATACCCAGGAAACCATTCAACTTAGCTAATCTCTAATTAGTTTCTAATTTTCTTAACTCCATTGGGTTTAAGAACAACATTTTTAAATATACCATTGACGACAAACCCAAAATTCAATTCAATTCAATTCCAATTAAATATTAATTAATTGGTAAACTTCATTAAATCTTAATAAAGATTTAATCTTTTCTCAACTGGGCTTAAGAACAGTGTTACTGAAGACACCGTTCATGACAAACCCAAAATCCCATTGATATTAAATACAAGGCTTTAAATAGAAAATATATCGGCTTATATTCAATATCAAATTCTGAAATCAACAAATATCGTATTGGAATAACGATATATATATATATCTTCCAAATTCCTCTACAATATCCGTATAATCAATGAATCCAATATCGAAATATTACGAAGATACTTTCGATTCAAATCCATTCCAATTCTTATATTGGAAATTTCTGCTTATATTAAAACCATTCACAAATCCAATTTATTTATTAAAAATTATTGGATTTCAAAACTAGTTCATAACTAGTTCATTTCAATAAAATTATATTTTTATCTTTTCAAATATGGATTTTTTCATCGCAATTCTTTCCAAATCATTTATTATGATTTTGCACAAATTATTGATATTTTAATAATTTTATCAAGGCCCGTACAGTTGATTTCCATAAACGGCCATCAAACTGCACTTACAACGACCTTTTCCAAATTTGATTTTGACATAATTCCAAATCCAACCATTAGATTTCAAATCTCTTGTATTCATTTGAAATCTCTTTCCGATATGAACCCAACGGTTCTGGTTTTAGGAGAATCCGACGGTCGGATCTCCCGTAATGTCCGTACAAAGTCAATGGTCAAAATTCACTAACTGCCACGGTGCGGCGCGTTCTATTCAGGCTATTATATATATATAATATATATATTATACATATTTCGTCGATTTCCGTTTAAAACGTATTTTATAAATCACTTTAAATTCATTTTCATAACGATTTCAACATCATATTCAATTTCAAATCAAAATTGAATATTCCATATGATCGATATATAAATGATAGTATTTTTAAAACATTAGATTTTGAAATCACTTCCTTTTCGATATTCATTATAAAATGAACAAAATCGATATAAATATCGTTCACGTCAAAATGGCGTTAATCTAATCAACACGGCTTTATATATTTAAATATTTTTGTGTCCATCCCTAATCGGACATCAAAATTAGATTTTGATCTTTTACTAAATTTTTACTTAAAATATTCATTATTTTAAAATATTTGTTATTTTAAAATTTTCATTCTTTCTGAACTGGAATCAAACACAGTCAATTGCCATATAATGTTATTTATATGGATTTCATACAACACATGTATAGAACAACAATGATAAACAATCAACCATCATCCAGAGTGCATTCTACACTACATAAGCACTAAATATAAATATTCAATGCTTACACAGCTTGTCAACCAATCGATTGGCATACAACTAAACACTGAGATTAGTGTATGTCTAGTATCATCCCAATACCCGTGTAGGGTTTTCAAATTGCAATCACTGATTATTATTTGTGCAGTTGGGCGATGTGTAAAATATACCATCCCAATCAATATCAGTCAAATGGGTGTACATAAACAAATCATACGATTTTTAAATGAATATTTATTTTATTTTAGTAAATATTTTATTTCATTCATTTATACAATAAAAAAATATTTTTATTGTTCTAATACTTTATTATACACATGAATATTTTATATTCCATTCCATTCCACATCACAATCACAATTAATTTCCATAACACAATCAAATCAAACAAGTCGTCCATGGTCTGTGGACGAGGGGTGTCGAGTGCTACTAAGCACCGTCTGCATCCTAGTATATATTTTAACTAGAAAATAAAATTAAAGTGAGAAGTTCTCACCTAGAAGCTAAACCAAACGTCGCGACTCTTCATATGCAGAAAATCTTCGTCGTGTTTCCAATGAGGTCTGTTTCACACGGCATATGTTAAAAATCACATTTTTAAACGATGGTCTTGATAAATAAAATTCACATTTTTATTTTAGAGTTATATGGATAAAAATCATATTTTTACTTCTCTACTTCATATATAAAAATCGTGTTTTTATATAATTACTTCTTATATAAAAATCATATTTTTAACACGGTGTTTATATTTCAAAAATCACATTTTTATACCGAGCTCTTCATAATAAACATCATATTTTTATACCGCTCACCTCACAATAAAGATCATATTTTTATATACATAGAATTATAAATTATATAAATAAAAATCAAAGCTTTACATAAATAAAAATCAAATCTTTACATCAAGGAAAATCTAATCTTTACGTCAACAATCGTGTTTTATATTTCTAAATACCATACTTTACATTTTCGAAAATCATAACTCTATATTATCTTGACTAGCATAAGATTCATGTCTTGATTAGCACAAAAATAATGTCTTTAACTTAAATAAAAAAACATGTCTTTAATTTAATAAAATAAAAATAAATCAAAGACTCACTGTTTTTGACCGAGAGGGGGGTGGCGGCATCGCTGTCGAACTACACGGAGGGGGCATGGCTTCCCGTGGAGAGGGATGCGGGGTTAGGCGTAACGGTGGCTAGGGTTTCTTGAAATTACGGGGGTGGGGGGGTCGCGGGTATTGCGTGCAGGCAGAGGAGGGAGGAGGCGAAGTGGAGGTGGCTGTCTCCGGTGCGGCGGTTGGGGCAGGCGGAGGCACCGCGGCGGCTGAGGGCGGTAATGATTTGAAGGGCACGGTTCTCTTTTTTTTCTTTCTGAATCGGGTTTGCTCGATTGATTTGGGGAAGGGGTTGGCAGTGTGTGTGAGGGAGAGAGGACATATATAAATATATATTTTTTATTTATTTTAAATTTCCATAAAGTTTCATTTCCAATCGAACTCCAATTCGAACCCACCTACTGTCGTCCTCAGCTAATTACCCCCATTCCGAACACAATGGAATATGTCCGGTAAGCAAATTCTATCGTTTCGATTAGTTTCAGTTCAAATTTTGAAATATAAATCAATATTCAGTCAATATTGAATTTAACGTACATTTTAATTTATCGAAGCCATGTACTGATTCTAAAAATTCCAGAGAAATAAATCTGGCTATGTTTCGACGATACGGTTCTAACAAAATTAATTTCGTCGAATTTGGAGAACGTTTGGAAAATATTCATTTTTCAGTCTATTAAATTCAAACTGAATAGACCAAACACGTTTAATTTCACCATGCTCACATATTGATTTCAAATATTATGAAAATTTGAATCCAGCAATAATTTGACATTCCGCATTCAACAAAAGTGGTCTCGTCGAAAACAGAGGTCGTTTGCAAAATTGCTATTTTTAAGGACTATATTTCCATAGCGATTATTCTGAATTTTCAACTGGGCATAACTTTTTATTCCCGCTATGAAATTTTAAATTTTCAAATTTTTTGGAAAGATATTTTCAAACAGATTCAAATATTTTTGGTTTCACTAAAATCCGGTTTATTTTGAATCCTGTACATTCATTTGAAGTTTGAAATTGAATTTTCAAACTACCGCGCCATTTCCAATTCGTTCTATAATTAAAATAAATATTTATGTTCTAATTTCGATTTAAATAAATATATACATTCTAATTCTATTCAAAATATATTTCTAGTCATTATTATTTAAAATAATCATTTTAAACATTCAAAATTCATTAAAATAGCGAAAATAAAAATTTTAAATTGGCTCAGATTTTCCGGGTTGTTACAATGTCCCCCACTTAAAATCTTTTCATCCTCGAAAAGGAACGGAGCTGAAAGTTGTTTAACTAATCGACTCAACGTTCATTATTTTCATTATGGCTTAAGTTCCTCAACTTTTCAGTTTCTAAGAACTTTTCAAAATTTTCAAATATTTGGCTAACACCCTAAATTTTCGAAAAATTTCGCCATAACCTCCTTTGTACAGGGAGCATCAGGAAAATCCCCAAACTGCCACACAGGCCCTCTCATCTCAAAAGAAAAAGAAAAGGACAAACGGCTAGCCAATCGGCTCATAAAATCATCCAAACCCAATAAATTAGTAAACATGTACCTATTTGTCGTGGATACAATTTTATTCCTCTTCTTTAGCCTCCTTGCAATGACCTGTTCACACACACACACACACACACACACACATATATATATATATATATATATATATATATATATATATATATGTACATGCATGCAATCTCAAACAATTTTCAAGTCAGTTCAATATTTTGATTCGATTTGGCTAATGGTTCAAAATTTTAATTAATCAAACCAATAATCATACAACACAACCAGCAATCAATTGTTGATAAATTTTCAAATTCATAACTTTAGTATCTATATACAGAAAATCATGTTTTTGGTGCCAAATCACAACAATACCCCTATCTAGTTTGGTTGTCACACCAGTCAACTGGAAATATATAGATATCCCACTTTCAAAACTCGAATATAGATATTGATGATAATGCATTAATCACCAGGATCGTCTCTGGGCGACTAGAGTGTGATTCTATATCTATCCAGTATATTAAAACTTCGAACATACATTTGCAAGGCTTATATGAAAAATCTTTATATACTCGATTGTCCAAATTCAATACAAAATAAATACTAAAATACATTAAATAAGGTTTAAATTTTCAAAACCATATTTGTTTTAAATTTTATTTTAAAAATAATACTGTTTCGACTCATTCTAGGATACAAATGATCCAATCTCTAACGAGTCATTCTCATTGGATATTACTAATCCAATCTCGGAAGAATTCTTTCTTTTGGTTCTAATGTGCCTTGTTCTTGAGCTTTGTAAACCAAAGCTCTGATACCAAACTGACACGACCCAAACTTCCCCGTAAAGGAAAACCCGAATTGAGTTGAGAACACGACAAATCAGAACACAAACAGAAGAACATTTCATTGCTTATTACAACAATTTACATCAGAGTACAAGAATACACAGAGTATGAAAAAACAATATACATTTGATAAATAACCGAGATTTACAAATTACAATGCAGCGGAAAATAATACAAAACACAACTGAAAGAGATAAACAGATACAGAGCTTTCCAGATATCGTTCCAGCTGTAAACCAGGATCCTATGAATATAAATCTGCAAAACCAAAACTACAAGCTGCCCGTATGGAAAATAGGGGCTCCCAGAGTTTAGGTTAAAACAATAAACTCTTGGTCAGTCATGTGACTGGTGTGAGAACTAAAACAGTTATTAAATTTTTTCTTTAAAAATAAAGTAAATCAAGGAACCACGCCGTATAACACGGAAAGGGTTTCCTCCCAAGAATACTAGTGCATAAACAGTTATAAACAGCACAATGCTTTTTGAAAAATGAAGCTATTATAAGACTCAAGTCCCATCACACAATGCAACGCAAGCCGGAGGATAGAGTTTTACCTTATAATAGCCAAACATGCTTGGTACATTTAAAACAAATCATTTGAATACTATTATAATGTAAAGTGTATGAAAACAACTTCGAATATAAATGTATCAATCATAGACGACATAGTGCCCCATCCCACTATATCGCCATACTAAGCTCTACAAATAAAACCGAATGTCACGTATTGGAAATTGGATTTTCGTCATGAGTCTAGGCAAGTGATGTACTCCTAACTGCTTCAAGACACTCTAGAATGTGCCTCGGGACTACACAATCTGGGCAACTCTGGATCCTGCAGTGCCAGTCCACACTTATGTTAGTGGATTAGTTATTCTTGAACACACGTTTCCCGGTCCTATAGGACCTATCCATCGACTCCGTAGAGACCGATATATCCGAGGTGCCTCGCATTCCAATAACCACATAGGTAAAAATATAAAAATATCATGTCTTGCAAAACCCTTATACCGCCCATAGCTAGAAAGAAACGTCATGCACTCACTACGTTCCCTTATCCCGTTTTTGTCTCATACTGAGATGTGAGGCTCGCGAATTAACTCTATACACAAAGCGGCACTATATTAAAGCTATGCTTTGATCATCAACCAAAAGACTCTGCTTTTCAGTAGAAGCCTTGATCATTTGCATCTAAGCATGCGACACAGGCAATTCACGCCGTGCAACTGATGTCTATCGATATATAACCTCTAAGCTCGTACGTCTCAGAGAAGGGCGTTAAGCAAGAGAATAAATTCTCCGCCGCCAAATAGATATATAATTAATAGGGATCAATCAAAACAGAATAAAATACAATGTCAGACGCACATCCATTTACAAGTTTGTTCTGGGTCTGAACGAAACCGAAGGCACCTTATTCCTTGTTCAGTGTCCAATACAGGAGAGAGGTCCTCGCATACCCGGTCGATCTCCAAGTACGTCTAGATGGTCACCACTTATTACCTTGTCTTGGGTGTACAACCCAATCAAAACATCAGTAATCATCCAAACGATGTGAAGACCTCCGATCTTCAACCACCGTCTTCATCGTCGACTTATCGTCGAATCAGTTATTCAGAATGGGTATAAACTCGGCCTTTCCAAATAACTCAGGTATATAATAAACGAGTGTTATAAAAACACAACATACGCCTCATTCCAATTCTAAATATTCTTTTATTTAAATATTCATATCCTTTGGGAAAGGTTCCCATTAATTTTGTTAAAGATAAATTCTTTAAATTTATTCTTTAATCTTCCTTTGGATATCAATTCAAACCATGTTACGGTTTTCCAAACTAGTCGGGATTAGCGCACCTTACCGAAGTAATCATTTTTTTAATCTCCTAATCCCAACCTATTCATCCCATGGAACAAAACTGGTAATACTCCATATCTAACACCACGGTGTTATTGGTAAATTTAATTACCATTCCATGTTCAAATCTAATTAAAGATTTAAGTATCGCTAGGAGCAAAACTAGTGATACTCCGTTCTCGATCAACTCCCAAATTTGATAATTTAAATTATTAATTCCCATTTAAATCTAATTAAAGATTCATTAAAACCCAACTTAGTTTTAATCTTCCGAAAAATCAATATTAATGATTATTTAACTTTGGAAACACTAACATGTCGCATCAACAATCTACACCGTACAATTGATTTCTGCCGATATATAACCTCTAAGCTCGTACGTCTCAGAAAAGGGTGTTAAGCAAGAGAATGAATTCTCCCCACTAAACAGATATATATTTAGCAGAGATCAACCATACAGTTCGAAATACAATAACAGACATGTAATCCTGCCTTTAACTGGGTTAAAGAACTAATGTCATTTAAAACACAATTCACGATAAACCCAAATCACATTCCATTTTATGGAATCTTCACGGAAAAACAAATTAATATATAATCAATATCAATTTCTGTATCTCACTAATAATATAAATGGAATAACGGCAAAGCCTTTTGAATTCCATATGTATTAACAGTCTTCCTCCACAGAAGTTCACTTCGATTATTATCAATCAAATTCCATTCAATTCAAATTTAATATATTAAATTGGAAAACTTTACTTTGGAAAATTACCGTTAAATCTTAATAAAAAGATTTATAAATTCCAAATCACATTTCACTGTAAATCGGGTTAAAGAACGAATGTCGTTAAAAACACAGTTCATAACAAACTCAATTTACATTCCATTTTCAATTCCAATTAAATGTCAATTAATTGGTAATTCTTCTTTAAATCTTAATTAAAAGATTTATTCTTTTCACACGGGGTTTAAGAACAGTGTTACGGAAGACACCATTCCATCAGTCTCTAACTGTAAATTAGTAAGAGAACAATTCCCTAAGTATTAATCCCGAAGGCCGAAACCATCATCAGATCAATACCCAGGAAACCATTCAACTTAGCTAATCTCCAGTTAGTTTTTATTTTCTTAACTCCATTGGGTTTAGGAACAACATTTTTAAATATATCATTCACGACAAACCCAAAATTCAATTCAATTCAATTCCAATTAAATATTAATTAATTGGTAAACTTCATTAAATCTTAATAAAAGATTTAATCTTTTCTCAACTGGGCTTAAGAACAGTGTTACTGAAGACACCGTTCACGACAAACCTAAAATCCCATTTGATATTAAATACAAGGCTCTGAATTGAAAATATATCGGCTTATATTCAATATCAAATTCTGAAACCAACAAATATCATATTGAAATAACGATATATATATATATATTTCTCCAAATTCCTCGACAATATCCGTATAATCACCGAACTCAATATCGAAATATTCCGAAGATACTTTCGATTCAAATCAATTCCAATTCTTATATTGGAATTTCTGGTTATATTAAAACCATTCACAAATCCAATTTATTTATTTAAAAGTTATTGGATTTCAAATCTAGTTCATAACTAGTTCATTTCGATAAAAATATATTTTTATCTTTTCAAATATGGAATTTTTCATCCCAATTCTTTCCAAATCATTTATTATGATTTTACACAAATTATTGATATTTTTAATAATTTAATCAAGGCCCGTACGGTCGATTTCCATAAACGGCCATCGAACTGCGCTTACAATGACCTTTTCCAAATTTGATTTGGACGTAATTCCAAATCCAACCATTAGATTTCAAATCTCTTGTATTCATTGGAAAGCTCTTTCCGATATGAACCCAACGGCTCTGGGTTTGGGAGAATCCAACGGTCGGATCTCCCGTAATATCCGCTTGAAGTCAATGGTCAAAGTTCGTGAACTACCGCGGCGCGTTCTATTCAGGCCATTATGTATAATATATATATATATATATATATTATATGTTTCATCGATTTCCATTTAAAACGTATTTTATAAATCATTTTAAATTCGTTTTCAAAACGATTTCAACTTCATATTCAATTTCAAATCAAAAATGAATATTCCATATCATCGATATATAAATGATAGTATTTTCAAAATATTAGATTTTGAAATTGCTTCCTTTTTTATATTCATTACAAAAATGAATAAAATTGATATAAATATCGTTCACGTCAAAATGGCGTTATTCTAATCAATATGGCTTTATATATTTATATATTTTCGTGTCCATCCCAAATCGGACATCAAAATCAGATTTTGATCTTTTACTGAATATTATTTTAAAATTTTCTATATTTTAAAATATTTGTTATTTTAAATATTCATTCTTTCTGAACTGGAATCAGACATGGTCAATTACCATATAATGTTATTCATATGGATTTCATACAACACATATATAGAACAACAATGATAAACAATCAAACATCATCCAGAGTGCATTCTACACTGCATAAGCATTAAATATTTAGCTTACACAGCTTGTCAACCAATCGATTGACATACAACTAAACATTGGGATTAGTGTATGTCCAATATCATCCCAATACCTGTGTGGGGTATTCAAACATTAAACACTGATTATTATTTGTGCAGTTAGGCGATGTGTAAAATATATCGTTCCAATCAATATCAGTCAAATGGGCGTACATTAACAAATCGTCCGATTTGTAAATGAATATTTATTTTATTTTATTTCAGTAAATATTTTATTTCATTTATTTATACAATATTTTTTTTATTGTTCTAACACTTTATTTAACAGATGAATATTTTATATTCCATTCCATTCCACATCATAATCACAATCAATTTCCACAACACAATCAAATCAAACAAGTCGTCCATGGTCTGTGGACGATGGGTGTCGGGTGTTGCTAAGCACCGTCTACATCCTAGTATATGTTTTAACTAGAAAATAAAATTAAAGTGAGAAGTTCTCACCTAGAAGCTAAACCAAACGCCTCGACTCTTCATATGCAGAAAATCTTCGTCGCGTTTCCAACGAGGTCTGTTTCACGCGGCATATGTTAAAAATCACATTTTTAAACGACGATCTTAATAAATAAAAATCACATTTTTATTTCAGAGTTATATGGATAAAAATCATATTTTTACTTTGCTACTTCCTATATAAAAATTGTATTTTTATATAATTACTTCTTATATAAAATCATATTTTTAACACGGTGTTTATATTTTAAAAATCACATTTTTATACCGATCTCTTCATAATAAAGATCATATTTTTAAACCGCTCACCTCACAATAAAGATCATATTTTTATATAAGTAGAATCATAACTTTATATAAATTAAAAATCAATGCGTTATATAAATAAAAATCAAATCCTTACATTAAGGAAAATCTAATCTTTACGTTAATAATCGTATTTTATATTTCTAAAAATATACTTTACATTTTCAAAAATCATAACTTTATATTATGAAAAATTATAACTTGATTAGCATAAGAATCATGTCTTGATTAGCATAAACATAATTTCTTTAACTTAAATAAAAAACTTGTCTTAAACTTAATAAAATAAAAATAAAAAGAAATCAGAGACTCACTGTTTTTGACCGAGAGGGGGGGTGGCGGCATCGATATCGAACTGCACGGAGGGGGCGCGACTTCCAGTGGAAAGGTAGGCGGGGTCAGGTGTCACGGTGGCTAGGGTTTCTCGAAATTGGGGGGAGGTCGCGGGTCTTGCGAGCAGGCGGAGGAGGGAGTAGTCGAAGGGGAGGTAGCTGTCTCCGGTGCAGTGGTTGGGGCAGGCGGAGGCACCGCGACGGCTGAGGGCGGCAACAATTGGAAGGGCGCGGTTCTCTTTTTTTTATTTCTTTCGGAATCGGGTTTGCTCGATTAATTTGGGGAAGGGGTTGACCGTGTGTGTGAGGGAGAGAGGATATATATATATATATAAATATATATTTTATTTATTGTAAATTTCCATAAAGTTGCTTTTCCAATCGAACTCCAATTCGAACCCACCAACTGTCGTCCCTAGCTAATTACCCCTATTCCGAACACAATGGAATATTTCCAGTAAGTCAATTCTATCATTTCGATCAGTTTCCGTTCAAATTTAAAATATAAATCAATATTTCAGTCTATGTTGAATTAAACATACATTTTAATTAACCAGAGCCACGTACTGACATTAAAAATTCCAGAAAAATAAATATGGCTATGTTTTGACGATATGGTCCTAACAAAACTAATTTCGTCGAATTTGGAGACTGTTTGAAAAACAGTCATTTTTCATTTGATTAAATTCAAACTGAATAGAACAAACATGTTTAATTTCACCGCGCTCACATATTGATTCCAAAAATTATGAAAATTGGAATCCAGCAATAATTAGACATTCCGGATTCAAAAAAAGTGATCTCATCGAAAATGGAGGTTGTTTGCAAAATCGCTATTTTTAAGGTCTATATTTCCATAGCGACTATTCTGAATTTTCAACTGGGCATATCTTTTTATTCCCGCTATGAAATTCCAATTTTTCAGATTCGTTGGATAGATAGTTTCAAATAGATTCAATATATTTCTGGTTTCACTAAAATTCGGTTTATTTTGAATCCTGTACATTCATTTGAGATTTGAAATCGAATTTTCAAACTACTGCGCCATTTCCTATTCCTTTTATAATTAAAATAAATATTTATATTCTAATTTCGATTTAAATAAATATATACATTTTAATTCTATCCAAAATAAATTTCTAGTTGTTATTATCTAAAGTAATCATTTTAAATATTCAAAGTTCATTAAAATTGCCAAAGTAAAAATTTTATGTTGGCTCTGATTTTCCGGGTTGTTACAGTTATGTTCAGTTCTTATTGAAATTAATTTATTTAAACTATGATTAATCCTGACTCAAGTGTTTTATGTTATTGCATGGAATGCTCGGGTCAGACCTGAGCAGTACAGAATTTTAAAGATCACGGCTTATGATTCTAAGATTGGTGAAGCTGGGAATCTGAAGAAGACGCACTCTGAAGATTTTAAACATTAATATTTTCTTGTATTACAACTGTATTTTATATTCCAAAATGTAGAAAGATTTGTATCAAAATTTTGATTTATAAATAAAGTTTATTTCAATGTTCAATACTGTGTTATTTATTTATTCTGTGTTGATTATGTTTTTTTTAACTCTGTAAGCTAAATACGCTCTGTCGATTTGGACGTTTTAACTTATTATCAATTTGAATCATTCAAAAAGGCGATACATTACAGAAATCATTTCAAAATATTTTATAATAACTTTTCTCAACTTAAACCAAATTAAGGTTTATCCCACTAGTTGGGATTAGTAAGCCTTACCGAAATAATCATTTATTTTATTATCCCAATCCCAACCTATTCATCTTATGGCCAAAACTGGTAGTACTCCATATCTAACACCCAATGTGTTATCGATAAAATTAATTACCATTTCACATTTCAAATCTAATTAAAGGTTTAACTATTGCATGGAATAAAAATGGTGGTACTCCATTCTCGATTGTTTCTTGAATTCAATAAATTTATTTACCTCATTCACATTCTAATTTAGTTAAAGATTCATTAAAACATCAACTTGGTTTAATCTCAAAAATCATTACTTAACGATTATTCAACTTTAAGAAATTAATCTTCTTTAACTGGGTCAAAGAACCAATGTTATTAAAAACACAAATCATAATAAACCCAAATCAGCTTCCATTAAATATGGAATCTTCGCGGAGAATGGATCAATATATAATTGATATAAATTTATGTATCAGACTAATAATATAAATGGAAAAACGGCAAAGCCTTTTAAATTCTATGTATAGTAACGGTTTTCCTTCACAGAAGCTCATCTCGATTATTACCAAATCGAATTCCATTCAATTCCAATTTAATAATAAATTGGAAAATTTACTTTGGAAAATTTACATTAAATATTAATGAAAAGATTTATAAATTCCAAATCATATCTTCACTGTTAATTGGGTTAAAGAACTAATGTTATTTAAAACATCGCTCATGATAAACCTAAAATTAACGGTATCTGTATCTTCCAAATTCCTCAAAAATATCTGTATAATCACAGAATCCAATATCGAAATATTCCGAAGATTATCTCCATTCAGATCCATTCCAGTTCGTACGTTGGAAAATTCTGATTAGATTAAAACCATTTTCCTTTTCAGTTCTTTACTTAAGTTGATAAACAACTTATTCAGATAAAAATGTATTTTATCTTTACAAACTTGAAATATTTCATCCAAATACATTTCAAATCACTTAATATGATTTTACATAACTTTTCCTTATTTTTAATCATTTAAAAATAGGCCCTTGTAGTTAAATTACGTTTCAGGTCATTTAGCTGCACTAGCACTGTTTTTATTCAAATTTGAATTAAACACTTCTCAAAATCCAACTATTAGATTTCAAATCTCTTATTACCATTCGAAAGCTCTTTACGATACGAACCGAACGATTCCAGTTTTAGGAGAATCTGACGGTCGGTTCTCCCATTCTATCCATTCAAAGTAATGGTCAAAATTCGTGAATGGTCGCTGCACGAAACGTTCAGTTTAGGCCATTTAAATATATATAATATATTTCATTGGTTTCCATTTAAATCATATTTTATAAAATATTTATAAATTCGTTTTAATAACGATTCCGACTTCCATTTCAATTTTAAATCAAAATTGAATATTCCGTTTCAATATAATATTAAAATGATAATATTTGCAAAATATCTGATTTTGAAATCAACCCTTTTAGATATTCATTATAAAATGAATAAAATCAACAGAAAATTCCGTTTGAGCTAAAATGGCGTATATCTACTTTACTCGACTTCATAATCATTTCAGTTTTGAACATTTCAATATTTTAGTGTCCATCAAAATCATATTTGATTCTTCATTGAATATTATTTTGAAATATTCGTTATTTCTGAATTGGAATAAGACTCAATCAATTACCAGGTAGTTTTATTTATATGGATTCCATACATAGCATGTATTCAAAGATATTGATAAACAACTATTAAACTTACAACTATACAAGCATTAAATAATTAAATAACGCTTATAACAGTCTGTCAATTAATCGGTTGACATACAATTAAGTCCAAGGGGGATGTGAATTAATTGTCATCCCCAGATCCGTGTGGGGTTTTCAATCATCAACAAATAATTGGGTGATGTGTAAAATTATCGTCCCAATACCCGCGGGGTTTACATCACAATCCATGTGAATTTATATAATATTTTTAACAACGCATATTTTTACAGTTTAACAATGATAACATTAAAACTGTAAATAACCATCAATCACCAAACAAATATTGCAGTCGCAGACAATCAATATATATTCAATCACAGATATAATAACTGTAAAAATAATTTAAGTAAGAGAGTTCTCACTTTGGTTTCCACTCCATCAGCCTTTAATTGACGATTTTATTTTTAAACTAAATTAAACGAACGTTTAATTTAGTTAAAAATTCAATTGCTCCATTTCACTTCTGTTCAGTTTCATGTTGTAGAGTTCGTCGTCACGATTCCAACGCAAGTTGTTTCACAGAATTCTGATTCCGTTATAAAAATTTATGAACATTCGAATATATAATTACATTAATTAATTATATTAATAATTAAACTAATTTAAGGTTTTAATTAACCTTCCTCCTTCGATTTTATCTGGAAACGAAATAACACATCGTTCAAAACCTTTGCACCACTGTCGGCGTTGACATCCATCACCGGACCAGGATCTGAAGGCGCCGTCGTGACCCCCAAACATTCCTCCACCCACGCCCTTGCCAGCTCGAGGCACCATCGTGACTAGAAAAAAATTTCGAACGGAGGTCCTTTATAGTTGGAAATCGAACAATTTAGGACATTAAAACTGATCTCATCCATTGGTTTGGTAGAGCTCTACAACATTGCAGTTGAATGATCCTTGAATCTTTGTATGGATTTGGTGTAAATTAGAGGGGAAAATTCAAAGAAATTGGCCATACATTTTCTCCTGGTGGCGGCGCTATGTTTAGAAGGAATTAGGATTTCTAGAAATTGTAGGGTATGTATACACAATTATATTAATATTTAATTCATTTATTTTCAAATTTTGAAGTTTAACGTTCCGAGCTCCAAATCAAACCCAACGACTATCGTTCCTAACCAAATACCCCCATTCCAGACAAAATGGACTATGTTTCGTAAGCAATTTGACTGTTTTGACCAGATTTTATCGAAATTAAAATATAAATTAATATACTGTTCAATATTAAATTCCAACGTACATTTTAATTTATTGGGGCGACATACTAACTCCAAAAATTATGAAATTTGAAATCTAGCTATGTTTTCAAATACGGTTGTAACAAAATTAATTTCATCGAATTTGAAGACCGTTTGAAAAATGGCCTTATAACTAGCTTATTAAATTCATCCGAATTTAAAAAACACGTTTAAATTTACTACGCTCACAAACTAATTCCAAATGACTTGAAATTTTAAACCTGACAATAATTTGACGTTCTGAATCCAACAAAATTAATTTCGTCTAAAACGGGGACCGTTTGAAAAATGGCTATTTTTAAGGGCTATATATAATATTAATATATATATATGTATATATGAATTCCATAGCGAATATTCTAAATTTTAATTTAGACATAACTTACAATTTATAAAACGAATTTCTTACATACGTTAGAAAGATATAATTAAACAGATTCTAACTTTCTCGTTTTACCGAAATCCGATTTATATTGAATTCTGTATAATTAATTAAAGTTCAGAACCTTTTTTAAACTACCGTGCCATTTCGAGTTCATTTTAATCAAATTTTAAATTTTTACGTTCAAACATCAATTAAAATAAAATTTAAATCGTTGATTCTCAAAATAAATCATTAAATATATTTAATTCCTCTTAAAATCAATTAAAAATAAATTTTAAATTGGTTCCAAAAATGCGGGTTGTTACAATCTCCCCCACTTAAAACTTTTTCGTCCTCGAAAAAGAACGGAGCTGGAAGTTGTTTAACTAACCCTCAACTTTCATTCTGGCTTCATCTCTTCAACTTTTCAATTTCTAAGAACTTTTAAATTTCCCTAAAATTTGGCTAACACCCTAAATTTCTGAAAAATTTCTCCATAACCTCTTTTGTTTGGGATGGTCTGGAAAAATTTATTGGGCCATATTAGGCACCTAATAAATCAATATATCGCATACAAAACAAATGTGCACGCCCATAATAATTTATAAGCCCTGCTTTCCCCCTCAAACCTATGTCCGGTAACTAAAACAAGAGAGACGTGGCGTGTTTGTATTTTTGTCATCTCCATACCTGTGTAGGGTTTATTATTAAATCTTGCGATTTTCCTTTATAAGTTGTTAAGTCCATAACCAATCTTCGGTTCAACCTGTAAATCAGTCCTCTCCATACAAGCATCTCGTTCGTATGGTAATCCAAACCTCGTCATATAAGCGCCAAATGCTTATATGGAATATGATGTTCTATGTTATCTTCAGTAGTATGTTATGCGGTGTGATCCATAATTTATTTGTTACTGTCGTATGGGGTATGTTTTAATTTCACATAGAACAACCATTACAGCGTATCCAAATCACTCACAGCAGTTATATAATAAATAAAATTGCGCAACCAACTCATTAAGGTGCACCTGTTTGTCAGGCATGCAATTTATTTCTCTACTCAACAATAAATCCATGACCTGCTCAATATACATATATATAAATCCAATTCAAACTAAAATCTCAATTCAGTTTGGCATTATATTTGGTTTAGCTTTATTTTTCAGTCCTTTATTGGTTTTATCATTTCAATATTTGTATTAGTTCAACTAATAATCATACAACACAACTAGCAATCAATTAGTTGATTAGATTTTCAAATATATATAACTTTTATATACTTAAAAATATAAATTCAAAGCCAAATCCTAAACAATCAACTCTAACTAAGTTTTGGTCCTCACACCAGTCAATTGGAAATATATAGACATCCCACTGTCGAAACTCAAACATAAATACCGATAATGTCATTATCATCATTAGAATCATCTCCGGGTGACTAGATGTGATTCTATATCTAACCAGTATATTTAAGACTTCGCATATATTCTAGATAGGAATTCTTCTTATACTCAATAGTCCAAATTCAAAATTAAATACTCAAATATGAATAATAAGATATAAATTTTAAAACTAAATTCGTTTTTAATAAATAACACTTTTCAAACTCATTCCAGGGTATTGCTAACCCTATCTCTGACGAGTCATTCTTATAGGATATTACTAATCCTATCTCTAATGAATTCCTTCGTTCTGTTCTAACGTGCCTTATTCTCGAGCTTTGTAAACCAAAACTGTGATACCACCTGTAGCGACCCCGAACTTCCCAGCAGGCCTAAACTGAACAAGAAGGCGGACTACTTTGAGAATACAAATCATTAGAACACGAACATGAGAACATTTCATTGTTATTACAACAATTTACATCAGAATACAAGACATTAGAGTACAAATGAATAAAATACAGCGAAAAATATCAAAGCTTTAAATTGCATTTAAATACATATACATAACAAGCAGCGGAAAACATCAACTACCGCAACTAAAAGAGATACACGGATACATAGAATTCCGAATATAGCTCCAGCTGTAATCCAGGATCCTGTGAAGAGGAATATCTGTGAAAACCAAAACTACTAACTGACCGTGTGGAAAATATGGGCACCCATAGTTTAGGTAGAAATAATAAACTCTGAGTCAGTCATGGGATTGGTGTGAGAACTAAAATAGGTATTAACTTTATTATAAAAGTTGGAAAATCATAGGACCACGCTGTATGACACGGAATAGGTTTACTCCCACGAATGTTGGTGCATAAGATAAAATAAAACAATCACCAGGCTTTTTTTTGGAAAATGAACCTATTATAAGACTCAGATCCCATCACACAATGCACGCAAGTCGGAGGATAGAGTTTTACCTTATAATAGCCAAACATGCTTAATACGTTTTAAAACAAATCGTTTTGATATTACTATAAGTGCATAGTGTCAAAAACAACGTCAAATATAAATGTATCAATCATAGATGACATAGATACCATATATTATGTCTCCATACATAGGTTTAAAACTAAAACTGAAAAGTCGCGTGTTAGAAATTGGATTTCCATCTATGAACCGAGGCAAGAATTCTTCCCCACTGATTTCGAGACACTCTAGCAATTGCCTCAGGATCACACCCTTAGTAACCCTTGGATCTTCAGGGCTAGTCAGTCGTCACTGACTGGCAATACCATAAACAATATGTTAGCCAGTTTTATCAAACCTTCAAAATGGTCAGTAAGTATGACAAATCTGTCGGTTTCCGACCAATCAAGAGACATTGGAGACTCAAATTAAATCCGAGGTACCTTGTTATCCATCAAATAATATCCAACATCCACATAAGTAAATGTCTGGGATCCATAACATGACATCACTTCTAGCTAGAAGCTAACGTATGTCCATTTCCCTTCAATCTCTATCCCATTTTTTGGTTCACACCAGGGTGTGAGGTCCGCGAATTAATGCTACACAAAGCTACGCTACTTAAAGTTGTGCTTTGATCATCAACCACAAGGCTCTGCTTTTCAACAAATTCCTTGATTCGTCCATCTCAGTAAGACACATTGTCAATCCATACCATACTATTGATTTCCACCAATATAGAATCTCTAAGCTCATACATCTCAGAGAAGGGTGTTAAGCAAGAGAATAAATTCTCCACCACCAAACAGATATATATTTAGCAGAGATCAATGAACACAGCATAAAGGAATACAATGTCAGACACACCATCCATTTGTAAGTCCGTTTTGGGTCAGAATGAAACCGGAGGCACCTTATTCCTCGTCCCATATGTCCAACACAAGAGAGAGTCCCTCGCATATCCTATCGATCTCCAAGTACATATGGACGATCACCACTTATTATCTTGTCTTGAGTGTGAATCCCAATCAAGACATCAGTAATCATCCAAACGATGTGAAGATCTCCAGTCCTCAACCATCGATTTCGAATCTTCGAATTTTAGTCATCGTATCAGTTACTCAGAATGGGTTAAACCTGGTCTTTCTGAATAACTCGCGTATCTTTTAATCAAGTGTTATGAAAACACATCATACACCTCCGTCCAATCCAAAATATTCTTTTATTCAAATATTCTTGAAAATCATTTCAAAAGATTTTATAATTTTTTTTCTCAACTTATACCAAATTAAGGTTTATCCAACTAGTCGGGATTAATGAGCCTTACAGAAGTAATCATTTGTTTTATTATCCCAATCCTAACCTATTCATCCCATGGAGCAAAACTTGTAGTACTCCATATCTAACACCCAATGTGTTATCGGTAAAATTAATTACCATTTCACATTTCAAATCTAATTAAAGGTTTAACTATCGCATGGAGTAAAAATGGTGGTACTCCATTCTCGATTATTTCTTGAATTCAGTAAATTTAATTAACTCATTCACATTCCCATCTAGTTAAAGATTCACGAAAACACCAACTTGGTTTTAATATCAAAATCATTACTTAACGATTATTCAACTTTAAGAAATTAATCTTGTCTTTAACTGAGTTAAAGAACCAATGTTATTAAAAACACAGTTCACAATAAACCTAAATCGGCTTCCATTAAATATGAAATCTTCGCGGAGAACAGATCAATATATAATTGATATAAATTTCTGTAGTGGACTAATAATATAAATGGAATAATGGCAAAGCCTTTTAAATTCCATGTATAATAGTGGTCTTCCTTCGCAGAAGCTCATCTCGATTATTACCAAATCGAATTCCATTCTATTCCAATTTATTATATTAAATTGGAAAACTTTACTTTGTAAAATTTACATTAAATCTTAATAAAAAGATTTATAAATTCCAAATCACATCTTCACTGTTAATTGTGCTAACGAACTAATGTTATTTAAAACATCGCTCATGATAAACTAAAATCCAATTCAGTTCCAATTAAATTAATTAATTAGTAAACTTCTCTAAATCTTAATTAAAATATTTATTCTTTTCTCAACTGGGTTTAAGAACAGTGTTAATGAAGACACCATTCACAACAAACCCAAAATCCAATTTGATATTAAATACAAGGCTCCAAATAGAAATCATATCGGCTTATATTCAATATCAACTTATGAAACCAACAGATATCATATTGGGAATAACGATATCTGTATCTTGCAAATTCCTCAACAATATCTGTATAATCACGGAATCCAATATCGAAATATTTCAAAGATTATTTCCATTCAAATCCAGTCCAATTGATACAATGGAAAATTCTGGTCAGATTCAAACCATTCACAATTCCTTTTCAGTTCTTTACTTAAGTGGATAAACAACTTATTCAGATAAAAATATATTTTATCTTTACAACTTGGAATATTTCATCCAAATTCATTTCAAATCACTTATTATGATTTTACATAATTTTTCCCTATTTTTAATCATTTAAAAATAGGCCCTTTCATTTAAATGACATTTCAGGTCATTTAGCAGCACTAGCACTGTTTTTATTCAAATTTGAATTAAAAATTTCGCAAAATCCAACTGTTAGATGTCAAATCTCTTATTACCATATGAAAGCTCCTTTCGATACGAACCCAACGGTTTCAGTTTTAGGAGAATCCGACAGTCGGATCTCCCGTTACGTCCATTCAAAGTCAATGGTCGAAATTCGCGAACGATCGCAGCGCGAAACGTTCTATTCAGGCCATTTAAATATATATAATATATTTCATCGATTTCCATTTAAAACATATTTTATAAAACATTTATAAATTCGTTTTAAAAATGATTCCAACTTCCATTTCAGTTTTAAATCAAAATTGAATATTCCATATCATTATAACATTAAAATGATAATATTTTCAAAATATCAGATTTTGAAATTAAACCTTTTCTTAGTCATTATAAATTGAATAAATTCGACAGAAAATTCTATTTGAGTTAAAATGGCGTATATTTACTTAACTTGGCTTCATATTCATTTCAGTTATGAACATTTCAATATTTTCGTATCCATCCAAAATCGGACATCAAAATCATATTTGATTCTTCACTGAATATTATTTTAAAATAATCGTTATTTCTGAATTGGAATCAGACAAAATCAATTACCATATAATTTTATTTATATGGATTCCATACATAGCATGTATTCAAAGATAGTGATAAACAACTATTAAACATTCAATTCACATCCAGAGTGCAATTTACAACTATATAAGGATTAAATAGTTAAATAACGCTTATAACAGTCTGTCAATCAATCGGTTGACATACAATTAAATCCAAGGGAGAAGTGAATTAATTATCATCCCCAGACCCGTGTGGGGTTTTCGATCATCAACAAATAACAGGATGATGTGTAAATTATCGTCCCAATACCCATGGGTTTTACATCACAATCCATGTGAATTTATATAATATTATTAACAACCCATATTTTTATAGTTTAACAATGATAACATTAAATGTAAACAACCATCAATCAACAAACAAATATTGCAATCTTAGGCAATAAATATATATATTCAGTCACAGATATAATTACTATAAAAATAATTTGAGTGAGAGAGTTATCACTTTGGTTTCCACTCCGTCAGTCTTTAGTTGACGATTTTATTTTTAATCTAAATTAAACAGACATTTAATTTAGCTAAAATTCAACTTGCTTCATTTCTCTTCTATTCAGTTCCATGTTGTAGAGTTCGTTTTCGCGATTCCAACGCAAGTTGTTTATCCGAATTCTGATTCCGTTATAAAAAATTATGAATGTTTGAATATATAATTACATTAATTTGTTATATTAACAATTAAACTAAATTCAGGTTTTAATTAACCTTCCTCCTTCTTCGATTTTATCTGGAAACGAAATAACCCATCGTTCAAAACCTTTGCATTACTACCGGCGTTGACTTCTATTACCGGATCGGGATCAGAAGGCGCTTCTGTGACCCCCAAATATTCCTCCAACCACGCCCTTGCCAGCTCGAAGCTCGAGGAACCCTCATGACTGGAAAAACAATTCGAACGGAGGTCCTTTAGAGGGGGAAATCGAACAATTTAGGACATTAAAACTAGTCTCATTCGTTGGTTTTGTAAAGATTGAGGAGCTAGACAACATTGTAGTCGAACGATCCTTGAATCTTTGTATGGATTTGGTGTAAATTAGAGGGGAAAATTCAAAGAAATCAACCATACATTTTCTCCTAGCGGCGGCGCTGCGTTTAGAAGGAATTAGGGTTTCTAGAAATTATAGATACACTTTATATTAATATTTAATTCATTTATTTTCAAATTTTGAAGTTTAACATTCCGAACTCCAAATAAAACCCAACGACTGTCGTTCCTAACCAAATACCCCCATTCCGGATACAATGGAATGTGTTTCATAAGCCAATTCGACTGTTTCGATCAGTTTTTTTATCAAAATTAAAATATAAATTAATATACCGTTTAATATTAAATTCCAACATACATTTTAATTTACCGGAGCCACTTGCTAACTCCAAAAATTATGAAATTTGAAATCTAGCTATGTTTTCAAATATGGTTCTAACATAATTAATTTTATCGAATTTGGAGACCGTTTTAAAAATGGCCTTATAACTAGCTTATTAAATTCAACCGAATTTACAAAACACATTTAAATTTTCTACGCTCACATATTAATTCAAAATGAGTTGAAATTTTAAACCTGGCAATAATTTAACGTTCCGGATCCAACAAAATTAGTTTCATCTAAAACGGAGCCTGTTTGAAAATTGGCTATTTTTAAAAGCTATATATAATTCTTTTTTTTTTTTGAAATTGGGTTAACTTTTATTAGGCATTTAGACCAAAATGGAGTGATTACATAATAGGCCGACAACCCATGTTACAACCAAGCACTATAAACGTGTCGACCAAATTACAAAACAATTAGCAGTTAAACTAGAACATTCCCAATTCGACTCTTTCGTCTTCCTCATTCCGCCTTCTTCACTGCAATTCATGGAGGCTCAAACACCACTATACTGGTTCCTGCCGACACATCCTTCAGATCCTTTTCTAACCATCCAGCGAGTTCAAATTCCCAGCTATCGGTGTGCTTGCTCCCTTTAATTCTTCTTCTACTCAAGATAATGTCTGTAATTGCAAGTCTACTAACGACCTTCGCGTAGCTTTCTTTTTCTCTGAAAATTCATGAATTTATCTCTCCAAGTTGCTGCTACAGCATATGTGATGGCCACCTTATTCAATTTGGCTATCAGACTATCGTTGCGTGGGTGCCTGGCCAGGTATGTTGCAATTTCCTGTAAATCATAGACTTGATTGAATGTGTCTGTTTTTACTTTACAACTTTTAGCAACTGTCTTAGAGTACTCACATGCAAAGAAAAGATGTTCATGTATCTCCTCCATTGTTCCACAAAGTACACAGAGTATGTCCTCTGTTATTCCTCATTTGTACAATCTGTCATGAGTAGGTAATCTTTGCATGATTGCTTTATAAGCTGTGAGTGAGTTTTTAGGACATATTGCCTTGTCCCATATAGTTTTTCTCTAATCTTTCTTTGCATGTTTAGTGTGAATTGAGTTCTAAGCTGTTTTGATTGCAAAATCCCCATTAGAGTTATTACAGGCCCAAATATCATTTTCCCATCCAGTGTATATAGGCATTGCAACAATATTTTGGATTTTGTCTCTGTTACATGGCAAGTGCTCACATTTCCAAGTCTGGTTTTCAATAAATGTATTAACAGTTGTATTGGGTGAACCATATGCAGAGTAAGTGTGCCATCCCACAATTTCTATCATTGATTTACCCAATATCCATGGATCTTTCCACAAATGTGTATCTTTTCCTATTCCAAATTCATGCGTACAGTTAGCAGCTAGTTTGTCTCTGGTTTTTAAAATTGCCTTCCAGTTTGGAGATGCATTATTATCCAGTGCCATGTGCCAGAAATTATCTTTAATATATCTTTGTCTCATCCATCTGGCCCATAAACTATTACTTGTGATAATTTTCCAACCTTGTTTGAGAGTAAAAACATCTCTCATGTCTCTAATATTCCT
Organism: Allium sativum; assembly: GCA_030737875.1. Taxonomy (NCBI): domain Eukaryota; kingdom Viridiplantae; phylum Streptophyta; class Magnoliopsida; order Asparagales; family Amaryllidaceae; genus Allium; species Allium sativum. The sequence goes on from CM060926.1 coordinate 540,178,261, forward strand.
CAGACCTACACCCCCTTCTTCTTTTGGCCAGTAGAGATCAACCATTTTAACTTTATGATAACCACCTCTCCATATGAAATCTGCACAAACCTTTTCTATCTTTTCAATAGATGCAACTGGAATTTGACGTTTGAAGCCAGAAATTAACTTTTGCACGAATTATTTGTATGCACAATTTCAATTCTTCCGGCCAACGTTAGAGTTCTAAAACTCCAGCCTTGCAACTTATCTTTTATCTTACTTATCAATTCAACACATTCTCTATCCGTAATTTTGTTTGAAGACAGTGGAACTCCTAAATATTTTACTGGCAAAGATCCTTCAATAACATCCAAAATTTCCAGAATTTCATTTTTATTGACACAGAATTTACTAAAGTAGCATTTGGTTTTATTCTCACTCACTTTAAGACCCACATATTTTTCCAGTAATAGAAAATTACTTTTTATAGTTCTAGCTGCAATTTCATTCGATTTAATGCATATTATCAGGTCATCAGCATATAAGAGGTGGTTTATCTTAGGTTGGAAATTGTAGACTGTCTGAATAAGTCTATTGTGCTCCGACAATTCCATCTGGAGGGAAAAGTACTCCATTGCTACGACAAACAGGTAAGGAGACATTGGATCTCCTTGTTTAATCCCCCTATTTGATCCAATGAATCCCTTAGGGATGCCATTGATCAAAATAGAGAAAGTAGGGGTAGATATACATTCATTTGTCAACTTTGCAAACTTATTAGGAAACCCCATGCATCATAACCTATGAATAATGAAATTATGATTTATTTTATCATATGCTTTGTGAAGGTCTACTTTCAAACAGAATTTGTCAGCACCAGGTTTGTTGAAATTTCTAACAAGTTCATGAGCCAACAATGAGTTCTCTGAAATATGCCAACCTTTAATGAATGCACTCTGACATTCTAAGATGATGTCTAGTAATATCTGTTTCATTCTGTTGCATATCACCTTGCTGAGAATTTTATATACCACATTGTAGCAAGCAATTAGTCTGAATTCTTCTAATCTGGTGGGATTTACAACTTTTCGAATAAGGCATATGAAAGTGTGATTCATTTTTTTGATTATCTTCCCAAAGATGAATGCTTCCTAAATGGGTTGAGTAACAAAACCTTTCAGGTACTCCCAGTGCTTTTTGAAGAACCCAACCCATATCCCATCTTGTCCTGGGTTGGAGTCTACACTGATGGATTGGAGAGCTTGCCAGACTTCATCATACAAGACATGGCTTCTCAGCATCCTCCTACCACCAGCATTAACAACACGCCTGCAATGAATGACAAGTAAGTTAGTTTCACATTCACCATTATAAATTTTGTAAAATATTCAATTGTTTCTCTTTCAAGGGCTTGCTGATCTGTGCTGTAATTCCCTTGCCGATCAATCAAGTGAGTACTCTTGTTAATGTGGCTACGAATGAAAATTTTAGTGTAGAAGACTTTAGTGCAGTCATCCCCTTCAGTTAGCCACTGAACTTTAGCTTTTTGTTTCAATTCAATGGCTTTAATTGCAAGAGGTTTTTTCAGTTCCTGTTGAGTGATATGATATTGTTTCCAAATAGCATCAGAATTATCACCATTATCAATCATTTGCAAATATATTACACAGTCTTTCTGTAATTGGTTGATGAGATCATTCTCCTTTGGTCTACATTTGTTCCATTCTTTAAGACAACTTTTTGCATATTTGAGCATTTGAATAACTTTGAAACCTGCACAACCATCTTGAAGTTGACACAGATTAAAGTTTATAACATCATCATACCCATCAATGTTTTTCCACGCATTAACATATCTAAATGATTTGCCTTTTATGTTATTTTTCTTAAGAGGTCGGCTGTGATCACTAGAAAAGGTGGAAAGAATTTCCACTTTAATGTCGAGCATTGCTATGATACATTCAGAATTGAAAAGCACTCTGTCCAATTTACATGAGATTTTTATTTTCACCACTTCTCAATGTATATTTCAAGCCATTATGCACTGGTTCCAGCAATCCAGCACCAGAAACGCAGTTGTTGAATTCTGTAAGTTGGCTTACTCTCAAAGACACACCACCCATTTTGTCTTCTTTTTTCAGTACTGCATTAAAATCTCCTATAACAATCCAAGGCTTATTAACTTTTTTAGACAAACTTCTGATTTTATTCCACAAGGCATTTTTGTCTTGTGCAAAATTACTAGCATAGACTACAGATAGGATTAAATGTAAACCCCCACTGTTATTGGCATCCAAAGTAATTTGCTGTGTGTCCATGCCAATGATGTTTATTTGCCATATTGATTTACACCACATCACAAGTATTCGTCCTTTACATCTAGCAATATTATTATAACAAGAATCCCACTCAATTCCGAAATTATTAATGAAGTAATTCACGTTTTCATCAGAAAACTTGTTTTCCAAAATGCACAGGATAGAAGGATCATGAATCCTTCGAATATTGTAGAGGTCTAATTAACGAGTATCGTTATTCATACCTCTAACATTCCATGATATTATAGTCATTTAACTTGTGGTAATTTACTCCTGAAAGTCATGTGTGAGAAGCCTACCACATCTTTCTCTTTTCCACCTATTTTGTTACCTGTAAATTGTTTGTCATATTTCTTATTACCTTTCGTGAGATTTCCTGAAGAAGAAAGATCGGTCTCTTCTTCTTCCTCTTGAGATAGATCTATATCTTCTAATCTCTGTTCATCTTCATTATCAGGGTCATCATGAGGTTCAGTCATAGAAGCACGTGGGGACTTCTCAACAAGTGGAGAAATAGTTTGGTTCATTGCCACTGTTTGAGTTACCATTTGGTTTGTATCATTAGTGACAACAAATCCTTCAACGGTTAGTGGACTGGTGTAAATTTTATTAGAAAGTGTCACCATGTCTTTTGTAGATAAAGGTGTTTTTGTAGTAGTGAAGTCACTAGGGTTAACGACTTCTGAACTATCCAGTTGATGTAGTGTTTTGTCTTGTAAGATAGAAGAAACTGGAGGACTTTCAAAAGTATTCATATGTGAATTATCAGTTCTAATTTGCCAAACTTGGGTAACTAACTTAACTGCATTTGCACATTGATCTAAAGTATGCCCAAAACACTTACAATCTGTACACACATGAGGAACGTATTCATATTCAACATTATGCAAATAGACATTACCATTTCTGTCTTTCGCATGAACTTGTTTAACTAGAGATGTTGTTGCTTTAATGTCTATTAGCACTCTTGCATATTTTAGTTTTTAACATTTCTTGTGTAATCATCTATATCTAGAGGCTTTCCAATTAAACTTGCAAGTTTACTAATACCTCTAGCATTCCAAAGAGACAAATCTAAATTGTGTAATCTCTCCCAAATAGAATGCGAGTCAAGCATATCTCTCTCCAGGCGCAAGTTTGGTTCCCATTTTTTAATAAAAATTAGCTTACTACCCATAAACCATGGGCATTCATCAAGCACCTTCTAGCAGTCTACTTCATTATCAAATTTGATCAAATAAAATCCATTTTCTCGTGCAAAAACATCCCATCTACCAGGTGGGTTCCATTCACGTCTTATATGTGCATTTAAATGCACATAGTAATGTATATGGCCCACTAGATAGATATAAATTGAATTGTTCCACATAGTGTTAGCTTTTTCAAAAACAACGTCATCTAAATCAGCATAATAGCCTTCAGCGTCTCGTGTGGATGAGAAAAATTCCACGTCTCCTTCAATTTTGGTGTTGCCTGCAACCGCTTGAGACCAGGATCTGACACCTGGTGTGAATTTCGGCAACTCTTGTCTTTTACGATGATTCCCAGCCGCCGTCACATGATTTACCTAGGATCCAATAACAGCTTTGGGCTATATATAATATTAATATATATATAATTAAATTCCATAGCAACTATTCTAAATTTTAATTTAGACATAACTTACAATTTACAAAACGAGATCTAATTTCTTACATACATTAGAAGATATAATTAAAAGATTCTAATATTTCTTTTTATATTGAAATCCGACTTATATTGAATTCTATATAATCAATTAAAGTTCAAAACCTTTTTCAGACCTCCGCGCAATTTCGAGTTCGTTTTAATTATATTTTAAATTTATACATTCAAACTTCAATTTAAATAAAGTTTAAATCGTTAATTCTCAAAATAAACCGTTAAATATATTTAACTCCTATTAAAATCGATTAAAAATAAATTTTAAATTGGTTCCAAAATTACGGGTTGTTACATTAATAATGCATTTGTGAATTAGTTTCATCCATATTAGCTTCTTCAAATGTTACTAAAGTGGATGTGTTGCCTCTTTTTCATTTAAGTCTGCCTTCACTTTCATCTAAACCTGATAATATCATTACTATTGTCATTTGTGATGAGATTAAATTAGTAGTACTCAATCTAGATGAAACTAGTTGTGAAGGCCCCAATGGTTATAATGCCTTCTTTTTATGGTCAATAATAGGTGATGATCTTATTAGCTCAATTCAAAACTAATTCTTACATAATAATTTAACATGATGCCTATCTGCTACTGCAATTGTTCTAATTCCAATGGTGCATAACCTAGTCTCAGTTTTTGAATTCAGATCAATTTCTTATTGTAACATTGTGTATATAGTGATTTCTCAGACTTTGGAAAATAGAATGCAATTGGTGTTTCTTTTAGTTATATCCCTTAATCAATCAGTTTACATTAATGGAAGATCAATCAGTGATAATATCCTTATTACTCATGAAATATTATATGGTTACAATAAGAAGAGTATATCGCCTAGATGCATGGTAAAGTTGAATATAAGTTGTAACACCCTGAATTTTTAACAATACTAAAAGAGGATAAATTAAATAATAATTAATTGAATATTCACAATTAAGGAAAACAGACTGTGCGATCGTGTACTTCTCAAAATTCTAGTCAAGATAGACATTTGTTTTGCGTAAAATGGACACAGTATGAAGAAGTTATGAGGGTTTTAAGTTTGTACACGCGTAGAAAGAATATATATACACACATATGAGTCACGTATGAGTCAGATATGTGTCAGACCCTATCCAAAACAGTTCGAAAATCAAAAATTCGTCAAGGCGGTAAATTTCCTGCTCTAGGCGGTCGACCCCCCTATAGGGGTGTCAATACCGGGGTCAACCCCCCTTAAGGGGTGTCGACCTATGGGTCGACCTACCCACATGGGTGTCGACACCCCTAGGGCTGAGGAGGCAGTCGGTTTCAGAGGGTTCTACAGCTAAATATATGTGTCCAATTCTCCAATTTCTTCATTGGAAATTATAGGAGCCAAATGCTGCCGGTGTGCGAATAAGACGGATTCGTTTTCTTCAACAACATACAACATTCAACTTTGCAAATCAAATCCAGAAATTCAAGATCCATTCTCTCTATTCTCTAAACCTAACGCACTGAGTTTCTAGTTGCTTTTAGGTTTAAATAAATAAAAGTAAATTGTGAAAGACTGTGAATTGGATATGTTGTAAACTATGAATCTATGCTATTGTTAAATCTTGTACTATGTCATAATGGATCTACACCTTTAGATCCAATGCAATTGTGGTTATTCTATTATGTTACCTATGTGTATCTTGACTCGTAACTATGTTGTGGTGAATGTAAATCTGTTAATTTTGACAGTTGCAATATTGGTTAGATCTAACTCTTTATGTAAATCACCTTTCACCTGTTATATTGCGATCAACTTAGATATGTTGTAAGTTGGACATGTGAACCCATATTTAGATCTAAACATGCTATTATGTCATTCTAATGGTGTTATATTTATTTTAACCTCTAGATCTTAATTATATGATCTAATTTATTACTTTGTGTTATCATGTTAGATCTAAACCAATTGGACATCTAAACTGCTAATTTAGATCATACTATGCTTATTGTGACATCATAGTTATGGTAGAATCAATTGACTGCCACTAGTTCATCAATTTTATGTCCACTTTGTTATGATGTTAATTACATGTCCATGCTAGTATGTACGTTCACCTTATCATCATGCTAGTATATGTTTATACCAAGATGATCACTTTGGTTATATTCCCATTATTTTCCATATTATCGTTTATGACTAGGCTATTGACTAGCCTAGGCATGCCACCAATTTATGAGTGCACTAGTTAGGAAATGGGGGGAAAAAGGGTTAACATTGGCATAATTTGAATATTAACATTTTTGGACATATAATTCAAATTATTGGGTAAAATGGGCATTAATACCTATAAAGGGAAATGATTAATTATTGATTAATTAATTAATAGTGTAATGTTTAGTAATTACAATTAGGAATTGTAATTGTACTTATGACAGGAGGTTAGGCTGCATTAGTGGTGGAAGTCTGCCCGGACGCGACCGGCATATCCAGCAGCCACTAATGTTGAACCTAATGTGGGAGATCTAAGTACGCAAATACGAATCGGGATAAGACATGAGGTTACGCCCAACTGTGGAATAAGACTGCCTGGACCTGACAGGCATATCCAGCATCCACACATTGTAGGCCTAATGTGGGAGGTCTAGCCCATTATAAACCATAAATGGACATGGTAATGAATTGGACTACTTAACAAAATCTAATCCATAGGGATTGTATGATTATGAAATAAGGTTAGGGCTAAGTAAATTGATTGGAATAGTGGATGGGTTAAGAAAATTTGGAGGAGGTGGGTAATATTTACATATAGGCACAAACTAAACCCGATAAGGTTATGTAATTAAAGGCACCTAGTGGTATACATAACCGGAGGAAAGTATAAAAGTTATGTAATTAAAGACACCTTTTAGGGTAAGCATAACTGGTATAGGGCTATGCAACTAAAGACACCTAGTGGTATACATAGTCAGTGAAAAACCTAGTGGGGGATACAAGACAAAGAAAGAGCTTGTATCATACTGTGTGGGACCCATTTTGGTCAGTAACCCAGAGTAAGTATCAAATAAAATACTTTGTACTAGGCGAAGAGGGGACACGCTTACTGACTGATTGTAAGAGATCCGAACGTGGAGGACGGTGTGGGCGGCGCAAACCGACCGGGCCATGTGCGTGCATGAGCCGGGCAGAGGGGGATAAGACGACCGTGACACCAATAGATATAGGGCTGTGAATATCAGTGAGGAGTTGCCACTGTAGGACGTAATACATCCTACCGTGGGGCCGGCACAGATTATATACGGGTAGGGAGCCGTTCGATTAGGGTAGTAGTTAGGGTATATTTAGACATATGCCCTAAGTCTACCACCTTATAGTGGAAGGGATCATCTCATTCTGGTTATACTAGTAACAGTGCAGAGTAATCATTAGAGAAGTGTAACACCTTACCCTATCTACCTTGTCACACCTGCCATTTATGTAGTGATCTCTCTTATCTACTTTATATGCCTATCATGTTACTTTTATTTATTTATTGGCTAAAAATGACTAGACCCGCTAGACTTTATGTCTGACCCTTTTGTTTCTCCTTCTTTCTTCCATCCCCCCTCTTAGGTTCTCGGGGGGAAATATTCAGGCTTAGTCAGGACTCAGATATCATCTTGCTAGGAGCTACTTCTGAAGTATGGCTCAAGTTCTTGTCTCTAATATGGCTTAACTCTTTCAATAGGGGAATTATGTTTTTTTTTATTCTTATGTACTTTGATGGTGCAAGACAGAAGTTATTATATTGTAATGGTTTTTTTGACTTATGGTATTGTGGCCCACGGTATTATGATTTATGTTTGAAATGAACATTTAAATTTCCGCTGCTATCTTATTTATATTTGTCTTGTAATTATTATGTGTCTGTTTGCCTATAACGCTTCACGAAACTTAATGCATTCCCTTAGTGAGTGACATTAATGGACGTGTGGTGTCACACTTGGTATCAAAGCTGAAGGTTACCAGATTAGATAAAAGTTTTTGAAAAATATTTTCAAAAAGATTTTAAAAGAAAGCATTTTAAAAAAAAAAATCTGTTTTGAAAAACATGACCCAAAAATCCATATGTAGTATCCTACGGTCCTTTATCAAAATTTCTTCCTTTATCCTTTTCCAGCATGTCTGGGGAACAAAACATTCCTAATATCCCAGAGGGCGTCACAATACCAGGATGGTTCCATAGATATTCGAAGGCCACGGTGCCTGCCGAAGGCCAAGGAAATGTTTCTCCCCCAGCTGCACCAGTCATTCCTCCTCCTCCTCCCCCTCCAAGAGCAGATAACTTAACCAAGATCTGCAAGGACTTCCATGCTATGGGAGGGAAGCCATTCCATGGGAACGAGACATTCGTAGAAGCCCGGAATTATATCAAGGAGATCAAGGACTTATTCGTAATCTTTGAAGTAGAGGATAGAAGGAAGGTTCAGTTAGCCGCCTGGCTACTGAAGGACGAGGCCTCGTTTTGGTGGCAAGTCACTCAAGCTGGACGTCCGGTGGAAACATGGGAAGATTTTAGATAGAGGTTCGAAATGAAATTTCTTTCCCAAGCCGAAAGCAGCATGCAAATGGATATTCTTAGCACTCAAACAAGAAACTTGACGGTAAAAGAGTATATGAATAAATTCAACCAGCTAGCAAGATTCGGTTTAGAGTTGGTAGATACGCCGCATAAAAGGGCTTTGCGGTTTGCTGAAGGGCTGAATGAGTCTCTGCATGGTTTAGCCATGTCCCATATTCCGATGGGGGCCACTTTTGAAAAGCTTGTTGATATGGACCTAATGCATAAGGAAGAAAAGGGAGAAAAGAAGGCTGAGGAGACATCGCAAAATAGGAAGGTGTGGCCCAAGAAGGGGCAGCGGCAACAGCAGAAGAAAGGAGGGAAAAATGATAAAGGAAAGGATAAGAGAAAATGTCACCATTATGGGAAGGAATGTCATCTGGTTAAAGACTGTAAGCGAAGGGAAAACTCTTGCTACCATTATGGAGAGGCCGGATACTTTGCTAGAGAGTGCTCAAAGAAACAGGGATCACATGGACAGGGTCAAAGGACCGGGACTTCTGGAGGGCAGGTGCATGCTCTCACAATCAGTGCTCCTGGTATAGGTAGAAATTTTTTTGTGGAAGGTTTAATTTCTCTTTCAAACCATCCTATTAGGATACTTTTTGATTCTGGTGTCTCACATTCATTTATATCAAATTCTGTAGTTGAATATCTGTACTTTATTACTAGTATGGTAGTGGATTCCGTAGTTGTTTCAAACCCCATTGGTGGTTCGGCTCATTTATCTATGATTTGTCGGGGTTTGAAAATATCTAGACCTCGAGTTTGAATGCGACACATATGTGCTCGGGTTTATGGGCTATGGGTTGATTCTAAGAATGGATTGGCTTACCACGTATGGTGCCATTCAGGATTGCGAGAAGAGGGTTTTTAGGCTTCTTACTTGTCATGAGAGAACCCTCGAGATTTTGTGTGACCCACAAGGGTTGGTTATGCTTAGTTTCCTAGAGTCTCTTGATGCATCTATCGATGATCTGCAATATGTTCCAGTAGTTTGAGAATTTTCCGATGTTTTTGATGAGGTTCGGGGTTTACCTTCGAGGCACGTGATCGACTTTCATATATATTTGGTAGACAATGCAAAGCCAGTTGCATTGCCAGTGCGCCACATGGCTCCGAGGGAAAGGAGGGAGCTGAGAAAGCAAGTAGGGGAGCTACTTGAGAAAGGGTTTATCAGACGAAGCATATTTGAATGGGGGACTCCAGTAGTATTCGCAACTAAGGAAGATGGTTCACTTCATTTGTGTGTTGATTATAGAGAGATGAATAAACTCACTAAGAAGAATAGGCACCCGCTTCCAAGGATTGATGATTTATTTGATCAGCTTGTTGGTGCCTCGGTATTTTCTCAATTAGACTTGGCCACGGGGTTCCATCAGTTGAGGGTGTTTGAGGACAACATAGATAAGACTGCCTTTAGAACTCCGGACAGTTTCTTTGAATGTCTAGTTATGTCTTTTGGGCTGACGAATGCACCCGCCTATTTTGTAGATCTGATGAGTAGGGTGTTCCAGGAGTTCCTAAATAAATTTGTTGTAGCCTTTGTCGATGATATTTTGATCTTCTCCAAAAGCAAAAAAGAGCATGCCCAACATTTGAGAGAAATTTTGAAAACTCTCTGTGACCATCAGCTTACAGCAAAATTCTCCAAATGCCATTTTTGGAGAAAAGAGGTGAGATTCATAGGGCATGTGATTTCCAATGAAGGGATAGCTGTAGATCCCGCGAAGATGGTTGTAGTGCAAGATTGGCAAGTTCCTAAAAATGCAACTGAGGTATGAAGCTTTCTTAAGTTAGCAGGTTACTATAGGACGTTCGTTAAGGACTACGCAAAGATATCAGCCCCACTCACCAGGCTGACGAAGAAGAACTTGGCATTTTCATGGGATATAGATTGTGACGTTTCTTTCCAACGACTGAAGAGGGCTCTGACAACAGCCCCGGCCTTGACCTTTCCTGACGGGAGTAAGGTGTTTACAGTTTACACTAGTGCGTGTGGTACAGGGCTTGGTGATATTCTAATGCAAGAAGGGAAAGTAGTGTGTTATAGGAGTAGACAGTTGAGAGTTCATGAAAAGAACTACCCCACGCATGATCTAGAGCCTATTGCCATAGTGTTTGCGTTAAATATGCGACGTCATTATTTACTGGGAGAGAAGTTCGAGTTATACACTGATCGTAAATCTCTCAAGTATTTGTTTTAGCAGAAGGATCTTAATTTAAGGCAACAAAGGTGGATGGAGTTCCTAGCTTCTTATGATTTTGAGATTGCTTGTACCCCTGGCAAGGGTAATGTGGTGGCAGACGCATTAAGTAGGCAGAGGGTGGCCCTGAGTCCTTTATTTGTGGAAAGATAGAACTTGGAGTTCATATCTGCTTTTGATTTTAGACCCTGCATCGAGATTTTGCCTGAATTGTTTGCATCCTTGGAGATACGACCGACTCTTATGGACCAGACAGGAGCTTCGCAACAAGGTGACCAACAGATTCTAGACATCATGGATAAGCTCAGAAGAGGGGAGACTTTTAGTCACCTTAGTAGATATGCCATAGATAAAAAGGAGTGGTTGAGACGAGATGAAGGCTTTGTGTTCCTCAAAATGGAAGCTTGATAAAGGTAGTCCTAGAAGAAGCCTTACATTCTAAGATGACTATTCATCTAGGCGGTGATAAGATGTACAGAGACATGAACTGGGTTTTCTTTTGCGCTGGGAAGAAGAAAAATGTGGCTGAATTTGTTTCTCAATGTTTAGCTTGCCAGCAAGTCAAAGCTGAGCAAAAGAAGCCTGGTGGATTACTTCATCTGTTGGAGGTTCCGCAATGGAAATAGGAAAGCGTATCTATGGATTCATAGATGGTTTGCCTAGATTGAAGAAAGGCAACACCAGTATTTGGGTTGTGGTAGATAGACTCGCTAAGAGCGCTCACTTTATTCCAGTTAAGAGTAAGAGGATGACATCACGGTTGGAAGCAATTTAAATTCGTGAGATAGTTCGTCTTCACGGAGTACCTTCTAGCATCATGAGTGATTGTGACCCCATCTTTACCAACAAATTTTGGAGGAGCTTGCAAGAAGCATTAGGTACACAGTTGTGTTTGAGCACCGCTTATCATCCTCAAACCGATGGACAGACAAAGAGGGTGAATAGGATTCTTAAAGATCTTTTGAGGCTGTGTATCCTAGACTTTGGAGGGACTTGGGAAAAGCATCTTCCTTTAGTAGAGTTTGGTTATAATAACAGTTATCAAGCTAGAATCAGCATGGCACCTTTCAAAGCATTGTACGGATGACCCTGTAGATCACCAACTTATTGGTCGGAATCTACAGAAAGATTTTACTTGGACCAGATAAGGTTAAGGAAACGTCCGAAAATATTGACCTTAATCGACGGCGGATGAAGACAGCTCAAGATAAGCAGAAATCCTATGCATACAAGAGAAGGACTGGCCTCGAATATGAAGTAGGAGACTTGGTTTTTATCAAAGTGTCACCTCTGAGGAATCTGGTTCGCTTCGGATCAGTAGGGAAGTTGGCACCTAGGTTTGTGGGACCATTTCCCATAACCGAGAGGATTGGCCAAATGGCCTATAGAGTAAAACTCCCAGACAATCTATCCGGTGTTCATGTTGTTTTCCATGTTTCTCATCTGCGGAAGTGCCTGCTTGACACCGCAGTAATCATTGAGCCGAGCGTGTTGGAAGAAGTAGAAGTGGAACGGCGACAGTCAGGCGAGTCCCTACACATATTTTGGGATTAGAAATTAAGAAGCTACACAATAAAGAGATCAAGTTGCTAAAGGTTCAATGGGGAGATAACCCATAGGATGCGACTTGGGAAACCGAAGACAAGATTCGTGCTTCGTACCCTTTCCTTTTCAAGGGTATGCTCTTAACTCTATTTTCCAAGTTTTATTAATGCTTGTTTCTATCATTTGAGTATATCTTATCCATAGTTTTTTCGACCTTTAGATAGGAATCCTATGGACGTAAACACGTGTTTGAGACATGTTATGTTTGATGGATGCAACTGTTTGCTAGTGGTTTCCTGCGGATGCATATACACACACATTAGGCACTAAGATCAGCTCAACCACTTTCATACTGCATATGGATGTGTGTGCATTTTCTTTTCTTTTATGGATGGAAATGGATGAACTAGCATATGGATGTTGCATTTGGACAAATGAGTGTGCACACATATAGAACTTATATGGTAGAATAGGTTTATTTGTATACATATTGGATTCATGGCACTAATATACATTGCATTAATGAGGTCAACTGAATTAGTAGACCGCCTGATCTTTCGCATTAGTGTTTGGACATATACACACTGTAGCATATATTCATATAAGCATTAGAAGCCTCTAAGGACAATGGATACCATTGGTTGTGGGATGAGTAGATGGATGATGGATAGTAGGATATGCATTCTTCTCAACTTAGAGATTTTACGGACGAAATCCTTTGAGTAGAGGAGAATGTAACACCCCGAATTTTTAACAACACTAAAAGAGGATAAATTAAATAATAATTAATTTAATATTCAGAATTAAGGAAAACAGACTGCGCCATCGCGTCCATCTCGAAATTCTGGTGAAGATAAACATTTGCTTTGTGTAAAACGGACACTGTATGAAGAAGTTATAAGGGTTTTAAGTTTGTACATGTGCAGAAAGAACATATATACACATATGAGTCACGAATAAGTCAAACATGAATCAAACCCTATCAAGAACAGTTCGAAAATCAAAAATTCGTCAAGGCGGTAAATTTCCCGCTCTAGGGGGTCGACCCCCCTAGAGGGGTGTTGATACCGGGGTCAACCCCCTTAAGGGGTGTCGACCTATGGGTCGACCTACCCACATGGGTGTCGACACCCCTAAGGCTGAGGTGGTAGTCGGTTTCAGAGGGTTCTGCAACTATACATATATATATATATATATATATATATATATATATGTCCAATTCTCCTATTTCTTCATTGGAAATTATGGGAGCCAAATGTTGCCGGTGTGCGAACCGAGACAAATTCGTTTTCTTCAACAACATACAACATTCAACTTTGCAAATAAAATCCATAAATTCAAGATCCATTCTCTCTATTCTCTAAACCTAATGCAGTGAGTTTCTATTTGCTTTTAGGGTTAAATAAATAAAAGTAAAATGTGAAAGACTGTGAATTGGATATGTTTCTATTCAACTATGTCATGATGGATCTACACCTTTAGATCCAATGCAATTGTGGTTATTTTATTATGTTACCTATGTGGATCTTGATTTGTGACTATGTTGTGGTGAATGTAAATCTGTTAATTTAGACACTTGCAACATTGGTTAGATCTAACTCTTTATGTAAATCACCATTCACGTGTCATATTGCGATCAACTTAGATATGTTGTAAGTTGGATATGTGGACCATATTTAGATCTAAACACGCTATTATGTCATTCTAATGGTGTTAGATTTATTTTAACCTCTAGATATGAATTATGTGATCTAATTTATCATCTTGTCATGTTAGATCTAAACCAACTGGACATCTAAACTACAAATTTATATTTTACTATGCTTATTGTGACATCGTTGTTATGTTAGAATCAATTGACTGCCACCAGTTCTACATTTTTATGTCCACCTTGTTATGATGTTAATTATATGTCCATGCTAGTATATACGTTCACCTTATCATCACGCTAGTATACGTTTATGCCAAGATGATCACTTTGGTTATATTCTCATTATTTTCCCTATTATTATTTATGACTAGGCTATTGACTAGCCTAGGCATGCCACCGGTTTATGAGTGCACTAGTTAGGAAACAGGGGAAAAAGGGTTAATATTGGCATAATTTGAATATGAACATTTTTAGACATATAATTCAAATTATTGGGTAAAATTGGCATTAACACCTATAAAGGGAAATGATTAATTAATTGATTAATTAATTAATAGTGGAATGTCTTGTAATTACAATTAGGAATTGTAATTGCACTTATGACACGAGGTTAGATTGCATTAGTGGTGGAAGTCTGCCTAGACCTGACCAGCGTATCCAGCAGCCACTAATGTAGAACCTAATGTGGGAGGCCTAAGTACGCAAATATGAATCGGGCTAAGACACGAGGTTAGGCCTAACTATGGAATAAGATTGCTTAGACCCGACCGACATATCCAGCATCCACACCTTGTAGGCCTAATGTGGGAGGTCTAGCCTATTATAAACCATAAATGGACATGGTAATGAATTGGACTACTTAACCAAACCTAATTTATAGGGATTGTATGATTATGAAATAAGGTTAGAGTTAAGTAAATTGATTGGAATAGTAGAAGGGTTAAACAAATTTGGAGGGGGTGGATAATATTTACATACAGACCCATAAACTTAACCCGATAAGGTTATGTAATTAAAGGCACCTAGTGGTATATATAATCGGTGGAAAGTATAAAAGTTATTTAATTAAAGACACCTTTTAGGGTAAGCATAACTGGTATAGAGCAATGTAATTAAAGATACCTAGTGGTATACCTAGTCAGTGAAAAAACTAGTGGGGGATACAAGACAAAGGGGAGAGCTTGTATCATATTGTGTGGGACCCATTTCAGTTAGTAACCTGGAGTAACAACCCAGATTCCGACGGACCGAATTTTTTCAAAAACCCAATCCATCGAAACCCGAGTTGGTTTGCTTTGGTATCATGCAGGAAAGATAGAGATATAAAACATGTCATAGTTCGGAAAATATCTCACAGCGGAACGAATAAATATAATGTAGTTGAAACATAGCTTTTCCTTAGTAATAATACTGCTAAACCAGTATCCAAAGCTATACAGTCTCTGTCATGAACCTAACCTATGAATGTTATGAGGAGGGACTCAGAGCATAAGTTTTGTGTGAATGAATTTAAACTACACTTCTTGGATAATCCTACATATGCCGTTCAATTATATTTTCTTATTTATTAGGTTATTTGTGTTATTAGCACTCAAGGCTTACACAGAAATCGCACCCATCTACTCTCTAGTAGATTAAAATATAGTGTATATGTAGCTACCCCCAATTAAGGTATACTCTACTTGCATGGTCTCCACCGTATGTACGCAGTCCCTTATCCAATGTCGCATGTCATATGTATATCAACGCTACGTTTGCATAAAACTATCATCATCACTGTGTTACGTAAGCGTTTGGACTGCCATTCTAGATCCTACTAGATTATATCATCGAATAATGCCCTCTAGTCTATGGTACACCACCCAAAGCGACATGAGTGTACCTAGACTTTTCCCACATACGTATCGTCAATCGTATTCGATGTCTATTTGCACATGTTCTCTATATGTGCGCCCGAGTCCCGTGGCAGGGCTAATCAAGAAACACGGAACTCGGTCGGGTGCTTTCAGATATCTGCCGATGCAGATGTTAAGGTCTGCTTTTATAGTGGCAATGGTCCCACTAGACCCCTCCCTCAACTAATGAAAGGCACCCAAGAATATCAAGAATGAGAACTGTAATCCCGGCCCCCTATGCCCTTCAATCTTATTGGCCAACCTCACTGATAACTAGATAGCAAAGTATGTGGTCTTTTGGAGTTCTCCGCCTTTCTGCTTCATGTATTGACTACAGATGGTAGGTAGACGATGAGTTGCTATCACAGGGCACTAACTGGTCTCGCCGAATCACACTGGTCCATCTTAGTCTTTTGATTGCCTCTTGTTTTGCAATCAAGGCATACTCATTGGTTCTTCCCACGCAGTGCTAACCTCTGTGAGCACAGGCGTATCATCTGCCACTCACAGAGGGATACCAAGAGTACCCTCACATCACCAGAAGCCGCGTGTTTTGTAACCCTGGAGCCTTCAGCATGATCAGATGGACGTTCGCTCCCTCTTGCGCCCTACGGCATCGTGATGATCTATCGTGTTTGGTTATTCATCTCCTATCGTATGGACTAGTCCAAGTGCCTTAACCTTTCGTGTTATTATACCTTAAGTCTAATCTTCTAATTTTGCGCTTGCTCTATCTCATTAGGTTCTCTTTTTAACTTGGTTATCTCATCCATATTAGTTTTTAAATTACCAAGTTTCTTTGTCATAAGTCTTTCCCTATTTCTCATGTAGTTGCGGTCTTTTAATTATTTACTTAGTTCTCTTAACTAAGGTTTACTAAAAATCTCAAACACGACTTTCTGTAACTGTTTACTTAGTCCTCTTAACTAAGGTTTACCAACATCACTTTCCATAATTGTTTACTTAGTTCTCTTAACTAAGGTTTACTAACAAATTCTCTTTATCGTTTACTCATTAACTTAGTCATCATAACTAAGTTTTACTAATAAGTTTTCCCCTTACTCATATAACTTAGGTTTTCCCGTTCCCATGGATTGCGTAATCTTCAATTAAGTACGGCTTGCATTCTTTCATAAGTTATTTCATCTTTGTATCGATCATTATAACCTACGTTATAATTCTTACTTGTCTTGTAACAAGCTTACCTATTATCTTCCCATTCAGTTATACTCGTATCCGTTGATGTTTTCATAATCCATCGTTATTTACTTAGTTTTCTTAACTAATTTCTTAACTAAGGTTTGCTACCATTCCCCATTATTATGTTGGTTAAGTTTGTCAATACACCTCTGTTTACTTAACCTTAGAACACTTAACATGTTTGTTTCATAACATTAATCTTTTTATTAATGCACTCAACCTCTTACATTAGACATGTTGCTTGCGATTGCTGGATATGCCGGGCGGTTCCGGGCAGACTTCTACCGCAAACTCGTTCTAACCTCGGGTTTTAGGCTTAATGCGCTAACCTATCACATTAGACCTGTTGTTGCGGTTGCTGGATGTGCCGGGCGGTTTCGGGCAGACTTACACTGCAACTCAATCTAACCTCGGGTTAGGCATGTTCATCTTTTAACTGACAATTTCAATATAGGTTTTATATGCCTATTTATCCCAATCCAATAATTCATGTTCACTCTTCTAAACCCAATTTCATGTTTATGGTTCCAATTTGATTTGGATACATAAATTCTACCATGATTACATAATCTCGTACATAGTTATGCCAATAATCCTTATTATATGTTATGCCCAACTTTTCATGTATATAAGCTATACCTAATTATACCCAAAATTAATTGTTCTTTAAAGTTATCAATAATTCATGTCAACCCTCATTCTTATTGCTTAGAACAATTAATTCATGTCAACCCTCATTCTTATTGCATAAATCCCAATTCAACTTATAATCCCATATGTCTAAATCTTCAATTCTAACTTTTCTTATGTACATATAGTTCATGCATAAATTGTTGATTCGACATACCCAATCATATCTAATCATTCTCAATTTTAATCGCACTATTTTCTTTTATGTTCTAGGTTAATATATGTGCCAATTTCCCTTAATTTTACAATCTCAGGTTAGGTTATATGTTATTCCGTAATTACCCAATTACAAATTATTCCCAAATTCCCAAACATCATTTTCACTATTCCAAACTTTGTTCGTACGCATGTTTTTCAACGAGATTTGGATTAGGCTCGAAGTTAGCCTAATCTCAAAAATAAAAAGGAAAGGGGAAGAAGAAGAACAGAATACACATAAAATAATATTTGAATTATTTCAATTGAATTAAACAAATTAACATGGGGAATTGCTAAACGACACATCTACTATTATTCAACAAGGATAATTTTAAATCCACTCACGGTGATTTTTGCTTTCCTAGGTCTGATTTAGATTAGCATCCAAAGTTCTTCCCTTTCTTGCGGCGTAGATTGTAGATCATAATCCCTTTTCTCTTTGTTTTGAAATAGAAGAAATTCTAAATCTAATCTTTTATTTTACTAAGAGATTTGGAGAGAAGAAAAGAGATTAGATTTAAGAATTTCCTGGGGAAGAAGAAGGAGGAGGAGGCCATGGCGTTGCCATAGAATTAGATGAATAAATCAGTGGGTTTAAGATTTTATTTATAGGTGGGTTAGAATAACTGGGCCCTTAGGATTAAATAAAAAACTTATCTAAACCGTCCATCCCACCCTAGAAAAGAACATTCCAGAACCCAGTCAACACAGCCAGGGTCCATTGCACCCATAGACCATGTGCAGGGGCATGTATTATTATTATTATTATTATATATTTATATATATATTTTTCCTCTTTTTAACCTCCTCTCTACATAACCCCTTTTCACACCATCTTTTTAATTAAACCATCTTTTTAACCGCTTTCACACTGCATTGCATATATCATTCTTTCTCCAATCAATTAATTTTCCTTCATCCATTTAACTTTCTTTTTATTTTGATTGCACATCCTTATTTTACAATCAATCAATTTACCTTTAATGCATTTATTTATTTATTCATTGTAATTAATGCACTCTACTTTTATGCGCTCAATTCTTTTTATTATTCTATGCATTAACAATATAACTTTCAATATATTAACTTATGCATATATTCACATGCACATAATTAATTGCATGTTATCAATTCACCTCTTTCTTCCGTTTGCATTTTTATCTTAATATATATATGCACTGATTATGATACCTTCTTTATTAACCATTTTTATGCATGCCATCAATTCATTAATGTTTCTCTTTTTTTCTTTTTATATTATTACATGCACTTTATTGCATGCATTACATGCGTTCCTTTGCACTAATCTTCTCGTTAATGTATGATATACATGTATTTTATTACATTGATTCTTTATCTTTCCTTTCGATTTATTGCATACCTTTATTGCTTGCATTGTTAACTTCCTCTTTTTTTTATATTAATGCATTTACATATTGATTTCTTCCTTTTACTTACACATTAAATGCATTAACCTTTTTAAAATGCATGAATCTTTTCTTTTAACATATATTCATGCATTACCTTTATAACATTTTTTTTAAATTATCAATGACCATGCATATATTTACATATAAGCACAATCAAATATTTATAGAAATATCCGGGGTGTTACAGTAAGTATCAAATAAAATACTCCGTACCAGGCGAAGAGGGGACACGTTTACTGATTGATTGTAAGAGATCCAAACGTGGAGGACGGTGTGAGCGGCGGCGCAAACCGACCGGGCTATGTGCGTGCATGAGTCGGGCATAAGAGGATAAAGCGATCGTGACACCAGTAGATATAGGGTTATGCATATCGGTGAGGGGTTTCCACTGTAGGACGTGATACATCCTACCGTGGAGTCGGCACATAGTATCTACGGAGTAGGGAGCCGGTCGACTAGGGTATATTTGGACATATGCCCTAAGTCAACCACCTTATAGTGGAAGGGATCATCTCATTATGGTTATACTAGTAAAAGTGCAGAGTAATCATTAGAGAAGTGTATACACCTTACCATGTCTACCTTGTCACACCTGCCATTTATGTAGTGATCTTTCTTATCCACTTTGTATGCCTGTCATGTTACTTTTATTTATTTTCTGGCTAAAAGTAACTAGACTCGCCAGGCTTTATGTCTGACCCTTTTGTTTCTCCTTCTTTCTTCCATTTCCCCCTCCCCCCCCCCCAACCAGGTTCTCAGGGAGGAAACACTCAGGCTTAGTCAGGACTCAAATATCATCTTGCTAGGAGCTACTTCTGAAGTATGGCTCAAGTTCTTGTCTCTACTATGGCTTAACTCTTTCAATTGGGGAATTATGTTTTTTATTCTTATGTACTCTGATGGTGCAAGATAGAAGTTATTTTATTGTTATGGTTTTTGTGACTTATGGTATTGTGGACCACGGTATTAGGATTTATGTTTGAAATAAAATTTAAATTTCCGCTGCTATCTTATTTATATCTGTCTTGTAATTATTATGTATCTGTTAACCTATATCGCTTCACGGAACTTAATGAATTCCCTTAGTGAGTGACATTAATGGACGTGGTGTGTCACATAAGTAAAGCATTTGATTTAGTTTCTTGGAATTCTATTTTAGTAGTGATGTCTAGGATGAATTTTCCTAAACCTTTTCTAGCTTGGATTTGAACTTGCATACAATCACCTTTTTTAATTTCGAGGGATGATGGTCTACATGGTTACTTTAAAGGAACACAAGGAGTAAGGAAGGGGAATCTAATATAGGCATATCTCTTTATTATAATTTTGGAAATTTTAAATTCTTTGCTCATTGAACAAGTTGTAGAAGGAAAATTGGAATTGCATCCTAAATTAAGATACCAATGATCACTCATCTACTATTTCATAATGATTTAATAATCTTTACGAAGCCATCATCTTAGAATATTCAGTGTATTTTAGCAACTCCCTAGGTTTTCTACACTATCACTGGACTTCCGATCAGTGTGAGTAAATCTCATATTTTAATAGCTGGGTAAACACTTGAGAAAAAAGAGGAGATAATTAATTGTTCGGGACTGTTTGAATTACCCTTAAATACTTATTTTTTAGGACTTCCACTCATAAGTTCAAGGATTACAAAGGAGAATTTGTGCCACTGTATGAGAAAATCTTTAATAAACTGCCACTTTGGCGAAGTTCCAAGCTTTCATAAGCTGGTAGATTAACCATAGTGCAATCAATTGCAATTTCTATTACTATGTATTGGACCAGACATTACGTTTTGTTTGTAAAGCTAATAAAAATGGTTACTTCTGCACTTAAAAGTTCCTTTGGCATGGAGATCCTTTTTCAAAGAAGATGATTCCTTTTTCTTTTCATAAACAATATAATGACAAGAAATTTGGAGGTCTTGGAATTACTATTCTATCAGTATGGAAAAAGCAGCTATATCTATATATTATGTAAAGCTTTTTTTAGCTGATAAAGGATTATGGGCACTATGGGTTCATCATAATTTGATTGGAAAGAACTTTTGGACTATGCCAATATTGCAAAATGAAAGCTGGATTTAGAGAAGTATTCTAAAGCTTAGAGGTATATTTCTACCTTTTATACAATGCACTACATGAATATATCAAAATTTTCCTTTTGGCATAGTACATGGGCAAAAACTGGTCTAATTTTAATTGAAGTGGTGGACTATAACTTGAGGATCAATTCTAGAATTCCTGAATCAACAATTGTAGATGATTACTTTCATGATGGAAAACTCATTATACCCTATACTAGTTCTACTGTTTTGAGAGGTTTGTGTAAGGATATTTCTGATCATTATAGTTTTAGTGGTAACAATGCTATTCAATGGAAAGGAAAAGATCATTCAATCAAACATGTGTATAACCTTTTGCATCCAAAGAGACAAGTTTTCCCATGGCATGCCCGGATATGGAATGTTGGTGGTTCGACAAAAGAAAATCTTCTTCTTTGGAAAGTTATGGAAATGCTTTGAACACTAAGGATAAATTGCATTCGATAAGTCTAATTCATGAAGACTTATGTGTGTTGTGTAAATCTAAGACATAATCTAATATGCACATATTTTTTTAGTGCACTTTTGTTCATCAAATTTGGGCTACATATTTGGCAAATGGTGGTTTTCATAGGCCATCAAATACAAGTTATATTGAATGGTATAATATATTCAAAGCCACTCGATGGAAGAATAAGAGATCAAGAATTCTTTTGAAGAAATTGAAGAAACTTGTTTATGTGGTTTGGATAGAAAGGAATAATAGGATTTTTTGGTAATGGCATGATGAATGCTAATGAGTTATTTAATATTATTCACAATAAGATTCGGAAGGCCATGCAAGCTCGAGAAGGAGACAACTGAAGTGTTGTTTTACATTTTTTTTTCCTTTTCAACATGTTGATTGTAATGGAGCGATTTTCCATGCCTGGGAAACCATGTCATTATTGAAAGAATTTAGAAGATGAGGTAGAAAAGGTAGAACTTATAGAATAGAAGAGTAAGAAGTTATCAGAATCTCACAGCGGAATTTCACAAAATAATTATATATTAAATCACAGAGTCTGCTACATCAGAGTACATAACATATTACATCATCATGGTTTATACAATACCATATTACAATACCATAGATACTCAAACTGGTAAATTAACATATATGCTACTAGGTCTTGAACTTGTTCTGCATCATGTTCCACTTGCCTTACCTGAATCTACTTGTCTACTCATAATAAATATTATGAGTACCCAAGAGTTTAAGAAACACAAAAATAAACTCTGGGTCAATCAGGGGACTGGTGTGAGGAAACATAATTAACACATGTAAACAGGGAAATAAGTGTCAAGTTTTCATTATGACGATTCATTTATTTAGAAATCTTTAGATCCATCCATGTCTAATATCTGGAAAATGATCTAAGTCCTTTATATCAAAACATTTGATATTATAATAGTTTGTAACAGATAATTAAAAATCTAGTGAAACGCTTGCATCTCACCTTCACGTATATAGTATACAACTTTAAAAGTTCGCAGAGCGCGTATTGGAGTTTGGATTCCAACAGACAGGGTATGGGAGCACCCACCGATCAGTGTACTCTAGAGAGGATACACTAGGGTTCAACAAGAACATCTTGTAACCCGGCCACACATGACCGTCCACTCATTTAGCTTGAGTGTAACGAATATATTATCACTCCTATGATTGAGCTCGATTTACCGTTCCGAATGCAACAGCAGTGAAATAGATTTAAGAAGTTAAATAAGGAAGTCCTTTAGATGGTGATAATATACCCTGCTTGGGTATGACCCAACTAGCCATGTTGCCTAGCCCAACTTTTGTTACTTCCGGGTTGTGAAGTTTTGAGGTCACGTTCACTTCTGACAGATTATTTCTTTACATTCTTTGAATGCCACATCGTCCTATCCGTCAGAAATACTCATTCGATTACCCAAATATATTATGGGTAATAAAGCTAAGAGAAACGAATTCCTCCGCTACCAACGTAATATACTTACGTAAAACCGATGTGTAAAATCTGACTGACATACGCTGTCAGACACTCGTCCATTCGGGTATGTTCTGGGACTGAACAGACCAAACTTGTTTAAAATAACGCTTGCATCTCGTTGACTTCAGCATTTTGTTATGCGTCGTAAACTTCGTGTCGAAGTGGAATTGTTTATTCCGGACTCTTCGAACGATGTACGAAATCTTTTCACCGTCGATAAATGTTTATTGATCAAGTCAGGAGTATTACTTCGTTTCAGATAAGTTATTATTTTTCAAACAGCGTTTGCTTATCTGGATTACAATGGTATCGTCAAATTATCCCTTAAATAAATCTGTTAAGGTGTATATGGTTTTAATAGTGGTTTTGTTTATCCTTTACAATTTCCCGTGCTCCGCACACAGTATGATCTTTTCTTTTGTCAATTTGCTTTGGAAATGTTTTCGAACTTTTTCCTTTTCTTTCCATCCTCTTTCCTTCATGATTATTTTATTTATAAATAATTTAAATAATAAATTTAAATCATTTATTCACGAATGATTTTTATTTCACAACTTGATCGGACTTCTACCGACGATTTTGTCGGTTTTGATTTCAGCTTTTTCTCTTCTCCACTTGCCTTTACTAAATAAAACACTTCTTTTTATTTAATAAATTACTTATTTATATTTATATTTTCAGATTTAAATTTAAATATAATTTAAATTTTAAATCGTTGTTTTACTTAAAATCACTTTGGTGAAATAATGAGGTGTCGGACTTGCCAAAGTACCGGGCTTGAAAAACACTAGGATTTTGTTGAGAAACTCTTGCGCTCATGGCCAATTTTTGAAAGTACCACTTGGTACTTTAACCAAACACCAAAGTGCCAGTGCCAAACCTCCTGCACTCATGAAAACTCACTGACCCACACCAGATGCCATGTTCATTTCTAAAACTATGGTACCAGATTTTCAACTTCCTCCTAATACCCTGATTTTCTAAAGTACCAAGTGGTACTTCTCCTTCTTCTTCATTTTGCTGTGCACCTTGTTCGTGCACGCGCACATCATCATTGGCCACAGTGGGTTCATCAAAACCACTCCCACAAACTGCAATTCACCACAGGAAGCTAACTCCAACATCCGATCCGACGTTCTTCGCTGCTACAGTGATTTCACCAAGTTTCCCCGTCTACAGTCGTATGGGTTCATCAGAGAACCACCTCGTTCTGCCTTCCTCCGTCCACCGTATGCAACCGCACCTCCACCGTTCAACTCGTCGGCCTTGCCAGCTCCTCCACCACAGATTCCGGCCCACTCGATCCACCCTGGACCCCACACGACGCCCCACAAAACCAGTACACCCAACTGATAAAGAAAACCTATATTCGATTCATTCTCGGATTTCATGCAATTGAAAATTCATTTTATATTTTTCTGATGATCTGTGGACCTATCCGCTCCTTCCCTTCTTTCGCCGTGAAGTCCGACGTCGTCGATCGCCGGAAATCCCCCAAATACCATTTTTCGTTCAACCCCTTGGTTCTCCCTCGACATTCCCTTAAAAATCGTGAAACCGCTCTTAAAAATCATGATTTTGAATCTAGATTCTAGTTATGAAATCAGAACGATATTTTATTTGATCTGAAAAATCGAGTTTACAGAGATCAACCTGTGCTTGTCTGTTAAACTGTGAATCAAAATGTTTGTGTCAGTTCTTTGATTTTTGGGTGCTAATATATGTTATGAATGAACTATATTTCAGGATCCTCGCAATCAAATATGAAGCAACAGGTTCATTCATTTCTGTAAATCAAAATGTATGTGTTCTGTATTTTCCAGAGCACCAATACAGGTTTTATAAAAGTATTAAATCATCCAATCACACATTCTATGATGCATACTATATGATAGCTCAGTTTATAGAGATGAGATTGGGTTGTTCTAATACCATATCTTCTTGTCGACAGTAACAAGAAATGATCAAAACAGAACTTAAAAATTTCCTATAACCAAAACTGTTTTACAGTAAAGAATTTAACTAGGGATTCAAGAATGTTTTCACTCACCAAATTGCTTTCCAAGATCCAGAAAATGTCTTCAGTTTTTAGATATGAATTTCAGATTTGTTTTGTGTGAAGAAAAGTGAGGAACTTGTGTGGTATTTATAGGAATTCTCATGCATTTAACAATGAATTTCCTACACATGCTTACACAGTAAAAACATTTAGCCTCACCCCTCACTTCTATAGTTCCTACGGCCATAATTTGAGGAGCACATGTATTGAAGAATTGTCTTATTATGGTTTGTAGCCAATGACATGCTCCTAGGTGATGGCTTCAGAAGGTTTCACCTTAACTTCATTAAATGCATGGATATCTTTTTGGATTTTATAGCATTTAACAATTGTTCTACTTTGTTTTCTTCTTGCTTGATATTTCCTTCTTGCTTAAGAAAGTGTACATGCTAATTCTATTATAGGATTTTTGTGACATGTTTCTACAATCCTAGTTTACTATTTCAAGTATCTATGCATTTAATGCTTGCATGTTCTTGTATTTGAATGTAATATAAAAATGGATTCTCTTTTGTATTTTATACTAGATATTTGTTTGTGATCAAAACAAATGTTTTTATATGCTATTATTATGTTGTAGCCGATTTGTTTTCATGGCCTAAAGGTTCATGTTGTGGTGTTTTATCCCAAAGTCTTTCTCTATATTTAAATGAACACAATGCTCTTTTATTTTGTTCATGTTCTAGTCCTTTTGTTTTTAACTCCTTTGCTTTGTTAAAACATCACTATGAAGTATTTATTTTCATATGATTTATTTTCTTAATATTTCTATACTTGTTCTATATTCAAGACAAACAAGTGTATACATATTTCTATACATATGTTTATATATATATATATATATATATTCAAAAATTCCTTTTTAGTTTGATTTCAAACTAGCATTACCATTTTAATCTCTTATTAAAGTGATTTAAAGATTGTCAGAAAAGTCGGGACATTACAGTCCACGCCCCTTATAAGAATTTCGTCCCCGAAATTAAAAGTAAGAAAGATAGAAAGATTTTCCCAAAGATGATATTCCATATCATAATCACTTAGTACACTTTAATTATACATTAGACCCATACTCGTACACAACATTCTACCATACTAGTGTTACACTTGACTAATTCAAGTTGTAGACTATCATATCATATACGTAGACACACACACACACACACATATATATATATATATAGTCCAACACTTTCCTCCATCCTACTCCTCTGACACTATGTAGGTGCCTTTCACGATGCCTTTTCCTTTTATGTCCCCAGAAGTTGACGGCTCATTCATGATAGCGTAAACATTAGGCTGTGGTGCCTTCTTCATCAGCGGGCAGTTCCTGACCATGTGTCCAGGCTGATGACAGTTGAAACAGAGGTTCTTCGCTACCATCTCATTCCTCTGATTCTGATTCTGCTGCTGTTGTTGTTGAGGTTTCTGTTGCTGCTGGGGTTGTTCTGGTTCCTTCTCCTTTGGCTCCTTACAGAATCTGGCGATATGTCCCTTTTGTTTGCAGTTTTGACACAGAACATTCTTAAAACGATTTTCATAATTCTCCTCCCCTGTATTTCCCTTTTCCTTGTTCTCCCAATTTGGATTAAATTTCCTCTTCCGGGAGTTCTCGCCACTAATTTCTCTAGTCTGACCCTTTGCTGCTGTGGGTTTCTTAGCATCCAAGGCTTCATACCTGAGTGCTAAATCCACTAATTCAACAAATGGGTCTTTCAGATGTCCCATCATACGGCCTTGCAGACTATCCTTCAGTCCAGCTACAAACATCTCGTTCTTCTTCAGTGAAGTATTTACCAATTCTGGCCCAAAGCTTGACAGTGCATTGAACTTGTTTTCGTACTCAATGACAGTCATGTTTTCCTGCTTCAAGTCAATGAAGTCTCGGTACATCCTAGTTTTCCCAGTTGCTGGCAGATACTGAGCTTCAAAAGCTTCTTTGAACATAGCCCATGTAAAGTTCTCCTCCGGAGTATTTGCAGTCTGGGCATCCCACAAGATAGCTGCAGTTCCTTCCAGATTCCATGATGCTAACAGACGTTTGTACTCGTCATCCAACTTCAGTCCCTTAAAAAAAATTCACATGATCTTATCCATGCTCGGACGTCAACTAGTGATTTCGTTCCCTTAAAAGTCTTTCCTCCCAGAGTAGTGTAGTTCTTGCAAATCATAGCGAAGTTTGGTTGCGTTGGAGCTTGGACTACTTCAGTCGTATCCACTTGGGTCTGATTAACTGTGTGCCCATTGGTCGTAGTCGCCCGACTTGCTCCTCGGCCTCGCCTTGCTTGAGAACTCATTATAAACTTTTCTGAGTATACGATTTGAGAGTTAATACTCGTTCGGAAAATGTCTTAGGGATAAATAACTAGGGTCGTCCTATATTAAAATAGTTTTTATAAAAATACGCTCTCTCAAAACTAACCCAATCTCAATCTAGGGTGTTACTAACCCTAACTTTACTGAGTTACGCCACAGACCCAAGGTTACTACTCAACCAATAGCTCTGATACCAACTGTAACGGCGCGATTTTCCATGCCTGGGAAACCGTGTCATTATTGAAAGAATTTAGAAGATGAGGTAGAAAAGGTAGAACTTATAGAATAGAAGAGTAAGAAGTTATTAGAATCTCACAGCGGAATTTCACAAAATACTTATATATTACATCACAGAGTCTGCTACATCAGAGTACATAACATATTACATCATCGTGGTTTATACAATACCATATTACAATACCATAGATACTCAAACTGGTAAATTAACATATATGCTACCAGGTCTTGAAATTGTTCTGCATCATGTTCCACTTGCCTTACCTGAATCTACTTGTCTACTCATAATAAATATTATGAGTACCCAAGAGTTTAAGAAACACAAAAATAAACTCTGGGTCAGTCAGGGGACTGGTGTGAGGAAACATAATTAACACATGTAATCAGGGAAATAAGTGTCAAGTTTTCATTATGACGATTCATTTACTTAGAAATCTTTAGATCCATCCATGTCTAATATCTGGAAAATGATCTAAGTCCTTTATATCAAAACATTTGATATTATAATAGTTTGTAACAGATAATTAAAAATCTAGTGAAACGCTTGCATCTCACGTTCATGTATATAGTATACAACTTTAAAAGTTCGCAGAGCGCGTATTGGAGTTTGGATTCCAACAGACAGGGTATGGGAGCACCCACCGATCAGTGTACTCTAGAGAGGATACACTGGGGTTTAACAAGAACATCTTGTAACCCGGCCACACATGACCGTCCACTCATTTAGCTTGAGTGTAACGAATATATTGTCACTCCTACGGTTGAGCTCGATTTACCGTTCCGAATGCAACAGCAGTGAAATAGATTTAATAAGTTAAATAAGGAAGTCCTTTAGATGGTGATAATATACCATGCTTGGGTATGACCCAACTAGCCATGCTGCCTAGCCCAACTTTTGTTACTTCCGGGTTGTGAAGTTTTGAGGTCACGTTCACTTCTGACAGATTATTTCTTTACATTCTTTGAATGCCACATCGTCCTATCCGTCAGAAATACTCATTCGATTACCCAAATATATTACGGGTAATAAAGCTAAGAGAAACGAATTCCTCCGCTACCAACGTAATATACTTACGTAAAACCGATGTGTAAAATATGACTGACATACGCTGTTAGACACTCGTCCATTCGGGTATGTTCTGGGACTGAACAGACCAAACTTGTTTAAAATAACGCTTGCATATCGTTGACTTCAGCATTCTATTATGCGTCGTAAACTTCGTGTCGAAGTGGAATTGTTTATTCTGGACTCTTCGAACGATGTACAAAATCTTTTTACCGTTGATAAATGTTTATTAATCAAGTCATGAGTATTACTTCGTTTCAGATAAGTTATTATTTTTCAAACAGCGTTTGCTTATCTGGATTACAATGGTATCGTCAAATTATCCCTTAAATAAATCTGTTAAGGTGTATATGGTTTTAATAGTGGTTTTGTTTATCCTTTACAATTTCCCGTGCTCCGCACACAGTATGATCTTTTCTTTTGTCAATTTGCTTTGCAAATGTTTTCGAACTTTTTCCTTTTCTTTCCATCCTCTTTCCTTCATGATTATTTTATTTATAAATAATTTAAATAATATATTTAAATCATTTATTCACGAATGATTTTTATTTCACAACTTGATCGGACTTCTACCGACGATCTTGTCGGTTTTGATTTCAGCTTTTTCTCTTCTCCACTAGCCTTTACTAAATAAAACACTTCTTTTTATTTAATAAATTACTTATTTATATTTATATTTTCAGATTTAAATTTAAATATAATTTAAATTTTAAATCATCGTTTTACTTAAAATCACTTTGGCGAAATAATGAGGTGCCGGACTTGCCAAAGTACCGGGCTTGAAAAACACTAGGATTTTGTTGAGTAACTCTTGCGCTCATGGCCAATTTTTGAAAATACCACTTGGTACTTTAACCAAACACCAAAGTGCCAGTGCCAAACCTCCTGCACCCATGAAAACTCAATGACCTACCTCAGATGCCATGTTCATTTCTAAAACTAAGGTACCAGATTTTCAACTTCCTCCTAATACCCTGATTTTCTAAAGTACCAAGTGGCACTTCTCCTTCTTCTTCATTTTGCTATGCACCTTACTCGTGCACGTGCACATCATCGTCGACCACAGTGGGTTCACCAAAACCACTCCCACAAACCGCAATTCACCACAGGAAGCTAACTCCAACATCCGATCCGACGTTCTTCGCTGCTACAGTGACTTCACCAAGTTTCCCCATCTACAGTCATATGGGTTCATCAGAGAACCACCTCCTTCTACCTTCCTTCGTCCACCGTATGCAACCGCACCTCCACCGTTCAACTCGTCGGCCTTGCCATCTCCTCCGCCGCAGATTCCGGCCCACTCGATCCACCCTGGACCCCACACGACGCCCCACAAAACCAGTACCCCCAACTGTTAAAGAAAACCTATATTCGATTCATTCTCGGATTTCATGCAATTGGAAAATCATTTTATATTTTTCTGATGATCTATGGACCTATTCGCTCCTTCCCTTCTTTCGCTGTGAAGTCTGACGCCGTCGATCGCCGGAAATCCCCCAAATACCATTTTCCATTCAACCCCTTGGTTCTCCCTCGACATTCCCTTAAAAAACGTGAAACCGCTCTTAAAAATCATGATTTTGAATCTAGATTCCAGTTATGAAATCAGAACGATATTTTATTTGATCTGAAAAATCGAGTTTACAGAGATCAACCTGTGCTTGTCTGGTAAACTGTGAATCAAAATGTTTGTGTCAGTTCTTTGATTTTTGGGTGCTAATATATGTTATGAATGAACTATATTTCAGGATCCTCACAATCAAATATGAAGCAACAGGTTCATTCATTTCTGTAAATCAAAATGTATGTGTTCTGTATTTTCCAGAGCACCAATACAGGTTTTATAAAAGTATTAAATCATCAAATCACACATTCTATGATGCATACTATATGATAGCTCAGTTTATAGAGATGAGATCGGGTTGTTCTAATACCATATCTTCTTGTCGATAGTAACAAGAAATGATCAAAACAGAACTTAGAAATTTCCTATAACCAAAACTGTTTTACAGTAAAGAATTTAACTAGGGATTCAAGAATGTTTTCACTCACCAAATTGCTTTCCAAGATCCAGAAAATGTCTTCAGTTTTTAGATATGAATTTCAGATTTGTTTTGTATGAAGAAAAGTGAGGAACTTGTGTGGTATTTATAGGAATTCTCATGCATTTAACAATGAATTTCCTACACATGCTTACACAGTAAAAACATTTAGCCTCACCCCTCACTTCTATAGTTCCTACGGCCATAATTTGAGGAGCACATGTATTGAAGAATTGTCTTATTATGGTTTGTAGCCAATGACATGCTCCTAGGTGATGGCTTCTAGAAGGTTTCACCTTAACTTCATTAAATGCATGGATCTCTTTTTGGATTTTATAGCATTTAACAATTGTTCTACTTTGTTTTCTCCTTGCTTGATATTTCCTTCTTGCTTAAGAAAGTGCACATGCTAATTCTATTATGGGATTTTAGGGACATGTTTCTACAATCCTAGTTTACTATTTCAAGTATCTATGCATTTAATGCTTGCATGTTCTTGTATTTGAATGTAATATAAAAATGGATTCTCTTTTGTATTTTATACTAGATATTTGTTTGTGATCAAAACAAATGTTTTTATATGCTATTATTATGTTGTAGCCGATTTGTTTTCATGGCCTAAAGGTTCATGTTGTGGTGTTTTATCCCAAAGTCCTTCTCTATATTTAAATGAACACAATGCTCTTTTATTTTGTTCATGTTCTAGTCCTTTTGTTTTTAACTCCTTTGCTTTGTTAAAACATCACTATGAATTATTTATTTTCATATGATTTATTTTCTTAATATTTCTATACTTGTTCTATATTCAAGACAAACAAGTGTATATATATTTCTATACATATGTTTATATATATATATATATTCGAAAATTCCTTTTTAGTTTGATTTCAAACTAGCATTACCATTTTAATCTCTTATTAAAATGATTTAAAGATTGTCAGAAAAGTCGGGACATTACGTTGATAAAAAATTACAGTATATTATTAGTGTTAGTCCAGTTCTATGGTTGATTGAGTTAATATTGTAAGTACTGGTATGTTGAAGTTTTGGTTCGAGGCCTTTTGTAAATTGTAACAGTACATTGAGATTAATATAGTTTTTTTTTTCAAAATAACATAGAGAACAAGTGCACGAGTAAACACATCACAAATGTAACAACAAATGCACACAAATTTTTTTAATTATGTATGTATTTTTTAGGGTTTTTTTTTTGACAAACAATTTTTTATTTAAAGAGTAAAATCAAATTAATTTTGATTTCCTTGTCAGTAGCGTCAAAAACTTATTCATAAATAAGTTTTCTCTTGATTAGAAAATCATTGAGTTATACCATAATAAGATAATTGCAAGTGCACAACATAAAATAATTAAATGAATACAGTCTATCCACAAGGGCAGCAATAATTCAAAATTGCTCAATCAAATAAAACCAAGATTTGGAATTTGTTGTTAACTAAAAATCATGAAAAAGTCTATTTTTTTTTTGGAATTAAGCTATGATATTAGAAGGTAATTTAGATACAAATCCCCTTTCATGACCATAAAAATCAACACAGCATTAATTTATGATCTTAGATTTTTAATCATTTTTGTAATTAGTGATGCATTTACTATTAGTATGATGTAATTGTGTTATTAACTAGTGCAACTTAAATCATCAAAATCTAATATAGCCACAAAACCACTTGAAAACACTCATGAAAAATAATAAGAAATTAAAAATAAATTCTACTATACACATGATCTATTTACTACTAAACTGGTAACAAATTGCATCAAATTTTTATTCTAAATTTTACTTTCATTACCATATACATATTTAAATGAAAACACAATTTTTCTTTATGAATCCTATATGTTGTGAACAACATAAGCTATTAAATTCAATACTAAATAACAAACTTACATAAACATCTCACTTTTAATTAAGCACAAAATAGAATATCATAAATGATATCATTATGTTAATTTTGTATGATTCACAAGAGCTTCATTACCCCTAATTTGAAGGAGTTTACCTTCTTATATCTGAATACATATTATTAGAATAAGATTTCTGTATGAATATAAAGGAAATGTAAACTAATTAAAAATATGCTCTAACTAACTTGCATAAAAAGAAAATAAACTGCTTGCATGAAAATGAAACAAAGCATGGCAGGCATCAACATAAAAGGGCATAAAAGAAAAAAGCATATAAGAAAGTTGCATAAAATAAAGAACAAGTATAAAATCCATTAAAAGGAAGCTTCTATTTTTAATTTCTCATAACTACTTCGCATAAAAACGTAGATCTCTACATGAACATAAGAGGGTTATTTATGCATTCTAAACTTGTAACCACTTTTAGGGAGCTATCAAAAGTGCTTTTGACATTATGTGCCCTTCAAGTCATTATTATGAATTGATTAATTATCTATTAACTTATGTTTTTGTTTTTAATGTGGTCCATAAGTAAGTGGGTAGGTGACTCTACATGAAGTGTGAATTCTTATATGTTTCTCTTTCTCTTTGTTTCATTGCATGTGCATTAATTTACCCATGAAGCCCCTTTTGATATACACTCAAATATATACACAATAAAGTTAGAATGTGCAATTACATTTTTTTTAATTGGTACATACCTAAAATGATCATTTGAACATAGCATAGATGAGTGAATGATGGCTTAAAAATATGGGTGTTTTTATTGACACTCCAACTATTCTTAAGGGGGGCCATTTTTTAAAAACACTCCACTCTTTGAAAAATTGTTAAGGGGCTACAAAAACATATTATTTCACACTATCTAATGTTCTTGGATTGCCCCTTTAAATTAGATAATAAAACTTATTCAATAAGGAAAACCAAATTAAAATAATCAGTTCGTCACCACTGCACAGAATGCAACTTGTAATCAATTATATATGTATTCAATGGTGATATATCGAAAATTAATAATCATTTCGGTGCATTACCTCCGTAATTATAAAATTCGGCATATTTTTGCCAACAAAAAAAATAGTATGATCTTTTTCTACGAAAACGCTTATCCTTTAAGATTAAAAAAAAATTGATATATGTGAATCGAAAATAAATTACTAGGGTCTTTGCAGTATCTGTTAAGGTAAACTTACCTTTGTTTGTTAAGGGGCTAAAATGGTAATAAGGTAAAATTACCTTTATTTGTTAAGGGGCTAAAAGTGTAACAAGGTAAAATTGCCTTTATTTGTTAAGGGACTACTTTCCTCATTGGTACTCCCCTTAACAATTTTTGAAAAAAAAGAATTTTGGCCTCCCCTTAACAATATTTGGAGTGTTAATAACAATGCCCAAAAATATTTATGTACTTCAGTTTAAAACATGTAAGAACATCCTAATATGATATTTATTTTAACAAAAGAAGATTAAGTAATGTAGTAGAAATACACATTTTTGAGTGCACATCATTATCCGATAGATTATGTGCAATTTTATACAAAATATTATTATTATCACTTTAAGAGTGCTTCCATAAAGATATATTGATTTATAAACTAGTTCAAACCTATATATATAAGTTCGAATCATTATTTCAAAATACTTGTAAACTATTTTTTTATTATTACTCAATATATATTGAAACCTATCTATACAGGAAGATAGTCCTGTATTAAATAATATAATGAAATTAGTTTCATAACATAAATTATTCACTTGAAACGTAATGCTAAAAAAATTAGTTAAACATTATTCATCAATTTAATTGGTTAAGTTAAATGAGAACAATGTGGTAAAGGAGGAAATGAGATTTGTATTTATTGAATTAATTAGTAGGTTGGCCTTAGAAACAAATCAATAATGCATAAAGAATGATACAAGAGAAGGACAAAGTAGTGAACTTTCGACCCTTATATATATATATATATCCTACAATACTTGTTTCATTTCTCATTCATTTTCCAAAAACTAAAAGAATATAAGCTGATCGACAATCGAAGCCAGGAAAGAAGAGGAAGAAAGAAAGTTAGGATTTAAAGCTTGGAAACAACTACAAAAATATCAACCTATATTAATCAATATGAATAATACTCTTACCTTTTTCTGTCGCTTATTGGGTAAATATCCGAAAACAATGTGTGTTAATGATGATTTTCATATTGGGAACATTATGCTATTTGGTGGTTAATCAATAGCTATGTTTGACAAGTTTATATAGTTAATATACATGAAAATGGATAGGTTTTCATAAAACCTATAGTTAGAGTTCTCTGAATGCCATGGAATTTCTACATGATGTTTTTTATATGATTTTGGAGATTGGTTTCAAATTTCATAATTTTTCATGATTGTATGAATTAGCTATGAATTTTCTAAGTTTGAATTGATTAAGGAGAGCTTATATGTTAATTAAAAATGATTAATATATTTGTATAAATATTTTATACTTGCCTGATACAAATTACTGCAAAAAGAATGTATGTGGATAAAACTTCATTTTATAAACCAATAATAATTCGATAAATATGGTAGAGTGGGCACAAAGTAGTACTTTATAAGGAAATAAGCCAATTTTATCCATATTTACTATCAACGTCGCTGCCTTTCCACAAGCAACATTCATGTACCATCGGAAGCCACCTTTAATTAGCATTAAATACTTGGAATATCATATACATGGTATAGGAATTATTCAGACATTTGTCTCTTAGCTTCCGAAGGAGCTTTGATATTGATATTGACATTTATGCATTTTAAAAGTTAACTGCTCCACTAGAGGCTTACTACTCCACCCATTTCAACAGGGACGAAGGGGGGGGGGACTTTTATAAGAAAGAATTACTTAGTATAAAGGACTTTACACATTTTGGGGAAACCAAAAGGGAGTCACGTCTATTTTATAATTTGGAGCTTATTCTTTTGAAACCCTTGAAGTCATTACTTACGATGACAAGACTTATAAACTTGTTTTCCTAAACTTATTTCCTTGGACGTGGTTAATTGTCCAAAAGGAAATAATTGTATAAAATATTTGAGGTTTCGCCTCCATGTCTGTCAGCATCGGCAATGACAAAAAGGAGAGCTTTACCTAATGGTTGTATAAAGGAGTTAGATGTTTCTATTTCTATATCATGTTGTTAGGATTTTGATTGACTACATGGATCCAGAAGAGGTACCTATCAGGGGAATATACGGTGCCAGATTGGTTTACCTTCAAAGTAAAAGACTGCTTGTCTTATAGAGCCAGAAGGGATTACCTTTCGGAGATAAGTATTTATTGAATCTGATTGGACACTATTTAAAGTTGCGCATGTTATTTGTCTATAACCATGGACACGACATTTGGATTTGTGTGAACTTTGGAGATGGATGAAATAGAATGAGGAACCAAATAACTAAAATTTTAAGCCTTCGATCCCATTGTTAGCAAGGGGTTACCTTACGAAGCATGAGTGGAGAATTAGAAGGAGGGATGCTTCCATTGCTTCGCACGGTATGAAAATCATAATAAGAAATTGGCTTCATTGCCCAGCAAAGGGTTACCTTGAGTTATGAAGTATGTAAGTCAAATGAATAAGATAGAATGGTTCTGTTTACTAGCAAGGGGTTACGTCAAGTTGCGTAGTGCGAATACCAAAAGGAAGAAGAATTAAAATGAGGTAACCAATTTAACTTAAAGAAACGGCATCTAGAACCATTGCTTGGCACAGTACGAGAAGTGTTTGAATTTCAAATGCTAGCTGGGGTTACCTTATGAAACATAGAGGAGGAACCGAATTACAAGAAAGAAAATGACAGGGAATCATTAAAAACCATTAAGATAGGAAATATGAAACAACAAGGATGGGAACCATTATGTGTTTCATATTGCACATTTTTACTATCACTTATGTTATTGTGGTTTTTGTACTAACCACTGAAGTGTAGGTTGTAACACCCCGTAATTTTTAAATATATTTAATTAGTTATCAACAAATATCAATGTTTTATGATTTTAGAATTTTTCCTTGGGACAAGTACCATTGTGTTCGTGATAGTTTTCTGATTCAATTTCATATGACTTGCTCAAATAGAGTTCGTATGGGAAGTTACTAACAAACAAAAGTTTATAAAATTATATGCAAATATATACACGCAAGTTTGAATTTGAAATCTGAAACATACGTTATTAATGGAAGAAATTAATTTTCTTAAGAATATTATGTAATAAGAGCAACGTTGAGTGCAATGTTGAATAAAAATTTGTTTATGAAAGAAATTAACATTCGTGACCCAGTAAATGGGTCGACCCAGGCCATAAGGGGTCGCTCCTTCCTACTACTAGGTTAACACAGGGGTTGACCCACCCCAAAGCCCGGGTGGACCCAATGCTGGGCAAAATGACATGGATTTATCGATTTCTATGGCTCGGATTTTATTATATTTGATCCGACAAACGAGATCCTTCGGTGCTTGTATAAATAAACTAGTATAGCCTATCTTTCAGTTCATATTTTTTGGAATGGCGCAATGACTTCGCCAATTTCTTTCTCCTCTAAATCCTTTAGAAATACGAATATATTTTTAAGTATTCTGATTCAAGATTTTGGAGAAAAAGAATGTAGATCTAAACTGTAAGTGCTCTGGTTTCTCGTGTAAGTGAGGTAAGTTTAGTAAATCTAGACTTTTGTGATTCTTCTCCTTCTTCTAGCGTCAAATTTGTAAATTTTCGGTTATTTCAATAATAGATCCTATTAGAAAGACCATGATAACGGATCTAAACGAATTCAAGGATTGCCCGCAGTAAGTTAAGTGGATTAATATATATTTTTCAATAATAGTATTTTTGTATCATTTGATTCCTGCTGAAATTAACCATATGTTCTTCTTTTTTCCTATTTTCTACGTAAGAATATACCATTCATGTCAAATTTTGGTTATGCGTGAAAATCGAATAAAATTGAGGTTATGCGTAATTTGGATAATCGAATTACAAATAGACGCAAAATTATTTAATTATGGTCATGCACAAATTAATTTAAATTGCGAACAAAAGGGGAATTTTTTTAGTGATTGAGGATAAAAGAACATATTATAGTCATGCACAAATTAATTTAAATTGCGAACAAAAGGGGAATTTTTTTAGTGATTGAGGATAAAAGAACATATTTTGTCAATATTGTAATAAAGGGAAGATCCGTGAATTTTCAAGATAGACTGTACAGTTAAGAGTTGTTAGAGATTCAAGATTTCAAAGGAAATTCAAGACTCATGATTATCAAGATATCAAAAATTTCAAGAACTCAAGATTATCAAAGTAATAGAGTCTAGATAATATGTAAAACTCCAGTTAGCACTTTCGAATTCTTTTCAAATTGATTTCAAAAAATATTTTCAAACTCCTTTTCTAAATGAGTTCAAATTATTAAGTTTTTACTTATGATTTCAAATATATATATACATGTTTATAGTTTGTAAAGTTTTATAAAATATATTTTTATAATATATATGTTTTATAGTTTTATATTATAATTTTATAAATATGTTTATATTTTATATTACTATGTTTTTACAATTTATAAATTCATTTGAAACATTTGTTTTGATTTAAGAATTTCTAGAATATATACATATACATTAATTTAAACACTTTAAAAATGTTTTAAATTTCAAAAAACTATATATATGTTGACATACAGTTCGGACATGTCGACACATAACCGTCACATTTTCAAATTTCAAAGGAAGTGTCTTTTCATTATTTGAAATGTTTAAGAACTATTTCAACCTTTGGAACTCTATATAAAGGGTTCATTTTCAAATTTTTAATCGTATTATCTTCTCCTTCTTCATCACTTCACTTACCACCATTATTATACTTTAATTTCTCGATTTCTACACTTATACTCTGCCGATTTCAACACAAATTATATCATTCTTCTTCTATTCTCAATCTCTGTCAAATACTCTTTGATTGGAGGTGCTATTCAAGAGTTATATGGCTATTGTACTTGTTTGAGAATTGTTTGGGAAAGGGTGTGTTCCTTGTAGCCCAAAAATCAAGGAAAGGGGGTGGTGTTAACCTTATAGTCGTGAAATCAAGGGTGGTGGAATCGGTATTAACCTTGTAGACGTGAAATCATGGTTATTGTAATTGGATTCTGCTATTAATAAAACTTTACGCAATCCACCGTTGCGTGGGATTAGACGTAGGTGTGACACCCCACGTCCGTTAATGTCACTGATTAAGAGAATGCATTACGTTTCGTGAAGTGTTATGGGTAAACAAAAACATTATAAAACAGATATAAAAATAGCAGCGGAATAAAAACAAACTTTATGTCATAAAGCATCGTGGTTCAAAACATTATATGTCTAAATTACATAAAAACCAGTATATCATAAAACTTTTGTCTTGTACTTAAACATCATAGTACAAAAGTAAAGAAGAAAAATCCCCAAATAAAAACATAGCCATAGTAACAAGAATAGGAGCTTGAACAATACATCTAAGCAGCTCTAGAAAATGATAGCAAAATCCTG
The DNA here is from genome assembly GCA_030737875.1 of Allium sativum. Lineage (NCBI taxonomy): Eukaryota > Viridiplantae > Streptophyta > Magnoliopsida > Asparagales > Amaryllidaceae > Allium > Allium sativum. The sequence goes on from CM060926.1 coordinate 540,217,856, forward strand.
GTCAAGCTTGAGTATTCCCTCCCTGAGAACCCGGATAGTAAACGGAAGAAAGAAGAGGAAACAAAAGGGTCAGACATAAAGTCTGGCAAGTCCAGTTACTTTTAGCAAGTAAATAAGTAAAAGTATTATGACAGGCATATAAAGTGGATAAGATAGATAATATCACAAAAGGCGGATGTGACAAGGTAAACATGATAGAGTGTATAAGCTTCCCTAATGATTACTCTGATTCTCTACACTGATACTAGTATAACCAGAATGAGATGATCCCAACAACAATAAGATTGTAGACTTAGGCATACATAGAGATGTACCCTAACTACTACCCTAATCGATCGGCTCCCTACTCTGTACAGTATGAGGTATCACTTCCTAAAGTTGCAACCCTTCGTTGATGAGCACAACCCTATCTATTGGTCTCACGGTCGTCTTATCCCCTTCTGCCCGAACATGCACGCATATGTCCTGGTCAGTTTGTGCCGCCCACACCGTCCTCCACGTTTGGATCTCTTACAATCAGCCCAGTAAGCGTGTCCCCACTCCGACCTAGGACAGAGTACCCATCTGATACTGTTCTATGGGTTACGGACTGAAACGGGTCCCCTACACAAGATGATACAAGCTCTCCCCTTTGTCTTGTATCACCACTAGGATTTCCACAGGTTATGCTAACCTAACGGTGTCTTTAATTACATAACCCCATCATTTCCACAGGTTATGCTTACGTAACGGTGTCTTTAATTACATAACCCTGTTAGGTTAAGTTTGTGGGCCTATATATAAATATTACCCACCCATCCCAGATATACTTAACCTTCCCACTGTTTCAACCTAGTTAACCCCTATTCAAGTTCATGTTCATACAATCCCTATGGATTCAATTAGGTTAAGTATTCCAATTCATTACCATGTCCATTTATGGTTATAATTTGCTAGACCCTCACATTAAGCCTACCACTTGTGGATGCTGGATATGTCGGTTGATTCTGGGCTGGATTTTCCCATAAGTCGGGCTTAACCTCGTGTCTTAGCACATATAGTATTTGTGCACCTAGACCCCTCACATTAGATTCACGACTTGAGGTCATTGAATATGCCGGGCAGTTCTGGGCAGACTTCCACCACAAGTGTAATCTAACCTCATGTCTAGGCGCAATTATAGTTTCTAATTACGATAATCCTAGGCATTTCATTATTAGCCAATTTTACCTATGTCGTTATAGGTTGTCATTCCCCTTTTCCCCCAAATATGTCCAAAATGAATTATATGCCCTAAATTCATATTCATACCTTTTATTCAGGTTATGCCAAATTCCCTATTTACAAGTTATGCCCAATTTTAATGTATTTCCCCTCATTCCCCGTTTAATGCATTCACATATTTCAGCGGCATTCCTAGGCTCGAAAGTAGCAAGGCTATATAAAATAAAAAGGGAAAGATGAAGGGAAGATGATAGAAATGATTATACTAACAAAATTGACAGAAACATATAGTGGCATATTGATAAGATGGGCATATAAGAACAGATCTGGTGAACATGAGACAATAGAATTGATTCTAACATAATAGGGATGTCATAATAGGCATAATAAGATCTAAACTATAATTTAGATGTCCAACTAGTAATAGATCCAATTTAACCACGACATGATAGGTACAAGGTGATCTAAATAGTGAATTAGATCTATAATCAAAGGTTGATCTAACATGATAAAGGATAAGATCCAAGTCAGAATATCATGAATTCACAAGTGATTACAGATCTGATATTATTCAAGCAGTCGCAGGCATAGATCCAAATTAAAGTTATATCATGTTTTACTTTTTAATTATTTAAATCTAAAAGTAACTTAAACTCACAGTGTTTGGATCTAGAAAGATAGAAGAAGAATAGCAGAGGTTGAATCATAGATCTACACTTGAATAACTTGATTTACTTGATTGCAGAAGAAGGAAAAGGTTTGATTTAGTCTGGGCACGGACAACAACTAGTCCTCCATTATTTTTCAGTGTAGAAAACAAGAGAAACAGAGCCATATTTATAGGTGCCACCCCCCAAACCCTAACTTCCACGTCTGCCCTAGGGGGGTCGGCACATGGGTCGACACCCCCTTGAGGGTCGACCCAGGGGTCGACTCCCCTAGGCGGGATTTTTCCCGCTCACCTAAATTTTCGTTATTTGAACGATTTTGAACTTCTGGACCTAATTTTTGAATTCCTGCAATATATATATATATGTATATTCTCTTGTGCATATACAAACTTCAAACTTTCATAACTTCTTCATACGGTGTCTGTTTTATGCAAACCAAATGTCTATCTTGACCAGAATTTCGAGACGGATGCAATGGTGCAGTGCTTCCCTTAATTCTGACTTTTAAATTAGTTATTCTTTAATTTTTCCTCTTTGGTGTTGTTAAAATTATAGGGTGTTACATTCCCCCCAACTCAAAGGATTTCGTCCCCGAAATCTCCAAGTTAAGAAGAATGTATATCCTACCATCCATCACCCATCTACTCATCTACCAATCACAGGCATCCATTGTTCTTAAAAGAATTCTAATGCTTATATGAACATATGCAAAGGTGTGTGTATATGTCCCAATACTAATGCGAAGATCAGGCGGTCTACTAATTCAGTCGACCTTCTTAATGCAATGTATGTTAGGGCCATGAATCAAACATGTATGCAATAATCCTATTATAACATGTAAGTTCTATATGGGTGCACAATCATCCGTCCAAATGCAACATTCATATGATGATACATCCATTTCCATCCATTAAAAGAAGAAAAATGCACACACATCCATATGTAGTATGAGAGTGACTGAGTCGATCTAGTTCCTAATGTGTGTGTATATGCATCCACGTGCAACCACTAGCAAACACTTGCATCCATCAAACATAACATGCCTCAAACACATGTTTACATCCATGGGATTCCTACAAACAGGTCGAAGATTCACTCGATAGGTCATACTTAAATGATAGAAACATGCATAAATAAAAGCTTTGGAAAGGAAGTTAAGAACATACCATCGAAAAGAAAAGGGTAAGAGGCACGGATCTTGTCTTCGGTCTCCCAAGTCGCATTCTCTGGGTTATCTCCCCATTGAACCTTCATCAACTTGACTACTCTATTGCGCAGCTTCTTAACTTCTGATCCAAGAATATGGGTAGGAACTCATCTGACTGTCGCTTCCTGTTCCACCTCTACTTCCTCCAATATACTTGGCTCAACTACTTCTGCGGTATCATGCAACCACTTCCGCAAGTGAGAAACGTGGAAAACATCATAAACACCAGATAGCCTCTCTGGTATCTTTACTCTATAGGCCATTTGGCCAATCCTTTCTGTTATGGCAAATGGCCCTACAAATCTTGTTGCCAACTTCCCTATAGATCCGAAGCGAACCACATTCCTCAATGGTGATACCTTAATAAAAACCATGTCTCCTACTTCAAATTCAATGTCAGTCCTTCTCTTGTCAACGTAGGATTTCTGCCTATCTTGAGTAGTCTTCATTCATCATCTAATAAGATCAATCTCCTCGAATGTTTCCCTAACCATATCAGGTCCAAGTAATAGCCTTTCTGTAGAGTCCCACCAACAAATTGGTGACCTACAGGGTCGTCTATACAATGCTTCGAAGGGTGTCATACCAATGCTAGCTTGATAACTGTTGTTGTAGGCAAACTCTACTAAAGCAAGATGCTCTTCCTAAGTCCCTCCGAAGTCTTGGATACACATCATTAAAAGATCCTCAAGAATTCTGTTCACCCTTTCCGTCTGTCCATCGGTCTGAGGATGATAGGCGGTGCTCAAACACAACTGTGTACCTAATGTTTCTTGCAAGTTACTCCAAAATTCACTAGTGAAAATGGGGTCATGATCACTTACGATGCTAGAAGGTACTCCATGAAGATAGACTATCTCACGAATGTAAATTGTTGTAAACCATGTTGTCGTCCTCTCACTTTTAACTGGAACGAAATGAGCGCTCTTAGTAAGTATATCCACCACAACCCAAATATAGGTGTTGCCTTTCTTTGATCTAAGCAAACCATATATGAAATCCATAGAGATGCTCTCCCACTTCCACTGTGGAACCTCCAAAGTATGAAGCAAACCATCGGCCTTCTTTTGTTCATCTTTGACTTGCTGACAAACCAAACATTGGGAAACAAACTCTGCTACATCTTTCTTAATCCCAGCCCAAAAGAAAACCCTCTTTATATCCCTATGCATCTTATCACTGCTTGGATGAATAATCATCTTAGAATGACGGGCTTCCTCTAGGACTGCCTTTAACAAACTTCCACTTTGAGGAACATAAAACCTTACATCTCGTCACAACCACCCTTTATCATCAATGGAATATCTATTGAGGTGACTAGAAGTCTCCCCTTTACTGAGCCTATCTAAGATGTCTGAAATCTGTGGATCATCTCGCTGTGAAGCTCCTATCTGATCGAATACTATGGCAGCTAGCTGTAAATCATGGGTAGGGTAGTTCTTCTCATGAACTCTTAGTTGTCTACCCCTGTAACACACTACCTTTCCCTATTGCATCAGAACCACACCAACCCCTGTACCACATGCATCAGTGTATACCGTAAATACTATGTTCCCATCGGGCAAGGTCAAGACTGGGGCTGTTGTCAAAGCCCTCTTCAATCGTTGGAAAGCAACATCACAATCTATATCCCATGTAAACGCCAAATTCTTCATCGTTAGCCTGGTGAGTGGGGCTGATATCTTTGCGAAGTCCTTAATGAACTTCCTATAATAGCCTGCCAACCCAAGGAAGCTTCTCACCTCCATTGCATTTTTCGAAACTTGCCATCTTGAACTGCAAATACTTTTGCGGGATCTACTGCTATCCCATCCTTGGAAACCACATGCCCTAGGAATCTCATCTCTTTTCTCCAAAAATGGAATTTAGAGAACTTTGCCTTAAGATGATGCGCACAGAGAGTTTTGAAAAGTTTTCTCAAATGTTGGTCATGCTCTTCTTCGCTCTTCGAAAAGATCAAGATATCATCAACAAAGACCACAACAAATTTATTTAGAAAATCCCAAAAACCCTACTCACCAGATCAACAAAACAGGCGGATGCATTCGTCAACCCAAAAGGCATAACTAGTCATTCAAAGAAACCATCTAGAGTCCTAAAAGCAGTCGTGTCTATACTGTCCTCAGCCACCCTCAACTGATGAAACCCCATGGCCAAGTATAACTGAGAGAATACCGAGGCACCAACAAGCTGGTCAAACAAGTCATCTATCCTCGGAAGTGGGTGCCTATTCTTCTTAGTGAGTTTATTCAACTCCCTATAGTCTACACACAAGCGAAGCGAAACATCTGCCTTAGTCGCGAATACTACCGGAGCACCCCATTCAGATATGCTTCGCCTAATAAACCCCTTCTCAAGTAGCTCCCCTACTTGCTTGCAAAGCTCACTCCTTTCCATTGGAACCATATGGCGCATAGGTAATGCAATTGGCTTTGCATTGTCCACCAAATATATACGAAAATCGATCTCGCGCCTCCGGGGTAAGCCCGTACCTCATCAAAACATTAGAATAATCACGGACTACTGGAACAGATTGCAGATCATCGATAGATGCATCTAGAGATTCTAGGAAACTAAGCATAACAGACCCTTGTGGGTCACAAGAAATCTCGAGGGTCCTCCTATGACAAGTCAGAAGCCTAACGACCCTCCTCTCACAATCCAGAATGGCACCAAACATGGCTAGCCAATCCATCCCCAGAATCAAACCATAGCGCATAAACTCGAGCGCATATATGTCGCACTCAAACTCGATGCCTAAGACAGATATTCTCATACCCTGAAAAATATGTACAAATGAGCCGAACCATCAACGGGGTTTGACACAACTACAGGATCCACTACCATACTACTATTTAAGTGTAGAGATTCAACCACAGAACTGGATATAAATGAATGTGAAGCGCCAGAATCAAAAAGAGTTCTGATAGGATGGATGGAAAGAGAAATCAGACCTTCCACGAAAATTATCCTACCTCTATCTGGAGCACTGGTTGGGAGAGCATGCACTATCCCTCCAGAAGCTCCAGCCCTTTGACGTTGTCCCTGTTTCTTTGGTCACTCCTAGCAAAGTGTCCAGCCTCTTCACAATTGAAGCAAGAATTCTTCCTTCTTTTGCAGTCCTTCACCAAGTAACCCTCACATCCACAACTGTTACACTTCCTCTTATCCTTACCCTTGTCATTATTTCCTCCCTTCTTCTTCTGTTGTTGTTATTGTTGTTGTCTTTTCTTGGGCCATACTTTCTTGTTTTGCGTTGTTTCCTAAGCCTTAACTTCCTTCGTTTCTACTTTTTCTTCCTCATGCATCAAGGCCATATCAAAAAGCCTTTCAAAAGTAGCTCGCATTGGAATATGGTACATAGCTAACCCATGAAGGGGTTCATTCAGGTCTTTAGCAAACCGCAAAGCTTTCTTATGCGGAGTATCCACCAGTTCCAATCCAAACCTTCCTAGTTGGTTGATTTTGTTCACATATTCTTTAGCACTCATGTTTCCTTGTTTGAGCGCCAAGAACCTCTCCATTTGCATGCTTTTCTTAGCTTGAGAAAGGAACTTCATTTCAAACCACTGTCTAAAATCATCCCAAGTTTCCACCGGATGCCCCGCTTGGGTTACTTCCCACCAGAACGAAGCTTCATCTTTCAGTTGCTAGGTGGCTAGCTGAATCTTCCTACGAACATCCACATCGAAAATTCCAAACAAGTTCTCTATCTACGTAAGCCAATTTCTTTCCTTTACGAACATCTTGGTTCCATGGAATGGCTTTCCTCCCATAGCCCGGAAATCTTTGCAGATCTTAGAGGAGTTATCTGCACGCGAAGGAGGAGGAGGAGAAGGAGAAACGACGAGTGCAGCTGGGGAGGAACGTCAGCTTGGCCACCGACAGGCGCCATGGCCTCTAGATACCTACAGAACCAGCCTGGTATCGTAACGCCCTCTGGAATATTAGGTTCCCTAGACATGATGGAAAGAAAAGGAAAGAGATTCAAAAAAAGGATCGAAAGATATTACATATGCCTTTGGGGAATATGTTTTTCAAAACAGATTTTCTTTGGAAAATGATTTCTTTTAAAACATTTTTGAAAATAGTTTTCAAAAACTTTTATCTAATCTGGTAACCTTCAGCTCTGATACCAAGTGTGACACCCCACATCTGTTAATGTCACTCATTAAGAGAATGCATTAAGTTTCGTGACGAATTATGGGTAAACAGAAATAGAAATATTACAAGACAGATATAAAAATAGCAGTAGAATAAAAAAAACTTTATTAATCATAAAGCACCGTGGTTCAAAACATCATATGTCTAAGTTACATAAAAATCAATACATCATAAAACTTCTGTCTTGTACTTAAACATCAGAGTACAAAATAAAAGAAGGAAAATTCCCAAATAAAAACATAGCCATAGTAACAAGAATAGGAGCTTGAGCAATACATCTAAGTAGCTCCAGCAAATGGTAGCAGAATCCTGGTCCAGCTTGAGTATTCCCTCCTTGAGAACCTGGATGGGAAGCAAAAGAAAGAAGAAGAAACAAAAAGGGTCAGACATAAAGTTTAGCGAGTCCAGTTACTTTTAGCAAGTAAATAAGTAAAAGTATCATGACAGACATATAAGGTGGATAAGAGAGATAATATCACAAAAGACAGGTGTGACAAGGTAAACATGTTAGAGTGTGTATGCTTCCCTAATGATTACTCTGATTCTCTGCACCATACTAGTATAACCAGAATGAGATGATCCCAACAACTATAAGATAGTTGACTTAGGCATACGTCTAGATGTACCCTAACTACTACCCTAATCGATCGGCTCCCTACTCCGTAGACACCTTGTGCCAGCCCCACAGTAGGAGGTATGACTTCCTAAAGTCGCAACCCTTCGTTGATGTGCATAACCATATCTACTGGTGTCACGGTCGTCTTATCCCCTTCTGCCCGGACATGCACGCACATATCCCAGTCGGGTTGCACTGCCCACACCGTCCTCCACGTTTGGATCTCTTACAATCAGCCTAGTAAGTGTGTCCCCACTCCGACCTATGACAGAGTACTCGTCTGATACTGTTTTATGGGTTACTGACTAAAATGGGCCCCCCACACAAGACGATACAAGCTCTCCCCCTTGTTTGTATCCTAATTAGGATTTTCCATAGGTTATGCTTACCTAACAGTGTCTTTAATTACATAACCCCATCATTTCCACAGGTTATGCTTACCTAACAGCGTCTTTATTTACATAACCCAAGTAGGTTAAGTTTGTGGGTCTATATATAAATATTACCCACCCCACCAAGATATACTTAACCTTCCCACTGATTCAACCAAGTTTACTTAACCCCTATTGAAGTTCATTTTCATACAATCCCTATGGATTCAACTAGGTTAAGTACTCCAATTCATTACCATGTCCATTTATGGTTATAATGTGCTAGACCCTTCACAATAAGCCTACCACTTGTGGATGCTGGATATGATGGTCGGGTCCGGGCAGGCTTCTTCCATAAGTCAGGTTTAACCTCGGGTCTTAGCACGTCTCGTATTTGTGCACCTAGACCCCTCACATTAGATTCACCACTTGTGGTCGCTGGATATGTCGAGCGGTTCCAGGCAGACTTCCACCACAAGTGTAATCTAACCTCGTGTCTAGGTGCAATTACAGTTTCTAATTACTGTAATCCTAGGCATTTCATTATTAGCGAATTTTACCTATGTCGTTATAGGTTGTCATGCCTCTTTTTCCCCTTCATACATTTTATTCAGGTTATGCCAAATTCCCCATTTACAAGTTATGCCCGATTTCAATGTTTTCCCCTCATTCCCCGTTTAACACATTCACATATTTCAGCGGCACGCCTAGGCTCGAAAGTAGCCAGGCTATATAAAATAAAAAGGGAAAGATGAAGGGAAAATGATAGAAATGATTATACTAACTAAATCGACATAAACATATAGTGGCATATTGATAAGATGGGTATATAAGAACAGATCTGGTGAACATGAGATAACAGAATTGATTCTAACATAATAGGGATGTCATAATAGGCTTGATAAGATCTAAACAATAATTTAGATGTCCAACTAGTAACAAATCCAATTTAACCACAACATGATAGGTACAAGGTGATCTAAATAGTGAATTAGATCTATAATCAAAGGTGGACCTGACACGATAAAGATTAAGATCCGGTTATGCCAGAATATCATGGATTCACAAGTTATTACAGATCTGATATGATTCAAGCAGTCACCGGCACAGATCCAAATTACAGTCATGTCATGATTTACTTTTTAATTATTTAAATCTAAAACTAACTTAAACTTACAGTGTTTGGATCTAGAAAGACAGAAGAATAATAGAAGAGGTTAAATCATAGATCTACACTTGATTAACTTGATTGCAGAAGAAGGAAAAGGTTTGATTCAATCAGGGCAACGACAACATCTAGTCCTCCATTATTTTTTAGTGTAGAAAACAAGAGAAATGGATCCATATTTATAGCTGCTAGCCCCCAAACCCTAACTGCCACGTCTTCCTTAGGGGGGTCGACTTCCCTGGGCGGGATTTTTCCCACTTACCCAGATTTTTGTGATTTGAATGATTTTGAACTTCTGGACCTAATTTTTGAATTCCGGACCCCATACATATATACATATTCTCTTGCATATATACAAACTTCAAACCTTCATAACTTCTTCATACTCTGTCCGTTTTATACAAACCAAATGTCTATCTTGACCAGAATTTCGAGATGGATGCAATGGCGCAATCGGTTTCCCTTAATTATGAATATTTAATCAGTTATTCTTTAATTTGTCCTCTTCGTTGTTGTTAAAATTATGGGATGTTACAGTAGGAGTAATCCAAACCAGTATAAAATCCAGTGTGTTTTTCCTTTTCTGCATTTTATATTTACTTATATCTATGTCTGTAATTGTTTCTGTGTTTGTGATCATTTCTGTCGTTATAATCATTTTGTGATTCATATAGTAATTCTAGACTGTTAAAGATTTCTACAAATTTCTTATAAACAATATTCACCCCCTCTAGTGTTAATTCTTCCTTAAGATCCTTATTTTGCATTCCTAACAATTGGTATCGGAATGTAGGTTTTCAAAATTTCATCGTTTGAATTTTGGAAATATTAAATGGCAAATTTTTAACACTATTTTTCATATGGATATGTCACAGAATCATCATGATGTTATTACTTAAAATTACAATTATTTATTTTGAAAATCCACTTGATTCTTGCAAAAGTTGTGTTGTTTTGCAGGGGAAGAGATGTATATGATGATTACTTGCCAAAAGACACCAAGATGATCGTTCATCAATAAAGAAGAAAAAGATGGATATGAACTAACAATCTTCAATGAAATGAGTACTTGATTAATGAAAAACTTTTGATTTTCCTCCACAACTTGGTTCAATATTATTCTTCTCTTCATCAGCTTTGCAATGCCACTGATTTCATGCAAATCCATCAAAAAATGGCCAGGTTATGATCAAATGAAGTTTTGGTGCACAAAGGGAAAAGAAAACCAAAACTATCACCGGTATTTCTCATATTTCGCCCATATAATTATATTATTTTCATCCCAACTCCTTTTCTAGATTGTATATCTCATTCTAGCGGTTGTTTTGATGGGCAGCATCAAATTCCAATCAAAATTGAGTGAGATATGGCAGTTTGAAGTTGACTATCCAAAACAGAAAATTGCATAAGAGATTTTTTGTTTTTCTCTCACTGATTCGGCATACTACACAATAATATCATTATAATTCTTCACCAAACCATTACTAAATCATAGCCCTTGCCTTCCTCTTCAATTTTCACTGGTTTCATCCAATTCCGTTAAGGAACGAAGAAGTTATGCCTCCTAGAAGATTGATTGAAAGTGGAAAAAGAAGAAGAAGAAGAAGAAGAAGAAGAGAACAAAATGGTGAAGAGACATGACTTTTGGGCCTATTTATAGTATTTGAAGTGTCCACTCATTCAAATTCAAATTTTTAGTGCGAAGCTAGTTAAACTACTAAATCATCAGTATCTTTCTCATACGATCTTCAAATTCAGCAAATGAATATACTATGCTGATCAAAAAAATGAACCCGTCGCAGTAGAGCAGATCTCATCATCAAATTCTGGAAGATGTGAATGTGGGGTTCATGACAATGGAAGAACAACAAAAAGGAGGATTGCAAAAATAGGTACACTTTACAATTATTTCATAATTATCGTTGAATTTAGGAATATACATCTATGCATATAGTTAGGTATAGAAATTTATCTCTTTTATAATTCTATATATTTTGGTTCATATGTCAATACACCATTGTATACATATCAATATACCAATTTAATTAAAATCTCTTCTTATTTTGAAATTTCATTTAGTTTTGAAAGTACATCATTTTAATATGAAAATGTCAGTTCAAACTCTAGTTATCAATTTTGTTCATCTGCTTATGTTTCATATATTTTGTTTCAAAAATATATATTGAAAGTATATAAATAAATAAAACTATATAGTACATAGATATGCTAATTTCAAAAACTTGATATTGTCATAAAATATAAATATATATCTTTTATATGAAGTTTCAACATGCATAGTTTAACTTATATGTTTTTCATATAATTTCATAACAATTTTGGGTTACATTATCTCAAATACTATTTGTAACTTAATACTAATTTTGATTTCTCATTAAGATTGATAAAACTTAATATATTGGTATAAAGTGTGTATATATATATATATATAATTTTTATGTGTTAAATTTGTAGTTAAAATATAAAAATTATAGTTTTATAGTTATATTATTAGATTTCATCGAAAACATTTATATATAGATTTCTTTTAAATATAAATGATGCTTTAGCAAATTAATATGTTTTGATTACTAAAAAGTTTAAATTTTAGATTGATTTGTATTAGAATATTGATGTATATCTCATAATAAATAAATTCCAAGTTCTTTTAATTTGTTTTTATATGTACAATTATGAATATATGTTTATATCAAAATATTTTACTTCATATAATACAATTTTACTCCATATTTCTCATAGAATTATTCTGAATATTTCATTACCTATCATGAATATATTTTTAATTACCATTAAACTCATATCTTTACTATTTCTTCAATCTCTTTTATTAGTATCATTAACCTAAGTCTAGAAGTTAATGTATATTACCTTTTTTGATTGAAATAAGTTATAATATTTATGTATATGCATAATAGTTAGACATTACTTTGAATATATTTTACTGAAATAGATATCATCACCAAATCAGTTTGCATACTATCATTACACGTCTTATTTCATATCATACATCATTATTATAAATCACAGTTCATTTCAAATTAAAATCATCTACATCATAAGTTTCCTTTCATTTAATATATCATTCCATATTGCTTTGTATATGGCATACATTTCATACTACATTATAACCAACATACTGCATACACTGCATTACATATTAACTTTTAACTCCACACGTAACAAGTATACTATATGGGGAGTTATTGTCTTAGAAATATATAGGATTATCAGTTAAACACATAACATATGTACTTTGACTTCAGTGGCATGTTTGGATTAATTAGTTTGTTTGACTTGATTGGTTTGTTTGACTTGTTTGGCTTGATTGAATTGTTTGATTTGTTTGACCTGGTTGGATTTGATGTGTGTATTGATAGGCATGAAATATAATTATACACACGTAGGTATTAAATAATATAACTATCTTTTTCATATTTTATTACATGTAACTTTTCTAGTATTAGACTAAGGAGAAGCTTTATAGTTTCTAGAATTAGTCGAAGTTTCAAGAAGTGTTTCTGAATTGTCATATATTTTTGCTTTGGCTGATTTGATTTAGATTGCCTAGATTGTTTGTTTTGATTACTTGTAAAACTTGTTTGAATTGCTTGTTTAGTTTAGATAATATTTAATAATACACCTATTTAGTTTACTTAGTAAAATTACAATAGTATAGCCATAACTTTAGGGGAGTTATACATTTTTAGATTTAAGGACAGTTATAGACTTAGGGGGTGATATATATAGAATCAGTCACTAGGATTATTCTAAGTGTAGATTGATATACTTTTTGTTGATGATAAAGGGGGAGAAGTTATAAAATAGGGTATAGTTAAGATTGACATAGTTTAAGGGGGGGTTTGAAGGAATTTGTGGTGAAAGGGGGAGTAATCAAGGAATCAGCTTAATAGGTATGAATATTTTATAAACCAAGGTTATCATCATCAAAAAGGGGGAGATTGTTGGATAATGGAGTTTTGATGATAACAGCTTTGTTTCAATTATTAACATTATTATTATAAAATATATACTAACATCTCTATCCAGAATATATATATATGAAATAAATACTAAAGACTGTACAGTTAAGAGTTGTTAAAGATTCAAGATTTCAAAGGAGATTCAAGACTCATGATTATCCAGATATCAAGAGCTCAAGATTATCAAAGTAATAAAGTCTAGATAATATGTAAAACTCTATTTAGTAGTTTCAAACTCTTTTTTCAATTTGATTTCAAAAAATATTTTCAAATGCTTTTTCTAAATGATTTCAAATTATTAAGTTTTTGCTTATGATTTCAAATATATATATATATATATATATATATATATATGTTTATAGTTTATAAAGTTAAAGTTTTGTATTATAATTTTATAGATATGTTTATATTACTATGATTTTACTATGTTTTTACACTTTATAAATTCATTTAAAACACTAGTTTTGATTCAAGAATTTCCAATATATATATATATATATATATATATATTAATTTAAAAATGTTTTAAAATTCAAAAAACTATATATATATGTCAACGTACATTTTTGGACATGTCGACATATATTCGTCACATTTTCAAATTTCAAAGGAAGTGTCTTTTCATTTTTTGAAACTTTTGAGAACTGTTGCAACATTTGGAACTCTATATAAAGGGGTCATTTTCGAAATTTTAATCATATTATCTTCTTCATCTCTTCTTGTACCACCGTTATTATACTTTAATTTCTTGATTTCTACACTTATTGTCTACCGATTTCAACAAAAATTATATCATTCTTCTTCTATTATCGATCTCTATCAAATACTGTACGATTGGAAGTTCTATTCAAGAGTTTTAGGGCTATTGTACTTGTTTGGGAATTTTTTAGGAAAGGGTGTGTTCCTTGTAGCCCGTAAATCAAGGAAAGGGGGCGATATTAACCTTGTAGCCATGAAACCAACGGTGGTGGAATCAGTGTTGACCTGGTAGCCGTGAAATCAAGGGTGATGTAATTGGATTTTGATATTAATAAAACTCTGTGTAATCGAGCATTGCGTGGGACTGAACGTAGGAGTAATCTGAACCAATATAAAATCCGGTGTGTTCTTTCCTTTTCTGCATTTTATATTTACTTATATATGTGTCTATGATTTTTTCTGTGTTTCTGATCATTTCTGGTATGATAATCATTGTGCGGTTCATATAGTAATTCAACATTGTTAAAGATTTATATAAATTTCATATAAACACTATTCACCCCCTCTAGTGTTAATTCTGCCTTAAGATCCTTATTAGCATCCCTAACAATGATGAGGACCACTAGAAGAGGATACTATGGGGAGTACCTCGATATATTTTGCATATAATTATATATATTATTTATTAGGTTAATCTACGGAGGAGTCGATAAGTATTGTAACACCACAAATCTTAATAAATAATAATCAAATAGAAAAGGGTAATAAATTAAATACAATTGGAATAAACTTTGGAATTAGGCAACAGGACTAGCGCTCATTGTAATTTTCAATTAAAATGGACATTTGGTTTGTTGAAACCAAAGTTAAAATGAATTAATTATGAATTAAAGAAGTTATCTAGAAAACCAGAATATATATGTTATGTAACAGGTCATGTGGGATGACCTATTTCCTACTTGGTTCAACCTAGTGTCGACCCAAAGGTTCATAAGTAGTCGACCTTATGTCAACCCATAGCGAGCTGGGACGACCAATCGCGCCAATAGGTGCAAGACGTGGTGCACACGAATCTTATTTCATTCGAATGTTATTTTGGTTGAAGTGGCTTTGTTTTATTGGTTTAATTTTGATCCAAAGGTCGACATAACGCTTTCTGATAATCCCTATGACATGGCTAGTCCAGATCTAATCAGAAATTGGACGGTTGAGGGCATCTAGTAAACCCAATAATAGACTAGTAGTGCCTCTCTCATTTCTTCACATCCATTCTCTCTCTCTTCTTATTTTTTCCCATACCTATCCTCAAAATTAGGAAGGGCCAAATAATTAATCATTTTACAAGGATAAAAAAGTTTTATACTTTTAAATATTTATTTTTATAAATACTTCTAAAGGTAGAGGTTCTGCAAGATTAGAGAAAGGCCATGGGGAAAGCTTCTCTTCATCAGATCTGTGAGTTTTTGTGTAATAGGTACTATGATTTGACTTGCTTTATTAAATAATTTTTTAAAAGTTTCCAATGTGTTTTATACTCCTATCTTGTGAATTTTAGTCTCTTTATTTCTACTTTATACCTAAGTATTTCATAAACCTTAACGCATCCTCATATTGGTGACGTTAAGGGGTGTGGGGTGTTTCATTTGGTATCAGAGCCTAAGGTTGCATGATCAGAGAAAAGTTTTTGAAAAAGTGTTTTCAAAAGTAAAGTATTTTCAAGTAAAACTTGTCTTTGGAAAATATCCCCTCAAGTCAATTACAATATTCTCTTGGTTCCTTTTTGAACCCTTGTCTCTTTCTTTTCAGCATGCCTAGGGCTCCCAACTTTCTAGAGGGTGTTCCCATTCCAACATGATTTTGTAGATACGTTGAAGTTACGGCGCCTGCCAAAGGGAAAGGAAATGCTCCATCTTCAGTTGCAGCTGCAATTCCACTGAATCTAATGGATTATTTCTCTAAGCTCTATAAGGATTTTTATGCTATGGGTAGCAAGCCATTTCTTGGATCGGAGAGTTTTATTGATGCTCGTAATTGTTTTCGAAAGATAGATCATGTATTTGGATTATGAGATATTGATGACAGTAGGAAGATTCAGTTGGTCGCCTGACAACAGAAAGGAAAGGCTTCACACCGGTAGGAAGTGACAAAAGAAGAGCATGGGATGAGTTCAAGGATAAGTTAGAGAAGAATTTCTTATCGCAAGCTGAAGAAGGTATGTAGTTGGAGAGATTATTGAGTCTGAGATAAAGTGATATGTCGGTAAAGAGTATGTGAATAACTTTAATTATTGGGCGAGATTTAGCTTGAATCTGGTTAATATTGCGCATAAAAAAGCATTGAGGTTTGACAGGGGGCTGAACCAACCCCTCCAAGGAATAGCATTGACACACATTCTGATGGGTACAACTTTTGAGGCTTTGGTGGAGATGGATCTTATGCACGGTGATGGAAAGGAGAGTACTCAAGAGGTTAAGACCGAGGTGGGCAAGACAGGTTTTGGAGGAAAAAGTGGTAGCCCAAGAATGGTAGAAAGAAAAAGGGAGAGAAATTAGATAAAGCACAGATTATGAAGGAAGCGAAGTGTCATGGATGTGATATGATAGGAAACTTTGTCAAAGATTGCAAGAAACAGCTAAGAAGGGTGCTTGCTTTCAGTGCAGATAGATGAGACATTATAGTAGATAGTGTCGTCAGAAGCAGGGACTGAAAGCATGTCCATCTGGATCACAGGTTCACATGCTTGAGGTGACTCAGACCTGTGGTAGCGGCCAGGACAGAGGTAAGAAGGTCACGGTAGAAGGTTTGATTTCTCTTTTCGACTTTCCCATTAGGACATTGTTCGATTCTGGTGCTTTTAATTCTTTTATATCTAGTTATGTTTTTGATAGTTTGCAATTAGATACTTATATAGTTTCTGAATCAGTAGTTGTCTCAAACCCTATAGGAGGTACAACTTACCTATCTATGTCGTGCAAAGGTGTGAGGATTTCTATTCTTGGGATCAAGTTTGAGTCAGGCACGTATGTACTGGGTTTCATGGGTTTTGGGCTTATTCTAGGGATGGATTGGCTGGCAATGTATGGCGCCATCCTTGACTGTGAGAGGTGAGTAGTCAGTTTTTGACGTGCCATGGTAGGACTCTCGATATTTCTTGCGACCCACGGGGGTCAGTCATGCTCAGTTTCTTAGATTCCCTTTATGCTTCGGTAGACGATCTCAGTTTGGTGCCCGTAGTAAGAGGCTTGCCAATGTATTCAAGGAGGTGGGAGGGCTACCTCCTAGGCGTGAGATAGATTTGGGGATATATTGGTGGAGAATGTTAAGCCTATTGCATTGCCAATGCACCACATGGCTCCAAGGGAAAGTAAGGAGCTTAGTAAGCAAGTGGGTGAGTTGTTCGAGAAAGGATTTATTAGAAAGAGTATTTCTGATTGGAGAGCACCAATCATCTTTGTAACCAAGGAAAACAGCTCTATCCGTCTATGTGTGGATTACAGAGAATTGAACAAGCACACGAAGAAAAATAAACACCCACTCCCATGGATAGATGACTTGTTTGATCAGTTGGTATGCATTTCAGTTTTCTCACAATTGGAATTGGTTGTAAGTTTTCATGAGCTTAGGGTAGCAGATGATAGCATAAATAAGATTGCTTTTAGGACTCTAGATGGATTCTTTGAGTGGCTGGTTATGCCTTTTGGGATAACCAATGCACTGGCGTATTTTGTAGATTTGATGAGCCAGATATTTAGGGAATTCCTAAACAAGTTCACGGTGGTGTTTGTTGATGATATCTTGGTGTTCTCGAGAAAGGATGAGAACTCCTTACATTTGGGAGAGGTTCTCCATAATCTCCATGCACATCAATTTAAGCGCCAGTTTTGGTAGAAGGAGGTGAGTTTCTTGGGGTATGTTGTCTATAGAGATGGTATAGTGGTGGATCCCGCTAAGGTTGTCACAGTTCAGGAATGGAAACTCCCAAGAATGCGATATAGGTGGGGAGTTTTCTAGGTTTGACAGGTTACTATGAGAAGTTCGTTAAGGATTTTGCATGGATCTCAGCTCCACTTACCCGCCTTACGAAGACAAACCTAATATTTGCTTGCAAAGTGGATTATGAGTATGTATTCTTGAGATTGAAGAAGGCTCGCACATCAGCTCCAGTATTGACACTTCCTGATGGTACGAAGACGTTCACCGTACATACGGATGCTTGCGGTATTGGTTTAGGTGCGGTGCTTATGCAAGAGGGTAGGGTTGTCTGTTATAGGGGTAGACAATTGAGGGTACATGAGAGGAATTACCCCGTACCCATGATTTGGATCTAGCAGCAATAATGTTTGCGCTTAAGTCTTAGAGACATTATCTGTTATGTGAAATTTTTAAGCTATACACTAGTCTCTCAAGTACTTGTTTTCGCAAAAGAATCTTATATGGAGGCAGCAACGCTGGATGGAGTTTCTTGCATTTAAGACTCTGAGATATGGTATACCCTGGGGAAGGGGAATGTAATGGCGGATGCATTGAGTAGGAAGAGGATGACTTTGAGTCCATTGTTCATAGAGTGACATAGTGAAATGACCCAAACTCGCCTATAGGGAAATCCTGGATTGAGTTGAGAATAGGACAAATTAGAACTCAAACAATAGAACATTTCATTGCTATTACAACAACTTACATCAGAGTACAATATATCAGCATTAAAATAAATAATATACAACAGAAAAATATCAGAGATTTAAATTACAAAGCAGCAGAAAAATAATACATAACACAACTGAAAGAGATACACGGATACAAAGCTTTCCGAATATAGCTCCAACTTTAGATCCAGGATCCTGTGAAAATAATATCTGCAAAACCAAAACTACTAGCTGTTCATGTGGAAAATAGGGGCACCTAGAGTTTAGGTTAAAAAAACAAACTCCAGGTCAGTCATGGGACTGGTGTGAGAACTGAAACATTTATTAAAACTTTACTTTAAAATTAATTAAATCAAGTGACCACGCCGTATAACACAGAACGGTTTTCTCCTAAGAATACCAGTGCATAAAACAAATAGTGCAATGCTTTTTGGAAAAATGAAGCTATTATAAGACTCAGGTCCCATCACACAATGCAACGCAAGCCGGAGGATAGAATTTTACCTTATAATAGCCAAACATGCTTGGCACGTTCAAAACAAAAATCATTTGATACTATTATAAGGTAAAACTCTATTCTCTAGCTTGCGTTGCATTGTGTGATGGGACCTGAGTCTTATAATAGCTTCATTTTCCAAAAAGCATTGCGCTCTTTGTTTTATGCACTAATATTCTTAGGATAAAACTCGTTCCGTGTTATACGGCGTGGTTCCTCGATTTACTCTATTTTAAAGTAAAGTTTTAATAACTGTTTCAGTTCTCACACTAGTCCCATGACTGATCTGGAGTTTATTATTTTAACCAAAACTCTGGGTGCCCCTATTTTCCACATGGGCATCAAGTAGTTTTGGTTTCGCAGATATTATTTTCATAGGATCCTGGATCTATAGCTGGAGCTATATTCGGAAAGCTTTGTATCTGTGTATGTCTTTCAATTGTGTTATGTATTATTTTTATGATGCTTTGTAATTTAAATCTCTGATATTTTTCTGTTGTATATTATTTATTTATACTCTGATATCTTGTACTTTGATGTAAATTGTAGTAATAGCAATGAAATGTTTTATTGTTAGATTTCTGATTTGTCCTGTTCTCAACTCAATACGGGCTTTCCCTTATGGGCGAGTTTGGGTCGTTCCATCGTGGTATCGGAGCTGGGTTGCAGGGAGGTGGCGCAGGGGTTGCTGATGGTCGGGGGGAGGATCTAGTGGTCAGCGGTGGTGCTGTGGGGCCTGGCGTAGCGGGTTTGGCTAGAAGAAGGCGGAGAGAGAGAACGGAGGCTGGAGGAAGGAGGAGGGGATCGGAGGGAGCGACGCCGGTCAGGGGGAGGTAAGGCGACCTGGACGACGATGACGGCAGGCCTGGAGGGGCGGTGATTATTGGGGATTCTGAACCGAGTTTGGGGATTTAGGGTTATGAAGAAAAAAGGGGGTATATTTATATATATTATAATATTATTTTATTCATAAAAGTAAGTTTTTTCATTCAAACTCCAAATCAAATCCAACAACTTTCGCCCCTAGCCTAATACCCCCATTTCGGATGCAATGGAATGTGTCTTGTAAGCCAATTCTACATTTTCAATCAGTTTTCGTTAAAATTAAAATATAAATCAGTATGACGGTCAATATTGAATTTAACGTACATTTTACATTACCGAGGCCACATACGGACTCCAAAAATTCCAAAAAAATAAATCTATTTAAGTTTTGATAATATGGTACTAACAAAACTAATTTCATCGAATTTGGAGTCCGTTTGAAAAATGGCCTTTTTCCAGTCGATTAAATTTAAACTAAAATTACCAAACAGGTTTAAACTTACTACGCTCACATATTAATTCCAAAAATTATGAAATTTGAAACCTAACAATAATTTGACATTCCGGATCAAACAAAAGCAGTTTCATCGAAATCATAGGTTGTTTTGCAAAATGGTTATTTTTAAGGGCTATATATTATATTAATATTTATATATATATATACACACACGTTCCTTAGCGACTATTCTGAATTTTAAACTGGACATAACTTTCAATTTATATTATGAAATATGAAACTTTTACATTCATTAGAAAGATATTTTTAAACAGATTCTAACATTTCACGTTTTACTGAAATCCGATTTATTTTGATTTTTATATGTTCAATTAAAGTTAAAAGTCGAATTTTCAAACTACCGTGCCTTTCAGGCTTGTTTTGTAATTAAAATAAATTTATATATTCTAATTGTGTTCAAAATAAATTTATATTCGTTATTATTTAAAATAAATCATTTTAAATATTCAAAATCCATTAAAATAGCAAAAATAAAAATTTTAAATTGGTTCTAAAAATCCGGGTTGTTACACATAGTTTGGAGTTTATCTCGCCATTCGATTTTAGATCATTTATGGATTATGCACCAGGATTATTGGCATCATTGGAAGTGTGAGCTATTCTCTTAGAGCGCATTAAATCCAGTCAGCGTGAGGATCAATAGTTAGCGGATATCATGGATTGACTCAGTAGAGGAGAGACCTCTATTCACCTAGTTAGGTATTCTGTGGATGAGAGAGGATGGCTACATTGCAATGCGAGATAATGTGTTCCTCGAGTTGATTATTTGTAGAGATTGGTTTTTAAAGTATCCCCATCATTCTCAAATGACCATCCATCCGGAGATGATAAGATGTATAGAGACATGAGGAGGGTTTTTCATTGGACCAGGATGAAGAAAGACGTGGCTGAGTATGTGCTAGATAATTGACTTGTCAGAGAGAGAAAGATGAGAAGAGGAAGCCTGGTGGATTGCTTCAACCTCTGAATGTGCCACAGTGGAAGTGGGAGATTGTCTCGATGAACTTTATAGATGGGTTGCCTAGATCGAGGAAGGGAAACACCTATATTTGGGTTATAGTGGATAGGTTAACTAAGAGCGCTCGCTTTATCCCAATTAAGATTAAACGAATGACATCTTGGTTGGAACCAGTTTATCTTAGAGAGATCGTCGGACTTCATGGAGTTCACTCTAATATTGTTAGTGATTGAGACCCCATCTTTGTGAGCAAGTTTTGGTGGAGGCCATAGGAGGCATTGGTGATACAGATACGACGTAGCACTGTCTACCACCCTCAAATAAATGGTGAGATGGAGAGGGATAATAGGATTCTTGAGGATGTATTATGGTTGTGTATCCTAGATTTTGGTGGGTCTTGGGAGGAGCATCTTCTGTTAGTAGGGTTCGCATATAATAATAGCTACTGGACGAGTATAGGTATGGCTCCCTTCAAGGCATTGTATAGCGGCCCTGCAGATCACCTACTTATTGGTGGGATCCATGGATAAACTTCTACTTGGGCCTGAGATGGTTAGGGTGACCTCAGAGGTAGAAGACTTGGTTTTCATTAAATTATCACCTTTGAGGAATGTTGTTCAGTTCGAAACAGTGGGGAAGTTAGCGCCAAGGTTCATAGGGCCATTCCCTATTGTAGAGAGGATAGGTCAGATGGCTTATAGACTTTGACTACCGGAGAGGTTGGCTAGAGTTTATGATGTATTACATGTTTCGTACTTGCGGAAGTGCTTACATGATTTCGTGGTAGTAGTAGATCCGAGCACTCTAAAGGAGATCGAGGTAGAGAGGGAGGCATCAGTCAGGAGAATTCCTACGTCGATACTAGGATCTGAGGTGAAGAAATTGCAGAATAAAGAGATCAAGCTTGTTAAGATACAGTGGGGGGAGAGAAGCCATGACGCAACTTAAGAGCCATAGGATAGGATTTGCTGTACTTTTCTCTTTCTCTTTTATAGTACGCTCTTAATCCTTTCCTAAGCTTTGAATTTGAATCTATTTTTCCTATCATTTGTATCATAAGTATTAGGCAAAAGCCTTTGGATGTCAGTGAACAGTTTAAAACATGTTAATATGACATGCTATGGTTGAATGGATTCACGTAGATGCAAGTGGTTGCTAGTGCATGCAGTGGATGCATATACACCCATTAAGCACTAGTTAGAGATAGGCAAACTAGGACACTTACATAATTGCATATGGATGAGTGTGCATTTTTAATTTATTGTAAATATGAATGAAAAATGGTTGAATCATCACTTGGATGTTGCATTTTGGTGGATGGTTGTTGAACGCATATAAAATTACATATATAATTAGGATTCCTTGCATAAATATTGGATGCATGGCATGGGTATGAAATTGCATTATAGAGGTCAACTGAATTAGTGGACAGCTTGATTTTTGCATTAACTTAGGGACATATACACCACACACTCTTTGTATGCTCATGAAAAGCATTAGAAAATCTAACGATAATGGATGCCAACGGTTGATGGTCGAGTAGATGGGTGTAGATAATGGTTTATAACACTTATATATACCATTCTTCCAGCCTTAGAGATTTCAAGGACGAAATCCTTTAAGTAAGGGAGAATGCAACACCCGAATGTTAATAAATAGTAATTAAATAGAAAAGTGTAATAAATTAAATATTAATATGAATATAACTTTGGAATTAGGAAACGAGTTGTAGCACCATAGGGTCCGTTGTAATTTTCTAATTAAAATGCACACTTAGTTTGCTGAAATCGAAGTAAAAATTAACGAATTATGAATTAAATAATTTTAGTAGAAAATCAAATAATATATATATTATAATATATTATGTAACAGGTCGTGTGGGACGACCTGTTTCCCACTTGGATCGAGCTAGTATTGACCTCAGAGCCCTTGGGTCGACCATGTGTTGACCCGAGGCGGACAGGGTCGACCCTTCGCGCCTATAGGTGCATGTAGTGCGCACAAAACTTTTTTTGTTCGAATGTTATTTTGGCTAATGTGTCTTTGTTTTATTGATTTAATTTTGGACCAAAGGTTGATATGGCATTTTTTGATAAGCCCAATGACGGCTGGTCTAAATCTAATCCAAAAAATGGACGATTGAGGGCATCCAGTAAACCCTATAAATAGACTAGCAGAGACTCTCTCAGTTCTTCACATCCATTCTTTATCTCTTCTTCTTCTTTTTCCCAGACCTATCCTCAAAATTAGGTAGGGCCAAATAATTTTACAGGGATAAAAAAGTTTTATACTTTTAAATAATTATTTTTATAAATACTTCTAAAGGTGGAGGTTCTGCTAGATTAGAGAAAGGCCAGGAGGGAAGCGTCTCTTCATCAGTTCTATGAGTTTTTATGTAATAAGTACTGTGATTTGACTTGCTTTATTAAATTACTATTTTTTAAGTTTTTAGTGTGTTTTATATTCCTATCTTGTGAATTTTAGCCTCTGTATTGTTACTTTATACCTAAGCGCTTCATAAACCTTAATGCATCCTCACATGGGTGCGTTAAGGGGTGTGGGGTGTTTTAGGTATGATTTACGTGGAAAATCGAAAGTATAACATGAAATAATCTCGAACAACTTAGTAAATAAAGAATCTGTGATATAACGGTATATGTTTGTTATTGTAGAAAGTATAATTTGTCCATTCAGTAAACTTTTGTTCTGATCCCCTCCTCATTGCAAACCCACAGGTTAGATAGGTGATTGAGATTCTGCAGCTTGGAGACACTTGCTAGTTAGTGTCATTATATTGGTAAGTTATGTATTTACTATTATATTTCATTTGTTTTGTTATGAGATATTTTTTTGTGAGCTCTGATACATTTGATTACCAGACAAACCGACTCGAGCTTCAATTGGTTTGGATTTTTGAAAAAATTCAGGTCTATTGAAATTCAGGTTGTTACATCTAGTATCAGAGCATAGGTTTAGGATTCCTATATAGATAATGAGTGAACGTATTTGTATTTTTAAAATATATATTATATAAATATACCTAGATCCATAAAAAAACCTATTAGATTGGAAGGTTAACATATGGAAAGAATTGGGATATCAGATTTATACAATAAAGAAATAATTATGGAAATCTAAAAATATAGGCCCTTGAACGGTTGGATAAAACAAAATGTTTTGTAATTAAAAGATGGATTAAGAATTTATATATATTTATACTTTGACGCGACAATTTGGCATAACACATGGTCTGAAAGTTGGAAGCAAAAAAGGAAAAACGGAGTAAGTTAGTAACGATGGTTGTGGCAATAAAAGTTTTAAAAAATTCCATGGGAATAGATTCAAAAATTCGAATTTTGGACTAAACAAGGATAAGATGGACATGAGAATTTATCTATGTTAAAATAGCATTTCAACCAACCCAGGAAATATGTTCAGGTTGTAGTATAGTGAATAGCTAGTCAAAACTTGTAACGACGAATGCAAACAAAACAATAAAAAATATTGTTGGGTCGGGCCAACCTAGATTTTGGATGGGTTGGCCACTATGTTGACATGTTTTGCGCGTATAAGAAGAGATGAAGCAATAGCTTCATCACTTCATTTCCCCCACCCGAGAGCTTTAGCCAACCCGATTTCCACTACCTTCATCCATCACCACTACTCCAAAACTCCACCGTTCTTCACAAAATTATTTCCAAATTGAAGCTTGTCCCCTTCTCCATCCAGATATGATCTCCTTTTTCATGAATTTTAATATTTTTTGCCATGACTCCACTACAATCCTTAGCCACCATTTTCCCTAATTATTACCATAGGAGATCCTTGGTGTAGGAACATCAAGAAGATAGCTCGAGATTTTGTAAATTCAATAGAGTACCGGATCTTTCTTGGAAGACCAGTTAAGTTGGCGGATTTTATAGGCACCCCTTTAGAGAAACTTTTTCTAGATACGGGGTTGCATCGTATCCTCGACCATACTACATTAAGATGAAAAACCTATCCTAGGTTAGCTCGTCTTTTTAATGTCAATCTGAATAAAAAAGAGCAGAATGTTGATGGTGTATTTGTTTCTAAGGTGAAAGGAGTGCAGATAGTTTTTATTGAGGGACGGTCTTGGGGCATGTTAGGCATTAGTGGCCAAGGTCTTGGGATATACCATGTAAAGATAATGGACGGGGCCATCTTGGGTTGAATTTTTGGGGACATTCGATGTAGAGCTTGAGATATATGGCATCTATGCCATTAGCTTGGTTAGTTATCAGCATTTTCTAGTATAACTTGGTTGCTCGGACCAGTAGTTCTGACAGAATCACTAGCAATGTTAAGCATGCCACATATGCTATTTTTGTTTGGCTTCAAATTAATTGCGCGACGAAAATCATGGAACAGTTTGCGACCGCATTAGACAGCAGACAGTCTACGATCCCTTTTTGTCATTTATGGACAATTGTATTTAGACAGTTTGATGTTCCATTAGGAAATGAGAACTACGTTGAAGAGTTCCACTCTTTGATAGATACATCCACCCTGACTAGGATGCACATTGATTTGGCTCAAATATAGGAGCTCAGCTCATGCAGCCTGAGAGTGAGCATGATGGTGATGACGACAGTGATGGTGAGCAGGTGGAAAAGGATCAGCTGATGTATTCGGCAGTATATCTTCTAAAGGCGGGATTTGGGGATGAGTTCGTACATGCTGAGGGGAAAGGCATGGAGCAACATATCATTATTTTGATCCCTCGGTAGATCAGGGTTACTAGGATACAGAGCCGCCATACTAGGGAGGCGCTGAGTCTTCCCAGTCATCACAGTGGGGCCCATGGATGGGAGAGGGGCCAGAGAAGAGAGGTCAGGTCCTTATCTTAGAAGCAGGACTAATTGGCTAGGGAGCATCATGGGTTCTTGCTTAGACAACAATATATGGCTCGTACACAACTCGACTTTGCTCAGACACAACAGTTAGCCCTTACAGGAGATACTTTCATCCCATCAACACTTGAGTAGATGTAACTAGAGATGCGAGACAGTACTAGATGTCAAGATGACTGCCTAGGTCATTACTACAAAAGTGGGCGTATTCAACACTAATTTGTGTGTATTGCATGAAAAGTGTGGTGAAAGCTATGATTTCTTTGATCTTCTGCAACAATATTCATATGTTGTTGCATTATATGTGAATGCACTGTTGCTGTGGGAATTCTAGTGTTTTGATGTGAAACACCAGTTAAAAGCGTAGCATTACGTATATATAATCCATCTCAGCGATCTGCATTATCAACATATAAAAACCCCAACCGTAGATGCAAGATTAATCCAACGGTTCAAACCATATATGGGTCTAATGATTCTAAACATTAGCCATCATCCAATCATTGACAGCCACATCATTGCATTATTTTGACGAAATTTTGGCGCGATCTTCTCCCTTCATGAAATAATGTAAAAACAGTCTAGTCACAAATCGTTTTCTTCTCTATCATCAAATCGTTTTCCCCCCTTTTTACTATTGACAAAAATTTAAACCTAAATTCACGTCAGTATCGCTCCTCTCTCCTCGGTACCAAATTTTATTCCAAAAAGGTTAAAGCTTTGAAATGCTTTCTAGCTTCGATGCTCAAGGCATTGACATCGCCAGTTTTTTCCCTCAGGTTCAGTTTGTATAGCACTGTGAATTAGTTGCGCTTATTATAGATTGGAATATGAGTAATTAGTAATTAGTTCATTTGTTACATTTTAGAAAACCCATTTGCTTATGAGTAATTAGTTGGACATCCCAAACTTAGGAAAACCCATTCGCTTATGAGTGATTAGTCGGTGAAAGATTAGATTATGAGCAATCAGTTGCGCTTTGACCATTGATTTGGGTTTTGGGATTATGCTGAGGTTTATTCGAAAATTATACCCAGCAATAAACCAGAAAAAGGAGATGGCGCCGGTGGGTTTGCCACCAAGATTTAGGTTTCACCTAACTGAGTGGTACCTTTTTGGGCCATGAGAACGGGGCTAATGGCATGAAAAAGACATTGGTTTATTATAGAGGTCGAGCTAGTTAAGGAAAGGGGACTTTACCATTGAAATTGATTTTCACTTTGCGTTCATTTACATTAACATATAATTGTATGCTTGAGGTTTAGTGATATAGATACGTGCATAGCACCGCGGTGTGTTTGCACTGTGGTGTGCTTGAGGCTACCATTTTCCCGATCTGGACGAGTCGTTCACCCGTATCTAACACGAACAGGTATTTTCCATTTGATTTTGGAAACTACCAATTTCAATGTTTCGATTTTGGAAACGTATGCTCAGTTTTGCATTCATATTATGTCGTACTACGTATCATAAAGTAGTCATATAAAAAAGTATCATAAGCAGCAAAAGTATCATAAGGCAACATCAGTTCATACCATACACATCCAAAAAATGACATACAATTGTATGCTTGAGGTTTTGTGATACAAATACATGTGTAGCACTGCGGTGTGTTTGCACTACAGTGTGTTTGTACCATAAAGTTCATACAAATACATGTGTAGCACGGCGGTGTGTATGCACTATGATGTGTTTGCACTACGGTGTGTATGCACTACGGTGTGTTTGCACTTAGGTTTTGTGATACAAATACCCGTATCTAACATGCACGCACAAGTATCATAAGGAAGCATCAGTCCATACAATACATATCAATTCATACCATACACATACGCACAAGTATCATAAGACAACATCAGTCCATACGATACACATCAGTTCATATCATACACGCACAAGTATCATAAGGCGGCATCGATCAGTTCATACCATACACATCCAAAAACTAACGTACACATCCACATCCAAAAGTATCATAAAGTTAACTTAATACATACACATCCAAAAAATGACATTATAGTAGCATCAATTCATACCAGATTAGGGATTTGCGAGGCTGTGGAACTTCCAACTGATTAGTTAGGGCTTTACGGCTATGGGAGAGCCAGTCTGAAGTGAGCGGCCGCATGTGATGGACCCGCAACATGTGATGGACCCGCAGCATCAGGACAAGGGGTGAGGTAGTTTGGCCAGTCAAATTCCTGATCAACATCTATATCTACCCACTGATCATTCATCTGGTTCATTGGGGCTTAGTTATCAACATGTGTGTCATGGGTTGCTTCCGGAAATAAGCTTGGCAAGGGGGTAGCACAGCAGCTTCTTTTATCATTGCATCAAATCTTTCATTTGAATCCATTTCCCATTCCCATCCGTAATGATGCAACATGGAACCACTTGTTCCTCCCTATTGCTCACAAAAAGAAGTTCAGGCAGGATGAGCTTGGGTACATCGCTGAACCTTAATGAGGTCACCTTTGTTATTGAATTGAGCAGCAAAAGTATTGATATTGCCAATGCCTTCATAAAATTGCATTTTTAGGTAGAAAGATGTATGGTCATACTGAGACCAGTTTCAGTCGTCAATTGCAAGCACACATCCTATTGGCTTCATTATTTCTTCAACAGCAGGGACATTACTCTTTAGGAACTCGGGAAAGCCATCAACTTTAGCCCATGATTCCACTTCTAACGCTGGTTCAGGCTCAAATTCTTCATCAGAACATGCTTGCAGGTAAATAGCACCACCAAGTTTTGTAAAAACTTTCAACATTAGCGCATGATCACGCTTACTGTACGATGGGGATAATACTAGAAAAGAGTTATTGAGTATTACCCGTATAGGCCACGAATTATGATTGAGAGTCACCTTAAGAATGTTATGCACAGCTTCGAAATTCGAATGTCCCTTAACAACAGTGGCAGTGATGTATAGAGACGAGTCCTCCATTTATTTTTATTTATTTTAACTTTCGAAGATTGGGGTTTAGGCGATATGGAGATGATGATGTTCTGAAGCTTGAAAGGATGTGCGATGGACCCGATGAATGGTGTCAGGTAAATATGTGAACTGGAAATGCTTGCACAAAAGATGAAGCATACTCAATTCTAAGGTGACACGATTGACCAATGGTAAATGGTCAACTGTTATAATTGTATGTGTAACTCACAAAGATTTATAAGTTAATTAGATGGCCAAATGCACAGATGCACACAACACATATGCACTTATCAAATAACTTGTAAATTCAAATTGCAGGATCTGAAATGACAAGGAGAGATACAACCGGCAAGTGGAGGACCTGAAATGACATGGAGAGATACAGTTTCTGGTTCATGGCATTGCTACTTTGTAGAATGCACATTGATCGTACTTTTGGCACTTGTATTGAAGATGGTATGTGTTGGCACTTTTGCTACTTTTAAATTATGTATTTGATCGTATGTGTTATCTATTTAAAGCGTTGAATTACGTATTTGATCGTATGTATTGAAGCTGGTATGTATCGAAGGTTTGAATGTGATGACGAATGTGACGAATGTGTTATTTCTATGTACAAAACTAATATTGCAAAATTTGTAATTAAAGCGTTGCATTTGCTTTTTTCCTGATGTTGTATTTCAAGATAATGGTGTTGCATTCCATAATACAGTGGTGTTGCGTTACATAAAATAGTTGTAAGTCAACATGGCACATAGACGCCATAGCTGACGTGGCATGTGACATTTGTGCAGCTGACGTGGAGAGCTGACATGTCGTGTGACATGCAGGCAGCTGATGTGGAAAGTTGACGTGGTCGCCGCTATCGTGACCTGGTAGCCAGGTTCTAACTAATTTTCAAGCAACGCTGAATATTGTTGCGTTACGTGTAAATAGTGTTGCATTACGTCTATAATGCAACACTTTCTTTCCGTGGCAGTAGATTTGCTAAAGTGTTGCCTTAGAGGGCTAAGGCAACGGCCGCGAATGCCACGCTCTTCCGGTGTTGCCTATTTGAAAAAAAAGGGAAAATGCAACACTTTTTCGATCTAAGGCCACATTAAACTTGTGTCAAATATGCTCATTTTTGTAGTATTGGGTGGATTAGATCCCTTCATTAGGGGAATCTTTTTACTAAGACCCCGGCCTCCTTTCTGAGAGTAGATTAGTATCATTATTGCTTTATGTGGGACCTTTTCCTTCTATTTTAGCATTTAGTTATCGTTTTTTGAAATGGCGTATGTATAAGGAACTTGTACATGAATGTTGTCTTTTAGTTTATGGTGATATTTTATTTTATTATAGTAGTTTTGTGCAATCTTTATTCATTAGACAAAGCTAGTGATGAATCAAAATAAATAAGATAAAATAACAAAGAAAGCGATAATTTTTTTTACAAAAAAGTGACAAAAACTACAAAGTGAAATTTCTTCGGAGATTGATTTCTCAAAAATGCGAAAATTAACAAGAAAATCGTCTTATGTAAATTTGTACTTGGGAAACGATATAGATTTTACAGTATGAGATGGAGAATTCCCAAGCGCAAAGGAAAAAGGAGGCGAAGGCTTACCATTTTCGCATTTCTTTAACATAAGAAGTCGAACTCAGAAAATTAAGCTTTTATGAAATTCGCAAATTTAAAATTGGTTAGTAGGGTTTGGATGAAAAAAACTTGGATGAACTACGCTCTTACTCTGTAATGGTATGAATTTTTTTGATGAAAAAGTATTTTTTGATTTTCAGAATATTGCATTCATATAGAAATTGGCAATATATTTAGGATGTATGCATCATATTTTCAATGGATTTTCAAGAATATTTGCATTCCTATAGGAGGTACCGCTTAGGCACTTATTGCATGCATGTATTTTTATGATGTTTTACACTTTGCATAAGTGCAAAAATGGTTGCAAAAATTGGATGAACACATTATGGTTTCAAATTATACAAGGAATTACATAATTCTACCCTTATCAAATTTCAAGGACAAAATTTGCTAATGGGGAAGAATGTAACACTATATTTTTAAAATATATTTAATTAGTTATCGACAAATTTCGATGTTTGATTATTTTAGAATTTGTCCTTGAGGCAAGTACCATTGTGTTAGTGACATTTTTTGAATTGTTTACATATATGACTTGCTCAAATAGAGTTCGTATGGGGAAGTTATTAACGAACTAAAGTTTATAAAGTTATATGCGAATATATAAGCGCTAGTTTGAATTTGAAATCTAAGACGTATGTTATAAATGAAAGAAATTAATATACTAAAGAATATTAGGTAAGAAGAACAATGTTGAGTGCAACATTAAACAAAAATTTATTTAGGATCGAAATTAACGTTCGTGACCTAGCAAATTGGTCGTCCCCGACCATAAGTGGGTCGACCCATCCTAGTATTGGGTCGACACAAGGTTTGACCCACACGGAGTCTCGGTCGACATAATGCTGGGGAAAATGACGTGGAATTACCTATTTCTATGGCTTGGATTTTATTATATTCGATCTGACGAACGAGATTCTTCAGTGCATCTATAAATAGACTTGTCGAGCCTAGCTTTTAGTTCATATTTTATGGAATGACGTCAAGGCTCTACTGTTTTCTTTCTCCTCTAAATCCTTCAGAAATAAGAATATATTTGTTTAGGATTCTGATTCAGGATTTGGAGACAAAGGATGTATAATTAAACTATAGGAGCTCCAGTTTTTCGTCTACGTCAGGTAAATTTGGTAAATTTAGATTTCTATGATTCTTCTCCTTCTTATAGCTTCAGATTTGTAAATCTGTGGTAATTTCAATAATAGATCCTATTAGGAAGATCACGGATAACAGATCTAAAATGGATTCAAGGATTGCACACAGTTAGGTGAGTGGATTAAATTATATTTTTCAATAACAGTATTTTGTATCATTTGATTCTGCTAAAATGTATCACATGTTCTTCATTTCCTTTTTTCTGCGTAAGAATATACCATTCATGACAAATTTGGTTACGCATGAAAATTGAATAAAATTGAAGTTATGCGCAATTTGGATAACCTTATTATGGGTAGATGCAAAATTATTGAATTGTGTTCATGTATAAATTAATTTAAGTTGTGAACAAAAACTTAAAAAATTGGTGATTAGGGATAAAAGAACATATTTTGTCAATATTGTAATAAAAGGGAAGATATGTGAATTTATATAGTGTTTGTAATGAATTGTAGGGAATAAAATAAAACGAGGAGTGAACCCAATTATGTCAAATTTGACTGAAATTGTGCAAAACAAAAAGAAACAAAATAAGTTAGAACAATAATTGATATATATATACATATACTATTAAACAAATTTGAAAGTTAGTAGTAGCGTAAATTGATTGGTTAGGAAAGAAGGAGTGTATTTGCATAGTTTGGATAAAAAAAGAAAAATAGGAAATGTTAACATTAGTTTTCGCTAAAATGTTCACGTTATTATTCGTCAACACCGAAATATAGGGTTTAGTTGTGGACCTAGGGATTATTTAGTTTCTTTGAGTTCGACTTAGTTCATTATTACCTTGATATCAAGGTCTTAAGCTTGAAGATTAGTTATTCTTCCTTCGAGAGGTGAGTATCAAGCTTACGAGACCCAAGGACCAACAGTTAACTTGGGATAAGGGTTTCATAAGATCGGCATAAGTTAGAAGCTAAATGGCTTATAAGGGTTATTTTGGTAAATATACCGAAGTAGAAGGCCTTGTCTTGAAGTAACAATCAGGAAATATGTGAAACTGAATATTAGTGCTAAATCTCTCTTTTATTGATCAACTGATTGAGTACATAACTGATTATAAGTAAAATCCACAAATCGATTTACAAATTAGGGCTTACTCTCTAAGAAATGGTTACAAGATTTGAGAATAGGGAAAAGCCCCGAAAATGTGACCCCTGGGGTCTTATTTATAGATAGCTTCGGCCCCCTTCGGTAGTGGTCCAGTAAGAAGCCCGCTTTTGCTGCAAATCTCCGAAATCGACCCGCTTCGTAGCTTTTGACTTCGGTATAGTCGTTGGGTGCCAGTATCGATGCTAAGCATGATAGCGTGGATAATTCTCCTTCATCTTGCCTTTTGAGTATCTGTCCCTATGGATAACCTCTTATTTCTGTACTGATCCTTAATCCTCTGTTGTTCGATCCATATGGGTATTTCTTGTTTGCTCTTTTCCTCATATAACTTCGGTACCACCTTTGCACCGCTGTGTCGACACCAAGCATGTTGGTGTGATAGCGCATCTTTGCTTTCAACCATTGTATCCAGTATTGAATTTTAAGCTTGTGCTTTTGATGTCGAGTTGATTGCCTTTCTCTCTTTTATTTGATGTTGGTGTGCTTCAAAACTTTTAGATATTGCTCTTATGCTTCTTCATACGTTGTTTTAAGTATCAGTATCGATACCAAGTATGTTGGTATCGACAACACCTTGTTTGCCTCCATGTTGGTCTCGTTCTTTAGGACCTATGTCCAGTACCAATACCAAGTCAATTGCTAGTTATTATTTTGTATCGTCATCGTACATTCATTGTCATTTCTTAAGTATTAGCACCAAGTTATTAGTCTTCTTCTTGGTGTTGATTGCATGTGTACTGATTCTTCACTTTGGTCTTGTCCTTCTTCGTTCTTGGTGTCGGTATTGACTTCGTTGTTGTTGCTCTACCTCCTTTAACTTTCAGTGTCGGCTTTACTCTCCTAGTTGTTGTTGCCTTTGGTACCAACTTCATTGTGATACCCCTTCATATCGACCTAGTTTTAGCATTGTAATACGGTAGTTACAAAAAACAGATTGCAAACTGAAATTATGAATAAATGAAGATTATGTGAAATAGGAAACTTATAATATTACCCACTATTGACACACCTTTTGGCAAGGCCGTCATAACTAGGATTTTTTTCAAGCAAAGTGCTCAGGATTTGAGTGTAATCTCTTGCTAAGATAATTCACTTAGATGTTGTGCAGTTAAAGCGCTTAGCGACTTTGTAGCGGTAAAGATGCAAAAAGGTGTAGCAGGGATAAAGCGGGGAAATAACAGGGATATAGCAGAGGTGCAAAAAGGTACATTGATGTAAAAATAATATTTTAAAATTAATTAATTATCATTCTCATATCATTTGTATAGAAGAAACTAATATTTGTTAATCTTATATAATAAAATCAAAAAATATCATGGCTACACACAATAGAATTGATGGCTATAATAGATTTCTATCAAATATTATACACTTATTTGCTAATATTACCTTTTTAGGCTAACTCTGTTGATTTGGGTTTAAAAAAACTAGTCAAATCAAGCTTCATATATAAATATCGCTAAAGTGGGTGTTATAATGCGTTGATTTAGTGGGTGCAGTGGAAAATAGCAGGGCTTAAAGTGGTTCTATTGTTAATCGGCGATAAATAGAAATAGCGTAGAGGTTGAAGGTTGCTATGAGATTTAACTGCATAGCTAGGATGAAATGTTGAGGTTCTCAGAAACTTGGATATCATACACTTAAAGTCCTGAGTCAATCAGCACCTTGGGTTGAACAGGTCGGATCGGCCTGAATTCATACTAATCAGAGCACACCATCAATTTCGGGTTGAAGACCCCATGTTGGCCTGACCTGGGTCGGCATGACACTCTAGGTGCGACCAGACGTATCTCGGATTGGGGCTCTCCGAGTCATGCCGAGCCAACCAAACCCTACAGCGGTTCCCAATGATAGCAAAACTCGGTCAAACCCTGGACCTACTCTAGCTCTTATCCCTACTCCATGATATCCATATCGAATGACCCGTGTGTTACACGAATCGAGGAAGGTTGTTCCTCACGTGAATACTTGATGTAACAACGCGTATTTTTATAACATGTTAAAGTCATAAATCGAGGCAGAATTAAATTTTAATATAAGAATCAGGGGAAACGGGTTGCGCCATTGCATTTGTCTCGGAATTCTGCATGAAATCGAGTCCGAGTTTTTGAAAATTGGAGTCTGTATGACCAAGATATGACCCTCCAAAGTTTCAGGAATTTAAATAAAATAAAACAGCTCGAAAATAAAGCCAGAAATTCGAAATTCAAACCCATAGAAGGCTGGCGGGAAAATTCCCGCACATATACCCAGCTCGACTGGGGAGTCGACCCCCCCCCCCCGACCAGGTCGACTGGGGAGTCGACACCCCCCCCCCCCCCCGCTGACCAGGTCGACTGGGGAGTCGACCTAGGGGTCGACCTGCCTCCGAAACCCACTTCTTGAACCAGATGCATCCTGATGTATTTAGACTCGTTTTCTATCCAGATTCGTCTGCCTAACCCTATATAAGCAGCCCCCTAGCCTCATTCTCTCCACACCATTTCATTCTGTCCTTATGCTGCTTCTAAGATAATTAAAATAATAAGATAAAAAGGAAGAAAAAAGGACTGCTCCTTCTCTGTCAAGACTACGCTTAGAGATTTGCAAATTTTTGGGATTTCAATTAGAACACGATCAATCAAATAGAGATTCAACAATCAAATTCTGCTTTCTAATTCTCGATCCACAAACTGTAAGTTCAAGTTACTTTTAGATAAAAGCTGTAAACTTAATATCCATGTTGTAAATTGGAATTGGATCTATGTATGGTAATTGATTCGTATCTATTCTTGTTCATCTTGGATCTTGACTTTCGTGAATATTGCTTTGGACCTATTCATGTTCTCTCATGTCTATAACCTTAACATGCCTATGACGTTGAAACTATTGTTAATGGCCAAGGACTATGACTGTGAACATAAGACTACGCCTATGCCTATGATTGAGAACATAAGACTATGCCTATGACTGTGAACATAAGACTATGCCTATGCCTATGACGGTGAACATAAGACTATTGCCTATGACTATGACAAGGACAATGGTGGCTAATCACCTATGACTCTTGATTATGAGAATTATTACCTATGATTATGAACATAAGGCTATTATCTATGACCATTACTTTGAAACTATCACTGTTAATTGACTATGACTATTTTCCTAGAACTATTTTGGATAATTATCCATGACTATTGTGATTAATCGTTTATGGTTCATAATTATGAGATTTCTGCCTATGACCATGACTATGACTACTGGGATTAATTACTTAAGACTATTATGGTTGATTGTTCATGCCCATAGTTGAATCTCATGTTGTACATCGAATTTGCAGTTGTTGGATCTCATACCTAGGGTATGACTTGCTTAGTTTATTCGCTATTATTGGATCTATTATCCTTGTATTTGGCTTGCTCTTGCATGCCTATTCTTTTATGTCAACTTGCATCATAACTATCACCTTTTCTTGCTAGATTTGAAATCCTATATGCTAGTGATGTTGTAACCATTTATCTTAAGTTATATCATGCTAGTCTTGTAATCCCTTTTATCGCTTTAGGCTCGTCCCTTCTTGCCTAACATAGTTTCGATGTTATTCCCTTTATTTCGGGATTTGGATTTATTTGTAGTATAGATCGATTCACGTTTACGTGCGATGGGAATACGATTTGGGTAGATTAGGCAAAACATGAATTGGTTATGAACATGAATTATGAACTTGATAATAGGCAAAACTTGAAACATGAACATTGTTATAACTTGAATCTGGATGTGGGCATGAAACTTATCCTTGAAACTTGAAACGAACTTGACATGAAACTTGAACATGGTCATAACACTAGAATGAACTTGAAAATGGCCAACTCGAGGTTGGGTTGAGTTTGCAGTGTAAATCTGCCCAGAACCACCCAGCAAATCCAGTTACTGCAAACAATAGGATCCAATGTGGGTAGTTGGTCATATCGCACTTGAAACCCGAGGTCAGACTGAGTTATGGTGTAAATCTGCCCGGAACTGCCCGGCATATCCAGTGACCACAACAACATGTCTGATGTGAGAGGTTAGGGTGCATTAATGAATTAATGCCACATGATAGCGTTAAGTCATGAACTTGAAAGACAACACTTAACCAACTTGAAAATATGATTGGTAGGGTTAGGTCATGAACTTGAACGACAACACCTAACCAACTTGACACGTGAATTGTAGGGCTAAGTCACGAACTTAAATGACAACACTTAGCCAACTTGATATGCTATTCTGATGGGGTTAAGTCTCGAATTTAAATGACAACACTTAACCTATTAGACGGAAACCCTAGTTACGCGGTCCGTTTCAGCAGTAACCCACTAGATGTATCATGGTATCCTGGAACTAGGTACGGTGGGGCACGATTATTGGGCTGATTGTAAGCGACCAAAACGGTGGCTGTGTGGGTGCGCCAGTGTAGGTTCAGGCGGGCTATGGTCGTGCACGTGGTCCGGAGTTGAAAAAGCAGGCATTGGGCATCAGTAGGTTTATCTGTGCATTCTTGATTCGTGTCGGTGGTTGGCACCATAGGGCTTGATACACTCTATGGTGGACCTAGCACATGTGACTACATTCGTGATTGGGCCGTATGACACAGACACACAACGAGCTAGAACTTGTAGGGAGTCGGTCGAGTAGTGGATCGTTCCGTTGGACCCAGTAATGGGTCATTCGTGATATGGGGCCAAGGGATCATTTCATGATTAATATAAGACATGGATCTGGGATCCTAGTACAGCGAACCTTGAATACGTGATGCTATACCTGATTTATACTTGATTTATCATGTTATCTTAGTCTATCTTGCCCATCTTGTCATCATCCGTATGTTTACTTTCAGTTTATACATGTCACGTTACCTTTACCTATTTTTATACTGAAAGTCACTTGGACTTACCAGTCTTTATGACTGACCCATTTCCTTTCGCCTCTTTTTCTTTTGTTTCTTCCCCCAGGTTCTCAGGGAGGAAACTCTAGCTCTTAGCTTGGATTTAGCTTGCTTTCTGTCAGCTCATGTACGGTTTGGTCTTGAGCTATGCTATAGCTGCACGTCTGAAATTTTTGGGGAATAAATTACTTTTGTTATTTTAAGTTTATGCTTATTTATTTAGAACTTGATGTAATGGAATAATGGCAACTTGTACTTTGGATATATGAGGTTTTGACTCTTTTCTTGAAAGTAATAAGATTTGGTTTTTAATTTCTACCGCTGTTTTATTTACGTTCTGTCTTGTGATATCTCTGTGTATGTTTACCTAGATAATGCTCCACCAAAACTAGTGCATTCCCTTTGTGAGTGACCCTAGCGGAGGTGGGATGTTACATTTGGTGTCAGAGCAGAAGGTTACCAGACTTGGCAAAACCTTTTAAAAACCTTCTGAAACTATTTTCAAAAACCGTTTACAAAGAATCATTTTTCAAGAAAAGTCTTGTTTTATTTAAAGGCTATTCCCTAAAGGTCATTAGCATTATCCTTTGTTTCCTCGTTTGAATCTCTTTTCCTTTCTTTTCTCCATCTGTAGTCGCAGTAGTTTTTATCTGCGGCTAATCTTCTTTCTAGCTTCGTAGAGGGTTTTCCATACGATGGAGATAATTTCCGTGAGGCTTGTTAACATGTTACATAGGGAAGGTATGAGTGATAAGTTAAGGCAGATGAGTCTAATAACGAGAAGAAAGAATTCCAGAAGGGAGGCGAGAAAAACGACAACAATAATAACAAGTCACGTGATAAGAGGAAGTGCAACTTCTGTGGCATAGTTGGGCAGGTTATCAAGGATTGTAAAAGAAGGGAAAAGAAGATAGGTGCGTGCTTTCAATGTGGTGAGCTTGGACATATCAGCAAGAACTGCCCTAAGAAGCAAGGGCAAGCCCCGCAAGCAAGACCTTCTGGGGGTACATCTTTAACTTCTTCTCTTAGATGCTTCGTTTTATCTTGCTTATCTTCTCAATCCTATCTTGATAACCTTAGGTAGAACCCTTTTGGATGTAAACATGTGCTTGAAAACAT
This sequence comes from Allium sativum, assembly GCA_030737875.1. Classification (NCBI taxonomy): domain Eukaryota; kingdom Viridiplantae; phylum Streptophyta; class Magnoliopsida; order Asparagales; family Amaryllidaceae; genus Allium; species Allium sativum. The sequence goes on from CM060926.1 coordinate 540,257,139, forward strand.
GTTATGGTTGATGTTTGCAAATGATTGCAAGTGGTTGCTCATGGTTGCATAACACACATTAGGCACTAGATCGGCTCAGACACATTTTCATATTGCATATGCATGAGTGTTTATACTTGTTTACGGATGAAATTGAACGTGTTATCATGTGGATATTGCATATGGATGGATGTTTGTGTACACATATAGCGTTTATGTGACTAGGACTATTTGCATACATGTTGGATTCATGGCACTAAACATATTTTGCATTAAGAAGATCAATCGGGCCTGATAATTTGCATTAGATAAGGAACATATACACACAGTTCTTCATATGTTCATATAGCATTAGAAATCTTTTAAGGACAATGATTGCTCGTGAATGATGGTTGAGTAGATGGATGATTGGATGGTAGGATATATTCTTACTAACTTAGAGATTTCGAGGACGAAATCCTTTAAGGAGGGGAGAATGTAACAACCCGTATTTTTAGAACATGTTAAAGTCATAAATCATGGCAGAATTAAAATTTAAAATAAGAATCAGGGGAAATGGGTTGCGCCATTGCGTTCATCTCGGAATTCTACATGAAATCGAGTCCGAGTTTTCGAAAATCGGAGTCCGTATGGCCAAGATATGACCCTCCGAAGTTTCAGGAATTTAAATAAAATAAAACAGCTCGAAAATAAAGCCAGAAATTCGAAATTCAAACCCAGAGAAGGCTGGCGGGAAAATTCCCGCCCGTATACCCAGGTCGACTGGGGAGTCGACCCCCCCCCCCCCCCCGACCAGGTCGACTGGGGAGTCGACCCCCCCCCCTAACCAGGTCGACTAGGGAGTCGACCTGGGGGTCGACCTGCCTCTTAAACCCACTTCTTGAACCAGATGCATCCTAATGTATTTAGACTCGTTTTCTGTCCAGATTCGTCTGCCTAACCCTATATAAGCAGCCCCCTAGCCTCATTCTCTCCACACCATTTCATTCTGTCCTTATGCTGCTTCTAAGATAATTAAAATAATAAGATAAAAAGGAAGAAAAAAGGACTGCTCCTTCTCCATCAAGACTACGCTTAGAGATTTGCAAATTGGGGGGATTTCAATTAGAACACGATCAATCAAATAGAGATTCAACAATCAAATTCTGCTTTCTAATTCTCGATCCACGCACTGTAAGTTCAAGTTACTTTTAGATGAAAGGTGTAAACTTAATATCCATGTTGTAAATTGGAATTGGATCTATGTATGGTAATTGATTCATATCTATTCTTGTTCATCTTGGATCTTGACTTTCGTGAATATTGCTTTGGACCTATTCATGTTCTCTCATGTCTATAACCTTAACATGCCTATGACGTTGAAACTATTGTTAATGGCCAAGGACTATGACTGTGAACATAAGACTACGCTTATGCCTATGACTGAGAACATAAGACTATGCCTATGACTGTGAACATAAGGCTATGCCTATGCCTATGACGGTGAACATAAGACTATTGCTTATGACTATGACAAGGACAATGGTGGCTAATCACCTATGACTCTTGACTATGAGAATTATTACCTATGATTATGAACATAAGGCTATTATCTATGACCATGACTTTGAAACTATCACTGTTAATTGACTACGACTATTTTCCTAGAACTATTTTGGATAATTATCCATGACTATTGTGATTAATCGTTTATGGTTCATAATTATGAGATTTCTGCCTATGACCATGACTATGACTACTGGGATTAATTACTTAAGACTATTATGGTTGATTGTTCATGCCCATAGTTGAATCTCATGTTGTACATCGAATTTGCAGTTGTTGGATCTCATACCTAGGGTATGACTTGCTTAGTTTATTCGCTATTATTGGATCCATTATCCTTGTATTTGGCTTGCTCTTGCATGCCTATTCTTTTATGTCAACTTGCATCATGACTATCACCTTTTCTTGCTAGATTTGAAATCCTATATGCTAGTGATGTTGTAACCAATTATCTCAAGTTATATCATGCTAGTCTTGTAATCCCTTTTATCGCTTTAGGCTCGTCCCTTCTTGCCTAACATAGTTTCGATGTTATTCCCTTTATTTCGGGATTTGGATTTATTTGAAGTATAGATCGATTCACGTTTACGTGCGATGGGAATACGATTTGGGTAGATTAGGAAAAACATGAATTGGTTATGAACATGAATTATGAACTTGATAATAGGCAAAACTTGAAACATGAACATTGTTATAACTTGAATATGGATGTGGGCATGAAACTTATCCTTGAAACTTGACATGAAACTTGAACATGGTCATGACACTAGAATGAACCTGAAAATCGCCAACTCGAGGTTGGGTTGAGTTTGCAGTGTTGATCGACGCTTTCCTATGAATTAGAAAAGCACGAATTTTAAATTAAATACCGCAAGCGTACAGGTGTGTAGCATATAAGTCGAACACAGGGAGGTAAATTAAAATCAAATTATTTATCTAATCTCTTAGGCGAGTTAGACGAAGCCTGAAGATTTTGTTGAAATAAAAACAAATTGAAATTGCGAACTTAGGATTATCGTTGAATTTAATCAACGATTAATCACTAAAGAAAGTAAATTGCAAAACAAGAACAACAATGTAGAAAATAAAAGTGCAGAATAAGAAGAACAACAAAAAAATAAAATTAGGATTGTCGTTGAAACTAATCAAAAGACTAATCACTAATGAAACAAATGTAAAATACAACTAGTACTCTACCGAATCTAATCGGGTAGATGACACTAGTTGCTAAAAAAATACTAGAAAATAAAAGAAGAAGAAGAAGAATTTTTATTAGAGTAATGGAATACAGAAAATGAGATGCCATTACAATGGGTATACATGTGCTTATATAGGTGAACTGAAAAACCATAATCCTCTAATGGGCCATGACTCAACCTCTTGAAAATAATATATTCACAAATAAAAGAGATAAGATAAACTTGAAATATTCCATGCAGCTTTGCTCTTTTGATTGGTCATGTGGCAAATTGATTGGCATTTTCCAAGAGATTTGAAGTTGATTGGTAAATTGATTGGCATCATGATTAGCATCTATCTAATCAAATCTTCATCTTTATGGAGAGTAAAAAATGAAACATTCCCTTTGATTTATCTATGAAGAATACTTCCAATTATTGAAATATTTATTAGTGTATATCATATATTCATACATATGAATATATATATACACCATAAATCACTAATCCATAAATTCTTCAAAGTAAGGGAGGCAGTGTGAACGCGTTCCATTCTTCAGCAAAAAGAGAGTTTGATGTGAATCGAACCCAGGTCTTTCTGTACAGATTTCCATGCCTTAACCAATGTGCTATGGCTTCCTTTGTGATTGAAAACTTGTTGAGATGGGAAAGTAGCTTCTTTTTCTTATCAGTGGTCTTTTATTTAATGAAGGAGACAATTAATCAATGACCTATAAAAACACACAAAATACCCAATGTCGCATTTATTTATATACAATAAAGATAAGATATAAGCATAAAAATAAACACATTTCTGTGCTAATCAAATACCCCCACACTTATCTTTTACTCGTCCTCGAGTAAAACAAGAAATGAAAAACTAAACTAGATAGGTCACACTTTCGTAGGAAACACGATTGCATTGAGCGTATGCAACAAGCCGTTAAACCTCTAGGTGTCCCTAGTAGGACAAGTGGTGTCTCGTGAGGGTTTTCAACGGATACTACCCACAAAATCCAAATGCAGTATGCTATGATTCTAATGAAACTACATGAATGCAATGGACATATGCAAATAAAAATGAAAAATGAAAACACGACTTATTTCAGGAAAGTGGTACAACAAATTAAGTTAATAATTTCTAATCAGTTGATTTTATTTTAGATACCTCAACTTGTCACAAATTTTCAATATAAATCAAGTTTTCAAATGTTAAATTCCAGTTTGGCCAGTTAGTTCGGTCGATAACATAGTGCAGCCATGAAATAAATTCTTAGTTTGCTTGGCACAGTTTGTAAAGTGGTATTATTATTTTCTCATGTATGGCTAGTCAAATCAATAAGGTCAAGAAGTGTTTGGGCATCATCGCTTATTCTTTATTCTATAAAATTTTAAAATTTATGATTAAGTACATACACCTAACTTAGAGGACCAAGGTTTACCACCCATGCACTGCCTCGCGGACTAACGGAGAGTGGGTAAAGAGTTTGGCGGATTGTTCAGGCCGACTTTGACTTTGTCAACAACGTGTCGGTAATCCTTAGGTGTCCAATCTCATAAAATGAGACCAAGATATTCCAATGCTGACTTTGTCAACAACATGTCAGATAGAGCTTGGCGGGTTTGCACACCAATGCTAGATATACAAGCAATGTTGGATACCCTTGGATTACTATTATTATTATTATTGAATTTATAAGCACAAAAGAGAGTTATGCGAATTCAACTTAACACAACTTAGTTTTAAAGATTCGAAAAGCCAATATAAGTATTTTAAGTCCTCCACTTATTTAAACAAAGTCTACAATATATAATAGATTTCATGGCCATCACCTAAGAATCTCCCTATGTTCCGGTTACACTATTATCCCTCAAAATTAAACTTTTAATTATATTTCTTATTCGATCTAAGTTGAGAGAAAAAAATACTATCAACTGACTAATAATTGTTAACTTATTTTGTTGCATCAAACTAAAATGAGTCATGTTTCAAAAAAAAAAATGGCATGTTAGTACGATCTAAAATGCATGATGGTCTTATTTAAATGGATGAAAATGAAAAGAAAGAAAAATGAAAAATGAATGAAATGCAGACTCCCCCCACACTAGAACTAGAACTAAACAGTGTCCACACTATGACCGTTTCCTAAATTTGAATGATCGTACCCAAAGGTGAATGAGATGCAAAATTATTTGAAGAATGAAATGCAGTCTAGCCACTATATGTGAATGCCAATCATAAACAAAATGAAATCTATAACGGTGATGAGTGTTATGTGAAAAATGATATTTTCTTTTTCCCCAACACTTGCCTCTATCGAAAATGATGTATGATGATTTCCTATCTGGTTTTTGAGGTACAAGAGGCATGTCAATAAATTCCGAAATCAAAATCTTTCTTATGAAAATGTTGTCATGCCAATGATTCATATATTTAAGATGCAGATTATCCCGTAAAATTTTCTCAGGTTTTTCTTCTTGGTCCTCGGTAAGATCAGAGGCCAAGATTATGGGAGAATTTTTCGAAAAGTCCAAGTGATCATATTCAAAGTCTTGTGGCAGGGGTTTGAGTCTAACTTAGGACGTTCGTGTATGACATTGGTTAATGTTCCTTGGTTAGATTTAGATGACATAGGTTTTGGGTCAAGAAGTTCATTTAATTCAGAAATATATTCGAGCTCATCAAAATCAGAGTTGAAATGGTTAAAACACATTTTCAAGGCTTCAGAAGTGTCAATAAAAGTTTCATCAACTGTGGTCTGAATCGTGCTAATTTTATCAATCTCCAAATCCCTAGAAGAATTGTGGTGGCTAAGACTTTTCTCAATCATCGTTGTTAAATTTGGAAAATACAAAACTTAAATTTGACACATGTAGCTATTATTACAAAATAAATAACGTACTCAAATATATTTTATTAGTTGATAATCTCGATTTGAAGGGGGAAGAGGGTCTTATGGCCGTTCACGTATAGTATAAATACTAAGGGATACGACCAATGTTTTACGGGTAGTATGCAACCTCTTTTGCTAGAAGTTCAATAAATTGAACTAATATATATCTACGATCAAACTGTTGAGACAATCAATTTCATAAAATACACTCTAGCAGTTAAATATTTTGAAAATCAAATCAGATTTTATTCTTAAAAAGTGATAAGAGTGATGCTTATAATTATGGAAATTCGTTCCTCACCAAATCAATGTAGAAATTTCAGGCAACACAACAGTCACACAAGAATAATTACAAAAATAAAAATTGTACAAGCAAGCCGCTGCCCCTGCAGAATTTTTTTACAAGTAATGTCTATATTTTTCTTTGCAGTAGAGCACCTGTAGAGTTCAGAAATTATTACAGTGGGGCATGGCTGTCCATCCAGAAAAAATGAGTAGCGTCAATGATTGAAATCTCACTATTTGCAATTTCTTTTGATTTCTAAAATATTGATTTGTTACTTGAACTCCAGTCACCTTGTCCTTAGTTCGAAACTCTCTCTCTCTCTCTTTTTTTTTGCTAGAAGTTCACTAAGTGTAGCGGTATTTGATCAGAGGGAAGAAATGAAGTAGGGAAAAATAATTGAAAAAAAAGAAAGAATCTTTTTATGACCTTCCCTTTTTTTATTGTTGAAAAAGTGGACAAATAGGAAAGAAACAAATGACAATAAAAAAAGGGAAGAGAGATTTCAGGAAAGAAAGAGAATTGTAAAGGAAGAAAGGAAAGTAATTGTAAAAGATTTGGAAAAGAAATTGAGAAGGGAAAGCAATAAAAGAGAAGACAAAAACAGAAAGAATTTTTTTCTTTTGTTTATTGTTGTAAAATTAGAAGAGACAGAAAAAATGAAAAAGGAAAAACTTGAAAAGGGAAAGAAATAAATGGAGAAAGGAAAGAAAATTAATTACATGGCAGAGAAAAGAAATTTATATAAGGATTTTTTTTTCTTCAGCAAATTGTAAAAGAAGAAATGATGCGAGATATTAGTAAGAGGGGAAACAAAAGAAAGAAAGGAGAAGGAAGTTGAAAAAGAAATAAAAGAAAAATGGCAAATTTTTTTTTTTTTGAACTTGTAAAAGATGAATGAGAAAAAATTGTATTGAAAATTGGAAAGGAGGAATAAAGAGGAAAGAAATCAAAAGAGGATTTTTTTTTATTTTTTTTTTGAAAAGGAAGGAAATTTGTAAGAGAAGAAAAGAAATCAAATGTATTGAGAACAAGAAAGACAAAAGAAGAAAGCAAAAAAAATTACAAAAGAGGAATCTTTTTTTTTTTGAAATTTGTAAAAAGAAAAAGAATGTAGATGATTGGAAAGAAAGTGGAAAGATGGAAAGAATAAAGGAAAATTGAAAGTTGTTTTTTTAATGAAGGAGAGAGCCGGAAAGAAATAAATGAAAAAATGGAAAGAGAGATTATAGGAGGTGAATAAGAAATGCAATTGGAAAGAAATAAATAAATAAATAAAATGCAAGTTTTTTTTATGAAAATTTGAACAAGAAGAAAGGGAAAGAAATGAATGGGAAAAACCAAAACTAAAAAGAAAAAAAATTAAAAGAGGAAGGAAATAAGAGAAAAAAAGCAAGGTTTTTTGAGTAGAGAGGAAGGGTAGAAGGAATTGCGGAAAGAAATAAAAGCAGACAAAAACAAGAAAGAAATCAAAGCAGACAGAGAAGAAATTGTGAAAGTTTTTTTTGGAAAGTTGTAGACAAAATATGGAAACAAATAAAAAGAAAAGGAAAGGGAAAAGAAAAAATGTGAAAATCAGCGAGGTGGTAGAAAGATGGAAAGAAATTGAAGAAAAATTAGCAAGTTTCTTTTTTTGTATATATTTTTTCTTTTTGAAGAAGGAATTAGATTGGAAGAAATGCAAACAAAAAAAAGAAAGAAATAAATGAAAATAAAAAGAAGGAAAAGAATTAAAAGAAAAAGGGGCAAGATTTTTTTTTCTGGTCTTAGAGATTATAATATCAATATGTGATACACAATCAACTAATCAAGATTTTTATCTATATATATGTACAAGAAAACAATAGGAAAATAAAAAGAAATAAAAGAAATCTTGGCAAGATTTTTTTTTAACAAAATCAAATAAAAAGAATAAAAACTAACACGAATCAGAAATTAAATAAATAATAAAATTCAATTGTTACCTCCCTGGCAACGGCGCCAAAAACTTGATCAACGCTTTCCTATGAATTAGAAAAGCGCGAATTTTAAATTAAATACTGCAAGCGTACAGATGTGTAGCATACAGGTCGAACACAGGGAGGTAAATTAAAATCAAATTATTTATCTAATCTCTTGGGCGAGTTAGACGAAGCCTGGAGATTTTGTTGAAATAAAAACAAATTGAAATTGCGAACTTAGGATTATCGTTGAATCTAATCAACGATTAATCACTAAAGAAACTAAATTGCAAAACAAGAACAACAATGCAGAAAATAAAAGTGCAGAATAAGAAGAACAACAAAAAAAATAAAATTAGGATTGTCGTTGAAACTAATCAAACGACTAATCACTAATGAAACAAATGTAAAATACAACTAGTACTCTACCGAATATAATCGGGTAGATGACACTAGTTGCTAAAAAAAATACTAAAAAATAAAAGAAGAAGAAGAAGAATTTTTATTAGAGTAATGGAATACAGAAAACGAGATGCCCGTTACAATGGGTATACATGTGCTTATATAGGTGAACTGAAAAACCCTAATCCTCTAATGGGCCATGACTCAACCTCTTGAAAATAATATATTCACAAATAAAAGAGATAAGATAAACTTGAAATATTCCATGCAGCTTTGCTCTTTTGATTGGTCATGTGGAAAATTGATTGGCATTTTCCAAGAGATTTGAAGTTGATTGGTAAATTGATTGGCATCATGATTGGCATCTATCTAATCAAATCTTCATCTTTATGGAGAGTAAAAAATGAAAGATTCCCTTTGATTTATCTATGAAGAATACTTCCAATTCTTGAAATATTTATTAGTGTATATCATATATTCATACATATGAATATATATATACACCATAAATCACTAATCCATAAATTCTTCAAAGCAAGGGAGGCAGTGTGAACGCGTTCCATTCTTCAGCAAAAAGAGAGTTTGATGGGAATTGAACCCAGGACTTTCTGTACAGATTTCCATGCCTTAACCAATGTGCTACGGCTTCCTTTGTGATTGAAAACTTGTTGAGATGGGAAAGTAGCTTCTTTTTCTTATCAGTGGTCTTTTATTTAATGAAGGAGACAATTAATCAATGACCTGTAAAAACACACAAAATACCCAAAGTAGCATTTATTTATATACAATAAAGATAAGATATAAGCATAAAAATAAACACATTTCTATGCTAATCAAGTGTAAATCTGCCCGGAACAACCCGGCAAATCCAGTTACTGCAAACAATAGGATCCAATGTGGGTAGTTGGTCATATCGCGCTTGAAGTCCGAGGTCAGATTGAGTTGTGGTGTGAATCTGCCTGGAACCGCCCGACATATCCAGTGACCACAACAACAGGTCTGATGTGAGAGGTTAGGGTGCATTAATGAATTAATGCCACATGATAGGGTTAAGTCATGAACTTGAAAGACAACACTTAACCAACTTGAAAATATGATTGGTAGGGTTAGGTCATGAACTTGAACGACAACACCTAACCAACTTGACACGTGAATTGTAGGGCTAAGTCACGAACTTAAATGACAACACTTAGCCAACTTGATATGCTATTCTGATGGGGTTAAGTCTCGAATTTAAATGACAACACTTAACCTACTAGACGGAAACCCTAGTTACGCGGTCCGTTTCAGCAGTAACCCACTAGATGTATCATGGTATCCTGGAACTAGGTACGGTGGGGCACGATTATTGGGCTGATTGTAAGCGACCAAAACGGTGGCTGTGTGGGTGCGCCAGTGTAGGTTCAGGCGGGCTATGGTCGTGCACGTGGTCCGGAGTTGAAAAAGCAGGCATTGGGCATCAGTAGGTTTATCTGTGCATTCTTGATTCGTGTCGGTGGTTGGCACCATAGGGCTTGATACACTCTATGGTGGACCTAGCACAGGTGACTACATTCGTGATTGGGCCGTATGACACAGACACACAACGAGCTAGAACTTGTAGGGAGCCAATCGAGTAGTGGATCGTTCCGTTGGACCCAGTAATGGGTCATTCGTGATATGGGGCCAAGGGATCATTTCATGATTAATATAAGACGTGGGTCTGGGATCCTAGTACAGTGAACCTTGAATACGTGATGCTATACCTGATTTATACTTGATTTATCATGTTATCTTAGTCTATCTTGCCCATCTTGTCATCATCTGTATGTTTACTTTCAGTTTATACATGTCATGTTACCTTTACCTGTTTTTATACTGAAAGTCACTTGGACTTACCAGTCTTTATGACTGACCCGTTTCCTTTCGCCTCTTTTTCTTTCGTTTCTTCCCCCAGGTTCTCAGGGAGGAAACTCTAGCTCTTATCTTGGATTTAGCTTGCTTTCTATCAGCTCATGTACGGTTTGGTCTTGAGCTATGCTATGGCTGCACGTCTGCAATTTTTGGAGAATAATTTACTTTTGTTATTTTAAGTTTATGCTTATTTATTTAGAACTTGATGTAATGGAATAATGGCAACTTGTACTTTGGATATATGAGGTTTTGACTCTTTTCTTGAAAGTAATAATATTTGGTTTTTAATTTCTACTGCTGCTTTATTTATGTTTTGTCTTGTGATATCTCTGTGTATGTTTACCTAGATAATGCTCCACCAAAACTAGTGCATTCCCTTTGTGAGTGACCCTAGCGGAGGTGGGGTGTTACACTTGGTTTGGCCGCTTACTCCTCATTTTCTGCACCACCTGACATGTGGCCGACCCGACCCGGGATGGCCGCCACGTGGAAGGTCGAACCGACCTAGATGTTTAACTATAAATAGGCATTTTGAAGGCTGGAGAGTGGACTTTTCTTCTGATCTTTCGGTTCCATACTTGAGAAAAGGACATTACCATTGCCAGAGCTCGAATTACACCACATTAACATAAGGATTTTGGGTATAAATTACTTCTTTCTCTACTTTCTTACAAACCAAACAACTGTAACCTATAATCGACAGTATAAACAAAGATTATAAAGTCGATGTAAGCTTGGATTAAGCCGAATCAAATTTGTGTGTGTTCCCTGTGTTTGCATTAACTCTTGCATTTTGTGATTGTGAGAATATTCTATGTTTTGTGTGTGGATTATACACTTTTTAACGTCAACACTTTGGCATGTCAGGTAGGAGGCAACGCGCATCTTCAGCAATTTCTAGCTCGAATGGATTTGGATAGCTCGTCTTTAGATCAAAGATCGTAAAGCAAAAGAAGGATGGGGCGTCTTCCCATGCACAAACCACAGGCAACAAGGAAAGTAAGGAGGCTCCCTTTCATGGAGACCCCTCTGCATACTTGACAAGGGAAGAGATGGACAGCATTCTCAAGGAATTGAGAACAACGATGGAACATCAAGATGAACTTCTTTGCAAGCAACATGAGATGATGGATAGGTTCTTTTCCCAGATGAATGGAAAGTTGACCAACCTTACATCACTCCCTGGAACTAGCACCGCTGGGGCAACAATGACACTTCGGCTTATATCAGCTCCCACCTCGGATCAGCCTGACATCTTAGCACAGACCAGATATATGCAACCCCCGGCTCGGCTTAAGCTCCATGCCGATCCGAACACAGCTAGGAGTGGTCACCCTCCAATCCTCAAGCAACGCAATATCGCATCAGCTCGTGGTACTATAGAGGAAAACACTAATGTAAACCAAGCCAATATGTCCCCGAATGGGGAACTTGGGGATGGGAACTGGAAATGTTGTTATGGGTCTGCTCGGTCATACCGACCTGGGTCGACTCGGTCATGCCGACCCGAGACCTGAAGGGAGATACGAGGTGCACCGGAACTCACAAGACATACTTCCACCATCTTCCCAGCTTCGCACTGAAGCCCCGAGTACTGGGTTGCACAATTGGTAGCAACTTCTTGGAGATGAATACCAAATTTCCAATTTGATTCATTGACTCTCTATAGGAGGAGCATCTCAAGTCAATGTGGATAATGTCAAACATATCCCTTTCATACCGAACATCAGAAATTCCTGCAATCCGCCTTATCTCAAATTACCATCTTTGGAGCCATACAACGGTAGGATCGATCCTACTGAGCATCAATGCGCTACATGGAAGTTCTATAGGCATCAGATAATGTTATAGCCAAGAGCTTCCCTATTCCTGATCGACATAATAGCTACATGGTTTCAGCAGCTAGCATCCAAATCGATCAACAACTGGTACGTGTTGGTCGTCCACTTTATTAATCAATTTAGGGTCCACATAGCTTGGCCCAAAAGCGTCATGTGCCTCAATTCTATCAAGCAGAGGTCCGATGAGACCCTCTGGTCATATCTGGAGAGGTTCAATGCGGAGGTGGTGTCGGTGGACCGACCAGACCTATCCATGGTACTCATGAGAGCCGTCACTAGCATCTTGGACAAGACGGACTTCAAAATCTTCTTACAGTGAGACCCACTAAGAGACCTAAGTGAATTCTTCTTTGAACCAGACAAGTTCTTACGGCAAAAGAATGCTAATGTCGAGGTGGATGACCTCGACATTTTCATGACAAACGATGGAGGACCATCCAACTTTGGGAAGAACCAGGGCAAGGGAAAGGCCCCACAAAAGAATGATAAAGATGTGCGGTTCCGGATAGAACCCAAATACGAAAAATATACTGAGCTCAATTCTTCATTACTAGATATATACCTCGACATGCGAGGAACTCCTCCTTTCCATAAGCCTCCTAGGAGGGAGCCAAATTAGAAGGAGTGAGACTCTGGGTTACACTACATGTTTCATGATATGGAAGACCATGCCACCAACGACTGCAGGCACTTGCGTAACCTCATTGAATAGCAGATCAGACGCAGAGAGCTGCCAAATATGTTAAGCAACCAACAGTGCCTACCCCGGAACTGCCACCTTCCTATGCTCCTCAAAATGGGAGCAACCCGTGACCGGGCAACCGCAGGATCATTATCAGCTGATCAAGATTAGATCACTATGGTTTTTCATTTTCTTAAGAATAAGATATGTATTTGCTTTTTTAGGATTTTTACATGACTACATCGACTCATACATGCACGTGGATTAGGATTTAATCCTCGGACATACTTTATTCTCACAATAAAGCCATCCAATGAATACATGGCTAAGTTGAAGTACACACGTACGGGATTAGGATTTAGTCACTAGGCGTGCTCTAGGTTCAATGATAAGCCAATCAGGCTTTGTTTTGGTTATCTAATAATTACGAATTTAATAAAATGGATTTTCATGCATGGATTATGTTTGGGAAACTTAAGTGTCTTATCATAATGTGACAAGGATGCTCAATCACAAAACTGATTATGGATTATATTCATCTCGAAACTCTAAGTATGGATTATACCTAGAGAAGAACTATCTTGTTAGGTTGTTGATCGACGCTAGAAAAGCGTGATATTTGTAATAAATACTGGAAGCGCACAGGTGTGTAGCATACAGGTCGAACACAGGGAGGTGAATTAAATAAAATTATTTAAATAATTTATTGGGAGAGTTAGACGAATCCTGGAGGTTGGGTTGAAAAACAATAAACAGAACAGAAATTAAAATTGTAGAAATTTAAATAACAAACAGGAAATAAAATTAGGATTACCGCTGAATCTAATCAGACGGTCAATCACTAATGAAAAGAAGTGCAAAATACAACTAGTACTCTACCAAACCTAATTGTGTAGATGGCACTAGTTGCTAAGAAAATAAAAATATAGAAAAATAAAAGAGAACTAGAAACTTTATTAATGGAGAAGAAGAGAAAATAGGATGGTGGCTACAATGATATTACAAGGGTATTTATAGGAGATAACCAAACCCTAACCCTAACCCTAATACAATGATAGATGGGCCTTAGGGAATTCACAAAGGAGTTTACAATGAGAGTCTCAAATGGGCCTTAGTTAAATCTATTAAATTTTTGGCCTTTCTTCTTTTCCTCTTGGTTCTTTGACAAGCCTCCCTTGATTTAAGATGTGCATGGCCTTTTTATCAATCATTTTCTTGTCCAATAGCAACTAGATGTGGGATCTTCATCTACAATTCTTCAAAATGTAAATAAATAGCAATCTAATCTCCATTTCTCTACATTTCTGGTTGCATGCGAGCTGGGTTGGAATATCTGTAAAAGTAGCAAAACAATACCCAAGTAATTTTTATTTATATACAAAAGATAAGATATAAGAGCATAAAATAAAAACATTTCTATGTTAATCAGATACCCCCACACTTATCTTTTACTCGTCCTCGAGTAAAACAAGAAATGAAAAACTAAACTAGATGGGTCACACTTTCGTAGGAAACACGATTGCATTGAGCATATGCAACAAGCCGTTAAACCTCTAGGTGTCCCTAGTAGGACGAGTGATGTCTCGTGAGGGTTTTCAGCGGATACTACCCACAAAATCCAAATGCAGTATGTGTGGATCTAATGTAACTACATGAATGCAATGGTTATATACAAAAAACAAAAAAAAACAAGAAAGACAACACGACTTATTTCAGGAAGTGGTACAACAAATTAAGTTAACAATTTCTAGTCAGTTGATTTTATTTTAGATACCTCAATTTGTCACAAATTTTCAATATAAATCAAGTTTTCAAATGTTAAATTCCAGTTTGGCCAGTTAGTTCGGTCGATAACATAGTGCAACCATGAAATAGATTCTTAGTTTGCTTGGCACAGTTTGCAAAGTGGTATTATTATTTTCTCATGTATGGCTAGTCAAATCAATAAGGTCAAGAAGTGTTTGGGCATCATCACTTATTCTTTATTCTATAAAATTTTAAAATTTAAGATTAAGTACATACACCTAACTTAGAAGACCAAGGTTTACCACCCATGCACTGCCTCGCGGACTAACGGAGAGTGGGTAAAGAGCTTGGCGGATTGTGCAGGCCGACTTTGACTTTGTCAACAACGTGTCGGTCATCCTTAGGTGTCCAATCTCATAGAATGAGCCCTAGATATTCCAATGCTGACTTTGTCAACAACATTCGGATAGAGCTTGGCGGGTTTGCACACCAACGCTTGATATACAAGCAATGTTGGATACCCTTGGATTACTATTATTATTATTGAAATTATAAGCACAAAAGAGAGTTACGTGAATTCAACTTAACACAACTTAGTTTTAAAGATTCGAAAAGCCAATATAAGTATTTTAATTCCTCCACTTATTTAAACAAAGTCTACAATATAGAATAGATTTCATGGCTGTCACCTAAGAATCTCCCTATGTACCGGTTAAACTATTATCCCTCAAAATTAAACTTTTCATTATATTTCTTATTCGATCTAAGTTGAGAGAAAAAATACTATCAACTGACTAAAAGTTGTAAACTTATTTTGTGGTATCACTCTAAAATGAGTCGTGTCGGTGTGATTGTGTGTATGTGTTTTTTTTAACGAAAATGAAGAAGATGTGATGCAGACATGACTCCCTCACATTAGATTGAGACAGTGTCCCAACTGTCTAAGGTATGCAGACCAAAATGGAAGGAAAAATGGAAATTAAAAGAAAAGAACGTGTACCACCTGATTTCATGGTGGATGATCAGGCTCATGAAGATCGATAAGGTCATCGTCTTCGTATTGCTCGAATTCCAAAAATGGTTTCAGTCGTTGACCGTTTACTTTGAAGACTTTTCCATCCTTAGTATTTTCAATTTCAACTGCTCCATGAGGATACACTGTTTTCACAAATAAGGTCCAGTCCATCGAGATCTGAGTTTTCCTGGAAACAAGTGAAGTCTAGAGTCATATAAAAGAACTTTTTGTCCTACATTGAATTCCTTACGGAGTATGTTCTTGTCGTGTTGGGCTTTGGTTCTTTCTTTGAAGATTTTCGCATTTTCATATGCTTCATTTCTTAATTCCTCTAATTCTGAAATTTGTAACTTCCTACATGCGCCGGCCTTTACTAAGTCAAAATTCAAAAGTTTAATTACCCAAAGAGCACGGTGCTCTAATTCAAGAGGTAAGTGACAGGCCTTTCCAAAGACTAATCGATGTGGTGACATCCCTAGATTGGTTTTGTAAGCAGTGCGAAATGCCCAAAGTGCATCAATCAGTTTTACGGACCAATCTTTATTATTGGAATTCATGGTTTTCTCAAGAATTTGTTTGATTTGTCTATTGGAAACTCCTACTTGCCCACTAGTTTGTGGATGGTAAGGGGTCGACAACTTGTGTGTGATTGAGTATTTCTTGAGCAAGGACTCAAAAGCACGATTACAGAAGTGAGTGCCATTATCGCTAATGATAGCTCGAGGTGTGCCAAAGCGTGAAAAGATGTTTTCTTTGAGGAATTTCATAACAACCATGTTATCGTTGGTTTTGGTTGGGATGGCTTCAACCCATTTTGAGACATAGTCTACCGCAAGCAAGATGTAAAGATTCCCAAATGAATTAGGGAAAGGTCCCATGAAATCGATGCCCCAAACATAGAATAACTCAATCACTAAAATGGGGTTGAGAGGCATCATGTTTCGCTTAGTGATTCGACCCGTTCTTTGACATCGATCGCATTTAGAGCAAAATTCGAAAGCGTCACGGAAGAGTGTGGGCCAATAAAAACCACTTTGCAATACTTTTGCACCTGTTTTTCTTGCTCCAAAATGACCGCCACAAGCATGGTCATGTTAGAAAGAGAGAATACTTTGGTGTTCATGATCAGGTACACACCTTCGAATGATTTGGTCTGGACTGTATTTGAAAAGGTATGGGTCGACCCAATTGAAGTTTCGAACTTTAGAGAGAATTTTTTTTTATCTTTTTTCGACCATTCAGCGGGTGTTTGCTATGTGAAAAGATAATTCACAATGTCAGCGTACCAAGGGGTGTTAGAAATGGAAAGAATTTGTTCATCCGGAAAATAGTCACGGATTTGGGTGTCATCAATATTTTCATGCACAATTCGAGAAAGATGGTCAGCTACAACATTCTCAGAACCCTTTTTATCTCATATTTCTATTTCAAATTCTTGAAGAAGAAGGATCCAACAAATCAAACGGGCCTTGGCATCCTTTTTATAAAGCAAATATCGTAAGGCAGCATGGTCAGTGTAAACTATGACTTTGGATCCTATGAGATAGGTCTGAATTTCTCAAGAGCGAAGACAACTGCCAAAAATTCCGTTTCAGTAGTTGAGTAATTCAATTGGGCCTCATTTAAGGTTTTTCTAGCATAGTAAATGACTCGAGGGAGTTTATCGATTTGTTGGCCCAAGATGGCTCCAATCGCAAAATCAGAAGCGTCACACATAAGTTCGAAGAGTTGAGTCCAATCAGGGGGTTGAATGATGGGAGTTGTGGTCAAGATTGACTTAAGAGTTTCGAAAGATGTTTTGCAATCATTGGAAAATTCAAACTTGACATCTTTGGCAAGTAAATTCGAGAGAGGTTTTGAAATTTTTGAGAAATCTTTAATGAATCTTCTATAGAATCCCGCATGGCCGAGAAATGAACGAACATCCTTAACAGACTTAGGAGGAAGTAGATTAGCAATCAAATCGATTTTGGATTTATCGACTTCAAGACCATCTTTTGAAACGACGTGACCTAGAACTATCCCCCTTTTTACCATGAAATGACATTTTTCCCAATTAAGCACGAGTGATTTCTCCTTACAATGTTTTAGTACGAGTTCTAGATGAGCGAGACGTTGGGAAAAAGATGATCCGACGATTGAAAAATCATCCATAAATATTTTCAAGAATTCTTCCACCATATCAGAGAAAATACTCATCATACACCTTTGGAAAGTCGCGGGGGCATTACAAAGACCAAAAGGCATGCGATGATAAGCAAAGGTTCCAAAGGGACAAGTAAAGGTGGTCTTATGTTGATCCTCTAAAGCAACAGGGATTTGGTTATAGCCAGAGTATCCATCGAGAAAACAATAGTACTCATGTCCCGCTAAGCGTTCGAGCATTTGGTCAACAAAAGATAAGGGAAAATGGTCTTTTCGTGTAGCTGATTTGAGCTTTCGATAGTCGATACACACACGCCATTTTGTTTTGATTTTTGTTGGGACGAGCTCATTACTTTCATTTTTGATCACTGTGACTCCCGACTTCTTTGGTACAACTTGTACCGGACTTACCCAAGTACTATCAGAGATGGGATAGATGATGTCATTGTCTAGACATTTGATTATCTCCTCCTTGACCACTTCTCTCATGTTTGGGTTTAATCGCCTTTGTGCCTCACGGGTGGGTTTAGCCTCATCAACTAAATGTATGCGATGTTCCACAATTGATGGGCTGATTCCTTTTATATCGCTCAGTTCCCACCCCAAAGCGTCTTTATTTTCCCGCAAAATTTCTAAGAGTTTTTCTTCTTGGTCCTTGGTAAGATCAGAGGCCAAGATTACGGGAAGAGTTTCTGAGGAGTCTAAGTATGCGTACTTAAGGTCTTATGGCAAGGGTTTGAGATCTAACTTAGGATGTTCTCGAGTGTTAACATTGGTCAACATTCCTTGGTCAGATTCAGAAGACGAAGGATTTAAGTCAAGAAGTTCATTCAGTTCAGAAGTGTATTCGAGTTCATCGAAATCGGAGTTGAAATGGTCAAGACACATTTTCAAGGCTTCAGAAGTGTCATTAGAGGTTTCGTCAACTGTGGTTTGAATCATGTCGATTTCCTCGGTCTCCAAATCCCTAGGTTGTTTGTTGAGATTGAAGATGTTTAGCTCAATGGTTAGGTGCCCGAAGGAAAGTCGAAGTTGATTGTTCCTACAATTAATGACAACATTTGAGGTTGCTAAGAAGGGTCGTCCTAAAATCAACGGTATTTGGACATTGGGATTTGAGACAGGCTCGGTTTCTAGAATTATGAAATCGACAGGGAAGTAAAACTGTTCGATCTATATCAAGACGTCTTCGATTATTCCCAATGGCTTTTTGACAGATCGATCAGCTAGCTGAAGAGTGATGTTTGTAGGTTTAATCTCCCCTAATCCGATTTGACGATAAACAGTATAAGGAAGAAGATTGACACTGGCACCAAGATCGAGTAGGGCATGAGAGATGTGAGTGCTTCCTACTTTGCAATCAATCGTGGGCAGCGAGGGTCTTTGTACTTGACTGGGGTAAGATTCGAAAGAACAGCGCTCGTATTCGCAGTTAGGAAGACGGTTTTTGGGACATTAATCGCACGTTTTTGTGTGCACAATTCCTTAAGACATTTAGCATATTGAGGAATTTGTTCAATGGTGTCTAAAAGAGGAATGTTCACATGGACTTGTTTGAAAATTTCCAAAATCTTATCGAAATTCGCCCACTTTCTTCTTATTATTGAGTCTATGGGGAAATGGAGCTATTGGTTTTTCGACTCTGTGATCAGTTTCATTATTCGAAGAAGAAGGTTTATCCAAGGAAAAAGAAGGTGGTAAGGTTGCAGAAGATGGAATGTTGGTATTGCCAACATTATTTTTCGAAGGTGGGTCGGGTTTGCCGACACTAGGAGAGGAACTGTTGGGATTGCCAACATTTGAAATGGAGGTTCAGAAGAATTGGCATTCGAAGCCAATGGGTGATCATCAAGATTTGGCATTGGGGTCGAGTTAGAAGGTTCGCCAGGGTCGCCCACATTATTATCAATCCTCTTTCCAGATCGAAGGGTTGTAATAGCATTGACTGGATTATGGTTTTCGTCCTCACAAGAATTTACAGCACGAGAGTTATATTTTGGATTCACCTAAGGTTGACTAGGAAACTTTCCTTTCTCATTATTTTTCATTAGTTCTTTCATCATACTCATCATTTGGTCGAGTTTAGCGTCGTGTGAGTACATTTTAGCTTCGTGAGAGTTCAACTGTTTCTCTAAACGCACAATATCTTGTGGCGGTTGAGAAGGTTGAGAGGATTGGTTTGATGATTGAAAGTTGGGGTGCCTATAAGGTTGTTTGGATTGAGATGCTGTTTGAGAGGTTTGAGAAATTGGAGGTGGAGCTTGATAATTTGGATTTGGAATAAAGGGTTGCACGTGAGATGGGTTAGCCGAATTATTAGGGTTTGACCAAGAAAAATTTGGGTGGTTCCTCCAACCAGGATTGTATGTGGATGAGTAAGGATTATTTTGAGCTATAGAATTAGCTTGGTCCTGAGAGTAATAGTGGGGTAGCCCTTCTCCGGCTTGAGGAGTTTGATTTTCTAAGGGAATTTGACTTGGGTCCACGACATGCACTCCTCTAGTAGAAGTACGAATGGGAACACGAATTGATTTCCACTGCATGTCCTTTTCAGAATAATCTTCTAAGAATTTCCAAGCTTCATCGGCCGTCTTAGACATAAAGTCTCCTCCACACATTGATTCTAGTTGAGTTCTAGTCTGATAGTTTAGCCCTTTGTATGCAATTTGACATAAGTGGTTTTTTAGAATTCCATGATGAGGACAACTATATAATAGTTGGTTGAATCTTTCAAAGTATTTTGAAAAAGTTTCCCCCTCATTTTGACAAAATTGATTTATTTGGGTTCGAATTTTTAGAGTTTTATGGAAAGGGAAAAACTTTTTCAAGAATGCAGTGACAAATTCATCCCAACTTCTTATGGAATGTTTTGGAAGAGAATTTAGCCATCTTTTAGCGCTTTCAAGTAGTGCAAATGGGATTAGCCCTAACTTGATCGATTCATTAGACAATTGTTGCATTTTTGTTGTGGACGCATACAATTCAAATTCATTTAGAAATTCATAAGCATTTTCAGACCCAGTAAATTTTGGTACCCCTTGAATAAAAGAATGTTTAAGCTCAAAATTGTTTCCTTCAGCTGGTGGGAACACGATGACAGAGGGTTGAACGGTCCTAGTTGGATAACATCGATCACGAAGAGATAAGGGTCTATCCATTTCGATATTGAAATTTTGAAAATTTTGATTTACTCGATTTTGATCCCCAAAATTTGGAAAGTTTTGATTCACTCGATTTTGATCCAACTCGGTTGGAAAATTTTGGTTGATTCGAGAACCCCTAGGAGAATTTTGTTGGCTAACACTTTTTTTACTCATTGTTGTTAAATGCAAACAAGGAAAATCCTAGACTTAAGGTTGACACAAGAAGCTCCTAATCAAAATAAATAACAAACACAAGTGTATCTTATTAGTTGATAATCTCGATTTGAAGGGGGAAGAGGGTCTTATGGTCATTCACGTATAGTATAAATACTAAGGGATACGACCAATGTTTTACGGGTAGTATGCAACCTCTTTTGCTAAAAGTTCAATAAATTTAACTAATATATATCCGCGATCAAACCCTTGAGAAAATCAATTTCACAAAATACACTTTTGTAGTTAAATATTTTGCAAATCAAATTAAATAATTAGATTGAAAAAGTTAATTTGCTAGAATGTCGAAAAATTCCTGATGTAATACGTATCACCGTCCTTTACAAAAGGAATAGAACAAATTCCACACAGCAAAATAAAATTTTAAATCTAAGAATTTTAACCCAATTTGTTTGTCCTATTGAACTTAAGTTTTGCTCCTAAGGCCAACGTCTAATCAATTTTTATTTAAGTCCAGGGAGTATGCAAATGACCGAATTTAATTGTTTTGGAGCCAAGGTAAGGTAATGACTTCCTCACCTTATGTTTGTTAGGGCTTAGCTCGTAACTAGATTTATTTTAGAGTGTAGCCAAAACAACAATCAAACACAAATAATTGCAGAAATAAAAGAATTTTTACAAGCAAGCCGCTGCCCCTACAGAAATTTTTTTTACAAGCAATGTCTATATTTTTTTCCCTACAGCAGAGCACCTGTAGGGTTGAGAGAATTTTACAATTGGGGTATGGCAGTCCATCCAGAAAATTCGAGTAGCATCAACGATTGAAATCCCACTGTTTGCAGTTCGTTTGACTTTTGAATCTTTGTTTTTGCTTGAATTTCATTTGTTCACTCGGGCCTCGTTTCTTTTTCTTTGACTGCTCCTTTTTTTTGAGAAAGAAAACAAATAAACAAGCAACAGAAATAATGCAACAGAAAAAAAACTGAACTGGAATTGAAGAAAAGTAAACTAAGCTCGAAAGAAGAAAAAAAAGGAAGTAAGTATTAAGAAAAAAAACTAAGCTCGAAAAGATCAAGACTCAACAAAACAAGAAACGAGACTTGAACCACACTAGTCTTCGCAGATGTTTTCTCAACTAAAAAAAAAAAGAAAAAAAAACTAAACCCTATGACCAAAATAAAAAATAAAAATATACAGTCAAGACCAAGCACGAAATAGAAAGCGTCCCCTGATGTTCTCAGTGACACAAAGCCGCACCCTTTTAAACACAGACAGACTCAGCCTCCCTCTATTATTTCTCAACGAAAATTGCTCAAAGAGATAAAATCAGAACAAAAGTAGGGCACGCCTCCTTTTTTTAATCTTTGTTCAAGGAAATCGACCCGAAGAGTTTGATCCTTGAATCGGGTTTCGCGAATTTGGTTTAAAGTTGTCGAGTTTGTGATCGTTTTGTGCTTCGATTGGGGGTGAATTCGAGTGCGAGTTTGAGGTTTGCATGATGGATTTTGGTTCACGGGGTGATGGTTTTGCTTTTGGATTGAGAAGCGGTAATGGTTTCGACTGTTTTTTTTTTCGAAGTGGGTTTGTGACTTCGGTTATGGCGATGGAGACTGGAGAAGATCTTGGTGTGAAACTGATGGTGGAGAACGCGAAGTGGGGTTTGTTGCGGATGGGTACGATTTCGGGTCCGATTGTGGTTTTTGCTTAGTGTTTGTTGAACTGTGAAGTGGTTGCTGAGGTCTGTGATGCATGAAGATGGATTGTCAGTAGGAGATGTTGGTTGTGGACTGACTTGTAGCGAATTAAGGTTTGTTTGATGCTGGGTGCGATTGGGGAATCGATCGATGGCTTTGAGGCTTAAACGTAGGTTTCTCGGATCCAAGAAGGGGTTTCAGGGGTTTGCGAGGTGGAAAATCGAACGGGATTTTTGTGAAAGGTTTCGGGTTGCTTTCGGTTTGTGATTTGGTGTAAGGAAGTTCTGGAAATGTTATTTGCGGTTTGTGGTAGGAGGGGCTGACTGTTTTGAATTTTTTGTGGAGGAGCAGTTGGTTGGTGTTGCGGTGATGATGTTTTGGCTGAAGGTGGAAGGGAAGAGATGACAAGGCATGTGGGGATGTTGAACAGGTTGGAAGGGGATGGACTGGTGAAGGAATTGATGGTGGAGGATGGAATTACGCGTGAATTAGCATTGGAGGACAGAGGAGAAACAAAAAAAATCAAGTGGAAGAGAGAAAAATTGTAAAAGGGATTTTTTGTTGTTTTTTTATTGTTTTTGTAAACTTGGAAAAGAAGAAATCAATCTAATGAAAAGAGGAAAGAAAGTGCAAAGGAAAGAAACTGAATAAAAGAATGGCAAGTTTTTTTTTCTCTTGATTAGTGGATGATTGTACCAATGAAATTGGTATATCAAATCACAAATAAGATTTTTTTTTTATATTCAACAAGACAAAGGAAAAAAATTAAAATAAAAAATAACACGAATCGGAAATTAAATAAATAACAAAATTTAATTGTTACCTCCCCGGCAACGGCGCCAAAACTTATTCGTCGCTTATCTATGAACTAGAAAAGCGCGAATTTTAAAATAAATACTACAAGCGCACAGGTATGTAGCATACAGGTCGAACACAGGGAGGTGAATTAAATAAAATTATTTAAATAATTTCTTGGGCGAATTAGACGAATCCTGGAGGTTGGGTTGAAAAACAATTAACAGAACAGAAATTAAAATTGCAGAAATTTAAATAACAAACAGGAAATAAAATTAGGATTACCGCTGAATCTAATCAGACGGTCAATCACTAATGAAAAGAAGTGCAAAATACAACTAGTACTCTACCAAACCTAATTGTGTAGATGGCACTAGTTGCTAAGAAAATAAAAATACAGAAAAATAAAAGAGAACTAGAAACTTTATTAATGGAGAAGAAGAGAAAATAGGATGGTGGCTACAATGATATTACAAGGGTATTTATAGGAGATAACCAAACCCTAACCCTAACCCTAATACAATGATAGATGGGCCTTAGGGAATTCACAAAGGAGTTTACAATGAGAGTCTCAAATGGGCCTTAGTTAAATCTATTAAATTTTTGGCCTTTCTTCTTTTCCTCTTGGTTCTTTGACAAGCCTCCCTTGATTTGAGATGTGCATGGCCTTTTTATCAATCATTTTCTTGTCCAACAACAACTAGATGTGGGATCTTCATCTACAATTCTTCAAAATGTAAATAAATAGCAATCTGATCTCCATTTCTCTACTTTTCTGGTTGCATGCGAGCTGGGTTGGAATATCTGTAAAAGTAGCAAAACAATACCCAAGTAATATTTATTTATATACAAAAGATAAGATATAAGAGCATAAAATAAAAACATTTCTATGTTAATCAGTTGTGTCATGACATGAGTATGGTTTATGCTCAATTCGGATTCTACAGTATGGTTTATACTCGATTTAAAACTCCCGGTATGGTTTATACCCGCGAGGATGAATAAATTTGTTAGGATGTGACAAGGGAACTCAATCATAACTTAAGTATGGATTATGCTCAAGTTTGGATTTCTAGGTATGGTTTATGCCTGAAGGGTTGAGTTATCTTGTTAGGTTTTATTAAGGCAATTTATTTGTGGATCAAGTATGGATTATACTTGTTATAGTGTCTAAGCATAGTTTATGCTCGAAAAACTAAGCAGTACTATTAGGATTTGACATAACTGTTTATTTGGTTTCTTCACAGCTATGGATGGTACTTGCAACTGGCTAGGCCCGATGAGGCCATGGATTTGTTGGTTTTCTCTGATACTACGATCTAAAGCGATCGTTGTGTTTCTAGTTTTCCGTTCTTATAATATGATCCTTGTTGATCATGGTCGTCTTATAATATGGTGCGTCATAGCCAAGGACGTCTAGCTTTCTATTATTACTAAATATGATCTGGCGCGATCATGGCTTTCTGGACTTCTAATATTGGATTTCTCTGAATTATGTATTTATGAATTATCCGGAACACATCTTCCTTTCTCAAGAAAGATGTGCTCTGGGGGAAAATTGTTGACATGCCTTTTGGCAAGGCCGCCATGACTAGAATTTCTATCAAGGAAAGTGATCAGTATTTGAGTGTAATCTCTCTCTAAACTAAATCACATGGATGAGGTGTTGAATTTCTCGGAAACTTGGATATCACACACTTGAAGTCCTGGATCGATCAACACCCTGGGTCGAACAGGTCGGATCGGCCTAGATTCATACTGACCAGAGCACACCTTCAATTTCGGCTCAAAGACCACAGGTCGGCATGACACTTTAGGCGCGACCAAGCATATCTTGGATCGAGGCTCCCTGAATTGGCTATGATGAACTGACCCATACTGACCTGAACCCTAGAGCGGTTCCTAACGATAGCAGAACTCGGTCAAACCTTGGACCTACTCTAGCTGCTACGCCTACTCAATGATATCCAGATCGGTAGCCTACTACATATTTTCTACATCACCTAACACGTGGCCAACCCAATTCGGGATGGACGCCACATGGCAGGTCAAGCCAACTTAAATGCTCAACTATAAATAGGCATTTTGATGGCTGGAGAGAGGACTTTTCTTTTGATCTTTCGGTTCCATACTTAAGGTAAAGACATTTCCATTGCTAGAGCTCGAATTATACCACATTAACACAAGGATTTTGTGTATAAACTGCTTCTTTCTCTACTTTCTTACAAATCAAACAACTACCACCTATAATTGACAGTATAAACAAAGATTATAAAGTGAGCATAGGCTTAGATTAAGACGAACCACTATAAAAATTCATGTGTGTTCCCTGTGTTTGTATTAACTCTTGCATTCTATGATTAAGATAGTGAGAATATTCTATGTTTTATGTGTGTATTACGCACTTTGTGTGTTGATTGTGTAGAATCCCACTTTTTGACATCGACACGCACTAATTAGACGACCTCAAAAATAAGAAAAGGAATGCTTTACATTCATGGGTTCCTATTATAACAATCACCTATAACTATGGAAATAGATTTGTATTACAGTTTCGATAAATAATCAATTTGGAATATGTCTAACCTCCTAAAACGAATAGATAGTAATGATGAAAGAGAGAGATAATATAACAGAAATAAGTTACAAAAAGATAAAGACTTATTGTAAACTTATAATTGGAATGTGATAAGCATAGGTCAATACAATAATGCTTGAGAAAGATTACAACATAAAAGTTATAATTTGGAAAGTGAAAAGAAGGGAGCAAAGCTTATTATAAATAAAGATGAAATTGGAAGTTTAAGTCTAATAAGCCTAAATATATTCTATGATAGTCTTTTAATTAGGCAGTATTCTATGGTAACCAGCAAAACTGATTTATAAGTAAATAGTATTCAATTGAATAGATTAATGAATACTGTAAATCAACGAAAAGGAAAGTAATCTAAACACATAACAATGAACTAGACATATGGTCTAATAAAATAATGATATGCACTAGGTCTAATCCGTAAGGATGAACAGCCCAACGGGGTAGATCATCGAAGGTGTCGCGAGACATGGCAGGAGCACGTCCAACTTATTTGATGGGACTGGAGGGAATTGCGGTGCTTCTATAGGACGTGAGGATACTCTATGATGGTCCTCTGTGGCAAGCTCCATGCTGTACCCACAGAGACATGGTCTATCCGGTACCATCTGATGAGTATGTCTTAGCTACATTTGTTACACCTGTAGTTGTGGGGGTAGCCTAATGACTGATCGGATGATTTCTAGGAGGGTTCGGCGGCTTCTTCTACTTGGGAGACAAGGCTTTGTGGTCAGGACCTAACTAAATATTGTAGTCGTCGAATGCCTGTCACCATCAGTCGGAGCGTCTACGGGAAAGAATGAAGCTATAACCAAAAGGCCAATGATCTTCATTATCGGGTCATTGGATAAGGGGACTACATGCTTGTTCATATTGGTTGTTAGGATCGATTACTTATCTCTTTTTAACAGTCTCTCATTAGGGGTAGGTTAATGGGGCCTTGAAGAGCCACAAAGGAGACAACCAACTTTAGATATCTGTATTTCGGACCTAACGAAGCCATTTTATTTGGCCATCCTGAAGCCATTCTTGATAGATATAGCAAAGCCCCTGATTAAGTTCCATTGAGAACTCGTATATTTGGCGCCTTTATGGTGCAAGGTTGGAGATTCGATATGCCATCGTAGCGTGAAGATGGAGGTCCAGTTTATTTTTCATTGCATGACGATGAGGACCACTCGAGGAAGGTACTACGGGGAGTAGCTCGATATACTGGGTATATAGTTATATATATATATATATATATATATATTATTTATTAGATTAATCTACTAAGGAGTAGATGGGTACAATTTATGCGGAAAAATCGAAAGTATATGTGAAATAAACCCGAACGACTTAATAAATAAAGAACCAGTGATAGAACAATATATGTAGTGTTATTGTAGAAAGTATAATTTGCCATTCACCAGAACTTTTGTTCTGATCCCTTCCTCATAACAATTCCGCAGGTTAGACAGGTGGTTGAGATTCTACAGCTCAGAGACACTTGCTAGTTAGTGTCATTATATTGGCAATTTATATATTTACTATTATATTTTATTCGTTCCACTATGAGATATTTTATTGTGAGCTCTGATATATTTATCTTCGTGTTTCTGCAGTTTACCAGACAAACCGACTAGAGCTTTCGTAGATTTGGATTAAAAAAAAATCGGGTCTGTAGAAATTCGGGTTATTACATCTAGTGTTCTGGGTTGGTTTCAGAGGTAGCTGATACAAGCGAGGGGAAGCCCATTCCGCAATGCGGCATGGTCCCACAATATATCTATGTGTCGGGTATAAAGGATTATTATTCACATTAGTCTATTGACTGAACCAAAGTTTTTATTTTTCTCTTTAACTCTCTGGTGCTCATTTAGTAGATTGAGGATTAGGGTCTTTCAGATGCTTCATAGAATATGCTTCCAGGAGCGAGAAGGAGGCTATAGCTACTAAGTGCACCACAGTTTGTTTTGTCTTTTGATGTATGTACAGGAAAAGTTGTAAATTGCCTATATTTTTAAACTGATCAACCAAGGAGTCATCGTCATATGTTGCACTCGAAGTTTATTTTGTAATAACTTGTATTTTCTCTAAACAGGTTATACGAAAGGAATGTATATGTTAGAAACTGGGGTGTCTACAACATGATGTTGGATGAAACTTAAGGTTATTAAGACACTAGAAATGATGAAATGTACATTAATAACTACTTACTTGTAAATATAAAACAGTATTTACTCAAATTACAATAAGAAACAAGTAATTAGAGAATAAGTAAGTAATAAAGTAAAACGCAGAAAAGTAAATAACACACGGATTTTTATATTGGTTCGGATTAACCAATCCTATATCCATTCCTCCACTCTACCATGCAGAATTTCACTACAACTTCTTGTTTTTCTTGGGTGGCAAGAACAACTTTACAATCTTGATTTCACAGGCCATAAGATACACCTTCTCCTTATTAGTAAAAACAAATTATGGCAAGTAATCATATCTTAATTACAGATTCTTACAGATTCATTACAATGATCTAGACCTCCAATGGCAATATATCTTTAAATTTTTTGAGAAATATGATGAAATCAAAGAGAAAATGATGTGAACTCAAGTACAACTCTCTAATATTATGTGGTTTGCAAACCCTTGAAGAATTAAAGCAAAATAGAGTGGACTTGCAAAGATAATTGGAAAATATTCAATTGATTTTTATTATAAATGTATGGAGAAGAATGAGTAGAAGAAAACGAGAAAAAATGATGTTAAAATTCGTTTTCAGAAGCCTTTATATAGTGGTTGAAGAGATGTTTCTTTTGGAGAATAGATGGAGGTAATTGTCTCTTCATTTAAAATTTAAAATTAAAAAAAAATGAAAAACGACTACCATGTCGACAATCCATGTCTAGTATATTTATACATTTTCTCCCCCTTTATCATCAACAAAAGGGCAAAAAGAGTCGTTTAACCCACTACTAAACAATATGTAGAGTTTATATATAGAGA
Organism: Allium sativum; assembly: GCA_030737875.1. Classification (NCBI taxonomy): domain Eukaryota; kingdom Viridiplantae; phylum Streptophyta; class Magnoliopsida; order Asparagales; family Amaryllidaceae; genus Allium; species Allium sativum. The sequence continues at coordinate 540,286,069 of CM060926.1, forward strand.
TATATGCATTTAAATAAAACACAAGAAGGGAAACCAAATATGTTCAAAACATGAAACAAACTTTATCAATTAATTCAATGAGCTTTAGAGTTACCGTCTTTGTTGATGCCAATAACAAATCCTTTTTATATTTATCCAAGGTTCAATAAATTTCTTGTCATTTGCTTTGAACATATGTTATTTGGTGCTTGAAAATTTATAAAATATTCACAGTGGTATCCTTTTAGGGTCCATAGCGTTAAGTTTTGAGATGCCAAACCGATGAAGAGTTTGAATGCTCTTTCAAAATATAATCATTAGATGAATGAACCCTATTAATAAAATTATCAACATATTTTTCTTTTTCGGTATTATCTAACCTTTTTGGAACATGTTGACGTCAAAAGTTGGACTAATGACAGTCAATCCCTAAAGCGTCTAATCCACACACAATTATAATCACAGAGTGCATGGAAACAAGAGTAAACACAAGAGACACACAATGTTTTTATAGTGGTTCGGCTTCAACCAAGCCTACTTCCATTTTATAATCTTTGTTTATACTGTCAATTACAGGTTACATTTTCTTTGACTGAAAGAAAGTAGAGAGAAGTGATCTATACACAAAATCCTTGTGTTATAGAGTTATAGAATCGAAGTATACCGTAGGATTTTTTTGGAGTGCCAACAATGAACTTTTTAGTGGAATTTTTTGCATGCTTTCTATTTCAGGAAATGTGGTATTTATAGAAAAGAAGTCGAGCTGATGAGGATGCTACGTGGCCATTATTCGACTCAGGGCCATCCAAGGGTTGCTTGATCTAGAAAAGTGATTGTAGGCGGTGGGTCCTATTCTCCTGCTGACAAATAGTTCTCCTTGATATTTTTGTTATACGTGGAGCTTAAGATTTGGTATATGCGCTATATAATAGGTCACTTTTGTAATTATCCCAGCATACGTAAACTTGGGAATCTGGAGTAAGATATGTTAAACAGGCCCAGTTTGACAAATAAAGCAGCATTGAGAATCAGGCTTTGTTGTGTAACGTTAGAAGCGAATCACCATAGTTGAGGGTCAATCAACTGGTTTGATCGACTTGGTTTTTGAACTTTGGCCCATTCGTTGAAGAAGTATGCTTAGACTCGGGAGTTGCTGGTTTGGGTCGAGCCAAGTTTCGGTCGACCGATGAATGGGTCCTTCCAGAATAGGGAGATCGGCTTTTACCAAAAGGTTGGTCGACACTTTGCCCCCTAAAACATATCTTTCCTGGTAAAGGAAGGTATGTTCTAGATCTTCTAAGAAATAATATATAGGAATCCAAGAGAAATCCAGAAAGCCATGGTTATGCCGAACCATATTATAAGGTGTCCAGAAAACCAACGATCAATAATGATCGTATTAAGGCCGACGGAGAGATGAAAGAACTAGCTATTAGGTTAGTTCAATCAGGTGTGAATATGATTTGTTCCTGTAGAAAAGGAGAAGAAAATATGCCAAATCCTGACAATACTGCTTGAATATTGGGAGCATAAACTATGCTTATAAATTTGCTGGAGTATAAACAATACTCAAATGGGGATCGAGTTATTTTGCCAAGTTCTAGGAGGATGGTTTAATTTGCTAGATACAAGCCATACCTGGAGGTCGACTTTGATCCATACCCAAGTAGTGATTGAGTTAGCAAACCATGTTTTGGTGTAGCTGTTCGATTTTTCGGGTATAAGCCATACCTGGGAACCTAGAATCAAGCATCAACCATGCACGTGGTGTGATTTTTCCAAAGAGATTGAGTATAAACCATACTCGAGATTTAGTAACATTTACTTGTCAAGTGCTGACAACGTTTGGTTCGAGTGTTATCCATACTCGTATTGAAAGAGAGTTAAGCTTTTCACATCCTGACAAGTATAGTTTTAGTATCAGTATTAACCATGCCTTAGAGATGAGCATAAACTATGCTCGATTTGAGAGAAAGATAGGTTCGTTAAATCCTGACGAGTGGGATGTATGCCAAGGTATCAGCCATACCTTAGGGACGAGCATAAGCCATACTCGATTTTGGGTTGACGACTTTGCCACATCCTGATAAAGTACTTATATTCGTCAAACATAATCCATGTTCAAGAAATAAAGTTTATTACTGCTAATAGCTATTACAAAACCAAAACAAGTTCTAATGGATTTATAGTCGAATCCAAAGCATGCCTTGGGATTAAATCCTAACCTTGCACATATGTACTTCAACATAGCCACTTTAATAAAAATAACAGAAATACATTTCTTATATCCTAAGAAATGGGGTGTATCCACAATGATCTAGACAAGATCAATAAATGATGATGTCGTGATTGCTAGGCTCGGTATCCTACCTATTTTGAGAAGCACGGGACCGTTCTGAAGAGCTTAGGAAGGTAATTGTGGTGATGCAGATGTTGCAGACTTCTTAACATACTTGGGTAGCTCTCCACGTCGACCCTGTCTTCGATGAGATTTCGTAAGTGCCTGCAATCGTTGGTGCCATGACCTGCCATGTCATGAAACTTGCAGTGCTTTCCTAATTCACATTCTCTTTAGGTCGACTCTCTCCTAAGATGCTTTGGAAAAGGAAGAAATCCTCATACATCGAGGTATATGTCCAATAGTGAGGAATTGATCTCATTGTAGTTATCATACTTGGGCTCTCTCCGGAACCGCACGTTTCTATCATTCTTTTCCAAGACTTTCCCCTTACCCTTGTTTTGGACAACGCTAAACGATCCTTTATCCTTTGTAGCGAGTACGTCGAGATTTTCCATCTCAATATCAGCATCTTCCTATCATAGGAATCTACCTTCTTCAGAGTAGAAATCTCCAATATCTCTGGAAGGGTCTCTCTGAAGAAAGATTTTGAAATCTGTTCAATCCAAAACTTCAACCATGGCGGCCATAAGCACAACCGATGGTTCTGGTCGATCGACCGATGCTACAGCCACGTTGAATCTTTCTAAGAAGGAGTGTAGGGTCTCGTCAGACCGCTACCTGATGGATGTGAGAAACATGACACTCTTCGGTCGAACCCAAAACTGTTCAATGAAGCGGGTGACCAACATGTTCTAGTTGTTGATCGATTCAGTCAACGACATTGGTTAGGAAAAGAGGGAAGCACTTAGCCATAATATTGACTGATGCTGATAGCACTTCCATATGGCGAATATATTGCATGATATGTATGGTCGGGTCGGTCCTACCGTTGTAAGTTTCCAGGACTGGAAGCTTGTAGTCAGGTGAGTTTGGGAATTCCTCATTTCCCATATATGGGCTGTGATGGACGTTATCCACATCTTGCTGAGAAGTAATGCCTTGAGTGAAGCGTTTAATGATGCTAGCAATTTGATTTCCATCCTCGAGAATTTGTTGCCACGAATCCAATTATGCGCCATGGACGTTGGTGAGAATCCGTTATAGGGTTGAAGCATGCCATGAGTTCTTGGGGCCAGTTCGGTATGGCCCACAAGTGATGGTGGAGGTGTTCCCCAGCCTCAGTTGTTGGTTCAGCATTAACTGTGACCTCTCGATTGGCATGTGAGTTGGGTCGAACCATATACATGCCGGTAGAATTGGACCAGTTTGGGAAAGCGTTATCAGCTCGGAGTTCAGCATTGCCCCCACTCGAAGCGATATCATGCTGATTTTTAGTAGCTTCTCCCTCCTTCCTACTAGGAATTGGTATGGTAGAGTGGTCTTGGTGAGACGGAGGGTTGTTGCTCCCAGCCCTGCTTGGATCGACATGCTGGGAAGTCTGAGTGGGAAGCGACATATGTCTGGTCTGCGATAAGATATCGAATCGAGCCACAGGTTGCATCGAACCAGTCTCCGATCGATCTGGAAGTTGCATCGATTGATCTGACCTAAGATTCGGTCGATCGGGAAGTGAAGTTGGCCAAATTGGAGGCAGAGTAGTAGACCTATCTGGGGGTTGGATTTCATTGGCATGAAGGTTAGTTGTTGCCCCAGCTTAGCCTAGTGTAGTAAGTAATGCCTGGTTGCAAAGTCTTCCATCCATCCGAGTGAGGAAATCATTCGTCATCTCCTACTGATTTTTAAGGAGTTCATCCTAGTGCGCCATCTGTGCTCTGAGTTCGGCTAGGACTCCATCCATGTCGTCCCTAGTTAAGCATTGGGACAGTTCTTCGTGAGAGGATGCCTCTAGGCTTTCCTTCGATGCTGCATCTGTTGGACCAGTGGGTTGAGGTTGAGCATGGGAAGGTGTTGCAACCTTCTTCCGTTTCACCATTGTTTATTCAGGAGCTACTGAAGGTGGTTATCGTTTGCCCCTTCCTGGCGCACCAAAGGGTGGACGTCAAAAGATGGACTAATGACAGTCAACCCCCAAAGTGTGTAATCCACACACAATTATAACCACAGAGTGCAAAAAAAGGTAAACACAAGAGACACACAATGTTTTTATAGTGGTTCGGCTTCAACCACGCCAACGTCCATTTTATAATCTCTGTTTGTACTGTCGATTACATGTTACAGTTGCTTTGATTGAAAGAAAGTAGAGAGAAGTAATCTATACACAAAATCCTTGTATTATTGAGTTGTAGAATCGAAGTATACGGTATGTTATTTTTGGAGTGCCAACCATGAACTTTTCAGTGGAAGTTTTTTGCAGGATTTCTATTTCAGGAAATGTGGTATTTATAGACAAGAAGTTGAGCTGATGAGAATGCTATGTTTCCATCATCAGACCCGAAGCCAGCCATGTGTTGCATGATCCAGAAAAGTGATTGTAGGCTGCAGATCCTATTCTCCTACTGATGAATAGTTCTCCTCGATATTTGTGGTATATGTGGAGCTTAATATTTGGTATATGTATTGTATAATAGGTCATCTTTTCAATTATCCAGGCATACATGGACCTGGGAATTTGAGTAAGATATGTTGAACGGTCTAGTTTGACAAATAAAGAAGTCTAGAGAATCGGGCTTTTTTGTGTAGCATAGGAAGCAGATCACCATATAGTCGGGGATCGATCAGTTGTTTCGATCGACCTGATTTTTGGACTTCGGCCCATTTGCTGAAGAAGCATGCTTCCACTCGGGAATGACTGATTTGGGTCAGGCCAAGTTTCGGTTGACCGATGAATGAGTCGTTCCAGAATAGGGAGATCGGCTTTTACCAAATAGTTGGTCGACAGAACCTATGAGTTAACGAACCTATTTGGAGGATTTAACTTTAATTTCCTAGGTTTAAGTTTGAACTTGGTAGCCTTAACAAACTTAGTACTTTGTGTGCTATTTTTCTTTGATTTAGCCTTGGGGGTGTATCCAAGTCCATGTTTATTCCTGGTGTGTTTAGATGCAGATAGTATTTTTTTCTAGATTATACTTCACTTTGTTAAATTTATCAATACAAGTTTTTGTTTTGTCAAAATCTTTACTACTGTTAAGAATAACATTGTCCAGAGATGTTAGTCATTCAGACCAGGATCTATGATTTGAATGAAAGATTTTCTAATTTTAAGGACTCATTTTCACTTTTTACTTTTTCAAAATTTACAAGTATTATATTCTTTCCATTTTTATGACCATTAAATCTTTTAATTTCATCTTCTAGGCATTGTTTTTCTTTACTTAAATTTTCATTAAACATTTTTAATCTATCTATTTATGCCAACTATTGTTTAGCTCTTTTCTAAGTAATTTTCTTATCCTTGATGCATATCATTCAAAACATTAGTAATTTCTTTATTAAAATTCCATACCTGGTCATCCATTTCCATGAAGCATCCGTTGGCATTTTCTATTTTAGAATCACTTGATGATGTACCTAAATCATCCCATGTTGTATTGAATGCATGTTTCCTCTCCTTATTAAAAGTATTTTAAAAGAACTTTTGTTTCTGCAAGTCGGGACAGTCTCTTTTCAAATGACCAAGTTTATCACATTAAAATATTTCCATTTCTAGAATTATCGTTGTTAGTTTTTTGAAGTTTGTTCATTATCCAATACCCTAAGAGTTTATTGATCTTCTTGGTAATAAACTATATATCATCATCAATAACATCATCATCATCTGGTTCATCATTGTCGATCAAGAACTAAGTGTGCTAGTGATTTCTTCTCATTTCCCCGATTCTCTTTTCTAACCTGCAACTTTTATTCATAGGACATTAGATTACCAATTAGTTCTTCTATTGCCATAGTATTAATATCTTTAGCTTCTTCGATTACCAAAGTCTTCCGTTCCCATTCACTAGGAAGTGAATTCAAGATCTTTCTAACTTGGTCTTCTTCAATGAATTTCTTTCATAATGATATTAAAGCATGTATATCTTGAAATCTGGAATACGTATCAGAAATAGACTCATTTTGTCTCATTTGAAGGAGTTGAAAATGGATGTAAGAGGACCCAATAAGAGAACATAAGGTTATTATACCTTATTTTACTCCTTTTTACCTAATATAGATCATGTTTGTAAATTCACAAATCAAATCTCTAAATTTTAAAACTAGTTTTCAAATACAAATCTCTAATATATTTAAAGTTTGAAATATTTTACAACAACCTAAACATAACTTTTTCAAGAAAAAAATTATTTCTTCTGTACTAATAAAAATGAACCGTTAATCATAAATATCTCATTTTAACTGATAAGTTCACAGCTTTTGTTTTACTAATTTAAATCAATAAAAATATATTTTATCTTAATTTATACTTAAACCAGATCAATGAATAACAAGTTATATTCATATACTTGTTTATTTATAAATACATAATTAATCTCATTTCACTTTATAAAACCCAAAATTACATATTTTGTTGACAATCATTGTGTCCGGCTATCTCGAAATTTATGTCGATACCTTAGCATCCCATGTCTCGACCAAAATATATCAATTCAACGAGAGTCCAATGCAAAAGATAAATTCCAAATTTTAGTTATAAAATTCTGTGTTTCATATGATTGGAAATCCAATAATTAAAAAATCTAAATTATTTAAATAATTAACTAAATGGCCTAAAATTTCTCCCTATTCTAATTAAAAAGATCCATTAACAAAATTTCAAATCACGTTTTTTAATTTGTCTCAAGAAATCTCAACGGAGGTTGTTACATTATTTTCGTTCTATTTAAATAAATAAATTAATATCTATAACTTTTGTATGTCATTTAAACTATTTATAAGGCCTTAAATAAATAATTAAAAAAAATCATATAATATAAAATTTATATTGTTTTTCAACATTGATTTATAACAGTGTAAACTAATTTAAAGTTAAATTTGGGTAATTGCTGAAAAATACTGTGTGTTGATTTTCGGATGTTAACTAGATCCTTGGCAATATTTAAACAGTCTGCAAGACATTTACATAGTTGGTGTAGTGTGCTCTTATTTGCAAGTCCAATCACTTAATAATCATGTAGGCTAAATTATTACACCGTGCACATCAAGACACATCATTCATTTAATTTATGTTACTATGTGACTTATATTTTTACTACATTCATTTAATTTATTTCATGATGTGAGAGTTTTTATTTATTTTTTATTTAGCTCCGTCATTCCTTCTTAACAAGGTACAATATAATTCTAGCACCAAGAAGTATAAGCCATTGAGATTTTTGAGCATAGAGAATATTTAAAAATTAAAACATTCTGCGCTTTTAGAAGCCATGACAGAAGGAAATAAACCACATACACTGAAAATAATCCAAAACAAATAAGTCTCAAAAACGTGATTCATACAACAATATTTCTATATTATTGTACATAGAGTCCGATAAAAAGAGGCAACATAATGAAATATAGAGTACGCAGAAGTGATAGTAGATAGATGCAACTCCTGCATATTGGCATGTCCTCCTATAGTGGGGTATACAGGGGAAAAAAAGATGGATCATATAAATTTTGGTGAATAAATTATATTACTAAGTTTGACGCTTCGCTTGCAATTGACGTCATGTATAACTTCCATAATCTAATGTGTCATTTTTGTTCCTTGCTACATATAAAAGATTGGTTATTTTACGAATACATGTTATAATAGGAAAATTCTACTTAGGTGAATCCTGGTTATTAATTTTCTAACCAACATTAGGTTAACAAGCTCAAATGATAAACTACATATATCATGCATGCATACTGAGCATTCATGTCAACATCTCAATGGTAATGATTTCCCTATCGGGCAACCGACGCCCAGTTATGCAGCCCTATTATTGTGGCTGCCTTCTCTTTTCCCCAGTTCTAACATGTTTAACATGAGACAAAGGTACCTCGCTAACAGTACAGCATTCTAATTTCACTGCCAATGCCCGTCCTGCCGAGTACCACATTATGCTCGCCATGAAGGGGAATTGCTCGTTGTACTCGCACCATAAAGCCATTTGAACTGCTAATAGTTAATACCTTGGGATTTAAGTCCTGTTCACCATTTTTGGCATGTATTAGGCCAGGTTCAACCAAAGTTGGAAGTTATTTAAACGTATGAATTTCTATTTCAAATATCTGACTAGTTGTTTTTTAATTTTTTTTTTTTTTTTTTTTTTTTTTAAAGTATCTCCGGGCTTTAAAGAGTTTTGACCTCCATTTTCAGCCATTCCGAGCTAATTTTCCAAGTTGTAAAAGATTATCATAAGGTAATACAACTAGGAGAAATGCTAAAACACTCTCTTTAGAAAGAGTAAAACACTCTCTCTTCGATAGAGTGAGCTTATATTTGTAACCTAATTGGTGGAAATGGGTTGGACAAGTGTAAACATGAGTTGGACAAGTATATATAAGCTCATTCTCCGTAAACTCTTCCCTAGGCAAGAGAGTTTACTTAGCATTTCTTAAAAAAATAAACGTATTTCCCTCCAGGCTAATACATGATAAGTGAATAACAGAAGAAAATAAAGCCAGAATCATAACGATAACATATAATCCAACACATGAGACTATAATAACAAATGTCAACCATTTTTATAAATGTAGTAAACAATCAATACATAGTCTAGTGTTAAATATATACAGTGAACCAATGTTTTATAAGTATTGTTTAAATGTTCTGATGTACAACCAGGCCCGGCCCTGGGGCCAGGCGAACTAGGCGGCCGCCTAGGGCCTCAGGTCCGGGAAGGGGAGGAGGGGGCCTCAAAGTTTTGATTGAAAGGATAGTGATACTATGTAGGTTGCGTTATTGAACTTGTATGAGATCTTTAGCTGGCAAAGTGGTAGAGCTACCTGCTTCTCACCTAGAAGGTCTGCAGTTCGATCCTTCACAGATGCATGAGTCTCAAAATTTTTGCCTCCTTGAAAACTGCATGGGGCCTCAAAAAAATTTCGCCCACAACTCATTTTCCACCTTTCTCTGATCTGGCCTAGGGCCCCGGCTGACTCAGGGCCGGCCCTGTGTACAACTCATTTAAGACTAATAAGAACATGATGGTCATGTTACCCATGTAGCTGAAATGTTTTGATCACTGACTCGAGCTTTATAATTAAGCACGCTGGTCATGCTATGCCAAATCAAGTATCTATAATGTGGTAACACATTGTAATCGTATAATAATGGAACGATAGCTATAACACGGATAATCAAATCATTGGATGATGTGTCAACTACTGCATAGTAATGTATGCCTTAAAATATGTTTATAATGTAGTAAATAATCATCAGGACATTACATTACCTAAATCCATAAGAAACAATTAGTATTGATATCAAGAGATGTCGGTGTGTCATACAGAAACACATCAAAAATCCAAAGATGCATTTGATTTTTAAAACATAGAAGGGTATTTGAAAGGGGTTGAAACGAAAGGGGCAAAGAAGCGTAAACGGGTGCAAATGAGTGAACAGAACAGCAAAAACTACAAATCCGAACATTCAACTAAAAAGGCAAATTGGTGGATCTCACACGTTAACGCTTCGGATGCGTCCGACGCAGACGCGAATGTAACCTGCCGCTTTCAAAAAACAAAAGGTACCCAAGAGTTGACTCAAGTGGGTGAATCATACATATCTTTATCTAAATTCAAATAACATAAATGGAAGATATATCACATGTTAAGCACTGAGCTTAGCCCTAAAATAACAGAGTCTCAATAGCAAAACAAAATCATTACATGTATTGGAAAAGATGGATAGATTATCAGTATGAACAATGATATGAGAAACCATTATATTTTGAATGTCTACGTGAACATTATTCGGTTAAACCAAATAAAACCAAACCAATTTGTTTTGGTCAGTTTGGTTCGATTTAGAAATTAAACCGATATGTAATCGACTTGGAAAATTATTAAATCCGGTTATCGGTTTAACCAAACTTTTACAATATTTTCAAAATTATCGATATTATAATAAATTTTTAGGTTAGTCCAGTTATTTAAATAAATTTTAATAACCACCTATGTGTCAAAATTAATATTACAAAGCATAAAAATCATAAATAATAATATTCTAATCATATATTTGTGTTTTATTTAAAATTATAGTGAACATTCCAAACATAAAATGTAAATTATTTTTAGTCCGGTTTAATCAGATAACCAATCGAGCCAACCAAACTTAATTTGATTGGTTTGCTTTGTTTTTCAATTTTTTTTTTTTTCCTAGTTTGATTTGACAAATTTCATCATTGGATAAAGCAAACCGACTAAACACTCACCTCTTCACAAGTATAATCGCATTTCCCTATATAAATATGACTTATCAAAATATATCATGATGAGACACGACTATACAACAGACCCAAACTTTCAAGCAAGCCCGGTTCAGAGTCCAACCCACCAAGCCTTGGGTTGGAGAAGCCCACTGGGTTGGAACAAAAATTTGTTTTATGTTCTGATATACGTGTGTGCATGTCAAACGTTAAATGAGCAAGTGATGGTGCAGTGGTAAGAACGAGGATTAAACGCTAATGATGCTGGATCAAAATTGATAGAAGGCAAATTTTTACCCTGCACTTCTGCCATGAACGGGAAAGCAAAGGCAATTTTTTACCCTGCACTTCTGCCATGAACTGAAAAGCACGATTTTGGGCTTGAGCATCCATTGTTGTGGGCCGGAGAAGAGCCATGTAAGGGTTATATAAACGATATCTCCGTTATATTGAGGCGTCCCAGCAGTATATACTAAAATATCATTTTGTTAATTCTAGAGGCCGGAGATGATGATGGCTTTAAGCAAATTTCTGAGAGACGAAGTCTCTACAGTCTTCATTATAGGTGTGCTCGCCATGTATCACTGCTTATAAATGTATTGAAGGCTAAATAAATTATGATAGCCAGCCAAGAATCGAACCTTAGACAACTCAAAGGAGTTTCTATAACTCCACCATTCAACCACAGCACCTTTCATAAGTAAATAACACTCATAATTCACAGAACATGTATTCTGAGGTCGACCCACAACCACCGCCACCTGAGGCCTAGACTGCCGCCTACCTGGTCTATGCCCAAGGCCGGGCCTGTAGAAGTACATCATAATATCATAATAGTGCCATACAGAGATAACATGTATGAAATCTTGGTCATCGTTTAGCACAGATCCATATATCACAATATGCATCACAACTTTGCTGCAATACCCAAACTACTTTTGGTTATTTTACGCGATCAAAAGAGAAAAATATGGGATTCAACATTCTAATTTTAAGGTTGAATTCAAGCAATTCATGGGTGGTCCCTCCACATTGAGGTATTTTGGCCTATTTTTATTTGGATAAAATAGCATTTTTGAGACACTGAACCCTTTTAGCCTCAAATTATTATGTTTGTGTCTTTTGGTCCCTCTACCCTCGAATTCTGGCTCCGCCACTGTGCAACACCTTACGATATCTACTTTATTCCTGTAACGCGAATGTTATCTATTTATAATGAATAATTGATTAAGTATAACAATATTTTCTGTTACTTATATGTGAAGGGTTAATATCCATTGTTATTTTTATTTTTTTAAAGGTGAATAAAACACTTAGAAATTTTTCTGAATTTCTCCAATAATTACCGTATGTTTTGTTCTCATCTTACAAAAAATTGTGAACAAACTCAATCTCGTTAATATCGTCTTTATGAGATGTCATGTCACCATTGTCTAAGCTAATGATCCTTACACACTGAGTTACAGTATAAGACATTAATGATGGCTGCTATCTCAATAAACAATACTCGCTTATTTTAATACATATCAACTCGTAACCATATTTTTAATTTGAGACCGCCGTATGTTTACGCTGTATCACTGCTATGTAAGTGACGTAATCGACGCATTGCAAAACATAAGATCGTATAACAAATGCACCGCTTCGGTGTTTTATATAATTGTCAGCAAATAAAAATCTGATTTATTATCCACGGCGAATAATCTACAAGTATGCAGCTTCTCTTTTTTTCCAAATGTATTATATGCTTTCATGCAAGATAAAAAATTCATTTCGTTTAATATGACTTTTATTTACATAGTTATTTGTACCTAAATTCCCCACTATATATATACACGCATCTAAATTTCAGAATTTTAAGTGTATTACCATTGCAAACTAATTCAAATTCGTTCTGCAGTGAAATGTGCCAAAAATTCACATCCACGTGGGCGGAGGCCCGAAATGTCGCTCTATAAAACGTTTACTATACAAAAATAAAACGCTTTGAAAATAAATATATAAACAGACCAAAGGAAAGGCCAGCAAAGAAATTTAGAATATTCCTCTGGATAAAGCCCAATCCAGTTCAAAACTATTTCCACATATCAGCTTACATGCCAAGTAATATATGATAAAACAGCCTATTTTTAATCTCCTTCCATAAAGAAATTGTTACTGCTAGTAGCAACTAAACCACCAATCCAGTCTTTCTAACGCATTTGTTACGTAATATATTGTAACTGAATGTACAAAAATTCATTCACGGCCCTAATAAGCGTTACCACCTTTGTAGCATACAGTTGATGAAGTCCTGTATGCAGTACGCACTGAGCTGGAATTAGTTTAAGATGTACGCGGTTGCCCTGGAGTAAGCCACTAATGCAGCCGTCTAGGCCTCCGACCTCATACTAGGTATAATTGGACATGTTCCATAGCATAGGGCCTCTGATATCGTGATTTGCCTAAGATCTCCAATAAATTTTTGTGTTTCAGGGTCGGTCCTGAAGATGTATAAGATGTCATATCACCATTTTGCTAATTAAAAAGTTTACTTGTAAATAATGGTGACATTAACATTTATATGTAACATTTTATCGTGCTAGCATCCGCAAAATTTTGCGGTCATATTGCCATTTTCCAAACTAATACAAAGGCAACTAGGTCTACATTCTAATGTTAAGTTAGTGGTAACCTGAATGGTACAGTCGAGCTCCTATTTATTAAATGGAGTTTTCGAGCTAAAGCGTTTAACACATGTATTCAGATACGAATATTACCATACTCGTATCCGCATCAAAAATCATTTTTGAATATTAGATATTCACATTCGTGGATATAGACAAATTTTGGATGATTAATTTATACACTAACGATTGATACATAAAGAAATATAGGTGGAATATACTAATTTAATATAAACATTTTTAAATTATGTTAATTACTAAAATGTTATAAATACATAAATGTGATGATAATAAATAGTTTCGACCAGTAAACATGCATTTAGAAAATATGATATGAACTTTAAACTTATTAAAAAATAGGGGTATTTAGTTTGAAGGACAAATTGCAAAAAAAAAAAAAAAAATTAGATCAAAAGACAACTAAGTTTCATAATTAAATTAAGGACAAAGACCAAATTTTATTATACAACATAAAATTCACTTTAACCTCTCATTATTAACGAATTAATTTATAAAATAAAAAACAATCCTCAAAAATGAAAGAAAAAAAAGATGATTTTGAAATTATTCCAGTCAATTTATGTTATTATAAACATATAAAATAATCAATTCGGAAAGCTAAATGAATATAGCTTTATAACTTAAAAATATAGCTTTATATTGTATCATCCAATTACAGAATTAAGTCATTTTAAAGCTAATCTCATTTACACCATAAAAAGCTATACCGTAAATAACGAAGCTATATGCATTTAGCTTTCCGTCCAGAATTTTCTGATATTGCTTGTTCTTCCATATTTACAACAAATAAACATTTCATAATTAATTTTTATTATTTTTTAATCTTATAATCACAGAATAATATTTTTATATTAATTTTTATTTTTTGTGAAATGCCAACACATGTCCTTAGTTTAAAATAGTTGGACTTTTTCCAATTAAAACATGAAAGTAGTCCTTAATTTACATAGCAAAAGTCGTTTGTCCTTTGATCTATTTTTTTTCTAAAATGTGTCCATGAAACAAATATCCACTAAAAAATATCTTTCAACGTACTAAAATTCACATAATTTAAGCTATAATTTTAAAAATAACGGATGAATAATTTTTAATGCAGATTTCTTTATATCCGCACCCGTTTTTTGATTAATGGATATTTATCCATTTTTCGGATACAAATGCAGTTGGATTTTAGAATTTTCAGTTATCCATTAACAACCCTAATTTGAACAAAGTAGGTTGAATGTGGTATGCGTTTGCGGCTATAGATAGAGCATTTGGGCTCATTATTTAATCATGATTTTAAATTTAAGAGTTTTATAGTTAATTAATTGTTTCGTAGTTAATTAATTTTTTTTATAGTTAATTAACTTTTTGTTTTGTTGTGTACTATACGATTTGTTAAAATAAAATAGCAGTATAAAGCTAAGATAACCAAAACAAATGTAAATTAACTACCAAAAAAAATACAATGATAAAATACGTATGTGATACAATAAAAATACATACTACAATCATATTAGTTGTCACAATCCCTTGCCTACATTTATCGGATAATCATGATACATTTTGCTTGCCTTTTTTTGACAATCATTTGAACCAACTAATTTGTTGTTAATTCATCAAAAAGAATATTGAACCATTCCGTTTGTTGCTGCTATGTAAGAACTGATATTACTGAACTAAAAAAAATTTATTCTTATTTGAAATTTATTGAATATGAGCACTCATTTGTGCATAGTTAAAAGAATTTTCTGTGGAAGTAACGTTGCTTGTGTTAAGACAGTCTGAAGTCGTACAAGAGTTTTTTCTGACTCTCGTACACTAAGTCAACGATGTCGTATAGTTTACCATAGACGTTTACACAACATCTTCGTACTTATTTATGTGCAATAAAAGATAACCCAACGAATGGAGCTTGTTGCACTAGAGCTTGATACAATATAGGAGAGGTGGGTGAATTCAAGTGTGAAGATGTTGTGTATACGTTGTCTGTCCAGCTATGTTCCTCCCTTAATATTGTTGTTGAATTAGTTTCAAAATTTCAAGCAGCGCAATTTGATAATTCATAATACCTGATCCAAATTTTTATACATAAGCACAAAAATTAATAAAGAATGACAAAAAAATGATTCAGTATGTGGAAAATTTCTTTACATGATCGCGACACCAGTTTCGCTACATGCGACTGTTTGTTTACAAGGATCCCAACACCACAAGTTGTATTGCAAATGTTTTCCCACTTAACACGCTCTCTTCTGAAATTAACGTGTTTCATTCGAATTTTAGGTTTATTTATCAGATCAATACACTGATTGCCTTCTATAGTGCGGTTGAACTTGTCCATTATAGCTTTGTACGATTCTTTTAGCTTTTACAGTAGACAAAATATGCTATGGCGACAAATTTCAGTAGAACTAGAGTAGCCCCGTCCTACCAATAATGCTCAGTCCATCGGTTTGTATTCTAGTTTAAAAAAAGTCAAATATTTATAAACAATCGTGTAAAACAATACTTGATTATTGTTGCGAATTAGCGGAAATTTGTTATTATTAGTCAGAATGGAGTATTGAAGAAGAAGAAGATGTAGGGGAATACATAGAGGGGAAGGAGGAAAGGAAAATGGAAGTCATTCCAGGTGAAAAGGTCGGACTCGTCCTGTAAAGACTTGCAATTTTAAATGATTCAAATTGACAACAAAACATATATGTCTAATCCAAACCGTTTAAAAAATGAATAATTAGTAGGGATTTAAAATATAAGAATAAAAGAGACGAGAAAGAAATAAAACACAAAATCTCACAATGAACGAGCAAAATATAATAATCACATAACCAATCAAAAGGCTACTCACAACATATGATTTTCAATATTAGAGTTAAACCATCAACATATATATCAAGTAATGCAGCAAAATAATATAATAAATAAGGTCACTCAGTTAACTATCTTCATCTTCAAATAACTGAAAATAACTCATGTCGACCCGAGCATAATAAAAAACCAATGTACTCATGGTAGGAATAAAAATTATCATGTATGTCAAATCAAAACATGAAATAAGGATACACGAAACTTAACAAATGTTAAAGAATTTTCCACCTCCTAAGAATTCATTATACTATCTATACATAATAGGATACATTATATGTATGTATGAATTGAAAATAGCATTAACGCATTACCTACATCCACCTTAACACATTTTATCTGCATGAAGTTTATGCGATGTCCATGACTCAATCAAAAATTAGTAGCCGTCAGAGGGTCCCCTATAGATACAATGTAAATTATAATCGTGGTGGCCTCATATAGGGATAAAATTATTGTAGACACGTAAGCAATGCCCAAGGTAGGATTCTATCGGTTTACCCGTCCCGTTAGTCGTACTCCCAAATGGCTGACCACGTATCATCCCTCCGAACAAATCAAAGGTGCACCAATCTCGTCAACATCAACAGTTATATGAGAATTGGATATCCGTTAAAAATAGCTAACACCTTGACTGGATCATGGGGCTTATGTTATAGTCATTTCAAATCGATAGAAGTGTCGGTGCTATCCATCATTGTTCTCTTTCTTGAAATTTAGCAGTCATTCACCAATCCAACAAATTCATTTTGGAACATCCTCTACATGCAAAGTTGTTAAGGTGGTTTCAGCACTGATGCAAAATTAGATATTGAATGGCTCTACATTTACAAATATGGGGATAAGGGCATCATTGTAAGGGAAATTAATTCTCTTCTCTCACTTATTTTAATTTTTAACGCCATATATTTTATAGCGACCTTAATGATGCCACATATTTTTATATCGACCGTGACTTTATAGGTAGTATGCTGCTAGCTTTCTATACACTCTTTGTACTATGATGCCACACATTCTAGTATCGAATTTGATACTGTAACGCAATTATGTCCCTTGTTGCTTTCGATTAACAATGATAACGTTGTTGTTATATGATTTCAACTTTGATCATACTAAGTGATATTAGTCGCTATTCTCCTTATTGACATTGTTTTTTCATAAAAGGCGGTGGCACGACAATATTTTATATTCAATGGCGGAACTAGAACATAGACAACGAAGGGGCCAATATTTTTTATATGCATGAATTGTATTGTATGTTATCCATTAATAAATAATAAAGGGGCCAACCTATTAATAAATAATGAAGGGGTCAATCTACAAGTATGCATGAATAATGTGGTCAGCTAAGTGAAGAGCAAGTAATGTAGATGCCATACAAGTACAGATAGTAATAATAATGGATGTAAAGATGAACGTGTATGTGAAAACTTTATGCCACATATAAAGTACTGTAAAACATTGATTTTAACAAAAAGTAATTAATTCTAGTAAAAGTAGGCAGATTTCTTAGGAATTCACCGACCACATTATTTCCTTGCTTACAAAAATCACTGAGCTAATCAATGGCGGAACTTCTGAAAAGCTTATTCTTGTTTTTTTTAGATTAGGGGGGGGGGCACAACACCTACTGGCCCTATACTAGTTCCGCCACAGTTTATATTGATCCTATATAGATGTATCCTATATTCACAGTCAACATCCCCATATGTCTAACTTTTAAGGTGTAACAACCAGGATTATCGGTGCTTAAATATTTTATAAATGTCAAAAAAAAATTAGACTTAATAATATTAATTCAAATATCGAGATCAATTTTAAATTAACCTTTTGGAATTCAAATACTGAGATTTATTTTAAGTTAACTTTTTGGAATTCAAATACAAAAATTACCTAAAATATTTGATATGGTAAAATTTAGCAGTTGAATACTGATTTAAATGATTAAATTCTAAATTGAATATTAAATTAACCGATTTGATGGGTTGATTTAATTTCTTCTAAGTTACATAATAGAAGTGAATTCAATTTGTAAATGCATTAACAGTAATAATATACTTAACATGTCATTGTTTTTGTAAATCGATTGTATTTGTAAATATCAATGTATTTAAAAGTTAATATCAATGTATTTGTAAATTGAATGGGCTTGTGTCAGAATGCCGCTCAACCTTGGCCAAGCACTAACCATACTTAACGCTCCTGAGTAGGCAAGCCTGTTAAGTTTTTGATGAAATTGTCTACCTTTTGTCGTGCATCATCCATACACAATGGTCCAAGGTTTAAAATTTAAGAAACGTTACGCCTGACAAGCATCAGTCATACTTGCCAGACTTCACATCAGAGTCTTAGAAAAAATAATGCCTAACAAGCATTAGCTACACTCTTTGAACTTCCTTTATTAAATTACTGGAAACATAAATACATTGATATTGATAAAGAAAAGTAGATGGTTCATTGTCGTCTTGGAGTTTGTTTAGGAGTCGCGGTGGACCATGTACAAGAGTAAGAGGCTTAGCCACTTATTGCAAGTTTATTAAAAACAAAAGTGAAGCAACAGTTTGTTGTCGGGTACAGAGCATGTATAGAAACCAAATATTGGCTTCATACATGGGTAGATCGACGTAGCCATTGGTCACTATACAACTTACATCCGGATTCACTAGTTGATAATGAGTCCTCCTTGCGAGCTAGGCCCAATAACGCATTGTTCAGCCGACGACTGATCCTTAGTAGGGTTCCCATGCAGGACATAGTGTTGTAGCTATCCTTTCCTTACAAACTTTTTGATGACATCACGAAGGTGTTTGCATTCATCCGTGTCGTGCCTAGCTCTTATATATAACGAGCAGAACTTCCCTAACGCTCGGTCACACTCTATGGGGGGCCTTCCTGCCTTCCTCCTCGCCAGGAATGTGCCTTTGATTTTGTAACAGATATCTTTCAAACTCGTGTTCAGCTTTGTATATGAGTTGTACTTAGGCCCTCTCCTAAACTTACTGTCCCGATCTTGATCATTTTCAACCTTGCGCTTTCCCTTGTTGGACTGTACGTCATCCTTTGTTATATTGATTTCGAGGGTTTCATGATCAAATTTAGCATCCTCTTCTCTTAGAAACCTATCGACCTCGAAATAATATTCCTCGAGATTCTGAGGAGGATCTCGTTCCAATGATCTTTTGAACTCGGTAACGACCAAGACTCTCGAAATGGCCACCATCAGCGCCATTGGCAGAGATCCTGTCGGCCAATTGCGGCAACTAAGGCATTGAACCTCTCTAGAAAAGTACGTAGAGATTCTCCATTCTTTAGCCTAACCATAGCCAAAGTCATCACATTCTTGGGTTGCGCAACGTGAACCCGGAATTTCCCTATGTATCTTTGAGTCAATCCCATCCAATTATTGATCGAGTTGCTTTCCAGTTGTCTGAACCAGTGAATAGCTATGTAGATAAGAATAGTCGGAAGCATTTGGCCATCACTTCCTCTTATGCCCCCAGCACTTCAACGAGTCTCATATAACGCATGAGATGAACGGTTGGATCTCTCCTTCCATTGTAGGGTTCCAACACGAGCAACATGAAGTCCGGTAAATTTCTTGAGTTTTTAATATTTGGAGTGGATGGACTTCGTTGCACACTTTCCATATCATGGCTGGATAAACCTCTATGAGTCACCTATCGAATGATTTCAGTTACCTTATCACCCCCTCCGAGCAATGCCCTCCAATCGGCATTGCATGTTTCTTGGGCATTGAGATTTTCTAATCCAACATGCCCAACTCTAGCTGTCAAGCCTCGGTTGATGTTGCAAAAATTCTCTGGAATGGTTGTTACCCCCTACTCGTTCACGTTCCTCTCCGAAGCCCAAGTCCTCTCAGCACACGATTCATTCCTTAGCCTCGAACTTTGGTTTACGTTTGCACATGACGTCTGAGTGTGTAGGACTTGAAAAGTTGGGAGCTCGCTACTAGCCTTACCTAGCTCGACACGGTCAAGCCAGACTTTCGGTTTGACACTGTCGAACCAAACCTCCTACTTACCATGATCGACCCGAAGACGTCAAGGTGGTTATGCCTTCGTGTTCGATTGCGCCTGTAACAACTCGGAATTTTAGAACCAATTTAAAATTTATTATTAATTAATTTTATTGGATTTTATAGATTTAAAATAATTTATTTTGAGAATTAACGATTTAAAATTTATTTAAAATGAAGTAAGAATGTATAAATTTAATTAAAACAAACTCGAAATGGTGCGATAGTTTGAAAATTTGGTTTTGAAATTTAATTGATTATACAAAATGTAATATAAATCGAATTTCAGTAAAACAAGAAATGTTGGAATTGATTTAATTATATCTTTCTAACGGATATAAGAAATTGGGTTTTCACTTTATAAATTGTAAGTTATGTCCAGATTAAAATCTCAAATAGTCGCTATGGGATTTCTTAATAATTTAATATTATTTAAAGCCCTTAAAATAGCCATTTTGCAAACGACCTCCGTTTTCGACGAATCTAATTTTGTTGGATTCGGAACATCGAAATATTGTTAAGTTTAAAATTTTAAGTCATTTGGAATTAATATGTAAGTGTGGTAAATTTAAACACGTTTTCAATTTTAGTTTGAATATAATAAGCCAGTTAAAATGTCATTTTTCAAATGGTCTCCAAATTAGATGAAATTAGTTTTATTATGACCGTATCGTCAAAACATAGCTAGATTTCAAATTCCATAATTTTTTGACTCAGTATGTTGCCCCGGTAAATTAAAATGTACGTTGAAATTCAATGTTGAACGTTATATTAATTTATATTTTAATTTTGATGAAAACTGGTCAAAACAGTCGAATCGGCTTACAAAACAGTCGTTGTGATTCAAAATGGGGGTATTTGGTTAGGGGCGACAGTCGTTGTGATTCAAAATGGGGGTATTTGGTTAGGACGACAATAGTTGTGATTCATTTGGAGTTTGGAATGTTAAACTTCAATTTCAAAAATAATAGAATTAAATAATACTAAAAATATAGTATAAATACCCTCAAACTCCACACCCTACACTTCCCTTTTATTTCCGACGGCCCTGATTCGAACGGCCAGAACTCATGAAATTCCAATTGCTAATTTTTTTTGATCCACAATGAATGGGCTAGTGATTTATACACGAAAATTTAGGAGGAGAACGAGATTGTTCAATCTATACGGCCATGATTATATTTAGTTTTGGGGATTTCACAAATTTTGAGCCTGAAGTGTCACCGTTCGAACGCCATTTCCGGCGCAGGTGGAAGTGCGGGTGAGCCTAGATTCTTGGCGGTGATAAAGGAGGTGGGGGACGATGTCACGGTGACCGACGATCGGTGGATGGCGGCGTCAGGCGTCGTACACAGGCAAGGGAAAGAAGCCGACGTTGGGTTTCCTTTTGGGTTCCCGTAGAATGATGGAAGGGTAATTAGGGAAGCTTAAAGATGTAATTAATTATATTTTAATTATCTTGAATTGTAAGTAAATGTATTAAATACCGTATCCTTTTCAGACGCGGTCGAAATCCGACGATTTCATTAAATATTGACGGAGTGGAAACCAATTGTGAGAACTCTCTCACTCAACTTTTTGTACAGTATTTATTCTTATAACTGAATATATTTTGATTGCCTATGATTGCAATATTTGTTTGGTGATTGATGGTTGTTTACAGTTTTAATGCCATTATTATTAAGCTGTAGATAAATTCACATGGATTGTGATGTAAACCCCACATAAGTATTAGGACGATAATTTTATACATCGCCCAATTATTTGTTGATGTTTGAAAACCCCACATGGGTCTGGGGATGATAATTAATTCACATCTCCCTCGGATTTAATTATATGTCAACCAATTGATTGACAGACTGTTATAAGCTTTATTTAACTATTTAATGCTTATACAGTTGTAAATTGCACTCTGGATGTGAATTGAATGTTTAATAGTTGTTTATCGCTATTTTTTTAATACATTCGATGTGTGGAATCCATATAGATAAAATTATATGGTAATTGATTGAGTCTAATTCCAATTCAGAAATAATGAATATTTTAAAATAATATTCAGTGAAGAATCATAATATGATTTTGATGTTCGATTTTGGATGGACATGAAAGTATTGAAATATTCATAATTGAAATGAATATGATGCTGAGTTAACTAGATATACGCCATTTTGACTTGAACAGAATTTTCTGTTGATTTTGTTCATTTTATAATGAATATCGAAAAGATTTGATTTCAAAATCTGATATTTTGAAAATACTATCATTTTAATATTATAATGATATAGAATATTCAATTTTGATTCAAAATTGAAATGGAAGTTGGAATCGTTTTTAAAACGAATTTATAAATGATTTATAAAATACGTTTTAAATGGAAATCGACGAAATATATTATATATATTTAAATGACCTGAATAGAACGTATCGCTTAGCGACTGTTCGCGAATTTTGACCATTGACTTTGAATGGACGTAACGGGGATCCGAGCGTCGGATTCTCCTAAAACTGGAACCGTTGGGTTCGTATCTAAAAGAGCTTTCGAATGATAATAAGGGATTTGAATCTAACAGTTAGATTTTTTAATAGGTCCAAATCAGTTTTGAAAAAGGTCGCTATGGATGCATTTCGGTGGCCGATATTGGAAACCGACAGTAAGGACCTTATTAAAATTATTAAAAATATGAATAAATTATGTAAAATCATAATAAATGATTTGAAATGATTTTGGATGAAATTTTCGAAGTTCAAAAAGATAAAGATATTTTTATCAATAAGTGGTTTACCAACTTAAGTAAAGAATTAAAATGGTTTTAATATAACCAAAATTTTCCAATATATTAATTGGATTGGATTTGATTGGAAATAATCCTCGGGATATTTCGGTATTGGATTCAGTGATTATACAGATGTTGAGGAATTTGGAAGATATAGATATCATTATTCCCAATACGGTATCTTCTAGTTTCAAAATTTGATATCGAATATAAGGCGATATGATTTCTATTTAGAGCCTTGTATTTAATATCAAATTGGATTTTGGGTTTGTCGTGAATGGTATCTTTAATAATACTGCTCTTAAACCCAGTTGAGAATGGAATAAATCTTTTAATTAAGATGTAACGACCCGAAATCCACCGATCTCCGAAAAATAGTGGATTACTTTGATAACATGACGCTTCAGAACACAAACAATAGAACATTTCATTGTTATTACAACAATTTACATCAGAGTACAAGATATCCCAGAGTATGAATAAATACTACACATTGGAAATTCAATATCAGAGGTTAAAATTACATAACAGTGGAAAATAATACATAAGTACAATGCGTAGCGGAAAATAACAACTGACACAACTGAAAGAAATACACGGATACAAAGCTTTCCGAATGTACCTCCAGCTGTAATCCAGGATCCTGTAAAAAAGAAATTTCTGCAAAAACCAAAACTACTAGCTTCCCGTGTGGAAAATATAGGCACCTAGAGTTTAGGTTAAAACAACAAACTCCGAGTCAGTCATGGGACTGGTGTGAGAACTAAAACAGTTATTAAATCTTTAATTTAAAAGTTGGGAAATCATGGGACCACGCCGTGTAACACAGAACAGGTTTACTCCACATGAATCTCAGTTTAAAATAAAACAACGCTGTGCTTTTTGAGAAATGAAGCTATTATAAGACTCAGGTCCCATCACACAATGCAACTCAAGCCGAAGGATACAGTTTTACCTTATAATAGCCAAATATGCTTGGTACGTTTTAAAACAATCATTTGATACTATAAGTGCATAGTGTCAAAATAAACTTCAATTATAAATGTATCAATCATAGATGGCATAGGTACCATATATTATGTCACCATACTAGTTTTACAATCAAAACTGCACGTCGTATTGGAAATTGGATTTCCATCATGAACCAAGGCAAGGGATCTTCCCTACCGAATTACAGACAATCTAGCCTATCATGTCCCAGGATTCACTCGCAAGTGCACTGGATATTCAGGGTCAGTCCACACTCACTTTAGTGGATTGGTAACTCCTGAACAATATGTTTCCCTACCCTATAGGGGATAAAATCTGGTCAGTTTGTCGACCATCAAGAGCCACTAGGGACTCAAATCCGAGGTATCTCGCTTTCCAACATCCACATAAGTAAAATAACCGGGCTCCATACCATGACATCACTCCTAGCTAGAAAGAAACGCATGTCCTCCCTGTAGTCCTCTCTCATTTCTTATTCATACCGGGATGTGAGGCTCGTGAATTAACGTTATACACAAAGCTATGCTAATTAAAGCTGAGCTTTAATCATCATCCACAAGACTATGCTTTTCAACAAAAGCCTTGATCATTTGCATCTCAGCATGCCACACTGACAATTCACGCCATGCAACTGGTGTCTATCAATATATAACCTCTAAGCTCGTACGTCTCAGATAAGGGTGTTAAGAAAGAGAATAAATTCTCCACCACCAAACAGATATATATTTAATAGAAATCAGTCAACATAGAACGAAATCCAATGTCAGACACACATCCATTTACAAGTCCGCTCAGGGTTTGAACAAAATCGGAGGCACGTTGTTCCTCGTCCCATATGTCCAATACAGGAGAGAGGTCCTTGCATATCCAGTTGATCTCCAAGTACGTTTGGATGATCACCACTTATTACCTTGTCTCGGGGGATCAGCCCAATCAAGACATCAGTAATCATCCATACGATGTAAAGATCTCCGGTCTTTAACCACCGTCTTCATCATCGATATTTAATCGCCGTATCAGTTATTCAGAATAGGGTAAACCCGATCTTTCCGAATAAATCGCATATTTTATAATCAATAATCAAGTGTTATAAAAATACATCATACGCCTCATTCCAATTCAGAATATTCTTTTATTCAAATATTCACAACTTTAGGGAAAGGTTCCCATTAATTTTATCAAAGATAAATTATTTTAAATTTATTCTTTAATCTTCCTTTGGATATCAATTACAAAAGATTTTATTCCATCCTTTAACAATTCTAAACCAATTTAAGGTTTATAAAACTAGTCGGGATTATCGAGCCTTACCGAAGTAATCATTTTTTTTCCAATCCCAACCTATTCATCCCATGGAGAAAAACTGGTAGTACTCCACATTTAACACCCACTGTGTTATCGGTAAATTTAATTACCATTTCATGTTTCAAATCTAATCAAAGATTTAACTATCGCTTGGAGTAAAACTGGTGGTACTCCATCCTCGATCATTTCTCAAATTTGGCCAATTTAATTACCACGTTAACATTTCAATCTAATTAAAGATTTATTACAATTCCACTTGGTTTTAATCCCCAAAATTTTGTACTTAATGATTATTCAAATTTAGGAAATAAATCCCGTCTTTACTTGGGTTAAAGAATCAATGTCATTTAAAACACAGTTCACGATAAACCCAAAATCATCTTCCATCAAAATGGAATCTACATGGAAATCACAACAGTGTATAATCGATATAAATTCCCATATCAGACTAATAATATAAATGGAATAACGGCAAAGCCTTTTAAATTCCATATATAGTAACGGTCTTCCTTTACAGAAGCTCATCTCGATTACTACCAAATCGAATTCCATTCAATTCCAATTTAGTATATTAAATTGGAAAACTTTTCTTTGGAAAATTTCCATTAAATCTTGATTAAAAGATTTATAAATTCCAAATAATAAATTCGCTGTTAATTGGGTTAAAGAACAAACGTTATTTAAAACACCATTCACAATAAACCCAAAAATCCAATTTTAATTCAATTCCAATTAAATATTAATTAATTGGTAAACTTCTCCAAATTTTAATTAAAAGATTTATTCTTTTCTCAACTGGGTTTAAGAACAGTGTTATTTAAGACACCATTCACGACAAACCCAAAATCCAATTTGATATCGAAGACAAGGCTCTGAACAGAAATTATATCGGCTTATATTCAATATCAAATTCTGAAACCAACGGATATCGTATAGGGAATAACGATATCTGTATCTTCCAAATTCCTCAACAATATCCGTATAATCACGGAATCCAATATCGAAATATTCCAAAGATTATTTCCATTCCAATTTATTCATTGGAAAATTATGGTTATTTTACAACCCATTTACAGGTCCAATTTATTTATTTAAAAACATTGGATTATTATTCTAGTTAATAACTAGTTCATTTCAATAAAAAAATATTTTTATCCTTCCAAATATGGAAATTTTCATCCAAAATCTTTCAAAATCATTTATTATGATTTTACATAATTTTTCCATATTTTTAATAATTATAACAAGGCCCTTGCAGTCGATTTCCATAAACGGCCATAGAACTGAATTTACAGCGACCTTTTCCAAAACTGATTTGGACATATTTTAAAATCTAACCGTTAGATTTCGAATCTCTTATTGTCGTTAGAAATTTCTTTTCGATACGAACCCAACGGTTCCAGTTTTTAGGAGAATCTGATGGTCGGATTTCCCGTTACATCAATTTGAAGTTAATGATCGAAATTCGCGAACGGTCGCTGCGCGGTGTGTTCTATTCAATCCATTATATATAATATATATATCGTCAATTTCAGTTTAAAACGTATTTTATAAATCGTTTTAATTTCGTTTCAAAAATGATATCCACTTCATTTCAATTTTAAATCAAAACCGAATATTCCTTTATAAATTTGTTTTAAAACGATTCCAACTCCATTCCATTTTAAGTCAAAATTGAATTTCCCTTTATAAATTCGTTTGAAATTCATTTTAAAATGTTTCCAACTCCATTTCAATTTTAAATCAAAATTGAATATTCCTTTATAAATTTGTTTTAAATTCATTTTAAAACGATTTCAATTTCATTTTCAATTTTAAATCAAAATTGAATATTCTGTACTATTATAATTTTAAAATGATTTTTTATATCAGATTTTGAAATCCATTCTTTTCGATATTCATTATAAAATGAATAAATTCGATCGATGAAAATCCGTTAGAATTAAAATGGCGTTCAACTACTTAACTTGGCTTCATATATTTCAATATTTTCGTGTCCATCCGAAATTGGACATCAAAATCATATTTTGATTATTCACTGAATATTATTTTAAAATATTCGTTATTTCTGAATCGGAATGCGACTCAATCAATTACCATATAATTCTAGTTATATGGATTTCATACATAACATGTATTCAACAATAATGATAAATAATCATTCAACATTCAAACATCATCCAGAGTATAATTTACCACTGTATAAGCATTAAAATAAATAAATAACACTCATCACGGCCTGTCAACCCATCGATTAACATACAACTAAATATTGGGATTAATGTATGTCAAATACATCCCAATATCCATGTGGGGTTTCAAACAACAACGGTCTATTTAGATAAATCATTGGTTAATAATTTTAACTGATTCTAATTTGATTTGAATTATTTTTCTATTTAACTGATTTTCACTGTTTAAATTATAAATGGATATTTATAATTTAATTTCCATTACCACATTATTGTTAACATTATTTTAATATGTTAAACATTTCAACATCACAAACAACACACAATACAGTCAACTTAAATCGTCCATGGTTTGTGGACGAGGGAGGTGAGCTAACAGGCACTGTATACAATTTATAATGATTAAAACCGATAAAACTCTACACTGGCAATTCTGTATATTTTTATACATGAATACAATAACATGATAAACTATAATTTAGTGAGAAGGAGTTCGCACTTTGATTGATTTTTGAAAATCATTATAATAACGATTATTTTGATAAAATTAAACAGATGTTTAATTTTATCAAAAATCATAACTAGATCCAAATCTGTTCCAATCGGTTTCATCGCGTAGTATTCGTCAAGACGAGTCCAACGCATGCCATTTCATCAAATTCTGTTTTGATTTGCTCAAGAAATAAGCTTTTAAACATTTAATTACATAAATAAAATAAATAAACCTAATTTATTCACTAGTTACATTGGACAAAATCTAGGCCGCATGTTTCTATTTCCTTCTTCGTTAATACTGCCGAAATCCATCATCGAAAACAAAGATCCACCGCCGCTCACCAGAGACACCACCGTTGACCGATCTCAGACCACCACGCTGACCGCCTTGACAACGCCCATCGTCGCTCTAAGTTCCTCGGAGTTCGAACACCTCCTGCCTTCTAATTTTGTGTGTAAACAGAGCCACTTTGGGTATAGAAATCTAGAAGCTCGCCAAGCCATTCCCGATCAAACCCGCATCATTTTGTAGATCTAGAAAATCTCTACCACGTTGATGTAGAAATCCTAGGTTGATTCGAATTAGTTTGTGAGGGATTGAGGATTCAAACGGAAGGGTTTCGACCTTCTGATCGCGAGTGGCGGCTGATAAAAAGGGGACTAGGGATTGTGAACTCTAGGGTTTATATATAAAATATTTAATATTATTTAATCCGTAAAAAAAATGTGATTTTGCATTTGAACTCCAAATCAACCCAATGAATGTCGCTCCTAGATAAATACCCCTATTATGGACACAATGAGATATGTTTCGTAAGCCATTTCGACCGTATTGATCTGATTTCATCAAATTTAAAATATAAATCAATATATATTGAATTTAAACATATACATTTTAATTTACCGGGGCCACATACTGATTTCAAAAATTATAGAAAAATAAATCTAGCTATGTTTTGATGATACGGTCCTAACAAAACTAATTTTATCAAATTTGCAGACCATTTGAAAAATGGCTAATTTAGCAGTCGATTAAATTTAAATTTAAATTACAAAACACGTTTAAAATCACCAACGCTCACATATTAGTACCAAAAATTATGAAATTTGAAACCTAACAATAATTTGACATTTTGAACCCAACAAAAGTGGTTTCATTGAAAACAGAGGTCGTTTGCAAAATGGTTATTTTTAAGGGCTTTATATATTACTAAAATATATATAAATTCCATAGCGACTATTTTTGATTTTAAACTGGACATAACTTATCATTTATAAAGTGAAATCTCAGTTTCTTACATTCGTTGGGAAGATATAGCTAAACAGATTCAAATATTTCTGGTTTTACTGAAATTCGATTTATATTGAATCCTATACATTCAATTGAAATTTAAAATCGAATTTTCAAACTATCGCGCCATTTCGAGTTCGTTTTATAATTAATATAAATTTATACATTTCAACTTCGATTTAAATAAATTTTAAATCGTTATTATTTAAAATAAATCATTTTAATTATTCAAAACCCATTAATATAGCTAAAATAAAAAAATTAATTGGTTCAGAATTTGTTACAATTTCCCCCACTTTAAATCTTTTTGTCCTCGAAAAGGAACGGAGCTGAAAGTTGTTTAACTAACCAACTCAACTTTCATTCTGGATTTCATTCTTCAACTTTTCAGTTTCTAAGAATTTTCAAATTTCTCAAAAATTTGGCTAATGCCCTAAATTTTCGAATAATTTCTCCATAACCTCCTTTGTATGGGTTGATTCGTAAAACCGCAACTTGCCTAACAGGCCCACATCAATCAAAAAGAAAAAGAAAAGGCTAAGCAACTAGCCAATCGACTCATAAAATCATCAAACCCAATGAATATAGTAAACATGTACCTATTTGTTGGGCATACAATTTTGTTTCCTCTTCTTAGCTTCCAATGCTATGACCTGATCAATATATATACATGTACATATATGCAATTTCAATAAATTTTCAACTCAATTCAATAATAAATTCGATTTGGCTTAATTTTACCTTTTATTTTCATATTGGTTTGATCATTCCAATACTTTAATTAGTCGAACTAATAATCACACAACACAACCAGCAATCAATTAGTTGATTAGATTTTCAAATATATATCTTTAATTTACTCAAAAATCATATTTTGTGTGTCAAATCACAACAATAAACCCTAATTAAGTTTTGGTTCTCATACCAGTCAATTGGAAATATATAGATATCCCACTTTCGAAACTCGAACATAAATACTGATGATGTCTAGACTGTCATCAGAATCATCTCCGGGCGACTAGAGTGTGATTCTATATCTACCCAGTATATCTGAGGCTTCATATATATGCTAGCTAGGCGTATATGCAAAATCTTCATATACCCGATAGTCCAAATTCGATATAAAATAATAGGTCTAAATAAGTATAATAAGGTATAATTTTCAAAATTAAGTTAGTTTTTTTAATAAACAACACTCTTCAAGCTCTATCTAGGATACTACTGATCCTATCTCTAACGAGTTATTCTCGTAGGACATTACTAATCCAATCTCTGATGAATTCTTTCGTTCGGTTCTAATGTGTCTTGTTCTCGAGCTTTGTAAACCAAAGCTCTGATACCGATTGTAACGAGCTGAAGTCCCTCGATCTCCGAAAAGACGGAAAATAGCAGATTGCTTTGAGAACACGACGCATCAGAACACAAACAATAGAACTTTTCATTGTTATTACAATATTTTACATCAGAGTACAAGATATCCCAGAGTATGAATAAATATTACACATTGAAAATTCAATATCAGAGGTTAAAATTACATAACAGTGAAAAATAATACATAAGTACAATGCGTATCGGAAAATAACAACTGACACAACTGAAAGAAATACACGGATACAAACCTTTCCGAATATACCTCCAGTTGTAATCCAGGATACTGTGAAAAGAAATATCTGCGAAAACCAAAACTACTAGCTTCCCATGTGGAACATATTGGCACATAGAGTTCAGCTTCGAGTCAGTCATGGGACTGGTATGAGAACTAAAACAGTTATTAAATCTTTAATTTAAAAGTTGGGAAATCATAGGACCACGCCGTATAACACAGAACGGGTTTACTCCACATGAATCTCAGTTTAAAATAAAACAACGCTATGCTTTTTGAGAAATGAAGCTATTATAAGACTCAGGTCCCATCACACAATGCAACGCAAGACGGAGGATAGAGTTTTACCTTATAGTAGCCAAATATGCTTGGTACGTTTTAAAACAATCATTTGATACTATAAATGCAAAGTGTCAAAATCAAATTCAAATATAAATGTATCAATCATAGACGGCACAGGTACCATATATTATGTCGCCATACTAGTTTTACAATCAAAACTGCAAAATGTCGTATTGGAAATTGGATTTCCATCATGAACCAAGGCAAGGGATCTTCCTTTCCGAATTCGAGACAATCTAGACTACCATGTCTCAAGATTCACTCGCAAGTGCACCTGGACCTTCAGAGCCGGTCCACACTTACTTTAGTGGATTGGTAATTCCTGAACAATACGTTTCCCTGCCCTATGGGGCATAAAATCTGGTTAGTATGTCAATCATCAAGAGCCACTAAGGACTTAAATCTGAGGTACCTCGCTTTACAACATCAACATAAGAAAAAAGTCTGGGATCCATACCATAACATCACTCCTAGCTAGAAAGAAACGCATGTCCTTCCTGTAGTCCTCTCCCATTTCTGGTTCATACAAGGGTGTGAGGCTCGTGTATTAACACTATACACAAAGCTATGCTAATTAAAGCTGTGCTTCGATCATCGTCTACAAGGCTCTGATTTTCAACAAAAGCCTTGATGATTTGCATCTCAGCATGCCACACTGACAATTCACGCCATGCAACTGATGTCTATCGATATATAACCTCTAAGCTCGTACGTCTCAGAGAAGGGTGTTAAGCAAGAGAATAAATTCTCCGCCACCAAACAAATATATATTTAATAGAAATCAATCAACATAGAACGAAATCCAATGTCAGACACACATCCATTTACAAGTCCGTTCTGGGTATGAACGAAACCAAAGACACCTTGTTCCTCGTCCCAAATGTCCAATACAGGATAAAGGTCCTTGCATATCTAGTCGATCTCCAAGTATGTTTGAACGATCACCACTTATTACCTTATCTCGAGGGATCAGCCCAATCAAGACATCAGTAACCATCCATACGATGTGAAGTTCTCCGGTCTTTAACCATCGTCTTCATCGTCAATATTTAATCTTCGTATCAGTTATTCAGAATGGGATAAACCCGGTCTTTCCGAATAACTCGTGTATTTTATAATCAATAATCAAGTGCTATAAAAACACATCATATGCCTCATTCCAATTCAGAATATTCTTTTATTCAAATATTCACAACTTTAGTGAAGGGTTCCCATTAATTTTATCAAAGATAAATTATTTTAAATTTATTCTTAAGTCTTCCTTCGGATATCAATTTCAAAAGATTTTATTCCATCCTTTAACAATTCTAAACCAATTTAAGGTTTATAAAACTAGTCGGGATTATCGAGACTTGCCGAAGTAATCATTTTTTTATTTTCCAATCTTAACCTATTTATCCCGTGGAGCAAAACTGGTACTACTCCATATTTAACACCTACTGTGATATCAATAAATTTAATTACCATTTCACGTTTCAAATCTAATTAAATATTTAACTATCACCTGGAGTAAAACTGGTGGTACCCCATCCTTGATCATTTCTCAAATTTGGCAAATTTAATTACCACATTAACATTTCAATATAATTAAAGATTTATTAAAACTCCACTTGTTTTTAATCTCCAAAAATCATTACTTAATGATTATTCAAATTTAGGAAATAAATCCCGTCTTTACTTGGGTTAAAGAACCAATGTCATTTAAAATACAGTTCACAATAAACGCAAACTCGTCTTCCATCAAAATGGAATCCACACAGAAATCATAACAGTGTATAATCGATATAAATTCTTGTATCATACTAATAATATAAATGCAATAATGGCAAAGCCTTTTAAATTCCATATACAGTAACGGTCTTCCTTTACAGAAGCTCATCTCGATTACTACCAAATCGAATTCCATTCAATATCATTATTCGAATTTGATTTGGTAGTAATCGAGATGAGCTTCTGTAAAGGAAGACCGTTACTATATATGGAATTTAAAATGCTTTGCCATTATTCCACTTATAGTTTTAGTTTGATATGGAAATTTATATTGATTATATACTGTTATGATTTCCATGAAGATTCCATTTTGATGGAAGATGATTTTGGGTTTATCGGGAACTTTGTTTAAAATGACATTGGTTCTTTAACCCAGTTAAAGGCATGATTAATTCCCTAAAGTCGAATACTCATAAAGTAATGATTTTTGAGATTAAAAATCAAGTTGGAGTTTTAATGAATCTTTAATTGGATTGGAATGTGAATAAGGTAATTAAATTTACCGAATTATAGAAATGATCGAGAATGGAGTACCACTAGTTTTATTCCATGCGATAGTTAAATCTTTAATTAGATTTGAAACATGAAATGGTAATTAATTTTCCGGATAACACAGTGGGTGTTAGATATGGAGTACTACCAGTTTTTCTCCATGGTATGAATAGGTTGGGATTGGAAAAAATAAAATAAATTACTACTTCGGTAAGGCTCGATAATCCCCACTAGTTTGATAAACCTTAATTTGGTTTAAATTGTGAAAATAATATTTGAATAAAAGAATATTCTAGATTGGAATGAGGCGTATGATGTGTTTATATAGCACTTGATTATAAGATACGTGAGTTATTTGGAAAGACGAGTTTTAACCATTCTGAATAACCGATACGTCGATTAAAAGTCGAAGAAGACAATGGCTGAAGACCGGAGATCTTCACATCGTTTGGATGATTACTGATGTCTTGGGTTATACACCCAAGACGAGATAATAAGTGGTGATCATCCAGATGTACTTAGAGATCGACCGGATATGCAAGGCCTCTCTTCTGTATTGAAAAAATGGGATGAGTAATAAGGTGCCTTCGGTTTCGTTCAGACCCAGAACAGACTTGCAAACGGATTGTATGTCTGATGTTGCATTTCGTGCAGTATTCATTGATCTCTTCTAAATATATATCTGTTTGGTGGAGGAGAATTTATTCTCTTGCTTAACACCCTTCTTTGTGTTGTACGTGCTCAGAGGTTATATATTAGTGGAAATCAATGGTACGGTATGGATTGGCAATGTGGCATGCTGAGTTGCATGGATCATAGCTTCTGTTGAAAAGCAGGGCTTTGTGGTTGATGATCAAAGCACAATTTTATGTAGCACATCTTTATGCAGCGTTAATTCATGAGCCTCACACCCCGGTGTGAACCAAAAACGGGAGAGGACCGCAGGGACGACATGCGTTTCTTTCTAGCAAGAAGTGGTGTCATGGTTTGGAGCCCATACATTTTTTTAAACTTATGTGGATGATGGATAGCAAGGTACCTGGAATATAGAGCCGACTAAAAGGCTCAAGTGATAGGTATAATAGGACTGGGAAATGTACTGTTTAGGAATAACTAATCCACAAATGTTAGGAGTGGACCAGCCTTGCCACTCCAAGGGCTCGACTGAGTACGAGTCCTAGACATCTTGCTAGAGGTGCTCCGAATCGGATGAGGACGATCCCTTGCCTTGGTTCATAGATGGAAACCCAATTTCCAATATGCGACCTTTTGGTTTTAGTTGTAAACCTATATGGCGACATAGTAGGATGAGGTATTATGTCATCTTTGATTGATACAATTATATTTGAAGTTGATTTCTTCAGTTACAATAATAATAAAAGATAAATTTCGCGTATTAAGCATGTTTGGCCATTATAAGGTAAACTTTATCCTCTTATTTGTGTTTGCATTATGTGATGGGACCTAAGTCTTATAATGACTTTATTTTTCCTTTCTAGCATTGCATTGTTTGTTTTATGGTATTCTTGGGAGAAAAATCGTTCCGTGTTATATGGCATAGTCCCTTGATTTACTTTACATTAAAATAAAGTTAATAATTATTTTAGTTCTCACACTAGTCCTATGACTAACTCGGAGTTTATTGTTTCCACCTAAACTCTGGGTGCCCATGTTTTCCACACCGACAGCTAATAGTTTTGGTTTTTCATAGATATTTCTTTTTCCAGGATCCTGGATTACAACTGGAGCTATATTTGGAATGCTTTGTATCCGTGTACTTCTCTCAGTTGTGGTAGTTGATGTTTTCCGCTGCACATTATACTTATGTATTACATTTCCGCTGTTTTGTAATTTAAATCTCTGATATTTTCTGCTGTATATTATTTATTTGAACTTTGATATCTTGTAATCTGATGTAAATTGTTGTAATAGCAATGAAATGTTCTCATGTTTGTGTTTTGATGAGTCGTGTTCTCAGAGCAGCCCGCCTTCTCGTTCGGTTTAGGCCGATCGAGAAGTCTGGGTCATTACAGTTGGTATCAAAGCTTTGGTTTACAAAGCTCGAGAACAAGACACATTAAAACCGAACGAAAGAATCCATCAGAGATAGGATTAATATTATCCTATAAGAATAACTCATTAAAGATAGGGTTAGTAATACCCTATAATGAGTTTAAGTAGCGTCGCTTGTTTATAAAGAAGGAAAAAAAAACGAATTTAGTTTTGAAATTTATATCTTATTATACGTATTTGAGTATTTATTTGATTTTGAATTTGGACAATCGAGTATAAGAAGATTATTCATATATGCCTAGCTAGCATATATACGAAGTCTCAAATATACTGGATGGATATAGAATCACACTCTAGTTTCCCGAGGATGATTCTATTGATGACTGTACAACATCAGTAGTTTATTTTTGAGTTTTGGAAGTAGGATATCTATAAATTTCCAATCAATTGGTGTGAGAACCAAAACTTAGTTGGAGTTTATTATTTATGATTTGGCATTGAATATATATATTTTTGAGTATATATAAAAGTTATGCATTTGGAAATTTAATTAAAAAATTGATTGCTGGTTGTGATGGTTTATAATTAATTTAACCAATAAAAACATTGGAATGATAAAACCAATATGAGAATGAATGATAAATAAAGCCAAATCAAATATAATGTAGAGCTGAATTGAAATTTTCGATCAAATTGGATATATATATATATATATATATATATATATGCATGTATATATATTGAACATGTTGTTGAGTAAATGTTGAGTAAAGAAATAAATTTGTGTACCCGAAAAACAGGTGCACCTTAATGATTTGGTTGCATAATTTTATTTATTATAAACTACCGTGAGTGATTTGGATGCGCTATGATGGTTGTTCTGTGTGGAACTAAAACATGCACCATAGGATAGTAACAAATAAATTATGGACTATACCGCATAACGTACTACTGAATACATCATATCATATCTTATTCCAGACAAGCATTTGATGCTTATATGACGAGGTTTGAAGTACCATATGAGCAATATGCTTGTATGGTGATGACTGAATTATAGGTTGGACTGAGGACTAATTATGGACTTAATAACTTATAAACGGAAAATTGCAGGATTTAATAACAAACCCTACACGGGTCAGTAGATGAAAAAAATGTACATGTCTCTCTTGTTTTAGATACGACACATGGATTACGACTAATTGCCATCACTGGGTCAAGGAATGATTTTTTACACATCTCCCTTGAGCATAGATAACTCGCATTTGATTTGTATGCGATATATTGATTTATTGGGTGCCTAATACAGCCCAATAAATGTTTCTAGATCAACCCGTACAAAGGAGCTTTTGGCACAAAAATTCAAAAATTTGAGGTGTTAGCCAAATTTCAGAGAAATTTAGAAGTTCTTAGAAACTGAACAATTGAAGAACTCATGTCAGAATGAAAGTTGAGTTGGTTAGTTAAGCAACTTTCAGCTCCATTCTTTTTCGAGGACAAAAAAAGTTTTAAGTGGGGGAGATTGTAACAACCCGGAATTTTGGAACCAATTTAAAATTTATTTTAATTGATTTTATTGGATTTTGCAGATTTAAAATGATTTATTTTGAGAATTAACGATTCAAAATTTATTTTAAAATGAAGTAAGAATGTATAAATTTAAAATTTAATTAAAACGAACTCGAAATGACGCGGTAGTTTGTAATTTTGGTTTTGAACTTTAATTGATTATACATAATGCAATATAAATCGAATTTTAGTAAAACAAGAAACGTTAGAATCGATTTAATTATATCTTTCTAAGGAATGTAAGAAATTGAGATTTCACTTTATAAATTGTAAGTTATGTCCATATTAAAATCTCAAATAGTCGCTATCAAATTTATTAATAATTTAATATTATTTAAAGCCCTTAAAAAAGCCATTTTGCTAACGACCTCCGTTTTCGACGAAAGTCAATTTTTTGGATCCCGAGCGTCAAATTATTGTTTGGTTTAAATTTCAAGTCATTTGGAATTAATATGTAAATGTGGTAAATTTAAACGCGTTTTCAATTTTAGTTTGAATTTAATAAGCCTGTTAAAAGGCCATTTTTAAAATAGTCTCCAAATTGGATTAAATTAATTTTGTTAGGACCATATCGTCAAAACATAGCTAGATTTCAAATTTCATAATTTTTGGAGTCAGTATGTGGCCTTGGTAAATTAAAATGTACGTTGAAATTCAATATTGAAATTATATTAATTTATAATTTAATTCTGATGAAAACTGATCGAAACAGCTGAATCGGCTTACGAAACGTATCACATTGTGTCCGGAATGGGGGTATTTGGTTAGGAGCGACAGTCGTTGGGATTCATTTGGAGTTTGGAATGTTAAACTTCAATTTCACAAATAATAGAATTAACTAATATTAAAAATATAGTATAAATACCCTCAAACTCCACACCCTACCCTTCCCTTTTATTTCCGCCTACCCTGATTCGAATGGCCAGAACTCATGAAATTTCAAATTTTAAATTCTTTTGATCCACAACGAATTGGCTAGTGATTTATACATGAAAATTTAAGAGGAGAACGAGATTATTCGATCTATACGGCCACGATTATATTTAGTGTTGAGGATTTCGCAAATTTTAAGCCTGAAGTGTCTCCGTTCGAACGCCATTTCTGGCGCAAGTGGAGGTGCGGGTGAGCCTGGATTGTCGGCGGTAATAGAGGAGGTTGGTGACGATGTCATGGTGACCAACGATCGGTGGATGGCGGCGTCAGGCATCGTGCGCAGGCAACGGGAGGAAGCCGACGTTTGGTTTCCTTTTGGATTCCTGTAGAACGACGGAAGGGTAATTAGGGAACTTAATGACGTAATTAATTTAATTAATTATATTTTAATTATCTTGAATTGTAAGTAAATGTATTAAATACCGTATCTTTTTCATACGAGATCGAAATTCGACAATTTCAGTTGCGTTGCGCTCGTATCAGCGAGCACTACAATATGGAGTTGACAGAACGAAAATAGAGCAAGCTGAATTTTTAGGTTAAATTAAACGCTTGTTTAATTCAGTTTAAAAATAAATCCTTAATTAAAGATTGACGGAGTGGAAACCAATTGTGAGAACTCTCTCACTCAACTTTTTGTACAGTATTTATTCTTATAACTGAATATATCTTGATTGTCTGTGATTGCAATATTTGTTTAGTGATTGAAGGTTGTTTACAGTTTTAATGCCATTATTATTAAGTTGTATATAAATTTGCATGGATTGTGATGTAAACCCCACATGGGTATTAGGACGATAATTTTATACATAGCCCAATTATTTGTTGATGTTTGAAAACCCCACACGGGTCCGGGGATGATAATTCATTCACATCTCCCTTGGAATTAATTATATGTCAGTCGATTGATTGACAGACTGTTATAAGCGTTATTTAACTATTTAGTGCTTATACAGTTGTAAATTGCATGTGAATTGAATGTTTAATGGTTGTTTATCACTATTTTTGAATACATGCGATGTGTGGAATCCATATAAATAAAATTATATGGTAATTGATTGAGTCTGATTCCAATTTAGAAATAACGAATATTTTAAAATAATATTCAGTGAAGAATCATAATATGATTTTGATGTCTGATTTTGGATGGACATGAATATGAAGCCGAGTTAAGTAGATATACGCCATTTTGACTCGAATGAAATTTTTTGTCAATTTTATTCGTTTTATAATGAACATCGAAAAGATTTGGTTTCAAAATCTGATACTTTGAAAAGATTACCATTTAAATATTATAATGATATTGAATATTCAATTTTGATTCAAAATTGAAATGAAAGTTGAAATCGTTTTTTAAAACGAATTTATAAATGATTTAGTGAAAGATCTTTGGGGAAGTGACCAGACTTCCACCACACCGAGAGACCGAGTTCTGTATTGATTTAGTGAAAGATGCCAGACCTATAGTGATGTTACTTCGTCGTATGGCGCCAAGGGAACAGTGAGTGCTCGAGGTCAAGTGCGTGATCTTTTGAAGAACGTATTTATCCGAAGGAGTGTTTCCGAGTGGGGAGCACGAGTTGTATTTGCTGCCAAGGCCGATGGTTCCCTTCGCTTATGTGTAGACTACCGTGAGCTAAACAAAATGACTAGGAAGAATAAGTATCCTCTTCCGTGGATAGATGATTTTTTTTGATCAATTGAATGGAGCGAGAGTGTTCTCCCAGTTAGATCTCGTGACATGTTTTCATCAGCTATGAGTAGCGGTGGAGAGTGCACCTAAAACGGCATTTTGAATGTCGTCTGGATTCTATGAGTGGTTGGTTAGGTCATTCGGATTGACCAACGCACCCGCATATTTTGTGGATCTTATGAATACGGTTTTCAGAGATCAATTGAATAATTTTGTTCTTGTGTTCGTGAACTATATCTTGGTTTACTCAAGGACAGAGGAAGAACGCAAGGAACATTTGAGGACAGTGATGGAGGTGTTGAGGAAACACCAATTGAAAGCGAAATTTTCTAAATGTCACTTCTGGAGGAGGAAAGTGGGATTCTTGGTCCATGTTGTTTCAGAGAATGGTATTGTCGTGGACCCTGCGAAGGTGGCTACAGTGCAAGATTGGTCTACGCCCAAGAATGCAATAGACGTAAGAATTTTCTTGGGATTAGCTGGATATTATCGTAATTTAATCCAATACTTCTCCAAGATAGCAGTACCATTAACTCAGTTGACCAAGAAGAATCAAGCTTTCATTTAGGACGAAAGGTGTGAGAATGCATTTAAGAGCCTAAAGGAAAAGTTAACGTGCGCACCAGTGTTGGTTATTCCTAAAGGGAACGAAGAGATGATGGTATACACGGATGCCTGTGGTACTGGACTAGGGGCTGTATTGATGCAAGGAGGTAGGGGAGTAGCTTATGCTAGTCGGCAACTGAAACCGCAAGAAAAAAGGTATCCTACCCATGATTTGGAATTGGCAGCGATCGTGTTCGCGTTAAATATGTGGAGACATTATCTCTTGGGAGAAAGATTAGAGTTGTTTACCGATCATAAGCCATTAAAGTATATTTTCTCTCAGAAGGATCTGAATCTTTGTCAGTAAAGATGGTTAGAGTTCTTGACTTCATATGATTTCAATATCGCATATACACCCAAGAAGGGAAATGCGGTAGCTGATGCATTGAGTAGGAGACATGTCAGTTTGGGGCTATGTTTCTGGAATGGAAGCAACTGGAATATATCGTAGGATATGATTTCAGACCTAAGCGCGAATTGGATCCATAGATGTTAGCAAGTTTGACGATCAGACCGATTTTGATTGATCGGATCGGCTTCAACCAGAGGGATAATCCTAATCTATTGGAAATCATCTCCAAGGTAGATATGGGTGTAGACGGTGAGGAAATGAACAAGTATGGTCTTGATAGAGAAGGATGGCTTCGAAAGA
This sequence comes from Allium sativum, assembly GCA_030737875.1. Lineage (NCBI taxonomy): Eukaryota > Viridiplantae > Streptophyta > Magnoliopsida > Asparagales > Amaryllidaceae > Allium > Allium sativum. The sequence goes on from CM060926.1 coordinate 540,326,979, forward strand.
ATGATAGGTTGGTTGTACCCAACGTAAATGGATTAAGGGATGAAGTGCTCAAAGAGTGTCATCACTCGAAACTGACTATACATCCCAGTGGTAACAAGATGTATCGAGGCATGAAGCAGACCTACTTATGGGAAGGGATGAAGAGAGACGTTGGGAAGTTTATATCCAAGTGCATGAATTGTCAATTAGTTAAAGCCGAGCAAAAGAAGCCTAGTGGTTTGTTACAACCATAGAAAATTCCCGAATGGAAATGGGAACATGTCTAAATGGATTTCGTTGATGGTTTACCAAGGACTAGATCGGGTCATGATAGTATTTGGGTGGTTGTGGATCGATTGACCAATAGTGCAAGGTTTATACCGGTCAAGTCGAATAGAACAACAGCTAAGTTAGCAGAACTATATATAAAGAAGGCAGCGAGACTTCATGGAGTACCTAAAGGTATTGTGAGTGACCGAGATCCATTATTTACTAGTGGGTTTTAGAAGAGCTTACAAAGGCTTTAGGGTCAGAATTACATCTCAGTACCGCGTACCATCCCCAAACCGATGGTCAAACAAAGGGGGTGAATCGTGTATTAAAGGACCTCCTGAAAGCTTGTATATTGGATTTTGGGAGCTCCAGGGATGACCATTTGCATCTAGTTGAGTTCGCATATAATAATAGTTATCAGTCAAGTATTGGTATGGCTCCATTTGATGCTTTGTACGGTAGACTGTGCAACTCACCATCATATTGGTTGGAAACCAGTGAGAAATTTGTGCTTGGACCAGATGTAATAAGAGAAACTTCGAATAAGATCAAGGCTATTCAACAACGGATGAAGGTTGCCCTAGATAGGCAGAAGAGCTATGCTGATAAAAGACGAAGAGATTTGAAATTCTCCGTTAGCGACTTGGTATTCGTCAAGATTTCTCCATTAAAGAATGTAATTCGATTTGGTAGGAGAGGAAAGTTGGCACCAAGGTTTGTTGGTCCATTTCTAGTTCTCGAGCAAGTGGGGAATTTGGCGTATAAAGTTGGGTTACCTAACAAGATGGCAGGAGTTCACAACGTATTTCATGTTTCCTAATTAAGAAAGTTTGTGCACGATTCTAATATGACTATTTCACCAGATCAGTTGGACGATATTGAGGTAGGATCTGAGGTAGTTGGGAGCCATAGAACGATTCGTATTGTCGGACATGATACGAAGCAACTTCGAAGGAAGACGATGAAACTGGTTAAGGCCCAGTGGGGTGATAATGAGAATGACTGTACTTGGGAAACCGAGAAAGCATAAGGAAGTCATATCCAGAACTCTTTGCCTGGTAAGATTTTTAATTGCGATATAGTTATTCCGCATACTAGGATAGGCTTGTTGTGTTATGTATGTTTGATTATTTATAAATGGTTGATAGGCATGCGGGACACAACTGTATGTTTTGGTTAAGGAATTTCGTAAGGGGAGAGAGTGTAATGACCCGCATTCTACGCATCGGAGGATCGTAGAATATTTATTTCATTCTCATACGAAGTCCTACGGTCGTGTAACTTTAGGAAATGACTATTGGGGTCATTTCACATGTTCATGATTTTACCGATTTTAAATGACTGTTTTGCCCCTGGCGAATCTTGTTTCGCCTATAACTTTTGATTAGTAAGGAGTTTTGACCCGAAACTACTTCCATTAGATTTGGATGATGGTTTACCTTTCCGTAGAGTGGTTACACTAATCAAACGGACTTACCGTTTGGGAGATATGGTTGAAATAAGGTTTGGAAGGTGAAAAACAACATAATTGGGCTTAACCGGGTGATTAGCAACTAAGCCCATAACCCATTTCGGGATTAGGGTTATGGGAAGGCTGATAGGGTTTGGGAAATCAGTTTTATTCATTTTTCTCAGCCACTATAAACATTTCTTCAAACCTAGCAATGACCTTCATCTTCTAAATTCATCTTTAATCACTTTCTAATCACATATTAGCCAAATCTACATCAAATTAAAGCGGATTAGCATAGAAATCGAGATAGAGCTATTGGAATACTTTGGGATCTGTACCAAATCATAGATAGTTTCAGATCTGAGATTTATTTGTGGCTAAGGTGAGTGATTAGCTTGTTTTTACACTAATTACGGCTAATTAGGGGTGATTAGTGATAATTAGCAAAATTATGACTTAGAAAAATATGAAAAAGTACGCATAAATTCTAAAATATTATTTTATGCCTCTATTAGAAATTTGGGTTAGTTTGGATTAAGTTTGCTAACCCTATTGCTAGATATTGTTAAACATGATTAAGGAAAAACATGGGTTTTGGGTATGTTTGATCCATATTAACAACTTAAATTGTTGTTGTGGTGTTTATGGTTGATCCTATATGTTATTACTACTGTTTGAAATGTTTTATGATTGCTTAGTAAAGTTAGATTGGTCGAAAATGCTGTCGTATGGCGTAAATAACTGCTAGGAGAGTTGTAGGAAATAACACAGGACCCCGCTCGTGACCAGGGTATCACGATCCGACCCCTGCAACTCGACCGGATCGTGACCACCCCCTCACGAACCGACCCTTCAAGTTTGAGCTCCACGAGCCGATCGCCCGAGCAAGCCACGAACCGATGACCACGAGCCGGAGCATCACCACGAGCCGCGAGCTGATGCCAAGGGGCGAGCCGCCTTCCCACGAGCCACTCCAAGAGCCACGAGCCGAACCGAAGGATCACGAACTGCTTGCAACCAAGGACCAGTGGGTCACGAACCGAACGTTAAGTGGAGTAGAGGACTGAACCAAGATGATGACCAAAAACCCGAGATGCAAAGGTAGTCCAAATGGGAAGTTAGAACTCAGGATCCAGATGGGAACCAACGAGTTAACTTCATGAGTTAGACTCTGCTGCGGGACGTGTGCTAAGGGGTTATCGATATTCATAACTTTGGTTCATCACTGAGAGACGGATTATAGGCTATGGATCAGTGCAGTGGGGTCACCAGGACTCCAAAGGGCAAACTGATCGTAGCACGGCTATGAGCCTGTGCAGTGGAGTTGTCATGACTCCGAAGGGGTAAAGTGGACATAGCAAAGGATTAATGGCTATGGATCGGTGCAATGGGGTCATTACGACTCCCAAGGACAAAGTGGTCGCAACAAGGTATTGGGTGATCAAAGTGGTGGATATTGTATACTTTACGCACTGAGTGAGAGATGTGAGGTTGATTGTTATGTTTGATGTTTGCTATCACCATGACACGCATACTTCCACTTTACCTTGTTAGTGTTACCTTAGAGTATTGTACATCTTGTTATGCTAACTCTTTGATTACAAGTCCAGGTTCATGTATGATTATTTATACATGCTATAACTTTGCTTTGTTGTTATCGCTCATACCAAACTTCTGTCTGACCTAGAGTATTATGTCTCTTTTTATTACTCTGAGTGCTCCTAAACGAGCAGACTAGAGACAGGTTAGGAGGTATGCATGAGTAGCTATCAGGAGACGAGCGGGAGGCTTCTACGTACTATTTACACATATTTTTCCTTTATTGTTGTTGGTCACTGCTTTGGGTATTAGTAGTGTACCTTTTCTATTTTGGTTTAGAGACAGTATTTTGAAGTTGTAATAATGGTCTAGATCATAAGCTGTATTTTGGATTCCGCTGCTATGATGGTTTAGTTTTCAGCTTATGCATTGTCTCGCCTATTTTATATCAAGTTATGTTACTATTATATTTTATTCCATGCGCTGTGAGATATACTATAGGTTCTTGATGATTCATAGTTTCAAATTCCTTTTTCCTTGACGACTGTCCCGTGCTGTTCGGGCATTGGGACAACACATTTCGAGGGAAATGTCGGCCGGTGTGGAGGAGGTTGTCACATCAATGGTACGGTATGGATTAACAATGTGGCATACTGGGTTGCATGGATCAAAGCTTCTATTGAAAAGAAGGGCTTTGTGGTTAATGATCAAAGCCTGACTTTAAATAGCACAGCTTTGTGTAGCGTTGATTCGCGAGCCTCACACCCCGGTGTGAACCAAAAAGGGAGAGGACCGCAGGGAGGACATGCATTTCTTTCTAGCTAGAAGTGGTGTCATGGTATGGAGTCCAGACATTTTCTTACTTATGTGGATGATGGATAACGAGGTACGTCAGATATAGAGCCGACTAAAAGGCTCAAGTGATAGGTCTGACAGGACCAGGAAATGTATTGTTCAGGAATAACTAATCCACAAATGTTAGGTGTGGACCGACCCTGCCGCTCCAAGGGCTAGACTGAGTATGATTCCTGGACATCTTGCGATAGGTGCTCCGAATTGGATGAGGATGATTCCTTGCCTCGGTTCATAGATGGAAATCCAATTTTCAATACGCGACTTTTCGGTTTTAGTTGTAAACCTATATGGCAACATAATAGGATGGGGTATTATGTCGCCTATGATTGATACATTTATATTTGAAGTTGATTTCTTCACTTATAATAATGATAAAAGAAAAATTTCGCGTACCAAGCATGTTTAGCCATTATAAGGTAAAACTCTATCCTTTGGTTTGTGTTTGCATTGTGTAATGGGACCTGAGTCTTATAATGACTTCATTTTACCTTTTTAGCATTGCATTGTTTGTTTTATAGTTTCTTGGGAGAAAACTCGTTCCGTATTATACGGCGTGGTCCCTTAATTTACCTAACGTTAAAATAAAGTTAATAATTGTTTTCGTTCTCACACCAGTCCAACAATTGACTCGGAGTTTATTGTTTCCACCAAAACTCTAGGTGCCCTTATTTTCCACACGAGCAGCTAGTAGTTTTGGTTTTTCGCAGATATTTCTTTTCATAGTATCCTGAGTTACAGCTGGGGCTATATTCAGAATGCTTTATATTCGTGTATTTCTTTCAGTTGTGGTAGTTGATGTTTTCCGCTGCACATTATATTTATGTATTACATTTCTGCTGTTTTATAATTTAAATCTCTGATATTTTTCGCTGTATATTATTTATTTGAACTCTGATATCTTGTACTCTGATGTAAACTGTTGTAATAGCAATAAAATGTTCTCATGTTTGTGTTCTAATGAGTCCTGTTCTCAAAGCAGTCCATCTTCTCGTTCGGTTTAGGCCGACCGGAAAGTCTGGGTCGTCACAACGTCGCTGCTAGTTCACTGCCCACTGTTCCAACTTCCTTTGCTCGACCTATAGCCTCTTTCAGTTGCACTAATATTTCCTGCATGGTGGCTTCTTATTGCTCGAAATGCGCTCGTAGTTCGCCCATGGTTTCATCAAGTTCTTCTTTCATCACGTAGATGGAGGGAATCCCGACAAAAGATGCCCCCTAGCCTTCTTCCTCTCTTCCAATTACTTCTGAACGATTAAACGTGTCATCTTTTCTTTCCTTTTTCATTGTGGAATATTGGGAAATAGAGATCCAATTTCAACAAAATTAGAAGTTGCGTGCCCCCTATCTGGTGCGCCAAAATGTTGGCTCGAAATTCGACTCTTTCAGGTCAACGCCTAAACAAACGAGTATCACAGAACACTTCACAATTGTTGAATCACGGATTTGCTAGAATGATAATGAAGAGACATAAAATTATAGTGGTTTGACAACGTATCTACGTTCATTTTGTTAATCTATTGTTTATACTGTTAGACTACAAAATACAGTGCCTTTTTATGTAAGAAATAAGAATAAGAAAGAGTAATTCTCGTAGTGGCATCCTTCTAGTGTTTGGAGAAGAAGAAGATCCATTTCGAAGTCCAAAAATGAGCTATTTATAGCAGGTCCAGATCTCGGTTCGACTACGACACGTATCGGCCGATCCAGAAGCGTAGGAGTGGCAGATTGATCATATACTAGCTCGTGGGAGAAGCAGAAGTAGTGGGGAACGAAGTTCCCAACTCTGGTTCGACATAGTTGAACCGACTTTGGTTTGACAATATTGAGCCGGATATGCCGACCTGGGAGGAAACTTGTCCCCACTTGTTCCCTTCAGGCCACAACCAAGCTAAACGTAGGGGATCCACACCGTGCCGGAATTAGCCGATCTGAGTATTTATTTGATCTGGGTCGGAAAATGAAGGTGTAGTTGGTGAATCTCTTGGTCGAGCAGAGTCTTCCCGATCCAGGCAATATCCAGCCGATCCGATACGTTAAGTTGAAGTGTCGAGGTGACTTGTTCGAACCGAGATGGGTCGAGCCGGAGTTTGAACCCCAAGTTTCCAAGAATTTTGCTACTTTTGGCTATGCACGTCCGAGCTTTCTTACGTTCGTTTCCAAGTCTCGAGCGCTTCAATCGATGAAAATCCATGATGTGACCATCTTGTAAAAAGGCGGTTCAACAATAATACACTCTATGAAGGGTTTCAAAGGTAGAATCGTAACTTTTCAATTAATTCTGCTGTACACGGTAGTGTAACCATTAGCAAGTTTGTATATAAATCAGACCATAGCCTGTACATTGAATGCGACATTCATTTTTACAATTGCAAAGAAATTCAATTCGGTTATCCTAAGATGAAGGAGGTGTAACACAACACAACATACAATGCAAGTCGCGCTGTTATGTGAAAAGCTGAAAGCTCAAAATTATGTCAAAAATTAGATATCTTTGAAGTTGACGTTAAAAATTTGAGGAAAGGTTTGGTTGTTTGCCTCTTGACATGATACCAAATCTGTCGTCCGTAGTTAAAATCCATAAATAACTAATTTTGTTGAAAATTTCAATTCAATGATTCCAAAACCTAATCAAAGACCATTTATGATTATATGTCAAGATCTTGCTCAAACTTTTCAAAGATGCCCAGGACTTTGGTAAGAGCAAGTGTTCACACATACGCTTAGAAAATTATCACAACATGTCACTGCAGCAGTTAATTTTAACTGACATGTGTCTTTCTGATCATCCGTTTTATAGTCAATGTGTCTCGTCTTAATTGAACTATATTTTCAGCAAGCTATTTTCTTTGTAGGGAAGCACTGCTAGAAACTGAAGTTTCAGAATACATTTATTATTGTTTTAGAAACCAAATTTTACTAAACACCTCTTTAGTTATTTTTAGCAAAATTTGCACTTTTAAGTGAAAGCATATACCCTTTTTTCTTCTTCATCTTTGCATTAGAAACTGTAAATTTTTGAAAAAAGAAATATGTAAATCTTTGCATTAGAAACTGTCTAAATTATACCTCAAATGGTTAATTGAATGTTTCCTAAAACTTAAACTTGCTTTTTTAAAGAAACTGAAAGTGGAAAATGTTCAAAAATACAGTCGGACTGCTAATTTCCCTTTTAATACAATACGAGTAATTACCCCATGCTTTACATGTATATCTGCCCAAAACCAAAAATAAATCTAAGAGATAATTACACAGTGGAAACCAACAAATTAAACGAAAACAGAATCCTTGATCAGAAAATAACGTTCTAACTTCTAATATCAAATGCCGAACGATAATAATAAGTGAACTGATAATATAAACTGAGTATGATAGATTGTTATAAAACACGGATTAAATCCATTATGTCAATAAAAGATTGGTTTTAATATGATGTTATTAGAGTAACCAGTTTGAGAAATTAGATTATTTTTTTGAATTAGTCCAGACAACTAGTATTTAATTGGGGTCTCATGCAAGGCGCATATTAAAAAAAAAGTCTCTTATCTTTGCTCATTAATCTTAAGTTTATCTAACAACAGTTAATATTGTTTAAAAGTTTACTAAATAAACATCCAAATATCGTATTTCTATTTTTTTTTTTTTTTTTATTTTTTTATTTGGATATATAGATGTAGCATTCCATTACCATATAGTAACGACACAAAGATTATGCATCATACAACATAACACATATCAATATATGTTCGAATCATGACATATGCAAGTTTCGATTTTGTAATCACTCACACCGTCGGACTATTAAAACATTGTCATACTATTAAAGTCTGACTCTTGGTTGTTCCTAGAATATTGAGAGATTAATGTTTATGGTATAAATATCAACCCTTGGTTGGTGAGGCTTTTAAAAGTGATCTTCGAGCCACCTTTAAGCATAGGTAGTTGGAATACTATTATCAATAATTTCCAGTATGTCGGTGCCACAGCTAGACAGTTTTACAATATATGTACGTGAATAATGCTTTGCACAGGTTCTAGGGCTAGGTTTGCCACGAGTTATTGATTATACTGCATACTGTAACGTATCTAGTGCCTATAACTAAATTAGTCGTCCCATTGTCCTTACACGGCCACCTCCCCCTACAATGCCTTTCATGTTGTCCTCTCTAACTTTCATGATTCACAGCTTGAAAATCCTTAATTTCCAACATGCAAAAGGTGCAAATTAAGCCAAGTTGGCTAAATTGAGCTAGCTTTGTCAAAACAATTTAATGTCCTCCAGTCACAGCATTTATACAACAAACAAACATACATTCTACAATGAATAATTCAAAATTCTATTTGAAAAAACCATGAGTTTAAACCGAACTCAGATGAAATTGATGTTCAAAGACGACGTAGGACTAAGAAAACCTCATGTGCTAGAGTTTAGTGTCTATCGATTAAACGCACAAGAGGTGCATATTGATTTAGTGCACAAAGGGCGATAGACTCAAACATATGAGCTGGATTTGAAGGCGAAGGAGCATTGAAGCGTATGTATAGATTTGACGATGGAGCAGCATTGGAGCTTAGCGACTGATTAGAAGACGGAGCAACACTGGAGTTTGGAGATAGATCTGAAGATGGAGGATAGACTTGGCGATGAGTTTGGATTTTACGACGAATGCTAGACGTTTTCCCTTTACGTGTATTCAACCAATTTTGGTTAAATATATTATTAGAGTATCGTTATCTATTACTATGGAGTGTAAAATATTAATTACCATTGATGTTGGCCACTTTGATCAATTAAATGATGTTGTAGTTTTGAGTAGCAGGATGTGATAATTCATTCACAGTGGTTTCGACATGGGATGTCTTTTCGACCAATGATTTTGGCATGATGCAAGAATGTGGTGCTTTGACTCTGTCATTCGTCATTCAACAACGGTGATTCCATAATGGAGGCAGGGCTTCTGTAATGGATGGATTTTATCCAAGAGGTACAGTGGGCGCAGGGCTTCTGTAATGGATGGATTTTATCCAAGAGGTACAGTGGGCGATGACAGGCCGGATACAGGCGATGACGTGGTAGTCTAGATTCTAGCCGATTGAGGGGCATAGATTCAAATAATGAGGAAGCCGAGACTTAGTGTAGTCTTTGACTATGGGATAGTCGTACAGGTAACGTATATCATATGAATTGAGTGAGTGAATGGGAGGATGGATGATGTGGAAATTTACATGTTTATCATCACTTTAATAATTAACCATTTATCACAACTTTGACATGACATTTGATATAGGATAGCATGTATCTGGAGTTATGTTCTAACTTTGTGGATGCACGGGCAGGTCAGGTATGATTCTCCATGCCCTTTGTACCTTACTGTAACGACTTTTACTGTATTTCAAGATTTGTTTATCGTCCACACCTGATTGTTGTTTGATCTAAGGTTTTATGTTTTCTTTTATTACATTGGGTACTCATCAATGATGCTAATGAGTAGGCTAGGAAAAAGGTGTAAACATTATTTAGATCTGCGCAAGTGGTTTAGCTGGAGAAAATGCTTTCTCGTACATATACTTGTGCTATTGTTTATTCCATTGTGATAACGCTATGGAGTCGTGATAGTGTTGACTATTTATTAGAGACGGTCCGCCAGTGAGTTTACCTATCTCTTGTATAACTTCATTTCTACATAACTGTTGGAGACAATATACTCTAATTATATGGTTTACATAGTAATTATTATCTAACCTATTTTGTTTTTGTGATTTCTATTATACTTCATCTAATGCGCCGTGAAATATACGACGGGTTCTGTATTTATGCTTTGTTTTGCCTTTTTTCGTTATCATCTATATTCTGCTTTTTCTTTTCATTTCTCTTCTTTCTTCCATTTCTTTCCCTTGACAACTGTCCTACATTGATCGAATGTCTGGACAATGCAGTGTTGAGCTATTTGAGCACCAATTGTATAGGGAAATCATCGAAAGTGGTATTAGAGCCTAGGTTGCATTGTTTAACCTAAGCAGAGTCGAATTTAATAAATAATATATGCGAGAGAGTATGTATTTGTTTATATTTTTTGGTTTTCAATCTCTATATTAATAGTATATATATTGTATATGTTGTTTTGCACACGAGTACTATTGGAATAGTTTTATCTATTAGTGATTGGTCATCCAAACTGATTATTAGAGACGGTTTAGCAAATGAGAAATACTGCTAATTGCTTCATTTCTCGAGTTAAGAACTGGTTTGGGTCGAGGACCACCAGACTCGGTTCACATAATATGTTCTCATTGGTGGTACGAACCACTATTTGGGGTGTCACGATTTCTCTAATTTGTTTCGGCATTCAAACGTAGAGAATCGACCATGCCGAGCTGAATAAGTACCTAAGTGTCTATAAGATGAGTGTTCCTTAGAAAAGGGTCGATTATGGTGGTGCAAGCTTGGTTTCTTTTCTGCAAGGAGTTATTCGATAACTTGGAGTTAGATGGCAAAGTAAGGTAGGAGTTTACTCTTAGAAAACTCTAAGTTTTGCTCTGAATTGGTCTAGAGTTCCTATAGTTTTGATCTGTTAAACAATGATTCACGCAATATCATGCCGAAATTTGTCCTGAATTCTCCGTACTCGGTTTTGAATGAGGAGTTCGTTGATTTGAGCATGGTGATATGTCTACGTTGGAGTATGCGGCCATATTAGACATGCTATCGAAGTATGGTTACTCTTTCGTAATACTCTACACGTGAAGGTTGGATATAAGTTTGTGACTGAGTTAACAGATCGACAAGAAAGGTGACTGATTTCATTCAGAGAAGGGATGATGGCATGGAGGATTTGATTAAGAAAGCTCATGATGTTCGAGCTTGCAGCTAGTTGAGAGTTGTCATGTTTAGATGGCCAATCGTGGAAGCATACATATTGAGTGTCTTTTCTATTTTTTCTAGTGCTCCCTCAATTAAAGAGAAAGGAAACGACTTCACCACATGAGTTATGCTTTTCACCAATGGTGATCCCTAAATGTTTTGTTTGGCGTCGAGGTTTCATCATTCCATCTAGTCTGTCGTTTGATGCATATAATAGGATTGGGGATCGAGATAATTATTTCTCTTGTCTTAATTGTGACTTACCGCGTCGAGGGCCTAGATGGACCATATGTGCGTAACATTCCGTGTTTAGTCCATAGGGATTAATAACGTGGATGATTGCAGCATTCATAATGCTCAATTTTAAGCCTCGAGGTTGGGGAGTGCTACAACACTGGTTGTTTATACTTCGCATTATACATGGTTCATCAAAAAAACTTAATCTCATTAATTCATGATTTCATGTTTGTTAGTTTGTTTGCTATTGTTTTATTTAATATCAATTAATTTAGCATTCAAATCTAGGAAATAACTTATTGGAGGATGCGGAGGGTCGATGGATGTAGAGGTTGTTGGTTACGATAGTGGTTTAAGACATTTTTTTCTCTAGTAGTGAGTCATATTTGATTTAGCGATAGTTTACTTAGATTATGTCCTTCAGTAAGAGAGTCACTTATGGATGGATTATAGCTAGCTGAAACGTCGAGTTCCCTAGTAGCAAGTCGTCATATAAGCTTGAAGCTTTGGAGTATTTGGGAATATTGTATGAGGTGATCAGTTACCACCATACTTGAGTTGAATTCCGTATCAATCTGGTTACAGATGTTGAACCAATAGTCATGCCTTTGGTGCATGCGACACCTATGTAATAGGAGGAAAATAACTTTAGGAGGCTTGTCGATTCAGTCCTAAGGAACGAGGGTGATATCTGTGTTGAACTTTTTGTGGGGATTTGATCAACGGAGAGCAACTGAATGAAATGTGTCGATTATAGAATTCCGTACACTACTTTAATTTTGATTGGTGGGTTATGCCGCTTGGGATGACTGGCAAGCTGACACATTTAGCTTGTTTCTTGGACTGTATTCTGAAATATCACATTATGGAGTTGTGCTTGTGCTACCCGATAGTATTTTCGTTATCCCGTCGACGAAAAGAAAGCACAAGACATTGATGATGTTATGGTTGGTATGGACAAAACACCAACTAATGGTTTGGCTTATTTGAATATCACTTTGGAAGAGAGAAGTGAGATGCTTGGGTTAGCGTTGATTAGAATGTCCCTACTAATCCTATGAGGGTTATAGAAGTTTACATTTTGAGCTGACCCTTAGGAGTTGCATATTTGAAGTTTGGTTGGCAGTTATTGAGTGAATCGACATCAATCATTCCCTTTGACTATGAGGAGTCGATTGCTTCCATTTGTTTGTGTCGCTTGAGTAGATGTGGTGTTGATGATGAATATGGGATGTTGCATCTTAGTCAAAGACCAGAACTGCATGAGAAATTGTATCCGACTCTTAATTCAAAGTTAGTGGCGACAGAGTTTTCTATGTAGGCTTGAAGGCACAAATTATCGAAGAAGGAGCTAGAGTTGTTTAGTGATATCACATCACTGGGTTTTCTCTTCTCCTAGAGTGATTTTGACCTTCGTCAATAGCGAGGTCAGAGTTCCTAGCCATCTTATGCATTTGGGTGTGTTTGAGTTGAAGATAAGAAAGTTTGGGAGAAATCTCCCATTAACAAAGTTGATTTTATCTATTACTGGTTATGACTACATAACTTGGTGTATTGTGATGTGGAGTTAGCCGTGGTGGTCAGTCCCATATAGAAGAGACGTTGTTTGTGGCATCGTTGGAGGTGAGTGTTTGAGTATTCGTATCAAGATGAATAGGTGATCAACTTTTAATGTTGAGTCAGTAGTGTTGGGTGGTCCCATAAAACTACTTGAGATTCGGGAGGTGGATGGAGGAACAGTTATTGTAACAACTCACAATTTTATGAGTCCGAATTTCGACAAAGATTGAAACTCAAACCCATCCAAGTTTGGATCATATAAATATGGTACTTGCAAATAATGATCTTGAGCATAATCAACTCTAAAACAAAATTCACAATGGAAACAAAATAAGATAATATTGACTATGACGGTTATTTTAATAGTGAATCGCCACATCAATACCGAGCATGGGAGAATAAGAATAGAAAACTAAGCCAATGTAACAATCCGGAATTTTGACAATAAATAGTTATTTAATTAGAATCTCAAAAATAAGAATTTTTACAAACGATGGAATTTGACATGAAACATTAACCGGTGCGTTTGTCTCAAAATTCCGGTCAACTTTCATGTTTGGAGTTTCGCAAACGGAGTCTGTATGAAAAAGTAACGTACGAAATACGAAAAACGGGCGAAAATAGATAAATTGAATAATTAATAAATTCCTTTCCCTCTTTAACATGCCTTCATTGGGCATCTTGGTCGAAGGGCGATCAATCGCTCCCCAGAGGGTGTCGACGCCCCAGGCCTGTAGTGCCCAATGACGGCTAGGTTTTGAGGAGCAATTTCGTTATATTTTATATTACGTATGAACGAATGTTAATCTAAATAAATCTAACGGTCCAAGGCCATTGCCACTCCTATAAATAAAGGGGTAAGGCCTCATTGTTTTCCACATAAATCTGCAGTAGTAGTGGAGCCCTGCCATTTTCCTCCTTCTCCAAACCTAATTTCTAAAATAAAAATATATTCATACAAACAATCAAATCCAATTCATATGAAACTGAGAGGATTAACAAATCTAATGGAAAAGAATGCAAATTCACGCTCCAAATCAGATTGTCCCCTCTCTCTCTCTATTTTCTTACATCTATACAGATCTGGAATTGTCCCCTTTTCAGATAAATTATAGATTTATAAAAAATTTAGGGATTTGTAGGCTTAAAGGGTTCAGACTTTAGATTTGGAGGCTATAACGTGAGTGAGAAATTTATATACACATTTATAATAACATATTTATCTCATTTGCAATAGATTCAATTTGTTTGCCTATGCCTATCAGATCTGATAAATAAATTGTTGTAATTAGATTAACACCCATCAGAGCTGCTTATAAAAAGTGTTAACACTTGTGAATTGTACATTGTGGCTATGCATAATATGAATTGTAGGATTCTTAAACTTGTATACACATATTCCTACAGTTATGTTGCGAAATATATTGCAATTTTATTGGAAAATTTGTTATGGACATTGCATAGAATGTAGATCTGGAAATCAGTCTCATTAAACACTAATTAGATGTAGTTACATTCCAGATCTCTAGTTCAGTATTGAATATTGAAATTTTGGTAAATATGTGAAAGTGGTAAATTGTATGATTGTAATATTAAAAGAAATATGCCTGTTTGTATTCAATATTGTTGGGTTTGGCTTGACTATTGTAAATATACTATTTTCCTCCTTTTGAATAAAATGGCACTATTTTGAAATCACAAGAGATATGACTAAAAGGATTAAAAAGGGAAAAGTGGTGCAAATGTACGTATAAAATTAAATATATATATTTGTGCATAAATTACATCAACTATTCCAAACTATATATATACATATATTTCTTGTGATTTGGAAATATGTCAATTCCACTAATTAGGCATTATTTACAATGATTATGGCTAAAAGTTTTTTCTGTAATATTTGAACTTTTTTGCAAGATTGAATGCAAAAAGGAATGTTTGGGTATATTTTTTTGAAAGGCAATTTAACTTTTATTCACATTGTAAACAATTACAATAGTTACGAGATTCGAACCCAAACAAATCAATACTTATACAACACGCTCATGGCACACAACAATACAGTATTGAGAAAAAAAATACAAAGATACATGTACAACTGAAACTCAGTAGAAACTCAACACTGCATGTTCAAACATATGAACAACTTTCATAATATGCATCACAGCAGTTAACCTTGAAGACCAGAACTTCCACAAAATTGCTATGTTTACTACCAAAGAATTCTTGAATCATCATGGTAGAACTAGAAAGCAAGTTCACTAAAATCACTATACCAGACTATGCTAAGTATACAACCAAAATCCAAGTGCACCTAAAGCACTATACCAACAGAGATACGTATACCAGGTGCACCAAACTCACTGAACAAAATTGCTACAAATACTACCAAAATCAACAAAGATTATACTCAATAGAATTCCAAATTCTCTCCATATCTTACTTCTAACTTCACAGTAATACTTCAACATCATCATTTATCCTTTATGTCACAAATACTAACAAAGTGAACAAAATTCCATTGACATGCACTCGAAGATGAACCAAACCTGTACAGCTTTAAATTGGATTTCTTCTAGTGTGTCTAGGTTGAAACTTCATAGAACTAGGTAGAAACTCTTCTAGCGAATAATCAATACTCCTATCCAAATTATCATCATTACACTCAGCAACCTTCTTCATTCGAGCTCGCCTCTTAGCATTCTTAGAAGCTGCTTAGATGGAGTCGAAAAGGTGGTGTAGTATTGATGGTGAATTAGATAGTGGTGGAAAAATTATGTGTGGAGGAAGGGTAAGATGTTAATACAGTGATTTAGTAGAAGAAGCATTAGCGTTGATTGCATCTACAACATTACTCTTTGATGATAACTCTTGAGCTTGACTGTTATCAATTTCCTCCTCACCATCTTCCCAAAATTTCCCTTTTAACCATGATAGAGAAGTAGATGAGGGACCAGATGATGAAGACTTAAATTGAAAGTCAGCCTAAGCTTTGGGGGACGAGGTAGCGTCATTTGAAAAGGATGAAAAATTTAGAGAAGAAGTAGATATGCTAGTGCTCGCACGCACATTTGAGATTACCTGTTTCCCTTTATCGAGAGTTTGCACAAAACATTTTTTCTATCAAACAACCTTCCTAGACCGAAATCCTCAGCTCTTTCTTAACATTCATAAACTGATTTCCATTTTGAGCAAAACTAACTTCAATATTAGAACCTTTACTAACCCTATTTCTATCGGCACACTTATCATTTTCCAATCGTGTTTGGTCAACTGTTTCAAGCTCATTATTACTTTCAAAGGCCTTTCTAACTTCAGATGTATCTTCATTAAAAACTTGCTCATTCCTAGTATTATTAGTTGCCTGATTCCTGACACCATCTCCATTTTCATGAACATTATTACCCACTTAATCCTCTGTACTCAATATAATGTTATTGATTAACCAAATCATTTAAGTTATAATAATAATAAAAATAAAAATAATAACTACATTGACTGCACGAATACATAAATATAAATATATTACTATCCATCCAAATCAGCGTAAAACGGTAAAATAAACATTGTATGGAATGTTAAATGTTTGGATAAGGTTCAATTATGGAATTATATGTAAATGTAATCCATATTAATTAATATATTTGTGGTGACCATTTGTAGCAATCAATATAATTAACTATTATAAAATGGACCGCAAATCAATAAATAACAATTGTGACCAATGTAGATTGGGAAAAATAAATATAATAGGATAATGGGTATAATTCATAAAAATTATTAGGATAAATGTTGTACACCCCAAATTAGGAAATTTGAACTATAACCGCATTTAGACACGAGGTTAAGCTCCACTTATGGTATAAGTTTGCCCGGAACCGACTGGAAAATCCAGCAATCACAGGTAGTCAGCTTAATGTAAGGAGTCTAATGCGTAAATGTACCAAAACACGAGGTTAAGTTTAACTTGTGGTAGAAGTCTTCCCGGAACCGATCGGCAAATACAACATCCACAAGTTACCAACATAATGTGAGAGGCCTGATACATAAATATATATAATAGTCAATCAATAAAATAACAAATAAATAAATGAATAAGAATAGTAATTGTCTATTAGGGTACAACAAATTGATACCTTGGGACTGATGAATAGTTGCCTTCGGAAAATATGACTGATATGGTCATAAGGGGCAATAAAGATAAAAATAAAAGAAAATGGGTGTCAAAGGGGGATTTATGGATATTGATGGTTGTTTAAAATACTAAGTCCAAATTAGGGAAGTAAATCAAATAAATATCTGAGGGTAAAAGAGGATATATAACATTACTTATTTATATTAACAAATACAACTCTTATAATTAAAATAGTGTTGGACTTAGTTGGTTAATAATGTAAAATATTATTAACCATACGGACCTGCGATGATGATGAATTATATACATGTAATATTTCCGTGTAGAGGGACTAAACGGGAATATCTTAAAACTGTAGCCTACTTTATCCCACTAGGGATAGGTTCTAAAAGCAAATGGGGGCATGAGTCCAATAACCTTCGCGTATAATCCGCTTCATGGGTCTTAAGCGGCTAGGGTTGAGGCGTCCACCTGGGAATAGGTCCTTCAGTTTAGGGGTATTAAATGGCGTGTGTCATATTGCCTGCCCAAACTTGGAAACTTGAAATGTCAGATATGGCTACATATTCTATGGGAAGTAATAAGCGACTAAGGAGGTTATCCAATAAGGTCAGCTAGATGGTACAACGAATGATAAAATACCATCTCTCCCTTATACAAGGCAAGGGTATATGCATGAATGACGGAAGCCTTAACTTGTAGAGCCTGTGGCTAGTGCCCTCTAGTTTATAAAAATATGGAGCAAGTCATCGAGAGGTATTAGGTCGCCTAGAAGTCCGCGAACCAATGAGTCCGCCTAGGGTCTTAAGTGATTGTGTGAATCCACCCTATCTATCATTGATGGTAAGGCGGAGAAATAATAAAGAGAAAGTGGATGGAAAGGTATATATGTATGTGAGAACTCCGTAGTTAGTGGTTCACTTCTCAGTCTAATAATCAATTGAATTATAATATAAAAAGGGTTTCATAAATATATGCGTAAATGTTCTATCTCAGTATTATATCCTGGACTACTACTTGGAAAAGTAGTAGGGTCGTGCGTAAACATTTACAAGGTTAGGTTGTAATCACTAACCTTGTTAGGCATACATCTTGGGTTGAACCAAACGGGATATATCTGTGTATTATAGTCTGTGTTGTACATTTCTTAGTCACCAGAACTTGTTGTTATGACCCCCCTCCTCATTACAACCTACCAGGTTTCCTAGAGAAGGTCGGGTTCTCACAAATTGTTTAAGTTTGGCTTTCGGTTCTCGTTCTCTCTCATTCTCAGTATTGGCAAGTGACTTACTTCGAAAAAGGTAGTTACTTAAGTTAATACCAGTTATCCTATTTTGTTTGCGCTATGAGTTTTCTTTTATCGTACTCTGATTATGCTCATGCTCATTTATTGCAGGTACTAGATATACATGCTCTATGTTTTGATGTGTTCAAGTTTTCATTTTTTGTCGAAATTTGGGCGCAGAAATGTGTGGGGTTTTATATTTGGTATCAAAGCTTAGGTTAAATGATCATAGGAATTAGTTAAATTAGGACTCGTGAGAGAACGTAATTCGATTTTCTTTTCTTTTTTTCTTCGTCTTTATTACTCAACTTTAATTTATTTCAATGATGAATTAGTTGTGGTTCTAAATATACAAAATGAGGTTTAAATGATTAAGAGTTAAAACATGTTGAGTTCGAGTTTCTAGCCAATTCTGTCTTACCCCACAGTACATTGGCGATCTCTATGAGCACGACATATGTTGGATTCCGTTGATTCGATTTTGGAGATTGGACAAAAATCTAGCTACAATCGAGATAGTCATGATTTCTGGTTTTTGGTTTCGTTGGTAATTCCGGTTAAGACCATTACTCAACCAAAACGGGAAAAATTCATATTACTATATTGTATCTATTCCGGAAATATAATTACAAGGTATATCCATTCATTACTTCATTGAATTTTCGAATCTTCCTTCATTGAAACATTCAACTGAGTTCTTTGGCCTTGTATTCAAGGAAATTTTATTTTAAAAGCTAGTTGGAGGAATAAAAATGACTTTGAATGACTGTTTCGGAAAATGGTTTTATAAAGGTCTAATTTAACAATGATACGGTTTTTGAATTTTAAACTATATGTTTTCAAAATTATAGGGCTATTTTGTAATTCTAATAAATATAATCTGATTGGTTGGAAAGATGAAATTAGAAATGACAAGGAATATGCCACTATACTTGAGAATAGTAAATATCTATTCCTTGTGATTTTTTAGTATCCCTCTTCCTATACATATTAGATAATTTATTGAAATTATCGCAATTAATCCTTAATATTTTAAATCTCCAACATTTTGAACACGAAAAGGGTTTTCAGTTTTAAATATGAACTGGAATATAAACAATAATACTAATAATAAAATGGGTTTATAAATACGAAATCGGTAGATTTTGATAGATTCCATTGTTTGAAAAGTTTCAGATTTTTCTTTGAAAAGGCTAAGGAAAATCCTTCATCTTGATTTTTAGGATATTTGATTTCGTGAAACATTATTTGTCAGTTAGAAAGGGGAAAATCTATTTTAATTTATATTACGGATTTCTAGCTGAATTAGTTTTGCAATTCGTTCGTTGTGCAGTCGCAGCATCGTAGTTGAGACTATAAATCCTTGGAGTTGGTTTGTAGTTTAACTACAGTCTATAAATACTGCGGTGATGAAGATAATTATTTTTTGGATTGCGTCAAATCTTAAAAAGGTGACGCGGGGCGACTAATGTTTTTATCCGGCCTAATAAGGCCAAGGTTCAATCTTTGTCCAAAGCTCGTCTAATAGTTGACCGTCTAGTGTTATGCAAGAAAGATCAACTATTTGATGAGTTTTGTTGCAACTTGAACTTAGGACTCAACCGTAAAGGCTGCGTCCAAATCACCCCCTTAACTTCATCCTTCCTTCCTCATCTAGTTGAACCATATCTCTATTCTTCTTCTCTTTCTTTGTCATCGCCTCCTCCTCCTCCTCCTCTTTGTGTTAGTTTGTGCATTAGATCTTGCCTCACTAATACTCCAAGATCTAATTTCTTCTCTCCAATCATTTCCAGGCCTAAAATACCTAGTTGCAATATTCGATCCTACTCACACCATTTAAGTCTCCTCCTTAGGTAGGGATCATTTGGTTGGATTGGAATGAGCAAAAAGGTTTCACCGCTTTAGGGATAAGAAAACTGTCGAGGCAATTGGACTTGCACTGATCCATTGCTTCGAGATCTTAGAATAGGATTTGTTGTTTGTGCTGCACTCGCCTTTGGTATACCTTGTTAGAGTAGGTTCTTTCAAAGGCGATCGTTGTTTTGGAGATGAAGATTAAGCTATCTTTGGATAGTCTTTTTGAGGGGAATCTCGAAGATATTTTAGAGGAATCTGTATTTTACACGGACTTACATGATCTTTTTCGTTTAACTGGCTTTGGAGATTTTGCAGCAAATCTCTTTTTCTTAATGTCGTTTTATGTGTTCGGGAATCTATGTTCGAACTGCCCATGTAGACTTGTGACCCATTTAGCACATCGTTTTATAGATGGGAAGTTATGACTAGATTTGTCTCATGATGCAGTAATTAATCTTTTGTTTGATTGATGGCGTAACCAACATTTAGTGTCGCATCGTATTCGATTCAGCTTGTTGTTCTTGTGTGTTGTCTCATGGAGTTAATTTATGTAATTTCGTCTATCCATTTTGTCTTTAGACAATATTAGGTGGATTTTCATGAGAAGCAGTTTTATGGTAGGTCTCTTTTCTCATCGCAAATTTCTCATAGAAGAGATGGTGATGTGGGAACCCCCCACAACACCAGTAGTGTTTGTAACATGAGATTAAGCATTATGTTACCATGATATGGTTAATTAAAATATCGAAGAAATTGGTTTGAGCACCAGCCGCAGGGCAAGACATCTCGTTGTTTATAGCCATGTTCGGGAGTTTGGTGTTGTTTTATCGTTGTCTTTGTTGTTATCCCTTTCCAGCATCAGGATATCAGTTTTGTGGTGATTTGCGTTTGTAACTGTTAGTGTTGTTTAAATCACACGGCTTAGACTAATGAGATTTCATGTTTGGAGATATTTATGTCATTCATGCATGCCTGTTTGAATGAAATCTCAATTTTCTTATCTAAACAAACAATTCTCCTAGAGCTAGAAAGAATAAAATTCTGTGTTGAATTAATTTTAGTAAAGGACCATTTTTGCGTTTTTTTTGTCACGGGTATATAAATAAATCACCATTTCTTGTTAAAGCTAAAATTTATTTTGGTCTTTTTGTGTGTGATTCCAGTTTTCGCATTTTTGGTGTAACTGACTTTCTTCTTCGCCAACATGTGACTTGAATCGTTTAAATTTCCGCAAAATACATTTTTGAAAGTTTTGAAAAATGTTATTTGAAAAAAAAAAGTCTTTTTGTCATTTTCTTATTTTTAAAGGAAAGTGAAATGGTTTTGAATTGAAATTTTCGAAATAAACATGACATGTTATCAAGCAGAAATTTGTTTTTGTGAGAAAATTCGATTTTTGGTCACATGAATAGCGTAAAGAAGATTTTTGGATGCTTTGTGTGCGCGTTTTAGCGATGCAATAGGACCACGATACGATAAAAACGTTAATGACAACAAGGAAAAGGTTGTTTTAGCCTTGGAAACATTGTTTCCATACCTTGTCAACGATGCATGCGAGCAATTAATTAACTCGTTTTAGAGCTTGCTTTAAGCCGCCTTAACAGTCTACAGATGAAAATTTTGGAGTATTTTGGGTAATTGAGGTGAAAATTTCATTGTAGGGTGGGAAATGAAATATTTATAAGTGGGAAAAATATTAAAGTTCTTCGCTTTGATTTCCTTTTTTCGGTTTAGGAGAAATTAAAGAGGAAACGATTAGATTGCATGATGTTTTGGAATGTAGGGTTTAGATGCAAAATTGGTTGCTTCACACTTCCATTCATAGTTGCGTGAGAGTTATGGATGAAAAAGAATTTTTCAAAATTTGCGTTCATATAGAACTGCCAGTATATTTAGCATGCTTTACATCATGTTTTCAAGTGCATTTTAAAATCTGTTTCATACATGTAGAGGATCCGATTTAGAATTATCTTGCATGAATGTAACAACTTGAATTCCGACAGACCGAAATTTTTTCAAAATTCTAATCTATCAAAACTCGTGTTGGTTTGCACTAGTATCCTGCAGAAAAGACAGAGACATAAAATATGTCAGAGCTCAGAAAATATCTTACAGCGGAATTGACAAAATATAATGTAATCAAAATATAGCCTTACCGTAGTAATAATACTGCCTAACCAGTATCCAAATCTATCATGTCTCTGCCACAAATCTAACCGGTGAGTATGGTATGAGGAGGGGGTCAGAACACAAGTTCTGGTGACTGGATTTAAACTATACACTTTAGATAATCCTACATATACCGTTCAATCGCATTTTCTTATTTATTAGGTTACTTGGGTTAACAGCACTCAAGGCTTACACATACGTCGAACCCATTTACTTCCCAGTGGATAATCCTACATATACCTAATACATTATATGTAGCTACCCTCCCCAAATATTGAGGTACTCCCCATGATACCCCACTCGCAAGATCTCCACTGTAATTTCATAGAAATAAAAGTAGTCCTTCATCCTACGCCGGAGTGACGTATGGATCTCTACATAACATTGTTACGTTCCACATATATCTATCATTACTATGATACGTAAGCGTACGGACTACCACCGTTGATCAAATCAGATTCCATACAAGAGTAATGCCCTCAAGTCTACGATACACCACCCAGAGCCGATATTCATGTGTCTAGACTTTCCTATGTACGTATCGTCGATCGTATTCGATGCCTTAACTGCACATAATGTGCACCGGGTTCCGTGGCAAGGCTATACAAGAAACACAAAACTCGGTCGGGAGCTTCTCTATATCTGTACAGGCCCGTCTTTAAGAGCCTCTAAATACATATATTCCTAGGGTCTGTTTTTCATGGTGGCTATGGCCCCACCTCGGTCCCCTCCCTCAACTAGTAAAGACTACAAGAGCTAAGCAACTTGCCCCTAACAAACAATCTAAACATCCAGTTGGCGTCCCCCCTCAACCACCGTACCCCGATAGTGAAAAGTGAATGGTCTATTGGGATTAGCTCTAGTCTTTTCGCATCCCACGGGCTGCCAATGACGGGTACCTGACAATCTACTATCTTTGTTGGTCCTGACCTCTGCCTCCCCGTTGAGGGGACCGCCGAATCATCCAAGTGTCACCACGTCACAGCATTCTGATTACAAAGCTACTTTTGCAGTAAAGGCCCACCCACTTGGTATTTACGTGCAGACCCAACCTCTGAGAGCACAGCCTAAACATCTACTGTTATATATGATGTAGTTGTATACATAATTATATGATTTTTGTTTGATGATAACAACCAAATAAATATTATTTTAATGTGTTTGTTGTTGTACTGTTTTATATATATACATCACAGACATGAATATAATATTTATATTTAAATAGAATACGACCGTACAGACATTCATATATTCATACAGTATTTTATTTAAATTTAAATATTATATTTCAAACATTCAAACAGTACAACTATTTATAACTCCACTATTTAAACACTTCACATGAATTTGTACTTGTAAATAAACTAAATATGATAGACAAGTTTGTTTCAACACAATAAAATAATATTTTATTTCATTCAAATTTGTTTATTACAAGTATCAGTACAATTCTCTCCTTCTGTACACAGCTCCTCACTACAACACTGTCACTAAGTTATACAATTTTATATATACATTCACATCGACACATATACAGACACTCATACATTTCACTGTCTATACTCATCTTCTGTCTTCGCAGCATTCTTTAGTCAGTCCAGTCTTCATACCTGTCACATACAGAAACACACACAGTATCTGGAACAGAAATAATATTTTAAAGTCTAGCGAATACAATTTTTATTTTAAAATTTTATTTTCCTCGGTTTTCTGGTGTGTTTTCTCATCATTTTTCTGACTTGATCCGATTCATCTGTGTCTAGACAGCTTGTGATACTCACAGTGAAACACTAAAAATACCACAAGGCAGACAGTTTGTATATGTACAGGGACAGGAAAATTTTCTGAATGGCTGCATATACACACGTGTATAAATATACACGTGTGCACTGCCTCGCCAATCAGCGAGCAACTGAGGAGCAGCCGCATGGACCAACTCGACTCAGTGCACACATGTGGTCTACTTGCACAGTAACTCAGGACAAAGTTGGTCGAGCAATGCACAAGCTTAAACATGGTGAATACAAGATTGGCGCAGTGGAGCAGTATGGTGCAGTGGTGCAATATGCAAACAACAAATGCAAGATCAGTCAAAACATGTTAATATGCCAGTTCAGTGATATACAAATGGCCAAGCTTTCAGCAGAGAATTGTTTTTTAGCTAAATGGAAGAATCACACAGCTACATGATCACATCAGTAAATTAGCCAAGACTAGCATGGTGGACAACATACAATAAGCCAATGGTCGAGACAGTGTAAAAATATGGAGCAGCAGATCAATGCATGTGACATTTCGAAGTAACAAGCATAACAAGACATGGCCAAGGTGATGCATGAAAGCAACAGTCCGGTATGGTGATCAAGTTCACTGTTTTTAAGTAGCTCTTTCAAGAATGACAACACAAAAATGTTCTGGTGTTTGTAAGTTAATGGAGCAACACTTGATGTAGCAGCATAAGTTAATGTGAAACATATACATGTCCAGGTCCTACATGAATGCATGGTTCAGAATTGGTGCAACACATGTAAACAGGTCAAGCAAGTTCAAGGCATCCGTTAAGGGTAATCAAATAATGGTTCTGTACAGATGCACAAATCTGATTTCAAAATACATGCATGGATGGTGTTATTCATCTCAATCATTGGAAGACATTTAATGGGTTCAGAAATGTATTCATACATGACTAAATGAGTTCATAGATTAGAAAACTGCTATATTGCAAAAATATTTCCAAAATTCATGGTCGAATTGATGGCAAAAAAATCAGTAAAATCTCCAAGTTAATCATGAAGAAATCTTTGTATATTTGGTGAGTATGTGCAAATCAATCTAGGCAATTAATTATAGAAAATCAGTGCAAAGAAATCTGCAAATTATTTTTGGCAAACGTTTTGAATATGGATAAACAAGATTTCCAATATTACTTCCTGATTTTATGCAAGGGACAATCACAAGGAGACACAGAAACATATTTATTGGTTCCTGAATGGTTCACAGCAAATTGATAAAGTCGTTCTAAATTGAAGATTTTACTCAACAAATTTGGGGATCAAATATTATTGTTTCAGATTCATTCAAGGGACAAATTTTAAATCTCGCAATTACATTTTGGGAAAGAATTTTATGAATTCATTTCAGGAAACAAAGCATCTCCAGATTTACTCAATCAAAGAATTCATGCAAGCTAAAAGAGGAAATCGGGGCAACACAAATCACGCACAAAATCAGCCAGGTCATACGATGAAATTAGAGAGCAAAATTAGGATTTTGTAATCCTATTTAACACCAATACATCACTGGCAAGAAAAGTGATCGAAAACCAAACCCACAACATTCAAGAACAAAATCGAATAATCAATTCAGAAGAACTCACTCTGTTTTCGATCAAGAGCCAGAGAGAAACATCTCAAATCGGAGAACCGGCAAGCCGTAGAGATTCGAACATCAGAGAATCACACCCCATCACTCAAGCGTAGAGATTTGGGATTAAAGAAAAACCCTAGCTTTCATCCAAGCCGCCATTTCTAGTTTTCCAGAGAGAAAAGCATCGGGCAAATGAAATGATGAGCAGACCGACCTACTTGGAGTTAGACTAAGCCAAGTTCAATATAAAAGGGGATAACCCTTTATTCTTAAACTCCTAGGGCTTTCTTTGTTTATTTTATTTTGTATTGTTTTGTTTTGTTTTCCATCTGTAATCCAACCAACAATTCTAGAGTCTGTAAAATCTGGGGGAAACCAGTTAGGGTGTTAACTGGCAGTTTACTAGAGTCTGTAAAAACTAGGGTTACTAGTTATGGGATTGTAATCAGGGGAAATCTGATCTAGGGGATATAGATCAGTCTAAGGTTTTGAGCGTAGTATTAGAATAGGAGCGAGGGGTTCACAAGTGTACATTGTCTTGTATGCAGTATCTGTTCTTTTACCTAGTAGAAACCTTAGGAATGCAGCAGTAGGCAGGGTTTTGCCGAAGATGGGTATATCTTGTGTCATTTACTTTCTGCATTTTTATTTCTACTGCATTATGTGATATGATTATTATTTTAATATCCCGTAATTGTTTAACTCAGCGATAAACTATGATAAACCCTATTCACCACCCCCCCCACTAGGGTTAACCTAGATCCAACATCTACCACCACATATAGGACTACCAAGAGCACCCTACGTACCTTGGAAAGCCGCGTGCTTCCCCTTCATGTCCTTTGGAGTCGATAGAATAATCAGATGAACATGCACTCCCCTCGTGCCTCATGACACCACGATGATCTACCCTATTGGGTTATTCACCCTCAAACGTGTGGACTGGTCCAAGCGCCTCATTTTAATATGTTATTAGACCCTATGTGTGACACCCCACGTCCGTTAATGTCACTCATTAAGAGAATGCATTAAGTTCAGTGAAGCGTTATAGGTAAACGGAAATAGAAACATTGCAAGACAGATATAAAATAGTAGTGGAATAAAAAAAATTACTAATCATAAAGCATCGCGGTTCAAAACATCATAAGTCTGAATATACATAAACGCAGTGCATCATTAAAATTTCTGTCTTGTATTTAAAACATCAGAATACAATAATAAAAGAAGCATAATCCCCAAAAGAAACATAGCCATGGTAGCAAAGATAAGACCTTGAGCAATATATCTGTTGGAGAATTGAGTTTTGATGACAATAACCTTATTTCAATTATCATTGATTATAAAATATATACTAACACTTTTTGTGTAGAATATATATATATACATATATGCAAGAATTATATACAGGAAATATTACTGAAGACTGTATAATTATAAAGATGATAGAGATTCAAAGATCAGAGAAATTTCAAGACTCATGAGTAATCAAGATTTCAAAACCAAAGTCACAAAACCATATTCTCTTTGAAATAATACGTATATGTCAACATACATATATCTATATGTTAACATATCAGCCTATAGAATGAAATTCAAATTTTCTATCTAAAAGATAAACTTTCAAACTTCTCTCCATCTTTTTCAATTAGGAAATGCCAGTTAAAATTCTAGTTATTAAATTTATCGGTATACTTATTTTTTAATATCTCATTTCAAAATATATTATTAAAATATATAATTTAAAAAAATTATATAAACATGTTAATATGATACACAAAGTCAGTATAACTTTTTGATATTGTTATAAAATACAAAAAAAAAAAAAATTTAAACATGCATGGTTTAACTTATATATTATTCTTATGATTTCGTGACAGTTTTTGGTTACATTATCACAAATACTATTCGTAACTTAATACTTATTTTGAATTCCTATTAAGATTTGTAAAACTTGTATATTTTACTTAATACAAAAAATATATATACATGATTTTTTTAAGTAGTTTAAATACAAGGAGTTTTATAGATTACTTTATAATGTTTCCTTCTAAAGTATAAATGGTTTTTTAGCAAATAAATATGTTTTGATTTCTAAAGTTTAAATTTAAAATTGATTTGTATCAAAATATTAATGTATATCTCATAAATTAAATTTTAAGTTTTTTTATACTAGTTTTATATATACTTATAAATATATGTTTATTTAGCTTACTTTATATTATACAAATTTTATAGTCTCTTTAGAAAGATTTTCAATTTTTACAATATTTACCTTACTAATATTATTTAACTTCATGTTTTTTTGAATATTTTACTACTTATCATGAATATTTCTTAATTAAACTCTTATCTTTATATTCTTTTAATCAATTTCATTAAAATAATTAACCTAAATCTAGAAATTAACATTATCTTTGTTTGATTCAAATAATTTATAATAGTTAGATAGTACTTTCAATATATTTTACCTAAATAGATATTATCACCAAATCATTATGCATACTATTATTATACATCTTATTTCATATCATCATTATAAATTACAATTGCATTTCAAATCAATATTATTCACAATAAGTTACATTTCATATTGTTTTGCATATTACATACATTTCATACTACATTATAATCAACTTACTTCACACACTGCATTACATGTTAACTTTAACTCCATACATAACAAGTATATAATATGAAAAAAATATATTAGAAATATAGGATTGTTAGAAATATACTTATGAATTTATAGTTGATAGGAACTTTATAGGTTTTAGGATAGATAGAAGTTACAAGAAATGTTTAGTTTCATGTTTGAGTTGATATTTTGTGACAACAAAACTTAAATTGATTCATTGATTGGATTGAATTACTTTAATTATATCATAATTTTAAGGATATCTTATCAGAGTTATTTCTAAGCCTAGATTAAGGTCTTATAATAGTTTTAAGGGAACTAGAGTATAGGCTAGGCCACTAGTTAGTGATGACCCCTAACAATTGGAGATTTAGTCTTGTATTAGATTAAGAGGGAGTTTTATAGTTTCTAGGTTTAATTAAAGGT
Source organism: Allium sativum (assembly GCA_030737875.1). NCBI lineage: Eukaryota > Viridiplantae > Streptophyta > Magnoliopsida > Asparagales > Amaryllidaceae > Allium > Allium sativum. The sequence goes on from CM060926.1 coordinate 540,355,607, forward strand.
TCAAGAAGTGTTTATTAACACATATTATTTAATTTGATTGATTTGGTTGATTGCTTGAATTAATTGCTTAAATAGATTGCTTGAATTGCTTGCTTGAATTAATTGCTTGAATTGCTTGTTTGGATTGATTGTTAGAATTGATTAGATTGCGTTGTTTATTATTCTTCTATTATACTAGTATGGTCATAATTTTAGGGGGAGTATTTTATGATTATAGATTTAGAACTTAGGGGAGTGCTCTACCTTAGTATAGGAATTATTTGGATAGTTATAGGCTTTAGGGAGAGTACTTTTAGAATTTCTTTTTGATAATGCCAAAGAGGGAGAAATTATAAAATATAGGCATAGTTTATAGGATTCTTACAGACTGGGGGAGTATAGAAGGAACATTACCAATCAGGTATATACAGGTATGATATTTTATAAACTAAGGTTGTCATCATCAAAAAGGGGGAGATTGTTGGAGAATGGAGTTTTGATGACAACAACCTTATTTCAATTATCATTGATTATAAAATATATACTAACACTTTGTGTATAGAATATATATATATATATATATGCAGGAATTATATACAGGAAATATTACTGAAGACTGTATAGTTATGAAGATGATAGAGATTCAAAGATCAGAGAAATTTCAAGACTCATGAGTAATCAAGAGTTCAAGATCAATATAGTTATAGAGTCTAGATTTTGTAAGACTCTAAATAACACTCCAGGTTCAAAATTCAAATTCAAATTTTCAAATTCTGATTTTCAATTCTATCCTCAATCCTCTCTATTTTGTTTTTCTATTTGTTTTTATCTTTTTTCTTCTTTGTTTTCAAAAATTAATTTTTTTAAAAACTTTTTATTTATACTTTATATAGTTTAAAACCCTATAATTTTATAAATATATTTATATAGTTTAAAAGTATGTTTTTATATAATTTTCTATCATATAATATTAATTCACAACACTAGAATTTTACTCAAGAATTTCCAGAATTAGTTTTATATCAAAACACTTGAAAAATGCTTTGAAAATCAAAAATACACATGATGTATGTCGACATATAACTGCCATTTTTTCTAATTTTGAAGGGAAGTGTCTTTTCACTTTTTGAAATGCTTCAGAACCGTTGCAACCCTTCATACTCTATAAAAAGAGGTTAAAACTGAATTTTTTAACACATCTTCTTCTCTAACTTCATACTCTTTCATCGCACTATTATTCTTAATCATTTTTATTATTCTTACACTTATACTCTACCGAAATCACTTATGTTTTGATTAAACTTCTTCTCTCTACACTCTCTGCTCTCAACGCTCTGAATCAAGTGCTATTGAAGAGTTATAGGGCTGTTTTGTTTTTTCTTAGGTTTAATAAACCCTGTTTGTAAGTCAAAGGGGAACTGATGTATCCTTGTAGCCGTGAAATCAAGGAATAGGAATTGGTGTGCCCTTGTTGAGTCGTGAGCCGGTGTCTCCTTGTTGAGCCGTGAAATCAAGGAGGTTGTATTAGACTATTGGAAACAGTAATAAAACTCTGCACAATCCAGCGTTGTGCGGGACTGGACGTAGGATGATCCAAACTAGTATAAAATCTGGTGTGTTCTTTCCTTTTTAAGCATTTTTATTTCTGTTTATTTTGCATCTGTGTTTGAATCTGTTTCTGTGATTGTGTTTGTGGTGTTTGATTCATTCCATAATTCTCTTTTGTTTTAAGTTTTGTTTAAATTCTTACAAACACTATTCACCCCCCTCCAGTGTTTATTTTGCTTGAACGATCAATTCCACGGTCCCTAACAATATCTAAGCAACTCCAAGCAACACGATAGAAGAATCCTGATCAAGCTTGAGTATTTCCACCCTGAGAACCTGGGGGAAACAGAAGAGAAAGAAGAGGAAACAAAATGGGCCAGACATAAAGTCTGGCGAGTCCAGTTACTTTTAGAAAATAAATAAGTAAAAGTATCATGACAGACACATAAAGTGGATAAAAAAGGTAACAACATAAAAGGCAGGTATGACAAGGTAAACAGGATAAAAATGATAGAGTGTAGTGCGCTTCTCTAGTGATTCTCTGCACCAATACTAGTATAACTAGAATGAAATGATCCCTAACATGTATAAGATGGTAGACTTAGGCGTACTTTCTAGTGAGAGGTTTTAACCCCATACAATCAACGGGCAGCCTAATAACAGGCTCCTAAACTTACCAGAGTCTAGATGTACCCTAACTACTACCCTAATCGATCGGCTCCCTACTCCGTAGATACCCTGTGTTGACCCCACAGTAGGGTGTATCACTCCCTAAAGTGGCAACCCTTCATTTTCCGGATGTGCGCAACCATTTCTACTGATGTCACTCCCGAGCAAGCGAGTCATGTATGCACATGACCCCGATGGAACGCGCCGTCGGACACCATCCCCGCTTTTTGGATCACTTAAAATCAACCCAGTAAGCATGCCCTGACTCGACCTAGTTCGGAGTAATCGTTTGATACCTATATATGGGTTACTGACTAAAACGGGTCCCACACACAATATGATGCAACCTCTCCCCTTTGTCTTGCATCCTCACTACTAGGTTTTCCACAGATTATGCCTACCTATTGGTGTTATAAAATTGTGTAATCCCAGTAGGTTAAGTTTGTGGGCCTATATACATAAATATTACCCACCAACCCGAGATATACTTAACTCACCCACTGTTTCAAACTAGTTTAATTAACCTCTATTCAAGTTCAAGTTCATACAATCCCTATGGATTCAACTAGGTTAAGTATTCAACTTTATTGCTGTATTCATTTATGGTTATAATGTGCTAGACCTCCTACATTAAGCCTACTACTTGTGGATGCTAGATATGCTGGTCTGTTCTGGGCAGACTTCTTCCATAAGTCGGACTTAACCTCGCGTCTTAGCATGTCTCGTGTTTATGCACTTAGACCCCTCACGTTAGATTCACCATTTGCGGTCGCTGGATATGTCGGGCGGTTCCGGGCAAACTTCCACCACAAGTGTAATCTAACCTCGTGTCTAAGCGCGGTTATAGTTTCCAATTACTATAATCCTAGGCATTTCCAATATTAACCAAATTTACCTATGTCGTTATAGGTTTTCATGCCCCTTTTCCCAAATTATGTTCATAATGAACTATATGCCCCCAAATTAATATTATTACACTTTATTCAAGTTATGCCCAAATTACCAATTACAAGTTATGCCCCAATTTAACATTTTCCCCTCGTTCCCAATCTAACGCATTCGCATATTTCAACGGCATGCCTAAGCTCGAAGGTAGCCTAGCTATATAAGAATAAAAGGGAAAAGCTAGAGGAAATAGAACAGAGATGATCATACTAACATGATGGACATATAATGGCATAGACATGCATAAAACATATAATGACATGATGACAAGGTAGGCATATGGGAACATATCTAATGAACATATGATAATAGAACTGATTCTAACATAATAGGGACATGCATGATGTGATCTAAACAATGATTTAGATGTCCAACTAACAATAGATCTGATTTGGCCATAAACATAATAAAACAGGTATAAGGTGATCTAGATTGTGAATTAGATCTACAAGCAAAGGCAGATCTGACATGATAAAGTTTAAGATCTAAGTCATAGTCATGTCAGGATATCATATATACAAAGTTATAACAGATCTGATATGATTCAAGCAGGCACATGAATAGATCCAAGTTATAGTCATGTCAAGATTAACATTTTTATTATTTAGAACTAGAAGTAACTTAAACTCACTGTGTTTGGATCTAGAAAAACAGAAGAATCGAATCACAGATCTCTAGGCTTGAATAACTTGATTGCAGAAGAAGAAAAAGACTTTGTTTGATCTGGGCAGAGGCAGCATCTAGTTCTCCATTATTTTTTGTGTGCAAAATATGAGAAATGAGGCCATATTTATAGATGCCCCCAAAACCCTAATCTGTTTGATCTGCCGCAGGGAGGTCGACCCACCTTATGAGGTCGACCCACCTTATGGGGTCGACCCAGGGGTCGACACCCCCTTGAGGGGTCGACCGAGGGGTCGACACCCCTGAGCGGGATTTTTTCCGCTCACCGAAATTTTATTTTTAAACTGATTTTTGAATTTCTGGATTTAATTATATATAAATATATATAATTCTCTTGCGCATATTCAAAATTTAAACCTTCATAACTTCTTCATACGGTGTCCGTTTTAAACAAACCAGGTGTATATTTTGACCGGAATTCCGAGACGAATGCAATGGCGCAGTCTGTTTCCCTTAATTCTGAATATTAAATTAATTATTCTTAATTTTGTCCTCTTTAGTGTTGTTAAAATTACAGGGTGTTACACTATGTCTAAACATTCTTTTATGCTCTTGCCTAACCTCATCATGTTTCCATTTAACTTGGTTATTCCCATTCATATCGAATTATTAATCAAGTTACCAAGTTCCTCTCGTTTATTAATTTTAGTCAAATAACTTAACTCATTTAAGTTTATTAATAAGCCCACAACATGTTATTCTCCAGATTGTGATCCAAGGTCTGTAATGCACAACCCCTTTATACTCTTGTTTGATTTCACAGTTACAATAACATATTCTACTTAATATGTAATTAAGTATATCTCTATTTACATGTCTTCTATTTAACATGTCACTTATCATTTATGATTAAATATAACTTATTTCATTTCATAAGTTTGCCTCACTCTTTCCTATTTAATCATAATTCCATCTTACACTGTCACTACAACTTATCGTTGATTACTTATTAACTTGGTTCTCTTAACTAAGGTTCACTAATAAGTCTTCTTTCCATTTATTATAACCTATGTTATAATTTCCTCTTGTCCCAAGGACAAGCCTTAACATGTTATTCTTATCAACATATTTCAAATTTCCAAGTTTTCAAATTACTTAATTTATAATTAAGTATAACTTCTTTCACAAAATTTTCTCTCATTTGCTGATTACTTAATTTACAATAAAGTACCATTTTTCTCATTACACAAGTTATCTAATTTTCTCACTAGTTTATTATAACCTAAGTTATAATATCCACTTGTCCCTAGGACAAGTCTACCTATTATATAACATTCTCATTAATGTAACTTATTTATAATAGGTTATTATCATTTCCCGTTCATTCCCTTTCCTTTACTGTTGTTATTATCTTTCATTCAATTCCATTTATTTCCATTAATTACAATTAATGATGTTTATCAGTCCTGCCATTTACATACATACATATATATATATATGTATGTTTATGTACTAGACCTCTCACATTAAGCCTACACTTGTGGATGTTGGATTTGCCGGGTGGTTCCGAGCAGACTTCTTCCACAAGTTGACTTAACCTCGTGTTTTAGCACTGTTACATGTTTTATTTATGCACTTAGATCCTTCACATTAGATTTACCACTTGTGGATGCTGGATATGCCGAGCGTTCCGGGCAGACTTCTACCATAAGTGTAATCTAACCTCGTGTCTAAGCACGGTTACAGTTTCTTATTTACTGTAAATCTTCTATATAATCTAGGCATGTTTATTCTTTTAAATTTCCATTGTAATATATTTTTCATGTCATTATATTATGCCCATTTTATGTCATACGTTCTTTCCAACATATAATCAATTCTATTCCATCATGTAATCAATTATTCAGATAATTTTTCAAATTTAACAATAATACGTGATTGCCAAATCATGTAATTTTTCTCAATTCTACCGTTAATGGTCCAGGTACATAAATGTCACAAGTTAACATGAAATTGAAACAACAGTAATCGCTACGCGTATTTTGGCTAATTTTCCAACATATTAATATCTTAGCATATTAATATTCCCACATGTCATATTCGTCACTTTAATCCTTTTAACATATGTTCAAACTTTCCAACATTTCACATTTAAACATGTGATAATAACATTTCAATACTTTTAATTATTCTAGCTAATTCACATTGTACAATAACGGGGAATGTTAAACGATAATATATCACTATCTAAAATGATATAACTTAAATCCACTCACCTCATTTTCTTTCCAAATCCTGGATCTGGTCCAGATCTAGCATTCCATTGTTTTTCCCTAATTCAATTCAGAACCTAACAACCATGGATTCATAACTTCTACTAATAGAAAAAGGGAAGAAAGAGGAAGAAAATTGAATAGACCAGATCTAGAAAATTACCTTACTTCGCATTTGATTCTGAACACCTTTTTATTAACGTCATTTCTCTTCCTCCAGATCTTGATTTAGAATTTTTCCTAAACTAATAATCTTAATTTTCTGAAGAGATTTGAGGAGGAAGAAGAAAGGCAGAGTATAAACGTCGTCTCAAAAATATGAGATTTAGGCTAGGGTTTGCTAGCCTATTTATAGGTGTTCATGATCTTATCGTACACGCAGCGCTGAGTCTGCAACGAACCTTGTTAGGAAAATAGTCCAGATTCATTGATGAATCTGGATGGATCTGGGAGGTGTCGACCCAGGTGTCGACCCCCCTACAGGATGTCGACCCCCTGGGTCCCACCAGCATTTTTGGAGCATGAATTTCATTTTTGAATTTCGAATGTTTGAATTTTCTGTAATTATATTCACATAAATTTTGTTATACGTACACAATTCTTCTAGTGACCCTTTTACGCATATATATGTACGCATAACTTATGTTTGGTTTTCAAAAGTCAAACGGTGTTGCACCGTTATTTGATTCTTGCCATATTTCATTGATTCTAGCCTTATCTTGAATTTTATCTTTTGTATACATATATTTATGCACATATATACATATATATTCTCATATATATACATATATTTTTTTCTTTATTTCTTTATATGTGTGTTCTTATCCTTACAAAATTTGAATTTGTATGCATACACATATTTGTATGTTCGGTTGGCCTTCTCTAAAACAAAGATACAAATTATGTCGCCGCGGGGGTTCGAACCCCCGACCACTATGTTGCAAATCCAATGCCTTAACCAACTGAGCTATGATGTCTTTTGTTAATAAGCTTAAAAATAATGGTAGTTATTGTTCTGCTTCTTTTATCTTATTTTCATGTTTTGCTACAATTATTTATTTAAAGGTATCTCTTTCATCTTAAATCAGTTTTCTTCAATCGCAAGGTCTAGATTGACCAGAAAATCACCGTGAACGCAATGACACTAATCCCGTGGCCGAATTCTGGAAGCTCTTCAAAAAAAATTCTTAAATGTTTATGTATGTGCATATATATACATATATGCATGATTTAATTATTTAATTGTTATAAAATGCGGGGTGTTACATTCTCCCACCCTTAGGACATTTCATCCCTGAAATTTGATAAGGGTAAAAATTAATTAATTCCTCGCATAATATACATCCATCATGTGTGCATCCAATTTTCGCAAACATTGTGCACATGTGCAAAGTGAAATAAAATATAATAATGCATGTATGCCTAAGCGGTACCTCCTATGTGTATGCAATTTTTTCAAAAATCCTTTTGAAATATGATGCTCACATCCTAAATATACGGGCAGTTCTATATAAATGCAATATTTTGAAAATCAAAATATATTTTCATCCAAATTTCCCATATTCTTGCAGAGCAAGAGTGCAGTTCATCCAATTGTTGCATCCAAATCCTACCAACCAACTTTATTTTTCCGAATTTCAGAAAAATCTAATTTTCTAAATTCGATTTCTTATGTTACAAAAAGGCGAAAAACAAAAAAAATGACATCTTCCGTTTTTCCCTTTCAACCATTTTCTAACCGTACTTGGATTTTATGTAACTATTTATAACGATTCCCCTATTTTCCTATCCACGCACAGCCACATAAGAAAATTTTCTCTGTTACAGATTTTCTTTTTCATCTTATCTTGAATTTTTTTTATTCTTATCCGTCTTTTCTCATAATTTGTCAAGTTTGTCGCTTTAAATTTGTTGTTTCCTTTTTGGTTGTACCTTTTCTCTTAGCTTATTTAATCATCTGATCTAAGTTTAGTTTCGAATAAGCCTTCAACTAAAACAGGAAAACAAACACCCTACACAGCTATTACTAAGGGCCAAGAATCTCGGGACTATATCCCACTCAGACAGCAAGCTTGAACCATGGGATCCATGACAGGTTTAGGTGTTACCCTAACTACCCAACAGGAAAAATAACAGAACAATCCCAACAGAAATGCAATAACGGGTTGTACCCCTAACATGGAAATTAGCAGCATGATCTAAATATGTAACGTCCCGCCTTTTTGACCACTTCAAATTGGTGATTAAACCGACTTAAAACGTCCAAATCGACGGAGCGTATTTAGCTTACAGAGTTTAAAAATAGAATGAACACAGAAAATACAGAATAAATAAAAACACAGTGTTGAACAACGAAATAAATCTTTTATATATGCACAGAAAATTTTCTTTGATACAAGAATATTTTCTATACAGCGGAACTTTAAATGGTTTGAATACAGAAAAATATTTACAGGTTTAAAATCTTCAGAGTGCGCGTCTTTGGAATCCCCAGCTTTGCAAATCTTCGAATCCTTAGCTGAAATTTTTAAATCTGCACTGCTCGGGTCTGACCCGAGCATTTCATGTAAAACACAAAATACTCGAGTCAGGATTAATCATAGTTCAAGTAAATTAACTTCAATATAAACTAAATTTGAAAATTTATCCAACATCACGTATACTATCTATGCTTATCAGTTTTTTTTTCCAGGGACAAATGGTCACGTGAATGATCACGGAAGCCTGCATATACACACGTGTACAAGTACACATGTGTACTGCCCCAGCGTTCCGCTACCGTAAATATACCGAAATTTCGAGGGTATGTACGAATATTACAACAGAACAGTGATAGCCAGCATGTTCAAGAGCATCAGTGCATATGAGAAGGGGCATAAAACTCAAATACAAGCACATATCCAAATAACAGGGTGTGGCAAATAGAATCGAGTTACAGAAGCTAAATACTAGTGGGCCATGGCAAAGATACTTAAGTTACAAGGAATTGGGACATGGCAAATACCAACAGCATCTCACATGCTTTTAGGGGAAATACTTGAACAAAACAAACATGGCAGGAAAAGCAATATTCCTGAAATAAAGGGTATAGGTGCAAGGGAAGACGTTTATCCAATGCGCCCAAAATAGTGCATAATAAGCGTATTCACGGTGCCAAAAGCATTTCATACATGACAATGGCCAAATAAATGATCAAGTTTAGTTAATGTCAAATCACAAATGTCAAGTTTAACTCAATGTTACGGGTAAAGTATTTCAGTGAAGCATAAAATGAGAGTGGACCAAATGCTATGGCTAATTACAACTATTTCTTTGATACCTTTAGTTTATAACTAACAATTGGTACTCAGTTCTTTTCTGTAACCACCAAGTAAAGGTAAACAGATGTGTATATATTCCCAGGTCCAAAGAACATTACATACGTGCCTCTTGGGAGCAACTCATGTTTGCATTTTGACAAGATAAGTCCCACATAATGTATATTAATTTCTCCTGAGCTATCATTTAACCATATGTTCAAGTGTCAAATGAATCAGATCAAGGGAAAATGTCAACCGAATACCTATCAACATATGCAGGCCAATGTTTCATATAAACAAGTCAACCCAATATTTCAGAGTTAAACAAAATGTACCATGGTTATACCCATATATCAGGTGAACAAAGAGTAAATTGTTTTTATGATATCTTAAGACATCAATATATGTTTTCTTCTTTCTTGCATGATATTACTTCGTATGTTGCTTATGTTGATGGGAATGTCAGTACAAAATTTTACTACTGGCTATGTATTGAAAAATATCATTCATTTTTTTTTTTTTTTTTTTTTACATTAGTTTCAGTAAGGCCCTAACCAGCCACAGGTTCAACATTATTTTCAGAACATATAGTATGTTGTTGATCATAATGTTCTACCTTTGTGTACATGCTTTTATATACTATATTTTCCCACATACTTTACTTAAACCAACCCTCCCAGGTTATGCTTGGATTTAATAAGTTAAGTATAAAAATCTTAGCATTGCTGGAGTAGTCAAGTTCATAGTATTACTATTGACCTCAATAAATTAGCATTACATGTTACAAATGGCAATGTGTAGGTTACTGGCGAAAATTTATCTAAGCGAATGTCTGGATCAACTAGATCCATTCACATAACTCTTAAAATATTAAAATATAAACCCCATGTTCATAGAGCAGGCACGCATGGAAACCCATTACAAATGGCAAGTATACTTGAGTTATAACGGGAGACATATGACACATTAGGCATTAAAGAAGTGGTCCAACATATACAATGAAGAGGTGATGTTCTATGTTTTTATGGTGAACAATTTGATTTCAGAAATGCCATTTCAGTGACAATAAACTAAATGTAACATACATGAGAACATATATACATATACATGCCTATATTACTGTCAAAACTATATTTACTTATATGTTGGATACAAGGTTCACAACGTTCACTGATTTACAGTAAATGTAACATGCATATCTACTACATGACCTCATACAGAGAGCATACACAATACTACAACCATGAACACCAAGGTACACATCAATACATAAATCACAAGCAATTAGCTTAATGTCGGAAAAGGGTTTTAAGTATAGACAGAGTAATACTACTGTTAGAAATTTCTGATATCACTTGAGTTATAACAGGTTATTCATACCTTATTACTAATTACATGCATTAGCAATGAAATACCAATCATTTATGGGAAATGCACAAAGCGCCGAAATAAGTCACACATAGCAATAATTAAGCCCAGACTAACCCGTGAAGTACATACACAACATGTATAGCCATATATGAGAAAACAAGGTATGAAATTTCAAGGTAATAGGGTCCAGACGTGAATGTCAATATGAGTAGCCTCACAAGACAAATAGCATGGGACGATGCTCACAATCTTAACCCAAATATTAGGTCAGGCAAGAACCCAAAACAAAAGACCACAAAACTCATATTATCATACTTAGTTGATATTAAAATTAACTACTTGAACTGAATTTAATCAATCGTGAGTCCCAAACGAAACTCACCTTTACATGATGAATGAAGAAACAGCAAGCTCGGTGGCTTCAAGAAGAGGAAGCAACAACATCCAAAATCTAACCTTGAGCCGACACAGACTGGTTGGGTAAAGCAGGCTTTGGGGCGACGAAGAGAGAAGCAAGGCAAGATCTAAAAAGGCGATGGCTTCAGCGTAGCAGGTTGGGGTGGACGCCTTGATTCCTTTGGTAGCAAGGAAGATGGTGACCCAGTTCAAACGGAAAAGAGGCACGATTAACGAAGGCCGATCAATTGAAGGAGTAGACACTTAAATTTCGAGGAGGACCAGTCGAATTTTTGAGGAGGAACGATTTAGGGCTGAGACCATTAAAATAGCAAGGGGAAAAAGAACGGATTTTTGCTGAAGGAAGTAGGAAGGATACACTGGTTTTTATAGAAGAAAAACCGTGCGAAGCAAGGAAACGTTGGGATCATGGCATTAGATAGTGTGGATGCCAAGTAACCGTGGGAAGCACGACAAGGAGATGCGTATGTTATACGATGAAGATAATAACTTGGGTAGGCGGCATATGAGGAGAGACTTATTTGTTTGTATCCCCAAAAATTTAAATCCTACCGCCATTGGTTGCTATGTTTTTAAATATCTATATTACCATAAATAAACTTCAATCCCGACGAAATTGAATGTGCTGCTATGTCCCGATGTTCTAAATCCAATAAAATTATCTCGATTGTAGTCCGACTCTGTTCGCATACGACGTTATTATAATTTTAAACTATTTGTTGTTTCACTGTCTGTCCACAATATAATCCCATTCAAATTTTAATTCTTGAAATGTTAAATTTTAATTTCTTTATATATGAACACACACGTATCCCAACAAATTTCCGACATAATTTATCAAACACAGACTCCAATTTATTTACCGATAATAACGTATATTTTTAACTTCAACTGTTTGTATTTCTCAATCGATTTTCATGTCTACTCCAAATATCCAACGATAAACATTTGACTCAAAACTAACTATTCTGGATTAAATATCGAATTCAATCCATACAAAGTAATATATTAAATTTTAAATTACAAATTAAATTTTTGATTTATCTCACATTCAAGTTGTCGAAATTTCCGGGCCGTTACATTCTTCCCACCTTTAAAACTTTTCGTCCTCGAAAAGGAGCGATCGTTATAATTATACCAATGTATGCTTCAAATTTTCACATTTGTGTGAAATCTTTCCACAACTATTTTTAAATATCGATATTTAAATTATCGACCTTCTTTGTTTAGTCATCATATCCAATTAACTCGAAAAAATCAAATCCTTTCCAAATTAATTTCTTCTTCAATTTCAATTTTCTGCAAAAGTTGGGTTTATGCATCTCACATTATTTCAAAACAAATCTGTCCATGTTTACTTATTTATCGATACACTGTAATGAGTCTACGCTTTGTAACCATCAACCCGATCTTCTTTTATTCCATCCAATTAATCTTCTCAACACTCCTTGAAGAGTGTAAATAACATTTCCTCTTCAAGTCCCAATTTGTCGACTTGAAAATTTTCAAAACGAACATTTTATTTTTATAATATGAAATTCATTCAGAAAATATTTGTATTACTTCAAAGCTATGCACTTGAAAATAATTTGAAAACCTCTCTTCTTAACTTATTTAGGCAAATTATTGTTTTGAAAATACTAGATAACTCGAAGTTTGACAATTCTATTGTCGTTCTCACAGATGTTAGGCATACGCTGGCCAGGCGCATGACTAAAATCTTCAAGCACTAAATATCCTTGTTTCAACTTCCAGTGAAAAATATTTCAAAATTCTTTCAAAACAGATACGGTAAGTACCAATGTGATATTGATATGTTGATTGTTCATGAATCGCAGATACACAATGGTTTCGTCTGGATCCCCCAGAAAACATCCGTATCCATAGGAAATCACTTCCCTGCGAATTTCGTCATGGACAGATCAACAGATAATATTTTAAGAATCAAAAGACATTCTGATGTCACTGAGCGTTGATTGCTCTGTCTCAGAATCACGGAACAAATCAGGGAATTATGAATATACTTCAAGTCACGGGAACAAAACAAGTCCCAAAGACAAATCAGGTCACGAAGACCAATCAAGTCACGAAGACTAACTGCTGCATCAAACAGGTGGCTCACTATCACTAAAATATCTCAAATACTGTGGACCGCAGGTACACAATGGTTACGCCTGGGTCCCCCAGGAAACATCCATACCCGTAAGCTTTCACAGCTCTGCGGATTACGCCCTTATAATTCGACTGTAGATCGCAGCAGTCACAATGGTTACGCTTGGTTCCCCAAGAAACATCCGTCCGCCGTAGGCTATCTGCAGCCCTGCGAATTTCGCTACACGGTCGAATTCAACGACTCTAGATCGCAGCGATCACAATGGTTACACCTGATTCCCTCAGGAAACATCCGACCGCCGTAGGCTATCTGCAGCCCAGCGAATTACGCTAGCAGTCGTGCTCAATGGCAACTCATGAGTTTTATGTCCGGACAACCTACTTCCACCAGCAGCATATCTCAACCAAGCTCGAAATTCAAGAGAAGGAAGGTACTTTCCTTATCTTTACTTTGAAAAACATACCATACTATATACATATAGTATTTTATTTCATAAACCATACTTATGTCATTTACATAAGATTTTCTTTCCAAATCATATTTCAAACATCTCGTCTTATATAAATTCCGTTATATAAGATTTTATCTAAATCGATTACCTTTCAAATCAATAGTTCTCGACTTCGCTATATTTTTATGCATTTCTCATATAAGTTCTGAAAATTTCTATATCCACTATCTCACATCGAGCATCCTCAAATCTCCATTCAATTTCAGTTTTGTTCTCTTATCCAATTCAGATATCTAATATTTCCTTTAACTCGAATTTATGAATCTATTGGTTATAACCAATTCTTCTTCCAAACCTCTAATTAAAAATTCATCACTTCAGTCACAACTTTATTCTCTCAAAATTCCATATTTTTTCACAATTTTTTTTCTTTTCTTCATGCTTTATCACTCCTTCACGTCCACACCTCGACCATCAATTAGCAAGCGAACAATTCTCTAAGTATCAACCCCGAAGGCCCAGAACTAATATCAGATCAATACTTAGAACGTCATCCATTTGACCAATCTTCAGTCAGCTTTCAACTTTCTAGACCTCATTTTCTTAATTCCTTACCAAATCATTTTACGTGATACTCGAATTCAGTTTACAGATCTACTTCTTTAATGAAAAAATATTGATTATAACAATATCATTATAATTTCTTCTTAGAAATAATTCACTTTCAAGATTTCAAATAACATCATACAAATGAGATTAAACCATTAATAGCAATTTCAAAGAGTTCAAGATTTTTCATACCATTCTATTTAAATAATTATACATAGTCTTTATCTATTCAAAACACGTACATAGGAAATTTAAGATTACACACGATGGTACCACGAAACAGAGTTAACTTAATTAGGATTCACAAACTTCGATATTTGTCTGCTTTTCGATCGATGATCCATATCTTTGCGTAAACTACTTCCACGATATTCATTATTCTGGAGTCTTCACGGAAGGATTAGTGCATTCCTCATCCACATGACCCCACTCCTTGCAGTCCTTACAATAATATGATATGGAGCCATCATTACCTACGTACTTCACAGTTTTCTCCCTAGCGGCGCGTAACACTGCCTGTTGTCCTTGTTGTCTCTCGGAACAGTTTTGAGCTATATGTCCAACTTGTTTACAATGATAGCAAACGATTGGTTCATCGGGCTTCTCAGCGATGGCAGGCTTTTTCTTTTTCATCTTAAGACAACGACTGGGGAAATGTCCCTTCTCTCGACATTTAAAACAGAAAATCTCAGATCGGTAAGTCTTTCCTTCTTTCTTCTTTCCCTTGTATCTGCACGTAGCGGCGTAATGTCCCTTTTTCTGACATCTGTAACAAACGACATTGTCATAGGGGTCAGCGGCCTGTTTTCCCGTAATCCTCGTCTCGTATTCCAATATTAATTCTTCCCTCCTTTTTCGTTCTGCTGCCCTTCGTTCTTGACGTGCAGCTTTTTGTTCTTCAGTTCTTGCCATTCTAATTTATCAAGACTCGTTAGCTTCTTGCGGTTCTTTTGAAAAACATTTCAATTATCATATTCTTTTTAATTCTAGAAAATCTCTTATCACTACTGGAAAACATTTCCATATATTTGCAAATCTCAATAGAAATATACTTTATTCTCAAGGGGGAATATTTCTAAATATTAAATATATGCTGCTATTTCAATTAACTGCTAACACTCATTCATTTTTTTTCCCTCTATTCAACCACTTTGGCTATCGAATCTTATCCGTCTCTTAGTCAACAACGAAGTTAATCAAGTTGGCATACGATTACTTCTACGACCTTAACTGAACAACATTATTAACTTTGAAACAGATAAGTTCGCAACTTCGAAACTTTCCTTCTCATAACTTTCAAATTCAAATTTTACTTTTTAACGAAAATCGTTGATTGTAACAATCATTCATGCCTCGAAATATTTAACTTTAAAATATACTTTATTCATTGAATACATAATTAATTACTTATATATTAAATTTAAAAGGGAAAATAAATAATATTTTCCTGAAACTCGACATAATCGTCACCCATAAATAACTTCTTTTCGAATAATCTATTATTCAATACCACATTCCGAACTTTGGAAAAATCTCACGAATTTATATTCTGAACCTCAGAATAATCTCACCGTCCTGGTCAATTTATTTCTTTCATCCTTCATTTGCAACACACTTGCTTTCAAACATTACTTACTTCCGAATATCATTCCTTTCATGGAACTCTATATTCGTCACATAAAATCAGTTTTGATTCCATTAAATAACGGTTTAAATCTCCTCACATTCTTCATTCATATATCGCTTCATCTCATTTATGATTTACTTCATTTACAATTCTCATTTACAAGCTTATAACTTGTCATCGATTTCATATATTCGATTGTGCATTATTAGTTTGGAACCAAATATAAATTATCTTGCCATATTCTGAATAATCTAAGTTAATAACAAAATTTGACAAAATCGATTTCCAATTATACTCTCCCATTTCATTTATATTCCGATAAAATTTATCGTTTTCATCTTTAAACCGATTTCCAAATTTCCCCTCTTTTTCTCAAATTCTCATTGGAATTCTTATCCCTATAAATTTCAATTCTCTTCGATTTGCTAAAATACACAATCAGCGAGGTCGATTCATCGATTTTTCTTATACTTATCCTCTCTGAATATTTTTCGATGATGGATTCTAATTTCAAATTTAAAAGGACCTTACCGAAGATTAGCTCTCGCAAGCCGGGATTCGAAGACTTCAGAAGACTGGGGATTCCGAACAGAATTTTAACTTTCAAAATACTTTTTCCCGCCGTATTAGTTTCAAAATAATAGTCTAAATTTTTTTTTTCAAAATATATTTTTCTTCAAAAACTAGTTTCAAATTAATTTTATTTTCAAAATTCATATTTCGAAACCTCTTTATTTTTAAAATTCGCTTTTCTATTGTCGATTCTATTTCAAACTCGATAAGCTACGCTTTGAATTAACCTGGCTCTGATACCACTTGTAACGTCCCGCCTTTTTGACCGCTTCAAATTGGTGATTAAACCGACTTAAAACGTCCAAATCGACAGAGCATATTTAGCTTACAGAGTTTAAAAATATAATGAACACAGAAAATACAGAATAAATAAAAACACAGTGTTGAACAGCTAAATAAATCTTTTATATATGCACAGAAAATTTTCTTTGATAAAAGAATATTTTCTATACAGCGGAACTTTAAATAGTTTGAATACAGAAAAATATTTACTGGTTTAAAATCTTCAGAGTGCGCGTCTTTGGAATCCCCAGCTTTGCAAATCTTCGAATCCTTAGCTGAAATTTTTAAATCTGCACTGCTCGGGTCTGACCCGAGCATTTCATGTAAAACACAAAATACTCGAGTCAGGATTAATCATAGTTCAAGTAAATTAACTTCAATATAAACTAAATTTGAAAATTTATCCAACATCACGTATACTATCTATGCTTATCAGTTTTTTTTTCAGGGACAAATGGTCACGTGAATGATCACGGAAGCCTGCATATACACACGTGTACAAGTACACATGTGTACTGCCCCAGCGTTCCGCTACCGTAAATATACCGAAATTTCGAGGGTATGTACGAATATTACAACAGAACAGTGATAGCCAGCATGTTCAAGAGCATCAGTGCATATGAGAAGGGGCATAAAACTCAAATACAAGCACATATCCAAATAACAGGGTGTGGCAAATAGAATCGAGTTACAGAAGCTAAATACTAGTGGGCCATGGCAAAGATACTTAAGTTACAAGGAATTGGGACATGGCAAATACCAACAGCATCTCACATGCTTTTAGGGGAAATACTTGAACAAAACAAACATGGCAGGAAAAGCAATATTCCTGAAATAAAGGGTATAGGTGCAAGGGAAGACGTTTATCCAATGCGCCCAAAATAGTGCATAATAAGCGTATTCACGGTGCCAAAAGCATTTCATACATGACAATGGCCAAATAAATGATCAAGTTTAGTTAATGTCAAATCACAAATGTCAAGTTTAACTCAATGTTACGGGTAAAGTATTTCAGTGAAGCATAAAATGAGAGTGGACCAAATGCTATGGCTAATTACAACTATTTCTTTGATACCTTTAGTTTATAACTAACAATTGGTACTCAGTTCTTTTCTGTAACCCAAGTAAAGGTAAACAGATGTGTGTATATTCCCAGGTCCAAAGAACATTACATACGTGCCTCTTGGGAGCAACTCATGTTTGCATTTTGACAAGATAAGTCCCACATAATGTATATTAATTTCTCCTGAGCTATCATTTAACCATATGTTCAAGTGTCAAATGAATCAGATCAAGGGAAAATGTCAACCGAATACCTATCAACATATGCAGGCCAATGTTTCATATAAACAAGTCAACCCAATATTTCAGAGTTAAACAAAATGTACCATGGTTATACCCATATATCAGGTGAACAAAGAGTAAATTGTTTTTATGATATCTTAAGACATCAATATATGTTTTCTTCTTTCTTGCATGATATTACTTCGTATGTTGCTTATGTTGATGGGAATGTCAGTACGAAATTTTACTACTGGCTATGTATTGAAAAATATCATTCATTTTTTTTTTTTTTTACATTAGTTTCAGTAAGGCCCTAACCAGCCACAGGTTCAACATTATTTTCAGAACATATAGTATGTTGTTGATCATAATGTTCTACCTTTGTGTACATGCTTTTATATACTATATTTTCCCACATACTTTACTTAAACCAACCCTCCCAGGTTATGCTTGGATTTAATAAGTTAAGTATAAAAATCTTAGCATTGCTGGAGTAGTCAAGTTCATAGTATTACTATTGACCTCAATAAATTAGCATTACATGTTACAAATGACAATGTGTAGGTTACTGGCGAAAATTTATCTAAGCGAACGTCTGGATCAACTAGATCCATTCACATAACTCTTAAAATATTAAAATATAAACCCCATGTTCATAGAGCAGGCACGCATGGAAACCCATTACAAATGGCAAGTATACTTGAGTTATAACAAGAGACATATGACACATTAGGCATTAAAGAAGTGGTCCAACATATACAATGAAGAGGTGATGTTCTATGTTTTTATGGTGAACAATTTGATTTCAGAAATGCCATTTCAGTGACAATAAACTAAATGTAACATACATGAGAACATATATACATATACATGCCTATATTACTGTCAAAACTATATTTACTTATATGTTGGATACAAGGTTCACAACGTTCACTTATTTATAGTAAATGTAACATGCATATCTACTACATGACCTCATACAGAGAGCATACACAATACTACAACCATGAACACCAAGGTACACATCAATACATAAATCACAAGCAATTAGCTTAATGTCGGAAAAGGGTTTTAAGTATAGACAGAGTAATACTACTGTTAGAAATTTCTAAAATCACTTGAGTTATAACAGGTTATTCATACCTTATTACTAATTACATGCATTAGCAATGAAATACCAATCATTTATGGGAAATGCACAAAGCGCCGAAATAAGTCACACATAGCAATAATTAAGCCCAGACTGACCCGTGAAGTACATACACAGCATGTATAGCCATATATGAGAAAACAAGGTATGAAATTTCAAGGTAATAGGGTCCAGACGTGAATGTCAATATGAGTAGCCTCACAAGACAAATAGCATGGGACGGTGCTCACAATCTTAACCCAAATATTAGGTCAGGCAAGAACCCAAAACAAAAGACCACAAAACTCATATTATCATACTTAGTTGATATTAAAATTAACTACTTGAACTGAATTTAATCAATCGTGAGTCCCAAACGAAACTCACCTTTACCTGATGAATGAAGAAACAGCAAGCTCGGTGGCTTCAAGAAGAGGAAGCAACAGCATCCAAAATCTAACCTTGAGCCAACACAGACTGGTTGGGTAAAGCAGTCTTTGGGGCGACGAAGAGAGAAGCAAGGCAAGATCTAAAAAGGCGATGGCTTCAGCGTAGCAGGTTGGGGTGGACGCCTTGATTCCTTTGGTGGCAAGGAAGATGGTGACCCAGTTCAAACGGAAAAGAGGCACGATTAACGAAGGCCGATCAATTGAAGGAGTAGACACTTAAATTTCGAGGAGGACCAGTCGAATTTTTGAGGAGGAACGATTTAGGGCTGAGACCATTAAAATAGCAAGGGGAAAAAGAACGGATTTTTGCTGAA
Source organism: Allium sativum (assembly GCA_030737875.1). Taxonomy (NCBI): domain Eukaryota; kingdom Viridiplantae; phylum Streptophyta; class Magnoliopsida; order Asparagales; family Amaryllidaceae; genus Allium; species Allium sativum. Next base: position 540,375,563 of record CM060926.1, read on the forward strand.
GGAAGTAGGAAGGATACGCTGGTTTTTATAGAAGAAAAACCATGTGAAGCAAGGAAACGTTGGGATCACGGCATTAGATAGTGTGGATGCCAAGTAACCGTGGGAAGCACGACAAGGAGATGCGTATGTTATACGATGAAGATAATAACTTGGGTAGGCGGCATATGAGGAGAGACTTATTTGTTTGTATCCCCAAAAATTTAAATCCTACCGCCATTGGTTGCTATGTTTTTAAATATCTATATTACCATAAATAAACTTCAATCCCGACGAAATTGAATGTGCTGCTATGTCCCGATGTTCTAAATCCAATAAAATTATCTCGATTGTAGTCCGACTCTGTTCGCATACGACGTTATTTTAATTTTAAACTATTTGTTGTTTCACTGTCTGTCCACAATATAATCCCATTCAAATTTTAATTCTTGAAATGTTAAATTTTAATTTCTTTATATATGAACACACACGTATCCCAACAAATTTCCGACATAATTTATCAAACACAGACTCCAATTTATTTACCGATAATAACGTATATTTTTAACTTCAACTGTTTGTATTTCTCAATCGATTTTCATGTCTACTCCAAATATCCAACGATAAACATTTGACTCAAAACTAACTATTCTGGATTAAATATCGAATTCAATCCATACAAAGTAATATATTAAATTTTAAATTACAAATTAAATTTTTGATTTATCTCACATTCAAGTTGTCGAAATTTCCGGGCCGTTACAAAATACATACTTGCCCTTTTTCTATCTAGCAGTCACCACTAATTCTAGCTGTGTACCAATAATCATTTTTCTAATGCTGACGCATTCGACGGGAACTTGCTATTACTCTAAGATAATTCTCGCTATCTACTTCATAGCCTCAAAACTTTTCCCGTCTTTCCTAGGCACTAATCATTACCTACTCCATACTTTTTAAAGCACGGTTTGGCTTTTTTCATTTAAATTTTCTTCCAAAAATTTAAAAGTGTCAAAATTTTATTTTCCTCATGAAAACTTACTTTTGCCAAACCATAAAAACGTGTCATCTTAAAAAAAAATGTGAATCATTTGTTTTTCAAATCACAAAAACTGGAGTAGATAAGAACAACTATTCCTCAATCGGGTTTATAACTTGTTCTTACCTATAAGGTTGGTTCCATATCATACTACAAGGTGCAAACATCTACTTTGTTCTTAATTTCTACACTTATTTCGTCCACCCAACAAAATTTTCTCTTTTAAAACAATTTATCAAAAATGATTGTCAAAAGAATAGAGATTTCAAAACTTTATTTATTAAAAATTCTTGTATGAAATATAACAATAAAACTAGCGAGTTATACATGCTCTATAATATGCACCTTTTACCGAGAGAATTTTACTTTAGACAAAGTTTTTGCAAGAAATCACTATTTACAAAATATACCCCATTTTACTTTAAAACTCAATATGTATACTTTACACATTTAAAACTATAACTTTTAAGATTAAAACTTGAAAACACCATAAACCATTTTCCCAAAACTTTTACAATTTCAAGTTCTTAAAAGTTAACAATGGGGTTAGACTCAAAGCAGGTTTCCAATTTTTCTAGGCTTTCCTAAACACTCCCACAAAGTCAATTCTCTCAACTATTTATATTCCTAATCCATTTTTCTCTTTTTAACCTTTTCCAATTTATAAAGTTTTACTGCCAAGCCCACTAATCCGAAGTACTAACATACGGGATCCTCCTTTCTATATTTCAAAATATATTGTACACTTTCCCACCCAAATTTCCTAAGGGTCCCAAATTTCAACATTCATTCCTTTAGTGTACAAAACAGTCATCCTAATTCTTATCATATTATACTCTTTCTATTTAGTGGGTTCCTCTATGGATTTAGGTGTATATATATATAAATACAAATATGTTCACTTGCTATTTATATAGGAATCCTAAACCTAAGCCTCGATACCAGATGTAACAACCCGAATTCCGATAGACCGATTTTTTTTTTTTTTCAAAATTCTAATCTATCGAAACTCTTATTGGTTTGCTCTGGTATCCTGCAGAAAAGACAGAGACATAAAGTATGTTAGAGCTCAGAATATATCTCACAGCGGAATGTATAAAATATAATGTAATCAAAATATAGCCTTAGCGTAGTAATAATATTGTCTATCCAGTATCTGAAACTATCATGTCTCTGTCACAAATCTAACCCGCGAGTATGTGATGAGAAGGGGTCAAAACACAAGTTCTGGTGACTGGATTTAAACTATACACTTTGGATAATCCTACATATACTGTTCAATCACAATTTCTTATTTATTAGGTCACTTGGGTTAATAACACTCAAGGCTTACACACATGTTGTACCCATTTACTTCTTAGTGGATTAACCTAATACAATATGTATGTGGGTACCCTCCCCCAATATTGAGGTACTCCCCATGGTACCCCACTCTCACGGTCTCCACCGTAATTTCATAGAAATAAACGCAGTTCCTCATCCTACGCCGGAGTGATGTACGAATCTCTACATAACATTGTTACATTCCACATATATCTGTCGTTACTATGCTACGTAAGCGTACGGACTGCCACTGTTGTTCGAATCAAATTCCATACCAGAGTAATGCCCTCAAGTCTACGATACACCACCCAGAGCGGATATTAATGTATCTAAACTTTCCTACGTACGTATCGTCAATCGTATTCGATGCCTTAACTACACATAATGTGCATTAGGTTCTGTGCTAGGGGTATAAGAAACACGGAACTCAGTCGGGAGCTTTTGCATATCTATATAGGCCCGTCTTTAAGAGCCTCTAAATACAGATATTCCTAAGGTCTGTTTTTTATGGTGGCTATAGCCCCACCTCATCCCCTCCCTCAACTAGTAAAGACTACAAGAGCTAAGCGACTTGCCCTTAACAAATAATCTAAACATCCAGTTGGCGTCTCCCCTCAACCACCGTACCCCGATAGTGAAAGTTGAATGGTCTATTGGGTTTAGCTCTAGTCTTCTCGCATCCCACGGGCTGCCGATGATGGGTAACCGACGATCTACTATCTTTGTTGGTCTTGACCTCTGCCTCCCCATTGAGGCGACAGCCGAATCACACTAGTGTCACCACGTCATATCATTCTGACTACAAAGATACTTTTGCAGTCAAGGCCCACCCATCTGGTAGTTACGCGCAGACCCAATCTTTGAGAGCACAACCTAAACATCTACCACCACATATAGTCCTACCAAGAGCAACTTACGTACCTCAGGAAGCCAATGTGCTTCCTCTTCCAGTCCTTCGGAGCCGACAGAATAATCAGATGAATGTGTGCTCCCCTCGTGCCTCATGACACCATGATGATCTACCCCGTTGGGTTATTCACCCTCAAACGTGCGGACTGGTCCAAGCACCTCATTTTAATATGTTATTAGACCACATGTCTAAACATTCTTTTATGTGCTTGCCTTACCTCATCGGGTTTTCATTTAACTTGGTTATTGCCATTCACATTGAATTCTTAATCAAGTTACCAAGTTCCTCTCACTTGTTAATTTCAGTCATTTAACTTAACCCATTTACGTTTATAAATAAGCCCACAACATGTTATTATCTAGATTGTGATCCTAGATCTGTAATCCACAATCCCTTTATGCTCTTGTTTGATTTCACAGTTACAATAACATATTATACTTAATGTGTACTTAAGTATATCTCTATTTACATGTTCTCTGTTTAACATGTCACTTATCATTTATGATTAAATATAACTTATTTCATTTCATAAGTTTGCCTCAATCTTTCCTATTTAATCATAATTTCGTCTTACACTGTCACTACAACTTATCGTTGATTACTTATTAACTTAGTTCTCTTAACTAAGGTTCACTAATAAGTCTTCTTTCCATTCGATATAACCTATGTTAAAATTCCCTTTTGTCCGTAGGATAAGCCTTAACATGTTATTCTTATCAGCATATTTGAGATTTCCAAGTTTTCATATTACTTAGTTTATAATTAAGTACAACTTCTTACACAAAATTTCCCCCCGTTTGCTGATTACTTAATTTACAATTAAGTACCATTTTTCTCATTACACAAGCTATATCATTTACTCACTAGTTTATTATAACCTAAGTTATAATATTGACTTATCCCTAGGACAAGTCTACCTATTATATAACGTTCTCATTAATGTAATTTATTTATAATAGGTTACTATCATTCCCTTTCCTTTTACTGTACTTATTATCTTTCATTCACTTTCATTTATTTCCATTAATTGCAATTAATGATGTTTATCAGTCTTGCCATTTACATACATATATATATATATATATATATATATATATATATATATATGTTTATGTACTAGACCTCTCACATTAAGCCTACACTTGTGAATGCTGGATTTGCCAAATGGTTCCGGGCAGACTTCTTCCACAAGTTGACTTAACCTCGTGTCTTAGTACCATTACATGTTTTATTTATACACTTAGACCCCTCACATTAGATTTACCACTTGTGGATGTTGGATATGCCGGGTGGTTCCGGGCAGACTTCTACCACAAGTGTAATCTAACCTCATGTCTAAGCGTTGTTACAGTTTCTTATTTACTGTAAATCTACTATATAATCTAGGCATGTCTATTCTTTCAAATTTCCACTGTAATTTATATTTTATATGTCGTCATATTATGCCTATTTTATGTCATACGTTCTTTCTAACATATAATCAATTCTATTCCACATGTAATCAATTATTCAAATAATTGTTCAAATTTAACAATAACTTGTGATTGACTAATCATGTAATTTTTCTCAATTTCAACCGTTAATGGTCCAGGTACATAAATGTCACAAGTTAACATGTAATTGAAACAGCAGTAATCGCTACGCATATTTTGAAATTTTTTCCAACATATTAATATCTTAGCATATTAATATTCCAACATGTCATGTTCGTCACTTTAATCCTTTTAACATACGTTTAAACATTTCAACATATCATATTTAAACATGTCATAATAACATTTCAAAACTTTTAATTATTCTAGCCAATTCACATTATACAACAACGGAGAATGTTAACGATAAATATCATTATCTAAAATCATATAACTTAAATCCACTCACCTCATTTACTTTCCAAATCCTGGATCTGGTCCAGATCTAGCATTCCATGGTTTTTCCCTAATTTAATTCAGAACCTAACAACCATGGATTCATAACTTCTACTAAAAGAAAAAGGGAAGGAAGAGGAAGAAAATTGAATATACCAGATCTAGAAAATTACCTTAATTCGCATTTGATTCTGAACACCTTTTTATTAACGTTAATTCTCTTCCTCCAGATCTTGACATAGAATTTTTCCTAAACTAATAATCTTAATTTTCTGAAGAGATTTGAGGAGGAAGAAGAAAGGCAGAGTATAGACGTCGTCTCATAAATATGAGATTTAGGCCAGGCTCTGCTAGCCTATTTATAGGTGTTCAGGATCTTATCGTACATGCAGAGCTGGGTAAGAAACGAACCTTGTTAAGAAAATAGTCCAGATTCATTAATGAATCTGGATGGATCTGGGGGTGTCGACCTCACTGGGTCCCACCAGCAATTTTGGCGCATAAATTTCATTCTCGAATTTTTGAATTTCGAATGTTTGAATATTCTGGAATTTATTTAACTGTTATATTCACATGAAATTTTCTTATACATATACAATTCTTATAATGACCATTTTACGCGTACATATATACGCATAAATTATGTTTGGTTTTCAAAATTAAAACGGTGTTGCACCGTTATTTGATTCTTGCCATATTTCATTGATTCCAGCCTTATCTTGAATTTTATCTTTTGTATACATATATTTCTGCACATATATACATATTCTCACATATATATATATATATTCTTTATTTCCTTATATATGTGTTCTTATCCTTACAAATTTTGAATTTGTATGCGTACACATTTTGTATGTTCAGTTAGCCTTCTCTAAAACAAAGATAAAAATTATTTCGCTGCCGCGGTTCGAACCCCCGACCTCTATGCTGCAAATCCAATGCCTTAACCAACTAAGCTATAATGTCTTTTGTTAATAAGTTTGAAAACAATAGTAGTCATTGTTCTCCTTCTTTTACCTTGTTTTCTTATTTTGCTACTATACTTCATTTAAAGGTAATTCTTTCATCTTAAATTAGTTTTCTGCAGTCCATAGGTCTGAATTGACCAGAAAATTGCCACGAACGCAATGACGCTAATCTCGTGGCCAAATTATGGAAGCTCTTCAAATTTTGCTTTTTATTAAATATGTATGTCTGTGCATATATATACATATATGCATTATTTAATTATTTAATTGTTATAAAATGCGGGGTGTTACAATGCATGTTTTATGGTTGCGAAATGGATGTACACAAATTGGTTGTGTAGGATAGGATAACTAGGTGTCAGAATTTCAAGATGAAATTCCTTTTAAGGGGGGAAGAATGTAACAACCCGGAATTTTGACAATAAATTGTTATTTAATTAGAATCTCAAAAATAAGAATTTTTGCAAACGATGAAATTTGACCATGAAACTTTAACCGATGCGTTCATATCGGAATTCTAGTCAACATTGTTTGGAGTCTCGCAAACAGAGTCCGTATGAAAAAGTTACGGGCAAAATACAAAAAAAGGACAAAAATAATTAAATAGAATAATTAATAAATTACTTTCCCTCTTTAACCCACCTTCATTGGGCATCTTGGCCGAAAGGTGGTCGACCGCTCCTCCGGGGGTGTCGACCGTTTCGGGTTTGTAGTGCCCAATGACGACTAGGTTCTTTGAGGCGCAATTTCGTTATATTTTATAATACGAATGGATGTTAATCTAAATAAATCTAATGGTCCTAGGGCATTGCCACTCCAATAAATAAAGGGGTAAGGCCTCGTTCTTTTCCACAAAAATTTGCAGCGACAACGGAGCTCTGCCGATTTCCACCTTCTCTAAACCTAATTTCTAAGATAAAAATATATCTATACAAACAAATCAAATTCAGTTCATATGAAATTGAGACGATTAGCAAATCTAATGGAAAAGAATGCAAATTGATGCTCAAAATCATATTCTCCCCTCTCTCCCTATTTTCTTACATCTCTATAGATCTGGAATTTTTCCCATTTCAGATAAATTATAGAGTTATAAGAATTTGGGGATTTGTAGGCTTAAAGGGTTCAAACTTTAGATTTAGAGGCTATAAGGTGAGAAGGAAATTTAAATATACATTTATAATAACATATTTATGTCGTTTGTAATAGATTCAATTTTTATGCCTATGCCTATCAGATCTGATAGATAAATTATTGTACTTAGATTGACACCCATCAGATCTTGTATAAAAAGTGTTAAAACTTGTGAATTGTACATTGTGGCTATGCATAACATGAATTATAGGATTCTTAAACTTGTATACACATACTCCTACAGTTATATGTTGTGAAATATATTGCAATTTTATTGTAAAATGTGTTATGGACATTGCAAACACTTTAGATCTGGAAATCATTCCCATTAAACACTAATTAGATGTAGTCACATTCCAGATCTCTAGTTTAGTGTTGAATAATGAAATTTTGGTAAATATGTGAAATTGGTAAATTGTGTGATTGCAATATTAAAAGAAATGTGCTTATTTGTATTCAATATTGTTGGGTTTGGCTTAGTTATTGTAAATATGTCGTTTTCCTTCTTTAGTGTAAAAAGACACTATTTTGAAATCACAAGAGATATGACTAAAAGGATTAAAAAGGGAAAAGTGGTGCAAATGGACGTGTATATATATATATATATATTTGTGCGTAATTTGCATCATCTATTCCAAATTATATATATACATATATTTCTTGTGATTTGGAAATATGTCAATTCCACTAATTAGACATTATTTACAATGATTATGGCTAAAAAATTTTTTGTAAGATTTGAACCTTTTGGCAAGATTGATTGCAAAAAGGAATGTTTGGTTATTGATTAAACCAAACCATTTAAGTTATAACAAAAACAATAACTACGTTGACCGCACAAAAACTTAGATATAGATATATACATACTATTCGTCCAAATCAGCGTAACGGTAAAATATACATTGTATGAAATGTTAAATGTTTGGATAAGGTTCAATTATGTAATTATATGTAAATGTAATCCATATTAAATTAATATATTTGTCGTGACCATTCGTGGCAATCATTATAATTAACGACTATAAATGGGACCGCAAATCAATAAATAACAATTGTGATCAATGTGGATTTGGGAAAAATAAATATAACAGGATAATGGGTATAATTCCTAAAATTTATTGGAATAAATGTTGTACACCCAAAATTAGGAAATTTGAATTATAACCGCATTTAGACACAAAGTTAAGCTCAACTTATGGTATAAGTCTGCCCGTAACCGACCAGCAAATCTGGCAACCACAGGTAGTCGGCTTAATGTGAGGGGTATAATGCGTAAATGTACTAAGGTACGAGGTGAAGTTTAACTTGTGGCAGAAGTCTGCTTGAAACCGATCGACAAATCCAGCATCCACAAGTTGTCAACTTAATGCGAGAGGCCTGTTACATAAATATATATATATATATTACAGTCAATCAATAAAATAACAAATAAATAAATAAATAAGAATAGTAATTGTCTATTGGGGTACAACAAATAGATACCTTATGATTGATGAATAGTTTCCTTAGGAAAATATGACCGCTATGGTCATAAGGGGAAATAAAGATAAAAATAAAAGAAAATGGGTGTTAAAAAGGGGATTTATGGTAAATCAAATAAATATTCGAGGGTAAAAGGATACATAACCTTCCTTATTTATATTAACAAATACAACACTTATAATTAAAACAAAGCTGGACTTAGTAGGTTAATAATGTAAAATATTATTTACCAGACGAACCCGTGACGAAGATGAATTGTATACGTGTAATATATCGGTGTAGAGGGACTAAACGGGAATAGCTTAATAACGTTGCCTACTTTATCCCATTAGGGAAGATGCTAAAGGTAAATGGGGTATGAGTCCAATAACCTTCGCGTACAGTCCGCTTCCTGGGTCTTAAGCGGCTAGGGTTGAGGAGTCCATCTGGGAATAAGTCTTTCAGTTTAGGGGTATTAAACGACATGCGTCGTATTGCCTGCCCAAACCTGGAAACTTGAAATGTCAGATATGGATACCTATCCTATGGGAAATAATAAGTGAATAAGGAGGTTATCTAATAAGGTCAGCTAGATAGTACAACGAATGATAAAATACCATCTCTCACCTTATACCGGGCAAGGGTATATGCATGAATGACGGAAGCCTTAACTTGTAGGGCCTGTAGCTAGTGTCCTCTAGTTTATAAAAATATGGAACAAGTCATCGAGAGTTATTAAGTCACCAAGAAGTCCGCCGACCAACGAGTCCTCCTAGGGTCTTAAGTGATCAGGAGAATTCACCCTATCTGTCATTGATGGCGAGGCGGAAAAAAACAAAGGGAATGTGGATGGAAAGGTATTTATGTATGTGAGAACTCCGCGGTTAGGGGTTCAATTCTCGTTCTAATAATCAATTGAATTATAATAAAAAAGGGCTTCCTAAATATATGCGTAAATGTTATATCTAAGTATTATATCCTGGACTACTACTTGGAAAAGTAGTAGGGTCGTGTGTAAACATTTACAAGGTTAGGTTAGAATCACTAACCTTGTTAGGCATACATTTTGGGTTGAACCAAATGGGATACATCTGTGTATTATAATCTGTGTTGTACATTTCTTAGTCACCAGAACTTGTTGTTCTGATCCCCTTCTCAATTCAACCTCCTAGATTTCCTAGAGAAGGTCAGGTTCTCACAGATTGTTTAAGTTTGGCTTTTGGTTCTCATTCTCTCTCATGCTCAGTATTGGCAAAGTGACTTACTTCGAAAAAGTTAGTTACTTAAGTTAATACCAGTTATCATATTCTGTTTCCGCTGTGAGTTTTCTTTTATCATACTCTGATTACGCTCATGCTCATTTATTGCAGGTACCAGATATACATGCTCCATGCTTGGATTGTTCAAGTTTTTATTTTTTGTCGAAATTTAGGCTTAGAAAAGTGTGGGGTGTTACCCACAAACACTTCCAAAGACCAGTATTCCCTAAAATAACCTAAGAGTTGTTATAAGAAGGGTCAGACAATAAGTTCTTGTTCGGTGAAAATGATGTAAAATACTATCTACACTACACCAATGTGTCCTGTTTGGTTCTACCCAAATTACATGTCTAACAAAGTTAATAAGTCTAACCTAACTTGCAAATTTACGCACGATGATTAACTACCATATCCAAGGTAGCACTTCCCAAGAATAGGTTATTGTTATACTAAAAAAACTTTTAGATATATATAAAGCCTTTAAATCCCCTACAAATCAACAACTGGGAAGCAGACTTTTACTAAACCAAAAGAGATAGGTTTGTAGCCACTTATAACCTCATTCAAAATATAATAATATATGTGGCGAATTCCTATAATCACTTAAGGCCTAAGGTGGATCCACCGATCACTTAGTACCTTTCTAGGTGGTTTAATGACACGCTATTCTAAATTAGAGAACACTAGCTACTAGTCTAATAACCACTAATTTAAGGCTTCCATCATTCGTGTATATCCCAATCCCGAATAAGACAAGAGATAGTATGCAGTCACTTATTACCTATAGGATAGCTAGACGACTCCTCATCATTTAAGACATTCTCCCAATGGACCCCTATGCTACTATTAGCTGACCTTATTAGATAATCCTAAGCATATAATACTTCTCGTGGGATAGATAGACCTATATTACCTTCGTAGAAGCCATTAAATATCATATCCCAGGGAATACTCTAACCCAATCATTTACTACCTAAAGAAAGCAGATTCTCCAAAGATTATTGATCTCGTACTCAATTAGCCATTTAATACTTCTTATTAGAAAAAGGAGAGTAATATAAACATTTAATACCTGACAAAGGCGGACCCTACGACCCTGCCGTTAGTTTTTAAGAAAAGGGTGAATCCAATCATTTAATAGCCTAATAGGCGGGTCCCAACTACTTAAGACCTTAACTCCGAAATACGCTACTACTTAAGTTGTCCTTTGGTTTCTTCTTTCAGAAGGAAGATGGGCCCTACAGCCATTTAAGGCCTCAACACTTGAAGTAAACCTCTTGGAACATTTCACACTACAATAATAATTGTTGTCACGGATTTTTATGGTTAATGATATCTCACATCAGTTGTACATATATCTGACTGCTCGTAAGTCTAGACTTTTGTCGGATAACTCAATTGACCTTGCATCATTAACCTACTAAGCCCAAATCTTATATTAATTAAAAATACTATTCCAAGGATTAAACTAGAGATAAGAAAGGGTCTTTTAAGAATGTTATGGGTTTCCAGAGGATTTATTGGACTTAGTATTTATTATGGTAATTTCTACTCAAATCCCCATTATTTTTATTTATCGTATGCCATTAATGACCACAATGGTCATTTTTCTTAAGGCAATAGGCATTCAAATGATTACCATTTATGTCAGTCCCTTTTTATTTAATTATTCAAATATTTTGTAACTCTCATTTACTACATCGATTATTTTCTATTATCATAGTTATATATATATTCATCATATTAGTTACCCCTGGTTTAGAGTTATAATATTTAATTCTTATTTATTACATTAATTGTAACCTTGTTCAAATTCTAACATTTATTTTCCATCAAAACCAACTGTTATAATTGTAAATTATCCAATTATTATAGGCAACGTTAATATACCCATAAGTAATGGAGAACATTTCAAATTCAAACCTACATTTAACGTTTACTTAATATTAATAATGAGTAGCGTTTATTTCATATTTGGACGGATATAGTATCAATGTATATATTTTAGCGTACTTATTAGGTATATATTTATTTGTAGATTTCTGTAGTCATTATTTTACAAATTTCTTTAATTTTTATTAATTTACATTCTAATCTAGAATACTAACTAGAATAATCTTTCTATGTTTTGACTTGGCAAGATTTAAAATTCTATTAAAAGGTACTTTGCTATAACTTTGGTAAATTTGCCAAACCTTTGAAAAGAGAAAATATAGATATATTTGAAAGTATAAGGAATAGGTAATATTTTATACGCTCAAACATGTGATTCACATGTCTCTTTCTTTTTTATATTTTGTGTATTCCTTATAACTTCAAACATGGTGTTCATGTGTAAGAAGGACAAAAGGACTATTTTACAAAAATCAAACAAAACCTTAAACAACCTAAAACACAGATAAATTTGAAACTAAAAATTCAATTTACATAAATCTTACAATTATACTAATTTTCACAAATCTGGAAAAAAACAACAACACAAATCTCAATAATATTAAGGAACCGTTTTCTAGATTTAAATGTAAACGTTTACAAAAAGGTACTGAAAGAACTACAGGCAAGATTTTTAAGTATTTTTCAAGAAATCCTACAATATTCAATTATCAGATTTTGACATATGCATTTAAATTACACCAACAAAACGAAATCTGAAATTATAAACAACATTTAGATTTCACACTCACCTGAAGGTTTTTGCCAATTCTAAGATCTGGAATTCCACCTTTACACTAGTGCGAATAGAAGTATGAAGCAATAAATTTTGCATCTAAATCCTAACATCCAACATGTCAATGAATCTAAGATCGCTTCTTATTTATATCTCCTATGCCCAAAAAAGAAATTTTAATGAATAATTTAACGTTTTCGTCACTTTGAAATTTTCCAATTCTTATTCTATAGTTATATTTTACCTCGCTTGCCTCAAAATTTCCACATGTAAAGTACATAAGGATGCTTAGAACAAACTCTAAAATGTAAATGAGTTAAATAATAACTCGTGTGCATCGTCAACAGGGGATAAAAACAACGGTTTCGAAGCAAAAATAGTTTTCTCTTGTTACCGTTAAAGTTTGAACATATCGCCGATCTTATTACATTGCTAAAATCGCAAAAAAAAAATCTAATCACCTTCTCTGCACTTCCATGTGATCCTAAAAATTTCATATTCTGAAAAAATAAAATTTTACTTCTTGAAATTTCATGTTCACTTTGGGAAAAACAGCTTAAACGCGTATTCATTTTTAGTTGTAAAAACTTAATTTATAATTTAAAACTCAATTTTTTTCTCTTCTTTATAATGGCTTAAGAATAAGGTTTCCAAAAATATTTTTTTAGAGAACTAAATGATTCAGATCACGCTTCACCGTAAACATAAATCAGTTACACGAAAAATGCGCAAACCGAACCTGACAAATCCTACCCAAAATTTAGAAATTTCGAAGAATACCAATACCCAAATATTAAATTTTAGCTTTTAAGAAACAATCAAAAATAATTTCTTGTGACACAACAATGCATAACTTGTCCTTCCCTAAAATTTACAACTCAAGATTCGAAATTTTCCCGCTTCAAAGTTGCCATTGGTTAGATTTAAATTGTGAGATTTCGCTTTCGATTGAAATCGTAAACAAGTGCGAATGACATACACAATATTTACAAAAGACAAAATTCTCATAACATCATCGTGCGATTTAACAGAGATACTAACAATACAAACATACAAGCACTGTAAACAAAGAAATAAATGCTAGAAAAGGAAAGATACAAAAAATACTAAAAGATAATGCCTATAGGATGCCAGAAGACCGAGCTCCGCGATTGGTACTAACTCTACTGCCTCATCCTCGCCATTAACACAGTAAGGAGGAAATGCAACCTATCTCGTGTGCATGTCAATGTTGCTCACTGCGAACCACACGAAGTTCTGCCTGGACCTTGTGAGGAGCGACAATCTCGGTGCTCTCATGGCCTACTGTGCTTGGTTGTCGTTGAGGCTGAACTTGAGCAGGAGGTATTAGAGTTGGAGTTGTAGGCAATGGAATAACCATTCCTTTAAGGGTGACAAGATTGATGGGAGCTGTAGTCTTCTTATTCACAGTCTCCCCATAAAGATTCATTTAAAAGCAATGGAAGGCACGGGTGAGGAGATGGCTATAGAGAAAATAAGTTATCGGATTGTAGGCAGGTGGCTCAACAAAATGGATCATCTATGCTTGGGCCCATGGGACTATGTCGTCCAAGATAGCATAAGTGGCCTTTCACACTGGAAGATAAATCTAATCGAGACTTTCCATATTGGGAATGATGTTATGTTGAATGGTCTGTACAACAAGATGTGACTACTCCCAGACAATCCATACGCTGACATTAATAAGAAAGATGCGGTCAAGTATCTGAAGGTTTCCCATCTCTATGGTATCTAATCTTCTCCGTGGGTATACTCGAAATCTCAGCATGACCATGGTCAATGAAATCATTTAGAGTTCTCTTTAACTTTATCCTAATCAAGCTATCACCCTCATCGAAATCAACAACCATCTAGGCATTTACATGATGATACAGCGAGGATAACACTCGTGCTCAAAATTCTTATAGCATAGGATCGGTGCTAGGTCTATACCTACAAAATCTCCTCAAGCTGAAGAGAAGAGAAATCCAAAATTTTCACTAGATGCCCTTGGTGAAACTCTTAGCTTGTCATTCCCATATAAACGGATATCTTCAGTTCATCGCGGTTTAACCACGCAGCTTTTAAGGTGTGAGTCCGAGTGATGTGTGGTGACATTCAAGGCATGAGGAGGAGCCATGAAAATTTACAAAATTAGTTAAAAAAGGGTGTAAATTTGGAGTAGTAGAGGTTCTAGATCAACTGGGTGGATGAAGTTGGCGATGGTTAAAGGAGAAACAGAGGAAGGAGGCTTCGGTCTGGAGTTAAAGAGGAATGGGAAATGGGTTCGAAGCTGAAAAGAACATAATCAAAAAACCAAAGGGACTCAGGTTTCGATGTGAGTATATCTCGCATCCTAGGCTTGGGTCGCGCTCAAAACGAAGGGCAGTCGACCGGTTGCCAAGAAGCTAGTCAGCTCTGGTTTGGACGCGGACTGAACCTAGACTTCTAAGGACCGGTATGAAATATAAACATAAAAATTGAATTGTGCCACCTAGACCTGTCAAATGGATTGGGTTGGGTCATGAATGGCCTAGGTCTGGTTTGACCCAACCCATTTATGACCCATTCTTTTTGACCTAACTATGAATGCGTATGGGAAGATTGAAACTTCTGAGTATGCATGTGATAATAATGGGGGATGCGGGTGGCGATGCCAATGGCGGAGAGGAGCACACTGGAGGAAACAAATCACAACCCACCCTGATTCCCTCTCCAACTGGGGGAATAAAGCCGAGAGAGATTGCCGAATGAAGTTCTCCGTTTACGACATCCACGATAATCGCATCATTAAAAGTTGTGGACAAATTCAGGGGTCTGGACAAGGTCCCAATTGAGACATCATCCTTCGGATTAAGCGAAGCAGACGTCAAGTGTTTATTACCGAGCGCTAGGGAAATCACCTCTTTGAGCAAGGAGAAAATGGGTTCGTGGGAGGAACACATAGGATGCACACACTCATAAGCGTTGAACATCACAACACCTGATTCATGTGCGCTAGATGTTCCATCCCGATACGAAGTTGGTTTCTTGCAGGTACCATGGTTAGCGAGAGTGACAAAGATCGTGCCTAGGGAGATTCTCGACGACAGCGGAAAAGTACCATGACCGAGTTCTATGCGAGTACTGGACTGCGCAAAAGAAAGAGGCATCACGACTCAGAAAGCAGTAGATATCATCGAGAACCATCTCTGAGCCTAGATCCCTCGTGAGCAGGTGCAAAACCATCGGATGCAAGGAGAGGAGAAGGGTAGCGGCCATCGAGGCAGCAGACTACGATTTCTCCTGCTTATGTACCAAGCACCATGCCGGTGCCAACGACCATTGACAGAAGAGGAGCCGGTGATGTGGGGCAAGGAAGTGGTAGAATAGACGTGAGGGCCCGGGGCCCGACACTGCCCGATATGTCAAAGATTACTCAACTAGAGCCCAAGGAGAGAAAGAAGATATTGAGACAGTTATTTCCCCATTTCTACTTCAATGAGTTGGTTTGGTTACCAGACCTTAGCCCAATTCCTCATCGTGATGACGAAGACCTGTGGAAGAAAATGTATGTCGCTTACTATCAGTATCACGAGATGCACAGATATGCCAACCACCTGTCGGAGCTGATAAAGAAAAACATCGAGATCAGTTTCACTAACAAGGAGAAGGAGATATGTAAGATTCTATTTTGAGTTGCACTTGTTTCTGTGTATTCGAGCAACACATTTATATGTGAACCCTCTGTTACTGAAAAAGGTGTGATGAAGCTGGGGATGGAAAAGACAAAAGTGGCAATGGAAGTGACCAGTAAACAATATAAGGATGTGTCAGCCTCTTCATCAACTAGGGACATCGGTCTAGAAAAGGAGAAGAAGGCCCTAGAAGAGGAGATAGCCAAGCTACAGGAAGAGAATGTGACGGTGCAGCAGTTGAGGGTGAAGAAGCACGCATTGCCGAGGAGAATGAGAGGCGCCGGAAGGAGAACGAAGAAGCTCAGCGCCACACAAAGGAGAATGAAGAGTTCAGGAAGATGTTAGACATGAGGAATACTGAGTAATAGCAGGCTGTGAAAGATAAAGAGGCGGCGGAAGCTTCAAGTAAGGAGGTGCTCAATCAGGTAGAAAGCATCAGAGCTAATCCCCAAATTGAAGCAGCGGAGCTGAAACAACAATCTAGAGAGTCCCAACCAGAGGCAAGGACGGATATGGAGGAGTCAATTTAGGGCTTCCATCTAAAGATCCTTAAACACCTCAGGTTCTCATGGATCAACAACTATCCTTGGAACCTGGCTGTGGCTTGAGAGAAATTGGATGAGGACGAGGCCGCGACACGAAAGATAGGGAGTGTGGACGAGGCCAAGCTGATGTACCTGTACATGATTGAGGAGGAACATCGGGTGTTGGCGGAAGGGAGGGAAATTCTTGAGGAGGAAGCCGCGGTAGAGAAAGAGGAAAGATGTGTTGTTGAGAAAGGAAAGACTGTCATGACCGAGAGTATCGTTGTAGCTCATGAGGCCTTTCCTGGACAACAGCAAGCCGTTCCGACTACTTCCATTGGTGGCTCTTCTTCAATAGTCCCAAATGCACCTTCTCCAACCACAGAAGGATCGACATCAGGTGGTGCCACATAGTAAGTGACCGAAGGTAAACCTATGAGAACCGAACAATAAAGGCACAGAATGAGAGTGACCGATCTATAACTCCATGTGCAGGTATAGTAGGAGGCGGGGAGATGGTCGGGACAAAAGCAATGATGACCACTGCAGCCAAGACAAAAGTGGATGCCTACAAGAGGAAGATGGAGGAGGACCATGGGTTGCTCGCATGCTTTGATATGGAGACAAGAGGGTATGGAATGTATGACTTAGACAAAGTGCTCTCAGAAGGAAAGGACCCTACGGGGGAGACGCTTAAGTTACTGGAGAGATGGAAGCAGTTGAAAAATCCATGCACGACCTGGTCAGGGAACAGAAAGATCAACTGCTTGTGAAGTCCAAGGAACTTAAGGCGAGGGAAAAGGCGGATGATGAGGCCAGGACCAAATCCCTAGACGAAGTAGGACAAAAGTTGAGGCGTAGTCCCAGGCCAAAGTACAGGATGAGATCCGAAAGAAGGCGGAGCTTTAAGCTTCGTAGAAGCGGGCTAAGGTCGAATTAAAGAAAATGTAAGTTTTGGATGTCGTTAAGCTGAAGGCGGGGTATACGGCGCCGAGGAGTGCCAATAGAGAATCTAGGAAGGCGAGAAAAGAGATAGTGCAGCCTAAGGCCACATGGGCCCTTATCGAGGTGTTCCCTACTCCACTGAAGGCAGTCCTCCCCGGGGAGGACGTTACAGACATCACCAAAATGTCTAGCGACGAGGAAGGTGTGGGCGAAGGTGGAGGGACGACCCTTCCAGCGACTCTGGGAGGAGCGTACGAGTTCAGGCCTCGCTCTTCAATGACTCTGCCTATAAAGCGAAAGTCTTGAAGCGAGGAGTCGAAGAGAAAGAAGACAAAGAAGGATGACATGGAAGAAGGAAGATATTTCCAACTACTTTTGTAGATAAGCTATTTTTGGGTAGGCCGATGAAATGTGCGAGTACGGCCCTCGCGATTTTGGAGGCATGATGTTGCTATGGTGAACATCATGCCACTTATGAAAACTTGTAAATGTTTGGCACGTGAATACAAATTTCATTTCTTTCTTCACGAATTGCTATAAGTGTACAAGTATTTTGTACATTTTCCATCATTGTACTTATCTAAATTAACTTGGCGTTTCACTTAGACTTGAGCTTGTTGGAGTAACATTGAGACTTTGGGAACTCAAGGATAGGCCGAGGGAACAAGAGAATTTATGGTGGATGCATAGGGAAACGAATACATGGGTTCGTATCTTAGGGACTTAGCCAAGTTCTCCTATTCCTCTGGGAGTTGATGATTGTATTTTTTTCCTCCATCCTTGAGTTTGGGTCACTACGCTGGGTCGCATAGGTGCTGGTGAAAGGTTATTAACTTCTGGGACCTAAGTCCTTAAGCTGGGGTTACCTTCACCGCGAAGAGGATGTGTTTCTCAACTCTTAACGGGCTTGGTAAGTTCGGGTCATCACATGACGTCGCATGATTGGATTATAATTGAAGTCGAAGGTAACGTAGCTGATTGGTGTAACGTTCGAGAAGCGAACCTCTGTGAACTGATTGCCCAGATATGCCCATAAGATGTGGATATATGGTTGGGCTTTCATTTTTGGGGTTCGATTCTTAGTCCAATCACGTCGTAACCGTGATTCGATCCAGGTATCTCGTTGGTCATCAGCGATGACTATAGTTTTAGCTATAAGGCTAAAAGGTTGTCCTTGCATTCTAGGATGCTTAGATGTGACAAAACTTTGCATCAAGTGGCACTGCGGACAACTCCTATGGTGCTAGGACTTCGGTTTGGGTCATCTGCTTTGTGCGGTGGGTTTGCTCCAGACAGGTCGCTCTACGGTGGTGAGGATGCAGGAACTGGTGGAGGACCGGTTCCCCCGAGCCTATCCCCAATTAGGCCTCCGTTAGTGCTTCACAACGTGCCCCTAGTTAACCCGAAGAGGGGGTTTCGGAGCTCAAAGGGAGGAGAAAGACCGTGATACAATGGAAAGAAGGTGCCTCTTGGGGAGGAGGGTTCACCTTCCATTCCCGTGTTGTCCCCGATGAGGGAGACAAAGAAGGGAATAGGCGATGAGCCGGTATCCTCGGTGGCGACCTCAGGGAATGCTGCATTGTAGAATTGTGGGACTGGTGGAGGATTGGTGCCCCGGACCCTCTTCCAAACGTGCATCCAGTAGTACTTTCCGGCGTACCCCAACTAACTGGAGGGTGGCTGGAGCATCAGGTGGAGGAGAAGGGCTATGGCATAGTGAAGAGGAGGCGTTCTTTAGAGAAGGGGGCTTGCTTTCCATCCTCGTTTCACTCCGATGAGGAAGGCAAGGGAGGGGATGAGTTGCAAACCAGTATCTCTAATGACGACCTCAGAGTCCATTGTGCTATATGAGTTGTGGTCCCAGGTGCTCGAGTATCATGACTCGGTGTTGCACTCAAGGTTGAGTTAGTCGAAATTCTACTCTCGAGAGACTCAAGCCAAGCAGAGTTTAAGTGGGTGAACTTCTCTCTCGATTATCTTGAGGCATGCGAAGCTTGGGTGGAATGGTGCCAATAAATCGACCCTAGAGTACGCATGTGCATAGGTTGGTCATATAAATTTATTGGTCTTTAGGGTCATCGTGTCAACGGATCGCCGCCAAAGTACGCCTAAGCGTAGACAGGCTGGGTTAAATCCATTGGACTTGGTGTGTTTACCGTAGCGGTGCTCCGACAATTCATGGACGAGTCTTGAAAGATGAAGCTAATGTCCGTAAACTTCGTAAGAGTTACAACTGGGTTAACTGCAAATCGATCAAAAGACATCAGGAAGAGTTACCATACTTGAGATTACATGACAACTAAATTAATATAAAAAGGCGACCCAAACAAGACGAGTCATGAGGCGCGACCACTCATTGTTGATGCAGTCTTAATGAGTCGGGGAAATGACCTTCAGGGATTTAGTTATCGGTCGAGGTACTGGTTAGTTGGAATCTTTGATGATCATTGAGTGGCACGGAGAGTCCATATGGTGGACTCTGTCGGTATTGCTCGAGGTGGTTCTTGCAGATGAGTTTCTCGATGTTGTCCTACTAGTGGCAATAGTTGTTTGTGTGGTGTCCGTGGACGCCGTGGAACCAACAGTATTCTGTAGGGTCCCTAGGTGCGGTCGTCGAATCGTTAGGCCTTGGACTTTCCTAGGGCAGGACATCGTAAGTCGCGAGATAGATGTTCTCGGAGGTTTCATTGAGAAGAGTATAGTTGCGAAAAGACGGATGTCGAAGACCCTTCCTCTTATTGTTGCAACTGACTCTGACGTTGTCAGTTTGAGCGGGATTGCGCAGAACGATGAGGTTGGAGTCGTTGGATCCCTGGGCTTCGTCTTAAGGGAAGTTGTTGAGGTGAGAAGCTCGATTCTTATGTGCTAGCTCTTGGCGTAGGAAATAGTTGGCTTTCTCGTAGAAGATCTCCAGAGTCTTAGGCTGTGTGTAGTTGACCTATGCTTCGAATTCAGAATCGGGGAATATTCCCTCGAAAAGTTGGTCCAGGATAACCCGAGGGCTTAAGTCTCCGACACCTTCCGAGGTATTGCCGAACCTCTCAAGATAGCTTGTTAGAGTTTCGTCGGGGCCATGACGGATGTTCGTGTCGAACTGATTAATTAAAACTTTGGATAACTGGGAAAAGGTTGATATGGTTCTTGGCGGAAGTCGAGTGAACCACATGAGGTGTACACCTTCAAGAAAGACAAGGAAACACTTACACTTTATGACGTCTGAGGCGTGAACGGATTCCATACGAGATTTGTAGCGGTGTATGAATTCCCGAGGGTTTGAATCCCCTGAATAAGATTTTACTTGTGGCACATAGAAATGCGGGGGCCATTCGGCGTTGAGCATGTCTTGAGTGAACGGGTTACGTCTCGCACTGGTTTCCCAATCGTCGATGATGTGACCATGAGATTCTTTCAAGATGCTGCGAAGTAAGTTTACGAGAATGAGAGTTCGAATCTCTGCCAAGTTGCGGTGATCGTGACCCAACTCAAGAGTGGGCAACCTCAGGCATCTTCTAGGCTGAACGTCGTCTTGGTCTAAAGAATCCTCGGCCCTGGTTGTCCGACTATCCTATGGTCGGTGATCGGGAGCTTAGGCCCGATCAACCACACAATGAGTAGGCAGAAAGTTTAGAATTAAAGTGGGTCGGCCTTGCACGATAATGGGTTGAGCATTGACCTGATGACCGGAGTTAGGCCCAAGCTTGAAGCGGTTGAAGGGGAATGTATCCTGAACAGAAACATGAATAGATCCCGGTGAGTGGTAGTTTGATGGAGGTTGGATGCCCAAGTCTGCCTGAAGGCGGAGAATGTCTTGTTGAGTATATGGTTGAAGCCGTTGTGTTAATCCGATGTTCTGGTGGATTTTGTCGACAAGGCATCGTTGAATCTCACCCAAGTTTCTTGACGTTTCATCAAATTGGGCTCGATCGAAGAATGTATCGAGGATGGGAGCATTAAGGGTGTTTAAGTTGGTCGGAGCTCCAGTGTGTTGAGGGCCTCAAGGTCGAGAAGGAAATTCAGAATCAAGATCGACATTGGAAGATCCAACCATGGGGTTCTTTCCTTTGTTTACCATTGTCGGTAAGTCTAAGAAAACTTAAGTAGCGTCCCAACTCTTGGTGACTAAGTAGAAGGACAGGCGAGCTCTCGATTCCTTGATGGAAGTAACGGAAAGTCGACCATAGGTGCGCGCATATATCTTCCCTTCCTGGTGCACCAAAGCGTTGACGACGAAAATGGTCGTCAACGCCCCGTAATTTCCACATGAGTGAAAATAAACGTCGAGCAGTGGAAAATGAGTAAGTAATAGTGTAGTTTGCAGGGGAAAAGTGCAAGTCCAGCAGTGGAAAATAAACGCTCATAATCACACGGAGTTTATAGTGGTTCGGTCCGACGGGGCCTACGTCCACTTTAAATGATTTTGCTCTTTTATTATATTGTTGGTAAAAGTTACAACATTTCGTTGGAACATCTCCGAGTACACATGGTTTTCAATGCTTTTGATGTAATGGAAATGTTGACGCTTTTATGTGGCGAGCATGACCATGGTGGCACGTAGATCCAAAGTTGGTTTTCTTATCTTCTTCCCAGGTGCCGAAATAGCCAAAAGATGGTATAATGTCCAAAAGTGTAGTCAGATGTTCAAGAATATGCTCATGTATCTTCTCCTTCTTTGGATGGAGAAAGATGTTCAGGTGGCTTTGGGAAGACTATCTTCTTCTTAGGCAGCCATTAGAGCTTGGACGAGAGCTTCAGCCAACTCCTTTCACGTTGGAAATGAGGGGGTATTTATAGGAGTGAGTTGGCAGTGAAGTAGGTGGAAGGAGTAGGAATTTGTATCAGACAGGCATGCTCCCAGAGAATTTTGTATACCCTGGGGATGCGAAATTCGCATCCCGGTGGGAAGTGAATTCATATCCACTTAGAGGATATGAATTTGCATCCTGCGTGGGGATGCGAGATCGCACCTGGTGGATGCAAGGGGATGCGATATCGCATCCCACGAAGGGATACAAATTCGTATCCTGCGAGAGGTACGAATTTGTATCCTGTGAGGGATGCGAGTTCGCGTTATATGAGGAGGTTCGATGTTGTGTTGGTCCTTGGGGAGCTGCGTTGCTGGACGATGAGGCCAGAGGTCTCTCCCGGGACATGGGTCCCACATGTGTGGTTTGGTCGAGGCGGGTCGAATATCATTGATCCCGTCCGGAATTGGGCTTTGGACGTCTTAGCCACGCTTCTAGGTTGTCGAACCACGCGATGAGTCGAGTCTGGTGGCCTTTAATTCTTTTTGGGAACCGGTCCAAAAAGTCGGTTAACACTAACATAGTCATTAGAAACTCAAGTACAAGTTTTTGTATCTACAATAGTTATATACAATTACATGTGAATATACAACGATCTTATTTCAGAAAAGTACCTAGAAGAGTATTACATTGCGAAACATGTGAAAGAGTTCACAACATGAGAATATTGAAATGATAACATTTAGAAATAATATAAAAGATGGTATTACTGCCACATGGTTGCGCTGGTTGATTGTATTATCTAACATGTATTTGCTAGTATTGCACATTCATATATTTCAATTTATGTATTATCTAATATGTATTCGCCTTATATACATGGTTTAAACATTGCATTTGAATATTGTTCTTTAGTTACGTGCAAGCTTGATTTTAAGGCTAGGCCGACTTGGCTGCCGAATAGGGCAACCCCCTTAAGGGGGCAATAGCATTGAAGGAGTTGGAGGTGCTGGTGATCAATTGGTTTAATGTTTTAAAAATGTCACTATAGATGTATTTGTAGCGTAGCTGGTTACTGTTAAGATATATCATATCTTAAGTCTGTGGTTTGATTCCTTGTGCTGCTAGCAGAAGTGTTTTTCTTTTTTGTGATTGCCTACTGCTGTTGTGAGTATTTTATATATTTACTTCCGTGATTGCCTAGGACAACCCAATACCTGAAGCCTGGTTATTGCATTTTTATCATTGGAAAAGAGACTCCCTGAGGTGGAAAGTGTATCAAAATCTATAAGTAGACTTAAAGGATATAAGTTATAAGAACAGTTACGTACACCATAACAATCCAAAATAGAGAGACTGCCAAACCGGACTAAACCAATTCAATTCTCTTGTATTCATGAAAAAAAGGCTAAGTAAGCCGTCGTCTCACATAACCATGACGCCGTCAAAATGCCCTTCTTCGTTGATGCAGTTCATATACACCTTCCTTCCACGTAAAACTGATCTTCCTTACTTTATAGAATACGTCCGCCCAAAGGCATTGAACGCAATACTATTTTTGGCAATATACGTGACCCCGCCTCGGTCTGGAAAGGAGAAGGCGTTGAAAGAATTGATATATGCTTACGCATGTCATGATGAACTACAACAGCCTAAATAGTGTCAAAAAATGGTTTCCCATGTTTTCACGGCGCAGTCTAAATCCACTTGTTTCCAACACATCGTTATACATACTCTCACCTTTAAAACATTACCGAGGGATGCACTGTTCTGTTCAGAACTGGACATTTTTACCATATTATTACTTGTGATACATTATTACGAATCGCTTTCAATTAAAATAGTACCAAAAAAAACAGATAACCGACTTGTTTGGTACAGTTTGTCGAGTCGTATGAAATTATGTGGTATGGTGGTGATAATTAACCATTAAACATGATAACTAGCATAGCCACAAATATGATTAATATGTTTTCAAATTTTACAACTATCCACAAATATATCATTATCTAATTTTAACAAAAATAGTGTTTGTGATGGTAGCAAAACCCGGGTAATGGAGCTTTAGAATCTCTTTTTCCTATCACTTCTATACGTGCCGGCGCAAAGGGAAGTGCGTGCACGCGTGGTGCGCCTTTCGGTTATCTGTAGCATGCAAATTTTTGAACTACCACTTTACGAACACCTTTTTTGACTACTGACTGCTTTTCATCAGCACGATAATTTGCACGTTTTATTTTCTTCCATGCATTTTTTGACTTTGCAGGTACTACAGTACTGTTAAAGCGCCATGACCGGATTTGTAATTCCCAGTTAACATAAAAATATTGATAAAAAAAATCGTTAGTAATGGTCTTATATTATGAACCAGATTTGAAAGGTCGGTTTGACAATGACCTGAACAAAATAAAAAACAAACTGATTACAGGCAATAATGAAAAAAATAAAATGATTAAAGGTATCTTCCTAAATATAGCAGCACGATTTTAAAATTATTATTAAACGATTCTGCTAAATTTAATTGGAAATAAAATTTAAATGTTATGCTTCAGCATCATACTTAAACATAAAAATTTAAGGTTGCGTTTGGTTTGTGTTTTCAATTTTCAGTTTTGTGTTTTTTTTAGTCATTTTCAATTTTTCATTTTGACAATTTTCAATATTTTAGAAAATGCGTTTGGTATGGAGTATTTTGAAAACACATTTTCAAAAATGAAAACTGGAAAATGCATTTGGTTTGAATTATGTTTCTCATGTTTTGAAGTTTTGAATTTTCCATTTTGTAATCCAAACAACATTTACATTTAAATCATAATACATAATATACATGACTCATTATCCATATTCAATTGAACACACAAAAATAAAAGAGCCAAATGAAAAATATTACCATTATATCAAATTACTAATTAACAATTAGTACATGACGAGGGAAAATACAGTAAGTCATAAACATAATAGTTAAGAATTAAAGAGAGCACAATATTTTAAATAGTTACATGAGACAAGATTGCATAAGGAATATAATTACAACAAAAAAGTTCATGACAAGATTTTTAGATATGTAACAAAAGAGATACACCAAATACATAGAAAATAAAAAAACAACTCATGCATCGTCCATAATAATATATAGATATGTCCACATCTACATAAAATATCACAAAAGTAAAACATAAAATTTGTTAATGAAATATGGTATAATAAATTTGAATTAGAACTAAAAACAAAATTTTACCTGAACTACAAATGGTGAGTGGATACATACTCGTTCCACAATTGGGTAGCAATTTGATCTCTTACTTGCCCCCATTTGAGTCGTTTGGCTAACATTAAATTGCACAACTTCTTTTTCTTGACCAAGCTCCCCAATGGGTTGAAATATCATATTCTCAGATGAATATTCAGTAAATAGAGCATCCAATGTGTGTTCCTCCCGAATGAAGTTGTGTATTGTGCAACATGCAATTGGAATTAGTCTTTGCTTATCATGCTATGTAAATAGTTTAATAAAAATAAACTATCATTTATCATGTTGTAGAAACAACCACTAATCATGCTATCACATTGGTTATGCATACTTAGCAATATAACATATGTATAACAGGTTTTTTTTTCTTTCTTCACATACAATGGAACCATTAATTGCTGGATCTTATTTTCAGGAAGGTAGATACTATTTATGTAATATGATCAATTTGCATGACCTTACTTTTCTCATATTTCCAAACACCAGAACATGTATATTTATTTTATGAACTCCACAAACTGTTGTTTCTTTTTTCTCAGAACTGCCATAAGTTTTTATTATCTACTATACATGTAACTAGAAATATAGTACAAAAATACTAGAGTAAAGAAGTATATTGCTTAGCAAAGAGTAAACAAGCAAGCAAACTAATTATTAACACCTAAATACATAACAAACAGGCAAGCAAGTGGAGAACATAAAATGCAAATAAACAATAAAATACTGGTGCAACCTACATAGTAGTCACAAATAACATATTCACCTTCAATAATTAACGATTTAGAGCAATTGATAATGTAACTGACAGTAAATATACCATAATAAAGGTAACCCAATATACGCAAATACATAGTTAATATAGTTATCACAATAATATTAACAACCAACCCATATACTCAAGACATAACGCTGACTAAACAATAAAGAATAAATTGGTATCAATCATCGTTAGTGGATAAAGTATGCATACGACGAGATATAACAGTTCTAAGAAGTAATAACATAGCATTTTCATATCCGAAATCAAAATTTCCAATATGAACAACTGTATTCGTCCCAGCTGTTAACTACCAAAAAGACTCGCTAAAAGCAAAAACAAACTTGTGGATTGTCCTACCGAAGAGACTCATCAAAACAACACTGAATTTTTGGCTAATGCGTACTAAATATGCAGTCATAATGATAAAACTCCCCTCGCCGAGTTGTCCTAATAAACAAGCAGTCATATAGCACTAAATTTGCACCAAATGCGTACTGTTATAACGGATTAGAAGCAAGCGTAAGAAATCTTAATCATACTGCAGACCAACAGACATACAATGACAATGCCAAACAAATTACCCATAACAAACAAATTACATTACATGCAGTCCTGTAGCTCCAATCATACTGCAGACCAACCAAGTTTTCTTATATTTTTCATGACAGCAGCAGTGGCCCATGTGATTACAGACAGGCCAGCGACCATCGACAAGTCATAAATGTATAGATAACAAATTCAATTTGTGTTCTATGTGTAACACCCCACCTCCGCTAGGTTCACTCACAAAGGGAATGCACTAGGTTTGGTGAAGCATTATCGAGGTAAACATGCACAGAAATATTACAAGACAGAACATATATAAAACAGCGGAAGTAAAACAAATTTCATTACCTTATAAAATAAGGTCTAAAGCCTTTTACATCAGAATACATCAAAACCTGTCTTGCAATAATAAAGAAGCATAAAACCATTTCATGTATTTTCCCCAAGTAAAACAGTAAAGTAGCCATAGCCAAGAAAAGTCTAAGCCATGCGTGATGACCTTCAAGAAAAAGAAGTTCGTACTAGATAACATTGTTTCCTCCCTGAAACCTGGGGGGGGAACAGAAGACAAAGAGGCGAAACAAAACGGGGTCAGTCATAAAGACTGGTAAGTCCTATCTACTTCCAGTATAAAAACAGGTAAAGGTAACATGACATGCATAAACTGAAAGTAAACATAAGGATGACTACAAGATAGATAAACTAAACCAGGGTAACAGGCTGGACTACTGTAGCAAGGTAAACTAAGATATCATGATAAACTACGGTGTCATGATAAATCAAGGTATCACATCGTCAGGTTTCTATCCTGTATAACATCCCACGATATCTATCGTGTATATTCCTCCTGGTTCTAACATGTATATTTTCTCTGCACCTCTCGTACTAGTATCCCAACCCGCGTCATGTGTTAACTATGAATGTCCCTTGCCCAATGTCATGTAATTGTCCATGTCAACCTAATATATAGCATATGTAGGTTTTTCACAACTCGTATGTTTCTTTCCATGTATAAGTTCAGTCCTTTGCCGTAGGCCATACGGGCTTTCCCATGTAAACGTTTTATCCTTGAGGTTATTTTGGACTGCTACCCTTGATCTAGTTATGTTTCCTTACCATGAACTATCGCGTGTTCACTTAGGATTTATGCCACCTAGGACCACTAGGGATTATGCTACCTAATGAACGTTTCCGTGTCTCGGTTTGGGTTCAGCCACCTAGGGCCACTAGGGATTATGCCACCCGTCAACCGCGCCCTTTACCCCGCGTATGTATCGTGAATCGTTTTCCATGTCTAGACGCACATGTTCCTCAATGTGCCATCCGAGTTCCGTGCCAGGGCAAATCAAGAAATACGGAACTCGGTCGGGAGCTTTAAGTCGTCTGCGGATGCAGATATCAAGGTCTGTTTTTGTACCCGTGGCTATGGTCCCACATGACCCCTCCCTCAACTACTGAAAGGCAATCCAATAAAAATCATGTATGAGAACTACACTACGGACCATCGATGCCCACTTCCAGATAGCCAACCTCACCCATAACTCGATAGCTAGTATATGGTCTGTTCGGAGTTCCCTGCCTTTCCGTACGTACACGATTGACTAAAGATGGTAGGTAGTCTGCGACATGCTATCCCGGGGCAAAATCAAGTATCGTCGACTCCACGCTAATCCATCCCAGTCTTTAGGTCGCTTGCATAGCAACCAAGGCATACACTTGGCTCTTCTACTGCAGACCTTAACCCCTGTGAGGCAGGGTTTCATGGACCACCTGCCACCTCACAGAGGGATACCAAGAGTACCCTCACGTCCCCCGAAGCTACTGCTTCGCCACCCAGTTCGTTGGAGCTTTTTATCCAAGTCAGATAAGTTGCTCCTCCTCGTATACTAAGCGATGACCTACCGTATCAGGTTACTCATCATTTATGAACTAGTCCCATGTCCTTGGCTAAGAATTATTACTTAGTTATCCTTAACTAAGGTTTACCACTTAGCTTCTCATCCCGCTATCCTTGTTAACCACGATTTTCAACTTAGTCCCCTGAGCTAGGGTTTTGCCAAATGGGTTAAGTGTTATTATCCAAGTTCATGACTTAACCCACCTACGAATCATGACAAGATTGGCTAAGTACTCAAGTTCAAGGTTTAGCCCTACAAGTTGGTTAAGTGTACTAAGAAGCTCATGACTTAACCCTATCAAATCAAATTGGTTAAGTATTTATTTGTCTTAACCCTATCAGATTACCATGTTAGATTGATTAAGCATAGATTATCTTAATCCCATCAGATTATCGAGTCGGATTGGTTAAGTATAGGTTAACTTAACCCCATCCACTAATTGTATACAATGGTTAAGCCTAATTTAAAAGGTCTTGTGACTTAACCCTACCAGGTCCACCTATTAGATTGGTTAAGTATAGGTTACTTAACCTCATCAAATCATCACGTATAATTGGTTAAGTATAAGTTACTTAACCCCATTAAATTATCATGTTAAATTGGTTAAGTATTGGTTACTTAACCTCATTGAATTACCAAGTTTAGATTGGTTAAGTGTTTAACTTAACCCCATCGAATTACCGTGTTTAGATTAGTTAAGTATAGGTTACTTAACCCCATCTAATTACCGTGTTTAGATTAGTTAAGTCTTAATTACTTAACCCCATCTAATTACCAAGTCGGATTAGTTAAGCGTAAATTACTTAACCCCATCCCCTAATTGTCTTGTATGGTTAAGTGTCATTAAGGAACCAAGTCCGGTTTAACTTAACCTACCCATTCGTGTCATATCGGTTAAGTGTCAATAGTCAAATTTACTTAACCTTATCATGTGGCATTAATTTAATTAATGCACTCTCAACCTCTCACATTAGACCTTGTTGTGGTTACTAGTTAAGCCGGGCGGGTCCGGGTAGATTTACACCACAACCTAGTCTAACCTCGGGTCTTAAGCGCGACATGGCCAACTTCTCACATTGGATCCTATTGTTTGTTGCCACTAGTTAAGCCGGGCGGGTCCGGGTAGATTTATGCTACAAACTCAACCCAACCTCGAGTTGGCCACTTTCATGTTTGGTCTAGTGTTATATTACACTTACAATCCATACGTGTCTAATTTCAAGTCCCATGTTTACCCCACGTGTCATGCCCCCATTTTGGTTCAACTTACATGTCGTGTTCACATGTAACCTCAAGTCAAGTTTTCATGTCATATTCACGTCAAGATTTCGCGTCATGTTCATGTTTATCTAACTACCCCAAAATCGTGTTTTCACTTGAGTGAAAGCGAGTCAACATAGTAGGTATACTATGGCTACATATAGACCCCAAAACATGCACGATGCCACAAAAGGGATTGGCTCCAAACATGCATGGTATCATAAGGGGGTTTGGCCTTAAAACATGCATGATAGTGTCATATAGGGATTGGCCATAAGCATGCATAATGTCATAAAGGATTTGGCCACAAACTTGCATATTATCATAGGAAATTTGCTCACAAACTTGCATGTTGTCATAACGGGATTTGACCTTACATAAACATGATATCATAAGGGGGTTGGTTTTATTTACATGCATGAGACCCCAAGTCCAATTTATGCAACTATTTCACAAGTCAAACTGGCTCTAAGTGTTCATGCTATCATACTACAAGTAAAGGTCCAATCTTGCATGGCAAACTAAGTCCAATGCAACATGAATAGCACGGTTTAGTCGCTAAAACATAACCCAAAGTCATATGTTCATGATAAAGGAGCAAACTAGGCTCGTATAGGTTATAACATTCATGTTTAACCACATTTTATTCCATGCCATGATTAAAACTAACGTTTAGATCTAGAAGTAGCTAGAACTTACATAGCGAGGCTTAGGAAAGGATCATGCATCATCTTGACGAAGAAAGGTGGCTCCTTTGTCGAAGAATCGTCATGGAATTTGCGTAGCAACATTGATCCCTCCTCGATTTGGTGTAGCAAGCCCGCACCTTTTGATTTGAACCTGATTTGAATGCATAGTCTCTAGGGATTGGAGATGGAGGCCATGATCACTTGGCATTTGGGCAGCACTTCGTGGCATGAGTGATTTGTGAGGGTCTAGGGTAGGCTTAGGGGTCTTTTTATAGAGATTAGGAGTAGTTTAGGCCGTTAGATTAACCCTAGGATAGATCCAAGCCCTCAAAAATCGTCACAAGCCTCCAAAACCGAGCCAAACAGCAAAACAGGTGCACCAGACTGCCTGGGTCCGACCAGGCAGGTCGACCCCCAGGTCGACCCTGGGGTCGACTCCCCAGTCGACCTGGTCCCACCCAGGTCGACACCTAGGTCGACCCCCTGGTCGACCTGGTCTGGGCGGGATTTTTCCCGCCTACCCTGATTTTCTGAAAATTTGAATTTGTTTTGAATTTGAATTTTTCGTGAAACTTCGCGAGGCCATATCTCGGTCATACGGACTCCGATTTACGAAATTTCGGACTCTATTTCGCGTATTTTTCCGAGGCGAACGCAATGGCGCAACCCATTTTCCCTGATTCAGATTTTAACATTTAATTCTGCTTTGATTCTTGTCTTAACATGTTATTAAAATTTAGGTTGTTACATTCTCCCCTCCTTTAAGGATTTCGTCCCCGAAATCTCCAAGTTAGGAAGAATGTATCCTACCATCCATCATGCATCTACTCAAAACATCATCCACAGGCAACCATTGTCCTTAGACGATTTCTAATGCCATATTAACATATGCAAAACGTGTGTGTATATGCTCCTTAGCTAATGTTCATGATCATGCCTGAATGATCTTTCTAATGCAAAATATGTTTAGTGCCATGAGTCCAACATGTATGCAAATAGTCCTAGTCATACAAGTACTATATGCGTGCACAAACATTCATTCATATGTAACATCCGCATGATAAGACATTCAATTTCATCCATAAACAAGTATAAATACTCGTGCATATGCAACATGAATCGAGACCGCGTCAATCTAGTATCTAATGTGTATTCGCGCATCCACGAGCAACCAGTTGCAACCATTTGCAACCATATCAATCATAACATGTTTCAAATACATGTTTATATCCATAGGGTTCTACCTAAGGTTCCCAAGATAAGATCGAGGAGATAAACAAAACAAACTCCTTCCGGGGTTTGTAACAGAAACAGGACCGAGAGGATATCCACCAAGCGATAGCATGCAAGTAAGCTCTACAGGTGAACCAAGGATCAAAGATATACTCTTAAAAAGAGACATGATGCGCGTGTCTAAGCCGCATTTCCATGAGCTTAATTCCATTGTGCCTTGACCGCCTTTGACTTCATGATTTCGTAGCTCCTTGATTCCTATTTCCAAGGTATGAGTTGGAACTCATTTCATTGTCGCCTCTTATTCCACTTTCACTTATCCTTTCCCTAGTATACTTGGCTCAAACGTATCCACTTACTCATGCAAGCTCTTCAAAATTCACTAGGGAATTCTGGATCTCGTTTGCCGATGCCAATCCATGTTGCCAAGAGTACTTACTAGGGTGATTCCCATAACTCATGCATAAGCGAAACGAACCATCCACCTTAGCGGCGAATTCTATTCGAACGGATTACCGACAACTGCATCCCGAGATTCTAGGTAACTAACCATGACAGAACCCAAAAGGTTACACGAGACTTCGAGGGTATCACCAAGGTGAGTCGAGAGCCTAACTACCCTCTTTCCAAAACCGAGAATGGCACCCTTATTGGGTGACCACTTTATCCCTAGAATCCATCCGTAGCCGAGACATGTCATTCTCAAATCCAAACAAGTCATGAAGAAATGGACCAACTCTCCAACCAGATTTTTGGGACAAAAACTGGGATCCTCTACCATGCTAGTACTAAGGTACAGAGACTCAACTATCCAAGCAGACTTAAATGATACGATGATCAAGACAAAGTCTGGACGGGATGATAGAAAAGAACGACTAAACCTTTACCAGAAATGGTACCATTTCTTTTAGGTACCCTAGAAATGGGATCGTACAATTGCCCTCTCCGATGATCTTGTCCTTGTCCTCCTTGATGGACTAAGCCATTCCAACAGTTGCTCATCCTTAAGCTCGCGTCCTTTATCCTTACTCTTATTATCCTTCCTTGTACCACGGCAACAGGTCTCTCGAGAACCACCTCCATCGTACGGAAAATACCTACGTGGCTAGACAAAGATTAGTCACAGTTAGAACTACTGTGACTACAGATGGAGGAAAGAAAGGAAAAGAGATTCAATCAAGGAATCAAAGGATAGTGCTAATGGCCTTTGGGGAATAATCTTTCAAAACAAAACTTTTCTTGAAAAATGCTTCTTTGTAAACGGTTTTTCAAATAGTTTTCAGAAGGTTTTAAAACTTTTGCCCAGTCTGGTAACCTTCTGCTCTGATACCAAATGTAACACCCCACCTCCGCTAGGGTCACTCACAAAGGGAATGCACTAGGTTTGGTGAAGCATTATCGAGGTAAACATGCACATAAATATTACAAGACAGAACATATATAAAACAGCGGAAGTAAAGCAAATTTCATTACCATATAAAATAAGGTATAAAGCCTTTTACATCAGAATACATCAAAACCTGTCTTGCAATAATAAAGAAGCATAAAACCATTTCATGTATTATTCCCCAAGTAAAACAGTAAAGTAGCCATAGCCAAGAAAAGTCCAAGCCATGCGTGATGACCTTCAAGCAGAAGAAGTCCGTACTAGATAACATTGTTTCCTCCCTGAAACCTGGGGGGGGGAACAGAAGACAAAGAGGCGAAACAAAACGGGGTCAGTCATAAAGACAGGTAAGTCCTATCTACTTCCAGTATAAAAACAGGTAAAGGTAACATGACATGCATAAACTGAAAGTAAACATAAGGATGACTACAAGATAGATAAACTAAACCAGGGTAACAGGCTGGACTACTGTAGCAAGGTAAACTAAGATATCATGATAAACTACGGTGTCATGATAAATCAAGGTATCACATCGTCAGGTTTCTATCCTGTATAACATCCCATGGTATCTATCGTGTATATTCCTCCTGGTTCTTACATGTATATTTTCTCTGCACCTCTCGTACTAGTATCCCAACCCACGTCATGTGTTAACTATGAATGTCCCTTGCCCAATGTCATGTAATGGTCCATGTCAACCTAATATATAGCATATGTAGGTTTTTCCCAACTCGTATGTTTCTTTCCATGTATAAGTTCAGTCCTTTGCCGTAGGCCATACGGGCTTTCCCATGTAAACGTTTTATCCTTGAGGTTATTTTGGACTTCTACCCTTGATCTAGTTATGTTTCCTTACCATGAACTATCGCACGTTCACTTAGGATTTATGCCACCTAGGACCACTAGGGATTATGCTACCTAATGAACGTTTCCGTGTCTCGGTTTGGGTTCAGCCACCTATGGCCACTAGGGATTATGCCACCCGTCAACCGCGCCCTTTACCCCGCATATGTATCGTGAATCGTTTTCCATGTTTAGACGCACATGTTCCTCAATGTGCCATCCGAGTTCCGTGCCAGAGCAAATCAAGAAATACGGAACTCGGTCGGGGGCTTTAAGTCGTCTGCTGATGCAGATATCAAGGTCTGTTTTTGTACCCGTGGCTATGGTCCCACGTGACCCCTCCCTCAACTACTGAAAGGCAATCCAAGAAAAATCATGTATGAGAACTACACTACGGCCCATCGATGCCCACTTCCAGATAACCAACCTCACCCATAACTCGATAGCTAGTATATGGTCTGTTGGGAGTTCCCTGCCTTTCTGTACGTACACGATTGACTAAAGATGGTAGGTAGTCGGCGACATGCTATCCCGGGGCAAAATCAAGTATCGTCGACTCCACGCTAATCCATCCCAGTCTTTAGGTCGCTCGCATAGCAACCAAGGCATACTCTTGGCTCTTCTACCGCAGACCTTAACCCCTGTGAGGTCGGGTTTCATGGACCACCTGCCACCTCACAGAGGGATACCAAGAGTACCCTCACGTCCCCCGAAGCTACTGCTTCGCCGCCCAGTTCGTTGGAGCTTTTTATCCAAGTCAGATAAGTTGCTCCTCCTCGTATACTAAGCATGACCTACCGTATCAGGTTACTCATCATTTATGAACTAGTCCCATATCCTTGGCTAAGAATTATTACTTAGTTATCCTTAACTAAGGTTTACCACTTAGCTTCTCGTCCCGCTATCCTTGTTAACCACGATTTTCAACCTAGTCCCCTGAGCTAGGGTTTTGCCAAATGGGTTAAGTGTTATTATCCAAGTTCATGACTTAACCCGCCTACGAATCATGACAAGATTGGCTAAGTACTCAAGTTCAAGGTTTAGCCCTACAAGTTGGTTAAGTGTACTAAGAAGCTCATGACTTAACCCTATCAAATCAAATTGGTTAAGTATTTATTTGTCTTAACCCTATCAGATTATCATGTTAGATTGATTAAGCATAGATTATCTTAATCCCATCAGATTATCGAGTCGGATTGGTTAAGTATAGGTTAACTTAACCCCATCCACTAATCGTATACAATGGTTAAGCCTAATTTAAAAGGTCTTGTGACTTAACCCTACCAGGTCCACCTATTAGATTGGTTAAGTATAGGTTACTTAACCTCATCAAATCATCACGTATAATTGGTTAAGTATAAGTTACTTAACCCCATTAAATTATCATGTTAAATTGGTTAAGTATTGGTTACTTAACCTCATTGAATTACCAAGTTTAGATTGGTTAAGTGTTTAACTTAACCCCATCGAATTACCGTGTTTAGATTAGTTAAATATAGGTTACTTAACCCCATCTAATTACCGTGTTTAGATTAGTTAAGTCTTAATTACTTAACCCCATCTAATTACCAAGTCGGATTAGTTAAGCGTAAATTACTTAACCCCATCCCCTAATTGTCTTGTATGGTTAAGTGTCATTAAGGAACCAAGTCCGGTTTAACTTAACCTACCCATTCGTGTCATATCGGTTAAGTGTCAATAGTCAAATTTACTTAACCTTATCATGTGGCATTAATTTAATTAATGCATTCTCATCCTCTCACATTAGACCTTGTTGTGGTTACTAGTTAAGCCGGGCGGGTCCGGGTAGATTTACACCGCAACCTAGTCTAACCTCGGGTCTTAAGCGCGACATGGCCAACTTCTCACATTGGATCCTATTGTTTGTAGCCACTAGTTAAGCCGGGCGGGTCCGGGTAGATTTATGCTACAAACTCAACCCAACCTCGAGTTGGCCACTTTCATGTTTGGTCTAGTGTTATATTACACTTACAACCCATACGTGTCTAATTTCAAGTCCCATGTTTACCCCACGTGTCATGCCCCCATTTTGGTTCAACTTACATGTCGTGTTCACATGTAACCTCAAGTCAAGTTTTCATGTCATATTCACGTCAAGATTTCGCGTCATGTTCATGTTTATCTAACTACCCCAAAATCGTGTTTTCACTTGAGTGAAAGCGAGTCAACATAGTAGGTATACTATGGCTACATATAGACCCCAAAACATGCACGATGCCACAAAAGGGATTGGCTCCAAACATGCATGGTATCATAAGGGGGTTTGGCCTTAAAACATGCATGATAGTGTCATATAGGGATTGGCCATAAGCATGCATAATGTCATAAAGGATTTGGCCACAAACTTGCATATTATCATAGGAAATTTGCTCACAAACTTGCATGTTGTCATAACGGGATTTGACCTTACATAAACATGATATCATAAGGGGGTTGGTTTTATTTACATGCATGAGCCCCCAAGTCCAATTTATGCAACTATTTCACAAGTCAAAGTGGCTCTAAGTGTTCATGCTATCATACTACAAGTAAAGGTCCAATCTTGCATGGCAAACTAAGTCCAATGCAACATGAATAGCACGGTTTAGTCGCTAAAACATAACCCAAAGTCATATGTTCATGATAAAGGAGCAAACTAGGCTCGCATAGGTTGTAGCATTCATGTTTAACAACATTTTATTCCATGCCATGATTAAAACTACCGTTTAGATCTAGAAGTAGCTAGAACTTACATAGCGACGCTTAGGAAAGGATCGTGCATCATCTTGACGAAGAAAGGTGGCTCCTTTTTCGAAGAATCGTCATGGAATTTGCGTAGCAACATTGATCCCTCCTCGATTTGGTGTAGCAAGCCCGCACCTTTTGATTTGAACCCGATTTGAATGCATAGTCTCTAGGGATTGGAGATGGAGGCCATGATCACTTGGCATTTGGGCAGCACTTCGTGGCATGAGTGATTTGTGAGGGTCTAGGGTAGGCTTAGGGGTCTTTTTATAGAGATTAGGAGTAGTTTAGGCCGTTAGATTAACCCTAGGATAGATCCAAGCCCTCAAAAATCGTCACAAGCCTCCAAAACCGAGCCAAACAGCAAAACAGGTGCACCAGGCTGCCTGGGTCCGACTAGGCAAGTCGACCCCCAGGTCGACCCTGGGGTCGACTCCCCAGTCGACCTGGTCCCACCCAGGTCGACACCTAGGTCGACCCCCTGGTCGACCTGGTCTGGGCGGGATTTTTCCCGCCTACCCTGATTTTCTGAAAATTTGAATCTGTTTTGAATTTGAATTTTTCGTGAAACTTCGCGAGGCCATATCTCGGTCATACGGACTCCGATTTACGAAATTTCGGACTTTATTTCGCGTATTTTTCCGAGGCGAACGCAATTTGGAAATCATGGCTTCATCTAACAGACATTGGCCAAGTATTTTCAAATCATAATTTTGGAATGGACTGTTACCAAAATTTAAGGCTGAAAATAAAATGCACCACTGCTATAAAGGGCATCATTTTTTTTCTTTATTCTAGATCATGGTATATTATAATCAATATGTATACTTTCTGTATAAAGTTTAGCAACTATGGAAACAAATTTTAGCAAATTCACTGTCATATTGTTATCTAAAATCATTCTTCTTCATTGTTTCATTCTTTTGTTTACTAATGCACAAAAATGTAAACTAGTATAATTTAAAACCAATGTATATTCAGATTATCTAAAACTGCTTTATAACCTGCCTCTTTTGAAGAATCAATTGAATAACAGCAACATGCCTAAATATATTGAAGTTATACATTCAATGTATTATTTAAAACCAATGTAAATCATTGTTATCGCCCAGATTTTTTCCTAAAAACTGATGCCCATGATCATACAATGCCCGATACCAGCAAGACATAAAACACAATCTAAACCAATTTCCAAACTCTATTTTCCAACCTTGTAAAAATGGACATGAACTTGGAAACCCAGTGGTAAAAAAAAGTTGGTATAATAGTTTACAGTTTTAATTCAGATCTAGCATGGACTGAATTCACTACAAAAATGAACGAATCGACAATCCCCTAAATTATTATTTGAAGCTCGACGAGTAATCCACCTAAAATCATCCATATCTAATTTAACGTCAGTTAAAAAATTCATACCTAACTAAGTTGGCAGTACTGGCGGAGTTGGTTAATCAAAGATAAAACCCTTTAGTGAAGGAACTACTACAGTGAACAATAAAAAACGTTATGATCTAATTAAATCGAATCAAATGACGAATAGAAGAAATCAAAACTGGCGATTTTACCTGAAATTTGACGACGGATGAAAAATCGGAGTAGTGGAAG
The DNA here is from genome assembly GCA_030737875.1 of Allium sativum. Taxonomy (NCBI): domain Eukaryota; kingdom Viridiplantae; phylum Streptophyta; class Magnoliopsida; order Asparagales; family Amaryllidaceae; genus Allium; species Allium sativum. The sequence goes on from CM060926.1 coordinate 540,414,276, forward strand.
ACCACGGCCAGAAAATGGATTAGGTTTCTTTTTACGTGTTTGGTTGTATTTGGGTTTTTTTGTTTTTAGAATTTTGAGTTGGGCTTGAAAACAGGGAAAAGGAAAAAAAACTGTTTTTAGTTTTCTTTGTTTAGCCCATTTTGCAAAATAATGTATTTTTCAAAACGGATTTTTAAAAACAACAAAGGGAACATGTTTTCAATGTTTTTTAAAATTGAAAATTAAAAATAATCCGAAAACGACAAACCAAACGCACCCTAAATTTTTTTAGTAAGGTTATATTTTCGCAGTACCTTCAGCTTTCTTTTACTATGCGGGATTGCACCATCCGGCTAATGACCACAATCATTCATACAACAACTGCGCAGGCCAACAAATTCAATTCCGCAAATCATTCTTAATCAATGGAAAACTAATTCCATTCAAAATGATTTGGATTTTCTTTTCGACTTAGTCTCGTTTTGTTAGCTTACATTTCTAACCCTATTTCACAACTAATTACAAACGTAGTTTAGCATTAGTCAATTCACTTTTTGACACACTAATATCAATTCAGACGACGTAGATAAATTTTATTTTATCTTTTTTTAAAAATTATCATTTCAAATAGAATCAATGTAAAAATGCCAAAAAAAATCCAAAAATATTTGAAATATTGCCTATACAAAAGAAAATTTTCAAATTTTGCATTAACAACATAAAACTTAAAAAAAAAATCAAAAAAAAAATGCTAGAGTCGTTCATATTATGACCAATGTATGCCGTTGTGCTCGTTCAGGATGTCTTTTCATTTGTTATATAAACAAGGCAAGATTACACAAACATGTATCATAACTTCTTCCCAAAATCTCTCTGCTATTACATATTCATAGAAAGAAAACCATTCTGTTCTGGTTTTAACAGAAAATTGCTTTCTGCAAGGACCGCGCTTTGTTGTATCATGGAGGAGTACCATCGCTAAACCCTGGAGCAATCTAAAGTGTAGTCGAGGAGAGATTAACTCCTTAAAGATAGTGTAATTCATACGTACCTCAAAGATATTCCTAGTTCATACATTCATATATAAAGCTCTAACAATTTTAAGGAGTTGAAAGTGGCATCAACAAAAGGATCTGAATCAACGTACAAAATCATGAATTAGGAGTTCGCAAAACCAGATCACTTCGATGGAACCTACTACACTCGACGGAAGGACAAACCACTCTTCCTTCTCACTACGCTGAAAATTGCATATGTCATTGATCCTAAACTAGGATCAATACTGACGCTTACCGACAAAGACAGTCTAGAACTTATAGAGAAAAAGAGGAAACGAGAGGAGGAAAAAGTTGTTTGCAGAGGGCACATCCTACTCACATTATAGACAAAGATAGTCTAAAACTTATAGAGAAAAAGAGGAAACGAGAGAAGGAAAAAGTTGTTTGCAGAGGGCACATCCTAAGCACATTATCTGATTGTCTGTACAACCTCTTCACTTCCGTCAAGTCGCCAAGGGAAATCTAGATAACAATGGAATCAAAACATGACAATGAAAAACAGGGAGCACACAAGTTTTGAATTTTCGAATTTTTTGAATATAAATATGCTTGACAGTACTTCAGTTTTAGATCATGTGCATGAAGTACAAGTTGTTTTCAACAAACTAAAGGACACCAAAATAAGCGTTGTAGGTTGGGGCTATCATGGCTAAACTCCTACAAAGTTGGAGTGATTACAAAAAGAAACTTATGCACTCAACATTAGACTTTTCAAGGGAGCATATTCAAAAACATCTTCTCATTGAGGAGGAAACCAGAATTCGTGATAGGAAGATTTCTTCCTAAATATGGCAGCATAGTTTTAAATTATTAGACGATTTTGCTAAATTTAATTGAAAATAAAATTTAAACGTGATGCTTCCGCATTACCCCTTAACATAGAAATTTAAAGTTTTAGTAAGGCTATATTTTTCGTAGTATAGTCATTTTTCTTTTGCTACACTGGATCGCACCACTACAAGTAAATGATCATAATCATACATACAACTACAACTGCGCATGCCAACAAAGTCGATTCCGCAAATCATTCCCAATCATCGGAAAACTTATTCCATTCAAAATGATTTGGATTTTATTTTCGACTTAGTCTTGTTTTGTGTAACAACCCGGAAAACCTGAACTAATTTAAATTTTAGCTATTTTAGTGGATTTTGAATATTTAAAATAAATTTTTTTTAATAATAACAACCAAAAGTCTATTTGAATCGATGTTGGAAAATAAATATATTTATTTTAATTATAAAACAAGGCCTGAAATGGCGCGACAGTTTGGAAATTTGAAATCGAACTTTGACTGACTGTACAGAATGCAAAATAAAACGGATTTTAGTGAAACCAAAATTATTTAAATTTGTTTAAGAATATTTTTCTAACGAATCTGAAAAATCGAAATTTCATAGCGGGGATCAAAAGTTATGGCCAAATGAATTTTCAGAAAGGTCGCTATGGAGTTTATATAGCCCCGAAAAATAGACATTTTGCAAACGGCCTCCGTTTTCGACGAAACCACTTTTGTTGGATCCGGAATGTCGAATTATTGCTAGATTCCAAATTCCATAATTTTTGAAGTTAATATGTGGGCGTGGCAAAGGAAAATGTGTTTGGTTAATTTCAGTCAATTTGGATCGACCAAAAAATGGCCATTTTTCAAATGGTCTCCAAATTTAACGAAATCTTTTTTGTTGGGACCGTGTCATCCAAACATAGCTAGATTTATTTTTCTAGTATTTTTGGGATTAGTATGTGGCCCCGGCAATTTGAAATGTACGTTCAAATCCATATTTGAATGTTTTATATTTTAATTTGAAGAAAAACTAACTGTAACAGTCGAATGGGCCTACGAAACATATTCCATTGTGTCCGGATAGAGGGTGTTTAGCTAGAGACGATAGTCATTGGGTTTGAATTGGAGTTTGTTTGGAAAAATAGATATTTTTAGAATTATAAATAGCATGGGCCAATCAGAATTTTTATAAAAATAAAAAATAAAAAAAACAAGCGCTTTCTCTCTCTCCGATGCCGATAGAAGGTGGAAAACCCTTCAATCCTTCCCAGCCCGGTTCCTCTCAAACCACTCCATGAATTCAAGTGCTCCAGTTAAGCTTTTTGTAGATCTTCTCGCCAGCTTCCAATCCATATATGGAATGACGATGTATAAATTATATAATCGATGTATGTGTCATATAAGCGTTGTACACCTCATGTATAAGCGTTATATAAATTATATGTGCGATGTATAAGTTATATATGCGTTGTAAAAATTATATGTGAGTTGAAATGAAAGTGAGATATATTTATATAGGTATATCTATATATATACTCCCCTCGTCCACAGACCATGGACGATATATATTGTTTGTGATTGTTTGGATTTTGGTTGACATGAAATTTGGTTGGTAAATGCGAATGGTTGATAATGATTGTTTATGGTTGAAGCAAAATTGGAATTGTTTGTGGAAAAATCCATTACGATATGAAAATGATTGAAATATTTAGATTATAAGGATAGGCCCCTTAGGGAACGCTACGAGGCGTAAGGTAGTGCGAGGAGCCGTACTCGGGACGGTGCCGGTTTTTAACCCCCTGCCGTTATGCTATTGAAATTTTCTAAAATATTCCTATGTTTGATTTATATTCATGTATTGAAATATATTCATGTGTTGGAAAAATATTCATGTTTGAAATAAATTGTTTAAACAATAAAAATCACATTTTTATAATATATAAGAATCGATAAAAATAACCATGTTTGAAATAAATTGTTTTGACAATAAAAATCACATTTTTATTATATATATGAAGTGTTAAAAATAGACATGTGTTAAAATAAATATTTGTTGGGTAAAAATATTACTTTTATCAAATATATGAAACGAAAATGGTTTGGAAATTGAAGAACGGATTATATTTATATATATATATATAATTAAAATAAATCGAATAACGAAGCAGCAGTTCGTATTTTGGAACCATGATTTTAAACAATTATTGCGGAAGATCCGACCATCGGATTTTCCCGAAACCGAAAACGAAACCGTTGGGTTCGCTTTGGAAATATCTTTCCAAAGACACCAAATTTGTAAAGATCCAACGGTTAGATTTTGTGGAATGTTAAATTCAAATCTGAATGAAAACAGTGCCAGAATGGATTATATTAATATATATATATATATATATATATATAATTAAATCGAATAACGACGCTGCAGTTCATATTTTGAAATCGTAACTTCAAACGATTGTACCGGGAGATCCGACCGTCGGATTTTCCCAAAACTGGAACCGTTGGGTTCGCTTTGAAAAGATCTTTCCAATGATATAAAATATGTAAAGATCCAACGGTTAGATTTTCAGATATTTGTAAATCAAATCTGGAGCAGCGCGATGGCCGCGTTATGGCCAGAAGCGTCGTTTGAATAAATCGGCTATATTTAGATAAATAAAAATAGCGATTATCGTTAGAAAATATCATAAACGATATGGAATGGAAATAAACCGAATTTACCTGGTTTATTGGATAGTTGATGGTTGAATGTGTTTGACGTGAAAATTACATTAATGAACTGAATTATGGATGTCAAATAATCTAACCATGGAAAGGAATTTATTTGAATTCTAATTATACGTGAATTATTTGAAAAGGCCGAGTTAATTATCATTTCAAATAATTGATCGACGGTTAGAAGTCGAAGATATGAAGACGGTAAAAGACCGAGGATCTTTACATCGAATGGATGGCTACTGATGCCTTTGATGTGAGTTGCTGCCCTGAAGGGGTTACAGTGGTGGTCGTCCGAACGTACTTGTTGATTGTTCGGATGTGCGAGGGCCTCTCTCCTGTATTGGACATACGGGAGAGGAATAAGGTGCCTCTGGTTTCGTTCAGACCCAGAACGGACTATAAATGGATGTGTGTTTGACGTTGTAGATTGACAACGTGACATACATAGTTGTTTTGATCAAAGCTTTTGTTGAAAAGCAGGGTTTGTGGTTGATGATCAAAGCATGGCTGCAAATAGCTAGCTTTGTGTTTAGCGTTGATTCGCGGGCCTTACACCCCTGTATGAGCCAGAAATGGGAGAGGACATCAGGGAGGCCATGCGTTTCCTTCTAGCTAGGAGTGGTGTTTTGGGTTTGACACACCCAGACATTTTACTTATGTGGAAGATGGATAGCGAGGCGCCTCGGTTATATCGGTCGCTACATGGCCCATGGTCTGGTCGGGATAGGACCAGTTTACGCCCCATAGGGCGGGGAAACGCAGTGTTCAGGCATTTTAATCCACTCCGTGTGTACCGGCCCTGATGATCCAAAGGCTTAACAGTGTACTTGCCTGAGGGTCGGGCTAGAGTGTCTCAAAGCGATAAGGACGATCCCTTGCCTTGGTTCATGACGGAAATCCAATTTCCAAATACGACATCGTGCGGTTTTGATTGTATACCTATATATGGCGACATAGTGGTACGGGGCACTTATGCCGTCTATGATTGATACTTATGATTGAAATTGCTTTTGAAACGTCTAAACACTAGTAAAAATATCAGATGCTTTTGTTTTATTCGTATCAAGCATATTTTGGCCATTATAAGGTAAAACTCTATCCTCCGGTTTGCATTGCATTGTGTGATGGGAACTGAGTCTTATAATGCTTTCATTTTTATAAAAAGCATTGCGATGTTTAATGATTTACTTGTTTCAAGCACTGGCAATCCAATGGAGTAAACTCGTTCCGCGTTAGCGTCGTGGTCCTGTGATTGGCCTTATTATAAATAAGTTAAGTAGATTTCTCATACCAGTCCCATGACTGACTCGTAGTTTGTTTCACTTGCAAACTCAGGTGCCCTATTTTCTACACGGGCAGCCTTGTATTCAGGTTTTAGCAGTCTCTTTCTGGATAGCTATGGAGCTGAAGATGGATTCTATCACTTCTTTCTTTTTATGCTGTTCAGCACCTGTTGTACATATTATGTTTTGATTCCGCTGTAGACATTTTATGTAAAGCTGAAACTGTATTTTTGTACTAAGTATGATCCTGTATACTGTGTAACTCTGATGATTATGTTTATCCAGTGTATTCTGTTGTAAATTACCTGGTGTATTTATATATTTATGTTCTGCTGTTATCTGTTTATGTGTTATATTCCAAAGATTACCCTTGCCACCATGGAACGGGGGTTTGAGATCGTCACATTTTGTTAGCTTACATTTCTAACCCTATTTCACAGCTAATTACAAACACAGTTTAGTGTTAGTCAATTCAGTTTGTGAAAACCACTTATATCTCTTAAAATGACGTAGAATTTTTTTTAAAAAAAAATAAAGTTTCATTTCAAATAGAATCAATGTAAAAGTATGGAAAAAAAAATCCAAAAATGTATAAAATGGTGCCTATACAAAAGAGAGTCTCCAAATTTTCCATTGGCAATGTAAATTAGAAAATTTTTGCTAGCGTCATTCATATTATCACCAATGTATTCTATCAACTTAGTTGACAGAAGTAGAGACATGATTGTAATTAGTTTTGAAACTGTGTTGGTTTCCCACTAAGTCTTTAAAATCATGCCAAATCGAAAAAAAAATATCCAAATGATTTGAATCAAAGCATTTTTAAATGCAAAAAAGAAAAACCTTTTCATTTAAATTTGATGGTGTACCGAGATATTGTGATTCTAAAAAGCATTATAATTCACTTTATATAGTATTTTTAGCTTCAATTCTAGATAGAATGTTTTGAGGTGCTTTGGGCAACATTCCTTTTTTCAATAATATTTTGTACACTCTCTTTCAGTCTACACACACACACACACTCACACACACACACACATGCGTACATACATACATATATACACATCAAATCACATTATTCAAAAGTTAATTTGATAGCATTTTGAATTGCTCAAAAGTGAAAGACAAATTCGAGAAATGTTTATTTTATATTTATTTAGTTGATGCAATTTAAATGAACTTCTTTGGATTATATATTTATTATCATGTATATAAACAATAATATTGATAAAATTCTAATAATCAATCTTGATTTATATTATATAACTTATATTACCTTGTATTATATATGTTTGCCTTCCTAATTAGCCAAAACATGTTTCAACTTTCTTAGAAGATCTCAAGATGGACTTGGAAAAACAATTAGAAGACTTAACAATTAAACGCGAGAACTTTAGATGGAAAATTGACCAAGAATTCAACTTGAGATTGAGTTATTTATGTTGGTAGCAACCTAATTTTTTACCTCTCTCTACCTTCTGAACATCATACATCTCTTGTATAACCATAGCAATTTGTGATCAAGTAGGTTTTCAAGGATTCAATGAGCAATTCAAGGATTAAGAGGAAGATATTGAAGAAAGAAGGATAACACAAATAATTAACGAAAGTCATAAGGATCTGCTCAAAATCAAAGTACAGGATTTCGGAACAACATGATAAGAAGATTGAAAATCAAGAGAAAGAATGAAGTTCAATTTGCAGCAATAAAATTAACCCAACATTGTTATCCACCAGATCGATTCGTTATCAACAATTGTGTACGGGTCGGTTCTGGACATTTAAAAGAAGGGGTCGGTCCTGTAATTCTCAAGAGGGATCGGTCGTAGTGCACAAAGATTCCTGGACGCTCCAAAGGAAAAAAATTCTTGGTCGCTCCAGATACGGAAGGCTTCTGTCGCTCTCATCTCCATTCTGACCTGGTCGCTCCAGATACGGAAGGCCTCTGGTCGCTCTCATCTCCATGCTGACCTGGTCGATCCAAAATGCAGAACACCTCTGGTCGCTCCAAAGATAGAGGACATCCGGTCGTTCTCCTCTAAACATAAGGCTTCGGGTCGCTCCAAAGATAGAGGGCATCTGGTCGCTCCAACTAGCTTCAAACTCTCAGGGTCGGTCCATTTTACAAAGATCCCTGGTCGGTCCGCATATCCAAAGTGTAGCTCCATCCAGTTCCCACAACATCTGGTTGGTCCGCCTTATTTATTCAGCCTCCTGGTCGTCTTTCTGCTTCTTGGTCGCCTTTCCCTCCAGCGAAGCTCCCTGGTCGATCGAAATGCATGAAATGGCACGACAGCAGGTAACAACTGGCAGTGGCATCTTCGTAAATACCTGAAAAAACCGACCCGCAACCTGAATTCAAGATCTCAACCACTCCTTCACCTATAAATAGCGCCCTACCTTCACCATTTCAGGGGGACTTCTCAGAAAAATAAGTGGAGGTGCTGCCAAATTGCTTTTTGGACTTCTTCAAGCATTCCAACATCTATTCTTCATAATCCAACAAAGATCAATGGAGCATGGAATCATGGCTTCCACAAATGATATATGATAGAACTTAAGGTCGAAGATCCATGGGAAAAGCTTGGTAATAAGGAGATTTCCTCGCTGTCCAAGATATTTCTCTACCATTTTCAGCAATTCAAATGGAAGGATGTGTGTGAGAGAAAGTTTGGTTGGATGTATGAGTGATCTTACCTTGTAAACAACTTGTTGATAATAAAATTCTCTCTTAAGAGTGGACGTAGACCTCCTCAAAGGTCGAACCACTATAAACTCTTGTCTTCTTTCTATATTTTGATGTTTTCATGTATTAGATATAGCCTCACATAATAAAAAAAGGTATTCTAACGTCTTGCCTTTGAAAAGGTGACATGGTTCCTAAGCATCTCGCCTCCGATTAGGTAACGCGTTAAGCAATACTTTGATTGTTTTGCCAAATTTTGGTGTAAACAATTGGGCGCCCACCGTGGGGCCAATCTACTTTCTGACATCAAATACATTGTGAAGATCTTGGAGTTTTTGAGCCTAGTCTCAAAATAGACCGCTCGAATCTACGAGTTGGGCCTTCTGATGAACTCTCTTCAAAGTTCAAGCTACTTTCTGAAATAATGCCGCCAAAAGCAAATAAGGAAGTAAGGGCTAAAGCATCTAACGAGGGAAATCGAGAGGAAACCCCCGCCGTTAACCAGTTTGAAGTAGGCGAAACATCGAATGGAGGTGTGAATGTCACAAGAGGCGAGCTTGATCAAGCCGTCGCGGGTCTGACACAACAACAGGAAATAGCTAACAAAGCCATAATGGCAAGGCCAGATTCACTCTTTGCTCTTCAAACCGCTATAGCAAAGGTAGCCACAAGGACTGCTCATGCAGAGGGTACCGGATCTTCTTCCTCTAGTCCGAACCGAGAAAAATCTATCCAACAGATCTCTGATCCTAATAAAGGAAAGCATGAGAATTCAAAGCATGTTGATCGGAACCATATTGCGGGGATTACTTCTCGTCAAGCGGCCAATTCTGCCAAAGGGGCACTTTCTAATGATGAAAGACCAGGACCCCGGAGTCACAACCGTGATGGCTTGTTTAGGCAAGCTGCCGGTCAAGACAAAAGCGTCCGCCCCGCAGATAGCCTCCACGAGAGGGAACGCCTCCTGAAAATGGTCCAACAGCTTATGAAAGAAAGCAAATCTCGAAATCATAATGAGGCTGAATGGGAGTTCGCGCCATCAGAAACCCCTCTCACTGAGAGAATAAAAAAGGCAACCTTCCCACGGAAATTCAAGCCACCTACAATCCAAGCCTACAATGGGACAGGCGACCCCAATGTGTTTTTGTTTCGATACGACCAACACATGGATGGGGCCCAAGCAACCGACGAGCTTAAGTGTTTGTACTTTCCAGTGTACTTGGAAGGAGTAGCATCATTATGGTTCACTAAATTGCCTCCCAGATCTATTGATAATTTTTTCACACTAGCAAGATGTTTTCAAGACCAATTCCGCCTCCAAACAACGAAGGTTAGAGATATTATGTCCCTCAAGGAGTTGGAACAAGCCCCGAGTGAAACAATTAGATCTTTTCTAAGTCGTTTTAATGATGTCGCTGCCGAAGTAGGGACCTACGAGCCAAGGCTAATTCTAATGGCCTTGAAGGGGGGCATAGATAAACATTCTGAATTTGGAAGGTGGTTAAAGAGAAAGAAGCCCAGCACATTAGAGAAATTCTACGACAAAGCCGAGGAATACATGAGTCTTGAAGATGATCCCATTTACTCTGTTGGAAAGACCAAAACTAATGTGGTTCTAGAGAAAAAAGAAGCTTCTACAAAAACCGATCAGATAAATTCAGGTGGGGGGCAAAAAAGAGGAAACGGTAATGATGCCAAGAATGATAAGGATTTTAAAAAGCGACGCTTCTTCAAGCCTACGGACCTTACTCCGTTGAATGATACGCTTGAGCACGTATACATGGCAACTAAAGCTACGGAGGATTATCCGAGCCCGAAACCAATAAAGGTGTCCAAAGAAGCTGCAAATTCAGGGCGGTTTTGCCGATTTCATAATCGACTAGGTCATGACACAAATGAGTGTCGGCACTTGAGGAATTTAATTGAAGAGTTGATAAGAAAGAACCGTCTTCAGGAGTACGTGAAACGTTCATCAGATACTGAGCCTACTCAAGGGCAGCAGATTCATCCAAGTCAATACGGAAGAACACCTGAAATGGTTCTCGACCCATTATCAACACAATCAGTGGTGTACCTCATCCTGCAGGAGATACCTGGGAGGATATTGTCAGGTATACAAATGAACTAGGCAGTGCTTCAAAAGAAAATGGATTTGAAGTTTGCAGTAACTCACTTCGTTGGAAAATACCAAAAACATCATGGGAAGATGTGGTATTCCGAGATCGGGATTCCAGTGGAATATTGACTCCAACCATTGACCCAATGGTGATGACTATTGGCTTGGGTCCAACAATAGTGAAGAAGATACTGATTGATAATAGGGCATCTGTAAATGTCCTGTTTTACAATACTTTCTCTAAAATGGGATTGTCCATGGATAATGTGCGAGCAAGTAAAAATAAAATACACGGTTTCACTGGTGTACCAACTCAGCATATTGGTGTAATCGATCTCGTCCTAGAGTTTGGTGAGGGGAAGAAGCAAGTTTCCATGATGTAGTCTTTTATGATAATAGACTTGCTGTCAGGGTATAATGCATTTTTGGGAAGACCGGCACTAGCTGCTTTCAAGATAGCTCTTGCTCCATGATGTTTGACGATGAAGTTCCCAACTGCAAACGGAGTGGGAGTAATCAAAGGAGATCCTCAAGAGTCGAGAGACTGCTATATGGCAGAGTTGATTGAAGCTTGCAAGTATGACATTAAGAAGGATGTGGAGACTCCTCTTTGCATCCATGAAGCCCCCTTATATCAATTAATGACCTCCCCTGGTGCTAGAGAATACAACGACATGCAAGAAGATATGGATCTGCGAAAAACCAGTGCAGGGGAGGAAAGGGCAGCACCGGCTGAAGCTACCATTTCTATAGAGGTCCATGATAACGATCCAGATAAGGTGGTAAAAATAGGCTCTTAGTTGGATCCTCTGCTGCAAAAAGAATTGATTGTTTTTCTAAAGACGAATTTGGATGTCTTTGCTTGGAACCATTCAGATATGTGTGGAATATCTCCGGAAGTGACTGTGCATAAGCTGAACGTTGATCCTAGCATACATCCTGTGAAACAGAAAAGACGGATGCAAGGCCCTGAGAGGTCTAAGGCTTTGGAGGATGAAGTGGATAGGCTATTAAAGAACAGCTTCATTCGCGAGTCCACCTATCCTAAATGGGTGTCCAACCCAGTTCTTGTAAAAAAGTCAAACGGCAAATGGCGGGTGTGTGTTGATTATTTTGATCTAAACAAAGCATGCCCAAAAGACAGTTTCCCCCTAACTCGAATTGATCAGCTAGCCGATGCAACGGCGGGGCATGAACTGTTGTCTTTCATGGACGCATATTCAGGCTACAATCAGATCATGATGCATGAGCCAGACCAGGATAGTACCATTTTCATAACTGATCGCGGTTTGTATTGTTATAAGGTAATGCCGTTTGGTTTGAAAAATGCAGGTGCCACGTATCAACGTCTGGTGAATTCGATGTTCAAAGGGCAAATTGGAAAAACCATGGAGGTTTATGTTGATGACATGTTGGTAAAATCCAAGGAAGCAAAAAGTCATATGGAAGACCTTGACGAAATGTTTCAAATCCTAAGGCGATACCGCATGAAGCTAAATCCACTCAAATGTTCATTTGGTGTAGCTTCAGGAAAGTTTCTTGGCTTCATGGTCAACGCCCGGGGCATTGAAGCAAACCCAGCACAAGTGGTTGCCTTGCGAGAAATGCGAGCTCCGCGGACTAAAAAGGAACTCCAAAGTTTGAATGACAAGGTGGCCGCTTTAAGCCGCTTCATTTCAAAGGCGACAGACAGGTGCATTCCCCTCTTTGATACATTGAAAAAGGAAAGGAAGAATTTTCAGTGGACTCCTGAATGCCAGCAAGCATTTGAGGATCTTATCAAGCACATGGAATCACCTCCGATGCTGTCAAAACCAAAAGATGGAGAAAGCCTGTTCCTATATCTTGCAGTATCATCCCATGCTCTAAGTGCAGCCCTCGTCAGGGAAGAAAATAAAATTCAGTGGCCGGTATACTACGTCAGCAAAAGGTTTACCGGGGCAGAGATGAATTATCCGAAGATCGAAAAGCTTGCATATGCTTTGCTTATTGCATCACAGAAGCTCATGCCTTATTTCCAATCTCACTCTATCAAGGTCCTTACATATCAACCTTTGAAACAAGTGTTGTTCCGTCCAGAAACTTCAGGGAGATTACTAAAATGGAATATTGAGCTCAGTCAGTACGATGTCACTTATCACCCCAGGAAAGCAATAAATGGGCAAGCCCTAGCTGATTTTATTGCCGAGTTCACTGATAGAGGAGAGGAAATGGAAGAAACCAATGAGTTGGTCGCCAGATGGAAGCTTTTCGTTGATGGTGCTAGGAATGAATACTGTGCTGGGGCAGGAATCGTGTTTGAAACTACAGAAGGACGACAGATATGTTGTGCTTTACGATTCGAATTCCCAGTCACAAACAACGAGGCCGAGTATGAAGCTTTGCTCGGGGGATTGAGAGTTGCGAAAGAGTTAAGCCTGAGGAGTTTGTTGATCTTCAGCAATTCACAGTTGATGGTTTCTTAAATCAAAGGTGAATTTGAGACCAAGAGCGGAAATCTTCCAACGTATCTACGCAAAGTCAAAGAGTTTCTTGACAATCTAGAGTACTATTCTACCTCTCATATCCCTAGAGGAGAAAATTGGAAAGCCGATTCTTTATCAAAGCTGGCTAGTACCGGAGATCCTCAAATCTTCGGCCTAGTTCCAGTTGAAGTTTTATCTAGTTCCAGTGTTGAAGAATCTGATATAGATTGGATTATGGAGACATCTGATGAGCCATACTCGTGGATGACCCCCATCAAGAATTATATACTCCATGGGACACTTCCTGAAAACCCGAAGGATCGCAAGAAGTTGCTCCGAAAGTCCCGTTTGTATCTCGTTCAGGATGGTCACTTATACAGGAGAGGATATTCAACACCTTTTCTACGATGTGTAACAAAGGAGGAATCCAAAGCAATCCTGGTAGAATTACATGGAGGAGATTGTGGCGGACATGTAGGTGGACAAACTCTAGCCAAAAAAGTTCTACGATATGGCTACTTCTGGCCAGAGGTAAATCTCGACTCTATGATCTTTGCTAAAAAATGTGACCAATGCCAGAAATTTGCAAAGATTTCGAGAGCTCCATCGATTGAGTTGACAAAAATGTTGAGTCCTTGGCCATTCGCTGTCTGGGGCATAGATTTGATTGGAGTATTACCTACTGCAAAATCCCGTTTCAAGTACGCCACAGTTGCTGTGGACTATTTCACTAAATGGGCGGAAGCTGAGCCACTGGAAACCATCACATCAAGAAAAGTGATCAATTTTGTTTTGAAAAACATCATATGCATATTTAGAATTCCGCAGAAGATCATCACCGACAATGGCACGCAATTTGAAAACGATGAGTTCAAAGCCTTTTGCAACAAATATCACATTCAGAAAAGTTTCGCAGCAGTTGCCCACCCGCAGGCCAACGGGCAAGTTGAAACAATCAACAAAATCCTGAAATCCACCATTAAGAAGCATCTCGAGAAAGCTAAGGGTAACTGGATTGAAGAACTGCCGCTTGCACTATGGGCTTACCGTACGACTCATAAAACTGTGATGGGGCATACTCCATTCTCTCTGGCATTTGGATCAGAAGCAATGATACCTGTGGAGTTAGAGGTTCCTACTCACCGCAGAATTCACTTTAACCAGAAAGAGAATGAAAAGTTGCAGCTTGAAGCCCTCGATTTACTCTAAGAAAAAAGGACTGAATCGGAGCTTAGGATAGTCGCCCATCAAAGGAGAATTGCCTGACACTTCAATCAAAAGGTCAGGCATAGAACATTTGAAGTGGGAGACTTAGTGTTAAAGAAGATCATGACCGCAACAGGAGTTTTTGGCCCCAATTGGGAAGGTCCATTTGTCATCGATCAAAAGCTCCTCGACGGCACCTTTAAGCTCAGGACTATAGACAGAATAGAAGTCCCAAGGGCCTGGAACAGTGATCACCTCCGGCGTTATTTCAAATAACTCTTTTGGATCATATTCCTTTGTGTTTTTCTATGAATATAACGGATACTTTGTATGAAATTACATGAATATGAGTAAAACAACTCTTTTGAATCCTATCTAAATTATACATCGCATACCTTTGATTATATACTCAAAGATGTTCAGTTATGTTTTCTGATTACATGACATAATTAAAAGAAAAAATTCGCTGGTTCATTCCCCGATGAAAGCCTGGTGTTAGTTCATAGCATAGTCCAAAAGGACAAATTAAGCACATGGATCATAAAGCACTCCCGTCGAAATATGGTAAGTAAGGAATGTCTCCATAAGATAAAAAAGAAGAACAAAACACTAAGGCCAATCAGCGGGAGAAACCAATGGAGTAAAATCAAAGAAGACTCGCTAAAATTCTGACCACGTTATTACCAAACTGAGTCTTTAACCCAAAACCTCTCTGGGGTTGCTCAGTCAAATAACTTAAAGTCGGTACAAATCTGACCACGTTATTACCGAACTGAGTCTTTAACCCAAAACCTCTCAGGGGGTGCTCAGTCAAATAACTTAAAGTCAGTACAAATCTGATCACGTTATTACCGAACTGAGTCTTTAACCCAAAACCTCTTCGGGGGTGCTCAGTCAAATAACTTAAAGTCAATACAAATCTGACCACGTTATTACCAAACTGAGTCTTTAAACCAAAACCTCTCCGAGGGTGCTCAGTCAAATAACTTAAAGTCAGTACAAATCTGACCACGTTATTACCAAACTGAGTCCTTAACCCAAGACCTCTCCGGGGGCACCCGATCGACTGCAAAGGTCAGTAAATATCTGACCAAATAACATCACAAATTGGGTAAAAAACCTCTTCAAGAGGTGTCCACTTATCTCTCAATATCTAGCCCGCCTAAATGCAAAAAATGGGGAATTCCAAATAATACATGTAAAGTTCGTATGAAGAATAAAAAGCTCCAAATGTCACAGTGCAATGACAGACGCTTTTAAATTCTGATTACAACTTAAAGCATTTAATGCTTAAGTTCATTGCCATTATATCAGGGTTGAAACAATCCATTGGTACGGGGGCATATCATATCAGAAAGCCGAAAGTAACTGTTTGATTCTTCGTGTGCCAAAGGATCATTACAACCATATATAATTGAAAAATCCATAGACAATAGAATGTGTAAAGAAAGATGTGCAAGTGCAAAAACACAGAACATTGTCACATCACGTTCAAGCATAGGATCAAGTCACAGCATTGTCAAGTACAAATTATTCAGAATTCAGAACATTGCAAAGTAGTAAGCGAGGGCCGGCACTCGCATATACATTCGGTCTGGATAAAGTCTGGTAAACGCAAAACAAGCGAGTCTAAGCCACTACTTCTTCGAACCGCCATATCTCAATGCAGGTTTGGAAGCAGAACTCTTAGGGGTTGACAAGCTGGTGGTCTTCTTTTTGATAGAACGCTTTCGGTTTTTTCGACCAGTGGAAGAACTGACCTTTTCCCCTTGATTGTCGATCACATCATCGATTGTTTCTTCAGAATCATGGTCGTCTTCTTGGAGGTTGTGGAGGTCTCGATCAAGGTTGGCAATCACGTCAATCCTTTCTTCCTGAGAGCCTGGTTGAGAAAGCATTATGTCCATGGAAGCATCAATAAGTGGGCCTGTATTAAATAAAGGCAAGTCAGTTTCAATGGCATTCATCACCATGGCTGTGTATCCACCGACAGGGGGCAATGGTGAAAGTGAATTCATTGCATAATTATAATGGTCCACGAGCTTAAAATGTCCCAGAGGGGGAAAGAGACAATCTAAGTCAAGCATAACTTAGCACATGTCATCTTTACCTAAGGCGGGAGGGTTCGCACTGATTTCATAATCATCAATGTTTATTTCTCCATCTGAATCCTACTGTCTGTCTTCAGCAGAATTTCCAACGGTAGGGGAAGGAATTGCGATATCTACACAAGTCGAAAAGATTGAGATGTTAACGTCATCAGTCAACCCGGTAAAAGTATTATCAACAATAGTACCTAAAGTCTTAGCTCCGGATGATTCACCATGTTGGCTCTTGACGAAGTTTCTACCTTCAGCCAAGGCCTCTCGATCCTCTTCATCCAGTAGATCAAGCTCGAGCTGGCTGTCCTCGGCCCCGTCAGATCGTTTTAATACCTCTTCCCAAACATGAGCAAGAATGTTCCCATAACCCTCTCCTAAGAAACGAAGGCCCCCCCCCCACACATAACGCTGCAAACATACAATTCCATGAAGGTTGCCTCGTCCTCTTCCTTAATCTTTCGGGCATTGTCCAAAGCTTCTTGCCTTTCTTTCTCCAAAGTAGAAGTTTTGACAGTTTCAACGGCAAGTTTGTCACAAAGAGATATGATTTCCGACTCACGAGCAGATGAAGTCCTTCTTTCCAGGGCTAGCTGAGCTTCAGCATCTTCTTGTGCTTTTAAGGCATCTTCAGATTGTTTCTTCAATACGGCTTCCTTATGTTTAGCAGCTTCGAGCTCCTTATGAAGCCTTTCAGTCTCGGATTCCAAATCGTTCACTTTAGAACCCCCTTCTAATGAAGAGATTTGGGTTTCCTGGGCTTTGATGACTTGAATAAGCTGGGCCTTTTCATCCTCCAAGTTTTCGATGCTTTCAATTTGGTGGGTGTTGAGATTCTGAAACTCATAGCCAAGTCGACGCCACGCTGAAAAACGCTTGTCAATGGTTTTGCCGATACCATCTAGAAGATCCCTTGCTTTTGCCACATCCTCAATCATGTCTCGTTTGTCTTTGGGGCAGAGATCTACATCAAATTTAATCCCTCTCATATCCCAATCTCCGAATCTATGAGAAAAAGGAGAACTGGAACCTCCAAGTTCCTTTTCTACGTCAAGTACTTCGCGCGGCCTTGAAAAATGGCTTGAAGCTCGGCCGGGGTTGGAAAGAGAGGGACATATCCTCGTACACGCTTCTGAGGGATCTCCATGCTCAGATCATCTCCACTTTTTCTCTTTCCCAGAGAGCTCTCTTTTTCTCGCCTTGCCTCATCATCCGTTGTCCTGAGATGATCGTAAAACCATGCTCTTTGCTCTGCAGTTCGCTCATAAGAAGCATGAGAAGGAATTGGGTGATGATCATGCAATCTCTGAGGTTGAGATGTCATGGTTGAAGGAGGGGCTGGCTTAAAGCGTTTCTTCAAGGGATGGGGAAGGTTGGAGGAAGACTGTCTTTTCTTCCGAAAATTGTCGATAAGTGAGGGCGGCCTCATTCCTGCAAAAGTAACAGACTCCTTCAGCTTTGAAAAGTATGTGAGTAAAACAACATGCGAAGTAAGTAGATGAGATTACGACTACGAAAGCGAGCTTAATCCTAAAAAAACATGCCTAGCAAGCGTGTGTCGGGATTTGATCCTAAGTCTACCCTTGCATCCGGCACTGGCTCGGGAATTTCCTGAGGATTGGAATCGGGTTGAACGTTGGGGGCTGTGGAACCTGAGGTAGGAGTTTTGTCCTTATTGAGATATTGCACGGTATCTAAGTCAGGAAGTTCACCAAAGGTACCCGTGGAATCTCCATCTTGGGCATTGGGAATAGATGAATCCATAAGAACATCTTCAATGATCTGTTCGTTATCTAAAGTCGTTTCCTCTACCTCAAGCTGTTTACCTTCCCGCTGTACAATTTCCTCTCTGGTGTTTAAGGGAGGTGGGGTTTCTGCAATTTTCTCCGGGATTGCTAAAGTGTCAACCTAATTTTCAGAGGTGTGTTCATGTTTTTTAGGGGTGCTCACAGGTTTTTTGCTTCCACTACCAGATTGTGTACACTTCTTCATGTATTTCTTGGCTGTCTTCTTCACCGTCAAAGTACGGGATGGGGGAAGCAGGTTGTATTGTCGTAGGAATTCTTCGGAAAGCAAAAACTGTCTACTCCTTTCAGTTTCGCTAACAGATAATAATAATTCCAGAAGAGATTGGTTAATATTTGTTTCTTGGTCAGAAGGAGCTTCTGTAAAATGAAGAAAAGTCAGTAAATGCTCGTAAAAGGTAAAACGAAATCTTTGTGGATATTTACCTCCTTCAGTCCATCGGCCGAAAAAGTTGTCAGGACATCGCACATAGAAAAATTGATCGGGAAATCCTTTGATACTCTCGAACAAGCCAGTTATGACCCTAGATTGCATGCTTTCCATGAAGAAAAAGGAAGGACGATCCTTCTTCCGTTTCTTAAAAGAGTATAAGGAGCATATATCTTTGAAAGTTGGTTCGTGTTTTATGATTCTCATGAACAACACGTATAAAATCATAAGGATAAAATAGCCATTAGGGTGTAACTGATAAGGAGCAATGGCCAAATTCTTTAGGATCATTTCTATGAAAGGGTTGAAAGGAGGAATCGCTCTACTCTGGAGCATCCCCCGATTAACTGCAACATATCCAGTGGGAGGGTGGTCAGGCAAACCATCTTTTCCAGGGAACTTGACTTCGTCGTTAGATAGGCCATATTGCTTGCACAACTTAAGATACGAATCAACTTCAAGCGTCGTCAAGTAGCTATCAACTGGTGTATGAGTAAGAAATCGAGGGCTCAGAAAGTTTTGAATAACATTCATCTTAGTGGTAGTAGTCGAAGATGTTTCAACATTTCGATTAGAGGTCTCATCTTCTCTAGTTGGTGAGGTTCCCTCAACATTTTTGCGAGTCCTTCGTTTGGTTGTCATTTCTACACAAACAAGCATGTTGGAAAAACAAACCACAAAAATATTAATTAAGCTCAAGCAGGGTCGGCCTTGGCCAGTTAAAGACCCGGTCGCTCAAAACTGGTAAAGCACCCAGTCGCTCTAAACCAGTCAAGCCCTGTCGCTCAAAACTGGAAAAGCACCTGGTCGCTCTAAACCAGTCAAGCCCCGGTCGCCCAAAACTGATAAGACACTTGGTCGCTCTAAACTAATGAAGATCCGGTCGCTCTAAAATCAGTCAAGACCTGATCGCTCAAAAATAGTCAGGTTCTGGTCGCGCAAAACTAGCCTCTATTGGGTCGGTAAAAACATCCTAAGTCTGATCACTCTACGATTGGTCTAAAATCAATCACAACCTGGTCGGTCGAGATTCAAAACTGCCTGGGTCAGTCTTACCAAGTGAAGATTAATTCAATCTTAAGCGAGCCTGTTCTGGTTGGTCAAATAGGTCAAAAAGGAGCTGCTTGTTCTATACACTGTTTGGTCTCTTTAAATTGCTTGATTAAACAAAAAACTGACCAACATTTCTATGAAAAAACAGTCTAAAACCGACCACTCAATTGTTCTAGGATCAACCAGGCCGGTCGCACAGCAGGAAGAAAACATGATCATTCAATACAAATGCATAATCAAAAACACTATGAAGTGGCAAATTGACAGAAAGTCATGCTCGCATCAATTATTCAGGCATTTACACAAATATGTGATGATCATCATCACAACAAAAAAGGCTACAAGAATTCTCATTCCAAAGTCATCATTGCAAATTCAAATTACATTACTATTAAACATGTCAATACTCAGTGGATTTCATGTTCAAGAATTCTCATACAAATCGCAATCATACATCAAAACTAGTTTAAGTGCAGTTCAACCTCAAAGACTCAAACCAACGTTCATCATTCTTGAATTAACAAAGAAGTAGAGCTATATACCTGCGATCAAATCAATTAGATGAAGAAGTTTGGATCGGACTTCCAGGCTTTGGTGAAAAACTGGACTTGAACGATCGAGATTCGAATACTTGACAGAGAGTCGAGGTAAGTGTTCGTGGGTAGATTGTTTTCCTGGATTGAATCGGTGAAGCGAAATGAAGATTGAAGAATTTTCTTCAGAGAGCCGCCGCCATTAAAGTAAGGTAATCGGAATTGGAAAAGTGAGGAATACGAAGAGGCCAAGAAGTATATATACAGCCAAACAGATCGGTCTGGCCCGTTAGTATCTGGACCGGATCCACTTGAAGAAGAAATACCGACCCATGTAAATTAAATCCAAAACCGACCCCTTGTTGAACCTGATCGATCCACTAATATATCGTACAATATTTCGAAGTCCATAGTTTTTCATAAAAAATTATGGAACTCTGAGGGGCAAAATGTTATCCACCTGATCGATTCGTTATCAACAATTGTATACGGGTCGATTCTGGACATTTAAAAGAAGGGGTCGGTCCTGTAATTCTCAAGAGGGATCGGTCGTAGTGCACAAAGATTCCTGGATGCTCCAAAGGCAAAAGATTCTAGGTCGCTCTAGATACGGAAGGCTTCTGTCGCTCTCATCTCCATTCTGACCTGGTCGCTCCATATACGGAAGGCCTCTGGTCGCTCTCATCTCCATGCTGACTTGGTCGCTCCAAAATACAGAACACCTCTGGTCGCTCCAAAGATAGAGGACATCCGGTCGTTTTCCTCTAAACATAAGGCTTCGGGTCGCTCCAAAGATAGAGGGCATCTGGTCGCTCCAACTCGCTTCAAACTCTCAGGGCCGGTCCATTCTACAAAGATCCCTGGTCGGTCCGCATATCCAAAGTGTAGCGCCATCCAGTTCCCACAACATCTGGTCGGTCCACCTTATTTATTCAGCCTCCTGGTCGTCTTTCTGCTTCCTGGTCGCCTTTCCCTCCAGCGAAGCTCCCTGGTCGATCGAAATGCATGAAATGGCACGACAGCTGGTAACAACTGGCAGTGGCATCTTCGTAAATACCTGAAAAAACCGACCCGCAGCCCGAATTCAAGATCTCAGCCACTCCTTCACCTATAAATAGCGCCCTACCTCCACCATTTCAGGGGGACTTCTCGAAAAACACGTGGAGGTGCTGCCAAATTGCGTTTTGGACTTCTTCAAGCATTCCAACATCTATTCTTCATAATCCAACAAAGATCAATGGAGCATGGAATCATGGCTTCCACAAATGATATATGATAGAACTTAAGGTCGAAGATCCATGGGAAAAGCTTGGTAATAAGGAGATTTCCTCGCTGTCCAAGATATTTCTCTACCATTTTCAGTAATTCAAATGGAAGGATGTGTGTGAGAGAAAGTTTGGTTGGATGTATAAGTGATCTTACCTTGTAAACAACTTGTTGATAATAAAATTCTCTCTTAAGAGTGGACGTAGACCTCCTCAAAGGTCGAACCACTATAAACTCTTGTATTCTTTCTATATTTTGATGTTTTCATGTATTAGATATGGCCTCACATAATAAAAAAAGGTATTCTTACATCTTGCCTTTGAAAAGGTGACATGCTTCCTAAGCATCTCGCCTCCGATTAGGTAACGCGTTAAGCAATACTTTGATTGTTTTGCCAAATTTTGGTGTAAACAAACATCAAGCTATTTCGCTTGGTGCTAAGTTAATTATTATCCTAATTTATGGTTAACCCCCCAAAGTGAGACCTAATGTAGGATTCCCGATTCACTGTGGAAAAGAGCTCATACTTAAGAATTGCTAATGTTTTAGAGTCATAATCATGAAGTATTCCCATAGAATTCCATAGATAAATTTCCTGTTGAGAACTAAACCAGGTGTGAACTTGCTTTTTGACTTTGTGAATAGAATATCATTCAAAATATATTCCCTGAGTATTGAAAACGGTTCTTCTGGGCACTCAATAATCATCGATCTGAATATCAAGTAACTAATCCATCTAAATTGTTCTTCAATTGAAAGATTTTCATGTTTTTCATTCGAATTCTTATTAATCTAGAGGAGTATCAAGAGTATTACCCTATCCTCAATCACTTGGGACCAAATTGGTCAGTGAACGATATCTAAATGCAATCAAGAATCAGGTCTAAATCATGATAGTCTTAAGATATAACTACGATCAAAAAGCCAACGGTGATTTTTACCCTGCTAAACTAAGGATCCTAAAATCAATCATGGGTTAAGATTTGAAACCAATCAAGTTACGCATATGATTCGCATGTTGCACTTGCCATATAAATAAATAACACAAACACTGAATATGACTGAACAAAATATCACATGATTACTTTAATTACTACATGTATCTATTTTATTGGGTACATCCTCCATTACAATTTTTTACCCTAACTTGATTTAGAAGCTAGGGTTTTTTCTTTCTAAAAAGATTACACATATGAAAAAGGAATTCAGGAAAAAGAAGATCTTTCCCCGCTTTGAGTTGTTAGGTCCTATTTATAGATCTTTCCCCGCTTCGTGTTGGTCACCCGATATGGGTTGATCATGAAGGCTTTATAGGTGCTTCGATTGCTTTTCATCAAGGTAAAGTAACGATGGCTGCTTCTGAAAGATTTGATGAAAGGATCTTTTTGATTGAACATGAGAAGGATAGTTACATAAGAGCTCTCAGTTTTTTTTTATGCTCTCATCCCGTGCTTCGTCCCTAATACTTTAGTGTTTTGAATCAAGATTTCTCATCCTTTATGTGTTGTTGAGTGTGAATTATCTTTCCTGTATTTCAGAGGCATGTATCGAAAGGCCCACTTTATTGCTTACGAAAGGCCCTTTCGACAACTGTACTGAGTTACCCTTCGAAAAACAAGCTTATGGATGCATCTTATGATGCTGTCGACAGGTTATGGGGTGCTTTTCCTTCGAGTTCCCTCCTTTAACTGCTTTCATAGATCTCCTCCTTCTTTTTTGTCCTTGCCATCCTTTATTTGAATAGTCTCCAGGCTTTGCTTGACTTTTGCTTTCGGAATCCTTCTATAGGTTACACGAGAGCCCTTCTGATGTCTACTACATTCTTTCATCGGTAACTTTAGGTTGTCCTATTCAGTTTTGGCTTGAATAGTTGCGAGAGGCATAGGCGTACGCATACTCTTGATTTACAGCGGCAATTACTTCTTCGACAAGGTTGGGCCTGAGTCCCCTTTTCCCAGTATTCACTTGCTCTGATGGATTCATTCTTAGCTCTTTCCTTTTTTCTTCCTAATTCTCTTCGGGACGTGTTCCCTTATCTCTTCTCGAGAGATTAGTTTGTTTCACTAGTGTCTTCTGTTTACAGAGGTTGAGCCTTCCCGAATTCAGATGACGGTCGTCGTCTAGCATAACCCTGTCGGCTTATGATGATTAGCTTCCTTATGAGTTTCTTTTTAGGTGTTGCCATTGGCTTGCTTTCTTCGTTCTTTCTTGTAAGATCAACTAGTTCAGAACCAATGACCTCTCGGTTAAGGCTGAAAGAGGCTTCCTCATATGATGCGATAGCCCTTTCGTTTAAGGTTGGAAGTGGCTTTTTGATTTGAAGGATATTGCCTTTTTCTTTCCCTTTCGCATTCTGAAGGCGTGCAACTGCTTCTTTTGTGGTATCGTTGTCTTTAACACTCCTACACTGTGATTTTAATTCTTGATCTGCCTTAGTCATTTTTTGTGCTAACATTAATTTATCAAATTTATCTCACCTATTTAACTTCTACAATTTCAAGCTACCTTCTAGCCTTCAACACACGTAGGCTTCGAACTCCATCCATACACTTCTCTTAAAATATTAATCTACCTGTAACTTAAATAAGGATTTTTGGCTCTTTACTTTGAGTCTACTTATCAGACTCTACAACCTAGGAAATGTCAGCTCTCATATAACATTATAAAACTTCATTTTAAATCTAGAATTTACTATATTATATCCAAATTGAAGCTAACATATAGTCAACTAAAAAGCAAAAAACTAACAAAAAAGATTAAAGTGGACATATGCCAAAGAAACTACTGAATAATATTTCTTTGTTTTTGTCTCTATGTAATTTTTCTTGGATTTTATTTGAATAGGTGCTTTCATCTAATTTTTGGGGGTTGATATATTTTTTGTCTTAACGTTTCATTGCTTTTAGATGGAAAACCCTAGTTTTCACAACTAAGAGATTGGATTTGATGTTTCGAGTACACGATGAGTCCTAGATTTGCAAGAAGTAAAATAGAGCATGGAAGCAGGTTGAAAGTTTCTTCAAACTCTATTTAATCAATCTTTGTGACCATAGAAGAGACGAAAACAATAATGAAGCAAATGCAAGATGTGAAGATGCTTAAGTGATAAGAGATACTAGAGGGATTTATCTAAATGATGAGACAATAAGGAGTAGCTAAACTATTACAATTTAGAATAAGGACTAGGAATCAATGCAGGAGAATCGGGAGTTGGAATAAAGAAAGTTAGAATGGTGCCCTTACAAATTGAACAGTTTGGTATGATTTATTGTGACGACCGCCCACTGCTCATGCACTTAACAAGGGAAATAATGCGCTGAAAGACATGTCGATAGCTATGGACGATCATTAGAGTAGGATAACACGAGCGGAAACCTGTCATATAACTCACAGCGCAAGGATAAAATAAAATAGAACATATACAACAGGAAGTCATAGTGAAGCAGAATTGAGCATAATTTTAAACTTTTCATATCACCATGAAAATATCCATACAAGCTCGGATTACACTATAAGAGTCTGTACAATGAGCCTCACTACAATTACTCAGAGAATACATCAAACAACAGAAAACAACAAATACTAGATAGTAGAAAAAATATGCTAGCCTCCCGCTCGTCATTGCTCAACAACCTCGTCCTCATCAAGATCCATCACCTGTCACCTACTACTTAGTCTGCCCATCCACAACCAGATGAACAGTCCAAAGTAATAAGAGGGAGACATAAAACCTTGAGTCAGACAATAGTCTTAATGAGCGATAAAACAGATATCTAACATCATTAATAAAGTATATGTGAATAGGCAGATTAATCAACTAATCTACCAACATCAACACCCATCTTCCTCACATCCGATAGTGATAGCTTTACAAACACCCAAAATAACAATACATTCACGGCAATCTGTTATCAAGCGTAGACCAATCTACTCGATATCGACATCTCCTAAGCACAAGCCCCGAAGGCCTATAACAACATTAGACAAGCAACCAAGAGATATCTCCTTCGACGTCGAATAATCTATATAAGACGAATCACACAAACAATCATTCATCCATGACTCTGGCTATCACCTCCAATCGTGCTTTGAAACCATTGTTAATCGTATGACCGGCCAAACACCTTGCTGTCTTCAAGAGCTAATGGTAAACCCCGGCTCTAGCAAAACTCCATACGCCGTCGTGCTCGTATCTAGGCCCGTCGTGTTACTCAGGGTACTCGACCAACCACTTCTAGTCTTTTAGGCGTCCCCATTAAGCCCCTGCTTTGAGTCCACAAGAGCCTATGACAACGATAATTACTCGGCTTTCGATATCTCTACCCATCGAACCTGATGATTGTTCATAAGCTCAAGCCACTTTTCGAGCAACCATTATCCATGAACTCACCACCTTGTGTCATCTTCACATTAGTTGCATTTCGACGATCAACGAACACATCACGACACTTCGATATTCCTCCCTAAACTCACGTCGAAGCTGCTTCCATTCCCAAACCAAAAATTACATCAAATTATGTCCACAATAGTCTGGTCGTTTCCCATCGTTCGGTTCGTCCACCAACCTATCACTCCTCGATCCGACCTAACTTCCATTCTAAATAACCCAAAGTCGAACGACCTATCCAAGTTCTGAAGCAAAACGACCCACGTCTCGCAACCTAAATTCCCATGACCTGGTGATTTCAACAATTAAGAGCCAAACAACCCGACTTATTATCTTGGCCGACTTGACTTTCCACGACCTGAAGCTCCGTTAGAAGCCTCAATGTACCAACGACCTGAACCCAACGATCCAACTCAGAACAACCCTCCTTATATGCACTTGCGCGACCCGACCTATGAAAGCCACGACCCATCACCATAATGACCCGATGCCCCTTCGAACTCCCTGAGCTTCATTTCTTGGAGCACAAGCCAACGACCTGAGCCTTCACTATCACCAACGACCAATGCAAAAACGACCCAACTCCATATCTGACCAATCTAACTTCAAACTTGATCAAATCATCACAAAACAACATCATCGATGCAAACAACCCATCCAAATCATCCAATTCAATCATCAACACTAAGAAATCATCAACAACACTTAAACTACAAGTATTCATCATGCAACCATATGAAACTCACCAAATCATGATAAATTAATGAATAAACAAAATAGTGGATCTAAACTTGCATAAACATATGAATTAACATAAGAATTACCGATTTAAATTGCTAGATTAGATCTTATGGTGATCCAAATGAAAATATACTTACCATGATGTAGATCTTAGTGAAAACAACTTAAAATAATGAAAATAAGATCAAACAACCCATATACCTGATTGAATCTGTGTGAGAGATGCTTATCACTCACCAATCTTCAAATTAACTTGAAATCACTAATTTCTCAATCAAGACAGCGAAGAATGATCTTCAACCTCTCAATTTGATGCGATCTCCCTTCACTTGATGTAGACCTAACTTTGGCTGATTTAGATCTTCTATCTCTTTGCGTAAATCTAGAATTTTAATGGTGGAAAGGTGTATTTGATTGAGCAAGGAGGATCACGAGCTCAACCAAATGAGAGAATGAAGAAAATAACCCTCTCTCCATGCCTCTGACCTCTTATTTACAGCCTCCAACCAGCCACTAATGGGCCACACCAAAACAACCCATTAATGACTAGCCAAATTGGAACATAAATTGTGTAGTACTAAAACATCAATTTCTCCCAAACCGCTAAACCAAATCTTTAATGTGACCACTCTACAGCACTAGAAACATCATTTCCCTTCCAATGAAATTAATCTCAGCACCTAATTCGATCCCCGGTAAAAGTTATGCCCTATACAAAAGTAACAGGGAAAAAATGATCACAAATAAAATTGGTAAAAATTATAGACATGTCTCATATCCCCATAAACAACATATCATAATATGTGAATGATCCAACCCGCAGGGAATTAAATAAAATGTTTTATGATCCTTTGATATGTAAAATGCGGGCTGTTACATTCTCCCCCCCCCCCCTCCATTAGGATTTTTGCCCTCCCCCCCCCCTCGAAATTCCAAACAAACACAAGCAACCAAAACAATTCCGCATGCCTATCATCCACAAGCAGCCAATTTATTATCCAAACTAGCACCCATCAAGCCATGCATCCATAGACTCATCCTAATACGTAGAATTCTAACAACGATAGTACAAGTTATAATGATGTAAGGTGACACGCCATTATGGTTCATACCGACGAAGAGTTCTGGATGGGTCGTCTTTATATTCTCTTCCGTCTCCCACATACAATCGTCATTATCATCACTCCACTGCACCTTGACTAGCTTAACTGTCTTCCTCCTAAGTTGTTTTGTGTCATTCCCCACAACGTGATGCGGCTTACGAGGTTTCATAATTATGGTCTCGACGTCTAGGTCTTCGTATTATTCCAGAGATACCAACACATTCGAATCATGCACACACTTCCGTAGAAACTCCACAAGGAAACCATTATGCACACTCGACATCTTCTCGGGTAAATCCAATTTATATGCGAGCTTTCCAGTCCGCTAGACTATCGGAAACGGTCCAACGAATCTTGGAGCTAACTTTCCTTTACTTCCGAACCAAACGACATGCTTTAACGATGAAATCTTCACGAAAATCATATCTCCTACTTCAAATTCCAAATCCTTTCAATGCTTATCAGCATAATTCTCCTGACGGTCTTGAGTTGCCTTCATTCGTTACCGAACGATCTCAATACAATCTAATTTTCTCTGATCATCTCAGGCCCAAGCATCAACTTATCCCCAGTTTCCGACAAACATGCTAGAGAATTACACGGTCTACCATACAACGCCTCGTATGGTACCATCTCAACGATCGACTGGTAACTGTTGTTGTATGCAAACACAACTAAATGTAAATGGTCTTCCCATGATACCCCAAAATCCATTGCACAAGCTCTTAGGAGATCTTTTAAAACTCGATTTACCCTCTCGGTTTGACCATCAGTCTGGGGATGATATGCCGTACTTAAACACAATTTGGTTCCTAAAGTCTCTTGCAAACTCTTCCAAACTCTTCCAAAATCCACTCGTAAACAACAGATCTCGATCATTTACTATGCTTTTCGGGATACCACAGAATCAAACTATCCATTTTATATAAATCTCAGCCAACATCGATGTTGTCCCACTCAATTTGACAGAAATAAACCTTGCAATTTAGGTCAAGCAATCCACGATGACCCAAATTCCTTTGTTTCCTACCCTAGTTCTAGGTAGTCCATCGATAAATTCCATCGACATATGCTCCCACTTCCACGTAGGAACTTCCAATGCCTGAAGCAATCCACTCGGCTTCTTATGTTTAGCTTTCACTAACTGACAATTTATACATAGAGAAATAAACTTTTCAACATCCCTTTTCATACCTTCCTAGTAATAAGATCGCTTCATGTCCTGATACATCTTATTACCACCAAGATGAATCGTCAACTTTGAGTGATGAGATTCCCTCAGAACCTCATCTCTCAGTCCATCGATACCAAGAACAACCAGTCGTCCTTTCTTTCGAAGCCAACCCTCTCGATCGACCTCGAACTCTTTTTCCTTTAGTTCCAACTTCTGGATAATCTTGACAATCTTTGCATCACGCTTTTGTCTCTTGCTAATCCTTTCGATGAGAGTAGGTCTTATCGATAAGCTCACCAACATTTCAGGTTCTAACTCACACTGAGGCCTGAAATCAAATCCTACTAAGTACTCGAGGTGCTTCCATGCCGAAAACATCGCTCCCAAACTTGCGTGTGTTCGAAGCAATGCATCCACCACTGCATTACCCTTACCAACAGTATAGGCTATACCAAAATCATATGATTCTAGAAACTCTAACCATCGTTGCTGCCGAAGATTCGGATCTTTTGGGAGAAAAGATACTTCAATGACTTGTGATCCGTAAACAACTCGAATCGAACTCCCAACAAGTAATGTCTCCACATCTTTAGAGCAAACACAATCGTTGCCAACTACAAATCAAGAGTTGGATAATTCTTTTCCTACGGCTTCAGCTATCGACTCGCGTAGGCCACAACCTTATCCTTCTGCATCGGCACTGCTCCAAATCCAGTACCGCATGCATTGGTGTATACCACCATCTCTTCATTCCCACTCGGAATGGTCAAAACAAGAGCACTTGTCATTCCCTCTTTTAGGATTCCGAAAGCTTGCTCACACTTTGCATTTCATGTGAATACTTGACTCTTCTTCGTCAATCCTGTTAATAGTGTAGCTATCTTGGAGAAATCCTTGATAAACCGACGATAATATCCCGCCAACTAAGGAAACTCCGAACATCCGTCGCATTCTTAGGTCTATCCTAGTCCTGGATTGCTGCTACCTTAGCGGGGTCAACCGATATTCCATTCCCAGAAACGACATGGCCTAAGAACCTCACTTTGCTCTTCCAGAAGTGATGCTTCGAAAACTTAGCTCTCCGCGGATGCTTTCACAAGATTTCCAAAACAACTCACAAGTGTGTCTCATGCTCTTCCTTATTTTGAGAGTAAACCAAAATATCATCCACGAAGCACAAACTTGTTCAAATGATCTATGAACACCCTATTCATAAGATCCACAAAATACTTTGGTGCGTTTGTCAACCCAAATGGCATCACCAACCATTCGAAGAAACCGAATGGTGTCCTAAAAGCTATCTTCGGCACACTATCCTTTGCCACCCCCAACTGTTGGAATCCCGTTGCCAAATCCAGATGAGAAAACACCTTGAGCTTATGAAGCTAATCGAATTAGTCCTCGATCCTCGGCAACAGATACTTGTTCTTCTTAGTCACCTTTTTCAGCTCACGATAGCCCACACACAATCTCAAAGATCCATCTGCCTTGGTTGCAAATAAACTGGTGCACCCCATTCGGACACACATGTCTGAATGAATCCTTTTCACAAAAGGTCACGTACTTGTACCTCTAACTCTCGCTGTTACATAGGCACTATCCGCCAAAGAGGCATGATGAATGGCCTAGAACCTTCGACCAAATCGATTCTGAACTCAATCTCACGGTGTGGCAGCAACCCTTTGACTTCGTCAAAGAAATCTTTTAACTCACTTGCGATTGGCACCGATGACAAGTCTTCCCGTGGAATCACAAGCGAATACAAATAGCTCACGAAGACACCATCTTTAGGATTACACCGATTCACAACCATTCACCCTCCCACATTCCTGACTGTCACCTCCATCTTCTTGCAAGCCACTTTTGTCGCATACCTCTTGAGATAGTCCATACCCAAGATAATCTGACACATAAGCTCATTATTAATGAATGAATGTGATGCTCCAGTATCAAACAACACACGAACTGAAACATCTCTAATGGAAAGAATACTTGAACGACAACACTCTTCCTTTCTTCTCTGTCGTAGGATCCCTTGAAGACGATGGCACAACTTCCAAAGCATACGCTTTCACAACTTGTTTACCCTTAGCTAGTTCTGGACAATCCTTCTTGTCATGCTCAGGCTATCCACACACAAAGCACTTCTTTTCAGCATTTGGATTCTAACTATCCTTGGAATAATGTCCCTTCTGCCAACAGTTAAAGCAAGTCATTCCACCCTTCTTCTTTTTCTAACCATCTTTTCTTTTCTACTGTTGCTGCTTCCTCCTTCTGTTATTACCACCCTATTGTGGTTTCGGTTCATCCTTACCTACAACAACAATCTCTTCATTGGGAAACAAACTCTCATGCCTTAGAGCTTTCTCGAAGATCTTCTGATAAGTGTCATCTAGATGATCCAGCAATTGGTTCCCAAGGTATTGGTCCAAGCCCATGACAAACATCTCGTTCTCTTGATAATGAGTCTCAACATATGAACGAGCATATTTCAACAAAGCTTTGAAGTCAGAAACATACTCAAGCATTGGTCGACCATTATTCTTAAGCTCAACAAAGCTCTTAAATAATATAGACTTCTGAACGATAGAAATAAACTACGTCTCAAACTTGACTTGGAATTGATCCCATGAGATCTCATCTTCAAGAGTCTCTAGAGTGACAAAGTTCCACCAATCCATAGCTTTGCCCTGTAGCTGTCTCGAGGCAAGCTTCCTCTTTGTCGCATAGTCAATTCCCAAGTCTCCAAAGATCCGAATACAAGTATCAAGGCACCCTTGAATCTGTTTAATAGGCTTTGTCCCCCTTAAACTGCTTCCCTCCTAGAGTGGTGAAATATTTGCACAACTTCACGAAGTCCACGGCCCTAGGAACCTGCACTTGAAATCCTACATCTACCTTGGCTGTCTCATGAGCGCATACCCTCCTCATGATCGCTGCCATCATGGCCTCGGATGTAGCTGGGTAGTCTGGTATACCGCCATTACCCCCTATAGGAACAGTCTCCTCCCTAATAGTGTGCCTCGATGGTCGACGACTCATTCTATATCTGTAATATAGAATGATTAGCCCATGTACGAGAAAACTTTAAATGGAGTTCAAACACTATTATACTATACACTAATATATAGTATACATCCATCAGATTTCTACAAATGCGTCTCTTGTACGTCAATACGTCCTTGAACTTTGGCTAAAATCGATAACCAGAGCTCTGATAACAAATGTGATGATTGCCCACAACTCCAGCACTTAACAAGGGAAATAATGCGCTGAAAGACGTGCCAGGAAGCTATGGACGGTCATCAGGGTAGGATAACATAAGTGGAGACCTGTCGTGTAACTCACAGCACAAGGATAAAATATAATAGAATATATACAAAAGGCAATAATAGTGAAGCATAATTGGGAAGAATCTTAAACTTTTTAATATTACCATGAAAATATCCATACAACCTTGGATTACACTATAAGAGTCTGTATAATGAGCCTCACTACAAGTAATCAGAGAATACATTGAACAACGGAAAACAACAAATACTAGATAGTAGAAAATAATACATCAGCCTCTTTCTTGTCATTGCTCAACATCCTTGTTCTCATCATGATCTATCACCTATCACTTGCTACTGAGTTTGTCAATCCACAACCGGATGAACAACCCAAGGTAATAAGAGGGAGACATAAAACCTTGAGTCAGACAACATTCATAATGAGCGATAAAATAAATATCTAACATCATCAATAAAATATATGAGAATAGGTAGACTAATCAACTAATCTACCAACATCAACAGAGAAGAACTCAAACCCGTCTTCCCCACATCTGACAATGATAGCCTTTACAAACATCCAAGTAGAAATAACATTACATTCATGACAATCATTTATCAAGCGTAGACCATTCTATTTGATATCGACATCTCCCAAACAAAAGCCCCAAAGGCCTAAACCAACATCAAACAAGCAACCAAGAGATATCTCCTTCGACATCGAATAATCTACACAAGATGATTCAAGCAAACACTCATTCATCCATGACTCTGGCTATCACCGCCTATCCTGCTTTAAAACCATCGTTAATCATGTGACCGACCATACACCTTGTCGTCCGTCAAGGGATAATTGTAAACCCTGGTTCTAGCAAAACTTCATATGCCATCGTGTTCATATTTAGGCCTGTCGTGCTGCCCAGGGTACTCGACCAACCACTTCTAATCTTTTGGGCGTCCCCATTATACCTCTGCTTGTAATCTGCTAAAACCTACAACAGCAATAATTCCTCGGCCTTTGATATCTCTACCCATCCAACGTGATAATGTTCATAAGCTCAAGCCACTCCTCGAGTAATCAATATCCATGAACTCACCCCTTGAGTCGTCTTCACATTCGTTGTGTTCCGACAATCAACAAACACATCACAACACTTCGGCATTCCTTCTTGAACTCACGTCGAAGCTACGTCCATTCCCGAGTAACATCAAATTCTAATTCACAATAGTCGAGTTGTTTCCCATCCTTCGGGTCATCTACCGACCGATCACTCCTCGATCCGTCCTACATTCCATTCTGAATAACCCAAACTCGGACGATCTGACTCCAGGCGACCTGACTAGCTCCAACGACCTGACCAAGTTCTGAAGAAAAACGACCTGCCTCTCGCGACATGAATCCTCACGACCTGGTGCTTTCATCAATTCAGATCCAAACGACTCGACCTATCATCTTGGCTGACCCCACTTTCCACAACCTATAACTCCTTTGGAAACCTCAATGTACCAACGACCCGAAGCCAACGATCCAACTTAGAATGACCCGCCTTATATGCACTTGCGCGGCCCGACCAATGGAAGCCACGACCCATCACCATATGACCCGATGACCCTTTGAATGACCTAAGCTTCATTTCTTGGAGCCCAAGACTGCGACCTGAGCCTGCCATGTCACTAAAGACCCATGCAAAAATGACTCGACTACAGATCTAACCAAACTAACTCTAAACTTGACCAAATCATCACCAAACAACATCATCAATGCAAACAACTCATCCAAATCATCCAATTCAATCATAACACTTTATGGCCTCATCAACAATAATTAAATGATAATTATTCATCATACAACCATATGAAATTCAACAAATAATGATAAATCAATAAATAAAAAAATAGTGGATCTAAACTTACATATGAATATGAGTTAACATAAGAATTACCGATTTAAGTTGCTAGATTAGATCCTATGGCGATTCAAATGAAAATATATTTACCATGATGTAGATCTTGGTGAAAACAACTTAAATGATGAAAATAAGATCAAACAAATTATATACTTGATTGAATCTATGTGAGAGATGCTTATCACTCACCAATTCTTCAAATTACATTGAAATCACTAAATTCTAAATCCGAACAGCGAAGAATGATCTTCAAACCTCTCAATTTGATGTGATCTCCATTCACTTGATGTAGATCTAGCTTTGCTTGATGTAGATCTTCTATCTCTTTGCGTAGATCTAGAATTTTAATGGTGGAAATGTGTATTTGCTTGAGCAAGAAGGATCACGAGGTCAACCAAATGAGAGAACAAAGAAAAGTAACCCTATCTCCATGCCTCTAACCCCCTATTTATAGCCTCCAACCAGCCCACTAATGAGCCACACCAAAACAACCCATTAATGACTAGCCAAACCTAAAAAGAAAATGTGTAGCACTAGAAAAACATTTCTCCCAAACCGCTGAACCAAATCTTTAATGTGGCCACTCTATGGAATCTGAAACATCATTTCCTTTCCAATGATTTCGATCTCAGCAATTGATTTGATCCCCATCAAAAGTTATTCCCTTAATAAAGTAACAGGGGTAAAATGGTTCCAAATAAAATGTAACACCCCGAATTTTCTGTTAACAGTAAATTAAAAAATTAAAGTATAATTAATTCTAAATTATAGAATTAAGCGAACTGGGTTATGCCATTGCGTTCATCTCGGAATTCTGCTTGAGATAGAGTCCGAGTTTGCGTAAATCGGACTCCGTATGAAGGAGTTATGACCTCCGGAAGTTTCAGAATTCGATTTAAAATTCAAACAGCCCGAAAACATGTTCAAAATTCAAAACTGAACTAGAACTGGGCTGGGCGGGAATTTTCCCGCCCAGGACCCAGGTCGACCAGGGGGTCGACCTGGGAGTCGACCTGGGTACCAAGGTCGACTATGTAGTCGACCTATAGGTCGACCTGCTTGGTCGACCTGACCTGCTTGGTCTGGTCCTGGCTCGGTTTCTGGGGATTGGCTGTGTCACTAGTGCTGATTTGTCACTTTCTGATTGGCTTCTCTTGATATGGATGGCCTTGATTATCTCTAGCTTCATCGACGGCTCTTATTAGTTTGAAATTCTATATAAACAACCTTAGTCTTCAACCTAAATTCACACAAATAAAATAGAGCTAGAGCCGTCATGCTGCTGGAAGGAAGCCAAGAGTAGCCTCCACTTGAAGAAAGATTAGAGACGAGCAAAACTAAAGTAAAAACAAGATTCAAACAACGTTTATCTACCCAGAGGAAAGCATTGCAAATTCAGAACTCAGAATCCAGAATTCAAGTTCGCCGTTTGTTGTAAGTACAGTGATTTTTCCTATGGGAATAAAATTAAGATTTGATTCGATGTAAAATGGAAATGGAATTGTGCTATTGTATAACGACGATGTTAATTCATATCTATGTGTTGCAATGATTGTGTTGTGAATGGTATTGGATGCTTGTGGTATAATTGACTTGATGTTGGATCCATTAAAATGTTTGTGGATTGATCTAGTTTTTGTTGGATCTATTCAAATTCACATACAAGTTATTTGGTTCATATCTACACCTATATGTTTATGTGATTATATAGGTTGTATGTGACTAAGATCTCATGTATATACTTTATGCTAAATCTCTATGCCTAAATGATTAAGTTCATATACATGCTCATATGTTTATACAAAAGTTGCAATTTCATAATTGGATCTATGCCAAGATCCACTTTAATACATGTTTCATGTT
The DNA here is from genome assembly GCA_030737875.1 of Allium sativum. Taxonomy (NCBI): domain Eukaryota; kingdom Viridiplantae; phylum Streptophyta; class Magnoliopsida; order Asparagales; family Amaryllidaceae; genus Allium; species Allium sativum. The sequence goes on from CM060926.1 coordinate 540,450,204, forward strand.
ATAATTGGACATATGATTGGATCTAGTTCACACATGTGATAAAATTATACATACTTTATGGACATGTCATATTCTTGTCATATGCTTGTGATGTTCGATGTTATGCCTAGATCTAAACATGTTTAGGCTTATGTTGTCTAAATCATATGCTAATTCATGTGACACCTATTTAGTAAGATCCCTATTTCAATGCAAGTTCACATATATGTAAGTTGATTTAGCCTAGGTTGCAAATTCACATATATGTAAGTTGATTTAGCCTATGTTGCAAATTCACATATATGTAAGTTGATTTAGTCTATGTTGCAAATTCACATATATGTATGTTGATTTAGCCTATGTTGCAAGTTCACACCTATGATGTTCATATTGACTATGCCGATAATGCCAAGTTTACACCTATGTCATGTTTATGTTAATGAATTTCTTTATGCCAATTTTGTGTACGCTAAATTAGGCTAAGTTTTTAGCCTAATATTATATGTTAAAAATCATGCGGACGAAAAATTAGGCTAAGATTGTTAGCCTAATATTTAGATGGGGTAACGTTGGGAAAAATTGGTAATTATAAGAAATTTGACATAAATTGGTGAAAATATATGTATTGGCATGTTTGGCACATGCCAATGATTAGTGGCACTTAAATGGTATAAAATTCTTATACCAAAAATGATGAACTTGGAAAGTGGGCCACAACATTTAATTGTTAACAAATTTACATATAACAAGTAATAGAGACAAATATGTAAATTTAGAAAATACAAGTATGCTTAACCCGAGGTTGGATTGAGTTGTGATGTAAACCTGCCCGGACCCGCCCGACTGTCCAGTAATCACAACAATACCTATCCAATGTGAGAAGTTAAGCATTGAGCCCAATAAGGACCCGAGGTTAGACTGAATTACGATGTAAACCTGCCCGGAACCGACCGGCACATCCAGTAACCGTAACAATACCTGTCTAATGTGAGTGGTCGGTGCTTTAAAAAGCTAAGGACAGACAAGTCAGGATGGTAGGGTTAAGTTAACTAAAACACTTAACCAATTCAACATGTTAATTCAACTAATGGGTGGGGTTAGGTAAATACAGACACTTAACCACTTAACATGTTTGACTAGAAAACCCTAGTAACGGGGACCCATTTCAGCAGTAACCCAATTAGGTATCATGGTACCCTGAAACTAGGCAGGGTGGGGCACGATTACTGGGCTGATTGTAAGCGGTCAAAAGCGACGGCGGTTGTTGCAGCAGTGTGGGTTCTAACGGAGTGCAGGCGTGCACACACTTCGGAGCAGACAAACAGGGCACTGGGCACCAGTAGTATAACCTATGCATTCTAGGATTGTGTCGGGCCGCCACCATGGGACTTGATACACCCTATGGTGGGACCAGCATAGGTATCTACAATCATTGGGGGTCGTATGGCACATATGATTTTGCGAGTAGGAGCCGATCTTTAGAAAGGGGATCACTTCACCCCGATCATGGGGTGCCGGTTGAGACAATGCAAGTAGGTGCAGAGATATAGTGTGGGGTGCGATAGTATATTCGGTTCAAACTGCTTTATCTTAGTTTATGATACTTTCCTATTTCCAGTTTATACCTATCATGCCCTTTTTCTTATTCTTATACTGAAGAGTCACTAGACTTACCAGGTTTTATATCAGACTCTATTTTTCTTTCGTCTTCTTTTCTTCCGTCCCCCCCCCCCCCCCAGGTCCACAGGGAGGAAACAACCCAGCTTAGTCAGACTCTTTGCAAGCTTCAAGATAGTAGATGTATGGTTTGGAATCTCTTTCCTTGGCTATGGATTTTGGACACGTTCTATGGGGATTTATGCAGCTTTCATTATGTTTTATGCTTCTTTATTTAATAATCAAGACATAAATGATGATGTAATGTTTTGGAAGTTATTATGAGACAATTATGGAAATGTTTTGTATAAACACGTATTTATGAAAATGAAAGTCTGTTTGTTTTCCGCTTCTTATATATATATGTGTGTGTGTGTTTATATATATCTTGTGTTTTATCTATGACTTTTACTTATAAACCTCCACCGAAGTTAAGGCATTCCCTTTGTGAGTGACCCTGATGGAGGTGGGGTGTTTCATAAAATTGGTAAAAATTATGGACATGTCTCACATCCCCATAAACAACATATCAAAATATTAGAATGATTCAACCCTCAGTGAATTAAATAAAAATATTTTGCGATCCTCCGATACGTAAAATGCGGGCTGTTACATTTAGATTCTCTCAGTGTCAAGAGAACTATACTTGGGGGGCAATGATGGAATGACAGTTGAAATGCTGAGAATAGATAATGCTGGAGCTAAAAATATAAATTGAAATGTCAATATGTGACAACATGAAGAATATTGATCCAACATCCCAACAGGAATGTAAAAAAGAATTAAGGTAGAGGTGACTAGAAAACAAATGATGCCAGAATTTCCCGGCCAATACATGGGCATAATAATGTTTTTGGCCGAAAATTTCTATTAAGTGACAATAGCCGATGATTGAAATGTTTAAGGATATTGTTAAAGTCAGAAACTTGGATCAAAACTTGGAGAACGTGAGCAAGGACCCGTTCACTTCTAATATTTGAAATGTAACAAACTCCCTTCATAAGCTTTTGACATTGGAGATGAATGATGGAAAGACTGATTTTATGATTCATCTGATGAGCTACATCTAACATATAGAAGTATTAGGTACTCCTACATATGTAATGAAGCGAAGATTTCTATTATACCTGACGGACGTAGTGACAATGTAGTTTAGTTAGATAGAGAAAGGGTCCATAAGCATATAGGTTGAACTGGTGGATAAATTCTTGAGGCAGATCTGAGTTCACATCTCATCACCTAAGAGAGTGACGACACTTTCAAGCATGGAGAAAAAGCCAAAGAATACCTTAGCAGTCCGCTTCTTTGGTTTATAAGTCGGATCCATATGTAATATTAATGGCCATAATTAGAAATGCTAGCAAGATGACTTTAGGATTGCTTTGGAAAGGAACCGACTTATGGATTTCATGAAATTTTATCATGAGGTTGAAAGATATTTGCATTAGAAAGACATCGAAGTTGAAAATGATGGAATCAATGTTGTGAATAGAATATGGATTCTCAGAGAACGATATGGAAAGACGGAGAAAAAGGAAAAGTCGATGATGATGGAGAACCACAATGAAATAGGAAATAGGTGAAGTTCTCTTCTTCGCTGAGCTGACAAAGTCCTCAAAGAGGATATGTCTAGATAACAAGGGGAATATACTCTGTCGGAAGCTGACTTGGAGATAACTTACTAATTGAGAGAAAAATTAAGGAAAGTTACGCATCCTACATAAGCTGGGAGGAATGAAGCGAATGAGTATGAAACCTTACTGAATTGATAAAAGAACTAGTTTAGAGTAACTAGATGCAACAATATTTCAATAACTGGACCGCATTGACATTGATGGAGCAATTAACATCTATAGTGAATGTTTCAAGGAACATGCATGGAACTAGTTCGAGATTCAAAATCTCATAATCAAGTCAGACTGGAGACAAGTTTGATTCCCACACTCCATTGTTTCCTGCTTTGAATAATTAGGATAATAATAATTTAAGACCGCATAAGGTCTAGATTGGAATTTAGGCACTCTTTGAGTCAGATGTCTAGGAAGACTAGTTAGGACAATAATATTTCGGGTCACTTACACATGTACACGACTGGGATTAACCTCCATGCGTGCTTTTAATTGGACGTGTGAGATGGATAACTATGATTTCTACATGCTTGCTTTGATTATTGATAGCTTTTAGCCCCCTACAAAGAGTTGATACTGGAGTGTAGGGCGCAAGTCCCCTTATGGGATAGCTAGTGAATGGACTTACGCAATATCAATCGCTTTATCCCTTACCCGAAGACCAAGGATCTTAGTGCATGAAGTATGTCCCTCAATAAAGAATTGGCTTATTTTTGTTCGTCCCCTTTATCGAAGAGCAAGCTGATTGAGCTTAACAGGGACTTAGAGAACTCATAAGTAAATCCTCTCATTGGAGAGTGAGTAGATAAGCTTACTTGATTATTAGGTCACCTTGTTGGAGGGCGGGCGGATTAATCTCAACAATTGACCATAGAAATTGAAAACCTAAACTGGGCAATAAACGGGCCAACGATATCAAGTTTAAGATTAGAAGATGAATGTTTGGCAAGACCAAGCTCTGAAGAAGATGAATATTTGATAAAATGATTTGAATGCCTTACAATCAAAGAAAGAAAGATTGACTGGGTGTGCACAAGACAATGTGATACATGAAATGACACTTCAAAGCTATTTACCAAGACCGAAGTAGTCAAAACTCTTAATTTTTGAAGATTAATTACTAAAACTTAATTTTTGAGCAAGGAACACCATACCTTCAAATAGTGAGATTTAAGAGAAAGTATTAGCCGCTTATTATCCAAAGAAAATTTCAACTGGACTTAGAATATAAAGATGAGAAGGAAATGATTTACGGACTTGGAAATGCAATCAAAAGGAATAAATAGTTAAACTCAAGAAGGTTTTATAGAAAACCAACTAAGTACTTAATTCAGAGCCATGTTTTTAACTTGGTGCTGACCTACTTTTGACCTCTCTCTACCTACCAAACATAATACACCTCTTGTATTTTTCTAGGAACTTACGATCAAGTGCTTTTTTAAAGATTCGATGAGCATTTCCAAGGATTGAGGAAAAGACATTGAAGGAAGTTAGATAACTCAAATGATTTTGGGAAGTTGCAAGGATCCCCTCAAAGTCGAGTAAAAGAGCTTGAAACAATGGGGCAAGGGTATAAAAAAGTGAGTAAAATAATAAAATTCGATATGTAGCAAATAAAAAATCATCAATGAGCCATTTGTCTTGCTACTCATTCATTCTAACATGGTGGTCACATGTTTCACTTTTGCAACTTCGAGCTACCTTCTGGGCTTTAGTGCAAGCAGAATTCTGACTCCATACCTCTATTTATCTATGATTGTTAGCACATCTGCAACTAAAAGAGCAATTGGAATTCAAAATCAAAAACTAAAAAGTAATGTAAAAGCTTCTGAAGCTAGAGAAAAGAAAAATGGATAAATCCCTGCCACAAAATCAATTTGGTACAAAATTAAATCAAGCGCGTACTTGCATGAATTTACAAGGACCATAGTCAATTTGGATCTGGGACAAGTTGGGATAAAAAGAGTGGACGATGCAAGAGCCAAAGATGTGTATCATAAAGTAAATGCAAAACAAAACAAATGTGTGCCAGAGTTCCCAACGGGGGCCTAAATGTGTGTGTGTGTGTGTATATATATATGACAATGGTTAAATAGCCAAGACGATCACCAAAATTGTGAACAGTGGACCTTCATATCAGAGCTTTGAGGACGTCAAAATGAATAATCCACCACTTACGTATGGTATGTAAAGAATCCATCTGATTTCTAGCTGCATAAGCAACAATACAAGGGGAGGTCATGTCCGAAGGTTTATCGTATGAAATTTATTTAACATATAAAGATGCCAGGTACTTCTAAGGAAGTAACAAGGCATTTCCCTCATTGTAAATTATGGAGGTGGTTGTTATGTAATTCAGGCAGTGTAACGACCCGCATTCTACGCATCGAAGGATCGTAGAATATTTATTTATTTCACATACGAAGTCGTATGGTCATTTAACTTTGGGAGACGACTATCGGGGTCATTTCCCGTGTTCATGATTTTTGCCGATTTTTATATGACCGTTTTGCTCCTAGCTGGTCTTGTTTCGGCCATAACTTTTGATTCGTAAGGAGTTTTGACCTGAAACCACTTCCATTAGATCCGATGATGGTTTACCTTTCCGTAGAGTGGTCACATTAGCCAAACGGACTCACCGTTTGGGAGATATGGCTGAAACAAAGTTTAGAAGTTGAAAATCAGCTTAACTGGGCCTAATTATGGTGATTAACAAGAGGGCCCATAACCCATTTCGGGATTAGGGTTATGGGGAGGCTGAGAACAGTTAGGAAACGAATTTTATTTCATTTTCAGCCGCCTAAAACATTCCTCTAACCCTAGCCATGGCCTCCACTTCTAATTTCATCCCAAATCGCTCCTAATTGCTTTCTAATTGAAGATTAAGCCAAGCTACGTCAAATCAAGGGGAAATAACACCAAATCAGAGTTGGAACTGCTGTGTTGCATTAGAATTTGACCCAAAATAGTAGCAAAGTTCAGATCTACAATTTATTTGTGACAAAGGTGACTGATTTGCATTGTTTTTCACTAATTATGGCTAATTAGGGGTGATTAGTGTTAATTAGCGAAATTATGGCTCAGAAAAATCTGAAAATTTTTGTAAAATTCTAGATTATTATTTTAGGCCTCTATTAGAAATCTGGGTTAATTTGATTAAGTTTTGCTAGCCCTATCATTAGTTATGGTTAAACATGATTAGGGGAAAACATGGGTTCTTGGGTATGTTTGATCTATATTATCATGATTATTTATTGTTTTGGTGTTTGTAGATGACTATACATGTTGCTGTGACTGGTTGGAATGTTTTGTAATTGTTTAGAATGGTTAGAATAGTTGAATACGTCGTCGTTTGGTGTAAAAACAGTCGCTGGAAGTTACAGGAAAAATATGCAGGAGCCAGACCGGATCGAATCACCCCTACCCGAACCGACTCGTTTGTGAAGCACATGCCACGACCCGACCCGATCGTAGAGCACCCCCATCACGAATCGGACCACCCTTCACGAACCGCCTATGCCACGAGCTGGTGCAACACCCACGAGCTGACTTGGAGCATCGCGAACTGAACTATGGGCCACGAGTGGACCTAGGCACCACGAACTGCCACTGCAACTCGCGAACTAGAGGGAGGACTACGAACCGATCACGAAGGCCACGAACTGGAGCCTGGAGTCATGATGTCACGAGCCGCGAGTCGAAGGAGGATCACGAATCTATGGCCACTAGCAGGAGTCACGAGCCGATGTCAGGAGGGCGAACCATGAATCAAAGCATGGACATGAATGGAAGCTTGGAGCTATAAACTGAAGAAACACGAACGGGAAGAGACCAAAACCCAAGATGCAAAGGTAGTTCAAATGAGAAGTTAGAACTCGGGATCCAGATGGGAACCAACGAGTCAACTTCACGATTGGACTTCGTTGCGGGACGAGTGCAAAGGGGTTATCGATATCCATAACTTTAGGTCACCACTTAGAGATGGATTGGTGGCTATGGATCAGTGCAATGGGGTCATAGTGACTCTATGGAGCAAAGTGACTGTAGCGAAGGATTGGGTGATCGGGTGGTGGATATCGTATGCTTTACGCACTGAGTGAGAGATGTGAGGATGATTTCTATGTTTGATGTTTGCTATCACCATGACCCACACCCCATTTACACTTTATGATTGTATTACCTTAGAGTACTGTACATCTTGTTGTGCTAACTCTTTGGTTGCAGGAACATGTTCGGGTATGATTGGATTATACCTGTTATGTTTTGTTTTGTTGCTTATCGCTTATACCAGACTTTTGTCTGACCTAGAGTTTTATGTCTCTTCTTATTACTCTGGGTGCTCTTAAACGGGCAGACTAGAGACAAGTCACGTGATTATGCACGAGTAGCTGTACCGGAGACGAGCAGGAGGCTTCCACGTATGATATATACATATATCTCCCTGTGTTGTTGTTGGTCACTACTTTGGGCATTAGTAGCGCACCTTTCTATTTTTCCTTAGAGACAGTATTTTGAAGTTGTAATAATGATGTGGATCATAAGCCGTATTTTGAATTTCCGCTGCTATGATGATTATGGTTTAGGTTTCAGCTTATGCACTATCTCGCCTGTTTTATATCAAGTATGTTATTATTATATTTTATTGCATGCTCCGTGAGACATTCTACAGGTTGCTTTGGTAGTTTAGCTTCAAACCCTTTTTCTTTGGCGACCGTCCCGTGCTAGTCGGGAATCAGTACAGCGCATTTCAGGGAAATGTCGGCTGGTGCGGGGCGGGCCGTCACATTTGGTATCAGAGCACTATGTTGCGTAGTTAACCTAGGGAAAGATACTAGGGAGAGATGGTATACATATATGAGAGAGCGTATTTGTGATATTTTGGTTTTCAAAAGCTATATATATGTGTGTGTGTGTGTGTGTGTGTGTGTGTGTATATATATATATATATATATATATATATATATATATATGTACTATTAGAATATCTAAGATGGAGTCGCACAACACTGGCACCACTATGGAGATGGTTAATCATTTTCTCTTTACAGACTGAACGATGAGCCGGTATACGAGGAGTACAGGCTCAGGAGCAAACAATAGGGATGTTCCTGATATGAGGACGATGTTTACTACCTTCATGCGGGAGATGCTTAGGGATGATCGGGGAGCAGTTCCTAATGCTGCTAACGGTGGTGGTGTAGTAGTGCAGGCGCCTAGGGCCGATTTCGCCAAGCTTAACAAGGATTATACTAGTCTTGGCAGGAAGCCGTTCCACGGAACGGAGTCGGCTATGAATGTTCTAGATTGGCTGGATAGTTGTGAGTGCATCTTCGAGGACTTGGGAATCGATAATGCTATGAAGAGAAAGTTAGCATCGCGTCAGCTTCAAGGACGAGCTATGAATAGGTGGAATGCTATTAAAGCGGCTACTCCTGAAGATGAAGTTACTTGGAATCAGTTTATGACTCATTTCAGCGAAAAGTTCATTCCAGCTGCTCACAAATATGAATTATTTAGGAAATTTTTGGAGCTTAAGCAGAATGGTAAGGTAGTTTCGGAATACATTGTTGATTTCGATACTTTATCGAAGTATGGATTATCTCTTATCGACACTGCCGAGAAGAAGAACAAGAAGTTCATAACCGGCTTAGATGAGTACTTAGGGGAAAGGCTGATAAACCACATCGACGAGACGTTCGAGTCTATAGTTGGCAAAGCATTGAGATCGGAGAGTCTTTACCCTAAGTCAAAGGCCGATGTTGCTATTGCATCTGTAGAGGAACCAAAGCCGCAAGCAAGTGGTGGAGGTAAGAAGGAGTCTCATAATAAGAGAAAACAGGATCAGACCAAGAGTGGTCAGAAAAAGAAGGACAAGAAAGATGAAGAGTGCTTTTGTTGTGGCAAGAAGGACCACTATGCTAGAGATTGTCAGGAAAAGCCTGGGGAAAGGAAGTGCTTCAATTGCGGCCAAGTGGGACATCATAAGGATAAATGTCCACAACCTCCTAAAGAGAAGAAGATCGTGAAAGCATATGTTATCAACGTTGTTCCTTCTTCGTCAAATGCCCGAACTGCGGCGGAGAAGGGAAAGGGCGTCGTTATTCGAGGTATGCTTTCTATTTATGATGTTCCTATTCTAGTTTTATTGATAGCGAGGCATCCCATTCCTTCATATCCAGTGACTTGATAGATAAGTTGGGATTGGAACCTGAGATAGTCGATATACCTTTAGTTGTGATGAACCCGATAGGTGGTTCATCTAGCCTTTACATGATTTGTTGTATTGTGGTCTTATCGAGTCATGGATGTATGTTTTCTTGTGATTGCTTAGTTGCTTTGCTAGTATCATCTCACGTAGATTGTCTAAATTCGGAGGAGACGTTCCTTGAGTGCTTGTCTGATATTGGTTTAGGCCTTTGGGGCTTGTGCTTGGGGAATGTCGAGTTCGACTAGGATGGTTTGCGCGAGAGATGAATAGTTGTTGCTATTTTTCATTGGATGATATCTTGGTTTACTCGGGGAGTGATGGGCAGCGTGACATAATAAAACTATTCGATGGTATGGACTGCCCCGAGTTAGACTCGATAGGATTATGAGATGACTCGAGTGGGACTCGAGAAACATGCAAAGTAATGGATTGTTTAGGACCTTATGTTGATATTCTTTTTGAAGGAATAGGATGTGTTCGTTGATCATGGAAGATGCAACGAAGGTTAGGACGATTCAAGTTGGACTTGAACTCGTAAAAGAAAATAGGTGTTTGTTGATCTGGGAGATGCAACGAATAGGGAGACGACTCACGTTGGATTAGAGTTTGTCGGTAATGGATACTCAACACCGGTCTGAGTTTATGGGTAATAGAATGAATCAAGTTGGACTCGAGAAGGCTGCAAGGAAATGGATTGGCTCGAGTTGGACTCGAGAAGGCAGCAAGATAATTGATAGACTTGGGTGGGACTTGAGTGTTTTAGGCAGAGTAGAAGCAGGGGTATCTGGGGACGTCGGTTACCTTGGATCCGTTGGATGTGATCTAATTATCCTTGGAGGATAAACGTACGTTGGACATACGGTAGTTCGTATAGAGGCGGTGCTTCCATTAGCCTTGGGATTGGTTGGACCAATCAAGTGGGCATCGACGTATGTATGGAGGTGGGGCTTCCGTTAGCCTTGGGATTGGTTGAACTAGTCAAGTAGGTATCGACGTGTGTATGGATTTAGCAGGTGATAAATTGGACATGTTTGATGGATGTTATGCTTGCTATGTTTGTTCCTGTTTTATTCCCTTGAGTAGACTATCACCTGTAGGATTCTGGTAATAGAGATTGAAGAGATGACGGTATACACAGATGCATGTGGTACCAGACTAGGTGTTGTACTGATGCATTAAGAAACATGCCAGTTTAGATGCTATGTTTGTTGAATGGAAGTAATTGGAGTATATCGTGGGAGATGATTTCAGACCTAAATATGGATTGGATCTAGAAATATTGACAAGTTTGACAGTTAGACCGACTTTGATTGAGCGGATTGGTTCCAGTTAGAGGGACGATCCTAAAACCTAATAGAAATCATCTCCAAGGAAGAGATGAATACCCAATGTCAATGGATGGAGAGATGAAGTTCTTAGAGAATGTCATCACTCAAGACTGACTATACATCCCGGTGTTAACAAAACGTATTGAGACATGAAGTAGACCTACTACTGGGAAGGGATGAAGAGAGACATTGGGAAGTTTATCTCCAAGAGTATAAATTGCCAGTTAGTTATAGATGAGCAAATGAAGCCTAGTGGTTTGTTACAACCGCTGAAAATTCCCGAATGGAATTAGGAATAAGTCTCGATGGATTTCATAGACGGTTTACCGAGGATTAGATCGGGCCATGACAGTATTTGGGTGATTGTAGATCAACTAACCAAGAGTGTAAGGTTTATACCAGTCAAGTCGAATAGAACGACAGCTAAGTTAGTAAAAATGTATATGAAGTGGGTAGTGAGATTTCATGGAGTACCCAAAGGCATTGTGAGTGACCGAGATCCATTATTTACTAGTGGGTTTTTGAAGAGCTTACAAGAGACTTTAGGATCAGAATTACATCTCAGTACCGCGTGTCATCCTCGAACCGATGGTCAAACAGAGAGGGTGAATCAAGTATTAGAAGTTCTTTTGAGAGCTTGTATATTGGATTTTGGTGGATCATGGGATGACTATTTGCATCTAGTTGGATTCACATATGATAATAGTTATCAGTCTAGTACTGGAGTGGCTCCATTTAAAGCTTTGTACGGAAGATCATGTAACTCACCATCATGTTGGTTAGAAAATAGTGGGAAATTTGTGCTTAAACTAGAAGTAATAAGAAAACTTCAGATAAGAACAAGGTTGTCCAACAGCGAATGAAGGCTGCCCAAGATAGGCAGAAGGGTTTGGTTGATAGAAGACGAAGAGATTTGGAATTCTTCGTTAACGACTTGGTATTCGTCAAGATCTCTCCATTGGAGAGTGAAATTCGATTCGGTGGGAGATGCAAATTGGTACCAAGGTTGTTGGTTCATTTCCCGTTCTCAAGCGAGTTGGGAATTTAGCGTATAGAGTTGAATTACCAGACAAGATGGCGAGAGTTCACAACATATTTCATGTTTCCCAGTTAAGGAAGTTTGTGCACGACCCTAATGTGATTATTTCACCAAATCAGTTAGAAGATATCTAGGTAGAACTCGAGGTGGTTGGGAACCACAAGACGATTCGTATTGCTGGACATAATACGAAACAACTTCGAAGGAAGACGGTGAAACTACTCAAAGTCCAGTGGGGTGGGAATGAGAAAGACTGTACTTGGGAAACAGAGGAGAGCATAAGAAAGTCGTATTTAGAACTCTTTGCCAGGTAAGTTTTTAATAGTGATAGTTTCTTCACTCGTTAGTAAACCGCATGCTAGGGTAGGCTTGTGTTTGTTATGTTATTTTGATTGATTGCAAATAATTGATAGGCATGCGGGAACCTTTGTATGTTTTGGTTAAGGAATTTCGGGGGGAAAATTTCTTAAGGTGGGGGGGGGGGGGGGAGAAGAATGTAACGACCCGCATTCTACGCATCGAAGGATCATAGAATATTTATTTCTTTCACGTACGAAGTCGCATGGTCATGTAACTTTGGGAGACGACTATTGGGGTCATTTCCCATGTTCATGATTTTTGCCGATTTTTATATGACCGTTTTGCCTCTAACTGATCTTGTTTCGGCCATAACTTTTGATTGGTAAGGAGTTTTGACCTGAAACCACTTACATTAGATCCGAATGATGGTTTACCTTTCCGTAGAGTTGTCACACTAGCCAAACGGACTCACCGTTTGGAAGATATGGCTAAAACAAGGTTTAGAAGGTGAAAAACAGCTTAACCGGACCTAATTAGGGTGATTAGCAAGAGGGCCCATAATCCATTTCGGGATTAGGGTTATGGGGAGGCTGAGAACAATTAGGAAACGAATTTTATTTCATTTTTCAGCCGCCTAAAACATTCCTCTAACCCTAGCCATGGCCTCCACCTTCTAATTTCATCCCAAATCTCTCCTAATCGCTTTCTAATTGAAGATTAAGCCAAGCTACGACAAATCAAGCGGAAATAACACCAAATCAGAGTTCGAGTTGCTGTGTTGCATTAGAATTCGACCAAAAACAGTAGCAAAGTTCAGATCTATAATTTATTTGTGGCAAAGGTGAGTGATTTGCATTGTTTTTCACTAATTACGACTAATTAGGGGTGATTAGTGATAATTAGTGATTATTATATTTTATTCCATGCTCTGTGAGACGTTCTATAGGTTCCTTTGGTAGTTTAGCTTCAAACCCTTTTTCTTTGGCGACCGTCCCGTGCTAGTCGGGAATCAGTACAGTGCATTTCAGGGAAATGTCTGCTGGAGCGGGGCGGGCCGTCACAGGCAGTTAGAGAATGAATCCATAAGAAGATAGGTCAGATTGGTAGACAGATTCCAAATATGGTTTATAGATCATATTTCTCGACTAAAGAAGGTGGTAAAACTTTTAAGCAAGAAGCAGAGTAGATGATAAGGAATTACATGAATTGGTTTAGTGTAGCAACCACTACGATTCTTAAGATGAATCCATCAATGATTCTAGTGATTACAATATCTGGAGCTCCAAATAAGACCGAATTCAAAATTAATTTGGAAATGGATCCACCAATAAATCTCAATGTGTTTTACCATGAAGCAAAGATATACTTGCATTAGAAGTGTGCTAAATCCAGAATGTGGAAGTTAATGGTGTGGATGATAGAGAGATTTGCAGAGAAGGTTGCTGTAAAGACAGAGGAAAAGTGGAAAGCCAAAGATAGCTTAGAAGGATCAAAATGTTATAGGATGGAACCAAACCCTTTTCCTACACCGACCTTGCTAGAACCCCAAAGTTTATTTGCTTTAATATCGGGTGAATATTCCTTATTAAAGGCTGGATAAAAGGCAACCCCTATATCTGAAGAAAAGAACATAAAGATTTTACATCTTCTATGAGATGAATGAACATAAACTAATAGTATAGACATCTAAAAGATTCAATAAAGAGCATATTTGGATAATTGTATACAAAAATATGTATGTAGTAGTGTAGCAGGAGCAACCGCCATCTGTTATTGACACATTTAGATATTTATGCAATCTAAGTGCTTAATGACTTTGCATCGATGGAGCTACATATTATATTTGGGATGAACTTGGGATATAATGGAAAATAATGGAGGTGCGAAAATCTTCATTAGATATAAAACCAAATACTAAAGTTAATTTATTCTCATTCATATATAAAACTAATTTCTAACATTTTAGGCACTTATAAATTGAAATTAGGTTATTATTCAAACTCTATTGATTTTATTTATAAAAGAACTATTCAATTTGTCATTTGTGTACTGGCTTCACTAAAGTAGATGCTTAAAAGCCTTAGTTTAGCACATATAGTGGAAAATAATTGTAACACCCCGTGTTTTCTGTTAACATAAACTAACGAATTAAACAATACTTAATTAAAATGTGAGAATTAAGGGAAACGGGTTACGCCATTATGTTCATCTCGGAATTCTGGTTGAGATAGAGTCCGAGTTTGCGTAAATTGGACTTCGTATGAAGAAGTTATGGCTGTCGGAAGTTTCCAGAAAATTCAAATAAATTCAAACAGCTCGAAAACAGATTCAAAATTCAAATCAGAAGTCAGAAGCGGGCTGGGCAGGAAAATTCCTGCCCAGGACCCAGGTCGACCCTAGTGTCGACGTCCCCCCTACAGGTCGACCTAGTGGTGGAGCTAGGGTCGACATACCCCCCCCCCCCCGCCGGGCAGATCTGAAGGATGACAATTTTGTAACTCAGTGCTGAGTCATTAGGGCTGAGGTGTCACCCTGTCTTGACTGGATGGTCTTGATTGATTCTAGGTTGATCGGATGGCCTAAATTAATCCTAAATTCTATATAAACACATGTAGACTCAAACCCTAAAACCTAATCAAAATTAGAACCATGGCCGTCATGCTATCACCTTGCAACCTAGAATAGCCGTCATCAACTAGAGGAAAAGTAAAGCTAATCAACTCAAGTCTATAACAACTACAATAACAAATTTGTCTACTTCAAAGGCGAGATAAATATATTTCAGAACTCAGATCCCAGAACTCAAGACCTTCTTTGAGTTGTGAGTTCGATTTCTTTAATAAGATAATTAACAAGTTAATTAGGTTGAGTTATAATTTGGGTTATATGGTTATGTTTGTAAAACATTGGGAAAAATGCGATATTTTGTGAATGTATGCTAGTTGTTCATAATGATAGTTTTTGTTGTGAATCCCTTTGTATATACCCAATCGTCTATGTTCAATCTGATTCAAGTTTGACATCATTGTATATGCAAGTTTGGGTGCAGATTATATGCTAGTTTCTATGTGAATTGTACATAGTTTACATGTGAACCAAATAAGATGACTATATGCAAGTTTAGGTAGAAATTGGATTCACGTATATGCAAGTTTACACCTTTAGATTTGGATCTATGACATACATAGTTTTATGCAAGTTTGTGACTATGGCCTATGCAAGTTTTGGGTGAAAACCATATTAATATATATCGAGTTTTGGGTGAAAACCATATTCGTATATGCAAGTTCACACCTTTTAGCCTATGTTTAGATTCATGACAATACCAAGTTTATGCAAGATATGTTGTAATCCTTATTAGTAAGTTAGATCCATTTTGTGTGTTATGCAAATTTGCGATGTTTCTTCCCTTTTATGTAATTAGACTAATTGCTAGTCTATTATATATATATATATATATATGTGTGTGTGTGTGTGTGTGTGTGTGTGTGTGTCATGATAAGAGAACGAACAATGTGGGGACGATGGGGGTAATATTGAATATATACATATTGAGAATTGGCATAAATGGCCTTAAAAAGGCATATAATTAATTTAAGACATTAATTGGAAAAATTGGTATTTATGGACATAATTTAGGTGACAATTATGGACATAAGTATATTTGGAATTTATTTACAAATTTGAATAGGGATATTAATCCAATTTGGGGTTAAATAAAGATGTGTAATAATAAACCGCCTAAGACACGGGGTTAGACTCTTTTGTGGTGTAAGACTGCCCGGACCCGCTCGGCTAATCCAGCAGCCACAAATGCCAGTCTAATGTGAGACGTCAAAGGCATAAATTAAATGCGTAACAATCGTAAAGACATGAGGTTAGGCTCGTTTGTGGTGTAAGACTGCCCGGACCCGCCAGGCAAACTCAACAGCCACAAATGCCGGTCTAATGTGGGAGGTCTTTACAAGGTTACGGTGTTAATGAACTAAGAAACACTTAACCAGATAAATATGTGATGGGACATGGGGGGGTTAAGTGGGTGCCATGGGTGGCATGTTAAATTAAGAGGGTGCCTTGGGTGGCATGTGAAATACGATTAGATGCACTTAACCAAGATTGAAACATGTAAGAAGACATGAATAAGAATGGGGTTAAGTGGGGAAAACCTTAGAGGGGACCAAGCATAGGTGAAAGTTTGTGTCATGCATGAGGGCCCTTTTCAAACCAGTAACCCATTAAGTATCTATGTGGGCTCGACCCAGGTCGAGTATGGGACACGCATACTAGGTTTGATTGTAAGAGGTCAAAACGGGTTAGCGGTGGCAACGCAAGTCCAACGGGGTCAGGTGCGTGTGTGGCCCCGGGTTGGTAGGTAAGACGTTGTTGCATCGTGTAGGTATAAGTCGTGCATTTTTGGTAGTATCAGGTTGCCACTTTGGGGAGTGATACACCCCACTGTGGGGCCCGCACGGGTATCTACGAGTTAGGGAGCCGATCGAATGGGGGTAGTGGGTACACCTAGTGGAGATAGGGGCAGACGACACCTATGAAGGCAGTTAGGGGTACACGAAACTACCATTATCATTATTAAGTTTGGTAGGCGGGATCAACTTTTAGGGTGTTTTGTGTGGTGCAATGTAGTAATTATCGTATAATGATTAGGTGCGCCTTTAACGTTATCTTTGTTCATCTTATTCCTTTGTTTGCTCTGACATGCCCATTGGTTCACAGTCATTTCCTTATTTTCCAGCTTATGGCTTATCCTAGTTACTTAACGATTATATTGTTAAAGTTATTGCACCCGCCAGATTTTATGTCTGACCCCCTTTGCTTCCACCTCTTTTCTTCCTCCCCCCCCCCCCCAAGGTGCTCAGTGTGGGACTAGCACTAATGGAGCTTGATTTGGATAGCTTTATCTCTCTTTTTGGAAGTTGCTTGGATCGCTGAAGTAAAGTTCAGCCTATCTTATTTATGACTATTTTATGTTGGGGTTATGTCTTTTATTTTATGTACTCAGAACTTATTTGTCAAGATGGATAATAAGTGTATTTGGATTTGTAGTTGGTTTTTGATGTGATGTAACCAAACTATTTCTCCGCTGCAATAAAAGTGGTTTTTGTTTTCCAAGTACCAATATATTTATCTGTCTTGTTAATTTTCTGTTCTATACACAATAAACGCTCCACCAAAATTAAGGCATTCCCTTTGTGAGTGACCTTAACGGAGGTGGGGTGTCACACGTGGTATCAGAGCTGAAGGTTACTAGAACAGATAAGATATTTTAAAAGACTATTTTTCAAAGCATTTTATAAAGAAATACTTTCAAAAATATGTTTAAGGAAAGTATTTTTAAGAGAAAAGTTTATTTTAAAAACATAACCCCCAAGAGCCATATATCTTTCTTTCGAATTCTCCGTTTGAATCTCTTTATTTTCTTTTCAGCATGTCTGGAATTCCCGAGATACCCGAAGGGATACCGATACCAGGATGGTTTAGAAGGTATCTGGTAGCTAGGGCCAATGTCGCAGGCCCAGCAAATGCTCCTCCTCCTCCTCCCCGTGTTGATACTTTCGCAAAGATATGCAAGGACTTTCGAGCAATGGGCGGAAAACCTTTTCATGGGTCGGAGACGTTTGTTAAAGCTCAAAATTAGCTAAAGGAGGTGGAAGAATTGTTTGAAATCTTTGAGGTAGAAGATGGAAGAAAGATCCAGTTAGCTGCCTGGTTAATGAAGGATGAGGCCTCGTTTTGGTGGGAGGTCACTAATGGAGAGCGTCCAGTTGATACATGGCTGGATTTCAGGCGAAGGTTTGAGGCATAGTTTCTCTCACGGGCCAAAGAGAATTTATACATGGAAAGGTTTTTGGCATTGAGGCAGGGAAATATATCAGTGAAATAGTACGTCAACAAGTTCAATCAGTTGGCGAGATTTGGCTTGGACTTGGTGAATACACCCGAAAAGAAGGCCCTGAGATTTGTTAAGGGTTTGAACGAGCCGCTACATAGGTTAGCTTTGACCCACATCCTTATGTGGGCCACCTTTGAGAGACTAGTTGACATGGCGCTTATGCATGAAGAGGAGAAAGGAGCCAATGCTAATAAGGCACCTGAAAAGAAAGGGGATCAAAAGAAACCACAGCAGCAACAGCAGAACAAGAAGGGTGGTAAAGACAACAATGGCAAGGGAAAGAAAAGATGCTTTAACCGTGGGACACTAGGCCATCTGAGCAATGACTGTAGGAAGAAGAAGAAGATTGGTTGTTTCCACTGTGGCGAGGCAGGAGATCAGATTAGGGTCTGCCCAAAGAAAGGGAAGAGGGCAGGGACTACCTCTAGAGGGCAGATTCAGGCTCTCATGGCACCGGGGCATGCAAGGGGGCAGGTCCAGGCTCTCGTGGCCTCACCGCTGCAAGAACGAGGTAGAACGATTTCCATTGAAAGTTTAGTTTATCTTTTTGATCATCCTGTTCGCACACTCTTTGATTCTGGTGCATCCACTCTTTTATATCTACTGCTTTAGACGAGTCACTACACCTAAACACCAGTATAGTAGAGGATCCCTTAGTTGTTTCAATTCCAATTGGGGGCTCAGCCTATTTGTCGATGATTTGTTTGGATTTGGAAATTTCTATACTTAGCGTTGGGTTTAGATGTGATGCTTATGTTTTGGGCTTCACGGGCTATGGGTTAATTTTGGGCATGGATTGGTTATCCAGTAATGGAGTCGTCCTAGATTGTGAAAAGAGTGAGGTTAGGCTTATGACTCGCTTGGGCAACACTCTCAAAATCCCTTGTAATCCCATGAATTCTGTTATGCTAAGTTATCTAGAATCGCTTGACGCGTCTGTTGAGAATTTGCAGTCTGTTAGAGTTGTCCGTGAATACTCAGATGTCTTTGAGGAAGTAGAGGGCTTGCCTCCGAAGCAGGAGATAGACTTCCGCATATATCTAGTTGATAACGCAAAACCCGTTGTTGTACCCGTTAGGCACATGGCTCCAAGGGAGAGAAAGGATCTTAACAAGCAAGTTAAGGAGCTGCTAGAAAAAGGGTTTATAAGGCGGAGTATTTCTGAATGGGGTGCTCCAGTGGTGTTCGCAACCAAAGCGGATGGTTCACTTCGCCTATGCGTTGATTATAAGGAGCTAAACAAGCTCACCAAGAAGAATAGGCACCCACTGCCAAGAATAGACGATTTGTTCAATCAACTTGTAGGTGCAATAGTTTTCTCCCAATTAGATCTGGCTACTGGATTTCATCAGCTGAGAGTGTCTGAAGATAGCATTGATAAGACCGCATTCAGAACCCCGGACGGTTCCTTCGAATGGCTCGTCATGCATTTCGGCTTGACAAACGCACCCGCTTATTTCGTCGATTTGATGAATAGAGTGTTCCGGGAATTTCTCAATAAATTCGTGGTGGTCTTCGTAGCTGATATTCTGATTTTCTTGAAGAATGAGGAAGAGCATGCTTTGCATTTAAGGGAAGTCATGGATACTCTCCGTGCACATCAGTTAAAAGCAAAATTCTCCAAGTACCACTTCTGGAGGGAAGAAGTAAGATTTCTTGGGCATGCGGTGTCCAAAGAAGGGTTAGTTGTGGACCCCGCAAAAGTAGTTGCGGTCCAGGATTGGAAGGTTCCAAAGAATGCAACTGAAGTCCAAAGTTTTCTTGGACTAGCAGGCTTTTATCGCAAGTTCATTAAAGACTTTGTGAAAATCTCAGCTCTACTTACAAGGTTAACGAAGAAGAACCTGACTTTCACTTGGGATTTGGATTGCGAAGTCGCTTTCCAACGATTGAAGAGGGCACTGACAACAGCCCCAATTTTGACATTACCAGATGGGAGCAAGATGTTTACGGTACACACAGATGCAAGCGGTACGGGACTAGGCGCTGTTTTGATGCAAGAGGGGAAGGTAGTAGCTTATGGTGGAAGGCAATTAAAAGTGCATGAGAAAAACTACCTAACCCACGATCTAGAGTCAGCAGCCATCGTTTTTGCTCTTAAGTCTTGGCACCACTACCTCTTAGGTGAGAAATTTGAGTTGTGTACTGACCATAAATCGTTGAAATACCTTTTCTCTGAGAAAGACCTCAATCTAAGGCAGCAAAGATGGATGGAGTTTCTCGCCTCATACGACTTTGAGATCTCCTATACTCATGGCAAAGGCAATGTAGTAGCAGACGCCCTAAGTAGAAAGAAGCTGACCTTAAGTCCTCTCTTTGTAGAAAGGCAAAGTTTGGAGTACATAGCAAATTTTGATTAGCCCCTCTGTTGATTATGTAACTGGCTTGATGGAAATGCTAGAGGTGCGGCCTACTTTGTTGGACTCAATAGGAACCGCGCAATGTGAAGACCCTTAGCTAATTGATGTGATGGATAAGCTGATTAGGGGAGAGACTTCTAGTCACCTCAACAGATACTCCATTGATGATAAGGGTTGGTTGAGACGGGATGGAGGACTATGCGTCCCGCAAGCAAAAGATTTGGTGAAGATGGTTCTGGAAGAAGCACACCATTCCAAGATGACCATACACCCCGGTGGAGACAAGATGTATAAAGATATCAAAAGAGTTTTCTTTTGGAATGGCATGAAGAGGGATGTAGCTGAATTTGTTTCGAAATGCATGATATGCCAGCAAGTCAAGGCGGAGCAGAAGAAGCCTGGAGGTTTTCTTCATCCTCTAGAAGTTTTGCAATGGAAATGGGAAAGCATCTCGATGGACTTTGTTGATGGGTTGCCTAGGTCAAGAAGGGGCAATACCGGTATTTGGGTAATAGTGGACAGGCTCACGAAAAGTGTTCATTTTATACCTGTCAAGTGTAGGAGGACCGCCTCGTCTTTAGCCTCCATTTATCTTAAGGAGATAGTTCGACTCCATGGGATACCCTCCAGCATAGTAAGTGATCGAGACCCTATCTTTACAAGCGAGTTCTGGAGGAGTTTGCAAGAGGCTGTAGGCACACAGTTATGTTTAAGCACAGCCTATCACCCTCAAACAGAGGGTCAGACGAAAAGGGTGAACAAAGTACTGGAAGATCTTTTGAGACTGTGCATTCTTGACTTTGGAGGATCTTGGGAGGGTCATCTCCCTTTGGTGGAATTCGCTTATAACAATAGCTACCAAGCCATTATAGGCATGGCACCCTTCGAAGCTTTATATGGAAGGCCATGTCGATCACCAACTTGTTGGTGGGAGTCCACAGATAAACTTATACTTGGGCCGGACATGATTAGAGAGACTTCAGAGAAAGTGGACTTGATACGAAGGAGAATGAAGACTGCCTAAGATAGACAAAAATCCTACGCAGACAAAAGAAGGACCAACCTTGAGTTTGAAGTTGGGGATAAGGTGTTCCTTAAAGTATCTCCTTTGAGGAATGTCATCCGCTTTGGGTCCATATGAAAGTTGGCACCACGATTCGTAGGACCATTTCCTATCATCGAAAGGATTGGGACGATGGCCTACAGAGTAGAGCTACCTGAAAGACTGGCTAGAGTTCATAATGTTTTTCATGTCTCTCATCTACGAAAGTGCTTACGTGAGTCGGCAAAAGTTGTGGAGCCAAGTATACTAGAGGAAGTCGAAGTGGAAGGAGAAGCGACTGTGAGGAGAGTTCCAACTCATATCTTGGGGATGGAAGTCAAAAATCTACGCAACCGTGAAGTTAAGCTTGTCAAAGTTCAATGGAGCGACGCCGAGGAAGACGCAACTTAGGAGTGAGGCCAAAATACGTGCAGCCTACCCTTTTCTTTTTGAGAGTACATCTTTGATCTCTTTTTCCTTAAGTTTTTTCAAGCTTGTATCTACCTTTTTAGTGTATCTCCTCGGTTATATTCTTTATCCTTAGGTAGAGGCCAATGGATGTAAACATGTATTTGAAACATGTTATGATTGATGGATGCTAGTGGATGCAAGTGTTTGCTAGTGGTTGCTCGTGGATGCATATACACACACATTAGGCACTAGATCGGCTCAATCACTTTTATACTGCATATAAATGTGTATTTATTTAGATAAATGGATGTATAATGGTTGTGTTATCATATGGATGCTTCATTCAGATGAATGGGTGTGCACGCATGTAGAAATAGTATGTATCATTAGGGATCTTCTGCATACATAATGGACGCATGGCACTATCATAATCTGCATTAAGGAGGTCAACTGAATCAGTAGACCACCTGATTTTGCATTAGATACGGACATGTACACACACTGTGCATATAAACATGAAAGCATTAGAAGTCTTTTAAGGACAATGGATGCATGTGTTTGATGGTTGAGTAGATGGACGATTGGATGGTAAGATATGTATTCTTCGTAACTTGAAGATTTCAGGGTGGAAATCCTTTAAGGAAGGGAGAATGTAACACCATGTGTTTTCTGTTAACATAAACTAACGAATCAAACAATACTTAATTTAAAATGTGAGAAATAAGAGAAACGGGTTACGCCATTGTGTTCGTCTCTGAATTCTGGTTGAGATAGAGTCCGAGTTTGCATAAATTGGACTTCGTATGAAGAAGTTATGGTTGTCGGAAGTTTCCAGAAAATTCAGATAAATTCAAACAGCTCGAAAACATATTCAAAATTCAAATCAGAAGTCAGAAGCGGGATGGGCGGGAAAATTCCCGCCTAGGACCCAAGTCGACCAGGGGTCGACCCTAGTGTCGACCTCCCCCCTACAGGTCGACCTAGGGGTCGACCTGCCCCCTCCCTCGGGAAGATCTTAAAGATGACGATTTTGTGACTCGGTGCTGAGTCATTAGGGCTAAGGTGTCACCCTATCTTGATTGGATGGTCTTGATTGATTCTAGGTTGATCAGATGGCCTAAATTCTATATAAACACATGTAGACTCAAACCCTAAAACCTAATCAAAATTAGAACCATGGTCATCATGCTATCACCTTGCAATCTAGAATAACCGTCATCAACTAGAGGAAAAGTAAAGCTAATCAACTCAATTCAACTCAAGTCTATAACAACTACAACAACAAATTTGTCTACTTCAAAGGCAAGCTAAATCAATTTCAGAACTCAGATCCCAAAACTCAAGACCTTCTTTGAGTTGTGAGTTCGATTTCTTTAATAAGATAATTAACAAGTTAATTAGGTTGAGTTATAATTTGGGTTATATGGTTATGTTTGTGAAACATTGGGGAAAATCCGATATTTTGTGAATGTATGCTAGTTGTTCATAATGATAGTTTTTGTCGTGAATCCCTTTGTATATACCCAATCATCTATGTTCAACCTGATTCATGTTTGACATCATTGTATAGGCAAGTTTGGGTGCATATTATATGCTAGTTTCTATGTGAATTGTACATAGTTTACATGTGAACCAAATAAGATGACTATATGCAAGTTTAGGCAGAAATTGGATTCACATATATGCAAGTTTACACCTTTAGATTTAGATCTATGACATACATAGTTTTATGCAAGTTTGTGACTATGGCCTATGCAAGTTTTGGGTGAAAACAATATTCATATATATCAAGTTTTGGGTGAAAACCATATTCATATATGCAAGTTCACACCTTTTAACCTATGTTTAGATTCATGACAATACCAAGTTTATGCAAGATATGTTGCAATCCTTATTAGTAAGTTAGATCCATTTTGTGTGTTATGCAAATTTGCAATGTTTCTTCCCTTTTATGTCATTAGACTAATAGCTAGTCTCTCTCTCTCTCTATATATATATATATCATGATATGCGAACGAACAACGTAGGGACGATGGGGGTAATATTGAATATACACATATTGAGAATTGGCATAAATGGCCTTAAAAAGGCATATAATTAATTTAAGACATTAATTGAAAAAATTGGTATTTATTGTAACACCCCGTATTTTTTTTAATATAATTAAAAATGAAATAAAATATATGGAAATATGCTTATGATAGGTAAATAATGGTGATGCATAAGGAGAATTAATTAATACACGGAAGAGAAGAAAAATTAGTTCGATAACGGCGTATGTAACGGAAAAGATAGTAAAATAAGGATAACTAATTCAAGAATCAGTAATTAGGTAAAATGGACATCACCATTGCATTCCTCTCGGAAAAATACGCGAAATAGAGTCCGAGTTTTCGAAAATCGGAGTCCGTATGACCAAGATATTGCCAAAACAAGATTTCAGCAGACTTTTTGGCAGACTACCCGTGTCGACTGTAGTGTCGACACCCAAGTCGACCTGCCCCCCTGTGTCGACTGTAGTGTCGACTCCCCCCTGTACAGGTCGACCTGATCGGCCTGGGGTAGTCCAGAGCCCAATTTTGAGGCCCGGGACGAGTTTTGATGGTCCGGATGGGTTTTAGGGTTAATCCGATGGCTGAAATGAAGTGCTACACCTATAAAATAAAACCTAGACCTAGCCTAACTCACACAAATTCATATGACACCTAAATGCTGCTGGAATCTCTCTTGAGCCATGGCCGCCGTCTCCAAATTAAAGCTTAAGCGTCTAAACTCAAATCAAATCAAAGATCAATGCTTCTACAACAAATTCAAGGGGATAGATCAATGACACTGCAACTTTCTAAGACAAATTCACTTCTTAATTCATTAGCCGTTCTCTGTAAGTTCTAGTTATTTTCAGTCTTAAATATTTAATTATAATGTGGCCATGAAATAAAGTGGATTTGGATTTAAGTATGTGTATCGATTCAGATCGATTTCTGTTTCCTCTTGAATCTTGATCTTTGGACTTTTCTATCTTTACTCTCATGCTAAGTTCATGATCTATTCAGCCTGTTGTAAATCAATTTTCTTGATTCATGTTGATATTATTATCCAGTTGTAATCTTAATATGCCTGTGATGATGTTTTTCTCTCCGATCTTGTTTTGACGCAAAATTCTACCTTTCCCCTATTTATTTTCTTTTGATGAACCTAGGTCAATTTCGGACCTAGGCCTAAACTGCGACTTGCGTGCGATTGAATACGGGGGAAATATTGGGATATTGTCTTGTTGGATATATGTGTTTGATAGAATCGAAGGCATATTTGGGTATTATTGCCATTAACATGAAATTGGGTATTATCGTTATAATTAAATTTGCTAGCTTGGGTAAATTGGGGTAAACATGGAATACATGTAGTTTGGTATGAAACTTGACCTATGAAAAATATGGCAAGAATATTGATATGTATAACTTGGCTAAAATTTGACCTATGTAAATTGGGCATAGCTTTGTAAACATGTAAACTCTAAATCTTGACATATGTAAAAAGGCATGAAACTTGGTATATATGTAAATTGTCTAGGATTAGGCATATATAAATTGGCATATGAAATTTGGCATGGATCTTGATATATGTGTAATTTGGCTAGAACTTGATATGTGTAAATTGGCATAAACTTGGCATACATGTAAACAGGAAAGAATTAGACATATGTAAACCAACTAGAATTGGGTACATATATTGATGGGCATGTAATTTGGAATGTGGGCGTATGTTAATTAACATGTGATTGTCTTGTTTAGCATAATCATGGTTAGTGACATTTAATTTGGTATGATTTACATACCAAAAATTATAAACACGATTTAAAGGGAAGGTGGGCCATAATAGTAAATGTTGATTAATGTAAATTATGGACATAAAGATAATTGGTAATTTTTAGGAAACTTGCCATAAATTAGTCATTAATCACATAAGTGATTTATGGCATAAAATGGTATTAATTATATACCTAATTTAATGAGATTGATTGGAAACAAATTGGGCATTAAATTTGAACTTGAACAATTTACATAATTAAAATGTAAATTAGAATTATGACATAAAATGGTATTAATTATATACCTAATTTAATGAGATTGATTGGGAACAAATTGGGCAGTAATATGAATTTGAATAATATACATAATTAATGTAAATTGGAAAATACGAATATGCTTAGCACGAGGTAGGATTGAGTTGTGATGTAAACCTGCCCGGACCCGCCCGGCTGTCCAGTAATCACAGCAATACCTATCCAATGTGGGAGTCTAAGCATTAGGCCCAATAAAGATCTGAGGTTAGACTGAGTTGTGGCGTAAGACTGCCCGGACCCGACCGGCACACCGGCAGCCACAACAATATCTGTCTAATGTGAGAGGTTGGTGCCCTAATATGACAACTAGAGCTGAGCTAGGGTAGGCAGGGTTAAGTTAACTAGAACACTTAACCAATTTCAGCATGTTAGCTAAATTGGTGGGTAGGGTTAGGTTAATCTGGACACTTAACCAATTTAATATGTTGACTACGGGAGTAGGTAAGGTTAAGCAAATGTTTAACCATTATAAAATGATTAAACTGGACTAGAGAGTGAGGTTAATTTAATGAGAACACTTAACTAATACAATGGGTTAATTAGACAAGTGGTTGCGGTTAAGTAGTAACACTTAACCAACATAACAGGACAAGCGGGTGGGCTAAGTTAACTTGAATAAGTTGATAACACTTAACCATTATAATATGACTAGTGGATGGGGTTAAGTTAACATGCACTTAACCAATCTGATGTGATGCGTGGTAGGATTAAGTAACACACGGGGTTAAGTTAACAGGAAAATTCTTAACCAATGTAACCAAATAGACGAACGGGGTTAAGTTAATAAACCACACTTAACCAATCAAACATAATAAGCGAGAAAGGTTAAGTTAACAAAGGTAAACACTTGACCATGGTAACATAACGGGTAGGAGGGTTAAGTACATATCGGGTTGGTGGGTAATATTAGTAAATATAGGCCCATATACACTTAACCATTAAATACACATGCTTGAATCAGTAGCGGGGTTAAGTACACATCAGGGTTGGTGGGTAATATCAGAGAATATAGGCCCACAGACTTAACCATTAGAAAAACCTAGTAACGGGGACCCATTTCAGCAGTAACCCACATTAGGTATCAACGGAACCCTGAGCTAGGCAGGGTGGGGCACGATTACTGGGCTGATTATAAGAGGTCAAATTAGCGGCGGTTGGTGCAGCAGTGCAGGTTCTAACGGAGTGCGGGCGTGCACACACTTCGGCGCAGAAAATTTAGCCATTGGGCATCAGTAGGTATAAAGCTGTGCATCTTGATTGTGTCAGGGTTGCCACCATGGGACTTGATACACCCCATGGTGGGACCAGCACAGGTATCTACAAGTAGGGGGCCGCGTGACACAAACGAGAACTAGGTCAAGTAGGGAGCCGATCGATAAGGTAGTAAGGGCGCATCGAATATATACATGGCCATTGGTGTGATCGAGGTGGAATCCTCATAATCGATGTACACCTAAAGGCTACCATAATTGCGGGGATTGGGATCACGTTGTAATTATTATATAACACGGGCTACTAGTTGGGACACTAGTAGGGGGTATGGATCCTTGTTACACAGGACACTAGTTGGGACACTAGTAGGAATACGGATCATTCAATGTAAGACACTTATGAGGATGCTAGTTAGGTGGTGCAGAGAAAATAGATATCGTTTTAATGGTAAAGCTTAGAAACCTTGCAATGTTACTCTTGATAGAAACCATGCGGTGGGATACTTGATAGGAATTATGGGATGTTATACTTGTTTCATCGTGCCCGAAGTTTATCTTGTTACCTTAGTTTATCTTGTTACCATAGTTTATCTTGTTATCTTAGTTTATCCTGTCTACCTTGTCATCATGCTTATGTTTACTTTCAGTTTATGCATGCCATGTTATCTTTACTCATTTTTATGCTGAAAGTCACTAGGACTTACTCAGTCTTTATGACTGACCCGTTTTGTTTCGCCTCTTTTTCTTCCGTTCCCCCCCCCCCCCCGGTTCATAGGTTGGGAATACAGCTTAGTTCGGATCTTACCAAGCTCCAAGGCTCTTTCATGTATGTCTTGGATTTCTCTTGGCTATGGCTTGCTTTGCTTTATTAGGGAATACTATAACTTATTTTTATGCTTCTTTGTTTTTGAGCAAGACAGATATTTTAGCTATGTATTTGGGTATTGGAAGTTGATGGGCTTTTTATTGTAAACAATTCTATTTAATAAATGATTTGAAGTACTTCCACTTTACTTTCCGCTGTTTTATATATGTCTGTCTTGTAATATTTCTGTTCCAGTACCCATAATACTCCATTGAAGTTAAGGCATTCCCTTTGTGAGTGACCTTAACAGATGTGGGGTGTTACAATTTGGTATCAGAGCGGAAGGTTACCAGATTGGGCAAAAGTTTTCAAAAACCTTCTGAAATTATTTTCAAAACATTTACAAAGAAGCGAATTTTCAAGAAAATTTTGTTTTAATTAAAAGGCATATTCCCCAAAGCCATATGCACTATCTTTTGATTCTCTCTTGAAATCTCTTCTCTCTCTTTTCACCATAGTTTCGTAGGCATCTGACACATGTCGGAGGGCCAAGGAGTGCCCGACCTCCGTCTGTAGCCGTGGTAGTTCCATTTGCGTCTAATCTTATTTCAAGTTCGGTAAAGTGCCGTGCGTTGGAGGTAGCTTCGAGAGACTTGTCAACAAGCTATACAAGGATAGTAAGAACATAAGGATGAGAAACTTGTTGAAATGGCTTAATCCACGAAGGAGGAAAAAGGTGAAAGGAAAGGGGCCAAAATGAAAGAATAGTAAAACCCATGACAAGAGAGAGTATCTTTAGTAAGAAGGGACATGCAGTTAAGTATTATAGGGCAAGGGCAAGGGACAAGATCGTCGAGAGGGCAATTGAATGCTCTCACCACTAGCGTACCTAAGAGGGTGGTAACATTTCTGTTAAAGGTTTAGCTTTTCCTTTCTATCATCCCACTAGAACTTTGTTTTTGTACATCGCATCCTTTTAATTTTGCTTCGAAAGTTGAGTCTCTGCACCTTATTACTAGCATATGGTAGAGGATCCCATTTTTTTTCTTTCTTCTTTTCTCAAATCCTGTTGGGGAAATCGGCTCATTTATTCATGACTTGTTTGGATTTGAGAATGTCTATGCTAAGTGTTGAGTCTAGAAGTAATGTTTATGTTTTGGGCTATGGGTTGATTCTAGCGATGGAGTGGTTATCCAGTAAGGGTGACCTTCTCGGTTTTGAAAAGAGGGTAGTTAGACTCTTGACTTGCCTCGGTAATACCCTCGAAGTTGCATGTAACCTTTCGGGTTCTATCATGATTTGTTACCTAGAATCTCTTGACATATTTATTGGTAATTCGTAATCCGCTCAAGTAATGTTCGCCACTAAGGCGGATGGGTCATTTCGCTTATGTATGAGTTGTAGAGAATCACCTTAGTAAGTACATTTGGCAACATGGTTGGCATTTATTTCCAAGAGATAGTTCTTCTGCGTCGAATACCTGATAGTAAGTGAACGAGATCCAAGATTCACTAGTGAATTTTGGAGAGCTTGCATGAAACCATGAGTACGTAGTTATGTTTGAACCGAGTATACTTGGAGGAGAATAAGTGAAAGTGGAACGAGAGGCAAAAGTGAAATGGATTCCAACCATACTTTGGAAACAAGAATTAAGAAGCTACAGAATTGTGAAGTTAAAGGCGGTCAAAGCACAATGGAGTTATGCTCAAAGAAATACGACTTAGAAGATTGAAGACTAGATTCGTGCATCATATCTTTTTTTTAAGAGTATATCCATGATCTCTCTTTTCCTATATAGCTTACTCACATGCTATCTTTTGTGTATATCCTCTCGGTCCTATCCTCAATCTAATTTTTGTTGCAAACCCCATAGGGAGTATGACTCATCTGTTAGTAACACATGTTGGGGTTTGAGGGTGTTCGTTGGGTTGACTAAACTTTTTGGGTTTTATAGGATACAAGTTGGTCTTAGGAAGGGATTTCCTTGTGACCTAATAGGAGTCCATCATGCTTAGTTTCCTAGAATCATATATATTGGTTGGGATGAGTAATTCTTAGGGTGTCAGTCTGATGTTGATTTCGGTCTTCGGGGCTGATGCTTAGAGAGTTCTTCTCCTAATCAATATATATGTGGCATAGATTTCCAGTTTTGACATTGCCTAATGGGCACAAAGTTTTTACTTGATTATATCATTCGACTATATCTTTAGATAGGAACAATTGGGTGTAAACATGTGTTTGAGACATGTTATGATTGATGGTTGCAAGTGGTTGCAAGTGGTTACTAGTGGTTGCTCGTGGATGCATTTACACATTAGGCACTAGATCGACTCAATCACCTTTCATATTGCATATGCATGAGTGTTTACACCTATTTGTGGATGAAATTGAATGTGTTATCATGTGGATGTTGCATATGGATGGATGTTTGTGCACACATATAGTCTTTATGTGACTAGGACTACTTGCATACATGTTGGACTCATAGCACTAAACATATTTTGCATCTAGAAGATCAATCAGGCCTGACCATTTGCATTAGACAAGGAACATATACACACACTTCTTGCATATGTTCATACAGCATTATAAATCTCTTAAGGACAATGAATGCCTGTGATTGATGATTGAGTAGACGGATGATGGATGGCAGGACACATTCTTCTTAACTTGAAGATTTCGGGGATGAAATCCTTTAAGAAGGGAAGAGTGTAACACCCCGTATTTTTTTAATATAATTAAAAATGAAATAAAATATATGAAAATATGCTTATGATAGGTAAATAATGGTGATGCATAAGGAGAATTAATTAATACATTGAAGAGAAGAAAAATTATTTCGATAACGGCGTATGTAACGAAAAAGATAGTAAAATAAGGATAACTAATTCAAGAATCAAGAATTAGGTAAAATGGACATCACCAATGCGTTCCTCTCGGAAAAATACGTGAAATAGAGTCCGAGTTTTCAAAAATCGGAGTCCGTATGACCAAGATATGGCCAAAACAAGATTTCAGCAGACTTTTTGGCAGACTACCCGTGTCGACTGTAGTGTCGACAACCAAGTCGACCTGCCCCCCCCCCCCCTGTGTCGACTGTAGTGTCGACTCCCCCCCTGTACAGGTCGACCTGGTCGACCTGGGGTGGTCCAGAACCCATTTTTGAGGCTCGTGACGAGTTTTGATGGTCCGAATGGGTTTTAGGGTTAATCCGATGGCTGAAATGAAGTGCTACACCTATAAAATAACACCTAGACCTAGCCTAACTCACACAAATTCATATGACACCTAAATGCTGCTGGAATCTCTCTTGATCCATGGCCGCCGTCTCCAAATTAAAGCTTAAGCGTCCAAACTCAAATCAAAGATCAATGCTTCTACAACAAATTCAAGGGGATAGATCAATGACACTGCAACTTTCTAAGACAAATTCACTTCTTAATTCATCAGCCGTTCTCTGTAAGTTCTAGTTATTTTCAGTCTTAAATATTTAATTATAATGTGGCCATGAAATAAAGTGGATTTGGATTTAAGTATGTGTATCGGTTCAGATCTATTTCTGTTTCTTCTTGAATCTTGATCTTTGGACTTTTCTATCTTTACTCTCATGCTAAGTTCATGATCTATTCAGCCTGTTGTAAATCAATATTCTTGATTCATGTTGATATTATTATCCAGTTGTAATCTTAATATGCCTGTGATGATGTTTTTCTCTCCGATCTTGTTTTGATGCAAAATTCTACCTTTCCCCTATTTATTTTCTTTTGATGAACCTAGGTCAATTTCGGACCTAGACCTAAACTGCGACTTGCTTGTGATTGAATACGAGGGAAATATTGGGATATTGTCTTGTTGGATATATGTGTTTGATAGAATCGAAGGCATATTTGGGTATTATTGCCATTAACATAAATTGGGTATTATCGTTATAGTTAAAATTCGCTAGCTTGGGTAAATTGGGGTAAACATGGAATACATGTAGTTTGGTATGAAACTTGACCTATGAAAAATATGGCAAGAATATTGATATGTATAACTTTGCTAAAATTTGACCTATGTAAATTGGGCATATCTTTGTAAACATGTAAACTCTGAATCTTGACATATGTAAAAAGGCATGAAACTTGGTATATATGTAAATTGTCTAGGATTAGGCATATATAAATTGGCATATGAAATTTGGCATGGATCTTGATATATGTGTAATTTGGCTAGAACTTGATATGTGTAAATTGGCATAAACTTGGCATACATGTAAACAGGCAAGAATTAGACATATGTAAACCAACTAGAATTGGGTACATATATTGATGGGCATGTAATTTGGAATGTGGGCGTATGTTAATTAACATGTAATTGTCGTGTTTAGCATAATCATGGTTAGTGACATTTAATTTGGTATGATTTACATACCAAAAATTATAAACACGATTTAAAGGGAAGGTGGGCCATAATAGTAAATGTTGATTAATGTAAATTATGGACATAAAGATAATTGGTAATTTTTAGGAAACTTGCCGTAAATTAGTCATTAATCACATAAGTGAATTATGGCATAAAATGGTATTAATTATATACCTAATTTAATGAGATTGATTGGAAACAAATTGGGCATTAAATTTGAACTTGAACAATTTACATAATTAAAATGTAAATTAGAATTATGGCATAAAATGGTATTAATTACATACCTAATTTAATAAGATTGATTGGAAACAAATTGGGCAGTAATATGAATTTGAATAATATACATAATTAATGTAAATTGGAAAATACGAATATGCTTAGCATGAGGTTGGATTGAGTTGTGATGTAAACCTGCCCGGACCCGCCCGGCTGTCTAGTAATCACAGCAATACCAATCCAATGTGGGAGGCTAAGCATTAGGCCCAATAAAGACCCGAGGTTAGACTGAGTTGTGACGTAAGCCTGCCCGGACCCGACTGGCACACCGGCAGCCACAACAATATCTGTCTAATATGAGATGCTGGTGCCCTAATAAGACAACTAGAGCTGAGCTAGGGTTGGTAGGGTTAAGTTAACTAGAACACTTAACCAATTTCAACATGTTAACTAAATTGGTGGGTAGGGTTAGGTTAATCTGGACACTTAACCAATTTAATATGTTGACTACGGGAGTAGGTAAGGTTAAGCAAATGTTTAACCATTATAAAATGATTAAACTGGACTAGAGAGTGATGTTAAGTTAATGAGAACACTTAACTAATACAATGGGTTAATTAGATGAGTGGTTGTGGTTAAGTAGTAACACTTAACCAACATAACATGACAAGCTGGTGGGCTAAGTTAACTTGAATAAGTTGATAACACTTAACCATTATAATATGACTAGTGGATGGGGTTAAGTTAACATGCACTTAACCAATCTGATGTGATGCGTGGTAGGGTTAAGTAACAAACGGGGTTAAGTTAACAAGAAAATTCTTAACCAATGTAACCAGATAGACGAACGGGGTTAAGTTAATAAACCACACTTAACCAATCAAACATAATAAGCGAGAAAGGTTAAGTTAACTAAGGTAAACACTTGACCATGGTAACATAACGGGTAGGAGGGTTAAGTACATATCGGGTTGGTGGGTAATATTAGTAAATATAGGCCCACATACACTTAACCATTAAATACACATGCTTGAATCAGTAGCGGGGTTAAGTACACATCAGGGTTGGTGGGTAATATCAGAGAATATAGGACCATAGACTTAACCATTAGAAAAACCTAGTAACGGGGACCCATTTCAGCAGTAACCCACATTAGGTATCAACGGAACCTTGAGCTAGGCAGGGTGGGGCACGATTACTGGGCTGATTATAAGAGGTCAAATTAGCGGCGGTTGGTGCAGCAGTGCAGGTTCTAACGGAGTGCTGGCGTGCACACACTTCGGCGCAGAAAATTTAGCTACTGGGCATCAGTAGGTATAAAGCTGTGCATCTTGATTGTGTCAGGGTTGCCACCATGTGACTTGATACACCCCATGGTGGGACCAGCACAGGTATCTATAAGTAGGGGGCCGCGTGACACAAACGAGAACTAGGTCAAGTAGGGAGACAATCGATAAGGTAGTAAGGGCGCATCGAATATATACATGGCCACTGGGGTGATCGAGGTGGAATCCTCATAATCGATGTACACCTGAAGGCTACCATAATTGCGGGGATTGGGATCACGTTGTAATTATTACATAACACGGGCTACTAGTTGGGACACTAGTAGGGGGTACGGATCCTTGTTACACAGGACACTAGTTGGGACACTAGTAGGAATACGGATCATTCAATGTAAAACACTTATGAGGATGCTAGTTAGGTGGTGCAGAGCAAATAGATATCGTTTTAATGGTAAAGCTTAGAAACCTTGCGATGTTACTATTGATAGAAACCATGCGGTGGGATACTTGATAGGAATTATGGGATGTTATACTTGTTTCATCGTGCCCGAAGTTTATCTTGTTACCTTAGTTTATCTTGTTACCATATTTTATCTTGTTATCTTAGTTTATCCTGCCTACCTTGTCATCATGCTTATGTTTACTTTCAGTTTATTCATGCCATGTTATCCTTACTCATTTTTATGCTGAAAGTCAATAGGACTTACTCAGTCTTTATGACTGACCTGTTTTGTTTCGCCTCTTTTTCTTCCGTTCCCCCCCCCCCAAGGTTCACAGGGTGGGAATACAGCTTAGTTCGGATCTTACCAAGCTCCAAGGCTCTTTCATGTATGGCTTGGATTTCTCTTGGCTATGGCTTGCTTTGCTTTATTGGGGAATACTATAACTTATTTTTATGCTTCTTTGTTTTTGAGCAAGACAGATATTTTAGCTATGTATTTGGGTATTGGAAGTTGATGGGCTTTTTATTGTAAACAATTCTATTTAATAAATGATTTGAAGTACTTCCACTTTACTTTCCGCTGTTTTATATATGTCTGTCTTGTAATATTTCTGTTCCAGTACCCATAATACTCCATTGAAGTTAAGTCATTCCCTTTGTGAGTTACCTTAACAGATGTGGGGTGTTACATTTATGGACATAATTTAGGTGACAATTATGGACATAAGTATATTTGGAATTTATTTACAAATTTGAATAGGGATATTAATCCAATTTGGGGTTAAATAAAGATGTGTAATAATAAACCGCCTGAGACACGAGGTTAGACTCTTTTGTGGTGTAAGACTGCCCGGACCCACCTGGCAAATCCAGCAGCTACAAATGCCCGTAATGTGAGAGGTCAAAGGCATGAATTAAATGCGTAACGGTCGTAAAACACGAAGTTAGGCTCATTTGTGGTGTAAGACTGCCCGGACCCGCCTGACAAATCCAGTAGCCACAAATGCCAGTCTAATGTGGGAGGTCTTTACAAGGTTACGATGTTAATGAACTTAGAAACACTTAACCAGATAAACATGTGGTGGGACATGGGGGGTTAAGTGGGTGCCATGGGTGGCATGTGAAATTAAGAGGGTGCCTTGGGTGGCATGTGAAATACGATTAGATGCACTTAACTAAGATTGAAACATGTAAAAAGACATGAATAAGAATGGGGTTAAGTGGGGAAAACCATAGAGGGGACCAAGCATAGGTGAAAGCTTGGGTCATGCATGGGGGCCCTTTTCAAACCAGTAACCCATTAAGTATCTTTGTGGGCTCGACCCAAGTCGAGGACGGGACATGCGTACTGGGTTTGATTGTAAGAGGTCAAAACGGGGTAGCGGTGGCAACGCAAGTCCAACGGGGCCAGGTGCGTGTGTGGCCCCGGAATGGTAGTATCGGGTTGCCACTTTGGGGAGTGATATACCCCACGGTAGGGCCAACACGGGTATCTACAATTTAGGGAGCCGATCCAACGGGGGTAGTGGGTACACCTTGTGGAGATAGGGGCAGACGACACCTATGAAGGCAGCTAGGGGTACACGAAACTACCATTATCATTATTAAGTTTGGTAGGCGGGATCAACTTTTAGGGTGTTTGGTGTGGTGTAATGTAGTAATTATCTTATAATGATTAGGTGCGCCTTTAACGTTATCTTTGTTCATCTTATTCCTTTGTTTGCTCTAACATGCCCATTGGTTCACAGTCATTTCCTTATTTTCCATCTTATGCCTTATCCTAGTTACTTAATGATTATATTGTAAAAGTTATTGCACTCGCCAGACTTTATGTATGACCCCTTTGCTTCCACCTCTTTTCTTCCTCCCCCCCTCCCCAGGTGCTCAGGGTGGGACTAGTACTAGTGGAGCTTGATTTGGACAGCTTTATCTCTCTTTTTGGAAGTTGCTTGGATCGTTGAAGTAAAGTTCAGCTTATCTTATTTATGGCTATTTTATGTTGGGGTTATGTCTTTTATTTTATGTACTCAGAACTTATTTGTCAAGATGGATAATAAGTGTATTTGGTTTTGTAGTTGGTTTTTGATGTGATGTAGCCAAATTATTTCTCCGTTGTAATAAAAGTGGTTTTTGTTTTCCAAGTACCAATATATTTATCTGTCGTGTTTACTTTTCTGTTCTATACACAATAAATTCTCCACCAAAATTAAGGCATTCCCTTTGTGAGTGACCTTAACGGAGGTGGGGTGTCACAATAATGAGGCTTAATGTCAATCTATTTTAATAATGCTAAACTGAATTAGTGTAATGGACAGAAAGCTGTATGGGCTATAGCAGGAATTTCAGGGAGATTTAATTATGTGGTTTCATACAACATGGAGCAGGGGTGAGAATCATTATTCCTTGGCTAGGATGGATGAGAACCAAAATGAATTCCTTAGTTTCCCCCCTTTTTTGAATAAATAAAACAATAATAACCTTGGGACACTTACATGTGTATTAAGCCTCAAATTGCCTCTAAGCATGGTCCAAGTTATATGTACGAGATGTATTCTTTGGATTTTTGTTTATTCCTCTGATTTTAATTTTACAAATAAATGTTCGATTATGAAAACAATTGCAACATGATAAACGATGTCTACTGAACATGGTATTCATGCTACGGGAGAGCAGGTAGATTGGACACGTACAAATACATAGCCTCATTGCCAGAGAGTAAGTGGATGAGTTAGTGAGGATAGTACGTTCCCTTACCAAAGATTGAGTAGATGGAATTGCTTCAATGTTGGGACACCTTAGTAGAGAGCGATAAGATCGGATATGACAATGGTTCCGGAGAGATAAAGCCATAAATTAGACGTTGGACAATTCAAAGAGATCTAACATAGATTGGATGATCCAAGAAGATCCAACCCTTGATTGGATGTTGAACAATCAGAATAGATCGTACCCTATATAAGATGTTGATCGTACAACCCAAAGAGATCCAGACATGGCCTTAGGATTTGAATGCCATATGATAATAATTTATGACATCTTATCCCTAGATAAAAACATGATGACCATTATGATAGTGAAATATGGTATAATAACAATGGATTAACAAAGCTTGATTATGATTTGTGACTAACAATTGAGCAAATACTAAATTCTTTAGTTACGATGGTTTGAATGGCAATTTGCAAGTGAATCCAAGTAAGCCAAATGATTTACTGCGAATGGAATCGATAGATAGTTGGAGAGCTTAATCACTAAAATTCAACTACAATTGAATTCTGCTCTTGAGCAAGGTAGCCTTACATTTATTAGACATACTTTGTAGAGCAAGTATTATGGCCAATTTTCCATGTTCTTATAACAAATTTAAAGAGACAAAATGAACTTCAAACTAACTAAGGAATAATTGAGGAGCTTAGGCATGTCAAGACCGAAGAAACAAAGTATTTGACCAACATTCATAAATGAAAACCAGGATAGTACCAATGTGATATTAACCAACATAATTCATGCCAACATGGTGAGAACCATCTACAATGGTGATACAAATAAATTCAGAAATTTTGATGAAATTTCAAATAATAAAACCACGTTGTTACTGACATGATTTAGCATGCATTAACACGAATTTAAGACTTAGAATGACAACATATGGATGATAGAAGCTTAAATATGAAGAGCGATTTGTCTTCGCATGCATAAGTTCATATCGGTAATGTCCCAATTTAGTTCAGCATTGATTTGGATTTCCTTTTAATATTCATGCAGTTTGACCTATTATATTTTCTAGATATTCAGATATTAGGTTTTGATGCTTTCAAACTTACATGGCGAGTTCTATGTTTGATTTTGCTTATAAAACGAAGCTACTTGCAAGTAGAAAATTGATTAACACTTTAGTCCTAAAGAGCATTCTTCTTGTTCTTCCTTATCTCTAAAACAAATACCGATTCAATTTATATTAGAATGTGGTCGGATTTGAGTTGTAATCATGGTATTCTAGAGAGAACCAAAAGGATAATAAGATTAAGATAGATGCAAGTTTTAGGTCTTCTGAACCGCTATAAAAATCTCATGTGTTTTATGCTTTATTTTGTTAGATATCTCTATTTGATCATTCTGTGGTGTTATGTCATTTCCTAGTGCAACATTTTCACTTTAAATGAATGATCTTATACCTTGTTATATCCTTAAAATGATCATCATTACTGCGCGATTGGACATGATCAAGGTTTAGTTTTGACACTTAATATTTACAACATTTTTAAGTTGAAAGGATACTACCCATCATCAATTGAGATTTTCTATTTGACTTTTATCCTATAGAACATAATTGGTGAGTATTCTATAACTGGTGAGCACATACAAAGAGGACTCAATAGATATATTAATGTCCTCAACTTAGTGCATCTTAACTATGAACATTCAAGGACAAGTATTTGTTGTTACGATTCAATACTCATGAGCAAGAATTCACCTATAGTTATAATAAATAAAATAATTTTACAAATGAATTTTTACTTACACATTTTTAACATAATTAATATATTAACTATATCCTAACATAACAATATATACACTAGAAAATAAAAAAATTACTTTATTTTGATCAAAATTTTCTGGTGGATTTATATTATATAATCAAATTTCATAATTGTCCTTATGGTATACCCATAACTTTATTGTTTCTAGGTTAATAGTGTAGAGAAAAGTGATTAAGTATTCTTTTATTTTTTCATGTACTCTCTATCACATTTTCATTTTTCACTTGGTGTTATTAATGAAAGGCAACAAAAAATGGAACTATTGCCTTAGCAAGATTCTTAATTTGAAATATAGAAGGAGGATTCATAACAAAAGACAAAGTTATAGGTGAAAGAAGAGCACAAAACCCATTTACAGAGAGGAGCACCCAAGAATGGAGAAATAAATTTACTTCCCAATAACATATGCTAAGGTAAGAAGGAAGTGATCCTAAATTGTGGTTGAAGTTCATTTGTCTTACATAAGTTATGTTCTCACTCACGACCCTTAAGTAAATATCATGGACTATTTCTCTTTATAGCGAGTTATATGTCCATTTCTTAAAGATGTACATGTGTATAGTGATACATACATACATACATACATATATATATATATATAAATCTTTAGTTTTTTTTCTATATAACCATTTTTTTTATATACCTTGGAGTAGGATGATGTTGTATTTTGATATGAATTGATGCAAAAAAATTATTTAAGCATTGATTAAATCATATGTATAAATCCAAGATAGTCTTTGGAGGTCAAGATAGGAAGCTTATCATATTTCGGTATTTATGCACACTGAAGGTCAAAAAGTTCAACGTCGATAGTTAGCAAAAGATTCTCAATCGTTATGCAATGATACTTGGAGGTAATCACATACGACTGGACAACGTTCCATGCACACAAAAAAATGATCAAGATCTATTTAGAGAAAGTTTCTTGTGCGTAGCTCGAATAGTGTAAATGAGTGTTAAGTTGGAAAATCCACGAAAAAATGTATTGGGTATTTGTGGTATGACATATTTCATGGTAGGAGATGCATCACTGGAGGCAATATTAGAACTTCCTGATTTGGTGTAATTCGAAAAGTTGACCTATAGTTAATACTTACATGGTATACTTATGTGTTATTGATTTATGGAATCAATTTCTTATCCTAAATTTGTAGATATGATATGGTTGAAAGCAAGGACCCAATATTATGATGATGAGATTTTGCATAGAGGTGAATTGTTACATTTATATAATATGAATCAAATATTAAAGATGAAGTAAATATTATTTCGATATTAAAGAATATGCATATTATTGTAAAAAAAATGAAGAAAATATATTCCTTACTATTTGGAACAATCAATTTAATTCTTAGTTAGTGGTGTTATGCACTAAACAATTGATAATTACGCATGTAACCTCGACTCTTTGTCAGAAAGTATGGAACATATTTGGAGTTTCACTCTTTTTCAAGCTTTGTTCTTCTTCTTAGGTATTAAGGAGTTATAGTCACACAGACCAAGGCTCGAATCTCCATAAGATTATTAATTCCACTTGGGTTTTTGTAACGGGCCGAATTTTTGACCTACGAAAATCGGCACTTAATACATACTTGGTATTCAAATGCCAAAGATTCAAATGTTGGAATCCACATCACTTAGGGTAATAACATGTTAGGATGAAAAACAAAATGACTTTTTTTATATATAACAATTTTTTTACATTAGAGTTACAAAGGTGTATCAAAGTACAATGATTACACAGCTGAAAATTTAGTGACTCTAGCGGAAGAATACTAATGCTCCGAAATTCAGCTTTAGCCTTAATCCAAAACCTGCTCTAAAACGACTTTAAGACTATCAGCAAACCTTAAGTACCAGGTTTCCCATGTGGAAAAATATGGCATCCAGAGTTCAGGTGGAAGAACAAAAAACTTCGGGTCAATCATGAGACTGGTGTGACAAATTAAAAATGGTTATATTTTAAAGTGAGATAACTCATAAGACCACTCCATATAATATGGAATAAGTTTTTCCCCTATAAATACTAGTGCAAAAAATTTGTAATACTTTTTGAAAAGTGAAGCAATCATAAGGCTCGCCATATAGACACAATGCAAGCGCACACATTTGGGCCAGTTTTGTTCTAATGACAACTAATAATGCTTGATACACAAAAATCGTTTGATATTATTATTAGTGCATAGTGTAGAAATGTAACGACCCAGAAAATCTGAACCAATTTAAAATTTTTAAATTGGCTAAAATAATTGATTTTAAAATTTTAAAATAAATATTTTAAATAATGGAAATGAAAAGTGAGTTTGAATCGACCATTGAAAACAAATATAATTAATTATAATTATAAACAAGGCCTGAAATGGCGCTGCAGTTTCAAAAATTGAATTCAATCTTTGTCGGACTGTACTGGGTGCAAAACAAAACGGATTTTAGAGAAACGAAAAATATTTAAATCTGTTAATGAATACCATTCTAAAGAATCTGAAAAATCGAATTTTCATAGCGAAAAGCAAAATTTATGGCCGATTGAATTTTCAGAAAGGTCGCTATGGAATTTATATAGCCCGTGAAATTGGCCATTTTGCATACGACCTCGGAATTCGACGAAACCACTTTTGTTGGATCCGGGATGTGAAGTTATCGCTAGGTTTCAAATTTCATAATTTTTGAAGCTAGTATGTGAGTGTGGCAAAGAAAAATGTGTTTTGGTCAATTACAGTTAAATTGGATCGACCAGAAATGGGCCTTTTTGCAAACGGTCTCAGAATTCGACGAAACTAGTTTTGTTGGGACCGTATCGTCAAAACATAGCTAGATTTATTTTTCTCGAATTTTTCGAATCAGTCTGTGGCCCTGGCAAATTGAAAAGTACGTTCAAATTGAATATTAAATGTTTTATATTTTAATTTAAATGGAAACTGACTGAAACAGTCGAATGGGCCTTCGAAACATAGCCCATTGTGTTCGGAATGGGGGTAAAACGCTAGGGACAACAGTCGTTGGGTTTGAATTGGTGTTCGTATGTGAAGAGGGGTATTTTCGGATTTTTGAAATAAAAAAATAAAAAAAATGAGTCGGCCAATCACAATTCATCTTCCACCCGTAACCCCCCCCCCCCCCCCCCCCCGCGCACGGCGGAAATGATTTCAAATCTTCCCGGAGAGATTTCTCTCTCGTTTCTCAATGAAATCGAGTGATTTCAGATCCATTTTAAAGCTCTTCTTCCCCTCTTTAAATCCATATCAAGTTTGAATATTTTCATTGAGTGTGGAGAGAGAACCGAGCTCGAGAAGGTCAGCACTTTGGTGCGCCGCCGTGGCCACTGGGCCCCACCGAGCCGGCCGCCTCCACCCGCCGTTCATGCGCCTTCCAGCCCTCTTCGACACCGTATGACCCGATTCCCCTATCGCGCAACAGTTTGGTCGAAAGATCAAGCCCTAGTTTCGAACCAGGTTTGAAAACTAACGGCTGCTCTATATTTTCAACTGTTTTTACACTTTTAAGTGTTGCAAACTTCGAAAAATCATATCTTTTTTGTTCGTTAACGAAATTCGATGAAACAGGAAACATCGTGACCGTGTGGACGTCTTCTACATTTTAGAAGAGACCGCATATTTTTCTGAGCCTTCTGCTATTTTTGGTGGAGTGGAACCCAATGTGAGATTTCTAATTTATAAACAATATGGAAAACGACGATGTATAAATTATATAGTCGATATATGAGTTATATAAGCGTTGTACACCCCTTGTATAAGCGTTGTATAAGTTGTATGTTCGATGTATAAGTTATATATGCGTTGTAAAAATTATGTATGTGTTGAAATAGAAGTGAATTGCTATATCTATATATATATATATATATATACACACGCCCCTCGTCCACAAACCATGGACGATATTTATTGATTGTGATTGGTGTGAAAATTGATTGATAGCGAATGGTTGTTTGGGATTGTTTGTGGTTGATATTGATTGATTGTGGTTGAAAAATACCCATTTTTGGTTGACAAATATTTGGTTGAAACCACATAGGATTAGTTTGTGGAAATTAAATAAAACATGCCGCCTGCGTGCG
Source organism: Allium sativum (assembly GCA_030737875.1). Classification (NCBI taxonomy): domain Eukaryota; kingdom Viridiplantae; phylum Streptophyta; class Magnoliopsida; order Asparagales; family Amaryllidaceae; genus Allium; species Allium sativum. The sequence goes on from CM060926.1 coordinate 540,493,169, forward strand.
AACTAGATGCATGATCCCCATTGTCAAAAACCGCGAGGTTTTAAGGTAGAGCGAGGAGCCGTACTAGGGACGGTCCCGGTTTTAACTACCCTGCCGTTATGCTACCGAAATTTTGAATAATATTCATGTGTTTGAATTATTTTCATTTGCTGAAACTATATTTATTCATTGAATAGAAAACCTTCATGTGTTGAATCGATATTCATTCGTTGATTAGAAATTCATGTGTTGAATGGTATTCATATTTTGAAATAAATTGTTTTATAATAAAAATCCTATTTTTATCACCTATATGAACTATATAAAATAATAGTGTTTTGAAATGAATTGTTTTACAATATAAAAATCACGTTTTTATCATATACATGAATTGTTGAAATGTGAAGTGTTAAAAATAACAACTAGTTCAAATAAATATGCATGAGTTGAAATATTCCTTAATTAGCTAATGACGTGATTTTTACCTATGCATGCAACATTAGACTGAATAGTGCTTTTAAACCAAATGGAATCAAATATGAAGTTGAATGGAAAATGATAAGTGATAAGGACTATATATATGTACATGCATATTTATTGAACAGGTTATAGCAAAGGGGCTAGAGAAGAGGAATAAAATTTTGTGCCCGACAAATAGGTACACATTTACTGTTTTGTTTGGGTGATGATTTTATGAGCCTGTTGGCTAGCCGCTTGGCTTTTTCTTTTTCTTTTTGACATGAGACGCCCGTGTGGCTATTTGGGAATTTTCCTAGCCCCTCCCGTACAAAGGAGGTTATGGCGAAATTTTCCAAAATTTAAAGGCGTTAGTGAAATATTTGAAGTGAAAACGATATTGAAATTGTTGAATGAACTATATTTATATAAATATAAATAAAATTAAAATGAAACGTGGCCGTGCAGTTCGTGTTTTGAAATCGTGATTTCAAACAACTAGTGCGGGGAATCCGACCATTGGATTTTCCCGAAACCGCAACTGTTGGGTTCGCCTTGGAAATATCTTTCCAACGGCACCAACTTTGTGAAGATCCAACTGTTAGATTTTCAGATATGTTTAATTCAAATCTGAAGAAAAACAGTGCTAGAAACTATTATATTTATATATATATAAATATAATTATATTTAATCGAATAATGACGCTGCAGTTCGTATTTTGAAATCGAAACTTCAAACGATTGTATCGGGAGATCCGACCGTCGGATTTTCCCGAAACTGGAACCGTTGGATTCGTTTTGAAAAGACCTTTCTAATGATGTAAATTTTGTGAAGATCCAACGGTTAGATTTTCAGATATGTGTAAATCAAATCTAAAGAAAAACAGTGCCACGGCCGCGTTATGGCCCGAAGCGTCATTTTGAATAAATTGGCTATTTTAAAATAAATAAAAATAGTGATAAATCGTTATAAAATATCATAAACGATATGGAATGAAAATAAACTGAATTTGCTCGATTTATGTGGTATTTGATGGTTGAATGTGTTTGGTGTGAAAATTACATTAAAGAACAAAATTGGTGTTGTCGAATGATTTGACCATTGAAATAAATTGATTTGAAATTCTAAATATACGTGAATTATTTGAAAAGGCCGAGTTAATTCTCATTTCAAATAATTGACCGACGATTGAAAGTCGAAGATGAAGACGATAGTCGAAGACCGGAGATCTTCACCTCGTTTGGATGGTAACCGAGGTCCTGATTGGGAGGCATCCCGAAATACGGATAATGAGTGGTGATCGTCCAGACGTACGTGGTGATCGATGGGTTTGCAAGGTATTTAGTGCCTCCGGTTTCGTTCAGACCCAGGACGGACTTGTAAATGGACTGTGTGCCTGACATTGGATTTTATTCTGTGTAGATTGATCTCTATTAAATATACATCTGTTTGGCGGTGGAGAATTTATTCTTTAGCTTAACGCCCTTCTCTGAAACGCACGAACTCAGAGGTTGTGTATCGGTGGACATCAGTCGCATGGCATGAATTGCCTGTGTGGCATGCTAAGATGCAGTGATCAGGGCTTCTGTTGAAAAGCAAAGTCTTGTGGTGATGATCAAAGCACCGCCTGTGTGGCGTAGCTTTGTGTACAACGTGAATTCGCGAGCCTCACACCCCGGTATGAACTAGAAACGGGAGAAGGACCTCAGGGAGGGCATGCGTTTCTTTCTAGCTAGGGTGGTGTTAGTGACCTACCAACCCTAACATTTATATACTTTTCACCTATGTGGTTGTTGCTGTTGCGAGGCGCCTCGGTTAGATCGGACGATTCGGGTTCGATGGAGTCATTCGTTGGCTCACTTACGCCCCAAAGGGCGGGGAGACATATTGTTCAGGCATAATAATCCACATCGGTGGACCGGCCCTGACGATCCAAGGCTTGCCTACGCGCTTGCCTGAGACATGGGCTAGATTGTCTCGAATTCGGTAAGGACTATCTTTTGCCTTGGTTCATGACGGAAATCCAATTTTCAAATACGTGACTGTGCGGTTTTGATTGTTTATATATATGGCGACATGATATATGGTACCCATGCCGCCTATGATTGATAGTTATGATTTGAAATCGTTTTCAAAACATATAAACACTAGCAATAATATCAAATGCCTTTGTTTTATTCGCACCAAGCATATTTTGGCCGTTATATGGTTAAAAATCTATCCTCCGGTTTGCGTTGCATTGTGTGATGGAAACTGAGTCTTATAATGGCTTCATTTTTATAAAAAGCATAGCGATGTTTAAAAGAAAGATTTGTTTCAAAGCATTGGCAATCCAATGGAGTGAACCCGTTCCACGAAAGTGGCGTGGTCCTGTGATTAGCCATATTATAAATGTGTTGAATAGATTTTTCATACCAGTCCCATGACTGACTCATAGTTTGTTTCACTTTCAAACTCGGGTGCCCCTTTTTCTACACGGGCAGCCTTGTAATCAGGTTTAGCTGGTTCTTTCTGGATAGCTGGAGCTGAAGATGGATTCTATCATTTATCTCTTTTTATGTTGTTCAGCTCCTATTGTACATTATGTTTGTTTTCCGCTGTAGACATATATGTATGGTTGAACTGTAATTATACTAAGTATGATCCTGTATACTGTGTAACTCTGATGATTACTTTTATCCAGTATATTCTATTGTTCATTATCTGGTATATTTATTTAATTTGTTTCTGCTATTATCTGTTTTTGTGTTATATTCCACGGATTACCCTTGCCACCGTCAGTACGGGGTTTGGGGTCGTCTCAAGAAAATCACTTCACAAGTAAATGTATCAATCTTAGTTAGCATAATACCCCATCCTATTATGTTGACATAGGTATACAACTAAAACCATATGGGTTTGTATTGGAGAATGAGTTTCCAACAAATGGTTGTTGGTACGAAAGATCATTTTGTGGAATCTAACCTTTGTGAAACACAGTATTCAGCGAATAACATCCAAGGATTTAGACTTCACTATACTATCCATAACTACATGAATCAAAATATCCAAACAAATAGCGTCCCAGAATCGGGACTTCAGTATACCCTTTCATCCTAGGTGATCATCAAAAAAAGCATCTAAATATGAGCACTGGTTTAGCATCATACCGAGGTGTGAGGCTTGATGAAATCACATTACGCAAAACTACGCTTAAAATTCAAGTTTTGGTCATCCATAGCTCAATCACTTGACATGCCACACTGTCATTTCTTAATATATAATTGATAATCACTAACCATATCACCTTGGTGCTTATACGTCTCAAAGAAGGGTGTTAAGCCAAGGGAACAATTTCTTTGCTACCAACAAAGTATGTTTAGTAAAGATCAATCGATATATTACAAGATACAGTGTTAGACACACATCCATACAAGTTCGTTCTGGGACTAAACGAAACCGAAGGCGCTTTATTCCTCGTCCAATGAAGGAGAGAAGCCTTTGAAAATCTGGAAATTCTCCAAATAAGTCTGAACCACCATTACAAATAATCTCGTAATGGAATAAAATCATCCGAAACATCTGCAACAAGCAGTCTTACCGATGTAAAGATTCGAGGTTTTCAACCATCGCCTTTAACATTTCCATTTGCTCTTTCCAACATATAATTTGTAACACCCCGTAATTTTTAAATGACACTATAATGATAAATTAAGAATACTTAATTTAATATTGAGAATTAAGTAAAACGCACTGCGCCATTTCATTTGTCTCGGAATTCTGCTTAAGATAGACACCAAGTTTGCATAAAACGGACATTGTATGAAGAAGATATTGAGGTTAGAAGTTTGTATACGCACAAGAGAATTATATATATACAAAGCAACCTAAAACATTCAAAATAATTCAAAAATCAGAGACGCGGGATTATGTGGGAGTTCAGACTGTTAGGGATCGACCCCACCCAAGGGATGTCGACCCAAGGGATGTTGACCCATGGGTCGACACCATAAAAGGGTTGTCGACACCCATATCGACACCCGCGTGATCCGAGGCAGATTCAGTTCTACGTATGTGGACTTGTTTTCTGACCAGATTCATTGACGCTAGGCTATAAATAGGACCCTATATCCATTGTTTTATTCATCTAATTCAATGGCGACAACGAGGTGCTGTTCCAAAATTGTTCGATCTAGCCTACTTCTTCTTCAATAAACAAGTTATACGTATTCAAGGATCTGTGATTCAACATCTGCAATCATTCTTCTGTTTCTTAGATCCGATCATAGTGAGTCTATGTTAATTTTAGATATAAATACCTAAATGTAATCTTGACATGTCTATAAGTGTGGATCTAAGCTTATGCCTATTGATAATCTGAAAACCATACCAGATCTATTATTAATTGTAGATCTAATTTACTGTTTATATCTCATATGTCTATTCATGATATCCCTATTCAACTAGTTTGCCTAATCATGTCACCTTATGCCTATTGTGATAGTTTGCCTAATCATGTCACTATGCCTATTCTGTTAGTATGACAAATTCTATCATCATATGTCAGTTTTTATTTGCTATGCCTATTCTTGTTTTCTTCTTCCCCTTTTTCCGTTTTTGTTTTTATAGCCCAGCTACCTTCGAGCCTAGGCCTATCACTGAAATACGCGAACGCGCGAAATTGGGAATAATTAATTTGGGGGCATAATTCTTGTTGTAAAACATGATTGTGGAATTTTGGGAATAATTTGTACCTTGATCCAAAACTTGGGATTTGGGGGCATAATCTATATATTGATCTAAATTTAGGCATAATTTGTTTAGTAGATCGGACGGGGAATCGGGGCATAATGAACATGATAAATGGTTAATAATGGAAATGCCTAGATCTACAGTAATTAGAAACTGTAACGGCGCTTAGACACAAGGTTAGATTACACTTGTATTAGAAGTCTACCTGGAACCTCCCGGCATATCCAGCATCCACAAGTGATAAATCTAATGTAAGGGGCCTAAGTGCATAAACACGTAACATGCTAAGACACGAGGTTAACCCCGACTTGTGAATGAAGTCTGCCTGGACCCGACCGGCAAATCCAACATCCACAAGTGGTAGGCTTAATGTGGAAGGTCTAGCGCATTATTACCATAAATGAATAAATAGTAATGAACCTGTAATACTTTACCTATTTGAATCCATAGGGATTACATGAACATGTTAACTTGAGTAGGGGTTAAGTAAACTTGCTGAATCAGTGGGAGGGTTAAGTAAATCTTGGGGTGGTGGGTAATATTTATATGTAGGTCCACAAACTTAACCTGTGGGGTTATGCAATCTTGTTAAACTGGTAAGCATAACCTGTTGAAATCCTAGTATTAGGGATGTAAGCCTAGGGGAAGCTTGTATCATCTGGTGTGTGGGATCTGTTTCAGTCAGTAACCCATATAGGTATCAAATGAGTACTATGAACTAGGTCGGAGTCGGGGCACATTTACCGAGCTGATTATAAGAGGTCACTTAGGAAAAGGTACCTGACGGCGCGTTCATCGGGGTCATGTTCGTGCATGAGTCCGCCTGGTTGGGAAGATAAGACGTTGTGGCATCAGTAGATATGGTTGTGCACATCCTATAAACGAAAGGTTGCTACTTTAGGAAGTGATACATTCTACTATGGGGCTAGCACAGGGTATCCACTGAGTTAGGGAGCCGATCGATTGGGGTAGTAATTAGGGTACATCTAGCCTCGCTTGTTTAGGAGTCCGTTATTATCCTTAGGGGTAACACCGGTAAGTTTAGTTGGGCTACCTGTTATTGTAGGGGGGTAAAACCTCTGACTAGAAGTATTCCTAAGTCTACCATCTTGTACTTGTTGGGGATCATCTTGTTCTTGTTATATAAGCGATGGTGCAGAGAAAAGTATTAGAGAAGCACTATGCCTATTTTGTTCAGTTTATCCTGTTTACCTTGTTATACCTGCCATATGACACTGTTATCCCTGTCCAACTTATATGCCTGTCATGATGCTTTTCCTTATTTATATGCTAAAGGTAACTGGACTCGCCAGACTTTATGTCTGACCCATTTCGTTTCCTCTTCTTTCTCCTCCATCCCCCCTAAATTCTCAGGGTGGGAATACTCAAGCTTGATCAGGATTCTTCTTTCATTCTATTTGGAGCTGCTTAGATGTACTACTTGATTTCATATCTTCTCCACTATGGCTATATTTTTTGGGATTATGCTCTTTTATGTATCATTGTACTCTGATGATGATTTTTGTATAAGGCAGAAGTTTTATGTTTTCAGTATTTCAAACTTATGATGTAACCATGTTTTGGACCACGATGTTTTCTATTCAATAAATTTTTAAATTCCACTTTTATTTTATATCTATCTTGTAATGTTTCTGTTTCTGTTTACCTATAACGCTTTATGAAACTTAATGCATTCTGATAAAGAGTGACATTAACGGACGTGGGCTGTCACACTTGGTACCAGACCTGAAGGTTGCCATAACGAATAAAAGATTTTGAAAATTGTTTTCAAAAAGTTTTTAAAAGAATGCATTTTTCAAAAGAAAAGTCTGTTTTGAAAAATGTATTCCCTAAAGCCATATGTAATATCTTTCGATTATCTGTTTGAATCCCCTTTTCCTTTTCTTTTCAGCATGTCTGGGGAACCTAATATTCTGAGGGCGTTACGATACTGGAATGGTTCTGTAGGTATCTTGAGGCCACTGCGCCTACCGAAGGTCAAGCAGATGTCCTTCCCCCAACTGCACCCGTTGTTCCTCCTCCTCCATGTGCTGATAATTTCTTTAAGACATGCAAAGATTTCTTTGCATTTGGCGGAAAGCCATTCCGAGGAACTGAGACTTTTATAGAAGCAAGGAATTGGCTTAAAGAGACGAAGGATTTGTTTGGAATTTTTCAAGTTGACGATCGTAAGAAGATTTATTAGATGTTTGGCAGCTGAAAGATGAGGCTTCATTCTGGTGAGAAGTGATGCAAGCAGGGCTCTAGTGGAAACTTGGGATGATTTCTGACAGAGATTCCAAATGAAGTTTCTTTCATAAGCCAAACAAAGTATGCAAATGGATAGGTTTTTGGTGCTTAAGCAAGGAAGCATGTCTGTGAAAGAATATGTTAATAAATTCAATCAATTGGTGAGGTTTGGTTTGGAGCTAGTGAATACCCCGCACAAGAAGGCTTTGAGATTTTCTAGAGGATTGAATGAACTCCTCCATGGGTTGGCTATGTCTCATATTCCGATGGGTGCAATTTTTGAGAAACTCGTTGATATGGCATTGATGCATGAAAAAGATAAAGGTAAAAAGAAAGAAGCTAAGGTTGAGTAAACACGAAATAAGAAAGTGTGGCCTAAGAAAGGACAACAACAACAAAAGAAGAGTGGCAAGGATGGAAAGGCTAGAGATAAGAAGAAGTGTCATAATTGTGGACGCGAGGGTCACTTGATCAAGGACTGCAAAAGAAAGAAGAATGCTTGTTTCAATTGTGGAGAGGTAGGACACTTTTCCAGGGAGTGCCCAAAGAAGCAAGGACAAGGTCAAAGGGCAGGATCATCGGGAAGGCAGATGCATGCTCTTGTAGCCGGTATGTCAGAAAGAGGTAGGAAAGTTTCCGTTGAAGGTTTGATTTCTCTTTCCAATCATCCTATTAGAACTCTTTTTGATTCGAGCGCTTCACATTATTTTATATCTGCTTCTGTGGTTGAGTCTCTACACCTTAGTACTAGTATGGTTTTGGATCCCGTTGTTGTCTCAAACCCCATTGGGGTTAAGACTCATCTTTCTATGATTTGTTGGGGTTTAGGAATATCTGTGTTGGGCGTTGAGTTTGAATGTGCGCATATGTGCTTGGTTTTATGGGTTATGGTTTGATTTTACGGATGGATTGCCATGCCATTTATGGTCCATTCTAGATTATGAGAGGAGGGTTATTAGACTTTTGACTTGCTACGGGAGGACCCTTGAGATTTCTTGTGACCCTAAGGGGTCTGTCATGCTTAGTTTCTTAGATTCGCTTGGTGCACCTATTGATGATTCATGATATGTACCAGTAGTCTGTGAGTATCCTGATGTTTTCGAGGAGGTTCGGGGATTACCTCCGAGGCACGAGATTGATTTCCGTATATACTTGGTGGACAATGCAAAGCCGGTTGCATTGCCCATGCGCCATATGGCTCCAAGAGAAAGGAGGGAACTTAACAAGTAAGTAGCGGAGCTACTTAAGAAAGGGTTTATTAGGCGAAGCATATCTGAATGGGGTGCTCCGGTAGTATTCACCACTAAGGCGGATGGTTCGCTTCGCTTATGTGTGGATTACAGGGAGTTGAATAAGCCCACTAAGAAAAATAGGCACCCACTTCTGAGGATAGATGATTTGTTTGACCAGCTTGTGGGTGCATCTGTTTTCTCTCAATTAGACTTGGCCATGGGATTTCATCAGTTGAGGGTGGCCGAGGACAGTATAGACAAGACCGCTTTTAGGACTCCATATTGTTTCTTCGAGTGGCTCGTCATGCCTTTTGGGTCGACGAATGCACCCGCCTATTTTGTTGATCTGATGAGTTGGGTGTTTTGGGAGTTTCTAAATAAGTTTATTGTGATCTTTCTTGATGAAATCTTGATTTTCTCGAAGAGCGAGGAAGAACATGCCCGACATTTAAGGAAGGTATTGAGAACTCTCCGTGCGCACCAGCTTAAGGAAAAATTCTCCAAATGTCATTTTTGAAGAAAAGAATGAGATTTCTAGGGCATGTGGTCTCTAAAGATAGGATAACAGTAGATCCCGCAATGGTAGTTGTAGTTCAAGATTGGTGGATCCCAAATAATGCAACAGAGGTGAGAAGTTTTCTTGGATTGGCGGGCTGTTATAGGAAGTTCATTAAGGACTTCACGAAGATATCAGCCCCACTCACCCGACTGACGAAGAAGAATCTGACATTTTCTTTGGATATAGATTATGATGATGTTTTCCAGCGATTGAAGAGGGCTCTGACAATAGCCCTAGTCTTGACCTTGCCTGACGGGAACAAGGTGTTCACAATGTACACTGATGCATGTGGTACAGGGCTTGGTGCAGTTCTGATGCAAGAGGGAAGGGTAGTATGTTATGGAGGTAGAAAGCTAAGAGTCCACGAGAAGAACTACCCTAACCATGACTTAGAGTTAGCTGCCACAACATAATCTACTTGGGGAGAAGTTTGAGTTGTATACTGATCATAAATCTCTCAAGCACTTGTTCTTGTAGAAGGATCTTAATTAAAGGCAACAAAGATGGATGGAGTTTCTAGCATCCTATGATTTTGAGATTGCTTATACTCCCGGCAAGGGTAACGTGGTGGCATATGCATTCAGTAGGTAGAGGATGACTTTTAGTCCTCTATTTATGGAGATGAAAATCTTGGAGTTTATATCGACTTTTGATTTTAGACACTCCATCGAGTTTACACCTAGTTTATTGGCATCACTAGAGGTGCGACCTAATCTTTTGGATCAGATAGGAACTTCATAGCGAGAGGATCCACATATTACAAACATCTTGAATAGGCTCAGTAGAGGGGAGACTTCTATTCACCTCAGTAGATATTCCATGCACGATAGAGGGTGGTTGCGATGAGATGGAAGGCTTTGTGTTCCCCGAGTTGGGAGTTCGTTAAAGAAAGTCCTTGAGGAAGCCCACCATTCAAAGATGACTATACGTCCAGGCGGTGATAAGATGTATAGAGATATGAAGAGGGTTTCTTTTGGGCTGGGATGAAAAAAGATATAGCAGATTTCTTTTCTCGATGTTTGATTTTCCAGCAAGTAAAAGCTGAGAAAAAGAAGCCCGGTGGTTTACTTTATCCTCTGGAGGTCCCACAATGGAAGTGGGAGAGCATCTCGATGGATTTCGTTGATGGGTTGCCTAGATCAAGGAAAGGCAACACCAGTATTTGGGTTATAGTTGGCAGACTTACTAAGAGCGCTTATTTCATTCCTGTTAAGAGCAGGAGAACGACATCATGATTGGCAGCAGTTTATCTTCGCGAGATTGTCCATCTATATGAAGTAACTTCCAGTATCATAAGTGATCGTGATCCCATTTTCACCAGTGAATTTTGGAGGAGCTTGCAAGAAGCATTAGGTACATAGTTGTGTTTGAGTACCGCTTATCACCCTAAGACTGATGGACAGACGGAAAGGGTGAATAGAGTTCTTGATGATCTTTTAAGACTGTGTATCCTAGACTTCGGAGGAACTTGGGAAGACCATCTTCCTTTAGAAGAGTTTGCCTACAATAATAGTTATCAAGCTAGTGTTGGCATGGCACCCTTCGAATCATAATACAGACGACCCTGTAGATCACCGACCTGTTGGTGGGAGTCTACAAAAAGACTTCTACTTGGACTGGATATGGTTAGAGAAACTTTAGAAAAGATTGATCTTATTGGAAGGTGCATGAAGACAACTCAGGACAGGCAAAAGTCTTACGCAGACAGGAGAAGGACTGACATTGAGTTTGAGTTGGGATACATGGTTTTCGTCAAGGTATCACCTTTAAGGAATGTGGTTCGCATTGGATCTATAGGGAAATTGGCACCAAGATTTGTAGGGCCATTTCCAATACCAGAAAGGATTGGCCAAATAGCCTATAGAGTAAAGCTACCAGAAAGACTGTCCGACGTTCATGATGTTTTCCACGTTTCTTATTTACGGAAGTGCTTGCATGATACTACAGAAGTATTTGAGCCGAGTATGCTTAAGGAAGTAGAGGTAGAACGGAAGGCGACAGTTAGACGAGTTCCTACCCGTATTCTTGGATCATAAGTTAAGAAGTTACGCAACCGAGAAGTCAAGTTGATGAAAGTATAGTAGGGAGATAACCAATAGGATGTAACTTGGGAGACTGAAGACAAGATTCATGCTTCTTACCCTTTTCTTTTCAAGGGTATGTTCTTGACTTCCTTTCCAAAGCTTTTACTTATATTTGTTTCTATCATTTAAAGTATATCCTATCGATCGAGTCTTCGACCTTTAGGTAGAAATCCCATGGATGTAAACATGCGTTTGAGACATGTTATGTTTGATGGATGCAAGTGGTTGCTAGCGGTTGCTTGTGGATGCATATACACACACATTAGGCATTAGATCGGCCCAATCACTCTCATACTGCATATGAACGTGTGTGCATTTTTCTTCTTTTATGGATGAAAGTGGGGTATCATCATATGGATGAATGATTGCACACGCATATAGAACTTACATGTTATAATAGGATTATTTACATACATGTTGGATTCATGGCACCAACATACCTTGTATTAAGGAGGTCAACTGAATCAGTAGACCGCCTGATCTTTCGCATTAGTATAAGGATATATACACACACCTTTGCATATGTTCATATAAGCATTAGAAATCATCTAAGGACAATGGATGCCTGTGGTTGGTGGATGAGTAGATGGGTGATGGATGTTAGAATATATATTCTTTTCAACTTGGAGATTTCAGGGGCAAAATCCTTTAAGTAGGGGAGAATGTAACACCCCGCATTTTTTTTTGCAAGTTAAGCTTAATATTTTATTTCTCTATATGAACTGTTACAATATAGAATGTCTCAATAAAAATAAAAATAAAAATAAACCTCATGAAAATATCATATACACACCACTTAAAATAACAAGCCTAAAAATCCTAAAAAGCTCCATATGATCACCGAATTACACCAATCTAAATTCAGCAAAGATAACATCCTGGAATATCGTATATCAACTGATCATTAAAGGCGTCCATTATGAATCTTCAATGATCATTGAAATATTCCACATATCCAACGTGCAATGCAAAAATCCAACTGAGCTGTCAAACACTTGCATATAACAAGACCTGCAAAGATTCCATGCATTCCAAGTACCAAATAAACTCCCTCATGAAAGAGAAGGATCAACAAAGACCCAGACAATATCAAAACATTATAACCAAACTACCATAACGTAAAATAGCATTCAACCAATTATCTTCAAGCAACTACTTGCAGATACCATTAGCTTCAATAATCCATAACATACGAAAATAACCTCCACCAAAAGAATCAATTTATCCATATTAGAAAACCATTGAAAAAGGAAAGTATCACCACCTCCAATTAATTCAACAATACCAAATCAGACTGGATTTCTCCTAGTGTGCTGCCTATTAGCTTTTAAATTACTATTTGAGGTCATCACATCCTCCTTACTATAGTCAAATCCCTCATCTAAATCATCCCAGAATTTGCGTTTTAACTTGTTACTCTTTTTAGGCGAGGGAAGAAAACTTGTAGGCACTGCAGAAGATAACAAAGAAGATTTAATAAGAGGAAATGTTAAAGCAACACCTGAAACTAGTGTAGAAGCTAAAACTGATGTACAGGCTGGTGGCAATATAATATGCGAGGAAGGAGTTAACTTGGCATAAGGAGAAATTAAGAATACTTAATTTAATAGGAGTTAACACCTCGTAATTTTTAAAAGGCATTATATTGATAAATTAAGAATACTTAATTTAATATTGAGAATTAAGTAAAACGGACTGTGCCATTGCGTTCATCTCGGAATTATGCTTAAGATAGACACCAAGTTTACGTAAAGCGGACATCGTATGAAGAAGAAATTGAGGATAAAAGTTTGTACATGCACAAGAGAATTATATATATACACACACAAACCAACTTAAAATATTCAAAATAATTCGAAATCAGAAGACGTGGGCTTGGGCGGGAGTTCGGACTGTTAGGGGTTGACCCCACCCAAAGGGTGTCAACCCATGGGTCGACACCACTCACCACAATAGAGGTGTCGACACCTATGTCAACAACTATGTCGACACCCCCCAGATCCGAGGCAGATTCAGTTCTACGTACGTGGACTTGTTTTCTGACCAGATTCGTTGACTCTAGGCAATAAATAGGACCTTATATCCATTGTTTTATTCATCTAATTCAATGGCGACAACGAGGTGCTTCTCTAACATAGTTTGATCTAGCCTACATCTTTTTCAACAAACAAGTTATATGTATTCAAGGATCTTTGATTCAACATCTGCAATCATTCTTCTGTTTCTTAGATCCAATCACAGTGAGTCTATGTTAATTTTATATATAAACACATAAAATGTAATCTTGACATGCCTATAAGTGTGGATCTAAGCCTATGCCTATTAATAATCCGAAAACCATGTCGAATCTGTTATTAATTGTAGATTTAATTTACTGTTTAGATCTCACATGTTTATTCATGATATCCCTATTCTACTAGTTTGCCTAATCATGTCACCTTATGCCTATTACAATTGTTTGCCTACTCATGTCACTATGCCTATTCTATTAGTATGACCAATTCTATCATCTATGCCAGTTTTTATTTGCTATGCCTTTTCTTTTTTCTCTTCTCCCCCTTTTTCCCTTTTTGTTTTTATAGCCAGCTACCTTCGAGCCTAGGCCTATCGCTGAAATAAGAGAACGCGTGAAATTGGGAACGATCAATTTAGGGCATTATTCTTGTTGTAAAACATAATTGGGAATTTAGGGCATAATTTGTACCTTGAGCCAAAACTTGGGATTTGGGGGCATAATCTACATCTTGATCTAAATTTGGGAATAACTTGTATCATAGATCGGACGGGGAATTAGGGCATAATGAACATAATAATTGATCAATAATGAAAATGCCTAGATTACAGTAATTAGAAACTGTGACGATGCTTATACACAATGTTAGATTATACTTATGGGGGAAGTCTGCCTGGAACCGCCCGACATATCCAGCGTCCACAAGTGGTAAACCTAATGTGAGGGGTCTAAGTGCATAAACATGTAACATGCTAAGACACGAAGTTAACCCTGACTTATGGAAGAAGGCTACCCTGACCCGACTGACATATCCAGCATCCACAAGTGGTAGGCTTAATGCGGGAGGTCTAGCGCATTATAACCATAAATGAATAAATGGTAATGAACTTGTAATATTTAACATGTTTGAATCCATAGGGATTACATGAACATGTTAACTTGAGTAGTGGTTAAGTAAACTTGTTGAATCAGTGGGAGGGTTAAGTAAATCTTGGGGCATTGGGTAATATTTATATATAGGCCCACAAACTTAACCTGTGGGGTTATGCAATCCTGTTAAACTGGTAAGCATAACCTGTTGAAATCCTAGTAGTGGGGATGCAAGCCTAGGGGGAAGCTTACATCATTTGGTGTGTGGTATCCGTTTCAGTCAATAACCCATATAGGTATCAAACGAGTACTCCAAACTAGGTCGGAGTCGGGGCACGCTTATTAAGCTGATTATAAGAGGTCACTTGGGAAAAGCTGTCTGACGGCGCGTTCCATCGGGGTCACGTGCGTGCATGAGTCTGCCTGCTCGGGAAGATAAGACGATGTGGCATCAGTAGATATGGTTGTGCACATCCTGTAAACGAAGGATTGCCACTTTAGGAAGTGATACATTCGACTGTGGGGCCAGCATAGGGTACCTACGGGGTTAGGGAGCCAATCGATTGGGGTAGAAATTAGGGGGCATCTAGTCTCGCTTATTTAGTAGTCCATTATTATCCTTAGGGGTAACACCGGTAAGTTCGTTTGGGCTACCTATTATTGTATGGGGGTAAAACCTCTCACTAGAAGTATGCCTAAGTCTACCATCTTGTACTTGTTGGGGATCATCTTATTCTTTTTATACTAGTGATGGTGCAGAGAAAAGTATTAAAGAAGCGCAATTCCTGTTCCTGGTCAGTTTATCCTGTTTACCTTGTTATACCTGCCATATGACATTGTTATCTCTCTCCAATTTATATGCCTGTCATAATGCTTTTGCTTATTTATATGCTAAAAGTAACTAGACTCGCCAGGCTTTATGTCTAACCCATTTTGTTTCCTTTTCTTTCTCTTCCGTTTCCCCCCAGTTTCTCAGGGCGGGAGTACTCAAGCTTAAGCAAGATTCTTCTTTCATTCGTCTTGGAGCTGCGCAGATGTACTACTTGATTTCATATCTTATCCACTATGGCTATATTTTGGGGTTATTCTTTTTTATGTATCATTGTACTCTGATGATGATTTTTGTATAGGGAAGAAGTTTTATGTTTTCAGTATTTCAGACTTATGACGTAACCATGTTTTGGACCACGATGTTTTCTATTCAATAAAGTTTTAAATTCCGCTGTTATTTTATATCTGTCTTGTAATGTTTCTGTTTCTGCTTACCTATAACGCTTCACGAAACTTAATTTATTCTGATAAAGAGTGAAAAGAACGGACGTGGGGTGTCACATTATTGTTCGTAATGGTTTCCAGATATAAATCCAATCCCGGTATTTCCGAATAATAAGCGATATTTTAAACCTATATGGAATTGCAGTATTTGCTAAGTCTCTTTCCGCTTGGATACAATTTCCATTAATTTGATACAAATTTTTATTATTACCAAAATCGCTTTATTCAACCTTAAACAACGATTTATTAAATCGTAACAAAGATTTATTTTTAACTTTATAATATTCCCATTAATCTTAATCGAAGATTAATTTAACCTTTAATTTTACATTCAAAACACATCTTTGAAGATTATTCCAATATTAAATCTTAATTAAAAGATTACTTAATTCTTAAAAAAGCTTTCCTTCTATAAACCACAACTCAAAACCAATCTATGTTAAATACAAGATTCGTTAATTAAATCACCTTGTAAGTTAAACCAAAATCGATTAAATATTAAATATAGGGTTTGTATAGAAATTATACAAGCTTATATCCAATATCAATTCTCATAATCAACAAATACTATAAGTGGAATAATGGTCTAAATACCCTTCAAATTCCCCAAATAGTACAAGTTTGACTACGGATTTTAATATCAAATATCCAGTGATTATTCCCATCCAAATCCAATCATTTATAATTGGAAAATCTAAACAACATTAAGGTTTTATAATATCCAAATCATCATTAAAATGCTTCATTATCCTTTTGAAAATGTTAGCAGAATATTCGAATAGAAATCCTTAAGTTAATACCATTTAATTTCAATGTTGGAAAAAAAAAGCATCACAAAAGTGTTCCTAAATGGCTTATATTAACTAGTTTGATTAAAATAACCTTTTTATAATCCAAACTTAATGTTTTCACCTCAAATCACATTTAAATAATTCATTACGGTTTATTAGAAAATTTACATATTTTTAGCTATTTTAAAATAGTCGATTACTGTTTTGGTCATTGAACTGCACTACCGCATTTTTTTATTAAAAATTGATTTGAATAGATCTTGTAAAATATACATTGAAATTTGAAAATTCTTTGTTCATCTGAAAACTAATGTCATTTGAAAGCAAACATTTTTCGTTTCGAGGAAATCCGATTTAAATTGAATATGTTATGCTCGTTTGAAGTTTACGGTCGAAATTTGCGAACTACCGCAGCGCAACTAGCTCTATTCTAACGGTATTTTAATTTCATATCAAAATCTATTTCGATTTACTTTAAAATAGGTTTTAAATATATTTAAAATATATATAATACCTTTCCAAAAAAATATTTCAATATTTCAACTTCAAATTCAAATATTTTTAATAAATATTATATTATTATTTAACTAATAAAATATTATTATTTTTCAAAAATTAACTTTTTGAAATCCAAACTTTCCAGAACCCAAATAAAATATTATATAACCTAAATGAAATATTCAGCTTAAATTAAAACATCTCTGATATAGCTAACTCAAACTCAATTTCAAAAATGAGATTCGCTTTGCCCAAAAAAACAAAATTGATTTTACCGATTCGAACTTGAACAAAATGTTTTATATCAAAATCTTTATGAAACAAATTTTCACCTTTACAAAAAATTTTCGTAATCACTTCAATTTCAATTCTATTTGATTTCGGATAAAAAAATTCCAACTTTTATTTTCATCTCATATTTAAATGAATACGATATTCATTTATATTATCCAGTTGGCATGAGGCTTTAACCAATATCCATATAATTCCATATGTGTGAGTTACATATGTCGTATATTGTAATATCACTATTATCAACCATAACAACCATTCAATCATATCACAGTATAAATGTGATATGAGCGTTTACGGTCAGTCAACGCTCATACGTATATAAATAATGATGATTATAATATCTAAAATAATCACACAAAAGCCATTCACACATTTAAAAAATAAACAACATAATTATTAATATGGTTAAACTATTTCTCAATGAGGGTTCCACTCCATCTAACTTTAGTGTACGACCTTGACCGTACAAACGTGCAACATAATTATGACTTGCACAATAATATTCTTCTACCAAAATATCATATATATATATATATATATAGGAGGGGGAGGCTAGGACTAGGGGCTGAGATGTTGGTAGCCATGGGGGTGTGGGTAGTGGCGCACTAGGGAAGGAGTACGGGATGGCGCATCGGTTGGTGGAGAAGGGTGGGTCGAGGTAGAGGATGGAAAAGTAGGCCGTGGAAAGGAGGGACGAAAGGGGAGAGGAGGAAGAGGAGGAGGAGGAGGAGAAAGAGGGAGAAGGGAGGGAAGGAGGAATCCATGGAAGAGGCTTAAGAGAAGGGATAAGGGAGGAGGAAGGTATAATGAAATGGAGAGGGAGGAGGAGGCATGTATTTATAAGAAGAAAGGAGGCTTTAGGTGATGACACATCATTGTACAGTTGTCCCTTTAAGGAGGCACTTTCACATGCGTGAAGACACATCGAAACCACTCTTTAAAACCATGTGCTCTCCAAGTTGTATTTATTTACAACACTTTAAGGTGTAACAAATTTGCAACTCCATTTGTGTTTCAAAGTATCAATGTTTAGGTTACCGATTTTGACAAAAGCTGGTATATTTTTATCGATATATTTTACAGTTATATTCTATTGTTTTTGAACAATTTTATTATTCAAACCAAATTCAAAATTCAACTTATTTAAACTATTAAATTATAATTTCAAACGATTAAACCAAATTAAATTTTACAAGTTATGAAATTCTATTTCGATTCGATAAATTTGTTAAACATTACAAATTGTCAAAACATGTTTTCGACTTAATATAAATGTCACATTCAGCATATTATCATATTGAAATTATTTTTCCAAAATTATATATTCAAAACTTATATGAATTATCGAAATAAATTGGGTCCAAAAATCTTGGTTTTTACATTCTCCCCCTTTAAAACTTTCGTCCTTGAAAAGGAGAAGTTGTTCTAAAATCATAATTATACAAATAATCTCAATTATAAAATAACTTATAGGTTTTCAAACTTCTAATGATTTTCCCCTCTAAAATTTAGAGCTAGAAATTTCATCTTCCTAGGTTTTAATCTTACCTTGCTATCCTTTATAGTTGTCCCTAATTCAAATTCATGAAAATTATTTCCAAAGTTTCCAAAAAGTCTTTAAGATTTATCCCTTATATTTTTTCCTTTTATAAATATTGAAGAATTCCACTATCTTTAACTTATACAAATAACTTAATTTGGACTAATTTCTGACCTTTACTTATCGGATACAGAAAGGCTACACTATCATTCAATTTAGCTTACCTATGTTTGGATAAACTCTTAACTTTATTTTGCTTTATTTATCAAATACCTTTTAGTCAAAATTGTGAAAATTAATTCACCGAGTATTTTTACCTGTTTAAACATTTTATTTTCTTACCTAAACATGTTTCAGAATTTATCGACTGTCCAAAATCGTTGAGAATTCTGATCCTTAATCAAATATTTAAGGAGGTTTAAATTAAAAGACTTCACCCAATCATAATTTCTAATGGTCTTACAATATTTCTTAAATTTAATTGTTAACTTTTTAGCTTATGCCATAATAATTGGTTTACCCGATATAATTCTTACAATTTTAAGATATCAATTATCCTTATGTCGTCAAATACCTTATAGTCAAATCGTGAAATTGAATCCACAAGATATTTGCACTTGGATTACTTGTCCTAATTAATTGTGGAGGGCTAATTATTATGCCATATGAAATATTTTAAGTTAAATTGTGAAATTCTAATAATAAAATATTCATATTTAACCATCTTAATTATCTAACTAATCATCCTAGTTATAACTTAACCATATATACTTTCAAAACTCCTTTCCTTTATATTCGAAATGTAATCTTTTAAAACCGAATTCATTTAGCAAATACGTTCTCTCATATATAATAATCTCAAACTCATTCTAAGCCGTTACTAACCCTATCTTTAATGAGTTGCTCATCCTAAAATATTACTAATCTATCTCTGATGAGTCTTTTCTGTCAGCTCTACTAAGTCATACCCCATAAGCTTTGTGTAAACCAAAGCTCTGATACCAATCTGTAACGACCCAAATTTTCGACCTTTGAAAATCAGTACTTAATACATACTTGGTATTCAAATGTTGAATCTGCATTGCCTGGGGTAATAACACATTAAAATAGAAAACAAAATGACTTTTTATTGATATAACAATATTTTTACATTAAAGTTACAACGGTATATCTACAATGACTACACAGGGGAAAATTTAGCGACTCTACCGGAAGAATAATAATGCTCCAAAATACAGCTTTAGCCTAAATCCAGAACTTTCTCTAAAATTACTCCAAGGCTATCTGTAAACCTTAACTACTAAGCTGCCTATATGGAAAAATATGGGCACTTAAAGTTTATGTGGAAGAGCAATAAACTCTGGGGCCAATCATGGGATCGGTTTGAGAACTCAAAACAATTATATTTTAAAGTGAGGTAACTGATAAGACCATGTCGTATACTTAACAAGTTTTCCCTTATGAATATCAGTGCAGAAATTTCGTAATACTTTTCAGAAAATGAAGCTATCATAAGCCTCACCACATAACGCTCAATGCAAGCGCACAAATTTGGGCGAATTTGTCTTTATGACAACCAATAATTCTTAATACGCGAAAATTATTTGATAGTATTATTAGTGCAAAGTGTGGAAAATCACTTCGTAGGTAAATATATCAATCTTAGTTAGCATAATTCCCCATTCTATTATGTTGACATAGGTATACAACTAAAACCGTATAGGAGAATGGGTTTCAAACAAGATGGTTTCTAGTATGAAAGATCAATCTGTTGAATCAAACCTTTGCACAACACAATATTCAACGAATAACATCCAAAAACTCAGACTTCGCTATACTATACACAACTACATGAATTAGAATATCCAAACAAATAACATCCCAGATGTGGGAATTCGCATCTTGCCTAGGTGATCACAGAAAAAAGCATACAAATCTGACCAACAGTTTACCACCATACCAACGTGTGAGGATTGGTGAAGTCACGTTACACAAAACTATGCTTAAAAGCCATGTTTTGATCATCCATAGCTCAATCACTTGGCATGCCACACTGTCATTTCATAACATATAATTGATAATCACTAACCATATTACCTTTGAGCTCATACGTCTCAAAGATGGGTGTTGAGCTATGGGAATAATTTCTCCGTCACCAACAGAAATATGTTTAGTAAAGATCAATCAATATATTACAAGATATAATGTCAGACACACATCTATACGAGTTCATTATGGGACTAAACCAAATCGAAGGCGCTTTATTCCTCATGCAATAAAGGAGAGAAGCCTTTGCAAATCCGAAAATTCTCCATATTCGTTTAGACCATCGTTACAATTAATCTGGTAATGGGAGAAAATCATCCAAGACATCTATAACAACCAGTCTCTCCGATGTGAAGATTCTCGGTCTTTGCCCGTTGCCTTTAACATTTCCATTTTCTCTTTCCATCATATTATTATTCGGAATAGTTTTCAGATATAAATCCATTCCTGTTCTTTCCAAAAAATAAGCATTATTTCAAAACTATATAGAATCGCATCATTTGCTAAGTCTGTAACGACCCGCATTTTACGTATCAGAGGATCGTAAAATATTTTTCTTTAATTCCTTGATGGTCGGATCATTCTCATATTTTGGTATGTTAGTTATGGGGATGTGAGACATGTCTATAATTTTTACCAATTTTAATTATGACCATTTTTCCCTTGTAAGTTTTGTATGGGGTATGACTTTTGATGTGATCGAATCAGGTGCTGATTCCTATTTCATTGGAAAGGAAACGGTGTTGCCAATTCCATAGAGCGGTCACATTAAAGATTTGGTCCAGCGGTTTAGTAGGAATCGCTGTTTTAGTGCTACATAATTTTTGTCCAGGCTAATTGGTAATTAGTGGGCTGATTTGTTGGGCCCACTAAGGCTTGGGCTGTTTTCTATAAATAGGAGGCAGAGGCATGGAGAACAGTTTAGTTTCTTCGTTTCTCTTATTTGGTTGAGCTCATGATCCTGCTTGCTCAATCAAATACTTCTCTACTATATTAAATCATAGATTTAGATTTAAAGATCGAACATCAACATCGAAGAAAGGTAGATCGCATCAAAGAAATTGATTAGAAGGTTGTTCTTCGCTGTCGGATTTGAGATTTGTAATTTACAATCTATTTTGAATATTTGGTGAGTGATAAGCATCTCTCGCATGGATTCAATCGAGTATATGGGTTATTTGATATTATGTTCATCATTTTAAGTTGTTTTCATATAGATCTAATCGATGTAATTATGATTTCAATTCAAATCACCATAGGATCTAATTTTGCAACTTAAATCGATAGATTTCAATGTGATTGGATGTGGATAATTGCTGTTTTAATGTTGTTGATTATGGTGTGATTTGTTGTTGATTTTGTGGTTGTATCATTGTTTGGAAACATTGAAATCGAACTGGTTTTCGAGTATGAAATCAAGTCAAATTAAAGTATGGATCTAGTCGAAGTTTTGGTGCGCAAACATGGATGGATCAGTCAACTTTAGAAACTATGGACTGGGAATGCTTGGCAATGGTTTTAGCAAGTGGGAAAAGTGTCGATCGGCTGGGAAAAACAAGTGGATCGAGTGTATTTTCATGGTTCGGCAAAGTTTTAGTTTAGGCGGGTTTACAGCGTTTACAAAACACTGTGGAAGGTGCTTGGATCGGCCACGATCTAGGCATGGATCGCGCACGCAAGACACAAAGGATCGACAAGCATTTTCAGTGGGTCAGCAAGGGTATGGATCGCACCCGATCCATCAGAATTAACAGCGTTTGGCAAACGCTATTAAGCCATGGATCAAGCACGATCAATAGATGGGCGGATCAATAAATTGTAATGGGTCGTGCATGTGGTTTTGATGGATCGTCCTAGGTTCTGGCACATGGATCGCAACGGATCCATGGTGGAGCATTGATAAGCAATTACAGCATTTATGAAATGCTGTAAAATGGGTACAGAATTGCTGTAAAAAGGGAATGCTTTATGATGGACTGTGCCTATACATATTGAGCTGCAACGTTTTGGAAACGCATTGGAATGTTATTTACAACAAAGAATGAAACGCCGTGGATTGAATATCGACCAAACAACGTAAGTTTTGGATCGACGATGATCATGGGCTTTGACATGAATTCAAGCAGGAATGTTCGAAGTGTTGTGAAGTTTTCATTGATCGGTGAAATGCAACGAGTATGCAGACGACTCAAGTGTATTTTGAGCTCGTGGATAATGGCTGCTCAAGTGTGTTTTGGAGATTATTACTGGTCGTCAATGATGACAACCAGAGATATCAACGGCCGAGGAATTACTATTGTCGTAGGTTCTAGCGGACTCAAAGCAGGGGTATAATGGGGACGTCTAAAAGGCTAGATGATTAGTCGAGTACCCTGGGTAGCGATGAACGGCCTAGAATACATAGCGATAAAGGTGTAGGAGTTTTTGCTAGAACCGGGGTTACCTTTTGCCCTTGATGGATAGCATGATGATTTGGCCAG
Organism: Allium sativum; assembly: GCA_030737875.1. Taxonomy (NCBI): domain Eukaryota; kingdom Viridiplantae; phylum Streptophyta; class Magnoliopsida; order Asparagales; family Amaryllidaceae; genus Allium; species Allium sativum. The sequence continues at coordinate 540,516,488 of CM060926.1, forward strand.
TCATATGATTAGTGATGTTTTTAAGGCATGATTGACGGTGATAGCTAGAGTCATGGATAGTGATTGCTTTGCTTGTATCATCTAGTGTAGATTATTCGACGTCGAATGAGATATCTCTTGGATGCTTGTCTGATGTTGGTTTAGGCCTTTAGGGATTGTGCTTGGTAGATGTCGATATTGATTAGGATGGTCTACACTTGATAACTGATTTCCATTAATGTACTGCTTATTTATATCTTGTTGTTTGTAAAGGCTATCACTGTCCGATGTAGGGAAGACGAATTTGGGTTCTTCTTTGACGATGTTGGTAGATTCGTTGACTAATCTTCCTATTCTCATATACTTTATTGATGATGTTAGATAACTTTTTCATCGTTTATTAAGACTGTTATTTGACTCAAGGTTCTATGTTTCCTCTTACAACCTTGGGTCGTTCATCCATGTATGGATGGGCAGACTGAGTAGCAGGTGGCAGGCAGTTGATCTTGATGAGGGCGATGCTGCTGAGCGATGACGAGCTGGAGGCTTACATATTAGTTTCCTATTACCTTTTATTTTTTGTTTTTCTGCTACTATGTTGATGTATTCTCTGAGCGACTTGTAGTGAGGCACCTTATACAGACTCTTATAGTGTATTTCAATGTTGTGTGGATATTTCATGGTGACATGAACAAGTTTAAGATTCTGTTTAATTATACTTCACTGTTATTTTCTGTTGTATATGTTCTACTATAGTTTATCCTTGCGCTGTGAGTTATACGACAGGTTCCGCTTGTGTTATCCTACCTATTGATGTCTATAGCTGTTTGGCACGTCTTTCAATGCATTATTTCCCTTGTTAAGTGTAGGAGTTATGGGCGGTCGTCACAAAGTCTCTTTCCGCTTGGATACAATTTCCATTAACTTGATACAAACATTTATTGTTAACAAAATCACTTTATTTAACCTTTAACAACGATTTATTAAATATTAAAAAATATTGGTTTTTAACTTAACAGTATTACCATTAATCTTAATCGAAGATTAATTTAACTTTTAACTTTTCCATTCAAAACACTATCTTTAAAGATTATTCCTATATTAAATCTTAATAAAAAGATTTATTAATTATTAATTAAGCTTTCCTTCTTTATAATACAAGTAAAAACCAATTGATATTAAGTATAAGATTCATAAATTAAATCATCTTGCAGGCTAAACCAAAACCGAATGATATTAAATATAAGATTTGTATAGAAATTATATTAGCTTATATCCAATATCAATTCTTATAATCAACATATACTATAAATGGAATAATGGTATAAATACCTTTTTAATTCTCCAAGTAATATAGGTTTGACTACAAATTTTAATATCAAATATCTTATGATTATTCCCATCCAAATCAATCATTTATAACTAGAAAATTTAAACCTCACTAAGGTTTAATAATATCCAAATCATCGTTAAAATGCTTCATTATCCTTTTGAAAATGTTTACAAAAGATTTGGATAAAAATCCTTAAGTGGAAACCATTTAATATCAATGTTGGTAAAAAGCATCGCAAAAGTGTTCCTAAATGGCTTATATTAACTAGTTTGATTAAAATAACCTTTTTATTATTAAAAACTTAATATTTTCACTTCAAATAACTTTTAAATAATTTATTATGATTTATCAAAAAAAATCCATATTTTTAACTCTTTAAAAATAGTCGTTTACTATTTTAGTCATTGAACTGCACTACTATGATTTTTATTAAAAATTGATTTGATCATATTTTGTAACCTATACATTGAAATTTGAAAATTCTTTTTTCAATCTAAATATAATATCATTTGAAAGAAAACTACTTTAGTCTCGAGAAAATCTGATTTAAATTGCATCCTTTTGCTCATTATAAGTTTATGGTTGAAATCCGCGAACTACCACACCGCGACTAACTCTATTCTAGCCGTATTTTAATTTCATATCAAAACTAATTCGATTTACTTTAAAATAGGTTAGATATCTATTTGAAATATATATAATACCTTTCCAAAACAATATTTCAACTTAATATTTAAATACTTATTTTTAATAAATATTATATTATTATTTAATTAATAAAATATTATTATTTTCCAAAAATTAACTTTTTGAAACTTATACTTTCCAAAACCCAAATTAAATATTATATAAGCAAAATGGAACATTCGATTTGAGTTTAAACATCTCTAATATAGTTAACTAAAACTCAATAAAAACGAAATTGATTTTACGGAACTTGAACAAACTGTTTTATATAAAAACCTTTGTTAAATAAATTTTCACCCTTACAAAAGTTTTTCGTAATCACTTCAATTTCATTTCTATCTGGTTTCGAATAGAAAATTCAACCTTTTATTTTCACCTCATATTTAAATGAAAATGATATTCATTTATATTATCCAATTGGCATGAGACTTTAACCAATACCCATATAATTCCATATGTGTGTGTAACATGTGCATTATATTGTAAATCACTATTATCAATCATAAAAACATCCATAACAAGTATTCAATCATATCACAGTATAAATATGATATGAGCGTTTACGGTCAGTCAACGCTCATACGTATATGAATAATGTTGATAATAATATCTATAACAATCATATAACAGCCACTCATCCATTCACCGGACAAACAACATGATTAAATATGATTATAAATATGGTTAAAGTAGTTCTCACCGAGGGTTTCACTCTGTCTAACTTTAATGTATGACCTTGACAATACCGACGGACTCCGTAATTGCATCTTACACTATAATTTTCTTTCTACCAAAATAAATATATATAAATCCTTTTTTGTAAGAGGAGGGAGGCTAGGCCTAGGGTAGGGGCCGAGATGATGGTAGCCTATGGGGTGTAGGTGGTGGCGCATTAGCGGAGGAGGAATGGGGTGGAGGAGGGTAGGGCCGAGGTGGAGGGTGGAAAAGGAGGTTGTGGAAAGGCGGGGAAAGGGGAGGGGAGAAGGACGAGAAGGGTAGAGGGAAGGAGGAAGAGGAAGCCATGGAAGAGGCTTACGGGAAGGGAGAAGGGAGGAGGAATGGATGAATGAAATGGAGAGGGAGAAAGGCTATAGGTGATGACACATCATGGGACACCTGTCCCTTTAAGGAGGCACTTTCACGTGCAAGAAGACACATCATAGCCACTCTTTAAAACCATGTACTCCCATGGTTGTATTTATTTGCAACACTTTAAGTTGTAACAAATTTGCAACATCCATTTGTGTTCCGATATAACAATGTCTAGGTTACCAGTTTTGACACAAGCTGGTATATTTTTATCGGTATATTTTACAATTATATTCTACAGTTTTTATTGTTCAAACCAATTTCAAAGTTCAACTTTTTTAAACAATCAAAATAGAATTTCAAAGATTAAACCAAATTAATTTTGATAAGTTATAAAGTACGATTTCGATTCGATGATAACTATTATAAACTGAAAAAACCTTTTTTTTTTTTTGGGGCAAGGCCGATGGGCTTGAGTTGATCCCTACCCCTTAATATAAAAGTCACATTTTAACTTGTTATCACATTGAAATTATTTTTCCCAAATTATATATTCAAAATTTATATGAATTATCCAAATAAATTCAAGTCCAAAAATTTGGGTTGTTATAATTTTGTTTATTTTCATTTGATGGATTTCGCATAAAAATTATTTTTGAGAATCATTAAAAGAAGACAAAGTGAAATTCGGTATATATGTTCTAATTTATGTATTTTGGAGCCATTTTTAACCATTGTTTACACTCACATATTATTTTTTATTACAATGGTGATGCAAAATCTTTTAATAGATTTGAGAACGTACTTAACATGTTAAGTTTTATGCAAGAAAAATCATAACACATATTTAGTGCATAAGTTTTGGAAAAATATTAAATTTGTATAGACATGTTCTATAAGTTGATAACATTATTATAGAACATTTGAACATTTTCCAAAATATTTCACTTTTCCAATACCATAAACCAATGTGAATATTCTTAGGAAATATACATTTCAACCTATGACTAAAAAAATAAAAATTCTAGAGATTACGTTTTCCAAAGTAACATAGAATTTTGCATAGGTGATCTTTCAATCTAATAGTACACATATTTCAAAATTTTACTTTGTTATGAAAACTTTTCGCAATAAACGATGTGGGGTAAGGGCAAGTTTGTAATGAATTATAACGAGATACTGAGCAATGCGAATAGTTTCCTAGGAGTGACATATTGATAAACGAGGTATGCGTTTGCGGCGTTAAAGCAGGGTATGTAATTATGATTTTTAATTTAATTATTTTGTGGTTAATTAATTATTCGTCTTATTGTAATATACGATTAATTAAAAGAAATAATAGTACATAAGTCGATGTACATGCAAATTAACCGCCTTAAAAAAACAATGATAAAATGCATATAAAATACAAAAGAAATACAATTATACTAAAGATCCTATATGTAGACACTACCCTTTCTTATCAGATGATTTTGGTACTTTTTAACTTACCGTATTTCAGCAATCACTTCACTCAACTAGCTGGTAGCCAATTAGTCGAGAAGAGAATTGAACCATTTAATTTGCGATGGTTGTGTAAGAATTCATATTGTTTCATGAAAAGTAAAATCTTCTCTTAGTGCAAGTTCTTGAATACCATATGTGGATAATTTAAAGAATTTCATGTTGAGTCTATATTGCTTGTGTTAGGACTATCAAAAGTTCATATGTGATATTTTCATTTATCTTTATTAGTGATTGAGATGCTGACGATGATGGTTTTGATGTCAACAAACTTTTTTCAATTATTATTATTATAAAATATAAACTAACATTGTTATCTAGAATATATATTTATATATGTATGTATGTAAAGGAAACTATGCAGGTACAGATTATTGAAGACTATACAACTTAGAGAATCAAGATTTCAAAATAGAAGAATTCAAGATACAAGAATCATGAGTATCAAGAATTCAATAATATAAAGTAATCGTGTCTAGATATTTTGTTAAAACACTGGTTAGCACTAAATTCTCATTACAAACTTTTTCTTTCTTTTTTCAAATGAATTTCAAAATTACTTCCTTATTTTAAATCTATATCTCTTTATTCTTAAATATATTTTAACTCTTATTTTAAAAAAAAAATTATATATTTTAACTCCTAATTCAAATATTTATTATTTATAAATTTAATACTACTTTCATAGTTACTTATGTTTTCAATTTCCTTAGTTATATTTATTAAGTTTTAAAGTATTTCCTATATTCATAGTTTTAAACATATATGCTTTTTTATTATTTTAAATTTATTTTTTCAATCATCTTAATATCTGTTTTTAAATTTCAACATATGTACCATTTTTTTAAATTTAAATTTTGAAAAGTTGTGTATCTTGAATTCAAAATTGTTCTGAAAGGATTTGACATTGGAAGACTATAAATAGGCTTCTAAATTTGATTTTTTGACTAACTTTTCATTATCTTCATCTTCCTTTCTTCTCTCTTCGTTATTCTTCTTAAATCCTTAAAATCTATACTTATACTCTGTCGATTTTCAAAGAGAATTATATCAATCTCTTTCTCTTTCAATTCTCCGTCAAACTCTCTTTTAAATTTAAGTGCTCAAAAGTTATAGGCTATTTGTAATCCAAGATCGTGAGATCGAGTTCTATCGAGTCAGTACTTCCAAAACCGGTACTGGGAAAGTTGTGATTGTAGGATGGAAATCAATTAGGTGTGATTGTTGCCCAAAAATCAATTCGGTGTTGTTCTGGCCCAGGAACCAACTGAATTTCACTGTACTTCGTAAATGAGCTGGGGTGTACCCTTGTAGCCATGAAATCAAGGATTGTAATATTGGATATTAGTTGAATAGAAATCCACATCAACCCAATGTTGTGTGAGACTTAATGTAGGGTAACTCCAAACCATTCAAAATCCCAGTGTGTACTTTTCTTTTACATATTTTTATTTTTACTTTTTGCATCTTTGATTGATTCTATGATTGTTGGTATCTGTGTTTTGCATTACATTCTGATAAATTTAATATGATTTCAAGAAATTAATGAAACCCATAAAATGCTATTTACCCCCCTCCTCTATGTTTAGTTTGCCTTAAGATTCTTAATCTGCATCCCCAACAATTGGTACCAGAGCATTGGTTTTCAAAGTTTTCATAATCTGCATTTTCGAAAAGATCAAATGGCAACCAATGCTGGAATTGTCAATAATAATAGTTCATTTATAGATGGTTAGTCCATTGTTAGACCACCACTATTCAATAGTAGTAAATATAGTACCTTGGGCTTGCAGAATGAATATTTACTTACAATTTATAGGATTAGACACTTGGAATATCACACAAACTGGATATGTTGAACCCACTGTTAATTTTGCATAATGGACTAATGATCAAAAATCCACTACACCAAATAATCCAAAGGCCATGAATATTTTAGTTTGTTCATTGTATTGAAATGAATTTGACAGGGTATCTATTTGTAAATATGCATATGAAATCTGGAAAACTTTACAAGTGACTCATGACGGAACAAAAAAAAGTCAAACATACCAAAATGTCTATGTTAACCAATCAGCTTGAATTATTTAAAATGAATCGAAATGAGTCTATCTCCCATATGTGCTGCAAGTTCCAAGAGATCACGCATTCACTAACGGCTTTGGAAAAAACATATCCTGAGGAAGATCAAGTCATAAAAAATCCTAAAATCATTAACTCTAGATTGGGATCAAAAGACACTAGCAATTGGAGATGCTAATGATATCAATGCAACGAAAATTGAAGAATTAATCCGTAATAATGTCGTTTGAATTCCATCTGCAAGGAAGAAAATTGAATAAGTCATCGAAAAAGAAATCTACAACATTTAATGCAAGAACCGAAGACTCTGACTCAAACAACGACGATGATGAAGAAATAGCCTTAATAACTAGGAATTATAAAAAAAAATCTTGAGATATAAAAAAAGAAATAATTTCAAGAGGAATGAGAAAAGAGATTCTATGAAAAATAATGAAGTCCCGAATAATGTGAGATGTTTAACTGTGATGAATCGGGCCATTTGAAAAGATTTTGTCCTTATCCGAGGAGACAAAATCAACTTTCAAACGTAATTCATCAAATAAAAGAAAAAGAGCATATGCAACAACTTTAAATGATTCTGATTCGTCTTCGAATAATGAAGAGCAAGAAACGAACAATTCAAATATATGCTTCGCAGCAAATAAGGAATCAGAAGAAATTAATTAAAGAACATATCTATTAATAGGTACGCCTTTATAATAATTTTTTAGTTGAATTGTTTGAATGTTGCTTGCTTTGTTTGAAAATTTGAATTCAAAGTTTAAAATTGGAATTTTAATTTTAAAATAATAATTATTTAAAAAAAGTATTTTTATAATAAATATTTTCCTAAGAAATAATTAAATAAGAATATAAAGTTATAAATGAATCAAAAAGTCAAAATTCAAATGTCCCTTTGAAAATTCAAAAGGTATGTCGACATACCAGATTGTATATGTCGATATATACATGAATATTTGAAGTTCAAAATTTTGAATTTCAAACTTTTGAATTTCCCTCCACCTTTTCACCAAACTCAATGTACTGAAAAGATGTCTCGTAACCAGAGAACATGTCATTTGGTTCTGTACGTAACTATAGATTCCTATCATCTCTTTCTACCTTTAATTCAAATTCAATTTTGTCTTCATTTTCCTATACTTTTCAAAACAACTCTCTAGTGGCTTCCTCGAGCACACCAAAAATAATGAGGCGGACCAAGACCACCAAAGGCTTCCTTTACAACAACCTGGATCTTACATAAGCTATGTAAACTTTGGTAAAGTCAATTTTTGTTGATTTTGCTACTTATGATCTTCAATCTCTGTTTCATCAAAATGGAATTTTAAGTTTAAACTGATTCTCGGGAAAATGATGAAGTTTTTACCTGAATCTTGTCAAAATGTTTTATGCAAACTTGAATCGTGATTTTTATCAAGGAAATGAAAGTAAAACATGGAGTAGCATAAATGTAACTCAAATTATTTTGAATTTTGATGTTTTGGTGCTATTTTGGGTTGTAAAACTACGGGAATGGATCCCACGAATTTTAAGATCAGTGAAAATGATCTGGAGACCTTTCACCATGTTTTTGAAAGTGAGGAAAATACAGAATTCAAAAACCGATTTTATTGTCCTAAATCAAGAATTGTCAACTTACTTCTCCAACATTCAGTTACTCCATGTTCCAAAAATTTCAACAACCCAACATTAAAAGTTTGTAAAGCATTTTTTGCTATTTTTGGAAACTATGACATAAATTGGGCTTAAGTGATTTTAAGTGAATTTCTACCAAATGATTTATTGTCAAAAGAAAATACGTTATATCATGGAGTTTACCTTACCGACATTTTCAAATATTTTGGAGTTGATTTCAAAGGCGAAGAGTTTGTTTCTAGAAAGGTTTTCAATTCCAGAAATATATCTCTTATGAAGATTCCACTTGTGTTTCATCCATATGAAACATTTGCGGAAAAACAAACAAGAATGGATGTAACGAGCCGATAATTTCAATGTTCAAATATACAAAGTTAATAAAAAATTATTATTTCAATGCATGCGTATAATTTAAAATTTTGTAAAGGTTGGAAATTATAATATAAGTTGAAAGTATGAATTCTGTTTTTTAAAATAAACTTAAAAACACGAACATTGTTTGGAAATATAAGATTTGAACTGATAAGTTAATGTAGAACTTGTTGATTGAAACCAAATACAAAATTAATAATTTGTAAAACATTGATTTTTTTTGAAAAATAATTATATAACGATGAGGTCTAAGTTTGTTCTCTTCGTGTAAATTGGTTTGGACGATCGATTGGCGATAGCGATAGGAGATATCGTAATTAACGTTAAAATTTAAGAAACGAATTAAACCATGAAATTAAAATATTTGAATTACATGTAATTAGACGTAGCGAAGGAAGGAATTTCATAGCGAAATACATAAATTTGTTTTGTTCACTTTAAAAATTTGTTAAACAATTGAATATATCACCAAGAATATAACATGTCAGAACCTAGTTGAATTTAAATTAAAAATACTAGACGGAATTCTAAGAACAACGCTATTTTTCGTTTCGCGGAATTGGATTGATTGTTGATCCAAATTTATAATTTTAGGTCAAAAGTGCACAAAAACAATGATATTTGTTTGTCTGGCCATTCTAACCCATCTGTAATCTACATGAATATGAATTTATACAGATTTTTCTCATATATTAAATTAATAGGAAAAAAGATCATGTTAACACTTGTTAAAAGCTCGAATTAACATGTGTTAGAAACTTCAGAAGGAATCAGACATGCATTTTCTTTCTTCTTTATTTTTTTCATTTTTCCAATGTTCTCTTCTGTTCCCCTCTCCTTCTTTTCAGATTTCATTCGCAGGAAAAACAGTCAAATGGGAAAAATTACTCGAATCCCTAAATTGAAATCGATCAACCTACCCTGAATCACCTCCTCCCTTTCATCTGACCATTGTTCACCGAAGCTGCTACCTGAGGCGCTGCACCACACCACGCCAGTCTCTGGTCCTCATTCATCCCACCTCCAACCATGACCGACTCCCTTCGCGCTAATCTACCTCCACCCACACTGGCCCTCGCGAAGCCCTTCTTAAGCTCCCCCTCAAATTCGAATTGGAACAAAAAAAGGAAACCAACGAGGCAATCATCACCTCAAGATCGTCCGCGCATCGACTAATCAGCTAGTCCTCTGCCTCCTTCGCAAAAACCCAATACCCAGTGAAATCTGATCACTAGTCTCGCATTTCCCTCTCCTCTGCCTTGTTGTAAGCGAAGCCAGGGAAAAGGAAAACCCAAACCCATGAGCTACCCAAAGCCAGCATACTCGATGCCAGTTCCTCCAACTAAGTCGAACCAAGAAGAGGAAGATGAAGTACTATTGCCAGAAATACACATACCAAAATAAGAACTCCAAGTGCTCGGGCAAATGCTTGAAAGGCCACTGGAATGGTTAGGGACTCGTTTCAGTCTAGGATGCAGTAGATACTTGACTGGTCGCTACTGGTTGTTATGATGAGGCCTAGGTATATTTCTTAACCTCCATTTGTTTAATAAATATATTATAAAATAAAAGAAAAATATATACAAATATATAAATTTGCTTGGGTTGATGTAGGATTTATTATTGTCGTTCTTTTAGGATCCCTAGTCCAGTTGTGTTTCCTCATGATTGGGAATTTCAAAAAAATTATTTATGTACAAATATATAAAGTGTATGTGTATATAAATTAACTTGAATTCACCATTTTGGATATCGAGTTCGCTTCAGCCTTTTTTCGGTTTTGTATTCGTCTTCATAGCCTCGGAATGTGAGTTTCCTTCACTCACGACTAACTAATTATTAAGTGAATTAAATATTTGATATGTTAAATGAAATGTTAGGTTGCTCTAGAAAATTTCAAATCATCGGTTATGCACATGTTATACGCACACTATTGATATGTGACACGATATGGATGCAATTGATGTTATGCTATGTTTGAATTGTTACCACCTTGCAAGTTCCCACTAGATTTTCGGAAAATTACTATGGGTTGAGATGATACATACCCAAATGACTGTCTAGATTTAGGATTAAAAATTGAAATTGAATATGGGGATTCGGGTTGAAATGATATATACCTGAAAAATTAAATAAACAGGTTGAAATGATATATATCTGATTCACTTGACCATAGGATAGAAAAATTATGTACGGACGCCATGGTCAATAAAAAATACTTTTAAGTATTACAAGTATGTTTTGTTTTAACTGATTGATTTCAAAATGAATTTTAAACATTGGTTTTAAATTAATGTTTGAAACAAGTTTAACTTGGATTTATAAGTTATGTGAATTTCATTTTAATGAAATGGCAATTTTACAAATATTTTTGAAGGTTAAAATTGGAAGTTAAGATATATTGTAAGTCAATTTAGTATAATGTAATTAAGATTTATATGATAAGTTAATTGTAAATGCTTTTAAGTTAATATAAATGACTTCTAGTTTAAAGATGTATAAGAAGGGGGTTTAACTTGATTTATTACGGTTGAAGGATTTTAAATTGATATCTTAGAAAATCTAACTTAATGAAAGAGTTAAATGAAAATTTTAAGTATTTAACTTAGTTAAATGTTTGAAATTAAGAGATGTGATTGATGAATTCACTTAACATGTAACTTAGAATCATTGCTGAAATGTAAGTGGCCGAATGTAATGAACTAAGAATGTAATTTATAAACAAATTAATGGTATGGTTTAGAAATAAAATTCCATTTGTAAACTAAAATTTGGAATGTGTATTAGTTAAATGTAAGTTGATATATATGGGAATTTGAAATTTGAAATAAATGACAAGTCGAATTAGGAAATACGGCTGATCTATTTGGATAAAATTAGTACATATATGTTTTAAACTAGTCAGGTTTCTACTATTTATATAAAAACTATCTTATTTAAAACAAAATCTTCTTTGCTTTTGTTTTCAAAAGTATTTTCAACTACTTAAAATAATTTAATTTCTATCCATTAAAAATTCAAACTATTTAAATTATCTCTACAAAAACTATTTTATACTAACTCCTAATTATATATGTATTATATCAATTTAAATTTATTATTTAATTATTTAAACCTATATTATTATTACTATATAAAATAAAACCAAGTCCAATCCGAGCTAATAAATGTGAAGTGATTTAAATGAAGATTTCGAAGTAATGATGATATTTTAAAAATAGAGATCTAAACTTGAATTAATTCGATAAGGAATAATTTGAATATAAGATTTGAAATCAAAACCTAAACTAATACCGAATTATTTGAGTATTTGATCTTAAATCAATACGTGAAATTAACCGATTTTCGATACAGAAATATGATTTCAAATTTAATGACCACGATGTGAAAAAGGTAAACATTTGGTTGTTAAAGAGACCGGAGTCGGTATTGTCATACTCTCTGCTAATACCGATACCACTTTAACAACTGTGGATGTAGTGGAGAATCCAGAACGAAGTAGGATGGTTTGGAGGCGATTATTGGATTTGAAGAATGAGAACGATGATTGATAGCCTTGACCTTCAGGTCATAATTAAATTGACTAAAACACGAGCTATACCGTGATTAACTGAGGTCGCACCTCCGATCAGACACGCCTCTTCGAAACTATATCTATTACTTTGTGATCGATTGGTCCGTGCACCTTTGAATATGGGAGTGTGTTCCGAGGTGGGCGGTAGTTGCTATGCATTACCACCATCCGGGAGTGCAACTGGTAGAATCCTACCTTGTGTATTACCTCGTGTGCCTTGTCATATTATCCTGATTGAACCCCCTACGATTTTGATATAACATTGTCGTATCGCAGCGCATCCCTATCTACCGACGTACTGGTGTTTTATATGCAATGTATAAGACAATGTCTGTAAAAAAACGTAAGGGTTAAAATGTAATCACGCTTACGTTATTTTTGTTATATTTACTTTATTGAACAGACACTATTATAATTGCATATTATTACATGTACTAATTTCATAGATCCTTAGAGGACATAATCCCAAGCATCCTTTAAGTTACTGATGCATTTTAACTTTTTACTTGAGTTGATTCACTTTTATGAGAATGTTAACCTGACTCGAGTATTTTGTTTGTTTTTCTTGCAAAATGCTCGGGTCGGACCGAGTATTTCATCTTTGGAGATTTGCCTATTGGATCTAGTGTATTTTTGGAGTCTGGTCTTCTATCCTTGTGTACTCAGTTTATTTTATTTCTTCATGTGTTAGTAAACATCTATATTCAATCCCTGGCTTTATCTGTATTATTTATGTACTCTGATTTGTATAAATGATTTTTTTTGTATTATTGTATAAATTTTACTTCCACTGCGAGATATTCTGTGTTTTTGTGTCTGTGAATCTATGATGAATTTTTTTAACCCCATAGCAAATAACAATCTGCAGTTTTAAACGGTTTGAGTCGGAAAATTTATCGAATTGAAGTGGGGAAAAATGCAGGTCGTTATAATGGAACAAAAGGAAGAAGATGAAAATACTTCCTTAGAAAGTACAGAATTTTCCGCTAACACCAAAAACCTTCCAAGAAAATCCTCCTTGAAAATCAAATAATTCTAGCCAAAAACCAAAAGGCACTAAAAAGGTCATTTAGCAAGAAATTTGAAAAGATGTCTTCTAAATTGGGCAAGTTCTTTGGGAAAGTTGGAAGAAAACTTGGCTTGTCCTCATCCTCATCCTTCTTCATTGATTTCTAAGTCTATTACCTTGTTGTATTAGTTTCTATTTCAATTTCTGTATTTCAGTTTCAAGTTATGTATTAATCAAATGTATCGTTATCATTAGTATGAATGAAGCTTTATATTTCTGTTAATTCTTCCTTAAACATCTCTGGAATAGTCATCAAAGTAATTAAAACAAGTATAGATAAGTAAAAAAAAGTGTAGAGTCACAAATACTTCAAAAATAAAAATTATACAACATATGTCAACATGCATATAATTATATGTAGGCATACAATAATAGAATTTTTAAATTTGTTTAAATTTAAAAATTACTTTAACTAACTAGTATCTATTCATTTGAAACAAATTCCGGAGCTTATATATACCTATTTCTTCTAGAAAAACAAATTTATTCGTTCCTCCTTCATTTATTTCATTATTTCTTAATAATTCAAATCCATGGCTTCCCAAATCCATAGTTCGAGTGGAAAATTTGAGGAAATTATTGATTCATTCAAGAATATTCTCTATATTATCTTACGTAACCAGCGTCACTTAGAGTTAAGTCAAATACAGATGATAAAACAATAAGAGAAGCATTTTGATGCAATTCGATGAGTGATCTCTACTCTTTCCAAAGGCAAAGACAACAACATCACAGGAGCACCTCTCAACAAAGACAATGAAGACTGGGATGCAATAAAGTCTGATCCAATCTTCGATGGTGATGGATGGGTAGAAGTTCCTAGAAATGTATGAATTTGTTTTAAAAAATTTATGTGCTTTGAGTGGATTGCTTTTAAATTGAATTTGTAAATAACTTTAATATGGTTTGGTTTAAATTGGATTTCTTGGTTGTATTGGTATGTATTGATTCGAATTGAATTGGTTTTTATTATATGCTTTGAAATATAGTATAATTAAATATTATATCTTGTCCTAAGATTATATCAGTCTTAGTTCTTAACTATCTCTTAGTTTTAGGGGGAGTATAATAGTTTAACCTAGGAACATATAGTTTTTGTTGATGACAGCAGGAGAGAATTATAAAATAGGGCTTAAAGTAAGGGAGAGTTAGTAGTTTTAGTAGTTTCAAAAGGAGTTAATGGAGTAAAGGGGAGTAACTGAAGAATAAAGGCAACATGTATGAATATTTTATAAACCAAGGTTGTCATCATCAAAAAGAGGGAGATTGTAAGGGATAGAGATATTGATGATGATGGTTTTGATGACAACAACCTTTTTTCAGTTATTATTATTATAACATATACACTAACATTATTATGTAGAATATATATACACACACACAGAGGAAATATATGAAGATATTGATTATTAAAGACTATAAATTTCAAAGAATCAAAGATTTCAAAGTAGAAGAGTTCAAGATACAAGACCCATAAGTATCAAGAATTCAAGAGTTCAAGAAATATAAAGTATCTATGTCTAGATATTTTGTTTAAACACTAGTTAGCACACTACAAGAAAACTGATTTTTTTTAGCGCTCAAAAACCACTACCAAGCATTTTTGGTGGCGTTTCGATAATCGTTAAGAGAAAACATGCCACTAAAAATCGTTGGGTATTGGTTGCAGTTTTTTTACTGCCTAAATATTTATTTTCAATACCTTTTTTTAAACGATACGAATGATATTTTTGTAGCGTCTGTTTAACACCATCAAAAAGGGTTTCTTCACTTCGTTATGGAATTTAATGATATCCACTATTTTTTTTGTAGCATTTAGTAAACGCCACCGTAGAGGTTCTTGATTACTTTAATCACTGCTTTGTAGCGGTTTTTGAATGCTACAAAAAAAATATTCCCACCACATTATTTTCCGCTACTGTTTGTTTCCAATTTGTATCATAATATTCCAGACCACAAAATACCCAAACGAAATACACTTTTGAACATAACATATTGAGCAACAACAAAATACATACACATTCAAAGATCCACAACATACATACACATTCAAACATCCACAACATACATAAGTGTCAAGACAAAAAGTTAGTCGTACATTTACACATCTAAACTACCATTAACAATGTCATAACCAAACTGCATGCAGCCAAAGTACATTAAACACTAAAATAAATATCTGAAATAACCGAGGTACCGAGAAGATATCATTAAGAAGTGTTGTTATTGCTGATGTCTTCAAAATGGTTGATCTACATGTAAACAAAGTACCAAACAAAAGACTGGGAAAATAATGACATTACTAAAACAAAACTGTTAATAATAAATTTTACCTGAAGTGCATCCCTGTTATGCGCTTCATGCAGCAGCTTTATGCTTTGGCTTCATTGCCTCTTCTTCCATGATCACTTTAGCTCCCAATTGCCCCTCACTCCTGCTTAGTTGCAACTCCATTGCTCGTTGTTTCAACTCAGATATGGCATAAACCAGCAACTTCTGCTTCATTTCCTACATTTTCATAGCTTTGTAGGCCAAATACCATCACCACTAGTTAAATGGGAGGGAAGATGCAAATAAATATACTATTGATTTAGGTCATCCTATAAAAGAAATAAATTACATTTGAACTGAAAGAATAAAACATGATACAGAACAAGATGTCTGAGTAACCAGGTTTCATATCAATAATGTGATATCTCATATATTTATTTTTTATATCCACACGCACAAACACAAACACGCATTCACAATTCAGAAAAACAAAAGGAAAATGAACCTGGATTGACAATGCCAAGGCAACAGACCCGAAAGTACTTACTACAGGCAATTCCTAGACCAACATTATCTAGCACAAGGACATTTTAAATGGCCTATTAGTCAAACTGTATACAAAAAAATGAGCATCTGATTAAGCATTGGCTACCAATTGTTTATGTGAGAACTTACTTCCATTGAAATGATGAACTCAGCCATGTTTGCTGGTAACCATAAATCGATAAAGTACAACATCACTCAACCTGTTTCCTAGTCAATTTCAGCATGTCATCTGGCAGAAAAGAATTTAACCTAAGGAATGGTGTTTGTTATAATAGAACGCAAACCAGCTTAAACAACACTAACTTTGGATTAGCTTTAGGATAAAATGTGCTAACATGTAGCAAAAAGATATTTAAGAATCACTCAACATCAAAATAACTAAAGTAGAGAAAGGATACGTGCTAACAAAGGTCTAGGTGCTAATAAATAGATATAATAGAGAAATTAGGTGTATAACAGATTGTTAAGGGCAAAAGCTCTGGGGATGTAAATTTAGACGGAAGGATAAACACATCCGCTAACATCGTTATAAAGAAGAAATCATACCAAATCAGTTTGTCTCGTAGAAAATCCAAGAGAATTATAAGCAATCATAGCTATATAAAAGCAATCAAAATTCGTTAAGATATATAACAATGGTAAATTAACAAAATAGACGAAGTTTTTGTAAGTAATAGGCAAGCCTGTAGAGTTCCCAGCGATGCGACAAACTTGTGACATTTACATGAAGAGACTTTTCAACTGTAGGCATATTCAGATAAGCAGAAACATAATTGTCTGAACAAGGATCGAAATCAGTCATTTGAAAAATCAGTAGGAATATAGATGTTATATTATCACAAATAAATGCCTGGTTGATAAAAATAAACATAATGGTAAATGTTGAATACTCACCGCAACACCAGATTTTATATTTGTGCCATTGCAACTTGGAACATAAATATTATTAGAATCAGTATAACCCTAATAATGATAAATGCTAAATACTCACTACAACACTAGATTTTATAAACATGACCTCATTATAACATTGCAAAACAGTATCATATGGTTAAAAATATGTTTTATACATGTCTAATATATCAAAACAGCACCTTTGGAAGTTGAACTAAGTATACTAAGGAGCAAATGTAAGACTGGATCTCAAATTCCCCTGGCACGATATAATTATTCCTTCTATAATACCACCTTTCTCTTTAAGTTAAATACAAACTAAACACCTATAAAATACTTAGAAGAAGGTGGGTTTATTTACTCAGTTTACCACATCAATTCAGCTTTCTCTAGCCTCATCAATATTAATATCAAAAGGTTCAAGTTCAACTTGATCATTGGTGGCCTAACACAAATTATGCAATCTCGATTATAAATATTGATGGGGCCAGAGCCAAAAACAATTTGTCTTCATAACCTTTTGGAGATCAGTTAAGAAGAAACTGAGTTGCCCTATGTAACATAATGCTTCTCCTGAGCCTGTAGGGAAATTTTGTTATGGAATCTGGAATGCGAATCTTAAGGAAAAACAAACACTAGAGAGGGGCTGAATAGTGTTTGTAAGGAATTTATGGAAATCTTAAACTTATTTGATCTACTATATGAATCACAAAATGATTATCACACCAGAGATGATCACAAACACAGAAACAATCATAGACACAGAAATAGATAAATATAAAATGCAGAAAAGGAAAGAACACACTGGATTTTATACTGGTTTGGATTACTCCCACATCTAGTCCTACAAAACGCTTGATTGCGCAGAGTTTTATTATTATCAATATCCAAGTACAACCCCTTGATTTCATGGCTACAAGGTTAACACCGCTACAAACACCCTTTATTTCACGGCTACAAGGTTAACACCGCTCTCTTTCCTTGATTTCTGGGCTACAAGGAACACATCATTTCCCAAACAATTACAATAACACTAGAACTCTTCAATATCACTACAACTCAGAGAGTATTTGATAGAGATTGAGAAGAGAAGAAGTTTGATATAATTTGAGTAGAAATCGGCAAAGTATAAGTGTAGAAATCAAGAAAATAATGAATATTAATGGTGGTAAGTAAAAGGGTGAAGATGGAGAAGAAGGAATAATTAAAAATTTCAAATCAGCCCCTACTTATAGTGTCTCAAAAGTTGCAACATTTCTGAAACGTTTCAAATAGTGAAAAGACACTTCCTTTGAAAATACAACAGTTATATTTAGACATGTCTAGTCGTGTATGTCGACATATGTATAATATTTTTATTTTTAAAACTACTTTTCAAGTTTTTAAACATATATATTATTCGGGAAATTCTTGAATCAAAACTTAGTAATTTAAATGAATATTCTAAAGTGTAAAATCACATGGAAACATAGTAATATATTATATACACATATTTATAAAGTTATAAGATTTTAAAACTATAATACTATATATATTATAAATGTTTGAAATCATAAGTAAGATAATAGTTTGAAATCAATTGGAAAAATAATTTGAATTAGGATTTGAATTTTGAAAACAGAATTTGAATTTTGAAAATCAGAGTGATGTTCAGATTCTTACATATAAACTAGAGTCAATTACTATATATTTCTTGAGCTCTTGAAATCTTGATATCTTGATAACTCATGAATCTTGAATCTCTTTTGAATCTTAATCTGTTGGTACTCTAAAATTGTGCATTCTTCGGTATTTAAATCCTGTATACAAACCCTGCATATATATATATATATATATATATATATATATATATATATATATATATATGTATGTATGTATGTATGTATGTATGTATATTCTAGATAGAGATGTTAGTATATATTTTATAATCAATGATAATTGAAATAAAGTTGTTGTCATCAAAACTCCATTCTCTAACAATCTCCCCTTTTTTGATGATGACAATCTTGATTTATAAAATATTCATAATTGTTCATACTTGTTAATACTTTTTGATTTGGTTCTTCGAATACTCCCCCTTTCACCATGAGTCCTACATACTCCCCCTTACACTTAGCCTAACTAATCCTTATTTTTTAATTTCTCTCCCTTTGTCATCAACAAAAAGAACCTATAAATAAACTCCCCCTAATAATTATTAATAACCTATACCTATTATTCTATTCTAAGGTTATAATACTTGATTCTACACTAGTATACATGACTCCCCCTAAATTCATACCTATATTATCCTAATTCAAAAAGTATAAACAAATCTAATAATCTAAGTATTATAGTCAATATTTACAAATATTTCAATCCATACAAGTTTCAAATCCAAACCAAGAAATATTTGCAAGCAAGTTCAAATAAATTCGAATCAAACAAATCATGCTAAATAATAGAAATATCTCTTGGAACTTCCACCCATCCGTCTCCTCCAAAGATTGGATGCTTCTTGATGACTTCCCAATCTTCATCTTTTTTGTGGGTGAAGCTTTGGTGAGGTTGTTGTCTTCGTCTCTGAAAAGAGAAGATATTAGCCAACGAATGCCATCAAAGTGCTTCTCTTGATATTCAACCATATATATTTGACTCAATTCAATATGACGCTGATTACGAAGTATTATAGATAGGATATTCTTAAATGAATTCAATGTTTCTTCAAGATTCTCACTCAAATTGTGAATTGGATTTGGCATAATTTGATATTATAGAAAACAAATCATTAGAGAAGAAGGAGAAAGTTTAAACTAAGTTTTTCTGGAAGAAATAGGTATTTATAGGGTCTAGAATTCTTTTAAAATGAAGAGACACTAGTTGATTATTTAAATTTTGAACAAATTTGAAAAACTGGCAGTTATATGTCAACATGACGAAAAATGTTTGTGTGACGAAAAGGAATTTCGCTCGATCTGAACCGGTCGCTAAACCGACCCAGACCGTTCGAAACGCCCTATCGTTTTGAGAATAGGACAAAATAGAACGCATATAAAAGAACATTTCATTGTATATTACACAATGCATCAGATTACAAGAATATACAGAGTATAAATGAATATTACACAGAAATATCAGAGATTTAAATTACATTTAAATACATAGCAGCGGAAAATAATACAATACACAACTAGAAGAGATATACGGATACAAAGCTTTCTGGATATCATTCCAGCTGTAAACCAGGATCCTGTGAATATAAATCTGCAAAACCAAAACTACTAGCTGCCCGGGTCAAAATAAGGGCACCCAGAGTTTAGGTTAAAACAATAAACTCCAGGTCAGTCATGTGACTGGTGTGAGAACTAAAACAGTTAATCTTTATTTTTAAAGTTAGGTAAATCAAGGGACCACGCCGTATAACACGGAACGGGTTTCCTCCCAAGAATACCAGTGCATAAAACAAACAGTGCAATGCTAAATAAAGAAAAATGAAGCTATTATAAGACCCAGGTCCTATCACACAATGCAACGCAAGCCGGGGGATAGGGTTTTCCCTTATAACAGCCAAAGAATGCTTGATACGTTTAAAACAAATCATTTGATACTATTATAAGTGCATAGTGTATAAAACAACTTCAAATCATAAGTATCAATCATAGGCGGCATGGGTACCATATATCATGTCGCCATATATAGGTTTACAAATAAAACCGCAAATGTCACGTATTTGGAAATTGAATTTCCGTCTGTGAACCGAGGCAAAAGATAGTCCTCAACCGATTCGAGACTGTCTACCCCGAGCCTCAGGAACAGCCGCAACTGCCCCTTGGATCGTCAGGGCCGGTCCACCGATGTGGATTATTATGCCTGAACACTACGTTTCCCCGCCCTTTGGGGCGTAAATGAGCCAACGAATGACTCCATCGTACCCGGATCGTCCGATCAAACCGAGGTGCCTCGCAACAGCAACAACCACACAGGTGAAAAGTATATAAATTTCAGGCCTGGTAGGTCACTAACACCATCCTAGCTAGAAAGAAACGCATGCCCTCCCTAATGTCCGTCTCCCGTTTTTGGTTCACAACCGGGGTGTGAGGCTCGCGAATTCACGTTACACAAAGCTATGCCACACAGGCTGTGCTTTGATCATCACCACAAGACTTTGCTTTTCAACAGAAGCCTCGATCAATTGCCACTTAGGCATGCCACACAGGCAATTCACTCCATGCGTTTGATATCCATCAATATATAACCCCTGAGCTCGTACATCTCAGAGAAGGGCGTTAAGCAAGAGAATAAATTCTCCGCCGCCAAACAGATATATATTTAACAGAGATCAATCACACGGACTGAAATCCAATGTCAGACACACAGTCCATTTACAAGTCCGTTCTGGGTCTGAACGAAACCGGAGGCACCTAGTACCCCGCATATCCATCGATCTCCAAGTACGTCTGGACGATCACCAACTGTTTCCATCTTCTTGGGTGTACAGCCCAATCAAGATCATCAGTAATCACCCAAACGACGTGAAGACTTCTGGTCTTCGACCACCGTCTTCATCTTCGACTTATCGTCGTATCAGTTATTCAGAATGGGATAAACCCGGTCTTCCCGAATAACTCGCGTATATTTTAAATAAGTGTTACACAAACACAACATACGTCTCATTCCAATTCATCAGTCACTAACCGTAAATTAATCAAGAGAATAATTCCCCAAATATTAACCCCGAAGGCCGAAACCAACATCAGATCAATATTCAGAAAACCATTCTGCTTAGCTAACCGACAGTTAGTTTCTAAATTTCACATTCATAGAGAAAGGTTCCCATTAATTTTATCAAAGATAAATTCTTTAATTTATTCTTTAATCTACTTTTGAATATTGATTCAACTAGTCGGGATTAACGAACCTTACCGAAGTAATCATTTGTTTTAATTTCCCAATCCCAACCTATTCATCCCATGAAGTAAAACTGGTAATACTTCATATCTAACACCACGGTGTTATCGGTAAATTCAATTACCATTTCACGTTCAAATCTAATTAAAGATTTAACTATCGCCTGGAGTAAAACTGGTGATACTCCATTCTCGATTATTTCAATCTAATTAAAGATTCATTAAAACTCCACTTGGTTTTAATCTGTGATTGGGTTAAAGAATCAGTGTCATTTAAAACACGGTTCACGATAAACCCAAAAGCACATCACATTAATTATCGGGTTAAAGAACGAGTGTTATTTAAAACACTGTCCACGATAAACCCAAAAATCAATATCCATTCAATTCCAATTAAATATTATTTAATTGGTACACTTCATTAAATCTAAATAAAAAGATTTAATCTTTTCTCAACTGGGTTCAAGAACAGTGTTAGTGAAGACACCATTCACGACAAACCCAAATCACATTTGATATTAAACACAAGGCTCTGAATAGAAAATATATCGGCTTATATTCAATATCAAATTCTACGATTAACAAATATCGTATTGGAGATAACGATATAAATATATCTTTCAAATTTTCCTAACAACATCTGTATAATCACGAATTCCAACATCGAAATATTCCGAAGACAATTTCGATTCAAATCCATTCCAACGCAATCATTGGAAATTCTGGTCATTTTCAAAACCCTTTTTAAATCCAATTTATTTATTTAAAAATAAATAGAATTTTAATTCTAGTTCAAAACTAGTTCATTTCGATAAAAATCTATTTTTATCTTTTCAAATATGGAGTATTTCATCCCAATTCTTCCCAAATCATTTCTTATGATTTCACACAAATTATTACTATTTTTAATAATTTTATCAAGGCCCGTACATTCGATTTCCATCGACGGCCATCGAACTGCACTTACAGCGACCTTTTTCAAATTTGATTTGGACATAATTCCAAATCCAACCTTTAGATTTCTAATTTCTAATATTCGTTAGAAAGCTCTTTTCGATACGAACCCAACGGTTCCGGTTTTAGGAGAATCCGACGGTCGGATCTCCCGCAATATCCATTCGAAGTCAATGGTCGAAATTCGCAAACTGCCGCGGCGCGGCGCGTTCTATTCAGGCCATTATATTATATATATAATATATATAATATATACTTCGTCGATTACTATTTAAAACGAATTTTATAATTAGTTTTGAATTCGTTTCAAAAACAATTTCAACTTCCATCTCAACTCAAATCAAAATTGAATCTTTCCTTATAAATTCGTTTTAAAATTCATTTCTATTCAATTCAAGTTTCAATTCAATTTGAACTCATTTCAAATCGTTTTCAATTCATTTCATTTCAAAATCGTTTTCAATTCATTTTATTTCGAAATCGTTTTCAATTCATTTCATTTCGAAATCGTTTTCAATTCATTTCATTTCGAAATCGTTTTCAATTCATTTCATTTCGAAATATTTGATTTCAAAATTACTTTTCAATATTCATTTTAAAATGAATAAAATCGATATAAATATCGTTCACGTGAAAATGGCGTCAATCTAATCAATACGGCTTCATATATTCCTATTTTCAAATATTCTATTTCAAATATTTCCTTTTCAAATATTTCTATTTTAAAACTGGAATGAGGCCCAATCAATTACCATATAATGTTAATTATATGGATTTTCTACAACACATGTATATATCAACAACGATGAATAATCAACCATCATCCAAAGTGCATTCTACACTGTATAAGCATCAAATATAAATATTCAACACTTATAACAGCCTGTCAATCAATCGATCGACATACAACTAAACAATCGGGATTAGTGTACGTCAAATATCATCCCAAAACCCGTGTGGGGTTTCAATCAATCAAACACAGATTTTTATTTGTGCAGTTGGGCGATGTGTAAAATTTATCGTCCCAATCAATGTCCTTCAAATAGGTGTACATAAACAAACCGTCCGGTTTGTAAATGAATATTTATTTATTCTCATTCACGTTAAAAATTATATTTTTAACGATAAAATATTTTATTCAGTTCATTTATTCAATAAAATGATATTTTTATTTTTTCAATTTATTTTAGAAAATTTCGGCGGCATAACGACACGATACTAGAAACGGGACAAGGCCTAGCCTTATCCCCGGTCTAGTGAAGGCCCACGCCATTCACACATCAATCAAATCAATTTCATTTCACCAAACAATTCAATTCAAATAATCTAACCAACTACACAACCAAACAATTAAACAAACAAGCCATCCATGGTCTGTGGATGACGGGTGTCGGGTGCTACTAAACACCGTCTGCATCCTAGTATATATATATGTATAACTAGAAAAAGAGATTTTGAGTGAGAAGTTCTCACCGATAGCTATCCTACTTTACGACACTTCATTTAGAGAAATCTTCATCGTCCTCGCCTTTTTGTCATCTTCGTTGCCCGTATTCTCTACATATGTAAAAATCGAATTTTTACTTCGCTATTCAATATATAAAAAATCGAATTTTCACTATGATATATAAAAAGATTTCGCCTTTTCAAATATGAAGTTTTCGCCTTTTCCAATATGAATTTTCGCCTTTTCAAATATGAAGTTTTCGCCTTTTCAAATATGAAGTTTTCGCCTTTTCAAATATGAATTTTTCGCCTTTTCAAATATGAATTTTTCGCCTTTTCAAATATGAAGTTTTCGTCTTTTCAAATATGAAGTTTTCGCCTTTTCAAATATGAAGATTATATTTTTCTCGAAGTAAAAATCATATTTTTACTTCACTACTCATATCAAAATATCGTCTTTTCATATTTAAAAATTTCGTCTTTTCATATTTAAAAATATCGTCTTTTCACTTTTATCATTATAAAAATCACATTTTTATTTTTCTACATATATAAAGATGATATTTTTAATATTCCTATCATGTAAAAATTATATTTTCAATTCTCTACATAAACAAAAATCATATTTTTACATCTTCTATATAGTAAAGATTACATTTTTAATACTTTTAAAAATATAAAAATCATATTTTTAATACTTTGAAAAATCCGACCTTTTCATAAATAAAATCCTTATCTTTTCATTAGTAAAAATTCAATCTTTCTTCTTTAAAAATCAAATCTTTTCTAATTTAAAAATCAAATCTTTACATTTACTTTTAAAAATCCTAATAGGCTGATGAACAAATAAAAAAAATCATTTCTTTTTACAAAAATAAAATGTGTTTTCTTTTCTATAATTTAAAACTGATTTATATAATATAAATTCGGATTTTTAAATAATTTAAATAGTAAAAGAAAAGTAAAAAGAAATACCTTCCTCTGTTAAAATGGATATCCGTCGAACCCTTCATCGGCGGTTTTAATTGGAGCAAGAAGCGAGAGGCGGAGGGGAAAGGAGGGAGGGGCGCTGCGGTCGAGGCAGAGGAGGGAGAAGAGGAAGCAGCGACGGCGGCAGCACAGGAGGGGGGCGGCGGTAGCGTTCGCGAGGGCAGGGGTGGGGTTTTCGCGGTGGCTCTGGCGCTTGGGGGGGGGGTCTCTTCGAGGCGGCGGCGGTGCGACATCTATCGGAGGGGGGGGCGACGCTCCTCTCCGCTTCGACCATTTTTTTTTTGTTTTTTTTTTTTCTGATTTCAATCGTAATGGGGGGGGCAGAACGGGATTAAGGGGAAGAGGGAAAGGAAATTCTTTTTTTATTTATTTAATTTTTAATTATTTTATTTTGCAAAAAGTTGACTTTTGCATACGACCTCGGAACGAGGCCCACCGCCTGTCGACCATAGCGTTTTACCCCCATTCCGAACACAATGGGATATGTATCGCAAGCTGATTCGATCGCTTCGATCAGTTTCCGTTGAATTTACATTTAAATCGCTATATTGAATTTTAAACGTACATTTCAAATTACCGAGGTCGCATACGAACTTTAAAAATTCCAGAAAAATATTTTCTAGCTTCGTATTGACGATACGGTCCTAACAAAACTAATTTCGTCGAATTCTGAGACCGTTGGAAAAATGGCCAATTTCCAATCGATTAAAATCAACTAAAACTGGTCAAACACGTTTTCCTTTGCCATGCTCACATATTGATTCGAAAAATTATGAAATTTGAAACCTAGCAATAATTTGACACTGTGGATCCAACAAAACTGGTTTCGTCGAAATCCGAGGTCGTTTGCAAGATTTCCATTTTTAAGGGCCTGAATTCCATAGCGACTATTCAGAATTTTCAACTGGACATATCTTTTGATTCCCGCTATGAAATTTCGATTTTTCGGATTCGTTGGAAAGATATCATCAAATAGATCCTAATGTTTTTGGTTTCACTAAAATCCGGATTGTTTTGCACCCGGTACATTCAATTGAAGTTTGAAATCGAATTATCGAACTACCGCGCCATTTTCAATTCTATTAATAATTATAAAGAAAATTTATATTCTAGCGACGGCGTATATAATACATACGTTCGAATTATATATTCGAAATAAATTTTCTCGTCGATATTATTTAAAATAATCTATTTTAAATATTCAAAATTCGCTAAAATTGCTAAAATAAAAATTTTAAACTGGCTCAGATTTTCGGGTTGTTACAATCTCCCCCACTTAAAACTTTTCGTCCCCGAAAAGGAACAAAGTCAAAAGTGGTTTGATTAATCAACTCTACGTTCGATCTGGCTTCCATTCTCCAACTTTTCAGTTTCTGAGAATTTTCAAAAATTTGGCTAACACCCTAAATTTTCGAAAAATTTCTCCATAACCTCCCCTGCACCGGGAGCCACGGGAAAATCCCGAAATTGCCATACAGGCCTTCTGATCTCAAAAAGAAAAAGAAAACGCCAAGCGGCTAGCCAATAGGCTCATAAAATCATCATCACCCAAACAAAACAGTAAAATATGATAAACATGTACCTATTTGTCGGGCAAACAAATTTTATTCTCTGCTCTAGCCTCCTTGCTATGACCTGTTCAATGTAAGTACAAGTATATGCAAACAAATGCGACCAATTTCTCAATACAATTCAATATTTGATACAATTAGGCGTAATGGTTCAAAATTTATCAAACAACTAAACAAGCAACACAAACATCAATCAATTAGTTGATTAGCTTTTCAAATGCATAACTTTGATACATATACAAAAGTCAAATTTTTGATGCCCAATCACAACAATTGGCCCTATCTAATTTTGGTTCTCACACCAGTCAATAGGAAATATATAGATATCACACCTTCGTAACACGAATACCAATTCTGATGATGTTCGAACTATCATCAGAATCATCTTCGAGCGACTAGAGTGTGATTCTATATCTATCCAGTATATTAAAACTTCAAATACACGTTTGCAAGGCGTATATGCAAAATCTTTTAATACTGGACTGTCCTAATCAATATGAAATAAATAATCAAATACGAATAGTTGATTTAAATTTTCAAAACAAAAATTGTTTTTACTTTAAAAATATACTCTTCACACTCGTTCTAGGATACTACTGATCCCATCTCTAACGAGTCATTCCCATTGGATATTACTAATCCAATATCTGATGAATTATTTCATATGGTTCTAATGTGCCTTGTTCTCTGATTTGTAAACCAAGGATCTGATACCAACTGTGACGAAAAGGAATTTCGCTCGATCTGAACCGGTCGCTAAACCGACCCAGACCGTTCGAAACGCCCTATCGTTTTGAGAACAGGACAAAATAGAACGCATATAAAAGAACATTTCATTGTATATTACACAATGCATCAGATTACAAGAATATACAGAGTATAAATGAATATTACACAGAAATATCAGAGATTTAAATTACATTTAAATACATAGCAGCGGAAAATAATACAATACACAACTAGAAGAGATATACGGATACAAAGCTTTCCGGATATCATTCCAGCTATAAACCAGGATCCTGTGAATATAAATCTGCAAAACCAAAACTACTAGCTGCCCGGGTCAAAATAAGGGCCCCCAGAGTTTAGGTTAAAATAATAAACTCCAGGTCAGTCATGTGACTGGTGTGAGAACTAAAACAGTTAATCTTTATTTTTAAAGTTAGGTAAATCAAGGGACCACGCCGTATAACACGGAACGGGTTTCCTCCCAAGAATACCAGTGCATAAAACAAACAGCGCAATGCTAAATAAAGAAAAATGAAGCTATTATAAGACCCAGGTCCTATCACACAATGCAACGCAAGCCGGGGGATAGGGTTTTCCCTTATAAAAGCCAAAGAATGCTTGATACGTTTAAAACAAATCATTTGATACAATTATAAGTGCATAGTGTATAAAACAACTTCAAATCATAAGTATCAATCATAGGCGGCATGGGTACCATATATCATGTCGCCATATATAGGTTTACAAATAAAACCGCAAATGTCACGTATTTGGAAATTGGATTTCCGTCTGTGAACCGAGGCAAAAGATAGTCCTCAACCGATTCGAGACTGTCTACCCCGAGCCTCAGGAACAGCCGCAACTGCCCCTTGGATCGTCAGGGCCGGTCCACCGATGTGGATTATTATGCCTGAACACTACGTTTCCCCGCCCTTTGGGGCGTAAATAAGCCAACGAATGACTCCATCGGACCCGGATCGTCCGATCAAACCGAGGCGCCTCGCAACAGCAACAATCACACAGGTGAAAAGTATATAAATGTCAGGGCTGGTAGGTCACTGACACCACCCTAGCTAGAAAGAAACGCATGCCCTCCCTGATGTCCGTCTCCCATTTTTGGTTCACAACCGGGGTGTGAGGCTCGCGAATTCACGTTACACAAAGCTGTGCCACACAGGCTGTGCTTTGATCATCACCACAAGACTTTGCTTTTCAACAGAAGCCTTGATCAATTGCCACTTAGGCATGCCACACAGGCAATTCACTCCATGCGTTTGATATCCATCAATATATAACCCCTGAGCTCGTACGTCTCAGAGAAGGGCGTTAAGCAAGAGAATAAATTCTCCGCCGCCAAACAGATATATATTTAACAGAGATCAATCACACGGACTGAAATCCAATGTCAGACACACAGTCCATTTACAAGTCCATTCTGGGTCTGAACGAAACTGGAGGCACTTAGTACCCCGCATATCCATCGATCTCCAAGTACGTCTGGACGATCACCAACTGTTTCCATCTTCTTGGGTGTACAGCCCAATCAAGATCATCAGTAATCACCCAAACGACGTGAAGACTTCTGGTCTTCGACCACCGTCTTCATCTTCGGCTTATCGTCGTATCAGTTATTCAGAATGGGATAAACCCGGTCTTCCCGAATAACTCGCGTATATTTTAAATAAGTGTTACACAAACACAACATACGCCTCATTCCAATTCATCAGTCACTAACCGTAAATTAATCAAGAGTATAATTCCCCAAATATTAACCCCGAAGGCCGAAACCAACATCAGATCAATATTCAGAAAACCATTCTGCTTAGGTAACCGACAGTTAGTTTCTAAATTTCACATTCATAGGCAAAGGTTCCCATTAATTTTATCAAAGATAAATTCTTTAATTTATTCTTTAATCTACTTTTGAATATTGATTCAACTAGTCGGGATTAACGAACCTTACCGAAGTAATCATTTGTTTTAATTTCCCAATCCCAACCTATTCATCCCATGAAGTAAAACTGGTAATACTTCATATCTAACACCACGGTGTTATCGGTAAATTCAATTACCATTTCACGTTCAAATCTAATTAAAGATTTAACTATCGCCTGGAGTAAAACTGTTGATACTCCATTCTCGATTATTTCAATCTAATTAAAGATTCATTAAAACTCCACTTGGTTTTAATCTGTGACTGGGTTAAAGAATCAGTGTCATTTAAAACACGGTTCACGATAAACCCAAAATCACATCACATTAATTATCGGGTTAAAGAACGAGTGTTATTTAAAACACTGTCCACGATAAACCCAAAAATCAATATCCATTCAATTCCAATTAAATATTATTTAATTGGTACACTTCATTAAATCTAAATAAAAAGATTTAATCTTTTCTCAACTGGGTTCAAGGACAGTGTTAGTGAAGACACCATTCACGACAAACCCAAATCACATTTGATATTAAACACAAGGCTCTGAATAGAAAATATATCGGCTTATATTCAATATCAAATTCTACGATTAACAAATGTTGTATTGGAGATAACGATATAAATATATCTTTCAAATTTCCCTAACAACATCTGTATAATCACGAATTCCAACATCGAAATATTCCGAAGACAATTTCGATTCAAATCCATTCCAACGCAATCATTGGAAATTCTGGTCATTTTCAAAACCCTTTTTAAATCCAATTTATTTATTTAAAAATAAATAGAATTTTGATTCTAGTTCAAAACTAGTTCATTTCGATAAAAATCTATTTTTATCTTTTCAAATATGGAGTATTTCATCCCAATTCTTCCCAAATCATTTCTTATGATTTCACACAAATTATTACTATTTTTAATAATTTTATCAAGGCCCGTACAGTCGATTTCCATCGACGGCTATCGAACTGCACTTACAGCGACCTTTTTCAAATTTGATTTGGACATAATTCCAAATCCAACCGTTAGATTTGTAATTTCTAATATTCGTTAGAAAGCTCTTTTCGATATGAACCCAACGGTTCCGGTTTTAGGAGAATCCGACGGTCGGATCTCCCGCAATATCCATTCGAAGTCAATTGTCGAAATTCGCGAACTTCGGCGGCGCGGCGCGTTCTATTCAGGCCATTATATTATATATATAATATATATAATATATACTTCGTCGATTATTATTTAAAACGAATTTTATAATTAGTTTTGAATTCGTTTCAAAAACAATTTCAACTTCCATCTCAACTCAAATCAAAATTGAATCTTTCCTTATAAATTCGTTTTAAAATTCATTTCTATTCAATTCAAGTTTCAATTCAATTTGAACTCATTTCAAATCGTTTTCAATTCATTTCATTTCAAAATCGTTTTCAATTCATTTTATTTCGAAATCGTTTTCTATTCATTTCATTTCAAAATCGTTTTCAATTCATTTCATTTCGAAATCGTTTTTAATTCATTTCATTTCGAAATATTTGATTTCAAAATTACTTTTCAATATTCATTTTAAAATGAATAAAATTGATATAAATATCGTTCACGTGAAAATGGCGTCAATCTAATCAATACGGCTTCATATATTCCTATTTTCAAATATTCTATTTCAAATATTTCTTTTTCAAATATTTCTATTTTAAAACTGGAATGAGGCCCAATCAATTACCATATAATGTTAATTATATGGGTTTTCTACAACACATGTATATATCAACAACGATGAATAATCAACCATCATCCAAAGTGCATTCTACACTGTATAAGCATCAAATATAAATATTCAACGCTTATAACAGCCTGTCAATCAATCGATCGACATACAACTAAACAATCGGGATTAGTGTACGTCAAATATCATCCCAATACCCGTGTGGGGTTTCAAGCAATCAAACACAGATTTTTATTTGTGCAGTTGGGCGATGTGTAAAATTTATCGTCCCAATCAATGTCCTTCAAATAGGTGTACATAAACAAACCGTCCGGTTTGTAAATGAATATTTATATATTCTCATTCACGTTAAAAATTATATTTTTAACGATAAAATATTTTATTCAGTTCATTTATTCAATAAAATGATATTTTTATTTTTCCAATTTATTTTAGAAAATTTCGGCGGCATAACGGCACGATACTAGAAACGGGACAAGGCCTAGCCTTATCCCCGGTCTAGTGAAGGCCCACGCCATTCACACATCAATCAAATCAATTTCATTTCACCAAACAATTCAATTCAAACCAAATAATCTAAC
Organism: Allium sativum; assembly: GCA_030737875.1. Taxonomy (NCBI): domain Eukaryota; kingdom Viridiplantae; phylum Streptophyta; class Magnoliopsida; order Asparagales; family Amaryllidaceae; genus Allium; species Allium sativum. Next base: position 540,548,278 of record CM060926.1, read on the forward strand.
CAACTACACAACCAAACAATTAAACAAACAAGCCATCCATGGTCTGTGGATGACGGGTGTCGGGTGCTACTAAACACCGTCTGCATCCTAGTATATATATATAACTAGAAAAAGAGATTTTGAGTGAGAAGTTCTCACCGATAGCTATCCTACTTTACGACACTTCATTTAGAGAAATCTTCATCGTCCTCGCCTTTTTGTCATCTTCGTTGCCCGTATTCTCTACATATGTAAAAATCGAATTTTTACTTCGCTATTCAATATATAAAAAATCGAATTTTCACTATGATATATAAAAAGATTTCGCCTTTTCAAATATGAAGTTTTCGCCTTTTCCAATATGAATTTTCGCCTTTTCAAATATGAAGTTTTCACCTTTTCAAATATGAAGTTTTCGCCTTTTCAAATATGAAGTTTTTGCCTTTTCAAATATGAAGTTTTCGCCTTTTCAAATATGAAGTTTTCTCCTTTTCAAATATGAATTTTTCACCTTTTCAAATATGAAGTTTTCGCCTTTTCAAATATGAAGTTTTCGCCTTTTGAAATATGAATTTTTCGCCTTTTCAAATATGAAGTTTTCGCCTTTTCAAATATGAAGTTTTCGCCTTTTCAAATATGTAACAACCTGTAAAATGCGAGCCAGTTTGAAATTTTTATTTTGGCAATTTTAGCGAGTTTTGGATATTTAAAATAGATTATTTTAAATAATATTGTCGAGGAATTTATTTTGAATAGAATTCGAACGTATATATTTATACGCGTCGTCGTTATAATATAAATATTTATATATAATTATAAATAGAATTGAAAATGGCGCGGTAGTTCGATAATTCGATTTCAAACTTCAATTGAATATACCGGGTGCAAAACAATCCGGATTTTAGTGAAACCAAAAATAATGGAATCTAATTGTGGATATCTTTCCAACGAATCCGACAAAATGAGATTTCATAGTGGGAATCAAAAGAAATGTCCAGTTGAAAATTCTGAATAGTCGCTATGGAATTCAGGCCCTTAAAAATGGACATTTTGCAAATGACCTCGGATTTCGACGAAACCAGTTTGGTTGGGTCCGCAGTGTCAAATTATTGTTAGATTCCAAATTTCATTATTTTTCGAATCAATATGTGAGCGTGGCAAAAGAAAACGCGTTTGACCATTTTAGTTGAATTTAATCGACTGGAAATTGGCCATTTTTCCAACGGTCTCAGAATTCGGCGAAACTAGTTTTGTTAGGACCGTATCATCAATACGAAGCTAGAAAATATTTTTCTGGAATTTTTCTAGTTAGTATGTGACCCCGGTAATTCGAAATGTACGTTTAAAATTCAATAAAGTGATTTAAATGTAAATTTAACGGAAACTGATCGAAACGATCAAATCAGCTTACGATACATATCCCATTGTGTTCGGAATGGGGGTAAAACGCTATGGACGACAGGCGGTGGGCCTCGATTAGAGGTCGTATGTAAAAGTCAACTTTTTGAATTTAAAAAAAAAAATATAATAAAAAAATACTATTCTCTCTCTCCTATATTTCTGCCCCCCCCTTTGTTCGTTTCATTTCGATCCAATAAAAATAAAAAAAAGAAAAGAGGGCTCGACGGAGGACCGTTCGCCCCGTCGCCAGTGGTCCTGGCGCCGCCACCAGGAGGCCGACCTCCCCCTCTCCCACTTCGACGACGACGAAGACCCCCCGAACTCCCCCCTCGCTCCCTGCTCAAGCCCAAGCCTCCCCCCTCCCAAGTTCGGACGCAGTGTCCCAGACCCTCCCCCCCCATGGCCAGCGCCGCCCAGGAGGGCCCCGCCTCCGCCTGAAGACGCGAGCAATCCCCCGCCTTCCTCCCCAATCATCCACTGTAAGTGACTTATTAATTTTTATTTATAAATCAGTTTTTTTATTTCCTTCTATATTTTAGCAAAACAAAAAAAAAGTGTTGTTTTATGTAGTAAGAAGAAAATATAGTTTTTATATACGTAGTAGAAAAAATATGATTTTTATATTTTTATATTTTTAAAAGAATTAAAAATACGATTTTTATATTTTTAAAGTAGTAAAGATATAATCTTCTATATTGTAGAAAGATAAAAATAGGATCTTTGCATAGTAGGAACTATAAAAATATAATCTTTATGAGATATAGATGTATAAATGTGAAAAGGCGAAATTTTTAGATGTAAAAATGCGAAATCTATATTTCTAAAATAGGATTTTTATATGTTGAACTTCGAAATAAAAATAGGATTTTTATATGTTGAACTTCGAAATAAAAATAGGATTTTTATATGTTGAACTTCGAAATAAAAATAGAATTTTTATATATTGAACTTCGGAATAAAAATATGATTTTTATATATTGAACTTCGGAATAAAAATATGATTTTTATATATTGAATAGCGAAGTAAAAATTCGATTTTTACATAGGTAGTGAAAGCGGGCAACAAAGGTAACAAAAAGGCGAGAACGAAGAAGATTTATATCAAAGAAGAGTCAAGATGTTTGGATAGCTATCAGTGAGAATTTCTCACCTTTCAATTTCTTTTCTAGTTATATATATATATATATATATACTAGGATGCAGACGGTGTTTAGTAGCACCCGACACAATCGTCCACAGACCATGGACTTGTTTGTTTGGCTGTTTGGTTATTGATTGCGATATGGGTTTGAATGTGGTTTGTGGTGTGAAAAATCGAATCGATAAATTGGTTAGGATTAGACGTGCGTCGTTATAAGGCGAAGGAGTAAGGCTAGGTTAGACTCTTACTCCAAATTTTGTGGTTTGCATAACGAAATTGATTTGATTGATGTGTGAATGGCGTGGGCCTTCACTAGACCGGGGATTAGGCTAGGCCTTGTCCCGTTTCTAGTATCGTGCCGTTATGCCGCCGAAATTTTCTAAAATATGTTAGAAAAATAAAAATATCATTTTTATTGAATAAATGAATTGAATAGAAATTCATAAGTTGGAATAAAATGTTTTATCGTTAAAAATATAATTTTTAACGTGAATGTGAGTAAATAAATATTCATTTACAAACCAGACGGTTTGTTTATGTACACTTATTTGAATGACATTGATTGGGACGATAAATTTTACACATCGCCCAACTGCACAACTAAAATCTGTGTTTGATTGTTTGAAACCCCACACGGGTGTTGGGATGAAATATGAATTTCACTCATCTTGATTGATTAAATATGTCGATCGATTGATTGACAGGCTGTTATAAGCGTTGAATATCTATATTTGATGCTTATACAGTGTAGTGCACTTTGGTTGATGGTTGATTATTTTTCAATGCTATTATATACATGTGTTGTATGGAAATCCATATAATTAATTTTATATGGTAATTGATTGGGCCTCATTCCAATTTGAAAAATAAAGAAAATTTGAAAATAGAAATTTATGAAGCCGTGTTGATTAGATTGACGCCATTTTGACGTGAACGATATTTATATCGACTTTATTCATTTTAAAATGAATATTGAAAAGTGATTTCGAAATCGACGATTTCGAAATGAAGTGAATTGAAAACGATTTCGAAATGAAGTGAATTGAAAACGATTTCGAAATGAATTGAATTGAAAACGATTTCGAAATGAATTGAATTGAAAACGATTTCGAAATGAATTGAATTGAAAACGATTTCGAAATGAAGTGAATTGAAAACGATTTCGAAATGAATTGAATTGAAAACGAATTCAAAGTGAATTGAAAACGATTTCAAAGTGAATTGAAAACGATTTCGAAATGAAGTGAATTGAAAACGATTTCGAAATGAAGTGAATTGAAAACGAATTCAAATTGAATTGAAATTTGAATTGAATAGAAATGAATTTTAAAACGAATCTATAAAGAAGAATTCAATTGTGATTTGAATTGAAAAGGAAGTTGAAAATGTTTTTGAAACGAATTCAAAACTATTTATATAATTCGTTTCAAATAGAAATCGACGAAGTATATATTATATATATAATATAATGGCCTGAATAGAACGCGCCGCGCCGCGGCAGTTCGTGAATTTCGACCATTTATTTCAAACGGACATTACGGGAGATCCGACCGTCGAATTCTCCTAAAACCGGAACCGTTGGGTTCGTATCGAAAAGAGCTTTCTAACGAATATTAGAAATTAGAAATCTAACGGTTGGATTTGGAATTATGTCCAAATCAAATTTGAAAAAGGTCGCTATAAGTGCAGTTCAATGGCCATTGATGGAAATCGACTGTACGGGCCTTGATAAAATTATTAAAAATAGTAATAATTTGTGTAAAATCATAAGAAATGATTTGTGAAGATTTGGGATGAAAAACTCCATATTTGAAAAGATAAAAATAGATTTTTATCGAAATGAACTAGTTTTGAACTAGAATTATAATTCTATTTATTTTTAAATAAATAAATTGAATTTGAAAAGGGTTTTGAAAATAACCAAAATTTCCAATGATTGCATTGTAGTGGATTTGAATCGAAATTGTCTTCGGAATATTTCGATGTTGGAATTCGTGATTATACAGATGTTGTTATGGAAATTTGAAAGATATATATTTATATCGTTATTTCCAATACGACATTTGTTAGTCGTAGAATTTGATATTGAATATAAGCCGATATACTTTCTATTCAGAGCCTTGTATTGAATATCAAATGTGATTTGGGTTTGTCGCGAATGGTGTCTTCACTAACACTGTTCTTGAACCTAGTTGTGAAAAGATTAAATCTTTTTATTTAGATTTAATGAAGTGTACCAATTAAACGATATTTAATTGGAATTGAATTGGTATTGATTTTTGGGTTTATCGTGAACAGTGTTTTAAATAACACTTGTTCTTTAACCCGATAATTAATGGAATGTGATTTTGGGGTTATCGTGAACCGTGTTTTAAATGACACTGATTCTTTAACCCAGTTAAAGATTAAAACTAAGTGGAGTTTTAATGAATCTTTAATTAGATTGAGATGATCGAAAATGAAGTATCACCAGTTTTGCTCCAGGCGATGGTTAAATCTTTAATTAGATTTGAACGTGAAATGGTAATTGAATTTACCGATAACACTGTGGTGTTAGATATGAAGTATTACCAGTTTTACTTCATGGGATGAATAGGTTGGGATTGGGAAATAAAATAAATGATTACTTCGGTGTGGTTCGCTAATCCCGACTAGTTTGAATTGATATTCAAAGGAGATTAAAGAATAAATTTAAAGAATTCATCTTGGATAAAATTAATGGGAACTTTTCCCAAAGTATAGGAATATTTGAATAAAAGAATATTCTGAATTGGAATGAGGCGTATGTGGTGTTTGTGTAACACTTTTATAATATATACGCGAGTTATTCAGAAAGACCGGGTTTATCCCATTCTGAATAACTGATTCGACGTGGTGTCGAAGATGAAGACGGTGGTCGAAGACCGGAAGTCTTCACGTCGTTTGGGTAATTACTGATGATCTTGATTGGGCTGTACACCCAAGAAGATGGAAACAGTAAGTGATCGTCCAGACGTGCTTGGAGATCGATGGATATGCGGGGTACTAGGTGCCTCCGGTTTCGTTCAGACCCAGAACGGACTTGTAAATGGACTGTGTGTCTGACATTGGATTTTAGTCCGTGCGATTGATCTCTATTAAATATATATCTGTTTGGCGGCGGAGGATTTATTCTCTTGCTTAACGCCCTTCTCTGAGACGTACGAGCTCAGGGGTTATATATTGATGGATATCAAACGCATGGAGTGAATTGCCTGTGTGGCATGCCTAAGTGGCAATTGATCGAGGCTTCTGTTGAAAAGCAAAGTCTTGTGGTGATGATCAAAGCACAGCCTGTGTGGCACAGCTTTGTGTAACGTGAATTCGCGAGCCTCGCACCCCGGTTGTGAACCAAAAACGGGAGAGGACGTCAGGGAGGGCATGCGTTTCTTTCTAGCTAGAAGTGGCGTCAGTGGTTTTACACGCCCTGACGAGTTTGACTTATGTGGTTGTTGCTGTTGCGAGGCGCCTCGGTTATATCGGTTTCGGCCGATGCATTCTGGTCGGCAGACGGACCAGACTTACACCCCATAGGGTGGGGAAACGCATGTTCAGGGTTTAAGTTTAATCCACATCGGTGGACTGGCCCTGAGGATCCAAGGGTCACTCGAGCTCTGATCCTGAGGGGCGGGCTAGAGCGTCTCGAATCGGTTGAGGACTATCTTTTGCCTCGGTTCATAGACGGAAATCCAATTTCCAAATACGTGACATTTGCGGTTTTATTTGTAGAGCCTAGTATGGCGACATAGTGGGATGGGGCACTTATGCCGCCTATGATTGATACTTATGATTTGAAGTTGTTTTATACACTATGTACTTAAAACAGTATCAAATGATTTGTTTTAAACGTATCAAGCATTCTTGGCTATTATAAGGTAAAAACCCTATCCTCCGGCTTGCGTTGCATTGTGTGATGGGAACTGGGTCTTATAATAGCTTCATTTTTCTTTATTTAGCATTGCGCTGTTTGTTTTATGCACTGGTATTCTTGGGAGGAAGCCCGTTCCGTGTTATACGGCGTGGTCCCTTGATTTACCTAACTTTCAAATAAAGATTAATAACTGTTTTAGTTCTCACACCAGTCCCATGACTGACCTGGAGTTTATTGTTTTAACCTAAACTCTGGGTGCCCTTATTTTGACACGGGCAGCTAGTAGTTTTGGTTTTGCAGATTTATATTCACAGGATCCTGGTTTACAGCTGGAACGATATCCGGAAAGCTTTGTATCCGTATATCTACTTCTAGTTGCGTATTGTATTATTTTCCGCTGCTATGTATTTAAATGTAATTTAAATCTCTGATATTTCTGTGTAATATTTATTCATTTTTACTCTGTATATTCTTGTAATCTGATGCATTGTTGTAATATACAATGAAATGTTCTTTTGTATGCGTTCTATTTTGTCGTGTTCTCAAACGATAGGGCGTTTCGAACGGCCTGGATCGGTTTAGCGACTGGTTCGGACCGAGCGAAATTCCTTGCCGTCACAGTTGGTATCAGAGCTTTGGTTTACAAAGCTCAGAGAACAAGACACATTAGAATCATACGAAAGAATTCATCAGATATTGGATTAGAAATATCCAATGGAATGACTCGTTAGAGATGGGATCAGTAGTATCCTAGAACGAGTGTGAAGAGTATATTTTTGAAAGTGAAAACAAATTTTTGTTTTGAAAATTTAAATCAATTATTCGTATTTGATTATCTATTTATATTGATATGGACAATCCAGTATATATAGATTTTGCGTATGCGTCTGATCCGCGTGTATTCGAAATTTTAATATACTGGATAGATATAGAATTACACTCTAGTCGCCCGGGGGTGATTCTGATGATTGATATATCATCATCAGAATTTATATTCGAGTGACGAACGTGTAACATCTATATATTTCCTATTGACTGGTGTGAGAACCAAAAATTAGATAGGGCCTATTGTTGTGATTTGGCATCAAAAATTTGATTTTTGTATATGTATCAAAATTATCAATTTGAAAAGCTAATCAACTAATTGATTGATGTTTGGGTTGTTTGTTTATTGGTTGATAATTTTGAACCATTTAGCCTAATTGAATCAAATATTGGATAATATTGAAAATTGGTCGCATCTGCTTGCATATACATGTATATCTTTTGAACAGGTCATAGCAAGGAGGCTAGAGCCAGAGAATAAAATTTGTTTGCCCGACAAATAGGTACATGTTTACTACATAAATTACTGTTTTGTTTGGGTGATGATGGTTTTATGAGCCTATTGGCTAGCCGCTTGGCTTTTTCTTTTTCTTTTTGAGATCTGAAGGACCGGGGAAGCTATTTGAAATTCCCCGATGCTCCCGGTGCAGGGGAGGTTATGGCGAAATTTTTCGAAAATTTAGGGTGTTAGCCAAATTTTTGAAATTTTGAAAATTCTCAGAAACTGAAAAGTTGGAGAATGGAAGCCGGATCGAACGTAGAGTTGAATTATCAAACCACTTTCGACTTTGTTCCTTTTCGGGGACGAAAAGTTTTAAGTGGGGGAGATTGTAACAACCCGTAAAATGCGAGCCAGTTTGAAATTTTTATTTTGGCAATTTTAGCGAGTTTTGGATATTTAAAATAGATTATTTTAAATAATATTGTCAAGGAATTTATTTTGAATAGAATTCGAACGTATATATTTATACGCGTCGTCGTTAGAATATAAATATTTATATATAATTATAAATAGAATTGAAAATGGCGCGGTAGTTCGATAATTCGATTTCAAACTTCAATTGAATATACCGGGTGCAAAACAATCCGGATTTTAGTGAAACCAAAAATAATGGAATCTAATTGTGGATATCTTTCCAACGAATCCGACAAATTGAGATTTCATAGTGGGAATCAAAAGATATGTCCAGTTGAAAATTCTGAATAGTCGCTATGGAATTCAGGCCCTTAAAAATGGACATTTTGCAAATGACCTCGGATTTCGACGAAACCAGTTTTGTTGGGTCCGCAGTGTCAAATTATTGTTAGATTCCAAATTTCATAATTTTTCGAATCAATATGTGAGCGTGGCAAAGGAAAACGCGTTTGACCATTTCAGTTGAATTTAATCGACTGGAAATTGGCCATTTTTCCAACGGTCTCAGAATTCGGCGAAACTAGTTTTGTTAGGACCGTATCGTCAATACGAAGCTAGAAAATATTTTTCTGGAATTTTTCTAGTTAGTATGTGACCCCGGTAATTCGAAATGTACGTTTAAAATTCAATAAAGTGATTTAAATGTAAATTTAACGGAAACTGATCGAAACGATCAAATCAGCTTACGATACATATCCCATTGTGTTCGGAATGGGGGTAAAACGCTATGGACGACAGGCGGTGGGCCTCGATTAGAGGTCGTATGTAAAATTCAACTTTTTGAATTTAAAAAAAAAATATAATAAATAAAAAAAAACTATTCTCTCTCTCCTATATTTCTGGCCCCCCCCCTTTGTTCGTTTCATTTCGATCCAATAAAAATAAAAAAAAAAAGAAAAAAGAAAAGAGGGCTCGACGGAGGACCGTTCGCCCCGTCGCCAGTGGTCCTGGCGCCGCCACCAGGAGGCCGACCTCCCCCTCTCCCACTTCGACGACGAAGACCCCCCGAACTCCCCCCTCGCTCCCTGCTCAAGCCCAAGCCTCACCCCCCCCCCCCAAGTTCGGATGCAGTGTCCCAGACCCCCCCCCCCCCCCCCCATGGCCAGCGCCGCCCAGGAGGGCCCCGCCTCCGCCTGAAGACGCGAGCAATCCCCCGCCTTCCTCCCCAATCATCCACTGTAAGTGACTTATTAATTTTTATTTATAAATCAGTTTTTTTATTTCCTTCTATATTTTAGTAAAACAAAAAAAAAGTGTTGTTTTATGTAGTAAGAAGAAAATATAGTTTTTATATACGTAGTAGAAAAAAAATATGATTTTTATATTTTTATATTTTTAAAAGAATTAAAAATACGATTTTTATATTTTTAAAGTAGTAAAGATATAATCTTCTATATTGTAGAAAGATAAAAATAGGATCTTTGCATAGTAGGAACTATAAAAATATAATCTTTATGAGATATAGATGTATAAATGTGAAAAGGCGAAATTTTTAGATGTAAAAATGCGAAATCTATATTTCTAAAATAGGATTTTTATATGTTGAACTTCGAAATAAAAATAGGATTTTTATATGTTGAACTTCGAAATAAAAATAGGATTTTTATATGTTGAACTTCGAAATAAAAATAGAATTTTTATATATCGAACTTCGGAATAAAAATATGATTTTTATATATTGAACTTCAGAATAAAAATATGATTTTTATATATTGAATAGCGAAGTAAAAATTCGATTTTTACATAGGTAGTGAAAGCGGGCAACGAAGGTAACAAAAAGGCGAGAACGAAGAAGATTTATATCAAAGAAGAGTCAAGATGTTTGGATAGCTATCAGTGAGAATTTCTCACCTTTCAATTTCTTTTCTAGTTATATATATATATATACTAGGATGCAGACGGTGTTTAGTAGCACCCGACACAATCGTCCACAGACCATGGACTTGTTTGTTTGGCTGTTTGGTTATTGATTGCGATATGGGTTTGAATGTGGTTTGTGGTGTGAAAAATCGAATCGATAAATTGGTTAGGATTAGACGTGCGCCGTTATAAGGCGAAGGAGTAAGGCTAGGTTAGACTCTTACTCCAAATTTTGTGGTTTGCATAACGAAATTGATTTGATTGATGTGTGAATAGCGTGGGCCTTCACTAGACCGGGGATTAGGCTAGGCCTTGTCCCGTTTCTAGTATCGTACCGTTATGCCGCCGAAATTTTCTAAAATATGTTAGAAAAATAAAAATATCATTTTTATTGAATAAATGAATTGAATAGAAATTCATATGTTGGAATAAAATGTTTTATCGTTAAAAATATAATTTTTAACGTGAATGTGAATAAATAAATATTCATTTACAAACCAGACGGTTTGTTTATGTACACTTATTTGAATGACATTGATTGGGACGATAAATTTTACACATCGCCCAACTGCACAACTAAAATCTGTGTTTGATTGTTTGAAACCCCACACGGGTGTTGGGATGAAATATGAATTTCACTCATCCTGATTGATTAAATATATCGATCGATTGATTGACAGGCTGTTATAAGCGTTGAATATCTATATTTGATGCTTATACAATGTAGTGCACTTTGGTTGATGGTTGATTATTTTTCAATGCTATTATATACATGTGTTGTATGGAAATCCGTATAATTAATTTTATATGGTAATTGATGGGGCCTCATTCCAATTTGAAAAATAAAGAAAATTTGAAAATAGAAATTTATGAAGCCGTGTTGATTAGATTGACGCCATTTTGACGTGAACGATATTTATATCGACTTTATTCATTTTAAAATGAATATTGAAAAGTGATTTCGAAATCGACGATTTCGAAATGAAGTGAATTGAAAACGATTTCGAAATGAAGTGAATTGAAAACGATTTCGAAATGAATTGAATTGAAAACGATTTCGAAATAAATTGAATTGAAAACGATTTCGAAATGAATTGAAAACGATTTCGAAATGAAGAGAATTGAAAACGATTTCGAAATGAATTGAATTGAAAACGAATTCAAAGTGAATTGAAAACGATTTCAAAGTGGATTGAAAACGATTTCGAAATGAAGTGAATTGAAAACGATTTCGAAATGAAGTGAATTGAAAACGAATTCAAATTGAATTGAAATTTGAATTGAATAGAAATGAATTTTAAAACGAATCTATAAAGAAGAATTCAATTGTGATTTGAATTGAAAAGGAAGTTGAAAATGTTTTTGAAACGAATTCAAAACTATTTATATAATTCATTTCAAATAGAAATCGACGAAGTATGTATTATATATATAATATAATGGCCTGAATAGAACGCGCCGCGCCGCGGCAGTTCGTGAATTTCGACCATTTATTTCAAACGGACATTACGGGAGATCCAACCGTCGGATTCTCCTAAAACCGGAACCGTTGGGTTCGTATCGAAAAGAGCTTTCTAACGAATATTAGAAATTAGAAATCTAACGGTTGGATTTGGAATTATGTCCAAATCAAATTTGAAAAAGGTCGCTATAAGTGCAGTTCGATGGCCATTGATGGAAATCGACTGTACGGGCCTTGATAAAATTATTAAAAATAGTAATAATTTGTGTAAAATCATAAGAAATGATTTGTGAAGATTTGGGATGAAAAACTCCATATTTGAAAAGATAAAAATAGATTTTTATCGAAATGAACTAGAATTATAATTCTATTTATTTTTAAATAAATAAATTGAATTTGAAAAGGGTTTTGAAAATAACCAAAATTTCCAATGATTGCATTGGAGTGGATTTGAATCGAAATTGTCTTCGGAATATTTCGATGTTGGAATTCGTGATTATACAGATGTTGTTATGGAAATTTGAAAGATATATATTTATATCGTTATTTCCAATACGACATTTGTTAGTCGTAGAATTTGATATTGAATATAAGCCGATATATTTTCTATTCAGAGCCTTGTATTGAATATCAAATGTGATTTGGGTTTGTCGCGAATGGTGTCTTCACTAACACTGTTCTTGAACCTAGTTGTGAAAAGATTAAATCTTTTTATTTAGATTTAATGAAGTGTACCAATTAAACGATATTTAATTGGAATTGAATTGGTATTGATTTTTGGGTTTATCGTGAACAGTGTTTTAAATAACACTTGTTCTTTAACCCGATAATTAATGGAATGTGATTTTGGGTTTATCGTGAACCGTGTTTTAAATGACACTGATTCTTTAACCCAGTTAAAGATTAAAACTAAGTGGAGTTTTAATGAATCTTTAATTAGATTGAGATGATCGAAAATGGAGTATCACCAGTTTTGCTCCAGGCGATGGTTAAATCTTTAATTAGATTTGAACGTGAAATGGTAATTGAATTTACCGATAACACTGTGGTGTTAGATATGAAGTATTACCAGTTTTACTTCATGGGATGAATAGGTTGGGATTGGGAAATAAAATAAATGATTACTTCGGTGTGGTTCGCTAATCCCGACTAGTTTGAATTGATATTCAAAGGAGATTAAAGAATAAATTTAAAGAATTCATCTTGGATAAAATTAATGGGAACTTTTCCCAAAGTATAGGAATATTTGAATAAAAGAATATTCTGAATTGGAATGAGGCGTATGTGGTGTTTGTGTAACACTTTTATAATATATACGCGAGTTATTCAGAAAGACCGGGTTTATCCCATTCTGAATAACTGATTCGACGTGGTGTCGAAGATGAAGACGGTGGTCGAAGACCGGAAGTCTTCACGTCGTTTGGGTAATTACTGATGATCTTGATTGGGTTGTACACCCAAGAAGATGGAAACAGTAAGTGATCGTCCAGACGTGCTTGGAGATCGATGGATATGCGGGGTACTAGGTGCCTCCGGTTTCGTTCAGACCCAGAACGGACTTGTAAGTGGACTGTGTGTCTGACATTGGATTTTAGTCCGTGCGATTGATCTCTATTAAATATATATCTGTTTGGCGGCGGAGGATTTATTCTCTTGCTTAACGCCCTTCTCTGAGACGTACGAGCTCAGGGGTTATATATTGATGGATATCAAACGCATGGAGTGAATTGCCTGTGTGGCATGCCTAAGTGGCAATTGATCGAGGCTTCTGTTGAAAAGCAAAGTCTTGTGGTGATGATCAAAGCACAGCCTGTGTAGCACAGCTTTGTGTAATGTGAATTCGCGAGCCTCGCACCCCGGTTGTGAACCAAAAACGGGAGAGGACGTCAGGGAGGGCATGTGTTTCTTTCTAGCTAGAAGTGGCGTCAGTGGTTTTACACGCCCTGACGAGTTTGACTTATGTGGTTGTTGCTGTTGCGAGGCGCCTCGGTTATATCGGTTTCGGCCGATGCATTCTGGTCGGCAGACGGACCAGACTTACACCCCATAGGGTGGGGAAACGCATGTTCAGGGTTTAAGTTTAATCCACATCGGTGGACTGGCCCTGAGGATCCAAGGGTCACTCGAGCTCTGATCCTGAGGGGCGGGCTAGAGCGTCTCGAATCGGTTGAGGACTATCTTTTGCCTCGGTTCATAGACAGAAATCCAATTTCCAAGTACGTGACATTTGCGGTTTTATTTGTAGAGCCTAGTATGGCGACATAGTGGGATGGGGCACTTATGCCGCCTATGATTGATACTTATGATTTGAAGTTGTTTTATACACTATGTACTTAAAATAGTATCAAATGATTTGTTTTAAACGTATCAAGCATTCTTGGCTATTATAAGGTAAAAACCCTATCCTCCGGCTTGCGTTGCATTGTGTGATGGGAACTGGGTCTTATAATAGCTTCATTTTTCTTTATTTAGCATTGCGTTGTTTGTTTTATGCACTGGTATTCTTGGGAGGAAGCCCGTTCCGTGTTATACGGCGTGGTCCCTTGATTTACCTAACTTTCAAATAAAGATTAATAACTGTTTTAGTTCTCACACCGGTCCCATGACTGACCTGGAGTTTATTGTTTTAACCTAAACTCTGGGTGCCCTTATTTTGACACGGGCAGCTAGTAGTTTTGGTTTTGCAGATTTATATTCACAGGATCCTGGTTTACAGCTGGAACGATATCCGGAAAGCTTTGTATCCGTATATCTACTTCTAGTTGCGTATTGTATTATTTTCCGCTGCTATGTATTTAAATGTAATTTAAATCTATGATATTTCTGTGTAATATTTATTCATTTTTACTCTGTATATTCTTGTAATCTGATGCATTGTTGTAATATACAATGAAATGTTCTTTTGTATGCGTTCTATTTTGTCGTGTTCTCAAACGATAGGGCATTTCGAACGGCCTGGATCGGTTTAGCGACTGGTTCGGACCGAGCGAAATTCCTTGCCGTCACAAAACATGAAGATTATATTTTTCTCAAAGTAAAAATCATATTTTTACTTCACTACTCATATCAAAATATCGTCTTTTCATATTTAAAAATTTCGTCTTTTCATATTTAAAAATATCGTCTTTTCACTTTTATCATTATAAAAATCACATTTTTATTTTTCTACATATATAAAGATGATATTTTTAATATTCCTATCATGTAAAAATTATATTTTTAATTCTCTACATAAACAAAAATCATATTTTTACATCTTCTATATAGTAAAGATTACATTTTTAATACTTTTAAAAATATAAAAATCATATTTTTAATACTTTGAAAAATCCGACCTTTTCATAAATAAAATCCTTATCTTTTCATTAGTAAAAATTCATTCTTTCTTCTTTAAAAATCAAATCTTTTCTAATTTAAAAATCAAATCTTTACATTTACTTTTAAAAATCCTAATAGGCTGATGAACAAATAAAAAAAATCATTTCTTTTTACAAAAATAAAATGTGTTTTCTTTTCTATAATTTAAAACTGATTTATATAATATAAATTCGGATTTTTAAATAATTTAAATAGTAAAAGAAAAGTAAAAAGAAATACCTTCCTCTGTTAAAAGGGATATCCGTCGAACCCTTCATCGGCGGTTTTAATTGGAGCAAGAAGCGAGAGGCGGAGGGGAAAGGAGGGAGGGGCGCTGCGGTCGAGGCAGAGGAGGGAGAAGAGGAAGCAGCGACGGCGGCAGCACAGGAGGGGGGCGGCGGTAGCGTTCGCGAGGGCAGGGGTGGGGTTTTCACGGTGGCTCTAGCGCCTGGGGGGGAGAGGGGGTCTCTTCGAGGCGGCGGCGGTGCGACATCTATCGGAGGGGGGGGGGCTGCGCTCCTCTCTGCTTCGACCATTTTTTTTTCTTTCTGATTTCAATCGAAATTGGGGGGGGGGGCAGAACGGGATTAAGGGGAAGAGGGAAAGGAAATTCTTTTTTTTTATTTAATTTTTAATTATTTTATTTTGCAAAAAGTTGACTTTTGCATACGACCTCGGAACGAGGCCCACCGCCTGTCGACCATAGCGTTTTACCCCCATTCCGAACACAATGGGATATGTATCGCAAGCTGATTCGATCGCTTCGATCAGTTTCCGTTGAATTTACATTTAAATCGCTATATTGAATTTTAAACGTACATTTCAAATTACCGGGGTCGCATACGAACTTTAAAAATTCCAGAAAAATATTTTCTAGCTTCGTATTGACGATACGGTCCTAATAAAACTAATTTCGTCGAATTCTGAGACCGTTGGAAAAATTGCCAATTTCCAATCGATTAAAATCAACTGAAACTGGTCAAACGTGTTTTCCTTTTCCATGCTCACATATTGATTCGAAAAATTATGAAATTTGAAACCTAGCAATAATTTGACACTGCGGATCCAACAAAACTGGTTTCGTCGAAATCCGAGGTCGTTTGCAAGATTTCCATTTTTAAGGGCCTGAATTCCGTAGTGACTATTCAGAATTTTCAACTGGACATATCTTTTGATTCCCACTATGAAATTTCGATTTTTCGGATTCGTTGGAAAGATATCATCAAATAGATCCTAATGTTTTTGGTTTCACTAAAATCCGGATTGTTTTGCACCCGATACATTCAATTGAAGTTTGAAATCGAATTATCGAACTACCACGCCATTTTCAATTCTATTAATAATTATAAAGAAAATTTATATTCTAACGACGGCGTATATAATACATACGTTCGAATTATATATTCGAAATAAATTTTCTCGTCGATATTATTTAAAATAATCTATTTTAAATATTCAAAATTCGCTAAAATTGCTAAAATAAAAATTTTAAACTGGCTCAGATTTTCGGGTTGTTACAGTTTGTCCAAATACCTATGTTAATTTTTGATTATTTGAGTTTTTGTTTAATTTTTGAATCATTTCTTATAATATTTTATAATTTTAATGTTTTTAGGAATCAATTTTGATAGCAAACAGGATTATACATTAGTACTTAAACGAAGGTACATATGAAAGATTACATGATACTAAATACGATATTCAAAAGAAAATACAAAAGATAACATAAACTAGGTATGCTTAGACTTCAGAGGATGAGGGGGAGGAAGATGAAAAGCCAAGTTTTCCTCCTGCTTTGCCAAAGAACTTGTTCATTTTAGAAGACATTTTGTTAAGTATCTTCTTTATCTTCTTTTGGTTCTTGGCTAACTTGGCTTGATTTTGGACAAGCATTTCTTTGGATATGGTTCTACTATTAGTTGGACACTGTATGCTTTCCAAAGGCGTTTCTTCTTCTTCCTCAATCTCCCTAGGATTCTCCTCTTGTTCCATTTACGCTTGTTTTTAAACATATGTTTCATACGGTTTAAAAGTGATTGGAATTTGCATAAGGGAAATATCTTATGAGCTAAAGACCTTCCTTGATACAAATTCCTCTCTTTTAAGATTAACTCCAAAATATTTAAAGATTCGGTTGAGATAAACTCCATGATAAAGAGGATTTTCATTTGTTGACATTTCTTTGGGCTTAAATTCTTTCAAAATAACATTGTCTCAATTGGTGTCGTAAACACTAAAAATAGAAAAGAGAGCTTTTTTGAACTTTGAGGATAGGATTGTTGAAGTTTTCGGAACAGGGAGTGATGGTATGTTGAAGGATTCTTGTTATAGGATGGAAGAAGCGATTTTTAATTCCATGTGTTCATCGCATTCAAAGATGTCATGGAATGTTTCCAAATCCATTTCATCTATTTCAAAATCCAAGAAATTCGTGCTCGTTTTCTTACAATTTAAAATTGTTCCCAAAATATCACTATCCAAAACAATTTGGGTTCCTTTCACACTACTCCATTCTTGATTTCCATTTCCTTCATAAAAACCACGACCTAGATTTGCATAAAACATACTTACTAGATTAGGATAACATACTTCATCGTTATCCCGTGAACCTATTATTCTCACAACTCCATTTTGCTCGAAAGAGAACGAAGATCGTAAGATGGAAAATATTCAAAGATGACGAAAGGTCCCGTATTGACTTTTCCGTTTGCCAAGTAGTAAACATAGGCATTGATTGCTTCTTTATCATTGTAGAGATAACATTTGACAGTTTTGGTTAATCTCATTGTTTGAGGTGTGCCTGAGGAGGCCATTAAAGAGTTGTTTTTTAAGTGTATAGATATGAAGAAAGTTGTTTTAAATTTGAATGAGAGGTATAGAGAACAAGATTGAATAGATAAATAAATATAGATTTAATGGACAAAACTTTTCTGAAATTAAAGGCACCTTTACAGACCTTGGGAGTGGGTGAAAAGTTGGAGGTAAGTTTAAAAGTTTAAACATTTGAAATTCAAAATTTAAATTTCATTTACTGACCTATATGTCGAAATGTTGCTTGTCGATATACATATTGGGTTTCAAAAGACATGTTGATTTGACTTTGTTTTATTATATTAATGTTTTATATTTTAGCTTTATTGTTTCCTGAAATATTATTAATCCTATCAAAATATCTAAAAATCATGTTATTATAATTTTTACTATTTATTATTTTATTATTATTTTTAATTTCAAAAATCAAAATTCAAATTTGAATTTTAAAATTCAAGTTTGAATTTTAAAATTTAAATTTCAAATTCAAATAAAATAAACAAACAAAACATCCATTCATTTGAATCAACCAAAAATTTAAAAATTAATTAACGAGTACCTGATTTTAAGATCCATTTCTTTGTTATTTTCTGAATTATGAATCGCTGTGAAACACATGTTTGTATTTTCGGTTTATTGCTCTTCATCACTTGATGACGAATCTGAATCGTCTTTAGTTGCTATAAATGCTCTCATTCTCTTCTTTGACAAAATTACTATTGTCTGTTTGTTGATTTGTTTTTTCTGGATATGCACACAATCTCTTTATATGACCTCGTTCGTTGCAGTTATAACATCTTTCATCATTTCTTCCCGAACTCCATTGATTATTTCTTTGAAAAATATTTATCTTTTAATATCTTAGATATTTTATGAAATTCCATGTCATTAGAGCAATTTCTTCATCATCCTCACTGCTTGAATTAGAACCATTTGTTGTTGCTTTGAATGCTCTAGATTTCTTTTCAGTGGGCATATTTTCCTTTCTTTTCTATAATTGAACTTCGAACGACATCAAATTCCCAACTAACTCCTCAGTTTTCATTTCATTGATATTATTGGCTTCTTTAGTCTGTGTGTTATTCCATGTGTCTAATCCTATTGGTTGTAAATATATTTTCATTCTACATGCCCTGTATGAATAATTACTACCATTAAATAGTTGTGGTCTAACAATGGACTGGCCCTCAACAAAAGAACTATAATTACCAGTGTTGGTTGCCATTTAATATTTTCAAAAATCATATTATGAACTTTTTTAAAACCTATGCTCTGATACCAATTGTTAGGGAATGCAGAATGCAGATCTTATGTCAAAACAAACACTAAAGGGGGGGTGAATAGTGTTTAAAAGGAATTTATGGAAATCACAAACACAGAAACAATCACACACGCAAAAATAGATAAATATAAAATGCAGAAAAGGAAAGAATACACCAGATTTTATACTGGTTTGGATTACTCCTACGTCCAGTCCCATGCAACACTGGATTGCATAGAGTTTTATTGTAACGATTGGAAATTTCGCTCGATCCGAATCGATCGCTAAACCAACCAAGACCGTTCGAAACCCCTTATTGTTTTGAGAACACGACAAATCGGAACGTAAACAGAATAACATTTCATTGCTTATTACAACAATTCATCAGAATACAAGAATATACAGAGTATGAATAAATATGGCACAAAAAATATCAGAGATTTAAATTACATTACATAGCAGCGGAAAATAATACAAAACACAACTGAAAGAGATATACGGATACAAAGCTTTCCGGATATCGTTCCAGCTGTAAATCAGGATCCTGTGAATATAAATCTGCAAAACCAAAACTACTAGCTGCCCGTGTCGAAAATATGGGCACCAAGAGTTTAGGTTAAAACAATAAACTCTAGGTCAGTCATTAGACTGGTGTGAGAACTAAAACAGTTATTAATCTTTATTTTAAAGTTAGGTAAATAAAGGGAGCACGCCCTATAACAAGGAATGGGTTTCGTTCCAAGAATACCACTGCATAAAACAATAGCGCAATGCTAAATAAAGAACAATGAAGCTATTATAAGACCCAGGTACCATCACACAATACAACACAAGTCGGAGGATAAGGTTTTACCTTAAAATAGCCAAAGAATGCTTGATACTCTAAATTTCATGTTTTATTATTACTATAAGTGTATAGTGTCAAAACAATTTCAATCATAAGTATCAATCATAGACGGCATAGTGCCCCGTACCACTATATCGCCATATTAGGCTCTACAATCAAAACCGCAAAATCACGTATTGAAAATTGGATTTCCATTTGTGAACCAAGGCAAAAGATAGTCCTTACCGAATTCGAGACTGTCTAGCCCGAGTCTCAGGCAAGTACTCAGTCAAGCCTCTGGATCATCAGGGTCGGTCCACCGATGTGGATTAAAATGCCTGAACACTGCGTTTCCCCGCCCTTTGGGGCGTAAATGAGTCCAGTGACTCCATCGGCTCCACACAGTCATCGATATATCCGAGGGGCCTCGCAATCCAACAACCACATAAGTCAAACTCGTCAGGGCGTGTAAAACCACTGACGCCACTTCTAGCTAGAAAGAAACGCATTCCTCCCTGATGTCCTCTCCCGTTTTTGGTTCACAACCAGGGTGTGAGGCTCGCGAATCAACGTTACACAAAGCTATGCCACACAGGCAGTGCTTTGATCATCAACCACAAGACTTTGCTTTTCAATAGAAGCCTTGATCAATTGCCACATAGGCATGCCACACAGGCAATTCACTCCATGCGATTGATATCCATCAATACATAACCCCTGAGCTCGTACGTCTCAGAGAAGGGCGTTAAGCAAGAGAATAAATTCTCCGCCGCCAAACATATATATATTTAATAGAAATCAATCACACAGAATAAAATCTAATGTTAGACACACAGTCCATTTACAAGTTCGTTCTGGGTCTGAACGAAACCGGAGGCACCTTGTACCTCGCATATCCATCGATCTCCAAGTACGTCTGGACGATCACCAACTGATTCCCTCCTCTTGGGTGTACAACCCAATCAAGATCATCAGTAATCACCCAAACGATGTGAAGACCTCCGGTCTTCGACCACCGTTCATCTTCGTCACCATGTCGAATCAGTTATTCAGAATGGGATAAACCTGGTCTTTCTGAATAACTCGCGTATATAATAAACAAGTGTTACACAAACACAACATACGCTTCATTCCAATTCAGAATATTCTT
The DNA here is from genome assembly GCA_030737875.1 of Allium sativum. Taxonomy (NCBI): domain Eukaryota; kingdom Viridiplantae; phylum Streptophyta; class Magnoliopsida; order Asparagales; family Amaryllidaceae; genus Allium; species Allium sativum. The sequence goes on from CM060926.1 coordinate 540,569,156, forward strand.
TTATTCAAATATTCTTATACTTTGGGAAATGTTCCCATTAATTTTATCAAAGATAAATTCTTTAAATTTATTCTTTAATCTTCTTTGAATACCATTTCAAACCAAATTATGGTTTATTCAAACTAGTCGGGATTAACAAACCTTACCGAAGTAATCATTTGTTTTAATTTCCCAATCCCAACCTATTCAAACCATGAAGTAAACTGGTAGTACTTTATATCTAACACCACGGTGTTATCGGTAAATTCAATTACCATTTCACGTTCAAATCTAATTAAAGATTTAACTATCTCTTTGGAGCAAAATTGGTGATACTCTATTCTCGATCATTTCAATCTAATTAAAGATTCATTAAAACTCCACTTAGTTTTAATCTTCCCAAAAATAAATATCCTATCTTTAATTGGGTTAAATAACCAATGTCATCTAAAACACGGTTCACGATAAACCCAAAATCACGTTTGATATTAAATACAAGGCTCTGAATAGAAAATATATCGGCTTATATTCAATATGAAATTCTACGACCAACAAATATCGTATTCGAAATAACGATATAAATATATCTTTCAAATTTCCATAAAAATATTTGTATAATCACGAAATCCAACATCGAAATATTCCAAAGACAATTTTGATTCAAATCCATTTCCACTTTATATATTGGAAATTCTGGTTATTTTCTAAACCATTTCAAATCCACTTTATTTATTTTAAAAATAAATGGGATTATAATTCTAGTTCAAAGCTAGTTCATTTCGATAAAAATCTATTTTTATCTTTTCAAATTTGGAAGTTTTCATCCCAATTCTTTCCAAATCATTTCTTATGATTTTACACAAATTATTACTATTTTTAATAATTTTATCAAGGCCCGTACAGTCGATTTCCATCAACGGCCATCGAACTGCACTTGCAGCGACCTTTTCCAAATTTGATTTGGACATAATTCCAAATCCAACCGTTAGATTTCAAATCTCTAATGTTCGTTAAAAAGCCTTTTCGATATGAACCCAATGGTTCCGGTTTTAGGAGAATCCGACGGTCAGATCTCCCGTAATATCCATTTGAAGTCAACGGTCGAAATTCGAGAACTGCCGCAGCACGGCGCGTTCTATTCAGTCCATTATATATATATATATACATATAATCGTCGATTTCCTTTCAAAACATATTTTATAAATCGTTTTAAATTCGTTTTCAAAACGATTTCAACTTCATATTCAATTTCTAATCGAAATTGAATATTCCATATCATTAATCTATAAATGATAATATTTTCAAAACGTTATATTTTGAAATCACTTCCTTTCATATATTCATTATAAAAATGAATGAAATCGATATAAATATCGTTCGCGTCAAAATGTCGCATATCTAATCAACGCGGCTTTATATATTTCAATAACTTCGTTATTCTATTCAACAAATGAATATTTTCTTCAACACATGAATATATATTTTTATTCACCACATGAATATATATTTTATTCAACACATGAATTTATATTTTTATTTTATTCAACACATGAATTTTCTTTCTGTTCAACACATGAATTTTTATTCTATTCAACACATGAATTTTCTTTTATTCTATTCAACACATGAATTTTCTTTCTATTCAACACATGAATTTTCTTTCTGTTCAACACATGAATTTTCTTTTATAATATTCCTTATTTTCCAAATTGGAATGAGGCCCAATCAATTACCATATAACGTTAATTATATGGATTCCCTAAAACAGATGCATATAATAGCAACGATAAATCATCAACCATCATCCAGAGTGCACCACACAACTGCATAAGCATTAAATATAAATAATTAACGCTTACACAGTCTGTCAACCCATCAATTGACATACAACTAAACAATCAGGATTAGTGTACGTCAATATCATCCCAACACCCGTGTGGGGTTCAATCAATCAAACACATATTTTATTTGTGCAGATGGGTGATGTGTAAAATTTATCGTCCCAATCAATATCAGTCAAATCGGTGTACATAAACAAATCGTTCGATTTGTAAATGAATATTTATTTTACTTCAACACATGAATATATATTTTATTTCAACACATGAATATATATATATATATATATATATATATATATATATATTATTTCAACACATGAATATATATATTTTATTTCAACACATGAATATATATATATTTTATTTCAACACATGAATATATATTTTATTTCAACACATGAATATATATATATATTATTTCAACACATGAATATATATTTTATTTCAACACATGAATATATATTTTATTTCAACACATGAGTATATATTTTATTTCAACACATGAATATATATTTTACACATCACAATCAACCGTCAAATTTAACAACACAAACAATCACACAAGTCTTCCATGATCTGTGGACAACGGGTGTCGGGTGCTGCTAAGCACCGTCTACATCCTAGTATATATTTCAACTAGAAATAAAATTAAAAGTGAGGAGTTCTCACCGAGAAGCTAAACCCAACGCTGTGATTCTTCATATGTAGAAAATCTTTGCCGTGTTCGCCTTTTGTCACTTTCGTCTACCGTATCCACTACATATATAAAAATTGAATTTTTATATTGTTGTCATGTATATAAAAATCACGTTATTATTCTTCTCACTATATTAAAATTATATTTTAGATTTACTTCTTATATAAAAAACATATTTTGATTCTTTGCACATAATAAAAATTATATTTTTTTACTCTCTACACATAATAAAAATTATATCGTTTTCACTATAAAAATCGAATTTTTATTCTCTCTACTACATATGTAAAAATTGGATTTTTATCACATAAAAATCTAATCTTTATTAACCTAAAAATCTACTTTAAAAATCTAAACTTTCTTTACTATAAAAAAATCTAAACCTTTCATTTTAAACACAATCAAAACTGAAAAATAAAAAAATCCAATTCGGATTTATGTTAAAAAAACTAAATAAAAATAAGTTAAAACTCACTGCGTTTACTAGAGAAAGGAGGGTGGAGGGGTGGCATCGGCGCCGGAGCCTGACGAAAGGTTCCTGGTTGGGTGGCGGTGGCGCTGTGGGGCCTGCGTCGCGGTGGAGCTCGCGCCTTGGTTTGGAGGAAGGGTTAGCGCACGTGAAAGGAAAGGGGAGGAGGAGGAAGAGGATCGGAGGGGGAGGTACGGCGCCAGGGGGGAGGCGGGGAAGGACGAACGGCGATTGGAGTGGATGAGCGCCAGCGATGGCAAAGAGGATTGGAGGGAATCGGTTTTTTCTGAAAGGGTAAAGTGACTGGATCGGAGAAAATGAAAGAAGGGGGGGTTTAGTGAAAAGGAGTTATATATATATATTATTTAATTCTCCTTAAAGTTGACTTTTCTTTTGAATTCTAAACGAGACCCAACGACTGTCGTCCTTAGCTAATTACCCCCATTCCGAACACAATGGGATATGTATTGTAAGCTGATTCGATCATTTCGATCAGTTTTCATCAAAATCAAAATATAAATCTATATATTGAATTTGAACACACATTTCAATTTATCGGGGCCACATACGGACTCTAAAAATTCCTGAAAAATATTTTCTAACCCCGTATTGATGAATCGGTCTTAACAAAACTAATTTCGTCAAATTATGTGGCCGTTAGAAAAATGACCATTTTCTGGTCGATTGGAATTGACTGAAACTGTCAAAACACGTTTTACTTAGCCACGCTAGCATATTGATTCGAAAAATCATGAATTTTGGAATCTGGCAATAACCTGACATCTCAGATCCGACAAAAGTGGTTTCGTCGACAACAGAGGTCGTTTGCAAAATTTCCATTTTTAAGGGCCAAAATTCCATAGTGACTATTCTGAATTTTCAATTGGACGTAACTTTTGATTCCCGGTATGAAATTTCAATTTTTCGGATTCGTTGGAAAGATATTTTCAAATAGATTCAAATATTTTTGGTTTTACTAAAATCTAATTTATTTTGAATTCTATACATTCATTTGAACTTTGAAATCGAATTTTCAAACTACCGCGCCATTTTCAATTCCTTTTATATTTAAAATAAAATATTTATATTCTAACGACGATTCAAATAAAAATATACGTTCAAATTCTATTCAAAATAAATTTCTCGTCGTTGTTATTTAAAATAATTCATTTTAAATATTCAAAATTCACTAAAATTGCCAAAATAAAATTTTTAAATAGGCTCGGATTTCCGGGTTATTACAATCTCCCCCACTTAAAACTTTTCGTCCCCGAAAAGGAACGAAGCTGAAAGTTGTTTAACTAACCAACTCAACTTTCATTATTTTCATTACGGCTTAAGTTCTTCAACTTTTCAGTTTCTAAGAACTTTTCAAATTTTTAAAATTTTTGGCTAACACCCTAAATTTTCGAAAAATTTCGCCATAACCTCCCCTGCACCGGGAGCTTCGGGATATTTCAAATAGCCTCCCATGGCCTTCATCAATCCAAAAGGCAAAGAAACAGCCAAGCGGCTTGCCTATCGGCACATAAAATCATCAAAAACCCAAGAAATACAATAAACATGTACCTATTTGTCGGGCAAACAATTTTATTCCTCTTCTCTAGCCTCCTTGCTATGACCTGTTCAATGTAAGTACATGTATATGCATGCAAATGCGACTAATTTTCAATACAACTCGCTATTTGATCAATTTGGCTAAATGGTCCAACATCTTAATTAATCCAACAATAATCAAACAACACAACCAGCAATCAATTAGTCGATTATCTTCTCAAATTCATAACTTTGATACATAGCCAAAAATCATGTTTTTTATGCCAAGTCACAACAATTTATTCTAACTATATTTTGGTTCTCACACCAGTCAATTGGAAATATATAAATATCACACCTTCGAAACTCGAACCCAAACGACTGATGTTGTACAGTCATCAATAGTTTCATCTCCAGGCGACTAGAGTGTGATTCTATATCTACCCAATATATTAAAACTTCGAATACCCATGGATCAGACGTATATGCAAAATCTTTATATATTGGATTGCCCAAATTCAATACAAATAAATATTCAAATACGTTGAATAAAGTTTAAATTTTCAAAACAAAATTCATTTTCATTTTAAAAATATACTCTTCACACTCATTCTAGGATACTACTGATCCCATCTCTAACGAGTCATTCTCATTGGATATTACTAATCCAATCTCTGATGAATTCTTTCGTTTGGTTCTAACGTGTCTTGTTCTCCGAGCTCTGTAAACCAAAGCTCTGATACTTCATGTAATGATCGGAAATTTTGCTCGATCCGAATCGATCGCTAAACCGACCAAGACCGTTCGAAACCCCTTGTTTTGAGAACACGACAAATCAGAACGCAAACAGAAGAACATTTCATTGCTTATTACAACAATTCATCAGAACACAAGAATATACAGAGTATGAATAAATATTACACAAAAAATATCAGAGATTTAAATTACATTAAATAGCAGCGGAAAATAATACAAAACACAACTGAAAGAGATATACGGATACAGAGCTTTTCGGATATCGTTCTAGCTGTAAATCAGGAACCTGTTAATATAAATCTGCAAAACCAAAACTACTAGCTGCCCATATCGAAAATAGGGGCACCTAGAGTTTAGGTTAAAACAATAAACTCCAGGTCAGTCATGGGACTGGTGTGAGAACTAAAACAGTTATTAATCTTTATTTTAAAGTTAGGTAAATCAAGGAACCACGCCGTATAACACGGAACGGGTTTCCTCCCAAGAATACCAGTGCATAAAACAACAGTGCAATGCTAAATAAAGAACAATGAAGCTATTATAAGACCCAGGTCCCATCACACAATGCAACACAAGCCGGAGGATAGGGTTTTACCTTATAATAGCCAAAGAATGCTTGATACGCTAAATTTCATGTTTTATTATTACTCTAAGTGTATAGTGTCAAAACAATTTCAATCATAAGTATCAATCATAGACAGCATAAGTGCCCCATACCACTATGTCGCCATACTAGGCTCTACAATCAAAATCGCAAAATCACGTATTGAAAATTGGATTTCCATCTGTGAACCAAGGTAAAAGATAGTCCTTACCGAATTCGAGACTGTCCAGCACGAGTCTCAGGCAAGTACTCAGTCAAGTCTTTGGATTGTCAGGGCCTGTCCACCGATGTGGATTAAAATGCCTGAACACTGCGTTTCCCCGCCCTTTGGGGCGTAAATGAGTCCAATGACTCCATCGGCTCCACACAGTCACCGATATATCCGAGGCGCCTCGCAATCCAACAACCACATAAGTCAAACTCGTCAGGGCGTGTAAAACCACTGACGTCACTTCTAGCTAGAAAAAAACGCATGTCCTCCCTGATGTCCTCTCCCGTTTCTGGTTCACAACCGGGGTGTGAGGCTCGCGAATCAATGTTACACAAAGCTATGCCACACAGGCGGTGCTTTGATCATCAACCACAAGATTTTGATTTTCAACAAAAGCCTTGATCAATTGAAACTTAGGCATGCCACATAGGCAATTCACTCCATGCGATTGATATCCATCAATACATAACCCCTGAGCTCGTACGTCTCAGAGAAGGGCGTTAAGCAAGAGAATAAATTCTCCGCCGCCAAATAGATATATATATATATATATATATATTTAATAGAAATGAATCACATAGAATAAAATCTAATGTCAGACACACAGTCCATTTACAAGTTCGTTTTGGGTCTGAACGAAACCGGAGGCACCTTGTACCACGCATATCCATCGATCTCCAAGTACGTCTGGACGATCACCAACTGATTCCCTCCTCTTGGGTGTACAACCCAATCAAGATCATCAATAATAAGCCAAATGATGTGAAGACCTCCGGTCTTCGACCACCGTCTTCATCTTCGACACCACGTCGAATTAGTTATTCAGAATGGGATAAACACGGTCTTTCTGAATAACTCGCGTATATAATAAACAAGTGTTACACAAACACAACATACGCCTCATTCCAATTCAGAATATTCTTTTATTCAAATATTATTATACTTTGGGAAATATTCCCATTAATTTTATCAAAGATAAATTCTTTAAATTTATTCTTTAATCTTCTTTGAATATCAATTCAAACCAAACTATGGTTTATCCAAACTAGTCGGGGTTAACGAACCTTACCGAAGTAATCATTTGTTTTAATTTCCCAATCCCAACCTATTCATCCTATGAAGTAAAACTGGTAATACTTCATATCTAACACCACGGTGTTATTGGTAAATTCAATTACCATTTCACGATCAAATCTAATTATAGATTTAACTATCGTTTTGGAACAAAACTGGTGATACTCCATTCTCGATCATTTCAATCTAATTAAAGATTCATTAAAACTCCACTAAGTTTTATTCTTCCCAAAAATCAATATCCTATCTTTATCTGGGTTAAAGAACCAATGTCATCTAAAATACGGTTCACGATATACCCAAAATCACATTTGATATTAAATTCAAGGCTCTGAATAGAAAATATATCGGCTTATATTCAATATCAAATTCTACGACCAACAAATATCGAATTGGAAATAACAATATAAATATATCTTTCAAATTTCCATAACAATATCTGTATAATCACGAAATCCAACATTGAAATGTTCCAAAGACAATTTCGATTCAAATCCATTTCCACTTTTTATATTGGAAATTCTGGTTATTTTCTAAACCATTTCAAATCCACCTTATTTATTTTAAAAATAAATGGGATTATAATTATAGTTCAAAGCTAGTTCATTTCGATAAAAATCTATCTTCTTTTTCAAATTTGGAAGTTTTCATCCCAATTCTTTCCAAATCATTTCTTATGATTTTACAAAAATTATTACTATTTTTAATAATTTTATCAAGGCCCGTACAGTCGATTTCCATCAACGGCCATCGAACTACACTTACAACGACCTTTTCCAAATTTGATTTGGACATAATTTCAAATCCAACCGTTAGGTTTCAAATCTCTAATATTCGTTAAATAGCTCTTTTCGATACGAACCCAACGGTTCCGGTTTTAGGAGAATCCGACGGTCAGATCTCCCGTAATATCCATTCGAAGTCAATTATCGAAATTCGAGAACTGCCGCAGCGCAGCGCATTCTATTCAGGCCATTGTATATATATAATATATTATATATATCGTCGATTTCCTTTCATAACGTATTTTATAGATCGTTTTAAATTCGTTTTCAAAACGATTTTAACTTCATATTCAATTTCTAATCAAAATTGAATATTCCATATCATTAATCTATAAATGATAATATTTTCAAAACGTTATATTTTGAAATCACTTCCTTTCATATATTCATTATAAAAATGAATAAAATCGATATAAATATCGTTCGCGTCAAAATGGCGCATATCTAATCAACACAGCTTTATATATTTCAATAACTTCGTTATTCTATTCAACAAATGAATGTTTTCTTCAACACATGTATATATTTTTTTATTCAACACATGAATATATACTATATTCAACACTTGAATTTATATTTTTATTCTATTCAACACATGAACTTTCTTTCTATTCAACACATGAATTTTTAATCTATTCAACACATGAATTTTCTTTCTGTTCAACACATGAATTTTCTTTTATTCTATTCAACACATGAATTTTCTTTCTATTCAACACATGAATTTTCTTTTATAATATTCCTTATTTTCCAAATTGGAATGAGGCCCAATCAATTACCATATAACGTTAATTATATGGATTCCCTACAACACATGCATATAATAGCAACGATAAATCATCAACCATCATCCAGAGTGCACCACACAACTGCATAAGCATTAAATATAAATAATTAATGCTTACACAGTCTGTCAACCCATCGATTGACATACAACCAAACAATCGGGATTAGTGTACGTCAATATCATCCCAACACCCGTGTGGGGTTTCAATCAATCAAACACATATTTTATTTGTGCAATTGGACGATGTGTAAAATTTATCGTCCCAATCAATATCAGTCAAATCGGTGTACATTTACAAATCGTTCGATTTGTAAATGAATATTTATTTTACTTCAACACATGAATATATATTTTACTTCAACACATGAATATATATTTTATTTCAACACGTGAATATATATATATTTTATTTCAACACATGAATATATATATTTTATTTCAACACATGAATATATATATTTTATTTCAACACATGAATATATATTTTATTTCAACACATGAATATATATTTTATTTCAACACATGAATATATATATTATTTCAACATATGAATATATATTTTATTTCAACACATGAATATATATATATATATATTTTATTTCAACACATGAATATATATTTTATTTCAACACATGAATATATATTTTATTTTAACACATGAAAATATATTTTACACATCACAATCAACAGTCAAATTTCACAACATAAACAATCACACAAGTCGTCCATGGTCTGTGGACAACGGGTGTCGGGTGCTGCTAAGCACCGTCTACATCCTAGTATATATTACAACTAGAAATGTAACACCCCACGCCCGCTAGGGTCACTCACAAAGGGAATGCCATAGCATCGGTGGAGTATTTTGGTGAATATAGAACAGAAAAATTACAACAAGACAGATATAAATAGTACTTGAAATTTTAAAACATCATCTCATAACAGCGGAAATAAACATGTCTGGTTACATCATAAAACCACGGTAAAAGTCAAGTACAATATCCATCAAAATAAAGAAGTACATAATCCCACTCTCTCATACAATAGCCAGAACAAAAGAAAAGATAACTGGATAACTAGAGCTTTACATCTACCCAAGCTCCTAAAGACTGGAATAGCAATCCGATCAAGCTCTACTACCGCTAGGATCCACCGTAGGACCTGAGGGTTGGGAAAAAGATAAAAACAACGGGGTCAGACATAAGTCTGAGTGAGTCCTATAACTTTAACAATACAATCATTAAAGTAACCAGAGAAGACATAAACTTGACCTACGGTAATATCTGGGGATGAATGGCTACACTAAGCAGCTTGGTAGACTTAGGATAAACTAAGATAATCGTCAGGACGCATCTACCCACCCAAGGATAATTACTAACTGCACCACACCAGTCATTCCTACTTAAAGGTTGATCCCTTCCAAGGACTTAGAAAATTTCCCCAGTAGTTTCATGTACCCCTAGCCCACTACATAGGTGCCGTCTGCTCCTATCTCCACTAGGTGTACCCAGTAATTCTTACCCAGTAGTTTCGTGTACCCCTACATAGGTGCCGCCTGCCCCTATCTTCATTAGGTGTACCCACTACTCCCAAGCGATCGGCTCCCTACCGTAGATACCCGTGCTGGTCCCACTGTGGGGTGTATCACTCCCCTAAAGTGGCTACCCAATACTAACGGTGCACGGCTTTATATCTACACGATGCAACAACGGCTTATCTACCAGCCCGGGCCCACACACGCATATGAAACCCGTTGGACTTGCGTTGCCACCGCTAACCCGTTTTGGCCTCTTATAATCAAACCCAATATGCGTGTCCCGTCACTCGACTTGGGTCGAGCCCACAAAGATACGTTTGGGATATTGGTTGAAATGGGCCCCCACAAGCTACCCACTTAAGCTTGTCAAATATCTAGTGTATCCCACTTAACCCTTTAGTCATGTTTAATTACATGTTTCCACTTGGTTAAGTATTCTAATCGTATTTTCTATTGCCACCCAAGGCAACCCACTAGATTTCCTCATGCCACCCAAGGCACCCACAAAATTTCCTCATGCCACCCAAGGCACCCACTTAACCCCTTATGTCCCACCACATGCTACTATGGTTAAGTGTTTCTTAATTAATTAAGACCGTGATCTCCCATAAAGACCTCCCACATTAGACTGGCTGTTATGACCGCCTGGTTAAGCCGGTAGAATCCGGGCAGTCTTACGTCATAACAGAGTCTAACCTCGTGTCTTTACCTTAATCACGTATTTAATTTATGGCTAAGACCTCTCACATTGGGCTGACATTTGTAGCAACTGGTTAAGCCGGTCGGGTCCGGGCAGTTTTACACTACAAATGAGTCCAACCTCGTGTCTTAGTCGATTAATTACACCTAATTAATCACCCCCATATTAATTATCCCTAATTAATATCAAGTTTTCCATAACATGGGTAGACCTAACTCAATAGGTAAATTCCCATGGGGTAGACCTAACTCAATAGGTAAATTCCCACTTATGGTAATTTATTTTTATGGTATGCTTAATCATACCCAATCATTCATTTATTAACATATTTACCAACCCCATCGTTCCCCACGTAAATCGTTCTCGTTACATGACATAATAAAGGGGAAGATCATCACAAATATTATGGGTTTAGCATAAAACTTTGTCATGGGTTAAGAGGATGTCAACTTGCATATATGAGCATATATTAACCCAACTATATTTAACCCAAACTTGCATATTATCATACACATGATTTGCATAACATGTTGCATATGAGCTTGCATATTATCATACACATATCTTGCATAACATGTTGAACTTGCATATAGGCATTCTCATAACTTGCATAACACGTTAAACATGCATTTAAGCATACACATAACTTGCATAAGCATTCACATACTTGCATAAGCATCCACATACTTGCATAAGCATTCACATACTTGCATAACTTGCATATCATGTCATTTAAGCATATACATATCTTGCACAAGCATTCATATACTCGCATAAGCATGCATAACTTGCATATCACATAAATCTTGCATTTAAACATATACATGACTTGCATAAGCATCCATACACTTGCATAAGCATACATAACTTGCATATCACTTTCAACTTGCATTTAAACATATACTTAACTTGCATATCACTTTCAACTTGCATAACTCACTTTGCTAAACATGCATAATTCCACTTATTAAATATGCATAAATCCACTTGTTAAACATGCATATATCAACTTGTTAAACATGCATAAATCAACTTATTAAGCATGCATAAACCAACTTATCAAATATGCATAAACATAGAACAACATAGAGTAACATATCATTATACATGATTCAAACTCACTAATCCGCATTTAAGACCATAAGTCTCATTACACCCAATCTACTTACTTTAACAATTGATGTTAAAGTGATAGAAACTCACCAAACTCAAGATTAGCAACCTTATGAAGTAGAATTAGTTGCTAACTATTAAGATAATGATGATTAGAGAATGATTTGAGAGGGATTAGCTTGAAACTTCCTTCTTAGATTAGTGGAGGCTCCTCTTAGGATTTAATTTGGCGGCATGAGGCCATCATTTCTATTTTTGGTAAGGATTAAGGGGGGTTTAGGGTGTATTTATAGATTAGGTGAGTGTTTTAGGCCCTTAGATTAACCCTAGATTAGATTAGGACCCTTAGATTTAGGAAATCTCTAGAACCAGCCCTCCTAGCCAGCCTAGAACCCAACCTGGTGCACCCAGGTTCACTGGACGGTGCCACCCTGTCGACAGGCAAGTCGACAGGCATGTCGACACCCCTGTCGACAGGCCTGTCGACAGCCCTGTCGACAGGCCTGTCGACAGCCCTGTCGACATGGGTTGGACGGGAAGCTTCCCGCCTGACCCCGCCTGGCCCATTCCAAATCTGAATTTTTAAATTTTTAAATCTGTTTTAGTTTTGAATTTTCTGCAAACTTCATCGGGCCATAACCGGGCCATACGGACTCCGATTTTCGAAAACTCGGATCTATTTCGCGTATTTTTCCGAGACGAACGCAATAACGCAGCCCGTTACCCCCAATTCCCCCGTCTGAGATTATTTATCCTGTAATTAGTGAATTTTAGTATTAACTAAAATTCGGGGTGTTACAAGAAATAAAATTAAAAGTGAGGAGTTCTCACCGAGAAGCTAAACCCAATGCCGCGATTCTTCATATGTAGAAAATCTTTGTCGTGTTCGCCTTTTGTCACTTTCGTATACCGTATCCACTACATATATAAAAATCGCATTTTAATATTGTTGTCATGTATATAAATCACATTTTTATTCTTCTCACTATATAAAAATTATATTTTTGATTCACTTCTTATATAAAAATCATATTTTGATTCTTTGCACATAATAAAAATTATATTTTTTTACACTCTACATATAATAAAAATTATATCGTTTTCACTATAAAAATCAAATTTTTATTCTCTCTACTACATATGTAAAAATCGGATTTTTATCACATAAAAATCTAATCTTTATTAACCTAAAAATCTAATTTAAAAATCTAAACTTTCTTTACTATAAAAAAAATCTAAGCCTTTCATTTTAAACACAATCAAAACTAGAAAAAAAATCCAACTCGGATTTATGTTAAAAAAAACTAAATAAAAATAACTTAAAACTCACTGTGTTTACTGGAGAAAGGAGGGTTGAGGGGTGTCATCGGCGCCGGAGACTGATGAAGGGTTTCTGGTTGGGTGGCGGTGGCGCTGTGGGGCCTGCGTCGCGGTGGAGCTCGCGCCTCGGATTGGAGGAAGGGTTAGTGCACGTGAGAGGAAGGGGGAGGAGGAAGAAGAGGATCAGAGGGGGAGGTACGGCGCCAGGGGGAGGCGGGGAAGGTCGAGCGGCGGTGCGACTGGATGAGCGCCGGCGATGGCAAAAAGGATTGGAGGGAATCGGTTTTTTCTGAAAAGGGAAAGTGATTGGATCAGAGAAAATGAAAGAAGGGGGGGTTTAGTGAAAAGGAGTTATATATATATATATATATGTATTATTTAATTCTCCTTAAAGTTGATTTTTCTTTTGAATTCTAAAAGAGACCCAACAACTGTCGTCCCTAGCTAATTACCCACATTCCGAACACAATGGGATATGTATCGTAAGCTGATTCGATCATTTCGATCAGTTTTCGTCAAAATCAAAATATAAATCTATATATTGAATTTGAATGCACATTTCAATTTACTGGGACCACATACGGACTCTAAAAATTCCCGAAAAATATTTTCTAACCTCGTATTGACAATTCTGTCTTAACAAAACTAATTTCATCAAATTCTGAGGCCGTTAGAAAAATGGTCATTTTTTGGTCGATCGAAATTGACTGAATCTGTCAAAACACTTTTTACTTTGCCACGTTCACATATTGATTCGAAAAATCATGAATTTTGGAATCTAGCAATAACCTGACATCCCGGATCCAACAAAAGTGGTTTCGTCGAAAACAGAGGTCGTTTGCAAAATTTCCATTTTTAAGTGCTAGAATTCCATAGCGACTATTCTGAATTTTCAACTGGACGTAACTTTTGATTCCCGCCATGAAATTTCAATTTTTCGGATTCGTTGGAAAGATATTTTCAAATAGATTCAAATATTTTTGGTTTTGCTAAAATCCGGTTTATTTTGAATCCTATACATTCATTTGAACTTTGAAATCGAATTTTCAAACTACCGCGCCATTTTCAATTCCTTTTATATTTAAAACAAAATATTTATATTCTAACGATGATTCAAATAAAAATATACGTTCAAATTCTATTCAAAATAAATTTCTCGTCGTTGTTATTTAAAATAATTCATTTTAAATATTCAAAATTCACTAAAATTGCCAAAATAAAATTTTTAAGTTGGCTCGGATTTCCGTGTTATTACAATCCCCCCCACTTAAAACTTTTCGTCCCCGAAAAGGAACGAAGCTGAAAGTTGTTTAACTAACCAACTCAACTTTCATTATTTTCTTTACGGCTTAAGTTCTTCAACTTTTCAGTTTCTAAGAACTTTTCAAATTTTTTAAAAATTTGGCTGACGCCCTAAATTTTCGAAAAATTTCGCCATAACCTCCCCTGCACCGGGAGCTTCGGGATATTTCAAATAGCCTCCCATGGCCCTCAACAATCCAAAAAGAAACAGCCAAGCGGCTAGCAAATCGGCTCATAAAATCATCAAAAACCCAAGAAATACAATAAACATGTACCTATTTGTCGGGCAAACAATTTTATTCCTCTTCTCTAGCCTCCTTGCTATGACCTGTTCAATGTAAGTACATGTATATGCATGCAAATGCAACTAATTTTCAATACAACTCGTTATTTGATCAATTTGGCTAAATGGTCCAACATTTTAATTAATCCAATAATAATCAAACAACACAACCAACAATCAATTAGTTGATTATCTTCTCAAATTCATAACTTTGATACATAGCCAAAAATCATGTTTTTTATGCCAAGTCACAACAATTTATTCTAACTATATTTTGGTTCTCACACCAGTCAATTGGAAATATATAAATATCACACCTTCAAAACTCGAACCCAAACGACTGATGTTGTACAGTCATCAATAGTTTCATCTCCAGGCGACTAGAGTGTGATTCTATATCTACCCAATATATTAAAACTTCGAATACCCGTGGATCAGACGTATATGCAAAATCTTTATATATTGGATTGCCCAAATTCAATACAAATAAATATTCAAATACGTTGAATAAAGTTTAAATTTTCAAAACAAAATTCGTTTTCATTTTAAAAATATACTCTTCACACTCGTTCTAGGATACTACTGATCCCATCTCTAACGAGTCATTCTCATTGGATATTACTAATCCAATCTCTGATGAATTCTTTCGTTTGGTTCTAACGTGTCTTGTTCTCCGAGCTCTGTAAACCAAAGCTCTGATACTTCATGTAATGATCGGAAATTTCGCTTGATCCGAATCGATCGCTAAACCGACCAAGACCGTTCGAAACCCCTGATTGTTTTGAGAATACGACAAATCGGAACGCAAACAGAAGAACATTTCATTGCTTATTACAACAATTCATCAGAATACAAGAATATACAGAGTATGAATAAATATTACATAGAAAATATCAGAGATTTAAATTACATTAAATAGCAGCGGAAAATAATACAAAACACAACTGAAAGAGATATACGGATACAGAGCTTTCCGGAAATCGTTCTAGCTGTAAATCAGGAACCTATGAATATAAATCTGCAAAACCAAAACTACTAGATGCCCATATCGAAAATAGGGGCACCCAGAGTTTAGGTTAAAACAATAAACTCCAGGTCAGTCATGGGACTGGTGTGAGAACTAAAATAGTTATTAATCTTTATTTTGAAGTTAGGTAAATTAAGGGACCACGCCGTATAACACGGAACGGGTTTCCTCCCAAGAATACCAGTGCATAAAACAACAGCGCAATGCTAAATAAAGAACAATGAAGCTATTATAAGACCCAGGTCTCATCACACAATGCAACACAAGCCGGAGGATAGGGTTTTACCTTATAATAGCCAAAGAATGCTTGATACGCTAAATTTCATGTTTTATTATTACTATAAGTGTATAGTGTCAAAACAATTTCAATCATAAGTATCAATCATAGACGGCATAAATGCCCCATACCACTATGTCTCCATACTAGGCTCTACAATCAAAACCGCAAAATCACGTATTGAAAGTTGGATTTCCATCTGTGAACCAAGGCAAAAGATAGTCCTTACCGAATTCGAGATCGTCTAGCCCGAGTCTCAGGCAAGTACTCAGTCAAGCCTTTGGATCATCAGGGTCGGTCCACCGATGTGGATTAAAATGCCTGAACACTGCGTTTCCCCACCCTTTGGGGGCGTAAATGAGTCCAATGACTCCATCAGCTCCACACAGTCACCGATATATCCGAGACGCCTCGCAATCCAACAACCACATAAGTCAAACTCGTCAGGGCGTGTAAAACCACTTACGCCACTTCTAGCTAGAAAGAAACGCATGTCCTCCCTAATGTCCCCTCCCGTTTCTGGTTCACAACCGGGGTGTGAGGCTCGCGAATCAACGTTACACAAAGCTATGCCACACAGGCGGTGCTTTGATCATCAACCACAAGACTTTGCTTTTCAACAGAAGCCTTGATCAATTGCCACTTAGGCATGCCACACAAGCAATTCACTCCATGCGATTGATATCCATCAATACATAACCCCTGAGCTCGTACGTCTCAGAGAACGGCGTTAAGCAAGAGAATAAATTCTCTGCCGCCAAACAGATATATATTTAATAGAAATCAATCACATAGAATAAAATCCAATGTCAGACACACAGCCCATTTACAAGTTCGTTCTGGGTCTGAACGAAACCGGAGGCACCTTGTACCTCGCATATCCATCGATCTCCAAGTACGTCTGGACGATCACCAACTGATTCCCTCCTCTTGGGTGTACAGCCCAATCACGATCATCAGTAATCACCCAAACGATGTGAAGACCTCTGGTCTTCGACCACCGTCTTCATTTTCGACACCACGTTGAATCAGTTATTCAGAATGGGATAAACCCGGTCTTTTTGAATAACTCGCGTATATAATAAACAAGTGTTACACAAATACAACATACGCCTCATTCCAATTCAGAATATTCTTTTATTCAAATATTCTTATACTTTGGGAAATGTTACCATTAATTTTATTAAAGATAAATTCTTTAAATTTATTCTTTAATCTTCTTTGAATATCAATTCAAATCAAACTATGGTCTATCCAAACTAGTCGGGATTAACGAACCTTGCCGAAGTAATCATTTGTTTTAATTTCCCAATCCCAACCTATTCATCCCATGAAGTAAAACTGATAATACTTCATATCTAACACCACGGTGTTATCGGTAAATTCAATTACCATTTCACGTTCAAATCTAATTATAGATTTAACTATCGCTTTGGAGCAAAACTGGTGATACTCTATTCTCGATCATTTCAATCTAATTAAAGATTCATTAAAACTCCACTTAGTTTTAATCTTCCCAAAAATCAATATCCTATCTTTATCTGGGTTAAAGAACCAATGTCATCTAAAACACGGTTCACGATAAACCCAAAACCAATGTCATCTAAATCCATTTCCACTTTATATATTGGAAATTCTGTTTATTTTCTAAACCATTTCAAATCTACTTTATTTATTTTTAAAAAAATGGGATTATAATTCTAGTTCAAAGCTAGTTCATTTCGATAAAAATCTATTTTAACTTTTCAAATTTGGAAGTTTTCATCCCAATTCTTTCCAAATCATTTCTTATGATTTTACACAAATTATTACTATTTTTAATAATTTTATCAAGGCCCGTACAGTCGATTTCCATCAACGGCCATCGAACTGCACTTACAACGACCTTTTCCAAATTTGATTTGGACATAATTCCAAATCCAACCGTTATATTTCAAATCTCTGATATTCGTTAAAAATCTCTTTTCGATACAAACCCAACGGTTCTGATTTTAGGAGAATCCGACGGTCAGATCTCGCGCAATATCCATTCAAAGTCAATTGTCGAAATTCGAGAACTGCCGTAGCGCGACGCGTTCTATTCAGGCCATTATATATATAATATATATATTATATATATCGTTGATTTCCTTTCAAAACGTATTTTATAAATCGTTTTAAATTCGTTTTCAAAACGATTTCAACTTCATATTCAATTTCTAATCAAAATTGAATATTCCATATCATTAATTTAAAAATAATAATATTTTCAAAACGTTATATTTTGAAATCACTTCCTTTCATATATTCATTATAAAAATGAATAAAATCGATATAAATATCGTTCGCGTCAAAATGGCGCATATCTAATCAACACGGCTTTATATATTTCAATAACTTCGTTATTCTATTCAACAAATGAATATTTTCTTCAACACATGTATATATATTTTTATTCAACACATGAATATGTATTTTACTCAACACATGAATTTATATTTTTATTCTATTCAACACTTGAATTTTCTTTCTATGCAACACATGAATTTTTTTTTATTCTATTCAACACATGAATTTTCTTTCTATTCAACACATGAATTTTCTTTTATAATATTCCTTATTTTCCAAATTGGAATGAGGCCCAATCAATTACCATATAACGTTAATTATATGGATTCCCTACAACACATGCATATAATAGCAATGATAAATCATCAACCATCATCCAGAGTGCACCACACAACTGCATAAGCATTAAATATAAATAATTAACGCTTGCACAGTCTGTCAACCCATCGATTGACATATAACTAAACAATCGGGATTAGTATACGTCAATATCATCCCAACACCCGTGTGGGGTTTCAATCAATCAAACACATATTTTATTTGTGTAATTGGGCGATATGTAAAATTTATCGTCCCAATCAATATCCGTCAAATCAGTGTACATAAACAAATCGTTCGATTTGTAAATGAATATTTATTTTACTTCAACACATGAATATATATTTTACTTCAACACATGAATATATATTTTATTTCAACACATGAATATATATATTTTATTTCAACATGAATATATATATTTTATTTCAACACATGAATATATATATATATTATTTCAACACATGAATATATATTTTATTTTAACACATGAATATATATTTTATTTCAATATATGAATATATTTATTATTTCAACATATGAATATGTCTTTTATTTCAACACTTGAATATATATATATTTTATTTCAACACTTGAATATATATTTTATTTCAAAACATGAATATATATTTTATTTCAACACATGAATATATATTTTACACATCACAATCAACAGTCAAATTTCACAACACAAACAATTACACAAGTCGTCCATGGTCTGTGGACAACGGGTGTCGGGTGCTGCTAAGCACGGTCTACATCCTAGTATATATTTCAACTAGAAATAAAATTAAAAGTGAGGAGTTCTCACCGAGAAGCTAAACCCAACGCCGCGATTCTTCATATGTAGAAAATCTTTGTCGTGTTCGCCTTTTGTCACTTTCGTCTACCGTATCCACTACATATATAAAAATCGCATTTTTATATTGTTGTCATGTATATAAAAATCACATTTTTATTCTTCTCACTATATAAAAATTATATTTTTGATTCACTTCTTATATAAAAATCATATTTTGATTCTTTGCACATGATAAAAATTATATTTTTTTACTCTCTACATATAATAAAAATTATATCGTTTTCACTATAAAAATCGAATTTTAATTCTCTCTACTACATATGTAAAAATCGAGTTTTTATCACAAAAAAATATAATCTTTATTAACCCAAAAATCTAATTTAAAAATCTAAACTTTCTTTACTATAAAAAAAATCTAAGCCTTTCATTTTAAACATAATCAAAACTGAAAAATTAAAAAATCCAATTCGGATTTATGTTAAAAAAACTAAATAAAAATAACTTAAAACTCACTGCGTTTACTGGAGAAAGGAGGGTTGAGGAGTGGCATCGGCGCCGGAGCCTGATGAAGGGTTTCTGGTTGGGTGGCGGTGGCGCTGTGGGTCCTGCGTCGCGGTGGAGCTCGCGCCTCGGATTGGAGGAAGGGTTAGCGCACGTGAAAGGAAGGGGGATGAGGAAGAAGAGGATCGGAGGGGGAGGTATGGCGCCGGGGGAGGCGGGGAAGGTCGAGCGGCGGTGGGAGTGGATGAGCGCCGGCGATGGCAAAGAGGATTGGAGGGAATCGGTTTTTTCTGAAAAGGGAAAGTGACTGGATCAGAGAAAATGAAAGAAGGGGGGTTTAGTGAAAAGGAGCTATATTTATATATATATATATATATATATTATTTAATTCTTCTTAAAGTTGACTTTTCTTTTAAATTCTAAACGAGACCCAACGACTGTCGTCCCCAGCTAATTACCCCATTCCGAACACAATGGGATATGTATCGTAAGCTGATTCGATCATTTCAATCAGTTTTCGTCAAAATCAAAATATAAATCTATATATTGAATTTGAACGCACATTTCAATTTACCGGGGCCACATACGGACTCTAAAAATTCCCGAAAAATATTTCCTAACCTCATATTGACGATTCGGTCTTACCAAAACTAATTTCGTCAAATTCTGAGGCCGTTAGAAAAATGGCTGTTTTCTGGTCGATCGAAATTGACTGAAACTGTCAAAACACGTTTTACTTCGCCACGCTCACATATTGTTTCGAAAAATCATGAATTTTGGAACCTAGCAATAACCTGACATCCCGGATCCAATAAAAGTGGTTTCGTCGAAAACAGAGGTAGTTTGCAAAATTTCCATTTTTAAGTGCCAGAATTCCATAGCGACTATTCTGAATTTTCAACTGGACGTAACTTTTGATTCCCGCCATGAAATTTCAATTTTTCGGATTCGTTGGAAAGATATTTTCAAATAGATTCAAATATTTTTGGTTTCGCTAAAATCCGGTTTATTTTGAATCCTATACATTCATTTGAACTTTGAAATCGAATTTTCAAACTACCGCGCCAGTTTCAATTCCTTTTATATTTAAAATAAAATATTTATATTCTAACAACGATTCAAATAAAAATATACGTTCAAATTCTACTCAAAATAAATTTCTCGTCGCTGTTATTTAAAATAATTCATTTTAAATATTCAAAATTCACTAAAATTACCAAAATAAAATTTTTAAATTGGCTTGGATTTCCGAGTTATTACATTTATTATTACCAATATCCAAGTACAACCCCTTGATTTCATGGTTACAAGGTAAACACCGCTCCAAACACCCTTTATTTCACGACTACAAGGTTAATACCGCTCTCTTTCCTTGATTTCAGGGCTACAAGGAACACATCATTTCCCAAACAATTACAACAACACTAGAGCTCTTCAATATCACTACAACTCAGAGAATATTTGATAGAGATTGAGAAGAGAAGAAGTTTGATACAATTTGAGTAGAAATCGGCAAAGTATAAGTGTAGAAATCAAGAAAATAATGAATATTAATGGTGGTAATTAAAGGGTGAAGATGGAGAAGAAGGAATAATCAAAAATTCGAAATTAGTCCCTATTTATAGTGTTCCAAAGGTTGCAACGTTTCCAAAACGTTTCAGATAGTGAAAAGACACTTCCTTTGAAATTAAAAACATGACAGTTATATGTTGACATGTCTAATTATGTATGTCGACATATGTATAATATTTTGAATTTTAAAAATATTTTTCAAGTTTTTAAAAATATATATTATTCTGGAAATTCTTGAATCAAAATTTAGTAATTTAAATGAATATTCTAATTTCTAAAGTGTAAAATCATATGGAAACATAGTAATAAATTATACACGCATATTTATAAAGTTACAGGATTTTAAATCTATAAAACTATATATATTATAAACTTATATGTATATATTAAAACTTTATAAACATATATGTTTGAAATCATAAGTAAGATAATAGTTTTAAATATTTTAGAAAAATAATTTGAAATCAGGATTTAAATTTTGAAAACAGAATTTGAATTTTGAAAATCAAAATTTTAACCTGGAGTGTTATTCAGAGTCTTACATATAAACTAGGCCCAATTACAATATTTTTCCTGAGCTCTTGATATCTTGATAACTCATGAGTCTTGAATCTCTTTTGAATCATGAATCTCTTGGTACTCTAAAACTGTACAGTCTTTAGTATTTAAATCATGTATACAAACCCTGCATATATATATGTATATATTCTAGATAGAGATGTTAGTATACATTTTATAATCATTGATAATTGAAATAAGGTTGTTGTCATTAAAACTCCATTCTCCAACAAATTTTTATGATATGTATCAGTTATAACATAATATAGTCATAAACATAATTTATGTTATATAATCCTCGTATTGTTAACCAATGTAACGCTTGTATGAACATTTTTATGATAAGTATGACATTTATATGATATGTAACATTTAGTACAGTAGGAAAAAAGGAACAACCAAGATAAAATTTTGAATATCCTGACACTGTTAAGTAGTACTGGCAGAAAGTATATTCCAGAACCATGTCGACGAGGTGTTCAGTAACTTTAAGATACTATGACCAAATTCCATGAAGATGGAACACTCACGTTTTATTAAGTACTAAATCACAAGTTATACGTGTATATCAGAAGATAAGAGAGGTACTGAAAAAACATTATGTGGGTTGTCTGAGGAAACACTACAAAATGATAAAGTTGGTCATATAGATGAATATTTTTACCCCTTACCGTTTAATATTTTGGTCTGGTTAACAAAACAACAAACCGCGATTTATTCTGGGATATGCTAAATTGATCCGTTGAAACTTATTGATCTTCGGAACTTGAGTTACTAAATTTCAAAGGTCTGCAATAATCGAAAACTTTATTTTATAGTTTTCATCATTTCGAAGTGTTTCTTCAACCAGGCCACAGAAAGCTAGGTCAATACCTCTCTTACCTCCACGTATGCGCATAAAACTCGTGATTTGTTTCTTAACAACACGTGAGTGTTCCACCTTCATGGAAATAAGTCGTAGTATCCTAAAAATACTAAACATTTGCCGACAAGGATCTGTAATATACCTCCTGACAGCACTACTTTATACTAACAATGAACTTTGATAGGAGATCCTACCATGTTAGTATTACATTTCAAATTAATTGTCAATCCATTGATGTAGTCACTTAATTTAGTAACTCCCAAGATAAATCGATCTCGAAATGTTAGACCTCTTCGCCACAAAATTAACTTGCTTTAGTAACTCCCAAGTCAAATTAACTTAATTTAGTAACTTCCAAGTCAAATTAATTGTCAGCTCATATACATTATACCTCTTGGCCACAAATTAACTTGCTCGTATTTCTGAGAAATCTCGAAATGTTCACACACACTTGATATATACATGCATACTTGATAAATATACCCCTCATAAACATATGCGCTCATGCTTCACACATACAAAACATAGTATCACCTGCACTATGTGTGTCTGTATGCTCATAATCAATATATGTTATATATATATATATATATATATATATATATATATATATATATATATACCCATGTGCGTACAGAAGTCCAGCATTAAACATATATTTATCCAATTGTTTTTACAACATAACATTCATATGAAAACTTTATATGGATCAATTTGCCCAGATAATGCTTATATATAACAATTTATCCAATTATATGTCCATATACAACTGGCATATAATTAAAATAAAATATATACCATTTGCATATCCTAATGTCAAACACAAGGTATGCAGGTATTAATAATTATAAAGTACCACTCTTTTAGCCTATCAATATTTAGCTATATTTAAAAGCATTAATCTTTCAAGTATATCACTA
This sequence comes from Allium sativum, assembly GCA_030737875.1. NCBI lineage: Eukaryota > Viridiplantae > Streptophyta > Magnoliopsida > Asparagales > Amaryllidaceae > Allium > Allium sativum. The sequence continues at coordinate 540,593,315 of CM060926.1, forward strand.
CACACACACACACACACACACACACACACACACACATAGAGCTCGGATTTAAAAGTTCAATCACAACAGATATATGGCATATTTCAGTATTCATATACTCTTATACATGCAAATCAGATGGAATAAAATAAATTAACATACATAAACACATTTTGATATACTTGCATAATATCACATATTGCAAAATTCATATATTGCTTAAGTCATATGCTGCACAATTTATATACTGTGTAACCCATATATATAATTCATGCATTGCAAGGTCCCTATATATATATATATATATATATATATATATATATATATATATATATATCAATGTAGTATACTTGTTACAAGTACTTAATCAAGCAATTTAAATGAACATGTTAACATTTAAAATCAATGTTCAGATTAAATTCCAATCCATATAATTCAGGCAATCAACATATATAGTACAAAACAGGTTCAATACCCATTCAAATCTGATGCAAATAACATGGAAGATATTATAACAAGTATAAACACCATTTGCTTTCACACATAATATTATGAAACAATTATATGTATATCTAGATCTAAATTTGAAGCATACATGGGGTCATAAGCATATAAATTTAATCTGGTATACTGTCAAAACCCAGTTTTCAAAAGTTACTTAAAAACCCAGATATAAAACCCATTTACAAACATGCTTGTAGAAATCAACTGTTTTGGTTTGTGGTTGCAGAGAGTTTGTAGAAATCAACATGCAACGAATTTTAATAGTTCAAAACCCTAAACGATAGGATCCAAACAAAATTAGATAAATCAAGTTTGATTTTTTACCTTTTGAGTTTTTACGATTTCATGAACTGGAATAGATTTGGAATTGAATCAACCACTTTGTACCGTCGTTGAGATGCACCGCCTATACTGGTATCCATACGAACGTTGAACGAGATCGTCTTTACGAAATCATATTCAGCTGAGAAATATTAAGTGGTAGATTGAAAGTGTTTCGAATCTAGGGTTTTTTTTATGGAAAAAGCAAGAAAAGAGAACAAGGGTTAAAAAAAATTAAGTATGAGGGGAGAGGAATATACAATAGGTCGGTTACGTTTATTTTGGACACACGGAATTTTTTTAAGGAAGGGGACAATGTGTAATATTTTTGGTCGCGCTTATATTGATAGTAAAAACAATTTTTCTTGCATTTGAGAATAAATGCCACCAATTTTTGCAACAAAAAATCAATTTTTTTGTAGTGGCACTAAATTCTTATTTCATACTTTTTCTTGCTATTTTCAAAAGATTTCAAAATTACTTCCTTATTCTAAATCTATATCTCTTTATTATTAAATCTATTTTAACTCATGTTTTGAAATTATTTTTTAATATATTTTAACTCCTAATTTAAATATTTTTACTTATAAATTTAATACTAATTTCATAGTTACTTATGTTTTCAATTTCCTTAGTTATATTTATTAAGTTCTAAAGTACTTCTTGTATTCGTAGTTTTATATATATTTATATATATATATATATATATATATATATATACATATGTATATATATATACATACACACACACATTTATATCATTTTATGTTTAGTTTTTAAATCATCTTAATATATGTTTTTAATATATATTTTAACTTGAAAAACTCTATTTTAATATAAAGGAATATAGTTTACTTTAACTCAAGAATTATCATAACTTATTTAACCATTGTTTGTTTTAAATAAATTTTTTTATTTGAGTATTCCTTAAGGGATGTCGACATATGTGTTTTTATATGTCAACATACATACCGTTTGTTTTGAAATTCAAATTTTGAAAAGTTGCGTCTTTTGAATTCAGAACTATTCTAAAAGGATTTGACTATTGAGAGACTATAAATAGGCTTCTAGATTTTATTTTTTAACTAACTTTTCATTATCCTCTTCTTCCTTTATTCTCTCTTCGTTATTCTTCTTAAATTCTTAAATTCTTAAAATCTATACTTATACTCTACCGATTTTCAAGGAGAATTATATCAAACTTTTTCTCTTCCAATTCTTCATCAAACTTTCTCTGAAATTCAAGTGCTACTTAATAGTTATAGGCTATTTGTAATCAAAGACCATGATATCAAGTTCTATCAAGTCAATACTTCCAATAATGATACTGGAAAAGGTGTGGCTGTAGCCTGAAAATTATTTGGGTGTGATTGTAGCTCGGAAATCAATTAGGTGTTGGTTGTGGCCCGAAAATCAACTGAGTTTCACCATACTTTGGAAATCACTTGAGGTGTATCCTTGTAGTACTGAAATCGATGATTGTAATATTGGATACTAGTTGAATATAAATCTACATCAACTCAGTGTTGTGTGCGACTGCATGTAGGGTAACTCTGAACCAGTATAAAATCCAGGTGTGTATTTTTCTTTTACTGCGTTTTATTTTTATTTTCTGCATCTTTGATTGATTCTATGATTGTTGATATCTGTGATTTTCATAACATTCTGATAAATTTAAAAAGATTTCAAGAAGTCAATAAAATATATAAATCACTATTCATCCCCTCTAGTGTTTGGTTTGCTTTAAGATCCTTATTCTGCATCCCTAACAGTCACTTATGATTAGATCAATGATATCGTGTAGCTTATCATTATGGTCTACGCGGTATCTTCTCGATTTACGATGTGCACCAGAAGATGAATTAACGTATGAAGCTTGTTACATAGGAGTTTGTTGCAAGGGTTCATTGAACTAGGAATGATACACGGTGGATTTGTTTCAGATTTGGAATATCAGGTTCGTTATGCATTTTATCCCGCTGGGGTGCAAACCCCTCAAATGTCCATGTTGCATCAAATTCGGTCTGTACGGAAGGATGTGTATTTTGTTGAGTTGGTTGTTGTGTAGAAGCAGGCATATGAAACGTCCATCCAGTTATGTTAGTCCCTTTAAACAATTGTTGCATTAGTTCAAAATTTTCAGATGGTGCATTTTGATATTTCAAAATACCTAGTCCAAACACTATCAAGTGAGCAAGAAAGTTAGCAAAAGAAGAATGAAAATTAACTACATAGAAAAACTCTTTTGCATGTTTGCTCCTTCACATAGAGCCACCTGTAACACAAGTAGCTCTAGTTTTGTTGTACAAGCTATCCCACTTGACTCGGTCTCTTTTTATACTATTATGTTTATTTCAAAAAATTTGTTCATCCACGAAGCAATATCCTGATTACCTTGAACGACTTGGTTAAACTTTTGCATTATAGCATTGTGCACTCCCTTTTTGTATTTACTGCATTTAGAATAAGCTTATAAGATGGAACATTTCAACAAAACCCTACAGCCATCGAGCATCTACTGATGTGCAGTCCTTTGTCGACATTCCACAATCAAAAAAATTCCAAAAAATACACAATGTAGGTAGAAAAAACTAAATACGATTTCGTAAAATCGTGGGATGTTGTTTGATGGAGATTTGTTGGATTTGATCGGACTATTATTGGAAAGAAGGGGATTGGTGAAGAAAATATATAGGCAGAAGGTAATGTGACAATAGAAGCGAGTTTATGATCCAAACCCGGTTGATCCATCCCAGTTTTGATTTGTTTAGACTCGCATGATTTAACCTTCGAGGACGGGTAGATGTGCGACCCCTTTTTGAGAGATCAGAGTCTGGGGTTGGGTCGAGGCAATACTATGACGATTTTTTTTTTTTTTTTTTTTTTTAAGTATAAGTGGTTACGGCATGAATATTACTTACTTTTAACCAATAAACTACAAACTTTTCATAATAGTAAGTTGCATCAATAATAATCATAAAATAACAAACATATATATATATATATATATATATATATATATATATATATATATATATTGTACTATTAATGTACAACTCATTTTTATTATGTATTTTTAATCTATGTAATCACATTGTTATTTGTACTTAATTTATCATTTAATGACAAAAAATATAAATTAATTAATTTAGGTATATACATTTCATCGGTTCTTAGAGCGATTCAGGTCGACCATTATCCGTACGGATTTCGGATTTGGGGCAAAAATCCAAACTAGCATCGGATGTACAGAAATAATCTAGTTATATATTTGATATAAGAGAACACAAATTTAAAAAAGTTGGGAACTAAAATGTTAACAAGCTAAAATTTGAAGTGCAGCATGTCTCCATTTGATATTCCAAAACCTCAAACTGCTAAATGATGATGATCCATGCCAGAGGGTCTTAATAAAACAGTGAAGACGTACTTATACTGTGATAGTCAAAGTTCAGACCGTTGAAGTTTTAAAGAATGATATACGTACCGTATCAGGTCATACTTTGCAGTAAAACACATTTATTCAACGTTAAATGTAGAAGGAAAAAAAAAAGTACGCAAGTTGCATGGAAAATAAGAAAAGAAAGATTCAACCTTCAGCTAACATAGGACATTTTACGTGAAACCGACAAAAACGAAAATTATCGTCCCATTTCCTTAACCCACATGTGCATGGAATTTAATATCAAATGCATTGACCGAAGTTCATTTTTTTTAATATATCACCTAACAAAATAAATACGCTACTAATAAAATCATATTTCGGTATCTCCATCTCCAACTAATATCATTTAATGAATCCATCCGTTCTATTTTAACATGTTTAAATTTAAGGTTGAACGAGTTTAATGCAAATACTTGAAATATTCAAAAAATGGAACTAAATAATAATTAAAATATAGATTTAATGACAATTATTGTACGAACGTAACGACATGTGCTTCGCGCTTATTCATTTATGATAAAATCATAGTGGGAGGTGCATTTTCAATAAAAATGGGTAGGAGTAAAGAATTCCACCAATGGCTTATCCATTTAATGTAATAATAATAGGTAAAAATAATTATACATGATTTGATTAATACATATAATTAATATGTATTGATTGGATTATCCACAGTTAACTGGTTTTGAAGAATAAGGCCAGTTCATGCATGTGATAAATGCGTGGTTATTTTTAAGGTAACCGTGTAAACAATATTTTGGGAAGTTCACGTCTATACAAAAAAAGTGACATTAAAAGATCAATTACACATTTATTTCTGAAGTAAATAAATGATGGAATATGTATTTAAAACATTAGGAGAAAAAAAGAAAGAAAAAGGAAATCAATGCGTGAAGTGCATTTTCAATAAGAATGATGAGAGTGAAAAATAAAACCATTCACTTATCCATTTACAATAAAATATAATCAAAATAGATAAAAGTAAATATAAATGATTTGAACGAAGATTAATACGTACAAATTAATGTGTATTGACTGGATTAGTTACTCAATTAATTTGTTCGGTACATTCAATCTTAGAGCTGCATGAATTTTTTTAAAGGGTCAGGACAATCCATACATGCAATAAATGCATGATTATTTGTAAAGTAATAGTGTAAAGAGTGTTATAAAACTAGTATATCAACAGAGACTAATCGGTTATAAACTTCTAACACAAGTTTACAAATCAAATTTCTACTATTTTGGAATTTGGTATTAGTGCTTCAAATTATTGGGAAAGATTGCTGAAATATATGAAAGTAATCTAACCAAGATGTAGAAGAAAATTCCGTCCCAAGATTGCCATGATAATTTCCTTAAGAATCTGTTTAAAGTTTCCTAAGATACAACATATATTATCTACTCGAGATAGTGGTGCGTATCTTCTATGTGATATGTAGGACTGTTGGATATTTTCAGAAATGAAGAAGAAGAAAAGAAAATTATTGAAGATGGGAAGTGATCAAGTTCCCTTCTCCTATTATAGGTGAGTTCGCAATGGTTACATCCATCAGAAAATGTCACGTCTCGTCGTTTCATATCTACTCAAAAACTACAACAATAATTTTTGTTTGAAAAACAACGACCATTCAAACAGTTGCAACGATCATTTCTATTGAAAAAATCCATGTCCATTCAAACAGATGTGACAGTTACAGCCAAAATCACTTTTGTTCGAATTTAAATAGTTAAACTACCTATTTTTATTCAACAAAAATATGACATTGTCTATTCTTACCGCACCAGCACCCGGTCCGGTTCAGTTCGAAATGGGGCAGACATGAATGTGTGTTAATTCATAGCCATATAGCCCCCCTCCCCCGTATACAAGATTACCTGACTCAAAGGACCAATATAAATTTTAGAGATTTACTATATAAACATGAACATTTACATATTTTTATAATGTAAGACGATATCTCATTCATCAATGGCTTCTAACAAAGAGCACTTTTCGGAAATTCACGTCTACACAAAAAAGTGAGACCTCGAATATAATACATGTAATGACCAATTTTAGTGATTGGATATTTAAATAATTTTTATTTAACTATTAATCGTTAATTGAGTGGTGATTACTAAATTCAACTTCACATACAATCAAATTAGGGCTCGAGATCACTTCCACTGAGTCTGGATCAATAGTGAGAACTTTTTAGAGTGCAAGCATTGATATGTTTCGACTGTTCGATTTTTAGCTGGTAGCCTGGGATTGATTCGTGAATTAATCCAAAAAGCTAACTTTCTCATATGATGGAATCAGGTTCTAAAACCTTTTGCATTGGTCTCAGAGTGACTTCCAGAATTCTCTTGAGTATAAGGTTCAGCATGTTTGGGATTCAGAAAAATTCGGACTTGGTGAATAGTGTTTTGGGTGGAGATTATAAATCGATCTCATCTCCCCCATTTGCAATCCAATCCCCCATCTTACTCATCAATGCCTAAATTTCCCGATTTAATCCGTCTACTTTTGGTTAAAACCCCCAACATGAAAGTTGTATGTATCGACGATATGGACTCATCGGTATTGGCTATTCATCGATCAAGCGTCAGAATTAATTAGCCAGAATTGCCAAAAACAAAGCCTATGTCCCTTTCATGTTTTTGCTCGTAGCTCGCGCCACGTCGTGAGTTGGCCGAAGGTGTCTGAAGGAGAATTGTACACAATGGGGAGGGCTAGAAATGTCGGGTGGTCGGAGGTAGTACGGTGGTCAATGGCATGAGAAATCGAGTGAAAACGTGATTTCGTTCATGCTCGTTTTCGAGGAGGAGGAGCGACGTCAAGGGTCACGCCTAGGCTCGTGGGTGCTACTCAGATGGGGTGACACGGTGGCAGCGAAGGCACGAGGTCCGGTGGTCCAAGGGAGGAGGGCAGTGGTTTGAATGGGTGAAGGGGGATGTGATCTTTGGGGGTGGTTTGGTCGGTTAATGAAGGTAATTAGCGTAGGCTAATTACGTTGTTACATTATTTATTTCAATTTGTGTAAATGTTGTAACACTTGTATTTGTTTTATACGAGATCGGTTTCGTACGTCTTTTCTTGTTTTGGACTCGTGATGGCGAGCTGTACGCTTTAGAGCATGTTCTCCTTAATGTGGTAAAGGTAAGTGATATTTCTCTCGCTATGATGCAGTTGTATTATAATATGCAATTGAGGTTTACATGTGATTTCTAATTATGAAATAAAATTTCTAGGTTAGCTGAGCCTAGTAATTATTAGTAAATAAAAAGGAATAATTTGTGATTAATTTGGTTTAACATAGACATTACATTTTACCCATTTACGCGGTAACACATGCTATTACATGTTGTTTTGAAACCATCACTAGACTTAAGACATTTAGTCCATTTTGATTGTTATAGATAGGTCATATTTATCTTATTGGGTACAATTTTGGATGCTTGTACGCTAATCTAGAGATTTGTATGAATATTAGTTGCATTGTTATCTTAGTTTAGCTTGAAATGTCATTCGTGGGCGATCTAATGTTAGGAAACCTCATTTGTTAGAGTTTGGAGTGTCCATCGATCAAATGCATGCGTCGGTGTATGTTGGTTGAATGCACAAGGATGATTGACTCGAATAGATAAGATAAATTCTCGAAAGATCTTGAGAGCGCATAAATGGACTGGCCAAGCATCATTGGTGCATGGCGATATATTCGAAGACGGAGCGGCAGTAGAGCTTGATGGCTGATCTGAAGATGGAGGATGGACTTGGTAATGACCTGGATTTCGGGAGAATGTCGAACGTTTTCCGTGAATGCATATTTAACCAATTTTGGTTAAGTATGTGATCCGAGTAGTCATTATCGATTACAATGAAGTGTTTGATACCGGTTACCGCTATTATGGGCCACCTTGGCCAATTTGACATGGATGATGGTGCGATTTCAAGGAGAAAGATAAGATGGTTCATTCGATAGTGATGTCGATATGGTGGCTCTGTGATCGGTGGCTTTTAGTTATTCATCTTTTTCTTAATTTGTTATTTTAATTATAATATCCTATGCTCTTATTTTTTCTTGTGATCATCTTAAACACCTAGAAAGAGAATATCACATCAAACCATTCTATTTTCCTACACATAAAAAGAGTACTACATAGAAGTGCAAATTTGTACTAAAAGAAAAACATGCTCTATTGCAACCACTTTAGGTAAAAGGTACAATGGCTAAATGTGGTTACCCACTAGGACAAGGAGTTCTAGGACCATGTCTCTTCTGACATAATCCCATCACTGAATCCAACCAACCATAATGCTCCTCCTTTCCATCTACCCATATCTGCAAACTCATGTCGTATACACCTAGTTCTCATACGAATTATTCAACCTTTTCTATTTAACATTTTCCTTGGATTAAATCTACGCGAAATCTATCTCGTACTAACTTTTTCAGTACAAACCATACAAGTCTTAAGATTTTAACTTTTATCGAATAATTTCTCAAAGTTTATACTCTTTAACTTAGTTAGAGTTCTTACCTACTTAATATACATTTCTCTTCCAAGAGGAATTAATAAGATTAAGTTTGTATGAATATTTTCTAGAGAACTTTTGTGTTTTGTGAAAATTAACAAGTTAACTTCTTTATTTTAATTTCCTTTTTTATTGAAATATGTAGCGCAAAATTATGATCTTTCGCCTATATTTTGTACACTTCTTTCACTGCACAATTCCTGGTCACTTTAACAAAACATGTTTTTTTACTTACTTATTGATTCATAAATACTTATCTTATAATTCTTCCTAGATTTACCCTTATTTGATTACATGAGTTTGTTGACTCGGACCATTGTATCTACCCATAAGATTTAATGCTCCAAAAATTCTCTAGATCATTTTGATTTAGATTGATAATGCCATCATCTCTTTTAAAATTAGAATTTAAATTTTGTCTAGGGTTGTTGTTTTGCATTAAACTAACTGGCATGCCACCTCTTTGATTCGGTGGTCAATATTATGGATTTCTATTTAACTACTAAATGTTATACCGATTGTTGAAATCTTGACTTATATGGTGTGAATGTTGTTGCAAATGTACATTGATACTTCTTGATAGTTTTTAGTTCTTTGTGACTTGAAGAAGAATTATCGTAACTAGTATAATTATAATTATATTCAACAAATTGTTTGAATAAGGAAGATAATGACTTGTTTCCTATTTGAGTATTAGGCTTTCATTTCTTTCAAATAAACTGAATGTGACTTTTTTTATTTTAAGGGAGGGAATAAAAAATTGGGAGGCTTTTTAATAAAAAGAACATACAAAAGGTATTGGCTAGTTTATAACATGGGAAGCGAATTTTCAACTAGAACTAGTGGAAGTACAATAGAATATAATAAAAATGCATATACACATATACACACATTACGGTATGTGTTTCGCATGTGTTATGACGCTCTTCACGCATAATTTGTTTTCCCCACAAACTATATATGTTTAACGCGTTCAGGAGAAAATGATTTGTATACATGTTTAACCATATTTTTATGTTAAAAATGTTAAAATGAATTTACAAAGAATGTATATTTGTTAAACTATTTTAATTAATAAGATTTGATAAAAAGAAATAGATAAATGTTTTGATTTTGTAAAAAAATGTATAATTGTTAAATCCTAATTTTAAGCCATTGGGATTTATGGATGTTTTGAATTTGAAAATATACGTAGAGAAAGGTTTGAATTTGGACATGAAGCTTACTTATTACATCCTAATGTTAAGGGGATTTGATGATATCTATATATTTGATTACACCTAAAAAGCGTGACACCAAGATAACAACGATTAATAAAGATGTTTTTTTTTTTAAAAAAAATTGGGTACTTTATATACAAGTTTAAGCAGTACATGACATATTACATGGCAAGTGAGTTCAATCTTATGGGCAAGAATAATACTCGTGACCTCTTGCACCATGTCCAAGTGTCATAACTAGTTTGGATAATGGTGCTTGTCAATAGTAGATTATAGAATTTGATGATATAATACTAGTATAACGGTGGAAAAACCAACCATTTAATTATATAATTTAAAAGATTTTTTTTACTTTGTTTTCAGATTAATCAACAATAACATGATTGATTAGAGATCACTGCAATTTAAACTGGAGCGATCGTCAACTATAATAGTGAGATAGTTGAAGGAGATCAAAGTTAAAGATGTTGCAGTAATAATAGGATATTTACCATAGATTTGAAGTGGAATGAATGTTTTGATTCAAATATCAGAATTTGAGCCGTTGGAAACATTGGAGAAAGTAATTCAGAAAGGAAGAGTATTATTTTGGCTTCAGAAGAACTGATTTTGGACATTTTGAACAATAACAGTAAGCAAACCTTCATAATAATTGGTCTGATTATATAAATACATACAAAAGGACAAAGGGAGAACTTTACATGAATAAAATTAAAAATATATTTCATTTGACAAAATAATACTAAATAGTGCGAGTCTATTTTGATACAAATCGTTGGACGAAATAATTCATCATTCCTCTAAGATTATTGTCTTTGTTTAGCATATAACAAATCACATTTTGGTTGATCTACAAATTATATTACAAGCTTCCACCATTAATAAACGTTGAACGTTGATTGAATTTTAGTACAATGATGCAACCTTGAATGCTCGATGAAAAGTAAGGCGAGGAAACTAGAAAACAACTTATTTACTATCCCATTAAAAACAAGAGTATAACTAATCGAGTATTGAAGCAGAAGAGTGTGATGAAGGAATGTTGTTAGCTTTTTTATATTGCATCATTGTAGTATTCTACATATCGTCTAATTATCTAAATATGGGGGATCACGTTAACAATTAATATTAACTGGTGATGAAGTACATTTCATATTATCTCGTTTCTCTTTTATTTATGTATTGGTGAAAATAATGTCTAACTAACGGCTGAACCCATTCGCAACATTTTGTACCAACTGTCAACACATCCAGGCCCGACCTGTATATATGAATGCCCCACCTCAAAGAGGTGATAACATTCACTTTGGAAAAAAGTTGGACATGTCATGAAAGCAAAACACTACTGGTACTTGAACACCAACCACCTGACAAGTACCACACACATCACATCGCTAAATCACTGCTAATTTATTATCTATAATAACTCGTATTTTAGTTAAACTAAATTTTATAATGAAATTAAATGTTTCCCTCTGGGCCAGCTCTGAACACATCAAGTATGAAGTATCTGTTAATAATGCGTTGGGATATAAGAAAATTAAAGTTTGCTTAGCTTATCAATACTTATTGGTGATAATTCTGACCTAAGATTTGCTCTTGATGGTTAAAAGTTTTGAAATTGAAAAAAAAAATCTTAAAATAGACGTAGAATAGAAATGTAAAATAAACATAATATTGTAATTGGTTATTTAAAAAATTTCAATTTAAAACCAAAAGAAAATAAAAAGAATGGGGTGAGTGTTATTTAACATGAAAATTTATCGTTTTTAATTGGACTAGAGGTACTTAATGTTTTCGAGTCATACGATACGTAGTTAAAAGGCGATAATGATTTGATTAACGTGTTATAATTTTTAGAATGTCTGATGTGTCGAACAGAGGCGAATCTATTCACATCAAACAGGGGGCAGCCGACCCCCCTCAAACCTTAAATATTCACATGGAACTGCCATTTTAGACTGTCCTTTACATGAGACAGTAACTGCTTTGCCTTGTTTTGCTTACATTATACAAAGTCTTCCAACCCCTCTCAAAACCTTGATCCCCCGAAAATGGATGGTTAGATTCGCCTCTGGTGTTGAACTCGTTTTAATTGAACGATCCAAATCTACGAATGCAACCTTAATAACAAATTTAATGGGCTTATTTTTGAATTTACAAAGTATTCGTTTTTTAGTTAACATACCCGTTTTTTTCTAACAATGCTAAATGATTCAGACCAGATTAAAAAAAAAAAACACCTGACCTCGGGACCCTCTTCCTTTCACAAAGGGGAGAGGATCGCCTGGACCCAATATTCCATGTTTTCATGGACCCAACCAATCACAGCTCCCTGATTTTCTCTATTGTACATTTAACCCTCCGAAATAATTTGGGTTTAATTGTAAAATGGACAAATCAGAAGTTTGTGATTGGTTGGGTCCATGAAAACAAGATATTTTTGGTTCAACGATTCATGCTCTTCACAAAGCAAAGTTCAATCATCGCGAAAATCCGTTAAGCGAAAGCGGTATACTAAAATCAGACGCAAATTCAAAGATTGCCCAAACGTCACCATCACTCCCCGGCACTATAAATTTCAACTCCTCCGCTCTGAAAAAAGCAAAACACAAACAAAAACAAAAACGTCGTAAAATGGGGAACGCAATGGGGTTCAAAAAGAGGAAAACGATCAAGATAATGAAAATAGACGGCACTACGTACCGACAAAAAGCCCCGGTCCGCGCGGCCGACATCCTCAGAGCCCACGCGGGCCATGACCTGCTGGAGTCGGAGGAAGTGAAGCAGAAGAGCCTACGGGCCCAGCCCTTGCACCCGGACCACCCTCTGCAGCCCGGAAAGCTCTACTTCCTGGTGGAGCTCCCTAAGCTGCCCAAGCACGGAGGAGCGGGCCCGCCGCGCCGGGCTTGGTCAGGCGCCCTTCATGTTAGCGCTAAGGACCGGCTTGAAAGCCTGAAGCTCTCTCGCCGGTCTGTCTCCGATTTGACTATTTTGAAAACGGATTCGGGTACGGGTACGGATAACGATGGAATGACCCGAATAAAGATGAGGCTGAGGAAGGAAGATGTTATGAAGGCGATGGAAGGAAGCGTGGATTCCATGGAGGCGGCGGAGAAGATTATGAAGCTTTGTTTGGACAAGGAGGCGCCGCAGCCCCTTCCCGTAGTTAACAGGCCCAGGACAGAGGTAATTTACTCTATATTTTCTCTCTTATAAACTAAGGAATCAAACAAAAGACATGATTATTTATCACTTGTACGGGAAGTAGATATATAAGACCTCTTGGACGATATGCACGAAATCTGTTTGAGTAAATCAGCCATTGTATTTATGCTTTGCTTTGCATTTCATTTGCAAAACAGCATTCTACTTGTTTCAATGTCAAGCAATCAATTAATCTATGATTTTGAAATAAAAACCAGTTTCGATTGTTCTGTTACTGAAGCGAATTTCGTTGCACTTACTAACATATAAATTAATAGTTTCAATCTTTTATTATTTTTCTGTCTTTTTTTTTAAATAGAAGGTAAAACAGAAGCATTTCCCTGTTTAGTGGAAATCAGTTGGCCTACATATAAAACAAAAGAAAAATAATGAATTTTAGATTTCATAGAGTGGAATTTACATCTAATCCAACGTCGAATGGACAAGAAAAAAGATGAGAAGCATATTGCATATACGCCATACTTCTACGTCAACAGTGGTTTGAAGTGGTCTTAAATTTCGTCTATATATATATATATATATATATATATATATATATATATATATAGTATAAGATCTATCTGTTTGACATCACTTTCTGTTTGGAAAATACACTCAACTACCAGAAATATTAGGTCGATTTCTTTATTTTTCACAAATTTCAACATGTATTTTACGACTCACCAAACTAAATGACTATTGTTGTTTTCTCATAAATTCAGGGTTCATGAATTTCCTTGCACTATCCCTAATTTAAGGGACAAATTATATAAATATACCATTATTTAGAGCATCTTCAACTATTTTGCAATCTAAAATTACATTGTCATCGATTACAAAATGCAATCCCAAGTTTTCCCCAATAGTTTTATTTTCGAGCATCTGAACTCAGACTTCCAACGGGCATCTGAAAATAAAAGGAACCCACCCCAAACTTTTTTTGTCGCATTCTTTCTTCTGCTCAACAATCCAGACGCCTGTTCGATGGGCATCTGGTTTGTGACACTATTTACCGGATGCCTGTTGAACAGCTGCTACGACCAATTACGTTTTTGTAACTAAAATGACCGAATTTTGTACGGACTGAAATTTCTGCATCCTGTTGGAGGCTATCATGAGTGCATATATTACAAATATGTAATAATAGAGTATTGTTGGAGAGATGCTCTTAGTATTCGTTTTCATTGTTCTCCAATGGCAATGTGAAAAGAATAAAAGATGAGATGATATCCCAACATACCATGTTGTGTTACTTATGTATGCGGTATTATCAGGTAGATGCATGAATGATACTTTTACGTAAGTTATACGTACATTAATTAGTCTCTATCCATGTGAAATATTGAGTTAAGTAACAGATTATGGAATTGATTACTTGCTTGAATTGTGTTTGATTCTTACAATGAACGTTCATTATTGCAGAAAAGAACGAGGTTTCTACCAATGGTTGAGGAGATAACAGCATAATACATTGTAGGAATGTCAACATTATTTGGATAAGATCAGGCAAAGTGGCAGTCAATTATTTTGTGTGTTTTCATCTACTTACATCAATGGGTCGAGCATGAGAAGCTGTTTTCATTGCTTCCTATCACCACATGCTTTTGATTGGTCTTTTTCGTTAGTTTGCTCTTCTTTAGTGCATTTGGAAAGGCAAAATTATGAAAAAGATATGTGTTGTATCAATATAGTAGATCTGTAACTAATATAATTGAATCAAGCACTTTGCTCATTTTTCCCAAAGATATATATGATTTTGTACAGTTATTTAAATTTGTTCTGTAGAGTTGTTTAGGCGTGTAAGCGATGTTTGTTGCAATTGAATGAGATTGGTAATCTGTTATATACAGCTATTTTGAGTAAATAAACTGAATGCGTTTTTCCTACATGAGACTGAGAGCTATTACAGCAGTTACGAGATCGAACTTGTGACGTGTTTAAATAGCACAGTGGATTCAGCACATTTTGGGTATGTTCGAGGATGGTGGAAGCGGGATATTTTAGTTGCGGGCTTAAAATGGACCATTTAAGCGGTTCATTTTATTTTTGTTTGTAATTTAATTAATTCATGTTTAAAGTAGAACAGTACAAATCAACCATAGTACAAATATAACAGTTCATTAAATAATACAGTAAACCAAACAGAACGGTTCATTAAATAATAACAATACAGAAAGTGATAAAATACAGAAATACAATACAACATAGTACAAATCTATCAGTACAACTCTGCTGCAAAAGTTCCGTCTCCTATTCTATCTCGAAGTATTGTCATATCAGTGCTGCCGTGATAGCGTTTAACCGGTGCAAATTCTTTGTTTCTGGTACTTCTCAAGTCGGCATATTCTTCTAAGTACACCTCTGTAATAAGATCAATTGTGTATAGTCATTGTAGCAATAAGAACATTTACTTAAGCTTCAAATACGTATATTGGCATATTTTTCAGTATGATTTTTTTCTTTTTCATATTTCAAATTTTCTCTTAATTGCCATACATAAATTCGAATGGTAGAAATTAAAATTTTCATTATTCGACTTTTGGTAGATTTGTAGTTGCACGAAACTGTGGAATATGATATCTAACATTAAGGTATGGTGGTATATAGCCAGTAGTTAGTGGAAAAACAGAATTTACTGCATAATATTGTCTAGAAAAAGGATACGGAAAATTACAAGATCTACCATTCACAGCAAGATTAAAAATTCAACTATCGTGCGCTGTTCCTTCCCACCCGGCTACAGAATATGTAAACAGTAAATCAAATGGTCAAGCAACTAAAATATTCTGTGTATGGTATACTTTCCATCTTATATACAGAACAACTCGATCTTGAGGTAAGTGTGTCATTACGTGTGTTCCGTCGATGATACCAACACATTTTTAAAGTAAGGGTACTAACGGTTAGATGTTCTAATTTCATATGGAATTGTCTTAAATTGGAAATCAGCAAGCTCAATAATATCAGTAGCTAATAATTGAACGGAATCCAAAACTGCATGAAAATAAAGAGAGATTGTGTCACCCGACCGTTGAAATCTATCTGTCATTTGTCTATTCGAAATAGCTGCAGCTATAGTGTACGAAAATATGTCAATTGTTTCTCTAACACCAACGAAATCCGTTGTAACGAAACTATAATTTACCAGTCTATCGGATAATGAAAAAAAACCGAGCCGTCTCATATGGAAATTCTTTTGACATTGATTAAAATGACCATTTAATATGTCCCACATTAAATTGGCATACTCCAACATGTGTAACCAACGGCCTCTTTCATTACGTCTTTCACGTAAATATGATCTAATTATAGTGATATATAATATATCTTCAGAATCCATCTGCGTCTAGAAACGAACAGGTCATTAAAAAAATATTGAATTTGAAAATAGAGAAGAAAGGAGAGTATAACACCCTAAATTTTTAATCAATAATAATTATATAAAGGAGATTAGTAAAGCTAATATTAATAAATATTCATAACTGGATAAAGTGGACTTTACCGTTGCATTCATTACAAAATTCTTAGTCAGATAGACTTTTGGTTTACTTAAACCAGACTAGGTATGAATAAGTTATGACCAAAGGAAGTTTGAATTAAAACTAAAATAATAATATATATAATACAAATAAATTAACTTAGAGAAACAACGATAACTGGGCGACCCGATCATACATGGGTTGATCCATGTGTCGACCCAGGTTAAAGGTTGATTGACCCATCCGAGAGTAGGGGAAGTTCCTACGCCTGAACCTGGTCTATTTTGTACGTTATATTTCTCACTGACTCAGCATGAGGTATACTCTACGGTTTTATTTGAAAACCTAAAATCATATTGTTCTTATTGTCCTAGCGCACCTATATATAGACTAGCAGCCCTCACTATTTTGCTACATAAACATTTCTTCATTTATTCCTCCATAAGGCTATGTTCTGAAATAAAAATAGGAAAAGGGTTTGGGTGCTGTCAAGACATAGATTGCAAAAATAATTCTTCTTCTACATCATTTCTAGACCTTTACTAGATCTATTGTGTATCACTATGTGTTCTACGTTATTTTTTGACTTATAAACTAAATAAAAAAGGATCATCGACAGTGAATTATATTGAATCTGAAAGTCAGTGCTTATATGTTCATCTTCAACGCGTTATTATCCATGTTAATTACTATCAGTTACATATTCTCTTTTCAGTTATCATCTGATTATATGTACATTTTTCTTCCTTGTAACTTTTTGTCATAGTTTGATGTACAGTTTTATTATTATGCCTATTTGTCCTATTAGTTCATTTCTGAGTTTGGTGTTCTCCTTTTTCTTTTATTTTGCATTGAGCCTAGGCCAACAAGTGCCTAGGCTTTTACCGTTTGGCTTACGTAAATACTGGGATAATTTATGTTAATAATAAAAAAGGGATTTTGGAATAGTAGAAATTGTGAACCTTAGGCTGTAGAATTGGGATAATTAAAAAGCAAGAATATGTTAAAAAAGTGAACCGGAATATGTTGGACTTAATTAGATATTAAGTGGCATGTCATGAGAATTGGGGAAGAATTTACTTAATTATTCATGAAGTAAAACATTTAGCTTGTAAACATGTGTTTGGGGAGTAAATGACACGGTAATAAAGTATAAAAGATTGTAGATTACTTTTGTTAACTAAAATCTAAGGAATAACATGTTATAGGCTTATTAGTGAACTTAAAAACGTTAAGTTAACACTGAATTAATAAGCTAGAAAAAGGGTAGTGGATTACTTTTGTTAATTACAATCTGAGGGTATGAAAGATTGTAGATTACTTTCGTTAATTACAATCTAGGGAATAACATATTAATATGCTTATTAATGAACTTAAGTAGGTTAATTTAAACACTGGATTAATAAGCAAGGGAAGAGGTACTTTCATTAATTACAATCTAGGGAATAACATGTTAGTTTCCTTATTAATGATTTTAAATAGGTCAAGTTAAACATTGGATTAATAAGCAAGGGAAAAGAGGTTGTAGATTACTTTCATTAATAACAATCTAAAGGGTCACATGTTAGTGTGCTTATTAATGAACTTAAATAGGTTAAGTTAAACAATGGATTAATAAGCAAAAGAAAGGGGTAGTAGATTTCTTTCGTTAATTACAATCTAGGGTATAACATATGATTTGATTATTAATGAACTTAAACGGGTTAAGTTAAAACACTGGATTAATAAGCTTGTGGAAAACCTAGTTAGCTTGGGGACCAAGTCTCCGAGAGGCTTGTGTCATATGCATTTTTGTGTGGGATCCGTACCAGTCACTATTCTTTGGTTATTAACAGGGACTCGCACTAAGTTGGGGTCAAGGCACGCTTATACCGAACTGGGAAGTAAGTGGTCCAAATGTGAGGTGGGTACGAGAGTGTTTCGGTGGACTCATTAGTGTGCATGTGTCTGAAAGTGGAAGATAAGATATTGTAACACATGTGATTAAGGTTGTGTCTCTCTTAGTCGATGGGTTCGGGATTGATGACCCTGAATGCAGTGGCTGGCACAAATTATTCACATCCTTTTTAAAAAGCCGATCACTGGGTAGAAATTTGGGAAGGCCTAACCTTTACGATATTATTGGCTGTGCAGAAATTTGGGATATGAATGAGAAGCTTATCTTATCTTATTTTCCGTGTTCCCTACTTTACTATATTTTCATATTTAGTATTATTAATCTGTCTTGATACTTCATTATCTCATTGCTTATGCTAAAATCACTGGAACTCGCCAGACTTTATGTCAGACCTATTTCGTTTTCCCCTCTCTCTCTCTCTCCCCCCCCTTTCCCCTCTGGTTCTCAAGGTTGTGGATTACAACAGTGACCGTGATTCTTTGATTCAGCTTGGACTTGGACTATTTTTTACTCGATGTATTGTTTCAATTTCTGTTTTATGATCATTGTTATGGCTTATGAGGGATATGACTTCTATGGTTTGTGCTTGTCGTCTGATTTACCACGAGACAGATGTTTTATGACTTTACGGTATTTGAAACTGTAATGTTGTATTTGGTTTGATAATAAAAGTTTGAAAATTTCCCGATGCATTTTATATTATGTCTTGTACATTTTAGCCCATGTGTTATTACTTTATACCAACTGCGCTTCGCAAAACTTACTGCATCCTCATATGGGTGACATTAAGAGATGTGGGGTGTCACATTTGGTATCAGAGCCTAAGCTTACAAGATCGAAGAAAAAGTATTTTCAAAGCAAAAGATTTTCATGTGAAACCTATTTTCGAAAAATAAATTCCCTAAGTCAATTATAATATTACTTCGATCTTTTATGAATCCTTGTTTCTTCTCTTATCGGCATGTCTGGGGCTCCTAATTTCCCCGAGGGCATTCTCATTCCGACATGGTTTTGTAGATACGTAAAGGTTACGACACCTGCCGAGGTGCAAGGATACCACCCTCAGCTGCAGTTGCAATTGTTCCACCCTATCCGGTAGTGAATTTTTCTGAGCTATGTAAGGATTTTTGTGCGATGGGCAGCAAACCATTTCGAGGAACGAATAGTTACGTGGGGGCTTGGAATGGGCTTAGGGAGATGGAGAACTTGTTGGGATTGATGGAGCTAAAGGATAGGAGGAAGATTCAGTTGGCCGCTTCGCAGCTGAAGGATGAAGCATTTTATTGGTGGGAGGTGACTCAGGCAGGGCGGATGGTAGCCACATGGGATAGTTTAAAAATAGATTCGAGATGAAGTTCTTATCGCAAGATGAGGAAGGAATGCAAATGGACAAGTTCTTGAGTCTGAAATAAGGAAGTATGGAAATGAAGGAATATGTCAATAGCTTTAATTAATTGGCAATATTTAGCTTCGATTTAGTAAACACTCCTCACAAGAAGGCTTTAACATTCGCGAGAGGGTTGAGTCAACCTCTCTAAGGATTTGCAATGACGCATATCCCTATGTTAGCCTCATTTGAGAGATTAGTGGATATGGCCTTGATGCATGAGGATGGGAAAGAGGACAAGAAAGAATCTAAGACTGAAGAGGTCAAACCCAATTCTGGGAAGAAGAAGTGGTAGCCCAAGAAGGGTGTAGCAAAGAAAGAGGGAAAACTCGAAAAATCACAAATCAACACAGAGATTAAGTGTCATGGTTGTGGAAAGGCAGGACACTTTTTCATAGATTATTAGAAGAAAAAGAATGCTTGTTTCAATTGCGGACAGAAGGGACACTTTAGTAAGAAATGCCCTAAAAACAGAGTCAGGAGTCAGGGGCAGGATCATCTGGAGTACAAGTTCATGCACTGGAGGATGATAGCCATGACCGAGGTAGGAAAGTCACCGTGGAAGGTTTGATTTCTCTTTCTGACTCTCCTATTAGGACTTTGTTCGATTCTGGTGCTTCGCATTTATTCATATCTAATTCCTTTTGTTGATAGTCTACTCTTAGATATTTGTATGGTTTCTAATCTGGTAGTAGTATCAAACCCCATAGGAGGTACGACCCACCTGTCAATGATATGTAGAGGTTTGAATTTTTTTGTTCTCGGTGTTTGAGTGCGGCACATATGTGCTAGGCTTTATGAGTTACGGGATTATTCATGGAATGGATTGGCAAGCCATATATGGTGCCATTCTAGATTGTGAAATGAGAGTTGTTAGGCTTTTGACGTGCCATGGGAGAACTCTCGAGATTTCTTGTGATCCACGGGGGTCGGTTATGCTCAGTTTCCTAGATTCCCCTGATGCTTCTGTTGACGATCTTAGATCAGTTTCCATAGTCAGAGATTTTCTGGACTTGTTCGATGAGGTGTGAGGATTACTTCCCAGACGAGAGATAGATTCCCGGATATATCTAGTGGAGAATGCAAAGCCTGTTGCTTTACCGGTGCTCCACATGGCTCCTAGAGAGAGGAGGGAGCTCAGTGAGCAAGCGGGTGAGTTATTCTAGAAGGGATTCATTAGACAGAACATTTCTGAGTAGGGTGCTCTAGTCGTCTTTGCGATCAAGGCAGACGGATATCTCTCTATCTATGCATGGACTATAGGGAGTTGAATAATCTCACGAAGAAGAATAAGCACCCAATCCTGAGAATAGATGACTTGTTCGACTAGTTAATGGGCGCTTCAGTTTTCTCACAGTTGGATCTAGTCACGGGTTTTCATCAGCTGAGAGTAGAAGATTATAGTATAGACAAGACGACCTTCAGGACACTGGACGGATTCTGTGAACGAATAGTCATGCCTTTTGGGCTGACCAATGCACCCGCGTACTTTGTGGATTTGATGAGTTAGGTGTTTATGGAGTACCTGAATAAATTTGCAGTGGTTTTGTGGATGCTATTATGATTTTCTCGAGGAGCGAGCAAAAGCATGTCGTACAATTAGGAGAGGTTCTCCGCACTCTCAGATCGCATTAGTTAAAGTCTAAGTTTTCCAAGTGTCATTTCTGGCGAAAGGAAGCAAGATTCCTAGGGCATGTTGTCTCCAAAGATGGAATAGAGGTGGACCCAGCTAAAGTTTTCGTAGTTCAAGATCGGAAAGCCCCTAAGAATGCGACAAAAGTTAGGAGTTTTATGGGATTGGCAGGTTATTGAAGAAAGTTCATTAAGGACTTTACATGAATGCTTGTGGCACGGGTTTAGGTGTTGTATTGATGCAAGAAGGTAGGGTAGTCTGTTATGGAAGTAGACAATTGAGGGTTCACAAAAAGAAGTACCCTGCCCACGATTTGGAGTTGGCAGTAATAGTGTTTGCACTAAAGTGTTGGCGATACTATTTACTTGGTGAGAGGTTCGAGCTTTACATGGATCACAAGTCGCTCAAGTATTTGTTCACGCAGAAGGATCTCAATTTAAGACAACAATGTTGGATGGAGTTCCTTGCGTTCTATGATTTTGGGATAGCTTATACTCAAGGCAAAGTAATGTGGTTGCGGACGCATTAAGTAGGAAGAGGATGACCTTGAGTCCTCTATTCGTTGAGAGGCAGAGCTTGGAGTTTATCTCGTTATTTGATTTTAGGCCACCTACGGATTTTGTGCCTGGTTTGTTGGCATCAATGGAGGTGTGGTTTACTCTTATGGAGCACATTGTATCCACACAATGGGAGGATCAACATTTAGTGGATATTTTGGATAGACTCGGTAAAGAAAAGACCTATAATCACCTAGCTAGGTATTCTATGGATGTGAAGGGGTGGCTGCGTTGAGATGAAAGATTGTGTATTCTTAGGGTTGGATATTTTTTGAGATTGGTTCTTGAATAAGCTCATCACCCATGGATGCTTATCCATTCGAGCGACGACAATATGTATCGAGATATGAAAAGAGTTTTACATTGTATCGAGATATGGAAGAGTTCGTGGCCCAATGTTTGGCTTGCCAGCAAGTAAAAGCCAAACAGAGGAAACTCGACGGATTGCTTCAGCCGTTAGATATTCCAAAGTGGAATGGAGAGCGTCTATATGGACTTTATTGATGGTTTTCCCAGATTGAGGAAGGGAAATACTAGTATTTTGGTTATAGTTAAGAGATTAACTAAGAGCTCTCACTTTATCCCAGTCAAGAGCAAGAGGACGGCAACTTGGTTAGCATTGGTATACCTTAGAGAGATAGTCTGAATTCATAGGGTACCCTTCAGTATCGTTAGTGACCGTGAACCTATCTTTACGAGTGAGTTTTGTAGGAGCTTGTAGGAGGCACTAGGGACACAATTACAAATTAGCACCGGCTAACACTCCCATACAGATGGACAGACTGAGAGAGTTAATAGAGTTCTCGAGGATTTATAGAGACTATGTATCCTATACTTTGGAGGGACTTATGAGGAGCATCTCCCGCTGGTAGAGTTTGCCTAAAATAATAGTTATTAGACGAGTATTGGTATGGCTACCTTTGAGGCACTTTACGGACGATCCTGCAGATCACTTACATGTTGGTGGGAGTCTACGAACAGACTTCTACTTGGGACTGAAATGATAAGAGAAACCTATGAGAAGATAGACCTTATTCGCAGATGAATGAAAGCTGCTCAAGAGAGGCAAAAGTCATATGCCGATCGAAGGAGGACTGACTTAGAGTTCATGGTAGGAGATATGGTCTTTATCAAGGTGTCACTGTTGAGGAACATTGTTCGCTTTGGCTTGGTAAGGAAGTTGGCATCAAGGTTTGTAGCGCTGTTTCCCGTAGTTCAGAGGATAGGGCAGATGGCATACATAGTTAGACTACTAGAGAGACTGGAGGGAGTTCACGACGTGTTCCGTGTTTCCCACTTAAGGTAGTGTCTACATTATTCCACAGAGGTAGTAAAGCCGAGTACACTTGAGAATTTTGAAATTGAAATGGAGGCATTAGTCAGAAAAGTTCCTACTCGTATACTTGGAGCGAAAGTTAAAAAGCTACGCAACAAGGAGATCAGATTAGTAAAAGTGCAATGTGGAGAAGAGCATGACAATGCGACATGGGAACCCGAAGACAAGATTCACGCTTCTCACCTTTTTCTTTTTGAGAGTACGTTCTCAATTCCTGTTTAAGCCCTTTATTTTGAATCTGTTTTTCCTATCATTTGAATTTCATTTTTTTTGGTAGAATCCTATGAATGATTGTAATGGTTGGAAACATGCATTTGAGACATGTTATGTTTGATGTTTTCCAGTGAATGCAAGTGTTTGCTAGTGGATGCATATACATACACTACGCACTAGATTAGGGATCGGCTTAACTAGAGCACTTACATGTTGCATATGGATGTGCACATTCTAATTTTTAAATGGATGGAAATGGTTGAATCATCAATTGAATGTTGCATTTTGGTGAATGGTTAGAACTTAAATGTATCATTAGGATTCTTTCGCATACATATTGGATACATAACACAATCATAAATTGCATTAAGGAGGACAACTGAATAAATAGACTGTTTGATTTTTGCATTAGTTTATGGACATATACAAAAAACATGCTTTTTCTTCCTATCAAAGGGTCGAGCATGAGAAGTTGTTTTCATTGCTTACTATCGCCACATACTTTTGCTGGTCTTTTTCGTTAATTTTCCTGGTCATTGCTGCATTTGGAAAGGCAAAATCATGAAATAGATATGTGTTGTATCAATATAGTAGATCTGTAACTAATATAATTGAATCAAGCACTTTGTTCATTTCCCCAAGAGTATATATGACTTTGTACAGTTATTTAAATTTGTTCTACAAAGTTATCTAGGCATACAAGCATGTTTGTTATGTTATATGTCAAGTATATCAAAATAGAGATTAATCACTTATAAACTCGTCTTACGAGTTTATAAATCAGATTTTCACTACTTAGAAATTCTATATTAGCTAATTTTAGCAATTAAATATATAAAAATTAATTTACAATGAGAATGTTGGATAACACAATATTGAAATACAAAAAGATTATAGAATGTTGTATATAAAACCAAAAACAGAACGAAATTTCGTCTAAGGCTCATCGTAGTAATTTCCTTAAGATTTTTCATTCAAAATTATCCCAAGATATAACAGACGCAATCTGCATAAGGTTGTAATGAGTATGCCACTCTGTGATTTATATATAGTAGTAGTGGTTGAAGAGAAGATTCAAATTTTCGGAATGGAATGAATGTGATTAGTATTCATCCATTTTTATAGTTGGTCTGCATCTCTTCTAAACGATCGCGTCCGCACTCATTCTTACAATCACATGCATACTCGTTTGTCATTGCTAACTACGCCCGCTTCTGCATTAACGAATCGCACCTGCTCGTCACTGTTGTTCGCCGAAAATTGCGGCTTCTTCTGGAAGCCGCATCCGCTCGTACGGGTTGCGGTGCCATCGCCCGTACCCACTCGATGAAAAACCGAGTCTTGTGGTTCCTAGCAGGTCGCCCCCGTTCGTTGTTGAAAAAACTGCGCCTGTATCCAAGCCCAACTCAGTTTCAACCCAGAAGCCTGAAATTGTTAAAAATGATCGTTTAAAAATACGGTTATATTACACCCGTACCTGGTTTGAATGTCGACGGCGGCGACACACACATGTGTTGTTGAAGCATGACTTCCCTCCTCACAACAAAGCACGCGTTTGAGTACGACAAGGCCCCAGCGTTTTCTTGAGGAAGTGACATATATAGTTGCCTTAGTTATTCATTTTGTCGATGTGGGAACAGTGATATTTTATTCAAGAATTCAACAATCCTCCGCATGAATGATAATTTACTTTTCCCCACACAAAGCGAAATATCGTACATATAGGATAATGTTTTATCGTGGATAAGTAGATATTTCACTTTGAACTTTCCTGTGTCAAAACTTGTATCTACTTGACTAATTGGTGAATTATTTCATCTTAAACTGTCAGCCTTTATTGTATATCCATATAATTAGCTTTACGAAGCATTGATTCCCTTCTCATCAAATCTTTTGCTCGATGTTCATTTTAGTCTTGGAATATTTTTTGGTTCTGTGAGTGTTTTAGAGAATTTAAGCTTGTAATATTCTCATAGAGCTGACCGAGCTCGCACTAATATAGGTGTTCGTAACCATTGAGAGTATCCTACATATACCCCACTTGTTATTTCCAAGATATGGTCATCATTAAAAACATAGTTTTAACTTTTAATACTTCTGTAAGCATGCATTTATATTATGCACCATAGTAATGGAGTAGGACTATGTCCAAACGAATGCATTACATCTTAAGTTATTCATAACTGGTTTTCCTATTGATCCTAGTCCGTGGGATCTCCACTCGCCATGATAGATTTCCGTATAAGATAACTCTTATTGGTTTAGGCCTTTAAACCCATTCCCATCGATGCACAGTCAATTTTCTTTGTTGATAAACCTTTATTAGATGGATACACTAGGTTATTATTTGTTCTCCCATAGTCTTTAGAAATAGTTCCGTTTGAGAGTACCTACCTAAAATGTGTTATGGCGTCGATGAATGTGTCCTGACTTCCCATTATACACAAAGTTTTGTGCTCTACTTAATGTTGCTCGGCCACACAGTGTATGCATATGGTCGGTACAGGTTAGGCCAAAACGAAATATCTTATAAAAAGTGACAAAGTCATTCTGCTTCTTCGCATGCTTCATCTAAAGCAATAAACTCGGAGTCAATAGTGGATCGAGCTATGCATGTTTGTTTAATAGATTTCCATGACACTATTGCTCCTGCTAAGGAAAATACATAACCACTAGTTGATTTTGATTCCTGTGAGTCAACAATCCAGTTTGCATCACTATATCCTTCTAAGACGGCAGTATATTTTCCATAATGCAAGGAAAAGTTTGTGGTATTTTTTTAAATATCCAAGCACTCTCATTAGTGCTTTCTGGTGTTCCTTCCCTGGATTGTTTGTATACCCGCTCAATCGACTTACTGCATAAGCTACATCTGTTCTTGTGCAATTCATAAGATACATTAGACATCCTATTACGCAAGAGTATTCCAGTTGCATTACATTCTCATTAGTGTTTTTATGCAGAACTTCCAATGGATTAAAAGGTGTTCATACTTCTTTTCCAAAAATTTGGAATCTTTCAATTACTTAGTCTACGTAGTGTAACCGAGATAATTCAATTTTATTAGATGGTCTTATTGTTTTGATTCCGAAAATAACATCTACTACACCTAAATCTTTCATACCAAAACTATTGATTAACATTTTCTTTATGTTCTCTATAACTTTAATGTTAGGACCAAAGATTAGCATATCGTCTACACATAGGAAAACCATCATGTATAATTGTCCAACTTGTTTATTATAAACACATTTATCACATTCATTTATATGAAAACCATTTTCCATCATGACACTATCAAATTTTTCATGCCATTATTTTGGAGCTTGTTTTAGTCCATATAATGATTTTACTGATTCACAGACTGTTTTCATTCCCTTTGAAAATAAAATTTTCGAGGTGTTGCATGTAGATCTCCTCATCACGATCTCTAGTTAAAAATGTCATCTTTACATCCATTTGATGAATTTCTAGATTATAGATGGATGGGTTTGTTATTAGCAATCTTATAGAAGTTATTCGTGTTACCGACAACTATGTATCAAAAAAATCTACACCTTCCTATTTATGATATCTTTTAGCTACTAATCTGGCTTTATACTTGCCAATAGAGCCATCTGGTTTCAATTTCTTCTTGAAAATCCATTTATAGCCAATCAATTTTATTCCTGGTGGAAGATAAACTATTTCCCAAGTTTTATTACCTAGAATTGAATCAATTTCACTTTGAATTTCTTCTTTCCAACTTGCAAGTTCAGAAGATTACATTGCTTCCTAATACTTTTGAAGTTCATATGCTTGGAAATTCTACCCATTACACTTCTTGTAGGTTCAAGTTCCTCATTTTCATGATGAGTTTCATCTTCATGTGAATTGCTTGATTCTTCTCTTGTCCTTTTAGGGGCATTATTTCTTTCATTCCTTTTGTGTGGAAACACATCTTCAAAGAATGAGGTATCTCTTGATTAAATGATTGTATTTACATTGATATCGGCTATATCAGACGTGGACACCAGAAATCTGTATGCATTACTATTTTGGGTTGGCCCTAGATAGTAACAGTCTATAGTTTTTGGTCCAAGTTTGACTTTCTTGGGAGGCGGACGTTGAATCTTTACTAAGCACCTCCACACTTTAAGGTATTTAAAGTTTGGTTTATGTCCTTTCCATATCTCATATGAAATTGTTCCTGTTTTATTGTGAGGGACCTTGTTTAAAATGCGACTAGAAATATTTAAGGCTCCCCCACAGGTTCGTCGATAAGTCAGAAGTCAATAACTTCATATCAATCATATCTTTTAATGTTCTATTCTTTCTCTTGGAAATACCATTTTGTTGTGATGAATATGGTGCTGTTGTTTGATGAATTATACCATTTTCTACACAGAATTATTCAAATGGTGATTCATATTCTCCATCTTGATCACATCTCAATATTTTCATATTTTTATATAACTGATTTTCAACCTCAGCCTTGTACTTTACAAAAGATGTAGTTGCTTCATCTTTACTATTCAAAATCTTATATAATCGTCAATAAAAGTAATAAAGTACTTTTTCTTACCTCTTATAGGAAATAATATAAAATCACATAAATCAGTATGAACCAAATATGGTGGTTCAGTACTTCTGTGATTAGTATGAAATGGTTTCTTTATCATTTTCGGTTCTATACATGTCTCACATTTGTAGTTTTTATCTCCTTGGAATTTAGGAATTAATCTCAAGTTTGCCAGCTTTTTCTTTTTTTTCAGAAATTTATGTGTCTTAATCTATCATGCCATAATAAAATTTCATGCTTAAGAAAATAAGAAACTTCAGTTTTCTTAATAACACAATCAGAATACGTAGGTTTATTGCTGACTACGGCTACATTTGCCTTAAATAGGCCATCATATAAATATCCTCTTCGTATGTACATTCCAACTTTAGACAGAACCATCTTGTCTGACTCGAAGATCGTTTTGAATATTTTCTTTGATAGAACTAGACCAGAGATAAGATTCTTGCGGATGTCTGGAATGTGGAGCACGTCATTCAACTTGACAATTTTTCCAGAAGTAAACTTCAGGATTACTGCCACTGCTCTCGATCATGGAAAATGCAGAATTACCCATGTAGAGTTTCCTTCTTGGTCGAATTTCTTGTATGTAGAGAACATTAATTTGTCAGAGCAAACATGACGAGTAGCGCCTGTGTCCACCCACCATTGGTTTGGATTCTGAATCAAATTGCATTTAGATATAACTATTGAAAAATTGGTCTTGTCCATTTCCATGTTTTCCACTATATTTGCCTCTGAGTTGCGTTCCTTCTTGTGCCTGCAATCTCTAGCGGCGTGTCTTACTTTTCCACAAACCCAGCACTGTCCATTGAACTTCTTGGTTCGTTTGTTGGCTTTGGATTTGTTTTCATGCGCTTTTCTTTTCTGACGGAGTTTTTTGTTTTTGTTGAAATGGCCTTTTTTCTTTGACTCTTCTACCACACATGCCTCTTATCTTTGTTTGGTCACTGCATGGTTATCTATCTCATTTTTAGTCTGACAATAAGATCTTCTATAGAAATCACCTTTTTCTTATGTTTAAAATAGTTGTGATAGTCTTTTCAAGATGTTGGTAATTTTCTTGTAATTGCTTCAATAAGGAACGATTCTCCAACTTTATGTCATTTTGCTTCAAGTTCATGAATTATGAGTTGGAGTTCCTACACTTGACTAGTTACAGATTTGGAGTCCACCATTTTGTAATCCATAAACTTGTCTATGATGAACTTCTTCAAATTGACATTCTGAGTTCTGTATTTATGTGCAAGTGCAATCCATAATGATTTTGTTGTTTGGTGTGGCAGATACACTTATAAAATACTCTATCCAAACAATTCAGAATGTAGTTTCGACATAGGAAGTCTGCATGCTTCCATGAGTCAATTTAGAGAAAAACAGCTGCGTCTTTTTCTTTACTTTGTTCGCCTTTAGGCTTTGGTTCATCATCCTCGATGCACTCCTGCAGCCCTAATTTACTGGGATAAAACAACATTTGATTTTGTCATGTTATGAAGTCATCACCATCTCCTTTGATCGGATTAGGCCTGTTGTGGGTAGTAGCTTTTATTGATAATTCAACCGTTGCCATCTCAGTTTTAGAAAGAAAACAAAAAAAGATGGTATACGTCTAGTGTACCAAAATAGAGACAAATCACTTATAAACTTATTTAACAAGGTTTATAAATCAGATTTCCACTACTCAAGAACTCTATATTGGCTAATTTTAGCAATGAGTGTGTTGTAGTTAATTTACAACAGGAACGTTGAATAGCACAACGGTGAAATATGGGAAGATTATAGATATAAATATACAAATAAACTAGAAATCTAACCAGAAAATGAAGGAAATTTCGTCCGAGACTCGTCGTAATAACTACCATAAGAATTTTTATTCAAAATTCTCCCCAGATACAACAGATGTAATCTGCATGAGATCGTAATGAGTATGTAACTCTGTGATTTATTTATAGTAGCAGTGGTAGAAGAGAATAGAAAATTTGGATTTTCAGAATGAAACGAATGTGATCATCCATTTTTATAGTTGGTTTACATCCTTACCGAACGATCACGTTTGTAACCTTTTGTATAGTCGCTTCCATACCCGTTCGTCACTGCTAGCCGCACCCAGTTCTACATTAACGGATCGCATTCGCTCGTCACCAATGTTCACCAAAAACCGCTTCCGCTTCTAAAAGTCGCATCCGCTCGTATGGGTTACGCCTATTGCCGTTGCCCGTACCCGCTCGCCAGCAAATAACGTCTCTTGGTACCTAACGACTCGCACCTGTTCGCCGCGCCTATATCCAAATCCAGCCCAGTTTCAACAAAGAAGCCTGAAATTATTAAAAAACGGCCTAGTAAAAATACGATTATATTAGACCCGTACCCGGCCTGGTCCAAGTCGTTCTGACAGACGGTGGAGACGGTGCTTGCGTGTGTAACGGTGAGGCATGACTTCCCTTCTTATGATAATACACACATTTCGGTGCCCCAAGGCCCCAACCTCCTCTTGAGTAAGTGACTTATATACTTGGATAAGTTATCCATTTTGGCAATGTGGGACAAGTGATATTTCATTCAAGACTTCAACATCACTATGCTATAAATGGCCTTCTACAATGATTGGCTACTGGTGAGTTAACTCTCACAACTTCTGAAATTCTTTGGGTGCTAAATTCATATAATTAGGAATTATAATCGATAATGTAGAATTGGTTGATTGAATGCTATGGTTGGCTACTGGTTGTTTATTACTTGCTTGATCGACATTTTTTTGCTTTATTAATTAAAAATAACAAATTAATGACAAATCATTTCATATGTAATTATCTGTGATGCAGGGAAGAACAGGTTGGAGGGAATCAACCGGATTCCTCAAATAATTGTTGTTATTTGTTTATCGCATTTATATATGAATTGTTTATCCCCAATGGTATTATAACCTGTTTGGATGATGATTGTTGAATGGATGTTGATCATTGAATTGAAATTCAACGATTATTGTGTTTTAATCAATAGACAGTATTGATTAAGTAATTGGCAACGAATGGCTAATATCCATTGTTTTTAGATGTCATTTCGCCGTAGGCGAATTGACAGTGATTTAAGTTATAAAATTTATTTTACAACTTAATCGAATTCGCATGTTGATTTTACACAAGTTATTAAAACAAAAATGTTATAAATATTTTTATTATCGTATTTTATAAAAGGGATTTTTAAACGATTACACTAAGCAAGGAAGATATAAATTATTCGGGGGATGATCATTTGAAATAATTGTTTTCAAGGAAAACAACTAAGCGAGTTCATATTTAATTAATTATATTTTTAACTAGTTTAATAAGAAGGGTTAAGGGGAAACCAGTTAACGGTTAATAATGTCTTCAAGTTGATTTAATCAACTGTTTAAAGTGGAAGTGTTATTGAATTTGTTATTAAATAGAATTGGTTTAATGACAATTATTTAAATTTAACAAATGTCATTAGAAGTTTGTTAATCTTTAATTAACGGTATTTTAAAATGATTATTTAATTATTTATTAAAGTTAATTATTGTTAATAACTTTTTAAAAGGGTTAACTATTCTATTTTAATTAACTAAGAAGTTAACTACCTTGATTGTAGTTAATGTTGAAGTTAGCTATTATTAATCAATAATAATATAAGTGATTATCTTTTAAATGGAATTCGTTTAAAAATTAATCGAGTTGTAATAAGATTTTAAGTTGAACTTAGAAAAGAGTTTTATACATGAATTGGATAACGAATCCAAATATGATAAACAAGTTTATGAAAGGAATCTCAAGATGAGGCAATGTTTAAATAAGCATTTATAGTAAAGTAATAGGACCAAAAACAGAATTCCAAATAAGGGAAATGGAATGGATTGGCATAGAGGAATTAATGAATGAATTTTTAGAACAAAAGACAATTGTATAAACTTATTTATAAAAAGATTTAAAGCAAAATGTTTACTTAATAATTGGATTTAAGTAAAGCCAATCAAAATCGGAAAGGGGTTCGTAAAGCATAAAGGTAAGTGTTTAAATGAAGTTTGAAGGGTTAATAAATGGATTGGTAAATTAAGATCTAAGTTGGGTTATTTTAAGATGCTAAAATAGATTGGCATAATAGGATTTGAAATTTAATTTAAATCGTGTACACAAGGTTTGAAAGAGGCTTTTAAACCAACATGGTAATTTTAAAGATCGAATATCACTTAAGAAGTGAATTAAACAATGTTATTGAAATAAGAATTTAAAAGGAAAGGGAAGGATACATAATAGTTGATGAATTAAGAGATTAGTGAATGTTTACTTAGCAAATGAATTAAATAAAGAGATTTCAAATTGAAGGAGATGATTTATAACACCATTTTAGAAGAAAATGGTAAATAATACTTTTATGATGTTCCACTCAGTTTAAGTTACAAACTTTTATTTATCTTGAAATAAAAATGTTGTCAATCAAGGACTAAGA
Source organism: Allium sativum (assembly GCA_030737875.1). NCBI lineage: Eukaryota > Viridiplantae > Streptophyta > Magnoliopsida > Asparagales > Amaryllidaceae > Allium > Allium sativum. The sequence continues at coordinate 540,626,040 of CM060926.1, forward strand.
GGTAATTAGAATTCCCCAACTTGAACGGCTTCACTATTAATGAAAAGATGATATTAGTTTGTAAGGGTTGAAGGTAATATAAAGGAGATTTGTGAATATATATAAAGGAAATAAAGAGTTTTGGAAAGGATATCGATATTCTAAGATAAAGGGAATAACGAAAGGAGTTTGGTAATTATATTTATTTTAAACATTGATTATTATTTCAAAGAAATCGAAACAAGGGAGATTGGGCAAGATAAGTTATATAATCGATTTTTATCAATAAAATGGTTTGAAATGGAATGTTATAATATAAAGGACCGAAGTTGCCAATGTACTCAGCTATACTGTTGGGTTTGATAGTTAAATAACCGACTATCAAATCAATATTCCTTATGACCTTTTGATGAGTTATTTCGAAGAGACCGGGATGGGCACTAGATCCAAAACCACTTCGAATCAACTGTGCGCTCGCGAATAACTTGCAAGCTTATAAAGATGGAGCATTGAAGACGGTTGATCTTCATGATCGGAGGAACCACTTGTTAAATTTCTCTGGTCTGGTCTGCCAGAGTTACGATGACTTGTGATTCTATCGTGATTGAAATCTCCGGATTGCAAGGACTTCTCGCTACTGTCTTATAGGGTGATTCCTAGGATGTAGTAGGAGAGTGCCTTTGGTTCACCCTGTTCCTGGATGACTTGTATGGACGAATGTCTGACAGAGTATTTCCTTAAGAATCATGTACGTTGATTTTTACAAATATATCAAGTTTGGTGTTGGGGAAAATTCTCTTGCTTAGCACCCAGAGTGTATTTGTGGACGTCAATTAGTGATTTGACGGATCTGACGATGTGACATTCAAAGTGAATGGAGATGTGATAAAAGATAAACGTAACCTCAAGCCTCATCAACTGGGAAATGGTACAAAATCAGTTTGGCAGCATGGCTATGTGGATCGCACCCATCAAAAGGGTATATCATTACCTGATCTGGAGAAATCAAATGCCTTCAGTCGTCCATTTTTATTTTTACATGTATGCTATCGATTCGGTTAGTTGGCCCTCAATCGTGGTAATGATATATTTGGTACTCTCAAAAGAAATGAGGGACCGGTCATGTGTAGCCGGGTTGCAAGATATTCTTGTTGAACCCCAATGTATTCATCTCTGGAGGTACATTGTCGGGAAGGTAGTCCCATACCTTGCTAAGAAATCCATTCTCCAATAAGAGCCTGCGGTTTTGATTGTATACTATATATGTAGAGCGTGAGATGCAAGCGTTCTGCTATATTATGATTTATTTGTGGTTTGATAAACATTATTATAATATCAGAAAAGATATTGATTTCCAAAAATGTTTTAGGTTATAGTAAGGTAAAAACCGTCTGTATTTATGTGTGGGCTGGTCTTACTATTATCCTTTTCTTTCAAAAAGGATTTGACAAAGTTAAACAAGTTGTTTGTGCTGTGAATTTATCACTGAAAGTATTCCAGACTGATCCGGATGAATTTTGCTTTGCTTCAAATGTGCTCGGGTCAGACCGAGTATATTTCCAGGTAAGGTTCCGCTTGGAATTCAGGAGCTGGAAGCAGGAGGATTCACCATTAGTTATTTAGAGTTTGTTCTTCTGTGTCTGATATATGATATACTTTGATGATTGGTATGTATATACAATTTCGTTTTTGTGTAAAGAAATTTGATATATTATATTTTATTCGTTCCGTTGTGAGATTCTGATGTTCTTCTTCTTATTCTTCTATTCTAGTATTTCTTTCTTTCTTTTCTCTTCCTCTAATTTTCTTTCTACTAACAATCTAGTGTTGTTTGATACATGGGTTTTGACAGGTAATACGGGTTTTTTGTATTATTGTCGAAATTCGAGCGTCGAATATCTGCTGGGTCGTTACAAATAACAATAAGCATTTATTGTTACTATTCATGAATATCTTTAAAAAAAATATAAATAATAATAAACATATCAAGACACCCCAAATTAATTTTATCATTTCTTTTTCCAAAAACGATTATTTATATTCAGCACACACCAACTATGGGTGATCATACTTTTCCTTATTTATCCTATTTTAATGCCATTACTAAACTTTATTCATTTTATTTTGATGAATAACTCATATATTCAAATCCATCATTTATTTCAATCAAAATTCTAATAGCGCAAAGATCAATAAACAAAATAACAAACTTAGACTCGACGCATCCAAAATGTCTCAAATATCATATTATTGTCAACGTACCATGCTATAAATTAATAATCATAAGTGTTCTTCTAGAGACACTAAATTTTATAATTTAAATTCAATTAAGGAACTCATACCAATGCTTTTGCAAATAATCTTCAACCTTATACAAGCCATACACATGTTTTCTCTCCCTTTTATTTGACACATATTCTCCTTCGCTATAGCAAATTGGTTGTGAGCCTTGCATAAGCTTTCTTCCTATTTCTCTTTTGTTTTGATCCTCTTCCCATTCTTTAATTTAGCATGTAATCTTCTCATTATTTATATTAAGGAAAATTTAGAGAAGAAAATTAGATGCGCCATGGAATTTTCAAATGGGAAGAAGAAAACTAAAGAAGAATATGACCGACGTTATGTTAGATTTGGCTTGTTTATATAGGAACTAAAGATTGATTTTGTCCATTCGATTAACCCAGTGTAACACCCCGTATTTTCTGTAAACATAAGAGTTAATAATCAAGGTATAATTAATTTTTAGGAGAAGAAATAAGGGAAACGGGTTGCGCCATTGCGTTCGTCTCGGAAAAATACGCGAAATAGAGTCCGAATTTGCGTAAATCGGAGTCCGTATGAAGAAGATATGGACGAACGAAGTTAGGCAGAAAAACCGGAAACAGGCCAGAATACACTGGCGCACTTGTGAAGTGCGCCAGTACAAAAATACACTGGCGCACCTGCCAAGTGCGCCCATACAAATCCAGCACCGAATTCTGGACTGTTCTGAGGTGATGTGTCTTCTTTTGAGTGGCTGGATGATGTGTATTCGAGCTGTGCGATTCTGATGACTTCTGGACTGATCTGAAGGCTCTAAATCACCCTATCCTCCTATAAATACATCCCTAACCTAAACCTAAGTCTCTAACACAATTCTCTAGCCTCCATTGCTCTCTTCTTCTAATTAAAAATAAAAATGGTGTCGCTACTCTGCTAGAATCAAAACTAGAAGTCAATCAACATCATCCTAAATTCAAATTTGAGATAAAAGCTTCTGCAACAATTCTGTAACAACTAAAGTTCTTTCTTTAATCCAATCAAGGCAAGTACAGTTATTTTCTGCTATAAACATTAATTATAATTCTGATATGCTTTTAAATCTAAATCTGAGATTGTATATCTGTCAGATCTGTTTTTCTGTGACTGTTCCGTATCCCTTTCTGCTTCCTTTCTGTTTCTATAGCCAGGCTACCACGAGCCTGTGCCTAATCTCATAAGAGATTAACGTATGAACGCAAATTTTGGGATAAATAATGAATGATGCGAAATTTGACGAGACTGAATTGAACATATGACTTTAGATCTGAGGCATAAAATATATTGACATATGACTTGGGATTGGATGCATGAATTTGACTGTAAACATATAATTTATATATGTTGTATGCATAGTGTACGTTGTAATCTAGATCTGTAACTAATTAGAGAAATGAACATATGTTATTTAGATCTGTAATTAATTAGAAAAATAAGCATATGTTATAAACTAGTTTTAGACCTATGCATATTCTGTGATAAAAGAAGAAGAGGAACCACTGTAAGATTACATATGATTTGAGACTTTGGACAAAATGCATATAAAAGTCAAGATCTGATTTTTAGAAGATATGATTTAAAGATTTAGATTGTTGGATATAGTTTGCATAATGATTCATGACTTAAAAAGAAGAAGATATGGAAACTTAGGTGTAAAGATTTACATTAATTAGGATATCTATTATTGTGATTACACCTAAATAGGGATTTTTGGATATATGGCATGCATTGAAATTAATGGTTATATTTGGTATAATTTATATGTGAATCTACTGTAAAATGCTAGTTTAACAAAAATTGGAACATATGTTATATGGCAAATTATGTCCATATTCTGCGCTTATGCAAACATGGAGTATATGTTGTGAATCATGACAATTATGTAGGCATATGAATTTAGGCCAATTTATGATTAGGCAAGGCATGTAAATAGAACCTTTAGAAATATTAAATTTGCTAAATCTGCTAATTTGCCAAGTTGCCTAAACTGCTAGTTTTGTTATATTGCCTAGACTGCTAATTAGATTGAAATGCCTAATCTGTTAAATTTGTCGGTTGAAATGCCTAACCTGTTATATGCCAAAATCTGCTAAGTTGCTAAATCTGTTAAACCCGTTAAGTCATATAAAATCTGTTATCTGCTAAAATCTGTTATCTGCTGTGTTGATATAATCATCCTGTTATTGATATAATCTGAATTGGCATATATATTGGGCGTGCGCATAAACGGTAAATTATTAATTAATTGGCCGCAAAAGATAAACGTGACTAACTCGAGGTTAGAATGAGTTTGCGGCGTAATTCTGCCCGGAACCGCCCGGCACATCCAGTAGCCGCAAACAATAGGTTCTAATGTGAGAAGTTAGTCATAACCTGCTTAAGACACGAGGTTAGGTCTGGCTTGTGGTAGAAGTCTGCCCGGAACCGCCCGGCCCATCCAGCGGCCACAAGCTAGCGACCTAATGTGAGAGGTCTGGGCATTAATAATTAATTAATGCAAATCTAAGATAAGAATGACGTCTAAAACGTATTGGGGGAAAATAGGGTTAAACCAACTGGATTAATAGGTGTAGTAAACCCGTCCATGAATCTGTAGGCCCAATACAAAGTTAGACAAATCTGAAAAATCTGTACATCTGATTTGTTAGTCTGAAAACTTGTTAACTTAATCTGTGAACTAGTAAATCTGAATTTTGTATGCCTGAACTTGTAAACAAGTTAATCTGAGATCTGTTAGTCTGGGGACACAAGGTTAGGAGGGGAATTACTTGTGTCATCTGTTGTTTGGGACCCATATTAGTCAGTAACCCTTTCTGGTATCAAAACTTTGACCCAACAGTAGGTAGGGTCCGGGCACGCTTACTGAACTAATTATAAGTGGTTCATTCTGATAATGGCGAGGGGTGTCGATGGTGCGTTCCAACCGGGTCATGTGCGTGCATGGATCCCGGTCTGCCTCTGAGGATGTAAGACGCCGTGACATCTATAAATAGGTCTGTGCCAATTGGTTGTCACTTTAGGGAGTGATACACCCTACTGTGGGGCCGACACAGGATATTTATGTATTAGGGAGCCGATCGCTTGGGGTAGGGTTTTAGGGTACGCTTAGTTCTGTCTGTTTCTGTTGGTACCGTCTGTTTCTGTTGGGTGGTAACACCTGTCTGTTTCTGTGTGGTACCGTCTGTTCGGGTGGTAAAGGCCCATTACTAGTGTACACCTAATTCTACATTCTGTTTCCGTAGGGATAAATCTGTTTCTGCTTCTGTCTGTTTCTGATCGGGTAGTAAAGGCCCATTATTAGCATTCTGTTTCTGTTAAAGTATTCTGTACCCGTTCCTGCTTCAATTTAGACATTAGGGTGACACCTAATTCTGCTATACTAGTATTAGTGCAGAGAAGTGTAAAACAATAGTTTATATCATTCTGTTTTTCTGTTATATCTGCTACACCTGTTACAGTTATCTCACATCCAGTTTTATGTTCATATCATATTATTATTATCTGTTCATATGCTGAAAGTCATTGGACTTGCCAGACTTTTTGTCTGACCCTTGTTGTTTCGCCTCCTTTCTTCCGTTTCCCCCCCCCCAGGTTATCCAAGGAGGGAAATACTTTAGCTTGATCCGGGTTTCTCTTTGCTTGAAGTGCTTAAAGTATGGCTTGGCTCTGTATAGCTTCCATTCCATGGGGATTATGATTTTAAACCATGCATTTTGAAGGCTTTTGTACAAGACTGATATTTTGTACTTGAATTCTGAAATTTGAAAGGATGTAACCATATTAATTCCTGTTTCCGCTATAATAAAGTTAAAAATTTTCAAGTACTGTTTTATCTGTCTTGTAAGTTTCTGTTCTGTTTACTAAAATGCTCCACCAAAGTTAAGGCATTCCCTTTGTGAGTGACCTTAACGGAGGTGGGGTGTTACACCCAGGAATATTCCCAAATTAAATAATAGCTACTCTCTTATTTACTTCGTAATGAAGTAAGAATCTTATAATGCATCTTTTGTTATTTTCACCCAATCCATAACAAAAGATTTGAATATACCATTTAAGAATATAAGAAATGAACATTTTAGAAATTTACCCTTTTTACAGAAGAATTATTTCCTAAAACTATTGGAAACAAATGTATATTAAAACGTATTAATGACTTATTTGTCAACCAGTGTTTTGATTTTACAACATGCACAATTACACCTTTCCTGTATATAAAATTAAAATATTTTCATATATACATATATAGGATAATCCAACTCCATACCGGTTAATTACAAGAATATGAAATTAACTTTCCCTCTATACTTTATGAAGACAACAAAAATAGAAATCAATCAATATTAAATAGAATATACGGACAATTAATGCATAACTGATTGCTAACCTATCCAATTATTTCCCACAAACGGAAACATTAAATACATATTTTGTATTTTATTTGCTAGTTTCTCATAATATATAAAATCAATGCATAATTAATTGCATATGTATGTGTATATAAACCCAATATTTGCGAAACATGACAATCAATATGCGATTAATTCATAATATATGGAATCATGACACAATTAACTCACAATATATAAATCAATACATTACACAATATGCAAATGCATAAATCTTAATTCCTATAGTACAATTTTACCATATCTATTTCTCATTTATGTATCCATATTCAGACGCACCCATTTACTACTTGAAACATGTAACTTTTTGATTGTTAACATAACTTCAAAATTGGAAATCAAGCATATAATTTTATTTTATTTTCCTACTTCTCATACAAATTTAATGCATAATCAATTTATATACATGCATATATATTTATACACCCACATTTATACACATAGGATTTGAATAACATGTAATGTGCAATTAATTCACAACCTATGAAATTAATGTAATATAATTTGGGAACAACATGTGCCGTATATAGATGTATACATACATGCAAATATATATATATATATATACACGTTACATATAAAATCTTTACTTATATACAACTTTTAATCTTATATATCCCTCATTTTTATATGCCTCCATACACACATACTTCTTAGTTGGAACATATATCTCTTTTCTTTTTTTTATACATAAAATTCAAAAATATGTCAATGACGAGAATCAAACTTATGACTTCATGTATCAAAATCCACTAACTTAACAACTACACCAAACACATTTCTTGTTCTTAAAATTAGAACATTGAAAACTAATGGCTTCATGTGCGCATCTTTCATTTTAAAAAAGGAAATATCTTGTAAATGATAATTTCAAATATATCAAAATTATATATCAAACTGGTCGTCTCGGAAAGACCTTCGCATGGTAATAAATACGACATCAGGTTTATCTTCTATTAATAATTAATTCTTAATTACTTAACTTTTAGAACCGTAAAAGTTGCAGGATGTTACAATCTTCTCCCTTAAAAGAATTGCACCCTCGCAATTCCCCAAATATAAACGCATTCAAAATAATAAATCTTCCATTAGGATTTTAAAAATAAAATCATCCATCATAAGTTAACTTCCCATATGTAATAACCATAGTTTCTTGCCAATCACAATACACCACACACTATAATAAAATATGTATTTTCATGTCATTCTGTGGAGCATGTGGTGTGTAAAAATAAAAATCCATCAACAAAAAATAGTTATTATAACATCCTCATACAAAGAAAAGAACACTCATAAATTAACAATCAACGTGGTTCACAAGAGTAAACCAAAAGAACAATTAACACATCATCAAACTAACAATGAACACATGTATATTCGTTAATGTGCTAACCATATAATCATCCTAATGTGATGAAATTTCTTAAAGCCTCACATTTGTAGTAATGATGTGTCCTTTCTTTCTTTCCTCATAAAGAATATCTTATGAACCGAAGTCTCAAATGCCAACTGCCCCTTTGCAAATGTCCTGCAACAAAGCCCAAATTTGGAAGTTGATACATTGGTTCCTACTTGAACCCTTGGTTCCCACTTGAACCCCTTGATTCCATCTTGAATCCCTTGGTCCCCACTTGGACCATTAAAGAAAACTTCCTCCTTGAGCTACCTTTGCATCTTGGATTTTAATCGATTGGAGTTTCTCTTCAAAAGAGTTCTTCGTCGTTGCATTGAAGTAGCGATAATCCATATATAGCAAGTTCCCTCATTTGGTAATAACGTTAAACCGTCAAAAATACCAAAGAGGGATCCACTAGATAGGAGTGCTTCATATGCTTTTTAAAAAAATTTAAGATTTTTCTTTCAAATCAAAACTTCCATCTATGTTTAAAATAAAAATCCTTTGGCAAAATTCTCAAGTTCATAAAACTTTAGTTTTTTTTTAAGTTATGGAACCTGGTAATTATTTGAAAAACATTAAATATGCATTTTGAATCACTCCAACTTTCATACGTATCCCTAAGTGGTAAACATCAAGTCTTTAATCACTAAAATTCTCCATCTTACTCTTCTCACCTTCAGGGAACATCTCCAAAACTTCTAGTCATTCCAAATACTAGTCTTCTTTAGTTAAGAAAATAACACATTCACACTATGCCTAAACTAATCATGTCCCCCTTCAATCCTTTTGTTTCTCGAGTGTAGATTCAATCAGTAGTCAACACTATCTTACTATCTAATCATACAATTAACATAAACAACAAACAAACAAATAACAAACAAGCAAACTAAACATATCAAATAAGAAAACAATAATCAGTTCAATTAAAAAGAATTAATCTAAACAATCATGATATGAACTAATAAGAAAACATCAAGTATAGAGTGTAAAGTGGAAGTGTGTGTGTCATGGTGTTAGCAAACATCAAACTAGCAATCATTCTCACATCTCTCACCCAGTGCGTAAAGCATACGATATCTACCACTTTGATCACCCAAATCCTTTACTATGACCACTTTTCCCTTGGGATCTTGATGACCCCATTGCGCTAGTCCACAGCCACTAATCCCTTGCTACGATCACCTCGTCCATGGGGGTCCGAATGGCCCCATTACACTGATCCATAGCCATGCTACGATCACTTGCCCTTGGGAGTCTTAATGATCCCATTGCACTGATCCATAGCTGTTAATCCGTCTCTCAGTGGTGAACTAAAGCTATAGATATAGATAACCCCTTTGCACACGTCCCGCAGCAAAACCCAACTTTAGAAGCTAACTCATCAGTTCCCATCTGAATCTTGAGTTATAACTTCCCATTTGGACTTCCTTTGCATCTCGGGGTCTGGTCGAATTGGAGTTGGTCTTCAGAAGAGTTCACGATCATCATTGCATGGTAGTGGTAAAAGCTCGAATCCGGTTCGGTTCAGTTTGGTATTCTTGTTCGGCTCGCCCATTTGGGTTCGGTTCAGTGCTCCACTCCAACTCCAACCTTATGCAAGTGGCCCTCCTTTTTGCCATGTTCCAGTTCGGTTTGGTTCGTTTTATCCGATCCGATCTGGATCCTTACATAATTTCTAGCAAGTTATTTTTCGCCGAACGATGGCGTTTTCAACCATTCTAACTTTTCTATGCAACCATAAAACATACCAAATAGCAGTAACAACATATAGGTTCAATCGAAAAGATCAAAACCATATTCATGTTCATAGAATGGGACTAATTAACCCTAATTACTCTTAATCCCCTAATTAGCACTAACATGTAAATCACTTACAAATGATCATTTTCTATTAACTAAGGAGATATCTTAAAATAAAGGATATATGTCCAAAACAATAATTCTAGACCATTGTTGTTCTTTTAAAACGATTTTATCTTTACTAAGCTTGGGTTTCAATTGCAACCTAATCATCATATGAATGTCATTCAGGTTATAACCAAACACATAACTTGCCCCATAAGTGTTTATCTTGCCTCACTCTTGTTTTCTTTATCCTCCACAAAAGGTTTCTCATAAATAAGCAACATTGTAAAGTGAGGTAATAATGACCAAACAAATAGTACACACACTTCAAGCATGCAATTATAAATAAAAACAATTTCTCTCATATTTAAACCAATCTTAAGGTGCAAATTATTAAAGACATAATGGTTAAACCTACCCAAGGCTCAGGTAATCGCCAAACCTAAGCTCTGATACCAAATGTGAAGACCCGTTGTTTCTAACTGTCCAAAATCAATTATAAACCAAATTAAACACACTTACAACTAATTTTAGATATTAACAGTAGAGGACCTTAAGTAAAAAAAAATTACTAGAGACAATTAATAATATGGAAGATCTCATCATGTAATAAAATAAATAATTACATAATTAAAAAATCATAATCCATTTTATTACATTAAACATCCACAAAACAAAATAACAGCAAAACAATAAGAAGTAAATTTAAATAACAACCTCTAGATCAAACATTGCAGGCTAGGCTCCTTTCTTCTTCATTCTTTTTCTTTTTTCCCTCATATCTTCCAACTTTACAAATTCTATTCAAAGAGGAAAAAGAGTTTCAACTATGTTTGGACTGCTCCTAACCCTATATACCCCGACCAATCTAAGGGTTCCAGTGGCTATTGCATAGGAAAAGACTGCCTACGTACCACTTTTTAGGGATCAAGCCCACGAAGTTCTATTTCCTGCTCTTCTCCTGCATCCAAATACTCGTTAGTACATTACAACCACTTCATTCATTCAACCATTTCATCCGTTCAACCATTAAAATCAATATAATTTAGTACAATCAATGTGAACATTGAAATTGATGCATACAACGTAATTAATACAACTACTGCACTAACGCGGTCAATTAAGAGCAGAAAATAGTGTCGTACACATCTATCACAGCATAGCAGCAGATGAACTAAACAAAAGAAAGTATATATGCAATCTTTAAATACCAACAACATCCAGTGACAATTCCAACTTATAAAATAAGATGGTAACAATATTAATATGCTTACAAATTATTATTCATCAATCAATAATTGTACGCCATCCATGCAAACATAAACCATTTTGTTTATACTCATCATTCCAAAATAGTAACACGGTCACCAACGCATAATAATCCAATCAATATTGGTTTTACAACATTCATCGTTAAATAACCATAACTAACTACACATCAATTTGTAGTAATCAATGGTAAAACATCGCATAAACATCCTCATTGTGATCCATCAACGTGAAATAAAACATAAAATTTAGAACCAATCACATTTACCACAATTGTTTTATTTCAAGTATAAGATTATCATATTATAGTTCGCTGTAAAGGAAACTTTCTTATTTCATTCAGTTTTGGAATTTCCATTATTCCTTATCTTCCAAAACTTTATATTCTATCAAAACATAACATGTCAATAAATTTACAAACCAACTATATTATTGTCTTATATAGAAAAACAATAAGACTACTTTTAACACACTAGAAAGTTATTTTATTGCATCTACTCCAAAGGAATGCAAATTTCATTCAAACTAGAAAACTATGTACAAAATCTTATTTTGTTGAATAACAATAAGCATTCGTTCTTACTATTCATGAATATCTTTAAAAAAATTATAAATAATAATAAACATATCAAGACACCCCAAATTAATTTTATCATTTCTTTTTCCAAAAATGATTATTTATAATCAACACATACCAACTATGGGTGATCACATTTTTCCTTATTTATCCTATTTTAATGCCATTCCTAAACTTTATTCATTTTATTTTGATGAATAACTCATATATTCCAATCCATGGTTTATTTCAATTAAAATTCTAATAGCGCAATGATCAATAAATAAAATAATAAACTTAGACTCGATGCATCCAAAATGTCTCAAATGTAATATTATTGTCAACATACCATGCTATAAATTAATAATCATAAGTGTTCTTCAAGAGACACTAAATTTTATAATTTAAATTCAATTAAAGAACTCATACCAATGCTTTTGCGAATAGTCTTCAACCTTATACAAGCCATACACATGTTTTCTCTCCCTTTTATTTGACACATATTCTCCTTCGCTGTAGGAAATTGGTTGTGAGCCTTCCATAAGCTTTCTTCCTAATTCTCTTTTGTTTTGATCCTCTTTCCATTCTTTAATTTAGCATGTAATCTTCTCATTATTTATATTAAGGAAAATTTGGAGAAGAAAATTAGACGTGCCATGGAATTTTCAGAAGGGAAGAAGAAAACTAAAGAAGAGAAGGATCGGGGTTATGTTAGAGTTGGCTTGTTTATATAGGAGCTAAAGATTGATTTTGTCCATTTGATTAACCTAGAAAATTCCCAACTTAAATAATAGCCGCTCTCTTATTTACTTAGTAATTAAGTTAGAATTTTATAATGCATCTTTTGTTATTTTCATCCAATCCATAACAAAAGATTTAAATATACCATTTAAGAATATAATAAATAAACATTTTAGAAATTTACCCTTTTTACAAAAGAATTATTTCCTGAAACAATAGGAAACAAATGTATATTAAAACATATTAATGACCTATTTGTCAACCAATGTTTTGATTTTACAACATGCACAACTACACCTTTCCTGTATATAAAATTAAAATATTTTCATATATACATATATAGGATAATTCAACTCCATACCGGTTAATTACAAGAATATGAAATTAACTTTCCCTCTATACTATATAAAGACAACAAAAATAGAAATCAATCAATATTAAATAGAATTTATGGACTATTAATGCACAATTGATTGCAAATCTATCCAATTATTTCTCACAAACGGAAACATTAAATACATATTTTGTATTTTATTTGCTAGTTTCTCATAACATGTAAAATCAATGCATAATTAATTGCATATGTATGTGTATATAAACCCAATATTTGCAAAACATGATAATCATTATGCGATTAATTCATAATATATGGAATCATGACACAATTAACTCACAATATATATATATATATCAATACATTACAACAATGGGCACTGTATGCAAATGCATACATCTTAATTTCCTATAGTACATTTTTACCATATCAATTTCTCATTTATGTATCCATATTCAAACGCACCCACTTACTACTTGAAACATGTAACTTTCTGAATGTTAACATATCTTCAAAAGTGGAAATCAAGCATATAATTTTAGTTCTTTTTTTTACTTTCCATACAAATTTAATGCATAATCAATTTATATGCATGCATATATATTTATACACCCACATACATACACATAGGATTTGAATAACATGTAATGTGCAATCAATTCACAACCTATGAAATTAATGTATTATAATTTGGAAACAACATGCGCCGTATATATAAAAGTGTACATACATTCAAATATGTATACACGTTACATATAAAATCTTTACTTATATGAAACTTTTAATCTTATATATATCTCATTTTTATATGCCTCCATACACACATACTTCTTACTTGGAACAAATATCTTCTTCTTCTTTTTTAACTTAAAATTCGAAAATATGTCAATGACAGGAATCGAACTCATGACATCATGTATCAAAGTCAACTAACCTAACAACTACACCAAACACATTTCTTGATCTTAAAATTAGAACATTGAAAATTAATGGTTTCATGTGCGCATCTTTCATTCTAAAAAAAGAAATATCTTATAAATGATAATTTCAAATATATCAAAATTATATATCAAACTGATCGTCTCAGAAAGACCTTCGCAATGGTAATAAATACGACATCAGGTTTATCTTCTAGTAATAATTAATTCTTAATTACTTAACTTTTAGAACCCTAAAAGTTGCGGGATGTTACATTAGGTCATGCCCAAAAAAAGCTGCCATAGGTCTTTGGCAACACTTTTACTTCATTGCAATTTTTTCTGTTGCCTTAGACTTCAAAGACAACATTTTAACTATCTAAGGTAACATAAGAAATATTGTTGCAATAGAACCCTATTTGGGTCTATAGAAACATCCATAGGTGTGTGTAGGAACATTCCAAAAATTTTGCTATAAATATTAACTTTCTGAATTTGTTACTATATTATTATGCATCTCACATAATAATATATATTGATATCATTATTTGACATATGGGTCACGAGCTCGAGAATTATCATTAATGGCAACATGCACTTCTTTTCTTTCACTTATGCCGTCAACTTTCTTTCTTTTTCCACCCATACATTTGTTTCGCTTCTTTTCTCACTCTCAAGCCTGCTTTCTCCTGCATGATATTACTCAAGTGCTAATTTTTCTCTTCAGATCTTATCCGTTTTCGAGCGCCGCCATGCCCTTACTTTCTTCAAACTAAACTTCTTCTTATGCACCCTATAGAGCACTTAACAGATTCTCTCCCTATGGTCGCGTGGTGGTCGTTGTAGGCAACTATTAGCCTAATTTGGCTAATTCTTCAACTGATGGTTTGACTTGTGTCTACTGGGGGGATTGAAGCTTACACGAAGTGCTTCTTTGCACAGCAACGCCCTCGTACACATAAAGATTCACGTCTCGGAAATCTAACCAACTAGGTTTGTTTGTGATGGTTCTTTCTAAGTTTTTGGGGTATTCAATGGGCGAAGAAGTTTCGTCTTGTAAGCTGTGTATGTCATATGTTTTGTGGTTGTTTTTGTGTTGTAAGTGAGTGGTTTTTTGGGTTCATCATTTTTGGATGTGCGGTATTTGTTTCTCCATGTTGTCTTGTGATGTTATCTTGACCCAAGTTGACATTCATGAGTCTAGAGTTGGTGTAAGAGGCATCAACACAAGTGAAACGCTCTCGCTCTCAACATTGATGTCCTTATGGCCTCACTCTCTTTATATTTCTCGCTTGCTTGGGCAAGGTATTTGGACCAAGGAAGTGACTAGATACAATGTACGAGCTTGTGCTTTAGGGTGCGGAGTTCAGTTAATTAAGGAGGCAATTCCTGCTTGGATGTTTAGATGACCGAAGCTGTTTACTACTGAGGTCACATGGAAGTCATTCTCTGTAGCTTCTAGTACAGTGTGAAGCTAGGTGATGTTAAGTGTCTTTTGACACTAGGGTTGTTATGTCCTGTACAAGGCATTGGTAGGAGTGTAGTGAAGTAGTACTTTACTGTTGTACTATATTTTCCGCCTAGCAAAATGTAATACCCTCCCTACGTGGAGAATATAGCAGTCTGGTGCTTTTACTAGCTCATGTGTTGTAATCTTGACTAGAGATAATGGACGGGCCACTATAAATGTCATAGACGGTGGATGGT
Source organism: Allium sativum (assembly GCA_030737875.1). Lineage (NCBI taxonomy): Eukaryota > Viridiplantae > Streptophyta > Magnoliopsida > Asparagales > Amaryllidaceae > Allium > Allium sativum. The sequence continues at coordinate 540,641,491 of CM060926.1, forward strand.
CCACCTTAAAAACCGAACTGTAGTAGGTTGGCTGCCGCTAACCTCCTGTTATACTTATACTTATTATTGGTTATAATCAAGGTGTTTGCAGTCACTTTAAAAACTGGTCGGCTTTACCAAAAAAAATTATATATTGATATCGAAGAATAATACTATTGCAAAGAATTTAATGATTCAAACAATAATTTATTCAATATAATATTTCAACATTTAAATAGTACAATATTTTGCATTTCTCTATAATACAAGTCACATTCACACCTCATTACATACACTAAAACACTCGATACACTATTTATCTTTGTATTTGCTCCACACTTTTGGTCCAGTTCCCTGCTTTCACTCTTTCTCTTGTTCACCTGTTGAAGCAGAGGTATCAACCATAAGTTGAAGGACTTTCGTTCACATAAATGTGAGCTGTTAGGGAATGCAGAATGGATCTTAAGGCAAAACTAACACTAGAGGGGGGTGAATAGTGTTTTCAAGGAACTTAAGAAAATCTAAAACTTATATGATCTATTATATGAATCACACACCACAGAGATGATCACAGACACAGAACCAAACATAAACACAGAAATAAACAAAAATAAATTCATAAAAGGAAAGAACACACTGGATTTTATACTGGTTCGAATTGCTCGCACGTCCAGTCCCACACAACGCTGGATTGCGCAGAGTTTTATTACTAGATCAAAATCTCAGTACAGTCCCCTTGATTTTATGGCTACAAGGTTAACACTGTTTTCACCACCCTTGATTTCCTGGCTACAAGGTTAACACCATTTCCTTTCCTTGATTTCACGGCTACAAGGAACACACCGTTTCCAAAACTATCCCAGAACTATCTCAAATGATTACGATAGCCCTATAATTCTTCAATAGCACTTCGATTCAGAGAGTAGTGAGAAGAGAAGAAGTTCTATGTATTTAGAACAGAAATCAGGAGTGTATAAATGTAGAAATCTTAAAAATATGAAATAATAATGGAGGAATGAAAATGGATGAAGATAGAGAAAAAGAATGAATAAAAAATTCGAAATCAACCCCTATTTATAAGATTTGAAAGGTTGCAACGCTTCTGGAATGCTACAAATGGTGAAAAGACATTTCCTTTCAAAACTGAAAATATAACAATTGTATGTCGACACCGCCTCATATGTATGTCGACATAAGTGTTTTGAAAATTGAATTTTGAATATTGTTCAAGTGTTTTAGTATATATATAATTCTGGAAATTCTTGAATTAAAACATAATGATATAAATAACTATTATGAAGGAGAAAATCATATGAAATCATAAATATAAGTTATAGGCACATATTTATAAAATTAGACACATATTTATAAAATTATAATGTTTAAAATTATATAAATATAAAAGTATATAAATATATGAAACTTATAAACTTTAAAACTCAACTTTAAAATGAAAAGAAAGATAGAAAAACTTAATTAAAATTAGAATTTTCAAAATAGAATTTGAAATTTGAATTTTGAAAATCAGAATTTGAATTTGAACCTGGAGTGATATTCAGAGTCTTACATATAAATTAGATTCTATTACTATATTTATCTTACGCTCTTGAACTCTTGATTTCTTGATTACTCATGAGTCTTGAATCTTCTCTAAATTGAAAATGTGAAATGCTAATTGCTGAGCCGATCAAAGCTTTTGTTGAAAAGCATAGCTTTGTGGATGATGATCAAACCATGGCTGAAATAGCATAGCTTTGTGTTAAAACATGTCCTTAGAACCTCACAACCCGTGAATGTCCAAAAACATGATGACGGATGGCTAGGATATGGGCTAGCGTTACCTTCTAGCTGAAAAGTGATGTCATGGTATGGATCCCAAGCATGTTTACTTATGTGGATGATGGATAGACGCCTCGAATGACGGTCAAATACGACTGGGCGAACGTTATGTTCAGGAAAGATTCCAATCAGTTGTTTAGTGCTGATCGACCCAGTCGCTCCAAAGGACTTATCGTTTGACTCTTAGGACATCTTACTAGAGGTGTTCCGAATGTGGCTAAGGAAGATCCTTTCCCTTGATCATTGCTGAAATCCAACTTCTAATACGAGCTTACGTTTTCATTTGTAACTTAGTATCCAACACAATGGGATGGGGCATTATGTGAGCTAAGATTGATACATTTACTTTCGAAATTGTTTTCCATACCTAGACGTTAGTAATAATATAAAATGACTTGTTTTTAAGAATATCTAGCATGTTTGGTTATTATAAGGCAAAACTTTATCCTCCCATATGTAGGTTCATTTTTCAAAAGCTTGGATTTTGAAACCTTTGAATCTTGGTTGATGTTTGTAAGATACAGTTTATGGTTTGTTATCCAGTTTTTAGTTTTTAAACTGGTTAATCAAAGCCTGACCCGAGTGTTTGACGCTCGAGTCAGATCCGAGTGTGCGTTTCAGGTTAAACAGGTTGATGAGGAGTTCCACTGAATTTTGAAAAGCTGGAGTTCTTCGTCAGATGGCAAGACATGTTATACAATCTATACTTTGATGTATATGGATTGATAATGTAAGAATGTGTTTTTAAAATGATGTAAAAGTTTCTGTTGTAAAGTTATATATATTAAATATAATATTTTGTTTCTGTTTTATTGTGATTCGCTCAGACAAAATCCTGATGAATCGAGTTTGCAACATTTGATTTTGCGGTACATGAACACCGTGGATGTGTTAAATATTGACTATCGAAGGTCGGCGATTTGGTTTATTGCAGGACCTTCCGAGGATGCTTGCCTTCTGAACCGGACTTGTATGGTTTATGATTGGTTCAGAGGGCGAGGATATGTTGGTCGTCTCACCTTCCGTGTTAAAATGTGGATTGGTCTTACGATTATCCTTTCTTTCAAAAGGATTTTTAAAGGTTAAACCAAGTGGTTGGAATTTACTCACATCAATCCAATAACTAACCCAAACTTTATTTTGTTTTGATTTACCCTAAACTCTTGGGTGCCCAAATTTGTACAGGCAGTCAAGTAGTCGGGTTTTACAGGTATACTTGGAGGAGCTTGGAGTAGGAGCTTTAGCATTAGATAGCTACTATTTATCTTCCGATGTGATGTATTGTGTTGTACTCTAATGACGGATGATGGTATATGTATATAGTTACAAATTTGTAATTAAAAAGTTATGTTATGTAATATATTTTATTCGTTTCGCTTTGAGATTGTGTTTGCTCTATTTTAACTGTAATTATGTTCTTTGTGTTCTTCTATTATAACTTTTCTTTCTTTCTATTTCTCACCCTCTAACTTCTTTCTACTAATGATCCGGTAAATCTCTGGTGCTTGGTTAGTTGACATGGTATTTGTGTTATTAACCAAAATCGGGAATTGGTTGGTTCGTTACACAATTTCTCTTTCAAGATTCCAAAAGCTTGCTCACACTTCGCATTTCATCTGAAGACCTGATTCTTCTTCGTCAATCCGGTTCATGGTGCATCTATCTTAGAGAAATCCTTGATAAATCATTGATAGTATCCAGCTAAACTAAGGAAACTCCAAACATTCGTCGCACCCTTTGGTCGATCCCAATCCTGTGTCGCTGCCACTTTAGCGAGATCCACCACTATTCCTTTTCCTGATAAGACATGACTTAAGAATCTCACTTCTTCCTTCCAGAAGTTACACTTCGAACACTTGCCTTCAGTTGATGCTTTCGCATAGTCTCCAAAATCTTCTCAAGTGTGTCTTGTGTTCTTCCTCAATCCTGAAGTAAACCAATATATCATCTATGTTGACACGCTTTTTGGTTGAAGCTGTCACATAGAAATATTTTGGTTAGTGATGCGCTCTAGTGTGAGTAAGCTCATCAGAAAACACAAAGCGATTTGGTTAAAATTGCGATGTGAACATAAAAATGGCTTGAAACCCCTTTAAATGACTGGTTTTGAGCTTGAAAACATGGATTACGGTGCTTTGCATAATAATCCTTATAGCCCTCTGAGTTAGCTTCAAGTACAAATTTCGCTTGTCCCAAATAGTCTTACGGTTTGAAAGTTACGGCCATTTTCGCGAACATGTGCAGAAATGTCTTCATGGACTTCAGCAGATTCTTAGTTTTCTTAGGCTGCATCACATGTCTATCACCCAAAGCTGCCTGTGCAACTCAATCCGGCAAAGTCAAGACTCGACTCCCGTATCTCTGGACTTTTCGCATCCCCTGGGATGCAAAATTACATAACTCGTATGCCTTAGCAGATGCGAACTGCGTAATTTACATCCCTGGAGATACGATTTCTTACCCCTAAAGGGATGTGACCACCTCGCGTCTATGCCTCACCTCCCCTTGCTTCACATTATTCCTCCAAAGTTCGCATCCTCCCATATCGCCTTGCTTTTGCATCCTCGGAAGAAACCCGCTCCCCTACTACAGTTCGCATCCCTTGGATGCAAGTTTTCACATCCCCAGGATGCAAAAATTCGCATCCCTCAGATCTGAGTTTTCGCATCTCTCGGATACAAAAATTCGCATCCTTCAGGGATGCGAATTTTTGCATTCCCCGAATGCGAATGTCCAGGCTCACATTCCTCTGCGATGCAAAATTCGCATCCCTGAGGAGGAATGCGAAATTCGCATCCCTCGGGAGGGATGCTCTAGGATGTGATTTTCTACTGTATGATCCCCAAATCTCACCTGCTCCTACCTATTCCACTACCTATAAATACTTCCAGGCTTGGCACTCAAAGGGGTTGGATTCTCTTGGTATTTTGGACCTCTTGTGGCTCTCAAGCATCATTAATGACTTCCATCTTCTTCCCATGACTTTTGGACATAGCATGGACCATTAAAACATTGCACAAACGTTTTCCATCAACTTTTGGACATTGACAAGGACATTTACACTACTTTTGGACTATTTTGGGCATTTTTTGTTCTTGAACATTAAAGCTATAATTTGGACACTATTGACCGAGTCAACACACTTTTCTTTCAACGAAGAAGATAAAGGGCATTTTAGTCAAAGTTTAGAATTAACAATAATTATGTTATTCTATTGCAATGCTTTGTACTCAAATATTGTCTGAACTTTTACCAAAATTGTAATCAAAATTTATAGGTTTAATGATTACAATAAATTGGATGTAATCGTTAGTGCCGAACTGCTATAAATAGTTGTGTTCATCCCAGCTCCTTTTCCTGACTGTATTACTTGTTCTTGCAGTCGTTTTGATGGGTAGTTCATCAAATTCCGACCAAAATTGAGTGAGATATGGCAGTTTGAAGTTGGCTATTCAAAGCAGAAAATTATATACGGGATTTTCTGATTTCCTCTTACTGATTCGGCCTACTACACCATAATACCATTCAAATTCTTATACCAAACTTTTATTCAATCATAGCCCTTGAATTTCTCTTCGATTTATCGCTGGTATCATTCAATTCCGTTAAGAAATGAAGAAGGTATGCCCTTCGGAAGATTGATTGTAAGTGGAAAAACGAGAAGAAGAGAAACTTTTATGAAGAGACATGACTGTTGGGCCTATATATAGTAGTTGAAATTTCTATTCATTCAAATTCAAATTCAAATCTTTGGCGCTAAGTTGGTTGAACTAATGAATCTTCAATATCTTTCTCATACCGTCTTCAAATTAAGCAAATTAAGCAAACGAATATACTATGTTGATCAGAAAAACGAGCCTGACACAATAGTGCAGGTCTCATTATCAAATTCTGAAAGACGTGAACGTATTGTTCATAACAATGGAAGGACAACAAAATGGAGGATTGCAAAAAGAGGCACGCCTTACAATATTTTCATAATTATCATTACATTTAGGAATATACATCTATGCACATAGTTAGGTATAGAAATTTATCTCTTTTATAATTTTAGACATTTTGGTTCATATGTCGATAACCAATTTAATTAAATCTTTTCTTATTCTAAATTTAAATTTCATTAGTCTTTGATTTGGTTTTGAAAAATTGAAAGGACATCTTTTCAATATGAAAATGTCAGTTTTGTCTATCTACCTATGTTTCATATATTCTGTTTCAAAAATATATATTGAAATTATGGTACATAGGTATGTTAATATGCTTGAAATAATTTAAAATTTTCAAACATTTGATATTGTTATAAAATATAAATTTATATATCTTTTATATGTAGTTTAAACATACATAGTTTAACTTATATATTTTTTCACATATAATTTCATAAAAAATTTGGGTTACATTATCATAAATACTATTTGTAACTTAATACAAATTTTGATTTCTTATTTTATTAAACTTTATATAACTTGTATATTTAACTTAATATTTTGGTATAAAGAAATATATATATATATATATATGATTTTTAGGTCTTAAATATGAAGTTTAATATAAGAAGTTATAACTTTATATGTTACTTTATATAACCAGATTTCGTTAAAATAATTTTGTTACAACTATAGTTTCTTTTAAAGTTCTAACTAATAAATGGTTCTTTAGCAAATTAATATGTTTGGATTTCTAAAGTTTAAATTTAAAATTGATTTGTATCAAAAAGATTAATGTATATCTCATAATAAATTGATTTTTAAGTTCTTTTTAAAATCAGTTTTTATACATATTATTACGAATATATGTTTATAGTTTATTTTATATGATACAGTTTTATATTCTCTTTAAAAAGATCTTCAATTTTTACTATATTTACCCTACTAATGTTATTTAACTCCATAATTATTCTGAATATTTATTTACCTGTTATGAATAATTTTAATTAAACACTTATCTTTAACTATTCTTTCAATTTCTTTCATTGGTATCATTAACTTAAGTCTAGATATTAATATATATTACCTTATTTGATTGAAATATACATGTTTATGCATAATAGTTAGATAGTACTTTGAATATCTTTTACTGAAGTAGATATCATCACCAAATCATTCTTCATATTATCATTACACATCTTATTTCATAACATACATCATTATTATAAATTACAATTGCATTTCAAATCAAAATCATTCACATCATAAGTTGCATTTCATTCAAATATATCATTTAATATAGTTTTACTACATTATAACCAACATACTTCACAAACTGCATTGCATATTATCTTTTAACTCCTCATAACAAGTATACTATATGGGGAATTATTGTCTTAGAAACATATAGGATTATTAATTAAACACATAACATATTTACTTTGACTTGTTTGACTTGTTTGGCTTGACTGATTTGTTTGACCTAGTTGGACTTGATATATGTGTGTGTTGATAGGCTTGAAATATATTTATACACATGTAAGTATTAAATAATATAATTATCTTTTTCGTATTTGTCTAGTATTAGATTAAGGGAGAGGTTTATAGTCTCTAGGATTAGTTGAAGTTTCAAAGTGTTTTCGAATTGACATATATTTTTGCTTTGGTTGATTTGATTCAGATTGTTTAGATTGATTGTTTGAAATTGCTTGTTTGTTCGAATTGCTTATTTGGATTGATTTGCTTATTTGGATTGATTTTCTTGTTTGAATTGATTATAAATGTTGAGTGGTTTGCTTATTTTATTATCCATCTATTTAGTTTATTAGACCAGGATAGTCATAATTTTAGGAGGAGTTATAATATTTTAAGTTTAGAATCATAGATTTAGAGGGAAATATAAGGTTATTCAATTTAGGGAGTATTATATAATCATTAGGATCGTTTATAGCATAGATTTAGGGGGAGTATAACTTATTTCAGTCTAGTATAGTCTACTACAGGTATAGTATATTATAGTCTTGTATAGGGTACTTTTTGATAATGACAAAAGGGGAGAAATTATAAAATAGGATATAGTTAAGACCATAGTTTGGGAAAGGGTGTGTTCCTTGTAGCCCTGAAATCAAGGAAAGGGAGCGGTGTTAACCTTGTAGTCGTGACATCAAGGGTGGTGGAATCAGTGTTAACCTTGTAGCCATGAAATCAAGGATGGTGGAATCGGTGTTAACCTTGTAGCCATGAAATCAAGGGTGTTATATTTGGATATTGATAATAATAAAACTCTGCGCAATCCAGCATTGTGTGGGACTGGACGTAGGAGTAATCCGAACCAGTATAAAATCCGGTGTGTTTATCTCTTTCTGCATTTTATATTTATCTGTTTCTGTGTTTGTGTTTGATTCTGTGTTTGTGACATCTCTGGTGTGTGTGATTCATATAGTAGATCGATTAAGTTTAAGATTTTCGTAAATTCCTTATAAACACTATTTACCCCCTCCTTTAGTGTTTGTTTTTCCTTAAGTTCTGCATTTTGCAATCCCTAACTGTTACATCACTTTTATTGAAAAATAATTGTCTTGAAGCTAATTTGATTGAGGCATTACTTTTTGGAGTTGTGTGTTAGTGAAACAGTTTGATGAATAGCCTAAAATAGTTTTGTGTGAATCCATTTAACCAGGTTTGTCACGTGATGTATACCACTATAGTACACTTTGTAATTACATCCACTTAATAACGATCACAAGTCATTTATAGTTCTTTTTTACGTAATCTTATTGTCGAGTTTTTTCTCTGATTTGCTTCTATCGTTGCAAAGGTTTACCAAGCTAGAGATTATCTGGGACTCTATCTCCAGCCTCGAGTAATTGAAAATCTAACAAGATTTTAGTCTGTGTTAGTTCCTTTATTTCATTCATATCCTCTTTGTATGGTTTTATACTATCAGTTTTGCAATATTCATGAGATAATGGTGAATTTTATTATTAAAAAAGTCCTGTTGTTATAAGCTTATGCAAAACAATGATATTTCAAGATGGGTACTCTTTTATGGAAAAACAAAAAAGGTTTAGGGGTATGTCTATACACACATAGGGTGTGCACATAAGGACTTCAAAGGTCGACCAAAGCGGGATACCCATGTTTCAAACTTTATTCGATTCACTTAAAGCTGGACTAGCATTTTTATCTCGATCATAAAAACCATGGGGTTATAAGGCTAAGGATAACTAGACATGTGAGTGGAAATATGGAATTTGATAGAGAAGAATTCCTAATTTTCTTAGGGATAAGTATTTATGCAAAAAGAATTTTTATGGGTAGGTGTCTGTCACCAGGAGTATTGTTAAATTATACAATGTACATCCATCCATTGGTTGATGGTATCATAGTTTATAGACGATCAAAGGTAAATAATGTAAAATAAATTGTATCTCTTGTCAATTTCAGGATTTTAAGTTTAACGTGAACATGGAGTTTTTTATCTACTACCTACAGATTAGAAGGTATACTAGTTATGTTGACCTTTTTTCCATAGCATATGAGCAAAATGGGGATGTGATTTTTCTTTCTTTTTGTCTCTTTGCTTCATGTGTAGTAAAGAATTGAGTGTTGTAATGGATGGAGCTCAGGAATCACTAAGTTTTGAGGAATTTTGATTAGAAATAATGAAAAATTGTCGGTGAAAGTCTCATTTGATGAACCGGAACCAGGTGAAACAATCGTAAAGCTAACTCAGACTAATACTTCAGTGGAAGAAAGGTAATCATTTCTTTTTGAACTAGCAGTAGCCTTAGTTACAAACATGTTTATACATGCCAATAGGTTATTGAAGCAGCTGTTATGTTTATACTAATGCTGGTTTTCCGAATGAGTTGCATTAATCTAAATATTTCAATTTTGCTCTTATACCATTTTCCCCTTAGGTTAGTGCATTTTCATTTTTTATCTTCTCAAGTTTATGATTGTATTAATTTCTTAGATTGTTGTTATTAGATCATGTAACTTATTTTTATTTGGTTTTTTATTCATTTTTATATCACTTTTCGCTTTTTTTGTTGAAATCTAAACCATGCTTATTTCACTACGCCATAAATGGCCTAATGCTACGAATTTGTAAGGTGTTGCCAGCCAAAATATCATGATAGCTATACTATTTTGGTCCTACTGCAATGTTTTATGTTTAGTGTTACCTTAGCCATAAAAATGTATTGCTTTAGATAAACAACTGTAACACGATGCAACAATTTGTACAGTGTTGCTATAGCAGACATTTTCATGTCCTACGTGGAGACCCGCACCATTAGTTAAAACAATATCTCAGCCGTCCATCCACGCCACCAATCCACATCAGTTTCAATTTCCCAGTTTTATTTTCATTCACTCATTTTTGTTCTAACCCCCAAAATTTCAAAATCTTCAACCCCTAATTTCCATTTCGTTAACCCCCAAAATTTCAAAATCTTCAGTCCCTAATTTTCATTTTGTTAACCCCCAAAATTTCAAAATCTTCAATCCCTAATTTTTATTTCGCTAACCCCCAAAATTTCAAAATCTTCAATCCTCAATCTTCGATCTAGGGGCATACATCTCCCATCGGTCCTTAGCGAAATTTGATATGGGTTTCTAATGATTCAATCATTGTTTCAAAAATAAAATAGGGGTTAAGGCATTAAAGAAATTGAGTTATTCAGCGTATTCAACTTTCAAATTCCTGCTGGATTGGTAGTTATCGCAACTTTTGGTCATTCTGCATTGTGTAAAAAAAATATTGTTGGATTTAAATAGTTAGATTTGGGACTTTAATTTCGTTTCTGGGTTTGCTTGTACTAACAATGAATATCCTGAAAATGTTATTGTAAGGATTGGTATCAGTTCGATGTTGTTGTAAGGATTTTGGGATTCAGTTTCGTTTGTTATAATGCACATTTTTGTTCACTTTTGTCTTCATGTGCTAAGTCTTCTTTGAGTATACATGTAAGGTGCATAACATCAACAAGCAGCTCCTTGGCTTCATTTCAAACTTCACCATTTTGCTTTTCAACATGTCCTATACTTTGTGTGTTCTCATCTTGGTTGACATTGTGACTTCCATGTCATGCAATATGGTTGAAATTTTTCTTTAACAATGCATCAGGTGGTTCCGGTAATACCATTTCCTTTTCAATCATGACTTTGTGCCCTATTTTATCTTCTATTGTTTGGCAACCAGTCAATTCAATCACTGTTTGCACATTTCCATGACCCATAGTCTCACCAGTAATAGTTTCAAATAACCCTTAGTCTCAGCAGCAGTAGTTTCAAATGGGCCATCCAAAATCACCCAGTTAATACTGATAAATACAATATGTTGTTTGTCCATTACCCTGTTTGTTGTTCGAGAGCTAGTGTAGTTGATTTGTCCATCTTCTTGAACTTGTGTAGTTGTTAAAAAATTAATGCACACAGACAAGTATACATGCATATATTCATATTCACATATATGTGTATATATATGTAGTTGATATGTCCATCTTCGAGTTCAATGACCACTCAATCAATTTCTACTTTAATTTCAACAACAGCGGAGGGAAGTAAGCATTGCCATCACAAAATCCCAGCGAAAATGAGGACTGTGAAGGTAGGGTCGAATGTGGGGAAGAAGTTTTTTGGTTACTTTATGTGGCCTATAAGTATAAATTAGATATTTTTGATTTCTTTGTCGATTATCGTATTTTTCAGTGATGTTTTAGTCGAGAATTTAACATATGTGCAAAATGATGATTGTGGTTATTTTATGTGATATGACGAAGCGTATGAAATCGATAGCAATGTTAAATTGATGAAAAAAGAAAATACTATATCGCAATTGCCCATGGAAAGGAAGAGACTTGAAGACAAGCTACTGAAGCAAAAGCAAAAGAGGGAAAAAGCTTGTGGCTGATATGAAAGTAGAGATGGCCTTAATGCACGTTAAATGTGGAAAGCACGAGAAAGGTGAAAAATTCTTTGCAAGAGCTTTAGCTATGTCCTGGATCATGATTGGGATTATTTTTTGTAAACTTATGGTAATGTAGTGCAGTGAAGACTATCTAAGTGAAATAGCAAATCTTTATTATTTTTTATGTTTCGTCTTTTTAGAGTTGTTCATAATGAATTGTGATGTGTACTGTTGTATGTTTTGGAATGAATCTACGAATTGTGTTTTATGCAAGTTGTGTATGTGATATTGTATGTCGTATTATGCTAGTAGCTATCATACTATTATATGTGGTATTATGCAAGTTGCTCACCCAAACAAATCCAGAAAGTTAATATCTGTAGCAACATTTTTGGATGTTGCTACAGACACCTAAGGATGTTGCCAGAGATCTAAATAAGGTTCTACTATAACAATATTTTTTGTGATACCGTAGATAATCAAAATGTTGCCTTTGAGGTCTGTAGCAACGATGAAAATTGCATCACCCTAAAATGTTGCCAAAGACCCATGCCAGAATTTTTTGGGTCTATGTCAACATTTTTTTTGCGTTGCATTAGGCCGTTTATGGCATAGTGTTTAGTTGTTAGTCTAGACAATTTACAACTTATCCCGCAGAGATGAATGATGTTTGCATCAATATTTCCTGTATTAAATGCGCTGTTTCTTATCAACATGAAATCCTTACTCTCATAAAATATCATTTGTTATGATTAATTTGTTTAGAGCAAGCATCAATAATATTTTTTTACAATGATGACAGTAATAATCCTCCCTTTAATCCTTCATATAAAATGGATGAGATTTTAGAACAAGTTATGTCTTAAAATAAAAGTCTATAAGTTATACAATTATATAAAAATTAAGAATTACCTGATTTTACTCTGCTGTACGTGAGCGTTCAGTGCAAATATGTAACTAAAGAACATATGCATCGAGTTGCATATTTCTTTGGATACTGACCCTTGCCCTGACATACTATAGATATATTGTTTAAAACCATCAGGAAAATCAAAATATCGTGCATCATTGACTGATTATATTTGTCCCGATCAAAAACAATATTTGATTGAGTATCCCAAAGTAAAGTTACATCTGCTTATAATAAATTCAACTTGATGAGAAACATTTATTTGTACCAAATAATTAATACACTCAAGAGAAAACCATAGATAAATTTTATTTAGGATAGTATTCATCTTTTCTATTTACAAAATGAACTAATTTGATGCAAGTTAAAGGTGCCTTTGGAAAGAGTAATCTTATCCTTTGGCTGTTACTCTTCCATCTATTTGTATGATGATTGCAACTAATTACAAATATTTCAACATGCCAACAGGCAATTTGTAACTCGATTTTTTTTATTTAATTTTCATCATCAGTTTCTATTAATACACTCCTTTTATTTATTAGCACTCCTTTAAATAAGCACACCTTTAAATAGTACATGTGAAATAAGAAGTAAACAACTAAAATAACTATTGAAATCAAGTATAATAGCCCGAATATTTAGTTTGACATAAGTATTGAAATAAAAAATAGGAACTGAATATTTAGTTTGACAAAATTAATACGTTGCAAACTTCAGCAATGGATTTTATTGTGTAAAGATATCAAAACTTGAATATGCAAGATATCTTTTATTTGCAGCCATTTCTCGGAAAAAGTAAAATTATATATGCAGTTTTGAATATATAATTTTGTAAAGTAAAAATAAAGCATTTGAAAACTAATTTAATTTTGTAAAGTAAAAATAAAGCATTTGAAAACTAATTTAAATAAATTGAATATTTCTGTTAAAGAGAATGTTGGAAAATTGCAGGTACTCCCTATAGATGGGTAATGGTGATGTAGTTAGTGACGATTTTGCGTCCTTAAGAATTTCTACTTTATGTTTAATCTATACTATATTATTAAAGATGAGTTATTTTTCGACCGCTCTCAAGCCTCCTCCAATTTTTTATAGGGCTTCTTGTGAGCTTGACACATGTAACGTGTACTCAATCGTCTCTTTTCCAAAATCGCATTTTCCCATTCCTTCCTTTTCGCCCCCTTATCTTACCCTTTTGCTCCACTCCCCGTTGCCTATTGAAAAAAGGAAAATAATAAACTTGATTTGTATTCTTGCATTTTATTGAGAGAGGTTTTAATGAGATGTTTTAATATTGCTATTAATTAGGAAAAGATAATTTTCCATTTATTCTTAAAATATTTCAAATCTAGAATAATTTATTGTATGTTATAAATTAGAGATCTCTTCTCATTTGTATGAATGAAGAAAAAAGAAAAGAAAAAGAAGCAATTAAAGTTTTCCTCTTTTACAAATATTCCTTTTTCTCATAATCTATTCCTCTTCCTCTAAAATTCTAACAAAGTGGTATCAGAGCAGGGTTAGTGAAGGTGTGATAAAATGTCAAACAATGGATTGTTTTCCTTCCAATATCCTCGTCTCACAAAAGAAAATTATGAAAAATGGTGTATTCGAATGAAAGCTTTACTTGGAGGACAAAAAGTATGGGAGATCGTAGACAAAGGCTATGACAAGCCAGAAAATGTAAATGCATTATCTCGAGCGGAGAAGAAAGCCTTAGCAAAGACGAAGGAAAAAGATCAACTTGCACTTAGCCTCATCCATCAATGTTTGGATGATTCAATGATAGATAAAATATCTGATGCAACCACTTCAAATGAAGCCTAGGAAATTTTGAAAAAAATCTTTCCAAGGAGTTGATAAAGTAAAGAAAGTTAAGCTTCAATCACTAAGGAGTGATTTTGAAGCAATGAAGATGAGTGAATCCGAATCGATTTCGGATTACTTTACAAGGGTGAAGGCTAATGTGAATCAATCAAGAGGCTTTGGAGAAAAAATTGCAGATGTTTGAGTTGTGGAGAAGATTCTTCGTTCTTTGACACCGAAGTTCGATTATATTGTGTGTGTCATTGAAGAAACGAAGGACCTCGAAGAAATGACAGTAGAAGAATTGGAAGGTTCTTTGCGTGCTCATGAAGAGAAAATTAAGAGAAGACAAGAAGAACGATAGGAGCAAATTCTTAAAACTAAAGCAACTTTAAAAAATGAAGAAGGAGAAAAGAAGTACTTTAGAGGAAGAGGACGCGGATATGGACGAGGAAGAGGACGCGGAAGGCAAGGACGTGAACAAGAAATAAGAAATGGTGAAAGTTCAAATAATGACGAGAGAAATCCTTCATATTTTAGAGGTCGTGGAAGAAGTCGAGGACGAGGTCATGGAAATTAACAAAGATCAAATGAAAGAAGGTATGACAAGTCCCAAATTGAATGTTATAAATGTCATAGATTTGGTCATTATTCATGGGAATGTCAAACTGCTAGTACTGAAGAAAGAGCCAATCTTGTTAATGATAACCAAGAAGTTGAAGAATCCACCTTATTGCTAACTAAGAAAAAGGAAGAAAATGAAGTTGAAAGCTCGTGGTATTTGGATAATGGTGCTAGCAATCATATCTGCGGATACAAAGAAAAATTTGTGGAGATCAATGACAAGGTGAAAGGTAATGTTTCCTTTGGAGATTCTTCGAAAATTCACATTGAAGGCAAAGGTATAATTCTCATCTCTTCAAAGAATGGTGACCATAAATTGATCTTTGATGTTTATTATGTTCCTAAACTAAGAAGCAATATTCTTAGTCTCGGACAATTTGTTGAGAATGGTTATGAAGTTTTGATGAAAGATAATTATCTTTGGCTTAAAGATATAAACAATATTTTGATTGCAAAGGTGGGCATGTCATGGAACCGGATGTTCAAATTGAATGTCCAAACTGTTGAAGCAAGATGCTTGAAGGATAGTGTGCAGGATGTGGCATGGTGTTGGCACATGAGATTTGGACACTTGAACTTTGGATCATTGAAAGCAATGGGAGAAAAGATGATGGTAAAGGGGATGCCAACAATTGAAAATCCAAATCATTTGTGTGAAGCATGTCTTCTTGGCAAACATGCAAGGAAAAGTTTTCCAAAGAAAGCAACATTTATAGCCTCCAAACCACTTGAATTGGTGCATACGGATATTTGCGGGCCTATCAATCCACCGTCTTTTGGTAAAAGTAAATATTTTTTTACTCTTTATTGATGATTATAGCAGAAAAACATGGGTTTATTTTCTCAAATAGAAATCAGAAGCTTTCATCACATTCAAAAATTTCAAGATGCATGTTGAGAAAGAAAGTGGATACAATATCAAGGCATTGAGGTCTGATCGAGGAGGCGAGTTCATTTCAAAGCAATTCAATGATTTTTGTGCAGCGCATGGAGCTCGTCGTCCTCTCACTATTCCTAGATCACCTCAGCAAAACGGTGTGGCGGAAAGAAAAAATAGATCAATTCTTAATATGGCAAGGTGTATGTATAAAACAAAAAATATGCCAAAGGAGTTTTGAGCTGAAGCCGTTTCTTGTGCGGTGTATTTGTTAAATCTCTCTCTAACTATGAATGTCAAGGACCAAACCCCTCAAGAAGCATGGAATGGAAAAAGTCCAAGTGTCCATCATTTGCGAGTAATTGGAAGCATCGCTTATGCTCAAGTTCCACAGCAAGAGCATTCAAAGCTAGATGATCAAAGTGCTAAGTATGTTTTTGTTGGATATGATTACCATTCCAAAGGATACAGGTAGTATAGTCCTAACAATGGCAAAGTGGTGGTAAGTCATGATGTTGAATTCGATGAAGGTGCAACTTGGGATTGGGATGGACAGCAAGAGAGCACATATAATTTTCTCCTATATTTTGATGATGATCAAGAATCAGAGAATGTTGAAACTATACAAGAACCTTCTTCTCCAGCTTCAGATCTTGAAGGCTCAAATGAAAGACCGCCGAGGATGACATCCCTTGCTGATATATATGAAAGAACTGAAGAAATTACTCTTAATAATGATGAATTTTATTGTCTTTTCGCAGATAGTGAGCCAATAAATTTTCAAGAAGCTGTGCCAGACAAGAGGTGGAGAAATGCTATGGATGAAGAAATTAAATCCATTGAAAAGAATGACACATGGGAATTAACTTCTCTTCCCAAAGGTCATGAATCCATTGGCATTTAATGGATATACAAGGTGAAAAGAAATGCAAAAGGAGAGGTGGAGAAATATAAAGCAAGACTTGTGGCGAAGGGCTATAAACAAAAGCATGGAGTTGATTATGATGAAGTGTTTGCTCCAGTTGCACGCATGGAGACTATTCGCTTGTTGATTTCTCTCGCTTCTCAAAAGCAATGGAAAATTTACCAAATGGATGTCAAGACGGCTTTTTTGAATGGATATCTTAAAGAAGAGGTTTATGTTGATCAACCGTTGGGCTACGTAGCTGAAGGGAATGAAAAGAAGGTACTGAAACTCAAGAAATCGTTGTATGGATTGAAACAATCCCCACGAGTATGGAATAGCCACATCAACCAATACTTTCAAGATCACGGGTTTGTTCATTGCCTAAATGAGCATGCTTTATATTCTAAGTTTCACAATAATGGAGATGTTATGTTTGTTTGCATTTACGTTGATGATCTCATTTTCACGGGCAATAATCATGATTTATTTGATGAATTTAAAAGTTGCATGTCGACAGAATTTGAGATGGCAGATCTGGGGCAAATGACATATTATTTGGGTTTGGAAGTGAAACAAATGGAGGAAGGTATATTTATTCCTCAAACAGGTTATGCAAAGGAAGTTTTGAAAAGGTTTAAGATGATCGATTGCAATCCTGTGAACACACCCATGGAAGCTGGAATGAAATTGTCCAAGTTTGAAGATGGAGAAAAGTTAGATCCTACTCTTTACAAATGTCTTGTGGGAAGTTTGAGATATTTGACAAGTACAAGGACCGACATACTTTATGTCGTTGGAGTGATAAGTCATTTCATGGAGACTCCTACTTATGTCCATATGACTGCTGCTAAGCGAGTTCTTCGTTACATTAAAGGAACGCTTGATTTTGGAATATTTTATTCCTCATCCAATGATCTTTTGTTGCACGGATTTTGCGGTAATGATTTTGCTGGAGACATAGATGATAGAAAGAGTACAAAGAGGTATGTATTCTTCCTGGGTAATTGTGTTATTTCTTGGTTATCAGAGAAGCAATCTATTGTCGCGTTGTCAACCTGTGAATCTGAACATGTTGCTGCAAGTTCAAGTACATGTCATGCTTTATGGTTAGGAAAGCTGTTAAAAGAACTTCATTTCCCACAAAAAGGAGCTACTGAAATATGCATTGATAATAAATCAGCACAAGCACTTGCAAAGAACCCGATATTTCATGATCGAAGCAAACATATCGATACGAGATATTATTTTATTTAGGAATGCATTGCAAACAACAAAGTAGAGCTGAAATATGTGAAAACTCAAGATCAAGTTGCTGATATTTTTACCAAGCCATTGAAGATTGAAGATTTTCAAAGAATGAGAGCTTTGCTTAGAATCACAAATCAAGTTTAAAGGGGGGGTGTTGAAAAAAGGAAATAATAAACTTGATTTGTATTCTTGTATTTTATTGAGAGAGGTTTTAATGAGAGGTTTTAATGTTGCTATTAATTAGGAAAAGATAATTTTCCATTTATTCCTAGAATATTGCAAATCTAGAATAATCTATTATATCTTATAAATAAGAGATATCTCCTCATTTGTATGAATGAAAAAAAAAAGAGAAAGAAGCAATTAAAGTTTTCCTCTTTTACAAATATTCCTTTTTTCTCATAATCTATTCCTTTTCCTCCTCTGAAATTCTAACATTGTCTTCATTTTCCCTTCTCATATCCTACCTCCTTCACGCCCAATCATTCCCTTCCTATGCATAATCTCGATAGTGACTTTCCCTCTCCTTGCCATTTACGCCTCCTGCTCTGTAAATCCTAAGTATCCTCACTACTTCTTTTTTCCCTTTTCTTCAATTTTTCCTAGGGTTGCTCCATCTACGGGCCACATGCCATCGTGCGGTTTCCTTCCCATGAATCTTGTCTAAGTTTTGAATCATGTCTAAAATCTTCTTTGGCTTTCGCTACTGTCTTTGTTTCTTCGTTATTTTTTATTTCCTTTTTTACAGTAGTGGCTTTCTCTAAACTATGGTGATTAAATTTGCCATTTGTTTTTTGTCCAATTTCAGAATGAGGTTGATTTCTTCTGCCTTCTGCTAGGTAAGCTTTGTGATTAACTGTTTCTACAGAATTGAGATTGAAAGGTGAATTTATTTGTTAACCTAAAGCTACTAGATGTTTTCCGAATAATGGTGTCGGTTAGTGTTTGTTTATTCTAACATCAACTTGCAATCAGAAATCTATTACTAGATGGATTTGTGTTATTGCTAGCTAGATTTTACACATGTAACTTATTTAATATAATAACTACGAGTGTGACATCAAGAATATGCAACTTTATGTTCTTTAACAGGCCATATGATGTGTATATTTTCAAAGACAAAAGCATATTTGAAATATGTAATTTTATACAGTGGCGGACCTAGCAGCATGGTATAACATGATAATTCGTTTTGCTATGCTCTTTGTTATATTAATCTTCAAGATATTTATATTTACATTGTTGTAGTAGTTTATTTATATATATATATATATAAGTTGGGGATGGATTCTTTTATGTTTGGTAAATTTTTAATTACCATGTTGTAAAATTGAAAACCTAAAGTAACCTTTTTATATTCAGCATTCATAATTAAGAATTAGCATTTAGCTAACAAAATATTAAACAAACACAGCCTAGATCATGAATACAACATACATTCATTATTAGAAACTGGATTTTTTTTCTTATGATTAAATAAGGAGCTTTAAATAACATATTGTTTTAGCATTCTGAGGAAAATGAAAATCCTTTATCTTTTGCCTTTTTTGATACTTTTGAGTAATCTAAATACTGCATATGATTGAAGAGATCTTCATTTAATTGTTAGGAAGCACTAATTAAGAAGTTAGTAAGAATGAAAGTACCCAAACATATACGTAACTAAGATGGATTTCCTGTATTTCAATCGTTGATGAAATTGTTTCAAAAAGTCCATATCGTTGAACAAATGGTACAAAACTTTTTGAATATATGGAAAAATAAAAATAAGAGAGGACATTTTCTTGAATAACATCCTATATTCTAATCAATGAGTAAGCATTATGGAGCATTCAGATAATTTTAGCTATTTTTTTAAATTTATACACACATATCAATCCCATGTGTAGAAGAGTTACCTCTATTTTGTTTTAAACTTCTTTCATATGTAATTTTGTTTTGCTATGTTTGGGATATATAACATTTAAGATATTTTCCTGTTGCTTTTTACTCATTCGGATGGTAGAGGTATGTTTTGTTGTTGAGGATTTTCAACATCTTTTTTGTTTTTTCTTCGTTGATTAATTATGATCCTCTAAACAATGAAAGTGAGCAAGGAAGGATTAAATGGGGTCCATGAGGGTAGATTGTAACGACCCGCGTTCTTCGCATCACGGGATCGTAGAATATTTATTTCATTCTCATGCGAAGTCGTATTGCCATGTCACTTTGGGAGACAACTATTGGTGTCATTTCCCATGTTCCTGATTTTTTCCAATTTTTAAATGACTGTTTTGCCCCTAGCTGATCTTGTTTTGGCCATAACTTTTGATTGGTAAGGAGTATTGACCTAAAACCACTCCCATTAGATCCGGATGATGGTTTACCTTTCCGTAGAGTGGTCACATTAGCCAAACGGATTCAACATTTGGGAGATATGGCTGAAACAAATTTTGGAAGGCGAAAAACAACATAACCGGGCCTAATTAGGGTGATTAGTGAGTGGGCCCATAACCCATTTCGGGATTAGGGTTATGGGAAGGCTGATAGGGTTAGGAAATTCAGTTTTTATCATTTTCCAGCTACCACTTTTTGCTCCTTCAATTCTAGCCATGGCCTCCACCTCCTAATTTCATTCCTAATCGTTTTCTAATCGAAGATTAAGCCAAGCTACGTCAAATCAAGGGGAAACAACACCAAATTAGAGTTGAAGCTGCTGTGTTGCATTAGAATTCAAGACAAAACAGAGAATATTTCAGATCTATAGTTTGATTGTGGCTAAGGTGAGTGATTTGCATTATTTTTCACTAATTACAGCTAATTAGGAGTGATTAGTGATAATTAGCGAAATTATAACTCGGAAAAATCTGGAAAAATTTGTAAAGTTCTAAAATATTATTGTAGGGCTCTGATAGAAATTTAGGTTAATTTGGATAAGTTTTGCTAATTGTATGCTTAAACATGATTAAGGGGAATTAAGGGAAAAACATGGGTTTTGGGGTATGTTTGATCCATTTTAACATATCATATTTTTATTTTGGTGTTTATGGTTGATTCTCTATGTTGCTATGATTGTATAGTATGCTTTGTAATTGATTAGAAAAGCTAGAATGGTCGAAAACGCCGTCGTATGGTGTAAAATAGTCATTGGAAAAGTTGCAGGGAATGTGCAGGGTTTCAGATCAGATCAGATATAGGGCTCGGATAAGGGAACTGAGCAAGGGAATTCAATTCGGATCGGAACTTAGCCTAAGAGACTTGGCAAGAAGGAAGGCCATTCTCTTAGAGTTGGATTTGGGTCGGAAATCAGATCAGGTCTGGATGGAACATGGGATCAGATCGGAATGAGTAAGCTGGAGTAAGAGGGACGAACGGAACCAAGGGCAAAGAACCGAACCGAACCGGACTAAGACTAGGAGTGTCGAACTGAACTGATGTGACATGAAGGACCTCATACATCTAACCGGACCAGATTGATGGCTAGGAACTGGAGCAAGCCGAACCGAACCAGGGAAGGACAACCGAACCGAACCAGATTGGAGCTGCGATTACGCGACGACTCTTCTGAAGACCAACTTCAATTCGACCAAAACTCGAGATGCAAAGGTAGTCCAAATGGGAAGTAGAACTCAGGATCCAGTTGGGAAACAATGAGTTAACTTCATATGTTGGGCTCTGCTGCGGGACATGTGCAAAGGGGTTATCGATGTCCATAACTTTGATTCACCAGCAAGACAGATGTTAGGCTACAGATCAGTGAAGTTGGGTAGTTATTACTACATGGGGCAAAGCGATCGTAGCATGGCTATGAGCCAGTGCAGTGGAGTTGTTATGACTTCATGAGGTAGAGTGGACATAGCAAGGACTAGTGGCTATGGATCAGTGCAGTGGTGTCATCATGACCCCATAGGGCAGAGTGATCATAACAAGGATTTGGGTGATCAAGGCGGTGGATATCGTATGCTTTACGCACTGAGACAGAGATGTGAGGATGGTTGCTATGCTTGATTGTTTGACATCATTATGACATGCACACCCCCTTCCCCGTTATCTTGACATTTTATGTTAGTGTTACCTTAGAGTATTGTACATCTTGTTGTGCTAACTCTTTGGTTGTAGGTCCAGGTTCAGTTATGGTTTAGTATACCTGTTATTGTTCTGTTTTGCTGCTTATCGCTCATACCAGACTTTTGTCTGACCAAGAGTTTTTTTGTCTCTCCTTATTACTCTGGGTGCTCTTAAACGGGCATACTAGAGACATGTTAGCTGGTTATGCACGAGTAGCTGATCCGGAGACGAACAGGAGGCTTCCACGTATGATATATATAGATATTCTCCCTGTGTTGCTACTGGTCACTACTTTGGGCATTAGTAGTGTACCTTTCTTATTTTTCTTTAGAGACAGTTTGAAAAGTTGTAATAATGATGATATGGAACATAAGCTGTATTTTGAATTTTCCGCTGCAATCATGGTTTAGTTTTCAGCTTATGTACTGTCTCGCCTGTTTTATGTCAAGTATGTTATTATTATATTTTATTCCATGCGCTGTGAGACATTCTACATGTTCCTTGCTAGTTCAAATTCCCTTCTTTTCCTTTCTTTGGCGACCGTCCCGTGCTGGTTGAACATCGGCACAGCGCACTTTCATTGGAAATGTCGGCTGGTGCGGGGCGGGCCGTCACATTTGGTATCAGAGCTCTAAGTTGCGTAGTTAACCTAGGGAAGACACCAGAGTGAGATAGTACGTGTATGAGAGCACGTATTTGTGATATTTTGGTTTTCAAAAGCTATATATATATATATACACTATTAGTATATTTAAGGATGAAGTCGCACTGCACTGGCACCACTGAAGAGATGGTTAATCGCTTTCTCCTTACAGATTGAAGCCGATATACTAGGGGTACTGGTAGAGGAGCTAATAATGGGAATGCTCCTGATATGAGGACGATGTTCACTGACTTCATGATGGAGATGCTTAGAAATGTGCAAGGAGCAGTCCCCAATGCTGCAAATGGTGGTGGTGCAGCGGTGTAGGCGCCTAGTGTCGATTTCGCCAAGCTATGCAAGGATTACACTAGTCTTAGTGGAAAGCCGTTCCACAGGACGGAATCGGCTACAGAAGTTCAGGATTGACTTGATAGCTGCGAGCGTATCTTCGAAGACTTGGGTATCGAGGATGCGACGAAGAGAAAGCTAGCATCCTTTCAGCTGCAAGGACGGGCGATGAATTGGTGGAATGCTATTAAAGCAGCTACTCCTGAGGATCAAGTTACTTGGGATCAATTTAAGACTCGCTTTAGAGATAAGTTCACCCCAACTGCCCAGAAGTTAGAGTTGTTTAGGAAGTTCTTAGAGCTTAAGCAGAATGGTAGGGCAGTCTCGGAGTATATTGCTGAGTTCGATACTTATCGAAGTATGAATTTTGTCTTATCAACACTCTCGAGAAGAAGAATAAGAAGTTCATAATAGGCTTAGATCAGTACTTGGGGGAAAGGCTTATAAACCATATCGATGAGACGTTTGAATCAATTGTGGGGAAAGCTTTGAGATCGGAGAGCCAATACCCTAAGTCGAAGACTGAGGTTGCATCTGTAGAGGAGCCAAACCCGCAAGCAAGCAGTGGAGGCAAGAATGGTTCTCAGAGTAAGAGAAAGCAGAATCAGACAAAGGATGGCTAGAAGAAAAAGAATAAGAAAGATGTGGAGTGCTTTAGCAGTGGCAAGAAGGGCCATTATGCTAAAGAATGTCGAGCGAAGCCAGCGGAAAGGAAGTGCTTCATCTGCGACCAAGTGGGATATCACAAGGATAAATGTTCGCAACCCCCTAAAGAGAAGCAGATTGTGAAAGCATATGCTCTTAATGTTGTTCCTTCTTCGTCGAATGCCCCAACTGCGGCGGAGAAAGGAAAGAATGTCGTTATCCAAGGTATGCTTTCTGTTTATGTTATTCCTGTTCGAGTATTGTTTGATACTGTGGCTTCCCGTTCCTTCATTCTAGTGACCTGGTAGATAGGTTGGGATTGGAACCCGATATAGTCCATAGACCTTTAGCGGTGACGAACCCGATAGGTGGTTCGACTAGCCTTAGCATGATTTGTCGTAATGTGGTCTTATCGAGTCATGGATTCATGTTTATTTGTGATTGCTTTGTTTTGGGCTTTACTGGGTTTGGCATTATTTTGGAAGTCGGTTGGCTCCAAAGGTACGGGGTGGTGGTAAAATGTGAGGGCTTTTTGGTGATAGTTAGAGCGGATGATGGGCGGAGGGTAGTGTTTTTTGGTCTACCTAGTGATGGGGTAATGGCTAGTTTTCTAAATTTCCTAGACATCCCACATGATGAGTTGTCAGATGTGCCCGTGGCTGGCCAGCATTCGGACGTCTTTGAGGAAGTGACCAGACTTCCACCACACCGATAGATTGAGTTCCGTATTGATTTAGTGAAAGATGCCAGACCTATGTGATGCCACTTCGTCGTATGGCGCTAAGGGAGCAGCGAGAGCTCGGGGTGCAAGTAAGCGATCTTTTGAATAAGGGATTTATCAGAAGAAGTGTTTCTAAGTGGGGAGCACCAGTTGTGTTTGCTAACAAAGCAGATGGTTCCCTTCGATTGTGTGTGGACTACCGCGAGTTGAATAAAGTAATGAGGAAGAATAAGTATACTCTACCGTGGATAGATGATTTGTTTGATTAGTTGAGTGGTGCAAGAGTGTTCTCCTAGTTGGATCTCGCGACAGGTTTTCATCAGCTTAGGGTGGAAGCTGAGAGTATGGCTAAAACAACCTTTCGGACGCCGTCTGGATTCTATAAGTGATTGGTCATGCCATTCGGGTTGACCAATGCACCAACATATTTTGTGGATCTTATGAATAGAGTATTCTGAGATTAAATAAATAATTTTGTTCTTATGTTCGTAGACGATATCTTGGTTTATTCAAGGACATAGGAAGAACACATGGAACATTTAAGAGTAGTGGTGGAGGTGTTGAGAAAACACCAATTGAAAGCAAATTTTTCTAAGTGTCACTTCTGGAGGAGGGAAGTGAGATTCTTGGGCCATGTTGTTTCAGAAAATTGTATTGCCGTGGACCCTGCAAAGGTGGCTATGGTACAAGATTGGTCTATGCCCAAGAATGCGACAGACATAAGAAGTTTATTGGGATTGGCTTGATATTATCTTAAGTTTATCCAAGACTTCTCCAAAATAGCGGCACCATTGACTCAGTTGACCAAGAAGAATCAAGCTTTTGTTTGGGATGAAAAGTGCGAGAATGCGTTTAAGAGTCTAAAGGAAAAGTAGACATGTACACCAGTGTTAGTCATTCCTAAAGGGAATAAAGAGATGATGGTATACACAGATGCCTGTGGTACCAGACTAGGTGCTGTATTGATGCAAGGAGGTAGGGTTGTAGCTTATGCTAGTCGGCAACTAAAACCACATGAGAAAAGATATCCTATCCCTTATTTAGAATTGGCAGCGGTCGTGTTCGCGTTGAAGATATGGAGACATTATCTCTTAGGAGAAAGATTCAAGTTGTTTACTGATCATAAATCGTTAAAGTACCTTTTCCCTCAGAAGGATCTATATCTCTGACAGCAGAGATGGTTAGAATTCTTGGCTTCCTACGATTTCGATATCGCATATACACCAGGAAAGGGCAAAGCAGTAGCTGAAGCATTGAGTAGAAGACATGCCAATTTAGGGGCTATGTTTCTAGAATGGAAGCAACTGGAGTACATCATTGGGTATGATTTCAGACCGAAGTGCGAATTGGATCCCGAAGTATTAGCAAGCTTGACGATCAGACCTACTTTCATTGAGCGGATTGGTTCTAGTCAGAAGGACGACCCTAACTTATTAGAAATCATCTCCAAGTTAGAGATGGGTATAGATAGTGAGGAGATGAACAAGTATGGGCTTGATCGAGATGGATGGCTTAGAAAGAATGCGAGACTAGTTGTGCCCAATGTCAATAGATTGAGAGATGAAGTGCTTAGAGAATGTCATCACCCGAAACTTACCATACATCCCGGTGGTAACAAAATGTATCGAGATATGAGGCAGACCCACTTTTGGGAAGGGATGAAAAGAGACGTTGGGAAGTTTATATCCAAATGCATGAATTCCCAGCTAGTTAAAGCTGAGCAAAAGAAGCCTAGTGGTTTGTTGCAACCATTAGAAATTCCATAATGGAAATGGGAACAAGTCTCAATGGATTTCATTGATGGGTTACCAAGAACTAGATTGGGCCATGATAGTATTTGGGTGATTGTGGACCGATTAACCAAGAGTTTCAAGGTTTATACCCGTCAAGTCGAATAGAATAGCAGCTAAGTTAGCAGAACTATATATGAAGTGGGTAGTGAGATTTCATGGAATACCCAAAAGCATTGTGAGCGACCGAGATCCATTGTTTACTTATGGATTTTGGAAGAGCTTACAAGAGGCTTTAGGATCAGAATTACATCTCAGTACCGCGTACCATCCTCAAACCGACGGTCAGACAGAGAGGGTGAATCGAGTATTAGAAGATCTCTTAAGAGCTTGCATATTGGATTTTGGTGGATCATGGGATCACCATTTGCATCTAGTAGAGTTTGCATATAATAATAGTTATCATTCCTACTGGCTCCATTTGAAGATTTGTATGGAAGACCGTGCAACTCACCGTCATGTTGGTTAGAAACCGGTGAGAAATTTGTGCATGAGCCAGATGTGAATAGAGAAACCTCAGATAAGATCAAGGTTACCGTACAACGAATGAAGGCTGCCCAAGATAGGCAGAAGAGTTATGCTGATAAGAGGAGAAGAGATTTAAAATTCTCCGTTGGCGACCTAGTATTTGTCAAGATTTCTCCATTAAAGAATGATATTCGATTTGGAAGGAGAGGAAAACTGGCGCCAAGATTTGTTGGTCCATTCCCAATCCTCGAGCAAGTTGGGAATTTGGCATATAAAATTGAGTTGCCGGATAAGATGGCGGGAATTCATAATGTATTTCATGTTTCCCAGTTAAGGAAATTCGTGCACAACCCCGATATGACTATTTCACCTAATCAGTTGGATGATATCGAAGTAGAACCCGAGGGGTTGGGAACCGCAAGCCGATTCGTATTGTCGAGCACGATACGAAGCAACTTCGAAGAAAAGCGGTGGATCTAGTCAAATTTCAGTGGGGCGAGAATGAGAACGACTATACTTGGGAGACAGAGGAGAGCATCAGGAAGACGTATCCAGAACTCTTTGCCTGGTAAGATTCTAATTGCGATTTAGTTTTCCGCATGCTAGGATAGACTTGTTTATTTATTTTGTATGTTTGATTGTTGTGTATTGTTGGCATGCATGCGGGATCCTTTACTTGTTTCTTAGTTAAGGAATTTCGGGAGCGAAATTTCTTAAGGGGAGAAGAATGTAACGACCCGCATTCTACGCATCAGGGGACTGTAGAATATTTCTTTCTTTCTCATGTGAAGTCGTATAGCCATGTCACTTTGGGAGACGACTATTGGGGTCATTTCCCATGTTTATATTTTTTGTCAATTTTTAAATGATCGTTTTGCCCCTAGTTGATCTTGTTTTGGCCATAACTTTTGATTGGTAAGGAGTTTTGACCTGAAACCACTCCCATTAGATCCGGATGATAGTTTACCTTTCCGTACAGTGGTCACATTAGCCAAACGGATTCAACGTTTGGGAGATATGGCTAAAAGAAGTTTTGGAAGGCGAAAAACAACATAACTGGGCCTAATTAGGATGATTAGTGAGTGGGCCCATAACCCATTTCGGGATTAGGGTTATGGGAAGGCTGATAGGGTTAGGAAATTTGGTTTTTATCATTTTCCAGCAGCCACTTTTTGCTCCTTCAATTCTAGCCATGGCCTCCACCTCCTAATTTCATTCCTAATCGTTTTCTAATTGAAGATTAAGCCAAGCTACGTCAAATCAAGGGGAAACAACACCATATCAGAGTTGGAGTTGCTGTGTTGCATTAGAATTCGACCTAAAACAGAGAATATTTCAGATCTATAGTTTAATTGTGGCTAAAGTGAGTGATTTGCATTGTTTTCACTAATTACGGTTAATTAGGGGTGATTAGTGATAACTAGCGAAATTATAACTCAGAAAAATCTGGAAAAATTTGCAAAATTCTAAAATATTATTGTAGGGATCTGATAGAAATTTGGGTTAATTTGGATAAGTTTTGCTAATTGTATGCTTAAACATGATTAAGGGGAATTAAGGGAAAACATGGGTTTAGGGTATGTTTGATCCATTTTAACATATCATATTTTTGGTTGGGTGTTTACAGTGGATTCTCTATGTTGCTATGACTATATGGTATGCTTTGTAATTGATTATAAAAGCTAGAATGGTCGAAAACGCCGTCGTATGGCGTAAAATAGTCGCTGGAAAAGTTGCAGGGAATGTGCAGGGTTTCAGATCGGATATAGGGCTCGGATCTGATAAGGGAACTGAGCAAAGGAATTCGATTCGGATTAGAACTTAGCCTAAGAGACTTGGCAAGAAGGAAGGCCATTCGCTTAGAGTTGGAGTTGGGTTGGAAATCAGATCGGGTCTGGATGGAACATGGGATCAGATCGGAATGAGTAAGCTGAAGCAAGAGGGATGAACGGAACAAAGGGGCAAAGTACCGAACCGAATCAGACTAAGACCAGGAGTGCCGAACTGAACCGATGTGACGTGGAGGACCTCATATATCGAACCGAACCAGATTGATGGCTAGGAACTGGAGCAAGCCGAACCGAACCAGGGAAGGACAACCGAACCGAACCAGATTGGAGTTGCGATTACGCGGCGACTCTTCTGAAGACCAACTCCAATTCGACCAAAACCCGAGATGCAAAGGTAGTCCAAATGGGAAGTAGAACTCAGGATCCAGTTGGGAACCAATGAGTTAACTTCATAAGTTGGGCTTTGCTGCGGGACATGTGCAAAGGGGTTATCGACGTCCATAACATGATTCACCACCAAGACAGATGTTAGGCAACAGATTAGTGCAGTTGGGTAGTTATTACTCCATGGGGCAGAGTGGTCATAGCATGGCTATGAGCCAGTGCAGTGGATTTGTTATGACTTCGTGGGGGCAGAGTGGATATAGATCAGTGCAGTGGTGTCATCATGACTCCATGGGGCAGAGTGATCATATCAAGGATTTGGGTGATCAAGGCGGTGGATTTCATATGCTTTACGCACTGAGTGAGAGATGTGAGGATGGTTGCTATGCTTGATTGTTTGACATCATTATGACTTGCACACCCCTTTCCCGTTATCTTGACACTTTATGTTAGTGTTAACTTAGAGTATTGTACATCTTGTTGTGCTAGCTCTTTGGTTGCAGGTCCAGGTTCAGGTATGATTTAGTATACCTGTTATTGTTCTGTTTTGCTGCTTATCGCTCATACCAGACTTTTGTCTGACCCAGAGTTTTATGTCTCTCCATATTACTCTGGGTGCTCTAAAACGGGCAGACCAGAGACTGGTTAGCTGGTTATGCACGAGTAGCTGATCCGGAGACGAGCATGAGGCTTCCACGCATGATATATATAGATATTCTCCCTGTGTCGCTGTTGGTCACTACTTTAGGCATTAGTAGTGTACCTTTCTTATTTTGCTTTAAAGACAGTTTGAAAAGTTGTAATAATGATGATGTGGAATATAAGCTATATTTTGAATTTTCCGCTGCTATCATGGTTTAGTTTTCAGCTTATGTACTGTCTCGCCTGTTTTATGTCAAGTATGTTATTATTATATTTTATTCCATGCGTTGTGAGACATTCTACAGGTTCCTTGCTAGTTCAAATTCCATTATTTTCCTTTATTTGGCGATTGTCCCGTGCAGGTTGGATATCGGCACAACGCATTTTCATTGGAAATGTCGGTTGGTGCGGGGCGGACCGTCACATAGATGGTATTGTACCATTTTCAGCTCAGGTTTTCTTAATTTGCTTAATTATATCTCCGCATATTGCTATCACTATTTCCCTTATATACATGCAATAAACTGTCTTTTATTTCAGTTTTTCATATAAAATTTATATTAATTCGGCTATTTTGGATTTTTGTTTTGACTATTAATGGACAATGGTTCACATGATGTAATGACCAAAGCTTTTTTTAACATACATATTTGTTATGTTAAAAAAATATTAATTAAGATGTTAATTACACTTCATTTTCTTATGTACATCACTTATCTTTTTCTCCATTGGTTGTTTCGACCTGAATGTTTTAACACAAAAGTGCTCAAGTAAAAAAATCATGAAAAATATGCAGTTTTTGAAAGGCTGGATGTTTATATAGACATAAAGATGTAGAGAATGATGAAACTGTAAATATATTGTTAGATTTTGCACCAAAATTGTACAAATTTCCATGGTCCATGAAATTTTGACTCTCTATATCCTTTAATATCGAATTATTTTCTGCAATGTCTTTGTATTCAATTTGGTTCCTGATTTTCTTAATATGCATAGTTATACATCTATACATTACTTTTATTTCTGCCTTAAATTACTTATATTTTTGAACAGTAGCAAAGAACTCCATAGAGTTTGTTTAGGTGACAATTGAACTTTTACTTTGAGTATTCCTACTGCATTTTTGGTTTAGTAAGCTCTTTTCATTACACACACACATAGAAAGCTTTCATTAACCAGTGTCTACATACATACAGAAAAACAATTATCAATTATGAATATAGGACGTCATTAAGCAATGACAAAATTTGTATACTTTGTGTTTGCTGATATTATTTAACCTTTCGTATCATTTGAACCTGTTTCTTTAGTCCTCTTTCAAGTGTGTAACTAGACCTAAACTTGCTGTATTTAATGAATTCATAATCATGGAGAATTCTGTATCCTGCGATAAAATCATACAGAGCATAATAATGCTAAGATATAATATCTTCATCTTTTGTTTAGCATTGATTAAAAGATCTTGAATCATGTTTCACTTATACATATCCATTTCCATTAGCTTCAATATTGGCAAGACAAAATACCATGGCACTAATGTTCATCTTTTTACTGTTATGGTTGAAGATTCTTATTCCGACCACCTTATTTGGAGTTGTAACATGAAGGCAATATCATGCTATCATTAGTGCTATCAACAGTTGCATGAACTCCGACCAGCATTACTGAAGATTGGACAAGGTAAGCACTATCTTTTTTCTGAATAATGTTAAACTACCATTATGTGAAAATGTATGGTAACATGTTTTTGAACAATATTAAACTAATATTATGTGAAAATATATGGTAACATGTTTTCCTTCATTATTCGTAATTTTTAAGCATTAAATATTCAAAAATGATATCTAGGTGTGAAGCTGCAAAAGCCAAAATTAAATAGATTCCAATCACTATAGTAATAGCATATAAGACATTTAAAGAGGAAAATAAAATGAAATAATTTTATGTAAACAAGTCTTATTTCAGATTAAATGATAAGATTACATGTGTTTGAGAAGTCAAGTCCAAAAAAATATACATACATAATCATGTTAGTCTTCTTTAACATATTATTAGTGCATATACATATACACACATATATATGTATACACACACACACACACACACACACATATATATATATATATATATATATATATATGCGTGTGTGTGTGTGTGTGTGTCAAACCTTTTAATTAGTACCATGTTAATTAGCCTTTTAACATATGTTTGAGAAGTCAAGGTTTGATACACACTCACACACACACACACACACACATATATATATATATATGTGTGTGTGTGTGTGTGTGTGTGTGTGTATGTATGTATATGGCAATGATTTCTTAACCTTTTGATTAGCCTACGTGACATACAGATGAATAACATACAACTTATAATCTAATTCTCATTATGTGTTATAACTATGTTTACTACTTAAAAAGGTGCATGGAGATAGCATTGAATTTCTTAGGGAATTTAAGTATACAAGGTCAACAAATGTTTATTTGCTTCTTGTGATTCCAATTCAAACTAATAAAATCTCACCTAAGAAGTTACATTTTCTTGGGTATATGATTTTCGTTGTTGCAAGTTACCATCTACTTTTTGTATGCTACTTTACGTGCATCTCAACCTTCACATTGAAGTACTATGAATGTACACCTTTTTCAGGGACAAATGCTTTAAGTTATATAGATATTTGTTCCATAGTTCACCAGAGTTGTTCAAAAATCATGTACAGTAAATGGAAAATGATAGACAAACAACTCCACAAATCCAAGTAAAATGAATCAAGATGTATGTGGAATGGTGCAAAATTATAATTTCATGAGACATGCCATTTCTTAACATTTTATAATCAGTAACTGAATGTTTGATGCAGGTTAGTATACTTTGAAAATATATGGATCATCTTATTTTCCCCATTTGAATTTAATATGCTATTTTTATAATGCTAATAATCTAATAATATGTAATTTGTTTTTTATTTCTCAAATTATAATTACCGCATTGTGGTTACAGCTAGACAGTTGGAGTTATCGCTTAGGGGTTGCGGCATTAATGAGAATAGATTTGTATTATGGTTCATGCTATTGTATGAGGTGATATGTTGCTTACAAGGCATAACTTTTTTTGGTATTATGGTTCTTATAATTCGATAAAATGATATGATGCTGATAAGGTGTAACTTCTCTTCTTTTTATTTATTTTGGAAACCTTGGGTCATAACTATCCCCTGATGCCCATTATATCCCTTTTAAGGAAGAATATCAGGTGCCACGTCCTTCATGGTACACATGCACTCAATTTTTATCATGATTTCAACACACTTATCATATCTATGACTAAATTATTTGTTCAGATGATCGACTTTAAATTAGGATTAAATGTTGTTCTCAGTACAAGTTAACTTCAAATGCTGCAACATCATGTATATCTCTAATATAATTGCCTAGAAGTAAATGTTTATTTATGTATTTTTTATTTTAGTCATTTCATCCAAGGTTAACATAACAAAGTGAAGTAAAAAAATTATGTCTTATTTGTGTAAAATTTGAGATGTTTGTACACATGTAGATTATGTTGATCAGTGCATCAGAAAATAACAAAATTTTAATTTAGTACTCTGTCTAATCAATCAAATACATATGAGAGGTTACGAATTTACAGCTGACTTAAATGTTTGTTACCAATTATCATTAATATTAGATTGTTAATTAAAGCGGGAAAAATAATGATTTTTCTATAGTTTTTATATGTTTTTATATGTTTTTCTACCATTATTGGAAGTCACCACTACAAGAATTAAATAGTATAGCAACAGACCTTTCCAACGGCCTCAAACGGCGTTGACTAATGACTTCCAACGGAAGCCAAATTTTGGAAATTTCTTATGGGTACAAAAATACAACGTTGGAAGCCGTTGATTTTAAGCCCGTTGGAGGCCGTTGATAACCGATACACGGGTCGAGTAGAAATTTCCCAAAACCTGCTCCTCCTTCCTCATTCCTCAAACCCACGAATTCTTTTCATTTTCCCCCAATTCTTCCCCCCACCAATTCTAAAATCAACCCCTCCACGCCATCAACCGCCTAGGATATCTCCAGCTCATTCAAGGCACTCTCTCCTCCTCTCTAATATCCGATTTCAAGGTATGAATTAACCTAATTTTTTCAATACCCTATAAATCTAGTAATTTAAGCATAATTAGAATGTAATTGTGTGTCTATTGCTGTTAATTAGTTGCTAATATAGGGTTTAATCCTTTTAGTTGCTAATCTAGGGTTTTATTTATAAATTAGTTAGTTGTTACTCTAGGGTTTAATTAGTTTAATTAGTTGTTGTTAATGAGTTTGTACTTATACACTTATTTGATTATGTTGCTAATCTAGGTTTTAATTAGTTCAAGTTGTATATGTATACATGCATATATGTAGCGTTGAATGTATATATAGTTGGTAATCAATCTATGTATTTTGTTTATTTGGTTAAGCCCCAATTCATTGAAAACAATATTTAATTTGTCGAAAACGTGTAGTGGAAATGGAAATATTTTTATAAAATTTTTGTGAAAACGATATTTAATTTTGTATATAACGTACTATTATATACTTCGATTTAATGTTGAAAATATACGTACATGTGATAAAATTCATATATGTTGAAAATATACGTATAAGTTGAATTTTCGAAATTGAAGTTGAAAAAAAAAAACTAAATTCACAAAAAAAAACAGATCATAATATGTTATATTCATAAAGCCTTAGAGAGTTTTTTTGGCCCCGTCTGATAAGCATTGTATATAATCGCTAAATGAATGTTCGTTTCATTAACGGAACAAACATTTATATTCATTGTATACAATTTTTGTTGGATTTGTCCTTTATATTGGACAAGTTACGAATACAATAACGAAATTAAATCTCGTAAAATATTTCATTTTAAACGGTTCTCAAAATTTCAAATGCACTTCCTTTATGTTCCCTGTGTACACGCAATTGTGTACTATTCAGGGAACTAAAGGGAAGTGCTACCGAAATTTTTTTGAATCATTTAAATTGAAAAGATTTATGCGATTTAATTACGTTATTGTATTTGTAATGGGAGGTAGGATAACCCACCAGTAAATAATCAATTAACATAACATGCTTTATGCACTAAAATTGTTTTAACACATTGTCAATGCAAATTTTATCATCATAATTAATACGTAAAAGAAATGTTTTCATTAAAATACAATCTTAGCGGTGTATTTGTTAAGGGTAGTGATGATCCAAACGACCATATACATGATTTTTATGGTGTGCTAAACCAAATTCTGCAAGTGACATATTTCACAAGACCCGCGGAAGAAGTATTTTTATTTAAATGCAACTGGTTCAGCAACGTTCTAGGTTCTGGAATCAACGTGCACCAAAAATATAATCTTATAGAAGTAAGACATACTTCTCATTATTATAAGTACGATCCTTTTGTACTTGGCAAACAGGCTCTTCAAGTATATTATGCTCCTTATCCTTCTATGAGAAGAGACAAAATAGATCAGTGGGCTGTTTTCAAAACAAAAGCAAGGTTTACATTTGACGGGCGTAATATTCCCGATGACCAATCTTATCAAGCAGACATCGAGGAAAATGCAGAAATAGTAATAACCGATGATCAAACAGATTTTGGACCTCTAAACGATGAATCGAATGCATTAATTGATGTATTTGAGACTACAGATGAACCATATATGGAGGAGGAAATAGAGTCGGAATCTGAAAGTGATGAGGACGACTAACTAATACTCCTCATTTTCAAAAGGTAATTTTATGTTCATTTTTACATAGTAAGACTCAAATTCATATTTATTTTTATGACATTTCTATGAATCAAACTCATTTGTTAACTAGACATATCTATGATTCAAACTTATATTTAACACTTCTATGAATCGAACTCATATGTTAACTACACATATCTATGAATCAAATTTATCAAGTACTCATATGTTATGACACTTCTATTATCAAGTACTCATGTTATCTAATACCATGTTTTTACATATAGCTTGTTCATGTTATGTTATGTTATGTTACGTTATGTTGTTGTCTGTAACAGGTATAGCGTCAGGTGGCGATGAGGGTGGTCCATCGTCAGAGTTATCCCGTCTTGTGGTCTGGCTTAAGCCAAAAGCATCCAGAGGGTAAAAACTAAGTTTTTTAGTATAAATTTAATTTAAGTACAATAAATTATTTAAATTGTTGTTCTAGTAACCATGTATGTTTTTCCGTTTGACACAGGGGGTTTGAGTTGGAGCCATCCAATACCGTTTTGAGGATATCAAAACGTGCTTATCAAGCCCACATGACTGCATGTTGGCCCATATGGAGCTCGATACTCGACATAGTTAAGGAGACCATATGGCAAGATTTTTTGGTATGTATGTATGATATAACATTTATTACGTTAAGTTGTCATGCTCCTATTTGATAAGTTCATATGTATGCTATTTTTATAAACAACACAAGGTGCGGTGGATCTTCAGGAGACGGAGTTGGATCTCGTTAAGCGCCGCTGGAATAGCAAAATGACAACAAATTACAGACAGACAATGAACACTTTAAAAACAGGTGGGAAAAGGCAGTCGTGGGTGAGCGAATCGGTGTGGAATGATCTACTTACTTATTGGAATAGTAATGAGGACTTTCTGGTAAATTTTACTGCATATTTAATTCAAATTATTCTATTCATTCAATATATGATTTAGAATAATACATTTTTTTAATTTAAATGTTTAGGCCTCGTCTGAAAGAAATGCAGCTAATAGGAGCAAGAATCCGGTTACGCATCGAGGTGGGTCCAAGTCATTTCAGCATCATCGTGAGGATCTGGTATATTTTGTAATTGCAAAGTTTAAAATTTTAATTCATAACTTGTTAAAATTAATAGTTGATTTAAGTTTAAGTTTTAATTTACATATGTGCATGCTTATTTCAGGAGAGAGCGCGTATGACTCCTGTGTCGTACTGGGATGTTTTTGAGCATACACATGCATTGAGTCAGACTGACGACACAGGCTCAGTTTCGTACACTTGGGACCATGATGATAAGGCGCGTGAGAGATATGTAAGTATAAAATAGTTAAGTAGACTTATAATTTAATTAAAATAGTGTTATCTAAATTTATTTGTTTTTGTTTAACAGGAGAAATTTCAGGAACAAAGGGCGCATGTACTAGAATCTACAGGGAGGACTGAGCTGACCAAGGAAGAAGAGGACATGATATTTGATGCTGTCATGGATCCTGCTACCCGAAAACAGACGATATGGTTATGGAAATCTAGAGGTAATACTAGAATTTATAATACAAACTCAAATGTATTCGAAATACTATTATGAAGTACTGAAAATCTGAAATTATATACAGATTACAGCATCTCAGCGGATGTATCAGAAGGCTCAGGAAAAGGAAGAAATCGCACAGTTGAAAGCAGAGATTGCAGAGCTCCATCAACGTGATCATCGCCGTGAACATCAAATGGAGTTGCTTAACCAGCGATTGGCGGAGTACATTGCCCAGCACGGTACGACACCTTCATCTTCAAGTGGAGAGAGTTGATCAGGTTAGCTTGTTTTGATGTGTTTTGAGAGTTGGTGAGGCTTGTTACATGGTAGTTGTATATATTGTTATGATGGTTTGGACATGATGTTATAATGGTTTGGTGGTGGTACGGTTTGGACATGGTGTTGGTTATGTTGTTTGGACGTGATTATGTTGTTTTAGCGACGTTTGGTTGTTATGTAAATATTGGTTAATTTTTGTGTCTTGTGTTTGTTTTTTATTTTATATTGTGTTTGGGTGTATATATGGTTGAGATTGTGAGTTATATGCTCGAAATGGAACAGTTCAGAATGTTATATATGTGGTGTGTGGCTTGAAGTGGAAAATCTGAAATCTATATATATAAAAAAAACAGATTTCCAACGGCGTTAAACGGATTGCGACGGCTATATGGTCATGCCATACCAACGGTCTGTTTGCTAGAAACATAATACACGTGTCCTCATATATCAATTGGCAGCCGTTGGAAAGTAAGCGTCGTGTGCGTTGGAAGTTGCTGGAAGTCATTGATCCATATACCAGCGGATTGGCCAACGGCTTTCAACGTGGTTTTCAAAGGCCGCCAACGGCCCCTGGCCGTTGGAAACCCCTGTTCCTCTTGTAGTGCACGTTAATATTAAAAGTTGTTGATTGTTTACTTTGATACAAGCTTTCTTTTACCAATTGCATTGCGATGAGTGTTTCACCACTGGTTCGATTGTTAGATCTTATTGTATTTTGAAGTATCTTTATACTGGCGAAGCTTTTTAATTATTCCCTAACATATTCATTATTTAACGTATTAAAATATTAAGTAGAACTATGAATGGATACTTTCAGATGTTGATATTGCCATATCCCTATACACACACGAGGACGTTTCTGGATGTCGAATATCTGCATTCGTGATGTGGATGATATTCGTTGTTATCATGTTCACCGAGGATTAATCGATGTAAAGATATAAATTGAAAATTTTGGCTGAACATTTTTTTGTCAGGATGATAATTAAAGTATAAAAATACAAGAAATATGTTGGTTATAATTACTTTTGAATAATGAGAATGCATTTACATACATATGATATCAGCTATTACCTCCATAAAATGATGGTTATGGTTGATTATTCTAAAATATGTATCAGTTGTAAGCTACAAAATCCAGATGAATAATTATCGATCAGATACCTTCGTATACAAATCTCTATCCATCTTGATTTAAGACGTTTGTCCTTTCTGGACATGGATGCTAGTGAATTTCAGATTTTTGGGGTATCTACTAATAGACATAACCATGGCTCATTATTGTTATAGCCAATCACTGGTGCAATATCAGTGAAGTTATAACCCACGTATTAAAACAACTTCAACCCACCTTTACATTATTTACGCTTCTTACCCAATTTACTATCTTCAACACGTTTTTTTTTAATCACGCTTAATTTGATCATGTCCTATGAGTCTCACTGTCTCATATTTTTAATTTCCCATAAAGAGATTGATTTCAGTAATAACTTAACTCATAATATACACCCTGTGACATATGATTTACTTATTACTTTATTGTATGCATAGTCTCATCTTTTATCTTACTTGATTTTTGGTAACTCTTTCCTAGGATAATTGATTCTGATGTTTAGTTCCTGCGTTAATATTTTGCAATCATTATTTCAGGTTTTTTAAACTAATCCCGACATGCCAAATATAGGAAGGAGATCGCTTTTCATATACATTTGTATATGAGAAAATTAGATCATTTGTTTATACATGATCTTTTTAAATTGTTAATTATGTTTTGTCATATTAAAATGTTAACTCTTTTTATGGCTTTACATGGTTCATAGATGTGGCGAAGTGTTGCAAAGTATAGAGAAGAGCGGATAACTCAAAATAGTAATTTTTTAATATAACATATTTTGCTTGCACATAATTTTATATCATATTTTGTAGGCCTGTTCTTTGACCAAGCAACAGTAACAAAATATTCCAATGGCCACCAAGGAAGGAGAAGAAAGCTAGAGTGGTGGAAGATGCGAGCAAGAGGAGGAAAATCAAACAAGATCTCTCAGGAGGTGAGTATTTCTGCTTTGAACAGTCTTTGGATATTGTAAAAGTGGACCACTTCTAATGTTAAGTAGTTAATAACAAATGCATAGATTGCAATACTGAAAATCAACATTAGTTATGCCCAACATGCGACAAACAACAATTATGGATTGTTTTGACTGCACACAATGAATGGTAGAGACACACAATTGTTACATCAAAATCTAGGCTTTTAATTAGGTGTGTTGTTTCATTTATAATATTATTGAACCCGCATAACGATGATAATCATGACTTTAGTTGGATCATAACTTATTAAATTGTCTGATAACGATGGTTTTGTGTTAGGTTTGCCTCGCATGTTGTTAAGGAGGAATAACGGGTTGGAATTAATAGTTCCACATCATGGAATATATTGAAGGAGTTGAGTACAAATATGAGTTGGTAGACACGTAACACAAGGGGTTCCTTTTGTTATATGGGAGTTGTGTGCCAGCTCATATGCGTATAAGAAAGGGGGCTTTGTTCCGGCCGTCATTACATAACAGTGGTATCAGAGCCGAAGGTTACGGACTGGACCATGCAGGAAAGGCAGTGCTCTCAAAAGATACTCGTATGATGCGAGTCAAGGGGGAGACTGTTAGGATTGTCTCGCATGTTGTTAAGGAGGAATGACGGATTGGAATTAATAGTTCCACATCATGGAATAAATTGAAGGAGTTGAGTACAAATATGAGCTGGTAGGCACGTAGCATAACAGATTCTTTTTGTTATATGGGAGTTGTGTGTCAGCTCATATGCGTGTAAGGAAAGGGGGATTTGTTCCGTATGTGTGTGAGGTAGGATTAAGGGCACACCAAATAGTGCAACACCCCTATAGCCCCTGATTTCCATCACACATGGTTTCTCTCTTCCCACTGACCTATCTTAATATAAATGGATGGCTATAAATGAGGTGCATTTAGGGTGCTTCCAAATAGGAGTGGCACGGAGCGTACCCCTCTCTCTCTATATATATATACATACATACATATATATACATACATACATATACATATATATATATATGAGGAGGGTTCCACGGCAAGCCTATTTGGGAGCACCCCAAATGCACCCCATTTAAAGCCACATGTTTATATTAAAAAAAGTTAGTGGAGGGAGAGAGAGTTAGTGGGAGGAGATAGAAACGGAAATATATGGTGGAAATCAGGGGGCTAAACGGAAATATATATATATATAATATATATATATATATGAGACAGTTATCATTGCATCAATGTGTTGT
Source organism: Allium sativum (assembly GCA_030737875.1). Classification (NCBI taxonomy): domain Eukaryota; kingdom Viridiplantae; phylum Streptophyta; class Magnoliopsida; order Asparagales; family Amaryllidaceae; genus Allium; species Allium sativum. The sequence continues at coordinate 540,681,899 of CM060926.1, forward strand.
GATAAGAGTGTCGGTTTACAACTTTTCATACATGGGTCTTTGTTTGAAGAAAATACATATTTCACTATGGGAACTATGATTAGTATGTCATATGTATTATTATAAAGCATATCAAAGCACTACGTTTATAAACAATCATATTATTACTTGTTATCCCATTTTTGTGTTCTTTACATGCCTAGGGGATACAAAATAGTGTTTGCATTTCTAACTTGAAATGTTCATCTTCGTTGCACATCTTTTCCGTTTAGACAAGCACTGCCAATACAAAATATTTACATGACGGTTTAGTTTAATTTAACCAGTGAAACTGTCATGAATTTTTTCATGCAAATATGGTAATTTATTATAACCTCCATAGTGACATCTTTATGTAATGAGTTAGTTTTCCCTCCCTTTCATTTAAGCATTTGTCGAACAAATACTGCGGCCTTAAATGAATTAAAATAATAAACACCCTTTCATTACTCATTCGACTCAACTTTGACCTCAATAAAGGACTATAATATGTTTTTATCAATGTAAAAATTAAAAATAGTGAGGTATATATTGGTGATTGTTTTGCATTGTTGCTGCAAGTTATGCAAACATATTCTTAAAATAGTAGGTTTGATTATCATATGCATATGAAATCAAACTATGACTACCAGATGTAAGATATTCAAGGAAATGAATTTTAATTAATATTAATTTCTAATATATATCCAGGAGTTTCGTCAAAAGAATTACAGGTAAACAAGGTGACTATTTTCGAATATCGAATATCCTTATCCGCATCTCGGATAATGGATTTTTCGTATTTTCGGATACGAATGTGGACAGATATTGGATTTTTCTGGTATTCATACGCAGCCCTAAAGCTTGGAAATAGAAATAACACTTTATTTACAGTACATGCCCCGGTTCATTTGCCAACTTTTACCATTCGGTCCCATGTTTTTAGTTATAGTTTCATAACCTTCTCCTCTCTTCTAATTTTCATTTTTAGTTTTTCAAAGCTTCAACATACATTGTTTTCTACAAACTGCAAAATACACGTAAGAGATAAATTCTTAGTCTGAAGATGTATGCTAAGCTATACTCATGATAATTTGTTTCACGGAACTTATTTCTAATGTAATATGGACCTTTCTAATATATTTTACATATCTTAACACCAGTGCTTTATTTTTTCTTTGGAAAATCTTTGTTATCACTTACCAGAAACTTAATCGGTTTAGTATTGTTCGAATTAAAATACTGCATAATAAGCATAAACTTATTTCACTACAAATATGGATTTCTCTATCAGCGCCTTAAAATTTCCTCCTCTTATTTACTCATTCTTCAGTCGGGTATGATTTATAGCATGTTATCTAACTATAACATCTATGAGCTGTAATGAAACAGCAACAGATTCACAAACATAACAATATACATTTCTTTTAGCAACACGCTAGACATCGTCCGGGTTATGTAAATATGTATATATAGTATTGATATTATTTTATGTGAAATCTTTTAGTGGATGGCTTACTAGATATAAGCTGAGCTATATAAAAAATATATGATATAGTAAAGCATTCAATTTTTATTGTGCTTTTGAGTTATGTCTATCAAAAGTTTTGTTATACATACGAGTTAGCAGCTAAAATATATTCATCATTTCCCTTTATTACAACGTGAAAGACGTAAACCATAGGACCAACCATTTTGAGACTAAATAAATACTTTCTAGATGGATTTTAATATTGGGGAATCATCTTTTGCATGATTATTTAAAATTATGCTACCAATGACAATGAGCGGTCAAATAGCAAAAATATAGCAATAAATGATTATTGTTGATTATTTTTGCCAAATTCAACCTGCTTGAGTTTGCTATATTTGCACTCATACAAAGCAGGTGATGGAAAAACAATGGCTGAGTCGCGGACTAGGTTGCTTTCTTGAAGACGATTCGGCGATCTGGTCAGAGGTGCAAACCAGTTCGTTCCTTTTCCGTCGCCTCTAGGATAAAACAACCTCTAAGAAGGATAACCGATTTGCTTGCACAACAAATCAGTGCAGATTTGCACTTTCGAAAATAATATTGCTCGGTTTTTCTGAAAGAAAGATTTAATGGCGGAGGCTAGAAGAAAATAGAATTCGATATCTTTTTTGTGTCTGCAGACAAAAATATATATATATATTGAACGAGAATTAGGGTTTGGGAGAAAAAATTGGATCTGCTAAAATTTCGGGGGACAAACTTTTTACCGTTGCAAACTTTTTACCGTTGTAGAAAAATTATCGGTGCAGAAAATAATTTTCCATAAAAAAAACGGTTCGAAAACTGCAAATTTTTATGGTCCAAAAATATAAGTGTCTACACCACCAAGCCCGAACCGGACAGGGCCGGGCCGGGTCGAGTCGGTCGGTCGGTTGCGCGCGTGTGTGGTGTTCATGATGCATGGTCTCCCTCCTCACAACAAAGCATGTATTGGGAGCCCAAGGCCCCAACATGATTTCTTAGAAACAAGTATAAATCCTTGCCTCTTCCATATAATCCCATGATGTGGGACTATTCACACATAGGAGCCATTCATACACTTATTCAACATTTTTAATAATTCACTTAATGTTTGTAAAACATTTCCAACAATCCCCCACTTGAATTTTTAAAAATATTTTCGAGCAATTTCTAAAACCATAAGATTGTGCATAAACAAAGGTGTCATCCGACTTGAACCTTTGCATAGTGAGTAAGATTTAGTTTTTACTAGAGTGACACGTAGTCTTGAACTCTATTCCTGACACCAAACCACACACAACCTTTTCTATAGTGCAATCAATTAAGCCCGTGCATTTATGGCCATGCACGTCTATCCTAGTTTAGTGAATGCTCTAGAAGTTTTGCCCAAAACTCCATAGGAAATGGCCACATTTCCACATTCACAAAGGTGAGTCTATCAAGAGTACTCCTGAAGGTAGGTACTCCACTTGAAATAGAGTATAGATCTCATTAAGAGTTTCTATTAACTCTTCCTCTAATCACTTCAGGAATACATGCTTCTTGGTTTATTAAATAGCATACTCAACTCCTATCACTACAAAACTTGTTTTTACCCACTGAACCTAGTTCTTGGGATCTCCAGTCATTTATGTCGGGTTACCATTGTGCGTGAATCGACAATCTAAGGGCAGTAGTGTAACACTCCACCTCCGTTAAGGTCACTCACTAAGGGAATGCCTTAACTTTGGTGGAGCATTTTAGTAAACAGAACAGAAACTTACAAGACAGATAAAACAGTACTTGAAAAAAAATTTAACTTTATTACAGCGGAAACAGAAATTAATATGGTTACATCCTTTCAATTTCAGAATTCAAGTACAAAATATCAGTCTTGTACAAAAGCCTTCAAAATGCATAGTTTAAAATCATAATCCCCATGGAACGGAAGCTATACAGAGCCAAGCCATACTTTAAGCACTTCAAGCAAAGAGAAGTCCGGATCAAGCTAAAGTATTTCCCTCCTTGGATAACCTGGGGGGGAAACGGAAGAAAAGAGGCGAAACAACAAGGGTCAGACAAAAAGTCTGGCAAGTCCAGTGACTTTCAGCATATGAACAGATAATAATAATATGATATGAACGTAAAACTGGATGTGAGATAACTATAACAGGTGTAGCAGATATAACAGAAAAACAGAATGATATAAACTATTGTTTTACACTTCTCTGCACTAATACTAGTATAACAGAATTAGGGGTCTCCCTAATGTCTAAATTGAAGCAGGAACGGGTACAGAATACTTTAACAGAAACAGAATGCTAATAATGGGCTTTTACTACCCGATCAGAAACAGACAGAAGAAGAAACAGATTTATCCCTACGGAAACAGAATGTAGAATTAGGTGTACACTAGTAATGGGCCTTTACCACCCGAACAGACGGTACCACACAGAAACAGACAGGTGTTACCACCCAACAGAAACAGACAGAACTAAGTGTACCCTAAAACCCTACCCCAAGCGATCGGCTCCCTAATACATAAATATCCTGTGTCGGCCCCACAGTAGGGTGTATCACTCCCTAAAGTGACAACCAATTGGCACAGACCTATTTACAGATGTCACGGCGTCTTACATCCTCAGAGGCAGACCGGGATCCATGCACGCACATGACCCGGTTGGAACGCACCATCAACACCCCTCGCCATTATCAGAATGAACCACTTATAATTAGTTCAGTAAGCGTGCCCGGACCCTACTTACTGTTGGGTCAAAGTTTTGATACCAGAAAGGGTTACTGACTAATATGGGTCCCAAACAACAGATGACACAAGTAATTCCCCTCCTAACCTTGTGTCCCCAGACTAACAGATTTCAGATTAACTTGTTTACAAGTTCAGACATACAGAATACAGATTTACTAATTCACAAATTAAGTTAACAAGTTTTCAGACTAATGGGTCAGATGTACAGATTTTTCAGATTTGTCTAACTTTGTATTGGGCCTACAGATTCATGGACGGGTTTTACTACATCTATTAATCCCCTTTGGTTTAACCCTATTTTCCCCAATACGTTTTAGACGTCATTCTTATCTTAGATTTGCATTAATTAATTATTAATGCACAGACCTCTCACATTAGGTCGGTAGCTTGTGGCCGCTGGATATGCCGGGCGGTTCCGGGCAGACTTCTGCCACAAACCAGACCTAACCTCGTGTCTTACGCATGTTATGACTAACTTCTCACATTAGAACCTATTGTTTGCGGCCACTGGATATGCCGTGCAGTTCCGGGCAGATTTGCGTCGCAAACTCATTCTAACCTCGAGTTAGCCATATTCATCTTTGCGGCCAATTAATTAATTATTTACCGTTTATGCGCACACCCAACAGAATGATCACATCAACTCAACTGATATAGCAGATAACAGATTTTAGCAGATTGGGTGACTTAACAGATTTAACCGATTTAGCACTTAGCAGATTTTGGCATATAACAGATTAGGCATCTCAACAGACAAATTTAACAGATTTGGCATTTCAATCTAATTAGCAGTCTAGGCAATATAACAAAACTAGCAGTTTAGGCAACTTAGCAAATTAGCAGATTTAGCAAACCTAATAATTCTAAAGGTTCTATTTACATGCCTTGCCTAGTCATAAATTAGGCCTAAATTCATATGCCTACATAATTTTTCATGATTCACAACATATATTCCATGTTTGCTTAAGCGCAGAATATGGACATAATTTGCCATATAACATATGTTCCAATATAGATTATACCAAATATAACCATTAATTTCAATGCATGTCATATATCCAGAAATCCCTAATTAGGTGTAATTACAATAATAGATATCCTAATTAATGTAAATCTTAAGTTTCCATATCTTCCTTCTTTTCATGTCATGAATTATTATGCAAACTATCCCCAATAATATAAATCTTTAAACCATATCTTCTAAAAATCAGATCTTGCCTTTTTATATGCATTTTGTCCAAAGTCTCAAATCATATGTAATCTTTATAGTGGTTCCTCTTCTTCTTTTATCACAAAATATGCATAGGTCTAAAACTAGTTTATAACATATGCTATTTTTTTCTAATTAATTACAGGTCTAAATTACAACATAACTATGCATACAACATGCATAAATTATATGTTCATAGTCAAATTTATGCATCCAATCCCAAGTCATATGTCCAATATATTTTATGCCTCAGACCTAAAGTCATACATTCAATTTGGTTTTGTCAAATTTCTCATCATTCATCCCAAAACTTGCGTTCATACGTTCATCTCTTATGAGATTAGGCACAGGCTCGTGGTAGCCTGGCTATAGAAACAGAAAAGAAGAAAGGAATATAGAATAGTCACAGAAAACAGATCTAACAGAAGAGAATACAACCTCAAACTCAGATTTAAATGCATATCAAAATTATAATTAACGTTTATAGCGGAGAATAACTGTACTTGCCTTGATTGGATTAAAGAAAGAACTTTAACTTGTTGTAGAATCTTTGCAGAACTTTAACCTCTAGTTTGAATTGAGTTGCTTAGGCTGATGTTGATTATCTTCTAGTTTTAATTCCAGCAGAGCAGCGACGCCATTTTTATTTTTATTTTTATTAGAAGAAGAGAGCAATGGAGGCTAGAGAATTGTGTAAGAAACCTAGGTAGAGTCTAGGGTCATTTTTATAGAGTTGCAAGTTAATTTGAGCCGTCCGATGATGCTAGGGTAAATCAAGGCCATCAATTTCAAAAGAGGCCAATTATGTTCACAATTAAGGACTGTAAATTACTCCCATTTTAAATTATGGCATAATTACTATTCCAATTACATGCAATTCCATGTTTTAGCATATATATATATTTCCTACAATGTAATCATTTCTCATTTAGGACAAATTCTATATATAAATAATTCCTAACACACTTATGCCATAATTACTCCCTTAATGTACATTATCAACATTTATTATTTATTGCCAATCCATCAAACATAAATACGTATTTAATAGATACATCTTTCCTTTTACCGTATACATTAATTATTCATATATACATGTCAATTAACAAGAATGACAATATTAATGTATCCTTTTCATTGTAAATTAGCATATTTATATATTTCTCAACATATTTATATATTTCTCAAATTAACATGTACAGATAAATGTTAATAGCATGTTTTCAAATCAATGCCCTATTGACATATCTTTAAATTAAATGCCAGATAAATATTCGTCATATTAATATGTTTGCATGTTATGTTCACAAGATAATATCACATACCATATTTTTCTTATTCAGTGCCACATTGATGTCAATTGCAGGTTTATAAATGACATTCCTATTAATAGAAAATTAAGTCTAACCTATTCATATTCTTCCTCTTTGAAAATCCCCATTTACTGCATACAAATATTATGCATAAACCTTTCTTTTCACTACGTGCATCCACACATTTTTATTTAATTTGTATGTTTATGACATAAATGCACATATGTACGAATATGTTAAATATTTCTTTTCTTTAATTTGTCATGAATCCAATTAGAGAAGGCCACTTATAAAAAAAACAATTCTTGGCAGGCAAAAATGCGCAACATACGCCTCATGATACGTACATGTCATATATATGTATGTATGTATATATACGTATATGTATATATATATATATATATATATATATTTCTCTTCTTTTTTTTTTCTTTTTATCTATCTTCCCAATTACCCATTTTCACACTAAACCACTTTTTGAACTGCATTCACACTAGGCTATTTTAAGCCATTCCCCTAAAACAAAAATAAGGCGCTGGCGGGGATCGAACTCTGTACCTCTTGTATGCAAGTCATGTGTTCCAACCAAATGAGCTACTAAGTCTTTTGCTAACAAAAGTTAGAACAATGCTAAACATTATTCTTTTCTCATTCCTCTTTTTTCATGTTTTGCTGCAATTTTTAATTTAAGGAAATCTTTTTCATACGGAGTCCAATTTACGCAAACTCAGACTCTATCTCAAGCAGAATTTCAAGAAGAACGCAATGGCGTAACCTGTTTCCCTTAGTTCTTTGATTTCGAATTAATTATACTTTAATTTGTTAATTTCACAGCTATAGAATACACGGGGTGTTACATTCTCCCCCACTTAAAAGGATTTCGTCCCCGAAATCTTCAAGTTAAGAAGAATGTGTCCTACCATCCAATCACCCATCTACTCAACCATCATCCACAAGCATCCATTGTCCTTAGAAAACTTCTAATGTTGTATGAACATATGCAAAAGTGTGTGTATATGTTCCTTACCTAATGCAAAAATCAGGCGGTCTACTGATTCAGTTGACCTCCTTAATGTGAATTATGTCAGTGCCATGAGTCCAACATGTATGCAATAGAATTCTGATGATATATATTATTTCTATATGAGTGCACAACCATTCACTCAAATGCAACATCCATGTGCTGAATCAACCATTTTGCATCCACAAGAATTGAAAAATGCTCACTCATCCATATGCAGTATGAGAGTGTTTTCGAGCCGATATAGTGCCTAGTGTGTGTATATGCATCCACGGGCAACCACTAGCAACCACTTGCATCCACTTGCAACCATCAAACATAACATGTCTCAAACACATGTTTACACCCATTAGTTTCTACCTAAAGTTCGAAGATTCGATCGATAGGATACAGTCGAATGATGGAAGCGAGTACAGATAGAACGAAAATTTGGTTCCCATTAGACATGGGTCCTAAGTATCGGCCCCAAAGACCGAAACCAACATCAAATTGACACCCAGAGGATTACCTTCTTTAGACAATGTCAAAACCGGAAATCCTATAAAAAGTATTTAGATATTTACAGACTACTGGTACAGATCAGGTTCCCTAATGATTCTTAGGAAGCTAAGCCTGATAAAATCATACCCCACGAAAACTCAGAATGTATGCGCCATGCTTGACTCCTAACACAGATATCCCTCAAACCCCAATCTCAAACAGATGATCCATAACCCTTATGGGTCTGAGTCTATAGCGGAATTCAGAAATAATACTAGTATTAAAGTGCAGAGTACCGATTACAAAACCAAAATACCAGAATCAGAAAAAGTCTTAACTCCATAATCAGATAAAGAAATTAAACCTACTATAGAAATTTTTCCCTATTCCTATCCTAGCCACTAGCTTCAAGAGTGTTCGCCTGCCCTCCTTGTCCTCGTCTCTTCGGGCAGTCCCTAGTGAAGTGTCCCATCTCCCCACAGTTGAAGCAAGCACCCTCCCCTTCCTCTTTCGGTAATCCTTATTCAGATGAGTCGAGCTTCCATAAGTAAAACACTTTCCTCCTCCTTATCTTCAATCTTTCCTTCCTTCTTTTGTGTTTCCCTTTTTCCTCCATTGTGAACTAAGTCTATATGAGTTTCTCACCTTTTGGGTTGTGCCCCTTAGCCAAACCTCATCATTCTCATCTTTACTATCCTTGTGTAACATGTTGACCAATCCCTCGAAAGCTGCCTCCATCGCCCGGAAAAATCCTTCAAAGCTCTAAAGAAAACTAGCCGCAGGTGAAACTACTACAGCTACCGATGGAAGTCGGGCACTACTTTGCCCTTTGATGAGGTTACCCCCCAGAAAACCGGGAGCCCCAGAGACTCAAGAAAGAAGGAAACAAGGATTCAAGCAGAGGATCAAAAGATAGATATATGGCTTAGGGGACTATGTTTTTCAAAATAAGCTTTACTTTTGAAAATACTTCCTTTTCAAAACCTTTTTGAAAATAGTTTTCAAAAATTCTTTATCAAATCCGGTAACCTTCAGCTCTGATACCAAGTGTAACACTCCACCTCCGTTAAGGTCACTCACTAAGGGAATGCCTTAACTTTGGTGGAGCATTTTAGTAAACAGAACAGAAACTTACAAGACAGATAAAACAGTACTTGAAAAAAAATTTAACTTTATTACAGCGGAAACAGAAATTAATATGGTTACATCCTTTCAATTTCAGAATTCAAGTACAAAATATCAGTCTTGTACAAAAGCCTTCAAAATGCATAGTTTAAAATCATAATCCCCATGAAACGGAAGCTATACAGAGCCAAGCCATACTTTAAGCACTTCAAGCAAAGAGAAGTCCGGATCAAGCTAAAGTATTTCCCTCCTTGGATAACCTGGGGGGGAAACGGAAGAAAAGAGGCGAAACAACAAGGGTCAGACAAAAAGTCTGGCAAGTCCAGTGACTTTCAGCATATGAACAGATAATAATAATATGATATGAACGTAAAACTGGATGTGAGATAACTATAACAGGTGTAGCAGATATAACAGAAAAACAGAATGATATAAACTATTGTTTTACACTTCTCTGCACTAATACTAGTATAACAGAATTAGGGGTCTCCCTAATGTCTAAATTGAAGCAGGAACGGGTACAGAATACTTTAACAGAAACAGAATGCTAATAATGGGCCTTTACTACCTGATCAGAAACAGACAGAAGAAGAAACAGATTTATCCCTACGGAAACAGAATGTAGAATTAGGTGTACACTAGTAATGGGCCTTTACCACCCGAACAGACGGTACCACACAGAAACAGACAGGTGTTACCACCCAACAGAAACAGACAGAACTAAGTGTACCCTAAAACCCTACCCCAAGCGATCGGCTCCCTAATACATAAATATCCTGTGTCGGCCCCACAGTAGGGTGTATCACTCCCTAAAGTGACAACCAATTGGCACAGACCTATTTACAGATGTCACGGCGTCTTACATCCTCAGAGGCAGACCGGGATCCATGCACGCACATGACCCGGTTGGAACGCACCATCAACACCCCTCGCCATTATCAGAATGAACCACTTATAATTAGTTCAGTAAGCGTGCCCGGACCCTACTTACTGTTGGGTCAAAGTTTTGATACCAGAAAGGGTTACTGACTAATATGGGTCCCAAACAACAGATGACACAAGTAATTCCCCTCCTAACCTTGTGTCCCCAGACTAACAGATTTCAGATTAACTTGTTTACAAGTTCAGACATACATAATACAGATTTACTAATTCACAAATTAAGTTAACAAGTTTTCAGACTAAGGGGTCAGATGTACAGATTTTTCAGATTTGTCTAACTTTGTATTGGGCCTACAGATTCATGGACGGGTTTTACTACATCTATTAATCCCCTTTGGGTTAACCCTATTTTCCCCAATACGTTTTAGACGTCATTCTTATCTTAGATTTGCATTAATTAATTATTAATGCACAGACCTCTCACATTAGGTCGGTAGCTTGTGGCCGCTGGATATGCCAGGCGGTTCCGGGCAGACTTCTGCCACAAACCAGACCTAACCTCGTGTCTTACGCATGTTATGACTAACTTCTCACATTAGAACCTATTGTTTGCGGCCACTGGATATGCCGGGCGGTTCCGGGCAGATTTGCGTCGCAAACTCATTCTAACCTCGAGTTAGCCATATTCATCTTTGCGGCCAATTAATTAATTATTTACCGTTTATGCGCACACCCAACAGAATGATCACATCAACTCAACTGATATAGCAGATAACAGATTTTAGCAGATTGGGTGACTTAACAGATTTAACCGATTTAGCACTTAGCAGATTTTGGCATATAACAGATTAGGCATCTCAACAGACAAATTTAACAGATTTGGCATTTCAATCTAATTAGCAGTCTAGGCAATATAACAAAACTAGCAGTTTAGGCAACTTAGCAAATTAGCAGATTTAGCAAACCTAATAATTCTAAAGGTTCTATTTACATGCCTTGCCTAGTCATAAATTAGGCCTAAATTCATATGCCTACATAATTTTTCATGATTCACAACATATATTCCATGTTTGCTTAAGCGCAGAATATGGACATAATTTGCTATATAACATATGTTCCAATATAGATTATACCAAATATAACCATTAATTTCAATGCATGTCATATATCCAGAAATCCCTAATTAGGTGTAATTACAATAATAGATATCCTAATTAATGTAAATCTTAAGTTTCCATATCTTCCTTCTTTTCATGTCATGAATTATTATGCAAACTATCCCCAATAATATAAATCTTTAAACCATATCTTCTAAAAATCAGATCTTGCCTTTTTATATGCATTTTGTCCAAAGTCTCAAATCATATGTAATCTTTATAGTGGTTCCTCTTCTTCTTTTATCACAAAATATGCATAGGTCTAAAACTAGTTTATAACATATGCTATTTTTTTCTAATTAATTACAGGTCTAAATTACAACATAACTATGCATACAACATGCATAAATTATATGTTCATAGTCAGATTTATGCATCCAATCCCAAGTCATATGTCCAATATATTTTATGCCTCAGACCTAAAGTCATACATTCAATTTGGTTTTGTCAAATTTCTCATCATTCATCCCAAAACTTGCGTTCATACGTTCATCTCTTATGAGATTAGGCACAGGCTCGTGGTAGCCTGGCTATAGAAACAGAAAAGAAGAAAGGAATATAGAACAGTCACAGAAAACAGATCTAACAGAAGAGAATACAACCTCAAACTCAGATTTAAATGCATATCAAAATTATAATTAACGTTTATAGCGGAGAATAACTGTACTTGCCTTGATTGGATTAAAGAAAGAACTTTAACTTGTTGTAGAATCTTTGCAGAACTTTAACCTCTAGTTTGAATTGAGTTGCTTAGGCTGATGTTGATTATCTTCTAGTTTTAATTCCAGCAGAGCAGCGACGCCATTTTTATTTTTATTTTTATTAGAAGAAGAGAGCAATGGAGGCTAGAGAATTGTGTAAGAAACCTAGGTAGAGTCTAGGGTCATTTTTATAGAGTTGCAAGTTAATTTGAGCCGTCCGATGATGCTAGGGTAAATCAAGGCCATCAATTTCAAAAGAGGCCAATTATGTTCACAATTAAGGACTGTAAATTACTCCCATTTTAAATTATGGCATAATTACTATTCCAATTACATGCAATTCCATGTTTTAGCATATATATATATATTTCCTACAATGTACACATTTCTCATTTAGGACAAATTCTATATATAAATAATTCCTAACACACTTATGCCATAATTACTCCCTTAATGTACATTATCAACATTTATTATTTATTGCCAATCCATCAAACATAAATACGTATTTAATAGATACATCTTTCCTTTTACCGTATACATTAATTATTCATATATACATGTCAATTAACAAGAATGACAATATTAATGTATCCTTTTCATTGTAAATTAGCATATTTATATATTTCTCAACATATTTATATATTTCTCAAATTAACATGTACAGATAAATGTTAATAGCATGTTTTCAAATCAATGCCCTATTGACATATCTTTAAATTAAATGCCAGATAAATATTCGTCATATTACTATGTTTGCATGTTATGTTCACAAGATAATATCACATACCATATTTTTCTTATTCAGTGCCACATTGATGTCAATTGCAGGTTTATAAATGACATTCCTATTAATAGAAAATAAAGTCTAACCTATTCATATTCTTCCTCTTTGAAAATCCCCATTTACTGCATACAAATATTATGCATAAACCTTTCTTTTCACTGCTTGCATCCACACATTTTTATTTAATTTGTATGTTTATGACATAAATGCACATATGTACGAATATGTTAAATATTTCTTTCCTTTAATTTGTCATGAATCCAATTAGAGAAGGCCACTTATAGAAAAAACAATTCTTGGCAGGCAAAAATGCGCAACATACGCCTCATGATACGTACATGTCATATATATATATGTATGTATATATACGTATATGTATATATATATATATATATATATATATATTTCTCTTCTTTTTTTTTTATCTATCTTCCCAATTACCCATTTTCACACTAAACCACTTTTTGAACTGCATTCACACTAGGCTATTTTAAGTCATTCCCCTAAAACAAAAATAAGGCGCTAGCGGGGATCGAACTCTGTACCTCTTGTATGCAAGTCATGTGTTCCAACCAAATGAGCTACTAAGTCTTTTGCTTACAAAAGTTAGAACAATGCTAAACATTATTCTTTTCTCATTCCTCTTTTTTCATGTTTTGCTGCAATTTTTAATTTAAGGATATCTTTTTCATACGGAGTCCAATTTACGCAAACTCAGACTCTATCTCAAGCAGAATTTCAAGAAGAACGCAATGGCGTAACCTGTTTCCTTAGTTCTTTGATTTCGAATTAATTATACTTTAATTTGTTAATTTCACAGCTATAGAATACACGGGGTGTTACAAGTAGTCCCATTCTTTTAGAAGAATTGTGGACTTTCTCTCTTGACAGTCCTTTTGTCAAAGGATCTGCCAAATTTTCTTCACTACGTACGTAATCCACTCTAACGGTACCTGTGGAAAGTAGTTCTCTAACCATGTTGTGCTTACGACGTATTGTCGTCTCTTACCGTTATAATAACGGTTCTGAACTTTTGCAATAGCCGCGGTACTATCGCAATGTATCAACACAGTCGATATCGGTTTTTCCCATAAGGGAATCTCAACTAGCAGGTTTCTCAAATACTCTGCCTCTTTACTAGCTGTGGCTAGAGCTATCATCTCAGACTCCATAGTAGACTGAGCCAAAATAGTCTGTTTCTTGGATTTCCAAGAAACAGCTCCTCCAGCGATGCTAAATATATAGCCACTGGTCGCTTTAGAATCATCAGATAAGGTATTCCAGTCTGCATCAGAATATCCTTCAAGTACAGCTGGAAACCTTTCATAATGTAATCCAAGGTTCATGGTTCATTTAAGGTATCTCATCACCCTTTCAATAGCATGCCAGTGCTCTATACTAGGTCTACTGGTAAACCTGCACAATAATCCCACTACATAGGCAATGTCGGGTCTAGTACAATCAGTGGCATACCGAAGGCTGCCAATGATGCTCGCATAATCAGACCGTCTTACACCTTCACCAGTGTTCTTAAATAACTTTACATTGTGATCATATGGTGTACTTGTAGGTTTACAGTCAAAGTAATTATATTTTTTTAGGATCTTCTCAATGTAATGAGATTGATCCAAATAAATCCCCTTTTCTGACCTAGTAATTTTAATACTAAGGATTACACTCGCCTCACCAAGATCTTTCATATCAAAATTGGCACTTAATAAGGATTCGACGGAGTTTATGGCATGAATGTTTGACCCAAAAATGAGTAGGTCATCTACATAAAGGCATATAATAGTGCAAATGTCATTCTCAGATTTGTAATAAATGCATTTGTCACTTTCATTAACTTTAAAACCATGTGAAATGATTAAGTTATCAAATTTTTCATGCCATTGTTTAGGTGCTTGTTTTAAACCATATAATGATTTATCTAATTTGCATACTTTATGTTCTTGACCATGTACCACAAATCCTTCAGGCTGCTCCATATATATTTCTTCGTCTAATTCACCATTCAAAAATGCGGTTTTCACATCCATTTGGGGTATTAACTAATTATGAATAGAGGCAAGTGAGACTAATACCCGAATGGATGTGATTCTAGTAACAGGTGAAAAAGTGTCGAAGAAATCTATGTTATCTTTTTGTTTAAAACCTTTGGCTACTAGTCTTGCTTTATATTTATCAATAGTGCCATCACGTTTTAATTTCTTTTTAAGTACCCATTTACAGCCTATAGACTTACAACCAGGAGGTAAATCTACCAAATGCCAAGTCTTATTGGATTCTAAAGAATCCATCTCATCATTTATAGCCTCTTGCCAGAAATCAGCATCTAAGGAAGATAAGGCCTCTTGGAAGTTTATGGGATCCTCCTCAATAGTAAAAGCACAAAAATCT
Source organism: Allium sativum (assembly GCA_030737875.1). NCBI lineage: Eukaryota > Viridiplantae > Streptophyta > Magnoliopsida > Asparagales > Amaryllidaceae > Allium > Allium sativum. The sequence continues at coordinate 540,697,213 of CM060926.1, forward strand.
GAACCAAAATATTTTATGGTTCTTGCTCTTTTACTTCTTCTAGGTTCAGCTTCAGAATTTTCATTAAGTTTTTTTCTAATAGGCGTACTTGAAGTGCCCACACTATTCCTTAATTTAATAGAAAATTTAGTTTCATAAAAATCGGCATCATTTGATTCAATTATATTATGTGCACTAAGGTCATAAAATCTGTATGCTTTGCTATTAATAGCAAAGCCTATAAATACACATTCATATGCTCTACTAGCCAATTTTATTCTCTTAGGGTCTGGAATGCGAACATATGCTAAGCAACCCCAAGTTCTAAAATATGAGACATTGGGTTTATGATTCTTTAAAATTTCATAAGGCAAAATTTTATTCTTAGATTTGGGGATTCTATTCAGAACATAGCATACAGTCAATAAAATATCCCCCTACCAATGTTTTGCTGCACCAGAATTTAGTAATATGACAACTACAAGTTCGGTAAATGTCCTATTTTTCCTTTCAGCTTTACTGGTCATCTCAGGAGAATAGGGTGCAGTTCTTTCATGTACTATACCATGTTGTTTATAGAATTCCAGAATTGAAGTGGATTCATATTCTGTACCTCTATCACTACGAAGTCTCTTAATTTTCCTATTTGCTTGATTCTCAATCTTAGTTTTGAATGTTTTAAACATGTCAAAAGCATCACTTTTATTTTTCATAAGGTATACATATGTGAAATCAGAACAGTCATCAATAAAAGTGATAAAATAACGATGCCCTTGTCTAGTCAATACCATCAAGTTCACATATCTCAGAATGAATCAAGTCTAAGGGTTCAGAAACTCTATCAACAGATATATGAGGTTTCTTCGTGATTTTTGCTTGTGTACAGAATTCACATTTCTCAAGTTCAGATTATGTCAATTTAGGAATCATATCTAGGGTGCTCATGTTGTGAATTATTCGTTTATTAACATGACATAATCTTGAGTGCCAAATATTAAAGTCACACAACATATAAGCAGAAGTAGTCACTTCATTAGTTTCAACATTCAGTTTAAACATACCCTCACAAGCATAACCCTTTCCCATAAAAGTTCCCTTATAAGTTGGGTATACAAATCAGCCCCAATAACTTGTGTAAACCTAGCCTTATTAAGGAGAAAGCCAGACACCAGATTCTTTCTAATCTCTGGAGTATGCATAACATCTTTCAGAATTACAGTCTTTCCAGAGGTAAACTTAATTTCCACATTGCCAATCCCTGCAACTTTAGTGGTGTGAGAATCACCCAACAACACTTTCTGATTTTCAACAGCCGTGTATGTAGAGAACAAGCCACGATCATAGCAGACATGGCGAGAGGCATCAATGTTTACCCACCAACCTTCTGATCCACCAACAAGGTGAATCTCATTAATCATAGCCGTAAGAGGCTCTTCAGTCAGGTTAGCCTATGGTGCAGAGCTTGGCTTGTTCCGACACTTTCGTGCCATATGACCTGGTTTTCCACAGTTGTAGCACAGAAACAACTATCCAGAATCATTCTTTTGGGCTGGTTTCTGCTATCCTTTTGGGTTTTCTTGCGGATTCCCATTCTGTTTGTTGCGCCTGTTCTGATTCTTAAAAGATTTCTGATTCGGTTTCAGAACAGCGGGTGTGGTCTTTTTAGTGTTGTTTTATTGACAATCGACACCTCTTCTTTCTGGTCCTGTTTGCGTGCCTTCTCCTCAATACGGAGGCACGTGATCAAGCTTTCTAAGGAAAATTCCTTAGTCTTATGACGTAAAACATTTTTAAAATCTTTCCAGCCAGTGGGTAATTTGTCAATGATAACAATAATTTGAAATTCGTCCAGTGCCATACCTTCGGAGATGATCTCATGAGCTATTTTCTGCAGCTCATGAGACTGCATCTCAACTGATCGACCATCAATCATTTGATACTTTAGGTAGCGACTTACAACATATTTCCTTGCCCCTGCCTCCTCTGTATCATACTTCTTTTTCAGTGCTTCCCAGATCTCCTTTGCTGTCTTCTCATCTGAGTTATAGTAACCATACAGATCATCGCTCAGTCCATTCAGAATAAAATTCTTGCATAGATAATCTTGTTCAGTCCAGGTTTGCAGTTGCTTTGACTGTTCAGTCCATGATGCCATCTTCGCTGCGTCAGGCTTATCTGGTAGCTGCGATTTTTCAGCAGTCAGTGCAGCCACAACCTTTCTGATCGTGAGGAAGAACTCTATCATCTGACGCCATCGCTTGAAGTGCAAGCCTTCGAATTTGAATGGAGCAGCAGTCACGAGAGGGTTCTGGAAAGCAGAGGGTGGAGCAATATAGTTTACGGTTGAGTTCGAAGCCATTGTTTCAAATTCGTCTTCAATTTGCTGGAAAAACAATGGCTGAGTCGCGGACTAGGTCGCTTTCTTGAAGACGATTCGGCGATCTGGTCAGAGGTGCAAACCAGTTTGTTCCTTCACCGCCGCCTCTAGGGTAAAACAGCCTCTAAAAAGGATAACCGATTTGCTTGCACAATAAATCAGTGCAGATTTGCACTTTCGAAAATAATATTGCTCAATTTTTCTGAAAGAAAGATTTAATGGCGGAGGCTAGAAGAAAGTAGAGTTCGATATCTTTTTTGTGTCTGCAGACAAATATATATATATATATATATATATATATATATATATATAGAACGAGAATTAGGGTTTGGGAGAAAAAATCGGATCTGCTAAAATTTCGGAGGACAAACTTTTTACCGTTGCAGAGGTGCAGAAAATAATTTTCCATAAAAAAAACGGTTCGAAGACTGCAAATTTTTATGATCCAAAAATATAAGTGTCTACTCCACCAAGCCCAAGCCCGAAGCGGACCAGGTCGAGTTGGTCGGTCGCGCGTATGTTGTGTTCATGATGCATGGTCTCCCTCCTCACAACAAAGCATGTATTGGGAGCCCAAGGCCCCAACATGATTTCTTAGAAACAAGTATAAATCCTTGCCTCTTCCATATAATCCCATGATGTGAGACTATTCACACATAGGAGCCATTCATACACTTATTCAACATTTTTAATAATTCACTTAATGTTTGTAAAACATTTCCAACAGCAGGTACTATGTAGGATATTTAATATGTAATTGTTACGATGGTTATAAATACTTTCACTTATCCCACGCATGCTTTTAGTTGCTAGCACAAATCACCGTATCTTGCAACTACAAGCAAATTACCAAACCGAATTTTAACCATTTGCAGTTCTTAGGTCCATTATGGCGTTGCATTTATCTTCTTGGCACAAATTATTTTTACTAAAGGTTTCTCTAGGTAATATTTTGAAGCAGATGTTCACTAACCCTGTGTAAACACCTTTGTGTTGTCTACTTGCTTTTTTTTTAAAGTCAAATATTAACCTTTTCCAAGATGAAATTTAGCTTCATGCTTTCTGAATCTTTTTTGTGACCTCAATTTTAATTGGCAAGTTATTTTCGTTTTGAATTTTTTAAAGAAAGAACGGTTTCAGTTTTTTATTTTCCAAATTTAGTTGTTTTTCGTACTTTTTTAAAAGACTATATTAGTTTCAGTTCTAGCTAAATTTTGAGATGATTATTTTATTATTGATATATAGTATGGTGCAGATGTATTGACTTTTTGCACATGGTACAATTTATTTTTATGTTACTTACGTCTGCTGTAGCTATCCATATCTGTGCAATATATATGCTCCACGGGAAAATAGTAGCAGACAAATATATGGCACACCCAAACTCATTCACGTATCCATCTTAATTCAAAGCTCAATGCCTTCAACAACGGTACTTACTACTTATATTATTATATAAGGTGAAAGTTGGGTATCTCAGTCCCTGTTAGTACTGAATTTATTACGTACATGTTTAGTTGTATAAATTAAGAGATAAACTGGACAAGCAAGCATGCAATTGTACTGGCTATTTTGTATTGTTTTTCTATGGGTTTTCAATACTATTTTAATTGTCTTATGACGGAAAATATTGTACAGATGTGTTCACTAATCTTTTTACAGGTGACAGAGGAATCAGAAGTCACAAAGGTGATTATTCTCTGTCTATCTTGATTTTTCTTTCAATCAAACCAAAAACTAAACTGTGGCACTTAGATGCAGATGCATAGAAAATGGAATGGCTTATTAGTGGATGACAATATTCAAGGTGTTGGGACTTGGAATTGATTATCCAGTTCGATAACCATGAAATTATCATGTATGAAGATGGTACTAACTAGCCTAGAAAATAAGGGAAGGGCTGAATAAACCATCTTCAGTTTCTTTTCTCAACATCAATTGTGTTAACAAAAACAGCGGAAAAGCTTGCACTATAAGATCTAAAGTTGAAAAAGTAAGCCAACTGCTGTAGAAAGCCAAAGAGGAGAAAGCTGAATTTTTATCTTCAGATGCTGTTGTAGGAGAGTGGAAGGTCATAATGAAGCTCTTTTAGAAGGCAAATTAATATGGAAGAAGACAAATTGATATGAAAGGTCCTTTTGATGAACCTGCCTTGCTATTCGTTGTTTCTTTATAGTATGCATTATTTTCCTGTTTCGTGTTACACCAAATGGTCTCATATGGGAAAATATTTCATGTAAAATCGGCATGGCAAGTTATTCTTCTAATTTGTATGTTATTTTGAATAGAAATATGTTTACTTTTATAAGATTATTTTTGCTATTGGTATTGTGTTTTCAGAGCCGGCTCTAGAAAAATGGGAATGGGGGGTTACTCCAGGCGGAAGGAGAAATTTTTTTGAAGGAGCCTTGCCTAGAGCAAAAAAAAAAATTAGAAGGAGCAAAATTAACGGTGAAACTTTCACGAAGCCTGTAGGAATTGAACGCTAAACCTTCAGCTCCATTAATGCATGACTACACAACCAACTGAGCCACAAACATCTTTAGTAAGCTTCATACATCGTTAGAATATAATCGTATTTTTAATCTACTGCTACCACCACCACTGACCTGTTGCCTCCTCAAGGGGGGTTGCTCCAGGCGGCACTCTACTCCGACTACCCCTGGAGCCGCTTCTATGTGTTTTGACCGTATAAGATTTATTTGCTAATAAATCATATCACATATGCATACTTATTCCAGTAAAGAAGGCTTTGTTTTTTTGAGTGCATAATGTGCGGATTAATGCTATTAACAGTAAATTTTGGGGAGCTAAAAACGTCTAAAAATTCTTCAAGTCCTATGCAGCCATGGCTGCCAATAAGCCTTTCTTGAATCCTATTTTCGACAGTTGCCCTAATCAGTTAGGGATCTCCTCATCTCCTCTCTCATCTTCCTCCAATCCTAATTGCAATCTTCCTCAATCTTCTCCTAATTTCTTTGTTGATGAAGAAGGCTTCACCATAGTTAATAACTGCAAGAAAGGGATAAAACCTAAGCAGAATACAAATGATTCTGCACATTTTCGGTAGGGCGCTCGAAGATCCAACGAATTCCCTATCAAAAATAAGTACAAACCATTTCCTGCCTCAAATGGTAAAAGGTTTCAGCCTAGAAATCCAGTCAGACCTGATCAAGAAATTAGATAACCGGTCAAGAACAGATTGCCATCAGAGGGAAAGGCCTCGTCATGGGCAGACATGATCAAGAACGGAGGACAGAGTACTAATTTTGATTTGAGTTATATAGAGCCGACTGAATTACCAAGTGAGGAGAAGATTGTTATCGTTAGCGAGGAAACTAGTGTACGTACTGAAGGAAAATGGGAGATGTCAGTTGTAGCCTACGTGTATGGTAAGCGCCCCCCTTATCATCACTTTAGAGCTTTTGTTATCCGAACATGGAATCCGACAGGGTCATTCGAAATATTCACTCGAGAAAATGGATTCTTCATCATTAGATTCACTAATTATGAAGATTGTGCCAAATTACTAATGGGAGGACCTTATTTCATCAACGGAAAACTAATCATATTAATGAAGTGGACAAAGAAATCAATTCTTGATCGCGATTTGCTCAGCACCATGCCCGTATGGGTAAGGCTACCTGAGCTTAATCTGAGATTATGGGATAAAGAAGCTTTCAGCGCCATCGCGAGTTTAATCGGAACCCCACTCAAAATGGATGAACAAACGACGAAAGAAACTCACCTGAGTTACGATAGAATTCTTGTTGAGATCAGCGATGACGCTGAATTACCAAATGAAGCGTCGATCTACATGCATGACGGAGAGATTATCTCTCAGCCGATATCCTATGAGCTAATGCCTAATAGATGCAAGCTTTGAAAGTGCTTTGGACACTCGTTTGAAAACTGCTTATACAACAAAGAATCGAACGAATCACCAAAGGAAGTGACAAATCTTGAACAAGATTTAAACGCAGGAATTAGTCTACAAGAATTATCTCAAAATCCTCCAATCAATGCATATGAAAAGGCGCTTAACCAGGAAGAATACATGAATATCGACGTTTCCAACCCAAATCTGAGTAATTCAGAATCACCAGTAATCCAACAAATGCAAAATTCCGTAAGCTTTTGCCAAAGCAAGCAGCAAGAAAATGATCAATGCAAAACTAAAGATGTCAGTTTAACTGCATCTTTAGAATTGAATGATTAAATCTCTGCATTAACTGAAAAACAAAAAAGCATAGGGGGTTTTCAGAAGCTCAGGTCATTGGATCCTCACCCCCAAAGGAGAATCCAAGTTTAATTACAAATTTGGAAAAAATAAAAACGAAACGAAAAGAAATTGAATGCGCTGATCTGTTTCGGCCGATCCCATCTTCACTAATGAATCTCTGTTGGCTGAAAGCCTAGCTCCATCTAAATCTTCTCCTATTAATGAGGACAGCATACAAAAGGCAATCAATCATGCATTGGTTGGTTCCAAGTCCTCTAAACCTACATCACCAAAAAAGAGGAAGAAGAGCAGGACAAAAAGCCTAACAGACATAATTTCAGTAGAAGACACAGAGGGGGAAATGAATCATGATTTCAGACAAAAATACATCAACAAGAATACTAAATGGGAAAAACAACTCAAAGCTGCTGAAAACACCAGCTTCAAAAGGAGTAGCAAACAGCCAGAGGGACGAGGGGACAGCAGCAAAAGCACTGGTCCACCTTAGATAGCTGATATCCCCATTTTTATATTTCTATTTTATATACTTTATTCTTATGTATATCATAGTGTGGAACATTAGGGGGCTCAATTCCCCTGCTAGACAGTTAGACTTGGTCAACTTTATGAACAAGTACAAGCCTAGTATTCTAGGTTTAGTTGAACATAAACTGAATGATATTAGGATTAATGATCTGCAAACTATATTTTTCTCAAATTGGAACATTATTAATAATAATTTGATGGGTGGAAATGGTAGGATTATGGTTTTTCATAATCCTGCCATTTGGACCCTCATTAATTATTTCATTGATAAGCGGAATATTCACTGCACTTTTAAAAATAAAGGTGGTCTGGACATTATTTCCACCTTTATATATGCTTCCAAATTTGAAAATGATAGAAATATGTTATGGAGTTGCATTGAGCAGTTCAGTAATATTATTAAAAAGCCTTGGATGTTATTGGGGTATTTTAACACAGTTTTTCACTATTTTGAAAAAAGGGGAGGTAGTACTATTCCTTTTTCAAAATTAGAAAAAGTTACTATTTTTATGATGGAATATGGATCAATAGAACCTATCATCTCTGGCAATAAATATACCTGGAAGTCTGGAAAATTCTGGAATATTCATTGCAAGCTGGACAGGGTCTTATTTAACCAGAATCTCATCAACCTCTTCTCCAACATTAAGTGTTGTACCCTGCCTCAAAACACCAGTGATCATACACCTATTTTAGTTTCTTTTAAGTCAGATAAGGATATTTATAGCAATGCTCCATTTATATTTGTGAATGATCGGTGTATGATCATAATTACAAAGAGGTTGTTTCTAAGTGTTTTAATAATAATATTTTTGGAACTGCTCAATACAAATTCAATAAAACTTTGCAGATAGTTAAAACTAATCTTAAAAGTTGGAACTCATCTAGAAACAGTAATGACATTAAAGCTATTAGGGATGAGTGTGAGAGGTACCAAAATGATCTTGACAAAGATAGCTCAGACAAGACCAAGGCTGAGAATTTTTTTAATTCTCAGGCCAAATTGGTTAATGCTCTTCATATAAATTCTGTTAATCTTAAACTGAAAGCCAAGGTAAATTGGTTCACTGCTGGAGATGAAGCTGGTAAATTTTTGTACACCAAAATGTCATGCAGGAAAAATAGGAACAATATTGGTAAATTAATAGATGTTAATGGTGATATAATTAACAAAGCCTCTAATATTGAGTCAGAGGCTATTAGTTATTTCAATTCCTTATACAATACCAATGACTATCCTACTATTTTTCCTGATTTAGAATTTAAATATATTGTGAACAACAATAGTGATGATATTCTGTTGGCCCCTAATAGGCAGGATGGGATTAAGAACATTATCTTTAATGCTAATGTTGACAAAAGTCCAGGTCAAGATGGGTTTGGAGCCAAGTTTTATAAAACATATTTGGTTGATATTCAGTATATTTTGTGTGATTCAATAAATGAACTCTTTAGTACAAGAAAATTACTGAAGAACACAAACCATACTTTTTTGACATTAATTCCTAAGGTGGAAAACCCTTCTGGACTAGAGGATTACAGACCCATAGCATGTTGTAACTTTGTTTACAAAATTATCTCCTCTTTGCTTTGTAATAGATTGAAAAGTTTTTTAAAATTTACTATTTATGATTATCAAAGTGCCTTTATACCAGGCAGATTGATTTCTGAAAATTCCTTATTAGCTCATGAGCTAATAAGGAACTTCAATATGAGGAATAAAAACTTATGTGTATTAAAATTGATCTGCATAAGGCCTTTGATAAAATTAACAGGAGTTTTATCATTTATATTCTGCAAAAAATGGGGTTTAACAACAGGTTTTGTGCTCTGATAAAGGAATGCATTAGCAATGTTACATACCCAGTCATGGTTAATGGTTCCCTAAAGGTTTTATTCATAGAAATAGGGGGATAACGCAAGGTGATCCCTTGTCACCTTACCTTTTCTCAATATTTATGGAATACTTCTCCATGCAAATGGATATTGAAGTGATCAGGGGAAACATTAAACCTATTAATAGAGTCAAGCCTCACATTACACATTTACTATATGCTGATTACATGCTCCTATTTCTTAAAGCTTACAAAGTTAGTGCTATTGTTGTTCACAGTATTTTAAAAAATATGGAAAAGTATGCAGGGTTAGCTGTCAATGAGAGCAAAAGCAAGATTTATTTCATCAAATATGCTAGTAATAAGCATGATATTTTGCATCTGTTGAATTTTAAGGAAGGTAATCTTCCTGCTAAATACCTTGGCCTCCCTTTAAGCATTAACTTTATTAATGATAGGGACTGTTCCAGATTAATAGACATGATTCAAGGTAAACTAGATGGTTGGTCTAGCAAACTATTATCTATAGCTGGTAGACTTGAGCTCATTCACACTGTCATCACTGCTATGATCATGTATTGGGTTCAAACACACAACATCCCAGCCAATGTCATTCATAAAATTGACAAAATTTGCTCTAATTTTATTTGGAGAGGTAAATACCATAAGGTTGCCTGGGACACAGTTTGTAAGCCTAGAAAGTTTGGAGGACTTGGGCTTAGGAACTTAAAAGACATAGTTGAAGTTAGCAAATTTAAACTGTTTTGGAATTTTTTGAATGGTAATTCTCTTTGGGCCAGATGGCTGAGAGCCAAATATTTAAAAAAACAAAAATTTCTGGTTGGCAAAAAAAGAGAATCACCATTTATACATTTGGAAAAACATTTTAGATTGCAGAAATATGGGCAGGAATCTCATTCATAGAAAATTTAAAGATGGAACTCAAACCAGTCTATGGTTTGATCCATGGTTAAATGGAAATTCATTAATAAACCTACTTGGATGGGATAAGTTGCACATATTGGGAGGGGTTAATGATAGAGTTAATAGCATTATTATAAATAATTGTTGGAGCCTTCACAATAATCCTGCAGCCTTGATCTTCAAAAATGCTATTTTAGATTATCATATTGATCAAAATAGATACAAAGATCATTGGTGTTGGAACCTCTGTTCTAAAGAAAAAATTTCTTTCAAAAAGGTTTGGGAATTCTTACAAGGTGGTGATGTAGAAGTGGATTGGCATAAAATTATTTGGAGTAAATCTAACTGCCCCAAAATGGCTCACTGTGCCTATTTTGCTCTGTTAAATAAGCTTCCCACTAGGGATAAATGTTGAAATTGGAACAAAGGGTCTAAAAAAATTTGTTTACTTTGAAAAAATGAGGATGAAAGCTCCACACATTTATCTTTTGATTGTAATTACCCCCAGTACATTTGGTTTAATGCCAAAAGCACTTTGGTTTTCAATCAAAATTATGCTACTCTCAACATTAGAGATAGTGTTGACTACATTTTAAAGTTTTTTAAGCCCAAGACCATTATATTCAAAAAAGCCTGTGTCTTATTGACTGCTACCATATATTTTATATGGAGGGAGAGAAACAAAGGTTACATACAGGCAAAGAGATTAGCTGTACTCAGCTTTGGCATACTATTTTATATGATAGTAACATTGTTTTGAAAAAAGCTAATAGACATTTGCAAGACAAAGTGCATAGTTAGGGTCATTATAATAATAATAATGACTGTGATAAAATAGTGGAAGATTTCTTACTTAACGGCAAGCAGAACACCAGCAATTTGTTCTCTGAATCCCCTCTTGGTGATACTAATCCCCAATCTGCTACCAGTGGTCCTAGAAACAAAGGGATTTATCATGCTAATGCTAACTACAACTTTATTAGGACTAATAGTAAGAATTTTAATGCTTCTCACTTGCCTGATGCAGATTTTAAAGACCAGATCACCCGCAGTGAAGAATTAGAGGTCATATACAGTGATTTCGAAAGACCTGACTTCCTTCCTGAAGCATCCATCAACCCCGATATCAATTCTTATAACTGCGAGGGAAGTAAACATAAATCAGCATCTTTTGTGCATGATTTTAGTGCTAAATCGAATAGTAAATGCATACTTTTACCTGATACAGGGGGAGGTATTTTCAGCAGTGTTCCAGATCTTCACAATCACCTGGAAACAAAGAAGACAGAAGGAAAAAATCAGACTTTTACAGAAAATTGGTGATAATCACTACAAAAGCTTACTTAATCACCAGATCTATCATCTTTCCAACTGGTTAGAAGGTGAAAGTAGCAGCGGAGGACCCTCAGACGTTATCAGAGATTCTATAAAGAGGAAGATAGACTCTGATAGCTCAAAAAGCTCAGATCCGATGGGTCTTATCCCTCAAAGTACCAAAGATAGAAATTGGTGCACGAGAGACAAAGGAGACGTTAACAAGCTTGGAATTAAAGAGAAGAGAAGTGATGTCATTGAGAATTTTGTTTGGAATCCGCCATGAAGATGGAGGAGCTGATATCTCTAGCAGTCCGCCATTTCCAGTGTTCATTTACTAGGGTTTGGCTTGAGAAGAGTGGCGGCGAGGGATTGTTTTAGTTTGATGTTGAATGAGTTGTTCGGGTCTGTTCCGATTCATGGGCTTTGGGCCTTTTTTATCTTTAAAAAAAAATAGTAAATTTTGGTAAATTTTTTTGCCCACACATTAGATCAGATAGCCGGCCCAGGTTTAGATTTAAGGACAAATTCCTAGAACTTGAACGTGTACCATGGATTCATATAATTAAATCAAGGTCCTTACAAGAAGAGTTATGCACAACCGTGTGCGAAGCACGGGTTCACACTCGTATTCTGAAAGAGTGGGCCATCGATTGATTGTGTAATTAGAAATTCACATTTTAGTTCAATTGTTACATGGTAGTTTGCATGTTTGAATGTCAATCTTGCTAGCTTCTAGTTAATACTAATAAAAACTTGGTTAAGAAAAGGAAAAAGAATAGAACAACACTTGAAATGAATGTATCCAGAATCCAATGCGCAATTGTATGTTTGAATGTGGCAAACCTTGAATTGTACGAGCATCATATTTACACAGAAATGTTTGCATCGGCCATTATATATAGACCATATGCTAGGCAAATGTTTACATGACAATGAATGTAAGCAAATGGCAAATACATTAATTATGAATGTAAGCAAGTTGACGATTCCTCGTCACTAATTTGAAGTCCCACCAATTGTGCTTGAACTGCCATCCAACTTTAACCACCTTTTCATGGATGTAAAACTAGCTACCAGAAAGGGTAACCTCTTTCCGACTTTCTTACATTCATAATTAATACGAAAAATAACCCACTTTACCTCGTCAGCATCTCACACAAAACTATAATTATCCTTCCATACTTATGTAGGAATGGACTTCGGTTGAGATGATTTTTGTTTGATCCCAAAACAGTAATTTTCCTACTTTGAGAAGGTTTCTTCAGTGTTTTACCTACTAAATATACAGTAATTTTCCTACTTTGAGAAGGTTTCTTCAACGTACATACAAATTTCCAGGTTTACTGTCAATGTATAGATAATAAATGGAATTGAGATCTCCCTTGCTGAATTTTATAGAAGTATAATTTTTACACATCATGTCTTTTATTTAGCCAATCAGGACATCAAGGCATTTCTAGTTATCTGGAAATTTGTATTTCATTTAACTCATTTTTGTATTTTTATTACTAATATTTCGTTCATTCCTTTGTTGTCCATGGGCTGCACTTGAAATACCCACTCATAAATATTTTATAGGATTTGATTTTGTTGTACTTATGATTGTTTTGCAAATTGATATATGTTACCATCATACCATGATTTTTCACCCCATACGATTCTAATTTTGATAGATCAACCAATGAGGCCTATTGTTTGTTGTGATGGCGGGTATATTAGGCTGTGAATGTGGAGGGATGCAGTGTGGTCGATGTCGGGTTAACGTTATAGTTTGTATTTTGTTTGCTTTTGAAAGTATAGCTTATGAGATGTTAATTTTATCATGTAATATTAACTAAGGTTCCACAATTTTTTTTGTCAAAGCAATTTATGAACTCAAATGTGTTGAACTTAGAAGTAAGAGTCTGTAACTTGAACTGTTGATACCCACCGACATTGTGAATTGAAGTTGAACTTTGTAGTTTTTAGTTTGAAGATTTATTGTGATAAGTATGAGTTGTTCATTTGAATTTTGTAAATTTGTAGCTTTAAGGATTACAATTATTGGTGGGTATGATCTGCTCATAAATTTGTATTGTTGTGTATAATCTGGTCTTATTTTGTTCAAACCAGAGCTTTATATTTTAGGTAGAGATTTAGTTTTTCCAATTGAATTTAGCCACGGCCCAAATCCGTGGCTAAATCATATTAAAAAGTATGATGTAAAATTGTCACGGTCCAGAGTCGTGGCAGAATCTTATTTTTTTTCATGGACAAAAGCCGTGGAAAAATGCAAATCTTCCACGGCTATGCTACAACAGCTATGGGTTGTGGCAAAAAACCTAATCTACCATGGTTTTGGGCCGCAGCAAAATTTTTCCATGCCCTATTTTGCCATGACTTTTGACCGTGGCAAAACTCATTAGCCACGGCCTAAAGCCATGGCAAAATTGCTTTTCTGATGTAGTGCCACCAGTAGCAAGCTCATCCTTAGCAACATGTCTCGAAGTTCGACGACCCATTCTTACTCTAAAATTGAATGATTGGTCCACATCAGAGAAAGACCACAATTGGTGTTCAAGTGCTTACTAACCTATTAAACAATAGATAATAATTCAGTAATCATTCATTAAAAATTACAAGTACATCTCTCATACGTTTTTACGCTCGCTAACTTTGGATAAAATCTATTAACCAAAGCTCTGTTACTAAATGTTATGACCACCCCATAACTCCTGCACAAAACTAAGAAGAAGTGCCTTGTATGACGTATCATATCGATATGGGACGATCATTTAGGATGAATAGCTCGAAACAAAACCTTTCATATAACTCACAGCGCATGGATAACACAAGATAGAAAATATACAGCAGGATGTAGTAGTGAAGCATAGTAGATTAGAAAACCCAATCTCGATAACATACCAGAGTCACCAGTATAAAATGAAAAGACGAGTATGATCGAGTAATATGGAAATACGTGTAATTTACATGAACGCCGAAGTTTTGATCGATGATATATTATTTTTGATATACGCAAGTAAATATCTAATGAGATAAATACTTAGAGAAGATATCACAGATAAGCAATATAAAAGCTGTAATAAAGTAAAGAAAACCAAAAAAATTATACTGGTTCGGAGCACTACCCTACGTCTAGTCCCAAACTCATTCGGGAATTTAACTAATCAACACCCTCACTTAACCCGGAGGAACATGTATTATAACACCCGAGTAGCAAAACAGGGACCTGAGCAGCAAAACAAGATTTCGCCTCAGTAGCCGAAGAGGACTTCTTGCCTGAGCAGCGAACATGACTTCAACAATTACACAAAACTTTATTTCACTGTATATGTGTTCTTGATAACACTGATAAGTCACTATTGAGTACACCCTTCCTATAATCTTCTCCTTTGTATATGTATTTGAAAGCAAATGAAGAATAAAAAAGAAAATTATTTATTATCACATAATTTTGAATATTTGAGAGAAAAAGTGAATATGAATAGAATTATTTTAGAATCACAAAATTATAAGATCAAGAAATTTCAGTGATTTAAACATGTAACAACCCGCCCAGAATGAGCTAAAATTCCAACTCCGGAAAGGCCCATAGGAACTTAGAGCCACTCTAAATGGATCATTGGTTCCTATAAGGAAATACTAAACAGATATCGCAGAGAAGTCTAAGCGAAAATCAGAATCTCACATAGTGGAGGGGATAAAATATAATAGCATGAAATAGACGTACCATTATTAAAACTATAAAGTTAGATATACAATAAGTCTCACAAATAACGGGTACATCATTCATTATCCTAAGTACATAACAACAATAATAAGACTACTGCCATAATAACTAAGTCTTCATCACAAGGATCCTCCTCCGGAAATCGTTCATCATCATCATCATCAATCAATAGTCCTCACCTACTAACCTGTTTTTGTTAAGAAGAGGGAGGTCAGAACCAAAGTTTTGGTAAATGAAATATATATAAGTTTAGGAATGACTATTTACTATACTTGGCAGTGTAAATTCTTTATGTTATGTCTACCCGAACCAACATACACACAATAAAACATATGAGGTGGACATCCTAACAGTCACTTAAGGCCTATATATAAACCTAAGGGCGGACGTACTTACAGTCACTTAATATCCCATATGAAAATCTAAGGGGGGACATTCTTACTGTCACTTAATATCCCAAATGGAAATCTAAGAGCGGACATTCTTATGGTCACTTAAGGCCATTTGCTAATCTATTAAAGGTGGACATCCTTACTATCACTTAATACCCTATGGTAGACCCTATCCACTTAATACCTCGTCTCTAACGTCGGCGTTATAAATAATAACTCTTCTTGTAGGTCGAGAAATAGTAACGACCACTTACTACCGGGTCTGGGTCAAGAACACAACTTCATTTAAGAAAACCCTCTGGCAGACCTCTTGTTACTTCTATCTGTCCTTACGGGTGAACTCCTAGTCACTTAATACTTCCCTTAGACGATGGTTCCTTAGGTCAGCCCTCACTAGACCCTAGATAAGAAGCGAACATTACTTGGAGAACTACCTTACTTACGTTATTGTATATTAAGACCATTTAATACATTATAGGAGAAAGGCAGACCCAATAGCCATTTAAGATCGTTGTAAGGGTGGATCCTATGACTTGGGTCCTAAACCAAGGAGGGAACCTTAGGAATGGACCTAGTCCTAACTACTTTAATACCAAATCAAGGTAGGTCAGCCACTTAATACCTTTTCCCAAAGGCAAACCTACTTCTCACAAAATATATATACATATGAGAAAGTCTAAATGGATACAAAATGTTGAACAAAATTAAGCACATAAAATCTAAGTCGTTAGATCTCCCCTGAATTCCACCTCACACATAAAGATAGACATATCTTATGGTCCATATTTTATGTACATAATTTTGTGTCCAATTTTGTGTCCTTATTTCCACTTCCTATATATATACACTAGACATCTTACATTAGGCCGACCACTTGTAGATGTTGGACTTGCCGGGCAGTTACGGGCAGGCTTCTATCACAAATTGGGCCTAACCTTGTATCATAGTGTAATATTTATAATGGCCTATGGAACCTAGACCTCTCATGTTAACCATTCTTACTTGTAGATGCTAGATATACCGGTCGTTCTGGGCAGGCTTCTACTAAAGTAATGGTTAACCCTATGTCTATGTGTCACCACCTACAATTTAAGGCCATTAATGCACACATACATATAAATTCCTATAGAAACATTCAAATTCTAGATCCTAATTTAAACGTATTTATTACGCACTTAATACGTGTTAATATTACATTTGATTACACTATAAAGTTATACAGAAATAGGCATGAATTATTCGAACGTGAATAACATCCTAACCACGTTTGATATGTCAATCCCTATTCATATTCAAACTAAAGGCGTACAACTTATTTCCCATATTCGCTCCAATCATGGAATAAATATGTGTATTAACATGTAACAATCAAAATAGGAAAGCAACAATATCAACACAAAACTTGTAACTTTGGTTTGATTTAATTATCTCAATAATAAAAGGTAAACAAAGTGCCATATATCCAATATATACATATATATAATTTCTATTTTGGTGCAGATTCACTTTTTAAGTAAGTTTATATGCAAAACGTTAATATTTAGACATCTTGTAAATGATACGTTCAAAAATACTCCATTTAGAAAAATAGAGATTTAAACCTATTCAAATTCACAATTTCCCCAATTCTTAACTTTTTCCAACAAAACCGCACATATGAATTTACATAAAATAAAATAAGACGAATCTGACCAATATAGAGAATTAAACAACACCAGCATGCCTCTTTTCAATAATCCAAACCCACATATACAAACAGATTGACCATTTCTTCTTACAAACATAAAACAAATGGAAGATCTGAGGGATTTGATATTGTTTTCTTTTCGTATAAACTCAAATATTCCTAGGCAAAATAATCCCAATTTACAGTAAAAAATCATAGAAAATAGCAGACTTAAATGAATTCCACTCATGGTGATTTTAAGACAGAAAACAATAGAATTTGCTGTAGAATTGAAATATGGTTCTAGCCTATGCAATCAAGCTCCAATCCTTCTATATATATATATATATATATATATATATATATAAGAATTAGAATCTTGTACATAGATATAAACCAAATTTCTAGAATTCTAATTCTACAGAAAAACCTAGTTTAGAGAAGGTAGAAATGAAGATAAGAAAGGTAGAAGAGATTTAACCTTTCTTTGGAAATTAGTATTGGCAGAAAGATAATGGAGGCATGAAGAAGAATATATATATATAAGGTCTTGAGTGTGGGTTAGGGGCCATATTTATAACTTACATCATGTACACATTCAGTTGGACTCGATAGATTAAATCTAAGCAGTCTGTTTGATGAAAAATATAAATAAGTTCTCCTTCAAAAACAACCACCACCCAGAGGTCAAGCCCCCCTGCAGAAGGGCGGTCGACCCTCCAGGTCAACCACCCTTCTACAGAGGAGGTTGACCCTCTTCTGGGTTCAAGCCCAGGATATTTATTCTCCTGTACGTTTCTTTTTATTAATTTTTCAATTTGTTTGATTGATTGGTTACCTTATATTGATTATTCATGTTCCTTCTTGTATATAAACACACAAACAAATTTGAATTCAATAGGAATATTCTTTTCATGCTAATCTCATTTAATATATTCCAGATTTGTATATTTATTAATTTGAAATTCAAACTGTGTTAATATTTATGCACGACTTGTTGTATTAACTCTGTTGCATATGAACCCTATTTTCGGTAAATAAAATATGAAAACGAGGATCTCGCCACAAATGCAACTACAATACTTTCGTGGCCTAATTCCTAATTATCCAAAATTTCGTTTTCATCCCATTAGCACATTATTTATTTTTATTGTTTACTTTAAATTAAATTACATTATGTATAATTTATGTTTATTTTGCAAGGTGTTACAAAACAAGTGACTTGAGGTGTATTTATAATAAACAAAAGGTTGCAATTACTCGTGAAAAAGTTTAATTAAAAGATATAGTCATGACTCAGGTATTAAAGAGCTACAACTCTTTGAAAAGGGTCAACCCTTCAGATCAGCTGACTAAATTTAAAATTCAACTGGCTAAAAAATGGCTAGAATTTGAAATAGGTGTGCATATGCACAAGACATGCCATTCAGCCGGCTGAATTAGAAATACAATCGGCTGATTATTCAAACTTAAAAAGTTTGAACATCCAGAAGTCAGCCGGCTGAATTTTTAATTCAGCGGGCTGATGCACATGACTTATGCATATGTGCTTCATCCTTTTAAATATAAAAACATTATATATGTACTATATAAGTGATTTTAACAATAAGAACCAACTAAATACAAACTCGTATACACCAAAAATATACCAATATATCTTGTTGTTGAATCTTCTTGTATTTATGTTATATTCTTCTCCTTTTTCCTATAATAGATGTTAATAATCAATATTGTCGATATATAGTTGTCATAATCAAAACGATAGCTCGAGAATGGAGGTTCTAACAATCTTCCCCTTTTTTATGATGACGATTATATATGACTTCATATATATATATATATATATATATATATATATATATATATGTATATATATGAAATAAATAAAATAACATCCAGAATTTTATTCTTATCTGTGCTTCCCCTGGATATATTGCTCCTCTTGTATATATTATATATATTTTTCTCCCCCTTGTCATCGAGAAAATGAAGTACAACTTATTGGGAACAAAACTATATAACTCAAGAATGAATATATGAATTGCCTATATGATCATTGTTATATATGAATTATGCAATATAAAAGCTGAAAGACATAAGTCATATATACATACATTTTTTAATATAAGCATGAGTTATAAACATGTAATGATACTTATATAATCTATAAATTCAATATTATGTTACATAATACTGCGTGATAGTTGTGTAAAATAAACCTATTATAGTATGAGTTAATCATCATAAGTGTTCTTAATGGCAACAACACATCAACATAACAAAATCATGATGTTTACAACACCAAACTAACACCAAGAGTTTTACATTACCCACACGACATAAGTATAACGTAAATAAAAACACAAGTTTTAGGACATAGAGTTTTCAAAGAAAAATATTATTTATGAAAAAAAGGTTTTAGTTAATTTTTGGAAAGGATACCTGTAATAACCCGGAAATTCTGAGCCAGTTTAAAATTTTTATTTTGGCAATTTTAGCAATTTTTGAATATTTAAAATAGATTATTTTAAATAAAAACGACGAGAAATTTATTTTGAATATAATTAGAACGTATATATTTATATACGTCGTCGTTAGAATATATATAATTATATATAATTATAAATAGAATTGAAAATGGCGCGGTAGTTCGATAATTGAATTTCAAACTTCAATTGAATGTACCGGGTGCAAAACAATCCGGATTTTAGTAAAACCAAAAACATTAGGATCTAATTGATAATATCTTTCCGACGAATCCGAAAAATCCAAATTTCATAGCGGGAATCAAAAGATATGTCCAGTTGAAAATTCTGAATAGTCGCTATGGAATTCAGGCCCTTAGAAATAGAAATTTTGCAAACGACCTCGGATTTCGACGAAACCACTTTTGTTGGGTCCGTGATGTCAAATTATTGCTAGGTTTTAAATTTCATAATTTTTCGAATCAATATGTGAGCATGGCAAAGGAAAACGCGTTTGACCAGTTTTAGTTGATTTTAATCGACTGGAAAATGGCCATTTTTCCAACGGTCTCAGAATTCGACGAAACTAGTTTTATTAGGACCGTATCGTCAATACGAAGCTAGAAAATATTTTTCTGCAATTTATAGAGTTCGTATGTGACCCCGGTAATTTGAAATGTACGTTTAAAATTCAGTATAGTGATTTAAATGTAAATTTAACGAAAACTGATTCAAACGATCGAATCAACCTACGATACATATCCCATTGTGTTCAGAACGGGGGTAATACGCTAGGGACGACAGGCGGTGGGTTTCGTTTTGAGTTCAAACAGAAAGTCAACTTTGAGGAGAACAAAAATAATTAAATGAATATATATTTTCTCCCACTCCTTTATCACCCCTCCCCCCCCCCCCCCCGTTATAATTCATTGTACAGAAAAAAAAGAAAGAAAAAAAAAGAAACCCTAGCTTGACGGAGCCGTCGTCCCTCGAGATCACCGCGCCGGGGGCCCACCTGCGTCATCGCCTGGCGCGCACACCCCCTCGCCCTCCCCAGGTGCCGCGACCCCCTCCCCCTTCGATCGTGACCCCACGCACCCCCCCTCGCCCTGATGGTCACCGCGCCGCCCCCTCCTCTTCTTCCCCCTCCCTTCTTCTTCCTCCTCCCCCTTGCTCTTCGTCGACCGAAACGCCCAGACCCCCCCCCCCATCCACCGACGAGCGCGACAGCCCCCCCCCCCCCCCGAAAACATTCACTGTAAGTTTTATTAATTTCATTTATTTGTTTATTTTTGTTTTAATTCATTTTAAATGTTTAGCATAGTTTAAATGAAATTAGCTTTGTGTTTTTTTAAGGAAATTAGCTTGATTTTTCGAATAGAAAGATTAGTTTTTTTCTTTCGAATAGAAAAAAATAGGATTTTTAAAGTATTAAAAATATGATTTTTATATTTTTAAAGTATTAAAAATATAGTCTTTACTATCTAGATGATATAAAAATATGATTTTTGTTTAGGTAGAGAATTAAAAATATAATTTTTACATGATAGAAATATTAAAAATAGCATCTTTATATGTGTAGAAAAATAAAAATGTGATTTTTATAATGACAAAAGTGAAAAGACGATATTTTTAAAAGTGAAAAGACGATATTTTTAAAAGTGAAAAGACGATATTTTTAAATAAAGAAAGGCGTGATTTTTATAATGTTTTCATAGAAAAAGAATATATTTTGTTCATAGGAAAGATTAGATTTTTATTTGTTTAAGAATTTGATTTTTGTTTGTTAAAGAAAAATGAATTCTTTGCTTTGAAAAAGCGAAATCTTTATATTGAATAGCATAATAAAAATTCGATTTTATATATTGAATAGCGAAGTAAAAATTCGATTTTTAAATATAAGAAGTGATTATAAAAATATGATTTTTAAATTGAAAGTGAATAAATAAAAATGTGTTTTATTTTATTTTAAAGACATCAGTATATAAAAATGTGATTTATACATATGTAGTGAAAGCGGACAACGAAAGCGACAAAAGGCGGGAATGGCGAAGATTTCTATAAATGAAGTGTCGTGAAGTTGGATAGCTATCAGTGGGAATTCCTCACCTTTCAATTTCTTTTTCTAGTTATATATATACTAGGATGCAGACGGTGCTTAGTAGCACCCGACACAATCGTCCACAGACCATGGAGTTGTTTGTTTGATTGCAAAAATTAGTTAGATTATTTGATTGAAATTGAATTGTTTGGTGAAATGAATGGATTTGATTGATGTGTGAATGGCGTGGGCCTTCACTAGACCGGGGATAAGGCTAGGCCTCGTCCCGTTTCTAGTATCGTGCCGTTATGCCGCCGAAATTTTCTAAAATATGTTAGAAAAATAAAAATATCATTTTATTTAAAGAATGAACTGAATAGAAATTCATATGTTGAAATAAAATGTTTTATCGTTAAAAATATAATTTTTAACGTGAATATGAATATAGTGAGTGTGAATGAATAAATATTCATTCACAAACCGGACGGTTTGTTTATGTACACCTATTTGAAGGACATTGATTGGGACGATAAATTTTACACATCGCCCAACTGCACAAATAAAATCTGTGTTTGATTGTTTGAAACCCCACACGGGTATTGGGATGAAATTTGAAGTTCACTCATCCTGATTGATTAAATATGTCGATCGATTGATTGACAGGCTGTTATAAGCGTTAGATATCTATATTTGATGCTTATACAGTGTAGTGCACTTTGGTTGATGGTTGATTATTTTTCAATGCTGTTATATACATGTGTTGCATGAAAATCCATATAATTAATTTTATATGGTGATTGATTGGGCCTCATTCCAATTTAGAGGATAAAGAAATATTTTAATAATAAAATTTACATCTTTATCAATATAAAATAAAGGTTCATGTGTTGACAGTACTCATCCGTTGAGATTAGTCATGTGTTGAACGAAATATTTTAATAATAAAATTTACATCTTTATCAATATAAAATAAAGGTTCATGTGTTGACAGTACTCATCCGTTGAGATTAGTCATGTGTTGAACGAAATATTTTGATAATAAGAAATATTTGAAATAAGAAATATTTGAAATAGAAATATTTCAAATAGAATATTTGAAATCGAAATATTTGAAATAGAATATTTGAAAATAGAATTATATGAAGCCGTGTTGATTAGATTGACGCCATTTTGACGTGAACGATATTTATATCGATTTTACACGATAATGAATTGAATTGAAAACGATTTCGAAATGAATTGAATATATAACGAATTTGATTTCAATTGAATATATAACGAATTTGATTTGAATGGAATATATAACGAATTTGATTTGAATGGAATATATAACGAATTTGATTTGAATTTGATTTTAATTGAATATATAACGAATTTGATTTCAATTGAATATATAACGAATTTGATTCGAATAGAAAAGCAATCTGAATTGAATCGAATAGAAAACCAATCCGAATTTGATTTGAATAGAAAACGAATTTGATTCGAATAGAAAACCAATCTGAATTGAATCGAATAGAAAACCAATTTGAATTGAATCGAATAAAAAACCAATTTGAATTGAATCGAATAGAAAACCAATTTGAATTGAATCGAATAGAAAACCAATTTGAATTGAATCGAATAGAAAACCAATTTGAATTGAATCGAATAGAAAACGACTTTGGAATTGAATTAAATTGAAAACGAATTCAAATTGAATTGAAAGCGAATTGAAATGTATTCAAATTGAATTGAAATTTGAAGTGAATAGAGATGAATTTTAAAACGAATTTATAAGGAAGAATTCAATTTTGATTTGAATTGAAATGGAAGTTGAAATTGCTTTTGAAACGAATTTAAAACTATTTATATAATCCGTTTTAAATAGTAATCGACGAGATATATAATATATATATTATATATATAATATAATGGCTTGAATAGAACGCGCCGCGCCGCGGCAGTTCGTGAATTTCGACCATTTATTTCAAACGGACATTACGGGAGATCCGACCGTCGGATTCTCCTAAAACCGGAACCGTTGGGTTCGTATCGAAAAGAACTTTCTAACGAATATTTGAAATTCAAAATCTAACGGTTGGATTTGGAGATACGTCCAAATCAAATTTGAAAAAGGTCGCTATAAGTGCAGTTCGATGGCCATTGATGGAAATCGACTGTACGGGCCTTGATAAAATTATTAAAAATAGTAATAATTTGTGTAAAATCAGAAGAAATGATTTGGGAAAATTTGGGATGAAAAACTCCATATTTGAAAAGACAAAAATAGTTTTTATTGAAATGAACTAGTTTGAACTCAATTTAAAACCCGCGTTTTTATTTTTAAATAAATAAATTAGATTTAAAAAGGGGTTTTAAATAATCGGAATTCCTAATATATTTGATTTGAATTGAACTAGAATTGATTTGTGGGTTTATCGTGAACTGTGTTTTAAACAACACTAGTTCTTTAACCCGAAAATAAATAGAATGTGATTTGGGTTTGTCGTGAACTGTGTTTTAAATAACACCTAGTTCTTTAACCCAGTAAAAGGAGTTTCAACGAATCTGCAATTAGATTGAAATGTAAATCTATAATCTAAATTATCAAATTTAGAAAATGAGCGAGAATGGAGTATTGCCAGTTTTTCTCCAAAGCGATAGTTAAATCTTTAATTAGATTTGAACGTGAAATGGTAATTAATTTTACCGATAACACCATAGTATTAGATAGGGAGTATTACCAGTTTTGCTTCATGGGATGAATAGGTTGGGATTGGGAAATAAATAATTACTTCGGTGTGGTTCGCTAATCTCGACTAGTTGGAAAAACCATAATTTGGTTTGAAACGACATCCAAAGGAAGATTCAAAGAATAAATTTAAAGAATTTATCTTGGATAAAATTAATGGGAACCTTTCCCTAAAAATGTGATTTGGTGAATAAAAGAATATTCTGAATTGGAATGAGGCGTATGTTGTGTTTGTGTAACATTTGTTTTCAATATATGCGGGTTGTTCGGAAAGTCCGGGTTTATACCCATTCTGAATAACCGATTCGACGATAAGTCGAAGATAAAGACGGTGATTGAAGACCGGAAGTCTTCACATCGTTTGGATAATTACCGACGATCCTGATTGGGTTGTACACCCAAGAGGTTGGAAATAGTTGGTGGTCGTCCAGACGTACTTGGAGATGGATGGATATGCGAGGAAAGTGCCTCCGGTTTCGTTCAGACCCAGAACGGACTTGTAAATGGATTGTGTGTCTGACATTGGATTTTATTCTGTGTTGATTGATTTCTATTAAATATACATCTGTTTGGCGGCGGAGAATTTATTCTTTTGCTTAACGCCCTTCTCTGAGACGTACGAGCTCAGAGGTTGTATATCGATAGATATCAATCGCATGGCATGAACTGCCTGTGTGGCATACTGAGTTGCATGGATCAAGGCTTCTGTTGAAAAGCAAAGTCTTGTGGTTGATGATCAAAGCACGGCCTCTGTGGCGTAGCTTTGTGTATAACGTGAATTCGTGAGCCTCACACCTCGGTATGAGTTAAAAACGGGATACGGACCGCTGGGAGAGCACGACGTTTCTTTCTAGCTATGGTGGTGTCAGTGACTTACCAGCCCTGACATATATATACTTTTCACCTTTGTGGTTGTTGGAATGAGGCGCCTCGATTATATGTCTGTAAGGACCGGGAAACGTGTGTTCAGGAATAACCAATCCTCTAACGTAAGTGAGGACCGGCCCAGCCGCATCCGGGGTTGCCCAGAGTGCGTAACCCGGAGGCATTTGCTAGAGTGTCTCGAACGCGGAGAGGATCTTGCCCCTTGCCTCGACTCATGACGGAAATCCAATTTTCAATACGTGTATTGCGGCTTTATTGGTAGAGCCTAGTATGGCGACATAGTAGCATGGGATGCTATGCCGTCTATGATTCATATTTATGATTGAAAATGTTTTGACACTATACACTTACTTTAGTATCAAATGATTTGTTTTAAACGTACCAAGCATGTTTGGCTGTTATAAGGTAAAACCCTATCCTCCGGCTTGCGTTGCATTGTGTGATGGGACCTGGGTCTTATAATAGCTTCATTTTTCGAAAAAGCATTGCGCTGTTTATTCTATGCACTGGTATTCTTGGGAGGAAACCCGTTCCGTGTTATACGGCGTGGTCCCTTGAATTACTCTCTTTTAAAGTAAAGCTTTAAATAAATGTTTTAGTTCTCACACCAGTCACATGACTGACCTGGAGTTTATTTTTTTAACCTAAACTCTGGGTGCCCCTATTTTTCGCACGGGCAGCTAGTAGTTTTGGTTTTGCAGATTTATATTCACAGGATCCTGGTTTACAGCTGGAATGATATCCGGAAAGCTCTGTATCCGTATATCACCTTCAGTTGTGCTTTGTATTATTTTTCCGCTGCTATGTAATTGATTGTAATCTCTGATATTTATCGAATGTAATTTATTCATTTATACTCTGTATATTCTTGTATTCTGATGGAATTGTTGTAATAACAATGAAATGTTCTTCCATCTGCGTTCTATTTTGTCTTGTCCTCACAGTAATTCGTTCTTTCTCTTCTCTTCGGAGACCGGGGAAGTTACGGGTCACTACAGTTGGTATCAGAGCTTTGGTTTACAGAGCTCGAGAACAAGACACATTAGAAACATACGAAAGAATTCATCAGATATTGGATTAGTAATATCCAATTAGAATGACTCGTTAGAGATAGGATCAGTAGTATCCTAGAGCGAGTGTGAAGAGTATACTTTTCAAAAGAAAACAATTTTGTTTTGAAAATTTAAATCGCTTTATACGTATTTGATTATTTATTTATTTTGAATATGGACAATCGAATATATAAAGATTTTGCATATACGCGTCATGAACGTATATTCGAAGTTTTAATATATTAGATAGATATAGAATCACACTCTAGTCGCCCGGACATGATTCTGATGATTGACGCGTCATCATTAATAATTATTTTCGTGTTTCGAAGGTATGATATCTATATGTTTCCATTAGACTGGTGTGAGAACCAAAACTAATATAGCTAAATTTATTTGTTGTGATTTGGCATCAAAAATGTGATTTTCAGTATATATATCAAAATTATGAATTTGAAACTCTAATCCACTAATTGATTGATGATTGAGTTGTTTGATTGTTGTTGCCTAATTGAATTTTAACCATTTATGCCTAATTGAATCAAATATTGAACTGTATTGAAAATTGGTCACATTTGTTTGCATATATATGTACTTACATTGAACAGGTCATAGCAAGGAGGCTAGAGCCAAGAATAAAATTTGTTTGCCCGACAAATAGGTACATGTTTACTACACAATTTACTGTTTTGTTTGGGTGATGATGATTTTATGAGCCTATTGGCTAGCCGCTTGGCTTTTTCTTTTTGAGATCAGAAGGCCTATATGGCAATTTCGGAATTTTCCCGTGGCTCCCGGTGCAGGGGAGGTTATGGCGAAATTTTTCGAAAATTTAGGGAGTTAGCCAAATTTTTGAAAATTTGAAAATTCTCAGAAACTGAAAAGTTGGAGAATGGAAGCCAGATCGAACGTAGAGCTGATTAATCAAACCACTTTCGACTTCGTTCCTTTTCGGGGACGAAAAGTTTTAAGTGGGGGAGATTGTAATAACCCGGAAATTCTGAGCCAGTTTAAAATTTTTATTTTGGCAATTTTAGCGTATTTTGAATATTTAAAATAGATTATTTTAAATAAAAACGACGAGAAATTTATTTTGAAAATAATTAGAACGTATATATTTATATACGTCGTCGTTAGAATATATATAATTATATATAATTATAAATAGAATTGAAAATGGCGCGGTAGTTCGATAATTCGATTTCAAACTTCAATTGAATGTACCGGGTGCAAAACAATCCGGATTTTAGTAAAACCAAAAACATTAGGATCTAATTGATAATATCTTTCCAACGAATCCGAAAAATCCAAATTTCATAGCGGGAATCAAAAGATATGTCCAGTTGAAAATTCTGAATAGTCGCTATGGAATTCAGGCCCTTAAAAATAGAAATTTTGCAAACGACCTCGGATTTCGACGAAACCACTTTTGTTGGGTCCGTGATGTCAAATTATTGCTAGGTTTTAAATTTCATAATTTTTTGAATCAATATGTGAGCGTGGCAAAGGAAAACGCGTTTGACCAGTTTCAGTTGATTTTAATCGACTGGAAAATGGCCATTTTTCCAACCGTCTTAGAATTCGAAGAAACTAGTTTTATTAGGACCGTATCGTCAATACGGAGCTAGAAAATATTTTTCTGCAATTTATAGAGTTCGTATGTGACCCCGGTAATTTGAAATGTACGTTTAAAATTCAGTATAGTGATTTAAATGTAAATTTAACGAAAACTGATTCAAACGATCGAATCAACCTACGATACATATCCCATTGTGTTCGGAACGGGGGTAATACGCTAGGGACGACAGGCGGTGGGTTTCGTTTTGAGTTCAAACAGAAAGTCAACTTTGAGGAGAACAAAAATAATTAAATAATTAAATGAATATATATTTTCTCCCACTCCTTTATCACCCCCCCGTTATAATTCATTGTACAGAAAAAAAAAGAAAAAAAAAGAAACCCTAGCTTGACGGAGCCGTCGTCCCTCGAGATCACCGCGTCGGGGGCCCACCTGCGTCATCGCCTGGCGCGCACACCCCCTCGCCCTCCCCAGGTGCCGCGACCCCCTCCCCCTTCGATCGTGACCCCACGCACCCCCCCTCGCCCTGATGGTCACCGCGCCGCCCCCTCCTCTTCTTCCCCCTCCCTTCTTCTTCCTCCTCCCCCTTGTTCTTCGTCGACCGAAACGCCCAGACCCCCCCCCACCATCCACCGACGAGCGCGACAGCCCCCCCCCCCCCGAAAACATTCACTGTAAGTTTTATTAATTTCATTTATTTGTTTATTTTTGTTTTAATTCATTTTAAATGTTTAGCATAGTTTAAATGAAATTAGCTTTGTATATTTTTAAGGAAATTAGCTTGATTTTTCGAATAGAAAGATTAGTTTTTTTTCTTTCGAATAGAAAAAAATAGGATTTTTAAAGTATTAAAAATATGATTTTTATATTTTTAAGGTATTAAAAATATAGTCTTTACTATCTAGATGATATAAATATATGATTTTTGTTTAGGTAGAGAATTAAAAATATAATTTTTACATGATAGAAATATTAAAAATAGCATCTTTATATGTGTAGAAAAATAAAAATGTGATTTTTATAATGATAAAAGTGAAAAGACGATATTTTTAAAAGTGAAAAGACGATGTTTATAAAAGTGAAAAGACGATATTTTTAAAAGTGAAAAGACGATATTTTTAAATAAAGAAAGCTGTGATTTTTATAATGTTTTCATAGAAAAAGAATATATTTTGTTCATAGGAAAGATTAGATTTTTATTTGTTTAAGAATTTGATTTTTGTTTGTTAAAGAAAAATGAATTCTTTGCTTTGAAAAAGCGAAATCTTTATATTGAATAGCATAATAAAAATTCGATTTTATATATTGAATAGCGAAGTAAAAATTCGATTTTTAAATATAAGAAGTGATTATAAAAATATGATTTTTAAATTGAAAGTGAATAAATAAAAATGTGTTTTATTTTATTTTAAAGACATCAGTATATAAAAATGTGATTTTTACATATGTAGTGAAAGCGGACAACAAAAGCGACAAAAGGCGGGAATGGCGAAGATTTCTATAAATGAAGTGTCGTGAAGTTGGATAGCTCTCGGTGGGAATTCCTCACCTTTCAATTTCTTTTTCTAGTTATATATATACTAGGATGCAGACGGTGCTTAGTAGCACCCGACACAATCGTCCACAGACCATGGACTTGTTTGTTTGATTGCAAAAATTAGTTAGATTATTTGATTGAAATTGAATTGTTTCGTGAAATGAATGAATTTGATTGATGTGTGAATGGCGTGGGCCTTCACTAGACCGGGGATAAGACTAGGCCTCGTCCCGTTTCTAGTATCGTGCCGTTATGCCGCCGAAATTTTCTAAAATATGTTAGAAAAATAAAAATATCATTTTATTTAAAGAATGAACTGAATAGAAATTCATATGTTGAAATAAAATGTTTTATCGTTAAAAATATAATTTTTAACGTGAATATGAATATAGTGAGTGTGAATGAATAAATATTCATTTACAAACCAGACGGTTTGTTTATGTACACCTATTTGAAGGACATTGATTGGGACGATAAATTTTACACATCGCCCAACTGCACAAATAAAATCTGTGTTTGATTGTTTGAAACCCCACACGGGTATTGGGATGAAATTTGAAGTTCACTCATCCTGATTGATTAAATATGTCGATCGATTGATTGACAGGCTGTTATAAGCGTTAGATATCTATATTTGATGCTTATACAGTGTAGTGCACTTTGGTTGATGGTTGATTATTTTTCAATGCTGTTATATACATGTGTTGCATGAAAATCCATATAATTAATTTTATATGGTGATTGATTGGGCCTCATTCCAATTTAGAGGATAAAGAAATATTTTAATAATAAAATTTACATCTTTATCAATATAAAATAAAGGTTCATGTGTTGACAGTACTCATCCGTTGAGATTAGTCATGTGTTGAACGAAATATTTTAATAATAAAATTTACATCTTTATCAATATAAAATAAAGGTTCATGTGTTGACAGTACTCATCCGTTGAGATTAGTCATGTGTTGAACGAAATATTTTGATAATAAGAAATATTTGAAATAAGAAATATTTGAAATAGAAATATTTGAAATAGAATATTTGAAATCGAAATATTTGAAATAGAATATTTGAAAATAGAATTATATGAAGCCGTGTTGATTAGATTAACGCCATTTTGACGTGAACGATATTTATATCGATTTTACACGGTAATGAATTGAATTGAAAAATATTTCGAAATGAATTGAATATATAACGAATTTGATTTCAATTGAATATATAACGAATTTGATTTGAATGGAATATATAACGAATTTGATTTGAATGGAATATATAACGAATTTGATTTGAATGGAATATATAACGAATTTGATTTCAATTGAATATATAACGAATTTGATTTCAATTGAATATATAACGAATTTTATTCGAATAGAAAACCAATCTGAATTGAATCGAATAGAAAACCAATCCGAATTTGATTTGAATAGAAAACGAATTTGATTCGAATAGAAAACCAATCTGAATTGAATCGAATAGAAAACCAATTTGAATTGAATCGAATAGAAAACAATTTTGAATTGAATCGAACAGAAAACCAATTTGAATTGAATCGAATAGAAAACCAATTTGAATTGAATCGAATAGAAAACCAATTTGAATTGAATCGAATAGAAAACCAATTTGAATTGAATCGAATAGAAAACCAATTTGAATTGAATCGAATAGAAAACGACTTTGGAATTGAATTAAATTGAAAACGAATTCAAATTGAATTGAAAGCGAATTGAAATGAATTCAAATTGAATTGAAATTTGAAGTGAATAGAGATGAATTTTAAAACGAATTTATAAGGAAGAATTCAATTTTGATTTGAATTGAAATGGAAGTTGAAATTGCTTTTGAAACGAATTTAAAACTATTTATATAATTAGTTTTAAATAGTAATCGACGAGATATATAATATATATATTATATATATAATATAATGGCCTGAATAGAACGCGCCGCGCCGCGGCAGTTCGTGAATTTCGACCATTTATTTCAAACGGACATTACGGGAGATCCGACCGTCGGATTCTCCTAAAACCGGAACCGTTGGGTTCGTATCGAAAAGAGCTTTCTAACGAATATTTGAAATTCAAAATCTAACGGTTGGATTTGGAGATACGTCCAAATCAAATTTGAAAAAGGTCGCTATAAGTGCAGTTCGATGGCCATTGATGGAAATCGACTGTACGGGCCTTGATAAAATTATTAAAAATAGTAATAATTTGTGTAAAATCAGAAGAAATGATTTGGGAAAATTTAGGATGAAAAACTCCATATTTGAAAAGACAAAAATAGATTTTTATCGAAATGAACTAGTTTGAACTCAATTTAAAACCCGGGTTTTTATTTTTAAATAAATAAATTAGATTTAAAAAAGGGGTTTTAAATAATCGGAATTCCTAATATATTTGATTTGAATTGAACTAGAATTGATTTGTGGGTTTATCGTGAACTGTGTTTTAAACAACACTAGTTCTTTAACCCGAAAATAAATAGAATGTGATTTGGGTTTGTCGTGAACTGTGTTTTAAATAACACCTAGTTCTTTAACCCAGTAAAAGGAGTTTCAACGAATCTGCAATTAGATTGAAATGTAAATCTATAATCTAAATTATCAAATTTAGAAAATGAGCGAGAATGGAGTATTGCCAGTTTTGCTCTAAAGCGATAGTTAAATCTTTAATTAGATTTGAACGTGAAATGGTAATTAATTTTACCGATAACACCATAGTATTAGATAGGGAGTATTACCAATTTTGCTTCATGGGATGAATAGGTTGGGATTGGGAAATAAATAATTACTTCGGTGTGGTTCGCTAATCTCGACTAGTTGGAAAAACCATAATTTGGTTTGAAACGACATCCAAAGGAAGATTCAAAGAATAAATTTAAAGAATTTATCTTGGATAAAATTAGTGGGAACCTTTCCCAAAAAATGTGATTTGGTGAATAAAAGAATATTCTAAATTGGAATGAGGCGTATGTTGTGTTTGTGTAACATTTGTTTTCAATATACGCGGGTTGTTCGGAAAGTCCGGGTTTATACCCATTCTGAATAACCGATTCGACGATAAGTCGAAGATAAAGACGGTGATTGAAGACCGGAAGTCTTCACATCGTTTGGATAATTACCGACGATATTGATTGGGCTGTACACCCAAGAGGATGGAAATAGTTGGTGGTCGTCCAGACGTACTTGGAGATGGATGGATATGCGAGGAAAGTGCCTCCGGTTTCGTTCAGACCCAGAACGGACTGGTAAATGGATTGTGTGTCTGACATTGGATTTTATTCTGTGTTGATTGATTTCTATTAAATATACATCTGTTTGGCGGCGGAGAATTTATTCTTTTGCTTAACGCCCTTCTCTGAGACATACGAGCTCAGAGGTTGTATATCGATAGATATCAATCGCATGGCATGAACTGCCTGTGTGGCATACTGAGTTGCATGGTTCAAGGCTTCTGTTGAAAAGCAATGTCTTGTGGTTGATGATCAAAGCACGGCCTCTGTGGCGTAGCTTTGTGTATAACGTGAATTCGTGAGCCTCACACCTCGGTATGAGTTAAAAACGGGATACGGACCGCTGGGAGAGCACGACGTTTCTTTCTAGCTATGGTGGTGTCAGTGACTTACCAGCCCTGACATATATATACTTTTCACCTTTGTGGTTGTTGGAATGAGGCGCCTCGATTATAGGTCTGTAAGGACCGGGAAACGTGTGTTCAGGAATAACCAATCCTCTAACGTAAGTGAGGACCGGCCCAGCCGCATCCGGGGTTGCCCAGAGTGCGTAACTCGGAGGCATTTGCTAGAGTGTCTCGAACGCGGAGAGGATCTTGCCCCTTGCCTCGACTCATGACGGAAATCCAATTTCCAATACGTGTATTGCGGCTTTATTTGTAGAGCCTAGTATGGCGACATAGTAGCATGGGATGCTATGCCGTCTATGATTCATATTTATGATTGAAAATGTTTTGACACTATACACTTACTATAGTATCAAATGATTTGTTTTAAACGTACCAAGCATGTTTGGCTGTTATAAGGTAAAACCCTATCCTCCGGCTTGCGTTGCATTGTGTGATGGGACCTGGGTCTTATAATAGCTTCATTTTTCGAAAAAGCATTGCGCTGTTTATTCTATGCACTGGTATTCTTGGGAGGAAACCCGTTCCGTGTTATACGGCGTGGTCCCTTGAATTACTCTCTTTTAAAGTAAAGCTTTAAATAACTGTTTTAGTTCTCACACCAGTCACATGACTGACCTGGAGTTTATTGTTTTAACCTAAACTCTGGGTGCCCCTATTTTTCGCACGGGCAGCTAGTAGTTTTGGTTTTGCAGATTTATATTCACAGGATCCTGGTTTACAGCTGGAATGATATCCGGAAAGCTCTGTATCCGTATATCACCTTCAGTTGTGCTTTGTATTATTTTTCCGCTGCTATGTAATTGATTGTAATCTCTGATATTTATCGAATGTAATTTATTCATTTATACTCTGTATATTATTGTATTATGATGGAATTGTTGTAATAACAATGAAATGTTCTTCCGTCTGTGTTCTATTTTGTCTTGTCCTCACAGTAATTCGTTCTTTCTCTTCTCTTCGGAGACCGGGGAAGTTACGGGTCACTACAATACCTGAAGAGTTTTTTCTATTTTATTTGTTTGTTTATTAAAAATTTAAGCTTTGCTTCGATCCTAATATCCTAAGATGATTCCCTCAACGGGTTTTGAATCAAATTTTCTAGGCTGATCTTTTTTTTAATATTTCAAACCAAAGATTTTAAAATATGAAATATTTGGATTTCTACCATTAAAAGTTAGTAAGGAGTATTTTTCGTAAGAAGTCGAATACAAGCACGATTCAATACATAACAGGCTATTGCAACTTCTTTTACCTAGAAATGTTTTGGTAACGTGCTTCCATTTAGTAACGTTCTGGAACATTCCTGCAACTTTTGTTTCTTATGGATTTCTAGGAAACGAAAAAAATGTGAAAAATACCTTTCTTTTTACAATGTTGATCGAATAATTCATTTTCGAATTCACCTCCGTGATCGCTTCTTATATTTTTTTTTAAATCCTTTTAAATTTTGAATTCTTATAACAGAAGTTATAAAATAATCAAAACTATCACTTTTATTTTTCATAAAAATCATCCATATATATCTAGAGAAATCATCAACAATTACAAATACATATCTATTATGATTTATGGATTGAACTTCGGTTGGCCAAAATAAATCCATATGAAGTAGCTCAAATGGTTGTAATGTTGAAATGACCTTCTTAGATTTAAACAATGATTTCATTAATTTTCCTAATTGACAAGCATCACAAAGATGATTAACTTTTAAGTTCAATTTTGGTAATCCTTTAACAATTTAATTTTTTGAAATTTTATTTATTGTTCTAAAAATTATATGACAAAATCTTTTGTGCCATAGCTAAGGATAATTTTCTTTGGTTAATAAACACATATTTAATAACCCACCCAGAATAGGCCTTAATTCCGACCCAGAAAAGGCCCATCGGGACTTAGAGCCACTCTAAATGGATTATTGGTTCCTATATGGATTAACTTAAATAGATATACAGAGGAATCTGAAACGGAAATGAAAGATCACACAACGGATGGGACCGAATATAATAACACAAACATAAGATGTACCAATTATGTAAAAACCATAATTCTGAATTACAACATGTCTCAAAATAACAAGGTACACCATCATTCATCCTAATTAGACACAATAATAGAAAATAAGCAATAGACATAATAACTGGATCTTCCAGAGGCTCCTCCAAGAGATCATCCATCCTTAATCACCTGTCTCACCTATGGTCCTGTTAATTTTAAGAGGTGGGAGGTCAGAACATAAAGTTCCGGTGAATGAAATACAAATAAGTTAAGGAGGTTATTCCCTATAATTGGCAGCTGTAAACTATTTAGGTCATGTCTTCGTAACAAACACATAAGGTAAACATATAGGGAAGACATCCTAACAGTCACTTAGTACTCCAAAACTAAATTAAGGGTGGATATCTTTCTACGGTCACTTAATACCATATTTGTTTTGGGCGAACACCTCTCTAGTCACTTAATACCCAATGACGGACCCCATATGACTTAAGACATTGTTCTAGCATTAGTATGTTATAAGCGATAACTCTCTTTCAGGGAGAGAAATATTAACGGCTATTTAATTCCAGGCTATATGTCAGGAACACGACTTCTCATAGGTAAAACCCCCCCAAGCGAACCCTCTTATTACTATCTAACAGTCCCTACGGGTGATCTCCTAACCACTTAATACTTCCCTTTTACGATGATTCTTAGGCCCCATATACATAATCCATCCCTCGGTGAGCCCTCACTAACCTCCTAGATAAGAAGCGGACATTACTTGGAGAACTTCCCCAAACACCTTATCGTTTATTAGGACCATTTGATACTTATAGGAGAAAGGAGGACCAAACAACCATTTACTTCTCAAGGGCGGGACCAACGACTTAGGTCCTAAACCAAGGAGTGAACCTTAGGAATGAACTCAGTCCTAACCAATTGATTCCCAGTAAGAGATAGGTCATCAACTTAATACCTTTTTCCCATGCAAGCCTACTTCGCACATTATATATATTCTAACACCCCGCATTTTTAATATAATTAAAAATATGTAAAAATATGTGAATATGCATAGATAGGTAAATAATGGTGATGTATAATGAGAATTAATTAATATATGGAAGAGAAGGAAAAATTAATTCGATAACAGTGTGCGTAACGGAAAAGATAATAAAATAAGGATACTTAACTTAAATATAAGGAATTAAGTAAAATAGACATCACCATTACGTTCATCTCGAAATTCTGCTTGAAATAGAGTCCAAGTTTGCGTAAATCGGACTCCGTATGAAGGAGTTATGGCCTTTAGAAGATTCAACAAAAATTCAAAACAGTTCGAAATTCGACCCAGGCAGCTGGGTGGGAAATTTCCCACCAAAACCAGGCAGGTCGACCTGGGAGTCAGATCGACCAGGAGGTCGACCTGGGGGTCGACCTATCCCCAGATCTGGGCGATTTCAGCTCTTGTGACGTGTTTTGATGTGTTGTACGGGTCGGATGACTTCTAGTTCAATCTAAGGGCTCTAAAACACTCTCTACACCTATAAATACATAGCAAGACCTAACCCTAATTCATAACAATTCCTTAAGATGCCTCCATGCCGCCAAACTTTAACCAAACATGGTCGCCGCCCCCAAAACTCTAAATTATATTGCAAGTTCTTCATCAACTTTGGAGTTTAATCAAATCAAGTAGCAAAGTTCTTCATCAACAATTCATGCTCTTCACCAACAATCAAATAAGAAGATTAAATCAGCGTTCTACATCTACAAATCGTTTATTTTCCCCAATCTAGTCAAGGTGAGTGGAATTATAATAAACTTGTTGTATAACAGTATTATTATTGTTCATCATTCCCCAGTTATAAATTCAATGCAAGATTTATGTTATAATAATTGTTCTTTATTCTCCTTCCCTTTTTATTTTTGGATCTAGGTTATCTCGAACCTAGACGAAATCTTATTATACATACGTACGATTGAAATATGGGAATATTGGGGCATAGCTTATTTTATGCAATCGAGGAATATAATCCGAAATTTGGGGAATTATGGCATGACAATTATTATTGCAAATATTGGGACAATTGACAAAAAAAATTGTGACTCGAAATTAAGCCTAAAAGGTGAATTAGATTATATGTATAAACATGGGGAGATATGTTGGGAAAATATTGATTTTATGAAATTGGGAATAATGGGATTTTGGAAATTGGCATGTCTGGATATGAATAACATGGAATTGGTGAATTTGGCTATAATTGAGTAATTTGGGTAAAAAGATTATTTCATGAATGGTTGTATAAGCAAAGTAGAAATGGGTTAAGTAGCACTTGACATATGAATAAACTTAAGCAACATATGAGGAATGATAGTAACCTGTTAGGAACACATGTATGGAAAAATTGGAATAATAGGTATAGCCTATTAATGGGATTATAAGCATGAACATAAATTCGGGTTTCTGGGTAAAGCTTGAATTTGAGACTTGGAAATTGGATATGCCGTCAAGATCCTAGAAACATAATTAAAAATGAAATATGTTGGACAAACCATGTTTTATGTAATTATGGAACTCGACACATGGCATGAAATTGATAACTGACATATGACATCTAGAATAAACACGAACATGCTTGTGAATTGATAATTGACATATGACATCTAGAATGGACATGAACTAAACATGAAACATGGCTAACTTGAGGTTAGAATGAGTTCGCGGTGTAATCCTGCCCGGAATCGCCCAGCACATCTAGTGACTGCAAACAATAGGTTCTAATGTGAGAAGTTAGTCATAACGTTCTTGAAACCCGAGGTTAGATTGAGTTGTGGTGTAATCCTGCCCGGAACCAACCGACACATCCAGTGACCGCAACAATAGGTCTAATGTGAGAGGTTGGGCATTAATAATTAATTAATGCTAATGACACATGCTAGTATGGTAAGGTTAAGTCAACATGAAATACTAGACAACACTTAACCAATTTGACTCGATATATGGGTGGGTTAAGTCAACGTGAACCATTAGATAATGCTTAACCAATTTGACATGATATATACAGGTAGGTTAAGTCAACACGAACTGATAGATAACACTTAACCAATTTAACATGATATATGGGTGGGTTAAGTCAACGTGAACCACTAGATAACACTTAACCAATTTGAGTCAATATATGGGTGGGTTAAGTCAAAGTGAACTGCTGGATAACACTTAACCAATTTGACATGACACGTGGGTTGAATTGAATACGTGATTGGGAGTTAAGTCAACTTGGACACATGGGCAAACCAAACCAATATAACAATATTAAAGCCAAGAAAAGTGGGGAATGATAAGATTAAATAATAGATAAACTTATCCTAGGGATGAGAAATGAATATGACTAAAGATGTACCATAATACTCGAAGGGTGGGACGACTTATACCATGAAATAAGTTAATCTAAGCTGGAAATGTGGAGAACACCCGTACGCTATCATTTGATAAAGAGAACTTAAGTCACGACTTGAATTCATAGGTAAACCTTAGTTAAAAGGAACTAAGTAACAAACCTTAGTTAAAGAGAACTAAGTAACAGAAACTAAGTATCAAACCTTGGTTAAGAGAACCAAGTAATAAACCTTAGTTAAGAGAACTAAGTAAATAACGAGAAAGAGAACTAAGTAGTAAACCTTAGTTAAGAGGACTAAGTTGTAAACCTTAGTTAAGAAAACGAACGATTAAGAAAAACTAAGTTGTAAATCTTAGCTACGAGGACTAAGCAGTAAACCTTAGTTAAGAAAACGAACGATTCAGGAAACTAAGTAGTAAACCTTAGTTACGAAAACCAAGTAGAACACGAGGAGGAGCGAACGTCCGTCTGACCAAGAAGAAGGCTCCAACGGTCTGGGTTACGAAGCACGCGGCTTCGAGGGGACGTGAGGGTACTCTTGGTATCCCTCTGTGAGGTTGTAGATGATCCTCCTGGGCTCACAGAGGTTAAGGTCTGCATTAGAAGAACCAAGAGTATGCCTTGGTTGCAATATAAGGCAACCTAACGACTAGGATGGACCAGCGTGAGGCGGCGATATCTTGTTTAGCCCTGTGATAGCACGTCGTCTTCTACCTACCATCTTGAGTCAATCGAGTACGTGAAGTGGAAAGGTGGAGAACTCCAACAGACCATATACTTGCTATCTAGTTATGGGTGAGGTTTGGCCAATAGGTTTGTGGGGGCATAGGGGGTCTGCGTATAGTTCTTATTCTTGATTTTCTTGGGTGTCTTTCATTAGTTGAGGGAGGGGTCAAGTGGGACCATGGCCACACACAGATAAAACCAGACCTTAGCATATGCGTTGGCAGATAACTTAAAAACTCCCGATCGAGTTCCGTGTTTCTCGGTTAGCCCTGCCACGGGACTCGGGCCGCACATATAGAGGACATGTGCAACTAGACATCGATAACGATTCATGACACGTATGTGGGGAAAGTCTAAGAACATATATCGCTCTGGGTAGTGTGTCCTAGACTAGGGGGCGTCATTCGATAAGTAGCCTAATCCCTAGTTGGACCTGGGTCGCGTAAACCCTGAATTCGAGAAGCGTTCAATAGGTAGCATAAGCCCCAGTGGCTCTGGGTAGCGTAAACCCTAGTTGAATCTAGGAAGCGCTTGATATTAAACCTTAGATTAGATCTAGATGATACACGGAATCGAGCAAGATCGAGAGTGGCAGTCCAAACGATTTCGAGAATGGTGGCACTACACTGAAGTAGTATAGATTTACATGATGAAGCC
The DNA here is from genome assembly GCA_030737875.1 of Allium sativum. NCBI lineage: Eukaryota > Viridiplantae > Streptophyta > Magnoliopsida > Asparagales > Amaryllidaceae > Allium > Allium sativum. The sequence continues at coordinate 540,736,899 of CM060926.1, forward strand.
CGTACGACATACGACAAGGGACTGTATATATACATGGAAAGGATTAGACGAGCTGGGGGCATCTACATATACGTTGTATTAGGTTAACCTACTAGTGGGACATGAGTATAGCCTAGAGAGCTAATATCGCGAATAACCTAATAAGCAAGAAAATATAACTGAACGGTATATCACTACAATAAAATACTGATTTTGCAGCGGAAAACATGTCGGTATTTTAGGCACAATTTTGCGATGGAAATTAACGTCGATTCTCCGTCACTTCACCGTCGTTTTCTGATATATTATCATTTCATTTTAAAATATTTCACCGACGTTTTACCGACGGATATATATAACATAATAAAATTAGTAAATATTTTTCCCTTGCTAAATGCACGCTATTTAGCAAGGGATTACTGACGGAAATATATTACAAACATTTTACATTCCAGTTATCTGTCGGTAAATCCTAGCTATATAGCAACGAATTACCGACGGAAATATATAGCAAACATTTTACAGCATTTTGTACCATCAATCTAGACATTAAATACATTCATTTCAGCAATACTCAACATTCAATACTCAACGTGCAATGAAACATATATATATATATATATATATATCAACTAGAAAATTAATGGTACAATAATTGGTAAAATATTCACATAACACCCAGCATTCATAACATTCATAACATTATCCGTTACAACTAAAAACTAGTGTCACATAAGCAAAAATCTAAACAAAAATTATGTTTACATAGTTAATGGATCTATACATCGTAATGCCTAAAGTTCAAAAAAAAAAAAAAAAAAAAAAGAAGAACCTATATATATATATATATATATATATATATATATATATATATATATATATATATATATATATATATATATATAAGCTTCTCATTTTCATCATGGATCTATCCTGACAGGGCTCGGATGTTTGTCCTCCAATTTGCTTCTTGATCTTGGAACTGTAAGCCTATAACATAACACCAAAATAAGTTTTAGGAATAAAAAGCAGTCAACTGTACATAACAAGCACATTTATCATTATAACTGCTAACTAGCATTCACAAATAATTCCAAAATACAATCTATAATCCAAGTTACCAAGATGTCACAAAACAAAAATGAAATACAAGCTCATGCTTTCATACTTTAGATATAAAACTTGGTCCCGTCATGCCAACATAAGTACACAAGTAAATATGTTTCTGTTATACGCTTGAAATGCTCGGACTCGGACCAGAACGGTTAAATACACTTATATACATATTATATATATTTTTACAATTTACTACGTAACCACATGATTGTTACAGTAAAGAGTATGGGTATAACTGGTGTAAAATATGAGCATCTATTAAATATATATAAACCACACGTTCATATTTACTGACTATAACATGTGATAACCAACATGCTCAGGTTTCCACCTAAGGTTTTCCCATTGCTATTTGCTTTCGATCATCTACATGACTAAATCATAAACTTATAAAACATATACTGCCAATGCGAAGTTCATTCATTTGTTACAATATGATGTTGTAATTTAAACATTTTCGTTACCGTTACCTGTATTGTTTCATCCAGTAACGTGGTCATTAAATCTCAAACCTGCATATACTCACATCAACATATTCATTCAAGCAAAATACCTCTTTACTCCACAGCTCTACTTCAGGGGATATCACTTATGCATTTATCAAAGCTACGAATCAACTCATGCAAAAGTGAAATATATATTTAGGTATCCATGCTATCTAGTACTGTTTCTCTATGTTTACTGTTCACATATTCTAGACTCATAGAGATGCTTTCACATACAGGAATTGGGTTGTAAATGCAACCAATTTCTTTCTTTATGTGTTAGGTGGAAAGTTGAATTAGTTTTTGGAGGAAAACAATAATTAACACAGGGTAAGTCCAAGCAGTTTAACAATAAATGAGACATGGTTGTGAGTGATTAACTTACTTAAAATGAAGAGCTTCACTACTCTTTAATGCTTCACTACTCTGGATCGCATAGTACATGAAATTTTGTAAAATAAAAAGAGATATGAAACTAAACTTTGAGTACAAAATTTAATAAGAAACAGGTATTACTCACGCTCAATAATGCCACCTAGGATTTCTGGTTTTAAAGAGCAACTAGCGGCTCTAACAAACGCCCCACTATCAGTTACATTATACGTCAACCTAAAGGCAGATCATTCAAATAAAAAACATTGTATAAAATTATAAAAGATATAATACATTACTATGTAAATATAAACACAACATACCATGTACATTTTGCATAAAAACTATTATAAAACTGACCGCATCACTGCTATCCTTAGTATCCGCTTAGGAGCTTTTGGTAGCTTCTTGGAGTGTGTCTCCAGCATGGGCATTGTTAGTCAGGACTCCACTTCCAAGATTTAGCCTCAGTCAGGTGCATCAACTACAGATTTGAAGTAAACAAAAAGTGAGAAACTATAAAATATCACAAACTACATATTAATTGATGCATGTAATTATCACAATTTATTTACATGTAGTTAGCATAATTTTTAGTTAAGAACTTTTCTTGTTGGAAAAATTAGGAAATTCTAAAATCATAACATGAATCTTTAATTCCAAAGCAACTTCATATTTGAAGTAGGAATAAACATTTTGACAGGTTCCTAATAAAAACATGTTAGAATTTGATACCTTTGAAGTTTGCATCCTCAACCAACTTTTATATAGTTGAAGTTAATAAATAAGAATAAAGCGTATACAAGGATGAGATTGATTATCAGGTTTTAGAAAATTAATTAACTACTCAAATTCATGTTATAGGAATATACCTTCTATATAATAGCTTCATTAGCTAGCAGATCCTATAAAATGGAAACACAAAAGTCCATAATATGTAAAAAGAACAATGGACAAGTTTATCGAGCAAAGAATAATTAACACCCAAATTCAAATCAAATTGACTAGTGATTTTTGAGATAAAAGACAAACAAGCTTACTGATGAAATTTGATGTCATCCAAGTCTATCGCTTTTCCTCTAGTTGTTCGCCCTTGTGCCTCTAACAACACCCTGTCATTTAGCCCAATCTTACATTCTGGCATCCCACTGAACAAATAATTCATAACTAGACAACAGTCAAAAGTCATTTTACCTCACAGCTGCTGCAAGCATCATAGAAGTTGATCCTATGTTTTAATTTTAATATACTCCGTAATCTACACAACTGTAAACTGAACCATATACAAAATCAAGGGCACCTTAGATAAGTTCTCATTTTTGATGCCCCAACGACATCAGAACGGATTATTTGACCATTGCTGTTGACAAGAATATTTACACTTTCAACAACATCCAAGAAAACTTAGGCAAATAGAAACAAGACAATTGGTGGCAGAAAATTAAGATTGAGATATTTTCTAAAACTATTAACCAAACTTTTAGTTGTGTATACCATAATAACTTATCACCAGCTCATGTTAATCTACTAATTTTATATCTTGGTACTCCATAACCTGAATGGAAAGTAAACCACTGCATAGAATCATTCAGCACAACTCCACTAGTGATCAGAAGCTCCCCAAATTTCACAACATGGATGTGGTACTCGAGATTCCTATCGAAATCTATTCTGGAATCTCGCAATAGATCGATTGAATTAGTGGCACAGACGTCATATGAAGGGTCGAACTCCAGGAAGTTGAACTGGAACATAAAGCGCTGGTTCAGATCGGGGTCGGAGAAGGTGAGTCCTAGCTGTATGGGCTTTAGGAGATCGACATTAGATTTGAGGGTTTGGCAGTGGTAATCGGATGTAATTTTGAAGGATCCAATAGGGCGAAGGGCGACTTACCTGAATTGGTAGCTCGATTCGATAGCGACTATGCTTAGAACTTGGATGCGGGTTCCACTATGCGATTGAGTTTGGATGTAGAGATGACAGAGAAAGGGAATGGACAACGTTTTCAGTGGAGAAAGCAGAGAAAGGGAAACATTTTATATTGGGATTTGCAGCAGGATTTGGGATTTGGAATTTAGGGTTAGGGGAAAATAAGAGGGAGACGAAAAATAACTGAAGGGGGACACGAAAATGAGGAGCAAACCAAGAAATTACCGCCAAGGATTAAAGATTGAGGCAGAAAAACAACCACTATTCTAAGTTTTCATGTTTGACTTTAGAAAAATTTCAAAATTATATTTTGAATTTTGTGAATATTAAAATATTTACCTCAAAAAGTTTAAATTTTTTAAAATATTAAATTCAACAATAATCTAAACTACAACGAATTACATTTAAAACTGACAGTAAGTAGTAATTATAATTATTTAATAATCATCATTAATTATAGTGTGCTGCTATTCACACCTCAATTTCCTCTTCTGACCACCACACAAAATTTAATAAACTTGATTATATTTTTTACACTTCTGGCCACCACATCATTTTTCTTCATTCGGCCATAATCAACCAAATTAACAATATGAATTCGGCAGTAAGCAACCGTACAGCTACTACCAACCGAAATATGATTGTAAATTCGGCAGGAAGAAACCGAAGCTTTCGTTCCGTAGTGGGGTGCATGTTCATATTAATATTTTTAACGTACGGTAGCTGAAAGAAGAAAATGATATTTTTTTATGGTGGCCTTTAGTTTTGGTGGCAAGAAGAGGAAATTGGGGTGTGAATAGCAGCACACTAATTATAATTAATCATATATAATGACCTATATAAGTATCACTATAACGAAATACTCATTTGCACCTAACTAAAATAAACTTTTAAGGTAATGTTTGTAGTTTTTGAATTTTTAAATTCTTTAATATTTTAAAAATTCCTATTTCTTAAGTTTTGAATATTTTACAAAATTTTATATTTATTCAAGGTTTTGAAAATTTCAAAAGTTTATATTTAAACTTTATGAATAATTTAAATTTATTTTAGAAAATATCAAACTTTTTTTTAAATAATAGTTAGTAATAATAATAATAATAAACTATTTTTCAAAGAATTAACATAATTGTCCCTTTCAAATCCCTTGGAAATCCGCTGCAGAATAGCTTCAACCAAGATTTGTCGGTAATCGGCCGCCAATTGCAATAGAAATTAGCGGTGAAACATTTCCATCGCTAAAGTGCTGCTATTTGCAATGGTTTAGCGATGGAAAACAAAAGTGGACGGTAATAATTAGAAACAAACAGAAATAGAAAAATCTAGATATTATCCCTCGGAGATTTCACGAAAATCTGTCGCTAATTTAGCGACGGAATATTCCGCTGCTGAATTCTGCAGCTATTTACAGCTTTTCTTGTAGTGTATATAGGATGATACAGAAGTTTATTCTAAGTCCAGTCACCAGAACTTATGTTATGACCCCCTCCTCATTACATACTTCCAAGTTAGGTTCATGATAGAGATGATATAGCTTTGGATACTGGTTAGACAGTATGATATATAAGGTAAAGCTATTTTTGAATATATTATATTTTAATTCCTTCTGTTGTGAGATGCTTTACGAGTTTTGACATGTTTCTTTATCTCTGTCTTTTTCTGCAGGATACCAGAGAACCCAACTCAGGTTTAGATAGATTGGATTTTTGAGAAAAAATTCGGTCTGTCGGAATTTGAGTTGTCACATCTGGTATCAGAGCCAGGTTTAGTGTTCTTAGGGAGATAATGAGTGAACGTATTTGTATTTTCTAAAATATAAATATATTATATATAAAAACCTAAATCCATATAGTAGCCCACTAGACATGAAAAGAATTGGGATATCTAGTCTGTACACTCAGGGAATAAACATAGGAATTTGGAATCCATTAGGTGGTTGGGAAAGTGTACAATATGACTTGATGTTAGAGAAAGAAAATATCCCATAGAATGGAAACTGAAATGTTAGTATTTCAGAGTAGTGGGTTTAGAAGTGTAACTTTAGAAATTAGAAAAGGTTGAAATATGGAAAATGGATTAGGAATATATATAGTTAAGAGAATTGAATTCATGAAAGTGCCTAGGAAAGCCTAGTTGAGTTGAAGACCCGCTTTGAGTCTAACCCATTGATAAACTTTTAAGAACTTGAATCTGTAAAAGAGTTTGTGGTATTTTTCCAAGATTTAATCTTAAAAGTATTTTGATAAATGCATGATGGGTTTTAAAGTAAAGTGGAGTATATTGTGTAAAACAATGATTTCTTGTTTTAAAAGAGTTCTTTCATGAAAAGGAGCATTTTATAAAGCATGTATAGCTCGCTAGTTTTCATATATGAAAGAATTTAAAAGAAGTTTTGAAATCTCTATTCTGTTAACAATAAATTTTGATTATTGTTTCAAAAAGAAATTTTTGTTGGGTGAATCAAATAAGCGGTAGAGTGTAAGAATAGAGTAGATGCTTGCACCTTAGCAGCCAAAGTTAACATTGTAAATAGGAACAATGTAACCTCGATAGTTGTCCTTGTCTACTCCAGTTTCGTGATTTGAAGAAAATGTTTTGCATTTTATTTTGTGACATGTTTTTTCTTATGCTTTGGCAAAAGCAAGTTTTTGAGAAAAGAATAAAAAAATTACGACTTTTAGTTTTTGGAAGAAGAATGTAATAAAAAGAAAGAAGGCCAAACCATGTTTTAAAAATGGAGTAGTTAAGGATTAAGGCCTAGAAAGAACGAGAGAAAGTTAAAGCTATGAAATAAACAATTGGAACCAACAAGAGATTGGTTAAGTTGAGTGATTTTCTGAGTGGCAATCTGATGTTGATTTCGATCTTCGAGGTTGATATTTAGGGAGTTACTATCTTGCCAATTTACAGTCAGGGATTAGCTAATATTAAACTAATGGAAAATTTCCCGTAGAATGCATAAGCATTGAGAAACCTAGGTTTGTTGCTGGAGAAAAAGAAAAAAAAAGGATAGGCTAGTAATACACAGCAAGGACTAGTAGTGACTACTAAGTAGCAAAGGGCAAGTAAGTGGGTAGATCCTGTTGTGTGGACTCGCAATTGTCTGAGATGACAAAGTCCTAATATTCTTGGCCCATAGTAGTAGCTGTGTAGGATGCTATTTGAGTTGAAAACAGAAAAAGCTTATTTGAAATAATAAACTTAAGTAATTGGATTAAGTCAAATAAGCTAAGAAAGATAAAAGCCTACCTAACAAGAAACAATAAATTCAGTAAGGCATTAAATGTGACGGGTAAAGAAAATGGAAATCTTAAGAAAAAGATGAATAAATATGAAATTTTTCCAAGATAAGTGGAAAAAAAGAAGAAATTTTCTTATAGGGTTGTGCTTGGATAGGAAAATAGGAAATCTTCATAGAATTGTCATATAAAAATCCAAGTACGATTAGAAAAGAAAAACGGAGGATGTGAATTTTTCCATTTTATATCTTTTCGTAACATAAGGAAATCGAATTTGGAAAATTAGCTTTTTCTAAATTTCGAATTTAATGATGGATGGTAGGGTTTTGGATGCGACAATTAGGTGAACTATGCTCTTATTCTATAAGAGTATGGGAAAACTTGGATGAAAAATATTTTGATTTTTCAATAATATTGCATTCATATAGAACTGCAAGTATATTTAGGATGTGAGCATCATGTTTTGAAAGAGTTTTTAAAATTTGCATAAATACAGGTGGATCCAAATTAGGCATACATACTTTACTATGATGTATCTCACTTTGCACATGTGCACAATGTTTGCAACAATTGGATGCACACTTGATGGATGGATATTGCAAGGGGTTATCTATTTTTACTCTTATCGAATTTCGGGGACGAAATTCATTAAGGTTGGGATAATGTAACACCCCACATTTTTAATATAATTAAAAATATGTAAAAATATGTGTATATGCATGGATAGGTAAATAATGGTGATGTATAATGAGAATTAATTAATATATGGAAGAGAAGGAAAAATTAATTCGATAACAGTATGCGTAACGGAAAAGATAATAAAATAAGGATACTTAATTTATATATCAGGAATTAAGTAAAATGGACATCACCATTGCGTTCGTCTCGAAATTCTGCTTGAAACAGAGTCCAAGTTTGCGTAAATCGGACTCCATATGAAGGAGTTATGGCCTTTAGAAGATTCAATAAAAATTCAAAACAGTTCGAAATTCGACCCAGGCAACTGGGCGGAAAATTTCCCGCCAAAACCAAGCAGGTCGACCTGGGGGTCAGTTTGACCAGGAGGTCGACCCGGGGGTCGACCTACCCCTAGGGAGGTCGACCTAGGGGTCGACCGATCACCAGATCTGGGCGATTTCAGCTCCTGTGACGTGTTTTGATGTGTTGTACGGGTAGGATGGCTTCTAGGTCAATCTAAGGGCTCTAAAACACTCTTTACACCTATAAATACATAGCAAGACCTAACCCTAATTCATAACAATTCCAAAAGACGCCTCCATGCCTCCAAACTTCAACTAAACATGGCCGTCGCCCCAAAACTCTAAATTATATTGCAAGTTCTTCATCAACTTTGGAGCTTAATCAAATCAAGTAGCAAAGTTCTTCATCAACAATTCATGCTCTTCACCAACAATCAAATAAGAAGATTAAATCAGCATTCTACATCAACAAATCGTTTATTTTCCCTAATCCAGTCAAGGTGAGTGGAATTTTAATAAACTTGTTGTATAATAGTATTATTATCGTTCATCAATCCCAGTTATAAATTCAATGCAAGATTTATGTTATAATAATTGTTCTTTTATTCTCCTTCCCTTTTTATTTTTGGATCTAGGTTATCTCGAACCTAGACGAAATCTTAATATGAATACGTACGATAGAAATATGGGAATATTGGGGCATAACTTATTTTATGCAATCGAGGAATATAATCTGAAATTTGGGGAATTGTGGCATGACAATTATTATTGAAAATATTGGGACAATTGGCGGAATTTGTTTGTGACTTGAAATTAAGCCTAAAAGGTGAATTAGATTATATGTATAAACGTGGGGAAATATATTAGGAAAATATTGATTTTATGAATTTGGGGATAGTGGGATTTTGGAAATTGGCATGTTTGGATATGAATAACATGGAATTGGTGAATTTGGCTATAATTGAGTAATTTGGGTAAAAAGATTATTTCACGAATGGTTGTATAAGCAAAGTAGAAATGGGTTAAGTAGCACTTGACATATGAATAAACTTAACCAACATATGAGAATGATAGTAACCTGTTAGGAACACATGTATGGAAAAATTGGAATAATAGGTATAGCCTATTAATGGGATTATAAGCATAAACATAAATTGGGGTTTTTGGGTAAAGCTTGAATTTGAGACTTGGAAATTGGATATGCCGTTAAGATCCTAGAAACATAACTAAAAATGGAATATGTCGGACAAACCATGTTTTTATGTAATTGTGGAACTCAACACATGACATGAAATTGATAATTGACATACGATATCTAGAATAAACACGAACGTGCTTGTGAATTGATAATTGACATCTAGAGTGGACTTGAATTAAACATGAAACATGGCTAACTCGAGGATAGAATGAGTTTGCGGTGTAATCCTGCCCGGAACCGCCCGGCACATCTAGTGACCGCAAACAATAGGTTCTAATGTGAGAAATTAGTCATAACGTGCTTGAAACCCGAGGTTAGATTGAGTTGTGGTGTAATCCTGCCCGGAACCAACCGACACATCCAGTGATTGCAACAATAGGTCTAATGTGAGAGGTTAGGCATTAATAATTAATTAATGCTAATGGCACATGCTAGTATGGTAAGGTTAAGTCAACATGAAATAGTAGACAACACTTAACCAATTTGACTCGATATATGGGTGGGTTAAGTCAACGTGAACCACTAGATAACACTTAACCAATTTGACATGATATATAGGTAGGTTAAGTCAACACGAACTGATAGATAACACTTAACCAATTTGACATGATATATAGGTGGGTTAAGTCAACGTGAACCGCTAGATAACATTTAACCAATTTGACTCAATATATGGGTGCGTTAAGTCAACGTGAACTGCTGGATAACACTTAACCAATTTGACATGACGCATGGGTTGAATTAAATACGTGATTGAGGGTTAAGTCAACTTGGACACATGGGCAAACTAAACCAATATAACAATATTAAAGCAAGGAAAAGTGGGGAATGAAAAGATTAAATAATAGATAAACTTTTCCTAGGGATAAGAAATGAATATGACTTAAGATGTAATACAAGACTCGAAGGGTGGGACGGCTTATACCATGAAATAAGTTAATCTAAGCTAGAAATGTGGGAGAACACCCGTATGCTATCATTTGATAAAGAGAACTTAAGTCATGACTTGAATTCATAGGTAAACCCTAGTTAAAAGGAACTAAGTAACAAACCTTAGTTAAAGAGAACTAAGTAACAGAAACTAAGTATCAAACCTTGGTTAAGATAACCATGTAATAGACCTTAGTTAAGAGAACTAAGTAAATAACGAGAAAGAGAACTAAGTAGTAAACCTTAGTTAAGAGGACTAAGTTGTAAACCTTTGTTAAGAAAACGAACGATTAAGAAAAACTAAGTAGTAAAATTAGTTAAGAGGACTAAGTAGTAAACCTTAGTTAAGAAAACGAACGATTCAGGAAACTAAGTATTAAACCTTAGTTAAGAGAACTAAGTAGTAAACCTTAGTTACGAAAACCAAGTAGAACACGAGGAGGAGCGAACGTCCGTCTGACCAAGAAGAAGGCTCCAACGGTCTGGGTTACGAAGCACGCGGCTTCGAGGGGACGTGAGGGTACTCTTGGTATCCCTCTGTGAGGTTGCAAATGATCCTTCTGGGCTCACAGAGGTTAAGGTCTGCGTTAGAAGAACCAAGAGTGTGCCTTGGTTGTAATATAAGGCAACCTAAAGGCTAGGATGGACCAGCGTGCAGCGATATCTTGTTTAGCCCTGTGATAACACGTCGTCGTCTACCTACCATCTTGAGTCAATCGAGTACGTGAAGCGGAATGGCGGGGAACTCCAACATACCATATACTTGATGTCTATTTATGGGTAAGGTTTGGTCAATAGGTTTGTGGGGGCATAGGGGGGCTGCGTATAGTTCTCATTCTTGATTTTCTTGGGTTCCTTTTATTAGTTGAGGGAGGGGTCAAGTGGGACCATAACCACACATAGATAAAAACAGATCTTAGCATCTGCGTCGGTAGATAACTTAAAAGCTCCCGACCAAGTTCTGTGTTTCTTGATTAGCCCTGCCATGGGACTCAGGCCGCACATATAGAGGACATGTGCAACTAGACATCGATAACGATTCACAACACGTACGTGGGGAAAGTCTAGGAACATATATCGCTCTGGGTAGTGTGTCCTAGACTAGGGGGCGTTGTTCGATAAGTAGCTTAATCCCTAGTTGGACCTAGGTCGCGTAAACCCTGAATCCGAGAAGCGTTCAATAGGTAGCATAAGTCCCAGTGGCCCTGGGTAGCGTAAACCCTAGTTGAATCTAGGAAGCGCTTGATATTACACCTTAGATTAGATCTAGATGATACACGGAATCGAGCAAGATCGAGAGTGGCAGTCCAAACGATTTCGAGAATGGTGGCACTACACTAAAGTAGTATAGATTTACATGATGAAGCCCGTACGACATACGGCAAGGGACTGTATATATACATGGAAAGGATTAGACAAGCTGGGGGCATCTACATATACGTTGTATTAGGTTAACCTACTAGTGGGACATGAGTATAGCCTAGAGAGCTAATATCGCGAATAACCTAATAAGCAAGAAAATATAATTGAACGGTATATTTAGGATTATATAGAAGTTTATTCTAAGTCCAGTCACCAGAACTTATGTTCTGTCCCCCTCCTCATTACATACTTCCAGGTTAGGTACATGATAGAGATGGTATAGTTTTGGATACTGGTTAGACAATATGATATATAAGGTAAAGTTGTTTTTGAATATATTATATTTTAATTCCTTCCGCTGTGAGATGCTTTACGAGTTCTGACATGTTTCTTTATCTCTATCTTTTTCTGCAGGATACCAGAGCACCCAACTCGGGTTTCGATAGATTGGACTTTTAGGAAAAATTCGGTCTCTCAGAATTCGGGTTGTCACATATATATATATATGTGTGTGTGTGTGTGTGTGTGTGTGTGTGTATGTATGTGTGTGTATATATATATGCACATTAGATATCTCGCATTAGGCCTACCACTTGTAGATGTTGGATTGCTGGGCAGTTCCAAGCAGACTTCTACTACAGGTTGGGCCTAACCTCTCATCATAGCATACAAATTATAATGGCCCACGGCACCTAGACCACTCATATAAACAAGGTTTACTTGTAGACGCTGGATATGCCGGTTGGTTCCGAGCAGACTTCTACTACATGTAATGATTAACCTCATGTTTATGTGTCATTAATATAAATTAAGCAATTAACTCACACACGTACAAGCATTCAAATCCTATGAGGACACTTAAATTCTATTCCTAATTTAATCGTATTTATAACACATTTATATATGTTTATTACGATATATATATATATATATATATAAATGGAAAATTTGTAAACGAGATCAGCATCCTTATCACGTATTTAAAATGTCAATCCTATAAAATTCTTAAGGTGTACAAATCATTTTACCATATGTTTTTCAATCCATGCATAAGTGTGCGTATGACAAAAATGGGGAAAACGACCACAATAATATATAAACTTGCAACCCAGAATTTTGCTTGATTAATATAACAATAAAAGATGAACATAGCATGAATTATGCACATTTTTAACTCCTATTTTGAATAGATTCTTGTTTCTTATGTTTGTTTATACACAAAACATTAATGTTTAGATATGCAGTAAATAATACGTTCAAATTCTCTATTTTGAGAAATCAAGATTTAAACCTATTAAATTTTCAAACTATCCAAATCTTAATCTTTTACCCAAAAACTAAACATGTGAATTTACATGAAAATAGAATAAAAAGGAATCGATTCAATATAGAAAATCTAAATGATATAGAAAATCATACAAAAGAATTATGTCCTTCTTTTATTATTACAACAACCCAAAATCCAAATATAACCTGAATGAACATTTCTACGAACAATAAAATAAACAGAGGATTTGGGGAGTTTAATCATGTTTTCTATTCGTATATCCCAAATCCACCAAGGCACAACAATCCAAATCTATAACTAGTAACTTAGTTGATTCCACTCACAAAGTTACTAGAATAAGCAACAAGAGAATTGAATGGATAAAAGTATGGATTTGTCCTTCGAGAACGAACAAGCTCCCACCTTTCAAATATAAGAATCGCATATATTATAATTCTTATATGTATAATTCTAAATCTTGGAATAATTATAAATCTAAATATAAATTGAATAGGATAAATGAAAATAGACTAAGAAGAAAGAAGAAGAACCTATTCTCTTTTCCGAAGATTTAACAATGGTAGAAAGGCATGGCGGAGGCAGTGAAGAAATGGAGATAGGGTTTAGAATGAGGGTTTGAGGGGCTATTTGTAGTTGCTATCGTGTGTTTGAACTGTTAGATTAATTTGAATGAAACTAGACTGTCCAATTGATATATGTTATAAATTAGTCCCTACACATAACAACCCTCACTGGGCTACCCAGTAGAAAGGTGGTTGACACCCTCCCTAAGAGGGGGTCAACCTGGAGGTCTGCATCCCTCCTAGAGGGGCGGTCGACCTCCCTTTCGGGGCAAGGCTAGGAAGAAATTACTCCATAATGTTACTTTTTTGTCGTTCCTTAATTAATTCCTTTTATTCCTTTTCTTAGTTAATTCATTCTTGTCCCTTACTATGTGTGAATATACACATTTAAGTTTGAAATGAAAGGGAATATTGTTTTCGCTTATCCTTCTTAATATATTCCCAGCTTTTATATATATTTATTTGAAATTCAAACCTTTGTATAAGGATATATACGTACAAATTAACTGATTAATAACTTTTGCATGCAGACTCTGTTTTCAGCAAATAAAATATGAATACGGATTAGAATCTCATCATGAACACGACTACAACTTTCATGGCCCAATTCTTAATTGTTCAAAATTACATTTCTAGCCTTTTAATATCTTATTAATTATTACTGTTTGTTTTTAAATTCAGTTAATCTATGTCTAAATTAAGTATATTTTACGGGGTGTTACATTCTCCTCGCCCCCCATTAGAGATTTCGTCCTAAAATCTTTTGATGAGGCGAGGAACACAACTAGCTCTAAACAACCATGTCGTACACCCATGTTATTTTAAAAACATCTATTATTCATAGTGATTATGGACTGCAGACTTGTTATAACACGCTCATCCCTAGCGTGTAAGTCTAATAAGTGATGCAATATGTACGCAAAACACCCTAACATGCATTTAATTCTATATGAGTGCATAGTGCATTTGTGTCACATCCATACCCTAACATCCAGCCTAGAAACCACGATGCAACCAAAAACGATAAATTAAGGGAAAATAATTACCCTGAGAAAAAGTCTGGGTAAGTAAGTCTCATCTTCTCCTTAGTCTCCCACGTGCTCACCATAGGGTCATCTCCCCATTGAACTCAAACAAGTTGAATAGATTTATGGCGGAGTCGTTTGATTCCATGCTCTATGATCCTTGCGGTGGCATGATGCACCCTAGATTCCAACTCGAGGCTTCCTATGTCCCCAATATCGTTAAGCTCGAATCTATTGGTTGAATCATGAAGGCATATTCGAAAATGGGAAACATGAAAAACATTGTGGACTCCTAACAAATGCTCAGTAAGATCCACTCGGTAAGCTACATTCCCAATCCTATCCAAAATCCGAAAAGGCCCAATAAATTTGGGAGCTAACTTCCTAGTCTTTCCAAATTGAAAGGTCTTCTTGAGAGGAGAAACCTTGACAAACACCAAATCTCTAACATCCTATCTCATTCTATCCTCCTCCTATCAACATACGACTTTTCCCGATCTTAGGCAACCTTCATTCTCTGCCGAATCAAAGCAATAATGTAATAACCCGGAAATTCTGAACCAGTTTAAATTTTTTTATTTTGGCAATTTTAGCGAATTTTGAATATTTAAAATAGATTATTTTAAATAATATCGACGAGGAATTTATTTTGAATATATATAGAACGTATATATTATACGCGTCGTCGTTAGAATATAAATATTTATATATAATAATAATAGAATTGAAAATGACGCGGTAGTTCGATAATTCGATTTCAAACTTCAATTGAATGTACCGGATGCAAAACAATCCGGATTTTAGTGAAACCAAAAACATTAGGATATATTTGATAATATCTTTCCAACGAATTTGAAAAATCAAAATTTCATAACGGGAATCAAAAGATATGTCCAGTTGAAAATTCTGAATAGTCGCTATGGAATTCAGGCCCTTAAAAATGGAAGTTTTGCAAACGACCTCGGATTTCGACGAAACCACTTTTGTTGGATCCGCAGTGTCAAGTTATTGCTAGATTCCAAATTTCATAGTTTTTCGAATCAATATGTGAGCATGGAAAAGGAAAACGCGTTTGACCAGTTTCAGTTGATTTTAATCGACTGGAAATTGGCCATTTTTCAAACGGTCTCAGAATTCGACGAAACTAGTTTTGTTAGGACCGTATCGTCAATACGAAGCTAGAAAATATTTTTCTGCAATTTTTCAAGTTAGTATGCGACCCCAGTAAATTGAAATGCGCGTTCAAATTCAATATATAGAGTTATATGTTGATTTTGACGAGAACTGATCGAAACGATAAAATTGGCTAACGGGACATATCCCATTATGTTCGGAATGGAGGTATTTGGCTAGGGGCGGCACTAGTTGGGTCTAATTCTGAGTACGTCTCAATAAATTGGTATTTTTGAAATAAAATATAATAAAAATATATTAATATATAGGATCGAAAACCCTAGTCAAATAATTCATATCGGTCAACCCTCTCAAACCCGCCCCCCTTTTCAACATTCGACGGACCCTCCTGCTCGATTCTTTCTCCCTAAAAAAATCCCCCAATCCAAATCGTTTCTCACTTCCACTCCAAAGCAAATTTTGAAGAGAAATTCATGAGCTTCCAATCCATACCCAATTCGTTCGATTTCGTGGTGTATAGTAGGAGGAAAACGAGCTCCAACTCGAGCCGTTCGTTGCTGCTTTCGCGCCGCCAGGGCCTATCAAGTTGGCTGAGCTGGTCAACGTTGAAGGGGGGAGGTCCAGCGCCCGCTCTGGAGATGTCAGATTGAACTCCGGCGCGTTGGTGGCAAAGCGGCGGTCATCCCTAATTTTGATCGATGGGGTTTGTCTTCTGGCGTGATACAGAGGATGGTTGAAGGTAATTAATGTTTTAATTACCTTAGTTAAGTAAAATAGAAATAGCGTTGATTTTTATAATTAAAGTAGCATTGTTTTTAAAATATAAACCTCTTTGATTTTAAAAATATAAACCTCTTTGATTTTAAAAATATAAACCTCTTTGATTTGAAAATGTAAATACTTTGATAAAGAATATAAAAATATCATCTTTGTATATGTAGCGAAATAAAAATCTGATTTTTATTATATGTACATTGGAATAAAGAGGTGATTTTTATAGTGAGGAAATAAAGGCGAAATCTTTATTTTTGAAAAGGCGAAATCTTTATTTTTGAAAAGGCGAAATCTTTATTTTTGAAAAGGCGAAATCTTTATTTTTGAAAAGTCGAAATCTTTATATGAAGAATGGCGTGATAAAAATATAATCTTTACTATATGAACATCGATGTGAAAATATAATTTTTATCTATATAGTAGCGGTGTAAAAATTCGATTTTTATATATTGAATAACAAAGTAAAAATTCGATTTTTATATATTGAATAGCGAAGTAAAAATTCGATTTTTACATATGTAGTGGCTACAGCAACGAAGATGACAAAAATGCGAAAACGACGAAGACTTCTGCAAAGAAAGAGTCAAGAGGATTGGATAGCTATCGGTGAGAATTTCTCACCTTTCAATTTCTTTTTCTAGTTATATGTATATATACTAGGATGCAGACGGTGTTTAGTAGCACCCGACATAATCGTCCACAGACCATGGACTTGTTTGTTTGATTGCATAAATTAGTTAGATTATTTGATTGGATTGAATTGTTTGGTGAAATGAATGGATTTGATTGATGTGTGAATGGCGTGGGCCTTCACTAGACCGGGGATAAGGCTAGGCCTCGTCCCTTTCTAGTATCGTGCCGTTATGCCGCCGAAATTTTCTAAAATATGTTAGAAAAATAAAAATATCATTTTTATTGTGTAAATGAACTGAATAGAAATTCATGCGTTAAAATAAAATGTTTTATCGTTAAAAATAAAATTTTTAACGTGAATATAATTTTTAACGTGGAAGTGAATAAAATAAAATATTCATTTACAAACCGGACGGTTTGTTTATGTACACCTATTTGAAGGACATTGATTGGGACGATAAATTTTACACATCGCCCAACTGCACAAATAAAATCTATGTTTGTTGATTTGAAACCCCACACGGGTGTTGGGATGAAATTTGAAGTTCACTCATCCTGATTGATTAAATATGTCGATCGATTGATTGACAGGCTGTTATAAGCGTTAGATATCTATATTTGATGCTTATACAGTGTAGTGCACTTTGGTTGATGGTTGATTATTTTTCAATGCTATTATATACGTGTGATGTATGAAAATCCATATAATTAACATTATATGGTGATTGATTGGGCCTCATTCCAATTTAGAAGATAAAGAATAATATAAAATAAAGGTTCATGTGTTGACAGTACTCATCCGTTGAGATTAGTCATGTGTTGAACGAAATATTTTAATAATACAATTTACATCTTTATCAATATAAAATAAAGGTTCATGTGTTGACAGTACTCATCCGTTGAGATTAGTCATGTGTTGAACGAAATATTTTAATAATACAATTTACATCATTATCAATATAAAATAAAGGTTCATGTGTTGATAGTACTCATCCGTTGAGATTAGTCATGTGTTGAACGAAATATTTTAATAATACAATATACATCTTTATCATATTTAAAATTAGAACTTCACGGTGGAGTCTAATTGAAAATCAAACGATAGATACCCAAATTTTATAAATATTTTAAATAACAAAAATAGCCACACGTGGACAGTACTCACTCGTTGAGATTAGTCGTGTGTGGAGAAAAAAGATAAATATTCATTTGTCGAGTAGAACATTTGAAAATAGAATTATATGAAGCCGTGTTGATTAGATTAACGCCATTTTGACGTGAACGATATTTATATCGATTTTATTCATTTCGAAATGAATTGAATTGAAAACGATTTCGAAATGAATTGAATATAAAACGATTTCGAAATGAATTGAATATAAAATGATTTCGAAATGAATTGAATATAAAACTATTTCGAAATGAATTGAATATAAAACGATTTCGAAATGAATTGAATATAAAACGATTTCGAAATGAATTGAATATAAAACGATTTCGAAATGAATTGAATATAAAATGATTTCGAAATGAATTGAATATAAAACGATTTCGAAATGAATTGAATATAAAACGATTTCGAAATGAATTGAATTGAAAACGATTTCGAAATGAATTGAATATATAATGAGTTTGATTTGAATAGGAAATGAATTTGAATCAAATAGAAAACCAATTTGAATTGAATCGAATAGGAAACCACTTTGAATTGAATTGAATTGAATTGAAAACGAATTCTAATTGAATTAAAAACGAATTGAAATGAATTGAAATTTGAATAGAATAGAAATGAATTTTAAAACGAATTTATAAGGAAAAATTCAATTTTGATTTGAATTGAAATGGAAGTTGAAAATGTTTTTGAAACGAATTCAAAACTATTTATAAAATTTGTTTTAAAAAGAAATCAACGAAATATATATTATATATATAATATAATGGCCTGAATAGAACGCGCCGCGCCGCGGCAGTTCGTGAATTTCGACCATTTATTTCAAGCGGACATTACGGGAGATCCGACCGTCGGATTCTCCTAAAACCGGAACCGTTGGGTTCGTATCGAAAAGAGCTTTCTAACGAATATTAGAAATTTGAAATCTAACGGTTAGATTTGGAGATACGTCCAAATCAAATTCGAAAAAGGTCGCTATAAGTGCAGTTCGATGGCCATTGTTGGAATTCGACTGTATGGGCCTTGATAAAATTATTAAAAATAGCGATAATTTGTGTAAAATCACAAGAAATGATTTGGGAAAATTTGGGATGAAAAACCCCATATTTGAAAAGATAAAAATAGATTTTTATCGAAATGAACTATATTGAACTAAATTTAAAACCCGATTTGTTTTTAAATAAATAAATTAGATTTAAAAAAAGGGGTTTTAAATAGTCGGAATTCCTAATATATTTGATTTGAATTGAACTAGAACTGATTTGTGGGTTTATCGTGAACTGTGTTTTAAACAACACTAGTTCTTTAACCCGATAACAAATAGAATGTGATTTGGGTTTGTCGTGAACTGTGTTTTAAATAACACCTAGTTCTTTAACCCAGTAAAAGGAGTTTTAACGAATCTGCAATTAGGTTGAAATCTGAATCTAAAATCTAAATTATCAAATTTTGAAATGAGCGAGAATGGAGTATCGCCTGTTTTGCTCCAAAGCGATAGTTAAATCTTTAATTAGATTTGCACGTGAAATGGTAATTAATTTTACCGATAACACCGTGGTGTTAGATATGGAGTATTACCAGTTTTGCTTCATGGGATGAATAGGTTGGGATTGGGAAATAAAATAAATAATTACTTCGGTATGGTTCGCTAATCTCGACTAGTTTAGAAAACCATAATTTGGTTTGAAACGACATCCAAAGGAAGATTAAAGGATAAATTTTAAAGAATTTATCTTGGATAAAATTAATGGGAACATTTCCCTAAAAATGTGATTTTGTGAATAAAAGAATATTCTGAATTGGAATGAGGCGTATGTTGTGTTTGTGTAACATTTGTTTTAATATACGCGGGTTGTTCGGAAAGGCCGGGTTTATACCCATTCTGAATAACCGATTCGACGATAAGTCGAAGATGAAGACGGTGGTTGAAGACCGGAAGTCTTCACATCGTTTGGATAATTACTGACGATCCTGATTGGGCAGTACACCCAAGAGGATGGAAATAGTTGGTGGTCGTCCAAACGTACTTGGAGATGGATGGATACGCGAGGAAAGTGCCTCCGGTTTCGTTCAGACCCAAAACGGACTTGTAAATGGATTGTGTGTCTGACATTGGATTTTATTCTGTGTTGATTGATTTCTATTAAATATACATCTGTTTGGCGGCGGAGAATTTATTCTTTTGCTTAACGCCCTTCTCTGAGACGTACGAGCTCAGAGGTTGTATATCGATGGACATCAGTCACATGGCATGAATTGACTGTGTGGCACGCTAAGATGCAATGATCAAGGCTTTTGTTGAAAAGCAGAGTCTTGTGGTTGATGATCAAAGCACGGCCTACGTGGCAGCTTTGTGTATAACGTGAATTCGCGAGCCTCACACCTCGGTATGAGTTAAAAACGGGATACGGACTGCAGGGAGAGCACGACGTTTCTTTCTAGCTTTGGTGGTGTCAGTGACTTACCAGCCCTGACATTTATATACTTTTCACCTATGTGGTTGTTGGAATGCGAGGCGCCTCGATTATAGGTCTGTAAGGACCGGGAAACGTGTGTTTAGGAATTGTCAATCCTCTAACGTAAGTGAGGACCGGCCCTGAAGCATCCAGGGTTGCCCACAGTGCGTAACCCTGAGGCATTTGCTAGAGTGTCTCGAACGCGGAGAGGAGCTTGCCCCTTGCCTCGACTCATGACGGAAATCCAATTTCCAATACGTGTATTTCGGCTTTATTTGTAGAGCCTAGTATGGCGACATAGTGGGATGGGGCACTTATGCCGTCTATGATTTATATTTATGATTGAAATTGTTTTGACACTATACACTTATTATAGTATCAAATGATTTGTTTTAAACGTATCAAGCATGTTTGGCTGTTATAAGGTAAAAACCTATCCTCCGGCTTGCGTTGCATTGTGTGATGGGACCTGGGTCTTATAACAGCTTCATTTTTCGAAAAAGCATTGCATTATTTATTCTATGCACTGGTATTCTTGGGAGGAAACTCGTTCCGTGTTATACGGCGTGGTCCCTTGATTTACCTAACTTTAAAACCAATATTAATAACTGTTTTAGTTCTCACACCAGTCACATGACTGACCTGGAGTTTATTGTTTTAACATAAACTCTGGGTGCCCCTATTTTCCGCACAGGCAGCTAGTAGTTTCGGTTTTGCAGATTTATATTCACAGGATCCTGGTTTACAGCTGGAATGATATCCGGAAAGCTCTGTATCCGTATATCACCTTCAGTTGTGCTTTGTATTATTTTCCGCTGCTATGTAATTTATTGTAATCTCTGATATTTATCGAATGTAATTTATTCATTTATACTCTGTATATTCTTGTATCTGATGGAATTGTTGTAATAGCAATGAAATGTTCTTCCGTCTGAGTTCATTTGTGTGTTGTTCTCAAAGTATCCGCTCTTTCCTATATGGGGAAGTTACGGGTTCTTACAGTTGGTATCAGAGCTTTGGTTTACAGAGCTCGAGAACAAGACACATTAGAACCATACGAAAGAATTCATCAGATATTGGATTAGTAATATCCAATTAGAATGACTAGTTTGAGATAGGATCAGTAGTATCCTAGAACGAGTGTGAAGAGTATATTTTTCAAATGAAAACAATTTTGTTTTGAAAAGTTAAATCAATTCTACGTATTTGAATATTTTATTTGTATTGAATATGGACAATCCGATATATAAAGGTTTTGCATATACGCGTCATGAACGTATATTCGAAGTTTTAATATATTAGATAGATATAGAATCACATTCTAGTCGCCCGGACATGATTCTGATAATGGCGCGCCATTACCAGTATTTATTTTCGTGTTTCGAAGGTGTGATTTCTATATATTTCCATTAGACTGGTGTGAGAACCAAAACTTATATAGCTAGAACACTTTGTTGTGAATTGGCATCAAAAACAAGATTTTCTGTATATGTATCAAAATTATCAATTTGAAACGTTAAATTCACTAATTGATTGATGATTGTATTGTTTGTTTATTTGTTTGATAATTTTGAACCATTTAGCCTAATTATATCAAATATTGAACTGTATTGAAAATTGGTTGCATTTGCTCGCATATACATATACTTACATTGAACAGGTCATAGCAAGGAGGCTAGAGCCGAAGAATAAAATTTGTTTGCCCGACAAATAGGTACATGTTTACTACATAATTTACTGTTTTGTTTGGGTGATGATGATTTTATGAGCCTATTGGCTAGACGCTTGGCTTTTTCTTTTTGAGATCAGAAGGCCTATATGGCAATTTCGGAATTTTCCCGTGGCTCCCGGTGCAGGGGAGGTTATGGCGAAATTTTTCGAAAATTTAGGGTGTTAGCCAAATTTTTGAAAATTTGAAAATTCTCAGAAACTGAAAAGTTGGAGAATGGAAGCCAGATCGAACGTAGAGCTAATTAATCAAACCACTTTCGACTTTGTTCCTTTTCGGGGACGAAAAGTTTTAAGTGGGGGAGATTGTAATAACCCGGAAATTCTGAACCAATTTAAAATTTTTTATTTTGGCAATTTTAGCGAATTTGGAATATTTAAAATAGATTATTTTAAATAATATCGACGTGGAATTTATTTTGAATATATATAGAACGTATATATTATACGCGTCGTCGTTAGAAAATAAATATTTATATATAATAATAATAGAGTTGAAAATGGCGCGATAGTTCGATAATTCGATTTTGCAAAACAATCCGGATTTTAGTGAAACCAAAAACATTAGGATCTATTTGATAATATGTTTCCAACGAATCTGAAAAATCAAAATTTCATAACGGGAATCAAAAGATATGTCCAGTTGAAAATTCTGAATAGTCGCTATGGAATTCAGGCCCTTAAAAATGGAAGTTTTGCAAACGACCTCGGATTTCGACGAAACCACTTTTGTTGGATCCGCAGTGTCAAGTTATTGCTAGATTCCAAATTTCATAGTTTTTCGAATCAATATGTGAGCATGGCAAAGGAAAACGCGTTTGACCAGTTTCAGTTGATTTTAATCGACTGGAAATTGG
Organism: Allium sativum; assembly: GCA_030737875.1. Taxonomy (NCBI): domain Eukaryota; kingdom Viridiplantae; phylum Streptophyta; class Magnoliopsida; order Asparagales; family Amaryllidaceae; genus Allium; species Allium sativum. Next base: position 540,760,118 of record CM060926.1, read on the forward strand.
CCATTTTTCAAACGGTCTCAGAATTCGACGAAACTAGTTTTGTTAGGACCGTATCGTCAATACGAAGCTAGAAAATATTTTTCTGCAATTTTTCAAGTTCGTATGCGACCCCAGTAAATTGAAATGCACGTTCAAATTCAATATATAGAGTTATATGTTGATTTTGACGAGAACTGATCGAAACGATAAAATTGGGTAACGGGACATATCCCATTATGTTCGGAATGGGGGTATTTGGCTAGGGGCGGCACTAGTTGGGTCTAATTCTGAGTACGTCTCAATAAATTGGTATTTTTGAAATAAAATATAATAAAAATATATTAATATATAGGATCGAAAACCCTAGTCAAATAATTCATATCGGTCAACCCTCTCAAACCCGCCCCCCTTTTCAACGTTCGACGGACCCTCCTGCTCGATTCTTTCTCCCTAAAAAAATCCCCCAATCCAAATCGTTTCTCACTCCCACTCCAAAGCAAATTTTGAAGAGAAATTCATGAGCTTCCAATCCATACCCAATTCGTTCGATTTCGTGGTGTATAGTGGGAGGAAAACGAGCTCCAACTCGAGCCGTTCGTTGCTGCTTTCGCGCCGCCAGGGCCTATCGAGTTGGCTGAGCTGGTCAACGTTGAAGGGGGGAGGTCCGGCGCCCGCTCTGGAGATGTCAGATTGAACTCCGGCGCGTTGGTGGCAAAGCGGCGGTCATCCCTAATTTTGATCGATGGGGTTTGTCTTCTGGCGTGATACAGAGGATGGTTGAAGGTAATTAATGTTTTAATTACCTTAGTTAAGTAAAATAGAAATAGCATTGATTTTTATAATTAAAGTAGCATTGTTTTTAAAATATAAACCTCTTTGATTTTAAAAATATAAACCTCTTTGATTTTAAAAATATAAACCTCTTTGATTTGAAAATGTAAATACTTTGATATAGAATATAAAAATATCATCTTTGTATATGTAGCGAAATAAAAATCTGATTTTTATTATATGTACATTGGAATAAAGAGGTGATTTTTATAGTGAGGAAATAAAGGCGAAATCTTTATTTTTGAAAAGGCGAAATCTTTATTTTTGAAAAGGCGAAATCTTTATTTTTGAAAAGGCGAAATCTTTATATGAAGAATGGCGTGATAAAAATATAATCTTTACTATATGAACATCGTTGTGAAAATATAATTTTTATCTATATAGTAGCGGTGTAAAAATTCGATTTTTATATATTGAATAACAAAGTAAAAATTCGATTTTTATATATTGAATAGCGAAGTAAAAATTCAATTTTTACATATGTAGTGGCTACAGCAACGAAGATGACAAAAATGCGAAAACGACGAAGACTTCTACAAAGAAAGAGTCAAGAGGATTGGATAGCTATCGGTGAGAATTTCTCACCTTTCAATTTCTTTTTCTAGTTATATATATATATATATATATATATATATATATATACTAGTATGCAGACGGTGTTTAGTAGCACCCGACACAATCGTCCACAGACCATGGACTTGTTTGTTTGATTGCATAAATTAGTTAGATTATTTGATTGGATTGAATTGTTTGGTGAAATGAATGGATTTGATTGATGTGTGAATGGCGTGGGCCTTCACTAGACCGGGGATAAGGCTAGGCCTCGTCCCGTTTCTAGTATCGTGCCGTTATGCCGCCGAAATTTTCTAAAATATGTTAGAAAAATAAAAATATCATTTTTATTGTGTAAATGAACTGAATAGAAATTCATGCGTTAAAATAAAATGTTTTATCATTAAAAATAAAAATTTTAACGTGAATATAATTTTTAACGTGGAAGTGAATAAAATAAAATATTCATTTACAAACCGGATGGTTTGTTTATGTACACCTATTTGAAGGACATTGATTGGGACGATAAATTTTACACATCGCCCAACTGCACAAATAAAATCTGTGTTTGTTGATTTGAAACCCCACACGGGTGTTGGGATGAAATTTGAAGTTCACTCATCCTGATTGATTAAATATGTCGATCGATTGATTGACAGGCTGTTATAAGTGTTAGATATCTATATTTGATGCTTATACAGTGTAGTGCACTTTGGTTGATGGTTGATTATTTTTCAATGCTATTATATACGTGTGATGTATGAAAATCCATATAATTAACATTATATGGTGATTGATTGGGCCTCATTCCAATTTAGAAGATAAAGAATAATATAAAATAAAGGTTCATGTGTTGACAGTACTCATCCGTTGAGATTAGTCATGTGTTGAACGAAATATTTTAATAATACAATTTACATCTTTATCAATATAAAATAAAGGTTCATGTGTTGACAGTACTCATCCGTTGAGATTAGTCATGTGTTGAACGAAATATTTTAATAATACAATTTACATCTTTATCAATATAAAATAAAGGTTCATGTGTTGACAGTACTCATCCGTTGAAATTAGTCATGTGTTGAACGAAATATTTTAATAATACAATATACATCTTTATCATATTTAAAATTAGAACTACTACACGGTGGAGTCTAATTGAAAATCAAACGATAGATACCCAAATTTTATAAAATATTTTAAATAACAAAAATAGCCACACGTGGACAGTACTCCCTCGTTGAGATTAGTCGTGTGTGGAGAAAAAAGATAAATATTCATTTGTCGAGTAGAACATTTGAAAATAGAATTATATGAAGCCGTGTTGATTAGATTAACGCCATTTTGATGTGAACGATATTTATATCGATTTTATTCATTTCGAAATGAATTGAATTGAAAACAATTTCGAAATGAATTGAATATAAAACGATTTCGAAATGAATTGAATATAAAATGATTTCGAAATGAATTGAATATAAAACGATTTTTCGAAATGAATTGAATATAAAACGATTTCGAAATGAATTGAATATAAAACGATTTCGAAATGAATTGAATATAAAACGATTTCGAAATGAATTGAATATAAAATGATTTCGAAATGAATTGAATATAAAACGATTTCGAAATGAATTGAATATAAAACGATTTCGAAATGAATTGAATATAAAACAATTTCGAAATGAATTGAATTGAAAACGATTTCGAAATGAATTGAATATATAATGAGTTTGATTTGAATAGGAAATGAATTTGAATTAAATAGAAAACCAATTTGAATTGAATCGAATAGAAAACCACTTTGAATTGAATCGAATTGAAAACGAATTCTAATTGAATTAAAAATGAATTGAATTCAAATTGAATTGAAATTTGAATAGAATAGAAATGAATTTTAAAACGAATTTATAAGGAAAAATTCAATTTTGATTTGAATTGAAATGGAAGTTGAAAATGTTTTTGAAACGAATTCAAAACTATTTATAAAATTCGTTTTAAATAGAAATCGACGAAATATATATTATATATATATATATATATAATATAATGGCCTGAATAGAACGCGCCGCGCCGCGGCAGTTCGTGAATTTCAACCATTTATTTCAAGCGGACATTACGGGAGATCCGACCGTCGGATTCTCCTAAAACCGGAACCGTTGGGTTCGTATCGAAAAGAGCTTTCTAACGAATATTATAAATTTGAAATCTAACGGTTAGATTTGGAGATACGTCCAAATCAAATTCGAAAAAGGTCGTTATAAGTGCAGTTCGATGGCCATTGTTGGAAATCGACTGTACGGGTCTTGATAAAATTATTAAAAATAGCGATAATTTGTGTAAAATCACAAGAAATGATTTGGGAAAATTTGGGATGAAAAACCCCATATTTGAAAAGATAAAAATAGATTTTTATCGAAATGAACTATATTGAACTAAATTTAAAACCCGATTTGTTTTTAAATAAATAAATTAGATTTAAAAAAAGGGGTTTTAAATAATCGGAATTCCTAATATATTTGATTTGAATTGAACTAGAACTGATTTGTGGGTTTATCGTGAACTGTGTTTTAAACAACACTAGTTCTTTAACCCGATAACAAATAGAATGTGATTTGGGTTTGTCGTGAACTGTGTTTTAAATAACACCTAGTTCTTTAACCCAGTAAAAGGAGTTTTAACGAATCTGCAATTAGGTTGAAATCTGAATCTAAAATCTAAATTATCAAATTTAGAAATGAGCGAGAATGGAGTATCGCCAGTTTTGCTCCAAAGCGATAGTTAAATCTTTAATTAGATTTGCACGTGAAATGGTAATTAATTTTACCGATAACACCGTGGTGTTAGATATGGAGTATTACTAGTTTTGCTTCATGGGATGAATAGGTTGGGATTGGGAAATAAAATAAATAATTACTTCGGTATGGTTCGCTAATCTCGACTAGTTTAGAAAACCATAATTTGGTTTGAAACGACATCCAAAGGAAGATTAAAGGATAAATTTTAAAAAATTTATCTTGGATAAAATTAATGGGAACATTTCCCTAAAAATGTGATTTTGTGAATAAAAGAATATTCTGAATTGGAATGAGGCGTATGTTGTGTTTGTGTAACATTTGTTTTAATATACGCGGGTTGTTCGGAAAGGCCGGGTTTATACCCATTCTGAATAACCGATTCGACGATAAGTCGAAGATGAAGACGGTGGTTGAAGACCGGAAGTCTTCACATCGTTTGGATAATTACTGACGATCCTGATTGGGCAGTACACCCAAGAGGATGGAAATAGTTGGTGGTCGTCCAGACGTACTTGGAGATGGATGGATATGCGAGGAAAGTGCCTCCAGTTTCGTTCAGACCCAAAACGGACTTGTAAATGGATTGTGTGTCTGACATTGGATTTTATTCTGTGTTGATTGATTTCTATTAAATATACATCTGTTTGGCGGCGGAGAATTTATTCTTTTGCTTAACGCCCTTCTCTGAGACGTACGAGCTCAGAGGTTGTATATCGATGGACATCAGTCACATGGCATGAATTGCCTGTGTGGCACGCTAAGATGCAATGATCAAGGCTTTTGTTGAAAAGCAGAGTCTTGTGGTTGATGATCAAAGCACGGCCTATGTAGCAGCTTTGTGTATAACGTGAATTCGCGAGCCTCACACCTCGGTATGAGTTAAAAACGGGATACGGACTGCAGGGAGAGCACGACGTTTCTTTCTAGCTTTGGTGGTGTCAGTGACTTACCAGCCCTGACATTTATATACTTTTCACCTATGTGGTTGTTGGAATGCGAGGCGCCTCGATTATAGGTCTGTAAGGACCGGGAAACGTGTGTTCAGGAATTGCCAATCCTCTAACGTAAGTGAGGACCGGCCCTGAATCATCCAAGGTTGCCCAGAGTGCGTAACCCTGAGGCATTTGCTAGAGTGTCTCGAACGCGGAGAGGAGCTTGCCCCTTGCCTCGACTCATGACGGAAATCCAATTTCCAATATGTGTATTTCGGCTTTATTTGTAGAGCCTAGTATGGCGACATAGTAGGATGGGGCACTTATGCCGTCTATGATTTATATTTATGATTGAAATTGTTTTGACACTATACACTTATTATAGTATCAAATGATTTGTTTTAAACGTATCAAGCATGTTTGGCTGTTATAAGGTAATACCCTATCCTCCGGCTTGCGTTGCATTGTGTGATGGGACCTGGGTCTTATAACAGCTTCATTTTTCGAAAAAGCATTGCGTTGTTTATTCTATGCACTGGTATTCTTGGGAGGAAACCCGTTCTGTGTTATATGGCGTGGTCCCTTGATTTACCTAACTTTAAAACCAATATTAATAACTGTTTTAGTTCTCACACCAGTCACATGACTGACCTGGAGTTTATTGTTTTAACCTAAACTCTGGGTGCCCCTATTTTCCGCACGGGCAGCTAGTAGTTTCGGTTTTGCAGATTTATATTCACAGGATCCTGGTTTACAGCTGGAATGATATCCGGAAAGCTCTGTATCCGTATATCACCTTCAGTTGTGCTTTGTATTATTTTCCGCTGCTATGTAATTTATTGTAATCTCTGATATTTATCGAATGTAATTTATTCATTTATACTCTGTATATTCTTGTATCTGATGGAATTGTTGTAATAGCAATGAAATGTTCTTCCGTCTGAGTTCATTTGTGTGTTGTTCTCAAAGTATCCGCTCTTTCCTATACGGGGAAGTTACGGGTTCTTACAAATAATTTCCATGGACTCACGGACAAGGTCTAGTTCGAGTAAAATGGTACTTCCCCACCAACATGTTGGCAATTTGCATGGCCGCCTATACAAAGATTCGTAAAGGGCCACAACAATCGTCGCTTTGTAACTATTATTATAAGAAAACGTGACTAAAGGCAAGTGTTGCTCCCCTTCTCCTCCGAAGTCGACTATGCAAGCTCTCAGCAGATCCTCCAAAACTCTATTAACTCTTTCTGTCTGGCCGCCTGTCTACGGATGATTGATTAGGCTTAAACTAAGGGTCGTTCCCAATGCTTTCTGAAGACTTTTCCAGAATTCGATAGTAAATAACAGATCTCTATCACTCACAATGGTAGTTGAAATTACGTGTATCCTAATAATCTCCTTAACATACAATTGGGATAACAAGGCGCGGTGCAGTTCTTCTTAATAGGAATAAAATGGGCGCTTTTTGTTAAGCTGTCCACTATCACCAAAATGGCCTCATTCCCTTTCTTACTCCTAAGAAGCCCATTAATAAAATCCATAGAAATGTGCTTCCATTTCCAAGTGGGAACCTCTAATGATAACAAAAGCCCTCCAAGCTTCTCCTGTTCCGCGTTTACTCCTTGGCAAGTTAGGCATCTAGAAACAAACTCCGCCACATCTCTCTTCGTTCCTTCCTAATAGAAACTCCTCTTCATGTCCTTAAACATTTTATCACCTTCTGGGTGAATGGTTATCCTTGACCTATGACACTCTTCTAGAATTTCTTTTCTATGATCCAACCTTTTAGGGACACAAATTCGACCATCCTTTCTTAAGCTATTATCACTATTATCAATATAATATCTACTAGAATGAGGGAAATATTCTCCTCTAGAAACTTTTCCTTTAACTCCCTCAACTCATCGTCAATTTGTTCACCCTTGATTCTTTCAAACAAAATGAGTCTTATCTCCATTGCTCCAAGAAACTCTTGAGTTGCCTCATATGGTGGTTACAAATTAAACCTAGAGAGAAACTCTAACTGCTTCCATTCGGTAATCGCACTAAGGATAGCATGCTTCCGAGTCAAAGCGTCGGCCACGACATTACCCTTCCTAGGGCTACACTGAACAGAGAAATCAAAAGATGCAAGATACTTAGTCCACCTCTGCTGTCAAAGGTTTAGATCCTTTTGATAAATCAAATATCTATGAGATTTATGATTTGTAAATAACTTGAACTTCTCTCCAAAAATATAATGCATCCACATCTTGAGAGTGAAAACTACTACTAACTCCAAATCATGGACGAGGTACCTTTTATCATGATCCTTGAGCTGTCTACTTTCATAGGCAACTACTCTATCATTTTGCATGAGGACTGCTCCTAATCCTATCCCATATGTGTCAATGAAAACGGTAAACATCTTGGCTCTGCCCAGTATAATCAAAATAGGTGAGCTTGTGAGAGAATTTAATCTCTCAAAGGAATTCCCACAATTCTTAGTTCATACAAACTCATGATCTTTCTTAGTTATTTGGGTTAGAGGGGTAGCAAACTTTGCGAAGTCCTTGATAAATTTTATGTAATAACCTGCTAATCCAAGGAAGCTTTTAACCTCAATCACATTTCGAGGTATCTTTCATCCTTGAACAACTTCAATCTTTGTGGGGTTTACTGCTAATCCATTCCCCGAGACAATATGCCCCAGAAACTTAACTTCTTTCTTCCGAAAATGACATTTTAGGAACTTTGCTTTAAGTTGGTTGTCTCTTAGGATTCCTAGGACCCTTCTCAAGTGATCTTCATGCTCCTTATGGTCCTTTGAAAAGATAAGTATATCATCTACAAACACCACTACGATCTTATTAAGTATGCCCCGAAAAACCTACTCATCAGGTCTACAAAGAAAGCGGGGGCATTTGTCAATCCAAAAGGTATGACCTCCCACTCGAATAGTCCATCTGACATCATAAACGCCATCTTGGGCTTACTGTTTTCTAAGATCCTTAGCTGGTGAAATCCAATAGCTAAGTCTAACTGGGAAAATATTTGGGCTCCTCCCAAATGATCAAACAAGTCATCAATTCTTGGTAAGCGATACTTATTCTTTTTGGTCAACTTATTATGTTCCCTATAGTCAACACACAACCTTAGAGATCCATCCGACTTCGTGGCAAATACTACTAGGGAGCCCCACTCAGAGGTACTCCTACAAATGAATCACTTCTGCAACAATTCTGATGTTTTCTTGTTTAACATTCTCCTCCCCTTAGGAGCCATGTTCCTCAAAGGAAATGCGACAGGTCTCGCATCCTTTTCAAGGTCTATTCTAAAAAGATACATCTTGGTGGGGTGGGATTCCTACGACTTCCTAAAAAAAATTAGTGAACTCACATATAACTGGTACCAAGGAAGGTCCTTCAAAAACAGAAGATAGAGAAAATAAGGTCGAACTCCTACTCCTTGTTCTATAAGGAATCACTATGTAGCGGCCTCTGCGGCTCCTCAAACAAACCAATCTCCGATCGCAATTGAGGATGGCCCCATAAAGCGATAGTCAATCCATGCCCAAAACAAGCACATACGCATTGCAAAAGAAGTCTGCATCACCAATGTATATTACTAGGTCTTTACAAACAACAGAAGGATGCATAGCCTGTCTGATAGGGTTGACGCCTCTATCGGATGGCTAGCAAAGGATAAGGGAAGTTTCAAAGAGTCTACAACCTTCCTAGCAATAAATATGTAACGTCCCAGATTTTAAATGACTTTGTTGAACGATAAATTATTGATTATATCAATGATTAATTAAATTAAATTAATTAGAATTAGATTCAATACTTGTGGAAATTTAAATTGATCTTTTTAAATGCTACGTATATTTATGTATATATATGTTATCTATATATTAATTTGTTATAAAAATCTTTAACATATGTATATATGTGAAATAAGGTAATGCCGATGTTTTTATCTTTCGTTTTACATTTAAATTAGATTTTTAACTTATGTAAAATCAATAAAATAAGTAAAACATAACATTGCTTCATATATAAGAAATAAAAGGGGCAGATAAAGATTTAAAACCTTTTGTACTAAGATTTAAATCATTGTTGAAAATAATTTCCTTACACACAAATATGTTATTTAAGTCAATAGGATATCTAGGCATTGGATAGCTTAGTAAGATTGAAATGAAGCGTACTTTGAAAATAACCATTTTTCATATAAGTTGTATGTAACACCCCATAATTTTATAACACATTTAGATGATAAACTAAGGAATAATTAATTAAATATTGGGAATTAAGTAAAACAGATTATGCTATTGTGTTCGTCTCGGAATTATGCTTAAGATAGACACCAAGTTTGCGTAAAACGGACACCGTATGAAGAAGTTATTAAGGCTAGTAGATTATATACACACAAGAGAATTATTAATAAAGATATGGAAAAAAAATTAAAACATAAAAAAATTCAAAGCAGCGAGTCGGTAGGGGGAATAGCCGAACCACCCCATCTTAGGGGTCAACCCCTGCTGGGACGACCCAGGGTGTTTGGGGTCACCGCATGGGTCGACCCCGGGGTCGACACCCAAAGGGGAGGGGGTCGACCCGCATACAGATCTGGGCAGAATTCAATTTTCGCACGTGGACTCCTTTCATGACTAGATTCATTGACCCTGGTCTATAAATAAGACTCCATTTCTCTTTTTTCTCCACACCTAAAACAATGGAGAACTAGATGCTGCCTCTGCCCATAATAAATCAAGTCTTTTCTTCTTCAACAATCAGCTAGAGTCATTCAAGTTTAGAGATCTGTGATTCAACATCTGCAACTATTCTTCTATCCTTAGATCTATTCTCTATGAGTCTAAGTTATTTTTAGATAAAAATAATTAAAATGCAATCTTGACATACCTATGAATTAGATCTAAGCCTGTGACTATTGGAATCACATCGGATTTTCTATGTTTGTATATCTAATTCACTGATTAGATCTCATCATGCCTATTTATGATCATGACACTATGCATAATCAGTCTTGTTATTATATGTTCTTCAGATCTGTTCTTATATGCTTGTTTCTGTTCATCTGATCTGTGCTTATATGCCTATATCTGTTCATCAGATCTGTTCTTATAGTCTTTTTTCTTCTATCATATGCCCATTTCTATTACTGTTAGTTTTATGCCTATTATGTCCTTCTCTCTCTCATTCCCTTTTTATTTTTATAGTCAGGCTACTTTCGAGCCTAAACCTATATCGCTGAAATATGCATATGAACGAAATTGGGTTAAATTGGGAATGATTGGAAATGGTAATTTGGGGGCATAACATGTACTTTGAATCACGATTGGGATCTGGGGGCATAAACTATATTGTGAAATTGGACTAAAAATTGGGGAATGATATATATGGTAAATTATGACTTGTGGTTTGGGACAAAAAAAATCTATTGGCTTAATTTAAGATTAAGCGAAACATGTTACTGGAACAGTAAAGAATCTGTGAAGCTTGTTTAATCTGTTAAAATTGGGGCATAACTTGTATTGGGAAATTTGGACAGAACTTGAATTGAAAGCATAAATATGGATTTTGGGGCATAAGCCAAACTATGATTAAAGATCTTAATTTGGGCATATAACACATGATGAATATGACTTGGGAAAGGGGCATGAAAATCGATAATGAAATAGGAATACTTGTTAATGAATGAAGATGCCTAGAATTACAGTAATTAGAAAACTGTAACCGCGCTTAGACACAAGGTTAGGTTACATTTGTGGTGGAAGTCTGCCCGGACCCGACCAGCATATCCAGCAACCACAAGTGGTGAATCTATTGTGAGGGATCTAATGCATAAACACATGACAGTGCTAAGACACGAGGTTAAGTCCGACTTCTGGAAGAAGTCTGCCCAGACCCGACCGACATATCCAGCATCCACAAATGGTAGACATAATGTGGGAGGTCTAGCGCATTATAACCATAAATGAATGTATGGTAATAAACTTGTAATACTTAACCTGTTTAAATCCATAAGGATTATATGAGCCTGTTAAATATGTGGGGTTAAGTAAACCTATTAAGTATATGGGATTAAGTAAGCCTGTTAAATCGGTGGGGTTAAGTAAGCCTGTTACATTGGTGGGGTTAAGTAAGCATGTTAAATCTGTGTGGTAGGTAAACCTGTTAGATCGATGAGGTTAAGTAAACTTGTTAAATCTGTAGGGTTTAGTAAACATGTTATGTCTGTGGGGGTTATACGAACCTGTTAATTTAGAAAACTTAACATGCTAAACCTGTTGGGGTTATATGGACCCGTTAACTTGTAAAGTTTAACTTGTAAATCTATAGGGGGTTATATGAATCTGTTAAACTTATTAGGCATAACCTGTCAAAATCCTAGTTAGTTGAGGACACAAGATATGTAAGGGTTGGCTTGTGTCATATGTTGTGCGGGACCCATATTAGTCAGTAATCCATTCTGGTATTAAAGGGGGACCCGCACTAGGTAGGGGTCTGGGCACGCTTACTGAACTAATTGTACGAGGTTCGTCTGAGAGGAGGTGTATGCTGGCACGTTCCAAAGGACTCATGTGCGTGCATGAGTACGGCCTGCATCTAGGAAAATAAGCTATGTAGCACATGTAAATAGGTCTGTGTCCTTCTATAGGTTGCCACTTTAGGAAGTAATACACGCTACTGTGGGGCCGACACAGGGTATTTACGGGATAGGGAGCCGATCGATTGGGGAAGGGTAGTAATTAAGGCACATCTAGTCCTGTCTGTTTCTTGAGGTACCTGTAGTTCTGTTTGGGTTAACACCCATTATTTCTATTTAGGTATCAGTTAATTCTGCTTGGGTTAAAACCCGTTACTAGAGTACACCTAAAACTACCATTATATTTATGTTGGGATCATCCTGTTTCTGTTAAGCAATTATGGAGTATGTAGTCCTGTTACATAACTGTTATACTAGTATTGGTGCACAGAAAAGTACTTAAGAAGCGCAACGTATCCAGTTCTGTTATCCTATTTATCCTGTTATACCTACCTTATGACATTGTTATCTCACTCTCCATTTTATATGCTTGCCATGATGCTTTTTCTTATTTATATGCTAAATGTAACTAGACTCGCCAAACTTTATGTTTGACCCATTTTGTTTCCTCTTCTCTCTTTCGTTCCCCCTCCCAGGTTCTCAGGGTGGGAATACTCGGGCTTGATTTGGATTCTCTGCTTTCATCTTGCTTGGAGCTGATTAGATGTATTGCTCGATTTCTTGTCTCTCTAATATGGCTGCATTTTGGGGATTATGCTTCTTTATTATTGTACTCTGATATTTTAAGTACAAGACAGAAGTTTTAATGATGCGTTGGGTTTTATGCATTTTGGACATATGATGTAACCATGTTTTGAACTACGATGCTTTATGATTAATAAAGTTTTTAATTCCGCTGCTATTTTATATCTATCTTGTAATGTTTCTGTTTCTGTTACCCTATAACGCTTCAAGAAACTTAATGCATTCTCTTAATGAGTGACATTAACGGGCGTGGGGTGTCGCATTTGGTATCAGAGCTAATGGTTACCAGATCGGATAAAAAATTTTGAAAATTGTTTTCAAAAAGGTTTTTAAAGGAAGTATTTTCAAAAGAAAAGTCTGTTTTGAAAAACATATTCCCCAAAGCCATATGTAATATCTTTAGATTCCTTTTTTAAATCCCTTTCCTTTTCTTTTTAGCATGTCTGGGGAACCTAATATTCCTGGGGCATTACGATACCAGGATGGTTCCATAGGTATCTAGAGGCCACGACACCTTGGTCAAGCAGACGTTCCTCCTCCAGCTGCAGTCATCGTTCCTCCTCCTCCGCGTGTAGATAATTTCTCCAAGACCTGCAAATATTTCTGTGCTATGGGTGGAAAGCCATTCCATGGAACCGAAATTTTTGTAGATGCTAGGAATTGGCTAAAAGAGACAAAGGATCTGTTTGGAATTTTCGAAGTAGACGATCGTAGGAAGATTCAGTTAGCCGCCTGGCTACTGAAAGATGAAGCTTCGTTCTGGTGGGAAGTGACGCAAGCAGGGCATCCAGTGGAGACTTGGAATGATTTTAAATAGAGGTTTGAAATGAAGTTTCTTTCTCAAGCTAAGAAAAGCATGCAAATGGAAAGGTTCTTGGCGCTCAAGCAAGGAGGCATGACTGTTAAAGAGTATGTTAACAAATTCAACCAATAAGCAAGGTTTCAGTTGGAGTTAGCAGATACCACGCATAAGAAAGCTTTGCGGTTTTCTAGAGGACTGAATGAACCCTTTCATGGGTTAGCCATGTCTCATATTCCATTGGGAGCAACTTTTCAGAGGCTCGTTGATATGGCCTTAACGCATGAGGAAGATAAAGCTGAAAAGAAGGAAGTTAAGGTTGAGGAAACACAAAACAAGAAAGTGTGGCCCAAGAAAGAACAACAACAAGAGGGCGGAAAGCACGAAAAAGGCTCAGGCAAAAAGAAATGTCATGGCTATGGGAACGTGGGTCATTTGGTCAAAGACTGCAGAAAAAGGAAGAATGATTGCTTCAACTGTGGTGAAGTCGGATAGTATACTAGGGAGTCCCCGAAGAAACAAGCGCAGGGCCAAAGGGCAGGATCTTCAGGAGGGCAAGTACATGATCTCGTGGCTGATGTACCGGACAGAGGTAGGAAAATTTCTGTTGAAGGTTTGATTTCTCTTTCCGAACATCCTATTAGAACTCTTTTTGATTCTGGCGCTTCTCACTCTTTATATATGATTCTGTAGTTGAGTCTCTACACCTTAGTACTAGCATGTTATTGGATCTCGTTGTTGTCTCAAACCCTATTAGGGATACGACTCATCTATCTATGATTTGTCGGGGTTTGAGAATATCTGTGTTAGGCATCGAGTATGAATGCGACACATATGTGCTTGTTTTTATGGGATACTGTCTAATTCTAGGGATGGATTTGCTAGCCATATATGGTGCCATTCTAGATTGTTAGAGGAAGGTCGTTAAATTTCTGACTTGCCATGGGATGACTCTCGAGATTTCTAGTTACCCAAGAGGGTCTAGCATGCTTAGTTTCCCAGAATCAGTTGATGCTTCTGTCGATGATCTGCGATCTGTACCTGTAGTGTGTGAGTATCCATATGTTTTTGAGGAGGTTAAGGGCTTACCCCCGAGGCGCGAGATTGATTTCCATATATACTTGGTGGACAATGCAAAGCCAGTTGCATTGTATGTGCGCCATATGGCTCCAAGGGAAAGGAGGGAGATTAGAAAGCAAGTAGGGGAGTTGCTTGAGAAAGAGTTTATTAGGCAAAGCATATCTGAATAGGGTGCTCCAGTGGTATTCGCAACTAAGACATACATCTCGCTTTGCATATGTATGGATATTCATGATGTTTTTCCTCATTTCTTATTTATGGAAGTGTTTGCACTATATAGTAGAGGTAGTTGAGCCGAACGTGCTTGAGGAAGTAGAGGTAGAACGGGTAATTAAACGAGTTTCTACATGTATACTTGGATCAGAGGTTAAGAAACTACGCAACAGAGAGGTTAAGTTAATAAAAGTGCAATGGGGAGAAGACAGCGAGGATGAGACTTGGGAGACTGAAGACAAGGATCGCGCTTCATATCCTTTCCTTTTTGGGACTATGTTCTTAACTACTTTTTCCAAGCTTTTATTTGTACTAGCTTCTGTCATTCGTGTGTATCCCATCGATCGAATCTTCCACCTTTAGATAGAAATCCCATGGTTGCAAACATGTGTTTGAGACATGTTATGTTTAATGGATGCAAGTGGATGCAAGTGTTTGTTGGTGGTTGCTCGTGGATGCATATACACACATATTAAGTGCTAGATCGGCTCAATGACTCTCATACTACATATGGATGTGTGTGCATTTTTCTTCTTTTAATGGATAAAAATGGGTGTATCATCATATGGATGTTGCATTTGGATAAATGACTGTGCATGCATATAGAACTTACATATTATAATAAGATTATTTGCATACATGTTGGATTCATGGAACTAACATACATTGCATTACGGAGGTCGACTGAATCAGTAGGCTGCCTGATCTTCGCACTAGTATCGGGACATATACACACACCTTTGCATATGTTCATATAAGCATTAGAAATATTTAAGGACAATGGATGCCTGTGATTGGTGGATGACTAGACGGGTGATGGATGTTAGGATATACATTCTTCTTAACTTAGAGATTTCGGGGACGAAATCCTTTGAGTAGGGGAGAATGTAAAACCCTATAATTTTATAACATATTAAGATGATAAACTAAGGAATACTTAATTAAATATTGGGAATTAAGTTAAACAAACTATGCCACTGCGTTCATCTCGGAATTCTTCTTAAGATAGACACCAAGTTTGCATAAAACTGACACCGTATGAAGAAGTTATTAAGCCTGGAAGTTTGTATACACACAAGAGAATTATATATATACAAACAAATAAAAATATAAAAAAATTCAAAGCAGCGAATCGGGAGGGGAATAGCCGAACCATCCCATCTTGGGGGTCGACCCGAGACCTGCTGGGTCGACCCAGGGTGTTTGGGGTCGACACCCAAGGAGGGTCGACCCCCATACAGATCTGGGCAGAATTCAGTTTACGCAGTGGACTCCTTTCTTGACTAGATTCATTGACCTTAGGCTATAAATAAGACCCCATTTCTCTTGTTTCTCCACACCTAAAACAATGGAGAACTAGATGCTGCCTCTGCCCAGAATAAATCAAGTTTTTTCTTTTTCAATAACCAGTTAGAGCCATTCAAGTTTAGAGATCTGTGATTCAACATCTGCAACTATTCTTCTGTCTCTTAGGTCTATTCTCCAGGAGTCTACGTTATTTTTAGATAAAAATAATTAAAATGCAATCTTGACATGCCTATGAATTAGATCTAAGCCTGTGACTACTGGAACCATATTGGATTTTCTATGTTTGTATATCTAATTCACTGATTAGATCTCATTATGCCTGTTTATGATCATGACACTATGCATAGTCAGTCCTGTTATTACATGTTCTTCATATCTGTTCTTATATGCTTGTTTCTGTTCATCAAATCTGTTCTTATATTCCTATATCTGTTTATCATATCTGTTCTTGTATGCCTATTTCTACTATCATATGCCCATTTCTATTACTGTTGGTTTTATGCCTATTCTGTCTTTTTCTCTCTCATTCCTTTTTTTATTTTTATAGTCCGGCTACTTTCGAGCCTAGGCCGATATCGCTGAAATAAGCTACAAACAAAATTGGTTTAAATTGGGAATGATTGGAAATGGTAATTTGGGGGAACAACTTGTACTTTGAATCACGATTGGGATCTGTGGGCATAAACTATATTGTGAAATTGGACTAAAAATCGAGGCATGATTTATATGGTAAATTATGACTTATGGTTTAGGACATAAAAAATTTGTAGGCTTAATTTAAGATTAAGCGAAACATGTTATTGGAACTATAAAGAATTTGTAAAGCTTGTTTATTCGGTTAAAATTGGGGCATAACTTATATTGGGAAATTTGGGGCAGAACTTGAATTGAAAGCATGAATATGGATTTGGGGCATAAGCCAAATTGTGATTAAAGATCTTAATTTGGTCATATAATACATGATGAATATGACTTGGGAAAGGGGCATGAAAACCTATAATAAAATAGGAATAGTTGTTAATGAATGAAAATTCCTAGAATTACAGTAATTAGAAAACTGTAACCGCGCTTAGACATGAGGTTAGATTACACTTGTGGTGGGAGTCTACCCGGACCCGACCGGCATGTCCAACGACCACAAGTGGTGAATCTAATGTGAGGGGACTAAGTGCATAAACACGTGACAGTGCTAAGACACGAGTTTAAGTCCGACTTGTGGAAGATGTCTGCGAGGACCCGACCAACATATCCAGCATCCACAAGTGGTAGACTTAATGTGGGAGGTCTAGTGCATTATAACCATAAATGAATGTATGGTAATGAATTTGTAATACTTAACCTATTTAAATCCATAAGGATTGTATGAGCCTGTTAAATCTGTGGGGTTAAGTAAACCTATTAAGTATGTGGAGTTAAGTAAGCCTGTTAAATCTGCGGGGTTAAGTAAGCCTATTAAATTGGTGGGGGTTAAGTAAGCCTGTTAAATCTATGGGGTTAGGTAAACCTGTTAAATCGATGGGGATTAAGTAAACCTGTTAAATCTTTGAGGTTAAGTAAACTTGTTAAATCTGCGGGGGTTATACGAACCTGTTAATTTAGAAAACTTAACCTGTTAAATCTGTTGGGGTTATATGGACCTATTAACTTGTAAAGTTTAACCCGTAAATCTGTAGAGGGTTATGTGAATCTGTTAAATCTGTTAGGCATAGCATGTCAAAATCCTAGTTAGTTGGGGATGCATGATTTGTAAGGGTTGGCTTGGGTCATCTATTATGTGGGACCCATATTAGTCAGTAACCCATTCTGGTATTAAAGGGGGGCCCCGCACTAGGTAAGGGTCAGGTCACGCTTCTGAACTAATTGTAAGAGGTTCATCTGAGAGAAGGTGTATATTGGCGCATTCCAACAGACTCATGTGCGTGCATGAGTACGGCCTGCACCTAGGAAAATAAGCCGTTGTAGCACCAGTAAATAGGTCTATGTACTTCTGTAGGTTGCCACTTTAGGAAGTAATACACCCCTATGGGGTCGACACGGGGTATTTATAGGATAGGGAGCTAATCGATTGGGGAAGGGTAGTAATTACGGTACATCTAGTCCCATCTATTTCTATGAGGTACCTGTATTTCTGTTTAGGTTAACACCCATTAGTTCTCTTTAGGTACCGGTTAAATTCTGTTTGGGTTAAAACTCGTTACTAGAGTACACCTTAAACTACCATCATATTTCTGTTGGGATCATCCTTTTTCTGTTAAGCAATTAGGGAGTATGTAATCTTGTTACATATCTGTTATACTAGTATTTGATGCAGAGAAAAGTACTTAAGAAGCGCAGCATATCCAGTTCTGTTATCCTTCTCATCCAATTATACCTGCCTTATGACACTGTTATCTCACTCCCAGTTTATATGCCTGTCATGATGCTTTTACTTATTTATATGCTAAAAGTATCTGGACTCGGCGGACTTTATGTCTAACCCATTTTGTTTCCTCTTCTCTCTCTTCCGTTTCCACCCTCCAGGTTCTTAGGGTGGGAATACTCGGGCTTGATTTGGATTCTCTGCTTTCATCTTGCTTGGAGCTGCTTAGATGTATTGCTCGATTTCTTGTCTCTCTACCATGGCTACATTTTGGGGATTATGCTTCTTTTATTATTGTACTATGATACTTTATGTACAAGATAGAGGTTTTAATGATGTAGTGGGTTTTATGCATTTCAGACATATAATGTAACCATGTTTTGAACTACGATGCTTTATGATTAATAAAGTTTTTAATTCCGCTGCTATTTTATATCTGTCTTGTAATGTTTCTGTTTCTGTTTACCTATAATGCTTCACGAAACTTAATGCATTCTCTTAATGAGTGACATTAACGGACGTGGGGTGTCACATTGTACATTATATATATGTGAATGACCATAGCTTTCTTGCACAACTAAACTAGGCAAAAGGTTCATTCAACCAAACATCATGACCAAACATTTCATTTTCACATAGCCTTGGGTACACATCAAGATTCACTAGCCTAAAACATCTAAAAACAATGAAACAACTAGCATCTAAACACTTTTTCTAAGTTGGAAATGGTGATAACCTATGTTTTCATATCAATTTATATATCTGGCCGAATTAATTTAAGACAAAAGTATAAATTTGTAAACTATATCCATGCATATGCTGCAAATGATGGCCGACTATTCATAGTTGGAAAATCATAGCTACCATCCTAGGCAAGTTTTTACTTTTTTTCTTTCTTTTCAATCAAAAATATATAGGAAGCTACAATGGATTGAATTTTACTTAAGAACTAAGTAAGCTTTTATAATCCATATTTGCACATGGATTTGTACTTCAATTCTTTCTACACTGACCTGTATTTCAACATTTATTAAATCAAAATCAGACTAGCCTTAACACACTAGAATCGATGACATGCTACATTCAAACCAAAGAATAATGGCTTGTTTGCTTAAGAACAAAGCATCACCTTTTTAAAATAATTTCATACATGTGAAAGTACAATATATATGTACTTCGGTCGTGGCTTCTATGCAAGAAGCATGTTTTCTACTAGCTTATACACAGCTAAAACAACCTAGGCTACCTCACACAGCTGAAAACTAGATTCAGCTAATCTATTCATTTCCTAGGCCAGTTATTAAATGCCTCATTGTTTAATTCATTTTTTCACCTATAAATATCTGGCTCTACCAAATATTTACACGCCCATACCCATTTACAAATCATTCGATCCACCCTTAGAAAATTTGTGTAGAGAGAGACCTTAGGCAGAGCAATAGAAGAAAGATTAAAGAAGTGAGTAAAAAATCCATTTGTTCTCCATTTTAAGACCATGATATGATCATTTTTTGATGTATATATATATATATATATATGCTTATATGTGTGTGTGGATATGTAAAACATCTCTGAATCAAATACCTAGTTTAATGTTGGAATGAACTCATGTGTCACCCTTTTGCATGTATACTGTAAGTGTTATACTAGTGAAATATTTCACCTTCATCAAACTTCAACAATACATAACTTAATTTCTAAGGATTATAAGATTCGATTACTGAATAAAAGATGATTATTTAGATCTAGGATATATGTTAAAAATAATCTCGTTATAAAATAAATCATATACATGGTTTTATATAACATATACAGTAAAAGAGGTTCATAAAACAAAATTTTAAACCAAGTAAATTTCGAATTTCAGGTATCCATATGTTTTTTGTATTTGCAAAATATGAATTTAAAAAGTAAAATCATAATTTATAACATGGTATTGAGGAGATATTTTGGGATAATCTAAAAAAGGAAGTGAGGCAGATTATGGTGAACTAGGTAGTCACAAGGTCGGGGTTTGATCCTGGAGGAGTGCTGTGGGTCGGATAACAAAGGGAAAAGATTAAGTGGTTGGTGATATTAAGTTGAGATGGGGTTTTTGCTTTTTGTTTTTGAATGCCAAAGTTAAGGGTTGACTACGCTACAGGGGATCGATTGAGTGTAGTAATAATTGGTGAGAAGGTCTGGCCAAGGATCGACTCCATGTTGATGAAGTTTGGTCAAACCTGATACTACGTGGTGATGGCAGTATGGACTTAAGTGACAAGGGGTTGGGAGGTTTATTTTCTTCAAACCAGTTAGAATATTGAAATTTTGGCTGAGGAGATTAAGGTGTAATCTGAGTTTATAGATGGGTTCATAGGGTACTGATATGTTTGTGGAATGGGTTCCGATCGATGCTTGGCGACTCGGTGGCTCGTGCATGTGCACACTACACACTTGTGCACTGGGGAGAAATGCTGGAGAAAATAAATAGGAGAGAAGAAGAAGGGGATCCGCAAATCAGCTAGAAGAAAGAAAGAGAGAGAGCTGAGTCATGGGAGCTACGGTGATGATCGATCAGTGATCAACCTAGAAATTCGGCAAGCAAACTAGAGAAGAGAAGGAGTGTGGAAGGAGTAGCTTCACAAGGAATTGAGAAGGTAAAAGGAAGAGGTGGTAGCAGGAAAAAGAAACAGGAAAGGGATGCAAAACACGGGTGCATGGGATAATTGGGCTTGTTTGGGCCATAAGAAGTAAAAGAATAAAGTCAAATAAAAGAAAAAGGGAAGGGAAGAGAAGATGGGAAAACAGGGGTTTGCTTGATCGACTGAAGCCAAAATAAATAGGAACCAAAATAAGTAGAAAGAAGAGTAGAAATAGAAAATTTAAGAAACAAGAAATAAAAAGGGGAGGGAAGTAGCTGGACTTGTTTGGGCCTTAGGAAAAAAATATAGAAAAATAAATAGAAAACAAGAAAGTAAAAGAGATAGGAAAGTAAGGATAGAAGAAAATCAATGAAAATAAAATTTATATGTTTTCTAAAATATCTAAATTTTAGTATTTGTTTGTTTAAGATAAAATAACAATAAAATATACATATATATGTACTTCTAAAAATATACAAGTAATATAAATGTATCAGTTTGGTAATAATGAAACAAAATAGAAGCAGTCAAAATAAATGTGAAGTTAAACATTAATATATAATTTATTAATCAAAGTTATGATTAATTTAAGTAATTATTAAATTATTCATTGTGAATAATGTAAATAATAAAGGAAGATGTATTCGAATATTCTCAAGGCTAGACATTTAATTCAAATCTGATTTGTTGAATTATAATCAATGACGTGATGTGATATTGGAAAGTGGTTGACGGTCAGTATTGCTGTATTGTGATAACACTACTATAAAAGTGGGCATATTCGACATAAGTTTTATGTGGCCTTTAGATCGAAAAAGTGTTGCATTTTCCCTTTTTTTTCAAATAGGCAACACCAGAAGGGCGTGGCATCCATGGTCGTTGCCTTAGCCCTCTAAGGCGCTTTATCCCATCTAATGCCATAGAAAGAAAGTGTTGCATTATAGATGTAATGCAACACTATTTGCACGTAATGCAACAATATTCAGCGTTGCTTGAAAATTAGTTCGATCCTAGCTACCAGGTCTCGGTAGCGCGACCACGTCAGCTTTCCATGTCAGCTGCCTACGTGTCACACGACACATCAGCTCTCAACGTCAGTTGCACGCATGTCACATGCCGTGTCAGCTGCAGCGTCTACGTGCCATGTGGAATCACTACTATTTTATGTAATGCAACACTACTGTATTATGGGATGCAACACCATTATCTTGAAATACAACATCAGGAAAAAAGCAAATGCAACAAAAAAAGAAGGAAAATACAACGCTTTAATTATAAATTTTGCAATACCAGTTTTGTACATAGAAGAAACACATCCGTTACATTCATCATCGCATTCAAACCTTCCAAAACATTCATCATCACATACCATACCAATTCTTCAAATATAACACATACGTTCAAATACATAATTTAAAAGTAGCACAAGTGCCAACACATACCACCTTCAATACAAGTGCCAACAAATACAATCAGTGTGTATTCTACAGAATAGCAATGCCATGAATCAGAAACTGTAACTCTCTATGTCATTTCAGGTCCTCCAGTTGCTGGCTGTATCTCTCCTCGTCATTTCAGATCCTGCAATTTGAGTTTACAAGTTATTTGATAAGTTCATATGTGTTGTGTGCATCTGTGCATTTGGCCATCTAATTAACTTATAAATCTTATGCATACAATTATAACTGTTGACCATTCACCATTGGTAACTCGTTCCACCTTCAGAATTGAGTATGCTTCGTCTTCTGTGCAAGCATTTCCAATTCATATATTTACCTAACACCATCCATTGGGTCCCTCGCACATCCTTTCAAGCTTCAGAACGTCATCATCTCCATATCCCCTAAACCCCAAACTCCGAAAGATCAAAAGAAAATCAATTGAGGACTCGTCGTTATACATCACTGCCACTGTTTTTAAGGGACGGTGGAATTTTGAAGCTGTGCATGATGTTCTTAAGGCGACTCTGAATCATAATTCGTGGCTTATACGGGTAATACCCAATAACTCTTTTCTAGTATCATGCCCATCTTACAGTAAGCATGATCATGCGCTAATGTTGAAAGTTTTAACAAAACCTGGTGGTGCTATTTACCTACAAGCATGGTCTGATGAAGAATTTGATCCTAAACCAGCGTTAGAAGTAGAATCATGGGCTAAAGTTGATGGCTTTCCCGAGTTCCTAAAGAGTAATGTTCCTACTGCTGAAGAAATAATGAAGCCAATGGGATGTATGCTTGCAATTGACGACTGTAACTGGTCTCAGTATGACGATGGCATTGGCAATATCAATACTTTTGCTGCTCAATTCAATAACAAGATTTACCACATTAAGGTTCAGCGGTGTACCCATGCTCATCCTGGAACAAGGCCTGAACTTCTTTTTGTGAGCAATAGAGAGGAACAGGTGGTTCCAAGTTTACATCATTATGAATGGGAATGGGAAATGGATTCAGAAGAAAGATTTGACTGTAACGACCCGCCATTTTGTCCGTGCCGAATCAACAAAACATGTCAACTCGAATCGTCCAAAATGATAGATTGTTATTAGCTTCTGGGGTAGATAGAATAAATCACAGATCATAGACACACATACAGAGCAATATAATATCTCGTAGCGGAAAAATACAAAATACAATAGTAGTTCATGAAGCTACTAAATAAAATTTTACTTCAGAGTTTATATAAATAATACAGGGGAAGTCTAATTCAATAAATAAACGATAACCATCTAAAACAGAAATGATAGAAATACTGAATGACCGGAACAACAGATCAACTGGTAGATATAGGTGAGCAAAATCTAATATAAGCTCCAAACTCCAAAGGTGAATCTCAAAAACTGAAATACTCGATCTGAAGAACAAAACAACTCAGATCAGGACTAACATTCTCATGGAAGTAAATCAACTCAAATGAAATGTTCTATGAAATGCAATCGGTAACTTAAAGGATGTTTGGGATCACCATCCTCTAAGGATCCATCAGACTAATACTATATAGTATAACACGTTATATACAATAGCGTCTATCAGTAAAATAAAATATCAAAATAGCGTAAGCTGGATTACCATGATTACCCTTACACCATTTATATATTCCCATTATATATGCAGTACCGTAATTCATCCGTAAACTGGAGGTTGATTAGAGGGCACTCCATATAACACGGTACAAAACAAAGTCGTTTTGTGCTCGTGTAAGGCATGTGACAAGGCACACAAGGAATGCCAAGGTGGATTCACCGTTTGCAGAGCCGGACTGGTGGTAACGCATAGTAGCTACTACCGCCCACCTTGATACACACTCCCATAATCAAAAGGGCCCAAATCGAATCTCAATAGTAATAGAATAATATCGAAGAAGTGTGCTCGATAAGGGGTATGACCTCACTTGGTCCGTGCGCAGCCCCTGTTTTAGCCACATCAAGCTGACTCAAGGTAGTCAGGGTCTCGTAGTTAATATGAAATACAAAATAGAGTCGATCACCAAATCATCCCCTTCATTTTGGAGCTCCACCGGTACATAGTTGTTAAAGTTGTTTTTGGTATTGGCAGAGAGTATGACGATGTCCAATCCCAGTCTCTTTAACAACCAATCGTTTACCTTTTTCACACCATGGTCATTATTTTATAAATCACTTTATAAAATAGTTTATATGAATTATCTTTCACACTGTGGTCATTATTTTATAAATCACTTTATAAAATAGTTTATATGAATTATCATACTAGAATTTGAAATCAAATATGTATAACTTCGATTATATTCACTATTGAAATAACTCATTTATATCGCTTAAATTGAATCATATCGTAAAGTCTCAAAATATAGTATAAACTAATACTATAACATTTAACTTCGATAAAATTTCTAGAAGTAGTCGCATATTGAATCTCAAATCCAAAATCGACTTATATTTAAGTTATACCTTAAATTTCTCAATTTCCGTTTAAATCGACACCAAACCACTTAACTGCGATAATATTTTGGTTTGGTTCATAATTGTAAAAATTCAAGTTTGAAACAATTCAAATAATTAAAAAAATTCCTTTACAAGGAATCGTTTCAAGCCGATTCATTTAAATCCGACATTTTGGTTCAAATTCGAATATATAATTCAAGTCAGAATTTACATTTCAATTTAAACAAATTATATCATACTTTATAATTCAAGTCATATAGTTCAAATTTGTTACTTCAACATTTCGAACCAAAATCTTGTATTTCCATTCAAACAAATTACTATTTAAACCATTCTTATGCACCAATTTAACAAAATTCTTAATTCAAACCAAATAATATAAAAACGAATTCCGCATATAACATCTCTATATATATATATATTCCAATTCACGTTTAATCAATTAAAATTTGAATTCAATTCATATCGATTATAAATTAAAATAAATCAATTTACCCAATTCACATTCATTTCTTATCAAAGTTCATAATTTAAAACAATTCAAATTCAATTTCATATCAATTATAAATTTCAATTTAAACATCAATTTACGCAATTCAAATTCATTTCTCAATATTTAATCATTCAAATTCGCATTCAATTGATAAAAAATCAAATTCATTCCTTAATTTGGAAATTCAATTTTAGAAACAAATTTCACATTTCAAGTTCATCTCTTATAGTTTAAATCAATTGGAATCCAAATTTATTCCATATTTTACCCAATTCAAGTTCATCTCTACTAAAATTTCGTATCAATTCGAATTCATAACTTAATATGAGTTCATTCGTTATTCAGTTATCATTATAAAAATTTACATCTTTAAACTTCGAGAATCACGAAATCTAACTTATCCATTGAGTTTATTATTAAAGTTATAAAATGTATATAAGAAAATTTATTTTGAAAATAGATATGTATATATATAAGTTTATAAAATTCTAAAATTAATTAGAATTAGATTATAAACATATACAAGTTTAAAATAAATAAAAATAGATTTAAAGAAATATTTATTATAAATAAAAAAATTAAAATACTTATATGAATAAATTATATGGTTTAAAATAGATAAAATTATAAGTAAAATCTTAAACAAACATTTAAATCTATATTTACTCATAAAATCATTTTAAAACATATAATTTAAAATTTATAAAATTTAAGTTTAAAATCTTTAAATTATAAATTATAAAATCTTAAATTAATATAATATTAAATTTCTCAAATCAGTAAACTTCGAAAACATGACCAACGGTGTCCTTATATAGTTTTCTACCCTATGGTCAAGTGATACGGATATTTATCATTTCAATCCATGTTTTATAAAAATTCTACGGGTCTATCATTTCAACCCGCGATCCCAAATTCATTAAAAATCTTTCAGGTCTATCATTTCAACCCATAATGATTTTTCCCTATTCTAATGTTCGTTCGGGTATGTATCATTTCAACCCTTAGTGATTTTTTTTCTAAACTAGGGGTATCTACAGCATAACAAATCATCACATATCATCAATCACATCATACTCATATATAATTAGTGTACATACATGTCACATGGATATCGTGTCACATATGAAAGTGTAAATTTTAAACAAACAATTTCTACTGGCAATCCTACACATTTCATAATTGTTTGTTTGGTTGATCTAACATCTATGAAATAATGTGAGTCAGTTGTGAGATAAACTCACCTTTCGTGGCACAAAAAGCGATGGTGTTGCAAATGGATATGGGGTAAACAATAAAATTTGAGCAATGAATCAAATCGCGGCAACAGAACTAAATAACATAAGCAGACTCTTTTTTTTTTGAAACAGCAAAGGCAATCCCAACATAACTCGGCCACATCATCAAAACTCGACTGCATAACGGTTGCTGCGCTACCTCGACTGCATGAATGATGTTTTTGGCACAAAGTTTTTTCTTCTTCTTCTTTGAGATCTGAAATAGGGTGGTTGTCGAGTTGTACATAAGGAAGACAAGGGACTTGGCTCTGCAGCGTGGATGGCAAGGCGGCGAGCGGCCGCTAACACGAGACGGAGGTCTAAGGGCGGAGGTGCGAAGAAGGCTAGGCTGATGCGCGTGTGGAGATGCAGCTGTTTACAGGCTTCGGGTTTTCTATATTCTATTTTTTTTCTTTTGAATTGCAAAACTAGAAGGGTTAGCGGTTAGGAAAGAAACAACAGAGTCAAATAATGTAACGACCCAAGGATTTTCGACCCCGAAAATCAATATAAAATCACCATGTCAACTATTCAAGCATCGAAAACACTAGATTGTTATTAGAAAGAATTTAGAGGATGATAAAAGAAAGAAATATTAGAATAGAAGAAAAAGAAGAACACATCAGAATCTCATAGCGGAACGAATAAAATATGATATATCAAATATCTTTATACAAAAGAAAACTGTATATACATACCAATCATCAGAGTACAACATATATCTGTCACAGCGGAAATACACTTTATATAGCTAATGGTGAAGCCTCCTGCTTCTAGCTCCTGAACTCCAGCAAAACCTAACCTGTAGATATACTCGGTCTGACCCGAGCACATTTGAAGCAAAGCAAAATTCACCCGGATCAGTCTGGAATACTTTCAGTGATAAATTCACAACACAAACAATTTGTTTAACTTTGAAAAATCCTTTTTGAAAATCAAAGGATAATAGTAAGACCAGTCCACACATAAACACGGATAGTTTTTACCTTACTATAACCCAAAACAATTTTGAAATCACTATCTTTTTTGATATTATAGTAATGCCTATCAACCACAAATAAATATCAATCTAGTAGAACGCTTGCGTCTCACGCTCTATATATATAGTATACAAACAAAACCGCGGGCTCGTATTGGAGAATGGATTTCCAACTATGGCAAGGTATGGGACCACCTTCCGACAATATATCTCCGGAGATGAATACATCAGGGTTCAACAAGAACGGCTTGCAACCCGGCTCACATATGACCGATCCCTCATTTCTCTTGAGAGTACTGAATATATCATTACCACGGTTGGGGGCCAGCCAACTGAACCGATAGCAAACATATAAAATAAAAAGGGACAACCGAAGGCATTTGATTTCTCCAGATCAGGTAATGATATACCCTTTTTATGGGTGTGACCCACATAGCCATGCTGCCTACCCGATTTTATGCCATTTCCCGGCTGATGAGGCTAGAGGTTACGCTTATCCTTCAGACGGTTTATCTCCATTCACTTTGAGTGCCACATTGTCAGATCCTTTAGACATCACTAATTGATTTCCACAAAAATACTCTAGTTGTTAGACTGAAGAAGTTTCCCCTCTATGCCATCAACTTGGTACGTTTGAAGAAGTTAACGTACGCGATCCCTTTGGAAATACTCTGTCAGACATTCGTCCATACAAGTCATCCAGGAACAGAATGAACCGAAGGCACCCTCCTACTGCATCCTAGGAATCACCCTATAGATCAGTAGCGAGTAGTCCTTGCAAATCCGCAGATTTTAACCCCGAAGAATCACAGTATATCTCTGATTGCAAGTCAGAGATTATAAGTAATTCTTCCGGTTTATAAATATCTACGGTCTTCAATTCATTTCGTCTCCTTCAAGTTACTTGCGTTCGCACAGTTGATTCGAAGTGGTTTTGGGCCTAATTCCCATCCGTCTCTTCGAAACAACGCGTCAAAAAGGTTCAAGAATATTCATTTGATAGTCGGTTATTTAACTATCAAATCATAACAATGTTGTTCAGTACGTTGGCAGCTCAGGTCATTTATGTTAACATATTTCACTTGAAACTATTCCACTGATTTTTATTATCGATTTCCTAAATTCTATATCAACACAACTCTGTCGGTTTATTACTTTGAAAGTAATAATCCATATCTCCTTGCAATAACGAATCCACTGAACATCACTTGTTATTTCCTTTGTTAGGGGACATTACCCTTTCCTATAAAACATCTTGGATTACCCTTTTACTTGATACATCGTTTACATTCTCAAAACCCTCTCGTACTTCTTATAATTGAAAATATAGCCCTGGTTCTATTCCTCCTTCCATTTCCTTAATCATTGAAATACCGTTATCTTTCTCTTTAAACAACGGTATGGTTTAATTACCAAATTTCCCTATTTCAATTAAAAACAATTTCACTAAATCCAACTCTCAGGTGAACTCTATCTTTAAAATCATTATCTTGGTAAAAACCCTTGTTTACAACTTTGTTTATATAATTTGAATTTAACTTCGAATCCTTTCCATATACTTTATTTTGTTTTAAATAAAAGAAATTCCAATTATTAAACACTCGCTTTAGTTAACATTAATTAAAAATACATATCTTTTTTCTTAATTAAACTAACATAGTTATTCTATTTCAAAGGGTTATTTAAATCCATGATAATTATATTTTAAATTATAATTAACTCAATATCGCTTCCCTATCCATTACAACTAATGCTATCTCTCGATAATAGTGAAGTCGTTCAAGTTGGGGTATTCTAATTACCTCTCAGACCTTAACCGACGACACTCTTATCTTAAGATAATAGAAGTTTACCACTTAAACACCTGTTACTCCATTTCCATTTCCATTTCCATTGATTATGGTTTTAAAAACCATTTTCTTTTACTTGAGAATCCACTTTACAAGTTAATTCGTTTTGCTTTATCGGGTAAACTCCCCAAATCTTATTTACTGTTCAATCGCAATATGATTTCTAAAAACCATATCACATGTATTTGTAATTCCTTATAATCTCTCACTTACGCTATTAAACTAACCCATATTCTTTTGGACTAATCCATTTAACCATCCATTATAATCACCATCATTTCTACTTAATAACATCGTCGCCATGCCCACACTTAGTTTAAAAATCACTTTTACAAACTGTCTGTAAACACGGATTTTAATCCTTGTATAAAACTCCTATTAGATTTGGATCAACCCTATCGTCACTTTATCATTTCTCAATCTGATTCCAATTAAAAATCATCGTTTTAGTTATGTCCAAAGCTTGTTTTCAATATTATTTAGCTTGAGAGTCTTTTATAAACCTATGTTTATAAAATTTTAAAATCTTATTATAAAACTCATATTAGGCCTTAATCAAATCTTATTGCCACCTGATCACTTTTAATTGAATTCCATTTAAAAGTATTTACTTTAATTATTATTAATTAAAATAATAATTAAATTTATTATTAACTATATAAAAATAGTTAACCTTGATACTAACAAAGAAGTTGAATAGTTATCACTTTTAAGAACTCATTAAACCATAAAAAAAATATTTAGCATTAAACAATTCGATTATTACTATAAAA
Source organism: Allium sativum (assembly GCA_030737875.1). Taxonomy (NCBI): domain Eukaryota; kingdom Viridiplantae; phylum Streptophyta; class Magnoliopsida; order Asparagales; family Amaryllidaceae; genus Allium; species Allium sativum. The sequence goes on from CM060926.1 coordinate 540,790,185, forward strand.
TATAGCTAATCGAAGATTAACTAACATTCAACACCATTTGGTAAATTTTAACGAATATTCAACAAATTTATTGATTTGATTAATTTAGATCAAATTGATCTAATTGTCAATTCCAAATTAAAATAGTTGACTTTCACCAACCGTACACATCAGTCACTGTTAACTGATTTCCCATTTCCATTTCCCTTATAAATTAGTTAACTAACTTAATTAATTTAAACATCAGATAATTGTTTTGTAAAACAATTATCCACTTCCACTAACTCGTAGATTAATTTCTGACCGTTGTTCACAAATCTCGTTAATGGCATTAAAATTCGTATTATAAAATATTTTATAATTTCTATCAAACCATGATTAGAAAAGTATAAATATATTTATAAACTTCTTTTTATTTAAATGAAATAAATTCGAAAACTTTAATTAAGTTATAAAATAAATTTTATAACTTTAAACTACATAAATCCGCCTGACGGCAGAACAACACCTTTAAACGGTAAATTTTAGACCGTTACTGCCAACTACTTAATCAGACTGTTAATTAATTTAAAAACACAATAGCGGTTAACATCCATTCAACCATCACTATTTGAACAGGGTTTAACGTCAATTTGGGGTACAATCAGTTCATGGATAAACACACAAAGATAAACAATATACAAAATATTTTGAGGAATCCGATCGGAATCCTCCAACCTGTTCTTCCCTACAGCACGGGTTATTATAACAAAAATAAATAATTTTAAATAAATAAATGATGATAATATAGTTAACAGCAATCATTAATTCAAATAATAGCAACCAACGCAGCCAATCAACCAATATATAATGGTATTTTAATTCTATGGATTTATCACATCATAGCAGTTCAGAAAAGTGTGAGAATTAACTCACCAGTTAGTTCAGTTGACGGTTGTAGCGTTGTTTGTTCCATTTAATTTTAAACCAGCGTTTTAAATTAACTGAAAATCCAACTGCATCCAATCAACTTCCGGTCAGCGCCATCGTCTAGAGCTCGTCTCTGCGATCCCAACGGATCCTGTTTCGCTAAATTCCATTAATGTATGAACGAGATACGCTTATTTCAAGTTTACGAATTAAACGAAAATTAAACTAATTTAATTAAAACTTTTTAATTACCTTAATTATTAATTTAACCCATCATTAGGCAATAATTAGCCACGTAAGCATCCCATTATCACTTCACGCGGTTTCCTCCTTTAGATGGAGAAAACCCGATGCCCTCCTGTTCTTGAAACCATCCTTCCCCCAATTTGAAAAACACGCAACCTTCTTCCACCCTCCACCGCCTCTGTCGTCGACCGGAGGTCCCACCCGATACCCCATCGTCAGCCCCCCAACGAGCAGCTTCCACGCCCAAAAGCACGCCTCGCAGAACCTCTCCACCGCGCCGGAAACTCCAACTAAACGGAAAAGCTTTCGAACCCAATTTCTACCTCCCTGCGCCACCTTAGACTTCACCACCGCCGCCAATAGCTCGGCCTCCTCTCTGCGCACCATTCCCCTTCAGGCCCTTCCACCTGATATCGCCGCAGCCGCTCGAAATGGGTAAAAACCCATCGCTACTTCATATTTCAGCCCAAAAATGATCAGCGCTGATCAACTCCCTCTTTCTCTCACCTCCGACGACCAGAGACCTTCGCACCAGCACAAAACAAAAGCCTGACTCCTCTACTTCAATCTCCCCCAGGTCCGACCTCTTGAAATCACTCCAGTCGCCCTCAAAGTTGCAAAGAACAAAAGTGATTTTCTTCGGTTTGAAGACGATTCCGGCCACCACAGTGCTCCGATCACCCCCAACTTTTTACAAAGGGTTGATTTCGACCCGATCTACAAGTTTCGTTCAGTTTCCTTAAGCAAATTCTTGATAGAATTGAAGAAATAAATTATTTAATGAAACTGGACTTTTTTGCAAAATTCTGAATAGTGGAAAAATGTTTGGATCGAATTTGGATTTTAGGCTGAGGGATAGGTTATATTTATAAGGGAAAACAATATTAATTTATTCTGATATGACCAACGATATTTTATTTTGTGTCTATCACAATTCTGAACGTTGATTATTGATTACTGTGCTCACATACAAACCCCATTCGCTACGCGAATTGACATCATGATATAATTTGACGTTACGGTCCTAATGGAATTTGTTTCGTCGAATCCCGAGTCCATTTGCTCAAACGACGTTCGTTCACGCCCATATGGTCGTTTATATTTGCATTTAATTTTGCCATGCTCACAGAATAACTCTGATTGATGTGCAACTTGAAATCTAGCAATAATTAGCTGCTACGGTCCCAACAAAATTTGTTTCGTCGAAATTAGAGGTCGTTTGAATAAAGTCCCTTTTAAAAGGTCATATTTTAATTAAAATAAATTAATTTAAAAATACTTCAATGTAATAAAAACAAATTATTACAATTGCCCATACTTGACCAGAATTTCATGTAGATTGAAAGTAAAAAATTCCAGGTTGAAAACCAAGCCAGTTCGACATTAAAAATATTTAAAAACTCCTTATTTATATAAATAAATCGATATAATTTAAAAAGGAATTCCATAGCGACTATTTTAAAATTTTGATTTGGATATAAAACAAAATCTACGCTATGAAAATTTGATTTTTCTTTTCCATTAGAAAAATATCATCAAATAGATTCCGATGTTTCTTGTTTCGAGAAAATCCGACTTATATTGAATCCTGTAGGGCCATTTAAAGTTCAAAATCCAATATTGCGAACTGCCGCGTCGCTGCAACTAGATTTATAATTAAATTATAAACTAAACGTTATAACGCCGTTAAATTGACGAAATCGTTATTATAATTCAAAATAAACAAATATTTCACCATTTAAACTGCCCGTTCACACTATATTGTAAATTCAACATTTTTCCAAATATTTTAAAATAAAATATTACTATATTATTTATTTAAATAACATATTCAAATTAATTAAATTCAAGCCATTTAAATTCAAATCAACATTTTTAAATAATAAAATAATCCAATAATTGGCCAGAAAATACGGGTCGTTACATTCCTTTCCCCTTAAAATAGTTTTGTCCTCGAAATTGCTAAGGTAGAAGAAATGCTGCAACCTATTATATTTTCAAAAATATTTAATTAAAACTTAGTTTTATTTTCAAAATTTACCCAATTGGTTTTAAAACCAAATTAATTCAAATAACCAAATTTCCCCAAAATCTTCAAAAAATTCTAACACCTTAAATTTTGGAAAATTTTTGGTAGAGTCTTGCCTGTACGGAGGGACATCTGCAATATTGCAGGTTCAAGAAATATATATACATCGACCAACACGGTCGGAAAAATTCAAAATCCAAACTCAAACCCAAATAGAACCCAAAAATTTATATTCGCGTAGGCGTACCTTTTTGCGAGCGCTATTATGCAATAAGCGATAAATTATACTTAAGCTTGCTTAATTTTTATGAAGCTCTATTCAACTAGATTCAATTAGCTCTAGAATTCCCTTGGACAGGTTTTTAACATTGAAATAGCTTTTCTGCACCTGTTCTCAACTCCAATAAATTTCATTAGTTTCCAAAACAATGCCAGTAAGATTCAAACATCAATATCATCCATATCATCCATATCATCCAATTTTCCATACAATTCAATCAATTTTGATAATCCATTTATTTTTACATATATTTCACTTGAACTCATTGTGTTTGAATTCATTTTTCATAAGATCGACTTATTCATACCAGATGGGTTTCAATGAAGTTTATACATCTTCATACCTATATTTATGCAACCATCCATCCAAACAATCCATATTCAAATCAATATTGGCGAGTATTTCTATACTCAACTCAAGTCAAATACCTTACTGACTTAAGTTAAATTCCATTTCGACATTCCAATCCAATTCATAACTTATAAAATTCATTTTTAACTCACTTATGTTAATGTTCCCATATTTTCACATTTCAAATATAAAATGTTCTCTGGTTGGTTCAATCCAACCTCATAATCAATCCATCCCAGTCAACACTGGTAAATTAAATAACCCATATTATAATAATTCAAGAAAATTATTACCTTTACTACTTTATAAATTATATTGGGCAAAAACAATTTCAAAATAAATTTTATATCAAATTACAAATACGTGCTCTCGTATATACACTCAACTTAATCTAGGATATTACTGATCCCATCTCTATTGAGTTACGCCATAGTGCCAAGGTTATCACTAAACCAATAGCTCTGATACCACTGTAACGACCCAAGGATATTCGACCCCGAAAATCGTCATAAAATCACCATGTCAACTATTCAAGCTTCAAAAACACTGGATTGTTATTAGAAAGAATTTAGAGGATGGGAAAGAAAGAAAGAAATATTTAGAATAAAAGAAAAAGAAGAACACATCAGAATCTCACAGCAGAACGAATAAAATATGATATATCAAAATATCTTTATACAAAAGGAAACTGTATATACATACCAATCATCAGAGTACAACATATATCTGTCACAACGGAAATACAATTTATATATCTAATGGTGAAGCCTCCTTCTTCTTGCTCCTGAACTCCAGCGAAACCTAACCTGTAAATGCACTCGGTCTGACCCGAGCACATTTGAAGCAAAGCAAAATTCACCCGGATCAGTCTGGAATACTTTCAGTGATAAATTCACAACATAAACAATTTGTTTAACTTTGAAAAATCCTTTTTGAAAATCAAAGGATAATAGTAAGACCAGTCCACACATAAACACGGACGGGTTTTACCTTACTATAACCCAAAACAGTTTTGAAATCACTATCTTTTCTGATATTATAGTAATGTCTATCAACCACAAATAAATATCAATCTAGCAGAACGCTTGCATCTCACGCTCTACGTATATAGTATACAAACAAAACCACGGGTTCGTATTGGAGAATGCATTTCCAACTATGGAAAGGTATGGGACCACCTTACGACAATGTATCTCCGGAGATGAATACATCGGGGTTAAACAAGAACGTCTTGCAACCCGGCTCACACGTGACTGGTCCCTCATTTCTCTTGAGAGTACCGAATATATCATTACCATGATTGGGGGCCAACCAACCGAACCAATAGCAAACATATAAAATAAAAAGGGACAACCGAAGGCATTTGATTTCTCCAGATCAGGTAATGATACACCATTTTTATGGGTATGACCCACATAGCCATGCTGCCTGCCCGATTTTATGTCATTTCCCGGTTGATGAGGCTAGAGGTTACGCTTATCCTTCAGGCAGTTTATCTCCATTCACTTTGAATGCCACATTGTCAGATCCTTTAGACATCACTAATTAATTTCCACAAAAATACTCTAGTTGTTAGGCTAAAGAAGTTTCCCATGTATGCCATCAACTTGGTACGTTTGAAGAAGTCAACGTACGTGATCCCTTTGGAAATACTCTGTCAAACATTCGTCCATACAAGTCATCCAGGAATAGGATGAACCGAAGGCACCCTCCTACTGCATCCTAGGAATCACCGTATAGATCAGTAGCGAGTAGTCCTTGCAAATCCGCAGATTTTAACCCCGACAGAATCACAGTATATCTCTGATTGCAAGTCAGATATTATAAGTAATTCTTCCGGTTTATAAATATCTACGGTCTTCAATTCATTTCGTCTCCTTCAAGTTACTTGCGTTCTCACAGTTGATTCGAAGTGGTTTTGGGTCTAATTCCCATCCCGGTCTCTTCGAAACAACACGTCAAAAAGGTTCAAGAATAATTCATTTGATAGTCGGTTATTTAACTATCAAATCATAACAATGTTGTTCAGTACGTTGGCAGCTCAGGTATTTATGTTAACATATTTCACTTGAAACTATTCCACTGATTTTTATTATCGATTAACTAAATTCTATATCGACACAACTTTGTCGATTCATTACTTTGAAAGTAATAATCCATATCTCCTTGCAATAACGAATCCACTGAACATCACTTGTTATTTCTTTTGTCAAGGGACATTACCCTTTCCTATAAAACATCTTGGATTACCCTTTTACTTGATACATCGTTTACATTCTCAAAACCCTCTCGTACTTCTTATAATTGAAAATATAACCCTGGTTTTATTCCTCCTTCCATTTCCTTAATCATTGAAATACCGTTATCTTTCTCTTTAAACAACAGTATGGTTTGATTATCAAATTTCCCTATTTCAATTAAAAACAATTTCACTTAATCCAACTCTCAGGTGAACTCTATCTTTAAAATCATTATCTTGGTTAAAACCCTTGTTTACAACTTTGTTTATATAATTTGAATTTAACTTCGAATCCTTTCTTGTTTTAAATAAAAGAAATTCCAATTATCAAACACTCGCTTTAGTTAACATTAATTAAAAATAGAAATCTTTTTCCTTAATTAAACTAACATTGTTATTCTATTTCAAAGGATTATTTAAATCCATGATAATAATATTTTGAATTATAATTAACTCGATATCGCTTTCCTATCCATTACAACTAATACTATCTCTCGATAAGAGTGAAGTCGTTCAAGTTGGGGTGTTCTAATTACCTCTCAGACCTTGACCGACGACGCTCTTATCTTAAGATAATAGAAGTTTACCACTTAAACCTGTTATTCCATTTCCATTTCCATTGATTATGGTTTTAAAAATCATTTTCTTTTACTTGAGAATCCACTTTACAAGTTAATTCTTTTTGCTTTATCGGGTAAACTCCCCAAATCTTATTTACCCTTCAATCGCAATATGATTTTTAAAAACTATATCACATGTATTTGTAATTCCTTATAATCTCTCACTTACGCTATTAAACTAACCCATATTCTTTTGGACTAATCGATTTAATCATCCATTATAATCATCACCATTTCTGCTTAATAACATCGTCGCCATGCCCACACTTAGTTTAAAAATCACTTTTACAAACTGTCTGTAAACTCATATTTTAATCCTTGTATAAAACTCCAATTAGATTTGGATCAACCCTATCGTCACTTTATTACTTCTCAGTCTGATTCCAATTAAAAATCATCGATTTAGTTATGTCCAAAGCTTATTTTCAATATTATTTAGCTCGAGAGTCTTTTATAAACCTATGTTTATGTTAGCCTACTTTGTAAACTAGGCTATACAAAGTCAAGAAGTCAGAATATCAAGTAGGCAAAGGACACTCTGTTACACATTCAGTTCGGATCGGAGCTACAGAGGTAAGAACAGAAGCAACAAAAAGCTAAAAGATTAAGCCGGATCGGATCGGGCGTAGTCAAAGAAAAGAGAGACGAAGTGAGGAAGGCAAAATTCAAGCCGGATCGGATGGGATGATCCGATCCGAACCCCATCCACTTGCCAATCCGAACCAAACCCAGTGTACCCTGCTGCTTCACTCCATGATCTCCTGGATATTCGGGGCAGTTACACCCACTTTCTACCCACAATGGCCGCTTACCCGATGCGTTGGCAACACCAGAACTCACCCGATCCCGAAAGCCATGCGATGAAGACCACGTGTCCCCGATCCGAACCGGATCCTGAAGGAATTATCACCTATAAATATACCCCCAAGGGTCAGTTGAAGGGATCTTTTAGCACTCTGAGAGTTCAAACATCTTTGAGAACCGAATTCCAGTACTCCAAACAATTCAAAATCATCATTCAAAGTGTATTTTGAGATAACTGAGTGAATATATATGAAAAGTGAGTGAAATTAAGTGAATATCCCATTGTATATTCATCTACATCATCAAGCAAAGTGATTATAAAGTGGACGTAGGCTTTTTAACACCGAACCACTATAAATCCTGTGTCTCTTTTTTATTTTCGATCTCATTTCATTTTAATTTTAGTCAATTTGGGTGTTAGAACCACTTTTTGGTCTAACATTTTGGTGCTTTCACTGAGAAGAATTTGAATTCTCTGTTTTTCTGGATTATCGTTCTACTTTTTGGACCATTGAGTTCAAAGAAGTTAATCCCCAATTTTCGACGCTTTAAAATACTTGTTGGTTGATTGTTGAAGAATTATGGCCAAAGGAAAAGGCAAGGAAGTTCAAACCAGTCGAGGGATCGAAGCTGGTGAAGATCAGAAAAATCCGATCGTGACGAGGTCTCGTGGGCAGAGTTCGGGAGTGGATCAGACATGTTCAGGAAATCCGAACCGATCACATAGGGAGAGCTCCGATCCGAACCGAGTGGAAGACGTTGGAGAGGTTCACTCCCCTAACCCGAACCGATCCAGCCAGGGTATTATGCTCCGATCCGATTCGACTCTAGGTGATGCTGGAACCTCTACTCAAGCCCCTCCAAATGCTCCGACTCCAGCCACCGGGACCAATGATCAGATCAATCCATCTGCGCCTGTCACCCAAGGAGATTTGTCGTGCCTTCTTGACATGCTTGAGAGCACTAGGGAGGCTATGAGAATCCACGAGCGCACCAATCTTATGATGCAAGAGAATATGAGAATCATGAGTAGGGAAATTGGTGAACTCCGTAGACAAAGAACTCCATCCCCAGTTCATCATACTGCAATGGATCAGTCTTCTTCTTCTGAGAAAGAACGGACCCGTGAAAGAAGGGCCGCTCGAACGACCTCAGAATTTGGAGCAAATGACTTTCGGATCTTTGGGATCCCGCGAGGATGCTGCTCGCATACTAGGACCCAATGATCCGAGCTTGAGAGAGCCTATGCTATTACCAATACGAGGATCCCATGTTTTGCCTAGAGACCCTAACCTCACCAATCCCACTCAGGGACAAATGCTTCAGCCCCTTCCTCCCGAGATCGACCAAGAACGTAGGGAGAAAAGTAGAGCAGAAGCCGCTAGAAGAAGGAGGGCGTCCCCTGATCAGGAGACCAGAGGAAACCCGAACATCAGAGCCAGGGAGCCTGAACGGCCCTTGACCAATGCTGACGTATGGGCTATGGTACGCTAGATCATGTCCGAGAGTCGAAACTACACCAATGAAGATTATGGCATTGAGCGAAGCCATACTCCCTTTACTGATGACATTCTTGACTTTCAGTTCCCCCGACGTTTTAATCTGCTGCAGATGGAAAGATATAACGGGAGAACCGACCCGGGACAACATTTGATGCGATACGCATGGCTTATGAATGCTGCCGCTGCCCCTGACACTGTGAAGTGTAAGGCTTTCCCGATTTACTTAGAAGACGTGGCATTACTATGGTTTACTTGACTTCCTCCTCGATTGATATCGAATTTCAAAGAACTAAGTGAACGTTTTATGAATCAATTCCGACTTCATGCCCGAAAGTCGAAGAATGTTATTGAATTATCGAGAATTAAGAAAGCGTCGGGTGAGTCCTTGAAGTCGTATCTAGACCGCTTCAATTTAGCTGTAACAGAAGTCAGTGACCTGCATGAGCATACCATCTTGATGGCCTTAATGGAAGGAGTTGACCCTGATTCAGAGTTTGGAGATTATCTTTCTGGGAAGCCACCTCCCACAAGAGAGTTGTTTTATGAGAAGGCCAATATTCAGTTAAGACGGGAGGAAGCAAGGGAAAACAGAAAGAGGAAGTCCGGAGCGACTTCAAAAGAAGCTGTTCAGAGTAACGTTGCCGTAAAGCACTCTGGAGAAAGCTCTGGGAAAGTCGAAGTGAATGTTGGAAACAAGAATGGAAACAATAATAATTGAAACGGGGGCAATAACAACCGTAATGCGAATGGTAACAGGAGAAACAGGAACCGAGGAAGTAATTCTGACAAAAGACCCCGGTTCCAGACATTTGAAAACTATTCACCGTTGAATGACACGTTAGAGAACATTTATTTGGACACATACAATGTTCTGCAATACAAAAAACCGCCGCCACGAGATTCAACAGAGAAAGAAATTGCAACCAGAAAATTTTGTTTATTTCATGGAACTCATGGATATTCAACGAACGAATGCCGACACTTGAGAGACGTAGTTGAGAAGTTTTTGGGTGAAGGCAAGCTGGACGAGTATAAGGCTGCCCCAAGGGACAGGGGGCAAGGAGGATAGGCTCCAAAACAGAGTCAGTCTGCTCCCAAGCCTACAGCGCAACAAAAAGGCAAAGAGATTGTCATTAACACCATAGTAGGTGGACTCCATCCAGCTATCCACAGTTTCAGAGCAATGGACCAATACGTTAATGCAGTTAAGCACATAGATGTGGACGAGTGCGATGATTTGGAAGATATCACCCCTGTGAAACAGCAGAAGACAATGTTCGATGATGTAGTGTTCCGTAGCAGAGACGACACCGGAATCCAATCACCTACTGAGGATCGGCTGGTTATTACCACTACTATTGGACCAGCACTGGTTCATAAGGTACTAGTGGACAATGGAAGTTCAGTCAACATTTTGTTTAAGAAGTTGTTTGATCAGATGAAACTTGAGTCTGGAGATTTGAAGCCCTGTAAAGGTTAGATCCGAGGCTTCACTGGGGAATCGACAGCTCCAATGGGGTATATAGAATTGCCCGTAACATTGAGGCAAGGGGATCGTCGAAGAGTACGAATGCTTCAGTTCGTAGTGTTGGATGTAGATTCTCCCTACAACGCGTTTTTAGGAAGGCCTGCCCTTGCAGAGTTCAGGGCTTGTATCGCACCATGGTGTTTATTGCTAAAGTTCCCAACTGAAGCCGGAACAGGAGTAATGAGAGGAGATCAAGTCTCCAGACGAGCTTTCTATATTGCTGAATTAAAGATGTTGATGAAGGGACTCAACATCGAGACTAAAGGTACCTTACCTCCTCCAAAGGAGGGTTCGGCGTAGCAATTAGAGGGATCAGCCCTGAAGGAGTTTCCCAAGGGAATGCCTGAAGACTTGGATCCCAGAGAAGATGAGGAACCTGAGGATAGAAAGGCAACTCCTAATGAAACGACAGTGGATATACCCATTGACGAAGCTGATCCAGCAAAAGTTTTGAAGATTGGATCCCAGTTAGATCCGCATCGAGCCAAAGAACTGACTGACTTCCTGAAGGCAAACCTGGATGTGTTTGCCTGGACCCACGCCGACATGTGTGGGATATCACCATCCATCATGAGTCATTCGTTGAGCATAAACCTAAAACACCCGCCTGTAAAGCAAAAGAGACGTGTGCTGGGCCCAGAGAGATCGACAGCTCTGAAAGAAGAAGTGGAGAAGCTGAAAGAGAACGGATTTATTAGAGATTCGACGTATCCCGACTGGATATCGAATCCTGTTTTGGTAAAGAAGTCAAACGGAAAGTGGCGGACATGCATTGATTTTTAAGATTTGAACAAAGCCTGCCCGAAAGATAGCTTCCCACTCCCCAGAATAGACCAGCTTGTGGATTCGACAGCGGGACATGAACTTCTTTCTTTCATGGATGCATATTCCGGATACAACCAGATTCCCATGCATGTGCCCGATCAAGAGCACACGAGCTTCATTACAAATTTGGGGTTGTATTGCTATGTGGTCATGCCGTTCGGATTAAAAAATGCTGGAGCTACCTATCAACGCTTGGTAAATAGGATTTTTTATAATCAAATAGGGAAGACTATGGAGGTTTATGTGGACGATATGCTTGTCAAATCGAAACAGTCCTCCAGCCATACGCAAGACTTGGCAGAGATGTTCGGTATCCTGCGAAAGTATCGGATGAAGTTAAATCCTTTGAAGTGCTCATTTGGGGTGGCATCTGGAAAGTTTCTAGGATTCATCGTGAGCTTTCGGGGGATTGAGATCAATCCCAGTCAAATAGCAGCGATAAGGAACATTGAGGAACCAAGGAGAATCAAAGACGTCCAAAGTCTTGCGGGGAAAGTGGCTGCTTTGAATAGATTTATCTCCAAAGCAACGGACAAATGCGTCCCGTTTTTCGACTTGATAAAAAGGGGAAAGAAAAATTTCGAATGGACTCCGGACTGTGTTGAGGCCTTTCGAAATCTATTGGACTTACTAGAGAGACCACCGATTTTGTTGAAGCCAGTGGATCATGAAGAGCTGTTTGTTTATCTAGCAGTATCGGATCACGCCGTTAGCACCGCCTTGGTCCGGGAAGAAGACAAGGTGCAAAGGCCGGTATATTACGTAAGTAAGAAATTGGCAGCTGCAGAACGCAACTACCCAAGGATTGAGAAGCTTGCTTACTGCCTTCTAATCGCCTCCCGAAAACTTCGCCACTATTTTCAAGCTCACCCAATAACCATATACACTGATCAGCCTCTGAGACAGGTGTTGCAAAGGCCCGAAGCATCGGGGCGATTAATCAAGTGGAATATTGAATTAAGTCGGTTTGATTTAAATTTTCAGCCGTAGAGATCAATCAAGGGGCAAGCTCTGGCTGACTTCATAGCAGAGTTCACAATTCCGGAGGAAGAGATGATCAACGACAAAGTGGACAAGTCAGAGGAGGAATTAAAATTAGATCCATGGAAGTTGTACACAGACGGAGCCAAGAACGAACGAAGGTCCGGAGCTGGAGTCATCTTAGTTACTCCTGAAGGACGATCGTTATATTATGCTCTACGACTAGAATTTTCAGCGACTAATAATGACTCCGAATATGAAGCCCTGATTGTCGGTCTGAAACTTGCTAAGGAATTCGGAATAAAGGCATTGGACATATTTTGCGACTCCAAAATAGTTGTCTGACAAGTGCGAAAGGAGTTTGCGGCCCGGGGACCTCGACTTATTACCTATCTCGGAAAAGTGGAGGAGCTGTTGAGCAACTTGGAACGGTATAGCATAACGATATCCCAAGAGCTGAAAACCAGAAGGCAGACCGGCTAGCAAAGCTGGCTAGTTCCGACAATCCGGAGGAAACCGAAAAGGTTCCAATTGAGACGCTTGGATCGCCTAGCTTTGAGTCAATGGAAATCGAATTAGCTTTCGAAGCAGAACCGGAGAGGGAGTCATGGATGACCCCAATCAAGAATTTCCTTAGAAATGGGATACCCCTGCCAAAGAAGAGTGAGAGGCAGGCCATAGTTCGCAAAGCTACTAGATACATACTTCAAGATGATATCCTTTATCGGCAAGGATTTTCTATGCCCCTGTTACGATGTATAGCGCACGACGACATCAAGCGTGTACTAAGAGAAGTACACGAAGGTGAGTGTGGAGATCATACGGGAGGTCAGACCTTAGCAAAAAAGGTATTGCGGTATGGATATTTCTGGCCCACAATTAATAAAGATGCAGCTGATTACTCACGACGCTGCGACAAGTGCCGGAGGTTCGCCAAGATCCCCAGAACACCACCATCCCAGCTCAAGTCGATGGTGAGTCCGTGGCCGTTTGCCATGTGGGGAATTGACATCATCGGAGTTCTACCGATTGCAAAAGGAGGAGCGAAGTATGCAATAGTCGCCGTGGACTATTTTACGAAGTGGGTAGAAGCTGAGCCCTTAACCAAAATCACAGCGAGAAAGGTGATAAGTTTCGTGGTTAGAAATATAATTTGTCGATTTGGGATTCCAAGGACCATTATAACTGATAATGGAACCCAGTTCGATGGTGCCGAATTCAGAAATTTCTGCCAGAAATACAAGATCGACAAGTGGTATACTGCAGTCGCCCATCCACAGTCAAATGGGCAGGTAGAAGCAATAAATAAAGTCATAAAGTCCATCCTCAAGAAGCGATTGGAACGTGCAGAAGCAAAATGGGTGGATGAATTGCCCTTGGCCTTGTGGGCATATCGGACAACGTTTAAAACAGCTACCGGTCATACTCCTTTCTCTCTCTCATTCGGCTCGGAAGAAGTAATCCCGGTAGAGCTTGAAGTTCCCTTTCACAGGGTGACATATTATGACCCGATGAAGAATCGGGCACTCCTCCTCGAGTCCCTTGATGAAATCGAAGAGAAAAGGGACGAGGCAGACTTGCGTGCGTCAAGACATCGACGCCAGATGGCACGCTATTATGACAAGAAAGTTCGTTTTAGAACCTTTGAACCAGGAGATCTGGTGCTAAAGCGAGTTTTTCCATCCCTTCCTCACCTCGGTCCAAAGTGGGAAGGGCCATTCGTCATCCAACGGAAACTTGAAACAGGAGCCTTCAAGTTAACGACCATAGATGGCGAAGAAGTGCCTAGGGCTTGGAATGCCCAACACTTGATGCGATATTTGAATTAGGGATGTTGTATTTTCTTTTATTTTTCTTATGAACTCTGTAAAAAGGCATGACCTGCCTTAGAAAAGTCTGTTGATACGAACAAAGAACTATAAAGTGGATGTAGGCTACAACTTAGCCGAACCACTATAAAAATATCGTGTGCCATTTACTTTCCTGCATTATTTATATCTTCAACTATTATTCTATTGTGACTGTGGAATATGAGATGTTAATTTAAAATCTGAAAAGTTGAGGATGGCTTATATGCAGGAACAAACACAACGACTGTTTGTGCAATGAGACATAAAAGAATGGGAAGACGACATTCTTAACTCTAACTCTCAAGAATTGAGAGAGAGTATAAAGGACGGGAAGACGACGTCCTCTGAGGCGTGAAGGTGCACCCAAACAAGAGACCGCCTCAGCAAGAACTCTAACCTGAATATAAGACAGGAGAGTATAAAAGATGCCAGAAAAGAACAGGCATCAATGACACAAGGAATGTGACCCCCGTCAGAGAATCGGGGACATTCGGACATTTTAATTCAATCTTGAATAGTTTTTCAAGACCGACTGGGGGCATATATGTACATACATATTACCCCCCACTATGACTCCATTATACGACTTTAGTAGGACATGCATTTGCATTTTTACATAAGTAATGAACTGACGACTAACAGGCATTGCAGGAAATGAATTATTTGTATTTATTTACAAATGCATGAATTTGTACAGGAAAACTGGCAAAAAGAAGGCGCGAGGGCCGCACTCGTAGCAACAATTATGGGCCAACCAAATGCTAAAATAAAGCAAATCACTTCATCTCTTAGACTTTGAAGTGGACTTGGACTTCTTAGCAGCCTTCTGAGCATCCTTCACCTCTTTTTCAACATCGGTTAAGATGCGCCTTGGTTTTTTCTTCCCTGAGGCTGAAGTGCTGGAATCGGTCAACTTTTTCCCGGGAGGCGGAATGCTGGAATCAAGAGAAGACTTTTTAGCAAGTTCTTCTGTAATAGATCTAGTCGAAAGCTTAACAACTAACCTTGATCCAGCATCCACTACTGCGAGAGGCTTAAGACTTTCGGGGTCTAGGTCTTCAACTTTAAGCTGCATGCGTTTGTCTTGTTCGGCTTTTAGTGCAGCTAAAGTAATGTCATCGGCGCTTTTTGACTCCCCAACTATAGCCACCTCAGGGTCTTTGTAACACCCCACCTCCGCTAGGGTCACTCTTTCGGGGGCACTAGCTTCTGGGGGGTGTTAGAACTGGGTAAGCGTGCATAATGATATATCAAGGCAGAACAGGAACATAAACATATATGTAAAACAGAGTAAATGAGAATAAAACAGCGGAATATCTCAAACCATCTCAAAACAAGTCTAGTACATCATAAAGTCATCTGCCAAAATAAATATGTCTAGTACAACATAAACAGAAATACTGAAATACATAGTGCTATCCCCAAAAATAAAAGTGATAAGTCATAGCGAGCTCAATATCCAGACATACATGAGCTATCCAGCGAACAAGCAAGCGATCCAAGCTAAGCACCACTGTTCCCTCCCTGAGAACCTGGGGGGGGGGGGGAAACGGAAGAAAAGAAGCGAAAGAAAACAGGTCAGTCAAAAAGACTGGTAAGCCCTACTACGATCAGTCTATAAACTAATAAAGCTAACATCATGATGGAAACTGAGATGAATGTACTAGCAATAGATAAAGGTGTCATCACATAAAGGAGATTAAGCTTTGCACCACAGTGTACTAGCAAACTAACATAACAGGTAATGATCCCTCAGCCCAAAACCTTGGCCCAATAGCAGGAGGTGACCTTGATACAAGGTCCAGCCCAACGGTCTAATCGATCGGCTCCCTATAAACCTAACACGTCAAGTGTTGGTGTCCAAACGACCCACATATGGTTGTAGTCAGACTGTGCTGGGTCCACCTTCGGGTGTATCAAGCCCTCGGGTGTCAACCCCAAACACTTAAGCAATAATGCACAGTCTAAACCTACTGGTACCCGTGCCTCGAGTTTGTCCAACACCGAACTACGTGCACGTCCGTAGCCCGCCCGGACCCGCACCGCTGTACCACTCAGTCGTCGCTTTGGTCGCTTACATCAGTCCAGTAATCGTGCCCCGCCCTAGCCTAGCCTCTAGGGTTGTGAATGATACCCAACTGGGATTACTGCTGGAACAGACCACGTTGCTAGGGTTTTCTAAGAGGGTTAAGTGTGGTTTAACCCCTCACTAATCATGGATTAAATTAGTTAAGTGTAACCAACAGTTCACCACTTAACCCCATTCAATCCCTCGCATCCCCAAAATTGGTTAAGTATTAGTGGGCCATGACTTAACCCTAATCATGAGGCATTAATTTAATTGTACCTTAACCTCTCACATTAGACTTTGTTGCGGTTACTAGTTAAGTCGGGCGGGTCCGGGTAGCTTTACACCACAACTTGGTCTAACCTCGGGTCCCAGGTACACATGACCAACTTCTCACATTGGGTCCTATTGTTTGTAGCAACTAGTTAAGCCGGTCGGTTCCGGGTAGGTTTACGCTACAAACTCAACCCAACCTCGAGTTGGCCACACATGTTTTCTAAGTGTCATGTCCACTTTATTTCAAACCATAATTACAAGTTTAACTTGGGTAGACCTAACTTAATAGGTGAATTCCCAAGGGGTAGACCTAACTTAATAGGTAAATTCCCAATCTTATATTTTCATGTATTTTAAGTTTTACCCAAAAACCCCCCAACGTCATTCTATCGCTTACATATTCGTCATAACGCATAAAGGATAGAAAGAGGGAACTTGGCACAACATACATGATACATCTTACATATCATAATAAGCATGCATAACATGTTGGACTTGCATAACTTAGCATAGTGAACTTGCATAACTTGTTAAACTTGCAAATCATAGCATAGTGAACTTGCATAAACATGCATAACTTGTTAAACTTGCAAATCATGGCATAGTGAACATGCATAAACATGCATAACTTGTTAAACTTGCAAATCATGGCATAGCGAACATGCATAAACATGCATAACTTGTTAAACTTGCAAATCATGGCATAGTGAACATGCATAACTTATCAAACATGTGTAACATGGCATAGTGAACTCGCATAAGCATGCATAACTTATTAAACATGCATAACATAGCATAGTGAACTCGCATAAGTATGCATAACTCATTAAAAATGCATAGCATAGCATAGTGAACTCGCATAAGCATGCATAACTTATTAAACATGCATAACATAGCATAGTGAACTCGCATAAGCATGCATAACTCATTAAACATACAAAAATCCCAACTTTCATCACATATTAACTTTAGAGTTTCTAAAATGAAGGTAAGAGGGCTTACAACTATTATGAAGACACAAATCTACTAATAAAGATTGAGAAGCCCTTTTATGCAAGCAAATAAAACCCCAAAACAAGCTCCAATTAACAAAAATCCCAAAAACTCTAGCTTAGCAAATAAAGCTTGCAACTTGATGATGTATGCAAGCTAATGATCATTCATACAACTTAGAAAAGCTTGTATGAACATCAAAATCTTAATAGAAATGATTTTTGAAGAGGGTGGAGGCTAGGGTTCTTAGGTGGAGGCCATTTGAGATTTCAATTTGACATAGTTTGGTTGCTAGAGTGAATAATGAGGCTTTAGGGTAGGATTAGGAGCTTATTTATAGAAGATTAGAGTGTTTTTAGCCCTAGGATTAACCCTAGGTTAGTTTAGGCCCGTCAGATTTGGGAATTCTCTAGAACCAAGCCACAAGACCAAGCCCAAATCAGAATGGTGCGCCAGGCAAAAATGCCTGGCTACCCCGTGTCGACAGGGCTGTCGACAGGGCAGTCGACACCCTAGGACCCCTGTCGACATGCCTGTCGACATGGGGGCCCTGGCGGGAATTTTCCCGCCTGACACCAATTAGCCATAATCCCTATTTTTAATTTGAAATTTAAATCTGTTTTTAACATAGAAATTTCTGAAAACTTCAATGGGCCTTAACTGGGTCATACGGACTCCGATTTTCGAAAACTCGGACTCTATTTCGCGTATTTTTCCGAGACGAACGCAATGGCATAGCCCGTTTCCCTTGATTCAGATTTTTGAATTAAATTCTACCTCGATTTATGTTATAACAGGTTATTGAAAATACGGGTTGTTACATTCTCCCCTCCTTAAAGGATTTCGTCCCCGAAATCTTCAAGTTAGGAAGAACGTATCCTACCATCCAATCATCCATCTACTCAAAACATCATCCACGAGCAACCATTGTCCTTAAAAGATTCTAAATGCTGTATGAACATATGCAAAAGTGTGTGTATATGTACTTATCTAATGCAAAGATCAATGCAAAATATGTTAGTGAAATGTATCCATATGTATGCAAATCCCTAACATAATGTATAATATCTACATGCGTGCTCAATCATACATCCATATGCAACATCCATGTGATTGCATACAAATTTCATCCAAGAATAAGCACAAACACTCATGCACATGCAATATGAGGAGTGTGTGAGCCGATCTAGTGCCTAATGTGTATCATGCATCCACGAGTAACCACTTGCAAACACTTGCAACCACTTGCAACCATCAAACATAACATGTCTCAAGCACATGTTTCATCCAAAGGGTTTCTATCTAAGGTTCTCATGACAAGATTAGCACGATAACTAGATAAACATGGATAGCAAAGAGAAAGATACGCTAAATAAAGGAAAGAGATTGAGAGTGTACCCTCAAAAAGGAATGGATAAAGCCCACGCATCTTCTCCTCGGTTTCCCAAGTTGCGTCTTCTTCGGCTTCACCCCATTGGACCTTTACCAGCCTAACCTCTCGATTCCTTAGCTTCTTGGTCTCCGTCCCCAAGATACGAATCGGAGCTCTCCTCAAAGTTGCTTCTTTCTCTACTTCCACGTCTTCAAGAATGCTAGGTTCAACCACCTCAGCGGACTCATGTAGGCACTTTCGGAGATGCGAGACATGAAAGACATTATGCACTCCGGACAACTTCTCGGGCAATTGCACTTTATAAGCCATCTTCCCAATTCTCTCTATGATGGGGAAGGGTCCAACAAATCTTGATGCTAACTTCCCAACAGCTCCAAATCGGACCACATTCCGCAAAGGAGAAACCTTTACGAAAACCATGTCCCCAACCTCAAACTCCAAATCGGATCTCCGCTTGTCAGCATAGGATTTCTGTCGGTCTTGGGCCGCCTTCATCCGCCTTCTAATCAACTCGACCTTCTCGGATGTATCTCTAATCATGTCAGGTCCGAGTATAAGCTTATCTGTAGTCTCCCACCAACATGTAGGTGACTTGCACGGCCTCCCATATAAAGCTTCAAATGGTGCCATCCCTATGCTTGCTTGATAACTGTTATTATATGCAAACTCAACAAGAGGAAGATGGTCTTCCCAAGCACCACCAAAATCCAGAATGCAAAGCCTCAACAAGTCCTCAAGTACCCTATTCACCCTTTCCGTTTGGCCGTCTGTTTGTGGGTGATAGGCCGTACTCAGGTTCAACCTTGTGCCCATAGCTTCCTGCAAACTGTTCCAGAACTGACTAGTAAAGATGGGGTCCCGGTCACTGACTATGCTGGAAGGGACTCCATGTAGTCGTACTATCTCACGAAGATATACTGATGCTAGTCCAGATGCGGTCCTTTTGCTCTTTACTGGGATAAAATGAGCACTCTTCGTAAGCCTATCTACAATGACCCATATGCTCGTCTTCCCTCTCCTTGACCTTGGAAGCCCATCAATAAAGTCCATAGAAATGCTCTCCCACTTCCATAGCAGGACCTCTAGCGGATGCAATAGCCCACCGGGCTTCTTCGACTCAGCTTTTACTCTCTGACAAATAACACATCTCGAGACAAACTCGGCCACATCCTTCTTCATTCCAGGCCAGAAGAAAATGCGCTTCATATCTCTATACATCTTATCACCACCTGGATGTATAGTCAACTTGGAGCGATGTGCTTCATCAAGAACTTTCCTCACCAACTCTTCCACTATCGGAACACAAAGCCTTCCGTCTCTCCTCAGCCAACCCTTATCGTCTATAGAATATCGAGCAAGGTGACTAGATGTCTCCCCTCGAATCAGCTTATCCATGATCTCAATTATCTGAGGGTCTTCCTTCTACGAAGCCCCAACTTGATCCAGAAGGGTAGGCCTGAGCTCTAGAGATGCCAAAGAACCGGTCATCGACTCAACTGTCAAAGAAAAATCAAAGGTTGCCAAGAACTCTAAATTCTTCATCTCAACAAATAGAGGACTTAGTGTCAACCTTTTCCTACTCAACGCATCCGCTACAACATTCCCCTTGCCAGGGGTATAGGCTATATCAAAATCATAGGATGCCAAGAATTCCATCCATCTCTGCTGCCTCAAGTTCAGATCCTTCTGCGAAAAGAGATACTTCAAAGACTTATGATCAGTATATAGCTCAAATCTCTCTCCCAGAAGATAATGACGCCAAGCCTTGAGTGCATATACAATCGCTGCCAGCTCTAGATCATGAGTGGGATAGTTCCTCTCATGCACCTTAAGTTGCCTCCCACCAAAGCATATAACTCTGCCCTCTTGCATCAGAACGGCGCCCAATCCCGTGCCACAAGCATCAGTGTACACGGTAAATATCTTACCACCATCGGGTAAAGCTAGAACGGGTGCAGAGGTAAGGGCTCTCTTGAGTCTTTGAAAAGCAAGCTCACAGTCCATATCCCAAGCAAAAACTAAGTTCTTCTTCGTCAACTTAGTAAGAGGAGCGGATATCTTCGCGAAGTCCTTGATGAACTTCCGGTAAAAACCCGCAAGACCCAGAAAGCTTCTCACCTCGGTTGCATTCCTTGGAGTCTTCCAATCCTGAACTGCAACCACCTTAGCGGGATCCACCGCCAAGCCTTGCTTGGATACGATATGCCCAAGGAATCTATCTTCCCTTCTCCAAAAGTGGCACTTGGAGAACTTGGCCTTTAACTGGTGTGCTCTGAGCGTATCCATCACCTCTACCAGATGCCTCGCGTGCTCTTCTTCATCCTTGGAGAAGACCAGAATATCATCCAAAAAGACCACGACAAACTTATTCAAGAACTCCCGAAACACCCTACTCATCAAGTCCACAAAATACGCGGGTGCATTCATCAAACCGAACGGCATAACAAGCCATTCAAAGAATCCATCTGGAGTTCTGAATGCAGTCTTGTCTATACTATCTTCAGCCACTCTGAGCTGATGAAATCCGGTAGCAAGATCAAGCTGAGAGAAAACAGAAGCACCCACAAGCTGGTCAAAGAGATCATCGATCCTCGTTAACGGGTGTCTGTTCTTCTTAGTCAGCTTATTCAATTCTCTATAATCCACACAGAGTCGAAGAGAGCCATCTGCCTTAGTAGCAAACACTACAGGCGCTCCCCATTCGGATATACTTCTTCTGATGAAGTTCTTCTCAAGCAATTCTTTCACTTGCTTGCTCAGCTCCCGTCTCTCACGCGGAGCCATGTGCCGAACGGGCAAAGAAACGGGCTTAGCATTATCCACCAGATAGATGCGAAAATCAATCTCTCGTTTAGGGGGCAACCCCTTAACTTCTTCAAAAACATCTGGATAATCTCGGACCACCCTTACAGACTGAAGGGCTTCCTCTGACGAGTCGAGAGATTCAAGATAGCACAACATGACGGGATTCTTCGGATTGCATATAATCTCTAAGGTGTTGTCAAGGTGAGTCACAAGCCTCACAACCCTATGCTCACAATCAAGAATGGCTCCATATCGGGACAGCCAATCCATGCCCAGTATCAATCCGTATCCCCTGAAACCAAGAACATATGCACTACACAAGAACTCTACGCTGAGTATAGAGATCCTCAGATCCTCACATATCATAGATAGATGAGCAGAACCCCCAATGGGATTCGAAACACAAACGGGATCGTCCACTAAGCTAGTACTAAGGTGCAAGCTATCAACAAGATCAGATGAAATAAAGCTATGTGATGCACCAGAATCAAACAAAGTACGGACTGGAAGATCAGAAACATAAACAAGGTTCTCAACAGAAACACTACCTCGGTCGGGAACTGGAGCGGTATTGAGAGCATGAACTTGCCCTCCTGAAGGTCCAGCCTGTCCTTTCTTCTTCGGGCACTCCTTGCTGAAGTGTCCAGTCTCACCACAGGAAAAACATCCACCACTAAGCTTCCTTTTCTTCTTCCTACAATCCTTAGCAAAGTGTCCAGGCACACTACAGTAATTGCACTTCCCCTTGCCTTTGTTGTTGTTGTTGTTCCCCTTCTTGTTCTTGCCCTGATTCCCCTGGCTGCTTTGACCACTTTGATTGCCTTTGCCTTGAGAATCGGTCTTCTTTGCTTGAGTATCACTCGTCTTGACCTCTTTCTTCCCATCTCCCTGAAGCAGAGCCATATTGACCAAACTCTCAAAAGTAGCCCCATGCGGAATATGTGACATCGCCAAGCCCTGCAGCGGCTCATTCAACCCTCTAACAAATCGAAGAGCCTTCTTCTCCGGAGTGTTCACCATATCCAAACCAAAACGGGCCAGCTGATTAAACTTGTTCACATACTCCTTAACAGACATATCACCTTGCTTTAATGCAATGAACTTCTCCATCTGTAAATTCGCCTCAGCAGAAGATAGAAACTTGGTCACAAATCTAGCCCTCAAATCGGCCCAAGTCTCAACGGGCCTCGTCCCATTGGTGACTTCCCACCAATAGGCTGCTTCATCCTTCAAAAGCCACACTGTCAATAAGATCTTCCTCTCGTCATCAATCCCAAAGATAGCAAACAAGTCCTCAGTGTCTTTCAGCCAATTCCTAGCTTCAACAAAAGATTCCGTGCCTAGGAAATTCTTGCCTCCCATCGCCTTGAAGTCTTTACAAACCTTCGTGAACTCAACCTGAGGATGCTGAGGGGGAGGAGGAGGAAGAGGAGCCTCAGCAACGGGAGGGGGAGGAACATTAGCAACGGGAGGAGGAATATTAACTGCTGGAGGAGGGGGAGCAGGAACCACCGGAGGAGGGATATTAGGGAGAGGATTCTCAACTACAGGAGGAGGAGTGGGAGTAGGGTTTGCGGGGCCGGCTGCCGCCCTAGCCTCTAGAAGTCTCCTATACCAGAGTGGCACATTTACTCCATCGGGGATGGCAAGATCATCAGCCATACTGAAACGAAGGATAAGATAAGATTAGGTCAAGGGAACGAAGGATAACGCTTATGGCTTTTTGGGGAATAGCCCTTTAAAATACTAGACTTTTCTTTGGAAAATACTTTATACTTGTTTTGAAAATAGGTTTTCAAAGGTCTTTTTAGAAACTTTTTGTTCTTTCTCGTAAACCATATGCTCTGATACCAAATTTGTAACACCCCACCTCCGCTAGGGTCACTCTTTCGGGGGCACTAGCTTCTGGGGGGTGTTAGAACTGGGTAAGCATGCATAATGATATATCAAGGCAGAACAGGAACATAAACATATATGTAAAACAGAGTAAATGAGAATAAAACAGCGGAATATCTCAAACCATCTCAAAACAAGTCTAGTACATCATAAAGTCATCTGCCAAAATAAATATGTCTAGTACAACATAAACAGAAATACTGAAATACATAGTGCTATCCCCAAAAATAAAAGTGATAAGCCATAGCGAGCTTAATATCCAGACATACATGAGCTATCCAGCGAACAAGCAAGCGATCCAAGCTAAGCACCACTGTTCCCTCCCTGAGAACCTGGGGGGGGGGGAAACGGAAGAAAAGAAGCGAAAGAAAACAGGTCAGTCAAAAAGACTGGTAAGCCCTACTACGATCAGTCTATAAACTAATAAAGCTAACATCATGATGGAAACTGAGATGAATGTACTGGCAATAGATAAAGGTGTCATCACATAAAGGAGATTAAGCTTTGCACCACAGTGTACTAGCAAACTAACATAACAGGTAATGATCCCTCAGCCCAAAACCTTGGCCCAATAGCAGGAGGTGACCTTGATACAAGGTCCAGCCCAACGGTCTAATCGATCGACTCCCTATAAACCTAACACGTCAAGTGTTGGTGTCCATACGGCCCACATATGGTTGTAGTCAGACTGTGCTGGGTCCACCTTCGGGTGTATCAAGCCCTCGGGTGTCAACCCCAGACACTTAAGCAATAATGCACAGTCTAAACCTACTGGTACCCGTGCCTCGAGTTTGTCCAACACCGAACTACGTGCACGTCCGTAGCCCGCCTGGACCCGCACCGCTGTACCACTCAGCTGTCGCTTTGGTCGCTTACATCAGTCCAGTAATCGTGCCCCGCCCTAGCCTAGCCTCTAGGGTTGTGAATGATACCCAACTGGGATTACTGCTGGAACAGACCACGTTGCTAGGGTTTTCTAAGAGGGTTAAGTGTGGTTTAACCCCTCACTAATCATGGATTAAATTAGTTAAGTGTAACCAACAGTTCACCACTTAACCCCATTCAATCCCTCGCATCCCCAAAATTGGTTAAGTATTAGTGGGCCATGACTTAACCCTAATCATGAGGCATTAATTTAATTGTACCTTAACCTCTCACATTAGACTTTGTTGCGGTTACTAGTTAAGCCGGGCGGGTCCGGGTAGCTTTACACCACAACTTGGTCTAACCTCGGGTCCCAGGTACACATGACCAACTTCTCACATTGGGTCCTATTGTTTGTAGCAACTAGTTAAGCCGGTCGGTTCCGGGTAGGTTTACGCTACAAACTCAACCCAACCTCGAGTTGGCCACACATGTTTTCTAAGTGTCATGTCCACTTTATTTCAAACCATAATTACAAGTTTAACTTGGGTAGACCTAACTTAATAGGTAAATTCCCAAGGGGTAGACCTAACTTAATAGGTAAATTCCCAATCTTATATTTTCATGTATTTTAAGTTTTACCCAAAAACCCCCCAACGTCATTCTATCGCTTACATATTCGTCATAACGCATAAAGGATAGAAAGAGGGAACTTGGCACAACATACATGATACATCTTACATATCATAATAAGCATGCATAACATGTTGGACTTGCATAACTTAGCATAGTGAACTTGCATAACTTGTTAAACTTGCAAATCATAGCATAGTGAACTTGCATAAACATGCATAACTTGTTAAACTTGCAAATCATGGCATAGTGAACATGCATAAACATGCATAACTTGTTAAACTTGCAAATCATGGCATAGTGAACATGCATAAACATGCATAACTTGTTAAACTTGCAAATCATGGCATAGTGAACATGCATAACTTATCAAACATGTGTAACATGGCATAGTGAACTCGCATAAGCATGCATAACTTATTAAACATGCATAACATAGCATAGTGAACTCACATAAGTATGCATAACTCATTAAACATGCATAGCATAGCATAGTGAACTCGCATAAGCATGCATAACTTATTAAACATGCATAACATAGCATAGTGAACTCGCATAAGCATGCATAACTCATTAAACATACAAAAATCCCAACTTTCATCACATATTAACTTTAGAGTTTCTAAAATGAAGGTAAGAGGGCTTACAACTATTATGAAGACACAAATCTACTAATAAAGATTGAGAAGCCCTTTTATGCAAGCAAATAAAACCCCAAAACAAGCTCCAATTAACAAAAATCCCAAAAACTCTAGCTTAGCAAATAAAGCTTGCAACTTGATGATGTATGCAAGCTAATGATCATTCATACAACTTAGAAAAGCTTGTATGAACATCAAAATCTTAATAGAAATGATTTTTGAAGAGGGTGGAGGCTATGGTTCTTAGGTGGAGGCCATTTGAGATTTCAATTTGACATAGTTTGGTTGCTAGAGTGAATAATGAGGCTTTAGGGTAGGATTAGGAGCTTATTTATAGAAGATTAGAGTGTTTTTAGCCCTAGGATTAACCCTAGGTTAGTTTAGGCCCGTCAGATTTGGGAATTCTCTAGAACCAAGCCACAAGACCAAGCCCAAATCAGAATGGTGCGCCAGGCAAAAATGCCTGGCTACCCCGTGTCGACAGGGCTGTCGACAGGGCAGTCGACACCCTAGGACCCCTGTCGACATGCCTGTCGACATGGGGGCCCTGGCGGGAATTTTCCCGCCTGACACCAATTAGCCCTAATCCCTATTTTTAATTTGAAATTTAAATCTGTTTTTAACATAGAAATTTCTGAAAACTTCAATGGGCCTTAACTGGGTCATACGGACTCCGATTTTCGAAAACTCGGACTCTATTTCGCGTATTTTTTCGAGACGAACGCAATGGCATAGTCCGTTTTCCTTGATTCAGATTTTTGAATTAAATTCTGCCTCGATTTATGTTATAACAGGTTATTGAAAATACGGGTTGTTACAGTCTTCCTCATGTCCCTCATCACCACCATCATCCTTTAAGGCGTCTATCATCACGTCGTCGTGAGGAGCATCAGCCTTACCCTTGTCTCCTTCGTCCTTCTCCGCCGACTTTGTTTCGGCAGTGGTTCCCTGGGGCACGTCTGCCCTCTCGGACGGTTCAGCACCTGCAGAATGAGAAGTAACAGTTATCAACTCAGGAGAAAATAAAGGGTCCTTCATTGATTGTCCGACTATGCGATGGAAAGTGGAGACATCTTTGACGAATTGTGGTGAAAAGGTAGAAATACCTTCCGATGATTTCTCAGCCGGAGTAGCTGCCGCCTCTGAAGCCGATTCAGGAATAGGAGATAAAAGAGATGTCTGAGGTATCGTCGGGTTTTCGGGGTCATATCCCTCTACTTCAGGAGTTTTAGCGGCAGTGGAAGAAGAGCCAACCTCCAAGATGTCCTTTTGTTTAGCCTTCCGCTTTTCCTCATCCATGGCGGCAGCAATCAGGTGACGCCCTTCGGCTAGACTCGCCGGCTCGTCATCTTTTAAATACTTTTCCATAAGTTTGTCCTCGTCGATGAAATCTACCTTGAGTTCTTCTTTTTCCCATTCAACAATTTGGCTCCATACATGAACCAAAGTAGTCGGGTACTTATCGATCCAAGGGATGTTTCAGTGGCGGATTATATATGCAAAAAATTCAATCAGTAATTCACCAAAGCCCTACACATCCTCCTGAGCCTCCGCTAGCTGCTTGCGGGATTCTTCGGCCGATTTGATGACGCTTTCAACATTACCCTCCGCCGGGGCAGCCCTGTTCTCAGCCTCCATCAATTTGGAAGCCAAGTCAGCATTTTTCTTCTCCAATTCGGCGTTCTTCTTCGCCAACTCGGCCTTTACTCGCTCAAGGTCATCGTAAGCAAGTTGCATTTTGGAAGCATCTGACTTGGCATCTTCCGCTTGCTTTTTCAGCTTCGAACGCTCTTGAGTATGGGACTCAAGCAAGTCATGATAGCGTTTTTGTAAATCTTCAAATTGTTGCTTGAAGTAGCAGCGTCCCGTTGAGCGACAGCAAGTTGAGCCTGTGTATCCTCGAGGTCTTTTCCTAAATTTTTTACGGCCCTTGCATCATCTTCTGTGGTCTTCTGCATCGAGTTAGTATTCGTGATTAAAGTTCGGATGATTCTGGAAAGGTTGCGCGAATACTTGAACATCTCTGAATATTGTTTCTCGACCGCGTCTATTTTTTCTTTGGCCTCATCTGCCCACCTCGAGGAAATAGGCTCAAGAGCAGGTAAGAAAGTTAAGTTTTCAAAGTAGTGATCGGGAAATTGCTCCTCTAGATACGCCCGCTTAACTGCAGTCTCAGCATCCAACGGTGGAGGTGCAGGAAATGTCAGCTCGGTATCCTTTTGCGTGGAAGCCTCAATGGCCTCCTCATCCCTCTAGGCCGTTTAGCAGGAACCTTGCGCTTGCTTCGCGAGTCGGTGTCTCTCGGCGGGCTCCTCTCCCTATTGCGCTTTTCTTGAGAAGAAGTTGAGTCTTTTGATTGCGGCCTATCATCTTCTCGACGACCTTGGTAGCCCTTATATCGCTCTGGATCTGACTGAACTGGAGAGCAAGAGCGCGAGGACCGCGAATGATAAGAATCATAGGGCCTTTTGTCCTCCCTACCGCGACCTTCGTGACGATCATACTCAACATCGTGAGGGGGTCTGGTCATGCTGCGATGTAGCTTCTTGATGTCATAGTAAGCACGAGACATTGTACATGCACAATAATGTAAGTGGAATTCAGAATCAGTATTTTC
This sequence comes from Allium sativum, assembly GCA_030737875.1. Classification (NCBI taxonomy): domain Eukaryota; kingdom Viridiplantae; phylum Streptophyta; class Magnoliopsida; order Asparagales; family Amaryllidaceae; genus Allium; species Allium sativum. The sequence continues at coordinate 540,818,514 of CM060926.1, forward strand.
ACAAGACGTAAGTGCTGTGAAGTGGGGTGCAGTTGTGTTATGTGCATCCTAAGTGGTGTCCCCCCTCCGACAAACCAGAGTCTGAAGCTGAGCCAATGCGAGAGGGCTCTTTGGCCTTAACAGGAGTGGCCTCCTACGAAGAAGTAAAAACTAAAGGATTTGTGCCAAAATCCTTGGAAGTGTAAATAGTGTCAGGAAGTGGGAGGTCTCCCAAGCCCTGAAATGTAGGATCATCAACGGCAGGGGCATCTCTTTGGGAAGCGCCTATTGGCTGTTCTTTAGGAGATGGTGACTTTTCAGGAGAAATAACATCCCCAGGAGTGATGTACCCCTCTCGGTGCTTCTCAGGTAAATTAGCCAACTCATCGTCTTGAGTTGAACTTGGAGAAGGTGAAGTTCGAATTGGCATGGCAGGACCTTTCGAGCTCTCGCCCATTTCTGGAATTACATCCACCGGAGGGATATATACATATGGACCTGGCCCATGACCTATACTACGGGTAATGGATAACAGCTTGTGGTGATGGAGATATTCGTCCTTGAGGACTTCATCGATAGTTAAAAACTTTTGGTCACCATTAAGGAGCCGGTGCATACGATCAAAGAACACTTGACCTGATATTTGTTTTGGATTGTCAACTGCAAACAAAAAGAAAACGGGTTAGTGTGGTGGCGTGGACATTCAGAATCGAGGTTTAGAAAACCAGTGCCTTACTCGATTTTTTCCATCTCCTAGCACACCCCAGCTGTTGCCTTATATAAAACCATTCCAGCTTAGAGTCGCCGGCCTTGCTACTGAAGGGCGTTGAAATTATCTTTCTTTTTGGGACAGACTCGAAGTAAGAGAAAGAAGGAGTTTCTCGAGTCTGATGCTTGAAGTTATAAAAGAAATGAACGTCATCAAAAGTAAGCTCTATGCCTAAGATCTCACGGTATGCTACATACAAGGTATGCATGTAAGCATAGGAGTTGGGATGCAGCTGCATGGGGGCAATCCGCATCTGTCTTAAAAAGTAGATGACAAAGGGAGAGAACAGTGGAATAGCTCCGACCATGCACATCAATCGGGTGATAGCCATAAATCCCTCCAGAGGATTATGAGGACGGTCGGTTTTAGACGTCACTAGAGTATCTTTTTTATGTATCCCATACTTCAAGCATATTCGAAGGAGCCTGTCATAATCAATTGTCGATTCAACGGAATCTTGAGGTGATTCTAATATGATGGCAGATTCAAATTCGTCAGGAGCTCGGGTATCTCCAACCCCTCCTTCCTCTTCATAACCCATAGAAACTTCACTATCAGAAGAAGTTCCGCTGCTATGCGCTCCCACTTCATAATCTGATCCCTCGTCACCCCATTCAGGGTCTGAGGAAGAAGATATGTCGTCAAGAGTAACTTTGTCGGATGTCTCTGGGACCCCTTTCTTTTCTGCTAATCTAGAAGATGTCTTTTGGCCATGATCACTAAACTATCGAAGAAGTAATAACAGAAGTTAGAGTAAATTAGCCCGTGCCCCCCTGTGCACGTGTGTGAACCAAAGTGTGTACGGTGTGTGCAGAAGATGTAAAGTTAACACTCAAAAGTGTGATGCAAAATCTGGGCAAAGTAATGATGTTCAAAGCAGTTCTTGATGTTTATGTATGTTCGCGGGGCACTATCCTAACTGTTCATGAAGGTGGAAGTTATGTCAAATATTGATTTTAGCCAAATGGACAAAGTATTGTGCTTTAAGTTGGGTGGCTTCGGCTTGGTTCGGGTAACGTGATGGGTTCGGATCGGAGGCGAAGTCGTGCTTCGGTCAGAAGTTAACGTCCAACTGGATCGGTTCGGGAGCATGCTTTTGGAGCGGATCGGATGGGTTTAAATGTCAACACCCCTTTCTCCTTTGTTCTACCTTCCGATCCGATCCGGTCAAATAAGCCTCGTTTCTCTTTTTTGCTCTTTGCTCCGACCCGACCTAATAGAGTAAGCCTCGCCTTTCCACTTTTTTGATCCGATTCGATCTTGTGAACCCCTCACTCCTTTCTTCTCCTCTATCTCCTATGCTTCCTCGCCCGAACCGACTCCCTATGCCTTTCGTCTTCCTCCTCAGTCACAACCAAACTCAATCCCATCTCCAAAACCCTAGTTAGAACCGAACAGGTACTATCTTCCACCTCCCAGCGCTTCAAGGTGATGGCGAAGCCACCAATAACGACGGCGAGGGAGAAGGGAGTCGCGGCGTCGAAGCCGAGCAATAATCGCACTCAAATCATTCGAGTCGACCGCAAATTTCGATTGAAACTAATTATTATGAAGTTAATCGAGGATTTAAACCTACCAAGGTGTTTAATTTGTAGATCAGCGCAAGAATCGTAAGAACTTTCTTTTTGGGACCTAGGGTTTCAGAGCGAAACTTATCAAATGAATGCGATGAAAGAAAAAGAAAGCGAAAAGCAGACGGAGGCTGGGTTTATATAAGTATGTATGTGGTGACCATTCGTATCCCTCTCCTCCTTTCCCGCTTGGACCAAATTGTAGCCCACCAACTCATTTTTTGGCTTGCTAGCCCAGTGTTAAGCAAAAGAAAGAGGAGACTGCACGAGTCGGGATCCAGACCGAATGGGTTGAATGCAATAGCTTGACATGCAAATCGAACTCAAAAGAAATCAAGAAGAAATTCACTTGGAAGAATAACTAGATGTTAACAAGAATTCTCCAAATTGTTTGAAAATAAAGAAAGGGATCCACACACTATGCAACATATATATAGACATCAAGAGACACAACTTTTTGAAACAACGTATCTTTATGTATCAGTGGAAACGACTTCTCAATGATTCAAAATGAAAGATTGATGTACAGATAACATCAAAGTACGCTTCGTCTTCAACAGAAGCATCCTTTGAGGGGGCAAAATGTTAGCCTACTTTGTAAACTAGGCTATACAAAGTCAAGAAGTCAGAATATCAAGTAGGCAAAGGACACTCTGTTACACATCCGGTTTGGATCGGAGCTACAGAGGTAAGAACAGAAGCAACACAAAGCTAAAAGATTAAGCCGGATCGGATCGGGCGTAGTCAAAGAAAAGAAAAGTGAGACGAAGTGAGGAAGGCAAAATTCAAGCCGGATCGGATGGGATGATCCGATCCGAACCCCATCTACTTGCCAATCCGAACCGAACCCAGTGTACCCTGCTGCTTCACTCCATGATCTCCTGGATATTCGGGGCAGTTACACCCACTTTCTACCTATGATGGCCACTTACCCGATACGTTGGCAACACCAGAACTCACCCGATCCCGAAAGCCATGGGATGGAGTCCACGTGTCCCCGATCCGAACCGGATCCTGAAGGAATTCTCACCTACAAATATACCCCCAAGGGTCGGTTGAAGGGATCTTTCAGCACTCTGAGAGTTCAAACATCTTTGAGAACCGAATTCCAGTACTCCAAACAATTTAAAATCATCGTTCAAAGTGTATTTTGAGATAATTGAGTGAATGTATATGAAAAGTGAGTGAAATTGAGTGAATATCCCATTGTATTTTCATCTACATCATCAAGCAAAGTGATTATAAAGTGGACGTAGGCTTTTTAACACCGAACCACTATAAATCCTGTGTCTCTTTTTTATTTTCGATCTCATTTCATTTTAATTTTAGTCAATTTGGGTGTTAGAACCACTTTTTGGTCTAACAGTTTATAAAATTCTAAAATCCTTTTATAAAACTCATATTAGGCCTTAATCAAATCTTATTGCCACCTGATCACTTTAATTGAATTCCATTTAAAAGTATTCGCTTTAATTATTATTAATTAAAATAATAATTAAATTTAATATTAACTATATAAAAATAGTTAACCTTGATACTAACAAAGAATTAGAATAGTTATCACATTTAAGAACTCATTAAACCATAAATAATTTTATTTAACATTAAACAATTCGATTATTACTATAAAATATAGCTAATTGAAGATTAACTAACATTCAACACCATTTGGTAAATTTTAACGAATATTCAACAAATTTATTGATTTGATTAATTTAGATCAAATTGATCTAATTATCAATTCCAAATTAAAACAGTTGACTTTCACCAACCGTACACATCAATTACTGTTAACTGATTTCCCATTTCCATTTCCCTTTTAAATTAATTAACTAAATTAATTAATTTAAACATCAGATAATTGTTTTGTAAAACAATTATCAAATTCCACTAACCCGTAGATTAGTTTCTGACTGTTGTTCACAAATCTCGTTAATGGCATTAAATTCTAATTATAAAATGTTTTATAATTTTTATCAAAACATGATTAGAAAAGTATAAATATATTTATAAACTTCTTTTTATTTAAATGAAATAAATTCGAAAACTTTAATTAAGTTATTAAATAAATTTTATAACTTTAAACTACATAAATCCGCCTGACGGCAGAACTACACCTTTAAATGGTAAAATTTAGACCTTTACTGTCAACTACTTAATCAGACTGTTAATTGATTTAAAAACACAACAGCGGTTAACATCCATTCAACCATCACTATTTGAACAGGGTTTAATGTCAATTTGGGGTCCAATCAGTTCATGGGTAAACACACAAAGATAAACAATATACAAAATATTTTGAGGAATCCGGTCGGACTCCTCCAACCTGTTCTTCCCTGCAGCACGGGTTATTATAACAAAAATATATAATTTTAAATAAATAAATAAATAAATGACGATAATATAGTTAACAATAATCATTAATTCAACCAATAGCAACCAACGCAACCAATCAACCAATATGTAATGGTATTTTAATTCTATGGATTTATCACATCATAGCAGTCCACAAAAGTGTGAGAATTAACTCATCAGTTAGTTCAGTTGACGGTTGTAGCATTGTTTGTTCCATTTAATTTTAAGCCAGCGTTTAAAATTAAATGAAAATCCAACTGTGTCCAATCAACTTTCGGTCAGCGCCATCGTCTAGAGCTCATCTCTGCGATCCCAACGGATCCTGTTTCGCTAAATTCTGTTAACACATGAACGAGATATGCTTATTTCAAGTTTATGAATTAAATGAAAATTAAACTAATTTAATTAAAACTTTTTAATTACCTTAATTATCAATTTAACCCATCATTAGGCAATAATTAGGCACGTCAGCATCCCATTATCACTTCACGTGGTTTCCTCCTTCAAATGGAAAAAACACGATGCCCTCTTGTTCTTGAAACCGTCCTTCCCCCAATTCAAAGAACACGCAACCATCTTCCACCCTCCACCGCCTCTGTCATCGACCGGAGGTCCCACCCGATACCCCATCGTCAGTGCCCCAGCGAGCAGCCCCCACGCCCGAAAGCACGCCTCCTAGAACCTCTCCACCGCACCGGAAACTCCAGTTGAACGGAAAAGCTTTCGAACCCAATTTCTACCTCCCTGCGCCGCCCTAGACTTCACCACCACCGCCAATAGCTCGGCCTCCTCTCTGCGCACCATTCCCCTTCAGGCCCTTCCACCTGATTCGTCGCGGCCGTCGAAAATGGGTAAAAACCCATCGCTACTTCATATTTCAGCCCAAAAATGATCAGCTCTGATCAACTCCCTCTTTCTCTCACCTCCAATGACCGGAGACCTTCGCACCAGTGCCAAACGAAAGCCTGACTCCTCTACTTCAATCTGCCCCAGGTCTGACATCCTGAAATCACTCCAATCGCCCTCAAAGTTGCAAAGAACGAAAGTGATTTTCTCCTATTTGAAGACGATTCCGGCCACCACAATGCTCCGATCACCCTTAACTTTTTACAGCAGGTAGATATCGACCCGATCTACAAGTTTCTTTCAGATTACATCAGCAAATTCTTGACAGAATTGAAGAAATAAATTATTTAATGAAACTGGACTTTTTTGCAAAATTCTGAATAGTGGAAAAATGTTTAGATGGAATTCTGGTTTTTAGGCTGAGGGATAGGTCATATTTATAAGGGAAAACAATATTAATTTATTCTGATATAACTAACGATATTTTATTTCGTGTCTATCGCAATTCTGAACGCTGTTTATTGATTACCGTGCTCACAAACAAACCCCGTTCGCTACGTGAATTGACACCATGATATAATTTGTCGTTACGGTCCTAATGAAACTTGTTTCATCGAATTCCGAGTCCGTTTGCTCAAACGACGTTCGTTCACGCCCAAATGGTCGTTTATATTCGCATTTAATTTTGCCATGCTCACAGAATAACTCTGATTTACGTGCAACTTGAAATCTAGCAATAATTAGCCGCTACGGTCCCAACAAAATTTGTTTCGTCGAAAATAGAATTCATTTGAATAAAGTCCCTTTTAAAGGGTCATATTTTAATTAAAATAGATTAATTAAAAAATACTTCAATATAATAAAAACAAATTATTACAATTGGCCATACTTGACCAGAATTTCATGTAGATTCAAAGTAAAATATTCCAGGTTGAGAACCAAGCCAGTTCAACATTAAAAATATTTAAAAACACCTTATTAATATAAATAAATCGATATAATTTATTAAGGAATTCCATAGCGACTATTTTATAATTTTGATTTGGACATAAAACAGAATCTACGCTATGAAAATTCGATTTTTCTCTTCCATTAGAAAAATATCGTCAAATAGATTCCTACGTTTCTTATTTCGAGAAAATCCGACTTATATTGAATCTTGTATGGCCATTTAAAGTTCAAAATCCAATATTGCGAATTGCCGCCGCAGCTCGATTTATAATTAAATTATAAACTAAACATTATAACGCCGTTAAATTGACGAAATCGTTATTATAATTCAAAATAAACAAATATTTCACCATTTAAACTGCCCATTCACACTATATTGTAAATTCAACATTTTTCTAAATATCTTGAAATAAAATATTACTATATTATTTATTTAAATAACATATTCAAATTAATTAAATTCAAGCCATTTAAATTCAAATCGTCATTTTTAAATAATAAAATAATCCAATAATTGGCCAGAAAATACGGGTCGTTACAAATAGTTGCAGCGAGGAGGACACTTATATTTTTTAATAACCAAGAAGAAAATAAAATTACAGATCTATTTTTGACTGGCTTTCTAGTTTTGAAAAATCATTTCATATCCGAAAATTAAACAGTTAATGGAGGCACATTCTAGTTTTTTTTCATGTGCACAGTGTTGGAACCGTTCCTCTCTACTGTAAATGCACAACCTCCAGGATGTTCTTTATTAACACCCAAGGCCATGTTGAAATGCTCACATTCTTTGCATGTTTCTTATCGTACAAAAAGCTTTGTTTGTATTTGGTCATTACATTTTTATTTAAATTTACATTCCTGTTTCTATTTGCTCCTCAAATATGTCCTTTAAATCCCACTTACTACCGCACTAACGTGTCTAAATGAATTGATGCATGCAAGCAAACGTGTTTAAGTTTCAAAAGGAAAGAGTATGGAACCAAACGCAAGCAATGATAACAAAAGAAAGACAACCTGCATGCAAATTATAAAATGAACCACACATGCATGACTTTGAAATGGCATATGACATGTATACATGAATTGCATTCACTATGTTTTGAAAAGAAAAAAGTTATTTAGGTGGTCTAGTAAAATAAAAGGACATCTTTTGCAAACCCAAAATGCGTTGAAAAATATGCAAGATCCGAAAAGGAACACGTCGAACTCAAATTGCTTTGTTTCAAAAATGAACTGTGCAAGCCTTTTCGAAATTTTGTTGCGAACTGAGCACCGAAACTGACAAATAAATTTATTGCGGAAATCAGCGCGATGAGACGTACACAACGGTATATAATTTGCAGTGTCAGGATGCTACATTCAAAAATGCGTTACGGACCCCTTTAACGTAAACATGCAGATGTAAAATGGATATCAAAACGTCCGACTTTCCCAAAACGAATTTCTCCATTGGATTACTGAGAACGAATAGAATATCTTCATGTTGTCCGAACTAGTTTCGAAAAGATTTTAAAATCGATAAAATTTGAACTGTTACGCGCAGCTTTGCATTGAAAATTATGCGATCGAAAAACATTCAAATTTTCCAATGAAATTTTCACAGCCGCTACATCTCACTGTACGTAATTCAGATTTCAAATTCCCATTATGAAAAATTATAGAATATTTTCAAAGTAAAAATTTCAATTTAAATTGGAATATAAATCGTTGGAAATAACGGGCTGTTACAATCTCCCCCACTCAAACCTTTTCGTCCCCGAAAAGGAATAAAGTAGGGAAATAGTAATTAAATAATTTAATATATTAAACCCATGGTTTATATCTATTCTCATACATATATATAATTTGAAATATATATAAATCAAAAGTTAAAATATTTTCAAACATTTCAAAATGGTTTCAAGTATTCATTTGACATCTCGATTAGCTATAAATATCTATCCCACTTTCGAAACCCGAAAATAGATATCGATGATGATGCAGTCATCACTAGAATCTTTTCAAGCGACTAGAGTGTGACTCTACATCTATCAAGTACATATAGGATTTAACATATACGTTGATCAGACATATACCCAAATCACTAAGTATTTGATAGGCCAACTTTAACGTCAAACAAGTACACAAAACATTTTCTATATTTACACAGAATATATACTAAATTTTCAAATCATATATTATAAATAATATATCAAATCATGAACATTTTAAATAGGGAAATATATATTCCTCCCCCACTCATTTATTTAAAATTCAACTCGGTTCTTAATAAATAACAAACGATATTATTATTAAATCTAATACATATCAATATTATTATATATTATACCAAAATAATTTCAAATACATGTTACCAATATTAAAACCTATGAAACTAGTTTAATTTCATAAGTTAACACATCACAGATTAAAATCTTTATAAACCAATTTGAATTTATAAATTCCTATATATCCATTCATTTATAAACTATATCATTATAAATTTCAGCCAAGATAAAGTCATTTCCTTACAAACTCTACATCTTTAAACCTTAAATAAAATATATAGTTTATAAAATATAAATCTTAAAGTATAAACATCAAATCCTTCAAAATATTGGTATTGATAAAACATAATGTTATTTGCAAATGTATATCTTAAAAATATAAATCAAAATTTCATATTATATCAAGAAAACCCTGCATTATAATATCTGTTTCAAAATACCTATTTCAAACCAATATCTAATAAGGATGAACTCGCTAGATGACATTCACTCTTCTTTTACCCATTACCTTGTTATGGGAAAGATAAGTTATATAATTCGAGTTAAAAGCTGAACGAACACTTGAACCAAATCAAAGAAGATCTGCGAAGGAAGATGGATTCAAATGGAACGGAAATTTTAGAAAAGATTTAAATGTTAAACAAAATTTTATATTTGAAAACATTTGTTTAAAAACATTTTGAAACCATTTTAAAACTATTTCTACTTTCAAAATACGCTCTCTCTCAAGGAGGATTCTGCAATTTATCCCACTCATTCTAAGGTATCACTACCCTATCTCTAATGAACTTTTAACCCATAGGCTAAAGCTTTGATAAATCAAAGCTTTGATACCAACTGTAACAACCCGCCATTTTGACCATGCCGAATCAACAAAGCATGTCAACTCGAATCATCCAAAACGACAGATTGTTATTGGCTTCTGGGGTAAATAGAATAAATTATAAAATCATAGATCGCAGACATAGATACAGAGCAATATAATATCTCGCAGCGGAAAAATACAAAATACAATAGTAGTTCATGAAGCTACTAAATAAAATTTTACATCGGAGTTTATATAAATAATACTGCAGAAGTCTAATACAATAAATAAATGATAACCGTCTGAAACAGAAATGATAGAAATACTGAATGACTGGAACAACAGATCAACTGGTAGATATAGGTGAGCAAAATCCAATATAAGCTCCAAACTCCAAAGGTGAATCTCAAAAACTGAAATACTCGATCTGACCCGAGCAATAATGCAAAACAAAACAACTCGGATCAGGACTAACTTTCTAATGGAAGTAAATCAACTCAAACGAAATGTTCTATGAAATGAAATCAATAACTTAAAGGATGTTTGGGATCACCATCCTCTAAGGATTCGTCATACTAATACTATATAGTATAATACGCTATACACAATAATGTCTACCAGTAAGGTTAAAAATCAAAATAGCATAAGCGGGATTACCATGATTACCCTTACACCGTTTATATATTCCCACAGTGTATACAATACCGTAATTCCTCTGTAAACTGGAGGTTGATTAGAGGGCACTCCATATAAAACAATACAAAACAAAGTCATAGTGGGCTCGTATAAGGCATGTGACAAGGCATGCAAGGAATGCCAGGGTGAATTCACCGTTTGCAGAGCCGGACTGGTGGTAACGCACAGTAGCTACTACCGCCCACCTCGATACACACTCCCATAATCAAAAGGGCCCAAATCGAATCTCAACAGTAATAGAATAATATCGAAGAAGTGTGCTTGATAAGAGGTATGACCTCACTTGGTCCGTGCGTAGCTCCTGTTTTAGCCACATCAAGCTGACTCAAAGTAGTCAGGGTCTCGTAGTTAATATGAAATACAAAATAGAGTCAATCTCCAAATCATCTCCTTCATTTTGGAACTCCATCACGTATAGAGTTGTTAAAGTGGTTTTTGGTATTGGCAGAGAGTATGACAATATAATATCTAATTCCGATCTCTTTAACAACCAATCGTTTACCTTTTACACACCGTGGTCATTACTTTATAAATCACTTTATAAAATAGTTTATATGAATTATCTTTCACACCATGGTCATTATTTTATAAATCACTTTATAAAATAGTTTATATGAATTATCATATTTGAATTTGAAATCAAATAAATCTAACTTTGATTACATTCAATATTGAAATAACTCATTTATATCGCTTAAATCGAATCATATCGTAAAGTCTCAAAATATAGTGTAAACTAATACTATAACATTTAACGTTGATAAAATTTCCGAAAGTATTCGCATATTGAATCTCAAATCCAAATTCGACTTATATGTAAGTTATACCTTAAATTTCTCAATTTCCATTTAAATCGATACCAAACCACTTAACTTTGATAATATTTTGGTTTGGTTTATATTCGCAAAAATTCAAGTTTGAAACAATTCAAATAAAAAAAAAATCCTTCACAAGGAATCGTTTCAAGTTGATTCATTTAAATCCGAGATTTTGGTTCGAATTCGAATATACAATCCAAGTCAAAAATTATATTTCAATTCAAACAAATTATATCGTACTTTATAATTCAAGTCATATAGTTCAAAATTGTTACTTCAACATTTGAACTGAAATCTTGTATTTCCATTCAAACAAATTACTATTTAAACCATTCTTATGCATCAATTTAACAAAATTCTTAATTTAAACCAAACAATATAAAAATCAATTACGCATATAACATATATATATATATATATATATATATATATATTCCAATTCACGTTTTATCAATAAAAGTTTGAATTCAATTCATATCGATTATAAATTAAAATAAATCAATTTACCCAATCCACATTCATTTCTTATCAAAGTTCATAATTTAAAACAATTCAATTTCATATCAATTATAAATTTCAATTTAAACATCAATTTATGCAATTCAAATTCATTTCTCAATATTTAGTCATTCAAATTCACATTCAGTTGATTAAAAATCAAATTCATTCCTTAATTTGGAAATTCAATTTCAAAAACAAATTTCACATTTCAAGTTCATCTCTTATAGTTTAAATCAATTTGAATTCAAATTTATTCCACATTTTACCCAATTCAAATTCATCTCTACTAAAATTTCGTATCAATTCAAATTCATAACTTAATATGAGTTCATTCGTTATTCAGTTATCGTTATAAAAATTTACATCTTTAAACTTCAAGAATTGCGAAATCTAACTTATCCATCTTGAGTTTATAATTAAAGTTATAAAATGTATATAAGAAAATTTATTTTGAAAATAGATATGTATATATATATAAGTTTATAAAATTCTAAAATTAATCAAAAATAGATTATAAACACATATAAGTTTAAAATAATATAAAAATAGATTTAAAGAAATATTTATTATAAATAAACAAAATTAAAATACTTATATGAGTAAATTATATGGTTTAAAATAGATAAATTTATAAGTAAAATCTTAAGCAAACATTTAAATCTATATTACTCATAAAATCATTTTAAAACATATATTTAAAATTTATAAAATTTAAGTTTAAAATCTTTAAAATATAAAATATAAAATCTTAAATTAATATAAAATTAAATTTCTCAAATCAGTAAACTTCGAAAACATGACCAATGGTGTTCGTATATAGTTTTCAACCCTATGGTCAAGTAGGGTGGATATTTATCATTTCAATCCGCGATTTATAAAATTTTACGGGTCTATCATTTCAACCCACGATCCCAAATTCATTAAAAATTGTTCAGGTCTATCATTTCAACCCATAATGATTTTTCCCTATTCTAATGTTTGTTCGGGTATGTATCATTTCAACCGTAGTTATTTTTTTTCTAAACTAGGGGTATTTACAACATAAAAAATCATCACATATCATCAATCGCATCATAGTCATATATAATCAGTGTACATACATGTCACATGAATATCGTGTCACACATGAAAGTTTATATTTTGAACAAACAATTTCTACTGGCAATCCTATACATTTCATAACAATTCATTTAATTGATCTAACATCTATGAAATGACGTGAGTCAGGTATGAGATAAACTCACCTTTCGTGGCACAAAAAGCGATGATATTGTGAATGGATATGTGGTAAACGATGAAATCTGAGCAATGAATCAAATCGCGGCAACCGATCTATATAACATAAGCAGACTCTTTTTTTCTTTCAAACAGCAAAGGCTATCCCAAAATAACTCGGCCACACCATCAAAACTCGACTGCATAACGGTTGCTGCGCTACCTCGATTGCATGAATGACGTTTTTGGCACAATTTTTTTTTCTTCTTCTTTGAGATCTGAAATAGGATCGTTGTCGGGTTGTACATAAGGAAGACAAGGGACATGGCTTTGCAACGTGGATGGCAAGACGGCGAGCGCCACTAACACGAGACGGAGATCTGAGGGTGGAGGTGTGAAGAAGGCTAGGCTGATGCGCGTGTGGAGATGCAGCTGTTTACAGGCTTCGGGTTTTCTATATTCTATTTTTTTTCTTTTCTTTCGAATTGCAAAACTAGAAAGGTTAGTGGTTATGAAAGAAAGAATGGAGTCAAATAGTTGCAGCGAGGAGGACACTTACAATTTTTTTTCATAACCGAGAAGAAAGTAAAATTACGGATCTATTTTTGACTGGGTTTCTAGTTTTGAAAAATCATTTCATATCCAAAAATTAAACAGTTAATGGAGGCACATTCTAGTTTTTTTTTTCATGTGCATAGTGTTGGAACCATTTGTAACACCCCGAATTTTAGTTAAATACTAAAATTCACTAATTGCAGGATAAATAATCTCAGATGTGGGAATTGGGGGTAACGGGCTGCGTCATTGCGTTTGTCTCGGAAAAATACGCGAAATAGAGTCCGAGTTTTCGAAAATCGGAGTCCGTATGGCCCAGTTATGGCCCGATGAAGTTTGCAGAAAATTCAAAAACTAAAAACAGATTTAAAAATTTAAAATTTCAGATTGTGGAATGGAACAGGCGGGGTCAGGCGGGAAGATTCCCGCCCTACCCATGTCGACAGGGGTGTCGACTTGCCTGTCGACAGGGGCGCGCCGTCCAGTGAACCTGGGTGCACCAGGTTGGGTTCTAGGCTGGCTTGGAGGGCTGGGTTCTAGAGATTTCCTAAATCTAACGGACCTAATCTAATCTAGGGTTAATCTAAGGGCCTAAAACACTCTCCTAATCTATAAATACACCCTAAACCTACCCTAATCCATACTAAAAATAGAAATGATGGCCTCATGCCGCCAAATTAAATCCTAGAAGGAGCCTCCACCAATTTATGAAGGAAGTTGCAAGCTAATCCCTCTCTAATCAATCTCTAATCATTATCTTCTTCATATTTAGCAACTAATTCCACTTCATAAGTTTGCTAATCTTGGTTTTGGTGAGTTTCTATCACTTTAACATCAATTGTTAAAGTAAGTAGATTGGGTGTAATGAGACTTATGGTCTTAAATGCGGATTAGTGAGTTTGAATCATTTACAATGATATGCTACTCTATGTTTTTCTATGTTTATGCATAATTAATAAGTGAGTTTATGCATGTTTGATAAGTGGTTTATGCATGCTTAATAAGTTGGTTTATGCATGTTTAACAAGTGGGTTTATGCATATTTAATAAGTGGGTTTATGCATGCTTATGTAAGTATGTGAATGTTTATGCAAGTCATGTATATGCTTAAATGCAAGTTTAATGTGATATGCAAGTTATGCATGCTTATGCAAGTATATGGATGTTTATGCAAGTTATGTATATGCTTAAATGCAAGTTTAATGTGATATGCAAGTTATGCATGCTTATGTAAGTATGTGAATGCTTATGCAAGTTATGTGTATGCTTAAATGCATGTTTAACATGTTATGCAAGTTATGAGAATGCTTATATGCAAGTTCAACATGTTATGCAAAATATGTGTATGATAATATGCAAGTTGGGTTAAATGTAGTTGGGTTAATATATGTTCATATATGCATGTTGACATCCTCTTAACCCATGACAAAGTTATATGCTAAACCCATGATATTTGTGATGGATCTTCCCCTTTATTATGTTATGAAATGAGAACGATTTACGTGGGGAACGATGGGGTTGGTAAAATATGTTAATAAATGTATGATTGGGTATGATTAAGCATACCATAAAAATAAATTACCATAAGTGGGAATTTACCTATTGAGTTAGGTCTACCCCATGGGAATTTACCTATTGAGTTAGGTCTACCCATGTTATGGGAAACTTGATATTAATTAGGGATAATTAATATGGGGGTGATTAATTAGGTGTAATTAATCAACTAAGACACGAGGTTGGACTCATTTGTAGTGTAAAACTGCCCGGACCCGACCGGCTTAACCAGTTGCTACAAATGTCAGCCCAATGTGAGATGTCTTAGTCATAAATTAAATATGTGATTAAAGTAAAGACACGAGGTTAGACTCTGTTATGACGTAAGACTGCCCGGACTCTACCGGCTTAACCAGGCGGTCATAACAGCCAGTCTAATGTGGGAGGTCTTTATGGGAGATCACGGTCTTAATTAATTAAGAAACACTTAACCATATTAGCATGTAGTGGGACATGAGGGGTTAAGTGGGTGCCTTGGGTGGCATGTGGAAATTCAGTGGTTGTCTTGGGTGGCATGTGGAATCTAGTGGGTTGCCTTGGGTGGCAATAGAAAATACGATTAGAATACTTAACCAAGTGGAAACATGTAATTAAACATGATTAAAGGGTTAAGTGGGATACACTAGATATGTGACAAGCTTAGGTGGGTAGCTTGTGGGGGCCCATTTCAACCAATATCCCAAACGTATCTTTGTGGGCTCGACCCATGTCGAGTGACGGGACACGCATATTGGGCTTGATTATAAGAGGCCAAAACGGGTTAGCGGTGGCAACGCAAGTCCAACGGGTTTCATATGCGTGTGTGGGCCCGGGCTGGTAGATAAGCCGTTGTTGCATCGTGTAGATATAAAGCCGTGCACCGTTGATAGTATTGGGTTGCCACTTTAGGGGAGTGATACACCCCACTGTGGGACCAGCACGGGTATCTACGGTAGGGAGCCGATCGATGGGGAGTAGTGGGTACACCTAATAAAGATAGGGGCAGACGGCACCTATGTAGGGGTACACGAAACTACTGGGTAAAATTACTAAGTACACCTAGTAGAGATAGGGGCAGACGGCACCTATGTAGTGGCTAGGAGTACAGGAAACTACTGGGGAAATTTTCTAAGTACTTGGGAGGGATCAACCTTTAGGTAGGAATGACTGGTGTGGTGCAGTTAGTAATTATCCACGGGTGGGTAGATGCGTCCTTACGGTTATCTTAGTTTATCCTAAGTCTACCAAGCTGCTTAGTGTAGCCATTCATCCCCAGATATTACCGTAGGTCAAGTTTATATCTTCTCTGGTTACTTTAATGATTGCATTGTTAAAGTTATAGGACTCACTCAGACTTATGTCTGACCCCGTTGTTTTTATCTTTTTCCCAACCCTCAGGTCCTACGGTGGATCCTGGCAGTAGTGGAGCTTGATCGGATTTCTGTTCCAGTCTTTAGGAGCTTGGATAGATGTAAAGCTCCAGTTATCCAGTTATCTTTTCTTTTGTTCTGGCTATTGTATGACAGAGTGGGATTATGTACTTCTTTATTTTGATGGATATTGTACTTGACTTTTATCGTGGTTTTATGATGTAATCAGACATGTTTATTTCCGCTGTTATGAGATGATGTTTTAAAAATTTCAAGTACTATTTATATCTGTCTTGTTGTAATTTTTCTGTTCTATATTCACTAAAATACTCCACCGATGCTATGGCATTCCCTTAGTGAGTGACCATAGCGGGTGTGGGGTGTTACACCATTCCTCTCTACTGTAAATGCGCAACCTCCAGGATATTCTTTGTTAACGCCTAAAGCCATGTTGAAATGCTCACACACTTTTTGCATGTTTCTTATCGTACAAAAAGCTTTGTTTGTATTTGGTCATTACATTTTTATTTGAATTAACATTCCTGTTTCTATTTGCTCCTCAAATATGTCCTTTGAATCCAACTTACTAACGTGTCTAAATGAATTGATGCATGCAACCAAACGTGTTTAAGTTTCAAAAGAAAAGAGTATGGAACCAAACGCAAGCAATGATAACAAAAGAAAGACAACCTGCATGCAAATTATAAAATGAACCACACGTGCTAACTTTGAAATGGCATATGACATGCATACATGAATTGCATTCACTATGTTTTGAAAAGAAAAAGAATTATTTAGGTGGTGTAGTAAAATAAAAGGACGGCTTCTGCAGACCCAAAATGCGTTGAAAAATATGCTGGATCCGAAAAGGGACACGTCGAACTCAAATTGCTTTGTTTCAAAAATGAACTGTGCAAGCCATTTCGAAATTTTGTCGCAAACCGAGCACCGAAACTGACAAATAAATTTACTGCAGAAATCAGCGCTATGAGACGGACACAACGGTATATAATTTGCAGTGCCAGGATGCTCCATTCAAAAATGCATTACAGACCCCTTTAATGTAAACATGTGGTTGTAAAACGGATGTCAAAACGTTCGATTTTCGTGAAACGAATTTCGCCATTGGAATACTAACAACGAATAGAATAATTTCATGTTTGTCTGAACTGGTTTTGAAAAGATTTTAAAATTGATAAAGTTTGAACTGTTATGCGCAGCTTTGCACTGAAATGTGATTTAACTATGAAACCGTTTGCTCATGTATATATTTTTTATACAATGGAATACTAGCTTTAAGCATTTGTCATGTATAAATTTTTATATTTTTTAGATAAAGATAAATATTTTATCTTTTTTAGAAAAGGAAGAACAACTTGCTATAATGATCTAAATCATATTGGCATACTTGAATATTTTTTTTTGTATACTGTGTACTATTGTACAATTAAAATTGCGAGCAATGAAGAAGTAGTAGCTATTGTTTTTAACAAAAAAAGATAATTAAAAAGGAAGAACACCCAACTATGTAACTTCCCACTGTTCATTCCAGCTCCTTTATACACAAATTTGCACAATTCATTTATGGTTTTAACTCTACAACAAAGAACAATTAACAAAAAAACCTAAGGTCACCAGAACAAAAAAGCAAATAAACATGACTCTGCAAATTCATAGCCATTCTATTTACAAGAACAACAATAAACAATACGACTATCATGGTAGATCAGTCTCCATATCGCTGCACCCACTAAATAATGCTTGTTGATCCTCGAATTCCTACAAAGAAAATTTGAATATGCATCAGCAAGGATGAAATTAGAAAGAAAGAAAAATAATTGATAAAATGATAACATATTTTTGACTTAGTTAGCCTACCATGAATTTGGAGTTATATTCTCTAGTGTTGTAATTTATTATGTAACTAAATTTTGTCATATCTTTTGATATTCATAAACAACTAAAAGCATTTCGTTATAGTTTATTATATAATTAAGTTGTTTTATACAAAAACATAAATGCTTTTATCTTTTTTATGCAGGCTTTAAATCAAGTTCATATGGTATGTAATAGTTGTAATTAATGAGTAAAAGATCAAACTTGTTTAACATGTATCCTTTTTTTTCAAACATAACTAGAGCTAGACATGTAATTATCTTTTTTAAATCTAAAGTTCTGTTTTGAAAAGATAGATGTAACTATCTTTTTTAAATCTGAAATAAATTAAGATATTCTACTAAACATTTAAAAATTGTTAACTACAAAAATGCAATTTTGTAATCAAAATTTCGGTTTTATCATTAACATTGCATATTTGCAACTAACAATTAACACATGGCATATATATTCATTTATTTATTTTTAAATCTGAAATTCAATTTTGAAAAGATAGATGCATCTATCTTTTTTAAATCTGAAATAAAATAAGATATTTTACTAAACATTTAAACATTTTAATTACAAAAATGCAATTTTGTAATCAAAAGTTCGGTTTTAGTATTAACATTCCATATTTGCAACTAACAATTAACACATGACATATATATTCATTTGTCTTTTTTAAATCTGAAGTTCATTTTTGAAAAGATAGATGCAACTATCTTTTTTAAATCAGAAATAAATTAAGATATTCTACTACATCTAAAAATTGTTTTAAATAAGAAATAAATTAAGATATTCTACTACATCTAAAAATTGTTAATTACAAAAATGCAATTTTGTAATCAAAAGATCGGTTTTATCATTAACATTGCATATATATATATATATATATATTCATTTATCTTTTTTAAATCTGAAGTTCAGTTTTGAAAAGATAGATGCATCTATCTTTTTTAAATTTGAAATAAAATAAGATATTCTATGTAAAAAATAAACATGTTAATATTTATCATTTAGTAAAAGCTAAAATAAGATATTATATGTAACTTATCTTTTATTCTACTAAATCTGAAATAAATGATATATTCTATGTAACTCATCTTTAATCTTTGAGTAAAAGATAAATGCAATTATCTTTTTTAAATATGAAATTAAATAAATTATTCTATGTAAAAATAAACATGTTAGTATTTATAATTTAGTTAAAGATAAAATAAGATAGTCTATGTAACTTCTCTTTTATCTTTTAGTAAAAGATAAATGCAATTATCAAATTTAAATCTAAAATAAAATAAAATATTCTATGTAAAAAATAAACATGTTAATATTTATCATTTAGTAAAAAGATATAATAAGATATTCTATGTAACTTATCTTGTATTATACTGAATATGAAAAAAAAAAGATATTCTATGTAACTTATATTTTATCTTTTAGTAAAAGATAGATGCAATTAACTTTTTTAAATATGAAATAAAATAAGTTATTCTATGTAAAAATTAAACATCTTAATATTTATCATTTAGTTAAAGATAAAATAAGATAGTCTATGTAACTTATCTTTTATCTTTCAGTAAAAGATAGATGCAATTATCTATTTTAAATCTGAAATAAAACAAGGTATTCTATGTAAAAAATAAACATGTTAATATTTATCATTTAGCAAAATATAAAATAAGATATTCTATGTAACTTATTTCGTATTCTACTAAATATGAAATAAAAAAAAGATATTCTATGTAACTTATCTTTTATCTTTTAGTAATAAAAGATAGATACAATTATCTTTTTTAAAATATGAAATAAAATATGATATTCTATATAAATAATAAACATGTTAATATTTATCATTTAGTAAAAGATAAAATAAGATATTCTATGCAACTTATCTTTTGATGCTTTTATCATAATAAATCCAAATCATAAAAAAAACAAAAAATATATTTAAAATGTATTAGTAATTATCAAATATTACTAATGTTTAATACGTAATTAAATCATTCAAATCAAAAGATAAACACCTTTATCTTTTTAAGCTGTCAAATAAATTAACATCTACCACTGAATATATATGTATGGACAGTTTCATCATCACTATAAATTGACTCATATTATGTACTATTAACCCACCGAGTATATACATATGATTAACAAAACAAAAAATATGTTTTATATGTATCAGTAATTTTCAAATATTATTAAATTTTAATATGTAATTAAACAATTCAAATCAAAAGATAAACATATTTATCCTTTTTGAGTTGTGAAACAAAATAAAATCTACCACTGAACATATATGTATAAACTATTTTGTATAACAAATAAAATCAATCAGTGAATGACTATTTACTTCAGCTAACAAAAATAATCGATATATAGCAAACAAAAAAATCAAGGAACAATAAACAACAAAGATAAACAAGTACTTACTTGTTCAACAACGAACACAAATCGCGTCTTGCAAATTGTGAATAGAAATTACGTCCTAGTTTCGTCACCTGAATAAAGGTGAGGAGATTAACATCAGCAATCGATATATAACAAAAAGCAGAAATAAATAATTACTTACTTATTCAGCTAAGAAAAGTGATGCGGTTGGATTTCTTTAGCAAATCGACAAACCAGCTGAGGCGATTTGGTTTCGAAAGTAGATTAGCAGCAGATTTGATTTCGAAAGTATAAAGATGAAGAAGAAAGCGGATTTGAAATCGATTTAGGGTTTTTTTAGTGTCTAGAATGCATACGAAATGAGACGATAAAATTTTATCCTTAAAAATAATTATTTTAAACCCGTGTCCTTAAAATTAATTGGTTGAGGGGAGTAAGCCCTTACTGTAAAACGCCCCTTTATGATACGTAGTAAGGCATAATATGGATGCAAAACGTAGCATACATTTCCAAAATCGAAACATTGAAATTGGTAGTTTCCAAAATCAAATGGAAAATACCTGTGCATATAGCAGATTAGGTACGGGTGAACGACTCGTCTGGATCGGGAAATTGCTAGTTTCCAAAGCCTCTACACAAACACACCGCAGTGCTACACATGTATCTGTATCACAAAACCTAAAGCATACAACTATATGTTAATGTAAATGAACGCAAAGTACAAATCAATTTTGATGGTAAAGTCCTCATTCCTTAACTAGCTCAACTTCTATAATAAACCAATGTCTTTTTCATGCTAATAACCCGATTCTCATGGCCCAAAAAGGTACCACTCAGTTGGATGAAAACTAAATCCTAGTGGTAAACCCACCGGCGCCATCTCCTTTTTTTGGTTTATTGCTGGGTATAATTTTCGAATAAACCTCAGCATAATCCCAAATCCCCAATCAATGGTCAAAGCGCAACTAATTACTCATAATCTAATCTTTAAACGACTAATCACTCATAAGCGAATGGGTTTTCCTAAGTTTGGGATGTCCAAGCAACTAATTACTCATAAGCGAATGAGTTTTCCAAAATGTAACAAATGAACTAATTACTAATTACTCATAATCCAATCTATAATAAGCGCAACTAATTCACTGTGCTATACAAACTGAACCTAAGGGAAAAAACTGGCGATGTCAACGCCCTGAGAAATCAAAGCTAGAAAACGTTTCAAAGCTTTAACCCTTTCGGAATAAAAAGCTGTCGAGGAGAGGAGTGATACTGATGTGAATTTAGGTTTAGATTTTTGTCAATAGTAAAAAGGGGGAAAGAACGATTTATGACCAGATTATTTTTACATCATTTTGTAAAGGGGGGAGATCGCGCCAAAATTTCATCAAAAGTATGTAATGAGGTGGTTGTCATTGATTGGAAGATGGCTAATGTTTTGAATCATCAGAACGTTAGATTGGTTTGAATCTTTAGATTAATGATGCATCTACGGTTGGGTTTTTTTTTATGCTGATAACGCAGATTGCTGAGCTGGATTGTATATATGTAAAACTACGCTTTTAACTGGTGTTGCACGTCAAAACACTAGAAATCCCACCGCAATAGTGTGTTCACGTCTAATGCAACAACATATTGATATTGTTGCAGAAGATCATAGAAATCATAGTTTTTGTCATACTTTTCATGCAATGCACACAAATTAGTGTCGAATATGCCCACTTTTATAGTAGTGTAAATTCAAATGTTTGAATTAAGTATTGAAATATTATATGAATTGTATCGACTTAAGTCGATATTCATTGTTAATCAGGAAATGAATTGAACACTCAAATCCACAATAAATAAATAAAATATCGAATTTGAATATAATAATTTGTTTCCTTAAGTATCACTCGACCCTAAAAGACATTAACGTTACTCGTTATTCCACTTCGATTCAATTATTATGAGTCAGAGATTATTAAAGATAATCGAAGATGGTGTTTTGCAAGGAATGTTCTATTAATCCTAGGCAGAAATTGCAGAAGATGGATTTACAGAATAGTACCTTCGGTTTGTTCAATCCTAGGACAACTTGTATGGATGAATGTCTGACAGAGTATATCTAACCCGATCATGTACGTTGATCTCTCCAAAGGTATTTATGTAGGTGGCAGAGGAATTCATTTCTCTTAGCTTTATACTCGTAATATATTTTTAGTGCAATTAATTAGTGATTGGCCGATTTTAACGATGTCGCATTCAAAGTAAATAAATAACTGATATGGCTAAAGGTAAGCATAGCCTCAAGCTTTACAACCGGGAAATAACAAAAACCGAGCAGGTAGCATGGCTTAGTGGTTCGCTCCCAATAAGGGTGTATTTTCACCATCTAGAGAATATTCATTTTTTTCTACTTCTTTCTTTTTTGTATCTCCGTGGACTACGGTGGTTGTAGCCGCACAATGACAATATATTTGATACACTCAAGAGAAATGAGTGGTCGGTCATGTGTGGCAGGGTTGCAAGATGTTCTTGTTGAACCCAGTGTATTACTCTCTAGATATACACTATTTGAAGGTGGTTCCATACCTTGTCATAGTTGGAAATCTATTATCCATAAGCGCCAAGCGGAACTGTTTATACACTATGTAGTAGAATGTGAGATGCAAGCATTCTGCTACATTTTAAAATTATTTGTCAAAACCCTTAACATTATCATAATATATGATTTTAATATACAAAACGTTTTGGTTCTCATAAGGTAAAAACCCGTTCCGTACTTAGGATGTGGTCTTATGAGATACGATTTATTTATTAACTTGTTTAAAAATTGTTTACTCATACCAGTCCCCTGACCGACCCATAGTTTATTTTTCTATGTTTTCCCCAAACTCTTGGGTACTCATAACACTTGTTATAAGTAGACCATTGAACCAGGTGATGTATATAAATTTTTGGATTAACTGGATGGTAAGGTTCTGCAAGTTGGTCTATATATATCTATGAAGTCTGCAAGTTAGTCTATCAATAATATCTGTGCATAATCATAAAGTTTGTAAGTTCTAATGGGCATGTATCCATGTATTTAATGTATCATACTCTAATGTATTATGACTTTGATGTATAATATTATGTGATATTCAGTTCAAGTTCCGCTGTGAGATTCTGATGTTTTCTTTAGTTTTATCTTTTATCTATTCTTATTCTTAAATAATGACACGACTTACGAGATGTTCGAATGTCGGGTCGTTACAAAATAGGTGCGCGGCTCCAAAATCAAATAGAGTACACAAATGATTCCCTAGAATAGAGATTATACCTTCCAGTTGGGTTGTACCTGATCCCTATGGACTTATTACGAAATGGTGAAATTTTTAGTGCATAGTTCTGGACTCCTTGTACTATCCTTGGCATCGGGAAATTCTTTGCTAGCTGTCCACCTTTATGGCAGCTGAAGCATTTCCCTTTAAACTTTGCTATTGCCAAGTTTCCTCTACAGTCCTTCGCTTCGTGCCCTTTCCTATGGCACCTAAAACAAGTCTTGGCTTCCTTCTTAAATTTACCGCTTTTCTTCTTCTTAAGCTAGTAATTCTTATTCTTCCCATCACTTGAAGTACTTTCTCCTTTATTAGTTGTCTTAACTAAATTTAACGTTTCCAGCCGAATATAAGGTGGCTGCCTCAAATGTAGCTCCATAAGTAACTTGTGCCAGAAGAGTCTCGTTTAATGGTGAATTCAATCCTTCATGAACCTAAGGGCTTTATCCGTTGGGGTGTCCACCAATCCCCTGCTAAACTTAGACAACTCAATAAATTTTGCCATATACTCCTTCAACTCCATCTCTCCTTGCTTTAAATGGATAAACTTTTCTAGATATAGGGTCTTCTCTGCGTTAGTCAGGAATTTGTTCTCGGAGCGAGTCGTAAACTCTGTCTATGTAAACACTTTTCCTACGTTCTCTTGAGATACTAGTTTCCACCACTCTAAAGCCTCCCCTTTCAAGTGCCAGGATACTACCCTATGCTTTAGTTCATCTTCCCATTGGGTAATCTCAAAAATCCTCTCACACTCCAAGATCAAGCTTTCGTATCCACAAAGTTCTCTGTCCCCGAAAAGGCCTTGCCTCCTAAATTTATAAAATCTTTATAAAGGCAAGGGAAATTGAGTGCCCCTTCAATGGGCCGAGAGGCTGGTTCCACTGAGGCAGGATTAGAAACCGGGACTTGTTCCACAGTCTGAAGATACTACTGGAACCATTCCTGAAAGTAACAAGGTCTTGCCTGGTTTCCCTATTCAGGCTAATTGTCGACTATATATACTAACTGAAAAAGGAAAAACCTTCAGTGAACATCCTACGATAGTATCAAGGCCCAAAAAGAAAGATAAGATTGTCTAGTATGATTGCGTATGTTTTAGGGTACAGTTCTTATATATATAAATATACTGTTTTGAAAAGCTTTTCGAATAACAAATACAATGCGTCTCTGATAAGTATATTTCCCCATAATCGGATAACCTATCTTCGATACCAAACGTAACAATCCACCCGGGATGAGCCTAAATTCCGATCTAGAAAAGGCTCATCATAACTTAGAGGCACTCAAAATGGATCTTTGGTTCTTATAAGGAATAACTTAAACAAATATACAGAGCAATCTAAAACGGAAATCAGAGCTTACACAACAGATGGGACAAAATATAATAACATAAATATAAGATGTACCAATTATTTAAAAACCACAATTAAGAATTACAACATGTTTCAAACCACAAGGTACTTCATCATTCATCCCAATTACATAGCAATAATAGTAAATAAGCAATAGCCATAATAACTATATCTTCTAGAGGCTTCTCCTACAAGAGATCATCCTCCATCGTTAATCACATGTCTCACCTATGGTCCTGTTAATGTTAAGAGGAGGGAGGTTGGAGCATAAAGTTCTGGTGAATAGAATACAAATAAATTAAGTTGGTTATTCCCTATAATTGGAAGTTGTAAACTTTTCAGGTTATGTCTTCATAACAAACACACAGGGAAAACATATAAGGCGGACGTCCTAACAGTCACTTAATACCCAAAACTAAACTAAGTGTGGACATCTTCCTACGGTCACTTAATACCATTTTTTTTTTAGGGTGGAAACCTCTTTAGTCACTTAATATCCAATGGCGGACTCCATGTGACTTAAGACCCCGTTCTAACGTTAATACATTATAAGTGATAACTCTCTTGCAGGGAGTGAAATAGTAATGGCTACTTAATACCAGGTTATAGGTCAGGAACACGGCTTCTCATAGGAAGAACCCCCTGGCGAATCCTCTTGTTACTATCTAGATGTCCCTACGGGTGAACTCCTATCCATTTAATACTTCCCTTGGATAGTGGTTCCTTAAACCATGTATACATAATCCGTCCCTAGGTCAGCCCTCACCAAACTCTTAGATAAGAAGCAGACATTACTTGGAGAACTAATCCACACACATTATTATCTGTTAGGACCATTTAATACCTTATAGAAGAAAGGCGGACCCAAAAACCATTTACTTCTCAGGGGCGGGCCGAATGACTTAGGTCTTGAACTAAGGAGTGAACCTTAGGAACGAACCCAGTCCTAATCACTTAATACCGAATAAGAGATATGTTAACCACTTAATACCTTTTTCCCATGCAGGCCTACTTCGTACATACCATATATTTATACACACATACACACACACACACACACACACACATATATATATATATATATTACTTAAGGCCTACCACTTGTAGATGCTAGATTTGTCGAGCGGTTCCAAGCAAACTTACACTACAAGTTGGGCCTAACGTCTCATCATAGCATACTATTTATAATGACCCATGGAACCTAGACCTTTCACATTAACTGGGTTTACTTGCAGATGTTGAATATGCCGATCGGTTTCGGGTAGACTTCTACTACAACTTACGGTTAACCTCATGTCTATGTGTCATTAATATAAATTAAGCCATTAAATCACACACATACAAGCATTCAAATCATATGGGGACATTTAAACTTTGTTCCTAATTTAATTGTATTTATAACGCACTAAATATGCATTTATATGTTTATTACGTTATAAATATGTATGTAAGTATAAACATAAAATTAGTGAATGAGATTAGCATCCTTACCACATATATGTCAATCTTATCAAATTCTTAAGGTGTACAAGCCATTTTCCCATATTTAATTCAATCCATAACATAAGTGTGTGTATGACAATAATATGAAAAAAAAACCATAATAACATATAAACTTGCAGTTTAGGTTTTTGCTTGATTATTATAACAATAAAAGATGAACATAGCATGAACTACACACATTTATAACTCCTATTTTGAATAAATTCCCTTTTCTTATGTTTGTTTATATGCAGAACATTAATATTTAGATATGTAGTAAATAATATGTTTAAATTCTCTATTTTGTAAAATAGAGATTTAAACCTATTAAATTTACAAACTATCCAAATCTTAATCTTTTACCCAAAAATTAAACATGTGAATTTACATGAAAATAGAATAAAAAGGAATCCATTCAACATAGAAAATCCAAATGATATAGAAAATCGTACAAAAAAATTATGTCTATATTTTATTATTACAACAACCTAAAACCCAAATATAACTTGACTGAACATTCCTATGAACAATAAAATAAACGGAGGATTTGGGGGGTTTAATCATGTTTGCTTTTTGTATATCCCAAATCCCCCAAGGCACAACAATCCAAATCTTTAACTATCAATCTAAAGAAAATAGTAACTTAGTAGATTCATCTCGCAAAGTTACAAGAAGAAGCAACAAGAGAATTGAATGGATAAATTATGGATTTTTCCTTCGAGAACAAACAAGCTCCAACCTTTTAAATATAGGAATCACATATATTAGAATTCTTATATGTATAATTCTAAATCTCGGAATAATTATAAACCTAAATCTAAATAGAATAGAATAGAAGAAATGAAAATATATTAAGAAGAAAGAAGAAGAACCTATTCTCTTTCCTAAAGATTTAGCAATGGAAGAAAGGCATGGCGGAGGCATCGAATATAATGGAGATAGGGTTTAAAATGAGGGTTTGAGGGACAATTTATAGTTGCTAACGTGTGTTCGAACCGTTAGATTAATTTGATTAAATCTAGATAGTCCAATTGGTATATATTATATATAAGTCCCTACACAAAACAACCCTTACTGGGCTACCCAGTAGAAGGGCGATCGACACCCCTCCTAGAGGGGCACTCGACCCCCCTTCTGAGGCGAGGCCAGGAGGAAATTACTCCAAAACATTACTTTTTGTTGTTCCTTAATTAGTTTCTTTTATTTCATTCCTTTGCTAGTTCATTCTTATCCCCTACCATGTGTGAATATATACATATAAGTTTGAAATGAAAGCGAATAATCTTTTCATGCATATCATTTTTAATATATTCCCAGCTTATATATATATATGTTTGAAATTCAAACCTTTGTGTATTAATATATATACGTACAACTTAATTAATTAATAAGTTTTGCACACATACTTTGTTTTCAGCAAATAAAATATGAAAACAAATCAGAATCTCATCACGAACGCAACTACAATACTTCCATGTTCCAATTATTAATTGTCCAAAAATCCATTTTAGCCTATTAATATATTATTAATTATTACCATTTATTTTTAAATTAAATTAACCAATGTCTAAAGTTTATTTTATGAGGTGTTTCACATATTAAGATTACTATTTATCTTCGTATTATATATATATATATATATATATATATTTCCTTCGAAAATGAGATTTTGATTTTTATTAGAAATACTAGATTTATTTTCTGAAAAGAAAATTGTAATACATTTATCACACATCTGACTTATGCTAAGCAAATTATGTTTTAAATTCTTAACTAATAAAACTTTAGTAATAAGAGGTAAATCAGAAGTACCGTAATTGCTAACATTGCCTTCGTCGATGATCTATCCTTTGGAATTATCTCCAATAGTGACAGTCCCTCCTTTTAAGCTGATTATATTTGTAGCATTTATTTGTCTTCTGTCGTATGTTTTGAGCAACCACTATCGAGTATCCATTTTCCTCTTTTCTTGAGTGAGACCTGTAAAAAATAAATAATGACATTGGTACCCACTTTTTAATAGGTCCTAAGAGTTAAGTCTTAGGAAACCAAACCCAAGAGGATTCAGTGTCCCTTTTTTAGATATAATCGTTATTTTTATGAACAATATCTAAAAATGATTTTATATACTTATTCCTAATTGAAAAATCATTTGTTTTAGGAACCCGTATGTTAATAGTTTTAGAAAGTAATTTTCTTTTAGAAGGTTTTGATGAACTACTAGATTTAGCCTTATTTAATTTTCTCGGACTTAATATCTACCTTCTTTTTATATTTTAGTCCTCTTTTTGCTAGATATAGGTTGAGAATTTTCTATAATTTTAGATTAATTATCCATTCCTTTATTAAAGTTTGAGATATTTTTAGTAATATCTTTTAACTTCACTTTAAGACTAGAATTATCCAACTCTATTTTTTGATCTTGGTTTTCAACACTTGATTTTCAGAAATAAGTGCATTATTCTTTTTTTTTTTAGTTTCAATTTCTTGACTCAATAAAGTAAGTTGAGAATTAGTATTAGAAAGAGATTCTTGAAGTTTTATAATTTCTTCTTCTAATATTTCTTTCTCGTCTTTAAGCATGTCTCTTTCGAATTCTGTCTTTTTTTATCCTCATTAGCTTGTTTATGTTTTTCTTTTGAAATTTTTCCTAGATTCTAATAATTCTGAATTTATTTCTACTATATCAACAAAAGTAAAATCATTAACCTCATTATCTTTGGCCATGAAGCATATGTTAGCTTGCTCGTTGTTACTATCACTTCCGCTTTTTGAAGATGGAATCTGAGTCATCTCAGTTTAATGAAAATGCCTTCCTCTTGGATTTGTCCTACCTATGTTTATTTTGTTATTGTTTCTTTTAGTCTGGACAATCCTTCATAAATGCCCTTTCTTATGACATTAGAAACATTCAATTGCTGCTGATGATGGTTTGCTGTTATTGAACTTGTTTATCCTATTGTTTCTGTTTTCCTTCTTATATTTCATATTTTTTTAACATTTTTTGGTGCTAAAGGATAGATCTTCTTCATCTGAATCAGATTCTTCTATTTCTACATGGAAAACTAGATTCTTCTTGTCCCGTGCATGAACTCTTTTTGCTTGCAAATTTACATCAAACGACGTTAGATTTCCTATTAACGCTTCCAGTTTCATGGTCAAGAGATTGTTAGCTTCTTCGACTGGTAACACCTTTCTTTCCCAATCTTTTATTAAAGAGTTTAGGATTTTTAATACTACATCAAAATCAGAATATTTTTTCTCCTCGACCTAATAGTGAGTGATAAGTATCTTGAAATTTAGAGTACATATCGTTTATAGATTCATCTTGATTTATTCTAAAATTCTAAAACTGACTCTTAAGCATGGATATTTTTCTTTGCTTAACCTTGTTAGTTCCTTCGTGAGTCACTTTGAGTGTTCTCCATATTTCATATGTAGTGTTGCACATGTTAATATAGTTAAACTCGGTTCTATCCAAGGCACAATGCAACATATTCATAAATTTAGCAATTGCAATGACATCTTGTTTTTCTAAACTTGACTGTTCAAAATAATTAGTAGTAAGGGGTGTATGTGGAAGTTTTGATAGATAATATATTATTTGTGATATATGCAAGTAAATATTTAACAAGATAAATGTGTAGAGATGATATCATAGATAATCAATATAAAAGTTGTAGATAAAGTAAAGAACGCCGGTAATTTTTATACTTGTTGATATCAAAAAGTGGGACTCTTGATGATCAACCACTAAGGTTTGTAATTCACACACAAATCATGGAATATTCTAACAATCTCAGTCATAGAATGCAAGAAAATAAACAAACACAGGGAAAACAAAACAATTTTATAGCGATTCGGCTAAATCTAAGCCTACTTCAACCTATAATCTCTGTTTATACTATCGATTATAAGTTATAGTTGTTTGATTTGTAAGAAAGTAGAGAAGGAAGATGCATTATACATAAAATCCTTATGTTTTTCGAGATACACTTGGCCTTCATTGTTACAGTACCCTTTCGTGGAAAGTAGGAAACAAAAAGTCCTTTCTTCCGCCCTTGAACTGAGTATTTATAGGTGAGTTCCAGGTCGGCTCAACCTGCCACAAGGCGGCCATCTCGGGTTGGGTCGGCCACGTGTCAAGCGATGTCGATTATCAGGGCTAGGCAGCAAGGCCTAATCCTCACATGAGGTGCGGTCCTCCTCGTATTGCGTAGCGCACGTGTTGTTCGATCCAGAAATTAAAAAGGTAGAGTAGGCCAAATATGACTGGGAAAAGTGCCTTGAAGACCAGGTTTGCAGCTTTTGTACATCTCCAAGCTTCGAGCCGGCATGAGTCGGCTCGGTATAACCGACCCGGGAAGCTTCGAACCGAAACATTGGTGGAGGAACCGAAGAACCATGCTGACCTAGGTATTTCGCGAAAGTAGACTTTAGTCTTAAGGTTTTTGAAGTGCACATTTAGGCCTAACCGACCTGAGTCAACCCGAGACGTGAATCGAACCTAAGATAATATGATATCATATCCAAGTAAATTAACCTAACAAAAGATTAAGCCCACATCCTAAAAACCTCTTCTGATGGAAAATTTGAGCTGTGATGGCCTTGGTAAAAAGGCGCATCAACAATTATCCCCCCATAACATATCTTTCTTGATGAAGGAAGGTATATTCTGGATAATCCGCTATCCAAAGAAATTCAAGAGAACCCAATACAAGAAGTCCAAAGTGCCACGATCGTGGCTAATAGACAACCAGAAATCCATGGTTGTACTGGACCATATTATAATAAAATCATAAGACCAGAATTCCAAGAAACCCAACGATCATTTTGGACCACGTTACAGAAGAAACCGAAGGAAACCATGGACTTGTCGGGATTATCCATGTGGCGGTATAACCCATATCTACAATGAAAACAAGTAAGCAATTGTGTCAAATCTTGACAGTTACTGTTCAACCTTTTCAAACATAAACCATGCTTTGATATCCTAGCGAGTATATTCCATACTCAACGTATGACTGAATTGCCTTGTTAAGACCTAACAAGATAACTCAATCCTTCGGGCATAAACCATACCTAGAAATCCACATAAGTGTATAAGCCATACTCTAGTTATGATTGAGCTCTCCTGTCATATCCTAAAAAGTTAACCCATACTCGCGGCTATAAACCATATCGTGAGCTTTAGAGCGAATACAAACCATACTTAGATTTGAGATTGAGTAATCCTGCCACATCCTAACAAGATACTTGTGCACAATCAAACATAATCCATGTTTGAATTTTTTTTATTGAATCTACAATTATGCAAAACAAAGACTGATTGGTTCATCATTGAGTTAAGAGCACGTTCAGGGACTAAATCCTAATCCCATACGTGTGCGCTTCAACTTATCCACTTATTCATTGGATGGTTTTATTGTCGAGAACAAAGTATGTCCGAGGATTAAATCCTAATCCCCCTACACATTTGAATCGACGTAGTCATTCAGAAATCAAATACATATCTTATTCTCAAGAAAATGAAAATTTGTGTTGATCTAACCCAGATCAGCTAATAATGATCCCAAGGTTGCTCGATTATGGATCACCCCGATTCCGAGGAGCATGGAGAGGTGGCAGTGTCGGTGTAGGCGCTGCTGATTGCTAGACATATTCGGGCAACTCTCAACGTTTGATCCACTCTTCAATAAGGTCACGCAAGCGCCTGCAGTCATTAGTGGCATGGCCTGCCATATCATGAAACATGCAATGCAACCCATAATCCTGCTCCTTCTAAGTTGGCTCCCTTTTGGGAGGCCTAGGGAAAGGAAGAGCTCCTCGCATGTCGAGGTATATATATCCAATAATGAAGAATTGAGCTCGGTATATTTATCACACTTGAGTTCTCTCCAGAACTGCACATTTCTATCATTCTTTTACGGACCCTTTCCCTTACCTTTGTTCTTTCTAGATTTGGATGATCACCCATGCTCTGCCAAGTAAGCATCGAGGTCATCCACCTTGATATTAGCATCCTCTTGTCGTCGGAAATGATCGTCCCCAAAGAAAAATTCACCAAGGTCTCCATGTAGATCTCATTGTAAGGAGATTTTCAAATCCGTCTTGTCCAAGATACCGGAGACGGCTACCATGAATAACATTGAAGGGTATGGTCATTCCACTTACGCCACTGCCACACTAAACCTTTCCAAATATGAGTGTAGGGTCTCGCCGGACCTTTGTTTGATGTAGGTAAGGGTCATGATGTTTTAGGCCGAGATATATGGACCTTGACCTCTACGAAGCGAGCAACTAACGTGTTCCAGTTGCCGATTGATTCGGACTCCAGCTGTCGGAACCACATAGCAGTGATGTCAGTTAGGAACAGGGGGAAGCACTTGGCCATGACATTATATGATGTCGATAGCACTTCTATGTGGCACATGTAGCTTGTAAGATGCACGGTAGGGTCGGTCTTACCGTTATATGGCTCCAAAGATGGGAGCTTGAAGTCGAGTGGGTTTCAAGAGTTTCTGATGTCCCATGTGAAAGGGCTACGGTTGGCGTTATCCACGTCTCCTTAAGATGTACCGTTTCTAGAGAATCATCGAACTAAATTAGCAAGTTGGCTCTCATCTCTAAGAAGTTGCCGCCGATTGTGCATTCCAGTGCTATGGACTTCAGCGCAAATCTCAGAAAATGGCAGAAGCATGTTTTATGCGTTATTGTGCGCCCCATATGTCCCCCTAGTCCTTGGGTCGCCATGAATGTCGACCCCTCCGCTCGGGTCGGTACGGTCGAGCCGACCCGGGATAGCGTTACCGGTTCCCATCCCTGAGCTACGTCCAACCAGGGCCATATTAGCTTGGTTTACATTAGTGCTTTCCTTCGTAGTACCAAAAGCTGATGTGGTATTACGCTGCCCGAGGAGTGGAGGATGATTGCCCCTAGTTGTGCTCGAGTCGGCATGAGTAATAGGCTGAGCTAGAGGTTACATAAATCCCGTCTGTGGTAAGATTTCAGGTCTAGCTGGAGTTCGGGTCGACTTGATCTATGGTGCTGCAGTTCCACCAGCAGTGATTTTTCCCGGGAGAGTTGTCGGGTTGCCCAGCCTTCCATCCAATCGGGCAAAGAAACTCTCCATTATTTCCTGTTAATTGCGAAGGAGTTCATCATGATGCTCCATTCTTGTTCTCAGTTCCTTGAGAATGTTGTCCATCTCTTCCTTCGTTAAGTATATAAAGGGATCTCCATGGAAGGAAGCCTCCTGACTTACCTCATTGCTCGTGGCCTATGGTTGGGAAGACACTTCATCCTTCTTATGCTTTACAATTCTTAGTCCAAAAATGAGCTATCTAAAGCCTTTCTAGCTAGAAATTGCTGAAGGTGTCTATGCCCCCTCCTGGCGTGCTAAAGTGTTGATGTTAGAAAGTGTTTTCACAATCTCAATCATAGAATGCAAGAAAATAAACTAACATAGGGATCAACAACAATTTTATAGTGGTTCGGCCGAATCCAAGCCTGCGTCCACTTATAATCTCTGTTTATACTGTCGGTTATAGGTTATAGTTGTTTGATTTGTAATAAAGTAGAGAAGGAAGATGATTATATATAAAATAATTGTGTTTTTGGAGATATTCTTGGCCTTCCTTGCTGCAATATCCTTACGTAGGAAGTAGGAAAACAAAAGTCCTTTCTTCAGCCTTTGAACTGAGTATTTATAGGTGAGGTCAAAGACGGCTCGACCTGCCACGTGGCGGCCATCTAGGGTCGGGTCGGCCACATGTCAGGCGAT
This sequence comes from Allium sativum, assembly GCA_030737875.1. Lineage (NCBI taxonomy): Eukaryota > Viridiplantae > Streptophyta > Magnoliopsida > Asparagales > Amaryllidaceae > Allium > Allium sativum. The sequence continues at coordinate 540,852,933 of CM060926.1, forward strand.
GCCGATAATCAGGGCTAGGTGGCCTAGTCTTCATATGAGACACAGTCCTCCTGGTATTGCATAACACACGTGTTGTTCGATCAAGAAATTAAGGAGGCAGAGTAGGACATAACTAACTGGGAAAAGTGCCTCGAAGACTGGGTTTGTAGCTTTTGAACGTCTCTAAGCTTCGAGCTAGCATGAATCGGCTCAGTATGACCGACCTGGGAAGCTTCGTACCGAAACAATGGTGGAGGAAACGAAGACCTATGCCGACCTGGGGTATTTTGAACTGAAAGTAGACTTTAGTCTTAAGGCCCAGAAGTGCACATTTATGCCGAACCAACCTGAGTCGACTCGAGATGTGGATCGAACCGAAGATAATATGATACTGTATTCAAGTAAATTGACATAATGAAAGAATAAGCCTACGTCCTAAACACCTCTTCTGACAGAAAATTCAAGTTGTGACGGCCTTGGTAAAAAGGCGCGTCAACAATACAGGCTTGGAGCACCGTCCTACGTCCAGTCCCAGACTCCTTCTGGAATTTAACTAATCAACACCCTCACTTAACCCGAAGGACATGTATTACAACACCTGAACAACAAAACAAGATTTATCCTCAGCAACCGAAGAGGACTTCTTGCATGAGCAACAGAACAGGACTTCAACAAATACACAAATGTTTCCTGACTGCATATGTGTTCTTGATAACACTGATAAGTCACTACTGAGTACACCCTTCCTACAATCTTCTCCTTTGTGTGTGTGTGTGTGTTTGTGTGTATATATATGTGTGTGTGTGTGTGTGTGTTTGAAAGCAAATGAAGAATAAAGAAGGAAAGTGATTTATAATCACAAAATGTTGAATATTGAGAGCACGAGCAAATATAAAATAGAATTATTTCAGAATCAGAGAATTATAAGTTCGAGAAAGTTGGGTGATTAAAGCAAGTGATTTAGAAGTGTTATAATAAATAAAAAAGGTTGCAATTATCCATGAAAAGGTTTAATCAAAAGATATAGTAATATGGCTCTTTAAAAAGTCGCAACCCTTCAGGTCAGCCGATTGAATTTAAAATTCAACTGGCTAAAAAATAGCTAGAATTTGAAATAAACATGCATATGCACAAGACATGCCATTCATTAGGCTAAAAGTTCATACTTAAAAAGTTTGAACACTTAACAATCAGTCAACTGAGTTTTTAATTCAGCCGGCTTATGCACATGAAATATGCATATGTGCTTCAGCCTTTTAAATATAAAAACATTATATATATATATATATATATATATGTACACTATAGGAGAGATTTTAACAATGAAAACCAACTAAATACAAACCCGAATACACTAAAAATATACCAATATATCTAATTATTGAATCTTCTTGTATTTAAGTTGTATTCTTCTCCTTTTTCCTGTAATAGACGTTAGTGAACTATATTGTTGATACATAGTTGTCATAGTCAAAATCATAGCTCGAGAATGGAGGTTCCAACACAAAACATCAATGTAAATGAATAATCCGTACATCATGCTCACTACGTAACTCTCAGAGTATCAATAACATCAACATACTGCGGAAATAATTAATATCTATAAAGTAGAAAATAATACGTCAGCATCCAACTCGTCATCGTACTGCACCATCGGCACTAATAACTACTGCCTCCTATCTCAGTTTGCTCACCAACAACATTGATGAGCAACCCAAGGTAATAAAAGAGAAACATAAAATCTTGATTCAGACAATAGTCTTCGTGAGCAATAAAATAACTAATAATAGTCATACAGGATATATGAGTATAGACAGTTCAATCTCCTGATTTGTCCAGAGGATTAGCATAAGAAGATCATCTATCACAAGCCATTCTAGAGAAGGAAAGGACACCCCCCAATCTCACGTCTCTTCAATGACCTATACTGATAGCCCACCCATAGAAAGTAGAGAAGAAAGCGCACAATCAATCATAACATCCATGGCAGTTAATATCCTAATTATCATCGACCAAAGACTTGAATACATCAATCATCGAATGACTGGCCATTATCGTCCGTCAAGGGCTAATGGAAAACCCCTGGTTCTATTCAGACTTTCCTATGTTTTCCTCAATCATCTAAGACAACTCGATCAGTCCTAGAGCTCGATCCAGGGTACACGATCCATCTTGATCATAATGGGAGTCCCTACGATATCGCTGCTTTGAGTTTGCTAAAACCTTTGATAACCAACGCTTCCTTGGAACTTTGAATCCTTCAATCCATTATCCCCGATGACTTCATCTTTAGTTCAAGCCACTTCTCAAACAATTCCATTCTCATCCATGATCACCATCTATCCCGAGTCAACCTATCATCATATTGTATCGTGCATCATCCCATGACCAACATCACATCAATTCTACCTCGACCACTCCATCTTGAGTTCACAATCGAAGTAACTATCCTACTTGAGCTGCATCACGATCATCTGAAGTCATTTTCCACCCAAACTTCACCAACCCTCCTCAAGTAGCCATACCATCACGCTCACCACAAATGAGCTTCTCACGATGCATCTTCATGGATCAGTACCGATCCATCAGGCATTGATCAGTACCGATCCATCAGGCATTGATCAGTACCGATCCATCAACTTAGCATATGTTGGACTTCGATCCATCCTTGATTCGAGAGCTTCCTACTGGTCCATCGTTGCAGTGAAATCTCCTATCATTCCATGACATCGAAGTGCATTTCACTCCATCGCATACTTCATATCGGTCCATCATTAGATCTTTGAATAACTTGTTACCGACCCTTCCAAACCACTTGAAAATTTGCATACAACCTTGAATCCAACTCCCAATTCCAAACACAAAGTTTCAAACCCATCCAACCTATCCTAATGGATTTGTATTGGTCCATCAGCTATAGGCCAGTACCAGTCCATCAAAAAGAAGATTTTGAGATGGAATTTTCCGAGTGTCATCCCGTTGTCCTCCAGAGCTCCCCCGCCAAGTTTCATCTGAATTTGATCAGTTTGAACCTCCAATTTACTCTGTTTTTCAATCCTAAGTTCTACAACAAACAATTCAAGCAATGCGGCCAATTCAATTAAAACAAATAGTGATCCATTAAATCTTGGTCATACAAACATGCATATATCGTAAACATACCATAAACATGTCATAAAAAAGGAATCTAACATGATTTGGACCTAAACATATGCAAGAACGTGATCAAACTAAGAAATTTTTGGCTCGTGTGATTAAATTAGATCATGTTATAATGTATGAAACTAAATGAACATATATAATTAGATCTAGGGTGAATTTAACATATAGAACATGGATTTGATCCTAATTTCCCCATATAATCTGAATTTCCTATCCGAGAGATATCTATCACTCACCAAATCTAAGATCCAATGCATTAGATTTGGATAGTGATGAAAACCCAAAATTAATGCAATATGACGTAATCTAATCTTCCCGGATGATGACCTAGCCTCAAGATTCAGTAGGTAAAGAATTAGGATCAATAGAATGAAGAATTAGGATTTAGATTGAATGCGAGAATCACGTACACAAGCCAATATGTTTAAATGAAAAGAGAAACCTTAATTCTCTCCCCAAACCCCTCTATTTATAGCAGCAAGTCATTAGCCTAATGGGCTTCACTAATCAGCCTATTTGCAGTTTATTAGTATGTGTAACAGAAACTGAAACTTAAAACAACAATTTCTCCCAAACCGCTGAGCCAAATCTGAGCCAAATCTTTAATGTGACCATTCTACAGATTTTCCGGCCACTATTTCGACCCAATGAGACCTATTTCAGCACCTGATTCGATTCCTTTCAAAAGTTATAGTGAAAACAATATTCATAAGGTTAAAACGGTCACAATTAAGTTTGGTAAAAATCATGGAAATGTCTCACATCCCCATGAACAACATGTTAAAAAACTGAGAATGGTCCGACCACTAAGGAATTAAATATAATTATTTTACGATCCTCCGATACGTAAAATACTGGTAGTTACATATACTCTATTCTAAAACCATAAGCAACAATGAACTTTAACCATCATTATTGTCTCATGCTCAACTTTTCCTAGGGAAACAAATACCTCAAAGATTATTATCCAAAAATAATTTGAATCTCTCTCTCTTTCTTAATAGGTAACGTCTCCAAATCATTAAGGCAAAGATAAAAGGTAAAAACTCTAGATCATGAGCCAAGTATCTGACTTTATGCGATTCGAGTTGTCGAGAAGCATAAGGAATGACTTCACCCATTGCATCAACATAGCTCTTGATTATGTTCCACAAGCATCATGTAAACAACCAGATCCTCACTCCTTTTAGGTACAACTAACACAAATGTATTGGCCAACAAATGTTTCAATTTCTGCAATGGCTCCTCACATTTATTGATCCAAGCTAACTTTACATTTTTTACTTAGGTTAGTTATTGTTGCCTCTATACAAGAAAATCCTTAATAAATATCCTGTAATAGCTAGGTAATCCAAGAAAACTATTGATTTTATTGTCTTTGGTCCCTTCAAATTATTAACAGATTCGATCTAGACTAGACCTAGTGCTGAACCTTTCTTAAACCGCGAGATCGAGAAATTATACTTCCATCTTTCGAAAGTGACACTTTGAGAACTTGGCCTTTAACCGAAGTTGTCTCAAGATTTCAACCACTATCTTAAGATGAATTTCACGATCTCACTCGTTCTTAAAATATACTAATATATCATTAATGAAACCAACACGAACTATCCAAGTTCTCTTAGAAAATCTAGTTCATCGGGTCTATGAAGAAAGTGGGTGCATTAGTCAACCCAAATTGCATGGCTAACCACTTGTTGACCCTTATCTAGTCCTAAATGTCATAAATAGAATACTATCTTCAGCAAACCTTAACTAATGGAACCATGTTGCTAAATCGAATGATGAAAATACTTAGGCTCCATTCAACTGATCACCAAGTCATCCATTTTTCGTCAAAGGATATCCATTCTTTGTCATGTCTCATTCAAATTTCGATAGTTGATACAAAATCTCAATGATCTATCGAGTTCTTCACGAATAGTGGGTGACTCCCCAAGGCAAATTGCTTGGTCTAATAAAGCTCTTTCCATCTATGTCCACTAACAGCGTCTTTAGCTTCATCATCTCGATACGTATCATCCTTCTAGGTGGTCTACTTAAGGGTTCTTCTATAAGTACAAGATCAATTCTAAACTCAATTGCTCTCTTTGGAAGTAATCCTGTAATTGGTTCAAAAATATCTTCAACCTTCTTTATGACAGGACCTTGATTTGCACCGACATCCACTCCTATTGAGCTCAACAATGCTTAAATCTCCAAACTTACATTCTTGACTAAGTATACCATTCTTTAACTGCAACTAGGGCGTCCTAATGAAATTTTCCTATCTTGGAAAAATATTCTAGAATCATACTTATCTAACGAATCCATACCCAATATGATCCCAAAGGTCAACAAAATCAAACACACACAACTTACAAGAAAAAGTACAACTTAGAAACTCAAATTCTAGATGGTCACATCTAATTCCTAGAGTTGCATAGCCTCCTCTGGGATCATCTACCCTTAAGGAAGTAACAAGTATGATTGTTCTAAGTTAAGCTTATTTGTTAAACAATATGATATAAAATAATGTGATGTACCAGTATCAAGCAATACTTTAATTAGTAAGCCGTGGCTCAAAAGCATACCTTCCATCACACACCTTCCATCCTTTTTTTTATGCAATCTTCCCTTCTCTTTTGCAGTCGGCTTTGAGGTAAAAGGCTCTAAAGAAAAAACTTTCTCTTAGCAAGCTCCGAACATTTATTCTTTCAATGTTCAATCTAGCCACGGTTGAACCAATTGATGTTCTTCTTCCTGATGATAGCTTATGATCGCCTGAACAACATCGTTCGTATAGTGACTTTTTGTTGCACTTATAATATACCATATCCACTTTTCCCTTAGTCAACTCTGTTCTTCTAAGACCATTCTTTGGATAGAATTTCCTTTTTAACCTAGTCTAATCTAAGCTCCTTCAGCCTTGTTATCAAGAAAAGCAAACGTCTCCTCGTTCTTTAGCAGCACCTTTATCACCATATCACATAGATTCTGATGTGTGACAAAGTAACCTTAGCAAGCTCTAGTTTAATTCCTTGAATGAACTTTTAGTTTATCTTAAACATTGTATGCACACTGGCATATCCATAACGAGGTAGGTCTTCAAACCTTGTAGCATATTTAAACACATTCTCCTTCCCTAATCCACAAATTTCCTATATAAAGCATACTTAGAAACCTTTAACATAAACCATTTCTCGAATCTCCTTCGAAGTTTTTCCCAGTGTCTAGTATCTTCTTTCATTCCAATGGTTACACTATTCCACCAATATAAAGAAGCTCCTTGTAGTTGTCTAGAGGCCACCCTCCTCTTTTTCTCGTCATTCAATTCTAAGTTAGCAAATATCCTTTCATAACAGAGCAAAAAGTTCTCCACTTCAATAGCGTCTTCAGTTCCAATAAACGGCTTTCCCTAACCCAACATAATCTTGACTCGAGGTAACGTAGTTTTTAATAGGAACTTCAGAATTTGCTTCACTAGCATTTCCTCCAGCTAATCTAACAGTAATTCCAGCTTGCATTAGGTTGAAAAAGAACTACCTAATGCATGGATCCCATAGCTGTCGATGGTTGTCGGCCCTGGTTTCTTCTTATAATAGATTGAGCATTACCACTAGTCATGGTACTTCCTCAACCAAGATTAATTCTGCTTCCCAGTTCCATATCTTATGTCCTTAAATATGCATTAAATCTTAATAAGTTGTGGAAGAATGGTCTAAGAGACAAAAAAAGAGAAGAATAGAGATATGATCTACATACTAGTGTAATACAAATACAAGTACGTTGCTATAACATTATCCTATGCCCTAATTTCTCCTTTGATTCATTGCGATTATGTTTTTAAAACCATTTAAAGTCCAAAATTCTTTTAATTTCTCCATAACCTTGTGCTTTGATACCATACTATAACTTCCCTTTTCAAGGTCTGAAATTGAGTGCTATAGATGCTGTAGTATTCTATGATATTGATTTCTGGCAACAAAACTCGAGTTTGTTAATGATATCTATACTAATAATACATGAGTATGAAATAAAATTTGAACACAATTTCCAAGACATTTCTCATTTCATATTCATTACATACATAGCCCGGTAATAATTTCCTAAATTTATGGGGAAAATATAAATACATAACTACTTCAAGAGTTACATATGGAGATGCCTCTTGATTAATCAGAGTACTAATAATATCAACTACCCATTAAGTCTGTCCTTGGCTCTATGGGTTCTCATATCTTTGCTGCTACGACTCCCGTTGCTTCCTTCTTTCGCTCTTACCGCTCCTTGGCTCCTTGAGGATCCAAGAGCAACGTTTCTCGGCATCACTGGATTTCTTGGAACTCATTTTTTCATCCCAAGAGTGAGGGAGGCCTGGGACTTCGTAACCCTGAGGACATCTGCTCGGCCTTCGCTTGCAAACTATGGGCAAGGTTTGGAGCGAATGACTCCCTATGTTCGACGTTCCTCCACGCTTAGTACCACAGGTTGTTTATTATGAATTACACCGGTGTCCCATCCTATGGTAGTGAGACGTGGAAATGTATGAAATCCGTGAAGGCCTTAACGGATGCACGTGGCGATGGAACCATTTAGAATGGTAATCCCTTCTCGCTAATGGCAATGTGGAATTCTGTGAGATCTCCACGTCTACGTCGCCATATTTTCTCTTTCGTTTGGAATATCTGTGCTTCCCTAAAGGTCTCTCTATTTATGTGGCAAACCTTGCATGACGGGTTACCAGTAGATGAGAACCTCCAGAGAATCGACATCCTTTTCATGTCCAGGTGCAGGTGCTACAATTCTGGATGCTCGGAATCCACTTCTCATTTGTTGTTCTCTAGGGCTTATGCCAGGTCTGTCTGTAATTACTTTGGAAACCTGGTGGGTTGCCGAGGTAATGCCACCTCACTTAAAGAGTTCTTGAGATTCTAGTGGTCCGGCATCTCAGGTAAATCTTTCCGCTCGATCCTACTTCGTCTGACTCCTTGTCTTATCTACTAGCACATATGGTGTCACAGAATAAGGCATTTTTTGACGAAGTGGCTATGGACCCTCCTACCAATATCCGGAGAGTAAGGAACGATGTATTCCTTGTGTTTCATGGTAGACCTTTTCGTGGCATCTTTTACTCTAGGTCTAGAAGTTTGCCAGTTACTTTTGATGTTTCCTCGTTATCGGCCAGTCCCGGGGCAGGTATTGGTTGAATTTTTTTTATATCTTTACTGCTGCTTCCGACACTTTCCCACACTACCCCTCCCCCCATTGAACTTGTGTCTTTTGCTAATTTTACAGATCCTGGTTTTAGGTTATTGGATTTGATCTGTTCGGAGCTAGTTGGTTCTTTCGGTGCTTCAACCCTTGTAGTTTATTGGAGTAGGGGAAGCTGGAGATTATGGTGGAGTTGGAGATTTGGTACATTGCTCTGGAGACTCTTGCCACCATGGATTTGATGGTGCGTGTGGAGCAGTAGCTTCTGGAGTTTCATGGGAGGCAGTTTGGGCTACCTAGCCTTTGCCAGAGACATTCCTTGGGGGGAACAACCGTTGCTTTTGCTCTTTATGCGTCCTTTGAGGAATTTCGAGATTTCAGCGTCGTTGTTCGCTTTAGGAGGCTTCATCTGCTATGTCTGTTCCCTTTCTAGCTTTTTGGTTATTAATCGTCTTTTGTTATTAGCTGTACTTGTTCTGTTTCTATTATTTTTGTGTGTGTGCACAATTTCTGCATTTTGTAGAAACTATTTTTGTGAGCTGTTGGAGATTGGCTAGTTTCTCTCTTTTGTTATATTATATTTTCCTATTTTGTTAAAAAAAGGAGTAAAACACAACGGACTTCAAAATAGTTAGTAATGCCTCATACACCCCTTTCCAAGCTTTATTCATCAAAATACCTGAAGAACTGAAATCTTACTCCAGAGCTACTCGACCAAGAACATGAAAGCTAGAGAGAAAAACAAAAAAATCGTGTTAGACAAACAATCTGATGTGAATATATATATATATATATATATATATATATATATATATATATATATCATCTCAGTAAATTAATATCCAGTGAGGCTATGCCACAAAGTGGAACCATTTTACCCCTCACTAGAATCGTCAGTTAAGTCAATCAATGTTGCACCTACAATAACGGTAGTTATTAAGCCTAATAGTCATTAATCATTCGTAAATAATCAAATGCATGCATGTCCCATGGCCAATCCTGAAAATCTATATAATGGGTGATCCTGAATACTTATCTCATGTGTAATCTAATTATTTATTCCCTGACTATCTACCTAATGGCTAATCCCGATTGTGCATCTCAACTTCATACATTTACCAGGCTAACTACAAACATATGTGGATGACCGGAGCCTACCAGATTTACCAAAATTATTTAACTAGCTATTAGAAACAAGATAGACAATCTATCCAAATTTAACTCTCAACTGACTCTCCGTCTAGCTCTTAGTTTTGCTATGATGACTAAAAACCTAATGGTTCTACGGGAGCACTAATAACCTATCTCATTGAATCTCTTTTGATGTGTACCACACTTTCAGTTTCACCCTAACTCTTTCCTACGCATTGGAATATTAGACCATTTCAACTAAGGGCGAAAACTGAAGTATAAGGTGAGGCCCTACAACAGTTTCATTTGGTTTGCTAATCATCTACGTCATAACTATCCTCTTCCCATCCATGATGAAGGGATTATAAATTACTTTAGTAAAATATAGGGTTAAATGCTCTTCAAATATTTCCTTGAATATAGAGGCTTTTATAATTTAATCCTTTGAATATCATCTTTAGAACAAGGAAATTCTATAACCCTTAAAAGAAACATATTTCAAATATATGTTTTGAAAATCTTTTTGATGATATTGTAAAATTCTTAAAAGTAAACGTACTTCAAAACATAAGGATACAAAGCTAAGACCTTCTAAAACAAGTATTTAAACCAATGTGATATAATCTATATTGCTTCGCCCTTTACTACATAAGTTGAAATGAAGGAAATTATAATAGATTTAAGCTTTAAGGGAAACCGATTGGCTTCACATTCCAATGGCATTGAAGCAAACCACATTTCTTCGCACTTTATGGCGTCTAAGTGAAACAAAAGACGGGGTTGTTCCGATTTGCAAAACAAAGCGCTTTGAGCCTAAAAAATTTCCGCTTTACAAAACAGCAAGAGAAACCCTTAAAATGATTCGAATTATAAAAGTGGATCAAAGCAAACTGGCTCGATGTGAAGCAAAATAAAGAGAGTTGGACATTTCAAAATAAATAAATTTGGACATTTCAAAACCATTTATAAGACGCAGCTCTTCTATGCACAGCGAAGCTCTGCTCTGAAGACTCTCCTTCTCTTCGTCTATGATCGAAATGCTGCATGCTAAGTTACTTAATGTCATGCATTTTTCCATGAACTAATCAAAACAGATCAAATGAAGACTACGAATGTAGAGGGAGGACTTGCTTCATTGGGTTGCAGAGCTATTATTTTTATCATAAAATTCGCAAATTCTTCATTTACAGTAATGCATTTCACCAACCTCTTATTATTCGACAAAATCTAAGTGGTTTATAAACTTTCTTTTCAGATTTGTGTCATAGGTCCAAAAATAAAATCTTTAAAATATTAGTAACAACTTATTTCAGAATGATTTATTTATCTGATTAAATATCTAAAATTTTCTAGCTTACAAAATCCATAATAGATAAGAAAATTATGAGAAAACCCCCAAAAATTATATCAAATCCCTTTTTATATATACATCATCAGTTATAAATTTAAAAACCAATTTTTTTAAATTAATTAAAATCCAAAAATAAATCACTTTCTTGGCTTAAAAAATGAATCAAATATTCAAATTATTCGAAAAATTAAAAAACTTGAAACTAACTTCTAAAATAATGTTCCTCTAAACATTGTAATATCTCAAGTCAATTGGGTGACATACGATAGGTTACTGATCAAATCATGCATGATAACTTCATAAAAATGCGCATAAATTATCAAGAAGCATGCATATATATATATATATATATATATATATATATATATATATAAAGAATCTTTTATAATCTAAATGGCATAAACAAACAAGTAATCATACCACAATTCAGACCTTAACTAGAGCCGAATCAATAAGCAAAATGAGGAGCAAGTATCATTATTCATCTTGATTGGAATACGAGAAAACTTGAGACTTGAATTCCTCCTTTAGCTTCTTTTTCCTCTTGTTTTCCTTAGAGTTATGACTAGCCTCTTATGTTTATTGTAGTTTGCAAAATGAAAATGAAGAAATATATGAGAGATAGAAAGGGTTTTGCATGTTATGAAAAAATATTTTCTACTTTACTCTTTGATAATCCTTCTCCTCATTTACCAATTCTAATTGATCTAATTAGTTGAATAGTCAAGCTCGACCCATTTAGTCAGTCAAATATCATCAACTTAAATTAATTAATTTAATCTAACCAATAAAATATTCTAAATGATGTTTTTTAGCCTTAAGGACAAAATGAACAAAAATCATTTAATAAGGACAAGGGGGTAAAATTTTATCCATAAGGACAAATTTTAGTGTATTAGGAGAAATTCAGGGCCCACTATAATTCCTCCTTTTATACTAAATTTGTCCTTAAGGACAAATGTAACACCCCACCTCCGTTAAGGTCACTCGCGAAGGGAATGCCTTAACTTTGATGGAGCGTTTTAGTAGACAGAACAGAATATTACAAGACAGATAAGTAGTACTTGAAAAATTATAACTTTATTACACCAGAAGCAGAAATAAGTTTGGTTACATCTTTCCAAATCACAATACCAAAACTCAAGTACACAATTATCAGTCTCATACAAAATCCTTCAGAATGTAAAGTTTCAAAGCCATAATCCCCAACATAAACTGCCATGAAAAGATAGAGCCAAAGCTAAGCAATACTTCAAACACTTCAAGCAGAGAGAATCAGAATCAAGCTCCTATGTTTCCACTTGAGAACCTAGGGGGAAATGGAAGAAAAGAGGCGAAACAAACTAGGTCAGACATAAGTCTGGTGAGTCCAGTGACTTTCAGCATATAAACAGATAACAGTATCATGACATGTAAATAAAACTGGATGAGAGATAACCATAACAGGAATAGCAGGTTTAGGGCTGTAAATTTTGTAAGAACGTCCGATGTCCGTTCGTGTCCGTGACCGAAATATGTCCGTTCGAGTCCGTCCGATTTTCATTTAGGACACGAGTTAGGACAACAAAATTTGTTCGATAAAAAATCATTGTCCAGTCCGAGTTCGTTCGAATTCGTCTGAATTGGTCCGAATTCCACGTAATTCGGTATATAGTTGAAAGAAAATATAGTAAAAGGAATAAAATTTAATATAAATAGTCATGTCTGACCGGGTCCGTTCGTGTCCGTGTCCGAAAAATACATGTCCGTGTTCGACCGATTTCATTTAGGACACGAGTTAGGACAACAAAATTTGTACGAGAAAAAATTTCGTACGGTCTGTGTCCAGTCCGATTTTATTTAGGACAGAAACTGAACAGACCTCCGTTCGGTCCGGTCCGACCGATTTACACCCCTAAGCAGGTTAACAGAAGAAACGGAATGATATAGGCTAAGCTAAGCTTCTTACTTAGTTTTCACTTCTCTGCACTAATACTAATATAACAGGATTAGGTGTTACCCTAATGTCTAAGCTGAAACAGAAATCACCCGAAAAAACAGAAGGTACAGAAGCAGAATACTAATAATGGGCCTTTACCACCCCAACAGATAGAAGTTACAGAAACAGAAGCGGAAACGGAATCAGAGACGGAAACAGAATAATCCCTACAGAAACAAAATGTTAGAATTAGGTGTACACTAGTAATGGGCCTTTACCACCCCCAACAAACGGTACCACGCAGAAACAGACAGGAGTTACCACCCAACAGAAACAGACGGTACCAACAGAAACAGACAGAACTAAGTGTACCCTAAGTCCTACCCCCAAGTGATCGGCTCCCTAATACATAAATACCCCGTGTCAGCCCCACAGCAGGGTGTATCACTCCCTAAAGTGGCAACCTATTGGCACAGACCTATTTACAGATGTCACGGTGTCCTACATCCTCAGATTAGACCCGATCCATGCACGCACATAACCCGGTTGGAACGCACAATCGACACCCCTCTCCATTATCAGAATGAACCGCTTATAAATAGTTCAGTAAGCGTGCCCGGACCCCTACATTGCGTGGGGTCAAAGTTTTGATACCAGAAAGGGTTACTGACTAATATGGGTCCCAAACACTAGACGACACAAGTATTTCCCCTCCTAACCTTGTGTCCCCAGACTAGCAGATTTCAGATTAACTTGTTTACAAGTTTCAGACAGGGTTCAGATTACTAGTTCACAGATCAGACAATCAAGTTAACAAATTTTCAGATTAACAGATCAGATGTACGGATTTAACACTTACAGATTGTCTAACTTTGTATTGGGCTTACAGATTCACGAAATGGGTTTATTAGATTCATCAGTCCAGTTGGTTTAACCCTATCCACCCAACACGTTTTTAGACACCACATTTCTCTTAAATTTGCATTAATTAAATATTAATGCATAGACCTCTCACATTAGGTCGGTAGCTTGTGGCCACTGGATGTGTCGGGCGGTTCCGGGCAGATTTCTGCCACAAGCCAGACCTAACCTCGTGTCTAAGCATATTTTAGTTATGCCTACGACCTCTCACATTAGACTGACAGTTTGCGGTTGCTGGTAAAGCCGGTTGGTTCTGGGCAGACTTCTACCGCCAACAGAGTCTAACCTCGTGTCATAGCCAATTTATTCCAATACAGATTATATAGATACCAGACTAATTATGTCCATTTAACAGATTAAACTTCTTTACAGGTTATAGTAGATTAATCAAATTTCCATGTTTTACTCAATCTTAGATCGAGCCTACGGATTTTCATACCCAAATTACAATTAATTAGCTTTCAACAGATTAGGCAATTCAACAGATAACAGATCTAGCAGATTAGGCGATTCAACAGATTAGCAGATTAGGCAATTCAGCAGATAACAGATCTAGCAGATTAGGCGATTCAGTAGATTAGCAGATTAGGCAATTCAACAGATAACAGATCTAGCAGATTAGGCGATTCAACGGATTAGCAGATTAGGCAATTCAACAGATTTAGCAGATAACAGATTTAGTAGATTAGGCGATTCAATAGATTTAGCAGATAATAGATTTAGCAGATTATATATATTACTAAAATTCTATTTACATATCTTGCCTAATCATAAATTAAGCCTAAACTTACATGCCTAAATCATGGTCATAATTCATAATACAACATAAGCCCAAATTTTTAGTTAAACTTTGCACAGTACAGAATATTCTCTAAAAGCCCCCAAATCATGATATACTACATGAATTATGCCAAATTATAACCTTTAATGCCAAATATCCAAAAATCCACTTTTAGGCGTATTCACATTAATAGTTATCCTATTATAATATAGGTCTCTATGCTTATGTCACATATTCCTTTTTCAAGTCATGAATCCAGAAATCTAGATCTTTAAATTATATCCTCTCAAAATCAGATCTTAACTTTTATACGCATTATGTCCCCAAGTTTCAAGTCATATGTTATCATACAATGATTCCTCTTCTTCCAAATTACAGAGTATACACGGATTTAGATCTAATTTACAACATATGTCCATTTCTCAAATCAGTCAAAGATCAGTCATGTCCAATTATGCATTATCCATTATTTGTCCCAAAATTTAGCGTTCGTGCGTTAATCTCTTATGATATTTGGCGTAGGCTCGTGGTAGTCTGGCTATAAACAAAAAGGAAGAAAAGAGGGAATAGATACAGAACAATCACAATAATATTAACAAGATAGATCCACAGAAAAGTATGCACAACCTCAGATCCAGATTCACAAAAATGTCAAGATAATTATTAAATTTATATCTGAAATAACTGTACTCACAAAAAGGGAACGACTCTTATATTCTGGAATCTGTATTCTGACACGGAATAGCGCTCCTTTGGCGTAGACTATCGATTAGATTAGAAAATAGTTGTTCTCTTTTAACTCTATTCAGATTGGAAGAAGATGCACTAGTTCTAGTTTTGATTCTAGCAGAGTAGAGACGCCATTTTTATTTTTAATTAGAATAGAGGCAGAGTATAGGAAGAATGAAATTGTGTGGAGAGAAAGCTAGGTTTGGGGGGTGTTTAAATAGCATAGGGGTCACAAATCTGGTCAGAACGGGCGTCTAAATTCAGAAAAATGCATCTGTCCACGGATCTGGAAATAGGGAGGAGGTCGACCCTAGTGTCGACCTGTTCACCCAGGTCGACCCTAGTGCCGACCTGGGTCCTGGTCGGGAATTTTCCCGCCCAGCCCGGGTGTCTGTTTTGAATTTCGAAATCTGAATTTTGAATTTCGAGCTAGTTTTTTTTTTTACTGAAACTTCTGAAGGCCATATCTTCTTCATACGGAGTCCGATTTACGCAAACTTCACAGAATTTCAAGATGAACACAATGGCGTAACCCGTTTCCCTTAATTATTCTGTTACAATTTAATTATTCTCTGATTTGTCATTCTTATGTTCACAGAAAATACGGGGTGTTACATTCTTCCCTCCTTAAAGGATTTCGTCCCCGAAATCTTCAAGTTAAGAAGAATGTGTACTACCGTCCAATCACCCATCTACTCAACAATCATCCACAAGCATCCATTGTCCTTAGAAAACTTCTAATGTTGTATGAACATATGCAAAAGTGTGTGTATATGTTTCTCATCTAATGCAAAGATTAGGCGGTCCATTGATTCAGTTGACCTCCTTAATGCGAATTATGTCAGTGCCATGAGTCCAACATGTATGCAATTTTCCTATTTGATACATATCATTTCTATATGAGTACACAACCGTTCATTCATATGCAATATCCATGTGCCGAGTCAACCATTTTGCATCCATAAAAATTTTAAAAATGCACACACATCCATATGCAGTATGAGAGTGTTTTTGAGCTGATCTAGTGCCTAGTGTGTGTATATGCATCCACGAGCAACCACTAGCAACCATCAAACATAACATGTCTCAAACACATGTTTACACCCATTAGTTTCTACCTAAAGGTCGAAGATTCGGTCGATAGGATAAAGTCGAGTGATAGAAGCAAGTACAATTAAAACAAAAGCTTGGTTCCCATTAGACATCGGTTTAAGAGAATAACCCCCTAAGTATCAACCCCGAAGACCGAAATCAACATCAGATTGACACTCAGAGAACTTCCCCCATTAAACAAATGTCCAACCGGAAATCTACTTCACGCTTCGAGTGAAAACCCTTAACCTTATCAGAAATATTCAGATACTTACAGACTACTGGTACAGATAAGATTATCAAATGATTCTTAAAAAAAAAACCGGAATGTATGCGTCATAGTCAACTTAACACCCAACATAGATACCCTCAAACCCCAACTTATCACAAACAGATGGGTCGTAACCCTCATGGGTTTGAGTCTACAGCGGGATCAGAAACAAGACTAGTATTAAAGGGCAGAGTTTCAATTATAGAATCAAAATGCCAGAATCAGAAAGAGTTTTAACTCCACAATCAGATAAGGAAATTAAACCTTCTACAGAAAGTTTTCCTATTTCCATCCTATCCACCAGCCTCGAGGGTATTCGCCTGCCTTCCAGAAGTTGATCCTGCCCTCTGCCCTTGTCCTCGTTTCTTTGGGCAGTCCCTAGTGAAGTGCCCCATTTCTCCACAGTGGAAGCAAGTGCCCTTCCTCTTTCTGCAATCCTTGTTCAGATGGGTCGAGCTTCCACAAGTAAAGCACTTCTTCTTCTTCTTATCTTCAGACTTCTCATCCTTCTTTTGTGTTTCCTTTTTGGGCCCCGCTTTCTTGTTCTGTGGTCCTTCAAGCTTTCCTTCTTTATTCTCACTTTTGGTTTCCTCTTCATGCATCAATGCCATGTTAACTAATTTCTCGAAGGTAGCCCCCATAGGAATGTGGGACATTGCCAATCCGTGTAGCGGCTCGTTCAAACCTTAGTGCCTTCTTATGCGGTGTATTTACCAATCTAAGCCGAATCTCGCCAACTGATTAAACTTGTTGACGTACTCACTCACTGATAAATTCCCTTGCTTCAACGCCAAGAACCTCTCTACGTATAGACTCTCTTCCACTCGTGAGAGAAATTTCATCTCGAACCTATGCCTGAAATCCATCCATGTCCCTACCGGACGCTCTCCATTTGTGACCTCCCACCAAAAAGAAGCTTCGTCCTTAAGCAACCATACCACCAACTGTATCTTCTGCCTATCGTCCACCTGGAAGATAACGAACAAATCCTCAGTTTCTTTGAGCCAGTTCCTTGCCTCCACGAAGGATTCAGTTCCATTAAAGTTCTTCCCACCCATGGCTCGAAAGTCTCTACATATCTTCGGGAAAGTATTCACGCGCGGAGGAGGAGGAGGAGGAACCACTACAGCTGGGGGAGGAGGGACGTTTGCTGGGCGTGCATCATTAGCCCTAGCTTCTAGGTACCTCCTGAACCAGCCAGGTATCGGTACGCCCTCCGGAAGGTTAAGATCCCTAGACATGCTGAAACGAAAGAAAAGGAAAGATTCAAAACAAATGATAGAAAAACAGGCAAATGGCTTTGGGGATTATGTTTTTCAAAATAAACTCTACTTTTGAAAATACTTCCTTTTTAAACCTTTTTGAAAATAGTTTTCAAAAACTTTTTATCGAATCTAGTAACCTTCAGCTCTGATACCAAGTGTAACACCCCACCTCTATTAAGGTCACTCGCAAAGGGAATGCCTTAACTTTGATGGAGCGTTTTAGTAGACAGAACAGAATATTACAAGACAGATAAGTAGTACTTGAAAAATTATAACTTTGTTACAGCAGAAGCAGAAATAAGTTTGGTTACATCTTTCCAAATCACAATACCAAAACTCAAGTACACAATTATCTGTCTCATACAAAATCCTTCAGAATGTAAAGTTTCACAGCCATAATCCCCAACATAAACTGCCATGAAAAGATAGAGCCAAAGCCAAGCAATACTTCAAACACTTCAAGCAGAAAGAATCGGAATCAAGCTCCCATGTTTACACCCTGAGAACCGGTGGGGGGGAACGGAAGAAAAGAGGCGAAACAAACTAGGTCAGACATAAGTCTGGTGAGTCCAGTGACTTTCAGCATATAAACAGATAACAGTACCATGACATGTAAATAAAACTGGATGAGAGATAACCGTAACAGGAATATCAGGTTAATAGAAGAAACGGAATGATATAGGCTAAGCTAAGCTTCTTACTTAGTTTTCACTTCTCTGCACTAATACTAATATAACAGGATTAGGTGTTACCCTAATGTCTAAGCTGAAACAGAAACAGAAACAGAATAATCTCTAAAAAAACAGAATGCTAGTAATGGGCCTTTACCACCCGAACAAACAGAAGGTACAGAAGCAGAATACTAATAATGGGCCTTTACCACCCAACTAATGGGCCTTTACCACCCCAATAGACATAAGTTACAGAAATAGAATCGGAAATAGAATCGGAAACGGAATCAGAGACAGAAATAGAATAATCCCTACAGAAACAGAATGTTAGAATTAGGTGTACACTAGTAATGGGCCTTTACCACCCCAACAGACGGTACCACGCAGAAACAGACAGGTGTTACCACCCAACAGAAACTGATGGTACCAACAGAAACAGACAGAACTAAGTATACTCTAAGTCCTACCCCCAAGCGATCGGCTCCCTAATACGTAAATACCCTGTGTCGACCCCACAGTAGGGTGTATCACTCCCTAAAGTGGCAACCTATTGGCACAGACCTATTTATAGATGTCACGGTGTCTTACATCCTTAGAGCAGACCGGATCCATGCACGCACATGACCCGGTTGGAACGCACCATCAACATCCCTCGCCATTATTAGAATGAACCACTTATAATTAGTTCATTAAGCGTGCCCGGACTCCTACATAGCATGTGGTCAAAGTTTTCATACCAGAAAGGGTTACCGACTAATATGGGTCCCAAACAACATATGAAACAAGTATTTCCCCTCCTAACCTTGTGTCCCCAGACTACCAGATTTCAGATTAACTTGTTTACAAGTTTCAGACAGAGTTCAGATTACTAGTTCACAGATCAGGCAATAAAGTTAACAAGTTTTCAGATTAACAGATCAGATGTACGGATTTAACAGACTTACAGATTGTCTAACTTTGTATTGGGCCTACAGATTCACGAAACGGGTTTATTAGATTCAGTAGGACTTAGGGTACACTTAGTTCTGTCTGTTTCTGTTGGTACCGTCTGTTTCTGTTGGGTGGTAACACTTGTCTGTTTTTGCATGGTACCGTCTGTTGGGGTGGTAAAGGCCCATTACTAGTGTACACCTAATTCTAACATTCTGTTTCCGTAGGGATTATTCTGTTTCCATCTCTGATTCCGTTTCCGATTCTGTTTCCGTAACTTCTGTCTGTTAGGGTGGTAAAGGCCCATTATTAGTATTCTGCTTCTGTACCTTCTGTCTGTTCGGGTGGTAAAGGTCCATTACTAGCATTCTGTTTCTGTAGAGATTATGTTTCTGTTTCAGCTTAGACATTACGGAAACACCTAATCCTGTTATATTAGTATTAGTGCAGAGAAGTGAAAGCTAAGTAAGAAGCTTAGCTTAGCCTATATCATTCCGTTTCTTCTGTTAACCTGCTATTCCTGTTATGGTTATCTCTCATCCTGTTTTATTTACATGTCATGATACTGTTATCTGTTATATGCTGAAAGTCACTGGACTCACCAGACTTATATCTGACCTAGTTTGTTTCGCTTCTTTTCTTCCGTTCCTCCCCAGGTTCTCAGGGTGAAAACATAGGAGCATGATTCTGATTCTCTCTGCTTGAAGTGTTTGAAGTATTGCTTGGCTCTGGCTCTATCTTTTCATGGCAGTTTATGTTGGGGATCATGGCTTTGAAACTTTACATTCTGAAGGATTTTGTATGAGACTGATAATTGTGTACTTGAGTTTTGGTATCGTGATTTGGAAAGATGTAACCAAACTTATTTCTGGTTCTGCTGTAATAAAGTTATAATTTTTCAAGTACTACTTATCTGTCTTGTAATATTCTGTTCTGTCTACAAAAACGCTCCATCAAAGTTAAGGCATTCCCTTTGCGAGTGACCTTAACGGAGGTGGGGTGTTACAACAAAATTTTAGCCTCTTGTCCTTATAGAATATTTTTTTGTTCATTTTGTCCTTTAGGATATTTTCTTGTATTTTGTATTAGATAAACTTGGTTTATAGTTATTGATATATCTTTTGATATCTTTTAGTTATTTCCTAAAACCAAAAGATACCCAAAATATTTGAGAATATTAGATAGACTTAATTGATTGATATATTTCCTGCTTGTGGCCACCTAACTGGTTGACATATTTCTTTCCTATCTTATTCGTGGCTACCGTAGGTTTAGGGATCATGATTGATTGCCTAACAACTTGTATATATATTGCTTTGTTCAATCAACAAAAGAACATTATGCTTATCTTTTCATGGTATCAGAGCCATTTCTTTAGTTTTTCTCTACACCACAAACCATGGTGGGCTACAACGAAACATCACCATCACCACCTTCAAAAATCAATTCTAATTCTTCTTTTTACCTCAGACCACACGAAGGAGCTGATTGGAATAGAAACTAGGAGGGACAGTTTGTACAGGACCTACGAGCAAGTTTTAAGTTTCAAGTTTCGAGTTTCCAGTTTCACGTTTTATGTCTCTCCATCATATGTTCCAACATCTTCATAATTGGCGGATGTTTTTACTAAGGCACTCGACAAGTCACAGTTTGATTTTCTTCTTTTCAAGTTCGGCATTTTTGAACCCTATGCTCCAACTTAAGGGGAGTATTACAGATATATTTTGCCAAGATATTTAAGAATACTAAATAGGCTTGATTTATGGTTATTGATGTATCTTTTGATATCTTTTAGTTAATTCCTAAACCTAAAGGATTTGCCAAAATACTTGAGAATATTAAATAGGCTTGATTAATTGATATATTTACTATTTGTGGTCACCTGATTGATTGACATATTTCTTTCTCATCTTATTTGTGGCCACCGTAGGTTTAGGGATCTTAATTGATTGCCTAACAACATGTATATATATTGCTTTGCTTAATCAATAAAAGACAACATTCTGCCTATCTTTTCAACTACCTATTCAATTACTCTGTTTCATGCAATTCTTGTGCTATAATATTCCTTTTGGAGTAAGATCGGGATCATCATCATATGCTATAAAATTTGAATCATAGTTATTGCTTTGTACGAAACTGTGTATAACTATTGTAGCAACAACAATTTTTACTTGAGTGTCGAATGGGTATGCAGGCGTATTCTTCAGAATGAAAAAATATTCCTCTAAATTTCAAATGTCCTCTCAATTCTCATACCTAAACTCAAATGGTAGAAATTAAAATTTTCATTGTATTTGTTGGATTTTGTTTGATTTGCCATTTTGTGAAACCAAGGAATATGATATATAATATTATGATACAGTAGCAAATAATCAGTTTGAATTAGATAACTTGAAACAACTACATAATACTGTCCAGTTGTAGGGTAAGGGAAGTTAGAATTTCTATTAGTTATAATTGAACTAAAATTCTATTATCATGCGCATTACATTCCTAAACAACCATAACATTAATAATCCGTAAATTAAATGAGCATGTTGTTAAGATATTCTGGGAAGCATTATTTTTTCGTCCGACATATGGAACCACTTGATCTGTAAACGAGCGTCTTATAACGCCAACATAGTTTCTAAAGTATGGGTAGTAGCGGTTTGAAATTCTAACATGACATGGAACAGAATTATATGGAGGGTCATTTGGTTTGAAAATATTTATAGCGAGTAATAGTACAACATCTAAACAACATGAAATCAAATTGAAATTGTGTTGGTTGACCTTTGAAAATTTTCACTAATTTACCGATTTGAGAGCGCTGCAGCCGTAGTATGAATATGACAACCACCTCTCTAATACTAATGTATTCCCTTGTATTCATGATATAATTATGCAGTTTATCATATAACTGGTGAAAATAAAGCATTTTCATGTGAAAAATTCGTTGGCAGCTTTCTTGATATTCATTCAATATGTTTTTGGCTCACGAAACTGATATATTTTGATGTGTGAAACCGAATGATATCACTCTTTCTTCTACATAAATACGTTACTACCACGATCAAATCTTATGCATATTTATAGTTTGAATCTGACTCAAAATTGTATAGTGTTCATATATATGAAAATGTGTGAAGTAGAGAGAAGAGGAAGAAAAAGAGTAAAAGAAGGTACAATGGTGTGGGCGGACGATGTGGAGAAGTGGTTTTATGGAAGGCGAAGGAAGAGCCATTGGAGGAAAAATAGCTGAATGTGTCTAATGCCATCAACACATTTTCCTCCACTATATGGAATGGAGCCGAATGAGAAAAAGACATCACACTTCTTTCATTGCTTGTCAAGTTCCCATTAAGCATTGCTTTCTTTTTATTTGCCCTCGATTTCTAATTACTGGTGTGCATGTGTGTAACGAGAGAGAGGCAATTAAGGTGGAGTATTTAAACGAGTTATTTAAGCAGAGAAAGAAGTTAAAAGGGATATGAGTTTGATGCTTTAAATGAAACATTTAAAAGGAGCATTTTAATTTATGATTTAAATTTAATTGATTTGTAGTTGGTTACTTATTTGTTTTGTTGTGTAATATATGTTTAATAGTTGCAATTTAAACACGACAGCGTAAATTCGATATTTCATTCAATTACAACAATTTTTTTTTTCTCAAATATCAACGAATCAAATAGACTACAAAACAAAGTGAATGAACAATTTACAATAAATAAAATATTCTACTACTAAATACCGCATAATCTAATATACAGATAATTAAGGTACTCAATTAGCTCGAGATCAAGAAACACCTGTACCATATCTAAGTCTGATGGACCATTGTGAACTATTTTCATAATTTCCCACCTCTGAACATTGAAAAAAAAAGATAGAAGAGCATAACATCGCATTGCCGCCTCAATAAAACGACTTGTCAGAACCAAAGACGGTCTAGCGGAAGTCATAAGCCTGTTATAGGAGGAACGTCTGGACTAAGGGATAAGGTGCCACCAGTCATCCAATCGACATACAGAGATGTGTCAGTAGCAGTGAAAAGCCGAGGTTGAGGGTGGTTCTAGGTGATGTGACTACCGATATCTGATACTAGCAAGTGTCCCTTCTTATACAACCCTCAAACATCTCGTCTAGCTCCTTGAATTTAAGACATGCATTTATTCTAAATTGTTGATATCACTATGCAACATCGTTCCAGTGCTCAGGTTCTTCGAAAAAAATCATGCTCCACATCCCACTCACACCTTGGAATCTCCAACGATCTGTTCCACCTCCCTCAGAGAAGCCTCAAGTTGTCCCACTTATTTTAATCTATGTCACCATCTAATTGTTGTTGAGTTTGTCATTGAAATCCGCTACTGCAATGTGATTGACATAGACATGAATGAACGCTTCAGTGCGTTCATGCGTCTAGTTCAAGATAGGCGTGGATAAAGAAGTAGCAAAATCAAAAGTGAAAGACAACATTTCAAAATTGTTAAAAAAAGATATGTGGTAGAGAAAAGAAAATAAGTATATTAGCAAAAAGTTTTACCAAAACTATATCGCTAGCATGTTAGAGAAATTCGTAAAATGATGGAGAAGAGAGTTATTTTTGGCTTTGTTGAAAAAAAAAAGAGGGTTGACATGATATTTATATAAAAGAAAATAGAATAAATGACTTTCGGTGATTTTCATTTAAAAAGCTTATTTATTCAAATTAATTAGTTTTAAGGACAACACTTCTTAAAAATTAGTTTTACGAACATTTAATAGGAAAAAAATAAAAATATTTATCATTTTCAGTTATGTAAAAATAAAAATAAAAGAATTTATCTTTTTCCTGTATAACCTAAAAAAAAAAAAAATTATATTTTTTTTCTAAATTATCCTTGAAACTAATTATTTAGAACTATTGTAACTAATTATTCATTTTTTATTTTTTTGTAAAATGGTCCGTTTTTAATTTGAAGTCTGCAAACCATATCTAGGAATTAGCGTTCTGAAACAGTGAGGAGAAGAGGAGAATTGCTGTATCCGTTCGTTGCATCGGGAGTATTGTACCTCTTATCTTCTACCCTTAATCGCAAATTCCGCCGTGTTTGAAAGAAATCCTACGCAACTCTCTCTAGACCTATGTTCTGCGACAAAAGTCGATGCAAACTCCACCTCAAATTCCTCATTATTCTTCCCCACATAGCGCTCTATACTTCGTCCTATTCTACGTGAAACTCCCGGATTTACTAAATCTACAAAGAGTATGCACCTCTTTCCGAGACGCTATCAACTCCGACACTCTATTATGGCGTCGAATAATTGTAGAACCTCCTCTGAGTTCGAAGATCACTGACCAAGCTTTGTTGAGGTTGGTGGAAAAGTCCGAAGGGAAGTTGGAGGCTTTGGGGTTGTATGACTGTGGTAGGGTTACGGATTATGGGTTGCTGGGTGTTGTCAGGAACAATATTGGAATCACCAAGGTATTTGCAATTTTATTGTTGTTTTATGGTGTACGGTAAAATAAGGCGTTGTGTCAATGATGATTGCGATCAAAAATCATACAGCCAAATTTCTGTTGGAAAATTGTTGAAAAAATGCAACTCAAAAACAGTTAAAAGCATTCTTATGTATAGTACGCACACCACTGAGCCAAACATTGACTTTAAACAGCCTTACACAACAACTAGGGAGGGATAACCACCCACTGCTACAGATATGCTACGTGACCAAAGAAACTGTTAACGCAACTGTACATTGAACTGGTAAAGCAGTAATAGATTTTAATTACTACAACATAACTCTAGCATATCGTCCTGTTGACTAAATTGCATACTCTGAGCTTTTTCCTACAACAGCTGGGTATTCTGATGTGGAAAGAAACAGATAAAGCTGCTAATTCACAGGGGGTCCAGAGTTTATCTCTTTCTGTGTAGCAGCAGTTGCAAATACAGCTGGTTGTTGTTAATTTTTTTTTGGCGTACTTGGGAATCTATTTATACAGGGACCTCCTGCATTCCAAGGAGTCCTTGCAGCTTCACATATGCCTTCAGCTCCAGTGGCTTTGTCATGATATCCACTATCTGATTTTGTGAACCACAATTAACTATGTCGACCACTCTATCATATGTGAGATCTCGTAGATAATTAAAACCAATGTCAATGTGTTTGCAACGTTCATGTAAGACAGGATTTTTGGATGGTCTGGTTCTCTAGCTACTAACACAGACACTTTTAAGTTTATCTTGGCAAAGAACAAGTTTACCGAATACCTTGCTCATCTGAATTCCTTGGCAGACATGAGATACAACTGCAACAAATTCTGCCTCAGTTTAAAGAAACCAACAAGCAGGCCCGGTCCTATGTCGTATTAGCCCCACGACAAATTTTTAGTTTGGGGCCCTTATCATTTCTAAAAAATTACGTTTAAATTTGGTTTAATTATCACTGATAAGTCAGTTTGTTTATTGCTAACACTGTACAATAACAATAATAAGCAAATGCGCAGATTATAAGTCATTAAAGATTTTAAAAAAGAAAATAATTCATTTCTGAATTGGATGCTAATTTTAACAAGTATTTAATGGTCATGTTCTATAATAGTCTTTTCTTTCTTTAACAGTAAGAACGCATTAATGTACTAAATGCGCCTATGCTTATACAAAAATAACACCACCAATAGAGTTCAAATGAATTTGCAACCTGCAAATAAGATTTGATGCAAACAAAAAATCAATAAAAATAACTTATCTGTTGTAACTATTAACTAGTTAAAATTTAATGACTAGCTATTGTCTTCTTAAGATTCAAAAAACTTTTTCATAAGTTCCTCAATACCTATGATCCTAGGCTTGAAAATAATTTCGTGCATGTTGCTTACAAGTCGTTTTGTTTGACATTGGAAATTCTAGTATGCAAATGCATTTAGCTGTCCTTATTTTTGAAGGCAACTACATTAACAAATAAATATAAAAAAATCTGAAATCCAAATTATCTTTCACAATCATTATGTCTTGTTTTTAATTGAACCTAATTAGGATACAACACCTTTATATCAACCACTGACTACTAATTAAAATGCAAAAAATGAATATATCAAAATCCAGATCCTACAGTATACCATAAAACCAAGCATGGGTTGCAATTATAAATTTTTGATACTAAACTTAGACTTGAATGCTTATTTGAGATTGAGCACTGCCTTTCAACATCAAATATTTGATATTGATTTTTGTAAGAGTAAATTATGGAAAAAAGAGAAGAAAACAAAAGGAAGATGGAGATGCTTTGGAACCAGAAATATATAAAGAGTTGCATGCATTGATTAAAATAGTGTTTTGGAATTTGAAAGCATATATATTAAGTTGCATGCATTAATTAAAAAAGCTTGTAGGAAATGGAAACAAGCCTTCGGTATTTAAACAAGCTAATATATTTTGGTTAGTTTATGCTTAAATTAATGAACTTTTAATTGTCAGTAAGAGAGAATATCATATACAAGGGCCCCTTGAAAAATTGGGTCCTGGGCTGTCGCCCAAGCTGCCCAACCTATGGGTCGCCCTTGCTGACAACTAACTATTTCTTAAATGACCAAGATATCACCCCACTGAACATAAAAAAACATACCTAGAAGTACCTCTATCATCTAGGTCTTCTACTTAATCAGCGTATGTGAATGGTTGCAGTTCTTCATCTCTTTCTTTTTGCTTGAAATTTAATGTCACTTGTACATATCTGAGCACTCTTTTTCACTTCTTGGGCATGCAGTTCAGTAGCATTACCTATAAATTTACTAACTAAATACACAGCGTACATCAGATCTGGTTAGATGGTAGTCAAAATACATGAGATTGCTCGTCGTTTGTTTGTATACATAACCATAGGATTACACATGGTATTATTATTATCCATCCTACATCCAGTGGATAACACCTTAGCGTACTTCCTTTGTTTAATATAATACCTTGTAGCCTTTGAAAATTTTCTGCCCTAAGAGAGTATCTGATCTTTCCATGGTCAATCACATCAAACTCAAATTTCATGGAATTTTAACTAGCATTTTTCCACATTTCCTATAAATGTCAAGTCAACAACATACAAACCAACAATCAATGACCTACCTCCTTCCTCAACCTTGAATAGAGTGTGATCATAGATACACTTTTTGAATCCTTTCTTAGCAAAATATCTCTCAATCTAATCGTACCTCACATGAGAAGCCTGTCTTATTCTGAATATTTCATTGTTAATCTGTAATCTATTTAATAAAACGTATTTCCAATTTCTTCGACTTTAACTTCAAAAAGACTGTTAGCTTCTTTGATTGTCAAAGAGTTTAAGATTTTCGAAATTAAATCGAAGTCGGAAAATGTCTCCTAATGGTATTAGTGCTTGTGTGATATCCTGTTATCATGAGTGCATCTATGAAACACTCTCCTTATTTCTCACTAGAAAACTGATTTTTCAGCATGTGGATGTCTTGTAATCAAAAGTGACTGATGATATTTATATATGTTGTAGAGATGCAAATAACGAGTTGCGGTTTCCTAAAGTGTAGTGAGGTGATTGTTGGAACGAAGAGGAGAAAAGAAACGAAGAGATGAGATGACAAGTTTTGATCCAAAATAATAAAACTTGACTTAAGAATCATCAAATGTCAGCCTATGACGTTTGGACATCCACATGTCGTCTTGATAGGCTGACATATGACACGGCCATATGTTAATCTATGTTGCTTCTATATGTGTCAACTTTTCCTCTGTCGCTCGTGATTCATTGAAAATTCTTAAAACATTCACAAAAGATGTCTAGAAATTTGTGGCAATGTTCGGACTGATTTGGATATATTTGTGAAGTTCAACAAATTTGAACTTTGGGATCGACAAACACTCGATAATCACACAAAATGGAGCTGTAGCTCTTCAATATATCTTCAAGTGTTTATTTGAACTTTATTTGATTTGTTAACACCATTCTATGTCTTGAAAGTTCACTTCCTACTCCGCATGTCTTTATTTGCTCCGTTTTTAATATTTATGCTCATATTTAGTGCTACCGCCTTTAAATTCATCATCTTTTATTTCCTCTTTAATGTTGTGATACACCAAAGTTTACCATCAGCGTATAAAAACATGATAACACAATAACAATTTTTTTATGTGTATGTTATCATCAAAATACTAAAATTGTGGTTCTAACACTAACAAAACATTGGAAGTTGAATTTGTTACCCTTTATTCCTGTTCTGCAACCTCACAACCTCCTCCTCCTTCGTATTGAGCCTCTTCATTCTCTCCTCCTTCGATGTCACCACAGTCTAGCATGTCTTGCTTCATTTTTTTCATTAGTCCTCCCCTAATTCTTGCTCACGTCTTCTTCGAAGACGATGTCTCTACTTACAATTGTCTTCTTGAATTTAGATTATTCAATTGATATGCCTTTGACTCCTCACCAATTCCTAGCAGAGTACATTTGTTGCTTTTTTAGATAACTTTACTCCTTTTATATAACAAATATCTAGATTAACTATGTAATCAAAAATCCTAAAGTAATCATCACATACCAGTCTCTTTAGGAGTTTATATGTGAGACTTCTATTAAGCACGTATACAATCCAATTCCTGCGCCTGGCCAGAATGACTTGAAGATTTTCTTTTCAGACAACACGCTCCTTACCATGTTCATAATTGTTCTGTTGTGCATTGCCTCGCCATTTTGTTAAATATAAGCTTCATGAGTTGTCCTTGAATACCATCGCTCTTGCGAAACTCATCAAGCTCGTGAGGTATAAGCTGACCACCATTGTTATTATGCAAGCAACATATGGAGGCTTCTATCTCTTTTTCAACCAAGTTCTCATAATACTTGAATGTGATAAACACTCAAGTATTTTTAAGGAAAAATTGAAAATAAATTTATATATATCTGAGAATGGTCGTCAATAAAATTTATGAAAGACCCTTTTGCTGTTCAATCCAAGCAGGATAGGGCCACATATATCAATGTGTATGAGCTTGCAGTCCTGGGTGGCTTTCAGGACTGAGATCCAATGCTGCTTTGCTTTCATATAAATCTGCACACACCTTGGATAGGGTTTGAGTTCTAATAACCCTCACATTGTGTTCTTATAATACGTTGTTCGTAATCCTTAGAAGCTTAAATGAGCATATCAACAGTGCCATAATTGCGTATGATCATCTAAGGTAGTTTGCAGGCATTCATGTGCTCTCAATTTTACCACAGCTTGTAACACAAACATGCTGTTTGCAGTATCCATGACATCTCGCACCATGTTAAAGTGTTTCGACCACTTGGTCAATGCTTGTCCTAGGAGATTATTTTTCTATTCAGGTATGGAAAAACACATCAATAATCACTTGATTCATGCCTTCAACATTCAGTTTGATTTTACCTCTCCTCATCACATCTATGTTTGAAATCATGTCTGAATTGCTCAAACCACTTCATATTACCACTCATGTGGTCTGTTACACCCAAGCCCGGTACTATTTCTAGATATGCAAGACATTCACATTTCGCGAGGAGGCAGCAAATTTTTTGTGTTACTATTATTTTTCTCCTCTAAAAATTACGAAATCAACTTCCCTGCTGTCAACCAGCGCACACCATCGTTGTCTGTTCTCAGCAGAATAATAGATTACCACCTTGGCTCATCCACATGCTGCATGGTGCATTCAGCGCATCCACTGGTGCATTATTATTGAGTCTAAATCATGTGCTCTAATTTTACTTTGTTGTTGCTATGTGCTAACTTTAAAGGCTGAAGTGCTTTTTTTTAAACTTGTCTACTGCTAATCCTAAATTTTTGAGATGAAAGTACTTTAAAAAAAAAAAAAAAAAAAAAAACATTTTCTGCTGCTAATCTTGGATTTATGACGTTGAAGTGCTAACTGAAAATTAAATTGTAAGATTTTTGACGACCAATCACCATTCATTTGAAAATTAAAGTATCCCTATATTGATTAATTATTTTGATCGTCTTAAATGTCTTTAGTGAGACTTGTTGATTTCTTTAGCACTAAATCATCTTCATTCATTTCACATATTGATTTGATACTCCCATATTGGTGAACTTGTTGAAACTTGAAACAAGCTATAAAAATCTATGATTATGGTTGAATGATATATAATTTGTGTCATTTTCACATATTTTGTAAGTGAGTTGGGATGGTCTCCTAAAACGCTAAATCCCTCTAATCGTATTGATTACGTAATACGTTAAAATTTGATTGCGGAAAATTGTGAGTAAGTTAAATGAAGGTAAACTAGGAAAGAATAAGGAGTTGAGTTAATTATACTATTACTTATTTTAATAAATTGTTATATATAGAGTTAATTAATTGAAATTGCTATGTTTGAATATTTTTTTTTTAACTTTACAAAATGCTAGTATTGTTGTTATGGTAATAATATTGTGTTGCATTTTAAACTGAGATATAGGTCAAGTTGTTTGCGTTGGTACAAATTTTCTTTTAGAAATACAAGAGATTTGTTAGTGTATAACATTGTTTAGAAAACCCGCCTCGATACTCGCCTCAAGGCCCACCTCGAGGAAATAAGAGATAAAACACCTTGAGGCTTGATCCAAAAGGCTTTTTACCTTTAAAGCTTACGTCTCAACAACTTGAGACATACAAAGATCATAAAGCGCATGGCTCACACACCTCAAACAACTGAGACATATGATTTAAAACCTTTTTATCTTCAGTTGCAGATTTTGACATAGATAAAAGTCATTAAGCTTTAATTATTTAATAAAAATAAAAGAAGACAAAATTTAAGAAAATAAAAATTAGCATTTTTTTACTTTTCAATTTCAATATCGACATGATCAAGTAAGATTGTTTACGAAATAATGATCATGAGAAATGTAATGAATTGTCTCATTGTTATTTAAAGATTGTTTTTCAATAAATTTTGTTAAATCTCGAAATAAATTTTGCAAATCGATTTGAATTGATAGAAAGTATCAAAATTGGAGTTTGATGTAATCTTCAAATAGTTTTAAGAAATCAAAATTTGAATCATATGAGTTTCGATTATTTATTTTTAATCTATAATAAAAATATATACTTGGTAGAAGTCGGATCTTAAATTATTTGTTTTTCATTTTTTACATTGGTTAGTTTAAAGTGGCAGAATTTATTTGTTTGTTTTGCATTTTATTTTACCCGAAAAGCTTACGCCTCAACGTTTTGAGGCTTACGCCTCGCCTTGTAGACCTGAAAATGCCTCATGTATGCCTTTTCCATTTTTAAAACTTTGGTATATATTGATACATAACATCACATAGACATTTAGATTTATTGAGATGTATTCTAAAGGACTCGATCAATATTTTGTGACCAATATTAAATTTTATAATTATAATTTTGCATTTGATTTGGTAGATATGGAAGTATATATATCCTTTTATTTTAAAAATGAGGGTAAAAACAAAATAAAATAAAATTGTATAGGGTATTGAATACTTTTGGATTGACCCTAACTGCATCCAGAATCAACCAATTTAACATCTTCTACAAAACAATATTTCGTCTCTTTCCACCTCATCCCCTCCCTCTAAAGTTTACCTTACCTTTTCCTCCCGCTTCAAATCTCATTGATCTTTTCCGATAAGCAACCTCAAGTTTTTGATCTCTACTGCCATCATGACCCTACATTCTTTGCTCATGCATTAAGAGGGTACTTTGTAGCTCCTTAATTATCATGGTGGTCAAGTTGTTTGAATCCTCTATGGAATATTCCACACAATCGAAGTTCTCATGGATCTCAAAATCTTTTCAACTATCACAAACTCCTTCATTCTTGCATTGTATGCCTTCATCTTGTTAGCAATGGTTAAAGTTCTAGCATTTTTTCATCCACACTTTCACCTTTATTTAGAGGAATTCAAATTCTTGACGAAGCCTTTGTAGTTGAGCATGATTGACTTTGGTGAATCCTTGTACTTATTTCACATTGACTCCTAAATCCTAAATGTTCTTAGCTGTTTTTCTTTATTGAAAATGGTCTCTATGATATTTCTATCAATAGCCTGAAAAGGGTAAATTTTCACCATCTGTTTCTTTAGCTTTGCACCAGCAGTTTTGCGTTGAGCGTCAGTAAGATTAAATATATCCGCTAATGTTGGAATCCGCCTCTCCATCAAATTACAGTACTTCAGTGTTCAGTCTCAAGAAATTCTCCATAGGAATAAACCAATGGTCGTAACTACCATCAATTCTGGTATAGTGAACTAAACAAAAATGGCTTTTTTTTGCCATTTGTTTCTCTCACACCCAAACTCTTTTGTCTCCACTTTATCCCATCAATCGCTAAGGAATTTGCAGTTTCTTAGCTTTTAAACTTTCACTCTGTCTGGGTATGATACGACAATTATTGAAAAACTGCAACTTAAAAATGGTTAAAGCATTTTTTTTTTTAATGGATAGAACATGCTTTGCTGAATCAAGCATTGATTTTAACTAGCCGTTCACAAGTAGAAAACAAGAACTACCCAGTACTAAAAACATGGTAGATGACCAAAGAAAATAGTCTAATACAACTGTAGTTTAAACTAGTGCAACAATAACAAGCTTATGCTAAAACACTACTCCAATAGGAATATGTTAATTTGTCCTGTTTTGAAGGTATTGTGAGAATGTAACATAGTGATACTTTTAAAATTAGATGTATCAAGTCTGCTAGAAACTAAAGCAATTAAATGGGATGAATGGCTTTTTGAAGATAAAGGATTCATACATTTTAGGTTCTATTGATTACGACAAGTGGTAAGTGATTAATGAATGAAAAAACAACCAGCAATCACAAGTTTTTTTTTGGTTTGGTTGTGACTAGTGTTAAGTTGGTTCTTCCTCGATTCAGTGAGATCAACGAATTTGGATCATTTGCTATGGCACATATAAACCTGTCGGAGAGGATTGCTACCCTTGTATGTATTCACCATACCCCTGTAAATTCATTAGTTGGCCATGTGGAATAGCCAGCTAAACCCATCACTCTGTGACCCATTGAGCTTAATGCATGTTAGCGAATATGATACATGTGAAGTATTAAATAGGTGATCCAAATGTGAAATCAAGCATGCAATCTTCCTGCACTTCACTAATCTGATTGTTATGTCGAATTTTATACTAAAAACACCCCTATGCTTTCAATTTTTTTACTTAGTATAAAAATTATGGCAGGGGAAAAAAAATCAAACTTGTGATCACCTAATTTGTTGGAGATATTTTTCATTGTTCCAAATTTAAGATTCTCTTGAGCGGATGTCATTCGATTTGTTTTTAACAACTTGAACAAACAAATTTGCATCGGATTCTGTCCAATTGATTTATACCACAAATTTGAATATTGTGTTTCTCTAACTATACTAGTTGCTATACCCAAAATTCAGAATTTACTAGAAAAATATAAGTAAAGATCAAATTTTTATAGCTAATACCCAATTAAGATACCACTTGAATGATATATTCGAAATATGCATGTATAAAAACATGAAATTACATGTTCAAACCATGGTTTGATATTGACCGGAATAATGAAGTTCCAGCCATCTTGGTTTTGTTTAGGTGGACTCCACGACGAAAACCTAGCAAGAATCCAGCTTCGGTCATGAAGAGGGAAAAAACTTGAAATTTTCAAAAATTAAAAGCATCTGGTAGAATAAATTGCTGAAATTATGAAGTTCATTCGAATATTAAAGCTTCGGCCTCTTTATGACTCTAATCTCATCTGCAGCTTCAAGTGAATCTAGCTAGAGGGGAATCGAATCTCATCCTCAAACGCCTCCAGTCTCGTTGTTAAATTCATGTTACCATACTTCAGTCAAATCACATCATGCATTTTGATTTTTGATTTATTTTCTGGTTTGCAGTAGAGTGTATTGATACTGTTGGGGGCTAAGGTTAGGTTGAATTAGGCTACAATATGGGATTGGGCTGGACATAAAACAATCACTTTGGTTAAGTTGGGCTAAGAAAGACAGGCTAAAAGAAAGGGTGTAGGTCATCTACCTTTTTTTTTTTTTTTTTTTTTTTTTTTTAGCAAATCAACATTTATTTATTTGAGCTTGGACTTGGCTTGGCTGGGCTGGGCTATTAGAAAGATTAAATTGATTGGTTGGGCTGGGCTAAAAGAAAGGGAGTAGGTCATCAACTTTCAAAATTTTCGAAATTGATTGAAAATTAAATTGAATCAATTGTTAATCTAGTTCTCAAACCTTGGTTCGAAGTTCAAACACACAGTAACAATATAAGCTGCATTGCAAGATGCATTGGTAGAACTTGACGGGTTTGATTCAAAGAACCCTAAAATATTGAAAGAGGAAACAGAATATTACAAAATTTTGATTTTATTCATTAAGAATTTTATTAACAAAAGAAGAAGAATGCTGTGATATCTCCTTTTCTTTCCACTTATTGGTATTGATATTAAAATAATGTATGAGCTACTTTGTTGTTTCTTAAAGATAGAGATCGATTGCTTACTTCATTCCGCAAATGTAGGAAGAGACAGTTAATGGTTATTACAATTTACAACCAAACCATTCATTCAGCACTTACTGTAATCAAACAGAGCCTAACCAAATAATACTAAACAAATAGCACCAGTAAAAACGTAAAGTAAATCACATACAAAGATAATATGAAAATCTGAACTTGGAAAAGCATGAAATATTTGGTTAAAACAGAATCACGTAAAGAAGAATGCTGCTGCTGCTGCTGCTGCTGCTTGTTGTTGTTGTTGTTGTTGTTGTTTGGTAGAGGTAGAGAAGCTTGATGGTGTAGATGTTTATGGTAGCTCTAAGAAGATTGATCGGGGATAGGTCCCCCAGTCAGGGGTTTGTTGGTTCATTTGGACCAACCAAAGCAATCTGGCAGTTGTTATCTTATACGGCATTTGAGATTGTTCATCACACCCCACACTTTACGTTGGGACTGCTTTAAGCTGCTGATCTGCTATGAAAATTCAATGGAGGGTGAATTTATTATAATATAACCTATCAATATTTGTATTGATCTAAGTTAACTACCTTTAAGTTTATATGCTTTTTAAGATGGGAAATCATCAAGTGTGTTTTTGCATGAAGATTGACCGAAGTTTTTGGTCGTAAGGATCCTTATTAATAAAGGAGAAGTAGTTGACTAGGGATCTGATCGTGCTTCTGTTTGCGCAGACACTATGGCCGTTGTGACTTTGGTAAAATAGCTTTCATATAAAGACAAAGTAGATCAAAAGTGTTTTGCAGGCTAGGGCGACGTTGACATTCAATTTCAAACTAGTAGTTAATATGTTATGAGCCTCCAGGTTGAATGGAGATCAATGATCTTACACACTTATGCTAGTTTATGTTCTCCAGCATGTTACTTTTTATTTATAGCTGTAGATGATTATATTTATATTTCCAAATAATCCTAGTCAAAATTTAATCTATTAGACAACAGTAAAGCATAAGAATTCGAAGCTCTCCATTATCCTTAATTCTCTCAAGTCCAAATGTTATATTTTCAAAATCCATTAAAAAAAAAATCATTTTAAAGTTATTTCACTAGACGTCTCCTGCTATTTTACATTTAGATACCTTTTTTTACAGTTATTTATATTTTTTTCTCAATTATCTCCTAATATTCCTTATTAAATTCTGTATGTCTGAATTATTTTGATAATCCAAACTTTAAACTAATTAATAAATTCAGTCAACTAATATTTATTAATGCATCAAATAAACCCTAAAAGAATGTTGGTTTCGTTATGTGTAGCATTGACACATCAACAAATTAGTAAAAGAAACTCATTTATGTATAGTTATTTATGAATCACTTAAAATAAATTATATACATTAGTGAATTATATCTCATAATTTATTTACCTGGATGAATTTATCATACGTTACACTCTAAAATGCTATTAACTTCAAATCAAGGTTCGAGAACTCAGTTTCGGTTTTGGTGTCATTCGTTTAAAAATTTCCTAGTTTCGGACAATTTCGGTAGTTTCGATTTGGGTTTCGGTCTTGTTTTTTTATTTTTAATGGTTTGTCAATGTAACAATAACCAATATCGATAAAATATAAAATAAAGCCTAGACAAATGTTTCTCTACCAAATTAAGTAGATTTAATGTAGACTTCAATTAAATAATCGAGTCCAACCCTTAACTCATTCTGTTTAGCTTAAATTAAAATAAATAAACAAACTATGTTGGTATATTATAAAGCCCAACCCAAAAACTATTTAATCAGCCTAGTGCTTAGCCCTAGAATACTCGATTTACAATGTCGCATCCCCACACAAACGCTCCATTCCTAGATCGATCCAAACGAGAAGACGGTGAGAGAACGAGACGCAAAAAATCAACTGATGCTTGGAATCGACGTCGGTTGTTCCTTGTAATCGACGTCAATTGCATCTCGAATCTCAATTCCAGGTTAGTAATTTACAGTTTTTTCTCCTTTTTCTTCGTTGATTTTTCTTTTCTTCTCTGTTTTTTCCTTCTATTTTCTATTGCTAGCTAGCAGGACGGAATTTTAACCTAGTTAGATATCAAAGAATGAATGAAATTTACTTTAGTCCCACATTGCCAAAAATAAGATTAGAACTATGTTTATATATCAATTCCTCATTCCTTTTATTGGCCCTTAGGGTCAGGTAATTTTGTGCGAGGGGGAGGACCTAGATGATATGAACCAAACACACACGCGCGCGCCGCCCGTACCGTACCGGGTCGGGTCGGGCTTGGGCTTGGGTCTACCATGATATCTTATTTTTGCTACGAAAAAGTTAACCAGTTTTGAGGGTTTTTCTTTTGGATGCGGCAATGACTATGGGCGCGACCCAACAGAAATCAAACGAGGATTTTTCTGCCCGTTAAACAAAATGAAGAGGCACGTGGGTGCGACCCGTTATAATAAAAAGAAGCACGTGTTTTGAATTCGAACATTTAACAGACGTAACTTTTGAAATTATAACCGTTCGAAAAGTATAAATGAGTGAAGAATATTGATCACATTCTTCACGAATTGAACAACTCTTCCTCCTCCTCTGATTTCTTCTTTCAACGTTTGCTACTGAACTGTCGCTCCTCAGACTGACGAACTCATCACAATCTCGAGCAGTTTCCGTCTGTTGTATCCTGGGAGACTTCAAATAAAGTCTTAAGGAAATCGGTACGCCGAGCCTCCGACGATTTACTTTCTTCTACATTTCGCTGTACATCTACTACTGTTTCAGTTTTATTGAATCAACTTGTGAGCAAGTTGAGTATTAACAATAGAAACTGTTGCTATTTTTCAGTTTTGTGGTAACACGTGTGGCTGTTACTTCTGTTCTCTGTTGTCTGGAATAACATCTTAAGACTTTACTGTTTCCTGAAAACAGCGATGGCAGTAGAGCAGATGTCGATTAAGACAACCAACTTGAACAAACCAGACCTGTTTAAGGGAGAAGGTGATGATTTTTTGACATGGCAAAGTCAGATGCTTTTTTATCTCACTACTCTCAGTCTGCAAAAGTATCTCGAGGAAGATGAACCAGTGCCGCCTACGCCAGGCAAAGGGAAAGAGTCTGAAATTGCAAATGTTGATACATGGAGGCATTCAGATTTCTTATGCAGGAATTACATCCTGAACTGCTTAGACAAAGTTTTGTACAAAGTGTATCAGCCACTCAAGACTGCAAAAGCTCTCTGGAATGCGCTTACCACAAAGTACAAAACACAAAACGTGAGCCTAAAGAAGTTTATAGTTGACAAATTCATGGAATACAAAATGGTAGATTCAAAATCTGTACCAACGCAACTGCATGAACTTCAAATCATCATCCATGAAATGGAAGCAGAAGACCACGAAGTTGGTGAATCTTTCTTAGTAGAGGCAATCACTGGAAAGTTGCCACCATCATGGAAGGACTACCGCAATTATTTAAAGCACAAGAAGAAGGAGATATCCTTACAAGATCTAATCGTTAGATTGAAAATTGAGGCAGATAATCGCGGAGTCACTAAACCAAAAAGCGAAGAGGCTTTTGTTGCAGAAGGGTCGAAGAAAAAAGGACACCCTAACAAAAATAAAAAGAAAAGGAAGGCACCAGAAAACAAACAGCCCAATCAGAAGCCGCCCAAGAAGTTCAATGTGGAATGTTGGGTTTGTGGCAAGACTGGACATCAAGCAAAAGATTGCAGACACAAGAAACAGAAAAGTTCCGAGGCAAATGTGGTGGACAACATGGACATTGACGGGTCCAGTGTTGTCAATAGCGAATAGCGCAAAATAGCGCAAGGCCTGCGCTATGCGCTATTTTGCGTTATGCGCTATAGCGCGCGCTATAATGTTTTTTTTTTTTTTGCTTACAGAAAAGAAGATCTTAAAAAAAAACACAGGAAAAAGGCACAAAAGGAAAAAACTGTATGTTTAAAATCTCCAAAAAGGAAAAAGAAACGAAAATGCATGTTCAAAAAAGAAAAAGCAAAATAGCGCGCTATTCATGGCTGCGCTATGATAAAATAGCGCGCTATAGCGCGCTATTTTTGCGCTACACGGGACCCTTGCGCTATAAGAACCAAAATAGCGCAACCTGTGCGCTATGCGCTATTTTGCGCTATAGCGCGCTATAGCGCTCGCTATGACAACTA
The DNA here is from genome assembly GCA_030737875.1 of Allium sativum. Lineage (NCBI taxonomy): Eukaryota > Viridiplantae > Streptophyta > Magnoliopsida > Asparagales > Amaryllidaceae > Allium > Allium sativum. The sequence continues at coordinate 540,891,949 of CM060926.1, forward strand.
TGGACGGGTCTAACTTTTCTGGGGTTGTATCAGAATGTAATCTAGTCCAGAATCCTTCTCAGTGGTGGTTTGACACAGGTGCTACACGACACGTGTGTTCTGAAAAATCCATGTTCGCCACTTACAACAAACTCGATCATGAAGAGAAACTGTACATGGGTAACTCTGCAGTGTCAATGATTGAGGGTAATGGGAAAGTAATCCTCAAGTTCACATCTGGTAAAACTATTACGCTGAATGATGTGCTCCATGTTCCAGATATCCGAAAAAACTTGATTTCCGGTCCTGTTCTCTCGAAGAAAGGCTTCTGAATGGTCTTTGAATCGGATAAAGTTGTTCTGTCCAAGGCTGGAATCTATATAGGGAGAGGATACTTGTGTGATGGCCTGTTTAAGGCTAATGTAGCCGTAGTTGGCAATAAAGGTTGTATTGTAATTCTAAAATGAATAAAAAGGAAGTTTCTTATGTTGTTGAGTATGATGCTTTATTATGGCATGAAAGATTAGGACACGTAAACTTCCGAAAAATGAAAAAACTTGCAAATTTAGAATTAATTCCTAAATTTCAAGTAGATAAGAACTACAAATGTGAGACATGTGTAGAAGCAAAAATGGTCAAAATGCCGTTTCATACAGTTGATAGAAGCACCGAACCGCTAGGTTTGGTACATACCGATTTATATGATTTCAAATCAATACCTACACGAGGTGGAAAAAAGTACTTTATCACATTTATCGACGACTATACACGATATTGCTATGTATATCTTTTGAATAGTAAAGATGAAGCAATAACATCATTTATAAAGTACAAAGCTGAGGTAGAAAATCAGATAAATAAAAAGATCAAGATATTGAGATCTGATCGAGTTGGAGAATATGAATCACCGTTTGAACAATTCTGTGCAGAAAATGGAATAATTCATCAAACGACAGCTCCATACTCACCACAACAAAATGGTGTTGCGGAAAGGAAAAACAGAACGTTAAAAGATATGATTAATGTCATGCTTCTGACTTCTGGTTTACCAACGAACTTGTGGGGGGAAGCCCTAAATATGTCTAATCACATATTAAATAAAGTTCCTCACAATAAAACAGGAGCAATTCCATATGAGTTATGGAAAGGACATAAACCAAGTTTTAAATACCTCAAAGTGTGGGGGTGCTTGGCAAAAGTTCCAGTTCCGCCTCCTAAGAAAGTCAAACTTGGACCAAAAACGGTCGATTGTTACTATCTAGGACCAACCCAAAATAGTAGCGCCTACAGATTTTTGGTATTCAAGTCTGATATAGTTGATATTCATGTAAATACAATCATGGAATCTAGAGATGCCTCGTTTTTTGAAGATGTGTTTCCACACAAAAGAAACGAAGGAAATAATGTCCCTAAAAGGACAAGAGAAGAATCAAGTAGATCAGACGAAGCTATAACTCCTCATGAGATTGAGGAAATAGAACCCCGAAGAAGTGTAAGGGCTAGAAATTCCAAGACATTTGGTCCGGAGTTTTTAACATATATGCTAGAACACGAACCTCAAACGTACAAGGAAGCAATGTCATCGTCTGAATCTGCATGTTGGAAAGAAGCAATCCAAAGTGAGATTGATTCAATTCTAAGTAATAAAACTTGGGAAATTGTTGATATTCCACCCGGAATAAAACCAATTGGCTGCAAATGGATTTTCAAGAAGAAAATGAAAGCAGATGGCTCTATTGATAAATATAAAGCCAGGTTAGTAGCCAAAGGATATCGTCAAAAAGGAGTAGACTTCTTTGATACGTATTCACGGTAACTCGAATAACCTCAATAAGAATGCTAATAGCAATTGCATCTATTTATAATCTAGAGATTCATCAAATGGATGTAAAAACAGCATTCTTAAATGGCGATCTCGATGAGGAAATCTACATGGAGCAACCAGAAGGTTTCGTTTCAAAAGGAAATGAAAACAAAGTATGTAAATTAGTAAAGTCATTATATGGACTAAAACAAGCTCCAAAACAATGGCACGCAAAATTTGATAGTGTCATGATGAGAAATGGTTTTCGTATAAATGAATGCGATAAGTGTGTTTATTATAAACAAGTTGGACAATCATATGTGATGATTTGTCTTTATGTAGACGATATGCTAATCCTTGGTCCGAATACTCAAGTAATAGAGACCATAAAGAAAATGTTAATCAACAATTTTGATATGAAAGACTTAGGAGTTGCTGATGTTATTTTGGGAATCAAAATAATAAGAACACCTAATGAAATTGAATTGTCTCAATCACACTATATAGACAAAGTGATTGATAAATTTAAAAATCTTGGAATTAAAGAGGTAAGAACACCTTTTAATCCATCTGAAGTACTGCATAAAAACACTAATGAGAGTGTAATGCAACTGGAATACTCTCGTGTAATAGGATGTCTCATGTATCTCATGAATTGCACAAGACCAGACATAGCTTATGCAGTAAGTCGATTAAGTAGATATACAAGCAATCCAAGTAAGGAACACTGGAAAGCACTAATGAGAGTGCTTGGATATTTAAAAAATACCACAAATTACTCTTTACACTATGGAAAATATCATGCAGTCTTAGAAGGATATAGTGATGCAAACTGGATTGCTGATTCAGAAGAATCAAAATCAACAAGTGGTTATGTATTCACCCTAGCAGGGGCAGCAGTGTCATGGAAATCTACTAAACAGACATGCATAGCTCGATCCACTATGGATTCAGAGTTTATCGCTTTAAACAAAGCAGGCGAAGAAGCAGAATAGCTTCGCCACTTTTTAGAAGATATTCCATTTTGGCCTAAACCTGTACCGGCCATATGCATACATTGCGATAACCAAGCAACGCTAAGTAGAGCGCATAACTTTGTGTATAATGGGAAGTCGCGACACATTCGTCGACGCCATAACACAGTTAGGCAGTTACTCTCAAATGGAACTATTTCCATTGATTATGTGAGAACAAATGATAACCTAGCGGATCCATTTACTAAAGGTTTATCAAGAGAGAAAATTAACTGCGCATCGAGGGGAATGAGTTTAAAAGCCTAAACCAACAAGAGTTATCTTATACGGAAACCTATCCTAGCGATTGGAGATCCCATGGACTAGGATCAATAGGCAAACCAGTTATGAATAACTCAAGACGTAATGCATTTTTGGACACAATCCTACTCCATTCCTATGGTGCACGCTACAAATGCATGCCTACAGAAGTATTACAAGGTTAAAACTATGTTTTTGAACGATGACCATGTCTTGAAATAACAAGTGGGGTATATGTAGGATGCTCTTAATGGTTGCGATCACCTATGTTAGTGTGAGCTGGGTCGGCTCTATGAGAATATTCAAGGCTTTTATTCTCTAAAACACTCGCAGAACCAGAAAGTGTTCAGGACCAAAATGAACACAACCAAGAGATTGGATGATAAGGGAATCGATGCTTCGTAAAACTTATTGTTTGGACATACAATAAAGGCTGACGGTTCAAGATGGAATAATTCACCGATTAGCCAAGTATATCCGATAAGTTTTAAATAGGGAAAGTTCAAAGTGAAATATCTACTTATCCACGATAAAGCATTATTCCATTCGTAGTCTGAGATATTACACTTTGTGTGGGGGAAAAAGTATATTATCATTCATGTGGGGGATTGTTAGATATCAAAGAATGAATGAAATTTACTTTAGTCCCACATTGCCAAAAATAAGATTAGAACTATGTTTATATATCAATTCCTCATTCCCTTTATTGGCCCTTAGGGTCAGGTAATTTTGTGCGAGGGGGAGGACCTAGATGATATGAACCAAACACACGCGCGCGCCGCCCGCCTGTCCCGTACCGAACCGGGCCGGGCCGGGTTGGGTCGGGCTTGGGTCTACCATGATATCTTATTTTTGCTACGAAAAAGTTAACCAGTTTTGAGGGTTTTTCTTTTGGATGCGGCAATGACTATGGGCGCGGCTCAACAGAAATCAAACGAGGATTTTTCTGCCCGTTAAACAAAATGAAGAGGCACGCGGGTGCGACCCGTTATAATAAAAAGAAGCGCCTGTTTTGAATTCGAACATTTAACAGACGTAACTTTTGAAATTATAACCGTTCGAAGAGTATAAATGAGTGAAGAATACTGATCACATTCTTCACGAATTGAACAACTCTTCTTCCTCTTCCTCTGATTTCCTCTTTCAACGTTTGCTACTGAACTGTCGCTCCTCAGACTGACGAACTCATCACAATCTCGAGCAGTTTCCGTCTGTTGTATCCTGGGAGACTTCAAATAAAATCTTAAGGAAATCGGTACGCCGAGCCTCCGACGATTTACTTTCTTCTACATTTCGCTGTACATCTACTACTGTTTCAGTTTTATTGAATCAACTTGTGAGCAAGTTGAGTATTAACAATAGAAACTGTTGCTATTTTTAAGTTTTGTGGTAACACGTGTGGCTGTTACTTCTGTTCTCTGTTGTCTGGAATAACAATCTCGTCTCGCTAATGGTCGAAACCGGACCGAGATGGCTGGAATCTCCGGGTTTCGGCCAAAACCTTAAACCATGCTTCAAGTACATATATTTTAATTTTTCCACAGTTACTTACAAACCCTTTCTAATTTTATCATAATTGTTTACTTTCTAATCCATTTATTTAACTAATTGTATAGTCTGAAATTTAAACTACTTGAATAAATCCAATGAGTTAATAGTCATTAATTTTTTAACGAATGTTATGACATGCGCTTCGCACGTGAGTTGTTTTCGTATAAGTCTTATATGTTTAATGCATTTAAAATAAAGTGATTTACACACACACACGCATATATATATACACACACACATACCTATACACATACATTTAGCTATACTTGTGTTGAAATCATATTATTTTAATTTCTAAGTTGCATATCTAATGTATTTTTAGTTTGTGTTTCTATCTCTATTATCAATTAATTAACAAATAAAATTTATCTGTTAGACCTTATTTTAAAGTGATATTAAGATTTGTTAATATTTATAAATGGATGTTCTAAATTTGTAAATAAAGTTTATGCATTAGATCGTATTTTTAAGCGGTATGATGATTTGATAATATTTATAGAGGGGCGCTTTGAATTAATAAATGAAATTTATATTGTTAGATCCGATTTTTTTAGTGATATTAAGATTTAATCTATCCATGAGGGTGTTTTCAATAGTTCACACCAAGGTATGAGGTTCCGGCCGGAACCCGAGATTCCCACCATCGTGGTTCGGTTCCGGCCGGAGGCGTGACAAGATTAAGGCAAAATCTCGTCCCGTTAGATGTAGTAAATAAAACGTATTTCTTTTTTGAATTTACGCGTAGAAAGAATTCAAAGCAGTGAGAGAAGAAAAGCAGCAAATCAAACAAAAAAAGCAACTGAAACAAAAAAGAGAGTCAAAATATCAATTACCTCGAAGTTAAGCGGCGGCTGAAGTTGATTCGAAATACTGAAAGAGAAAGTGTTTGCTTTTAAGGGGAAAAGTCGATATTTTTTCAGGGCACGTCGGCTCGCGAAACCGGAAGATGAGCGGCTTTGCTTACGAGAAAAAAGAATCCGGAAGATGAGTGGCTTTGCTTACGAGAAAAAAAGCGGACGACGAACGATATTTTAGGAGATTTGTGGCTTTAGGGGAGAAAACCAATTGGACCTGGGAAATAGATATTATATTGCATAATTGGGCCCGTTATATATAATATGTGTGATGCTAATGACATTCCAATTTCCTTTTCCAATTACCACAACTAAAAAATTAACACATTAAATTTTGTATGCTTCCTAATACCATATTGATCTATTTCTAATTTCTCACTCAACCATTGATTGCTGAAATAACCACGTATTCAACCCTAATCTAAAACCCTAATTCTTCGTTTCTTTACCGCTGTTGTTTTTCATGGCTTCAAAATTCATCTTCACTTCTTCTTCCATTTTGCTAAATTCGATCTTTATTCACAACTTTTTTTATTTGCATCCACTCATTCTTGTAGTAGCATAGAATTCAGTGAAGAAAAGGATGGATAGACACGGACGAATTGAAGCCGAGGGAGAAATAGGTATAAACGGTGGTAGCCCCTATTTTTTAATGTGAGGTACTAGGAAAAGTGGAAGAGTAATTTTTATGGTATTTTTTAGTTATGGCAATAGAAAGAGGAAATTGGGGTGCCCTTAGCACCACACTATAATATAACGTTCATCTAGCTAATTGGGTCTGATTGGTTTATATAGTCCATCTGGAATGCTATATAGTATTTTGATTTTGATGTTTTATATCTAATTTTCGGTGCATGATGGCGGGTCAAACTCATAGTAGTTAAGGCACGCGCCTAGGCTCGCCTAAGGCGCAGGCGCAAGGCCTGCGCCTCACCGATGTTCGAGGCGCCTCCGCTACGGGAGGCGTAGGAAAAGCGCGCTTTTTTGCGCCTTTCTTCGAGGCGCCAAGGCTAAAAAGCGCGCCTCGAGAAAACCGAACTAGGTTTGTTCAATTTTAGGGTTTCCAGCTCAACAGTTGGACTTCGATGCTTTTAAAGAAACCGCTATAGCCTCCGTCGCCACCACTACAGCCTCGCCGCCGCCGCTGCAGCCTCGCCGCCACCGCTGCAGCCTCGCCGCCGCCGCCTTTTCTGCCATCGTGCCTGTCCTCTGCTGCAGGATTTTTTTTTTTTTAATATATTCGGTGCGCCTTTTTTTAAAAGTCGCACCAAAAAGCCCAAGGCGCAAAAAAGCCCAAGGCTCAAGCCGTGCGCCTTTTTGCGCCTTAGTGCCTTAACTACTAGACTCAAACTAAATTGTGTTAAGTGGGATCGAAACGGAAACTAAAATCGAAACGTCCGAAATTTCCGAAATCAACCGAAACAATGGAAATTCTCAACGATTGAAACTGAAACCGAGTTTTCGAACCTATTTCACATTTACACAAAAAAGTGTAATACCAAAGCTATTACAACTATTATAAAGATAAATCCTATATATATAAGAATTTCAATATAAATAGTACTCATATATATGAAAAATGATAAAATAGTTGTTTATTTAACTATAAAGATATTTGTATCATATTACAAAAAATGTATACATGAATATTAGTAATTCTTTTAATTTCTAATTCATCTGTCTCAAAAACTTTATTTTGTAGTACACAGTATAATTTCATTTTTAACAACTTATAAAAGATTTATATTTTACTTTTCTACATTGCAATGTGAAGGCATAAGTTATGCTGGTAAAAATTAGGTTATATAAACATTCCCACTTTTAGCATGATACTAAACCTTATCCAAATCATAATTCAACCGAATATCGTAGGACTTTATTATTTAATTATTGGAGTTTTAAAAATGACTTTCCTACAACAACATGGTGAACCTTAAAGATGAAAATTGTTTAAAAAAAAAAAAGGATAAAAGTTCATATGTACATGAACTAACCATAAGGTGCTCTTCTCCATTAGCACTTCTTAGTTTTCTCCAATTTTTGTTATACAAAGCTCCTTATGTCTAGTAAATTGACCACCCCCATAAGGCGCAACGGTAAGGTTACTCGGCTGGTAATCTGGAGGGCGCAGGTTCGAGTCCCGACCTCTTCACATATGTGAGGGAAAGACGACCGCCCCCAGAGTCCGGAAAGCCGTGAGAATAGTACAAGGACGGGAGACTGACCTGGGAAGTCCTCTCGCGCTTGAGTACGGGAGCCTTTGGCACTGAGTATCCACTACTGAGTACATTTGTAGTTGATCAGATTTTTACCTAAAAATGAAAAAAAAAAAAAAATCATTATTATATTAGCAACATTATAGTGTGTAGCGTACGTGTTATACACTAATAAAGAAGTGTAAAAGAGCTAAAATACAGGACAGCAATATGATGGCTTCCTCTTATTTTCAAAAATAATTACAACGCATTTGTCCTTTATTCATAGCTGCCGATGATGAAAAAGTGGGTTATATTTCAAAAAATAGTAGTCAACTTTTAATAAAGAAGTATACAAGAACTAAAATATAAGACAACAATACGGTGGCCTCGTTTTATTTTGTAAACATGATTCCCGCATATGTTTCAGCTCACTACATGCAAAAAAGTAAGAGGAATGTGAGTGACTGGTTGTGTATAGAATCCATCAATTTATACATAGGGACTAAGAGAAGTTTCTATCACTTTATTGTCTCAATATATTTCTACAGCTACATGTACCTGGATGTACAAATATCACTGCAGATGGAGTGTTAGGAGCGGTGAAATGGTTGGCAGATCATAACACTAAACTCAGGACTGTTCATATCAGCGGTGTTGGTAACATAAGAAAGGTTCATTTTGAGATGCTCAACACATTAATGTGCACAGAAGACCAGCAACAAGTTCGAAAGCAATCTTTTTATGGTATCTGGCAATCCCTTCCAGCGGAAAATATTGATGAACAACCAATTGATGTTGAAATATGTCCTAAATGTGGTAACATAAGACTGGTTTTTGATTGCACAAGAGAAAATTGCAGGTTTGATTCTGACATTTATTTCACTTTTCACGTCAAGTTTTACCTGGATTTATGCACCCTATTTATTTATTAATTTTGAAATAATAACCATGGGCTTAGGTTATTTTCAGTTAGTTGGCATTTGTGTTTAATATGTTTTTCAAAATTTAGACCCCTTTTATGTTTAACATGTTATAAGCAGCTTACAGTTTTGCTTCATTATCAGCTGAGGTTGAATGTACGCTAGTTTAAGTGTGTATCCGCATAACGTGTATTTTTTTTCCATCATGTTTTTTTTCTCCCCCTTTTCTTTCAAAGAATAAGTTTACGCTACAAAGTCGACTCTTTATATAATAACCTTAAAATGATTTTGATGCCAGTGTAAGTTTAAAAATAGTTGATTCTGATTTAACTTGGAAGAGTTCATTAACACATCTATCCCTATCATTGTTTTAAAAAACCCGCCTCAATACTTGTCTCAAGAACCGTCTCGAGGAAATAAGAGAAAACGCCTTGAGGCTTACTCCAAAAGGCTTTTTGCCTCTAAAGCTTATGCCTCAACAACTTGAGGCATACAAAGCGCATAAAACGTACACCTCGCACGCCTCAAACAGTTGAGGCGTATGACTTAAAAACCTTTTACCTTTAGTTGCAGATATTGACACCGATACAAGTCATTGAATTTTAATTATTTAATGGAAATAAAAGTTAGCATTTTTTACTTTTCAATTTCAATATCGACATGATCAAGTAAGGTTGTTTATGAAATAATGATCATGAGCAATGTAATGAATTTTCTCATTGTTATTTAAAGAATGTTTTTCAATAAACTTTGTTAAATCTTGAAATAAATTTTACAAATTAATTTGAGTTGATAGACTATCAAAATTAGAGTTTGATGTGATCTTCAAATAGTTTTAAGATGTCAGAATTTGAATCATATGAGTTTCGATTATTTATTTTTAATCTATAATAAAATATATACTTGGTAAAAGTAGGGTCTTAAATTATTTGTTTTTCATTTTTTGCATTGGTTAATTTAAAGTGCCAGAATTTCTTAATTTGTTTTGCGTTTTATTTTTATCCAAAAAGCTTACGGCTTAAGTTTCGAGGCTTACGCCTCGCCTCGTAGACCTGAAAACGCCTTATGTATGTCTTTTGCGTTTTATCTTTGATCCCTATATTGATAATAGTCATATAATGTAAAATTGCCTTCCCAGTAATCTATTATAACCAAGTCTACTGCTTATGCCATCTGCATATTTCTCGTAGATTAGCCCTTGTTTACTAGTAGCAAATGTACCTTTAATTAGATGCCCTTTTTGAGGTAGCATTTGTAAAATATGCTTAACTTATAGTCTTAAACTATATAATCACAAATATGCAATATTTTGTTTGTACGGCAACTTGATATCCTGAAAGAGAACTTAGCCTAGTATTTTTCTTTATTACTCTCAATAATCCAAAGGATCTTGACATTCAAAGGGCACCTACCGGAAACTACAAGCTCTAGTTATCTCATTTGCATCCCTTTTGCTCAATTTTATGATTAGGAGCAACTTATTATTGCAATATTCGTAACTTTTATTTGTTCAAATTGTGAACTTGCTATCGTTCCTGGTGCAGTATAAATTGGTACCCACGACCCATGTTAACCCAGGTGTTGTGTATTAGAATCATATGTAGCTCGGTAACTTATAACAATGTACAGATGTGAAACTGTTTTCTTTGAAACTTCAGTTGAAAGGCAACAACAATTTTTTTGTTCTACTCATAATAAAACATGGAAATGACAGGACAATGAAAGCGAGGTGGTCAGAGTGTAAAGGCTGCATCTTCTGCATTGAGAGGTGCGAGGACTGTGGAGGCTGCTTAGATTCTGAATTTCATGGAGAACATACAGTCTGCTCTCACCTATTATGCCTGGAGTGTTGGCTTCGCCTCCCAAAATGCAACCTCTGTAACCGCCCCTATTGCTTCGGCCATGATAACAAAGCTGTTGCTTCTTCTTCTTCGTCGTCTTCTGTCGGGTTTGTATGCGAGCAGTGTGGCGATGACGATAATTCTGAAGCTGCTACTAATGACTATAGTTAGGTGCAAGAATTGACATCATTCATTTGTTTTGTTTGAGTATACAAACATATGCTTTTTACTGGTAGGGAGTTGTGCTTTGTTACACTGTATTTGCGTTGATTTGAAAATCGCTTGATTTATTAAATATCTGGCTTTATCATATGTTTTGGTATTTCGATGTTTTTGTCCGTGTGCTTATCTAGTGGGCAGGAGAACGGAATTATATATAGTGGTTTGTTATTTATGATTTTCCTTTTCAGTTGCAATGTACTATTCCTTCATGTATGTTTTGGATATTGCATTCAGTTTGATGTATAGGAACAGAAAGTTGGGATGTCTTAGTTAGGTAACTGCTTTGAAACTCTCTTTTTAAGTTTTAAAATAATTAGCCATCCCAATTCAAAAAGTTACACAAAAAGCAAATGTATTTATTTTCGGCTGCTACGAACATTTGCAGTTTCACAAAGAAAAGAACTACAAAAATAACTTTAAATGAAAAATAAATAGTTTTGCTTATTAGAATCTTGTTATTAAGAGCAAAATTAATTTTCTTAAATAAATAAAAAATATTAAAAATAATTTTAGTGGTGTTATCTGAAACATCTTATTTTTAGAAAATAAGAGGGGAATCCAAATTTCACTTTTTATTAGTTCTTCTACCAGGTTCTATTTTTTAATTTTTTTTGCCAAATGATAAAATTAAAATCCTGGACGGTTTGTACAGCAGTTCACGGTAATGATTTCAGTTTTGTTATCATCAAAAAGTTGGACTGTGCTATGGTTTCAGTATCATGGGAATTAACCATCGTTTATAAGATAAATATGATATGAATGCAAATACCTTTGCAAGAAATAACTGGTTTATAGCATAGTAAACCGGAATCTCTGAAGGTGACTTGTATCAAAATAACAAAAACTAAAAACGCAGGCTGAAAATCCACAAACAGTTGTAGGCCTAAAACTTTAGGGCGTTAAAATGCGAAGAATGGATAACTTCAGCTGTGTAAATATCATCAGATGAATCATACAACAAATTAAACAGCATGTAACACCAATAAATCAGATAATTCAATGCTAATGCGCAGCCTATTTAATTGTATACAGTAATGTAAATTGTTATGATCCCCACAACCATCGCCACAGCAGATGTCAAGTCCAAGCCCGCACCATTGGAAGAGGATTCTGCAAAATAAAATAGGTTAAAGGCGTAAATTCGACAAATGTTTGTTACTGCATAGGAAAGGTTTAAACCATATTATAAATATCATTTGTTAGAAAAATAAACGAGAAAGCATTATAAAATTTTAGCCATTTATGTGTTGTGGATTCAAATGATAATCACTGATCTAAAATATCAATCTCAACGGTTGTAGAAATATGCAAATGATTTTAAGGATATTATATGTGAATATAACCACCAAATTTTAGGTCATTTCATACATGCAAAATTTTAAATAACTTCAAAACTATTAGTCCATTTAAAATCACTAATCAATTTTAAATACTGATATTACTTACTCTACGCATCGATTTGAAATATTGTTTTGAATGGTCTAAAAGGTCAGACATGGTTATCATCAAATCCCCTTGATTTCAACTATAAACTCCAATTTAAATAGTTACGCAAGTGAGAAAAGAATAACTACTTCTATCAGAACATGTGGCAAAAATGAGGCCTAACTGATCTTTGTCCTAAAAGAATAATGACTCGTTTCATCCGTACATCAAAAATTGCTAAAAATACACTAAAAATTATAATATCGTGTATTACTTAAGATACACCGTGTCTTTTACTAAACTATCCATGTTTTCGTCTTCTTTGACTGTTCTCTTTCAAACTTAAAACACATATACCCAAAATTAGAAATTCTTTACACCAAATTGATTAAAATATTGAATGTACTTTAATTAGTTTCTACATTAATATTGTAACTTTTCTAATCTTTTTTTTTTTAAAAAAATTTCGTTTCAACAAAATTACTCTAATTTTTAAAATAAATTCAACACCTCTAAATTCAAACATAATTTTTGAATGTTTTCTTAATTGAAATTTTAGGTTTCATGATGGATGAAATAATTCATGATTGTTTTCATTAACATATCTGTTTTGCATTAGATTCTAGGACTTTTAACGTTAATTTGATTGCTTAAATGCAAAAGTTTAGAAAAAGTAACTATAAAATAAGAGTATTTTAATAACAGATTTTTATAAAAAATAGTGGTAAATGTTGATTTTAGGTGTATGAATAGAATTTGCCAAGAATAATACCATGGGAGAGGATTTACAGTGAGGATGTAGCTCCTCTTATGCATATGTCTGTGAGAGACAAATATCAAGAAGTATAGCTTACTTGTAGGAGAAGATGTATCAGAAGGTGAGGCAGCTGGTGTCGGTGATGCTGCCGGTGTGGTTGGTGGCGTTGCGGGTGTACGTGTGGTTGGTGGCGCTGCGGGTGTGGTTGGTGGCGCTGCAGGTGTGGTTGGTGGCGCTGCTGGTGTTGTTGGAGTAGGAGCGACAGGTGCTGGTCCCCGTGGTGTTTGTGTATCTGAAAATATATGATCAAGCTCACCAGTTAGAGTAAAAAGAACAGCCAAACATTTATTTACGAATGCCCATAATTAACATTGCAAAAAATAGTCAAAAAAATCAAAAGAAGAAGAAGAAAAATAATAAGTAAAGGGGTAGAAAGAAAAAGAAAAAAAGAGAGAGAAGGAACAAGAAGAAGAAAATCAAATGCAAGTACCATTTGAAACAGAGCCAGCCTTGCATTTGGTGAGATCGGCATTAACCCCACATCTTGTAGGCAACTTGAGAGCATCTTCTGGGGAGACATTGAAGCCCTTCAAAATCTCCTTGTCGTTGAAAAGATTACACAAACAATCTGCATCGTTTGTAACAGCGTCCTTCAATGGCACGCAGCAAGCCGGTGGAGGCGAGTTTGGCGATTTCAGGAAGGTAGCGCAAGGCAGCAGCGTCTGAAGGCATGGGTATTTTGCTTGCGCGCAGGCATTGTACGTGAGTGAAGAGATGACGATGATCAGAGCTATGAAATGCTGTCCACCTGCCATTTTTTTTTTTTTTTTTCACACGGATGATTATTATTGCTATGGTTGGGATGTATATAAATGAAATTCATGGCTGAATCAGTGTGTACTTTGTTATATTTTTACCTGTCTTTATACGATAATTACCCTTTTTTGGGAGATTTCATTTCATGTCTTTTCTGTAATTTCTGTTTCGTCCCAAGTTGAATTTCCATTGGGACGGCTAGTTTATTTTTAGGGTTTTGTTTGTAACTAGTAATGCAAGGACTCCAAAATTCAATGCTGAAAAATGGAAAATGCCGCAGGTATACTGTTTTTATTTATTTTTAATTGTGTTTTTGTCCATAGAGAAATGCATACGATACAAGTATTTTGTGAAAAAAACGATCAATTTAAACAACAAAATTAACATAAAAAACAATTCTTTTCCGTGTTTTAGGAAAAATAAAAAAATAAGTTTATTTTTTTATTATCCTTCCATCTCCTTCGTTATCCTCTTCATCTATCCCCTTCATCGTTCCTTCACTTTTATCCTATGTTATTATTGAAAACTCAAAACATAAAATAAAAGATAAAGCAAACGATCTCTAAGATGTTGTAATTCGTCAAAGCCTAATATTTTATTTAGTATACTATTTTTGCTCCACTAGTTGAAATATTTAGAGTCACGAGAGATTTCTTTTGACCATGTTTCGTTTATCTATAAAAAGGAACAATATGGAAAATACATTTTTATTTATGGGATTATTATCACCATCTATCAAGTGCTACTTTTGTAACCATAATACCCCGCGTTTTAACTAATTAATTAGTATAAATTTAATTAATTTGTTTTGAAAATGATGAAAAATGGATATTTTGTAAATATTAGAATTTGACCATCAAACTTATTAAGGTGATTTTCTGTTGAACTTTTATATATAATTTTTTTCGATTAGAGTTCAAACGAAGAAGTTATAACTATTTAAAGTTTTAAAATTAGAAACAGTTTATATGTGTTTGTGTGTGTACATGCACGTGCGAGTGTATGTGTGTGCATGCATAATCTTAGTCAATCGAATACATTTGAAATTTAAATTCAAAATGTGAATAAATATTAAATTGTGTAACGATGAAAGTAACGAAGGAGTGTTAAAACGATTACAAAATTAATTAATGAGAATAATTAATGTGTGACATATGTAATCAATGAATGAAAGGATTTAATTAATGAGAATAATTAATTTGTAACATATCTAATCAATGAATGAAAGAATTTAATTAATTGTTGACATTCAAATTCAAAATGTTACGGAAAGTTTATCAAGAGAATGAATGAGTATTGAAAATGAATTAACTGAAATAAATTATGTATATACACGCACACACTTTTGAATTTAGATCAGAGAATATTAAAATAATCCGTAACATACACTACAACAAAAAGGGGCTTTGACAGGGTTTGAAAAACGTTATTATAGTCTATAATAGTGTAATGTCCCAGTTTTTGACGACTTTGTTTAGTAATAATAACATTTGTTATTATGAGTTAATTACATTGAAATGGAATTTAATTATCTCATAATAACAAACTTAAACAACTATAAATATATATGTAAGGATATATATGATGAACAAATGTATGTGTATAGTAATATGCATGTATTTGGAGTAATATTTTCTCATGAATGTGTATTAAAATCTTGCAACTAAAATCTTATAAAACTTGAAAACATGCACATACAAATGTATAGCATAATATATAGATATTTGTGTATGTAGTATGGCATTTAATTGCTTAAGAAAATATAAATGGACTTTGTTTTAGAAACAAGTGTAGACAGTAGAAAACCATAGACAAGAAGCTATTACAACAAACAAGCCAAAACAGCAACACATAGGGTTAAATATAAACTATACCATAAAACACATCACGTGTTTGATAAAATGCCTCGACTAGTAAAACAAAGAATATGCCTGCATTTAAAAACCAGCAAGAGTCAAAACCTATTAGATAAGATGTAACATTTGCTATAGTGGTTATGAATACATAGCCATTTCCCTAACAACAATCAACATAAGAATTCACGCCTAAAAATCTCTTTAAACAAATGGAAAATCTATTTGTTTATGTCTACAAATCCAAGAAGAGCTTGTGACCATTCCAAGCAATTAATGAGGCATGGATGAACGCTTCTAGAAGCAAGGATTCCGCCTAATAATATAAATGGAATAACGACAAAGCCTTTTAAATTCCATATATATTAACAGTTTTCCTTCACAGAAACTCATCTCGATTATTACCAAATCGAATTCCATTCAATTCCAATTTAATATATTAAATTGGAAATCTTTACTTTGGAAAATTCCATTAATCTTAATTAAAAGATTATAAATTCCATATCACTTCATATTCCATTGATGCTGCAAATCGATAAGAAAAGGAAGAAAATTACGTGTAAATTTATATATGTGTGTTTCAACTTGAGTTGATTTGGGATTTAGCGCGGTTTTTATAACGACCCGAAAAGTTCAGATCCTGATTATCGATACTAACACATATCTGATATCCATATCGACTAATCAAACACCATAAATTTCCAAATCGTTAATAGAAAGAAGTTAAAGGGTGAGAAATAGAACGAAAGAAAGTTAGAATAGAAGAAAAAGAAGAACAAAACTCAACAAAATCAGAGTAATCACGAATCTCACAACGGAACTGAATAAAATATATTATATAACAATACTTGAAATACAAAACTAATGTTTGCACTTATATGCATCATCAGAGTACAACATTTACAATACAACGGAAATAAACTCTATATATCAAATATTGAAGACTCCTGCTCCAAGTTTCTTCAAGTGAATCTGTAAAATCCTGAAACCACTTGATTGCCCATGCAAATTTGGGCACCCAAGAGTTTAGGGAAAACATAGGAAAATAAACTCTGGGTCAGTCATAGGACTGGTTTGAGTAAACGGGTTTAAAATAGATTTGATTTTAAAGTTCAAAATCTTTTCGAAAGAATGGATAATCGTAAGACCAAATCCACACATAAATACCGACGGTTTTTACCTTACGATAACCCAAAACATTTTCGAAATCAATACTCGTCTGATATTATAATAATGTTTAAATATAAATAAATAACAATCTAGCAGAACGCTTGCATCTCACGCTCTACATATATAGTATACAATCAAAACCGCGGGCGCTTATTGGAGACTGGATTCCGACTATGACAAGGTATGAACCGTCTGCCGATAGTGTATCTCTAGAGGCGAATACACTGGGTTCAACAAGAACGTCTTGCAACCCGGCCACACATGACCGACCACTCATTTCGCTTGAGTGTATCGAATGTATATCACCAATGGTCGGCTCAAACCACCGTTTCCCGATAAGGGACAACATCGAAATAGATTAAAGAAGAAAATGGAATTTCTCTAGATAGGTGATTATACACCCTAATAGGAGCGACCCATATAGCCATGCTGCCTGCCCGATTTTTGTCATTTCCCGGTTGATGAGGCTTGAGGTTAGAATTTATCTTTAGAACATCTGATCACCATTCACTTTGAATGCCACATCGTCAGATCCGCCAGATATCACTAATTGACATTCACAAAAATACCCTAGTTGGGAGCCACCCAACTATGACACATTTGAAGAAACCAATGTACATGACCCTGTTGGAAATACTCTGTCAGACATTCGTCCATACAAGTCATCCAGGAACAGGATGAATCGAAGGCACTCTCCTACTGCATCCAATAAAGGAATCACCCCACGGATCAATAGCGAGTAGTCCTTGCCAATTCGAAGATTTCAATTTTGATAAAATTACCGCTGAAATATCTCTGGGAGCTAACCAGAGAATTTCAACAAGTAGTTCCCCCACTTATGAATATCTACGGTCTTCAATTCTTTAAATTATATGATCGTCACTGCAAGTTAGTTTACGTAAACTTAGTTCGAAGTGGTGTTGGGTCTAGTTCCCATCCCGGTCTCTCCGAACTAACACGTAGGGAATGTTTATTTGATAATCGGTTTTTTAACTATCAAATTTGGCCAGTGTGAATAAGTAAAACTAGTTTTTTAAATTATTTCATCCCACGTATATATATATATATATATATATATATATATATATATATATATATATTAATAAACATGCTTATTCAATTTAATACTTATATAGATCTCAATTCTGATTTTAGAACAGTATCCACACAAAATGATTAAAATACAGTGTCTACATTTTATTTCGACCAACTTAGATCTGGTTTATCACTTTATAGCGTAGGTAGTAAACAACAATCACCCTTCACAATATTAACAGTCAACAACGATTGACGTTTAATTTCAACTAACAACAGTTTGAAATATTTGATCTTGAATAACAATTTAATTATTTCAATTCCTTGGACCAGATTTATCGATTTTATTTAAAACAGATAATTAAAATAATTATTTATCACAACATCAACAATAAACAATGATTCGACATTTATTAACAGTTTGAGATATGGGATCTCGGATAATAACTAATTTCACATTATATTAAATTCCCTTCCTTGAAATTAAATATATCGACTATATTTAAACATTTTATTTTGTTTTAATTATTAGTGTGTATTTATAGTCGTCTTCGAACCCAAAACTCCACCTGACGATGTTTATTCTAGGATATAACTTCACAATCCTCTCCTCTTATTATTTATATATTTATTTGCTTAGTTATGTATATTTGTATACATTATTATATTATTCCTATTTAATCAAATTGATTTAAATTTGATTAAACTAACATTAACAAGCCTAATATGGCTCAAGCCGTATAGCATAACTATTTCGTGCAGGCATCATAAAACAAGTTTACATCTTCTTTATATTTTTTTTCCCCATACATAAGTGTTTTAAATTTTAATGGATTTACAAATTTTACCCAAATATTGTTTTATTTCCAGATTTGGTTCGTATGTCGGTCTCCAGATAAAAGTACATATTTTTCCTTGTCATTCTTGCCATTTGCAAAGGACTGAACTGATACACTATCACTTGTATTGAGTATTGCATTGCCTGAATAATTCCATTTACAAGTGCTATCAAGTTTTCCGGAGATGAGCGTAACGTACAACATATTTATGCGAACAAAAGAAGATAGTCTGAATTAAACTGATGCATTTGTTTCTTAGGTATAGGATTATGCTCTAGATACCAGAAACTAGTTTCATCGGCATTCAGTTCATGGAACTACCTTTTTTTTTTTGGTTATCCAATAGTACTTAGCCTGAACAAACCCAATCAATTTAATTATGTTGCTCACTTATACATGTTACTGCTTTTCTCTCTGTTTCCTATAGCTAACCGTTATGGATTTCCTATTTATTACTTAACTAATTACATGTGGCATAAGAGGTTGATGTACTGCCACTTGCGTTTGTTAGTTGTTACTACTCCATGCGTGGTATGAACTACTCACGTGCCATTACTTATTATACCAAACTTAAGTCCTTCCTTAAAACTTCATAGATAAATTCGAACATCACTTCCTGCTACTACAACACGTCAAAGCGTGGTATACTCTACTTCGAAATTTGCAAATTCTATAATAACATTGACTTAGGGAGGTAAGGCTTGGGTAAGAATCTGGTTAGCAGAAACTTCCCATGCACACAAATTTGTGCATAAATTTACACACTCCATGTGACAAGTATTTGCTACTGCTGTTAAAAATGCGTTTCCGGGTTATTCAAATTATTAGTCTTAAGCTAGCATAAATGTTTGAATCACATATCACATATTATAGATATGTATATTAGCACACATGATGTTTGAATCCTACTCGAATTGATAACAAAATAGTTGTTTTATTAATTTTGTATTTTTACCGTGCTAATTGGCTTTGCCATTATTTCCAGTCTATTCGCATGATATTCAATAAACTGAAACATGATCATATTGTTGAATCAAACACGGCAGGAACATATTAATACACTAACAATTATTAAAACAAAACAATTGTTTACTCACACAGTATCCTGTTGCTTCTGTTTCCACATCCAGGTTTCTTGGTTTGCCCTCTGTTTTTGCTCAAATCCCAGGCCTTTTCCCTATGTTTTAATCCCAGTTCTTGTATTTTTTCTTCCCTTCTTCCATCTTTGGTAAATATACTTCATTGTCTTGACATTGTTTTACAGCCTCTAGTTCTAAGCTTTGCTTTCCGTTTACCTTTGATTTTCAATGAACTAGTGTGTTTGTATGTGGGTTTCTATATGTATTTATAGCTGAAATATTAGGCATAAGTCGGCTAGTTGTTGAAGCTGTTGGAAATTTGTGTGAATTATTAAAATATTTGAATAAGTGTATGAGTGGCTCCTTAATGTGAATAGTCCCACATCATGGGATTATATGAAAGAAGCAAGTATTTATACTTGTTTCTAAGAAGCTTTGATGGGGCCTTGGGGCTCCCAATACATGCTTTGTTGTGAGGAGGGAGCCCATGCATCATGACCACCACACACGCGCGCGCGACCGACCGACTCGGTTCGGTTCGGTATTGGGCTTGGGCTTGGGCCTTGGCTATGTGGTGTAGACACATATATTTTTAGACCAGAAAAACTTGATTTTTTCGAACCGTTTTTTAATTACAGATCCTATTTTCCTCCACTGACCAGTATTTTCAAATAACCTAATCCTCGTCTGTATATTATTATCTTCGGATAAGACGAGATAAATATAAATAAAAAAAAAACTGTTTTTCTCTTTTCTCTTCCACCGCCATTAAAATATTCTTACAGAAATTTTCGAGCAGTTACATCCGAAAGTGCAAATCTGCACTGATCTGTTTGTGCAAAGCAGATCAGTTATTAATTTCAGAGAGGCTGTTTTATCCTAGAGGCGGCGGCGAAAGTACGAACTGGTTTTGCACCATCGACCAGATCGCCAAATCGTCTTCAAGAAAGCGACCTGGTCCGCGACTCAGCCATTGTTTCCCAACAATTTGAAGACGAAAAGAAACAATGGCTTCGTTGCAGTCCTAGATGGAGGCGGTTGCTACCCTACAGACAATTAATCAATGGGAGGACACTAAAATGATCTGGATGGAACAGTCGTGATGATCATTGGCGCGTCATCAGCCATTGTAACAGATCTCGCTGCTGCTGGATGCCGCATCATCGCCGTGGCCAGGCATATCGAACGACTGAAATCACTTTGCAACGATTGAACGCGATGAAATCTGAACTGTGGACCATGGATTTACATACTCAGGTTCTGTTTTCGCCTTTCTTTTCAGCTGATTATTTCAGATCTATTTTGACCTAAATCATATGATTTAATGAGTTTTATTTTGAAAGTGTCATTAGAGGAGGCACTATTTGAATGCAAATAGTGAAAATGTTTTTATTATAAATTGACATTATTTAAGTGCATAATTATGTTGAAAATGTCATTAAAATTTTGGCATTACTGAAATACATATGATTATATGAAAATGTCATTAAAATTAACATTAATAGAACACATATATTATTTGGAAATGTCACTAAATTTTTTGACATTAATAGAATGTGTATGTTATTTGATAATGTCCTTAAGAATCGACATTAATTGGATGAATAGGTTTTTTGCATCAAATAAATTGACATAGTTTATATGCATACAAGTGAAAAGATAGAATATAGAACATCTTTGTTGCATACATATGTATTCAATATTTCTACATGAGTTAGACTGCATTGTAGCCTAATATGGAGGACAGCATGTAAATTGTGACTCCTTGAGCCAAACCAAAAGAACATGCTGAATTTTTTCGAAAATGCAGAAAATAATATTTTATGAGATTCACTTACGTTAGTCTCTGAGTTTACGTATATTTTTCTATACAATAAAATATGAATTCTCAAACATATGAACATCTTTAACATTAATAAGCTTCCACGACCAGTCAGTATAGAATAGAATGGGAATCCGCAAGGAAACCATAAAGGATAACAGCAACCAACCCAAAAGAGTGATTCTGGACAGTTGTTTCTATGTTACAACTGTGAAAAACCAGATCATATGACACGAAAGTGTAGGAACAGGTAAGGCCCTGCACCGCAGGCAAACCTGAATAAGAAGACTCTAACGGCTATGATTACTGAGATTCACCTTTTGGTGGATTAGATGGTTGGTGGGTAGACATTGGTGTTTCTCGCCGTGTCTGCTATGATTGTGATATATTCACAATATACATGGTTGTTGATGATCAGAAAGTGTGTTGTGAGATCCTCGCACCACTAAAGCTATAGAGATTGGTAATGTGGAAATAAAGATTATAATTAGAAAGACAATGATTCTTAAAAGATGAGATGCATTTGACATGTTTAAAACATTCAAAACTGAAATTTGAGAATCAAGTTAATAAGAAGATTAAGAGACTACGTAGTGATAGAGGAACAGAATATGAATCTAATTCTATTCTGGATTTTTATGAGATATATTGTACATAAGAGAACTGCACCATATTCACATGAAATGAACGGTAAAGCTGAAAAAAATAGGACCTTTACTGAATTAGTAATTGTCATTTTTATTAAATTTTGGTGTAGCATAACATTAGTGGGGGGATATTTTATAGACTGTATGCTATGTTCTGAAAAGAATTCCCAAATCCAAGAATAAAATTTTGCATTATGAAATTTTAAAGAAATATAAATACAATATATCATACTTTAGAACTTGGGGTTGTTTAACATATATTCGCATTCCAGACCCTAAGAGAATAAAATTGGCAAAGAAAATCATACGAATGTGTATTTATAAGCTATGCTGTTAATAGCAAAGCATACCGAATTTATGACCTAAATACACATAATATAATTTGAATCAAATGATACCAATTTTTATGAAACGAAATTTCCTTTAAATTTAAGGAATAGTGGGGGCACAACAAGTATGCCTATTAGAACAGAACTTAATAAAAGTTCTGAAGTTGAACCTAGAAGAAGTAAAAGAGCGAGAACCGTAAAAGATTTGGTTCAGATTTTTGTGCTTTTACTATAGAGGATGATCACTTGAACCTCCAAGAGGCCTTATTTTATTTAAGATGCCGATTTTTTGGCGAGATGCTATAAATGATGAGATGGATTCTCTAGAATCCAATAAGACTTGGCATTTGATAGATTTACCCTCTAGTTGTAAATTTATAGGCTGTAAATAAGTATTTAAAGGAAAATTAAAACCTGATGGCACTGTTAATAAATATAAGACACGATCAGTAGCTAAAGGTTTTAAACAAAAAGAAAATATAGATTTCTTCGACAATTTCTCACCTATGACTAGAATAACATCCATTCGGGTATTAATTTCACTTCCATGCATTTATAATTTACCAAGACACCAAATGGATGTTAAAACCATTTTTTTTTTTTAAACGGTGAATTAGACGAAGAAATTTATATGGACCAGCCTGAAGGATTTGTAGTACATGGTCAAGAAAATATAGTATGCAAATTAGATAAATCATTATATGGTTTAAAACAAGCATCTAAACAATGGCATGAAAATTTGATAACTTTAATCAATTCACATGGTTTTAAAGTTAATGAAAGTGACAAATGCATTTATAACAAATCTGAGAATGACATTTGCACTATTATATGCCTTTATGCAGATGACCTACTCTTTTTGGGTCAAATATTCATGTCATAAATTTAGTCAAATCCTTATTGAGTGCCAATTTTGATATGAAAGATCTAGGTGAGACGAGTGTAATCCTTGGTATTAAAATTACTAGGTCAGAAAAGAGAATTTCTTTGGATCAATCTTATTATATTGAGAAGATTCTAAAGAAATACAATTGTTTAGACTGTAAATATGCAGATACCCTTTATGATCACAGTGTAAAGTTATTTAAGAACACTGATGAAGGTGTAAGACAGTCTGATTATGCGAGCATCATTGGCATGCCATTGATTGTACTAGACCCGACATTGCCTATGTCGTGGGATAATTGTGCAGGTTTATCAGTAGACCTAGTATAAAGCATTGACATGATATTGAAAGGGTCATGAGATACCTTAAACGAACCATGAACCTTGGATTACATTATGAAAAGTTTCAAGCTGTACTTGAAAGATATTCCGATGCTGACTGGAATATTTTATCTGATGATTCTATTGCGACCAGTGGCTATATATTTAGCATTGCTGGAAGAACTGTTTCTTGGAAATCTAAGAAACAGAATATCTTGACTCAGTATACTATATAGTGACTGAGATAATAGCACTAGCCAAAGCTAGTGAAGAAGCAGAGAACTAAAGAAATCTGCTAGTTAAGATCCTTATACGGGAAAGATAGACACCTGTGGTGTAATCGATTGTGATAGTTCCGCGGCTATTACAAAAAGTATAGAACCGTTATAACAACGGCAGAAAACGACGTCGTAAGCACAATACTGTAAAAGAACATCATATATATAGTGATGAAAGATTTGACGACTATTGAAAGAAAAACAGAACCGATAATACAACGGTAAGAAATGACAGTCGTATGCACAGTATTGTTAGAGAACATCACATATGAGGTGATGATAATTTGGCAGATCCTTTGACGAAAGGACTGACCAGAAAGAAAGTCCTTAATAATTCTAAAAGAATGGGACTACTGCCTGAGATAGTGGAATCACGCACAATGGTAACCCGACCTAAATGACTGGAGATCCCAAGAACTAGGTTCAATGGGTAAAAACAAGTTGTGTAGTGATAGTAGATGAACATGCTAAATTTATATATTAAGAAGCATGTATTCCTGAAGTGATTAGAGGATGAGTTAATAGAAACTCTTAATGAGATCTATACTCTATTTGGAGTGGAGTACCTACCTTCAGGAGTACTCTTGATAGACTCACCTATGTGAATGTGGAAATGTGGCCGTTTCCTATGGAGTTTTGGGCAGAACTTCTAGAGCGTTCACTAAACTGGGATAGACGTGCATGGCCATAAACGCACGGGCTTATTTGATTGCACTATGGAAAAGATTGTGTGTGGTTTGATGTCAGGAATAGAGTTCAAGACTACGTGTCACTCTAGTAAAAACTGAATCTTATTCACTACGCAAAGGTTCAAGTCGGATGACACCTTTGTTTATGCACAGTCTTATGTTTTTTAGAAACTGCTCGATAATATTTTAAAAATTCAAGTGGGGGATTGTTGGAAATTTGTGTGAATTATTAAAATATTTGAATAAGTGTATGAGTGGCTCCTTAATGTGAATAGTCCCACATCATGGGATTATATGAAAGAAGCAAGTATTTATACTTGTTTCTAAGAAGCTTTGATGGGGCCTTGGGGCTCCCAATACATGCTTTGTTGTGAGGAGGGAGCCCATGCATCATGACCACCACACACGCGCGCGCGACCGACCGACCGACTCGACTCGACTCGACCCGACCCGGCCCGGCCCGGTTCGGTTCGGTTCGGTATTGGGCTTGGGCCTTGGCTATGTGGTGTAGACACTTATATTTTTAGACCAGAAAAACTTGATTTTTTCGAACCGTTTTTTAATTACGGAAAATATTTCTGAACCGAATTTAATTTGAAACGGTAAACTTTTGACCAAGTATTTCGCAGATCCTATTTTCCTCCACTGACCAGTATTTTCAAATAACCTAATCCTCGTCTATATATTATTATCTTCGGATAAGACGAGATAAATATAAATAAAAAAAAAACTGTTTTTCTCTTTTCTCTTCCACCGCCATTAAAATATTCTTACAGAAATTTTCGAGCAGTTAAATCCGAAAGTGCAAATCTGCACTGATCTGTTTGTGCAAAGCAGATCAGTTATTAATTTCAGAGAGGCTGTTTTATCCTAGAGGCGGCGGCGAAAGTACGAACTGGTTTTGCACCATCGACCAGATCGCCGAATCGTCTTCAAGAAAGCGACCTGGTCCGCGACTCAGCCATTGTTTCCCAACAGAAGCATATAGGGTATAGGTTGTAGCAGTATGGTGATGCTTGATGTTGATTTTACAATACAAACCAAGTCTTCTAGCTCTGCCTTTAAGCAAACCATACATGCATGTTACCCCCTGCACATTATTTAATGGATTTGACCATGCTGTTCACATCACATGTGTTTAGCTTCTTCCTATCATTTCTTCTTGATGGCTTAGGCTGTGTACACATTTAGGGGGCGTTCTTTTGGTCCAAACGAACCGTTTGGCCAACTGATGCCTCCGACGCGTCGGAGGCGTCCGTTGGCAAACGGTCCTATTTGGACCGTTGAGCCAACGACTCAATTTTGAGTCGTTGGCTCCTTGCCTTCATAACCCACCCCCTTCCTTCTTTCTCCTCACTTCTCCTACCTTCTTCCTCCTTCTTCTGTTTTCAGCTTAGGATCAGGTACTCTCTTCTTCTTTTTTACGTTTTTTTATGTTCATTTTTTTTCCTTTTTCCAGTCTAATGGCACATTTGTCTGCTTCTGCTTCTGGCTCTTCCAACGCCCCAAATGCTTTATGGCCAGTGGATCGCACAGAGACTTTTATAGATATTTTCCTCAATAATATTGGTCTTCGAGGAACCAACAGATTCCTCAGTGCGGTGCAGGATGAGTTCAATGAGATGTTTGAAGACGAGGTGACGCAGCCACAAATAAAAAAACAAATGGGATAATCTGAAGAGGGTATGGACTTCATGGAATGCACTTTTACAGATTCTTGGCGGTTTTGGGATGCTTCACAGGACCGCTTGGACGGATCAGACGACTGGTGGCATGGGCCTGCACGCTTGTACCAGAAGTTTAGGAGACAGCCACCTCTAAAGTTTCGTGAGCAGGACCAGCTTTTTAGGGGCTGCATTAGCACAGGAACTTGCAGTTATGAGATCCCCCCTGCTCCAGAGGCCGCCTCAGATAGTCCACTGCCGGTTCAGTCTGCACGGAGGTAGTAGACGCGCGCCACATCTATTAGGGAAGCTCCGTCCGAACCCGCTCCTCCCGAACCGGCCTTCGTACAGACAGAGCGTTTCGCCGTGGCAGTGGAGAAATGATATGCCCATCTCTCGCCCATCAGTGATGTAAGCCGATGGGAGATTGTTGAGATTTTTCGTCGCGACAGGTCTATTTTAGAGGTGGTTGAGACCTTGTCTGATTTGGAGTTGATGGGGTACATGAGTTATCATCTTTCTAGATTCCGCAGACAGTAGTAGTTTGTAGTGAACTGGTTTGAAATAGGTAGTTGCTCGCATGTGTCTGTTATTATGTAGTGAACTGGTTTGAAATATTATTATGTACTGAACTGTTATTTATGGTTAAATGTGTTATTTTGCATTAATCATATTGTTTAGTTTTAATCATTTAATAATTAAATTACTAAATAAAAAAAAATTCCCCTTAAATGCTCCGCTTAAATTCTCCGCTTAACGCGTAGAACACATTCTCCGCTAACTACAATTCTCCGCTCAAAATCTCCGCTTCCGCTTGCAAAGAACACACCCTTACTACTTTCCAATCTAAGGCTATGCTCTGCATACTAATTTTTTAATAGATCTTATGCAGGTTTGCATGTGCCCCTTACTGCTGAAGACAGGATATTGCCATCGTATGTTTAGCTGGCCATATCTTCTCAATTTACATGCTAGATTGAGCTAGCATTGGTCATTGCACATGGCAGACTTGCTTCATTTCTAAGGCAAATGTCTAGGCTATCTAAATCTTTTCTTTTCCAATGCTATAAGGTCTAGGTTGTCTAATCATTGCTAATCTATCTTGTCTAATACATGGTACCTATAACTAGCATCCTTATTGGATTTTGAATAAACTTGCAACATTGCTTCTTTTCTTTCATTTCAGATTTCCTAGATGTTCCTTTCTATTACTTGTTTTAATCACTTCATGTATACATTTATTTGTATACATAATGTAAATACATGTCTCATATACACATATATTTTCATATGTATATATACATACTATATTTACTTAGCAATTGTACTAACCAAGGTTTAAATTCTATGTTTTGATTTAAGTAAGCTTGTCTCTCAATATATATATATATATAATACTTTACTTATATGTTTTAATTTAAGCGAATGCTAGAATTTGCCTTCTTTTATACTTGGAGTTATGATCCTCTCATGTGTTGACGTGAAGTAAGAAATGCGAATTTGTTCAAGTATATCTCATTATATACTTCATACCATCCTATGTACATGACCTTTAAAACAAATTCTAATGCAACCAAGATATGCACTGGATTATAAATACGACTATGTACACATGATATTAAAACAATTATTCAAATTTAAATGAATTTGATCTCATTTATATTATAAATTAATGTATCTCTTGTATTTAATTTATATTTGCCTGCTTGAGTAACCTTTTCCATTGAGTTTTAAAAGCGATTACAAATCATGACAAAATTATAGAACATCAATTATTTATTTTATATACATGTATAACATTGGTTAAGGGATTTTAAATTACCAATAAATATATTTAATTGGAATTCTCCGGATATTTTCCTAAGTATATAAATATTAGGTTATTTAATTGAATTAAATTATCTGTATAATCTATACAATATATATTATAAAACTAACCCAAAAACTGGGTCGTTACAGTTTTATTTTAGTAACCAACTTGTGTAAGGATGCAGGTTGTCGAGCTTGTGTTTTGATTTGTTAAATTGAATTTTCGCTTAGCTTATGGCGTCTTGCTTGTGGATTTTTGGTTGTATGTGCATATACACACACACATATATTTGTGTATATATGCATAAATCGATTGAGATATTTCGTTGGAATTTCACTTCCAGCAATGTCCGTTTTCGGTCTCAACTTTATATTGCCTCGAAAGGTGAATTTCCCCTCACTCATGACTAACTTATGATTAAGTGAATTAAATATTTAAAATGTAGAATGAAATGTTAGGATTGCTATAGAAAACTCATTATCATTTGGTTGTGCACATGTGACATGCACACTACCGATATTTGACACCATATGGATGCAATGGATGTTATAATATGTTCTTACTGTCATCACCTTGCAAGTTCCCAGTAGATTTTAGGAAAATCACTATGGTTTGAAATGATACATACCCGAACGACTGTCTAGATTTAGGATTAAACATTGAAATCAAATATTGGGATCCAAGTTGAAAGAATATATACCTGAAAATTTAATAAATGGGTTGAAATGATATATACCCGATTCACTTGACCATCGGATATAAAATTATATACGGGCATCGTGGTCAATAAAAACTAGTTTTTTAATATTACAATTACTTTTCGTTTTTAATTAATTGATTTCAAAATAAATTTTAAAAATTGATTTTAAAATAGTGTTTGAAATAAGTTTAACTTGGATTTATAAGTTAAGAGAATTTTGATTTAATGAAATGGTGTTTTAATTTCTTTTAAAGGTTACAATTTGAAGTCAACATTTAATTTAACTAAATTTTGTATTGTAAGTCGATTTAGTATAATATAACTAAAATTTAAATGATAAGTTAATTATAAATGGTTTTAAGTTGGTAGAAATGATTTCTAGTACAAAGATGTATAAAAGGAGGTTTAACTTGATTTATTATGGTTGAGGATTTTAAATTAATACCTTAGAAAATCTAACTTAATGAAAGAGTTAAAGGAAAATCTTAACTTGGTTAAAATTATGAAAATAAAAGGATTTGATTTTTATTTAAGTTTTGTAATATAAGATTTTATTTGGGAACTTATGTAATACGTTTGAAGTTAAGAAATGTGATTTGAGGAATTTATTTAACGTGTAACTTTGAATCATTGTTGAAATGTAAATGGAATATAATGAACTAAAATGCAATTTATAAACAAATAACGATATGGCTTAAAAATAAAATTCCATTTGTAAAATAAATTTTGGAATATGTATTTGTTGAATGTAAGTTGATATATATGGGAATTTGAAATCTAAAATAAACGATAAGTCAAATTAAGAAATACCGATGATCTATTTAGATTGGATTAGTATATATATATATTTTAAATTATTTAATTTTCTATTATTTATATGAAACTATCTTATTTAAAACAAAACCCTCTTTGCTTTTGTTTTCAAAGTTATTTTCAACTGCTTCAAATAATTTACTTTTTATCCAATAAAACTTCAAACTATTTAAACTATCTCAACAAAAACTATTTTATACTAACTCCTAATTATATATATATATATGTTTATGTATGTATTATCTATTTAAATTTGATTATTTATTATTTAAACCTATATTTTTACTATATCAAATAAAACCAAGTCCAATCTAAGCTAATAAATCTGAAGTGATTTAAATGAAGATTTCCAAGTAATAATGATATTTGAAAAATAGAGATATAAACTTGACTCGATTCGATAAGGAACAATTTGAATATAAGAATTGAAATCAGAACTGAAATTAATACTGAATTCTTTGAGTAATTGATCTTAAATCAATATGTGAAATTAATCGATTTTCGATACGGAAATACGAATTCAAATTTAATGACCACGGTGTATAAAATGTAAATATTTGGTTGTTAAAGAGGCCAGAGTCGGTATTTTCATACTCTCTACCAATACCGGTACCACTTTAACAACTATGTACGTGGTGGGGAATCAAGAACGAAGTAGGATGGTTTGGAGGCGATTACTGGATTTGAAGAAAGAGAAGGATGATGGATAGCCTTGACCTTCGGGTCATAATTAAAATGACTAAAACAGGAGCTATACCATGATTAAGTGAGGTCGCACCTCTGATCGGACACGCTTCATTGAAACCATATCTCTTGCTTTGTGATTGATTGGTGTGCACACCTTTGATTATGAGAATGTGCTCCATGGTGGGCGGTAGTTGCTACTACGCGTTACCACCGGTCAGGAGTGCAATTGGTAGGTTCTACCCTGGGTATTGCCTTGCGTGCCTTGCTATATTTATCCCGATCGATCCCCTTACGATTTTGATTTAACGTTG
This sequence comes from Allium sativum, assembly GCA_030737875.1. NCBI lineage: Eukaryota > Viridiplantae > Streptophyta > Magnoliopsida > Asparagales > Amaryllidaceae > Allium > Allium sativum. Next base: position 540,922,522 of record CM060926.1, read on the forward strand.
TCGTATCACGATGCATCCCTATCTACCGACGTACTGGTGTTTTATATGCAATGTGTACGACAATGTTTGTAAACGACGCAAGGGTAAAAATGTAATCCCGCTTACGTTATTATATTTACTTTACTAAATGGACACTATTATAATAGTGTATTATACTATATGTTTTAGTTTCACAGATCCATAGAGGATGGAATCCCAAACATCCTTTAAGTTATTGATGCATCCCATTTACACATTTCATTTGAGTTGATTCACTTATATGAAAATGTTAGTCATGACTCGAGTATTTTGTTTGTTTTCTTTTCTTGCAAAATGCTCGGGTCAGACCGAGTATTTCGACTATTGGAGATTCGTATATTGGAGTTTGAGTATCACTGGAGTTCAGTTAGTTATCTTGTATATTTCATATATTCTATTTCTGTCATTGATTCATGTATTTTCTGTATTTTGTCTTCCATGGTATCTGTATTCATTCTGTACTCTGATATGAACAAATTAAAATTTTCATATTATTGTATAAATTTTTTACTTCCCTGCGAGATATTCTATGTTTTTGTGTCTGTGATTCCGTGATGATTTATTTTTAACCCCATGACAATTAACAATCTATCATTTCGAACGGTTTGAGTTGGTTTAATTGCTGACTCAAAGCGGCCGAAAAGACAGGTCATTACAATGTGGTATCAGAGCTTTGGTTTTATATAAACATTAGCTTATGGGGTTGAAAACTCATTAGAGATAGGGTATCAATATCCTAGAATGAGTAAATCATCTCAAAATCCTTCTCGAGAGAGCGTATTTTAAAATATAAAATTGCTTTGAATTGATTTTAAGGATTTTAAAAGGATTTTGATTGTATAAAATTGTTAAAAATCTTTTAGCCTTGTTTAAAATTTTCTTCCTTTGAATTCATTGCTTTAGTTAAATTTCTCTTAGGTTAGGAATTCTCGAATATGTGTCTCGATCTTGTTTAATCTCATCTTAGAAAATTTAGAGTTGATTCTTTAGAAATCCTAAATCTTCTCTAATTTATATTAGTTTGGGTTCCTCCTTCTTTGTGAATTTCTATCGATTAGATTCGCTTATTAATTCAACTCTCGATTATATTGCCGACTTAGCTTGAATCCAACTAATTAAACAATGAAAGAAAATTTTAAATAATCTTGGGTGAATATATATACTTAAGTATTGAAACCTTGTTATAATTAAGATAAACAACTGGAAAGGTTTTATATTATGACAATTTCCTTAAGAATAAAATTTAAAATCCGTAACAAGTGGCACTTCTATGTGAGATTGAAATAGTTTGTGTTATGAAACTATAACTGCTATGTTAAGAAATTTGTATAAGTAAGATTTGCAAAGTGATAATTTGAAGACAGATTTAATGAATTCAGAATGGTTGTGGAATAATAACATCTTCTAAGGAAATGATAAAAAATATAGTGTGAGTAAATAATTATAAGATTAACATTGGTTGTATTTTTTATGTAAGTAAACACTTGGTTATATAAATTGAACTAAATAATCCAAAAAGTTCTATATTATAAAAAGTTCCTTAAGAATAAAATGAAAACCCTTAATCAATGATAGTTTTTACATAAAATTGGAACAATTTATATGTTATCAAATAAGCTAGTTGTTTAGGACCTCGATAATGATGCTATAAGTTAAACTGATTATAACTGCTAAACAAGCTTTAAAATTCAGGATGACAATACAAGAAAAGTGCACATGCTTAGCTTCACTCACATTTTTTGTAAGAAAATAACGCTAATAGACGATGTTTATATGTAAAATTGGCTAGGGATTATACTGGAAATAATCCTATGTAACATATACGTTTGTAAAGATAAAAGCTTATAGATTTGTACACATTCTTCAATTTATACATAGTTGTTTTGCTGAAAAACATATATTGGTCACAGTTCAAGAAAATAAAACCTAAAAAAAAACAATATAAGCACACATATAAAACCAGATAGAATGCACAAGCTTTACTTGACGGTCCATTAGTTGTCTAGTTCGATCTTAGTTATACAGACAAATACGCCCCTCTTTCTAGCATGTCTTATTCCATATAGTGATTTGATACAATTTGATAGCTTAGAGGTTTTCATGCTAATCATTAACCCTGTTCCGCCTCAATTATTTTATTCTAGGTCGATTCTCATTTATCTTCCTTTGCTGAAAACTTGAAATGGTAGTAGGAATGCTTCACGAGTAAAATAATTGCATAAATCAGAATATTTTCATCTGAGGAAAAAAAATGTACAATACCTTATATTTGAAAGAGAAACAACTCACCTTCTTTATTTCCCTTAATGTAGAATCTCCAGTAATGTTCATTAGCCACAACATCTGAATCAAACTATGGGACAAGGTTCTTTATATATGGCTTTTCAATTTAATTTAATTATGTTTTAGTTTTGAGGTTTACCAAATTTATTTTTCATAGTCAGCTATAGTCTCTCTTTATTACGGTGGTTTAGACAATATAATGGTCTAATTCATCTTTGATTCTTACGATTGTGTCCTATTTAACGTGAAGAGAGACACGACTGATGGAAGATGTTAAAAAAAATAAAAAATGTCATTGGTGCAATGACAGCAACAGCTTCAAGGCTGCTGCCATGGGGCAGCAGCTGTACACTGAGAAAAAATATTTATAAACATAAATCAAATTGATGTAAGGAATTCGATATCTGTAACTAGAGTGAGCAGTAAATTGTATATAAGTGGAACAAATGTTAATAAAATAAGTATACACATGAATTGAATGAGAAGAAAGTTTTGTAAGCTAAATCTAAATAACATGAACGTCGAATAAATTTGAGTGTGACGATATGCATTTTAACATTAATATAAATTTTGTGAATTTTTTGAAGTTCTATATATGTGCTAAGAGGAACAAATAAAAATATGTGAACTAAAATAAATGAAATTTAATAACTTGAAAGTGAATGAATTTCGATGCAAGTAAAATTTAGGTTGATAAAATAAACGAGTATGTATATGAAACTTAAATGACAAACAAATTGGATGTAACAAAAGTGAGACATGTATTTGGATGATTTGCAATAGATTTTGTTAATTAAAATGAGAGTTAACTTGGTAAACTTAGTATATGTGACATCCTAATATTTTTTGACAATTTAAAATATTAAATTTAATATGTTTTTGAACAGAATTGTTTAAATATTAAAATTAATGATTTATGTCGTATATTGATAATGTATGAACTAAAATTTGAATTCGTAAATATTGAAATTTGTTTATAATAAGCAATAATTGATTTATAAATTTATTTTAATTTGAATATAAGTTATAGATCTTTGAATTTGATTTAAAGGTTAATAAAAAAAAACAAATATTTTATTATATTAATTAATTGGTCAAATTGTCATTTTATAAATAATCTCATAATTTGACGAAAATAATTTTATTGGATCCGAAATTGTAAATTACTATATGATCTAAAATTTCGTAGTCATCAGAATTATAGTTTGATCGTAAGAAATTAAAACGCGTATAAATTTATATGTACAATTCAATTTAATGATCATGTTTTAGAAGAAATCGCTAGAGACTTTGGAACTGGCATTTGGAACCTATTCCATTGCGTTCAGAAGTCATCAAAACCTACTGTTAGGTAGTAAGCGGGCCTGATTTGGACTCATCCGAATTTTGGCTTAAATACACGCAAAACAATGAATTTATTATTAAAATATTCATTTCAAAACCCTAATTTTTGAACTGCCATCTTTATTTTCGATGTCCATGAGTTTACGATTCTTTCTCCTCTAATATATTTCAATCCGGTCGACGAAATTCAATAATTCAAAAGGGAAAATCATATCTCTCGGTCTCCTCTCCGCATCTACACAGTTAATCGTGGGGTGTGGTTTATAAAATCGCCAGAATCTGGGCATAAAGTCGGATCATTTTCAGGGAGTTTCAAGGCTGATCGGATCGTCGGAAGGGGCCAAACTTAGGTCGATGGTGGAGTTTACGAAGACGGCCTCGGCGATGCAATTTGATTGAGGGGGCGGCTTTCTATAACGGTGGCGGTCGGTGACATTTTTGAACGATGTTTGGGTTTCGGGATATTCTCTGGAGCGAACGGGGAGAAGAGATGGAGGGGCATTCTGATGTGTCATGTTTTAATTAGGTAGGGATTTATTTTTTTAAATTATTTATATTTAAATTTCATACGTTTAAACATGTATAACTTCTTCATACGACTTCAGTTTGACGTTTGGTTGGATCCGTCGGGATCGTATTGAAATATCAAACAACATGGAACTGACGTAGACTGATTCTGAGATTGCTGATTTTTAGGCTAAGATTTGAAGTTCAAGCTCGTTTGAAAATAAAGGTGAGTTATTAAACCCGCGCATACCTAACTAAAATATTTGATTATTAGTTAAATTGAATTCATGTTATGATATGATAGTTTTGGTTGCTGTTTGACTGTTTAAATTAGTTATTTATGTTAAATTTGCATACACTATATAATTTAATTTAATTTAGTTGTTGATATAAATTGTACAGTTAGAATTTAATTTCTCTTTAAACCCTCATATCTAATGCTAGTAAACTGATATCACATTGAACAGTTTAGATGTAGCGATTTTGATTGATGCCGTGGATTTATATATTTATGTATTGATATGTAATTCATATTGTTATCGACATTGTCTATACACGCCCATTGATTTTGCTTATTAATCCTAACTTTTACCCTGGATGTTACGGGCATCAAATAAACCCGAGATTAATCATTTAAATAAATTAAGAACGTATGTTGAAATGATAAATATTATGACCCTGATTTGGATTGAAATAATATGGGGTGCGTTTGGCTCACATCCCTATTAACTTTTAAAATGTATTAAAAGTCCGGTGGAAAACTTATTATAAAATACGTCCCTAGATTTGAAATGCGGAAAAAAAATATTTCAATTTTAGCCTTAAAACCTTTCAAACCTTGACATAATGAATTTTTTTCATTTCAGTCTTCGTATCGCTCAAATTCCTCAGATGGGCGAAGAAGATAATTAAAAAATCACAGGCGATTATCATAATTTCATCTCGATCGGTCAAAAGTAGTTGTAATCCTTGTCGATTTCATCAAGATAGTTGTTGAATATGGCGAGATCGAAGGTATGCATTTGATTTATTTATTTTAACTTGCACAAAATCTAATTTGTTCATATTATTTATTAATATAAGGATAAACAGGAATTTGTTAAATGATTCTTGCAGTGTATGCAAATATAATGGCAAATTAGTTAAAAAAAATGTACATTGCCCAATAATACGATAGTATGCTTTTAATTAGACTTGTCGCAGCCCTAATAGAAGATAGTATGAAATTTTTCTGAACAGTAACATGACTGTACCCTTTTAGTTAGAATTTTTGCATGAGTCATTGATTTTCTTCAAAATTATTGCATTTTTAGATGATTTTAATCTGAATTTTGCGTTAGCATATGCACTTATCAATTGTTTTTTTAATCATGTAATTATAACACCCATTCATTATCACTTGTTTAAGTTCATTTAACATCTGAATAAATGAGTTTATATAGAAAAAATTCATGGAAGTATGCATGTATTTAGAATAAATTCATAACTATATGCATATATGAAGTATATATACAAGCATACGTGCATATATTCATATTAGTTGCATACGTGGAAGAATATTTTCAAAAAAATTACATATGTCCATGAATTTAAATAGAATAGTTCTATACATTAATTATTTTAATCATTAATTAACAAATATTTGCATTATTGGTTGAAATTAAGTAGAAATATTGCATGCAATTGTGCAACTCTCAATAGAAAGTTAAATTAATGTATGCACTTAATAGAAATGTTTCATTCAAGTGTGCGACTTTCAACATGTTGTTGCATTAATGTATGCAGTTAATTGTAAATGTTGCCTGCACATGTGCAACTATTAACAAAATGTTCCGTTAATATATGCAGTTAAACTTAATTTTTTTCATTTAAGTGTGCAACTATCAAAATGTTGTTGCATTATTGTATGCAGTTAATTGTAAATTTTGCATGCAAATGTGCAGCTATTAAAAGAATGTTCCGTTAATATATGCAATTAAACTTAAAATTTTCATTCAATTGTGCAGCTATCAACATGTTGTTGCAGTATTATATGCAATTAATCAGAATTGTTGCATTGAAGTATGCAATTATCAAATGTTTGTTGCAAATTATTATGCAGTTAATTAGAAATTTTGAATACAAGTGTGCATTTGTCAATTATTTCATTCATAATTTAATGCATTTAATCAACGTTATTAAAAATTCATGTACCTCTTATTACAGAGACCAAACGTTGAAGAAATGCAAGATGTTTTGAGTGAACCAGAAAAAAGCTTTAGTTACGATTGACCAAACGACATCTTCTATACAATTGACAAAAAAGGGAAAATCGAAGAAGTACTAAAGGTTGGAAAAGAGAAAGAAGTGTATTGAAATAATCTAAAGGCTTTCATTGACCTCGTAGAGAAAATCAAGACTGGTGACTTATTTACTGGTCAATATAGTTTTTTTACTTGCAAAATTACCTCTTGGAAGATTTATTGATATGATATTTGACGATGTAATTTCCGCATCGGAGACCACCAAAAATTCTACCACTTTAGATATAATAATCAAAAGCTACAAGAAGAATTTGAAATATTTTCAATTTGGAGACTTGATTGTAACATTCAAAGATGAAGATATTACAAAATTGTTGGCAGCTCCGTTGCAAGGTGAAACGATAAAAACGAGTGGTCATTTGAAGAAGGAGGATAAGGATAATGAAGAGTTTAAATCATTTGTAGAGAGACATTTTAAGGATGAAGTGTCAATAAATAAAAAGAATACAGAGAGACAAATTTTCTGTATGGTAAAAGAAGAATATAAAGATGCTTGTTTTGATACGGTTAAGGTTGTACTTTTATACTGAGCAGCCACATTCCTTGTTTCCAACCCAAACTATACCTTACCATGGATGCTAGTACCTTATTGTGTGTGTAACCAGAAATTGATGACAATATCTTGGCTAAAAACCATACATCACCCTATATTAAGCCAAGTGGACAAGTATCATAAGACACCACACAATATTAATGCTTGCGTGACACTTTTTTTGGTAATTTTTTAAAACTTAGTACTAAATTTAGTATTAAATTATTATCTAAATTATTCATAAATCTTTTTTTTTTATATTTTTTTCAGTGGTGGATATGTGAAGAAATGTATGTGTTAAAAACAGCAAAGCCAGAGTACAGTTAAATATACCTATTGGCCAGTAAATGGGACATAACATTGCTAAAGCCATCAATGCTCTTGAATGTCACATTCAACACTGTAAGACTCTTATTATTGTTTTTTCAGTTTTAATTGTAAAATGTAATTGCCAGAATAGCTGCATTTTTGAATGCAAATATAAATTATATTTGCTTGAATATCTGTATATATTGAGAAACATTGCATGTTGTATACATTTATTTTAAAAAGTTCTGATTTCTGTGAAAATACTCAGAATAATTGATTGATTATCTGTAAATAATCTATAGTGTTATGCAGTTGATTTAAAATAAAAACTGAATAGTAGCATAATTATATGATAGTATTTTAAATATTTGCAATCAAATATGCAATTAGGTTGAAATTCTATAGATTTTTTTCTAGAATACGTACATTATTTTATGAAATTTTTTCAGATAATTGTATACGTATATGCAACTATGTGTAGTATGGATTAAATATTGATTATTGATTTTGCTTGTAGGATGTAGAAGGAAAGGAACTGAAATTGCTCAAATAATCTATTGAAAAGGATGAAGAATACCAAGCAGTTTACAAGAAAACATAAAAAATACAAGCAGTTGATAACACAATTAAAATTAGAAAATGTGTAACACCCCGAATTTGTACCACCACTAAAAGAGGATAAATTAAATAATAATTAATTTAATACTTGGAATTAGAAGAAACGCCATTACATCCGTCTCGAAATTCTAGTCAAGATAGACACTTGGTTTGCGTAAAATGGACACCGTATGAGGAAGTTATAAGGGTTTTAAGCTTGTATACGCGCAGAAAAATTATATATATACGCATGAGTCAGAAATGAATCAGAATTTTATCCAGAACGATTCAAATTCGAAAAATTCGGCAGAGCGGAAAAATTTCCACTCTAGAGGGTCGACACAACCCCCCTAGAGGGGTGTCGACTTAGGGTCGACCCCCCTTAAGGGGTGTCGACCTATGGGTCAACCCACCCACAGGGGCATCGACACCCCTAGGGCTGAGGTGGCAGTCGGTTTTAGAGGTTTCTACAGCTATAAATATGTGCTCAAAACTCCTATTTCTTCATTGGAAATTATGGGAGCCATATGTTGTCGAGATGCGAACTGAGACAGGACCATTTTCTACAACTACGTACTCTGCAAATCAAATTCAGAAATTCAAGATCCGTTCTTTCTCAATTCTCTAAACCTAACATTGTGAGTTTCTAGATTGCTTTGAGGTTTAGGTAAATAAAGTAAATTGTGAAAGACTGTAAATTGGGTATGTTGTAAGGTATGATTCAGTGCAAGTGTTATATCCTATACCATGTCATGATATGTCTGTTTCCCTATATCTAATACATTGGTGGTTATTCTATTATGTTGCCTATGAGGATCTTGACTTGTAACAGTATTGTGGTGGATGTACATCTATTAAAGTGGACAGTTGTAACATTGGCTAGATCTAGTTCTTTATGTAAATCCGCTTTTTCACCTGTCATATTGTGATCAGTCTAGATATGTTGTAAACTTGACATGTGAAGTCATCTTTAAATTTAAATATGTTACTATGTCACCCTAATTATGCTAGATCCAAATAGTTGGACACCTAAAATGGTTAATTTAGATCTCGTTATGTTTGCTTTTACATCGTAGTTGCCACAAGTTCATCAGTTTTATGTACACCTTGTTATGATGTTAATTACATGTCCATTCACTTTGTTATCATGCTAGTTTATGCCAAGGTATGTTGAAACTATCTTTGTCATATTCCCTTTTCATTGTTATGGCTAGGCTACTTTATAGCCTAGATGCTGCCAAATACGTGTGAATACGTTAGTTAGGAAACGGGGAAAAAGGGATTTATAATTGGCATAATTTATGTAATATTTATACAAATTTGGACATTTAATTCAAATGGGGAAACATAGAAATAATTACCTATAATGACATAGGTAGATTTGAATAAAAATGGAATATTTAGTGATTACAATTAGGAATTGTAATTGCACTTATGACACGAGGTTAGGTTGCATTAGTGGCGGAAGTCTGCTCTGACCCGACCGGCATATCCAACAGCCATTAATGTTGAACCTAATGTGAGAGGTCTAAGTGCGGAAATACGAATCGGGCCAAGACACGAGGTTAGGCCCAACTATGGAATAAGACTGCCCGGACCCGATCGGCATATCCAGCATCCACACGTTGTAGGCCTAATGTGGGAGGTCTAGCCCATTATAACCATACTTGGACATGGTATTGAATTGGACTACTTAACCTAATTTAATCCATAAGGATTGTATGATTATGAACTTAAGTTAGGGTTAAGTAAAATTGGATGGGTAGTGGATGGGTTAAGTAAATTAGAGGGAGTGGGTAATATTTACATATAGGCCCACGAACCTAATCCAATAAGGTTATGTAATTAAAGACACCTCGTGGTATACATAACCGGTGGAAAATATAATAAAGTTATGTAATTAAAGACACACTTTAGGGTAAGCATAACTGACATAGGGGTATGTAATTAAAGATACGTAAGAGTATACATAGTCAGTGAAAAGCCTAGTAGGGATACAAGACAAATGGGAAAGCTTGTATCATATTGTGTGGGACCCATTTCAGTCAGTAACCCGGAGTTGATATCAAATAAAGGACTCCGTACTAGCCGGAGAAGGGGCACGCTTACTGATTGATTATAAGAGATCCAAACGAGACGGACGGTGCGTGCATGAGCCAGGCAGAGGGGGATAAGACGATCGTGAGACCAGTAGGTATGGTGGGGCATGCCTGAATGGTTGCCACTTTAGGAAGTGATACCTCATACTGTGGGGCCAGCACAGGATATCTACGGGTAGGGAGCCGATCGATTAGGGTAGTGGTTAGGGTACACTCGGACGTATGCCCTAAGTCTACCAACTTATAGTGGAAGGGATCATCTCATTTTAATTATACTAGTAATAGTGCAGAGTAATCATTAGTGAGGCACATACACCTTATCTTACTTACCTTGTCACACCTTCCATTTATGTAGTGATCTCTCTTTTATCCACTTTATATGCCTATCATGTTACTTTTATTTATTTACTGGCTAAAAAGTAACTAGACTCGCCTGACTTTATGTCTGACCCTTTTGTTTCTCCTTCTTTCTTTTTCCCCCCTCCCCCCAAGGTTCTCAGGGAGGAAACACTCAGGCTTAGTCAGGACTCAGATACCATCTTGCTAGAAGCTACTTCTGAAGTATGGCTCATATTCTTGTCTCTACTATGTCTTAACTCTTTTAATTAGGGAATTATGTTTTTCATATTCTTATGTACTCTGATGATGCAAGACAGAATCAGTTTATATGTAATAGTTTTTGTGACTTATGGTATTATGGACCACGAATTTATGATTTATGTTTGAAATAAAAATTTAAAATTTCCACTGCTATCTTATTTATATCTGTCTTGTAATTATTCTGTGTTTGTTTACCTATAACGCTTCACGAAACTTAATGCATTCCCTTAGTGAGTGACATTAACGAACGTGGGGTGTCACACTTGGTATCAGAGCTGAATATTACCAAATTAGATAAAAGTTTTTGGAAATTATTTTCAAAAAGGTTTTGAAAGAAAGTATTTTTGAAAGAAAAGTATGTTTTTAAAAACAATCCCCAACAAGCCATATGTAGTATCCGTCGGTCCTTTATCTAAATTCCTTCCTTTTCCCTTTTTCAGCATGTCTGGGGAACAAAACATCTCTAATATCCCAGAGGGCGTCACTATACCCGGATGGTTCCGTAGGTATTTGGAGGCCACGGCACCAGCCAAAGGCCAAAGAGACGTTCCTCCCCCAGCTACACCAGGCATTCCTCCTCCTCCCCCTCTAAGAGCTGACAACTTTGCCAAGAACTGTAAAGACTTCCGGGCTATGGGAGGAAGACCATTCCATGGGAACGAGACATTCGTAGAAGCTCGGAATTGTCTTAAGGAGACCAAGGACTTATTCGTAATCTTTGAAGTGGAGGACCGAAGAAAGATTCAGTTAGCTGCATGGCTATTAAAGGATGAAGCCACATTTTGGTGGGAAATCACCCAAGCTGGACGTTCGGTGGAAACTTGGGAAGATTTTAGACAGAGGTTCAAAATGAAATTTCTTTCCCAAGGTGAGAGAAGCATACAAATGGAGAGGTTCTTAGCACTCAAACAATGAAATTTAACGGTGAAGGAGTATATGAATAAGTTCAACCAGCTAGGAAGGTTCGGGTCAGAGTTGGTAGACAGACCGCATAAAAAGGGCTTTGCGGTTTGATAAAGGGCTGAATTAGCCTCTGCATGGTTTATCCATGTCCCATATTCCAATAGGGGTCACTTTTGAAAATCTTGTTAATATGACCCTAATGCCTGAGGAGGACAAGGGAGAGAAGAAGGAAGCAAAGACTGAGGGGACATCGCAGAATAGGAAGGTGTGGTCGAAGAAGGGGCAACAAAAACAACAACTATAGCAACAACAGCAGCAACAACAGAAGAAAAGAGGGAAAGATGACAAAGGCATGGATAAGAGAAAATGTCACAATTGTGGAAAGGAGGGTCACTTGATCCAAGATTGTAAGAGAAGGAAGGCCGATTGCTTTAATTGAGAAGAGGTCGGACACTTCTCTAAAGAGTGCACGAAGAACAGGGATCGTAGGGACTAGGTCAAAGAGCAAGGACTTCTGGAGGGCAGGTGCATGCCCTCGCGATTAGTGATTCTGAAAGAGGTAGAAAAATTTCCTTAGAAAGTTTAGTTTCTCTTTCAAACCAGCCAGTTAGAACACTTTTTGATTCTGGTGCTTCACACTCATTTATATCTACTTCTGTGGTTGAATCTCTGCACTTAATTACTAGTGTGGTAGTAGATCCCGTAGTTATTTCAAACCCCATTGGTGGTTCGACTCATTTATTGATGATTTGTCGGGGTTTAAAAATATCTGTGTTAAGCGTCAAGTTTGAATGCGACGCGTATGTGCTCGGGTTTATGGGCTACGGGTTGACTTTAGGAATGGATCGGCTTACAACGTATGGGGCCATTCTGGATTGTGAGAGGAGGGTTGTTAGACTCCTGACTTGTCATGGGAAGACCCTCGAAGTTTCTTGTGACACCCAAGGGTCTATTATGCTTAGCTTCCTAGAGTCCCTAGATGCATCCATAGATGATTTGCAATCTGTTCTAGTGGTTCGAGATTATTCCGATGTTTTTGATGAGGTACGAGGCTTACCTCCAAGGCGCGAGATTGACTTCCGCATATATCTGGTGGACAATGCAAAGCCAGTTGCATTACCAGTGCGCCATATGGCTCCAAGGGAAAGGAGGGAGCTGAGTAAGCATGTATGGGAGCTACTTGAGAAAGGGTTTACCAGATGAAGCATATCTGAATGGGGTATTCCAGTAGTATTTGCAACTAAAGCGGATGGTTCACTTCATTTGTATGTTGACTATAGTGATTTGAATAAGCTTACCAAGAAGAATAGGCATCCACTTCCGAGGATTGATGATTTATTTTATCAGCTTGTTGGTGCATCGGTATTTTCTCAGTTGGACTTGGCTACGGGATCCCATCAGTTGAGGGTGGCTGAGGACATCATGGATAAGACTTCTTTTAGAACTCCGGACGGTTTCTTTGAATGGCTAGTTATGCCTTTTGGGTTGACAAATGCACCCGCCTATTTTGTTGATTTGATGAGTAGGGTGTTTCGGGAGTTCCTAAACAAATTTGTCGTAGTCTTTGTTGATGATATTTTGATCTTCTCCAAGAGTGAAGAAGAGCATGCCCAACATTTGAGAGAGGTTTTGATAACTCTCCTGACCATCAGCTTAAGGCAAAGTTCTCCTAATACGATTTTTGGAGAAAAGAGGAGAGATTCTTAGGGCATATAGTCTCCAAAGAAGGGATAGATGTAGATCCCACCAAGGCAGTTGCAGTGCAATATTGGCAGATTCCTAAAAATGCAACCGAGGTGAGAAGCTTTCTTGGGTTGGCAGGTTAATATAGGAAGTTCATTAAGGACTTCACGAAGATATCAACTCCCTCTCACCAGGCTAAAAAAATAAGAATTTGGCATTTTCATGGGATATAGACTGTGATGTTGCTTTCCAATGACTGAAGAGGGCTCTGACAATAGCCCCAGTCTTGACCTTGCCTGATGGAAGTAAAGTGTTTATTGTTTACACTGATGCATGCGATAAAGGGCTTGGTGTAGTTCTGCTGCAAGAAGGGAAAGTAATATGTTATGGGGGTAGACAGTTGAGAGTTCATGAGAAGAATTACCCCATCCATGATCTAGAGCTAGCTGCCATAGTATTTGCGTTAAAGATGTGGCGTCATTATTTACTTGGAGAAAAGTTTGAGTTATACACCGATCATAAATCTTTCAAGTATCTATTCTCACAGAAGGATCTCAACTTAAGGCAACAACGGTGGATGGAGTTCTTAGCTTCATATGATTTTGAGATTTCTTATACCCCTGGAAAGGGTAATGTGGTGGCAGACACACTAAGTAGGCAGAGGGTGGCCCTGAGTCCTCTGTTTGTGGAAAGAAAGAACTTGGAGTTCAGATCAGCTTTTGACTTCAGACCCTCCATCGAGGTTCTGCCTAATTTTTTTGCATCCTTGGAGATACGACCAACCCTTATGGACCAGATAGGAGCTTCACAACAAGGGATCCACAGATTCTAGACATCATGTATAAGCTCAGAAGAGGGGAGACTTCTAGTCACCTCCGTAGATATGCCATAGATGAAAAGGGGTGGTTGCGACGAGATGGAAGGATTTGTGTTCCTCAAACTAGAAGTTTGATAAAGGTAGTCCTAGAAGAAGCCTACCATTCTAAGATGACTATTCATCCAGGTGGTGACAAGATGTATAGAGACATGAAGAGGGATTTCTTTTGGGCTGGGATGAAGAAAGAGGTGGCCGAATTTGTTTCTCAATGTTTAATTTGCAAGCAAGTCAAAGCTGAGCAAAAGAAGCCAGGTGAATTATTTCATCTGTTGGAGGTTCTGCAGTGGAAATGGGAGAACGTATCTGTGGATTTCAAAGATGGTTTCCCTAGATCAAAGAAAGGTAACACCAGTATTTGGGTGGTAGTGGATAGACTCACTAAGAGCGCTCACTTTATTCCAGTTAAGAGTAAGAGGATGGCATCATGGTTGGTAGCAATTTATGTTCGTGAGATAGTTCGTCTTCATGCAGTACCTTCCAACATCGTGAGCGATTGTGACCCCGTCTTTAATTGCAAATTTTGGACGAGTTTGCAAGAAGCATTAGGTACACATTTGTGTTTAAGCACTGCTTACCATCCTCAAACCAATAGGCAGACAGAGAGGGTGAACAGGATTCTTGAAGATCTTTTAAGACTGTGTATCCTAGACTTCGGAGGGACTTGGGAAGAGCATCTTCCTTTAGTAGAGTTTGCCTATAATAACAATTATCAAGCTAGCATCGGCATGGCACCCTTCGAAGCATTGTACGGGCGACCGTGTAGATCGCCAACTTATTGGTGGGAATCTACAAAAAGATTATTACGTGGACCATATACGGTTAGGGAAACGTCCGAAAAGATTGACCTTATTCGACGCCGGATGAAGACAACTCAAGATAGGCAGAAGTCCTATGCAAACAAAAGAAGGATTGACATCGAATTCGAAGTGGGAGACTTGGTTTTTATCAAAGTATCACCTTTAAGGAATGTGGTTCGCTTCGGATCAGTAGGGAAGTTGTCACCTAGGTTTGTGGGACTATTTCCCATAACTGAGAGGATTGGCCAAATGGCCTACCGAGTAAAGCTCCCAGAAAATCTATCCGGTGTTCATGACGTTTTCCATGTCTCTCATCTGCGAAAGTGCCTGCATGACACCGCAGAAGTTGTTGAGCCGAGTATGTTGGAAGAAGTTGAAGTGGAACGGGAGACGACAGTCAGATGAGTCCCTACCCGTATTCTTGGGTCAGAAGTTAAGAAGCTGCGCAATAAGGAGATCAAGTTGTTAATGGTTCAATGGGGAGATAACCTAGAAGATGCGACTTAGGAGACCGAAGACAAGTTCCGTGCTTCATACCCTTTTCTTTTCGAGGGTGTGTTCTTAACTCCTTGTCCTAAGTTTTATTAGTTCTTGTTTCTCTCAATAGAGTGTATCTTATCCATAGCATTTTCGACCTTTAGATAGGAATCCTATGGATGTAAACATGTGTTTGAAACATGTTATGATTGATGGATGCAAGTGGATGCAAGTGTTTGCTAGTGGTTGCATATGGACGCATACACACACACATTAGGCGCTAAGATCGACTCAATCACTCTCATAATGCATATGGATGTGTGTGTATTTTCTTTTCTTTTATGGATGGAATTGGATGAACCATCATATGGATGCTGCATTTGGATGGATAGGTGTGCACACATATAGAACTTATATGATACAATAGGTTTATTTGCATACATATTGGTTTCATAGCACTAACATACATTGCATTAAGGAGGTCAACTGAATCAGTAGACCGCCTGATCTTCGCATTAGTGGTTGGGCATATACACAGACCTTCGTATATATGCATATAAGCATTAGAAATCTTTAAGGACAATGGATGCCAGTGGTTTGTGGATGAGTAGATGGATGATGGATGGTAAGATATACATTCTTCTCAACTTAGAGATTTCGGGATGAAATCCTTTGAGTAGAA
This sequence comes from Allium sativum, assembly GCA_030737875.1. Classification (NCBI taxonomy): domain Eukaryota; kingdom Viridiplantae; phylum Streptophyta; class Magnoliopsida; order Asparagales; family Amaryllidaceae; genus Allium; species Allium sativum. The sequence continues at coordinate 540,938,533 of CM060926.1, forward strand.
GAGAATGTAACACCCCGAATTTGTACCGACACTAAAAAAGGATAAATTAAATATTAATTATTTTAATATTCGAAATTAGAAGAAACGAACTGCACCATTGTATCCGTCTCGAAATTCTAGTCACGATAGACACTTGGTTTGCGTAAAATGGACACTGTATAAGGAAGTTATAAGGGTTTTAAGTTTGTATACGCGTAGAAAAATTATATATATATATATATATATATACACACACGCATGAGTCAGAGATGAGTCGGAATTTTATCCAGAATGATTCAAATTCGAAAAATTTGGCAGAGCTGCAAAATTCGCGTCAACCCCCTAGAGGGGTGTCGACCTATGGGTCGACCCACCCATAGGGGTGTCGACACCCCTAGGGCTGAGGTGGCAGTCGGTTTCAGAGGGTTCTGCAGCTATAAATGTAATAACCTGGAAAATACGAGCCAATTTAAAAATTTTAAATTGGTGATTTCATAGGAATTTGAGCAATTGAAATAGAATATTTCAATAAAATAGTGAATTATAAATAGTGAGTCAGTTTGAAAATTTGAATTCAAACTTTGACTGACTGTGCAGGGTGGAAAATATAACGGATTTTAGAGAAACCAAAAATATTCAAATCTGTTAGTCAATACCTTTCTAACGAATCTGAAAAATCGAAGTTTCATAACGGGAATCAAAGGTTATGGCAAAATGAATTTTCAGAATGGTCGCTATATAGAATATACAGCCCTGGAAAATTGATATTTTGCATATGACCTCGGAATTCGACGAAATCACTTTTGTTGGGTCCGGGATGTCAAACTATTGCTAGGTTTCAAATTTCATAATTTTTGAAGCTAGTATATGAGCGTGGCAAAAGAAAATGTGTTTGGTCAATTTCTGTTAAATTGGATCGACAAGAAAATGGCCATTTTTCAAACAATCTCAGAATTCGACGAAACTAGTTTTGTTGGGACCGTAGTGTCAAAACATAGTTAGATTTATTTTTCGGGAATTTTTCGAATCAGTTTGTGGCCCTGGCAAATTGAAATGTACGTTCAGAGTTAAAAATTAAATGTTTTATAATTTAATTTGAAAAATAACTGGCTGTAACAGTCTGGCCTACGAAACATATCCCATTGTGTCCGGAATGGGGGTATTTAGCTAGGGGCGACAGTCGTTGGGTTTAAAAAGGAGTTCGTTTGAGAAAACACTATTTAAAAATTTAATAAAGTCCTCGGCCAATCAGAATTCTCCATTCATAATTAAAAAAAAACCTCAAATGAACGGCGACCCGTGCTCCAAACCTTCCAGCCCCGATCGCCGCCGCTACCGCCACCTACAGCCTTCGCCACCGCCACCATTCGAAGTGCCTCCGTCCCCCTTCAAATCCGACCAACTTCCTCCACCCCTCGTCGCCTGTGCCGCCCGAATCGAAGCTCCAAAGTTCCGACCTTCCCAGCGCCGCCGCCGCCGATTCTGACCATCGATCGCCACCAAACCACCACCGCCAGAAAGCCCTCTCCTCCCTCTTCCACGTCCAACTCACCGATCATCCCCTCGTGCCCCGATTGTCGCGAAAACCGTAAACCTAGTTTAGAACCTTCGTGAAAGGTGAGTTTTTTTTTTTGATCTTTACACTTTGAAAAATCATATCTTTTTGGTGTGTTGATGAAATTCGATGAAACAGGAAACATCGGGACCGCAAGGAAGCTCTCTACCCAATAGAAGAAGCCGCGGATTTTTCTGACATCGTATCGATTTTTAGCACTCCGAAAACCAATGTGAGAAATCTAAATTAATATGAAATTGAATGGAAAATGTCGTGTATAATTTATATTTGCGAAATATAAATTACATACGTGTTGTATACCTCATGTACATGCGTAGTGTAAGATATATAAGCGAAGTATGAATTTTACATGCATAGAATAATTGATATATGTGTTGAAATGCAACTGAAATATAGCATATATATATATATATATATATATATATGTACTCCCCTCGTCCACAAACCATGGACGATATTTATTGTTGTGAATTGGTGTGAAATATTGGATGAAAAATACGAATGGTTGAATAATTGTTTGTGGTTGATATTGTTTGGTTGTGGTTGAAAAATACCCATTGGTGATTGAAATGAATTGGAAATATTCGTGGAAATAAAAATAAACATGCCGCCTGCGTGCGAATTAGATGCATGAATCCCCATTGTCAAAAACCGCGAGGTTTTAAGGTAGAGCGAGGAGCCGTACTAGGGACGGTGCCGGTTTTAACTACCCTGCCGTTATGCTGCCGAAATTTTGAATAATATTTGTGTGTTAGAATTATTTTCATATGTTGAAATTATCTTCATGCGTTGAAATTAAAGCCATATGTTGAAACTATATCCATGTGTGGAGATGTTTGTGTGTTGAAAGGTGATGTGTGAAAATTAAATTCATTTATGAATGAATGAAGTGTTTAAACAATAAAAATCACATTTTTATATATATATGAAGTATGAAAAATATTCGCCTTATCTAAATAGTTTCAACAATAAAAATTCAATCTTTCTAATGTGAACAACATAAATAAAATGTCCATGTGTGGAAATGCTCATTTGTTGAGAAGTGAGTGTAGTGGAAAAGTTCATGTGTTGAATAAAAAGATCGAACAATAAAAATTACATTTTTATTGAGACTATGAAGTGTTGAAAGCATTTGTCGAATAAATATTTTGAACGATAAAAATATCATATTTATCATATTTGTGATATGCTAAAGATATGCGGACGTTGAAATAAATATTTATGAAAGAAATATTATTTTTAACATGCATAGGAACCAAATAAAATAGTCATCTGTTGAAATCTATTTTTGTTCGCCAAAATTATCATCTTTGAAATGTGAAGTGTTAAAAATAGCCACTTGTTCAAATAAATGTGCATGAGTTGAAATATACATTAATTAGCTAATGATATGATTTTAGCCTATGCATGAACATTAGAGAGAATGATGTTTTTAAACCAAAGTAAATCAAATATGAAATTGAATGGAAAATGATAAATGATAGAAAGTGTATATATGTACATGCATATCTATTGAACAGGTTATAGCAAAGGGGCTAGAGAAGAGGAATAAAATTTTGTGCCCGACAAATAGGTACACATTTACTGCTTTGTTTGGGTGATGATTTTATGAGCCTGTTGGCTAGCCGCTTGGCTTTTTCTTTTTCTTTTTGATATGAGACGCCCGTGTGGCTGTTTGGGAATTTTCCCAGCCCCTCCCGTACAATGGAGGTTATGGCGAAATTTTCCAAAATTTAAAGGCGTTAGTGAAATAATTGAAGTGGAAACAATATAGGAATTTTTGAATGAACTATATTTATATAAATATATAAATATACATAGAATTAAAATGAAACATGGCCGAGCAGTTCGTGTTTTGAAACCATGATTTCAAACGACTAGTGGGGGAAATCCGACCATTGGATTTTCACGAAACCGCAACCGTTGGGTTCGCCTTGGAAATATCTTTCCAAAGGCACCAACTTTGTGAAGATCCGACGGTTGGATTGTCTGGAATGTTTAATTCAAAACTAAAGAAAAACAACGCCAAAAACGATTATATTTTTATATATATATGAATATAATTAAAATTAAATCGATTAACGATGCTGCAGTTCGTAAATTGAAATCGTAACTCAAATGGCTAGTGTGGAAGATCCGACCGTCGGATTTTTCCCAAAACTGAAACCGTTGGATTCGTTTTGAAATGACCTTCCCAATGATACCAAATTTGTGAAGATCCAACGGTTAGATTTTCAGATATGTGTAAAACAAAATTAGTGAAAACAACGCCAGTGCATCGACACGACCGGAAACGTCGTTTAATTAAATATGGCCATTTTAAATTAAATAAAAATGGCGATATATCGTTATAAAATACTATAGACGATATAGAGTGGAAATAAACCAATTTTGTTGTGTTTGCTTGATATGTGATGGTTGAATGTATTTGACATGAAAATTATAACTAAATAACTGAAATGTGAATGTTGAATAGTCCAACCATGTGATTAATTGATTTGGAAATCTAAATATGCGTGGGTTATTTGAAAAGGCCGAGTTTACCTCATTTCAAATAATTGATCGACGTTGAAAAGTCGAAGAGTCGAAGACGGCTGAAGACCGACGATCTCCACATTGGATGGACGGGCGCTACTGATGCTCGTGATTGGAGTAGCTACCATGAAGGAATTGAAGTAGTAGCCGTCCAAACATGCTGTTGATTGTACGGATATGCGAGGAATTGGTGCCTCCGGTTTCGTTCAGACCCAGAACGGACTTGTAAATGGACTGTGTGTCTGACATTGGATTTTGTTCTGTGTTGATTGATCTCTGTTAAATATATATCTGTTTGGCGGCGGAGAATTTATTCTCTTGCTTAACACCCTTCTCTGAGACGTACGAGCTCGGAGGTTATGTATTGACAGAAATCAGTCGCATGGAGTGGATTGCCTGTGTGGCACGCCTAAGTGGCATATGATCAAGGCTTCTGTTGCAAAGCAAAGTCTTGTGGTTGATGATCAAAGCATAGTCTATGTGACGTAGCTTTGTGTATAACATGAATTCGCGAGCCTCACACCTCGGTATGAGTCAAAAACGGGAGAGTGACTGCAGGGAGAGCACGACGTTTCTTTCTAGCTAAGGTGGTGTCAGTGACCTACCAGCCCTGACATTATATATACTTTTCACCTGTGTGGTTGTTAGAATGCGAGGCGCCTCGATATAGGTCTGTAAGGACCGGGAAACGTGTGTTCAGGAATAATTAATCCTCAAAAGTAAGAGAGAACCGGCCCTGAAGATCCAAGGATCATAGTGGGGTCCTGGGACATTTGCTAGAGTGTCTCGAATCAGAGAGGAGCTTGCCCCTTGCCTCGACTCATGATGGGACCCAATTTCCAATACGAAATATGCGGACGTGATTGTATTACTAGTATGGCGACATAGTGGTATGGGTCATTTATGCCGCCTATGATTGATATTTATGATTGAAATGGCTTTTGAAACATATATACACTAGTAATAATATCAAGCACTTTTGTTTATTCGTACGAAGCATTTTTGGCCATTATAAGGTAAAAACTCTATCCTCCGGCTTGCGTTGCATTGTGTGATGGGACCTGAGTCTTATAATGGCTTCATTTTATAAAAATCATTGCGTTGATTTAATCGTTTACTTTATATCATGCACTAGCACTCATTGGAGTAAACCCGTTCCGCGAAAGTGGCGTGGTCCTTTGATTTGCCTTATTATTGTTGTTAATAAGTTGAGTAGATTTCTCATACCAGTCCCATGACTGACTCGTAGTTTGTTTCACCTTGCAAACTCGGGTGCCCTCATTTTCACATGGGCAGCCTAGTTACAGGTTTCTGACGCACCTTTTGGCTCATGGCGAGGCTTGACTACACTACGCTGACTTGGATTTTCTCCGCCATTATAGTATCTATATTATGATCCCGCCATTGGCGATGTAGACTGATATTTATTTTGTGTACTCTTTATGTATGATTCCGCCTCAGGCGATGGTGACTGATTATGTATCATTATGAACTAAGTTGTATCCTGTACTGTGCTCCTCTGATGTGATGATATCTATATGATTCCGTTGTCATATGTGTGTAAATTATTCTATTTTCTGTTTATGCTATTATCTGTGATCTGCTAATGATGATTAATGTGTTATATTCCAATGATTATCCTTAACACCGTGTCACGGGGTTTTGGGGTCGTCACAGCTGGTATCAGAGCTTTGATTAACCTTAGTTCTGGTGTCTAACACATTAAACACTTCGTCAAAATAGAATCAGTAGTATTCTAAGGCGAGTCGCTCATTAGAGATAGGACTAGTAAAGTCCTAGAATGAGTCGAGCAGAATAGCAAAAACAATTTGATCAGTCCATCGTTATCTTTCCGTAAAATTTTCTGCTTAACTATGCAATAGACTATCATTTCTGTTAGCTGACTTTTTCTTGCTTATACAGAATTTGACAAATGGCTACCAGAGCAGCCGCCGCTAGAGGAGGCTGTGCCGGCCGAGGCCGAGGAAGGGGAGAAGTCCCAGCTCAAGAAGGACCTTTGATACAACCTCCGGCAGCTCAATACTTCGAGCTAGACCGGGTAGCTAAGAGATATAAGAACTTAGGAGGCAAGACCTTCTCGGGTACTGGCACAATAATAGAGGCCCTTGCATGGCTCAAAACATGCGAGAAAATTCTTGAAGGCCTAAGGCTTGGAGACGAAGATAAAGCTATTATGGGCGCCTGGCTTATGCAAGAACAAGCTGAACTATGGTGGGAATCTCTCGCCGCCGGGAATAGAGAAGCTGGAAGAACATGGGATGGATTCAAAGAACTCTTCAAGGAGAAATATGTCCCCGAACAAGCTCTAGAAAGAATGCACGATGACTTCGCCAATCTCCAGCAGGGGTTTTTTCCGTGCAAGATTATCTGAATAAATTTACACTGTTGTCGCCCTATGCTCCGGAGCTCGTCGCCACTGCGAAATCCAAAAATAAGAGGTTTATCCTTGGGATAAGACAACAATATCATGATAGAGCCATGGCCCATGTCAAGCTGGAATTCAACGAGCTGGTGGAAATGACATGCAGCTATGAAGACCTTGATCAAAGGCATCTGGATCAGGATCGCGCTAGAAGCCAAGCCGGAAACAAGCGCAAGCCTGCTGTAAATCAAGGCGAGTCAAGCCAAGCAGCATCTTCAAAACCTCAGATTGGCAAGCCGCCAAGAGGAAATTTCTTTAATTGTGGTAAGCCGGGGCACTACTCAAACGTCTGCACAGCTCCGAAGAGGCAGAAGACAAATTCTCAAGGCTCGAGCCAAGGCTCCCAGAACCCTCGCTCGTGCTTCAACTGTCGCAAGACTGATCATCTGGTCAAAGACTGTCCTTTGCTGAAGAAAGCTACAGTAGCTCACGTCTATGACGGGTCGAGCCCGCCAGCTGCTTCCGATGGAGCAGGTAAACCTGATGTTTTGGGAGGTACCCTTACCATTAAAAATATTCCTGTTTCTGTATTGTTTGACACGGGTGCGTCGCGTAGTTTTATTGCTAAAAACACAGTGCACAAATTAAAGTTAAAACAGCGAAAGCTCAAGGAATCAGTGGAAGTTCATAACCCGATAGGCGGTCCTATTACTCTTGGTTCATATTATAGAGTGCCAATCTCTTACTCTTCCTACAAATTTCCCATTAATTTAATCGTTATGGATTTTCCCGAATTCGACGTTATCCTTGGGTTAGAATGGTTAACGAAATACGAGGCTGAGGTAAAGTGTGCGAAAAGAATCGTTAAAATTCGAACGAAGCTTGGATATATTACGGTACCCTGTCATGGTTCGAATCCGAATAGAGAAGAATTTTGGTCAGCATTAGAACTTATCCCCACTTCCATAGAAAAGATTCCGATTGTTAGAAACTATGCGGATGTGTTTGAAGAAGTTGAAAACTTACCTCCGCAAAGAGAAATAGAATTCCGAATCGATCTAATTCCCAATGCCAGACCAGTGGTACATCCAATTCGCAGAATGACTCCGCAAGAAAAAGAAGAATTAGGCGATCAAACTCGTCAACTATTGTGGAAGGGTCTAATCAGACCTAGTTTTTCTAATTGGGGTGCAGCTGTTGTGTTTGTCCCAAAGTCAGACGGTACTCTTAGATTATGTGTTGATTACCGAGACCTCAACAAACAGATGCTTAAAAATAAATATCCATTACCCCGCATTGATGATTTGCTAGACCAATTGAATGGGGCGAAAGTATTTTCCCGAATGGACCTAGCTACAGGTTTTCATCAATTGAGAATAGCAGAAGAGTGTGTTCCTTTGACAGCTTTCAGAGGTCCAGACATATTTTATGAATGGTTAGTAATGCCGTTTGGCCTATGCAACGCTCCAGCATACTTTGTCGATCTAATGAATAGAGTGTTCAGGGGAGTTCTAAATAAATTTGTCCTCGTATTCATCGATGATATTTTAATCTACTCCAAATCAAAACCCGAGCATGAAAAACACTTAGAACAAGTATTGGAGATTCTAAGGAAGAACGTCTTCAAAGCCAAATTCTCTAAATGTGTCTTCTGGTAAGAAGAAGTAAAATTTCTTGGCCATGTCGTGTCAGAGAAAGGAATTTCTGTTGACCCAAGCAAAATAACAGCGATTCAAGACTGGAAACAACCCACTACTCCCACGGAAGTTAGAAGTTTTATGGGGTTGGCTAGTTATTATCGAAAGTTCGTTAAGGATTTTTCGAAGATATCCAGTCCGTTAACGAAGCTCACAAAGAAACATGAGAAGTTTAAGTGGACTCCCGACTGTGAAGAAGCTTTCCAGGAATTGAAATCGAAACTAACCACTGCTCTAGTGTTAACTATTATTGATGGCAATCAGGATTTAATGGTTTGAACAGATGCTTCTATTAGAGGTCTTGGTGCAGTGTTAATGCAAAGAGGCCAAGTAGTCGCTTATGCAAGCCGCCAACTGAAACCGCATGAGAAGAATTATGTGACTCATGATCTTGAGTTGCTAGCCATCGTTTTTGCCTTGAAAATCTGGAGGCATTATTTATTGGGCGAGAAATTTATACTGTACACAGATCATCAGTCATTGAAGTATTTATATACCCAGAAAGATCTGAATCTGAGACAGCAGCATTGGCTAGAATTTCTTGCAGCGTATGATCTTGATATCCTGTATACGCCGGGGAAAGCTAACGTTGTAGCAGATGCGCTTAGTAGAAAAACCGCAATCATCGCCAATCTTATAATTACACCTGGATTGATTGATAGAATATCTGTTCTTCAGAAAAGTGACAATTTTGTGAAAGAGATGGTAAAAAGGATTCAAAGGGGCGAAGGCTCCAGTTTCCAAGTGGATAGTGAGGGAGTTCTGAGGCTGAATAGAAGAATATGTGTTCCCGACATTCCCGAGCTCAAAAGAGAAGTGCTGGATGAATGCCATAAATCCAAATTTTGCATCCATCCTGGGGTGAGTAAAATGTACAACGATATCAAACGCACTTTCTGGTGGAAGGCAATGAAAAGGGATATTTCTTTGTATGTTAGTAGATGTCCTACTTGTCAATTGGTCAAAAGCGACCAACAGAAGCTAGCTGGATTGTTGCAACCGTTGGAAGTTCCAAGTTGGAAATGGGAACAGATTTCCATGGATTTCATAGATGGTTTGCCGCGAACCAGGAAAGGGAGTGACAACATTTGGGTAATCGTAGATCGCTTCACGAAGACGGCCCATTTTATACCTGTCAGATCCAATAGAACCGCTCAAAGTCTAGCATAGATATACTTCAAGGAAATTGTTAAGCTGCATGGAATTCCCATCAGCATAGTCAGTGATAGAGATCCCCTATTTACTAGCAAATTCTGGGAGGCTTTCCAGACAGAATTGGGAACAAAACTGAATATGAGCACCGCTTATCACCCTCAAACAGATGGCCAAACTGAGCGGGTGAATAGAATTCTAGAAGATTTATTGCCGGCTTGTATAATTGATTTTGGTGGGTCATGGGAAGATCATTTGCATTTGGCAGAATTCTCATATAACAATAGCTATCAAGCAAGTTTGGGAATGTCGCCATTTGAAGCATTATATGGCAGACCCTGCAGATCTCCAGCATGTTGGGTAGAACCTGGCAACAGACTTGTGTTAGGACCCGATATGATTAGAGAAGCATCTGATAAAGTCGACTTCATCAAAAATCGTTTGAGAACCGCCCAAAGCCGACAGAAAAGTTATGCAGATTCTAGAAGGAGAGATTTGACATTTGCTGTTGGTGATCGTGTTTATTTGAAGGTTTCTCCGATGAGAGGAGTAATCAAATTTGGCAAGACCGGGAAGTTGGCACCGAGATTTATTGGTCCCTTTCCTATACTCGAACGAATTGGAACTCTTGCTTATAGGGTTCAATTACCAGATTGGTTGCCTGGAGTGCACAATGTATTTCACGTATCTCAACTTAGAAGACATGTGCATGATCCGGATCTTGTTGTAGAAGAAGCAGCGCAACAGGATATAGACATAACTCCAGAATTATCACTCAGAAGAGAGCCATTAAAGATTTTTGGCAAAGAAACTAGAGAACTCAGAAGCAAAAAGGTTCATTTAGTTAAAGTGCAGTGGAGCAATGATCCTAGAGACTGTACTTGGGAGACGGAGGAAAGAATTAAGCAAGCTTACCCCAAATGCAGAGTGGATATCTCTGACTAACTCCGGTGCAAGGTATCTTTACAATACTTTGCATTTACATTTTGTTTCCTACTTTACTGTTGTTTCCTTTTCGAGGACGAAAAGTTTTAAGTGGGGGAGATCGTAATAACCGGAAAATACGAGCCAATTTAAAATTTTTAAATTGGTGATTTCATAGGAATTTGAGCAATTGAAATAGAATATTTCAATAAAATAGTGAATTAGAAATAGTGAGTCAGTTTGAAAATTTGAATTCAAACTTTGACTGACTGTGCAGGGTGGAAAATATAACAGATTTTAGCGAAACCAAAAATATTTAAATCTGTTAGTCAATACCTTTCTAACGAATCTAAAAATCGAAGTTTCATAACAGGAATCAAAGGTTATGGCCGAATGAATTTTCAGAATGGTCGCTATATAGAATATACAGCCCTGGAAAATTGATATTTTGCATATGACCTCAGAATTCGACGAAATCATTTTTGTTGGGTCCGGGATATCAAACTATTGCTTGGTTTCAAATTTCATAATTTTTGAAGCTAGCATGTGAGCGTGGCAAAAGAAAATGTGTTTGGTCAATTTCTGTTAAATTGGATCGACCAGAAAATGGCCATTTTTCAAACGATCTCAAAATTCGACGAAACTAGTTTTGTTGGGACCGTAGCGTCAAAACATAGCTAAATTTATTTTTCGGGAATTTTTCGAATCAGTTTGTAGCCCTGGCAAATTGAAATGTACGTTCAGAGTTAAAAATTAAATGTTTTATAATTTAATTTGAAAAATAACTGGCTGTAACAGTCGAATTGGCCTACGAAACATATCCCATTGTGTCCGGAATGGGGGTATTTAGCTAGAGGCGACAGTCGTTGGGTTTAAAAAGGAGTTCGTTTGAGAAAACACTATTTAAAAATTTAATAAAGTCCTCGGCCAATCAGAATTCTCCATTCATAATTTAAAAAAAAAAAGAAAACCCTCGAACGAACAGCGACCCGTGCTCCAAACCTTCCAGCCCCGATCGTCGCCGCTACCGCCACCCACTGCCTTCGCCACTGCCACCATTCGAAGCGCCTCCGTCCCCCCTTCAAATCCGACCAACTTCCTCCACCCCTCGTCGCCTGTGCCGCCCGAATCGAAGCTCCAAAGTTCCGACCTTCCCAGCGCCGCCGCCGCCGATTCTGACCACCGAACGCCACCAAACCACCACCGCTAGAAAGCCCTCTCCTCCCTCTTCCACGTCCAACTCGCCGATCATCCCCTCGTGCCCCGATTGTCGCGAAAACCGTAAACCTAGTTTAGAACCTTCGTGAAAGGTGAGTTTTTTTTATCTTTACACTTTGAAAAATCATATCTTTTTGGTGTGTTGACGAAATTCGATGAAACAGGAAACATCGGGACCGCAAGGAAGCTCTCTACCCAATAGAAGAAGCCGCGGATTTTTCTGACATCGTATCGATTTTTAGCACTCCGAAAACCAATGTGAGAAATCTAAATTAATATGAAATTGAATGGAAAATGTCGTGTATAATTTATATTTCCGAAATATAAATTACATACGTGTTGTATACCTCATGTACATGCGTAGTGTAAGCTATATAAGCGAAGTATGAATTTTACATGCATAGAATAATTGATATATGTGTTGAAATGCAAGTGAAATATAGCAATTATATATATATATATATATATATATATATATATATATATATATATATGTACTCCCCTCGTCCACAAACCATAAACGATATTTATTGTTGTGAATTGGTGTGAAATATTGGATGAAAAATACGAATGGTTGAATAATTGTTTGTGGTTGATATTGTTTGGTTGTGGTTGAAAAATACCCATTGGTGATTGAAATGAATTGGAAATATTCGTGGAAATAAAAATAAACATGCCGCCTGCGTGCGAATTAGATGCATGAATCCCCATTGTCAAAAACCGCGAGGTTTTAAGGTAGAGCGAGGAGCCGTACTAGGGACGGTGCCGGTTTTAACTACCCTGCCGTTATGCTGCCGAAATTTTGAATAATATTTGTGTGTTAGAATTATTTTCATATGTTGAAATTATCTTCATGCGTTGAAATTAAAGCCATATGTTGAAACTATATCCATGTGTGGAGATGTTTGTGTGTTGAAAGGTGATGTGTGAAAATTAAATTCATTTATGAATGAATGAAGTGTTTGAACAATAAAAATCACATTTTTATATATATATATATATATATATATGAAGTATGAAAAATGTTCGCCTTATCTAAATAGTTTCAACAATAAAAATTCCATCTTTCTAATATGAACAACATAAATAAAATGTCCATGTGTGGAAATGCTCATTTGTTGAGAAGTGTGTGTAGTGGAAAAGTTCATGTGTTGAATAAAAAGATCGAACAATAAAAATTACATTTTTATTGAGACTATGAAGTGTTGAAAACATCCATTTGTCGAATAAATATTTTGAACGATAAAAATATCATTTTTATCATATTTGTGATATGCTAAAGATATGCGGACGTTGAAATTAATATTTGTGAAAGAAATATTATTTTTAACATGCATAGGAACCAAATAAAATAGTCATGTGTTGAAATCTATTTTAGTTCGCCAAAATTACCATCTTTTAAATGTGAAGTGTTAAAAATAGCCACTTGTTCAAATAAATGTGCGTGAGTTGAAATATACATTAATTAGCTAATGATATGATTTTAGCCTATGCATGCAACATTAGAGAGAATGGTGTTTTTAAACCAAAGTAAATCAAATATGAAATTGAATGGAAAATGATAAATGATAGAAAGTGTATATATGTACATGCATATCTATTGAACATGTTATAGCAAAGGGGCTAGAGAAGAGGAATAAAATTTTGTGCCCGACAAATAGGTACACATTTACTGCTTTGTTTGGGTGATGATTTTATGAGCCTGTTGGCTAGCCGTTTGGCTTTTTCTTTTTCTTTTTGATATGAGACGCCCGTGTGGCTATTTAGGAATTTTCCCAGCCCCTCCCGTACAAAGGAGGTTATGGCGAAATTTTCCAAAATTTAAAGGCGTTAGTGAAATAATTGAAGTGGAAACGATATAGGAATTTTTGAATGAACTATATTTATATAAATATATAAATATACGTAGAATTAAAACGAAATGTGGCCGTGCAGTTTGTGTTTTGAAACCATGATTTCAAATAACTAGTGGGGGAAATCCGACCATTGGATTTTTCCCGAAACCGCAACCGTTGGGTTCGCCTTGGAAATATCTTTCCAACGGCACCAACTTTGTGAAGATCCGACGGTTGGATTGTCTGGAATGTTTAATTCAAAACTGAAGAAAAACGGCGCCAAAAACGATTATATATATATATATATAAATATAATTAAAATTAAATCGAATAACGATGCTGCAGTTCGTAAATTGAAATCGTAACTTCAAATGGCTAGTGTGGAAGATCCGACCGTCGGATTTTCCCAAAACTGAAACCGTTGGATTCGTTTTGAAATGACCTTCCCAATGATACCAAATTTGTGAAGATCCAACGGTTAGATTTTCAGATATGTGTAAAATAAAATTAGTGAAAAGCAGCGCCAGTGCATCGACACGACCGGAAACGTCGTTTAATTAAATATGGCCGTTTTAAATTAAATAAAAATGGCGATATATCGTTATAAAATACTATAGACGATATAGAGTGGAAATAAACCAATTTTGTTGTGTTTGCTTGATATGTGATGGTTGAATGTATTTGACATGAAAATTATAACTAAATAACTGAAATGTGAATGTTGAATAGTCCAACCATGTGATTAATTGATTTGAAAATCTAAATATGCGTGGGTTATTTGAAAAGGCCGAGTTTACCTCATTTCAAATAATCGGTCGACGTTGAAAAGTCGAAGAGTCGAAGACGGCTGAAGACCGACGATCTCCACATTGGATGGACGGGCGCTACTGATGCTCATGATTGGAGTAGCTACCATGAAGGAATTGAAGTAGTAGTCGTCCAAACATACTTTTGATTGTACGGATATGCGAGGAATTGGTGCCTCCGGTTTCATTCAAACCCAAAACGGACTTGTAAATGGACTGTGTGTCTGACATTAGATTTTGTTCTGTGTTGATTGATCTCTGTTAAATATATATCTGTTTGGCGGCGGAGAATTTATTCTCTTGCTTAACGCCCTTCTCTGAGACGTACGAGCTCAGAGGTTATGTATTGACAAAAATCAGTCGCATGGAGTGGATTGCCTGTGTGGCACGCCTAAGTGGCATATGATCAAGGCTTCTGTTGCAAAGCAAAGTCTTGTGGTTGATGATCAAAGCATGGTCTGTGTGACGTAGCTTTGTGTATAACGTGAATTTGCGAGCCTCACATCTTGGTATGAGTCAAAAACGGGAGAGTGACTGCAGGGAAAGCACAACGTTTCTTTCTAGCTAAGGTGGTGTCAGTGACCTACCAGCCCTGACATTATATATACTTTTCACCTGTGTGGTTGTTGGAATGCAAGGCGCCTCGATATAGGTCTGTAAGGACCGGGAAACGTGTGTTCAGGAATAATTAATCCTCAAAAGTAAGAGAGGACCGACCCTGAAGATCCAAGGATCATAGTGGGGTCCTGGGACATTTGCTAGAGTGTCTCGAATCGGAGAGGAGCTTGCCCCTTGCCTCGACTCATGAAGGAACCCAATTTCCAATACGAAATATGCGGACGTGATTGTATTACTAGTATGGCGACATAGTGGTATGGGTCATTTATGCCGCCTATGATTGATATTTATGATTGAAATGGCTTTTGAAACATATATACACTAGTAATAATATCAAGCACTTTTGTTTTATTCGTACGAAGCATTTTTGGCCGTTATAAGGTAAAAACTCTATCCTCCGGCTTGCGTTGCATTATGTGATGGGACCTGAGTCTTATAATGGCTTCATTTTATAAAAAACATTGCGTTGATTTAATCGTTTACTTTATATCATGCACTAGCACTCATTGGAGTAAACCCGTTCCGCGAAAGTGGCGTGGTCCTTTGATTTGCCTTATTATTGTTGTTAATAAGTTGAGTAGATTTCTCATACCAGTCCCATGACTGACTCGTAGTTTGTTTCACCTTGCAAACTCGGGTGCCCTCATTTTCACACGGGCAGCCTAGTTACAGGTTTCTGACGCACCTTTTGGCTCATGGCGAGGCTTGACTACACTGCGCTGACTTGGATTTTCTCCGCCATTATAGTATCTATATTATGATCCCGCCATTGGCGATGTAAACTGATATTTATTTTGTGTACTCTTTACGTATGATTCCGCCTCAGACGATGGTGACTGATTATGTATCATTATGCACTAAGTTGTATCCTGTACTGTGCTCCTCTGATGTGATGATATCTATATGATTTCGCTGTCATATGTGTGTAAATTATTCTATTTTCTGTTTATGCTATTATCTGTGATATGCTAATGATGATTAATGTGTTATATTCCAATGATTATCCTTAACACCATATCATGGGGTTTTGGGGTCGTCACAATAAATATGTGCTCAAATCTCCTATTTCTTCATTGGAAATTATGGAAGCCATATTCTGTCGGGCTGCGAACTGAGACAGGACCGTTTTCTACAACTACGTACTTTGCAAATCAAATTCAGAAATTCAAGATCCGTTTTTTCTCAATTCTATAAACTTAACGCTGTGAGTTTCTAGATTGCTTTTAGGTTTAGATGAATTATAGTAAATTATGAAAGACTGTAAATTGGGTATGTTGTAATGTATGATTCTATGCAAGTGTTATATCCAATACTATGTCATGATAGATCTGTTTCCCTAGATCTAATACAATGGTGGTTATTCTATTATGTTGCCTATGAGGATCTTGACTTGTAACTATATTGTGGTGGATGTACATCAATTAAAGTGGATAGTTGTAACATTGGGTAGATCTAGTTCTTTATGTAAAACCCCTTTTCATCTATCATATTGTGATCAATCTAGATATGTTGTAAGCTTGATATATGAAGTCATCTTTAGATCTAAACATTTTACTATATCACCCTAATTATGCTAGATCTAAGTAGTTGGACACCTAAAATGGTTAATTTGAATCTCATTATGTTTGCTTTGACATCGTAGTTGCCACAAGTTCATCAGTCTTATGTACACCTTGTTATGATGTTAATTACATGTCCATTCACCTTGTTATCATGCTAGTTTATGCCAAGGTATGTTGAAACTATCTTTGTCATATTCTCTTTTCATTGCTATGGCCAGGTTGATTTATAGCCTAGATGCCGCCAAAATACGTGTGAATACATTAGTTAGGAAACATGGAAAAAAGTGATTTATAATTAGTATAATTTATGTAATATTTATACAAATTTGGACATTTAATTCAAATGGGGAAACATATAAATAATTACCTATAATGACATAGGTAGATTTGGATAAAAATGGGATATTTAGTAATTACAATTAGGAATTGTAATTTCACTTATGACACGAGATTAGGTTGCACTAGTGGCGGAAGTCTGCCCGGACCTGACCGGCATATCCTGCAGCCACTAATGCTGAACCTAATGTGAGAGGTCAAAGTGCGCAAATACGAATCGGGCTAAGACGTGAGGTTAGGCCCAGCTGTGGAATAAGACTGTCCGGACCCGACCGTCATATCCAGCATCCACACGTTGTAAGCCTAATGTGGGAGGTCTAGCCCATTATAACCATAATTGGACATGGTACTGAATTGGACTACTTAACTTAATTTAATCCATAAGGATTGTATGATTATGAACTTAAGTTAGGGTTAAGTAAAAGTGGATGGGTAGTGGATGGGTTAAGTAAATAAGAGGGGGTGGGTAATATTTACATATAGGTCCACGAACTTAACTCAATAAGGTTATGTAATTAAAGATACCTATTGTTATACATGACCGGTGGAAAATATAATAAAGTTATGTAATTAAAGACACCCTTAAGGGTAAGCATAACAAACATAGGGCTGTGTAATTAAAGACACTAAGGGTATAATAGTCAGTGAAAAGCCTAGTGGGGATATAAGACAAAGGAGAGGCTTGTATCATATTGTGTGGAACCCATTTCAGTCAGTAACCCAGAGTTGGTATCAATTAACGAACTCCGTACTAGGTGGAGAAGGGGCACGCTTACTGATTGATTATAAGAGATCCAAACGAGATGGACGGTGTGGGCGGCGCGAACCGACTGGGCCATATGCGTGCATGAGCTGGGCAAAGGGGGATAAGACGATCGTGACACTAGTAGGTATGGTTGTGCACACCTTAATGGTTGCCACTTTAGGAAGTGATACCTCCTACTGTGGGGCCAACACAGGATATCTACGGGGTAGGGAGCCGATCGATTAGTGTAGTGGTTAGGGTTCACTCAGACGTATGCCTTAAGTCTACTAACTTATAGTGGAAGGGATCATCTCATTTTAGTCATACTAGTAATAGTGCAGAGTAATCATTAATGAGGCACATACACCTTATCTTGCATACCTTGTCACACCTGCCATTTATGAAGTGATCTCTCTTTTATCCACTTTATATGCCTATCATGTTACTTTTATTTATTTACTGGCGAAAATAACTAGATTCACCAGAATTTATGCTTGACCCTTTTGTTTCTCTTTCTTTCTTCCGTTTCCCCCCTCTCCCCAGGTTCTCAGGTAGGAAACACTCAGGCTTAGTCAGGGCTCAGATATCATCTTGCTAGTAGCTACTTCTGAAGTATGGCTCAAGTTCTTATCTCTTCTATGGCTTAACTCTTTTAATTTGAGAATTAGGTTTTTCATATTCTTATGTACTCTGATGATGCAAGAGAGAAGCTATTTATTTGTAATGGTTTTTGTGACTTATGGTATTATGGACCACGACATAATGGTTTATGTTTGAAATAAAAATTTAAAATTTCCGCTGCTATCTTATTTATATTTGTCTCATAAAGGAGTATGTGAAAAAGTTCAACTAACTGGCGAGGTTCGGGTTAAAGTTAATAGATACACCGCACAAAAAGGGCTTTGCAGTTTGCTAAAGGGCTTAATAAGCCTCTACATAGTTTGGCCATGTCCCATATTCCAATAGGGGCGACTTTTGAAAAGATTTTTGATATGGCCCTAATGCATGAGGAGGACAAGGGAGAGAAGAAGGAATCAAAGACTGAGTGGACATCACAGAATAGAAAGTTGTGGCCCAAGAAAGGGCAGCAACAACAACAACCACATCAAAAACAGCAACAACAACAAAGAAAGGAGAGAAAGATGACAAAGGCAAGGATAAGAGAAAATGTCACAATTGTGGAAAGGAGGGTCACTTGATCAAAGATTGTAAGAGAAGGAAGGCCGATTGCTTTAATTGCGAAGAGGTCGAACACTTCTCTATAGAGTGCTCGAAGAAACAGGGATCGCAGGGACAAGGTCAAAGAGCAGGGACTTTTGGAGGGCAGGTGCATGCTCTCACGATCAGTGCTCCTGAACGAGGTAGAAAAATTTCCATACAAAGTTTAGTTTCTCTTTCAAACCAGCCAGTTAGAACACTTTTTGATTCTGGTCCTTTACACTCGTTTATATCTAGTTCTATAGTTGAATCTCTACACTTAATTACTAGTATGGTTGTAGATCCCGTGGTTGTTTCAAACCCCATTGGTATTTCGGCTCACTTATCGATGATTTGTCGGGGTTTGAAAATATCTGTGTTAGGCGTCGAGTTTGAATGCGACGCGTATGTGCTCGGGTTTATGGGCTACGGGTTGATTCTAGGAATGGATTGGCTTACCACGTATGGGGCCATTCTGGATTGTGAGAGGAGGGTTGTTAGACTCCTGACTTGTCATGGGAAGACCCTCGAAGTTTCTTGCGACCCCCAAGGGTCTGTTATGCTTAGCTTCATAGAGTCTTTAGATGCATCCATAGATGATTTGCAATTTGTTCCAGTGGTTCGAGATTATTCCGATGTTTTTGTTGAGGTATGGGGTTTACCTCCAAGGTGCGAGATTGACTTCCGCATATATCTGGTGGACAATTCAAAGCCAGTTGCATTACCAGTGCGCCACATGGCTCCAAGGGAAAGGAGGGATTTGATAAGCAAGTAGGGGAGCTACTTGAGAAAGGGTTTATCAGATGAAGCATATCTGAATGGGGTGCTCCATTAGTATTCACAACTAAAGCGGATGGTTCACTTCGTTTTTGTGTTGACTATAGAGAATTGAATAAGCTCACTAAGAAGAATAGTCACCCACTTCCGAGGATTGATGATTTATTTGATCAGCTTGTTGGTACCTCGGTATTTTCTCAGTTGGACTTGGCTATGAGGTTCCATCAGTTGAGGGTGGATGAGGACAACATATATAAGACTACTTTCAGAACTCCGGACGGTTTCTTTGAATGGCTAGTTATGCCTTTTGGGTTGACAAATGCACCCGCCTATTTTGTTGATTTGATGAGCAGGGTGTTTCGGGAGTTCCTAAACAAATTTGTCGTAGTCTTTGTTGATGATATTTTGATCTTCTCCAGGAGTGAAGAAGAGCATGCCCAACATTTGAGAGAAGTTTTGAAAACTCTCCGTGACCATCAGCTTAAGGCCAAGTTCTCCAAATGCCATTTTTGGATAAAAGAGGTGAGATTCTTAGGGCATGTAGTCTCCAAGAAGGGATAGCTGTAGATCCTGCCAAGGTGGTTGTAGTGCAAGATTGGCAGATTCCTAAAAATGCAACCGAGGTGAGAAGCTTTCTTGAGTTGGCAAGTTATTATAGGAAGTTCATTAAGGACTTCGCGAAGATATCAGCCCCTCTCACTAGGCTGACAAAGAAGAATTTGGCATTTTCACGGGACATAGACTGTGACGTTGCTTTCCAATGACTGAAGAGGGCTCTGACACAGCCCCAGTCTTGACCTTTCCTGATGGAAATTGTTTATTGTTTACACTGATGCGTCCGGTACAGGGCTTGGTGCGGTTCTGATGCAAGAAGGGAAAGTAATATGTTATGGAGGTAGACAGTTAAGAGTTCATGAGAAGAATTACCCCACCCATGATCTAGAGCTAGTTGCCATAGTATTCGCGTTAAAGATGCGGCGTCATTATTTACTTGGAGAAAAGTTCGAGTTATATACCAATCATAAATCTCTTGAGTATCTATTCTCATAGAAGGATCTCAACTTAAGGCAACAACGGTGGATGGAGTTTGTAGCATCATATGATTTTAAGATTGCTTATACCCCTGGCAGGGTAATGTGGTGGCAGATGCACAAGTAGGCAGAGGGTGGCCCTGAGTCCTCTGTTTGTGGAAAGAAAGAACTTGGAGTTCATATCAGCTTTTGACTTCAGACCCTCCATCGAGGTTCTGCCTGATTTGTTTGCATCCTTGGAGATACGACCAACCCTTATGGACCAGATAGGAGCTTCGCAACAAGGTGACTCACAAATTTTAGACAACATGGATAAGCTTAGAAAAGGGGAGACTTCTAGTCACCTCAGTAGATATTCCATAGATGAAAAGGGGTGGTTGCGACGAGATGTAAGGCTTTTTGTTCCTCAAACTGGAAGGCTGATTAAACCAGTCCTAGAAGAAGCCCACCATTCTTAGATGACCATTCATCCAAGTGGTGACAAGATGTATAGAGACATGAGGAGAGTTTTCTTTTGGGTTGGGATGAAGAAAGATGTGGCCGAATTTGTTTCTCAATGTTTTGTTTGCCTACAAGTCGAAGCTGAGCAAAAGAAGCCTGGTGGATTACTTCATCTGTTGGAGGTTCCGCAGTGGAAATGGGAGAGCATCTCTATGGATTTCATAGATGGTTTGCCTAGATCAAAGAAAGGAACACCAGTATTTGGGTGGTGGTGGATAGACTCACTTTATTCCAGTTAAGAGTAAGAGGACGGCATCATAGTTGGCAGCACTTTATGTTTGTGAGATAGTTCGTCTTCATGGAGTACCTTCTAGCATCGTAAGCGATCGTGACCCCATCTTTACTAGCGAATTTTGGAGGAGTTTGCAAGAAGCATTAGGTACAAAGTTGTGTTTAAGCACCGCTTACCATCCTCAAACCGATGGGCAGACAGAGAGGGTGAACATGATTCTTGGATATCTTTTGAGACTGTGTATCCTAGACTTCGGAGGGACTTGGGAAGAGCATCTTCTTGTAGGCATGGCACCCTTCGAAGCATTGTACGGGCGACCCCGTAGATCGCCAACTTGTTGGTGGGAATCTACAGAAAGATTATTACTTGGACTATATATGGTTAGGGAAACGTCCGAAAAGATTGACCTTATTCGACGCTGGATGAAGACAGCTCAAGATGGGCAGAAGTCCTATGCAGACAAGGGAAGGACTGACATCGAATTCGAAGTGGGAAATTTGGTTTTTATCAAAGTATCGCCTTTAAGGAATGTGGTTCGCTTTGGATCAATAGGGAAGTTGGAACCTAGGTTTGTGGGACCATTTCCCATAACCGAGAGGTTTGGCGAAATGGCCTACCGAATAAAGCTCCTAGAAAATTTATCCGGTGCTGATGATGTTTTCCATGTCTCTCAACTACGGAAGTGCCTGCATAACACCGTAGAAGTTGTTGAGCCGAGTATGTTGGAAGAAGCCGAAGTGGAATGGGATGCGACAGTCAGACGAGTCCCTACCCGTAATCTTGGGTCAGAAGTTAAGAAGCTGCGCAATAAGGAGATCAAGTTGCTAAAGGTTCAATTGGGAGATAACCCAGAAGATGGGACTTGGGAGACCGAAGGCAAGATTCGTGCTTCGTACCCTTTTCTTTTCGAGGGTATGTTCTTAACTCCTTTTCCTAAGTTTTATCAGTTTTTGTTTCTATCAATAGGGTGTATCTTATCTATAGTATTTTCGACCTTTAGATAGGAATCCTACGGATGTAAACATGTGTTTGAAACATGTTATGATTGATGGATGCAATTGTTTGCTTGCGGTTGCCTGTGGATGCATATACACACACACACATTAGGCACTAAGATCGGCTCAATCACTCTCGTACTGCATATGGATTTGTGTGCATTTTCTTTTCTTTTGTGGATGGAAATGGATGAACTAGCATATGGATGTTGCATTTGGACGGATGGGTGTGCACACATATAGAACTTATATAATACAATAGGATTATTAGCATACATATTGGATTCATGGCACTAACATACATTGCATTAAGGAGGTCAACTGAATCTGTAGACCGCCTGATCTTCGCATTAGTGTTGGGGGACATATACGCACATCTTCAAATATATTCATATAAGCATTAGAAATTTTTAAGGACAATGGATGCCAGTGGTTGGTGGATGAGTAGATGTATGATGGATGGTAGGATATACATTCTTCTCAACCTAGAGATTTCGAGACGAAATCCTTTGAGTAGGGGAGAATGTAACACCCCGAATTCGTACCGACATTAAAAGAGGATAAATTAAATAATAATTAATTAATATTCATAATTAGAAGAAACGGACTGCACCATTGCATCTATCTCGAAATTCTGGTCAAGATAGACACTTGGTTTGTGGAAAACGGACACCGTATGAGGTAGTTATGATGGTTTTAAGTTAGTATACATGTAGAAAAATTATATATACACGCATGAGTCAGAGATGAGTCAGAATTTTATCCAAAATGATTCAAATTCGAAAAATTCGGCAGAGCGGCAAAACTCCCGCTCTAGTGGTTCGACCCCCCTAGAGGGGTGTCGACCCCCCTTAAGGGGTGTCAACCTATGGGTCGATCCACCCACAGGGGTGTCGACACCCCTAAGGATGAGGTGGCAGTCGGTTTCGGAGGGTTCTGCAGCTATAAATATGTGCTCAAATCTCCTATTTCTTCATTGGAAATTATGGAAGCCATATGCTGTCGGGATGCGAACTGAGACAGGACCGTTTTCTACAACTACGTACTTTGCAAATCAAATTCAGAAATTCAAGATCCGCTCTTTCTCAATTCTATGAACCTAAAGCTGCGAGTTTCTAGATTGCTTTTAGGTTTAGATAAATAAAAGTAAAGCATGAAAGACTGCAAATTAGGTATGTTGTAAAGTATGATTCTTCGCAAATGTTATATCCTATACTTTGTCATGATAGATTTGTTTCCCTAGATCTAGTACAATGGTGGTTATTCTATTATGTTGCCTGTGAGGAACTTGACTTGTAACTATACTATGGTGGATGTACACCTATTTAAGTGGATAGTTGTAACATTGGCTGGATCTAGTTCTGTATGTAAATCCCCTTTTTCGCCTGTCATATTGTGATCAATCTAGATATATTGTAAACTTGACATGTGAAGTCATCTTTAGATCTAAACATGTTACTATGTCACCCTAAATATGCTAAATCTAAATAGTTGGACATCTGAAATGGTTAATTTAGATCTCATTATGTTTGCTTTGACATCGTAGTTGCAACAAGTTCATCAGTCTTATGTACACCTTGTTATGATGTTAATTACATGTCCATTCACCTTGTTCTCATGCTAGTTTATGCCAAGGTATGTTGAAACTATCTTTATCATATTCCCTTCTAATTGTTATGGCTAGGCTGCTTTATAGCCTAGATGCCGCCAAAATACGTGTGAATACGT
Source organism: Allium sativum (assembly GCA_030737875.1). Lineage (NCBI taxonomy): Eukaryota > Viridiplantae > Streptophyta > Magnoliopsida > Asparagales > Amaryllidaceae > Allium > Allium sativum. The sequence continues at coordinate 540,962,360 of CM060926.1, forward strand.
TAGTTAGGAAACAGGAAAAAAGGGATTTATAATTGGCATAATTTATGTAATATTTATACAAATTTGGACATTTAATTCAAATGTGGAAACATAGAAATAATTACCTATAATGACTTTCGTAGATTTTGATAAAAATGGAATATTGAGTAACTATAATTAGGAATTGTAATTGCACTTATGACATGAGGTTAGGTTGCATTAGTGGCGGAAGTCTGCCCCGACCCGACCGGCATATCCAGCCGCCACTAATGCTAAACCTAATGTGAGAGGTCTAAGTGCGCAAATACGAATCAGGCTAAGACACGAGATTAGGCCTAACTGTTGAATAAGACTGCCCGGGCCCGACCGGCATATCTAGTATCCACACGCTGTAGGCCTAGTGTGGGAGGTCTAGCCCATTATAACCATAATTGGACATGGTATTGAATTGGACTACTTAACCTAATTTAATCCATAAGGATTGTATGATTATGAACTTAAGTTAGGGTTAAGTAAAATTGGATGAGTAGTGGGTGGGTTAAGTAAATTAGAGGGGTTGGGTAATATTAACATATAGGCCCACGAACTTAACCCAATAAGGTTATGTAATTAAAGACACCTAGTGGTATACATAACCGGTGGAAAATATAATAAAGTTATGTAATTAAAGACACCTTTTAGGATAAGCATAACTGACATAGGGCTATGTAATTAAAGACACCTAAGGGTATACATAGTCAGTGAAAAGCCTAGTGGGGATACAAAACAAAGGGGAGAGCTTGTAATATTGTGTGGGACCCATTTCAGTCAGTAATCCGGAGTTGGTATCAAATAAAGAATTCCACACTAGGCGGAGAAGGGGCACGCTTACTGATTGATTATATGAGATCCAAACGAGACGGACGGTGTGGGCGGCGCAAGTCGACTGGGCCATGTGAATGCATTAGCCGGGCAGAGGGGGATAAGACGACTGTGACACTAGCAGGTATGGTTGTGCACACCTTAATGGTAGCCACTTTAGGAAGTGATACCTCCTACTGTGGGGCAAGCACATGATGAGCCGATCGATTAGGGTAGTGGTTAGGGTACACTCGGATGTATTCCCTAAGTCTACCAACTTAGAGTGGAAGGGATCATCTCATTTTAGTTATACTAGTAATGGTGCGGAGTAGTCATTAGTGAGGCACATACACCTTATCTTGCTTACCTTGTCACAGCTGCCATTTATGTAGTGATCTCTCTTTTATCCACTTTACATGCCTATCATGTTACTTTTATTTATTTACTGGCTAAAAGTAACTAGACTCGCCAGACTTTATGTCTTTTCATTTGTAATGGTTTTTGTGACTTATTGTATTATGGACCACGACATTATGATTTATGTTTGAAATAAAAATTTAAAATTTCTGTTGTTATCTTATTTATACCTGTCTTGTAATTATTCTGTGTCTATTTACCTATAACACTTCATGAAACTTAATGCATTCCCTTAGTGAGTGACATTAACGGACGTGGGGTGTCATAGAATAGGAGGTTAAAAGTGGAGATTGTAAGGTTAAAAAAAAGAGTTGATCAACTTGAGGCTGAAACATTATCAGAAGAAGTGAATAAAAACAGTTAATAGTAGAAGATGATGCAGCTGAGATGAATGTAGAAAGTGAAGATAATGCAATAGATGAAGAGCAAGATCATGATGAAATGAACGTTGATGAAGATAGTGAGGAAACAGAAACTGAGGAGGAAGAAGACGAGGAGAAGAAGGATGATAAAAAAGAGAAGCATAAGAAAAAGGTGAACGAGAAGCAGGTTGGGAAGAAAGATGTGCAGGACAAAGGAAAGAAAAAGATAGTGCAAGAGAAATACTTTTTAACTCTATTGGTAGATCCTTCAAAGAAAAATGATGGTACTGAAAATAGAAAGGAGGAGGTGAACAAGCAAAAGCAGAAGTACAAACAGCTTGCAGAAGAACAAAATGAATAGGAGAAAAAGGTACAAGAGCAGGTAGTTCATAACAAAAAAGATCAAGAGATGGAGAAGATGGACAAGGAAGAGGTACCAGCGCATCAAAATATAGAGGAAAAAAGGTAATAATAATAGTAGTTTCTAATGGTAATAGCATGCACTGTATCTAGCTTATGATAATATAGTAAAACAACTTTATAATTGCACATTTGAATGTATTTATTAAGAATTTGTGTGTGGTCGTATGAAGGAATTCTGAAATGTTTCAGGATTTCTTGAATCTATAAAGTATTACAGCATGGTCGTCTGTATCTAGTGGTAATTATTTGTAATAACCCAGAAAATTCGATGCTCGAATTTTTGACAACAATACTTAATCCCGTATTACTTGTCAAAAACCAAGTATCGAAAATTCCAGATAGTTAATAGAAAGAAGTTAGAGGGTGAGAAAAAGATAAGAAAGAAAGATCAGAATAGAAAGAAAAAGAAGAAGAACCAAACACCATATACAAAGTCTCACATCGCAGAAGAACAAAATACAATACAAAAATAAATCTTTATTTAAAACTTGAAATTATACTTACAATTCATCAGAGTACAGCGGTCATTCAATTCGTTTAGACAGTTAAAACAGTCTGTCCTCATTTTCGAGACACAGCGGAATAATATCTAAATATATATTACGTCGGATCTCCTCTAGCTCGTCTCTTGAAGTCTGTATCGACCCAACTGGGCCTAACCCGAGCATTACAAAAGCCACAGTTTAGTTTGGTGAACCAGCGTGAGAAAAACCCACTAAATTATTGGTTTCATCCAACTTGATTTTAACGTTAAAAATCATTTCAAAAGAAAAGGATAATCGTAAGACCAATCCACACATAAACACGGATTGTTTTTACCTTGCGATAACCCAATCCATTTTTGAAATCATAATTTATTCTGATATTATAATAATGTCTAAATACTAATAAATATCAATCTAGCAGAACGCTTGCATCTCACGCTCTACATATATAGTATACAATCAAAACTGTGGGTGCTTATAGGAGATTGTATTTCCAACTATGACAAGGTATGGAACCACCTTCCGATAGTGTATCTCTAGAGAGGAATACACTGGGTTCAACAAGAACATCTTGCAACTCAGACCATACATGACCGACTACTCATTTCTCTTGAGTGTATCAAATATATTGTCACCTACGGTTGCTAGCAACATAACCGTTCTGGGGAGATATAGAAGCGAAAAAATGTAACAAATATGAATATTCTCTATATGGTGACAATACACCCTAATGGGTGCGACCCACATAACCATGCTGCCTGCCGGATTTTTTTCATTTCCTAGTTGTGAGACTTGAGGTTATATTGTATTTCTATATCATCTGGCCACCATTCACTTTGAATGCCACATTGTCAGTTCAGTCAGATATCACTAATTGATGTCCATAAAAATATCAAGTGTTCAGGCTAAGAGAAGGTGTCTTCTCCGCTATCAACAGAAATACATTTGAGGAAATCAATGTACGTGGTTCGTTGCAAATACTTTGTCATACATTCCTCCATACAAGTTGTCCTGGGACTGGACAAACCGAAGGCAATATCCTATCATATTCTAGGAATTACCCTATTGGATCAGTAACCAATAGTCCTTGCAATCCGTCGATTTCAACCACGACATGATCACTATTAGAATATCTCCGGGAGAGACTCTAGCGAATTCGACAAGTAGCCCGTTCGCATATGAAGATCCACAGTCTTAATTGCTCCATCTTTAATCAGCATCTTTCACGTTACGTGTTTGTTGGGTCGGAATGGTTTCGAATATATTCAATCCCGGACTTTCCGTACCAACAATCGTATGGGCCAAGTTTGATAGTCGGTTGTTTGACTATCAAATAAAACAATCATTCATCCATAAAAAAAAATTTAAATCGATGATTAAATATCCATTTTTCCAATAATTGAAATACTCATTTCTCTTCTTATATATATATATATATATATATATAAGAATATTCAAAATCCCCTTTTATTTTAAAATCTCCTTTAAGCACGTACTACTCATTTCGGTCATTAGTCTCTAACTGTAAATTTTTAAGAGAATAATTCCCCAAGTATCCACCCTGAAGGTCGAAACCAACATCAGATCGATACCCAGATAATCATTCAACTTACTAATCCCGAGTCAGCTTCAAATTTCCTTAACTCCATTATTAAACTTCTAAACAAATAGAAAATCCCAATATCCATTATCATTTCAAACGAGATATTTATCTCAACTTATCCCCATTTCATACATTTAACTTATAAATATGATTTTTCAAAACCTCAATCGAATATTCTATAAATATTCTTTATCAACACCTTTTATAGTTTTACTTAAAATCTGTCTCAGTTTATTCTGATACCTTTTCCCATAAAAATATTTGTATATAAATATCATTTGCCAATTTTTACTATTAATAATTATTATCTAAAGATCTTATATTAAATTCTTTAATATAATCTATTTTGTATCCAATTTAGTTTGGCTTGAATTCCATTAGAATTCATAAATTTCAAAAAACTCTTACTCCTAATGGTTTTCATTTGCAAAGTATTTTCTTTTCCCCTTATTTGTCTCAATCATTAACAATATCTCTTAATACAAGTTCACGCTTGATTCTTTTGGTCAATCTGAATTCATACTTGCAAATTTCAGGTTTCATTTCTATTTATAACTTCTATTGAGTTATTTTATAAATCTCCTTTATATTTCCCTTGTAACTGGAAAATTTTAATCCATTCCAAATGTTAGTTTCAAACCACGTTTCCATGTCCTTTCCCGAATCCAAGCTCAAATTATAACTTTCTCAAAATACTTCCAATATATGCTTTTCACTTTTATAAATGTCACTTATAAAATCGAGTTCTCATCTTATTTGTTAAAACAACATTTACTTTTCAATTCTATTTAATTTGGTTTCTAAATGAACATGTCTATTTGGGAATAAATATTTTCTTTTAAGTTCTTTTTATATTTCAATTCTATTGTGAAATCCATATTTTCTAAATTCTCAAATGGTAATCGTTCATCCCTTTATAAACATTGTTTATAAAATCGCCTCATTTACACATTTGTTTAAACAAATCTTTTCCTTTAAACCGTATTTATAATTTGGATTTCAAATGAACATTTCTATTTAAAAATAGATATTTTCCCTTGAGACAATTTCAATTTAATTTAAAACAACGATTTATTTTACGAATCCCATTTCTTTTCCAAATTCATACATACTTCACATTTGTCTCAAATTTCCCACTTTTTATAATATGTTTTATAAAATCACTTCTTCACGATATTTATTTAAACAATATTTTCTTTTAAGTTCTATTTAATTTGGATTCTAACTAACCGTTTTCATTCGGAATAAATATTTTGAAACTTTTTTTATATTCCAATTTCTATTTTGAAATCCGTCTTTTATTATTCAGGATATTTAAAATAATCAAAATCAACAATTTGTGTCACTAACACATTCAAACCTATCATAAGCTATTACAGGTTATAAATACATCATATATCAAAACACACACACACACACACACACACACACACACACACATATATATATATATATATATATATATATATATTAAGTGTGAGGAATCCAGTTGGATCCCTCCAACCTGTTTTTTCTGCATCCATAGATGTTAGTCAACAATAATAATACCTGTCCTGCTTCGAGGCAGGATATCGCGATATAGAAGGTTATCCACTATACATATTGTGGGGCGCATAGGGAAATCATCCGCTAATGGTACTGCGGGCATCCGCTAATGATACCGCGATGTACCAACAATCAACAATATTATTATTATATTATATATATATATATCACTTTATACCAATTTATCATCCATCAAGCAATGAAATAAAATTTTAAACTATTAAAATAGTTCCCAATAATTTAACTAAGTGAGTTTAACTCACCTCGGTTTCCTTTGCTGAATATCTGATTAAATTCTGTATTGCCTTAGCTACATATCTACTTCATTGTCTCGAATATTTTCATCACCTAATGGTTGCTCCAATTCCCTGACTAATCACGAAGAAAATCTACATTTATCGATCCATTTTGCTGAATACAAACCCTAAATCTGCGATTTTCCCTTTTGTTAATTCATCAAAAGCTTGCGGACAGTCCTATCATTTAGCATTTGTCAACTACTACCATTGAACCACAAAATTCAACTAATCCTCACTGCAAATTCCTAACCAAATCACCATGCCTTCTCCCTAATTATCAGCACCATCAATCTAATATCCGGCATCCTCGATCACCACTGTTAGACATTAAAATCCCTCAGCTTCACACCGTAGATAATTTCCTCCATCAACTTGTGTTGCCATAAGGTCAACATCTCCGTACTGTACTCAGGCAACGCAATTCCCTCCAAATTCTTACTTTCGGTACCTAAATCAGATAAACTCTAGTATCTATCATCAGTCAACCCCTACAACCACATCCCCAAAAACTAAACCCCGTTCATCTCAAGAAAAATGTACAAAGACCCTCTCTTCCCAAAACAGCAAACCCACTCTTCAAATCATCGAATTCGTATTCCCCCATTGCCCATTTTGCTCCTCTTCTGTCCAACAAAATCACCACCATCCTCCCTATATACTCCATCCCGAACCACGTTGAAACTCCCCTCAATACACACAACTCCACGTCGTACTCCCCAGTTCAACTATCAGGCCTCGCAACCCTCCAGATCTAACTCCGGTACATGTATTTACTCGCGAATGCTTCTAGTCGTTGTCGAGTGTAAGGATCTCGCAACTGTAGATCTTGATTTCCCATTTGTTTTTCATCGTCGCACCCCTGTTCCTTAATCTGCGAGTGCCCCCTTTCTCAATCCTGATGCTCCAGAAAAAGGCTTCGAGCTTCCTGCTCTCGTGATTCAAGTTGCGAATTTGATTTTAATATACCCTTCTTGTATTTATTTATTTATTTTGTGGAAGTATTCGTGAGCTTACAGAAGAAAAAGTAATGAAGGAATTGAATGAATTGGTCTGAGATTGGAAAACTAACGAAGGTAGATGGTTATTTAGATAGGGAAGAAGAGACCCAGATAAGAAAGACGTCGACTTCAGTAGAGTTAGGGAGAGGCATGGCTTCACAGTGTCCTAGTTTGAAGCTTCATTGAGAAGGAAAGGTTTCGACGTGGGTGTGACAAGAGAAGACGGGAGTCTAGATTACAGAATAGTCTGTGCTAGTTAAAAAGCCATCCCCTATTTTTTTGTTTGTTTTATTTTGATATTATTGTCCAGTTGAACTGGTGTGGTTTCACTCCATTTAAAATATCACTTGTTGTCAAACTCCTATCTGAACACAACGAATGACATTTCTAGGATTCTAGCACTGTTCTGAACACACCGAAACGGTTTCCACGGTCTAATTTGACCATATACAGAAGATATTAAATTAAATTAATAATTTAACATTAAATTTGATTTAATATATATTGACTCAAATATGAACAATTCTATTGAAAATAAATTCTCATTATCAAAAATATATTTTCAAAGTGAATTCATACTACTTTCAGAATGAAATTAAATCTCGATATTATATTCTCTAGTTAAAATATTAAATTGATTTAAAATTAAATAAATCATTACATTTTATAAATGATTTCACAGCGACTATTTGAAAATTTGATTTGGCCATAATTCTCAATATAAAATAGAAATTCTAATTTTTCTCTTTTATTAGAAAATTATAGTTCAACAAATTCAAATATTTCTTGTTTCAGCCAATTTCGATTTATAACGGATTCTGTACACTCAACTGAAGTTCAAAACTGAATATTATGAACTACCGCGCCATTACGAGCTCGTTTTAATTAATATATATTTATACATTCAAAAATCGATTAAATTAATATAAAATTCCAATGATATTACAAATTCAATATTTAAGCATTTAAATATCAAATTTTAAATCGATAAAAATGCGGGATGTTACATTCCTTCCCCCTTAAAAGAATTTCGTCCCCGAAATTACTAAGTAGGTAGCTATACCTTATTTATTTCTGCCAATCCACTCATGTAATTCAACACTCACTTCAATATCGTTACTACTCAGCCAACTTACTAGTTCCAATTTCACTACAAAAAACCTTAACACTGATTAACTTTTTGTTAACAAAATTTTTCAAAACTGTTGAATTTTTTTCTAACTCCCGAAATTTTTGAAAACTTTCGCTAGCACCTCCTTTGTACGGGCTGATCGGTACAACTAAAAAATGCCTCTCTGGGCCTTCCCCAATCAAAAAGAAAATTAAAAACCAAGCGGCTTGCCAAATAGGCTCATAAAGTCCCATATTGAATTAAACATGTATCTTTTTGTTGGCCATCTTATATTTATTCTTCACACTTGCTTCTTCCAATAAACCTATCCAATCATATACACATCCATTCCTATTCGATTACAACAAATTTATCTTTCTACTTCCAATTTTACTCGTTCAACCATTTCTTAGTTTTCTCGCTTACTTGTGATAGTTCGAAACAAACATGTTCAAATATGTATACATTCGCTTATAACGAGTCAAGTTTTATTTATAATTCAAGTTACAGGTTTTATTTTCAATTCACAAGTTCATATAAATTTTCACTTGAGTTCCAAGTCTAATTAAACTTCAATTGATTTATGCTTCATTCAATTTTTATATTCAACTCAAGTTTATATAATCTGGGTTTATATTCACTATCAATACATATACATTCACTTCCATTTCAAGATTCCATTTCAGAGTCTAACTCAATCGAATAATATTTTAAGTCATATTCAATTATTACTACTCAAATTGGATTTATTTCAATTCACTTCTTATTCTACTCGATACATTCAAATTACATGTGTCGAGTTCTATTTAGGTTATCAACATTCAATCAATTGGTATTTCAACTTGAATTCAAGCATTTTCATTTCATATTGATTCAATAATTCGTTTTAGTTCAATATGGTTTTAATTTCAATCCAAATCTGCTTGACTAATTTTTCAACCAGGTTTCAATTCTTTCCATTCATTGTACTGGAATTTATTTCTTAGTTTCCAATTTATTTTCACAATTCTGATTTTTATTTCAAACATCATTTATTTCATCTTTTGATTATATTAAACCATTTTAACATTATAATCTCATTTAAATTATATTCACATCAATCCAGCAATCAAATAACAATAATTTGATAAAATTATTTCCTTTTTATACATAAAAATATAGTTTGGGAAAAATTATTTAATTTACCCTCTTTACAAAATAATATTGTATTAGCTTCCAATTCAAAATCAAACCGATCAACTGACACAATACAAAACATTTTTATAAGCTATACAAATACGCACACTCATATATATACACTCAAAATCGATCTAGGGTATTACTAACCGTATCTCTATCGAGTTATGCCACAGAGCCAAGGTTATTCCTAAACCATTGCTCTGATACCTCTGTAACGACCCGGTAGAATTCGAGTAGGCATTTCAACCATCCTCTTATCCCCTAAGGCAGAGGGCTAACCTCCCCTACGTGGATTACAGAGGTACCCCGTCATTGGTTTTACGGCCAGCCTTTCGACTTCACAGCCAACCCTCACTTTCTTTCGAGGGACATGTAGAGGTAAGAGTCTCCCGTCCGCCACCTAACGCGAAGCGAGAACCCTCTATCATGTGTACCCAGCTCACACAACCAGCAACAAGGAATGGTTTTCAAATATATCTGATCCCGGTCTTTCCGTATCAACAATCGTATAGGCCAAGTTTGATAGTCGGTTATTTAACTATCAAATAAAACAGCCATTCATCCATAAAAGAAAATTTAATTCGCTGATTAAATATCCATTTTTCATTTAGCCTCCTTATTGATTTACCATTCGTTAATTTAAAACTTGTCCATTTTTCCAATAATTGAAATACTAATTTCTCTTCTTATATTTATATATATATAAGAATATTAAAAATCCCCTTTCATTTTAAAATCCCCTTCAAGCACGTATTACTCATTTTGGTCATTAGTCTCTAACCGTAAATTTGTAAGAGAATAATTCCCCAAGTATCCACCCTGTATGTCGAAACCAACATCAGATCGATACCCAGATAATCATTCAACTTACTAATCCCGAGCCAGCTTCAAATTTCCTTAACTCCATTATTAAACTTCTAAAGAAATAGAAAATCCCCATATCCATTATCGTTTCAAACGAGATATTTATCTCAACTTATCCCCACTTCAGACATTTAACTTATAAATATGATTTTTCAAAACCATTATAGAATATTTTATAAATATTCTTTATCAACACCTTTTATAGTTTTACTTAAAATCTATCTCAATTTATTCTGATAACTTTTCCTATAAAAATATTCGTATATAAATATCATTTGCTAATTTTTACTATTCATAATTATTATCTAAAGATCTTATATAAAATTCTTTAATATAATCTATTTTATATCCAATTTAGTTCAGCTTGTATTCCATTAGAATTTACAAATTTCAAAAATTCTTACTTCTAATGGTTTTCATTTGCAAAGTATTTTATTTTCCCCTTATTTGTCTCAATCGTTAACAATATCTCTTAATACAAGTTCGCACTTGACTCTTTTGGTCAATCTGAATTCATACTTGCAAATTTCAAGTTTCATTTCTATTTATAACTTCTATTGAGTTATTTTATAAAATCTCCTTTATATTTCCCTTGTAATTGGAAAATTTTAACCCATTTCAAATGTTAGTTTCAAATCACATTTCCACATCCTTTTCCGAATCCAAGCTCAAATTATAACTTTCTCAAAATACTTCCAATATATGGTTTTCACTTTTATAAATGTCACTTATAAAATCAAGTTCTCATCGTATTTGTTAAAACAACATTTACTTTTCAATTCTATTTAATTTGGTTTCTAAATAAACATGTCTATTTGGAAATAAATATTTTCTTTTAAGTTCTTTTTATATTTCAATTCTAATTTGAAATCCATATTTTCCAAATTCTTAAATGGTAATCATTCATCCCTTTATAAACATTGTTTATAAAATCGCCTCATTTACACATTTGTTTAAGCAAATCTTTTCCTCTAAACCATATTTGTAATTCGAATTTCAAATGAACATTTCTATTTAAAAATAGATATTTCCCCTTGAGACAATTTCAATTTACTTTAAAATAATGGATTATTTTACGATTCCCATTTCTTTTCCAAATTCATACATACTTCAGATTTTTCTTAAATTTCCCACTTCTTATAATATGTTTTATAAAATCACTTCTTCACGATATTTATTTAAACAATATTTGCTTTTAAATTCAATTTAATTTGGATTCTAACTAACCATTTTCATTTGGAATTAATATTTTAAAACTCTTTTTATATTCCAATTTCTATTTTGAAATACATATATTATTATTCAGGATATTTAAAATATCCAAAATCAACAATTTGTGTCACTAACACATTCAAACCTATCTTAAGTTATTACAGGTTATAAACACATCATATATCAACATATATATGTATATATATATATATATATATATATATATAAATTAAATGTGAGGAATCCAGTTGGATCCCTCCAACCTGTTTTTCCTGCATCCACAAATGTTAGTCAACTATAATAATACCAGTCCTGCTTCAAGAAAGAAATTCGCGGTATAGAAGGTCATCCACTATATATATTGTGGGGCGCATGGAGAAATCATCCGCTAATTGTACTGCGGGCATCCACTAATGATACCGCGGGAATACCATCAATCACCAATATTATTATTATTATTATATATATATATCACCTTATATCAATTTATCAACCATCAAGCAATGAAATAAAATTTTGAACTATTAAAATAGTTCCCAATAATTTAACTAAGTGAGTTTAACTCACCTCGGTTTCCTTTGCTGAATATCCGATTAATTTCTATATCGCCTTAGCTACGTTTCTACTTCATCGTCTCGAATATTTTCATCACCTAATGGTTGCTCCAATTTCCTGACTAATCACAAAGAAAATCTACATTTATCGATCCATTACGCTGAATACAAACCCCAAACTGCGATTTTCCCTTTCGTCAATTCATCAAAAGCTTGCGGACATTCCTACCATTTAGCATTTGTCAACTACTACCATTGCACCACAAAATTCAACCAATCCTCACTACAAATTCCTGACCAAATCACCATGCCTTCTCCTTAATTATCATCACCATGAATCTAATATCCTGTACCCTCGATCACTACTGTTAGACATTAAAATCCCTCAGCTTCTCACCGTAGATAATTTCCTCCATTAAATTGTGTTGCCACAAGGTCAACAGCTCCTTACTGTACTTAGACAATGCAACTCCCTCCAACTTCTTACTTTCGCCACCTACATCAGACAAACTCCAGTATCTATCATCAGTAAACCCCTACAACCACATCCCCAAAAACTAAACCCCGTTCATCCCAAGAAAAATGTACAGAAACCCTCTCTTCCCAAAACAGCAAACCACTCTTTAAATCATCGAATTTGTATTCCCCAATTGCCTATTTTCTGCTCTTCTGTCCAACAAAATCACCACCGGCCTCCCCATATACTCCATCCTGAACCACGTTGAAACTCCCCTCAATTCACACAGCTCCATGTCGAACTCGCCAATTCAACTATCAGGCCTTGCAACCCTCCAAATCAAACTTCGTTACATGTATCTAATTCGCGAGTGCTTCTAGTCGTTGTCGAGTTTAAGGATCTCGCAACTATAGATCTCTATTCCCCATTTGTTTTTCACCGTCGCACCCTTGTTTCTTAATCCGCGATTGCCCCCTTTCTCAATCGCGATGCTCCAGAACAAGGCTTTGAGCTTCCTGCTCTCATGATTTAAGTTGAGAGTTTAATTTTAAGATCCCCTTCTTTTATTTATTTATTTATTATGTGGAAGGATTTGCGAGCCAACAGAAGAAAAAGGAATGAAGGAATCGAATGAATTGGTTTGAGAATGGAAAACCAACGAAGGTAGATGGTTATTTAAATAGAGAAGCAGAGACCTAGATAAGAAAGACATCGACTTCAGTAGAGTTAGGGACAGACATGGCTTCACAGTGTCCTTGTTTGAAGCTTCATTGAGAAGGAAAGGTTTCGACGTAGGCGTGACAAGAGAAGACAAGAGTCTAGATTACATAATAGTCTATGCTAGTTAAAAAGTCATCCCCTATTTTTTGTTTTATTTTGATATTAATTTCCGGTTGAACTGGTGTGGTTCCACTCCATTTAAAGTATCGCTTGTTGTCAAACTCCTATCTGAACGCAACGAATGACATTTCTAGGGTTCTAGCACTGTTCTGAACACACCGGAACGGTTTCTACGGTCTAATTTGACCATATATAGAAGATATTAAATTAAATTAACAATTTAACACTAAATTTGATTTAATATATATTGACTCAAATATGAACAATTCTATTGAAAATAAATTCTCATTATCAAAAATATATTTTCAAGCTGAATTCATACTACTTTCTGAACGAACTTAAATCTCGATATTATATTCTCTAGCTAAACCAATAGTAAATTGATTTAAAATTAAATAAATTATTACGGTTTATAAATGATTTCATAGTGACTATTTGAGAATTTGATTTGGCCATAATTTTCAATATAAAATACGAAATTTTGATTTTTCTCTTTTATTAGAAAATTATAGTTCCACTGAATCAAATATTTCTTGTTTCTACGAATTCTGATTTATAACATATTTTGTACACTCAATTAAAGTTCAAAACTGAATATTACGAACTACCGCGCCATTATGAGCTCGTTTTAATTAATATATATTTATACATTCAAAATCGATTAAATTAATATAAAAATATAATGATGTTACGAATTCAATATTTAAACAAATTTAAATATCAAATTTGAAATCGATAAAAATGCAGGATGTTACATTATTGCATGATTGTGTGTATAAAATAAGAACTCTTAATGAAAGTAATAATATTTAAATAGATAATGAGGAGATGAATGAAGTTGATGTAGCTGGTGAGATTCTTGAAGACAATGTAGAGAAAATCAAAGATAAGCTGAAGGAAAATGAGCAAGATATGGACAATATTCTTGAGAAGGACGGGATGAATGATGATGAGGATGAAGTTAGCACAGACAATACACGAGTTCGTGAAAAAGAAGAAGAAGTTGAAAAGGAAGATGAGGAAAAGGACGTAGACAAGGAGACGAATATGCCCCTGCAATAGATAAATGACCAGGAACTGTATGTTGAAGAGAATCATAACGAGGATTATGAAAAGAAAAAAGGTACAAATTAATAAAAGTTTCTGATGGTTTTAATGTACACATTTTCTAGTTTCAATAAATACATTATGTAAAAATAGTTGCACGCTTGTATGAATATTTTTAGAAGTATTGCATGCTAGAGTGCATGTATATTATTGCATGCTTTGGTGCATATATCCATAATTGTTGCATGCTTGTGTGCATATATTAAAACAGTGATGAGACTAATAATATGAAAATATATACACAGGACAGGAGAGGTGATGATAAAAATCAGGAGGCTGTTAAAGAGAAAAAAGAGCATGAGAAAGACAAGCAGATGGACAATGGAAAAAAAGAAAGACAAGGAGGATGATGTGGACTTCGAGGAGAAGGATCAAAAGAAGCAGGAAAAACAAATTGTAACAGGGCAAAAAGGTTGAAAATAATTAAAAAAAATTATGGTAATAATGTTTCAAATATATACTGTTCATCAGTACATTGCTGACATATGTGATACTATTCTCATTTGCTGGCAAAAGAAAATTGAAACAACCAGAAACAGTAGATGTGGATGACTACAACATTGAGCCAAGATCGAAAGAAACTCATATGGGAAAAATTTGATACTTAGAAAGTATAATAATGTGAAGAAACTATAGGAGCATCAGACCCAACAAATGGAAGAATTTGTCAATTTGACTGGTCTAAGGTAAAGTTACTCGAAATAAGAAGAAAAAATTATAAGTTTTATAATAATCTCAAATTCGTATGTGATTATTCGTTATATGTGCATACATGAATACAGATATTATGAATAGTTGCATAAATTTATGAAAACATTAAGAATAAGTGAATACTTGTATATAAATATTTTGTTGAGTTGAAAAATTAGTATTATATTAATATGTGTTGTTGAAGAAATATATTATTTAATTAGTTTTTTTTTAATTTATAGTAAAAGCGCGTACTTAAATGGTAATAATGACATATGCATAGTTGGAGTTGCGTGGGTTGATTTAATTCTTAGAAATTTCATCGATGCAGAGGTATCACCAAAATCAAATATTAATATAGTTACAGTAATGATCTTATTATTTGCAAATATTAACTTGTATTTGGCTGTCGTTGACAAATACGAGCTTCTAATTTTAATAGATAATTGACTGGTTTGCATATCAACTGCGAACAGAATATCCAGAAATTCTATGCATCAAAACTGTAGCATCTGTAAGTATTTATTTATTTTTATGTATGAATTTCGTTATAACATTAAAATTTTATTACTGAAACGAACAATTACAGGCACTTTTACAGAGTGACGCGATGAGTCAAGCGAAAGGGTTGTTGGACAAACCAGTGGAAGAAAGCTATGATTATTGCATAAAAATATTCATTCCTATCCATTGTGATAATCACTTTTCTTTTCTAGAATTTGTGAAATAAGAGAAAAGATGGATTCATTATGACTCCAATAAAAAATGCCGTGAAGGACGCCACCAAAGACAAGCCAAGAAAATGGTATGTAAATTGGTGTACAAAATATTATCTGCACTTATGTGTACATAACTATGTGTTTGGGTTTTTTTTTTTTAAAAAAAAGACAGAGAAGTCACTTACATGCATTTATCAAAAAAAAAAAAAAATCAGAAGAAGGAATATCAGAAGCATAATCCAATTGAGTTTTCAAATTGCCCACAACAAGGCCATACGTAAGTCAATAAATGCAGAATACTTACATACTCATATGCATTTATTAAAAATTGTTGCATGCTTATATGCAAATAATACAAATATTTCATACGAAAATAGTTGTTCAGAATAATTGTTGACGTATTAAATTTTTTGCAGAGTAGATTGTGCATTGTTTGTTATGAATATTATGAAGCAGCGAAGTGAGAACATAGAACCCGACGAAAAAGATGAATTTACACTCGTGAAGCTGTATATCTACAACGAACTGCTCTTGCTTGCGAAATACTCAATTACAAACCACATAGTTGGAATCCAACAGATAACCTGACACAGAACTACCTTCTTTCAGATGCAAACAAGATTGATGAAAATTTGTAAAGATGATGTTTACCTATCTTGTAAATATGTTGACTGCGAACTAGTAGGACTTAGTTACGTAGTTACTTAACTGTATCACTGTGGGTTTTTATGTTACGATTTTAGTTCTTTTAATTTTACATGTTATGGAATGTTGACTATTTGTGTGCACTTATTCATAAAACTTGCATATTTGTATGAAAATATTATGAAATTTGATTATTAGAAATGCCAAAATTGTAAGAAAAATTTCATACTTTTATGAAACTATTATTGTTAGTTGCATACGTATATGTAAATGGTTCAAATATTTTCTATGTGAACTTAATATGAAAACTTGCATACTTTTAGGCTATTTTTCCAGTTATATGCATACTTAACTGCTAATATTTGCAGTCTAAAAACTTGCATACTTTTAGGCTATTTTTCCAGTTAAATGCATACTTAACTACTAATATTTACAATCTGAAAACTTGCATACTTTTAGGCTATTTTTCTAGTTAAGTGCATACTTAACTACTAATATTTGCAATCTGAAAATTTGCATACTTTTAGGCTATTTTTCCAGTTAAATGCATACTTAGCTACTAATATTTGCAGTATTAATCAGACAAGCGATGACGCCGTTTGTTATTTAAAATACAGATTGGATGAAAAGAACTGCATAATATTTAACAAACAGATTACAAAAATAAAATTGGAGAGTAGGCAAATTAACTAAAATAATTCAAGAATTAAAACAGGAACAAATAATCATAGTTAAAAGAAAGTATTTGTATATGTCGAAGATTTTCATATATGTATGCAACTAATATAAATAGTTGCATATATCTATGCAACAATTAAGAATAGCGTTATGCTAATATCCAGATTTACAGCGTACATGTGTCCGTGTATGCAGTTACAATGATATTTCCAGACATGTATACCAGTATGAAATTAACAAGAATAGTTGCAAATGTATAAGATGAAAAAATCACAATAGCCACAAAGAAATAGACATTTAAATACTGAACTTAATTTATTGCATGACAGAAATGTTAACAACGTTTACGAATAATAAGCAGGATAACCAACCTTATAAAAAAAAACTACATAAACCCATCGAAAATTCTTTTGAAGAACACATTCTTTTGTTATGACCCAACTTATTGCACAAACCACATCTAGCAGTCTTTTAAATTCTCCTGTAGATTTCAACCTTTTAGAAGATGAAGGACGACCAGGCATTCTTCTAACTTTTCGAGGAGCTATAATTGCATCTTCAATAGAAACGGCTTCACCCATGAAGTTTATGATAGGATTGATTGGATGAGAATAAGCTAATCGAAAATAACCAACTTTGAAATAAGCTTCAATGTAGTTATATACATTCAAGTTTTCACAACTTAAAATACATCTAATGGCATGAGAGCAAGGAAAACCATTGATTTGTCACACATTTCACGAACAAACTAGAGTGTATAAGCCAACGAATTGATGGACGGGATAATGAACTTCAGAGGCATATTCACTTGATTTGATAACAAACCACGAAGCTCCTTCCAAATGAAGATTCATTAACTGAGTTTCATTCACAGGACATAAAATGCTATTCCAAGTAGATGCAACTTCACGACAATCAGACATAGGCTTCATTAACTTCAATCTAATTTTATCCAAACAAGCAGTAATTGGTAAATGTCTTTCCTCCAAAATCCACTTGTTAAAAGTTTCCGAACAATTAAATGACATTTCACCGTAACGATAACCGAGAAAAAAATACGCTAGTAAACTTCTCAAAAGGGATTCCACTAAAAAAGTTTGCCACAGTCGATCCACCAACATCTCTAAAATTCTTCAATGCAACATTAAAATCAGTCAAATTTATGCATAAGCAACTCGTGCAAACATATCCAACAACAACCTCTTATTTGTTTTGGAAAAATGAGATTTTAGAGCAACCTTTAAGTTGTTGGTCAAATGATGAAGACAAGATCCATGAATTGAATTTGGAAACGCCTTTGGAATAGCAATAAGAATATACTAGAATGACGATCAAAAATGAAAATAAATCTTCTGCTATCATCTTTCAGAAAGTTTTTAAGTTGTTCACAATACCAAATCCAACTGTCTTCATCTTCTCCAGACACAATAGCAATTGCTATAGGTAAAAAGCCTATAAAAAAATATTAACAAAAGAATAAAATAAACTACATCAACAATTAGAAAAAATTAGAAGTAAAACATGCACAAATAATTAATACACTACAAAACATTCATATATACAATTCTATTTTATTTTTCCATATTTAATAAAATTTGCAGACATGCATTCAGATTCTAAAAATATTTGCATACATGAATGCACAAAACTATAACAGTTGCAAACACTTTATATAGTCATAATAATTGCATTCAAGTATGCACATATCCAGATTAAATGCATACATTTATGCAAATATTTCAATATTTAGAACACTTGTATGCATTTGTTCACACTTTCTAAATTACTGCATGCTAGTATTAACCACAAGAAGCATAATTGAAAGCATATATGCAAAAGGATTTAATACTGTTCAGAATAATTTCATAAATACAGGCAAATATTCAGAAAAATTGCGTACATGTATGCTTAAAAACACAATAATTCCTGTTATTAGTGCAAAATAAACTGTAACACAACATACCTTCATTTCCATTTTTTCCAGTAGCATCCATTAAGCATCCTTGAGTTCTTCCCTTCATAGAAGTTGCATCAGCAAAAATTAAAGGCCGACAATGTTGAAATCCATATGCACAAGCTTCAAATCCAATAAAAACTCTCTCAAATTGACGTGTAGCATCATTACACTCCAAAAAAACTTTACTCCCAGGATTAGTAGTAACAACAGCCTCGACAAACGACTACAAATGATTATAAGACATTATATTACTTCCATGTAATTTTTTTAATGCCAACCTCCTCCCATTGTAAGCATAATAATACTTCAAAATAACATTATACTCAGTTTGAAACAAGTTAATAATGTCCTTAGTCTTCATTAACGGATTAGCTTGAATATGATTACAAACCAACAACTTAATCAATTTACTAGATACAAGTCATGAATTCCGGCACCATAATTATGTTCAGGTTTTTATCTCTTTACAACAAAAAATACAGGAAGATTAAACATAAGAGAAACATGAATCCTGAAACTACAATATTGTTTAGAACAAATAGCCGTAACTCTTTCCTTGTCATTCTTAACCAATGTAAGCTTGTATCCAATCTTCATGACATAAAGTCTAAATTCAGTAATACCTCCAGGAAATTGTTGACGAATACCAGAGAAAAAAGGTTGATTCGTATCACTTCTCAACAATTGCCTAAACTGATTGTTTGAATCACCGGTACTAGCAAAAGAGGAATCACTACCAAAAGAAGAATCGCTACCATAAGCAACTGAAGAACTAATACGATTGGTGTCAACAAAAATAAATAAATAATCCTCAAGATTATGTGCAACCAACAAAAGAATAGATTGAAGATCCGAATTACTTTCGATATTCCTTCTCAAACCATCTTTATGGTGATATAATTCAGATGACAATGGACTTAAATCGGGCCATTTACCACAAACAACATATCTAACGATAGCAACAGAACTATCAAAATAAAGACGAATAGAACAATTATAATTACCAAACTTCAATAGCACCAATACACAGATATCAGCAGGAACACTGTTGTACGAAGAAGAGAATAAACATTAATAAGCCTAATCTGTGGTAATCAAATAACATTACACAAAAATTTTCAAAAATTATAAATATTAACATTATACGCATATATTAAACATTTTAATATATGCATAGTTCAAGAAAATATGCAGAGTTGTATACAATTAATCAGCAGACACACACAAATAGATATTCAAAATAGTTGTATATTCCAATGCATTTATATAGAATATATGCATACTTATACGCAAATTTCCTGAATATATGCAATGCCCTATACACATGTTCTAACAATAGTTGCATATTCGTATGCTCATATTAAAAACTTATGCATATAAGTATACACCTATTCAGAATATAAGAACAAATGTATTGAAAATTTAATAAATAAAACTGTATGATCTATAATAACATTAACACTTTATACAATAATTAAATTGCCCATCGACAATTCTATATAGTTAAATAAGATCAGATTAATCAATTAACGAAGATCGAGAAAAAAATGATATCCGTATAAAAAAAATTAATAAAAAGTATAAAATACCTTGAAGAAGAAACAGTCATTATATAAATCAAGGATGGATCTAATTAAATCACTGAAAAATTCCGACCAAAGTAAATTTTAAATCAACGGAATCCATAGTGCAAAAAATGAGAACGATGACAGCGCCGCCATGACACAAAAATATATGATTCAGGAAAAATTAAACCCATATTACGTGTTTCGTATTACGTTAATTACATCGTTAATTAACGAAAAAGGTCAGTTCTGGAAAAAAAGCCACTATTTAAAATTAGGGATGTGATTTATATATTTTAAAACAGGAGGATGTGAGCTTAATTAAGTTTAATTATAAGGATGTAAGCCTAATTTTCACAATGATATATATCCTCTCCCAAAATACTAAAATTAAAATTTAAGTATTACTTGGCTATAGGATAGAAAATTAAATATGGACACCGGTTGGTTAAATAAAAATTGTTTTAACCTTGAATTTTGGAATATTATTTTAAGACAATATAAATGTTATTATTGATCGATTTCACTTGAATTTGAACTTTGAGTTTCGAAAATTAAATTTGAAAATTTTAAATTTGAAAATTTTAAATTTGAAAATGTGGATAACTGAGGTTAAAACTGAATTGAGTGTGAAATAATTTATCGAAATTGAATTATTTATCTACCTTTGATATTTACTTTAAATTAACTTGATTTATAGTAATAATTGAATTGTGAACTCGAGATTTTTTTTATAAACGAATAATTCAAAATGAGAGTTATAATTGAAACTCAATGATGTGAATCAAATTATTAAATCGAATTGTTTGAAATCGAACTGTTGAATCGAATTGAATATGAATGGAAAGTCTAATCCTTTTGAATTAAGATATCGAAATTCGGTCGAATTAATTTGAAACTGAAATATGATTTCCTGTTTGGTTAAATTTTGAAGAAACATTCCAATTCCAACTTTAGTATTTTAAACCATTTTATAAATATTTTTATAATAATTATTTTCTTTATAAACTATTTTACCTTATAACTGTTTTAATTTTTACTTATCCATATTAATTATTTTAAATAAACTATTTTTAATATGAACTATTTGTTTTATAAACTACTTTAATATTTTAACTATAGACTTTATTAAAATTTGATAATTCTATTTTATATATAAACTATTTATTTTCAAATATTTTCAAAATTATATATATTAACTATTTTTTATATATTTCTCAACTATTTTAAATATTTAAATTATTTTAAGATTGGAATTGTTTCAAGATTTTTAAATTGGTTCAAATGGAGATTTTGTTATCAAATATATTCTATCTTGAATATTGAGATGAATTTTAAGAAAATATGATATTTTGATATGAAGTGCGAACCCCTTTGAAATGTAAAGGAACCGACCGATGTTAAAAATGTGAACACTTGGTTGTTAAAGAGACCGGCATCGGATATTGTCATACTCTCTGCCAATACTGAAAACCGTTTTAACAATTGTATAAGCAGTGGAGTTCCAGAATGAAGTAGGTTGATTTGGAGGCGATTACTGGATTTGAAGAAAGAGAACGATGATGGATGTCCTTGACCTTCGGGTCATAATTAAAATGACTAAAACAGGGCTATACCGGACCAAGTGGGGTTAGCTACCTCCATCGACAATACTTCTTCCTTTATTACTATAGTCCATCAGTTTGATTGATTTGATTTGACGCGCATCTGTGATTTCAGAGTGTTGTTCGAGGTGGGCGGTAGTCGCGGCTATGCGTTACCACTAGTCCGGGTGTGCAACTAGTATATTCCTACTCTGGGCATTCCTCGTGTGCCTTGTCATACTATCATGATCGAGCCCCTACGACTTTGATTTGTACCATACCCGTGGAGTGCCCTCTGATAGTCACTACATTACTGTGGACTTTACGGTATCTGTATAAAATACGGTATTATAAACGGTGTAAGGTTAATAATGGTAATCCTGCTTATGCTATTTTAATATTTTATATTTAACCATAGACACAATTATAATAATGTATTGTATTATATAGTATCTAGTTTAAGGAATCCTTAGGAAATGGAAATTCATGTAACATCTGTTAAGTTATTGCACTCATATTATCACATGAATTTGATTAACCTAATATGAGAATATTTTAGTTCTGATCCAAGTGTTTTTGTCTTTTCATTTATGCTCGGGTCAGCCTGCGTTTTCAGTTATTGAAGATAACATTATGAAGATGAAGATGGAACTTGACAAATGTATTATTATTATTCGTGAGACGAGCCCAAACCCCCGTTCCGCGGTGGCAAGGGTAATATTTGGAATATAACACATAAACAAATAACAGCAGAACAGAAATATATAAATACACCAGATAATGTACATCAAAATATACCGAAAATAATAATCATTAGAGTTACACATTATACAGGATCATACTTAGTACAAAATACAGTTTTAGCTTTACATAAAATGTCTACAGCGGAATCAAAGCATAATATGTACAACAGGAGCTGAACAACATAAAAGAAAGAAGTGATAAAATCCATCTTCAGCTCCATAGCTATCTAGAAAGAGCCTGCTAAAACCTGAATACGAGTATGCCCATGTAGAAAATAGGGCACCCGAGTTTGCAAGTGAAACAAACTACGAGTCAGTCATGGGACTGGTATGAGAAATCTACTACTTAACTTATTTTATAATAAGGCCAATCACAGGACCACGCCGCTAACGCGGAACAGGTATAATCCATTGGATTGCCAGTGCTCAAAACAAGTAAATCATTTAAAACATCGTAATGCTTTTTATAAAAATGAAGCCATTATAAGACTCAGTTCCCATCACACATTGCAACGCAAACCGGAGGATAGAGTTTTACCTTATAATGGTCAAAATATGCTTAATACGTGTAAAACAAAAGCATTTGATATTATTACTAGTGTTTATATGTTTGAAAAACAATTTCAATCATAAGAATCAATCATAGATGGCATGGGTACCATATATCATGTCGCCATATATAGGTATACAATCAAAACCGCACAATGTCGTATTTGGAAATTGAATTTTCGTCATGAACTAAGGCAAGGGATCGTCCTTATCGCTTCGAGACAATCTAGCCTACCATGTCTCAGGAACAGCCACAACTGCACCTTGGATCGTCTGGGATGGTCCACACGGAGTGGATTAAAATGCCTGAATACTGCGTTTCCCCACCCTATGGGGCGTAAACTGGTCATATCCCGACCAGACCATTGGCTCCGAAGAGACAGAAATAACCGAGGCGCCGCGCTATCCATCATCCACATAAGTAAAATGCCCGGGTGTGTAACACCCAAAAACCACTCCTAGCTAGAAAGAAACGCATGCCCTCCCTGATGTGATTTCCCGTTTCTGGCTCATACCGGGGTGTGAGGCCCGTGAATCAACGTCATACACAAAGCTAACTATTTACAACCCTGCTTTGATCATCAAACACAAGGCTCTGCTTTTCAACAAAAGCCTTGATCACAGCATCTCTGTATGTCATGTTGTCAATCTACAACGTCAGACACACATCAATTTACAAGTACGTTCTGGGTCTGAAAGAAACCGGAGGCACCTTATTCCTCTCCCTTATGTCTAATACATGAGAGAGGCCCTCGCACATCCGAACGATCAACAAGTACGTCCGGACGACCACCATTGTAACCCCTTCAGGGCAGCAACTCCCATCAAAAGCATCAGTAGCCATCCATTCAATGTGAAGATCTTCGGTCTTGCACCATCTTCATATCTTCGATTTCTAACTGTCGACTAATTATTTGAAATGAGAATTAACTCGACCTTTTCAAATAATTCACGTATATTTAGAATTTCAAATCAATTCATTTCAATGGTTAAATTATCTGACATCCATAATTCAGTTCATTAATGTAATTTTCACGTCAAGCACATTCAACCATCAAATATCCTATCAACTGAGTAAATTCAGTTTATTTCCATTCCATATTATTTATAATATTTATAACGATTTATCACTATTTTTATTTATTTAAATATAGCCAATTTATTCAAACGACATTCAGGCCATAACGCGGCCATGGCGTTGTTTTTCTTCAGATTTGATTTACACATATCTGAAAATCTAACCGTTGGATCTTTACAAATTTTATACCATTAGAAGGATCTTTTCAAAGCAGACCCAACGGTTCCAGTTTTGCGAAAATCCGACGGTCGGATCTCCTGGTACAATCGTTTGAAGTTACGATTTCAAAATACGAACTGCCGCATCGTTATTCGATTTAATTTAATTATATTTATATATATGAATATAATCCATTCTGGCGTTGTTTTCATTCAGAATTGAATTTAACATTTCATAAAATCTAACCATTGGATCTTTACAAATTTGGTGTCGTTAGAAAGATATTTCCAAAGCGGACCCAACAGTTTCGGTTTCGGGAAAATCCGATGGTCGGATCTCCCGCAATAATCGTTTAAAATCATGCTTTCAAAATACGAACTGCAGCTTCGTTATTCGATTTATTTTAATTATATATATATATATATATATATATATAATTCATTCTTTGATTTCCAAATCATTTTCATTTCATATATTTGATAAAAATAATATGTTTATCCAACAAATATCTATTTCAACATATGACTATTTTTAATACTTTATATATATAATAAAAATGTGATTTTTATTGTTAAAATAGTTTATTTAAAACATGAATATTTTTAGCGATTCATATATGTAATAAAAATGTGATTTTTTTATTGTTAAAACAATTTATTTCAAACACGAATATTTTTAGCGATTCATACATGAAATAAAAACGTGATTTTTTATTGTTAAAACAATTTATTTCAAACATGAATATTTTTAGCGATTCATATTTGTAATAAAAACGTGATTTTTATTGTTAAAACAATTTATTTCAAACATGAATATTTTTAGCGATTCGTATATGTAATAAAAACGTGATTTTTATTGTTAAAACAATTTATTTCAAACATGAATATTTTATATACTTCACATACATGATAAAAATGTGATTTTTATTGTTCAACCATTTTATTCGTCATATAAATATTTTTCCAACACCTGAAAATATTTCAATACATGAATATAAATTAAAGGCAGAAATATTTCAGAAAATTTCGGCAGCATAACGACAGGGGGTTTAAAACCGGTACCGTCCCGTGTACGGCTCCTCGCACTACCTTACGCCTCGCAGCGTTCCCTATGGGGCTTATCCTTATAATCTAAATATTTCGATCATTTTCATATCACAATGAATATTTCCACAAACAATTCCAATTTTGTTTCAAGAACAAACAATCTTTATCAACCATTCGCATTTATTAACCAAATTTCACATCAACCAAAATCCAAACAATCACAACCAATATATATCGTCCATGGTCTGTGGACGAGGGGAGTACACACACACACACACACACACACACACACACATATATATATATATATATATATATATATTTCGATTTCATTTCAATATCATTTCAATTCCATTCAACGCACATATGATTTTTACAACGCATATATAACTTATGCATCACACATATAATTTATAAAGCGCTTATACATGAGGTGCACAATGCTTATATAACTTATATATCTACCGTATAATTTATACATCGCCATTCCATATCATTTATAATCTAGAAATCTCACATTAGGTTCCACTCCTCCAAAAATTATAGGAAGCTCAAAAAAATTCTCTGGTCTCTTCTAGAATGTAGAAGACGTCCACACGAGTCCACTGTCTCTTGTTTCATTGGATTTCAACCACATAGCAAAAAGATATGATTTTTATCGTGAAATCAAAATTTGTAGCGCTTTAAAGTGCTATTAACGGTTTAAATTATTCATAGCCATACCTTTCTAAAAAGGTTCCAAACTAGGTTTGATTTTTTCTCCCGATCCACTGCGCGAGAGAAGCATCGGGTTGCATCACCTTGCAGTGCTTCGAGAGAGGTTCACAACGATGCCAACAACGTCCAACTCGAGCTGAGGTGGCGAGCAGGATCCGACGCGAGGCGACTGGACTTCGGAGAGGTGGTTCGAGCGATTCACTCAACTATAGGGAGCGAAACTGGCATGGATTTGAAGCTTAGGAAAATCTCTACAAAAAAACTTAACTGGGGGGGTTAGGTTTAGTTGCATGGATTGAGAGAAAAGGAGGAGAGAAGGAGTGAATAGCTTTCCGCTGTCGCCTGTAGGGATATCGGGATTTTTTAATTGTGAACGATGAGATTTGATTGGCCCTTACTTTTATATTTAATTTTTAATTTATTTAATTCCAAAAATACCCTTTTCACATACAAACTCCAATTCAAACCCAACGACTGTCGCCGCTAGCTAAATACCCCCATTTCAAACACAATGGAATATGTTTCGTAGGCCCACTCGACTGTTTCATTCAGTTATTCTTCAAATTAAAATATAAAACATTCAATATTTGATTTGAATGTACATTTCGATTTGCCGGGGCCTCATACTGATCCCAAAAATTCCAGAAAAATAAATCTAGCTATGTTTGGATGGTACGGTCGCAACAAAATTAGTTTCATCGAATTTAGAGACCATTTGAAAAATGTTCATTTTCTGGTCGATTTAAATTGACTGAAATGAACCAAACACATTTTCCTTTACCACGCTCACATATTAACTCCAAAAATTATGGAATTTGAAACCTAGCAATAATTCGACATCCCGGGTCCAACAAAAGTGGTTTCGTTGAAAATGGAGGTCATTTGCAAAATGTCTATTTTCAAGGACAATACAAACTCCATAGCGACCTTTCTGAAAATTCATTTGGCCATAACTTTTGATTGCCGCTATGAAATTTCAATTTTTCAGATTCTTAGAAAGATATTCATGAACAGATTTAAATATTTTTGGTTTCATCCATTTTATTTTGCATCCGGTACAGTCAGTCAAATTTCGAATTCAAATTTTCAAACTGTCGCGCCATTTCAGGCCTTGTTTTATAATTAAAGTAAATATATTTATTTTCCAACATCGATTCAAATAGACTTTTGGTCATTATTATTTAAAATAATTTATTTTAAATATTCAAAATTCATTAAAATAGCCAAATTAAATTTTTTAAATTGGTTCAAATTTTCCGAGTTGTTACAATCTCCCCCACTTAAATCTTTTCATCCCCGACAAGAGACAAAGCTAAATTTTTTTTAATTAACCAACTCAACATTCATTCTGGCTTTCATTCTTCAACTTTATAGTTTCTAAGAATTTTCCAATTCTTCAAAAATTTGGCTAACACCCTAAATTTTCAAAAAATTTCACCATAACCTCCTTTCTACGGGGAGGGGTTTGGAAATTTATTGGGCTGTATTAGGTACCCAGTAAATCCTAATAAGCATGCACATATTTATAGTGATATATTCTGGTATTCACAGGGGAGTGTGTATAATTCATAACTCCGGAGAATAAATTCTCGTCACCCTATAAATGGTTTTATTGCCTTAATGACTAGAGAGACGTGTTTATTGTCATCTCCAGACCCGTGTGGGTTTTTTATTAATCTGGCAATTTACCGTTACATTTTATATAGTCCATATCGATCTTCGGTTCAACCTGTAGTATAGTCATCGCCATACAAGCCTCTCACTCGTATGGTAAATCTTCAACCTCGTCACACAAGCTCCAAATGTTTATGTGGTATATGATGAAGTATGCTATCTTCCAAAAGTATGCCATGTAGTGTAGTTCAAAATTAATTGTTACTCTCTTATGGCGACGTTTATTATTACACACAGAACAACCAACACTCCGCATCCAATGGCACTCACAGGAGTTGATATAATAATAAAATTGCGCATCCAATTCATTAAGGTTTACCTATTTGTCAGGCACATAAATAAATTCTTTACTCAACAGCCAATCCATTTACATGTTCAAACATATATAATGTGCATGCACGTATTTCAATCAATTTCAGTTCAGTTTAATATTTGATTCAGTTTGCATAAATTTAACTTTCATTCTCTTATTGATTAAATTAACTATCATTTCAATAATTTGATTAATCAAATTCATAATCACACCACACAAACAGCAATCAATTTATTGATTAACTTTTCAAAAATATACTAATTAATTCATATACTCTTTTAATATATTCAAAATTCATATTTTCTAAGATTAGATTATATATAATCACAAATACGTAATTATAAACATATAACTCTCAACTCATTCTAGGGCATTACTAACCCCATCTCTAATGAGCCACTCATTCTAGAATGCTACTGATTCTATCTCTAATGAGGATTTTTTTTCAATAGGATATTACTGATCCTATCTGAAATGAGTATGTTCGTCTTAGGACACTACTGGTTCTATTTCTGACGAGTTCGTTAATATGTTATATTCTAGAACTAAGCCTAACCAAAGCTCTGATACCACGTTGAGACGACCCCAAACCCCCGTTCCGCGGTGGCAAGGGTAATCTTTGGAATATAACACATAAACAAATAACAGCAGAGCAAAAATACATAAATACACCAGATAATGTATATCAAAATATACTGGTAATAATAATCATCAGAGTTGCACAATATACAGGATCATACTTAGTACAAAATACAGTTTCAGCTTTACATAAAATGTCTACAGCGGAATCAAAACATAATACGTACAACAGGAGCTGAACAACATAAAAGAAAGAAGTGATAAAATCCATCTTCAGCTCCATAGCTATCCAGAAAGAGCTTGCTAAAACCTAAATACAAGGCTGCCCGTGTAGAAAATAGGGCATCTGAGTTTGCAAGTGAAACAAACTACGAGTCAGTCATGGGACTGGTATGAGAAATCTACTACTTAACTTATTTTATAATAAGGCCAATCACAGGACCACGCCGCTAACGTGGAACGGGTTTACTCTATTGGATTTCCAGTGCTCAAAACAAATAAATCATTTAAAACATCGCAATGCTTTTTATAAAAATGAAGCCATTATAAGACTAAGTTCTCATCACACAATGCAACGCAAACCGGAGGATAGAGTTTTACCTTATAATGGCCGAAATATGCTTAATACATATAAAACAAAAGAACTTGATATTATTACTAGTGTTTATATGTTTCAAAAACAATTTCAATCATAAGTATCAATCATAGACGGCATAGGTACCATATATCATGTCGTCATATATAGGCTTACAATCAAAACCGCACGATGTCGTATTTGGAATTTGGATTTCCGTCATGAACCAAGGCAAGGGATCGTCCTTACAGCTTCGAGACAATCTAGCCTACCATGTCTCAGGAACAGCCGCAACTGCACCTTGGATCGTCAGTGCCGGTCCACATGGAGTGGATTAAAATGCCTGAACACTGCGTTTTCCTACCCCATGGGGTGTAAACTGGTCATATCCCGACCAAACCATTGGCTCCGAAGAGACCGAAATAGCCGAGGCGCCTCGCTATCCATCATCCACATAAGTAAAATGCCCAGGCGTGTAAAACCCAAAACACCACTCCTAGCTAGAAAGAAACGCATGACCTCCCTAATGTCCTCTCCCGTTTCTGGCTCATACCGAGATGTGAGGCCCGCGAATCAACGCTATACACAAAGCTAGCTATTTAAAGCCTTGCTTTGATCATCAACCACAAGGCTCTGCTTTTCAACAAAAGCCTTGATCACAACATCTCTGTATCTACGTTGTCAGTCTACAACGTCAGACACACATCCATTTACAAGTCCGTTCTAGGTCTGAATGAAACCGGAGGCACCTTATTCCTCTCCTGTATGTCCAATATAGGAGGAGAGGCCCTCGCACATCCGAACGATCAACAAGTACGTCCGGACGACCACCACTGTAACCCCTTCAGGGCAGCAACTCCCTTCAAAGGCATCAGTAGCCATCCATTCGATGTGAAGATCCTCGGTCTTGCACCGTCTTCATATCTTCGACTTCTAACCGTTGACTAATTATTTGAAATGAGAATTAACTCGGCCTTTTCAAATAATTCACGTATATTTAGAATTTCAAATCAATTCATTTCAATTGTTAAATTATCTGACATCCATAATTCAGTTCATTAATTTAATTTTCACGTCAAGCACATTCAACCATCAAATATCCTATAAACCGAGTAAATTCAGTTTATTTCCATTCCATATCGTTTATAACATTTTATAACAATTTATTGCTATTTTTATTTATTAAAATATAGCCAATTTATTCAAACGACGCTTCAGGCCATAACGCGGCCATGGCGCTGTTTTTCTTCAGATTTGATTTACATATATCTGGAAATCTAACCATTTGATCTTTACAAATTTTATACCATTAGAAAGATATTTTCAAAGCGGACCCAACGGTTCTAGCTTTGGGAAAATTCGACGGTCGGATCTCCCGGTATAATCATTTAAAATTACGATTTCAAAATACGAACTGCAACGTCGTTATTCGATTTAATTTAATTATATTTATATATATTAATATAATCCATTCTGGTGCTGTTTTCATTCAGATTTGAATTTAACATTTCACAAAATCTAATCGTTGGATCTTTACAAATTTGGTGTCGTTGGAAAGATATTTCCAAAGCAGACCCAACGGTTTCGGTTTCGGGAAAATCCGATGGTCGGATCTCCCGCAATAATCGTTTAAAATCACGGTTTCAAAATACGAACTACAGCTTCGTTATTCGATTTATTTTAATTATAATATATATATAATTCATTCTTCGATTTCCAAATCATTTTCATTTCATATATTGATAAAATTAATATTTTTATCCAACAAATATCTATTTCAACACATGACTATTTTTAATACTTCATATATAATAAAAATGTGTTTTTTATTGTTAAATCAATTTATTTAAAACATGAATATTTTTAGTGATTCATATATGTGATAAAAATGTGATTTTTTTATTGTTAAAACAATTTATTTCAAACATGAATATTTTTAGCGATTCGTATATGAAATAAAAATGTGATTTTTTATTGTTAAAACAATTTATTTCAAACATGAATATTTTTAGCGATTCGTATATGTAATAAAAATGTGATTTTTATTGTTAAAACAATTTATTTCAAGCACAAATATTTTTATTGATTCGTATATGTAATAAAAACGTGATTTTTATAATTAAAACAATTTATTTCAAACATGAATATTTTATATACTTCACATACATGATAAAAATTGTTCAACCGTTTTATCCGTCATACAAATATTTTTTCAACACATGAATATAAATCAAACACATGAATACTTCAGAAAATTTCGGCCGCATAATGGTAGGGGGTTTAAAACCGGCAATGTCCCGTGTACGGCTCCTCACACTACCTTACGCCTCGCAGTGTTCCCTAAGCGGCTTATCCTTATAATCTAAATATTTCGATCATTTTCATATCACAATGAATATTTCCAAAAACAATTCCAATTTTGTTTCAACCACAAACAATCATTATCAACCATTCGCATTTATCAACCAAATTTCATGTCAACCAAAATCCAAACAATCACAACCAATATATATCGTCCATGGTCTGTGGATGAGGGGAGTATATATATATATACGTATATAAATATATTTCGATTTCATTTCAATATCATTTCAATTCCATTCAATGCACATATGATTTTTACAATGCATATAGAACTTATACATCGCACATATAATTTATACAACGCTTATACATGAGGTGTACAACGCTTATATAACTTATACATTGACCGTATAATTTATACATCGCCATTCCATATTATTTATAATTTAGAAATCTCACATTGGGTTCCACTCCTCCAAAAATTGTAGGAAGCTCCAAAAAAATCTCCGGTCTCTTCTAGAAGGTAGAAGACCTACACACGAGTCCACTATCTCTTGTTTCACTGGATTTCGACCACATAACAAAAAGATATAATTTTTATCGTGAAATCAACATCTGTAGCACTTTAAAGTGCTATTAACAGTTTAAATTTTTCATAGCCGTACCTTTCTGAAAAGGTTCCAAACTAGGTTTGAGTTTTTCTCCCGATCCGCTGTGTGAGAGAAGGATCGGGCTGCATCACTTTGTAGTGCTTCGAGAGAGGTTCACGATGATGCCAACAATGTCTAACTCGTGCTGATGTGGCGAGCAGGATCTGGCGCTAGGCGACTGGACTTCGGAGAGGTGGTTCGAGCGATTCACTCAATTATAGGGAGCAAAACTGGCATGGATTTGAGGCTTAGGAGAATCTCTACAAAAAACTTAACTGGGGTGTTGGGTTCAGTTGCGTGGATTGAGAGATAAGGAGGAGAGGAGTGAATAGCTTTCCGCCATCGCTTGTAGGGGTATCGGGGTTTTCTAATTTTGAATGATGAGATTTGATTGGCCCTTAGTTTTATATTTAATTTTTAATTTATATAATTCCAAAATTACCCTTTTCTCATACAAACTCCAATTCAAACCCAGTAACTGTCGCTCCTAATTAAATACCCCTATTCCGAACATAGTGGAATATGTTTCATAGGCCCACTCGACTTTTTCAGTCAGTTATTCTTCAAATTAAAATACAAAACATTCAATATTTGAATTGAACGTACTTTTCAATTTGCCGTGGCCACATATTGATCCCAAAAATTCCAGAAAAATAAATCTAGCTATGTTTGGACGATACGGTCCCAACAAAACTAATTTCGTCGAATTCAGAGACCGTTTGAAAAATGGTCATTTTCTGGTTGATCCAAATTGACTGAAATAAACCAAACACATTTTCCTTTGCCACGCTCACATATTAACTCCAAAATTATGGAATTTGAAATCTAGCAATAATTCAACATCCCAGATCGAACAAAAGTGGTTTTGTCAAAAACGGAGGTCGTTTGCAAAATGTTTATTTTCAAGGGCTATATAAACTCCATAGTGACCTTTTTGGAAATTCATTTGGCCATAACTTTTGATTCCCGTTATGAAATTTTGATTTTTTTTGATTCGTTAGAAAGATATTCATAAATAGATTTAAATATTTTTCGTTTCACTAAAATCCGTTTTATTTTGCATCTGGTATAGTCAGTCAAATTTTAGCTTTGGTTTAGCGAAAACCTTGGCTCTATTTGGGATAAACGCATTAGAGATAGGGTAGTAATACTCTAGAATGAGTTTGATCATATATGAGAGAACGTATTTGTAATTTTATTATAAAATGATTTTGTATTGTGTTGGTTTGTTTCATTGAGCATTTATTAATTTTGGTCGGTACTTGGGACGCCAAGAGATCGATAGGGATTTCTAAACACTCGAATAGGGCTCATTGCCGTAATATTGTTTTAAATTATATTTATGCATATGTATAGGGAATTATTTGAAAATATATGAAATTTGATTTTTGTTGATGATAAAATTAGATTTTCATCATTTATCATTCGATTTAGCAATAATTAAAACTATTACTTATTGAATGGTTTAAGAAAAATGAAATATTGAAAATTTTATTGGTAATGAAATAAGAAGTTAAATATGAATTTGAGAATTTAATTTCGGATGGTTTTGTAATATTGTTTTACAAATGAATTGAAATAATATATCTATATTTTAAAAGTTATCTCATATAGAAACTGTTTTCAAATGATTTTTTAAATAAGTGTATACTTCCCCCTTTGCCTTTGGAAAATGATTTCGGTGATGAGTGCACGCATTATCGACATTATTTCCAAGAGACCAAGTGAGGGAGACCACTTAGAACTTTTATATTTTGTTTGAACTTTGGATTTCATTTAAATCTTTTAAATTATGGTTTGGTATAAATAATAAAATATATATATTATTTTTAAAAGTTGGTTTGGAAACGAACCGAAGTTGAATTCTTAAGTTCTTGAATAGTTAATGATTTCCAAATTGTTGAAACGAACTAAAATTGAAAATTTAGAAATTTTTGAATTGTACAATAAGAAAATGAGTCCAAGGGAGTTATAATTAAAATAAAACTCTTTTTAGTTTGAAATAAGGAATTCAAAATAAACTGAAACTATTGAACTTGTATAAAAATCGAACATTTCCATAGCATATATATAACTTACCAATTAATCAAAAGTTAACATGTTATTGGAATAAATTTGGATAATATACTAGCACTTGTACGAATAATGAATGTTGAAAAAAACTGATGGGTTATATATATATATATATATATATATATATATATATATATATATATGAATGAAACTTAAGTTATGAAATAAACTATGTATACTTAGTTATGTTTGAAATTAAATTCAATATCTAATACAAATAAACCGTGTCAATGAAATGAGCTAATGAAGTGAATTATTTAGTTATGAATTAAATTATATTTCTATTGATGGTTAGATATTCGACGGCTTAAGATAACCAATATTACCAAGTCGAAAATAAATGTTTAACTTGTTTTGTGAAAATAAAAGCGAATTGGTTTATAAACTATAACCTTAACGAAGGGTGAATGAATTAATTAATTTAATTAAAAAAGAGCTCGTCACGTAGCGGCAGTTCGTAATTTCCCAAAATAAAGTTTGAATGTATATGGTCTAAAATAAGTTGGAGTTCTTTAAAACAAGTATATTTCGGATCTATTGGAATATAATTTCTTAATGAAAGAGAAAATTTTAAATTTCACCTGGTATATTTTAAGATATGTGTAAATCAAATTTTCAGAAAAATCGCGGTTTGGTAATTCACGATTCTGAACTAAAATATTACGAAAATGGTTATTTAAACTAACAAGCGAGTCAGGATGAATAAAAATTATATTGCAAAACACTTATAAATTGACAATTTCTTACTATGCCTTTTCGAGGACGAAAAGTTTTAAGTGGGGAAGAGTGTAACATCCCAAGATTTTTAGACAATTTAGAATATTAAATTTAATATGTTTTTGAACAAAATTGTTTAAATATTAAAATTAATGATTTATGTCGTATATTGATGATGTATAAACTAAAATTTGAATTTGTAAATATTGAAATTTGTTCATAATATGCAATAGTTGATTTATATATTTATCTAAATTTTATTTTGATTTGAATACAAGTTATAAATCTTTGAATTTGATTTAAAGGTGAATAAACAAATACGAATATTTTATTATATTAATTAACTGGTCAAAATTGTCGTTTTACAAATAATCTCAGAATTTGACGAAAATAATTTTATTGGATCCGGAATTGTGAATTATTATGTTGTCTAAAATTTCATAATCATCAAAATTATAGTTTGATCGTAAGAAATTAAAACGCGTATAAATTTGTATGTACAATTCAATTTAATAATCATGTTTTAGAAGAAACCGCTAGAGACTTTGGAATTGGGCTTTGAAACCAATTCCATTGCGTTCAGAAGGTGTCAAAACCTATTTTTAGGTAGTAAGCGGGCCTGATTTGGACTCAGTTCGAATTTTTGCTTAAATACACGCAAAACGATGAATTTATTATTGAAATATTCATTTCAAAATGCTAACTTCTGAGTCACAGTCTTTATTCTCGATGGCCACGAGGTTACGATCTTTCTCCTCTAATATATTTCAATTCGGTCAGCAAAATTCAATAATTCAAAAGGGAAAATCATAGCTCTCGATCTCCTCTCCGCATCTATACGGTTAATCATAGGGTGTGTGGTTTTCTATAATCGCCAGAATCTTGGCATAAAGTCTGCGCGTTTTCATGGAGTTTCGAGGCTGAGCGGATCATCGGAGGGGGCCAAACTCAGGTCGATGGTGGAGTTTACGAAGACGGTCTCGGCGATGCAATTTGTTCGAGGGGCGGCTTTCTATAACAGCGGCGGTCAGTGACATTTTTTAATGATGTTTGGGTTTCAGGATATTCTCTGGAGCGAATGGGAAGAAGAGATGGATAAGGCACGCTGGTGTGTCACGTTTTAATTGGGTAGGGATTTATTTTTTAAAATTATTTATATATAAATTTCATATGTTTAAACATGTATAACTTCTTCATACGACTTCGGTTTGACGCGCGGTTGTATCCGTTGGGATCGTATTGAAATTCCAGACAACATGGAATTGACATAGACTGATTCTGAGATTGTTGATTTTTGGGCTAAGATTTGAAGTTCAATCTCATTTGAAAATAAAGGTGAGTGATTAAAACCACTCACACCTAACTAAAATATTTGATTGTTAGTTAAATTGAATTCATGATATGATATGATTGTTTTGGTTGTTGTTTAACAGTTTAAATATATTATTTATGTCAAATTTGCATAGACTGTATAATTTAATTGTTGATATCAATTATACAGTTAGAATTTAATTTCTATTTAAACTCCCATATCTAATGGCTAGTAATCTAATATCACATTGAACTGTTTAGATGTATTGATTTTGATTGATGCCGTAGATTTATATATTTATGTATTGATATGTAATTCGTATTGTTATCGACATTATCTATATATGCCCATTGATTTTGCTGATTAATCCCAAATTTTACCCTAGATGTTACGGGCGTCAAATAAACCCAGGATTAATCGTTTAAATAAATTAAGAATGTAGGTTGAAATGATAAATACCTGTGACCCTGATTTGGATTGAAATGATGTATATCATTTCTCAAAATACTAAAATTAAAATTTAAGTATTACTTGGCTATAAGATAGAAAATTATATGCGGACACCGGTTGGTTAAATAAAAAATGTTTTTAACCTTGAATTTTGGAATATTGTTTTAAGACAATATAAATGTTATTATTAATCGATTTTACTTGAATTTGAACTTCGAGTTTTAAAATTAAATTTGAAAATTTTAAATTCATAAATGTTGATAACTGAGGTTAAAACTGAATTGGATGTGAAATAATTTATCGGAATTGAATTGTTTATCTACCTTTGATATTTACTTTAAATTAACTTGATTTATAGTAATAATTGAATTGTGAACTGAAGATTTTTTATAAACGAATAATTCAAAATGAGAATTATAATTGAAATTCAATGATGTGAATCAAATTATTAAGTCGAATTGTTTGAAATCAAACTGTTGAATCGAGTTGAATATGAATGGGAAATCCAATCCTTCTAAATTAATATCGAAATTTGTCGAATTAATTTGAAACTGTTCCAGTTTGATTAAATTTTGAAGAAACGATTCCAATTCCAACTATAGTATTTTCAACCATTTTATAAATATTTTTATAATAATTATTTTCTTTATAAACTATTTTACCATATAACTATTTTATTATTAACTTATCCACATTAATTATTTTTAATAATCAACTATTTGTTTATAAACTATTTTAATATTTTAGCTATAGATTTTATTAAAATTTGATAATTCTATTTTATAAATAAACTATTTATTTTCAAACCTTTTCAAAATTACATATATAAACTATAAATTTTTTATACTTCTCAACTATATTAAATATTTAAATTATTTTAAGTTGGAGTTGTTTCAAGATTTTTAAATTGGTTTAAATGGAGATTTTACTATCAAATATATTCTATCTTGAATATTGAAATGAATTTTAAGTAAATATGATTTTTCGATATGAAGTACGAATCCCTTTGAAATGTAAAGGAACCGACCGGTGTGAAAAATGTAAACGTTTGGTTGTTAAAGAGACTAGCATTGGATATCGTCATACTTTCTGCCAATACCGGAAATCACTTTAACAACTGTGTACACGGTGGAGTTGTAGAATGAAGTAGGTTGATTTGGAGGCGATTATTGGATTTGAAGAAAGGGAACGATGATGGATGTCCTTGAACTTCGGTTCATAATAAAAATGACTAAAATGGGGCTATACCGGAACAAGTGGGGATAGCTACCTCCATCGGCATCACTTCTTCCTTTATTACTATAATCCCTCGGTTTGGTTGATTTGATTTGATGTGCATCCGTGATTTCGGAGTGTTATTCGAGGTGGGCGGTAGTCGCGGCTACGCGTTACCACTAGTCCGGGCGTGCAACTAGTATATTCCCACTCTGGGCATTCCTCGTGTGCCTTGTTATATTATCATGATCGAGCCCCCTACGACTTTGATTTATGTCGTACCTATGGAGAGCCCTCTGATAGCCACTACATTACTGTGGACTTTACGGTATCTGTATAGACTACGGTATTATAAACGGTATAAGGCTAATAATGGTAATCCCAATTACGTTATTTTAATATTTTATATTTAACCATATACACTATTATAATAACGTATTGTATTATATAGTATCTAGTTTAACTGATCCTTAGGAGATGGAAATTCCTGTAACATCTCTTAAGTTATTATACTCATATTATCACACGAATTTGATTTAACTGATATGAGAATATTTTAGTTCTGATCCGAATGTTTTTGTCTTTTCATTTGTTCTCGGGTCATTCTGAGTTTTCAGTTATTGAAGATGACATTATGAAGATGAAGATGGAACCTGACAAACGTATTATTATTCTGCTGCAAATATTGGTATGTTTATGATAGTTAACTCTGATAATTGTTGTAAAATATAATCAAATGTATGTTTTAACACCTTCATGAACTGTTATACATTTATTATATTTTGTCCTTCCGCTGTGAGATTCTATGATTGATTTTTTCTTCATTTTCTTATTTTAATCCCAATAACTATCTGTATTTTTGATTTGTTTAAGTCGACATTGAGGATCGTTGTCGACTTGAATGGTCAAAAATCGCGGATGTTACAGTATAAATAACGCAAAGGGTAATGAATGGAATACAAATAAAATGGAATGATTATGTATTAGAATGTCAACTATTGATTATTTAATTGTTTGGTTTCATCTTCCTTATTATTGTTATTGTTATGTTTTGTTATGTTATTTATATATATATAGCCTATTGTTATGTATATCACATATGTCCATGATTCTTATTTGTCTGTTGAGATATTTAGTTGGTTGCGATGGCGTGCTTTGCTCTTAAAGCCCGTTTGTGTGCAAAATGCTAAAATTATAAGCAAGCATGCTTATTAATGCTAATAAAAGGTTCATATCTCGGATTAAATAACGTATATGAGTTTTTATACATAGTGTTCCCCTAAACAGGGATGCCGCATTGTGTGGATGAGATGTATATTAATATATATTGTTTTGTAATTTTTCTAATCGACTCGTACAAAGGAGATGTTGCCGAAATTATATGTAAATCCGGGCATTAGAATTTTTTTAGTTTTAAAATTCTATGACTTATTTTCAATCTAATAAGTTTTAAGTTAAATAAAAATTTCTATTAGAAGAAATATCTTGTTTAGTTATAGATATGTACGATGTTTCCTTTTCGAGAATGAAAAGCGCTGAGTGGGGGAGAATGTAACGAACCGATAATTTTAACGTTTAATATATACAAAGTTAATAAAAATTTAACGTTTAAATGGATGTTATAATTAGAATTTGAGTTAGAAACTTGAAATTAAGTTGGAATTTACAAATATAAAGGTGTTTTTGAATATAAAATCTAAACTGATAAGTTAATCTAGAACTCATTAAATTGAAATCAAATATGAATTTGATAATGTGAAAAAACATCAATTCTTAAAAACTGAGCTTATTACTGGTAACAATCTGAATAATTATATAACAAAGATGACTAAGTTTGTTCGCTTTGTTTAAATCGATTTGAGTGATCGATTTGCGAAAACGGCAAATGATATCGTGGACATTAAAATTTAAGAGGTAAATTAAATCGTGAAATTATTATTTGAGATACGGGTAACAAGACATAGTGAGAGAATAAATTTTGTAATATAATATGCAAATTTGTTCTATTCATTGTAAATAAGTAAAACAGTTGAATAAACCGCCAAGAATTTAACGTTGTCAAAAATCAAACAAATTTGAACTAAAAAATACTAGATGGAATTCTAAGAACAACGTTATTTTTCAATTCACGAAATTCAAACGTTATTGTCCTAAAATTTTAATTTTGGGTCAAAAACGTGCATGACAGACAATGTTTGTTTTGTACACCGTTGTTTATGTCCGTGAACATGTGTATTAATGTGTAAATTATCTTAAAAACAAAGAGTAAAATTAATTAATGGAAAAGAAATGAAAAAAATAAAGAAAAATCGCATGTGAAATTCGTTAAACAAATGTACACACGCGTCCTTTATTTTCTTTTCCCCCTTTTGATCTCTTCAACACGTATTCATGTCCCTTTTCCCTTTCTTCTAGATTTCGAAATTCAAGTAATTTTTATCTTGAAAAAAATGGCAGTAGTGCCTTTCCAAATCACTTCTCCTCCTAATGATCTAAAACCCTAGCCGCCTCCCAATCGGGACCCATACAACCCTAAATCTTCCTCTCCTAGATTTGAAGCCTGCAGCCCCTAAGCAATCGCACCAACCTCTTTCCTCGCACAAAAATTTCCACCGCCGGCCTGTTGTTCCTCCGATGCAGCGCACCCCACTGTCGTGCGAGCCATCACCATGAATCCCGCTGTAACACCCACAACCAACCTCCTTGCCTTCTCTTTTATAAAAAAACAAGTCGATTGTTTGTTTTGGTTGCTGCTTAGAAAGCTGGGATTGAATTCCTATTGTTTATGAAGTTTGAAGTAGGTTACTTTGCCTAGAGCATATTCTAGAGGGAGGCATATGGTGGAAAGATTCAGGTGCACATGTTTTTTATTTAAATAACTGGGAAAGATGCAAACATGATCTAAAGGGTTAATTAGTTAATTTGTAGTTAATGACTGATTGATTATAGAAAAAAAATTAGAGATAAAAACTGAAGTTAGTTGTTGTGCCATGCAAATTTAACACTTCATATTCCATTGATGCCACAAATCGATAAGAAAAGGAAGAAAATTAAGTGTAAATTTATATGTATGTGTTTCAACTTGGGTTGATTTGGGATTTATCGCAGTTTTGTTTTAGGAACCAACTTATGCTAGGACGCAAGTTGTCGAGCTTGTGTTTGGATTTTTCAAATTGAATCTTCCCTTAAATTATGGCGTCTTGCTTGTGGATTTTCAGTTATATGTGCATATACATACACACATATCTTTGTATATGTGCATAAATCGATTGAGATACTTCGTTGGAATTTCACTTCTAGTGGTGTCCGTTTTCGGTTCTCAACTTCATTTTGCCTCGAAAGGTGAGCTTCCCCTCACTCACAATTAACTAATGATTAAGTGAAATAAATATATGAAATGTAGAATGAAATGTTTGGACTGCTATAGAAAATTCATTATCATTTGGTTGTGCACATGTGGCACGCACACTACTGATATTTGACACCACATGGATGCAATGGATGTTATACAATGTTCTTACTGTTATCACCTTGCAAGTTCCTAGTAGATTTTAGGAAAACACTATGGGTTGAAATGATGCATACCCGAACGACTGTCTAGATTTAGGATTTAACATTGAAATTGAATATTGGGATCCGAGTTGAAAGGATATATACCTATAAATTTAATAAATGAATTTATCAGTTAATTGACTAATTTCAAAATTAATTTTAAATATTGATTTTAAAATAGCGTTTGAAATAATTTTGACTTGGATTTATAAGTTAATAGAATTTTGATTTAATGAAATGGTGTTTTAAAAGTTTTAAAGGTTAAAATTTGAAGTTAACATTTAATATAACTAAATTTTGTATTATAAGTCGATTTAGTATAATATAACTAAAATTAAAATAATAAGTGGTATTAAGTTAGTAGAAATGATTTCTAGTTTAAATATGTATAAAAGGAGGTTTAACTTGATATATCATGGTAGAAGGATTTTAAATTAGTACCTTAGAAAATCTAACTTAATGAAAGAGTTAAAGAATATTTTTTTAACTTGGATAAAATTATGAAAATAAAAGGATTTGATTTTTATTTAAGTTTAGTAATATAAGATTTTATTTGGGGGCTTATGTAATACGTTTGAAATTAAGAAATGTGATTTGAGGAATTTTACTTAACATGTAACTTTGAATCATTGTTGTCATGTAAGTGGAATATAATGAACTAAAATGCAATTTATAAAAAAATTAACGATATGGTTTAGAAATAAAATTCCATTTGTAAAACAAAATTTGGAATGTGTATTTGTTAAATGTAAGTTGATATATACGGGAATTTGAAATATAAAATAAATGATAAGTCGAATTAAGAAATACTGACGATCTATTTGGATTGGATTGGTGTATATATTTTTTAAACTATTTAATTTTATACTATTTATATGAAACTATCTTATGTAAAAGAAAACCCTCTTTGCTTTTGTTTTCAAAGTTATTTTCAACTCCTTCAAATAATTTACTTTCTATCCTTTAAAACTTCAAACTATTTAAACTATCTCAAAAAAAAATTTTTATACTAGCTCTTAATTATATATATATATATATTATCTATTTAAATTTCATTATTTATTTATTAAACCTATATTTTTACTATATCAAATAAAACCAAGTCCAATCCGAGCTAATAAATCTAAAGTGATTTAAATGAAGATTTCCATGTAATAATGATATTTGAAAAATAGAGATATAAACTTGACTCGACTTGATACAGAACAATTTGAATATACGATTTGAAATTAGAACCAAAAGTAATACTGAATTATTTGTGTAATTGATCTTAAATCAAGATGTGAAATTAATTGATTTTCGATATGGAAATACGAATTCAAATTTAATGACCACGGTGTGTAAAATGTAAACGTTTGGTTGTTAAAGAGACCAGAGTCGCTATTGTCATACTGTCTGCCAATACTGATACCACTTTAAAAACCGTGCATATGGTGGAGAATCAAGAATGAAGTAGGATGGTTTCGAGGCGATTACTGGATTTTAAGAATAAGAATGACGATGGATAGCCTTGACTTTTGGGTCATAATTAAAATGACTAAAATAGGAGGTATAATGTAATTAAGTGAGGTAGCACTGTAACGACCTGGATTTTTGACCGTTTAAATCGACATTAAACCACACATGTCGACCCAAAACAAATCTCTAACACAGGTAGTTATTGGGAAAAAGAAGAAAGGAAGAAAGAGGAGAAAGCAATTACAGAAGCTCACAGCGGAAGGAAAAAATATATTAAACAAATAATGGTTCAAAAACATTTAAAACATATACATTCGAGTTACATTTTACAGTCATCAGAGTTACACTAGTACAAGTATATACAATAATGCAGCAGAAATAAAGTGCAGCGGGAAATATATATATATATATATATATATATATATATATATATATATATATATATATATAATAGGCAAA
Organism: Allium sativum; assembly: GCA_030737875.1. NCBI lineage: Eukaryota > Viridiplantae > Streptophyta > Magnoliopsida > Asparagales > Amaryllidaceae > Allium > Allium sativum. The sequence goes on from CM060926.1 coordinate 541,006,094, forward strand.
TACCAAATCTTCATCTTCGCTCTCCAAGGCAAAGTGATCTTCGCTAACAACAAACTTCTGCTGACCCGAGCGTATTGCATAATAAAAACACAACAAACACTCGGATCAACACTAAATCATTCTCATATTAGTCAAATTAAAATACGAAATAACATGAGTGTCATGGGCGCAGTAACTCAAGAGATGTTACGGGATTTTTCCATCTCTCAAGGATCCGTCGAACTAATACATACATAGTATAATACGCTATTATGATAGTGTCTATTCAGTAAAGTATACATACTGAAAATGGCATATGCGGGATTACATCATAGTCACTACCGCCCACCTCGGAAACACACTCCCAAATCAAATAGGCCCAAATCATCATCATCATAGTCATAGAATAGTAACGAAGAAATGTTTCCGATTAGAGATGCTACCTCTATTAGTCGCAGTATAGCTCTTGTTTTAGTCATATTAATTATGACCCGAAGGTCATGGCTATATTCGCTATCGTTCATCTTTTTCAATCCAACAATTGCCTCCAAGTCATAATATTTGATTCTGGATACGTCATAACGTTCACAGTTGTTAAAGTGGTATCGACACTGATAGAGAGTATGCCATTTGTCGACTACGGTCTCTTTAACAACCAACGTTTTATATTTTCCACATCGTTACTTTTCACAAAGGTTCGCTTTCATATCAAAATATCATATTTTGTTCGAACCCAATTTATATTCAAATAGAATATAATTTCATATCAAGATATCCCAATCATTCCCAAAACCGATTATATTCCAACTAGAATATATTTTCATATCCATATATTAAAATCATATAATACTTAAAAATCGATTCATATTCGAGTAAAATATACTTCATATCAAAATCATAATCATTTCAAAAATTGATTTATGGTTGGAAATCCATTTATATTCACATAGAGTATATATTTTCATTATAACTCACTTCAATCCCTTAAGAGATCCATTTATATTCGAGTAGAATATAATTTACATTTCCATATTAAGGTCGGTTTAAAAATCGATTCATATTCAAATAGCTTTATTCCAACTCCATTGAACCAACAGTTTAAATCCAAAAACTTTCCATTTGGAAGAAATTTATAGTTCATAAAATATAATTTTGTAAAATAGATGCTTACGAGAAAAATCTTTATATAAAAAATATATATAGAATATAATGGTTAGAATAAGATAAGATAATTTAGTTAACTATGTATATACATAAAACAAAAACTTTACTAATTATTTTAAGAATAATAAAAATATAAGGAAGAATTTAGCTATAACAAAATAGTTTATAAGTAAAAAGTTTTATAAGTAAATTTTAAGAAAAGAATTAGTTTATTTGAATCAATAGTATGTGTGTGTGTGTGTGTGTATATAATAAAATTCTTTAAATCATAATTGTTCCTTCCTTCCGAATTTCAAATACTTGAACCTGTACACCAGTCTCAATGGAGTTTACATAGATCAATATCCTTTTCAAACACCATTTAAAACCAACTGTTCGACTTGAAGGATTCAAATTCATATTCATGCAAAATTCGAGTAATTTCCAAGTATCCTCAAATAGCTTTCATTTCCAAACTTAATTTATAGAGAATTTATAAATTTTACATTTACAATAAATTTGAGACTTCAAGATATACCTAAAATCGCATTTTACATATCTCAATCTGTTTGGATAGTTCCCTTGCCAAATTCATAATCATTCAAGGTTCAAGGTTAAAGGAAAATAAACTTTATCGAAAATCGATACCTTTCCTTTAAAAAAATTTCATCGAATAGGATTTCGAATATTTAAAAATCATTTAACCAACCGATGTCCGTATATAATTTGCTATCCTATGGTCAAGTGATTTTAATTTTTTCTCTCAATATTTCAAGGATGGATGTATATCATTTCAATCAAAATCAGGGTCATAGATATTTATCATTTCAATTTGTGTTCTTAATATATTTTAAATCGATAAATCCCGGGTTTATTCGATGCCCGTAACATCAAGGGCGAAAATGGGATTCATCATCAAAATGAACATACAACATCCATACACTGAAAAAGGGACAATTCAGGCAATATCAATTTAGAAATCAAACCAACCAAGGCATCCATCACAACCATTTATTCAAATGGTAACTATTTAATCATTTCACTGGTTAACAAGGGTCAGGATTCCAACAAGAAATTAAATTAAATTTAAATAACCAATTATCAACTTCATTTGCATGTTAACACACTTAGATGTCAAATTTAAGCAACCATTCACAATCAATCACAACCCTGCAAACAAAATTATTTCATAATTTAATTCAATGAATATGGGAACAATTCAGTTAATTGTGAGCGAGAAAATCACTCACCTTTGGGTCTTTAGTGGATCGAACATCCAATTAAAGCCCAAAATTTTTCTATCTCCAAACGCAGCCAAACCAGTCTCAAAACGTATGCAATTCCGCTACTATCCCAATGTACCCAATTGCGTCCAAATTCGAGTTCATATGAAGAATTTATTAGCGTTTAATCATTTGAATTTTAAATTATAAAATAAATAAAAATTAAATTCTCACCACTCTGGATGCGTCACGTCAGCAGGAAATTTATTCTCCCGCTCCTCAACCCGGTCGCTACAGTAACCCGACGTGAAATAGAACCCACCCTATCCATCTTTGACCGTCGTTCCCGCTTCGCTCCGTCCCCCAGGGAAGCTCGGACTAGCGTCATTGCGAAGTTCCTTACGAGCCACGTTTGTTGGTGCCGAAGCCGCCATCTCCGGTTGATCCCTCTGCTGCCGGCGAGCTAATGAACGAAATGGGTTTAGAACCCTAAACCGCTAAATTCTGATGATCTACCGCATGATAGACCCTCCAACCACTCGCAGTCATCTCCAGACACCAATCTCTTTGATACCTAGAAGCCCAAATCCTTGATTAGATCCCGAATTGAAAACTCCTAATTTTGAAATTAGGGTCCCGCAAATTCCGACTTTTGACCGCAAATTCTGGTGAATCTGGTTGCTGCATGTCGAAACCGAGAGTACCCATAGCTTCGTATCATTGAGGCCTTCTATTTGATATATAATATGCTAGGTTTTGGAGAGATTTGATTTTTGAAGTTTGCATTTTTATTTGAAATAGGGCTTGAGAATTTTTCTTCTGCCATTAGAGAGAAATGAGCAGATAGAAATATACGTATAAGGATAATGGGCCGATGGAATGATAATGGACTTAAGTTTTTATTCATATATAAGGCCCTAATGTAAGAAACAACAATTATCACATTACAATGATTCCTTTCACACTTTTTTTCGTACGATCAAATGACAAATCGAATTGTAACAAAATTTGAATTCCTACCAAAATTCACCATTCCGGATCCAATGAAACTGGTTTCGTCGGATTCCGAGACAATTACCAAAACAGTTAAATTTCACAGTTAATTAATTAAATAAAATATTCAATTATTCATTTAAATGCTTTAATTCATTTTAAATATTAATAAAAATTCCATTTAAATCAAATTTCAACTCAAATAAATTTTATAATACGATTTCACAAATTTCTAAGTTCCTAAATTTGATTATTTGAATTTAGACTTGAATTTCAATTAAAATTAACAACATAAAATTCTCCATTTAACAAATTAAATTTGAATTCCCCTTTTTAACTTAAATAACTTAAATTTTTATTTAATCATTTAAATATTAAACCTCAAATTACCACATTTTCTAAATGAAACTAAATTTGAAAAAAAAACCCTAATTACACTCAAACCAAACAATCGCCATCATTATAATCTACAAAATTTAATTTAAATCCCATATTATTCCATTTATTTATTTTAAATCTAAATTTAAATATACTGAAAATTATGGGTTGTTACATTCTCCCCCACTTAAAAATCTTTTCGTCCTTGAAAAGAGAACGAATACTATGTTGAGTACATATACATATACATATATATATAAAACCTATACTTACAGAATAGCATTTATAAAATAAGTTATGTAATTGTAAAAATCTCATAAATTTTCTAACTCTCGAAATCATAGAAAATTTCGGCAGCATATCCTTTGTACGGAGAGATCCGGAAAAATCACAATACATATATAAATCCAAATATTCATCTCATCACACGATGAGGCATCCCAAATAATGGTGTGAAAACCCGTAACTTCCCCGTTAAGGAAAGTGTCGGATAGTTCGAGAACAAACCACAACAGAACACATACAGAAGAACATTTCATTGTATATTACAACAATGCATCAGATTACAAGAATATACAGAGTATAAATGAATATTACACAGAAATATCAGAGATTTAAATTACATTTAAATACATAGCAGCGGAAAATAATACAATACACAACTAGAATGAGATATACGGATACAAAGCTTTCCGGATATCGTTCCAGTTGTAAACCAGGATCCTGTGAATATAAATCTGCAAAACCAAAACTACTAGCTGCCCGTGTCAAAATAAGGGCACGCAGAGTTTAGGTTAAAACAATAAACTCCAGGTCAGTCATGTGACTGGTGTGAGAACTAAAACAATTATTAATCTTTATTTTAAAGTTAGGTAAATCAAGGGACCACGCCGTATAACACGGAAAGGGTTTCCTCCCAAGAATACCAGTGCATAAAACAAACAGCGCAATGCTAAATAAAGAAAAATGAAGCTGTTATAAGACCCAGGTCCCATCACACAATGCAACGCAGCCGAGGATAGGGTTTTCCCTTATAACAGCCAAAGAATGCTTGATACGGTTAAAACAAACCGTTTGATACTATTATAAGTGCATAGTGTATAAAACAACTTCAAATCATAAGTATCAATCATAGGCGGCATGAATGCCCCATAACACTATGTCGCCATATATAAGTTTACAATCAAAACCGCAATGACGTATTGGAAGTTGGGTTATCATTTATGGTATGAACCAAGGCTAGGGGCAAGATCCTCACCGATTCGAGACGCTCTAGCCCGTGTCTCAGGATCAGAGCTCGAGTGACCCTTAGAGTGACAGGGCCGGTCCACCGATGTGGATTAAAATTCCTGAACACTGCGTTTCCCCGCCCTTTGGGGCGTAAGCCTGGCCCGTCAGCCGACCAGAAGCATCGGCCGAAACCGATATCACGAGGCGCCTCGCTTTTCAGCAAGTAATAATAAGCAATATCCACATGAGTCAAACTTGTCAGCCAGTTCAAGCACTGACGCCACTCCTAACTAGAAAGAAACGCATGTCCTCCCTGAGGTCCGTCTCCCGTTTTTAGTTCATACCGGGTGTGATACTCGCGAATCAACGTTACACAAAGCTACGCCACACAAGGCTGTGCTTTGATCATCAACCACAAGACTTTGCTTTTCAACAGAAGCCTTGATCATTTGCCACTTAGGCATGCCACACAGGCAATTCACTCCATGCAATTGATATCCATCAATATATAACCCCTGAGCTCGTACGTCTCAGAGAAGGGCGTTAAGCAAGAGAATAAATTCTCCGCCGCCAAACAGATATATATTTAATAGAGATCAATCGCACGGACTAAAACCCAATGTCAGACACACCGTCCATTTACAAGTCCGTTCTGGGTCTGAACGAAACCGGAGGCACTTTCCTCGCATATCCATCCATCTCCAAGTACGTCTGGACGACCACCAACTATTTCCATCCTCTCGGGTGTACAGCCCAATCAGGATCGTCGGTAATTATCCAAACGATGTGAAGACTTCCGGTCTTCTACCACCATCTTCATCTTCGACATATCGTCGTATCAGTTATTCAGAATGGGATAAACCCGGTCCTTCCGAATAACTCGCGTATATTTTAAATAAGTGTTACATAAACACAGCATACGCCTCATTCCAATTCATTAGTCACTAACCGTAAATTAATCAAGAGAATAATTCCCCAAATATTAACCCCGAAGGCCGAAACCAACATCAGATCAATATTCAGGAAACCATTCTGCTTGGCTAACCGACAGTTAGTTTCTAAATTTCACATTCATAGGGAAAGGTTCCCATTAATTTTATCAAAGATAAATCAGTAAAATTTATTCTTTAATCTATTTTTGAATATCAATTCAAAATTAGTCGGGATTAGCGAACCTTACCGAAGTAATCATTGGTTTTAATTTCCCAATCCCAACCTATTCATCCCATGAAGTAAAACTGGTAGTACTTCATATCTAACACCATGGTGTTATCGGTAAATTCAATTACCATTTCACGTTCAAATCTAATTAAAGATTTAACTATCGCCTGGAGCAAAACTGATGATACTCCATTTTCGATCATTTCAATCTAATTAAAGATTCATTAAAACTCCACTTAGTTTTAATCTTCGACTGGGTTAAAGAATCAGTGTCATTTAAAACACGGTTCACGATAAACCCAAAATCACATTCATTAATTATCGGGTTAATGAACGAGTGTTATTTAAAACACTGTTCACGATAAACCCAAAAATCAATATCGATTCAATTCCAATTAAATATTATTTAATTGGTACACTTCGTTAAATCTAAACAAAAAGATTTAATCTTTTCTCAACTGGGTTCAAGAACAGTGTTAGTGAAGACACCATTCACGACAAACCCAAATCACATTTGATATTCAATACAAGGCTCTGAATAGAAAATATATCGGCTTATATTCAATATCAAATTCTACGACTAACAAATATCGCATTGGAAATAACGATATATATATATATATATATATATCTTTCAAATTCCCATAACAATATCTGTATCATCACGAAATCCAACATCGAAATATTCCGAAGGCAATTTCGATTCAAATCCATTCCAATGCAATCATTGGAAATTCTGGTTATTTTCCAAAACCATTACAAATTCAATTTATTTATTTGAAAATAAATAGAATTGTAATTCTAGTTCAAAACTAGTTCATTTCGATAAAAATCTATTTTTATCTTTTCAAATATGGAGTTTTTCATCCCAATTCTTTCTAAATCATTTCTTATGATTTTACACAAATTATTACTATTTTTAATAATTTTATCAAGGCCCGTACAGTCGATTTCCATCAATGGCCATCGAACTGTACTTATAGCGACCTTTTTCAAATTTGACTTGGACATAATTCCAAATCCAACCATTAGATTTCTAATTTCTAATATTCATTAGAAAGCTCTTTTCGATACGAACCCAATAGTTCCGGTTTTAGGAGAATCCGACGGTCGGATCTCCCGTAATGTCCGTTTGAAATAAATGGTCGAAATTCACGAACTGCCGCGGCGCGGCGCGTTCTATTCAGGCCATTATATTATATATATAATATATACTTCGTCGATTTCTATTTAAAACGAATTATATAATTAATTTAAAATCATTTTAAAAGCAATTTCAACTTTCTTTTCAATTCTAATCAAAATTGAATTCTTCTTTATAAATTCGTTTTAAAATTCATTTCTATTCAATTCAAATTTCAATTCAATTTGAATTCATTTCAATTCACTTTCAATTCAATTTGAATTCGTTTTCAATTCATTTCGAAATCGTTTTCAATTCAGTTCATTTCGAAATCGTTTTCAATTCAATTCGAAATCATTTTCAATTCAATTCATTTCGAAATCGTTTTCAATTCAATTCATTTCGGAATCGTTTTCAATTCAATTCATTTCGAAATCGTTTTCAATTCAATTCATTTCGAAATCGTTTTCAATTCAATTCATTTCGAAATCGTTTTCAATTTAATTCATTTCGAAATCGTTTTCAATTCAATTCATTTCGAAATCGTTTTCAATTCAATTCATTTCGAAATCGTTTAAAATCGATATAAATATCGTTCACGTCAAAATGGCGTCAATCTAATCAACACGGCTTCATAAATTTCTATTTTCAAATATTCTATTTCAAATATTTCTTTTTCAAAATAGTTGTTATTATCAAAATATTTCGTTCAACACATGACCAATCTCAATGGATGAGTACTGTCAACACATGAACTTTTATTTTATATTGATAAAGATGTAAATTTTATTACTAAAATATTTCGTTCAACACATGACCAATCTCAATGGATGAGTACTGTCAACACATGAACTTTTATTTTATATCGATAAAGATGTAAATTTTATTATTAAAATATTTCGTTCAACACATGACCAATCTCAATGGATGAGTACTGTCAACACATGAACTTTTATTTTATAATATTCTTTATTTTTCAAATTGGAATGAGGCCCAATAAATTACCATATAAAGTTAATTATATGGATTTTCATGCATTACACACATATAATAGCATTGAAAAATAATCAACCATCAACCAAAGTGCACTACACTGTATAAGCATCAAATATAGATATCTAACGCTTATAATAGCCTGTCAATCAATCGATCGACATATTAAATCAATCAGGATGAGTGAACTTCAAATTTCATCCCAACACCCGTGTGGGGTTTCAAACAATCAAACACAGATTTTAGTTGTGCAGTTGGGCGATGTGTAAAATTTACCGTCCCAATCAATGTCAGTCAAATCGGTGTACATAAACAAACCGTCCGGTTTGTAAATGAATATTTATTTATTCACATTCACTATATTCATATTCACGCTAAAAATTATATTTTTTAACGATAAAACATTTTATTTTAACAAATGAATTTCTATTCAGTTCATTCCTTAAATAAAATGGTATTTTTATTTTCTAACTTATTTTAGAAAATTTCGGCGGCATAACGGCACGATACTAGAAACGGGACGAGGCCTAGCCCCCCGATCTAGTGAAGGCCCACGCCATTCACACATCAATCAAATCAATTTCATTTCACCCAAAAATTTCCATTCAATCAGATATTCTAACTAACTACACAACCAAACAATTTAACAAACAAGCCATCCATGGTCTGTGGATGACGGGTGTCGGGTGCTACTAAGCACCGTCTGCATCCTAGTATATATATAACTAGAAAAAAGAAAGTGAAAGGTGAGAAATTCTCACATATAGCTATCCTAGCTCCACGGCACTTCATTGATAGAAATCTTCATCGCTATCGGATCTTCGTCATCTTCGTTGCCCGTAACCACTACATATAAAAATCATATTTTTATTTCGAAGTTCCATATATAAAAATCACATTTTTACTTCGATGTTCAATATATAAAAATCATATTTTTCTTTCGAAGTTCAATATATATTTTCAACGCTTATCCTATATAAAAATTATATTTTTATATTCCTACTTAATATATAAAAGGTCGAATTTTTATATCATCGCTATAAGAATAACATTTTTACGTCATCATATATATAATAAAAAAAATCAGATTTTTATTTATTTTCAAAACCACGATATTTTATATGTTTAATTCTCTTTTTACATCGATGATATATATTTTGTAAAACAATTTCATATATCTTTTCTAAAAGAATTTCAAACTGATTTTAAATTGCTTTTAAACTGATGTTAAAACCGATTTTTAAACTATGAACTTATATATGAAAAAAAAAACAAAGGGAGGGCTCACTGTTTTTTTTCCTGCACCAAGTCTTATGGAGTTCACGCCCTAAGGCACCCGATTCACGCCGCCATCGTTGTCGTGGGTCCCATCAGGAACCGCCATGCCCTCCGCCTCGCAAATCCGCCTGTTCCCAACATCTGACACCACCGGAGCATCATCTACGGCCAGCAGAAGAAGCGGCCCACCCCCCAGAACCCTCGCCTGAAACAGTTCGCTCCAACGTCCCTCCGTTTGTCGCCAGAAGACCCAAACCCATCGCCGCATTCATGAATCACTGTAGCCTGGAAGCGCGGCTTACGGTCGTGACGAGCGCCAGTGGGCAGCAGCGGAGAGATGGCGGCGGCTGGAGCAGAATCCGTCGTTCGATTTGTTTTTGTTTTTTTTTATTTTTTTATTTTCTCTGATTTTGTTTTGAAATGAAACGAAGGGGGGGGGGCAGAGAGAAATAAGGGGAGGGAGAGAGAATTATTATTTTATTTTATTTTAATTTGCAAAAAGTTGACTTTTACATACGACCCCTAAACGAGGCCCACCGCCTGTCGTCCATAGCGTTTTACCCCCATTCCGAACACAATGGGATATGTTTCGTAGGTTGATTCGATCTTTACAATCAGTTTCCGTTGAATTTACATTTAAATCACTATATTGAATTTTAAACGTACATTTCAAATTACCGGGGTCACATACTAACTCTAAAAATTCTCGAAAAATATTTTTTAGCTTCTTATTGACGATACGGTCCTAACAAAACTAGTTTCGTCGAATTCTGAGACCGTCTGAAAAATGGCCATTTTCCAGTCGATTAAAATCAACTGAAACTGGTCAAACGCGTTTTCCTTTGCCACGCTCACATATTGATTCGAAAAATTATGAAATTTGGAATCTAGCAATAACTTTACATCACGGACCCAACAAAAGTGGTTTTGTCGAAATCCGAGGTCGTTTGCAAAATTTCCATTTTTAAGGGCCTGAATTCTATAGCGACTATTCAGAATTTTCAACTGGACATATCTTTTGATTCCCGCTATGAAACTTCGATTATTCGGATTCGTTGGGAAGATATTATCGATTAGATCCTAATGTTTTTGGTTTCACTAAAATCCGGATTGTTTTGCACCCGGTACATTCAATTGAAGTTTGAAATCGAATTATCGAACTACCGCGCCATTTTCAATTCTATTTATAATTATATATAAATATTTATATTCTAACGACGGCGTATATAATATATACGTCGAATTCTATTCAAAATAAATTTTCTCGTCGTTATTATTTAAAATAATTCATTTTAAATATTCGAAATTCGCTAAAATTGCCAAAATAAAAATTTTAAACTGGCCCAGAATTTCGGGTTGTTACAATCTCCCCCACTTAAAACTTTTCGTCCCCGAAAAGGAACAAAGTCGAAAGTGGTTTGATCATTCAACTCTACGCTCGATCTGGCTTTCATTCTCCAACTCTTTAGTTTCTGAGAATTTTCTAATTCTTCAAAAATTTGGCTAACACCCTAAATTTTCGAAAAATTTCGCCATAACCTCCCCTGCACCGGGAGCATCGGGGAATTTCAAATAGCTTCCCCGGTCCTTCAGATCTCAAAAAGAAAAAGAAAAAGCCAAGCGGCTAGCCAATAGGCTCATAAAATCATCATCACCCAAACAAAACAGTAAATTATGTAGTAAACATTTACCTATTTGTCGGGCAAACAAATTTTATTCTTCGGCTCTAGCCTCCTTGCTATGACCTGTTCAATGCAAGTATATATATATACAAACAAATGCGACCAATTTTCAATACAGTTCAATATTTGATTCAATTAGGCTAAATGGCTAAAAATTAGCAACCAAATAAACAAACAACACAAACATCAATTAGTGAATTAGAGTCTCAAATTCATAATTTGATATATATACAAAAATCATGTTTTTGATGCCAATTCACAACAGTGTGTCCTAGCTATATATATAGGTTTTGGTTCTCACACCAGTCGAATGGAAATATATAGATACCACACCTTCGTCACTCGAAAATAAATGCTGATGATGTTTCGAACCACCATCAGAACATTGTCGGGCTACTAGAGTGCGGTTCTATATCTACCCGGTATATTAAAACTTCGAATATACGTTCATGACGCGTATATACAAATTTTTTATATATCAGATTGTCCATATTCAAAATAAATAAATATTCAAATACATTTAAAGCGATTTAAATTTTTAAAACAAAATTGTTTTCATTTGAAAAATATACTCTTCACACTCGTTTTAGGATGCTACTGATCCCATCTCTAACGAGTCATTCTCGTTGGATATTACTAATCCAATATCTGATGAATTCTTTCGTATGATTCTAATGTGCCTTGTTCTCGAGCTCTGTAAACCAGAGCTCTGATACCAACTGTGAAAACCCGTAACTTCCCCGTTAAGGAAAGTGTCGGATAGTTCGAGAACAAACCACAACAGAACACATACAGAAGAACATTTCATTGTATATTACAACAATGCATCAGATTACAAGAATATACAGAGTATAAATGAATATTACACAGAAATATCAGAGATTTAAATTACATTTAAATACATAGCAGCGGAAAATAATACAATACACAACTAGAATGAGATATACGGATACAAAGCTTTCCGGATATCGTTCCAGCTGTAAACCAGGATCCTGTGAATATAAATCTGCAAAACCAAAACTACTAGCTGCCCGTGTCAAAATAAGGGCACCCAGAGTTTAGGTTAAAACAATAAACTCCAGGTCAGTCATGTGACTGGTGTGAGAACTAAAACAGTTATTAATCTTTATTTTAAAGTTAGGTAAATCAAGGGACCACGCCGTATAACACGGAACGGGTTTCCTCCCAAGAATACCAGTGCATAAAACAAACAGCGCAATGCTAAATAAAGAAAAATGAAGCTGTTATAAGACCCAGGTCCCATCACACAATGCAACACAGCCGATGATAGGGTTTTCCCTTATAACAGCCAAAGAATGCTTGATACGGTTAAAACAAATCGTTTGATACTATTATAAGTGCATAGTGTATAAAACAACTTCAAATCATAAGTATCAATCATAGGCGGCATGAATGCCCCATAACACTATGTCGCCATATATAAGTTTACAATCAAAACCGCAATGACGTATTGGAAGTTGGGTTATCATTTATGGTATGAACCGAGGCTAGGGGCAAGATCCTCACCGATTCGAGACGCTCTAGCCCATGTCTCAGGATCAGAGCTCGAGTGACCCTCGGAGCGACAGGGCCGGTCCACCGATGTGGATTAAAATTCCTGAACACTGCGTTTCCCCGCCCTTTGGGGCGTAAGCCTGGCCCGTTAGCCGACCAGAAGCATCGGCCGAAACCGATATCACGAGGCGCCTCGCTTTTCGGCAAGTAATAATAAGCAATATCCACGTGAGTCAAACTCGTCAGCCAGTTCAAGCACAGACGCCACTCCTAACTAGAAAGAAACGCATGTCCTCCCTGAGGTCCGTCTCCCGTTTTTAGTTCATACCGGGTGTGATACTCGCGAATCAACGTTACACAAAGCTATGCCACACAAGGCCGTGCTTTGATCATCAACCACAAGACTTTGCTTTTCAACAGAAGCCTTGATCATTTGCCACTTAGGCATGCCACACAGGCAATTCACTCCATGCAATTGATATCCATCAATATATAACCCCTGAGCTCGTACGTCTCAGAGAAGGGCGTTAAGCAAGAGAATAAATTCTCCGCCGCCAAACAGATATATATTTAATAGAGATCAATCGCACAGACTAAAACCCAATGTCAGACACACCGTCCATTTACAAGTCCGTTCTGGGTCTGAACGAAACCGGAGGCACTTTCCTCGCATATCCATCCATCTCCAAGTACGTCTGGACGACCACCAACTATTTCCATCCTCTCGGGTGTACAGCCCAATCAGGATCGTCGGTAATTATCCAAACGATGTGAAGACTTCCGGTCTTCTACCACCGTCTTCATCTTCGACATATCGTCGTATCAGTTATTCAGAATGGGATAAACCCGGTCCTTCCGAATAACTCGCGTATATTTTAAATAAGTGTTACATAAACACAACATACGCCTCATTCCAATTCATTAGTCACTAACCGTAAATTAATCAAGAGAATAATTCCCCAAATATTAACCCCGAAGGCCGAAACCAACATCAGATCAATATTCAGGAAACCATTCTGCTTGGCTAACCGACAGTTAGTTTCTAAATTTCACATTCATAGGGAAAGGTTCCCATTAATTTTATCAAAGATAAATCATTAAAATTTATTCTTTAATCTATTTTTGAATATCAATTCAAAACTAGTCGGGATTAGCGAACCTTACCGAAGTAATCATTGGTTTTAATTTCCCAATCCCAACCTATTCATCCCATGAAGTAAAACTGGTAGTACTTCATATCTAACACCACGGTGTTATCGGTAAATTCAATTACCATTTCACGTTCAAATCTAATTAAAGATTTAACTATCGCCTGGAGCAAAACTGATGATACTCCATTTTCGATCATTTCAATCTAATTAAAGATTCATTAAAACTCCACTTAGTTTTAATCTTCGACTGGGTTAAAGAATCAGTGTCATTTAAAACACGGTTCACGATAAACCCAAAATCACATTCATTAATTATCGGGTTAAAGAACGAGTGTTATTTAAAACACTGTTCACGATAAACCCAAAAATCAATATCGATTCAATTCCAATTAAATATTATTTAATTGGTACACTTCGTTAAATCTAAACAAAAAGATTTAATCTTTTCTCAACTGGGTTCAAGAACAGTGTTAGTGAAGACACCATTCACGACAAACCCAAATCACATTTGATATTCAATACAAGGCTCTGAATAGAAAATATATTGGCTTATATTCAATATCAAATTCTACGACTAACAAATATCGCATTGGAAATAACGATATATATATATATCTTTCAAATTCCCATAACAATATCTGTATCATCACGAAATCCAACATCGAAATATTCCGAAGGCAATTTCGATTCAAATCCATTCCAATGCAATCATTGGAAATTCTGGTTATTTTCCAAAACCATTTCAAATTCAATTTATTTATTTGAAAATAAATAGAATTGTAATTCTAGTTCAAAACTAGTTCATTTCGATAAAAATCTATTTTTATCTTTTCAAATATGGAGTTTTTCATCCCAATTCTTTCTAAATCATTTCTTATGATTTTACACAAATTATTACTATTTTTAACAATTTTATCAAGGCCCGTACAGTCGATTTCCATCAATGGCCATCGAACTGCACTTATAGCGACCTTTTTCAAATTTGACTTGGACATAATTCCAAATCCAACCGTTAGATTTCTAATTTCTAATATTCGTTAGAAAGCTCTTTTCGATACGAACCCAACGGTTCCGGTTTTAGGAGAATCCGACGGTCGGATCTCCCGTAATGTCCGTTTGAAATAAATGGTCGAAATTCACGAACTGCCGCGGCACGGCGCGTTCTATTCAGGCCATTATATTATATATATAATATATACTACGTCGATTTCTATTTAAAACGAATTATATAATTAATTTAAAATCGTTTTAAAAGCAATTTCAACTTTCTTTTCAATTCTAATCAAAATTGAATTCTTCTTTATAAATTCGTTTTAAAATTCATTTCTATTCAATTCAAATTTCAATTCAATTTGAATTCATTTCAATTCACTTTCAATTCAATTTGAATTCGTTTTCAATTCATTTCGAAATCGTTTTCAATTCAGTTCATTTCGAAATCGTTTTCAATTCAATTCGAAATCGTTTTCAATTCAATTCATTTCGAAATCGTTTTCAATTCAATTCATTTCGAAATCGTTTTCAATTCAATTCATTTCGGAATCGTTTTCAATTCAATTCATTTCGAAATCGTTTTCAATTCAATTCATTTCGAAATCGTTTTCAATTCAATTCATTTCGAAATCATTTTCAATTCAATTCATTTCGAAATCGTTTAAAATCGATATAAATATCGTTCACGTCAAAATGGCGTCAATCTAATCAACACGGCTTCATAAATTTCTATTTTCAAATATTCTATTTCAAATATTTCTTTTTCAAAATAGTTGTTATTATCAAAATATTTCGTTCAACACATGACCAATCTTAATGGATGAGTACTGTCAACACATGAACTTTTATTTTATATTGATAAAGATGTAAATTTTATTACTAAAATATTTCGTTCAACACATGACCAATCTCAATGGATGAGTACTGTCAACACATGAACTTTTATTTTATATCGATAAAGATGTAAATTTTATTATTAAAATATTTCGTACAACACATGACCAATCTCAATGGATGAGTACTGTCAACACATGAACTTTTATTTTATAATATTCTTTATTTTTCAAATTGGAATGAGGCCCAATCAATTACCATATAAAGTTAATTATATGGATTTTCATGCATTACACACATATAATAGCATTGAAAAATAATCAACCATCAACCAAAGTGCACTACACTGTATAAGCATCAAATATAGATATCTAACGCTTATAACAGCCTGTCAATCAATCGATCGACATATTAAATCAATCAGGATGAGTGAACTTCAAATTTCATCCCAACACCCGTGTGGGGTTTCAAACAATCAAACACAGATTTTAGTTGTGCAGTTGGGCGATGTGTAAAATTTACCGTCCCAATCAATGTCAGTCAAATCGGTGTACATAAACAAACCGTCCGGTTTGTAAATGAATATTTATTTATTCACATTCACTATATTCATATTCACGCTAAAAATTATATTTTTTAACGATAAAACATTTTATTTTAACAAATGAATTTCTATTCAGTTCATTCCTTAAATAAAATGGTATTTTTATTTTCTAACTTATTTTAGAAAATTTCGGCGGCATAACGACACGATACTAGAAACGGGACGAGGCCTAGCCTTATCCCCGATCTAGTGAAGGCCCACGCCATTCACACATCAATCAAATCAATTTCATTTCACCAAACAATTTCCATTCAATCAGATATTCTAACTAACTACACAACCAAACAATTTAACAAACAAGCCATCCATGGTCTGTGGATGACGGGTGTCGGGTGCTACTAAGCACCGTCTGCATCCTAGTATATATATAACTAGAAAAAAGAAAGTGAAAGGTGAGAAATTCTCACATATAGCTATCCTAGCTCCACGGCACTTCATTGATAGAAATCTTCATCGCTATCGCATCTTCGTCATCTTCGTTGCCCGTAGCCACTACATATAAAAATCATATTTTTATTTCGAAGTTCCATATATAAAAATCACATTTTTACTTCGATGTTCAATATATAAAAATCATATTTTTCTTTCGAAGTTCAATATATATTTTCAACGCTTATCCTATATAAAAATTATATTTTTATATTCCTACTTAATATATAAAAGGTCGAATTTTTATATCATCGCTATAAGAATAACATTTTTACGTCATCATATATATAATAAAAAAAATCAGATTTTTATTTATTTTCAAAACCACGATATTTTATATGTTTAATTCTCTTTTTACATCGATGATATATATTTTGTAAAACAATTTCATATATCTTTTCTAAAACAATTTCAAACTGATTTTAAATTGCTTTTAAACTGTAAAACCGATTTTTAAACTATGAACTTATATATGAAAAAAAAAACAAAGGGAGGGCTCACTGTTTTTTTTCTGCACCAAGTCGTATGGAGTTCACGCCCTAAGGCACCCGATTCACGCCGCCATCGTTGTCGTGGGTCCCATCAGGAACCGCCATGCCCTCCACCTCGCAAATCCGCCTGTTCCCAACGCCTGACACCACCGGAGCATCATCTACGGCCAGCAGAAGAAGCGGCCCACCCCCCAGAACCCTCGCCTGAAACAGTTCGCTCCAACGTCCCTCCGTTCATCGCCAGAAGACCCAAACCCATCGCCGCCTTCATGAATCACTATAGCCTGGAAGCGCGGCTTACGGTCGTGACGAGCGCCAGTGGGCAGCAGCGGAGAGATGGCGGCGGCTGGAGCAGAATCCGTCGTTCGATTTGTTTTTGTTTTTTTTTTATTTTTTTATTTTCTCTGATTTTGTTTTGAAATGAAACAAAGGGGGGGGCAGAGAGAAATAAGGGGAGGGAGAGAGAATTATTATTTTATTTTATTTTAATTTGCAAAAAGTTGACTTTTACATACGACCCCTAAACGAGGCCCACCGCCTGTCGTCCATAGCGTTTTACCCCCATTCCGAACACAATGGGATATGTTTCGTAGGTTGATTCGATCTTTACAATCAGTTTCCGTTGAATTTACATTTAAATCACTATATTGAATTTTAAACGTACATTTCAAATTACCGGGGTCACATACTAACTCTAAAAATTCTCGAAAAATATTTTCTAGCTTCGTATTGACGATACGGTCCTAACAAAACTAGTTTCGTCGAATTCTGAGACCATCTGAAAAATGGCCATTTTCCAGTCGATTAAAATCAAGTGAAACTGGTCAAACGCGTTTTCCTTTGCCACGCTCACATATTGATTCGAAAAATTATGAAATTTGGAATCTAACAATAACTTTACATCACGGACCCAACAAAAGTGGTTTCGTCGAAATCCGAGGTCGTTTGCAAAATTTCCATTTTTAAGGGCCTGAATTCTATAGCGACTATTCAGAATTTTCAACTGGACATATCTTTTGATTCCCGCTATGAAACTTCGATTATTCGGATTCGTTGGGAAGATATTATCGATTAGATCCTAATGTTTTTGGTTTCACTAAAATCCGGATTGTTTTGCACCCGGTACATTCAATTGAAGTTTGAAATCGAATTATCGAACTACCGCGCCATTTTCAATTCTATTTATAATTATATATAAATATTTATATTCTAACGACGGCGTATATAATATATACGTCGAATTCTATTCAAAATAAATTTTCTCGTCGTTTTTATTTAAAATAATTCATTTTAAATATTCGAAATTCGCTAAAATTGCCAAAATAAAAATTTTAAACTGGCCCAGAATTTCGGGTTGATACAAATGGGGAAACAGTATATATATACACACACCCCCTACAAAACTATATAACACGAATACGTACCTACTTTCGTGTTATTTGCAATTTATTTATCTTAGCACTTGTATTTAGCACAAGCGAGCTCCAACGTAATGCCGATCCATGCTTCCTACTGAAATACTCAAATATGCATAAGAATCAAACATATAAACAACACATAACAAATGCATATAACCTACACAACATATATCGAGCTTTTCAACTACGAAACGAACATGTTAGCAACAGGTCAGCGAATGAATTGTGTACTATGGCCCTTAAATGATAGAATTTGACCAAAATTGATAGGAAAAAGTTGTAGCATTTGTTTCAGGATTTCCGAATTGTCTGGATTCGTCGAATCGGATAATTCGTTTAAAAGTTATGACTGTTTTAGTGAAGGTGAACGCTTTAGCCCATACACTGAAAAATGCAGGTTTGAGTTGTTCAACCCTGTTTTTAACCCTTTAAACATCAAAGTTTTACCCAGCACATTAAGAAAAAGTATTTAGTTTACATCTTGGGCTTTCCGAATTGTACAAGCACATCGGAATCCGACACTTCATTAGGAAGTTATGGTCAAAACAATATCGACATACGCTTCAGTTTTTAATTTTCTGCGCACTGAACTACTATTAACACTTGGATTTCAACCTAATAAACATGAAAATTAGACAGGGTCCCATTAACAAAAGTTTTAATTCAGTTTCTAAGGTTTCCAAAAAGTCCGGATTCATTGAATTCCGATCGTCCATTCAAAAGTTGTGGTCATTTTGCTTCAGCTAATTTGGAATATTTCAAATTTTCGCATCACATCTGTTTATTTTATTTGAAGTTTCAATCTTCTAGATTCCAAAGATTTAAACATAGCTTAACCATCTAAAATGGGTTATCGATCCATTATACACATAATATGATTCATTCTTTTAGTGCTTAAATATATCCATGTTCGTTTCACCTATATCAGATGAATTTAATTGCATTTACTTATATTCCTTTATCATCCATCTTACTTAAGTTCATTATCAACTCACCCATTTCATTCCAAGCATTAAATTCCAAAATAAACTTGAATTCATTTAAAAATTTCCAATGAACTTAATTACATTAGATCTCGAGTTCATTAACATGGATCAATTTTCCAAATTCCATTCTTATCTATTTACTTCATCCAACTTGCATTGAATGTCTTTCCATTTGAATTAAATTCGACTTTATTTCTTCTAAATATTTAAGTTCATCCTCACTCATTTCATTTATATTTGGTTCTAAATTGGCCAAATTAAATTTCTCGAGTTAACTTCCATTATTCTAATTCATTTGACTTAATTGAATTTATTTAGTTCCAAATTCTTTCAATATCCTAATTTAATAAATTAGACTTCAGTTTTATATTTCCTATACCTTCTTTCATATTTCCAATTCTTCATTTTATTTCATTTCCTCGTTCTATTTAGTTAACTTCGAATCTATATCAATGGATTAAGATCAGTTATGGTTTTTATACAAACCCTCTTATTTTATCTCATTATTAAATTTTCATTTACTAACTTACACACTAATTGTTCGTATGAATCAAATTGTTCTCATTTTCATTTTTAAATTAAACCTTATTCCCTTAACTCAATTTATTAATTGGACACTCAAATACCGAATTGAATTAAGGACGGTTTATAACTCAATTTTATGCTTAGTTCTCAAACCGTTATTATTCGATTTACTAAGTTAAACTTTATTTAACTCAATTCTCTACTCAAATTAAGTTATATTTCATTCGAGACAATGTTTACGTTCCATTCATTCTATTATTCATACCCATATATGCATTCGACATAATGTCTTCATTTTCACATGTACACTAATACACCATTTATTTCCTTCATTTATATTTATTGACCACTCACATTTCATTTGCAAATAAATTTCTTTTATATCTTCTCGAACTAGCTTGAAATATTCATTAAATACCCATATCATGAGTTGTTTCCTTTCTTATTTACACAACTAAATCTTCCATTCCATTTTGGTCTACTTTAGTTGAATTTCATAGTTAATTTAAATTTTCTCCAGCCCCCTTAACAACCAAACTAAGAATTTCTTTAACTTATTATCGCCCATATTTAAGCATTTCAACGACCACTTCTCTTCTCTTAATACTTAAGTCCATTTCCTGGTTTCTAAATCTAAAATTCTAATGAATCGATTTACCGTAATACATAAATCAATATCATTGGTTAAAATGAATTTAAATACTTTGATTCTGGGTTTAAACTAAGTTTAAAATAATATTGTACTTATACTATTTATAGAAAATCATGCCATATAAACTTAAATCCAAATCCTTAATTAATAAAGAACATAGAAATTTTCAATTCTGGGTAAATCTTAAATTCAACTTTAAATAACATATACTAATACCTTCATAATTTTTTTTATATACCATATGGAATTAAATCAAAAATCCTTTTGGTCAAACAAGTTATAGTAATCATCGAGTGGTCTCTTCCCTACTCAGACTCTTCAAAATAAACATCAATAATGCGTGCAGTCATTACCGAAGTTATTTCTAAGGTCCAAGAAGGGATTACACTCCTTTTGTTTAAAAATCCTTTGAAAACCACTTCCAGAACTATTTCTTATAATATGATATTATTTAAAAACTTTGGCAAAACTATTTCAAAAGCACCAGAATCGAGTCCTCAAGTTCATTTCTATTTTATATGCAAACATATTTTGCGACCAATTATATTCAAAAGAATTCATTTCCAAATTTCTTTAAACCATTTAAATTTTCCATTAGATTTATTATCAAATCAACCATAATAGATAATGACTTAATATTACTACCTACTAATACGAATGTTTATACACTTAAAACCAATAATAATATATTTGTTATATTTTAAATAAAATCAAAAACTATATTATTTCGATCCATTCTATTTGATCATTTAGAAATTCCCATCGATTCCATGGCGCCCCATATATCGACCAGAATCCATAAATATTCACAGAATAAGTCAAAACAATATAAAACCATTTTATATCCAAAAATACAAGTATGCTCTCTCACATATCACTCAAACTCGTTCTAGGATATTACTAATCCTATCTCTAATGAGTTAATTCCCAAACAGAGCCAAGGTTATCGCTAACCTGAGCTCTGATACCAACTGTAACGACCTGGATTTTTGACCATTCAAATCGACAATAAACCACACATGTCAACACAAAACAAATCACTAACACAGGTAGTTATTAAGAAAAAGAAGAAAGAAAGAGAAGAAAACAATTACAAAAGCTCGCAGCTGAAGGACAACATATAATAAACAAATAATGGTTCAAAAACATTTAAAACATATACATTCGAGTTACATTTTCCAGTCATCAGAGTTACACTAATACAAGTATATACAGTAATGCATCAGAAATAAAGTGCAGTGGGAAATATATATATATATATATATATATATATATATATATATATATAATAGGTAAATACCAAATTTTCGTCTTCGCCCTCCAAGGCAGAGTGATCTTCGCTAACTGCAAACTTCTGCTGACCCGAGCGTATTGCATAAAAGAAAACACAACAAACACTCGGATCAGCACTAAATCATTCTCATACTAGTCAAATTAAAATACGAAATAACATGAGTGTCATGGGTGCAGTAACTCAAGAGATGTTATGGGGTTTTTCCATCTCTCAAGGATCCGTCAAACTAATACATACATAGTATAATACACTATTATGATAGTGTCTATTCAGTAAAGTATACATACTGAAAATAGCGTAAGCGGGATTACATTTTTACCCTTACACCGTTTATAATACCGTAGTCTATACAGTACCGTAAACCCACCGTAACCGATGGCATCAGAGGGCACTCCATAAATATGATACGAATCAAAATCGAAGGGGCTCGATAAGGATAAATACGACAAGGCACTCGAGGCAATACCATGGGTAGGATTCTACCCATTGCACTCCCGGACCGGTGGTAACGCATAGCAGCCACTACCACCCACATCGGAACACACTCCCAAATCAAATGGGCCCAAATCATCATCATCATAATCATAGAATAGTATCGAAGAAATGGGTCCGATCAGAGGTGCTACCTCTATTAGTCACGGTTTAGCTCCTATTTTAGTCTTTTTAATTATGACCCGAAGGTCAAGGCTATATTCGTTATCATTCATCTTCTTCAACCCAACAATTGCCTCGAAGTCATCATATTTCATTCTGGATACGTCGTAACGTTCACAGTTGTTAAAGTGGTATCGACACTGACAGAGAGTATGCCATTTGTCGATTCCGGTCTCTTTAACAACCAACGTTTTATATTTTCCACATCGGCTGGTTCTTTTACTTTTCACAAAGGTTCGCTTTCATATCAAAATATCATATTTTGTTCGAACCCAATTTATATTCAAATAGAATATAATTTCATATCAAGATATCCCAATCATTCCCAAAACCGATTATATTCCAACTAGAATATATTTTCATATCCATATATTAAAATCATATAATACTTCAAAATCGATTCATATTCGAGTAGAATATACTTCATATCAAAATCATAATCATTTCAAAAATCAATTTATGGTCGGAAATCCATTCACATTCAAATAGAATATATATTTTCATTATAACTCACTTCAATCCCTTAGGAGATCCATTTATATTCGAGTAGAATATAATTTACATTTCCATATTAAGGTCGGTTTAAAAAATCAATTCATATTCAAATAGCTTTATTCCAACTCCATTGAACCAACGGTTTAAATCCAAACATTTTCCATTCGGAAGAAATTTACAATTCACAAAATATAATTTTGTAAAATGGATGCTTATGAGAAAAATCTTTATAATATATATATATATATATATAGAATATAATGGTTAGAATAAGATAAGATAATTTAGATAACTATGTATATACATATAATAAAAGTTTTACTAATTAGTTTAAGTAATATTAAAAATATAAGGAAGAATTTCGCTATAACAAAATAGTTTATAAGTAAAAAGTTTTATAAGTAAATTTTAAGAAAAGAAATAGTTTATTTGAATCAACAGTGTATATATATTATATAATGAAAAAATTTAAATCATAATTGTTTCTTCCTTCCGAATTTCAAATACTTGAACCTATACTCCAGTCTCAATGGAGTTTACATAGTTCAATATCCTTTGCAAACACCATTTAAAACCAACTGTTCGACTTGAAGGATTCAAATTCATATTCATGCCAAATTCAAGGTAATTTCCAAGTATCCTCAAATAGCTTTCATTTCCAAACTTAATTTATAGAGAATTTATAAATTTCACATTTACTATAAATTTGAGACTTATGATATACCTGAAATCCCACTTTACAAATCTCAATTTGTTTGGATAGTTCGCTTGCCAAATTCATAATCATGCATGGTTCAAGGTTAAAGGAAAATAAACTTTATTGAAAATCGATACCTTTCCTTTAAAAAAATTTCATCGAAAAGGATTTCGAATATTTAAAAATCATTTTACCAACCGATGTCCATATATAATTTGCTATCCTATGGCCAAGTGATTTTTAATTTTTTTTATATATTTCAGGGATGGATGTATATCATTTCAATCCAAATCAGGGTTACATATATTTATCATTTCAATCTATGTTCTTAATATATTTTAAATCGATAAATCCCGGGTTTATTCGATGCCCGTAATGTAACACCCCGAATTTTAGTTAATACTAAAATTCACTCATTACAGGATAAATAATCTCAGATGTGGGAATTGGGGGTAACGGGCTACGTCATTGCGTTCGTCTCGGAAAAATACGCGAAATAGAGTCCGAGTTTTCGAGAATCGGAGTCCGTATGGCCCGGTTATGGCCCAAAGAAGTTTTCCGAAAATTCAAAGTTAAAAACAGATTTAGAATGCAAAATTAGATTTCGAAATTGGAGCCAGCAGGGGGCCAGGCGGGAAGTTTCCCGCCCTACCCATGTCGACAGGGCTGTCGACAGGCCTGTCGACTGGGAAGTCGACTTGCCTGTCGACCTGGGCGCGGCATCCAGGGAACCTGGGTGCACCAGGTTGGGTTTTAGGCTGGCTTGGAGGGCTGGGTTCTAGAGATTTCCTAAATCTGACGGACCTAAACTAATCTAGGGTTAATCTAAGGGCCTAAAACACTACCTAATCCTATAAATAAGACCCCAACCCTACCCTAATTCATTCATAATTAGATCTTGTAACTAAACTATGGCAAAATGAAACTTGATCATGGCCTCCATAAATCAATGAAGAGAGTTGCAAGCTAATCAACCTCTAATCATCTTCTTCTTCATATTTGGCAACTAGTTCTACTTCATAAGTTTGCTAATCTTGGTTTTGGTGAGTTCCTATAGCTTTAATAATCAATTGTTAAATTGATTATGGTAGGATGTGATAAGACATGGCTATGTTTGTGGATAAATGAGTTCATGCAAGTTTGTATGATATGTGAATTGCAAGTTTTATGCCATATGCAAGTTTATTGCCATGTTTTATGATGCAAAACGTTATGTTGAACATTTATGCATATGTAACATGTTATGCAAACTATATGTGAGAGTATATGCAAGTTATATGTAACATGATATGCAAGTTATGCATGTGGTTTTATGCATGCTAAGTGTTTGGTTTTATGCATGCTAAGTATTTGATGCTATGCAAGTTATGTATTTGGTGTTATGCATGCTAAGTATTTGGTATTATGCATGCTAAGTATTTGATTTTATGCATGCTAAGTGTTTGGTTTTATGCAAGTTTGTCTCTTTTTGTGATATGCATAATATATGCAAGTTGTCACTAAGTATGACATGTTATGCAAGTTCATAAGCAAGTTATGATGCAAGCTCATATGCAAGTTATGATATATGTTCATATGCAAGTTATGATGCAAGTTCAACATGTTATGTAAGTTATGTGTATGCTTATATGCAAGCTCAACATGTTATGCAAGTTATGTGTATGACGTTATGTAAGTTATGTGCATGTTGTTATGCAAGTTCATATGCAAGTTATGTGTATGATGTTATGCAAGTTATGTGCATGATGCTATGCAAGTTATGTGTATGTTGATATGCAAGTTATGTTATGATATTATGAAAGTTATGTGTATGATGTTATGCAAGTTGACATGTAACATGTTGTGCAAGTTCACACCTTTAAGACACATGCAAGTTCACCCTTGAGAAACCTATGAACACTTATGCAAGTTGCCTTTAGATATGACATATGTATGTTCATGCAAGTTGGGTTATTTAGCAATGCTAGTTGGGTTAATATTATGATGTAAGTGGACACCTTTTAACCCATGTTAATGCTAATGTATGCTAAGGGAAGCCCATGTTAATTGTGAAAGAATCTTCTCTTGGAAATATGTCGTGTTAGCATAAGTACGTGGGGGAAACGATGGGGTTAATAGACATGTTAATGAATGGTTATGATTAAGCATACCATAAAATGAATAAGCATAAGTGGGAATTTACTATTGAGTTAGGTCTACCCCATGGGAATTTACCTATTGAGTTAGGTCTACCCATGTTATGGAATTGGGAATTTACCTATTTAGTTAGGTCTACCCATATTCTTAAAAATGTGATATTAATTAGGGATAATTAATATGGGGGTGATTAATTAGGTGTAATTAATCGACTAAGACACGAGGTTGGACTCATTTGTAGTGTAAAACTGCCCGGACCCAACCGGCTTAACCAGTTGCTACAAATGTTAGCCCAATGTGAGAGGTCTTAGGCACAAACTAAATACGTGATTAACGTAAAGACACGAGGTTAGACTCGGTTATGACGTAAGGCTGCCCGGACCCAACCGGCTTAACCAGCGGTCATAAAAGATAGTCTAATGTGAGAGGTCTTTATGAGGATCACGGTCTTAATTAATTAAGAAACACTTAACCAAATTAGCATGTAGTGGGACATGAGGGTTAAGTGGGTGCCTTGGGTGGCATGTAGTAACTAGTGGGGGTGCCTCGGGTGGCATGAGGAAACTAGTGGGTTGCCTTGGGTGGCAATAGAAAATACGATTAGAATACTTAACCAAAGTGGAACATGTAATTAAAACATGGGTGAAGGGTTAAGTAAGTGCTTTGGGTGGCATGTGGAAATCTAGTGGGTGCCCTATGTGGCAATTGAAATATGATTGATGACTTAACCAAATCTTAACATGTAAGTGGGCATGACTATATAAGGGGTTAAGTGGGATGCACTAGATAAAAGTGGCAAGCTTAAGTAGTAGCTTGTGGGGGCCCATTTCAACCAATATCCCAAACGTATCTTTGTGGGCTCGACTCTAGTCGAGTGACGGGACACGCATATTGGGCTTGACTATAAGTGGCCAAAACGGGTTAGCGGTGGCAACGCAGGATCAACGGGTTTCATATGCGTGTGTAGACCCGGGCTGGTTGGTAAGTCGTTGTTGCATCGTGTAGATATAAAGCCGTGCACCGTTGATATTATCAGGTAGCCACTTTGGGGAATGATACACCCCCTTTGTGGGACCAGCATGGGTATCTACGGTAGGGAGCCGATCGCTTGGGAGTAGTGGGTACACCTAGTAAAGATAGGGGCAGACGGCACCTGTGTAGGGGTACAAGAAACTACTGGGTAAAGAAAAATTACTAAGTACACTTAGTGGGATCAACCTTTAATTAGGAATTACCCTTGGTGGGTAGAACTGGTGTGGTGCAGTGTAAGAATTACCCTTGGGTAGGTAGATCTGGGGTGGTGTAAGCTAGTAATTATCCTTGGGTGGATAAATGCGTCTTTTCGATTATCGTAGTACATCCGGTGTTTAGTTGGCTACTTAGTGTAGTCATTATCCCCAGAGGTACCGTACCTTGTTTATGTCATACCCTAATTACTTTAATGGTTGTATTGTTAGGGTTATAGGACTCACTCAGACTTATGTCTGACCCCGTTGTTTTTATCTTTTTCCCAACCCTCAGGTTATCAGAGTGGGCCCGGTACGAGTGGGCTTAGGTCAGGCTGCTTTATTCTCTTTTGGAGCTTGGAACATAGATGTAGAGAGCTCAGCTTACCCTTTCTTTTATGGCTATCAGTTCATGTATTGGGATTATGTACTTTCATTTATCAGGATGGATATTTTGTACTTGACTCTTATTATGGTTTTGTGATGTAACCAAACATGTTTTATTTTCCGCTGCAATAAAAGGATGTTTTAAGATTTTCAAGT
The DNA here is from genome assembly GCA_030737875.1 of Allium sativum. Lineage (NCBI taxonomy): Eukaryota > Viridiplantae > Streptophyta > Magnoliopsida > Asparagales > Amaryllidaceae > Allium > Allium sativum. The sequence goes on from CM060926.1 coordinate 541,033,920, forward strand.
ATTACTTATATCTGTCTTGTTGTAATTTTTCTGTTCTATATTCACTTAAAATACTCCACCGATGTTATGGCATTCCCTTAGCGAGTGACCATAGCGGGTGTGGGGTGTTACACGTGGTATCAGAGCAAAGGTTACCAGAACAGATAAAATTTTTAAAAAACTATTTTCTAAGAATATTTTTGAAAGGAGTATTTTCAAAAACATGTCTTTTAAGAGAAAAGTTTTAGAAAGAAAAGCATAATCCCCGATAGCCATATCTTTATCCTTCGAATTTTCCGTTTGAATCTCTTCCTCTCTCGTTTTGAGTTTCCCCTCCGTGTGTAGATGATCTTTCTAAGATAGATAAGAATGGAAAACCACTTCAAGGGACCTAGACATTAGTCGGATTAGAAGTTGGTTCAAGAAGAAGGAGGACTTGTAGGTACTTATTGGATGGACCATGGGAGGAAGGCTCAAATAGTTGTTTGGTTAATGAAGAACGAAACCTCATTGATGGGACGTTACGAGTGGAGAATGGGAAGAAGAAGGCTAGTAGTTATCCTTTTGGGGAGGAATATGACACCTTATTAGGATTGTCCAAAGAAGCAAGGGCAAGGTATGGAATCTCCTGGAGGGTAGTTGTATTCCCTCACGGCTAGTGTACCAGATGGGGATAGGACCGTCTAGGTTGGAATTTGGATTTCTATATTATCCGGTTCAAACTTTATTTGATTATGATGCATCGAGTTCGTATATCTCATCATTGTTAGTTGAGTCACTGCACTTAGACACCAGTTTGGTAGATGATCCCTTAGTTGTTTCAAACCCAATTGGGCTCCATGATGTGTTTGGGTTTGAAAGTTTCTATACTTAGCATTGAGTTTAGGTGTGATGCTTGTTGGGCTTCACGGGCTATGGGTTAGTTTTGGGCATGGACTGGTTATCCAGTAATGGTGCCGTTCTTATTGTGGAAGGAGAGTTGTTAGGCTTATGACCCGCTTGGGCAACACTCTCGAGATCTCTTGTAATCCCATAGAATCTGTTATGCTAAGTTATCTAGAATCGCTTGACATGCCGGTCTAAGGTTTGCGATCTGTTAGAGCGGTCCGGGAATACTCGGATGTGGGTGAGGAGGTGAAGGGCTTACCTCCGAAGCGGGAGATTGACTTCCGAACATATCTGGTGGATAATGCTAAACCAGTATCTTGGCCAGTATGCCACATGGCTCCTCGTGAGAGGAGGGAACTCCATAAGCAAGTAGGGGAGTTGCTTGAGAAGGGGTTCATAAGACGAAGTATATCGGAGTGAGGTGCTCCAGTAGTTTTTGCCACGAAGGCGGATGGGTCCCTCAGACTTTGTGTAGGCTAAAGAGAACTAAATAAACTCACAAAGAAGAATAGACACCCATTTCCGAGGATTAATGATCTCTTTGATCAGTTGGCTGGCGCCTCAGTATTTTTGTAGTAGGACTTAGCCACGGGATTTCATCAGTTGAGAGTGGCTGAGAATAGTATAGAGAAGACTGCCTTTAGGACTCCGGATGATTTTTTTATGAGTGGCTGGTGATGCCATTTGGTTTGACGAACGCCCCCGCATACTTTGTTGATTTGATGAGAAGGGTGTTCAAGGAGTACCTAAATAAGTTCGTGATGGTCTTTGTGGATGACATCTTGGTCTTTTCTAAGAGCGAAATAAATTTTCGTATGTGCTCAATAGGGTGAGCAAAGCCAGTTATGGGAAAAACGGTGGTTTTGGAGCAAGACTGGCGAGGACATCCAGGGTTGGACAAGGGGCTTAATTATTTAGCCGTTTTTACTAGTATCATCTCACGTAGGTCGTCTGAATTCGAAGGAGGTATCCCTTGGGTGTTTGTCTGATATTGGTTTAGGCCTTTGGGGCTTGCATTTGGGGGATGCCGAGTTCGACTAGGGTGGTCTGCGTGAGAGATGAACAGTTGTGATGATTTTGGATGATATCCTGGTGGGGAAGAGCATGCCCTACATCTTAGGGAAGTGTTGGAGACTCTTCGAGCGCATAGTCTTAGGACAGCAAAAGTGGATGGGATTCTTAGCATCCTATGAGTTTGAGATAGCGTATACCCATGGCAAGGGTAACGTGGTGGTGGACGACTTAAGTAGAAAAAGGTTGTCCTTGAGTTCATTGTTCGTTGAACGACGGAGCTTAGAGTTTATTTCGATGTTGACTTTAGACCTTCCGTTGACTTTGTACCCGGTTTGCTAGCCTCCTTGGAGGTTAGGCCTACTCTTTTGGGGCATATTGGCGGAGCACAGTGGGACGACCCACAGTTGGTTGAGTTAGTAGAGAAGCTCATGAGGAGGGGGAGTCGTCCAGCCATTTGAGTAGGTACACCCTAGATGGTAAGGGGTGGTTGCGTAGAGACGGTAGCCTTTGTGTACCGTAAGACAAGGGGTTTGAGGAAGGCTATACTTGATGATGCACATCGGTCGAAGATGACCATTCATCCCGATGGGGACAAGATGTACCAAGACGTGAAGCGAGTTTTCTTTTGGGCCGGTATGAAGAAAGACGCGGCCGAGTATGTCGCTCGATGCTTGGTCTGCCAACAAGAGAAGGCGGAGCAAAAGAAACCAGGTGGGTTGCTTCACCCATTGGAAGTTCCGCAATGGAAGTGGGATAGCGTCTCGATGGATTTTATTGACGGGTTACCCAGATCGAGAAAGGGTAATACGGGAATTTGGGTGGTGGTAGACAGACTTACTAAGAGCGCCCATTTCATACCTGTGAAGAGCAAGAGGACTGCTCCATGGCTAGCTTCAGAATATCTTCGAGAGATAGTTCGATTACATGGGGTACCCTCTAGCATAGTGAGTGATCGAGATCCTATCTTCACTAGCGAGTTCTGGGGAAGTTTGCAAGAAGCAGTGAGGACTCAATTGTGTCTGAGCACCGCATATCATCCTCAGACGGACGGCCAGACTGAGAGGGTGAATCGTGTTCTAGAAGACCTTTTGAGGCTTTGTATCTTAGATTTTGGAGGTACATGGGAAGAGCATCTTCCATTGGTGGAGTTCGCATATAATAACAGCTTTCAGTTCAGTATTGGTATGGCTCCTTTCGAAGCTCTCTATGGAAGGCCTTGTCGATCACCTACATGTTGGTGGGAATCTACGGATAAGATCTTGCTTGGGCCTGATATGATTAGGGAGACTTCTGAGAAGATTGACTTGATTCGAAGAAGGATGAAAGCAGCGCAGGATAGGCAAAAATCTTATGCGAACAAGAGAAGGACGGATCTTGAGTTTGAGGTTGGGAACATGGTCTTTGTCAGAGTGTCTCCGTTACGAAATGTGGTTCGCTTTGGATCTGTTGGAAAGTTAGCACCAAGGTTCGTAGGGCCATTTCCCATTAAGGAAAGAATTGGACGGATGGCATATAGAGTGGAGTTGCCCGACAGACTTGATGGTGTACATGATATATTCCATGTGTCACATTTGAGGAAGTTCCTACATGAGACCGCTGAGGTGGTAGAGCCGAGCTGGCTTAAAGAAGTAGAGATAGAGCATGGTGAGACGATTCGACGAGCTCCTACTCGCATCCTTGGGTCAGAGGTTAGGAAGTTGAGGAGTCGAGAGGTTCAACTAGTCAAAGCGCAATGGGGAGAAGATGAGAGCAACGCTACCTTAGAGACGGAAGAGAGGATGCGTTCATTATACCTATTCCTTTTTAGGATATGTCTTTTAATTTCTCCTTTATCGTTTGACTAGTACTTATCTTATCTGTAGTATGTCCTCTCATTGGTACCTTTGACCTTTAGATAGGGTAAACCTATGGTTGAAACATGTGTTTGAGACATGTTATGGTTAATGAATGCAAGTGGATGCAAGTGTTTGCTAGTGGTTGCTCGTGGATGCATATACACACACTCTAGGCACTAGATCGGCTCAGTCACTTCATATTGCATATTGCATAAAATTGTGTGTAGGAAGCTATATTTATGGATGTATAATGATTGTGTTATCATATGGATGATGCATTTTGGTGAATGATTGTGCACTCATGTAGATATTGTATGTGTCGATAGGGTTCTCTCGCATACATAATGGATGCATGACACTATAATGGTTTGCATATGTTCATACATTAGATAGGGAACATATACACACACTTTTTGCATATGCTCATACATCATTAGAAACTATTTAAGGACAATGGATGCCCGTGGTTGATGGTTTGAGTAGATGGTTGTTTGGATGGTAGGATATGCATTCTCCTTAGCTTAGAGATTTCGGGGACGAAATCCTTTAAGGAGGGGAGAATGTAACACCCCGAATTTTAGTTAATACTAAAATTCACTAATTACAGGATAAATAATCTCAGATGTGGGAATTGGGGGTAAAGGGCTGCGTCATTGCCTTCGTCTCGGAAAAATACGCGAAATAGAGTCCGAGTTTTCGAGAATCGGAGTCCGTATGGCCCGGTTATGGCCCAAAGAAGTTTTCCGAAAATTCAAAGTTAAAAACAGATTTAGAATGCAAAATTAGATTTCGAAATTGGAGCCAGCAGGGGGCCAGGCGGGAAGTTTCCCGCCCTACCCATGTCGACAGGGCTGTCGACAGGCCTGTCGACTGGGAAGTCGACTTGCCTGTCGACCTGGGCGCGGCGTCCAGGGAACCTGGGTGCACCAGGTTGGGTTTTAGGCTGGCTTGGAGGGCTGGGTTCTAGAGATTTCCTAAATCTGACGGACCTAAACTAATCTAGGGTTAATCTAAGGGCCTAAAACACTACCTAATCCTATAAATAAGACCCCAACCCTACCCTAATTCATTCATAATTAGATCTTGTAACTAAACTATGGCAAAATGAAACTTGATCATGGCCTCCATAAATCAATGAAGAGAGTTGCAAGCTAATCAACCTCTAATCATCTTCTTCTTCATATTTGGCAACTAGTTCTACTTCATAAGTTTGCTAATCTTGGTTTTGGTGAGTTCCTATAGCTTTAATAATCAATTGTTAAATTGATTATGGTAGGATGTGATAAGACATGGCTATGTTTGTGGATAAATGAGTTCAAGCAAGTTTGTATGATATGTGAATTGCAAGTTTTATGCCATATGCAAGTTTATTGCCATGTTTTATGATGCAAAACGTTATGTTGAACATTTATGCATATGTAACATGTTATGCAAACTATATGTGAGAGTATATGCAAGTTATATGTAACATGATATGCAAGTTATGCATGTGGTTTTATGCATGCTAAGTGTTTGGTTTTATGCATGCTAAGTATTTGATGCTATGCAAGTTATGTATTTGGTGTTATGCATGCTAAGTATTTGGTATTATGCATGCTAAGTATTTGATTTTATGCATGCTAAGTGTTTGGTTTTATGCAAGTTTGTCTCTTTTTGTGATATGCATAATATATGCAAGTTGTCACTAAGTATGACATGTTATGCAAGTTCATAAGCAAGTTATGATGCAAGCTCATATGCAAGTTATGATATATGTTCATATGCAAGTTATGATGCAAGTTCAACATGTTATGTAAGTTATGTGTATGCTTTTATGCAAGCTCAACATGTTATGCAAGTTATGTGTATGACGTTATGTAAGTTATGTGCATGTTGTTATGCAAGTTCATATGCAAGTTATGTGTATGATGTTATGCAAGTTATGTGCATGATGCTATGCAAGTTATGTGTATGTTGATATGCAAGTTATGTTATGATATTATGAAAGTTATGTGTATGATGTTATGCAAGTTGACATGTAACATGTTGTGCAAGTTCACACCTTTAAGACACATGCAAGTTCACCCTTGAAAAACCTATGAACACTTATGCAAGTTGCCTTTAGATATGACATATGTATGTTCATGCAAGTTGGGTTATTTAGCAATGCTAGTTGGGTTAATATTATGATGTAAGTGGACACCTTTTAACCCATGTTAATGCTAATGTATGCTAAGGGAAACCCATGTTAATTGTGAAAGAATCTTCTCTTGGAAATATGTCGTGTTAGCATAAGTACGTGGGGGAAACGATGGGGTTAATAGACATGTTAATGAATGGTGTGAAATGGTTATGATTAAGCATACCATAAAATGAATAAGCATAAGTGGGAATTTACCTATTGAGTTAGGTCTACCCCATGGGAATTTACCTATTGAGTTAGGTCTACCCATGTTATGGAATTGGGAATTTACCTATTTAGTTAGGTCTACCCATATTCTTAAAAATGTGATATTAATTAGGGATAATTAATATGGGGGTGATTAATTAGGTGTAATTAATCGACTAAGACACGAGGTTGGACTCATTTGTAGTGTAAAACTGCCCGGACCCAACCGGCTTAACCAGTTGCTACAAATGTTAGCCCAATGTGAGAGGTCTTAGGCATAAACTAAATACGTGATTAACGTAAAGACACGAGGTTAGACTCGGTTATGACGTAAGGCTGCCCGGACCCAACCGGCTTAACCAACGGTCATAAAAGCTAGTCTAATGTGAGAGGTCTTTATGAGGATCACGGTCTTAATTAATTAAGAAACACTTAACCAAATTAGCATGTAGTGGGACATGAGGGTTAAGTGGGTGCCTTGGGTGGCATGTAGTAACTAGTGGGGGTGCCTCGGGTGGCATGAGGAAACTAGTGGGTTGCCTTGGGTGGCAATAGAAAATACGATTAGAATACTTAACCAAAGTGGAACATGTAATTAAAACATGGGTGAAGGGTTAAGTAAGTGCTTTGGGTGGCATGTGGAAATCTAGTGGGTGCCCTATGTGGCAATTGAAATATGATTGATGACTTAACCAAATCTTAACATGTAAGTGGGCATGACTATATAAGGGGTTAAGTGGGATGCACTAGATAAAAGTGGCAAGCTTAAGTAGTAGCTTGTGGGGGCCCATTTCAACCAATATCCCAAACGTATCTTTGTGGGCTCGACTCTAGTCGAGTGACGGGACACGCATATTGGGCTTGACTATAAGTGGCCAAAACGGGTTAGCGGTGGCAACGCAGGATCAACGGGTTTCATATGTGTGTGTGGACCCGGGCTGGTTGGTAAGTCGTTGTTGCATCGTGTAGATATAAAGCCGTGCACCGTTGATATTATCAGGTAGCCACTTTGGGGAATGATACACCCCCTTTGTGGGACCAGCACGGGTATCTACGGTAGGGAGCCGATCGCTTGGGAGTAGTGGGTACACCTAGTAAAGATAGGGGCAGACGGCATCTGTGTAGAGGTACAAGAAACTACTGGGTAAAGAAAAATTACTAAGTACACTTAGTGGGATCAACCTTTAATTAGGAATTACCTTGGTGGGTAGAACTGGTGTGGTGCAGTGTAAGAATTACCCTTGGGTGGGTAGATCTGGGGTGGTGTAAGCTAGTAATTATCCTTGGGTGGATAAATGCGTCTTTTCGATTATCGTAGTACATCCGGTGTTTAGTTGGCTACTTAGTGTAGTCATTATCCCCAGAGGTACCGTACCTTGTTTATGTCATACCCTAATTACTTTAATGGTTGTATTGTTAGGGTTATAGAACTCACTCAGACTTATGTCTGACCCCGTTGTTTTTATCTTTTTCCCAACCCTCAGGTTATCAGAGTGGGCCCGGTACGAGTGGGCTTAGGTCAGGCTGCTTTATTCTCTTTTAGAGCTTGGACCATAGATGTAGAGAGCTCAGCTTACCCTTTCTTTTATGGCTATCAGTTCATGTATTGGGATTATGTACTTTCATTTATCAGGATGGATATTTTGTACTTGACTCTTATTATGGTTTTGTGATGTAACCAAACATGTTTTATTTTCCGCTGCAATAAAAGGATGTTTTAAGATTTTCAAGTATTACTTATATCTGTCTTGTTGTAGTTTTTCTGTTCTATATTCACTTAAAATACTCCACCGATGTTATGGCATTCCCTTAGCGAGTGACCATAGCGGGTGTGGGGTGTTACACGTAACATCAAGGGTGAAAATGGGATTCATCATCAAAATGAACATACAACATCCATAAACTAAAAAAGGGACATTTCAGGCAATATCAATTCAGAAATCAAATCAACCAAGGCATCCATCACAACCATTTATTCAAATGCTAACTATTCAATCATTTCACTGATTAACAAGGGTCGGGATTCCAACTAGAAATTTAATTGAATTTAAATAACTAATTATCAACTTCATTTGCATGTTAACACACTTGCGCAACCATTCACAATCAATCACAACCATGCAACAAAAAATATTTCATAATTTAATTCAATAAATATGGGAATAATTAAGTTAATCGTGAGCGAGAAAATCACTCACCTTTGGGTCTTTAGTGGATCAAACGTCCAATTAAAGCCCAAAACTTTTCTATCTCTAAACGCAGCCAAACCAGTCTCAAAACGTCTGCAATTCCGCCATGATCCCAACGTACCCAACCGCGTCCAAATCCGAGTTTATATGAAGAAGTTATTAGCTTTTAATCATTTGAATTTTAAATTATAAAATAAATAAAAATTAAATTCTGACCACTCTAGATGCGCCACATCAGCAGGAAATTTATCCTCCCACTTCTCAACCCGGTCGCTACAGTAACCGGACGTGAAAAAGAACCCACCCTGTCCATCTTTGACCGTCGTTTCCGCTTTGCTCCGTCCCCCAGGGAAGCTCCCACTAGCGTCATTGCGAAGTTCCTTCCGAGTCGCGTCTGCTTGTGCCGGAGCTGCCGTCTCCGGTTGATCCCACTGCCACCGGCGTGCTGATGAACGTAACGGGTTTAAAACCCTAAAGCACCAAATTCTAATGGTCTACCGCATGATAGACCCTCCAACCACTTGCAATCAGCTCCAGACATCAGTCTCTTCGATACCCAGAAGCCCAAATCCTCGATTAGACACCGAATTGAAAACCCCTATTTTTGAAATTAGGGTTCCGCAAATTCCGACCTTTGACCGCAAATTCTGGTGAATCTGTTGCTGCATGTCGAAACCGAGAGTACCTGAAGCTTCGTATCGTCGAGGCCTTCGATTTGATATATAATCTGCTAGGTTTTGGAGAGATTTTATTTTTGAAGTTTGCATTTTTATTTGAAATAGGTTTTGAGAAATTTTCTTCTGCCATTAGAGAGAAAGGGGCAGATGGAAATATACATATAAGGATAATGGTGTAACGTCCCGGAAAATCCGAACCAATTTAAAAATTTTATTTTAAATAATATGGTGGAAAAATGTGGCAGAAATTAAAATTTTCATTTTTAAATAAAATTAAAGCTAGTGAAAATAGTCAATTTTCAAACGATCTCTGTTTTCGACGAAACCACTTTTGTTGGAACCGGAATGTCATATTATTGCTAGGTTTCAATTTTTAGAATTTTTCGAGTTAATATGTGAGTGTGGCGAAGGAAAATGTGTTTTGTCGATTTCAGTCAAATTTAATCGACTGAAAATAGCCATTTTTCAAACAGTCTCAGAATTCGACGAAATTAGTTTTGTTAGGACCGTATCGTCATAACAAAGACAAATATATTTATTAGAGATTTTTCTGAGTCCGTATGTGGCCTCTATGAATTTATTTATGCAGACAAATTAAATTAATAAGGGATTTAATTATTAAATTAAATAATACATGCCACAGACAGCCGTTTGGGCTGACGGGACCTGTCCCATTGGATCCGAAATATGGGCTATTGGCTAGGGGCACCTTCTGCTGGACTGAAATTGAACCGGTTTGAAAGATATGGATTTAATTGTAAAAATACATTAAAAATATTATAAATATAGGATTTTAAAACCCTAAAACCACTGTTCATTATCTCTGTCGCCGCCCCCTTCGTTCAATGGCCTAAACTTGTCAATTCTTCCTCCACAAATTCCCATCGATCTACTCAGTAAATCCCACCACTCCAGTTCAATATTTTGAAGAGATTTTTACCACCTTCACATCCATACGGCTATCACCCACCATCGTCGCCTGTAGCGACCGCCCCCGCGCCCTGAACTCGAGCCGTGTCGACCGCCGCCCAAGGCGCCAGAGGCCGTCGAGCTTCCCCCCTTCGCCGGCAATGGTGCGCCTCCCGTAGCCCGACGCCGTGGCACCATCGGATCCTTGAGCCGATCCAACCTCCTGAAAATTTGAACCCAAATTTTGAACAAATAGGGAAGCTAACGGCCGATACTTGATTTGGGGAAGAAAGGTCTATTTTCCTAACTAATCAATTAATTAATTAATTTAAATTGTTTTAAAGCTTGATTTAACCATAATTGATCCGTTTCAACTCAGAATTTGACGATTTCGGAAGCATTGGAATCGTAACACCAAATAGAACGTGTTGAGACTGAAACGGGACCATTCTAAACAGTTTGAATTTTGGCAAAATCTGCAACGACTGTGAGATTTCTAAATTTGAATAATTAAATAATTTAATTATATTTGTTATGTGAATCATTGTATGTTATTTCTGATATGTTATGTGGTGATTGTTGTATGGTTGTTAATATTCGTTGTGATATTATGATATAGCATGTCAGTTTAGATCTATAAATTCTGATGTAATCTCTATAAAGTTCTCATCTTTATTGTTTTTATTTTATTTTGTTTTTTATTTTTATTCCTTTATAGAAATGAAAAATTGAATCTTGTTTGTTTTACGAACAAAAATGAAATTTTGAATCTTTATTTTGTTTTTACAAAATAAAATGAAAAATTGAATCTTTATTCTGATTTACCAAAGAAGGTTCAAATCTTTATTTTTGATTTACAAAATAAAACAAAACTTGAATCTTTATTTTTGATTTACAAAATAAAACAAAAGTTAAAGCTTTATTTTTGATTTATAAAATAAAACAAAAGTTGAATCTTTATTTTTGTTTTACAAAATAAAACAAAAGTTGAATCTTTGTTTTTGATTTACAAAATAAAACAAAAGTTAAAGCTTTATTTTTTATTTGCAAAATTAAACAAAAGTTGAATCTTTATTTTTGATTTGCAAAATAATAACAAAAGTGGAATCTTTATTTTGATATACATAATAAGAACAAAAGATTGAATCTTTATTTTGTTTATGATTTATAAAATAAAGAAAGTTTAAATCTTTTAAATTTTAATTAAAAGATAAATTAAGATTAGATATTTTATTTTGATTTACAATATAAAATAAAGATTAGATATTTTATTTGATTTACAAATAAAGATTAGATATTTTATTTGATTTACAAATAAAACAAAGATGGGACCTTTTATTGTGATTCATCAAATTTATACACCAAATCATATATTGTGTTGAATGTGTGGACATTAAAATGACGATGTTGGGTAAATACAAAGGGTTAGACCAAAAAAAAAATTCCATATTATTATATTTGTGGATATTGAAATTACGACGTTGGGTAAATAGAAATGGTTAGACAAAAACCATTATTTTTGGTTATCACATTTTGACACCAAATTGAGTTGAGTTCGATAGGAAAATACCCCCTATAGGAAAAATGTGCATTAAGAAGACAATTAGGAAAATTTACATTTTTCTAATGTAATGAAAACAATTAGAAAAATTTACATTTTTCTAATGTATTGAAGATAATTAGAAAAATTTACATCTTTCTAATGTAATAAAGATAATTAGAAAATTTACATCTTTCTAATGTAATAAAGATAATTAGAGGATTTACATTTTTCTATGTAAAAGTATAAGATTTACATTTTTCTATGTGAAGATGAAAGATTTACCATTTTTCTTTGTAACAATGGAAGGTTTACATTTTTCAATGTAAAGGTAAAAGAATTTACATTTATCATTGTAAAAGAAAAAGAGATAAAATATTTACATTTTATAAAAACATAAGAAGTACATCTTTACGTTATTAAAATGAATTAGATAAAAAGTTCATTTTTGTGTATTTAAAATGAATTAGATAAAAAGTTCATTTTTGTGTATTTAAAACGAATAGGAAAAAAGTACATTTTTTTGTGTATTTAAAATGAATTAGACAAAAAAAAAGTATATTTTTATGTATTAAAAAGGAATAGGATGAGAAGTACATTTTTACGTTATAAATGAATTGGAGAAATTGTTCTATGTAATTAAAGAAAAAATACATTGTTGAAATCGTCATTTTTGTCGCATTAGAATTGGCGAACAAAAATATCATTTTATTGAATATAAAAAAATACATTGTTGAAATCGTCATTTTTGTCGCATTAGAATTGGCGAACAAAAATATCATTTTATTGAATATAAAAATGTACATTGTTGAAATCGTCATTTTTGTCGCATTAGAATTGACGAACAAAAATATCATTTTATTGAATATAAAAATGTACATTGTTGAAATCGTCATTTTTGTCGTATTAGAATTGGCGAACAAAAATATCATTTTATTGAATATAAAAATATACATTGTTGAAATCGTCATTTTTGTCGCATTATAATTGGCGAACAAAAATATCATTTTGTTGAATATAAAAATGTACATTGTTGAAAACGTCATTTTTGTCGCATTAGAATTGGCGAACAAAAATGTTATTTTATGGAATATAAAAAAAAAACATTGTTGAAATCGTCATTTTTGTCGCATTAGAATTGGCAAACAAAAATATCATTTTATTGAATATAAAAATGTACATTGTTGAAAACGTCATTTTTGTCGCATTAGAATTGGCGAACAAAAATATCATTTTTATGAATATAAAAATGTACATTGTTGAAAACGCCATTTTTTGTCGCGTTAGAATTGGCGAACAAAAACATTGTTTTTATAGGATAAAAAGAATGGATTTTAATAATGGAAATCGCCAAGTGGTTTATATATATAAATATAAATATAAAATTTAATGAAACGAGAGCGGCAGTTCGCGTATCGACAATCGTAACTTCAAACGATTATTCTGAAAGATCCGTTCGTTGGATTTTCTCAAAACTGGAACCGTTAGGACCGCTTTGGGAAGAGCTTTCCAACGATATAAATTTCATCAAAATCTGACGGTTAGATTTTAAGATATGTGTAAATCAGAATTTGGTAAAAAAAGCGCTAGGGCCGCCCATTGACCCGAAGCGTCGTTTATTTATTTTGAGCTATTTTTAATAAATAAAAATAGCGATAAATAGTTATAAATATATGTGAAATGTTTTAAACTATAATTATGCGATAATTATTTGAAAGGACCAAGTTTAACTCATTTCAAATAATTTCACGGCGATTAAATCAAAGATGTAAGAAGACGATGGTTGAAGACCGGCGATCTTCACATCGAATGGACGACGACTACTGATGCCTTGAACTGACTTGCTCCCAGAACGGGGTTGAAGCAGTAATTGTTCGGACGTGTGTGTTGGTCGTGCGGATAAGCGAGTGCCTCTTTGGTGTCTCCTGGTTGGTTCAGACCCAGAACGGACTTGTAAATGGATGCGTGTCTGACGTTGGAGTTCATCCCATGTAATTAAATCGATTTGTATTAATATATGTCTGTTTGGTGGTGGAGAATCTATTCTCTGCTTAACACCTGGATATATAGTAATAGTTATCGATCGCAGGGCGTGAATGGTCAATGTGGCACGCCAAGATGCAATGATCAAGGCCTTGTTGAAAAGCAGGCCTTGTGGTCGATGATCAAAGCATAGCCTGTTTAGGCATAGCTTTGTGTATAGCGTGACTTCGCGAGCCTCACACCCCGGTATGAGTCAAAAACGGGATATGGACCGTAGGGAGTGCATACGTTTCTTTCTAGTTAGAAGTGGTGTTTGGGCTTTGACACGGCCCGGCATTTTACTATGTGGATTATGGATTGAGGTACCTCGTTTTTATAGGCCGGAAGTGGTCATATTATAGGTCCAAAAGGGCCGGGAAACATATGTTCAGGAATTGCCAATCCACTACCGTTAGGTGGGGACCGGCCCTACCGTTCCAGGGGTTGCCCATAGGTGTGATCCTGAGGCATTTGCTAGAGTGTCTCGAATCGGAAGAGGACGATCCCTAGCCTCGATTTCATAACAGAAAACCAATTTCCAATACGACATCATGATCTTGATTGTAAACTTATATACGACGACATAGTATATGGTACCTATGCCGTCTAGGATTGATATATTTATATTGAAGTATTTTAATACTGCTTAGACACTAATAATAATATTATTATTTTTCACATATTAAGCATGTTTGATCATCATAAGGGAAAACTCTATCCTCCTGTGTGCATTGCATTGTGTGATAGGACTTGAGTCTTATGATGATTTCATTTTTTTTCAAAAGTCATTTCGCTATTTTATATAAACTTTATAAAATTATGCACTGGAAATCCAATGGAGTAAACCCGTTCCGCGTTAGCGGCGTTGTCCTGTGATTTGCCACGTTGTTAGATAAATTAGTTAAGAATTCTCACACCAGTCCCATGACTGACTTGTAGTTTGTTTCACTTTTGCAAACTCGGGCGCCCTCTTTCCACACGGGCAGCCAATTGACAGGTTCAGGTGATACATTCTGATTGGAGCTTGCTCGGAAGGAAGAAGAAGACCTTTCCTCTAGTCTTTACTTCTGCTTTAAGACATTTTATCTTCTGTAGCTTTGATGTATGTAATGGAGTTTGGGACTTGTTTCTTTTCCATTGAAACTTATTTCCCTTTTGTTGAGACTCTTTATTTGGCTAAGTTGTATCCTGTACTGCGTACTCTAATGTATTGGATATTATGATGCTGATGACATTTATTTCCGCTGCAATGGTTTATGTGTTATGATAATTATCTGAGATCTGTTTTTTGTTGTAAATATGTTGTATTCCAAATGATTTACTTTCGAACCACGGAAGTTTGGGGTTATCATGGTTGGTATCAGAGCCTAAGGTTAACCTTAGTCTTGGAATATAACATATTTAGAACAATTCGTCTAGATATAATCCACATTATTCTAAGGCGAGTAGCTCATTAGAGCTAGGACCAGTAATGTCCTAGAATGAGCACAGCAGAATAGCACATATTTATCAGTCATTACATCATCATCTTTTCACCTTGTCCTTATCTTTTCTTGAAAATTCTCATTTTTGTTGGTCTGACTCTTTCCTTGATGGCACAAACTAATTTAAATGGATACTAGAGCAAGAACAGCCCGGGGCGGAGCCCGAGGTAGAGCTCGAGGCGGGGCCAGAGGATGAGCCCAAGTAGGAGCTGGAGGGCAACTAGGGACGAGACCCCAATCACTCAGGAACAACATATTTCAGAGGTCGTAGCCGAACCACCTCCACCTCCACAGCCCTTCGATTTGGAGAGAATGTCAAAGAAATTCAAAAACCTAGGAGGTGTACCTTTCACGAGGCGAGAGTCTGCGATTCAGGCAGAAGCATGGCTTAAAGATTGTGAAAAGATCCTAGAGGGCTTAGAACTGGAAGATCAGCGAAAGCGTTACCTGGCAGTATGGCAACTAAAAGAGGAAGCAGGGCATTGGTAGGATACGATCAAGATCTGCAATGATGTGGCCAATATGTCTTGGGCCAGATTTAAGGAACTTTTCAATGAGAAGTATATACCCCTACAAGCTAGAGAGCGCCTGCGCGAGCAGTTCGTTAACCTACAACAAGGGAATATGACCATTTTCGAGTATGTAAGGAAGTTTGATGAGCTTTCACATTATGCTCCTAGTTTGATTCAAGATCCGGTAGAGAAGAATAAAAAGTTTATCAAGGGCCTGTCAAAGAAATATTTGAACCGAGTCACTGCTCATATCAAGCTTCCTTTCAATGAAGTAGTAGAGATGGCGTGCCGCTACGAGGAAAATGACGAGTCTGGACCACAGGATAGAGGGAAAAGTCAAGGCAACAACCAAAAGGAACAGGCTAACAAGAAACCAGAGGCGAGCAATTCTTCTAACGCTAAACCCCAAGGGAAGAAGAGGGTTAGGAAAAAGGTGACCTGCTATAACTGCGGCAAGATTGGGCATTTTGATTATGAGTGTAGAGCACCTAAAAAGGTCAAGAGAAATGATTCAGGCCCTAGTCAGAACCGTGGTCAGAGTTCCCAGAATCGTGGCCAGAATTCTCAGAATCGTGGTCAGAACCCCAAGAACACCCAGGATTGTTATAACTGCCATAAGCCGGGGCACTTTGCCAGAAACTGTCCCCTGTTGAAGAAAACTAAAGTGGCACATGTTTATGAGGGAGCAGATGCACCAGCTTCTGCCCAGGGGCCAGGTAAACCCGATGTCTTAGGAGGTACGCTTAATATTAAGAACATCCCTATTATTGTCTTATTTGATACGGCTGCTGCACGAAGCTTTATTTCTAATGATGCAATTAAAAAGTTGAAACTGAAACCAAGGAAACTCAAAATTTTGATTAGATCTAATAGCCCGATAGGCGGTTCTCTTATTCTTAATCAGTATTGTAGAGTACCTGTTTCTTATTCTCGCTGCCAGTTTCCCTTTGACTTGATCGTTATGAGTTTCTCCGGTTATGACGTTATTCTTGGGATAGATTGACTGACAAAATATGAGGCCGAAGTCAAATATGCCGAAAGAATTGTCAAAGTTAAAACTAATCTCGGGAATGTATTTATCCCATGCCATGGCTCAGCCACCGACAGAAAAACATTCTGGTCTTCTCTAGAAGTTACCCCTACTTCTATTGAGGATATCCCTGTCATCAAAGATTTCGCTGATGTATTCAAAGAAGTTGAGGCTTACGTCCGCATAGAGAAATCAGCTTCAGAATTGATTTAGCTCTGAATGCAAGGCATGTCGTACATCTCATTCGGAGAATGTCGCCAAAAGAAAGAGAGGAGCTGAAAAATCAAACCAAGCAGCTTTTGTGGAAGGGTCTGATCAGGCCCAGCTTCTCAGAATGGGAAGCAGCAGTGGTGTTCGTCCCAAAATCAGACGATACTCTCAAGCTATGAGTAGACTACCGTGATCTCAACAAACAAACTCTAAAGAACAAATACCCACTGCCTCGTATTGATGACTTACTTGACCACTTGCATGGAGCACGAGTATTCTCTAGGATGGACCTAGCTACAGGCTTCCATCAACTTCGCATTGCAGAAGAGTGTGTGCCTTTAACTGCTTTCAGAGGCCCGGATATATTTTACGAATGGCTAGTAATGCCCTTCGGTCTATGTAATGCTCCAGCATATTTTGTTGATCTGATGAATAGAGTGTTCAGAGATATTTTTGTGGAGTCGAAGCGTCGATGGTTATTTTGATTTATGACAAGAAGAAGCTTCTACATCGACAAAAAGAAGACAAGATGACTTCATAGGTTAGAAGTTGATTATTTAGAGTTATAAAATGTTAAAATCTATCCTCAAATAATCATACTTCTAATTGTTTGAAAATACTACTCATGAAGACATTTTTTATGCATATGACCGAAAACATGTCGACCTACAATTTTTTATAGGTCAACAGATTTTTAAATTGTAACGGTCAAAAATAGGTCGACCTATAAAATTTTATAAGTCAACAGGTTTTTGAATTCCAACGGCTAAAAACATGTCGACCTATAAAATTCTATAGGTCAATAGGTTTTTGAATTTTGACCGTTATATTGAAAAGTCATCTTCTTTCTTCAAGAGTTGCATCCATTTTTCTTCATGAATAATCACTCCTTTTAGATGCATCTTTTCACCAACATTTGCAACCTCTCGATCTCTATAAATACATGATTTTACAATCATCCAAATCACCGAAATTTCTCTCTATTTTCTGATCTATCTTGCAATATTCTTCTCGTTCAAAAAGCACTCAAAAAGCATTCATTTTATCGGTTGAATCTCCAAGCATATTTCATACACTTGTGATTCAATTCGATATTATACTTCCTAATCTTTCTAAACATCAAATTTCATTTGAGGATAAGATTATAGGAAGGGTGTACTCAATCGTTGGCTAATCAGTGTTGAAAGAAGAACACAGTCAGAAGTCAAACTCTTGTAATTGTCCTGTGTGGGTAAGCTTGTAGCCCGTGAAATCAAGTGGGTAAGCTTGTTGCCCGTAAATCAAGTAGTGTTGTGAACCTGTTCCTCCGGGTGAAGAGAGGGCGTTGTTTAGTGAAAAGCCGAAGAGGAGCTTCGGGACTGGACGTAGGACTGGAGGTCCGAACCAGTATAAAAATCCTGGTGTCGTTACTCTACTTTACTTTACTTTACTGCATTTATAGTTATTTGTGATATATATATTGTTTGCGAATATTTATTCGCATAACTATTGAATAGCTTAAGTTATCACATACATTCCGCATAGCCATATTATAGATCCTGCATAAGTCGCGTACACATTCGACTTTTCAATTGGTATCAGAGCACGGTCATCATATAACCGTAACACAGTTATTTGATATATTCTAGTAATATGGCAAATAACGCAAGCACTAGCACTAACACTTACACTGAAGGTCAATCTACACAAAGACCTCCTTTCTTTAATGGCCTAAACTATAGTTATTGGGCAACACGTATGGCTTTCTATATGCAATCAACAAGTTATGATGCTTGGAATGCTACTCAGAAAGAAATAGTTAATCCAACTACTGAGTATGCAGAATGGACTCCTGCTGAGAAAACAGCAGCAGCAGTAAATGCAAAAGCAATAAATATGTTGTTTTGTGCATCAGACCAAAATGAGTATAACCGTGTTAGTATCTGTACCACTGCTTATCAAATTTGGCAAACGCTAAAAACAACTCATGAAGGTACTAACAAGGTTAAACAAGCAAAAATAGCTTTGTTGAAAAGTCAATTCCAAAATTTCAAAATGAAGCCAAATGAAACAATCAATGAGATGTATTCAAGGTTTCAAACTATTCATCATGCTCTTATTGGTTTAGGACAAAAATATTCTGACTTTGATGTAGTTTCAACAATCCTACACTCACTGACTAATGAATGGGAAGGAAAAGTATTAGCTATAGAAGAAGCTAATGATCTTTCTACCATGAAGCCAGATGAGTTGATAGGAAATCTAATGTCCTATGAAACAAATTTACAGGCTAGAAGAGAACAAAAAGAAGAAAAGAAAAATGTTGCTTTTCATGCCGAAAAAGATGAAGACATTTCAGATTCTGAAGATGAAGACTTAGCACTTATTGCAAAAGGCTTTAAGAAGTTTTTGAAGCAAAGAAAAGCTAGTCGATACGACAAAAGGAAGTTTGGATCAAATAAACCATCATCTTCAAATATGGAATGTTTCAATTGTCACAAAAAGGGACATGCGCAAAAAGATTGTCCGGATAAAAAGAAGAATTCCAAAAAATTCAAGAAGGACAAATCAAAGAAGAGAGCTTTCTCAGTAACCTGGGATGATTCAGACTCATCTTCATCTGATAGCGAAAGTGACTCAGACACTGGACAAGGAAATAAATGTTTCATGGCAGCAGACGATGAGGTACAAATTCCTACTCTTGAGGATATGCTTGATATTTATGATAAATTAATGGTTAAATTTAAAGATACAAAACACCAATTAAAAGAAGTCAAGACAATGTTGAATAGATCAGAATTAGAACGAGATATGTTAAAAGATGAGAAGAAAATATTAGAAGAGGAACTTGAAAAGGCTCAAGAATCATCTTCTAATTCTAATTCTCAACTATCTCTTTTGACTCAAGAAATTGAAGTTCAAAAAGAGAAGAATGATATTCTCACTACTGAAAATCATGAGCTTAAAGCAAAAGTCAAAATTCTAGACCTAGAAAAAACTAGCTTACAAACTAAGTTAGATAACATCACTCAAAATGTTTCTAACTTTAACAAAGGTCGAGAAAATTTGACAAAAATAATTGAGAATTCACAATCTACTTCAAATAAGAAAGGTTTGGGATATAAAAACCAAGAAATTAAGAAGCATCTTGGAAAGAAGAAAACAATGCAAAAGAACAAAGCTAAGAAAAATCTTAGTTTATCTTCCAAACCAAAACCGGTTGTGAAATCTCAAAAGAAAAATGTCAATAGCGACTTTGGAAATAGTACTAGATATGCTTTCATGTACAATAAGAATATCACTGCTAGTACTAATACATATCCTAGATCCAGTAATTATAGAAATTCGAATACTTCTATGACTAGAGATTTGTATAATAGATCTAGAAATACGAAAAGGAACATCAATAGAGATTACTTAAGTATTTGGGTTCCTGTCAGTTGGAAAAATAGAGAAAAATATATGGATGATTATTTTGATTCAGTAGTTAATAATGAAAATTTTATCTTTAAAGGTTCCATTAAACCCTCTTGGGTATGGTTACCTTTGATCTAACCTCTGGACCCTAATGAAGTAAGTGGGTACCAAAAGTATACATGTCATATAATTTTTGCAGGTACACCACAACAAAGAGAAGGCTATTCGGTATCTCTAAATATCTTTGAATACAAGATTCAGTTTATCAAATTGCACATGATCTCCCTAAGGTACTTTAAATTATGTCTTATATTCGATTACTGTTCTATCATGACTTTTATTCTTTTTAATCAATAACAAAGAGGGAGAAATATGCATATATAATAATAAGTGTTTTTGGAGTTTGAAAATTTAAAAGACAAACCAGAAAAACAAAAATTTTCAGCACCTGTCGACCGCCTAGTAATATGCTGTCGACCGATCAGGTTCTTTTTGTTTTTAATTTTCAACCAGAAAGTTTGCCTGTCGACCGCCCCAAATACCTACTGTCGACCGGTCACCATAAAAATAGTTGTTTATATTTTTCAGAACTTTTACCTGTCGACCGCTCGTAATACTTCTGTCGACCGGTCACCATAAAAATGGTGGAATATATTCTTCCAGAACATAAACCTATCGACCGCCCTTTCTCCTTCTGTCGACCGACTTCTATTTCACTCGTCAAAACCAGATTTTTTTTTTTTTTTTGTCGACCGCCCTAGTTCTCCCTGTCGACCGATCAATGATTATAATGTTTTTTCATTTCAAACAGAAAATTAATCTGCCGACCGACCTTTCCTCACTGTCGACCGATTACATATACTTTTTTTAAAAAAATTTATGCTTAATATGGTAAAAGTATATGTGTCAAAAGGTAAGATTATTTATATTATAACAAATGTTCAGTGGGAGCTTTATATTCAGAGGGAGAAAACCTTATGGTGATATTGTTGTTACTATCATTTTTACAATACTATGTACCCTTTTTGTCGATGACAAAGGGGGAGAAAATGTTACTAACGACTGTTATGCAGATTATATATATAATTCAGGGGGAGCATATATACAGGGGGAGCAATATACAAGGAACAATACCTTTATTATGCCAGGTTGTCATCAATCAAAAAGGGGGAGAATGTTGAGTCGAAGCGTCGATGGTTATTTTGATTTATGACAAGAAGAAGCTTCTACATCGACAAAAAGAAGACAAGATGACTTCATAGGTTAGAAGTTGATTATTTAGAGTTATAAAATGTTAAAATCTATCCTCAAATAATCATACTTCTAATTGTTTGAAAATACTACTCATGAAGACATTTTTTATGCATATTACCGAAAACATGTCGACCTACAATTTTTTATAGGTCAACAGGTTTTTAAATTGTAACGGTCAAAAATAGGTCGACCTATAAAATTTTATAGGTCAACAGGTTTTTGAATTCCAACGGCTAAAAACATGTCGACCTATAAAATTCTATAGGTCAACAGGTTTTTGAATTTTGACCGTTATATTGAAAAGTCATCTTCTTTCTTCAAGAGTTGCATCCATTTTTCTTCATGAATAATCACTCCTTTTAGATGCATCTTTTCACCAACATTTGCAACTTCTCGATCTCTATAAATACATGATTTTACAATCATCCAAATCACCGAAAATTCTCTCTATTTTCTGATCTATCTTGCAATATTCTTCTCGTTCAAAAAGCACTCAAAAAGCATTCATTTTATCGGTTGAATCTCCAAGCATATTTCATACACTTGTGATTCAATTCGATATTATACTTCCTAATCTTTCTAAACATCAAATTTCATTTGAGGATAAGATTATAGGAAGGGTGTACTCAATCGTTGGCTAATCAGTGTTGAAAGAAGAACACAGTCAGAAGTCAAACTCTTGTAATTGTCCTGTGTGGGTAAGCTTGTAGCCCGTGAAATCAAGTGGGTAAGCTTGTTGCCCGTGAAATCAAGTGGGTAAGCTTGTAGCCCGTGAAATCAAGTGGGTAAGCTTGTAGCCCGTGAAATCAAGTGGGTAAACTTGTAGCCCGTAAATCAAGTAGTGTTGTGAACCTGTTCCTCCGGGTGAAGAGAGGGCGTTGTTTAGTGAAAAGCCGAAGAGGAGCTTCGAGACTGGACGTAGGACTGGAGGTCCGAACCAGTATAAAAATCCTGGTGTCGTTACTCTACTTTACTTTACTTTACTGCATTTATAGTTATTTGTGATATATATATTGTTTGCGAATATTTATTCGCATAACTATTGAATAGCTTAAGTTATCACATACATTCCGCATAGCCATATTATAGATCCTGCATAAGTCGCGTACACATTCGACTTTTCAATTTTAAATAAATTTGTGCTCGTGTTCATCGATGACATCCTCATCTTTTCTAAGTCCACTGCTGAGCACGAACAGCATCTGAGAGAAGTCTTAGAGATTTTGCGAAGAAATGTGCTGAAAGCCAAATTTTCTAAATGCATATTCTGGCAAGAAGAGGTGAAATTCCTCGGCCATGTTGTATCAAAGGAAGGCATCTCAGTAGATCCAGGAAAGATCTCATCCATCCAAGAATGGAAGCAGCCTAGAACTCCCACAGAGGTCAGAAGTTTCTTAGGACTGGCTGACTATTATCGGAAATTTGTCAAAGATTTTTCGAAGGTAGCTTGCCCATTGACAAACCTAACTAAGAAACATACAAAATTCAAGTGGACACCGGAATGCAAGACAGCTTTCCAAGAGCTAAAGAAGAGGTTGACCAATGCTCCTGTGTTGACCATCATAGATGGCAATCAGGATTTGAAGGTCTGGACCGACGCTTCTAAGCAAGGTTGTTTCTTTTATAAATTAACATGTCAGAGATAACATTTTTCCTTTAATGTCAAATCTCATTTTAACATGTTATCCCTTATTTATTTAAGGTATTGGTGCGGTGCTGATGCAAAGAGGCAGAGTAGTCGCATACGCTAGTCGCCAGCTGAAACCACATGAGAAGAATTACGTCACGCATGACCTTGAGCTAATGGCCATTGTGTTTGCTCTTAAAATATGGAAGCATTATCTCTTGGTTGAGAAGTTTGAAATTTACACGGATCACAAATCCTTGAAACATCTTTTTACCCAAAATGATTTGAATATGAGGCAGCAACGCTGGGTCGAATTTCTTGCATCATATGATCTGGATATCCTATATACTCCGGGAAAAGCCAACGTTGTAGTCGATGCGCTCATTAGAAAGAATGCAGAATGCAACAATCTCATTATCGCCAATCTCATTATCATACCTACTCTGATTGATAAAGTCTCTGCTCTTCAGAAGAATGTTAAATTTATTCAGAGGATTATCAAAAGAATTCAGGATGGCGAAACCACAAGTTTCCGAATTGAAGACAAAGGGGTTCTGAGGCTATTAGGCCGAATCTGTGTCCCATATGACTCTAAGCTCAGAAGGGAGGTTTTGGATGAATGTCATAAATCTAAGCTTAGTGTTCACCGTGGAGTGAGCAAGATTTATCACGACCTCATGAGCACATTTTGGTGAAGGTCGATGAAGAGAGATATTTCTATTTATGTTGCTAGATGTCCCACTTGTCAGCAAGTTAAAAGTGATCAGCAGAAGCTGGCCGGTTTGTTGCAACCACTGGGAGTTCCAGGTTGGAAGTGGGAGGAAATTTCTATGGACTTTATAGATGGCTTGCCCCGACCCAGAAAAGGGAATGATAGCATATGGGTGATTGTGGATCGCTTAACAAAGTCTGCCCATTTCATACCTGTTCGGTCCAATAGAACAGCTCGTAGTTTGGCACAGCTTTATCTTAAGGAGATAGTCAGACTACATGGGGTTCCCAAAAGCATTGTCAGTGATCGGGATCCATTATTTACCAGCAAATTCTGGGAAGCTTTTCAAGAAGAGCTTGGGACCAAGTTGAATATGAGCTCTGCCTATCACCCTCAGACAGATGGCCAGACTGAGAGGGTGAATCGTGTTTTGGAAGACTTGTTGCGTGCTTGCATTCTTGATTATGGCGGTTCATGGGAGGACCACTTGCACTTGGTGGAGTTCCCCTATAATAATAGCTACCAAGTAAGCTTGAAGATGTCACCGTTTGAATTACTTCATGGCAGGCCATGCAGATCTTCGGCATGTTGGGTGGAGTCAGGCAATCGACTAGTCTTGGGCCCCGACATGGTTCGTGAAGCATCGGATAAGGTTGACTTGATTAAGAAGCGCTTGTTGACTGCTCAGAGCCGACAGAAGAGCTATGCAGACCAGCGAAGAAGAAATCTAGAATTCTCTGTGGGTGATCGAGTATACTTGAAGGTTTCTCCATTGAGAGGCGTGATTCATTTTGGGTAGATGGGAAAGTTGGCACCGAGATTCATTGGTCCATTTCCTATTCTCGAAGGGATTGGTACTCTCGCTTATAGAGTGCAGTTACCTGACTGGTTGCCAGGGGTGCATGATGTACTTCATGTGTCTCAACTCCGCAAGCATGTGCATGATCCAGATCTGATTGAGGATGAACTAAATCAACAGGTCCTAGATATTGCTCCAAATCTGACAGTGAGAAAGGACCCGATTAAGATCATTGGCAAAGAAACCAAAATTTTGAGGAACAAGAGGATCAACCTAGTCAAGGTTCAATGGAGTGGGGATCCTAGAGACTGTACTTGAGAGACAGAGGATAGCATCAAAAAGGCTTACCCCAAGTGCGCAGTGGATATCTCCGAGTAACTCTTGTATTAAGGTACGTTTACTCCAATTTACATTTTCCGTCTTGTTTCCTACTTTACTTTGTTTCCTTTTCGGGGACGAAAAATTCTTAAGTGGGGGAGATTGTAACAACCTGGAAAATCCGAACCAATTTAAAAATTTTATTTTAAATAATTTGGTGGAAAAATGTGGCAGAAATTAAAATTTTCATTTTTAAATAATATTAAAGCCAGTGAAAATAGTCAATTTTCAAACGATCTCTGTTTTCGACGAAACCACTTTTTTTGGAACCGGAATGTCATATTATTGCTAGGTTTCAATTTTTAGAATTTTCCGAGTTAATATGTGAGCGTGGCGAAGGAAAATGTGTTTTGTCGATTTCAGTCAAATTTAATCGACTGAAAAATAGCCATTTTTCAAACAATCTTAGAATTCGACGAAATTAGTTTTGTTAGGACCGTATCGTCATAACAAAGACAAATATATTTTTTTCTGGATTTTTCTGAGTCCGTATGTGGCCTCTATGAACTTATTTATGCAAACAAATTAAATTAATAAAGGATTTAATTATTAAATTAAACAATACAGGCCACAGACTGCCGTTTGGGCTGACGGGACCTATCCCATTGGATCCGGAATATGGGCTATTGGCTAGGGGCACCTTCTGCTGGACTAAAATTGAACCGGTTTGAAAGATATGGATTTAATTGTAAAAATACATTAAAAATGTTATAAATATAGGATTTTAAAACCCTAAAACCACTGTTCATTTTCTCTGCCGCCGCCCCCTTCGTTCAATGGCCTAAACCCATCGATTCTTCCTCCACAAATTCCCATCGATCTACTAAGTAAATCCCACCAGTCCAGTTCAATATTTTGAAGATATTTTTACCACCTTCACATCCATACGACCATCACCCACCATCGTCGCCTGTAGCGACCGCCCTCGCGCCCTGAGCCCGATCCGCGTCGACCACCGCCCAAGGCGCCAGAGGCTGCCCCCCTTCGCTGGCGGTGGTGCGCCTCCCATAGACCGACGTTGTGGCACCATCGGATCCTCGAGCCGATCATCCAACCTCCTGAAAATTTGAACCCAAGTTTTGAACAAATAGGGAAGCTAACGGCCGATACTTGATTTGGGGAAGAAAGGTCTATTTTCCTAACTAATTAATTAATTAATTTAAATTGTTTTAAAACTTGATTTAACCATAATCGATTCGTTTCAACTTGGAATTTGACGATTTCGGAAGCATTGGAATCGTAACAGCGAATAGAACGTGTTGAGACTGAAACGGGACCATTCCGAACAGTTTGAATTTTGGTCAAAATCTGCAATGACTGTAAGATTTCTAAATTTGAATAATTAAATAATTTAATTACATTTGTTATGTGAATCATTGTATGTTATTTCTGATCTGTGATGTGGTGATTGTTGTATGGTTGTTAATATTCGTTGTGATATTATGATATAGCATGTCAGTTTAGATCTATAAATTCTGATGTAATCTCTATAAAGTTCTCATCTTTATTGTTTTTATTTTATTTTTATTTTTGTTTTTATTTTTATTCCTTTATAGAAATGAAAATTTGAATCTTGTTTGTTTTACGAACAAAAATGAAATTTTGAATCTTTATTTTGTTTTTACAAAATAAAATGAAAAATTGAATCTTTATTCTGATTTACCAAAGAAGGTTCAAATCTTTATTTTTTATTTACAAAATAAAACAAAAGTTGAATCTTTATTTTTGATTTACAAAATAAAACAAAAGTTAAAGCTTTATTTTTGATTTACAAAATAAAACAAAAGTTCAATCTTTATTTTTGATTTACCAAATAAAACAAAAGTTGAATCTTTATTTTTGATTTACAAAATAAAACAAATGTTAAAGCTTTATTTTTGATTTGCAAAATAAAACAAAAGTTGAATCTTTATTTTTGATTTGCAAAATAATAACAAAAGTGGAATCTTTATTTTGATTTATATAATAAGAACAAAAGATTGAATCTTTATTTTGTTTATGATTTATAAAATAAAGAAAGTTTAAATCTTTTAAATTTTAATTAAAAGATAAATTAAGATTATATATTTTATTTTGATTTACAATATAAAATAAAGATTAGATATTTTATTTGATTTACAAATAAAGATTAGATATTTTATTTGATTTACAAATAAAACAAAGATGAGATCTTTTATTGTGATTCATCAAATTTATACACCAAATCATATATTGTGTTGAATGTGTGGACATTAAAATGACGATGTTGGGTAAATAGAAATGGTTAGATAAAAAAAAACCATATTATTATATTTGTGGATATTGAAATTATGACGTTGGGTAAATAGAAATGGTTAGACAAAAACCATTAT
This sequence comes from Allium sativum, assembly GCA_030737875.1. Lineage (NCBI taxonomy): Eukaryota > Viridiplantae > Streptophyta > Magnoliopsida > Asparagales > Amaryllidaceae > Allium > Allium sativum. The sequence goes on from CM060926.1 coordinate 541,061,094, forward strand.
TTTTGGTTATCACATTTTGACACCAAATTGAGTTGAGTTAGATAGAAAATACCCCTTATAGGAAAAATGTGCATTAAGAAGACAATTAGGAAAATTTACATTTTTTTAATGTAATGAAAACAATTAGAAAATTTTACATTTTTCTAATGTATTGAAGATAATTAGAAAATTTTACATCTTTCTAATGTAATAAAGATAATTAGAAAATTTACATCTTTCTAATGTAATAAAGATAATTAGAGGATTTACATTTTTCTACGTAAAAATATAAGATTTACATTTTTCTATGTGAACATGAAAGAATTACCATTTTTCTTTGTAACAATGGAAGGTTTACATTTTTCAATGTAAAGGTAAAAGAATTTACATTTATCATTGTAAAAGAAAGAGATAAAATATTTACATTTTATAAAAACATAAAAAGTAAATCTTTATGTTATTAAAATGAATTAGATAAAAAGTTCATTCTTTGTGTATTTAAAATGAATTAGAAAAAAAGTTCATTTTTGTGTATTTAAAATGAATTAGATAAAAAGTTCATTTTTGTGTAATTAAAATGAATAAGATAAAAAGTTCATCTTTGTGTATTTAAAACGAATAGGACAAAAAGTACATTTTTTGGTTTATTTAAAATGAATTAGATAAAAAAAGTATATTTTTATGTATTAAAAAGGAATAGGATGAGAAGTACATTTTTACGTTATAAATGAATTGGAGAAAAAGAACATTTTTATGTAATTAAAGAAAAAATACATTGTTGAAATCGTCATTTTTGTCGCATTAGAATTGGCGAACAAAAATATCATTTTATTGAATATAAAAAAAAAAATACATTGTTGAAAGCGTCATTTTTGTCGCATTAGAATTGGCGAACAAAAATATCATTTTATTGAATATAAAAATGTACATTGTTGAAATCGTCATTTTTGTCGCATTAGAATTGGCGAACAAAAATATCATTTGTAAAGACCCGTAACTTCCCCGGTGAGGAAAGCGCGGATGGTTCGAGAACAAGCCACAACAGAGCGCAGACGGAAGAACGTTTCATTGTATATTACAACAATTCCATCAGAATACAAGAATATATAGAGTATAAACAAATATTACACAACAGAAAAATATCAGAGATTACAATACATTACATAGCAGCGGAAAATAATACAAACACAACTGAAGGAGATATACGGATACAAAGCTTTCCGGATATCATTCCAGCTGTAAACTAGAATCCTATGAATATAAATCTGCAAAACCAAAACTACTAGCTGCCCGTGTCAAAATAAGGGCACCCAGAGTTTAGGTTAAAACAATAAACTCCAGGTCAGTCATGGGACTGGTGTGAGAACTAAAACAGTTATTAATCTTTATTTAAAGTTAGGTAAATCAAGGGACCACGCCGTATAACACGGAACGGGTTTCCTCCCAAGAATACCAGTGCATAAACCAACAGCGCTATGCTAAATAAAGAACAATGAAGCTATTATAAGACCCAAGTCCCATCAAACAATGAAACGCAAGCCGGAGGATAGGTTTTTACCTTATAATAGCCAAAGAATGCTTGATACGTTTAAAACAGATTATTTTGATTGTATTATAAGTGCATAGTGTATAAAACAACTTCAAATCATAAGTATCAATCATAGATGGCATAAGCGCCCCCATCCCACTATGTCGCCATACTAGGCTCTACAATCAAAACCGCAAATGTCACGTATTTGGAAATAGGATTTCCGTTTGTGAACCGAGGCAAAAGATAGTCCTCTACCGATTCGAGACAATCTAGCCCATGTCTCAGGATCAGAGCTCGAGTGACCCTTGGATCGTCAGGGCCAGTCCACCGATGTAGATTAAAATTCCTGAACACTGCGTTTCCCCACCCTTTGGGGCGTAAGTCTGGTCCGTCTGCTGACCAGAATGCATCGGCCAAAACCGATATAACCGAGGCACCTCGCAACAGCAACAACCACATAAGTCAAACTCGTCAGGGCGTGTAAAACCACTAACGCCACTTCTATCTAGAAGAAAACGCATGCCCTCCCTGAGGTCCTCTCCCGTTTCTGGTTCACAACCGGAGTGTGAGGCTCGCGAATTCACGTTACACAAAGCTATGCCACACAGGCGGTGCTTTGATCATCAACCACAAAACTCTGCTTTTCAACAGTAGCCTTGATCATTTGCATCTTAGCATACCACACAGGCAAACCACTCTATGCAACCGATATCAGTCACACAGAATGAAATCCGATGTCAAACACACAGTCCATTTACAAGTCTGTTCTGGGTCTGAACGAAACCGGAGGCACCTAGTGCCCCGCATATCCATCGATCTCCAAGTACATCTGGACGATCACCAACTGATTCCCTCCTCTTGGGTATACAGCCCAATCAAGATCATCAGTAATTATCCAAACGACGTGAAGACCTCCGGCCTTCAACCACCGTCTTCACCTTCGACTTATCGTCGTATCAGTTATTCAGAATGGGATAAACCCGGTCTTTCCGAATAACTCGCGTATATAATAAACAAGTGTTACACAAACACAACATACGCCTCATTCCAATTCATCAGTCACTAACCGTAAATTAATCAAGAGAACAATCCCCCAAATATTAACCCCGAAGGCCGAAACCAACATCAGATCAATACCCAGAAAATCACTCTGCTTAGCCAACCTACAGTTAGTTTCTAAATTTCACATTCTTAGGGAAAGGTTCCCATTAATTTTATCAAAGATAAATTCTTTCAAATTTATTCTTTAATCTTCCTTTTGAATATCACTTCAAACTAGTCGGGATTAACGAACCTTACCGAAGTAATCATTTGTTTAAATTTCCCAATCCCAACCTATTCATCCCATGAAGTAAAACTGGTTATACTTCATATCTAACACCACGGTGTTATCGGTAAATTCAATTACCATTTCACGTTTAAATCTAATTAAAGATTTAACTATCGCCTGGAGCAAAAATGGTGATACTCCGTTCTCGATCTTTTCAATCTAATTAAAGATTCATCAAAACTCCACTTAGTTTTAATCTTTAACTGGGTTAAAGAACCAGTGTCCTTTAAAACACGGTTCACGATAAACCACAAAATCACATTTCAATCAGTCCCTAACCGTAAAATAGCAAGTGAGCAATTCCCTAAGTATTAACCCCGAAGGCCGAAACCAACATCAGATCAATACCTCTGAAACCATTCAACTTAACTAATCTCCAGTTAGTTTCTTATTTTCTTAACTCCTTTAGGTCTAAGAACAGTATTATTGAAGATACCGTTCACGACAACTCAAAATCATGTTCCATTAATTATCGGGTTAAAGAACAAGTATTATTTAAAACACTGTTCACGATAAACCCAAAAACCAATACCAATTCAATTCCAATTAAATATTATTTAATTGGTACACTTCATTAAATCTAAATAAAAAGATTTAACCTTTTCTTCAGCTGGGCTTAAGAACAGTGTTAATGAACACACCATTCACGACAAACCCAAATCACATTTGATATTAAATACAAGGCTCTGAATCGAAAACATATCGGCTTATATTCAATATCACATTCTACGACCAACAAATATCGTATTGGAAATAACGATATATATATCTTCCAAATTTCCATAATGCTATCTGTATAATCACGAAATCGAACATCGAAATATTCCGAAGACAATTTCGATTCAAATCCATTCCAATGCAATTATTGGAAATTCTGGTTATTTTCAAAACCATTTCAAATCAAATTTATTTATTTAAAAATAAATAGAGTTTTAATTCTAGTTCAAAACTAGTTCATTTCGATAAAAATCTATTTTTATCTTTTCAAATATGGGATTTTTCATCCCAATTTTTCCCGAATCATTTCTTATGATTTTACACAAATTATTGATATTTTTAATAATTTTATCAAGGCCCGTACCGTCGATTTCCATCAACGGCCATCGAACTGCACTTACAGCGACCTTTTCAAAATTTGATTTGGATATAATTCCAAATACAACCGTTAGATTTCTAATTTCTTATATTCGTTAGAAAGCTCTTCTCGATACGAACCCAACGGTTCCGGTTTTAGGAGAATCCGACGGTCGGATCTCCCGCAATATCCATTTGAAGTCAATGGTCGAAATTCACGAACTACCGCAGCGCGACGCGTTCTATTCAGGTCATTATATAATATATATAATATATACTTCGTTGATTTCCTTTTAAAACGTATTATATAAATCGTTTTAAATTCGTTTTCAAAACAATTTCAACTTCTTTTTCAAATTCAAATCAAAATTGAATTTTCCCTTAAAAATTCGTTTTAAATTCATTTCAAGTTGATTTCAATTCAAATCGATTTTGAATTCGATTTCAGTTCGTTTTCAATTCAATTCAATTTCAATTCGAATTCATTTCTATTCAATTCTATTCAATTTCAATTCGAATTCATTTCTATTCAATTTCAATTCGATTCAATTTCAATTCGAATTCATTTCTATTCAATTTCAATTCGAATTCATTTCTATTCAAAATATCAGATTTTGAAATCACTTTCGAGGTTCATTATAAAATAAATAAAATCGATATAAATATCGTTCACGTCAAAATGGCATAAATCTAATCAACACGGCTTCATATATTTCTATTTTCAAATATTTCGTTTTCAAATATTTCTATTCAAATATTTCTTTTTCAAAACTGGAATGAGGCCCAATCAATTACCATATAATGTTAATTATATGGATTTTCTACAACACATGTATACAATAACAACGATGAATAATCAACCATCATCCAAAGTGCATTCTACACTGTATAAGCATCAAATATAAATATTCAACGCTTATAACAGCCTGTCAATTAATCGATCGACATACAACTAAACAATCGGGATTAGTGTACGTCAAATATCATCCTAATACCCGTGTGGGGTTTCAAACAATCAAACACAGATTTTATTTGTGTTGTTGGGCGATGTGTGAAATTTATCGTCCCAATCAATATCAGTCAAATGTGTGTATATAAACAAATCGTCCGATTTGTTTATTTTTATTTCATTTCATATACACGTTAAAAATTCTATTTTTAACTATAAAATATTTTCCACTATAAAATATTTTATTTCAACTATATAAATATTTTATTTCATTTCACATCACATCACACAATCAACTACACATCAAAATCAAACAAACAAGCATACAAGCCGTCCATGGTCTGTGGACGACGGGTGTCGGGTGCTACTAAACACCGTCTGCATCCTAGTATATATTTTAACTAGAAAATTAAATTAAACGTGAAAAGTTCTCATAGAGGGTTCCACTCCGCCGTGCTTTGCTTTTTGAACTGCTGAACCGTCTGGATCTGCTTGAAATTCCAATGTAGTTCTTTTCACGCTGTTCAAATAAAAATTATATTTTTATTTCCACTTTATATATTTTCACAACCCTACTAAATATATAAAGATCGAATTTTTAACTTCACTTCATATATATAAAAATTATATTTTTATATTGCTCTTCTCCTAATAAAGATTATATTTTTATTACTCTATATGAATAAAAATCATATTTTTAATATGCCACTAGTATAAAAATTATATTTTTAACCTTCTACAATATAAAAGATTATATTTTTATACTTCTACAATATAAAAGATTATATTTTTATACTTCCACAATATAAAAGATTATATTTTTATACTTCTACAATATAAAAGATTATATTTTTATACTTGCTTTATAAATATAAAAGATTATATTTTTACCTAGCTTTATAAATATAAAAGATTATATTTTTACCTAGCTTTATAAATATAAAAGATTATATTTTTACCTTGCTCATATTTTAAAAATCACAACTTTTCTTATATAAAAATCCCATCTTTGATTATATAAAAACCTTTATTCTTATAAAAAATTAAACCTTTATTTTAAAATGAAAATCACAGGTTATATATAATAAACAAAAATAAAAATAAGAAAAAGAACCTAAAAACTTACTGTGGAGATGTAGGAGGACGGGGGGAGGCTCGTGGGGTCTGGAGGGGCGCGTTGAGCTACTAGTGGACGTGAGGTGGTGCTCCAGTCGACGGCGGGGGTCAGTGGGTGGGCGTACGATTTGGGGGAGGGGCGCAGCTTCAAATCAAGAGGGGGAAGGAAGGGGGAGATGGCAGAGAGGAGGGGCGCGTCCTGGGGGGTGGCGGCAGCCACCTGGAGGCACGGCGGAGGCGATACCGAGGGCCGACGGGGTGGGTTTTTCGATTTTGGGGTGGATTTCTTTTGAATGGCGGGGGCATTCGGGTGTAAATGAAATTAGGGTTATAACTTAGGTATATATAATATATATATATTATTATATTATTCTGATTACTTTTCAAAGTAAAGTTTCGTATCCGGACTCCAAACGAACCCCAACGACAGTCGTCCCTAGCTATTTGCCCCCATTCCGAACACAATGGGACATGTATCGCAAGCCAATTCGGCCGTTACGATCAGTTTTCGTTAAATTTAACATATAAATCTATATATATATTCAATTTTAAACGCACATTTCAAATTACCAGGGCCACACACGAACTCTAAGAATTCCAGAAAAAATATTTCTAGCTTCGTATTGACGATACGGTCCTAACAAAACTAGTTTCGTCCGATTCTGAGATCGTTTGAAAAATGACCATTTTCCAGTGGATTAAAATAACCTAAAACTAGTCAAACGCGTTTTCCTTTGCCACACTCACATATTGATTCGAAAAATTATGAAATTTGGAATCTAGCAATAACTTGACCTCACGGATCCAACAAAAGTGGTTTCGTCGAAATTCGAGGTCGTTTGCAAAATGGATATTTTCAAGGGCTGAAATTCCATAACGACTATTCTGAAATTTCAACTGGACATATCTTTTGATTCCCGCTATGAAATTCCAATCTTTCGGATTCGTTGGAGAGATATTTACAAATAGATTCTAATATTTTTGGCTTCGCTAAAATCCGGTTTATTTTGCACCCGGTATATTCATTTGAATTTTGAAATCGAATTATCGAACTACCGCGCCATTTTCAGTTCCTTTTATATATATAAATAAATATTTATATTCTAACGACGATTCGAATAAATATATACGTTCGAATTCAATTCAAAATAAATTTCTCGTCGTTTTTATTTAAAATATTCATTTTAAATATTCAAAACTCGCTAAAATTGCCAAAATAAAATTTTTAAATTGGCTCGGATTTCCAGGTTATTACAACATTTTATTGAATAAAAAAAAAATACATTGTTGAAATCGTCATTTTTGTCGCATTAAAATTGGCGAACAAAAATATCATTTTATTGAATATAAAAAATACATTGTTGAAATCGTCATTTTTGTCGCATTAGAATTGGCGAACAAAAATATCATTTTATTGAATAAAAAAATGTACATTGTTGAAATCGTCATTTTTGTCGCATTAGAATTGGGGAACAAAAATATCATTTTATTGAATATAAAAATGTACATTGTTGAAATCGTCATTTTTGTCGCATTAGAATTGGCGAACAAAAATATCATTTTATTGAATATAAAAATATACATTGTTGAAATCGTCATTTTTGTCGCATTATAATTGGCGAACAAAAATATCATTTTATTGAATATAAAAATGTACATTGTTGAAAACGTCATTTTTGTCGCATTAGAATTGGCGAACAAAAATGTTATTTTATTGAGTATAAAAAAATACATTGTTGAAATCGTCATTTTTGTCGCTTTAGAATTGGCGAACAAAAATATCATTTTATTAAATATAAAAATGTACATTGTTGAAAACGTCATTTTTGTCGCATTAGAATTGGCGAACAAAAATATCATTTTATTGAATATAAAAATGTACATTGTTGAAAACGCCATTTTTTGTCGCATTAGAATTGGCGAACAAAAACATTGTTTTTATAGGATAAAAAGAATGGATTTTAATAATGGGAATCGCCAAGTGGTTTATATATATAAATATAAATATAAAATTTAACGAAACGAGAGCGGCAGTTCGCGTATCGACAATCGTAACTTCAAACGATTATTTCGAAAGATCCGACCGTTGGATTTTCCCAAAACTGGAACCGTTAGGACCGCTTTGGGAAGAGCTTTCCAACGATATAAATTTCGTCAAAATCTGACGGTTAGATTTTAAGATATGTGTAAATCAAAATTTGGTAAAAACAGCGCTAGGGCCGCCCATTGACCCGAAGCGTCGTTTATTTATTTCGAGCTATTTTTAATAAATAAAAATAGTGATAAATAGTTATAAATATATGTGAAATGTTTTAAACTATAATTATGCGACAATTATTTGAAAGGACTGAGTTTAACTCATTTCAAATAATTTCACGGCGATTAAATCAAAGATGTAAGAAGACGGTGGTTGAAGACCAGCGATCTTCACATCGAATGGACGACGACTACTGATGCCTTGGACTGAATTGCTCACAGGACGGGGTTGAAGCAATAGTTGTCCGGACGTGTGTGTTGGTCGTGCGGATAAGCGAGCGCCTCTTTGGTGTCTCCTGGTTCATTCAGACCCAGAATAGACTTGTAAATGGATGCGTGTCGGACGTTGGAGTTCATCCCATGTAATTAAGTCGATTTGTATTAATATATGTCTGTTTGGTGGTGGAGAATCTATTCTCTGCTTAACACCCGGATATATAGTAATAGTTATCGATCGCAGGGCGTGAATGGTCAATGTGGCACGCCAAGATGCAATGATCAAGGCCTTGTTGAAAAGCAGGCCTTGGCATAGCTTTGTGTATAGCGTGACTTCGCGAGCCTCACACCCCGGTATGAGTCAAAAACGGGATATGGACCGTAGGGAGTGCATATGTTTCTTTCTAGCTAGAAGTGGTGTTTGGGCTTTGACACGGCCCGACATTTTACTATGTGGATTATGGATTGAGGTACCTCGTTTTTATAGGCCGGAAGTGGTCATATTATAGGTCCAAAAGGGCCGGGAAACGTATGTTCCGGAATTGCCAATCCACCGCCGTTAGGTGGGGACCGGCCCTACCGTTCCAGGGGTTGCCCATTGGTGTGATCCTTAGGCATTTGCTAGAGCGTCTCGAATCGAAAGAGGATGATCCCTAGCCTCGATTTCATGACAGAAAACCAATTTCCAATACGACATCACAATCTTGATTGTAAACTTATATACGACGACATAGTATATGGTACCTATGCCGTCTATGATTGATATATTTATATTGAAGTATTTTAATACTGCTTAGACACTAATAATAATAATATTATTTTTCACGTATTAAGCATGTTTGATCATCATAAGGGAAAACTCTATCCTCCTGTGTGCGTTGCATTGTGTGATAGGACTTGAGTCTTATGATGATTTCATTTTTTTTTTCGAAAGTCATTTCGCTGTTTTATATAAACTTTATGCAGTAGCAATCCAATGGAGTAAACCCGTTCCGCGTTAGCGGCGTGGTCCTGTGATTTGCCACGTTGTTAGATAAATTAGTTAAGAATTCTCACACCAGTCCCATGACTGACTCGTAGTTTATTTCACTTTTGCAAACTCGAGTGCCCTCTTTCCACACGGGCAGCCAATTGATAGGTTCAGGTGATACATTCTGATTGGAGCTTGCTTGGAAGGAAGAAGAAGACCTTTCCTCTAGTCTTTACTTCTGCTTTAAGACATTTTATCTTCTGTAGCTTTGATGTATGCAATGGAGTTTGGGACTTGTTTCTTTTCCATTGAAACTTATTTCCCTTTTGTTGAGACTCTTTATTTGGCTAAGTTGTATCCTGTATTGCGTACTCTGATGTATTGGATATTATGATGCTGATGACATTTATTTTCGCTGCAATGGTTTATGTGTTATGATAATTATCTGAGATCTGTTTTTTGTTGTAAATATGTTGTATTCCAAATGATTATCCTTACTTTCGAACCACGGAAGTTTGGGGTTATCACAAATGGGCTGATGGAATGGTAATGGACTTAAGTTTTTAATCATATATAAGGCCCTAATATAAGAAACAACGATTATCACATTACAATGATTCATTTCACACTTTCTTTCATATGATCAAATGACAAATCGCATTGTACCGAAATTTGAAATCCTATCAAAATTCACCATTCTGGGTCCAATAAAACTGGTTTCGTCAGATTCCGAGACAGTTGCCAAAATAGTTAAATTTCACAGTTAATTAAATAAATAAAAATATTCAATTATTCATTTAATTGCTTTAATTCATTTTAAATATTAATAAAATTCCATTTAAATCAAATTTCAACTCAAACAAATTTTATAATATGATTTCACAAATTTCTAAGTTCCTAAATTTGATTATTTGAATTTAGGTTTAAATTTCAATTAAAATTAACAACTTAGAATTCTCCATTTAACAAATTAAATTTGAATTCCCCTTTTTAACTTAAATAACTTAAATTTTTATTTAATCATTTAAATATTAAATCTCAAATTACAACATTTTCTAAATGAATCTAAATTTGAAAAAAAAAATCTAATTACACTCAAAACAAACCATCACCATCATTATAATCTACAAAATTTAATTTAAATCCAATATTATTCCAGTTATTTATTTTAAATCTAAATTTAAATATACTGAAAATTATGGGTTGTTACAAGCACCTTCGATCGGACATGCTTTATCGAGGTGGGCGGTAGTTTCTATTATGCGTTACCACCGGTCCGGGAGTACAACTGGTAGAATCCTACCGTGGGTATTGGTTTGCATGCCATGTCTTATTTATACTGATTGATCCCCCTTTGATTTTGATTTAACATTGTCATATCACGGCGCATCCCTATCTACCGACGTACTGGTGTTTTATATGCAATGTGTACGACAATATCTGTAAACGGCGTAAAGGTAAAAATGTAATCCCGCTTATGTTATTTTTATTATATTTATTTTACTAAATAGACACTATTATAATAGCGTATTATACTATATGTATTAGTTTCGTTGATCCATAGAGGAAGGAATCCCAAACATCCTTTAAGTTATTGATGCATTCCATTTATACATTTCATTTGAGTTGATTCACTTATATGAGAATGTTAGTCTTGACTCGAATATTTTGTTTGTTTTCTTTTCTTGCAAAATGCTCGGGTCAGACCGAGTATTTCAACTATTGGAGATTCATCTATTGGAGCTTGAGTATCGCGGGAGTTCAGTCAGTTATCGCGGGAGCTTCATGTATCTTCTGCATTCTGTCTTCCACGGTATCTGTATTTATTCTATACTCTGATTTGAACAAATTAAAATTTTCATACTATTGCATAAATTTTTACTTCCCTGCGAGATATTATGTGTTTCTTTATATGTGATTCTATGATGATTTATTTTTAACACCATGACAATTAACATGTTGTCGTTTTGAACGGTTTGAGTTGGTTTAATTATTGACTCAAAGCGGTCAAAAAGACAGGTCGTTGCAGTGTGGTATCAGAGCTTTGGTTTTATATAAACCTTAGCTTCTGGGGTTGAAAACTCATTAGAGATAGGGTATCAATATCCTAGAATGAGTAAATCGTCTCAAAATCCTTTTCGAGAGAGCGTATTTTAAAATATAGAATTGCTTTGAATTGATTTTAAGGGTTTTAAAAAGATTTTGATTGTATAAAATTGTTAAAAATATTTTAGCCTTGTTTAAAATTTCCTTCCTTTGAATTCATTTCTTTAGTTAAATTCCTCTTAGGTTAGGATTTCCCGAATATGAGTTTCAATCTTGTTTTATCCCATCTTAGAAAATTTAGAGTTGATTCTTTGGAAATCCTAAATCTTCTCTAATTTATATTAGTTAGGTTTCGTCCTCCTTTATGAATGTCTATCGATTAGATTCGCTTATTAATTCAACTTTCAATTAAATTCCAAACTTAGCTTGAGTCCAACTAATTAAACAACGAAAGAAAATTTTAAATAAATCTTGGGGGAATATACATACTTGAGTATTGAACCCTTGTTATAAAAATTAAGATAAACAAGTGGAAAGGTTTTGTATTATGATAATTTCCTTAAGAATAAAATTTAAACCCGTAGTAAGTGGCAATTCTACGTGAGATTGAAATAGTTTGTGTTGTAAAACTATAACTGCTATGTTAAGAAATTTGTACAAGTAAGATTTTCAAAGTGATAATTTGAAGATAATTTTAATGAATTCATAATGGTTGTGGAAAAATAACATCTTCTAAGGAAATGATAATAAATTTAATGTGAGTAAATAATTATAAGATTAACATTGGCTGTATTTTTTATGTAAGCAAACACTTGGTTATATAAAATGAACTAAATTATCCAAAAAGTTCTATATTATCCTTAAAAATAAAATGAAAACCCTTAATTAGTGACACTTTTTAAGTAAATTTGGAACAGTTTATATGTTATCAAATAAGCTAGTTGTTTAAGACCTCGAGAATGAAGCTATAGGTTGGACCGATTATAACTGCTCATCTAGCATTAAAATTCAGGATGACAAAACAGGAAAAGTGCATAGGGTTAGCCTCACTCACATTTGTTGTAAGAAAATAACACAAATAGACGGTGTTTATATGTAAGATTGGTAGAGGATTATACTGGAAATAAATCCCGTGTAACATATACATTTGTTAAGATAAAAGCTTATAGATTTGTTCACATTCATCAATTTATACAGTGTTGTTTTGCTAAAAAATATATATTAGTCACAGTTCAAGAAAATAAAACCTGAAAATAAAATAAACACACACATAAAACCAGATAGGGTGCACAAGCTTTACTTGATGGTCCATTAGTTGTCTAATTCGGTCTTAGTTATACAGACGAATACTCCCCTCTTTCTAGCCTGTCTTATTCCATATACTGATATAATACAATTTGATAGCTTGGAGGTTCTCATGCTAATCACTAACCTTCTTTCGCCTCGATTATTTTATTCTAAGTTGATTCTCCTTTCAGCTTCCTTTGGTGAAAACTTGAAATGGTAGTAGGAATGCTTTGGGAGAAAATAATTGCATAAATCAGAATATTTTCATCTGAGAAAAAAAAAGAATATGTACAATACCTTATATTTGAAACAGAAACAACTCACCTTCGTTATTTCTCTTAATTTAGAATCTCTAATAACGTTCATTAGCCAGAACATCTTAATTAAACTATGGGACAAGGTTCTTTATATATGGCTTTTCAATTTAACTTTTTTTTTTTTTTTTTTTTTTTTTTGAGACCAAAAATGTGTGATCTTCTGAAAAAAGAGAGCACACATATGTAATAAAAACAAAAGCTACAATATCCTGGTACAAATCCAAAAATAAGTACAACAATACAGAACATGACTATATGACTGTAAAGGAAAGTAGATAGATGAGCTCTGGATAAACCACCGCCCATCATACTTCAATATCGAATTCCGGCAAGGCCACCACCCGATATTAAAGTATGTCTACCCAATACAAAATCTAGTCACTCCAATCTCAAAATATAAAAGAAAGTAACAAAACATCCCAATGAGCTCTCCTACACCGAACATAAAGCATATCCATCACAAATAATAATCACCAATCCAGCCAGCTATCCTCTAAGCTCCTTAGTTATATCAGTGACCAAAATCTCAAAAAAAACACTAGACAAACTATTAGTAATTACAACACACACACACACACACACATATATATATATATATGTATATATATATCCCTATATATAAGTGTAAGAAACAAATAGAAAAAGAGACAACTAGCAATACCAAGGAACAGAATTAACTACACAGACGACAACTATTACAACTAAAAAATCTGTTGATTCTAATAAATAAACTCAAATTACATCTAACCTTAAGCAAAAAATTCTCAAAACACGATTTCCCAAAGAACTTATAGTGTGAGTTAGACAGCCAATCTAGACAGAAATAAACTATCTTAATGATTAAATTATCAGCAGAAACTGAGATAGAATGAAAAAATTTCTGATTCCTCTCCAACCAAATGAACCAACTTATGATAGCGACTAAAGAATCTAACACATATCTCTGCCTTGAATTATAATCAAATCTACATTAATCCCAATAATCAACATAGCTATTGAAAGGATCAAAACAAAAAAAAACAAATATCCTTAATACCATATTAAAAATAAAATTTGTAATATTGCAAGAAAAAAATAAGTGATCAACATCTTCATTCAAAAGATTACAAAAACAACACTTAACATCAAAATTAATATTCTTCTTCTTTAACATCTCAACCGTATTAAGCTTCGTATGAATAATCAACCACATGAGAAACTTAGCTTTAGGAGGGGAATTAGATTTCCATAGGAATTTAAAAGGGTGAAATGAAACACCCAAAAAATTAATAAAATTATACATAGAATTAACAGAGTAAACTGAACTCTTATCCAGACCCCAACTAAATGAATCACCAAACTCATCCAAATGATATAGGGCTAGCTTAGCTTTTAGTAAGGCTAATTGCCTTAACATCCCCCCTTCTAGAATATTTACAAAAGAAAACTCCCACGGGGGATCTACGCCCCTTCTATAAACATCTTTAATAAAAGCATTTTTGAAATTGCAGTTATCAAAAAGCTCACTAAATTCAATATTAAGCGGTAAACAAGAAATCCAAGTATCGTGCCAAAAAGAAGTAAGGTTTCCCGAATGTACAATCACCTTACAACCTAAATTAAAAAAATCAAAGCAATACAAAACAGACTTCCAAAAATAGGATACTTTATTTGATCAACTAACATTAGATCCAATAATAAATTCACCTCCTGAATAATAAAATTTGGATACAATAATCTTCCAAGTGGCTGATACATCTGGGCACCTAAATTTCCATAACCATTTGGCTAACATAGAAGAATTAAAATTATATAAATTAATGATCCCCTAGCCCCCATCTTTCTTGGGTTTACAGCACACCTCCCAGTTGACTAGACACTTATATCCTCCACCCACAGGGACACCATTCTAGAGATAATTTCGTCTGATTCTGTTAATTTCCTCTACAACCCATAGAGGGAAACGATGAACAGCCATCCAATAAGTAGGAATAGCAGATAACACTGAATTAACAAGTACTAATCTACCTGCTGTAGATAGAAATCTATTATTCCAATTTGATAATCTATTATTAATCTTATCAATAATAACTAACCAATTATGCTTCTTAAGCTTTGAAGTCCTAATCTTAAAACCCAAATATCAAAAGGAAATTTCATGACAGAACAATTCAAGGTACTTGCAACCATAGGCTCAACATTATCAAAATCATTAATGACCATAATATCACTTTTATCAAAATTAATTCTGAGACCAGATAAAATCTCAAAACAATACAGAATAAACTTAAGAGCAATAATATGCTTAGGTAAATGAGAAGAAAATAATAAAGTATCATCTGTAAATTGAAGAATAGATAATTCATTATTTAAATCCTCATTACTAACACTACCTAATATACCTAATCTCTCAGCTCTCTTAATAATTCTAGAAAAAAAACATCTACCGCTAGATTAAAAAGAAGAGGTGATAGAGGGTCACCTTGTCTAAGACCTCTCTTAGATTGAATCTTCTTACCCATAACCCCATTAACAACATTATTAGAACAACCAGACCTAAGTAAAAGCATGATCCGGTTAATCCATCTGATACTAAATCCCCTAGCAAGACATAATTAGCAAATAAAATCCCAATCAACGGAATCAAAAGCTTTCTCAAAATCTAACTTCAAAATAGCACAAGAAAAATTATTTTTACAACATACATTAATATATTCCTGCACAGTTGCCACTCCGTCCACTATGCTTCTACCTTTAATAAAGACTGTTTGTGAACAATCTATAAGATCATTCATCTTAACACTGAGCCTATTCGCTAGGACTTTAGAAATAATCTTGACAGAAACATTGATTAAGGAAATAGGTCTAAAATCCTTTAAAGAATTAGCACCCTCTCTCTTATGAATATGAATAACATTAGCAAAATTAAAGCTACCTAAACGCAAATCCCCACTATAAAAGTCATTAAATAAATCAATAAAATCAAATTTCAGAACCTCCCAAAATTGCTTATAAAAAAGAACAGAAAACCATCAGGCCCAGGAGCTTTGTCACTAGGCATATCACAGATAGCCTTCCAAATCTCCTGCTCAGAGAAAGGCTTATCTAAATCTACTAAATCTCTCTTATTATCAGATGGATAAATGTCTTTCCATCTAACATTAATTCTTCTCTTAATCCTAGATCCAAAATTCTGCTTATAATATCTAGTGAAAGCTTCATTTAAATCCCTCAAGCGGTCAATTCTACATCATTAATAAAAATAGAATGAATCAAATTATCGCGTCTCCTCTTATTAGCCACACTATGAAAAAACTTTGTGTTATTATCCCCCTCCTTAATCCATTGAATTCAGGACCTTTGCCTCTACATGATCTCTTCTTTTTCCAAAATCAGATTGAAATCATTTTTAAGATTGCAAAGCCTGTCCCTCTCAATGAGATTAAGACCCCTGGACTCACTTGCCTTATCTAAATCTAACATCTCACACAAAATCTTATTTTTCCTAATTCTAACACTACTGAAGATAAACTTATTCCATCTCTTAAGAAAAAATCTTAACTTACCAAGTTTTGCAACAAAAATCTTCGTAGAATTACCTTTATACAAATTGTTAAAATAAAATAGAGAAGACCACTTAACAGAAACAAGACTAATAAAACTAGAATCCAAATGCCATATCTTTTCAAATTTAAAACTGTTATTTATAGAAATATTTGAGTCGCACGAAAGAATAATAGGACAATGATCTGAATATAGAAAAGGTAAACCCTTAACTCTGCAAATTGAAAATCTATCCTCCACTTTAGTACTAATATGGAATCTACCTAATAAAGCAAAAGAGGGACTATCTCTAACATTAGACCAAGTGAATGATCTATTATTGAGAGGAATCTCAATCAAGTAATTATCTAAAATGAAGTCATTAAACTCCTCCATTGCAGAGAAATCACCTTCACGAGGCGATCTCTCCCCTAAAAACCTAGTGACATTGAAGTCTCCTCCCATAATCCATAAATTAGGAACAAGACCTCTAAAAATAGCACATTCAGCCCACAAAATTCTCCTCTTAACTTTTGTATGAGGACCATAAACATTAGAAATACCCAATAAAGAATTATCTACATAGGAGGCTAGTATGACATGCAAAGAATATAATTTAGGATACTCTTGAACTAATCTATATTGATTATCCTTCCAACCAATCATAAGTCCCCCTGCACTACCCAAGGCCTTAAGACAAGCCCAATTACAGAAGAGGGACCCACCTAACCTCATGAAAAAACTAATATCAGGGTTCTCTATTTTAGTCTCTTGAAACAAAACAATATCAATATGAAAATCTTTAAGAAAAGTCCTTAATTTAGCACACTTTTTAGGATCATTTAATATTCCAACTAACAATCCTCAACATCTCAACGAATTATCTCTTTCTAATTCTCTACTCCTAATATAGTCTGAATCTAACTCAATATCAGTAAAGATAAAAGCAGTATCATTAGCAAGCTGAAATAACTGACTAGTCGAAAGGCTACTCAAAGCATAAGGAGAATAATCACTACCATAAACAGGAACCATACCTGAGTCCGAACCCGAATTGCTACTACTAGCACTCGAGCTCGGGGACCTACCAAGAGAAGTCAAAGAAAGTGATCTAATTCTCGCACTGCGACGGACAAATCCATAGCTGGATGTAGCTCTCTTGCGTCTCCTCCCCCTAGACAAAGAAGAGGTCACTATACTGGGCGAAGAAGACCCTCCACCAACCTCTTGCAAATCATCATTATCCAAAGTACCAGTCCGATCAAATGATATAATCGACGAACAAGTCAATATACCCTCTGACTGAGATACACCATAACATGGCATTAGACAAAGGTAGAATAACCTCACATCTAATACTCCCATAACTGCAGAACAGATCATATCAACAAACCGAAAATTAATGCCGCACAAAACATCATTAGAAAGCCCATACATCAAAGTTAACTTCCGCAACAAATCTCCATTAGCAGACTTACTCCTGCAGTCTTCATAATCAATAACAGAAGCACCAAACTGAAAATTACTATTGCCTTCAAGTACACTCTTTGCCAAAAAACCATCCCCATGTAATAAATCCATGGAGATGTGCTTGTCATCATCCAACAGAGTGCAACTACCTCTACTATTCAGCCTCGCACTAAATAAATCCTTAGGAACAACTGACGTAGCTAGAGGATAAATAGGATAACCAACATAATCATTTAAAGCTTTCAAACCAAACATATTAAATTCACAAACCTTTGGAGAGCAGTGCTCGTAGCCTGATTGCATGCCACTAGCACTATCTTTCTTTACAGTTATACTCAACTTATTCTTCACTATAGACTTTTCGAAAGCTGTGATTCTCTTGTCTTGCTATCAGTTTTAACTTTCGACTTTATCTTCAGGGAAGAATCCATTGAGCATCTCTTCAATACGTCAATTACGCCATTACACAGACCATCCTCCTTTAACAGAACCTCCCCATTTAACTCCTCCAAACACTCAAAACTGTTGCACAAAAACCATGTCATCGACCACATACCGTTTAACACCATCCCTGACACAAGTAACCAGATTATCTTCAATATATAATAATACTCATTTCTGTTGTTAGTAAAACCATGCTGCATATCCACCCAATCTATCCCAGTCATCATTTCCTTGCCCTTTCCATCTTCCTTATTAACAAAAAATGCATCAACATCACAACACATATCGTCTGACAAACCCAAACATGACTGAACTGAAGGATCTAACATCATAGAATTAAACTGCTTGATAGTCCAAAACCGACCATCAATACTTGCCAACTTTTCTTCTAACAAAAACAGTCCTTCATCCATAACAAAACACATTTCATCAACACTATTGGCGGCCACCACCTTCTGTACTTCCCTATAGTTAGAAACCTCGCTATCATTCATGACACCTGAGACATCACTGTCTAATACTAGCTGATGATCAACGACACAATGCTCAATATTCACAGCAGTATTGATGGCATCAAAGTGTGATAGAATCTCATTCATAAGCCGTAAAACCTTTCCCTTATTATTCGAACACGAATCTGTAATTAATCTCTGCAGCTTCAGAAAGTTTGGACTAAATAAGAAGGCATGTTCCCTTCTTCCCAGCGGTCGTGGTAATGGCGGAAAACTACACTACTTGAGAGATCATGAAAATGCTCTTGCCACAACAAACCATCCACTAAACCCTCCATGTGCCAACCGAGTAATAACATCAGATAAGCCCCATCATTTACTTGTTTAGAAAAATCCAATTCAAACAATTTCAAAAGAGAAATCTGCTTCTGACAAAAGATCGAACAGTTGAAGCGCATTAAGTCGAGCACTGATCCTCCCCTGAAACGTTTTGGACAACAATCCCTCCTATGACCACAATCACCGCATTGAAAACAACGAATCAAATTTCTACAGTCCTTCAATAGATGACCTAAATTCCCATATCTGAAGCACAATTTATTTTTAAGGGTAGATGACTTCTTCATAAATGAAGAATAAACAGGGATATTTAATGGAGTATACTGCCTTGTTATATCAGCATAAGAAACGCCACCCTTTGAATCATACACTGTAGAATTAACAACACTTTGCTTAGTTTGTTGGAAGCCCACATTATATGAACACATAAAATCATCCTGTCTGAACGTAAGATTCAGTCTACCCGGCCTCATATTGGTATCTTTAGTGAGTTGATCCGGAGCTGTTTTCTTGATAGTGCCAGCCACACCATGAAAAATTCCCCTTGATTTGCCACCGAAAATCAAAACATCACCAGATTCAAGCAAAACTTTCTTGATTGTACCAACCTCCCTCTCATCTCTATAAACAAACTCAGCCGAATCACCTATAGAAAAAGATACTACAGGAAGACCAGCCATAAGACTCTCTTTACTCTCATCTTTATCTTGATGTAGACTAAGTTTTCCCTCATTTCTATAGTAATTAACAATGCATATGTCTGACAACATTGGTGGAAGTTCTTCAGCTCTACCCCCACTCTCCTCAATACCTTTATGTTCAATCTCGAAAGTACCATTGACCATCTTTATGGAATCTTCTGGTATCGATGGAGGTACAACCCCATCTACTGAACGCCGTCTTCATACTTCTTTGACTGTGGGTTCCAATTTTTACCAAGACACATCATGTAAAGATTTATCTTAGCTCCATCATCATATCCTGGTCTGTAGAAACCACCTTCGCCAATACCCAGTTCTTGACATTTTTTAACAATATGGATTTGATCTTGAATGCTTATGTAATTCTTTAGCAATACCATTCTAGAGCTCAAAATTTGATGATGAATCTCTTTAGATCTTGCCACCATACGATCTTTTTCCTTATACGGCCCAAAGATTGAATTTTTCGACTTCACAGAGCCATCACTTTTATTGAAGAGGCATATGTTGAACCCCTACATCCCCACACTTCTTCAGAATTTCCTGCATAGCCATTATTAGATAATTTTCCTTTTACAGAATCGGAACAATTAGAACTGCGATGTCCAGAACGACTGCAATTGAAACACCTAATTTGATTTCTACAAACTCTCGCTAAATGATTACAATCTCCGCATCGATAGCAAATGCTGAATCGATTCTGAGATCCAGAAGAATTCGAATTTAAGTGAGGAATTTTATTCACCTTATTCGCCTCCACCAACAAACTGGATTTTCCTGAAAAAGATTGATAAAACAAAGGATTTGGACGAAATCTATTCTACGAGAATGTTGGAGATGAAATATTGGACGCCATCAGGAATTCTCAAATTGTCTCAAATTTAACTTAATTATGTTTTAGTTTTGAGGTTTACCAAAATTATTTTTAATGGTTACCTATAGTCTCTCTTTATTAGAGTGGTTTGGATAATATAATGGTCTAATTCATCTTTGATTCTTACGGTTGTGTCCTACTTAACGTGAGGAGTGACACGGTCGATGAAAGACATTAAAAAAAATGTTGCTGCTGCAATGACAGCAACAGCATAAAGGCTGCTGCCATGGGGCAGCAGCTGTACACTGAAAAAATATATTTATAAACATAAATCAAATTGATGCAAAGAATTCAATCTCTATAACTAGAATGAGAAGTAAATTGTATGTAAGTGGAACAAATGTTAATAAAATAAGTATACACGTGAATTGAATGAGAAGCACTTTTGTAAGCTAAATCTAAATAACATGAACGTCAAATAAATTTGAGTGTGACAAAATGAGATATACATTTGAACATTAATATAGATTTAGTGAATTATTTGAAATTCTATATATGTGTTAAGCAGAAAAAAATAAAAATATGTGAACTAAAATAAACGAAATTTATTAACTCGAAAGTGAATGAATCTTGATGCAAGTAAAATGTAGGTTATAAAATAAACAAGTATGTATATGAAACTTAAATGACAAAAAAATTGGATGTAACAAAAGTGAAACATTTATTTGGATGATTTGTAATAGATTCTATGAATTGAAATGAGAGTTAACTTAGTAAATTTAATATAAATAACGTAAATGATAATGAATGGAATATAAATACAATGGAAAGATTATGTATTAGAATGTCAGATATTGATTATTCAATTGTTTGGTTTCATTTTCCTTATTATTGTTATGTTATGTTATATATATAGACTATTGTTATGTATATCACATGAGTCCATGATTCTTATTTGTTTGTTGAGATATTTAGTAGGTTTCGATGGCGTGCTTTGCTCTTGAAGCCCGTTTGTGCGCAAAATGCTAAAATTATAAGCAATCATAGTTATTAATGCTAATAAAAGGTACGTATCTTAGATTAAATAACGTAATTGAGTTTTTACACATATTGCTTCCCCCGAATGGTGATGCCTCATCGTGTGGATGAGATGTATATTAATATATATTATTTTGTAAATTTTTACGATCGACCCGTACAAAGGAGATGTTGCCGAAATTTTCCGAAAACTCGGGCGTTAGATTTTTTTAGTTTTAAAATTCTATAACTTATTTTCAGTCTAATAAGTTTTAAGTTAAATAAAAATTTCTATTAGAAGAAATAACTTGTTTAGTTATATATATGTATGGCGTTTCCTTTTCGAGGACGAAAAGTTCTCAATGGGGGAGATGTAACGAACCGATAATTTCGATGTTTAATATATACGAAGTTAATAAAAATTTAACGTTTAAATGGATGTTATAATTAGAATTCAAGTTAGAAACCCCAAATTAAGTTGGAATTTCCAAGTATTGGATTTTATAATTATAGATATGTAAACGGTGTAAGGGTAAAAATTTAATCCCGCTTTCGTTATTTTTATTATATTTACTTCGCTAAATAGACACTATTTTAATAGCATATTATACTATATGTACTAGTTTCACGGATCCTAAGAGGATGGAATCCCAAATATCCTTTAACTTACTGATGCATTCCATTTATACATTTCATTTGAATTGATTCACTTATATGAGAATGTTAGTCCTGACTCGAGTATTTTGTTTGTTTTCTTTTCTTGCAAAATGCTCACGTCAGACCGAGTATTTCAACTATTGGAGATTCGTTTATTGGAGCTTGAACATCACTGGAGTTCATTCAGTTACCTTTAATATTTCATATATTCTGTTTCAATCATTGATTCATGTATTTTCTGTATTCTATCTTCTGCGGTATCTGTATTCATTTTGTACTTTGATATGTATAAATTAAAATTTTCAAATTATTGTATCCCTGTGAGATATTCTGTGTTTCTGTGTCTGTGATTCAGTGATGATTTATTTTAATCCCATGGCAATTAACAATCTATCATTTCGAACGGTTTGAGTTGGTTTAATTATTGACTCAAAGCAGTCGAAATGGCAGGTCGTTACACATTTCCTTGTATTTCAAGCTAATTTCACTTTTAATTTATAAGATGTTCAATTTAATTTGTAATCCAATACAATTCTATTTAACTTGAGTTAAATTTTTAATCTATTAGATTTACTTTTACCATTTCAGTCTATTTTATGTAACGGCCCGACAGGTTTTCGACTCAGAAAATTGACATACAACAGCGTGTCGACTATTCAAGCATCGTGAGTATCGGAACGTCAATTGAAAGAAGTTAGAGGGTGAGAAATAGATTAGATAGAAAGTAAGAATAGAAGAAGAAGAACATAAACAACAAAATCAGAGTAACACGAATATCACAGTGAGATGAATAAAATATAGTATACAGTATAACTTTGAAATACAAATCTGTCATTTATATATATATATATATATATATATATATATATATATATATATATATACACACACACCATCATTTGAGCACAACACTTACATCATAGCGGAAATAAACAATAGCTATAAAATCCTGAAACCACCTACTCCAAGCTCTTCCGGGTATATCTGAAAAATCCCGACTACTTGGCTGCCCATACAAATTTGGGCACCAAGAGTTTAGGGTAAAACAAAGAAAAATAAACACTAGGTCAGTCATGGGACTGGTGTGAGTAAACAATTTAAAACAGTTTGAGAAAATTAACGATATCTCATAAGACCATGCCGTATAACACGGAACGAGTTTTCCCTTATGAGAATCCAAAAAAAATTGATTTAACATTTCAAAATCCTTTTGCAAGAAACGATAATCTTTATATCAAAACTCTTTTGATATTATAATAGTGCCTATCAACCACCACTAAATAATCATTTAGCATAACGCTTTCATCTCACGTTCAACATACATAATATATAATTAAAAACCGCAACGCTTATTGGGTAATGGATTCCAACTGGCAAGGCATGGGACCACCTTCCAATAGTGTATCTCTAGAAAGGAATGCACCGGGTTCAACAAGAACACCTTGTAACCCAGGCTAAACATGACCGCTCACTCATTTCGCTTGAGTGTACCAAATATATTATCACTAATGGTTAGGATCAGCAACTGTTTCCCGAAAGGGACAGTATTGAAATAGTTTAAAGAAGCAAATGGATTTCTCTAGATCAGATGACAATACACCCTAATTGGCAGCTACCCATTTAGCCATGCGACCTATCCGATTTTATACCATTTCCTGGTTGTGAGGCTAGAGGCCACACTTATCTTTTTGACAGATCACACATTTATTTATTCTGAATGCCACATCGTCATACCCGCCAAATCACAAATTGATTTCTCCAAAAATACCACGGGTATATAGCTAAGAGAAACGAATTTATCCGCCACCAAACGTAAATACGTTTGATGAGATCAACTTACGCGATCTATTAAATATACTTTGTCAGACATTCTTCCATATAGGTTGTCCTCGGACTGGACAAACCGAAGGCATTATTCTATAAATCCATCTTAGCCAATTTCTACCTAGGATTTTTCAGAACATCCCTTCCATAAACTCCGTCTTCGATTATCTTCATCATATTTGATTCGCATCACTAATGCCCATACGGAGTGGTTTTCACATAATAAATCTGATCTCGGTTTCTCCGTATTGACGACCGAAAAATGATCAAAAACTTTGATAGACAGTTATTTAACTTTCAAAGTAAAACATCCATACACACAATGATTTTATTTCCAAATGGAAATTTTATCGATCAAACATCAATCAACATTTTTCACTTTAAATTAATTTATTATTAATTTATTCATTTCCCCATTTCTCATTTCCATATATTTATAATTTTTTATTTTC
Source organism: Allium sativum (assembly GCA_030737875.1). Taxonomy (NCBI): domain Eukaryota; kingdom Viridiplantae; phylum Streptophyta; class Magnoliopsida; order Asparagales; family Amaryllidaceae; genus Allium; species Allium sativum. The sequence goes on from CM060926.1 coordinate 541,085,857, forward strand.
TAAATTTAGAAAATATACGTTATTAACATTGGAAAATATTTCCATCTCTTATTAACGCATCACTATCCTCCCACATCTATCAGTCTCTAACCGTAAACTAGTAAGAGAACAATTCCCTGAATATCAACCTCGAAGGCCGAAACCAACATCAGATCGACATTCAGAAAGCCATTCAACTGTATTAATTTCCAGCCAGTTTCTAATTTCTTTAACTCCATTTCTTAATTTTTTTATCAAATCATTGCTTGCACGAACTCTCGGATTCAGTTTACGACTCCACTTCTTTTATGAAAACATTTTATTATAACTATAGCATTATAATCCCTACTTACGAAATATCTAACTTCAAAAATATAACTTTTATTTCTTAATTTGAATAAATAAACAAAAAACTAATTTATAAATAAAAAAACAAATCTTGATTGAAAATCGGGAAGTAAATAGTACTTTCCCGAATTCAATATAATCAAATTTCAACATATAACTCTCTTTCGAATAATCTCTATTTGATAACTCTCTTTCGAATAATCTCTATTCGATTAACGTTCCGAACTTTGGAATAAATTCACCATTTCAGTTCAACTAAATCTCTAAATTCATTTTAGAATTTATCACTTCCAAATAGTTACCAATCTCCTTTAATAACCATTTTAATCTGCAAGATGTTTGCTTTATGTTAGACCAAAAAATGGTCCTAACACCCAATTGATAATGTTTTGTAGAGAATAATGAGGAATCATGAACAAAAAGCAAGAAAAATCAATCAACACACGGAATTTATAGTGGTTCGGCGTTAACGAGCCTACATCCACTTCATAGCTTCTCAATTTATTCAGAAATTACAAATACAATGAGTATTGACGCTCAAGCACTCAATTACAATGAATAATACTCTCCGAATTCATTGATTTTATTAAAGAGGATGAAGTTTCTTCGTTGGTAGCCATGGCCGAAATAGATAGAGCTTCCTTGAGGCCAAAAAAAGTCCCCTTCAATGATGTGTTGTATGTGTATTTATAGGTAGAAATTCAGTTAGGGTTGAGTGGCCACGTGGCAGCTTCAGAGTAAATCTCGGAAGTAGTGGAGAACATGGGGAAATGGTCTTTAGCTGCCCAGAATTCGGTTAGGGGTAGAGACCCGATCCGGTTGGCCCGATCCGGATAACCCGATCCGGGTGACCCGATCCGGTTTACCCGATCCGAATGACCCGATCCGGTTTACCCGATCCGGTTTGGTTGGTCAGAAATATTCGCTTTAGCTTGATCCGAAATGGTGGAATCCAACCCGAAGCTTATGTGCACAGAAATACGAGTTTTCCCATCCTTCGTTACTTCGTCCAAGTAGATGTCGATCTCTGGTAGGTCATACTCAAGCCCTGAGTGGCCTTCCTGATAGAGTTCTTCGGCTTTGGATAGTCTGGTCACAAAGCAGGCTAACATTTTGCCCCCCAAAGTACATCTTGTTGCAAATAAGATGTGCTTTGAATAAGTCGAGATGAATCTTTTTGGAATTTTTCTGTATAAATGGCTTGTCATATGCCGCATTTCTTCCGTTGATGCTTATCGGGCCAAATTTCATGGCTAGAGTGGTCAAGATGATCAAGTAATCGTTTAGACTTCGTCGAATCAAGAGGTAGAATTCCTTCATCATAGGTCATGTGGTATGTTTGGCTCCCGTGTGAGATCGTACATGTAAAAGTTGATGCCAAACGACGCCATCTTCCTAAACAAGTCAGGTGCATTACTAAGCTAAGATTTCTTTAATGTATAAGTCAATGTATACAATAGCCGTCCAAGTCATAGTATGGTGTCAGAATCTTCATATCTTAAGCTAGCATCTGGACCGTTCGGATAGAGTGCATCAGAGTCGGCATATGAATTTGTCATTTTTGCTTGGATTTGGACTATCTCGATATCAGGATATTAATCTAGGACTCCATGATTGCATCTAATCGTAATAATAGTGCATCCGGAAGCCATGATCACTTCAGATTGTTTTATAGTCCCGTGATCACATACGAGTCAGTACGAGATGTTGCTGAAAACATGCAAGCCAATAGCTGGTAGGATTATCACAATTGTAAGGCAGCAGAGTAGTTCATCATACTCTCCATTTGATGCTGTTGCAGATCAAGTCTTTGAATTCTTGCTTGATCCGTAATTTCGCTCACTTGGATGGTCGGGATGAATCAAGTCATATTCTAAAGATATAATGTATATGTTCTGAATCATGCATTGAGTTAGGGTCATGTTTAAAGTCAATCTGTCGGTTGAAGTTGATGTTCCTAGCATTAGTGGAGGACGAGCGAAGTCAGTGCTTATGCCCCCAGCATTGTTGGGGGTTATGATAGGTCAATCGGACATCCAATCTTTTAGCCTTTATGCTTTTTTCTGCCGCATCGGGTTAGATATGTAGGTTCAACAATCTTAGTCACCCTGTGTCGTTATGTGCACATTCCCAAGTCATCAAGGGTTGGAGTTGTATATGCGAATGGTCGAATCACATTCGCGTTGGGGTCAACCCATATGTTTAGCCAGAAAGCAGTGATCGCCTTATTGAGTATATTAGCAAACTTAGATACTCTCCTCGCATCAGCTGCAGAGTTGAGTAAGCTCGTCAATCTTGCAAGCGAGCGAATGTCGTTAGTGAGTTATTCGAGCTCCTTCGTTCACGCTTTGGCATAATCCGAAATAGCCACCATAGTCTTGTTGAGTCTATCACCCATGCTTGGTTCCATTAAGCTTGACAATCAAGACCGCGGGCCCGATTAATGACATTGGTCATTTCCAGAATTGTAAATTCCTGTTATTCTTTCCTGGGCTTTTCTTTTTCCTTTATTATATCAAGAGTCAGATGGTGCTTCATTCTGTCGTGAAGACATTGAGATCATCCATTTCAACATTAGCACACTCTTATTGCACGAATTTGTCTGTCTCAGGATAGGATTTTCCAACGTTTCTAGGAGAATCTCATGGTAGAGACATACCGAGGTTTGTTTCAGAGGTGAATCTGTCAAGTCCTCTTGGTGGGTCTCGATGCAAAGAGATTTTGAAGTTTGAGATATCCAGAATACCGGATACTACAACAATCAACACTATATACGGTCCAGGTCGATTTACCGATGCCACTGTGGCGTTGAATCTTTCAAGGAATGCATGTAGGGTCTCGCCTGATCTCTGTTGAAGCATCAATTAATGTTGCCAATTTGGCCCTCATCTTTGAGAAGTTGTCGCTAATTACCTAATTTAGCGCTAGTGCCCCCGGTATGAAGTCTTAAATTGGGTGGAAGCCGGTTTCTGGCTTCTTGGTTGTGCATATGTAATAGCAGTCAATCAGGCTTCTGTTTTTTAATTCTGGATGGTGATCCGCTACTTGGATGTATCCGGGTTGCTCTTGAGGAGCCATTCTTCTGCTTATAGTCTGGGTTATTGTGAAGCTCAGATAATCGTAAATGTGCCTAAAGCTGGCAGATAGTCAGATGATGATGTTCGAAGCTCTTATGATGTACTCCCCATCCATGGGAATTTTACTAAACGGTGATCATCAAATCCACGTATTCTCTGAATTCATACTCCCTCATCGAGCTGTGAGTTAGAGTTTGATAGAAAATGATTTATTTGTGTCCAGCTCATGTTAGTCCTTGGTCTCCCATCCAAGCTTTGAGGTTCGGAGTCGGATGGCAATGAAGTTAGACTATAGCTTTCTCGAATGCTCTCGTCTTCCCCCTACATGGGGAGCCTCATGTTGAGGTTGAGCTGGATTTTAAACATTCCTCCGAATTGGAGCAAAGGTTGGTCGGGCTTCGTTTAATTTTTCGGTGGCTCTTGCATATCCATCGTTTTCATCCAAAATGTTACAGTCGGAAGTTGCATGCTACAAATGCCTGGGAGGAGGTTGTTTGCATCTTGTTTTATTAAAGACGACTATTCCAACTAGTCCTAGGGTCCCATATGATCTGGACCATGGAGCAGGGAGTATTTGAGCCAAGTTCGTTGTCGCTTGAATTTCCATGGTGCTCGCTCCAGCGAGTAAGTCGTAATTACTCGGCCTTCCATCTATCCAAGTAGAAAAGTTATCCATCATTTCCAGAGAAGTTTGTCTCACCGAGCCATCTGAGTTCTCAAATCAGCGAGGGTACCACATATTTCATATCTAGCTTGACATGCTGAGGGATCATTGCAAGAAGAAATTTGCTGACTTCCTTCGTTCCAAGCGCCTTCTGCGCCAATATCCTCAGCACGGAAGAAATTTCTATCTTCCTTCTTCTTAGTCTTTGAGTTTGAGTGTCAGGCAATTTGCCTCCTCGCAAGTTAGACGTCAAAGCAACGACATCTCCCTTTACATGGGGTCTTTCAACTGGGAAGTCGGTCCGGACTAGCAAATGGACATTCACTCTGCATCCATTTCGTGGTCCTCAAGCAGCCTGTCAAGATCGAGGTATAAGTTAGACACAGACATATAATATTTATGAATATTTTCAGCAGTGCGGCCCTATTCCGGGGGTAATAGAGAAAGTTCGGCAGTTATATCACATCCCTTTTAAATTTAGACGTGGATGCACGGAAGGGAGACATTGTTTTCAAAGCTTATGTGATTGAGTTATCCAAGTGCTCGAGTGATCGCATTTTCTATTCAATATATTTGCGAGGTGGCACTCGTCGTTGCACTTGGGCTATGGCTAGTCATACATGGGTGTGTATGTTTATTTGATATATCACTCTTAAGGCCTCCTTTCGGTCGTTGCCTTAAGTCGCGTGACACATTATTAAACAGTTCACTCTCAAGGCCTCCTTTCGGTCGTCGCCTTGAGTCGCATGAAAAGTTTAGCATTAGGCATCAGCGTCAGCCTTCTAGACGTGGCCCTTTGTTTGTTTTCCACCAGCCTGCTGTGGTTGTTGCGAGTGCGGCGCTCACATTCTTGTCTTGTTATCTTGTACAAGCCTGCACTCAATAAACAAAGCAAATCCCTAAGCAATAGGTAATAAAGCACATCACAATCAAACAAGGGTTCCAATTCAAAAACCCCTGAAATCAAATAATATCTAGCTAATCATATAGAATTTATCTAAAAATGGGGGTGATGTGTGTCATGAATAAAGGGCCTGGCCAGGGCCTGGCCAGGGCCTGGCCAGGGCCTGTTTGGGATTGATTAAGATCGATAGTGCATTGCCCCCCATGCCCGGACATGAAGGGTTCGGGCTCAGCTTTCACTCTTGCCCCCGATACTACAGCGGGGTAGGAGCCCTTTTATGGCATTTAGTCAACATGCCTTTATACTCTCCTGTCGTATGCCTAGGATAGAGTTCGAACTCAGCTTTCAATCTGCTCCCCGATCCTTCAGCAGGGTAGGAGTTCTTGTGGAGCTAGTCTCTGGCGTCTTTATACTCTCCCGTTGGATGCTAAGGGTAGAGTGGAATCAGGGCGGTCTTTTAATCGTGGTGCACCTTCACGCCTTGAGGATGTCATCTTCCCGTCCTTTATACTCTCTCTCGAGTCATGAGAGTTAGAGTTATGGACGTCGTCTTCCCGTCCTTTATACTCTCTCTTGAGTCATGAGAGTTAGAGTTACGGACGTCGTCTTCCCGTCCTTTATACTCTCTCTCGAGTCATGAGAGTTAGAGTTACAGACGTCGTTTTCCCGTCCTTTATACTCTCTCTCGAGTCATGAGAGTTAGAGTTACGGACGTCGTCTTCCCATCCTTTATACTCTCCCTCGAGTCATGAGAGTTAGAGTTACGGACGTCGTTTTCCCGTCCTTTATACTCTCTCTCGAGTCATGAGAGTTAGAGTTGTCCAGGCGAACGGTCGTGTCATTCGCCTTGGCGCTCCTTCTTCAATCTATTTCAAAGACTAGGAGTCTGCCGTCTCGAGTGTCGTTCTCAAACTCGATTTTAGTCCTTACTCCCCGCTTCACTCTGGCGGATGGAGCTTTTCGGGCAAGCGGTCGGATCACACTCGCCGAGGCGCTACCTCATAATTTCCGATTCATGGGTAAAGGTGGTTGTTTGCAGTGATCAAGTCTCTCTCATCCCGTCAACTCGTGGGATGAAGTTTGGTCGAAAGCTGCAATATTGTCCTTTAAATGTTCTCTCAAATCATGAGAGCTAGAGTCACGGATCAAGCGATCTTTCAATCATGGCACACCCATCACCCTCGTCCAAGGTTGGTACTTCTATCCAATCTCTGAGGATTAGAGTTAGTCGGGCAAACAGTCAAAATACGTTGGCCAAAGCTTTGCGTTCCTACGATCAATCTATGGGAGGAGTGATTGGCACCAAACTTCGGGTACCTGCATCATTCATATCGCATGAGTTAGTCATGTCCATAACTCAGGAAGCATGTAAAAGTAAATTGCATGATTGAAAAGTAAGCATATCAAGGGGCAATGCTGCCTCCTTTATTTGGATTCATGTAATCTGATGGTGTCAAACATAGGACTGAGTCATATAGATGGTCGAATTGCATCTATCTGAAATCGAATTCCAACTTTAAAATGCAAAAGTCAATGCATAATTATCTTTAGCTCTTCCACATATGATTCTAGGAATGGATGTCATCTCAGATCCACCTTCAGCTATACAACCTCTTTTAGGCGGAGAGTGTGACATTTTAAATGAGCGGTTCAGTCAAGCTTGTCATGATATTGCTCCATAACTCTATATGCGGGTGTTAGAAGTCTGATCGGTATCAAATCCTAGGTACCTACACCATCCACATATTATTTCATCTGAGTTAATTACATCAATAACTCAATAAGGATGCAAATATAAGAGTCATGGTTAAAGAGTAGTCCTGTTAAAGGAATGAATATGATTCTGTGTGAAAATGGCATTGCATGTTATCTGCATGTCCATTTTGCCTTGCCCAATCTCTGCCAGGGATGACTTGATTGTGGTCTTGGAGTGATAAAGACAACTAGGAAAATACTGTAAGCGAATGACAAGGTCATGTCTCCTTTAAATCGCCTTTTTGCACCCATGCTAAGGGCAAGGGTTGAATGTCAGGGAGTCATGTATGTATTGATAATGGTATCATATCATCACATTGGTGCCAGGACAATAATTGGCAGGATAATAATGGACCCATGCTTATAAGAACTTTTGCACTTTCCATGCTGGGAAATAGGAAATGGCTGCTATGGGGATAGTCATATCTCACCCATCCGTAAATATGCCTTCAATCCCACGACGGGAATAAGATCTAATGCACAGATAATCAATCAGTATCCTGGCTTAAGTCCTCTAAACTTTTACTTCGGGCAAGGCTGAGGTAGTCGATTATGCAAGCCCGTGATGTATCAGCTTTGAATTAGATGATATAGTCACGAGCAATTGACATTCGAATCTCCAGTTGCCCCCAGCATCTGGGGCACGAGTTACTTGACTAATACTCGATGAAGGGAGTGAGATTGTGAATCTTCACTTTTTAACTCCAAAACGTCATCCGTCAAAAGTTTCATTGGCGTTCATCTCCCAACTAGCGGGAGGCTGATTAGTGATTTTGTCGAATCATTCAGGGCAATGAATTGAGCAATGAGACTCGTTAATATCTATCTCGGGGTAACCTTTCAAAGGAAATAAGCAATGTCACCTTGCATGTCATATCTTGAGGCATAACGAACGATGGTATGCCATTTATTCTCCCTGCCGGAAGCATTCCGTGTTGTAGGAAGTTTCTTACGGGGGTTGTCAATTATTCTCTTTTGTGTTTAGTCTCCAACACTAGATCAACTTCCATCTGATCAATGGTCGGAGTTTTCCCGAAGCAATCAACAAGCTGTAAACGAGCTTTTCAATCTTTGGGAGGTTCCTTCGTTAGATGTTGCCCTCTTGCATCCCGAATCTTCATCTTTTCTAGGGTCTATGTCTTCGGGCAGATCATCGGGCAACTCTTTCTGCGATGTCTTCTTTGCTTGCTAAACCCATGCCTATTTCACACTCGATCTCATCATGAGGGGAAGCATTTTTGGGTTTCATGACATCTCCGTTGCATAGCATATTCTATCCAGCCAAGTAGAAGGCTCTTCCAGTAACTTGGTCTTCACAGATCATTCCCGCTCCAGCTTCGGTAGGGACTAAGCAGTAGACACTAGGGTGCAATGTAAGCTCTGAATTATGCGGAAGCTAGTCAGTCTAGACCTTGATCAGATAAGCCTGAGTACGACAGCATAGCTTGCGAGACTTGAAGTAATATTCATGCGTTATGTTACAATGGAAATGATAAATAGAGAGCTAATGGTCGATTCGTATCTGCTTTAATCTCGAGCTCTCATCACTTGATCAAGGTTGTATGGTGGCTGGAAGGCGGTCCAGTTGCTATAATCCGAGAAAGGTCCGTAGGTCCAATCATGGCGTATGGTGGTTCAACTAGTACCTAACTCTGGGCACTAAAGTATGTTGACCTAACCCTTATTGATGGAAATCAGTCTTCATCGATGTGGTCGACAGCAAATAGCCATTGCAAAGGTTAGCCGAGTTTTTCGGGAGGTGAACCACGGGAAATATTTCATTCATCACATCTTTCAATTAAATTGTAGCTTGGGGATGTTGGGATCCTTAACTACTTTCTGGTATCCCATTATTGACAATCATGGTCACTAAGATCATAGGAATCATCTTTGGAGTAGTGCTCGGACTGTTCTATATAACCGTCATTCGGTACTCCGCCGATTGGATAGGTTTAAGTCACATAAATAAGGTAATCACTGGTCGTTAGGGGAACAGTAGTTGCATCAGTGAAATTTATACACCATCAGTGCTATGGAAGAGGAAGCTGCTATAGGACAAGCATTGTCTTGTATACTATCATTGATAGCAAGCTGAATTTGATCGACAGCTCCTCACATTGGCTTACTGATGCAAGTAAATGTCATGGCTCTGGGAAGAACCCCGGTCGTTGCCATCTTGCTGTCATATTCTTAGATTATCCACCTTATCTTCATTAACAAACTTTGATGACTACTGTTGGTCAAAATATACGTCGAGCCGAAGGCGAGGCCGTCAGCGGGTCCGGGCGCAGCGCCGGCGAGGGTCCGGGGCCCCGCAGTCCCGGCGGCGATCGACCTAACCGGTTAGGTCGAAAATGTGGGCACCGCACGATTTTTTTGATTTTGGAAGATGGAGCCTTTCTGAAATGATCTTAAAAATGTATTTTTTTCAAAAATAGCTGTTTCGGGTCGGATCGGATCATGCCTTCAAATTTGCGGTACGGAGATTGTCTTCAGGTCGGGTCGGATCGGACTAGTTCCTCCGAGTCGGATCGGAGACGTCATTAGCTAGTCGGTTCGGTATATATGAAAGAGCCGGTTCGGATCTCCTCCTCCTGTTCGGATCGGTCTTCCCTACCCTGCATCTCCACTTTCCTGCGGTTCGGGTCGTGGCACCCTCTTCGGTTCGGAGATGCATCTCCAGGTCGGATCGGAGTATCAACAGCAGCTGGATTCGAGTCCTGCTCAACGGGTCGGGTCGGAGCATTGTCCCCGGGTCGGTTCGTTGTGCCACTCCGGGTTAGACGTCTTCGGGTCGGATTGGATCAGGTATGTCATTGGATCGGGTCAGGGTTACGTCATCAGCAAGCGGCCGGTTCGGATCCCCCTCTCTAGTTTGGGTCGGAGGTTGTTTTTCAGGTCGGGTAGGACCAGAACCGACCCCCTTATGGATATTAGTCTGCACTTCATCTACATCCGATCCAAGAGCTTCATTAGCATCCGACCCGGTCGCTTCGTTTGAACTAGAAACACATCTGATCCGATCCGAAGTTGAGGTCCATGCTGGACGTTGCTGCTGTGCTGGGCGAATCTTTTCGAACCCATGACTTCATTCCAGAGACATCTATGCTTTGGGTAGAATTTCTGAAATCGTCGAAATCTTCGAAAGTGATGAGAATACGGATTATCTCTTCAGACTTGGAGATCCAAACAGTAGATAAATAATCCGAAAAGATGAGAATATTCATTTCTCAGTGAAAGCACCAAAATGTTAGACCAAAAAATGGTCCTAACACCCAATTGATAATGTTTTGTAGAGAATAATGAGGAATCATGAACAAAAAGCAAGAAAAATCAATCAACACACGGAATTTATAGTGGTTCGGCGTTAACGAGCCTACATCCACTTCATAGCTTCTCAATTTATTCAGAAATTACAAATACAATGAGTATTGACGCTCAAGCACTCAATTACAATGAATAATACTCTCCGAATTCATTGATTTTATTAAAGAGGATGAAGTTTCTTCGTTGGTAGCCATGGCCGAAATAGATAGAGCTTCCTTGAGGCCAAAAAAAGTCCCCTTCAATGATGTGTTGTATGTGTATTTATAGGTAGAAATTCAGTTAGGGTTGAGTGGCCACGTGGCAGCTTCAGAGTAAATCTCGGAAGTAGTGGAGAACATGGGGAAATGGTCTTTAGCTGCCCAGAATTCGGTTAGGGGTAGAGACCCGATCCGGTTGGCCCGATCCGGATAACCCGATCCGGGTGACCCGATCCGAATGACCCGATCCGGTTTGGTTGGTCAGAAATATTCGCTTTAGCTTGATCCGAAATGGTGGAATCCAACCCGAAGCTTATGTGCACAGAAATACGAGTTTTCCCATCCTTCGTTACTTCGTCCAAGTAGATGTCGATCTCTGGTAGGTCATACTCAAGCCCTGAGTGGCCTTCCTGATAGAGTTCTTCGGCTTTGGATAGTCTGGTCACAAAGCAGGCTAACACTTTAAAAACCATTGTTCATTTAAAAGGTGAATATTATCCCTTTACAGAAATCTGGAATTGTTTAATCAAATCAACACTTGATTTCATAATTTAAATACTAACACAGGTTCAAATTCCAATTATCAAGTCATTTTATAACTTCTTATTCACATTCCATTTTATTTATCAAATCTCGTTTACATGTCAACTTCATAGTAGATTTTATTTAATAAGTTTATAATTCTCTATTGCCTTTATATTCGATTATAAAATATCGGTTTCCCAATCGAATATTAATTATCTTGTCAAATCCTGATTTATTCAATATATAATTTCTTAAATAAATTATTTTATAACATTTGGCCTTGTCGAATTCTAATTACAAATCTTTATGGATTTTATTTTAATCCTATTCACATTTCGAACATCGAAATAAATTCCATAATTTCCTTTTTAAAACAAATTCCCAGTTTCCCATTTCAAATTCACTGCTGAATTTACAATCCAAAATACCCACTGATAATTATTTTTATTTCATTTATAAACATTGTTTATAAATCACACTACTTGTTTTTATTTATTAAACACGTTATTTATTACTAGCCATTCGAAATTCCATTTCTATTTTAAAAATAGTTTTTCCCCTTTTAAAATTCATATTCCATCCTTTATAAATGTAAAGTTTACATTCCATTTTCAAATATCAGTGTTAAAACCAATTTTCAAATTCATATTCCATCATTTTTATACTCACGCTACAGGACCTCGATCACTTGTCCATGTCCATTTCCGCCGACTTTAAATTCCCTTTCCAAGCTCATCTCCTCGCGAAACTTCATGAGACCAACTCCAGTGTTCTTCTCATCCCATTTTCTGCAACCATCACAAAGAACCCCAACTCGTTGCATTCATTTTGATCGCGTTCTTCAGTCAAAATGTCAGAGAACCAAAGAACCATTGAACTCCATTTCCACCAAAATCCCCCAAACATTGTGGCCAGGTGCTATTCCACGTTCTAAACCTGAAAACAAACTCGAAATCAATCATCAATGGCTTAATCGATTATAGTGATCAACCCTAGCTCACGACTCAAGAATGACAACAAACAAAAAATTACTTGAACCCAAAAATATGTGCATGAGATCGAAGAAGATTTAATGGCGATTGTAAATACCTTTATTTCATGATTTTCAGATTTTTTATTTGAATTTTAATTGAATTTCAAAGCCATGATTTAGAGAACTATAAAGAGAAAAATGCGGCGCATTTCTCTGTTGATTAGAGGAGTAGAGAACTAGGTTTAAGGGTGGTGGTATTTATAGGGTAGGATAGCTTACAAGGTAAGTTTCGTATTTTTATATTAATCTATATCGTATTTTTATTTATATTCATTGTTAAAAATCCATACGATCACATATGATACCCAATTTCAATGAAACTGGACATGCAACTACAGTTTAACATTACGGACCCAACGAAACTTGCTTCATCGAATTCTGAATCCTTTTGCTCACATAGCGTATTTTAAAGTCAAATTATTGATTTTTTTTTCACATTCCAATTCCGCACAGCCACATATTGACTCCAAAAATCACGAAACTTGAAATTCAACAATAATTTAATATTCCGGATCCAACAAAATGAATTTCATCGAAAACGGAGGTTGTTTGTAAAAATGGCTATTTTTAAGGTTATAAATAAACCATTTAAATATTAATATATTTAAAAACAATTTAATTTAATATTAATAAATTAGTATTATTGTTTAAATCCCAATAGAATATCTTACAGCTCCAAAATATACATATCTGGATTTATAACTCGATATTTAAAACTCCAATTAATATGTAATAAAAATCCTTTTATATTATAAATAAATCATTATAATTTATAAAAGAATTCCATAGCGACTTTCTGAAAATTTGATTTGGGCATAGATTACATTCCACAAGATGAAATCTCGAATTTTTTTCTTCTATTAGAAAAATATAGTTCACCAGCTCCAAACATTTCTTGTAACACAGAAATCTGACTTAAAACGGATTTTGTATATTCAATTGAAGTTCAAAACTCAATATTACGTACTACCATGACATTACGGGTTCGTTTTAAATTGTATTATAATTAATACGTTCAACCATCGTGTATTAAATATATTCTTTATAAAAATTCGAATCTAAACCAACCAAATCTCTTATACTTCCCAATTGACACAATATTGTCAATCCAACATAATTCCGATTACTTCAGAATTAAATATATTATTCAATTATTCATATTAATTAAATATTCAATATTTATTTAATTCAAGCCATTTAAATTACCAAACCATTATTTAAATAATTAAGTAAATTAATTGTTATAATGCAAAAATCCGGGACATTACATTTTACTTCACAAGTTAAATTTAAATTTCAGAATTCAAATTCCCAGGTTTTACTTCAAAATCAGTTTGGAATCATAGAAATTCAAAACTTTTGAATTATCAAAGCAGCTTGTTTTCTCAAACAACTTTTTTCATTAGCAATCCTATTATGGTAGCAATCCATCACTTAGAAACTCAAAAATGAACACCGATGGCGTCCGGATCATCATCGGAATTATTTTCCAGCAACTGAAGTGAGTTCTATGCTTAATCATTTTCAAAATCCTTTAAAAACGATTTTTATTCAAAATCCTTTTCAAAAATACTTCTATAATATTATCCCAAGTACTTTAGAAAATATTTTCTAGCTTATCTGGGATTTAAATTCTCAAATTATGGTTTGAACTCAATCTTAGTTCATCTCATTTGTACACATTATCCATATACAAATTATACATAACCTTTCAATTTGATTTCATTTTATTTTAATAATAATTAGTATATCCACATACTATAATATTTCAAAAATTATTCCTTTTATATCAATATAATTATTGGGCCAAATTATTTCATTACCCATTTTAAAATAATACTGTATCGAATTACTTTGTTTGAAAGTTTAGAAACACCTATTGATACAGTTATACATTCTGTATCGACCAGAATTCATAAACCACTCAACAAACCAGTCAACACAATATAAAACAATCTTATATCAAATCTACAAATACGCTCTCTCATATACATACGCTCAAACTCAATCCACGGTATTACTAACCCCATATCTATTGAGTTATGCCATAGAGCCAAGGTTATTACTCAAACTTAAGCTCTGATACCACTTTAAAGAACCGACCAATTCCAGATCCTGATCATCGACACAAATACCATGTTGACTAACCAAGCATCAGAAATTTACCGGATCATTTATAGAAAGAAGTTAGATAGTGAGAAATAGAAAGAAATAAAACTTAGAATAGAAGAAAAACAAAGTACACAAATCTCACAGTGGAACGAATAAAATATATTATATAACATAACCTTGGAAATACACATCAGTTCGGTATATGCATACCATCATCAGAGTACAATACAACATATCACAGCGGAAATAAATAATAGCTATCTAATGCTGAAGCCTCCTACTCCAAGCTCCTCCAAGCGTATTTGAGAAATCCCGACTACTTGAATGCCCATACAAATTTGGGCACCCAAGAGTTTTGGGTAAAACAAAGCAAAATAAACTCTGGCTCAGTTATGGGACTGGTGTGAGTAAACTCCAACCATTTGTTTAACTATCAACAATCCTTTTCCAAGAAAAGATAATCGTAAGATCGAGCCTCACATAAACACGGACGGTTTTTACCTTACGATAACCCAAAATATTTTTGATAACAAATCCAGTGATATTATAATAGTGTCTAAATAAAAAAATAGCAATCTAGCGGAACACTTGCTTCTCACGCTCCACATACATAATGTATAATCAAAAACCACAAGGCGCTTATTTGACAATGGATATCCAACTATGACAAGGTATGGGACCACCTTCAGATAGTGCATCTCTAGAGAGGAATACATTGGGTTAAACAAGAACTTCTTGTAACCCAACCACACATGACTGACAACTCATTTAACTTGAGTATACCGCGCATATTATCAGCCACGGTTGTGTTCAGCAACCGTAATTCGAAAGCATACAGAAGCGAAAGAATAAGCAGCAAATGAATTTTCTCCAGATCAGGTGATAATACCCCTAATGGGAATGAACCACTTAGCTGTGTTGCTTGCCCGATTTCTGTCATATCCCGGTTGATGAAGATTAATGTCACAATTTCCTTTTTAGAACATCTTGCCATCATTTACTTTGAATGCCACATCGTCAGATCCATGAAATCACTAACTGACATCCACAAATATACTCTGGGTGTTAAGCTAATTAGAGAACAAGTTCTCCACCACCATACTTGGTATATTTGTAAAAATCAACGTACGTGAGTTTTCAGGAAATACTCTGTTAGACATTCGTCCATACAAGTTGTCCCAGAACTGGACAAATTGAAGGCACCATTCTATAAATCCATTTTGGGAAATTTCTACCTAGGATTAACAGAACAACCCTTGCACTTTACTATGTCTTCAATCATCTTCAGCATAAGTTGATTCGTAACGCTTATGCCAACACAGAGTGATTTTCAAATAATAAACCTGATCCTGATCTCTCTGTATTGACAACGGAAGTATAAACTAAATAAAAACTTTGATTGCCATTGATTTAACTATCAAAGAAAGCATCCATCCAATTAATGGTCCTATTTCCAAATGGAAATTCTACCAATCAACCATCAAGCAATACTGGACCCTTTAAGTTAATTTCTTATTAAATTATTGTTTCCCAATTTTCCATCTCCCATCTTCTATATTTTTTCAAAACTCGATTGCCTATTTCGATTATTGGAAAACATTTTCATCATCATAATTTATTTCCTATATTCCATTAAATATCTCTTATTGCAGTTGGAAAATATTTCCATATATTCATGAATTCTTATCTTCTATATTAAGGAAATATGCGTTACCAACATGGGAAAACATTTCCATATTCCATTTCATAACTTCTCATTAACCAATTCATTTCATTTTCTATGCTTCGAAACTATCTATGATCTTATTTGGAAAACGTTTCCAAAACCCTTTTTATTGGATTAAACCGATATTATTTTAAACATCGTTATTATAACTCAACCCATTAATCTTTCGTTGACCGATCCTCATTATCAAACCTTAAACATTCCTCAGTCAATCATAAAGTCAATAAAATTGGGGTATAATCACCTCTCAGACCTTAACTGAACAACATTCTTAACTTTGAAATAGTCAAAGCTCACACCTTAAATATTAACAAACATTGCTTAAACAATCATTTGATTCAATTTAAGAATCCACATCTTTTACGGAAACATTGATTATAATGATAATGTTATAATCCCTGCTTCTGAAATATATAATTTCAAAATATAACTATTATTCATTAGTTTTTTAAAATAAATAATTAATTATATAATTATTTAAATCTTGATTGAAAAGGAAAAAAGGTACTTTCCCGAATTCGATACGGTCGAATTCCAATAAATAACTCTTCCTCGAATAATCTATATTCGATTAATATTCTGAACTTCGGAATAAATCTATCCTTCAGGTTAACTCAAATTTTCCTATAATTATTTCCACTCGCAAACTATTTGCTTTCAATCGTTGTTTACTTTCAAACATGAATATCATTCTTTAAATAGGAATCTATATTCGTTTTATCAAATCAACTTGATTTTACTTGCAAATATCATTACTGGTTCAGATCAAGTCATTTTATAAATCCACATCATATTTATAATTTTTGTTTATAAAAATGATACTAACACCTTCCTGTTTATATAAAACAATTTCATTTTCCTTTTTAAGAACATATTTACAAGCATAACTTTTGAAATTAATTTTATTTGATTTCTACCATTCCCTTCTTGTTTAATAATTCAAACTTAAATAATATTAAATTATTTCAAAATATCGACTTATATTTTCATAGCTATAAATATGAAGTACTAGTTTCTTCTCATATTTCACTTAAATTATGTAATTTAAATACCCTTTCTGAAAATAAACCATTAAAATTCGACATGGCGGAATTCTAATTATAAACCCTTTAGATATATCTCATTTTATTTTATATCTCGAACTTCGGAATAAAGCCCATTATTTATTTTGAATTTTTTTTTTCTTATTCAAACTTCCATCTAGATTCATAATTTCTTTATAATAGCTAAGTTTGAAACCCAATTGCAAATATTGGCTTCAAAAACCCATTCCTTTTTTCCTATATAAATTCAACCTGAATTTACATTTCAATTTTATCTCAAGATAAATATTTTACTAAATTTATAAATGTCGTTTATAATCGACTTCTTGTTTTGTTCATTTAAAACAAGCTTCTATTTCAAGTCCATTTGAAATTTAATTTCTATTTTGGAAGTAAATTTCCTTTTTAAATCTCAAAATCCTTTTTCTACATTCAAAAATATTTTAGGGTATTTAAATACCAAAATTCTAGCTCTAGTGTAATTCAACACAACATAATCAACCACAGTATATATATATATATATCACAACATATATCACAATAAATTGCAAACAGTAATATAAATGTTGAGGATTCCAATTGGATCCCTCCAACCTGTTTTCCTGCGTTCACAGATGTTAATCAACGCAAATGTCGTCAATTTCAATTCAATATGAAATATCATCGTAAATAGAATCAATGATTAATCAACGATTTAAATATATAAATATATCAATCATTTCAACCAATATATTGATCATTCAACCAAACAACCATCACACAACATAAAATTACAATATAAACTTTAAAACTCGTTTATATTAAATATAGACAAGCCGGAGATAGTGAGTTTACTCACCCTGATTTGCAGTTGACTATTCTTCTTTTGTTTCGTTTAGAATCAAACAAGCATTTGATTTTATCACGAAATTCCAGTTGCTCTATTCTCGACCCTTCAGTTCCATAACATAGATATCTTCGTTACGATCCCATTGTGACCATTTTCATCGGATTCTGTTAACATATGATATATATATATATATATGCTTATTATAAGTTTTTAAATTAAAAGAACATGTTATTGAATAATTAAATAATTACTTAATTATCTCTTATCCCTTAATTAACCTTTTTGATTGCCGCTAATCACTGATTTAAGTCTCTCTTGGATATCGAAATAACCCAACATCATCTTCCTCCATCTAGTATTTTGAACCCATTCTAGTGCCATAAACATCACGATACATAAAAATAAACCCACTTTTCTTCACGCTTGTTCCCATCTGTTTTGCTTTCTGTTGTCTTCATTCAAAACTAAAACCCACGCATGCCTACTAGCCCAAGACTGCAACCCCACTACTTTATCGACATCACAATCCAACTGAACGACATGAAATCCAGTGCCAATTTTAGTACTGCTCCTAAGGGGGAAGGTCTTAGATGAAGAAGGAACAATGTTTTTGAGTGTAGATTGGTATAATCATGTTCTTCCTATCACCATAACAATCACCAAAACCATGCAAGAGATATTCAGTTTGTATTCAAAAGAAATCTCGACATCACATAAAACAACACTAACTCATACTCCCCATATCCACACAATCATGGTCGACCTCTTCTTCCCCACAACGCACCTCCCATTTTTCACGAAATCACCTGAAAGAATTACCAACGAGTTTGCCTTACCGAACTCCAACGTGCTATACTACCCAGACACAACTCGATCTCCTCGTGTGTGTTCCTGCCTCCCATCTCATCTCGATACTGCACAGAGACATCAACTTTTATTTATACTGAATTGGTCCAAACTTTGCATGAAGTTGTTAATCCTCATTATAAACTCAAAAACGATACTCACTTTACCAGTGATAGCTTCATCCTCCCTCGATTGGCAACCCTCGCTTTACTATGCTAAAGTCGAGCTTCCTGGAAGCGCATCACAACCATTATCGATGATATCCCATTGAAGCTCCTTCGGAAAGAAGGCCATCTGATCCCATAATAAATGATTTCACTTGTTATTTGAATTTTTTTTTCCTCTTTTTTGAAGTGGCAGATTACTGGGAGAAACATAATATGAACGGTGAACGGGAATGCAGGATTTCAGGATTAGGGTTTAGCATACATTTCTTTTACATATGAGAAATAATAATAATTTTTTATTTAATTTTTTTTTGGTGATTGTTATCGCCATTACCATTTATCAGTTTTAAATTCATATGCTCACATACAAAATCCGATTGCATTAAAAATGGACGTGCAACTATTGTTTGACATTCTAGACACAATGAAACTTGTTTCGTCAAAATCCGAGTTGGTTTGGGAAAGTAGCAAAATTTTAAAGATTAAATCCGTTAATTGATTCACGTCTATTTTTCTAACGCTCACAAAACAACTCCAATTGGCTCAAAATGTGAAATGTTACAATAATTAAATATTCCGGACACGATGGAACTGGTTTCATCAAATTCGAGATTGTTTGGTATAACTCCCTTTTTAATTCACAACATGAATCGATACATGTTTATATCGCACACGATAATCAAAGTGACTCCAATTGACTCCAGACTGGAGATCTTACAATAGTTAATCACTTTCAGATTAATAAAATTAGTTTCGTTGAATTCGAAGATTGTTTGAAAATTGATAATTCTTAACTTTCAAATTAAATTGGTAAAACGATTAAATAAAAATCTAGACGTTTACCCCTACTGTGGTCACATACGATATCGAATCTCCATGAAATTTATTGCCATGCAATAATTTAACGTATCGGATCCAATGAAACCGATTTTGTCGAAAACAGAGATTATTTGCAAAAAGGCAATTTTTAAGGCTTAAATAAATCAATTAAATATAAATAAATTCAAAATTAATTCAATTTAATAATAATACATTATTGTCATCATATATGTCCGAGTAGGATATTATATAAATCCAAAGTAAAAATATTTGGATTCATAACTCGATATTATAAATTAAAACAACATTCAGATTATTTAAAATCAATTTATTTATATAATAAATCGTTATAATTTTTAAACGATTCCATAACGACTATTTGAAATTTTGATTTGGACATAACTTATAATCTACAAAATGAAACCTTGATTTTTGACTTTCATTAGAAAGATATAATCAAGTAGATCCGAACGTTTTGTGTTTCAAAGAAATCCGACTCATATTGGATCATGTATATTCAACTGAAGTTCAGAACATTAAATACATACTACCGCAACGTTACGAGCTCATTTAAAATTTAATTATAAATTATATGTTCGAACGTTGTTTTAAATAAATTTTCTATTATAACTCGAATCTAAACTCCAATAAATCTCCAAATCAACCATTTAATTAGTTAAATAAATTAATTATTCAGTCCCTAAAAACCAGGGTCATTACACCTGCTTACTAGAACAAGATTCTGTTACAATTTTTGAGGCTGGCCACTCAACTGTAGATTCTACGACATCTTCAATGCAGACAAGACCAGAAGTTGGTCTCCAAAGAACTACATTTGGAACCATAGCATTCACTACTTAAACTTTAACGGTGTCTCTTCCAAGTTGAACAAAATGGACCATTTCATTTGGATCGGCTAAAGCCACAACTCCTTCTGCAACCAGTGTTCCTGTTCCACCAACATCAATCAGCTTGCATTTACT
This sequence comes from Allium sativum, assembly GCA_030737875.1. Taxonomy (NCBI): domain Eukaryota; kingdom Viridiplantae; phylum Streptophyta; class Magnoliopsida; order Asparagales; family Amaryllidaceae; genus Allium; species Allium sativum. Next base: position 541,106,191 of record CM060926.1, read on the forward strand.
CTTAAGGGTTGGGAGAGTTGGTTTTCGACCCTATCAAATTAAAGAATAAACGTAAATGCTTTAATATATATTTCAATTAGTAAATTTGATTGAAAAAATACTATATTTTGCTTAAACATATTACTACATGAGATGTTACGTTGAAAGGGGTAGTAACAAATGGTGCGACATTAACTGGCTCAACAACCACTTTTGATTCCGGCCAAGCTACCATATTACCGACGACTTCTCCAACATGTATCATATTATTTGTTGGTCTCCATAAAAGGCATCAGACCTTTTGGGATTGTCAATAGAAACTAACATAGCCGATGATCCAATAGGAATGCCATTTACAAGCTGGCTTGGATCGCTAGAGTATAAACGTCTTTCAACAACTAGTTCTTCACCTCCAATCCAATCATATAGCTTGCATAATTTTTCTGTGCAACTATTTTTACTCTATTAAAGCAAAATACATATATACATAATTAATATTTTTATACTTAAAAAATTAAAAATAAAAATTACCATATTGTCAGATTGATCCTAATCACACATAATAACTTTATCGGAAAGCCATGCCACTAACATTCCCATAGCCTCTCCAAGATGTATCGTACTAAACACGGCTCTACATAGAAAAGCATCTAATTTCCTAGGAAACTCAATCAAAACTGCATTCACATTTGGTCCTAAAGGAATTCTATGTACAAGCTCTTTGGATCACTTGATACTACCCTTCCTTCGGTGACTATTTCATCAGTTTCATTCCAATCCAACAAATCACATTTATCATTTGTGTTTTCATAATTGTTCTGCATTTAATAAAAAGCGCATTAAGTTGATTACTAATTTTAAATTTTAAATTTAAATAATATCAAAACAATAAAAGATTTAATGTTTACCCGAGATATGGATTCCCCACTTTTAGATCCGCTAACCTAAAAATTGAAATTGTGTAGAACATGGATTAAAAAAATCATATAAGAAAACAAAAGCAAAAATTATATCTAATTTTACTATGCAATTAGTACAACAAAAATTGAAGTTATATACCAATATTTTATTCAACATTCGAATCTCTTCTTCCAGTGTGAAATCCTCGCATCTTTAGCTTTTAAGAGTAAGGACTTAATATAGTTTGCACCTCTCTGCATTTCCCATAGTCGTCCAGGTCTATCTTGTCCAAACACTTGAGAGACAGCATCTTCTCTCATAGAACTAGTTATTGAGTTTGATTGCATTTCATATTCATTTATTTTCATCTTTTCCTACAAAAGTTAGCATTGTTACATATTTATAAATACTAGACAAAATGCAAATTCATTTTAGAAAAACAATATTATAAGGTTTTTATCAGTATTGTAGTGTCTTACAATAGTATCCTGGACATATGTATTCACTGGTTGGCCATTTTTCCGAATGCGGGATGTAATCCAAATTTGAGATCTTGAAATGGGGATATTATTGCACTCTCATTTCTCTGTTAGTAAGAATGATAAATAAAGTGAATGGTTGTAATGAAAAAGGTGACATGTAAAATTGACTAAATTGACTGTACTTTCTCACTATTTCCTCTGCTAGTCAAGCCATTCCTTTGCGACTATCTCTATGTGGCACTTAAACACTTTTGATAGCTTTGAATTTATCGCTTCTTGCCTAAGATGAAAAGATATGGTAAACTGATTAATTATAATTATTACATACAATTGAATTTTATAATTATTTACCTTAAACTTTGAGTCTGCTTTTTACTTTATAAAATCTCTCCAAGCATTCATAATTTCGACGTTGCTAGGTTTGAGCTTAACCGTTTCCTCTATGTTCTTTGCTTTCAATATTTGCCTAACCAGACTGCTTTTCGAAGCCCTCCAGATGCATCCCATTTGTTGGAAAATAGGCGCCTTTTGCCACTACTCATCTAGTTTAAATCTTGCCTGCAAAATATATTTTCAATAAGACCAGTACTAAAGAAAATAAATACTGACTACACATAAAAAAGTGTGAAACTGAAAAAAAGGCTAGGGAATGCTAAAATATAGAGCTATGTGTGCTCATTTTATCTTATTCCTTGAAAGATGTAATTTTGTTCCACATTCTCATGTTGTTCTGTAAATGAATCTTTCTGTGTATCGCAATCTACAAGACTAGGATTTACCACTATAACAGTAAAATCACACACCTTTTCTAGTCCAATATACAAGTGCAAATCTAGCAACTAGCTTCCATTAAATAGTGTTTTTTAGCATAGAAAAGACTTTTACTTGCTCCTGAAGTTTGGTATCAGGATAGTTAATTATACGTATGCATCTTTTAGGATAATCAGGTGAGTTAAAACTGATAAAAAATGTGATAAAAAATTAAATCTCAATAGTTAACTAAATGCAGAAATAAGGATATATTACCCCAATCCACATAGTATAAATCAATTTAAACACCATTATCTATGATCATGACTTAGATGAGGCCATATTGATATTAAAAGGCAAAACTTATTAAGGTAGGAGGAGTGTATAACAAAAATATTTCTCAAATTGATAAATTTAATGCAACCAATGACCACTAAAACAATAAGTTAGTATGTGATAGATATATACGGAATTGCAATTTTGTAATACTATATTGATTCAGTTAATCATTTTACCACTAACAAAATCATCATGCAATATATAAAATATTGTTACGAAAGACATAATTGCACTCAATTTTACACTTTATTTAAATTTGAAGCATTTTTGTTAAGACATCATAAGTAGCTCATGGAAACTGATGAATATAAATGATTTCCATACGACTTCTAACATATTTATTTAGAATATGCTGGTGTATTCACTAAATCTACCAGCAGCTGCAATAAAAGCAGTCGCCATTGTGAACATCTACAGTGCATAAAACAATATTTAACAATCTCAAGTAACTCAAATTTCCAAAGTAATCAATAAATAAGGAGAAATTTTTATAGCAAAAATGTCAGACTGATGACCAAGCGTATAAATAGTACTTATGAAAAATATTTAACAACCTCTAGTAACAATAGTTCAATTATAACAAATATGGTATAATACAGAGGTTTATATAAATTCGAAAAACATAAAAAACAATACAGTGGCATTAAAACCAATATAATCAAAATATTTATATCCATGTATTTAAAAATGTGATTTTTCCAAAGAACAACTCAAACTATGAAATTATTATAGTTTCACTGGTACGTAACCAAATGGCTAGTAAAAAGAACACACATTCTTTCATGATGGTTTCTAGATTGAATAAAAGTCTGGATTTCATTAAAACTGTACTTATATAATAGTACTTACAATATTAAGATTTTATATCAAAACATTGGAATTTTTATTTTCACTCTTGAGCATTAACTGCACTTTCGAGCAGCTAAATCCATTCATAGACAAGTAGCTTGATATTTGTTAACATCAGCTTACACAAAATCCTTAGAAACTGACAAACAATAATTTAATTTCTAAAACGAGTAATCATCTAAAATTTATGCTCAGTTTTCAACATAAGGATAAGATGGTTAGACCTCTTATTTGATATTTCATCTAACACAACATTTATTTCCTCTATAATTGTAACAATCACTTACATGGATATAACAACTAATAATATAACATGAAATATGCTCGCTCACATTTATACTGAGCATGTGCTCAGTTTTTGTTGGAAATTGTTTTCAAAAACAAGAGGATGAATTATTAAAAACTAAGTAAGTGTTAGATGGCTCTTATATGTGAATAGTCCCACATCATGAGACTATATGAAAGGAACAAAGTATTTATATTTATTTCTTAGAAGCTATGTTAGGGCCTTGGGCTCCCAATACATGCTTTGCTGTGAGGAGGGAGACCATGCATGGTCATCACCACCACACGCGCACGCGCGACCGACCGGTTTGGGATCGGGCTTGGACTTTGGTTGTGACACTTATACTTTTAGATGAAAATACTTTGCATTTTTCAAATCGGTTTTTATTTGACTTGTTAAAATTGAGATCCGTTTTAACCGACTTCCTATGCAAGCTTAATAACAAGTTTTTTTTTCTTTTTCAGATTACTCAGAGAAGGATACGACATTCTTTTTATCTCCCGGTCTTCTTTCTTCCTTCTCCATTAAAAATTTCTTAAAAACTAAAAACAGAACGAGCAGTTAATTATTTTAGACAGTGCAAATCAGAATTGATTTGTTGTGCAAGCAAATCAATTATTCGTCGAGGCTGTTTTATCCTAGAGGTGTCGATGATTGAGAATGACTGGTTTCCACCTCTGATCAGATCGCCGAAACGTCTTCAAGAGAGAGATGTTGTCTACGACTCAGCCATTGTTTTCCAACAACGTGAAGACAATTTGAAACAATGGCTTTGACCACAACCCTAAATTATAGACTACAGTACTCATATCATCGAAGAAAAAACAGTGACGGAGTAAATTTATTGTTGACGACGGTGAAATTTAGATAATTTCGTTGTCTTGCTAAGTTCACAAATTGTGGTCTCTCTTAATCTATTTTATGGCGACATGGTTCTGCTAAATAAAAAAATCGAAGAATAATAATATGTATAGTTACGTGTGATGAAGACTGTGATGAAGCGAAGACAAAGATGGCTCGAGTAACGCAAAAAAAATTTGAGAATTTGTTTTGGCGATATTGTTCGGCTTTATCTTTGTACAAAGATAAGAAACTCAACATCAACCAGTCTGAAGGGTTTGATTATTCTCCCATTTGCATTTAAATTCGAGGTAAAATTTTCAATTTAACATGTTTTAATTCAGATTCATTTGAAGCGATAAATGAAATCAAAATTGGTTGAGCTGGGCTTTGTTTTGGGAACTGGGTAAACAATGATTTTTTTTCCATCAAAATTCGATAAAAAACAATAAAATAATCATGCCAATTTCAGATCTAACCCGCTGCAAATGATCCGAGATGGTTGAAATTCCTAGTCTCCACTCGGATCTTGGGTTAAAGAATTGTGCTTAGTTCATCAATTAAGGTAAGCTGCTCTGAATGTAACAATAATTTTTCTGTTTCTCGTGTTGATCGTGAACAAGTTTATATTACTACGTTAGTATTTTTTCCTTAATTTGATGCATCTCTTAAAATTAAATCAGGTTAACATGTCTTATTTCATGGGTTCAATAATACTAATATGGTTGATGTTTCTGGTTGATGCTGCCATTTTTTTAGGGATTAATTGTAACAAAAATCATTGATTTGTATTTTGTACAACCATATGGAACTATAAATTAAACCCAGTTAACAAGGGGATAGTTCATTCATAATTTAAATGTACACGTCAAGATGAATGAGAATAGTCATCCAGTCCATATTAGAAACACTTGGTAATGAAGTACATTGGCAAAGTTAGATTCAGAACTTCTGATAAAATATATGTTGAAAAATGAACTATTTTATCAAGATGAATTGTTACATGGACTATTATTTAGATAAGGGAGGCAATTACACATAAAAGCAGCATATAATCCATTACCAAAATCAATTTTTTTTGTTTGATGATTTTCAAACATATTCACATCTTAAACAATAGTATGCGTCCACAACTGGTCAGTATATAACACAATGAGAATCTGTAAGGAAACCATAAAGGACCGCAGCGACCAACCCAAAAGAACGTATCTGGACAGTTGTTTCTGAGCTACAACTGTGGAAAAACTAGGTCATATGGCACGAAAGTTTCAGAACAGGCCAGACCCTGCAATGTGGGCTAACTTGACCGAGGATCCTCTTACGGCTATGATTACTGAGATTCACCTTGCTGGTGGATTAGAGGGTTGGTGGATAGACACTGGTGCTTCTGGCCATGTCTGCTATGATCGTGATATGTTCACTGCATATACGACTGCTGATGATCAGAATGTGTTGTTGGGAGATTCTCACACCATTAAAATTGCAGGAATAACTGAAATTGAGAATCAAGCAAACAAGAAAATTAAGAGACTACATAGTGATAGAGGAACAAAATATGAATCTACTTCAATTCTGGACTTTTATAAATCACATGGTATACTAAACGAGAGAACTGCACCCTATTCACTTGAAATGAATGGTAAAGCTGGAAAAAAATAAGACGTTTACCAAATTACTAGTTGCCATTTTATTAAATTCAGGTGTAGCAAAAATGTTGGTGTGAGGATATATTATTAACCGTATGTTATGTTTTGAATATCCCTAAATCTAAGAATAAAATTTCACCTTATGAAATTTTAAAGAATTATAAACCCAATGTGTCCCACTTTAGAACTTGGGGGTTTTTAGCATATGTTCGCATTCCAGACCCTAAGAGAATAAAATTGGCAAGTAGAGCATATGAATGTATATTTATAGGCTATGTTATTAATAGAAAAGCATACAGATTTTATGATCTAAATACACATAATATAATTGAATCAAATGATGTTATTTTTATAAAACAAAATTTCCTTTTAAATTAAGTAATAGTGGGGGCACTTCAAGTTTGCCTATTAGAACGAAACTTTAAAAATTCTGAAATTGAACCTAGAAGAAGTAAAAGAGCAAGAACTGTAAAAGATTTTGGTTCAGATTTTTGTGCTTTTACCATAGAGGAGGATCCCTCAAACCTCCAAGAGGCCTCATTTTCTTTAGATGCCGACTTTTGGCAAGAGGCTATAACGATGAGATGGATTCTTTGGAATCCAAAAAGACTTGGCACTTTGTAGATTTACCCTTTGGTTGTAAATCCATAGGCTGTAAATGGATACTTAAAAGAAAATTAAAACCTGATGACACTGTTGGTAAATATAAAGCACGATTAGTAGCTAAATATTAAAAAAAAGATAAAATGTGGACTTTTTCAATGCTTTTGCACCTGTAACTAGAATTACATCCATTCGGGTATTAATTTCATTTGCTTCGATTCGTAATTTATTAATACACCAAATGGATGTTAAAACCCACATTTCTAAATGGTGAATTAGACGAAGAAATTTATATGGACCAACCTGAAGGATTTGTAGTACATGGTCAAGAACATAAAGAATGCAAATTAGATAAATCATTATATGGCTTAAAATAAGCACCTAAACAATGGCATGAAAAATCTGATAACTTTATGATCTCAATTGGTTTTAATGTTAATGAAAGTGACAAATGCATTTACTACAAATCTGAAAATGACATTTGTACTATTATATGTCTTTATGTAGATGACCTACTCACTTTTTGGGTCAAACATTAATGCCATAAGCATATTCAAATCTTTATTAAGTGCCAATTTTGATGAAAGATTTAGGTGAGACGGGTGTAATTCTTGGTATCAAAATTACTTTTACTAAAACCCCTCCATGTACACCATATGATCCCAGTGTAAAGTTATTTAAGAACACTGGTGAAGGTGTAAGATAGTCTGATTATGTGAGCATCGCTGGCATCCTTCGGTATGCCACTGATTGTACTAGACCCGGCATTACCTATGTCGTGGGATTATCATGCAGGTCTACTAGCAGACCTAGTATATAGAGCATTAGAATGCTATTGAAAGGTTCACGAGATACCTTAAACGAACTATAAACCTTGGATTACATTATGAAAAGTTTTCAGTTGTACTTGAATGATATTCCAACGTATACTGGAATACTTTATCTGATGATTCTAAAGTGACTAGTGACTATATATATATATATATATATATATATATATATATATATATATATATATATAACATTACTGGAAGAATTGTTTCTTGAACAAAATCCAAGAAACATACTATTTTAACTTAGTTTACTATAGAGACTGAGATAAGAGCACTAGCCATAGCTAGTGAAGAAGCAGAGAACTAAAGAAATCTGCTAGTTGAGATCCCCATATAGGAAAAACTGACACTAATGGTGTAATCTATTGCAATAGTTCCGCGGCTATTGCAAAAAGTACAGAACCATTATTACAACGGTAGAAAACGAGAGTCGTAAGCACAATACTCTAAGAGAACATCACATATAAAGTGATGCAATTTGACAGCTATTGAAAAAAGGGCAGAACCAATATTACAACGTTAAGAAATGACAGTCGTATACGTAGTACTGTTAGAGAACATCACATATGAAATGATGACAGTTTTGCAGATCCATTGACGAACATAATTAACTTTAACAGATAAATTAACTATCTATTTAGCTCACTTGAAACCTGTTTACTAAGTTTATTTACATGTTTAATTTCAATTTTACTTTAATTTTTCAATGGTATGGTATTTTAGGGTTGCAAACAAGTATGACATGTGCTACAATGTTTTTTAAATGATTGTATGAAATATATTTTCTTATGATGCTTTAAATTTTTTCCCTAATTTGTGAAGCATGACTGACAATATAATATGGTTCACATTTTCATAAATAATATAGAAAAATATTAGATGACCAAAAAGAGTGAAAACCATTAGCAGCTTCAATTGAAGTATTGAATGCAACTAAGACCATCTCCTTAGTTACAAGACAATTGCATGAAAAATAATTTGCAGCAATAAAAATAAATTACTGGTCGCGTCTACCGATTAATATTGCTGCAAACTAATGAAGAAACTGCTGGAAACCAATATTGATTAATCACAATGCAAAAAAAGAAACCTTTTCAGCACATAAAAAACTGACTAAAATGAACAGAGTAAGCAGGACACTCAGTTCAAAATAATTATATGAAAATGATACCTGAATGGAACTCCATAATACAAACTTCAAATCATCGCCAATTGACCGCCAATCATCAATTGTAACTGGAACATGCTCCCGTATGAGCGGTCCTAAGTAAGAAGGAAATTTTACACAACCATCTTATATTGATATAGCATTCTCGTTGAATTCAACGTTAATCTGATATACATGATCGGATGGAAGTCTCTTCATTCTAGTTTAACCTCTCATTTTTTCTTTTTGACCGGATTTTCATTTAGTTGAATACCAGTCTCATTTTCCACCAAATTACTTTCAGTTTCAAACTCATTGGTTTTAATATTTAATTCATATTACATCGCATTTTCTCTACATGCTTCAGTTCCTTGCTTGGTAGTTTTTAAATTTGCTTCATAATGCTCACTGGTCTGTACATTTGCATCATGTTGCACATTGATTTCTACATTTGCCTCAGGTTGTTCATTGGGTTCGCTATTTGCTTCAAGTTCTTCATGGGGTCCTCGGCTAGTTTTTGTCTGCGAGTAATCTTCCTCTTCTTCGTCATTTCCTGCATTAACAATATTCACTAATTGCAATCAGTTTTTATATATTAATGTTGATCTGCTTTTTTGTCAAAGCTGTCACACATGAAATCTCTGGTTAACAATACGCACAAGTATGGGGAATATCGTCAGAAGACAGGAAGCGATTTGGTTGGAGTCGCATCACAAACAAAGATTGGCCCGAAACTCATATTAGACGACCGCTTTTGGGCCCGAAAACATCAATCATGGAGTTGAGCTCTGGAACTCTTGTAGCCCTCTGAATTAGGTTCAAGTTGAGCTTTCGTTTGGCTAAAACGGACTTACGGTTTGAAAGTTACGCCCGTTTCCGTGAACGCATGAAAAACCGGAAACTTGGATTTTGGGAATTGACTTGGAGCATATAACTCCTCGGATCGGATCGTCGTCGCCAGTTCGGGTCGGACAACTAGATCGGGTCAGGTTTTTACCCTGCATACATCAGTACAGCTTGGCATTCACTCTGGCACTTCCGGTTCGGATCGGTGGAAGAGAACCCGATCCCCAACAGCACCTCGGTTCAGTTTAGCCTCATCCGACCCGACCCGCCTGGCATCTCCCACACGAACAAATTGATTGACCGATTCTTGAGGCATTATCTACTCCTACTTGCATGGGATGAACGCCACTTCGCATAGCACGATCTGGAGAGGATTTCTCCACCTTTTCCACTACGTTTTGAGATTAAAGGGATGTCCGCCACGTGGCATCCGAACCGGATCTCCGTAGAGCCTCTCTACAGCTATAAATACACCACTCGAAGGCAAAATGAAGGGATCTTTCAGCTCTAACTCCTTACGTATTCCACCATTCTCTCTGTAAAACATTTTCAGCAACAAAGGAGCCAAATTCCACACTACAACACGAGGATTTCACGTATAATCTTCATTTTTCTCACTTCTTTTTCATTGTAAAACACGAGGACTTCATGTATAAACCAAGAGAATTGTACTTGTAACTTCTTAGGATTTAAGAAGAGTTAAAGTGGACATAGGCTTGGTTTGAGCCGAACCACTATAAAAATCTCGTGTGTCTCTTCTTATTTTACTGTTTTTTGCATTCTATGATATGTGATTTGCATTTGGGTGTTAGGCCCAAATTTCGGTCTAACATTTTGGCATGCCAGGAAGAGGGCATATGATACTACTTCAATTTCTAGCCTCAAAGGAATCAGATTGCTAGACTGTTGGATCAATGGTTAAACGAAAGAAAGATGGAACCTTCTCTCGTACTGAGGACGTTGGTACAAAAGGTGCGAGGAATGAGGCGAGCCAGGAGGCTTCCTCTCATGGTGATCTATCGGCATACTTAACCAGAGATGAATTGGACGGCGTTCTCGCTGAATTGAGAACCCAGATGGCAAGGCAAGACAATCTCCTCCGAAAGCAGCAGGAGATGATGGATGAATTCTTCACTCGGATGAATGGAAACCCGAGCAACAACACTCAATTCGATGGAAATAATAAAACGAACTCAACACCTGCAGGTGCACCAAACATGATCGGATCGGATCCGAGCCGCAGGGACTGGGGGCAGTTTGCCTCCCATTGGAAATGTGCAACAAGCATCGCTCAATGTTCTGGATGAGAACGCTAGAATCACGAGGGACTTAGGACAAGCTCGGCAAACTCCGCTCCGGCTCGGATAGACACCCAGCTGTCAACTTCAGCTCAACGACAACAGGAAGCAACTCGAAGCCGAGAGCCAGGACCGGTTCGGTTCGGAACCTCTAACCCGACGACCACCGATCCGAACCGGATCACGCTCCAAGCGGCCCATGCATTTCCTAACTCTTATGGAATCAACACTGGGGGCACCAGCTCTGACTTAGGCAACTTGCAACAGCTCTTTGAAGGCGACCGAATCACCAATTTGATTGAATGCCTCTCGAGAGGCCGGACTTATCAGAATGACATGGATGATGTCAATCACAATCCGTTCACACAGGAAATAAGGAATTCTCGCAATCCTCCAGATTTCAAACTTCCACAACTGGAGCCCTACAATGGAAGGATGGATCCTACTGTGAATCTGATGCGTTATAAACGGCATATGGAAGTTCAATCGACATTGGAAAATGTAATGGCTAAATGTTTTCCTCTCTTTTTGACCGATATAGCTGGTATGTGGATTCGACAACTGGAATCTGAATCGATCAACAGCTGGAAAAAGTAGGTCGCTCGCTTTATTGAACAGTTTCGAGTCCACTTAGCTCGACCCAAGAATGTAATGTCACTCACTACAATCAAGCAGAGGCCTAGAGAAACTCTGCGCTCATTTTTGGAATGGTTCAATGTTGCAGAAGCATCAGTTGATTGACCTGAGCCATCTATGGTATTGATGTCGGCAGTATCCGGCGTTCTGGACAACTCGGTGTTCAAAAAATCCTTGTACCGAGACCCACCACGGAATCTCAGCGAATTCTACATTGAATCAGATAGATTTCTGCGTGAAGAAGACGCAACGTCCGAAAAGAATATTCTCGATGTCAACACGCTCAAAGACAGTGAACTGTCTGATTCTGGAAAAGGAAAAGGAAAAGCTACCATCAAGAATGACCGCAAATTCAGCCCCGGAGAGGGCCCAGATTTGAAAAGTACACCGAACTCAATTCGACCTTGAATGACATCTATATAAGCACAAATAGTGACGTCTCTTATCCAAAGCCTCCCAGGAGGGAGCCATCACAAAGAGAAAGCGATTCTGGAAAATATTGCATATTTCATGATATGGACAGTCATGACACAAATGACTGCAGGCGCTTGCGAGACTTGATTGAGGAACGGGTTAGACGTGGAGAGCTACCCGAGTATGTGAAACAACCTACAGCACCTGCACCCGCACTGCCACCACCTGCTCCCCGGAGAGAGAATGACCCTGGATCGAGCTCCCGTGGGCTCATCATCAACTGATCTGGATTGGATCACTCTGCATTTTCAGCATTTCTTAGGATTTAAGATATGTCTCTTTGCGTTCTTTAGGTTTTCCGATTGGCTAAATTGGAGTACACACGTGTGGGGTTAGGATTTAGCTCCAAAGCGTGCTCTGCACCCGAGGACAAACCAATCAGGATTTGTTTTGGTTTTGTACTTTGAATTGAATAAGGAAGGACTTTCCGAGCATGGATTATGTTTAGCGAATTTAAATGTCTTGTCAGGTAGTGGCAGGATTCTCAATCTCAATTAAAGTATGTCTCGGACCCCTAGGCATGGATTATGCCTAAGGACAGACTGTCTTGTCAGGTTTTGGCAAGTATAGCACTATCTCGACATGAATATGGATTATACTCACTAGGATTCTTAAGTGCGGATTATACTCAGGAACGATGGGCGATCTTGTCAGGATTGGGCAAAGGAACTCAATAAAACTCGAGTATGTCTTATGCTCAGTTTGAACTTCCTGGTATGGCTTATACCCCGAAGGTTAGTTCCCTCGCCAGGTTTTGGCAGGATGATTCGAACGTCCCTCGAGTATGGTTTATGCTCAAACAAACGCCCTGGCATGGTTTATGCTTGAAAGTGTAATCAGTTTTGTCAGGATTTGACACACCTTTTTGCTCCCTTTTCTTCGTAGGTATGGATTATACTTGCAGCAGGCAGGCCCGGTGTGGCCTTGGATTATCCAGAACACATCTTCCTTCAACCAGCAAGATATGTTCTGGGGGGTGAAACGTTGACCTGATTTTTAGTCAAAGCCGTCACACATGAAATCTCCAGTTAACAATACGCACAAGTATGAGGAATATCGTCAAAAGACAGGAAGGATTTGGTTGGAGTCGCATCACAAACAAAGATTAGTCTGAAACTCCTATCAGATGACCTCTTTTGGGTCCGAAAACATCAATTACGGAGCTATGCTCCGTAACTCTTGTAGCCCTCTAACTTAGCTTCAAGATGAGCTTTCGTTTGGCTAAAACGGACTTACGGTTTGAAAGTTACTCCTATTTCCGTGAACGCATGCAGAACCGGAAATTTGGATTTTGGGAATTGACTTGGACCATATAACCCCTCAGATCGGATCGTCATCACCCGTTCGGGTCAGACAACTGGATCAGGTCGGGTTTCGACCCTGCATACATCAGTACAGCTTGGCATTCACTCTAGAACTTCTGGTTCGGATCGGAGGAAGAGAACCCGATCCCCAACAACATCTCGGTTCGGTTTAGCCTCATCCGACCTGACCCGCCTGGCATATCCCGCACGAAGAGCTTGATTAGTCGCTTCTTGAGGCATTATATACTCCTACTTGCATGGGATGAAAGCCACCTCGCATAGCACGATCTGGAGAGGCTTTCTCCACCTTTCCCACTACGTTTCGAGATTAAAGGGATGTCCGCCTCGTGGCATCCGAACCGAATCTCCGTGGAGCCTCTCTACAGCCATAAATACACCACTTGAAGGCAAAATGAAGGGACCTTTCGGCTCTAACCCATTATGTCTTCCACCATTGCTCCCTGCAAAACATTTTCAGCAGCAAAGGAGCCAAATTCCACACTACAACATGAGGATTTCATGTATAATCTTCATTTTTCTCACTTCTTTTTCATTGTAAACACGAGGACTTCGTGTATAAATCAAGAGAATTGTACTTGTAACTTCTTAGGATTTAAGAAGAGATAAAGTGGACCTAGGCTTGGTTTGAGCCGAACCACTATAAAAGTCTCGTGTGTCTCTTCTTATTCTACTGTTTTTTGCATTTTGTGATCTGTGATTTGCATATGGGTGTTAGGCCCAAATTTCGGTCTAACGATTAGTTTGCAACTAGGAAGAACAGAAATTATACTAAAATAACCACAATGATGGATGGCACATTGATTCATATAATTAGTTGTGTATCATTTACAAATAATGAAACAATGAAAGAGGAAAAAAAACATACATTAATTCACTAAAAGTCAGTGCCAGAAGTACTTCTTGTATTTATAAAAGTGTTTACTAACAGCTTACTAAAATTTTAGTCTAAAAAGAGGAAACAACAACATGTGGAATTTATGGTCTTACCAACAGCATGCGTTAGGATCACGAGTGGAATATTCTTGTGGTCTTGACATTCAATAAATTGTGTGTGGAAAGAAAACACTGAAGTCTGTTATGAAAACAATAAGTTGTGCAAAAAAAAAAATCTATAGACAAAAGAATAGAGAAACAAACCCAGCTAAAACCAGCAAGGCTGTCCATATTAAAAGGTTTCTAAATTCTTGTACTCATACATCAGCTGTGCATTAACAATATTCACTAATTGCAATCAGTTTTTATCAAGTATTCATGCAATCAGTTGTGCATTAACACATGAATAAGTAGTTCCAAGCCGATGACTGCACAATTTAGTCACTTCCTCTTTTGCAATCGCAAAAGCCAACCCAGCTAAAACCAGCGAGGCAAACAAGATCAAACCATGGGTCCTCATGGACCAAACCATGATGCAATGCGTAGAATCCTCTTATTCTCTCTTTGTATAATTTGGTTCACAAATGAAATCAATGAAACCAAGTTCCAATCTGATATTATCGAGTTAATGCAATGATTCGAGTATTCGTAGCGCTTGATTTTGACGTGCATACATATAGTTATATACATACACATATACAAATATGTATGCATACATACGTGTATGTGTTTAAATATACACTCATGTTTAATTTGTGAGGGAAAAAATTGCTACCGGTTTAACTACGTACATTCTATGTAAATGAAAAGGCAAATAAGGCATGATTAATCGGTATATTTTCTACCTCTCTCGTAGTCAACAGTGGCACAAACTTAAAATTCAGTTGATCTTAATGGATAGAAATATATTTGTATGGACCATGTTGCCAACACATGTAAAATCTTTGCAATCGTGACTGAAGAGAAAAGGTAAATTACTGAAGTCGTAACATGTTGAGAAAAATATATCATAGTACATGTTCACTTGATTACATTTAACTATCTGTGAACTACATGGTCAGTCAAGTAAGCAAACGAACACATTTGACAGTGTGTTAGATTGGCTTTGTTTTAATATTCGTGCACGCGAGCAGATGGAGGAATGTAATTGTTGATGCTACTTGTGTGAAACATGCATAAGAATAAAACCTTAAAATATTAGACCAAAAAGAAAGCACCATATTAAAGGGTCCTACATATCTAAATACCTGTTATTGCATACCAGTAAAGTGCATGTATCAATATAACGAGTAGTTCAATAATTAATATAATAACACATAAACTTTCAGTTACTTCGAGGAAGATATAGTTTGAATAGAATACAATAGTGAATTAATATATGTACAAACCAAGTGTTCAAAAAAAACGTTTTGAATTTCTAGCCTCTCAAATTGCAATCTACATTTTATTCATGGTTAAATGAATAGAAAGCATGCACAATTTTACTATATAAACAGTTAAATGTAATCGGTGAAATTTTTCTTAAAGATACAAATTTTTTTTCATAGTAAAAGGCTGATGCATATCTAAAAAAATATGACATGTTTAAACCATTGTACATTGTCAACGAATTAGGCTATTGCATTTTTTTTTCATAGCTTAATCACCAAAAAACCATTTAAAAGCAAAACAACATAGAGGCATTCAAAAAATTGATTGCAAAACAAATGCATAAGCAAATAGTACAAAGTATGCCTTCACACTCTAAAAAGCAAATACATCCCAAAACTACTCAAATATTCCTTCACAATCTTCTCTAATAAAAGAAACATCATCAACATATCCATCGACATCCATATTGACTTCTTGGAAATGATCCTCAACATGGCTTACTTCCTCAGCAGTGTCCTGGATCTCTAGCTCATCAAAAATTCTCGAAGGGGTTTTCATTACCACATACCAATTAGAAGAATAATTCTCTCTTAAAGAAAAAATTTGTTTCGCTTGGGATGCAAGTATATATGGATCTTTTAAAAATGAAGCTTGGCTTTGATGTAAATTGACAAGAGTAAACTCATCTTCAACCTTCACACCATTTCTTATGTTTGCTCCATGACACTTGAACATCAGAAGATAAAAAACATTATAGTCTAACAAAATTATATCGGTAAGTATCCCATTATAAGTGACAACATCAACCACTTGAGAAACATCTTTTGCACTTGTTCTACACATGGTTGTTGCATCATAAGTCACTCCACTATTTTGAGTTTCTCTCCCAACGTCTTTTGTGTGAAAACGCAATCCACTAATGATGTATCAGGTATATAACAAAGCATCGTTCTTCGAACCACAAGCAATCCATTTTAGCATGTAGTCGTGATCTTTGGAGCTAACAGGTATCTATAAACAATTAATTTCATTTGATAAATTTATTCATAATACGATTTAAATGAATTATTAACATACAAAAATTTAATTGGCCTTTTTTTATCCAACTGGAGAACGTAGCTATATGATTTTTCCAGAGTATTGTTACATTTCTTTCCATCCGCTTGTCTAAATTTTGTAGCTCCTCCAAATGCAAACTAGGGAGTAGGAACAAAAGTTACGTTATACTAGGAATTACAAACAATTAGAACATCAAAAAATATGAAATATGCATGTACTCTAAATACAGTTCTATCATGGCCATATTCCTTAGCACAACCAAATGAGCATACTCTTTTTCATTCAAAGATAATGTGATTGTCTTACATTTTGATATTGGACGTCCTTCAAATATTACCTTACTTTGGTAATCTTCATTCCGAACTTCTTTGTCATGCGATTTTCTCAAAAATTCACCGAAAAATCTCATGCATTCTTCTACAAGATAAGATTCTGCAATACACCCTTCAGAACGAGCACGATTTCTTATGTAATCTTTTAGCGTCCTCATGTATCTTTCAAACGGGTACGTCCAACGAAAATGGACGTGTCCACACAGTTGTTCTTCCCTTGCAAGATGAATTATCACATGTATCATTATATCAAAAAAAGATGACGAAAAGTATCTTTCAAGCTCGCACAAAATCAGAGTAACATCATCCTCCAGTTGTTGTAGTTTCTCTCTATCGATAATACGCTGACATAGTTTATTAAAGGATGAACATAAATGAGATATTGTTTTCCTTGGATTTTTTGGAAGCAATCCTCTTATTAAGACGGGTAACAATTGTTGCACTAAAACGCAATAATCATGAGACTTCAAACCAATGATTTTTTTTTTTTTTTTTTTTTTGACAATGTATATGGAGCTGGTGGAAAATATGTCTTGTTCCCACGAGGCTGTGTATGAAGATCATGTCGAATTCCCCAATCCTCCAAATCGTTTCTAGAATTAACTCCATCTTTTGATTTTTGTCATGCAACATCGTACCCAATAGACTTTCACCGACATTTTTCTCCACGTGCATTACATCTAAATTATGACGTAATGGAAGACTCCTATAAATTCAGTAATAAAACATTTTACTTATATAATTTTATAATGTCATTTAGTGAAATAAAATAAAACGTGTGTACTAACTTCCCAATATGGTAATTGAAAAAAAATGGATCTCTTTTTCCATCTTGATAGCTCCATTCTCAAAGGATCTATGTCCTCATCATCTTCATTTTTCTTGCTATGCTCAATTTTTATTTTGTCCCCTATCTTATTTTGGTCATTCTTGTTTTTTCCTCTATTTTTGGCTCTTTTTTACATTTCCAAAGTTATTTGGAAAATCTTTTAGAACGATAGAGATTTTTCTTCCTGTTAGAATCATAGGCCTACACCCTTCCTCCATAGTGTTATCAAACAAAACTTTATTTTTTCTTAACGGATTTGAAGGGGATAGAAATCTTCTATAACCCATATAAATAGTCTTTCTACTGTGATTTAGCTATCGATGATGAGTGTTGACACCGCATGATAGACATGCTTTTTTACCTTTTACCCAACAACTAGCAAGACTACCATAGGCTGGAAAGTCATTTATTTTCCAAAGCAAAATTGTTTTCATGTTAAAAATTGATTGACTGTATGCATCATAAGCCTCAACTCTACTATTCCATAAATGATATAAATCTTCTATCAGTGGCGTTAAATATACATCAATAAATTTCTTAGCTGCTTCGGACTAGGGATCAATAATGTTAACATAATATTATCTTTCTGCATGCACAACGTAGGTGAAAGGTTATATGTCATGAGCATTACAGGTCAACAACTATATTTGGAACTTAGCACAGAAAATGGATTGAAACCGTCTTTTGTAAGGACAAGCCTGAGATTGCGAGGATCTACAGAAAATGGTTTCCATTTCTCGTCCACTACGTTTTCAAGTAATATAATCTACAGGATGACGCATTTTTCTGTCTGTACTTATACTATTGAAATTCCACCTTAAATCTTCCGCCATTTTTTGGGATCTAAACATTTTTCTAAGCCCAGAATTATTAGAAAATAATGCAACACTTTAGCTTAAGTACCTTGCATAATCTCCTTTGTCCACTGATTTACCTTCCACCTCGGAAATCAACATTTTGGACGATTATTCAAATCTTTATATTCATTCCTAAAAAGGCAAAAATCGTTTTAACATGCATGAATCTTCTCAAAGCCCATGTCAAATAGCTTAAGGAATTTTTTCAATTCATATAACGACTTGGGAAGTACATTATTTTTTGGCAACAACAATTGTTGCAAATTTAATAGCTTATCGAAATCATTATCAGACTATCCAGTCTCACATTTAAGATTATACAACGTGAAGATAACAAATAACTTTATTTGACCTAAGCAACCAGGATACAATGGCGTCTCTGCATCTTCGAAATTTTTGTGTAAATCATCCTCCTGTCTTTGTGCATCATCTTTACATTTATCATCATCAAAAAAGGTATTATTAACGAAGTCTTCATCTTCATAGATGATAGCCTTAAGTAAATCATATGCATCACCCAACTACTTTTTCTTCCATTCATCTATAAGCTCGCCGTGATTGTACCACTCACTACTCATATACTTATGACCGATTGCTCTTATAATCAGAAAATTTGTGCCCTTGTTTAGATTGTAACAATCTTACTCGTCTTCATGGAGAAGCTATTTTTGAGCATTTTCTACATTTCCCATATTACTCTTTTGCATCATTCACAAAATTCCAAACTGCTTCCTCATACTCTTGGTGGTTCTACGAACAAAAAGAAAAAAAGAACAATAACCATTTATATAACAATATGTTTTAAGTTATGTAAAGGGGGAAAGCTTGTTAATGGCGGTTTGTGATTTTTCTTTCGTCTGTGCCCTTTCGCTATTTGGCAAATTCTATTCGAACCCAAGTAATTCCTTAATAGCCCCCCAAAAATATGAAAAATCCGGTATATCCACTGTTTGGCTAAGTAGCCCCCCATGAAATTAAAAAAAAAAACCGAAAATACCCTTCATCGTAAGAGCTCTACGTGGTTTGTAAGGAAACCACGTAGGAGCACTACGTGGTATGCTACAAAACCACGTGGGGGCCCAACGTGGTTTTGTAGGGTACCACTTAGTGCTCCTGCGTATTTTTCTTATGAACCACTAGAGCCTCTACGAGATAGTCTGAAAATTTAAAAAAAATATAATGATTTTTTTCGTAAAAATTTTCTGGGTCCGAATTTGCCTAGCTATTTTCATCTTCCACTTTAAATCGATTTTATATAACAACATCAAATCGCTCTCGCGATTTGTCCTTTACCTACAACGAATTCATTTTTCGTTGATAAGCCAATCTTTATTTCATTTTATTTCCACATTTTAAAAGCTAGATTTGATTTGATGCCAAAAATTCAATAGAGTTCTCAGATTCACGCAGCTATCCCAGATCCCAGATCAAGCCATATCCAAACACTCCGAAAACCTTTTATGTGGGTCAAAACCTCATTTACCCGTTAATTAACCGGATCTGGAATCCATCAGCGTTCAAGGATCAAGCAACCGATCCTCCATTTTGACATTCGATCAGATCTGCAGTTCAATGATTCAGTTTGAAATTCAAAAGGGTGAGTTCCTATTAATTGATTCTCCGTGCAAGAATTAGGTGTTCATCTTTTGATAATGGCAGCCTATTGATTTCTACATACCATTATTTTGGATAATTACATTTCAATAGAAAAAAAAAAGGTTTATCCGTGATGAACTTATGCTGACTACTAAACTTAAATAGTACTGGCAAAGTCGACTTGTACAAATTCCACTTAAGTGGATTATTTACGTCCGGTTTGGGTTCAAAGATCTTGATCTGCTTTTCTGCAAATACACGATTGGATTTTTGTTGGATATTTAGAAGTCTTCCATCAGTACATTATTGATTTCAACATGGTAGAAGTATTCCAAGCTTCTTTGTTTTCATTCACATCTTACGGTTGTTATTTCTTATATAACCACATCTGGGGAAACTTATGCATTCACTGACCGAAGCAGATTCCAAATGTTCTTCACCATTCTTTGGAGCTGCTGTCACTTTCATGCGTACCCATTTTATGAATTAGATCTGTAGGTTTCATAAAATATTATAGAATGTTGATAGGTTTTCTTACGGATTATCTAGATAATTGCCTCGGATTGAGACTAGAATGCTAACTAGTCAGACTCTGGTTTCTCGGTTACAATTGTGATTAAAGGAACACAGTCAACATTGTACACCTCCTTTAACAATTAGTTGGTTTTAAGTTGATTCATTATCGATAACGGTTTAATTAGAAACAATGCAACTGATGTAGAAAACAATTTGATCCGATGTCTGCCATGTTCTCAACAACTTATTTCA
Organism: Allium sativum; assembly: GCA_030737875.1. Taxonomy (NCBI): domain Eukaryota; kingdom Viridiplantae; phylum Streptophyta; class Magnoliopsida; order Asparagales; family Amaryllidaceae; genus Allium; species Allium sativum. Next base: position 541,127,109 of record CM060926.1, read on the forward strand.
ATTCATGCGTGTGTTTAGATGGATGTCTGGGGTTGTTTTATGAGTTAAGAATTGCTACTGTAGAATTATTACTGAGATTCTTAGCCAACATATTCAGAGGAGGATGGTTTTCGGTTGCTTTAGATAGTTATATGCAGTATTTGAAACGTGAGTGTATGACGTGAAAACAGTGGAGAACTATTCTTGGACGGTTGCATATTACAATGCAGTCTGGTTTGACAATTCAGGTTCTTCAAGGTTTATTGCAAATACCTATAGGCATGCATGGGTGAATATGTTGAAACGGCTGAAATGGTCATGACTTTATTCAAGCTATTTACATGGTGATATCTGCATGATATGTCCAGTTATGACCGAGAGGGATGTGACTATGAAAATAACTTGGAGTTAGTGTGTAGAAGTGCAGGTCGAGCACTTGTAGTGGTATTTTCTGACCTCATCATGGGTCGTATTTTCTTTGTTTTCTTTTATAGTTATTTATGTTGTGTTTTGAATTTATGTTTGTTCTTTAGATGCAATTCAGGTTAGAATACTAACCTTCATATGTAATTTTCTTTGAAGTTAATAAAGCATACCAATGTTCAAAATAAAATATGTTTTAAATTAAATATTATACTTGAATATTATAATAATTACCTGTTCAAACGTACCCAGTCTTTATGCTTCAATTCTATATGTAAGCAAACAAAAATCTAAAATTCAAAAAAGCAATTAGTTACTATGTACAAGCAAAGAAACCATTCTATTCTAGCATGTAAAAAAATTATAATTGTATAAGCTAGAAAGACATAAATTCGTTACCCTAAACACTGAATGTATAAGCCAAAAAGACAAATATATTTCCTTAAACAATGATTATTGTAACGACCCGGAAAATCGGAATCAATTTAAAATTTTTGAATTGGCTATTTTAGTGGATTTTAAATATTTAAATATTTTAAATAATAACGATGAAAAGTAAGTTTGAATCGACATTTGAAAACGAATATAATTAATTCTAATTATAAACAAGGCCTGAAATGGCGCGGTAGTTTCAAAATTTGAATTCAAACTTTGACCGACTGTACCGGGTGCAAAACAAAACGGATTTGAGTGAAACCAAAAATATTTAAATCTGTTAGTGAATATCTTTCTAACAAATCTGAAAAATTGAAGTTTCATAGCGGGAAGCAAAAGTTATGGCCAAATGAATTTTCAGAAAGGTCGCTATAGAATATATATAGCCCGTGAAAATGGCCATTTTGCAAACGACCTCGGAATTTGAAGAAACCACTTTTGTTGGATCCGGGATGTTAAACTATTGCTAGGTTTCAAATTTCATAATTTTTGAAGCTAGTATGTGAGCGTGGCAAAGGAAAATGTGTTTGGTCGATTTCTATTAAATTGGATCGACCAGAAAAGGGCCATTTTTCAAACGGTCTCAGAATTCAACGAAATCAGTTTTGTTGGGACCGTATCATCGCAACATAGCTAGATATAATTTTTCTGTAATTTTTAGAAGCAGTATGTGGCCCCGGCAAATTGAAATGTACGTTCAAATCTAATATTGAATGTTTTATATTTTAATTTGAATGAAAACTGACTGAAACATTCGAATGGGCCTTCGAAACATATCCCATTGTGTTCCATATGTGGGTAAAACGCTAGGGACGACAGTCGTTGGGTTTGGATTGGAGCTCGTGTGTGAAAGGGGGTATTTTTCGATTTTTAAAAATTTATAAATATAAAAAAAAAATCTGATTGGTCGGTTGAAAATTCTCTTTCCCCGATTAAGCCCATGCGACGAAGGAAGATAATCCAAACCTTCTCTCTTCGATTTCTCATCAACCACTCAATGAAAAATCGTGATTCTTGATTCATTTTAAAGCTCTAGAGCTCCTCTTTAAATCCATCCCAGATTCGCCCATCCTCGTGTTGTATTTGTCGAGTTACGGGTCCCTGAAGTTGGCGCCTTTGAAGAGCCGCCGCCGCCACCTGGGTGGATCGAATTGGGTCCCCTCCTCGGCGCACGTGCGCCTCACGTAGGCCTTCGACACTGCGCAACCGATCCTCGCATCGATTCACGGTTTGGCTGAAAATCTGAAACCTAGTTTAGAACAGGTTTGAAAAGTATACGGCTTTGGTTTATTTAAACTGATTTCGACAAATAAAAGCGTTGCTAATTTAGAAAAATCATATCTTTTTGCTATGTGGTCGAAATTCAGTGAAACAAGAGACACCGGGACCGTGAGGACGTCTTTTACATTGTAGAAGAGACCGGATATTTTTCTGAGCCTTCTACAATTTTTGGCAACGCGAAAACCAATGTGAGATTTCTAAATTATAAACGATATGGAAAACGACGATGTATAAATTATATAGTCGATGTATGAGTTATATAAGCGTTGTACACCTCATGTATAAGCGTTGTATAAGTTGTACGTTCGATGTATAAGTTATATATGCGTTGTAAAAATTATATATGTGTTGAAATGGAAGTGATATAATTATATATATATATATATATATATATATATACGCTCCTCGTCCATAAACCATGGACGATATTTATTGGTTGTGATTGGTGTGAAAATTGATTGATAGCGAATGGTTGATTAGAATTGTTTGTGGTTGAAATTGATTGATTGTGGTTGAAAAATACCCGCTTGTGGTTGAGAATTATTTGGTTGAAACCACATAGGATTAGTTTGTGGAAAAGAAATAAAAATATACATGCCGCCTGCGTGCGAACTAGATGCATGAAATCGCCATTGTCAAAAGCTACGAGGCTTTAAGGTAGAGCGAGGAGCCGTACTAGGGACGGCCCCGGTTTTAACTACCCTGCCGTTATGTTGTCGAAATTTTGAATAATATTCATGTGTTAGAATTATTTTCATGTGTTGAAACTATATTCGTGTGTTGAATAGAAAACCTTCATGTGTTGAATAGAAATTCATTCGTTGAATAGAAATTCATGTGTTGAATGTATTCGTGTTTTAAAATAAATTGTTTTATAATAAAAATCATATTTTTATCATCTATATGAACTATATAAAATAGTCGTGTTTTGAAATAAATCATTTTACAATAAAAATCACATTTCTACTATATATATACAATCTATAGAAAACCTTCATGCGTTGAATAGAAATTCATGTGTTGAATGGTATTCATGTTTTGAAATAAATTGTTTTATAATAAAAGTCATATTTTTATCACCTATATGAACTATATAAAATAATCGTGTTTTGAAATGAATTGTTTTACAATAAAAATCACATTTTTACTATATATATATATATATATATATATATATATATATACAAACTATAGAAAACCTTCATGTGTTGAATAGAAATTCATTCGTTGAATAGAAATTCATGTGTTGAATGGTATTTGTGTTTTGAAATAAATTGTTTTATAATAAAAATCATATTTTTATCATCTATATGAACTATATAAAATAGTCGTGTTTTGAAATAAATCGTTTTACAATAAAAATCACATTTTTACTACAAACATGAATTGTTAAAAATAGTGAAGTGTCGAAGTGAATGTCGGTTGGATAAAAATATCATTTTTATCAAATGTATGAAAAGAAAATAGTTTTGAAATCGAAGAATCGATTATATTTATATTCATATATATAAATATAATTAAAATATATCGAATAACGAAGCTGCAGTTCGTGTTTTGAAACCGTGATTTCAAACGATTAGTGCGGGAGATCCCACCATCGGATTTTCTCGAAATCGAAACCGTTGGGTTCTCTTTGGAAATATCTTTCCAACGACACCAACTTTGTGAAGATCCAACGGTTGGATTGTCTGGAATGTTTAATTCAAATCTGAAGAAAAACATCGCCAGAATCGATTATATATATATGTACATATATATATATATATATATATATAATTATATTAAATCGAATAACGACACTGCAGTTCGTATTTTGAAATCGAGACTTCAAACGATTGTACATGGAGATCCGACCGTCGGATTTTCCCAAAACTGGAACCGTTGGATTCGTTTTGAAAAGATATTTCTAATGATCTAAATTTTGTGAAGATCCAATGGTTAGATTTTCATATATGTGTAAATCAAATCCGAAGAAAAACAGCGCCACGACCGCGTTATGGCCCGAAGAGTCGTTTGAATGAATTGGCTGTTTTAAAAATAAATAAAAATAGTGATAAATCGTTATAAAATATTATAAATGATATGTATGTGAAATTTAGAAACTAACCGAAGGTTGGCTAAGTCGAATGGTTTCCTGGGTTTTGATCTGATGTTGGTTTCGGCCTTCGAGGTTAATATTTGGGAAATCGTTCTCTTACTAATTTACGGTTAATGACTAATGAATTGAAATGATGTGTATGTTGTGTTTGTGTAGCACTTGTTTATTATATACGCGAGTTGCTCAGAAAGGCCGGGTTTATCCCATTCTGAATAACTAAATCGACGATAAGAAATCAAAGATGAAGACGGTGGTCGAAGACCGGAGATCTTCACCTCGTTTGGATGGTAACTGATGTCCTGATTGGGAGACATCCCGAAATATGGATAATGAGTGGTGATCGTCCAGACGTACGTGGAGATCGATGGGTATGCGAGGTATATAGTGCCTCCGGTTTCGTTCAGACCCAGAACAGACTTGTAAAAGGACTGTGTGTTTGACATTGGAATTCATTCTGTGTGATTGATAGCCATCAGTTGCATGGTGTGAATTGCCTGTGTGGCATGCTAAGATGCAGTGATCAAGGCTTATGTTGAAAAGCAAAGTCTTGTGGTGATGATCAAAGCACCGCCTGTGTGGCATAGCTTTGTGTATAACGTGAATTCGCGAGCCTCACACCCCGGTATAAACCAGAAACGGGAGAGGACATCAGGGAGGGCATGCGTTTCCTTCTAGTTTGAGGTGGTGTCGGTGCTTAAACTGGCTGACATTTATGCTATTTTTCACCTATGTGGTTGTTGTTGTTGCGAGGCGCCTCGGTTATATCGGTCGATCCGGGACCGATGGAGTCATTCGTTGGCTCATTGACGCCCCAAAGGGCGGGGAAACACAGTGTTCAGGCATAATAATCCACATCGGTGGACCGGCCCTGACGATCCAAGGGGCAGTTGCGGCTGTTCCTGAGACATGGGCTGGAGCGTCTCGAAGTCGGTAAGGACTATCTTTTGCCTTGGTTCTTGGCAGAAATCCAACTTCCAAATACGTGATTGTGCGGTTTTGATTGTATATATATATATATATGGCGACATGATATATGGTACCCATGCCGTCTATGATTGATAGTTATGATTCGAAGTTGTTTTTGAAACATGTAAACACTAGTAATAATATCAAATGCTTTTGTTTTATGCGTATCAAGCATATTTTGGCCATTATAAGGTAAAACTCTATCCTCCGGTTTGCGTTGCATTGTGTGATGGGAACTGAGTCTTATAATGGCTTCATTTTTATAAAAAGCATTGCGATGTTTAAAAGAATTATTTGTTTTAAAGCACTGGCAATCTGATGGAGTAAACTCGTTCCACGAAAGTGGCGTGGTCCTGTGATTAGCCTTATTATAAATGTGTTAAGTAGATTTCTCATACCAGTCCCATGACTGACTCGTAGTTTGTTTCACTTGCAAACTCGGGTGCCCCTTTTTCTACACGGGCAGCCTTGTATTCAGGTTATTAGCAGGCTCTTTCTGGATAGCTGGAGCTGAAGATGGATTCTATCATTTATCTCTTTTTATGCTGTTCAGCTCCTATTGTACATATTATGTTTGTTTTCCGCTGTAGACATTTATGTATAGCTGAATTGTATTTGTACTGAGTATGATCATGTATACTGTGTAACTCTGATGATTACGTTTATCCAGTGTATTATTTGTTCATTATCTGGTGTATTTATATATTTCTGTTCTGTTATTATCTGTTTATGTGTTATATTCCAAAGATTACCCTTGCCGCCGTCAGTACGGGGTTTGGGGTCTTCTCAATTATAGTGCTACCGATTCTTGAAGAATTACCAAGTTTTATTTCTCCCACTACTTCAAATATCCATGCCTACTTCCACCAATGTTTCACACAAAAAAAAGCCACATGCATTGCATTGTCCATGGTAATCTCAATTAACTAGAAATTGTAGTAATCTCAATTTTACTAGTAATTGATATGCTAACATCCCTCCTTATCTCCACATCAAGATTAGAATAATTGAATTTCTTCTCTTTATCTATTTCAACATTAATCAAATATCCAAGCCCACTGACAACAACTTCCAGGATTGCTAGTTCCCAGCAAACATCAAGTAAATTATACATGCTTAACTAACTTCTAGATGACAAATTTATGTCAACTTCCCCTCATTCAGACTTCTTGGTCTCTTTTTAAATACCTTATTAAAAAGCCCAATAAATTTCTCATGACTACATCCATAACATGAGAAAAACTAGGAAAAAGCACCTCGAACCCCACTTGGAGTTGTAACTATAAATATTGGCATTTCTAACTGAACATCACTATAAATAAAAATTTGTATGCATCTTATAAATATTTGCAGTTTGCACTAAAAAAATTAACTCTGTTTTTGCAAAATTTTTGATTGTTAAATTTTGGTGATACAAAATCACAATAGGTGGAAACAAATATGCAAAATGGAAAGCAAATATTTTAATATAGTTATGCATTGATTGCATTTGCATGAGATGGATGCATGGATTATTTTCTTCCATTTTGCTATTGAAGGAAATTAATGGTTTACTTGCTATTGAGTCATTTGTTGCCATTGTAATTTGCCTCCGTTATTTGTTACCATATCTTACTAATTTGATTGATAGTTCACATATATTTCGTTGGCTATATATTGAGGGGTAAACTTCTTTGTAAACTTATCCTGACATGGAGCCAGTGATCACCAAATTGAGTGTCTCTTCTTGTTAAGCTTAATTTGAGGTTTTGATTATGTAAACTCTTATCTTGTAATCTCTTGTATCTCTCTCTTATGTGGAATAAAATCTCTCTCCACTATTTTGGACTGGACGTACACTATCTTAAGGATGATAGTGGAACCAGTTTAAATACCGTGTCTTTATTTTCTTTTTTATAGTTATTTACTTTTTTGGCATAGTAGAATAATTGACGTTAGATTCATTGATGTTCAATTGGCAAATCTAGATCCTATTTATTGTGCTTCTACATATGTGTAACTTTTGCACAACATATTGGTATCGGAGCAAGGCGATTTGTTTAGATTGCACATCAATGTCTTCAAGGAAAAGCGGTATGTCTTACGGTAATTATGCCATTACTATTTTGGGGAAATAAAGAAGACTTGGGTGGAGGAGATTATGTTGAGACAGAAAAGCGTTCCAATCTTGGAATTTTAATGTGATAAGAAGTTTAGTGTGTTGAAGGGATTATTGGATTTGAGAACTTTTGATCATGTTTCAGACAGAGATCTTTTTGGTACTACAATTTTTTTTTAAACCATTGGTTTTTGAGCCATGCATTTCATGAGGAAGATGCATCTTTTGCAGGCGGTGGGTGAAGTTTGTAATGGTTTTGATTAAGTGTTAGGAGAGAGATTTTTTGTATGTATAGAGATTCGGATTTTGGCTCTGTATTTGAATTGGTGATTAAGAGAGTTATTTTTTATCCTTGGTGGTGTTGAGATTACTTTAGGTTCTACCTTCTTTTTTATTTTGGATATTTGCAACATTTTATTGGCGGGCGAAAGCATAGTCTGAGCTCGTTAACAAAGTGTGATGGGGGGGTAGCTTTACTGGAACCCATTAGGTAAATATTCATTTTTGTTTTCTATCTCACTATGAAATTTTTGTTTAAGGTGGAGTTTTTTGAAGAGTTTTATGTTGAAAAGAGAATTTGATTTGAGGTCGGGTGTTGGAGATATGTGATTTTACATCAAGGTGGAACGTTAAATTTTGGTGATACAAAATCACAATAGGTTGAAACAAATATGCAAAATGGAAGACAAATATTTTAATATGGGTATGCATTGATTGCATTTGCATAAGATGGATGCATGGATTATTTTCCTCCATCTTTGCTATTGAAGGGAATTAATGATTTACTTGCTATTGAGTCATTTGTTGCCACTGTAATTTGACTCAATTATTTGTTACCATATCTTGGTAATTTGATTGATGGTTCACATATATTTTGTTGGCTACATATTGAGGGGTAGACGTCTTTGTAAACCCATCCTGGTATGGAGCCAGCATTCCCCAGATGGAGAGTCTCTTCTTGTTAAGCCAAATCTAAGGTTTTGATTATGCAAACTCTTAACTTGTAATCTTTTGCATCTCCCTCTTATGTGGAATAAAATCTTTCTCCATTATTTTGAATTGAACGTACACTATCTTATGGATGATAGTGGAACCAATATAAATACCGTGTCCTTATTTTTTTTTCTTTATAGTTATTTACTTTTTTTTTGGCATAATAGAATAATTGATGTTAGATTCATTGATGTTCAATTGGCAAATCTAGATCTTGTTTATTGCGCTTTCGCATCTGGGCAACTTTCGCACAACATTAATAACAGTTTATTGTAGTATAATTGACATAATTTGTTTTTGCAAAGTCTTTACAAATAGTTTTTTTGCAACATACATGCAACAATTTGTGTTGCATGTTAACTGGCTTCTGCAATTTTAAGGATAACAATTTCTCCTTTGTAGTTGCTTCTCAACATGCAATTAAAATTAGAAATACCTCTGCCTATATATCCATGTTTGTGTGGCTCTTCGATGTCAAGGCATATCGCATTTCCAATCATTCAAATTGAGGTTTAATGCTAAGAAAGGCAGTCCCTAATCGGAGATTTTGCCACAATATTCTTGGAGACCTCAAAAAACTGAAGTGTTCCTGGTCGGTCATTTTTGGAATGTTAGGTTACTTGTGCATATTTTTCAATGCCAGAAGTAAGACATTCGCAAAATAAGCATGGAGAACCGGACGCTCGTAAAATGAACGTTAAACAACATAACTTAAACCGTGACATGGTAAGTTTTAAAAATAATACGGGATGGGGCTAGGGATCATTCTACAAACGCATACCGTTGCAATGTCTATCAAACGAGCACTAGAGCTCACCGTCCATTTTATGGACATTAAGAGTTATGCCCATCCGTAAAATGAACATCTGACCCTCGAGTTTTCATAATCCAATCAGGATGTAACACTCAACGTCATAAATATTAGACCACGAACCCACTAGGGATGCCAATAGATTTTGTTGCATTGTCTTATATAGAAACGGGGGAGTTCCGCTTTTGTCTTGGACGAGAAAAGATAGGAAGCCATATTCTATATACCTTGCATATATCTAAAAAATTACAATAGCATACTGAAATTGCCAAAAGATCAGTGGTTTAAAATTCGTGAATGGATTGCAAAATTAGTTTTACCAACAATATTCTTTTATTACAAATGCTAAATTTAATGACATGAGTTGAGTTTTGTTTTAGCAAAAATTATGTTGTGGAAAATCAGTTTTTACCACCATCAATATTATGTTTGTTTTAGAAAAAATAAGTTTTAGTTTTGCTTTATTTTAATGGTGGATCCCATTATATTTGAAATGCTGATTTTCACAAAGCAATGTTAGTGCACAAAGCAATGGAGGATTTTCATTTACGAAACTGTCCACAAATTTAAGTACCAGAAATTGGCTTATTAATCCAACATGCAATTTAACATATACATTGCAAGCAGAGTAGTTTCTTCCGACCTTTAGATTCTCAGTACAACCTTATTACAATATCACAAACAATAAAAGGAGCAGAACAAATCATTCTGCTAATCGAAGGAAACACATTCACAATTTGTACATTTTTTATCAATATTCGGACTGTTTCTCTTACATTTGGTTAAACAGTACTTATAAAAAGAATCAAGAATCATAGCAATGAACGGTAAAAAAAAACATTTTAAAGCCAGTAGTACCTGTAGTGTGATTTCTGATCTGCGATTTAGTGAACTTCAACAATCGCATGCAAAATCAATTGGGGCGAAGTGATGATGTTGTTAGGACTTGCAATTTCAGCGATTTTGGAATGGCGATTTAGGGAGATCAATTTTCCTTTGTTACTTTCGTTGAATGGCCAACTCCGCCTATGTAGTTTTCTATGCAACCTGTCCCAAGCCAGGGTAAAGGAGGAGGGTTGTGATAGGCTTGGCGAGCCAACGTAAAATCTTAGCCTCTCTTATGGATACGGAACCTTATGATATATCGTTGTGGCGTAACCCTCTTAGCGACGCGCTATATCGAAGCTCGGATATGGTGTTAAATATGCAAGGGCTGGGCCGCCATTCTCTTAGTGGCCCGCTACACCGATGCCCCGGTGTAGTGATAAGTGAGCAAGGGTCCCCGCATTTTTCTCGGCGGATGCAAGGGGCAAGGAAGCCAGTCGACGATAGTAGGGTTCGGTTAGGCAGTTGGAATGTAGGGTCCTTAACAGGAAAATTAAGAGAGATAGTGGATACTATGATTAGGAGACGGGTTAAAATCTTGTGCGTTCAAGAGACTAAATGGGTGGGTCAGAAGGCGAAGGAGGTGGAGAACACTGGCTTCAAATTGTGGTACACGGGACAAGTGTGTAACAAGAACGGGGTAGGCATATTGATTGACAAGAACCTTCAGAACAATGTGGTTGACGTCAGAAGACGAGGTGATAGGATCATCTTAGTTAAGCTAGTAGTTGGCGAGGCAGTTTTGAATGTCATTAGCGCATATGCCCCACAGCTAGGTCTAAGTGAAGAAGCCAAAACGAAGTTCTAGGAAGACTTGGATGTCATGGTTAGGAATGTGCATAGTAGCGAGAAACTTTTTATAGGAGGAGACTTCAATGGCCATGTTGGCTCATCTAGCGGGGGTTTTGAGCGAGTGCATGGTGGTTTTGGATTTGGTAGTAGGAACCAAGAGGGTGAAGATATTTTGAATTTCGCTCTCTCTTTTGATCTCATAATTGCTTATACCTTCTTTAGAAAGAGGCAATCACATCTGATCACCTTCAGTAGTGGCCAACAGGCTAGCCAGATTGACTTTATCCTAACTAGAAGAGATAGTAAACGAGATTGTGTTGATTGCAAGGTCATACTTGGAGAATGTGTCGTCTTACAACACCAACTCTTGGTGTGTTGTTTCGTCTTCGGGTGGTGAAGGATAAGAGAGCGAAGATTAGCCGGACGAAATGATGGAAACTCAAAGGAGATGCTTCACGGGTATTTAAAGATAGAGTGATGGGAGAAGGGGCTTGGAATGTGGAAGAAGAAGCAAATGTCATATGGAATGCGATGGCAACTTGCATTCAGAGAGTCGCCACTGAGGTATTTGGGATAACAAGAGGAAGCAAGCGAGAACCCAAGGATTCGTGGTGGTGGAATGACGAGGTGCAAAAGGCTATCAAAGAGAAGAAGGAATGCTACAAATGCATATACCGTCATAGAAGCGAAGAGAACATGCACAGGTACAAAGTGGCAAAGAAAACTACAAAGAGAGAAGTGAGTGAAGCAAGGGGACGAGCGTACGAAGATTTGTTTCAAAGGCTAAGTACAAAGGAGGGTGAAAAAGACGTTTACAGAATAGCTAGGCTACGCGAGTGGAGGACAAGGGACTTCAATCAGGTTAAATGCATTAAGGATGAGAATGATAGACTTTTGGTGAAGGACGATGAGATAGAGAATAGGTGGAGAGAATACTTTGATAAGCTTTTCAACGAAGAAAGTGATCGCTCTTCAATCGAGTTGGAAGACTTAGCCGACAACACCAATAGACATTTTGTGCGGAGATTTCAAGAAGCTGAGGTAAAGGGGGCATTGAAACGTATGAAATCAGGAAAGTCGGTAGGACCTGATGGCATTCCTATTGAGGTGTGGAGATGCTTTGGAGATGCAGGGATAAGATGGCTAACTAAGTTGTTCAATAATATTTTCAAATCAGACAAAATGCCAGATGAGTGGAGGAGAAGCATTTTAGTTCCAATCTTCAAGAATAAAGGAGATATTCAAAGTTGCATAAACTATAGAGGAATTAAGCTTATGAGTCATACAATGAAGCTTTGAGAGAGAGTTTGCGAGCAGCGTTTGAGGAGGTTGACAAGTGTCTCTAGGAATCAATTTGGTTTTATGCTTAGAAGGTCAACCACTGAGGCGATTTTCTTGGTTAGGCAACTTATGGAGAGATACAGGGAGCAAAAGAAAGATCTCCACATGGTTTTTATTGACCTGGAGAAAGCTTATGACATAGTGCCGAGGTGGGTTATGTGGTGGGCGCTAGAAAGGAAGAGAGTGCCATCAAAATATATTACCCTTATTAAGGATATGTACGAGGGGGTTGTGACTAGTGTTAGGGCATGCGATGGTTAGACCAGAGATTTTCCAATTAACATAGGGTTACATCAAGGTTCGGCTTTGAGCCCCTATATTTTTGCATTAGTGATGGATGAAATCACAAAAGATATACAAAGGGAGATTCCCTGGTGTATGCTCTTTGCCGATGATATTGTGCTGATTGATGAAAGTAGAATAGGGGTTAATCGACAACTGGAGTTGTGGAGGGAGACCTTGGAATCAAATGGTTTCAGGCTTAGCAGAACTAAATTAGAGTATATGAAGTGTGAGTTTAGCAGTGTCAGGTCAGATGACGGAGTTGTTACCCTGGCCGGTAGAGTAGTACCCAAGAAGGAATCGTTTCGATACTTAGGATCTATGTTGCAGTTTGATGGAGAGATTGATAAGGATGTTAGTTTTAGAATTCAAGCAGGATGGGTGAAATGGCGACTAGCATCTGGCATTCTCTGTGATCGGAAGATTCCTCAGAAGTTTAAAGGAAAGTTCTATAGGACATCAATTAGGCCTACAATGTTATATGGTGCAGAATGTTGGCCTATTAAGAGGCAACACGTCCAGAAGATAAGCATAGCAGAGATGCGGATGCTGCGTTGGAGATGTGGGCAAACAAGACGAGATCGGATTAGAAATGAGGATATTCGGGAAAAACTTGGAGTTGCACCTATTGAAGAGAAGTTAGTCCAATACCGCTTGAGATGGTTTGGACATATCCAACGTAGACCATACGATGCACCTGTACGCGTTGGAATTCTAGGCCACGCTGAACGCCCAAAGAGAGGTAGAGGTCGACCTAAAATGACATGGGAGGAGATAATAAAGAGAGATTTAAGTAATTGGAGTTTATCGGAAGAGCTGGTAGTTGATAGGAGTGCATGGAAACTGGCAATCCATGTGCCAGAACCTTAGTTTTTTTTAAAGACCTTATTTCACGTTTACTGAACCTTTTTACTTTTTATTACTATTTTAGATTTTATTTCACTTTTATTGAACCTTTTTACTTATTAATATTATTATTTAAAAAAAACCTTTATCGGAGACTTTTTATTTGTTTGGTTATTTTAAACCCTTTATATATATATATATCATCATTATTTATTTTATTTTATTTTAATTTTGGGTTCCATATCTAGCCAACCCCAACTTGTTTGGGATATATGGCTTTGTTGTTGTTGTACTTTCGTTGAATGGCCGATTTGGGAATGGTATGAGCTTTCGATCGATTTTGCTAAATTCAGTTGAAAAGGGAACTGGAAAAAATATTAATTTTACTTCGCGCAATAAAATTTAATTCCCTCCTATATTTTTTGAATAGCGTTGGCATGCGAAATGGTCTTGCCGAATAGTGTTGAAACCCTAAAATTTTGGAGCATGTGCAAGGTCCTGGGCGGGAATGCTATTTGATATATGTAACACCCCACCTCTGCTAAGGCCACTCTCAAAGGGAATGCACTAGTTTTGGAGGAGCGTTATCGAGGTAAACAAACACATAAATATTACAAGACAGAACATAAATGAAACAGCGGAAGAAATTAAAAACCAAATCTTATTACTTTCAAGAAAAGAGTCAAAATCTCATATATTCAAAGTACAAGTTGTCATTGTTCCATTACATCAAGTTCTAAATAAAGAAGCATAAACTTAAAATAACAAAAGTAAATTATTCCCCATAAATAGCAAAAGTGCAGCCATAACATAGCTCAAGACCAAACCGTACATGAGCTGACAGAAAGCAAGCTAAATCCAAGCTAAGAGCTAGAGTTTCCTCCCTAAGAACCTGGGGGAAGAAACGAAAGAAAAAGCGGCGAAAGGAAACGGGTCAGTCATAAAGACTGGTAAGTCCAAGTGCCTTTCAGCATAAAAACAGGTAAAGGTAACATGACATGTATAAACTGAAAGTAAACATAAGTATGATGTCAAGATGGGTAAGATAGACTAAGATAACATGATGAATCAAGTATAGGTCAAGTATAGCATCGCATGTTCAAGGTTCGCTGCACCAACTGTACTAGTAGCCCAACCCATGTCAAGTATTAATCATGAAATGATCCCTGGGCCCAAAATCGTGAATGACTCATTACTAGGTCCAATGGAACGATCCACTAATCGATCGGCTCCCTACAAGTTCTAGCTCATTGTGTTTCTGTGTCATACGGCCCTATCACGAATGTAGTCACCTGTACTAGGTCCACCATAGGGTGTATCAAGCCCTATGGTGCCAACCACCGACACGAATCAAGCATGCACAGATAAACCTACTGATGCCCAATGCCTGCTTTTTCAACTCCGGACCACGTGCACGACCATAGCCCGCCTGAACCTACACTGGCGCACCTACACAGCCATCGTTCTGGTCGCTTACAATCAGCACAGTAATCATGCCCCACCCTGCCTAGTTCCAGGGTACCATGATACATCTAGTGGGTTACTGCTGAAATGGACCGCGTAACTAGGGTTTCCGTCTAGTAGGTTAAGTGTTGTCATTTAAATTCGATACTTAACCCCATAAGTCTAGCATATCAAGTTGGCTAAGTGTTGTCATTTAAGTTCGTGACTTAGCCCTACCATTCACGTGTTAAGTTGGTTAGGTGTTGTCGTTCAAGTTCATGACCTAACCCTACCAATCATGTTTCAAGTTGGTTAAGTGTTGTCTTTCATGTTCATGACTTAACCCTATCATGTGGCATTAATTCATTAATGCACCCTAACCTCTCACATCAGACCTGTTGTTGTGGTCACTGGATATGCCGGGCGGTTCCGGGCAGATTTAAACCACTACTCAGTCTGACCTTGGGTTTCAAGCGCGATATGACCAACTACCCACATTGGATTCTATTGTTTGCAGTAACTGGATTTGTAGGGCGGTTCCGGGCAGATTTACACTGCAAACTCAACCCAACCTCGAGTTGGCCATTTTCAAGTTCATTCTAGTGTCATGACCATGTTCAAGTTTCATGTCAAGTTCGTGTCAAGTTTCATGTTTCAACTTATGCCTATTATCAAGTTCATGATTCATGTTTATAACCAGTTCATGTTTTGCCTAATCTACCCAAATCGTATTCCTATCGCATGTAAACGTTAATCGATCTAAATTACAAGCAAATCTAAATCTAGAGATAAAGGGAATAACATCAAAACTATGATAGGCAGAAGGGACAAGCATAAAGCGATAAAAGAGATTACAAGACTGGTATGATATAACTTGAGATAATCGGTTACAACATCACTGGCATATAGAAATTAACAGGGTTTCAAATCTAGCAAAATAAGGCGATAGTCCTGATAAAAACTTGACATAAAAGAATAGGCATGCAAAAGCAAGCCAAATACAAAGATAATGGGTCAATGGTTTTTGGTGTACATAATAACGAATAAACTAAGCAAGTCACACCCTAGGTATGGGATCCAACTAAATGCCAATTCGGTGTTCAACATGGTTTTCAACTATAGTGTTATGAGCAATCAACTATAATAGTCAATTAACCATAATAGTTATACAATAGTCAAGGATAATTATCCAAAAGAGTTCTAGGAAACTACCCTAATAGTCATAGGCAATTAACTGTAATAGTTTCAAAGTCATGGTCATAGTCATATGTTCATAATCATAGGCAGTAATTCATAGTCACGAGTCATAGGTGATTAGCCATAATTGTCCTTGTCATAACCATAGGCAATGGTCTTATGTCCTCAGTCATAGGCATAGGCATAGTCTTATGTTCTCAGTCATAGTCCTTGGCCATTAACAATGGTTTCAATGTCATAGGCATGATAACGTTTGATTTATAATGCGAATATGCCCAAATTGATTTCAAAGCAATATTCCCAAGTGTCAAGATCCAAGAAGAATAAGAATAGATATGAATCATATGTATATCAAATTCCAATTTATAACATGCCCATATAAAGTTTATAGTTTTCATCTAAAAGTAACTGGAACTTACAGTGCGTGGATCGAGAATTAGAAAGCAGAATTTGATTGTTGAATCTCTATTTGATTGATCGTGTTCTAATTGAAATCCCCCAATTTGCAAATCTCCAAGAGTAGTCTTAATGGAGAAGAAGCAGTCCTTTTTCTTCCTTTTTATCTTATTATTTTGATTATCTCAGAAGCAGCATAAGGACAGAATGAAATGGTGTGGAGAGAATGAGGCTCGGGGTGAGTTTATATAAGATTAGAGTCACGAATCTGGACAGAAAACAAGTCTAAATACATCAGGATGCATCTGGTTCAAGAAGTGGGTTCAGGAGGCAGGTCGACTCCCCAGTCGACCTGGTCATGGGGAGGTCGACACCCCAGTCGACTCCCCAGTTGACCTGGGTATATGGGCAGGAATTTTCCCGCCAGCCTTTTCTGGGTTTGAATTTTGAATTTCTGGCTTTATTTTCGAGCTTTTTTTATTTTATTTAAATTCCTGAAACTTCGGAGGGTCATATCTTGGTCATACGGACTCCGATTTTCGAAAACTCGAACTCGATTTCATGCAGAATTCCAAGATGAACGCAATGGCGCAACCCGTTTCCCCATATTCTTACTTTAAAATTTAATTCTGCCTTGATTTATGACTTTAACATGTTATTAAAATACGGGTTGTTACATTCTCCCCTCCTTAAAGGATTTCGTCCCTGAAATCTCTAAGTTAGGAAGAATATGTCCTACCATCCAATCATCCATCTACTCAACCATCATTCACGAGCAATCATTGTCCTTAAAAGATTTCTAATGCTATATGAACATATGCAGAAAGTGTGTGTATATGTTCCTTATCTAATGCAAATGATCAGGCCTGTTTGATCTTCTTAATGCAAAATATGTTTAGTGTCATGAATCCAACATGTATGAAAATAATCCTAGTCACATAAACACTATATATGTGCACAAACATTCATCCATATGCAACATCCACATGATAACACATTCAATTTCATCAATAAACAAGTATAAACACTCATGCATATGCAATATGAAAACGTGTCTGAGCCGATCTAGTGCCTAATGTGTGTTATGCAACCACTTGCGACCACTTGCAACCATTCGCAAACATCAACCATAACATGTTTCAAATACATGTTTACATCCATAGGGTTCTACCTAAGGTTCTCAAGATAGGATCGAGAAGATAAGCAAGATAAAACAAAGCATCAAGGAGAAGAAGTTAAAGATATACCCCCAGAAGGTCCTACTTGCGGGGCTTGTCCTTGCTTCTTAGGGAAGTTCTTGCTGATATGTCCAGTCTCTCCACAGTAAAAGCATTCACCCAACTTTTTCTTCTTGCTTCTACAGTCTTTAGCTAGATGTCTCGTAATGCCACAAAAGCTGCACTTCCTTGTCTCACGTGGTTTGTTAGTATTGTTATTGTTGTTCTTGTCATTCTTGTTGCATCCCTACTTGAAGCAACCTTCTTATTCTGAGACTCGTCCGCCTTAACTTCTTTCTTATCACTCATACCTTTCCTATGTAACCTGTTAACAAGCCTCATGAAAACTATCTCCATCAAATGGAAAACCCTCTACGAAGCTAGAAAGAAGATTAGCCGCAAGTAAAGCTACTGCGACTGCAGATGGAGAAAAGAAAGGAAAAGAGGTTCAAATAAGGAAACAAAGGATAGTGCTAATGGCTTTTGGGGAATAGCCTTAAAAATAAAACTTTTCTTGATAAATTCTTCTTTGTAAACAAATTTTTGAAAATAGTTTTAGTAGGTTTTTAAAACTTTTGCCCAGTCCGGTAACCTTCTACTCTGATACCAAATGTAACACCCCACCTCCGCTAGGGTCACTCTCAAAGGGAATGCACTAGTTTTGGAGGAGCGTTTTCGAGGTAAACAAACACAGAAATATTACAAGACAGTACATAAATGAAACAACGGAAGAAATTAAAAACCAAATCTTATTACTTTCAAGAAAAGAGTCAAAACCTCATATATTCAAAGTACAAGTTGTCATTGTTCCATTACATCAAGTTCTAAATAAAGAAGCATAAATTTAAAATAACAAAAGTAAATTATTCCCCATAAATAGCAGAAGTGCAGCCATAGCATAACTCAAGACCAAACCGTACATGAGTTGACAGAAAGCAAGCAAAATCCAAGCTAAGAGCTAGAGTTTCCTCCCTGAGAACCTGGGGGAAGAAACGAAAGAAAAAGAGGCGAAAGGAAACAGGTCAGTCATAAAGACTGGTAAGTCCAAGTGACTTTCAGCATAAAAACAAGTAAAGGTAACATGACATGTATAAACTGAAAGTAAACATAAGTATGATGTCAAGATGGGTAAGATAGACTAAGATAACATGATGAATCAAGTATAGGTCAAGTATAGCATCGCATGTTCAAGGTTGGCTGCACCAACTGTACTAGTAGCCCAACCCATGTCAAGTATTAATCATGAAATGATCCCTGGGCCCAAAATCGTGAATGACCCATTACTAGGTCCAACGGAATGTTCCACTAAACGATCGGCTCCCTACAAGTTCTAGCTCGTTGTGTTTCTGTGTCATACGGCCCTATCACGAATGTAGTCACCTGTGCTAGGTCCACCATAGGGTGTATCAAGCCCTATGGTGCCAACCACCGACACGAATCAAGCATGCACAGATAAACCTACTGATGCCCAATGCCTGCTTTTTCAACTCCGGACTACGTGCTCGACAATAGCCCGCCTGAACCTACACTGGCGCACCCACATAGCCTTCGTTCTGGTCGCTTACAGTCAGCCCAGTAATCGTGCCCCGCCCTGCCTAGTTCCAGGGTAACATGTTACATCTAGTGGGTTACTGCTGAAATGGACCGCGTAACTAGGGTTTCCGTCTAGTAGGTTAAGTGTTGTCATTTAAATTCGAGACTTAACCCCATAAGTCTAGCATATCAAGTTGGCTAAGTGTTGTCATTTAAGTTCGTGACTTAGCCCTACCATTCACGTGTTAAGTTGGTTAGGTGTTGTCGTTCAAGTTCATGACCTAACCCGACCAATCATGTTTCAAGTTGGTTAAGTGTTGTCTTTCATGTTCATGACTTAACCCTATCATGTGGCATTAATTCATTAATGCACCCTAACCTCGCACATCAGACCTGTTGTTGTGGTCACTGAATATGTCGGGCGGTTCTGGGCAGATTTGCACCACAATTCAGTCTGACCTCGGGTTTCAAGCGCGATATGACCAACTACCCACATTGGATTCTATTGTTTGCAGTAACTGGATTTGTAGGGCGGTTCCGGGCAGATTTACACTGCAAACTCAACCCAACCTCGAGTTGGCCATTTTCAAGTTCATTCTAGTGTCATGACCATGTTCAAGTTTCATGTCAAGTTCGCGTAAAGTTTCATGTTTCAACTTATGCCTATTATCAAGTTCATGATTCATGTTTATAACCAGTTCATGTTTTGCCTAATCTACCCAAATCGTATTCCCATCGCATGTAAACATTAATCGATCTAAATTACAAGCAAATCTAAATCAAGAGATAAAGGGAATAACATCAAAACTATGATAGGCAAAAGGGACAAGCATAAAGCGATAAAAGAGATTACAAGACTGGCATGATATAACTTGAGATAATCGGTTACAACATCACTGGCATATAGAAATTAACAGGGTTTCAAATCTAGCAAAATAAGGCGATAGTCCTGATAAAAACTTGACATAAAAGAGTAGGCATGCAAAAGCAAGCCAAATACAAGGATAATGGGTCAATGGTTTTTGGTGTACATAATAACGAATAAACTAAGCAAGTCACACCCTAGGTATGGGATCCAACTAAATGCCAATTCGGTGTTCAACATGGTTTTCAACTATAGTGTTATGAGCAATCAACTATAGTCAATTAACCACAATAGTTATACAATAGTCAAGGATAATTATCCAAAAGAGTTCTAGGCAACTACCCTAATAGTCATAGGCAATTAACTGTAATAGTTTCAAAGTCATGGTCATAGTCTTATGCTCATAATCATAGGCAGTAATTCATTGTCACGAGTCATAGGTGATTAGCCACAATTGTCCTTGTCATAGTCATAGGCAATGGTCTTATGTCCTCAGTAATAGGCATAGTCTTATGTTCTCAGTCATAGTCCTTGGCCATTAACAATGGATCCAATGTCATAGGCATGATAACGTTTGATTTATAATGCGAATAGGCCCAAACTGATTTCAAAGCAATATTCCCAAATGTCAAGATCCAAGAAGAATAAGAATAGATATGAATCATACGTATATCAAATTCCAATTTATAACATGCCCATATCAAGTTTATAGTTTTCATCTAAAAGTAACTGGAACTTATAGTGCGCAGATCGAGAATTAGAAAGCAGAATTTGATTGTTGAATCTCTATTTGATTGATCGTGTTCTAATTGAAATCCCCCAATTTGCAAATCTCTAAGCGTAGTCTTGATGGAGAAGAAGCAGTCCTTTTTCTTCCTTTTTATCTTATTATTTTGATTATCTCAGAAGCAGCATAAGGACAGAATGAAATGGTGTGAAGAGAATGAGGCTAGGGGTGAGTTTATATAAGATTAGAGTCACGAATCTGGACAGAAAACAAGCATAAATACATCAAGATGCATCTGGTTCAAGAAGTGGGTTCAGGAGGCAGGTCAACTCCCCAGTCGACCTGGTCATGGGGAGGTCGACACCCCAGTCGACTCCCCGGTCGACCTGGGTATATGGGCGGGAATTTTCCCGCCAGCCTTTTCTGGGTTTGAATTTCGAATTTCTGGCTTTATTTTCGAGCTGTTTTATTTTATTTAAATTCCTGAAACTTCAGAGGGTCATATCTTGGTCATACGGACTCCGATTTTAGAAAACTCGGACTCGATTTCATGCAGAATTCCGAGACGAACGCAATGGAGCAATCCTTTCCCCTGATTCTTATTTTAAAATTTAATTCTTCCTTGATTTATGACTTTAACATGTTATAAAAATACGGGTTGTTACAATATAGCTATCTAATATCCATTTTGTTGTAGTGATATTTTCATACTAGAGAAAATTAATTAATTAAGAATTTAGTAGTTCGAAATTAATAATACTTAATATACGTTATAAGTAATACACGTTAATAAGCATAATAAAGAAAAGAATGTATACATATATATATAAGGAGAGAGACATATAAGAAACTGTTATAAAACAGGTAAGATTAATATGACAATAACTATATATACACTTATCAAGAGAGAAACGGTCAAGACACTAAATATGAAATGAATGGGAACAATGTGTATATAAACAAATATATAACACTACTAAAACTACAGTGTATTACAACGTCCATATTCCAACGGTTCATCCAACGGCTCACTGATTTTTAAATAAGTCGTCTAGAGTCATTGGAAATCATTGGAATATGGGCCGTTTGCGGCCATTGGAAATTTCCTGGATAATTTCCAAAATCTGCGTGCTTCAGCTCATTATCTTTCCCAAACAAGTTTTTTACCCCTAAATCACCATTTTTCCACCTCCTCCAACATTGTCACCACTCCAACCACCAACCCAACAACCTCCGATGCCACCTACGAAGTGTTGCATCCCTTCTCTATCCTCCAAGCTTGCCAAATCGGGTAATTTCCCTAAATCTATTACTTATGTTTTTTTGATTTAAGACCTAATTTAGATTATGATTGATCCCTAATTGTTAACGTACTTATATTACATTATGTTACCTCCTATTTGAAATTATTACCACCATAATGATCAAATTAATACCAATTGCAAAATTTTCTAATATATTTTGTATGTTTAGGTTGATTTGGTTAGTATTGAACGTTGGTATGTGATAGGATTTGCAAATAGTATAATTTAAGCAAATACGAAGTATATATTATGTTAGGATTGATCGTAGTTTTGGAAAATTTATGCGAACACGAGTTTTGTGCTTATGCGAACACGCGAATTGATTTGGTGTATAATAAGTTTTGGATGACTTCAAATGATTTTGGTAAGAATCGTCGTAGTTAGAATTCAATAAATTGTAAAAATATATAATTTAGTACATATGTTATAAATCGGTAAAATATAAACAAATTATATATTTAAATTTAATATTAACACATATTTAAATCCTTAGGTATTATTTGGCCCCATCTGACAAGTTTTGTATATGATCATTATATGAATATTCGTTTTTTTCTACAAAATCAACATCCTTATTCATCCGATACAACATTTGTTGGATTTGTCCCTGTATTGGGCAAGTAACAAATGCTATAAAGTAATTATGTTTCGTAAATCATTTCATTTTAAATGGTTCACAAAATTCCAACGACATTTTCTTTATGTTCCTTATATACACACATTTGTGTACGATACAGGGAACATGGAGGGAAATGCAGCCGTAATTTTGTGAAATCGTTTAAAATGATATGATTTATGGAATGTAATTACTATTGTGTTTGTAATGGGAAGTAGGATGACCGACCATCAAGAAGACACATAATTGTCAATGAACCAATAGTTGTTTATTTAAAATAAAGTTTGTAAAAAAGTATAAAATTTAGTATATGTTTAATAAATCAGTAAATAAAATTAAAAAAATATATAAAACGAACGATTAATAAAAAAATTACTTCATTATAGGTTTTAAAGTAGGAAAAATAATCAATTGTTTTATTGATCGAAGCTGGATGTATCAAAGAAGGGAAATTAGTGGCGCAATAAGTGAACATTTTTTAAATGGGGTACAAGTGTTCATCGAATTTGTTTTAAGTAATATTGGAAACGATGAAGAAATTTGTTGGTCATGTAGTAGGTGCAAATTGTTGAACTATTTAATACCGAATATGGTTAAGGTTCATTTGCGCCAATACAATTTCGCACCCAATTATTTGTTATGGGATCATCATAGAGAAATTGTAGCCCCTAATAATCAAGAACAGTCGGTGGAGGTCATTAGTGATGAAGTTAGTACGAATCTCATAGACGATAGAACATATGGTCGAAGATTCATCACGATCAATGTTCCCTACCGTTGAAATTTATAACGACGATGTTAACGTCGAAGAGGAACCAACTGTTAAAGCTATATATATATATATATATATGATTTATTGGATCATGCTTAAAAAACACTTTGGAATGGATGTACAAGCGACACTCAATTATCTATAACTGCAGAATCATTGTAATGAAATCAAAATACAACCTTACGGAAGTTGGATTTACGGCTATTGTTCAAGCTGCTAAATGATATATACCACCAGATAATTTAATATGCGAAAATTATTATGAAGTGAAAAAACTTATGTCATCTTTCGGTTTGCCGTAACAAAAAATAGATACATGTTCAAATGGTTGTAAGTGGTATTGAAATGTAACAACCTAACGGCAGTGGGCTAACCACCCACCGTGGCTTACAGAGATACCTCAGAACTGCTTTTACGGCCAGCCTCACGACTCGACCAACCCACATTGTCGGGAGATGTAGGGGTAAGAGTCTCCCGTTCGCCACCAAACGTGAAGCGAGAACCCCCTATCATCCGTACCAATTAAGCAACCAGCTCTGATACCAACTGTAACAACCCAGGAAAACACGACCTTGATGTTCGATATGTGTTGTATATCGGATAATCAAGGTCGTGTTTTCCCGGGTCATTACATGAAAAGAAGACATCAATCTTAGAAATAATAAAATATGTAATCAAGAAAGATACAAATCAAGGAAAAAGAAGAGAAAAGAAATTTTGTACAAGCGTATGCATCATTTGTAACAGCGCATCATATGAAAAGACACAGTGTGAAAACACCTCAAGTAGGTACATTGACACACCCATCCGATGGAGAAACATTGAAATATTTTGACAAGAAATATCCCGATTTCACGGCGGAGAGCCGCAACGTTAGACTAGGTTTATGTATGGATGGTTTCTCACTGTTTTCTCAGTTTAATCATCCATTAATCGAAGAGTTGAAAAAATTATGGTATGAAGGATTTAAAACATACGATGTATCAAAAAAGAATTTTTTTCGGATGTTCGCTTCTTTGTTATGGACTATTAGTGATTTTCCTACATATGCAATGCTTTCGGGTTAGAGTATGGCCTGTCGTTTTGCTTGTCCTTATTGCATGAAAGAAAAACTAGCATTCCTTATTACATGGGAAGAAAATTTCATGGTTTGCTTTTCATCGTTGTTTTCTTCATATTAATCATCCTTTAAGAAGAGACAAAAAATCCTTCATGGCTAATAGACATGAGACTCTATGACCACCAACGGTTTAGTCAAGTGAGGATATTTATGTAATTATAAAAAAAATATCCAAAGACACACGAAACCGGACAACAAACTAAAATTCAACGTAAATCGACAGTTCATAATTGGTGTAAACAGAGTATATTCTGAAAATTGCCTTATTGGAAAAATCTCTTAATTCATCATAACATTGACGTGATGCATAACGGGGAAAACTTATTTGATAATGTGTTTAATACAATTTTGAATGTTAAGGACATGAATAAGGACGATCTAAAATCTGGACATGATATAGAGGAAATATGCAATTGCCCTAAGCTTCTCATGAAGCCCAATGATTTCAAAAAAATCAAAGCATGCTATGAACTTGACAACAACCAAGTTAAAGTACAATTAAAATGGGTGGAAGGATTACGATTTCCCGATGGAATTTTCTCTAGTCTTCGTAGATGTATCGATTATAAAATTGGAAGACTAAGTAGAATGAAAAGCCATCATTGTCATGTAATAATGGAAAATTTGTTACCCATCACTTTCAAAGAATTGATTTTGGACCTTTAAATGATGAGACAAATGTATTACTTGAAGCATTTAAGAGTGTAGAGGAAAATGACACATAACAAGACACCAAGTCTGAATAAAAAAAGGACGAGGACTGAGTAATATCGGGTAATTTTTACAATTATTCATATTACATTTATCCCTGATTTATATTGCATTTATCCAAGTTATACAATTTTAATGAAAACAAGTGTATACTCACACACACAACATATACACTACATGACACATGTGCAGCATGTATTACATTTTTTAATGGTTCATCATATCGTAATTATTATGAATCATATATGTATGTATGATGAAGGTACATTATGTCTGTCTCTGGCTCTCGGCGACGTAGCTCTTCCAAATAGATCGGTGAGAGTAGCGGTGAGCCACAAGCTCATCTAATCATTTACTTGAAGCCTAAGGTTGATCGTGCGTAAGTATCAAAATTAGAAGCATATCAATTTAATTTTTTGTACATGATATATCTATAATTTTCTAAAATTCTATTTTATAATTAACGCAGGGGGCTTGAGTTGGATTCATCATCAGTGATTCTGAACATTTCTAAGAATGCATATATGGCTAGGATGAGCAATTTCTGGCCTAAGTAGAGCAAGATCCCTAGCACCGTGAGAATGGTCATTTGGTAAGATTTTATGGTAAGTTTATACCACTTTACAAAATGATTAAATATAAATAAATAATTAGTAATATTTTCTCATTGTCCAGGGCGAAGTAGATTTACAGGAGTCTGATATCATTCTAGTTCAGCGACACTGTAACTCAAAGGTCGCTAAGAACTACAGGGAGAAAATGTCAGGGATTAAAAAAATGAGGAAGAAACCAAAGTGTATGAGTGCGGTTGTATGAGAAAAGTGGGTTGACTGGTGGAACACTTATGAATTTAAGGTAAATCTACAATGAATCTCATTAATGTTTTGGCGATTATTAAATAATTATTCAATGTAAATTTGCAGGTGGAGTCAGCAAGGAACTCAGCAAACAGGAGTAGGAATCTCGTAACTCATCGTGGAGGATCCAAGTCTTTCCAACATCACCCCGAGGACTTGGTAAAATTTTCAATTATTACATTTGTATATTGATCAATTCAGTAATTAGATATGTGGAATTAAATTATCTAAATTATCAATTTCAGAAACACAAGCTCGTGGACATCCTGTGTCCTACATAGACGTATTTGCTCACACCCATATATCTAGGAAAGTAGACGAGGTTGGCAACATCACATACCACTGTGTGATCAGATAGGGCGACAACTGCATATGTACGAGTATTTTAAATTTTGTTACTCACATCGATAAGTTTATTAATTACTAGCTATGTAAAATAAAAATAACATTATACTATTTTTCAACTGAAATTGTTTTTTGCATTAGAGGCAAGGTTTCATGAGGCATTGGCTCATGCGCTTGAGGAGCCTGATCGTAATGAGTTAACACCGAAGGAGTAAGATAACATATTTGACACTGTTATGGATCCGACGTAGCGGAGTAGACGTTATGGCATCGGGAACCTGATGGTAATTAACCCTTTTGCATATATACAACAAATTAGCGTGTACATATGTAGTGTTATAATATTTTATATGTTGACATAACCCTGTATTCATTCTATTTGTAGGCTCGACAAGCTCAAAAGGATCAAGACAAAACATAAATAATGGAGTTTAGAACAACGACCGAGCAGCTGCAAGAGCAGAATCGTCTACAAGCTATATAAATAGAGCAACTGAATCGAAAGCTTGTGGAGTATGTGCAGAATCATGGTTCTTTTCCTTTGTCGTCTGTTTTTATGTTGTATATGTTCGTACGGAGTGGGTGAGGATGATATTTTTGATATATTTTGATGGTATGTACTTGGTTTGTTGACATGTGACGTTGATGAGTTGGTTTTTGATGTTTGGATGGTTTATTTTATTTATATTGATGTTTATTTGATTTATATAGGTTATTTATATTGTTATTGATATATACATGTGGAATGGATTAGAAATGGAAGGTAATACGCTTGCTGTTATGAAAAAATCACCCAATATTTCCCACGGCTTGAAACGGTTACCAACGGCTTATTAGTCATCTGTTTGAAACTGTTTCCAACGACAAGCAACCATTGAAGGCCATTGGAAACGCTCCGTTGGTTTCGTTGGAAATCGTTAGAATTTGTTGATTATATTCCAACAGCATTGAATGGCCATTAATGGCTCTCAACCGTTGTAATAACCGTATTCTCTTGTAATTTAATCATATGGTAGGAAGAAAACACGTGGAGGGTACACGAGCCAACCGCCTTCTCTAAGGGTCGATCGTGATGGTCAACTGCTTGAGGCATAGCTCGGCTGTCACATAGTCAGATTTGTGCCCAAACCCCTATTTCATATGACCCAGAGCTAATGGATTTTCATCTAATGATTAGCTCTAGTTTGAACCTCTTTTAATAAGCATGTATGATTACACTCCAAAATCATTCTTTTTCAAATGAGCATGGAAGCTTTGCATTTTTCTCCCTCCTTCAAAACTTCTAAAACTATAAATCATAGATTTAAATTATCAATTTTAAATGAAGGAGAGAGTTATAGAAGGTTAATAAGGAGATTCAAGTTAGAAAACTATACTAACGACGTAGAAATTTCAAATCTGATTTTAAACTAAATCTAAATTACTTTTATTTTAATCAAATATGATATATTTTCATTAAATATGATTGTAAATCTGAAATAAGAATTATGAAAGGAGATTCGTAGATAATAGAAATAGATCAAGGCCAAAATCCGAAATTTGAAACGCGAAAGAGGTGAGTAGATAAATTATATGTTTTATTATAATAGTATATGAGGATCCTACTTCACTTTATATGCTTAAGAATTATAATTTAACAAGCATGACAAACATGATAGTTAAAGATCTATTCAGCGGATAAATGCATATCCGAAACAATATTTCTAAGAATGACACTATTTACGAAATATTCCAAAACAACAATGACTAATTCGATAAATTTATTGTTACACTTAGATCTGATAGAGAATATGCTTTTAACTAAAAAAATTCCACAAGTAAAAGCAAGAAGAATTTAAGCATAACTAGAGGATCAAAAATCCTGAAATAGAAGCAGATGAAATCAAAGCGAAAGTCTTTTACTAGCTCAACTTTGGTTCTAAAGGTAGAAGCCAAGGAAATATACATATGTCTGCGGGAGAGCGAGAAATAATATATTTATGAGTATGGGTTTGATATTTAAATCTACAATGACAAGTGAAAAGAGAAGGGATTACGGCATGTACCAGGTAAGCGTCTGTCTAAATGGTGAGCGGAATGCAAGAAAGGAAAGAAATCTTCTTCGTCTAACTATGGATCTTTGCACGTGGATTAAAATTGTAATGGCCCGCAAATCCGTAATATCAGAGTTGACTACATACATCATACATCCAACCCAAATATCACGAAAATACGAATCATTTTTTTAGAAGAAAAAGCTAGAAGAAGAACAGAAATAACGACACGGAATCTCACATCGCAGCGGAACAAAATATAATATATCATAACTTTTGAATACAAAATTCTAATTGTACATACATACATCATATCAGAGTAAAACACTTACAATACAGCGGAAATAACACTAGATAGCTAACGCTGAAGCATCCTGCTCCAAGCTCCTCCAAGTATCTGAGAATACCTGAACTACTTGACTGCCCGTACAAATTTGGGCACCCAAGAGTTTTAGGGAAAACATAGAAAATAAACTCCGGGTCAGTCATGGGACTGGTATGAGTAAACAGTTTTTAAACATCTTTAGGAAATAAACGATATCTCATAAGACCACGCCGTATAAAACGGAACGGGTTTTTCCCTTATGAGTATCCAAAATGATCTTTATATCAAAACTCTTTTGATATTATAATAGTGTTTAAATCAATTAAGTAGAATCTTAGTGGAACACTTGCATCTCACGTTCCACATACATAAATACAATCAAAACCGCGGGCGCTTATTGGGTAATGAATTTCCAACTATGACAAGAGATGGAACCACCTTCTGATAGTGTATCTCTAGAGGAGAATACACTGGGTTCAACAAGAACATCTTGTAACCCGGCCACACATGACCGACCACTCATTTCGCTTGAGTGTATCGAATATACGTCACCAACGGTTGGGATCAGCAACCATTTTCCCGAATGGGACAACATCGAATAAAAATAAAGAATCAAATGAATTTCTCTAGATAAGTGATAATACACCATAATGGGAGATAACCACCATAGCCATGCTGTCTGCCCGATTTTTGTCATTTCTCGGTTGTTGAGGCCTGAGGCTACGCTTACTTGCCATTCATTGATAGCACAATCACTTTGAACGCCACATTGTCAGATCCGTTAATCGTTAATTGATTTGCACAAATATATTCTTGATATTATGCTAAGGGAATAAATCCGTTGCCACCATATATATATGCAAAGTCCAACATATGCGATCATTGGAAATACTCTGTTAGACATTTGTCCATATACGTTCATTCTGGGATTGAACGAAACCGAAGGCACTATTCCGTACATCCATCCTAGGCAATCTCTATATAGGATTTATACAACAGCCCTTACACTTTACTCCATCTTCAATTATCTTTGGCATTCATGATTCGCAACGCTTATTCCAATACGAAGTGGTTCCCCGGATAATAATCCAACCGGTCTCTCCATATTAACAACGTTAAAATGGTCAAAAACTTTGATAGTCGGTGATTTAACTATCAAATGAAAAATGTCCGTGTACACACAACGATCTTATTTCCAAATGGAATTATCGATCAAATCGTCAAACATATATATATATATTTTCAGATTCCCTTATTTTCTATGTTTAGAAAATATATGTTATTAACTCTGGAAAACAATCCCATTGTATATTTACATATCACTATTCTTCCACATCTATCAGACTCTAACTGTAAACTAGTAAGAGAACAACTTCCTAAGTATAAACCCCGAAGGCCGAAACCAACATCAGATTGATACTCAAAAAGTCGTTTAACTCAACTAATTTCCAGTTAGTTTCTAATTCTGCTTAACTCTATTTCTTTAACTCCATTTGATTAACTTCTTATCAACACGATCATTTTAAATCTGCAAATCAATTGCTTTTAAATCATCATTCACTTTAAAATGTATATCTCCCAGGATTATTATTTATAAAATACCTTTTCGTTTATAATATTATATTTTAAGTTCGTTTCATTATCGAATTCTATATATATATCGATATATCGATTTCTAGTTTATCAATTCTTCTTAAAAATATTCTAACTCCTTAAATTTCTGAAAAAATTCACCATAACCTCCTTTGTATGGGGTTACCGGAAAAAGTCAAACCTTGCCACGCAGGCCTCTCCATTCAAAAAGAAAATCAAAAAGCCAAGCGGCTTGCCGATACGGCGCATAAAATCTCATATTCAATTTCAATATGTACCTTTTTGTCGAGCATTATATATATACTCTTCCATTTCTTCATTTCTATACCTGCTTAACATATATCTAATCATTCTAATTCATTCCAACTTAATACACTTATTTTAACTCAACTCGTTAATTAATTCGTTAATCAACTCTTTTGCCTATTTCACTTTCATATTTGAATATGACATGTTCAAATATATTTTAACTTACTTATAAACCAATCCAATTCCACTTTTCAAACTCAAGTTTCATATTCGATTTAAATATGAATTCACAAGTTTAATTTACTTATTCAAAGTTGAGCTCAAATCTTAAACTTAATTAACTAATTTTCCTTCTGCTTAGTTAATTCTATTCAACAATCAAAAATATGATTTTTGTTTCAGAAATCATTCCATTTACTTCACTTGGGTTCATATTCACGTTATCCAATTTATGATTTTCCTGTTTATTTACCAACCCCATTTATTTTACTTGTTTATATATTTAGATAAGTTTCGATTTCAAATTTCATTTGAAATAAACATTTCTACGTTGTAAAAATAAATTCCCCTTTTCAAATCAACACTTGTATGTATATTTCCTGAATTAACCAATGATAATTCATTTCACTTCATTTATAAACTTCGTTTATAAATGAACTACTTGTTTTTTTATTATTTAAAACAAGTTAATATTTCTATTCTATTCGAATTTCAAATTCTATTTTAGAAAAATAAAATTTTCCTTTTAAATCTCAAATATCCTTTTCCCTTATATTTATATATCAACCTTTTGGCCCCAATGATATTTAAACAATCAAACAACCCAATTTTCAATCAACACGTTATATATATATATGATAATATGTGAAAACAGACAATTAATAAAAATTTTGAGGAATCCAGTTGGATCCCTCCAACCTGTTCTCCTGCATCCACAAACGTTAGTCAGCAGAAATAATACTCATCCTGCTTCGAGGTAGGATATCGCGGTATAGAAGGTCATCCACTAACATATATTTGTGGGGCGCATAGAGAAATCATCCGCTAATGTTACCGCGGGCATCCGCTAATGATACTGCGGGAATCCAACCACCAAACCAATATATATATATATATATATTTATATACACCAAGCCTAAATAACTAATATATATTTTATAGCCACAATAATATTGCAATGCATACAAACAAATCAACAACTTATTTTTAAATGCTAAAAATAAATTAATGAGTGAGATTTACTCACCGTGATTTTTAGATCGATCCATTCTGATATCAAATATATTTCCGACTTATGAAATCCTTAGCTATGAATTTCACGACTAACTCCATTCGATAAAAACCCTCGTATATATTTTAATAGGGCTTCCATTAGTTACCAAGACAATATACATATATGGAATAAATGAATTTTTAGTAGAAAATTATTTCAATTAATTATCTAAGCTATACCTTATTGTAAAAGGTCTGCTTCCTTCCTCGATAAAAAACCAACATCCTGCTCCTTTCAACCTCAACATAAACAAACTCCATCGTTTGCCAACAACCCAAACAACCACTTCTATTTTAACCTTGCAGTGAAATCTCGGAACAAAATCACTATAGAACTCTGAGTCTCCGAAAAATCAAATGTTGAATCCCTTCAACCCTACAGCCGAACTCCCCCTACTACCACCACTACGTCGCATCTCCCTAATCAAGTCAATATCATTATCAACTTTCCTACTAAAACTTCAACTTCGGGTTGCCTTAGATCCCGTAACCACCTACAATCGTGAGCACCCCCTGACAGTCGGCCTTCAGCTTGCGCGCTTCAGGAAGGACTCGATCTTCAATCCCCGATGTTCCCAAACTCGAGCAGCCATATAGTATCGCACAAAATTTTCTGTGCCCTATTTGTTCGCTCTGGTCTTCCTTATCTCATCGTGATACCTAAATCCACATCGAACCAAACTTTGAACCATGCGTGACTCAATCTCGAGTTCGCCCCAAACATTCAGATCTCCAGAAACAAACGCACCCAAAAGAAGAAGGAAAGGTTTTGATTTCATTCATTTTAATTTAGTGGAGCATCCTTTTCATTGTTTTGATTTGAAGAAGGGGTCATGGCTTTGAATTTAAAGTGGGGAGGAATGAATTCAAAGAAAATTGAGAAGTGGGCATTTTTGCTTGAGGATTTCGGTATTTGCAAATGAATTAGAGGAGGAAAATGAATCAAAGGCGGAAGTTTACTGTGTTTTAAGGAGAAGGGTGCGGCTTAAAATTGAACTGCGTGGCGAGTTCGTTTTCTCCTTGCTGCTTTGTTTCTGTCCACAAAGCTATGAGATTTTATTTTAATTCGTTTTGAACCGGTATCCTTTAATTAAAATACCCCAGGATTTCGAACTCCTCTCTAAACCCAACAACTGACATTTTTAGTGTTATTCCCCTATTCTGGACACACTGGGATAGATTCTGAGGCCTTATTTGATCGTCTATAGAAGATATTAATTTAATATTTAAATTAAATTTCAAACCAATAAATTCTTCAAAAATAAATTAATATTATTATTCTAACTCAAACAGAAGTTTGGATTGATCATCTGAACTAATTCGATTCAGCTTTAAATTTTTAATTTAAATTATTACCGTTTTCGCATTATGATAATTAAATATATTCGATATTGTTAGACCAAAAAATGGTCCTAACACCCAAATCGTCGTATTTTGAGCATAGGATATGAAGAAATAATCGAAAAATAGAGAAAAAAGCAAGACAACGAGATTTTTATAGTGGTTCGGCGTTAACGAGCCTACGTCCACTTCATATTTTCTCATTTCACTCATAGATTACAATTACAGTGAATATTGTCTTTCAATCACTTGAATTCAATGAATAATTCTCTCTGAATCCATTGAATTTATTGAGGAAGATGGTGGTTATTCATGGAGAAGTGTTGGCCATGGCTGCCATGGACAAGGAGATGCCAAAAAGTCCCCTGAAAATGCCCTCTGAAGGTGTATTTATAGCCGTAGGGAAGCTCCTGGGAGGACTGGTTCGTGATGGGGTACGTGGCAGGCGATCCAGAAAAATAGGAGAGTCAGTAGCCTTGAGAATAGGTCAAAACAAGCTGCGTTTGAACAGGTCCGAAGGTCGGATCGCGGTCATGGGTCGGATCGCGGTCATGGATCGGATCGCGGTCATGGATTGGATCGCGGTCATGGATCGGATCGCGGTCATGGATCGGATCGCGTAGGCCAGGGCGGATCGGATCGCGGTCACATGCCAGCTTACACCCGTTCACGGAAATGGGCGTAACTTTCAAACCGTAAGTCCGATTGAGCCAAACCAAAGCTCAAACTGAAGCTAATTCAAAGGGCTACGAGTATATGAGGTGAATAGATCCAAATGAGGTCATTTGATAGGGGTTTCGGGCCAGTTTATACTGATGTTGTGATTTTGACCAAACTGCCTTGTGTCTTCTTATGATGCTTCCAATGCCGAAGAGCGATGTTATCCAGAGATTCCATATGAGACAGCATTTACCCAGAGGTATGTCAACATGATCTTTGCTTTGGGTAGCCTGGTCACAAAGCATGCTAACAT
This sequence comes from Allium sativum, assembly GCA_030737875.1. Classification (NCBI taxonomy): domain Eukaryota; kingdom Viridiplantae; phylum Streptophyta; class Magnoliopsida; order Asparagales; family Amaryllidaceae; genus Allium; species Allium sativum. The sequence continues at coordinate 541,161,228 of CM060926.1, forward strand.
TTTGCCCCCCAAAGTACATCTTATCGAGGATGAGATGTGCTTTGAATATGTTAAGCTAAATCTTTCTGGAATATCATTTGTCCTTGAGAAGGCTTTATCCAATTGTTGCATTGCTTCCATTGGAGCTAATCAGGCTAAGTTCTATGAGAGGAGTATTCGAGATGATCAAGAAATTGTTTAAACCTTGTCAAATCAAAAGATCTAATTCATCCGTCAGAAATCATGCTAAATTGTCGGCTCCCGAGCGTGATCCTACACGCATAGGTCGTCGCCAAACAACATCATCACTCTATGCAAGCCAAGCGCGTGGTAGGGTTAGACATTCTTTTACATATGAGTCAATAAATGGAGTAGCCACCCAAATCATGGGGAGATGTAAGAATCTTTGGGCTCTGAGCTAACAACTGGACTGTTGAGATAAAGCACATCAGAATCAACATACGAATTTGTCATTTGTACTCAAGATTGGACTATCCTGATATCTTGATATTGATTCAGGATCTTAAAATCGCATTGAATCGTAACAGTAAGGAATTCAAAAGCCATGATCGCTCTGGATTGCTTCGCAATTCAATAATCATATGCAAGTCAGTAAGAGACGTAGTTGATACCATGTGAACCAGTGCTCATGCGATCGTCAATATCATAAGGCAGTGGAGGAATTTTTCACACCTTCCATCCGGTGTAGCAGCGATTTAAACCTTTGAAGTCACACTTGACCCGTAAACTGACTCATTTGAACGGGCAAGATGCATTCTGTCACATTCTGAAGATATAGTGTATACATTTCGGGTCATGTGCCAGGCCAGGGTCATATTCAATGCCAGCTTGCGAATCGGCATTCATGCTATGAGGGCCACTAGAGGACAAGCGAAGTTAATGCTTATGCCCCCAGCGTCGGTGGGGGTGAGCTAAGTTATTGGGGCATACGGTCTTTAAGCTCTTATACTCTCTGCAGTTGATTCAGGCCGTAGCTGAGTTGCAAGTTCAGCTATTCTAGTTGACCCAAGTTGTCCTGTGCTCTTCTTGAGTCAGCAAGAGTTCGAGTTGTACATGCGAATGGTCGAATCACATTTTCTTTGATATCATCTCTTCTCTTTAGTCAGATAGTGAGGATTGCCTCATTGGGCATCAGCGACTTCGGAAACTCTTATCAGATCAATTGCGGAGTCAAGTAAGGTTGTTGAATGCGAGTGAATAAATGTCGTTATGAAGTTAGTTGGGCCCCACCGTTTATGCTTCAGCATAGTCCGAAATGGTTATCACAGTCTTATTGCGTCTCTTTCTCATGCTCGGTTCAATCGAGCTTCACAAACAAGATCATGGGCTCGATAAGTGGTATAGATTCTCTTTGGAATTGCACATTCTTGTCATTGTTTTCCAGGGCTTTTCCTTTGTCCTTATCGTTTCAGGAATTAGAAGGTACTTCATTCTTTAGTCAGGAAGGCATCTAGGTCATTCGTCTCGACGCTAACACCTTTTTGTCATGAAATTCTATCCACTTCAGGGTTGAATTCATCAAAATCTCTGAGCAAGTCTTGTTATAGAGAAAATTTAAAGTCTGGGGGAATAACAGGGGATCCTGACGTCCCACGTGTGAGGGCTGTAATTGTTGTTATCCATATCATCTCGAGAAGTACCGCCTCTCGAGAGGCGCCGAATCAAACTGGCGAGCAGGTTGCCATCAAAGAATTGATGCACATTATCAAGATCCTGGCTGGTGCCCCCAGCATCGAATCTGAGAATACAAAGGGGGTCTTTGCTGATTTCTTGTTTCCACGTCGTTATTGCCCCCGGGTCATGGTTCGAGTCATTCGACCTGACCGGGTTCCTGTTTTTCGAATTGTTGCGTTCTTTCTTGGAGCTGAGTATGAAATGTCGCTCGAGTATTCATTCGAGTTGGAGTTAAAACTGGTCGTGCATGATCTGTGTTTGTCACAATTCTTGCATTCTCATCTAGGATATTGCAGGTAGCTGTTCCATTGCCCGTGTTTCCATCCATGACGTTCTGAATCGAAGCTGCACGTTGTGTGACTGCTGATTGGTTCGTGTTCATCTCGGGTGTTCCCACTTGCTTTCTGCATCAAGGGAAAGGTCGGGGACGAAATGGTTGCATCATGTTTTGATTGCTGTATGGGATATATCTAGCCTTAAATGAGCTTCCCATTCTAGAAGTCGGTTGGGATCAGCAGATGGACATTCTCTTTGCATTTGTTTCTTGGGCCTCAAGGGGGCCTGTTAGGATCACAACACAATTTAAACACATGCACTTAAGTTATGCCGTTTGTAAATATTTTCAATAGCCATGGCCCCAGTTATATGGTAAGTGCGAAAGACATGCGGTCGGATCACTTCCCTTTCGAATTCAGACATGTATACATGAGAAGAGGAAGTCACTTTCAGAATTCAAGCGATCATACTATCCAAGCATGGAGTAGGACGTGTTTGGGACGGTACAAGAAGCTAAGGTAGGGTAGACATCAAAAAATCTCAGGGCCTCGCCAGGTCCTTCCAGTTGCGAGTATGAAGTTGTATAACATGTCGCTGAACAATTCACTATCCAGGCTTCTTTTCTTTCGTCGCCGTGAGTCGCACAGGCAACTTAGAATTATGCGCCTACGTCATCCTTCTGGACGCGGCCCTTTAGTTATTCCCTACTAGCTTTAAGTCTGCACCCCGATCCTTCAGCGGGGTATGAATCCTTGTGGCGCTAAGTCTCTAGCACTTTTATACTCTCCCGATCCTTCAGCGGGCTAGAGTGCTCATGGCACTAAGTCTCTAGTGCTTTTATACTCTCCCGATCCTTCAGCGGGTTAGAGTGTTTTCTCAGTGCTTAATCATAGACGCTTTTATACTATCCTGGCGTTCGCCAAGGTTAGAGTTCAGACTCAGCTGTTCAGTCGCTCTCCGATCCTTCAGCGGGGTGAGAGTCCTTTCGCATTATCCTGTACCTGCGAGCATTCCATAATTAGTTATGCATTTAAACATTTGAAACGCAAATAAGCAAATAAGTCATGAAACATTATAAGTTATCAGTGCAACTTATAAGTGAAAGTGCAGTAAAGTAGTATGTATGTATAGGTATGCCCCCAATCAATCATTAACTTAGTGCCTGGCCAGGTCTTGTTGAGGATTGATTAGGACCATAACTGTGTTGCCCCCATGTCCGGACATGGAGGATTTGGGATCAACTTCCATCCTGCCCCCCCGATCCTTTAACGGGGGAGGAATTTTCCCGTGGCGCTAAGTCTCTAGCGCTTTTATACTCTCCCGATCCTTCAGCGGGTTAGAGTTGCTAGGGCGTTGAATCTCTAGCGCTTTTATACTCTCCCGATCCTTCAGCGGGTTAGAGTTCGAGCTCGGTTCATGATCTGCTCAACGATCCTTCAGCGGAGCAGAAGTTCTCAGCGCTAAATCATAGACGCTTTTATACTCTCTCTCGACTCTGGAGAGTTAGAGTTGGGACTCAGCTGTTCCGTCGCTCCCCGATCCTTCAGCGGGGTAAGAGTCCTTTCTCAGCGCCAAATCATGGACGCTTTTATACTCTCTCTCGACTCTGGAGAGTTAGAGTTGGGACTCAGCTGTTCCATCGCTCCCCGATCCTTCAGCGGGGCAAGAGTCCTTTCTCAGCGCCAAATCATGGACGCTTTTATATTCTCCTGGCATTCGCCAAGGTTAGACTTTTGCTCAGGCGGCTCCGATCATGGTACACCGCCATGCCTTGTGGACATCATCTTTGCGTCCTTTATACTTTCTCTCAGCTCTGGAGAGTTAGAGTCACGGATCAAGCGGTCTGCAATCATGCACGCTCATCAAACTCGTCCTAGGTTTACATTTTAATCCAAGCTCCGAGGATTAAAACCAGTCGGACAAGCAGTTGGAGCATTTGCTAAGGCTTTGAGTTCCTCCGAACAGTCTACGGGAGGAATGGTTGGCACCAGACTTCGGGTACCTGCATTATTCACACCGCATGAATTAGTCACGTCAGTAACTCGGAAAGCATGTGAAAGCAATTTTTATGATTGAAAAGTAAGCAAATTAAGAGGCAGTGTTGCCTCCTTTATTTGAATTCATGTAATTTGGTGGCGTCGAGCATAGGATCGAGCCATGTAGGCGGTCACACTGCGTCCATCTGGAGTCGGACTATGACTTTGTAACTCAATGATTTATGTTCAATTGTCTTGTGGTCTGCCACGTGTGAGCCAAGGATTGGATGGTCATCCCGGATCCACCTTGAGATATACAGCATTCTTTAGACGAAGAGCGTGGCTTTGTAAACGAGCAGTTCAGTCGAGCTCGTTATAGTATTGCTCTATGGCTCTATATGCGGGTGTTACAAGTTTGATCGGTAGCAAATCCTGGATACCTACACCATCCACATATTAATTCATCTGAGTTAATTACATCAATAACTCATAAATCATGCAAATATAAGAGTCATGGTTATAGAATAATCCTGTTAAAGGAATGAGTATCATTCTGAGTGAAAAATGGCGTTGCATATTCATTGCAGGTCCATTTTGCTTCGCCCTATCTCTGTCAATAAAGGGCTTGATCGGGGTCTTGAGATGGCAAAGGCGGCTAGGTAGGTACTATAAGCGAGTGATGAGGTCGCATCTCCTTCAAATCGCCTTTTTGCCCCCGTGCTAAGGGTAAGGATAGAGTGTCAGGAAGTCATGACTGGATTGCTAATGGTAGCACATCTTTGCATTGGTGTTAGGTTGTAAATTAGCATGAGAACAATGGATTCATGCTTATAGAAATTTTTGCACTTTCCATGCTAGGAAATAGGATATTACTGCTGGTGGGATAATCATATCACATAAATTTGCTGATATACCCTCGATCCCATATCGGGGACAAGGGTTGGTGCACCGACAATCAACCAGCATTCATGCGTAAGCTTCTAGATCTTCAACTCGCTAACTTTCAGGCAAGACTAAGTCAATTGGCCAGGCAAATTCTTGATGTATCAGCTCCGAATTAGATGATGTAATCTCGAGCAATTTATGCTCAAATCTGTAGTTCCCCCAACCTTAGGGGAGTGAGTCACTTGGCAGATAATCGATGAAAAGAGTGGAAGTATGAGTCTTCACTTTCTAACTTCAGATTGCCGTTGGCCAGAAGTTTCATTCATGTACATCTCCCATCTAATGGGTGGCTGACTGGTGATTTGGTCGAATCATTTAGGGCGGTGAATTTGGCAATTGCATTCGTTGGTGTTTGTTTTGGGACAACCTTCCAAGAGAAATAGGCAATGTCGAATTGCATGTCATACCTCGAGGCATAAAGAACGATTGCACGCCTTTCACTTCACCTTGTTAGATGCATTTTGTGCTGTAGGAAGTTTATCATGGAGTTAACCATGACTCTCTTCCGGGTTTGGTCTCCAACGTTGGATCAACTTCCATTTTATCAATGGTTGTATTTCATAGTGTCTTGATGGGGATCATCTCTATCTTTTCTGGATTATCGGAACTTTCTTATTCGACCAGATGATTCGACTTTAGATCTTTTGTGTATGAAATATGAGGTATGTTGTAACGTTCCAATCCATCCAATAACTCTTCTGCTCATTCTAGGTAAGCTGCGAGTTGTGGTTTCTCCGACTGGAATTCCTTTCGAGTCATCCTTCGAGGGTTATCTGCAAAACTTCGGCGTTGGATTGTCGATCATTTCTTGCACCGTTGCATACGTCTTATTTACTTGACAAGAGCACACTTCAGGTTTATACTCAAGAAATGACTCATAATTTGGGATAAAATCCCGCAAATATTAGCACTGGTCCAAACGAACACATCCAGGCTCGCCTACAGAAAGCATATAAGTTCTCTCGTTCGGAAGAGGTCTAAAGGAGATCCGATGTGAAGACCTTAGTCAGGTCGGCGTCACCAGTCGGAACACGTGCAGTTGCGTTATTAGATGTCACCCTTCTTCATCCCGAATCACCATCCTCTCTGGAATCTATGTCTTCGGGCAGGTCGTTTGGCAATTCCTTTTGCGATGCTCCCATCATTCGCAATATTGACACCTCCTTCATACTCCATTTCATCTGGAGGGGAAGCGTCTTTGGGTTTCACGCAATCTCTGTTGCGTAGCATATTCCATCCTTCCTAATCAGTCGGCTTCTCCAATAACTTGGTCACCATAGACCAGTCTCACTCCGTCTTTGGTAGGGATATTTAACGGTTAACACCCATATGCTATGTAAGCTCTGAATTCCGCTAGACCTGGTTGGTTGAGACCACGATCAGATAAGCTTGAATGCAATAGCATGGCTTGCAAGGCTTCAAGTAAGGTTCGTATATCCTATCACAACTGTTGTATGAAATAGAGAGCTAATGGTTGATTCATATTTGCGTTGATCTCAAGTTCTCATTTCTTGACCAATGTCATAAGGTAGCTGGTGAGCAGTCAAGTTGTTATCATCCCAGCAATGATCCATATATCCAATCACGGCCTGCGGAGGTTCAATTGGTTCCTAACTCTGGGGACCAAAGTACATCGATCTAACCCTTGGACACGTGGAAATCAATCTATCTCGATGCGGTTGACGGCAAATAGGTGAACCGTAGGACATACGTTTTTCACCATGCCATTCAAGCGAAGGGTAACTTTGTAGTGCTAGGGTCCTTACTTGCCGTCGGGTATCCCATTATTGAGAATCATGGTCATTGGGATCTTTTGAGTCATCCTCAGAATAGTATCCGGATTGCTCTATGTCAATGTCATCTGGGATTTCGCCTGTAGGACAGGTTTAAGTCACGTAAACTAGGTGATCACTATTCGCTCAGGAGCTTCATCAGTTGCATTTGGGAAATATGCACACCATTGGAGCTCTGGAAGAGGAGGCTGTTATGAGACCATCATTATTTTGTATACTGCCATAGCCAGCGTGTCGAATCTTTTCAACAACTCCTCACATTCAATAACATCGGTAGATAGAGGTCATGGCTTCTGGAAAGAATCCTCATAATACCTACCGAATCTTGGTCGATAAGCATTTGTGATAATTGTGGGTCAGAATGTACTCCGAGCCGAAGGCGAGCCGTGCTCCGAGCCGAAGGCGAGGCCGTCAGCGGGTCCGGGCGCAGCGCTGGCGGGGGTCCGGGGCCCCGCAGTCGCTTTTTCCAAAATTACATTTTTTCCAAAAAATGTCACTTTTTTGGGTCGGATCGCGACCCTTATTCGTCACCACTTTTCTGGGTCGCGGTTCGCTACTGTCATCTGGTTCGTGGCTCGGATCGTCAATTAATCAACGTCTTCGGATCGGATCGCGGATCCTACACCAGGTCGGGTCGTGAAGGTCACTCTGGGCCTGGGTCGTGGAGTTCGTTCCGCGAACTACGAATCGGATCGTGATGGCTCTTTGGGCTCCATTCGTGGAGGTCGTTCCGCGAACCGCGAATCGGATCGTGATGGCTCTTTGGGCTCCGTTCGTGGAGGTCGTTCCGCGAATCGCGAATCGGATCGTGATGGCTCTTTGGGCTCCTTTCGCGGAGGTCGTTCCGCGAACCACGAGCTAGTTCGTAATACCCCCTGCGATCCGCGAACCGCGAACCGACAACCGGCCACCTGCTCTAACCTGCTCCTGTGCATTTTCTTTATAATCCTCATTCGGTTCTCAGTGAAAGCACCAAAATGTTAGACCAAAAAATGGTCCTAACACCCAAATCATCGTATTTTGAGCATAGGATATGAAGAAATAATCGAAAAATAGAGAAAAAAGCAAGACAACGAGATTTTTATAGTGGTTCGGCGTTAACGAGCCTACGTCCACTTCATATTTTCTCATTTCACTCATAGATTACAATTACAATGAATATTGTCTTTTAATCACTTGAATTCAATGAATAATTCTCTCCGAATCCATTGAATTTATTGAGGAAGATGGTGGTTATTCATGGAGAAGTGTTGGCCATGGCTGCCATGGACAAGGAGATGCCAAAAAGTCCCCTGAAAATGCCCTCTGAAGGTGTATTTATAGCCGTAGGGAAGCTCCTGGGAGGACTGGTTCGCGATGGGGTACGTGGCAGGCGATCCAGAAAAATAGGAGAGCCAGTAGCCTTGAGAATAGGTCAAAACAAGCTGCGTTTGAACAGGTCCGAAGGTCGGATCGCGGTCATGGGTCGGATCGCTGTCATGGATCGGATCGCGGTCATGGATCGGATCGCGGTCATAGATCGGATCGCGGTCATGGATCGGATCGCGTAGGCCAGGGCGGATCGGATCGCGGTCACATGCCAGCTTACACCCGTTCACGGAAATGGGCGTAACTTTCAAACCGTAAGTCCGATTGAGCCAAACCAAAGCTCAAACTGAAGCTAATTCAAAGGGCTACGAGTATATGAGGTGAATAGATCCAAATGAGGTCATTTGATAGGGGTTTCGGGCCAGTTTATACTGATGTTGTGATTTTGACCAAACTGCCTTGTGTCTTCTTATGATGCTTCCAATGCCGAAGAGCGATGTTATCCAGAGATTCCATATGAGACAGCATTTACCCAGAGGTATGTCAACATGATCTTTGCTTTGGGTAGCCTGGTCACAAAGCAGGCTAACAGATATTAAATTGTATATCGATTATTAAATCGATAAATCAATATAAAAATTCATTTATATTATCAATTCAATATTTAAATCCATATTAAATATTTAAAATTAACCGATGAAATATCCGGGTCATTACATTCTCCCCCCCCCCTTAAAAGAATTTCGTCCCCAAAATTACTAAGGTAGGAAAAGTGCTACAAACCTATTAACTTTTCAAAATCTTACTTATGTTGATACTCAACATTTAATCTTTCTACAACTTTGGTTCTAACCAAAACTTTTGGTTTTCATTCACTTAATCTGAATGATTTACAATTAGTATATTTCATATTCCATTCATAGGTATTCAGATTCATTCCAGATTCATTCAAATTGATTTTAAATCAATTTATTTACTTCGATTTACTTTCTTAAGTTAAATTCTAATTCCAGAATTCAAATTCCCAGGTTTCCATTTCAAATCCTTCAGAAATCATATAAATATATACATATATTTATTTTCATCTCAAATTCAAAATATTTAAATTTTCAAACCAACTTGTTTTCTTTCAAACAATTTTCCATCAAAAGCTTTTCTAAGGTAGCAATCGATCACTTAGAACTCGAAAAAGAACACTGTTGATGCTGCAGACATCATCAGAATTATTTCCCAGCGACCGAAGTGAGTTCAGTGCTTATCACTTTTAAAATCCGTTCAAAATAAAGCTATATTAATTTAATGTACTTCAGAAAATATTTTTCCAAACTCCTAGGATTTAAAATTCTAAATTCTGGTTTGAAATTAATTTTAATTCATCTTATTTGTATAATTAATTCATATACAAATTTTATTTTGGTTATATATAACCATTCCAATTTTTATAATCTAATTTCATTATAATATTAACATCCAACACATCCATATATTATAATAATTTCAGAAAAAATTCTTTCTATATCAAAAATAGAATTTTGGGTAAAATCATTCCATCTATCTACTTAAAAACAATATCATGTTCAATCTTCTGTTCAAGTATTTACAAACTCTTATCGACGTCGTGGCATCCCACGATTCGACCAAAATTCATAAACCACTCAACAGACTAGCCAACACAATTTAAAACAGTTTTTATATCAAATAACAAATACGCGCTCTCGTATATGTGCACTCAACTCATTATAGGGTACACTGACCCTATCTCTAATGAGCACAACCCAACAAAGCCTAGGTATTCGCTCAACCTAAGCTCTGATACCAAATGTAATGGCCCGCAAATCCGTAATATCATAGTTGACTACATACATCATACATCCAACCCAAATATCACGAAAATACGAATAAATTTTTATAGAACAAAAAGGTAGAAGAAGAACACAAATAACAACACAGAATCTCACATCGCAGCGGAACAAAATATAATATATCATAACTTTTGAATACAAAATTCTAACTGTACATACATACATCATATCAGAGTACAACACTTACAATACAGCGGAAATAACACTAGATAGCTAACGCTGAAGCCTCCTGCTCCAAGCTCCTCCAAGTATCAGAGAATACCTGAACTACATGACTGCCCGTACAAATTTGGGCACCCAAGAGTTTTAGGGAAAATATAAAAAATAAACTCCGGGTCAGTCATGGAACCGGTATGAGTATACAGTTTTTAAACAGCTTTAAGAAATAAACGATATCTCATAGGACCACGCCGTATAACACGGAACGGGTTTTTCCCTTATGAGTATCCAAAATGATCTTGATATCAAAACTCTTTTGATATTATAATAGTGTTTAAATTAAATAAATAGAATCTTAGTGGAACGCTTGCATCTCACGTTCCACATACATAAATACAATCAAAACCGCGGGCGCTTATTGGGTAATGAATTTCAAACTATGACAATGTACGGAACCACCCTCCGATAGTGTATCTCTAGAGGAGAATACACTGGGTTCAACAAGAACATCTTGTAACCCGACCACACATGACCGACCACTCATTTCTCTTGAGTGTATCGAATGTACATCTCCAATGGTCGGGATCAGCAACCGTTTTCCCGAATGGGACAGCATCGAATAAAAATAAGGAATCAAATGAATTTGAAACGACCCGAACTTCCCCGGTCTCCGAAGAGAAGAGGAAGAACGAATTGTTTTGAGAACACGACAAAATAGAACGTAGACGGAAGAACATTTCATTGTATATTACAACAATTCATCAGATTACAAGAATATACAGAGTATGAATAAATAAATATTACATAGAAAATATCAGAGATTACAATACATTACATAGCAGCGGAAAATAATACAATACACAACTGAAGGAGATATACGGATACAAAGCTTTCTGGATATCATTCCAGCTGTAAACCAGGATCCTGTGAATATAAATCTGCAAAACCAAAACTACTAGCTGCCCATGTCAAAATAAGGGCACCCAGAGTTTAGGTTAAAACAATAAACTCCAGGTCAGTCATGGGACTGGTGTGAGAACTAAAACAGTTATAAATCTTTATTTTAAAGTTAGGTAAATCAAGGGACCACGCCGTATAACACGGAACGGGTTTCCTCCCAAGAACACCAGTGCATAAAACAAACAGCGCAATGCTAAATAAGGAAAAATGAAGCTATTATAAGACCCAGTTCCCATCACACAATGCAACGCAAGCCGGAGGATAGGGTTTTTACCTTATAATAGCCAAGAATGCTTGATACGTTTAAAAGAAATCATTTGATACTATTATAAGTGTATAGTGTATAAAACCACTTCAAATCATAAGTATCAATCATAGGCGGCATGAATGCCCCATACCACTATGTCGCCATATATAGGTTATACAATCAAAATCGCAAAGTCACGTATTTGGAAATTGGGTTTCCATCTATGAACCGAGGCAAAAGATAGTCCTCAACCGATTCGAGACTCTCTAGCCCGAGCCTCAGGACCCAGACTCAGGTGGGCCCTTGGAGCGACAGGGCCGGTCCACCGATGTGGATTAAAATGTCTGAACACTGCGTTTTCCCGCCCTTTGGGGCGTAAATGAGCAAACGAATGGCTCCATCGGACCCGGATCGTCCGATCTAACCGAGGCGTCTCGCAACAGCAACAACCACACAGGTGAAAAGTATATAAATGTCAGGGCTGGTAGGTCACTGACACCACCCTAGCTAGAAAGAAACGCATGCCCTCCCTGAGGTCCTCTCCCGTTTTTGGTTCACAACCGGGGTGTGAGGCTCGCGAATCAACGCTACACAAAGCTACGCCATAAAGGTCGTGCTTTGATCATCAACCACAAGACTCTGCTTTTCAATAGAAGCCTTGATCATTTGCATCTTAGCATGCCACACAGGCAAACCACTCTATGCAACCGATATCAGTCACACATAATGAAATCCGATGTCAGACATACAGTCCATTTACAAGTCCGTTCTGGGTCTGAACGAAACCGGAGGCACCTAGTACCCCGCATATCCATCGATCTCCAAGTACGTCTGGGCGATCACCAACTGTTTCCATCTTCTTGGGTGTACATCCCAATCAAGATCATCAGTAGTCACCCAAACGACGTGAAGACCTCCGGTCTTCGACCATCGTCTTCATCTTCGACTTATCGTCGTATCAGTTATTTAGAATGGGATAAACCCGGTCTTTCCGAATAACTCACGTATATTTTAAATAAGTGTTACACAAACACAACATACGCCTCATTCCAATTTATCAGTCACTAACCGTAAATTAACCAGAGAATAATTCCCCAAATATTAACCCCGAAGGCCGAAACCAACATCAGATCAATATCCAGAAAACCATTCTGCTTAGCTAACCAACAGTTAGTTTCTAAAATTTCACATTTATAGGGAAAGGTTCCCATTAATTTTATCAAAGATAAATCCTTTAAATTTATTCTTTAATCTAATTTTGAATATCAATTCTAACTAGTCAGGATTAACGAACCTTACCGAAGTAATCATTTGTTTTAATTTCCCAATCCCAACCTATTCATCCCATGAAGTAAAACTGGTAATACTTCATATCTAACACCACGGTGTTATCGATAAATTCAATTACCATTTCACGTTCAAATCTAATTAAAGATTTAACTATCGCTCTGGAGCAAAACTGGTGATACTCCATTCTCGATCTTTTCAATCTAATTAAAGATTCATTAAAACTCCCCTTAGTTTTAATCGTTAACTGGGTTAAAGAATCAGTGTCATTTAAAACACGGTTCACGATAAACCCAAAACCACATTCCATTAATTATCGGGTTAAAGAACGAGTGTTATTTAAAACACTGTCCACGATAAACCCAAAAATCAATATCAATTCAATTAAATATTATTTAATTGGTACACTTCATTAAATCTAAATAAAAAGATTTAATCTTTTCTCAACTGGGTTCAAGAACAGTGTTAGTCAAGACACCATTCACGACAAACCCAAATCACATTTGATATTAAATACAAGGCTCTGAATAGAAAATATATTGGCTTATATTCAATGTCAAATTCTACGACCATCAAATATCGTATTGGAAATAACGATATACATATCTATATCTTTCAAATTTCCATAACAACATCTGTGTAATCACGAAATCCAACATCGAAATATTCCAAAGGCAATTTCGATTCAAATCCATTCCAATGCAATCATTGGAAATTCTGGTTATTTTCAAAAACCATTTCAAATCCAATTTATTTATTTAAAAATAAATAGAATTATAATTCTAGTTCAAAACTAGTTCATTTCGATAAAAATCTATTTTTATCTTTTCAAATACGGAGTTTTTCATCCCAATTCTTCACATATCACTTTCGACGATTTTACACAAATTATTAATATTTTTAATAATTTTATCAAGGCCCGTACAGTCGTTTTCCATCAACGGCCATCGAACTGCACTTACAGCGACCTTTTTCAAATTTGATTTGGACATAATTCCAAATCCAACCATTAGATTTCTAATTTCTAGTAATCGTTAGAAAGCTCTTTTCGATACGAACCCAACGGTTCCGGTTTTAGGAGAATCTGACGGTCGGATCCACCGCAATATCCGTTCGAAGTCAATGGTCGGAATTCGCAAACTGCCGCGGCGCGGCGCGTTCTATTCAAGCCATTATATTATATATATAATATATATAATATATACTTCGTCGATTTCAATTCAAAACGTATTATATAAATCGTTTTCAAAACGATTTCAACTTCTTTTTCAAATTCAAATCAAAATTGAATCTTTCCTTATAAATTAGTTTTAAATTCATTTCAAATTGATTTCAATTCAAATCAATTTTTAATTCAATTTCATTTCGTTTTCAATTCAATTCAATTTCAATTTAATTTGAATTTCCATTCATTTCAATTTAATTCGAATTTCAGTTCATTTCAATTTAATTCGAATTCATTTCTATTCAGTTTCAGTTCGAATTTCAATTCTTTTCAAAATATCAGATTTTGAAATCACTTTCGATATTCATTATAGAATGAATAAAATCAATATAAATATCGTTCACGTCAAAATGGCGTCAATCTAATCAACACGGCTTCATATATTTCAATTTTCAAATATTCTATTTCAAATATTTCTTTTTCAAATATTTCTATTCAAATATTTCTTTTTCAAATATTTCTATTCAAATATTTCTTTTTCAAATATTTCTATTCAAAACTAGAATGAAGCCCAATCAATTACCATATAATGTTAATTATATGGATTTTCTACAACACATGTATATGTCAACAACGATGAATAATCAACCATCATCCAAAGTGCATTCTACATTGTATAAGCATCAAATATAAATATTCAACGCTTATAGCAGCCTGTCAATCAATCGATCGACATACAACTAAACAATCGGGATTAGTGTACGTCAAATATCATCCCAATACCCGTGTGGGGTTTCAAACAATCAAACATAGATTTTATTTGTGCAGTTGGGCGATGTGTAAAATTTATCGTCCCAATCAATATCAGTCAAATGTGTGTATATAAACAAATCGTCCGATTTGTTTATAAATATTTATTTTATATACACGTTAAAAATTATATTTTTAACTATAAAATATTTTCCACTATAAAATATTTCATTTCACATCACACAATTAACCACACATCAAAATCAAACAAACAAGCATACAAGCCGTCCATGGTCTGTGGACGACGGGTGTCGGGTGCTACTAAACACCGTCTGCATCCTAGTATATATTTATATAACTAGAAAATTAAATTAAAGGTGAGTAGTTCTCACAGATATTGCTAATCCAACGCCACGATTCTTCTTATGTAGAAATCTTCGCCGTTTCATCTTTCATCACTTTCTTCATCCGTATTCACTACATATATAAAAATCGAATTTTTACTTTGTTATTCAATATATAAAAATCGAATTTTTACTTCGCTATTCAATATATAAAAATCGAACTTTTACTTCGCTATTCAATATAGAAAAATCGAATTTTTACTTCGCTATTCAATGTATAAAATTCGAATTTTTACTTCGCTATTCAATATATAAAAATCGAATTTTTACTTCGCTATTCAATATATAAAAATCGAATTTTTTCTTCGCTATTTCTATAAAGATCTCATCTTTATTATTTCTACTATATAAAAATTACATTTTTATTCTTTCTACTATATATAAATTATATTTTTAATCTTCTCATCACATAAAAATTATATCTTCCTCATACAAAAATTCTAATCTTTTCCTTTTCTAAAAATTCAAACTTTTCGCTATATAGAAATTCAGATTTTTCCGTATATAACTTCAGATTTTCCTATCATGATAAAATAAAACAAAATAAAATCAAAAAGGGTAAAAAAAACTTACTGTATGTTGACAAAAGGGGAAGAAGGGGCTTTGCTGGGTTTCGTCGGAGGTGGTGGCCGGCGTCAGAGGGGGTGCAGCAGCTCGGTGGGGGCAACCAAGGTCCTGGCGGCGACTGATTGGAGGATGGGGCGTTAGGGCTTCGGGCTTTGGGGCTGAAGAGGGAGGCTACGAAGGCGTGGAGGGGCCAACGATGAAGGGGGGTGGTGGCGCGCCACGCTGGCGGCGGCGTGGGTGCTCCGGCGACGGGAAAAAAGAGGGGCTCGATCTTTTTTTTTTTATTCTTTCGTTCGATCTGATAAAGTAACGGGGGGGGGGGGGTCCTGAAGGTTATAGGAGCGAGGAGAAAAGGTTTTATTTTATTTATTTAATTAATTAATTTCAAAAAGTTGACTTTTTATTTCGACCTCGAAACGGGACCCACCGCCTGTCGTCCATAGCTAATTACCCCCATTCCGAACACAATGGGATATGTGTCGTAAGCTGATTCGATCATTTCGATCAGTTTTCATCAAAATCAACATATAACTCTATATATTGAATTTGAACGCGCATTTAAATTTACCGGGATCACATACTAACTCGAAAAATTCCAGAAAAATATTTTCTAACTTCGTATTGACGATACGGTCCTAACAAAACTAATTCCATTGAATTCTGAGACCGTTTGAAAAATGGCCATTTTCTAGTCGATTAAAATCAACTAAAACTGAACAAACGCGTTTTCCTTTGCCACGCTCACATATTGATTCGAAAAATTATGAAATTTGAAACCTAGCAATAACTTTACATCACGGATCCAACAAAAGTGGTTTCGTCGAAATCCGAGGTCATTTGCAAAATTTCCATTTTTAAGGGCCTGAATTCCATAGCGACTATTCAGAATTTTCAACTGGGCATATCTTTTTATCCCCGCTATGAAATTTTGATTTCCCGGATTCGTTAGAAAGATATTCTCTATTAGATTCCATTATTTTTGGTTTCACTAAAATCCGGTTTATTCTGCACCCGGTACATACAATTGAAGTTTGAAATCGAATTATCGAACTACCGCGCCATTTTCAATTCCTTTTATAAATATAAATAAATAATTATATTCTATCGTCGATTCAAACGAATATATACGTTCGAATTATATTAAAAATAAATTTCTCGTTGGTATTATTTAAAATAATTCATTTTAAATATTCAAAATTCGCTAAAATTGCCGAAACAAAAATTTTAAACTGGCCCAGATTTTCGGGTTGTTACAATCTCCCCCACTTAAAACTTTTCGTCCCCGAAAAGGAGCAAAGCCGAAAGTTGTTTCACAAATCAACTCAACTTTCATTATTTTGATTACGGCTTAAGTTCTTCAACTTTTCAGTTTCTAAGAACTTTTCAAAAATTTCAAAAACACCCTAAATTTTCGAAAAATTTCGCCATAACCTCCCCTGCACCGGAACCACGGGAAAATCCCGAAATTGCCATACAGGCCTTCTGATCTCAAAAAGAAATAGAAAAAGCCAAGAGGCTAGCCAATCAGCTCATAAAATCATCATCACCCAAACAAAACAGTAAATTATAGTAAACATGTACCTATTTGTCGGGCAAACAAATTTATTCTTCTGCTCTAGCCTCTTTGCTATGACCTGTTCAATGTAAGTACATGTATATGCAAGCAAATGCGACCAATTTCAATACAATTCACTATTTGGAAAAATGGTTCTACATTTAATTAGTCAAACAATAATCAAACAACACAATCAGCAATCAATTAGTGAATTAACGTTTAAATTTATAACTTTGATACATAGTCAAAAATCAGATTTTTGATGCCAAATCATAACAATAAGCCCTATCTAGTTTCGGTTCTCACACCAGTCAGTTGGAAATTTATAGAAATCTCACTTTCGAAACTCGAAGATAAATACTGGCGACGGTGCCCCGTTACCAGAATTATCCCCGGGCACTAGAGTATGATTCTATAACTATCCAGTATATTAAAACTTCGAATACACGTTTGCAAGACATATATGCAAAATCTTTATATATTGGATTGTCCAAATCTATATAGAGTAAATATTCAAATACGTATGATTGATTTAAATTTTCAAAACAAAATTTGTTTTCACTTTAAAAATATACTCTTCACACTCGTTCTAGGATACTACTGATCCCATCTCTAACGAGTCATTCCCATTGGATATTACTAATCCAATATCTAATGAATTCTTTCGTATGGTTCAAATGTATCTTGTTCTCTGAGCTTTGTAAACCAAAGCTCTGATACCACGATGAAACGACCCGAACTTCCCCGGTCTCCGAAGAGAAGAGGAAGAACAAATTATTTTGAGAACACGACAAAATAGTTAGCAGACGGAAGAACATTTCATTGTATATTACAACAATTCATCAGATTACAAGAATATACAGAGTATGAATAAATAAATATTACACAGAAAATATCAGAGATTACAATACATTACATAGCAGCGGAAAATAATACAATACACAACTGAAGGAGATATACGGATACAAAGCTTTCCGGATATCATTCCAGCTGTAAACCAGGATCCTGTGAATATAAATCTGCAAAACCAAAACTACTAGCTGCCCGTGTCAAAATAAGGGCACCTAGAGTTTAGGTTAAAACAATAAACTCCAGGTCAGTCATGGGACTGGTGTGAGAAATAAAACAGTTATAAATCTTTATCTTAAAGTTAGGTAAATCAAGGGACCACGCCGTATAACACGGAACGGGTTTCCTCCCAAGAACACCAGTGCATAAAACAAACAGCGCAATGCTAAATAAGGAAAAATGAAGCTATTATAAGACCCAGTTCCCATCACACAATGCAACGCAAGCCAGAGGATAGGGTTTTTACCTTATAATAGCCAAGAATGCTTGATACGTTTAAAAGAAATCATTTGATACTATTATAAGTGTATAGTGTATAAAACCACTTCAAATCATAAGTATCAATCATAGGCGGCATGAATGCCCTATACCACTATGTCGCCATATATAGGTTACACAATCAAAATCTCAAAGTCACGTATTTGGAAATTGGGTTTCCATCTATGAACCGAGGCAAAAGATAGTCCTCAACCGATTCGAGACTCTCTAGCCCGAGCCTCAGGACCCAGACTCAGGTGGGCCCTTGGAGCGACAGGACCGGTCCACCGATGTGGATTAAAATGCCTGAACACTGCGTTTCACCGCCCTTTGGGGCGTAAATGAGCCAACGAATGGCTCCATCGGACTCGGATCGTCCGATCTAACTGAGGCGCCTCGCAATAGCAACTACCACACAGGTGAAAAGTATATAAATGTCAGGGCTGGTAGGTCACTGACACCACCCTAGCTAGAAAGAAACGCATGCCCTCCCTGAGGTCCTCTCCCGTTTTTGGTTCACAACCGGGGTGTGAGGCTCGCGAATCAACGTTACACAAAGCTACGCCACAAAGTCCATGCTTTGATCACCAACCACAAGACTCTGCTTTTCAACAGAAGCCTTGATCATTTGCATCTTAGCATGCCACACCGGCAAACCACTCTATGCAACCGATATCAGTCACGCAGAATGAAATCCGATGTCAGACACACAGTCCATTTACAAGTCCGTTCTGGGTCTGAACGAAACTGGAGGCACCTAGTACCCCGCATATCCATCGATCTCCAAGTACGTCTGGGCGATGACCAACTGTTTCCATCTTCTTGGGTGTACATCCCAATCAAGATCATCAGTAGTCACCCAAACGACGTGAAGACCTCCGGTCTTCGACCATCGTCTTCATCTTCGACTTGTCGTCGTATCAGTTATTCAGAATGGGATAAACCCGGTCTTTCCGAATAACTCGCGTATATTTTAAATAAGTGTTACACAAACACAACATACGCCTCATTCCAATTTATCAATCACTAACCGTAAATTAACCAGAGAATAATTCCCCAAATATTAACCCCGAAGGCCGAAACCAACATCAGATCAATATCCAGAAAACCATTCTGCTTAGCTAACCAACAGTTAGTTTCTAAAATTTCACATTCATAGGGAAAGGTTCCCATTAATTTTATCAAAGATAAATCCTTTAAATTTATTCTTTAATCTAATTTTGAATATCAATTCAAACTAGTCAGGATTAATGAACCTTACCGAAGTAATCATTTGTTTTAATTTCCCAATCCCAACCTATTCATCCCATGAAGTAAAACTGGTAATACTTCATATCTAACACCACGGTGTTATCGGTAAATTCAATTACTATTTCACGTTCAAATCTAATTAAAGATTTAACTATCGCTCTGGAGCAAAACTGGTGATACTCCATTCTCGATCTTTTCAATCTAATTAAAGATTCATTAAAACTCCCCTTAGTTTTAATCATTAACTGGGTTAAAGAATCAGTGTCATTTAAAACACGGTTCACGATAAACCGAAAACCACATTCCATTAATTATCGGGTTAAAGAACGAGTGTTATTTAAAACACTGTCCACGATAAACCCAAAAATCAATATCAATTCAATTAAATATTATTTAATTGGTACACTTCATTAAATCTAAATAAAAAGATTTAATCTTTTCTCAACTGGGTTCAAGAACAGTGTTAGTCAAGACACCATTCACGACAAACCCAAATCACATTTGATATTAAATACATGGCTCTGAATAGAAAATATATCGGCTTATATTCAATGTCAAATTCTACGACCAACAAATATCGTATTGGAAATAACGATATACATATCTATATCTTTCAAATTTCCATAACAACATCTGTATAATCACGAAATCCAACATCGAAATATTCCAAAGACAATTTCGATTCAAATCCATTCCAATGCAATCATTGGAAATTCTGGTTATTTTCAAAAATCATTTCAAATCCAATTTATTTATTTAAAAATAAATAGAATTATAATTCTAGTTCAAAACTAGTTCATTTCGATAAAAATCTATTTTTATCTTTTCAAATACGGAGTTTTTCATCCCAATTCTTCACATATCACTTTCGATGATTTTACACAAATTATTAATATTTTTAATAATTTTATCAAGGCCCGTACAGTCGATTTCCATCAACGGCCATCGAACTGCACTTACAGCGACCTTTTTCAAATTTGATTTGGACATAATTCCAAATCCAACCGTTAGATTTCTAATTTCTAATAATCGTTAGAAAGCTCTTTTCGATACGAACCCAACGGTTCTGGTTTTAGGAGAATCCGACGGTCGGATCTCCCGCAATATCCGTTCGAAGTCAATGGTCGGAATTTGCGAACTGCCGCGGCGCGGCGCGTTCTATTCAGGCCATTATATTATATATATAATATATATAATATATACTTCGTCGATTTCAATTTAAAACGTATTATATAAATCGTTTTAAAATTCGTTTTCAAAACGATTTCAACTTCCTTTTCAAATTCAAATCAAAATTGAATCTTTCCTTATAAATTCGTTTTAAATTCATTTCAAATTGTAATAACCCGGAAATGCGAGCCAATTTAAAATTTTTATTTTGGCAATTTTAATGAAT
Source organism: Allium sativum (assembly GCA_030737875.1). NCBI lineage: Eukaryota > Viridiplantae > Streptophyta > Magnoliopsida > Asparagales > Amaryllidaceae > Allium > Allium sativum. Next base: position 541,182,129 of record CM060926.1, read on the forward strand.
TTTGAATATTTAAAATAGATTATTTTAAATAATAATCGACGAGAAATTTATTTTGAATGGAATTTGAACGTATATATTATATACGTTGTCGTTAGAATATAAATAATTATATATAATTATAAATAGAATTGAAAATGGCGCGGTAGTTCGATAATTCGATTTCAAACTTCAATTGAATGTATCGGGTGCAAAACAATCCGGATTTTAGTGAAACGAAAAATGATAGGATCTAATTGAGGATATCTTTCCAACGAATCCAAAAAATCAAAATTTCATAGCGGGAATCCAAAGATATGTCCAGTTGAAAATTCTGAATAGTCGCTATAGAATTCAGGCACTTAAAAATGGAAATTTTGCAAACAACCTCGGATTTCGACGAAACCACTTTTGTTTGATCCGGGATGTCAAATTAATGTTAGGTTTCAAATTTCATAATTTTTCGAATCAATATGTGAGCGTGGCAAAGGAAAACGCGTTTGACCAATTTCAGTTGAATTTAATCGACTGGAAAATGGCTATTTTTCTAACGGTCTCAGAATTTAACGAAACTAGTTTTGTTAGGACCGTATCGTTTATACGAAGCTAGATAATATTTTTCGGGAACTTTTAGGGTTAGTATGTGACCCCGGTAAATTGAAATGCGCGTTCAAATTCAATATATAGAAGTATATGTTGATTTTGACGAAATCTGGTTGTAACAGCCGAATCAGCTTACGATACATATCCCATTGTGTTCAGAATAGGGGTAATTAGCTATGGACGACAGTCGTTGGACCTCGTTTAGAGTTCGAGATTGAAAGTCAACTTTGAAAGATAAAATATTAATTAATTAAAATATATAAAACCATTTTTACTTATTCCCCCTCCCTACTTTCTCTCTTTCCCGTTCAGTATAATAATAAATAAATAAAAAAGTAGGCGCTCATCGATCTCGCCGCAACTCCTCATCGCGGGCCCCACCAACGACGCGCCACCACCTACTAGATGCTCTGCCTCATCTCCGACGCTCCCCTCCAAGCCCTTCTCCTCCTCTCTCTCCTAGTCTCGTTCGAGCGTCCCAGTCCTAAACCCTAAGCCGCAACGGAAGACCCCCACCGTGGACCCCTGTCGCGCCGCCCACTCCAGCGCTGCCCGCTGCCTCCCTTGCCGCTCCTCCTCCGGCTAGGGAACCCCCTCCTTCCTTCGCCGCTCTCCTCTCTCCTCTTTGCTCTAGGACCTCAAACCCACCCAAATCGGCCACCAACCACCACTGTACGACAGCTAGAGACTCCAGCAGCCTCCCCAACCCCCTTGCCTCTTCCTTCGACTGATTGGAACCCCAAACCCGCTATAAGTTTTCATTTTTATTGAATGTGAAGAGAAAAAATAGGATTTTTACTTATATAAATAGCAGAGAAATATTGGATTTTTATTCTATGAATAACGATTTAAAAATATGATTTTTATAAAGTAGAAATAATAAAAATATAATTTTTAGTTCAATAAAAATGTGATTTCTTTTGTAAATATGAAAAGTGATGATCTTTTGGGGTGTAAAGATTGAATTTCTTTTTTTATATATATACATGAATTAGAATTGAAAAGATTAGATTTTGAAAATAGAAAAGATTAGATTTTTAAAATAGAAAAGATTAGATTTTTAAAATAGAAAAGATTAGATTTTTGAAATGGAAAAGGCGAAATCTTCATATATAATAGCGTAGTAAAAATTCGATTTCTATATATTGAATAGCAATATAAAAATGTGATTTTTATATATGTAGTGGCTACGGGCAACGAAGGTGACAAAAAGGCGAGAACGACGAAGATTTCTATAAATGAAGTTTCGTGGAGTGGGATAGCTTTCAGTGAGAACTTCTCACTCAAATTTCCTTTTCTAGTTATATATACATACTAGGATGCAGACGGTGCTTAGTAGCACCTGACACCCGTCATCCACAGACCATGGATGGCTTGTATGCTTGTTTGATGTGTTGTGAAAATTGTTTGTGATGTTGATGTGAAATCGAAAATAAAATATTTATATAGTTAAAAATATTTTATCGTTAAAAATATAATTTTTAACGTGAATGTGAATAAATAAATATTTATAAACAAATCGGCCGATTTGTTTATATACACTGATTTGACTGATATTGATTGGGTCGATAAATTTTACACATCGCCCAACTGCACAAATAAAATCTGTGTTTGATTGTTTGAAACCCCACACGGGTATTGGGATAAAATACGGCATACACTAATCCCAGTAATTAGTTATATGTCGATCGATTGATTGACAGGCTGTTGTAAGCGTTAGATATCTATATTTGATGCTTATACAGTGTAGTGCACTTTGGATGATGGTTGATTATTTATCGTTGCTATTATATACATGTGTTGTATGGAATCCATATAATTAACTTTATATGGTAATTGATTGGGCCTCATTCCAATTTAGAAAATAAAGAATATTATAAAATAAAGGTTCATGTGTTGACAGTACTCATCCGTTGAGATTAGTCATGTGTTGAACGAAATATTTTAACAATAAAATTTACATCTATTATAAAATAAAGGTTCATGTGTTGACAGTACTCATTCGTTGAGATTAGTCATGTGTTGAACGAAATATTTTAATAATAAAATTTACATCTTTATCAATATAAAATAAAAAAACTAACTGGAAAATAGATAAGATGAGTGGTCTTCTGGATATTGATCTGATGTTGGTTTCGGCCTTCGGGGTTAATATTCAGGGAATCGTTCTCTTACTACTTTACGGTTGGAGTCTGATTTGAAATCAAACGATAGATATCATAATTTTATAAAATATATTGAATAACAAAAATAGTCACATGTGGACAGTACTCATCCATTGAGATTAGTCATGTGTTGACAAAAATATAGATTCACATATTGAATAGAATAAATATTCATTTGTTGAATAGAATAACGAAGTTATTGAAAAATATAAAGCCGTGTTGATTAGAGATGCGCTATTTTGACGCGAACGATATTTATATCGATTATATTCGAATCCGAATTGAATTGAATAGAAAACGAATTCGAATTTGAATTGAATAGAAAATGAATCGAATTTGAATTGAATAGAAAACGAATCGAATTTGAATTGAATAGAAAACGAATCGAATTTGAATTGAATAGAAAACGAATCGAATTTGAATTGAATAGAAAACGAATCAAATTTTAATTGAATAGAAACCCAATTTGAATTGAACCGAATAGAAAACCAATTTGAATTGAATCGAATAGAAAACCAATTTGAATTGAATCGAATAGAAAAACCAATTTGAATTGAATCGAATAGAAAACTATTCGAATTGAATTGAAAACCAATTCGAATTGAATTGAAAACGAATTCGAATTGAATTGAAACCGAATTGAAATGAATTCAAATTGAACTGAAATTTGAATTGAATAGAAATGAATTTTAAAACGAATTTATATGGAAGAATTCAATTTTGATGTGAATTGAAATGGAAGTTGAAATTGTTTTTGAAACGAATTTAAAACGATTTATAAAATTCGTTTTAAATAGAAATCGACGAAATATATATTATATATATTATATATATATAATATAATGGCCTGAATAGAACGCGCCGCGCTGCGGCAGTTCGTGAATTTCGACCATTGACTTCGAACGGACATTACGGGAGATCCGACCGTCGGATTCTCCTAAAACCGGAACCGTTGGGTTCGTATCGAAAAGATATTTCTAACGAATATTAGAAATTTGAAATCTAACGGTTGGATTTAGAGATACGTCCAAATCAAATTTGGAAAAGGTCGCTGTAAGTGCAGTTCGATGGCCGTTGGTGGAAATCGACTGTACGGGCCTTGATAAAATTATTAAAAATAGTAATAATTTGCGTAAAATCATAAGAAATGATTTGGGAAAAATTTGGATGAAAAACTCCATATTTGAAAAGATAAAAATAGATTTTTATCGAAATGAACTAGTTTTGAACTAAAATTAAAACCCATTTATTTTTAAATAAATAAATTGGATTTGAAATGGGTTGTAAATAGAATTGATTTGTGGGTCTATCGTGAATGGTGTTTTAAAAGACACTTGTTCTTTAACCCGATACTAAATGGAATGTGATTTTAGTTTGTCGTGAACTGTGTTTTAAAAGACATTAGTTCTTTAACCCAGTAAAAGGAGTTTTAATGAATCTTCAATTAGATTGAAATGTGAATTGATAATTTAAATTATCAACTTTAGAAAGTGAGTGAGAATGGAGTATCACCAGTTTTGCTCCAAAGCGATAGTTAAATCTTTAATTAGATTTGAACGTGAAATGGTAATAAATTTTACCGATAACACCCCGGTGTTAGATATGGAGTATTACCAGTTTTTCTTCATGGGATGAATAGGTTGGGATTGGGAAATAAAATAAATAATTACTTCGGTGTGGTTCGCTAATCTCGACTAGTTTGGAAAACCATAATTTGATTTGAAATGACATCCAAAGGAAGATTAAAGAATAAATTCAAAGAATTTATCTTGGGTAAAATTAATGGGAACCTTTCCCTAAGAAGATGAAATTTAGAAACTAGCGGTAGGTTAGTTAAGAAGAATGGTTTCCTGGATATTGATCTGATGTTGGTTTCGGCCTTCGGGGTTAATATTTGGGAAATTGCTCTCTTGCTGATTTACGGTTAGTGGCTAATGAATTGGAATGAGGCGTATGTTGTGTTTGTGTAACATTTGTTTTTAATATACGCGGGTTGTTCGGGAAGGCCGGGTTTATACCCATTCTGAATAACCGATTCGACGATATGTCGAAGATGAAGACGGTGGTTGAAGACCGGAAGTCTTCATATCGTTTGGATAATTACTGATGATCCTGATTGGGCTGTACACCCAAGAGGATGGAAATAGTTGGTGGTCGTCCAGACGTACTTGGAGATCGATGGATATGCGATGAAAGTGCCTCCGGTTTCGTTCAGACCCAGAACGAACTTGTAAATGGATTGTGTGTCTGATATTGGATTTTATTCTGTGTTGATTGATTTCTGTTAAATATATATCTGTTTGGTGGCGGAGAATTTATTCTCTTGCTTAACGCCCTTCTCTGAGACGTACGAGCTTAGAGGTTATATATCGATAAATATCAATCGCATGAATTGCCTGTGTGGCACACTGATTTGCATGGATCAAGGCTTCTGTTGAAAAGCAAAGTCTTGTGGTTGATGATGTAGAGACCCGGAAAATTAGACACTCGAATTTTCGACATTTACACAAACTGTGTCCCATTCGAGTATCGAATCTCCAGAAAGCTAGAAGGAAGAAGTTGGAGGATGAGAAAGATAAGATAGAAATATAAGAATAGAAGAAGTAGAAGAACACAACACAGAATCAGAGTCTCACATCGCAGCGGAACAAAATATAATATGGAAATAAATCTTTATTGAGAGCTTTCAAAATTACTTACAGTATCAGAGTACATCAACATATCTGGACAGTTATATAACCTGTCCTCATATACAATCACACAGCGGAACAGTAGCTATATATATAACCATACGTTGGAACTCTTCCAGCTTGTCTCTGGACTTCGCAGCATCCGGTAACCTGGACCTGTACACCCCGGCCTAACCCGAGCATTTACAAAACACCGGGTCAGTCTGGTGAACCAGAGTGAGATAAACTCGCACAGTATTAAGGTATCACACAACTTGATTTTAGAGTAAAAATCTTTTCGAAAGAAAAGGATAATCGTAAGACCGAATCCACACATAAATACGGACGGTTTTTATCTTACGATAACCCAAAACATTTTGAAATCAATAACTTGTCTGATATTATAATAGTGTCTAGACACAAGTAAATATAATCTAGTAGAACGCTTGCATCTCACGCTCCACATATATAGTATACAATCAAAACCGCAGGCGCTTATTGGAGATTGGATTCCGACCTTGACAAGGTATGGGACCACCTGCCGATAGTGTATCTCTAGAGGCGAATACACTGGGTTCAACAAGAACGTCTTGCAACCCGGCCCTCACATGACCGACCACTCATTTCGCTTGAGTGTATCGAATGTATATCACCAACGGTTGGACTCAAACCACCGTTCCCGAATGGGCAGAATCGATAGATTAAAGAAGCAAAAGGAATTTCTCTAGATAGGTGATTATACACCCTAATGGGAGCGACCCACATAGCCATGCTGCCTGCCCGATTTCTGTCATCTCCCGGTTGATGAGGCTTGAGGCTACGCTTTACCTTCATAATCAGCACATCACATTCACTTCGAATGCCACATCGTCAGATCCATCAACCGTCACTAATTGACATCCTCAACAATACATTACGTGTTAGCTAAAAGAAGTTTCCTTCTTCGCTTCCACTCTTGGTACGGTTGAAGAAATCAATGTACGTGACCTTTCTGGAAATACTCTGTCAGACATCCATCCATACAAGTCACCCAGGAACAGGATGAACCGAAGGTACTCCCCTACTGCATCCAATATAGGAATCACCCCATGGATCAGTAGCGAGAAGTCCTTGCATCCCATAGATTCCAATCACGACAGAATCACAGTATATCTCTGGTTGCAAGTCAGAGATTCTAAGTAATCCTTCCGCTTATGAAGATCCACGGTCTTTAGTAGCTCTATCTTGAATCAGCGTCTTCATTGTATTCGTATTTGCTGGACGGAATGGTTTTCGAATACATTCGATCCCGGTCTTTCCGTACCAACAATCCTATGGGCCAATTTTTTGATAGTCGGTTATTTAACTATCAAATAAACAAACATTCATCCATAAAAGAAAATGGATTCACTGGTTCAATACTCAGTATCATTTAGCCTCTAAACCGTCCGTTGGTTATCTCCTTTAAACTTTCCAATATTTGAAACATCGCCTTTACTTCTTATTATAAAATAAGAATATTCTCTAAATTTATTTTATTTCAACTTATAAACTTTCAAAACAGTTTATAATATCATTTCCGGAAATCATATCTTATGTTTTCCTCAGCTACTCTCGTTTATAAACCAATATCACTCTGGGATAATCTTGTAGTCGTTCAAGTTGGGGTATTTTATTTACCTCTCAGACCTTGACCAACAACATTCATATCTTCAGAATAGATAGCAGTTTATCAACAAAATCTCGTTTCACTAATAATGCCACGTTCTTCATTTACTATCCATTTTAAAACATCGTTTTGATGTTATACTTCTACTTGGAAACCTTATTTCAAATCTTAGCACGTTTACTTAATTTAAGTAAACTATTAAAAACCCTTTTTGTTAACTTTACAATCTTTTAAAACAATATATCCATTCTTAATCACATTATTGATAGAAATCTTCATAAACTTCTGATAAGTTCATTTTAACCCCGTTTGGTTATACCTCGATAAAACTCATATTTTATTTAATATGGCGAATTTAAATCACCTCTTAATAACTTAATTCGCCTCGCCATTTGAATCCCATTTGTTTAAAAACTTATTAACATAAGTATTTTCGTTGTAAAACATTTAATAATTTTCTTCAAAACTCAAATAATAAATAGTAATCATTTATTTTCTTTTTAAGACTTCCTTTCGAAACAATGTATTTCAAAATCTATTTCCTCAGTTATAAGTAAAATTTATGACTTCATTTTTATCAGTTCTCCTGACGGAAAATCAATTCTTATAAAAACAGTGTATATTTGGGCCATCTACTCTTAATTCCTCAACCGATATTATTCATTGGTTACTAACAAACCAATGTTGAATTTTGATTCAACAAATCAATAGTCAATTCAGTAAACCAATCATATTCACAAATCAATTCATGTGATGAAAATAAACAACAAATTTGATGATAACATGAATAATAGATTCAACCGATAACGGCCGACTAATAATGACAGCTCAAGCATCCAATTTAATAAACATAACCAACAAGGTAAGTTACCTTGATTGGAAACAATCGTTAAAAATAACGATTTGTTCGGTTAAATTAAACGAACGTTTAATTTAAATCGGTTATACATAACATCAACATATGTCAAAACGATCAACAAATCAGTCAATAATTAGCAATCATAGCACACAAACAACAAACCCGACTTATAATAAATATAAGTGGGGTAACTGAGTGAGTTGAACTCACCTGGGTTTCCAATTGCCGTCAAAACGGTTAGTTGCTTTATCTGCGTCCAACTCAGCTGCATAATGTTATGTCCGTCGCTACGGTTCTGACGTCTTTAGTTTTGTTCCCTTCCATCGCTGTATGACACACTTCTTCTCTGAGTCCTCTCCCACTGTTTCTTTTCCTTCTTCTTTCTGCTGTGAAAAATGCGAACCACCTCCTTTACAGCCACCTCGCACAAACTCCCCCACCCTACATTAAAACGTAAGCACGTCCTCCCCCATTTTCTTTTTACTGTTTCGCTTCGTCTTCTTTCTTCTTCTTTTTTTTTTACAAGGATCCGAAGCCCAGACCCATTTGATCCGCACCCTGCTCCCCTTTGATTGCGTTCACCGTTCACGTACAGGACTCCTTTCATGCAACAACCATCTTCTACACTATACTTCTTCTTTACATCTTGCGCACAACTCCATTCATCCTCCCTTCCCTCTGTTTCGTTGTATTGCCATACTTTTCTTCTTCTTTTTTTTTTCTCTCACGCACAGTCTTTCTACTCTTGCCGTCCCTACTCTGGTAACACAACTACATGCGCACCTTGCCAGAAGAATGTGCTCCAGCATGGCACCCTCTCACATCAAAACTGCCTCCGCCTACTCGGCTTCAGCTCGCGCCACCTCCGGCCAACGTCCCCTCCGACTACGGCTTAAGCTTCCTGGTGGGATCTGAGTTTTCAAACTGAATGGAATGGGGCTGTTTATATTTAAATACAAAAAAAAAACTAATTGTTTGATCTTTCTGAATATCGGTTAATGAAGGGGAAATAAAAATGGTTCGAGATGCAGACGTTACGTGTATTTATAGTGGGAAATTTTTCGTGGATGCCAAGGATACGTGGATGCCAAGTTTTAGCTTCCATAGGTTTGTAGTACAACAGTAGAATAGCTGGTGTGGTGAAACTTTCAAAAAGAACTTGGTCGGCACGGTGAAGGTAATTGCCAGACAGGAAATGACATGTACTGGATGCCATAACTTCGCTGTATGTAACGCGCATAGTACCATACACCAAACAAAGCAACGTCCCCTCTAAATATATAATGCATGAATGCATGGTATGATTTTAATATTATTTTATTATTATGAAATGTGCATGGAGTTTTTCGTAAAATTAACATCCCATTTGACTGCTAATTCAAGAAGTGATACCTAATTCTAGCATAAAAAAATATTCCGGACTCAATGGGACAGGTTTCGTCGAATTCCGACACCGTTTGCGAAAATCCTTTAGAAAATATCGATGAAAAACACCGAGCATTAATTTCTTAAAATTACAGAAAAAATCCTAAAAATATGAGGTCTTGACGTTTCACTAGACTTCTTCCTAAGGTTTCGTATGAAACTTGTTTCGTTGAATTTAGAGTTCATTTGACCAGTTAACCATTCAAATAAAGTTACCTACACCACTATGTATTCATGTATGAGAGTTGCAGACTGAAATAAAAATACAGTCGTGTTCAGTGAGGTGTCGCGATCCCAAAAATATAATAATACCGGTAGTTTAACTTATATTGTGAAATCCCAAAATGTTGTCACAGGGTGTAAAATACTCCAAATAAAAAGTTGCTTATTTAATTAATTAAAAATTACAGTAAAATTCTAAAAATTAAATTAGCACTATGTCTCAAAAGAACCTTGTCTAAATTCGAAACCGATATGCAGTTATATCCAATAAACCGTTACGGTCGATAAACGATTACGCCGCTGTTTTTCTGCCACATTGACTTGGGCGTAACTTCCAATCTACATGACGAAATCCCGATTCTTCTTTTCCACTAGAAAAATATACTTCTCCAGCTCCGTACATTTCTTGTTTCACAGAAATCTGATTTAAAACGGGCTCTGTACATTCAGTTGAAGTTCAAAACTCTATTTTACGAACTGCAGCGCTGTTCTGTGCTCGTTTTATTTTATATATGAATATATATCGTTAAACTTCGTTTAAATAGCGATTTAAATATTAAAATCCTTTAATATTCCAAATAAAATATTTAAAATAAATAAAATAAATAAAGTATTTGGCTGCCAAAAATACGGGACGTTACATTCTTTCCCCCTTAAAATAATTTCGTCCTCGAAATTGCTAAGGTAGAATAATGAACCCTATAACCAGGTTAAAACTATTTGTTTACTCCGGTTTCACAAAACCAATTTATTTTAAATTAATTTATTAATTTATTTCTATAAACGAAAATTTTCAAAAATTCTGAAAATTTTCTAACACTCGAAATTTCTGAAAAATTTTGCCAGCACCTCCTTTGTACGGCTCAATCGGTTAAACCCCAACTCGCCTTTCTAGGCCTTCTCCAATCCAAAAGAAAATGAAACAGCCAAGCGGCTTACCAAATAAGCTCATAAATCACCAAACCCATATAGAAATAAACGTGTGCCTTTTTGTCGGGCATATCATTATATCCTTTCCTTCTGCTGCCCTGTCAGCATATACAAATGCATCCCCAAACAAAATACCAATTTTATCCTCAAAACCAAATCCTTCACGCATTCAAGCCAAATCCCATTCTTAACTCAATTTCCATCCATTGTCAATTCCAACTCTTAACTTACCAGTCCAACACCATTTCAGATTCCTGTCTCGCAATTCAAAATCTGATTCTGCTTAATATATTATATCTTGATTCAATTTCCCGCTAGTTGGTTTCAATTCATATTCAGTTTCATTCCAGTTTTTTTTTTTTTTTTTTTTTTTTTTTTGACACTAGAATTTATTTTCCATACCTTCGTTAAACCATTTAATGAATTCTATTCAACTACTTGTCATCCAATAACAACCAATTCACAACCATCAACCAATACACAACCAAATAAACAAAATTTATTGAATTCACATTCAATATTAATATTTATTTTGGTTTCACACATTTGATTATTATTTATTCATTTAATTTCCAATTTAATTTAATTACAATATCATTCTGAAATTAATTACACTTAATCAAGTTAAGTAACAATTCAACTTTTTTTAATTCGATTTGAATCCCATTCCAATCGATCAAACTAATATCTCAATGATTTAATAAAAATTTCTTTTCTATAAAAAAATATATTTTGGGTAAAATTATTTCATTTACCCTCTTTTCAAAACATAAAACTTTTGTATATAAAATTTTCAAATACGCTCTCATACATATATACTCAATCTCGATCTAGGGTATTACTAACCCCATCTCCATCGAGTTACGCCACAGAGCCAAGGTTATTACTAAACCAATAGCTCTGATACCAACTGTAGAGACCCGGAAAATTAGACACTCGAATTTTCGACATTTACACAAACTGTGTCCCATTCGAGTATCGAATCTCCAGAAAGCTAGAAGGAAGAAGTTGGAGGATGAGAAAGATAAGATAGAAATATAAGAATAGAAGAAGTAGAAGAACACAACACAGAATCAGAGTCTCACATCGCAGCGGAACAAAATATAATATGGAAATAAATCTTTATTGAGATCTTTCAAAATTACTTACAGTATCAGAGTACATCAACATATCTGGACAGTTATATAACCTGTCCTCATATACAATCACACAGCGGAACAGTAGCTATATATATAACCATACGTTGGAACTCTTCCAGCTTGTCTCTGGACTTCGCAGCATCCGGTAACCTGGACCTGTACACCCCGGCCTAACCCGAGCATTTACAAAACACCGGGTCAGTCTGGTGAACCAGAGTGAGATAAACTCGCACAGTATTAAGGTATCACACAACTTGATTTTAGAGTAAAAATCTTTTCGAAAGAAAAGGATAATCGTAAGACCGAATCCACACATAAATACGGACGGTTTTTATCTTACGATAACCCAAAACATTTTGAAATCAATAACTTGTCTGATATTATAATAGTGTCTAGACACAAGTAAATATAATCTAGTAGAACGCTTGCATCTCACGCTCCACATATATAGTATACAATCAAAACCGCAGGCGCTTATTGGAGATTGGATTCCGACCTTGACAAGGTATGGGACCACCTGCCGATAGTGTATCTCTAGAGGCGAATACACTGGGTTCAACAAGAACGTCTTGCAACCCGGCCCTCACATGACCGACCACTCATTTCGCTTGAGTGTATCGAATGTATATCACCAACGGTTGGACTCAAACCACCGTTCCCGAATGGGCAGAATCGATAGATTAAAGAAGCAAAAGGAATTTCTCTAGATAGGTGATTATACACCCTAATGGGAGCGACCCACATAGCCATGCTGCCTGCCCGATTTCTGTCATCTCCCGGTTGATGAGGCTTGAGGCTACGCTTTACCTTCATAATCAGCACATCACATTCACTTCGAATGCCACATCGTCAGATCCATCAACCGTCACTAATTGACATCCTCAACAATACATTACGTGTTAGCTAAAAGAAGTTTCCTTCTTCGCTTCCACTCTTGGTACGGTTGAAGAAATCAATGTACGTGACCTTTCTGGAAATACTCTGTCAGACATCCATCCATACAAGTCACCCAGGAACAGGATGAACCGAAGGTACTCCCCTACTGCATCCAATATAGGAATCACCCCATGGATCAGTAGCGAGAAGTCCTTGCATCCCATAGATTCCAATCACGACAGAATCACAGTATATCTCTGGTTGCAAGTCAGAGATTCTAAGTAATCCTTCCGCTTATGAAGATCCACGGTCTTTAGTAGCTCTATCTTGAATCAGCGTCTTCATTGTATTCGTATTTGCTGGACGGAATGGTTTTCGAATACATTCGATCCCGGTCTTTCCGTACCAACAATCGTATGGGCCAATTTTTTGATAGTCGGTTATTTAACTATCAAATAAACAAACATTCATCCATAAAAGAAAATGGATTCACTGGTTCAATACTCAGTATCATTTAGCCTCTAAACCGTCCGTTGGTTATCTCCTTTAAACTTTCCAATATTTGAAACATCGCCTTTACTTCTTATTATAAAATAAGAATATTCTCTAAATTTATTTTATTTCAACTTATAAACTTTCAAAACAGTTTATAATATCATTTCCGGAAATCATATCTTATGTTTTCCTCAGCTACTCTCGTTTATAAACCAATATCACTCTGGGATAATCTTGTAGTCGTTCAAGTTGGGGTATTTTATTTACCTCTCAGACCTTGACCAACAACATTCATATCTTCAGAATAGATAGCAGTTTATCAACAAAATCTCGTTTCACTAATAATGCCACGTTCTTCATTTACTATCCATTTTAAAACATCGTTTTGATGTTATACTTCTACTTGGAAACCTTATTTCAAATCTTAGCACGTTTACTTAATTTAAGTAAACTATTAAAAACCCTTTTTGTTAACTTTACAATCTTTTAAAACAATATATCCATTCTTAATCACATTATTGATAGAAATCTTCATAAACTTCTGATAAGTTCATTTTAACCCCGTTTGGTTATACCTCGATAAAACTCATCTTTTATTTAATATGGCGAATTTAAATCACCTCTTAATAACTTAATTCGCCTCGCCATTTGAATCCCATTTGTTTAAAAACTTGTTAACATAAGTATTTTCGTTGTAAAACATTTAATAATTTTCTTCAAAACTCAAATAATAAATAGTAATCATTTATTTTCTTTTTAAGACTTCCTTTCGAAACAATGTATTTCAAAATCTATTTCCTCAGTTATAAGTAAAATTTATGACTTCATTTTTATCAGTTCTCCTGACGGAAAATCAATTCTTATAAAAACAGTGTATATTTGGGCCATCTACTCTTAATTCCTCAACCGATATTATTCATTGGTTACTAACAAACCAATGTTGAATTTTGATTCAACAAATCAATAGTCAATTCAGTAAACCAATCATATTCACAAATCAATTCATGTGATGAAAATAAACAACAAATTTGATGATAACATGAATAATAGATTCAACCGATAACGGTCGACTAATAATGACAGCTCAAGCATCCAATTTAATAAACATAACCAACAAGGTAAGTTACCTTGATTGGAAACAATCGTTAAAAATAACGATTTGTTCGGTTAAATTAAACGAATGTTTAATTTAAATCGATTATAAATAACATCAACATATGTCAAAACGATCAACAAATCAGTCAATAATTAGCAATCATAGCACACAAACAACAAACCCGACTTATAATAAATATAAGTGGGGTAACTGAGTGAGTTGAACTCACCTGGGTTTCCAATTGCCGTCAAAACGGTTAGTTGCTTTATCTGCGTCCAACTCAGCTGCATAATGTTATGTCCGTCGCTACGGTTCTGACGTCTTTAGTTTTGTTCCCTTCCATCGCTGTATGACACACTTCTTCTCTGAGTCCTCTCCCACTGTTTCTTTTCCTTCTTCTTTCTGCTGTGAAAAATGCGAACCACCTCCTTTACAGCCACCTCGCACAAACTCCCCCACCCTACATTAAAACGTAAGCACCTCCTCCCCCATTTTCTTTTTACTGTTTCGCTTCGTCTTCTTTCTTCTTTTTTTTTTTTACAAGGATCCGAAGCCCAGACCCATTTGATCCGCACCCTGCTCCCCTTTGATTGCGTTCACCGTTCACGTACAGGACTCCTTTCATGCAACAACCATCTTCTACACTATACTTCTTCTTTACATCTTGCGCACAACTCCATTCATCCTCCCTTCCCTCTGTTTCGTTGTATTGCCATACTTTTCTTCTTTTTTTTTTCTCTCACGCACAGTCTTTCTACTCTTGCCGTCCCTACTCTGGTAACACAACTACATGCGCACCTTGCCAGAAGAATGTGCTCCAGCATGGCACCCTCTCACATCAAAACTGCCTCCGCCTACTCGGCTTCAGCTCGCGCCACCTCCGGCCAACGTCCCCTCCGACTACGGCTTAAGCTTCCTGGTGGGATCTGAGTTTTCAAACTGAATGGAATAGGGCTGTTTATATTTAAATACAAAAAAAAAACTAATTGTTTGATCTTTCTGAATATCGGTTAATGAAGGGGAAATAAAAATGGTTCGAGATGCAGACGTTACGTGTATTTATAGTGGGAAATTTTTCGTGGATGCCAAGGATACGTGGATGCCAAGTTTTAGCTTCCATAGGTTTGTAGTACAACAGTAGAATAGCTGGTGTGGTACGGCGTGGTCCCTTGAATTACTCTCTTTTAAAGTAAAGCTTTAAATAACTGTTTTAGTTCTCACACCAGTCACATGACTGACCTGGAGTTTATTGTTTTAACCTAAACTCTGGGTGCCCTTATTTTCGACACGGGCAGCTAGTAGTTTTGGTTTTGCAGATTTATATTCACAGGATCCTGGTTTACAGCTGGAATGATATCCGGAAAGCTCTGTATCCGTATATCACCTTCAGTTGTGCTTTGTATTATTTTCCGCTGCTATATAATTTATTGTAATCTCTGATATTTATCGAATGTAATTTATTCATTTATACTCTGTATATTCTTGTATCTGATGGAATTGTTGCAATAACAATGAAATGTTCTCCCATCTGCGTTCTGATTTGTCCTGTTCTCAAAACGATCAGGGGTTTCGAACGGTCTAGATCGGTTTAACGACTGATTCAGATCGAGCGAAATTCCCGGCCGTCACATTTGGTATCAGAGCTTTGGTTTACAGAGCCCGAGAACAAGACACATTAGAACCATACGAAAGAAGTCATCAGATGTTGGATTAGTAATATCCAATTAGAATGACTCGTTAGAGATAGGATCAGTAGTATCCTAGAACGAGTGTGAAGAGTATATTTTTCAATTGAAGACAATTTTATTTTGAAAGTTAAATTCAAGTATACGTATTTGAATATTTATTTGTATAGAATTTGGACAATCCAATATATAAAGATTTTGCATATACGCGTCATGAACGTATATTCGAAGTTTTAATATACTGGATAGATATAGAATCACATTCTAGACACCCGGAGATGGTTCTGATGATTGATCGATCATCATCAGAAATTATGTTCGTGTTTCGAAGGTGTGATATCTATATATTTCCATTAGACTGGTGTGAGAACCAAAACTTATATAGATAGATTTATTGTTGTGAATTGGCATCAAAAACATGATTTTTGTTTATATATCAAAGTTATGAATTTGAAACTCTAATTCACTAATGGATTGATGTTTATGTTGTTTGTTTGTTTGTTTGATAATTTTTAACCATTATGCCTAATTGTATCAAATATTGAATTGTATCGAAAATTTGTCGCATTTGCTTGCAAATACATGTACTTACATTGAACAGGTCATAGCAAGGAGGCTAGAGCAGAGAATAAAATTTGTTTGCCCGACAAATAGGTACATGTTTACTATATAATTTACTGTTTTGTTTGGGTGATGATGATTTTATGAGCCTATTGGCCAGCCGCTTGGCTTTTTCTTTTTCTTTTTGAGATCAGAAGGCCTGTATGGCAATTTCAGGATTTTCCCGTGGCTCCCGGTGAAGGGGAGGTTATGGCGAAATTTTTCGAAAATTTAGGGTGTTAGCCAATTTTTTTGAAAAATTTGAAAATTCTCAGAAACTGAAAAGTTGGAGAAAGGAAGCTGGATCGAACGTAGAGTTGATTAATCAAACCACTTTCGACTTCGTTCCTTTTCGGGGACGAAAAGTTTTAAGTGGGGGAGATTGTAATAACCCGGAAATGCGAGCCAATTTAAAATTTTTATTTTGGCAATTTTAATGAATTTTGAATATTTAAAATAGATTAGTTTAAATAATAATCGACGAGAAATTTATTTTGAATGGAATTTGAACGTATATATTATATACGTCGTCGTTAGAATATAAATAATTATATACAATTACAAATAGAATTGAAAATGGCGCGGTAGTTCGATAATTCGATTTCAAACTTCAATTGAATGTATCGGGTGCAAAACAATCCGGATTTTAGTGAAACCAAAAATAATAGGATCTAATTGAGGATATCTTTCCAACGAATCCGAAAAATCAAAATTTCATAGCGGAAATCAAAAGTATGTCCAGTTGAAAATTCTGAATAGTCGCTATGGAATTCAGGCCCTTAAAAATGGAAATTTTGCAAACAACCTCGGATTTTGACGAAACCACTTTTGTTTGATCCGTGATGTCAAATTATTGTTAGGTTTCAAATTTCATAATTTTTCGAATCAATATGTGAGCGTGGCAAAGGAAAACGCGTTTGACCAATTTTAGTTGAATTTAATCGACTGGAAAATGGCCATTTTTCTAACGGTCTCAGAATTCAACGAAACTAGTTTTGTTAGGACCGTATCGTCTATACGAAGCTAGAAATTATTTTTCGGGAATTTTTAGGGTTAGTATGTGACCCCGGTAAATTGAAATGCGCGTTCAGATTCAATATATAGAAGTATATGTTGATTTTGACGAAAACTGGTTGTAACAGTCGAATCAGCTTACGATACATATCCCATTGTGTTCGGAATGGGGGTAATTAGCTATAGACGACAGTCGTTGGACCTCGTTTAGAGTTCGAGATTGAAAGTCAACTTTGAAAGATAAAATATTAATTAATTAAAATATATAAAACCATTTTTACTTATTCCCCCTCCCTACTTTCTCTCTTTCCCGTTCAGTATAATAAAAAAAGAAAAAGAAAGTAGGCGCTCATCGATCTCGCCGCAACTCCTCATCGCGGGCCCCACCAACGACGAGCCACCACCTCCTAGATGCTCCGCCTCCTCTCCGACGCTTCCCCCCCCCCCCCCCCCCCAAGCCCTTCTCCTCCTCTCTCCCCTAGTCTCGTTCGAGCGTCCCAGTCCTAAACCCTAAGCCGCAACGGAAGACCCCCACCGTGGACCCCTGTCGCGCCGCCCACTCCAGCGCTGCCCGCTGCCTCCCTTGCCGCTCCTCCTCCGGCTAGGGAACCCCCTCCTTCCTTCGCCGCTCTCCTCTCTCCTCTTTCCTCTAGGACCTCAAACCCACCCAAATCGGCCACCAACCACCACTGTACGACAGCTAGAGACTCCAGCAGCCTCCCCAACCCCCTTGCCTCTTCCTTCGACTGATTGGAACCCCAAACCCGCTATAAGTTTTCATTTTTATTGAATGTGAAGAGAAAAAAATAGGATTTTTACTTATATAAATAGCAGAGAAATATTGGATTTTTATTCTATGAATAACGATTTAAAAATATGATTTTTATAAAGTAGAAATAATAAAAATATAATTTTTAGTTCAATAAAAATATGATTTCTTTTGTAAATATGAAAAGTGATGATCTTTTGGGGTGTAAAGATTGAATTTCTTTTTTTTATATATATACACGAATTAGAATAGAAAAGATTGGATTTTTAAAATAGAAAAGAGTAGATTTTTAAAATAGAAAAGAATAGATTTTTAAAATAGAAAAGAATAGATTTTTAAAATAGAAAGGATTAGATTTTTAAAATAGAAAAGATTAGATTTTTAAAATAGAAAAGATTAGATTTTTGAAATGGAAAAGGCGAAATCTTCATATATAATAGCGTAGTAAAAATTCGATTTTTATATATTGAATAGCAATATAAAAATGTGATTTTTATATATGTAGTGGCTACGGGCAACGAAGGTGACAAAAAGGCGAGAACGACAAAGATTTCTATAAACGAAGTTTCGTGGAGTGGGATAGCTTTCAGTGAGAACTTCTCACTCAAATTTCCTTTTCTAGTTATATATATATATATATACTAGGATGCAGACGGTGCTTAGTAGCACCCGACACCCGTCATCCACAGACCATGGATGGCTTGTATGCTTGTTTGATGTGTTGTGAAAATTGTTTGTGATGTTGATGTGAAATCGAAAATAAAATATTTATATAGTTAAAAATATTTTATCGTTAAAAATATAATTTTTAACGTGAATGTGAATAAATAAATATTTATAAACAAATCGGTCGATTTGTTTATATACACTGATTTGACTGATATTGATTGGGTCGATAAATTTTACACATCGCCCAACTGCACAAATAAAATCTGTGTTTGATTGTTTGAAACCCCACACGGGTATTGGGATAAAATACGGCATACACTAGTCCCAGTAATTAGTTATATGTCGATCGATTGATTGACAGGCTGTTGTGAGCGTTAGATATCTATATTTGATGCTTATACAGTGTAGTGCACTTTGGATGATGGTTGATTATTTATCGTTGCTATTATATACATGTGTTGTATGGAATCCATATAATTAACTTTATACGATAATTGATTGGGCCTCATTCCAATTTAGAAAATAAAGAATATTATAAAATAAAGGTTCATGTGTTGACAGTACTCATCCGTTGAGATTAGTCATGTGTTGAACGAAATATTTTAACAATAAAATTTACATCTTTATCATTATAAAATAAAAGTTCATGTGTTGACAGTACTCATCCGTTGAGATTAACCATGTGTTGAACGAAATATTTTAATAATAAAATTTACATCTTTATCAATATAAAATAAAGAAACTAACTGGAAAATAGATAAGATGAGTGGTCTTCTGGATATTGATCTGATGTTGGTTTCGGCCTTCGGGGTTAATATTCAGGGAATCGTTCTCTTACTACTTTACGGTTGGAGTCTGATTTGAAATCAAACGATAGATATCATAATTTTATAAAATATATTGAATAACAAAAATAGTCACACGTGGACAGTACTCATCCGTTGAGATTAGTCATGTGTTGACAAAAATATAGATTCACATATTGAATAGAATAAATATTCATTTGTTGAATAGAATAATGAAGTTATTGAAAAATATAAAGCCGTGTTGATTAGAGATGCACTATTTTGACGCGAACGATATTTATATCGATTATATTCGAATTCGAATTGAATTGAGTAGAAAACGAATTTGAATTGAATAGAAAACGAATCGAATTTGAATTGAATAGAAAACGAATCGAATTTGAATTGAATAGAAAACGAATCGAATTTGAATTGAATAGAAAACGAATCGAATTTGAATTGAATAGAAAACGAATCGAATTTTAATTGAATAGAAACCCAATTTGAATTGAACCGAATAGAAAACCAATTTGAATTGAATCGAATAGAAAACCAATTTGAATTGAATCGAATAGAAAACTAATTTGAATTGAATCGAATAGAAAACCAATTTGAATTGAATCGAATAGAAAACCAATTCGAATTGAATTGAAAACGAATTCGAATTGAATTGAAAACGAATTCGAATTGAATTGAAACCGAATTGAAATGAATTCAAATTGAATTGAATAGAAATGAATTTTTAAACGAATTTATAAGGAAGAATTCAATTTTGATGTGAATTGAAATGGAAGTTGAAATTGTTTTTGAAATGAATTTAAAACGATTTATAAAATTTGTTTTAAATAGAAATCGATGAAATATATATTATATATATTATATATATAATATAATGGCCTGAATAGAACGCGCCGCACTGCGGCAGTTCGTGAATTTCGACCATTGACTTCGAATGGACATTACGGGAGATCCAACCGTCGGATTCTCCTAAAACCGGAACCGTTGGGTTCGTATCGAAAAGAGCTTTCTAACGAATATTAGAAATTTGAAATCTAACGGTTGGATTTGGAGATACGTCCAAATCAAATTTGGAGAAGGTCGCTATAAGTGCAGTTCGATGGCCGTTGATGGAAATCGACTGTATGGGCCTTGATAAAATTATTAAAAATAGTAATAATTTGTGTAAAATCATAAGAAATTATTTGGGAAAAATTGGGATGAAAAACTCCATATTTGAAAAGATAAAAATAGATTTTTATCGAAATGAACTAGTTTTGAACTAAAATTAAAACCCATTTATTTTTAAATAAATAAATTGGATTTGAAATGGGTTGTAAATAGAATTGATTTGTGGATCTATCGTGAATGGTGTTTTAAAAGACACTTGTTCTTTAACCCGATACTAAATGGAATGCGATTTGAGTTTGTCGTGAACTGTGTTTTAAAAGACAATAGTTCTTTAACCCAGTAAAAGGAGTTTTAATGAATCTTCAATTAGATTGAAATGTGAATTGATAATTTAAATTATCAACTTTAGAAAGTGAGCGAGAATGGAGTATCACCAGTTTTGCTCCAAAGCGATAGTTAAATCTTTAATTAGATTTGAACGTGAAATGGTAATAAATTTTACCGATAACACCCCGGTGTTAGATATGGAGTATTACCAGTTTTTCTTCATGGGATGAATAGGTTGGGATTGGAAAATAAAATAAATAATTACTTCGGTGTGGTTCGCTAATCTCGACTAGTTTGGAAAACCATAATTTGGTTTGAAATGACATCCAAAGGAAGATTAAAGAATAAATTCAAAGAATTTATCTTGGATAAAATTAATGGGAACCTTTCCCTAAGAAGAGGAAATTTAGAAACTAGCGGTAGGTTAGTTAAGAAGAATGGTTTCCTGGATATTGATCTGATGTTGGTTTCGGCCTTCAGGGTTAATATTTGGGAAATTGCTCTCTTGCTGATTTACGGTTAGTGGCTAATGAATTGGAATGAGGCGTATGTTGTGTTTGTGTAACATTTGTTTTTAATATACGCGGGTTGTTCGGGAAGGCCGGGTTTATACCCATTCTGAATAACCGATTCGACGATATGTCGAAGATGAAGACGGTGGTTGAAGACCGAAAGTCTTCACATCGTTTGTATAATTACTGATGATCCTGATTGGGCTGTACACCCAAGAGGATGGAAATAGTTGGTGGTCGTCCAGACATACTTGGAGATCGATGGATATGCGAGGAAAGTGCCTCCGGTTTCGATCAGACCCAGAACGAACTTGTAAATGGATTGTGTGTCTGACATTGGATTTTATTCTGTGTTGATTGATTTCTGTTAAATATATATCTGTTTGGCGGCGGAGAATTTATTCTCTTGCTTAACGCCCTTCTCTGAGACGTACGAGCTTAAAGGTTTTATATCGATAGATATCAATCGCATGGCATGAATTGCCTGTGTGGCACACTGAGTTGCATGGATCAAGGCTTCTGTTGAAAAGCAAAGTCTTGTGGTTGATGATCAAAGCACGGCCTACGTGGCATAGCTTTGTGTATAGCGTGGATTCGCGAGCCTCACACCTCGGTATGAGTTAAAAACGGGATACGGACCGTTGGGAGAACACGACGTTTCTTTCTAGCTTTGGTGGTGTCAGTGACTTACCAGCCCTGACATTTATATACTTTTCACCTTTGTGGTTGTTAGAATGAGGCGCCTCGATATTAGGTCTGTAAGGACCGGGAAACGTGTGTTCAGGAATTGCCAATCCTCAAACGTAAGAGAGGACCGGCCCAACCGATCCAAGTGGCTGCCCAGAGTGTGTAGTCCTGAGCATTTGCTAGAGTGTCTCGAAGCGGAGAGGAGCTTGCCCTTTGCCTCGACTCATGACGGAAATCCAATTTCCAATACGTGTATTTCGTCTTTATTTGTAGAGCCTAGTATGGCGACATAGTGGTATGGGGGCACTTATGCCGTCTATGATTTATATTTATGATTGAAATTGTTTTGACACTATACACTTATTATAGTATCAAATGATTTATTTTAAACGTACCAAGCATGTTTGGCTATTATAAGGGAAAATCCTATCCTCTGGCTTGCGTTGCATTGTGTGATGGGACCTGGGTCTTATAATAGCTTCATCTTTCGAAAAAGCATTACGTTGTTTATTCTATGCACTGGTATTCTTGGGAGGAAACCCGTTCCGTGTTATACGGCGTGGTCCCTTGAATTACTCTCTTTTAAAGTAAAGCTTTAAATAACTGTTTTAGTTCTCACACCAGTCACATGACTGACCTGGAGTTTATTGTTTTAACCTAAACTCTGGGTGCCCTTATTTTCGACACGGGCAGCTAGTAGTTTTGGTTTTGCAGATTTATATTCACAGGATCCTGGTTTACAGCTGGAATGATATCCGGAAAGCTCTGTATCCGTATATCACCTTCAGTTGTGCTTTGTATTATTTTCCGCTGCTATGTAATTTATTGTAATCTCTGATATTTATAGAATGTAATTTATTCATTTATACTCTGTATATTCTTGTATCTGATGGAATTGTTGTAATAACAATGAAATGTTCTCCCGTCTGCGTTCTGATTTGTCCTGTTCTCAAAACGATCAGGGGTTTCGAACGGTCTAGATCGGTTTAACGACTGATTCAGATCGAGCGAAATTCCCGACCGTCACACAAATTGACTTCAATTCAAATCAATTTTTAACTCAATTTCAGTTCGTTTTCAATTCAAATTTAATTCGAATTTCCATTCATTTTAATTTAATTCGAATTTCAATTCATTTCAATTTAATTCGAATTCATTTCTATTCAGTTTCAGTTCGAATTTCAATTCTTTTCAAAATATCATATTTTGAAATCACTTTCGATATTCATTATAAAATGAATAAAATCGATATAAATATCGTTCACGTCAAAATGGCGTCAATCTAATCAACACGGCTTCATATATTTCTATTTTCAAATATTCTATTTCAAATATTTCTTTTTCAAATATTTCTCTTTAAATATTTCTTTTTCAAATATTTCTATTCAAATATTTATATTCAAAACTGGAATGAAGCCCAATCAATTACCATATAATGTTAGTTATATGGATTTTCTACAACACATGTATATATCAACAACGATGAATAATCAACCATCATCCAAAGTGCATTCTACACTGTATAAGCATCAAATATAAATATTCAACGCTTATAGCAGCCTGTCAATCAATCGATCGACATACAACTAAACAATCGGGATTAGTGTACGTCAAATATCATCCCAATACCCGTGTGGGGTTTCAAACAATCAAACACAGATTTTATTTGTGCAGTTGGGCGATGTGTAAAATTTATCGTCCCAATCGATATCAGTCACATGTGTGTATATAAACAAATTGTCCGATTTGTTTATAAATATTTATTTTATATACACGTTAAAAATTATATTTTTAACTATAAAATATTTTCCACTATAAAATATTTCATTTCATTTCACATCACACAATCAACCACACATCAAAATCAAACAAACAAGCATACAAGCCGTCCATGGACTGTGGACGACAGGTGTCGGGTGCTACTAAACACCGTCTGCATCCTAGTATATATTTATATAACTAGAAAATTAAATTAAAGGTGAGAAGTTCTCATAGATATTGCTAATCCAACGCCACGATTCTTCTTATGCAGAAATCTTCGCCGTTTCATCTTTCATCACTTTCTTCATCCGTATTCACTACATATATAAAAATCGAATTTTTACTTTGCTATTCAATATATAAAAATCGAATTTTTACTTCGCTATTCAATGTATAAAAATCGAATTTTTACTTAAAGTAACGGGAAAAAAGAGGGGCTCGATCTTTTTTATTTATTTATTATTCTTTCGTTCGATCTGATAAAGTAACCGGGGGGGGGGGTCCTGAAGATTATAGGAGGGAAGAGAAAAGGTTTTATTTTATTTATTTAATTAATTAATTTCAAAAAGTTGACTTTTTATTTCGACCTCGAAACGGGACCCACCGCCTGTCGTCCATAGCTAATTACCCCCATTCCGAACACAATGGGATATGTGTCGTAAGCTGATTCGATCGTTTCGATCAGTTTTCGTCAAAATCAACATATAACTCTATATATTGAATTTGAACGCGCATTTCAATTTACCGGGATCACATACTAACTCGAAAAATTCCAGAAAAATATTTTCTAACTTCGTATTGACAATACGGTCCTAACAAAACTAATTTCATCGAATTCTGAGACCGTTTGAAAAATGGCCATTTTCCAGTCGATTAAAATCAACTAAAACTGATCAAATGCGTTTTCCTTTGCCACGCTCACATATTGATTCGAAAAATTATGAAATTTGAAACCTAGCAATAACTTTACATCACGGATCCAACAAAAGTGGTTTCGTCGAAATCCGAGGTCGTTTGCAAAATTTCCATTTTTAAGGGCCTGAATTCCATAGCGACTATTCAGAATTTTCAACTGGGCATATCTTTTTATCCCCGCTATGAAATTTTGATTTCCCGGATTCGTTGGAAAGATATTTTCTATTAGATTCCATTACTTTTGGTTTCACTAAAATTCGGTTTATTTTGCACCCGGTACATACAATTGAAGTTTGAAATCGAATTATCGAACTACCGCGCCATTTTCAATTCCTTTTATAAATATAAATAAATAATTATATTCTATCGTCGATTCAAACGAATATATACGTTCGAATTATATTCAAAATAAATTTCTCGTCGATATTATTTAAAATAATTCATTTTAAATATTCAAAATTCGCTAAAATTGCCGAAATAAAAATTTTAAACTGGCCCAGATTTTCGGGTTGTTACAGAATTTCTCTAGATAGGTGATAATACACCCAAATGGGAGCTAACCACATAGCCATGTTGCCTACCTGATTTTTGTCATTTCCCGGTTATTGAGGCTTGAGGCTACGCTTACTTGTCATTCATTGATAACATAATCACTTTGAATGCCACATTGTCAGATCCATTATTCATTAATTGATTTGCACAAATTTATTCTAGATATTATGCTAAGGGAATAAATCCGTTGCCACCATATATATTTGTAAAGTCCAACATATGCGATCATTGGAAATACTCTGTTAGACATTTGTCCATATACGTTCATTCTGGGATTGAACGAAACTGAAGGCACTACATCTATCCTAGGCAATCTCTATCTAGGATTTATACAACAGCCCTTACACTTTACTCCGTCTTCAATTATCTTTGGCATTCATGATTCGCAACGCTTATTCCAATACGAAGTGGTTCCCCGGATAATAATCCAACCGGTCCCTCCATATTAACAACGTTAAAATGGTCAAAAACTTTGATAGTCGGTGATTTAACTATCAAATGAAAAATGTCCGTGTACACACAATGATCTTATTTCCAAATGGAATTATCGATCAAATCATCAAACATATATATATATATATATATATATATATTCATATTTCCTTATTTTCTATGTTTAGAAAATATATGTTATTAACTCTGGAAAACATTCCTATTGCATATTTACATATCACTATTCTTCCACATCTATCAGACTCTAACTGTAAACTAGTGAGAGAACAACTTCCTACGTATAAACCCCGAAGGCCGAAACCAACATCAGATCGATACTCAAAAAGTCGTTCAACTCAACTAATTTCCAGTCAGTTTCTAATTCTGCTTAACTCTATTTCTTTTACTCCATTTGATTAACGTCTTATCAACACGATCATTTTAAATCTGCAAATCATTTGCTTTTTAATCATCGTTCACTTTAAAACGTATATCTCCCAGGATTATTATTTATAAAATACCTTTTCGTTTATAATATTCTATTTTAAGTTCGTTTCAGTATCGAATTCTATATATATCGATATATCGATTTCTAGTTCACCAAATCTTCTTAAAAATATTCTAACTCCTTAAATTTCCCAAAAAAATCGCCATAACCTACTTTGTACGGGTTTACCGGAAAAAGTCAAACCTTGCCACACAGGCCTCTCCATTCAAAAAGAAAATCAAAAAGCCAAGCGGCTAGCCGATACGGTGCATAAAATCTCATATTCAATTTAAATACATACTTTTTTGTTGAGCATTATATATATATATATATATACTCTTTCATTTCTTCATTTCTATACCTTCTTAACATATATATAATCATTCTAATTCATTCCAACTTAATACATTAGTTTTAGCTCAACTCGTTACTTAATTCGTTAATCAACTCTTTTGCCTATTTCACTTTCATATTTGAATATGACATGTTCAAATATATTTTAACTTACTTATAAACCAATCCAATTCCACTTTTCAAACTCAGGTTTCATATTCGATTTAAATATGAATTCACAAGTTTAATTTACTTATTCAAAGTTGAACTCAAATCTTAAACTTAATTAACTAATTTTCCTTTTGCTTAGTTAATTATATTCAACAATCAAAAATATGATTTTCATTTCAGAAATCATTCCATTTACTTCACTTGGGTTCATATTCATGTTATCCAATTTATGGTTTTCCTTTTTATTTACAAACCCCATTTATTTTACTTGTTTATATATTTTGACAAGTCACGATTTCAAATTTCATTTGAAATAAACATTTCTACTTTGTAAAAATAAATTCCCCTTTTCAAATCAACACTTGTATTTATATTTTCTAAATTACCCAATGATAATTCATTTCACTTCATTTATAAATTTCATTTATAAATGAACTACTTGTTTTTTTATTATTTAAAACAAGTTAATATTTCTATTCTATTCGAATTGCAAATTCTATTTTAGAAAAATAGAATTTTTCTTTTAAATCTCAAATATCCTTTTCCCTTATATTTATATATCAACATTTTGGCCCCAATGATATTTAAACAATCAAACAACCCAATTTTCAATCAACACATTATATATATGATAATATGTGAAAACAGACAATTAATAAATTTTTTGAGGAATCCAGTTGGATCCCTCTAACCTGTTCTCCTGCATCCATAGACGTTAGTCAACAGAAATAATACCCATCCTGCTTTGAGGAAGGATATCGCGGTATAGAAGGTCATCCACTAATATATATTTGTGGGGCGCATAGGGAAATCATCCGCTAATGATACCGCGAGCATTCGCTAATGATACTGCGGGAAACCAACCACCAAACCAATATATATATATATATATATATATATATGTAGACGTATATATACCAAGCCTAAATAACTAATATATATTTTATAGCCACAATATTGCAATGCATACAAACAAATCAACAATTTATATTTAAATGCTAAAAATAAATTAACGAGTGAGATTTACTCACCGTGATTTTTAGATTGATCCATTCTGATATCAAATTTATTTCCGGCTTGTGAAATCCTCAGCTATGAATTTCACGACTAACTCCATTCGATAAAAACCCTCATATAATTTTAATAGGGCTTCCATTAGTTACCAAGACAATATACATATATGGAATAAATGAATTTTTAGTGCAAAATTATTTAAATTAATACCTAAGCTATACCTTATTGTAAAAGGTCTGCTTCCTTCCTCGATAAAAAACCAACATCCTGCTTCTTTCAACCTCAACATAAAAAACTCCATCGTTTGCCAACAACCCAAACAACCACTTCTATTTTAACCTTGCAGTGAAATCTTGGAACAAAATCACTACAGAACTCTGAGTCTCCCAAAAATCAACTGTCGAATCCCTTCAACCCTACATCTGAACTCCCCCCACTACCACCACTACGTCGCATCTCCCTTATCGAGTCAATATCAGTATCGACTTTCCTCCTGAAACTGCCACTTCGAGTTGCCCTAGATCGCGTAACCACATACAATCGTAAGCACCCCCTGACAATCGACCTTCAGCTTGCGCACTTCAGGAAGGACTCGATCTTCAATCCCAGATGTTCCCAAACTCAAGCAGGCATATAGTATCGCACCAAATTTTTTGTGCCCTATTTTTTCACTCTGGTCTTCCTTATCTCATCGCGATACCTAAATCCATATCGAATCAAACTTTGAACCATGCGCGACTCAATCTCGAGTTCGCCCCAAACATTCAGATCTCCAGAAACAAACACACCCAAAAGAAGAAGGAAAGGTTTTGATTTCGTTCATTTTAACTTAGTGGAGCAGCCTTTTCATTGTTTTGATTTGAAGAAGGGGTCACGACTTTGAATTTAAAGTGGGGAGGAATGAATTCAAAGTAAATCGAGCAGTGGGCATTTTTGCTTGAGGATTTCGGTATTTGCAAATGAATTAGAGGAGGAAAATGAATCAAAGGGGGAAGTTTATTGTGTTTTAAAGAGAAGGGCGCGGCTTAAAAATGAACTGCGTGGCGAGTTCGATTTCTCCTTGCTGCTTTAATAAAAATGAACTATGTTTTAAAGAGAAGGGTGCCCCAATGAACCGGTGCCCTTTAATTAAAATACCCCATGATTTCGAACTCCTCTCTAAACCCAACAACTGACATTTTTAGGGTTATTCCCTTATTCTGGACACATTGGGATAGGTTCTGAGGCCTTATTTGATCTTCTATAGAAGATATTAACTTAAATTGATTTAAATTAAATTTCAAACCAATAAATTCTTCAAAAATAAATTAGTATTATTATTCTAACTCAAATAGAAGTTTTTATTGATCATCTGAACTGATTCGATTTAGCTTCAAATTTTTAATTTAAATATACTCAATATTAAATTGTATATCGATTATTAAATCGATAACTCAATATAAAAATTCATTTATATTATCAACTTAATATTTAAATCCATATTAAATATTTAAAATTAACCGATGAAATATCCGGGTCATTACAAAAATTTAAAAAACTGCATATTTTCAACACATTCAAATAAAAATGGTTTTACTCAATAATTACCGTATGAGAATCTTTTATTCTTTTTATTTCAATACTACATGTAACAACCAATTTTTTCGTTTAGTTTTCAACATTTGAATTTATTTTAAATGTTGAGTTGGAAATATAATTGGATTTTTATATGGATATTATCGATTTAATAAACAAAAATGATCTAATTTCGAATATATCGAATTATCATTATATGAAAACGAAAACAATTGAATTTGAAGTTAAAAATGAATCGAAATGATTCTATTGATCAATATAAATTCTTGTGGAATTAGAATTAAGTTGGTAGAGTTTTAAAACGAAAATCCAAATGATTTCATTTGTTGTTGGAATCATCGATTTAATCGATGCGTTGAAATAGCCATTTTTCAAACAACCTCAGACTTCAACGAAACAAATTTAATTAAATTCGTAACGATTAATTATTGCTAGATTTCAAATTTCGTATCAATCGGAGTTGTTATGTAACCATATGCAATTTAAATGCATATCGATCGACAATCTAGATTTAAAATAGTGTTTTATTTTCAAACGGTATAAAAATTCGATGAAATCGGTTTCAATGGATCCGAAATGTCAAACTATAGCAGGATGTCAATTTTCATCGCATTTGGAGTCCATATGTGGTTGTACGAACTAAATACATAAAACGAGAAGTACATGTGTATATTATGTAACACCCCGAATTTCAGTTAACACTGATATTCACTAATTACAGAATTAATAATCTCAGATGTGAGAATCAGGGGAAACGGGTTACGTCATTGTGTTCGTCTCGGAAAAATACGCGAAATAGAGTCCGAAATTTTGTAAATCGGAGTCCGTATGACCCGGTTAAGGCCCAAAGAAGTTTTCGGGAAACTTAAATTTCGAAACATGCAGAAATGGGGGCCAGGCGGGAAATATCCCGCCCAGCCAAGTCAAATTGGCTGTCGACAGGGCTGTCGACTTGCCTGTCGACATGCCTGTCGACTTGGTAGTCGACAGGGCTATCGACTTGCTCTGTTGGCTGATTCTAGCCTGGGTGCACCAGTTTGAGTTTTGGGCTGTGTTTTGGAGGGCTGGACGAAATCTGATGGCTCTAAATAGAATTAGGTTTAATCTAAGGGTTAGAAACACATCCTAATCCTATAAATAAGACCCTAAGCTAGCCCTAAATGATCATAATCCTATCCTCTAACTAAACTATGCCAAAATTTTCTATGATCATGGCCTCCACTCAAAACCCTAGCCTCCATCCTCTTTCTAAACTATTTCTATGAAGGCTTTCATGTTCATACAAGCATTTTTAAGTTGTATGAGTGATCATTAGCTTGCATTCATCATCAAGTTGCAAGCTTTATTTTCAAGGCAGTTTTTGGGTGATTTTTGGCAAGGGTTTGCTTATTGGAGTTTAGTGGTGAGTTTTTATAGCCTTAATAATCAATTGTTAAATTGATTATGATAGGATATGATAAGATATGGCTATGTTTGTGGATCAATGTGTTTATGCAAGTTTAGTATAGTGTATGTTGTGTGTTTTGCGAGTTTTATGCTATATGTTATGCAAGTATAATGCTATGTTCTATGATGCTCATTATGCAAAACACTATGTTGAACATTGATTCATATGTAACATGTTATGCAAGCTATATGTGAAATTATATGCAAGTTCATATGTAACATGTTATGCAAGCTATATGTGAGATTATATGCAAGTTCATATGTAACATGTAATGCAAGTTATGTGCATGATTATATGCAAGTTCATATGTAACATGTTATGCAAGTTATGTGTTTGGTTATATGCAAGTTATGTGCATGATTATATGCAAGTTCATATGTAACATGTTATGCAAGTTATGTGTTTGGTTATATGCAAGTTAACATGTGACATGCTATGCAAGTTCACACCTTTGTATGACATAAGAATCATATGCAAGTTACCCCTTTTGCGACATATGTGCTTCATGCAAGTTTGGGTTAAATGCTAGTTGGGTTTAATGTATGCTCATATATGCAAGTTGACACCTTTTAAACCCATGATAAAGTTATATGCTATGATTGGTTAAATCCATGGCATTTGTGATGAATCTTCCCTTTATTATGTCATGTTATGAGAACGAATTACGTGGGGAACGATGGGGTTAATATGCACGTTAATAAAATGGTGTGAAATGGGTATGCTTAAGCATAACATAAAGTGAATGGACATAATTGGGAATTTACCTATTAAGTTAGGTCTACCCATATTATGGAATTGGGAATTTACCTATTAAGTTAGGTCTACCCATGTTATGGAATTGGGAATTTACCTATTGAGTTAGGTCTACCCATATTCTTGAAATTGGTAATTAATTAGGGACAATTAATACAAATTATGGGGGTGATTAATTAGGTGTAATTAATCAATTAAGACACGAGGTTGGACCCTTTTGTAGCATAAGACTGCCCGGAACCGACCGGCAAATCCAGCGGCTATAAATGATTGGCCCAATGTGAGAGGTCTTAGTCATAAACTAAATACGTGACAAGTGTAAAGACACGAGGTTAGACTCTGTTATGGTGTAAGGCTACCCGGAACCAACCGGCATATCCAGCTGCCATAAAAGACAGTCTAATGTGAGAGGTCTTTACAAAGGTTACGATCTTAATTAATTAAGAAACACTTAACCAAATTAGCATGTAGTGAGGCATTAGGGGTTAAGTGGGTGCCTTGGGTGGCAAGTAGTAACTAGTGGGGGTGCCTTGGGTGGCATAAGGAAACTAGTGGGTTGCCTTGGGTGGCAATAGAAAATACGATTAGAATACTTAACCAAAGTGGAACATGTAATTAAACATGATTAAAGGGTTAAGTAAGTGCCTTGGGTGGCATGTGGGAATCAAGTAAGTGCCTTGGGTGGCATGTGGAAATCTAGTGGGTGCCTTAAGTGGCAATTGAAATATGATTAAATGACAAGCTTAAGTAGTAGCTTGTGGGGGCCTTAAGTGGCAATTGAAATATGATTAAATGACAAGCTTAAGTAGTAGCTTGTGGGGGCCTTAAGTGGCAATTGAAATATGATTAAATGACAAGCTTAAGTAGTAGCTTGTGGGGGGGCATTGAGTGGCAATTGAAATATGATTAGATGACTTAACCAAACCTTAACATATAAGTGGGCATGATTATAAAAAGGGGTTAAGTGGGATGCACTAGATAAAATGACAAGCTTAAGTAGTAGCTTGTGGGGGCCCATTTCAACCAGTAACCCATATGTATCTTATTGGGCTCGACCCATGTCGAGGACGGGACACGCGTACTGGGCTTGAGTATAAGAGGCCAAAACGGGGTAGCGGTGGCAACGCAAGTCCAACGGGTTTCATATGCGTGTGTGGACCCGGGCTGGTAAGTAAGACGTTGTTGCATCGTGTAAGTATAAGCCGTGCACCGTTGATATTATCAGGTTGCCACTTTGGGGAATGATACACCCCACTGTGGGGCCAGCACGGGTATCTATGTTAGGGAGCCGATCGCTTGGGGAGTAGTGGGTACACCTAGTGGAGATAGGGGCAGACGGCACCTATGTAGTCAGCTAGGGGTGCACGAAACTACTATTAAAAATTACTAAGTACACTTAGTGGGATCAACCTTTAAGTAGGAATTACCCTTGGGTGGGTAGAACTGGTGTGGTGCAGCGTAGGAATTATCCTTGGGTGGGTAAATGCGTCTTTTCGGTTATCTTAGTACATCCTGTGTTTAGTTGGCTACTTAGTGTAGTCATTATCCCCAGAGGTACCATACCTTGTTTATATCATACCCTAATTACTTTAATGATTGTATTGTTAAGGTTATAGGACTCGCTCAGCCTTATGTCTGACGTCGTTGTTTTTTTTATCTTTTTCCCAACCCTCAGGTTTTCAGAGTGGGCCTAGCACTAGTGGGCTTTGATCAGACTGCTTTATCTATCTTTTGGAGCTTGGACCGTGGATGTAAAGCTCAGTTTATTTTTCTATTATGGCTATTAAGTTATGTAGTGGGATTATGTACTTTTGTTTCATCAGGATGGATATTATGTACTTGACTCTTGTTTATGGTTTTGGTGTAACCAAACATGTTTTACTTTCCGCTGCAATGAAATGATGTTTTAAATTCTCAAGTATTACTTATATCTGTCTTGTTGTAATTTTTCTGTTCTATATTCACTTAAAATACTCCACCGATGTTATGGCATTCCCTTAGTGAGTGACTGTAGCGGGTGTGGGGTGTTACACGTGGTATCAGAGCTTAAGGTTACTAGAACAGATAAATTTTTTAGAAAAACTATTTTCTAAGAATATTTTTGAAAGGAGTATTTTCAAAAACATGTCTTTTAAGAGAAAAGTTTTTGAAAGAAAAGCATAATCCCCGATAGCCATATCTTTATCTTTCGAATTCTCCGTTTTGAATCTCTTCCTCTCTCGTTTTGAGTTTCCCCTCCGTGTATAGATGATCTTTCTAAGATAGATAAGAATGGAAAACCACTTCAAGGGACTTAGACGTTAGTCGGATTAGAAGTTGGTTCAAGAAGGAGGAGGACTTGTAGGTACCTATTGGATAGACGATGGGAGGAAGGCTCAAATAGTTGTTGTTTAATGAAGGACGAAACCTCATTTTGATGGGAGGTTACGAGTGGAGAATGGGAAGAAGAGGGCTAGTAGTTATCCTTTTGGAGGAATAGGACACCTTATTAGGATTGTCCAAAGGGGCATGGGCAAGGTATGGAATCTCCTGGAGGGTAGTTGTATTCCCTCACTGCTAGTGTACCAGATGGGGATAGGACCGTCTAGGTTGGAATTTGGATTTCTTTATTATCCGGTTCGAACTTTATTTGATTCTGACGCATCGAGTTCGTTTATCTCATCATTGTTAGTTGAGTCACTGCACTTAGACACCAGTTTAGTAGATGATCCCTTAGTTGTTTCAAACCCAATTGGGGCTCCATGATGTGTTTGGGTTTGAAAGTTTCTATACTTAGCGTTGAGTTTAGATGTGATGCTTTTTGGGCTTCACGGGCTATGGGGTAGTTTTGGGCATGGACTGGTTATCCGGTAATGGTGTCGTTCTTGATTTTGAAGGGAGAGTTGTTAGGCTTATGACCCGCTTGGGTAACACTCTCGAGATCTCTTGTAATCCCATGGAATCTGTTATGCTAAGTTATCTAGAATCGCTTGACACGTCGGTCGAGAGTTTGCGATCTGTTAGAGTGGTCCGGGAATACTCGGATGTGTTTGAGGAGGTGAAGGGCTTACCTCCGGAGCGGGAGATTGACTTCCGAATATATCTGGTAGACAATGCCAAACCAGTATCTTGGCCAGTGTGCCACATGGCTCCTCGTGAGAGGAGGGAACTCCATAAGCAAGTAGGCGATTTGCTTGAGAAGGGGTTCATGAGATGAAGTATATCGGAGTGGGGTGCTCCAGTAGTTTTTGCCACGAAGGCGGATGGGTCCCTCAGACTTTGTGTAGGCTAAAGAGAACTAAATAAACTCACAAAGAAGAATAGACACCCATTGTCGAGGATTGATGATCTCTTTGATCAGTTAGTTGGCGCCTCAGTATTTTCGTAGTTGGACTTAGCCACGGGGTTTCGTCAGTTGAGAGTGGCTGAGGATAGTATAGAGAAGACTGCCTTTAGGACTCCGGATGGTTTTTTTTTATATGAGTGGCTGGTGATGCCATTTGGTTTGACGAACGCCCCCGCATACTTTATTGATTTGATGAGAAGGGTGTTTAGGGAGTACCTAAATAAGTTCGTGATGGTCTTTGTAAATGACATCTTGGTCTTTTCTAGGAGCGAAATAAGTTTTCGTATGTGCTCAATAGGTTGAGCAAAGCCAGTTATGGGATAAACGGTGGTTTTGGAGCGAGACTGGCAAGGACATCCAGAGTTGGACAAGGGCTTAATTATTTAGCCATTTTTACTAGTATCATCTCACGTAGGTCGTCTGAATTCGAAGGAGGTATCCCTTGGGTGTTTGTCTGATATTGGTTTAGGCCTTTGGGGCTTGCATTTGGGGGATGTCGAGTTCGACTAGGGTGATCTGCGTGAGAGATGGACAATTGTGATGATTTTGGATGGGATTCTTAGCATCCTATGAGTTTGAGATAGCGTATACCCATGGCAAGGGTAACGTGGTAGCGGACGCCTTAAGTAGAAAAAGGTTGTCCTCGAGTTCATTGTTCGTTGAACGACGGAGCTTAGAGTTTATTTCTATGTTTGACTTTAGACCTTCCGTTGACTTTGTACCCAGTTTGCTAGCCTCCTTGGAGGTTAGGCCTACTCTTTTGGGATGGATTGGCGAGGCACAGCGAGACGACCCACAGTTGGTTGAGTTAGTAGAGAAGCTCATAAGGGGGGGAGTCGTCCAGCCATTTGAGTAGGTACACCCTAGATGGTAAGGGGTGGTTGCGTAGAGACGGTAGACTTTGTGTACCGCAAGATGAGGGTTTGAGGAAGGCTATACTTGATGATGCACATCGGTCGAAGATGACCATTCATCCCGGTGGGGACAAGATGAACCAAGACGTGAAGCGTGTTTTCTTTTGGGCCGGTATGAAGAAAGATGTGGCCGAGTATGTCGCTAGATGCTTGGTGTGCTAGCAAGTGAAAGCGGAGCAGAAGAAACCCGGTGGGTTGCTTTCACCCATTGGAGGTTCCGCTATGGAAGTGGGATAGTGTCTCGATGGATTACCGAGATCGAGGAAGGGTAATACGGGAATTTGGGTTGTGGTAGACAGACTTACTAAGAGCGCCCATTTTATACCCGTGAAGAGTAAGAGAACTGCTCCATGGCTAGCTTCAGTTTACATTCGAGAGATTATTAGATTGCATGGTGTACCTTCCAGTATAGTGAGCGATCGAGATCCTATCCTCACTAGAGAGTTTTGGAAGAATTTGCAAGAGGCGGTAGGGACTCAGTTGTGTTTGAGTACCGCATATCATCCTCAGACGGACGGCCAGACCGAGAGGGTGAATCGTATTTTAGAAGACCTTTTGAGGCTATGTATCTTGGATTTTGGAGGTACATGGGAAGAGCATCTTCCATTGGTGGAGTTCGCATATAATAACAGCTTTCAGTCTAGTATTGGCATGGCTCCTTTCGAAGCTTTTTATGGAAGGCCTTGTCGATCACCTACATGTTGGTGGGAATCTACAGATAAGATCTTACTTGGGCCCGATATGGTTAGAGAGACTTCGGAAAAGATTGATTCGATTCGAAGAAGGATGAAAGCGGCGTAAGACAGACAGAAATCTTATGTGGACAAGAGGAGGACGGATCTTGAGTTTGATGTTGGGGACATGGTCTTTGTCAAAGTATATCCATTACGAAATGTGGTTCGCTTTGGATCTGTTGGGAAGTTAGCACCAAGGTTTGTTGGACCGTTTCCTATTAAGGAAAGGATTTGACAGATAGCCTATAGAGTGGAGTTGCCCGACAGACTTAGTGGTGTACATGATGTATTCCATGTGTCACATTTGAGGAAGTGCCTACATGAGACTGCAGAGGTGATAGAGCCGAGCTTGCTTAGAGAAGTGGAAGTAGAGCGTGATGCGACTATTCGACGAGCTCCTACTCGCATCCTCGGGTCAGAGACTAGGAAATTGAGGAATCGAGAGGTTCAACTAGTCAAAGTAAAATGGGGAGAAGATGACAGCAATGCTACTTTGGAGACGGAAGCGAAGATGCGTTCATTGCACCCATTCCTTTTTGAGGGTATGTCTTTTAACTTCTCCTCTATCGTTTGTCTAGTACTTATCTTATCTTTAGTATGTCCTCTCGTTAGTACTTTTGACCTTTAGATAGGGTAAACCTATGGTTGAAACATGTGTTTGAGACATGTTATGATTGATGGATGCATGTGGATGCAAGTGTTTGCTAGTGGTTGCTCGTGGATGCATACACACACACTCTAGACACTAGATCGGCTCAATCACTTCATATTGCATATTGCATATAATTGTGTGTAGGTAGCTATATTTATGGATGTATAATGGTTGTGTTATCATATGGATGATGCACTTTGGTGAATGATTGTGCACTCATGTAGATATTGTATGTGTCGATAGGGTTCTCTCGCATACATAATGGATGCATGGCACTATCATGGTTTGCATATGTTCATACATTAGATAGGGAACATATACACACACTTTTTGCATATGCTCATACATCAGTAGAAATTGTTTTAAGGACAATGGATGCCCGTGTTTGATGGATTGAGTAGATGGTTGTTTGGATGGTAGGATATGCATTCTCCTTAACTTGGAGATTTCGGGGACGAAATCCTTTAAGGAGGGAAGAATGTAACACCCCGAATTTCAGTTAACACTGATATTCACTAATTACAGAATTAATAATCTCAGATGTGAGAATCAGGGGAAACGGGTTACGTCATTGTGTTCGTCTCGGAAAAATACGCGAAATAGAGTCCGAAATTTTGTAAATCGGAGTCCGTATGACCCGGTTAAGGCCCAAAGAAGTTTTCGGGAAACTTAAATTTCGAAACATGCAGAAATGGGGGCCAGGCGGGAAATATCCCGCCCAGCCAAGTCGACTTGGTTATCGACAGGGCTGTCGACTTGCCTGTCGACATGCCTGTCGACTTGGTAGTCGACAGGGCTATCGACTTGCCCTGTCGGCTGATTCTGGCCTGGGTGCACCAGTTTGAGTTTTGGGCTGTGTTTTGGAGGGCTGGACGAAATCTGATGGCTCTAAATAGAATTAGGGTTAATCTAAGGGTTAGAAACACATCCTAGTCCTATAAATAAGACCCTAAGCTAGCCCTAAATGATCATAATCCTATCCTCTAACTAAACTATGCCAAAATTTTCTATGATCATGGCCTCCACTCAAAACCCTAGCCTCCATCCTCTTTCTAAACTATTTCTATGAAGGCTTTCATGTTCATATAAGCATTTTTAAGTTGTATGAGTGATCATTAGCTTGCATTCATCATCAAGTTGCAAGCTTTATTTTCAAGGCTAGAGTTTTTGGGTGATTTTTGGCAAGGGTTTGCTTATTGGAGTTTAGTGGTGAGTTTCTATAGCCTTAATAATCAATTGTTAAATTGATTATGATAGGGTATGATAAGATATGGCTATGTTTGTGGATCAATGTGTTTATGCAAGTTTAGTATAGTGTATGTTGTGTGTTTTGCGAGTTTTATGCTATATGTTATGCAAGTATAATGCTATGTTTTATGATGCTCATTATGCAAAACACTATGTTGAACATTGATTCATATGTAACATGTTATGCAAGCTATATGTGAAATTATATGCAAGTTCATATGTAACATGTTATGCAAGCTATATGTGAGATTATATGCAAGTTCATATGTAACATGTAATGCAAGTTATGTGCATGATTATATGCAAGTTCATATGTAACATGTTATGCAAGTTATGTGTTTGGTTATATGCAAGTTATGTGCATGATTATATGCAAGTTCATATGTAACATGTTATGCAAGTTATGTGTTTGGTTATATGCAAGTTAACATGTGACATGCTATGCAAGTTCACACCTTTGTATGACATAAGAATCATATGCAAGTTACCCCTTTTGCGACATATGTGCTTCATGCAAGTTTGGGTTAAATGCTAGTTGGGTTTAATGTATGCTCATATATGCAAGTTGACACCTTTTAAACCCATGATAAAGTTATATGCTATGATTGGTTAAACCCATGGCATTTGTGATGAATCTTCCCTTTATTATGTCATGTTATGAGAACGAATTACGTGGGGAACGATGGGGTTAATACGCACGTTAATAAAATGGTGTGAAATGGGTATGCTTAAGCATAACATAAAGTGAATGGACATAATTGGGAATTTACCTATTAAGTTAGGTCTACCCATATTATGGAATTGGGAATTTACCTATTAAGTTAGGTCTACCCATGTTATGGAATTGGGAATTTACCTATTGAGTTAGGTCTACCCATATTCTTGAAATTGGTAATTAATTAGGGACAATTAATACAAATTATGGGGGTGATTAATTAGGTGTAATTAATCAACTAAGACACGAGGTTGGACCCTTTTGTAGCATAAGACTGCCCGGAATCGACCGGCAAATCCAGCGGCTACAAATGATTGGCCCAATGTGAGAGGTCTTAGTCATAAACTAAATACGTGACAAGTGTAAAGACATGAGGTTAGACTCTGTTATGGTGTAAGGCTGCCCGGAACCAACCGGCATATCCAGCTGCCATAAAAGACAGTCTAATGTGAGAGGTCTTTACAAAGGTTGCGATCTTAATTAATTAAGAAACACTTAACCAAATTAGCATGTAGTGAGGCATGAGGGGTTAAGTGGGTGCCTTGGGTGGCAGGTAGTAACTAGTGGGGGTGCCTTGGGTGGCATAAGGAAACTAGTGGGTTGCCTTGGGTGGCAATAGAAAATACGATTAGAATACTTAACCAAAGTGGAACATGTAATTAAACATGATTAAAGGGTTAAGTAAGTGCCTTGGGCGGCATGTGGGAATCAAGTAAGTGCCTTGGGTGGCATGTGGAAATCTAGTGGGTGCCTTAAGTGGCAATTGAAATATGATTAAATGACAAGCTTAAGTAGTAGCTTGTGGGGGCCTTAAGTGGCAATTGAAATATGATTAAATGACAAGCTTAAGTAGTAGCTTGTGGGGGCCTTAAGTGGCAATTGCAATATGATTAAATGACAAGCTTAAGTAGTAGCTTGTGGGGGGGGGCCTTGAGTGGCAATTGAAATATGATTAGATGACTTAACCAAACCTTAACATATAAGTGGGCATGATTATAAAAAGGGGTTAAGTGGGATGCACTAGATAAAATGACAAGCTTAAGTAGTAGCTTGTGGGGGCCCATTTCAACCAGTAACCCATATATATCTTACTGGGCTCGACCCATGTCGAGGACGGGAAACGCGTACTGGGCTTGAGTATAAGAGGCCAAAACGGGGTAGCGGTGGCAACGCAAGTCCAACGGGTTTCATATGCGTGTGTGGACCCGGGCTGGTAAGTAAGACGTTGTTGCATCGTGTAGGTATAAGCCGTGCACCGTTGATATTATCAGGTTGCCACTTTGGGGAATGATACACTCCACTGTGGGGCCAGCACGGGTATCTACGTTAGGGAGCCGATCGCTTGGGGAGTAGTGGGTACACCTAGTGGAGATAGGGGCAGATGGCACCTATGTAGTCAGCTAGGGGTGCACGAAACTACTATTAAAAATTACTAAGTACACTTAGTGGGATCAACCTTTAAGTAGGAATTACCCTTGGGTGGGTAGAACTGGTGTGGTGCAGCGTAGGAATTATCCTTGGGTGGGTAAATGCGTCTTTTCGGTTATCTTAGTGCATCATGTGTTTAGTTGGCTACTTAGTGTAGTCATTATCCCCAGAGGTACCGTACCTTGTTTATATCATACCCTAATTACTTTAATGATTGTATTGTTAAGGTTATAGGACTCGCTCAGACTTATGTCTGACCCCGTTGTTTTTTTATATTTTTCCCAACCCTCAGGTTTTCAGAGTGGGCCTAGCACTAGTGGGCTTTGATCAGACTGCTTTATCTATCTTTTGGAGCTTGGACCGTGGATGTAAAGCTCAGTTTATCTTTTCTATTATGGCTATTAAGTTATGTAGTGGGATTATGTACTTTTGTTTCATCAGGATGGATATTATGTACTTGACTCTTGTTTATGGTTTTGGTGTAACCAAACATGTTTTACTTTCCGCTGCAATGAAATGATGTTTTAAATTCTCAAGTATTACTTATATCTGTCTTGTTGTAATTTTTCTGTTCTATATTCACTTAAAATACTCCACCGATGTTATGGCATTCCCTTAGTGAGTGACTGTAGCGGGTGTGGGGTGTTACATATTATATGTATATAAATCGTATCAAAATCAAATCAATATCTTTTTAATTAAATTAAAAATCTCTTTGAAATCAAATCGTATTAATTTAAAATCAAATCAAAACTTTTTAAAATCAAATCGAATTAAATTTAACCTTTTAAAATTTATTATGCCCTGTACTTTGGCCGACACCCATTTAAAGCCTTGTCCCCCTCTTCTCCTATTTATATACGCGACCCTCCTTCATTTTTTCGCAAATCAAATAAAGCTTCAGATAAAAAAAATGGTCGATCCTTATTTCTAAAAGAAAGAGGGGAAGTTATAATACACGAATCGAATCCTTTGAGCCCCTGCTTCACTTCTATATCATTGAACTGGCATGAGATGGGTTGTTGCTGACACGAAATTAGAGCAAAGAACTAGGTTTTGGGTTTTATCTCAATCGAATCCTCGATTGTTGATTTAAGGATTTGATTTGTATTTGCTGGATAATTTTATACCGTGCTTGAACTTTTGGGGCATTTGCGCATTGAAAAGTGACACTGCCTGTAGCGTATAGGTCGAATGAAGATGGAGGTCACGATACGGGGAAGCTTTAATTTCGAATGTAATGAGTTTGGGTGATGAAGATTTTTGTGTGGAGTGCACTAACATAGTCGGCATTAGTGTTTGATTGTCAAGTGGCAATGGAGGGTAGTCAAAGGTAGGTCAACATGGGTTTGGCAAGGTTTAGACAGAGAGAGAGGTGCTATATAAATAACGGA
This sequence comes from Allium sativum, assembly GCA_030737875.1. Classification (NCBI taxonomy): domain Eukaryota; kingdom Viridiplantae; phylum Streptophyta; class Magnoliopsida; order Asparagales; family Amaryllidaceae; genus Allium; species Allium sativum. Next base: position 541,224,258 of record CM060926.1, read on the forward strand.
GGAAAAGAAGCTAAAAAAAGGATTATGTATTAATCCAATTCTTATTTACAAGTTAATGATAATTTTATTTGTATCAACAGTTATAATACTTATAACTATTTCACACGGTGTCAGATTCGAGCGAATTCGATTGCATTGGAACCGAATTAGCGATAGTTACGTGATAGAATCTGATTGGAGTGTTTGGAAGGCCGTTGAAATTTTTGATTAAATTAAACACTCGTTTAATTTAATCAGGAACCAATGGTTATTTCGGCGATAAAATCAAAGTGAGTAAACTCACTATCTCTGATTTGTTTATAATTTATTAAAAATGAACTCTTATTTAGTTTAATTTTTATATGTTGTTTGTTGGCTGTTTGGATGCATTGATAAATTGATTATCAATCATGGTTATTATATATATTAGTTATATTTAGGCTTAATAGTTGGAAATTCCCACGCATTTTAACGGATGAGACCCTATGCGCACTGCATAATAGCGGATGACCTTTTATACCGTGATATCCCACCTCGAAGCAGGATTGTTATTATTTGTGTTGACTAACATCTATGGATGTAGGGAAAACAGGTTAGAGGGATCCAACTGGATTCCTCAACATTTAAATTATTGTTGTTTTAAATATATTGTGTTATATGATGTGTGATAGATTATCCTATGTTTGGATTTTTAAATAGCATTGACCCTAAAATATTGGTATTTAAATACCATGAAAATATATTCGAATGAAAGGGAAAAGAATTTGAGGTTAAAAGGGAAATTTATATTTTCAAAATAGAAACTGGATTTCGGATGGGCTCAGAATTATAAGCTTGTTTTTAATAATAAAAACAAGTAGTTAAATTTATAAACAATGTTTATAAATAATATAAATAATTATCATTGGATAATTTGGGAACATGAATTCAAGTGTGAATTTAAAAGGGAACCCGAAATTGTTTGGTAAAGGGAACGATTGATTTTATTCCGCAATTCGAAATATAAACTAAATTGAGATATCGAAGGCTTTAAAAATGGAATTCGATTACATCAAATTTTATAAAATAATTTATTTCCAAGGGAATTTGAATTTAATATAGCAGTTGAGCTGTGAATTAACTTATAACTGAGTTATGAATTTTCGACGATTTTGGACAATCAGAAACTTTAAGTTAGATTTGGAAAACTGACTTAATTTACATAAATTATCGAAGAATGGAGTTGAAATTTCTTTAATAAATGAAGTTGAACATCTATATATAAATTTAATTAGAACAAGCTCACCGTGGCATGGTAGTTTGTAGTTTTACGTTTCGAATTCAATCGAGTAAATATAACTCAATATAAGTCGGATTTCTCTGAAACAAGAATCGTCCGAATCTACTGAATTATAATTTTCTAAAGGAAGAGAAAATTCTGGATTACATCTTATAGATTTTGTGATGTCAAAATCAAATTTCCAAAAAAATCGCGGTATAATCGTTTGTAAACTATAATGATTAATCAATAAACTAAAAGGATTTTAAGCGAATAAAACTTAAATTTCCATAAGTAAAATCCAGCCCGACGTATAAAATAAATATAAACTCAAATGGAGTAAATGAATTGATTTTGAAAATAAAATCATATTTTTAATTATTGAATAAGGTTAACTGACTAGAAAAATAATCAATTAATGGAGTTTTGGATCAAATTTGGCTTTGGTTAAGTAATTTGGATTTGTAAGTTAAAATTGGGAATTGAATATGAAACTTGAATCGAACATGGATTTTGAGTTCAATTAGTGTATAAACGAAGTAAAATATATTTGAACGTGATATGTTCGAACTAAAAGTGGATTAAGCAAGGAGCTAACTAGAGAATTAGTTAGCAATTGGAAAGTGAGTAAATCAAAAGTGTTGAATTGACTTGGAATAAATTGGGAATGGTTGAATGTATATAAAACAGGTATGTAATAAAGTGAATAAAGAAAATAAAAATAGAATGCTCGAAAAAGTTACATACTTAATTGAGTATGAGAATTTTATGAGCCTATTGGGCAAGTTGCTTCGCTTTTTTATTATTTTTTTTGAATTGAAAAGGCCTAGAGAAGCGAATTGTAATTGTGCTGACTGAGCCACGCAAAAGAGAAGTTGGCGAAATTTTTTGAAAATTTAAAGAGTTGGAAATTTTTAAGAAATTTGTTAACTAAAAATCAATTTATTGATTGTATATGGAAATAGAAACCAAATTGGTTAATAAAATTTAAAGAGAAGTGATGAAATGGATTTCTATTTGTTTAAAACCAATATTTTTTTAAATGGGTTTGGAATATAATATTTTCTAAGTGTAGAAAATAAAGTATCTTGTGAGATATGAAATGTTTTTCCAAGTATAGTGGGAATCCAAAGCGGGTTTGAAAAATATCTTAGTAAGGAGATTTGATAACGAGTATTGAAAAGAATTTAATTAATGAAATATTAATTAGAAAATGGATCAATGATTGTTTGGTGCAAATCAATAGCATTTCCCTTTGGAAATATGGTATTTGGATGAATGTTTGTTCCTTCGATAGTTAATAACCAACTATCAAAATTCTAGCTATTAAATGTTATCGTTGTCAATATGGAGAGACTGGTTGGATTAATTATCCGAAACCACTCTGTAACAGAATAAGCATTGCTAATCACATTATTTTGAAGATAATCGAAGATGGAGTAAAGTGCAAGGACTTTTTTTTATTAATCCTAGATAGAAATTTCCTAAGATGGATTAATGGTAGTGCCTTCGGTTTCATTTAGTCCTAGACCGAACTTATATGGACGAATGTCTGACAGAGTACTTCCAATGATTATAATGTATGTTGGTTTTTACAAATATACTGAGTCTGGTGGAGGAGAAGGTAAACTTCTTTTAGCTTAATACGCAGAATATATTTTTGCAAATCAAATAGTGATTTGCGGATCTGACAATGTTATATTCAGAGCGAATGTGATGGCCAAAAAGGTAATCGTAGCATCAAACCTTATCAATCGGGAAATGACAAAATTGGCCAGGCGGCTTAGCTATGTGGGTCACACCCATTAGGGTGTATTATCACCTGATATAGATAAAATTCATTTGTTTCTTCTTCTATCACTGCTGTATGCCTTCGGAAACAGTTTCTGATCACAACCGTTGGTGATAATACATTCGCACACTCAAACGGAATGAGTGGCCGGTCATGTGTAGCCGGGTTGCAAGATGTTCTTGTTGAGCCCAGTGTATTCCTCTCTAGAGATACACTATTGGAAGGTGGTTCCATACCTTGTCATAGTTTTAAATCCATTCTCCAATAAGTGCACGCGGTTTTTGATTTTATACTATGTATGTGGAGCGTAAGATGCAAGCGTTCCTCTAGTATGATATTTATTTGATTCAGACATTATTATAATATCAGAATAGTTTTGATACAAAGAATGTTTTGGATTATCGTAAGGTAAAAACCATCTATGTTTATTTGTGGATTGGTTTTAAGAATATATTTTCTTTCAAAATGATTTTTTAAACATAAATCAAGTGACTGGAGTTTATTCACGCCAGTCTCATGACTGACCCAGAGTTTATTTGTTTTGTTTTACCCTAAACTCTTGGACGCCAAAATTTGTACATGTAGTCAAGTAGTTCAGGTCCTTGCAGATATCTTTGGAGGAGCTTGGAGCAGAAGGCTTCAACATTAGATATCTACTGTTTATTTCCGTTGTGATGTGTTATGTTGTACTCTGATGATAGTATGTGTTTATGGTATAGAATTCTGTATTTAAAAGATTTTTTATATATTATATTTTATTCTGCTGCGATGTGAGATTATGTGTTGTTATTTATGTTCTTCTTCTATCTTTTTCTTCTTTACCCATAATGATTCATATTTTTATACAGTTTGGGTTGGACGTGTAGTGTATTCAGTCGACTCAAAGGGTACGGATTTGCGGGCCATTATAGTTGGTATCATAGCATAGCTTGAGCGAAGGCTTTAGTGGGTTTACTCATTAGAGATAAGGTCAGTAGTATCCTAAAATGAGTTGAGTGTATATACGTAAGCGCATATTTGTTAGTTGATATAAAAATTGTTTTATATTATCTTGGCTTGTATGTTGAGTGACTTATGAATTCTGGTCGAACCGTGGGACCCTCCACAATGTCGATAGGCGTTTATAAACACTTGAACACAGAAATTCGACATAATATTGTTTTGAAGTGGGTAAAGGAAAATAATTTAACCCAAAATTCTATTTTGATATAAAAGGAATAATTTTATGAAGTTATTATAGTATATGGATGTGTTGGTTGGTATTATAATCAAATGAGATTATAAAATTGGAATGAGATTATGTAACCAAATATAATTTGAATAAGGATAACATGTACAAATAAGATGAACTAAAATTTGATTCAAACTAAAATTTGGAATTTAATGCCCAAGAGGTTGGAAAAATATTTTTTATAGTATATTAAAATAATAAGGCTTTGTTTTAGAAGGATTTTTGAATAAAAATCATATTAGATGAATTTTTAGAGTGATAAAGAATTGAACCCACTTCAGTCGCTGGAAAATAATTCTAATAATGACGACAACATCATCAGTGTTCATTTTTGAGTTTCTAAGTGATGGATTGCTACCATAGTAAAAAAAATCCACTGGAAATTTATTTCTGATAACAAGTTATTTTGGAAAAATTCAAATGTTTTGAATTTGAGATGTTATAAATATATGTGATTTCTAAAAGATTTGAAATAAAAACCCGAGAATTTGAATGTTGGAATTTAAATTTAACATAAGCAAGTTAAATGGATTGAAATTGATAAATTGATTTGGTATCAATTTAAAATAAGCTAGAGATATAAGTGGATGTTTTGTTAATTGAATAATACCAAATATGCATTGAAAAATTTTCGGTTGTCGCAAACGAAGTAAATAAATTGATTAGAATCAACTTGAATGAATTTGAACGCCTATGAATGGAATATGGATTGAATGTAAATATATTGATTGTAAATCATTCGAATAAAATGAACGTGAGCATATAGAGTATGCAATATGAATGAAATGAGGTATAAACTAAATATTGGAACTTATATTAGCATGTATGTGATAAATATACATAATATGACATGTTTGTGTTGAATCCATATGTTAAACCATTTAAGATGAATTAAAGTTACCGAAATTTCATATTTATGAGACTTATGGGTTTAAATTGTGTAAGTACAGGTACATGGATATGCCTGGCTTGATTTTGGGTGCGTAGATTGCGTATATGCTAAGCATGCCCACTTAAATTAACACTTATATAAGGTACACCTACACAAAATATCAAAATAGGATATATGAATTGTTTTCCGACCGTGTGGATCGATGTATACATATTTAAATATTTTGTCATATTGAAAAAAGCTCCTCCGTACAGGGGAGACTCTGCCAATTTTTTTATAGAAATTTAAGGAGTTGGAAAATATTTCAAGATTTTTGAAATTTTTTGTAAGCTAAAGGAAATGATTATCAAATTGGGTTCAATTTGAAGGATATTGAAATAGAAATGGGAAATTGATAGTTTGCATGAATGAAAACCACAAGTTTTGTTGGAACTAAAATTGTAAAAATGTGAAGCGTTGAGTTTCAACATACGTGGGTTTTGAAAAGTTAATGTGTTTGTAGCATTTTCTTGCCATAGTAATTTCAGGGACGAAATTTTTTTAAGGAGGGAGGAATGTAACGACCCTGATTTTTTTCGTTTAATTTTGAACATCGAAATTCATTTTAAATGTTGAGTTGGAAATATAATTGGATTTTTTATATGCAGATTATCGATTTAATAAACGAAAAACGATCTAATTTCGAATATCGAATTATCATAATACGCAAATGAAATAATTGAATTCAAAGTTAAAATTGAGTCAAAACGATTCTAACGATTAATATAAATTCTAGTTGAATTAGAATTAAGTAAGTAGAGTTTTTAAAATGAAAATTTAAATGATTTCATGTAAGCCATTTTTCAAACGACCTCGGATTTCAATGAAACTAATTTTATTAAATCCATTATGATTAATTATTTCTAGATTTCAAGTTTTGTATTAATCAGAGTTGTTACGTGACCATGCGCAATTTAAATGTGTACCGATCAACAATTTAGATTTAAAATAGTGTTTATTTTCAGACTGTATCGGAATTCGATGAAATCAGTTTCATTGGGTCCAAAATGTCAGATTATAGTTGGATGTCAATTTTCATCGCATTTGGAGTTCGTATGTAGTTATACGAATTAAATACGTAAAACGAGAAGTACATGCGTATATTATCTGTATATAAATCATATTGAAATCAAATCGATATCTTTTTAATTAAAATAAAAATCTCTTTGAAATCAAATCGTATTAATTGAAAATTAAATCAAAACTTTTTGAAATCAAATCGAATTAAAATAAAATCTTTTAGAAATTTATTATGCCTTGTACTTTGGTCGACACCCATTTAAAGCCTCCTCCCCCTCTTCCCATATTTATATACGCAACCCCTCTTTCATTTTTTTTTCAAATCAAACAAAGGTCCAGAGAAAAAGAAAATTGATTGATTGTTATTCTAAGCTAAAAAAAGAGAGGGGAAATTATAATAAATGAATATAATCCTTCGAGACTCTACTTCATTTCTATATCATTAAGTTGGTTGTGATGGGTTGTAGCTAAGCTCAGAATTAGGGAAATGAACTAGATTTCGGGTTTTATCTCAATTGAAGCCTCAACTGTTGATTTAAGGATTGGATAGTATTTGCCAAGTAATTGTGTACCATGCTTGAGCTTTTGGGGGATTTGCCCGTTAAAAAGTGACGCTGCCTGTAGCATATGGGTCGAATGAACATGGAGGTCGCAATACGGGGAAGCTTTGATTTCGAATGTAATGGGTTTGGGTGATGGAGATTTTTGTGTAGAGTGCACTACCATAGTTGGTAATTGTGTTTGATGGTCTAGTGGTAATGGAGGGTATCAAAGGTTGGTCAACATGGGTTTGGGAGGGTTTACACAGAGAGGGCGGCGCCATATAAATTATGGAGGAGAAGAAGCTAAAAAAAAGGAATTAGGTATTAGTCTAATTTTTATTTACAATTTAATGATAATTTAAAGGACAGTTTGGCTCAGGTACCTGTTATGTTTCAAAATACAAAAAAACTCTCTATCTAAAATCTTTATAAATTAGGTCCCTGTTTTTCGAAAATCATCAAAAATTCAACAAAAACCAATGAAAATTTTATGAAATTCAAAATGAAATTTAACACATAAATCATCATCGAATTCATGCATTAAAACTACAAAAAAAAAAACCAAAAAAATTGCAACCATATAGAATTTTTATGCAAGTTTACGTATAATTGCTGATATTGCAGCAATTATTTCAAAAAGTTGACAAAATTCATGAAACTTTTGCTTAAAGAATATAATACAACACTAGAAAATTGCTGCAAATGTTGTAACTATTTGCAATGTTTGCTGATATTTTAGCAAGTAACGATCCGCCTTTGAACCATAAATTACTGAAATACCAACAATAATTCAATAAAATTGCTGATATTTCAGCAATAATTTTATTAGTTTTGCATTAACTATTAAAAAGTTGCTGAAATATCAACAATAATTGCTAATATTCTGACAATAATTTTTTATATTTGAAAAAAGTTGCTGATATATTAGCAACTATTTGTGTATAATTGCCGATATATCAGCAATTATTCTTTCGATTTTCAACTAAATTCAGGATGATTAATATCAGCAACTACTCATTAAAATTGCTGATATTTTAGCATTGTTTTTGCAGAATGCTTCCAAGAATATTTACAATTTTTTGTTTTTTTTATACTATAGCGCAAAAATAGTGGAAAAATGCGTTGACTATAAAAATAGGGACCCGCTTTAAAACAAATTTAGGGAGGGAGCTACTTTAAAACAAACCTGGAAAATAGGGATACGCAACAAATTTCCACATAATTTAATTTGTACAAAAAATTATAATACTTATAATTATTTCATACTATGTCAGATTCGAGCGAATTCGATTGCGGTGGAACTGTATTAGTGATAACTACACGATAGTCGGATTGGAGTGTCTAGAACTGATATACATTGCTTTTAGACAATTTTAAACCAAAATTTGACAATTTCTCTAGTTTGCACATCTACTATGCGTGACTATCACATTATCTGTAGAGATACTAGCCATCGATAAGTGTTGAATTAGGCAATTCCTTTAGTAAAAAAAATTATATTATCATCGTAAATTACTTTACTCACTATTGCTGCTATATTTTGTATGGATCTTACCTTTGTGAATGAAAGCATTACTTTGTGTGATTTCCTAATATTTATTCAATGGCACACCAATGAGAATTTTTATTCCTGGCCTGTAATTTGGTTACTACTCAGCTCAACTAGGTTGTTGAAGTCCATTATCAAATCATTGACACTTAAAGAAACTCATATACCAACCATGATTTAAATACTATATTTGTTACAGTTATATCACTTATTGTCCACTATTTGAATATTGTGTTTAGTAGTACACAAAACTTAGTAGTCGGTGTGTATCGTGTTATTCGTTTTTTTCCTTAAGCTATGAAATGATGTGAACTTGATGGCTTGCTTGTTATATTCTTGTTTTAATAATAATCAATTAATATTGTTTTAATGTAACTTGATAATTCATGGAAAATTCATGTTTTCGATTGTGAACCTTGTTTACTGGTAATTAGCATTTCCAGATTGAAGACCGTCAACAACTATGGACATGAATTTAATTGATATGTATTATGGTATAAGTTAGCACTGGTGTACAAACTTTATATGAATGCTTGTGGTATGTGAATTTGTTGATTTGGTCAAATAACGATTATCTAAATGGTTATGGAAAATAATTATGTGATTAATGTGTTTCGGTTTTGAGTATGATGATTATATATTTGATTTATTATTGATTTAAATTATATTTTTATACGATTGTTGCTGATTTTAATATGACTATTACATAACTGGTCGCTGGAAATAATACAAGCCATAATAGTATATAGTATCATTTAAAATATGTTACAAAACAATCAACGCGTTTTAGTAGCATTTTAGAAGTGCAACGGAAACAAATGTAACATACCATTCGAATTTTTAGTGGCAAATAATAAATGCAACGGAAAGTATTTAGTTATATAAAATAAACGATACAAAAAAAAATGACTCACATACAAATTTTCTGTAGGGTTGGAAAACACGACTATACAGATGATTCGGTAGTGTTTATCAAAACGCAACAAAAAACAAGACTTTTAGTTGTGGGACCTGTAGTAGCGTTCAACTAAACGCTACTAAAAGGTTTCGGTAGCGTTTTTCAAACGCTACTAAAGGTCTTTTATAGTGTAGTGCGTATTCCTAATAGACATGGTTGTGTTTTATAAATAACATGGCAATGTATAAAGCGTTCGATGAATAACTTGGCAATGTATAAAGTATTCCTTATAAACATGAATTGATATTTAAATGTAAGAAGTAAGATATACAACAAATCAAAGTAAATGATGTAATAATTGATATATCATAACTATGTAAATCTGCACATACCAAGAAACCCTACCAAATAGTCTCTTTCATGTTATTTGGAATTTCTTCCACTTCGGCCAGCATGCCATCATGTGGCTCATGTATGCTTGTCGCGATATGTTAAGACCTATGGTAGATGGTTCGAGCTCAAAACACCGTGTTAAACAGGAAAAAACATTAAATATTTTGTGACTCTATGTATATTTATAATAGATTGCACAAAAATGAAATGAAAATAGGAAACTTGATGCTTACCTTCTATTTTCTTTAGGCTATAGCCACACCATAGGTCTCCTACAGTGGGCGACTGCCATTACCACCCGCAGGAGGATCGGTCCCTCTCCGAGAGGACGAGGGAGACCCAGAATATGAAGAGGTACGTCTACGTGATGACATATCTATAGTACCCGTTACAACAGACATTATAACAATGACAATGTAAAAAATACCTTATGCCATAACATAGAAAGACTATGTGATACATATCATACTAGCAAAACATATTAGTTTTAATGAAAACATATAACATTTAGAAAAATATAAATTTACCATCTCAAAATGTAGATTATTAATCAGTTCTCCTCACTTTTGGATTCAACCTTTTTATACTCAATATTTTGTTCCTTTGTAGTCTCAAATGCTTTAATTAATGCATTTGATTTATCGTTATAGGTCCAAAATCTGTTTGATCGTCGGTTATTATTGTTCCTCTATTTTCCTCAATATCTACTTGGTAAGCTTGTTCGTCGGGATTATTCAGTCCATCAAATTATACTGTGCCTTTATTCTAAAAACAGTCGACCAATCTATTCTATCTTTTTTTAGAGATGGGTAAGGAGCATAATAAACATGAAGAGCTTGTTTGGCAAGTACAAAAGGATCACACTCATAATAACGCGAAGAATGTTTTATTTATATAATATTATATTTTGGGTGAACGTTGATTTCAGAACCTGAAACGTTGCTAAACTAGTTACATTGAAACAAAAAAACTTCTTACATCGATCTTGTGAAATATATCAATTGCAAAACCTGAAACTTGCATGCCATAAAAATCATTTATATAATCATTTGGATCATCACTACCTTTAACAAATATTCCAGTATTTTTAGTTAATTTTCAGCACTGTATTCCTTGGTATTAAATTTATATCCATTGATAAAGAATATTGGATAGGTCTTGACTTTGTTTTTTGGTCCCATGGCTAAATGTTTCAATCTTTCATCCACCACACAATTTGTCATATCAAAAACGTAATTAAAAAACCAAGTAGCAAATTCTTTGTCGATATCGCCATTTGGATGTTGTGATTAGTAAACACTACAATTATAGAGCAAACATTGCATTATAATTAAGATAAATGTGTGCATATTTGTATTTACATAAATTTGTAGATGATATAAATCCATTACGACAAATATAAGTATATTACCTAACATGCTGCACAACTTCAGCATAGTTGAGAACTGTGCATATATGTGTGTGCTACATGATAATCTATATCATCTAACCATACTTCCACACATTTATCTGCAAGTGAATCACGTTTTAAAAAATTGATAAAGTCACTGGACAATCATCTTAATCAATGCCTCCATTATGCGTAACACTTTCATATGAACATATCACATTGTTATTAAAGTAATGAGAGAAAAAAATGAAGCTTGTTCTTCGATGTATGTTTTGCAAATCGAACCTTCAACTCGAGTTTTCTATCTCAAATTTTCTTTATATGACTTAAGTACCTATTAAGAATTATTTTAAATTAATTTTTTTATACATTTAATTAAATTAATATTTAATGAACTAAATATTAATATACCTTTCAAATAGATACATTCGTCCATATTGAACTGGCCCTTGAAGACGTGCTTCAAACAGAAGATAAATAGGTATGTTAACACCAAACTTCGTACCAATCAAATATGAAGAAGCGGAAGCTTTAAAGCCGAAAAGGAAAAGGGGGTTTCAGATAGCGAAACCAAGTTCGTGGAGAAAAGACCAAATCCAAGGAGTCACCGGAAGCAAAAGTCCGAGAGCTAGCAATAAAACGACAGGGCAAAAAAGGGAAAAGCAGAAAGCAGACACCGACAGCCAAGAAGAATCCGGATGCGATAATACCGAATCAATACCGATAGACTGGAGATAGAAAGTAGTATTTAAGGTTCCGGAAGGTCATGACAGGGGAAAGATCAAGGTCAATACGAAAAGGAAGATACCGAGAGGGTAATGCCGACATTGAATGGGATGCAGAATAACAATTCTGGAAGCATACACCTGGTGCCGAAAGAATATAATCCAAGACGTAAGTAGAAGAAGGAAAGAACCTACCGATACCTACTTGAAACCAACACCAACATCTAGAGCCATCTTCAACAGCACCGGAAGGTATTCTGGAATACCACCTCTTTAACTAAAGACGAACTCATATGCCAGAATCCAGAATTGGCTCCCTTTACCGCCATCGGAGACTTCATAATCCACTACTTAAGCAGAGAGGTATAGAGACGAGTCGAGACCAGAGGTCCCGAGACAACTAGTGGAAGGCATGGCACCGAAGCCACTCCCGAGAGTCCAAAATTGATATTGCAAAGATAAAAAAGCATCCATGAAGACATTTAATGGGAAGAAAGGCGGTCGGAACCTTTCTACTAGAACTGGAGTTCACAAAACAGCCGAAACCCTGTTTTCGCATTCAAGAAGGTCTTTTGTTAAGCCTACACCAGAAGGGGTTCAGGAACCGACAACAGAAGGGGTTCAGGAACCGACAACGGAAGGGGATCAGAAACCGGCAACGTGGTCTAGGAAGCTAGAGAAAGCTAGAGATAGCTGGAAGAAGCTAACAAAAGGCTGATGACGAAAGGGGTAAAGCTAGAAAAAGACAAAAAAAGACAGCAGAAGGTTGTGGGGAGCAGGAGAAATGAAGAAAAAGATAAAACAACGAAAGCCAAAGGTGCGAACACAAGGATGGAACCAAAAAAGTGGCGGGAAAGAGAAAACAGCCAAAGGGGACCCAAATCCTCTATAAATAAGGCTTGAAGGGTCACATTGGAGGGGGGCTTCCTCATTCCACGTTCTTCCTACCATTTCTAAGAAAACTAACCCAAATATGTAAATTAATTTGGGGATTTCTTATGTAAGCTCCTCCATGAATAAAATCATCAAAACCCCTTAAAGTGGACGTAGGTTCAAGTCGAACCGAACCACTATAAATTGTGTGTTCTTACTTTTTCTGCGTGTTATGCAATCTTTCAATATTTTGTTTTATGTGTATTTTGCTATATGGTTGGATCATCAGAATATTCATGCTCAAGGCATCGGGTTCTTAACAACTTGACGCTTAAGTCGTCGGGTTCTTGGCGATCTGAGGCTTTCCATACGATATAAGCCTTACTGTACCTATCCCTCCCCAGGTCCTAAACCATCGATTACCAAGATCATCTTCCTCAAACTTCCTACCCTGCACTGAACCTAGATAAACCTTCCAAAAGTTTTTCAGCTTCCTCACATGTGTCGTGCTTAGGAAACCCTTATCCCGAGGTAACTGTTGGCTCTCGAATGGCAAAAGCGTGATATTCAACCCTTGAGGGAAGAGTGACTAATCTCCAGAATTAAGACACAGATATCTAGGAAAGGGTGAACTAACTCAAGCTGGGAGGAGCGGAACAATCCCGTTTTTTCCTTAGGACCATCTCCACAGACCTATCTCCAGTGTTGACGAAAAATATCGTTAACATTTTGGCGCCAGAAGGAGGGCTTGAACCTCCGTTCCCTTTTTCTACCTTTAACCTTTTGGATAGTATTGCCACATTTCTAATTGTTTGTTCCGTCCCGGTTTGGGCGAAGCTTTGAAGAAGAAAGATTATAGAAGGAATCTCGATAAGAAGATTCTGAATAGCAAGATACTCTGAAAATCAATTAAAGGATGACTCAATTGGGGAAAAGTGGAAAAGAAGGAACCAACATGTCGTTCATTCCAGAAAACAACATCAAAATAGCCAAACTAGAAACTGGAGGATCTTCAACTTTAACAAAAGATGAGTTGGAAATATTACACTTGGCTACGCAAATTGATACCACTAGGATATTTATTGAAGCAGACTTGGTCCGAAGATCCTCTAAAGAAGAACCTTATGAAGCGGAATCAAGGATCATAGCACCTCAGGAACTTTATAATCAAATTGAATCTTCATCAAATCTACATAACAGCCCGATCTCATGGAGAAGTAACCAAGCATCAAAGGAGGCGGTTAGTTTAGAAGAAAATGAAAGCCAAACATGGATAAAAGATAGAAAGTTGCAAGGAATCCCCTTGTCTAAAGAGATAATGGTGGTGAAGGTTCCATATGGTATAAAAGAGCACAAACTTGTGTATGATGGGACTACAGACCCTGAAGTATACCTTGCCATGTTTGGGAATTACATGGATACGTATAGCGCTTCTGAAGCCCTTCAATGCAAGGTCTTTGTAACAACTCTTCATGGAAGAGCTCTTAAATGGCGCAAACATTATCATGGACCTCTCATCATATCTTGGAATCAATTGTCTACCGCATTTAGCACACAATTCCAAATGCATAAGGATTCAGCAAATAGCATTTACGATTTATCTAAAATCAAACAAAGGCCATAAGATTCACTTAACTACCATCTGAAGAGGTTTCACAATAAGTCACTCAACGTGAAAGGGGTGACGGATAGAGAGAAGCTAAGAGTTGTACGGTCGGGGTTGCTTGTACCTTCCCCCTTTTGGAAGGAGCTTATCTTAAACGAATGTGAAAGCTTGAATGATTTGTATTCCAGAGTTGATAAATTCATTCTTATGGAAGAAATACTTAATGCAAGGAAAAGCTTGAAGCAAGAACAAGAGGAAGGGACTGGTTCCAATCCTCTTGCAGAAGGTTCTACAAAATTGAACAAAAGGAAAGACTATTGCTCTTATAACAAGACAGGACACAAAACCAAGCATTGTTGGAGTTTAATAAAGATACATCAAGCCAAAAAGGAAAGAAAGCTCATTTAATAAATTCATAGTAAAATAAATGGGAAAGCTAGCCAGAGACAACGCAACATGGAAATGGGAACTTAACACTAAGCCTCTTATCTCAAATGATTACTTTTGTTATTTGTTTAGATTTATCATTTTTCCTATAGTTAAACAAATATTAATGTAAGTTCGAATGCTATTACAGGTAAAAACCAAACCGTGTTCAGGCTCATGCATATAACAAAAGCTCAAGTGGAAGCCCTTTTTGTTTATGTCTCGTCCCATGAGAGGGAATGAAAGGTCAAATGGAAGCACTTAAACAAAAATAATGCATGAATGAATACACAACAAAGTTATCAACAAAAGACAAGCTTCGGTGGAGGCTATTCATACAAATTTGCGGTGTGGAACCTACCCTTGATAAATGATATCATCAAAGATTCCGGATGGAGAAGCTATATCAACAAAGCTTCCAGATGGAGAAGCTACATCAACAAAGCTTCCGAATGGAGAAGCTACATCAACGAAGCTTCCGGATGGAGAAGACATATCAACAAAGCTTCCGGAAGGAGAAGCAACATCAACAGAGCTTCCGAGGGGAGAAGCTACATCAGCAAAGCTTTCGGATGGAGAAGCTACATCAACAAAGCTTTCGGATGGAGAAGCTACATCAACAAAGCTTTTGGATGGAGAAGCTACATCAACAAAGCTTCCGGATGGAGAAGCTACATCAATAAAGCTTCCGGAGGGAGAAGCTACATCAACAAAGCTTTCGAGGGGAGAAGCTACATCAACAAAGCTTCCGAATGGATAAGCAACATAAGCACAACCTCCCAGAAGAGGATCGACAAACAAAGCTTCCAGAGAGAGAAGCAACAAAAAACCCAACCTCCCGGAAGAGGAGCATCAAACAAAGCCTCCATAAGAGGAGCAGCAAATAAATCTTCCAAGAAGAGAAGCCACAAAGTTACATCTCCACCTTGTGGAGTCGCCTCCTAAGTGGGGCTAACAAACAAAGTTACATCTCTACCTTGTGGAGTCGCCTCCTAAGTGAGGCTAAAAACCCCTACAAATTATAATACCCCTAAGTGAGGCTAGTAATTCCCATATCTTCCCATATAAAGGGACCAGTGTCACTCTCTTAGAGAGCATTCATTCATTTGCATATCCTATGGGTTAGGAATAAGACTAGACATTATTTACTCAATGCCTATAAAGCTAGAAGGAACGTTCACCGAAAGACTAACTAATTTAGGATAGGATTAATTTATTACGAAAGCAGTCCTCTATATATACATACCCAAAGATTACTTCTCGGAATATTTAAGACTCTTTCTTCCAAATGTTCTCTGAGTGAACCTCTAAGAAACACACACATAATCTATGGTTGCTTGATCACTTTCAATAATGTTTGGATAGGTTGACACTATGCACATATATAATCACTGGATGATTAGTGATGCTTTCATTTGATGGCTTTTGAGTGAACTTTCAATGCTTGCTTTATGCTCTTATTAAGACGTTCCACTTATGGCATTTTTAGTAAATACCAATTGGTGCATGGTTTCCGCATGATTTCTGATTTCAATTTACCCGAGCGTGAGTCTCAGGGTTGCTACGATTTCTAATTTCAGTTTATCCAAGTTTGAGTCTTGGGGCTTTCTGTATGGTTTTTGATCTAAATCCACGCAAATGCGAGTCTTGGGGCTTTCTGATTTAAATTCACCTAAGCATGAGTCTTGGGGCTTTCTGTAGAATTTCTGATTTGAAATCGCCTAAGCATGAGTCTTAGGGCTTTCTGTATGATTTCTGATTTAAATTTACCCTAGTGTGAGTCTTGGGGCTTCCTATACGATTTTTGGTTTATGCTTACCTAAGTATGAGTCTTAGGGTTTCCATGCGATTTCTGGTTTCTACTTACCTGAGTGTAAGTCTCAAGGTTTCTGTAACAATGTCTGATTTCCATTTATTCGAGCATAAGTCTCAGCATTTCTGATTTCCTTGTTACCCAAGCATTAGTCTTGGGGTTTTAACTAATTGCAAATAGGAATTTCTGATATCTGATTTCCTATTTTTGGATTTCCATTTGCCAATCACATCTGGTTTTCGAATTCCTGTTACATGAACTCATGTTTAAGCCTTAAACTTTCATTCCTAGATATTTACTTATTTCCATAAAGGCTGATGATTTTTTTCTACCAAATTCACACATGGATTTCGAATATATTGATATCATTTCTAGATAAAAGTCCTCAACATGGAACACAGCCAGGTACTGTGGACCTCCCATCCGAAGCTTTCCAACAAGGATCATGATCTCTCAACACTCCGTATAGGGAGTTTTCTAAACCTTAAGCAAATTTACCCCTAGTATTCGCTATCATGGATAAAATTGTGTTGAGCGCATTCTCAATACTTCGTATGGGCAGATCATATTACTCTTGCTAACACATTGTGCTTGATAGTCACGGATCTCCTATTGCAAACACCCAAATGTGAAACTTTAAATTTCACATTTCTAATGATGAATTATTGAGAGCGTAATGTTTCGATAACATTCCTGAGTTTTTCATTTCAACACTTCTAGGAGAATGCCGAACTTTAAATCATAAGATTCCACATGAATGCATAGCGTCTCTCAAGCAATAGGTTTCATAACACGCAAGCAAGTTGTACAGGAATTGTAAGAATTTGTCCTACATAACAAAAGCTTCTTCATACTAGGGAGGCTAATTGTTAACACCAAACTTCGTACCAATCAAATATAATGAAGCGAAAGCTTTAAAGCTAAAAAAGAAAAGGGGCTTTCGGACAGCGAAACCAGGTTTGTGGAGAAAAGACCAAATCCAAGGAGTCACCGGAAGCAAAAGTCCGAGAGCTAACAATAAAACCATAGGGAAAAAAAGGGAAAAGCCGAAAGCAGACACCGACAGCCAAGAAGAATCAGGATGCGATAATACCGAATCAATACCGACAGACTAGAGATAGAAAGTAGTATTTAAGATTCTGAAAGGTCATGACAGGGGAAAGATCAAGGTCAATACGAAAAGGAAGATATCGAGAGGGTAATGCTAACATTGAATGGGATGCAGAATAACAATTCTGGAAGCATACACTTAGTGCCGAAAGAATATAATCCAAGACGTAAGCAGAAGAAGGAAAGAACCTACTGATACCTACTTGACACCAACACCAACATATAGAGCCATCTTCAATAGCACCGGAAGGTTTCTGGAAACCCACCTCTATAACTAAAGACGAACTCATATGCCAGAAACCAGAACCGACTCCCTTTACCGCTATCGTAGACTTCATAATCCACTACTTAAGCAGAGAGGTATAGAGATGAATCGAGACCAGATGTCCCGAAACCGAAAGCTATCAAGGCCAAAAATAACTTTCGAGACCAAACTACTAGAAGGCATGGCACTGAAGACACACCCGAGAGTCCAAAATTGATATTACAAAGACAAAGAAGCAACCATGAAGACATTTAAGGGGAAGAAAGGCGGCCGAAATCTTTCTGCCGGAACTATAGTTCACAAGTATAGCCGAAACCCTATTTCCGCATTCAAGAAGGACTTCTGCTGAGCCTACAACGGAAGGGGTTCAAGAACCGTCAACAGATGGGGTTCGGGAACCGACAACAGAAGGGGATCAAAAACCGACAATGTGGTCTAGGAAGCCAGGGAAAGCTAGAGACAGCCAGAAGAATCCAATGAAAGGCTGATGACGAAAGGGGTAAAGCCAGAAAAAGACAAAAAACGACAACAGAAGGCCGTGGGGAGCATGAGAAAGGAAGTAAAAGATAAGACATCGAAAGCCTAAGGAGGGAACACAAGGATGGCACCAAAAAATGGCGGGAAAGAGAAAACAGCCAAAGGGGACCCAAATCCTCTATAAATAAGGCTAGAAGGGTCACATTGGAGGGGGGCTTCCTCATTCCACATTCTTCCTACCATTTCTAAAAAAACTAACCCAAATATGTAAATTAATTTGGGGATTTCTTATGTAAGCTCCTCCATGAATAAAATCATCAAAACCCCTTAAAGTGGACGTAGGTTCAAGTCGAACCGAACCACTATAAATTGTGTGTTCTTACTTTTTCTACATGTTATGCAATCTTTTAGTGTTTTATGTGTATTTTGCTATACGGTTGGATCATCAGAATATTCCTGCTCAAGTCGTCAGGTTCTTAGCAACCTAACGCTTAAGCCGTCGGGTTCTTGGCGATCTTAGGGTTTCCGTACGATATAAGCCTTACCATACCTATCCCTCCCCAACTCCTAAACCATCGATTACCAAGATCATCTTCCCCAAGCTTCCTACTCTGCATCGAACCTAGATGAACCTTCTGAAAGCTTTTCAGCTTCCTCACATGTGTCGTGCTTAGGAAACTCTTATCCCAAGATAACTGTTGGCTCTCGAATGGAAAAAGCGTGATATTCACCCACTTGAGGGAGGAGTGACTAATCTCTAGGCTTAAGACCGTGATATCTAGGAAAGGGTGAACTTACTCAAGCTAGGAGGAGCTAAATAATCCCATTTTTCCCTTAAGACCATCTCCACAGACCTATCTCTGGCGTTGACGAAAAATATCGTTAATAAGGTAAATGCTCCATAACATTAAAAAATTATAATGGAAACATTTTCTCTAGTTTGCAGAGCAATATAGGGATTTCTTCCTCAAATTTACATAAAGGATCAATTTTTAGTGTAGTAGAACAAAGCTCTTTATAAAACAGACTCATTTTTGCTACAATAATCCTGATTTTCACGGGTAACACAAAAGCGACGGGCAACAAATTTTCCATCATAACATGATAAACATGGTTGTTCATCTTACTAAGCTTATTGTTCATATGATAGACACATCTACGAAAATTAGAAGATATACCATAAGAGAATCTTAATCCTTCCACCCATTTTAAAATTATTTTAACTTGACTATTGTCTAGCTTATAGCATGCTTTTGGTTTTCTATGTCATTCGGCTTTATACGAAGCTCGGGACGATTACATATTTCTTCGATATCATGTCTTGATTTCTAATCATCCTTTGTTTTCCGCTTGACATTCAAAATTGTATCAAACACATTATTAAACATGTTTTTCGCATTACACATCACGTTAATATTATGATGAATTAGGAGATTTTTCCAATAAGGCAACTCCCAGAATATGCTTTGTTGGCACCAATTATGAACCGATGATTTAATTTGAATTTTAGTTTATTCTTTAGTTTCATGTATCTTTGGATAATCCTTTACAAGTTCATAAATATCTTCATTTGACAAACCACTGGTGGTCGTAAAGTCTCATGTCTGCTAACTTAAAAATTTTCCTTATCTTTTCTAAAAGGATTATTAATATGAAGAAAACATTGATGATAGTCAGACCAAAAAATTTTATTTTCATGAGATAAAGAAAATGCTCGTGTTTCTTCCATAGGTAGGATGTGGGGCCCATTTCCACAATTCATACCATGAGATCGGTACCAATCCCAGTACTTATCTTTTTCGTATTGTTTCCTTCATTTCTCTTGAACTTGTTGCTTTATTGTCATCGTATCCGGTGAGGGTTTCGTGAATTCGTATTTGGAAGTGCTTCGTACCCTGAAGTACTTCCTATCTTGGGGAATTAATGCATTAATGCCTATCTGGCAGCATGGTCAGGGATACGAAATCTTCGAGGCATGTTGGGATACGAAAAGCACTATGCCGACCCTAGGGGACGAAGGCGGGGTATGAAATGACGTGGTAGGATTCGAGGTACTAAATTGGGAAGGTGGGGAATGCCAATCCCGAAGTATCAGGAAGACTAAGCAGTTTTGACGAGTCGTGACGACCATTCTTGAAACAACACATACCCCTTAACATCACCCATATCAGGATGTGTTAAGGTTTATGAAGCGCTTAGGTATAAAGTAACAACACAGAGACTAAATTTCACAAGACAGAAATATAAAACACAGCGGAAATTTTAAAAACATCATTTAATAAAGCAAGTCAAATCACATTACTTATTACATTTCATAAATACTAAATAGTCATTAATATAAAACCAATACATTGTCTCATGGAAAACCATAATATCAGAGTATATAAGTAAAACCATCCCTCTCAAATATCAATACAATAGTCAGAAAATGAGAAATGAACCAACACATGAGTCTGAATCCAAGCTAAACAGAAAAGTCAAGAATCACTGTTGAGACCCTCTACCATACGAACCTGAGGAGAGCGGAAAATGATGGGAGAAAGAGAAAACAAACTAGGTTAGACATACGTCTGGTGAGTTCTAGCAATTTCTAGCATGAGCATAAGTTAAGGAAGAATTAGACAGATAAACAGTTTTAAGGACATAAGACATTAAGGTATAAAAGTAGTAAACAAAGTTAAGCACAAACAATGGATTGGCTTCCCATTCATACCCAAATTGCTGCACCAACTTAGCAAGATGTCATAAATAGGTTTTACCTAATTTCTACCCATCGATCGCTCCTATAACCAAAATGTGATAACCTATGCCAGCTATGGAATTCGAGGTTATCAATCTCGAATCCATCAACTAAAAGGACATAACAATTAATCACAGGCATTACAACGGCTTATCTTCCCCAGTCATCATGATGCACGATCATCATCCCGCCAGAACACACCTGTACCTACCTCGTATGGACCTCTTACTATCCAGTGCAGTAAAGCATGCCCTCGCCTCTACCTAGTGCGAGACTTCCATATATGATAATAGGGATACTCTTTAAAATGGGTCCCCAACCAAATATGCAATTGAAATAAGTCACCCCTAGACTTGGTCTCCATTTTTTTTCTATTAGGCTACTCAGTTCCCCAATCATCCCCACGCTGCCGGAACGGAGCTAAACTACGAGCCACTTATTTTTTCCAATCAGTCCACGCTACCGTAACGGACTCCCACTATAATTTTATTATTTTATTAGGCCTCTTATTTTACCCAATCAGCTATACGCTGCTAGAAAGAACCTATGAGCCACTTATTTTCCCCAATCAGCCTCGTGCTGCCAAAACAGACGCCCACTATCTTAGCTTATTAATTTCATCTTCACTTTAACTTAACAAAATTTAAATTTATTAATAATCCCAACATAACCTCATGTTATATTCCTAGGTTGTATTAAACATTTCTAATCCATGTTTATCTTTTTATACAACCTAACCCCACGTTACTTAGCATCCAACTAAGCTAATCCTCTTCCAGTTTAAATGTTTGCATGTTCTCCAATTATATGTTAAGTTTTGTCCTCGATTTACAGTCCAATTATGATTATAGTATTTAATCAGTTTTAACATGCCTAAAAATCCCTTCTTATTCAATTCTAACATTATTCCAATTTAACGTAAAAATAACGGTAAAGGCCTAGGCTTTCTTTTAGGCCTAGGCACAACGCTAAAAGGAAAAGTGAAATGCTCGCAAGGCTTAGACTAAAAAATAAACAGAACAAGTTAGTATGACATAAGCATAATTGTAAATAAAACTACAACAAAGAAGGGGATAAAAGTAGGAGAACTACATATAAACAATATATAACTGAAAAGGAATAGACAGTATATAAATTACAGTAACTTTACAAAAAAAAACATATAATATTGTAAACATTAAACTTGCAAACTTAAAACTATTTAACTATCTTACATTGCCTAAACAATTTTACTAATATGAAAATTACATTAAAAACTCACAGATCTAATGAAAAAGCTTCCCCCGTAGCCTTTCTCTAATCTAACAGAACCTCTGTATCTATAAGTATTTATAAAAATAAATATTTAGAAGTATAGAACTTTTTTATCCCTGTAAAATGTTTAATTATTTGGCCCTTCCTAATTTTGTGGATAGACCCAGGGAAGAAGAAGAGAGAAAGAATTGATGTCAAGAAATGAGAGAGGCTCTGCTAGTCTATTTATAGGGTTTACTAGTTGCCCTTAGTCGTCAAATTTTAGGATTAGATCTAGAGCAACCATTTCATTGGCCTATCAAAAAGTTCCACATCATCAAAAATAACGTTGTAACGAAATATAATGTTCGCTAGAAATTTCGTGCGCACCAAGCACGCACAGGCACCCTGGGTTGATACACCCACGCCTTGGGTCGACCCAAGGTGGACCCAAGCTAGCTTGAGTCAACCCAAGTGTGTCCCAAGTCGTCCCAGGTGCCTATTATATAATCATTATATATGTATATTTAATTTTTGATTTTCTGATTAACTTCTTTAATTCATAACTAAGTCATTTAAACTCCAATTTTAGCAAACCAAGCGTCCATTTTAATCAGAAAATTACAATGGACCCAATGGTGCTAGTCCCGTTGTCTAATTCCAAAGTTTGTTCTGATGAATATTTAATTTATTACTATTTTATATTTAATTATTATTTGTTAAAATTCGGGTGTTATATTCTCCCCTCCTTAAAGGATTTCGTCCCCGAAATCTCTAAGGCTAGAAGAATGATATATATATATATGTGTGTGTGTGTGTGTGTGTGTGTGTGTGTTATCTACCATTATCTACACCCATCTACTCAACCATCAACCACTGACATCCATTGTCCTTAGATTTTCTAATGCTTTTTATGAATGTATGCAGAGTGTGTAGTTTATATGTCCCTAATATAATGCAAAAAATCAGGCGGTCCACTGATTCAGTTGACCTCCTTAATGCAATTTCATTCATCCAATATGTATGTAAAGGAATTTTAATAATACATGTAATTTTATATGCGTGCAATAACCATTCACCAAAATGCAACATCCAAGCGATGATTCAACCATTTTTCATCCATATTTAAAGTAAATTTAAAATGCGCACACATCCATATGCAATCATATAAGTGTCCGAGTTTGCCTTTTTCTAACTAGTGCCTAGTGCCTGTATATGCATCCACTAGCAAACACTTGCATCCACGTGAATCCGTTTAACCATAACATGTCATATTAACATGTTTTAAACTATTCTCTAACAATGATATGCTTATACCTGAGACTTATGATTCAAATGATAGGAAAAATATATTCAAATTCAAAGCTTAGGAAAGGATTCAGAGCGTACTATCAAAGAGAAATGGAAAAGAAATGTGATCC
This sequence comes from Allium sativum, assembly GCA_030737875.1. Taxonomy (NCBI): domain Eukaryota; kingdom Viridiplantae; phylum Streptophyta; class Magnoliopsida; order Asparagales; family Amaryllidaceae; genus Allium; species Allium sativum. Next base: position 541,247,930 of record CM060926.1, read on the forward strand.
TATCCTCTGGCTCCCAAGTCGCGTCATCGTTGTCCTTTCCCCACTGAATCTTAACAGCTTGATCTCTTTATTCTGTAACTTTTTCACCTTGGATCCTAGTATCAGTGTAAGAACTCTCCAGACTAATGCCTCCCTCTCTACCTCGATTCCTCTAGAGTACTCGGCTCTACTATTACTGTAGAATCATGTATGCATTTTCACAAGTCCGAAACATGCAATACATCATGAACATCAGCCAACCTCCCCAGTTGTCTAACCCTGCAGACCATCTGACCTGTCCTCTCCACTATAGAGAATGCCCCTATGAACCTTAGCGCCAACTTCCCCACTGAGCCGAACAACACACCTCCAAAGTGATACTATAATGAAAACCATGTCTCCTACCTCAAATTTTAGGTCTGTCCTCCACTGATCTACATACGACTTCTGCATGTCCTGAGCTGCCCTTATCCGCCTCCAAATCAAGTCTATCTTATTTGAGGTCTCCCTAACCATCTTAGGCCCAAGAAAAAGTCTGTTTGTGGACTCCCATCAAAAAGTAGGTGATTTGCAGGGTTGCCCATACAATTCCTCGAAGGGAACCATACCCGTATTCATCTGGTAGTTGTTATTATATGCGAACTCTGCCAACGGAAGATGCTCCTCCCAAATCCCTCCAAAATCTAGGATACGCAGCCGCTATAAATCCTCACGAACCCTATTAACCCTCTCCGTATGTCCATCTATCTGAGGATGGTAGGCGGTGCTAAGTCGTACCTGTGTCCCCAGTGCCTCCTGTAGGCTTCTTCAAAACTCGCTCATAAAGATGGGGTGTCTATCACTAACAATACTAGAGGGAACTCCATAATGTCGGACAATCTCTCTAAGATACACTGATGCCAACCAAACGGCCGTCCGCTTACTCTTAACTGGGATCTATGTTATGAAAAGCACGCTTAAGCAGCGCTAAAGTGATTTTGGCAAATACATCGCTTAATTTTCAAAAAGTGGAAGGCATTAAGAGACTACCGCTTAAGCACGCTTTTAGCGATTTAGCACGCTTTTTTCAACGCTTAGTAGTGCCTCGCCTAAAATTCAGCATTTATGTATAGTATTATGTGATGAATTACTTATATAATAATTAGGCATTGCTTAAGCACTTGTTAGTTGTTGCTTAAGTGCTAATTAGTCGCTATTTAAGAGCCAATAGGCATAGCTGAACTCCGAATGGATTTAGCGCTTAAGTAGTGCTTAAGTGTCACTTTAGCACCATTAAGCGAAGCGAGGCTTCCATCGCCCGCCTTACTTAGTGCTTAATATAAAATAAACCGGGATAAAGTGAGCGCTTTTAAACAAACTATCGACTATAACAAAAACACTGGTGTTGCCATTCCTCAACCTAGGCAACTCATCTAAGAAGTCTATCGAGACACTCTCCTACTTCCACTATGTCACATCCAGAGGCTGAAGTAATCCACCAGGCTTCCTCTGCTCAGCCTTTTTTCTATGACAAGCCATACATCTAACCACATACTCTGCCACGTCCTTCTTCATCCCAGTCGAATGAAAAACCCTCCTCATGTCTCTATACATCTTATTACCACCCGGATGGATGGTCATCCGAGAATGATTGGACTCCTCTAAGACCGATCTCAACTAGTCATCAACTCGAGGAACACATAATCTTCCACTACGATGTAGCCACCCACTCTCATCCACAGAATACCCAACAAGGTGACTAGAGGTCTCTCCTTTATTGAGTCAATCCATGATATCCACTAATTGTTGATCCTTCCGCTGACTGGATCCAATGTGCTCTAAGAGAGTAGGTCGCACTTCCAGAGATGTCAATAATCCTTATGTATAATTCGTAGAAATGCTAAAATCGAACAATGAGATAAAATTTAAACTCTGCCACTCTATGAACAATGGACTCAAATTCATCCTTCGCATACTGAGTGCATTTGCCACTACATTCCCCTTCTCCAGGGTATATGCTATCTCAAAGTCATAAGATGCAAGAAACTCCATCCAGTGTTGCTGTCGCAAATTAAGATCCTTTTGCGAAAACAAGTATTTAAGAGACTTATGGTCTGTGTCAAACCTCTTACCTAATAAATAACGTCTCAAATACTTAAGCGCAAACACTATCGTCGCTAGCTCCAAATCATGAGTGAGGTAATTGTTCTCATGTACCCTCAACTGCCTACTCTCATAGTAGACAACCCTACTATTGATGCTAAAAGTTGGTCTAGTGACAGTCAACCCCCAAAAGTGTGTTGTACACGCATGATTATAATCACAGAGTGTAAGAAAAAAGAAATTGACACAGGAGACACGATATTTTTATAGTGGTTCGGCTTCAACCAAGCCTGCGTCCACTTTATAATCTCTGATTGTACTGTCGATTATAGGATATAATTGTTTTGATTGAAAGAAGCGGTTTATACACAAAATCCTTTTATTAAAGAGTTGAAGAATTAAAGTGTATAGTATGCTATCTTTGGAGTGCCAACCATGAACTTTTCAGTAGAGGATTATTTTCATCCTTTCTATTTCTGGTATGGATGTATTTATAGACGAGAAGGTGCACCGAATTAAATGTAACGTGACACACATCTTTTTTGGAGTCACCCACGTGTAGCTCGATCCCATAAAATAGTTGTAGGCGGAGGGACCTGGTCTCCTACTGATGAATAATTCTCCTCGAGATGTGTGGCATACATGGAGCTCAACATTTGATGTATGAAAAGCAGTGCAGGTCAAAGCTGCCCGGTTATGTAGTTTTGGGAGTAATACTTCATCTTGTAGCGATAATTTGGACTGATATTTCTGATCCGACATTCCAGGCTAGACCAGATCTTTCATGGATGACTCAATCGATCGGCTGGTTTTGACTTTGGAAGTGAAGACCAATTTTGGAGGAGGATACCTTGGTCTACTCAAAGATCAATTCGGGTCGAACCATTAGTTGATTGATCTATAATGAAGGTCGGTATCTGAGAATGAGTTCCAATCTTTAGTTGTGATGGCTTTTAATAAAAAGCTGGTCAACACTTTCCCCTCAGAACATGTCTTTTTTGGAAAAAGAAGATGTGTTCTGGATCTTCCAGAGAATGTCGAATAGTAACCCAGTAGAAATCCAGAAAGCCATGGCTACACCGAACCATATTATATGACGGCCAAAAAACCAACGACGAATGATGAATGTATTAAGGCCAGAAAACCGACGACCGCTGAGGATCGTATTAAGGCCAGAAAACTAACATTCACTCGAGGATCGTATTAAGGCCGAAAAACCGACAATCACTCGAGGATCGTATTTAGGCCGGGAGTTCAAGAGTGTAAAAGAACCAACGATCATGCCGAATCGATCTTGGAGAATAGCAAAAGGACCGGGACCTTACCGAGTCAAACAATGTCTATAAAGGGCTTAAAATGGACATGCCAAACCCCGATAATGTTTTTCGATATTTTTAAGCATAAGCCACGTTTGGGTGTATACTGGGAGTGTAAACCTTACCCAGCTTATAATTGAGAGGGGCATAAACCATACCATGGTACTTGAGCATAAACCATACTCCGATTTTAAAGTGGTGGTATAAACCATACCCAAAGTTCAAGGAGGATGAGCATAAACCATACTTGATTTTTGTGGAAACAAACCATACCTGAGAATTTATAATCGAGCATCAACCATGCTCAAGATGCAATTGGGTCAACTTGTCATGTCTTGGCAGAATAATTAGTCCTTTCAGCCATAAGTCCTACCTGAGAAGTTAGGGTTGGGCATCATCCATGCCCGGGATATGGTCTTTCCAACGAGGTCAAGTAAAAACCATAATCATGATTTAGTACTTGACAAGTCCTGATAAGGATTGGTTTGAGTGTTATCCATACCCATATTGTAAGAAAGTTAAGCTTGTCATATCCCGACAAGTAGGATTTCAGAATTGGCATCAACCATACCTTGAAGACGAGCATAAACCATGCTCGTTTTGAAAGAAAGTTAGGTTCGTCAAATCCTGAAGAGTGAATTGTATGTCCAGATATCAACCATACCTTAGGGATGAGCATAAACAATGCTCGGTTATGGATCAAGGACTTTTCCACATCCTAGCAAAACATTTATCAAACATAATCCATGTTTGAGAAAGAAAGTTTATTACTGTGAAAGAGTATTACAAAAACCAAAACAAATCCTAATGTGTTTATAGTTGAATCCAGAGCACGTCTTGGGATTAAATCCTAACCACGTACGTGTATACTTCAGCATAAACATATTACTGAAAAAATAATATCAATACATTTCTTATATCCTAAGAAATGGGGAAGTTTCCACAATGATCTAAACCAGATCAATTGATGATGATGTCGTGATTGCTAGGCTCGGGGTCCTTCCCATTTCGAGGAGTTCGGGGACCGTTCTAAGGTGCTTAGGAAGGTAGCTATGGCAGTATGGTTGGTCCAGATTTTTAACATACTTAGGTAGCACTCCACGTCTAACCTGTTCCTTGATAAGATCATGCAAGTACCAGAATTCATTAGTGCCATGACTTGCCATATCATGATACATGCAGTGCTTTCCTAACTCACATTCTCTTTGGATCGGCTCTCTCCTAGGAGGCTTTGGAAAAGGTAGAGATCCGCGTACATCGAGGTATATATCCAGTAAGGAGGAGTTGAGCTCGGTGTGTTGATCGTATTTGGGTTCTCTTCGGAACTGCACATTCCTATCATTCTTTTCCGAGGCTTTCCCTTTACCCTTTGTTTTGGACAATGGTGATTGGTCCTCCATCCGTTGTAGAAAGTACTTCAATATTTTCCATCTCGATGTTAGCATCTTCTTGTCAGAGGAATCTATCGGCTTTGAAGTAGAAGTCTTCAATGTCTCTAGGAGGATCCCTCTTGAGGGAGATCTAGAAATCAGTTCGGTCCATGACACCGGCTATGGCGGCCATAAGCACCATCGATGGCTCGGGTCGATCGACCAATGCTACAGCCGCGTTGAACCTTTCTAAGAAGGAGTGTACGATCTCCCTGGACCGCTTATTGATGGATGTAAGGAACATGAAGCACTTTTGTTGAGAGATATGAACTCTGAACTATTCGATGAAGACAGCGACCAACATATTCCCGTTGTCGATCGGTTTAGTTGTTAACTGCCGAAACCACAGGCCAACAATATCGGTGAGGAAGAGAGGGAAGCACTTGGCCATAACATTGACTGATGCTGATAGTACTTTCATATGGAGAATGTATCGCATGAGATGTATGGTCGGGTCGGTCCTTCCATTATAGGGTTCCAGGACTGGAAGCTTGAAGTCAGGTGGATTTTGGAAATTCCCGATTTCCCATGTGAATAGACTATGATGGGCGTTATCCATGTCCTGTTGAGAAGAGGCGTCTCTGATAAAGTGATTAATGATGCTTGAAATCTGATTTTTGTCCCCAAGAAGCTACTGCCATGAATCAAATTCTACACCATGGACATTGGTGAGAATCCCAGTACGGGGTGGAAGTATTCCGTGAGTTCTTGGGGTTAGTTCGGTACGGCCCACGAGTGATGGGTGGAGGTGGTCCTCAGCCTCAGTTGTATGTTCTAGATTGTCTAGGGCTTCTGAGTTAGCATGTGTGTTAGTCAGAACAATACCCATGCTTGTATGATTGGACCGGTTTGCATAAGCGTTATCAGCTTGGGGCTCAGTACTGCCCCCCTTTAGGGCGATGTCATGGTGATTTTTAGTAGTGTCTCCCTCCGTCCTACCAGGAACTGGTTTGGTAGAGTGGTCTTGTTGGGACAGAGGGTTACTGGCCCTAGCTAGGCTTGGATCGCCACGTTGGGAAAGTCGAGTAGGAGGTGGCATACAACGAGCTTGTGGTAAGATACTGGGTCGGACCGGAGGTTGCATTGATCCATGTTCTGGTCGGCCTAAGAGTTGCACTAATTCAAGAGCTGCTTGTCCAGGGAGTTGGGTCAAACCTTGGACTGGAGGAAAAATGGTCGATCTAAGGCTCTGTTGTCACTCCAGCTTTGTTGGTTGTAGGAAGTGATGGCCTAAGACTTGGCCGATCGGGAAGTGAAGATGAACCGGGTGGAAGCAGAGTTGTAGACCTATCCGAGGCACAGATTTCATTAGATTCAAGATTAGTTGTTGCCCCCAGCTTCGCCTCGTGCATGAAGTGATGCTTGGTTGCCCGTTCCCCCTTCCATCCGAGTGAGGAAATCATTCATCATTTCCTGCTGCTTTGCGAGGAGTTCATCTTGATGTGCAATCTGAGCTTTGAGTTCGGCGAGAAATCCATCCATCTTGTCCCAAGTTAAGTATTGTGACAAGTCTTCATGGGGGGTAGCCCCTTGGCTTACCTCCGTTGTTGTTGCGTCTGCTTCACCAACAGGTTGAGATTGAGCGTAAGAAGGTGTTACATCCTTCTTTCGTTTTGCCATTTCTTCTTTAAGAGTTGCCGAAGGTCGTAGGATCGAACCCCCTACCTGGCGTGCTAAAGCATTGACGTTAAAAGTTGGTCTAGTGATAGTTAACCCCCAACATGTGTTGTACACACACGATTATAATCATAGAGTGTGAGAGAAAGAAAATAAACACAGGAGACATGATATTTTTGTAGCGGTTTGGCTTCATCCAAGCCTACATCCACTTTATAATCTCTGTTTATACTGTCGAATACAGGTTAGAGTTGTTTTGGTTGAAAGAAAGTAGAGAAAGAATCAGTTTATACACAATATCCTTGTGTTAAAGATTTGAAGTGTACGGTAGGCTATTTTTGAAATGCCAACCATGAACTTTTCAATGGAGAATTTTTCCATCCTTTCTATTTATGGTAAGGATGTATTTATAGGTGAGAAGGTGGGCCGAGTTGAATGTAACGTGACATGCATCTTTTCGGAGTCGGCCACGTGTAACTCGATGCTATAAAGTAGTTATAGGCGGACAAACCCGATATCCTGCGGATGAATAATTCTCCTCAAGATGTATGGCACATGTGGAGCTCAAAATCTGGTGTATGAAAAGTAGTGTAGGTCAAAGCTGACTGGTTTTGTAGCTTTGGGAGTAGAACTCCGTCTTGTATCTCATAATTTGGCCTGATATTTCCGATTCGATATTCCAGGCTTGACCTGATCTTTCAGGGATGACTCGATCAATCGGTTGGTTTTGACTTTGGAAGTGAATGCCAATTCTGAAGGAGGATATATTGGTCTCCTAAGAGATCAATTCAGGGCGAACCATTAGTTGATCGATCTTCAGTAAAGGTCGGTATCCGAGAATGAGTTCCGATTTTGAGTTGTGATGGCTTTTGCCAAAAAGCTGGTCAACACCTACCCTCCTGCATAAGCATCACACCTAAACCCGTGCCGCAAGCATCCATATATACGATGAACATATTTATACCATCAGGAAGAGTAAATACTGGAGATGATATGAGAGCCTTCTTTAATCTCAAAATTGCATCCTCGCAATCCACATCCCAAGAAAATGTTAGGTTTTTCCTCATAAGGCGGGTAAGCAGAGCAATGATCCACGCAATATCCTTAATAAACTTCCAATAGTAACCTGCCAAACCTAGAAATCTCTTCACCTTCATCGTATTTTTGGGTGATTTCCAATCCCGAACTGCGACAACCTTAGCGGGATCCACCACTATACCATCACTGAAGACAATATGCCCCCAAGAACCTCACCTCCTTCCACCAAAAGTAGCACTTAGAAAACTTCGCCTTCAGCTGATGTGCATGGAGAGCACGGAAGGACCTCTCCCAAGTGCAAGGTGTGCTCCTCTTTGCTCCTCAAAAACACCAAGATATCATCAACAAACACCACTCTGAACTTATTTAGGAACTCCCTTAATAACCGGCTTATTAAATCCATAAAATACGCCAGTACATTGGTTATCCCAAAAGGCATAACCAGCCACTTAAAGAATCCATCTAGAGTCCTAAAAGAATCTTATCTATGCTATCATTCACCATCCTAAGCTGATGAAAACCTGTAGCTAAATCCAACTACGAGAAAATTGAAGTTCCGACAAACTGATCAAACAAGTCATATATCCATAGGAGTGGGTGTTATTCTTCTTCATGAGCTTGTTCAATTCTTTGTAATCCACACATAGACAGAGAGAGCCGTCCACTATAGTTGCGAAGACGACTGGTGCTCCCTATTTAGGAAAAATTCGTCTGATAAAACCTTTCACGAACAACTCACCCACTTGCTTACTAAGCTCCTTCCTCTCCCTTGGAGCCATGTGGCGCACTGGAAATGCGACAGGGTTAGCATTCTCTACCAAGTATATCTGGAAATAAATCTCATGCCTCAGAGGCAGCCCTCTCACCTCCTCAAACACGTACGGAAAATCTCTAACTACGGGGACAAAACTGAGATCGTCCACAGAAGCATCTAGGGAATCCAAGAAACTGAGCATGACTGACCCTCGCGGGTTGTAAATAATCTCGAGAGTCCTACCATGGCACGTCAGAAGTCTCGCTACTCTCCTATCACGGTCATGGATGACACCATACATGACCATCCAATACATCCCTAAAATAAGCTTGTATCCCATTAAACCCAGTACATACGCATCAGACTCAAACTCAACGCCAGGAATAGAATCCTCGAACCCTTACACATCATAGATATATGAGCCACACCTCTTATGGGGTTTGAAACAACTAATGGATCAGAAATTATAGAAGTATCTAGGTGCAGACTATCAACAACAGAATTGGATATGAAAGAATGAGAAGCACCGAAATCGAACAAGGTCCTAATGGGAAACTCAAAAAGAGAAATAAAACCTTCTACAATGACCTTCCTACCTCTGTCCTGACCGCAACCACTGGTCTGAGTCGCCTCAAGCGCATTAACTTGTACTTCAGATGAACCTGCTCCCTGTCCCTGCTTCTAAGAACACTGTCTGTTATAATGTCCCATCTATCCGCACTAAAAGCAAGAAACCTTCTTATCTGTCTTCTTGCTATCTCTGATGAAGTGCCATATTATACCACATCCATGACACTTCACGTCCTTCTTAATCTGTGCTTTATCCTGTTTCTCTTCCTTTTTCTTACCACCTTTCTTGGGCTACCATTTTTTCTTCTCAAAACTTGTCTCGGCCACCTCAGTCTTAGCCTCTTGAGTACTCTCATTTCCATTACCATGCATAAGAGCCATCTCCACTAAAGCGTCAAAAGTCGCACCCATCGGAATGTGTGTTAATGCTAGCCCTTGGAGGGATTGGGTCAGCCTCCTCACAAATCTCAATGCCTTCTTCTAATAACACGAATTCCAACAAATCGATTTTTTTCAAAATTCCAATCTATCGAAACTCGGATTGGTTTGCTCTGGTATCCTGCAGAAAAGACAGAGACATAAAACATGCCAGAGCTCAGAAAATATCTCACAGCGGAATGTATAAAATGTAATATAGTCAAAATATAGCTTATCGTATTAATAATACTACCTAACCAGTATCCAAGGCTATCATATCTCTATCACAAATCTAACTTGCGAGTATGTTATGAGGAGGGGGCTAGAACACAAGTTCTGGTGACTAGATTTAAATTGTACACTTTGGATAACACTACATATACTGTTCAATCATATTTTCTTATTTATTAGATTACTTGGGTTAACAGCACTCAAGGCTTACACACATGTCGTACCTATTTACTTCCCATTAGATTAACCTAATACAGTATATATGTAGCTACCCCCAATATTAAGGTACACCCCATCGTACCACACGCACGGTCTCCACCGTAACACCATCGGAATATATGCAGTCCCTCATCCCATGCTGTAGTGACGTATGGATAACAATATTCCATTCCGCATATATCTGTCATTACTATGCTACGCAACGTACAGACTGCCACCTTTGTTCGAAATAGAACTCATACCGGAGTAATGCCTTCAAGTCTACGATACACCACCCAACTCCGACATGCATGTATCTAGACTGTCCACCATCCATATCTTCAATTATAGCTCGATGCCTCAATCGCATGTCCTTTAATGTGCATCAAGTTCCACGGCAGGGCGACGCAAGAAACACAGAACTCGGTCGGGAGCTTTTCCATATCCGTACAGGCCCGTCTTTAAGAGCCTCTATATACAGATATACCTACGGTCTATTTTCACAGTGGCTATGGCCCCACCTCAGCCCCTCCCTTAACTAGTAAAGACTACAAGAGCTAAACGTCTGCCCCTAAAAAACAATCTAAATATCCATTTGGCGTCTTCCCTCAACCACCATACCCCGATAGTGAAAGGTGAATGGTCTATTGGTTTTAGCTCTAGTCTTTTCGTATCCCACTGGCTGCAGATGACGGGTATCCGACGATCTACTATTCTTGTTGGTCGTGACCCTTCACCACTCCGTGGAGGCAACCACAGAATCACCCTAGTGTCACCGCGTCACAACATTCTAACTGCATAGCAACATAGTCAAGGCCCACCCACCTTGTAGTTACACATAGACCCAATCTCTGCGAGCACAGCCTAAACATCTACCACCGCACAGAGGACTACTAGGAGCACTAAACGTATCTCAGGAAGCCGCGTGCTTCCCCTTCCAGTCCTTCGGAGCCGATAGAATAATCAAATGAATATGCGCTCCCCTCGTGCCTTATAACACCACGATGATCTACCCTGTTGGGTTATTCACCCTCAAACGTACGAACTGGTCCAAGCGCCTGACTTTAATATGTTGTTAGACCCTATGTCTAAACATTCTTTTACGCGGTTGCCTTACCTTACCAGGTTTCCATTTAACTTGGTTATTCCCATTCATATTGAATTCTTAATCAAGTTACCAAGTTTGTCTTGCTTATTAATTTTGGTTATATAACTTAACCCATTTAAGTTTGTTAATAAGCCCACAACATGTTATTCTCTAGATTGTGGCCCAAGGTCTATAATCCACAATCGCTTTTATATTCTTGTTTGATTTCATCTTCACAATAACATGTTTTACTTAATATGTAATTAAGTATATCTCAATTCACATGTTTAACATGTCAGTCACTATTTATGATTAAATATAACTTATTTCATAAGTTTTGCTCATTCTTCCTCACTTAATCATAATCCCATTTTACACCATTACTACAACTTATCGTTGTTTACTTATTAACATAGTTCTATTAACTAAGGGTCATTAATAAGTTTCTCTACCCATTTATTATAACCTATGTTATAATTTCCCCTTGTCCCTAGGACAAGTCTAAACATGTTATTCTTATCAGCGGGTTTCAGACTTTCAAGTATACAGACTACTTAATTTATAATTAAGTACAACTTATTATATTTCATATATTTTCCCCCTTTTCTCAACTGGTTTCAAGTTTTTCCCCATTTAATGATCACTTAATTTAAAATTAAGTGTCCCTTATCTCATTTCACCAGTTATCCCCTTTTCCTTAATAGTATATTATAACCTAAGTTATAATCTTCACTTGTCCAAAGGACAAGTCTACCTATTATACAACATTTTTGCATCAATGTTATTTATTTATAATAGCTGATTATCATTCCCTTTTTAAACCATTTTCTTTTACTGTCGTATTCCAGTATTCTTCATTCACTGTAATATATATTCCTTATTTTAATCAAGGAAAACACTTCATGCACTTTATCAGTTTGATATAAGAAATTAATGATTTATTTTCATAACGTATTCCCATTTAAATCTGTGGTAGCAAGTAATTTCTTTATTTTCTTACTTTATTTACCGTGGTTTACTTGCAACCACGTTCTCAAAAATAGGTCACTTAGGGAAATACATCACGTTTCCTTCGCATCACACTAACTCAGTTTATTACATCCCTTCATTTCTTATTTTCCGAGTTAGACATTTAATTACCATCATTGCCATTTATTCATATCTTGTTATATACAAATCTTGTTATATATATATATATATATATATATATATATATATGCACTAGACCTCTCGCATTAAGCCTACACTTGTGGACGCTGGATTTGTCGGTAGGTCCGGGCAGAATTCTACCACAAGTTGACTTAACCTCGTGTCTTAGCACCATTACATTTTTTAATTTTTGCACTTAGACCCCTCACATTAGATTTACCACTTGTGAATGATGGATATGTCAGGCGGTTCCGGGCAGACTTCTTTCACAAGTGCAATCTAACCTCATGTCTAAGAGCGTTACAGTGTCAAATTACTGTGGATCTTGGCATGTTCGTCCTTTAACAATTATTACCATTTCAATAAAATTTTAGGCATATTATCCTTTTTACTGTAATCTAGTTCACAGTAATCTAATTTACATGTCGTCCAATTTTGCCTATATTTTGTCGCATGTCCTTTTCAACATATGTTTAATTCTATTTTGACATGTAAACATTCAATTGGGTAATTATTTAAACCCAACAAGTTAAACATGTCGTTTACTCAATAATATGCCCCAAGTGAATCATATAATTATAACAATAGTAATCATTGCCCATATTCTGACAAGTTTACTCAACATGTAATCATTCCAATACTTTAACTGATTCAACGTATAAATTATTCATTTTAACATCTCAACTTGTTATAACAACAATTTATAATTAATCTGGCAATTTCACAATTTATAAAAAGGGGAATGCTAAACGGTAGTCATATTATTATCTAAAGGCTATAGCTTAAACCCACTCGCCTTTTATGCTTTCCCCAATTCTAGATCTAATCCAGTTTTAGCATCCATGGTTTTTTCCCTTTAATTTGATTTGAAACCTAATAATCGTGGATTGATTGTTTTCATTAAAAGAGAAGGGAAAGAAAGAGTAAGAATTTGAATGGACTAGATCTAGAATTTTACCTCGCTTTTCATGTTTCTGAACAATCTTTTTATTACTGTCGATTCTCTCTTCCAGATCTTGAATTTTAAAATCTTCTTATTAATAATCTAAATTTTTGAATATATTTGAGAAGAGAGAGAGAGTAATGGCAGAGTTTCAACGTAGCTTCCGAATTGTGAGGTTTAGGGTTAGGTCTAAGGTCTTATTTATAGGTGTACTGGAGCAACCAAATTCCTCAGATTTGACCAAAAACCATCAGAATCAACAAAAACTCAAAAAACCATAATCTGTCAAAATCTGCCGCATGGGGGTCGACTCCCCTTGAAGGGGTCGATCCCGGGGTCAACCCCCTTTATGTGGGTCGATGCCCCCTTTAGGGGGTCGACCCCCCTTGAAGGGGTCGACACCCGAGCGCGGGAAATCTGCCGTCTTTTGAAAATTTGAATTTTGAACCGATTTTCGAATTTTTGGACCCATTTTTGAATTTCTGAACCTAATATATATGTATATATGTATATATATTCTTCCTACGTGTATACAAACTTGAAATCTTAATAACTTCTTCATACGGTGTCCGATTTACGCAAACCAGGTATCTATTTTGACCAGAACTTCGAGACGGACGCAATGGAGCAGTCCATTTTACTTAATTCTGAATATTTAATTTAGTTATTCTTATTTTATAATCTTAGGTTAAAAATGCGGGGTGTTACACTTCTTATGCACAGTATTAACTAGATCCAAGCCTAATCTCGCTAACTCATTGAAGTTATTCACATTACTCCTTAACTGACATATCACCCTGTCTCAGACTCAACAATCTCTCCAACCGCATCCTTTCTTCAGCTTGCGATAAGAATTTTTTATTAAATTTAACCTTGGACTCATCCCATGTCCTCACGACTTGTTCTGCTTTGGCCACTTCCCACAAATACGAAACCTCTCCTTTCAGTTGCCAAGCGGCCAGCTGGATCCTCCTCTAGTCGTCAAGCTCTAATAACCCAAATACACGATTAGTCTCTCTAAGCCAATTACGACCATCAACAAAACTCTCCGACCCAAGAAATGACTTGCTACTCGTAGCATAAAAATCCTTACAGAGCTTAGAGAAGTTAGTCGCTGAATATGGTGGAACTATCGTGGCTACAACTGGAGGTAGGGCATTTCCTTACCTTTTGGCAAGCGTCGTAGCTTCAACATATGTACGGAACCATGTTGGAATGGGAACACTCTCAGGAAAGTTGGGAGTCCCAGACATGTTGAAAAGAAAAGAAACTGACTAAAGAAAATATTTTACAAAATAAGTTTTACTTGAAAATACTTTATTTTTGAAGTAAAACAATGATATATTAAAATTGTTTTTGAAAAGACATAGTATAGGCGTAGGAAAGGTGTAGGTAAACCGAAATTTAATTAGTAAAAAGTCGTGTGGATGGCGTTGGAAAAAACGTAAAAAAACACAGATGTGGGTAAATCATAAGTAAATATGGCATAGGTAAGGCATAAGAAACAACCTCACGGATGGCGTAGGTAAGGCTTGAGTATTTTATATGCAGTTATTGACAAAAGTTGCATACATGTATGCAACATTTTTCTTTTAATTTCTGTGGACTTCCCAGAATATTTCCAGAATTTAGATTATTATTTTTATCTGACAGCGCTTGTTTTTTGGGCAGAAAAACGAAAAACACGGAACTTTCAAATACAGGGGATGGGTTTGCATTGAAAACTTGGGAGGGATGTGAGCCTAATTAAGTTTGGTTTTAGGGATGTATGCCTAATTTTCACTAATTTATAACCTACACATGTTTTACCTACGCCAATTTTGGCGTAAACGTTACATAGCTACGACATCTACCTACGTCATATTCACGTAAGTAAAATCATAGTGTTCTTGGAGTGAAAATAATTTTAGTGGTGTAATTTTAAGCATATTTTAAAACATAAGATTGGGGAATCCAAAATTCACTTTGTGTTGTTTCTACCAAGTTTTTTTCATTTCGCCTTGTTCTTTCTTCTGTGCCAAACGATTAAATTGATATGCGAAACAGTTCGTACAATAGTTCACAATACATGATTTCAGTTTTCTTACTCTCAAAATTTTGAAGCATATTATGGTTTCAGTATCGTGGGAATTAATCATCGACTATAAAGTAAATTTGAACGTAGATACCATTATGGCATAGTAAACCGAAATCCCTGAGTGTGACTTGTATCAAATAAAAAAAAACAAAAAAACCGGGTCTGCTTGGCTTGAAAACTAAGATAATATTTGGTTTAACATTTTTTATTTTTAGTTTTCGCTTATATGAAAATACGAACAACATATACATGCTATGAAAAACGATCGCTTAAGAAAACAAAGTTAACACACAAAATAAAAAATAACTTTATTTAATTTTCTTGTTTTGGGGAGTAGTGGACTAACGAAAGAAAACTCATTTGTTCGTCGTTCCTTCATCCTACCCATCGTTCCCTCTGCAATTCTTTCATTTCCTCTATCATCAATCAACTCTTCTTATTTTTTGAAGTTAATTTTAAAAACTCAAAATGCAAAACACAATGTAAACCAAACACCATCTAAATTTTAAGTTTTGAGTTTCCTACGTGTATTCACAAAACAAAGGTATAGAATAGGTAGAGGACATGAAAAGTGGTGGAAAGGATATTGGAGGACGTAGACGACACTGGGAGATGAGAAGGAATAGAAAGGCAAAATGCGAAGAGTCAGTGGCGGAGCCAGCACATCAGTCAAGGTGGGGCATGTTTAGTCATCATTAGTTCTATCATGGTAAATTTATCTCGAACAAGCAATAATAGCCTATTCATAACAGGCACATAGAGCATAATTCATTCTTTTAGGTAGGACCAAAACTTAGTTTAGTCATTTTGTAAAATAAATTTAATTTTTGAGGTGGGGCCTTCGCCCTATGTGAAGTGTATGTAAATCCGCCCCTGCGAAGAGTAAGGAAGAATCATTTTTATTTAACGTTAAAATCATTTTTCGTTTTAAAAAATGCAATATCATTTACTATGCAAAAGTCCAAAATTGAAAATTATTAGACAAAACAGACCTTAAAACGCAGACTAGAATTTCACAAACTGTTGTAGGCCCAAACTTTAACACGTTGAAATTGCAAAGATGACAGCTTAATTAAGCTGAATAAATATCATCAGATGAATTATACAACAAACAGCAAGTAACATCAATAAATCAAATAGCCCAATCCAAGTATCGTAATATCTAATTTGATACGGTAATAGAAACCATTATGCTCCCAACAACCATCGCCACAGCGGATATCACGTCAAAGCCCACACCATTGGCCGCCGACTCTGCAAAGGTGATACATATAAACAAGATTTTATTGTCATTTCATACATGCTAGATTGTAAATATTTTAAAAATTATTAGTCCATTGAAAATTACTAAATAATGTTAAATTCTGATATTACTTGTTCTGGCCAATGATTTGAAATATATATATATATATTGTTTTCAGTGGACAAAAAGTTAGACATAACTGTCCTCAAATCCCATTGATATTGTTATCTACCTCCAGTAATAACAATAGGTCTGTCACCTACCTATAATACTTGACAACCTAACAGACTCCAACTACAGGTTTAAATTTAAATAATTTAAATAGAAATGGTTATTTAAATTGAAACACATGGCAAAAACGAGATGTATAGCCCATCTTTGTTCTAAAAGATTGACCGAATGGAAGAGGATATACAACGAACGGGATGTAGATCACTCCTCTAATTTATATATGTGTGTGTTTGAGACATGTGTGACAAATATATATCAGGTAAAGTGGACAGCTTACTTGTAGGAGAAGATGTATCGGAAGGTGTATCAGAGTCAGCAGGTGTCGGTGGAGTTGCAGGCGCTGTTGTTGGTGTCTCTGGAAGAGTAGCTGGTGGTGCTGCCGGCGTTGCCGGAGTTGGAGTTGCAGGTGATGTTCTTGGTGTTTCTGGAAGAGTAGCTGGTGGTGCTGCCGGCGTTTTCGGAGTTGGAGTTACAGGTGCCGGAGCCGGTGGTGTTCGTGTATCTGAAAATGTATAATGAAGCTCACAAGTTAGAGGAACAAAGAATAGTCATATATTTCATCATGAATAAATGCCCATAGTGAGAAGGAACAAGAAGAAGAAGAATCAGATGAATGTACCATTAGCACCGGAGGCAGCATTGCACTTGGTGAGATCGGCCTTAATCCCGCATTTTGTAGGCAATTTGAGAGCATCTTCTGGGGAGACATTGAAGTTCTTCAACATCTCCTCGTCGTTGAAAAGGTTACATAAACAATCTGCATCATTTGTAATGGCGCTCTTCAATGGCACACAGCAAGCCGGTGGAGGCGTGTTTGGCGACATCAGGAAGGAAGCGCATGGCAGCAGCGTCTGAAGGCATGGGTATTTATCTGGTTGCGCGCAGGCATTGTACGTGAATGAAGAGATGACGATGATCAGAGCTATGAAATGTTGTCCACCTGCCATTTGTTGCCCTATTTTTTTTTTCACACAGATGATTGTTGCTATTGTTGATTTTATGGGGAGGGGATATATATATTAAAAGAAATTCATGGTTGAGTCAGTTTGTAGTTTGTTATATTTGTGCCTGTTTCAGTTTTTATGTGCGAATTACCAACTTTTCAGGGAGGTTTCATTTCATGTCTTCCTGTGCTTTCTGTTTTGCCCCAAATTAACTTGGCTGTCCGTTTTCCATTGAGCTGGCAAGTTTATTTTTAGGACTTGTTTGTAACGAGGAATCTAGCTAACAGTTTATGAGAAGTTTAAAATTCCGTACTGGAAACATTAAGATGTTGCAGGATTTGATCAATAAATAGGTATTTATTTATTTTCAGTGCGCTTTTTTTGCCCTCACCGGTTGAAGTAACCAGAGTTACTAAAATTAATTTGAATGTTTTATTCTTTTATAAGACCATTATCATCTATCAAGTGCTAATTCTCTTACGAGCTGCACTGGCTAATTATGAAACGCTATATCTAAATATGTGATTCATATCGGTTTAATTGAGAAAAACCAGGAAATTTAAATGAATTAGTGGAACTCATACCTAAATCGATAATTGTTAATGGAAAGAATGGAAGAATTGATTTGATCTTTTAAATTAATCAAACATACCGTTAGGGAGGTTTGCTTACTGTGAGGGCCAAAACCAAATTCTGTGAAGTCAAAAAAACAGTGCCTCTTCTCCGTTGCTATTTTCCCCTTCAGCTCCGATGCCTCATGTTTCGCTAATGTTTGTCTTTCTGTATTTCGTTGATATTTCTTCTTCTCCGCTGACTATTTCTTCTCCGATTCTAGCTGATCATATTCTCCATCACTTTAAATTCCAAAAATCCCTAATTGACCACAATCTCGGAAATCACCTCTTCTCCGCCCGACTATTTCTTCATTTTTTGCAAATCAATAGCAGCAACATAGAGGGCCCGAAACAATTTGTGTAGAACCCTAAAAGATTTTGATATAAAAGGATAAAAGTGAAGAAAGAAAAAAGAATCACTTTTTTCTGCTATCGTTGAAGGTGAGATCCGAAACTCATTTCATATTCTACATTTTATATTGTTTATTTTTCTTTGACTGACCTTTAATGCTACTTAATTTGCTATTCTAATTGTGATATCAGCTATTTTCGAAGTTCTATTCTAATGTTTTGTTTGATTTGTTAAATGCACGGCTTTAGTTTCTCCCTTCTGGATAATGCTTCTCATTATCGTAATTGGAAACGATTTTGATCGGGCTTGTTTATGGTTTACAGTTTATTAGCACCCGTGTATTTTAAAATTTAATTTTGTATGGAAAAAAATTTATCTGTAAATTGTAAATTTTGTATAGAACAATGTTGTATGTAATTATCTCAATCAAGAGTTCTAATCATATGAAAGCTAAGATAATTTTGTAGCAGAGAAATGCATCTATATTTTATTATACTATAAATCCATGTCTGTAGATATTACAAATGCTATGCATACCTAGGACAAGAAAGTCATGAATCTCTACATAAACTCTGTCCTGCCATCATTACTCAAACTAAAGCACACTATTATATGTTCTAAACATTCTTTTTAATGTGCCAGACTTATACGCATATGATTCAAAACTCCTACCATAGATTATTTATAAAAACCTTTTAATAATTTCCACGTCTCTTTCACTTAACACCTTGCTTTTCTAGATGTCAAGGGCGATGCTAATTATCCTGACAGTCTAGCATCCTACAAAAGAAATGCAAAAATATTACTTGTAAATTATGCTTAACTAGTCTAGCATCCTATAAATCAGTAGTTTTATTAATTCGTTGCGTATTTATTTATGTAAAGTATGCTTAATTTTATAATTTATTGAATTATAAGATCTTTGATTTAACCAAGTGAAGTTTCAATTTTGAAGATGCTTCTAATACATGTTGTTTAGTTTGAAACCCTTTATGTTTTTCCATTTTATATGCCACCAACTGTATTTTGTCAATTACTATTTTTTTTGTTTCCTAATAAGTGTTACATTGCAGCTACATAAGACATGCTCAATGGAGATGGTATGCATTTTCATGTAGGACTCCTTTGAGCTTTGAATTCTGGGCTAGTTGTATTTTTAGTATCTTGCTAGTTATATCATCAAAACTTGAATTATTTACGTTAGTCAATTGAACTGTTTCTAAACCGTTTTCAAAAGCAGACTGGCTCCTCGATCACTTAATTTGTTCCCACAACTATAATTTTCATTTAAACTTCATGAATTAGATTTGTCATTGCTAGTCAGTAAAATTGGTTTTGGGAGCTAACATTGGGATTGCTAACAAGACTATTGGTATGCTAAACTGTAAGACATGTGAACTCCCGTTGAATCATCTTGGTTTCGATATGAGATTTGGTACGTTTATTGGATTTGTCATTGTTAGTCAGTAAAATTGATAACAAGTTTTCTAGATGGAAGGATGGTCTTTATCTAAATCCGATTGATTGATTTTGGCGGAGTCATCTCAGCTGTTTCTTTATATTGCTTTTCATTTTATAAGTGTCCTATTTTGATAATTCAAAATTTTGATGCTGGTAGAAATTTATTTCTGGATTTGGGTAAAGGAGACAAAAGTTTTGAGTTGTTGGTAGCCTGAGACCAATTGTGCAAGTCATGTAGTTAGTGTGGCTTGGGCATTATAATCTATAATGGATATGAATGTTTTATTGCTTTGTATGTGGTTGTGGGACATGTTATGCTCGAGTAACGTTTTGTGAAAAGAGTGGATATTAAAAATTCAGTCTGATGGAACTTTTTCTTAGCATGTAGATAGTAGAAAATGCTGTATGTTTTGGAATTGGTCTTGGTATTGTTATTGAAGTAAATAATGGTCTCCATACTTCATTTTGGTTGGATAGATGGTTAGTTATTATCCCCTTTGCTATTGGGTTCAGTCTTCTTTTTGAGTCAGCAAGGAATCAGACCATCTTAGTTGCACGTATGTATAATGAGCTGGTTGATGAGTTTATGTGGAAGCTTTCTTTTACTAGATTTATTGAAGGAAAAGCTCTAATTCAACTATTGAAGATTATTCATCTGTTAAAAGCTAGAAATTTGAATTAATAAAGGAATGCATTCCATTAGCCTTTCACTAGCAAGAAAGAGATGCAAAATTAGCAGCATGTATATTAAGGTAATATTCAGCTTAATGACAATATTTCATGCGTTTCTTTGTAACATGCATATATGGTATTTGTTTCTTGGTATTTGTTTCTACGGTCGGTATCCATTTGATAACATAAGGAGTGAATTTTTCATTAATTTCTTATGACTGCTTTGCTTAAATGAGCAGCTTTTCTACTAAAATAATATGGGGGACTTACAGAATGATTTGTTTATTGCAAACGCATTGATAAATATGTATTCACATTGCAAACTTGTAAGTTATGCAGAAACCGTCTTCGATAGAATCAGGAAGCGTGATTTGGTTTCTTGGAGTTCTGTGTTTTCTGGTTTTGTAGTAAATGGACGAAGTTGTCTGTCTTTTTTCAGACATAGCAATTAAAAGTATAGTGTTTGGTTGCCATTCTTTTTATTCAAATCTTTGTCTTATTTTACAATTCTTTTTATTTCATTCATGTGGAACAACTCCTAACTACCTCCATTGACTTTGTATTTGTTAGATTCAGTCAGATGCTTATGATGAGGTTGGAATCAGACTTGACACAAGTTCTACTAGCAGCACGTAAAGGACAATTAAACTGATTTAAACAGTCACTTAAATGGTCTTCAGGTACTGCAATGTTAGTAGTTATGGCTAGAAAGGTTATCCCAATGCATATGAAAAAGGAACTATAATAAGTAATATAGAAGAAGCTGAGCATGTAATCGCCTGCAATTAAAGCGTTCCATGTTGGAACATGATTGGATTCAAATGATAATTTTATACCGGAGGTCGAGTTCTTGGAATCATAACAAAAGTGAAAGACATAGAAGAAGAAAAAGTGAAAGAAATTATGACGTGAAGAAATTTATGGGGTAAATTTTACAAATATGAATTTGTATATCAAACTGTATATAATTACTGATCACATAATAGATGTGTTATCGGTGAGTTTGGTTCTTCACCATGATAGTGTATTCAGCAACAGTTTTGTTGGAATAAAGAACTTAATATTGTTAAATTATCTTTGTTTTTTTATTATTAACTCATATTTATTTTACTAGAAAGCGTTCAATGTGCATGGCCAGGCTATGCACAAGAAAGTGTGTGTACCTCACACTATGTAAGTTGCAGTCATTGTGTTGGTTGTGTTGATTTTGTAAATATTGCCAGGCCATGTAAGTTGTGACCGTTGTGCTGGTTTTGTAAATATATGATATGGTTATGCTTATGCAGACAATGAATTTCCACTGTAGTGTCTTTACTGTTATGCTCATTTGGTGCTTGTTTGTTTGGCAAATGATGCTAATGAAGTTGCATTACATGTCCTCCGTTTGTGATGCACTAAAAAACGATGTTTACGACTGATTTATATCAATACATCAGTACCATATTCTTAACCTTAAATTGGTTTACATGTATAATTCATACTACAATCGGATATACATTTTTCCAGTTACTTGCATTTTCTTTTAAAATACACTATATTTTTTCGTTAAAAGTTAAACTAAAATAAATTTTAATAAATAATTTTATATTAAACACGTTAACGGTCCGTTTTCCCACCGTTGTGCGGTTATACTAGTACAAAGTCTAAATCTAAATTATTTTCTTAGAAGAGATTAAACAAATAGCTGTAACCTTCTTATGAATGCATATGAGACCGAGCATCGCACTGGAACTGAAACCTGAAACATGTTTCGTCTTCCTGAAACTGAGGGACGCTCGGTTTTAGGAAACCGAAACCGAGCTATGAAAAAACGTATATAGCTACGGAAAAAATCCTTTTATCAAAGAAATCAGCCGCTAGTTTCGTGATAAAACATAGCACCAAAACTAGCTGAGAATTGCTTTCAATATGGCCGCCGTATATTGTAATATGTCTGCTACATGAGAATTGCTTTCGATATGAGCACCATATATTGTAATATGTCTGCTGCATGAGAATGGCTTTCAATATGACCACCATATATATAGCATTTTCCAATAAGCCAGTATAAGCAATGTTAGAAAACACTAGTAATCCGAAATGACCACACAAAAAATCCTAGAATCAAGACAGTGTTAAGTAAAACATTGATTGCATCAGAAGCAATTTTAGTTGATCAACAACTGAGAAAGCTAGCATATATCAGTGACATGCCTTTTAATTTACGAACAATCATGATTTTTTTTCCTTAACAATTTCACATATCCTGATATTAAAATTGCTATCAGCAAAGTTTGAGCATATGCAATTGTACAGTAGATGCCTATAAAAACAAACAAACATTAACAAATATTGACCTTACCAATTAATTCAATGTTTTTTCAAGCATTTTTGTAGTTCATTCACTATCATGTTCTAGCACAGTAGCTTTACACACCAAATATTGACCTTAACAATTAATGTTCTTAACTGATAATTTTTTTTTTAAAAAAAAATGGATTACTTACATATTTACCAGTAGCACATGGAAGTACATCCCCTGTTTTTTTGCTTGCATGTGCTATTTTCCAAGAAAGAGCCCGCATAGGCTTACTTTCCAGATTTTCCCTTTTCTAATAAAATATACAAATAAATACGCATAATATAATTTATCATAAGGCTTACTTATGAAATCTGAACTATATAACAATTCATCATATAGTCTACTGTACGATTTTCTGCTCAACTTATGATTTATAGTACTCTTTTTGTTTGTTTGCAGAATTCTTCTTGCATTGTTTCCTCTTCCTACACTACAACAAAAATACCATATTACAACTTTAATTTTACAACGGTGGTAAAACCACCGTTGTAATAAATGTTTATTTACAACTTTTTTCCAGAAAAGTTGTAATAAACTTATTTTTAACAACTGTGTTGTTTTGACAGTTGTAATAAAAGCCTATCACAACTTTTATTTTTTGACTGTTGTAATATATGACTACACTACAACAAAAATACCATATTAATAATTAATAAAAATTCGATAATTAATAAAAATATTAATACTCAATAACTATTGTTTAATAATAATAAATAGTTTATTTGAAAATATGTAATAACTAATATTAATAATTTCTTTTCGCCATATAATAATTAATAAATAATAATTATGTATTATTATTAGAAATTAAAAATAAATAAATAAAAATTAGTTTTTAGTAATGAATAATTAATTTTAGTAATCAATAAATAAGAAGTAAGAATCATTAATTAAGAAGTAATAATTAAATAATTACTTTTAAATATTTTAATAAAAATTTCAAACAACTTATATAATATTCTGTTACATTTTTCATAAAATAAAAAAAAGAAAAATCATAAGATTGAATAAACTCTGTAAATAGGTCATGCGCCTCTAGAAATAATTCCAGTCGTCGCCATTTAGCTGTTGGTGTTCTCGGACTAACCATCCAATCTTGACTATCATTGTTGGCCACTGCGTTGCGGCACGGGTTCGGGAGCATCGCCCCCGAATTTTTTTTATGCCTTTTTCTCTTGAAAATAAAAAATCATCATTAAATAATAATAACAACAACTAATAATTAATTAAAATAATAAATATTAATAATTAACTTAAAATATGAAATAATTCATCTTAATAATTAGTAATTAATGTTAATTAAAAATTAATAATCAGTTATTAAATTAATTCAAAGTCCCAAAATAAAAGTTGTAATAGAAGTTCTTTTACAAACTTTTATGTTTGCCGCTTGTAGCAGACGCTAATTTTTAACTTTTCTTGCCAGCTGTATTTCCTTTTCAATGTTTCACATGGCTCCAAACCAAATTTCGTTGGCTCCAAAAACCAAAATTTTGGCTTCAGATCTGCTATTCGCGTAAAATCACCGCTCTCCCCTCCAATCCCGTCTCATCTACACCAAACCCAAACCCGATAAGAACCATAACTTCGCACCAAGCTTAGAAATTACAGGATCCCTTCTAAGCGCCGCAACGAAAGATGGCTTCAGATCTGTAGCACACATCTTCCCTATGATCGGATTTTGGCAGAATATTCTCTTGCCCATCAAATCCAAAAGATAAGTCTTTTACTTTAATTACTCTTATAAATCTGCACTTTTATTTTACTTTTAGTGGTATCCGTTGTCATTGGGTTATAGGGTAGCAACCTTTGGACCTGGAACGCCAATTTATTTGCGTTGAATCCTTGTCTGCTCACGGAATCGAGATCTGATTGAAAGGTATGTTTTTAATTTCCCCTTTATATATTCATTTTTCTGAAGTTGAAATTTGCAGTGTCGTGAATAATATAAGCGTGGATTTTTTGGCCTGCTTTGAATTTTATGAGTAAGAAAAAATCCAAATATACTTGTACTGCAAAATTTCTACATCCAAATAGAACAGTTTCAATGGAACCTGAAAGGACACAGTGCATCTTAATACATATATGAGAACCACATTTCCGTTCTTTTCTGATCAAATTCAAGCGACATCAAAGAAAGTGAGACATGTATTTGACTATTTAAATCTAAATGGCATTGATGATAGTTTGAATAACTCAAGTACATGGAACATAAATCCCCATCTACCTATACGCTACCTTTATTTTGTGATTTTGCCAAAATATTGCAGGTGATAGTATCAGTCAACCTCTGTTGGCAAAGAGACAAGCAGAAGACAGTCCGATTGTTCATATAGGAAAATGATAGAATTCTCATGTTTCTGCACAATTTTGCAATGACCGTCCGTTGCTTATTTTTGTGTGCACAGGGGATATTTGTAGCAGCAACTCCTAAACGATTTGATCAATTAGCACTTTGAATTCATCAGCTTTGTAGCCGCTCCTAACTTGTTGATGCTGAAATAGTTTGAGTGGCAGTTGTTGAGAATTTGAAAGGTACTTCCTCAGTTCTTGCTTTGTAGCCGCTCCTAGCTCTTATAGCATGTTGAGCATTCTCTTGAGGCTCAGATGTTGGACAAGCACTTGTATCTAAGTGTTTTGGTCACAGTTTTAAAAAACTTTGGGAAAACAATCTAAAAAAACTATTGGAATTATAATGTAGCAATCCAATGAAGCATTTTCAGCGGCATCGAATGGGGAAACCTCAAATCCAATTTAAGTCATGGTACATTTTTAAACGAGTGATATGAAGTATGCATTGAAACTACACCGAATAAAAAATAGTAGATATTGGGATCTGCTTCTATTAGAAAAGAATGAGGTTAGGGGGATCAGCCAAATGTAAATGTAGTACTGAACGGTAATATAAGCTTAAAACTAACGCTTGGCTCATGAATGAGCATATAGGACACAAGTTGTAGGAATAAACCAGTAAAAGTTTAGCCCCTTGATTGGCAAATAGGCGCATGATTTTTCAATCCCCTCGATTTACTGAGGTTTCATATCTTTCTCTTCTTTTTCGTTTCAATGATGGAATCGTTAAGTTTAAATGTTAAAACATTAGGATTTGTCATGTTTGTGAGCTTTGCAACTGTCGTGATTTTGTATTTGCTTTTAATGCTTTCTCAGGTTGAAAATTTTAAGTACTGTTAACTGGCTAGTAGGAAAATCCATTGAGCTCAAGAGAAATCCTCGACCTACAGTGGAACAGGTTTGTTCTTTTTTCTAAGAACAGACATATTATTATGCAACAGGTTTGATCACTGCAGTGAACTTGCACCAAAAAGATAAATGGCGTAAAGATTTTGTTGCCTTCGACTAGTGTACTCTCGTAGGATATGCATTTTTTGTGTGGATAACTTGTGCTTGTACTAAGTTGCTTTGTAATGGTCAAGTATGTAATAATGCACGAAATGTTGTCTAAAACTTATTATTTGTAATACTGAATATTTGATTATTTTAATAAATTAGTTTGCAAATAACCGTAATATCTGATTTGCTTATGGAGTATTGCTATGTTTAGTGTATTGTTCTTTTCAATTGCAAAAGCTGTATTTTTTTTAAAATCCAAATGTCAATCACAACGGTGCATAACAATTGTAGTAGATATTATTACAACGGTGGAAAAAAGTTGTAAAATATACATATTACAACAGTGTTGCAACAGTGTAAAAAAGTTGTAAAAGATTTTAGTCTATTACAACTTCTTAATACACGACGGTTTGCCCACCGTTGTAAAATGTATATTACAACGGTGTTCCACCGTTGTAATAGGGTCATTTTGTTGTAGTGCTATCACCATACCCCATGTCAACAAAACTCTCCCATTGAACTTTATCAATATCATCGGTAGGATTTTCGATTGCAATACGTCCAGGTATAATTAAGCTCATCATCCTTCTTTAGATATCTGTTATGTAGTTTTGATTTCACACTTTTGAAGTATTGTGAGAACCCTTTGTCTAATATAGGTCTTGCTTTATCGGGATCTATATCCATGTCAAAGTAGAATCAAACGAAATGTACAATATGAACATCATAAGAAAAATATTATGTACTCTAAAGTTGCTACTAAGATGAAACAACCAAGATCTGATTAGAACAAACAAACAACTTGGGGTTTGCCATAAAAATATTATTAGTATTGATCATTTACAACACTACATTTTCCTGTTATTTTATATAAACTCTCCATGTCGTTAGTCCAATTTTTCATGTTCTAGCCAGTAATGTTGCAGTTACCCACTACCAGCATACGCAACTCTATAGCTCTGTGCCTCTAAGTTTTGGCTAGCCATAGGTGAACAAACATTGCTCAACTTCTATTTTTCTGTTTTCACCTTATGACAAATTATTTATATGTGCTAATACACTTGTTTTATGGCTGTGATATTGTATAAATTTTTCATGTCCAATGCCAGTGGAAACCTAATAATATTTATATTTATTGCAAAATATTCAGTCATAAAACATGTTAAAAATGGAGTTGCTTGGTGAAATTAAACGGTATGTAAAAAGTAAAAGCTAATGATATCCTTGTAAATGTTGAAGGGAAGTCTGTTGTTTGGAAAACAAATTTTGTGAGATAAGCTGGCTTTGGAAAGAAGAAACTATGGAAAAGGTAGTTAATAAGAAAAATAATTTTAGCATAATGTTGAGGTATCAATTACTCAAGAGAAGTTTATAACCATATTGAGGTGAATCCAGTTTGCAATTCTGCTACAGAAATCGATCAATTTTCTTCTGATTGCCATAATAAATCAGTGTCGTTGAGCAATTAAGTTTCTGGCTCTTGATTGGTTTGAAGAATGAGAATTGCTGGTATGAAATGAGCTGAATGCACAATGTATCAATCAAAAACAAAATGCAAGTAAAACGAAGTGAATATAGCTGCACATACGTGTGGAATAGATGATATTACAGTGCATGCATATGGAATAAATGAAGTTCATGCTACTGAGAATGTAAGTAACCTTAACATTGTTATAGATTCAAAACCATACGGATGAAGCAATCAATGACAAAACTGATATGAATATTGTAAACAGATCAAACATCTAATCTATTTTGAATTTAAATTGTAACTGATATTAGGTGTTATCATGAGGTTGCCATAAGCATGAATTACAGAAGACAAAGACTTAAGTCAGATTCAATCAAACACCCAATCAAGCAGTCATAAGTCAATGACAAAACAGATTTGAACTCCAGCCAATGTAAAAACTTCATTCAGATTGGAACTCTCCTAGTTTCACACAGTTACACTAGTAACGCTGTTGCACTCTTCATTATCTATGAGTTATTCAGCCCATGGTAAAGAAAATACAATAACATATGAAATAAAACCAAAAAGAAAATGCATTTGAATACTTACGTTAGGAAATGGGGAATTTATGCGATGATTACATACCGCGTGAGCAGCAACAGTAGCGTGCATTTTAAGAAAAAACATTTGAATTCCACTCATCGTGCATTTTCCGACAATGTGGAAACTGTTGGCATAACTACACTAATCGCATATTCCACTTATCGCATCTGTATCACTTGAGTGGAGGTGATGCAGTTAAGATGTTTGATTCAATGCTTATCCTTCAATGCTAATAGTACTGTGCAGCAAAACATGTTGTCAATGGGAAGCTACATACATAAAGCCTACGTGAATCAGCTGATCTCCTTCAAAATTTATCATACTGGTATACCTTATATCTTCTATTTGTATACTTTAGATACGTTTCAGTTGGTTATTGCTTTCAAATCCGCTAGTTGAATATATGTATGTGCATTAGTGGAGTTCTCACTCCATTTAAAATAACCACCACAGAAGGCTTACATGAAATTGAAGATCATATTATATACTGCATCTTGGGTGATATTAATGATATAAGTTAGAAATGGATTGAACAATATACTATGAAATATCAGCTTTCTGTTGACTCTTTTAGATTGTAAATGCTATTATCTTTTAATAACCTCAAAATATCAACTTTCTGCATCTCGCATTACTTAAAATGCCAAACGGATGAAAAAATATGCTTAAAAAAACACCATGGAATTATTAAAAAGCTAGTGACTTCAATTATTTCTAGATGAACAAACTAGCTATATGTCATTGTCTAATATAATACACCCGAATATCATTGTATTATTAACAATATAAAATTACATCTTCCGCTAATTTTCCCTTTTTTATTCTCATTTTACGGTGCAGATGTCTTTAGCTATGGTTTATGCCCAAATGAAAAACGTAGAATTTCAATTGCATTCCCGAATGACTATTAGCAAAATCATATTATTCTCTTCTAATTCTGCATATTTGACAAATTGAGCAATGCTACTCTATACCAAATTACATTATTTCAAAGAAAAATAACATGTTTAATATTTCATTAAGAAATGAATATAAAATAAAACTGAAAACTATACTAAACAAGATATAAATTTTAAATATATACCATATTTTAAACCAATGCCAACTTTTTGATAAAAGTAACCAAAGCTCGGTATTTGAACAGAATTTTGGCTTTGAAAGACATGAATTATAAATTCTTAATAAGGTCTAAAAATGAATATATAAAAAACTTCTGAAATGAGTTTAATTTTCTACACTAAAACCAAATGATATAAAATTTATATTTTAGCTCTTGTTAGCTTACTTATTTTAGAATGATTCAGAGTTCATTCTTTTTCAGTTGCCATATTAGTACGTGGACGCAACAAATGTCTATTTACATGACATGGATTAACAGATTATTACTAACAGAATGCTTACTACGTATAGTATATAGGAATCATCAATATAGACATATACATGAAAGTTGCTTTTATAAAAGCATGAATATACATGAAAAGCAAGATACCAGCAGTGCTTTCCATAAAGCGTCTTTATAAAAGACATCTACGTTCCTCCAAACATCATAACTAATTGGAATGTACCCACGGATCAAAACATCACATCAAGTGCTCCATTTTTTTTTTTTTTTTTTTTCATTTTTCGCTTTAGCACCATCCATGTCAACATTTATAAAGTAAGGCGGAGGGAAATCTTCTGTGTTTTCTGTTTGTCTTGGTGAACTACCTGACGTTCAGCTAATTTTATCGTATTAGTATGATTACAAAATTTTGACTTTCAAATATAAAGAAGAAATACAAAAAATGAATACTTTGAACTATTAGCTCAATAAAAACAATAAATCATGTCATTCATTACTTAAATGCAAAGAATGAATACTTTGAACTATCAACTCAGTAAAAAAATGCGACTTAAATTAGGATTGGTTAAATTTGGTGTATTAAGCAATAAAAAACTAAAAAACAACATTATGCAGAAATAGATATTCCTATATTACATTCTAATTTACTCAAGAAGATCAAAAGCAAAAAAAAATAATTAAAAAAGGAAACAAAAGTATTCACAAACCTGAAAAGCAAACTAAATTGCAGTATAACAAAAATAACTTACATAAGATAATACATCCAACACCAATTAATTGACAGATAACATTTACGAATGTTTAAAACAAGACAAACTAGCAAAATGAATAAAGCAACATCAACTACTTCGACCAATTTGTCTATTTTGATTCAATACAATTTAACAATGTTGTTAAGTTGGGTTGCTCTTTTAAAACAGTTTGGGAGTTCGTTGGCATCTAATGATCATCCACGCTAACCGTCAAGTGTTTAGGCGAGCGTCTTATAATGGACCAATGAGAATTTTGTGTGTTCTTTATGTAAAAAACTTAGCTTGCTTCTGATGCAAGAATGACAGGCTCACGATACTCTCCATCATTGCTTTTGAGTCTTTTCAAATTCACCATCAGTAGTTTAGAATCGGGACAAACCATACAACCATGTGTTTTATTATCAACAATATTGACCAACTTGCAACAAAACGCAACATGTTGAAATTCATAATGATCAACTTCAATATCTCTTGGATAATACCAAATCAATTAGTGTCATCATCCGTAGGACTTAAATCTTCTGCACTTGCGACAAATGTTATAATTGCATCCATACAAACACCACTATCTTGGGTTGAAAGAGTGTCGTCGTAGTGCTGAGGGGAAAATACATAACCATTAATTTTATATCTAAGGCGAGTTTTGGCTTCCCATGTCGGCCCACTAACACAATACCATAATAGGAAGTAAATGCATTTTTCTTCCATCAACTGGAGGAAAAAAACTAAAATAAGTTGAAAATTGTTATTTATTATCAACTTATGATTTCTTTGTAAACCCAAAAAAAAAAAAAAAAAAAAAAAAAAAAAAAAAAAACTTTTTATGCAACCATCAGACCAAATTACTACTTTTGCCTTTGATTGGAGCCATTTTTACCATGTTGAGTCTCTTCCAATGATAATCGATATTCGCTACAAATAAAAAAAATGAAAAAAAATTTGGACTTGTATTTATAAATTATAATGTGTAATAAAAACAAACCTACAATAAACATATCGATCTGGAATGCATATTCTGAAAAGTATCCATCTTCGAATTTGTACACGTTGTACGTTGGATAATTTGATAGTTTTACCCTCAATAATGGAACGTTCATAAGTATCATCATGGTTTTTATCTATAAATGGTGCTTGTTTAGAGCTATGATTACCAACACGTGGATTTGACATATATTCCATTACATGTCTAACAGATTCTGAAACAAGACACACTTCAGAAATCGATCCCTTGATAAATTGTTTATTGCTTGGTATGTTCTTACACTCCTTCATAGCTCTAAACAATAACATTTAATGTCAATATTAAAAAATAAATCAGTTAACAATCAAGTAAATGAAATGTCCACCTTTCGAATGGATACTTCCATGTATAACTAACCAGTCCACATAATAGTACTTGATCAGCTAAATGCACATGAGATGTATGCTGATGTCAAAGAAATAAGGAGGGAAATAATGAGCCAACACACATAATGCCTGGACAATCAAATCTATGGAAGCTTGGACATGCACTCGATTAAAACCTTTGAACAAACAACATTGAAGTACAAGCATATTTGTAATACTGCATGGCTTAAATCACGGTTCTTTGGATATGCATACTGACCATAATAGGCAGAAAATATTGAATTATAACATGGTAGTCATATGACTTTTTAATCTTCAAACTAGGTGGGTGGATATTTACCAAGTTGCTTAATTTAGTTTGCAAGCAAGATGAAGTTTTGCATCCTTAAGAACTTGACAACACTGCTTCTCGTGAATTTTATTGAATGCAAATTTGGAAGATTGTTTTTTTAGTTGGGTACTTATATATACTAAGTTAGTAGTATATATCATACTACCATGACAAAGGGTTCGACAGGATCGAACTCATGACCTCTTGCATCCTGTCTCAATGCCACAACCAACTAAGACAAGGATGTTTATCGCAGATTGTTTGTTCCTATCAAACAACATATTGATAAAATGCTGTGATATATTCTTTTCCGTGTGCATCACATCAATAGTATGTCGCACCTTGTAACTACTCTAATAATCTAAGGAAAAAAGAATAGACTTCTTGTACTATGCTTATATTTCAATATCGTCGCTTTGATTTTCAAAATATTCATCACCACGATTGATATCATCTACCTTGCGTTTTTTGTTTTTTGTCAATTTACATGGTACATATCTTCTATGCAGGTAGGTCTTGAATTTCCCATAGTAGCATTGCTCTCAAAGTGAAATGTTCTTTCTTGTCCATGTCATATGCAAGCATTCATATCCATAATTGTTTTAACTCCTCCACAAGAGGTTCCAAATAGACATCTGTATCTTGACTTGGTGCTCTTGGTCTAGGAATTAACAAACACAACATTTGAAACTCTAGTTTCATGCACAACGAAGGGGGTAAGTTATAAGGAACCATATATACATGCAAACAACTATAACTAATTGATAAGGTTGTAGTAGGATTGAACCCGTCAGTAGCAATGACAAGCCAAACATTTCGTCCATTTCTAGCGAACTTGTGCCACCTGCTTTTAAGTGATCTCCATTCAGCTGAATCAATGGGATGACACATCGAATTTTAACAAGGTTTTTCTTCACTATGCCACGACATTTTTTTAACTATCCACGGTACAGTGTACAACCTTGTTAATAGTGTTTCTATACTTTTCACGGTTGTTTTGTGATTTTTACCACTTCTCCTTGTTTTTTTTTGTTTTAAATCTTGAAGTATGGCAACAATGACATTCCACTGCATCCTAGTAATCCTTCCAAAATAGTATGCAATCATTTTCACAAGCATGTATACATTCTACTTGTAACGACCCACATTTTAACGAATAGTAAATTAATTGACGAATTAACTAATTAAAGAACAAGTTGGAAAATAATGCGAATTAGGCAACGGGGTCTTCACCAATGGGTCCGTTACGATTTTCTGGTTCATATAAACATTTGGTTTGCGTAAAACATTCTTAAATGAAGAAGTTATGACTATTAGAAGTTTGAAATTCAAATTTGAAAATTAATTAATCAAAACGAATTAATATAACTAAATAATATTTAATAATGTTGGAACTGGGACGACCCAGTCCTAAGCCGGGTCGACCCAGGCCAAAGATGGGTAGACCTCTGTGTCGGCCTACCTAGGTGATAGGTCGACCCAGGTAACAGCCAGGCACGATTTCGTGCCTGGAACATAATAAGAAATTTTTAAAGACTTTGGGACTTTTCTTTTATCCAACGTTTGAGATTTTTAACCTAAAATCTAATGGCCTGGAATTCCTTACCTCCACAATAAATAAGCCTCTAGCCCTCCCCCGTTCCACACAGCTTCTTTCTTCATTCTTATGCCTCCGCTACACCATTTCTCCTCCAAATAAAAATAGGGTTTTCGAATAAACTTCGTTGTGTGCATATTTTGAGAAAAGGATTACTTATATTCGAGAGATTTCTACCGGGGCCATTGGATAAGCTAACATTGGTGAGATTATATTGTGATTATCTAGATTTTTGACAAGTTAAAGAAAAAATTATGTAATAGTAGTTTTAGATATTCTCATATCTGAATTGTTCGTAGTCTATTTGCATATTATTTACAGTTCGTTTTCAGATTTAGTTTTGTTGATTCGTAAAATTTTTGATTCAAGACAACAACAAAATGGAGATCAAATCAAAGAGTTAGTTCATATATATATGCGTGTTTAGTTGTGTTAGATCAATGTTAAAATCTATCTTTATTCTACATAACGCAAATGCACAGAATTTGATAATATATATATATATATATATGAATAAATGGCTAGGAAAATAGTCATTATTGGACAACACGCCCCGAACCAGTCGACTTGTTCATTTCAGACCAGTCGACTGGTCTGGCAAATTTTTCCCAGTAGCGGCTACTTTCTATTATTTTTAAATATATATACGATTTATACTTTTTAACCAGTTGACAGGTGATTTTCAGACCAGTTGACTGATTCGAAAATAACAGCCATTTTTATGAAATGACATCATCTTTCATGAAGAGATTCCTCTTCATTTCTCAGTAGAAATGGGTGCATCTCTTTGATAAAACTCTTCATGAAAGATCTACGTATACACTACAAACTTGGTTTTCAAATCATCGAATCTTTCCAAATCTATTCTATTTTCTGATCTACATTCCTAAACTCTTGCATTCTAAAAAGCTTTAAAATATTCAAATTACTTAATTAATCATTGAAATTATTTCATATCTCTTGACTCAATAAGTAATATGCATCCTTCAGTCTTCACATACACGTTATATACTTGAGAATAAGATTATATGAAGGGGGTACTCAGTCATTGGCTATTCAGTGTTGTTCAAGAACACAAGAAAAAGTCAAACTCTAATTGTTTGTTAAAGTCCTGTGTTGTTGCTCAGACGGGAAATCCTTGTTGGTGCTCGGATTGTTGTGAACCTGTTCCTCCGGGTGAGGAGAGGGAGTTGATAGTAGAGTTCCAGAAGGAGTATGGGACTAGAAGTAGGACGGGAAGTTCGAACCAGTATATAATTCTTGGTGTCACTTTACTTACTGCATTTACTTATCTTGATATTTTATACTAGTTAATATTTTCTTGCATAATTATTGTATTAGACAAGTTAGAATATCATAGTCAATTCCGATATATTCCATATATAACGATCATACACAAAGTCACACGACTTTTCAATTGGTATTAGAGCGGGACATCATTTAACCGTACAACCGTTATTTGATACTTATTTAATATGGAAAATAACACTAGTACTAGCATAAACACTGGATTCACAGAAGGACAATCTACTGCACGACCACCCTTTTTCAATGGCATGAATTATAGTTATTGGGCTACATGTATAAGAACATATATGCAAGCTAACTGTTTTGATGCTTGGATTATCACACAAAAAGAATATACACAACCCACTACATCTTGTACTAAATGGTCCATAAATGAAAAAGCAGAGCCTACTTCCAATGTTAAATCTATGAATATGTTGCACCGTTCCTTGGACAGAAATGAGTTTAACAGAATTCGTATGTGCAATATTGCATATGAAATTTGGCGAACACTCAAAGTAACTCACGAAGGAACTAGCAAGGTTAAAAAAAGCAAGATATCCATGCTTAAATATCAATTTCAAAATTTTAGAATGGATGAGAATGAGTCTATTAATGATATGTATTCACGATTTCAAAATATTTGTCATTTATTATTGGGTTCAGGAGAAAAATATATTGATTTTGATATAATATCAAAAGTCTTAAACTCTTTGACGGATGAATGGGAAAGAAAGGTTTAGCTGTCGAAGAGGCTAACGATCTTTCAATCATGAAACCCGAAGAGTTGATTGGTAATCTTATGTCGTATGAAGTCAATTTGCAAGTGTAACACCCCACCTCTGCTAGGGTCACTCACAAAGGGAATGCACTAGTTTTGGTGGAGTATTATCTAGGCAAACATGCACAGAGATATCACAAGGCAGAACATAAATAAAGCAGCGGTAGAAATTAAAAACCAACTTTTTATTATTTTCCAGAAAAGAGTCAAAAGCTCATATATTCAAGATACAAATTATTCCATTACATCCAGTTCATAATAAAGAAGCATAAACTTAAAACAAAAGTAAATTATTCCCCATAAATAGAAGAAGCAGCCATAGCATAGCCCAAGACCAAACCGTACATGAGCTGTCAGAAAGCAAGCTAAATCCAAGCTAAGAGCTAGTGTTTCCTCCCTGAGAACCTGAAGGGGGGGAACAAAAGAAAAAGGGGCGAAAGAAAAGGGTCAGTCATAAAGACTGGTAAGCCCTAGTGACTTTCAGTATGAAAACTAGTAAAAGTAGCAGGATATGTGAAAACTGGAATTAAACATAAGGATGATAACAGAACTAGTAGGATAATTAAGATAACAAGATAAGTCAAGTCTGGCATCGCATGTTCAGGGTTCGCTGCACCAACTGTACTAGTATTCTAACCCACATCAAGTATTAATCATGAAATGATCCCTTCGCCCAGTATCATGAAGTGACCCATTACGAGGTCCTACGGTACAATCTACTAATTGATCGGCTCCCTACAAGTCCTAGCTCATCATGTGTCTGTGTCATACGACCCTATCCTAAAATGTAGTTACCTGTGCTAGGTCCACCATAGGGTGTATCAAGTCCTATGGTGCCAACCACCGACACGAATCAAGCACACACAGTGTGAATCTACGGGTGCCCAATGCCTGCTTTTTCCACTCCGGGCTACGTGCACGACCATAGCCCGCCTGAACCTACAATGGCGCACCTACTCAGCCGTCGTTCTGGTCGCTTACAATCAGCCCAGTAATCGTGCCCTACCCTGCCTAGTCACAGGGTATCGTGATACATCTAAGTGGGTTACTGTTGTTTCTAATGGGTTAAGTGTTGTCATTCAAATTCGTGACTTAACCCTATCCAAATCATGTATCAAGTTGGTTAAGTGTATTCAGACTTAACCCTATCAATTCATCGTGTCAAGTTGGTTAAGTTTATTCAAGTGGTTCATGACTTAACCCTATCATGTGAGATTAATTCATTAGTGCACGCCAACCTCTCACATTAGACTAACTGTTGTGGCTACTGGATTTGCCGGGCGGTTCCATGCAGATTTACACCACAACATAGTCTAACCTTAGGTTTTTACGTGCGATATGACCAACTACCCACATTGGATCCTATTGTTTGCAGCCACTGGATTTGTCGGGCGGTTCCGGGCAGATTTATACTGCAAACTCAACCCAACCTCGAGTTGGCCATTTTCAAGTTATCTAATTGTCATGCCCACATTCAAGTTTTCATATCTAGATTCATGTCAAGTTTTCAGGTCATGTTTCATGTCAAATCGTGTCAAGTTCATGTCCATATTCAGGTTCAAGTCATAACAACGTTCATGTCCAAGTTTAAAGCTAATTTATGTTTTACCTAGTCTACCCAAATCGTATTCCCATCACATTTAAGTTCGAATCGATACAAATAAATCTAATAGGGAATAACATAAAAAGGAACGGGTATAAGGTGGCAAAAGTGATTACTAGCATAGCATAGTATGACTTGAAATAAAAGATTAAAAACATTACTGGCATATGGAATATTGGCCTCAAACATAAAGATTCCAATTCTAGAAAAATAAGGTACTAGTCAAGATAACAGTTGTCATAAGGTGATAGTATAGTCATGGTAACGACTGTCATAAGGTGATAGTATAGTCATGGTAACGGCTGTCATAAGGTGATAGTATAGTCATGGTAACGACTGTCATAAGGTGATAGTCATAAACATGTGACTAATAACAAATTCAACATGATAATAAGAGGGGATTCTCTTTTTGGTTTACGACATGAATAGGCCCCAAATCAATGTCATAGTAATATCCAAGAGTCAAGATCCAAGATGAACGAGAATGAATGTAAATAGTCATCATACATGGGTCCAATTTCAATTTACATCATATTCATATTACATTTATAGTTTAAATCTGAAAATAAACGGGGCTTACAGATCGTGGTTCGAGAATTAGAAAAAGAGAGTCGATTGTTGAATCTTTATATGCTTAGTCAAGTCCTAATAGAAGTACCCAAATCAGCAATTACCTTAACGCAGTCTCAACGTAGAAGAAGCAGTCCTTCTCTCAAACTTTTCAATCAGAATCAGAGCAGCATAAGGTCAGAAAGAATTTTGTGCAGAGAGACTGGTGTTAGGGTCTGTATTTATAGGGTCAGATCAACGAATGTGGACAGAAACGAGGCCAAATACATCAGAGTGAATCAAGCTTCAGAAGTGGGCTCGGGCACCAGGTCGACCCCCAGGTCGACACTATGGTCGACCTGGTCCTGGGTAGGTCGACTACATAGTCGACCCCCAGGTCGACCTGGTCCTGGGCGGGAAATTTCCCGCCCAGTCCATTTGGAGGTTTGAAATTCGAATTTTTGAATTCGAACTGAGTCTGTTTTGAACTTGAAAACTTCGAATGGCCATAACTTGGTCATACGGACTCCGATTTTCGAAAACTCGGACTCATTTCCAAGCAGAATTTCGAGACGAACGCAATGGCGTGACCCGTTTTCCTTGATTCTTATTTTGAAAATTAATTCTGCCTTGATTTATGGTTATTACACGTTATAAAAACACGGGTTGTTACATTCTCCCCCTCTTAAAGGATTTTGTCCCCGAAATCTCCAAGTTAGGGAGGATGTGTCCTACCATCCATCATTCATCTACTCAAAGCATCATCCACAGGCAACCATTGTTCTTAAAAGATTTCTAGTGCTGTATGAACATATGCAGTATGTGTGTGTATATGTACTTATCTAATGCAGAAGATCAGGCGGTTACTGATTCAGTAAACCTCCTTAATGCAAAATATGTTAGTGTCATGATTCCAACATGTATGCAAATTCCTATCATAGTTTATAATCTCTACATGAGTGCACAAACATTCATCCATATGCAACATCCAAGTGATAGCATAACAAGTTCCATTCATGTACAAGTATTAGCACTCATGCATATGCAACATGAAAATGTGACTGAGCCGATCTAGTGCCTAATGTGTGTCATGCATCCACTAGCAACCACTTGCAACCACTTACAACCATTTGCAAACATCAACCATAACATGTTTCAATCACATGTTTACATCCATATGGTTCTACCTAAGGTTCTCAAGATAAGATCAAGAAGGTAACAAGAAAAACATAGATATTAGGAGCATGATACGAAAAGGTTTTCAAGTTTATAGGAAAAAGGGATCGAGAATGTACCCTAAAAAAGAAATGGGTAAAGCACGCGTATCTTCTCTTCGGTTTCCCAAGTTGCGTCTTCTTGGGCTTCACTCCACTGCACTTTAACTAGCTTGACTTCTCGAATCCTTAGCTTCTTAATCTCCGTTCCTAAGATACGAGTCGGAACTCGCCTCAATGTCGCTTCTTATTCCACTTCTACGTCTTCAAGGATGCTTGGCTCAACCACTTCGGCTGACTCACGCAAACACTTCCGGAGATGCGAGACGTGAAAGACATTGTGCACCCCAGCCAGCTTCTCGGGTAAGTCTACCTTATAGGCCATCCGTCCAATCCTCTCAGTGATGGGGAACGGTCCTACAAACCTTGGTGCTAGCTTTCCAACTGCTCCAAAACGAACTACATTGCGTAATGGAGAAACTTTTATAAAGACCATATCTTCGACTTCGAACTCTAGGTCTGTCCTTCTCTGGTCCGCATAAGATTTCTGTCTATCTTGGGCCGTTTTCATTCGTCTTCATATCAACTCAATCTTCTCAGAAGTGTCCCTTATCATGTCGGGCCCAAGTATAAGTCTGTCTGTCGTCTCCCACCAACAAGTTGGTGACTTGCACGGTCTTCCATACAGGGCTTCGAACGGTGCCATTCCGATGCTAGCTTGGTAACTATTGTTATATGCAAACTCCACGAGAGGAAGATGGTCTTCCCAAGTACCACCGAAGTCAAGAATACATAGCCTCAGGAGATCTTCTAGTACCCTAATTACCCTTTCGGTTTGTCCATCTGTCTGTGGGTGATAGGCCGTGCTCAAGTTCAGTCGTGTTCCCATTGCTTCTTGCAGACTATTCCAAAACTGGCTAGTGAAAATCGGGTCACGATCACTAACTATACTAGAAGGAACTCCATGCAGCCTTACTATCTCTCGAAGGTAAATAGACGCTAGCCCTGATGTGGTCCTCTTGCTCTTCACCAGAATGAAGTGAGCACTTTTCGTGAGTCTATCAACTATGACCCATATGCTAGTATTTCCCTTTCGTGACCTAGGCAGTCCATTCACGAAATCCATCGAGATACTCTCCCATTTCCATTGCGGAACCTCCAAAGGATGTAATAGTCCACCGGGCTTCTTCGACTCGGCCTTTACTTGTTGGCACACCATGCACTTCGAAACAAACTCTACCATGTCCTTTTTCATTCCAGCCCAAAAGAAAATGCGTTTCATATCCCTGTACATCGTATCCCCTCCGGGATGTATAGTCATCTTCGAGTAGTGCGCTTCTTCGAGAACTTTCCTTACCAGTCTCCCACTTGTGGGACACATAGCCTTCCATCGTGCCTTAGCCATCCCTTGTCATCTATGGCATACCTACTGAGGTGACTCGACGTCTCACCCCTAATCAGCTTGTCCATGATTTCGGCTATCAGTGGGTCTTCCTTCTGTGAAGTGCCTACTTGATCTAGAAGCGTAGGTCTTAGCTCAAGAGATGCTAACGTAGTAGTCAATGACTCAACAGCAGGTGTAAAATCAAATGTTGCTATAAACTCAAGGCTTTTCATTTCAACAAACAAGGGGCTCAAAGTCAACCTTTTTCTACTTAGCGCGTCTGCCACCACATTACCCTTGCCAGGGGTATAAGCTATATCGAAGTCATATGATGCCAAGAACTCCATCCACCGTTGTTGTCTCAGATTTAAATCTTTTTGTGAGAAGAGGTACTTGAGCGATTTGTGGTCGGTGTATAGCTCGAACCTCTCCACTAGAAGATAATGACGTCAAACTTTAAGTGCAAAAACAATCGCGGCCAATTCCAAGTCATGCGTGGGATAGTTTTTCTCATGAACTTTAAGTTGTCTGTCCCCGTAGCATATTACTCTTCCTTCTTGCATTAGGACGACGCCTAATCCCATGCCGCACGCATCTGTGTACACGGTAAACATCTTACCTCCATCGGGTAATGCCAAAACTGGAGCTGTGGTGAGGGCTCTCTTAAGTCTCTGAAAAGCAGCGTCACATTCTATGTCCCATGCAAAAGGTAGGTTCTTCTTTGTTAACTTGGTAAGAGGGGTTGAAATCTTAGCGAAGTCCTTAATGAACTTCCTGTAGTAGCCCGCCAAACCTAGAAAGCTCCTCACCTCTGTTGCATTCTTAGGAATTTTCCAGTCCTGTACCGCAACTACATTTGCGGGGTCCACGGCTATGCCTTGCTTAGAAATTACATGTCCAAGGAACCGAACTTCCTTCCTCCAAAAATGGCATTTGGAGAACTTAGCCTTTAACTGGTGTGCTCTAAGCGTTTCCATGACTTCCTTGAGATGCCTAGCATGCTCTTCTTCATTTTTTGAGAAGACCAAAATATCATCCACGAAAACTACCACAAACTTGTTAAGGAACTCCCGAAACACCGTACTCATCAAATCTACAAAGTACGCGGGTGCATTCATTAACCCAAACGGCATGACGAGCCATCCGAAGAACCCGTCTGGAGTCCTAAACGCAGTTTTGTCAATGCTATCCTCAGCCACTCTGAGCTGATGAAATCCTGTGGCTAGATCGAGTTGAGAGAAAAAAGATGCTCCCACAAGCTGGTCAAACAAATCGTCAATTCTTGGTATTGGGTGCCTATTTTTCTTTGTCAGCTTGTTTAACTCACAATAATCTACGCATAGACGAAGCGATCCATCCGCCTTAGTAGCGAATACAACCGGAGCACCCCATTCAGAAATGCTTCGTCTTATGAAATTTTTCTCAAGCAACTCGTTGATTTGTTTACTAAGCTCTCTTCTTTCTCGCGGGGCCATGTGCCTAACGGGCAATGAAACTGGCTTGGCATTATCAACAAGATAAATTCAGAACTCTATCTCGCGTTTAGGAGGTAATCCCCTCACGTCATCAAAGACATCTGGATATTCTCGGACCACTCTTACAGATTGCAAATTATCGTCAGACGAGTCAAGGGATTCAAGATAACATAACATGACCGGACCCTTAGGGTTACAAGAAATTTCAAGGGTATTACCAAGGCGAGTCATGAGCCTCACTACCCTTCGTTCACAATCAAGAATGGCTCCATAATCGGATAACCAATCCATACCTAGGATCAAACTGTATCCCATGAATCCGAGAACATAAGCATTACACGTGAATTCTACGCTTAAAATAGAGATCCTCAAATTCACACACATCATAGATAAATGGGCGGAGGCCCCAATTGGATTTGAAACTATAACGGGATCCTCAACCAGACTAGTACTTAGGTGCAGATTTTCAACAATATCAGAAGAAATAAAAGTATGCGATGCGCCAGAGTCAAATAAGGTTCGAACAGGAAAGTCAGAAATGTAAACAAGGCTTTCTACGGAAATATTACTACCTCGGTCAAGAGCTGGAGTGGTGTTGAGAGCATGCAACTTCCCTCCAGAAGGTCCTGCTCGCTGGGTCTGCCCTTGCCCCTGCCCTTGCTTCTTAGGGCAATCCTTGCTGATGTGTCCAGTATCTCCACAATGAAAGTATTCACCCAACTTCCTCTTCTTCTTTCTACAGTCTTTAGCTAGATGTCCAGTAATACCACAGAAGTTGCACTTCCTCGTCTCACATGATTTATTGTTGCCCTTGTTATTCTTGTTATTCTTGTTGTACCCCTTCTTGAAGTCAGCTTTCTTATTCTGAGTCTCGTTAGGCTTAACCTCCTTCTTGCTATTCTTGTCTTCCTCATGAAGTAGAGCCATGTCCACCAAGCTTTCAAAGGTCGCCCCCATGGGTATATGAGTTAGGGCCAAGCTGTGTAGTGGCTCGTTCAATCCTCGAGCAAAGCGTACAGCCTTTTTCTGGGCTGTGTTGACCAAATCCAAACCGAACCGAGCAAGCTGATTAAACTTATTCACGTACACCCTCACAGACATATCCCCTTGCTTGAGTGCTAGGAACCTCTCCATCTGAAGGTTCTCCTCTGCGGACGATAAGAATTTGAGCCCAAACCTCTCTCTAAAGTCTGCCCAAGTCTCAACTGGCCTGGTAGCGTTGGTGACTTCCCACCAAAATGCAGCTTCCTCTTTCAACAACCATGCTGCCAGCTGAACTTTCCTATGGTCCTCCATATCAAAGATAATGAACAAGTCTTCCGTCTCTTTTGGCCAGTTTCATGCCTCAACGAAGGTTTCCGTTCCAACGAAGTTCTTGTCGCCCATTGCTTTAAAGTCTTTGCATATTTTGGCAAAGGCGGTACCAGGAGGAGGAGGAACCGCGGCC
This sequence comes from Allium sativum, assembly GCA_030737875.1. NCBI lineage: Eukaryota > Viridiplantae > Streptophyta > Magnoliopsida > Asparagales > Amaryllidaceae > Allium > Allium sativum. The sequence goes on from CM060926.1 coordinate 541,291,192, forward strand.
ACTGGGGGGAGGAGGAGGGATGTCTGCCATGCCCACGTCGTTGGCCCTGGCTTCTAAGTACCTTCGGAACCATCCAGGCACGGGTATTCCCCCGGGAAGGTTAAGATCGGCCATGCTGAAAAACGAAAAGAAAAGATTCAAACAAGGAAACAAAGGAAAGTGCTAATGGCTTCTTGGGGAATAACCTTTTTAAACATAAAACTTCTCTTGAAAAATGCTTCTTTATAAATGGTTTTTGAAAATAGATTCAGAAGGTTTTTAAAACTTTTTCCCAGCCTGGTAACCTGGCTCTGATACCAAATGTAATACCCCACCTTTGCTAGGGTCACTCACAAAGGGAATGCACTAGTTTTGGTGGAGTATTATCTAGGTAAACATGCACAGAGATATCACAAGGCAGAACATAAATAAAGCAGCGGTAGAAATTAAAAACCAACTTTTTATTATTTTCCAGAAAAGAGTCAAAAGCTCATATATCCAAGATACAAATTATTCCATTACATCCAGTTCATAATAAAGAAGCATAAACTTAAAACAAAAGTAAATTATTCCCCATAAATAGCAGAAGCAGCCATAGCATAGCCCAAGACCAAACCATACATGAGCTATCAGAAAGCAAGCTAAATCCAAGCTAAGAGCTAGTGTTTCCTCACTGAGAACCTGAGGGGTGGGGGAACGAAAGAAAAAGGGGTGAAAGAAAAAAGGGTCAGTCATAAAGACTGGTAAGCCCTAGTGACTTTCAGTATGAAAACTAGTAAAAGTAGCAGGATATGTGAAAACTGGAATTAAACATAAGGATGATAACAGAACTAGTAGGATAATTAAGATAACAAGATAAGTCAAGTCTGGCATCGCATGTTCAGGGTTCGCTGCACCAACTGTACTAGTATTCTAACCCATGTCAAGTATTAATCATGAAATGATCCCTTGGCCCAGTATCATGAAGTGACCCATTACGGGGTCCTACGGTACGATCTACTAATCGATCGGCTCCCTACAAGTCCTAGCTCGTCATGTGTTTGTGTCATACGACCCTATCCTGAAATGTAGTTACCTGTGCTAGGTCCACCATAAGGTGTATCAAGTCCTATGGTGCCAACCACCGACATGAATCAAGCACGCACAGTGTAAATCTACGGGTGCCCAATGCCTGCTTTTTCAACTACGGGCTACGTGCATGACCATAGCCCGCTTGAACCTACAATGGCGCACCTACTCAGCCGTCATTCTGGTCGCTTACAATCACCCTAGTAATCGTGCCCCACCCTGCCTACTCCCAGGGTATCGTGATACATCTAAGTGGGTTACTGCTGAAAAGGACCGCGTAACTAGGGTTTCTAATGGGTTAAGTGTTGTCATTCAAATTCGTGACTTAACCCTATCCAAATCATGTATCAAGTTGGTTAAGTGTATTCAGACTTAACCCTATCAGTTCATCGTGTCAAGTTGGATAAGTATATTCAAGTGGTTCATGACTTAACCCTATCATGTGGCATTAATTCATTAATGCATGCCAACCTCTCACATTAGACTGACTGTTGTGGCTACTGGATTTGTCGGGTGGTTCCGGGCAGATTTACACCACAACATAGTCTAACCTCGGGTTTTTACATGCGATATGACCAACTACCCACATTGGATCCTATTGTTTGCAGCCACTGGATTTGCCGGGCGGTTCCGGGCAGATTTATACTGCAAACTCAACCCAACCTCGAGTTGGCCATTTTCAAGTTATCTAATTGTCATGCCCACGTTCAAGTTTTCATATCTAGATTCATGTCAAGTTTTCAGGTCATGTTTCATGTTAAATCGTGTCAAGTTCATGTCCATATTCAGGTTCAAGTCATAACAACGTTCATGTCCAAGTTTAAAGCTAATTTATGTTTTACCTAGTCTACCCAAATCGTATTCCCATCGCACGTAAGTTCGAATCGATACAAATAAATCTAATAGGGAATAACATAAAAAGGAACGGGTATAAGGTAGCAAAAGTGATTACTAGCATAGCATAGTATGACTTGAAATAAAAGATTAAAAAATTACTGGCATATGGAATATTGGCCTCAAACATAAAGATTCCAATTCTAGAAAAATAATGTACTAGTCAAGATAACAGTTGTCATAAGGTGATAGTATAGTCATGGTAACGATGTCATAAGGTGATAGTATAGTCATGGTAACGACTGTCATAAGGTGATAGTATAGTCATGGACGGACTGTCATAAGGTAATAGTCATAAACATGTGACTAATAACAGATTCAACATGATAATAAGAGGGGATTCTCTTTTTGGTTTACAACATGAATAGGCCCCAAATCAATGTCATAGTAATATCCAAGAGTCAAGATCCAAGATGAACGAGAATGAATGTAAACAGTCATCATACATGGGTCCAATTTCAATTTACATCATATTCATATTACATTTACAGTTTAAATCTGAAAATAACTGGGGCTTATAGATCATGGTTCGAGAATTAGAAAAAGAGAGTCGATTGTTGAGTCTTTATATGCTTAGTCAAGTCCTAATAGAAGTCCCCAAATCAGCCATTTCCTTAACGCAGTCTCAACGTAGAAGAAGCAGTCCTTCTCTCAAACTTTTTAATCAGAATCAGAGCAGCATAAGGTCAGAAAGAATTTTGTGTAGAGAGACTGGTGTTAGGTGCTGTATTTATAGGGTCAGGTCAACAAATGTGGACAGAAACGAGGCCAAATACATCAGAGTGAATCCAGCTTCAGAAATGGGCTCGGGCACCAGGTCGACCCCCAGGTCGACACTATGGTCGACCTAGTCCTGGGTAGGTCGACTACATAGTCGACCCCAAGGTCGACCTGGTCCTGGGCGGGAAATTTCCCGCCCAGTCCATTTAGAGGTTTGAAATTCGAATTTTTGAATTCGAACTGAGTCTGTTTTGAACTTGAAAACTTCTGAAAACTTCGAATGGCCATAACTTGGTCATACAGACTCCGATTTTCGAAAACTCGAACTTGTTTCCAAGCAGAATTTCGAGACGAACGCAATGGCGTGACCCGTTTTCCTTGATTATTATTTTAAAAATTTATTATGCCTTGATTTATGGTTATTACACGTTATAAAAACACGAGTTGTTATAGCAGGCCATAAAGTTCCGTGCCCAAGATAAGAAAAAACTAACTTTCCATGCTGAAAAAGATGAATCAGATTCTAATGAAGAGGACATAGCATTTTTTTGCCAAAAATTTCAGAAAAATTCTAAAATATAAGAAGGGTTAGATGAAGAATATAAAAGAGAACTCTACAAGAGAAAATAATATTGATCCATCCTTAGTGGAGTGTTTCAATTGTCACAAGACTGGACATTTTCGAAAAAATTGTCCAGAACTAAAGAAAAATCAGACAAAAAGGAGAAATCTAAAAGACCAGCTTTCTCGGTCACAGGGGATTACTCAGACACTTAGCGACAATGAACAAAGAGACCGAGGTTAGTAATTTTACTTATGAAGAAATGGTTGAAATTAATACGGAGTTTATAGGATCCAAAAATAATTTTAAAAGAAAACATTAACAAGCAAACGAAGATAAGAAAAAAGCTGAATTTGAAAGAGATTTGTTAAAAGATGAAAAAGAGATTTTAGAGGATGAAATCAGAAAATTACAAAAATCTCTATCTAATGGAAATTCTCAAATTTCTTTACTGAGTCAAGAAATTGAAACTCAAAAAGAAAAGAATGATTTGCTCAAAATCATCATTTAAACTCAAAAATTAAAATTATTGAGCTAGATAATTCTAGTCTTACATAAAAATTAGATGATATTTTTAAAAATGTCAATAATTTTAATAAAGGAAGAGAAACTCTATCTAGAATTTTAGAAAATTCTTAGCCTACTTATAGTAAAAAGGATTAGGATTTGTACAGAAAATCAGTGCTAAGAAAAATTCTAGCAAACCTGTTAGTACTAAGAGAAAAGTTAAATTTATCAAACCTACTTTTTCTAACATATAGAAAGCAGTTTCAAAGAAAAAATTCTCTAGAAATATTAATATATGGGTTCGGAAAACAAATAATCATTTGATTAGGAATAAGTATATTAAAAATTTATTAGATAATGTACATAATAATATTAATTATATTTTTAAAAGGGACTCTGAACCCTCTTGGGTTTGGTTTCCTAAGACCTAACTCTTAGGACCCTAACGGAGGAAGTGGTACCAACATCTTTTACCTTTTTGCAAGTACCACACAAAATAATGAAGATAGATGCTTATCAGTGACTAGTCATGACAAGAAACAAGGAGATAGAAATTTAAAAGTCATTAAGCAAATTATGGTATCTATTTACTTTTCACCTCTTTTATATGTATACTTTAGTAAATATTCTTTCTAAAAAGAAAACTTTTGTTACTGTTTTGTAAAAAAATTCATAAAATGAGTTTAAACTATATGGTCTAATTAAAGAAGTCAAAAATAAATTTTTGTACTAATAAGTTTTGAACCTTGGTATTTACATTTTTTTTTGCTAATCTATGCAACTAAATAAGTTATTTTTTTTCATTCAACTTCTCAAATTTGTGGCTGAAACTATTTATAGATATTACTATTATTATCTAACAAACCTTTCTTTAAACTAGTGGTCTCAAATCATTTCACCGCTCGTTCCTTTTCAGTTGTTGGTTTATAGCTCTTTCCTTCTTTATATATATTCAAAGAATCTTTCTCCTTCTTTCAAAGTTATTATCCCTTCGAATAAAAATAAAAGTTTAATATAACATCTCAAAGAAGTCAACTTCCTCAAAATCATCACCGTCTACTCTGACAAAATCATCGGAGAAAACTTCTTCTGAATCCACTGATATTATGATATCTCCAACTCCAAATAAAGAACCAGAGTAACGGTAGCAAGATTATTGTACTGGATTTACTCCAGATGTAAAGAAAAAAAAGGCAACTCTTTGTGTCACCCTCTACAAAATATAAGATCGACGAGATACATCACTATCAGCAGAAGCAGATGAAGCTCCAATGGGAATTATATCCCGAACAAAACAAACCTCAGATGGATTGAGTTTTCCTTGAACAAATTGCACTTCGGGCTTCGAAAAATCTGTTGTTTTAGAACCATGATATCATACGCTACCTACAACTCCAGAAACTCCAAAAAGACCATCCACAATTTGGAGTTCATGGAAGAAAACTCCTAAGGATCCTAAGTATAATCCCAATTCATGGGACAAAAACTAAAAAAAAAACGAGGGAGCTGAATCAAAAACTCCTAGAAAATCAACCTCTTCGGAGTCAGACTAATGTGATGATCTCATTATCGATTTCTTTTTCATTTATGTTAACAAAAATTACATTGACTGAAAATTCAAAAGATAAGGATGTTTTCTTGGTATTCATTAATAAAAAAATTCTCTTTATTACTGTATTCATATTATAAGATAATTTTTATCATAAATATTGAATAACTTGAATTTAGTAATAAAACTTCTTTCCAAAATAAGTGATTAAAACAGTTAAATAAACATTTAATTATATACATAAATGAAAAAAAAGAAAACTGGAAAAACCAGTTTGTCAGCCACCAGTTGACTAATGGATTTCGAACCAGTCGACTGGTATGCAGCTCTGAGGGCAAAAATTTGCTATCCCGTTTCAGCTTTTATAACCCCTACCAATTCTTTTTACTTCATTTTTAAAAACCTAGTTTTCTCTATCAAAAACCTAAGCCTTCTCCCATCAGAAAAATTTGATTTTTACATCTTATTTCATCGGATTAATGGCTCCTCCACAAAAAAGACCAAGAAGAGGCTCACCATCATCTATAGAGAATCCCATAGATTCATACATCTCTCAATGGCTATGGAATGATGTTGCAAAGGATAGATGGAGGAAAATGGAGAAATTAAATTTTATTGAAGGAGTATATGTTAAATTTTCTGATTTCGAGACATATGATCTAAAATGATTAGTACAAAAAGTGAGGCTTGAGTCTTTGATGGATCGTAATCAGAATAATCGGAGAATCAACACTGTCATGGTAAAACCTTTCTTAGCCAATCTGAATTTGGAACATCTTGCTCTCAGAAATCCATAAAATTGCGCTTGGAGCCTAGTATGCAGCAAAGCAGTGTTTCTTATTGTCGAAAGATTAGGCAATATATTGAATTCTCCAACGGATAGGATACCATTAGGATAAGTGGAGTGTGATATTGGAGATAGAGATGAGGTTAGACATTTATTCATTGACGATGACTCGGATGGATGACGTACTAAAGGTTTACGTCCTAGTGCAAGGCTACTACATCATTCTCTTACTTGAATGATCTTGCCTCACACTAGAACTTCTGATTTAGTCTATGCCGAGACGTTCCGGGCATTATATGCAATCTACAATGAAACTCCGACCAATTGGATGCAAACAATCTTGGATCACATCTTGCTTTATACTAATGGAACTCCAACTTACTTTTACTACAGTGAGTACCTTATGCGAGTGTTTGCAAATGTTGAAACACCCGAACCTGCATCTGACAAGTTAGAGGTAAAATTTCTTGATAATAAGAACTTGAAAATGATGAAGATTCGAAGAATTATGAGCTTAAAAGAGGGGAAGAAAAGGGAGATAGATCGACCATCGTCTAATGCCTCTCACGCCGATCCTAAAGACGTTCGCTTAACAAATGATTCACAAAATACTAGTTAAGCAGTTGACGTTATTGCTCGTAATCAACTTCTTCTCGAAGCAAGGCTTAAAAAAATTGATAAAAAGGTTGACAAGAAATTCGATAAATTCAAGAAATTTCTTGGAAATATGTGGAATGTGATTTCTTGTACTCTTGCATCTTCAAGTAAAACTACAGATCCGAGTAAAAGGCCAATATCACCTGTCAATTGGACATCTTCGGAAAGTACGGAATCCGACACTTTCTAAGCATGCTTTGGTAACATGTTTGCTTATGTTTTTCTAATAAATATGATTATCTCCTTTTTGAACTTGATAAAACTTATAGGTTCTATACTAAAAGATCTCTCTTTATTTTGGTTATGGAACTTTAAGAGGCTTGTACTAAACGGCCTCATATGTATTTCAGACTTTATTTTGTTGTTTGTTCTTTAAGACCATTCCCATGTTGTAACTCTATCTTGTTGCTTGTTGCTTTCTACTATGTCAAGATTGGTTTATATATTCTCTCTCGATTACTGCTTTATCATGATATTTATTCTTCTTAATCGAAGACAAAGGGGGAGAAAATATGTTATCATTTTGTTACGAGAAACGCTAAGTGTATTATATTATATGCACTAACAATATGTTGCGAAAAAGGTTTTTATCCAAGGGGAGATGAATATATGCAAGCATACATTCAGGAATATATCAACAAAAAAGCAAGGTGTTGTCATCAATCAAAAAAGGGGGAGAATGTTGATACACAAGATTTTTGATTCAAGACAACAACGAATGGAGATCAAATTTAAGAGTTAGTTCATATATATGTGTGTTCACTTGTATTAGATCAATGTTAAAATATCCTTATTCTTTATAACACAAATGCATGGAATTTGATAATATATATATATATATATATATATATGAATAAATAGCTAGAAAAACAGCCATTACTGGGCAACATGCCCTGAACCAGTCGACTGGTTCATTTCAGACTAGTCAACTGGTCATGCAAATTTTGCCCAGTAATGGCTGCTTTATGCTGTTTTATATATATATATATATATATACGATTTATACTTTTTAACCAGTTGACTGGTGATTTTCCGACTAGTTGACTAATTCGAAAATAACAGCCATTTTTATGAAAGGGCGTCATCTTTCATGAAGAGATTCCTCTTCACTTCTGAATAGAAATGGGTGTATCTCTTTGATAAAACTCTTCATGAAAGATCTCTACTCTTCAACTATTATATATACACTACAAACTTGGTTTTCAAATCACCGAATCTTTCCAAATCTATTCTATTTTCTGATCTACATTTCTAAACTCTTGCATTCTGAAAAGCTTTCAAATATTCAAATTACTTGTTGAATCATTGAAATTATTTCATATCTCTTGATTCAATAAGTAATATACTTCCTTCAATCTTCACATACACGTTATATACTTGAGGATAAGATTATAGGAATGGCGTATTCAATCGTTGGTCGTTCAGTGTTGTTCAAGAACACAAGCAGAAGTCAAACTCTTATTGTTTGTTAAAGTCCTGTATTGGTGCTCAGGCGGGAAATCCTTGTTGGGGATCAGATTGTTGTGAACCTGTTCCTCCGGGTGAGGAGAGGGAGTTGATAGTAGAATTCCAGAAGGAGTATGGGACTAGACGTAGGACGGGAAGTTTGAACCAATATAAAATTCTTGGTGTCACTTTACTTACTGCATTTACCTATCTGTAATATTTTATATTAGTTAATATTTACTTACATAATTATTGTATTCGACAGTTAGAATATCATAGTCAATTCTGCAATATTCCATATATAAAGATCCTACACTAAGTCACATGACTTTTCAAGTTTGGCTCTATTTTCCTTTTGAATTCCTTCTGTTTATTTCTACATTTTCTTTTCGGATTTTTTGTAAACTATTATATCATATCTCTTTTTCCCTTTTTCTATTTCTAGTTTTTGCAGTTTGTTTGGGTTACGCCAAAATATGCCTAAAAGGCATATGAATACGATTAAGTTAGGCATGAACCTGTATGCCTAATATTTGCAATGGATTATTCTTTTTATTATTATTTTACACTTGGATTGAGGAACAAAACTAATTTAATTGAAATAACCAAATTGAGGCTAAATTGGATATGTTGAAAACAACAATTAAAAGGGAATAATTGGATTAAATATTATTTGGATTGTATAAATGCCTATTGAACATATTAATCCATAAACTGCATAAATTTGATAAATTGAAATCATAATAAACATGTATGGTTTATTTGCAATATTGATATGGCTATAATTAATTGAAAAGACAATTAGGCTTAATTTGTACATATTGATTTACGGGTTGGGTAAATTAAGAGCCGAAAAATTATAGCGTTAGGCTTTAATATGTAATATATCGATTTATGGTGATCGGGTAAGTCACAAGCTTAAAAACTTGTCTGTTGTGGTTAGTCCTTAATATGTAAACATATTGATTTATGGTGATTGGGTAAATTACGGGTCTAATTAACAAATAAAATTTGTGGGGACCAAATCAAGGGTTGGGGATTCGAGCGAAGTTATTTGTTTGTTTGGGATCCATTCCATGTAATATACCCTTTTATCACTTTCGGTCTCAGTTAAAAGGCAAGGGCACACACCAATGTTGTAGATGTAAATTTGTCTAAGTGGAGGGTGGTTTGGTGCGTTTCGGCGGGTCATTGTGGGTGCATTGGTCTGTTTTGGAAACATAAGCCACTCTCCATCTATTGATAAGGTTATGTCATTTGTTGATGGGCTAGGGCCTAATAAAACCAAATTGATAGTAGACATAGATTATTCATGATGTGTTGCAGTCGATCGATTGGGTAATATTAGGATATTTCTTCCTAATTATATCTATTGTTCCAAATTTGTAGAAGTGCAAAACAGTCATCATCATTATCAAATCTTGTGAATGAGAATGGTCAATCTTTTATATCATTTCTGCTATCTATATTCTATTTTTCACTTTAGAAGTACACAGACACTTACCCTTTCATGACACTAGAATTATTGTTTAGCTATTTTTTTTATCAATCGTGCTAGTTATCACTACAACTCAACAGACTTATTGTATGACCTATTTCTCCTTTCTTTCTTTCCTTTTTCTTCCCCCAAGCTCTCAGGGAGGAAGTACATAGTTGGATTGCTTAGCTAGTTCTTTCTTGGAGATTCTGCTGAAGATGTATTATTTCCCTTCATTTTCATTTCCACGGTTTTGTTGTTACTTTGGCTATATGAGGGAATTTTTAATAATTGTGTACTCTGATGATACTTCTTGGTTAAGTTGGAATAAACGGTTTTATTATTTTAATGTAAATTTTCTTCTTTTTCCGCTATAAAATTTATTTTCTTATGTCTTGTGAAATCTTAGTCTATGTGATGTTTATGTCTTTATACATGCATCGCTCTGTATTCCTTAACAGGGTTCTATATTAGAATAACATGAAGTGGTGTGAGGTGTCACACTGCTTTCATTCCGAACTCTTTTAACATTTGTTTCATTATGGAGTACTTCTCAGGTATCTTATTTTATTTTGGAAGCCAGCGTTTCTATCTCTTCAACAACTCGGTCATGTTGTTTCCTGACCAATAAAGACTTTTTTCAAATTATGAAGCTCTACAATGACCTTAATATTGTAAGACCATCTTCACAAGAGGGGTATAATTTTTCGCTTGCTTTTTTCTTGTAATCTTGATACTTATTTCCGCTGACTACCGACACTCATTCCTTCTACGCTATCATATACTCCATATGCATCATCAATAAGGTTTCCAAAAGTATCGTCTACTTGTCTTTTCCTCTCGAAATTGATTGGAGTTGTAAGCATCATATGTAACATTTGGTGTATTATTGACCTTAACGTTAATGTTTCTTCTCTCCCCATGAAGATACCACTCATCGTATGTTGGATCCATACCTGAATGATTAACTACTCAACTATTTCAAAAGACAACTTCTTTGAATTTATACACTTCATACAAGGGAAAATACACATTTCAAGTCGGGTGGTGAATGACACTTCAAAAGTCCATAAAATATGGAACTCCTTTTATATCTTCATTGGTAGTCCTATGTCGAATTCTAATCCACTCTCTTGAAGTAGGTTTTGACATTAGCAAGAACTTTTCCTTGTGCATGTTATATTTTATAAATGAAAAATTAACGCAATTAGATAGATAATAGATTCGTGTTACAAAACAATTCGTGTTACGGAACAATTCGTGTTCCGAAATAGTTTACTAAACAATAGGAAAATAAAACTGCAACAAACGAATATAACTGCATTAGGAAATATTTTACTACACAATTTGTGAATTTCATTCCCAAACTCTCTCATATCCCAATTCCTTACCTACAATTTCTCAACTGGAAATGTAGGTTGATTTAGCAATTTATCTCTCAATTCATTGTTTAGACTAAGTAAAAACATGTCATTTTTCTCTAAAGAAGCGTCGATAAGAGCTGGATCATATTCGATGATGCATTGAACTCATTTATATAATACTGGTGAGATGCCTTGCCACAGATCTAAATTTTTTGAAGCAATGCCTTGCCAATGGTTGAATCTACGTATGCACCCATTCTTAGATGATCTGGTGCTATAATTTTCAATTAAACATTTATCACTTAAGTAAATAATTGTCGAATGTTAATTCTAATACATAAAATCCTACTAACAAACACATTTCATAGTACAACTATTTAGATATATGTGCATAATATCTCAATGTTCACTCTTTATTGCACGTATAATATAATTTGTGATATACAAATCTTTTACTTTCCTATATAACCTTAGGGTGATAACTTCAAAAATATTTCTTTTCTAGGGCCAATTGTATTCTGGTTCCCGATTTAGTCCAATTCAAATCGGCAAGACATATCTTTGATCTAGTACCATGATGTGAATCCCCATCATCAGTGACTGGATTATCAAATGGAGTCATCTGATTGCTTATATCAAAGGGCTCAGAAGGAGTAGAATCAAGATTAGACTAATTCTTATAATAAATCATAAAAAAATGACAAGTAAAGATATATTAATAGAGTGAAAATATTCAACAAATTTAATTACTACCATATGTTGTCTCTTTGATTCTATGGGAACTCCCAATCTTTTAAAAAGGTCACTTTCAAAACTAACAAAGATGCATAAATAGATACACGAAACTAATCATTATATTATATGTTCTAAAAGTGGTTACGGTTAAAAATTGATGATGCCTATAAATGAAAAATACTTCATGATGTTACCAAATGTATGTGCAATTATGTAGCTTTGATTAATATTCCTTGTCTTTCTTATAATATAAATCATTATATACTTCTACACGTACACTATAGTGGAATTTAAAGTCGGATGAAACTATTGAAATCCAGATACATAAATTGCAAATGTTCATCAACATTAAACAACAAAATTTCACAAATTTAGAGAGTTAAAGGATGCACATAAAAGGGTTTAATATTAGCAACTTTTATAATAATAGAAATGCCAAGAAACAAGTTGTGATTCCCAAATATATCAAATCACGAATATGAAACTTAAATTTCAATTTTATAAAGGAAAGTGGCACTGACTAAGCTGTATTTGAGTGCAACACCCCACACATTTCTGTGCCTAAATTTCAACAAAAATTGAAACTTGAACACATCCAAGCATGGAGCATGCAAATCAGGTACCTGCAAATAAATGAGCATGAGCATAATCAGAGTACGATAAAACAACTTGCAGCGGAAACAAAATAGGATAAACTGGTATTAACCCAAGTAACTACCTTTTTAAAGTAGGTTACTTTGCCAATACCGAGCATAAGAGAGAACGAGAACCGAAAGCCAAACTTAACACACGTGAGAACCCGACCTTCTCTGGAAAACCAGGGTGGTTGTAATAAGGAGGGGATCAGAACAACAAGATTCTGGTGAACTGGAAACGTACAACATAGATTATAATACACAAATGTATCATGTTTGGTTCAGCCCAAGATGTGTGCCTAACAAAGTTAGTGATTCTAGCCTAACCTTGTAAATATTTACGCACGACTCCAACTACCCTTCCCAAGGTAGTATTCCCGAAGTATGATACCGAGATAGAATGTTTATGCATATATTTAGGAAGTCTTTATACCAGAACATGGCTGGTTAATTGATTAAGAGTGGACCCCTAATTACGAAGTTTGTATGTATGTATATATATATATATATATATATAAACACACACATTTCCCTTCGCTCATCCTTTATTATTTATTGCCTCGCTATTAATGATAAATAGGGTGGATTCTCCCTGATTGCTTAAGATCCTAGGTAGATCTATTGGCCACTTATTATTCCTTGATAATATATTCAACGTTAACACAAACTAGAGGACACTAGCTACGAGACCCTACGAGTAAAGGCTTCCGTCATTCAAGCATATACCCTTGCCCCGTGTAAGGTGAGAGATGGTATTTATTGTTCGCTATACCATTTAGCTGACCTTATTGGATAACCTCCTTAGTCGCTTACAACTTCCCGTAGGATATGTAGCCATATCTGACGTTTTAAGTTTCCAGGTTTGGGTAGGACCTACACACTCACACCATTTAAGACCCCTAAACTAAAAGACCTACTCCTAGGTGGACTTTTCAACCCCAGCCGCTTAAGACCCAGAAAGCGGTCTATACACGAAGGTTATTAAGTTTGTACCCTATTAGCCTTAATACCTTTCCCTGTTGGGATAAAGTGGGCTACGTCATTAAGTCCTTTACGCATATGATTCATTATCATCACGGGTTCCTATGTGTAATGACTTGTATTCTACACATTGGAGGATCGTAGAGTATTTATTTTCATATGAAGTCATATGGTCGTGTAACTTTGGGAAACGACTATTGGGGTCATTTCCCACATTCCCAATTTTTCCTGGATTTTAAAATGATTGTTTTTCCCCTGGAGAATCTTGTTTCGCCTATAACTTTGATTGGTAAAGAGCTTGACCGGAAACCACTCTCATTTGATTCAGATTATGGTTTCCTATTCTGTAGATGGTCACGTTGATGAAACAGACTTATCGTTTGGGAGATATGGGTGAAATAAGATTTGAAGATGGAAAAACAGCCTAATTGGGCTTAATTAATTGATTAGCAGCTAGGCTCATAACTCAATTTGGGATTAGGGTTATGGGAGGGCTGAAAGGAGTTGGAGAATCATCTCCTTGCATTTTTCTATCCGCTACAAACCTTTCTCAAACCTTAATCATGGCTTCCATCTTCTAAATCTCCCTCTAATCACAAATTAATCAAATCTACATCAAATCAATCCGGATTAACACCAAATTTGAGGTAGAGCTGTTGCGCCACATTGAAAGCCGAGCCAAATAAGTAAAAATTTCAGATCTATCATTAATTATTGACTAAGGTGAGTGATTTGCATGTTTATACACTAATTAGTGCAAGTTAGGGCTGATTAATGATAATTAGCGAAATTATACACCCAAAAATTATGGAAAATTATGCATAAATTCAAAATTCATATTATATGTCACATATATGAATTGGGTTTGATTTGAATTTATTTTGTTAATCTCGGAATTTAGGGGATTAAGGGGAAAATCGTGGATTTGGGTATGTTTGATCTAAATTGATGTGTGAAATCGTTGCTTTGATGTTTTTGGTTGATTCTACACGTTACTACTACTGTTTGGTATGTTTTATGATTTCATAGAAAAGTTAGAATGGTTGAAAATGTCGTCGTTCGATGAAAAATGGCTTGTTGGAAATTCGACAGGGATCCGGTTCGGATTGGATAAGGGGGATCGAATCGGATAAGAAAGTCCGAACCAGATTGAAGCATGGCGAAAAGGAAGGCCACTTGCTTAGGGTTGGAGTTGGAGTGGGGATTGAATCGGACTAGAGCTAGAATGCGGGATCGGATCGATGTGAGTGGAGCTGGAGAAACTGGACCAGATGGGTTTTGGTTCGACATAGCCGAACCGAAACAGATCAAACAGATGGGTCTGAACTGGGCTGGCATTTCTGTTCGAACCAAATGGAAATGGCTGATCTGAACAGGGGACTTGAGAACCATATATTCGAATCGAATCGAGAAAAGGAAGTCAAGTCAAACTAGATTTGGAACTCCTACTACTTTTACGTGACGATTCTTCTAAAGACCAACTCCAATTCGACCTAAACCCGAGATGCAAAGGAAATCTAAGTGGGAAGTTATTGCTCAGGATCCAGATGGGAACCAATGAGTTAACTTCAAGAGTTGGGCTTTGCTGCGGGACGCGTGCAAAGGAGTTTACGATATCTATAACTTTGTTTCACCATTGAGAGAGAGGAGCATGTAGACAAACTAGAGCCAGGGCGGTGTGGACTGGTTGGCCCATACCTCAGAGCCAAGGCGGTGTGGACTGGGTAGGGTTATTGACCATAAACCAGGGTGGTGTGGTCATAGAAATAGTTGTACGGAGTCCAGGTCGGTGTGGACCTATCATGGCCCCAATGCGTTTGGTGATCAAAGCAGTGAATATCGTATGCTTTACGTACTGAGTGGGAGATGTGAGGATGATTGCTTTGTTTGATGTTGCCTATCACCATGGCAAGTACACCCGCATTTTACACTACATATTAGTGTTATCTTAGAGTATTGTGCATCTTTTTGTGCTAACTCTTTGGTTGCAGGTCCAGGTCAGGTATGATTATTTATACCTGTTATTGCTTTATTTAGCTATATAGATTTGCTATCGCTCACACCAGACTTTCATCTAACCCAAAGTTTTATATCTCTTCTTTTTACTCTGGGTGCTCCTAAACGAGCAGACTAGAGGCAGTTTAGGAGGTTATGCACGAGTAGCTGTCCGGAGATGAGCAGGAGGCTTCCACGTACTTTATACATATTCTCCCCGTGTTGTTGTTGGTCACAGATTTGGGCATTAGTAGTGTACTTCTTTTATTTCCTTTTAAAAAAATATTTTAAAGTTGTAATAATTGGATATGAAGCTGTATTTTGGATTCTGCCACTCTGATGGATATGGTTTAGTTTTCAGCTTATGTACCATCTCACCTGTTTTACATTAAGTTATGTAATTACTATATTTTATTCCATGCGCTGTGAGATATACTATAGATTCTTTGGTAATTCATCGTTTCAACCTTTTTGAAGATCGTCCCGTGCTAGTCGGACATTGACATAACGCATTTAGAGGAAATGTTTGATGGTATGGGGCGGGCGTCACACTATGGTTAATAACATTTTACATCATTAACCTACTAAGTCCAAACCTAACTTTTAATTATGAGTTCTGTATTAACTAATATAATTAAGGAAAGTTATATCCTCCTTACCTTAGGATATTTATTTGATTTTTTTCCTAATTGTTCTTAGTACTTAAATAATCAATACCCATATATCCCCTTTTTACTTCATTTATTTCTATTCATAAATTAATTGCCATTTATAACCATAACGGTCATATTTTCCTAAGGCAACTCACAAAATTCCTATTTTTCTTTTTATTACCATTTACTATAATTAATGTCATTTATGAGCCTTCCTAAGGCATTAATTTACATTGGATATCCTTATCTTATCAATCCCAAATATATGTAACACCCCATAATTTTAATAAGAACACTGTAACGATAAACTAAATAATACTTAATTAAATATTAGGAATTAAGCAAAATGGAATGCACCATTGCGAAGATAGACTCCGAATTTGCGTAAAATGGACATCGTATGAACAAGTTATTAAGATTAGAAGTTTGAATATATATAAAAGAATATATATATAAACAAATCAAGTCCATAATTCAAAACAGATCAAAAATTTTAGTGGGAAAGGGACGTAGGAATTGGACCCGCTAGGGGTCGACCGCCCCAAAGGTGTCGACCCATGGGTCAACCCACTCAAGGGGGTGTCGACCCACCCTAGATCCATCCAGGTTCATTTCTGAACCTGGACTTGTTTCTAAAAAACATTCGTTAGCAGTAGGCTATAAATATGACCTCGTTTCTATTGTTTTTACACATCAAAAACATTGGAGACAACGAAATGCTGCCCCAGCTTGGACTGAATTAGGCTATTTTATTCAATAATAGCTTATATGCATACAAGAATTTCTTCTACAAGATCTGCTTATTATTCTCTGTTCTTTACATCCAGTCTATGTGAGTTCATGTTATTTTAAGATATAAACACTTAACAAGTAATCCTGACATGTCTATAAATCTGGATCTAAACTTATGGCTGTGAAGAATCTGATTCATACATAAACAGATCTGGTATTACATATACACCCGATCTACTGTTCAGTTCTTTTATGCCTATTTCTGATATGCCTATTTCTGTTATCATGTGCCTATTTGGTTATTATGCCTATTTCAGTTCTCTTCTCTCCCTCTTTCCCTTTTTAATTTTATAGCCAGGCTACCTTCAAGCTTAGGCCTATCGCTGAAATATGCGAACGAACGAAATTGGGAATGGTTGGAAAAGTTAAATTACGGGCATATCTTGTATTATAAATCAAGACTGGGATTTGGGGGCATAACCTATACTGTGATATATGACTATAATTTCGGGCATATCTTATACTGTGAATTATGACATGAGGGTTGGGGCATGTAAATATGTAGGCTTAATTAACATATAAAGCGGAACATGTAATTAAACTATAATACTTAACATGTTTGAATCTGTGGGGGTTATATGAACCTGTTAAATTGTGTAGGGGCTAAGTAAAACTGTTTGAACCTGTGGGGGTTAAGTAAATATGTTAAATCAGTGGGGGGTTATACAAACCCGATAAACTTAACCTGTTTTATATGTTGAAGTTATGCGGGTTTGTTAAACTGTTAGGCATAACCTGTAAAAATCCTGGTAGTTTGGGATACAAGCCTAGGGGGTGGTTTGTGTCATCTGTTGTGTGGGACCCGTATCAGTCAGTAACCCATACTGGTATCATACGGAGACCTTGAACTAGGTAGGGGTCGGGGCACGCTTACTGAGCTGAATATAAGAGGTTCATATGGGAAGAGGTCTTCTGATAGGGAGTTCCGACGGAGTCATGTGTGTGCATAGCTCCAAATTCATTAGGGATAATAAGACGCTGTAACACCAATAGGTACGACTGTATTTATCTGGGGGTTGCAACTTTAGGAAGTGATATATCCTACTGTGGGGTCGGCACAGGGTATTTATGGGATATGGAGCCAATCAATTGGGGATAGTAATTAGGGTACATCTAGTCCTTCCTGTTTAGGTGCCCGTTATCTATGGTTGGGGCAACACCCATTATTTATGGTTGGGGTAACACCCATTATTTACGTTGGGGTACCTGTTATTACCGTTTGGGGTAAAACCCATTACTAGAAGTACACCTAAGTCTACCATTATGTTTCTATTAGGAACATTCACATTTGTTATACTAGTATTGATGAAGAGAAGTATTTGAGAAGCGTATTATGTTCAGTCCATCCTGCTTATCCTGTTCAGTCTGTTATTCCTATCATATGATACTGTTATCTCTCATTCAATTTATATGCCTATCATGATGCTTTTACTTATTTTATGCTAAAAGCAACTGGACTCGCTAGACTTAAAGTCTGACCCGTTTTGTTTTCTTTTCTCTCCCTTCCTTTCCTACCCAGGTTCTCAGGGTGGGAACGCTCAGGCTTGATTAGGTTGTTCTCTCTTCTATTTCTGCTTGGAGCTGCTTAGATGTACCGCTCTGACTACTTTTCTACTCTGTTACGGCTATTTTTGGGGACTATGATTTTATATTACTGTAATATGATGGCTTTAGTACAAGGCAAATACTTTTATTTGATGTAGTTGGTTTTCAGCATTTTAGACTAATGTTGTAACTGGATTTTGGACCACGATGTTTTCTATTGGAAAATAAAGTTTTAAATTTTCGTTGCTATTTTTATATATCTATCTTGTGAGATTATGTTTCTGTTTACTGATAATGCTTCACGGAACTTAATGATTCTGTTAAAGAGTGACATTAATGGACGTGGGGTGTCACATTTGGTATCAGAACTGAAGGTTACAAGATCCGAAAAAAGGTTTTGAAAATTGTTTTTGAAAAGTTTCAAAAAGAAAGTATTTTCCAAGGAAAGCCTGTTTTTGTAAAAACATATTCCCCAAAGCCATGCAAAATATCTTTCGATTATCTTTATGAATCCTTCTTCCTTTTCGTTTCAGCATGCTTGGGGAACCGTATATTCCCGATGGCGTTCAGATACCGGCTTGGTTCCGTAGATATCTTGAGGCTACGGAGCCTACCGGAGGATAAGTAGACGCCCTTCCCCTAGCTGCAGCTGCTGTTCCTCCTCCTCGTCCTCCGCGAGCGGATAATTTCTCCAATATATGCAACGATTTCGGTGCACTAGGAGGAAAGCCTTTCCAAGGAACTGAGACCTTTATAGAAGCAAAAAATTGGCTTAAAGAGACGGAGGATTTGTTTGAGATTTTTGAGGTTGACGACCGTTCGAAGATTCAATTGGCCGTTTGGTAGATGAAAAATGAGTGTAATAACCCGGAAAATCTGAGCCAATTTAAAAATTTTATTTTGGAAATTTTAATGAATTTTGAATATTTAAAATAATTTATTTTAATGATAATGATGAGAAATTTATTTTGAATAGAATTAGAATGTATATATTTATTTGAATCGACGTTAGAATATAAATATTTATTTTTAATTATAAAAGGGACTGAAAATGGCATGATAGTTCGAAAATTCGATTTCAAATTTCAAATGAATGTACAGGATTCAAAATAAACCGGATTTTAGCAAAACCACAAATATTAGAATCTATTTTAAAATATCTTTCCAACGAATCCGAAAAATTGAAATTTCATCGTGGGAATCAAAAGTTATGCCCAGTTGAAAATTCAGAATAGTCGCTATGGAATTTTAGCCCTTAAAAATGGAACTTTTGCAAACGAACTCCGTTTTTGACGAAACCACTTTTGTTGGATCCGGGATTTCAAGTTATTGCTAGATTCCAAAATTCATAATTTTTGGGATCAATGTGTGAGCATGTCAGAAGAAAACGTGTTTTGTCAATTTCAGTCAAATTTAATCGACTGGAAAATGTCCATTTTTCCAACGACCTCCAAATTTGACGAAATTAGTTTTGTTAGAACTGTATCGTCAATACAAAGCTATAAATAATTTTTCTATAATTTTTGGAGTCAGTATGTGGCCCTGGTAAATTTAAATGTACGTTAAAATGCAATATATTGATTTATATTTTTATTTAAAGAAAAACTGATCGAAACATTTGAATTGGTTTACGAAACATATCCCATTGTGTTCAGACACGGGTAATTAGTTATGGACGACAGTCGTTGGGTTCAGTTTGGGGTTGAATTGAAAAGGTAGCTTTTAGGGAGAAAAACGAAATAAAATAATATATAATAACTATATAAGGGTAAATTGTGGTCAAACCCTTATTCCCTCTTCCCCAAAGTCAAACCGAAATATTCAGAGCCCCTCCCCCTCCCCCCGTTTTCGATCTCGTCGCCCTGCCAAAAGCGCTCCGCCGCTTCGGAGGCTGCCACCTCCTCCCGTGCCGCCTCATCTCCGGCCGACACACACGCACCCCCCCTCAGTCCGTGCCGCTCTCTCCTCCTCCTTCTTTCCCTCATTCCTACTGTGAATCCCCATATCGAACGCAACCCGCCACATACAGGCCCACCGCCACCTGAACTGGTGCAGTCCAACCCTCCAGCACCTCGACCACACCTCTCCCTTTCTCCGCCTTCCTCCATTCGGCGCTCCAAGCCCCCTTCCCTCCGAACCCACAAAATCAGCCGCGCTACGGTCAATGCAGACCTGCTTCAGACACCACCATGAGCTCCGACACCTTCGGCCCTTCCCTCCACGATTAACAATGAGTATTTATAAATTTATTTACAATAAAATCTGGATTTTATTATATAGAAATTTAAGATTTTTATATAAAGAAGTTAAGATTTTTATATAAAGGAAGTTAGGATTTTTATCATTGAAAATATTATATTTTTATTTATATAAAGGTAGGAATTTTATTATCTAAAAAGATTTGTTTTTTGTCATAAGTAAAGATTAGATTTTTTATCATTGAAAAGATTAGATTTTTATTTATAGAGAGATTCGATTTTTGAATAGCGATAGAAAGATTCGATTTTTATATATTCAGTACCGATAAAAATACGAATTTTATATATGTAATCGAGTGATAAAAGTATAATTTTTATCATGAAGAAAAGAATATAAAATTTTGATTTTTTTTAATATGAGTAGTGAATTAAAAATATGATTTTTATATTATATTGATAATAAAAATATGATTTTTATTCGGAAGATGGTGTTATAGAAATATAATTTTTATGAGTAGCAGTATAAAAAT
Source organism: Allium sativum (assembly GCA_030737875.1). Lineage (NCBI taxonomy): Eukaryota > Viridiplantae > Streptophyta > Magnoliopsida > Asparagales > Amaryllidaceae > Allium > Allium sativum. Next base: position 541,312,266 of record CM060926.1, read on the forward strand.
AGCGATTTTTAAATATATGAACATCATATTAAAAATGTGATTTTTAATGTGAACAGTGGGAAAAGTTCACATTGGAATTTCAGGCAAATCTAAGTCATTCAGAAATTCAAAAATGAAATGGAGGACTGGATCCCAAATGTGAGAACTTCTCACTTTAATTTTAGTTCTAGTTAAAATATATACTAGGGTGCAGATGGTGCTTAGCAGCACCCGACACCCGTCGTCCACAGACCATGGACGACTTGCTTGTTTGTTAGATTTTGTTGTGAAAATTGATTGTGTGATGTGGAATGGAATAAAATATCTTATAGTTAAAAATATTTTATAGTTAAAAATATAATTTTTAACGTGTATATAAATGAAATAAATATTTTTAAACAAATCGGACGATTTGTTTATGTACACACATTTGACTGATATTGATTGGGACGATAAATTTTACACATCGCCTAACTGCACAAATAAAATTCATTATTTGTTGATTGAAACCCCACACGGGTATTGGGATGATATTGGACATACACTAATCCTAATATTTAGTTGTATGTCAATCGATGGGTTGACAGACTGTTATAAGCGTTGAATAATTATATTTGATGCTTATGCAGTGTAGAATGCACTTTGGATGATGGTTGACTGTGTGTGATTGTTGTTGTGTACATGGTGTATGAAATCCATATAAATCAAATTATATGGTAATTGACTGTGTCTGATTCCAGTTCATAAAGAATGAATATTTTAAAATAACAAATATTTTTAAAATAATATTCTGTAAAAGATCAAAATTTGATTTTGATGTCCGATTTGGGATGGACACGAATATATTTGAATATATAAAGCTTTGTTGATTAGATTAACGCCATGTTGACGTGAACGATATTTATATCGATTTTATTCATTTTTATAATGAATATTGAAAATGAATTGATTTCAAAATATAATGTTTTGAAAATATTATCATTTATATATCGATGATATGGAATATTCAATTTTGATTAGAAATTGAATATGAAGTTGAAATCGTTTTGAAAACGATTTATATAATATGTTTTAAATGGAAATCGACAAAATATATAAATATATTATATATATAATACAATGGCCTGAATAGAACACGCCGCGCCGCGGTAGTTCGCGAATTTCGACCATTGACTTCGAACGGACATTGCAGGAGATCCGACCTTCGGATTCTCCTAAAACTGAAACTGTTGGGTTCGTATCGAAAAGAGATTTCTAAATAATACAGGAAATTAGAAATCTAACGGTTGGATTTGGAATTATGTCCAAATCAAATTTGGAAAAGGTCGCTACAAGTGCAGTTCGATGGCCCTTTATGGAAATCGACTGTACGGGCCTTGATAAAATTATTAAAAGTATCAATCATTTATGTAAAATCATAAGAAATGATTTGCAAAGAATTGGGATGAAAAAATTCCATATTTGAGAAGATAAAAATAGATTTTTATCGAAATGAAATATTTTTGAACTATAATTATAATTCAATATTTTTAAATAATTAAAAATGGATTTGAAATATTTTTAAAAATAACCAGGATTTTCAATATATGAATTGGAATGGATTTGAATTGAAATTATGCTCGGATTATTTCGATATTGGATTTCGTGATTATACGGATATTGTGGAGGAATTTGGAAGATAAATATATCATTATTCCAATACGATATTTGTTGGTTTCAGAATTTGATATTGAATATAAGCCGATATATTTTCTATTCAAAGCATTGTATTTAATATCAAATTGGATTTTGGGTTCGTCGTGTATGGTATCTTTAATAATACTGTTCTTGAACCGAATGGAGTTAAGAAAATTAAAAACTGGCTGGAGATTAGCTAAGTTGAATTGTTTCCTGGGTATTGATCTGATGTTGGTTTCGGCCTTCGGGGTTAATACTTAGGGGATTGTTCTCTTACTAATTTACGGTTAGTGGCTAATGTGAATTAGGTTTATTGTGAACTGTGTTTTTTAACGACATTCGTTCTTTAACCCCATTTACATTGAAATGTGATTTGGGATTTATAAATCTTTTTGTTAAGATTTAACGGAAATTTTCCAAGGTAACGTTTTCCAATTTAATATATTAAATTGGAATTGAATGGAATTCAATTTGATAATAATCGAAGTGAACTTCTATGGAGGAAGACTGTTAATACATATAGAATTTAAAAGGCGTTGTTGTTATTCCATTTATATTATTGGTCAGATATGGGAATTGATATCGATTATATATTGATTGGTTTTTCCATGAGGATTCCATAATTAATGGAATGTGATTTGGGTTGTCGTGAATGGTATCTTTAATAATACTATTCTTAGACCCAATGGAGTTAAGAATATCAGGAACTAACTGGAGATTAGTTAAGTTGAATGGTTTCCTGGGTATTGATCTGATGTTGGTTTCAGCCTTCAGCGTTAATACTAAGGGAATTGTTCACTTGCTAATTTACGGTTAAAGCTGACGAATGGAATGTGATTTTGGGTTTATCGTGGAATTTGTTTTAAATGACATTGGTTCTTTAACCCAGTTAAAGACAGGATATGGTTTCCCAAGTTAAACAATCGTTAATATTGATTTTTGGGAAGATTAAAACCAAGTGGAGTTTTAATGCATCTTTAACTAGATTGAACTGATATCCAAAGGAAGATTAAAGAATAAATTTAAAGAATTTATCTTTGATAAAATTAATGGGAACCTTTCCCAAAGTATATGAATATTTGGATAAAGAAATATTCTGGATTGGAATGAGGCGTATATTGTGTTTTTATAGCACTTTTTTATTATATACGCGAGTTATTCAGAAAGACCGGGTTTACCCCATTCTGAATAACTGATTCGACGATGTGTCGAGGATAAAGACGGTGGTTGAAGACCGGAGGTCTTCACATTGTTTGGATGATTACTGATGATCTTGATTGGGCTGTACACCCAAGGCGAGGTAATAAATGGTGATCGTCCAGACGTACTTGCAGATCGACCGGATATGCGAGGACCTCTCCCCTGTATTGGACATATGGGGGAGGAATAAGGTGCCTCCGGTTTCGTTCAGACCCAGAACGAACTTGTAAATGGATGTGTGTCTGACATCGGATTTCATTCTGTGTGATTGATATACATCATTTGCATAGCGAGAATTGCCTGTGTGGCATGCTGAGATGAAAATGATCAAGGCTTCTGTTGAAAAGCAGAGTCTTGTGGTTGATGATCAAAGCACGGCTTTAATATAGCGTAGCTTTGTGTAGCGTTGATTCACGAGCCTCACAGCCCGGTGTGAACTAGAAACGGGAGAGGACTGCAGGGAAGGCATGTGTTTCCTCTAGCTAGGAGTGGTGTCAGCGTTTTACACACCCTGGCATTTTACTTATGTGGATAATGGATAACGAGGCACCTTGGTTATATCGGTCGATCCGGGACCGATGGAGTCATTTGGCTCATTGACTCCCTATAGGGTGGGGAAACGCATTGTTCAAGCATTTTAATCCACTCCGTGTGGACCGGCCCTAAAGATCCAAGGGTCGATGCATTCTGATCCTGAGTGACAGGCTAGAGCGTCTCGAAGCGGCAAGGACGATCCCTTTCCTTGGTTCACAGATGTAAATCCAATTTCCAATACGAGACATTTCGGTCTTAGTTGTAATCCTATATATGGCGACATAGTGGTATGGGACACTTATGCCGTCTATGATTGATACTTATAATGGAAATTGTTTTTGACACTATACACTTATAGTAATAATAAAAGATGAAATTTCACATACCAAGCATTTTTGGCTATTATAAGGTAAAAATTCTATCCTCCGGCTTGTGTTGCATTGTGTGATGGGACCTGAGTCTTATAATAGCTTCATTGTTCTTTATTTAGCATTACGCTGTTGTTTTATGTATTGGTATTCTCAGAAGGAAACCCGTTCCATGTTATACGGCGTAATCCCTGGATTTACCTAACTTTAAAATAAAGATTAATAACTGTTTTAGTTCTCACACCAGTCACATGACTGACCTGGAGTTTGTTGTTTTAACCTAAACTCTGGGTGCCCCTATTTTTCGCACGGGCAGCTAGTAGTTTTGGTTTTGCAGATTTATATTCACATGATCCTGGTTTACAACTGGAATGATATTTGGAAAGCTCTATATCTATGTATTCTTTTCAGTTGTATTTTGTATTATTTTCCGCTGCATTGTAACTTGTAAATCTCTGATATTTAGTAAATGTGTAATATTTATTCATACTCTATATATTCTTGTATTCTGATGAAGTTGTTGTAATAAGCAATGAAATGTTCTTCTATATGCATTTTGATTCGTCTTGTTCTCAATTCAATCCAGGCTTTACTTACGAGGAAGTTCAGGTTGCTTCAGTTTGGTATCAGAGCTTTGGTTTACAGAGCTCGAGAACAAGACACATTAGAACCAAAAGTTTGAATTCATCAGAGATTGGATTAGTAATATCCATTGAGAATGACTCGTTAGAGATAGGATCAGCAGTATCCTAGAACAAGTGTGAAGAGTATATAAAAAAAATGAAACCAATATTGTTTTGAAGATTTAAACCTTATTATAGGTATTTGGATATTTTATCTGTATTGAATTCGGACAGTCCAATATATAAAGATTTTGCATATATGCCTTGCAAACGTGTATTTGAAGTTTTAATATACTGGATAGATATAGAATCACATTCTAGTCACCCGGATATGGTTCTGATGATTGAAGCTTCATCATCAGAATTTGTGTTCGACTTTCGAAGGTGTGGTATTTATATGTTTCCAATTGACTTGTGTGAAAACCAAAAACTAGATAGGGATATTGTTGTGAATTGGCACCAAAAACATGATTTTCTGTATATGTATCAAAATTATGAATTTGAAACGTTAATTCACTAATTGATTGATGGTTATGTTGTGTGATTATTTATTTAAATCAACATGTGAAAGAAAGGTAAATTTAGGCCAAATTGAACCAAAATTGAACTGTATTGAAAATTTATAGAAATTGCATGCATGTACTTATATATGTGTGAACAGATCATTGCAAAGAGGCTAGAGAAGAAGAATAAAATTGCTTGCCCGACAAATAGGTACATGTTTACAAATTTCTTGGGTTTGGATGATTTTATGAGCTGATTGGCTAGCCGCTTGGCTGTTTCTTTTTGGATTGGAGAGGCCTGTATGGAGATTTCGAGATTTTCCCGGTGCCCCCGTGCAGGGGAAGTTATGGAGAATTTTTTTAAAAATTTAGGGTGTTAGCCAAATTTTTGAAAAACTTGAAAAGTTCTTAGAAACTGAAAAGTTGAAGAACTTGAGCCATAATGATAATAATGAAAGTTGAGTTGGTTAGTTAAACAACTTTCAGCGTCCTTTTCGAGGAAGAAAAGTTTTTAAGTGGGGGAGATTGTAATAACCCAGAAAATCTGAGCTAATTTAAAAAATTTATTTTGGCAATTTTCATGAATTTTGAATATTTAAAATAATTTGTTTTAAATAATAACGACGAGAAATTTATTTTGAATTGAATTAGAATGTATATATTTATTTGAATCGACATTAGAATATAAATATTTATTTTTAATTATAAAAAGGATTGAAAATGGCGCGGTAGTCCACTATTCACAGAGAGGCAGAGCTTGGGGTACATATCGACCTTCGATTATAGGCCATCTACGAATGTTATACCTGGTTTGTTGGCATCCTTAGAGGTGCGACCCACTCTTATGGATCAGATAGGAACTTCACAGCATAAGGACCCACAGATAGCAGACATCTTTGATAGGCTCAATAGAGGGGAGACTTCTATTCACCTCGATAGATATTCCATAGATGATAGAGGGTGGTTGCGACGAGATGGGAGGTTTTGTGTTCCCCAAGTTGGGAGTCTATTCAAGACAGACCTTGGAATGTGCATCATTCTAGGATGACTATCCATCCAGGCAGTGATAAGATGTATAGAGATATGAAGAGGGTTTTCTTTTGGGCTGGGATGAAGAAAGATGCAACGAAGTTTGTCTCTCAATTTTTAGTTTGCCAGCAAGTCAAAGCTGAGCAAAGGAACCCCGGTGGTTTAGTTCATCCTTTGGAAGTCCCACAGTTGAAGTGGGAGAGCGTCTCTATGGATTGCATTGATGGTTTGCGTAGATAAAGTAAAGGCAACACCAGTATCTGGGTTATAGTTGACAGGCTTACTAAGATCGCTAATTTTATTCCTGTTAAGGGTAAGAGAACGGCAGCATGGTTGGCATTAGTCTATCTTCATGAGACAGCCTGTCTACACGGAGTACCTTCTAGTATAGTGAGTGATCATGATCCCATCTTCACTAATGAGTTCTGGAAGAGCATGCAAGAGGCATTGGGTACAAAATTATGTTTAAGCACCACATATAACTCTCAGACCGATGGGAAGACTGAGAGGGTGAATAGAGTTCTTGAGGATCTTTTGAGGCTATGTATCCTTGACTTCGGAGGGACTCGGGAAGAGCATCTTCCGTTAGTTGAGTTCGCCTACAATAACAGATATCAGGCTATTATTGGCATGGCAACTTTCGAAGAATTGTACGGACGACCTTGTAGATTACCGAGTTGTTGGTGGAAGACTACAGATAGGCTTCTACTTGGACCTGAGATGATGAGAGAAACTTCAGAAAATATTGACCTTATCCGTAGACGTGTGAATATAGCCTAGGACAGGAAGAAGTCATACGCAGATAAGAGAAGGACCGTTATTGAGTTTAAAGTGGGAGACATGGTTTTCATCAAAGTATCACCTCTCAGGAATGTGGTTCGTTTTGGATCTGTAGGGAAACCAGTGCTAAGGTTTGTAGGGCCATTTCCCATAGTGGAAAGGATAGGTCAAGTGGCCTATAGAGTGAAGCTACCAGAAAGACTGGCGGGTGTTCATAATGTTTTCCACATTTCTCATTTGCAGAAGTGTCTACATGATACTGCAGAGGTAGTTGAGCCGAGTATACTTGAGGAATTAGAGGTAGAACGCGAGGCGATAGGTAGATGAGTTCCTACCCGTATTCTTAGAACAGAGGTTAAGAAGCTACATAACCGAGAGGTCAAGTTGATGAAAGTTCAATAGGGAGAAGACCGCGAGGACGCAACTTGGGAGACTGAAGACAAGATTCGCTCTTCGTACCTTTTTCTTTTCAAGGGTATGTTCTTAACTTATTTTTCCAAAGCTTTTATTCATACTTTCTTATGTCATTTATGTATATCCTATCGATCGAATCTTCGACCTTTTGGTAGGGAACCAATGGATGTAAACATGTGTTTGATACATGTTATGTTTGATGGATGCAGGTGGTTGCTCGTGGATGCATATACGCACACACTAGGCACTAGATCAGCTCAATCACTCTCATACTGCATATGGATGCATGTACATTTTTTTTTCTTTTTTTCTTTTTATGGAAGGAAATGGATGTATCATCATATGGATGTTTCATTTGGATAGATGATTGTGCACACATATAGTGTTTACATGATATACTAGGACTATTTACATACATGTTGGATTCATGGTACTAACATACATCGCATTAAGGTGGTCGACTGAATCAGTAGACCGACTGACATTTTGCATTAGTATAGGCACATATACACACACCTTTCCATATGTTCATATAAGCATTAGAAATCTTTTAAGGACAATGGATGCTCATGATTGGTAGATGAGTAGATGGTTGATAGATGTTAGGATATACATTCTTCTTAACTTGGAGATTTCGGAGACAAAATCCTTTAAGTAGGGGAGAATGTAACACCCCGTAATTTTAATAAGAATACTATAATGATAAACTAAAGAATACTTAATTAAATGTTGGAAATTAAGTAAAACGGACTACACCATTACGTTTATCTCGGAATTTTGCTTAAGATAGACTCCGAGTTTGCGTAAAACGGACAATGTATGAAGAAATTATTAAGCTTAGAAGTTTGTATACATATAAGAGAAATGTATATAAACAAATCAAGTCCAGAATTCAAAACAATTTGAAAATTTAAGCAGGAAAGGGACGCGGGAATTAAACCCGTTGGGGGTCGATCCACGCCCTAAGGGGATTGACCCAATCAAGGGGGTGTCGACCCCAGGGTCGACCCACCCCAGATCCATCTAGGTTCATTTGGACCTGAACTTGTTTCTAAATGAGATTTATTGGCAATAGGCTATAAATAGGACCTCATTTCTATTGTTTTTACACATAAAAAACAATGGAGACAATGGAATGCTACACCAACTTGGATTGAATTAGCCTATTTGATTCAACGACAGCTTATATGCATATAAGAATTTCTTTTGCAAGATCTGCTTATTATTCTCTGTTCTTTAGATCCAGTCTCTATGAGTTCATGTTATTTTTAGATATAAACATTTAACAAGTAATCCTGACATATCTATTAATCTAGATCTAAATCTATGCCTGTTAAGAATCTGATTCATACCTAAACAGATCTTCCATTACATGTACACCCGATCTACTGTTCAGTTCTTATATGCCTATTTCTGTTATCATGTGCCTATTCTGTTATTATGCTTATTTTTGTTCTCTTCTCTCCCTCTTTCCCTTTTTATTTTTATAGCCAGGCTACCTTCGAGCCTAGGCCTATCGCTGAAATATGCGAACAAATGAAATTGGGAATGGTTGAAAAAGTTAAATTGGGGCATATCTTGTATTATAATTCATGACTGGGATTTGGGGGCATAACCTATACTGTGATATATTACTATAATTTGGGGGCATATCTTATACTGTGAATTATGACATAAGGGCTGGGGTATGTAAAATTAATAGATTAAGCGGAACATGTAATGAAACTGTAATGATTAACCTGTTTGAATCTTTGGGGGTTATATAAACCTATTAAATTGTGTAGGGGTTAAGTAAACCTATTTGAATCTGAGGAGGGTTAAGTAAATACGTTAAATCAGTGGGGGGTTGTACGAACCTGATAAACTTAACTTGTTTTATATGTTGTGATTATGCGGGCTTGTTAAACTGATAGGCATAATCTGTAAAAATCATAGTAGTTAGGGATACAAGCCCAGGGGGTGGCTAGTGTCATATGTTGCATGAGACCCGTATCAGTTAATAACTCATACTGTTATCACAGGGAGACCTCGAATTAGGTAGGGGTCAGGGCACGCTAACTGAGCTGATTATAAGAGGTTCGTATGGGAAGAGGTGTTCTGATAGCGCGTTCCGACGGAGTCATATGCGTGCATGGTTTTGGATTGATCAGGGATAATAAGACGCTATAACACTAGTAGATATGGCTATGTCTATTTGGTGTAACACCCCGTATTTTCTGTGAACGTATAAGTAACAAATCAGAGGATAATTAATTTTTAAAATAAGAATCAAGGGGAACGGGTTGCGCTATTGCGTTCGTCTCGGAATTCTGCTTGGAAATGAGTCCGAGTTTGCAAGAATAGGAGTCTGTATGAGGGAGATATGACCCTTCGAAGTTTCAGGAATTTTCAGAATCGAAAATAGCTCGAAATTCGAATTCAAAATTCGAATTCAAACCCAGAAGCAGGCTGGGCGGGAAATTTCCCGCCCAGGACCCAGGTCGACTGGGGAGTCGACTGGGTAGTCGACCCCCCAGTACCCAGGTCGACTGGGGAGTCAACTAGGCAGTCGACCCCCCCCCCCCCCGACCAGGTCGACTGGGCAGTCGACCTGGGGGTCGACCTGGTCCCCGAACCTGGTTTTGGGCCTAGGTGCATTCTTATGTATCTGGTCTCGTTTTTTGCCTAGATTCGTCTGCCTAAACCTATTTAAACAGCCCCAAACCTAGCCTTCTCTACACACAATTCTATTCTGCTTCTACTCTGCCTCTGTTCTAAATAAAAATAAAAATGGCGTCGCTACTCTGCTGGAATCAAAACTAGAAGCTAATCAACATCAACCTAAGCAACTCAATTCAAGCTTGAAACTTCAACAACGGTTAAAGAAGATCAACTAACGTCGCTACAACTATCTTTCTTTTAGAATCCAATCAAGGCAAGTGCAGTTATTTTCCGATATAAACTCTAATCATAATTGTGACATGATTGTAAATCTGAATTTGAGATTGTGTATGTTCTGTTCTGATCTATTTTATTCTGTATCTCTTCTTTCTGTTCTATAGCCAGGCTACTACGAGCCTGCGCCAATCTCCTAAGAGAATAACGCACGAAAGCTAAAATATTTGGGACAAATAATGAATGTGGCTTAATTGGACATGGCTAATCTGTGTCTGATTTAAGAAAAAGGACATAGGTTGTAAACTAGATTTAGATCTATGCATATTCTGTGAATCGGAAGAAGAGGAACCATGGTATGTTAACATGTGACTTAGGACATTGGACATAACGCATAATTTGAATTAAGATCTGTTATAACTAGATTGTTGGGCATATTGTTTATATAACAATTCATGATTTGAAAGAGAATATGACTTATGTGTGAAGATCTATATTAAGATTTGATAACTATCAAATGTGAATAACACCTAAGTAGGAAATTTTTGAATATATGACATGCATTGAAATCGATGGCTATATTTGGTATAATTTATATGTGAATCTTTTGTACTAGACAAGTTGAACTAAATTGAGACATGTAAATTATGACCATAATCTGTGACAGATAAATTCAATGCAAACGTGGGGTATATGATCATAGTGTGAATCATGACAACTATTTAGGCATGCAAACTTAGGCCAAATTTATAATTAGGCAAGATATGTTTGTGAAACTTTAAGGAATGATTAAATCTGTTATATTTGCCTAATTTGCTAGTTCTGCTATATTTGCCTAATCTGCTGGTTCTGTTATATTGCCTAATCTGCTAGTTCTGTTATATTGCTTAATCTGCTAGTTCTGCTCTACTGCCTAGTCTGCTAGATCTGTTCATCTGCCAAATCTGTCATCTGCTAAGTCTGCTGAAAATGCCAAATCTGTTATATGCTAAATCTGCTAAATTACTTAATCTGCTGAATCCGTTAAGTCGCCTAATCTGCGAAAATCTGTTATCTGCTATATCTGTTAAGTTGATATATTCAGTCTGTTATTGACATAATCTGAATTAGCTATGAATAATTGACATGTATATTAGGCGTGGGCATAAATGGTAAATTATTAATTAATTGGCCGCAAAAATAAACATGGCTAACTCGAGGTTAGAATGAGTTTGCGATGTAATTCTGCCCGGAACCGCCCGGCACATCCAGTGGCCGCAAACAATAGGTTCTAATGTGAGAAGTTAGTCATAACGTGCTTGAAACCCGAGGTTAGACTCAGTTTGCAGCAGAAATCTGCCCAGAACCAACCGGCCTAACCAGTAGCCGCAAACTGTCAGTCTAATGTGAGAGGTCTGGGCATTAATATTTAATTAATGAAAATCTGAGATAAATATGATGTCTAAAACGTGTTGGGTGGATAGGATTAAACCCACTAGACTGATGAATTTAATTAATCTGTTCCGTGAATCTGTAGGCCCAATTGCAAAGTTAGGCAAATCTGTAAGTCTATTAATCTGTAACTGGTTAATCGGTAAGACTGTTAAATCAGTACATCTGATCCGTTAGTCTGAAAACTTGTCTGTGAACTAGTTGATCTGAATTCTGTATGTCTGAACTTGTAAACAAGTTAATCTGAAATCTGTTAGTCTGGGGACACAAGGATAGGAAGGGAATTACTTGTGTCATCTGTTGTTTGGGACCCATATTAGTCAGTAACCCTTTCTGGTATCAAAACTTTGACCCAACAGTAGGTAGGGTCCGGGCACGCTTACTGAACTAATTATAAGCGGTTCATTCTGATAATGGCGAAGGGTGTTGATGGTGCGTTCCAACTGGGTCATGTGCGTGCATGGATCCCAGTCTGCCTCTAAGAATGTAAGACGCCGTGACATCTGTAAATAGGTATATGCCAATTGGTTGTCACTTTAGGGAGTGATACACCCTACTGTGGGGCCGACACAGGGTATTTATGTAGTAGGGAGCCGATCGCTTGGGGTAGGGTTTTAGGGTACACTTAGTTCTGTCTGTTTCTGTTGGTACCGTCTGTTTCTGTTGGGTGGTAACACCTGTCTGTTTCTGCGTGGTACCGTCTGTTCGGGTGGTAAAGGCCCATTTACTAGTGTACACCTAATTCTACATTCTGTTTCCGTAGGGATTAATCTGTTTCTGTACCTTCTGTTGGGGTGGTAAAGGCCCATTATTAGCATTCTGTTTCTGTCTGTTTCTGTTGGGGTGGTAAAGGCCCATTACTAGCATTCTCTTCTGTGGAAATTAGTCTGTACCTGTTTCGGTTTCAGTTTATACATTAGGGTGGCACCTAATTCTGTTATACTAGTATTAGTGTAGAGAAGTGTAAAGCAATAGCTTGTATCATTCTGTTCTTCTGTTGTGTCTGTTACATCTGTTACAGTTATCTCTCATCCAGTTTTATTTTCATGTCATGTTATTATTATCTGTTCATAACTGAAAATCACAGGACTTGCCAGACTTTTTGTCTGACCCTTGTTGTTTCGCCTCCTTTCTTCCGTTCCCCCTCCCTAGGTTTTGTAGAAGGGAGTACTCTAGCTTGATCCAGATTTCTTCCGCTTGAAGTGCTTAAAGTATGGCTTGTCTTCTTCTGTGGGGATTATGATTTTAAACTATGCATTCTGAAGGCTTTGTACAAGACTGATATTTTGTACTTGAATTCTGATATTATGATTTGAAAGGATGTAACCAAGCTTATTTCGGTTTCTGTTGTAATAAAGTTATAAAATTTTCAAGTACTGTTTTATCTGTCTTGTAAGTTTCTGTTCTGTTTACTAAAATGCTCCACCAAAGTTAAGGCATTCCCTTTGTGAGTGATCTTAACGGAGGTGGGGTGTTACGCTTGGTATCAGAGCAAAGGTTACCAGATTAGATAAAAGTTTTTGAAAGCTATTTTCAAAAAGGTTTCAAAAGGAAGTATTTTCAAAAATAAAGCTTATTTTGAAAAACATGATCCCCAAGAGCCATATATCTTTCCTTCGGTCCTTTTTGTATTGAATCTTTCCTTTTTCGTTTCAGCATGTCTGAAGCATCTGAGATACCAGAGGGTGTTCATGTACCCGGTTGGTTTCGTCAATATCTTGAGGCTAGGACCGCCGCCGCAGGTCCAGCAAATGATCCCCCTCCTCGTGCAATTGATTTCTCAAAGATCTGTAGAGATTTTAGGGCCATGGGTGGAAAGGATTTCAAGGGAACTGAATCATTCGTAGAGGCGAGGAACTGGCTCAAAGAAACTGAGGATCTATTCGTTATCTTCGAGGTGGACGATAGGCAGAAGGTACAATTGGCGGTATGGCTACTCAAAGACGAAGCTTCCTATTGGTGGGAAGTCACTAACGCCGAGAGGCCAGTTGAAACATGGATGGATTTCAGAACAAGGTTTGAGACAAAATTCCTCTCGCAAGCTGAACGAAGTTTACAATTGGAAAAGTTCTTATCTCTTAAGCAAGGAAGTATGACGGTCAAGGAATACGTCAACCAGTTCAACCAACTAGCTAGGTTCGGATTGGATTTAGTCAACACTCCACATAAAAAGGCTCTCTGCTTTGTTAAAGGATTGAACGAGCCACTACACAGCCTAGCCATGACCCATGTATCCATGGGAGCGACTTACGAGAAATTGGTGGATATGGCACTACTGCACGAGGAAGACAAGGGCCCGGAAGAGGCAAAGAAGGAAGAACCACAGAATAAGAAAGCATGGCCCAAAAAGGAAACACAAAAGAAGGATGAGAAGTCTGAAGATAAGAAGGGGAAAAAGTGCTTTACTTGTGGGAGCTCGACTCATCTGAACAAGGATTGCAGAAAAAGGAAGGGCACTTGCTTCAACTGTGGAGAGATGGGACACTTCACTAGGGACTGCCCGAAGAAACGAGGGCAAGGAGGGCAGGCGAACACTCTTGAGGCTAGTGGCTAGGATAGAAATAGGAAAATTCCTATAGTAGGTTTAATTTCTTTATCTGATTATGGAGTTAAGACTCTTTCTGATTCTGGTATTTTGATTCTGTAATCGATACTCTGCACTTTAATACTAGTATTGTTTCTGATTCCACTGTAGACCCAAATCCATAAGGGTTACGACTCATCTGTTTGTGATTGGGGTTTGAGAGATATTCGTGTTAGGCGTCAAGTTGGACGCATACATTCTGGGATTTATCATGCTTAGTTTCCTAAGAATCATTCGGTAATCTGATCTATACCAGTAATCTATAAATATCTGAATATTTCTGATAAGGTTAAGATTTCCAGTTTTGACATTATCTAAAGGGGGTAATACTCTGGGTGTCAATCTGATGTTGGTTTCGGTCTTCGGGGCCGATACTTAGGACCCATGTCTAATGGGAACCAAGTTTTTGTTTTATCTGTACTCGCTTCCATCATTCGACTGTATCCTATCGATCGAATCTTCGAACTTTAGGTAGAAACTACTGGGTGTAAACATGTGTTTGAGACATGTTATGTTTGATGGTTGCAAGTGGATGCAAGTGGTTGCTCGTGGATGCATATACACACACTAGGCACTAGATCGGCTCGAAAACACTCTCATACTGCATATGGATGTGTGAGCATTTTCAATTTTTGTGGATGCAAAATGATTGACTCAGCACATGGATGTTGCATATGACTGAATGGTTGTGCACTCATATAGAAATGATATGTATCGAGTAGGAAAATTGAATACATGTTGGACTCATGGCACTGGCATAATTCGCATTAAGGAGGTCAACTGAATCAGTGGACCGCCTGATCTTTGCATTAGATAAGGAACATATACACACACTTTTGCATATGTTCATACAACATTAGAAGTTTCTAAGGACAATGGACGCCAGTGATTGATGATTGAGTAGATGGATGTTGGATGGTAGGACACATTCTTCTTAACTTGAAGATTTCAGGGACGAAATCCTTTAAGGAGGGGAGAATGTAACACCCTGTATTTTCTATGAACGTATAAGTAACAAATCAGAGGATAATTAATTTTTAAAATAAGAATCAAGGGGAACGGGTTGCGCCATTGCGTTTGTCTCGGAATTCTGCTTGGAAATGAGTCCGAGTTTGCAAGAATCGGAGTCCGTATGAGGGAGATATGACCCTCCGAAGTTTCAGGAATTTTCAGAATCGAAAACAGCTCAAAATTCGAATTCAAAATTCGAATTCAAAATTCGAATTCAAACCCAGAAGCAGACTGGGCGGGAAATTTCCCGCCCAGGACCCAGGTCGACTGGGTAGTCGACCCCCCCAGTACCCAGGTCGACTGGGGAGTCGACTGGGCAGTCGACCCCCCCCCCCACCAGATCGACTGGGCAGTCGACCTGGGGGTCGACCTGGTCCCCGAACCTGGTTTTGAGTCTGGGTGCATTCTTATGTATCTGGTCTCGTTTTCTGCCTAGGATCGTCTGCCTAAACCTATTTAAACAGCCCCAAACCTAGCCTTCTCTACACACAATTCTATTCTGCTTCTACTCTGCCTCTGTTCTAAATAAAAATAAAAATGGCATCGCTACTCTGCTGGAATCAAAACTAGAAGCTAATCAACATCAACCTAAGCAACTCAATTCAAGCTTGAAACTTCAACAACGGTTAAAGAAGATCAACTAACGTCGCTACAACTATCTTTCTTTTAGAATCCAATCAAGGCAAGTGCAGTTATTTTCCGATATAAACTTTAATCATAATTGTGACATGATTGTAAATCTGAATTTGAGATTGTGTATGTTATGTTCTGATCTATTTTATTCTGTATCTCTTCTTCTTTCTGTTCTATAGCCAGGCTACTACGAGCCTGCGCCAATCTCCTAAGAGAATAACGCACGAACGCTAAAATATTTGGGACAAATAATGAATGTGGCATAATTGGACATGGCTAATCTGTGACTGATTTAAGAAAAAGGACATAGGTTGTAAACTAGATTTAGATCTATGCATATTCTGTGAATCGGAAGAAGAGGAACCATGGTATGTTAACATGTGACTTAGGACATTGGACATAACGCATAATTTGAATTAAGATCTGTTAAAACTAGATTGTTGGGCATATTGTTTATATAACAATTCATGATTTGAAAGAGAATATGACTTAGGTGTGAAGATCTATATTAAGATTTGATAACTATCAAATGTGAATAACACCTAAGTAGGAGATTTTTGAATATATGACATGCATTGAAATCGATGGCTATATTTGGTATAATTTATATGTGAATCTTTTGTACTAGACAAGTTGAACTAAATTGAGACATGTAAATTATGACCATAATCTGTGACAGGTAAATTCAATGCAAACGTGGGGTATATGATCATAGTGTGAACCATGACAACTATTTAGGCATGCAAACTTAGGCCAAATTTATAATTAGGCAAGATATGTTTGTGAAACTTTAAGGAATGATTAAATCTGTTATATTTGCTTAATTTGCTAGTTCTGCTATATTTGCCTAATCTGCTGGTTCTGTTATATTGCCTAATCTGCAAGTTCTGTTATATTGCTTAATCTGCTAGTTCTGCTCTACTGCCTAGTCTACTAGATCTGTTCATCTGCCAAATCTGTCATCTGTTAAGTCTGCTGAAAATGCCAAATATGTTATATGCTAAATCTGCTAAATTACTTAATCTGCTGAATCCGTTAAGTCGCCTAATCTACGAAAATCTGTTATCTTCTATATCTGTTAAGTTGATATATTCAGTCTGTTATTGACATAATCTGAATTAGCTATGAATAATTGACATGTATATTAGGCGTGGGCATAAATGGTAAATTATTAATTAATTGGCCGCAAAAATAAACATGGCTAACTCGAGGTTAGAATGAGTTTGCGGCGTAATTCTGCCCGGAACCGCCCGGCACATCCAGTGGCCGCAAACAATAGGTTCTAATGTGAGAAGTTAGTCATAACGTGCTTGAAACCCGAGGTTAGACTCAGTTTGCAGCAGAAATCTACCCAGAACCAACCAGCCTAACCAGTAGCCGCAAACTGTCAGTCTAATGTGAGAGGTCTGGGCATTAATATTTAATTAATGAAAATCTGAGATAAATATGATGTCTAAAACGTGTTGGGTGGATAGGATTAAACCCACTAGACTGATGAATTTAATTAATCTGTTCCGTGAATCTGTAGGCCCAATTGCAAAGTTAGACAAATCTGTAAGTCTGTTAATCTGTAACTGGTTAATCGGTAAGTCTGTTAAATCAGTACATCTGATCCGTTAGTCTGAAAACTTGTCTGTGAACTAGTTGATCTGAATTCTGTATGTCTGAACTTGTAAACAAGTTAATCTGAAATCTGTTAGTCTGGGGACACAAGGATAGGAAGGGAATTACTTGTGTCATCTGTTGTTTGGGACCCATATTAGTCAGTAACCCTTTCTGGTATCAAAACTTTGACCCAACAGTAGGTATGGTCCGGGCACGCTTACTGAACTAATTATAAGCGGTTCATTCTGATAATGGCGAAGGGTGTTGATGGTGTGTTCCAACTGGGTCATATGCGTGCATGGAACCCAGTCTGCCTCTGAGGATGTAAGACGTTGTGACATCTGTAAATAGGTCTGTGCCAATTGGTTGTCACTTTAGGGAGTGATACACCCTACTGTGGGGCCGACACAGGGTATTTATGTAGTAGGGAGCCGATCGCTTGGGGTAGGGTTTTAGGGTACACTTAGTTCTGTCTGTTTCTGTTGGTACCGTCTTTTTCTGTTGGGTGGTAACACCTGTCTGTTTCTGCGTGGTACCGTCTGTTCGGGTGGTAAAGGCCCATTTACTAGTGTACACCTAATTCTACATTCTGTTTCCGTAGGGATTAATCTGTTTCTGTACCTTCTATTGGGGTGGTAAAGGCCCATTATTAGCATTCTGTTTCTGTCTGTTTCTGTTGGGGGTGGTAAAGGCCCGTTACTAGCATTCTCTTCTGTGGAAATTAGTCTGTACCTGTTTCGGTTTCAGTTTAGACATTAGGGTGGCACCTAATTCTGTTATACTAGTACTAGTGCAGAGAAGTGTAAAGCAGTAGCTTATATCATTCTGTTCTTCTGTTATATCTGTTACATCTGTTACAGTTATCTCTCATCCAGTTTTATTTTCATGTCATGTTATTATTATCTGTTCATAACTGAAAGTCACTGGACTTGCCAGACTTTTTGTCTGACCCTTGTTGTTTCGCCTCCTTTCTTCTTTCCCCCCCCCCCCCCAGGTTTTGTAGAAGGGAGTACTCTAGCTTGATCCAGATTTCTTCCGCTTGAAGTGCTTAAAGTATAGCTTGTCTTCTTCTGTGGGGATTATGATTTTAAACTATGCATTCTGAAGGCTTTTGTACAAGACTGATATTTTGTACTTGAATTCTGATATTATGATTTGAAAGGATGTAACCAAGCTTATTTCGGTTTCTGTTGTAATAAAGTTATAAATTTTTCAAGTACTGTTTTATCTGTCTTGTAAGTTTCTGTTCTGTTTACTAAAATGCTCCACCAAAGTTAAGGCATTCCCTTTGTGAGTGACCTAAACGGAGGTGGGGTGTTACATTTGGGGTTGCCACTTTACGAAGTGATACATCCTACTATGGGGCTGGCACAGGGTATTTACGAGATATGGAGCCGATCGATTGGAGGTAGTAATTAGGGTACATCTAGTCTTTCCTGTTTAGGTGCTCGTTATCCACCGTTGGGGTAACACCCGTTATTTATGGTTTGGGTAACACCTGTTATTTACGTTGGGGTACCTATTATTACTGTTTGGGGTAAAACTCGTTACTAGAAGTACACCTAAGTCTACCGTTATGTTTCTGTTGGGATCATTCATATCTGTTATACTAGTATTGGTGCAGAGAAAAGTATTTGAGAAGCTTAGTCTGTTCAGTACATCCTTCTTATCTTGTTCAATTTGTTATGCCTATCATATGGTATTGTTATATCTCATTCAGTTTATATGCCTGTCATGATGCTTTTACTTATTTATATGCTAAAAGTAATTGGACTCGCAAGATTTTTTGTATGACTTGTTTTGTTTCCTTTTGTCTCTCTTTTTTCCTTCCCCCCAGGTTCTCAGGTTGGGAACACTCAAGCTTTATTATGATTCTCTTTCTTCTATTTCTGCTTGGAGCTACTTAGATGTAACGCTTTATGTAATAACCCGGAAATCCGAGCCAATTTAAAAAAATTTATTTTGGCAATTTTAGTGAATTTTGAATATTTAAAATGATTTATTTTAAATAATAACGTCGAGAAATTTATTTTGAATAGAATTAGAACTTATGTATTTATTTGAATGGACGTTAGAATATAAATATTTATTTTTAATTATAAAAGGAATTGAAAATGGCGCGGTAGTTTGAAAATTCGATTTCGAAGTTCAAATGAATGTACAGGATTCAAAATAAACCGGATTTTGGCAAAACCAAAAATATTAGAATCTATTTGACAATATCTTTCCAACGAATCCGAAAAATCTAAATTTCATAGTGGGAATAAAAATTTATGCCCAGTTGAAAATTCAGAATAGTCGCTACAGAATTCTGGCCCTTAAAAATGGAAATTTTGCAAATGGCCTCGGTTTTCGACGAAACCACTTTTGTTGGATCCGTGATGTCAAGTTATTGCTAGATTTCAAAATTCAAATTTTTTGAAGCCAATATGTGAGCGTGGCGAAGTTAAACGTGTTTTAACAATTTTAGTCAATTTCGATCGACTATAAAATGGGCATTTTGCAAACGTTTTCCGAATTTGATGAAACTAGTTTTGTTAGAACCGTATCGTCAATATGAAGCTAGAAAATATTTTTCGGGAATTTTTAGAGTCAGTATGTGGCCCCGGCAAATTGAAATGCGCGTTCAAATTCAATATATAGATTTATATTTTGATTTTTACGAAAACTGATCGAAACGATCGAATCAGCTTACGATATATATCACATTGTGTTCGGAATGGGGGTAATTAGTTAAGGACGACAGGCGGTGGGTTTCATTTCGAGGTCAAAATAAAAAGGTACCTTTTTGAAATTAAATTAAATATACATATTTATTTATATTTCTACCTAACTCTCCCCCCTCCTACCGTTGACTTCAGAATAAAAAAACGAAAAAGAGGAAATCGCAATCCAGGCCGCCGCCCCCCTCGATTCAGCGCTGCCCCCTCCTCCACTACACCGCCGCCTCCCTTCTCCTTCCCCTAGCTTCTCCTCCCTCCTCCTCTTCCCAATCGTTCACCGGACAACCCCCCCCCCCCCCCGAACCCGCGAAGCCCTAGCCGTCGCACCCTCCTCCACGTCAGCTGCCACCTCAGCACCCCCTCGAGCCTCCTCCGCCAACTGCAGCATCTAGCGTTGCCCCTACTCCTCTCTCTTCCTTCTTCTTTAGCAAGCCGCCCCAAAACCCACCGTCTACACCCAATGCTCCACCATGTCGACCACCTTAAAACGCCAACACAGTAAGTTTTTTTCTTTCTTTCTTTATTTACTTATTTTATTTCAGTTTTTTAGTAATATTATTGTAAATAAAAAATCTGAAAATATTTATATGAGCAAAATCTGAAATTTATATAGGTTATATAGTTATAAAAAATTGATTTTTATGTAGGCAAGACGATGATAAAAATATGATTTTTATATAATAGAGATGATAAAAATATGATTTTTATATAATAGAGATGATAAAAATATAATTTTTATATAGGTAGAGAGGTAAAAATATAATTTCTATGTATGTAGAGTAATAAAAATATAATTTTTATTATATTACTAGCAAGATAACAATATAATTTTTATCATGGAAGTAGCGTTGTAAAGGAGTGATTTTTACATATGTAGTAGATATATAAAATTACGATCTTTATATATAAAAATGTGATTTTTATATAGAGAATAGCGGTATAAAAATTGAATTTTTATCTATATAGTAGCAGTATAAAAAATGTAAATTTTATCCATATAGCATAGTTATAAAAATGTGATTTTTATATACATAGCAACAACATAAAAATGTGATTTTTATATATGTAGTGAATACGGAAAACGAAAGTGACAAAAGGCGAGCACGACGAAGATTTTCTACATAAGAAGAGTCGCGGTGTATTGGATTAGCTAGTCGGTGAGAACTCCTCACTTTTAACTTATTTTGTTTCTAGTTTGAAATATATACTAGGATGCAGACAATGCTTAGCAGCACCTGACACCCGTCATCCACAGACTATGGATGACTTGTTTGTTTGATTGATGTGTTGTGAAATTTTATTGTGTGATGTGGAATGAATAAATATTTTATAGTTAAAAATATAATTTTTAATGTGTATATAAAATAAATATTTATAAATAAATCGGACGATTTGTTTATGTACACCCATTTAACTGATATTGATTGGGACGATAAATTTTACACATCATCCAACTGCATAAATAAAAATCTGTGTTTGTTGATTTGAAACCCCACACGGGTATTGGGATGATATTTGACGTACACTAATCCCGATTGTTTAGTTGTATGTCAATCGATGGGTTGATAGACTGTGTAAGCGTTAATTATTTATATTTAATGCTTATGCAGTTGTGTGGTGCACTCTGGATGATGGTTGATTATTTATCGTTGCTATTATATACATGTGTTGTATGGAATCCCTATAATTAACATTATATGGTAATTGATTGGGCCTCATTCCAATTGGGAAAATAAGGAATATTATAAAAGAAAATTCATGTGTTGAATAATATAAATTCATGTGTTGAATAGAATAAAAATTCATGTGTTGAATAGAAAGAAAATTCATGTGTTGAATAGTATAAATTCATGTGTTGAATAGAAATAAAAATTCATGTGTTGAATAGTATAAATTCATGTGTTGAGTAGAAAGAAAATTCATGTGTTGAATAGTATAAATTCATGTGTTGAATAAAAGCCGTGTTGATTAGATATGCGTCATTTATACTTGAACGATATTTATATCGATTATATTCGTTTTTATAATGAATATAGAAAAGGAAGTGATTTCAAAATATAACGTTTTGAAAATATTATCATTTAGAGATTAATGGTATGGAATATTCAATTTCGATTAGAAATTGAATATGAAGTTGAAATCGTTTTGAAAACGAATTTAAAATGATTTATAAAATACGTTTTGAAAGGAAATTGACGAAATATATATAATATTATATATAATGGCCTGAATAGAACGCGCCGCGCTGCAGCAGTTCGCGAATTTCGACCATTGACTTCGAATGGATATTACAGGAGATCCGACCGTCGGATTCTCCTAAAATTGGAACCTTTGGGTTCGTATTGATAAGAGCTTTCTAACGAATATTAGAGATTTGAAATCTAACGGTTGGATTTGGAAGTATGTCCAAATCAAATTTGGAAAAGGTCGCTGTAAGTGCAGTTCGATGGCCGTTGATGGAAATCGACTGTACGGGCCTTGGTAAAATTATTAAAAATAGTAATAAATTGTGTAAAATCATAAGAAATGATTTGGAAAGAATTGGGATGAAAAATTCCATATTTGAAAAGATAAAACTAGATTTTTATCGAAATGAACTAGTTTTGAACTAGAATTATAATCCCATTTATTTTTAAAATAAATAAAGTGGATTAGAAATGGTTTTGAAACTAACCAGAATTTCCAATAATTGAATTGGAATAGATTTGAATCGAAATTGTCTTTGGAATATTTCGATGCTGGATTTCGTGATTATACAGATATTGTTATGGAAATTTGAAAGATATATTTATATCGTTATTTCCAATACGATATTTGTTGGCCGTAGAATTTGATATTGAATATAAGCCGATATATTTTCTATTCAGAGCCTTGTATTTAATATCAAATGGGATTTGGGTTTGTTGTGAATGGTGTCTTCATTAACACTGTTCTTAAATCCAGTGGAGAAATGATTAAATCTTTAGCTTAGATTTAATGAAGTATACCAATTAAATGGTATTTAACTGTAATTGGAATAGAATGTGATTTTGGGTTTATCGCGAACAGTGTTTTAAATGACATTGGTTCTTTAACCCAGTTAAAGACAGGATATGATTTCCCAAGTTAAACAATCATTAATATTGATTTTTAGGAAGATTAAAACTAAGTGGAGTTTTAGTGAATCTTTAATTAGATTGAAATGATCGAGAATGGAGTATCACCATTTTTGCTCCAGGCGATAGTTAAATCTTTAATTAGATTTGAACGTGAAACAGTAAGTGAGCTTACCGGTAACACAGTGGTTTTAGATATGAAGTATTATCAGTTTTACTTCATGGGATGAATAGGTTGGGATTGGGAAATTAAAACAAATGATTACTTTAGTAAGGTTCGTTAATCCCGACTAGTTTGGATAAACCATAATTTTGTTTGAATTGATATTCAAAAGAAGATTAAAGAATAAATTTGAGGAATTTATCTTTGATAAAATTAATGGGAACCTTTCCCAAAGTGTAAGAATATTTGAATAAAAGAATATTCTGAATTGGAATGAGGCGTATGTCGTGTTTGTGTAACACTTGTTTATTTTATACGCGAGTTATTCAGAAAGCCCAGGTTTATCCCATTCTGAATAACTGATCCGACGATGTGTCGAGGATGAAGACGGTGGTCGAGGATAGGAGGTTTTCACGGCGTTTGGAAAATTACTGATGATCTTGATTGGGCTGTACACCCAAGAGGAGGGAATCAGTTGGTGATCGTCCAGACGTACTTGGAGATCGATGGATATGCGAGGTACAAGGTGCCTTCGGTTTCGTTCGGACCCAGAAAGAACTTGTAAATGGACTGTGTGTCTGACATTGTATTTTATTCTGTGTGGTCGATTTCTATTAAATATATATCTGTTTGGCGGCAGAGAATTTATTCTCTTTCTTAACGCCCTTCTCTGAGACGTACGAGCTCAGGGGTTATATATTGATGGATATCAATCGCATGGAGTGAATTGCCTGTGTAGCATGCCTAAGTGGAAAATGATCAAGGCTTCTGTTGAAAAGCAAAGTCTTGTGGTTGATGATCAAAGCACAGCCTGTGTGGCACAGCTTTGTGTCGCATTGATTCGCGAGCCTCACGCCCCGGTTGTGAACCAGAAACGGGAGAAGGACTTCAGGGAGGACATGCGTTTCCTTCTAGCTAGAAGTGGCGTCAGTGGTTTTAAACGCCCTGACGAGTTTGACTTATGTGGTTGTTGGATTGTGAGGCGCCTCGGATATATCGGTGACTATGTGGAGCCAATGGAGTCATTGGACTCGTTGACACCCCATAGGGTAGGGAAACACAGTGTTCAGGCATTTTAATCCACATCGGTGGACCATCCCTGATGATCCAAAGGACGATGCGTTCTATTCCTGAGGGGCGGGCTAAAGCGTCTCGAATTCAGTAAGGACGATCCCTTGCCTTGGTTCACAGATGGAAATCCAACTTCCAATACGTGACATTTGCGGTTTAGAGTGTAGAGCCTAGTATGGCGACATAGTGGTATGGGGCACTTATGCCGTCTATGATTGATACTTATGATTGAAATTGTTTTGGCACTATACACTTTTAGTAATAATAAAACATGAAATTTAGCGTATCAAGCATGCTTTCGCTATTATAAGGTAAAAACCCTATCCTCCGGCTTGCGTTGCATTGTGTGATGGAGCCTGGGTCTTATAATAGCTTCATTGTTCTTTATTTAGCATTGCGCTGTTGTTTTATACACTGGTATTCTTGGGAGGAAACCCGTTCCGTGTTATACGGCGTGGTCCCTTGATTTACCTAACTTTAAAAATAAAGATTAATAACTGTTTTAGTTCTCATATCAGTCACATGACTGACCTGGAGTTTATTGTTTTAACCTAAACTCTGTGGGCCCATAACCCACAGGTCCCAGGATCGAAACCTGGCTCTGATACCAAATGAGACGACCCGAACTTCCCCTTGAAGGAAAGCACGGATTGAGTTGAGGACAAGACGAATCGGAATGCAAATAGAAGAACATTTCATTGCTTATTACAACGATTCATCAGAATACAAAAATATACAGAGTATAAATTACATATTACACATTTACTACAAATCAGAGATTTAAATACATTACTACAGCGGAAAAATAATACAATACACAACTGAAAGAGTTATACGGATACAGAGCTTTCCGGATATCATTCCAGCTATAAACCAGGTTCCTGTGAATATAAATCTGCAAAACCAAAACTATTAGCTGCCCGTTTTACTTTAACTACTTGTCAACTCTGTTATGGCTATTTTTGGGGACTATGATTTTATATTACTGTACTCTGATGGCTTTATTACAAGGCAGATACTTTTATTAGATGTAGTTGGTTTTCAGTATTTCAGACTAATGTTGTAGCTGAATTCGGACCATGATGTTTTCTGTTAGAAAATAAAGTTTTAAATTTCCGCTGCTATTTTTAATATATCTATCTTGTAAGATTCTATTTTTGTCTACCTATAACGCTTAACAGAACTTAATGCATTTTGTTAAATAGTGACATTAACGGACGTGGGGTGTCACAATATATATATTTGTTGTACTTGTACACCAACAGTCATTACTAATTTTATTATTTATTTATTTATTATTAGTTATATATATATATGTATATAAATATATGTATATATATGCACCAGATTAATTTTCAAAAAATATATATATGCACCAGACCTCTCACACTAAGCTGACAACTTGTGGATGTTGGATTTGCCTGTTGGTTCCAGGAAGACATCTACCACAAGTTGAGCCTAACCTCGTGTCTAAATGTGTATTTAATTGAATTCCCTAATTGGGGTTTATAACATTTATCCTAATAAATCTAAGGAATTTTGACCATTTTACCCAGTTTCCTTATTAAGTTTACTTTTCCTAAATCAACATTGCTTACAATGGTTATTTATATATATTATGGCCCTATTTATAGCAATCAATCACATAAATTGTTTCAATGGTCACCATAAATATATTAATTTAACATGGATTACATTTACATGTGTGATTCCATAAATGAATACCGTTTAAACATTCAAACATTCAATATAATGTATATTTCGTCGTTTTACGTAGATTTGGATAGATGATATATATATATATATTTGCACGGTTAATGTATATCTTTCTTTATTATTATTGTTTATTGTTAGATTTAAAATTTTGGTTTCATTAATGATCAAACCTTCCTTTTTGCATTAAATCTTGCCTAAAGGTTCCAAATCTTACAAAAAGACCGTTAGTTATAATTATTGTAAATTATGCTTGATAAATGGAATAGGCATATTTCAAAATCACAAGAAATATATATATATATATATATGTTATGCATATTTTGGAATTGTTGATGCAAACTACGAACAAATGTGTACATTTATACTTATATGTACATTCAGATCTGTAGATTTGCAAGAAAATAGAAAGAGAGGGGAGAATTTGATGTAGTATCGCTTTAGATGTCAATTCATGCTCTTTTCCATTGGATCTGATAATCCTTTTCATTTCAATATGATTTTTGTTTGATTAATTGTATATGAATATATTTTTTAATAAGAAATTTGATTGGATGAGAAAGGAAAATGGCAGAGCTTCGTTGCCGCCTGCATATTTGTGTGGAAAAGAGTGAGGCCATACCCCTTTATTTATAGGAGTGGTATTGGCCATGAGCCATTAGATTTAAATTAATTTATATATGTCCATCCGTTCGATATTATAATATAAACTTAATCCTTTAACGCTAGCATCCACTGGGCGTTCTGGCGCCCAGTAGGTCGACCGCTAGGGTCAACCGCTTCGGTCTCCAACCGCCCATTGAGGGTGGTTAAATATGGTATAATATATTTATATATTCGGATTTTTTTTATTTTATTTTTTGTCCATTTTCATATTTCGTCCGTAAATTTTTCATACGGACTCAATTAGCGAAACTCTAAACATGAAAGTTGATCAGAATTCCGAGACGAATGCATCGGTTAAAGTTTCATGGTCAAATTTCATCGTTTGTACAAATTCCTAAATTTGAAATTCTAATAATTATTTCCTATTGTCAAAATTCAAGGTTGTTACATTCTACTCTCCTTAAAAGAAATTTCCTCCTGAAATTCTAACACCTGTTGTCCTATCCTACACAGCCAATTTGTGTATATTCACTTTGTAACCATTTTTATATGTGCATGGTGTACATAATGCAATTTCAACCATGAAACATACATGCAACATGATTCTAAATCGGGCCCTCTATATGTATGCATTGAAATTTTTAAAAATATATTTGAAAACATGATGCAAAACATTCTAAATATACTGACAGTTCTACATGAATGCAAATTTTGAAAATTCTTTTTAAGCTTTAACCCTCACACAACTATGAATAGAAGTGTGAAGCAATCAATTTTGCATCCAAATCCTACCACCCAAAGCATCACGCAATCTAATCGTTTCCTATTTAATTTCTCCTAAACCAGAAAAAGGAAGTCAAAGCGAAGAATTTTAATGTTTTCTCCGCTTATAAATATTCTATTTTCTGCCCTACAGTGGAATTTTCGCCTCAATTACGCAAAAAGTTCCATTTGTAGACTACAAAAGAGGCTTGAAACAAGCTCTAAAAGGTGAAACGAGTTAATTAATAAGTCGTGCACATCGTTGACAAGATATGGAAATAACCACTACAACAAAACAGAGCAATTACAACGGGCAATACCCGTTGTAATAGGAGTTTTACAGCGGCCAGCCCGTCCGCTGTATTAGGCCATATTGTAATATGTCCTCTTTTACAATGGGCAATGAACGCGGTAGAGACGGTTGTAATAGACTTTTTACAACGGTCTTATATTGTTGTTGTATGTTCCTTTAATAGAATAACAACCTGCTGTAAAGAAAATTTTACAACAGATATTGGCCATTGTAATATCTTCTATAACAACGGTCTTTAAACATTGTAATAGGCTTTGTCACAAGTTGATTTGTCCACTGTAATAAATTATTTTGCAACTGTTTTCGCACTTAAACTCAAAATTTCAAATTTTAAATTAGATAATTTTATTCAAACAAATATTTTATTACACTTTTTAATAGTATGCAGTTTATTTCTCTCTATTACACAGTCACTATACAAAATACTCATTTGTACAAGCATCGACTCACTGCATACACTCAATTACTCACACTCTATGCCTTCATCTCCTTTAGTGATTCATCTCTGTGGTATTCTAAGACATAATATTCATCTTTTAATAGTTGAGCTCCTATGCTCCTTTCAAAAGGAGATGTACTTTCTGGAATAATTCTTTGAATGCTTCATGGTATATATAGGATTTGTCAAAAATAGATGGGATGCCTTTTCACTTGTTTTTTCAAGGATTTTCTTCAATGTGTGTCGCTGCATTTTCCACTAGTTGCTGATCAGGAACTAAAAAGAGTCTCCGTTTGGAACCTTTTATATCTAAGTTTGAGTCATCGGTTTTCCAATCCTCCATAATAACATTATCCAAATCCATATGTTGTTGATGTACTGTTTTCTCTATAAGCGATAATGAAATGAAACTTGCTAGCATGGAAAAGGTGATTGTTGTGGATGCAAGAGGGACATTTGATGTAGAAGCATTTTCTGGTACAAGAGTGTTAGCTGCATATGATGGTTTTCCATGTCTAGACTTTGAAATTGATTCGAAGTAGAGATAGATGGGATGGCCAGGAAATTCTCATGCATAGACCCTTTTCTTTTGGCTTTGCTAAGCTGTTGAACTTCAGAAGTACAATTAGTTTGCTAAATAGTTTGTATTGGTTTGTCATGTAGATTCAGAACTAAACATTTTGACTGCCAAGCTTGTCATGTACAGTGCTGAATTGCCAAGACTACCAAATTTCAATACCAAAATCACACTCCTTGAGCAGTACAAATTTTGGTTCATCACCGACATGATAGAAAACAATTAAACTATCCTCCTTACTGCCACGCCGATGATTGAGGTGCTCGGAGATAAAGAAAAAGGAGTTCTCAACGAGAGTAAACCGATCCCTGCATACCATTTTAAATCATAAAAGTGACATCACAGGCAAACAAGGACGGAGCTAAAATTTAAGCATGACCTGGGCTATAAAAGTAACAATATGATACAAACTCAATAACCATTTTAACAATTAACACCAACGTGATTATAGCCATGATTCAATGAACAATAATGAAATTGAAGCGCTTGAAAAATAATCAAGAAAACTACTGTTTTCTTAGAAAATGTTATTTACGTCAAAGTTTGCTTAATATTCATGTCTTCCATCTTGGATCAGTATGCAATCAAACAAGCAAAACGAAGAGATACAAAAAAATAAATAAAGAAGAAGTGACGCAAATATAATAAGTGTATAACAAATAAAAGTGGGTTAAATAACTCAATGTAGAAGCAGGTGCCTTTAGCTTTGCATTATTACACAACATTCATTTTTTTGCAACCAATGGAAAATAGAGTTAAGTAAACAGTATTATTCATTTTCATTAGATACTAACTTGAGCTGTAGCCAGGTACTATTAGCATTGCATCCGTCCCCTGTAGGCAGACAAAATAAGAAGTCAAACAACACTTTTTTCATTTATGTGGCAACTTCTACCCAATGAAAAAATCTACTGTTGCTGTGAAAAAAGATATGAAGAAAGCCATTAGAAAATACACAGTTTTGATTGTTAATTCAGGCAGACAACAAAGTTATCACTTAATCCAGCACAAAACGTGAAAAGGACCTAACACGGTTTGCAATACCGTAAGCAGTTTTTTCATGATTATTAATAAAATACACAAGGAAAGAAAACGAAGACGGAGGAAACTTCTTTATACAATCTGGAGCTATTAAATTACTAGGAATACCTTTACAGGATGAAATGCTCTACATGGAAAAATAATCACAAGAATTTGAGAGCAGGGTAGTTAAAAGTCGGAATTCTAACCGTAAAATTGACCGAAGACTCATCCCCAAGAAGAAAAAAAGATCGCACAACCGACCTTTCTTATCTCCTGCCATCGAACTTGGATCTGAGCCGAAAAATTAAAAGAAAGCTTAGGGATTCAAGATGGAGACGGTGAAGGAAAAGGAAGAAGTATATATGGAATATATTAGGGTTTCAAGGAGCCGGCTAGCGCGTGCGGTTTTGAGATAACGGGCTGCTATCCACACCAGCACCTTATATTCAATTCCTCTCAGCGATGCCTCCTCTTTTGGATGTTCATATGTTTTGTTCTCCCAATTTGAAGTGTTGATACTTCCACACCTATGACATGCCTTATCAAATGCAAATATGTTGTAGCATGCAAAATAGTGTGAAGCTCTCGATAGACATAGACATGAAAAAATTGTGAACACTAAACAAATATATAAATCTTGATAAAATCAAATAGATGTCAAATGAACATTTGAATATTATGCAAAACTCAAAATTTATTTAAATTTAATGTTAATACTAATTAATAATTGTAATTATTTAGTATTAATTATTCCTTATTTAATACTAATATGTGTATATAATGCAGATGAAGATAAACTATTAATTATTATGGTATTTAAATTACATGCTTACTTTTGATTATTGTTATTATTATTTATAAATTCTTAATTATTAATTTATATATTAATAATTAAATATAGTATATTATTTATTATGAATAACAATAATAATTAAAATATTACTTATTAACTATTAAAAAAATTAACTATAATTTACTATATTATGAATAAAAAATTCAAATAATAAATCATAATTTATGGATTATTATTTATGAATTATTAATTACAATAAATTATTAATTATTTATTATTTAATATTAAGTATATATTATTTTTTATTCATTTTCCTAATTACTTAATTGTAATTATTAATTAGTAAAATTAAGTATTAAATGTTAATCCATATTTATTCATTATAATTAAATGTTATTTATTAACTGTTAATAATTAATATGTATATATTATTAATTTTTAATACTAATTTTTTATTTTTAATAGTAATTATTAGTAATGAATTATTAATATTTATTGTTGATTATAAATAATTTTTATATATTTAATATTAATTACTTTATATTACTTACTAATAACTAGAAAGTAAAATTAAACATGTTGGAATACTGATTATATATAATAGTTAATAATTAGTGATTATTTATCAATAATCATTAATTATTGTAAGTTATAAATAATTAATATAATATTATTAATAATTAAATATTAATAAATTATATAATAATGCTAATGATTAGTAATTCGTAGGTAGTAATATAATATTATAGTTAGTAGTTTGTAATATAATATTAGACTTACTAACATATGATTAATATAATATTATTGAAGATTAATTTTGAAATATTAATAAATAATAAGTATTGGTTTTGATAAAGCAGTTATCAACTACTGATTGTCACCTATAACAACGAGCATTTTTAGCCAGTTGTAAAATTAACACGTATTACAACAGGTATTTTAAGCCCGTTGTAAAATTAACACCTTTTACAATGGACATTATGACATACATCTTATGACCGTTGTAAATTTTGCGTTTATTACAACGGGCATTTTGAGAACGTTGTAAAGCTGACATTTGTTACAATGGGCACAATAAGACCATTGTAATAGCTCTCTATTACAACGGGCAGTAATTGCCGGTTGTAAAAAGGGCGTTGTATGGGCATCTATTACAACGGTCTTTAATTGACCATTGTAATATCATTCTATTACAACAAGCAGTTATTGCCCATTGAAAAAAGGGCATTGTAATTGCTGAAACATTCTTTCCCTTGTTATCTATCGTCAGTCCTATTGCACCGCTAAAACGTGCACGTAAAACATCCAAAAATCTTCCTTATACCATTCATGTGACCAAAAATCGAAATTTTTCATAAAAAATAAATTTGCACTTGAAAACTTTTTATGTTTATTTTGAAATTTTCTTTTTAAAACCGTATCACTTTCCTATAAAAAATAAAAATGATAAAAAGTTCTTTTTTAAACAATGTTTTTCAGAAACTTCAAAAATGTATTTTGAGGAAACTTAAAGGATTCAAACCATATATTGGCGAAGAAAGAAGCCAGTCGCGCAAAATGCGAAAACTGCAATCACACACAAAAGAACAAAATAATTTTCAGCTTTAATAAGGAATGGCTATTTATTTATTTATATAACTGTGACGTAGAATCGGTGCTTTACTAAAATTTATCCAACACCGAATTCTATTATTTCCAGCTCTAAGACAAGTGCTAGTTTAAAAATGAGATTTCATTCAAATACATGCGTGAATGGCACAAACATTTTCAAACATAGAAATTTCATTAACCAAAGTCGTGTGATTTTTCAGCACTGGCAGTTACAAACACTACAACAACAAAGATAAAAAAATGTTGGAAAGCGAAACACACGGTACGAGATACAACATGTGCAAGGCATACACTAACAACGACTACCCACTGTAGACTGGCCAAGCTCCATGGTTGTAACCCGACTCATTATCACGCCTGCGCTAGGAGTGTAGTATTGTAGAGATGCAACCAATATCACGCACCTGTTGGTGCTGCTCCTTGCGAAACTCTCGGAGCTCGGCCTGAATGTTGTGGTGGGCGGCGAGCTTTGGACTCTCCTGGCTAAGATGTTGAGGCTGCTGAGCTAGAGCGGGAGGTGCGGGGACAGAAGCATCGGGCATCTGAATGCTCATCTTCCAGAGAGTGGCACAGCTAATGAAGGTCGGTGCCTTCTTCACTGTTGTCTCCCCACAAAATCTCACTTGGCAATGTCGGAAGACATGGGTGAGAAGGTGGCTGTAAGGAAAATGTCTCCGTAGGGTGCGGATGAAGGGATCATGAAGATGAATCATAAGCACGTGCACCCAGTCGATGGCTATACCGCATAGAATAGCATAAGTTGCACGACAAATAGAAGGATAAATCTGCTCCAAACTTTCCATCTTCGGGATGATGTTATGATGTATGATGCGCACAACTACTCGGGCGATCGGTCACAGATTGTCGGTGGTTCAGGCTGTGGGGGCTTCAAGGAAGATACGCTGAAGGATCTATAGGTCCTCCATTTTGGTAGCATCAAGCTCGGCTCTGATTGCTGAGATGCCCAAAATCTGAGCTAAGCCGTCACTGGTGAACTCGACGCGGACACCCATGACCTCATATCCGATGACGTAAGACTCATCATCGGTGTCGGCATCCATATGGGCATCAAACAGATGGACGCAGAGCGGATACAGGTCGCGCTCAAAAGTGTCGAAGCGCTGGATCGGTGCTAGGACTGCGACAAAAAGCTCCTCCAAACCCAAAGCAGCGAAGTCGGTGAACTTCACATGTCGACCAACATGAAGCTCATAATTGGCCATGGCCAAGTAGTGCTTAATCTTCCCCTCGTCGCGGTCTCACAATGCGGATTCCTAAGGCGTGGGGCCAGGGTGTTGAGTGGTGACATAGCAAGGAGGTGCCATGGAGGAATCAGCGAATTGGGCAAAGCAAATGGCAAATCCGGAGTATAATTGGGTAGATATTTGCACAAGAAGGATTTTGGTGGCAATTAGGGACGAAATATAGCGGATGGTGCTCAGATTGGAGATTAGGAATGGAGGAGGGTTTGGGTTTGGTGAAAAATGGGGTTTGGGGAAGGTGAAGTCAGCTGGAATGATATATATATCGTTTTAGCTGAATCAGGTTGGGTTCAGGCCACGTCCCCTTAAGGGGAGCGATCGATCTGGCCCACGAATGGTGGTCGATCGCTTAACGGTTGACAGCTATCCCTTTAAAGGGCGCGGTACGAACCTCGGCCCAACGACCTGTATATATTATATAAAAATTAAAACAAAATTCTTATTATGTCGAAACAACTTCCGACTCCAACCGAATTATCGTATCGAATTCCACCATTTGTCTAGTTAAGAATTTTAATTTTTCAATGCTTTTCCTTGCCTCCAAAAGGTTGTGACCACCGAACGAACAAACTTAAAACTGGAAATTAGCTAGAAACACGAAATAAAATTAAAATGGATATTCCCCTTACTAGACGACATAAAATTAAACAAGTCAAAATCAAAATACCCCAAAAGTTTGGATAATGGATTTTTCTAAGCCTTTTCAAGGGAAAATTGTAACATCCCATATATTTCAATCATTTAAGATATTGAATTTAATTTAATTATTGAATGTAAAAATGGTTTTTAAATAAAGTTTTTTTGTTACTAATGAAATTTATTAATTTATGTTGAAAGATTGAATGAAATTAATGCGTGCATTCTAGATGAGATAAATACATGCATGTATATATCTTTGGCTATCATCTTTAATACATTCCCCGCGTGTTCAAAATGTAAATTTTAGGAATTCAGAACGTGGATTACATGTCCAATTAAACCTTCATTAATTAATTTAATTTGCAATGTTAATTACGCATTCATTTCATTCCTTTATATATTTATTTATTTCCCTTCATTCTATTAATTTCTTTCACTTCATTCCATTTTTACACATCCTATTTTATTTACTTATTTTTATTTCTTAATCTTACATCTTATTTCTCCTTTCCTTTTTTTCTTTTCCATCGTTATTTTACTCCAAAAACAAACCATCTCCATGTATATATATGTTTTTCCCTTCTCTTCAATATCATTTTGTCTATATTTAGAAGAAAAAATAATAAACTTTGCAAATACCATGCATGCATTCATTCTTTCCCATTTATTTCCATACATGTGTTTCATCATTTCGAAGTAAAACATGTAAGATTTTGTAACCTATGTCTTACCTTCCTTATATTTTAAGGTATGCATCCATGTTACATAATTTTTGTTATTTATATAAAAAGTCATTTATATAAAAATAGAAAGCCATGCATTTTATTTTCAATGCCTTCTCTCTTTGTTGTTTCCTTAATGCAGCATTCATTTCTTTTCCCTTCATTCTATTTTCATACATCTTATTCCATTTATGTACTTTCATTCCTTAAAAGTTAATTTTGAGTTGAATTTGGTATGCTTGTATTTACTTTAATTTAAGAAAATTAAATTGACCATTGGTAAAAACGAAAAGTTTCCACAATTTCATTAATGCACAGCTTAAATAACATAGTTAACGGGAATTAACGTCAAAAATTTATAGTCAAATTTAATTATATTTGGAATGCATCTAATTAAATATAAAAATGGAAGACTTTCAATAGCAATATAAGGAAGTTTTTTCTGTCAATATTGTAAAAACATTTCCCCTTCTATTCTAATATTTATGTATACTCAGCCTCTTTATTTTTGTACATTCAAAAGTTAGCCCCACTCATTCAGTTTCCTTTTGAACCAAAGCAATTAATGAATAAATAATAATAATAATGAAGGAAATAAATGCATGCACCGTGCATGTTTCAAATATTTCACAATTCCTCTTGGAATTCTGATCTAACATTTCATTCATTTACCATCCAAGATTGCCATTTTCTTTTATATATATATATATATATATATATATATATTTATATATATCTTTTCAAATGAAATAGCATGTTCCTCTCTATCCACGTACCTTTCTTTCCTCCTCTCATCATTTTAAACCTATCATTCCTTTTATTTTCTTCAGCTAAAATAAATTTCCCAAATCCAAAATAATTGCCTCTTACCAGAATTGCCTTTTTTTCTTTGTCCATCGCTCCCTCAATTCTCTGCTCCTCCAATCCGTCAGCGCACCCAGTTCCAGTAGCGTCTTCCTCAATCAATTCTCCACTCGGCTGCCACAAATAGAAGGATGCACCTCTTCACCGTCGTTGAACCTGCTTGTCATCTAGTCAAGACATCGCGCCTCGGTTAAGCTCCACTTCCAGTCCAACATGCAAATCTAGATGGAAGACCATCCAAACCCTCCGCTATCATGACCATAGGTAAGCATAGCTTACGATTAAACCTATTTCAAGTACGCTACTTCTAAACTAAGTGAAATTCTGTGTTGTTGTCGATTTCCATGAAATTCCATTTATTTCACATGTTCAGCTTCCCTATTTACAGTAGTGTTTGAGGTAGTTTGGGCTCATGTATGCATTTTTGTGTGATATTCCTTGTTTCGACATGTGTGAGCAATATAAAAAAAAGGGATTTAATCTTGCTAGCTATTCCATGGCACTGGGAATCAACATCATGAATATGCAGATTAGGTGGAAGCTGAGAAATAAAACGTGTCATTCAAATCTTTGTCACCTTTGTTTGCTTATTTAGGCGTGATCTATTGTTGCTTTTATAATATATGCATAAAAAAATAGGGAGAAGGGGGGTGTTTAAGAACAACCCAATAGGTTATGATGTATATGCATCTCATTTATTTTATGATGGATCATGTTTGAAATTTAAAACCCACCTGAAAGCAATTTATAAAATTTTGGATGTGAAACTCTTAAGTAAGAATATTTTCCTTGAGGTAGAAAATGATTTGTGGTTCACAAGTAGAACACTGTGCGGCTTTTCAACCCATTTTTATCTTGTGGATAGCATTGTGCGGCTATTCAACAGTTTGTACTTCCTGGTTTTCATTGTAATTCAACTCTTTGCTCTTATTTGTTTAGTCACTGAATAATACTTGCTATTCATCTATTTTGACATTTTGCATTTAAATTTGTTGTTGCATTCTTGGTCTAGGTTGTGTCACCAAATGCATGTTTCAGTCTTTGTATTGTTGCATAAAAAAATGCATGTTTCAATCTTTGTATTACTGCATATATAAAAAAAATCGAGCCTATTATTTTTCCATGCTGTGCATACACCCTGACCACTATGTGCTTTTATTTGGTGGTGGCATCCCTTTTGATTTACTATGCAAAGGTTCATGTTATGTATTTGGTTCATGCATGCATATTATGTCCTTACATCCCACTGTCGGTTTCGGATCTCATTGCCACATGCATCCAGTAGCCTTGTTTAGAATGCACCTCATTGTCTTATTTAAGTACATGCAATACATGTATACTGTTCCGTGAACCCATTATTTTGTCTCGACTTATGCATATGTTGTTGCCTGCTTTGTTTATAGTGTTAATCTTACTAATTCATGTTGTGGATGTTTATGGGTTATATGCTGGAATTATCTAATAAATTATTGGGATTAAACTAATTATATTTATGTATTTATCGAAGTTTGCTAACTTGAAATAAGTTTAATCCTGACTCGGGTGTTTTGTTTATTTTGCACGGAACGCTCGAGTCAGGCCCCAATGTTTTAAACTTAAATATATTCAGCTCACAAAACTGGAGAGGAACATAAAGACGCATATGCGTGCGCAAGACTCGACTGAAGCATAAATTTTATTTTAAAACTTATGAATGTATTTTATTATTCTGCTATGCAAAATGTTTTGTAAAACTCTGATATTTGTATAAAAATTATTCCCCTGCAAACATTTCTGTTCTGAGATTTTCTGTGTATTATTCTGTTAAACTTCATAAGCAATAACAATTTGTCATTTCGAGCAGTTTAAGTTGGTTTAATTATCAAATTGAAGCGGTTGAAAAGGCGGGTTGTTACAAGTGGTATCAGAGCTTTGGTTTATACAAAGCTTAACTTATGGGGTTTAACTAGAATTGTCACCAGAATCTCTAGGGACAACGTATTTTGAAAATTTATATTTTTTGTATACATTAATTTGAAGAAAAAAATTTGAATTGAAATTATAAAGTACTTTTGAAGTGTATTTTAATTTGAAAATATAATGTATTTAGAAATATAAACTGATTTGGAAATAAAGCATGTTTAGAAGTATAAATTGACTTGAAACATAAAATATTTTGGAATATAAGTTAATTTGAAATATGAAGTATTTTGAAATTTGAAAACTTACAATGAGAAATAATTTGAAAATATAAAAGAAAAGAATTGAAACCAAATAAATTTTTGGACGTAAATGTGACCCAAATGAATTTGGTTAACAAATAAAATATCATTTGAATTGAATGTGAATCTAAATAAGCCTTCATAAGTAAGGTTATGTTTTGTAAATTATTTGAAACTATAAGTATAGTGTTGACTAACTTGATTGAATCAAGTTATGTTTTGTAAATTGTTTAATATTATAGTATGAGTATGAGTATGATTAACAAAGCTGATATCGAATTAAGTATTTTGAAATCTCTTAATGGTTTATAAAAATGATTGTTTTTGAATTCCAACAAATGGGTTTTATTATATAAATTGCGTATAGAAATATCGATTTGAAATATGATGAAAGTTATGATTTTTTGAAGAATATAGCGGTAAATCGATGCTTGTAATTATTGTAGTATATTTAAGATATACTAATGAGTGTAACTGATATTCGAATCAATAAATTACAAACGTTAAAACATTGATGAAATATGAAATGTATATCATAAAAAAATGACATATTGATTTAGTTAAACCAAAGGAGATCGTTTGACTAAAATTTGAGAATTTGATTCCTGAAATTTGTGAAATTAATTTCTAATGTTTTGAAGAAAAGACTAGTAGTATATACAAATATTTTCGAATAAAAATGTGTAAAGTATTTTCCTGAATTATTTTCAAAAAGGAAAATATATGAACATAAAACCCACTTTTGTCGCTAGAAAATAATTTCAGTGACGATTTTACTTCATTGGAATTTATTCTCGAGACTCAAAGTGGGGGATACCACTTTAATAGCTTTGCTACTTATTTATCCTTTTTTAACAAAGCTTGATTTATGAAACGTGATTTGATATCACATATATATATATATTGAATGATTGAAAGAAAATCTAGAATTGATTCTCGAGTTTAGTCGAATGGTAATCCTATTATTGTAGAACAGTGTAATTATACATCTTGAAGAGATATCTTGATAAGAAATGATTAAATGTAAATATTCAATTGAATAATGATATTTGTGATATGTACCCCAAATCAAAAGTATTTAAAAACGATTTGATTGTCAATATGAACTAGATTTGAAATGATATTGAATATTCAAATCAATTGTGAAATCCAAACTAAATTGATATTGAAATGAAAATTTTGAAGATTAGTCGACTAACGAGTATTGTGATTTGAAATGTTTGAAACTTATATGACTTATATAAGCATGAGATTAATCCGAAAACCACTGATTTGGAAGACAAATGATTGAAATAATAGTCTTATATAATAGTATTTATATGAGAATGATATGTTGGAAAAAAACATGATTTGAAAAGAAAATCTTATGTAAATTGATAGTCATGTAAGTCCAATATATGCGAAACATGAAATAAAGTACTATATATATTTAGTATGTATGTTTTCCAAATGAAGATATGGAAATTGCCTTCCACTGAAATTGAAAATTGAAAATCATAGCTACGTTGGTGCTCCATTGATTGGAGTATCCATCGATATCGGAATCCCATTCGGTGGGATCACATTGATTATTATTACTTATCTGTTCTAGAGTAATTCAAGGGGCACGAAGCTTACAGTTACAAGCGGTTCCACTGAGATAGTGGTCGTAATCGTCGCGTAGCTGCGATCTAGACGTCATAGCAAAATTCGAGGGGCGTGTTGCCTATAGTATAAGTGGTTCCACCGAGATAGTGGTTGTAACCGCTGTGTAACTGCGACCATTGGCAACAACCATGTTGAAATTCGAGGGGTGTGATACCTATGGTTACAAGCGATTCTACTGGGATAGTAGCGTAACCGCCGAGTAACCGCGATCCATGGGGGAACGTATTTTCCATATTTATTTTAAATGTTTTAAGTATTTTCACTGGGAGTTGAAACAAGTATATTTAGTACTTAGAGATTTGTAACACCTCGTATTTCTATTAACAATAATGTTCACAAATTAAAGAATCACTAATCTCAGACATGAGAATTAAGGGAAACGAGTTGCGCCATTGTGTTTGTCTCGGAATTGTGGTTGAGATAGAGTCCGAGTTTGCGTGAATTGGACTTCGTATGAAGAAGTTATGGCCATCAGAAGTTTCAGAAAATTCAAAATAGATTTTAGAAAATTTAAATTTCGGAGTCAGACAAGCTAGGTGGGAAAATTCCCGCCAGGGCCATGTCGACCATAGGGTCGACCTGGGGGTCGACCTGCCCCCTCCCCCCGGGCAGATTTGTTTTATGACCTTTTGATGACTAGATGCTGACTCATTAGGGTTTCTGATATGCTCTGATTGGCTGGGATTAATTCTGGGTTGATTGGACGGCTTAAACTAATCCTAAACTCTATAAAAACACCTCTAGACTCAAACCCTAAAATCAAAGCAAAATTAGATTCATGGCCTCCATGCGTTACCTAGCAACTCAGCAAAGCCGCCACCAATTAGAGAGGAAGAAAGCTAATCTAATTCAATTCTTTTCAACTTAAACAACGTATCTTCTTCAAGGGAAAGCTAATACAACTTCAGAACTTAGAATTCAGAACTCAAGACCTTCTTTGAGTTGTGAGTTCGATAATTTTAATAAAATAATTAGTAAATTAATTGGATTGAGTTATGATGTGGACTATTTGGATATGATGTTAATTATTGACCGCATGTTATTATTCATGTAGTAAAATTGTGATGTTTATGTTGTAAATTCTATGATGCTATCTTGTAAAGTTGTGATCATCTATGTTGTAATTTTATAATTGGCTTATGTATAATCGAATCACCATGTTGTTCATATGCTAGTTTGGGTATGTTGATTCATACGATAAATCATAAGTATGTATACAAGTTTAGATTTTGATTTAGACATGAATCATATGCAAGTTGGGTAAAATTATATGTGACCTTACATGTTCATGACACCTAGTTTATGTGAAAGTTTGATCCAAAGTTAGGTTATGACATGTGTGAGTTTTATGATAAATTCTACATGCTAGTTTACATGTTTAGATGTAAGTTTATACCATTGTTATGTTGCAGAAATCACATATGCAAGTTTACATGAATACATGTGTTTGAATATGAATCATGTTATGCAAGTTTTTGGTTACTGCCTAAGCAAGTTTACACATTTAGATGTAGATCTATGACATACATGATTTATGCAAGTTTGTGACCATTATCCCAACAAGTTCACACCTTTAGATTTGGGTCTATGACATATGTAGTTTTATGCAAGTTGTAACTTTGGCCTATGCAAGTTTTAGATGTAGAACATCATTCAAACATGCAAGTACACCCCTTATGTTTAGATCTAGTTTTAATTATATGTATGTTGTGATGTTTTCTCTTTATTCCATGAGTTAGACTATTCGAGTCTAACGTATATTTTACGTTAAACGAATAAACGTACACCATGGGGTAAAAGGGGATAATATTAAAAGATTTAATTGGCATAAATGCCATAAAGGCATAAAATAAATTTGTGATGAAAATTGGTATGATTTTACATACCATAAATAGATGGACATAATTGAGTCAATTATGGCCATAGTTAAATTTGGAATTAATTGATAATTTGAATAGGGAAAGCAATTCAAATTGGGGAATGATTACTTAGGAGTAATTAATCGTCTAAGACACGAGGTTAGGCTCTTTTGTGCTGTAAGACTGCCCGGACCCGCCCGGCAAATCCAGCTGCCACAAATGCCAGTCTAATGTGGGAGGTCTTAGACATAAATTAAATACATAACAATTGAAAGACACGAGGTTAGGCTCTTTTGTGGTGTAAGATTGCCCGGACCCGCCCGACAAATCCAGCTGCCACAAATGCCAGTCTAATGTGAGAGGTCTTTATGAGGTTACGGTCTTAATGAATTAAGAAAAACTTAACCAAATAAACATGTAGTGGGACATGAGGGGGTTAAGTGGGTGCCTTGGGTGGCATGTAGAATCTAGTGGGTGCCTTGGGTGGCATTTGAAATACGATTAGAAACACTTAACCAAAACTAAAACATGTAAGTGAACATGAATAAGAAGTGGGTTAAGTGGGATATACTAGAGGGGACCAAGCTTAGGTGGATAGCTTGTGTCAAGTAATGGGGGCCCGTTCCAACCAGTAACCCATACGTATCTTTGTGGGCTCGACCCAATTCGAGGACGGGACACGCATATTAGGCTTGACTGTAAGAGGCCAAAACGGGTTAGCGGTGGCAACGCAAGTCCAATGGGTTCATATGCGTGTGTGGACCCGGGCTGGTAGGTAAGACGTTGTTGCACCGTGTAGGTATAAGCCGTGCATTATTTGTGGTATCGGGTTTCCACTTTGTGGAGTGATACACCCCACTGTGGGGCCAACACGGGTATTTACGAGTTAGGGAGCCGATCGCTTGGGGGTAGTGGGTACACCTAGTGGAGATAGGGGCAGGCGACACCTATGAAGGCAGCTAGGGGTGCACGAAACTACCATTATCATTATTTAAGTCTGTAGGCGGGATCAACCTTAGGGTGACTAGTGGTGGTGCAGTATAGCAATTATCTTATAATGTTGGTGTAGTTTAGTAATTATCTTATAGTGGTTTAGGTGTGCTTTAACGATATCGATGTTCATCTTGTTTCCTTGTTTACTCTTCCATACTCAATGGTTCATGGTCATTTCCTAATTTTCCAACTTATGCCTTAGCCTAGTTACTTTGGTAATTATATTGTTAAAGTTATCGCACTCGCCAGATTTTATGTCTGACCCCCTTTGTTTCCTCCTCTTTTCTTCCTTTTCCCTCCCAGGTGCTCAGGTTGGAACTAGCACCAGTGGAGCTTGATTTTGGACAGCTATGCTTCTTGCTTTTAGAAGATTGCTTGGATTGCTGAAGTAAAATTTAGCCTCTCTTTTATTTATGGCTATTTTGTATTGGGGATTATGTCTTTCAATTTATGTACTTTGAGTTGGTCAAGATGGATATTATGTACTTTGACTCTGGTTTTGATGATGTAATCAAACTTATGTATTTTCCGCTGCATTGAAATAAAGTTTTAAAGTTTTAGTACTGTTTAATCTGTCTTGTTGTTTAGTTTCTGTTCTATACACACTTAAAATGCTCCATGGAAGTTAATGCATTCCCTTTGTGAGTGACATTAATGGACGTGGGATGTTACATGTGGTATCAGAGCTGAAGGTTACCAGAACATATATGAATTTTGAAAAGTTGTTTTTCAATAACAATTTTTATAAAGAAGTACCTTCAAAAGTATGTTTTAAGGAAAGTATTTTCAAGAGAAAAACTTATTTTTGAAAGCATAACCCCAAGAGCCATATATCTTTCCTTCGGTTCTTTTGTATTGAATCTTTCCATTTTCGTTTCAGCATGCCTGAAGCATCTAAGATACCAGAGGGTGTTCATGTACCAGGTTGGTTTCGTCAATATCTCGAGGCTAGGGCCGCCACCGCAGGTCCAGCAAGTGCTCCTCCTCCTCCTCGCATCGATTCTTTTGCTAAGATATGTAAGGACTTTCAGGCAATGGGGGGAAAACCTTTTCACGGGACAGAGACATTTGTTGAAGCTCAAAACTGGCTAAAGGAGGTGGAAGAATTGTTTGGAATCTTTGAAGTGGAAGATGGAAGGAAGGTCTAGTTGGTTGCCTGGCTAATGAAGGATGAGGCCTCGTTTTGGTGGGAGGTCACTAATGGAGAACGTCCAGTTGATACATGGCCAGATTTTAAGCTGAGGTTTGAGGCGAAGTTTCTCTCAAGGGCTGAAGAGAATTTATAAATGGAAAGGTTTTTAACATTGAAGCAAGGGAATCTATCGGTGAAAGAATACGTCAACAAATTCAATCAGTTGGCGAGATTTGGCTTGGACTTGGTGAATACTCCTGAAAAGAAGTCCCTGAGATTTGTTAAGGGTTTGAACGAGCCGCTTCATGGGTTAGCTATGACCCACATCCCCATGGGGGCTACCTTTGAGAGGCTAGTTGACATGGTGCTTATGCATGAAGAAGAGACGGGCGCCAATGCTAATAAGGCACCCGAGAAGAAAGGGGATCAAAAGAAGCCGCAACAGCAACAACAGAACAAGAAAGGTGTCAAAGGCAACAATGGTAAGGGAAAGAAAAGATGCTTTAACCGTGGGACACCTGGCCATCTAAGCAAAGATTGTAGGAAGAAAAAGAAGACTGGTTGTTTCCACTGTAGCGAGGCGGGACATCTTATTAAGGATTGCCCAATGGTAGGGCAGAGGGTAGGGTCTACCTCGGGAGGACAGGTGCAGGCTCTTATGGCACCAGGGCAGGCAAGGGGACAACTTCAGGCTCTCGTGGTCCCACCGCTGCAAGAACAAGGTAGAGCAATTTCCATTGAAAGTTTAGTTTTTCTGTTTGATCATCTTGTCCATACTTTATTCGATTCTGGTGCATCACATTCGTTTATCTCTACATCATTAGTTGAAACACTACACCTAGATACTAGTCTAGTTACGGATCCCTTAGTAGTCTCAAATCCTATTGGTGGTTCGGCTCATCTTTCTATGATTTGTCAGGATTTGAGAGTGTTTATCTTGGGCGTTGAGTTTGAATGCAACGCCTTTGTTCTTGGCTTCATAGGCTACAGTTTAATTCTAGGTATGGATTGGCTAACTAGATACGGGGCCATCCTAGATTGTGAAAGAAGGGTAGTTAGATTGTTGACTCGTTTTGGAAAGACCCTTGATATTTCTTGTGACCCTAGAGGTCCAGTAATGCTTAGCTACCTAGAATCCCTTGACGCATTCGATGATGATTTACATTCTGTTCCCATAGTCCGTGAATATGTTGATGTCTTCGATGAGGTG
This sequence comes from Allium sativum, assembly GCA_030737875.1. Lineage (NCBI taxonomy): Eukaryota > Viridiplantae > Streptophyta > Magnoliopsida > Asparagales > Amaryllidaceae > Allium > Allium sativum. Next base: position 541,356,929 of record CM060926.1, read on the forward strand.
AGGGGTTTACCCCCAAAACGTGAGATAGACTTTCGAATATATCTAGTAGATAATGCAAACCCAGTTGAATTACCAGTGCGCCACATGGCTCCAAGAGAGAGAATAGAACTCAGTAAGTAAGTGAAAGAATTGCTTGAGAAGGGGTTCATCAGACGTAGTATATCGGAGTGAGGTGCTCCAGTAGTATTTTCCACAAAGGCATATGGGTCCCTTAGACTTTGTGTGGACTATAGAGAACTTAACAAGATTACTAAGAAGAATAGACACCCACTGCTGAGGGTTGACGATCTCTTCGATCAGTTAGTTAGCGCCTTAGTGTTTTCGCAGTTGGACTTAGCCACGGGTTTCCATCAGTTGAGAGTGGCTGAGGATAGCATAGACAAGACTGCCTTTAGGACTCCAGACGGTTTCTTCGAGTGGCTTGTGATGCCCTCCGGTTTGACAAACGCCCCCGCATACTTTGTTGACTTGATCAGTAGGGTGTTTAGGGAGTACCTTAATAAATTCGTGGTAGTCTTTGTGGATGACATCTTGATCTTTTCTAAGAACGAGGAAGAGCATGCCCTACATCTTAGGGAAGTGTTGGAGACTCTTTGAGCGCATTGCCTTAAAGCTAAATTTTCTAAATGTCACTTTTGGAGGAAGGAAGTGCGATTCTTAGGGCATGTGGTTTCCAAAGAAGGGATAGCCGTGGATCCCGCAAAGGTAGTGGCCATCCAAGATTGGAAGGTCCATAAAAATGCCAACGAGGTGAGGAGTTTCTTAGGGTTGGATGGCTACTATAGGAAGTTTATCTAAGACTTCGCAAAAATATCAGCCCCATTAACACGGTTGACGAAGAAGAACCTAGTTTTCACATGGGACGTAGATTGTGATGATGCGTTCTAACGTTTAAAGAGAGCTTTGACCACAGCCCTAGTCCTAGTGTTTCCAGATGGGAGTAAGCCATTTACCATTTATACCGATGCTTGTGGGACAGGACTATGCGTAGTCTTAATGCAAGAGGGAAGGGTAATAGCCTATGGTGGAAGGCAGTTGAGAGTGCATGAGAGAAATTACCCTACACATGACCTGGAGTTGGTTGCTATTGTTTTCGCGCTTAAGTCTTGGCGCCATTATCTTCTTGGCGAGAAATTCGAATTATTCACTGACCACAAATCGCTAAAATACTTATTCTCTCAGAAGGACTTGAACTTGAGGCAGCAAAGGTGGATGGAATTCTTAGCATCCTACGATTTCAAGATAGCATATACCCCTGGTAAGGGTAACGTGGTGGCAGACGCCTTAAGTTGGAAGTGGTTATCCTTGAGTCCGTTGTTCGTTGAGCGGAGAAGCTTAGAGTTCATCTCTACGTTTGACTTTAAACCTTCCATTGACATTGTACTTGGTTTACTAGCATCCTTAGAGGTCAGACCTACTCTTTTGGGACGGATCGGTGAGGCACAGCGAGATGACCCACAGTTGGTTGAGTTAGTAGAAAAGCTCAAAAGGGGGGAGTCATCGAGCCATCTCCGTAGGTATACCCTAGATGATAAGGGTTGGTTACGTAGGGACAGTAGACTTTGTGTACCACGGGACGAGAATTTAAGGAAGACCATTCTTGATGATGCACATCGTTCGAAGATGACCATTCATCCCGGCGGGGACAAGATATACATGGACATGAGACGAGTTTGCTTTTGGGCCAGCATGAAGAAAGATGTGGCCAAGTTTGTCGCTAAATGCTTAGTGTGCCAACAAGTAAAAGTAGAGCAAAAGAAGCCCGGTGGATTACTACACCCATTGGAGGTCCCACAATGGAAGTGGGAAAGCGTCTCCATGGACTTTGTTGATGGATTACCGAGATCGAGGAAGGGTAATACGGGGATTTGGGTCGTGGTGGACAGACTTACTAAGAGCGCCCATTTCATTCCCGTGAAAAGTAAGAGGACTGCTCCATGGTTAGCCTCCATATACATTCGAGAAATAGTTCGTTTGCACGGTGTTCCTTCTAGCATAGTGAGCGACCACGATCCTATCTTTACTAGCGAATTTTGGAAGAGCTTGCAAGAGGCGGTAGGGACTCAGTTATGTTTGAGCACCGCATATCATGCTCAGACGGGCGGCCAGACCGAGAGGGTGAATCGTATTCTAGAGGACCTATTGAGGTTATGTGTCTTAAATTTCGGAGGTACATGGGAGGAACATCTTCCGTTGGTGGAGTTCGCATATAATAACAGCTTTCATTTTAGCATTGGCATGGCACCGTTCGAGGCTCTTTATGGACGGCCGTGTCATTCGCCTACATGTTGGTGGAAGTCTACAGATAATATCTTACTTGGGCCCGATATGATTAGAGAGACTTCAGAAAAGATCAATTTGATTCGAAGGAGGATGAAGACGGCGCAAGATAGGCAGAAATCTTATGCGGACAAGAGGAGGACAGATCTTGAGTTTGATATTGGGGACATGGTCTTTGTCAAGGTGTCTCCATTATGGAACGTTGTTCGCTTTGGGTCCGTTGGGAAGTTAGCACCAACGTTCGTAGGGTCGTTTCCTATTAAGGAGAGAATTGAACAGATGGCATATAGAGTGGAGTTGCCCGAGAGACTTAGTGGTGTACACGATGTATTCCATGTATCACATTTGAGGAAGTGCTTGCACGAGACCGCGGAAGTGGTGGAGCCAAGCTTGCTTAGAGAGGTGGAGATCGAGCGTGATGCGACGATTCGACGAGCACCTACGTGCATTCTTAGGTCGGAGATTAAGAATTATAGGAATCGAGAGTCAAGCTAGTCAAAGTGCAATGGGGAGATGACGAGAGCAACGCTACTTGGGAGACGGAGGAGGAGATGCGTTCATTGTACCCTTTTCTTTTCGAGGGTATGTCTTTTAATTTCTCCTTTATCGCTTACCTTGTACTTATCTTATCTTTAGTATGTCCTCTCGCTAGTACCTTTGACCTTTAGATAGGGTGGTCCTATGGTTGAAACATGTGTTTGAGACATGTTATGTATGATGGATGCATGTGGATGCAAGTATTTTCTAGTGGTTGCTCGTGGATGCATATACACACACCTTAGGTACTAGATCGGCTCAGTCACTTCATATTGCATATTGCATATAAATGTGTGTGCATATTTAAGCTAATGGATGTATAATGGTTGTGTTATCATATGGATGCGGCATTTTGGTGAATGGTTGTGCACACATATAGAAATAATATGTATCGATAGGATTCTTTCGCACACATAATGGACGCATGGCACTATCATGGTTTGCATTAAGGAGGTCAACTGAATCAGTAGATCGCCTGATTTCGCATTAGACAAGGAACTTATACACACACTTCTTGCATATGTTCATACAGCATTAGAAATTTTTAAGGACAATGGATGCCTGTGTTTGATGGTTGAGTAGATGGTTGTTTGGATGGTAGGATATGCATTCTCCTTAACTTGAAGATTTCGGGGGCGAAATCCTTTAAGGAAGGGAGAATGTAACACCCCGTATTTCTATTAACACTATTGTTCACAAATTAAAGAATAACTAATCATAGACATGAGAATTTAGGGAAATGGCCTGCGCCATTGTGTTCGTCTCGGAATTCTGGTTGAGATAGAGTCCGAGTTTGCGTGAACTGGACTTCGTATGAAGAAGTTATGGCCATCGGAAGTTTCAGAAAATTCAAAACATATTTCAGAAAATTCAGATTTCGGAGTCAGACAGGCTAGGTGGGAAATTTCCCGCCAGGGCCAGGTCGACCTGGGGGTCGACCTACCCTGGCCAAGTCGACCATAGGGTCGACTTGGGGGTCGACCTCCCCCCCCCCCCCCAGATTTGTTTTATGACCTGTTGATGACTAGATGCTGACTCATTAGGGTTTCTGATATGCTCTGTTTGGCTGGGATTAATTCTGGGTTGGTAAGACGTCTTAAACTAATCCTAAACTCTATAAAAACACCTCTAGACTCAAACCCTAAAATCAAAGCAAAATTAGATTCATGGTCTCCATGCCGTCACCTAGCAACTCAGCGTAACCGCCACCAATTAGAGAGGAAGAAAGCTAATCTAATTCAATTCTTTTCAACTTAAACAACGAATCTTCTTCAAGGGAAAGCTAATACAACTTCAGAACTCAGAATTCAGAACTCAAGACCTTCTTTGAGTTGTGAGTTCGATAATTTTAATAAAATAATTAGCAAATTAATTGGATTGAGTTATGATGTGGACTATTTGGATATGATGTGAATTATTGACCGCATGTTATTATTCATGTAGTAAAATTGTGATGTTTATGTTGTAAATTCTATGATGCTATCTTGTAAAGTTGTGATCATCTATGTTGTAATTTTATAATTGGCTTATGTATAATCGAATCACCATGTTGTTCATATGCTAGTTTAGGTATGTTGATTCATACGATAAATCATAAGTATGTATGCAAGTTTAGATTTTGATTTAGACATGAATCATATGCAAGTTGGGTAAAATTATATTTGACCTTACATGTTCATGACACCTAGTTTATGTGAAAGTCTGATTCAAAGTTAGGCTATGACATGCGTGAGTTTTATGATAAATTATGCATGCTAGTTTACATGTTTAGATGTAAGTTTATACCATTGTTATGTTGCATAAATCAAATATGCAAGTTTATATGAACACATATGTTTGAATATGAGTCATTTTATGCAAGTTTTTGGTTACTGCCTATGCAACTTTACATCTTTAGACGTAGATCTATGGAATACATGATTTATGCAAGTTTGTGGCCATTATCCCAACAAGTTCAGACGTTTAGATTCGGGTCTATGACATATGTAATTTTATGCAAGTTGTAACTTTGGCCTATGCAGGTTTTAGAAGTAGAACATCATTCACACATGCAAGTTTACCCCTTATGTTTAGATCTAGTTATAATTATATGTATGTTATGATGTTGTCTCTTTAATCCATGAGTTAGACTATTCGAGTCTAACGTATATTTTACGCTAAACGAATAAACGTACAATGTGGGGTAAAAGGGGATAATATTAAAATATTTAATTGGCATAGATGCCTTAAAAGGCATAAAATAAATTTGTGATGAAAATTGGTATGATTTTACATACTATAAATAGATGGACATAATTGAGTCAATTATGGCCATAGTTAAATTTGGAATTAATTGATAATTTGAATAGGGAAAGTAATTCAAATTGGGGAATGATTAATTAGGAGTAATTAATCGTCTAAGACACGAGGTTAGGCTCTTTTGTGGTGTAAGACTTCCCGGACCCGCCCGGCAAGTCCAGCTGCCACAAATGCCAGTCTAATGTGGGAGGTCTTAGTCATAAATTAAGTACGTAACAATTGTAAAGACACGAGGTTAGGATCTTTTGTGGTGTAAGACTGCCCGGACACGCCCGGCAAATCCAGCTGCCACAAATGCCAGTCTAATGTGAGAGGTCTTTATGAGGTTACTGTCTTTATGAATTAAGAAACACTTAACCAAATAAACATGTAGTGGGACATGAGGGGGTTAAGTGGGTGCCTTGGGTGGCATGTGGAATCTAGTGGGTGCCTTGGTGGCATTTGAAATACGATTAGAAACACTTAACTAAAATTGAAACATGTAAGTGAACATGAATAAGAAGTGGGTTAAGTGGGATATACTAGAGGGGACCAAGCTTAGGTGGATAGCTTGTGTCAAGTAATGGGGGACCGTTTCAACCAGTAACCCATACATATCTTTGTGGGCTCGACCCAAGTCGAGGACAGGACACACATACTGGGCTTGACTGTAAGAGGCCAAAACGGGTTAGCGGGGTCAACGCAAGTCCAACGGGTTCATATGCGTGTGTGGACCCGGGCTGGTAGGTAAGACGTTGTTGCATCGTGTAGGTATAAGCCGTGCATTATTTGGGGTATCGGGTTGCCACTTTAGGAAGTGATACACCCCACTGTGGGGCCAGCACAGGTATCTGCGAGTTAGGGAGCCGATCGCTTGGGGGTAGTGGGTACACCTAGTGGAGATAGGGGCCGACGACACCTATGAAGGCAGCTAGGGGTGCACGAAACTACCATTATCATTATTTAAGTCTGTAGGCGGGATCAACCTTAGGGTGACTAGTGGTGGTGCAGTATAACAATTATCTTATAGTGTTGGTGTAGTTTAGTAATTATTTTATAGTGGTTTAGGTGCGCTTTAACGATATCATTGTTCATCTTGTTTCCTTGTTTACTCTGTCATACTCAATGGTTCATGGTCATTTCCTGATTTTCCAACTTATGCCTTAGCCTAGTTACTTTGGTAATTATATTGTTAAAGTTATCGCACTCGCTAGACTTTATGTCTGACCCCCTTTGTTTCCTCCTCTTTTCTTCCTCCCCCCCCCCCCCAAGGTGCTCAGGTTGGAACTAGCACCAGTGGAGCTTGATTTTGGACAGCTGTGCTTCTTGCTTTTAGAAGATTGCTTGGATCGCTGGAGTAAAGTTCAGCCTCTCTTTTATTTATGGCTATTTTGTATTGGGGATTATGTATTTCAATTTATGTACTTTGAGTTGGTCAAGATGGATATTATGTACTTTGAATCTGGTTTTGATGATGTAATCAAATTTATGTATTTTCCGCTGCATTGAAATAAAGTTTTAGTACTGTTTATATTTGTCTTGTTGTTAAGTTTCTGTTCTATACACACTTAAAATGCTCCATGGAGGTTAATGCATTCCCTTTGTGAGTGACATTAATGGACGTGGGGTGTTACAAGATTTTAGTCATGCGCCTGGCCAGCGTATGCCTAACGTCTGTAAGAACGACAGTAAATTTGTAAAAGTTTGAGTTATCAAGTATTTTCAAATGTTAAATAATAAACCAATAACCAGCAATTAAATTTATATAACTTCAACATAATAAATTAAGAAAGAAAAGTTCTAAACGCTTTAAGAAATACAACAGCTTTAAATTTTCAACAAAATTCTTATTTCCTATTTCGAAAGTTGTTTTCAAACATAAGAATCATATTTTCAAATTTTAAGTTTTGTTATAAATATTTTAAGTTTTTTTAAAAGCCTGTTTTTAATTTGTTTAAACTAAATTTTTTATTATTATGTATTTTGTTGTATACATATGCTTAACCTCTCCTTTTTTAGGACGAAGAGTTCTGAGTAGGGGAGATTGTAACATCCCATATATTTCAACCATTTAAGATATTGAATTTAATTTAATTACTGAATGTAAAAATGGTTTTTAAATAAAAAAAATTGTTATTAATTAAATTTATTAATTTGTATTGAAAGATTGAATGAAATTAACATGTGCATTCTAGATGAAATAAATACATACATGTACATATCTTTGGCTATCGTCTTTAATACATTCCCTGTTTGTTCAAAATGTAAATTTTAGGAATTCAGAACGTGGATTACATGTCCAATTAAACCTTCATTAATTAATTTAATTTGCAATGTTAATTACGCATTAATTTCATTCCTTTATATATTTATTTATTTCCCTTCATTCTATTAATTTTTTTCACTTCATTCCATTTTTCACATCCTGTTTTATTTACGTATTTTTATTTCTTAAATTCACGTCTTATTTCTCCTTTCCTATTTTTCTTTCCCATCGTTATTTTATTCCAAAAATTAATCATCTCCGTGTATATATATGTTTCCCTTCTCTTTAATATCATGTTATCTATATTTAGAAGAAAAAAAAATAAACTTTGCAAATACCATGTGTGCATTCATTCTTTCCCATTTATTTCCATGCATGTATTTCATCATTTCGAAGTAAAACATGTAAGATTTTGTAACCTGTGTCTTCCCTTCCTTATATTTTAAGGTATGCATCCATGTTACATAATTTTTGTCATTTATATAAAAGGTCATTTATATAAAAATAGAAAGCCATGCATTTTATTTTCAATGCCTTCCCTCTTTGTTGTTTCCTTAATGCAACATTCATTTCTTTTCCCTTCATTCTATTTTCATACATCTTATTCCATTTATGTACATTCATTCCTTAAAAAAAATTAATTTTGAGTTGAATTTGGTATGCTTGTATTTACTTTAATTTAAGCAAATTAAATTGACCGTTGATAACAACGAAAAGTTTCCATGATTTTATTAATGCACATCTTAAATAGCATAGTTAACGGGAATTAACGTCAAAAATTTACAGCAAAATTTAATTATATTTGGAATGCATCTAATTAAATATATAAATGGAAGAATTTCAATAGCAATATAAGGAAGTTTATTCTGTCAATAGTGTAAATACATTTCCCTTCTATTCTAATATTTATGTATTCTCAGCCTCTTTATTTTTGTACATTCAAAAGTTAGCCCCACTCATTCAGTTTCCCTTTGGACCAAAGCAATTAATGAATAAAGAATAATAATAATGAAGGAAATAAATGCATGCACCATGCATGTTTCAAAGATGTCACAATTCCTCTTGGAATTCCCATCTAACGTTTCATTCATTTGCCATCCAAGATTGTCATTTTCTTTATATATATATATATATATATATATATATATATATATATATATATATATATGTGTGTGTGTGTGTGTGTGTGTGTGTGTGTATCTTTTCAAATGAAACAGCATGTTCCTCTCTGTCCATGTTCCTTACTTTCCTCCTCTCTTTATTTTAAACCTATCATTCCTTTTATTTTCTCCAACCAAAATAAATTTCCCGAATCCAAAATAATTGCCTTTTACCGGAATTGCCTTTTTTTCTTTGTCCATCGCTTCCTTAATTCTCCGCTCCTCTAATCCGTCAGCGCACCCAATTCCAACAGTGTCTTCCTCAATCGATTCTCTAGTTGGCCGCCGCAAATAGAAGATGCACCTCTTCACCATCGTTGAACCTGCTTGTCACCTAGTCAAGCCATCGTGCCTCGGTTGAGCTCCGCTTCCAGTCCAGCGTGCAAATCCAGATGGAAGACCATCTGAACCCTCCGCTATCGTGACCATAGGCAAGCATAGCTTAGATTAAACCTATTTCAGGTACGCTACTTCACCACTAACTGAAATTCTGTGTTGTTGTCGATTTTCATGAAATTCCATTTATTTCACATGTCCAGCTTCCCTATTTACAGTAGTGTTGGCTCATGTATGCTTTTTTGTGATATGCGTTGTTTCGACATGTGTGGGTAATATAAAAAAAGGGGATTTAACCTTGCTAGCTATTCCATGGCACTGGGAATCAACATCATGAATATGCAGATTAGGTGGAAGATGAGAAATAAAACGTGTCATTCAAATCTTTGTCACCTTTGTTTGCTTATTTAGGCGTGATCTATTATTGCTTTTATAACATATGCATAAAAAAATAGGGAGAAGGGGGTGTTTCAGAACAACCAAATAGGTTATGATGTATATGCATCTCATTTATTTTATGATGGATCATGTTTGAAATTTAAAACCCACCTGAAAGCAATTTATAAAATTTTGGATGTGAAACTCTGAAGTAAGAATATTTTCCTTGAGGTAGAAAATGATTTGCAGTTCACAAGTAGAACATTGTGCGGCTTTTCAACCCATTTTTATCTTTGGTGAGCATTGTGTGGCTATTCAACAGTTTGTACTTCCCGGTTTTCATTGTAATTCAACTCTTTGCTCTCATTTGTTTAGTCACTAATTAATACTTGCTATTCATCTATTTTGACATTTTGCATATAAATCTGTTGTTGCATTCTTGGTCTAAGTTGTGTCACCAAATGCATGTTTCAATCTTTGTATTGTTGCATTAAAAAAAAAAATCCATGTTTCAATCTTTGTATTGTTGCATATATTAAAAAAAATCGAACCTGTTATTTTTCCACGCTATGCATACACCTTGACCTCTATGTGCTTTTATTTGGTGGTGGCATCCCTTTTGATTTACTATGCAAAGGTTCATGTTATGTATTTGGTTCATGCATTCATATTATGTCCTTACATCCCACTATCGATTTTAAATCTCGCTGCCACATGCATGCAGTAGCCTTGTTTATAATGCACCTCATGGTCTTATTTAAGTACATGCAGTACATGTATATTGTTCCATGAACCCATTATCTTGTCTTGACTTATGCATATGTTGTTGTCTGCTTTGTTCATAATGTTAATCTTACTAATTCATGTTATGGATGTTCACGGGTTATATGCTGGAATTATCTAATAAATTGTTGGGATTAAACTAATTATATTTATGTGTTTATTGAAGTTTGCTAACTTGAAATAAGTTTAATCCTGACTCGGGTGTTTTTTGTATTTTGCATGGAACGCCCGGGTTGGGCCCCAATGTTTCAGAATTAAATATATTCAGCTCACAAAACTGGAGAGGAACGTGAAGACGCATATGCGTGCGCAAGGCTCGACTGAAGTATAAATTTTATTTTAAAACTTATGAATGTAGTTTATTATTCTGCTGTGCAAAATGTTTTGTAAACTCTGATATTTGTATAAAAAAATTCCACTGTAAACATTTCTGTTCTGTGGTTTTCTGTGTATTGGTTCTGTTAAACCTTATAAGCAATAACAATTTGTCAATTCGAGCGGTTTAAGTTGGTTTAATTATTGACTTGAAGCGGTTGAAAAGGCGTGTTTTTACAAAAATTCAAAACTTTTCAAAAATGGGATTTACTATAAACTAACTGTTTCGTAATTATTAATCAAATTTATTATTAATTATTATTATTATCCCGATTCGTATTTTAAACTAGAAAACCTTTTCATGTTAAAATTTTTGGAGTTTTTAAAATCTTAAGGATTAATTGTGATAACTCTAATAAATTATTGAATATTTATAGGGGAAGAGGTATTAAAAATCATAAGGAATAGATATTTAACATTCTTATGTTTAGAGGCATATTTCTTGTCATTTCTAATTCCTTCCTTTCTACCAATTGGATTATATTATTAAGATTACACAATAGCCCTTTTTTTTTTGAAACACGAATAGATTAAAATTTAAAAACCATATATTTAAAATACTAGTCCTTTGTAAAATCATTTTCCAAAACCATATTTCGAAACTTTCAAAACTCATTTATATTTTTCCAAATAGGTTTTTTTAAATATAATTTACTCGAATACAAGGCCAAGAACTCAAATGAATTTTTCAATAAAGGTAAATTCGTAAATTCAACGAAGTAACAAATGGATATACCTCGTAATGATATTTTCGAAATGGATACGACATACTAACGTGAACTTTCTCCGTTTTGGATCGAGTAATGGTCTTAACCGGAACGACCAACGGAACCAAAAACCAGAAATCGCGACCATCTCAGTTCTAGCTAGATGCTATTATATTATTAGTTTTCCATCTCCAAACTCGAATTATCAGAATCCACCATATGTCATCCTCATGCTCTTCAAGACAAAATCGCCAATGTACTGTGGGGTAAGACAGAATTGGCTAGAAACCCGAACTCACATGTTTCAATTCTTAGTCGCTTGAAACCCATTTTATAAAAATTAGGCCCACGACTAATTCATCATCGAGAAAAATTAAGTCGAGTAAGAAAGACGAAGAAAACAGAAAAGAAAATCGAATTACATTCTCTCATGAGTCCTAATTTAACTAAATCCTCTAATCATTTAACCTATGCTTTGATACCAAATGTAACACTCCAAACTTTTTCGTGCCCAAATTTCGATAAAAAATCGAAACTTGAACACGTCCAAGCATGGAGCGTGTAAATCTGATACCTGTAAATAAAAGAGCATGAGCATAATCAGAGTACCATAAAATAACTCACAGTAAAAACAAAATAGGATAAACTAGTATTAATCCAAGTAACTACCTTTTTAAAGTAGATTACTTTTCCAATACCAAGCATGAGAGAGAACAAGAACCGGAAGCCAAACTTAACACCTACGAGAACCCGACCTTCTCTAGAAAACCTGGGTGGTTGTAGTGAGGAGGGGGTCAGAACAACAAGATTCTGGTGAACAGGAATGTACAACACAAATTGTAAATTTGTAATACACAAATGTATAACTTTGGTTCAACCTAAGATGTATGCCTGCTAAGGTTAGTGATTCTTGCCTAACCTTGGCAATATTTACACACGGCTCTAAATACCCTTTCTAAGGTAGTATTCCCGAAGTACGATACTGAGATAGAACGTTTACGCATATATTTAGGAAGTCTTTATACCAGAACATGGCTGGTTATTTGATCGAGAGTGGACCCTTAATTATGGAGTTTCTATGTATAAATATATTTCCATTTGCTCATCCTTTATTATTTAATGCCTCACTATTAATGATAGATAGGGTGGATTCTCCCTGATCGCTTAAGATCCTAGGCGGACCTATTGGCCACTTATTATTCCTCAATAATATATTCGACGTTAACTGAAACACCCCACCTCCGTTAGGGTCACTCTCAAAGGGAATGCCCTAATTTTGGTGGAGGTTTATAAGTACAAGTCACAGATATACAAGACAGATATAAGAACACATATTTGTAAACAGCGGAAGAACAACAAACTTTATTTCATAAAGTCAAATACGTGTTACAACAACATCCTTTCCAAAAAACATAACATAACATTTTCATAATCTGTCTTGAGTACATTATTTAAAGAAGCATAAATAAAACATAGATAAACTGCAAAAGCCCCTTAGTGGATTGTCCAAAGCCATAGTTCAAAACAGGAAAGTCCAAGCAATACATTTCCCTTAATTTTTCTGTTACAATTTAATTATACTTTAATTTGTTAATTTACTGTTAACGGAAAAATCCGGGGTGTTACATTCTCCCCCACTTAAAAGGATTTCGTCCCCGAAATCTTCAAGTTTAGGAAGAATGTAAATCCTAACATTCAATCATCCATCTACTCATCCATCAAACACGAGCATCCATTGTCCTTAAAAGACTTCTAATGCTTCATGATCATATGCGAAGTGTGTGTGTTCATGAACTTATCTAATGCAAAATCAGGCGGTCTACTGATTCAGTTGACCTCCTTAATGCGAATCATGTAAGTGCCATGTATCCATTTTGTATGCAGATTTTTCCTATTCATGATTCTACATGGGTGCACAATCTTTCATACAAATGCAACATCCATATGACAACACATTACAATTCAACCATATACGAGTGCAAACATATATGCATATGCAATATGAAGTGACTGAGCCGATCTAAAACCTAGATTGTGTGTGTATATGCAGCCACGAGCAACTACTAGCAATCACTTGCAACCACTTGCAACCATCATACATAACATGTTTCAATTACATGTTTTCATCCAAAAGGTTTCTATCTAAAAGATAAGGTCGAGGAGATATTCCTAAAAAGATAGATAAAAGCGCAACTTAAGGAAAAAGAAAGATCAAGGACGTACCCTCGAAAAGAAAAGGGTAAGCAGTGCGTATTCTAGCTTCAGTTTCCCAAGTCGCGTCTCCCTCGGCGTCGCTCCACTGAACTTTGACGAAACGGAGAGCCTTCTTGTGCGGGGTATTGACTAGGTCAAGCCCAAACCTAGCCAGCTCATCAAACTGATTCACATACTCTCTAATAGTCTTGTCTCCTTGCTTAAGAAATAAGAATTTCTCCAACTGCAAACTTCTTTCCGCATCTGAGAGAAATTTGGTCTCAAACCTTGCCCTAAAGTCCTCCCATGTCTCCACTGGTCTTTCAGCATTAGTGACTTCCCACCAGTAGGAAGCCTCGCCCTTCAATAGCCACACCGCCAATTGTACTTTTTGTTTGTCCTCTACCTCAAAGATGATGAATAGATCCTCAGTTTCCTTCAGCCAATTTCTAGCTGCTACGAAGGACTCAGTTCCATGGAAATCCCTTCCTCCCATAGCTTTAAAATCCTTACATATCTTAGCAAACGCGTTTCCTCGTGGAGGAGGTGGAGGAGGTGGAGGAAGAGGTGCTGCTGCAGCTGGATGATTCCCTGCAGCTGGGGGAGGAGGAACGGTAGGACCTGGTTGAGTGGCCCTAGCTTCTAAGAATCGTCTAAACCAACCAGGTATTGGCACCCCTTCTGGCAAGTTAAGATCTTGGGACATGCTGAAACAAAAAGGATAGATTCAAAACGAAGGATAAGAGATAGTTCCTATGGCTTTGGGGAGTGGACTTTTGCCTTTTTAAAATAAAATAATATTTTTCTTTTAAAAATGCTTCTTTAAATTTCCTTTTTGAAAATAATTTTCAAAACTTTTTATCTTATCTAGTAAACCTATGCTCTGATACCAGGTGAAACACCCCACCTCCGTTAGGGTCACTCTCAAAGGGAATGCCCTAATTTTGGTGGAGGTTTATAAGTACAAGTCACAGATATACAAGACAGATATAAGAACACATATTTGTAAACAGCGGAAGAACAACAAACTTTATTTCATAAAGTCAAATACGTGTTACAACAACATCCTTTCCAAAAAACATAACATAACATTTTCATAATCTGTCTTGAGTACATTATTTAAAGAAGCATAAATAAAACATAGATAAACTGCAAAAGCCCCTTAGTGGATTGTCCAAAGCCATAGTTCAAAACAGGAAAGTCCAAGCAATACATTTCCCTTAATTTTTCTGTTACAATTTAATTATACTTTAATTTGTTAATTTACTGTTAACGGAAAAATCCGGGGTGTTACATACAAACTAGAGGGCACTAGCTACGAGTCCCTGCTAGTTAAGGTTTCTATCATTCATGCATATACCCTTTTCCTGTGTAAGGTGAGAGATGGTATTTTATCGCTCACTATACCATCTAGCTGACCTTATTGGATAATCTCCTTAGTCTCTTACTACTTCCCGTAGGATAGTTAGCCATATCTGACGTTTTAAGTTTCTAGGTTTGGATAGGCCCCACACACTCACGTCATTTAAGACCCCTAAACTGAAAGGCTTACTCCTAGGTGGACTCTTCAACCCCAGCCACATAAGACCTAGGAAGTAGACTATACGCGAAGGTTATTAAGTTCGTACCCCATTAGCCTTTAATACCTTTATCTATCGGGATAAAGTGGGCTACGTCATTAAGTCCTTTCCGTTTACTTTCTCTTCATGGAGATACTATATGCACACAATTCATTATCGTCACAGGTTCCTATGGTTAATAATATTTTACATCATTAACCTACTAAGTCCAAACCTAACTTTTAATTATGAGTTCTATATTAGCTAATATAAATAAGGAATGTTATATACTCCTTACCCTAGGATATTTATTTGATTATTTCCCCAATTGGACTTAGTACTTAACCAATCAATACCCATTTATCCCTTTTTATTTCATTTATTTCTATTCATAAATTAATTGCCATTTATAACCAAAATGGTCATATTTTCCTAAGGCACATCATAAAATTCCTAATTTCTTTTTTAATACCATTGATTATAATTAATTTCATTTATGAGCCTAACGGCCATAGTTTTCCTAAGGCATTAATTCACAATGGATATCCTTATTTTATTAGTCCTGAATATATCTATTTGTTGTACCCCAACAGACATTACTAATTGTATTTATGTTTATTTATTGTCTATTATATATATATATATATATATATATATATATATATATATATATATGCACCAGACCTCTCACATTAAGCTGACAACTTGCGGATGATGGATTTGCCGAGCGGTGCCGGGAAGACTTCTACCACAAGTTGAATTTAACCTTGTGTCTTAGTACAATTATATTTACGCACTAGACCCCTCACAATAAGCTGACCACTTGTAGATGTTGGATTTGCCGATTGGTTCCGGTCAGACATCTACCACAAGTTGAGCCTAACCTCGTGTCTAAATGTTAATTTAATTGAATTCCCTATGGGGTTTATAATAGTTATCCTAATAAATTTTAGGAATTATGACCATTTTACTGAGTTTCCCTATTAAGTTTACTTTCCCCAAATCAACATTGCTTACAATGGTTATTTATGTAATTATGGCCCTATTTGTAGCAATCAATCACATTAGTTGCTGCAAGGTTCACTATAAATATATTAATTTAACATGGATTACATTTACATGTATGATTCCATAAATGAATACCATTCAAACATTTAATATAATGTATATTTTATCATTTTACGTAGACTCGGACGAATGATATATATATATATATATTTCCTGTCAACGTAGTTGTCTATCTTTATTATTGTTATTATTATTATTATTATTATTATTTATTGTTAGATTTAAAATTTTGCTTTCATTAATGATCAAACCTTCCCTTTTGCTTTCAGTCTTGTCTAAAGTTTCCAAATCTTACAGAAGAATATTAGTTATAATTATTGTAAATTATGCTTGATAAATGGAATAGACATATTTAAAAATAACAAGAATATATATATATATATATGTTATGTGTATTTTGGAATTGTTGATGCAAACTACAAAAAAATTTGTACATTTATGTTTACACGTACATTTGCATAACTTTCCCCTTTTCAATATTTTTGTCATATTCCTTGTAAATTCAAAATATGTCTTTTTATTCAAAACGAGGAAAAAGACTTACTTATAACAATTAAACTAAAACCCCAACAACATTGATTACAAATAGGCATATGTATTTTAAATTAAAATTACATAATTCACAATTGTATCTTTTTAATCCAAATCACATAATTTATCATTTTAACACTGAAACTAGAGATTTGGAAGAAAACTACATCTAAACAGTGTTATTGGGACTGATTTCCAAATCTTCAGTGTTTTACAACTAACTACAACATAATTTGCAACATAATCATAAGCAATACGTATAAACAATTTTAGTAAACCTACAGTAAATATTATTCCTAACCACAATTTCCAAGTTTTGACAACATTTGTTAATAGATCTGATAGGTGCCAATCCAAATTTAGTATTATTATGAACATATCAGATGATAATAGGCATAGACTTTGAGATCTAATTCAAACGAGATAAATAGGCTATTATAACTTTGTATGTAAATTTACCACCCACTTGAAAGCATCCAAATCTGAGATTTGAATAATCTTTTTAGGCCTATAATTCCCAAATTCTTACATATCTACAATTATTCTGAAAAGGGGATACTTTCAGATCTATAGATTTGCAAGAAAATAGGAAGAGAGGGGAGAATCTGATGTAGTACCACTTTAGACGTCAATTCATGATCTTTTCCATTGGATTTGATAATCCTTTTCTATTTTATATGATTTGTATTTGATTGATTGTATATGAATATATTTTTAATTAAGAAATTTGATTTTATGAGAAAGGAAAATGGCAGAGCTTCGTGCTACCTACATATTTGTGTGGAAAAGAGTGAGGCCTTACCCCTTTATTTGTAGGAGTGGAATTGGCCATGATCCGTTAGATTTATTTAAATTTATGTCCGTCCATCCGTTCGATACTATAATATCAACTTAACCCTTTCACTAGGCATTTTGGTGCCCAGTAGGTCGACAACTGCCCAGTGAGGGTGGTTTAAAATGGTATAATATATTTATATATTCCAATTTATTTATTTTTTGTCCATTTTCGTATTTTGTTCGTAAATTTTTCATACGGACTCCATTCGCAAAACTCCAAACATGAAAGTTGACTAGAATTCCGAGACGAATACTTCAATTAAAGTTTCATGGTCAAATTCCATCGTTTGTAGAAATTCTTATTTTTGAAATTATAATAATTAATTCCTATTGTTAAAATTCTGGGTTGTTGCATTGAGAGCACTAGAGAGAACACCATAATGAAATAACAACACTTGAATTGAAATTTAATCAGTAATTGTAAATCAAATTTGAAATCGGAAAAAGAAAAATACCCTATAGTGATGTTTCTAGAACGATGCGGAGAAGGCGATGACCTTGGAATGAATAATGAGGTGGAGCAGGCGATAACCTTAGAATGAATAAGAAGTCAGAGACGGCGATGACCCAACAGATGGAGGAGGTAGCCACAGACGAGGGAGGCGAAAACCCTAAGATGAAAGTTTATTTCGATTGAAACATTGAAAGGCATAAGCGTGAATAATGGGTTGGTTACGAAAATTAGCCAAAATAACAATCGGGTCTACGTTCTTTTCACTATTTCAGAACTACTATATTTGGATCACACTTATTACCGTTTTAACCGGTTGTAACAGTATTATCCGTTATAATTTTGTAATGGTTATAACTATTGCAAATTGAACTGAAATAAGTGCTACAATAAGGCCTATTTGGTGTTTTGATTGTTTTCTCCGTTCACTTTTGATGCCCATTGTTTCTTCATGTGTACCATTTTTTCCCCGACTCTATAGATTGTCATAATCTCCATATCCAAAGCCCAAATAAAACTATTTACTTTTTTCCCCAAATCTCCTTCGTTTGATTTGATGATTTCTCTTCAAACAAATCCCAAATCTCCACATAAGCAATCCTCCATGCCATTATGTGTCCCTGCAGCCGACGATCATTAACACATATGAAAAAAAATCCATCGACAAAAATATGAAACGAAGGTTGTCTGTTAAGAGCAAGCCCTGCAATCTTGAAGGGCTTTGTTGACGATGGGTTTAATGTCTACGTCCCGGATTTGTTATTTTTCTATGTATCCTTTATAGGTCAGTCTGATCACTTCAAATCCTTTCAGGTTTCTCATTTCTCCCTCCATATGTTATTTCTCTTGAAATTTGAAATTCAAAATATGGAATCTGATTATATTCCAAAATATAAATGTTATTATAGTAGTAATCATGATATTCAGTAAAAAAACAGATCATAGGGTAATGTTGGGAACAATGAACTTCGGGTGATTCGTGTACATTGTCACTCTCCTGAATATTTTTCAGCATCGAAGGTGCAAAGCAGTTCCCAAAAAACAAACTTCGCATCCTCTAGGATAAAACAGCCTCTTTCTAAAAAATATCGACCGGTTTGCACTGCCAAAGTCAATTTTGATTGCACTCTAAAACACTGCTCAATATATTTAGGTTTTGTTAAAGGAAGAAGAAAAAAGAAAATTGTTTGTTATTCTTTCCAAAGGAAAAAAGAAAAGAGCATCTTTGTTAGTCTTTTTTTAAGGGATAAGAAAAAGAGAATGTATGTTTTCTGTTTTGTTTATTTATTATTTAAATATGCAGAATGAAATTATGTATGTTATTAAAGTGATGGAATGTTAACAGATTTTAGTTTATTATCATTTAAAACAATATTGTAATACCATTAGATTTTGTAACGGTTCAATAATTATATCACATAAATATATTATCGTCGTGCAAGTGTAACAGCTAAATTATAATAATGATTCATAAATATATTATCATTATAAACTTGCAACGGCTCAATTATGACAACGATTCATAAATATGTTATCATTATAAACTTGCAATGGCTCAATTATAATAATGGTTCATACATATATTACTCTTCAAGAAAGGCCTCGATTAACAACGACCAATAGCCATCGGCGGTCGTCACTAGCTATCGCCAACCATAACTAAAACCATTACAAAACGACTGATGCTAACTAAATAGCGACACGTCTAGCGTCAGCTTCCGTAACCATAATAGCTACCACTAGTGATGGGGATGTGAGACACATGGCAAATTATGGGTCTCCTTGATGTTCGTCACTAGCCGCCGCTAACCGTAGATAGCTTGGAAACATAATCTGTACAGTATTTGCCATCGTTAAATTCATTTCTAACCTTCTAACAAAATCGATTTAAGTATAATATTTCGTAAGTTTTTTTAACTAAACTATAAACTTAAAAACATAGTTTAAAATCATATAATTGTTAAAAAAATTCAAAATTATCATGAACTAAATAAAAAAATATTAATCGATTTCTATTCAATAATTCTCTAAATTTTAAAATACCAAAATCAGGGTTTGACTATATTCCAAGATCAATACTAATACATTATTATTACCTAATAACGGTTTATTAACAAATATATAAATATATATACATACAAACAAACATTAACTATTAAATAATATTCATCAATTTTCAATTGATAATCAACTAATTTCATAACGTAGGATTTTAATCATATTCCGAAATCATCAAATATTCTAGTATTATCATCTAATAACTGTAAATCAGTACATTCATACACACAATAAAAAAACTATTTTATTTTTGAACTTTAAATATAAACTTAAATTTTAAATAAAATAAAAATCAAACAACTAATTATATCATCAAATCATCTAGTGCACTATATTACTGTTGATTAGCACATAATAGTCATCGATTTCTAATAGAAAATCACTAAATTTATAACATACGAATTTATCTATATTCCTAAATTAACTAATAATCAACTACTATCACCAAAAAATGGCTAATCAACATATGATTCCTAGTAGTGTTACCGTTGTAAACTTGTAACTGCTCAATTATAAAAAATGTTCATAACTAAATTATCATTAACCTGTTTTTATTTAATCTTTAATAAATTCACTTCATTAACAAAAACATTTCCAACAATCTCCCAGTTGAAATTAAAAAAAATATTTCTCAAATAATTTTTGAAAACAGAAGACGGTGTATAAAAAAATGTGTCCGACCTGAACTATTGCATAATGGATATGATTCAGTTTTTACTTGAGTAACATGTAGTCTGGAACTCTATTTATGACATTGGAACACACATATTCTTTCATGAGTGCAATTAAATAATCTCATGCATTTATGGTCATGCTCGTCTATCCCAGTTTAGTGATTGCTCTAGGAGCTTTTGCCCAACCTCCATAGGAAATATCCATATTTCCACATTCACATAGATGACTTTATCTAGAGTACTACTGAATGTATTTACTCCACTCCAAATAGAGTATATATCTCACTAAGAATTTATGTTAACCCATTATCTAATCATTTTAGGTATACATGCTTATTAATATAAAAATAGAATGTTTAACTAATTTCACTTCACAACTTGTTCTTACCCATTGAATCTAGTTCTTGGGATCTCCAGTCATTAGGTCAGATTACCATTGTACATGACTCAACAATCTAAGTGCGATACTCTCATTCTTTTAGAATTTCTAAGGACTTACTCTCTAACCAATCCTTTCATCACAGAATGCCAAATTCGCATCACTGCTATGTGATGCACTTTAACAAAACCTGAAGAGAGTAGCTCTCTAACAGGTACTGTGCTTACGATGTATCTGTCGTCTCTTACCATTGTAATAACTACTCCGTACTTTTTCAATAGTCGCAGTACTATCGCAATGGATCAAGATGTTGGTATCGGTTTTTTCGATAAAGGAATCTCAGTGAGCAGATTTCGTAATTATTCTGCTTCTTAACTAGTTGTGGCTGTTGTAACACCCCATAATTGTACAACACATTAAGATGATAAATTAATAATACTTAATTAACTATTGAGAATTTAGTAAAACGGACTGTGCCATTGCGTTCGTCTCGGAATTCTGCTTAGGTTAAACACCAAATTTACGAAAAACAGACATCGTATGAAGAAGATATTAAGATTTGAAGTTTGTATACGAATAAGATATATATATATATACACATACACACACAACCAAGTTAAAACCATTCAAAATAATTCGAAACTAGAAGCGAGAAGTCTAGGGGGGAGATCATCCCATTGGGGGTTGACCCACCCTACGGGTGTCGACCCATGGGTCGACACCATAACAGGGGTATCGACACCCATGTCGACACCCCTTAGATCGAAGACAGATTCAGTTCTTCATATGTGGACTTGTTTTCTGACCAGATTTGTTGACCCTAGGCTATAAATAGGGCCTTAATCCCATTTTTTTATTCATATAATTAAATGGAGACAATGAGGTGTTGCTCCAACATTGTTTGATCTAGCCTACTTCTTCCTCATCAAAGCATGTTATAAGTATTCAAGGATCTATGATTCAACATCTGCAATCATTCTTCTATTTCTTAGATCTAGTCACAGTGAGTCTATGTTACTTTTAGATGTAAACACTTAAAAGTTATCTTGACTTGTCTATGAATTGGATCTAATCCTGTACCTATTTGAATCATATTAGATCTACCATTATTTTTATATCTAATTCACTGTTCAGATCTCATCATGCCTGTTTATGATATCCCAATTATGTTAGTTTGCCTAATTATGCCACCGTATGCCTATAATGTTAGATTGCCTAATCATGTCACTATGCCTATTCTTTTAGTATGATCAAATTCTGCCATCATATGCCATTTTTTATTTGCTATGCCTATACTTGTTCTCTTCTTCCCTCTTTTTCCTTTTTTTGTTTTTATAGCCAGGCTACCTTCGAGCCTAGGCCTATCACTTAAATACGCGAATAAGTGAAATTGGGAACAATTGTGAATGATTAATTTGGGGCATGATTCTTGTTGTAAAACATGATTGGGAATTTTAGGCATACCTTGAGCGAAAACTTAGAATTTGGGGGCGTAATCTAGATCTTGATCTAAATTTGGGGCATAACTTGTATTGTAGAACAGACGGGGAATTGGGGCATAATGAACATGATAATTGGTTAATAATGGCCTAGATTTAGAGTGATAAGAAACTGTAATGATGCTTAGACACGAGGTTAGATTACACTTGTGGTAGAAATCTGCTCGAAACTGCCCGGCATATCCAGTGTCCATAAGTGGTAAATTTAATGTGAGGGGTCTAAGTGCATAAACACGTAACGTGCTAAAACACGAGGTTAAGTCCAACTTGTGGAAGAAGTCTGCCCGGAACCGCCCGGCATATCAAGCATCCA
Organism: Allium sativum; assembly: GCA_030737875.1. Classification (NCBI taxonomy): domain Eukaryota; kingdom Viridiplantae; phylum Streptophyta; class Magnoliopsida; order Asparagales; family Amaryllidaceae; genus Allium; species Allium sativum. Next base: position 541,379,590 of record CM060926.1, read on the forward strand.
CAAGTGGTAGACTTAATGTGGAAGGTCTAGCGCATTTTAACCATAAATGGATAAATGGTAATGAAGTTGTAATACTTAACCTATTTGAATCCGTAGGGATTACATGAACATGTTAGCTTGAGTAGGGGTTAAGTAAAATTGCTTGAATCGGTGGGAGGGTTAAGTAAATCTTGGGGAGGTAGGTAATACTTATATATAGGCCCACAAACTTAACTTGTGGGGTTATGCAGTCTTGTTACACTGGTAGGCATAACCTGTTGAAATCCTAGTAATAGGGATGCAAGCCTAGGGGGAAGCTTGTATCATCTGGCGTATGGGATCCATTTCAGTCAGTAACCCATATAGGTATCAGACGAGTACTTCGAACTAGGTCGAAGTCGTGGTGCGCTTACTGAGCTGATTATTAGAGGTCACTTGGGAAAAGGTGTCTGACGGAGCGTTCCATCGGGCTCATGTGCGTGCATGGGTCCGCCTATTCGGGAAAATAAGACGTTGTGACATCCGTAGATATGGTTGTGCACATCTTGGAAACGAAGGGTTGCCACTTTAGGAAGCGATACATCCTACTATGGGGCCATCACAGGGTATCTACGGAGTTAGGGAGCCGATCGATTGGGGTAGTAATTAAGGTACATCTAGTCTCATTCGTTTAGGAGTCCGTTATTATCCTTAGGGGTAACACCGGTAAGTTCAGTTGGGCTACTTGTTATTGTATTGGGGTAAAACATTCCACTAGAAGTACGCCTGAATCTACCATCTTGTGCTTGTTGGGGATCATCTTGTTCTTGTTATACTAGTGATGGTATAGAGAAAAAGTATTAGAGAAGTACAATGCCTGTTCTGTTCAGTTTATCTTGTTTACCTTGTCATACCTGCCTTATATGTTGTTATCTCTCTCCAACTTATATGCCTGTCATGACGCTTTTACTTATTTATATGCTAAAAGTAACTAGATTTGTCAGGCTTTATGTCTAACCCATTTTTTTCCTCTTCTTTCTCTTTCATTCCCCCCTCCCCCCAGGTTCTCAAGATGGGAATACTCAAGCTTGATTATGATTCTTCTTTCAATCTGCTTGGAGCTGGTTAGATGTATTGCTTGATTTCGTATCTTCTCTACTATGGCTATATTTTGGGGATTATGCTTTTTTTAATGTATTATTGTACTTTGATGATAATTTTGTACAAGGCATAAGTTTTGTGTCTTTAGTATTTCAGACTTATGATGTAACCATGTTTTGGGACCACGATATTTTCTGCTTAATAAAGTTTTAAATTTCGCTATTATTTTATATTTGTCTTGTAATATTTTTGTTTTTGTTTACATATAACGCATCACGAAACTTAATGCATTCTCTTAAAAAGTGACATTAATGGACATGGGTGTCACACTAGTGTTATAATTTCTTTTTTGTAAAGTTAACAAAAATATCTTTTAGCACAGTGGTTAGTGCATGATGTTGCTTTCCGCAAGGTCAGAAGTTCAAATCCCGTGGTTGTCACATATGGCATCAAAATCCTATATCTAGCTGAAATTGTGTGTGTGATGCTGAAGATGTCAACTGGTGTGGTACTGATGCGGGTTACATGCATAATGCCTAGATGATAAGTAATGATGAGTCAACAAGTACGTTGGGATTTTAAGGGAGATAATCTATAACATAATAATACCCTAGGTACCCTAGGTATTGATTTTGATGACAACAACCATATAAACATTACTAGTAATATATCTTTGAGTTGTGCAGTTACATCAGATATATTATGGAGATATTTATAGAAATAAACAAGAGTATAAAAGAAGAATTATAAAAGAAGGTTAATCAGAGCAATGGAAGAATAACAGAAGAAGGATAATCAAAGCAATTGAATACCAAAGCCTATCAAAGAAGAATGCTAAAGAACATAGGTGCTTGAAGTGATGAGGAGTTGGTCGAACCTTAAAATATCTCGTTAAAGATCCCATGGCAATTATACTAGAAGACAGTCAACCATTAACCTCAACCGAATCACCAAAATACACAAATATAAGGAAATTTGAAGTGCAGAATATTTGAAACACTTATAAGTGTGTTGTTTATATTTTGCAACACTTATATGTCGACACATAAGTTTTGGTATATCGACATATAATGGATTTTTCAAATTTTCAATTTCAAATTAAGAAGTTATTTCCCTCCATTCCTTCACCAAAAGATACATCCTTTCAAACACTATTTAAAGGCTCCTAGAGACGATTTTTTTCATCATTTTTTCATATTTTCTCCACAACTCCTTCTTCTCCATACATTTGCACTTCAAATCCATTGAATTCTATCCAATTATTCTTGAAATCCACTCCAATTATTCATTAATTTGCAAACCACATAATATCACAGAGTTGTACTTGAATTCACATCATTCTCTCTGATTTCATCCTATTTTCTCAAAGAATTCAAAGTTGTATTGCCATTGGAGGTCTATAGGATCATTGTACTAAATCTGCAAGAATTAGTATTGAAGATACGACTGCTTGCCATTGTTTATTGTTGTTGATATGGAGAAAGTATATCTTGTAGCTAGTGAAATCAGTATTGTAAAGGTGTTCCTGCCACCCGTGGAAAGCAAGTGATTATAGTGAAATTATGCTTGGTGGAGTGCAGTGTAGGACTGCATGTAGGATTGGTTAATACGAACCAGTATAAAAATCCTGGTATCATTTACTTTTTAGCATTTCATTTCATTACTTATTTATTCTTTGATTATTGCAATTTGATTTTTTTTTCATAAGTAGTTATTACACATTTCACCACTTTTACTGTCTTAATATCCTCAAGATCCATTAACACTATGTTGTAGTTACCCCAGTTTCCCAACATACCACACTTTCGAAAAGGTAACACATATATCTTTTAGAATAGTGGTTACTGTGTGATGTTGCTTTCTATGAGGTCAGAGGTTCGAATCCGGCAGTTGTCAGAAATCCTATCATCTCGGACTCCATAGTAGACCGAGCCAAATTTATACGTTTCTTGAATTTAAAAGAAACAACTCCCTTGCAATGCTAAAGATATATCCGTTGGTTTCTTTTGAAACATCAAATAATGTTTTCCAACTAACAATTGTGTAACCTTCAATCGAAGATAGTAATTTCTCATAATGAAACTCAAGGTTCATTGTTCGTTTTAGGTATCTCATGACCCTCCCAATAGCGTTTCAATGCTTTATACTAGGTCTACGAGTAAACTTGCATAATAATCCCATCACATAAGCAATGTCTGTTTTAGTAGAATCAGTGACATAATGAAAGCTGCCAATGATGCTTGTATAATCAAACTGTCTTGCACCTTCATCGATGTTCTAGATAGCTTTACACTAGTATTATATGGTGGTACATGCAGACTTACAGTCAAAGTAGTTGTATTTATTTAGAGTTTTCTCAATATAATAAGATTGATCCAAATAAAGTTCCTTTTTAGACCTAGTAATCTAAATACCAAGGATTACACTTGCTTCACCTAGATCTTTCATATCGAAATTGGTGTTCAACAAAGATTTAACAAAGTTTATGACATGAATGTTTGACCCCAAAATAAGTAGGTCATCTACTTGCAGACATATGATTATACAAATGTCATTATCAGATTTATAGTAAATGCAATTGTCACTTTCATTATCTTTGAAACCATGTGAGATTATTAAGTAATCAAATATTTCATGTCATTGTTTAAGTGCTTGTTTTAAGCCATATGGAATGTATCTAACTTGCAATCTTTATGTTCTTGACAATGAACTACAAATCCTTCATGTTGGTCCATATAAATTTTCTCTTATGATCACTATTTAAATAGATATTCTTAACATTCATTTGGTGTATGAATAGATGCAAGTGAAATCAATTCTCAAATGGATGTAATTTTAATTACAGGTGAAAAGGTATCAAAAAGTCTACATTGTGATTAGGATCTGATCTAAGCGTCTTCATTCTTTTTGGCCTCAAACTTTCCATGCCTGTCTTAATCCTCCGTGCTTTCCTCGAGCAACTTTCTAAGTCGGTAAATTTCAGTTTCCCTTTCATCCACTCATACACGTTTTTCTGAACCCTTGCCTCTCCTTCAATTGTATCTCCACTTCTCCCATAGCGAGCCAATGCCTTCCGGTGTTGGTGCACGGTATGAGTATTCTTGATGCGTTATCTAAGGAGTAGCCCTTTCCTAGGCTCGAGATCGGGTAAGAACACGTTGTACATTATAGTTTAGCTAGTTCCTAATTTCTGCAGATTTGGTTTGTTTCTTATCTCTTTTGGGTTTTGGTTTGGCTGAGTGGTTGTAATTTGTTGCATTATTCTGCTGGATTCTTCAGCATGTTAGCTGCTTGCATAACTAGTTCATGAGCGTATTTTTGTGCCTAGTTTGTGCATGTACGTAATAGCTTTATTGGTTTTGGCTTGTAAGTGCATTTTGTGAAGTTATTGTGTAATGTCCCGTATTTTTGGTAGTCAAATATTTTATCTAATCTATTGTTTTAAATATTATATTTGGAACATTAATAGATTATATTAAAATGAAGTTTGAATGTTATAAATTTATATAATTATAAATCGAGTTTGAAATGGCATGACAGTTCGTAATATTGGGTTTTGAACTTCAATTGGATATACAAAATTCGATATAAGTCGGATTTCTGTTAAACAAGAAACGTTGGAACCGTATTGATGATAATTTTCATAGGAAGAGAAAATTCCAGATTTCGTATTATATATTGTTAGTTATGGCCAAATCAAAATTTGAAATAGTCGCTATGGAAATCGTTATTTGAAACATCGGCCTTTAAAATAGCGATTTCGCAAAAGAACTCCATTTTCAATGAAATTAGTTTCATTGGAACCGTATTGTTAAACTATTGTAAGAAAATCAAATTGCATGGCAAACCGATGTCGTATTGACCATGGTAGCCGTAAACGCCCAATCAATTTCTGTAGCGCGTAATTAAGTTAATTTAATTCAATAGAGAGATATTTGAGTGTAACTTGAGCAGACGATCGAATTAGGCCATGAAACCAATTCCATTGAGTTCGTATTGATGATTAGAGTCAGGATAGGTATATATTTTGTTATTTTTTAAGACTGGGTAATTTGGTGTCCAAAATGGCGTTGCGGTGCGTATAAAAATAGCGTATTGGGAAACATCTCGGAATGTGACGAAACTGGTGCCGTTGGGTTCGTATTAATTAATTATTGTAGGATTTTCAATTTTCATGTCAATTGGACTTACCGTTTGATCGCAGCAACGATAAATGCCCTAATCAATTATATTATTTAGTCAATTCTGACAGGGGTAACTTTAAAAGAATAAACGACTGGCAAAATGAACTCCGATTTGAACGAAACAAGATTCATTGGATCCGTGAGGAAGATATCTAGTAGAATGTATTTATTGGATTTTTTCTGTAATTTTAGGAATTTTAAATGCTTGATTTTCCATCGATAATTATAAAGGACTTTTCACAAACGATGTCGGAATTGGACGAAACCTGTCCCATCAGGTTCGGAATATTTTTTATGTTAGGATTACATTTTTTGGTTAAAAACGGGGGTCAATTTTGTGCGATACTTCACAATGAAGTATCGTTAATATTATTTTAATCCACTGGCTATCTTATAAATAGCAAGACATGTCTTCATAACCCTAATTTACTCGTCACCTAACATTGGGTGGTCAACTTCTTCTGGCCGCCGCACAAACAAATTGAATAGCTCTAAAACTCCCATTTCCTTCTTCAATTATCACTCAATTCGAAATGTTCCAATATCAAAACTATCGCCATCGGTAAGCTCTTCAAGTTGATCGGCCACGATCACCGATGAAGCTCTGACGGGGCCCAGTTTTTGTCTCAAAGTCGCTAAAATTCATGGGTTTCTAGCGTCGAATGGTGAAGTATGGAGAATCATGGTTTGGGTCGACCGTAGAAGGGATTCAGGCGCACGGTTTGGTGGGTTCTAGTCTGACCCCGGTCAACTGTAGTGGAGGCACTGCATCATGACCTATTTCTTGCATAGGTAGAGATGGTTGGGGCGCGTTGATCTCCGTTCTTCGATGTTCTTCCGGTGGTTGAGGTTGTGTACAGCGGTGGTGCAAAGTTGTGGAGTGGGGACAGTGAATGGGTTGTGAAGTCACGGTTTCAGGAAGATGAAGCCTGAGAAATGAAAAATACAAAGTGAGGAATTAAATGGGTTGGCCTTTTCTGATGTTAACGTAATTAAACCGTTATATTATACTAATTAAGAAACTAAATAAGTATTATATTTAGTGGAACAGGGTCGGCATAATTTGAAGGAGCAGCTAGTAACGTGGGTTTGGGAATAATCGAAAAGGCGGTAGGGAATTAACGTGAGCCCATGTTTCCAAACTAAAGGGATACTATCCCGTTCTAAACGTGAACAACAAACAATAGAAAAAAAATAAAGGAATGAAGAGAGAATACAAGAATGAAAGGCACATGAGTCAATCAGGTAGGGAATTGCATGTAGAAATAAATGTCATATTTCTTCTTTCAACTCTGAGTGAATCAACACGTTTTGATTAGTTATGTACATAATGTTAATTAAGATAATTAATTTTATTTAACTTAAAAATTTTGTTAGAACTTAGGGTTAATGAAACAAACAGAAATGAGAATGAAAATATATAAGCTATGATAATTTAGGTGATGATTTTGGTTTTCAAACTGGAAATAAAAATAGTAATGATAATCGATCCATGCGTTATTAAAAACATAATTAGGGTAATGATTATATTGGTTAGCGGTTAACTAATTATTTTAAATTGTTTCAACTAAATGCTAATAGCTTGTATGTCTCTGATTAGAATGGAACAAAAACAAAGCGACGTCGGGACCGTGTGGATGAGATCTACAATCTGAAACTGTGTTGGACAGAGACAGAGATGCTTGGAGTTCACAGTTAAATTTAACGTTGTTCATTTTAACTGTAACTAAACCTATTCAATGATAAATTAGATCAAGGTGAGTAAAACTCACTCGGTTCTTCCCATTTATATTCTATATAAATTATGTTTTTATTTTGTATGTTCTGTTTTCCAATGGTTGACTATTTGCTAGTTATATATTTATTTGTTGATTTAACCGATGAAATTAAAACATCATTTAATTTCAGTGAAATACCAAATCGTTATTTTAACGATTGGAACCAATGAAGGTAACCTACCTTGTTGGTCATGTTAATGGTTTGAATTGATTGAATTATTTTGTTTATTGGTTGATGTTAAATGGTTGTTATTTATTATTAGTTAAATGTGATTGAATGATCTGTTTACACTAACCTGTTTGGATACAAGGAAGAACAGGTTGGAGGGATCCAACGGGATTCCTCAAATATATTATTTATTTTCATATTATCATATACGAACTGATCTGATGGGGTGATTGATTTGATTGTTGATTATTGACTGAAAATTCAACATCTGTTTAGTTTAAACCAATGGGCGGTATTGGTTGAGTATTTGGCAGCATATGGCCTATGGAAACAATTGTTTCATAAATGTTGAATTACGGTCAGGCAGATCAAAAAAGATGAAGTTATAAAATTTATTTTATAACTGGATATAGATTTTGAATTAAATTATATTGAAAAGAAGTTTATAAAAAGGAAATAAATATTTATTATTTATTATTTAAACTTATAATTAATCATTAATTGATTTTATATGGAAATTTCTAGTGTTAATCAGATTTATAAACAAGTAATTAGAAATTAACCTAATGGTTAAATTTGGATATTGTTTTACTAAGAAATAATTAAATGAAATTATTTAAATTAATTATATTATTAATTAATTTAAAGGGAAAATGAATCGGATCAGTTATGGGATAACCGTGTTTTGAGTTAACTAAATCGACCATTTTTAATTAGGTTTAATTAGTGCATTTTGAATATAATGGTTTAATGAATATTGTTTAAATTTTAATAAGATATTTAAAAAGGGATTTATTATTTATTTTTGTTAATTAAGGAATTAACTATTTTTACAGCAGTTAATGACTGAGGTAAATTATTATTTTAATTAATAATAAATTTAGAAAAATTACCTTTTAAATGGAAATTTATTTAAAAGCTAATTGAAGTTGAAACCAAATCTAGTTGAATGGTGAAAGGAGTTTATGTATGGGTTTTATAATTAAAACCCAAATTTTTTATAATGAAGTTATAAAAGAATTTTTTAGCGAATACCATAGCTTGAAATAAAGGTTACTTAATTATTTGAATTAAGACAAAAGAGATTGGGATAAAAGGGTTTATAATAATCCAGAGTTATATGGATGAGGTTTAAGATGTTAAAGCGTTAATTTAAAATTAACATTACTTAAAAATGGGATTAAGTAAAAAGGGAAATTGGAATAAGATTTTCAAGTAGGGATTGGTTGAATGAATTTGAAAAGGGATTGGTAAAAGTGAATTGGGTAAACGAAGTGGGTCGTAGGGTTATATAACCAAATCCGAATTATAAAATGAATTGGTTTAAAGAGGTAGAGGTTAAAAAGTGGTGTTTTATAAAGAAGTTCTAAATTATTAAATTAAGAAAGAATGGGTATCGCCGAGAAAGAGATTTTCAAAATGACAAGAAAGTTTTATGAAACCGTATTTGAATAAAATAGCTAAATGGAATTTGAATTTATATTAGACTGAAACATTGGTTTTGGGATTTCAATTTGTATTCATCTCCAAATATGAACATTGTTGATCAAGGTTTGAGAGGTAGTTAAAATACCCCAACTTGAATGACATCTGGACTATCTGCGGATGATATTAGTTGAAATGGTAAAAGAGGTTAGTAAATATGTATTATTTCCATTAGAGAAATAATAGTGTAACGGTTAATGGAAATGTGGAGAATATATGACGAGAGTTCCAAAGTAAAAGGGAAACAAAAAGGGGTTACGTGAAATTATAACGATATTTTCAAGTTAGGAAAGAAAATGTAAAGTTGAGTTTGATTATATAAGAATAAGCATAGGTACTGTCAAGAAATGAATAAAAGATATTTTTTATTTTTACGAATATGTTGAACTGATTTCCCAATATTAGATAATAAGGTGGCTAATATTTTGAAAGTGAAAATAGGAATCTAGATATATAAAGATGAATTTGTTTAAAGAAAAATATTATGTTAAATAAGAAGCAAAAACTATGTTTATAATATCGAAATATTAAAGAGTTCTAAATTTACAATTGTTTTAATTAAAAAGGCCAATTGATGCTGAATACTAAACCTGTGAACTCATTGGATTTTCATGATTGAATCACTGTTTATTTTGATAGTTAAATCACTGGCTATCAAATTTGTCCAATACAATTGTTGGTACGGAAAGACCGGGTCAAATTTATATTCGAAAACCATTCCAACCAGAAAATACGTAAAAGAAGATTATTGAAGATGGAGCAATTGAAGACCGTTGATCTTCATGAGCGGAAGAACTACTTGTTGAGTTCCTCTGGTTTAGCGGCCAGAGATATTTCAACCGTAATTCTGTCGTAACTGGAATCTACGGATTACAAGGACTACTCTGTAATAGCCTGGAAATCTGAGCCAATTTAAAAAAATTATTTTGGCAATTTTAGTGAATTTTGAATATTTAAAATGGTATATTTTAAATAATGACGACGAAAATTTTATTTTGAATAAAATTAGAGCGTATATATTTATTTGAATCGACGTTAGAGTATAAATAATTATTTACAATTATAAAAGGAATTGAAAATGGCGCGGTAGTTAAAATTTCGATTTCAAAATTTCAAATGAATGTATAGGATTCAAAATAAACCGGATTTTAGCGAAACCAAAATTATTAGGATCTAATTGGGAATATCTTTCCAAAGAATCCGAAAAATTGAAATTTCATAGCGGGGATAAAAAGTTACGCCCAGTTGAAAATTCAGAATAGTCGCTATGGAATTTTAGCCCTTAAAAATAGCAATTTTGCAAACGACCTCGGTTTTCGACGAAACCACTTTTTTTGGATCCGGGACGTCAAGTTATTGCTAGATTTCAAAATTCAGTATTTTCTGAATCAATATGTGAGCGTGGCGAAGTTAAACGTGTTTTAACAGTTTCAATCAATTTCGATAGACCAGAAATTGGCCATTTTTCGAACGGTCTCAGAATTTGATGAAATTAGTTCTGTTAGGACCATATCATTAATAAGAAGCTAGAAATAATTTTTTTTGGAATTTTTAGAGACTGTATGTGGCCCCGGTAAATTAAAATGTGCGTTTGATTTTAAAATATAAGGAATTATATTTTAAATTTAGCGGAAGCTAAATGTAACAGCAGAATTGGCCTACGATACATAGTCCATTGTGTTCGGAATGGGGGTAATTTGCTAGGGGCGATAGTCGTTGGGTTCAGTTTGGGGTTCGATAGAAGAGTCAACTTTCTGAATTTAAAATTAAATTTAATATATATATATATATATTCACTCTCTCTCACTCTCTCTTTCTTCTCATAACTGTCGGTTTAAAATAAAAAAAAGAAAGGGGAAAAAGGACGATTCCCCATCGCCAGCACCTATCGCCCATCGTCGCACTCCCCCTCCCCCCAGCGGCGGCGCCGCCACCTCCATCTCCCCCGCCACCACGTCAACTTCGAAAACCCCCCCCCTCTCTTGATTTGAAACCGAGCCACGCCCAAAGCCAGCCACCCAAACCCTAGCCTGAAGACCACCGCCGCCACTAGGACTGACCGCCGCCACATGCTCGACTCCGACGCGCCTCTCCCCACCACTGACTGCTGACATGGACCCCCTCTCCGATCCAAAAAAAAAACCTAAAGATTGGTATGTTTTTCTGATTTCAATTGCTAAGATTTTTATAGGATAAAGTTTACATCTTTAATATGATTAAAGTTTAGATCTTTAATATGATTAAAGTTAGGATTTTTAATATGATGAAAATTATGATTTTTAAATATAAATATATGATTTTTATATAGTAGAGAATATAAAAATATGATTTTTATATAGTAGAGATAATAAAAATATGATTTTTATATGATAGAGAATATAAAAATATGATTTTTATTCATGTAGCGAAATAAAAATACGATCTTTACATATAGAGATTTGAAGTAAAAATATAGTTTTTATTGTATGATAGCATGTTAAAAATTTGATTTTTATATATAAAGTAACGATATAAAAATGTGATTTTTACTATGAACAGAGTGACTTGCGATGGAACCGACGGTAATCAAAACAAAATCCAAACCGTTCAGAAATAAAGAATGGTAGTGTGGATCCCTAAGGTGAGAACTCCTCACTTTTATTTTAATTTCTAGTGGAAATATATACTAGGATGCAGACAGTGCTTAGCAGCACCCGACACCCGTCGTCTACAGACCATGGATGACTTGTTTGTTTGACTGATGTGCTGTGAAATTTTATTATGTGATGTGGAAAGAATAAATATTTTATAGTTAAAAATATAATTTTTAATGTGTATATAAAATAAATAATTATAAACAAATTAGACGGTTTGTTAATGTACACCCATTTGATGGATATTGATTGGGATGATAAATTTTACACATCGCCCAACTGTACAAATAAAAATCTGTGTTTGTTGATTTGAAACCCCACACGGGTATTGGGATGATATTTGATGTACACTAATCCCGATTGTTTTGTTGTATGTCAATCGATGGGTTGACAGACTGTGTAAGCGTTAATTATTTATATTTAATGCTTATGCAGTTGTGTGGTGCACTCTCGATGATGGTTGATGATTTATCGTTGCTGTTATATACATGTGTTGTAGAAAACCCATATAATTAACATTATACAGTAATTGATTGGGCCTCATTCCAATTTGGAAAATAACGAATATTATAATAGAGAATTCATGTGTTGAATATAATAAAAATTCATGTGTTGAATAGAATAAAAATTCATGTATTGAATAGATTAAAAATTCATGTGTTGAATAGAATAAAAATTCATGTGTTGAATAGAAAGAAAATTTATGTGTTGAATAAAAAAAAAATCATGTGTTGAATAAAATAAATATTCATGTGTTGAATAAGATATATATTCATGTGTTGAATAAAAATATATATTTATGTGTGGAATAAAAATATATATTCATGTGTTGAATAAAAATATATACTCAAGTGTTGAATAAAATATATATTCATGTGTTGAATAAAAATATATATTCTTGTGTTGAAGAAAATATTCATTTGTTGAAAAGAATAACGAAGTTATTGAAATATATAAAGCCATGTTGGTTAGATATGCACCATTTTGACGCGAACGATATTTATTTCGATTTTATAACGAATATCGAATAGGAATTGATTTCAAAATATAACGTTTTGAAAATATTATCATTTATAGATTAATGATATGGAATATTCAATTTTGATTTGAAATTGAATGTGAAATTGAAATCTTTATGAAAACGAATTTAAAACGATTTATAAAATATATTTTGAAAGGAAATCGACGAAATATAATATATATATATATATATATTATATAATGGCCTGAATACAACGCGTCGCGCTGCGGTAGTTCGCGAATTTCGACCATTGACTTCGAATGGATATTACGGGAGATCCGACTGTCGGATTCTCCTAAAGCCGAACCTTTGGGTTCGTATCGAAAAGAGCTTTCTAACGAAGATTAGAGATTTGAAATCTAACGGATGGATTTGGAATTATGTCTAGATCAAATTTGGAAAAGGTCGCTGTAAGTGCAGATCGATGGCCATTGATGGAAATCGACTGTACGGGCCTTGATAAAATTATTAAAAATAGTAATAATTTGTGTAAAATCATAAGAAATGATTTGGAAAGAACTGGGATGAAAAACTCCATATTTGAAAAGATAAAAATAGATTTTTATCGAAATGAACTAGTTTTGAACTAGAAATATAATCCATTTATTTTTGAAATAAATGAATTGGATTTGAATGGGTTTTAAAAGTAACTAGGATTTCCAATAATTGAATTGGAATGGATTTGAATCGAAATTGTCTTTGGAATATTTCAATGTTGGATTTTAGTGATTATACAGATATTGTTATGGAAATTTGAAAGATATATTAATATCGTTATTTCCAATACGATATTTGTTGGTCGTAGAATTTGATATTGAATATAAGCCGATATATTTTCTATTCAATGCCTTGTATTTAATATCAAATGGGATTTGGGTTTCTCGTGAATGGTGTCTTCATTAACACTGTTCTTAAACCCAGTTGAGAAAAAGATTAAATCTTTTTATTCAGATTTGATGAAATATACCAATTAAATGATATTTAATTGGAATTGAATTTGAATTGATTTTTGGGTTTATCGTGAACCGTGTTTTAAATGACATGGGTTCTTTAACCCAGTTAAAGATAGGATATGGTTTCCCAAGTTAAATAATCATTGATAGTGATTTTTGGGACGATTAAAACCAAGTGGAGTTCTAATGAACCTTTAATTAGATTGAAATGATCGAGAATGGAGTATCACCAGTTTTACTCCAGGCGATAGTTAAATCTTTAATTAGATTTGAACGTGAAATGGTAATTGAATTTACTGATAACACCGTGGTGTTAGATATGAAGTATTGCCAGTTTTACTTCATGGGATGAATAGGTTGGGGTTGGGAAATTTAACAATTGATTAGTTCGGTAAGGTTCGTTAATCCCGACTAGTTTGGATAAACCATAATTTGGTATGAATTGATATTCAAAAGAAGGTTAAAGAATAAATTTTAAAGAGTTTATCTTTGATAAAATTAATGGGAACCTTTCCCTAATAGTGTGAATATTTGAATAAAAGAATATTCTGAATACTTGGAATGAGACGTATGTTGTGTTTGTGTAACACTTGTTTATTAAATACGCGAGTAATTCGAAAAGACCGGGTTTATCCCATTCTGAATAACTGAAATGACGATTAGTCGAAGATGAAGACCGGAGGTCTTCACATCATTTGGGTGATTACTGATGATCTTGATTGGGTTGTAAACCCAAGAGGAGGGAATCAGTTGGTGATCGTCCAGACGTACTTGGAGATCGATGGATATGCGAGGTACAAGGTGCCTTCGGTTTCGTTCAGACCCAGAACAAACTTGTAAATGGACTATGTGTTTGACATTGGATTTTATTCTGTGTGATTGATTTCTATTAAATATATATCGGTTTGGTGGCGGAGAATTTATTCTCTTGCTTAACGCCCTTCTCTGAGACGTACGAGCTCAGGGGTTATATATGGATGGATATCAATCTCATTGAGTGAATTGCCTGTGTGGCAATCCTAAGTGGCAAATGATCAAGGCTTTTGTTGAAAAGCAGTGTCTTGTGGTTGATGATCAAAGCATCGCCTGTGTGGCATAGCTTTGTATAGCGTTAATTCGCGAGCCTCACACCCCGGTTGTGAACCAGAAACGGGAGAGGACATCATGGAGGACATGCGTTTCTTTCTAGCTAGAAGTGGCATCATTGGTTTTACACGCCCTAACGAGTTTGACTTAGGTGGTTGTTGGATTGCGAGGCGCCTCGGATATATCGGTGACTGTGTGGAGCCGATGGAGTCATTGGACTCACTTACGCCCCCAAAGGGCGGGGAAACGTAGTGTTCAGGCATTTTAATCCACATCGGTGGACCGGCCCTGATGATCCAAAGGCTTGACTGAGTACTTGCCTGAGGGGCGGGCTAGAGGCTCTCGAATTCGGTAGAGAACTATCCCTTGCCTCGGTTTATAGAAGGAAACCTAACTTCCAATACGTGATTTTGCGGTTTTTGATTGTAGAGCCTATATGGAGACATAGTGGTATGGGGCACTTATGCCGTCTATGATTGATACTTATGATTGAAATTGTTTTGACACTATACACTTATAGTAATAATAAAACATGAAATTTCACGTACCAAGCATTCTTGGCTATTATAAGGTAAAAACCCTATCCTCTGGCTTGCGTTGCATTGTGTGATTGGACCTGGGTCTTATAATAGCTTCATTGTTCTTTATTTAGCATTGCGCTGTTGTTCTATGCACTGGTACTCTTGGGAGGAAACCTGTTCTGTGTTATACGGTGTGGTCCCTTGATTTACCTAACTTTAAAATAAAGATTAATAACTGTTTTAGTTCTCATACCAGTCACATGACTGACCTGGAGTTTATTGTTTTAACCTAAGCTCTTGGTGCCTTTATTTTGACATGGGCAGCTAGTAGTTTTGGTATTTTAGATTTATATTCACAGGATCCTGGTTTACAGCTGGAATGATATTCGGAAAGCACTATATCCATATATCTCCTTTAGTTATGCTTTGTATTATTTTTCTGCTGCAGTAGTGTATTTAAATCTCTGATATTTTATGATGCGTAATATTTATTCATACTTTATATATTCTTGTATTCTGATGAATTGTTGTAATATACAGTGAAATGTTCTTCAGTTTGTGACCCGATGTGGCTTGTTCTCAATTCAATTCAGGCTTTCCTTACCGGGGAAGTTTGGGTCGTTTTAGCTGGTATCAGAGCTTTGGTTTACAGAGCTTGAGAACAAGACACGTTAGAACCGAACGAAAGAATTCATCAGAGATTGGATTAGTAATATCCAATGAGAATGACTCGTTAGAGATGGGATCAGTAGTATCCTAGAACGAGTGTGAAGGGTATATTTTTAAGGTGAAAACGAATTTTGTTTTAAAAATTTAAATCAATTATTCGTATTTGAATATTATTTTTATATTGATTTGGACAATCAAGTATATAAAGATTTTGTGTATACGTCTGATCCACGTGTATTTGAAGTTTTAATATACTGGATAGATATAGAATCACACTCTAGTCGCCCGGAGATGGTTCTGATGATCGCTATAGTACGTACATCATCAGAATTTATATTCGAGTTTCGAAAGTGGGATTTCTGTATATTTCCAATTGACTGGTGTGAGAACCAAAATTAGATAGGGCTTATTGTTTCGATTTACATCAAAAATCTGATTTTTGGACTATGTATCAAAGTTATGAATTTGAAAAGCTAATCAACTAATTGATTGCTGATTGTGTTGTTTGATTATCGTTTCGATTAATTAAAATGTTGAACCTAGCCAAATTGAACCAAAAAGTGAGTTGTATTGAAAATTAGTCGCATTTGCATGCATATATATGTACTTACATTGAACAGGTCATAGCAAGAAGGCTAGAGAAGAGGAATAAAATTGTTTGTCTGACAAATAGGTACATGTTCATTGTATTTCTTGGGTTTTTGATGATTTTATGAGTTGATTGGCTAGCCGCTTGGCTGTTTCATTTTCTTTTTGGATTAGTGAGGGCTATGGGAGGCTATTTGAAATATCCCGAAGCTCCGGTGCTGGGGAGGTTATGGCGAAATTTTTCGAAAATTTACGGTGTTAGCCAAATTTTTGAAAAATTTGAAAAGTTCTTAGAAACTGAAAAGTTGAAGAACTTAAGCCATAAGAAAATAATGGCAGTTGAGTTGGTTTGTTAAACAACTTTCAGCTTCGTTCCTTTTTGGGGACGAAAAGTTTTAAGTGGGGGAGATTGTAATGACCCGGAAATCTGAGCCAATTTAAAATTTTTATTTTGGCAATTTTAGTGAATTTTGAATATTTAAAATGGTATATTTTAAATAATGACGACGAAAAATTTATTTTGAATAAAATTAGAGCGTATATATTTATTTGAATCGATGTTAGAATGTAAATAATTATTTATAATTATAAAAGGAATTGAAAATGGCGCGGTAGTTTGAAATTTCGATTTCAAAATTTCAAATGAATGTACATGATTCAAAATATACCGGATTTTAGCAAAACCAAAATTATTAGGATCTAATTCGGAATATCTTTCCAACGTATCCGAAAAATTGAAATTTCATAGCGCGGATAAAAAGTTACGCCCAGTTGAAAATTCAGAATAATCGCCATGGAATTTTGGCCCTTAAAAATAGCAATTTTGCAAACGACCTCGGTTTTCGACGAAACCACTTTTGTTGGATCAGAGACGTCAAGTTGTTGCTAGGTTTCAAAATTCATAGTTTTCAGAATCAATATGTGAGCGTGGCGAAGTTAAACGTGTTTTAACAGTTGCAGTCAATTTCGATCGACCAGAAATTGGCCATTTTTCAAACGGTCTTAGAATTTGACGAAACTAGTTTTGTTAGGACCGTATCGTCAATACGAAGCTAGAAATATTTTTTTTGGAATTTTTAAAGACTGTATGTGGCCCCGGTGAATTAAAATATGCGTTTGAATTTGAAATATAAGAAATTATATTTTAAATTTAGCGGAAGCTGAACGTAACAACCGAATTGGCCTACGATACATAGCCCACTGCGTTCGGAATGGGGGTAATTAGCTAGGGGCGATAGTCGTTGGGTTCAATTTGGGGTTCGATAGAAGAGCCAACTTTCTGAATTTAAAATTAAAATTAAATATTATATATATATATATATATATATATTCACTCTCTCTCACTCTCTCTTTCCTCTCATAACTGTTGGTTTAAAATAAAAAAAGAAAGGAGAAAAAGGCTGATTCCCCGTCGCCAGCACCCATCGCCCATCGTTGCACCACCTCCCAGCGGCTGCGCCGCCACCTCCATCTCCCCCTCCTCCACGTCAACGTTGAAACCCCCCACCCCATCTTGATTTGAAACTGAGCCACGCCAAAAGCCACCCACCCAAACCCTAGCCTGAAGACCGCCGCCGCCACTAGGACTGACCGCCGTCACCTGCTCGACTCCGGCGCACCTCTCCCCACCACTGACCGCTGACATGGACCCCCTCTCCATTCCAAAAAAAACCCTAAAGATTGGTATGTTTTTCTGATTTAAATTGCTAAGATTTTATAGGGTAAAGTTTACATCTTTAATATGATTAAAGTTTAGATCTTTAATATGATTAAAGTTAGGATTTTTAATATAATGAAAATTATGATTTTAAACATAAAAATATGATTTTTATATAGTAGAGAATATAAAAATATGATTTTTATATACCAGAGATAATAAAAATATGATTTTTATATGATAGAGAATATAAAAATATGATTTTTATTCATGTAGCGAAATAAAAATACGATCTTTACGTATAGAGATTTGAAGTAAAAATATAGTTTTTATTATATGATAGCATGTTAAAAATTCGATTTTTATATATAAAGTAACGATATAAAAATGTGATTTTTACTATGAACAGAGTGACATAGATTGCGATGGAAAAGACGGTAATCAAAACAAAATTCGAACTATTTAGAAATAAAGAATGGCGGAGAGGATCCCTAAGGTGAGAACTCCTCAATTTTATTTTAATTTCTTGTGGAAATATATAATAGGATGCAGACGGTGCTTAGCAGCACCCGGCACCCGTCGTCCACAGACCATGGATGACTTGTTTGTTTGATTGATGTACTATGAAATTTTATTGTGTAATGTGGAATGAATAAATATTTTATAGTTAAAAATATAATTTTTAACGTGTATATAAAATAAATAATTATAAACAAATTAGTACACCCATTTGACGGATATTGATTGGGACATAAATTTACACATCGCCCAACTGCACAAATAAAAATCTGTGTTTGTTGATTTGAAACCCCACACGGGTATTGGGATGATATTTGACGTACACTAATCCCGATTGTTTAGTTGTATGTCAATCGATAGGTTGACAGACTGTGTAAGCGTTAATTATGTATATTTAATGCTTATGCAGTTGTGTGGTGCACTCTGGATGATGGTTGATGATTTATCGTTGCTGTTATACACATGTGTTGTAGAAAATCCATATAATTAACATTATATGGTAATTGATTGGGCCTCATTCCAATTTGGAAAATAAGGAATATTATAATAGAAAATTCATGTATTGAATAGAATAAAAATTCATATGTTGAATAGAATAAAAATTCATGTGTTGAATAGAATAAAAATTCATGTGTTAAATAGAAAGAAAATTCATGTGTTGAATAAAATAAATTCATATGTTGAATAAAATAAATATTCATGTGTTAAATAAAATATATATTCATGTGTTGAATAAAAATATATATTCATGTGTTGAATAAAATATATATTCATGTGTTGAATAAAAATATATATTCGTGTGTTGAAGAAAATATTCATTTGTTGAAAAGAATAATGAAGTTATTGAAATATATAAAGTCGAGTTGGTTAGATATGCGTCATTTTTACGCGAACGATATTTATATCGATTTTATAATGAATATCGAATAGGAATAGATTTCAAAATATAAAGTTTTGAAAATATTATCATTTAAAGATTAATAATATGGAATATTCAATTTTGATTTGAAATTGAATGTGAAGTTGAAATTGTTTTGAAAACGAATTTAAAACGATTTATAAAATACGTTTTGAAAGGAAATCGACGAAATATAATATATTTATATTATATATAATGTCCTGAATAGAACGCGCCGCGCTACGGTAGTTCGCGAATTTCGACCATTGACTTCGAATGGATATTACGGGAGATCCGACCGTCGGATTCTCCTAAAACCGGAACCGTTGAGTTCGTATCGAAAAGAGCTTTCTAACAAAGATTAGAGATTTGAAATCTAACGGCTGGATTTGGAATTATGTCCAAATCAAATTTGGAAAAGATCGTTGTAAGTGCAGATTGATGGCCATTGATGGAAATCGAATGTACGGGCCTTGATAAAATTATTAAAAATAGTAATAATTTGTTTAAAATCATAAGAAATGATTTGGAAAGAATTGGGATGAAAAACTCCATATTTGAAAAGATAAAAATAGATTTAGTGAACTAGTTTTGAACTAGAATTATAATCAATTTATTTTTGAAATAAAAAAATTGGATTTGAAAGGGTTTTAAAAGTAACCAGGATTTCCAATAATTGTTTTGGAATGGATTTGAATCGAAATTGTCTTTGGAATATTTTGATGTTGGATTTCGTGATTATGCAGATATTGTTATGGAAATTTAAAAGATATATTAATATCGTTATTTCCAATATGATATATGTTGGTCGTAGAATTTGATATTGAATATAAGCCGATATATTTTCTATTCAGAGCCTTGTATTTAATATCAAATGGGATTTGGGTTTGTCGTGAATGGTGTCTTCATTAACACTGTTCTTAAACCCGGTTGAGAATAAGATTAAATCTTTTTATTTAGATTTGATGAAATATACCAATTAAATGATATTTAATTGGAACTGAATTTAAATTGATTTTTGGGTTTATCGTGAACCATGTTTTAAATGACACGGGTTCTTTAACCCAGTTAAAGACAGGATATGGTTTCCCAAGCTAAATAATCATTGATAGTGATTTTTGGGAAGATTAAAACCAAGTGGAGTTTTAATGATCCTTTAATTAGATTGAAATGATCGAGAATGGAGTATCATCAATTTTACTCCAGGCGATAGTTAAATCTTTAATTAGATTTGAACGTGAAATGGTAATTGAATTTACCAATAACACCGTGGTGTTAGATATGAAGTATTACCAGTTTTACTTCATGGGATGAATAGGTTGAGGTTGGGAAATTTAACAATTGATTACTTCGGTAAGGTTCGTTAATCCCGACTAGTTTGGATAAACTATAATTTGGTTTGAATTGATATTCAAAAAAAGGTTAAAGAATAAATTTTAAAGAGTTTATCTTTGATAAAATTAATGGGAACCTTTCCCCAATAGTGTGAATATTTGAATAAAAGAATATTCTGAATTGGAATGAGGCGTATGTTGTGTTTGTGTAACACTTGTTTATAAAATACGTGAGTTATTCGGAAAGACCGGGTTTATCCCATTTTGAATAACTGATACGATGATTAGTCGAAGATGAAGATGGTGGTTGAAGACCGTAGGTCTTCACATCGTTTGGGTGATTATTGATGATCTTGATTGGGCTGTACACCCAAGAGGAGGGAATCAGTTGGTGATCGTCCAGACGTACTTGGAGATCGATGGATATGCGAGGTACAAGGTGCCTCCGGTTTCGTTCAGACCCAGAACGAACTTGTAAATGGACTGTGTGTCTGACATTGGACTTTATTCTGTGTGATTGATTTCTATTAAATATATATTTGTTTGGCGGCGGAGAATTTATTCTCTTGCTTAACGCCCTTCTCTGAGACATACGAGCTCAGGGGTTATATATTGATGGATATCAATCGCATGGAGTGAATTGCCTGTGTGGCATGCCTAAGTGGCAAATGATCAAGGCTTTTGTTGAAAAGCAGAGTCTTGTGGTTGATGATCAAAGCACCATCTATGTGGCACAGCTTTGTGTAGCGTTAATTCGCGAGCCTCACACCCCGGTTGTGAACCAGAAACGAGAGAGGACATCCGGGAGGACGTGTGTTTCTTTCTAGCTAGAAGTGGCGTCAGTGGTTTTACACGCCCTGACGAGTTTGACTTTTGTGTTTGTTGGATTGCGCGACGCCTCAGTTATATCAGTGACTGTGTGGAGCCGATGGAGTCATTGGACTCATTTACGCCCCCAAATGGCGGGGAAACACAGTGTTCAGGCATTTTAATCCACATCAGTGGACCGACCCTGACGGTCCAAAGGCTTGACTGAGTACTTGCCTGAGGGGCGGGATAGAGGCTCTCGAATTCGGTAGAGGACGATCCCTTGCCTCGGTTCACAGATGGAAACCCAACTTCCAATACGTGACTTTGCGGTTTTTGATTATCGAGCCTAGTAAGGCGACATAGTGGTATGGGACACTTATGACATCTATGATTGATACTTATGATTGAAACTGTTTTGACACTATACACTTATAGTAATAATAAAACATGAAATTTCACGTACCAAGAATTCTTGGCTATTATAAGGTAAAAACCCTATCCTTCGGCTTGCGTTGTATTGTGTGATGGGACCTGGGTCTTATAATAGCTTCATTGTTCTTTATTTAGCATTGCGCTGTTGTTTTATGCACTGGTGCTCTTCGGAGGAAACCCGTTCCGTGTTATACAGCGTGGTCCCTTGATTTACCTAACTTTAAAATAAAGATTAATAACTGTTTTAGTTCTCACACCAGTCACATGATTGACCTGAAGTTTATTGTATTAACCTAAACTCTGGGTGCCCTTATTTTAACACGGCCAGCTAGTAGTTTTGGTTTTGCAGATTTATATTCACAGGATCCTGGTTTACAGCTGGAATGATATTCGGAAAGCTCCGTGTCCATATATCTCCTTCCGTTGTGTTTTGTATTATTTTTCCGCTGCAGTAATGAATTTAAATCTCTGATATTTTATGATGTGTAATATTTATTCGTACTCTGTATATTCTTGTATTCTGATAAATTGTTGTAATATACAGTGAAATGTTCTTCTGTTTGTGTCCCGATGTGGCTTGTTCTCAATTCAATCTAGGCTTTCCTTACCGGGGATGTTTGGGTCGTTTTATACTCGCTACTAATCTATAGGGTGTTTACTTGGATGTGGTAGGAGGGTACCTTTGGTTCATCCTGTTCATGGATGACTTGTATGGACGGATGTCTGACAGAGTTTTTCCAAAGGAATCGCGTACGTTGATTTCTTCAAACGTACCATAGTTGATGTTGGAGAAACGGTTTTTCTCTAGCCAAATAACTAGAGTATTTTTGTAGACGTCAATTAGTGATATCTGGCGGATCCGACGATGTGGCATTCAAAGTGAACGGTGACCAGATGTTCTAAAAAGTAATTTAAACCTCAAGCCTCATCAACCGGGAAATGACAAAAATCGGGTAAGCAGAATGGCTATGTGGGTCGCTCCCATTAAGGTGTATAATCAGCTATCTAGAGAAATTCTTTTTGCTTCTTTAATCTATTTCGATGCTTTCCCTTTCGGGAAACAGTGGTTTGAGCCCAACCGTTGGTGATATACATTCAATACACTAAAGCGAAATGAGTGGTCGGTCATGTATGGGCCGGGTTGCAAGACGTTCTTGTTGAACCCAGTGTATTCGCCTCTAGAGATACACTATCGGCAGGTGGTCCCATACCTTGCCATAGTCGGAATCCAATCTCCAATAAGAGCCCGTGGTTTTGATTGTATACTATATAAGTGGAGCGTGAGATGCAAGCGTTCCGCTAGATTGATATTTACTTGTATTTAAACATTATTATAATATTAGAAAAGGTATTTATTTCAAAAATGTTCTGGTTATCGTAAGGTAAAAACCGTCCGTATCTATGTGTGGATTTGGTCTTACGATTATCCCTTTCTTTCGAAAATATTTTTGAACTTTAAAATCAAGTTGGGTGATCCCCCTTAATACTGTGCGAGTTTTTCTCACTCTGGTTCACCAGACTGACCCGATGTTTTGTAAATGCTCGGTTTAGACCGGGTTGTATAGGTTCAGGTTATCGGATGCTGCGATGTCGAGAGACGAGCCGGAGGTGTGCAAACGTATTGCACATAGTATTTATTCTGCTGTGTGATTGTATATGAGGACAGGTTATGATCACTGTCCAGATGAGGGTTGTATTCTGATATTGTAAGTATTTTTAAAGCTCTCAATAAAGATTTATTTCTGTATTATATTTTGTTCCACTGCTGTAAGAACTCGTAACTTCCCCGGTCTCCGAGGAGAAGAGGAAGAATGGATTACCTTGAGAACCAGACAGATCAGAACACAAACAGAAGAACATTTCATTTCTTATTACAACAATTCTATCAGAATACAAGAATATACAAAGTATGAATAAATATTATACAGCAGAGAAATATCATAGATTTAAATTACATTACATAGCAGCGGAAAAATAATACAATACACAACTGAAGGTGATATACGGATACAGAGCTTTTCGGATATTGTTCCAGCTGTAAATCAGGATCCTGTGAATATAAATCTGCAAAACCAAAACTACTAGCTATCTGTGTGGAAAATAGGGGCACCCAGAGTTTAGGTTAAAACAATAAACTCCAGGTCAGTCATGTGACTGGTGTGAGAACTAAAATAGTTATTTAAAGCTTTACTTTAAAAGAGAGTAATTCAAGGGACCACGACGTATAACACAGAACGGGTTTCTTCCCAAGAATACCAGTGCATAGAATAAACAGCGCAATGCTTTTTGGAAAAATGAAGCTATTATAAGACTCAAGTACCATCACACAATGCAACGCAAGCCGAAGGATAGAGTTTTACCTTATAATAGCCAAACAAGCTTGGTACGTTTAAAACAAATCATTTTGATACTATTATAGTTTAAAGTGTATGAAAACAACTTCAAATATAAATGTATCAATCATAGACATCATAGTGCCCCATCCCACTATGTCGCCATACTAGGCTCTATAAATAAAATCGAAATATCACATATTGGAAATTGGATTTCCATCATGAGTCGAGGCAAGCGGCAAGCTCCTCACCGGCTTTGAGACACTCTAGCAAATGCCTCAGGATTCCCCGCAGAGAACCCTTGGAATCGATCGGGACGGTCCACACTTACGTTAGTGGATTGGCATTTCCTAAACACACGTTTCCCGGTCCTATCGGAACCATCATCGGCCCCGAAGAGACCGATATATCCGAGGTGCCTCGCATTCCATCATCCACAAAGGTATAATAATCAACGATGTCAGGGCTAGTAAAACACTGACACCACCCATAGCTAGAAAGAAACATCGTGTTCTCCCAGCGGTCCTTATCCCATTTTTAACTCACACCGAGGTGTGAGGCTTGCGAATTAACACTATACACAAAGCTACGCTGTATTAAAGCCATGCTTTGATCATCAACCATAAGACTCTGCTTTTCAACAAAAGCCTTGATCACTACATCTCAGCATGCCACACAGGCAATTCATGCCATGCTACTGATATCTATCGATATATAACCTCCGAGCTCGTACATTTCAGAGAAGGGCGTTAAGCAAGAGAATAAATTCTCTGTCGCCAAACAAATATATATTTAATAAATCAATCAACACAGAATAAAATCCAATGTCAGACACACAATCCATTTACAAGTCCGTTCTGGGTCTGAATGAAACCTGAGGTACCTTATACCGCGCATATCCATTGATCCCCAAATACGTCTGGACGATCACCAACTATTTCCCTCCTTTTTGGTGTACAGCCCAATCAAGATCACCAGTAATCGTTCAAACGATTTGAAGACCGCCGGTCTTCAACTATCTACTTCATGTTCGACTTATCGTCGAATCAGTTATTCAAAATGGGATAGACCCGGACTTTCCAAATAACTCGCGTATATAATAAGCAAGTGCTATAAAAACACAACATATGCCTCATTCCAATTCTGAATATTCTTTTATTTAAATATTCACATCTTTAGGGATTTGTTCCCATTAATTTTATCAAAGATAAATTCGTTTAAATTTATTCTTTAATCTTCCTTTGGATATCATTTCAAACCAAATTAAGGTTTTCTAAACTAGTCGGGATTAGAGAACCTTATCGAAGTAATTATTTATTTTATTTCCCAATCCCAACCTATTCATACCATGGAGCAAAACTGTTACTACCCCATAACTAACACCACGGTGTTATCGGTAAATTTAATTGCCATTTCGCGTTCAAATCTAATTAAAGATTTAACTATCGCTAGGAGCAAAACTGGTGGTACTCCATTCTCGATCATTTCCCTAATTTGGAAACACAAACATGTCGCATCAACAATCTACACCATACTATTGATTTCTGCCAATATATAACCTCTGAGCTCGTATGTCTCAGAGAAGGGCGTTAAGCAAGAGAACAAATTCTCTGCCGCCAAACAGATATATACTAAGCAGAGGTCAACCATATAGTTTGAAATACAACGACAGACATGTAATCCTATCTTTTACTGGGTTAAAGAACTAATGTCATTCAAAACACAGTTCACGATAAACCCAAATCACATTCCATTATTTATGGAATCTTCACAGAAAACAAATTAATATATATAATCGATATCAATTTCCATATCCGACCAATAATATAAATGGAATATCGGCAAAGCCTTTTAAATTCCATATGTATTTACAGTCTTCCTCCATAGAATTTCATTTCGATTATTATCAAATCGAATTCCATTCAATTCCAATTCAATATATTAAATTGGAAAACGTTACTTTGGAAAATCCCATTAAATCTTTATAAAAAGGTTTATAAATTCCAAATCA
This sequence comes from Allium sativum, assembly GCA_030737875.1. Lineage (NCBI taxonomy): Eukaryota > Viridiplantae > Streptophyta > Magnoliopsida > Asparagales > Amaryllidaceae > Allium > Allium sativum. Next base: position 541,405,730 of record CM060926.1, read on the forward strand.
TATTTCACAGTAAATCGGGTTAAAGAACGAATGTCCTTAAAAACACAGTTCACAATAAACCCAATTCACACTCCATTTATAATCGGGTTAAAGAACAAGTGTTATTTAAAACACCTTTAACGATAAACCCAAAAACCAATTCTAATTCAATTCCAATTAAATATATTAATTTGTATACTTCATTAAATCTAAATAAAAAGATTTAATCTTTTCTCAACTGGGTTTAAGAACAGTGTTAATAAAGACACCATTCACGACAAACCCAAATCTCATTTGATATTAAATTCAAGGCGCTGAATAGAAAATTTATCGGCTTATATACAATATCAAATTCTGAAACCAACAAATATCGCTTTGGGAAAAACGATATAAAATATATCTTCCAAATTTCCATAACAATATCCGTATAATCCCGAATCCAACATCGGAATATTCCAATGATAATTTCGATTCCAATCCATTCCAATTCATATATTGGAAATTCTGTTTATTTTAAAACCATTTCAAATCCAATTTATTTATTTTTAAAAATAATTGAATTATAATTCTAGTTCAAAACTAGTTCATTTCGATAAAAATATATTTTTATCTTTTCAAATATGGAATTTTTCATCGTAATTCTTTCCAAATCATTTCTTATGATTTTACACAAATTATTGCTATTTTTAGTAATTTTATCAAGACCCGTACAGTCGATTTCCATAAACGGCCATCGAACTGCACTTACAGCGACCTTTCCCAAATTTGATTTTGACATAATTCCAAATCCAACCTTTAGATTTCTAATTTCTCATATTCATTAGAAAGATCTTTTCGATACGAACCCAACGGTTCCGGTTTTAGGAGAATCCTACGGTCGGATCTCCCGTAACGTCCGTTCGAAGTCAATGGTCGAAATTCACGAACAGCCGCGGCGCGGCGCGTTCTATTCAGGCCATTATATATATATATAATATATTATATATATTTTGTTGATTTTCTTTTTAAATCGTATGTTATAAATCGTTTTAAATTCATTTTCAAAACGATTTCAACTTCATATTCAATTTCAAATCAAAATTAAATATTCCATATCATCGATATATAAATGATAATATTTTCAAAACATTAGATTTTGATATCAATTCCTTTTCTATATTCATTATAAAAATGAATAAAATCGATATAAATATCGTTCACGTCAAAATGGCATTAATCTAATCAACGCGGCTTTATATATTTAAATATATTCGTGTCCATCCCAATTCGGACATCAAAATCAAATTTTGATCTTTTACTGAATATTATTTTAAATTCATCATTTTAAAATACTCTTATTTTCTGAACTGGAATTAGACACAGTCAAATACCATATAATTTGATTTATATGGATTTCATACACACACGTACACTACAACAATCAAACACAGTCAACCATCACCCAAAGTGCATTCTACACTGCATAAGCATCAAATATAAATATTTAACGCTTACAGCAGCCTGTCAATCGATCGATCGACATACAACTAATTATTAGGACTAGTGTATGTCATATATCATCCCAATACCCGTGTGGGGTTTCAAACAATCAAACACAGGTTTTATTTGTGCAGTCGGGCGATGTGTAAAATTTATCGTCCCAATCAATATCACCCAAATGTGTGTACATAAACAAATCGTCCGATTCATTTATGAACATTTATTTCATTCATATACACGTTAAAAATTATATTTTAACTATAAAATATTTTTAACTATTCCACATCACACAATCAAGTTTCACAACAATCAATCAAACAAACAAGTCGTCCATGGTCTGTGGACGACGGGTGTCGGGTGCTGCTAAGCATCTTCAGCATCCTAGTATATATTTCAATTAGAAAATTAAAATAAAAGTGAGGAGTTCTCACCGAGGGTTCCACTCCGCCATTTTCTATTTCTGAATGGTATGGATTCCGTTTTGATTTCCATCGATACCATTGCTATCTTTTCCCGCTATTCATATTAAAAATCACATTTTTACAATGGCATTTCATATATAAAAACCATATATTTTCATCGCTTCATTCCAATAAATAAAAATCATATTTTAATTTCTACTTCATATATTCACAACGCTCCTTTCTATATAAAAATTATATTTTTATATTTCTACTTTTTATATAAAGATCGAATTTTTTTATTTCGACGCTATAAAAATCACAATTTTATTTCAACATATATATAATAAAAATCAGATTTTTATTTTGCTGCATATATAAAAATCAAATTTTTATTATTTCTATAATATAAAAATCATATTTTTATTTTTCTAAAAAAAAATATATTCTCATACATATGATAAAATCACATTTTTATACAACTAAAAATATATTTTTTTATGAGATAAAAATCATATTTTTACTTTGCTACATATATGATAAAAATCACATTTTTACATTGCCATTTCATATATAAAAATCATATTTTTATTTTCATAAATGCATATAAAAAAATCACTTCTTTATTGTTTTAAAAAATTGACTTCTTATTTAAAAAAATCCTAATCTTTTTATTTATAAAAATACTAACTTTTTACTTACAAAAATATATAAAACTGAAAAGAAAATTAAATAATAAATAAAATAAAATAAAGAACTCACCTTTCTTCTTCGTTGAGATTGGATTTTAGAAGGAGAGGAGGGTCCTCTATGCGCGGCTGACAGGGGGTGCCGGAAGTCATTTCAGCGGCGGTGGCGGTCCTTGGCAGTGGTGGCATGGCTATTTTGGGGGTATTCGGATTAGGGTGTGGTTGCTTGAATGGAGGAGGAGGTGGAGAGTGTCGAAGGTGGAGGGGAGGGGGATCGATGGAGGCGGTGGCTTGGGCGAGACGGCAGTGGACGAGAGGAGGGAGGGCGCCACAAAATCGATTGCGTCATTTTTTTTCGATTTGAAAAAGTAAACCGGGGCGAGGGCCTGAGAGAGTATCGAGAGAGAGAGAGATTTATATATATATATATATATATTATTATTTAATTTCAAAAAGTACCTTTTTATTTTGAACTCGAAATCAAACCTACCGACTGTCATCCCTAGCTAATTACCTCCATTCCGAACACAATGGGATATGAATCGTAAGATGATTCGATCGTTTCGATCAGTTTCCGTCAAAATCAAAATATAAATCTATATATTGAATTTGAACGCGCATTTCAATTTTCCGTGGCCACATACGAACTCTAAAAATTCCCAAAAAAATATTTTCTAGCTTCGTATTGACGATACAGTTCTAACAAAACTAATTTCATCGAATTTGGAGACCGTTTGAAAAATGGTCATTTTCTGGTCGATCCAAATTGACTTAAACTGTTAAAACACGTTTTACTTCGCCACGCTCACATATTGATTTCAAAAATCATGAAAATTGGAATATAGCAATAATTTGACATCACGGATCCAACGAAAGTGGATTCATCGAAAACGGAGGTTGTTGGCCAAATTTCCATTTTTAAGGGCTAAAAATTCCATAGCGACTATTCTGAATTTTCAACTGGGCATAACTTTTTATTACCGCTATGAAATTTCAATTTTTCAGATTCGTTGGAAAGATATTTTCAAATAGATTCTAATATTTTTGGTTTCGCTAAAATCCGGTTTATTTTGAATCCTGTACATTCATTTGAAATTTGAAATCGAATTTTCAAACTACTGCGCCATTTTCAGTTCCTTTTATAATTGTAAATAAATATTTATATTCTAACAACGATTCAAATAAATATATACGTTCTAATTCTATTAAAAATAAATTTCTTATCGTTATAATTTAAAATAATCCATTTTAAATATTAAAAATTCACTAAAATTGCCAAAATAAAAAATTTAAATTGGCTCGGATTTCCGGGTTGCTACAATCTCCCCCACTTAAATTCTTTTCGTCCTCGAAAAGGAACGGAGCTGAAAGTTGTTTTACAAACCAACTCAACTTTCATTATTTTTATTATGGTTAAGTTCTTCAACTTTTTAGTTTCTAAGAACTTTTCAAATTTTTCAAAAATTTGGCTAACACCCTAAATTTTCGAAAAATTTCGCTATAACCTCCCCTGCACGGGAGCACCGAGAAAATCCTGAAATTTCCATACAGGCCTCTCCAATCCAAAAAGAAAAAAACAGCCAATCGGCTCATAAAATCATTCAAACCCAATAAATTTATAAACATGTACCTATTTGTCGGGCATACAATTTTATTCCTCTTCTCTAGCCTCCTTGCAATGACCTGTTCAATGGATACACATGTATATGCATGCAGTTTCCAACAATTTTCAATACAATTCAATATTTGGTTCAAGTTGACCTAAATTTACCATTCATTCACATAATTTCCAATCAATAAGTGAATTAACGTTTCAAATTCATAATTTTGATACATATATAGAAAATCATGTTTTTGATGCCAATTCACAACAAGTAACCCTATCTAGTTTTGGTTCTCACACCAGTTAATTGGAAAAATATAGGAATCCCACTTTTGAAACTCGAGCATAGATGCTGACGATGCGATCGCTATCATCTGAACCATGCTCGGGCGACAAGAGTGTGATTCTATATCTATCCAGTATATTAAAACTTCGAGTATACGTTTGCAAGGCGTATATGCAAAATCTTTATATACTGGATCGTCCAAATTCAATACAAATAAAATAACCAAATACGTATAAAATGGTTTGAATTTTCAAAACAATATTTGTTTTCATTTTTATTTTAAAAACACTACTCTTCTCACTCGTTCTAGGATACTACTGATCTTATCTCTAACGAGTCATTCTTATTGGATATTGTTAATCCAATCTCTGATGAATTTTTTCGTTTAGTTCTAATATGTCTTGTTCTCGAGCTCTGTAAACCAAAGCTCTGATACCACTGTAAGAACCCGTAACTTCCCCGGTCTCCGACGAGAAATGGAAGAATGGATTGCCTTGAGAACCAGACGGATCAGAACATTAACTGAAGAACATTTCATTGCTTATTACAACAATTCCATCAGAATACAAGAATATACAGAGTATGAATAAATATTATACATCAGATAAATATCAAAGATTTAAATTACATTACATAGCAGCGAAAAAATAATACAACACACAACTGAAGGTGATATACGGATACAGAGCTTTCCGGATATCGTTCCAGCTGTAAATCAGGATCCTGTGGATATAAATTTGCAAAACCAAAACTACTAGCTATCCGTGTGGAAAATAGGGGCACCCAGAGTTGAGGTTAAGACAATAAACTCCAGGTCAGTCATGTGACTGGTGTGAGAACTAAAACAGTTATTTAAAACTTTACTTTGAAAGAGAGTAATTCAAGGGACCACGCCGTATAACATGGAACTGGTTTCCTCCCAAGAATACTAGTGCATAAAACAAACAGCGCAATGCTTTTTGGAAAAATGAAGCTATTATAAGACTCAAGTCCCATCACACAATGCAACGCAAGCCGGAGGTTAGAGTTTTACCTTATAATAGCCAAACATGCTTGGTACGTTTAAAACAAATCATTTTGATACTATTATACTATAAAGTGTATGAAAACAACTTCAAATATAAATGTATCAATCATGGACAGCATAGTGCCCCATCCCACTATGTCGCCATACTAGGCTCTACAAATAAAACCGAAATATCACGTATTGGAAATTGGATTTCCGTCATGAGTCGAGGCAAGGGGCAAGCTCCTCACCGGCTTCGAGACACTCTAGCAAATGCCTCAGGAATCCCCGTAGAGAACCCTTGGAATCGGTTGGGCCGGTCCACACTTACGTTAGTGGATTGGCAATTCCTAAACACACGTTTTCTGGTCTTATCGGATCTATCCATCGGCTTCAAAGAGACCGATATATCCGAGGCTCCTCGCATTCCAACATCCACAAAGGTATAATAATCAACGATGTCAGGGCTAGTAAAACGCTGGCACCACCCATAGCTAGAAAGAAACGTCGTGTTCTCCCAGCGGTCCTTATCTCGTTTTTATCTCATACCGAGGTGTGAGGCTTGCGAATTAACGCTATACACAAAGTTGCGCTGTATTAAAACCATGCTTTGATCATCAACCACAAGACTCTGCTTCTCAACAAAAGCCTTGATCACTGCATCTCAGCATGCCACACAGGCAATTCATGCCATGCGACTGATATCTATCGATATATAACCTCTGAGCTTGTACGTCTCAGAGAAGGGCGTTAAGCAAGAGAATAAATTCTCCGCCGCCAAACAGTTATATATTTAATAGAATTCAATCAACACAGAATAAAATCCAATGTCAGACACACGATCCATTTACAAGTCCGTTCTGGGTCTGAACGAAACCGGAGGCACCTTATACCTCGCATATCCATTTATCCCCAAATACGTCTGGACGATCACCAACTATTTCCCTCCTCTTGGGTGTACAGCCCAATAAAGATCACCAGTAATCGTTCAAACGATGTGAAGACCTTCGGTCTTCAACCACCTTCTTCATCTTCGACTTATCGTCGAATCGGTTATTCAGAATGGGGGTCATTCTAAATAACTCGCGTATATAATAAACAAGTGCTATAAAAATACAACATACGCCTCATTCCAATTCTGAATATTCTTTTATTTAAATATTCACATCTTTAGGGATTTGTTCCCATTAATTTTATCAAAGATAAATTTTTTTAGATTTATTCTTTATTCTTCCTTTGGGTATCATTTCAAACCAAATTAAGGTTTTCCAAACTAGTCGAGATTAGCGAACCTTACCGAAGTAATTATTTATTTTATTTCCCAATCCCACCTATTCATCCCATGGAGCAAAACTGTTATTACCCCATAACTAATACCACGGTGTTATCGGTAAATTTAATTACCATTTTGCATTCAAATCTAATTAAAGATTTAACTATCACTAGGAGCAAAAATGGTGGTACCCCATTCTCGATCATTTCCCAAATTTGATAATTTAAATTATCAATTCTCATTTCAATCTAATTAAAGATTCATTAAAACGCCACTTGGTTTTAATCTTTCCAAAAATCAATATTAATGATTATTTAACTTTGGAAACACAAACATATCGCATCGACAATCTACACCGTACTATTGATTTCTGCCGATATATAACCTCCGAGCTCGTATGTCTCAAAGAAGGGCATTAAGCAAGAGAATAAATTCTCCGCCACCAAACAGATATATATTAAGCATAGGTCAACCATACAGTTCTAATTACAACGACAGACATGTAATTATGTCTTTTACTGGGTTAAAGAACTAATGTCATTGAAAACACAGTTCACGATAAACCCAAATCACATTCCATTATTTATGGAATCTTCACGGAAAACAAATCAATATATATAATCCATATCAATTTCCGTATCCGACCAGTAATATAAATGGAATAACGACAAAGCCTTTTAAATTCCATATGTATTTACAGTCTTCCTCCACAGAATTTCATTTCGATTATTATCAAATCGAATTCCATTCAATTCCAATTCAATATATTAAATTGGAAAATGTTACTTTCGAAAATCCCATTAAATCTTTATATAAAGGTTTATAAATTCCAAATCATATTTTACTGTAAATCGGGTTAAAGAACGAATGTCCTTAAAAACATGGTTCACAATAAACCCAATTCACATTCCATTTATAATCGGGTTAAAGAACAAGTGTTATTTAAAACACCATTCACGATAAACCCAAAAATCAATTCTAATTCAATTCCAATTAAATATATTAATTGGTATACTTCATTAAATCTAAATAAAAAGATTTAATCTTTTCTCAACTGGGTTTAAGAACAGTGTTAATAAAGACACCATTCACGACAAACCCAAATCTCATTTGATATTAAGTTCAAGGCACTGAATAGAAAATATATCCGCTTATATTCAATATCAAATACTGAAACCAACAAATATCGCTTTGGGAATAACGATATAAAATATATCTTCCAAATTTCCATTGCAATATCCGTACAATCCCGAATCCAACATTGAAATATTCCGATGACAATTTCGATTCCAATCCATTCCAATTCATATATTGGAAATTCTGGTTATTTTTAAAACCATTTCAAATCCAATTTATTTATTTTTAAAAATAATTGAATTATAATTCTAGTTCAAAACTAGTTCATTTCGATAAAAATATATTTTTATCTTTTCAAATATGGAATTTTTCATCCCAATTCTTTCCAAACCATTTCATATGATTTTACACAAATTATTGCTATTTTAAATAATTTTGTCAAGGCCCGTAAAGTTGATTTCCATAAAGGGTCATCGAACTGCACTTACAGCGATCTTTTCCAAATTTGATTTGGACATAATTCCAAATCCAACCGTTAGATTTCTAATTTCTCATATTCTTTAGAAAGCTATTTTCGATACGAACTCAACGGTTCTGGTTTTAGGAGAATCCGACGGTCGGATCTCCCGTAATGTCCATTTGAAGTCAATGGTCGAAATTCACGAACTGCCGCGGCGCGACGCATTCTATTCAGGCCATTTTATATATATATATATATATATATATATATATATATATATATATATATATATATATATATTTCATCGGTTTCCTTTTTAAATCGTATTTTATAAATCGTTTTAAATTCGTTTTCAAAACGATTTCAACTTCATATTCAATTTCAAATCAAAATTGAATATTCCATATCATTGACAAATAAATGATAATATTTTCAAAACATTAGATTTTGAAATCAATTCCTTTTCTATATTCATTATAAAAATGAATAAAATCGATATAAATATCGTTCACGTCAAAATGGCGTTAATCTAATCAACGTGGCTTTATATATTTAAATATATTCGTGTCCATCCCAATTTGGACATCAAAATCAAATTTTGATTTTTTACTGAATATTATTTTAAAATATTCATCATTTTAAATATTTGTTATTTGAAAATATTCATTATTTTCTGAACTGGAATCAAACACAGTCAAATACCATATAATTTGATTTATATGGATTTCATACACACACGAACACTACAACAGTCAAACACAGTCAACCATCATCCAAAGTGCATTCTACACTGCACAAGCATCAAATATAAATATTTAACGCTTACAACAGTCTGTCAATCGATCGATCGACATACAACTAATTATTGGGACTAGTGTATGTCATATATCATCCCAATACCTGTGTGGGGTTTGAAACAATCAAACGTAGGTTTTATTTGTGCAGTTAGGCGATGTGTAAAATTTAACGTGCCAATCAATATTAGCCAAATGTGTGTACATAAACAAATTGTCCGATTCGTTTATGAATATTTATTTCATTCATATAAAATTATATTTTTAACTGTAAAATATTTTTTACTATTCCACATCACACAATCAATTTTCATAACAAAATCAATCAAACAAACAAGTCGTCCATGGTCTGTGGACAACGGGTGTCGGGTGCTGCTAAGCGCCAACTGCATCCTAGTATATAATTTAACTAGAAAATTAAAATAAAAGTGAGGAGTTCTCACCGAGGTTTCCACTTCGCCATTTTCTATTTTTGAATGGTATGGATTCCGTTTTGATTTCCATCGATACCATCGCTATCTTTTCCTGCTGTTCACATTAAAAATCACATTTTTCTATGGCATTTCATATATAAAAATCATATATTAATATCGCTTCATTCCAATAAATAAAAATCATATTTTAATTTCTACTTCATATATTCACAACGCTCCTTTCTATGTAAAAATTATATTTTTATATTTCTACTTTTTATATAAAGATCGAATTTTTTTTATTTCGACACTATAAAAATCACATTTTTATTTCAACATATATATAATAAAAATCAGATTTTTATTTTGCTACATATAAAAAAATCAAAATTTTATTATCACTATAATATAAAAATCATATTTTTATTTTTCTAAAAAAAATATTCTCATACATATGATAAAATCATATTTTTATACAACTAAAAATATATTCTTTTATGTGATAATAATCATATTTTTACTTTGCTACATATATGATAAAAATCACATTTTTACATTGCCATTTCAGATATAAAAATAGTATTTTTATTTTCATAAATGCATATAAAAAATCACTTCTTTATTGTTTTAAAAATCTAACTTCTTATTTATAAAAATCCTAATCTTTTTATTTATAAAAATACTAACTTTTTACTTACAAAAATATATAAAACTGAAAAGAAAATTAAATAATAAATAAAATAAAATAAATAACTCACTTTTCTTCTTCGTTGAGATTGGATTTTAGAAGGAGAGGGGGGTCCTCTATGCGTGGCTGACAGGGGGTGCCGGAGGTCATTTCAGCGGCGGTGGCGGTCCTTGGCAATGGTGGCGTGGCTGTTTAGGGGGGATTCGGGTTAGGGTGTGGTTGCTTGAATGGAGGAGGAGGTGGAGGGCGTCGAAGGTAGATGGGAGGGGGATCGATGAAGGCGGTGGCTTGGGTGAGACGACGGTGGACGAGAGGAGGGGGGCGCCACGAAATCGATTGCGTGGTTTTTTATTTATTTTTTCAATTTGAAAAAGTAAACCGAGGGGGGGGGGGAGGGGCTGAAAGAGATTATATATATATATATTATTTAATTTCAAAAAGTACCTTTTTATTTTGAACTCGAAATCAAACCCGCCGGCTGTCGTCCATAGAAAAATACCCCCATTCCGAACACAATGGGATATGTATCGTAAGCTGATTCGATCGTTTCGATCATTTTCTGTCAAAATCAAAATATAAATCTATATATTAAATTTGAACGTGCATTTCAATTTACCGGGGCCACATACGGACTCTAAAAATTCCCGAAAAATATTTTATAGCTTCGTACTGACGATATGGTTCTTACAAAACTAATTTTTATCGAATTTGGAGACAGTTTGAAAAATGGCCATTTTCTGGTCGATCCAAATTGACTGAATCTGTTAAAACAAGTTTTACTTCGCCAAGCTCACATATTGATTTCAAAAATCATGAAAATTGGAATATAGCAATAACTTTACATCACGGATCCAACAAAAGTAGTTTCGTCGAAAATGGAGGTCGTTTGCAAAATTTCCATTTTTTAGGGCTAAAAATTCCATAGCGACTATTTTGAATTTTTAACTGGGCATAACTTTTTATTCCCGCTATGAAATTTCAATTTTTCGGATTCGTTGGAAAGATATTTTCAAATAGATTCTAATATTTTTGGTTTCGCTAAAATCCGGTTTATTTTGAATCCTATACATTCGTTTGAAATTTGAAATCGAATTTTCAAACTACCGCGCCATTATCAATTCCTTTTATAATTATAAATAAATATTTATATTCTAACAACGATTCAAATAAATATATTCATTCTAATTCTATTAAAAATAAATTTCATATCGTTATTATTTAAAATAATCCATTTTAAATATCCAAAATTCACTAAAATTTACAAAAAAAAAAAATTAAATTGGCTTGGATTTCTGGGTAGTTACAGCTGCGATGTGAGAACCTGTGTTGTGTTGTTTCTTCTTCTTCTTCAATTCCAATATTTCTTTCTTATCTCACCCTCCAATTTCTTGCTAATAACGTTCCAGTGTTTCTAGTGTTTGGAAGGTCGGCATGAGTTATGGTAAAGGTAATTATGTCGACTTTCGGGGATAGTAATACCCTAGATCAAGATTGAGAGTATATATATGAGAGCATATTTGTAAATTTTATATACAAATATTTTGTATTGTGTTATTTGATTGGTTCAATTGTTGAGAAGCATTGAACTGACAATGGATATAATATCATTTGTAAAGAGTAAATGAAATAATTTTACTCAAATTTATATTTTGTATATAAAAGAAATAATTTTATCAAATTATTGAGATATTTGTGGGTTTGATTAATTTGAATAGAATTCAAATTGAATTGGAAATTTGAATTGGAATTTAACTTGGTTAAGTGTAATTAAATTAAGAATGATTTCGAAATTAAATAAAAACAGATTTGGAAATTGGAAATTTGATGAATAAATAATAATCAAATAGAAACCAATCGGATATTAATCGATTGATGTTCAAATCTGTGAAACAAAAATAAAATGTTAATATTGAAATGTAAATTCAATTGATCTGGTTGATTTGGTTGTTTATCGGTTTTTGATTGGGAATTACTTGTTATGGGATAATAGTTTGATTGAATGGAATAATCAACAATTTAAAGGAGCCAAGTGAATTATAAACTAAAGAATAATTTTCGGTATAATTAAGTTGGAATGAAACAGCATGTGAATTGGAATCAATAATTTATCCCTGTATTTGATAATGATTTGATGTTATCTGTTTGATTTTGGAAATTCATGTAGTTATATCTGTTGATTAATGAAATGTTATTTAGAAATTCATGTATTGGTTACTTATATGTGAACTGAGTTAAGTATACGTGCCAGATGGCTAGGCAGATTGATATTGATTGAGTAAATCACATATACATTGAGCAATTATGCTCGATAGCAATCATAAAAGGTATGCCTATGCGAAAATATGAAATTTTGGGTTTTTATTTTTGTTCTTCGACCGTGTGGGTCGATGCGTATATATTATTTGTTCCTGTGATATAGCAGATGTCACTCCGTGCAGAGGAGACTCTGCCGAATTTTTCCGGGAATTTAATATGTCAGAAAATTTTCGATATTTTTGAAAATATTTGTATACGGTATCGAAATGTTTTTGATTTAAAATAAATTGGATTTATAAATTAAAGGGATTTGTAGCATTTTTCTTACCTAAGCAATTTCGGGGACGAAATTATTTTAAGGAGGGAAGAATGTAACGTCCCATATTTTTGGTAGTTAGATATTTTATCTAAAATTATTGTTTTAAATATTATATTTCGAATATTAATAGATTTTAATATTGAATTTGTTGATTAAAACGAAGTTTGAACGTTATAAACTTATATAATTATAAATCGAGTTTGAAATGGCGCGACACTTCGTAATATTGGGTTTTGAACTTCAATTGGATATACAAAATCCGATATAAGTCGGAGTTCTGTGAAACAAGAAACGTTGGAACCGTATTGATGATAATTTTCACATGGAAGAGAAAATCCAGATTTCGTATTATAGATTGTTAGTTATGGCCAAATCAAAATTTGAAATAGTCGCTATGGAAATCGTTATTTGAAATATAAGCCTTTAAAATAGCGATTTTGCAAACGGAGTCCGTTTTCGATGAAATTAGTTTCATTGGAACCGTATTGTTAAACTATTGTAAGAAAATCAAATTGCGTACTAAACCGATGTCGTATGTGACCACGATAGCCGTAAACGCCCAATCAATTTCTATAGCGCATAATTAAATTAATTTAATTCAATAGAGAGATATTTCAGTGTAAATTGAGCAGACGACTGAATTAGGCCATAAAACCAATTCCATTGAGTTCGTATCGACGATTAGAGTTAGGATAGGTATATGGTTTTTTATTTTCGGAGACCGGGTAATTTGGTGTCCAAAATGGTATTGCGGTGCGTATAAAAATAGCGTACCGGGAAACAGTCTCGAATGCGACAAAACTGGTGCCGTTGGGTTCGTATTAATTAATCATTGTAGGATTTTCAATTTTCGTGTCAATTGGACTTACCGTTTGATCGTGGCAACGATAAACGCTCTAATCAATTATGCTATTTGGTAATTCTGACAGGGGCAACTTTAAAAGAATAAGTGACTGGCCAAATGAACTCCGATTTGAACGAAACAAGATTCATTGGATCCATAAGGAAGAGGTCTAGTAGAATGTCAAGGCCTCATATTTATTGGATTTTTTCTGTAATTTTAGGAATTTTAAATGCTTGATTTTTCATCGATAATTATAAAGGACTTTTCACAAATGATGTCGGAATTGGATGAAACCTGTCCCATTAGGTTCGGAATATTTTTTTTATACTAGGATTACATTTTTTGGTCAAAAACGAGGGTCATATGTAACTGTTCTATGTGATACTTCACTATGAAGTATCTTTAATATTATTTTAATCCATCGGCTACCTTATAAATAGCAAGACAAATCTTTGGAACCCTAATTTACTCGTCAACTAAACACCGGGTGGTCAACTCCTTCTGGCCGCCACACAAACCAATTGAACAGCTCTAAAACATCCATTTCCTTCTTCAATTATCACTCAATTCGAAAAGTTCCAACATCAAAACTGTCGCTATCGGTAAGCTCTTTAAGTTGATCGGCCACGATCACCGATGGAGCTCTGACGGGGCCCAGTTTTTGTCTCAAAATCGCTGAAATTCGTGGGTTTCTAGTGTTGAATGGTGCAGTATGGAGAATCATGGTTTGGGTCGATCGAAGAAGGGATTCAGGCACACGATTTGGTGGGTTCTGATCTGACCCCGGTCAACCGTAGTGGGGGCACTGCATCATGACCTGATTCTTGCGTAGGTAGAGAAGGTTGGGGGGCGTTGATCTCCGTTCTTTGATGGTGTTCCGGTGCTTGAAGTTGTGTACGGGGGTGGTGCAAAGTTGTGGAGTGGGGACGGTGAATGTGTTGTGATGTCACGGCTTCAGGAAGATGAAGCCTGAGAAATGAAAAATCCAAAGTGAGGAATTAAATAGTTTGGCCTTTTCTGATGTTAACATAATTAAACTGTTATATTATACTAATTAAGAAACTAATTAAGTATTATATTTAGTGGAACAGGACCGGCATAATTTGAAGGAGCAGTTGGTAATGTGGGTTTGGGAATAATCGAAAAGGCAGTAGGGAATTAACGTGAGCCCATGTTTCCAAACTAAAGGGATACTGGCCCATTCTAAACGTGAACAACAAACAAAAGAAAACAAATAAAGGAATGAAGAGAGAATACAAGAATGGAGGGCACGTGAGTCAATCAGGTAGGGAATTGCAGGTGGAAAGAAATGTGTCCATCATATTTCTTTTTTCAACTCAGCGTGAATCAGCACGTTTGGATTAGTTATGTACATAATGTTAATTAAGATAATTAATTTTATTTAACTTAAAAATTTTGTTAGAACTTAGGGTTAATGAAACAAACAGAAAATGAGAATGAAAATATATAATCTATGATGATTTAGGTGATGATTTTGGTTTTCAAACTGGTAACAAAAACAGTAAAGATAATTGATCCATGCATTATTAAAAACATAATTAAGCTAATGATTATATTGGTTAGTGGTTAATTAATTATTTTAAATTGTTTTAACTTAAATGCTAATAGCTTGTACGTCTCTGATTAGAATGGAACAAAAACAAAGCGACGCCGGGACCGTGTGGATGAGATCTACAATCTAAAACTGTGTTGGACAGAGATAGAGATGCCTGGAGTTCACAGTTAAAAATTTAACGTTGTTTATTTTAACTGTAACCAAACCTATTCAATGATAAGTCAGACCAAGGTGAGTAAAACTCACTCAGTTCTTCCCATTTATATTCTATATAAATTATGTTTTTATTTTGTATGTTCTGTTTGCAAATGGTTGACTGTTTGCTAGTTATATATTTATTTGTTGATTTAACCGATGAAATTAAAACGTCATTTAATTTTAGTGAAATACCAAATCGTTATTTTAACGATTGGAACCAACGAAGGTAACTTACCTTGTTGGTCACGTTTATAAAATAAACGTGTTTAATGGTATGAATTATTTGAACTGATTGAGTTGTTTTGTTTATTGGTTGATGTTAAATGGTCGTTATTTATTGTTAGTTAAATGTGATTGAATGATCTGTTTACACTAACTTGTTTGGATACACGGAAGAACAGGTTGGAGGGATCCAACGGGATTCTTCAAATATATTATTTATTTTCATATTATCCTACATGAACTGATCTGATGGGGTGATTGATTTGATTGTTGATTATTGACTAAAAATTCAACATCTGTTTTGTTTAAACCAATGGGCGGGGTTGGTCGAGTATTTGGCAGCATATGGCCTATGGAAACAATTGTTTCATAAATGTTGAATTACGGTCAGGCAGATCAACAAAGATGAAGTTATAAAAATTATTTTATAAGTGGATATAGAATTTGAATTGAATTATATTGAAAAGAAGTTTGTAAAAAGGAAATAAATATTTATTATTTATTATTTAAACTTATAATTAATCATTAATTGATTTTATATGGAAATTTCTAGTGTTAATCAGATTTATAAACATGTAATTAGAAATTAACCTAACGGTTAAATTTGGATATTGTTTTATTAAGAAATAATTAAATGAAATTATTTAAATCAATTATATTATTAATTAATTTAAAGGGAAAATGAATTGGATCGGTTAATAGATAACCGTGCTTTGAGTTAACTAAATCGACCATTTTTAGTTAGGATTAAATTAGTGCGTTTTGAATATAATGGTTTAATGAATATTGTTTAAATTTTAATAAGATATTTAAAAAGGGATTTATTATTTATTTTGATGAATTAAGGAATTAACTATTTTTACAATAGTTATTGACCGAGGTAAATTATTATTTTAATTAATAATAAATTTAGAAAAAAATTACCTTTTAAATGGAAATTTATTTAAAAGGTAATTGAAGTTGAAACCAAATCTAGTTGAATAGTGAAAGGAGTTTATGTACGGGTTTTATATTTAAAACCCAAATTTTTATAATGAAGTTATAAAAGGAATTTTTAGCGAATATCATAGCTTGAAATAAATGTTACTCAATTATCTGAATTAAGTCAAAGGAGATTGAGATAAAAGGGTTTATAATAATCCAGAGTTATATGGATGAGGTTTAAGATGTTGAGGCATTAATTTTAAATTAACATTACTTAAAAATGGGATTAAGTAAAAAGGGAAATTGGAATATGATTTTCAAGTGTGGATTGGTTGAATGAATTTGAAAAGGGATTAGTAAAAGTGAATTGGGTAAACGAAGTGGGTCATAGGGTTATATAACCAAATCTGAATTATAAAATGAATTGGTTTAAAGAGATAGAGGTTAAAAAGTGGTGTTTTATAAAGAAGTTCTTAATTATTGAATTAAGAAAGAATGGGTACAGCCGAGAAAGAGATTTTCAAATGATAAGCAAGTTTTATGAAACCATATTTTGAATAAAATAGTTAAATGGAATCTGAATTTATATTAGATTGAAACATTGGTTTTGGGATTTCAATTTGTATTTATCTCCCAATATGAACGTTGTTGATCAAGGTTTGAGAGGTAGTTAAAATACCCCAACTTGAATGACATCTGGATTATCTGCGGATGATATTAGTTGAAATGGTAAAGAGGTTAGCAAAAATGTATTATTTCCATTAGAGAAATAATAATGTAAAGGTTAATGGAAATATGGAGAATATATGACGAGAGTTCCAAAGTAAAAGGGAAACGAAAAGGGGTTACATGAAATTATAACGATATTTTCGATTTGGGAAAGAAAATGTAAGGTTGAGTTTGATTATATAAGAATAAGCATGGGTACTGTCAAGAAATGAATAAAAGATATTTGTTATTTTTACGAATAAGTTGAATTGATTTCCCCAATATTAGATAATAAGGTGGCTAATGTTTTGAAAGCGAAAATAGGAATCTGGATATATAAAAATGAATTTGTTTAAAGAAAAATATTATGTTAAATAAGAAGCGAAAACTATACTTATAATATCGAAATATTAAAGAGTTCTAAATTTACAGTTGTCTTAATTAAAATGGCCAATTGATGCTGAATACTGAACTAGTGAACTCGTTGGATTTTCATGATTGAATCACTGTTTATTTTGATAGTTAAATCACCGACTATCAAATTTGTCCAATACAATTGTTGGTACAGAAAGACCGGGATCGAATTTATATTCGAACACCATTCTAACCAGCAAATATGTAAAAGAAGATTATTGAAGATGGAGCAATTGAAGACCGTTGATCTTCATGAGCGGAAGAACTACATGTTTTGTTTCTCTGGTTTAGCGACCAGAGATATTTCGACAGTAATTTTGTCGTAACTGGAATCTACGGATTACAAGGACTACTCGCTATTAATATATAGGGTGATTCCTTGGATGTGGTAGGAGGGTACCTTCGGTTCATCCTGTTCCTGGATGACTTGTATGGATGGATGTCTGATAGAGTATTTCCGAAGTTATCGCGTACGTTGATTTCTTCAAACGTACCATAGTTAATGGTAGAGAAATGGTTTTTCTCTAGCCAAATAACTAGAGTATTTTTGTAGACGTCAATTAGTGGCGAATTCGATGATGTGGCATTCAAAGTGAATGGTGACCGAGATGTTCTAAAAAGTAATTTAAACCTCAAGCCTCATCAACCGGGAAATGACAAAAATCGGGTAGGCAGCATGGCTATGTGGGTCGCTCCCATTAGGGTGTATAATCACCTTTCTAGAGAAATTATTTTTGTTTCTTTAATCTATTTCGATGTTGTCCCTTTCGGGAAACGGTGGTTTGAGCCCAACCGTTGGTGATATACATTCGATACACTAAAGCAAAATGAGTGGTTGGTCATGTGTAGGCTGGGTTGCAAGATGTTCTTATTGAACCCAGTATATTCGCCTCTAGTGATAAATTATCGGCAGGTGGTCCCATACCTTGTCATAGTCGAAATCCAATCTCCAATAAGAGCCCGCAGTTTTGATTGTATACTATATATGTGGAGCGTGAGATGCATGCGTTCTGCTAGATTGATATTTACTTGTATTCAGACATTATTATAATATCAGAAAAGATATTGATTTCAGAAATGTTTTGGTTATCGTAAGGTAAAAACCATCCGTATTTATGTGTGGATTTGGTCTTACGATTATCCTTTTCTTTCAAAAATATTTTTGAACTTTAAAATCAAGTTGGGTGATCCCCCTTAATACTGTGAGAGTTTTTCTCACTCTGGTTCACCAGACTGATCCGGTGTTTTGTAACTGCTCGGGGTTAGACCAGGTAGTACAGGTTCAGGTAACTAGATGCTGCGATGTCCAAAGACGAGCTGGAGGTGTGCAAACGTATTGTATATAGTATTTATTCCGCTGTGTGATTGTATATGAGGACAGGTTATGATCACTGTCCAGATGTGTGATGTACTCTGATATTGTAAGTATTTTTAAAGCTCTCAATAAAGATTTATTTCTGTATTATATTTTGTTCCGCTGCGATATGAGACCCTGTGTTGTGTTGTTTCTTCTTCTTCTATTCCAATATTTTTTTCTTTCTTATCTCACCCTCCAATTTCTAATAACGTTCCAGTGTTTCCAGTGTTTGAAAGGTCGGCATGAGTTACGGTAAATGTAATTATGTCGATTTTCGGGGCCGAAAAACCTTGGGTCGTTACATAATGGCTTGTTGTTTCGCTGTCGGGCTGTGCAAATCTTGGAACTAGACTTCTCTTTTGAGCTTGAAATCATTGTTTTGTGCTGAAGTGAGGATATCAGATCATAGGTTCATGTTTGGTCATGGTTTTAACTAGGATAGTCGTAGACGTTTGCCTATGGTTAGTTAAGAGAAGTTGTTGAGTAGTCTCAGCTTGAAAGGTTCCTGTTGTGTGTTGGCTTGTGAATGCTTGGAGTTTCTCTGTCTGCTTCTTTCTATAATCTTGTGATTGTAATTGTTTGTAATGAACCGTGTGAATGCCTTGGCATCTACTGTGTTGTAATTGATTTTTTCTTTTTTAGACTCTAGTTTTTATTGAACCTGCATGGTGCTTATACGTACAAGCCTAGGAAATGTATGTACGAGAACACCAATTCGCCTTTCTCTTGTATTATTTTGCACTCATTATTTGTTGTAATGAGACAAGTGTTACGGATCACTTTAAAAACCGGTTGGCCTCACCAAATAAATAAGTTCTTTAGCTACTAAAAGGGATTTATATTTATCATGTGTACCATCAGATTTTTTTTCTTTTAAAGTACTCATTTAGAGCTTATACAATTACAACTAGGTGGTAAATCTACTAAGTGCCAAGCTTACTGGATTCCAAACATCCTCAAGTTCTAAAATAATCACATCTGGTTTATAATTTCTTAAAATTTTGAAAGGTGAGATTTTACCTTCTGGTTTAGGGATTCTATTCGATACATAACATACGGTGAATAAAATATCTCTACCAATTTTTTGTTGCATCCGAATTCAATAAAACAGCTACAACTATTTGCTAAAGGTTCAATTTTTTTCAGCATTACCATTCATTTTAGGTAAAAAAAGGTGCAGTTCTCTCATGAATTATACCATGCAATTTATAGAAATCAAGAAATAAACTAGATTTAAGTTTTGTTCCTCTATCACTACGAAGTCTCTTAATTTTCTTATTAGATTGATTCTCAACTTCAGTTTTAATTATTCAAACATATCAAATGCATCACTTTTATTTTTCATAAGGTATATATAAGTAAAATCAGAATAGCCATCAATAAAAGTGATGAAGCAACAGTGTCCATATCTAGTCTAAGTTCCATCAAGCTCATATACATCGGAATGAATCAAATCTAAAGGTTTAGAAACTCTGTCAATTGATTTAAGTGGTTTTTAGTGATTTTTGCATAACTACATAATTCTCATTTATCAAAATCAGTTTGTGACATTTTAGGGATAATATTAAGGTGCTCATGTTATGAATTATTCGTTTATTCACATGACATGATCTAGAGTGCCAGATATTAAAATCACATAACATATAAGCAGAAGCGGACATTTTATTACATTTAACATTCATATTAAACATTCCATAAGTTGTAGCAGAAGTCGTTGTTGTTAGGACGGCTTCAATTTTTTGGGAATAATGAACTTCCACTGAGTCGTGTACGTTGTCACTCTTTTGCCATTGTTGCGGCGTTCTGCTCAAAGGTGCAAGAAATTTCTGAAAAAATAAACATCATCGCCACTAGGATAAAACAATCTGTCAAATATGAAAAATTTCGACATATTGGCATTGACAAAGTCAATGTTGATTTGCACTCTGAAATACTGCTCAAGACGTTTAGTTTTTAAAAGAAGAATAAAAAAGAAAAATGTTTGTTATTTTTTCAAAAGAAAATATCCATGATTCTTTGTTTAGGGAAGAAGAAAAATAAAATATTTGTTATTTTTGCCATTTCTCTTCTATCTGTCTATCATTTAAATAAGAAAAATGGAATTTGTATACATTACTAAAGTGGTGGAACATTAATGGATTTTAATTTATTCCCATCTAAATTAATATTGTGATTCCATTAGCTTTTGTAACAGCTCAGTAATAATGTCACAAAAATATATCACCATTGTGCAAGTGTAACGACTTAATCATAATAGTGATTCATTAGTATATTACTGTTATAAACATGCACCAGCTCAATTATAATAATGATTCATAAATATATTACCGTTAAAACTTAGAACATCTTGATTATAATAGTGATTCATAAATATATTACCATTGTAGACTTGCAACGACTCAATCATAATAAAGGTTCTTAAATAAATTACCATTAATCTAATATTTTTTAATAAATCCACTTAATAAACAAAAACATACAATAAATAAACCTAAATAGGTAATTATCATGCTGTAGCGACCAGAGTAGCAGCAAACCGAGCGGATATTTTTGTGTAATTACTCTAATTTTCAAAACAAAACAAATTGTCATGTTTTCTCAAAGACTGATTGATATTTTTCATTAGTTAAGACTGGTTCTTATTTTTACAAATACTGAGAGTCTGATTAAATTTAACTTCAGTTTCACGAAGTTATCAAAGATTTAGGTTGAAACTTATGTAAGTGTGCTCTCAAACTTATATAAGCTACAATTCATAAGAAAAATCCCTGTTTATTTATAATCATTTTGCCATCTTTTGTAGATATTTTTGAATTCGTTCAGGAAGGAAATTGACCGGAGTCGTAAAACCCTCCCTAGTGCACCTAGCCTAGTCCGCAAGCAGCACATGAGTGATTGATCTTAACGTATGCACATGGTAATCTCTTAGCATGCCATTTCGGGTTTCGAACCCGCGCCACTATTACCACAACGCAAAGTCCTTAACTGATGGCCTACTTCTGCGGACTGTCGTTTGTAGTTATGAGAAGGTTGTCTTGTAGTCTTGAGCAAGTATTCCTACCATTCATCTTCTGGTTATGCTCATGAGTAGATTTGCTTTTTGGTCATTTATTCAATTTTGCAAGTTTGATCATTTATTAGATTATTTTTGGATGTAGATATCTATATGATATGATAACTAAGAATGCACTTTTGAGTTACTATTATCATAAGCAGCAGGGTCTTATAGTTTAATCATTGAAGTAATCAACAATTAGAATTTTGTTTCATGTAGGTATACTGCATACAATCATGAATAAATTTATAATTGGTGATTTAATGACTTTTTTGGCCAAATACCAGAATAATAGTACAAATCAAAGCACTTTAGCGGTTATGGTAGAGGTGAAAAATTTTATAACGTGGATAATCAAAGATATAATGGAATGAAGCTAAGGTAGTATTAAGCAAATTGATAATAAAAAATTTACATGCCTTATATAAAACATGTTGCCTTATTTATTTATTTTTGAATATGCGCGAGCCTTGACTTACAAGACACAATGATTTGATCAAAAAGTATTTATTTTCAACATAGAAATTGTTCATCTTTAAGTTACTATGAGTTAAAGTTTTAGATGATTGAGAGTAATTTTGATTTGTAAAGATGCTGATAGTAGAATGGAAATAGTTGAATTTGTATTGAAATATCTTTTAGAACTTTATTATTGCTAGAATAGACTATTCGTAGCCTTGCTACGTATTTATATACAAGTATGTACAGATGGGACAAGGCCCATATAACAACTAATGTAATACGAGACAGTACAAGAATGCAAATGCAAAGGTCTTCGTATCCTTCTGATAGCCGCACTTTATAAATCATTTTTACTGCCCCTCTTAATTCTAGGGTTAGGGTTCTCATAACCATAGATTGACGCAAAACTAGAAAATGGTGTCAGAAAGATGAAATTTCTCCTTCTCTTTCTTCTATTATACATATGAGAGAGTAGATCCAAGGTATATTGGCTTTATTTCTTCAATACGAAGTTGTAAAGTTGAAATCCTAGGATTAAGGCTTTTAAGAGTAAATCATGAGGGGATTTGAGCTAATTGATCACTTCTTGACAAATTGAAGTGATGTAGATGAGGATTTAGGGTCACTCCGACTTTGAATCTTCATATCTTCACGAAGCCGAGTAAAGTTACGCGCTGATAGTGCCTTGGTGAGGATGTTAGCACGTTGTTGGTACAACGGTATGTAATTTACTTGCAGCTTTACTTCTCTAACTTGTTCGCGAACAATATATATATATATATGTGTGTGTGTGTGTGTGTGTGTGTGTGCGCGCGCGCGTGTGTGTGCGCGCGCATGCTTTGTTCTAGCATGTTGAATAGGGCTAGCTGACATGTAAATTGAACTGATTGTCATACCATATGGTTGTCTTTTCATTTGTGTTTAAGTTTATATCCTTGAGTATTGACTATAACCAAATGATTTCTACTGCAGCACTTGCTATGCTCCTATGCTCCGCTTCAACACTAGATTTTTATATGGTTGGCTGTTTCTTTAAGCTCCATGAAACAAGGCTTTCTCCAATGTATATACAATATCCAGTGATAGATTTCCTGTCACCTGGATCTGATGCCCAATCTTAATCTGAGTAGCCAGTAATGTTTAAGGTTTTGCTTCCTACTAGAGTTAGTCCAACACTGATTGTTCCCTTTAAGTACCTTAGAATTCTTTTAACAGCTCTATAGTGTTCATCCTTTGGTTCCTGTTAAAATTGAGAAACTTTATTAATACTAAATGCAATATCATGTCTGGTTATGGTAGCATACTGTAATTCCCCCACAACACTTCTGTATTTTTTGATATTTTTAATAGCTTCCACCTATATTTGGAATAATGTTGATTTGATATCTTAGGTGTAGGTAGGGGCTTTGCTTTGTTCATATCGGTTTTCATCAGTAGTTCTGTTATGTATTTTTTTTTTGACATAGAAACATTTCATATTTTGATACTCAGTCAACTCTATGCCCAGGAAGTATGATACATTACCAAGATCTTTTATTGAATATTCTTTATTCAAATATTCAATGATCTGCTTTAAGTCATCTTCATAGATGCATGTAATAATTAGATCATCAACATATATTAGAATATACATAGTAGAGCTATTGTTAACTTTAATAAACAAGGAATTATCGGATCTGGCAGGTTGATAGCAAATTTTGACTAGTGTTGATTCGAGTTTATCAAACCAAACCCTTAACCATAAGTTACTTTATTCAATTTGCAAACTAGACTTAAATCTTATGTATAAACCTCTTGTTATTGCATAAACACTTCCTCCTTTAGTGTTCCATTAAGGAAGGCATTTTTGACATCTAAATGCCTAATATACCACTAATTCTTTAGTGCAATAGTGAATATTAGTCTAGTTATTGTTGGTTTGACAACAGGAGAAAATGTTTTATTGTAGTCAAACCCACACTCTTGAGTATACCTTTTGGCAACTAATCTTGCTTTATATCTACTTATAGAGCCACTTGGATTCATTTTAGTTTAAATGTCCATATACTACCTATTAGGTTTTTATTGTCTGGTCGTTTCACAAGTTCCCATGTTTTGTTTCTGATGAGGGCATTATATTCTTCATCCATAGCTGCTTTCCAGTCTTTGCGCTTTGCAACCTGACTGTAGTTGACAGGTTCATATGAGATGATGGCAGCAATATAAGTATTTGGTTTGAATATCCCACTCTTGGCCCTGGGTATCATAGGATGGATAGTTTGAGTGGGTTGATTATTGATAGGCTGATTGTTGTCATCGTTTGCATGTCTGGAAGATGCTGGTAAGGTTGCAGCTGATTCACAGGTATTTTATTATGATAATCATCCTAACTGACTGTAATATTATCTTTTGTTGTTGCAGGTTGATTGGCGAGGCTGGATGGTTCACTGTCTTCATTATTGGGTTGGTCTATCTCAGTAATGTGTGGTCTTTGAGCATCCGCAGCCACATCCTTACCACCTACCTATTGAATGTCTGAGTAGTTAGTATGATAGGTATGTTCTCCTTAGTGTTGTATACCTTATAGGCAGTTTTGATGCTGGCAAATTTATTTGGGAACACACTTTCATTAAAAACAACATGCCTGCTGACAAATATTTCCCCCATTCTCATCTATGCATCTATCCCATTTTTAATTAAC
Source organism: Allium sativum (assembly GCA_030737875.1). Classification (NCBI taxonomy): domain Eukaryota; kingdom Viridiplantae; phylum Streptophyta; class Magnoliopsida; order Asparagales; family Amaryllidaceae; genus Allium; species Allium sativum. Next base: position 541,430,893 of record CM060926.1, read on the forward strand.
AACATATCCAATAATAATGTAGGGTTTAGATCTATAGTTTAGTTTGTTGACATTATGAGGCCTAAGATACAGGAAACATAAACAACCAAATGTCCTTAGGCTATTCTAATCTGGTTCAACATCATAAAGCTTTTCTAAAGGACTTATACCTTTCAGCACTTTTATAGGCATTCTATTAATAAGAAACACAGTAGTGTTGAAAGATTCAGACCAAAATTTCAGTGGTAGGGATGTATGTGCTAGTAAAGTTAGACCGGATTCTACTATATGCCTATATTTTCTTCCTACAACCTCATTATGTTCAGAAGTGTAAGGAGATGGTGTCCTGTGAATAATTCCCTTACTTCTAAAATAACCATTAAGGGTCTTATATTCAGCGCCGTTGTCAGATTGAAAGACTTTTAGTAACCTTGAACTGATTCTCAATCATCTTAATATAATTTATCACAGCATCATAAGTAGCATACTTATTCTTTAGAAAATATATCCATATATACCTAGAGTATGCATTAACAAATGAGATGTAATATTTATACCCATAATCAGTAAAAACAGGGTTTGGTCCCCATAAATCAGTAACAACTAGATCAAATGGTTTAGAGTAAATAGTCAAGGAATCATTGAATGGTAACTTGTGATTCTTCCACATTTGACAATAATAACTAGATCAAATGGTTTAGAGTAATAGTCAAGGAATCATTGAATGGTAACTTGTAATTCTTCCACATTTGAAAATAGGTGCATGTATAAAGCAAAGAAACATCATCATATGATATATTATTTTTGCTAAGAATATTCTTTACTACATTAACACTGGAAAGACCCAATTTACAATGCTAAATATCAAAATTGTTTTTACTGCATTCATTCTATTTCATTACAGAATTGTAGCATTGCTGATCTTTTACAGGACTGTTGTGATCTCCAAATTTGAATCTATAAAGTCCATTAATCTCATTGCCCTATAAAAGAATATCATGTGTTAGTATGTCCTTACCTAAACAGTGCTTTAGGATAGAATTCAAAATATACACTGTTATCTTTAGTAAATTGAGATACACTCATCAAATTCTTTTTGATTTTGGGTACTCTTAATAAATTATAAAGAAATAATTGTTTCTTTCCTTTAATAATAGCATTACCATTACGAGATATATTATACACTTAGCATTTCGCATTCTTGTTGACTGTTTACCTCTATACTCCTTATTTCCAAGATTGAGATTGTCCTAGTTATTTGTCACATGATTTGTAGCACCCGAATCAGGGTACCAATTATCATCTTGAATATGTGCAGCTCTAGCAGTCTCTGATTGGTCGTAGTTTTTACTGTCGCTTTGAGTATGTGAATCACTTGTGCTTGAGCGAAATTGACATTTGGGTTTGTTCCTTTCTAACTGTCCTCACCATGATTTTATACAAAGTTTGTGTTGAATCCGTAGTAGCATTTAAATGCAGTGTGACCTATATTTTCACAAATCTGACATTTGGGTGTGTTATTAGGGTTCCATCTACCTCTGCATCTACCTCTGTTAGCATATCCACCTCTTTGATTAACACTGTTATTTCTTGTAAAATTATGTTGTCTCTTGCCTTTATTATTTGCGGCATAGTTAAGAAAATACTTAGTTTCAGTGGATTTTTTATTATCAATTCCCGCCTTATATGCAAGAAGCATTGCATGTACATCATCTAAGGGTGGAATAGTTTTTTGAGAGGAAATAATGGCTACCACAGTTTCATATTCATCAGTAAGACCATTAAGTAAGCATAATACATGTTATGATTCCTCTATATTGCTACTTGCTGCCTTTAGCATATTACAAATGTTCTTGACCTTTAACAAGTACCCTCTCATACTCATATTATCTTTTCTACAGTTTTGTAGCTGTCTTTTGTAGAATAGTGATTTGGCTCTAGATTGGGTGCTAAAACTTTTCTTAAATGTAGTCCAAATTTCATTTGCTATTTTACAGCCTACAGCTTGAGACAGTAGGCTAGGATTAATTGAGGATAATAACCAGGCACTTAATATTCTTTCTTGCCTGTGATATTTAACATACTCCGTATTGCTTACATGCTATTTGTTGTATCAGTGATGAACTTTGGTGGGATTGCTATGGTTCCAAGAACATACCCTTCAAGGTTGTATCCTTGGATTGTTGTTTCAACCTGAAGGTTCCAAAAAAGGTAGTTGTTTCCATCAAGATGGACTATGATTAACTAACTTTGGGAGTCGACGACAGTCTTAATTAGCAGTTCAGCTTTGATTGTTTGAGAGGCTCTAGTGCTTATAAAAGTTGTTGAATTATCATGTGCCATAATGAACACAACAAACATTATTGAGGTATAAACCGGGTATGAAAACTCTGTGATCTTTCTTCTTTGAATTGAGAATGGAAAAAGATGATTAGCAGTCCACAAGAAGCCTTTCTTGATTATTTTAAAATGTTGAAATTTTGATATTCTTCGAGTTTTCAAAGAATGATATTTTCTGATGACTTTCTTGATTAGCTCTCAAGTGACTGTGAACAATTTTGCTTTTGTTGATTGGTAGTGAGAACTCAGAGTAGTTTCCAAAAGAGTTTGAGTTGGTGGATTCACTGATGTAGCCTAAAAGATTGGCGAGGCAGTGTTTTTACCCTTAAACATCCTCAAATGATAAGGTCACAATGATCTTTGATGAGTATGAATCCAAGTGATGAATTCTCTCTGATGGATCATAAACAAAAATTACCCCAAAATAATGAGAATGCTGGATTGAACTACTTTGATACCAAGTTAAATTTTCAGATGATTGAGAGTAATTTTGATCTGTAAAGATGCTGATAATAAAACATAAATAGTTGAATTTGTATTGAAATAACTTTTAGAACTTTATTATTGCTAGAATAGATAATTTGTAGCCTTGCTACGTATTTATGTACAAGTATGTATAGATGGGCCAAGGCCCATATAATAGCTAATGTAAATAATACAAGGTGGTCCAAGAATGCAAATACAAAGGTCTTCTTATCCTTCTATAGTCGCACTTGATACATCATTTTTACTTTATGGTTTTACGTTGTAGCTAACTGAGGTAGTGTTAAGCAATTTGATAATGGTTTCGATTTTCGAATGACATGAACAGTTGGTTTTTAGTTTAACCCTCCCACAAAGAGACCATGATTTAATACTAAGTTATTTGATTCAGTGTTCTGGTATGCGTTAACAGATACTATTAAGCTATGTTTTTATTTTTCCTGTGTGCCTAAAGTCTTGTCCCTAATTATTTTATCATGTCAATTAACCACTAACTTTTCATAAAGTATGCTAATGTCTTTAATATCTTTTTTATCTTGGATTTTGTTCGTTTTTTTTTTGTTTAATGTTATATACAATGCAAGAAAGATATCTTATTTCTATGGATGTATGACAATGGTCTAGATGTATTCAAGTAATTTTCCATATAACATACTCTGTTCGTGTTTCTAGCGTTGTACGTCTATGTCATTTAGATCACCATTTTATTATGGATATTTAAAGTGTATTGGCTTGTTTGTATAAACAATAATAGATATAGACCTGTTTTAGAATTAGTAACAGGTTTAGACCTGCTTTCAATTTTACAAAGGCAAGTTTTGAAAACTCGCACAAAGGCGAAGTTTGAAAATTCGCCTTCGGGTAAAACCTGCTGCACATAAACCCGAAATCCCCCACTTCTCTTCATTTCTCCCCAACCCACTTTCCTCTTTCTTCTTCTCTATTATTCATAACACGAAAATAAAAATAAAAATAAAAAATTCAATTCAACTTCATTTTCACTCATTTTTCCTCCAGTTCATTCCAAAAAGCTTACAATGGCTAGCACATCTGGCGTACAACACGATATCGGTAAAAATCTAAACCCTAACTTTTAATTCTGAAATTAGATCATATAATTTTAAGTATTATAGGTTATGGAACTTATTGTAGCTTACGAATAAGAAGTTTTTACGTTGTAATTACAAATTTTGATGTGTACATTGTTCACATTATCAATTTTAGCATGTTGGATTGGTTAGTTATTGGGTTATATAGTTCAAATTTATTATGGTTTGAGATAATGTGGTTGATTACAAATGAAGTTGCATGCATTTGAGTTGGTTAATAAGCTTTTTTGTTTGAAGTTAAGATTGTTGGAACATGAGATTGACGACTCGTTGAAGTTGTGTATTGTGTAGATGTGTGCAAATCGGATAAATCACTGTATTGGTTGGGAAATGTTGTCGTATATACCATGTTTATGTAAACGATTAGAGAAGCATAACATGTTTAAAGAAGCATAACATGTTTAAGTATGTTTTAGAATAGTATAACATTTTCTAAAAAATAATATTTATGTAAACGTCTTTAACATTAATTCTGCATTTTGTAAAGTATTTCGAGATGGAGCCTGGAGATCTTCAGCAGCAGCATAGGACATCAGCCCTTAGGCGTATGATAGGTGGGTTTTGTACACATTTTCATTTTATAATGATTAGTATCCTTTTCTGCATTGGACATCAAACCATGAATTTTTTGTTATCTATTGAAATTTCAGAGTGACGCGATAGAGTTTGTCATTGACCACTCGATATCACTTACGAAAGTGACATCTTCGTGTTCTTACCAAGTTCGATGTGATCACGTGGTACCGTGGTCAGTTGCAACATGATATTCCTGCATATGCCACTGTGATACTTATTAAGTAGCAGGATCATTGCGTTATACTTCACATTATATTATGTAGATAGATGTGCGATCATCAAAAGACCCGTATAAATTTGAGATGGCTACCATATTTATCTGATCTTGGGAAATGCACTACATTTTTATGGGGTATTGTAATATTGGCTTATACGTATCAGAAGCAATCTAAGCTAGCATTGTTACAGTCTGGTAGTATTGTAGGTTACATGGCACTTGTTCGGGTTAGAACCGTAATTCTACAGTTTATTTTAATACAATACGATGCATCATTCTCTTTTCTTAATATATTTTTTACGAACACAAATTTGGTCCTGGACTTACCTTCCCGTCGGAAGACTACTAGTGAGGCCTAATCCTATCGATCCATCAATGTCGCTTGGGTCTAGGTATACTCATTGATCGTATATTTAGTAAAACATATCATTTATAATATATGTTATTTAATATCATGTAACAGTTGGGCTAGACGTAAGAGTACGCAACAAGTACCACGATGTAGTGTGAAGTTCTACCGCATTGAGTTGGACATCCTTGAAGAAGATAAGGTTACATGGGCACCATACACTGAGGAGGTACTTAGCACACTTCCACCCATGTGCACAGCTCATAGGTACCTCTGGACTGCAAGAGCACCTATGATAGCTTACACGACCACCGCTTGGAAACTTCCTGATATGGTTATGAGATAGTTTGGCACGATGCAGCATATACCGGATGATGCGCCTCCTTACTTACAGGCCTACAGTGTGCATGATTATCCGACACTTGTTGCTATATGGAATAACTACCATAATTGTATTAAGAATGAGAGGGAACCCACTATTTCTACAGTGCAGCACATGAGGTGGTGCAAGAACATTACACGACGCTATGTCCTTCATCCCTCAATTGATTTGGCGGTAGCACCTTACATTCCCAGAGCACCACTAGAGAGGAACGTGGTAAGTATATGTGGGTAATATTATTTATAATTAGTTGCGTTTCTTTAATGTACCTGATTTCTTTAAATGTACAGGCTGCTGGTATTAGTCGTGCATGGGAAGAAGCAGAAAAGCTCCGCCAAAGGAAGATAAATGAGGAGGGAAAGACAATGTGAACAATTATCCAAAAGATTTGAGATGTGATCTTGTGCGGAAACAAACTTGATCGACCAAAACCATCATCTCCTCCTCCTCCAACAGGTCCACCTCCTCCTCCTCCAATAACTGCAGAACATGAAGAATTTTTACATGGCCCGTCGCAACCATCATCTACATTAACCACTTCAACTAGTGCCCAACGACATAGAAGTAGCAATAGCAGTGGTTCGTCATCTAATTCCACACCAATGATCAGGCTGCCAAAGCGAGACTAATGCACATATGTTTGGTGGTAGAAGTAATGTTGGTTTAATTATTTAGTATGTTTGTAGTTGGAAAGTTTAATTATTCGGTACATTTGGATAGAAGTGATGTTTGTATAATTATTTGGTATGTTCGGATATTTGGTTTTGTCATTTGGTTTATGTTGACTGGAGTGCTTTGGATCCTATTTGAATGTTTTGTGTTGATCTCCATATTAATAAATGACGTTTGAACGTCTAATTTATAATTTAATTAAAACGAGCTCGTAACATCGCGGTAGTTCTTAGTTTTAAGTTTTGAACTTCAAATGAATATACAGGATTCGTTCTAAGTTGGAATTCTTTGAAACAAGAAACGTTGTTATCTATTGAACTATATATTTCCAACGGATGAGAAAAACTAAGATTTCATATTATAGATTTTGAGTATATCCAAATCAAATTTTCAGAAAGTCGCTATAAAATCATTTATAAACCATAATGATTTATTAAATAAATAAATAAATAAATAGGTTTTTTATTTTAATTGAATGCCATTTAACTTCAAATTGAAATTAAATGGTTGAGTTGATCCGGAACTAATTCAAAACTTGTGACTTGACTGCACTCTACCGTGAAACAGTTGAGCAGACTACGCAGATGTGATAAATGAGATAAAGTTGTCAATGTGATAAAGCTGAGTTGACAAATCTTAATGATTAAAGTTGCGCAAATGTGACTTTCTTTATTAAAGCTGTCATTAAAGCTCTCAAAATTCCTCTATATGAACTTGCTCTATTAAAAGCACCCAGCCTCTCTTCCTCTCTCCATTCTTATCTGCCTTGAAATAGATCTGATAAGCTTTGAAGAATAGTTCAGCAACTCTCTTCCACTTTTCATCTAGGTCTGAATGGTTAATTGGGAACTCGATGATGAAACCATGGTTAAAATGTATGATGAATATGAACGGAATAAGAAACCAGCTGAAGATGTTAAATTTGTGCCTGAAACGCAAATGGAGTTCCAAGTAGAAGCTGTAGAAGTAGAGTCCAAACTCTTTAGTGCAACGCAACCAAACGTTGCAGTCTAATGTATCAGACCAGTTCAAAAAACCCTCAATGCTCGGTTAAGGGAAGTAATTGCTCGACATAACCCCGATAGGTCAAGCTTTAGCATGACGGACCGTTCAGTCCCATGTTATTGCGTAGTCGAATGTAATGTGCATGTTTCTAAAAATCAGACGAATGCAAGTCATTGCTTTTATGGTTGTTAAGCGTACATTGATGCACAAAATTGCCAAGGATTATAAAGTAGTAATTTTTTTCACGGATCGATCCACCTTTGATTGAGAGGGATGTTGTGACAAAAAGGAATTTCGCTCGATTCGAATCAGTCGCTAAATCGACCCAGACCGTTCGAAACGCCTGATTGTTTTGAGAACAGGACAAAATAGAACGCAGACGGAAGAACATTTCTTTGTATATTACAACAATGCATCAGATTACAAGAATATACAGAGTATAAACAAATGAATATTACACAGAAATATCAGAGATTTAAATTACATTTAAATACATAGCAGCGGAAAATAATACAATACACAACTAGAAGAGATATACGGATACAAAGCTTTCCGGATATCGTTCCAGCTGTAAACCAGGATCCTATGAATATAAATCTGCAAAACCAAAACTACTAGCTGCCCGTGTCAAAATAAGGGCACCCAGAGTTTAGGTTAAAACAATAAACTCCAGGTCAGTCATGGGACTGGTGTGAGAACTAAAACAGTTAATCTTTATTTTTAAAGTTAGGTAAATCAAGGGACCACGCCGTATAACACGGAACGGGTTTCCTCCCAAGAATACCAGTGCATCAAACAAACAGTGCAATGCTAAAATAGAGAAAAATGAAGTTGTTATAAGACCCAGGTCCTATCACACAATGCAACGCAAGCCGAGGGATAGGGTTTTCCCTTATAACAGCCAAAGAATGCTTGATACGTTTAAAACAAATCATTTGATACTATTATAAGTGCATAGTGTATAAAACAACTTCAAATCATAAGTATCAATCATAGGCGGCATAAGCGCCCCATCCCACTATGTCGCCATACTAGGCTCTACAAATAAAACCGCAAATGTCACGTATTTGGAAATTGGATTTCCATCTATGAACCGAGGCCAGGGATCGTCCTCTACCGATTCGAGACGCTCTAGCCCGTGTCTCAGGAACAGTCGCAACTGCCCCTTGGATAGTCAGGGCCGGTCCACCGATGTGGATTATTATGCCTGAACAATACGTCTCCCCGCCCTTTGGGGCGTCAATGAGCCAAAAAATGACTCCATCGGACCCGGATCGTCCGATCAAACCGAGGCGCCTCACAACAGCAACAACCACACAGGTGAAAAGTATATAAATGTCAGGGCTGGTAGGTCACTAACACCACCCTAGCTAGAAGGAAACGCATGCCCTCCCTGATGTCTTCTCCCATTTCTGGTTCACAACCGGGGTGCGAGGCTCGCGAATTCACGTTACACAAAGCTGTGCCACACAGGCTGTGCTTTGATCATCACCACAAGACTTTGCTTTTCAACAGAAGCCTCGATCAATTGCCACTTAGGCATGCCACACAGGCAATTCACTCCATGCGTTTGATATCCATCAATATATAACCCCTGAGCTTGTACGTCTCAGAGAAGGGCGTTAAGCAAGAGAATAAATTCTCCGCCGCCAAACAGATATATATTTAATAGAGGTCAATCACACGGACTAAGATCCAATGTCAGACACACAATTCATTTACAAGCCCATTCTGGGTCTGAACGAAACCGGAGGCACCTAGTACCCCGCATATCCATCGATCTCCAAGCACGTCTGGACGATCACCAACTGTTTCCATCTTCTTGGGTGTACAGCCCAATCAAGATCATCGGTAATCACCTAAACGACGTGAAGACGTCCGGTCTTCGACCATCGTCTTCATCTTCGACTTATCGTCGTATCAGTTATTCAGAATGGGATAAACCCGGTCTTTCTGAATAACCCGCGTATATATTATAAAAGTGTTACACCAACACAACATACGCCTCATTCCAATTCATCAGTCACTAACCGTAAATTAACCAGAGAATAATTCCCTAAATATTAACCCCGAAGGCCGAAACCAACATCAGATCAATATCCAGAAAACCATTCTGCTTAGCTAACCGACAGTTAGTTTCTAAATTTCACATTCATAGGGAGAGGTTCCCATTAATTTTATCCAAGATAAATTCCTTGAATTTATTCTTTAATCTATTTTTGAATATCAATTCAAACTAGTCGGGATTAACGAACTTTACCGAAGTAATCATTTGTTTTAATTTCCCAATCCCAACCTATTCATCCCATGAAGTAAAACGGGTCTTACTTCATATCTAACACCACGGTGTTATCGGTAAATTCAACTACCATTTCACGTTCAAATCTAATTAAAGATTTAACTATCGCCTGGAGTAAAACTGGTGATACTCCATTCTCGATCTTTTCAATCTAATTAAAGATTCATTAAAACTCCACTTAGTTTTAATCGTTAACTGGGTTAAAGAATCAGTGTCATTCAAAACACGGTTCACGATAAACCCAACATCACATCACATTAATTATCGGGTTAAAGAACAAGTGTTATTTAAGACACTGTTCACGATAAACCCAAAAATCACTATCACTTCAATTAAATATTATTTAATTGGTACACTTCATTAAATCTAAATAAAAAGATTCAATCTTTTTCTCAACTGGATTCAAGAACAGTGTTAATGAAGACACCATTCACGACAAACCCAAATCACATTTGATATTAAATACAAGGCTCTGAATAGAAAATATATTGGCTTATATTCAATATCAAATTCTACGACCAACAGATATCGTATTGGAAATAACGATATATATATCTATATCTTTCAAATTTCCATAACAACATCTGTATAATCACGAAATCCAACATCGAAATATTCCGAAGACAATTTCGATTCAAATCCATTCCAATGCAATCATTGGAAATTCTGGTTATTTTCAAAACCATTTCAAATTCAATTTATTTATTTAAAAATAAATAGAATTATAATTCTAGTTCAAAACTAGTTCATTTCGATAAAAATCTATTTTTATCGTTTCAAAAATGGAGTTTTTCATCCCAATTTTTCCCAAATCATTTCTTATGATTTTACACAAATTATTACTATTTTTAATAATTTTATCAAGGCCCGTACAGTCGATTTCCATCAACGGCCATCGAACTGCACTTACAGCGACCTTTTTCAAATTTGATTTGGACATAATCCCAAATCCAACCGTTAGATTTCAAATTTCTAATATTCGTTAGAAAGCTCTTTTCGATACGAACCCAACGGTTCCGGTTTTAGGAGAATCCGACGGTCGTTTCTCCCGCAATATCCATTCGAAGTCAATGATCGAAATTCGCGAACTGCCGCGGCGCGGCGTGTTTTGTTCAGGCCATTATATTATATATGTAATATATATAATATATACTTCATCGATTTTCTTTTCAAAACGATTTATAAATCGTTTTAAATTCATTTTCAAAACGGTTTCAACTTCATATTCAATTTCAAATCAAAATTGAATATTCCAATTTAAATTCATTTCAAATTGATTTCAATTCAAATTGATTTCTAATTCAATTTCAGTTCGTTTTCAATTCAATTCAATTTCAATTCGAATTCATTTCTATTCAATTTCAATTCGAATTCATTTATATTCAATTTCAATTCGAATTCGTTTATATTCAATTCCAATTCGAATTCGTTTATATTCAATTCTTTTTCAAAATATCAGATTTTGAAATCACTTTCGATATTCATTATAAAATGAATAAAATCGATATAAATATCGTTCACGTCAAAATGGCGTCAATCTAATCAATACGGCTTCATATATTCCTATTTTCAAATATTCTATTTCAAATATTTCTTTTTCAAATATTTCTATTTTAAATATTTCTTTTTCAAATATTTCTATTTTAAAACTGGAATGAGGCCCAATCAATTACCATATAATGTTAATTATATGGATTTTCTACAACACATGTATATATCAACAACGATGAATAATCAACCATCATCCAAGGTGCATTCTACACTGTATAAGCATCAAAGATAAATATTCAACGCTTATAACAGCCTGTCAATCAATCGATCGACATACAACTAAACAATCGGGATTAGTGTACGTCAAATATAATCCCAATACCCGTGTGGGGTTTCAAACAATCAAACACAGATTTTATTTGTGCAGTTGGGCGATGTGTAAAATTTATCGTCCCAATCAATGTCCTTCAAATAGGTGTACATAAAACAAACCGTCCGGTTTGTAAATGAATATTTATTTATTCACATTCACGTTAAAAATTATATTTTTAACGATCAGACTATTTTATTCAACCTATGAATATTCTATTCGGTTCATTTATTAAATAAAATGTTATCTTTATTTTTCTAACTTATTTTTAGAAAATTTCGGCGGCATAACGGCACCATACTAGAAACGGGACAATGCCTAGCCTTATCCCCGGTCTAGTGAAGGCCCACGCCATTCACACATCAATCAAATCAATTTCATTTCACCAAACAATTCAATTCAAACCAAATAATCTAACCAACTACACAACCAAACAGTTTAACAAAAAAGTTATCCATGGTCTGTGGATGACGGGTGTCGGGTGCTACTAAACACCGTCTGCATCCTAGTATATATATATAACTAGAAAAAGAATTTTGAGTGAGAAGTTCTCACCGAAAGCTATCCAATACCACGACTCTTCATTTATAGAAATCTCCGCCATTCTCGCTCTTTGTCGCTTTACTTGCCCATAGCCACTATATATATAAAAATCACATTTTTACTTTGCTATTCAATATATAAAAATCGAATTTTTACTTTGCTATTCAATATATAAAAATCGAATTTTTACTTTGCTATTCAATATATAAAAATCGAATTTTTACTTTGCTATTACTTTCAAAAACCATATTTTTATATAACTAAAACCATAACCTTTTATATCTAAAAATTTATAACCTTACGTAATTAAAGACCGTACTTTTAGCTATGTAAAAATTTAATCTTTTCTATTTTAAAAATCTGATCTTTCCTATTTTAAAAATCTGATCTTTCCTATTTTCAAAATCCGAAGTTTCTTCATATAAAAATTCAGTCTTTCTTCATATATAAAAATTATATTTTTAAGGTTATACAAAAAAAATTGAAAAAGATAAACAATTTAAATGTGAATTAATAAGTAAAACTCACCGAATTGGAGGGGGGAAAGGTCGCCGAGCTGAGGAGGTCGTGTGGGTGGCGGATGGTGGCGCTGCAGGTGGGGGTGGCTCGACGGTGGGGTGTCGCGGTTATGGATTTGCGGGCGGTGGCGATTTGCAGCGGAGGAGGGGGTTTGAGCTGTGGAAATTCGAACGGAAGAGGGGGGGAGCTGGCGCGAAGCCAACGGCGGCGGTGGCCCTCTGGTGCGGCGGCGACTGTGCTTCGCGGTGGCCTAGTGTTGATTGGGGAGGGCTGTGAGGAGGTGAACGCGAGAACTGAGGTGAGAGGGGAGTTGGACGAAGGTGAAGGAGATGGAGGTGCGGGGTGCTGACCGCCGGCGAACGACGGTGGGTGGAGGAGGTGAAGGCGACGGGAGGTGGTTTAGAAAGGAGCGCGATATTTTTTCTTTTTTTTATTTTATTTCTGACCTAGTTTATGAGAGAGAGAGAGAGGTGAGTGTATATTATATAATTATTTTATTTTATTTTATTAAAAAGGTTGACTTTTTATTTGAACTCGAAATCAAGCCCACCGACTGTCGTCCATAGCGTTTCACCCCCATTCCGAACACAATGGGATATGTATCGTAGTCTGATTCGACTGTTACAATCAGTTTCCGTTAAAATCAACATACAACTCTATATATTGAATTTGAACGCGCATTTCAATTTACCGGGGTCACATACGAACCCGAAAAATTCCCGAAAAATATTTTCTAGCTTCGTATTGACGATACGGTCCTAACAAAACTAATTTCATCGAATTCTGAGATCGCTTGAAAAATGGCCATTTTCCAGTCGATTAAAATCAACTGAAACTGGTCAAACGCGTTTTCCTTTGCCACGCTGACATATTGATTCGAAAAATTATGAAATTTGAAACCTAGCAATAATTTTACATCACGGATCCAACAAAAGTGGTTTCGTCGAAATCCGAAGTCGTTTGCAAAATTTCCATTTTTAAGGGCCTGAATTCCATAGCGACTATTCAGAATTTTCAACTGGACATAACTTTTGATTCCCGCTATGAAATTTTGATTTTTCAGATTCGTTGGAAAGATATTCACAATTAGATTCCATTATTTTTGGTTTCGCTAAAATCCGGTTTGTTTTGCACCCGGTACATTCAATTGAAATTTGAAATCGAATTATCGAACTACCGCGCCATTTTCAATTCTATTTATAATTATATATAATTATTTATATTCTAACGACGACGTATATAATATATACGTTCGATTTATATTCAAAATAAATTTCTCATCGATATTATTTAAAATAATTCATTTTAAATAATCAAAATTCGCTAAAATTGCCAAAATAAAAATTTTAAACTGGCCCAGATTTTCGGGTTGTTACAATCTCCCCCACTTAAAACTTTTCGTCCCCGAAAAGGAACAAAGTCGAAAGTGGTTTGATCATTCAACTCTACGTTCGATCTGGCTTCCATTCTCCAACTTTTCAGTTTCTGAGAATTTTCAAATTCTTCAAAAATTTGGCTAACACTAAATTTTCGAAAAATTTCGCCATAACCTCCCCTGCACCGGGAGCCACGGGAAAATCCCGAAATTGCCATACAGGCCTTCTGATCTCAAAAAGAAAAAGAAAAAGCCAAGCGGCTAGCCAATAGGCTCATAAAATCATCATCACCCAACAAAACAGTAAATTATGGTAAACATGTACCTATTTGTCGGGCAAACAAATTTTATTCTCTGCTCTAGCCTCCTTGTTATGACCTGTTCAACGTAAGTACAAGTATATGCAAGCAAATGCGATTAATTTTCAATACAATTCAATATTTGATTCAGTTAGGCATAATGGTTCAAAATTATCAAACAAATAAACAAACAACACAAACATCAATCAATTAGTTGATTAGCTTTTGAAATTCATAACTTTGATATATAGTCAAAAATCAGATTTTTGATGCCAGATCACAACAATAAGCACTATCTAGTTTTGGTTCTCACACCAGTCTAATGGAAATATATAGAAATCACACCTTCGAAACTCGAACATAAATGTTGATGATGCGATCGCTATCATCAATATCATCTCCGGGCGACTAGAGTGTGATGCTATATCTATCCAATATATTAAAACTTTGAATATACGTTTGCAAGGCGTATATGCAAATTCTTTATATACTGAATTGTCCAAAATCAATACAAATAAATTATTCAAATACGTGTAAAACGGTTTAAATTTCAAAACAGAATTGTTTTCAATTGAAAAATATACTCTTCACACTCGTTCTAGGATACTACTGATCCTATCTCTAACAAGTCATTCTCATTGGATATCGCTAATCCAATATCTGATGAATTCTTTCGTATGGTTCTAATGTGCCTTTTTCTCTGAGCTTTGTAAACCAAAGCTCTGATACCAACTGTGACAAAAAAGAATTTCGCTCGATTCGAATCAGTCGCTAAATCGACCCAGACCGTTCGAAATGCCTGATTGTTTTGAGAACACGACAAAATAGAACGCAGACGGAAGAACATTTCATTGTATATTACAACAATGCATCAGATTACAAGAATATACAGAGTATAAACAAATGAATATTACACAGAAATATCAGAGATTTAAATTACATTTAAATACATAGCAGCGGAAAATAATACAATACACAACTAGAAGAGATATACGGATACAAAGCTTTCCGGATATCGTTCCAGCTGTAAACCAGGATCCTGTGAATATAAATCTGCAAAACCAAAACTACTAGCTGCCCGTGTCAAAATAAGGGCACCCATAGTTTAGGTTAAAACAATAAACTCCAGGTCAGTCATGGGACTGGTGTGAGAACTAAAACAGTTAATATTTATTTTTAAAGTTAGGTAAATCAAGGGACCACGCCGTATAACATGGAACGGGTTTCCTCCTAAGAATACCAGTGCATCAAACAAACAGCGCAATGCTAAAATAGAGAAAAATGAAGCTGTTATAAGACCCAGGTCCTATCACACAATGCAACGCAAGCCGGGGGATAGGGTTTTCCCTTATAACAGCCAAAGAATGCTTGATACGTTTAAAACAAATCATTTGATACTATTATAAGTGCATAGTGTATAAAACAACTTCAAATCATAAGTATCAATCATAGGCGGCATAAGCGCCCCATCCCACTATGTCGCCATACTAGGCTCTACAAATAAAACCGCAAATGTCACGTATTTGGAAATTGGATTTCCATCTATGAACCGAGGCCAGGGATCGTCCTCTACCGATTCGAGACGCTCTAGCCCGTGTCTCAGGAACAGCCGCAACTGCCCCTTGGATCGTCAGGGTCGGTCCACCGATGTGGATTATTATGCCTGAACAATACGTCTCCCCGCCCTTTGGGGCGTCAATGAGCCAAAAAATGACTCCATCGGACCCGGATCGTCCGATCAAACCGAGGCGCCTCGCAACAGCAACAACCACACAGGTGAAAAGTATATAAATGTCAGGGCTGGTAGGTCACTGACACCACCCTAGCTAGAAGGAAACGCATGCCCTCCCTGATGTCCTCTCCCGTTTCTAGTTCACAACCGGGGTGCGAGGCTCGCGAATTCACGTTACACAAAGCTGTGCCACAAAGGCTGTGCTTTGATCATCACCACAAGACTTTGCTTTTCAACAGAAGCCTCGATCAATTGCCACTTAGGCATGCCACACAGGCAATTCACTCCATGCGTTTGATATCCATCAATATATAACCCCTGAGCTCGTACGTCTCAGAGAAGGGCGTTAAGCAAGAGAATAAATTCTCCGCCGCCAAACAGATATATATTTAATAGAGATCAATCACACGGACTAAGATCCAATGTCAGACACACAGTCCATTTACAAGTCTGTTCTGGGTCTGAACGAAACCGGAGGCACCTAGTACCCCGCATATCCATCGATCTCCAAGCACGTCTGGACGATCACCAACTGTTTCCATCTTCTTGGGTGTACAGCCCAATCAAGATCATCGGTAATCACCTAAACGACGTGAAGACCTCCGGTCTTCGACCATCGTCTTCATCTTCGACTTATCGTCGTATCAGTTATTCAGAATGGGATAAACCCGGTCTTTCTGAATAACCCGCGTATATATTATAAAAGTGTTACACCAACACAATATACGCCTCATTCCAATTCATCAGTCACTAACCGTAAATTAACCAGAGAATAATTCCCCAAATATTAACCCCGAAGGCCGAAACCAACATCAGATCAATATCCAGAAAACCATTCTGCTTAGCTAACCGACAGTTAGTTTCTAAATTTCATATTCATAGGAAGAGGTTCCCATTAATTTTATCCAAGACAAATTCCTTGAATTTATTCTTTAATCTATTTTTGAATATCAATTCAAACTAGTTGGGATTAACGAACTTTACCGAAGTAATCATTTGTTTTAATTTCCCAATCCCAACCTATTCATCCCATGAAGTAAAACGGGTCTTACTTCATATCTAACACCACGGCGTTATCGGTAAATTCAATTACCATTTCACGTTCAAATCTAATTAAAGATTTAACTATCGCCTGGAGTAAAACTGGTGATACTCCATTCTCGATCTTTTCAATCTAATTAAAGATTCATTAAAACTCCACTTAGTTTTAATCGTTAACTGGGTTAAAGAATCAGCGTCATTCAAAACACGGTTCACGATAAACCCAACATCACATCACATTAATTATCGGATTAAAGAACAAGTGTTATTTAAGACACTGTTCACGATAAACCCAAAAATCACTATCACTTCAATTAAATATTATTTAATTGGTACACTTCATTAAATCTAAATAAAAAGATTCAATCTTTTTCTCAACTGGATTCAAGAACAGTGTTAATGAAGACACCATTCACGACAAACCCAAATCACATTTGATATTAAATACAAGGCTCTGAATAGAAAATATATTGGCTTATATTCAATATCAAATTCTACGACCAACAGATATCGTATTGGAAATAACGATATATATATCTATATCTTTCAAATTTCCATAACAACATCTGTATAATCACGAAATCCAACATCGAAATATTCCGAAGACAATTTCGATTCAAATCCATTCCAATGCAATCATTGGAAATTCTGGTTATTTTCAAAACCATTTCAAATTCAATTTATTTATTTAAAAATAAATAGAATTATAATTCTAGTTCAAAACTAGTTCATTTCGATAAAAATCTATTTTTATCGTTTCAAAAATGGAGTTTTTCATCCCAATTTTTCCCAAATCATTTCTTATGATTTTACAAAAATTATTACTATTTTTAATAATTTTATCAAGGCCCGTACAGTCGATTTCCATCAACGGCCATCGAACTGCACTTACAGCGACCTTTTTCAAATTTGATTTGGACATAATCCCAAATCCAACCGTTAGATTTCAAATTTCTAATATTCATTAGAAAGCTCTTTTCGATACGAACCCAACGGTTCCAGTTTTAGGAGAATCCGACGGTCGGATCTCCCGCAATATCCGTTCGAAGTCAATGGTCGAAATTCGCGAACTGCCGCGGCGCGGCGTGTTCTGTTCAGGCCATTATATTATATATGTAATATATATAATATATACTTCATCGATTTTCTTTTCAAAACGATTTATAAATCGTTTTAAATTCATTTTCAAAACGGTTTCAGCTTCATACTCAATTTCAAATCAAAATTGAATATTCCAATTTAAATTCATTTCAAATTCATTTCAATTCAAATTGATTTCTAATTCAATTTCAGTTCGTTTTCAATTCAATTCAATTTCAATTCGAATTCATTTCTATTCAATTTCAATTCGAATTCATTTATATTCAATTTCAATTCGAATTCATTTATATTCAATTCCAATTCGAATTCGTTTATATTCAATTCCAATTTGAATTCGTTTATATTCAATTCTTTTTCAAAATATCAGATTTTGAAATCACTTTCGATATTCATTATAAAATGAATAAAATCGATATAAATATCGTTCACGTCAAAATGGCGTCAATCTAATCAATACGGCTTCATATATTCCTATTTTCAAATATTCTATTTCAAATATTTCTTTTTCAAATATTTCTATTTTAAATATTTCTTTTTCAAATATTTCTATTTTAAAACTGGAATGAGGCCCAATCAATTACCATGTAATGTTAATTATATGGATTTTCTACAACACATGTATATATCAACAACGATGAATAATCAACCATCATCCAAGGTGCATTCTACACTGTATAAGCATCAAAGATAAATATTCAACGCTTATAACAGCCTGTCAATCAATCGATCGACATACAACTAAACAATCGGGATTAGTGTACGTCAAATATCATCCCAATACCCGTGTGGGGTTTCAAACAATCAAACACAGATTTTATTTGTGCAGTTGGGCGATGTGTAAAATTTATCGTCCCAATCAATGTCCTTCAAATAGGTGTACATAAAACAAACCATCCGGTTTGTAAATGAATATTTATTTATTCACATTCACGTTAAAAATTATATTTTTAACGATCAAACTATTTTATTCAACCTATGAATATTCTATTCGGTTCATTTATTAAATAAAATGTTATCTTTATTTTTCTAACTTATTTTTAGAAAATTTCGGCGGCATAATGGCACGATACTAGAAACGGGACAAGGCCTAGCCTTATCCCCGGTCTAGTGAAGGCCCACGCCATTCACACATCAATTAAATCAATTTCATTTCACCAAACAATTCAATTCAAACCAAATAATCTAACCAACTACACAACTAAACAATTTAACAAACAAGCCATCCATGGTCTGTGGATGACGGGTGTCGGGTGCTACTAAACACCGTCTGCATCCTAGTATATATATATAACTAGAAAAAGAATTTTGAGTGAGAAGTTCTCACCGAAAGCTATCCAATACCACGACTCTTCATTTATAGAAATCTCCGCCATTCTCGCTCTTTGTCGCTTTACTTGCCCGTAGCCACTATATATATAAAAATCACATTTTTACTTTGCTATTCAATATATAAAAATCGAATTTTTACTTTGCTATTCAATATCTAAAAATCGAATTTTTACTTTGCTATTCAATATATAAAAATCGAATTTTTACTTTGCTATTACTCTCAAAAACCATATTTTTATATAACTAAAACCATAACCTTTTATATCTAAAAATTTATAACCTTACGTAATTAAAGACCGTACTTTTAGCTATGTAAAAATCTAATCTTTTCTATTTTAAAAGTCTGATCTTTCCTATTTTAAAAATCTGATCTTACCTATTTTCAAAATCCGAAGTTTCTTCATATAAAAATTCAGTCTTTCTTCATATATAAAAATTATATTTTTAAGGTTATACAAAAAAAACTGAAAAAGATAAACAATTTAAATGTGAATTAATAAGTAAAACTCACCGAATTGGAGGAGGGAAAGGTCGCCGAGCTGAGGAGGTCGTGTGGGTGGCGGATGGTGGCGCTGCAGGTGGGGGTGGCTCGACGGTGGGGTGTCGCGGTTATGGATTTGCGGGCGGTGGCGATTTGCAGCGGAGGAGGGGGTTTAAGCTGTGGAAATTCGAACGGAAGAGGGGGGGTGCTGGCGCGAGGCCAACGGCGGCGGTGGCCCTCTGGTGCGGCGGCGACTGTGCTTCGCGGTGGCCTAGGGTTGATTGGGGAGGGCTATGAGGAGGTGAACGCGAGAACTGAGGTGAGAGGGGAGTTGGACGAAGGTGAAGGAGATGGAGGCGCGGGTTGCTGACCGCCGGCGAACGACGGTGGGTGGAGGAGATGAAGGCGACGGGAGGTGGTTTAGAAAGGAGCGTGATATTTTTTCTTTTTTTTATTTTATTTCTGACCTAGTTTATGAGAGAGAGAGAGAGAGATGAGTGTATATTATATAATTATTTTATTTTATTTTATTAAAAAGGTTGACTTTTTATTTGAACTCGAAATCAAGCCCACCGACTGTCGTCCATAGCGTTTCACCCCCATTCCAAACACAATGGGATATGTATCGTAGTCTGATTCGACTGTTACAATCAGTTTCCGTTAAAATCAAGATACAACTCTATATATTGAATTTGAACGCGCATTTCAATTTACCGGGGTCACATACGAACCCGAAAAATTCCCGAAAAATATTTTCTAGCTTCGTATTGACGATACGGTCCTAACAAAACTAATTTCATCGAATTCTGAGACCGTTTGAAAAATGGCCATTTTCTAGTCGATTAAAATCAACTGAAACTGGTCAAACGTGTTTTCCTTTGCCACGCTCACATATTGATTCGAAAAATTATGAAATTTGAAACCTAGCAATAATTTTACATCATGGATCCAACAAAAGTGGTTTCGTCGAAATCCGAGGTCATTTGCAAATTTCCATTTTTAAGGGCCTGAATACCATAGCGACTATTCAGAATTTTCAACTGGACATATCTTTTGATTCCTGCTATGAAATTTTGATTTTTCGGATTCGTTGGAAAGATATTCACAATTAGATTCCATTATTTTTGGTTTCGCTAAAATCCGGTTTGTTTTGCACCCGGTACATTCAGTTGAAATTTGAAATCGAATTATCGAACTACCGCGCCATTTTCAATTCTATTTATAATTATATATAATTATTTATATTCTAACGACGACGTATATAATATATACGTTAGATTTATATTCAAAATAAATTTCTCGTCGATATTATTTAAAATAATTCATTTTAAATAATCAAAATTCGCTAAAATTGCCAAAATAAAAAATTTAAACTGGCCCAGATTTTCGGGTTGTTACAGATGTCCAGTATGCACTGGAGATGCAAGCTGAAGTTAGTCGCTTGGATAGAATGAATGTTGAAGTTAAGGCTGAAATGCTTCATGGGTGATGTGGGTTACCCCAAAACTACGGATCGTAGTTTTGTTGAATCGTATTTATGTTGTATTTGATCGGTCGTAGTTATATGTTGTGTTGCATTTGCTCGGCCAGTCGTAGTTATATGTTATGTTGTATTTCTTCTACTACATCTTTTTTGTTTGTAATGGGTACTTGAATTGGATGGAAGTAGTTTGTAATGAATTTGATGAAAGCTATTGTTTGTTACCCGTAAATTTCTGAGTACTGAACATTGTTCGTATATTCTATATAAACATCTTTAAATTGTGTTGTGAAATTTTTTTGAACTAGGAAATCTATTTAAATTTGGTTGCAAACAAAATTTATTTAAAAATGTTATCAAACCTATTAAAATATGTTGGCGAGTTTTCAAAATTCGTACAAAGGCGAATTGTGGAACTTCGTCAACGAAAACCTACAAGAAAATGGTCTATTATGTAAGTAAAACATAAATACAACTAAACGTGTTATTGTTTTCCAAAACAAGCCTATTTAGGCAAATTATCCTTTCCTTATCTTATTAAATTGTGTTTTTGCAGGTTGTAGTGCTTTGCTACTTTATAGTACTTACATATTATTGTTAAAGCATTGTTTAGTCTAACTACGAACTTGCAAAAGCTCATAAAGCTATTTCAGATGTCACGCCATTTTTGTGTTTGTATACATTTGGTTTATGGAAAATTCATATATCAATAAATGCATAGTCTTATACTATGTTTGTGTACTAATGTAGCACCAGCAGCAGTATTCAAGTTCAAGTAAGTAGTATAAACACTCTACCTCAAACCTTTTGTTTCAAAGTCTTTTTGGTATTATTCGGACCCGCTGACATATGTGAATTTCTTTTTAACCTCTAGTTTGTTTCACATGGTGCAACTTGTAGTATTGACATTTTTTTAATGCCTGGTTTTTTAATACTTGCTTTGACTTGAATTCGATGGTAGAGCCTTACGTAGATTAAATTTATTGCCAATAAAGTTTAAATAAATGATATTTGATCTTTGAAGGTTATTCGGTGTATTAAATTAATCTTGAATGGTTTGGACAATTTCATTGTATAACTGACTTGAATTATGATCATTAGCACCATTAAGTGTTGTTGTGTTATGGTTTTGTTGGTTTTGCCCAAACTGAGTGCATGAATAAAAAACAGAAGATCATTATATATTGCAATCATTCATCGATTATTCTACTGAACCTAGCTTCTTGTTGGAACAAATATCAATAATGAAAAATTCCAATATTTAGTTTATCTTCAGTTTTTTATCTTAACAGTTTCATTTTTCAAATGATAATGGTACTTTCAAGTGATTTATTTAAATAAATTAGTTCAATCATTTGTAATTTATTACTACATCTACTCTTGCAATTTTTTATTTTAATTAAATATTCACCGATGTAACGATATATTTTGATCATATATATGTTTCGTCACTCCTTTTATTTCCTCAATCTGTTAATAATTTAAAGCTAAGAAACTAAATATTAAGAGTACATTAACCGTACTCGATATATAATAAAGATGTATATATGTGTTTGTGAGCGATTTATATTATTATTATTTTGGCATAGCCGACTGGTTTTTAAGGTGAGCAAAAACACCTTTTTATTATAACCAATAATAAAAAATGCAATATAGTACAGGTAATTGTGGTTACAATCAACTAATTAGGTTTTAAAAATGGACCGTCCACTACCTAGGGAGTTTATAGTGTTTTGTTCACTCTACCTAACAGGCTTACAACACTGGAGCTAGCTAAATTCTAGACTACAACAACTCCACGCAGGGAGTATATTACAATTTGCTAGTTAGAATAGAAATTACCCTAACTATGACATGTATAAATATTACATGAGTGTCAGAGACACTTCACATCACATAGCCTCGAAGTACTGAAGCTACAGAAATTACATCGAGACAGTAGTAGGATAAAAAATTGACAAGACCACACAGCTGCAACACAAATAGCATGAGCTCCACGCCAATACAGGGTGAAGGACGAATGGCTTTAGGAGGCCTGAAAGTCCCATGAGTTAGCCTAAACATCAATAATCCAGAGACGGGAGGATGCGCAGCTCATCTAGACGAACCAAGAAATGTACCAGACCGGTATGATTAAATAATCTAGTGATTTATATTGATATATTGTAGTGCTAAATGCACCCAGAAATATGCTGCCTAATACCAGTACAAAAATTAATTAGTGCTAATTAATCCATATGCTTCTAAATACCACTCCTGATTCTCCATTCAGCGCCTAATCACCGAACAAAACATATCGTTTCTTCTTCATCACGTTAGATTCAAATTACAAAAACATAAACCCTAACTTTCACGTCTCCTTCTCTAATCAAATCTCTTTGCTCCTCCATCAGAAATTTAAAACCCTAACATCCAGGATTGTTTAAAAGTTCTCAAGTGTGATTGTAAATCCTAAATCAGTGATGTCTAAGGAAGAAGGTGAATTTGAGAATGCTCATCTATCCAAGGAAGAAAATGAGGTACGTTTGATTTGTTTTTCTTCAATGCTATTTAGAATACAAATTGAGATATCCATCGAAATTTTTTATTTTCTCATATGGTTGATAGGAGTAATTGTTTAGCAAGAACTCTAATGTTGGAAAGATAGAAGAAAACTATAATGATTGTAATGAGGAAAGAATTCATATATGAAATATTTAATCATACTGGTCATTTGTAGATTTTAACAGAAAACCTATTTTGTAGGAATTGCTTAATGAATTTGTTGGGTTCAAAAAAAATTGATGAGATGAAAGTTGATGATGTAGAGATTGAACAATCAAATGTAAGTAAATTTATATCTTTATGTAAGCAGTGTTTTAATGGTACATGTGCAAACAAAGTTGATAATTTTTTTGTGGTTTTGGATTTGCTACTATGTTTTTTGTCCCACAAAAGAGAAATCAATGGAGAATGATAGTGACTCAAGGATTGAAAACTTTGGAAGAACTAATGTTGATGTGACAAAACATTTTAAAACTGATCAAGTACGATATTTGTTATAAACATTATATTATTTTTCATGTTTACCATAGTATTGATACTAGTTTCTAATTTGTTTGTAATGTAGGTCTTTACTTCTAGAAGTGCATTGGTTCATTAGTGCAAAAGTCAAGGGAAAGAAATAAATACTGTCGTTGTTACTGTAAAATCTGATAAGTTGGGTTTAGGAAAGAAATCTAGCTGCAGTTTGGTTGCAAAAGAGGAGGAATCTATCAAAGTTATGTTTAAAAAAAAGTGAAGTTGACAACAATGTTAAACGTAATAGAGCAAGTGCGGAAAAAATGTAATTGTCCATTTTTGGTCAAAGGTGTCTACCTAAAGGATAACAGTTGGAAGGAAGATGTAGTTAATGGTATGCACAATCATAATCTTCCAAATTTGTCGGAAGAACACCCTCATGCAGCACGAATGATCGATGATGAGAGAAAATATTAGCAGATATGAACATTGCTGGCATACAACAAAAAGAGATTCTGATTACTATAAAAAAGATATTTCCAAAAAATACATTGAATTGAAAACTAATCACAATACGAAAATCAAAATGCAACTTTCAGCTATGGAATGTAGCAACTGATGAAATTGCTAGCCGATAATCATTATGTTCATTTTTATAATTGTGAAGCATTAACTCATCATTTGATAGATTTGATGTGGTCTCATCCAGAGTCATCCGTCTTGTGTAAGTGTTCTCCATCTGTTTTGCTTCATGATTGCACATATAAAACAAGCCATTATAAAATGCCATTACTTGAAATGGTTGGAATGACATCTACCGGTAAAACTTTTAGTACCACCCATGATTTTTTAGCAAATGAAAAGGAAGACAGTTATGAATGGACTCTTGGAAAACTATGACATTTTTATTTACCTGATAAATTTCTGAAGGTGATAGTTACCGAGAGAGAATGGGCATTGATAAATGTAATTAAGAAAAAAAATCCGGAAGTTAGATTATTGATGTGTTTGTGGCATATGGGGAATAGTGTGATTGCTAATTGCAAATCCGAGTTTCAAACCGTTGAAATGTTTGAAATGTTTTCACGAAGCTGGGAAAAAGTTATTCATGCACTGTCCAAACAAGAGTTTTGGGAGTATGTTATGGATCTTAAAAAAGATTGGATAGATTATCCACGGAGTCTTAAGTATCTTGAAGAGTAGTGTTTGTCGTATAACGAGTATGTTGCATTTGCTTGGACAAATACAGTTAAACATTGTGACAATAGAAAAACAACTAGAGAGGAAGCTTTGCATGCGCAGCAGAAAAAACATCTTGGAACATCTAAAGTCACGTTTACCGTTGTTTAGAGTAAAATGGATAATATGTTGTGTTTACAATACACCGAAATAAAAGCGTCATTTGGAAAAAGTTTAAGAACAGTTCCGAAATCTCACAAAATTCCATTATTTAAAGGACTTCACGGTAGGACCTCTTTTTTGGCAATGGATTTGATTATCAAGGAGTTAGCAGATATGAAAACAATTGCAATTGATGATCCATCGTGTGATCATTTGAACCGCGGAATATATGGTATTCTTTGTGCACATGAAATATATCGTTATTTTGTTGATGGTTGCGCTATACCTCTCGAACTAGTGGATGAGCATTGGAGAAAACTGAATTATATTCCACAAGTTGAAGAATCAATAAAGTTACTTCACACATCTGAATTTCAGTACTTCAAAAAATTATTTGACAGTGCCACTACTGAGAAAAAATTTTTGCTACTCAAGTTGAAAGAGATTGCATTACCGTCTGCAACATCATTATTAGGACCGAAAGCAGTTAAACATAAAGGAAGGCTGATTGGTAGCAAAAAAAAGCTATCTGCAAAACAGAAAAAACAAATGAATTCTACAAACCGTGATCCATCGGTTTTTGAGTACACAAAAACTAGAGTTGAAATACTATTGTAGTCTAATGTTAACAAAAAATTGCAGCCAAAGCGGAAAAAAATCAAAGTGGAGTTGTAACGATTCGTATTTTGTCCGGACCTAATCGACCGCTAAATCGATCAAGACCGTTCAAAAACCCGAATACGCTAACTTTGGGAATACAATATATCAGAATAGATAACATAAGACTTTTATAAACATTACATTAATGTTACATCAGAGTACAGAATATATTAGAGTACATCGAATAAAATACAGTGGAAGATAAATTTACAATGAACTTAATATAATGCAGCAGAAATGAATAAACTAGCACAGCGGAAGACTATCAATGCTCTGGACACAACTTTAAGCTTCGATCCAGAATCCTACTCAAAATATCAGCAAAATAAGCTACTCGACTGCCCATGTGGAAAAGAGGGCACCCGAGTTTGCAAAGTAAAACAAACTACGGGTAAGTTATGGGACTGGTATGAGAAATCTTTCCTAACTTATCTAACAATATAGCTAATCACAGGACCACGCCACTAACGCGGAACGGGTTTACACTATTGGATTACCGGTGCATAAATTATATAAATGTTTATTAAAAACAACGCAATGCTTTTTAGAAAAATGAAATCGTTATAAGACTCAAGTCCCATCATACAATGCAACGCAAACCAGAGGATAGAGGTTTACCTTATAATGATCAAAAATGCTTGATACGTAGAAAATAATATTTTAATATTATTATTAGTGTAATGTCCCATATTTCCAACGATGAATAATTAATTTATTTAATTATTTAAATATCGATTTGGCGATACGATAGCTTGAACTAAATAATATGAAATCGTAAGGATTTAAAACCGTTCGACCATGAAATAGCTAAGGAATATTCCAGGAATATACCTTGACCTTGTCTACCAAAATATCTTAACTCATTTACTAGGTCAAAACAAGGGCCAAGTTTCTTTTGTTTCAGCCGCTCCTTCAACGTTAAAACGCAGAAAAATTCCCAATTCCTCAGCAAAAATCACAAGTAAGAAAATCATTATAAACTTTATCAAAGCTCGATCCTTTAGCTTCCTATCTTCTTGTTCTTCGAACTGCGTGTAAAGGGGCTGCGGTCACTGTCTGAGTGGGGTCGTCGTAGGGAAGAAATCGACAGTGCTCAGGTTGATGGGAGGCCGCAGCTTAATTGACTGTGTTGAGAGGGACTATGATAATAGAATGGTTGAGCTTGTTTTGTTTGTTTCAACGAGAGTGGGTTTGTATGATCGGAGAAATGATTCGGTTTGTGTCATGGATGCGCTGTGAGTTTTCAGAGGAGAAAGAAGGAGAAGTTGTGAGGTTGCGAACGAGGCAGATACAGGAAGGCTAATGTTTTTGGGAAGGATTTTTGACAGGAATTCACGGTTCCTGTAGCGAAGTTGAGGGATGAACTGTGCTTACTAAAGACGGGCATTTGTATAAGGAAAAGGCAGTGAAAATACTGAAGAAGGAAGACGTACTTCAAAACAAGATTTAGAAAGGGGAGACTCCACGCATGCTACTTTGTTCATGGTGAACATGATGTTATGAGGGTTGGTTTTGAGATACAGTAAAAGATGGAATAAGGAGTTGTGAGTTATGTGTACATAACTATATTGGACTTTGGTTTCATGGGTGTTGTGACTGCCAGAAGTAAGGGGAGAAAGTCTGTGTTATGCCATTAGCTAGAGCTCGCGAGCTATTTCATGTCTGGGAGGATGATTTCATGGTTTTTCAATAGAGAACAGGTCGGGTCTTTTGTTGAGAAGTTGGGCAAACTTATTTTGCAAATCAGGATCTGTCGGGATAGTATCAACGCACACTACAAAATGGAACTAGTTTGGATTCTATTGGAGCTCGTCTCAATTTATGACAAAATAAATTGTATGATCAGAACCAACGACCGTAAATCGTTATTTAACGATTACGGACAATGTGAGTAAAACTCACCAACTCTACCAGTTCATATTTTTATAACGTATATTTAGAACTGATAAATGATGGTTGATTCTGTGTGTTGATTGTTTGATTGAACTGCTAAGTGATTAGTTGAAATTATAGATAACGATATATATATATATATATATTGTTAATCAAATATTAATTCTGTTTATCAGAACATTTCATATTGAAATGAAGTTGATGTCAGTTATCCGGTTTAACATCTGTGATGCAGGGAAACAGGTTGGAGGAATCCAACTGGATTCCTCAATAATTATAACACTGTTGTTTTCATATATTGTAATATATGATGTGATATATAATCTGTTGTTGATTATGTGTGTTTGGATGATATGGATCATGGTTATTTGGTATTTTAAATACCATAAGAAATACTGGAATGTATAATGGGAATTTTCAAAGTGTATATTGAAAAGAAAATAATTATAAAATCAAAGGATATTATAAAAGGAAATATTTATTTGTTAAATAAATAGAATTATAAAAGAAAATATTAATTTGTTAAATAAATAGAACTATAAAAGGAAATATTTATTTGTTAAATAAATAGAATTATATAAAAGGATTTATATAGAATAAATAGAATTATAAAAGGAATATTGATTTAGAAAGTAAATAGATCTATAAAATGGAAAACATTTGGAAAATGAATTGAGATTATAAAAACAGAATTTAACACTAGGAATGTTTAGACCCGTGCTTCGCACACGGGTGTAACATGATATTGATTAAAGTAAATATTTTGCAAATAAAATATCATAAAGGAATGTGGGGTTTGAATTAGGAATTTAAATGGAATTACTGAAATTAGAAACTGACTGGAAATTAGTTATTGAATGGCTTTCTAGGTATCGATCTGATGTTGGTTTCGGCTTTCGGGGTTAATACGTAGGGGGTTGTTCTCTTACTAGTTTACAGTTAGAGACTGATATATGTGAAAAGATAGTGATGCGTGAATTAGAAATGGAAACGTTTTCCAAAGTTAATAACGTATATTTCTAAAATTAGAAAATAAGGATTTGATGAATGTATGGAAACGAGAAATGGGGAAATGAATAAATGTTGATTGATGATTGATCGATAGAACTTCCATCTGGAAATAATATTGTTGTTTGCACACATGTTTTCCTTTGATAGTTAAATCACCGACTATCGAAGATTTTGACCATTTCCGTTGTCAATACGGAGAGACAGGGATCAGATATATTATCTGAAAACCACTCCGTATGGCATTGGCATTGCGATCAAATATGGTGAAGATAATTGAAGACGGAGTTATGCAAGGGTTGTCCTATTTTACAGAATAGTGCCTTCGGTTTATCCAGTCCCAGGATAACCAGTATGGACGAATGTCTGATAGAGTATGTCTGGTAGATTGCGTAAGTTGATCATTTCAAATGTATTTACGTTGGTGGCGGAGGAATTTGTTTCTCTTAGCTTATACCCGTGGTATTTTTGGGGGAATCAATTTGTGATTTTACGGGTATGACGATGTGGCATTCAAAGTAAATGAAGGAGTGATCTTTTAAAAGATACATTATGACCTCAAGCCTCATCAACTGGGAAATGATAGAAATCGGGCAGATAGCATGGCTAAGTGGGCTGCACCCAATTAGGGTATATTGTCACCATCTAGAGAATATTCATATTTGTTACTCCTTTCAATTCTGTATCACCCGGGAATGGTTATGTTGCTAGCAACCGTAGGTGACAATATATTCGATACACTCAGGATAAATGAGTGGTCGGTCATGTGTGGCCGAGTTACATGATGTTCTTGTTGAACTCCAGTGTATCGCTTCTAGAGTACACTAATCGAAAGGTGGATCCATATCTTGTCATAGTTGGAAATCAATTAACCAATAAGAGCCCGTGGTTTCGATTGTATATTATATATGTAGAACGTGAGATGAAAGCATTCTACTAGATTGATATTACTTGTGTCAGACACTATTATAATATCAGAACAATATTGTTTTACAAATGTTTTGGGTTATCGCAAGGTAAAAACCATTCGTGTTTATGTGTGGATTGGTCTTACGATTGTTCTTTCCTCTAAAAAGGATTTTAAAAGTTAAATAAATGGTTGGAGTTTACTCACACCAGTCCCATGACTGACCCATAGTTTATTTTGTTCTGTTTTCCCTAAACTCTTGGGTGCTCAAATTTGTACGAGCAGTCAAGTAGTCGGGATTTACAGATGCACTAGAAGGAGCTGGAGCAGGGGGCTTCAGCAGCGCTTTTATAGCTATTGTTTATTTCCGCTGTGATGTAAGTGTTATACTCTAATAATGTTATTGTATACAAATACTGTTTTATTTCAAAGTTATGTTATGAAATATATTTATTCGTTACGCTGTGAGATTCGTGTTTACTCTGATGTTGTATGTTCTTCTTCTTCTTCTTCTATTCTAAGTTTCTATCTTATCTACTCTCACCCTCTGTTTTCTTTCTATTAGTTTTCTGGTTTCCAGTGTAATTTGGGTTGGACTTGTGTTATTTGGTCAGCTCAAATTGTACCGGAATTTCGAGACACTACAGTTGATATCAGAGCTTAAGGTTAAGTAATTACCTTGGCTCTATGGCGTAACTCAGTAGAGATGGGGTTAGTAATACCCTAGATTGAGTTGAGTGTATATATATGAGCGCGTATTTGTTATTTGATATAAAATGGTTTTATATCGTGGAGATTTATTGGTTGATTCGTTTGTGAGTTATGGTCGATCAGTTTGATCCACTGTATCGGTAGGGGTTTATAAACACTCGAATACGATGAACTAACACAGTATATTTTAAAAAAAGGGTAAATGAAATAGTTTTTCCCAAAGTATATTTTGATATAAAAGTGAATATATATTGAAATTATAGTATATTGGATGTGTTGGTTGGGATTATAATCGAATAAGATTATAAAATGTGAAATGGTTATATATGTGACGGCCCGCCCCGCACCAGCCGGCATTTCCTCCGAAAGTGCGTTGTACACATGCCCAAATAGCACAGAACGGTCGCCAAAGAAAGAAAAGAAGAGAATGAACTAATAAAAAACCTATAGAATGTCTCACAGCGCAGGGAACAAAATATAATAATAATGTACTTGACATAAAACAGGCGAGACAGTGCATAAGCTGATAACTAAAATCAACATCAACATCAGAGTAGCGGAAGCCTAAATACAGCTTATTACAACTTTTCAAATTACTGCCTCTAAACAAAAGAAAGGAAGAATGCACTACTAATGCCCAAAGTAGTGACCAGCAGCGACACATGGAGAATATCTATATATGTATCATACGTGGAAGCCTCCTACTCGTCTCCGGTACGGCTACTCGAGCATCACCAGCTAACATGTCTCTAGTATGCTCGTGAGAGCACCCAGAGTAATAAGAAGAGGCATAAAATTATGGGTCAGACAAAAAGTCTGGTATGAGCGATAAGCAGCTAAACAGAACAATAACAGGTATACTAAACCATACCTGAACCTGGACCTGCAACCAAAGAGTTAGTACTACACACCGTACAATACTCTAAGGTGCCACTGAATAAATGATGTAAAGATAACGGGGATGGGGGTGTGCATGTCATAATGATGGCAACAAATCAACCATAGCAACCATCCTCACATCTCTCACTTAGTGCGTAAAGCATACGATGTCCACCACTGTTAATCACTAGACCCATCGAAGTAGTGACGGAGTTCGACTTGTACAACTACTGCTACTACCAAGATTACCACATGGAGTCATTACCAAACCTTTACAAATGACCCCACTTCATTGGTCTATAGCTCTTTAGTCGTACCTAGGCCACTGTGGCCCTGAATCCTTTCAAGTACTCCCTACACATAGTGATCCAAAGTTGCAAACATTGACAGCCCCTTTGCACACGTCCCGCAGCAAAGCCCAACTCATGAAGTCAATTCGTTGGTTCCCCTCTAGATCCTGAGTTCTACTTCCTATTTGGACTTCCTTTGCATCTCGGGTTTTGATCGAATTGGAGTTGAACTTCAAAAGAGTCGTCACGATGAGGTAAAAGTACACATTTGGTTCGGTTCGGTAGTCCCGACCCGGTACGGTTCGGTGGTCCTGTCTCATGCCTTGATCAGTGCTCCATTCCCCCTCGGTTCGGTCCTCCAACTCTGGTTCGGTTTGGATGCCCTATACCCGGTTCGGTGGTTGCTCCCTCCTAGATGTCCCGATCCGATCCGGTGCTTTGCTCCAACTCCAGCTCCAAGCTTGGTCCTCCGATCCGATCCCGCTTCCTGGCTCTAGTCCGATCTGATCCCACACCCTTATTTCCGATCCGATCCCCCATTGGTCTCTCCGACCCCACGCCTTAGCTCCGATCCGATCCTCTTTTTGTCCCTCCGATCCGATCCTCTGCCCAACTCCAACTCTAAGAAAATGGCCTTCCTTCTCACTAAGTCTCCTTTAGTGCGAAGTTCCAATCCGGTTTGGTTTCTCTGCCCAGTCCACCATCCGAGCCTCCTTTCCCGATCCGATCCGAAATCCTGCACATTTTCCTGCAACTTTTCCAGCGGCTGTTTTACGCCATACGACGGCGTTTTCGACCAATCTAACACTTCTAGGCAATCACAAAGCATATCATACCGTCATAGCAACATGTATAATCATCCACAAACAGCAAAACAACAATCATAGCATGTAAAACGGATCAAACATACCCAAAATCCCATAATTTCCCTTAAGCATGTTATAGCATAGTTAATGATAGGGTTATCAAAACTTAACCAAATTAACCCAAGTTTCTAAAAGAGGTCTAAAACATCATTTAAGAATTTATAAATATTTTTCTAGAATTTATTAGCGTATAAATTCGCTAATCAACACTAATTAGCCTTAATTAACCATAATTAGTGAGGAACTATGCAAATCACTCACCTTGGCCACAAATAAAACCTTTAGAACAGAAACTCTACTGTTTGGGCGCGAATATCAATGCAACACAGCAGCTCTACCTCGATTCTTTCGCTAATCCGCCTTGATTTGATGTTGCTAAGCCTAATCCTTGGTTAGAAAGTGATTTGGAGGTGTTTTAGAGGTTAGAGGCCATTGTTAGGGTTTCTAAGAGGTAAGTGGCGACTAGAAAACTGAAATAGAATGTAAACCTAACTCATTTCAGCCTCCCCATAACCCTAATCCCGAAATGGGTTATGGGCTCATTCATTAATCACCCTATTTGGCCTGGTTAAGCAGTTTTTCACCTCCCAAACCTTATTTCAGCTATATCTCCCAAACGGTAAGTCCGTTTTTCACATGTGACCACTCTACGGAAAGGTAAACATCATCTGAAGCCAATGGAAGTGATTTCAGGTCAAAACTCCTTCCAATCAAAAGTTATGGCCAAAACAAGATCAGCTAGGGGCAAAACGGTCGTTTAAAAATCGGTAAAATCATGAAAATGGGGAAATGACCCCAATAGTCGTCTCCCAAAGTTACATGACCATATGACTTCGTATGTGAAAGAAATAAATATTCTACGATCCTTCGATGCGTAGAATGCGGGTCGTTACAATATAAATAGCCAACCAGAATTCATATAAGTGTAGTATATGAAATAAGATGAAGTAAATCTGAATTTAGAATCAGAATTGGAATTAAAAGTTAGAGAAGTGTTTGTAAATGGAATTTGATTAAATATAAGAGAATTTTAAAATCCTGGGAGATTTTAAATTGTTTTACAAGCATTGTGAATGATATTTTGGAAATGTATTTCAAAATGGAAGTGTTAGAT
Organism: Allium sativum; assembly: GCA_030737875.1. Taxonomy (NCBI): domain Eukaryota; kingdom Viridiplantae; phylum Streptophyta; class Magnoliopsida; order Asparagales; family Amaryllidaceae; genus Allium; species Allium sativum. The sequence goes on from CM060926.1 coordinate 541,464,734, forward strand.
ATGGTTTTGAAAGTGATATAGTATTGAACTCACTTCGATAGCTGGAAATAGATTCCGATGATGATCATGACATCATCGGTGTTCATTTTCGAGTTGTAAGTGACGGATTATTACCAAAGAGATGATTTTTGAATTATTTTGAGAAAAACAAGTTGTTTTGATATTCCGAAATAAAATTTGATTTTTGAAAAGCAAAGTTGTTTGGAAACTCCCAGAAACGGATTGAATTAAAACAAATTAGATGGAAATTTATGAAACTAAATTGAAAATCAAGAATGGTAGTTAATATTGATAATGGAATTTGGTTTGGATAAGCGAATGGTTGTGTTAAAGATAAAAGCGATTGGAGTTTGGTTGGGATAACATTAGTATATGCTGAATTAGCAGCAGATGGAAATGATAATGATATGCCCAATAAAAAGGTACCAGTTTATATTATATATGGGTTTGAGATGTTGATGAGCCGAATTGGCAAGCCGCTTGGCTGTTTGATTTTGTTTGGCGTTGAGAAGGCATAGAGGCGCGAGTTGGAGTTTGAGCTATTGACCAATACAAGGAGGTGCTGGCGAAATTTTTCGAAAACTTAAGGCGTTAGAAAATTTTCAGGATTTTTGAAAGTTTTCGCTAGTAAGAATGAATAAATATTTAATTAAATTTAAATTGGTTCAGTTGAAACCGACATTAAGAAGTGAACAAATATACTAGTTAATAGGGTTTGTTTTCTACCTTAGCAATTTCGAGGACGAAATTATTTTAAGGGGGGAAGAATATAACATCCCGTATTTTCAACGACGAATAATTAATTTATTTAATTAGTTAAATATCGATTTGGCAATACGATAGCTTGAACTAAGTAATATGAGATCATAGGGATTTAAAACCATTCGACCATGAAATAGCTAAGGAATATTCTAGGAATATACCTTGACCTTATATACCAAAATATCCTAACTCATTTACTAGGTCAAAACAAGGGCCACGTTTCTTTTGTTTCAGCTGCTCCTTCAACGTTAAAACGCAGAAAAATTCCCAATTCCTCAGCAAAAATCGCAAGTAAGAAAATCATTATAAAATCGATCAAAGCTCAATCCTTTAGCTGCATATCTTCATGTTCTTCGAACTACGTGTAAAGGGGCTGCGGTCACTGTCTGAGTGGGGTCGTCGCAGGGAAGGAATCGATGATGCTCAGGTTGATGGGAGGCCGCAGCTTAATTGACTGTGTTGAGAGGGACTATGATAATAGAATGGTAGAGCTCGTTTTGTTTGTTTCAGCGAGAGTGAGTTTGTGTGGTCGGAGAAATGGTTCGGTTTGTGTAACAACCCGTGTTTTTATAACGTGTAATAACCATAAATCAAGGCAGAATTAATTTTTAAAATAAAAATCGAGGGAAACGGGTTGCGCCATTGCGTTCGTCTCGAAATTCTGCTTGGAAACGAGTCCAAGTTTTCGAAAATCGGAGTCCGTATGACCAAGTTATGACCATTCGAAGTTTTCAGAAATTTTCAAGTTCAAAACAGACTCAATTCGAATTCAAAATTCGAATTTCAAACCTCCAAATGAACTGGGCGGGAAATTTGCTGCCCAGGACCAGGTCGACCTGGGGGTCGACTATGTAGTCGACCTACCCAGGACCAGGTCGACCATAGTGTCGACCTGGGGGTCGACCTGGTGCCCGAGCCCATTTCTTAAGCTGGATTCACTCTGATGTATTTGGCCTCATTTCTGTCCACATTCGTTGACCTAACCCTATTAATACAGCCCCTAACACCAGTCTCTCTACACCAAATTTCTTTCTGACCTTATGCTGCTCTGATTCTGGTTGAAAAGTTTGAGAGAGGGACTGCTTCTACTACGTTGAGACCGCCTTAAGGGAATTGCTGATTTGGGGACTTCTATTAGGACTTGACTAAGCATATTCAACATCGACTCTCTTTTTCTAATTCTCGAACCACGATCTGTAAGCCTCGGTTATTTTCAGATTTAAACTGTAAATGTATTATGAATATGATGTAAATTGAAATTGGACCTATGTATGATGACTGTTTACATTCATTCTCGTTCATCTTGGATCTTGACTCTTTAATATTACTATGACATTGATTTGGGGCCTATTCATGTTGTAAATCAAAAGAAACCCCTCATATTATCATGTTGAATCTGTTATTAGTCACATGTTTATGACTATCACCTTATGACAGTCGTTACCATGACTATACTATCACCTTATGTCAATCGTATCATGACTATACTATCACCTTACGTCAATCGTATCATGACCGTACTATCACCTTATGATAGTCGTTACCATGACTATACTATCACCTTGTGACAACTGTTATTTTGACTAGTACCTTATCTTGCTAGATTTGGAATCTTTATGTTTGAGGCCAATATTTCATATGCCAGTAATATTTTAATCTTTTATTTCAAGTCATATCATGCTATGCTAGTAATCACTTTTGCCACATTATACCCGTTCCTTTTTATGTTATTTCCTATTAGATTTATTTGTATCAATTTGAACTTACGTGCGATGGGAATACGATTTGGGTAGACTAGGTAAAACATAAATTAGCTTTAAACTTGAACATGAACGTTATTATGACTTGAACCTGAATATGGACATGAACTTGACACGATTTGACATGAAACATGACTTGAAAACTTGACATGAATTTAGACATGAAAACTTGAACCTGGGCATGATAGTTAGATAAACTTGAAAATGGCCAACTCGAGGTTGGGTTGAGTTTGCAGTGTAAATCTGCCCGGAACCGCCCGGCAAATCCAGTGGCTGCAAACAATAGGATCCAATGTGAGTAGTTGGTCATATCGCACGTAAAACCCGAGGTCAGACTATATTGTGGTGTAAATCTGCCCGGAACCGCCCGGCAAATCCAGTAACCACAACAGTTAGTCTAATGTGAGAGGTTGGCGTGCATTAATGAATTAAGGCCACATGATAGGGTTAAGTCATGAACCACTTGAATATACTTAACCAACTTGGCACAATGATTTGATAGGGTTAAGTCATGAACTGCTTGAACACACTTAACCAACTTGATACATGATCTGGATAGGGTTAAGTCACGAATTTGAATGACAACACTTAACCCATTAGAAACCCTAGTTACGCGTTCCTTTTCAGCAGTAACCCACTTAGATGTATCACGATACCCTGGGACTAGGCAGGGTGGGGCACGATTACTGGGCTGATTGTAAGCGACCAGAATGACGGCTGAGTAGGTGCGCCATTGTAGGTTCAGGCAGGCTATGGTCATGCACGTAGTCCGGAGTTGAAAAAGCAGGCATTGGGCACCCGTAGATTTACATTGTGCGTGCTTGATTCGTGTCGGTGGTTGGCACCATAGGACTTGATACACCCTATGGTGGACCTAGCACAGGTAACTACATTTCTGGATAGGGCCGTATGACACAGACACATGACGAGCTAGGACTTGTAGGGAGCCGATCGATTAGTAGATCGTACCGTAAGACCCCGTAATGGGTCACTTCATGACGCTGGGATAAGGGATCATTTCATGGTTAATACTTGACATGGGTTAGAATACTAGTACAGTTGGTGCAACGAACCTTGAATATGCGATGCTAGACTTGACTTATCTTGTTATCTTAATTATCCTACTAGTTCTGTTATCATCCTTATGTTTAATTCCAGTTTTCACGTATCATGTTACCTTTACTAGTTTTCATATGAAAGTCACTAGGGCTTACCAGTCTTTATGACTGACCCTTTTTCTTTCGCCCCTTTTTCTTTCGTTTCTTCCCCCCAGGTTCTCAGGGAGGAAACACTAGCTCTTAGCTTGGATTTAGCTTGCTTTCTGACAGCTCATGTACGGTTTGGTCTTGGGCTATGCGATGGCTGCTTCTGCTATTTATGGGGAATAATTTACTTTTGTTTTAAGTCTATGCTTCTTTATTATGAACTTGATGTAATGGAATAATTTGTATCTTGGATACATGAGCTTTTGACTCTTTTCTAGAAAATAATAAAAAGTTGGTTTTTAATTTCTACCGCTGCTTTATTTATATTCTGCCTTGTGATATCTCTGTTCATGTTTACCTAGATAATACTCCACCAAAACTAGTGCATTCCCTTTGTGAGTGACCCTAGCAGAGGTGGGGTGTTACAGTTTGTGTCATGGACGCGCTGTGAGTTTTCAGAGGAGAAAGAAGAAGTTGTGAGGTTGCAAACGAGGCAGATATAGGAAGGCTAATGTTTTGGGAAGGATTTGTGATAGGAATTCACAGTTCCTGTAGCAAAGTTGAGGGATGAACTATGCTTACTAAAGCACGACATTTGTATGAGGAAAAGGCAGTGAAAATACTGAAGAAGGAAGACGTATTTCAAAGCGAGATTTAGAAAGGGGAGACTCCACGCGTGCTACTGTGTTCATGGTGAACATGATGTTATGAGGGTTTGTTTTGAGATACAGTAAAAGATGGAATAAGGAGTTGTGAGTTATGTGTACAGAAGTATATTGGACTTCGGTTTTATTGGTGTTGTAACTGCCAGAAGTAAGGGGAGAAAGTCTGTGTTATGCCATTAGCTGGAGCTCGCGAGCTGTTTCATGTCTAGGAGGATGATTTCATGGTTTTTCAATGGAGAACAGGTCGGGTTTTTTGTTGAGAAGTTGGGAAAGCTTATTTTGCAAATTAGGATCTGTCGGGATAGTATCAACGCACACTACAAAATGGAACTAGTTTGGATTCTATTGGAGCTCGTCTCAATTTATGACAAAATAAATTGTATGATCAGAATCAATGATCTTAAATCGTTATTTAACGATTATGGACAATGTGAGTAAAACTCACCAACTCTACCAGTTCATATTTTTATAACGTATATTTAGAACTAATAAATGATGGTTGATTATGTGAGTTGACTGTTTGGTTGAACTGCTAAGTGATTGGTTGAAATTATAGATAACGATATATATATATATATATATATGTATATCGTTAATCAAATATTGATTCTGTTTATCAGAACATTTCATACTGAAATGAAGTTGATGTCAGTTATACGGTTTAACATCTGTGATGTAGGGAAACAGGTTGGAGGGATCCAACTGGATTCCTCGATAGTTATAATACTGTTGTTTTCATATATTGTAATATATGATGTGATATATAATCTATTGTTGATTATGTCTGTTTGGATGATATTGATCATGGTTATTTGGTATTTTAAATACCATAAGAAATACTGGAATGTATAATGGGAATTTTCAAAGTGTATATTGAAAAGAAAATAATTATATAATCAAAGGATATTATAAAAGGAAAAATTTATTTATTAATTTTTTTTTATAAAAGGAAATATTTATTTGTTAAATAAATAGAATTATATAAAAGGATTTATATAGAATAAATGGAATTATAAAAGGAATATTGATTTAGAAAGTAAATAGATCTATAAAAAGGAAAACATTTGGAAAATGAATAGAGTTTATAAAAAGAGAATTTTACATTAGGAAGGTTTAGACCCGTGCTTCGCACATGGGTGTAACATGATATTGATTAAAGTAAATATTTTGCAAATAAAATATCATAAAGGAATGTGGGGTTTGAATTAGGAATTTAAATGGAATTACTGAAATTAGAAACTGATTGGAAATTAGTTGAGTTGAATTGCTTTCTAGGTACCGATCTGATGTTGGTTTCATCCTTCGAGGTTAATACGTAGGGGTTTGTTCTCTTACTAGTTTACAGTTAGAGACTAATATATGTGAAAAGATAGTGATGCGTGAATCAGAAATGGAAACGTTTTCCAAAGTTAATAATGTATATTTATAAAATTAGAAAATAAGGATTTGATGAATATATGGATACGAGAAATGGGGAAATGAATAAATGTTGATTGATGATTGATTGATAGAATTTCCATCTGGAAATAATATCATTGTTTGCACACATGTTTTCCTTTGATAGTTAAATCACCGACTATCGAAGATTTTGACCATTTTCGTTGTCAATACGGAGAGACCGAGATCAGATATATTATCTGAAAACCACTCCGTATGGCATTAGTGTTGCGATTAAATATGATGAACATAATTGAAGATGGAGTTATGCAAAGGTTGTCCTATTTTACGGAATAGTGCCTTCGGTTTGTCCAGTCCCAGGATAACCAGTATGGACGAATGTCTGACAGAGTATATCTGGTAGATTGCGTAAGTTGATCGTTTCAAACGTATTTACATTGGTGGCGGAGGAATTCGTTTCTCTTAGCTTATACCTATGGTATTTTTGGGGGAATCAATTTGTGATTTGACGAGTATGACGATGTGGGATTCAAAGTAAATGAAGGAGTGATCTATTAAAAGATACGTTATGACCTCAAGCCTCATCAACTGGGAAATGACAGAAATCGGGCATGCAGCATGGCTAAGTGGGCCGCACCCAATTAGGGTATATTGTCACCATCTAGAGAATATTCATATTTGTTACTCCTTTCAATTCTGTATCTCCCGGGAATGGTTATGTTGCTAGCAACCGTAGGTGACAATATATTCGATACATTCAAGAGAAATGAGTGGTCGGCCATGTGTGGCCGAGTTACAAGATGTTCTTGTTGAACTCCAGTGTATCGCTTCTAGAGTACATTGATCGGAAGGTGGATCCATACCTTTTCATAGTTGGAAATCAATTACCCAATAAGAGCCTGCGGTTTTGATTGTATATTCTCTATGTAGAACGTGAGATGAAATCATTCTACTAGATTAATATTACTTATGTTAGACACTATTATAATTTCAGAACAATATTGTTTTACAAATGTTTTGGGTTATCGTAAGGTAAAAACCATCCGTGTTTATATGTGGATTGGTCTTACGATTATTCATTCGTTTAAAAAGAATTTTAAAAGTTAAATAAATGGTTGGAGTTTACTCACACCAGTCCCATGACTGACCCAGAGTTTATTTTGTTTTGTTTTCCCTAAACTCTTGGGTGCTCAAATTTGTACGAGCAGTCAAGTAGTCGGGATTTACAGATGCACTAGAAGGAGCTGGAGCAAGAGGCTTCAGCAGCACTTTTATAGCTATTGTTTATTTCCGTTGTGATGTAAGTGTTATACTCTAATAATGATATTGTATACAAATACTGTTTTATTTCAAAGTCATGTTATGAAATATATTTATTCGTTCCGCTGTGAGATTCGTGTTTACTCTAATGTTGTATGTTCTTCTTCTTCTTCTATTCTAAGTTCATGTCTTATCTACTCTCACCCTCTGTTTTCTTTCTATTAGTTTTCTGGTTTCCAGTGTAATTTGGGTTGGACTTGTGTTATTTGGTCAGCTCAAATTGTACCGGAATTTCTGGACACTACAATTAGTGTCTAATCAGTTTTAAAATACTTCAAAGTAAATGTATCAATCCTAGACGGCCTAGTACCCCATCCTACTATGTCGCCAAATATAGGTTTACAATCAAAACCGTAATGTCGTATTGGAAATTGGGTTTCCATCATGAGTCAAGGCTAGGGACGATCTCCTTGCCGATTCGAGACACTCAAGCAATGTCTCAGGATCCGGACACTGACGAACCCTTGGATATTGCGGGGACGGTCCACAATTACTTTAGTGGATTGGCAATTCCTAAACACATTCTTCCCGATCCTATTGAGCCTATATAATGGTCACTATCGACCAATATAACCGAGACCTCGAAATCTATCATCCACGTAAGTAAAATGTCAGGGCTTGCAAAACCCTGATACCACTTCTAGCTAGAAAGAAACATGTACACTCCCTGCGTTCCCTTGTCCCGTTTTTGATTCATACCGGGGTGTGAGGCTCGCGAGGTAATGCTATACACAAAGCTATGCCGAAATAGGCTATGCTTTGATCATCAACCACAAGGCTCTACTTTTCAACAAAAGCCTTGATCATTTGCATCTTGGCATGCCACATTGACAATTCATGCCATGCGATCGTTAACTACCAATATATAACCTCTGAGCTCATGCGTCTCAGAGAAGGGTGTTAAGCAAGAGAATAAATTCTCTACCACCACAGATATATATTAAATAGAAATCAATTTAATTTACATGAAATGAAATCATATGTCAGACACACATCCATTTACAAGTCCATTCTGGGTCTGAACGAAACCGGAGACACCTTATTCCTTGTAACGTATGTCCAATACGGAAGAGAGGTGCTCGCTTATCCGAACAATCAACAAGTACGTCCGGGTAACTACCACTTTAAACCTTTCCTAGGAGCGACCCAGTTCAGGGCATCAGTAGTTGCCCATTCGATGTGAAGATCGCAGGTCTTCAATCACCATCTTCAATGTCTTTGACTTTTAATCATCGTAGTAATTATTCAGAATGGGTTAAACCCAGTCTTTCCGAATAACTCGCGTATTTTATAATCAAAAATCAAATGCTATAAAGACACATCATATGCCTCATTCCAATTCAGAATATTCTTTTAATAAAATATTCATATTAATAGGGAAAGGTTCCCATTAATTTTATCAAAGATAAATTCTTTTAAATTTATTCTTTAATCTTATTTTTAAAGATTTATTAAAACTCCAATTTGATTTTAATATCAAAATCATTACATTATGATTAATCAATTTTAAGAAATTAATCTTGTCTTTAACTGGGTTAAAGAACCAATGTCATTTAAAACACAGTTCACGATAAACCCAAAATCATTTTCCATTAAATATGGAATTTTCACAGAAATCAAATCAATATATAATCGATATAGATTTTCATATCATACCGCTAATATAAATGAAATAACGGCAAAGCTTTTTAAATTCCATATATAGTAACAGTCCTCTTTTTCAGAAGCCTATCTCGATTATTATCAAATCGAATTTCCACTTAATTCCAACGTAATATATATTAAATTAGTAAACTTGACTTTGGAAAATTTCTTTTTAAATCTTAATAAAAAGATTTATAAATTCTAAATCATAATTTCACTATTAATTGGGTTAAAGAACAAATGTGGTTTAAAACACAGTTCACAATAAACCCAATTCAAATATCATTTATTTCCAATCACTAAATATAATTGGAAATTCTAATAATCTTAATTAAAAGATTTATTCTTTTCATACGGGTTTTAAGAACAGTGTTATTTAAGACACCATCCACGACAATCCAAAATCTAATTCTTTTATTTAATTCTAATTAAATATTTATTAATTGGAAGGCTTAATTAAATCTTAATTTATAGAAGTCATCATTTTATTCTTCGTTGAATATTATTTTAAAATACTCATAATTTAAAAATATCCTTTATATAAAAAGATCCTTTATGTAAAAATATTCTTTATATTACAATGTTCTTTATTTTAAATTATTCTTTATTTAAAAGATATTATGAATCGGAATGCGACTCAATCATTTACCATACAATTTTGGTTATATGGGTTTCATACATCGTATGTATATGGCAACAATGATAAATAATTATTCATCCAAGGTGAAATTTATAACTGTGTGAGCATTAAAATAAATAAATACATAATGCTCGTCATAGACTGTCAATCCATCGATTGACATACAGCTAAATATTGGAACTAGTGTATGACAAATATCATCCAAACACCCGTGTGGGGTTTTCAAACAACAACAATTTAAATAAATCATTGGTTAATAGATTTAACCAGTTTTAATTATTTCTACCATCGCTATCATCATAATGGTAATGTTTTATAAATGTACATCTTTCTACTCCTCTAACATGTCAATGTTAATATTAAATAAATGAACATTTTCAACTTCTATAACATGTAAATGTTAACAATGCAAATTTTTTAATGGACCATACCTACATTTAAAATGTAACTTTAATGTAATGCATTTTTAATTAAATGGCATTTTCTATTGTAATAACGTTTTTAATTAAATGACATTTTCTAATGTAAGGACATTTTAATTAAATGACATTTTCTAATGTAATGACACTTTCTAATGTAATGACATTTCTTAACAAAAATGTTATTTTTAATCTAATATAACATTCCTAACAAAAATGTTATTTTTAAACTAGTATAACATTCCTAACAAAAATGTTATTTCTATTCTAATAAAACATTTCTAACAAAAACGTTGTTTTTATTCTAATGTAACTTTTTTAACAAAAATGACATTTCTATCATTAACATTTCTAATTCAATAAAATGATATTTTATTATGTTTGACATAAATGACAATTTTAACTAAATTAACAATTTCATCCTAACATGTTTTCTTTTCTTTCTTTTCTAGCATGTGGAAAATAATGCTTTCAACATATTAAACATCTTCTAATTTTTTTTTTCTAATGAATCATTTTTTTAATTAAAAATGGAATTTTTAATGTCTCAACATTTTTATTCAAGCAGTAAATATTTTTCTAATGAATCAACGTTTTCAATAAAAATGTGATTTTTAATGTTTCAACACTTTTATCCAAACATGAACAATTTCCATATGAATCATTCTTTTCATCCAAAAATAGAGTTCTTAATTGTTAACATGTTTTTAATTTAAACATGAACATTTTCCTAGTTTTATTCATTACATTAAAAATGAGATTTCAATGTAAACATGTTTTTATTTTTAAAACAGGAATATTTGTCTAATTCCTATCATTACATTAAAAAAATGAATTTTTAATGTAAAACATGTTTTCATTTTAAAACATAAATATTTGTCTAACTTCTATTATTACATTAAAAAGTGAATTTTTAATGTAAAACATTTTTTCATTTTAAAACATGAATATTTTCTATTTCTTATGCTAGACATTAAAAATGTAAATTTCTAATGTAATCATGGTTTTATTTAAAACATGAACACGTTCTTAATTCCTATTTTAATTCAACAAGATGTACAAAAGTCCATTTTTGGTGAGACTTCTTGTTCAACTAAATGATAATTTTGATGTCTCATTTTTTGTTGAAAACTCAAGTTCAACAAATGACAAGAATGTATATTTTATTTTTGTTGAAAACTCCAGTTCAACAAATGACAAGAATGTATATTTTATTTTTGTTGAAAACTCCAGTTCAACAAATGACAAGAATGTATATTTTATTTTTGTTGAAAACTCTAGTTCAACAAATGACAAGAACGTATATTTTATTTTTGATGAAAACTCTAGTTCAACCAATGACAAGAATGTATATTTTATTTTATTTGAAAACTCTGGTTCAACAAATGACAAGAATTGATGCTTCATATTTGTGGAAATTTTTAATTTCACAAATTGACAAAAATTGGTGTTTTCTTATTTGTTGAAAATTTTAATTCAACAAATAGACAAAAATTGATGCTTTCATTATTGTTGAAAATTCTAATTCAACAAATAGATAAAAATTGACACTTTCATAATTGTTGAAAATTCTATTTCAACAAATAGATAAAAATTGATGTTTTCATAATTGCTGAAAATTCTAATTCAACAAATAGATAAAAATTGGTGTTTTCATAATTGTTGAAATTCTAATTCAACAAATAGATAAAAAATAGTTTCATATTTGATCATTTTATCTAAACAAAAATTATATATATATATATATTTTTACCCCATTTATTACACCAAATTGATCAATATGTTTTAACAATTATATCACCAAACAACCAGATCTACATATTACATCCATTACAGAACAAATCATGAATCATAAAAAAACAGAATTTAACTATAGATTGATGACAATAAAATCAAAATCATTTCTAATTATAAAAAAAAGAAATAAATAGATTTCTCACTTTGGTTTTTGTCTGAATTTTCAAAGTACTTCGTTTCAAATCTGGTCAGTTCCAGGTTATAGATCTCATTTCTGTGATTCTAACGCAACAGATTTCGTTCGATTCTGAAGTCGTATGATAAAGTTACGATATTATTTTCATTTGATAACAAAATTTAAAATTAATTAAAATAATTAATTAACTAATCACGTACTTAAGGGATTAACCCTTCTTCCCTATCGGCCGATTTACAGAGCACAACAAAACCCATCTCCGATCCTTAATCATCAGAACGCACGGCACCTCGGCCCACCGGAGATCCATCTGAACCGACCACGACGTAACCCCATCGCCACCTACCTGCGCACCCCCACAATGGCCAACTCGCAATAGTCCTTCGCCCTAGAAACGACTTCAACCGCCGCTGCTTCGTGAGCAAATTTCGGCGCTTATGGTCACCTAAAACCCATCGTCACCGTTCATACGGTAGAGCTCCCCCTTCTCTTCGATTTTTCTTTTTGATTCATATCTTAATTCGTTTTGTATTGAAGGATTCTAGTGGATTAAATTCAGAGCGCCATGGCCCTCCAATTGTTTTCAGGCGGCGGCTCTGTGTAATGTTGAATTAGGGTTTTGCAAACTCTATATTTATAATATTATTTTAATTATTATTTAATTCTTTAATTCGCTAAAAACCCTGTTACCCAATACTAGCTCCCATTCCAGCCCAACAAGAGTTCCCCCTAGCCAAATACCCCCATTCCGGACCTAATGGACTAGGTCCCGTCAGCCCGTTTGATCATCTCCAACTTGTTTTCTTTAATTTAAAATATAAGTCATTTAATTATTTAATTTGATTTTACATTTTAATTTACCGGGGCCACATACTAACTCTAAAAATTACAGAAAAATTATTTCTAGTTATGTTTTGACGATACGGTCCTAACAAAATTAATTTCATTGAATTTTGAGACCGTTTGAAAAACGGTCATTTCTGGTCAATCCAAATTGACTGAAATTGACAAAACATATTTTCTTTTGCCACGCTCACGTATTAATTCCAAAAATTATGAAAATTGGAATCTTGCAATAAATTGACATTCCGGCTCTAATAAAAGTGGTTTCATCAAAAACAGAGGTCGTTTGTAAAATGGTTATTTTTAATATTAAAATATATATAAATTTTATAGCGACTATTCTGAATTTTAAACTGGGCATAACTTTTGATTCCCGCTATGAAATTTTGATTTTTCAGATTCGTTGGAAAGATATTCTTAAACAGATTCAAATATTTTTGGTTTTACTGAAATTCGATTTATTTTGCATCATGTACATCAGTCAAAGTTCAAGTTTAAAATTTCAAACTACCGCGCTATTTCTAAGTCCTTTTATAATTAAAATAAATATATTTGTTCTAACTTCGATTTAAATAAAATTTTAGCCATTATTATTTTAAATATTAATTTTCCACTAAAATTTCTAAAATAAAATTTTTAAATTGATTCTGATTTTCCGGGTTGTTACAATCTTCCCCACTTAAAATCTTTTCGTCCTCGAAAAGGAACGAAGCTAAAAGTTGTTAAATTAACCTATCTCAACTTTAATTTTTTTTTTAGTTTCAATATCCTTATTAGTTGAACTAATAATCACACAACACAATCATCAATCAATTAGTTAATTAGCTTTTCAAATATATATAACTTTTATATATTCAAAAATCGTATTTTCTAAAATCAGATTATCTATATAAATACAAATACGCTAATTATAGACTTGCCACTCTAAACTCATTCTAGGGTATTTCTAACCCCATCTCTAATGAGCTTTCTCATTCTAGGATACTACTGATCCTATCTCTAATGAATATTCTTTTTATAGGATATTTCTAATCCTACATCTGATGAGTCTTTTGTTCAGTTCTAACGAGTTGTACCCCAAAGATTTAAGCTAACCAGAGATCTGATACCAACTGTAACGATTCGTATTTTGCCCGGACCTAATCGACAGCAAAATCGATCAAGACCATTCAAAATCCAAATACGCTAACTTTGGGAATACAATACATCAGAGCAGATAACAGAAGACTTTTATAAACATTACATTAATATTACATCAGAGTACAGAATATATCAGAGTACATCGAATAAAATACAGCGGAAGATAAATTTACAATGAACTTAATACAATGCAGCGGAAATAAATAAAATAGCACAACGGAAGACTATCAATGCTTTGGACACAGCTTTAAGCTTCGATCCAGAATCCTGCTCAATATATCTGCAAAATAAACTACTCGACTGCCGATGTGGAAAAGAGGGCACCCGAGTTTGCAAAGTGAAACAAACTACGGGTCAGTCATGGGACTGGTATGAGAAATCTTTCCTAACTTATCTAACATTATGGCTAATCACAGGACCATGCCGCTAAAGCGGAACGGGTTTATTCCATTAGGTTGTCGATGCATAAATTATATAAATTTTTATTCAAAACAACGCAATACTTTTTAGAAAAATGAAATCATTATAAGACTCAAGTCCCATCACACAATGCAACGCAAACCAGAGGATGAAGTTTTACCTTATAATGATCAAAAATGCTTGATACATAGAAAATAATATTTTAATATTATTATTAGTGTCTAATCAGTTTTAAAGTACTTTAAAGTAAATGTATCAATCTTAGACGACATAGTACCCCATCCTACTATGTCGCTAGGTTTACAATCAAAATCATAATGTCGTATTGGAAATTGGGTTTTCATCATGATTCAAGGCTAGGGACGATCTCCTTGCCGATTCGAGAAACTCTAGCAATATCTCAGGATCCAGACATTGGCGAACCCTTGGATACTGCAGGGCCTGCCCACAAATACTTTAGTGGATTGGCAATTCCTGAACACATGCTTCTCGGTCCTATTGAACCTATAAATTGTCACTATCAACCAATATAACCCAGGCCTCGAAATACATCATCCACATAAGTAAAATGTCAGGGCTTGCAAAACCCTAATACCACTTCTAGCTAGAAAGAAACGTGTGCACTCCCTGCGTTCCCTTGTCCCATTTTTGACTCATACCGGGGTGTGAGGCTCGCGAGGTAACGCTATACACAAAGCTATGCCGAAATAGGCTATGCTTTGATCATCAACCACAATGCTCTGCTTTTCAACAAAAGCCTCATTTATTTGCATCTTGGCATGCCACATTGATAATTCACGCCATGCGATCGATAACTACCAATATATAACCTCTGATCTCGTGCATCTCAAAGAAGGGTGTTAAGCAAGAGAATAAACTCTCCGCAACCACAGATATATATTAAATAGAAATCAATTTAATTTACATGAAATGAAATCCAATGTTAGGCACACATCCATTTACAAGTCCGTTCTGGGTCTGAACGAAACCGGAGACACCTTATTCCTCATCCCGTATGTCCAATACGGAAGAGAGGTGCTCGTTTATCCGGACAATCAACAAGTACGCCCGGGTAAATACCACTTTAACCCTTTCCTAGGAGTGTCCCAGTTCAGGGCATCAGTAGTCGCCCATTCGATGTGAAGATCGCCGGTCTTTAATCACCTCTTCAGTGTCTTCGACTTTTAATCGTTGTAGTAATTATTCAAAATGGGTTAAACCCGGTCTTTCCGAATAACTCACATATTTTAAAATCAAAAATCAAATGCTATAAAGACACATCATACGCCTCATTCCAATTCAGAATATTCGTTTAATAAAATATTCATATTAATAGGGAAAGGATCCCATTAATTTTATCAAAGATAAATTCTTTTAAATTTATTCTTTAATCTTCTTTTTAAATATTTATTGAAACTCCAATTTGATTTTAATATCAAAATCATTACATTATGATTATTCAATTTTAAGAAATTAATCTTATCTTTAACTGGGTTAAGAACCAATGTCATTTAAAACACAGTTCACGATAAACCCAAAATCATTTTCCATTAAATATGGAATTTTCACATAAATCAAATCAATATATAATCGATATAAATTTCCGTATCAGACCGCTAATATAAATGGAATAATGGCAAAGCCTTTTAAATTCCATATATAGTAACAGTCCTCTTTTTCAGAAGCCTATCTCGATTATTATCAAATCAAATTTCCACTCAATTCCAATTTAATATATATTAAATTGGAAAACTTGACTTTTGAAATTTTCTTTTTAAATCTTAACAAAAAAAATTTATAAATTCTAAATCATAATTTCACTGTTAATTGGGTTAAAGAACAAATATCGTTTAAAACACAGTTCACAATAAACCCGATTCACATATCATTTTATTCCAATCACTAAATATAATTTGAAACTCTAAAAATCTTAATTAAAAGATTTATTCTTTTCATACGGGGTTTAAGAATAGTGTTATTTAAGACACCATCCACGACAACCCAAAATCTAATTCTATTATTTAATTCTAATTAAATATTAATTAATTGGAAGGCTTCATTAAATCTTAATTTAAAAGATTTATTAATAACTAGTTCATCTCGATAAAAATATGTTTTTATCTTTTGTGTCCATCCGAAAACGGACATAGAAGTCATCATTTTATTCTTCATCTAATATTATTTTAAAATATTCGTTACTTAAAAATATCCTTTTATATAAAAAGATCCTTTATGTAAAATTATTCTTTATATTACAATGTTCTTTATTTTAAAATATTCTTTATTTAAATGATATTCTAAATCGGAATGCGACTCAATCATTTACCATATAATTTTGGTTATATGGATTTCATACATCGTATGTATACGGCAAAAATGATAAATAATCATTCACATCCAGAGTGAAATTTATAACTGTATGAGCATTAAAATAAATAAAAACATGATGCTCGTCACAGACTGTCAATCCATCGATTGACATACAGTTAAATATTGGGACTAGTGTATGACAAATATCATCCCAATACCCATGTGGGGTTTTCAGACAACAACAATTTATATAAATCACTGGTTAATAAATTAAACCAATTTTAATTATTTCTAACATCGCTAACATTATAATGGTAATGTTTTATAAATATACATCTTTCTACTCCTATAACATGTCAATGTTAATATTAAATAAATGAACATTTTCTACTTCTATAACATGCAAATGTTAACAATGCAAATTTTTTAATGGACCATACCTACATTTAAAATGTAACTTTAATGTAATGCACTTTTAATTAAATGAAATTTTCTAATGTAATAACATTTTTAATTAAATGACATTTTCTAATGTAATGACACTTTCCAATGTAATGACATTTCTTAAAAAAATGTTATTTTTAATCTAATTTAACATTCCTAACAAAAATGTTATTTTTAATCTAGTATAACATTCCTATCAAAAATGTTATTTTTATTCTAATAAAACATTTCTAACAAAAATGTTGTTTTTATTCTAATGTAACTTTTTTAACAAAAACGACATTTCTATCATTAACATTTCTAATTCAATAAAATGACATTTTATTATGTTTGACATAAATGACAATTTTATATAGAATGACAATTTTAACTAAATTAACAATTTCACCCTAACATGTTTTCTTTCCTTTCTTTTCTAGCATATGGAAAATAATGTTTTCAACATATAAGACATATTCTAACTTATGTTTTCTAATGAATCATTTTTTCTTATTAAAAATAGAATTTTTAATGTCTCAACATTTTTATTCAAGCAGTGAATATTTTTCTAATGAATCAACCTTTTCGTTAAAAATGTGATTTTTAATGTTTCAACACTTTTATCCTAACATGAACAATTCCCATATGAATCATTCTTTTCATCCAAAAATAGGGTTCTTAATTGTTAACATGCTTTTAATTTAAACAGGAACATTTTCCTAGTTTCATTCATTACATTAAAAATGAGATTTCAATGTAAACATGTTTTTATTTTTAAAACATGAACATTTGCCTAATTCCTATCATTACATTAAAAAAAATGAATTTTTAATGTATAACATGTTTTCATTTTGAAACACGAATATTTGTCTAACTTCTATTATAACATTAAAAAGTGAATCTTTAATGTAAAACATTTTTTCATTTTAAAACACGAATATTTTCTATTTCTTATACTAGACATTAAAAACGAGAATTTCTAATGTAATCATGTTTTTATTAAAAACATGAACATGTTCTTAATTCCTATATTAATTCAACAAGATGTACAAATGTCCATTTTTGGTGAGATTTCTTGTGCAACAAAATGATAATTTTGATATCTCATTTTTTGTTGAAAACTCTAGTTCAATAAATGACAAGAATGTATATTTTATTTTTGTTGAAAACTCCAGTTCAACAAATGACAAGAATGTATATTTTATTTTTCCTGAAAACACTAGTTCAACAAATGACAAGAATGTATATTTTATTTTTATTGAAAACTCTAGTTCAACCAATGAAAAGAATGCATATTTTATTTTTGTTGAAAACTCTAGCTCAACAAATGACAAGAATTGATGCTTCATATTTGTGGAAATTTCTAATTTCACAAATTGACAAAAATTGGTGTTTTCTTATTTGTTGAAAATTTTAATTCAACAAATAGACAAAAATTGATGCTTTCATAATTGTTGAAAATTCTAATTCAACAAATAGATAAAAATTGACGCTTTCATAATTGTTGAAAATTCTATTTCAACAAATAGATAAAAATTGGTGTTTTCATAATTGCTGAAAATTCTAATTCAACAAATAGATAAAAATTGGTGCTTTCATAATTGTTGAAATTCTAATTCAACAAATAGATAAAAATTGGTGTTTCATATTTGATCATTTTATCTAAAAAAATGATATATTTTTGTTTTACCCCATTTATTACACCAAATTGTTCAATATGTTTTAACAATTATATCACCATATAATATCCCCAAACAACCAGATCTACATATTTACATCCATCACAAAACAAATCATGAATCATAACAAACAGGATTTAACTATAGATTGATAACAATAAAATCAGAATTATTTCTAATTATAAAAAAAATAGATTTCTCACTTTGGTTTTTGTCTGAATTTTCAAAGTACTCCGTTTCAGATCTGGTCAGTTCCAGGTTGTAGATCTCGTTTCTGCGATTCTAACGCAACAGATTTCGTTCGATTCTGAAGTTGTATGATAATGTTACGATATTATTTTCATTTGATAACAAAATTTAAAATTAATTAAAATAATTAATTAACTAATCACGTAGTTAAGGGATTAACCCTTCTTCCCTATCGGTCGATTTACAGAGCACAACAAAACCCATCTTCGATCCTTAATCATCAGAACGCACGGCGCCTCGGCCCACCAGAGATCCATCTGAACTGACCACGACGTAACACCATCGCCACCTACCCGCGCACCCCCACCATGGCCAACTCGCAACCGTCCTCCGCCCAAGAAACGACTTCAATCGCCGCTGCTTCATGAGAAAATTCCTGCGCTTATGGTCACCTAAAACCCATTGTCTCCATTCATACGGTAGAGCACCCCTTCTCTTCGATTTTGCTTTTTGATTCATATCTTAATTCGATTTGTATTGAAGGATTTTAGTGGATTAAATTCAGAGCGCCATGGCCCTACAATTGTTTTCAGGCGACGACTCTTTGTAATGTAGAATTAGGGTTTTGCAAACTCTATATTTATAATATTATTTTAATTATTATTTAATTCTTTAATTCACTAGAAACCCTGTTACCCTATACTAGATCCCATTCCAACCTAACAAGAGTTGCCCCTAGCCAAATACCCACGTTCCGTACACAATGGACTAGGTTCCGTCAGTCCATTTGATCATCTCCAGCTTGTTTTCTTTAATTTAAAATATAAATAAATTATTTATTTAATTTGATCATACATTTTAATTTACCTGGGCCACATACTAACTCTAAAAATTATAGAAAAATTATTTCTGGTTATGTTTTAATGATACGGTCCTAACAAAATTAATTTCGTTGAATTTTGAGACCGTTTGAAAAACGGCCATTTTCTGGTCGATCCAAATTGACTAAAATTGACAAAACACGTTTTCTTTTGCCACGCTCACGTATTAATTACAAAAATTATGAAAACTGGAATCTTGCAATAAATTGACATTCCGATTCCAAATAAAGTGGTTTCGTCAAAAACGGAGGTCGTTTGTAAAATGGCTATTTTTAATATTAATATATATATATTCTACAGCGACTATTCTGAATTTTAAACTGGGCATAATTTTTGATTCCCGCTATGAAATTTTGATTTTTTTAAATTCGGTGGAAAGATATTCTTAAACATATTCAAATATTTTTGGTTTTACTGAAATTTGGTTTATTTTGCATCCTGTACATTCAGTCAAAGTTCAAGTTCAAATTTTCAAACTACCGCGCAATTTCTAGCTCCTTTTATAATTAAAATAAATATATTCGTTGTAACTTCAATTTAAATGAATTTTTAGCCGTTATTATATTTTAAATATTAAATTTCCATTAAAATTTCTAAAATAAAAATTTTAAATTGGTTCTGATTTTCTGGGTTGTTACAGGAGTTTAGTACGTGTGACATGCAATCAAATGTAAATTTTAGATTTAAATATTTAGCTTTTATACTGGGTTTTCTACATCTGTTTATTGTTAATGATGAAGATCTGATTGGTGATAATTGAGATTTAGATGCATTGTTAAACAAATAGATGAACTAAATTCGTGTTGGAAAGAAGAAAGTAAAGAATTATTGAAAGAGCTAAACAACCATTGGGATTTATATGTTCGACATTTTGATATTTCCATTTGTGAAGAACTAAAAGAATGCATTGATTGTTATACTAGTCCATGCTCTAAAGACAATTGGATGATAATGCCTGAAACTGGATATCTAATAGCTAGCTAATGCATTCAACCGAGTAGTCGTATACATTTCCAAATGTCAATGTTTGATGTTCTATCCACATCAGAACTCTCCTAATTCAGTGAAGAACCATCAGTTAGTATGATTTGCCAATATTCTTGATTATCCTTTCATCAAACTAACTCTTAGAGATGAAGCGCCAATTCCTTCCATAGCTAGTATTTTGTCTATATTTGCAAGAAAAGAAGCGAAAGCATGGAATGAGATTTTGATCGATCGCCAAGTCGAATTCGTCAATATTAAATCTTCGGATGTGGCGACTAAGGATGCGTGCATTTAGAGATCTAGTTTGGCTATTTTGAAAATACATTGAACCAAAGTGTACTCATCTATTCCACTTAACGATTTTTAATTTTGCAAATTTTGCAATCTTGTGCGTGTGTGTATGGAAAATGAAAACGTTGCTATCTTGTGCAATTTATATGGTTTAGCTTATTTCTATGGATGTTTTAGCTTCACATTTTTTATGTGTGTTATTGTGGTATGGTAATGATATCAAAATATATGTTGGATAAGCTACACAATGATGTTAAATAATGACATATATGTTGGATTTGCAACGCCGTTTACTTAGCTCTTTCATGCAGTCTCCAGGTATTCACTGCATTTTCTATATTTTTTTTCTTATCTTTCTAGCAACTTGATTATTTAAATATCCATTTTGCGATGAATATTAGAAGCTACACGAGATAGTAAATGACAGTGACTGTAAACTCTACCCCTGTACGTGTATATATGTATGACAAATACATGTTTTACCTCATTTTTGCTACATCTTAATTCTTCTAAATACTAATCCGAAGTTCTGAATTAAATAATGAAGTAAAGTGGAAAGAATGTGAAAGTATATTATTTAGTTTGGAAGGTATAATATTAATCCAAAGTCTGGAGACCATTGCCCATACAAGAGACAAACGTTATGTATATTATTTAGCTTAAAGAAGAAATAGTATCATAGTCTACATGTTGGTATGTATACTCAACCAAATTATACAAACCCGATTTTTTTTACTATTGCAACGACTTGTCTTGGCAACTCATCGACTTTCCACTCATTTAGCTTTCTCCAATGTGCAACACATTTGAGTGGCCCCCTCTCCTACAAACAAAACTTTCAATCACTATAATACCAGTCACATTACTATACGGAAATAATAACATTACAAAGTATTTAGTTACCTTGTGGCGGCCCGCCCCACACCAGCCAACATTTCCCGTAAAAGTGCGTTGTGCTGATGTCCAACCAGCACGGGACGGTCGCCAAAGGAAGGAAAAAGAAGAGAACTTACTGGTGAACTAATAAAGAACCTGTAGAATGTCTCACAGCGCATGGAATAAAATATAATAACAACATACTTGACATAAAACAGGCGAGACAGCGCATAAGCTAGAAACTAAAACTAGACATCATAGCAGCGGAAATCCAAACACAGCTTATGTTTACATCATCATTATTACAACTTTTCAACTGTCTCTAAAGCAAAGCAAAGGAAAAGGTACACTACTAATGCCCAAGGTAGTGACCCGCAGCGACACAGGGAGAATATCTATATATATCATACGTGGAAGCCTCATGCTCGTCTCGGATATAGCTACTCGTGCATCACCAGCTAACCTATCTCTAGTCTTCTCGTGAGAGCAACCAGAGTAATAAGAAGAGACATAAAACTCTGGGTCAGACAAAAAGTCTGATATGAGCGATAAGCAGCGAGACAGAACAATAACAGGTATACTAAACCATACCTGAACTGGACCTACAACCAAGGAGTTAGCACAACATACTGCTCAATACTCTAAGGTGCCACAAACATATGGTGTAAAGAACACGGGGGTGGGGGGGTGTATGTCATAGTGAAAGCAAACAAACAAACATAGAAACCATCCTCACATCTCTCACTCAGTGCGTAAAGCATACGATATCCACCACTTTGATTACCCTATTCCTTGCCATGATCACTCTGCCCCATGGAGTCATGATTACACCACTGCATTGATCCATAGCCACTAGTCTTTGCTATGTCCACTCTGCCCCAATGAAGTCATAACAACTCCACTACACTGTCTCATAGCCTTGGTACGATCACTCTGCCACATGGAGTAGTAACTACCCCACTGCACTGATACGTAGTCTAACATCCGTCTTGGTGGTGAATCAAAGCTATGGACGTCGATAACCCGTTAGCATGTGTCCCGCAGCAAAGGCCAACTCATGAAGTTGACATGTTGGTTCCCAACTGGATCCTGGGTACAAACTTCCCATTTGGACTACCTTTGCATCTCGGGTTTTAGCCTCCTCCGGATCGGCCTTCCTCCTTGCCTTTGGTTCGGTCTCCTTCCCAAGCGTCGGGTCGGTTCGGCTCATGAATCCCTTGGCGGTTCGGTTCGCGCTCCCCGTTCGTGGTGCAAGAAGCTCGAGTTCTCCTCCATCAGTTCGGATCGGAGCATTTCACCGGGTTGGTTCAGATAAGCACTCCACGATCTATCGGTTCGGATGGCACCCCGGGTCGGGTCGAAGTACATGACTCATGGTGGCTTCGCTTTGGTCTTCTTCCCCAATGTTGGATCGGTCCGGTCGTGGTCTCCTCCAAGCTTCAAGTCAACTCGTGGCGTACTGGTTCGGTTCGAGTGCAAGGGGCGGCTCGTGGATGGGCTACACGAAAGGGTCGGTTCGGGCCTCCCCATCCGATCTAATCCGGTTCGGGTCACAGCCTGCACTTTTCCTGCAACTTCCAGCGACGATTACATGCCACTCGACGACGTTTATTCTAAACAATCACAATTCATGCCAAACAGTCATAGCAACATATAACATCAACCACAAACACCAAAATGACAACTTGATAGTTTAAAACGGATCAAACATAACCAAAACACCATATTTTCCCTTAAGCATGTTTAAGCAAAACTAATAATAGGATTAGTAAAACTTAACCAAATCTTCTAACGGAGGCCTAAAACAATTATTTCGAAATTTATCAATATTTTTCCAAATTTTTAACATGTATAAATTCGCTAATTATCACTAATTACTCTTAATTAACCATAATTAGTGATGAACTATGCAAATCACTCACCTTAGCCATAAATAAAATATCAAATCTGAAATGTTTCTTTGTTTGGCACTGGTCCCAAGGCCATACAGCAGTTCTACCTCGATTCTTGTGCTAGTCCGCTTTGATTTGATGTAGATTTGGCTTAATTAGCGATTAGAAGGTGATTTGGGGTGTTTTAGATGTTGGAGGCCATTACTAGGGTTCCAAGAATGAAAGTGGCTCCTGTGAAAGTGATAAAAAGGGTGTTCTCTAAACCCTATCAGCCCTTAAATACTCAAAATCGCGAAATTCTCCTTTGGGCCTAGCTTTTAATCACCCGGTTAAGCCCAATTAAGCTGTTTTTTCACTACCTGAAACTTGTTTCAGCCATATCTCCCAAACCGTGAGTCCGTTTGGCTAATGTGACCACTCTACGGAAAGGTAAACCATCATCCGGATCTAATGGAAGTGGTTTCAGGTCAAAACTCCTTTCCAATCAAAAGTTATGGCCGAAACAAGATCAGCTAGGGGCAAAACAGTCATTTAAAAATTAGTAAAAATCATGAATATGGGAAATGACCTCAATAGTCGTCTCCCAAAGTTACATGACCATACGCCTTTGCATGTGAAAGAAATAAATATTCTACGATCCTTCGATGCGTAGAATGCGGGTCGTTACATTCCCCCTTTAGGAAATTTCGTCCCCGAAATTCCTTAACCCAAAACATACAAAGGATCCCGCATGCCTACCAGCCACTTGCAAAACAAGTCTATCCTAGCATGCGGAAAGACTAAATCGAAACTGAAATCTTACCAGGTGAAGAGTTACGAATACGTCTTCGTAATGCTCTCCTCTGTCTCCCAAGTACAGTCCTCGTTCTCGCCCCACTGAACTTTGACTAATTTCACCGCCTTCCTTCGAAGTTGCTTCGTATCGTTCCCAACAATATGCATAGCTTGCGGTTCCCAACCGCCTCGGGTTCAACCACGATATCAACCAACTGATCAAGTGAAATAGCCACATCGTGGTCGTGCATGAACTTCCTTAACTGGAAAACATGAAATACGTTGTGAACTCCTGCCATCTTGTCTAGTAATTCAATTTAATATGCCAAATTCCCAATTTTCTCAAGAACTGGGAACGGACCAATAATCTTGGTGCTAACTTGCCTCTCCTGCCAAATCGTATCACGCTCTTCAACAGAGAAATCTTGACAAACACCAAGTCGCCAATGGAGAACTTTAATTCTCTTCTCCTCTTATCAGCATAACTCTTCTGCCTATCTTGGGCAGTCTTCATTCGTTGTTGGATAACCTTAATCTTAGCTGAAGTTTCTCTTATCACATCTGGTCCAAGCACAAACTTCTCACCAGTTTCTAACCAACATGATGGTGAGTTACACGGTCTTCCATACAAAGCTTCAACCAATACTAGATTGATAACTATTATTATATGCAAACTCTACTAGATGCAAATGGTCTTCCCATGATCCACCAAAGTCTAATACACAAGCTCGCAAAAGATCTTCTAACACTTGATTCACCCTCGTTGTATGTCCGTCGGTTTGAGGATATAACGCGTGTAACACCCCACATCCGTTAGTGTCCCTCACAAAGGGAATGCACTAAGTTTTGTGAAGTATTATAGGTAAAAGATGCAGATAAATTACAAGACAGATAAATAAAGTAGCGGAAAAGTGAATAAAACTTTATTTCATTTATAAACAACTTGTACAAAGATTGTTTTCCAACAATAAAGTATCTATCTTGTTTAACAAAATAAAGAAGCATAAATATACAATGATATTCCCCAATAAAACATTAGCCAGCCATAGCGGTAGAAAAGAGAGTCCAAAGCAGCGCATCCAAGAGTCTTCAAGCTTGGATAGAGTAACAGGTCCATATAAATTTGAGTTATTCCCTCCCTGACTACCTTGGGGGGGAACGGAAGAAAAGAAGACGAGAAAGAAAACATAGAGTCAGACATAAAGCCTGGTAAGTCTAGTGGTGCTTCGGTATATGAATAAGGAAAAGGACATGACAGATATAAAATGGAAATGGGAAAATACCATAAACTAAGGCAAAGCAGTTTAGAATCGAAATTACTATCGCATCCCATACTAATCTCTGCACCACCTAACTAGTATCCCAACTAGTAATCTGGATAAAATGATAACGTGATCCCAGTCCCTGTAACTGTGGTTGCCATCAGGCGCACATTGATTTATTTCCTAGATTTAGTCTAGGGTTTTCTATCGAGCGTTCCCTGGATTCAACTAGGGTTTATGCGACTTGTCTAATACTTCTCAGATTCAGGATTTATGCCACCTAGGTCCATTAGGGATAATGCTACCTGTCGAATGATGCCCCTAGTCTAGGACACACTGCCTAGAGTGGTATATGTTCCTAGACTTTCCCCACGTAAGTGTCGCGAATCGTTTATCGCTTTCTAGATGCACATGTCCTGAAATGTGTGACCCGAGTCCCCTGGCAGGGCTATTCAAGAAACACGGAACTCGGTCGGGAGCTTTCAGATATCTGCCGATGCAGATGCTAAGGTCTGTTTTTCTACCAGTGGTTATGGTCCCACGTGACCCCTCCCTCGACTAATGAAAGGCAATCCAAGAAAATCAAGCACGAGAACTATACTCTTGCCACCATATGCCCCACTTTCCTATTGGCCAGCCTCACCCATAACTAGATAGCAAGTATATGGTCTGTTGGGAGTTCTCTGCCTTTCTGCATGCGTACTACGATTGACTGAAGATGGTAGGTAGACGACGAGTCGCTATCACAGGGCTTCTGGTCTCGTCGAATCACGCTGATCCATCCTAGTCTTTAGGTTGCCTTGAATTGCAACCAAGGCATACCCTTGGTTCTTCTGACACAAACCTTAACCTCTGTGAGCCCAGGCGGATCATCTGCAACCTCACAGAGGGATACCAAGAGTACACTCACGTCCCCCGAAGCTACGTGCTTCTAAACCCAGTTCGCTGGATTTTTCGAAATCGGATAAACGTTTGCTCCTTCTCATGTTCTTGTTAAGCGATGATCTACCATATCGGGTTATTCATCTATTATGGACCGACTCAGTTTTCTTGACTAAGAATTATTACTTAGTTGTTCTCAACTAAGGTTTACCACTTAGTTTCTTTTCCCATAAATCTTATTAACTAAGGTTTATCACTTAGTTTCTTTAACTGGGGATTTCAACCTAGCTCCCGTTCTCAATTGTTTCTTAACTAGGGTTTACTACTTAGCCTTCTTTCCCGTCAAGTTGGATTGGTTAAGTGTCATTAGTCGATTCAAGTTAGCTTAACCCATTCCTTTGTCATATTAAACTAGCTAAGTGTTATCAGTAGTTCATGTTGACTTAATCCTATCACAAACCAAGTTATATTGGTTAAGTATTTCTTATTACTTAACCCCACCCATTCACCTTGTATTGGTTAAGTGTCCCCTAACCTAATCTTGCCCATCTGTTTTAACTAACATGTTATAATGGTTAAGTGTTCCCTTAGTTAACTTAACCCTAACATATGTTTAATTAACATGTTCTAATGATTAGGTATTGTCCCTTCATGTTTCAACTTAACCTTGTTCAATTTATCACACTATGATGGTTAAGTGTTCTAAGTTTACTTAACCCTACCCTCTAGTCCAGCTAACATATTAAATTGGCTAAGTGTATTTACTTAACCTTACCCACTTATCTAGCTAACGTGTTATAATGGTTAAGTATTCTAAATTTACTTAACCTCACCCACTTATCTAATTATCAGGTTATAACGGTTAAGTGTCCTGAATTTACTTAACCTCACTCTCTAGTCTAATTAGTATGTTAAATTGGTTAAGTATATTAACTTTACTTAACCTCACCTTCTAGTCTAGTTAACATGTTAAATTGGCTAAGTGTTTTCTTAGTTACTTAACCCCTACAAGTCTTGTCTTGTTAACATGTTAAGTTGGTTAAGTGTTTTAGTTTACTTAACCCTACCATCTGTCCTTAGCCACTTAGAGCACCTGACCACTCACATTAGACAGATATTGCTACGGTTACTGGATGCGCCGGTCGGTTCCGGGCAGGTTTACACCGTAGCTCAGTCTAACCTCGGGTCATTATTAGGCTTAGTGCTTAACCACCCACATTGGATAGGTATTGTTGTAACTACTGGACATCTGGGCGGGTCCGGGCAGGTTTACATCACAACTCAATCCAATCTCGGGTTAAGCATACTCGTATTTTCTAGATTTACACTTTTTTTCATATGTAAATATTTCATGTCACATGTTTTAACTAATGGTACATAAGTTATATCATTTATGGCCATAACCCATTTCATGGTTTTTAGGCCCGCCGACATATGAACATACTTTAATTTAACAGTTAGTCCCAACGTTACCCTCGCTCGATTATTCATATTAATCGTATGAAGATATTGGGCCCGCTAATAGGCCCTATCCATAAACAAAGTAAGGAAGGGAGCATAGGTTCAATGAACATATACTATGAAATTTGGCCTAAACATAGTTATCGATTAGCGTGTGACATAAAGGTGTAACTAGATAAATAAGGTGATCTCGCATAACATGAATCATAACATTGCATAACATGTCACAAACTTGCACATGAATATTGGATCTAGTTAGATAGTTGTCGTGTAAATCATAAATTCTGGACTATTATAAAGATATAACATGGTATAACATGGTATAGCATAATAGGTGACACATGAAATGGCGTACTTTTAGACTTGTTTAAACATGGTTTTATACACATATAACTAGACACAATGTCAAACACCAAATTAGCATAAAAATTTCCACTTTTTGACATAACCCAAAGGTGTAAACTAACTTTACATCAAGTAGCCTATTTCAACATGAAGCTAGTATAATTTGTGTAACCAAAAGGTACTTGCATAAACCCAATTATCACTTGCAAGTAAACATAATAACGTATACAAAGGTTTTGAGTCGTGTAGGCATAAAAGGTTTCAATTTGGAACATGTTTACATGAGTCTCAACTTAGGCCTAAAAAGAATATATGCTAACCATGTTAACGACATAACATAAAGATGTCAAATTCCAGTTTTTTACCACAAACTTGCAAGTGATATTTATTTTCATATACAAATGTCAAAGGTTCGCATCAACCAATTTATGCCACGAATCCCCAATACAAAATATGACATAATCAACGCAACACACAGAATTTACATCAATATTGTACGATAGTAAAACCCCAATTTCATTTACATCGAATCACATCGCAATTTCTATTCATATTCAGAAAAACCACTATACTTACTAAGGGCGCTGAAACTTGTTTTCGGGTTTCTGTTATTCTGAATTTGCAAAGCTTTCCCTTGGAGTAGAAAACGTTGCGTAGAAATTAGATTAGACTTTTATCTTCTTCTTAATTCGATTTGTCTCTAAGCTTTAGGGTTGGCTTGTCTCTAGGCTTTCTAATTGACGGCCATTCCTAGTTCCTTTCTAGCAGCATAACGACTTTAGTATTCTATTATTTTTGTGAGTTTAGGGTTAGACTTGAGTTGTATTTATAGAATTTCAATCTAATTAGAGTCATCAATGAAGATAGAGTGAATCCAGACCATACATCTCAAGAGAAGCCAATCAGAAAGTGACATGTAAGCCCTAGTGACTCAGCCAAGCCTCAGAATTCGACCAGACCCTGATCAGGCCAGCCAGGGCCTGACCAGCAGGTCTTTCAGACCTGGGCGCACTTGGCAGGTGCGCCAGGCTAAATTTGTACTGGTGCACTTCCCAAGTGCGCCAGTTCATTTTTGTTCTGGCGCACTTCCCAAGTGCGCCAGTGCATTCTGACCCGTTTTCTGGTTTTTCTGCCCAACTTCGTTCGTCCGTATCTTCTTCATACGGTATCCGTTTTACGCAAGCTTGGACTCGTTCTCAAGCAGAATTTCGAGACGAACGCAATGGCGTAACCCATTTCCCTTAATTCTTTCATTTAGAATTAATTATACTTTAATTTGTGAAGCTTAATGTTATATAACTATGGGGTGTTACAACGCTGTACTGAGATGTAATTCTGATCCTAGCGCCTCTTGTAAATTCTACCAAAATCCACTAGTGAACAACGGATCTCGGTCGCTCATGGTATTCCATGTAATCTCACTACCCACTTTACATATAGTTCAGCTAACTTAGTTGTCGTTCTATTCGACTTGACGGGTATAAATCTTGCACTCTTGGTCAATCAGTCCACAATCACCCAAATGATATCATGGCCCGATCTAGCCCTTGGTAACCTATCAATGAAATCCATTGAGACTTGTTCCCATTTCCATCCTGGAATTTCTAATGGTTGCAACAAACCACTAGGCTTCTTTTGCTCAGCTTTAACTAGCTGGCAATTCATGCATTTGGATATAAACGTCCCAACGTCTCTTTTCATCCCTTCCCAGTAGTAGGTCTGCTTCACGTCTCGATACATCTTGTTACCACCGGGGTGTATAGTCAGTTTTGAGTGATGACATTCTTTAAGCACTTCATCTCTCAATCCATTGACATTAGGTACAACTAGTCTTCCATTCTTTCTAAGCCATCCATTTCGATCAAGCCCATACTTGCTCATCTCTTCGTCGATTCCCATCTCTAACTTTGAGAAGATTTCCGACAGGTTAGGATCGTCCCTCTGACTGGAACCAATCTGCTCAATCAAAGTGGGTTTGATCGTCAAACTTGCTAACATTTCTGGATCCAATTCGCACTTTGGTCTGAAATCATACCCAGCGATGTACTCTAGTTGCTTCCATTCTAGAAACATAGCCCCTAAACTGACATGTCTTCTACTCAATGCATCAGCTACCGCATTGCCCTTTCCTGGTGGGTATGCGATATCAAAATCGTAGGAAGCCAAGAATTATAACCACCTTTGCTATCGGAGATTTAGATCTTTCTGAGAGAAAAGATACTTTAACGATTTATGATCGGTAAACAACTCGAATCTTTCTCCCAAGAGATAATGCCTGCACATCTTCAGCGCGAACACGATCGCTGCTAATTCCAAATCATGGGTAGGGTATCTTTTCTCATGCGGTTTCAGTTGCCGACTTGCATAAGCTACAACCCTACCTCCCTGCATCAACACAGCACCTAGTCCGGTACCACATGCATCCTTATATACCGTCATCTCTTCATTCCCCTTTGGAACGAATAACACTGGTGCACATGACAACTTTTCTTTTAGACTCTTGAATGCATCCTCGCACTTTTCGTCCCAGTCGAAAGCTTGATTCTTCTTAGTCAACTGAGTCAACGGTGCTGCTATCTTGGAGAAGTCTTGAATAAACTTACGATAATATCCAGCTAATCCCAATAAACTTCTTATGTCCGTTGCATTCTTAGGCGTAGACCAATCCTGTACCATAACCACCTTCGCAGGGTCCACGGCAATACCATTCTCTGAAACAACATGGCCCAAGAATCTCACTTCCCTCCTCCAGAAGTAACACTTAGAAAACTTTGCTTTCAATTGGTATTTTCTCAACACCTTCATCACTATTCTTAAATGTTCCTTGTGTTCATTCTCTGTCCTCGAGTAGACCAAAATATCATCCATGAAAACAAGAACAAACTTATTCAATTGATCCCTGAATACTCTGTTCATGAGATCCACAAAATATACTGGTTCATTGGTGGCATGACCAACCACTCATAGAATCCAGATGGCGTCCGAAATACCATTTTAGCTATGCTCTCAGATTCCACTCTAAGCCGATGAAAACCTATTGCGAGATCCAACTGGGAGAATACTCTCGCGCCACTCAATTGATCAAACCAATCATCTATCCGCGGTAGAGGATACTTATTCTTCCTCGTCGCCTTATTCAATTCACGGTAGTCCACACACAATCGAAGGGAACCATCTGCCTTGGTAGCAAACACAACTGGTGCTCCCCACTCAGAAACACTTCTTCTGATAAATCCCTTCTTCAAAAGATCGCTCACTTGCACCCCGAGCTCTCGCTGCTCCCTTGGTGCCATACGTCGAAGTGGCATCACTATAGGTCTGGCATCCTTCACCAAATCAATACGGAACTCAATCTCTTGATGTGGTGGAAGTCTGGTCACTTCTTCGAAGACGTCCGGAAACCTGCCAACCACGGGCACATCTGACAACTCATCATGCGGGATGTCGAGGGAATTTAGAAAACTAGCCATTACCCCATCATTAGGTAGACCACCAAACACTACCCTCCGCCCATCATCCGCTCTAACTGTTACCAAAAAGCCCTCATAGTCTACCACTACCCCGTATCTTTGGAGCCAATCAACTCCCAAAATAATGCCAAACCCAGTAAAGCCTAAAACAAAGCAATCACAGACAAACAAGCATCCATGACTCGATAAGACCACATTACAACAAATCATGCTAAGGCTAGTCGAACTACCAATCGGGTTAGTCGCCCCTAAAGGTCTATCGACAATCTCGGGCTCCAATCCCAACCTATCTACCAGGTCACTAGATATGAAGGAACTGGAAGCTCTGGTATCAAACAATACTCGAACAGGAACATCATAAACGGAAAGCATACCTTGAATAACAACATTCTTTCCTTTCTCCGCCGCAGTCGGGGCATTCGACGAAGAAGGAACAGCATTGATAGCATATGCTTTCACAATCTGCTTTTCCTTAGGGGGTTGCAGACACTTGTCCTTCTGATGTCTCACTTGGCCACAGTTGAAGCACTTCCTATCTGCTGGCTTGGCCCGACATTCTTTGGCATAGTGGCCCTTCTTACCACAGCTGAAGCACTCAACATCTTTCTTATTCTTTTTCTTCTGGCCATCCTTGGTCTGATTCTGCTTTCTCTTATTCTGAGAACTATTCTTGCCTCCACCGCTTGCTTGCGGCTTTGGCTCCTATGCAGATGCAACCTCAGTCTTCGACTTAGGGTAAAGACTCTCTGACCTCAATGTTTTCCCCACAATCGATTCAAACGTCTCATCTATGTGGTTAATAAGGCTTTCTCCTAAGTACTGATCCAAACTTGTTATGAACTTCCCATTCTTCTTCTCGGGAGTGTCAATGAGGGATAATCCATACTTCGGTAAAGTATCGAATTCTACATTGTACTCCTAGACTGCCCTACCATTATGCTTGAGCTACAGGAATTTCCTAAATAACTCCGACTTCTGAGCAGCTTGGATAAATTTTTCACTGAATCGGGCCTTAATCTGATCCCATGTAACTTGATCCTCTAGAGTAGCTGCCTTAATAGCGTTCCACCAATTCGTTGTCCGTCCTTGCAGCTGATGGGACGCTAGCTTTCTTTTCATCGCATCCTCGATACCCAAATCTTCGAAGATTCGCTCACAGCTATCCAACCAATCTTGAACATCCCTAGCCGATTCCATCCCGTGGAACGGCTTTCCACCAAGACTAGTGTAGTGCTTACAGAGCTTGGCGAAATCGGCCCTAGGCGCCTGCACTGCTGCACCACCACCATTAGCAGCATTAGGAACTGCCCTCTGAACGTCCCTAAGAATCTCTTTCAAGAAGTCAGTGAACATAGTTCTCATGTCAGGAGCACTCCCATTGTTGGCTCCTCTACTAGCACCCCTCGTATATCGGCTCATTGTTCAATCTGTAAAGAGAAACGATTAACCATCCTCTTTGTGGTGTCAGTGCAGTGCGACTTCATCCTTAGCTATAGTAATAGTATATATATATATATATATATATATATTGCTTTTGAAAACCAAAATAATCACAACTACGCACTCTCATATACGTATTATATCTCCCTGGTGTCTTTCCCTAGGTTAACTACGCAACCTAGAGCTCTGATACCAAGTGTGACGGCCCGCCCCGCACCAGCCGACATTTCCCATAAAAGTGCGCTGTGTCGATGTCCAACCAGCACGGGACGGTCGCCAAAGGAAGGAAAAAGAAGAGAACTTACTGGTGAACTAACAAAGAACCTACAGAATGTCTCACAGCGCATGGAATAAAATATAATAACAACATACTTGACATAAAACAGGCGAGACAGTGCATAAGCTAGAAACTAAAACTAGACATCATAGCAGCGGAAATCTAAACATAGCTTATGTTCACATCATCATTATTACAACTTTTCAACTGTCTCTAAAGCAAAGCAAAGGAAAAGGTACACTACTAATGCCCAAGGTAGTGACCCGCAGCGACACAGGGAGAATATCTATACATATCATACGTGGAAGCCTCATGCTCGTCTCCGGTACAGCTACTCGTGCATCACCAGCTAACTTGTCTCTAGTCTGCTCGTGAGAGCACCCAGAGCAATAAGAAGAGACATAAAACTTAGGGTCAGACAAAAAGTCCGGTATGAGCGATAAGCAGCAAGATAGAACAATAACATGTATACTAAACCATACCTGAACCTGGACCTGCAACCAAAGAGTTAGCACAACATACCGCTCAATACTCTAAGGTGCCACTAACATGTGCTGTAAAGAATACGGGGGTGGGGGTGTGTATGTCATAGTGAAAGAAAACAACCAAACATAGCAACCATCCTTACATCTCTCACTCAATGCGTAAATCATACGATATCCACCACTTTGATCACCCTATTCCTTGTTATGATCACTCTGCCCCATGGAGTCATGATGACACCACTGCACTGATCCATGGCCACTAGTCTTTGTTATGTCCACTCTACCCCATGAAGTCATAACAACTCCACTGCACTGGCTCATAGCCTTGCTACGATCACTCTGCCCCATGGAGTATTAGCTACCCTACTGCACTGATACGTAGTCTAACATCCGTCTTGGTGGTGAATCAAAGCTATAGACATTGATAACCCCTTAGCACGCGTCCCGCAGCAAAGCCCAACTCATGAAGTTGACCTGTTAGTTCCCAACTGGATCCTGGGTACAAACTTCCCATTTGTACTACCTTTGCATCTTGGATTTTAGCCTCCTCCGGATCGGCCTTCCTCCTTGCCTTTGGTTCGGTTCGGTCTCCTTCCCAAGCGTCGGGTCGGTTCGTCTCATGAATCCCTTGGCGGTTCGGTTCGCGCTCCCCGTTCATGGTGCAAGAAGCTCGAGTTCTCCTCCATCAGTTCGGATTGGAGCATTTCACCGGGTCGGTTCGGATAAGCACTCCACGATCTATCGGTTCGGATGGCACCCCGGGTCCGGTCGGAGTACATGTCTCGTGGTGGCTTCGCTTTGGCCTTCTTACCCAATGTTGGATCGGTCCGGTCGTGGTCTCCTCCAAGCTTCAAGTCAACTCGTGGCGTACTGGTTCGGTTCGGGTGCAAGGGGCGGCTCGTGGATGGGCTACACGAACGGGTCGGTTCGGGCCTCCCCATCCGATCCGATCCGGTTCGGGTCACAGCCTGCACTTTTCCTGCAACTTCCAGCGACAGTTTACACACCACTCGATGGCGTTTTCGACCCTTCTAACTATTCTAAATAATCACAATTCATGTCAAATAGTCATAGCAACATATAACATCAACCACAAACACCAAAATGACAACTTGATAGGTTAAAACGGATCAAACATAACCAAAACCCCATATTTTCCCTTAAGCATGTTTAAGCAAACTAATGATAGGATTAGTAAAACTTAACCAAATTAACCAAATCTTCTAATAGGGGCCTAAAACAATTATTTCGAAATTTATCAATATTTTTTCAGATTTTTAACATGTATAAATTCGCTAATTATCACTAATTACCCTTAATTAAAAATAATTAGTGATGAACTATGCAAATCACTCACCTTAGCCACTAATAAAATATCAAATCTGAAACGATTCTCTATTTGGCGTTGTTCCCAAGGCTATACAGCAGTTCTACCTTGATTCTTGTGCTAATCCGCTTTGATTTGATGTAGATTTGGCTTAATTAGCGATTAGAAGGTGATTTGGGGGTGTTTTAGATGTTGGAGGCCATTACTAGGGTTCCAAGAATGAAAGTGGTGGCTGGGAAAGTGAGAAAAATGGTGTTCTCTAAACCCTAACAGCCCTTAAATACTCCAAATCCCGAAATTCTCCTTTGGGCCTAGATGTTAATCACCCGGTTAAGCCCAATTAAGCTGTTTTTCACTACCTGAAACTTGTTTCAGCCATATCTCCCAAATGATGAGTCCGTTTGGCTAATGTGACCACTCTACGGAAAGGTAAACCATCATCCGGATTTAATGGAAGTGGTTTCAGGTCAAAAATCCTTTTCACTCAAAAGTTATGGCCGAAACAAGATCAGCTAGGGGAAAAACGGTCATTTAAAAATCGACAAAAATTATGAATATGGGAAATGACCCAATAGTCGTCTCCCAAAGTTACATGACCATACGACTTTGCATGTGAAAGAAATAAATATTCTACGATCCTTCGATGCGTAGAATGCGTGTCGTTACATACCTCTTCCTTGTTCCAAATATAATGTGCGATATGAGTTTCAAAACTTTTGAGTACACATGAGACATTCATGGTTGTGTGAGTGGTTGTCACGGTTGAGGTAGATGGCTTCACATTTACTAGGTTCTTCAATGGTGCATCATCATAGATTGAGTTATTCGAACTAGAACCATCATCTAATTCTTCATCATCTGAACCTTGTTCGATTGATCCGTTTTTCTCTTCTACACCATCATCTGACCCGTTTTTTCCACCTACACCATCATCTGATCCATCCTTCTGGAAACTACTATCATGGGAACTGCTACCGCTTACTTCCTCTTTATTACAACATGTGTCATCCTCACATGCTTCCTCATGCTTTTGAACATCAGTTTTGTTAGATTTATCAAGTTCTAATGCATGTTGTATGCGATATGAAGCATTCAAGTGCTCTCTTCCTTTTCCTACAAAATACGAGTAAGAAACATGTTATTGAACAATATGTATAAATTTACAGTTCAAAATGGATTTACTACATACGTTCACAATTCAAATTATTTCAGTGGTTTACTACATAAATTCTCCCATTTAAGTCAAAACAATTAAACTCAATATCTCACAGTATTTCCGATATCACACAACCAATTTAATATCATGAACAAATATTCCATTCAAAACAATTCAAATAATAATTTGAACAAAAAAACAATACGCATTGGATTTTAACAATCGGCATAATACAATTGTGATTGAATTTAATCCACGACATGAAACAACCATGATTGAAAATGAGACACGGCATAAAACAACCGTAGTTAAATTTAGATCACGACATAAAACAACCACGATTCAATAATTTTTGTCGTACGATTTA
Source organism: Allium sativum (assembly GCA_030737875.1). Classification (NCBI taxonomy): domain Eukaryota; kingdom Viridiplantae; phylum Streptophyta; class Magnoliopsida; order Asparagales; family Amaryllidaceae; genus Allium; species Allium sativum. The sequence goes on from CM060926.1 coordinate 541,501,657, forward strand.
TGTAACGGCATAAAACAATCGCAGTTAAATTTATATCATGGCATAAAACAACTTCGACTTAATAATTTTGAAAGAAAAAAAACCCTAGGTTTCAATCGAAAATGATTTTTGACTTAAAGCGGTTTAGATGAAGACAATGGTTTTTGAGATTCTTCAGATAATCGTGACGACTTCCTAGATGCTCTCATGGATTTCCTCATCGCGTTATTCGAACCAAATCGAGGACAAAGATGTCATGGGAGGTAGAAAACGGATGAATATTTGATGTACCAGCAGGAAATTGTTTTTTTGGGTTTATGGTAGCCTGTTATGGTATCACGTAGCATGTTTATATTTTGTATATGGTGATCTTTAGTAATGGTATTAGGCAGCATATTTTTGGGTGCTTTGAGCACTACACTTGATATATTAATAGCATATCAATTCTTAGTCTTGAGTTGCATTACATGCACAATTCGTAGTTTAATTGAATTTATACTTTTTTAATTATATCTTTTTTATGTTAAACCATTTTAGTTTTTTCACTAAAATATAAATTAAAATAAATTTAACAAATAATTTTATATTTTATATTAAATACTCTAGCAATGGTTTTTTTTTTACCGTTGCACGTTTATATTAGTAAAATACAAAATTTGATGCTTATAACATATAAGATTTTTTGAAACGCTCGTGCATTAACAACCGCCAGCAAATAACGCAAGTGGTTTTCAATATTTTTAGTATAACTAAACCTAACAACGGACATATAAGTAATATTGCATGAAAGCTCATCATCTTTAATAGACCTTCCATTTTTCATCCACTAAAATTTCTCAGCATACTAACTGTTTAGATTATAAGCATCATGATCGTTGAAAGATAGACAACAATTCCCTATAAAAAGGGGAAAAAAACGAAAGACAGAGAAAAGATGAAAAAAGAAGTAAAAAATAAAAATATCGAAGTACTGCGTTGTCTCTGATAGCCTTATTTCTTTACACATTCAACCCTACCGTCAATTTATCCCTTTATCGTTTGGAGTAGATATCGGGTATATATCTTTTAAATGTTTTTGATGAATCAATCTCTTTATGCTTATCTGTTTTCTCTTTGCTACACATAATTTCACCTCAATGTGTTCGGTTGAGTAACCACGTTAGGACCATGTACCGTGGTTTTGTGTCTCACCATATAACCTTGGAATCGATCTACTTTCTCCCATGCTCGCTTTTACTGTAAGCAGTTTTAAGTAGTCTTCTACCACAAGCAAGCACTTCCCATTATTTTCAATTAGTGATTTAGGGTGCGTTTGATTTACCATTTTCAAACTATTTTTAGTTTTGAAAAATGATAAAAACTCGTTCCTCTTACCATTTTGAAAAATTATTATTTTTGAAAATGGGCATAACAAAGAAAACTCAAAACAAGTTTATTTTATTTTCACACTTTTGAGGTCCACTTAAAAATTCAAAACCCAACACCCAAAACGGAACCAAGCACGTTCGTATAACCTAGATTTGTTTTCTAGCCACAAAAAATAGTTTCTCCCAAATTCAACGATCGTCAACATCAGGTAAAATCATGATTTCTTATTTCGTTTATACTTTCTTTGATTCAATTTTACGACATCATCTAGATTTTTGCAATTTATTACAATGTTTTCTTCCTTCTAGTGTGGGTAAGGGTGTTGTGGACCAAATTTAATTTGGTGTTGTTCTAAGGTAAATTCTTTGATTAATTATATTGTAGTTTGGTCGAATGCTTCTATTTTTGAATTATGATGTAAATCTCTCAGAGTGCGTTTGGTTTTGAGTAAACCGGTAGCAGTATTGTAATGGACTTTCAATACAAATTTTACAAACTGCAATGGATATTGCGCAAGACCTGCGTGGATATTTGCATTAGATAGATCCATACAAATTTGCTTCAGCGTTATTACTCATTATCCTAATTTTTAAAGGGTATTGTTAAACGGACTCCATATTGGGTTAAGGGGAGGATAAATTTAAGGGAACTTCAGCTTAATTTTTTTCTTTTTGGGTTAAAGGGGGTCTGGTTTATATAAAAAAGAAAAAGAAAAAAGACCTAAATACCCCTGGCTTGTCATTTATTTAAACCTTAACTTACTAAATTCAGCGCAAGAAACAAACGTGTGAATTACTAAACATCTCAATTACACAAATTCGATACAACATATTAGATTAAAATTTCGTTTCTGCATTTATTTTAAATTAACCATATCAATTCCAATGTAAAATTACAATTAATTACCTAATCTGATGCCTTTTGATCACCTACGAAACTTTCTTGTATGTCCATTACATTAGCTATATTCATTTTATATTTTTATATGCAACATTAAATTGTAAGCATTAATTAAGATTTAGGTTTTATGGTTTATATTAATAAGGATTATAAGGGGTTAATATCAGAATTTTGATTTATATTTTTAAGGGGAGGCTAATTTATTTTATCCTCCCCATAACAATTATATAATAACTAAAAATTGGTCCTCCCCTTAATCAGATGTGGAGTCCTTTTAACAATCTCATTTTTAAACTATTGCTTTTTTTTAAGGGGAGGCTAATTTATTTTCAATGAGTGATTTAGGGTGCGTTTGATTTACCATTTTCAAACTATTTCAAGCATATGTTGCTGCCCATGATGCTTCCTTGAGTAGCTTTGCCCCGTATTATTTTTGGTTCAACCTTGTGCACTTGTTTCATGTATGCACTATCACATTCCCATGCATGATGCTCCTTGCTCTTTATCTTATAAAGTTTGCCCACGTATGTGCTATTTCAAGTTACTGGTGCGTTCTTATAAGGTTAGGTTATACGTTCTTTGTAAGTTTATGACCTTCATTTTTTTGTTTTTTATTTATAACTAATCTCTCCTTAACTATAGTATTATCTTGTACTTCTCTCCCTCAGCTATAATTGTATTTAAGTTACTAGAATTATTTTGTACTCCTCTCCCTCAGTTGTAATTGTATTTAAGTAACTAATTTATCAAATGATTAAATAAACATGCATGGTGAACATAATTTAGTGTTATAATAATATCCATGAATTATTTGTATTGTTAATGTTCATTAATTCAATTATCATTTTTGTGCAATTAATGTCTCTTCCTTTTTTAATTTTTTTTGGGAAAAGCCGACTGGTTTTTATAGTGATCTGTAACACTCTTTTATTTATTAAAAAATAAAATATATAAATAAATGCAGGTGATATGCAATATACATATCAGCTAGATGAACTTCCACGCAGGGAGGTGTTGGTGTTACATGATGAATCACACAAAAGCATAACATAGATTACATTGAATAAAGACTAGTATAGTGCTTAAAATTTTAGATTACCTGAACTCAAAAAAAGTTCAACTAAATAAAAAGCATCAGCCTTTATCGTCGTCGAGCCCTTTCAAAAGCTCAATTTTCTTGCTTCTGGTGATAGGTGCACTACCCATCTTACGCCCTGAAGTAGAAACATTAATAGGTGTGTTGGTGAAAGAGTCTAGAGGCGGTGCTTTATAACCCGGAGGTGGCAGAATGTGGTCATAAGGTCCAGGCTTACGTTGGACGGTGTCAACATTCTTAGCTTCAGACAAAGGGGACTTGGCTTGACTTGGAGTTGGCATTTTAGATATGGGACTTTCTTTGTTGGTTACTTCAGCTCTATGAAGATTGTTACTACAGTTGAGAAATCCAGGTTTTAAAGCAAATTGAGGATTCTTTGGCTTGGCAACATGAACTGAGGCTATCGAGCTCAACTTCTCACGTTCAACAACAAGTCTTTCCATAGCATTGTAGTTTTTAGTCATTATTTCCACCAATTTTGTTTTCTCGCTGCACACAAATTCATCCAGTGTTCCACTATTAATTTCTTCTCTTAATTTGGCAATTGCCTCTCGAACACCTAACTCCTGAGTTTTGGACACAACATTAACATCAGAATTTTCAGCCTTCTTCTTACACAATGTTTCCGTTTCTTCAATATAGTCAAAATTATGATGTAGGAATGAATCAAGATTGACTTCACCATTTCCCTGTTTCTCACCCACTTCACTGCAACGTATAATATCCTTCAAACCAGAACTTCCATAGTTCGGACTAGCTGTGTTACTGACAGCAGCCTTCGTCATTCCAGCAGCAGATTGATTTGCATCAATTTTATTATTTTTTCCTAAGCTTTCATTGACTACAGAAGTTTCCAAATCAACAAATAGATCAATACCCATATTATTTTTAACGCTGCCACTATTCGTGCAGGCTTTATACACTGATTCAGGATTACCACCATTCCCGAATGCTCGAGAAAGTAAATCACTTACTTGCCTAATTTCACTGTCTTAACTCTCTGCCTCGTTATCCAACACATCTTCATCCTCATTAACCACGTCAAGTGCAGAGAACATATTGTTGTTTTCAACTTGCATTACCTCTTTTCCTTTCTCCAACACCGATGGCTGTTGTGACTTAGAGCCAACTTTCTTATTCTTGGTGACCATTCGCCATGTATTATTATTCTTAAATTGAGAACCAGCAGGTTTAAGTGAGGTGAATGAGTTACCTCTAGCATTCTGAGCTGCCACAGAAGGCTGGGGCTTCGCCAAAGGCTGAGCAACATCAACTTTGTCGTCAGAGAGTTTTCTGCAGTGGACTGCCGCATAGCCAAACGTATCACATTTGACACAAATCTCCAGTTTCCACAAATAGCTTACATACACCGTCTGTTCTCCCCCATCTGCAAGCACAGCAGTAAACTCCGCTGGCAGTTCATCTTGTGGTGTTACCTCAACCATACATTTCGCAAACTCCAACCATTCTAACTTTTCAGTGGATTGGTCCATGCACAGAAACTTTCCAACCCTCATCGCTAACCAACTTATCCCCACCTTAGACCATCCGTACAGAGGAAGGTTGGTAAGTTTAATCCAAACGGGAACCGACTTTATGCTCTTGGTTAAATCCCCTAAATTGGGATCCCACGGCCTTACTATGAAGAGCTTGCTTTGAATGATTAAAGGATCGGTGTAATGACCCGCATTCTAAGCATCGGGGGATCGTAGAATATTTATTTCTTTCCCGTATGAAGTCGTATGGTCATGTAACTTTGGGAAACATCCATTAGAGTCATTTCCCATGCTTATGATTTTTGTCGATTTTTAAATGACCATTTTGCCCCTAGTTGGTTTTGTTTTGGCCATAACTTTTGATAGGAAAGGAATTTTGACCTGAAACCACTCCTATTGGATTCGTTTGATGGTTTACCTTTCCGTAGAGTGGTCATAATAGCCAAACGGACTTACCGTTTGGGAGATATGGCTGAAATAAGATTTGGAGGGTGAAAAACTGCTTAACCGGGCCAAATCGGGTGATTAGTGAGTAGGCCCATAACCCATTTCGGGATTGGGGTTATGGGAAGGCTGAAATGAGATGGAGAATCATTCCATTTCAGTTTTCTAGCCTCCACTTATCACCAAGGAACCCTAAAAATGGCCTCCAACCTCTAAATCACCTCTAAATCACCTTTTGGTTAAGGATTTGGCTTAGCAACCTCTAATCAAGGAAGATCTACACCAAAGCAACATTGGAGCTACTGTTTAGCATTGGGATTCACATCAAATCAGAGATTTATTTCAGATCTTAGTTTATTTGTGGCTAAGGTGAGTGATTTGCATAGTTTTACACTAATTATGGCTAATTAAGGGTAATTAGTGTTAATTAGCGAATTTAAGCATGATAAAATTCTGGAAAAATGTTCATAAATTCTTAAATGATGTTTTAGACCTCTGATATGAATTTGGGTTAATTTGGTTAAGTTTTGTTAATCCTATCATTAGTTTCACCTAAACATGCTTAAGGGGAAATATGGGATTTTGGGGTATGTTTGATCCATTTTAACCTATCATATTGATGTTTTGATGTTTGTGGTTGATTATGCATGTTGCTACGACTGTATGAAATGCTTTGTGATTGATTCCAATAGTTAGAATGGTCGAAAACGTCGTCGAATGGCGTAAACACTTACTGGAACAATTTCAGAAAGCAATGCAGGTTTCGGATCGGATCGGATATGGGGGCTCAGATCGGATATGTTGAACTGGGCAAGGGATTCGATCGGATCGGAACCTGACACTTGAGGAAATTGGCAAAAAGGAAGGCCATGCTAACTGAACTGGGATCGGATCGGATTAAGGAGGAGGGATCAGAGCGGATAGAGGGGGATGGATCGGATCGGAGCACGTGAAGAATGAGGAAGCGGATCGGAGCGGAAGCACGAACAGGAAGGGAGATGGCACCCGACCCGACCCGAAGTGAGACACGCGGGCCCGACCCGAGGAGAAACACCCGACCCGACCGGTACCAGAAGAAGACCCGAACTGACGCGATGGAGGGCACCCGACCCGAACCGACGCGATGGAGGGCACCCGACCCGAACCGACGGCTTGAGGAGGAACCCGACCCGACCCAGTATTGACCAATAACCCAAGATGCAAAGGTAGTCCAATATGGGAAGTTAGAGCTCAAGATCCAGTTGTGAACCGATGAGTTCACTTCATGGTTGGACTTTGCTGCGGGACGTGTGTTAAGGAGTTGTCGACGTTCATAACTTCGATTCACCACTATAAATGGATGATGGGCTACTTATCAGTGCAGTAGAGTCATTGCGACTCGAGGGGCAAGGTGATGGTAGCAAGACTACGTTATCAGTGCAGTAGAGTCATTATGACTTGAGGGGCAAGGTGATGCGTAGTAAGACTATGAGCCAGCGCAGATGGGGTGAATAACTCCATGGGGCAAGTGGACATAGTAAGGATTGGTAAGGCTATGAGCCAGCGCAGATGGGGTGAATAACTCCATGGGGCAAGTGGACATAGCAAAGGATTAGTGGCTACGTTATCAGTGCAGTGAAGCCATTTATGACTTCATTGGGCAAAGTGATCGTAGCAAGGGTGAGTGATCGAAGTGGTGAATATCGTATGCTTTATGCACTGTGTGAGAGATGTGAGGATGGATGCTATGTTTGATTGTTTGCCATCACTATGACATGCACACCTCCCCCACCTCTGTATCTTTACACTGTTTGATATGGCACCTTAGAGTGCTGTACAGTATGTAGTGCTAACTCTTTGGTTGCAGGTTCAGGTATGTTTTAGTCTACCTGTTATTGTTCACTCTAGATGCTTATCGCTCATACTAGGCTTTATGTCTGACCCAGAGTTTTATGTTTCCTCTTATTACTCTGGGTGCTCACACGAGCAGGCTAGAGACAGGTTAGCTGGTGGTGCGCGAGTAGCTGATTCGGAGGCGGGCAGGAGGCTTCCACGTATGATATATATATACACATTCTCCCTGTGTCGTTGGTGGTCGCTACTTGGGCATTAGTAGTGTACCTCCTTTATCTTGCTTTTGCTTTGAGACAGTTTGAAAGTTGTAATAAACTGTATTTTGAATTTCCGCTGCTATGATGTTTAGTTTTGGTTTTCAGCTTATGCACTGTCTCTCCTGTTTTATGTCAACTATGTTATTATTATATTTTGTTCTATGCGCTGTGAGACATTCTATAGGTTCCTTGTTAGTTCATTTCCTTCTTCCTTTTCCTTCTGACGACCGTTCCGTGCCGACTGGACATGTGTACAACGCACTTTTGGAGTAAATGTCGGTTGGTGCGGGGCGGGCCGTCACACTTGGTATTAGAGCTCTAGGTTGCGTAGTTAACCTAGGGAAAGACACTAGGGAGAGATAGTACGTATATGAGAGCGCGTATTTGTGATTACTTTGGTTTTCAAAAGCTATGTATATATATACTATTAGTAGTATAAGAATGAAGTCGCACTGCACTAGCACCACTATGAGGTCGTTAATCGTTTCTCTTTTTCAGATTGACGATGAGCCGAGACACGAGGGGTGCTGGTAGAGTGACCGACCATGGGAATGCCGCTGACATGAGGGCGATGTTTACTAACCTCATGAGAGACATGCTTAGAGAAGTGCAAGGGGCAGTTCTCAATCCCGGAGTTGGTGTTGGCCCAGTAGTGCAGGCGCCTAGGGTCGATTTCGCCAAGTTGTGCAAGGATTACACTAACCTTGGTGGGAAGCCTTTCCACGGGACGGAGTCGGCCACAGATGTTCAAGATTGGATGGATAGCTGTGATCGTATCTTCGATGACTTGGGTCTTGAGGATGCGATGAAGAGAAGGCTAGCGTCTCGTCAGCTGCAAGGGCGAGCGATGAATTGGTGGAATGCCATTAAAACAGCTACTCCAGAGGATCAGGTTACTTGGGTTCAGTTCAAGGCTCGCTTTAGCGAGAAGTTTATTCCAGCTGCCCAGAAGTTAGTATTGTTCAAGAGGTTCTTGGAACTCAAGCAGAATGGGAGGGCAGTTTCTGATTATATTGCTAAGTTCGACACTTTGTCGAAGTATGGACTGTCTCTCATTGATACTCCTGAGAAGAAGAATGAGAAGTTCATTACTGGCTTGGATGGATACTTGGGGGAAAGGCTTATCAATCACATCGATGAGACTTTCGAATCGATTGTAGGGAAAGCTTTGAGATCAGAGAGTCTTTACCCTAAGTCAAAGACTGAGGCTGCATCTGCAGAAGGGCCAAAGCCGCAAGCAGGAAGTGGAGGCAAGAATAGCTCTCAGAATAAGAGGAAGTAGGACCAATCTAAGAGTGGTCAGAAAAAGAGCAAGAAGGATGTTGAGTGCTTCAGCTGTGGTAAGAAGGGCCATTATGCTAAAGATTGTCGGGCCAAGCCAGCGGATAAGAAGTGCTTCAACTGTGGTCAAGTGGGACATTTCAAGGATAAGTGCCTGCAACCTCTTAAGGAGAAGCAGATTGTGAAAGCATATGCTATTGATGTTGTTCCTTCTTCGTCGAATGCCCCAACTGCGGCGGAGAAAGGAAAGAATATTGTTATTCAAGGTATGCTTTCTATTTATGATGTACCAGTTCGAGTTTTGTTTGATACTGGGGCTTCCCTTTCCTTCATATCTAGTGACCTGGTAGATAGGTTGGGACTGGAACCCGAGATAGTCGATAGACCATTGGTTGTGACGAACCCGATTGGTGGTTCGACTAGCCTTAGTATGATTTGCAGGAATTTGGTCTTATCGAGTCATGGATGTATGTTTGTATGTGATTGCTTTGTTTTGGGCTTTACTGGGTATGGCATTATATTGGGAGTCTATTGGCTCCAAAGATACGGGGTGGTGGTAGACTGTGAGGGCTTTTTGGTGACAGTGAGGGCGGATGATGGGCGGAGGGTAGTGTTTGGTAGTCTACCTAGTGATGGGGTTATGGCTAGTTTTGTAAATTCCATCGACATCCCGCAGGATGAGTTGTCAGATGTGCCCGTGGTTGGCCAGTATCCGGACGTCTTCGAGGAGGTGACCAGGCTTCCACCACACCGAGAGATTGAGTTCCGTATTGATTTAGTGAAAGATGCCAGACCTATAGTGATGCCACTTCGTCGCATGGCACCAAGGGAGCAGCGAGAGCTCGGGGTGCAAGTCAGCAATCTTTTGAAGAAGGGATTTATTAGAAGGAGTGTCTCCAAGTGGGGAGCACCAGTTGTGTTTGCCACTAAGGAAGATGGTTCCCTTCGTTTGTGTGTAGACTATCGCGAGTTGAATAATGTGACGGGGAAGAATAAGTATCCTCTACCGCGGATAGATGATTTGTTTGATCAACTTGAAGGAGCAAGAGTGTTCTCCCAGTTGGACCTGCGACAGGATTTCATCAGCTACGAGTAGCGGATGAGAGTGTTCCGAAAACGGCATTTAGGACGCTGTCTGGATTTTATGAGTGGTTGGTCATGCCATTTGGGTTGACCAATGCACCAGCCTATTTTGTGGATCTTATGAATCGAGTATTCAGAGATTAGTTGAATAAGTTTGTTCTTGTGTTCGTGGATGATATCCTTGTTTACTCAAGGATAGAGGAGGAACACAAGGGACACTTGAGGATAGTGATGGAGGTGTTGAGGAAACACCAATTGAAAGCAAAATTCACTAAGTGTCACTTTTGGAGAAGGGAAGTGAGATTCTTGGGTCATGTTGTTTCAGAGAGTGGTATTGTCGTGGACCCTGCGAAGGTGGCTACGGTACAGGATTGGCCTACGCCCAAGAATGTAACGGATGTAAGAAGTTTCCTGGGATTAGCTGGATATTATCGAAAGTTTATCCAGGACTTCTCCAAGATAGCAGCACCGTTGACTCAATTGACTAAGAAGAATCAGTCCTTCGTCTGGGACATAGTGTGTGAGGATGCCTTCATGAGTCTAAAGGAGAAGTTGACGCGTGCGCCAGTGTTAGTCATTCCTAAAGGGAATGAAGAGATGACGGTATACACGGATGCTTGTGGTACAGGACTGGGTGCTGTATTGATGCAAGGAGGTAGGGTTGTAGCTTATGCTAGTTGACAGCTAAAGCCGCATGAGAAGAAGTATCCTACCCATGATTTGGAATTGGCAGCGATTGTATTTGCGCTGAAGATGTGGAGACACTATCTCTTGGGAGAAAGATTTGAGTTGTTCACCAATCATAAATCGTTAAAGTATCTCTTCTCTCAGAAGGATCTGAATCTCCGTCAGCAAAGATGGTTAGAGTTCTTGGCTTCGTATGATTTTGATATCGCATATACACCTGGGAAAGGTAATGCGGTAGCCGATGCCTTGAGTAGGAGACATGCCAGTTTAGGGGCAATGTTTCTTGAGTGGAAGCAACTGGAGTATATCGCGGGGTTTGATTTCAGGCCAAAATGCAAATTGGATCCAGTTATGCTAGCTAGTTTGGCGATCGACCCACTTTGATAGAGCAGATTGGTTCCAGCCAGAGGGACGATCCTAATCTATTGGAAATCATCTCCCGGTTAGAGATGGGCATCGACAGTGAGGAGATGAATGTGTATGGGCTTGATCGAGATGGATGGCTTCGGAAGAATGGAAGACTAGTTGTGCCCAACGTGAATGGTTTGAGAGATGAAATGCTTAGAGAATGTCATCACTCAAAACTAACTATACATCCTGGTGGTAATAAGATGTATCGAGACATGAAGCAGGCTTACTACTGGGAAGGGATGAAAAGAGACGTTGGGAAGTTTATATCCAAATGCATGAATTGCCAGCTAGTTAAAGCCGAGCAAAAGAAGCCTAGTGGGTTGTTGCAACCATTAGAAATCCCCGAATGGAAATGGGAACAAGTCTCGATGGATTTCATCGATGGTTTACCAAGGACTAGATCGGGATATGATAGCATTTGGGTAATTGTGGATCGATTGACTAAGAGTGCAAGATTTATACCAGTCAAATCGACCAGAACGGCAGCCAAGTTGGCAGAATTGTATATGAAGTGGGTAGTGAGATTTCATGGAGTACCTAAAAGCATTGTGAGTGACCAAGACCCGTTGCTCACTAGTGGGTTTTGGAAGAGCTTACAAGAGGCTCTAGGGTCAGGATTACATCTCAGTACCGCATATCATCCTCAGACCGACGGTCAGACGGAGAGGGTGAATCGTATATTGGAAGATATCTTGAGAGCTTGTATATTGGATTTTGGTGGATCGTGGGATGACCATTTGCATCTAGTAGAGTTTGCATATAATAATAGCTACCAATCCAGTATCGGTATGGCTCCATATGAAGCTTTGTATGGAAGACCGTGCAACTCACCATCATTTTGGATAGAGACTGGCGAGAAGTTTGTGCTTGGACCAGATGTGGTGAGAGAAACTTCGGATAAGATTAAGATCATTCATCAACGAATGAAACCTGCCCAAGATAGGCAGAAGAGTTATGCTGATAAGAGGAGAAGAGACTTGAAATTCTCCGTTGGTGACTTGGTGTTTGTCAAGATCTCTCCGTTAAAGAGCGTGATTCGATTTGGCAGGAGAGGCAAATTGGCACCAAGATTTGTTGGCCCATTCCCTGTTCTTGAACTAGTCGGGAATTTGGCGTATAGAGTTGGCTTACCAGAGAAGATGGCGGGAGTTCATAATGTGTTTCATGTTTCCCAACTATGGAAGTTCGTTCACGACTCAGATGTGACTATTTCACCTGATCAGTTAGAGGACTTCGAAGTAGAACCCGATGCGGTTGGGAACCGCAAGCCGATTCGTATTGTGGGGCACGATACGAAGCAACTTCGAAGGAAGGCGGTGAAGCTAGTCAAGGTTCAGTGGGCGAGAACGAGAATGACTGTACTTGGGAGACATAGGAGAGCATTAGGAAGGCATATCCAGAACTCTTTGCCTGGTAAGATTTATTTTGCAATTTAGTTTTCCGCATGCTAGGATAGACTTGTTTTGCTTGTTTGCATGTTTGATTGTTGTTTTATGATTGATAGGCATGCGAGACCTTTGTGTGTGTTTTGATTAAGGAATTTCGGGGGCGAAATTTCTTAAGGGAGGAGAGTGTAATGACCCGCATTCTACGCATCGAGGGATCGTAGAATATTTATTTCTTTCCTGTATGAAGTCGTATGGTCATGTAACTTTGGGAAACATCCATTAGAGTCATTTCCCATGCTTATGATTTTTGTCGATTTTTAAATGACCATTTTGCCCCTAGCTGGTTTTGTTTTGGCCATAACTTTTGATAGGAAAGGAATTTTGACCTGAAACCACTCCTATTGGATTCGTTTGATGGTTTACCTTTCCGTAGAGTGGTCATAATAGCCAAACGGACTTACCGTTTGGGAGATATGGCTGAAATAAGATTTGGAGGGTGAAAAACTGCTTAACCGGGCCAAATCGGGTGATTAGTGAGTAGGCCCATAACCCATTTCGGGATTGGGGTTATGGGAAGGCTGAAATGAGATGGAGAATCATTCCATTTCAGTTTTCTAGCCTCCACTTATCACCAAGGAACCCTAAAAATGGCCTCCAACCTCTAAATCACCTCCAAATCACCTTTTGGTTAAGGATTTGGCTTAGCAACCTCTAATCAAGGAAGATCTACACCAAAGCAACATTGGAGCTGCTGTTTAGTATTGGGATTCACATCAAATCAGAGATTTATTTCAGATCTTAGTTTATTTGTGGCTAAGGTGAGTGATTTGCATAGTTTTACACTAATTATGGCTAATTAAGGGTAATTAGTGTTAATTAGCGAATTTAAGCATGATAAAACTCTGGAAAAATGTTCATAAATTCTTAAATGATGTTTTAGACCTCTGATATGAATTTGGGTTAATTTGGTTAAGTTTTGTTAATCCTATCATTAGTTTCACCTAAACATGCTTAAGGGGAAATATGGGATTTTGGGGTATGTTTGATCCATTTTAACCTATCATATTGATGTTTTGATGTTTGTGGTTGATTATGCATGTTGCTACGACTGTATGAAATGCTTTGTGATTGATTCCAATAGTTAGAATGGTCGAAAACGTCGTCGAATGGCGTAAACACTTGCTGGAACAATTTCAGAAAGCAATGCAAGTTTCGGATCGGATCGGATATGGGGGCTCAGATCGGATATGTTGAACTGGGCAAGGGATTCGATCGGATCGGAACCTGACACTTGAGGAAATTGGCAAAAAGGAAGGCCATGCTAACTGAACTGGGATCGGATCGGATTAAGGAGGAGGGATCGGAGCGGATAGAGGGGATGGATCGGATCGGAGCACGTGAAGAATGAGGAAGCGGATCGGAGCGGAAGCACGAACTGGAAGGGAGATGGCACCCGACCCGACCCGAAGTGAGACACCCGACCCGACCCGAGGAGAAACACCCGACCCGACCGGTACCAGAAGAAGACCCGAACTAACGCGATGGAGGGCACCCGACCCGAACCGACGGCTTGAGGAGGGACCCGACCCGACCCAGTATTGACCAATAACCCAAGATGCAAAGGTAGTCCAATATGGGAAGTTAGAGCTCAAGATCCAGTTGGGAACCGATGAGTTCACTTCATGGTTGGACTTTGCTGCGGGACGTGTGCTAAGGAGTTGTCGACGTTCATAACTTCGATTCACCACTATAAATGGATGATGGGCTACTTATCAGTGCAGTGGAGTCATTGCGACTCGAGGGGCAAGGTGATGGTAGCAAGACTACGTTATCAGTGCAGTAGAGTCATTATGACTTGAAGGACAAGGTGATGCATAGTAAGACTATGAGCCAGCGCAGATGGGGTGAATAACTCCATGGGGCAAGTGGACATAGTAAGGATTGGTAAGACTATGAGCCAGCGCATATGGGGTGAATAACTCCATGGGGCAAGTGGACATAGTAAGGATTGGTAAGGCTATGAGCCAGCGCAGATGGGGTGAATAACTCCATGGGGCAAGTGGATATAGCAAAGGATTAGTTGCTACGTTATCAGTGCAGTGAAGTCATTTATGACTTCATGGGGCAAAGTGATCGTAGCAAGGGTGGGTGATCGAAGTGGTGAATATCGTATGCTTTACGCACTGAGTGAGAGATGTGAGGATGGATGCTATGTTTGATTGTTTGCCATCACTATGACATGCACACCTCCCCCACCTCCGTATCTTTACACTGTTTGATATGGCACCTTAGAGTGTTATACGGTATGTAGTGCTAACTCTTTGGTTGCAGGTCCAGGTTCAGGTATGTTTTAGTCTACCTGTTATTGTTCACTCTAGATGCTTATCGCTCATACCAGGATTTATGTTTGACCCAGAGTTTTATGTCTCCTCTTATTACTCTGGGTGCTCACACGAGCAGACTAGAGATAGGTTAGCTGGTGGTGCGCGAGTAGCTGATTCGGAGGCGGGCAGGAGGCTTCCATGTATGATATGTATATATACACATTCTCCCTGTGTCGTTGGTGGTCGCTACTTGGGCATTAGTAGTGTACCTCCTTTATCTTGCTTTTGCTTTGAGATAGTTTGAAAGTTGTAATAAGCTGTATTTTGAATTTCCGCTGCTATGATGTTTAGTTTTGGTTTTCAGCTTATGCACTGTCTCTCCTGTTTTATGTCAACTATGTTATTATTATATTTTGTTCTATGCGCTGTGAGACATTCTACAGGTTCCTTGTTAGTTCATTCCTTTCTTCCTTTTCCTTCTTACGACCGTTCCGTGCCGACTGGACATGTGTACAGCGCACTTTTGGAGTAAATGTCGGTTGGTGCGGGGCGGGCCGTCACAATCGGCATGAAGAATTTTATCCCTATCCTCAAGACTTTCAATGTAGAAGAAAAAGACTGTACCTGTAGATCTGATTTTAATTCCTCCTGAAGGATGCCAATGCTTTTTCAAGTGATTGGTCACTACGTTATATGACAACGGCCGATCAAGAAAGTGCCCAACCAGGTAACCTTCCCATTGTTGTTTGGCCGCTTCGAAGATTTCTTCAGTTGGTTGAAGAGCCTTGCCAGTGAACTGTAGTTTCATAGTCGGTGGCACGAACGAGCCAGCGTTACGTGGTTTCGATTCAAAGAGAGAAGACCAGTTCTTGGTGGAAGGGTTAGCAGAAGAACTGGGGTTAGGAGAAGAAGGTATCGAAGGTGGATTTGGTTCCGGAGGTGGGTCCGGTGGAGGGGGAATAGGTGGTGGTGGTCTGACTTGTGGCGGAGGAGCTAGGTGGAAATTGATTTGGGAGGGGGAGAGGCGGGAGGATAAATTAGGGCGAGCTGAGAAATTTGGGGAAAAGTGGAACGCCATTTTTGTCAATTTGGAACTGGTGTCCTTTTTTAATTTTTCATCCATACGCCCTGCTTATATTTATTCTTATCGTTGGTACCCTTAGTGAAAATAGCTTTACTATAGGTAATAATAAAGTCTCGGTAATGCTAATTGGTGGTGACGACTTCTGTATTTTTCAAACCTGATGAGTTTGACATTTGGCAAGTTTAATACATGAGGCACTGTATCTATTTTTAAAAGCCTATCCATAACTTGAGATGCATGGTCACAATATGAAGATCTTAGAGCTAGTTCACGCAAATATAAATTAATATAATGGTAGATAATTTCTGCATTTATAAGTATATTATGAAGGCAAAAGTAAGGACAACCAATTGAAGGAAATATGTAGATGATATTGTTGAGTTTACTTTACATAGCGAGAAGGTATTTGAAACATAAGCTCTATAGGATAATAGTTTAGCTGGGCATTGATGATGTGGTCGATTTTTTTGATCCATCCATTACTCAAAATTCAGTAAAAAAATTATATACGTTCCCAGTTTTTGTATAAATATAATATAATATATCACTTTACACAATGACTGTTGTATTAGATATGGAGTAAGTGTAGCCCGAAATATGTTCATTTGATTATACCCTTAGCTTAGTTAATAAATATCGTTGTGCTGTTAAGGACGAAAATTGTCACCAAATTTTGACATTACAGTGATATTCTAAGAGCAATAACAAATAAATCATCAATTTTGGCTGGTTTTTAGTTTTATACAAAAGCACAATTCTTTCGTACGACAGTTTTTATAATTTATTTGCAGAACAATTCTGTCTTGTTGATTCTGGATATCCAAACATACCTGAATTTCTTTCTCCTTATCGTGGACAAAGATATCATTTACGTGACTATAATGGACAAGGAAGACTTATTTAACAATAGACATTCATCATGTCGGAACATTGTTGAGCGTTACGTTGGAGTTCTAAAAGCAAGATTTCCTATTTTAAAACTTGATCACAAATTTCCCGCTTTCTAGACAAAGACAAATTCCAATTGCATGTTGCAGAATACACAACTTTATTTTGGAAAGAGCACACGATGGATACTCTATTTACTGAAATATATACATCTGAAAATATGCACATTAAGTCAAGTCATGAATAAGAAGATGTGCAGTTTAGATCAAATAGCCACACAGATGTGGAATGAGTATGTAACAATTCATCATTTATAGTTTAGGAACAGTTTTATTTCAATTTAATAATTCATTTCATTTTTATTTCAATAACATGTTTGAGTACTTCAGGTACTCTTATTTTTATTTACTTTTAAGTTGTGATTCAGTAGATGTCTTGCTTTTGTTCTATCGTTTGCAGATGTAACTTGGAGGACATCAGAAGCTCGTTGCTTACAAAATTTGTGGCTTATATAAATATCATATTGTTATGATAGATGCTTGAGTTGTTCTCTTTCAACTTTCTTTTTATCTAGATTTCTCTTATATTATATATTTAAAACCATATTTTTTTTTATTGTAATTTTATTCATGTACAATTCGACCATATGTAATTTAAAATATTGTATTCTCTTTAATGTCTAATCATTATGTTTATAATTCAGCTTATTATTTTTCATATATTATTGTTTTTAATTAGCAAGTTGATATATTTACAATTGTTTTTATTCGATTTCTTTATGTTTGAATTTTTCTTTTTGTTTTTTGTTCGATTTACAGCATGTAGTATGTTCATGCAAACATGAAAAATGAATAGTATATATTATTGTGGGTGACTATTTGAATAGTATATGTTTGAATTGCTAAAATTAAAACTCAAATTTTCAAAATTTGAAAACTATATTTCAAACTAAACACATTTTTCAATTTTTGGTTTTGAAAACGTGTTTTCGAAAAAAGGATAACCAAACGCATTTTGAGAAATAATGAAAATATTCAAAATGAAAAATTGAAAACAATCATTAAAACTCAAAATTGAAAACTCAAAATGTAAACCAAACGCTTAGTCTTTTATTTCAAAAAGTGTGTTCTATGGTGGATTTTTTGAATATTATTATATGCACTTTACTACAACTAAAATAAGTAGCACTCCCAGCACAGTGTCAAATTTCGAGAGGAGGAAGCAAAAAAACATGGAGAAGCCTCACTCTTCTAGCAAGTGGGGCTTCATCATACTTTTTTTTAATTTAAATAAAATACCCTAAACATCAAATATGTTGTCATTTAAGGGATAAACAACAACCAGTTTGCCATTTAACACTTTATTTTTATTTAATTTTGCGTTAAACAACAAACCGATTGATGTTTAACTCTTAAACGGCAATCAATTTGTTGTTAGCGATTGACGTTTGAAAAAACAAGTGGGGAGAATCCCCACTTGAATTTGCTCCTCACGTTGCAATCGACACTGCTGCAGCGCGAGGAGCGTGATTTAAGTGGAGATTGTCCCCACTTTCACAAGCATTCCCACTATTGGGAATGCTCTCTCTATATATATATCTATTTGAAAATCCCGCATTTTGGATTGGTTTAGATGGAAAATTTATTTGTTTTTTCTCGTTGGCAATAGGAAATTTGTGAGGAATATTGATGGGTTTTCTTCCCTCAAATTTGTTCGATTTTGTGGTTTTCAGAACATGCTTCATTCTGTTTTGATTTGTCTTATGTTTTGTATTGTGATACTTCTGGTCCGCACACGAGTCGAACCGTAAATAGAGAAAGAAATAAGAGGGTAAGAAGAAAAGAGAAAGAAGTTTTAGAGTAGATGAAAGAAGAAGATAAAATATCAAAATCAAAGTAGATATAGAAAACCTAATTACGGAATGAAAAATATATAATATAACAACACTCTTTCCCAAAAATAAGTAAAATATATATACCCTCATACATATATGCAAACATACATAATCAGAGTAGAACATATAAATCAGCGTGGACAGTTGGAATAATTTGTCCACACAAAATGTTGATACATACAACACATAACATAACGAAAATATAACATCAATCATCATAACACAGTGGAAAAATAAAGAATACAAGAAATACGAGAATATGTCTAGACTCGAGCTTCGCTCTTAAGCTCCAAGAAACTCCAAATCTTTTCTAGAAAATATGCCCAGTCTGACCCAGGCATTAAGGAAAACAACATCCAGATCAGCTTGGGATACCTAAATGAGAAAAATCACATCACAAACAACTTGCTTAATTTTAGATTTTTTTTTTAAGCAATGGAACTCTTGTAAGACATGACCACACATAAAGATGACACATGTTTTCTTCTTACGATAACTAAATCGTTTATATCAAATCAAGTGTTATTATTATAATGTCTATCTTGGGATAAAAACCAGTAATGTAAATCAAATCAAAGGGCGAAACTGTTACCATTATTAAATTCCGCACCCCTAATAGGCCTCTACAATATAAAGTGGTTGGTTCGTAGTGGAGAATGGATTCCATAAAATGGAAAGATAAGGGACTACCTTCTGAACAATACATCTCAAGAGGGATGTACCCAGGACTCCACACCCTCTGTACCGTGTAAGACTGGCTTAGCTACACAGACCCGAAGGTGATGCACCGATCGAACATGACATCACCTCGATCTTAGCTGACCTATACAGGGATCCTAGCATACACTGCATACTCGACATATAAAAAGTAATCTAGAAAGGTAATGATCATATCCCCATGAACGCGACCCACGTAGCCTCATGATGGTCCCCTTTCTGTCATTGCTGGGTGGTATGTCAAAGGTAGCGTATACCTTGCATATATAGCACATACGATCTCTGGTGCCACATTGTCATTATCAATCACTAATTAATAAAAATACAAAGGGTGTTAAGCTAAAAGAAGTTGTCTACTTCGCCACCAAACAGATGCACATTTGTTTAAATTAATGTAACTGATCTAAGAAATGCAATGTCAAACATCCGTCCATACAAGTTGTATAGGAATAGGGCAAACCGAAGGTACTCTTTTACTACATCTTGTTGGGTATCACCCCATGACTAGTAACAAGAACTCTTATCCAAAGCTCCAAAACTTAAGGACCACTGTTAAAAGTATAGTATATAACCCTAGGAGTTAATCAGGACATCAACGAACAGTCCTCTCCGTTTTGAAGACCCATGCCTTCACACCGTAGTCATAATCATCTGGACACCTACGTGTAAATTTTGAACGCAAATCCATATTCAATGTGGTTTCGGATCCATTTCGATGTCGGTTCCTCAAACCAACATGTTAGGAGTAAAAAGGGAATTATAGTGATAGTCTATTCTTTAGCGATTAACCATATTCGTACAGTCAAGCATATTAGTAGCATGAGACATTTTTATTAAACCATTTCATTGATTCATAAAAATCGATTTTAAATACTTATTTCATAAGAATAAGCGTATTCGCCAGTCTCTTCATTTTATGCTTGGAAATTATATCCATATACTTATCTCAATAGAACAATTATATTAACAAATTGTATTTCTCATACTTCGAAAACATATATATAAACCATAGGTGGGTCAAAAAATGTTATGTCATACATCATTTCCCATAAAAACCCAAACAATGATATTGAAAAAATCATGAAGTACAATAACAATAATAATTAGAGCTCTATATCAGATAGGACAGTCAGTTGTCTAGTTCGGTTCGAGGCTATAAGGTGTCTGATCTGTGGTCGTACGATTCACTTATAGTACAAGACTAGGACACACTACCGTCCAGTTTGATTCAAAATATTTGAAGCTTCTCTATTGTCCGTCCATTGTCCGACTCATGCGAACAGTGCTCGAACTTAATGTTGTATGATTCGACTCCGGTTCGAGCCGTTTACACCCCTAATAATAATGATCATTCTCAATACCAATCTCCAAATTCCACCCATACAATTCGTCGAATAGTGATGATAACACCTTCTAAATTCATATGAGTCGTACGAGCTCTATATTCGGAATTCAGTACAACTCTAATTTGAATATAGTAAATATTCTATTTTAAAAAATTCAGGAAATCTTCATATCTTCATTTTATATCTTATAAAATATTATTTGATTATGAATCAAATAATTTAGAACTAAGAATTATAAAACCATTTCAAATCATTTAAAGTACTTGTTTAGATTTATAAACTTTTTAAATCTCTATTATATGTTCTAAAACATTTATGAGACGTTTCATAAGTTCTTAAGTCACATTATAAATCTTATTAAAAAAATATAAATCATTTACGAAAACTTCGTTTGATTTCTTGATAAAACTTATATTATAAATTTGGTTAAGTTTAAACACGTAGAAAGCAATTATCAGACTTAGTCATTTATTAAATCTTCATTCATAGCTTTCTGAAACTTAATCTTAATACTTGGTTAAGTTTCAACCGTTGTTTATAAAACCTGATTATAAAACAGGAATTCATTATAAAATCCTTAAAAAAATTCAGTTTTAAAATCATCTTTTGTTAACAAAGCTTCATTTTATAAATTTTACATATCAATTCAAAATTTGTGTTTTGTTATAAAACAGTTTATAACTTCAAAACCTTGTAATTTTTGCCTTTTGACAAATCATCATATTCAAAATGTTGATTTAGGCAATCTACCACTAATCATTTAATCAATGTTGTTATTGATCAATAAACAACAACGTTGAATTTAATTCTGCAATCATCATCCAACTTAGGTTTTTTTAGTAATACTTAGTTAAGATAGTTCATGGGCATACAATATTTAGGGGTCGGCCTAGAGATCGACACCCTATAGGAAAAGGGATTGACAACTCCAAGGGAGATGCAGACTATTTTATTTGTGAAACTACAGGTTTTTGGAAACTTTTTCGTTGCTAACTTTGACAGACATTTTCTAGGTGTAAACACAGATGGATTTCAACTAAATTTTACAAGAACAAAGATGGTTAACCGGACAGCGATCCGAAATCAAATTGGTAGCATTTCGTTGTAAAATGAAGAAGTTATGACCTCTCAAAGTAGGCACTTCACCAACATAACAACAGAAGAAAATTTCAAATAAACAATGACAGAAAGTGAATAAAATTATTTCAGAAACTCAGTAATTCAGAGAATATCATGACCAAATGATTGCTACTTGAAGTTGTGAGGTTCAATCACCTGAAATCCGAAAATAAGAATTCTACAGCAAAAGGTTTGAGCAACATAAAAGTTTTGCAGCATGAAATGACCTTCTCAAAGCCTGTTGAGAAGATTACTATGACATGCAAAGGCTACAAGATCAATACAGTAAAAGATTTACAATCAAAGATTAAAAATGGATTTTAGATTTAGTTTTAGAGTGATTACCTGCTGAACCTCTTCATTTCCACTCTAATTTCACTAGTTTTTTAGGATTAGAGATTATGGCTTGGATAGAAATTGGTTTCTTGTGGTTTCCCTTTTCTGTGTTTTGAGAAAGAGATGGGAGGAAGAAGAATACATACTGTGTTCTTTCTTTCTCCATAAACCTCCTTCTCTAATTAATTTATTAAAGGCCCATTAAGTCTTGAAAGCTACTAATAAATGCTTAAGCCCAAATTTGTTAATTTAGCACCAATCAATCTTATTATGCTAAGTTGAACATCCTTTACAGACTAATATTATTATTTTGCGTACATTACATCATTAACACACAACAAAAGGGTGTTAATACTAGTTTAATCACTCTCTTAAACTTTATTTCTAAGAATAACCATTAAAGCATACAAATATTAACATTTTCAAAGAAATTTCATTTCTTTTAGAAACATTTACAATTTAAATATTTTAAAGACTCAAATAGCTTTATTTTGCTTACAAAAAAATAAAATTACATAATTTTATTTTCAGCGAATATATTTATATTTTTGCAACTAAATTAACATTTAACATTTTATTCCAACAAAATACTTAAAGAAACACCGTTATACATAAAAAATACTTTTTGCTCATATTTTATAATTCATCACAATAAATTAGCCCAAAAATCTTAAACACTTATTCTTGTCTCAGAAAACATTTACAAAGTACATTTTAACATTTATTCTCTATCTGTACTTTAATATTTAAATAAAGATTTCCATCTATCTCAAAACTCAATATGCATGTGTGTGTATTAGCCTTCTTTAATTTCCATGGATAAATCTAACTCTTATTTGTTCAAATTTCTTATTTTCCTCCTATACAAGAACATATGTGTGTATATATACACACACACATACACATATTTACACACATTCAACCAAGATCCCAAAACGACCAATTATTCTCTTTTCCTTATTTCCAACTACTCCCAGCTTTCAATAAATAAACCTCCAATCTACCCAACCAAGCTCAATTTAAATTTTAAAACATTTAATTCGTTATTAGCAAATTAAAATCCCTATTATAATTTATTAACCACTATAGCGGGTAATCATCTAAAACCTGGGTTATTGCACTTTGCACTCTTTTTGGAAAGTTTCAATGTGGTAGTGGCATCAGTTAATTGATCGGAACCATCTATGATACTTATGACTGTTGTCTCCGACGTTTTGGATAGGTCGGATTTTATGGTTTCACTGCAGTAGGATCTTCCATAAGACCTTGGAGAATTCTATTTTGAAGCATATAAATTTCTAGGGGAAGAGGATACGAGAGTTGAGAATGAAATTCTTGAGGTTAATATGACTAAGGGCGGAGGATCGTCCGGATCTGGTAAAGGAAAAACAAAGATAAGGACAAGGGAAAAGCCCATGCTAGGAATGATCAAAACATTCAACCGCGGAGAGAATCCAAATTCTTCACTTACACAGAACTCTATTTCTCATTGGAGGACATCTGTTTGGATATTCATGAATTAGCTTCATTAAAAAAGGCCCCCAAGAGGAAGCCCACGCAATAAGAATAGAAATCTTGAAAGCACTGTCTGTTTCGTGAGTTGGATGAACATAGTACAAATAAAAGCAGGAATTTTCATGATAAAATTGAGGAGTGTATCAAACATGGAGATCTAGCCCAATATGTTCGGAATCAGACTGTAGAGGTGGAGCAGATGCAGCCGTCTACTATCCTCGGAACGGGAACGATCCAGGATCATGCTCTATACCCAACAACAAACCATCCTCTCCTTGAATAGTGAATTTGTAATCAGAAACAGATAAATTGGCTTACTCATGTATGAGGTTAGGATAGTAACAATAGGTGTGCTCTATATCCAACGATAAACCGCTGTGTTTTGTTTCGATTTTGTAACAGTTATGAACTTTTGGAATTGTAGTAAAATTACTTCACTTGTAGATTATGTGCGTGAAGTATGAAATCGGAAATTGGATTTTTAAACTTTAATAAATGGATTTCTAAGCATGGAATATAATAGGAGGCTGGGTTGTCTTGTCGGGATTTGGAAAGATTGTGTGGCCGTGACTTGAGTATGGACTGTACTCAGTTGGATTTGAATTATCTTGCCAGGATTTGGAGAGATAGTTCGGTTATGGCTCAGTATGGATTATACTCGATTAAATTTTAATTGGTTTGCCGGGATTTGGCAAAACAGTTAACTTGGTTTTTTGCAGATATGGGTTATACTCGCATAGGCTAGGCCTGGAGAGGCCATGGATTTTGGATCTCGGACATTAAAAATTTGGAGAGATCATGAGATTATGTTGGTTTTCTAGATTTATGGTTTTATATTAATACAATCCGACATAGCCATGATTTTCTTCTCTTCGATTATTGGATTTCTATTTGCATTTCTCTTGGCTTATAGGTTTATAGAATTTCTGGATTATCCGAAATACATGTTCCATCGAAAGACATGTTTTGAGGGATAAGTGTTGATCTGCCTTTTTACAAGGTAGTCACATTGTGGATTTTTAGCTATGGAAGTGCTCAAGACTTAAACATGGATGTAGGAAATTTTAGATATGCTTGATTGAAGCAGTGAATGTCTCAAAGACTTGGGTTTTGGAATGTATTGAATTCCGGTTCGGCCTATATATTTCCTTGAACTTCGGTTTGGCTCTTCTGGTTGGGCCTACTTCATTGGACTTCGGTTCGGCCCTTCCATTTTGGCCATGTACTATTTGCTCCGGTTCGTTGTAAACTCACAAAGTTAGGATCAGACTTATCGGTTCGACGTGGGGCTTACACAGCAAGATGCCTTGGACTCAAGAAGATTGGACAAGGGGTGGCTCCTTTTTCGGATTGACATAACCAGTTTGGCCATGCTGAAGTGGAAGGGACACGTCCAGTGACGTGTCCCTCTCTCCCCACTACTGGACATGGCCTGCACCACTATCTCCACTACTCCGAGATTACCTCTACGACCCTATGCCAAATCAGATCCGACTCCACCTATAGATACTTCAGTTTTTGGATTTGGGGGATCTTCCATATTTTGGCATCAATGCCGAGAACTTCGTTGTTGCCATTAACAATTTTCTTTTCTCTACTTTCTTACAGGAAAAAAAGAAATGTAATTTTAATCATACAATATAATAAATGATAGATTACATCAGAGTGGACGTAGGCCTGATTGTTGAAACATTATAAAAGTTTTTGTGTTTTTAAGCTTTTCTCCTTTCTGTGATTTGATATTATTGTGACTCTTGGGTTATTGTCTGGATTTGGGTGTTGAACTCGGGATGACCAATTCTTGAGTCAACATCCGTGAATACTATATACAAAAAGATTGGATTGATGTTTGTAAGAGAGATCAACTTGAAAGGTTATTAATTTCATTTGATGAGAGGATAAAAAGCTTTGGAATAATTGATTAAAATATCTCACAATGTTTGAACTTGTACCCAATTGTGAGTTGTCTTGTTTATGCGGAGCTGTCGTGGAAACGAATGTATCGATCATTGTTTACATTTCATTGAGTGACCCATTGGTGAAAGAGAAAAAAAGCGACATCACCACTTGAGATAATTCATCATTTCATCTGATCTTACAGTTTGATGGGTGAAATCGGATTGGGACTAGAGATAATTCATTTGTCTGTATTTATTGTGACTTACTGTGTCGAGGGTTTAGATAGACTAAATATGTATAACATCATGTGTTTGGTCGTCAGACACCAATAATGTGGTTAACGACAACATTCATAATGGTTAGTCACTATGACAAAATGAGGCTTTCATAGCCTCTGAAGAACGATGATTTATTTCTGGGAATGCCATGTAACGACATATTATGTTAGACCTACTTTAAATAGAAGAAACAAACACGCTATTAAATTGAATTCTGTACAGCGCTTTTATTTTCTAATCGAACAAAAGCGTTATAGAATATACTATCCGATACTTACTTCCTATAACATTTGTATGTTTATTTCTATAGTGTTTTTTTGAATTTTTATAGTGTTTAATTGTGATATTTCTACAGCCTTTGTTCACATAATTGTTAAAGATTTTAGGTATTTCTATAGCGTTTATTCAGTTGTACTATAACATTCTCAAGTTTTGCTTCTATAATGTTTTTATTATATAACGTTTATGAGCATTGTCGCCTATATTATTGGTTTCTAGATTTTATTTGTCGCCATTTCAGCTGTTTTCATGTATACACGCTCATACATTTGAACATTTCTTATCTACATATAAATATAACAAATTGTCGCAAACAACAAATATATAAATTACAACATAATATTTCGTATGTATCATTGAAACAAATTTTTATATATTCATACTTCGTATTTCATACACATCATTCATATAAATTTTCACATATTCAAACTTAGTATTTCATACATATTGTTTTATCAACTTTTCCATATTATACGTTATATGTCATATATAATATATCACACATTTTTGCATTATCAAGTTACTGAAAAAACAGACAAAAACGGTAAACTTAATCTTGTTTTTCTTTTAATATTTCTTTCTTAGCATCGATAATAGTGGTCACGTTAATGTCTAAGTAAACAGTGAAATAATTGTTATATCATATATTGACAAAGTAAAAGAAACAGAAATTAATATTAATATTTGAAATATCACCATTGGAACACTCTCTTGTTTGACTCATAGGTGTAACTTTGTACCGGTGTCTAAATATTAAAAAATTGTTGAAGTCATGCTGGCTGTTAGATATCAGCTGAACTACCAATGACAACTACTTATGAGAAATATGTTTTCCTTCTGGTGCAACAATGACACAAAATCAACAAAGCACGAGAACAAGCACACAAACTACCTGTGACAATCACTTTGTTAGACAAGTTGCAGCAAGTTCGTATAGGTGACAAGTTTATTGGTGGATTAAAAAAAGATACAAAATATGAAATGATGGCAGCAACACCTATGTTTTTTTAGGGAATCTGCTACTTTAGCAGAAAATGGGAAGAAAAGTAAATGAATTATAGATAGTTTTTAAACTTAGAGCATTTCCAATGGAGGGGGTTGCTCGCGGTCAATTTATAGAGGATCAACCAAGAGCAACCTCCAACGGATGGGGTATGTTGAACTGCTTTAGCCGGCTTATTTTAAGTTGGCTAAAGCATTTCATAAAAAATAATAATTATTATTATTATTACTGAAACAATGAAACGCATATGGAGCGCAATGCGAGGGAGTGGAACCGTAGTGGAAATGTTGATCCGGCTGAAGAGCACATACCTGCAGAAGAGAACGTGGGACTGGGGATATGGGAAATCGTCATACAACGACGGTTAGAAGAAGACGTGGTGCTAGACGCGGTGATCAGACGGTTTTGAATCCTCCTCCCTAGCCGGCTTATTTAAAGCCGATTTTAATTAAGTAAGCCGACTAGAGAGCCTTTTTAAAACAACCGACTTGGTTGTTTTGGCAACCTTCGGGGTTGCCAAAGCAACCCAAAAGGGGCACGCTGATCCCTGTTAGTGGTTAGATGCTTTCCAACCCACACTGAGTTGGGAATGCTCTTACATTTGAGGCACAAAGAACATGAGTGGCAGTAAAAATGACTGATCGATGACATGAGTATTGAAAACAGCGCCCAGTTCCATTGCTTTTTTTATTGCCCATTTTTGTTCTAGCAACGGTGCGAACGTTTTCATCACTTTTACAAAGGAACGTACACAGTATTAACTTTCAGAAGTTCTCATCACCCGTTAGTCAGTCTTCAACCAAAACAAACAAACATTTGACCTATAGGGTCGAAATATTCGCCAGTAATATAATTCAATGAAAAAAAACCAAGAAAATATATATTTGAATTACCTTAAAACGAACCTCTGCCTTCGCAGATTTCGTTGTGTTGCCGACTTCACCGTTTTTTATTAATATCTTAAAGTTTAAATTTCTTTTTAAGATTTCAGTAAAGGAGATGCTTTTTTTTCCGTCATATAGCTTTTCACACTCTACTTCACTGCTTTTCTCAGGTTTGATCAAGACCACTTTGTTGCTATTCTATGGCGCTTTGTTGCAACTCCATCCATACAAGTTAGTCTTTCTCTTGCCTACTTAATTCTATTGCGAAGCTTTATTCAAGTCTGCTATGATCTTAGTTTTAAGCTTAAAATATGACAAAAGATTCAACGCAACATGGCATATTTACCAAGATTACGTATGCCCATCAGCGCTGAGTCGTGCTCAAACATAGTTAGATCACTCTGGTTAATTCACATATGTAGTTCTTCACATTTTGGCTCATCGTTTCAACTACTGTTGATGCTCTCCAATTTCAGCAACTAACTTTAATGGTTTCAGCTTTTTGTTGTCACTTTAACCAATTTAGTGTGTAACAAAATCCCATCTATACCATAACATTGGATAACTGATCATCTAGTAACTATGTAGAGACACCACGAGAACAACGATCATCTACATCACCCACTCCTCAGTTTGATGCCATTTTAGATTAAGTGTTGATTTCCAAGATAATGATGATTTGTTATTGTGTGTCATGAAAGAAGTCAGTTCTGCTATAATGATGAGAAGATCACAATTATAACTCTGCAAAAAGGGGGAAAAAAACAAAATTGCATGGTTCGTTCAGGTAAGTGTGTGTATGCAGAGTAGAGTTCATGGCCCTCTCTTTCTTGGCACCCAATTGCACCCCATCTGTAGCTACACGTTTATAATTAAATAAGTTAGAAGATGAAGAAAGAATTATAAATAGGAGAGAGAACTAAGAATGTTTGATGGAAATCAGAAGACTATAGGGGTGTTGCACCATTTGAGGTGCTCTTGATCTTATATATATATATATATATATATATATATATATATATATATATATATATATATATACACACACACACACACACATATATATATATATATATATATATATATATATGTATGTATGTATGTATGTATGTATGTATGTATGTATATAACCACATATTCATAATTAAACAAGTTGGGAGGAGAGAAAAATGAGAATGTATGATGGAAATCATGGACTATAGAGGTGTTGCACTATTTTGGGTGCTCTGGATCTTATCTCATATATATATATATATATATATATATATATATATATATATATATATATATATATATATATATATATTTGTGTGTGTGTGTGTGTGTAGCGTTCCAGGGAACCCCTGTTTTGCAGCACCCCTGTTGCACCCCCTACCGATCCATGAACAATGGTAATTCAAATCCAATTAGATTTTGTAGATGTTCAATCTACATACATATTATCATATGTACAAAATTTGAGCTTGTTCTGACTTTCGTAGAATAATATATCTGATGTTTAAATTTAACTTTTCGAATAAATGTCTGAACGATGAATAATTGAGTTAAGATTTTGAAAATGTTACGAATGTCGGAATGAGCTCAAATTTTGGATAGACGATAATATATGTATGGATTGAATATCCACAATATCTCATTTGATTCGGATTATCGTAATTCACAGATCGGTAGGGTATACAACGGGGTGCTGCAAAACAAGAGTGCCCTAGAGCGCTTCTGCTGTGTATGTGTGTGTATATGTGTATATATATGTGTGTGTGTGATAGGTTCAATGACACCTCAAACAGTGGAGCACCCCTTTGGCCTCACTCATTTCTATCACACATTCTCCTCTCTCATTCCACTCATTCTCTCACCTCCCACTAACTTAACTAATATAAATGAAATGTGGAATTCAGGAGGGCCAAAGGGGTGTTGCATTTTCGAGGTGTCATTGAATATATATATATATATATATATATATATATATATATATATATATATATATATAAGCGTCCAAGAGCATCCCAAAAAGTGCAACACCCCTTTAGCTCCCCCGATTTCCACCACACATTTTTGTTTCTTTCTCCACCCATTAACTCTTTCTCCCCCACTAACTTATTCAATTATAAATACTTGGCAGTGGTTCAGGTGCAAATGGAGTGCCCAAAAAAGGGATGCCATGTAACCCATATATATATATATATATATATATATATATATATATATATATATATATAATTTTTGAAAATTAATACATTTTATTACGAATACCAACCATATACTTCCATTATATGCCTAATCAAAACCTTGCAACCCCCTACTGGGTACTTTGCAAGGGAAAAGAGCACATATAATTTGCATATATTGAATTGTTTTTATATACACATAATACATGAATTTTACAAATTAGAAAAACATAAAGAATAAAAATAATAAAAAGGCCCATCAGCCCACTATATTCATTGAAACTCCCTCTAAAATTCAAGTCAAATCACCTGCATCATTCAGTTCATCCCCCAACACTGTAGAAATTCCTCATTTGAAGTCAATCTAATAGTTCGAGATCCATTGTTACTAACCGAAAACACCAATTCCTTTTAAGTCTATCGTAATTTGATTAACTTTGAAGCCTTTTGATCCCTGAAAATCCTTGCATTGTGTTCCTTTCAAATATAGTAAAATGTTATAGTTAGAGCACCACAGGCAATATCACGCAACTGATCAAACTGTCTGAACTGATTTTGGATAATCACCACTTCCTGGTGGATAGAGATGAAGCTATTTGATGAAATTCCAAGCTTGGATCGAAGAATGCTCCAAATAGAGGAAGAATAAGGACACAGGAAGAAAAAGCGGTCCATGGATTCTTCTACTTCATTACTTTTCTCAGGTTTGATCAAGACCACTTTGTTGCTATTACATGTAGTGCGATTTTGTTCACATCTTTTAAGGGATGTGAACAAAACACTCGGTCCCCATTGGTGGAAATCAGAGGTCCATTTAGGTCTCTTGATTTCCACCAATCAGGGTGGAGTGTTTTGTTCATATCCCTAAAAAGGATGTGAACAAAATCCTATCCTATTCTATTCTATGGCGCTTTGTTGCAAATCCATCCATACAAGTTAGTCTTTCTCTTGCCTTCTTAATTCTATTGGGAAGCTTTATTCAAGTCTGCTATGATCTTAGTTTTAAGCTTAAAATATGACAAAAGATTCAACGCAACATGGCATATTTACCAAGATTACGTATGCCCATCAGCGTTGAGTCGTGCTCAAACATAGTTAGATCACTCTGGTTAATTCACATTTGTAGTTCTTTACATTTTGGCTCATCGTTTCAACTACTGTTGCTGCTCTCCAATTTCAGCAACTAACTTTAATGGTTTCAGCTTTTTGTTGTCACTTTAACCAATTTAGTGTGTAACAAAATCCCATCTATACCATAACATTGGATAACTGATCATCTAGTAACTATGCAGAGACACCACAAGAACAACGATCATCTACATCCAGTGGCGGAGCCAGGACTTGAGGCTAGAGGGGGCCAAAAATGCACAAACATAATAATAAAATAATAGTTTATAACCAAAAGCACTAAACTTTATATAACTTACAATATTAAAGTAACATTCTCATATTCTTCATATCTTGGAATCTTTGCATAATTGCTTCATTGTTTATGTTCTAAAAAATATCTCTTTCAATATATGTCACGAGACAATCATTCAGCCAAGTATCTCCCATTGTATTACGAAGTACACCTTTTATAAGACTCATAGCAGAAAAAGCTCTTTCAACAGTAGCTGTTGCAACCGGCAAGATCAGTGCTAACTTAACTAACATATAAACCAAAGGAAATCCAATATCCTTTTGCTTTTGAACCATTCTTTGACCAAGTTCTCCAACCCCCTTTAGATCTCTAAAATCTTCATTACTTCTCATATCTCGAATATAGTTTTCAAGTTGATCCTCAAGTGCAAGGAGATGTGGTTCATCAAATTCGAAAGGATAAAATTTAGCAAGTTGAATCAACTTTTGTTTGTCGAAAGCTACGAAAGAATGACGGGGATCAAGGCATGATATACACGTAAGTAGTTCGACATTCACACTATCAAAACGCTCATTCATCTCTTTAAGTTGAAAATCAACCACGGCAACAAGTATTTGAGTCTTAAAATGATGATGATTTGTAACTTTATGAACGTTGCGCTTTGATCTTCCACGAGGGACATAAGGTTCATCCATGTTTAGAATATCAATCTCATTCTTGTCACAAAAATCATTAACCTCTACTAACAAATTATCCCAACCATCTTCTCTTAGTTCTTGTAACCTTCCTTTAGCTACTTTAACCAAACCCATAGCATTTGGAAGGTCTTGATCCTTTCTTTGTAATGCTTGTGATAAATCATTGGTAATTCCTAGCACTTTCTTCATTAAAAATAGTAGGAATACAAATTCAAACTCGCACATTACTTCAATAAGTCGGCTTATTTCACCTTTGTGGTTAGAAAATGATGGCAATTTTTTCATTTCCTCAAGCACTTCAAGTGTAGAAGAAAATAGAGCAGTCACACTAATAATAGTATTATAGTGTGAACTCCAACGTGTCTCTCCTGAACGTTTTAGAGTAATTACTTGATTCATGCCTCGTCCCGTATCCAAAGTTCCTTGAGAAATTCCTTCCACTACTTTTTCAATTTGTTTCAGTCGAAGTAATTCTTTTCTTTTACAGGACGCACCAATAAAATTGACCAAAGATGCCAAATAATCAAAGAATGAAGAAAGCTTATCATTCTTTCTTGCAACCGCAACAAGTGTCAATTGTAGTTGATGTGCAAAACAATGAACATAGTAAGCACTTTGATTATCTTCTAGTATCAAACTTTTAAGCCCACCAATATTGCCACTCATGTTACTTGCGCCATCATAGCCTTGTCCACGAATTCTCGAAATGCTTAATCCATGTGTAGCAAAAAGTGATTCAATAGCAATTTTGAGAACTCGAGAAGTAGTTTCTTGAACATGCACGATGCCTAAAATGCGCTCCACTATGCACCCTTGTTTGTTTACATACCTCAAACACACGACCATTTGTTCCTTAATTGCAGAATCACGAGCTTCATCAACTAACAAAGAGAAAAAATCATCTCCAATATCTTCAACGATAGCTTTTGTAGTAAGAAATGATGCAGCATTACAAATGTCTTTTTGGATTGTAGGCGAACTCAGTTTGTTGTTCTCCGGAGCATTGTTTAAAGAAACTCTATTTACTTCATCATTATGCTTGCAAAGAAATTTTAGTAATGCAAGAAAATTGCCTTGATTTTTCGAATGCTCGACTCATCATGACCACGGAAAGCCAAAGCTTGCATTAAAAGCATCCTAACACATTCAATTGTCGCATTAAGTCGAATTCGGTATTCAAGTTTAGCTTGAGTTGATATTCCGGCTATCATGATGTCAACATGTTGCTTTTGTTTCAACAAATCCTCAAGAGCTTTTAAGCATTTATTGTGACTACTACTATGATCACCCACGTGCGTCTTTAATCTATCTTTCTTTTTCCAATTTCGAAAACCTTCACCAACAAATGAGTCATGATTAAATTTGTGATCCCCTAATTCGGTATTGAAAAGGTAACAACATAGACAGAAGACTGCATCTTTGCTTTCACTATACTCCAGCCAATAACGATATTCTTTATACCAACTAGGATTAAACTTGCGTGGCTTTCCCGAAAACAAAGTAACAGGAAATCTTGTGAGTATTGGTTGACAAGGGCCTTTAGTTAAGTACGCCCTTCGGATTTTTTCACGCTCCATAGAATTAAAGCCAATTGAAGACATAGAAGGTCGTAATCTAGGATCAGCTATCATTTGATCAGCGTTAATCGCATTATTATGAATTGGAATGTTACCTTCCATTGGTGAATTTGCAGTAGTTTGATTTTGACTAGGTAGAGATTCTACCTGATTAGCTTCCTGATTTTGACTGTGTTCGCCTTCAGCTCGGGGACGTTTAGTTCTTATAATATATTTATCCATGCCTAACAATTAAGTGAATTAACAAAAAACAAATTGAATCAGTGTTGTGTTGAAGTTGAATCACAATTTCAGTTTAAAGAAGAGACATAAAATGGTAAAAAGAAGGAACAGCTGCATACCTAAATTGAAGAATCTGGATAATTTTGATTAATTCCTCCTTTTCGTTTGCAGCAAGCAGCCTTGATAAATAAAACAACAGTAAAACAACAGCAAGCAGCTCTGATACTGTACGGTGGCCTGAACAGTTGTATGAAACAAAGAATTGGACCGGTTTAAATGCACGTATTTAGTTTTTTCTAAAATTTTGATGTTTACCCAAATTTTTCCTAAATCAAATTGAATTGGTGTTGTGTTGAATCACAATTTCAGGTCAAAGAAGAGATATAGAATGTAAAAAGGAGCAGCTGCTTACCTAAATTGAAGAATCTTGACAGTTTTGATTGATTATCCCTTTTCGTTTGCAGCAAGAACAAGAAGCTATGATAAATAAAAGAACAGCAAAACGTAAATAGGAGAGAGAGGTGAGCACAGCACGCAAGATTTATCAGTAGTAAAAAAAAAAGTGAAAGTCTAGTAGGGTCCGGTGACCCCACTAGCCCCCTTTAAATCTGCCACTGTCTACATCACCCACTCCTCAGTTTGATGCCATTTTAGATTAAGTGTTGATTTCCAAGATAATGATGATTTGTTATGGTGTGTCATGAAAGAAGTCAGTTCTGCTATAATGATGAGAAGATCACAATTATAACTCTACAAAAAGGAAAAAAAAACAAAATTGCATGGTTCGTTCATGTGAGTGTGTGTGTGTATGTAGAGTAGAGTTCATGGCCCTCTCTTTCTTGGCACTCAATTGCACCCCAACTGTAGCTACACGTTTATAATTAAATAAGTTAGAAGATCAAGAAAGAATTATAAATAGGAGAGAGAACCAAGAATGTTTGATGGAAATCAGAAGGCTATAGAGGTGTTGCACCATTTGAGATGCTCTTGTTCTTATATATATATATATATATATATATATATATATATATTACTATTTGGACACAAAATTTGATACAAAAAGAGAGACACAAAGCCTCGACAGTTAGATCTTTTTGTCCGAGGTGGAATTCAGGGGGTGATCTAATGGTTGAGATTGTTTGTGTGTAAATGTGTCACTATTTTTTGTCTAAATAGACTTTGCATATATATATATATATACATATACACACACATATATATGTATATATGTATGTATGTATATAACCACATATTCATAATTAAACAAGTTGGGAGGAGAGAGAAATGAGAATGTGTGATGGAAATCATGGACTATAGGGGTGTTGCACTATTTGGGGTGCTCTGGATCTTATCTCATATATATATATATATATATGTGTGTGTGTGTGTGTGTGTGTGTGTGTGTGTGTGTGTGTAGAGTAGCGTTCCGGGGAACCCCTGTTTTGCAGCACCCCTGTTGCACCCCCTACCGATCCGTGAACAATGGTAATTCAAATCCAATGAGATTTTGTAGATGTTCAATCCACATACATATTATCATATGTACAAAATTTGAGCTTGTTCTGACTTTCGTAGAATAATATATCTGATGTTTAAATTTAACTTTTCGAATAAATGTCTGAACGATGAATAATTGAGCTAAGATTTTGAAAATGTTACGAATGTCGGAATGAACTCAAATTTTGGATAGACGATAATATATGTATGGATTGAACATCCACAATATATCATTTGATTTGGATTATCGTAATTCACAGATCGGTAGGGAATAAAACGGGGTGCTGCAAAACAAGAGTGCCCTAGAGCGCTTCTGCTGTGTATGTGTGTGTATATGTGTATATATATGTGTGTGTGTGATAGGTTCAATGACACCTAAAACAGTGGAGCACCCCTTTGGCCTCACTCTTTTCTATCACACATTCTCCTCTCTCATTCCACTCATTCTCTTACCTCCCACTAACTTAACTAATATAAATGAAATGTGGAATTCAGGAGAGCCAAAGGGGTGTTGCATTTTCGAGGTGTCATTGAACGCTTGCATATATATATATATATATAAGCGTCCAAGAGCATCCCAAAAAGTGCAACACCCCTTTAGCTCCCCCGATTTCCACCACACATTTTTGTTTCTTTCTCCTCCCATTAACTATTTCTCCCCCACTAACTTATTCAATTATAAATACTTGGCAGTGGTTCAGGTGCAAATGGAGTGCCCAAAAAAGGGATGCCATATAGCCCATATATATATATATATATATATATATATATATATATATATATATATATATATATAGAAAATTGGTACATTTTATTACGAATACCAACCATATACTTCCATTATATGCCTAATCAAAACCTTGCAACCCCCTACTGGGTACTTTGCAAGGGAAAAGAGCACATATAATTTGCATATATTTAATTGTTTTTATATACACATAATACATGAATTTTACAAACTAGAAAAACATAAAGAATAAAAACAATAAAAAGGCCCATCAGCCCACTATATTCGTTGAAACTCCCTCTAAACATTCAAGTCAAATCACCTGCATCATTCAATCCCCCCCACGCTGTAGAAATTCCTCATTTGAAGTCAATCTAACAGTTTGAGATCCATTGTTACTAACCGAAAACACCAATTCCTTTTCAGTCTGTCATAATTTGATTAACTTTGAAGCCTTTTGATCTCTGAAAATCCTTGCATTGTGTTCCTTTCAAATATAGTAAACTGTTATAGTTAGAGCACCACAGGCAATATCACGCAATTGATCAAACTGTCTGAACTGATTTTGGATAATCACCACTTCCTGGTGGATAGAGATGAAGCTATTTGATGAAATTCCAAGCTTGGATCGAAGAATGCTCCAAATAGAGGAAGAATAAGGACATAGGAAGAAAAGGCGGTCCATGGATTCTTCTACATCATTACATAAGACACAGGTAATGTCATCCATCAATCCAAATCTTGCTAATCTTACTTCAGTATTCAGCCTGTTTGAAATAGCCAAATAAGTTATAAAAGCCATCTTACGACTATTTTTTGAATGCCAAAAAAGGGATAATATGACTTATCCTCTTGTTTATCTCTCACAAAATCCTAGGCTTTGTGAAATGTAAAGGCACCTCCTTGGCACCATTCATAGAAATCATATGCATATGATGTGTGTAAACTAATAGATGTAAGGTGTTGAGCTACTTCCCTGGTGGCAGCATGCATCATTGGTTGAACATGTCCATCCATAATAATATCTGCTACCGTATCTGAATTACAACCAAGCATAGAAAATCTATGGATACCAAGAAGATCAATTAAACATTTGGAATTAATCCATGGTTCAAACCATAAAAACATGTTTGAACCATTGACAAGAACTTTATTAAAAAGTTGAGCTCCTTTTGTCCTTAGGCGTAGCGATGCCTTCCATGTACAAGAGGCATTATTGTCAATTGGCATACTCCAAAAATGTTTGTTAGCACAATATCTCGAAGACATCCAATTACTCCATAGATTCTCCTTAGATAGGAAGTTCCATGTAAGTTTGATAATAGGAGCCTTCTTTAAATCAGTGATGACTTAAGGACAATACCTCCCTCTGCTTTCGGCTAACATAAATTATGCCAACTTATTTTATGATGAGAATCTCCCCAAAAGAAATCAGCGCAAAGCATATTGATTTTATCGATGGTAACCTCTGGAATTTGGTAAACAAACAACCAATACAAAACTATGGGTGTTAAGACAGAATGAATAAGTTCTTCTTGTCCAGCCAGACTGAAATTAGTTACCTTCTCGCTGGTGCACCGCATGTTGTACCTTTATCACAATTCATTCGTATCACCGAGCGTTTTGTTAATCGTACGATTGTGCCCGACTTATGGTGTGTGAAATTAGCATTACTGGCTCGCATTAATGCTACAGTTAGACCCCCGTAACAAAATTCATTGTAATCTTAGAATTTCACGCATTTAGTTGTGTTTTTAATAACTTGGTAATTCAAGTCCCTTGAAGTTTGATCTTGGACGCGTGCCCTCCGTGGAGGTTTATGTACCTTGTAGTGCATTTAATCGTGTTTTTCACTGACCTTGTTCCCCAAGCCCTTCGGAGACTCGATTAAATACATATTCGTATATATACGTGTTGTTGTTTTTATTAGAATGTATTCAACCCAATGTCTCACTGACTCGGTGACCCAAGCCCTTCAGAGACTGGTTTTGAGTACGTGCCCCCAGGGGAGGACTTGGGTTTCAAGTTTCGATCCATTCTCGGTCCTGTTTGATCTGGTTATTTTGGAATCAAAAAGGACCTAAATTGGATACCCCCTTTCGGCTAGGATTGTTGTTACCCCCTTTCGGCTAGGATTTCTGTTACCCCCTTTCTGCTAAGATTTCTGTTACCCCCTTTCGGCTAGGAATCCCCTTTTGAATAGGATTTCTGTTTGCGCTGGTCCTTTCAGCATGTTTTGTTGGTCCCTTTGGCACTAGAACTTGTGCTTCCAGCCTAGGTGTTGTTGTTCCTTTCAATTTTATGCATCACCCCGGGAGGAGGACACTAGTTCCTCTTATTGAACTCTATTTCGATTTAAGGAATTTGTGTCCTGCACCTAACACGGTGCCTCTTTTGGGACTAGCAACTTTATCTGTGGGACAAATTTGATACTACCTTTGTATTTTCCTCAAAGTTTGACGCCAAACCCTTCAATGGATGCTTGCTAAGAGTTTGGCGTGTTTTATAGTGAAAAGTGCATCTTTCTGGCTTGCCATTTATTTACTATGCTTTTCACTATTTGTCCCAAAAAAGCTTATTCTTTTTAAGTGATGCGCTTATTTATCCTGCTTAATTCGCATGATGTTTTTGGCTTTGAAGCTGCTTTGCTTGAAATATGCTTTGGGAAGCTTCCCGTCCCGGTTTAGTTGTAGGTGAGCGATCGCTTCTATTATGCCTACATTTTAAGAAACCGAGTTTTAGTATGAGCTTACAAGTATGTTACTTAAGTAAGCACATAATTTTTGTTTATAAGGCCTATGTAAGTAAATCATCATTAGTTGCTTACAAGAATATAGTAAGTAGTAGAGCAAAGTAAAGTGACTATTGGTTCTTAAGTAGTAAGGCAAAACAAAGTAATAAAGGACAATAAAGTAATGGAGGTCACTTATTTTGAGCCATCGTAACCAGAGCGTTGGCTACTGATCCTTAAGTAAGTGCCGGCCTTGGATTGGTTTGAGTGATCTACTCATTACTTGTTTCCCCTTGCTCGTAGAGAGTTGGGGCAATGTTCACGGACTTGTACATATTGTTGCAAATGATTTTTCCTGATCAGTTCCTCAATTAATTATTTTAAATGCCTGCAATCATTAATGTCGTGCGCTGGCTAGATATGAAATTGACAAAACCTTCCTGATCTTATAGCGACATCTTTGACCTATATTCGTTTTAGGATCGGATATTTCTCGGTATCCTTAGTTGTCGTGAAGATATTACCTATGGTGTCATTAAGGGGAGTGAGCTCGGAATTCTTAAAAAAGCGTAGCTTCTTCTTAGCCCGGTTATCCTTTCCTTCGTTGGTCCTCTTCTACTACCAAAGCTACTTTGTGCACAACCTTTCCTTTTTAGCTGTTCGCACACCGAATTCTCTTCAACGCTCATATATTTTTCAGTTTTATTGAGTAGTTGTTCGAGTGTACTTGGTTTCTTCTTCTTAATCTACCATCCCAACTTGGTCTTTTTACATATAGCCCCCTTCAAAGCCATCAGAACTAAACGGGGCTTATAATTTTCAACTTCACCCACTGCCATATTAAAGCGGGTGAGAAAATCTTTGACGGACTCTCCTGGTCTTTGTTGTAGTTCACCTTGTTCCATGGCATCCCGAACCCTAGCTGCTTGGAACTTGAACTGGTTACTGAATAGTCTAGCCATGGTAGCAAAGTCGTCCACAGACTTCGGCGGCAGCTTTGTGAACCAGAGGTAGGCCACCCCTTCCAGATAAGTCGGGAAATACAGGCATTTGATCTCATCGGTGGCGTGCGCCCCGTTCATATGATGATCATACTTGCATAGGAACACATTGGGATCGCTTGTCCCATTATAGGATTGCAACGTTGGAGGTTTAAATTTCTGTGGATATATAGCCATTTTGATTCCTTCAGTGAATGGGGTCTTAGTTGGAAAAAATTCCCATTCTTTTCGATTATCTTCTTTCTTTAAGCTCTCCTTCCAATTCCACGTGCCATTCCTAAAATATATTTCTGCTCGTTGCTCCGGTCCATGGAACGAGCACCTTCTTCCTCGCCAGATTCTCATTTAGGCGTGTAATCATGATCTAGAGATAGGGGATCTAGACTTTCTTTTGAGAGAAGTGCCCCTTTGGTGGGATCATTTACCCGTTGAGAGGTTGTGTCATCGGAATAGTTACGCATAGGTGCTTTAGCTTTTCCATGGTCCAAATTAGCATGATATGCAACTTCCTGAATATAATTTCCCTGTTTCATGTTTGAAGCAGAAAATTCTGTATCGTATGTGTAACCCTTTCGAGCGGGTGGAAGACAAGTGGCACTTAGTGTGGCCTTTGCGGTAGCGGCTTGAATATCGAACATTAACTCAAGTTTCTTCATCATTGCATTGTTTGCAATAGTTATTCGACTTGTTGGTCCCGTCGTCGCTTCTTCCAACTCTCTCTTGGTTATAACTACCTCAATTTCTGACGATTCTCCTGCCTCGATATGGGTGGTGGGCGATGCGACAATATTAACATTATCGGTGAGGTCGTTGATTTCGCAAGTAACTTCCTTCGACACATCCATGGTTTCAAGCAATATTTTTCTTAGAAAATCTCGTTGGACTTCGACGGAGAAAGATGCAAATACGGCTCCACGGTGGACGCCAAATGTTTTCACCAAAAAATGGCTCAAACACCAATGGTACGTGAACCGTACTTCACCAATATGGTTAGAAAGTAAATGGAGCCGCACTCAACAAAAACTAAAAGTAAAAATGTGAGGAAAGTAAAATAGAGACGAGGTTTTAGAGTGGTTCGGCCCTAAGCCAGGCCTACGTCCACTATGAAGGAAGTTTGCATTATCTTGATAATTATTACAAGGCATAAAATCTCTCTTTGTACATGCATCCTCTCTCTCTCTCTTTTCACTGCGCCATAGATGGCCTACGGCAACGAAAATCCAAGGTGTTGCTAGCTACAATGTAACTATAGGTATGCTATTTTTTGTCTATTGCAACATACGCTTCAAATTATTACCATAGAAAATCCAAGGTGTTGCAGTAGCCACGTGAATAAATTTATCAATCCAGGTGATTACGATCCAATGGTCCACATTGGCAATCCGTGTGACGTGATTTAATGCGGGAAGCAAAAACAAAAAACAAAGCGGCAAAAAACTTAGCAAAATTTTCAAGGGTTTCAATCGAAAAGTAACAAAATACGATGCCGCTCAACCTGTCAAAGACTCTCACTCGCAGTTTCAATTAGGGCTAAAAGTTCAAGTTTACAATCTTAATTGGGGTTCGATTACGGCAAGTCTGAGTTCAAGTTCAATTAGGGCTTCGGTGTTTCAATTAGGTCTTCAATTGGGGTTCGTTTGGGTCTCAAATTTTAGTTAGGGCTTAGATTTAATCTACTGCTTGAGGTATCACTCAATGTATCTTTTAAGTATTTTCTAATTTGATTGTTGTGTTGCCTAATTTATGGATTTACTTGTGTATTCTGCTGTAATCAAATTCATGATTTTATTATTGTGTTTATTTTGTAACAAACTTATGTTGAGCAGTGCTTATATGATATTATTGTATTTTTTCGCCTTATAGTCATGGCTAAATAATATTTGTGTATGTTATTTGTGTGTAAATTAGTGATGAACGAGGAAAAAATATGGGTAGAACTTCCTAAGTTCAGATGGCTGCATGTTATTTGTGTGTAAATTTAGGCCTCGATTACCCAAGAATACATGCATGTCCAAATGACTGCATGCTATATTGGGCATAAAATGAAAAGGAAAATAACTGTAAAACTTGTGGTGTTTCAAGGAAAATAACTGCATGCTATTTAAGTAAGAAAATGTTGTTTCTGCCTTGATTAAGTGTTGTAACCGATGTATCATATTTGAGGCTTCTTTTTGTATCTCTTTTACTGTTTCTGCCTATATTACATGTTAGTGAAGTGGCTGTTTTATTTTATAATGTGGTTGCTTTATTTTATTTTGTAATTATTTCAGTCTAATGTTAATTTCTCTATTTGGTGTAGGATGGAGGCAAATCTTAGGTTCCACCACAAGGGAAAATTTGGGAAGAATGGATATGTTGGTGGAGAAGAGGCTACTATCAAGGGAGTTGATCTGGATAGGTTTTCGTACACAGTACTGATAGATTTTGTCATGGAAGAGCTAGAGCAGACCGAAATTGTAGGAATATATGCATGGAAAGGTCCGACGAGTGGATGGGAATTGGTGGCCGATGATGTAGAGCTGTTGTTTATGATGCAAATAAAAAATAATTGTGATTACATTGATTTCTATGTCGACACTGTCATCGAGGATAGTATCGAGCCAATTAAACAAATGCATCCACATGTCATAAAGGAAGAATCTGTTTCCAGGTATAAACATATCTTCTCATTTGTACTATTTTGATGAATTTGGTCATTTTGCTGAATATGTTTTTCATTTAGGACTTATTTGATTTTTAGTGCATTTAGTAGAATAATAAAGAACTTGTATGTTGCAGCTGCTAAATCATAGAAATGGCAGTCTGTCACCGCTCACCATCTGCAATAGGTAGCAAAAAAGAAGCAGCAGACCGATCAAATCTTTACTCCTAGAAAGTCGACACGGCTAAACAATTCCCAAATGATCAACGAAGCTACTGTGAGTCCACCTATCAACAACAAGTAGACTAAAGTCTTTAGTACTCCTAGAAAGTAGGCACGACTAAATCATCCAATTACGAACAATCCAGAAGTGATCAGCAAAACCGCTGCGAGTCCACGTATGAAGAAGAAAAAGGGGGTCAGTAAGAAGTCAACTAGAGTTAATAGTTCGATGAAGTTATCAGAGAAGGAAAATCCAACTGAAGTCAGCGATGCAACTTTGAATATCAACTCAGAAGGTGTCAGGAGTAAACTGGATTTCAATAATTCTCCACATGATGAAGAAGAAAATACAAATGAAAATGAGTTTCTGGTAAGAAGACTACAATCTAATCTTATAATATATGATCTACATATTTTGCTAACATTTACAATAATTTCTTGTTTAATTACTTTCAGAATGATGATCTATCACCTCCACCACTTATAGAGTACGAAAGGGAGAGAGACAAAAATGTCTCATAGAAGAATGGTATTTTTGAAAAACTTGGGATGTCTAAATTAGTTTTTGGAATGAGAAATGAATTTGAAAAAGTAAAGCAAAATCAAAGATGCTTGATAAGGAAAGCGAAGATTATGTTCTAGAGTTTGAAGATGATACTTCAAAAAATCAGGCAAAGTTGCGTTATAGCTGAAGATTTAATTTTATGTTGGTAATCATAGACTAGCTTCATTATTTTTTTTATTTTATTGTTTTTGTGTGTGTATTTTAGAGAACCAAGAAAGGTAAGGTTACAAAGCCTCGGTCTGGACCAATAACTCGTTCACGAGCCAATGTTGAATCTGCAACTGATAACAATGCAACTCCGAAGGCAGGGGAAGTACCAGTTCGTACGCAATCTGATGGTCCACCAAGTAGCTTTGAGTTACCACACAATGAAGGAATAGGAACAATGGTGGCTTATTTGGCTATGCAAGAACACCAGAAGATTAACAGTAGTGGAAGTGGAAGCATAAAGAATAAGGCTGTTGTCGGAAATTCTCAAAAAATATTGAAAACGAAGAAGATGAAGTAGCAGAAGATGAAGGTAGTATTTGATTGAGTTCTGGTTTTAGTAGTTTAAGTTCTCATTTATGTTTTTCCTAGCCTTCTCATTACTATTGTATGCACTTTGTAACTGTAGTCGGAGCTCCCAGAAGGCTCAGGGGAAAAACAAAGATGGATAAAGTTCATTCAAGGGCATATGACGAAAGAGTTGTAATCCAAATGAATGATCGGGGCCAACCAATTTCAGACGATGACCAAGTAATGACTGAACTGAGTTATTTTTTAGGAACATTGAAGAAGAGTGTTCCACTTACTTACAAGTCTTGGTTTGATGTTCCTGTAAGTTTGAAAGACACGCTATGGAGCTATGTGAAGGTAATTTGCAACCTTAGCTGAATTTTACTACTTATATATATGAAACTTGTCACAAAAGTAGCATGACTGTTCTTTTTTATGTTTAATTTCTATTTAAGCAACGGTATATTATTCCGAATGAATGTGAATATTGGGCTTTGAGGTCAATTCGTGACGCTTGGAGGGGGTACAAGAGTCATATTAAAAAGGCACACTATACGACTTATGAAACTGATGAAGAGAGGCTTGAAAATAGGCCGGACGAAATTCCACTTTAGGATTTCAAAGTACTCTTGCAGTTTTGGGGAGATGAAAAAGTTCAGGTATAATTTTAAGTTTTATCCCAGAATTTTTTTCCTTTCTTATTCATTCAAATCAGTCAGATAAACATATTTATTTCATGTTGTTTTGTAGTCCAAGGCCCTTACAAATTCTGCAAATCAGAAATCGTATATTAACACACACACTGTTGGTCCAAAACTTTTTTCCCAAATT
Organism: Allium sativum; assembly: GCA_030737875.1. Taxonomy (NCBI): domain Eukaryota; kingdom Viridiplantae; phylum Streptophyta; class Magnoliopsida; order Asparagales; family Amaryllidaceae; genus Allium; species Allium sativum. The sequence continues at coordinate 541,546,187 of CM060926.1, forward strand.
CGACATAAGATGGTATGTATTTTCCTTATTTTTATGGTTGACTAGTTTAACAATATAGGTCATATGGAGGTATGATTGTTTAACTCGAATGCAGTATCCTTGTTTAACTTGTGAATAAACTACATATCCTTGTTTAACTTGTTTAGTAATATTAGTGATATATGTTCTGGAACAATTGGTTTGATATCCTTTTACTATCTAATGTTTTTTGTATCAGTCCAAGGAATCAGATGGAGAACTTTATGTTAAAACTCACAAGCGGAAAGAAGGAAAGTTGTACAAGACTGATGCTTCAATAGTGAACTGCAGAATTGTAAGAATTTTATTTTCTCTTCAATCAGGTGTCAAAAATAATGCTTTATTTTGCACATGATCATCATTACTGTAGAATTAGATCCTATTTTGTTGAAACCGATCGCAGTATCGATCATAGTAATGGGTGCGATATTTTAATTTGGGTTTCAGTGTGTTATATGCCGCAATTCTTGTTTAAGAAACTTGTTTAAAAATTGTTACTTCTATTTAATGTCACATTTTAAAACTGCTTTATTTTGCAGGAGAAGATTGAAAAAGCAATTGGTAAAGGAGGCAATGATGGAGTTGTTCATGAACTTGTTTCTGATGGAAAGTCGCATGGTCCATCATGGCTTATAGGATGGCACACAAAGTCTCCAAAAGTTTCAAAAGCTGCTCCAACAGCAGGCACATACATACAGGAGCTGGCGACGAAGATAAGGGAAGATATAGCCGACGAAGTCGAAGCAAAGGGGAACAAGATGTTCCAAAGTGAATTTGATGCAAAGGTCGACGAAAAGTTCAGAAGAACTTGACAAGGATGCATAAGAAATTGGGTGAAGCAAACCCGCACATGCACATTGATATTGGGGATCTTTGTGCGACAGTTCACAGTGAAGGCATTGAAACTGAAAGAAGTGAATGCAGTGGAGGCTCGCTCTTAGTCATTGATATTGGGGATCTTTGTGCGCAACTGCAGTGAACATGAATTGATATTTAGTACGCACTAGCTGTGTTTGTAAGTATGCTCTGTGAACATGATTTTTCTGGCTATGTTTGTAAGTATGTTTATAAGTACTAATATTTATGTTGCTTGTGAATCTGAGATAATTAGTAGTTTAATTCAGTGATGTTAAATTCTGTAATGTTGCAATATGTGATTTAATGTTGCCGCGACTCTTATATAATGTTGTTGTATGTAATGTGAACTGTTGCCATTGCTATGATATGGTGTTGCCATTGGATGGTAAAAGTGTTGCATAGATTAATGCATGTGGGCCCCACAACAGAATTCCGTGAACCCGGGCTACAACCACAACAGGATTTCGTTAACTCGGGTTACAGATTTTAGTGGCCACACATTTTTGTAAATTTAGTACCTGTGGCAACACCTGTGCTAATGTTGCCTTAGGGTTGCAAATGTGTTGCTTTTGACTCTAAGGCAACGCGGCAAAAGCCAACCTCAAAAAAGTGTTGTCACAGATCATTTTTTGCCTATAGTAACACCTTTTGGCCCTTACTGCGTCATTTCTCTGGGGTTGTCGTAGTCCATCTATGGCGTACTATTTACAACATATTCTCTTTCTTACATATAGATCTCATTTAAATTCATGGAATTCAATGGAGAAATGATAAGATCAACGGAGGAGAAGGGTAAGTCAGTGGAGGAGAAGGAGAATGTCCTTGTTCGAGAGGGGGATGTAGGAGAATCTTTAGTCTCTTTGCCACTTAGGTGTTCTCAATGGATGCCATAGCCAAATGGATGAAAAATCTTCCAATGGAGATGATGATGATTGAAATGCTTAAGGAAGGGTGGAGGGAGGAATTCGACAACACTTTGCGGTAGTAAGAAGTCGATGCCCTTTGGGGTGGAAGCCATGGCCTATTTATAGGTGTGCCCCTATGAAGAAATTATCTGAAAATCACATATGCAGACCGCGGATCGCTTGTCTCATTAATTACGAACATGTCAGCGCTTGGTTGTAGCCAACTGGCGACAGTTGTATTCAGTTGTCTCATGCGAGTGAGCTTCATGTGTGCGATCGGTTGCATAGATCCAAGTAGTTTGGACGCGCGGTCAGGCGATGGGTACTCGGGCGACTGGCTAGAGCCTTTGGATTGGTATATAGGCGACGGATTGAGCGCCATGTTAAGCCTTTTAATGTTTGACCGATAGATGGTATCTGGTTGATGCAGCTTGTTTGATTATATATGAACGGGTGATCTGCTCTGTAGCCCGCAAGCAAGCGATCAAGCCTTGTAAAATGTAAGTGCAACCTTTCAGGAGCTGGTATCTGAACGGTCGGTAGGTGGCATCTGATTGAAGCACTAGTGACTGATTAAGGAATGAGCGATCAGCTAGTGCATTATTCTATAATCGGACATGGGAGGCATATGCGACCCCTGGCATTTTGTGTTTCCCGATAGGTACGATCGATCGGGATAGTATAAACGAGTGGCTGCAGAGCGGGACATGTGTCTGGAACCAATTCTTTTCCTTGTCTTTTACATATTACCTTTCCCCATGGTCGAGCTAACTTATTATGTTTGACTCATTTTGATGGACGGTCGAACTAATCGTTCTCATTAAGTCTTCCTTATACTCGAACATTTTCTCGGGTCGTTTGAGTTGTGTTGCGCCCAGGTTCCGTTCGAACGCCTTTTCTTGTTGTAGAGGTGAATAACTTTTCCTGATATGAGCGATTGACCTCTTTGGATATGAACGGCCAGCCCATGAGCTGTGCTCGTGTTTCAGCTTATGTCGTATTCCTGGTTATGTGCAAATAACCCTTTGATATTGGAACAAGCGACTCTTATGTCAAATTCAAGTCTTCCAAGCCCTCCTGAGCCTCATTATCTCTTTGTATGGTTGAACCAAGTTGTATAACTGGCGTGTGACCCATCAGTTTTGATGTATGTGTCCTTCCTTGTCGTGCTCAAACCTTACTGATGTGCTTGGCCTTGGTTATGTGGGGTTGCCTCTTACTTTGTACAAATGACATGAGTGTCCTGGATCGTGTATGTACATCTAAGACCTGTAGCGGTCGTCCCGTAGTTCTTACGAAGATTTAATACACCAATTATATACATGCTTTTTAGGGATAAACACTTGCCTTATGTCATTTGATCCCCCAGGCCTACACCTGTTTAACCCACCATTACTAATTCTAATTATTAAACTTGCAACTATAAACCCTATCCTAAATGAACAACACCCCATTATTCATGAACTGTTACTGACGATTCCCTAAACCCTCTAAATAACGTGTGGCTCTTCACTCGCCTTTTCCTTATCTTTTATCACCTTTGAGGCCTTACATTACATTAATTACACCATCTCCAATTTGAAATCTTTTAATATTTCTTAACGAACAAAAATTATATATCTTTTTGGATAAGATTTTGTAGCAACACAAAGAAGGTGATGGACACATGAATTGGTTTCAAGATAAAACTTAAGTCATTCACTGATTTATAAATTTTTTGAAGTTATGTTTTTTCTCAAACATGCATAATCGACACATATTTCGTCTGTGTGTTTAATGATTATATACTTGTAAGTCACTCCAATATTTTTGGCTACACAAGATCCTCAAATAAGAACAACAAGCACATCCTTATCTTTTCAAGGAATCACTTGCCTTATATGCATTACTTGGACTTTCTACAGGTATATCACTTATGTATTATTATTATTTTCCTCAAAAACATATTCATTCTGTTTTAATAATCCTAGATATCACTGAACCCTATTTCAGGGTTAGGCTGGCCAGACGGAAGCCTAGGGCAGGCAAGGTGGACAAGAAATGTTAAACGGATTTAGAAATAAAAAAGGATTTATATGTCAGCTTAATTGTATATGTCAAGTAGTTGAGTGGTTCTGCATGCACCTTTTGGTGCAGAGGTCTCCAGTTTGAGCGTGCAGTCGAATATGTTGTATTTTTGCCCTGGCTGCAACTTTCTACTTCCTACAGCAACCAAAAATGAAAAATTCCCCCTCGGAATCACATGGCTACTTTATGTTGCTAAGGCAATCCTTACTATCAAGCCAGCCCTGGATATCACTTCCTATTACTTAATTGAAGAACTATAGAAACATACAGAAACATGTGTAATTATTAAAGTTTCTTGTGTCAAAATGGACAACAACTATACTCATTTGAACCCTTATACATTATCATGTTGGCTCCTTCTATGTATAAGGCACAATTTTTTTATAAAAATATTTGAGCAAGATGCTTGAATCACAAGAAATAACGCATGACATATTATATATTATATGCATGACTACTTCACTAGAATATTATTTTATAGCATTACTATGAGTACCAAGTAACTCGAATTGTTTGTGTGTGTTTTGTTCCCAGATTCTATAGCCTCTATAACTACTGATCTGTTTTTGTGAGCCGTTGGAGAATGTCTAGATTCTCCCTTTTGTTATATAAACGTTTATTTTAAAGAAAAAAAGATTTGAATTATATGCAACGAGTTAACTCCAAACTTTTGAACTATAAAGAAAATACCCAACAAAACAAGGAGTTTTCTAGGATGTCCTCTTACACTAGTGAGACATGGAAACGGATACAATCCGTAAAGGTTTTTCTGACTTCCACGGTAGGGATTTCAGTTGGAATGGTGGAACTTTCTCCCTTCGGGCTGCATGGAACTCAGTGTGGATTCTGGTTCCAGGAATTATGACTTTCTCTTTCATTTGGGACTCCCGTATCCCTTCTAAGGTTTTCATTCTTATGTGGAGAATCCTCCATGAGGGTTTACCATTGGATGACAACCTTAAGAAAATTGGTATCCCGTTAGCGCCTCATTGTCGGTGTTGTGGAGTAGGAGATGTGGAATCGTCTGCTCATTAATTTTTCATTAGAGATTGTGCCAGTGTGGTTTGGTCTTTCTTTGATTCTTTGGTGGGGATAGGGAGAGCTCTGCCTCTCCTTGGCTTGCTAAGGTTTTGCTGGGAAGGAAGGAAGGGTAAGACCCTACGATTTATCCTTTTCCGGCTAATCCCTTGTCTTATTTGTTGGCATCTTTGGTGCTCTCGAAATACAGCTATCTTGATTCGGTTCCCATGACTTCGGCTTCCATCATCCGCAAAATCAAAGACGATGTTTTCTTTATGTTTCATGGTAGACCCTTTAGGGGTGCTCTGAACCCCAGTTATTTTGCTTTGGTTCTGGATTTCGATGTTACTTCGAGCCTTATCCCTTGCAATTACATAGTGAGGGCCCCCTCCCCCTTTGAGGTTTTTTATAGGTTCTAGACTAGGATTTTGAAACTTCCATGCTGATTCGGTTTTGGTGAGCTTTTGGTTTTGGTCAAGATCAAAATTTTGGATGTTGTCTCTAGGTGGATCAACTTCCTCATTGCAATTAAGAGCGCAAGTTTCTATAGAAGAGAGATGCAAGATCTTTCTTGGGGTTGACGACTTGTTGTTTGCTCGGCACTAGATGATTTTATCTTTACTGCGGGGTTTTTGTTAAGCTCTTTTGATTTTCACCTTTTGATTTTAGCTGATGGTGTGAGTGGGGTTTCTCTATATTCTTGTATGAGGCTTGGGTGAGTCTTTGTTAGTGGGTTACAGGTTTAGTGGTTTTTCATGAACTGCTAGACTGTTTTTGTATGCCACTGAAAAACGACTATTTTCTCCATTGTTATATATATATATATATATATATATATATATATCTTCCTATTTTAAAAAAAATACAAGTAGTAGGTATAAAGAAAATACCTTAAATTCCAGATCATAAATCTAGGGTTTGGTCATCTGAAATCTGGAAAAGTTACAGCTGGTCAAAGATGAAGAAGATAGGGCATGAAATCAGTATTGTGATGATTTAAATCGAGGTCGATATACTATGTTTAGTGAATGAAATACATGGTATGAAATGAGGTTGTAGAGGAAGACCACGGGAAGTGAAAATTTAAAAGGGAAACGAGAAAAGTGAAATGGAAAGAACCCGCCTTCTCCATGGGTCCACGTGAAATATACAACATTTTGTGAATTTTAATACTAATTTATTCCTATAAACTCAATATATGATGTTTAGTATTTATTATCTTTTTTATTCCATTGGAATTTAATTAGTTTGAAGAATTAATAAATGTTATAAATAGTCTATTTTCTAATAGTGAGTCTAGGGCCTCGGGATAGGGGGATGTTGTAGCATGAGTTGTCTATATTTGGCATTATACATAATTCGTTAAAACTTAATCTTATTAAGTCACGCTTGTTTGTTTATTAGTTTGTTTGCTTTAGGCTTAATTAATTTTATTATGGTCTAGAAATTAAAGTTGTCAGGAGAATATGAAACGTTGGTGATTGTAAGAGGTTGTCGGTGATGATAGTTGGTTAGGACATTTTGCTATAAGTAACGAGTCATCCTTGATTTAGCGATAATGGGTTGAGACCATGATCTTCAATATGTGAGTCGCTTGTGGTTGGATGATAGCGGGATGGGACATTGAGTTCCTTAGTAGTAAGTCACCATCTAAACTTGAAACTTGAGAGAATCTAGACTTATTTGAAGAGATGACCAGATTACCATAATTTAATTGAAATATGTATCGTTCTAATTTTAGATATTGAACCAATATTCGTGCCTCTAGGGCATGTGGTACTCGTGGAGTGAGAGACATGTAATTTTTAACGGCTTCTGAAATCATCCAGTAGAGTGAGAGTGACCTCTGTGTTGGACTTTTTAAAGGGATTTAGTCAATAGAAATTAGTTGTGTCGAAAACACGAAATGGTGTTTTAATGATAACAACTATACGACAATAGTACTGATGTTTTTATTGAGTTGTTTCAGGACAGTGTCTAAAATATTGTATTGAACCGATCGGAAAATGAGACATGGAGAATTGAATTTAAAGGAAATGAAGAAGAGCTTATACAATATACTAGCTTTTGAACAAGTACATGCATTCATGGTGCAGCATAGCAACAATGGTATTCAAGTGAGAAAATGGAAAAATGAGAATCGATATTGTAAAATAAAATAAGATGAACGTAAAAATTGAACATTGGATCACTCAAGAATCAACGTTAAATTATATCTTTATCCGGATTTTGTCATTCGGAGAGGTAGTTTTCAAAAGTTTTGACTAAATCATTATATGACCACAAAACTTGGACAAGTAATAGGTTTGGTTAATAAATCAGTGAATAAGGAGAATATATAGATTTCTAATGGGTAATCATGTTTCAAGGCAAGAGTATACCAAAGAGGTTTTTAATGGAAATTTGTGGAACCACTTTGAGTCAAAAGCCCATATGTATAAAGTTTTAAGAAACGAGAATTTTGAAAAATTAATCTATTTTGATATGAAATTGGTATTTTGGGAATTTAATAAAAACAACTATATGTATATTTCAAAATAAAATAAAAAATTTGCAACTAAAATTTTGCCTCGTTAAGATTTTTTAAATAAGGATTTGGAAAATTATATACAAAGTGGGGTGGTAGATAAACCTTTATGGAGGTCAGACAATATAAGTGGAAAAAATCCAAGGAACACAAAATGTGTAAAGTAAAGACTAGAAATTGGAAGGTGGAAAAGAGGAAAAAAATTAAATTTACTTGTAAGATTAAGGTAAGCTTTTGGATTTGTTCGCTTTAGATTTTCTCCCTGAAGTAACTAAGATGAATGAGACGAAAGAGCTACATTGATGGATTCATGTTTCTTACTGGTATTCTTTTGACAAGTATTTCTTCTCTGATATTCTATCAGTAGGTTTTTCCTTTGATTATGGACTTCCTTCTAGTATACCCTTGGTAAGTATAGATCCTAGGATTTGAGTTTAGAAATGATAGGACATGGATGAAGCATGTGTTTGAGAGATGTTATGTTTGATAGTTGCAAATGGATGTAAGTGTTTGCTAGAGATTGCAGTTGATGCATACACACACTAGGCACTAGATTAGTGATCGGCTGAACTAGGACATTTACATGTTGCATATGGATGTGTGTGCATTTTAATTTATTTTCAATATGGATGAAAAAATGGTTGAATCATCACTAGGATGTTGCATTTTGATAGATGGATGTTGCACATATATAGAATTTTATATGTGTCATTAGGATTCCCTTGCAGACATATTGGATACGTGGCACAAACATAATTGTATTAACGTAGTCAACTGAATCAGTAGACTGCCTGATTTTCGCATTAGCTTAGGGATATATACATGACACATTTGCATATGTTCATATAAAGCATTAAAATTTCTAAGAGCAATGGATGCCAGTGGTTGATAGTTGAGTAGAAGGGTGCAGATAATGGTTGATAGCATTCATAACAATCTTCTAGCCTTGAAGATTTTGGGGATGAAATCCTTTAAGGAGAGGAGAATGTAACAACCTAAATTTTTAACAAGTAATAATTAATTAATGTATTAATCAGTTGAGGAATAAATTAATAAAATAAATATTAATTAGAAAAATATTAATAATTAAGCAAAAAGGATTTCACCGTTGCGTCCATTACGAAATTCTGATTCAGATAGACTTATAGTTTGCGTAAACCGGATGAGAAATGAATAAGTTATGATCAATCAAAGTTTGAAATTAAATTAGAAGATTTAATTAATAAACAGAATATAAAGCAACGGTAAATGGACAATCTAGCCCATATATGGGTCGCCCCATGGGTCCACACATGTGTTAACCCACATATAAGGTGGGTCACCCCAGTTCGAGCATATACCTGACCAATGTCACCTACTTCTATATAATTCTCTGTTGATGTATTGCTGATGTGTCTTCTATGATTTAGATTAAAACCTAATATCTAATGGCCTAAAATTTAAATATAAAATACAACGAATCTGGACATAAAATCAAATGAATTTGGACACTTAACTCTATTATAAATAGGCTCCAAAACCTAACATAATCTTTACTACTCATTTCTCTATCTCTCTCAAATAACCTTCTCTCAAATATAATTTTAATGGAGTATCGAGGCTTGGTTCTACACATATTTTTGGAGGATATTAGAGAGGAACAGAAGCTTATTGGATTTGATCAGATTTTTTTTAGTATTAAAATGATTATCAGATTTCTTCCAAGTTAATTTTAAAACTGATACAGTAGTTGTTAGAATGATTTCAGATCTTAATAAAAAGGATTATAACAGTAAAATAGATTGGATCTGAAAGTTTATCAATTACAGTGTTTATAAGTTTGTCTTTACAAGTCATTATTCATTTTATTTGTCATCTATTATTTATTCTTGTTCAGTTGTTATTTATTCACAAATAAATTCTTCTTATTTTTCCCTTTCTCTATCATTATTTAATTTACAGTCTTGTAATGCATATTTATTCATTTCTGTTTATTTCTAGGCCTAGACCTACTTCCCTTTTTTCTTTGTTTTTGCACTGATCCTAAGCCAACGAGAGCCGAGGCCTTTACCGTTTAATTTGCATAAAAATTGGAATAATCAGAAAGAATGTTAAAAAAGGAATTTTTGGGAATATTAAGAATTGGTGAATTATGGACTATAAATTTGGGTAAATTCTAATGGAAGAATATGCAAACTTGTGAATTGAAATAAACTGTACTTGATTTGACATTAATTTGGAAAACATGTTAATTCGACATTAGTTTAGAAGACATGTTAGTTTGACATTAATTTGGAAAATATGTTAATTTGACATTAATTTGGAAGACATGTTAATTTGACATTTATTTGGAAGACATGTTAATTTAACATTAATTTGGGAGACATGTTAATTTGACATTAATTTGGAAGACATATTAGTTTGACAATAATTTGGAAACATGTTAATTTGACATAAATTTGGAAGACATGTTAATTTGACATTAATTTGGAAGACATGTTAATTTGACATGTAATTATGAAGACATGTTAATTGGAATGAATTGTACTTAATTTTACATTAAGTAACCTGTTTTTGGAAAACATGTTAATTGGAATTGATTGTACTTAATTGGATATTAAGTAACATGTAAATGGAAAACATGAAGTAGTGAATAATTGGACTTAATGGCATTAAGTGACATGGTGAAAAGGTTGAAGATTAATTTTGTTAATTACAATCTAGAAATAAAAGGTTGTAGAATACTTCAGTTAATTACAATCCAGAAATAAAAGGTTGTAGATTAATTTTGTTAATTACAACCTAGAAATAAAAGGTTGTAGATTATTTTTGTTAATTACAACCCGGAAATATAACAAGTGATTACATTGGGCTTATAATGAACCTAAAACATGTTAAGTTAAACTTGTATAATTAATATGCTAAAGGGGTCCATTCCTTTAAGATATTATGGGCTCGTAGAAGTCCTAGTTATAAATTGGGGACCAAGTCTCGGGCGGCTTGTGTCAAGTGCATTTTTCGTGGGAACCCGTATCAATTAGTATTCCTTGGTTATCACGGGGCTTCGCACTAGGTAGGGGCCAAGGCATGCTTATACTGAACTGGATAGTAAGAGGTCCAAATGAGAGGTGGGTACGGGCGCGTTCCGGCGGAACGGTGAGCGTGCATAGTTACGAGCAGGGAAGATAACATGCTGTAACACCTATGATTAAGACTGTGTCTTTTTAGTTGATGGGTTCAGAAATTGATAACCCTGAATTCCATAGCTGCCGCAGGTTATTCACATCTGGAAAGCCAATCGATTGGTAGTATTAGGAGATTCCTTCCTAATTATTTGTTTCCATCTGAAATTGTAGAAGTGCAAAACAGTCAATCAATTTTGGTATGATCATTACTATCATCGTTGTCTTTTTAGGAATAACCAATCCTTATTATCAATTCATATCAGTTATTGTTCACCTTTAGATTGTACAGACATTTACCCTTTTATGACACTAGAAATGCTATTTGTTTGTTTTCCTTAACTTAGTAGTCAAGCCGGTAATCATAACAACTCACCGGGCTTTATGTCTGACCTATTTCCTTTCTTCTTTTCTCTTTTCTTTCCCCTAGGCATACAGGGAGAAAGTGTATAGTTAAGATTTCTTTTTTGATTCTATCATGATGTATTTCTGCAAAAGATGGATCACTTCATTTTCCTTGAAAGGTTAGGTTGTATCTTTTTACTATTTGGGGGATAATACTATTTTACTCTAATGTTGTTTTGACTGAGATTTTGATACATGACACTTTGTGACTATTTGTTTTAATTGACTCAAAGATGGTTCTGTATTTAAAAATGAAAGCTTCTTCTTCCGTTGTAAATTTACAATTTTATGTCTTGTGAAATCTTAGTCTATATGATGTTTTATGTATTAATACCTACAATGCTCCATATTTTCATAATGAAATCCTCATACAGGTGACTTTAAGGAATGTGGGGTGTTACACTCCGGGAGAATAGAGATGATCTCATCTTAAGGAAAAATAACCTCAACTTTTAGTAATAAATGCAATATGTTATTCCATAAGATAAAAGCAACTAAACAAACTTTTTTCACAAGGCTCAATTTTTGAGGAAAAAATACTAAAGGATTATGATGCCTTTGCCCAAAATGGAAAGATACCACGGCTGGACCCCGAGAAGATCTGTATCAATATCAACTAGGAAAGCATAAAAGCGTCACCAACAGATTGTCTTCGCAATGCCCCTCTGCAATAAAATCAAATAGAAAATTATTTTAAGAATGTATTCGACCGCAGCCAGAAGAAAGAAAATTAGAAGCTAATCCTTTAAGGAGAATAGGAAAACCTAATCCAATTATGGAATACAAGTTAACTACTTCAAGAGAGAATATCTTTTCTTGACAAATGAGGAACTAGACTACTGGTCAACAAGAAATAAAGGAATAAAATATGAATTGAATAAAAGAGGCAATTATTGATACTATCACCCAATGAAAGGAAATAAAACTAACTAGTGCAAGGCACTTAAGAAAAGGATAGATCACCTTTGTAGGCAAGAAAAATTATGGAAATATCTCAAGGATTGAAAACTATTTTTGGAGTGAAATCTAATTCTAAAGAAAAGAACCTTTGTGAAGGATTAAGAATTGATTTAAACTAGTACAAAGAATAAGAATATCTACTTGGTTGGGGAAGAGATACGCCTTTCTACAATGGATTAGTTTAGAAATTCCTGGGTATATCCTAAGTCCTTCCTCCGAAAGTTGAAAGGGGGTAACCCTAAAGCATCGTGCGCTTGGCTTCAAGCCTAAGGTATATCCCGACGCCTTCTAGAGGGAGGAGGCTAAGCCATCATCTGCGCCCAAGGGCCAGAGAGATGCACCGATTCCCTTAATCGGGCCTGAAGGCCAGGTTACGGCGCCTTTTAGAGGAAGGATGGGTAAGCCCGATGACATTCACCCGCCTCTGAAGGAAGCACTCTCTGCCTCTGATAATTACGTGATCAAGCTATGCCTCTGCTTTGGCATAAACACACACTGTCTCTGTTTATCTCCTATCCCATAGAAGGGATCAAAATCTGTGAAGGAGCACTGAAGTACGCCAAAGCGTCTGCTTTAGTAAATGGCTACGATGGCTAAAAATAAATTAAAACTGAAAGGGGTTTCACAACCGAGCTGAAGAGGAAATTCCAAGTTTCCTTCAAAAGCCAAAGATGGCTCTGTCAAAATCGGGGAAGGAGTACCGAAATTCTAAGAATCTCAATACCATAATTTGGATTTCCTGAGTCGAAATGGACTTTATCTCTTTCCATGAAATAATCTTCGGACTTATATTATCTTATTACCCGAATCAGGGTTTCCTAAAACAAAATGGGCTTCATCTCTTTCCAGAAAATAATATCTGGACTTATATTATCTTATTATCCGAATTTGAGTTTCTTAAGCCGAAATGGGCTTCGTTTCTTTCCAAAAATAAATCTCTAAACTTATATTATCTTACTACCCAAAGCTAGGTTTCCTTAACCAAAAGAGGCTCCCCTTATTTTAGAAAATAGTTTATGTATTTTGTAACACCCCACCTCCGTTAAGGTCACTCACAAAGGGAATGCGTTCACTTTGGTGAAGCATTATAGGTAAAAGATACAGATAATTTACAAGACAGACATACGAACAGCGGAAAAACTGAAATCATTTCATAAGCAGCGTGGTTCAGTCAAAACATTACAACCATTGTCTCAAAACCCAACTTCCAAATCATTACAATAAAACCTCTGTCTTGATTCAAAACTCCAAATACACAAAGAAGCATAAAACAGTAGTAAAGCATCCTAAATCCCCAATAAAAGTGTAACCATAGCCATAGCCTAAGAAAAGAGAATCCAAGCAATACATCTACTCTCTTCAAGCTGGAAAAGGTCTGAACTAAGCTTAAGTATTCCCTCCCTGTGGACTTGGGGGGAAACGGAAGAAAAGAAGAAGAAAGAAAACGGGTCAGACATAAAACCTGGTAAGCCCACTGATTTTCAGCATGTAAACAAGAAAAAGGATCATGACATGTATAAATCGAATATAAGACAATACCATAGTAACAAGATAACATAAGACAAGATAAGGCAAGATAAACTGAATATGCTATCGCACCCATTTCTATTTCTCTACACCTACTAACAATTGTTTCAACTAGCCTCATGTGTTCATAATAAATGGTCCCTTTATCAATCGGCTTCTACTCGCATGTATTTATTACTTGTGTCATTCGGCCCCGCTTGTTTGTAGATACATGTGCTGGTCCCACCATGGGGTGTATCAATCTATGTGATGGTGACCCGACACAATTTAAGATGCACAGTGTAAAGCTACTGATGCCCAGTGCCTGATTTTTCCACTCTGGAGTACGTGCGTGCCCGTACTCCGTCGGAACCTACACTGACGCACCACCTACCGCTATTTTGACCGCTTATAATCAGCCCAGTAATCGTGCCCCACCCTGCCTAGTTCAGGGTACCATGATACATATATGTGGGTTACTTCTGATATGGTCCCCGTTGCTAGGGTTTCCTAATCAGCATGTTATAGCGGTTAAGTGTTCTCAATTTAACCTAACCCCACCCATTTGTTTAATTAACATGTTGCATTGGTTAAGTGTCGCCTATTCATATGTTACTTAACCTTACCATTCTTAGCAAGTCTGGTCATTAGCATTAATTAATTTATTAATGCACCAACCTCTCACATTAGAATTGGTGTTTGCGGTTGCTGGATGTGCCGGGCGGTTCCGGACAGACTTCTACCGCAGACTCATTCTAACTTCGGGTTTTGGGCTTGATGCGCTAACCTCTCACACTAGACCTGTTGTTGTGGTTGTTGGATGTGCCGGGTGGTTTCGGGTAGTCTAACACCGCAACTCAATCTAACGTCGGGTTAGGCATGTTCATCTTTTAACCAATTTACATATTTACCATTCATGTCCAAATCTTGGTTTTTGTATGCCCATTATCCACAATTGTAGCCAATTCAAGTTATGACCAATATAATAGTTATGTCCAAGATTACTCCAATAAGGTATACCCAATTCCCCATGTTACAATCGCACGTGCAACAAGATTCAACAAGGTTTCCAAATTCCAAGTACTCATAAAATAAAATGGAACGGGGATAGAGAAGAAACACAAGAATTGACATAAGGGAAAACAGGCATGTAAAGGTGTACCAAACACAAGAATTATGGTTCCAATAGGCATGTTGTACATTAACAACAAATATGAGAAAACTAAGAAAAATACATCATAGGTATACAGATTCGATAGGACTGAACATAAAAAAAATTACTAATTTGATGTACAACATGATAGGTTCAATCACAACAATCTCATAGGCATACGTAATTTCAGATTTGACAAAAGAACAAGCATGAATCAGAATTGATTATCTTACAATTAGGCATAGTTCTAGATTCGATTCATTACAGTCGTGATTTCTATTATGTGTTCAAATCTGAATAATAACTGAACTTACAGCGATAGGATTAGAAAAAGAGAATTAGTTGACGTTGTAGCGATTCTAATCTTTCTTTGTTGGTTGAAGCGGAAAACCTTTTCTTCAATTTAAAGCTCTCTAATTTGAGTTCTAGTTTGGAGAAGAAGGAGGCTAGGCTAGTTTAGAGATGGACAACATGGAGGCACCATAGAATAGGGTTATGAGGTTAGGGTTAAGTTTAGATATGTATTTATAGATGTGTTAGACAAACTATGGCCTTTATATTAGCATAGGAGTCATCAGAGCCATCCAAACCAAAGAGACATGTCACCCAGCCAACCACAGCGCGACACATAAGCCCTAATCCTTCAAAATTCGTCACCCAGATCTGGGAAGATAGGGGTCGACACCCCTAGAAGGGGGTCGACACCTATGTCGACACCCCCTAGGGGGGTCGACACCCTTGGGCGGGATTTTTCCCGCTCTTTTATTGGCTGTTTTTCAAAATTTGAATTTGTTTTCTGATTTTTAATTATTATTTAATTTAATTCTGCTTTGAACTGAAATCTTCTGAGCTTCATAACTTCCTCATATGGAGTCCGATTTATGCAAACTCAGACTCTATTCCATCCAGAATTCCGAGACGAACACAATGGTGCTACACTTACTGAATTTTCACCTTAAAATTAAATATTCTTTAATTCGTTATTTTAATATTTATAGAAAAAACAAGGTGTTGCATTCTCCTATCCTTAAAGGATTTCGTCCTCGAAATCTCTAAGTTAAGAAGAATGTATCCTAACATCCAACATCCATCTACTCAACCATCAATCACAGGCATCCATAGTCCTAAAAAAGATTTCTAATGCTTTCATGATCATATGCATAGTGTGTGTGTATGTCCTTATCTAATGCAAAATCAGGCGGTCTACTGATTCAGTTGACTTCCTTAATGTGAATTATGTCAGTGCCATGAGTCCATCATGTATGCAATTATTCCTAATCGTACTTTATAACTTCTACATGAGTGCACAATCATTCATACAAATGCAACATCCATATGATAACACATCAAGTTTCAATCCATATACAAATACATACATGCATATGCAATATGAAAGTGACTGACCCGATCTAGTACCTAATGTGTGTGTATGCATCCACGAGCAACCACTAGCAACCAATTACAGCCATCAGTCATAACATGTTTCAAATACATATTTACATTCATTGGTTTCTACTTAAGGATCAAGAATAGGACCAAGGAGATGTACTTAAAAGATAGATACAAGCATGCATAAACTTATGAAAAAGAGATCAAGAATGTACCCTAAAAAAGAAAAGGGTAGGATGCGTGTATCTTGTCTTCAGTCTCCCAAGTCGCGTCTTCTTCAGAGTCACTCCATTGTACTTTAACTAGCTTGACCTTACGATTGCGTAGCTTCTTAACTTCTGTTCCCAAGATACAATTTGGAACTCGTCTCATCGTCGCTTCTCGTTCCACTTCTACTTCTTCTAGTATGCTCGGCTCCACCAGTTCCTCAGACTCATGTAAGCACTTTCGTATATGAGAAACATGAAAAACATTACGAACTCTAGCCAATCTTTCAGGCAACTCTACTCTATAAGTCATCGTTCCAATTCTCTCAATGATAGGAAATGGCCCTACAAATCTTGGTGCCAATTTTCCTACGGATCCAAAGCGAATGACATTCTTCAAAGGAGATGCTTTAAGGAAAACCATATCTCCGACCTCAAACTCAAGGTCAGTCCTTCTTTTATCTGCATAGGACTTCTGTCTATCTTGTGCGGTCTTCATTCATCTTCGTATTAAGCCCACCTTCTCCGAAATCTCCCTGATCATGTCGGGCCCAAGTACGAGCTTGTCTGTAGATTCCCACCAACAAGTTGGTGATCGGCATGGTCTTCTATATAAAGCCTCAAACAGTGTCATGCCTATGGTGGCTTTGTAGCTATTGTTGTAGGCGAACTCCACCAAAGGAAGTTGATCTTCCCACATTCCTCCAAAATCAAGAATGCACAATCTCAAAAGATCTTCTAATACTCTACTCACCCTTTCAGTCTGACCATCGGTTTGAGGGTGATAGGTAGTGCTTAAGCATAGATTTGTGCCTACAGCATCTTGCAAATTCTTCCAAATCTCACTCGTAAAGATGGGATCTCGATCAATTACTATGCTAGAGGGTATCCAATGCAGTCGAACTACTTCTTTAAGATAAATGGATGTAAATGATGAGGCAGTCCTCCTACTCTTAACAGGTATAATGTGAGCGCTTTTAGCGAGCCTGCCAACTATTACCCAAATACTGGTATTGCCCCTTCTTGACCTAGGCAACCCATCTATAAAGTCCATCGAAATGCTATCCCATTTCCACTGTGGGACCTCTAGAGGATGAAGCAGACCACCAGTGAAACACCCCACCTCCGTTAAGGTTACTCACAAAGAGAATGCCTTAACTTTGGTGGAGTATTATAGGTAAAAGACACAGAAAATTTACAAGACAGCTATATATATAAGCAGCGGAAAATAAAACTGACTTTATTTCAAACGTGGTTTATAACAAAGCATTACAGTAAACTGTTCAAACCAACTTTCAAATCATTACATCATAATTGCTGTCTTGATTATTATATAAAGAAGCATGAAGCGTAAATAAAACTACATAAATCCCCAAGTCTAGTGTGTCCAAAGCCATAGCCAAAAATAAGAGATTCCAAGTCGTACATCACAGAGTCTTCAAGCTTGGAAAGATGAACGGTCCAAATTAAGCTGAGCTATTCCCTCCCTGGCTACTTGAGGGGGGGGGGGGAACAGAAGAAAAGAAGACGAAAGAAAAATGGGTCAGACATAAGTCTAGTGACTTTTCAGTGTGTGAATAAGAAAAAGGTCATAAACTGAAAATAGGACAGTACCAGAACAGCAAACTAACATAAAACTATATAAGGCAGGATAAACCAAATATACATCGCAACCATGTTTAATTCTCTGCACCTACTTATATTTGTCCAACTAGGACCACGTGTTCTTGGTGAAATGATCCCCTTATATCGATCCACTCCTACTCACATGCTTTTATCACGTGTGTCCTTCGGGCCCCGCTTGTCTGTAGATACCTGTGCTGGTCCCACCACGGGGTGTATCAAATCCTATGGTGGTAACTCGACACAATTCAAGATGCACAGTGTATGACTACTGATGCCCAATGCCTGCTTTTTCCACTCCGGAGTATGTGCACGCCCGTACTCCACTGGAATCTACACTGATGCACCACCCGCCGATGTTTTTGACCGCTTATAATCAGCCCAGTAATCGTGCCCCACCCTGCCTAGTTCAGGGTCCCATGATACATCTATGTGGGTTACTGCTGAAATGGGTCCCCGCTACTAGGGTTTTCCAGCCAACATGTTAAATTGGTTAAGTGTCCAAATTTACCTAACCTTACCCATCAGTTTAGCTAACATGTTGAATTGGTTAAGTGTTTCCTTAATTGACTTAACCCTACCACTCTTGCCTTTATTAGAGCACCAACCACTAACATTTGACAGGTGTTGTTGTGGTCACTGGATGTGCCGGTTGGTTCCGGGCAGTTTTACACCACAACTCAGTCTACCTCGGGTCTTTTTTGGGCTCAATGCACTAACCACCCACATTAGACAGGTATTGTTGTGGTCACTGGATGTGTTGGTCGGTTCCGTGCAGTTTTACACCACAACTCAGTCTAACCTCGGGTTAGGCATATTCATCTTTTCTAAATTTACATATTTATCCTTTTATGCTTAAATGTAAATTTGTCAACAATTTATTGTCATGGCCCACTTTCTTTCTAAATCAAATTCATAATTTTTGGTAAGTAAACTATATCATTTTAATGCCATACCATTTACATGGTTATGAGCCAAATATGTTAATTTCGTATAGTTTCAAATTTTCCCCAACGTTACCCCCGTTGTACGTTTGCAAAGTTACATAGGATGTTAGGCTCGACATTTTTGCCTAACTAATAAACTAAGAAGGGGAAAAAGAGGAACTTGCAACATTCCAACATCATACAAAAATATGGATCTAACTACAGATGTGTCACACAAACTTGGCATAATATACTTTTAATTATGAACTTGTAAACTAGATCTATGCAACATGAGTCATAAAATAATAGTTTTACAAAGAACTACCAAAATCTAATTAGACATGTAGTGGTGAACTTGCATAGGGATTGAATCATGCTAATATTGATCTAACATAAAGGCATATGGTTCTAACATGTAGAGTTGTAGATCTAAACATGTAGGTTTACATAATCATGTTTTTAACCTATAAACTTGCATATATTCATAACATGATAGCATCACTTAGCTTGCATAAACATGGCATAATTTCTAAATTGACATACAACATATGGATCTAATCACCAAATTATACAAGGTCGTAAATCTAAACATGTATGCATAATGGATCTAAACAATTAGGCATAAACGGCGTGACTTGGCCTAAAACTTGTATGTATCATAATATAACCAAACGTGTATATGATAATTTCATAACACCATAGGTTTATTCACCAATTTCCACATAACATGATAGGTTCGATAGGCCACAATAATTCATAGTCATATACGATAGAACTGACATGAATAAACACAAATCAGCATCACATACAACTTGATACAATTCTATTTTACAATTCATTACAAACCATGTCTTTAATTCATTCACATCTGAAAGATAACTACACTTACAAACAAAAAGGAATTCTTGAATTCTGGGATCTGTATTCTAAAATTGAATTGCTCTCCTTTGATGTAGATCGTTGAATTTTTTTAGTTGAATTAGATTAGATTTACTTTTGATGTAGCTTCAATCTTGCCTTTGAGTTGAAAGAGATGACGGCTATTCTAGGCTCACATTGACGGCATGGCGGCTCTTGGTATGAATATTTGTGATTTAAGGTTGAGAGTTAGGTTGCTTTTATAGAGGTTTAATTAATTTAGAGCCGTCAGATTAACCCTAGAAGTAATCAAGACCATCCAGTCAAAATAGGATAACACCTCAGCCATAATGACTCAGTAGGGAGTCAGAAATCATCATCCTTTCAGATCTGCCCGAGGGGGGGAGGTCGACCCCCCCCCCCCCAGGTCGACCTGTAGGGCAGGTCGACATTAGGGTCGACCTCCTGGTTGACCTATCCTAGGCGGGAACTTTTCCTGCCCTGCCCTCTTCCATGGTTAAATTTGAATTTTGAATTTTTGAAACTTCCGAAGGCCATAAATTCTTCATACGAAGTCCAATTCACGCAAACTCGGACTCTGTCTCAACCAGAGTTCCAAGACGGATGCAATGGCGTAACCCGTTTCCCTTATTTCCAACATTTAGAATTAATTATCCTTTAATTCGTTACTTTAAGGTTTATCG
Organism: Allium sativum; assembly: GCA_030737875.1. Lineage (NCBI taxonomy): Eukaryota > Viridiplantae > Streptophyta > Magnoliopsida > Asparagales > Amaryllidaceae > Allium > Allium sativum. The sequence goes on from CM060926.1 coordinate 541,566,473, forward strand.
AAAACACGGGGTGTTACAACCAGGCTTCTTCTACTCCGCCTTGACTTGCTGCATATTAAGCACTTAGAAACGAATTCAGCTACATCCTTCTTCATGCTATTCCAAAAGAAAACCCTTTTTATGTCTTTATACATCTTGTCTCCATCTGGGTGTATGGTCACCTTAGAATGGTGTGCTTCTTCAAGATCTGTCTTCACCAAATCCCTTGCTTGTGGGACACATAGTCTTCCATCCCATCTCAACCAACCCTTGTCATCTATGGAGTATCTATTGAGGTGACTAGAAGTCTCGCCTCTAATTAACTTATCCATCACATCAACTATCTGAGGGTCTTCACGTTGTGCTGCTCCTATTGAGTCCAAAAGCGTAGACCGCACCTCTAGCGATGCTAAAAAACCAGGTACAAACTCAAAGGAGGGTCTAAAGTCAAAGGATGCTATGTACTCCAAGTTTTGCCTTTCTACAAAGAGAGGACTTAAGGTCAGCCTTTTCATACTTAAGGCGTCTGCTACCACATTACCCTTGCCAGGGGTATAAGCAACCTCAAAATCGTATGAGGCAAGAAATTCCATTCACCTTTGCTGTTTTAAGTTATGATCTTTTTGTGAGAAAAGTTATTTTAATGATTTATGGTCAGTAAACAATTCAAACCTTTCTCCTAGTAGGTAATGACGCCATGACTTAAGAGCGAAAACAATGGCAGCTAGTTCCAAATCATGAGTTGGGTAGTTCTTTTCATGTACCTTCAATTGTCTTCCTCCATAACAAACTACCTTACCTTCTTGCATCAAGACAGCGCCTAACCCGTGCCGCATGCGTCTGTAGGCAATGTCAGAACTGGAGCTGTTGTTAGAGCCCTCTTCAATCGTTGGAAAGCGACATCACAATCCAAATCCCAAGCAAAAGTTAGGTTCTTCTTCGTCAATCTAGTAAGTGGGGCTGAGATCTCCGCAAAGTCTTTAATGAACTTTCTATAACAGCCCGCTAGTCCGAGAAAACTTCATACTTCGGTTGCATTCCCTGGAATCTTCCAATCTTGCACCGCCACTACTTTTGCGGGATCCACAGCTATCCCTTCTTTGGACCCCACATGTCCAAGAAACCTTACTTCTTCTCTCCAAAAATGGCATTTGGAGAATTTTGCTTTAAGCTGATGTGCTCGAAGAGTATCCATAACTTCCTTTAAATGCGAAGCATGTTCTTCCTCACTTTTTGAGAAAAGCAAAATGTCATCCACAAAGACTACTACAAATTTATTAAGTAACTCCCTAAACACCCTACTCATCAAGTCTACGAAATAGGCGGGTGCATTTGTCAAACCGAAAGGCATGACAAGCCATTCGAAGATACCATCCGGAGTCCTGAACGCAGTCTTATCTATGCTGTCTTCAGCCACTCTTAGCTGATGAAATCCGATATCCAAATCAAGTTGGGAGAAAACTGATGCACCTATCAGTTGGTCGAACAAGTCGTCTATTCTTGGAAGTGGGTGCCTATTCTTCTTGGTCAGCTTGTTTAGCTCCCTATAATCCATGAATAGGCGAAGCGAACCATCCGCTTTGGTTGCTAACACTACTGGAGCACCCCATTTAGAAATACTCCGCTTTATGAACCCCTTTTCGAGCAACTCTTTAATTTGCTTGCTAAGCTCCTTCCTATCCTTTGGAGCCATGTGTCTAGTGGGTAAAGCAACTAGTTTTGCATTATCAACTAGGTATATGCGGAAATCTATCTCTTGCGTTAGAGGTAAACCCTTCACTTATTCAAATACATCCGAATACTCACGGACTACTCTAACAGATTACAAATTTTCAACAGACGCATCTAGAGATTCTAGGTAGCTAAGCATAACAGAATTCATAGGATTATAAGTGATTTCAAGAGTATTACCGAGACGATTCAAAAGTCTAATCGCTCTCTTTTCACAATCGAGGATGGCACCATTACTGGATAACCAATCCATGCCTAGAATCTACCTATAGCCCGTGAAACCCAAAACATAAGCATTGCATCTAAACCAAGCGCTTAGTATAGAAATTTCCAAATCCAAACAAATCATTGATAAATAAGCCGAACCCCCAATTGGATTTGAAACAACCATGGGATCCTCTACTATACTCGTATCTAGGTGCAGAGATTCAACAAAAGCAGTAGATATAAAAGTGTGCGATGTGCCAGAATCAAAAAGAGTACGAACAGGATGATCAGAAAGATAAACTAAACTCTCAACAGAAATATTTCTACCTCTTGCTTGCGTAGGTGCGGTGAGAGTGTGAATCTGTCCTCCAAAAGTAGAACTTGTCCTTTTCCTTTGCCCTTGTCTTATAGGGCAATCCTTAGCCATATGTCATGCCTCTCCACACTGAAGCAATCACCCATCTTCCTCTTCTTCTTTTTGTAGTCCTTAATCAAATGTCCAGGTATGCCACAAAAATTATACTTCCCCTTGTCACGGGGTTTGTTATTCTTTCCACCCTTCTTATAATCCGTCCTCTTATTCTGCAATTCCTCCACTTTCTTGTTCAGAGGTTCTTCATTCCTCACCTCTTTCTTCTCGCCCTTGCTTTCCTCATGTAACAGTGCCATGTCCACCAGTCTCTCATAAGTCGCGCCCATAGGTATATGGGACATAGCTAGGCCGTGCAGTGGCTCATTTAACCCTTTAACGAAGCGGAGAACCTTTTTATGTGGAGTGTTTACCAAATCCAGTCCGAATCTAACCAAATGGTTGGACTTGTTAACGTATTCCTTAACCGATAGGCTTCCCTGTTTGAGTGTTAAGAACTTCTCCATCTGTAGGCTTTGTTCAGCTTGCAAGAGGAACTTCATCCCAAACCTCATTCTGAAGTCCTCCCAAGTCTCAACTGGTCTCTTAGCATTAGTAACTTCCCACCAGAAAGAGGCTTCGTCCTTAAGTAACCATACAACCAGCTGTATCTTCCGCTTGTCGTCTACTTCGAAGATAACAAACAGATCTTTTGTTTCCTTGAGCCAACTTCTTGCTTCCACGAATGATTCAGTCCCATTAAAGTTCTTTCGTCCCATAGCTCGAAAGTCCCTACATATCTTCGAGAAAGCATTCGGACGCGGAGGAGGAGGAGGAACAACGTCCACAGCTGGGGGAGGAGGAGGAGCAACATCTGCGGCTGGGGGATGAGGAGCATGAAAGAAAAGAAGATGAAAGAAAATAGATCAGACATAAAACCTGGTAAGCCCAGTGATTTTCAGCATGTAAACAAGAAAAAGGATCATGACATGAATAAACTGAATATAAGACAATACCACAGTAACAAGATAACATAAGACAAGATAAGTCTAGATAAACTGAATATGCTATCGCACCCATTTCTATTTCTCTACACCTACTAACAATTGTTTCAACTAGCCTCATGTGTTCATAATATAATGATCCCTTTATCGATCGGCTTCTACTCACATGTATTTATTACTTGTGTCGTTCGACCCCGCTTGTTTGTAGATACCTGTGTTGGTCCCACCATGGGGTGTATCAATCCCTATGATGGCGACCCGACATAATTCAAGATGCACAGTGTATAACTGCTGATGCCCAATGCCTGATTTTTCCACTCCGGAGTACGTGCATGTCCGTACTCCATTGGAACCTACATTGATGCACCACCTGCTGCTATTTTGACCGCTTATAATCAGCCCAGTAATCGTGTCCTACCCTGCCTAGTTCAGGGTACCGAGATACATCTATGTGGGTTACTACTGAAATGGGTCCCCGTTGCTAGGGTTACCTAATCAACGTGTTATAGCGGTTAAGTGTTCTCAATTTAACATAACCCCACCCATTTGTTTAATTAACATGTTGCATTGGCTAAGTGTTGGCTATTCATATGTTACTTAACCTTACCATTCTTAGCATGTATGTTCATTGGCATTAATTAATTTATCAATGCACCAACCTCCCATATTAGAACAGTTGTTTGCGGTTGTTGGATGTGCCGGGCAGTTCCGGGCAGACTTCTACCACAAACTCATTCTAACCTCGGGTTTTGGGCTTGATGCGCTAACCTCTCACATTAGACATGTTGTTGCAGTTGATGGATGTGCCGGGTGGTTCCGGGCAGTTTTACACTGCAACTCAATCTAACCTTGGGTTAGGCAAGTTCATCTTTTAACCAATTTACATATTTACCATTCATGTCCAAGTCTAGATTTTTGTATGCCAATTATCCACAATTGTAGCCAATTCAAGTTATGACCAATATACTTGTTGTGTCCAAGATTACTCCAATAAGTTACACCCAATTCCTCGCGTTACAATCGCTCGTGCAATAAGATTCAACAAGGTTTCCAAATTCCAAGTACTCATGAAATAAAACGGAACGGGGATAGAGAAGAAACACAAGAATTGACATAAGGGAAAATAGGCATGTAAAGGTGTACCAAACACAAGAATCATGATTCCAATAGGCATGTTGTACATTAACAGCGAATATGAGCAAACTAAGAAAAATACATCATAGGTATACAGATTCAATAGGATTGAACATAAAGAAATTACTAATTTGATGTACAACATGATTGGTTCAATCACAACAATCTCATAGGCATAGGTAATTTTAGATTTGACAAAAGAACAAGCATGAATCAAAATTGATTATCTTACAATTAGGCATAGCTCTAGATTCGATTCATTACAGTCATGATTTCTATTATGTGTTCAAATCTGAATAATAACTGAACTTACAGTGATAGGATTAGAAAAAGAGAATTAGTTGACGTTGTAACAATTCTAATCTTTCTTTGTTGATTGAAGCGGAAAACCTTTTCTTCAATTTGAAGCTCTCTAATTTGATTTCTGGTTTGGAGAAGAAGGAGGCTAGGCTAGTTTAGAGATGTACAGCATGGAGGCACCATAGAATAGGGTTATGAGGTTAAGGTTAAGTTTAGACATGTATTTATAGATGTGTTAGACAAACTATGGCCTTTAGATTAGCATAGGAGTCATCAGAGCCGTCCAAACTAAAGAGACACGTCACCCAGCTAACCACAGCGTGACACATAAGCCCTAATCCTTCAAAATTTGTCACCTAGATCTGGGAAGATAGGGGTCGACACCCCTATAGGAGGGTTGACACCCCTATCGACATCCCCATAGGGGGGTCGACACCTATGTATACACCCCCTAGGGGGGTCGACACCCTCGGGCGGGATTTTTCCCGCTCATCTTTTATTGGCTGTTTTTGAAATTTGAATTTGTTTTCTAATTTTTAATTATTATATAATTTAATTCTGCTTTGAATTAAAATCTTCTAAGCTTCGTAACTTCCTTATACGGAGTTCGATTTACGCAAACTCTGACTCTATTCCAACCAGAATTCCGAGACGAATGCAATGGTGCTACCCATTTTACTTAATTCCCACTTTTAAAATTAAGTATTCATTAATTCGTTATTTTAATATTCATAGAAAATATGGGGTGTTACATATTTCTACTTTCTTTACTACCAAGGCTTGGTTTCTTAGACCAAAACTGGCTCCGTCTATTTCAAAAAATAATCCATGAACTTTTTATTATTATTATCCAAGTCTTGGTCTCCAAAATCAAGAAAGGATCCATCAGTTTCTAGATAGTGATCCCTAAACTTAAATCACCTTATTTCTCGAACCAAGGTCCTGATCCCCTTAAAGCCATATAAGGATTAGTATATTCTTTAACTATAACTTCTGGACTTCAATTTTGTCAGCACCTAAACCTCGGTTCCAGTTTTTGAGCCCTATAAGGTTTCATATATTTAAGAACCTTTGTTATCTTATCATTTACATGTTGTTTAAACTCTTGACATCGAAAGGGACCTCTCTTTTATAGTACCAAAAAAAGCTCCATCCAAGAAATAACTCCTATGTTGGGACTCTGACACCAAAAAGACATTAGTTTGCCCATTGGCACCGAAGGCTTTATTTTGAGAGTTCTGATGAATATCAAGGTGCAACAACATCCAAAGTAAGGTTTTAAACTTATTCCACTTTCAGAAAAAGTGGTACCATATACCACTGCAAAAATGTTCAGATAAACGGTATCAATTTCCATTATCTGTGAATTGATAAGTCTAAACATAAGTTCTTAGGTCTTCTAAATAATTGTAACTTCTAGATTACCTTAACAATCAGAGAGACATCATTATGAAGGTAGAATTTCCAAACCATCCTTTAGAATTTATTAAAATCTTCGGAAACAAGTTGGGAAATAAAAATCGGCAAACAGAAGGGAATTCTCCTATATTTTATTAACTCCTCAAAAGGGACTACGTTACCTCTAGCACCCCGTTCCATATGAGAATGATTTTTTCACTTAAGTTTGTTAACTTAGTCCGCTATAGACATGATGAATAGTCACCCTTCGAAACCCTTTAGAGTAGTTCTCCAACTTAGACTTTACAACACTAAACCCAATTTTCAATAAACCCTTTATTTAAAATTTCATGAAAGCAAGTTCCAAGTATTGAAATTTAACCATAAGATGGGCAGATAAGCAGGAAACCGTGGGATTGAATTTAGAGTACCACCCCTTAGAAATAAAAAAACTTGGATAAAGGTTACTATTTCTCAAATTAAGCTTTAATCCTCTAAAGACATATGCATTCCTAATAAAATAGACACCCTTTGTTTGTTTTCACTTCACGTATGACTTTTACTGAAACCTTATTCGTTACTAAAAAATATGTTCTTTTTAACACTTAGATAGAAAGCTAGAGCCTTTTCGCTCCAAGCATTCTGAGAAACAAACGAAATCTGAAAGGAGGAAAATAAAGCCTAAGGGCTTCGCTTTGCCCAAAAGATACAACTCTTAAACCACGGAGTGGTTAGCGGAGGTATTGTGTAACGACCCGCATTTTATGTATCGGAGGATCGTAAAATATTTTTATTTAGTTCCCCAAGAGTAGGATTGTTATCATATTTTGATGTGTTGTTCATGGGGGTGTGAGACATTTCCGTGATTTTTACCAATTTTTTTATGACCATTTTTCCCTTTTTTGTTTAGGGAATATCTTTTGAATGGGATCGAATCAAGAGCTGGAATTGATTTCACTGGATCGGAAATGGTGTTTCCAATTCCATAGAGTGGTCACATTAAAGATTTGGTTTAACGGTTTAGGAGGAATCGCTGTTTTAGTGCAACACATTGTGACAACTGCCCATAACCACTACACTAAACAAGAGGAAAAGTGCACCGCAAAAAGTGCCAGATAGCTATGGACGATCATTAAGGCAAGATAACACAAGCGGAACCAGTCGTATAACTCATAGCGCAAGGATAAAATATAATAGAACGTATGCAACAGGTGGTAATAGTAAAGGATAATTGCGCAGAAATTTAAACTTCCGCATCATCAAGGAAATATCCACAACATCTTAGGACCACATCAGTAAATGTCTATACAAATAGCCCACTACAATACTCAAGAAAACATGACAGTGGAAACAAAGATACTGGATAGTAGTAAAGATAATACGCTAGCCTCCTGCTTGCCTTCGCACAACAGCGTCATCCTCACTAATCTCCTGTCACCTAGTCTGCCCATCCACAATCGAATGAACAGCCTTAGGTAATAAGAGGGAAGAATAAAACCTTGAGTCAGAAAACTGTCTTAGTGAGCGATAAAATAGCTAACAAACATCAACAATAAAATATACGAGAATGGATAGATAAACATACTAATCTACCCATAACTCCAGAAAAGAACTCAACCTTATCATCGGATAGTGATTGCCTTTACAATAACATTTTAACATACATCCATGGAAACTAGAACACCCATTTAATCATGGCAAAGCACTCATGACATCCAAATTATATATCTTATGTAAACCATCCAAATCGAACTCAACGTTCCTCAAGCACAAGCCCCAGAGGCCTAAACCAATATCAGACAAGCACCCAAGGAACATCTCCTTCGACATTGGACAATCTACATAAGACGGTTCAAACAAGGCAACTAATCAATCATGACAGACTCTGCATGTAACCGCCAATCCTGCTTCGAAACCATCGTTAATCGTATGATGGCCAACCTTGCCATATGTCAAGGGCTAATGGTAACCCTAGTTCTAGCGTAAATTCCACACGCCTTTCAATGATACATATGTTTGCCCAACCTTGACAACTAGGCCTTTCAATGATACCCAAGGTACTCGACCAGCAACCTTCTGGTATTTTAGGTGCCTTTATTGTACCCATGCTTTGAGCCTGCTAGAACTTACGACAACGATAACTTCTCAGCCTTCACATTTCTAGTCATCCAACTTGATGATTTTTCATAGCTCAAGCAACCTTCTCGAGCAACCATTATCCACCAACTCATGACCTTTGAGTTGTTGCCTCATTCTTGTTCTACAATGATCAATGAACACATTCAACACTTCGAATATTCCCACTTGAATTCTTCTCGAAGTCACACTGCACTGCAGCACAGGTTCGGCGGCATACGTCTTTTGTTCAAATCTGAGTCGTACCCCAAAAAAAATATAATTTTTCAGAAATGACCCTATGTAGGGCTGTCAATGGATACCCAAAAAATTCGAAATCCATCCGCATCCGTATCTGAAAAGCAGATAATATCCGATATCCAAAAAAAGGGATGCGGATACGGATACGTTGATATCCGTATCTAAAAATTATCCGACTGATTTATTTTAACATTATACTCAAAATTATATGTATTTTAGTACAACGAATGAGATTTTTTTATCCTTTATTGAGTTAAAGGCTTATATTATATGCACTAAATGCATATTAGCTTCTCAAGTCTATTTAGTTTCATTATATTTGTTTATTTTTAACACTTTTATGATCGATAGAACTGAAGAAAATCACGCCAAACAAAAAATCCATTATATTTCTTGATTTATCGATCGTTGGTGGATAGGATAATTATCCGATATATGTCTGTATCCACGGATACGGATATCCAATAACCAAAAGTGATTTCGGATATGGATACGATTATAGCACTATCTGCATCCGAAAGTATCCGTTGACAGCCCTAACCCTATGTCTGCTCGACCCACCATAAGTGACCGACCCGACCATTACATGCACGAGTGACCTGGAACCCTTCCAAACCAGTCAAAAATCACGGCCGACTGACCTCCGTCATTTCACAACCGATCGACCAGTGACCGACCGACCGACCAGGATACCCACATCCTGGCCGACCTGACCGACTGACCTGGTTTGACCCGAACTCTACTCAACCGACCGACCCACTCCTGGGTGCTCGACCGACCCAATTACCTTTCTTCTAACTGATCGACCAGGCTCTTCCACTACGACTGACCAGCTTGTTGACCGACTCGATCCCTCTTCATGACCGACCCGTGCTTCAAGCCGACCTATTCCGAACATGCACGACCGACCGACCAGAAGATGACCGACCACCCCTGGCTTGTTCCCCAAGACAAGATTTCCGACTGATCGAGTAGACCATGGCCGACCGACCACCTGGAACATGCTCGACCCGTGGCCTGTACCGGTTCAATTCATCACCAAATTCCACCAAAACTCATCAAACGGCAAGATCGACGAAATCTATTCAACCAATTCAACCACAAACATGATATGAAATCACTAACAACTTAAATATGACGATTTTCATCAAAATTATGCAAACTCCACCAAAGTCATGATAAATGAACATATGAACTAATTTATGGATCTAACTTGCATAAACATATGGAATAGCACAGAAATTACCGGTTTTAAGTTGCTAAATTAGATCCTATGGTGATTCATATGAAAATAAGATTACCATGGTGTAGATCTAAGAGAAAACACTTGAATTTAATGGAAAACAAGATCAAACACTCATATACTTGATTGAATCGGTGTGAGAGATGCATATCACTCATCAATTCACCAAAAAAAACCGAAACAATTGAAATATGATTTTGGACGACGAAGAATTTGATCCAAACTCTTCGATTCGATGAACTTTCACTTGGAATGGTGTAGATCTTGCTCCACATATTGTAGATCTTCGATTCTCTAAGCTTTAATGGTGGAAAGGTGTAGGCAATGGAGGAATGGAGGACCTCTAACTCTTCCAAATAAGAGAATGGAGAAAGTAAATTATTCTTCATGCCTCTTACTCCCTACTTATATCCTCCCCAAATCAGTCCATTATGGCTTTATAAACCTGAACAGCCAACTGTGAAACCTTAAAATAGCGATTCCTCCCAAATAGCTGAGCCAAAGAAAAATACTATATTGCAACTAGCTATTTGCAACAGGTGACAAACGATAGTTGCAGTAATTAATATTTAGCAATAGGCCTATTATAGCAGTTGCAATAGATGAGATTTAGTAACATGCCTTTTTTCCTCTTGCGAAAAGCATATTTTTAACAACTGTGCTTCTCTTCCTGTTGCAAAAACATATTTTTAGCAACTTTGTTTCCATAATAGTTGCAACAAACATATTATTTGCAACTACGCTTCCAAGCCAGTTGCAAATAAATATCTTTAGCAATTGTTTTTGCCTTTTGCTAATAACTTTATTTTTTTTGCAACTGGTAAAGCCAATTGCAAAAAACATACTATTAAAAATTATTATCAGCTACTGAATCGAATTTGATCCATGAATCTAAGAAATAGTGAGAATTCTTGATCTCACTCAATATCTCTCTCAATTCGAAGATCCAGGATTTGAATTGATATCGTTTCATTTTTAATGATTAACTTTTACTAATTAATTTTAAATAGTTTCTATTAAATGATTAACTACTAGTAATTATATAATAATTAAGATTAATATTTAAATTATTAAGTAACAATAAAATTTAAGTATTACAAAGTGATATTTATAACTAATAATTAAATAATAATAATTACTAGTTAACTGATAATTAACATTTGTTAAGCATAGTTACTACAAAAGTATGACGTAATAAGTAATATTTAGTTGTAATATAATAAGTATTTAAGTAATAATAATTAACTAATATGAATTAATATTGTACTAATTTATCATGGTTAGTTGTTAGTAATAGTGTATAAATTATATTTTAACAATTATTAACTTAATAATAAATTAATCTAATTAACAACAAATTTTAAATAAATAATAAATATTCATAATATTAAATAATTAATAAAATATTCATGATAATTACTAAATAATTAACCATTAGTAATTACGTAATAGTTAAGATTACAATTTAATATTATTATTAATTGATAATAAAATTTAATTATTAAAAATTGATATTTATATTTAATAATAATATTCAGTAATTTTACCAAAAAGGTTTACAACTTTGGATTATACAAAATAATACCAGATTTTTACGGTTCAATCCAACTTTGTGGCTCCAAATCTAAGTACTTTTGGTTTGTAGCAGTATACTCGTGCCCCCTTTCCACGAAAATTTCATTTCCTGCTTTCATCCTCCCAGACCCAATAATTCAAATGCGCCAAAATTTCCAGATCCCCTTCTCCACCTTCACAATTTATTGAAATCTCTAGATCCCATACTTTTAAATTCAGATGGCGACAGGGGTCATCCTAATCTCAAAAGAACCGACTTAAAGATAGCGACCAGAAATTTTGCGTGGCAACAAAACTCAGCCCTTCTTCCGACCTTCCAACCGCCATTCTTGACACCTCCTACCTCTTATCCGCCCTGACCTTCTCCACTAGACCCCCTGACATCGGTTCCACCCTAGCAAGCATCCAAATCACATCGTTGTCCATGAAGGTTGGTGGCCTCGAACTCAAATTTGACATCCAGTTCTCACATCAATGAAGTGTTCTGTCATGTCCCGAGTTCGAATTAAACATCATAGAATAGAGATCGAAGGGGGGACAAAAATCAAATGATATTTGAGAGCAGATAGATCTATTTAGGTATGTTAGTGTTGCTTCTTCTTTTGACTCCTCCTCTTTTTTCTCTTCTTCTTGCTAAATTTATTGCGTTATTCTTAACGGAATCTCTTTTGGTTTTATTTCAATTTGATGTTTATAGTAAAATTGCAGTTATATATGGAGATTTGTTATCAGAGTTCTAAAATAGGATCATACATATTAGTGTTGCTTTTTCTTTTAACTCCTATTTTTCCCTGATTACTTAATTAAGTTCATGATTCTGAACTGAATCTCTTTCTGTTTTGTTTCAGTTTGGTATTTATTTTGAAATCCTAATTATATACCGAATTTTGATGTATTACTTCTGAAATAGGATCATACACTTGAGTATTTGATCTAAACATAAGGAGAATAAGAAGCGGTGGACTTTGTGGTGTGTAGAACTTGCCAATACATAAACTGCGAAATGTAAGATTTCTCAAAAACCTAAATACAAAGAATTGCTTTCTTTATTATCTTAAATAGCAAATGAAGGAAGAATTCGAATTGATGCAGAAACAAGAAGCCTCAGGCTCAGGTGAATTTTATAAATATATATTTGAAAAGGACTTCTTTTTCATTTTTGTTTAATTTATTTAATGGATTTGATTTTTAATAAGGATAAAAAGCAAGATATGTTTGTCATAGATTGTTAAAATTTGATTATTATATATATATATATACACAATCTCGTAACTGAAGTGCTTTACCCTTAACATACTCAAAGTTATCATCGTTTTGGTTATGTTAGTTAAGAAGGCTTGTGATGATTTGGTTATCTGAGTATTTTATTTGAAAAATAAGCAGTTAGATCTCCAGTTGTACCTGTGGATGTAAATGTTTGGCAGCTGTGATATCCTTGCATCCAGCATAATTTTTTAGGGCCAGAATTAAGTCGGTAGACTCCTCCATTTATATTTTTGAAATCGTTTGATGTTTCTACTAGAATTTATGTCAAGCTATGTACTACGTACGTTAATATTTGGCTATTAAGTTGTATACTTATCATTTACTCATTGATGACAGTGCTTTTGATAATACTTCACTACCAATTGCTTGCCTTCTTGCCATAATTCATATAATGTTCTTACAACTGATATGAACTTGTGCAGGAACCAATTGCGTCTACGGCTGACTTTGACTATTACTTATTTCATTTGACTATAATTATAGGGTCGAGATCATTGCTAATGATGAGGGGAACAGAACTACTCCCTCGTATGTGACGTTTACTGATACAGAGCGATTGATCGGAGATGCTGCCAAGAATCAACTTGCCATGAACCCGAGCAACAATGTTTTTTGTACATTTACTCCACTCCAATAATATATTTTTTGGTGAATATTTCATATTTTTTTAAGTTGGATTTGTTGATAACTTGTTTAAATCAGACGTTGTGAAGATTTAGTAGTAGTCTTAAATCAAATTAATTTGGTGTTTGTTATTCCTTAGGCCCATGCATCATAGTGAACTTTGGGATGTTTTTTAGTTGAATTGTTGTGAGAAATAGTGTTATACAAGCGAGTCAGTTTAAACTTAGCTTAAAATGAAGATTGAGTGTTCAAAAAATGAGCTGATTCATTACAAACGCTCGAACATTGGTATGTTTGAAAAACGGAGATGATTGGTAATGATTTCACAAGCATTGGGGTTAACTCTCTCGTTTGGTTTTAGAAAATCAATGTTATAGCTTATAAACAATTTGTTGCAACTTGTATTTAAAGCTTGTGCCTTTAAATGTAGGAAAATGAGTCAAAATCATACACTAATTTTGTTTGGACAGCCTAACTATGATATAGCAAATATTTATTAACACATGTAGGTGAAGCATGAATTGTGAAGTATATAGTATACTGCCTATAAAGCTTGTTAAGCTTTGTCCTCATCCGTTATTGCATTTCTTTTAAAATGAAAATGAATTGCAGGTGCAAAGAGATTAATTGGCAGACGGTACTTAGATCCGTCAGTGCAAAGAGACATGAAAAAATGGCTCTACATCATAATTATGAAAGCATTTGTCTCTACCAATAATCCCAAAATAAAAGGTAGAGAATTTCTTTTAAATTTCCAAATCTGCTCTTTTACATTAGGTTATTATCATTCTTATGTACCCCGTAACGTACAAAAATTAAATAACAATTACATGTTCTGTATTCTTTGTTTGAATTTCGTCCCTATTATTAATGAAGAGAAATAGTAGGTTGCACTTACATGATCACATGTGTTATTTTATCATTGAAACGTTTTTACTTGGAAAAGAAATATAGTGTTATGTAACCAAAAAAATATGATGATACTAAAGGATTCAAGGGAAACGAATACATTTAATATGTAGTATCTATAAGCTGTAATTTTTACAATCACTTCATTTAACTTTTATTAGCAAAAAATATTTGAACTAGTTGGACTTCCTTTAGTGGAAAAATGTTTGGCTGGTTTTAATAGTTCGATTTTTTCCTATGGACAGATATTTTTTTATTTGCATAGAGCAAATGCATATATGTTTTGTTTTTTTTAACTACCTATTTAATCATTATATATGTTTTTGTTTAACTACATATGTTCAATCAAGGTGCACTCATATTCTGAAGCTTTGCTTGGAGGTTTGTTGGTGCTTCTGTGAAGTGCGCATTCTTTAGGAAAATGATGATCATTTGGGTTAGCAACTCTGTAGAAAAATGATGATCATTATACATGAATGGTGTATGAAAATTTTAGTAATTTTTGTTGCAATTGTTTGTACTATTAAAACTTCGTTAGAATATAAATTTTATTTGTTTATTTCATTTTGTGACATACACTATTACTGAAACGAATACATTTAATATGTAGTATCTATAAGCTGTAATTTTTTTACAGATCTATAAATCTATTGCAACGGGCATATACTGTTGTAAAAGGATCTGTTGCAATAGCAAAAGCCTATTGCAAAAAAGTCTATCGCAACAGGAAATAGCCATTGCAAAAGGTATCTGTTGCAACAGCAAAAGCCTGTTGCAAAAAAGTATACCGCAATATCTTATTGCAACAGGCGGAAAATATTGCGAACCTTTTACAACTCCGGCTATACCAACAGGCGCGGGTCTGTTCCAATTGGTCTACTGTAACAGATATTGCCTACTGCGAAAAGTGTTTTTTGTTGTAGTGCAAATCTTTTATGTGACCACTCTACAGAAAGGGAAACATCATTTCCTTTCCAATGGCACAGGTCTCAACACCTGATTCGTCTTGAGTCAAAAGTTATCCCCTGTTCAAGACTGACAAGGGGAAAATGGTCACAAACAAAATTGGTAAAAATTATGGACATGTCTCACATCCCCATAAACAGCATATTAAAATATGAGAATGATCCAACCCTTAGAAAATAAAATAAAAATATTTTATGATCTTCCGATACATAAAATGCAGGTTGTTACACATTTTTTGGACAGATTAATTAGTCATTAATAGGCTGGTTAGTGAGGCCCATTAAGGCTAGGGGATGTTGACTTTAAATAGGAGGGCAGAGGCAAGGGAGATTGTTTAGTTTCTTCATTTCTCCATTTGGTTAGGGTTTGTGATTCTCCCTACTCCAATCAAATATCTCTCCACTTCACTTCGTTTCATAGATTTATATTAGAAGATTGAAGATCAACATCGAGGAAAGGTAGATCGCATCAAAGTGTTTGATTCGGAGGTCGCTCTTCGTTGTCCAGATTTGTAAATAATTGTTTTCAAGCTATTTTGTGGATTTAGTTAGTGATATGCATCTCCCACACAGATTCAGTCAAGTATATGGGTTGTTTGATTCTTATTTTCATCATTTCAGGTTATTTTCACCTACATCTAATGGAGGTAGGTATATTTTGAATTCGGATCACTATAAGATCTAAACTAGATAGAATATAACAGTAAATTCATATGTTAATTCTATATTTATGCAAGTTTAGATCCATTTATCGATTTGTTTATTGTTTTATCATGATTTAGTGGATTTCATATGTTTGTTGATGATTATTTATTGTGTTAGTGCTTGTTTGATGATTATCTGATTATGCTATTGAATATGGGTTTGAAGTCGGATGATCTGGATTGAGTATACTTTGGTTTGAATGGCAAAAAGTGGAATATGGGTATGGATCACACGTATTGATGGATCGTGGATCGCAAGCAAGTGGATTGCCTGGATTATTGCATAAGAAATGGATAAATCACAGCTAAATTTGATGTATCGGGTCCTTCATTAGTTGATGGATCGCATAGATGGATGGATCATAACTAAATTTGATGGATCGGGTCGTTCATTAAGGGATGGATCGCGCACGGATGATGGATTGCGTGGCAAGCATGGATCACGTGGCAATGATGGATCGCGGGTCAAGGATGGATCGGGAGTGACCCAAGGATGGATCGCGTGGCAATGACAGATTGTGTGTCAAGGATAGGTGACCTAATGATGGATCGCGAGTGATCGATGGATGGATCGCAGATGTTCCATCACATAAGTAACCAAATGATGTTTATTTTAGTCTACGCTTAGGTGATGTCAAACTCAATTAGGGTGGTCTACGCTTGATTATTGGTCGCTATGAATGTTACTGTTTTTTCTCTGCTGATTGTTGTAAAGGCTATCACTGTCGGATGTGGAGGAGACGAGTTGGGGTTCTTCTCTATTGATGTGTTGGTAGATTGGATGGTTAATCTGCCTATTTCTCATATACTTTATTGAAGATGTTAGATAGCCGTTTTATCGCTCATTAAGACTATTGTATGACTCGTTTATGTTTCTATCTTATTACCTTGGGCTGTGCATCCGAATTTGGATGGACAGACTGAGTTGTAGTAACATTTAGTAGATCTTAGTGAGGACGATGCTGCAGAGCAATGATAAGCTGGAGGCTTACGTATTAGTTTTCTACTATACATATCTAGTTGTTTCCGCTGTTATGTTTGATGTATGCTGTTCGGAGTGAACTTGTAGTGAGGATGATTGTACAGATTATAATGATGTAATCCAGTATGATGTGTTGATATTTTCTTTCACGATGATATGAAAGTTGAAATTGTTCAATGATGCTTCACTATTACTGCCTGTTGTATATGTTCTATTATATTTTATCCTTGCGCTGTGAGTTATACGACAGTTTCCGCTTGTTATTATATCCAGATGATCGTCCACAACTGCCTGGAAGGTCTTCTAGCGTATTATTCCTCTTGTTAAGTGCTGGAGTTATGGGTGGTCGTTACATTTGGTATTAGAGCTCTGGTTAATCGATTTTAGACGAAGTTCAAAGACATAAAGACGTATGATAGACGTATTTGTAGTTTTTTGATGGATGTATACTATATACTAGTGTATGGTATAATATTGCTTGAACTCCATTGTAGTTTTCTCCAATGTGGACTAATCATTCTAATTTTCAGATTTAGAATGATTCATCGAACGTCGAGACATCCTCTTAAGGAAGAGCCTGTTCCTGGAGGGGGAGATGGCGGTATACCAGATTACCCGGCTATGTTAGAGACCATGGTGGCAGCGATCATGAGGAGGGTACCCGCTCTAAAGACAGCCGCAATAGATGTAGGGGTTCAGGTGCAAGTGCCCGGGGGGGTTGACTTCGCGAATCTATGCAAGGAATTCATTGCTCTAGGAGGAAAGTCGTTCAAGGGGATAGAGCCGACTATAGAGATTTAAGGGTAGCTTGATATTTGGATTCATATTTTTGGAGACTTGGGCATTGATGATGTGACTAAAAGAAAAATCGCATCGAGACAGCTATAGGGCAGAGCTATGGACTGGTGGAACTCTGTCACTTTAGAGATTCCAGAAGATGAGATCACTTGGGATCAGTTCCGAGTCAAGTTTAAGACGAAGTTCATCTCTACCACCCAGAATTCAGTTCTATTCAAGAAGTATGTTGAGCTAAAGCAGAATGGTAGACCAGTATTGGAGTATGTTTCTGATTTTGAAGCTTTGTCCAAGTATGCTAGTTCATATATTGACTCTCCTTATCAGAAGAATGAGAAGTTCGTCATGGTCTTGGATAAGTATCTTGGGAATTAGCTGCTTGATCATCTGGAAGATACTTACGAGAAGATCGTGGAGAAAGCGTTGAGGCATGAGAGTTTGTTTCCCAAGGAAGAGATTGTTGTTGCAACCAAAGAGGGCCCGAAACCATAGCAAGGAGGCAACAACAAAAAAGGGAACGGGAAAAGGAAGAAACAACAGCAAGGGAAGGATGGTCAGAAGAAGCAGAAGGGCGAAGTGACTTGCTACAACTGCTAAGGAAGGGGCATGTTTTTCAAGGATTTTATGAATCCAAAAGTTGAGAGGAAGTGTCATAACTATGGAAAGCCTGGGCATCTTAAAAGGTATTGTCCAGAACTAGCTAAGGGTAAGCAGATAGTGAAGGTGTATGCTTTGAAGGTTGCACAATCTTCTTCAAGAGCTCCTACAGCAAAGGAGAAAGGGAAGAGTGTTGTTGTTCAAGGTACGCTTTCTGTTGGAGGTGTTTCAGTTCGAGTGTTTTTTGATACTGGAGCATCGCATTCTTTCATTTTCCATGAGAATATGAGCCGCTTGGGTTAGGAACCCGAGATTTTTGATAGACCATTGGTTGTGTTAACCGACCTTTTGGTCCGGTTCCCAAAAGTACATAGGGCACGCTCGACTCAATGCATTGCATGGAGCAAAGGCCGAGAGGGACGCTTAGGAGTGATGAAGACAGGGTTGAAGAGCGACCGTGCTGCCAAGGACCTCATGCCTCCACCAACACATTTCCAAACCAAGGCCTCGAATCCCTTGGACTCGCAAGCCCAGATATCGAGCCCCCAAACAACCATTCATACGGTCTTCGCGCCCCTTGAAACGGGAACTTCGTACCCCTCGAGGTACGAATTTCGTACCCCTAAGAGGTGCGAAATTCGCACTCAGCGGGGTACGAAATTCATACCTTAGGGTACGAATTTTGTACCTTCGAAGGGTACAAGTTTCGTTCCAGGTAGGGTGCGAAATTCGTTTCCTGCGCAATACAAATTTCGCACCCCCAGGAGGTACGAATTTTGCATCCCACGAGGTGTGAAATTCGCACCCCCTGGGGCGGTGTGCAAAATTTGCAGGTGTGCAGGCTCCAGGTGCGAAATTCTGGGTGTGGTCCCCATTTCTACCTACTCCTACCTAAAACCTCTCCTATAAATACCGCATGCCATCATACTTCAAAGGGGTTGGAATTTGAGACCATGAGACCTCAAGAGAGCTCCTTTAATGAAATCTCCACTTTGAGGAAGAAGAAGGGAAAAAGTGTCTTTTCCTAATATTTGCAATATATGATAATTATGACATCATATATGATAATTATGACATCATATACTTAATGACAAATGTAATGAGATGTCATGAGATAGTCTCAACCTTGTAACCTTGTGTTATCAATAATATTCCAACAACTCTTCAAAGTAGACGTAGGCCCCTCTCGAGGCATAACCACTATAAATCTCTCATGTTATTTACTGCTTTCCGCTCTTGTCTATATGACCAAATTAATAATTACAAGTAATTGGAATCTTGGGTGTTTACGACATATTTTGCCATCAACATTTGGTGCTTTCACTGAGAACTGAACTTAAGTTTGTGCCTTTGTCTCTCCTTGTCACCTCGACTTTGACGAGCTTTAGGTTTCTTTGCTAAACCTACTGTCGAGTCCGCTTACGATGGCAAAGCGACCAAAGAATGCAATGGTCGACTCTTTAGCCGCAGCAGAGGCCGGGACATCCCAACAACCTCAATCGACGGATATCCTGGCCATTAATGAAAATGTCCCTCCTATTATGGACCTCTAAATCGCCCATAACACAAGCTCAAATCCACGCGCTTAATGAAAAGTATGAGAACACATCGGTTGAGCTCAATCAAGCATTAAGGAATAACATAGACCTTATGCGGCAACTTCAAGAAAGTCAGCGCGTTGTCGCTCGACTTTAACTAGCTCGGAACAACGTTCGACCTCGACCAACTATCTCAGAGACTTCCTCTTTCAAGTCGAGGGGCCCGCATCAAAGAATGAGGTTTAGTCTCATCAACAACGTTGTCATTTGCACCAATGCCCTCGACAATGGTATCATCAATGGCTACGCCAACGACAATGGGAATGGCAACGGTGACCGAACTATAGTCACATATAGCAAGGGGGTACAATACCGAGATCGCTCTCGCTTGATCATCAATGATGGACCGAGTCCTACCAACCAACCCCTTCCTCAACAAAATCCAACGGTCGCCCATCGAGATGATGGACCTACTATTCCAGCGGCCCGCGCTGTTCCAGAACAGGATCCACATCAATCCGCTCCGTCTCATCATCCATACCCGGATCCGATCATAGATGTCGAGGACATGGAAGAAGATGACCCAGACATCCACCATAGAAGGCGCCCTCACAACAAAACTCTGGAACCTCGCCAAAACCCATGGGTCTCGATGGCGGATCCCCATCTAACTTATCTTCCCGATATGGTCCGACGGATCATGAGGGAAATACGAGGGAATGTGCACGATTCTTGGGAGGTGCACATTAGACGTAACCCCTTCACAAGAAGGGTAAATGAAGCAGAGTAGCCGCAATGCTTCAGCATGCCACGAATGCTGCTTTACGACGGCACCATAGATCCATGTGCCTTCCTAAATCGATATGAATGGCAAATGGACTCGAGCCGGGACAACGATGCGGTCAAATGCAAGTGCTTTCCAGTTTTCTTATCAAGAACTGCTCTGTTATGGTTCTCTCTCCTCCCACTTGATTCCATTAACAACTTCATCCAGTTAGTGACACAGTTGGTCAAACAATTCAGGATGCATATTCCAACTCCAAAGAACGCCCTCACTCTTTCCAATCTATACAAAGGGCCCGCTGAGTCGCTCAAAAGCTACCTCTTCAGGTTTAACATCGCCCTCGCCGAGGTCTAGGATCCGGACCCTCGCACCATACTCTTTCAGTTAGCAAAGGGCGTCCTCCGTACTTCCGAATTCGGGGCATGGATCGACCGAAAGCAGCCAAAAAGCCTCTACGTTTTCTACGAGAAGGCGAGGAAATACTTATGCCAAGAGGAAGCAAGACGGAATTGGCTCTCCGATACCACTCGCCCCAACGACTCTCAGGCAGACACTGCAAATAACCACCTTAGAGGAAGATAAGTGGGAGATCCCTCTGATCAGAATAAGGGGGCGGGTCCCTCCAGGCAAAGGCCAAACAACGGTAGGAAAGGTGGCTGGAATAACGGTCAGGCCCCGACAAAACCAAGGAAGCCCAACCCTTACTGAGCCTATAAGACGTATACTCCACTAAATGAGGACCTAAAAACAATTTACTTAGAGACATGCGACACTTTTCCATATAAGAAGCCGCGCGCCAGGGAATCAACCTACCTCGAGAAAAATACTGGAAGGAACTGCTGATACCACGATGTATATAGGAATAACACCAATGAATGTTGCCGGCTCAAGGATGCAATTGAGAAGCTCATCCATGAAAAACGACTTAAGAAATATGTCCAAGAACCCTTTCCTCCCAAAAAAAATTCAAAACCTAAGCTCCAGGTCCATCTAATCTGAGACGAGGGATCGTGATCAACACTATATGTGGCCGGCCTCCCCACGCACGACAGCTTTCGGAAAATGGAAGAATTTGCAAGTTCCATAAAGCATGGTACTTATGAAGCTTGCTTCACTCCTAATGAATCCGTCCCAGCCAAGCTCTAGAAAACCATGCAGGATGACATTGTTTTCCATGAAAGAGATTCTATGGGAATTGAAATTTCGAAAACCGATCCTTTGGTTATCACGACCCAAATTGGTGTCGCTTCCGTCCGAAGAATATTGGTGGACTCAGGAATCTCATTCTACATCATTTTTAAAGCCGCTTACGACCAGATGAAATTAGAAGCAAAGGATCTCAAACCATACCATACAACGATCCACGGCTTCAACAGAGCTTCCAGTTGTCCGGTAAGAATCATTGACCTACCCGTCAAACTCGGGAACGGGGACCAAAGCCGAATCCGGATCCTCGCCTTCGTAGTTTTCAGCACCATCTCCCCATACAACGTCTTCTTCAGACGTCCTTTTCTCATAGAATTTTGGGTCTGCATGTCACCATGGTCCTTCCTAATGAATTTCCCGACAGAAAACAGGATCGGAACAGTCAGAGGAGACCAAGCTAATGCCAGAGAATGCTACACCATAGAATGGAAGAATGCGCGCAATAAGGACAAGGAAAAACCATGCCTTTTTATGCTAAGACCGCCTCCGTATAGCAATCAGCAGCGTCTGGGCCTTGGCTCAGGCGTCACTGCCATCTTTCCGATGACCTCGACCCACGCAAGGAAGAAAAGCCCGAATACGAGAGGGCTACCCCGGTCGAACCTATAGTGGTTGTTTCAGTTAATCCCGACGATCCGTCAAGGGTGTTAAAGATAGGATCACACCTCCATCCAACAATCAAAGAGGATCGTATGGAATTCTTGAAGGCTTACTTAGATGTGTTTGCATGGAATCACTCCGACATGAGAGGCATCGACCCTGTGGTTGCTTGCCATTTTCTAAGTATAGATCCTACGATGCCACCAGTCAAGCAAAAACACCGCTTCTTGGAACCCAACAGGTCCAAGGCACTCGAGGAAGAGGTAGACCGCCTACTTAACAACAACTTCATCCGTGAAGCCGACTACCCTGAATGGGTCTTCGATTTATTTCTAGTCAAAAAAGCTAATGGTAAATGGTGGACGTGTGTCGAATTCTCCGACTTAAACAAGGCATGTCCCAAGGACATCTTCCCACTCCCGAAGATCGACCGACTAGTCGACTCAACCGCTGGATACCAGCTACTATCTTTCATGGACGCTTACTCAGGCTACAATCATATCCCGATGAATCTTCACGACCAGGATCATACCTCTTTCATAACCGACCTTGGACTTTACTGCTATCGCGTCATGTCCTTCGGCCTCAAGAATGTCGGTGCCACTTATTAGCGGATGGTTAATCGACTCTTTAAAAACCAAATTGGAAAGTCCATGGAGGTGTACGTGGATGACATGTTGGTCAAATCAAAATTGTATAGTGACCATGCCCATGACCTTTCTGAAATGTTCAATATCCTTGGTCGGTACGACATGAAACTCAATCCCCTGAAGTGCTCCTTCGGTGTCGCTTCAGGAAAATTCTTGGGTTTCATCGTCAACTCCAGGGGAATGGAAACTAATCCAGAAAAAATTCAAGCTATTCAAGACATCCAAATCCCTAAAAACATCAAAGATGTCCAAAGTTTAAACGGCAAGGTCACCGCTTTAAGTCGGTACATCTCCAAGGCCACCAACAAGTGCATTCCTTTCTTCGATTTACTTCGAAATGGGAAGCGCAATTATGAGTGGACCTCAGAATGTGTTTCTGCGTTCAAGGAACATTTGTATCACTTAGAGCGACCACCTATCTTATCTAAGCCCATAGACCATGAGGACTTATACATTTATTTGGCTATTTCCGCACAAGCAATCAGCTTGGCATTAATACGCCTCGAAAACCGCATCCAATAACCTGTCTACTACATAAGAAAATGATTGACAGGGGCAAAAAAGCATTATCCGAAGCGGGAAAAACTGGCATTATGCTTATTGATTTCCTCTCGGAAGCTTCGACCATACTTCTAGTCTCACCCCATAAAAGTTTTCACCGACCAGCCGCTACGTCCGGTCCTACAGTGACCCGTGGCGTCTAGCCAACTCTTAAAATGGAGTATGGAGCTAAGCCAGTTTGATATAACATTCATCCCCCGTCGGGCCATCCTCGGACAAGCCCTCGTCGATTTCATAGTAGAATTCACTGCCCTCGAGGAGACTCCTACAGAGAACACTGAAGCTCCCAACACTCAATGGAAATTTTTCGTGGACGGCTCCTCCAACAGCAAATGCTCCGGAGCCGGATGCATGTTCATCTCTCCCGAAGAACGCCCGATATGCTATGCGCTAAAACTAAATTTCCTTGCTACCAATGAGGACGTGGAATATGAGGCCCTGATAGACGGACTTAGAATCGCGATTGAGCTGAAACTAAAGACAATTCAAATTTTCTCTGATTCACAACTCATCATGCGCCAGGTGGAAGGAGAATATCAAGCTAAGGGGGACCGACTTGCCCTGTATTTAACCCAGGTCCAGGAATTACTCACTCACTTCGACCATTTTGTCATCATGCACATTCCTCTAAAGCAAAATGAAAAAGCATGTTCACTAGCCAAACTGGCAAGCTCCGAGGATCCGCAACTCTTGGGGTTCTCCCCTATCGAAGTGCTCAACTCCCCAAGTATCAAGCAAATACAGACTGAGGCAGCCATGAATGTCGAATCCGACCCTAAATCCTAGATTATGCTGATCAAGAATTACCTATAACACGAGACCCTCCCAGGACGCTACAAGGAAAGATGAGCACTCACTCGTTAATCAGCTCACTGCCTTCTTATGGATGGGGTGTTCTACCGCAGAGGCTTCTCTGTCCCATTGCTCAGATCCATAGCCCGTGACGATACCATCCGAGTGCTCACTAATATACATGAGGGTGAGTGCGGCTACCATACTGGAGGACAAACCCTGGCAAGAAAAATATTCATACATGGCTATTATTGGCCTACGCTCGACCAAGACGCCGCAAACTACGCTCGCTGTAACACCCCGAATTTTAGTTAATACTAAAATTCACTAATTACAGGATAAATAATCTCAGATGTGGGAATCGGGGGTAACGGGCTGCGTCATTGCGTTCGTCTCGGAAAAATACGCGAAATAGAGTCCGAGTTTTCGAGAATCGGAGTCTGTATGGCCCGGTTATGGCCCAAAAGAAGTTTGCAGGAAATTCAAAGTTAAAAACAGATTTAGAAATTTAAATTCAGATTTAAAATTAGAACCAGCGGGGCCAGGCGGGAAAATTCCCGCCTTGACCATGTCGACAGGGCTGTCGACAGGCCTGTCGACAGGGGGAGTCGACTTGCCTGTCGACACAGGGTGTCGGCCCTGATGGTCTGGGTGCACCAGATCTGGTTTTTGGCTAAGTCTTGGGCTGTGTTCTAGAGATTTCCTAAATCTAACGGACCTAATCTAATCTAGGGTTAATCTAAGGGCCTAAAACACTACCTAATCCTATAAATAAGACCCCAACCCTACCCTAATCTATTCATAATTAGATCTTGTAACTAAACTATGGCAAAATGAAACTTGATCATGGCCTCCACAAATCAATGAAGAGAGTTGCAAGCTGATCAACCTCTAAATCAACATCTTCTTCAACTAATTCCACTTCATAAGTTTGCTAATCTAGGTTTTGGTGAGTTTCTATCACTTTGATGATCAATTGTGAAATTAAGTAGATGAGATATGATGAGATCTATGGTTTTGCATGAGGATTAATGGGTTTTCAAGTCATATGATATGATGTGAATATGCTAATCTATGTTTAATATTAATCCTATGTTTATGCATGTTGAATATGTGAGTTTATGCATATGTAAGTTTATGCATGTTGAATATGTGAGTTTATGCATGTTAAATATGTGAGTTTATGCATGTTGAAAATGTGAGTTTATGCAAGTTGGATATGTGGGTTTATGCAAGTTAAGTGGTGGGTTTATGCATAATAAGTAATTGATTTTATGCATGCTAAGTGTTTGGTATTATGCATAAATCATGACATGCAAGTTTACCCTTTTAAATGTGATGCATACATATGCAAGATGGCACCTTTATATGCTATGAATATATATGTGTATGCATGTTTACCCTTCTTTAAGATGCAAGTCATATATGCAAGTTCAACATGTTATACAAGTTATGTGTAAGCTTATATGCAAGCTCAACATGTTATGCAAGTTTATGTGTATGATGTTATGTAAGTTATGTGCATGTTGTTATGCAAGTTCATATGCAAGTTATGTGTATGATATTATGCAAGTTATGTGCATGATGTTATGTAAGTTATGTGTATGTTGATATGCAAGTTATGTTTAGAATATTATGCAAGTTATGTGTATGATGTTATGCAAGTTAACATGTAACATGTTGTGCGAGTTCACACCTTTAAGACACATGCAAGTTCACCTACGTATAACCTATGAACACTTATGCAAGTTGCCTTTATACATGACATATGTATGTTCATGCAAGTTGGGTTATTTAGTAATGCTAGTTGGGTTAATATCATGATGTAAGTGGACACCTTTTAACCCATGTTAATGCTAACGTATGCTAAGTGAAACCCATGTTAATTGTGAAAGAAACTTCTCTTGGAAATATGTCGTGTTAGCATAAGTACGTGGGGAAACGATAGGGTTAATAGACATGTTAATGAAATGGTGTGAAATGGTTATGATTAAGCATACCATAAAATAAATAAGCATAAGTGGGAATTTACCTATTGAGTTAGGTCTACCCCATGGGAATTTACCTATTGAGTTAGGTCTACCCATGTTATGAAAAACTTGATATTAATTAGGGATAATTAATATGGGGGTGATTAATTAGATGTAATTAATCAACTAAGACACGAGGTTGGACCCTTTTGTAGCGGAAGTCTGCCCGGAACCGACCGGCCATCCAGCGGCTACAAATGATTGGCCCAATGTGAGAGGTCTTAGTCATAAATTAAAATACATGATTAAAGTAAAGACACGAGGTTAGGCCCTTTTGATGACAGAAGTCTGCCCGGAACCAACCGGCATATCCAGCAGTCATAAAAGACGGTCTAATGTGAGAGGTCTTTATGAGGTCATGATCTTAATTAATGAATTAAGAAACACTTAACCATATTAGCATGTAGTGGGACATGAGGGGTTAAGTGGGTGCCTTGGGTGGCATGAGGAGACTAGTGGGTTGCCTTGGGTGGCAATAGAAAATACGATTAGAATACTTAACCAAAGTGGAACATGTAATTAAACATGATTAAAGGGTTAAGTAAGTGCCTTGGGTGGCAATAGAAAATACGATTAGAATACTTAACCAAAGTGGAACATGTAATTAAACATGATTAAAGGGTTAAGTAAGTGCCATGGGTGGCATGTGAAGATACGATTAGAATACTTAACCAAAGTGGAACATGTAATTAAACATGATTAAAGGGATAAGTAAGTGCCATGGGCGGCATGAGAAAATCTAGTGGGTACCTTGTATGACAATTAGAAGATGATTAAAGGACTTAACCAAAATTTATAACATGTAAGGGAACATGGTTAAAGGGTTAAGTGGGATTCACTAGAAATAGAAAGCTTAGGTGGTAGCTTGTGGGGGCCCATTTCAACCAATATCCCAAACGTATCTTTGTGGGCTCGACTCTAGTCGAGTGACGGGACACGCATATTGGGCTTGACTATAAGAGGCCAAACCGGGTTAGCGGTGGCAACGCGGGACCAACGGGTTTCATATGCGTGTGTGGACCCGGGCTGGTTGGTAAGTCGTTGTTGCATCGTGTAGATATAAAGCCGTGCACTGTTGATATTATCTGGTAGCCACTTTAGGGGAATGATACACCCCAATCGTGGGACCAGCACGGGTATCTACGTAGGGGAGCTGATCGCTTGGGGAGTAGTGGGTACACCTATGTAGTCAGATAGGGGTACACGAAACTACTAAATTACTAAGTACATTTAGGGGGATCAACCTTTAAGTAGGAATGACTGGTGTGGTGCAGTATAGTAATTATCCTTGGGTGGGTGGATGCGTCTTTACGGTTATCTTAGTTTATCCTAAGTATACCTAGCTGCTTAGTGTAGCCATTCATCCCCAGACGTTACCGTATATCAAGCTTATATCTTCTCTGGTTACTTTAACGATTGTATTGTTAAAGTTATAGGACTCACTCAGACTTATGTCTGACCCCGTTGTTTTTATCTTTTTCCCAACCCTCAGGTTATCAGAGTGGGCCCAGTACAAGTGGGCTTTGATCAGGCTGCTTTATTCTCTTTGGAGCTTGGACCATAGGTGTAGAGCTCAGCTTACTTTTTTTTATTATGGCTATCAGTTCATGTATTGGGATTATGTACTTTTATCAGGATGGATATTTTGTACTTGACTCTTATTATGGATTTGTGATGTAACCAAACATGTTTTACCTTCCGCTGCAATGAAAATGATGTTTTGAAATTTTCAAGTATTACTTATATCTGTCTAGTTGTAATTTTTCTGTTCTATATTCACTTAAAATACTCCACCGATGTTATGGCATTCCCTTAGAGAGTGACCATAGCGGGTGTGGGGTGTTACACGTGGTATCAGAGCAAAGGTTACCGGAACAGATAAAATTTTTAGAAAACTATTTTTCTAAAAACATTTTTGGAAGAAATATTTTCAAAAACATGTCTTTAAAGAGAAAAGTTTTTGAAAGAAAAGCATAATCCCCGATAGCCATATTTTTATCTTTCGAAATTCTCCGTTTTGAAACTTTCCTTTTTCGTCTCAGCATGGCTGAAGATCTATATCTTCCGGACGGTGTAGCGGTACCAGTATGGTATAGGAGGTTGTTAGAGGCTAGGGCCGCCGCTGCAGGTCCAGCAAATGTTCCTCCTCCACCCGTTGCACTCGTTCCTCCTCGCACGGATACTTTTGCTATGACTTGTAGGAAGTTTAAGGCTATGGGAAGAAAACCTTTTGTGGGAGCTAGGGATTGGCTTAATGAGACGGAAGAATTGATGGAAATCTTGGAAGTGGAAGAGGGAAAGAAAGTCAAGTTAGCCGCTTGGTTAATGGAAGGAGAGGCCTCGTTCTGGTGGGAGGTCACTAATGGAGAACGCCCTATTGACTCTTGGGTGGATTTTAGGCAAAGGTTTGAGGCAAAGTTTCTCTCAAAAGCGGAAGAAAATAGGCACGTAGAAAGGTTCTTGAACTTAAAGCAAGGAAACTTGTCGGTGAAAGAATATGTTAACAAGTTTAATCAGTTAGAGAGATTCAACAGGGACTTGGTAAACACACCGGAAGAGAAAGCTTTGAGGTTCGTTAAAGGCTTGAACGAACCGATGCACGGATTGGCTATGTCTCACATCCCTATGGGGGCCACTTTCGAGAAGCTAGTGGACATGGCACTTATGCATGAGGAAGAGAAGGGTCCCAATGCTATTAAAGCACCCGAGAAGAATGAAGATCAGAAGAAACCGCAACAGCAAAACAAGGATGGGAAAGGTAACGGTGGCAAGGGAAAGAAGAAGTGCTTCAACTGTGGGACACTAGGCCACCTAAGCAAGGATTGTCGCAAGAAGAGGAAGGCTGGCTGCTTCCACTGTGACGAAGCGGGACATCTAGTGAAGGATTGCCCTAAGAAAGGGCAAAGGACGGGATCTACCTCAGGAGGACAGGTGCAAGTTCTTTTGGCACCAACTCAGGCAAGGGGGCAAGCTCAGGCTCTCGCGGTACCACCGATTCAGGAAAGAGGTAGAACTATTTCCATTGAAAGTCTAGTTTTTCTGTTTGATTATCAGGGTCAAACTTTATTTGATTTTGACGCATCGAGTCCGTTTGTTAGTGAGTCACTGCACTTAGACACCAGTTTGGTAGATGATCCCTTAGTTGTTTCAAACCCAATTGGGGCTCCATGATGTGTTTGGGTTTGAAAGTTTCTATACTTAGCGTTGAGTTTAGATGTGATGCTTTTTGGGCTTCACGGGCTATGGGTTAGTTTTGGGCATGGACTGGTTATCCAGTAACGGTGCCGTTCTTATTGTGGAAGGAGAGTTGTTAGGCTTACGACCCGCTTGGGTAACACTCTCGAAATCTTTTGTAATTCCATGGAATTTGTTATGCTAAGTTATCTAGAGTCGCTTGACACGTCGGTCGAGAGTTTGCAATCTATAGAGTGGTCCGGGAATACTCGGATGGGTTTTGAGGAGGTGAAGGGCTTACCTCCGGAGCGGGAGATTGACTTCCAATTATATCTGATAGACAATGCCAAACCAGTGTCTTGGCCAGTGTGCCACATGGCTCCTCGTGAGAGGAGGGAACTCCATAAGCAAGTAGGCAATTTGCTTGAGAAGGGGTTTAGAAGACGAAGTATATCGGAGTAGGGTGCTCCGGTAGTTTTTGCCACGAAGGCGGATGGGTCTCTCAGACTTTGTGTAGGCTAAAGAGAGCTAAATAAACTCACAAAGAAGAATAGACACCCATTGTCGTGGATCGATGATCTCTTTGATCAGTTAGTGGACGCCTCAGTGTTTTCGCAGTTGGACTTAGCCACGAGGTTCGGTCAGTTGAGAGTGACTGAGGATAGTATAGAGAAGACTACCTTTAGGACTCCGGATGGTTTTTATGAGTGGCTGGAGATGCCATTTGGTTTGACGAACGCCCCCGCATGTGATGAGAAGGGTGTTCAGGAAGTACCTAAATAAGTTCGTGATGGTCTTTGTAAATGACATCCTGGTCTTTTCTAGGAGCAAAATAAGTTTTCGTATGTGCTCAATAGGATGAGCAAAGTCAGTTATGGGATAAACGGTGGTTTTGGAGCGAGACTGGCGAGGACATCCAGAGTTGGACAAGGGCTTAATTATTTAGCCGTTTTTACTAGTATCATCTCACGTAGGTCGTCTGAATTCGAAGGAGGTACCCCTTGGGTGTTTGTCTGATATTGGTTTAGGCCTTTGGGGCTTGCATTTGGGGGATGTCAAGTTCGACTAAGGTGGTCTGCGTGAGAGATGGATAGTTGTGACGATTTTGCATGGAAGAATATCCTGATTTTCTCTAGAAGTGGAGAAAAGAATGCCTTACATCTCAGAGAAGTGTTGGAGACTCTTCGAGCACATAGTCTTAAAGCTAAAATCTCTAAATGTCATTTTTGGAGAATAGAAGTGCGATTCTTAGGGCATGTGGTCTCTAAGGAAGGGATAGCTGTGGATCCCGCAAAGATAGTATCTATCCAGGATTGGAAAGTTCCTAGGAATGCTACCGAAGTAAGAAGTTTCTTGGGGTTGGCAGGGCATTATAGGAAGTTCATCAAAGACTTCGCAAAGATATCAGCCCCATTAACCTGCTTGACGAAGAAGAATCTGGTTTTCTCATGGGACGAAATGTACCAAGACATGAAGCGAGTTTTCTTTTTGGCCGAATATGTCGCTAGATGCTTAGTGAAAGCGGAGTAAAAGAAACCAAGTGGGTTGCTTCACCCATTGGAAGTTCCGCTAAGGAAATGGGATAGTGTCTCGAAGGATTACCGAAATCAAGGAAGGGTAATACGGGGATTTGGGTTTGGTAGATAGGCTTACTAAGTGTGCCCATTTCATACCCGTGAAGGGCAGGAGGACTATTCCATGTCTAGCTTCAGTTTACATTCGAGAGATTATTAGATTGCATGATGTACCTTCCAGTATAGTGAGCGATTGAGATCCTATCTTCACTAAAGAGTTTTGGAAAAGTTTGCAAGAAGCGGTAGGGACTCAGTTGTAATTGAGTACCGCATATCATCCTCAGATAGACGGCCAGACCGAGAGGGTGAATCATATTTTAGAAGACCTTTTGAGGCTATGTATCTTGGATTTTGGAGGTACACGGGAGGAGCATCTTCCATTGGTGGAGTTACCCGACAGACTTAGTAGTGTACATGATGTATTCCATGGGAGGAAGTGCCTACATGAGACCGCAGAGGTGGTAGAGCCGAGTTTGCTTAGAAAAGTGGAAGTGGAGCGTGATGCGACGAATCGACGAGCTCCTACTTGCATCCTTGGGTCAGAGATTTGGAAGTTGAGAAACAGAGAGGTTCAACTAGTCAAAGTACAAAAAGGGAGATGAAGAGAGCGATGCTACCTAGGAGACGGAAGCGAAGATGCGTTCGAGGTACCCTTTTCTTTCGGAGGGTATGTCCTTTTGCTTCTCCTTCATCACATATTTTGTGCTTATCTTATCCTTAGTATGTCCTCTCGTTAGTACCTTTGACCTTCAGATAGGATAGTCCTATGGTTGAAACATGTGTTTGAGACATGTTATGTATGATGGATGCAAGTGGATGCAAGTGTTTGCTAGTGGTTGCTCGTGGATGCATATGCACACACTCTAGGCACTAGATCGGCTCCGTCACTTCATATTGCATATTGCATAAAATTGTATGTAGGAAGCTATATTTATGGATGTATAATGATTGTGTTATCATATGGATGATGCATTTTGGTGAATGATTGTGCACTCATGTAGATATTGTATGTGTCGATAGGGTTCTCTCGCATACATAATGGATGCATGGCACTATCATGGTTTGCATATGTTCATACATTAGATAGGGAACATATACACACACTTTTTGCATATTCTCATACATCATTAGAAATTGTTTTAAGGACAATGGATGCCCGTGTTTGATGGATTGAGTAGATGATTGTTTGGATGGTAGGATATGCATTCTCCTTAGCTTAGAGATTTCGGGGACGAAATCCTTTTAAGGAGGGGAGAATGTAACACCCCGAATTTTAGTTAATACTAAAATTCACTAATTACAGGATAAATAATCTCAGATGTGGGAATCGGGGGTAACGGGCTGCGTCATTGCGTTCGTCTCGGAAAAATACGCGAAATAGAGTCCGAGTTTTCGAGAATCGGAGTCCGTATGGCCCGGTTATGGCCCAAAAGAAGTTTGCAGGAAATTCAAAGTTAAAAACAGATTTAGAAATTTAAATTCAGATTTAAAATTAGAACCAGCGGGGCCAGGCGGGAAAATTCCCGCCTTGACCATGTCGACAGGGCTGTCGACAGGCCTGTCGACAGGGGGAGTCGACTTGCCTGTCGACACAGGGTGTCGGCCCTGATGGTCTGGGTGCACCAGATCTGGTTTTTGGCTAAGTCTTGGGCTGTGTTCTAGAGATTTCCTAAATCTAACGGACCTAATCTAATCTAGGGTTAATCTAAGGGCCTAAAACACTACCTAATCCTATAAATAAGACCCCAACCCTACCCTAATCTATTCATAATTAGATCTTGTAACTAAACTATGGCAAAATGAAACTTGATCATGGCCTCCACAAATCAATGAAGAGAGTTGCAAGCTAATCAACCTCTAAATCAACATCTTCTTCAACTAATTCCACTTCATAAGTTTGCTAATCTAGGTTTTGGTGAGTTTCTATCACTTTGATGATCAATTGTGAAATTAAGTAGATGAGATATGATGAGATCTATGGTTTTGCATGAGGATTAATGGGTTTTCAAGTCATATGATATGATGTGAATATGCTAATCTATGTTTAATATTAATCCTATGTTTATGCATGTTGAATATGTGAGTTTATGCATATGTAAGTTTATGCATGTTGAATATGTGAGTTTATGCATGTTAAATATGTGAGTTTATGCATGTTGAAAATGTGAGTTTATGCAAGTTGGATATGTGGGTTTATGCAAGTTAAGTGGTGGGTTTATGCATAATAAGTAATTGATTTTATGCATGCTAAGTGTTTGGTATTATGCATAAATCATGACAAGCAAGTTTACCCTTTTAAATGTGATGCATACATATGCAAGATGGCACCTTTATATGCTATGAATATATATGTGTATGCATGTTTACCCTTCTTTAAGATGCAAGTCATATATGCAAGTTCAACATGTTATACAAGTTATGTGTAAGCTTATATGCAAGCTCAGCATGTTATGCAAGTTTATGTGTATGATGTTATGTAAGTTATGTGCATGTTGTTATGCAAGTTCATATGCAAGTTATGTGTATGATATTATGCAAGTTATGTGCATGATGTTATGTAAGTTATGTGTATGTTGATATGCAAGTTATGTTTAGAATATTATGCAAGTTATGTGTATGATGTTATGCAAGTTAACATGTAACATGTTGTGCGAGTTCACACCTTTAAGACACATGCAAGTTCACCTTCGTATAACCTATGAACACTTATGCAAGTTGCCTTTATACATGACATATGTATGTTCATGCAAGTTGGGTTATTTAGTAATGCTAGTTGGGTTAATATCATGATGTAAGTGGACACCTTTTAACCCATGTTAATGCTAATGTATGCTAAGTGAAACCCATGTTAATTGTGAAAGAAACTTCTCTTGGAAATATGTCGTGTTAGCATAAGTACGTGGGGAAACGATGGGGTTAATAGACATGTTAATGAAATGGTGTGAAATGGTTATGATTAAGCATACCATAAAATAAATAAGCATAAGTGGGAATTTACCTATTGAGTTAGGTCTACCCCATGGGAATTTACCTATTGAGTTAGGTCTACCCATGTTATGAAAAACTTGATATTAATTAGGGATAATTAATATGGGGGTGATTAATTAGATGTAATTAATCAACTAAGACACGAGGTTGGACCCTTTTGTAGCGGAAGTCTGCCCGGAACCGACCGGCCATCCAGCGGCTACAAATGATTGGCCCAATGTGAGAGGTCTTAGTCATAAATTAAAATACATGATTAAAGTAAAGACACGAGGTTAGGCCCTTTTGATGACAAAAGTCTGGCCGGAACCAACCGGCATATCCAGCAGTCATAAAAGACGGTCTAATGTGAGAGGTCTTTATGAGGTCATGATCTTAATTAATGAATTAAGAAACACTTAACCATATTAGCATGTAGTGGGACATGAGGGGTTAAGTGGGTGCCTTGGGTGGCATGAGGAGACTAGTGGGTTGCCTTGGGTGGCAATAGAAAATACGATTAGAATACTTAACCAAAGTGGAACATGTAATTAAACATGATTAAAGGGTTAAGTAAGTGCCTTGGGTGGCAATAGAAAATACGATTAGAATACTTAACCAAAGTGGAACATGTAATTAAACATGATTAAAGGGTTAAGTAAGTGCCATGGGTGGCATGTGAAGATACGATTAGAATACTTAACCAAAGTGGAACATGTAATTAAACATGATTAAAGGGTTAAGTAAGTGCCATGGGCGGCATGAGAAAATCTAGTGGGTACCTTGTATGACAATTAGAAGATGATTAAAGGACTTAACCAAAATTTATAACATGTAAGGGAACATGGTTAAAGGGTTAAGTGGGATTCACTAGAAATAGCAAGCTTAGGTGGTAGCTTGTGGGGGCCCATTTCAACCAATATCCCAAACGTATCTTTGTGGGCTTGACTCTAGTCGAGTGACGGGACACGCATATTGGGCTTGACTATAAGAGGCCAAACCGGGTTAGCGGTGGCAACGAGGGACCAACGGGTTTCATATGCGTGTGTGGACCCGGGCTGGTTGGTAAGTCGTTGTTGCATCGTGTAGATATAAAGCCGTGCACTGTTGATATTATCTGGTAGCCACTTTAGGGGAATGATACACCCCAATCGTGGGACCAGCACGGGTATCTACGTAGGGGAGCCGATCGCTTGGGGAGTAGTGGGTACACCTATGTAGTCAGATAGGGGTACACGAAACTACTAAATTACTAAGTACATTTAGGGGGATCAACCTTTAAGTAGGAATGACTGGTGTGGTGCAGTATAGTAATTATCCTTGGGTGGGTGGATGCGTCTTTACGGTTATCTTAGTTTATCCTAAGTATACCTAGCTGCTTAGTGTAGCCATTCATCCCCAGACGTTACCGTATATCAAGCTTATATCTTCTCTGGTTACTTTAACGATTGTATTGTTAAAGTTATAGGACTCACTCAGACTTATGTCTGACCCCGTTGTTTTTATCTTTTTCCCAACCCTCAGGTTATCAGAGTGGGCCCAGTACGAGTGGGCTTTGATCAGGCTGCTTTATTCTCTTTGGAGCTTGGACCATAGGTGTAGAGCTCAGCTTACTTTTTTTTATTATGGCTATCAGTTCATGTATTGGGATTATGTACTTTTATTAGGATGGATATTTTGTACTTGACTCTTATTATGGTTTTGTGATGTAACCAAACATGTTTTACCTTCCGCTGCAATGAAAATGATGTTTTGAAATTTTCAAGTATTACTTATATCTGTCTAGTTGTAATTTTTCTGTTCTATATTCACTTAAAATACTCCACCGATGTTATGGCATTCCCTTAGAGAGTGACCATAGCGGGTGTGGGGTGTTACACGTGGTATCAGAGCAAAGGTTACCGGAACAGATAAAATTTTTAGAAAACTATTTTTCTAAAAACATTTTTGGAAGAAATATTTTCAAAAACATGTCTTTAAAGAGAAAAGTTTTTGAAAGAAAAGCATAATCCCCGATAGCCATATTTTTATCTTTCGAAATTCTCCGTTTTGAAACTTTCCTTTTTCGTCTCAGCATGGCTGAAGATCTATATCTTCCGGACGGTGTAGCGGTACCAGTATGGTATAGGAGGTTGTTTGAGGCTAGGGCCGCCGCTGCAGGTCCAGCAAATGTTCCTCCTCCACCCGTTGCACTCGTTCCTCCTCGCACGGATACTTTTGCTATGACTTGTAGGAAGTTTAAGGCTATGGGAGGAAAACCTTTTGTGGGAGCTAGGGATTGGCTTAATGAGACGGAAGAATTGATGGAAATCTTGGAAGTGGAGGAGGGAAAGAAAGTCAAGTTAGCCGCTTGGTTAATGGAAGGAGAGGCCTCGTTCTGGTGGGAGGTCACTAATGGAGAACGCCCTATTGACTCTTGGGTGGATTTTAGGCAAAGGTTTGAGGCAAAGTTTCTCTCAAAAGCGGAAGAAAATAGGCACGTAGAAAGGTTCTTGAACTTAAAGCAAGGAAACTTGTCGGTGAAAGAATATGTTAACAAGTTTAATCAGTTAGAGAGATTCAACAGGGACTTGGTAAACACACCGGAAGAGAAAGCTTTGAGGTTCGTTAAAGGCTTGAACGAACCGATGCACGGATTGGCTATGTCTCACATCCCTATGGGGGCCACTTTCGAGAAGCTAGTGGACATGGCACTTATGCATGAGGAAGAGAAGGGTCCCAATGCTATTAAAGCACCCGAGAAGAATGAAGATCAGAAGAAACCGCAACAGCAAAACAAGGGTGGGAAAGGTAACGGTGGCAAGGGAAAGAAGAAGTGCTTCAACTGTGGGACACTAGGCCACCTAAGCAAGGATTGTCGCAAGAAGAGGAAGGCTGGCTGCTTCCACTGTGACGAAGCGGGACATCTAGTGAAGGACTGCCCTAAGAAAGGGCAAAGGACGGGATCTACCTCAGGAGGACAGGTGCAAGTTCTTTTGGCACCAACTCAGGCAAGGGGGCAAGCTCAGGCTCTCGCGGTACCACCGATTCAGGAAAGAGGTAGAACTATTTCCATTGAAAGTCTAGTTTTTCTGTTTGATTATCAGGGTCAAACTTTATTTGATTTTGACGCATCGAGTCCGTTTGTTAGTGAGTCACTGCACTTAGACACCAGTTTGGTAGATGATCCCTTAGTTGTTTCAAACCCAATTGGGGCTCCATGATGTGTTTGGGTTTGAAAGTTTCTATACTTAGCGTTGAGTTTAGATGTGATGCTTTTTGGGCTTCACGGGCTATGGGTTAGTTTTGGGCATGGACTGGTTATCCAGTAACGGTGCCGTTCTTATTGTGGAAGGAGAGTTGTTAGGCTTACGACCCGCTTGGGTAACACTCTCGAAATCTTTTGTAATTCCATGGAATTTGTTATGCTAAGTTATCTAGAGTCGCTTGACACGTCGGTCGAGAGTTTGCAATCTATAGAGTGGTCCGGGAATACTCGGATGGGTTTTGAGGAGGTGAAGGGCTTACCTCCGGAGCGGGAGATTGACTTCCAATTATATCTGATAGACAATGCCAAACCAGTGTCTTGGCCAGTGTGCCACATGGCTCCTCGTGAGAGGAGGGAACTCCATAAGCAAGTAGGCAATTTGCTTGAGAAGGGGTTTAGAAGACGAAGTATATCGGAGTAGGGTGCTCCGGTAGTTTTTGCCACGAAGGCGGATGGGTCTCTCAGACTTTGTGTAGGCTAAAGAGAGCTAAATAAACTCACAAAGAAGAATAGACACCCATTGTCGTGGATCGATGATCTCTTTGATCAGTTAGTGGACGCCTCAGTGTTTTCGCAGTTGGACTTAGCCACGAGGTTCGGTCAGTTGAGAGTGACTGAGGATAGTATAGAGAAGACTACCTTTAGGACTCCGGATGGTTTTTATGAGTGGCTGGAGATGCCATTTGGTTTGACGAACGCCCCCGCATGTGATGAGAAGGGTGTTCAGGAAGTACCTAAATAAGTTCGTGATGGTCTTTGTAAATGACATCCTGGTCTTTTCTAGGAGCAAAATAAGTTTTCGTATGTGCTCAATAGGATGAGCAAAGTCAGTTATGGGATAAACGGTGGTTTTGGAGCGAGACTGGCGAGGACATCCAGAGTTGGACAAGGGCTTAATTATTTAGCCGTTTTTACTAGTATCATCTCACGTAGGTCGTCTGAATTCGAAGGAGGTACCCCTTGGGTGTTTGTCTGATATTGGTTTAGGCCTTTGGGGCTTGCATTTGGGGGATGTCAAGTTCGACTAAGGTGGTCTGCGTGAGAGATGGATAGTTGTGACGATTTTGCATGGAAGAATATCCTGATTTTCTCTAGAAGTGGAGAAAAGCATGCCTTACATCTCAGAGAAGTGTTGGAGACTCTTCGAGCACATAGTCTTAAAGCTAAAATCTCTAAATGTCATTTTTGGAGAATAGAAGTGCGATTCTTAGGGCATGTGGTCTCTAAGGAAGGGATAGCTGTGGATCCCGCAAAGATAGTATCTATCCAGGATTGGAAAGTTCCTAGGAATGCTACCGAAGTAAGAAGTTTCTTGGGGTTGGCAGGGCATTATAGGAAGTTCATCAAAGACTTCGCAAAGATATCAGCCCCATTAACCTGCTTGACGAAGAAGAATCTGGTTTTCTCATGGGACGAAATGTACCAAGACATGAAGCGAGTTTTCTTTTTGGCTGAATATGTCGCTAGATGCTTAGTGAAAGCGGAGTAAAAGAAACCAAGTGGGTTGCTTCACCCATTGGAAGTTCCGCTAAGGAAATGGGATAGTGTCTCGAAGGATTACCGAAATCAAGGAAGGGTAATACGGGGATTTGGGTTTGGTAGATAGGCTTACTAAGTGTGCCCATTTCATACCCGTGAAGGGCAGGAGGACTATTCCATGTCTAGCTTCAGTTTACATTCGAGAGATTATTAGATTGCATGATGTACCTTCCAGTATAGTGAGCGATTGAGATCCTATCTTCACTAAAGAGTTTTGGAAAAGTTTGCAAGAAGCGGTAGGGACTCAGTTGTAATTGAGTACCGCATATCATCCTCAGATAGACGGCCAGACCGAGAGGGTGAATCATATTTTAGAAGACCTTTTGAGGCTATGTATCTTGGATTTTGGAGGTACACGGGAGGAGCATCTTCCATTGGTGGAGTTACCCGACAGACTTAGTAGTGTACATGATGTATTCCATGGGAGGAAGTGCCTACATGAGACCGCAGAGGTGGTAGAGCCGAGTTTGCTTAGAAAAGTGGAAGTGGAGCGTGATGCGACGAATCGACGAGCTCCTACTTGCATCCTTGGGTCAGAGATTTGGAAGTTGAGAAACAGAGAGGTTCAACTAGTCAAAGTACAAAAAGGGAGATGAAGAGAGCGATGCTACCTAGGAGACGGAAGCGAAGATGCGTTCGAGGTACCCTTTTCTTTCGGAGGGTATGTCCTTTTGCTTCTCCTTCATCACATATTTTGTGCTTATCTTATCCTTAGTATGTCCTCTCGTTATTACCTTTGACCTTCAGATAGGATAGTCCTATGGTTGAAACATGTGTTTGAGACATGTTATGTATGATGGATGCAAGTGGATGCAAGTGTTTGCTAGTGGTTGCTCGTGGATGCATATGCACACACTCTAGGCACTAGATCGGCTCCGTCACTTCATATTGCATATTGCATAAAATTGTATGTAGGAAGCTATATTTATGGATGTATAATGATTGTGTTATCATATGGATGATGCATTTTGGTGAATGATTGTGCACTCATGTAGATATTGTATGTGTCGATAGGGTTCTCTCGCATACATAATGGATGCATGGCACTATCATGGTTTGCATATGTTCATACATTAGATAGGGAACATATACACACACTTTTTGCATATTCTCATACATCATTAGAAATTGTTTTAAGGACAATGGATGCCCGTGTTTGATGGATTGAGTAGATGATTGTTTGGATGGT
This sequence comes from Allium sativum, assembly GCA_030737875.1. NCBI lineage: Eukaryota > Viridiplantae > Streptophyta > Magnoliopsida > Asparagales > Amaryllidaceae > Allium > Allium sativum. The sequence continues at coordinate 541,606,459 of CM060926.1, forward strand.
AGGATATGCATTCTCCTTAGCTTAGAGATTTCGGGGACGAAATCCTTTTAAGGAGGGGAGAATGTAACACCCCGAATTTTAGTTAATACTAAAATTCACTAATTACAGGATAAATAATCTCAGATGTGGGAATCGGGGGTAACGGGCTGCGTCATTGCGTTCGTCTCGGAAAAATACGCGAAATAGAGTCCGAGTTTTCGAGAATCGGAGTCCGTATGGCCCGGTTATGGCCCAAAAGAAGTTTGCAGGAAATTCAAAGTTAAAAACAGATTTAGAAATTTAAATTCAGATTTAAAATTAGAACCAGCGGGGCCAGGCGGGAAAATTCCCGCCTTGACCATGTCGACAGGGCTGTCGACAGGCCTGTCGACAGGGGGAGTCGACTTGCCTGTCGACACAGGGTGTCGGCCCTGATGGTCTGGGTGCACCAGATCTGGTTTTTGGCTAAGTCTTGGGCTGTGTTCTAGAGATTTCCTAAATCTAACGGACCTAATCTAATCTAGGGTTAATCTAAGGGCCTAAAACACTACCTAATCCTATAAATAAGACCCCAACCCTACCCTAATCTATTCATAATTAGATCTTGTAACTAAACTATGGCAAAATGAAACTTGATCATGGCCTCCACAAATCAATGAAGAGAGTTGCAAGCTAATCAACCTCTAAATCAACATCTTCTTCAACTAATTCCACTTCATAAGTTTGCTAATCTAGGTTTTGGTGAGTTTCTATCACTTTGATGATCAATTGTGAAATTAAGTAGATGAGATATGATGAGATCTATGGTTTTGCATGAGGATTAATGGGTTTTCAAGTCATATGATATGATGTGAATATGCTAATCTATGTTTAATATTAATCCTATGTTTATGCATGTTGAATATGTGAGTTTATGCATATGTAAGTTTATGCATGTTGAATATGTGAGTTTATGCATGTTAAATATGTGAGTTTATGCATGTTGAAAATGTGAGTTTATGCAAGTTGGATATGTGGGTTTATGCAAGTTAAGTGGTGGGTTTATGCATAATAAGTAATTGATTTTATGCATGCTAAGTGTTTGGTATTATGCATAAATCATGACATGCAAGTTTACCCTTTTAAATGTGATGCATACATATGCAAGATGGCACCTTTATATGCTATGAATATATATGTGTATGCATGTTTACCCTTCTTTAAGATGCAAGTCATATATGCAAGTTCAACATGTTATACAAGTTATGTGTAAGCTTATATGCAAGCTCAACATGTTATGCAAGTTTATGTGTATGATGTTATGTAAGTTATGTGCATGTTGTTATGCAAGTTCATATGCAAGTTATGTGTATGATATTATGCAAGTTATGTGCATGATGTTATGTAAGTTATGTGTATGTTGATATGCAAGTTATGTTTAGAATATTATGCAAGTTATGTGTATGATGTTATGCAAGTTAACATGTAACATGTTGCGCGAGTTCACACCTTTAAGACACATGCAAGTTCACCTTCGTATAACCTATGAACACTTATGCAAGTTGCCTTTATACATGACATATGTATGTTCATGCAAGTTGGGTTATTTAGTAATGCTAGTTGGGTTAATATCATGATGTAAGTGGACACCTTTTAACCCATGTTAATGCTAATGTATGCTAAGTGAAACCCATGTTAATTGTGAAAGAAACTTCTCTTGGAAATATGTCGTGTTAGCATAAGTACGTGGGGAAACGATGGGGTTAATAGACATGTTAATGAAATGGTGTGAAATGGTTATGATTAAGCATACCATAAAATAAATAAGCATAAGTGGGAATTTACCTATTGAGTTAGGTCTACCCCATGGGAATTTACCTATTGAGTTAGGTCTACCCATGTTATGAAAAACTTGATATTAATTAGGGATAATTAATATGGGGGTGATTAATTAGATGTAATTAATCAACTAAGACACGAGGTTGGACCCTTTTGTAGCGGAAGTCTGCCCGGAACCGACCGGCCATCCAGCGGCTACAAATGATTGGCCCAATGTGAGAGGTCTTAGTCATAAATTAAAATACATGATTAAAGTAAAGACACGAGGTTAGGCCCTTTTGATGACAGAAGTCTGGCCGGAACCAACCGGCATATCCAGCAGTCATAAAAGACGGTCTAATGTGAGAGGTCTTTATGAGGTCATGATCTTAATTAATGAATTAAGAAACACTTAACCATATTAGCATGTAGTGGGACATGAGGGGTTAAGTGGGTGCCTTGGGTTGCATGAGGAGACTAGTGGGTTGCCTTGGGAGGCAATAGAAAATACGATTAGAATACTTAACCAAAGTGGAACATGTAATTAAACATGATTAAAGGGTTAAGTAAGTGCCTTGGGTGGCAATAGAAAATACGATTAGAATACTTAACCAAAGTGGAACATGTAATTAAACATGATTAAAGGGTTAAGTAAGTGCCATGGGTGGCATGTGAAGATACGATTAGAATACTTAACCAAAGTGGAACATGTAATTAAACATGATTAAAGGGTTAAGTAAGTGCCATGGGCGGCATGAGAAAATCTAGTGGGTACCTTGTATGACAATTAGAAGATGATTAAAGGACTTAACCAAAATTTATAACATGTAAGGGAACATGGTTAAAGGGTTAAGTGGGATTCACTAGAAATAGCAAGCTTAGGTGGTAGCTTGTGGGGGCCCATTTCAACCAATATCCCAAACGTATCTTTGTGGGCTTGACTCTAGTCGAGTGACGGGACACGCATATTGGGCTTGACTATAAGAGGCCAAACCGGGTTAGCGGTGGCAACGAGGGACCAACGGGTTTCATATGCGTGTGTGGACCCGGGCTGGTTGGTAAGTCGTTGTTGCATCGTGTAGATATAAAGCCGTGCACTGTTGATATTATCTGGTAGCCACTTTAGGGGAATGATACACCCCAATCGTGGGACCAGCACGGGTATCTACGTAGGGGAGCCGATCGCTTGGGGAGTAGTGGGTACACCTATGTAGTCAGATAGGGGTACACGAAACTACTAAATTACTAAGTACATTTAGGGGGATCAACCTTTAAGTAGGAATGACTGGTGTGGTGCAGTATAGTAATTATCCTTGGGTGGGTGGATGCGTCTTTACGGTTATCTTAGTTTATCCTAAGTATACCTAGCTGCTTAGTGTAGCCATTCATCCCCAGACGTTACCGTATATCAAGCTTATATCTTCTCTGGTTACTTTAACGATTGTATTGTTAAAGTTATAGGACTCACTCAGACTTATGTCTGACCCCGTTGTTTTTATCTTTTTCCCAACCCTCAGGTTATCAGAGTGGGCCCAGTACGAGTGGGCTTTGATCAGGCTGCTTTATTCTCTTTGGAGCTTGGACCATAGGTGTAGAGCTCAGCTTACTTTTTTTTTATTATGGCTATCAGTTCATGTATTGGGATTATGTACTTTTATCAGGATGGATATTTTGTACTTGACTCTTATTATGGTTTTGTGATGTAACCAAACATGTTTTACCTTCCGCTGCAATGAAAATGATGTTTTGAAATTTTCAAGTATTACTTATATCTGTCTAGTTGTAATTTTTCTGTTCTATATTCACTTAAAATACTCCACCGATGTTATGGCATTCCCTTAGAGAGTGACCATAGCGGGTGTTGGGTGTTACACTCGCAAGTGTGATAGGTGCCAGCACTTCTCAAAGATCCCAAAGGCCCCACCTACAGAGTTGACACAAATGATCAGCCTATGGCTATTCGCCATGTGGGGAATCAACATCATTGGAACTCTCCCAATGGCCAGAGGTGGGGCACGGTATGCTGTCGTCGTAGTTGATTATTTTACCAAATGGGTAGAGGCCAAAGCCCTCGCCACAATCACCACCAAGAAGATGATCAACTTTATTGTATGCAACATCATCACTCGATATGGGGTCTCTCAAGCTATCATTTCCGACAACGGCACTCAGGTCAAGATCGTCGAATTCAAAGCCTTTTGTCAGCGACACAACATCGAAAAAAGATTCTCGGCTGTGGCTCATCCTCAAGCCAACAGGCAAGTCGAGGCGGTTAATAAGGTCATCAAATCCATTATCAAGAAACGTTTGGAAAAGGTTAGGGGCATATGGGTAGACGAACTTCCTCTAGCCCTATGGGCCTACCGAACCACCCATAAGGCAGTGACTGGACACACACCTTTCGCTCTTGCCTATGAATCCGAAGCCGCCATTCCCATTGAGCTCAAGCTTCCATCTCATCGAGTCGCCTATTTTGACCCAAAAACAAACCAAGACTTACTTTTGGGGTCACTCGACTTGTTATAGGAAAAAAGGAATGAAGCTAATATTCGAGCCTCCGCCCAATGGCAATGAGTCGCCCGATACTTCAATTCCAGGGTCCATCGTAAAGACCTCAACCTCGGCGACCTTGTCTTAAAACGGGTGTTCCCTCCACCAGCAAGTCTTGCTCCTTGCTGGGAAGTCCCATACTCCATATAACGAAGGCTCGGCGATGGAACTTTCAAACTCGCAACTGTGGACGGAGCCAAACTCCCAAGGGCATGGAATAGTGAACATCTCCGCCGCTACTTTACATAACTTAGTACACAGTTGTTTAGGCTTTCCAACGATGTTTTGTTTTCTAGCAATTCAAGGCATTGTAAAGGCTCGTACTGCCAAAGTAATTAGTAGAAATGATGTTCAACTTTCTATCTCTTCTCTGTGTTCACTCCACGCATGACACGTTTGATTAATCCTTATGACCAGCTTTTGTGTGAACAATCGATCGCTGTATCGGCCCCCGAGCGCGGGATCCCGAACCACCATCCAAACCTCGAGCCAACCTCGAGATTAAACTACATTGGCTACGACCGGCACTCTGAGCACGGCAGCCGGCAACGCTACTCAAGTCGCCGGCCCGTGGCGCGACCGAGTATAAATAACCATGAACTCGAACCTCAGTCCCATGCCGAGGCCGAGGATAAATTGTTCCGTGTCCAAGTCCCAAGCAACTTGGGGCAACCCAACAGCCAGCCAGGAGTGATGTAAATTTCTCCCCTGGCTAGGGGTGCCAGTCGAACCTTAGCGCATTACCGAGACCGACCTTAAATTGTTTCTTCCCCGAAGCTCTCAAGGCTAAGGGGTAGCCCATGGCCACGATTGGACCCTACGGGTTGATGATCCGGGCTTCTCCACTCAGGCAAGTAAACGACGTTTGTGGCTTGCCTTAACCCGATGAACGAAGGGAGAGCCACACACCAGACGGACCACAAAACACAACGTCATATGCCTTTGCTATACTTGAGATTAACCCAGGACAACCCAAAATAGTAGGCGCTCAGCCAGGCTTTGCAAACTATGGGTTTCCTGAGCTGAGGGAAACTTACTATAAGCCTATAGCCAATCACACCCCTATGAAATAATTAACAAAGAGCGCAGTCCCAGTTCACTTTTTTGTTAAGTGTAACGATAAGTACGCTTATGCAAGTATAGGACACTGGAAAACATGAGAAGAACATCTGAACGCTCGACATAAATCATGATCTTTACTAATTCGTATTTCATTTTTACACACATACATCAAAACAACCTACATGTCTAACATCTTCCTTTCTGATGATAGGGTTTACATGAAAACCACATTGAAAAACCAAAAGCGAGGGTCGTACTCGCGTAAAATATCGGCCTACACTACCAAAATAAATGGTAACTTCAACTTAAGTTGCTAACACTAATCATGTCTTTTCCTTTTGTGCTTGCATTTCTTCTTTGCAGATTCGACACTCAATGGTTCATCCTTTGCACCAGGCCTCTTCTTACCAGATTCGTTCCTTCCATCGCGGCCTTTCTGGTAAGTAGCTGATTCATGAGAAGCCGAGAGACACTTCTCGTCTACACCGTCGCCGCTAGATATCTCAGTGATATCAACAAGGGTTGTATGCGACATAGGCAATGGGGCACTTCTAGCAGCAAGGCCTACTACAGCATCACACTTGTTCGGGATCTCCTTGCCTTCCCGCTCAGCCCTCTCCTTGGCCTCTCTAGCGGCCCGTCGCTCAGCAACCTTCTGGGACTTATGCGTCGTGACATCACCAGCCTTGGTTTTCTCAAGGGTCTCGGTGGCCCTCTGCTGGGCTTCCTCATCCTCCCTTTTATTCCGGGCCTCATCAGAAGCCCTTTTCTTCTCTTCCTCCTCACCGGCTTTCCTCTGCACAACTGTCTCAGCGGCTCTCGCCTCTGCATCCTATTTGATCTTCATTGGGACCTCCTGCCTGGTAGCCTCGTCGTGCTTCTGCTTCTCCTCCACCTCTTCACACTTAGCGGCCATTTTGGCTTTTTGGGCCTCTACCATAGCCGCCATCGAAGGCACATCGGCTTCCACTGGGCCTTTGGCATGAGCACTTTTTCCATCAACCACCTCTCCATCCTCGATAAGGCTTTCCTAAAGGTTGGGCGTTATCCTTATATCCGAGCAGGTGTCCAACAGATCGCTACCTTCTCAAAATTGCACTGCCGCGGGTCCTATCCCAGATTCAGTTGTTTATGGGATCACGGGGGTAGGGCACGGTGTCACGGTCAGTCTCGGGATGGCAACACACTAAAAACACAACCTTTTAGTCTGCAAATTCGGCAATTACGTCATCCTCGGGGATGCATGGCAAAAGAAATTTACCTCTGGTCAGGGATGGTGTAGAAAGGACAGGAGGGGTACTCATGGTGGCAAGTAAAGTGAATCCGGTCTCTCCTAGCTCCATATGCTCAGGGTATACTCGGTTAAAACCCTAGTCGAAGTTGTGAGATCGCTTACCATAGCCGATTCAGGGGCCAGTGGACGATAGGAGCTTCCCCTCTGCAAATGTCTCCGCTACCACCACACTCTCAGTCATGGCAGAATTCCCCTTTTTGGTGGCAAGCTTCGCCAACCTCTCCCTCTCAGCATCCTCTAACAGCAACCTTCTCCCTTCCTCCAACTTCTCACGCTCTTCGAGGGTTAGGAGATCTACCATGAGTTGTCGTTCAACCAAGGACCTGACATCCGCTTGACGTAAATAAGCCTCATACTGAACCAACCTCTCCCAAGTCCGAGCCAATTCTCGGGAATAATCATCAACCCATGAGAGTCCGCGGAACCTCAAAACCTTAACATACATGTTTTTGATATCATCCATCATGGAAAATTCTACTCGGAACTTCGTATCCTCCAGCTGTTCCATCAGTTTTTCCACCTCCCTCGGGTGCTCCGCTTTCAATCCCTCCACCATGCTTAGCACATCCCAGTTACTGGCCTCCGTATCTTCCTTGGCCTTCCTCATCTCCTCGAGCTACTTCTTTAGCTTGTCATTCTCCGCTCTCAAATCATTATTGTTATCTTGGATTTGAGATACTCTAGCATTATCTCTTTCCAGATCGGCACAAAACTTATCCACCTCAGCCTTGTCCTTCTTTAGGGTTGTGTTCTCAGTGGTTAGGTCAGCTACAGTTTCCATGAAAATAGAGCGGGAGGGATCAGCTCCCACTTGAGTATCTCATACCCTTGCCTCATCTCAGCTGAAAACAACGATATACACGAGTTAGTATTAAAAATAGGGGCAAGTAATGGAAATTTCTCAATACAAAAAAGGCAGGCTCACTTACTTCTGTTTTCAAATTATGGACGGTGGTACGCTCGGCATCAACGGTCAGCCTCTCATTGGTGAGCTCCGTGTTCTTCCTCTTGATCAGCTCTGATAGATTAAAAGAGTAGGCGGTAAGCTCGTCGTCCTGGTGGTATGCTTCCCTCACATGCATCCAGATCTCCCCGGAGTCCCTAGCGGGATGTGGACGGAGATCAGGAAGGACCGTCAGCGTATCAAAGTAGTGTCGAGGGAAAGTCTTTTTCAACCATGCCCTCCGTTCCTCCACAGAAATCCCTTTCTCTCAGATTCAGCTACCTCGCGCATCCCAGTTACGGTCATTTTCCCCGGTCTTAGTTGGCCGAATAGCGCCTCCCTCCCTATGGTAACTGAAGCAGGAGCTGAGGGTGTTGTAGGTAGAGGAGCTGTCAAAGGCGGACACCGAGAACCCCCTAAGTTAAGTCGAGTGTCTTCCTCAGACACTCAAATTGGAGGAGGAGGAGATCGTCGAGATCGACCCCCACCTCGGTGCTCACTTCCACGATCCGGCGGGGGTGGAGTATCGTACAAGCTGGTACCACTTCTAAAACCCTCAAAGAAAGGATTCCTAGGACGTGGGCGGCCTCCATGTCCATAACCTCGTCCTCTGATTCCTCTAGCCATATCACCTATCAAAGGAATGAATAGAAGTTAGACGAATCACACACTCAGATGAGCCCAAAGGTTATGCAGTGTGTATGAGTGTATGTCTTAAGTGTTCTCTCAACAAACCATATTGTGATCCGCACGAAGGAATTAACTCCTTCGCAGTAAGAGCTAATTCGTCCATGCTAGCCGGAGCTGGCCATGGTGATATTTCTAGGTCAAGTTTATTTAAGCCATCAAATTGGTGCTCATCCTTGAGCGGGGTGGTGGTTCGAGGAGAAGTCAGTGGAGACGGTGGCCTGAGCGACGCCCCTGTCCCCGCCTCTCCTACCAGAGGCGGGACAGGAGCACTCAACAGGCCCTCGTCTCCAACCACGGCTTCCTCACCACGAGCCCCATATCCACTGACATCCCCTGGAACTTAACAACCTTCTTTGGCTTGGGACCGTCAGAGGGCAACTTTCTTTTCTGACTAGGAGCCACGGGACCTTTTGCCACTACATCTTTTGGTACGCTGCTTGCCACTACGAGACTAATTATTGCCCGATCATCAGGGAGCAACCCTGCACAGCGAAGACGCTCTTGGCTTGCCACGGTCTCAGTTTTACAAAACTCGACGGGGATCGCTCGTAGAGCATCATGGCGGCGACGATACTCGTCACTGGTAGGCGTCTCAGGATTTCCTGTCAACATTAAAATGCTATCAAGAGAGAAACAAAAAAAGTAAGAAACTTAAGAAGCAAAGCTCAAGAATACTCACTCCCTTCTATCTACCTCCTTGAAAACCTAGGAGGGCAATGCACGAAGAAACACTCGTGCTTGAACATTGACGGCCTAGGCCACTTGCCAACAAAGAATTTGGTGGTAGTGGAAGCTTCCAAGAACCATTGGGAGGGTGACGCGCATATCGTTCTCCCAAGACAGAAGAAGTACCGGATATCCTCTCTGTTGGGTTCCAAATTCAGATATTTTTGATAGAGAACGTAAGTGCCTAAGAGTGAAGAATAAGCATTTGGGTGCAGTTGCAAAGGTGCGAGGCGGAAATAGGATAGCATCTCCCGAATAAAGTCATTGGCCGGGGGCACGCATCCCGCAAAGCAAGCTTGCCTGTTCCAGGCGGTCAAACCCTCGGGCGGTGCATGAGCCCTGCCACCCTCTATCGATGCATGGACAACTCCCATCGGTATATTGAACCGTAGTGCCATCTTCCTAACTGCTGTGGCATCCACACATGATGGTACCGAGTCCATTGGATTTTCCAAGATAACTGCATCATGCAGCATATCTGGGTCCACCGTTGCATTCCGGCACATAATATCCACATTCTCGACCTCTTCACGTATGACCAGAGAGTGTAATCTCTCAATGTGTTCCCCGCGCTCAGACACTTCGGGTGAACTAGCCATTTGAGAAGGAACGGATCCTTCAGTAGTCTCAAGCTCGCTGCTCATCGTGCTACGGCTGTTTGTAGAATCAGATGTATGTGACGATGGGAAGGAAGCCTTGGCTTCCAAGGTCTTCTCAGTCTTTGATCTTGTTTGCATCGCTAGCTATACTTTAACACACTGTTATTAGACATCACAGTAGAATAACCTGTACCCCTCGTGTCGGTGAAAACTAACAAGTGTGTGCAGTGTCATCCAAAATTAAGATGTACAGAGGAAATCTAAACAGTCTAACAGTTCAGTCACAATTCAAGTATATGCGCTATCCTATGTGAAAGGTTTGAATCCCTGTCCGCATAATTATTTGTATGTGCATTGGCGCAATCGCACAAGCAAATAGGTGATATAAACATCCAATGGCGGGCAGTCAAGAGATCGAAGTTCTGTACAAGAGAAACAATAACCCGCCAAGGCGCTACGCGAAGTAGCTGTGCTAAGCTGCTCTGGCGGAAAGAACAGACCCATCTCGGGGTTCGAAAGTTCGACCCCCCCTCGGGGTTCGAAAATTCGAACCACCCTCAGGGTTTGAAAATTCGAACCCCACTCAGGGTTTGGAAATTCGAACACCCTCAGGGTTCCAAAGTTTGAACCCCCTCAGGGTTCGAAAGTTCGAACCCCTCAGACGGTTCGGAAATTCGAACCCACTCAAGGTTCGAAAGTTCGAACCTCCGTTGGGTTCAGATTTTAGAGGCTCCTCTAGGTCTCGACCCTTCGACCTCCCTCCTCCTATTTTTCTTCGACCCTGTGTATTACCTAATTTCGATTAGAAGTGTTGGGTTCTGGAGCTTTCACAACAATGGAGGCCAAAGTAGAAAAGAATGGAAAGAAGGAAATGAGAGGGGGCTATTTATAATAAAAGGAAAATGTCCCTTGGTATTCTCTGGAATCTCGAACCCATGGGATCGAAATTTCGAAACCCTAGTGTTTGAGATTTCGAACCTCAGGGTCTCAGAATTTCGAACCCCTACGGTTCAGAATTTCGAACCCCTAGGGTTCAGAATTTCGCACCCCGGATGTAAAATTTCGTACCCTCCAAAAAAAATCCGTACCCCCAGGTTTAAAACATCACGCTACACGCTCATGTACACGTATTCCATGCATATACCTACCACCGCGAACACACAGAGGCAATGCACTGCGAAATACTTAGCAATGTGAGCACGTCGCCACACCGACGATAGCTCGTTCGCGATTCAAAAGCGAACGAGCTCGATAGCTAACATCTATTTTTCTTTAACTTACAGGACAAGTCAACAACCCAACTATCATATCAACTAATACAAAGCACATCATGTCAAGATAAGACGTACTTTGGGGGGCAAATGTTAATCGGTCTTTTGGTCCGGTTCCCAAAATTACATAAGACACGCTCGAATCAACGCATCGCATGGAGAAAAGGCCGAGAGTGACGCTTAGGAGTGAAGGAGACAGGGTTGAAGAGGGACCGCACCGCCAAGTACCTCGCGCCTCCACCAACACATTTCCAAATCAAGGCCTCGAATCCCTAGGATTCGCAACCCGAATCTTGAGCCCCCAAACGCCCATTCATATGGTCTTCGCGCCCCTCGGAATAGGAACTTTGTACACCTCCCCCCCCCCCCCGAGCGAATTTCGCACACCTAAGAGGTGTGAAATTCGCACCTCAGGAGGTATGAAATTCGTACCCTTCGGGACACGAATTTCGTACCTCCGAAGGGTATAAGTTTCGTGCCCGAAAGGGTGCAAAATTCCTATCCTACACGATAATAATTTCGTACCCCCAGGAGGTACGAAATTCGCACCCCACGAGGTGCGAAAATCGCGCCCCTTGGGGCAGGGTGCGAACTTTGTGGGTGTGCAGGCTCCAGGTGCGAAATTCTGGGTGTGGTCCCCCATTTCTACCTACTCCTACCTAACCCTTCTTCTATAAATACCCCATGGCATCATACTTCAAAGGGGTTGGAATTTGAGACCTTGAGACCTCAAGAGAGCTCCTTTAATGGCATCTCCACTTTGAGGAAGAAGAAGGGCAAAAGTGTCTTTTTCCTAATATTTGCAATATATGATAATTATGACATCATATATGATAACTATGACATCATATAACTTAATGACAAATGTAATGAGATGTCATGAGATAGTCTCAACCTTGTAACCTTGTGTCATCAATAATATTCCAACAACTCTTCAAAGTGGACGTAGTTCCCTCTCAAGGTCGAACCACTATAAATCTCTCGTGTTATTTACTACTTTCTACTCTTGTCTATACGACCAAATTAATAATTCTAAGTAATTGGAATCTTGGGTGTTTACGACATTTTTTGCCGTCAACAGGTTGTGACTAATCCAGTTGGGGGTTCGTCTAGTCTTTATATGATTTGTCGTGGTCTAGTTGTGTCGAGTCAGGGTTGCTCTTTTGTGTATGAGTTCTTTGTTTTGAACTTCATTGGGTTTGGGATTATTTAGGGTATGGACTTACTCAAGAGGATGCGACAAAAGTGGATTGCGAGAAGCTCGACGTAACTGTCGGGAATGTGGAAGGGCGAATGGTTGTGATTCGCTGTAAGCTAGAAGATGGGGTTTTCATAAGCTTTTTATATTCATTTGTGATTCCATGGGAAGACTTGTCATCGGTGTTGATCGCTAGTGAGTTTGATGATGTTTTTGACGAGGCCAAAGGGTTTCCGCCGCATCGCGAGATTGAGTTCAAGATCGATTTGGTTGAAGGTGCTAGACCTATCTTTATGCCTCTTAGGCGAATGGCGCCTAAGGAACAGCGAAATTTAGATGTGCAAGTTTGTGACCTTTTGGGATAAGGATTCATTCGGAGAAGCGTGTCTGAATTGGGCGCACCAATTGTGTTTGCAACCAAGGTTGATGGATCTTTAAAGTTGTGTGTTGATTATCGTGAGCTGAACAAGGTGACTAAGAAGAACAAGTATATGTTGCCGAGGATAGATGATTTGGTTGATCAGCTTCACGAAGCCAAGGTGTTTTCCCAAATGGATTTAGCAACAGGATTTCACTAGTTGAGAGTGGCAAAGGATAATGTGTCGAACACAGCTTTTAGGACACCATCCAGTTTCTTTGAGTGGCCGGTGATGCCATTTGGATTGACTAACGCGCCAACGTATTTTGTGGATCTTATGAATAGGGTTTTCAGAAATCAATTGAAAAAGTTCGTGCCTATGTTCGTGGATGATATCCTGCTTTACTCCTGGAATAAGGAAGTGCATAAGATGCACTTGCGAGTTGTTTTGGAAATCTTGAGAAAGCATCAGCTGAGAGCTAAGTTTTCGAAGTGTCACTTCTGGAAGAGTGAAGTGAGGTTCTTAGTCCATGTTGTTTCTGGAAATGGAATAGCGGTGTATCCCGCTGAGGTGGCAGCAATCCAGGACTGGGATAGACCTAAGAATGCAACGGACGTTAGGAGTTTCCTTGAGTTGGCGGGATATTATCGTCGTTTCATCAAGGATTTCTCAAAGGTGCACCATTAATAGGATTAATGAAGAAGAATCAAGTGTTCACATGGGGATGCGAAGTGTGAGCAAGATTTTGGAATCCTGGAAGAGAGATTGACGAGTTCTCCTGTTTTGACTATTCCGAGAGGGAATGAAGAAATGGTGGTATATACCGATGCATGTGGCATTGGACTTGGAGCAGTGCTGATGTAGAAAGAAAGAGTTATGGCTTATGCTAGTCGACGGCTGAAGCTGCATGAAAGGAATTATTCAACTCATGATTTGGAGTTATTTGCGATCGTGTTTGCTTTATAGATGTGGATACATTTCCTGTTGGGAGTTCTATTCAATCTGTTTACGGATCAAAAGTCGTTGAAGTATCTCTTCTCCCAAAAGGATTTGAATCTTTGACAACAGCGATGGTTAGAGTTTTGGCATCTTATGATTTTGGTATAGCCTATACTCCCGGTAAAGTTAATGCAGTGGCGAACGCGCTAAGTCGAAGGCATGCAAGTTTAAAAGTTATGTTTTCAAAATGGAAGCACCTCGAGTACTTGGCAGGATTTGACTTCAGACCTCGGTGTGAGTTAAGGACTAAAATGTTGGAAAACTTATCGATAAGACCTACTCTCATCGAAAGGATTGGCAAGAGCCAAAAGTGTGATGGAAAGCTTGTCGATATCATCTATAAGTTGGAACCAAAGGATAAGGAATTCGAAGTTGATCGAGAAGGTTGGATTCTTAAGAAAGGACGATTGGTTGTTCCTGATATTGATGGATTAAGAGATAAGGTTCTGAGGAAATGTCATCACTCAAAGTTAACAATTCATCCTGGTGGTAATAAGATGTATCAGGACATGAAGCGAACTTACTACTGAGAAGGGATGAAAAGGGATGTTGGAAAGTTCATTTCCAAATGCATGAATCGTCAGTTGGATAAAGTTAAACCGAAGAAGTCAAGTGGATTGCTTCAGCTATTGGAAGTTCCTACGTGAAAATGGGAGAAAATATCGATAAATTTTATTGATGGACTACCTAGGACCAGGGAAGAAAATAGAGGGATTTGGGTCATAGGGGATCGCCTGACCAAAAGCGCAAGTTTATTCCTGTCAGATCAACTAGGACAGCATCGAAGTTGGTTGAATTGTATATTAAATGGATAGTTCAATCAAATGTATCACAAAGATCATAGTGAGTGATCGAGATCCATTGTTCACGAGTGGATTTTGGAAGAGTCTACAAGATACTTTGGGAACCGAGATATGTTTGAGTACGGCTTATAATCCCCAGACTGATGGTCAAACCGAGAGAGATAACCGAGTGTTGGAAGATCATCTTAAAGCTTGTGTACTGGATTTTGGGGAATCGTTGGAATACCATGTACATCTAGTTGAGTTTGCATACTACAATAGTTACCAGTCGAGCATTGCGATGGCACCATACAAGGCATTGTATGGTAGACTGTGTAATTCTCTGGCATGTTGGTTAGAGATTGGAGATAAGCTAATACCTGCGCCAGAGATGACAAGAGAAACATCATATTATATTAAGATCATTTGGCAATGAATGAAGGAAGCCCAACGACATCAGAAAAGTTATGCCGATAAGCGTCGAAAGGATTTAGATTTCAATGTTGGTGATATAGTTTTCGTGAAGATTTCACCTTTGAGGAATGTTGTTCGGTTCAGAAATATAGGAAAGTTAGCCCCAAGATTCGTTGGACCGTTTCCGATAGTCAACCAAATTGGAAAGCTCACGTATATATTGGATTTATCTGAGAAGATGTTGAGTATACACAATGTTTTTTGTGTGTCATTTCTATGGAAGTATGTGCACGGTTCGAATGTTGTGGTATCTCCAAAACAGTATGAAGACCTAGAAGTCGAGTCCGTAGTTTTGAAACCTCGTAAGCCACTACGCGTTGTGGGCAATGACACGAAACAGCTTAGGAAGCAGATGGTTAAGCTAGTCGTGGTGCAATGGAGTAAGAATGATGACGATTGTACGTGGGAAACGAAAAAGAGTATGAAGATGATCCATCCAGAACTCTTGTTAGTATGACCCATTAATGTCGTGCACCCTTACACCATTATAACTTGTACTATTTGTTAGAGTTCTGCGAGCTTGGTTAAAGTTATGGATGCATGCTTAATGGACGCTAGTTTGGATGGTAAATTGGCTGCTAATAAATGATAGGCATGCATAATGGTTTTGGTTGCTCGTGTTTGCTTATAATTTCGGGGGCGAAATTCCTAAGGGGGGATAACGTAATGACGTGCATTTTACATATCGAAGGATCATAAAATATTTTTGTTTAATTCCCCAAGGTCGGATCATTCTTATATTTTGATATGTTGTTCGTGGGGGTGTGAGACATGTCCATGATTTTTACTAATTTTGTTTGTGACCATTTTACCCTTATTGTTTATGTTTAGGGAATATGTTTTGAATGAGATTGAATCAGGAGTTATAATCAATTTCATTGGATCGGCAATGGTGTTTCCAATTTTGTAGAGTGGTCACATTAAAGATTCGGTTTAGCGATTTGGGAGGAATCGGTGTTTTAGTGCTACACATTTTCTGGACAGACTAATTAGTCATTAGTGAGGCCCATTAAGCTAGGGGTTGTTGTCTATAAATAGGAGGGTAGAGGAAAGGAGGATTTTTAGTTTTTTCATTTCTCCATTTGATTGTGGTTTGTGATTCTCCCTACTCTAATCAAATGCCTCTCCACTTCACTTCATTTCATAAATTTACATTAGAATATTGAAGATCAACATCAAGGAAAGGTAGATCGCATCAAAGTAATTGATCTAGAGGTTGTTCTTCATTGTTCTTCACTATCCGGATTTGTAGATCATTGTTTTCAAGCTACTTTTGTGGATTTGGTAAGTGGTAAGCATCTCTCACATGGATTCAATCAATTATATGGGTTGTTTGATTCTTATTTTCATCATTTAAAATTATTTTCACCTAAATTTAATGGAGGTAAGTATATTTTGAATTCGGATCACCATAGGATCTAATCTTGCAAGATTATAACGGTAAATTCATATGCTAATTCTATGTTTATTCAAGTTTAGATCCATTTATTGATTCGTTTATTGTTTTATCATGATTTAGTGGATTTCATATATTTGTTGACGATTATTTGTTGTGTTAATGCTTGTTTGATGATTGCTTGATTGTGCTATTAAATGTTGGTTTGAAATCAGACGATTTGGATTAAGTATACTTTGGTTCGAATGAAAAAAAGAGGATCTGGGTATGGATCCATGTATTGATGGATCGTTGATCACCTAGATTATTGCGCAAGAAATGGATGGATCGTAGCTAAATTTTATGGATCGGGTCCTTCATTAGTTGATGGATCGCATAGATGGATGGAACGGTACACAATGTAGGATCGCAGCTAAATTTGATGGATCGGGTCGTTCATTAAGGGATGGATCGTGCACGGATGATGGATCGCGTGGCAATGATGGATCATGTGTCGGGGATGGATCGCGTGTCAATAATGGATCACGTGTCAAGGATGGATAGCGAATGACTCAGGGATGGATTGTGAGTGATCCGTGGATGGATCCCGAGCGATCCATGGATGGATCATGAGTGATCCATCACATAAGTAACCAAGTGATGTTTATTTTGGTTCGGCATTGGATATAGCTTCGAAGTGAATTCAAGATGGAATGTTAAGAAGAGAAGTGAGTTGTTCGTTGTTCGTTGATCGATGAAATGCAACGAATGTGGAGTCTTCATTGATTGATGAAATGCAACGAAGATGTGAATATGACTCAATGGTGTTTGAGCTCATGGATAATGGTTGCTCGAGACGGTATCTGAGCTTATGGATATTCGTCAGTGATGACGATTAGAGTTATGAAATCCGAGGGATTATCGTTAGTCGGAGTTTCTAGTGGGCACAAAGAAGGGGTATCTTGGGGACGCCCATTAGGATATGATTCGATAAAGATCGTGTTACCCTGAGCAGTCATGATGGGCCTAGTTGTCTTTGTGAGTAAGACAAACATACGAGTCACGATGGCGGATGGAGTTTAGCTAGAACTTTATCCCTTGATAGATGGCATGTCGTGGCAAGTCATACGATTAAAGATGTTTTCAAGGAAACGCAGGCGGTGATAGACAGAGCCATGGATGTTATTGTTTGCATCACCTTGTGTGGATTATCCGACGTCGAGAGAGATATTTCTTGGGTGCTTGTTTGATGTTGGTTTAGTTCTTTAGGGCTTGGGCTTGGGATGTAGAACTCGATTAGGATGGTCTACACTTGATTGTTGGTCGCTATGAATGTTATTGTTTGTTTCTTTGTTGATTATTGTAAAGGCTATCACTATTAAATGTAGAGGGGATGAGTTGGGGTTCTTCTCTGTTGATGTGTTGATAGCTAGATTGGATGGTTAATCTGGCTATTTCTCATATACTTTATTGATGATGTTAGATAGTTGTTTTATCTCTCATTAAGACTATTGTCTGACTCAAGGTTTTATGTTTCCCTCTTATTAACTTGGGTTGCTCATCCGGTTTTGGATAGGAAGACTGAGTAGCAGGTAACAGGTAAGAGATCTTAGTGAGGATGATGTTGTAGAGCAATGACGAGCTGGAAGCTTACGTATTAGTTTTTCTACTATATATATCTAGTTGTTTCCTTTGTTATGTTTGATGTATGCTGCTCTGAGTGAATTCTAGTGAGGATGATTGTACAAATTCTAATGATGTAATCTGGTATGATGTACGGATATTTTATTTCACGATGATACGAAACTTTAGATTTTGTTCAATAATGCTTCACTATTACTGCTTGTTGTATATGTTATATTATATTTTGTCTATGCACTGTGAGTTATATGACAGGTTCCACTTGATATTCTATCCCGATGATCGTCCGTAGCTGTCTGGCACGCCTTTCAGTGCATCGTTAAGCGTAGGGGTTATGGGCGATCGTCACATATTGTCAATTGTTTTACTTCGAGGAGACCATTAATGAAGATAAAAGAATTTGATGGCAAGGAAAATATTTTGGATCGAAGAATAAATATCGCATAAAGAAATGACAAAAAAACACATTTCATAAGCATCTTTGAGCATGAAAGTCAAAATTCTTTAGTTTCACTCTCTAACATATACCGAAAGGTCATGGTAAGTTAAAGGCCTATTTAGCTTTCATAAGAAGTTTTTGTAAGAATTCCAAAGACACAAACCATGAAATCCTTTCCGTAGGCTCCTTCCATAAAGCAATAAATCCTGAATAAAAACCTCAAATGGAGAAATTTGTTAAAATTAAAATATTCATGATCATATCATCAAAAATTACACCTTGATGTACACCAACATTATTACAAGGATTTCTACAAATCACAATATAAAAAGATACATAATCATACTTCACTCTTCTTATAAGATATGAAGAATTCCTCAAAAAAGCCGTCAAAGAAAGGCCAATAATCCATTTCTCGCCTTTGCCTTAAAAGCAAATAACAAACTTCAAGTCGCTACTCTTAAAGCTCCAAGAAATCCGATGGAACATTTTATGTATAAAGTTCATGAGAAAAACCTAGACTGTGGTCCGAAGGATAATCAGAAAAGAAAATTATGATTGTGTTCAGTATTCTTAAGCATAACTACATTATTATAAGTTTATGAGATAAGTAGGTTGAAGGCATAGTCCAAAGAAAATTCATCAAAACACCGCGAAAGGTTAAACAATGGATACCAGAGTTGAAGATTGAGTAAAGCTGGACCAAAACACATTCCTTTAACATCTAAACGACGAGGCCTTGAGGATAAAATTAACCAAGGACCCTTTAATGGCAGTATAAGCCACCAAAAGTACCCACCCGTTGGAACAAAAGTAGGGAACATGGTTAGAAGCTAACCATCTCCTTGATACCAAAAGAAAAATACCATGGCCAACTTCAAAACCTAGAACAGGAAAGAGCCTTATAAGAAAGCTAAAAATCATAAATTTTGAAAATAAAGAGCCACTTGAAAGAGAAATGAAGAAAAAGAGACACTCTAACACTACTTCTTCAACTGACCCAATTTCATCAGTGAAGATTCACAAACAGAAACCACCATGCAAAAAAAATGTAAATAAAAGTCAATGCTAAAAAACATAACAAAACGAGTAAAGGTCGCATTATGAGAAGGAATCTCCATAAATTGCGAAAAGGGAATTCAAAGAAAGTAGATGTTTGTGTCTCCGGTCTTGGCAACGTTGTTTCCTACTAAATTTCGGAAGGAATTTGACTCAGCTTATGGAGACAAAGCCGAGAGAATCCTCTCAAGGCTAGTTCCTTATCTAATTAGTAGGAAGCAACGACACTAAGAGGGAAAAAAGCAGTACCAAAATAGCAGAAGTACATCCAACCAAACCGAAGATCATATCCTCGAAGCTTGGTAGAATTGCATAAATCAAATTTTGCTAGCCCTCATAAGAGTTTAAAAGAAACTAGAAGGCCAAAAGTTTTACCGAGTTTTCAAGGGACAGAAACATCAAGGGCAAAGTTAAAAAATCAAAGAAACTAAAAAGACACTAGACAAAGAAAGATAAAAGGCATGGAGATAATTGAAAAAAATAGTGAAACAATTCATAGAGGAACATCTTCGATATAAGATCACTGGATCAAACACGAATGGTTTGATAGCAATATAAGAAAAGCAGGAAAATTAAGAAGGAATAAATGCCAGCTGGAGCAATTAATGATCATAGTCTGAAAAGAAGCTTGCAAACGAAAAGGAAAGAGAAAATTATGACATGCACAGAAGAAGAGACAAAAGAAATGAATCGACTAATATTGACTAAATCCTAACCACTTAGAGAGAAGTGCTAAAAAGCGGATAAGCTGGAATGATGACACATGCATGAGAATCCAAGCCAGATGACTTGAAAAGTCAAGAACACACCTTCACTAGGGGAGGGAAAATGATAACACTAAATATAACCAAGGCAGATTAAGAATAAAAGTCGTGGTAAAGGAGTGTGAGAGCCAACGGTGCCTCGAAGGAAGTAGTGTTAGGCCTTCGGTAATACCCTTTTGAAATGTAGGAAGGAAAGAAAAGGGAATTTCCTCCAAACTAAGAAGCCCCTTTCGGTTTTAACTGAAAGGGCATTAACCTCAAACCAGGAAGCCCCTTATAGTTTTAATTGAAAAGATACCAACTTCAGACCTATTGACCTTACAAGAAAGAGTGAGGGGAGAAAGACAAGGGAAAAGCATCGGAAGAAATAGAGAAAAAGATAATAACCACAAGCAGGTGAATTTATATCAGTAGTAGCCACATCACTGGTTCCTACTCCAGTGATTGCTCCTTGTCCTGATGGTCCTTCGGATCGATTAAACCACGATAGAAAGATATTCATCATTTTTTCCTGCTTATGGAGAAGCTAACCTCAAGTCCTTAATCACTTCATCCATCTCCTCCTAGGTGAGGTAGTTGGAAAGACCATCAGCGGAGGATGCCTCCTAGCTTTCTCCTCCTCCATTCCCATGAGCCTGCGTACTAGCATCAGCCTTCTTTTGCTTAACCATCTTTCAATTTCCAAGCAATCAAATTCCTTTAAGCTAGAATTCAAATAGCATGCCCCCCTCCTAGCATGCCAAAATGTTGAGTAGAAATTATTTTTTCTATGTCCAACACCCAAAACAATCAATCACAATAATTTACAATCACAAAATGCAATAAATAAAAGAGACATACAAGATTTTTATAGTGGTTCGGCAATCGGGCCTACGTACACTTAGTGCAATCAAACTTTATTTATATTGTAAATTACAATATGGTTGGTGTATATGAAAGAAAATAGAGAAAGAAGTGAAGCATTTTTGTAACACCCCTGTATTTTTAATTAAATTATAAAATAAAATTTGATCACGAAATTAGCATCATTATGTCCATGGCAATTTTCTGATCAATTTAGACCTATGGTTTGCAGAAAATGGATTTAAAATCAAAAGATATTTTTTAATGAAGTATTAGAACAAACATGAAAAAAAGGTATAGAAGAACACTAATAAGAATAATAAATATCAATGTTTTTAGTCTTGTGAACAAAAGGATAAGTAGGTGAGTTGGTAGGGGCATGTCTCTCCCATGTGAGTGGTGCAAGTTCGACTCCCACTAATGTCATATTTTTAATTTTAGATGGACGGCTAAAGAAATGCATATTCTAAGATAAATATATGTATGTACACGTAAGGAAAATTATACATATACGTGAGTTTATATACATGTATATATGTGTATGTGTGTGTAAATATACATACGTACATACATACATACATACATACATATATATATATATATATATATATATATATATGAATAGGAAATCCAAAAGTAACCAGCAAACAATAAAAATGGATAAGAAATAAATGACGGCATAATGTCGTTTGAATTTTGAAAAAAAATGAAGATTGTGCATAAATATATACGCATAAATTCAAAAGTTGAAATTAAAAGTGTGATTAAGTGCGAGAAGTAATAAATGTATAATGAATGAAATATTGGCAAGAAGATAGTTGCATTTGAAATTTGAATACATGCCAAAAAGAAGAAACAATGAATTGACAGCGTTATAAATGACATTAATTAGGCAGCTATTTACGGACAAAGATTTAAAAGGTTGTATGCATATATATACACACACATATACATACATATATATATATATATATACACACGCATAAGTTTGAAATTTAAAATTGGATGTATGTCATAAATGGAAGAAAACAATTTACATAAGTGATATTTGGAAATAAGATGAACGTTAACGCTAACGTTAAGCAAGAATTAAAAATCGGCAAAACCAACATAAATGGCCCAGTTCGTGGGTCGACCCAGGTCTTACATTGGTTGTAACAGCCTGCATTTTACGTATCGAAGAATCATAAAATATTTTTATTTAATTCCTGGAGGGTTGGATCATTATCATATTTTAATATGTTGGTTATGGGGATGTGAGACATGTCCATAATTTTCACCATTTTTGGTTATGACCATTTTACCCCTGTCAGTCTTGTACAGGGCATTACTTTTGACTCGGATCGAATCAGGTGCTGAGATCAGTCTCATTGGAAAGTAAATGATGTTTCTCATTCCGTAGAGTGGTTACATTAAAGATTTGGTTTAGCGGTTTGGGAGGAATCGTAGTTTTAGTGTTTCACGGTTTGTTGTTCAGGATTTTAGAGCCTTAATGGGCTGATTTGGAGAGGCCCATTAGTGGGCTGGTGGGAGGCTATAAATAGGGGGTTAGAGGTATGGAGAGAGGGTTACTTTCTTCATTCTCTTATTTGGTTGAGCTTGTGATTGATCCTTGCTCAAACAAATCCACCTCTCCACCATTAAAATTCTAGATCTACATAAGAGAATCGAAGATGTACATCGTTTGAAGCTAGATCTACGTTGAATGAAGATTGATTCATCAAATTGGTAGATTTGGAGAACATTCTTCGCTGTTTGAAATCGAGATTCATCGTTTTTGTATTGTTTTGGAGATTTGGTGATTGATATGCATCTCTCGCATGGATTCAATCAAGTATATGGTTGTTTGATCTCATGTTCATGATTTCAAGTTGTTTTTGCATAGATCTAATTGATGTAAGTATGGTTTTAACTCAAATCACCGTAGGTCTAATTAGCAACTTAAATTTGTAAGTTTTCTATGTAATTTCTATGATAATAGTTGTTTTAATGCTTAATTGATGATTATTTGCGTGAATTGTTGTTAGTTGGTTGGTTGAATTATTATTTACAAAAGTGTTGAAATCGAGTTGGATTTGGGAATGAAATCGAATAAAGTTCAAATTCGGATCTAGTAGAGTTTTGGCGTATGAGGTTTGGTTTGAAATTCAAAAGTAGATCTAGTCACTTTTGGCGAGAAAGTGGATGGATCATATATTGGAGCACAAGTCGTAAAGGATCGGCCGAAGACATGGAACAAACCAGCTCAAAGTCATTGGATCGGCCTCGTTCTCGGCCTTGGGTCGCTACGGCTCCATGATGACGTGGCAAGGAGATGGGTCGGTCAAGGAGCTAGGAATGGGAAGCATGGACCGTGCAAGTCAAAGTATGGATCAACCAAAGCTTGTGAAGGCCTATGGATCGCCAACGATCTGTTGGATCGTTGTTGAAGGAAAGGCGACATGGATCGAGTTAGATGATGATGGATCAGGCATCATCAAGAAGATGGATCAGGCAGAGTTCAGTATAATGGGTCGGGCAAGCTCTATTGATGGATCGGGGTGCATTCTCCGATGGATCGGTCACTCCATAGTCTGGTGTTGCGATGGGTCGGGCAATGGGTTAGGCCATAGGTCGGCACTAGAGAAGGTGATGGATCGGCATGCTTTCTGGAGATGGGTCGGTCGTGGAATTTGAAGCATGGGACAGTCATGGTTTCATTTGTATGGACCGGTATGTCCGATCCATAGTGGATCGGTATGACTGATCCATAAGTTGATCGACATGTCTGATCCATAGTGGATCGGCATGCAAGGGGAGACTGATTGCAGTGTCTAACAAACGCTGTGAATGGTGTTATCATAGCAGGAAATTGAAACGTTGTGAATGAAGTACCAACCAAAAATAATGATTATTTTGGTTTGGGAATGGGTGTAACTTCGATGTATATCCAGGTGGGATTGTTCGAAGTGATGTGATGTGTTCTTTGATCAGTGTAAAGCAACGAATATTAAGACAACTCAAGTGTGTTGAGTTGTGGATAATGGTTACTCGAGGGGGACTTGAGTTGTGAATAGCCGCCGGTGATGATGACTAGAGATGCGAAGGCTGAGAGATTATCATTGTCGTAAGTTCTAGTGGACTCAAAGCATGGGTACTTTAGGCAGTCGTAAAGGGCCTCGTACCTTGGGCAGTCGTAAAGGGCCTAATTATCTAGATTTGAGAAGACAAACATACGAGTCTTGAGGGCGTATGGAGTTTTTGCTAGAAGTAGGGTTTACCATTAGCCCTTCACATATGGCAGGTGGTCATCATACGATTAACGATGGTTTCAAATCAGGATTGGCAGTGATAGCCAGAGTCAGTCATGGATGTTGGATGTTTGGTTGTTTGTTTATACCGTCTCACGTAGATCGTCTAACATCGAAGGAGATATTTCTTGGGTGCATGTCTGGTATTGGTTTAGGCCTATGGGGATTGTGCTTGAGGGATGTTGAGCTCGATTAGGATGGTTTACGTGAGATATAAAATTTGGTTGCTATGATTGCTATTGCTTGATTACTTCTGATTGCTATGAATGGATGATTGTTCTTGTTTCCATGGATACATGGTTGAAATGATTGCATATAAAGGCTATCACTGTCAGATGTGGGGAAGACGGATGTGGGTTCTTCTCTAGAGTTTTGTGTAGATTGGTTTGTTAGTCGATCTATTCTCGTATACTTTATTAATGATGTTAGATAGTTGTTTTATCGCTCACTAAGACTGTTGTCTGACTCAAGGTTGTATGTTCCCTCTTATTACCTTGGGTTGTTCATCCGATTTTGGATGGGCAGACTAGGTGGCAGGTGATTGTGAGACGATGTTGTTGCGCGATGACAAGCAGGAGGCTGATGTATAACTTTGTTATTATCAAGTATATTTGTTTCCGCTGTTTGATGAATGTTGTAGTAGGGCTTTATGTACAGACTTTAATGTTATATCCAGTTGATGTATGGATGATCTTTCAGGATGTTATGAAAGTTTAAAAGTTTGTTATGTGATGCTCCGCTATTATTGCCTGTTGTATATGTTCTATTATACTTTATCCTTGCATTGTGAGTCATACGACAGGTTTGGCACACCTTTTAGCGCATTATTCCTCTTTTTTAGTGTAGACGTTGTGGGCGATCATCACATTTGTTATCAGAGCTATGGTTAAGGAATTTAGCCAAAGTTCGAGGACGTAATGACGTAAGAGAGACGTACTTGTAGATTTCTGTTGAATGCATACTATATAGTAATAGTATGATATCGTTTGAATTCAATTTGCAGTATTTCTCGAAGGTAGTTAATCATTCTATATTACAGATTTAGAATAAGTCACATATCATAAAGACACACTGCTAGGGAGGAGGCTATTCCTGGAGGGGGTAATCGCGGTGCACCAGACTACCCAGCCATGTTCGAAGCCATGATAGCAGCGGTCATGAGAATGGTACCTGCTCTAAGCACTACACCAAATGAGTGATATTGCATCATTTTAAACAAGTCAATCTCTAACACTTACAAGTGTTATAAAATGGCAACAACAAAAAAGTGTTATAGCACCTAAAAAAGTGTTGGCAAAAATAATTTTTCATTTCATTATATTTGGCAACGCAGTGCTTATTGTGAATGACACAAGTAAGTGTTACAATAGTTCATAAATGCTTAAATAATCAAGTAAAATTGCGGTAGCACATGGGTTCTATGCCTGTTTTAGTTTCTCTTGCTTTCCCCAATCTCTATTTTTTTCAGACCGCGTAAAAATAAATTTCTTTAGCCAGGGTTTGAGGCGAATTCACTTTCACGACACTGGCAATGATCAATAGCTTCTGGCGCAACCCTTCTTCTCCGGGCGACATGGAAGATGGCTTCTTAAGATCCTTCTCCTTCAGATGGGATGATAACTCATGATAATGGGAATCACGGCATTAACTTCTGATTCAGCACATCCAAGTCTTTCTTTTACTAACAACATCGATATCTTCTCAAATATTTGGGGAAAACGTTAATTCTCTACTTTTTCTTCTATGCTTTGCAGGTTTATTGCTTAATTCAAAGGAATAGGATTTGGAAGCAGTTTGAGAAGTTCAAAGTTATGTATTTTGATCTAGTGTAGATTGCTACAATGCGAATAATAAGAAGCATAAGGTTTTTTTAAGCATTTCCACTTGACTAACTAATTTGATTGTTTGTTCATTTTCTTATTATAGTTACTTCCTTAATATGTTTGCACATTGTTAACTAGACTAAAATGCAAATTATAAATGTTTTTAGGTAAGTTTTAATTTTTTTGACAAAGTAGGAATTGTTTAGTTTGATTTTTAAGGTTTAAATAATATAGTTGATAACAATATTAAAAATTGATTTACACATACTTGTTATTGTTTCACTAGTTTGGATACATAAAGCTAGTTCGGTTTTCTAATTCTATGCCACTAGCCAAAAATATGTATTCATAATAGTTTATACTTTATATGGCTTTCTTATTCAATCCACTCACAGGATTTAGTGAAATTGCTAAACATGGACGGCAATGAAGATACGTATGCGAAAATGTTGTCATATGTTTAAAGTAGCTTTTGAAGAAAATAGTAAAATACGTTGGGACATTAGAGTTGGAAACACTATTTCATCAATAAGGTGTTGTCATATGGTGTAAAGTAGCTTTTGACGAGAATGGTTACTGCAAACAGTTCGGATTTGTTTGAATGGACAACGTACTCGCAGCGACTATGGCAACAGTATCCCTGAATGGAAGGGCTATTCCTTCTATTGGCAATTATCTGTGAGGATTCTCCCTTTATTTTTTATTATATTGGTTCTATGTTGAGTTTAGCTTTATGTGACCAAATTGCATGGTAGTACTAGATTACAGTACTCTGATCACCTCCATGTATGTATATGTATCAAGCACATTGCCAGATTTAGGAGCAAGTATCAAAGGAAGGCATTGAACAATAAACAAAAATACACTAACCTCTATGTCAAAAAAAATTGTCAAACTTTTTCTCCATGAAAAGGTAAAACCATTATCTGTAAACTTTTGAGTTGAGACTCAGTTTTTGCAAACTGAGTCGCAGCAACTCAGTTCACAAAAACTGAATTGCAACGACTCAGCTTTTGTGAACTGAGTCGCTGCAACTCCATTTGCAAACTGAGTCGGCGACACAATCATGCTTTTACTCAAATGCAATGCTTGAGATTATGTTCATGTTGCAGTTGATAAAGCGGTCACTTGATGATGTTGTGTTATTTTTGTAAACCATTTGCATTTTTTTAGACAGTCCGAATAAACCATTTGCATTATTTTTGTAAATCTTTACAGCTGATGACGATGCATTCATCTTTCATCGCATTTTTTCTAAACTATCAACATAGCACTGTTTTTCATTTGATTATTCGTCCGATGATGCATCCTATTTCATCACTTATTAATATTTATTTATTGCTAGTATTTACTTCTTTTGCAATATCGATTATGCTTACCCAGTGGGAATTACTACAACATTATCCATGTGGTTACATTTGGAATATTTGCTATTTTTTGTTTTTGGTTTCTGAGCATTTGGAATACTTGTTACATTAAGTTTTGTTGTTTATAAATACAATTTTTATTTATCAATTTTGAATTTGTCATTTCTGTAAAAATGAGTGCATTTATATTTTGTAAGCACTTGTGGAGGAGGAAAAAAAACAGAATTTGGAATGTAATGGCAATGATAAAGAAAATACGTGTAACCTTGACAATGATCAAAACAAACATTATAAGGTTTGTGAATTTTTGGATGGAGGCTTTGTGATATGGTCCACATTTCGCTTTCGCAGTATTTAAAATTCTATGTATCTTTAGTAAAACTTTGTATTGCTTTTTATAATTTGAACA
This sequence comes from Allium sativum, assembly GCA_030737875.1. Taxonomy (NCBI): domain Eukaryota; kingdom Viridiplantae; phylum Streptophyta; class Magnoliopsida; order Asparagales; family Amaryllidaceae; genus Allium; species Allium sativum. The sequence continues at coordinate 541,634,192 of CM060926.1, forward strand.
TGATATTATTGTATTTTGATATTGGAAGCAGGAAACAAATATTTGAGCATTATGGGAATGTGACATTGTTGAATTTGAAATACGGAAGTGTACTAAATCTTATATTGAATTGATATGTTGAATTATATATGTGATTGGAAATCATAGACATTTTATACTCATTTATAAGTGTTAGCAATTTATGTATGCCAACCTTTATAAGCGTTAGTAGGATGATGATTCTGATAGTTATAAGTGTTACTACATCTTATGGTTCTAACATTTATAAGTGTTAGCAATGAATAAGTTTGTAACACTTTTAAGTGTTATTATATCTTATGGTTCCAACATTTATAAGTGTTAGCAATGAATATGTTTGTAACACTTATAAATGTCACAATATCTTATGGTTCCAACATTTATAAGTGTTAGCAATTATTTTGTTTGTAACTCTTGTAAGTGTTACAAATATGGCTGGACAATTCCTCATATGCCATTGGTAAAACTTAAAAGTGTTACAGAAATTATTTGTAACACCTATACTTGTTGGGAATCCCATGTTTTGGTGTAGTAAAGAGCAGTCGCGGTTGATGTAGGAGTTCAAGTGCAGGTTCCAAGAGTCGTGGACTTCGCAAAGCTATGCAAAGACTTCACTCTTTTTGGAGGAAAATCATTTAAAGGGACATAGCCGACTAAAGAGGTTCAAAGATGGATGGATGCTTGCATAAGGATCTTTGGTGACTTAGGCATAGATGATGCAATTAAGAGGAAGCTTGCATCGAGGCAGCTACAAGGTAGAGCTATGGACTAGTGGAACTCCATTACGCTTGAGACTCCAGAAGAGGAGGTCATACGGGAACAGTTCCAAGTCAAGTTCGAAATGAAGTTTATCTCTATTGCTCATAAGTCTGTTTTATTCAAAAAGTTTGTGGAGCTGAAACATAATGGTCGATCAGTGCTTGATTATGCTTCTAACTTTGAGGCTTTGTCAAAATATGCTCGTTCGTACATTAATTCTCCTTATCAGAACAACGAGAATTTTGTGATGGGTTTGGATACCTACATTGGGAGACCATTAGTGGATCACCTTGACGATGCTTATGAGAAGATAGCGGACAAATCCGTGAGACATGAAATCTTATTTCCAAAGGAAGGAACTGTTGTTGCTGCAACCAAGGAAGCACAGAAACCACAGCCGGGTGGTAATAACGATGAGAAGAGATATCAGCAACAACATAAAGGAAAGGATAGCAAGAAGAAGCCAAAGAGAGAGGTGGTTTGTTTTAACTGCCAATAAAATGGTCATTTTGCTAATGCGTGCAAGAATCCAAAGGTTGAGAGGAAGTGTCACAACTGTGGCAAGATTGGGAATCTCAAGAAAGACTGTCTGGAAAAGGCTAACGGAAAGTAGATAGTGAGGGCTTATGCTTTGGAAGTTGTACCATCTTCTTCAAGAGCTCCTACTGGAGAGGAGAAAGGAAAGGGTGTCGTCATTCAAGGTACTCTTTCAGTTAAAGGTGTTTCAGTTCGTGTGTTGTTTGACACTGGAGCATCACATTCTTTCATCTGTAATGAGCTTGTGTGCCGCTTGGGTTTGGAACCCAAGATTTGTGATAGACCATTGATCGTGACTAATCAAACTGGGGGTTCGTATAGACATTGTATGATTTTTCATGGTCTATTATTGTCGAGTCATGGTTGCTCCTTTGTATGTGATTGCTTTGATTTGAACTTCGATGGTTTTGGGATCTTCTTGGGCATGGATTGGCTCAAGAGGTATGTGACAAGAGTGAATTGCGAGAAGTTAGAGGTGAGAGTCAGGGATGTGGAAGGGTGAAAGGTTTTGATTCAATGTAAATCCAAAGATGGGGTCTTCGTGAGCTGTTTGTATTTGCTTGTGATTCCACAAGAAGACTTGTTATCTCTGTTGATCGCAAATGAGTTTGAGGATGTCTTTGACGAGGTCAAAGGGTTGCCGCCACATCGTGAGATTAAGTTCAGAATCGATTTGGTCGAGGGTGCTAGACCTATCATTATGCCTCTTAAGAGGGTGGCGCCTAAGGAACAATGAGAGTTAGAGGTGCAAGTTCGTGACCTTTTAGGAAAAGGATTCATTCAAAGAAGTGTATTCGAATGGGGTGCACCAGTTGTGTTTGCAACCAAGGCAGATGGCTCGTTGAGATTGTGTGTGGACTGTCATTAGCTGAACAAGTATCTGTTGCCGATGATAGATGACTTGTTCGATTAGCTTCATGAAGACAAGGTGCTTTCTTAGATGGATTTGGCAACTGGATTCCACCAGTTGTGGGTGGCAAAGCATAGTGTGTCGAAGACCGCTTTTAGGACACCATCTGGTTTCTTCGAATGGTTGGTGATTCCATTTGGGTTGACTAACGCACAAGCATATTTTGTGGATATTTTGAATAGGGTGTTCAGAGATCAGTTGAACAAGTTCGTGCTTGTGTTCGTGGATGATATTCTGGTTTACTCCCAGAATGAGGAAGAGCATAAGACGCACTTGAGAGTTGTTTTGGAAATCTTACGAAAGCATCAGCTAAAAGCTAAGTTTTCAAAGTGTCACTTCTAGAAGAGAGAAAAGAGGTTCTTAGGCCATGTTGTTTTTGGAAATGGAATAGTAGTTGACCCCGCTAAGGTGGTAGCAATCTAGGACTGGGATAGACCTAAGAATGCGACGGATGTCAAAAGTTTCCTTGGGTTGGCTGGATATTATCGCCGGTTTATCATGGATTCCTCCAACATAGGTGCACCATTAACATGAATGATGAAAAATAATCATGTGTTCACATGGGATGCAAAGTGCGATCAAGCTTTTGGAATCATGAAAGAGAGGCTGACGAGTGCTCCTATTTTGTTGATTCCAAGTGGAATGAGGAAATGGTTGTATACATCGATGCGTGCGGTACTGGACTTGGTGCAATGTTGATGCAAAGAGATAAGGTTGTGGCCTACGCGAGTCGACAGCTGAAGTCGCACAAAAGGAATCACCCAACTCATGATTTGGAGTTGGCGGCGATTATGTTTGCTCTGAAGATATGGAGACATTACCTCTTGGGAGTTCGATTCGAGTTGTTTATGGATCACAAGTCGTTAAAATTTCTTTTCTCCCAAAAGGATTTGAATATTTGGCAGCAACAGTGGTTAGAGTTTCTGGCAACGGTGGCTAGAGTTTCCAGCATGTTGGTAAGAAACTGGAGATAAGTTGATACTTGGGCTAGAGATGATCAGAGAGATATCGGGTTGTATCGAGAACGTTCGACAACGAATGAAGGCAGCCCAAGGTCGTCAGAAGAGTTACGCCGATAGCGTCGGAAAGATTTGGAGTTCGATGTTGGTGATATGGTATTCGTCAAGATTTCACCGTTGAAGCACGTTATTTGGTTCAGGAGCAAAGTAAAGTTAGCTCCAAGGTTTGTTGGATCATTTCCGATAATCTTAGCGAATTGGGAAGCTCACGTATAGGTTGGAGTTAACCGAGAAGATGTCGAGCATGCATAATGTTTTCCATGTATCGTTTCTTCAGAAGTGTGTGCATGATTCGAATGCGGTGGTACCTCCAGATCAGTACGAAGACCTAGAGGTTGAGTCCATAGCTATGAAACCTCGTAAGCCGCTTCGTGATATGGAGAATAACATAAAACAGCTTAGGAGGAAGACGGTTAAGTTAGTCAAGGTAAAATGGAGTGAGGATGATGACAATTGTACATGGGAGACAAAAGAGAGAATGGAGGCGACACATCCAAAACTCTTCGTCGGTATGACCCATTAGTATCATGTCACCTCACCTCATTGTAACTTGCACTACTGTGGTACAATTGTTGTTGGAGTTCTGCATGCTTGGATAAGGCTGTGGATGTATGGTTTGATGGATGCTAGTTTGGGTGATAGAATTGGCTGCTCATGGATGATAGGCATGCAAAATTGTTTTGTTTGCTTGTGGTTGCTGATGGTTGTTGGAATTTCGGGGGAGAAATTCTTAAGGGGGAAGAATGTAACAGCCTGCATTTTACATATCGGAGGACCGTAAAATATTTTTATTCATTTCCCCGAGGGTTGGATCATTCTCATATTTTAATATGTTGATTATGGGGATGTGAAACATGTCCATAATTTTTACCATTTCTTGTTTGCGACCATTTTTCCCCTGTCAGTCTTGTACAGGGAATAACTTTTGAATCAGATCGAATTAGGTGCTGAGATCGGTCTCATTGGAAAGGAAATGATGTTTCCCACTTCGTAGAGTGGTTACACTAAAGATTTGGTTCAGTGGTTTGGGAGGAATCGCTGTTTTAGTGTTTCACGATTTGTTGTTTAGGTTTTTAGAGCCTTAATGGGCTGATTTGGAGAGGCCGATTAGTGGGCTAGTGGGAGGTTATAAATAGGAGGTTAGAGGTATGAAGAGAGGGTTACTTTCTTCATTCTCTTATTTGGTTGAGCTTGTGATTGATCCTTGCTCAAACAAAACCACCTTTCCACCATTAAAAATCTAGATCTACATAAGAGAATCGAAGATCTACGTCGTTTGAAACTAGATCTACGTCGAGTGAACATTGATTTCATCAAATTGGAAGATTTGGAGAACGTTCTTGGCTGTTCGAAATCAAGATTCATCGTTTTTGTGTTGTTTTGGAGATTGATATGCATCTTTCGCACGGATTCAACCAAGTATATGGGTTGTTTGATCTCATGTTCATCATTTCAAGTTATTTTTGCATAGATCTAATCGATGTAAGTATGTTTTTAACTCGAGTCACCATAGGTCTAATTAGCAACTTAAATTTGTAAGTTTTCTATGTAATTTCCATGATAATAGTTGATTTAATGCTTAATCGATGATTATTTGCGTGAATTGCTGTTAGTTTGTTGGTTGAATTATTATTCACAAAAGTGTTGAAATCGAGTTAGATTTGGGCATGAAATCGAGTAAGTTCAAGTTCGGATCTAGTAGAGTTTTGGCGTACGAGGTTTGGTTTGAAATTCAAAAGTAGATTTAATCACTTTTGGCGGAAAAGTGGATGGATTGTGTATTGGAGCACAAGTCGTAGAGGATCGACTGAAGACATGGATCAGACCAGCTCAAAGTCGATGAATCGGCCTCGTTCTCAGCCTTGGGTCGCTACAGCTCCATGATGACGTGGCAAGGAGATGGGTCGGTCAAGGAGCTGGGAATGGGAAGCATGGATCGTGCAAGTCAAAGTATGGATCGGTCGAAGCTTGTGAAGGCCTATGGATCGCCAATGATCCATTGGATCATTGTTGATGAAAAGGCGACATGGATCGGGTAGATGATGGATCGGGCAGAGTTTAGTACAAAGGGTCGAGCAAGCTCTGTTGATGGATCGAGGTGCATTCTCCAATGGATCAGTTACTCCATAGGTCGGGTGTTGCGATGGGTCGGGAAATGGGTTAGGCCATGGGTCGGCACTGGAGAAGGCGATGGATCGGCATGCTTTCTGGAGATGAGTCGGTCGTGGAATTTAAAGCATGGGTCGGTCATGGTTTCATTTGTATTGATCGGTATGTCCGATCCATAGTGGATCGGTATGACCGATCCATAAGTGGATCGACATGTTCGATCCATAGTGGATCAGCATGAAAGGGTAGATTGATAACAACGTTTAACAAACGTTGTGATGGTGTTACCATAGCAGGAAGCTAAAACGATGCAAATGAAGTATCGACCAAAAATGATAATTATTTTGCTTTGGGAATGGGTGTACCTTCAATGTATATCCAGGTGGGAATGTTCGAAGTGATGTGATGTGTTCGTTGATCGGTGTTAAGCAACGAATATGAAGACAACTCAAGGGTCACTACACCATAACAACCAATTTGTCACAGAAGGATGCAGAGATATAATACGGGTTAAAGCCGTATCATATTTGATAGTGCTCAGGTTCGTGTCAAACTACATTTTGCAATCCGCACACCCCGAATGCCCTAAATCTGACCGTCCATCAACGAAGCCCCGGATCAGTTAATTTGATACAGCTATGGGCCAAATCAAATGTGTATCATATAGTGCATCACATTAGGCACTCGAAATAAAAATTACTGTCACTCCCTTTTCCATTTGTTTTACTTTAATGGTGACCAAAAAATCAAATTAGAATTTTTGGTCACCAAATCGTGCCTCCACCTTTCTTTGGAATCTCCTCCTCTGACAGAGACGAACAACCCTCTCCTTCGACAGAAATGCAGCAACCCTTGGTCTCCTTCGCCCTCCTTTGACAGCAGGTATGTGTTTCAATTGAATTTTGGCATGCATGCCTGAGTAAGGAACAAATTGAAATCTTTGTGTGATAGTTGATTGCTACTTTGTGTTAGTGTGTTAGTTGTTTCAATTGAATTGGTTTGTGTAAGTGTGTTAGCTGATTGCTACTTTGTGTTACGGACAGATCTGTGGTTATACCCTGGAATCAAAGAAATCAAATTTGAATCATGTTTTGTGATAGTGTAAAAAACATTTGAATTGCTATTGGAAACATATATGGTATAATTTTAGATTGCCGTATATCCATGAAACAAAGAAATAACAATGAGTTAGTCATAAGGATGCAGTAACCTTAACTAATATTAAGATGTTTAATGTCAATTGTCCATAACCTGATTCTATTTGCAGTAGCCATTTGATGATATGTTATTTAGATCGTTTGCCACGTTGAATCTGAAATGTGGCAGAAACTGGGCAAATGGATAATTATAGTTCAATATTTAACCATGATTTCATCGTCATTTGACTATTTGTTTGCCTTATGCTTGAAATTTAAATTGGGTTGTCTTATAGCAAGTTTACTCTATTTTGAGAGATAAACAAGTGTACTGAAAATATTTTAACAGGTTTGTTGAAAATTTTGGTAGGTGGATGATTACTAGACTTTCTAGTTAATATTTTAATAGGCGATCCACCAGGTGGATGCATTTTAGCTCACGCGTAGGGTCGGGTATCCTTGCCTATTAGGTTTATCCAAATGTCGGATGCTGCTGCACTTAACCATAGTAAAAAGCTGCTTTCACTAGAAACTTTCCCCTACTTTGTAGTAGAGACTGTAGTGCAACTTGCATGGCACAGTCTGCTTCAAAGAAACTGAAAGTTGCAAGTGAAAGTAGCTTTTTCCAAAGATTAAGTGAAGGGGCATTCGACATTCAGATAAAGCTAATAAGCATGGATTACTGACCCTGCGCGTGAGCTAATATGCATCCACCTGGTGGATTGCCCAGTAAATTCTTAATCAGAAAGTGGAGTATGTGTACCATCCGAAGATGATGATTCGATATCTTTAGACGTTGGAGCAGGTATATATTCACTACAAGAAAACACTAATTTAGCTTCAGATATTTAGAAGCGGAAATTTCCGTCGCTAATTTGCGACGGATTTCCATGTGATTTGCAAGAGATATTTTTTTGTTTTTAAACTTTTTTTCTTTTATTTATTACCGTCGTCTACTATCATCCCTCACTAAGCCGTCGCAAATTGCGACAAATTACCGACAGAAAATATTTGCCTCTATTTTCCGCTGCAAATCCAGGTAGAATACCGATGAATATGCTTCACCTATGATTTTGTGAATTTCTGAAAACTTTAGCAATCCGCGTCAACTATACATATAGAATCTGCACCGTTTAACTAATATAATCCAACAGTGATTAGTTAGCAATCCATTGTTCAATCTTAAAATAATCTAGACCATCAATTAATAATCTAAACTTTCACTAAAAATCCATTCCTTAAACCAGATTTTCTTTTATCGTTTCAGAATCTTTGTTTCTCATTTTCCCCAATTCATGCCCTTAATTTACAATTTCTCATTTACCCTAATTCAGACCCTTAATTAATGTCATGAAAACCATTCACCAAATCTGTTCTCCCTATTCCAAATCATACATGCTCCTCTCGACATCTCGATGCTGGAGTTTTTGTTCTAGTTGAGGCGATGTCATGTCGCCTGTTAGGAAGATGCAAGATGGTGGTGCTGCGGTGAAGGATAGGCAAGCCATGGCATATATTAGATAGATCTCTTTCTGGTGGAAATTGAAGGTTTTCTGGTTGCATTTCAGGTGGAAAGCTGGTACTCACGGAATCAGAGGTAAAATGGTACTAAATTTCAATTTTTAGCACTATTTATTAATCCCAAGCTTGTTCTTTCTACAGCTAGTGTAAGCATCTTTAAAATGTGTTGATTTTTACCTAAAATTGTTTCTTGAGTTAAATCAGTGTTACTTTTGGCCTAGACTTAAACGTGGGATTTTGTCACCCTGGAATTCTAAGGTACTGTTGGCTGTTAATTTTTGCGTCGTTGCGGTTGATGACACATTGGACGCGTTGAAACTCGTGATACAAGAACATCTGCTCCGTTCAGCTGAATGAAGGAAACTGCCTTATTTATTGAAGTAATCATTTCAATGAATAAAATTTATATTTTTATAAATTTCTAACTTAATAACTTGTGCAAACGAGGTTCGTTTGAGACACTTTATTTTGCATTACGATCGTATCGAAGTACCATATAGTGTAAAATTGGTTTTTTCGTTCAGCCAAACTAAAAGAGATGTCAGTGATAGTAAATTATAATAGTTTACATCTCATCGTATAATAATTTAACCCAACCAGGACATATATTAATTTGACATGCTAAAGGAAAGTTCACTATTATATCCTTTCATGATGTTAGTTATTGTCCTTTATGTGGGTAAATCTTCAATACATACGTATGTAGCGGTTAATCTATCCTTCACTTAAATGATAAAGTGCCTCCCATATCTTTATGTTTAGAAAGTGGCATAGCAATGTACATATGCATACGACTTTGTTTTTTGAGCTTCTATGCTTATTATTGTAATTAAATGAAACAGTTATTGGTCTGGTTATCTACTGTTGTCTGTTGCAGTATCATTATCATCTATATAAATTGTTGGTGCAATTTTCCCTCTTTGAATTAACTGGATTAGGATGTGTATAAACTATTGAATGTTGTTAACTATTATATTTTCATATATAAATACCATTAGACCATATGGTGTAGCAAACATGTCTACACCATTAAGAACTCCAATGCTCAATGATAATCTACAGAAAAAAAGATAAAAAGATTATATCATTGATGCTAGCACAAAATAATTAGCTAAATCATATATTTTGAATTTGGGTATTTAGGGACCATTGAATAGACAGCTCAAGTAATTTATAAAGATAAACCTTAAAGTAGTGCATTCGGATAATTCTAGTATTTTACCAACCACGAATGTTTGCTGCATAAGGCATACATTCATTCAAACAAATCATAACATCAAATGTTTATTTAGTTGAACCAATATCTAGAGTTGACCGTTGTAACAATTGTCACCCCGGTAGCATATATTTTTTTATGCTTAATGTTACTACAACAGTTTGTCCCAGTATGCAATTTCTCTCCTTAAATTTTGTACCAACTAATCATTACACTTTTCCCTGTTACTGTAAATAAGTTGAATGAGTAAATAAAGGGACAATAGGAGCTTGATGATTGTTAAATATTGTGTTGAATTACTACTTGTATGTATAAATATGGTATACAATTGGTCTGTAAGTGGATAACCAAAAAATGCTTAAAATATTGGTCTGTCAACGGACTTCCCAGCCAAGGGAAATGCTTAATTTCAGCAGTGCATCATAGATTCCTCTATCAATGGAAAATGATCATTACAACCTAACCTATTAAACACTCCTTGCAGTCTCTTGTTTTATTAGAAATTAATAGTTAAGTACCTTCAAGTTAGACATTTCTATTTAATAAGGCCTAAACAAATAAAACATATCCTTAGGTAGAAAAAATTGCATTTGTGTGAATTTATCTCAAAATTGAATTGGTAGGAGTTAATCGGTTGTCGAATCAACAAAAGCATAATCAGATCTATTGAATAATAACTCAAAATTGGATCTCAATATCGGATCGGTTGAATCAAGAAAAGCATAAACAGGCACCACAAATCAATGGGCTTACATAGTCGCTCGTCGATCAATCTGTAGATGTTAGCCAGTCGACAAAGTTAAAGAGGCACATGATGTGTAATAGCACCAAGTCAGAGCCAGTTTATGCTATAATATATTTTCCTTTAGCATGTCAAATAAATGTATTTTCCGTTCAGCCAAACTATCATAGCTGATAATCAAATTTAGTTTGAATCAGTTCAGGAATTTACTGTCAGATACTATGCACGAATATATCAAAGGAATTTACTGTCGGGCAATCCTCTGAGAAATGTACACAAACTGCGAATGACAAACTCGTTAGCACCTAATCTTTCCAGTCTCCTTTTTGCCTTGGCTTCATCATGTTTTCCTTTATTTCTTTAAATATTTCTTCCACTTTTCTTTTCTTGCTGTCTATCGCTTTCTATGTTTTTTTCCTTCTTGAGTTCTGCATGATATTTGAAACCTGAATTTGGATTCTCGTTTGGTAAATTTGAGATAGTGGGATGTATGGACATGGTCGAATGCTTTAGATTCCTGGAAAGACAGGGCATCTACATATGCTCATTGTTAATTTTTGAATGTAACATTCATATTAAAAATATAGAGTATACTTCATTTTAAAAATATGAAAATATTATTATTTAGTACTTGATATTTATAAGATGAAATCATCACTGCTGGTAAATTGTTGAATGTAACTTGCGGTGTTATGGAAACTTTCGGTAAGCAGTTCACATCCAATGCTTATGTTGTTATTATTTTATAATATGAATGGTTAAATGCAGAAATAGTTTTTAATTGAGGTACTATATAATGTCTATATTTTATGCTTCATGTAGTTTGATGTATACCATAGCCTATTTGATAAGAATTTTTCCTTTTGTTTTTAACCTTCTTCAAGGATCCATGTGTTTAAAATGAGATTTTTGAGGATTATTAAGCCTTGATTAAATTTCAAGAGCTAATCCAATATATTTGAACTTAAAAGGGAAATTATGCTGCTTGTCGTAATAGAGTTAAGTATTGATCAAAGACTAACCTAAAATATTGTCTATGGATGTGTAATGAACAAGAATAGTCATCATGTATATTGACAATCAAAGCTGTTGTAGAGCTCTCATACCCTATTCATGTTGTTGCAGATTTTGTTTATGTAGAATCGAAAAATATGTGTTCTTTGTAATCGAAAAAAGCAGAAAATATATGATGTCATGATGCGTAAGTTCTTTCAAAACTAGAGTTTTATTACTTCTTTAACTAATTCAAAGTAACTTTTTGTTGTTTGCTCGTTCTTCGGCAAAATATGATGTATGCTTTAGAATTTAGTATCAGCATTACTACAATTATTATCGCTAAAAATCTAGTACAATAAACTTATAATATTCTAATCTATTTGTAAATTTACCATTTCAGATAATTGGTTTGTGTTTTTTCGATTTATCGGTATGTCAATGATTATTTTACCAATGACATTATTAAGTGACAGTATCCATATGTTTGCTTGCTTATTATATATTAGCCATTGCCGTAATAGCATTGAATGCAGGTGCAACATTGAATGCAGGTGCACTCAATCAAGTAATGCTTTATTTTGGTCGTATCATGCTCGGTGTTGACATTGGTTTTGGTAATCAGGTATACATGGATTCAAAATGTTTATAATATTTGTAATGAGTTGTGATTTAGTTTTCAACTGAGTTGCGACATAGTTTCGAAAACTGAGCTTGCAACCAGTTTTCGAAACTAAGTTGCAACTTAGTTGAAAACTGAGCTGCAAACTCAGTTTGCAAAACTGAGATGCAAACTGGGTCAACTCAGTTTTCAACTAAGTTTGTAAACTCAGTTTCGAGAACTGTGCAAACTCATTTTGATTGGAGGAATTTCTAAGATGCTGGTATCTTGTCTTGTTAACTACTGCACGGAATAGAGTCTATGCTGTTCTTGTTTTGGTTCGTCGGTGTGTTAGGCTTTGGGATGTTAATGTGTGCATTTTAGTATTTCCAGTGCTTGATATCTTTTTCTGTTGGAGCTAGTGTGCTTTCTAGGTGTTTTTGAATTTTATGCCTGATGCATGACCGTCATGGGGTCATCTACTGGAGCTGCGTTGTATGTTGTTTCAGCTTCTTGACTAGGCTTAATGTCTTTTTTTTTTGGTGTTTTGCATTTCACTTTGAAGCTTAGCCGTGCTGATGGATGTATCTCTGGTTATCTTACAGATGAAAATCGCAAATTTGCATTTAAAGAGATAGGAAAAGTTTTTAACTTTCGTAGACGATGTAGCTTGTGGGACTCTGCTGGCAATGTTTTTTCTCACCATGCAGCAAAAGGTACTCATTTATATATTAAAAAAAATGTTAATTCAAGATTAGATCAAAATAAATATCTATCCTCAATGAAAAGACGGTGAAACCCTTTTTTTCTTGTGGTTAATTAATCTTTTTTCTTGCAATATTGGCTGCTACGCGTTGCCAACTAAGTATCATTAATAGCTACTTTACAAACCTACCAGTGTTTGAGAGATCAGATGGAAATCAACAAAAAAAACTTCTCCTAGTCACGCTGTACAACAACAAGAAAAAAAAACTTCTCCTAGTCACGCTGTAATGAAGATTATCACAAATTAATTTATATTGAGTAATATACAATCTACGTTAGGCTTAAGCAAATAAAACTTGCTGAAGCGAATTGATTGCATTCAGTTTGACATGATTTTGTTTAATTTGTTCGGAAGTTATCGTTAAGATTACAAGCTAGCATATTGCCTATACTGACCTTTAGTTACCGTATTTCACATTTTGCCAAGTGCCAACTAGGTTTTCAAGTAATATTAATCATTTTATTCCTATCTTAACAATTAAGTTATTGTTAAGTTTTTCTTCTTCTTTTATCAGTATATTTTATTTTTATTTTGGGAACTACTATTTTATAATACATGTATTTTGCTAGTGACTTAACCTTCAAGTACCATTTTGCCCCAGTTTTGCATAACCATTTCATCAAAAAAACATGCATGCATCAGATGTAAGACCAACTTATGTATTGCTACATTTGTGATAGTTATATTTAAGGCGTCGACAACGGTGAATTCGGTCAATATTACCGTCTATTATTGTTTTGCAATTTCTCATCAATTTACCATGCTTTACCTCGCTATCATCTTCAAATCAATCATCCAGCCTTGTACCTCATATGATTGCTGAGTTTTGGTATAACCATCACTGTGGTGGTTTAGAATGTATAATATAAGTTCCATTTCTTTTATCCACAATGCCTATGTTTTATGATTACAATGTCCATCTATAGATCAAAAGGTTAGGGTCACATATTTCTTTCCTTCATCAATCGGTCAGTCAAAACTTTTCCTTAACAAATAATTATTTATATACCGACTATACCATTAATGATTTTTTATTTTCTAGTTGAGGAAGCAAGGAAGTTCGCATGGCTGAGATCAACATCATTGCAATTCATTAGAAGGTATTAGTACCCAATCTTTCAATAGTGAACTATTCATTTTCTTCTGTGCCCAAAGGCTTGAGAAAGAATAAGCCACACAGGGAGAGCATTGAAGCACAAATGACAAAGATGATGGCAATGCTTATTTTAGTGTAAATACAATGTTATGTGGTATTAGTACGGCATGATATGTGTTTGTATCTGAGATATTGTTAGCACTATCTAAATAGATTGTTGATCATAATTCAGCATCATGTATGAATAAATGAAGGGTTATGGATGTTCTTTTTTGTATGTGATTACGAATGCTCTGTTCAGTTCAAAATTAATATCGTTGGCAAATTTAACTTTGTTTTTTTGATATGCTATTTATTTCAGCGTTCACAATTGGATGATATTAGCTTGATATATATATATATATATATATATATATATATATAGTAAGAGAGAGAGGCTGATTAGAAGGGGAATAGCGACGGATTGCCCACAAAAATATTTTAAATAAAATGTTTTCCGTCGTAAGTCCCTTGCTAAATAGTAAGGGTTTTTCGACAGCTTTTGTAAATAATATTTTATACTAAATTAATAATCCATCGGTATATAAATAAAAATTAAAATAAAAGTAAATCAATGAATAATATTTATTTTTGTTATAAAATTAATAAAATGGCGGTAAATATTCGAAAAATTCATGCTAAATTCCATCGTAAAATCTGACACAAATACCGTCATGGTTTTTGCCGACCATACCTTTATGTAGGAAATCCGTCGCTAATGCCTGTTTAACGACGGATTAGTAGCCTTTTTTGCTGCTGCTATTTGCTGTTTTTCTTGTAGTGATTATTTTACACTTATCTCTACGTATTATCTTACATAAGAATTGAATGGGCATGTTGCGTGCACATCTTGAATATTATTTTGGTTTATTTGTTCCTTTTTGTGTGTATGGGTGGATGTTCTGTATGTTAGGGTACGAACTATCGGTGTTGCAGATCGACTACAGTTCAGGTGATTCTTCTTTTGGGTTTGCATTTTTAATGATTATCAATTTTCCACTTCTATGTACAGTTAATTTCATTTAAAAGCCTAGTTCATGTTAAATCACAAAGCATGTGAGATGCTGGTATGTTTCTAGGTTGTCTATGCAAGTTCATGAAATCATGTCATTAGCATCATAAGCATGTTAAGATAGAATCATAGATACAATTGACTAATATGCACATACGAACACAAAGACACGATATGCTCTTCGCTGCTATCAGTACGACGCTCGACTAGTCGCGACTAGTCGTCGACTAGTCTACTAATCGAGATCAAACCATCGACATGAAGTCTCGACTTGCTTTTTGTATGAATTTCGGACACATGGGTAGAAATTAGTAGACTAATCAACTAGTCGATTCGACTAGGTTGTTATTGGTGTCCAGTGAAGTATTTATACACAAACACACTGATCGACTACCATGAAATTACATAAATACACTGATCGACACGATATGCCCTTCATTGTTACTAGTGTCCAGTGAAATTACACAAACACACTGATCGAGTGGTCGATCCGAATCCCTTGCAGCGATCGACTACCGGTGTACACAAACACACTGATCAACATACACTTACCCGTCTCAGTCACAATGAGTTACAATGTAGATCTCTTGTCCAGTGAAGCATTTGTAACTTGTCTTTTGTATTTTATAGGCAGTCCTGTTGGAGATTTTGGTGCTTTTGTGCTGCTGGAACTTAGGCTGCAGACTATATATCACGATTCAGTTTTGCTGCCAGATGAAGCTTGAACTTAGGCTGGCTATCGCACTTAATCTTCCCGGCCTCGACTGGAGTTTTATAAGGCTGGTATGTTTTTACCTTTTTTTGTTAGTTCATAATGTGATGAAAATCTTTGATAATTTCCTTTTATTGTATATGTTTGTATATACATTGTATTTGTGTTATGATAAAACTTATAATGCTTTGAGTGTGTGTATATATATTGTGTTATTCCTGTGTATAATTTGTGGTATATATGCTTTGTGTTACAAAAAATATGTTCTATAGTTTTTGTTTTTATATATATACACACACACATATATGATATATATGATATATATGTGTACACACACATATAATTAGATACAGTCAAAGGTCGTGTCTGATTACACTTTAGATACGGCTAAGAGCCGTATGTTATTTCTAGTGAGATACAGTTTATAGCTGTATCTAATAACTTAGCACGCCAGTTATTGATATAGCTTTTTACCGTGCCTAACTGCTTTAGATACGGCTAAAAATACAGCCTAATTTGCATGGGTGTTGAGTTGTGGATAATGGTTGCCCGAGGAGGACTTGAGTTGTGAATAGTCGTCGGTGATGACGACTAGATATGCGAAGGCCAAGAGATTATCGTTGTCGTATGTTCTAGCGGACTCAAAGCAAGGGCACTTTGGGCAGTTGTGAAAGGCCTCGTACCTTGGGCAGTCGTAAAGGGCCATGTTGTCGAGATTTGAGAAGACAAACATACGAGTCGTGAAGGAATATAGATTTTTTTTCTAGAACAGGGGTTTACCATTAGCCCTTGACATATGGCAAGTGACCGTCATACGATTAACAATGGTTTCAAAGCAGGATTGGCAGTGATAGCCAGAGTCTGTCATGGATGTTGGATGTCTGGTTGTTTGTTTGTACCGTCTCACGTAGATCGCTCAACATCAAAGTAGATGTTTCTTGGGTGCTTGTCTGATATTGGTTTAGGCCTTTGGAGCCTGTGCTTGAGGGATGTTGATCTCGATTAGGATGGTTTACGTGAGATATATAATTTGGTTGATATGATTGTTATTGCTTGGTTACTTCTGATTGCCATAAATGGATGATTGTTCTAGTTTCCATGGATGTATGGTTGAAATGATTGCATGTAAAGGCTATCACTGTCAGATGTGGGGAAGACGGATGTGGGTTCTTCTTCAGAGTTTTGGTTAGATTGGTTTGTTAGTCTACTTATTCTTATATGATTTATTGATGATGTTAGATAACTACTTTATCGCTCATTAAGACTGTTGTTTGACTCAAGATTTTATGTTTCCCTTTTATTACCTTTGGCTGTTCATCCGATTTTGGATGGGCAGATTAAGTGGCAGGTGACAGGTGATTAGTGAGACGATGCTGCTGTGCAATGACGAGCAGGAGGCTGGCATATTACTTTGTTATTACCAATTATCTTTATTTCCGCCGTTTGATGAGTGTTGTAGTGGGGCTTCATGTACAGACTTTGATGTTATATCCAGTTGATTTATGGATGATCTTTCAAGATGTTATGAAAGTATAAAAGTTTGTTATATGATGCTCCACTATTATTGCCTGTTGTATATGTTCTATTATACTTTATCCTTGCGTTGTGTGTTATACGATAGGTTCTATTTGTGTTTACCTACTCTGATGATCGTCCATAGCTGTCTGGCACACCTTTCAGCGCATTATTCCTCTTGTTTAGTGTAGAGGTTATGGGCGGTCATCACATTGGTCGACCATGGGGTCGACACACCATGAAGGTGGGTCGACAAATGGGTCGAACCACTAGGGGGCAGATGTTGATTTTCTGACATGTGTTTCTTGGCTTATACAGTTCATATTTTATATTATTAAATCCAACATACCAGAATTTCCTATACATCTATAAATAGACTAGTAGTGCCTAGCCTCCAACTCGTATTTTCTGAGATGATGCCAAAACTCTGTCATTTTCTTTCTTTTTCAAATCTTTCAGAAATTGGAATATTAGCATTTAGAAATTTTGATTCAAGATTTGAAGACAAAGAATGTAAATCTACAACATAGGTGTTCAGGTTTCTTGTCAACATGAGTTAACTCCTGTGAATCTGAATTATTTAGGTTTCTTTCCTTCTTCTTTTAAGCATCAGATTTGTAAATCTGTGGTTACCATACTATTGGATTCAATTAAAAAGACCATGTAATAACAGATTTAAATCAGATTGAATGATGGGAAAGCAGTCAGGTGAGAGGATTTAAAATTATACCTTTTGGGTAACGGTATACTTATCGTTTACATTCCCTGTAATTCTTAACGTGATAAATAATTGAAATTTGTGGTAATTGCAATATAATCCATCTCAAAGTATGTTAAGAATATTGTTGTTGTATAAATCTATTCCATTAATCTTCTGTTTAGATTAAGAATTACTGTAATGTTGAAATTGTGGAATTTACAATAAACATGAATATGTTCTTAAGATTGTTATTTAATGATAAATTGGATCTGTTGTTAATACAATTACGGTGAAATTGGGGATAATGGAAAAAGAATCGATATATCTGCTTTTGTATGGAAAATTTACAATGATTGGAAACGATAAAAAAAAAATAGGAATTAACATCTAACTCAGAAAATAAAAAGGGAAAATTTGTAGTGGACTGAGTTAGTTGGATCTGGGGAAAAATGGATGCATTTCCATAATGACAAAATTACGGAAAAAGTAATTGCAAGAAAAGAAAGGAAACAAGAGATTAGTCTAAAATAGGTATTCTTTTACTGTATTGCACACTAATCAAATAAAATATATATGTATGTCAACATTGAAAAATAAAAGAAATGGCTTGCAACTACGGATCTTAACCTATGTATGTTATGGAAATAAATCATTATATATTTCTCCTAACCAATCTAATGAGGTGTGTGAAATATTTTCCTGAAATAATAAAAAGGCATATGACGGTAACTAAAGAAAGATTAAAACAGTAAAAGTTGGTTTATATTAAGGAACCTAAGAAGGATTCTGATGAACGGGAAATATAACCTATTATAATTAATTATATGAATGAGAATGAAATATAATAGGCAGGCTTGTCCTAGGGACAAGGTAAATTATAACATAGGTTATAATTTAGAAAATGGAACTTATTAATAAACCTTAGTTAAGAGAACTAAGTTAATAAGTAAACTCACAACAACAGTTATGATAATAGTGTAAGGAAAGGTTGTGATTAAACAAGAAAGAATAAAGTAGGCTTGTTACTAGTAGACTTATAATTGAAAGTGTTAAGTCTAATGAATGTAATAAATAATAAGCGGAAGTCTGTTGCGGCGACAAAAGGCTGAATAAAGAAAGTAAGCAGCCAATTCTGAACTAATAAACCAAGTAACTTGAATAAAAAGTGAATATGTGGATAATCAAGTTAATTAACAACGCGATGAGATAAAACAAGTGCATAATTAAAACATTAAACATAGGATCTAATAACACGTTGGCGTGATGCGCTTGGACCATTTCACACATTTGAAGGTGAAGAACCTAGCGTGGTAGATCGTCCTGCTGTCCGGAGACACGAGAGGAGCACATCCAACTGATTATTCTACGAGACTAGAGGGAAGCACGTGACTTCTGCAGGACATGGTAGGGTACTTCGTGGTGGTCCTCTGTATGGTACGTGCTAAGGCCGTACTCGTAGGGATTTGGTTCATACAATATCATCTGGTGAGTATACCTTGACTGCAACTGTGAAACGGAAGTTAGAAGGTTGTGGCGGATAGCATTGGGTGTTTCAGCAGTTTGCCTCGGGAGAGGTTGGTCAGGACCAAACTAAGGATATATATCGTCAAATACCTATCATTGGCAGTTAGTGTGATGCAGAAAGACTAGAGCTAAACTTATAGACCTTTGATCTTTCACTATGGAGACGTTGGTTGGGGGACATGCCAAATTGGATGTTAGATAGGTTGATAGGGGGAAGTCACTTAGTTCTTTAGGAAATCATTCATAGTTGAGGGAGGGGCCAGGGTGGGGCCATAGCCACCGTGAAAAGACAGACCATACTTGAATATCTGTATTGTAGGCCTAATGAGGTGGTCCTTTACAGATAATGAAAGCTCACAACCGAGTTTCTTGCATTGGATGCAACCTCATTACAAGACTCTGGTTATAGTAGACAATATGTCCGTGTGAGGGTCTAGATACACACACTGGACGGTGTATTGTAGACAGTAGGACATTACTTCATGTTGAGATGTGACTCAAACAAGAAGTTCGGATACGACGATCCGTACTCTTACGTGGCATAGCGATGGTAGTTCTGTGTGATTACGTGGCTTAACGATATAGATTTATGCATGTCGTTCGGCGTAGGATGAAGACTGTGTACGCTTCCGTGGCATGACAACGGAGTCCATACGAGGAGATACTATGGGATGTACCTTGAGATGTTGGGTACAGATACATATATACTATATTAGGTTAGTCTACTGGTAAGTAGATGGGTATGACGTGAGTGATGAGTCTTGAGTGCTATTAACCCAAGTAACCTAATAATTAAGAAAAAATAACTAAACGGTATATGTAGGGTTATTTCAGAATGTATGATTTGTCCATTCTCTAGACTTTTTTGTTCTGACCCACTCCTTATAACATACTCATATGTTAGGTTTATGAAAGAGATTTGATAGCCCTTAGACACTTATTAGATAGTGTTATTATTCCGGTATAAGACTATATTTGATTATTATAATTTATCCATTACGCTGTGAGATGTTTTATCGGACTCTGATATATTTATTATATGTATCTTTTCTGTAGGATACCAGACAAGCCAACTCAACCTTCGATAGATCGGGATTTTTAAAACAAAATCGGTCTTTCAAAATTCCGGTTGTTACATCTAGTATTAGAGCTTAGGTTTAGGATTCCTAAGTATATATGGTGAGTGAACGTATTTGTATTTTTAAAATATAAATATTATATATATACACACATCTAGATCCATAATGGAACCCACTAAATAAGAAGAGCGGCACATGGAAAGTATTGGGATATCAATTATGTACACTAAAGAAACGATTAAGGAAATTTGAGAATAAGAGACCCATAGGTGGTTTGGGTGAAAAGTGTACGATTTGTTTTGTAATGGAAAAATATGGATCCCATATCTTAGTATTTGAAATGTTAATATTTCGGAATAGTGGGTTTGGCAGTTGAGCCTTATAAATTGGGAAAGAGTAAAAAGGAAAATGGATTATTAATATATATATATATATATATATATATATATATATGAGAGAGAGAGATGACTTTGTGGGAATACTTAGCTAGGAAAGTCTAAGTAAGTGAGAAACCCACTTTGAGTCTAGATACATTGTCAACTTTTAAGAACTTGAAATTTTAAAAGCTTTTGGGTGATAGTTTATGGTGTTTTCCAAGTTTTAACCTTAAAAGTTTACAATATGTACTAGCTAAATTGTGTAGAAATAATTTTTGAAATATAAAGAGGTATTTTTTAGGTTTGAAAAAACATATGTAAGAAACATATTTGTAAATTACAAATTGGGTTTTGGAGAAAAAATATAATGGGGTATATTTTGAAAAGGGTGATTCTTATGATTTTTTTTCTAGAATGAATTCTTTTAGAAAAATGTGTACAATATAGTGAATATATAGCTCGCTAATATTTAATTTATAAAGTATGAAGGAATCAAATCCAAAAATGTAGAAAAGATTGCATTTTGTCAAAACTAAAATTTTCGGTAAGGAAAATTTTGAAATCTTTATTCTTTTGACATGAATTTTTGACAACTGTTTTGACATAAACTTTGGAGGTCGACAAAATAAGTTGAAAATTTAGAATAGAGTAGATGTTTGCACCTAGTGGTAAGTAACTGAACTAGCATAGTAATAATAAGTTGTTGTGAAATTTATTGAGAAATAGTTGTCCTTGTCTACTCCAGTTTTTATGATTTGAAAAAAAAGTTTTGCGTTTTTTTTATGAGATGTCATTTTTTTTCTTATGGTTTGGCCAATGAAGAAAAATAAAATTTTCACATAGCAAATAAGTCTTGCGCATTTCATAATATTATTTTACTAATAGCTTTTCAACGGTCAAGAAAATGTCGAACCAATTCTGATTCCTTATTCTCGTTCTCCCTAAATTATCGTGTTCCTCTGCAATCGCTTTTTTACTTCTTCATGTCTTTAATTCATCTGTTCTCTTGTGGGTGGCTCAGCTAGATCTTCTTAGTTCTCGGAATGGTTACTTGTAAATCAGAAGGGGCTTTTATGTTGCCAGGCTTGTTTGTGAATCGCGGCCGTAGCTTCGATGCCATAGCCAAATCATTACTTTGGGTAGCGAATTATCCATTATTGGTGATCATTACTGGCAAATCTTCGATAGAGGTTAGGCTTTATTCTCCGGATTCATTTGTGAGCCTCTATCGTCATCGGTTCTTGGATGTTAAGGGTAGCTTTCTCGAACTATGCCCTCTGTTTCAATCGGCATTGGTGAGCTTTCTTCCACTGCATGAGTTTGTTTCCCACCCTATTGCTGAAGCAGATTTTTATTCTCGTGTCTACTCTAAAGTAAAACGAGGTAAGCGGGATTTAACCACCCACTTTATCCCTAGCTTGAGCTTCAAATCTTCAGAGGTTTCTCCGATAGTGGTTGTCCATGGATTTTGTGTTGGTTCTATTGCTTGTGGCGGTGCCTTCGAACACGGTTTTGGAAAGCTTATTGATGTTGATCTGTTTATTGATGGGGATTTAATCACCCCGTCCAATTCCAATCAGTTGGCGGTTGATGAGGTGCCTTGTGCTGATGGTGTGGCTGGTCTGCAGGATCCATTGAAAATACGCCGTCATTTTGCTTGTCGGTCGAAGCAGGTGAAAGCGGCTTCCTTTATCAATGATTCTCGTGCTTATGAGTTTCCTGTAGAGGGCGCGATGGTGGGTGTGAAGGCTCCTCCTGCACTTGCTCTATCCAACTCTTTTTTTGTGTTGGATCATGAGAAGTTGTCAGGTTGTTTATTGGAATCTCCCCCTTCCAACAAGTCCTTTGTGATCTCTAGTGGCATAACTGGTTCTTTTCTTAGTCGGAAGAGAAAGAGCTTGAATGCAATAGTACGTTTCCAGCCAGAGATTCTCTCTCTTGGCATGGCAACGTTGTGTGACAGTGGCCCTATCGATTTGGTTGATGGTGCTGCTATAGCTCCGGTTGTTGGTGAGGCTATTTCTGTTGGTCCTTGGTCAACGTTGATCGGTAATTTAAGCATCAATCTTGATGCCCACATACCATAAAGGTATATTTGCCATTACTTAATGTTTTTTCTCTTTGCGGGTTGTCTGATCTCTTTACCTCCCCTTTGGCAAGGCCTATCTCAGGCAAGTCTGTCAAGTTTAGTGATATGAGTACTTTTAGTGCTTTTTTGGCTAGTTATTGTTTTTGTTGCTCTCTGAGGGTTAATTATTCCGCTATACTGCTTGAGCTTGGTCTCTTTATGGTTGGTAGTGTGGATTTTCCTACTTTTTTGCGCATTTGTGGGATGGATGACTTTGTGTGTGGTGGTTTGAGCTATGTCACTCCATTGTACAAGCTCCCTAGCACGGTTGTGCTTTCTTTGTTTGCGACCATGTCTTGTCATGTGTGCGTTGTCGGAGTTGTGTTCATGGTTATGTAGTTTCAGGTTCTGTGTTGGTTTTTTTTTTGGAGCCTACTCCTTAGGCTTTGCTGAATTTATTTGCGGTTGGGCGGGTACCCGCTTTTTTGGTGCAGGTTGGGCCGCTTTTGGGCTTCTCTCTGGCTTTTTCTGGGCCCTACACAACTACTCGGAGCTACAGCTACGAATGGTTCTTGTGGGCTGTTGCTTTTTGGTTGGGTTTCGTCTTCCTTTCGAGTCACTACAAGGCCTCTTCAGTGTCGTTAGTGACTCAGTCGAGTCAGTCTGGGATTTCAAGTTTCCATGTCCCTTGTTGGCACCTCATCTGGGCTTTGGCTCCTTGGGATGGGTGCCTTCCCTTATGTAGGCGTATAGTGGACACTGAGGCGGTCCACTATACGTTTTACCAGGGAGGTGGCCTCTCATGTATGTCATGGCCTTTGATTGGTGTCTCGTGTCCCGTCTATAGAACTTTACCTTTAGTGCGAGTCTATCAATTTGATGATAGATTGGTTTTGGTAAAGCTCACACAACAACTGGTGTTGCCTCCGTTGAGCAACTCCACGCTTTCATCCGTTATTCCCGTTCTTGAACCCTCGCGGGCCTTCTCTGCTTCTCTTTATTACCTCGTATCTTCTGCTGTTGTTTCTTCTCCTCTTCTTAGTAAGGCTGAGATAACATCATCAATGATTGTCTATCAAGGCTTACTAAGAATTCTTACCCCTCTCGTTGCTTGGTTCCCACCCATTCGTCTGCTCGCCCTCCTCGTCATCCCCGACGCGAGGCTCCTCGCACCCCCAGCACAATTCGTACACGCTCTATAGCGGCGTCCGAGCAGATCGTTAGATCTATTCGACACACCCTGTACCTTATCTGAGCTTGTATTTTCTCTGTTTCCTTGCTATTGTTTGGTCTCGATGGCGAACTTTCTGTTCTGGAATGTTCGGGGTATTGGGAATGATGCGTTGGTTGCAAGACTCAAATGCATCATCAGGAAGCACTTTGTCTGCCTGATAACGCTTTTGGAGCCTGTTGTGGGTTCGGACGCGATCTCTTCTACTGTTCTTTCTATTGGTTTTGGTGGTGCCTTAGCTAACGTGTCCGACAAGATTTGGATCATGTGGTCTAAAGACGTTGTCGTTTACCCTATCTTGGACTCGGACCAGCTATTGTCGGTGGCTTGTTCGCTCCCCTCCTTTTCTTCATCCTTTCTGTTCTCTGCGGTCTATGGTAAGTGCGATCGGAATCAGGGACAAGGTCTTTGGGCCGATATCTTATCTCTGTCCGCTTTGGGTTTCTCTGTTTTTGTTCTGAGTGGCGACTTTAACGTAGCCGCCAGCCAAGCAGAAAAGCGTGGAGGCAATGTTGTCAGCCGTTTGGCGATTGTGGATTTTAACTCCTTCATCATCAGCTCGGGTCTTTTTGAAGTGTCTTTTGTTGTATCGACTTTTAACTGGAGTAACAACCAAGAAGGACCTAACTGGATTCTTTCTAGGCTTGACCGAGTTTTTGCCTTTGAAGGGTTGTTCATCGTACCCTTCACGTTCACTATCTCCACCTTCATCGTACCTTTTTTGACCATGCTCCTTTGTTACTTAGTTGTTCCCCCTTTCCCTCTCTGGACCTCTTCCTCTAGATTCCAGAGTATGTGGAGATCGCACCACTCTTTCCACAGAGTCATTGAAGACTCCTGGATATCCCCTATGTCTAGTTCCCCTTGCTCTATTTTCTCTTGCAAGCTGAAGCACCTTAAGACTTGTCTCAAGGCGTGGAATCTGCTTGTCCTCAAGAATATCTTTGACCGTGTTAGAGTGGCTAAAGAGACTCTTATTCTCGCTGAAGCATTTTTTGATGAAGACTCCAATGCTGCAACCTGGGAGGCAAGGATGCTGGCTCAGCTTGCCTTCTCTTCGGAATTTCATATTGAACATGACCACCTTAGGCAGAAAGCTAGGATCAAGTGGGTAGTTGATGGAGATATGAACTCCAGATTTTTTTCACTCGACTATTCGTAAGAAGAAGTATCATCACCATTCGCCAAATTCGTAGGTCAAATATCTTGTTGGCTTCGAGTCCTATCGAAGTCAAGGATACTATTCCTTCCCATTTCCAATCCTTCCTTAGCTCTCCCTCAGTTTTTGTTTCTGATACGTCCATGCTTGCCTTCATCCCTAGTCTGATCCTCCCGTTGGATAGCACCGACCTAGCCGCACCCCCTTCCTCGGAAGAAATACGTGCATGCGTATTTTCACTTAGTAAGGACAGTGCGAGTGGGCCAGATGGATTCAACAGAGTGTTTTATAAGAGTGTGTGGCCTAATATCCAAGAGGATTTCTATCTCTCCATTCAATCCTTCTTCTCTGGTGCTGATCTCCCTACGGGATGGACCTCCACCAATCTGGTTCTAATCCCTAAATGTGATCGTCCTAGTTCTTGTGGGAACTTCATACCAATTAGTTTGTGCAACTTCTCTAATAATATCATTTCTAAGGTTCTAACCTCCAGGCTAGCACCGTTTCTCGAGCGCATTATTTCCTCCTCACAGGCCGAGTTTGCTAAAGGATGTTTTTATCACGGATAACGTCCTTCTAGCCTAGGAGCTGATTTCTTAGATTGATAAGAAGGTCTGCGGCTCTAATGTGGTCGTTAAGCAAGATATGGCTAAAGCTTACGATTGTATGTCGTGGTTCTTTATCATCAGGGTTCTAAGGGCTTTTGGGTTTTCGGATCCCCTTATCGACGTTGTTTGGAGGCTTATCTCCAACTGCTAGTTTTCGATTCTCATCAATGGATCAGCCGCAGGCTATTTTAGATCAGGGAGAGGTCTTTGTTAGGAAGACCCCTTGTCCCCTACCCTTTTCGTTATTGCTGCCGAGGCATTCGTTCAAGGTCTGCACTCTCTTATGGTAGTTGGGCAGATTCGTAGGTTCGACATCCCTGGGGGGTGTCCTATTATCTCCTCATTGTCTTTTGCGGATGACATCATCATTTTCACGAATGGTACTCGTCGTTTTATCTTGTCCTTGCTTGCCCTTATTAGGTAGTATGAGAGTAGCTCGGGGCAACTCCTAAGCTCCTTTAAAAGATGCTTTGTGTCCGCGAAAGATCTACCAACGATTATATCCTCTTAGATTGAGTCTGCTACTGGATTTAAGGCGGCCTCTCTTCCTCTTCCTTGCCTGGGTATAGTACTATACCGAGGTAGGAAGCTTAACGCCATCTTCGACCACCTAACTGACAAAGTCAAGGGAAAGATATTAAGGTGGAATGCTTCCCTCATTTCCCAGGCTGGCAAACCAGTTCTCATCAAGTTTGTCCTTGATTCGCTGGGATCTCTTATCTTTGCTGCTATGACTCCCACTGCTTCTTTCTTCCAATCCTATCGGCCATTGGTTTCTTCCTTTTTTTGGGGAAGTAAGGACAATGTTTCGCGCCACCATTGGATTTCTTGGAACACCTTCTGTCATCCCAAAAGTATGGGAGGCCTAGGTCTTCGTAACCCTAAGGACATTTTCTTGGCCTATGCCTGTGAGCTTTGGGTGCGGTTTGGAGCGAACAACTCCCTTTGGGCGACGTTCCTTCATGCCAAGTACCGTAGGCTTTCTGTTGCGAATTTCACCAATACGCCTTCCTACGCCAGTGAGATGTAAAAACAGATGCAATCCATGAAGAGTCTTACGGATGCTCGTGGGGGTAGTCTGATTTGGGACGGTAGCCCCTTCTCGCTTAAGGCACATGGAATTCGATTAGGTCTCCTAGCCCTCGTCTCCTTTCTTTCAGCTTTCTTTGGAATGTCCTATTCCACCGTAGATTTCTATCTTCATGTGGAAAACCTTGCATGAGGGATTACCCATAGACGAGAATCGTCAGCGTATTGGCATCCCTTTAGTGTCCAGATGCAGGTGCTGCAATTATGGATGCTCATAATCCTCCTTTCATTTATTGGTTTCCGGTTCTTGTGCCCGTGTTATTTGGAATTACTTCGGGAATCTGATGGGTTATTGAGGCAATGTTATTACTATGGTAGATTTTCTTAATCTCTGGTGGTCCAGCGACTCAGGCAAATCTTTACGCTTCATTCTTCAGCGTCCAATTCCTTGTCTTTTCTGTTGGCACATTTGGTGTGCCAGGAATAAGGCAGTTTTTGACGATACGAGGATGGACCCTCCCCATTATCCGGAAAGTTAGGAATGATGTGTTCCTTGCTTTCTGGGGTAGGCCTTTCAGGGGCGACATTGGTTCTCGCTCTAGACGGTTGGCTGTCACCTTTGATGTCTTATCGGTGAATGCCGCTCCTAGGGCAGGCATTGGCTGAGTTTTGTTTTATGCTTTTACGTCTGCTTTTTTTATTTTACTCTGCTTTATTGCTGCTTTTATCTCTCCATCCCTCCAGTTTTATATTGTTTGCTAGTTGTGCAGATCCTAGTTTTTAGGTGCTGGATTTGATCGGTCGAAAGCTGCTGAATGCTCTAGAGGTGGGTCCCTGGAGCAGGTGTTGCTAAGGATGTCGGAAGAGCGCGAGGATTACCCTTTTTCATTGGCTTTGGACTCGCTTCTCACCATGTTATGAGGGAGCTGGAGGAGAAGGAGTACTCGGAGACCAGGGACGACTCTTGGGGTCTACCTTCCTTTGCATTCTGCCTCATACGAAGGCCATGTCCTTCATTTTCGAACTATGACTTTCCTCGTGGAGACTTGGTTGCTATGTAGCTCCTCCGTCTATTGTGTGTTCATCTTACTAGATTTTGTCTGTTGTCGTTATTGTCCTTTGTCCTACTAGTGGTTTTATTTGGTTGTGGCGTTGTCTTTTTTCATTTGTGTGTGCACGATTTCTGTTTATCAGAAACCATTTTTGTGAGCCGTGGGAGAATGGCTAGATTCTCCCCTTTTGCTATATTATTATTAATAAAAAAAATTGAAGCTTTAATTTCTGAAAAAAAGGATTTTTCTAAAATAAGTAGGAAATGAAAATTTATAACTAAGAAATTTTCCTTATGTAAATTGTGCTTGGATAGGGAGATAGGACATTTTTATATAATAGTTGCATAAAATCCAAGTACAGATAGAAAAGTTACATAAAAAATGGAAGATGTGAAGTTTCCATTTTCTAACTTTTATAACATATGAAGTCGAATTTAGAAGATTAGAATTTTCTAAAAATTCGCAAAGTTAAAGTTGGTTGGTAGGGTTCGGATGTAAAAATTGGATGAACTACGCTCTTTCTTTGTAAGAGTGTAGGAAAAAATGGTAAAAAAGTGTTTTGATTTTCAAAATATTGCATTCATATAAAAATTGTAAGTATATTTAGGATATGTGCATTATGTTTTCAAAAAGTTTTGAAGAAAAAATTGCATTCATATAGGAGGTACCTCTTAGGCATTCATTGTATTCATGTATTATTATGTTGTATTACACTTTGCACAATTGCACAAGCGCACAAATGTTTGCAAAATTGGATGTACATGTGATGGTTGTAAATTATGCGAGGAATTACCTAATTTTACCTTTACCAAATTTCGGGGACGAAATTTCCTAAAGGTGGGAGAATGTAACACTCCACATTTTTAATTAAACAATTAAATAGAAATTTGAAAAGTTTCCAAAATTTGATCACAGAATTAGCACCATTGCGTCCGTAGCGATTTTTTGATCATTTTAGACCTATGGTTTGCAGAAAACGGATTTAAAATGAAAAAGGTATCTTTTAATGAAGTATTGGAATAAGCGCGAAAAAAAACATATCGAAGAACACTAATAAGAATAATAAATATCAATGTTTTTAGTCTTATGAACAAAAGGCTAAGTAGGTGAGTCGATAGAGGCGTGTCTCTCCCATGTGAGTGGTGCATGTTCGAGTCCCGCTAACGTCATTTTTTTTATTTAGAGGGACGGTTAAAGAAATGCACATTCTAAGAGAAAAATATATTAAATGTAAACATACGGAAAATTATACATAAAGGTGAGTATATATAAGTACATGTATATGTGTATGTGTGTGTATATATATATGAATAGAAAATCCAAAAGTAACCTGCAAATGATAAAAATAAGTAAGAAGATAACTACATTTGAAATTTGAATATATATTAAAAGGAAGAAACAATGAATTGATAACTAGGGGTGTAAATCGGTCGGACCGGACCGGACGGAGGTGTGTTCAGTTTCTGTCCTAAATAAAATCGGACCTCACACAGATCGAACGATATTTTTTCTCGTACAAATCTTGTTGTCCTAGCTCGTGTCCTAAATACAACTGGTCGGACACGGACATGTGTCTTTTGGACCCGGTCGGACATGCCTATTCACATCAAATTTTATGCTTTTTATTAAACTTTCTTTCAACTTATACCGAATTACGAGAAATTCGAACGAACACGGACCGAACGTGATTTTTTCTCGTACAAATTTTGTTGTCCTAGCTTGGGTCCTAAATGAAAATTGGACAGACTTGGACGGGCGTATTTCAGTTACGGACACGAACGATCATCGGACATTCGTAAAAAATTTACATCCCTATTGATATCATTATAAATGACAATAATTGGGCAGCTATTAACAGACAAAGATTTAAAAGGTTGTACGTGTATATACATGCATAAGTTTGAAATTTGAAATTGGATGTATATCATAAACAGAAGAAAATAATTTATATAAGAGATATTTGGAAATAAGATGAATGTTAACACCACCATCAAGCAAGAATTCAAAATTGACAAAATCAACATCAAAGACCCAGGCCATGGGTCGACCCAGGCCTTACATGGGTCGACCATAGGGTCGACACACCATGAAGGTGGGACGACACATGGGTCAACCCACAGGGGTCAGATCTAGATTTTCTGACATGTATTTCTTAGATTGTACAGTTCAGATTTTATATTATTAAATCCAACATACCATAATTTCCTGTGCACCTATAAATAGATTAGTAGAGCCTAACCTTCAACTCATACTTTCTTAGATGATGTCAAAGCTCTGTCATTTTCTTTCTTATACAATCTTTCCGAAAGTTGAATATTAGCTTTTAGAAGTTCTGATTCAAGATTTAAAGACAAAGAATGTACATCTACAACATAGGTGTTCAGGTTTCTTGTCAACGTAAGGTAAATCCAGTGAATCTAAATTATTTAGTTTTCTTTCATTCCTTCTTCTTTTTAGCATCAAATTTGTAAATATGTGGTTATCTTAATATTAGATTCAATTAGAAAGACCACAGAATAACAGATATAAATCAGATTCAAGGATTGGAAAATAGTCAAGTGAGTAGATTTAAACTCTACCTTTTAGGTAATGGTATATTTATCGTTTACATTCTCTGCAATTCTTAACATGATAAATAATTGGAATTTATGGTAATTGCGATATAATCTATTTTTAAGTACATTAAGAATACCATTGTTGTACAAATCTATTCCATTATTCTTCTGTTTGGATTAAGAAATACTGTAATGTTGGAATTGTGGAATTTACAATAAACATGAATATGTTCTTAAGATTGTTATTTAATGAAAAATTGGATATGTTGTTAATAGAATTATAGTGAAACCGGGAATAATGGAAAAAGAATTGATATGCCTAATTTTATATGGAAAATTTACAGTGATAGGAAACGGTAAATGAAAACATAAATTAACATCTAACT
Source organism: Allium sativum (assembly GCA_030737875.1). Taxonomy (NCBI): domain Eukaryota; kingdom Viridiplantae; phylum Streptophyta; class Magnoliopsida; order Asparagales; family Amaryllidaceae; genus Allium; species Allium sativum. The sequence goes on from CM060926.1 coordinate 541,664,661, forward strand.
CAGAAAATAAAAAAGAGAAATTTGTAGTGGACTGAGTTAGTTGGATTTGGGGGGAAATGGATATGTTTTCATATTGACAAAATTACGGAGAACATACTTGCAAAAAAAGAAAGGAAAAAATGGAACTAGTCTGGAATACAGATTCTTTTACTGTATTGCACATTAATCAAATAGAATATGTATGTACATTCATATTGAAAATAAAATAATAGCTTGCAACTATGGATCTTAACTGATGTACGTTATGGAAATAAATCATTATATTTTTCCACTTACCAATCTAATGAGGTGTGTGAAATATTTTCCTGAAATAATAAAAAGTACATGACAGTAATTAAAGAAAGATTAAAACAGTAAAAGTTGGTTTATATTAAGGAACCTAAGAATTATCATGATAAACGGGGAATATAACCTATTATAATTAATTATATGAATGAGAATGAAATATAGAACATAGGTTACAATTCAAAAAATAGAACTTATTAATAAACCTTAGTCAAGAGAGCTAAGTCAATAAGTAATCTCAAAACAACATTAGTAGACTAATTGAAATTGTTAAGTCTAATAAATGTAATAAATAATAAGCAGAAGTCCACTCTGGCGGCATAGGGATGAATAAAGAAAGTAAGCAGCTAATTGTGAGCTAATGAACCAAGTAACTTGAATAAAAAGTAAACATTTGGATAATCAAGTTAAGTAACAACGTGATGAGATAAAGCAAGCGCATGATTAAAACATTAGACATAGGATATAATAACTTGGCGACCAATTTGCATGTTTAAAGGTGAAGAACCCAATGGGGTAGAGCATCGTGCTATCTGGAGACATGAGAGGACTGGAGGAAAGCACGCAGTTTCTGCGGGACATGGTAGGGTACTCTGTGGTGATTCTCTATGCGGTACGTGTTTAGGCCTTACTTGTAGGGGTTTGGTTTGTACGGTACCATCCGGTGAGTATACCTTAACTACAACTGTGATATGGCAGTTAAAAGGCTGTGACGGATGGCGTTAGGTGATTCAGCGGTTTGCCTCGGGAGAGATTGGTTAGAAACTAATTAAGGACAATAAATCGTCAAAGACATACCATCGACAGTCAGTGTGATGCAGAAAGACTAGAGCTAAACCTACAGACCTTCGATCTTTCACTATTGAGACTTTGGTTGCGGGACACGCCAAATTGGATGCTAGATTGGTTTATAATGCCAAGTCACTTAGCTCTTGAGGAAGTTTTTCATTAGTTGAGGGAGGGGCCAGGGTAGGGCCATAGCTACCGTGAAAATACAGAGCATACTTGAATATCTGCATTGTAGGCCTAATGAGACGATCTTTTACAGATATTGAAAGATCTCGATCGAGTTTCGTGCATTGGATGCAGCCATATTATGGGCTCAGGTTATAGTAGACAGTAAGGTGGTGTGAGGGTCTAGATACACGCACTGGGTGTTGTATTGTAGACAGTAGGGCATTACTCCGTGTTGGGACGTAATTCGACCGAAGTGTTCAGATACGACGATCCGTACGCTTATGTGGCATAGCGATAGTAGTATTGTGCGATTATGTGGCTTAACGATATTGATTTCTGTATGTCGTTTGGCATAGGATGAAGATTGTGTACGCTTTCGTGACATGACGACGGAGACCATACGAGGAGGGCACTATCGGATGTACCTTGAGATGTTGTGTATAACTACATATATATATACATACTATAGTAGGTTGGTCTATTGGGAAGTAGATGAGTACATTGTGAGTATAGAGTCTTAAGTGTTGTTAACCCTAGTAACCCAATAATTAAGAAAACATAATGAACGGTATATGTAGATTTTTTTTAGAATGTATAATTTGTCCATTCACCAGAACTTGTATTCTGACCCCCTCCTTATAAAGTACTCGCAAGTTAGATTTATGACAGAGATTTTATAGCCTTTGAACACTTTTAGATGGTGTTATTATTTCGGTAAGGCTATATTTTACTATTATACTTTATCCATTCCGTTATGAAATGTTTTATCGAGCTCTGTTATACTTATTATTGTTAGATCCTCTGTTTTAAGCCTTTAATGACAACAACTATACAATCATATACAATATATATAGTATATCATATATCTATGCAGGTAACATACAAGCAGGAGATGAAGACACTTACAAGAGCTCAAGACATACTCAAGGGCTTAATTAAGGAAATAGAATTAGGTATTAAGCATTAGATTATTGAACAATCTTTTTAAGTTGATAAGAATTCTTAAATATAGAAAATAGTGTAGTCTTTGCTCAGACAGACGCCTGTTTATATATGACAGACGTCTGATACATATTCTTGGAAAACTTCCTGGACTCGGCACAGACGTCTGTAGGAAGTCTTGAGAAAAAATTTCCTGATAACAAAGATGTTTGTTATATATGGAAATGTCTGTCAGTTTACTCAAAATTCACCCAGAATACATTGACAGACGACCGACCATATGGACAAACGTCTATCCTGGGAAACGACTGCCTATTTCTAAAAGGGTTTATTCTCATTTTGAAAAGTCACAACTTTTTATTAAGCCTTAAATTAAGATTTCAATGGATACGATGTTTCAAACGAAAAGTTTTATACTCAAAGGTTGAATCATTTTGGAAAAACCTTTCAATTGCTATATATAACCTAGAATGAAAGGTTTCAATCATCTAAACTTTCTGAATCTATTATATATTCTCTATATTTTTCTATATTCAATATTCTTATAAAAGCTTTCCAAATAGCGCATAAATTCTCTATATTCCAAGCTCTTTAACTCTCATATCGATACAAGGAGATTATAGGAGATTTCTGTACCAATCAGTAAAAATACGTGTTGTAAAGAACACATTATTGTCAAAGCAAACTTTTCATCTGTAAGCCCATTCCTCCGAGAAAGGGGGGTAGTTTGTGATAGTTAGAGAGCCGAAGGGAAGCTTCTGGACTGGAGATAGGATAGGAGGTCCGAACAAGGATAAAATATCGGTGTGATTGCTTCTTATTTTACTTACTTTATTATTTACTAGCTGTTATCGCTTTACTTGCTGTGATTAGACACACAAATGATCCGTATATACACTTTCAACTGGTATCAAAGCAAGGTTTTTGATCAAACTACTTTAACTTGTATTTATATCATTAATATGGCAAGTATAGTTCAAGAAGTTCAGAAAAATGACTAAATTCCAAAAGGATGGAAAATCAAGCTCAGTAAATCAAACATCAACAACAACAACCCTTACAACAAGAGCAATAAACACAACAACAACGTTGATGACAACGACAAGAAGTACCAACCGAGCCTTTAGAACAAATTGAGTATTACTCCGATCCGGAAATTCAAGAGGCTCGAATTCTTGCAGAATCGGGTGAAAGTGTGCACGATATCACTCTTCAGAATCAATGGCTTTTATCTCTTAACCAACAAATCTTAGAAAAAAGGTCACTCGTCTGGAATGTTCGTTCTCTGCACGTATGACTAAGGTTGAAAAAGACCTTCGATAAAGTTGTGACCACACTTGGCAAAATAATTCGCAAAGTACAAGGACACTCATCTTCTCGGTCTTCCCCTACATCTCCTACTCCTCCATCACAACCTAGATCTCATGACCTTCCTCCAGGTTCAAATACTCAAGTTGCTTCACCAGAACAATATGCACCTGGAAAGGAACGCCAAAATGGAGAGGAAGAAGAAGAGAGATCATGGCCAATATAAGACACTCCTCAATATGGCTACCAAGCATTTCATGGCCTTTCTATTCAAGAAAATGTGGAACATAACGACGAGTCTCAATGGCCACAGTACGAAGATCAATCGTCCAATTTGTGGGGATACTTCACCGGTTCTTAAGTATATCTTTTCGTCATCTACGTTTCTATTTTAATTATTCTCATGCTAATATTTGGCTTGTTTTTAATTTTAAGACCTCTATGTGTGTATTGCGCTATGTGACGTTAGGTTAACTTGCATTTATTTCATTATCTTCATCTATGCTTTTTGATAATGCAAAGGAGGAGATAATAAGGGGATCACTAATTCAAGGGGAGTATTAGCATTGATTGTATAGTTGCCATCATAAAAAAGGGGGAGAATGTTAGATCCTCTGTTTTAAGCTTTTATTAACACAAACTATACAATCATATACAATATATATAGTATATCATATATCTATGTAGGAAACATACAAGCAGGAGAAGAAGACACTTACAAGAGCCCAAGACATACTCAAGGGCTTCATTAAGGAAATAGAAGTAGGTATTGAGAATTGGTTTATTGTATAATCTCCTTGAATTGATAAGAATTCTTAAATATAGAAAATAGTGTAGTCTGTGCTCAAACGGACGTTTGTTTATATATGACAGACGTCTGATACATAGTCTTGGAAATTTTCCTGGACTCTGCATAGACGTTTGCAATATATGACAGACCTCTGCAGAAAGCCTCAGGAAATTTTTTCCTGACAACACAGACATCTGCCAGTGTATTCAAAATTCACCCAGAATACCTTGACAAACATCTGACCATATGGACAGATGTCTGTCTTGGGCAACAGCTGCCTATTTCTGAAAGGGTTTCTTCTCATTCTCAAAAGTCATAACTTTTTGTTAAACCCTAAATTAAGATTTCAATGAATACGGTGTTTGAAACGAAAAGTTTTATACTCAAAGGTTGAATCTCTTCGAAAAAACTTTTTAATTTCTATATATATATATATATATATATATATAACCTAGATTGAAGGATTTAAATCATCTAAACTTTCTAAACATATTTTATATTCATTATACTTTTCTGTATTCAATATTCTTCTAAAAGTTTTCCAAATAGTGCACAAATTCTTCTATATTCCAAGCTCTTTAACTCTCATATCAATACAAGGAGATTACAGAAGTTTTCTATATGAATAAGTCAAAATACGTGTTGAAAAGAACATATTATTGTCAAAGCAAACTTTTTATCTGTAGGCCTATTCCACCAGCGAAGCGAGGGCAGTTTGTGATAGTTAGAAAACCAAAGGGGAGCTTCGGGACTGGACGTAGGATGGGAGGTCAGAACTAAGATAAAATATCGGTTTGATTGTTTCTTACTTTACTTACTTTATTATTTACTAGCTATTATCACTTTACTTGCTATAATTAGACACACACTCACACGATCTGTATACACACTTTCAATTGGTATTAAAGCAACGTTTTTGATCAAACTACAGTAACTTGTATATGTATCATCTAATATGGCAAGTATAGTTTAATAAGTTCAGAAAAATGACTAAATTCCAAAAGGATGGAAAATGAAGCTCGACAAATCAAACATCAACAACAACCACCCATACAGCAAGAGCAAAAAGCATAACAACGACAGCGATGACAACGACGAGAATTGCCAGCCAAGCCTTCGGAACCAATTGAGTATTACTCCGATCTGAAAATTCAAGAGGCTCAAATTCTTGCAGAATCGGGTGAAAGTGTGCACGATATCACTCTTCAAAATCAATGGCTTTTATCTCTTAAGCAGCAAGTCTTAGGAAAAAAGGTCACTCGTTTGGAACGTTCGTTCTCTACATGTATGACCAAGGTTGAAAAGACCTTAAATAAAGTTGCGACCACGCTTGGTAAAATAATTCGCAAAGTACGAGGACACTCATCTTCTCGGTCCTCCTCTGCATCTCCTACTCCTCCTCCACCACAACCTGGATCTCATGACCTTCCTCTGGGTCAAAGTACTCAAGTTGCTTCACCAGAACAACATGCACCTGGAAAGGAACACCAAATTGAAGAGAAGAAGAAGAGAGTTCATGGCCATCATAAGACGCACCTCAATATGGCTACCAAGCATTTCATAGCCTTTCCATTCAAGAAAATATTGAATTTAACGACGAGTCTAATTGACTACAGTACGAAGATCAATCCTCCAATTTATGGGGATACATCACCGGTTCTTAAGTTTATCTTTTCGTTGTATACGTTTCTATTTTAATTATTCTCATGCTAGTATTTGGATATTTGGCTTGTATTTAACTATAAGACCTTTATGTGCGTATTACACTATATGACGTTTGGTTAGCTTGAATTTATTTTGTTATCTTCATCTATGCTCTTTGATAACGCCAAGGGGGGAGATAACAAAGGGATCACTAATTCAGGAGCAGTGTTAACATTGATTGCATAGTTGTCATAATCGAAAAAAGGAGAGAATGTTAAATCCTCTATTTTAAGCTTTTAATAACAACAATTATACAATCATATACAATATATATATAGTATATCATATATTTATGCAGGAAATATACAAGCAGGAGATGAAGACACTTATAAGAGCTTTAGACATATCAAGGGATTCATTAAGGAAATAGAATTAGGCATTGAGTATTAGTTTATTGTACAATCTCCTTGAATTGATAAGAATTCTTAAATATAGAAAATAATGGAGTTTATGCTCAGACAAACGTCTGTTTATATATGACAGACGCCCGATACATAGTCTTGGAAAATTTCCTGAACTTTGCAATGACGTTTGCAATATATGACAGATGTCTATAGGAACTGATGGGAAATTTTTTTATGACAACACAGACTTCTATTATATACGGACATATGTCTGTCAATGTATTCAAAATTCACCCAGAATGCATTGACAAACGTCTGACCATATGGACAGACGTCTGCCTCGGGCAAAGGCTGCTTATTTCTGAAAGGGTTCCTTCTCATTCTAAAATGTCACAACTTTTTATTAAACCCTAAATCAATATTTCAATGGATACGATGTTTCAAACAAAAAGTTTTATACTTAAAGGTTGAATCTCTTCGGAAAAACTTTTCAATTTCTATATATATAACCTAGATTGAAGGACTTCAATCATCTAAACTTTCTGAATCTATTCTATATTCTCTATACTTTGCTATATTCAATATTCTTCTAAAAGCTTTCCAAATAGCGCACAAATTCTTCTATATTCCAAGCTCTTCAACTCTCATATCAGTACAAGGAGATTACAGGAGATTTCTGTACGAACGTGTTGTAAAGAACACATTATTGTCAAAGCAAAATTTTCATCTGTAAGCATATTCCTCTGGGCGAAGCGAAGACAGTTTGTGACAGTTAGAAAGTCAAGGAGAGCTTCAGAACTGGACATAGGACGGGAGGTCTGAACCAAGATAAAATATCAATGTGATTGCTTCTTACTTTACTTACTTTATTATTTACAAGCTATTATCACTTTACTCGCTATAATTAGACACACACACGATTAATATATACACTTTCAGTTATCTTTGTCTTTTCTGCAGAATACCAAACAAGGCAACTCAAGCTTCGATAGATTGAGATTTTTGAAAAAATCGGTCTGTCGAAATTCGGGTTGTTACAATTTTCCTTAGCAATGTCCTTGCTCTGATCAATAGGAGTTGGGGAGTTCGATCCCTGTGAAAGTCCAAGATCTAGTATTTACAGGAGGCCATCAACCTTGGTTCGACTAGGACACGTGGCTTCATATCCGGCTCGATAGGAAGTGGTAAAGGGTGTCTTTATGCAGTGGAAGTATCTAGGTCGGCTCGAGATAAGTATGTGGCATCCAATCTAATGTTGTAGGAAGTGGATTGACCGAGTTTTTAGGTAGAAGAATAGGTCTTCAACAATATATGAATCCAGTTCGTCCTACCCCGGTTCGATATAGTCGAACCGGGTTTTTATATCGAACTGGGTTTCAACGACCCGGAGATCAAACTATACGCGATGATGATGTTGCATGCCGATCCAGGGCTTTACCGATCCAAGAAGACCAAGCCCATGTTGTTCGAACCGAAATGATGGTGAGCGTTTAGGTACTCAGACCTCTTCGAATCGGAATCCAAGCTTCCATGTATCAATATCTTTGAATGTTTTGATACTTCAATCAAGTGTGTTTGGGCTCTCTAAATCTCGAACACTTTGATCGTCTGAAATCCATAATGTGACTGTCTTGTAAAAAGATGGATCAACAGTAAGCTACTTACCACATGTTAAAAAAATGTAAAATTAGTGTAAATAAACTGAAATTTAACATAAACTATAAAAATAAATTGAAAAAATACTTAAAATAAACTGAAGAATAATTTAGTTTCCAGCAGCCTTCCTTGATCCCCTTCTTTAGTTCTCATAATATTTTACTTATGTTATTATTTCTCAAAGAAAATACTTAATTTTGGGAATCGAAAAAAGTAAGATTTGCTATATTGTTTTTCCTGGAAAGAAAAAAAGGGACAAAGCTAAACAAAGCACTAAAAGTGAAATATTTACTTTTTTAATTTTTAATTTTATTTTAAAATCTCGTCTTTCTTATTGTTTTTACAATAGTTTAAGCAAGCTCATGGCATTTTGTGTGCTCATTCACAGGATGACATATACAACAATTTTAACATTTTGGACTTTCGATTTGGTGAGATGGCGGGTAAAAAAGATTGTAATGAGTTTTTAGGAAGCTAGCATTGCTAGTAGAGTAAGGGCAACTCCAATGGTTGGAGTTACCCCCTTAGTATTAAGGGGAAGTGAGCCAGTGGCTCGCTTCAGCCTTAATATTAAGGCTAAGCTTTTGGATCCCGTTCAGGATCCTGAAGCCCATCCCGGCACCTACTTTTTAGGCGCCAGGTTCTAGTGCCTACTTTTTAGGCGCCAGGTTCTGGTGCCTACTTTTTTTAGGCGCCAGGTTCCGGCGTCTAAAAAATAGACACCAGAATCCCACCCCCCCTCCCCCACGTGCTGCTCGTATAACACCTCCTCTTACCTTGTTACCTCTTCCAACGGCTATAAACGGTCACATTTTTGAACTAACAACGTTATAAATAGTCGTATAGAAGTTTCAACAGCCATAAACAGTCATATGTATTGTTTTCATCTATGTATTGTTTTCTAGTTTGAATTAATCAATGGTATCTTATTTTCTTTAAGCCAGTGTGTATCGTATCCTAATGGATGCAATTACATGGAATGGATAGATGACCCACTTTGTCTAAGGGGAATGGCCTATGAAAACGAACTAGAATAGAAGATTAGACGTCTGGAAAACGAAAATGAGCAGTTACGATTGAACGTAAGAAGATTCCTTTGAGTTTCAACGTAATGAGACGTTCATTTCGCAAACTATTTCTTGCTTTGATGTTGTACTTGGCATCGTGTATCAGTAATTAATGTATCTTTGTAATCTGTTGTGGGATTATGTTTGCTGTTACTTGTATCGTTATGCAAAGTAGTATATGCATCTTGTTTGTTTTCAAGTGTTTAATTTACAAGGAATGAAATTAAAAAAAATGGCAGGAAAAAGGGTTTTATAAGCGTCAGAATCCTGACGCTTACATATTAGGTGTCAGGATCTTGACGCGTACGCTAGGTTGTGGCTCCTAATAAGTAGACGACAGAACCACTGATCCGACAACCCCAATTCAGGATTGAATATTCAGGTACTTGAATATTCAACCCTTATCTACTGAAGTTGCCTAAGGAAATCCTTTTCCAATTTATTGTAATAAACATGGTTACCCATCCCAGCCAATCGAGACTCGTTATCAAAATCGAGAACAGACCAAAAAGTGGCGCAAAATTCCCAAAATTTCAATTTCGCTCGTTTTCATACTCCCTCCAATTTTTTTATCCTCTAGCCGAATCTTCGTAATCGTTGTATTTGAAATCCACCCAAAACATCAGAACCTAAGATCCTCTAATGGCATTTGATTTCTCAGCTCCTTCTTTCTCACTCGGTCTCGACTTCGATTCTGACGAGGATAAAGAGAAGGAAACCCTAAATCCCAATCTAGACAACAGCACTGGTGTCAAAGACAAGGAGCATGACGATTTTGAAGAGATTCAGGTACGTCCATCACTCAAGCGATTAAGGAGGGGAACATCTCCGTCTCCGCTGCCACCGATATCGCTGCCGCGGCCGTCTGTGCTGCCTGAATCAGCTTCGCATTTGGATCAGGATGACGACATCGAGAGTTTTTCATCTGAAGAAGGTGGTAATTGATTTCTTTTCTAGTTTGAAAATCTGTTGGTAATTTCAAGTTTTTATAGCTTGTTATTATGCAAATCTTCGGGCTTCTGGCCTCTAAGTTACGAGTATCAGTATACGGATATGAATATAAGGGTAACATCTTTGGCTAGCTTAAACTTCGTTTTGTTTTGCATGTTCAGTTGACCGGACCAGATAAATTGAGTTTGATCTGCTGAATTAATCCAGGTCATTGATTTAGGGACTTATAGCTTTGACATGTAAGTTCGTGCACAGAAGATACATTTGAGTGAGTGCAATCTGTTCTCACTAGCACGAACAAAACATTTTTTTTGTTGGTTGCTGCACATTTTTTAGTTGTGTTTTACACTTTATTCGTCTGAGCAATGGTGTCTTGTTCTCACTAAACAGCATTGCACTCCGTTTGGGTAGATTATAGAGAAATTTGAACAAATCTCTATACGACAAGTAGGTAGCTGGGGTCTGGGCAGAATTTGGATGAAATCCAGATTTAGACTAGATTATGGATTCTTGTAGGGTGAGCCTTTAGCTATTTAATTACATAGATATTATAGCATGATATCTTTTAAATATAAAAGTTTGGACTCTTGTAGTGTGCACACACACAAAATATATCTGCTTATAGTGTGAATATTTAGCTATCTAATCATATAATTACTGTAGCATAATCTCTATTAAATATAATTTTTTTACTCATATAGTGTGACTATTTAATAATCTAATTATGTAAATATTATTGTATATTTTTCACATAACACTGGTTAAATTACATATTTAACTATACATATGCATACAGATACGTGTGTGCACACATGCTTGATGCTCTGCCGATGCTTTTGACGGCATAACTATTATGAGTTTTATTACTTCCAACCAATTTAGAGTGTGTGCAGCAGCGCCTTTGTTTGCGTAACTATAATGTGTTTTATTATTATTAGTTCTTCCTATTAATTTAGTTAATGAGATATATTAATTTCTAGCGTATGTTATTTAGAACGGAAGATTTTTTTACATCTGTTCCATTGAATTGATATCAACCTTTATACTTGTGCAAAGTTAATAAGTTGGGAATGTTGTATTAAAATCATGGTTCAAGATTCCGTCCGAAACTTCGGTATCCCGTCCATCCCGTTTCGGTTTCGGCCAGTGCTGGAATGGAATATGACCAAAATACCGTTCCGGCCATGGAACGTGAAACAAGCTTTGACTAGATGAATGCAAAATAGAAGAAGAAAACAGAAAAAAGAAGTGAAAGTCAAAATCTTGAAAGCGAATTAAGCAACCGAAATCGGCATCTGATATCAAAGGAAAACAAAGCACCAGGAACAAGAAATTTAAAGTGAAACAAATTCAAGTGAAATTTGAAAGCCAGCTTGGTGATTACTTATCACTTCAGATTCAAAGCCGAACCCCTTTTCCATCGAACCCTAATTTATTCTACTGGCGGCTTGAACTTTAGTTCTAAGCAAGGTTATATTTTTTGGTTACTTTATTTCAGAGTGAAATAACTGAAGAGGAGTTTAATTTGGGCCTTCCTTTGATATGGGCTGTGTTCTTACTTACAGCAATTATGTGGATAAATTTGGTGTGCTCAGCTTGTTTCTTATTTTTTTTCTTTAAGTCTCTGAATCTTGATTTCTGGAATACGAAAATTTGCTGCTTTTTGTATTAATCTGAAAGTCATTGAATTGAAATTCAACGATTTAGGCATGCGCAAGTTGAATAGAAGAGAAAGATTATTGGGTCGTTGGTTATCATGGACTGCACAAGTTTGTAATTGTACTTATAATTAGAACTAGGTATAAACCATAAATAAATTATGGATGATATAAATCTTGTTTAATATCATGGACCGCATAATTTATTATTACTGGTTGTAAAAATTATATGGATTTTGTTTAGCGTATTGATTGGTGGTATTACTGCATATTGGTTAATGTATGTTTTTTAAGTACCGGGACGGAAGTAAAGCGGGATTTCCGGAAAAACCGAAACGGAACCGAAACCTTGGAATTTTTTGTTGACCGGAACGAAAACGGAAACCGGAATTTCAAACCTTGATTAAAATATGTTGATATTTTATATAGAAAAATGAAATATGATTAATATCGCTTTCATTGATTAATTTGATCCATTTTCTAATATAATTTTATTCTTTTTGGTAAAATTCATTGACATTTGATTACACAGGCAGATTAGCTTTTCTAAACAGCACAGTTTTTTTAAGTGCGTATGTCGAGGTTATATTCACCATCATATACGAATATATCTCAATTTCCTTATGTTTCACGAACTTTAGCAGAAAGAAGTTAGACATATGTAGGCGAACCAGTGTAAAGGCAATCATGAAAATTGCTTTTGGGCGGACATCTCTAGAAGTACAATAGTTTTAAGTGGATAATCCTATAATTCTGTGCTGATTTGAGAGAAACCTCATGCTGTTATTTGAGTTATATATGGGATTTAATGCTGACTGCAGTAGGAAATTTATCAGAATTTTGAAGTTAAACCTTGCAATAATGCTATCTTTTTTATTTTAAGGTCACAAGAGGTCATATTATTCATTTTTCAGTATCTACAAGACTCTTACTTTTATGCAGTCAACCAATGATTCAATAAAGTTTTACATTTCTTTGTCTAAAATCATTTATGCACGTGAATATACAGTAGTATGTCACACGCAGCTTTCTTGAAACAATAGCAAGCATCACAAAGAGTGATATTTCTCTAACCAATCAGAATGAGATCATTAACTAATGTTAAAAAAAAAGAGTGATGCTTCACACTCATTGGTTTTTTGTTAGGCCAACCGAAATGTCATTTATACTAAAAGGCACATCGACTTGGTCCTTTTATACTTGTTTGCAAAAAATATGCATATGGTTCCTTATCACAAAGTGAATGGATTTAACAAGTTATCTGATGGTTATTGGTATACCATGTTTAATTTATGCTTAGGGATGGTAATTAGACCGAAAATCACAACCCTGAACTGAAAAGACCAGAACCAAACCCTATGGGTCTTTATTTGGATCTGGGTGATGAAAAATACCATATATATCTGATCAAACCTGACCCAAATGGGCCAACATGAAAGTCCCAATAAAAAAATTTGTTGGGTCCATGTTTTAAATGTATAAATTTGTACCTGACAAATCCCGATCTGCCTAGAGGCGAGACTAACCGGGTTGGGCTCTGTTCCATCGGGTCGGGTCTAATTGCCTCTATTTAAATTATGCTTTTCATAATAGTTATGATATCCAAGTGCTAAAATATTTGACTTTATATATGCAGATATACATTCTTCTCCTATTTTTAGTACTTGCAGCAATTTGAAGGTTCCCTTGCATTCTCGTGGCATTCTGAGCAGTCAGTCAACAAATAAATCAAAGACTAAGATCTTACCTACATGCAATACATCTACTTTGGGTAATTCCATGGCTATTGGCAACAAGGATCCATTTCCAAGCTTAACTATTAGCCCTTTAAGGAAGCTCAATTTGTTTGAATCATGTCCTTCCTTTTCCCTTGGCTTTGATGATGAAGGAAATGGAAACAAAGAGCAAATGTTAAGTGAAACTGTAGACAATGTGGTTGACCAGCCTCAAGATCGTCCTGTTCTTAAACGGTTGAGAAGGGGTGCAACACAATTAACTCCATCCGTACCTAAACATGACATTGAGAATATTACATCTCAGGAGTTTGCGGATAATCATCATCCAGGTTAGTTTGTTACCATTTTAAAATTTCTGAACTTACTTTAGGCTTCTAATTTTACTGAACTATTTATTTGTTGGTTTTTCTCTTTCTGGAAAGTTCTATTGATGAACCTTGCAAAAACAAATGTTTTTGCTAACAGACTGTATATGAATAAGATTATATTGCATATCAATAGGTGCTTTTTTTAGCATCTGAATTTTACAGTCCAGACTATAATTTAATAGATATAATTATCAATATCCCCTCTTATTTTTCACAAAGTAATAACACAAAAGCGAAGCTATTTTTGTTTCCCCATCTTCTAATGGTGTCAAAGTTCAAGTGATCTAAAATTATTTATTTTAGTGGACAAGGCATCTCATTTAAGAAATTAGTTATACTATACGAGTCACAAAATGAATTACAATATTTAGCTTGTTCGGCCAACTCCAACAGAAGTCATATTTAAATTTTCCTAGCCCTGTCTATTTAACGTACTCTAATGTTGAATGATACATATGTGATTTAGGTTCTAAGCATAATGTAATTTAGTTTGCTGTCATTTGTATTTTATATTCTATTCATCAGATTTTCCTTCTTGCAAATGCAGAAATTTCTGCTTCACTGAATAATATACAGCCATCTAGCACATTGAAAACCTCTGCAATATCTCAAGCTCACAACACACCCGTTCCTTCAAGTTTTGAAGCAAGCACAAGCAGGAATTTGTTTAAAAAATCACCCGTTAGCCCAGTAAGAAGAATTAATTTAATAATTTCAGATTCAGATTCAGATGATCCCTCTTCTAGCAAAATAGAAAGTGATACTAAAAAGAAGAGAAATGTTCAGTTCCAGTCAGATACTTTCTGGAAAGGACTTAGTTCAAAGGAAAAGAACATCAGTAAGATATCAACTCCTGCAATGACTAAGATATCGACTCCTGCTTTAGATGATTTCTGCGACGAGTATTTCAAATCTTCAAAAAATAATACTCCAAGCGCAAGCTGTTCTAAAGTAATTGATCCTGAAGATTATATAGAAGATTTTGAAACTATATTTGAGCAAAAAAATGGCAGTGAAAAATCTGCTCATAATCTGAATTTCCCTAGTTCTAAAGCTCCTGCAAATCAATATTTCTTCCATGAGGATGCAAGAGTGAGAAACTTAGTCAGGGAGCGTTTACCACATTTTGTTCCAAATGGCTTCGACAATCATAGAGGAAGTCTTCAACAGTATGAAGAGGATATTAATTATATGTAAGACTTACCACTGCATGTTTCTTCTTGTCACAACCACAAGGCCTATGAAGCTGTAGAGTTTGTTTAGAATTTAAAATAATAATAAATATAATTCAAACCAAACTCCAAAGCCGAGCTTGCTTTCTCTCCGTCTCTATATTTTTTGGGGGTTTGGTTTTGGTAGTGTTTTTACTACTAATGCAACTTGGTGTAAAATTTCTGCATTACAAAAAACACCCTTAGCATCGATTATTTATAATAGTTAAACGCTTCTTTGTAGCTACAAAGGAAAAGGTCAAAACCTGATTTTTTTTTTCTTACCCCTGATTTGCATGTCAGGATTTTTTATAATCATCTGATACTAACTTCATATCCACTAAAAATTATAGTGTTTTGATCCTATTGTGAATTTCATTAGGATATTTTAATTTAAACTGATCATAGTTTTTATTCAATTTTATAAGCAGGTGCACTGCACGTGCCAAAAATACTGGTTAAGTCATAGTATTGGTTTATTCAATGATTACAAAATCTTAAATTTTGCTTTTTGAATCATGTGCTGATCAAATCTCTCCAATTTTATTTGATTTTCAAAGAATAATTAAAATCGCAATCTTCATTCAATCCATGCTGAAATAAATTATAATCAAAATACTAATTTGAATCTACATCACAGACTTTATGATTTTCAAAACAAAATAATGATGGAACAAGTAGCAAAACCAAGCTTTATATTTGACATAGAATCTCAATAACCAAAATCAATTTCAAAAAGATAATTTATTTTATGATGAATAGAAGAATTGATGCTTTTGCCATTTAATATTTTTTTTTCTAAAAAGGCCAGTTAGTAAGATATCTAGCATATAAGTATAAAGAGGCATCTAAATATGAACTTTTGAATCAAGGGTTCATGATTTAATTCCAAATTCAATTAAGATTTCTTACTTGATGATTTAGAATTTGAATCCCTTCTTGAAAAACATTAAATAAGCTTAGTAGAATTTCGAAATGCTAATAGCATAGTTTTCTAACTCCAAATTTTTTTGTGCTATTTGATTTTTAAGTAAAACATTATTACAAGAGTTGTTTTAAAATAAAGTTAGGAGTCTGCTTAGAGTACTAAGTCAAGTGGTCTTGATTCTATAGCTATTTCGTAAACAAATTGAACAAATATTCTTTTGGTTTGGAATATTTTAGGGGACAATTTGGCAGTGGAACCAGTCAGAGTCAAGGCAAAAAAAACAATAAAATCGGTTCTAGTTCCAGCACAAAAGGAGTAAAGCAGCGAAAACAAAGAAGCACATCCAAGGCAAAAGCGTCTACGCAAAACACTGAAGAATGGGTAAATCCGAGAAATAGTGCTTTGGTCCCAAGAGATGCAGGAAAAAGGCGAGTCTCAGCTGAAGGAAGTCAGGCCGGTCGCTGGTTTACTGGTCAGGATGGGAGAAAGGTATCTTTTTTTAAACCTGTACTATATTAGTTTTACACAAATGGTTGTAAAAATACTAATAAGTGTGGTGCTAAGGGCACCCTAATTTGTTCTTCCTATTACCGCTACTAAAAAAATACTAGTTGAGTGAGAGATTAGAATGGAGAGTTAATGCGGTATTAGAGAGCATACAAAATTTAATGAGTTTTATTTTTTTAATTGCGGTATTAGGAAGGGGATATTGGGGTGCCCTTAGCAGTTAGCACCACACTAATAAAATGCTAAATCTGTTAACATCCCATGATTTACCTTTCCCATTCTGTCATTTTGTAAGAAAAAAATTGCATCCTGTGGATTTCTTTCCCCACCTCATCTTTTACTTATTTTATGCTTTGCTTTTTTCCATCTGACTTTTACAATTTCTATTTTAGTTCCGTCTTTCTCATCTTCCTATTTTCTTCAATTCAGGAAAGCTAGAAATAGGGATTAAATATAGCATTTATCACTGATCTTTGTTAAAATGGACAAAGAAAAGGAGACTGATAGCTAAATCATTGAAAAAAGAAAAAAAACTTCTATTGTGGTTAGAGTTTAGACTAGTTTTAATTTTCTTCAAATTATTAAATTTTATGTGGAATTTGCTAAAACAAATTATTTTATTTTTGCAAATTCAGGTTGAGTTTAATGAATGTCCTTTGCTTAAGTGGTAGTCATGAATCATAATTGTTGTGTTTCCTTGGAATTATCATATTGCTTGTCATTAATCAAATTACAAAGCATTCAATTCCTAAGATCAAAGTCTGGATCTGTCCGAATCGCATAATTAACTTTCAGGCTATCGATTTCTCTGGATCGTACTATCAACATTCAATTCAGTGTTGGATCTTTTGGATCGTACTGTCAGCATCCAATTTGAGGTTTGATATCTCCAGATCGTATATCCATATTGAGTCCAATTCACTTGCTATCCGAGAGGACCCATTGCCAGCAAGTCTATTCGATCACTCTTCAACAATGAGACTTACTTTCCTAGCTAACTCATCCACCCATTCTTTGATGAGGGGGCTGGCTATTTTGTACAAGCACAATCCATTGTCCATGGGACTTGCATCGTATGGTTCATTGCCTCATCTCTTCGATCGAGAGAACCGTGTCCAACAATTTTGGAGGGTCACTAATCTCTGTTGGCTTAATCAGTGTCGGTTATCATGTTCAATTCGTTTTCAAAATAGAATCCAAAGCAATAAACACATATCTTAGGCATCCATCCTATTAACAATTACTTGCTGACATCCAACTCAGAACGTGTATAGATCAATCAATGTTCCATACAAATGTAATCGACTTGAGAGTAATATTGTAATATTTGTCCAAATCTATGTAGTCAAGGCGCACGCTTAGGCACAAAAAGGTGCAAGACGCAACTAGGGGGGCTTTTTTGAAGTTTAAGGTGCACTTGTTAGTGGAGCGCAAAAAAGCTCAAAGCGCAAAAAAAGCCTAAAGCGCAAAAAGCGCACTTTTTTCATTTTAAGTGTTTTTTTGTTTTGAACTTAGATTGAATGTTTTTTTTTTGACTACTTATTTTGGTTGGTGACGTGAATTTAAAAGGTTTTATCATCAAAATTGCGAAATCATGCTATTATTTGTTGTCAAAACTGTATATTAAGTTATAATTTTAGGTGAAGTTTTTACGATGGCAGCAGAAAAAAGCCGCAACTAAGGCGCACAAAAAGGCGCAAGGCGCAAAAAAGCCCAAGCCTTCACTACATAGGTCCAAATAGAAAGCAAAGCAAAGGGACCAAACTTCTTGTGCGTTCACATTTTGATTTGCATTCCTAGCTCCGACATCGTACGCTCCTAGTGTCCCAGCTCGTCCTAAGCCCAAGTCAACAGAGTCCTCTTGTTAATTCATGTCGGTACTGATCTGATCGCTGGGGCTTTGTTCCAGTTTGTTCCATTCCAGCTTTAGATGTTTTGCATTATTTTCTTGCCTCTAGTTGTGAGTTCTGGTGGCTTCTCGTTGTCCAATCCTTCTTACAAAACCCCTATAGCAATTTCTCTTGTTGAACTACCATCCCATATTGAAATTGTTTCATCATCTTCTCCATCTCTTCATTGGTCATTTAGAAAGATGAATTTGAACTTGATGACACCTACTGGCTGACCCTTTGCTTCGGTTGACCTTCTTTGGTTATTGCTATAGCAGGCATCTTCATCCCAGATCCAAGTTTTTCTAAGTTAAACACTACACAGCACCCAAAAGCAGATAAATTCGAAGCTAATAAGCAAAATATATAAATAAATATTAACACACAAGCACTTTTTATAGTGGTTCGGCAAGTACTCTTATCTACGTCCACTTTAATCTTACCATTTGATTGATTCTCTCTAAAATATAAAGATTACAATTTAGTGACCATGATATAGTAGATCTTGGATTTGATAGCGTTTTACTGGGTTTTGTGGAAGAAGATTGAAGAAAATCCAAAGAGTCAAAAGATATTTTCTAGATGAAGATAACTTCATATTTATAGGCAAATTTCCGCACCAATCGCGCGATTCGACTTTGAAATAGGTAATGATCTCCTGATTCGGGCATTCAGACATGAAGATTGGATCGCTCCACATTAGCGTCGATAAGCATCAGTGCCTCTAATAATTCGTGTCGGTACCAACATAAATTTGAACATCTATAGTTCGTTTTCCCTTCATGCCTTGGCTTTTTTTCTTTGTGGATTGCCAATCCAAGTTCTAAAATCATGTCAGTACAACCAAATTTTGTCAGCACTGGTATAATTTTATTCTTGTGAATTTCATCAAACTTCGTGAGTTCCTTCAAACCATCATTATTGATAGTTATCAAATCATGTCAATACGAAGATGAGCCATATCGATATCAACCTTGTTTGCATTTTTGAAATTTATCCCTTTTTTGTCTTCAATTTTGAATCTTCCAAGTTTCTTGAGTCATTTGTTCATTAGTTTGTGGTCCATTTCATTTATTTAAGTCTGTTTCAAAACCGGTAGAAATTCATTGGTAGTCTGATACATATTGAATCATCGTTTTTTAAGATTCTATTAAACGAACGAATGAATGTTTTTTAACTGAATTATAATATGATAGTTTAAATGAATGATTGCTTAATTAACCTAAATATATGTAGGTGAATGTAAGAAATAATAGTAGATAACTGGGAAGTGCTTTGTTAGAACTTGTAGAAATGATGAAATGTTGGTGTTTGAATGTAATCAATCATGAGCAACATGATGCTTAAAATTATAGTTTCAGAGTTAGGATTTCCAAATATTTTGTATTTTAATACCAGTTCTATCATTTGATGCATGCAGGTTTACCTATCTAAAAATGGGCAAGAGTTGACCGGTCAATTTGCTTATAGACAGTACAGAAGGGTGAGTTAATTATTTGAAGGATTCTTTTTTTTTTTTTAACTACTCTTGGGACATATTTGCAAATTTGTTATGCAAATATATCAATTTCAAAACTGATTACAATTGTCGACACTTTTGCTTTGGTCAGCACTACGTTGGTCAAGTGTACTTGTAACATTTGAAATGCTGGTTGTATTTTTTGTTACTTTTATATTGACTCCGTTTCAAATGGTGCCAATGAAAATTGCTATTTTTTTACTTGGCTCCACTTGAAATTGTGCCAATAGGCCCCAAAAAAAAAAACAACTTTTGTTGCATTTTCAAATGGAGCCAAGAGGAGGGAACTTATTTTTCCAATTATTTCTATCGGCTCTATTTGAAATGGGTCAATGTAAAAGTTTTTTTTCTTTTCTTCAAGTGATTGACATTTGTACATTTTTGCCTATAATGTTGCTGATTTGGATAAAAGTGGTCTATATTCATAATTAGTTTTGAAATTGGTTTATTTGCGCAATAAGTTTGTAAAATGGTCCAAATTGGATAAAAGAAGAAGAAAAATCCTTATTTAAGTTATGACTGCTTATCATTTGTTTTGCTCTAATATTTTGTGGGCAGTAGACTGAATATCATCATTGATGTTCATCTCATGGGTTTATTGCTTAGCATGTATATTAAAAAAAGACATGGGTTTGTTGCAGGAGAGTGTTACTGCATCATCATCTAAAAAGGGGAAGAAGAAAGCGGCAACCAGGAAGAGTAAAAAGAACTAATGCTGCTGCACAATGTAGATCCAATATATGCTTTTACATTTGTTTGTTATCATAAACTGCGACTAAAGTGGTACTCTGTCCACTTCTTTCGTGATATTTAGTTATGTGATTGTTATATGTTTCTAAACTTTAATGGAGTTGGTAGCATCTTCAGCACACTCTCAATTGATAATACTCTTAATAGATGATGATACTAGCATCAGGTCTGATGCTTCCCATGTGCAAAGGTGAAGGTATGTTATGTGTTCCTGTATATGTTGCATAGACATCAACAAATGTATGAACTATGGTTCATTTTTTATTTTTTCGCTTTTATTTTAAAAGGTGTATTCTTGAATTGTATGGTACATGGTAGGTTTATGGAAACATTTGTATCTGTAGTTTATGAGGTTGGATTGAAAGATAATCTTATCGGTACAATGGATTATTATTCTAGCAAACTGTATATGGAAGTTTGGTGTAAATAAGAGAAGAATATACTGCCACACAGATACATAAATGTAGTTATTTTATTTGGTAGTTAAAATAATTTCAAGTAGTTAATAAATCAAGCTGTGTTCAGTTTATGGATGATAATGACTAATAAGGGGGTGGGGTGAACCTTTATAGCTTATACTTTAGACTCGTTTGGGTTTTTTTTAGACTGTGTTAGATTTGCTTCATAGACTTGGTACGGGTTTGAAATTTTGCACCAAGCTTGGAACCTGCACGCGATAAGGCGGTTTGTCCTGTCCTAAAATCCAACAAGATCTTATGTAGTGACCCAAGGTTGTATATCTGTTATGGTTAAATGATATGTATTAAATACAAGTGTCAATGTATTTAAAATGATAAAGGATGATTATAAAAACCACCTGTGTGGTAACTGTTTAAAAAATATGCATCAGTAATTGTATAAATCTTAGTGATGCAAGTTAATACTATTAAAAGTTTATTTCTTATTGATTGGAACATTATAATATCTAAACCATATTCATTTATACTTAAGAATATTAACTAATCATTTATAGCAATAAAATAGATTCATGTGATTTGAATTGTGTGAGCTGGGTCGGGATAGGTGATTCATACCTCTATCTGGCTATAGGCCTGAAGCTATTAAGAACAAGTTGAAGGTCTATCTGCTTGATAATCCAATGAGACAAGTTTGAATGGAAAAAAAGAGGACGAGTTTATAGGGTTTGGATCCTAGATCCAGGCCATTGCCGTCCCTAATCCAGTCATATGTTTGATCATGTTTGGTTGTGTAAGCTGTTTGGCACATCGCTTTTATTTTAATGTAAGTAGCGAGGACTATATATTAAGATGATATGTAGACAACCATCCTTATGTCGATGTGGATTGAAATGTAGAGCTTTTAAATATCAATGATTAACGTAATTATTCATACAACCAAGCAGTAAAGCTGTTACAGTTGAACCATCAGCCATATTGCTCGTTCATGCATTTACCATCTATAAGAGTAATGGTTACGACAATGATCGAAGAATTAATAACCATGGATGATTATATCAGTCATTCATGCTTGTTTTGTATAATATTTAACATTAAAGTGTAAAATTAGTAATTTAAGTTAAAGTAATGGTTTATATCTTAATAATATGTGACTTTATGACCTAATAACAAGTGCGGACATGGTTGTCTTAAAATCAAATAGATAATTTGCAAAAATTAGCTGGAGCTATATGGATTTGTTATAAATGACATACACACATATGTATATGTATATGTACATACACACATATGTGTGTGTGTGTGTGTGTGTGTGTGTGTATATATATATATATATATATATATATATATATATATATATATATATATATATATATATTAGATAGGCATAAATCGCATCGCAATACGGAAACCGTCCAGACCGAACCGTAAAAACGGTGCAGAAAACCACATTGAATCCTCTTTCTAAAGCAAATAAATCGAACCGACCCGCAATGATACAGTTCAGTTGCGGTTTGAACTTTGACCAAACCGTATTAAACCGAACTGAACCGAATAAATGCACTAATATTCTTATGATAAAAATATAACTAATTCCTATCTAATTATTTATTTTAACAATGCATATTCTATTTTCAGCGCATGTTGTTGTTATGTTAATAATAATCGTTATCACAAAAGAAAAATTTATAGTTTTAGTATAGTGGTTTCTATATCATTTTTTTGGATAGTATTAGTTATAATATTATTTGAGTTATCTTATTTAATGTTTATCCATTAATTAACGCTGATGTTTGGTTAATGTTTTTCACTAACGCAAAATTGAAGTATTCATACAACTAGAAACCAATCTTTCAATTCAGGATTACACTGTGTTTTTTAACCTTTAAGTGACAATGCCACACAATTATAACTTGATTGTTGATGTAAGTAATTCTTTTATTTGATATTTAATACGGATTCAAATCGAATCAAACCAAAACCGGACCGTATTACAATAAACCAAACCGTAATCGAACCATTTGAACGGTCAGTATAATTGTTTGTATTATTGATCAACCGTTTGATGCGGTGCGAAAGCGGTTTGGGCTTCAAACTGCATCAACCCGAACCGCTCCCACCCCTAATGTGTGTGTGTGTGTGTGTGTGTGTGTATATATATATATATATACACACACATGTATGTATGTATGTATTTATGTATGTATGTTTTAAAATTGAAAATATGATGGCTAATCATAATAGATGATTATTGTAGCAGTTATAATAGTTGTCAACATTTGTTATGGTTACAACTAATGGCAATATTGATGGTTATCACAATTGTAATACCCTAGTTAGTAGGCATAACACTGCTAAGTTATGAAAAATACTTCGTTAAATCGATTGACAAGAGAAGGGAAATGAAGTTAATTAGTTAAATAAGCAACAAAGTTTGAAATAAAGAAAAACGTTATGAGTATAATGAACAGAAGCTGTTGAATCCAAAGTGATATAGTAATTTGACATATACATTAACACGCACATTGGCAAAAATCACAAACAAATGCGCATAAATTTAAACTTCAAATGAGTTAATATATAAGAAAGTACTAGGTCAGTCCCCGTGCGATGCACGACTGAAAAAATATACTTTAGATTAACACTTTTAGAAATATACATATAAATAATATATTATTTTTAAAACAATTATTTTCAATAACGATTTAAATTAATTCATTTTATATTTAATGTAGGTTACCCGTACAATTCAAAGGTAAATCGATAATAACTATTTGAATGGATAAAGATTGCATAGATATTCTTGGTGTTAAAGGTAACACAACACATTAAAATAAAAAGGCTAAGATATAATTATATTGACTTGAGAATATTTTCAAAGGTTAAAGCAGTGAATGATTCTAATATTAGTATAGTCCTATGTGGTTGCACGGCTGCCTTTAATGAAACATCCAACAAATACCACACCAAATAAATTGAACATCAAATATTGTTTCGGTTTAGATTAAATTAACCAAGTTAACTGTTACGCTAATAAAAATTCCATTAATATTGTTTTCCTACTACTTTGTTATTATGTCCTTCATGACAATATATTATTATATCAATATTAACTAATGTAATGCCCCATGCAGATGCACGGCTGCCTTCAATCGAACATTCATACAGTACCGTACCAAATAAATTACGAATACAGTAAAATATTAAATTAAATAATATTAGGATAGTACCCATGCAAATGCACGGTTGAAAAAAAAAATGATCATGTTTCTCTGCTTTATAGTTTACCATAGCAGCTGGAAATCAAAGAAGCAAGCAAACTTCAAATTCAAACACGTAGAACCAAGTAGGGAACAATAAACATAGAGAGAGAGAGAGAAACACGCAGACGAAGAAGGGGGCAATGAGCCGAATAGTATACAGATCTAAGCAGAAGCTAAAAAAAGTATGGACCAATGTTAAATTTTGATGATTAAAATATATTAATGAGAATACATTATTTGTTTCCATGATCAAGTCAATTATGGGAAACAAATTAATATGGAGAAGGCAATTGATTTAAAGAATCAATCAAGAATTGGTGGGGGTGAGAGAGGCATTAATTGTTCCCATAATCAAGTCAAATATGGGAAACAATTAATTGATTTGGAGAATCAATCAAGAATTTATATAGGTGGAAACCAAATTAATGCGCAAGATTTGTGGTGAATCAAATCAAGGAAATTCCTAAACATCTTCATCCTTATCTTCTAGAATTCTCTATTCTTCCTATATATATGAAGCCATTTGCTCACTTTTGTATCATCGCAAGAAAATATATCTCTCCATATTATTCCTCAATAGATCCCTATTTTCTGTATCTATTATAGGGTGAAATTAGTATTGAGGTTTTGTTGTAATTCTTCTCATTTTTTGTAACCTCCTCTTGTAAAGAAATAAAGAAGTTGTTGGGTCTCCGTGGACGTAGGATATTCATATTCGAACCACGTTAAAACTTTTGTGTCTTCTCCTCATCTTCTATTTTTGTTCTTTTTGTTTGGTGATTATTTTTATTGAGTTAGTGGTTGATAACTAATCGACAAGCTAGATCCATTTTAGCATCGCTTCCGCAGTTGTGCAATTTTTACAGAACAGTTTGGTATCAGAGCTAGTTGTCTTGTTCTAGATTAGTTACCAATGGCTAATTCTTCTAGTAGATGTGTGAAAAATTATGGCGTCACCAAATTTGTTAGAAGAAAAGTTTTTGGGACATGGAAGGTCAAAGTGAAGACTAATGACGGTGTTCTTCCGCAACAACTTCATTCACTTAGAGGAAGAGATAAGATGCAGCAGCGCCTTAGAGAAGATATGCATAGATCCCACTTCTTGGGTTCTAGAAGAGGTGCTTGCTATTATTGTAAGAAGAAGGGACATTTCATACGAAATTGTTCAGCCCTGAGAAAGAAGAAAGAGAAGAAAGAGAAAGCTTCAATTCAGGCAGCATTTAGATCAGATGCAGATATATGTGATAATGATACATCATTATTTTCAGCCACTATTTCACCTTTAGAGACTACAAGTTGGGTGATTGATTCTGGAGCCTCTTGTCATATGACGCCAGATAGGAGCTGTTTTGTCAGTTATGAGAAGATTGATGGCGAAGCAGTTCATTTGGAAAATGGCACATCTTGTCATGTTGTGGGCATTGGAAGTGTGAGGTTTAAGATACATGATGACGTTATTAGGACTATCACGGATGTTCGACATGTTCCGATCCTGCAGAAGAGTTTGTTATCAGTTGGAGCTTTGAGTAGACTTGGTATGAGGATAATAATAGATGGAGAAAATTTAAGAGTGGCGAAGGGTTCCTTGGTAGTGATGAAAGGGGTGCGAGTTGATGATATTTATATGCTTCGTGGAGAGATAGTCTTGGAAAATTCAGTAGTTTCTACTGATTCCAGTGTTCCAGATTCTACTCAGTTATGGCACCTTCGATTAGGTCATGTTGATGAGGAGAGCCTGGAAGTATTGAAGAAGCGTAGGTTAATTGTTGCTGATTCTCAATTAAAGCCTAGGTCTTGTGAAGATTGTTCTTTTTGAAAGAAGAAGCATGCCACATTTGATGTTGGAAGACCTAGAGCTACAAAGTTTCTAGAGTATGTTTATTCATATGTTCGGGGACCCACCCCAATTGCATCTTTAGGCGGAGCCAGTTTCTTCGTCTTATTTGTGGATGATTTCTCACGTATGGTTTGGGTCTATTTCATGAAGACTAGATCCGAAATATTTGCCCAATTTCAGAAGTGGAAGACCTTAGTTGAAAATAAGTCAGGAAAGCGGCTGCAAGTTCTTAGAGTTGGCAATAGTAGTGAATTTGCGTCACAAGAATTCACTAACTATTGTGCGTCCGAGCATGTACTTAGAGATTTTTCTACGAAGTCACATTCTTTTGAAGTGGCGGAGAGCATGTGTCGGATACTATGAGAAAGAGCTACGAGCTTGAGACCGACTGCAGGTCTAGAAGAGGGATTATGGGCAGAAGCGATATCTATGACAGTATTTCTCATCAACCGTACACCTTCTATTGTCATAAATATGAAGATCCCAGAAGAAATATGGAAAAGAGAGCCTGTTGATTATTCATTCCTTAAAGTGTTTGGTTGTTCAGCTTATTTAGAAGATGAGATTCTTGATAAGTTGAAGCCTAGAGGAAGCAAGCACATTTTGTTAGGCTATGGAGAAGGAATGAAGAAGTATAGGTTGTGGTGCAAAACAACAAAGAAAATTGTGACTAGCAGGCATGCAATATTTGATGAGAGGTCTTTATTGAAGGTGGAACCTCTATCAAGTGATGACATTAGCATGACACAAAATTCCCAAACACATTTGGAGTCATCAGATTATTTCCATATTCAGAGAGAAAGTGGTATTTCCGATGGTACCATGGTTGATGAGAAGATTTCAGAGGTTCAGACTCTAGGTGTAGCTCAGTTGCAGAAAATAACTTTTAGTTCAGTTGGCCCTATTGGTAAGCATAGTTGTAGTGATGATTATTCATCTTATGCTTTGAATGATGCGGAGCTTGGTGTTGAGTTTGATAAGGTAGACTTGGTGAAGTCGAGTAAAATTCTTGAAAAGGAGGTTGAAGTAGATAATATTGAGTATGTCCTAACTCAATGTAGGATGGAGAAGATGAAGCGCGCTATGATGTCTCCATTGGTCTCTCAGATTTCTGTATCTACAAGTTTGTCTTCTTCATCGGATTTTTTGAAGAATTTTGATATTTGTTCATATGCATTTTGCTTGTCGATGTGCATATTATCTTTCTTATGCTTGGGAAAGATTTGGAAGCTCTGTTTGGGCAATATTACCCAAAGTAGTTCACATTGAGCTTGATGGCATAGACCCAACAATTTTGTTGATTTTTGGAAATTGATGAATATATTTAATCGAGGTGGAGTGTTAAATTTTGGCGATTAAAATATATTAATGAGAAGACATTATTTGTTTCCATAATCAAGTCAATTATGGGAAACAAATTAATATGGAGAAGACAATTGATTTAAAGAATCAATCAAGAAGTGGTGGGGTGAGAGAGGCATTAATTGTTCCCATAATCAAGTCAAATATGGGAAACAATTAATTGATTTGGAGAATCAATCAAGAATTTATATAGGTGGAAACCAAATTAATGCGCAAGATTTGTGGTGAATCAAATCAAGGAAATTCCTAAACATCTTCATCCTTATCTTCTAGAATTCTCTATTCTTCCTATATATATGAAGCCATTTGCTCACTTTTGTGTCATCACAAGAAAATATATCTCTTCATATTATTCCTCAATAGATCCCTATTTTCTGTATCTATTACAGGGTGAGAATTAGTATTGAAGTTTTGTTGTAATTCTTCTCATTTTTTGTAACCTCCTCTTGTAAAGAAATAAAGAAGTTGTTGGGTCTCCGTGGACGTAGGATATTCATATCCGAACCACGTTAAAACTTTTGTGTCTTCTCCTCATCTTCTATTTTTGTTCTTTTTGTTTGGTGATTATTTTTATTGAGTTAGTGGTTGATAACTAATCGACAAGTTAGATCCATTTTAGCATCGCTTCCGCAGTTGTGCAATTTTTACACAACAACCAAAACTTCATAATGGTATTCAGATCTACTTTAAAGTTAATAGTGCACATGTAAATGCATTGAAAATGCTAAGAAGTTGTCGTTACCAAGGAAAAACGATAACAATACAGTGCACATGTAATTGATAGCATGCTAGTAATAAGAATAATACTAACAACAACAACAATACTACTTTTGAAATAGTCGACATACAAATGCACACACAATTACATATATTTCAAACATTGCAAATTTAAGCTAAGGGCGTTTGTATGTCTCGGTCTATCACAAACGTCAATCAAGCTGTGCATATAGCAATAACAATGTATGAAATTTGTATTTTAGGCTAACCTTACTTTCGGAAGAATCGAAGAAGAGAATATATACAACGAAGCGTTGATCTTCCACCTCTATTATTTCTCATTAGACATGCTTAAAAATGCTCAATCAAATGGGTTATTTTCTGGTCATATGCACTTTCCATGATCATTCTGATACCTATACAAAGTAAAAAAAAAGAACCTACAGTACCACAAACTCTCATTTTACAGTTTGGTAAATGAACTCAACTTTGAAATGTTTTAAAGTTACAATATAAGAAAAAGGACATACATGCTGAGTGGTAACAACCCAAAATGTAAATTGTTTACTTAACATTTTAGCTAGATATTATTAAACATATCAATTTATGTTAATGAAGCTCGCTGTCTACAGAAAATATTTTGGATGTAAAATAAACAACACTTTTGAAATATATAGCTTGAAAAATAGCATTGGAGTCGCCTTATGTGTTGGCATCCTTAAATTTACAGGTAGCAGCTATCTATATTGTTTAAAATTTAGTGTCAAATAACCAAAAACAATAATAATTTTAGAGAAATACAGGAAGATCCAATAAACTTACTGGTAGTGACAAAACATGACATATTCATTTGCATTGACCAGTTTAGTCCGTAGCATGGGGCCTAAAGATATCTAGTTGTCCAACTATAATACTTCATTGCTATTGACAAAAGGTTATTCAATAGATTGATGCTTCTTGGTCAGCTTTATCATCGCCATATTTTGTTGATGCACTCCCTGTATCAAACACAAAATTTGGAAACTACCATTGTTAAATCCTTGAAAGCATAGTCCAACTATATTTTACATAATACATACATATATAGATATAAATATATCTATTATGCTTAGGTAAGAATTCCTATGCTTTGGTAAGAACTGCATATATGTTATCCATATAAGTCGAAAACTGAAAAGGATACGTTGAAGACAAACATTTAAAACGATATAAGGATTACAAGATTAAATAACATTTAAAACGACTAATCAAGTTATAAAAAAAGCTTGGCATCATTCATCAAGATCAAAAACAAATAAACTAATATTTGGTGAAAAACGATAATGGAATCGATATTCTCACATCTCCATAATTGTCACAATATCTATTTTCCATTTTCCTACCTGGCCAAAAACGTCAACTATCTATAATGTGGTATTTTAAGGTTAAATCAGTTATAATATAATAATAATGATATGTAAAGCATAAATGTGGTAGCAGCACTAATGTATATAAAGAAATGTTAATTATAAATAATTTATGTAAAGCATACCCTTGTAGTTTGGCGAAGACAGTTGCAATTGGCGAAGGTGTAAGTATTGGTGTTGCAATTTTTTTATGTCAACCTGGTTTGACCTGTGCTATCATCATATACAAAAAACATTTATTTTCAATGCAAAATGATCAGAATTTCAAGCATAACATTAAAAGGTATAAATGAAGAGCTCGGGGAATATGCAATTTAGCAACATTGGCTCCTTCTTTAAAGTGAATGAGTCATTATACATATTTGTAAGTTTGGCAGTTTATCTAAATATGGATATTCCTATAAACAAAATAGTACAAATTGGATTTCCCACCTGCTAATCTTGAACTGACTTCAAACTGGATGTCACGCAGTTTTTTTATATACAAAACCTCTCTGAAGGAAACAATGAAATCATTTCACAAACTAAAAAATGAATCAAGCATGTATACTAAATATAAAATAAAATAAGTCAAAACTTCAAATTCAATAAGGTATTTACCTATTGCCGTGAGTATTCCATTCCACCTTTTCCTGAATTAGAGTTAGAAAAATGAA
Source organism: Allium sativum (assembly GCA_030737875.1). Classification (NCBI taxonomy): domain Eukaryota; kingdom Viridiplantae; phylum Streptophyta; class Magnoliopsida; order Asparagales; family Amaryllidaceae; genus Allium; species Allium sativum. The sequence goes on from CM060926.1 coordinate 541,694,888, forward strand.
CCGGCATTATTCCCCTTAGCTAGCTCAACCTCAAGCGAAGGAACAAAATGCATCTATAGCTCGTATATGAAAATTAATAATTATGTTTGCTACTAACAAAATCACAAACATACACACTAAGGTGAGCTTGCATTAAATTTTCTAAAAGTTACTGTATAGAGCAATAAATAGGTAAAATTAAAAAAAACCTTTTGAAAAGCTATCACCATCACATGCAACAAAAAAAACCTGTGCTAATCTGGTTCAAGCGTATGCTGCAAACCTCTAAAAACCATTTTGTCTGAAATAAATCATAGATAGTTTTCAGTGTACATGTTTCTTTCCAAAAATAGGAAAAAATGGAAAATAAGATATAACCAAATCATTAAAGTGAATGTGTAATGTCTCGTATTTTTATGGTATAATAATTTATTTATTTAATTATTTAATTAGTGATTTAGAGAATTAAAGGGTTGATTAATTAAATAATATTGAATATTTAATTAATTTAAATAATAGAATAATATATTTAACTCCGAGAGAGTAGGAAATAGTGAATTGACAATATAATGTGAACTGGACAATTTATAATATATAATTCAATATAGAGTTGAATTATATTAACGAATATATTATTTAAATGAAGTTTGAACGTATAATTATATTATAATTGTAATCGAGCTCGAAATGGCGCGGCAGTTCGTAATTTGGCAATTCGAACTTTAAACGAATATACAGAATCCGTTTTAAGTTGGATTTCTGTGAAACAAGAAACGTTCGGAGCTAGTGAAGTATATTTTTCTAATGGAAGAGAAAAATCGGGATTTCATCGTGTAGATTTTGATTTATGATCAAATCAAATTTTCGAAAAGTCGCTATAGAATTCCTTTATAATTTTATAACGATTTATTTATATTATAAAAGGGTTTTTATATATAAATTGAACATCGATTCAAGCGGGAATTGAATATCGAGTTATAAATCCAATTGGAGCTGTATGGTATTCTATTGTGAATATATACGATAATATTAATTTATTAATATTAAATTTAATTATTTTTAAATATAAATATAAATATATATATATATATATTTAATTGGGTTATTTAGAGCTTTTAAAATAGCCAATTTTGCAAACGACCTCTGTTTTTGGCAAAACTAATTTTGTTAGATCCGGAATATTAAATTATTGCTAAATTTCAATTTTCGTGATTTTTGGAGTCCGTAGGTGACCGTACGGGATTTTAATGTGAAAACAGTCGATAATTGGACCTTTAAAAATGCGCTGTGTGAGTAAACGGAGTCGGAATTCGACAAAACCAGTTTCGTTGGGTCCGTAATGTCAAACTGTAGCTGCACGCCAATTTTCGTGATTTTCGGGTATCGTATGTGATCATACGGATTTTTAAAGGAAAAAATAAGCACCGATATCTTATAAATTAATATAAAATAAATTGATGAAGCTTCTCCTGCAAGCCAAAGTTATTTTATATACTACCCTTAACATTTCAAAACCCTAAATCATTTTCCCAGGTCAAACGAAATGCGCCTCCACTGATGAAACCAAAACGTGGAAAAAAATTCATCTTTAGAAATCCACTATAAATCAAATAAATTCCTATAATTCTTAAAACAAATTTGTATGGGTTCCCTGAGTGATTCGCTTCCATCTGGTACCAGTTTTGAGTTATGCGAGTCATGTTTGAGGGGCTCCAAAATGTACAGCGTGGTTTCAGTCGTTCTAGGTTTAGGGTACTCTCGCGATTTAAGCATTGGTTCATGAATTCATTGTTGTAATCGAACTTGTGGCAAGATTTCGAGCATCGTGTGAATTGTTGGTCCGATTTGGGGTGAAAAGTGTTCGGTGTTGACTGTAGCAGCCGCCGAATCATCTTAAGATCGTCTCGATCAGTCTTTAGGCTATCCACCATCAAAGATGCAGCTAAGGCATGCTCACTTGATGGAACCATGCAGACCATGCTTCTGCGGGTACATTTTTATTAGGCCTACAACAGAGGGCCATCATGGAGTCCCATAGAAGTCTCGCACTTCCTTCCAGTCCCGTCGAGTAATAAGTTGGGTGTGCTCCTCTCGTGTCTCCAAACACCCACGCCGCCTCCATTAAGCTCTTCGTTACCAAATACATACGGACTGGTCCAAGCGCACCTCATCATGACGTTATTAGTCCCTATGTCTAATCTTTGATTATACGCTTGTTTAACTTACCACATTTCAAATTAACTTAAGCATTTACTTTTTTATTCTGCATTCAAGTTATGTGTTTATTAGCTTTAGTTGACCGTTTATTTCCTCTAATCAACTTTCACTGTCGGAATGGACCACTACTTATTATTATATTCCTTAAACTTAATTCCTCAATTATAAGTTTATAATAATAAGCCTACTCTACTCTTTTCCATTTAATTATAACCTCGTGTTATAATATTATCACAACTATATTCGTGGATTTGTTTATTAAACTTATTTCCCGTAACTTAAGTACACTTATAATAACCCTCTTACTTTCAATTTCATCTTCTAATTATAACCTGTATGTTATAGTCATACTTGTCCCTATGAGAAGTCTACCTATTATATTACGTTCCCGTCTTATATAATTTATTATAATAGGTTGCATTCCCCGTGCATTACATACTTTACAGTTTTATTATTATTTAACATAATTCTTACAATTATAACACTAATCTACTTACCGTCATTGTAAGTTTACAAGGTTACTGAAAATAATTCACACAACACCTTATCTAGTTGGTTAGTGGAATTGTACTAAAATCTATTTCTATAATATAAATTAATCGAGACCCGTAATTGCAAGATATTATTCTTTACTATGTTTTTTTAGGTCATTGGTTAGTGCGCAATACAACAAAATCCCTATTTCGCACTAACCTACATTATTTCCCTTTTTCTTGCAAATACGTTCTTCGTATTTAAGTAGAATTTAATTATGGAATTGTATCCCTTTTTCACAACTAACCGGTTCAGCCCATTACTAATTTCCTACTTTTTAATAGCTATAGTATTATTTCCTATCTCTTATCCATTTTCAAATTTCCGTATTTATTCCATTTTGAATCTGGAAGGTGATTGCTTACAAATAATATGAAAATTCTCAGAACTACCCTTTTTCTACAAATTTATTGCACATAACTTTCATTATGTCATGTTAATTTGTGCAACATTTATTTAGTAAGACTTACAAAATTTGTCTGCTTTCAAATTTTTACGTTTTATTACAATTTTTGGCATCATACATTCATTTAGCCCCAAATAATCAAATTTCCCCTTTTTATTACCATTCCCATTAATTTTTGCCTAACCGTAATTAAATTAATTTTCGCCTAACCACAATTCAATTATTTTATGCATGACCACAATTTAATTATTTTGCGTATAACCACAATTTAATCATTTTGCGCATAACCATGATTTAATTATTTTGCGCATAACCACAATTAAATTACTTTTGCACGTAACCACAATTTAATCATTGTGCTCATAAACACAATTTAATTATCTTGCACATAACTAAAATTTAACATAAACTATATATTCTGACGTAAAAAGGGGGAAAAGAAGAAGAAGAGAACATGTTATAAATTTCAACAGGAATCGAGCGATACAATATACCATTACCGGAAAATATAATTTAAAGGGTCAGTTTGTCTCAGGTCCCTAATAAGTTTCAAAATTCACGTCATATCCAGTCAAACATTTCATATAAATTAGGTCCCTATTTTTCGAAAAATCATCAAAAAATCACGTAAAAAATTTAATTTTTTTTACATAAATTCATAATTAAATGCAACAACTAATCATCATCAAAATCATGCGTTAAAACCACCAAAAAAGGCACCAAAAACCAAAAAAATAGTGAAACATCAGTATTATGCATCAAAAATGTACTTATTTTTGAATAGTTGCATACATTTATGCATATATTTTAGTTATGCATCAAACAACACTATTTATGCATACATGTATGCAGTTAAACTACAATATATGCATCATTTTATGCATATATTCAATTCTGGCCTGTTTTTTCAAGCACGCGCCCTTTATGCATACATTTGTGCGTATATAGTCAATAAATGCGTATATGTATGCACATTTTCGTAAGCCTTCATCCTTTTAATCTTTGTTGCATACATGTATGAACTTATTCAGAATATATGCATATATTTCTGCAACTATTCATAACTCATGCAGCTTAGTTCAACTTTATATGCATACATGTATCCAACTATTACCAATATACGCATACATATATGCATGTATTCATCCAGATTTTTAATATAAAACACTGGATGAATATATGCATACATGTATGCATATATTGCTAATAGTTGCATACATTTTTGCAATTTTTTTCTTTTCAGATTGCTTTTGGGAATATTTGCGATTTCTTTTTATTTTGTTTATGTTGCAGCGCTTTCTTTTTTGGAAAACACATAACATGGCAAAATAGGGACCCGTTTTACATTTCAAAGTTAGACTGGATGTTGTTCTAATTTGCAAACTTTTTAGGGATGTGTCCTTTATTTTCACTAATTTAAATCCATTCAACTGAGATTTATGCTCTAATATTTTGGAGCTGATTCGGATCTGCGGTATTTTCTTTTCAGTTTGGATTTATAGATTTGTCTGGACGGAGGATACAGGCATCTATAGCTTAGATCTACAAATTTCTTCTCCAAATCTTCAATCAGAAATCCTAAAACTAATATATGTACATTTTAAAAGAATTTAGAGGAGAAAGGAAATGGCAGAGCTCTGGTGCCTTTTAAGAAAATATAGGTTGGAGGTTAGGCCCTGCAGGTTTACTTTTAGGTGCTCAGAAGAACCATGTCCGTCAAATCAAAACAAATAAAATTCGAGCCATCCACATGAAATAAATCACGCCGCTTGGCCCAAAATGGTCAACTATGCTTCAGATGGCCCAAAATAAGTTACATTCCCCATTCATTACATACTTCACAAGTTTCTTAGTATTCAACATAACATTTATAGTTATGACACTAATCTACTTACCGTTTTTGTCAGTTTACACATTTACAGAAAATAAATCACACACCTTATCTAGTTGGTTATGGAAATGTACTAAGGTCTATTTCCATAAAATAAATTAACTAAGACTCGTAATTGTAAGATATTATTCTTTATTGGGTTATTTTTATGCTATTGGTTAGTGCACAGCACAACAAAATCCTTATTTCGTACTAATCTACATTATTTCTCTTTTTCTTACAATTATGTTCTCAGTATTTAACAAAAATTTAATAATGGAAATGTATCCCTTTTCCACAACCAATTGATTCAGTTCATTACTAATTTCCAACTTTTTATTAGTTATAATATTTTTTTTCCTATCTCTTATCCATTTCCCAATTTCTGTATTTATTCCATTTTAAATTTAGAAGGTGATCCCTTACATGTAATATGAAAATTCTTAGATCTACCCTTTTTCTACAAATGTATTGCACATAACTTTAATTATGCCATGTTAATTTGTGTCACATTTATTTAGTAAGCCTTACAAAAATTTCCTACTTTAAAATTTCCCCTTTTTATTACAATTTTTGGTATCATACATTCATTTTGCCCCAAATCATCAAGTTTCCCCTTTTAATTACCATTCCCATTAATTTGTGCATAACCACAATTAAATTAATTTACGCCTAACCATAATTCAATTATTTTACGCATGACCATAACTTAATTATTTTGCGCATAACCATAATTTAATTATTTTTCGCATAACCACAATTAAATTACTTTTGCACATAACCAGAATTTAATTATTTTATGCATAACCACAATTATATTACTTTTGCACATAACCATAATCTAATTATTTTGCGCATAACTAAAATTTAACATAAATTGTATATTCTGATGCAAAAAGGCGAAAAGTATAAGAAGAGAACATATTATAAATTCCAACAGGAACCAAACGATACAATATACCATTATTGAAAAATATAATTTAAATCTACTCACCTAAGATTTATGCTCCAGTATTTTGGATCTGGTTTGAATCTGTGTTATTTTCTTTTCAATTTGGATTTATAGATTTGTCTAGGCAGAGGATCTCGGCATCTATAACTTTGATTTACAACCTTCTTCTTCAAATCTCGAATCAAAAATACAAAAACTAATATTTATTTATTTCTAAAAAAAAAATTGGAAGAGAAAGGAAATGGCAGAGCTCTGGCTCCCTCTTAGAAAATATGAGTTGGAGCCTAGCCCTGCTGGTTTATTTATATGTGCTCAGACGAACCACGTCCATCAGATCAAAACAAATAAAATCTGCGCCATTCACACAAAATAAATCACATTGTCTAGCTCAAAAATGGGTCCATCCCTGATATCACTAAACTACTTCACAAATAAATTATGCCTTCAAATCACTAAGACAAACTCTATCTTTATTGCCCGAATCGGAAGTTGGATAATCCTTCTCTTGAAATTTTGGTTATCAACTAAAATGTGACAACCTTCCATTAGAAAACAATCCGTACTTAAACCATCCACACGACTAATTGAGTAATATCGTTCCCTCATTTCTACTTGAAATGAGAAATCAGTATACATGGGTCAACTTCAACTTCCAAACCATTAAGACTCTCATAAAACTCATAGCGACATCCAATTCGAGACGACATAATCCAAGCATTCCATTGTTCCCACCGACAAGTGAAACTCCAATGGATGGTGTTTTCTCAACACCTACAACACATCAACAAAATATGTTGACCCGCTAGCTAGCCCAAATGGCACAATCAACCAATTAAAATCAAAGCAGTGATGCTGTAATCGGCACATTCCAAATAACTTCCTAAAATTTATAATCCCCTTGGCATTCCCAACTGAAAGAGCATCCATAACCAGATCGATATGAAATCGACCTAAATATGGAGCTAACATGGTCGTCTTACTGAATGTGTCAGTATACTCTTAAGCTATAAGCTCATGTGACAACTCGGTACTAAAGAACTGTCTCAGCCTATTATCATCCAATCATAAGCGACTCACCTACTAAAGATCTAATTTTCAACCCACTATTGCTAAATCAAGGACGACTCACTACTAAGAGCATGTTCCTGGCCCACTACCGTCACTGACAACCTCTCACCACCACCGATATTCTGTATCCTTCTAGCAAGTGAACTACTAGGCTCAAATATTAAGTCTAGTTAAACTCAACAATCAACAACAAGAAAACAAATTGAAAAACATGCAAAGACTCAGTGTTATTTAATTTTTGATGAACCATGCATACTTCGAAGTATGGACTAGCTATGCTATAACACTCCTCGACCTCGAGACCCAAAATTAATCGCTATGGATGCTACAATCATCCATGGTATTAATTTCTAGCCATCAATCATGGGATATTACACATATAATCTAACTAAGCCATCCACATGGTAGGTTCAAAATAAAGAAAAGCAGTAAATTATCATGAGTCCTAATCATGTTTCATCTATCAAACCATAAGATCAGATGGAACGATGAAACCTTAACTCCAAACTAGAACACATATAGAAACCCCATTGGTCAAGAACATATATCATGCGGTGATGTCTTTCCCTTCCCTTGCATCAACGAAGCAACCAACGAAATGGAAATGATGATTAATACATATCTCCATGATTTATCCCGCAAAAGACAAACAAACTTCTATATTGGGCGCAAGCTGGAACATCGCGAGCTTCCTCGATCAACTCCTCCAAGCCATTAATCGATCTTCAAATGAAATCAATAATCTTCCAAGTCGATTACCTAACCTGGCCAAAAACTCTAGACTTTAGAGTGATAATGGAAATAATAAATTGTACCTTGATAGCATATCGAATTCGGTAAGACCCTCCAATGTAGACATATCGCCTGAATCGGCAACTCCTCATCGATTTCTAAGATGTTGATACAAACCTTTTTGAAGTGAATCATGAACTAATCTTTAGTGAACCATCTGAGAAACCCGAAGCGATAAAGACTCTCAACAAATTTAGGATCATCCTTGGAGTTCCTTAGGTGTAAACTCCTAATTCGTTCTACATTCAACTCCAAGTCATTAAAGAATCCCTTGCGAGAACCAAAACAGCCTCATACTGCCACATAAACACGTAAGTAGGGCTGTTATGGTAGCGGTAAATTTACCATTAATAAACCATTAGCAGTCCATCGGTAACCATTTTTGACTGAAATCGATATATGAGTTAAAACGATATGGTAACGGTAAATTTATCATTTTTAACAATAAATTATCGGTAATATTTCTTCAATACCAACAGTAATGGTAATTTAACCAGTTAATTTAAAACATATGTATATTCGTTTGATATGCTTTATTACATGCATTTAGAATCAAATAAATGCTTTTATTTAGTACAATAATCAGGTAAATAATTCCAAGTGCACTTATTTTATTTCTCATTTATGCTTTTTTGAAAGCCGACACTACAAATAGTATACTAAATATGCACTGTGTGCCAAAAACATGTCAAGATATAAAATATGATGGACATACAGTAATTTATCATTACCAGTGTAACAGTTACTAGATTATCGATATACCAGTCTTCGGTATACCAGTCGATCGATAACGGTAACGGTAAGTGTGATGACCCAAACTTCCCCGTGAAGGAAAGCCCGGATTGCTTTGAGAACATGACAAATCATAATACAAACAGAAGAACATTTCATTGCTTATTACAACAATTCCATCAGAATACAAGAATATTCAGAGTATGAATAAATATTACACAGAAAATATCATAGATTTAAATTACATTTAAATACATCGCAGCGGAAAAACAATACAAAGCACAACTGAAAACAGATACACGGATACAGAGTTTCCAAATATCGCTTCAGCTGTAAACCAGGATCCTGTGAATATAAATCTGTAAAACCAAAACTACTAGCTGCCGGTGTGGAAAATAGGGACACCCAGAGTTTAGGTTAAAACAATAAACTCTAGGTCAGTCATGTGACTGGTGTGAGAACTAAAACAATTATTAATCTTTATTTTTAAAGTTAGGTAAATCGAGGGACCACGCCATATAACACGGAACGGGTTTCCTCCCAAGAATACCAGTGCATAAAACAAATAGCGCAATGATAAATAAAGAACAATGAAGCTATTATAAGACCCAGGTCCCATCACATAATGCAACGCAAGCCGGAGTATAGGGTTTTCCCTTATAATAGCCAAATATGCTTGATACGTGAAATTTCATCTTTTATTATTACTATAAGTGAAGAAAACAACTTCAAATATAAATGTATCAATCATAGACAACATGGGTACCATATATCACGTCGCCAATACTAGGCTCTACAATCAAAACCGAAATGTCACGTATTTGGAATTTGGATTTCCATGCTGGTGGTTATTGATTTGAAAGATCGATCGTGTAGTGCAATTCACCACGTTTTACGTCGTAGGCATGCGAAAACACCGTAATGCACATCCACACTATCCAGGAAAACAAGTTACCACGGTTTACGTCGCAGGCATGCGAAAACACCACTAACCCTATCCATCAGGGAAATCGGGGGGTGTGCCCTATCCCTTACCTCGGTCGACCGAATCCATGACAACCCATAGGGTGTCTATCCTCATCTAAAAAGCATACTGATCTAACCATCAGTTTCCCACCATACCGGTGTGTGAGGCTCGCGAATTAACGCTACACAAAGCCGTGCTATATTAAAGCTGCGCTTTGATCATCATCCACCAAACTTTGCTTCTCAACAAAATTTAGGTCACTGCATCTCAGCATGTCACACTATCAATCCATACCGTACCACTGATTTCTACCGATATATAATCTCTGAGCTCGTACGTCTCAGAGAAGGGTGTTAAGCAAGAGAATAAATTCTCCGCCACAAAACAGATATATATTTAGCAGAGATCAACGAATACAGTATAAAGGAATACAATGTCAGACACACCATCCATTTACAAGTCCGTTCTGGGTCTGAACGAAACCGGAGGCACCTTATTCCTCGCATATCCACACAATCAACAAGTACATCCGGACGACTACCACTTTAGCCCCCTTCAAGGTAGCTACTCCCATCGTGAGCATCAGTAGCACCCATCCATTCGATGTGAAGATCGTCGGTCTTGCACCATCTTCAATCTCTTCGACTTATCGTCGAATCAGTTATTCAGAATGGGTTAAACCCGGCCTTTCTGAATAACTCGCGTATCTTATAATCAAGTGCTATAACAACACATCATACGTCTCATTCCAATCCAGAATATTCTTTTACTCAAATATTCTTTTCCTTTGGGAAATGTTCCCATTAATTTTATCAAAGATAAATTCTTTAAATTTATTCTTTAATCTTCCTTTGGATATCAAACCATATTAAGGTTTTCCAAACTAGTCGGGATTAGTGAACTACACCGAAGTAATCATTTATTTTATTTCCCAATCCCAACCTATTCATCCCATGGAGCAAAACTGGTAATACTCCATATCTAACACCATGGTGTTATTGGTAAATTTAATTACCATTTCACGTTCAAATCTAATTAAAGATTTAACTATTGCTAGGAGTAAAACTGGTGATACTCCACTCTCAATCATTTACAAATTTGATAATTCAAATTATCAATTCACATTTCAATCTAATTAAAGATTCATTAAAACTCTACTTAGTTTTAATCTTCCCAAAAATCGATATTAATGATTATTTAGCTTTGGAAACACAAACATGTCGCATCGACAATCTACACCGTACTATTGATTTCTATCGATATATAACCTCTGAGCTCGTACGTCTTAGAGAAGGCCGTTAAGTAAGAGAATAAATTCTCCGTCACCAAACAGGTATATATTAAGCAGAGATCAACCATACAGTTCGAAATACAACGACAGACATGTAATCCTGTCTTTTACTGGGTTAAAGAACTAATGTCATTTAAAACACAGTTCACGACAAACCCAAATCACATTCCATTTTATGGAATCTTCACGGAAAAACAAATCAATATATAATCGATATTAATTTCCGTATCCGACTAATAATATAAATGGAATAACGGCAAAGCCTTTTAAATTCCATATGTATTAACAGTCTTCCTCCATAGAAGTTCACTTCGATTATTATTAAATCGAATTCCATTTAATTCCAATTTAATATATTAAATTGGAAAACGTTACTTTGGAAAATTCCCGTTAAATCTTAATAAAAAGATTTATAAATTCCAAATCACATTCTTCACTGTTAATTGGGTTAAAGAACAAATGTTATTTAAAACACCGTTCACGATAAACCCAAAAATCCAATTCTTTTATTCCATTCCAATTAAATATTAATTAATTGGTAAATTTCACTAAATCTTAATTAAAAGATTTATTCTTTTCTCAATTGGGTTTAAGAACAGTGTTAATGAAGACACCACTCACGACAAACCAAAAATCCAATTTGATATCAAATACAAGGCTTTGAATAGAAAATATATCGGCTTATATTCAATATCGAATTCTGATATCAACAAATATCGTATTGGAATAACGATATATATATATATATCTTCCAAATTCCTCCACAACGTCTGTATAATCATGGAATCCAATATCGAAATATTCCGAAGATAATTTCGATTCAAATTCATTCCAATTCATATATTGGAAATTCTGGTTGTTTTTGAAAACCATTTCAAATCCAATTTACTTATTTAAAAATAAATAAATTATTATTCTAGTTAATAACTAGCTCATTTTGATAAAAATATATTTTTATCTTTTCAAATATGGAATTTTTCATCCCAACTCTTTCCAAATCATTTATTATGATTTTACATAATTTTTCCATATTTTTCCAGATTTTATTATCGCCCGTACAGTTGGTTTCCAATAACGGCCACCGAACTGCATCCACAGCGACCTTTTCTGAAATTGATTTGGACATATCTCCAAATCCAACCATTAGATTTCAAATCTCTTGTATTCATTGGAAAACTCTTTTCGATACGAACCCAACGGTTCCGGTTTTAGGAGAATCCGACGGTCGGATCTCCTGTAACATCCATTTGAAGTTCATGGTCGAAATTCGCGAACTGCCGCTGCGGGGCGCGTTCTATTCAGGCCATTATAATATATATATTTTATATTTCATCGATTTCCATTTAAAACGAATTTTATAAATCGTTTTAAATTCGTTTCAAAAACGATTTCAACTTCCATTTCAAATTCAAATCAAAATTGAATAGTCCAATATAAATTCGTTTTAAATTCATTTCAAATTGATTTCAATTCAAATCGATTTCAATTCAATTTCAGTCCGTTTTAAATTCAATTCAAAACGATTTAAATTTAATTCGAATTTCAATTCTATTTCAATTTAATTCGAATTTCAATTCTAGCTCAATTTAATTCGAATTTCAATTCTATTTCAATTTAATTCGAATTTCAATTCTATTTCAATTCGAATTTCAATTCTATTTCAATTTAGTTTGAATTTCAATTCTATTTCAATTTAATTCGAATTTCAAATCTATTTCAATATTAAAACGATAATATTTTCAAAATATTCGATTTTGAAATCACTTTTCAATATTCATTATAAAACGAATAAAATCGACAAAATTCCCGTTCGTGTTAAAATGGCGTTTAACTACTTAACACGGCTTCACATTTCAATATTCACTGAATATTATTTTAAAATATTCGATAATTCTGAACTGGAATCAGACATAGTCAATTACCATATAACTTGATTATGTGGATTTCATACAATACATTTACACAACAACAATCAAACACAGTCGACCATCATCCAAAGTGCATTCTACACTGCATAAGCATCAAATATTAATATTTAACGCTTACAACAGCCTGTTAATCGATCGATCGACATACAACTGATTATTGGGATTAGTGTATGTCTAATATCATCCCAACACCCGTGTGGGGTTTTCAAACAACAAACACAGATTTATTTGTGCAGTTGGGCGATGTGTAAAATTTATCGTCCCAGTCAATATCAGTCAAATTGGTGTACATAAACAAACCGTCCGGTTTGTAAATGAATTTTTATTTTATTCACATACACGTTAAAAATTATATTTTTAACGATAAAATATTTTATTTCACAAATGAATGTTTTATTATCCATTTCACATCAACATCACTAACAAACTTCACAACACATCAAACAAGCATACAAGTCGTCCATGGTCTGTGGACGACGGGTGTCGGGTGCTGCTAAGCACCGTCCGCATCCTAGTATATATTTTAACTAGAAAAAAAATTAAAAGTGAGGAGTTCTCACCTTGGGGATCCACTCCTCCATTATCTATTCTGAACTTCTGAACTGTTTGGATTTGCACTAAATTCCAATGCAGTCTTCTCTACGCTGTTCATATATAAAAATCATATTTTTATCGCTTCATTCCAATAAATTAAAATCATATTTCTATTTCTACTTCATATATTTTTACAATGCTTCTTTCTATATAAAAATTATATTTTTATATTTCTACTTGTTATATAAAGATCAAATTTTTATCTCTACTTCATATATATAAAAATCGAATTTTTATCTTAATGATATCATTATAAAGATCGTATCTTTATCATAATGAAAACATTATAAAAATCACATTTTTATAATTCTTCCTACAAAATAAAAATTATATTTTTATCGCCATTCTACATATATGAAAATCGAATCTTTCTATTGCTAATGAATATATTAAAATCATGTTTTTACATTGCCATTCAAACAATAAAAATCACATTTCTATATCGTCACTTCATATATAAAAATCGTACTTTTATATCTCTACTACATATATAAAGATCAAATTTTTATTATCTATATATTATAAAAATCATATTTTTATTTCTTCTATAATATAAAAATCATATTTTTATTTCTTCTATAATATAAAAATAATATTTTTATTTCATAGAAAAATCTATTTTCTTTTTATAGAAAAATCTAATTTGTTTTCTTTAACAAAAATCTAAGATTTCATTTCCAAAAATCTAAGAAATCATTTCATAAAAAATCTAAGTTTTCATTTCCAAAAATCTAAGAAATCATTTCATAAAAATCTAAGTTTTCTAATTCAAAAATCACAACCCTTTTTTTCTTCAATCCAAGAAACAAACAAAAACTTACCTAGGTTAAGGGTAGTTGGAGGCTGACTGATTCACGCTGGTGGAGGTGGGGTTCGATGGTCAGGCGAGGTGGAAGTGTGGCTCGCGGTGGAGGGTGCGACACGTTGGGGCCCGTGGCGTTGAAGTTGGGGCTCGCGCTCACCACTGGAGGAGTGGAGAGGACTTTGACGGGGGTGAAGGTCGTTGGCGGAGATCGATGGAGGAGGCACGCCTTGCTCCGCCGGCGCGACGCGATCTGGAAAGGGGGGAGGGCGATCGATTCTTTCTCCTTTTTTTTGTTTCTTATGAACGGTTTTGACAAAGAAAGAGGGGGAGTTGACTGATGTGAGAAATGGAGGTAGGTTTTTTTTATATAATATATATATATATTATTTTAATTCAATAAAGTAACTTTAAATTTCGATCTCCAAACGAGACCCACCGCCTGTCGTCACTAGCTAATTACCCTCATTCTGAATGCAATGGGATATCTATCGTAAGCCGATTCGACTATTCCGATCAGTTTCCGTCAAAATCAAAATATAACTCTATATTTTGAATTTGAACGCACATTTCAATTTACCGGGGCCACATACGAACTCTAAAAATTCCCGAAAAATATTTTCTAGCTTCGTATTGACGATACAGTTCTAACAAAACTAATTTCGTCAAATTCTGAGACCGTTTGAAAAATGGCCATTTTCTGGTCGATCGAAATTGACTGAAACTTTCAAAACACATTTTCCTTCGCCACGCTCACATATTGATTCCGAAAATTATGAATTTTGGAAACTAGCAATAACTCGACATCCCGGATCCAACAAAAGTGGTTTCGTCGAAAACAGAGGTCGTTTGCAAAACTTCCATTTTTAAGGGCCAAAATTCCATAGCGACTATTCTGAATTTTCAACTGGGCATAACTTTTTATTCCCGCTATGAAATCTCAAATTTTCGGATTCTTTTGGAAAGATATTTTCAAATAGATTCTAATATTTTTGGTTTCGCTAAAATCTGGTTTATTTTGATACATTCATTTGAAATTTGAAATCGAATTTTCAAACTACCGCGCCATTTTCAATTCTTTTTATAATTAAAATTAAATATTTATATTCTAACGTCAATTCAAATAAATATATACATTCTAATTCTATTCAAAATAAATGTCTCGTCGGTATTATTTAAAATAATCATTTTAAATATTCAAAATTCATCAAAATTGTTTTACAAATCTCCTCCACTTAAAATCTTTTCGTCCCCGAAAAGGAACGAAGCTGAAAGTTGTTTTACAAATCAACTCAACTTTCATTATTTTCATTATGGCTTAACTTCTTCTACTTTTCAGTTTCTAAGAACTTTTCAAAATTTTCAAAAATTTGGCTAACACCCTAAATTTTCGAAAAATTTCACCATAACCTAACCTGCACGGGAGCACCGGGAAAATCCCGAAATAGCCATACAGGCCTTTCCAATCCAAAAAGAAAAAGAAACAGCCAAGCGGCTAGCCAATCGGCTCATAAAATCATCCAAACCCAAGAAATTAGTAAACATGTACCTATTTGTCGAGCATACAACTTTATTCCTTTGCTCTAGCCTCCTTCCAATGACCTGTTCAATGTATAGACATGTATATGCATGCAAATGCGATAAATTTTCAATACAGTTCGATGTTTGGTGCAAAATTCAACTTGGTTTAACATTTTTCTTACATTAGTTATATTCTACAATACCAATACATTTTTAAAACAAAAAGCGTAATTACGTTCATACAAGCATCCTACATATACATACATATATCCAGTTCATTACATTAAAACCAAACTTTCTAGGAAGTCGTGCCTTCTTCTTGCATAATTTCCAAAGTTGATAGCTCCTTTCCCTTGGATTTCTTATCACCCTTCTTTAACGGGCAATCTCGGGCCAAACGCCCTACTTCTTTGCATCGAAAGCATTTCTCTTCTTTTCCTAGTTTTCTGGATTTTCTCTTTACTTTTGGACACTTATCAACAAAATGTCCCGTCCCATTGCATTTGAAACAAACTATGTCCATTCTTATTTGTTTCCCTTTCCTCTTTTTCTTAGGACACACAATTGCATAATGCCCTTCTTTTCGCCATTTACGACAATAAACAACCGCGTGTGATCCTAGGTTTAATTCTCATTCTTTTTCTGCATTCTGGTGAGCTCTCCTTGCTTGTTTCGGGGTCATCCAGAATTCAGTATAAGATAAGCCATAGTCGTCCATATCCTATATAATATTTTTAGGATTTTATCAAAAGAGTTTGCATTATTTTTCACTTAACCATTATCTTGATCATACTTGATTTATCATTCTAGTATTCATTAGTTGAATCGATAATCAAACATCACAGCCAGCAATCAATTTGTTGATTAGATTTTCAAATATATATAATTTTTATATACTCAAAAATCATATTTCAGTGTCAAGTCACAAACAGTAAATTTTAGTTAAGTTTTGGTTCTCACACCAGTCGATCGAAAATTATATGGATATTCACTTTTGAAACTCGAACACAAACACTGATGATGGGATCCCAATCATCAGTATCATCTCCGGGCGACTAGAGTGTGTTTCTATATCCATCTAGTATCTGAGGCTTCGAATATACGCCTCGTCAGGCCTATACTCAAAATCTCCATATACTAGATTGTCCAAATTCAATATAAATAAATATTCAAATACGTATAATCTAATATAAATTTCCAAAACAAAATTTGTTTTCATTTTTATTTTAAAACAACACTCGTCACACTCGTTCTAGGATACTACTGATCCCATCTCTAACAAGTCATTCTTATTGGATATTACTAATCCAATTTTTGATGAAATCTTTCGTTTGGTTCCAATGTGTCATGTTCTCTCGCTCTGTAAACCAAAGCTCTGATACCAAATACGGGCAGTCAAGTAGTTCATTTTGCAGATATATAAGCTTGATTCTGGATCGAAGCTTAAAGCTGTGTCCAGAGCATTGATAGTCTTCCACTGTGTTACTTTATTTATTTTCCGCTGTGAATTGTATTACATTTGATGTAAATTAATCTTACGATGTATTATATTTCGATATACTCTGATATATTATGTACTCTGATGTAACATTATTATGATGTTTATAGAAGTCTTCTGTTATTTGTTCTGATGTGTTGTATGCCCAGAGTTAGCGTATCCGGATTTCGAACGGTCTTGGTCGATTTAGCGATCGATTAGGTCCAGGCGAAATCCATATCGTTACAGCAAGCAATTTTGACTTACTAGTAAAAACAGTACGGTAACAGTAAATTTGCCAAAATGGGAATGTAGCGATAATATATGTGATTTGCATTTGATTCTAATATGTTCAAAAATATTTCATAAAATTCATAAATTCCATTAAACATTGTTCACCCCTCTCTAATATTAAGTTAGCATTAAGATCTGTTATCCGCATTTCCCAACAATTGGTATTAGAGCATTGTTTTCAAGTTTTCATAATTTGAAGGTTTTAAAAGAATAAAATGGCAATTTTCGGAATTTATTTTAACACTTGTTCAGAAATATTCAATTCGGCATTGTTTTATGAGTCTGCATTTAATCATTCTGAAAAATAAAGATATCTACCTAATTAGTGTGTTGTATATGAATGGATGTGTTATATGGCTTTTTATGATTCAACACTCAATGGAAAAATGGCGCAAATCTAGAAAGACAAATGGATACTTGATAGTGGTTGTTTAAGTCACATGACTGGAAATCCAGATATACTAAATGATATAGTTCATAAAAATGGAGGAATGGTGAATTTCGGTGACAACTCAAAAAGATATGTGATTAACAACAGCAATGTTGGTAATTCTAGAACTCCTACAATTTATGTTGTTTTATTAGTTAGGAATTTAAAACACAACTTATTTAACATAAGTCAGTTATGTGGTAATGGTTATAAAATTAAATTTGAAAAGGATTAGTGTTAGATCGAAGACAATATTTCAAATATTATATTTGAAGAAATTAGGAAGAAAATATTTACATTCTAAATATGAAAATTTCTAATGACAACTTATGTCTTTTGGCTAATACAAGTGATCCTTGGATTTGGTATAAAAGATTTGGACATTTAATGTAACACTATGCATTTTTAATTAAATAATAAAATAAATTTTGGTATAATTTTCAGAATTTGGTCACAAGATTAGCGTCATTGAGTCTGTGCCATTTTTCGGATTAATTTAGACCTATGATTTGGAAAAAACAAATTTAAAATGAAAAGGATATTTTTAAATGAAGTATTAGAACAAACGTGAAAAAGAAGATGTAGAAGAACACTAATAAGAATAATTAGTACCAACGTTTTTAGTCTTGTGAACAAAAGGCTAAATAGGTGAATTGGTAGAGGCATGCCTCCCCCATGTGAGTGGTGCAAGTTCGTGTCCCGCTTACGTCATATTTTTTATTTTAGAGGGACGGTGTAATGACCCGGGATTTTGGCGATCTTGGTTATCCGATATACAACACATATCGAACATCCAAGGATCGAAAATACCGGTCATTAATGAAAGAAATTGGAGGGTGAGGAAAGATAATATAGAAACTTATAGAAAAGAAGAAGAAGAACAAAATATTAGAGTAACACGAATCTCACAGCGGAACGAATAAATATATTTCATAACATAACTTTGAAATACAAATCTGTACTTGAATATACATATCATTGTCAAAGTACAACACTTACAACACAGCGGAAATAAACTATAGCTATATAATCCTGAAGCCTCCTGCTCCAAGCTCTTCCAGTATATCTGTAAATCCCGACTACTTGACTGCCCGTACAAATTTAGGCACCCAAGAGTTTGGGGAAAACAAAACAAAATAAACTCCGGGTCAGTCATGGGACTGGTATGAGTAAAACAGTTTTAAACGGTTTGAACAAGTAAACGATATCTCATAAGACCACGCCGTATAACGGAATGAGTTTTTCCCTTATGAGAATCCAAAATATCCTTATATCAAACCCTTTTGATATTATAATAATGTCTATCAACCACAACTATAATAATCATCTAGCAGAAACGCTTTCATCTCACGTTCTACATATATAGTATACAATCAAAACCACAAGCACGTATTGGGTAATGGATTTCCAACTTTGACAAGGTATGGAACCACCTTTCACTAGTGTACCTCTAGAAAGGAATACACTGGGTTCAACAAGAACATCTTGCAACCCGACCACACATGACCGACCACTCATTTCTCTTGAGTGTATCGAATGTATATCACCAATGGTTGGGATCAACAACCGTTTCCCGAATGGGACAGTATCGACAATAGATTTTTAGAAATAAATGAAACTCTAGATCAGGTGATAATACACCCTAATAGGTGCGACCTACATAGCCATGCTGCCTGCCCGATTTCTGTCATTTACCGGATGTGAGGCTAGAAGCTACGCTTTATCATCACACCAGATTCACTTTGAATGCCACATCATCAAATCCATCAAAAATTACTAATTGACGTCTACAACAGTACATTATGTGTTAGCTAAAGAAGTTTCCTTCTTCGCTTCCACTCTTGGTACGGTTGAAGAAATCAATGTATGTGGCCTTTCTGGAAATACTCTGTCAGACATTCATCCATACACGTCATCCAGGAACAGGATGAACCAAAGGCACTATTCTATAAATAGGACAGCCCTTGCATTTTACTCCGTCTTCAAATTTCCTTTGGCATATATGATTTGCAACGCTTATGCCAATACAGAGTGGTTCATTGGATAATAATCCAACCGGTCTCTCCATATTAACAACGTTAAAATGGTCAAAAACTTCGATAGTCTGTGATTTAACTATCGAAGAAAAACACGTGTGCAAACAACGATATTATTTCCAGATGGAAATTCTATCAATCAATCATCAATCATGTATGTATATCTATATATTCATATTTCCTTATTTTCTATGCTTAGAAAATATATGTTATTAACATTTGAAAATATTTCCATAGCTTATTCCTTACTTCAAATTTCAATATTTGATTACGTTCTGATTCTATTTGGAAAACATTTCCAAATCTTCTTTACTTGGATTTAAACAGATGTTTAAATCAACATCGCGACGACAACTCAAACCACTATACTTATTTACTAAATTCACTTAACCACTTTCACTCTCGAACCTTAACCATTTCTAAATTTAAAACGCAGTCAATCAAGTTGGGGTATAGCTACCTCTCAGACCTTAACTGAACAACATTTCAAATCTCGAAATAGGGTAAGTTCATCTTTTAACTCTTTAACACTTCCTTACGTAACTCTCGTTCGAATAAATCTCTATTCGATAACTCCTCCCTTCGAATAACTATATTTGATAATCTCTCTTACGAATAACTAGTTCGATAACTCCTTTCGATTAAACTATAATCGATAACCACTTTCGAATAACTAATTCAATAACTCCTTTATGTTTAACTCTATTCGAATAACTAATTCGAATAACTCTTATGTGTTTAACTCTATTCGAATAACTAATTCGATTTACTAACTTTCGAATACCATATTCGATTTACTGACTTTATTCGCTTTATAAAGATTTCCTTTTTAACAACGTTTATTCATTTTTAAAGATTTACTTTTAGTAACGGTTCTCCACTTTAAAAATGATTTCCTTCTTATAACAGTTTCCTTTTTATAACGTTTTCCCTTTTATAACGTTTTCCCTTTTTAACTCTATTTACTTTTCTAAATATTTCCTATCAATTCTATTTGTAAATGATTTTCAAATCTTTCCTTTTCTATTATTCTATTTGCAAATGGTTTGCAAATATTTCCTTTTCAAATCTATTCTTTGATTTTATAATTTCCCTTTTCTGAATATCTCCTATTTATGAATATTCCAATTTATAAATATTTCTTATTTATAAATATTCCATTTATAAATATTTTATTTTCAAATATCACTTTGAAAATATTCCCTTATCAACACTTCGGTATGTTATGGTATTCAACATATCAAATCACGATGATCAGTATCGTTCAAACACATATAATCGACAACAGATTATATATCACATCATATATCACAATATATGAATCACAGTAAAATAAATGTTGAGGAATCTAGTTGGATTCCTCAAACCTGTTTCCCTGCATCACAGATGTTAAACAATATAGATAACATCACTTTCAGTTCCATATGATATCTTCTGTTAAACAGAATCAATATAGAAATTCAACTAACTGACTAGCAGTTCAATCAAACAGTCAACACACAGTCAATTAGCCAATATTTAACAGTTCTAAAAATACAACATGAAATTATAAACTGTTCAGAGTTAGTGAGATTTACTCACTTTGGCAGTTCATCGTTAAAGAACGATAAACTATTTGTTTGATTCAGATTGGACAATTTATTTCACTATAAATTGTAACGAGCTCAGATGGACTTCCAATCAGTTCCATCGTGTATTGTCCGTCCATACGATCTTAACGGATCCGACCGTTCGAAATTCTGATCATGTATGTAGAAGATATACGATTTATAAGTTCATATACAATTTAAAATAAAATAACTTAAACTATTTCTTGATTGGGACTTACCCCATTAGAATCCGGCCCGTTACCCCATACTAAACCCACGGCTGTTCTTCCCTCTCCTCTAATTTATTTTTGCTCCAGTATCACGCTGCGTAGCCATTAGCCGATCTTCCCAAACCCCTTTCTCCTTCATCTCCTAACCGATTCACACATCGTCAACTCCAACGCCCCTCTCTTCGAATGAGCTTCTCCTTCATACTAAAATCATCGACCACGACACCATGAAGCAAATCGCGTTCGTGGCTCCTTTTCACGTTGTACAGAAATGATCGAATTTTTTTATCATGAAATCACTTCGGAACTCCACAAATCACTCTCCTCGATGCCGTAACCACCAAACAACCCTCAAATCGAATTCAATGCTTCCATTTACCCAAATTTTATGAACCCTAGGTTCACTGTACTTCCGTCAATCTCAACAAAAATGCATCGCACGAATCAAAATGGGTACTGGACTAAAGAGAATCTCAGTAGGAATGCAAATCTAATTATTGTACGATTTATCGGAATTTATCCGATTTGTTATTGAATTTAGAAAGATTGAAATTCACGTTTGAAGAGAAAGAAATGTTGCGGCGCTTTCCTTTGACCAGAAAACTGAAATTTGGTTAAAGGGTTGTTAGGGGGTGTATTTATAAGGGAAATAAATATCTAGATATTTTAGTAGATATTTTGAGATATTTTATTTTAGTCAATTTCTGTTTGTATTAGTCCTCAAAAATTCCTGTGATCGCACATAACATCTAAAAATCACGAAACTGGACATGTAGCTAGAGTTCGACATTACGGTCCCAACGAAACTGGTTTCGTCGAATTCCGACTCCGTATGCTCACACAGCGTATTTTTAAAGGTCAAATTATCGATTGTTTTCCCCTCTAAAAATCCGTACGGCCACACAGTGACTCTAAAAATCATGAAACTGGAAATCTAACAACTATTTGACATTGTGGATCCAACAAAATTAGTTTCGTCGAATTCCGACTTCGTTTGCAAAAGTGGCTATTTTTAAAGCTCTGGATGACCCATTTAAATATAATTAAATTAAATATTTATAAATAAATATTATCGTATATACTCATAGTGGAATATCATACATCTCTACTGGGATTTATAACTTGATATTTCAAATCTGGGTCAACCCGATATTCTATTTATATTGAAATTCCTTTTTAAAATATAAATAATTCCTTTATAAATTATAAAGGAATTCCACAACGACTTTTCTAAAATTTGATTTGGATGTACATCAAAATCTACACGACGAAATCACGATTTTTTTCTTCCACTAGAAAAATATACTCCACCAGCTCCACACGTTTCTTGTTTCACAGAAATCCGGCTTAAAATGAATCATGTACATTCAGTTGAAGTTCGAATCGCCAAATAGCGAACTGCCGCGCCATTTCAAGTTCGATTATAATTATACGTTCAAACTGTCGTTCAAATAATATATTCGTTATTCTAATTCAATTCTAAACTGAATTAAATATCACAGATGATCCAGTTCACACCATATCGCCATTTCAGCCAAATCTGATTACTTCAGAATTAAATATATTATTATTTTTATTATTTTAATTAAATATTCACCATTATTTAATTAAACGATGATTAAATTTCCTAAATCCCTATTTATATAATTAAATAAATTAATGATAATACCTCTGCTAATGCGGGTCATCACAATCTTTCCCACTTAAAATAATTTCGTCCTCGAAATTGCTAAAAGGTAGAGGACGACCCTATCGACTGGTCAGAACATATTTGTTCACTTCTTAACTTCAGTTTCAACTGAACCAATTTAATTTCAATTAAATTATTCATTAATTATTATTAACGAAAATTTTCAAAAATCCTGAAAATTTTCTAACGCCTTAACTTTTCGAAAAATTTCGCCAGCACCTCCTTTGTACTGGTCAATCGGTCCAACTCCAACTCGACTCTCTGGGCCATCTCCCACCCAAAAGAAAATCAAACGGCCAAGCGGCTTGCCAATTCGGCTCATAAATCTTCTATCCAATAGAAATATAAACTTGTACTTTTTGTCGGCATATCATTATACCCTTTCCACCTGTTATCATTTCAGCAGATACAAGGGTCATCCCAATCAAATTCCAATCTGCTTTTATCCACAACCCAACCCTTCGCTTATATCCGAGCCATATATCATTTCAACTCGAGTTCTTCTCGATTCCCAACTCTTAACTTGATTATCACATTACACTTCAAATTTGAATCTCACAATCCAATTTGTCTTGATATCATTCTAATTCAATCTCAGTTACCACTTTACTGGCTTTACTTTAATTCAATTTTGCTTTCACAAATTTCTGTTAAATTTGTTTTTAATTCAACAGTCTTTCTGGGAGTTTTTAAACAGTTTACTCTTTTCAAAAATCAAATTATCCTTTTGAACATGTCATTGAGCCCTTAATTAATATTCCATTAGTTAAATCACTTCTCTATTTCTTTATCAATATTTGTTAACCAAATATTTTCAATAACCATATTGGCCTTTTATGTTATTTGGGAAACATTTCCGAATATCTCCTTCCTTTATTTTCTAAACTTTAGAAGATATATGCTATTTATAATTGGAAAATATTCCAATTACTTATCTCTTTTCTGATCTCGTTTATTTCTATACTTAGGAAATATT
Source organism: Allium sativum (assembly GCA_030737875.1). Taxonomy (NCBI): domain Eukaryota; kingdom Viridiplantae; phylum Streptophyta; class Magnoliopsida; order Asparagales; family Amaryllidaceae; genus Allium; species Allium sativum. The sequence goes on from CM060926.1 coordinate 541,719,263, forward strand.
CTTTATTATATTTCCAAGCTTACACTTATTTGGGTTAAAACGGATGTTGTGTAAAACATCGTTACGACAACCCAAATACTATATTCAACTAACTCTTATTCAACATTGATCTTCAAGCCTGAAATCTTACTATTTATTTGTTAATAATGAAATCAATCAAGTTGGGGTATAACTACCTCTCAGACCTTGACTGAATAACATTTATAACGTCAAAACAGATATGACTACTTACTCGAATAATCAATACCATACAACTACTTATTCACTTTTAAACACGTATACGCTTCCTCTTTCTATTCTTACTAGATTTTATTCTTAGTCTTCCATTTTGATTTTACTATTCTATTTCTAAGTTCGTTTCCTTATCGATTTCTATATATATATATATATCGATACGTTGATTTCTAACTATCAAATTATCTTAAAAATATTCTAACTCCTTAAATTCCCGGAAAAATTCGCCATAACCTACTTTGTACCAGGAGCATCGGGATATTTCAAATAGCCTCCCATGGCCCTCACCAATTCAAAAGAAAAAGAAAAAGCCAAGCGGCTTGCTGATACGGCGCATAAAATCTCATATATGAATTAAATACATACCTTTTCGTCGAGCATTCTATTTATATACCTTCATACCTTATCCATACCTATCTCATGTAAATTTATACCTGCCCAATCTATTTTAACTATACCTGATCGTTTTAACTCAATTCGTTAATTAATTTGTTAATTAACACTTTAGTCTATTTCACTTTTATATTTGAACATGACATGTTCAAATATATTTTAACTTGCTTATTAACTAATTTGAATTCAAATTTCAAATTTAAGTTCTATATTCGATTTCGAATATCCATTTACAAATCCAATTCACCTTTCAAAGTTCAACTTCAAATTCAAAACTTGATTAACTAATTCCTCTTCGACTTAGTTAATTCTATTCAATTTCTATTTAAATTTTATATATTCAAATTCTATATATCAAATTCTATAGTATAAATCCCATTTGAATTCTATATTCAAATTCTATATATTCAAATCCTATATTCGAATTCCATTTGAATTCTATATTCAAATTCCATTTCACCTTCGATATTCAAATCCTATATTTGAATTCCTTTATATTTTCTATATTCAAATTCTATATTTGAATTCCATTTGAATATCTATATTCAAACTCTATTTGAATTTCTATATTCAAACTCTATTTCAATTCCATTGAATTTCATATATTCAAACTCCCTTTGAATTTCTATATTCAAATCCTATTATTACTCTATATGAATTCTATATTCAATTTTCCATTATTTAAATCTTCTTTATTCAAATCTCATTTGAATTTCTATATTCAAATCCCCTTTGAGTTTGAATTTCCTTTATTCAAATTCCTTTTCAAACTTTCTTTATTCATTCTTTAAATAAGTCTCGATTTCAATTCCTTTTGAAATCGATATTTCTACCTTTGGAAAATAGATTTCCCTTTCAATTTCACACTTGTATTTTTATTTCTGAATTATCCAATGATAATTCTTTTCACTTCATTTATAAACTTCGTTTATAAAAGAACTATTTATAAACTTCGTTTATAAAAGAACTATTTATAAACTTCGTTTATAAAGGAACTTCTTGTTTTATTTCTTTTAAAACAAGTTAATATTTCAAATCTATTTAAAAATTCAAATTATATATTATAAATCCCATTTTGAAATTCAACACAACTTGTCTTTCCCAAAACAAATTCAAAATAGTATCTCTGGTGGTAATTCGTCACTTACAACTCGAAAATGAATACTGATGATGCAGCTGTCTTCATCGGAATCTATTTTCCAGCGATCGAAGTGAGTTCAATACTATAAAACCATTTCTAAACATTTTCACTTTGAAATTTCATTTCAAAATATAATTCACACTGCTTGTAAAACAAATTTAAAATCTCCCAGGATCTTAAATTTTCCTTATTTTTAAACGAAATCCATTTACAAACACTTATCCAATTCTCCGGAGTTTTCAATCAAATTTCTGGTTTAAATTTCAGATTTAACTTATCTGATTTCACGTATTTCACTTATATGAATTCTGATTGGTTATTTACATAACCATTTAATTTATAATCTTATTCGATTATAATAACAACCAATATATCCAATATATATTATAATTTTGATATATATATCTTCTCTATATCAAGATATAATTTTGGGTAATTTTTTTTATTTACCCTCTTTCAAAACATACCATGATGGTCCATTGTATTCGAGTGTTTACAAAATCCCTACCGATACAGTGGATCAAACTGATCGACCAGAACTCATAAACGACTCAACCAACAAATCTCCACAATATAAAATAATTTTTATATCAACAACAAATACGTTCACTCGTATATATACACTGAACTCAATCTAGGGTATTACTAACCTCATCTCTACTGAGTCACGCCACAGAGCCAAGGTAATTCACTTAACTTAAGCTCTGATACCAACTGTAATGACTCGGGATTTTGGCGATCTTGGTTATCCGATATACAACACATATCGAACATCCAAGGATCGAAAATACCGGTCATTAATGAAAGAAATTAGAGGGTGAGCAAAGATAAGATAGAAACTTATAGAAAAGAAGAAGAAGAACACAATATCAGAGTAACACGAATCTCACAGCGGAACGAATAAATATATTTCATAACATAATTTTGAAATACAAATCTGTACTTGAATATACATATCATTGTCAAAGTACAACACTTACAACACAGCGGAAATAAACTATAGCTATATAATCCTGAAGCCTCCTGCTCCAAGCTCTTCCAGTATATCTGTAAATCCCGACTACTTGACTGCCCATACAAATTTAGGCACCCAAGAGTTTAGGGAAAACAAAACAAAATAAACTCCGGGTCAGTCATGGGACTGGTATGAGTAAAACAGTTTAACGGTTTGAACAAGTAAACGATATCTCATAAGACCACGCCGTATAACGGAACGAGTTTTTCCCTTATGAGAATCCAAAATATCCTTATATCAAACCCTTTTGATATTATAATAATGTCTATCAACCACAACTATAATAATCATCTAGCAGAAATGCTTTCATCTCATGTTCTACATATATAGTATACAATCAAAACCGCAAGCACGTATTGGGTAATGGATTTCCAACTATGACAAGGTATTTAACCACCTTTCGCTAGTGTACCTCTAGAAAGGAATACACTGGGTTCAACAAGAACATCTTGTAACCCGGCCACACATGACCGACCACTCATTTCGCTTGAGTGTATCGAATGTATATCACCAACGGTTGGGATCAGCAATCGTTTCCCGAATGGGACAGTATCGACAATAGATTTTTAGAAATAAATGAAACTCTAAATCAGGTGATTATACACCCTAATAGGTGCGACCTACATAGCCATGCTGTGAGACGACCCCAAACCCCGTACTGACGGTGGCAAGGGTAATCCTTGTAATATAACACAGAAACAGATAATAACAGAACAAAATTTAATAAATACACCAGATAATGTACAATAGAATACACTGGATAAAAGTAAACATCAGAGTTACATAGTATACATGATCATACTTAGTACAAATGCAGTTCAACTATACATATATGTCTACAGCGGAAAACAAACATAATGTACAATAGGAGCTGAACAACATAAAAATAGATAAATGATAGAATCCATCTTCAGCTCCAGCTATCCAGAAAGAACCAGCTAAACCTGAATATAAGGCTGCTCGTGTAGAAAAAGGGGCACCCGAGTTTGAAAGTGAAACAAACTACGAGTCAGTCATGGGACTGGTATGAGAAATCTACTCAACACATTTATAATATGGCTAATCACAGGACCACGCCACTTTCGTGGAACGGGTTTACTCCATTGGATTGCCAGTGCTTTAAAAACAAATCTTTCTTTTAAACATCGCAATGCTTTTTATAAAAATGAAGCCATTATAAGACTCAGTTCCCATCACACAATGCAACGCAAACCGGAGGATAGAGTTTTACCTTATAATGGCCAAAATATGGTTGATACGAATAAAACAAAAGCAATTGATATTATTACTAGTGTTTATATGTTTCAAAAACAATTTCAATCATAACTATTAATCATAGACGGCATGAGTACCATATATCATGTCGCCATATATATATATATATATATATATATATATATATATATATATATATATATATATATATATATATACAATCAAAACCGCACAGTCACGTATTTGGAAATTGGATTTCCGTCTTGAACCAAGGCAAAAGATAATCCTTACCGAATTCGAGACAATCTAGCCCATGTCTCAGGCAAGCGCGCAGGCAAGCCTTGGATCGTCAGGTCCGGTCCACCGAGGTGGATTATTATGCCTGAACAATACGTTTCCCCGCCCTTTGGGGGCGTAAGTGAGCCAACGAATGACTCCATCGGACCCGGATCGTCCGATCTAACCGAGGCGCCTCGCAACAGCAACAACCACATAAGTCAAACTTGTCAGGGCATGTAAAACCACTGACGCCACTCCTAGCTAGAAGGAAACGCATGCCTTCCCTGAGGTCCTGCTCCCGTTTCTGGTTCATACCGGGGTGTGAGGCTCGCGATTTCACGTTATACACAAAGCTACGCCACACAGGCGGTGCTTTGATCATCTCCACAAGACTATGCTTTTCAACAGAAGCCCTGATCACTGCATCTTAGCATGCCACACAGGCAATTCACACCGTGCAACTGATGGCTGTCAATCACACAGAATAAATTCCAATGTCAGACACACTGTCCATTTGCAAGTCCGTTCTGGGACTGAACGAAACCGGAGGCACTATATACCTCGCAAACCCATCGATCACCACGTACGTCTGGACGATCACCACTCATTATCCATATTTCGGGATGCCTCCCAATCAGGACCTCGGTTACCATCCAAACGAGGTGAAGATCTCCGGTCTTCGACCACCGTCTTCATCTTCGATTTCTTATCGTCGATTCAGTTATTCAGAATGGGATAAACCCGGTCTTTCTCAGCAACTCACATATATAATAAACAAGTGCAACACTAACATATATACGCATCATTTCAATTCATTAGTCGCTAACCGTCAATCAGTAAGAGAACGATTTCCCAAATATTAACCCCGAAGGCCGAAACCAACATCAGATCAATACCCAAGAAACCATTCGACTTAGCCAACCTTCAGTTAATTTCTAAATTTCACATCCATATCGTTTATAATATTTTATAACGATTTATCGCTATTTTTATTTATTTTAAAATAGCCAATTTATTCAAAACGACGCTTCGGGCCATAACGCAGCCGTGGCGCTGTTTTTCTTCAGATTTGATTTACACATATCTGAAAATCTAACCATTGGATCTTCACAAAATTTATACCATTAGAAAGATCTTTTCAAAACGAATCCAACGGTTCCAGTTTCGGGAAAATCCGACGGTCGGATCTCCCGGTATTATCGTTTGAAGTTTCGATTTCAAAATATGAACTACAGCATCGTTATTCGATTGAATATAATTATATATATATATAATCGATTCTGGCGCTGTTTTTCTTCAGATTTGAATTAAACATTCCAGACAATCCAACCGTTGGATCTTTACAAAGTTGGTGCAGTTGGAAAGATATTTCCAAAGCGGACCCAACGGTTGCGATTTCAGGAAAATCCGATGGTCGGATCTCCCATACTAATCGTTTGAAATTACGGTTTCAAAATACGAACTGCAGCGTCGTTATTCAATATATTTCAATCCTATTCAAATATATAAATCGATTCTTCGATTTCAAAACTATATCCTTTTCATACATTTGATAAAAATGATATTTTTATCTAACTGTCTTCTATTTCAATACTTCACTATATTTAACAATTTATGTATATAATAAAAATTTAATTTTTTATTGTAAAACAATTCATTTCAAAACACTATTATTTTATATAGTTCGTATAGATGATAAAAATGTGATTTTTATTATAAAACAATTTTTTCAAAATATGAATACCATTCAACACATGAATTTCAATTCAACGAATGAATATCGATTCAACACATGAATGTTTTCTATAGTTTATATAAATCGATAAAAATGTGATTTTTATATTTAATACACGAATACCATTCAACACATGAATTTCTAATCAACGAATGAATATCAATTCAACACATGAAGGTTTTCTATAGTTTCTATATATAGATAAAAATGTGATTTTTATATTTAAAACACGAATACCATTCAACACATGAATTTCTAATCAACGAATGAATATCAATTCAACACATGAAGGTTTTCTATTCAACGAATAAATATAGTTTCAACAAATGAAAATAATTCAAACACATGAATATTATTCAAAATTTCGGCAGCATAACGGCAGGGTAGTTAAAACCGGGACCGTCCCTAGTACGGCTCCTCGCTCTACCTTAAAACCTCGCGGTTTTTGACAATGGGGAATCATGCATCTAGTTCGCACGCAGGCGGCATGTACATTTATTTCATTTCCACAAACTAATCCTATGTGGTTTCAACCAAATATTTCTCAACCACAAATGGGTATTTTTCAACCACAATCAATCAATATCAACCACAAACAATCCCAATCAACTATTCGCTATCAATCAATTTTCACACCAATCACAACCAATAAATATCGTCCATGGTTTGTGGACGAGGGGCGTATATATATATATATATAAATATATTTATATATAGCAATTCACTTCTATTTCAACACATATATATATATATAATTTTTACAACGCATATATAACTTATACATCGAACGTACAACCTATACAACGCTTATACAAGAGGTGTACAACGCTTATATAACCCATACATCGACTATATAATTTATACATCGTCGTTTTCCATATCGTTTATTAAATTAGAAATCTCACATTGGGTTCCACTCCACCAAAAATAGCAGAAGGCTCAAAAAAATATGCGGTCTCTTCTAGAAGGTAGAAGACGTCCACACGAGTCCACTGTCTCTTGTTTCACTGAATTTCGATAACACAGCAAAAAGATATGATTTTTACAAGTTTGCAATGCTTTAAAGGTGTTAAAACAGCGGAAAATAAATGAAGCCGTATGATTTCAAACCTGTTCAAAACTAGGTTTTGAATTTGCGATCACACGGAGTAACGGTTTCACGATCAGGTTGCGCGAGGTCAAAGGGGGAGGAGAGGTGCTCAGGCGCTGGAAGTGGGGTCCACTTCGGTGGTGTGACGTGGCGGCGACGGCTCCTCAAACACCCGAACTTCACGAGGTCGAACTGGCTCCAACACGCGACGAAAAAAATCAATCCTTGTATGGATTTGGAGAGGAGAGTGGGATATTCAAAATCTTCCAAAGGAGCATGCGGTTTTGTTTTGTGGTTTGGGCGTGATCGAGGAGAGAAGGAGGAAGTGGGTTTCCGCCGATGATCGTATATGGGGAGAGAGAAAAAGAAATTTCCTGGCCAATGAGAGATTTTTTTTTATATTTATAAATTTTTAAATTTCGAAAATACCCCCTTTCACACACGAACTCCAATCCAAACCCAACGACTGTCGTCCCTAGCGTTTTACCCCCATTCCGAACACAATGGGATATGTTTCGAAGGCCCATTCGACTATTTCAGTCGGTTTCCATTCAATTTAAAATATATAACATTCAATATTCGATTTGAACGTACATTTCAATTTCCCAGGGCCACAACCTGATTCGAAAAATTCCAGAAAAATAAATGTGGCTATGTTTTGATGATACGGTCCCAACAAAACTAGTTTCGTCGAATTCTGAGACCGTTTGCAAAAAAGCCCATTTCTGGTCGATCCAATTTAACTGTAATTGACCAAAACACATTTTCCCTTGCCACGCTCACATACTAGCTTCAAAAATTATGAAATTTGAAACCTAGCAATAACTTCACATCCCGAATCCAACAAAAGTGGTTTCGTCGAATTCCGAGGTCGTATGCAAAATGGCCAATTTCACGGGCTATATAAATTCCATAGCGACCTTTCTGAAAATTCATTTGGCCATAACTTTTGCTTTCCGCTATGAAACTTCGATTTTTCAGATTCGTTAGAAAGGTATTCACTAACAGATTTAAATATTTTTGGTTTCACTCAAATCCGTTTTGTTTTGCACCCGGTACAGTCCGACAAAGTTTGAATTCAAATTTTGAAACTACCGCGCCATTTCAGGCCTTGTTTATAATTAGAATTAATTATATTCATTTTCAAACGTCGATTCAAACTCACTTTTCATTGCTATTATTTAAAATATTTATTTTAAATATTTAAAATCCATTATTTTAGCCAAATAATTTTTTTAAAATTGGTTCAGATTTTCTGGGTCGTTACAATCTCCCCCACTTAAAACTTTTCGTCCCCGAAAAGGAACAAAGTTGAAAGTGGTTTGATTAATCAACTCTACGTTCAATCTGGCTTCCATTCTCCAACTTTTCAGTTTCTGAGAATTTTCAAATTCTTCAAAAATTTGGCTAACACCCGGAATTTTCGAAAAATTTCGCCATAACCTCCTTTGTACGGGGAGAGGTTTGGAAATTTATTGGGCCGTATCAGGTACCCAATAAATCCTAATAAGCATACACATATTTATAGTGATATATTCTGGTGTTTACAGGGGAGCGTGTATTGATAATAACTCCAGAGAATAAATTCTCGTCACCCTGTCAAAGCCTGAGGGAGTGTGTATTTTAAATGCTCCAGAGGATAAATCCTCGTCACCTCGTCCCGTGTGGGAAATAAATAGTCCATGTGTCGTATCTAATAACTAGAGAGACGTGATTATTGTCAACTCCAGACCCGTGTGGGGTTTTTATTAATCTGGCAATTTAATCGTTACAATTTAAATAGTTCATATCAGTCATCAGTTCAACCTGTAAAATATAGTCATCGCCATTCAAGCCTCTCGCTCGTATGGTAAATCTTCCACCTCGTCACACAAGCTCCAAATGCTTATGTGGTATATGATGAAGTATGCCTATCTTCCAGAAGTATGCCATGTAGTGTAGTTCAAAATTAATTGTTACTATCCTATGGCGTCATTTATTATTTCACACAGAACAACCAGCACTCCGCATCCAATGGCATTCACAGGAGTTGATATAATAATATTTCACATCCAACTCATTAAGGTTTACCTATTTGTCGGGCACGCAAATAAAATCTTTACTCAACAGCTATCCAATTACCTGTTCAAACATATATAATGCACAAGTATATATTTCTATCTATTTTCTAATCAGTTCAATGTGTGATATAATCTAATAAATTCTACCATTTATTCTATTATTGATTAAATTAACTATCGTTTTAATAATTTAATTAATCTAATCTACTATCACACAACTCAAACAATCAATCAAATTGTTTTTAGCTTTTCAAAAATTACTAATCAATTTCTATACTCTTTTAAAATCATTTAGACTATAGAATTAAAAGTGCACATCCATGAAAAGAAAATAACAACAGAGTAGAGAACTAATTGGTAATGCAAAGTACGGTAAATGTACCTTGCACCGGAGTCAATCTGAGATATCCACTCGGCATCTAGGATAGGCTTTCTGAATGCTCTCCTCAGTTTCCCAAGTACAATCTCGCGGATCTCCACTCCATTGAACTTTGACTAAGTGAACCTTCTTGTTCCTCAGCTCTTTGGTTTCTTTGCCGATGATCTTTAGCGGCTCTCTTCTCACAGCTAATTCTGGAGTAATTTCAATATCCTGTTGAGCTGCTTCTTCCACGATCAAGTCTGGATCATGAACGTGCTTTCGAAATTGAGATATATGAAATACATCATGAACTCCAGGCAACCAATCAGGCAATTTAACCCTATAAGCGAGCGTTCCGATCCGTTCCAGAATAGGAAACGGATCAATGAATTTGGGTGCCAACTTTCCAGTTTTACCGAACCGGATAACTCCTCTCATCGGCGATACTTTCAAATATACATAGTCGCCAACAGCAAAGGATATATCTCTTCTTCTCCTATCGGCATAACTCTTTTGTCGGCTTTGAGCGGCGAGTAATCGCTTCTTAATAAAATCGACTTTGTCAGCAGCTTCTCGGATCATATCAGGCCCCAACACAAGTCTATTACCGGGTTCGACTAAACAAGCAGGAGATCGGCACGGTCTACCATATAATGCTTCGAATGGCGACATTGTCAGACTTGCCTGGTAGCTATTGTTATATGAGAACTCAGCCAAATGCAGGTGGTCTTCCCATGATCCACCGAAATCTAGAACACAAGCCCGCAATAGATCTTCTAGTATACGGTTCACCCCCTCAGTCTGACCGTCTGTCTGAGGATGATAAGCGGTGCTTAGATTCATCTTTGTTCCCAGTTCGACTTGAAATGCCTCCCAGAATTTGCTAGTAAATATTGTATCTCTATCACTAACTATACTGAGCGGCACTCCATGTAGTCTAACAATTTCCCTGAAGTATATCTGCGCCAGACTCTGAGCATTTCTGTTTGATCTGACAGGTATGAAATGGGCGGTCTTCGTGAAGCGATCTACGATCACCCAAATACTGTCATTTCCTTTTCTGGTTCTGGGCAAACCATCAATGAAGTCCATGGAAATATGTTCCCACTTCCAACCAGGAACGTCTAGCGGTTGTAACAATCCAGCCAGTTTCTGTTGGTCACTCTTGACTAGTTGGCAAGTAGGGCATCGGCTAACATATAAAGAAATGTCCCTCTTCATAGACCTCCACCAGAAAGTGTGTTTGATGTCATTACACATTTTGCTTACTCCCGGATGGATACTAAGTTTTGACTTGTGGCATTCATCCAGTACTTCCTTTCGAAGCTCAGGAATGTTAGGGACACAGATTCGACCTTTGAGCCTTAGAATCCCATCATTATCAACTTGAAAACTCGAGGGTTCGCCTTGTTGAATTATCTCTCTGATCTTCTGAATGAAGTGATCATCCTTCTGAAGAGAAGATATTTTATCTAGCAACGAAGTCGTGATAATAAAACTGGCGATCATTTCATTCTTTCGGCTTAACGCATCGGCCACAACATTGGTTTTCCCTGGAGTGTATATAATTTCAAAGTCATATGCTGCAAGAAACTCCAGCCAACGTTGCTGCCTCAGATTCAGGTCTTTCTGAGTGAACAGATACTTTAATGACTGGTGATCTGTAAACAGTTCAAATCTCTCACCCAGAAGATAGTGTCTCCAGATTTTCAAAGCGAACACAATAGCCAATAACTCAAGATCATGAGTAACGTAGTTCTTCTCGTGCGGCTTCAGTTGACGGCTAGCATAAGCGATCACTTGACCTCTTTGCATTAACACTGCACCAAGGCCTTCTCTAGAAGCATCAGTCTAGACTTTTAAATCCTGATTGCCATCGATGATGGTTAACATTGGAGCTGTCGTTAATCTTAACTTTAGCTCTTCAAAAGCCTCTTCACTTTCTGGAGTCCATTTGAATTTTGAGTGCTTCTTTGTAAGCTTCGTTAAGTGACCAAATATCTTCGAAAAGTTTTTAACGAACTTTCGGTAATAACTAGCCAATCCGAGAAAACTGCGGACTTCTGTAGGAGTACTGGGTTGTTTCAAATTCTGAATAGCTGTGATTTTACTTGGATCCACAGCAATTCCTTCCTTGGATACGACATGGCCCAGAAATTTTACTTCATCTTGCCAGAATATACATTTGGATAGTTTGGCTTTTAATACATTCCTTCTGAGGATTTCCAGAACCTGTTCCAAATGCTTTTCATGTTCGGCTTTTGATTTAGAGAAGATTAGAATATCGTCAATGAAAACCAGAACAAATTTATTCAAAACCCCTCTGAACACTATTCATCAGATCGACGAAGTAAGCTGGAGCGTTACATAAGCCGAACGGCATTACTAACCACTCGTAGAATAAGTCGGGACCTCTGAATGCTGTCATTGGAACACACTCTTCGGCAATTCGAAGTTGATGGAAGCCTGTAGCTAGGTCCGTCCTTGAGAACACTTGTGCTCCATTCAGACGATCCAATAAATCATCGATCCGAGGCAATGGATATTTATTCTATATTGTCTGCTTGTTCAAATCACGATAATCCACACATAGACGTAGAGTACCGTCAGATTTTGGGACAAACACCACTGCTGCACCCCAATCAGAGAAACTAGGCCTGATCAGACCCTTCCATACTAGCTGTCGTGTTTGATTGTCTAACTCCTCTTTCTCTTTCAAGGGCATCCTTCGAATAGCGTGAACTACCGGCCTTGCATTCAGAATTAAAGCAATTTTGAAATCAATTTCTCTTTTCGGAGGTAAGCGAACAACTTCTTCAAACACATCCGCATAGTTCTGGACGACAGGAATATCCTTTATAAGGTCGGGAATATTCTCTGTAACTTCAGGGATATTTTCTATTTGAACAGGAGAAACATCCAATGCTGCCCAGAAATCATTTCTATTATAATTCTGACCTTCACAGGGAATGGTTATATAATCGCCTGATTTTATCTTCGCCTTTACGACTCTGTCGGCGCATTTAACTTCAACTTCATATTTGGTCAACCAGTCTAACCCCAAGATAAGATCAAACTCTTTAAAATTCATGACGACTGCGATGGTAGGAAACCGATAACGAGAGAAGGAAACCGACACTCCCCAAACCCAACTGAGATCAATGGAAACCCCAACCGGATTCTAGACAGTCATTGGTTCCTTGAGCTTCTTCAAATTCAAATCCAGCTTCTTAGCTGCATTCTTGGCAATGAAGCTTCGTGACATGCCTGTGTCAAACAGTACTTTAACTGGGATGTCTTTGACAGTTAGCGTGCCTTCTAAAACATCTGGCCTTTCCTGAATAGACGAGGAGACAGGCACTTCTGCCACTTCATTTACCTGAGCCTCTTCGGCCCTTTTTAACAGCCAGCGATCTCGCTTTATATGACCGGACTGATGACAAAGATTGCACTCTCGAGTCACAGGAGACTTGTTCTTGGATTTAGATTCATTCTTCTTTCTCTTTTTCGAGGGTTTGCAATTCCCCTGAAAATACCCTGGCTTATGGCAGTTGTTGCATATGGCAGTCGTTGCTGGTTCTTTTTCAGATTTAGCCCTTTTTCGATTGACTCCGGGCTTCTTTCTGACCTCAGACATCGTACTGGCCTCAGGACGATCAGTTTCTGACTCAACTTTCTTACTAGAGCTGACTTCTTCTTCGTAAGGCAACATACCTTTCTTGTCGAGATCTTCATACTGGTAAGCCATGTACATCATTTCAGAAAATGGGAGCTTCACATTCCTCATTACACTGTTCTGATATTTTCATTGCAGGCCATAAATAAATCTCAGATTCTTCCTCTTTGGATCTTGAATCAGATGAGGATCAAAGTGAGTAAGTTCGTTGAATTTCTTATGATATTCTGGGATGGTCATATCACCTTGTATCAAATAAGAAAATTCATCACATAATCGCCCGGTTTCTTCGGGAGGAGTAAATCTTTCTAAGAAAATTACTTTGAATCTGTCCTAGGTGATATCACCTTCTGGATTATCTTTAACAACTGAATCCCACCAAAACAAAGCTTCTTCTTTGAGTGCCCAAGACGCCAGTAATCTTTTCTGATCGTCTCTCAGCTTTAAACCCTCGAAGATTTTCTCTGCAGAACGAATCCAAGCTTGTGTTTCCATAATGGATTATTTGCCTAAGAATGGCGATCCACCCAGATTTCGAAATCTCTTGAATAGAACTTCTATATCGGGTTCTGGCTGCGGGAGCACAACTGGCTCATTAGTTGGTCGAGCCATACGAATATTTCTTCTGTTCCTGTCACTCATTTTCTAGTGTGTCTGCAATTAGCAGACAAAGTGTCAGGTCAACAGAAAAGATATTTAAAAATATAGAGACAAATACTTGAATGTAAATGTGTCTACTGGGGTGTATTTCATTCTGCTTTACTCATACTAGGATATTACTGATCCTATCTGTATAGAGTTACCCATCCTAGAACACTACTGGTTCTATTTCTGACGAGTTCGTTAATATGTTATATTCCAGAACTAAGCTTAACCAAAGCTCTGATACCAAAATGAGACGACCCCAAACCCCGTACTGACAGTGGCAAGGGTAATCCTTGTAATATAACACAGAAACAGATAATAACAGAATAGAATTTAATAAATACACCAGATAATGTACAATAGAATACACTGGATAAAAGTAAACATCAGAGTTACACAGTATACAGGATCATACTTAGTACAAATGCAGTTCAACTATACATATATGTCTACAGCAGAAAACAAACATAATGTACAATAGGAGCTGAACAACATAAAAAGAGATAAATGATAGAATCCATCTTCAGCTCCAGCTATCCAGAAAGAACCAGCTAAACCTGAACACAAGGCTGCCCGTGTAGAAAAAGGGGCACCCGAGTTTGAAAGTGAAACAAACTACGAGTCAGTCATGGGACTGGTATGAGAAATCTACTCAACACATTTATAATATGGCTAATCACAGGACCACGCCACTTTCGTGGAACGGGTTTACTCCATTGGATTGCCAGTGCTTTAAAAACAAATATTTCTTTTAAACATCGCAATGCTTTTTATAAAAATGAAGCCATTATAAGACTCAGTTCCCATCATACAATGCAACGCAAACTGGAGGATAGAGTTTTACCTTATAATGGCCAAAATATGGTTGATACGAATAAAACAAAAGCAATTGATATTATTACTAGTGTTTATATGTTTCAAAAACAATTTCAATCATAACTATTAATCATAGACGGCATGGGTACCATATATCATGTCGCCATATATATAAATACAATCAAAATCGCACAGTCACGTATTTGGAAATTGGATTTCCGTCTTGAACCAAGGCAAAAGATAGTCCTTACCGAATTCGAGACAATATAGCCCATGTCTCAGGCAAGCGCGCAGGCAAGCCTTGGATCGTCAGGGCCGGTCCACCTAGGTGGATTATTATGCCTGAACAATACGTTTCCCCGCCCTTTGGGGCGTAAGTGAGCCAACGAATGACTCCATCGGACCCGGATCGTCCGATCTAATCGAGGCGCCTCGCAACAGCAACAACCACATAAGTCAAACTCGTCAGGGCGTGTAAAACCACTGACGCCACTCCTAGCTAGAAGGAAACGCATGCCCTCCCTGAGGTCCTGCTCCCATTTCTGGTTCATACCGGGTGTGAGGCTCGCGATTTCACGTTATACACAAAGCTACGCCACACAGGCGGTGCTTTGATCATCTCCACAAGACTTTGCTTTTCAATAGAAGCCCTGATCACTGCATCTTAGCATGCCACACAGGCAATTCACACTGTGCAACTGATGGTTGTCAATCACACAGAATAAATTCCAATGTCAGACACACTGTCCATTTGTAAGTCCGTTCTGGGACTGAACGAAACCGGAGGCACTATATACCTCGCAAACCCATCGATCACCACGCACGTCTGGACGATCACCACTCATTATCCATATTTCGGGATGCCTCCCAATCAGGACCTCGGTTACCATCCAAACGAGGTGAAGATCTCCGGTCTTTGACCATCGTCTTCATCTTCGATTTCTTATCGTCGATTCAGTTATTCAGAATGGGATAAACCCGGTCTTTCTGAGAAACTCACGTATATAATAAACAAGTGCAACACTAACATACATACGCATCATTTCAATTCATTAGTCGCTAACCGTCAATCAGTAAGAGAACGATTTCCCAAATATTAACCCCGAAGGCCGAAACCAACATCAGATCAATACCCAAGAAATCATTCGACTTAGCCAACCTTCTGTTAATTTCTAAATTTCACATCCATATCGTTTATAATATTTTATAATGATTTATCGCTATTTTTATTTATTTTAAAATAGCCAATTTATTCAAAACGACGCTTCGGGCCATAACGCAGCCGTGGCGCTGTTTTTCTTCAGATTTGATTTACACATATCTGAAAATCTGACCGTTGGGTCTTCACAAAATTTATATCATTAGAAAGATCTTTTCAAAATGAATCCAATGGTTCCAGTTTCGGGAAAATCCGACGGTCGGATCTCCTGGTATTATCGTTTGAAGTTTCGATTTCAAAATACGAACTACAGCGTCGTTATTCGATTGAATATAATTATATTTTTATATATATATATATAAATATAATCGATTCTGGCGGTGTTTTTCTTCAGATTTGAATTAAACATTCCAGACAATCCAACCGTTGGATCTTTACAAAGTTGGTGCCGTTGGAAAGATATTTCCAAAGCGGACCCAACGGTTGCGATTTCAGGAAAATCCGATGGTCGGATCTCCCGTACTAATCGTTTGAAATCACGGTTTCAAAATACGAACTGCAGCGTCGTTATTCAATATATTTCAATCCTATTCAAATATATAAATTGATTCTTCGATTTCAAAACTGTATCCTTTTCATACATTTGATAAAAATGATATTTTTATCTAACTGTCTTCTATTTCAATACTTTACTATATTTAACAATTCATGTATATAATAAAAATGTGATTTTTTATTGTAAAACAATTCATTTCAAAACACTATTATTTTATATAGTTCATATAGATGATAAAAATGTGATTTTTATTATAAAATAATTTCTTTCAAAATATTAATACCATTCAACACATGAATTTCAATTCAACGAATGAATATCGATTCAACACATGAAGGTTTTCTATAGTTTATATAAATCGATAAAAATGTGATTTTTATATTTAAAACACGAATACCATTCAACACATGAATTTCTAATCAACGAATGAATATCAATTCAACACATGAAGGTTTTCTATAGTTTCTATATATAGATAAAAATGTGATTTTTATATTTAAAACACGAATACCATTCAACACATGAATTTCTAATCAACGAATGAATATCAATTCAACACATGAAGGTTTTCTATTCAACAAATAAATATAGTTTCAACAAATGAAAATAATTCAAACACATGAATATTATTCAAAATTTCGGCAGCATAATGGCAGGGTAGTTAAAACCGGGACCGTCCCTAGTACGGCTCCTCGCTCTACCTTAAAACCTCGCGGTTTTTGACAATGGGGAATCATGCATCTAGTTTGCACGCAGGCGGCATGTATATTTATTTCATTTCCACAAACTAATCCTATGTGGTTTCAACCAAATATTTCTCAACCACAAATGAGTATTTTTCAACCACAATCAATCATTATCAACCACAAACAATCCCAATCAACTATTCGCTATCAATCAATTTTCACACCAATCACAACCAATAAATACCGTCCATGGTTTGTGGACGAGGGGCGTGTATATATATATATATATATATATATATATATATATATATTTATATAGCAATTCACTTCTATTTCAACACATATATATAATTTTTACAACGCATATATAACTTATACATCGAACGTACAACCTATACAACGCTTATACAAGAGGTGTACAACGCTTATATAACCCATACATCGACTATATAATTTATACATCGTCGTTTTCCATATCGTTTATTAAATTAGAAATCTCACAATGGGTTCCACTCCACCAAAAATAGCAGAAGGCTCAGAAAAATATGCGGTCTCTTCTAGAAGGTAGAAGACGTCCACACGAGTCCACTGTCTCTTGTTTCACTGAATTTCGATAACACAGCAAAAAGATATGATTTTTACAAGTTTGCAACGCTTTAAAGGTGTTAAAACAGCGGAAAATAAACAAAGCCGTATGATTTCAAACCTGTTCAAAACTAGGTTTTGAATTTGCGATCACACGGAGTAACGGTTTTACGATCGGGTTGCGCGAGGTCGAAGGGGGAGGAGAGGTGCTCAGGCGCCGGAAGTGGGGTCCACTTCGGTGGTCTGACGTGGCGGCGGCGGCTCCTCAAACACCCGAACTTCACGAGGTCGAACTGGCTCCAACACGCGACGAAAAAATCAATCCTTGTATGGATTTGGAGAGGAGAGTGGGATCTTCAAAATCTTCCAAAGGAGCATGCGGTTTTGTTGTGTGGTTTGGGCGTGATCGAGGAGAGAAGGAGGAAGTGGGTTTCCGCCGACGATCGTATACGGGGAGAGAGAAAAAGAAATTTCCTGGCCAATGAGAGATTTTTT
Source organism: Allium sativum (assembly GCA_030737875.1). Taxonomy (NCBI): domain Eukaryota; kingdom Viridiplantae; phylum Streptophyta; class Magnoliopsida; order Asparagales; family Amaryllidaceae; genus Allium; species Allium sativum. The sequence goes on from CM060926.1 coordinate 541,737,404, forward strand.
TTATATTTATAAATATTTAAATTTCGAAAATACCCCCTTTCACACACGAACTCCAATCCAAACCCAAGGACTGTCATCCCTAGCGTTTTACCCCCATTCCGAACACAATGGAATATGTTTCGAAGGCCCATTCGACTGTTTCAGTCGGTTTCCATTCAATTTAAAATATATAACATTCAATATTCGATTTGAACGTACATTTCAATTTGCCAGGGCCACAAACTGATTCGAAAAATTCCAGAAAAATAAATCTGGCTATGTTTTGACGATACGGTCCCAACAAAACTAGTTTCGTCGAATTCTAAGACCGTTTGCAAAAAGGCCCATTTCTGGTCGATCCAATTTAACTGTAATTGACCAAAACACATTTTCCCTTGCCACACTCACATACTAGCTTCAAAAATTATGAAATTTGAAACCTAGCAATAACTTCACATCCCGGATCCAACAAAAGTGGTTTCGTCAAATTCCGAGGTCGTATGCAAAATGGCCAATTTCACGGGCTATATAAATTCCATAACGACCTTTCTGAAAATTCATTTGGCCATAACTTTTGCTTTCCGCTATGAAACTTCGATTTTTCAGATTCGTTAGAAAGGTATTCACTAAAAGATTTAAATATTTTTGGTTTCACTCAAATCCGTTTTGTTTTGCACCCGGTACAGTCCGACAAAGTTTGAATTCAAATTTTGAAACTACCGCGCCATTTCAGGCCTTGTTTATAATTAGAATTAATTATATTCGTTTTCAAACGTCGATTCAAACTTACTTTTCATTGCTAGTATTTAAAATATATATTTTAAATATTTAAAATCCATTATTTTAGCCAAGTTAAATTTTTTAAATTGGTTCAGATTTTCTGGGTCGTTACGTGCTGCCTGCCCGATTTCTGTCATTTACCGGATGTGAGGCTAGAAGCTACGCTTTATCATCACACCAGATTCACTTTGAATGCCACATCATCAAATCCATCAAAAATCACTAATTGACGTCTACAACAGTACATTATGTGTTAGCTAAAGAAGTTTCCTTCTCCGCTTTCACTCTTGGTAAGGTTGAAGAAATCAATTTACGTGGCCTTTCTGGAAATACTCTGTCAGACATTCATCCATACACGTCATCCAGGAACAGGATGAACCGAAGGCACTATTCTGTAAACAGGACAGCCCTTGCATTTTACTCCGTCTTCAAATTTCCTTTGGCATATATGATTCGCAACGCTTATGCCAATACAGAGTGGTTCTTTGGATAATAATCCAACCGGTCTCTCCATATTAACAACGTTAAAATGGTCAAAAACTTCGATAGTCTGTGATTTAACTATCGAAGTAAAACACGTGTGCAAACAACGATATTATTTCCAGATGGAAATTCTATCAATCAATCATCAATCATATATATATATCTATATATTCATATTTCCTTATTTTCTATGCTTAGAAAATATATGTTATTAACATTGGAAAATATTTCCATAGCATATTCCTTATTTCAAATTTCAATATTTGATTACGTTCTTATTCTATTTGGAAAACATTTCCATATCTTCTTTACTTGGATTTAAACAGATGTTTAAATCAACATCGCGATGACAACTCAAACCACTATACTTATTTACTAAATTCACTTAACCACTTTCACTCTCGAACCTTAACCATTTCTAAATTTAAAACGCAGTCAATCAAGTTGGGGTATAGCTACCTCTCAGACCTTAACTGAACGACATTTCAAATCTCGAAATAGGGTAAGTTCATCTTTTAACTCTTTAACACTTCCTTACGTAACTCTCGTTCGAATAAATCTCTATTCGATAACTCCTCCCTTCGAATAACTATATTTGATAATCTCTCTTACGAATAACTAGTTCGATAACTCCTTTCGATTAAACTATAATCGATAACCCCTTTCGAATAACTAATTCAATAACTCCTTTGTGTTTAACTCTATTCGAATAACTAATTCGAATAACTCTTATGTGTTTAACTCTATTCGAATAACTAATTCGATTTACTAACTTTCGAATACCATATTCGATTTACTGACTTTATTCGCTTTATAAAGATTTCCTTTTTAACAACGTTTATTCATTTTTAAAGATTTACTTTTAGTAACGGTTCTCCACTTTAAAAATGATTTCCTTCTTATAACAGTTTCCTTTTTATAACGTTTTCCCTTTTATAACGTTTTCCCTTTTTAACTCTATTTACTTTTCTAAATATTTCCTATCAATTCTATTTGTAAATGATTTTCAAATCTTTCCTTTTCTATTATTCTATTTGCAAATGGTTTGCAAATATTTCCTTTTCAAATCTATTCTTTGATTTTATAATTTCCCTTTTCTAAATATCTCCTATTTATAAATATTCCGATTTATAAATATTTCTTATTTATAAATATTCCATTTATAAATATTTTATTTTCAAATATCACTTTGAAAATATTCACTTATCAACACTTCGGTATATTATGGTATTCAACATATCAAATCATGATGATCAGTATCGTTCAAACACATATAATCGACAACAGATTATATATCACATCATATATCACAATATATGAATCACAGTAAAATAAATGTTGAGGAATCCAGTTGGATTCCTCCAACCTGTTTCCCTGCATCACAGATGTTAAACAATATAGATAACATCACTTTCAGTTCCATATGATATCTTCTGTTAAACAGAATCAATATAGAAATTCAACTAACTGACTAGCAGTTCAATCAAACAGTCAACACACAGTCAATCAGCCAATATTTAACTGTTCTAAAAATACAACATGAAATTATAAACTGTTCAGAGTTAGTGAGATTTACTCACTTTGGCAGTTCATCGTTAAAGAACGATAAACTGTTTGTTTGATTCAGATTGGACAACTTGTTTCACTATAAATTGTAACGAGCTCAGATGGACTTCCAATCATTTCCATCGTGTAGTGTCCGTCCATACGATCCTAACGGATCCGACCGTTCGAAATTCTGATCATGTATGTAGAAGATATACGATTTATAAGTTCATATACAATTTAAAATAAAATAACTTAAACTATTTCTTGATTGGGCCTTACCCCATCAGAATCCGGCCCGTTACCCCATACTAAACCCACGGCTGTTCTTCCCTCTCCTCTAATTTATTTCTGCTCTAGTATCACGCTCCGTAGCCATTAGCCGATCTTCCCAACCCCCTTTCTCCTTCATCTCCTAACCGATTCACACATCGTCAACTCCAACGTCCCTCTCTTCGAATGAGCTTCTCCTTCATACTAAAATCATCCACCACGGCACCATGAAGTAAATCGCGTTCGTGGATCCTTTTCACGATGTACAGAAATGATCGAATTTGTTTATCATGAATCACTTCGGAACTCCACAAATCACTCTCCTCGACGCCGTAACCACCAAACAACCCTCAAATCGAATTCAATGCTTCCATTTACCCAAATTTTGTGAACCCTAGGTTCACTATACTTCCGTCGATCTCAACAAAAATGCATCGCACGAATCAAAATGGGTACTGGACTAAAGAGAGTCTCCGTAGGAATGCAAATCTAATTGTTGTACGATTTATCAGAATTTATCCGATTTGTTATTGAATTTAGAAAGATTGAAATTCACGTTTGGAGAGAAAGAAATGTTGTGGCGCTTTCCTTTGACCAGAAAACTGAAATTAGGTTAAAGGGTTGTTAAGGGGTGTATTATAAGGGAAATAAATATCTAGATATTTTAGTAGATATTTTGAGATATTTTATTTTAGTCAATTTCTATTTGTATTAGTCCTCAAAAATTCCTGTGATCACACATAACATCTAAAAGTCACGAAACTGGACATGTAGCTAGTGTTCGACATTACGGTCCCAACGAAACTGGTTTCGTCGAATTCCGACTTCGTATGCTCACACAGCGTATTTTTAAAGGTCAAATTATCGATTGTTTTCCCCTCTAAAAATCCGTACGGCCACATAGTGACTCTAAAAATCACAAAACTGGGAATCTAACAACTATTTGACATTGCGGATCCAACAAAATTAGTTTCGTCGAATTCCGACTTGCAAAAGTGGCTATTTTTAAAGCTTTGGATGACCCATTTAAATATATAAATATATTTAAATATAATTAAATTAAATATTTATAAATAAATATTATCGTATATACTCACAGTGGAATATCATACAACTCTACTGGGATTTATAACTTGATATTTCAAATCTGGGTCAACCCGATATTCTATTTATATTGAAATTCCTTTTTAAAATATAAATAATTCCTTTATAAATTATAAAGGAATTCCACAACGACTTTTCTAAAATTTGATTTGGACGTACATTATAATCTACACGATGAAATCCCTATTTTTCTCTTCCACTAGAAAGATATACTCCACCAGCTCCACACGTTTCTTGTTTCACAGAAATCCGGCTTAAAATGAATCCTGTACATTCAGTTGAAGTTCGAATCGCCAAATAGCGAACTGTCGCGCCATTTCAAGCTCGATTATAATTATAATATAAATATACATTCAAACTATCGTTCAAATAATATATTCGTTATTCTAATTCAATTCTAAACTGAATTAAATATTACAGATGATCCAGTTCAAACCATATCGCCATTTCAGCTAATTCTGATTACTTCAGAATTAAATATATTATTATTTTTATTATTTTAATTAAATATTCACCATTATTTAATTAAACGACGATTAAATTTCCTAAATCCCTATTTATATAATTAAATAAATTAATGATAATACCTCTGCTAATGCGGGTCATTACAGACGGCTAAAGAAATGCATATTCTGAAAGAAATATATATATATGTGTATGTACATATAATGAAAATTATACATATTGGTGAGTATAAATATATATACATGTAAATGTGCATATATGTGTATGTATGTGTATATATGTATATGAATAAGAAATCCAAAAGTAACCTACAGTCAATAAAAATGGGTAAGAAATAAATGAGGGCATAATGCCGTTTGAATTTTGAAAAGAAATGATATTGTGCATAGATATATACACATAAATTCAAATGTTGAAATTAAAAGTGTGATTTAAGAGCGGGAAGTAATAAATGTATAATGAATGAAAAATTGGCAAGAAGATAGTTGCATTTGAAATTTAAATATATATTAAAAGAAAGAAAACAATGAATTGATAACGTTATAATGACACTAACCGGGCAGCTATTAACGGACAGCGATTTGAAGAGTTATACACATATATATGCGCACAAGTATGAAATTTGAAATTGGATATGTATTATAAATGAAAGAAAATAATTTACATAGTGATATTTGGTAACAAAAAGAAACGTTACCAGCAACATTAAACAAGAAACCAATATCGACGAAATTAACGTTAATGGCCCAGGCCATGGGTCGACACAGTACTGAGCCATTTAACGTTATATTTTTCCACTTGTACATTTCAGATTTTATTTTATTTAATTCGAAAGACCAGAATCTTCTGTACATCTGCAAATAGACTAGCAAAGCCTAGCCTCCAACTCATACTTTCTAAGACGACGCCAAGGCTATGCCATTTTCTTTGTTCTCCAAATCTTTTCGAAATTAGAATATTAGCTTTAGGGAATTCTGATTCGAGATTTAAAGACAAAGAATGTAGATCTACAATATAGGTGTTCAGATTTCTTGTCAACGTGAGGTAAATTTTGCGAATCTGAATTATTTAGGTTTCTTTCTTTCCTCCCTTATTCTTTTAGCATTAGATTTGCAAATCTGTGGTTATCTTAATATTAGATTCAATTAGAAAGACCACGGAACAATAGATCTAAATCAGATTCAAGGATTGGAAAACAGCCAGGTGAGTGGATATAAATTATACTTTTGGTAATGGTATATTTATCATCTACATTCCCCGTAATTCTTAACGTGATGAATAATTGTAATTTGTAATTTGTAATTGTGATATAATTATTTCTAAGTATGTTAGGAAGATTGTTGTTGTATAAATTTATTCTATTAATTCTCTGCTTGGGTGAAGAATTACTATACACTGAAATGGTAAATTTGACAATAATTATGCATAGGTTTTTGAGATTGTTATTCAATAATAAATTGGATATACTGAAAAAGGGGATTACAGTGAATTGTGGGAAAATAGTAAGAATAACTAACATGCCTAATTTTATATAGAAATATTATGGTAACAGGGCTGGTAAATGAAAAACAGGAATTAACACCTAATTCAGAAAATAAAAAGGGGAAAATCGGTAGTGGACTGAGTTAGTTGGGGTTTTGAAAAAAATGGATACATTTCCATAACGGAAAAACTACCGTGAATGTAGTTGCAAAAAAAGAAAGGAAAAAGGAATTAGTGTGAAATAGGGATTCATTTACCGGATTGCATACTAATCAAATGATATACGTATGTCTACATTAAAAATAAAAGAAATAGCTTGCAACTACGAATCTTAATTGATGTAATATAATAGGTAGGCTTGTCCTAGTGGCAAGTGGAATTATAACATAGGTTATAATAAATGAATAGAGGACTTGTTAATAGACCTTAGTTAAAGGAATTAAGTTAATAAGTAAACTCACAACAACTGTTGTGATAACAGTGTAAGATAAGGTTATGATTAAGAAGAAAGAATAAAGTAGGCTTATTATTAGTAGAGTTATAGATGAAAGTATTAAGTCTAATAAATGTAATAAATAATAAGTGGAAGTCCGCTCCGGCGTCATATGACTGAATAAATAAAGCAAGCAGTCAATTGTGAGCTAATAAATCAAGTAACTTGAATAAAAAGTGAATATGTGGATAATCAAGTTAATTAGCACTATGATAAGGTAAAGCAAGCGCATGATTAAATGATCAGATGTAGTATCTAATAACACGATGGCATGATGCGCTTGGACTAGTCCGTACATATGAAGGTGAAGAACCCAATGAGGTAGATCATTATGGTGTCTGGAGATACGAGAGGAGCACATCCAACCGATTAGTCTACGGGACTAAAGGGAAGCATGTGGCTTATGCAGGACATGGTAGGGTACTCCGTGGTGGTCCTCTATGCGGTATATGCTTAGGCATGCGCATAGGGTTTTGGTATATATGGTACCATCTAGTGAGTACACCTTAACTGCAACTGTGGTATGGCAATCAGAAGGCTGTGGCCAATGGTGTTGGGTGATTCAGCAATTTTCCTCGAGAGAGGGTGGTCATGACCAAATTGAGGATAGTAATCATTGGATACCTGCCACCGGGAGTCAATGGGATGTAGAAAGACTATAGTTTAACTTACAGGCCTTCGCTCCTTCACTATCGGGACGTTGGCTGTGGGATATGCCAAATTGGATGTTAGAATAGTTAATAATGCATGTCACTTAGCTCTTGAGGAAGTCTTTCATTAGTTGAGGGAGGGGTCATAGCCACCGTGAAAAGACCGACCATATGTGAATATCTGTATTGTAGGCCCAATGAGGTGGTACTTACAAATATTGAAAGCTCCCAACTAGAGGTGTCAAATGGGTTGGGTTGGGTCTAAATGGATAGGGTCGAGTTTTGACCCAACCCATTTATGATCTATTCTCTTTGACGCATTTATTACCCAACCCTCTAATAAGTAGGTTACCCATTTAACCCACTAAAGTTTCAAAATTTGATTTAGCTAATAAAAACAAATGTTAATTTTTTTTTACAAAATATTCCATAAAATTTTGAATTTTCAAAATTTTAAATTCAAGTGTCGAATTATTCAAAAATAAAAGTTAATAAAAGAATTATTCGAAAATAATAATTTTTAAAGTTAAAAAGGCCAAAATTACGAAAATACCCTTCATTTTGAAAAAAGTGATTTTTTTTCAAAAATCCAGAAAATTACGAAATGAAAAGTAAAAAAGAATTATTCGAAAATTATGATTTCTAAAGCTAAAAATGTAAAAATTACGAAAACACCCTTCATATTGGAAAAAGTGGAAAAAAATCAAAAAATTATGAGATGAAAAGTAATATAAGAATTATTCGAAAATAATAATTTTTAGAGTTAAAAATGCGAAAATTACGAAAATGCCCTTCATGTTGAAAAAAATGAAAAAAACAAAATAAATTTTAAAAAATCCAAAAAATTACGAAATGAAAAGCAGAAAAAAGAATTATTCGAAAATTACGATTTTTAAAGCTAATATGTCAAAATTACGAAAATGCCCTTTATGTTGAAAAAAGTGAAAAAACAAAATAAATTTCAAAAAATCCATAAAATTACGAAATGAAAAGAAAAAAAAAGAATTATTCGAAAAATTACCATTTTTAAAGCTAAATATGTCAAAATCACGAAATGCCCTTCATGTTGAAAAAAGTGAAAAAAAATTCAAAAAAATAATAGTTTTTTTTTCACTTTTTCCAATTTAAAGGGCATTTTCATAATTTCTGTCTTTTTGGCTTTAAAAAACATTATTTTCGAATACTTCTTCTTTTCGTTTTCATTTCATAATTTTTTGGATTTTTTCACTTTTTCCAAAATAAAGGGTATTTTCGTACTTTTAGCATTTTTAACTTTAAAAATCGTTATTTTAAAATAATTCTTTTTTTTACTTTTCATTTCGTAATTTTCTAGATTTTTTCATTTTTTTTTACTTTTTCCTGTATGAAGGGCATTTTCGTAATTTTGGTCCTTTTAGCTTTAAAAATCATTACCCATTTTCGTATATTTAAGCTTTTTTTGTAAATGTGTAAAATGGGTTGTCCATTTATGACCCTTTTAAAAATGGGTCAACCCAACCCATTACCCATTTAATAATATTCATAAATGGGTTAACCCAAGCCATTTATGGATAGGTTAAATGGGTTGGATCATATTTGGCACCCCTACTCCCAACCGAGTTTTGTGCATTGGATGCAGCCCTATTATGGGACTCGGGTTATAGTAGGAAGTATGTTCGTGTGAGGATCTAAATACAAGCATTGGGTGGTAAATTGTAGACTTTAGGGAATTACTCCGTGTTGAGATGTTATTCGACCGAGGAGTTAGGATACGACGATTTGTGCGCTTATGTAGCATAGCGCTGGTAGTTCTGTGCAGTTACACGGCATAACGATATAGATTTCCGTACGCAATTTGGTGTAAGATGGAGGTTGTATACGCTTCCGTAGCATGATGGTGGAGACCATACGAGGAAGGTACTATGGGGAGTACCTTGAGATGTTGGGCATTACCACATATGTACTACATTAGGTTTAATCTACTGGGGAGTATATGAGTATTACGTGAGTGCATAGCCTTGAGTGTTGTTAACCCATAATAACCTAATAAATTAAAAAGCATAATTGAACGGTATATGAAGGGTTATTTCAGAACGTATAATTTGTCCATTCACTAGAACTTTGTGTTCTGACCCCCTCCTTACAACATACTCGTATGTTAGGCTTATGGCAGATATTTGGTAACCTTTGGATACTTGTTAGATAGTGTTATTATTTAGGTAAGGTTATATCTGACTATTATAATTATCCATTCCGTTGTGAGATGTTTTATCATGCTCTAATACATTTATTATCTCTTTCTTTTCTGCAGGATACCAGACAAGCCAACACGAGCTTCGATAGATTGGAATTTTTGAAAAAACAAAATCAATTTATCAAAATTCGGGTTGTTACATCTGGTATTAGAGCTCAAGTTTAGGACTCCTAAGTATAGATAGTGAGTGAACGTATTTGTATTTTTAAATATATATATATATATATACATACATACATACATACATACATACTTGAGAGAAATGAATTTGTGGGAATATATAGGAAAGTCTAAGTAAGTTAGAAACCTACTATGAGTCTAGCCCCATTGTTAACTTTTAAGAACTTGAAATCTTTAATGCTTTTAGGTGATAGTTTATGGTGTTTTTCAAGTTTTTACCTTAAAAGTTTACAATTTGAAAACATGTACCAGCTAAAATGCATAGAAACAATTTTTGAAACAAAAAGATGTATTTTTGACGTTTGAAAAAAATATGCAAATAACATATTTGAAAAGTAAATATTGAGTTTTGGAAAAAAGGGTATATTTTGGAATTATTATGAAAATTTTGTTTAAAATGGATTCTTTCATAAAAATGTGTACATCATGCAACTTGTATAGCTCACTAGTTTTTAGTTATAAAGTATGAAAGAATCCAATAAGAAAACAAAAAAAAGATTGCATTTTATTAAAAAAGAAAATAAAAAAAATCGATAAGCCAAAAAAATTAAAATCTCTGTTCTTTTGACAAAAACTTAGGTGGATGAAAAAATAAGTTGTTAAAAATTTAGAATAGAGTACATGTTTAGGATAAGTTTATAAATTAGCACCTAGTTGTAAATAATTGGACTAGCATAGTAATAATGAGCTATTGTGAAATCAGTTGAAAAATATTTGTCCTTGTCTACTCCGGTTTTATGATTTGAAAAAGAAAACGGTTTTTTGTGTTTTTTATGAGATGTCATTTTTTTACGATTTGGAAAAAAATAAGTTTTAATGAGGAAAAATAAAGTTTTCAGGCTTTTAATTTCAAAAAAAAAGAAGTGACAAAGCCAAACCATATTTTTAAATCATGGGCAGGTAAAGATTAGTACCTAGGAAAGACAGAGAATATTTTGAGGCTATAAAGTAGATAGTGAGAATTATTTTGGAATAATTGTAAATTCCCGCAGAGTGCTTAAGCAATATATAGCCTAGATCGTTGCTTGGAAAAGACTGTTAGTACACAACAAGGACTAGTTATAAATAGATGGTAGAGGGCAAGCAGGTTGTTTAGATCCTGTGGTTTGGACTTTTCTTTGTCAGCGGGGACATGGTCCTAGTATTCTTAGCCCTTGGTAGTAGTTGTGTAGTGGTTGAAAGAATTAGAAGGCTTATTTAAAATTAAGCTTAGATCTATGGATTAAGTTAAATAAGCTATAGAAAAGGTGATGATATAACTAAAAGAAAACAACAAATCCAAATAAAGCAATAAATATGACAATTGAGAAAAATAAAAAATTGCGAGAAATAGAAATAAAAATGGATTGTTCCAAAATAAGTTGGAAAAAGAAAATTTATATACAAAGAAAATTTTCTTATGTAAACTGCACTTGGATAGGAAGATAGGAAATCTTTATATAATAGTTACGTAAAATCTAAGTACACATAGAAAAGGTACATAAAAGAAAAACAGGAGATGTGAAGTTTTCAGTTTTCAACCTTCTTGTAACATAAGAAGTCGAATTTAGAAAATTCAAATTTTTTGTAATTCGCAAATTTAAAATTGGTTGGTAGGGTTTGGATGCAAAAATTGGATGAACTACGCTCTTGCTCTATAAGAGGTAGGAAAAATTGGGTGAAAAAGTATTTTGATCTTGAAAATATTGTATTCATATAGAAATTGCCGAAATATGTAGGATGTGTGCATCATGTTTTCAAAAAGATTTTCAAGAAAGTTTACATTCATGTAGAAGGTACCGCTTAGGCATTCATCGCATTCATATATTATTATGTTGCGTTACACTTTGCACAAGTGCACAAATGGTTGCAAAATTTGGATGTGCACATGATGGTTTTAAATTATGCGAGAAATTACTTAATTTGATCCTTACCAAATTTCGAAGACGAAATTGACTAAGGGTGGGAGAATGTAATACCCTGCATTTTTAATTAAATCATAAAAAAAATACAATTTTCAGAATTTGGTAATGGAATTAGATTCATTGCGTCTGTGGCAATTTTCTGATCAATTTAGACCTATGGTTTGCAGAAAACGGATATAAAATAAAATAAGAATCTTTAAATGATATATTAGAACAAAAGTGAGAAAGTAGATATAGAAGAACACTGATAAGAATAATAAATACATATGTCTTTAGTCTTCTGAATCAAAGACTAAGTAGAGGCATTTCTTTCCTATGTGAGTGGTTGTGACACCTCACGTCCCTTAATGTCACCCATAAGATGATGCATTGTAATAACCTGAAACTTCAAGAAGTTAACATTTAAATATCGAGGTTATTTAAATATTTAAATCTTGGATTTAATGTTATAGAAATGGTTTTATAACCTTGTTAAATACCTTTATAAATAACAATTAATGAGGAGAAAACATGTTGTTGAATATTTGTTTACAAAGATAAGTAGTTAGAAGAAATATCGATAATGTGACTGAAAACCGTTTTATGTGCATGTAGTTACAATAGAAGAACACCTATATGTATATACATAGCTTATAAACTAAAGCATATGGTATATGTATGTATGTATATATATATTAATATGACAAGTGGCATGAAATGATAAGGACACGTGTCATTAAATGAATGGTACACATGTCTTGGAATTAAAGGAGATAAAGACACATAAACACATTAGGTGTCCATGTGTAGAAACATATTAAGACACCTAAGAGGACACTTGTCCACATAGTAAAGCTTGCATGAAGATAAGGTAGACAAGTGACCAAAACCAAATTACCAAACTAGCCTTAAGGTAAATTATTGGTAGTTATTTTTGACTTACCAGTAGTACTGGTACGGTAATGGTTCTCATGTATCGGTAGCGGTTACCATTACCATAACAGCCCTAGGTGATTCATACCTCGATCTGGCTATAGACATGAAGCTATTAAGAACAAGTTGAATGTCTATCCGCCTTGATGATCCAATGAGACAAGTTTGAATAGGAAAATAGAGGACGAGTCTATAGGGTTTGGATCCTAGATCTAGGCCATTGCCATTCCTAATCCAGTCATATGTTTGATTATGCTTGGTTACGTAGTACATTGCTTTTATGTTAATGTAAGTAGCGAGGACTGTATATTAAGATGATGGCAAATTCTATTCAGACCCAGGTATTTACTGAGTAGCCCCCTTTTTAATGAAAAAATTCAAGGATGAAACTGCCCTTTTTAGTTTTTTTTTAAACTGTCCAGCCTACCTCGTAAGGACTCTACGTGGTTTGTATGAAAACAGCGTAGGAGCACTACGGGGTACACTAAAGAACCACGTAGAGCCCCCTACGCGGTTTTTAGTGTACCACGCTGCGCTAAACCACGTAGAGTCTCTACGAAGAAGGGTATTTTCGTTTTTCTTATTTCACGGGGGGCTACTCAGCAAAATGAGGGGTTTCCTCATCTTTGCTAGATTGGAGGGGGCTACTCAGCAAATTCTCGTGTTCAAATAGAATTTGCCTAAGATGATATGTCCTCATTTGATCTTTTAACAGTAATAAAGATATTGCTCAAAAAACTTCAAAATGTAAACGTTAATAGGGACAACACTCTCCTCCTCTCCTTCCCTTCTCTGTAGCTGCCCTCCTCGATTCATCTTTCCACTACCTTTTTCTAACCATATCCTTTCGTCAGTACCCCTTTTTAACCTACTCTTTCCCCTTTTGTTGCCGCTGACACTCTAGATCTATAAACCCTAAATTTGATTTTCATCAAATCTAGCTGCTTCCCTATTTTTCTTGCGACCTCAACCCTTCCCGCACTGCCGTGCTATTTCTTTGTTGTTGCTACGTTGCTTGGTGTCTTCATTGTGATTCTCTTCGTAGCGAAATCCCTAGATATGAAAGTGTCAAAATTGCTTCTTTAGCTAGTGGTAGCTTACTCCCTTCGCTAATCCTTGTGTTACTGCAAATCCTTTGAGTAGTGACTTCGGTGATTAGCTTGTTGTAGTCTCGGCTGGTTTTTGGGTACAGCTTCGGTTTCTTCTCTTTTGTCAGCTCTCTCTGCTTGTTGCAAAGCTGTTTGCTATGTTCCATCCCCCGCCTCGGCAGCCTTTTCCTTTCGAACCCGATTCTGACTTCTCTTCTCCCCTGTGAGCAATGGCCGTTTCAGGCAACTACTTGTCAATTGTCCTCCCTCGCATTCTGATTTACCGAACGTTCTTTCCTGCCTTCCGTTGTGGTGCTGCGTGTGATGTGACGGCCCACCCCACACTAGCCTGCATTTCCTCCGAAGGTGCGCTGTACACATGCCCGACTAGCACAGAACGGTCGCCAAAGAAAGGAAAGAAGAGGATGAACTAACAAGGAACCTGTAGAATGTCTCACAGCGCATGGAACAAAATATAATAATAACATAATCTTGACATAAAACAGGCGAGACAGTGCATAAGATGAAAAACTAAACCAACATAGCAGCGGAAATCCAAATACAGCTTATGATCCAATATGATTATTACAACTTTAAACTGTCTCTAAAGCAAAAGAAAGATAAAGTAGAAGATGCACTACTAATGCCCAAGCAGTGATCTTCAACAACACAGGGAGAATACTATATATATCATACGTGGAAGCCTCCTGCTCGTCTCCGGATCAGCTACTCGTGCATACCCAGCTAACCTGTCTCTAGTCTGCTCGTGAGAGTACCCAGAGTAATAAGAAGAGACATAAAACTCTGGGTCAGACAAAAAGTCTGGTATGAGCGATAAGCAGCTAAACAGAACAATAATAGGTATACTAAACCATACCTGAACCTGGACCTGCAACCAAAGAGTTAGCACTACATACCGTACAATACTCTAAGGTGCCATAACAAATAGTGTAAAGAATACGGGGGGGGGGGGGGGTGTGCATGTCATAATGATGGCAAACAAATCAAGCATAGCAACCATCCTCACATCCCTCACTCAATGCGTAAAGCGTACGATGCCCACCACTGTCAATCACTAGACCCATCGAAGTAGTGACGGAGTTCAACTTGTACAACTACTGCTACTACCAAGCTTACCACATGGAGTCACGACCAAATCTTTACAAATGACCCCACTTCATTGGTCTATAGCCCTTTAGTCGTACCTAGGCCACCGTGGCCCTGAATCCGTCCACGTACCTCCCATACATAGTGATCCAAAGTCATAGGCATCGACAGCCCCTTGGCACATGTCCCGCAGCAAAGCCCAACTCATGAAGTCGACTTGTTGGCTCCTAACTGGATCCTGAGTTCTACTTCTTATTTGGACTTCCTTTGCATCTCGGGTTTTGGTCGAATTGGAGTTGGTCTTCAAAAGAGTTGTCGCGTAATCGTAGCTCCAGTCCTGTTCGGTTGTTCTTCCCTAGTTCGGTTCGGCTCACTCCACCTCCTGGTCATCCGGTTCGGTTCAGACGTGTTTAAGTGCTCCAGCCTCGGTTCGGTTAGGTTGTCCTTATTCGGTTCGGTTCGGGTTCCACGCTCCATTCGGTTCGGTTCTGGTGCCATGATCCATTCGGTTCGGTTCGTCCCTACTGCTCCAGCTTGTCTGCTCCGATCCGATCCCGCTCGCTTGCCTACTCCGATCCGATCCGCTCCCTAGCTCCGGTCCGATCCTCTGTCCAACTCCAACTCTAAGCAATGGCCTTCCTTCCTGCCAAACTTACTTTGTGCCAGACTTCAGTTCGGTTCGGATTCCTTGCCCAGCTCTCCTATCCGATCCGAGCCCCTAACCCGATCTGATCCGAAACCCTGCACAACTTTCTGCAACTCTTTCCAGCGACTTGTTTACGCCATTCGACGATGTTTTCGACCAATCTAACTTTTCTAAACAACCACAAATCATTCCAAACAGTCATAGCAACAAATAGAAGTGACCTCAAACACCAAAACAACAATCTTAACATGTGAAATGGATCAAACATACCCAAAATCCCATATTTTCCCTTAAGCATGTTTAGGAAAAACTAATGATATGATTAGCAAAACTTAACCAAATCAAACCAAATTTCTAAAAGAGGTCTAAAAAATTATTTCGAATTTTATAAATATTTTTCCAGAATTTTATCATTTTTAAATTTGCTAATCTTCACTAATTACCCTTAATTAACCGTAATTAGTGCAAAACTATGCAAATCACTCACCTTAGCCACAAATAAAACCTTAAAACTGAAATGATTCTCTGTTTGGCGCCGTTCCCAATGTAACACAACAGCTCTAACCTTGCTTTGGTGCTATTCCCCCTTAATTTGATGTTGATTTGGCTTAATTAGCGATTAGAAGGTGATTTGGGGTGTTTTAGAAAGTGGAGGACATGGCTGAACTAGAAGGAACAAAGAGTGGCGGCTAGAAAATGATAGAAACTGAATTCCCTAACCCTATCAGCCTCCCCATAACCCTAACCCCGAAATGGGTTATGGGCCCACTCACTAATCACCCAAATTAGGCCCGGTTAAGCTGTTTTTCACCATCTGAAACTTGTTTCAGCCATATCTCCCAAACGGTGAGTCCGTTTGGCTAACATGACCACTCTACGGAATCGTAAACCATCATCCGGAGCCAATGGAAGTGGTTTCAGGTCAAAACTCCTTTCCAGTCAAAAGTTATGGCCAAAACAAGATTAGATAGGGGCAAAATGGTCATTTAAAAATCGGCAAAAATCATGAACATGGGAAATGACTCCAATAATCGTCTCCCAAAGTTACATGACCATACGACTTCGTATGTGAAAGAAAAATATATTCTACGATTCTATGATGCGTAGAATGCGGGTCGTTACACTCTCCCCCCTTAAGAAATTTCATCCCCGAAATTCCTTAACCCAAAACATACAAAGGATCCTGCATGCCTACCAGTCATATGCAACAATCAAACATGCAAAACAAGTCTATCCTAGCATGCGGAAAACTAAATCGAAGTTAAAATCTTACCAGGCAAAGAGTTCTGGGTACGTCTTCCTAATGCTCTCCTCTGTCTCCCAAGTACAGTCATTCTCATTCTCGCCCCACTGGACTTTGACTAGATTCACCACTTTCCTTCGAAGTTGCTTCGTATCATTCCCAACAATACGCATAGGCTTGCGGTTCCCAACCGCCTCGGATTAAACTTCGATATCATCCAATTGATCAGGTGAAATAGTCACATCTGGGTCGTGCACGAACTTCCTTAACTGGGAAACATGAAACACGTTGTGAACTCCTGCCATCTTCTCTGGTAATTCAACTCTATATGCCAAACTCCCAATTTGCTCAAGAACTGGGAATGGACCAACAAATCTTGGTGCTAACTTGCCTTTCCTGCCAAATCGTATCACGCTCTTTAACGGAGATATCTTGACAAACACCAAGTCGCTAATGGAGAACCTTAATTCTCTTCTCCTTTTATCAGCATAACTTTTCTGCCTATCTTGGGCAACCTTCATTCGCTGTTGGATAATCTTAATCTTAGCTGAAGTTTCTCTTATCACATTGGGTCCAAGCACAAACTTCTCACCAGTTTCTACCCAACATGACGGCGAGTTGCACAGTCTTCCGTACAAAGCTTCAAACGGAGCCATACCGATACTGGATTGATAACTATTATTATATGCAAACTCTACTAGATGCAAATGGTCATCCCATGATCTACCAAAATCCAATACACAGGCTCTCAAGAGGTCTTCCAATACTCGATTCACCCTCTCTGTTTGACCGTCGGTTTGAGGATGATACGCGGTACTGAGATGTAATTCTGATCCTAACGCCTCTTGTAAGCTCTTCCAAAATCCACTAGTGAACAACGGATCTCGGTCACTCACAATGCCCTTGGGTATTCCATGAAATCTCACTACCCACTTTATATATAGTTCCGCTAATTTAGCTGCCGTCCTATTCGACTTGACGGGTATAAATCTTGCACTTTTGGTCAATCGGTCCACAATCACCCAAATGCTATCATGGCCCGATCTAGTCCTTGGTAACCCATCGATGAAATCCATTGACACTTGTTCCCATTTCCATTCTGGAATTTCTAACGATTGTAGCAAACCACTAGGCTTCTTTTGCTCAGCTTTAACTAGCTGGCAGTTCATGCATTTGGATATAAACTTCCCAATGTCTCTTTTCATCCCTTCCCCGTAGTAGGTCTGCTTCATGTCTCGGTACATCTTGTTACCACCGGGGTGTATAGTCAGTTTTGAGTGATGACATTCTCTAAGCACTTCATCTCTCAATCCATTGACATTGGGTACAACTAGTCTTCCATTCTTTCTAAGCCATCCATCTCGATCAAGCCCATACTTGTTCATCTCTCCGTCGATTCCCATCTCTAACTTTGAGATGATTTCCAATAGGTTAGGATCGTTCCTCTGACGGGAACCAATCTGCTCAGTCAAAGTGGGTCTGATCGTCAAACTTGCTATCATTTCTGGATCCAATTCGCACTTTGGTCTGAAATCATACC
Organism: Allium sativum; assembly: GCA_030737875.1. Classification (NCBI taxonomy): domain Eukaryota; kingdom Viridiplantae; phylum Streptophyta; class Magnoliopsida; order Asparagales; family Amaryllidaceae; genus Allium; species Allium sativum. The sequence continues at coordinate 541,755,511 of CM060926.1, forward strand.
CAGCGATGTACTCCAGTTGCTTCCATTCTAGAAACATAGCCCCTAAAATGGCATGTCTTTTACTCAACGCATCAGCCACCGCATTGCCCTTTCCTGGTGTATATGCGATGTCGAAATCATAGGAAGCTAAGAATTCTAACCATCTTTGCTGTCGGAGATTTAGATCCTTTTGAGATAAGAGATACTTTAACGATTTATGATCGGTAAACAACTCGAATCTTTCTCCCGAGAGATAATGTCTCCACATCTTCAACGCGAACACGATCGCTGCCAATTCCAGATCATGGGTAGGGTATCTTCTCTCGTGCGGTTTCAATTGCCGACTTGCATAAGCTACAACCCTACCGCCTTGCATCAATACAGCACCTAGTCTGGTACCACAGGCATCCGTGTATACCGTTATCTCTTCATTCCCCTTAGGAATGACTAACACTGGTGCACATGTCAACTTGTCCTTTAGACTCTTTAATGCATTCTCGCACTTTTCGTCCCAGACGAAAGCTTGATTCTTCTTGGTCAACTGAGTCAACGGTGCTGCTATCTTGGAGAAATCTTGGATAAACTTACGATAATATCCAGCTAATCCCAAGAAACTTCTTATGTCCATTGCATTCTTGGGCGTAGACCAATCTTGTACCGTAGCCACCTTCGCAGGATCCATGGCAATACCATTCTCTGAAACAACATGGCCCAAGAATCTCACTTCCCTTCTCCAGAAGTGACACTTAGAAAACTTTGCTTTCAATTGGTGTTTTCTCAACACCTCCATCACTATTCTTAAATGTTCCTTGTGTTCTTCCTCTGTCCTCGAATAGACCAAAATATCATCCACGAACACAAGGACAAACTTATTCAACTGATCTCTGAATATCCTTTTCATAAGATCCATAAAATATGCCGGGGCATTGGTCAGCCCAAATGGCATGACCAACCACTCATAAAATCCTGACGGCGTCTGAAAGGCCGTTTTAGCTATACTCTCAGCTTCCACTCTAAGCTGATGAAATCCTGTCGCGAGATCCAACTGGGAGAATACTCTTGCACCACTCAACTGATCAAACAAATCATCTATCCGCGGTAGAGGATACTTATTCTTCCTCGTCACTTTATTCAACTCGCGGTAGTCTACACACAAACGAAGGGAACCATCCACCTTGGTAGCAAACACAACTGGTGCTCCCCATTCAGAAACACTCCTTCTGATAAATCCCTTCTTCAAAAGATCGCTGACTTGCACCCCGAGCTCTCGCTGCTCCCTTGGTGTCATACGACGAAGTGGCATCACTATAGGTCTGGCATCTTTCACCAAATCAACACGGAACTCAATCTCTCGATGTGGTGTAAGCCCGGTCACTTTTTCGAAGACATCTGGATACTGGCCAACCACGGGCAAACCTGACAACTCACTATGCGGGATGTCGAGGGAATTTAGAAAACTAGCCATTACCCCATCACTAGGTAGACCACCAAACACAACCCTCTGCCCATCATCCGCTCTAGCTGTCACCAAAAAGCCCTCACAGTCTACCACCACCCGTTATCTTTGGAGCCAATCGACTCCCAAAATAATGCCAAACCCAGTAAAGCCCAAAACAAAGCAATCACAAATAAACATGCACCCATGACTCGATAAGACCACATTACGACAAATCATGCTAAGGTTAGTTGAACCACCAATCGGGTTCGTCACAACTAAAGGTCTATCGACAATCTCGGGCTCCAATCCCAACCTATCTACCAGTTCACTAGATATGAAAGAACTGGAAGCTCCGGTATCAAACAAAACTCTAACAGGAACATCATAAACAGAAAGCATACCTTGGATAACGACATTCTTTCTCTTCTCCGCCGCAGTTGGGGCATTCGACGAAGAAGGAATAGCATTAAGGGCATATGCTTTCACCATCTGCTTTTCTTTAGGGGGTTGCGGACACTTGTCCTTATGATGTCCCACTTGGCTACAGTTGAAGCACTTCCCATCCGCTGGCTTGGCCCGGTAATTACTAGCATAATGGCCCTTCTTACCACAGCTGAAGCACTCAACATCTTTCTTATTCCTTTTCTTTTGGCCATCCTTAGTCTGATCCTGCTTTCTCTTATTCTGAGAACCATTCTTGCCTCCACCGCTTGCTTGCGGTTTTGGCTCCTCTGCAGATGCAACCTCAGTCTTCGACTTAGGGTAAAGACTTTCCGATCTTAAAGCTTTCCCCACAATCGATTCAAATGTCTCATCGATGTGGTTAATAAGCCTTTTCCCCAAGTATCCATCCAAACCAGTTATGAACTTCTCGTTCTTCTTCTCGGCAGTATCTATTAGGGATAACCCATATTTCGAAAAAGTGTCGAATTCGGCAATATACTCCGAGACAGCTCTGCCATCCTGCTTGAGTTCCAAGAATTTCTTAAACAATACTGACTTCTGAGCAGCTGGAATGAACTTATCGCTAAAGCGAGCCTTAATCTAATCCCAAGTAATCTGATCCTCGGGAGTAGCTGCCTTTATAGCATTCCACCAATTCATTGCCCGTCCTTGCAGCTGACGGGATGCTAGCCTTCTCTTCATCGCATCCTCGATACCCAAGTCTTCGAAGATACGCTCGCAGCTATCCAGCCAATCCTGAACATCCGTGGCCGACTCCGTTCCGTGGAACTGCTTCCCACCAAGACTAGTATAATCCTTATTCAGCTTGGCGAAATTGGCCCTAGGCGCCTGCACTATTGGGCCACCACCATTACTAGCATTGGGAGTTGCCCTCTGTACATCCCTAAGCATCTCCCTCATGAGGTCAGTAAACATCGTCCTCATGTCAGCAACATTCCCATTATTGGCTCCTCTACCGGCACCTCTTGCGTATCAGCTCATCGTTCAATCTGTAAAGAGAAAACGACTAACCATCTCCATAGTGGTGCTAGTGCAGTGCGACTTCATCCTTAGCTATATTAATAGTATATATATATAGCTTTTAAAAATCAAAATAATCACAAATACGCGCTCTCATATACGTATACTATCTCTCCCTGATAACTTCCCTAGGTTAACTACGCAATCTAGAGCTCTGATACCAAATGTGATGGCCCGCCCCGCACTAGCCTGCATTTCCTCCGAAGGTGCGCTGTACACATGCCTGACTAGCACAGAACGGTCGCCAAAGAAAGGAAAGAAGAGGATGAACTAACAAGGAACCTGTAGAATGTCTCACAGCACTTGGAACAAAATATAATAATAACATAATCTTGACATAAAACAGGCGAGACAGTGCATAAGCTGAAAAACTAAACCAACATAGCAGCGGAAATCCAAATACAGCTTATGATCCAATATGATTATTACAACTTTAAACTGTCTCTAAAGCAAAAGAAAGATAAAGTAGAAGATGCACTACTAATGCCCAAGCAGTGATCTTCAACAACACTGGGAGAATACTATATATATCATACGTGGAAGCCTCCTGCTCGTCTCCGGATCAGCTACTCGTGCATACCCAGCTAACCTGTCTCTAGTCTGCTCGTGAGAGCACCCAGAGTAATAAGAAGAGACATAAAACTCTGGGTCAGACAAAAAGTCTGGTATGAGCCAGCTAAACAGAACAATAACAGGTATACTAAACCATACCTGAACCTGGACATACAACCAAAGAGTTAGCACTACATACCGTGCAATACTCTAAGATGCCATAACAAATAGTGTAAAGAATACGGGGGGGGGGGGGGGTGCATGTCATAATGATGGCAAACAAATTAAGCATAGCAACCATCCTCACATCCCTCACTCTGTGCGTAAAGCGTACGATGCCCGTCAATCACTAGACCCATCGAAGTAGTGACGGAGTTCAACTTGTACAACTACTTCTACTACCAAGCTTACCACATGGAGTCACGACCAAATCTTTACAAATGACCCCACTTCATTGGTCTATAGCCCTTTAGTCGTACCTAGGCCACTGTGGCCCTGAATCCATCCACGTACCTCCCATACATAGTGATCCAAAGTCATAGGCATCGACAGCCCCTTGGCACACGTCCCGCAGTAAAGCCCAACTCATGAAGTCGACTCGTTGGCTCCCAACTGGATCCTGAGTTCTACTTCTTATTTGGACTTCCTTTGCATCTCGGGTTTTGGTCGAATTGGAGTTGGTCTTCAAAAGAGTTGTCGCGTAATCGTAGCTCTAGTCCTGTTCGGTTCGGTTGTTCTTCCCTAGTTCGGTTCGGCTCACTCCACCTCCTGGCCATCCGGTTCGGTTCAGACGTGTTTAAGTGCTCCAGCCTCGGTTCGGTTAGGTTATCCGGTTCGGTTCGGGTTCCACGCTCCATTCGGTTCGGTTCGGGTGCCATGCTCCATTCGGTTCGGTTCGTCCCTCCTGCTCTAGCTTGCCTGCTCCGATCCGATCCCGCTCGCTTGCCTGCTCCGATCCGATCCGCTCCCTAGCTCCGATCCGATCCTCTGTCCAACTCCAACTCTAAGCAATGGCCTTCCTTCCTGCCAAACTTCCTTTGTGCCAGACTTCAGTTCGGTTCGGATTCCTTGCCCAGCTCTCCTATCCGATCCGAGCCCCTAACCCGATCCGATCTGAAACCCTGTACAACTTTCTGCAACTCTTTCCAGCGACTTGTTTACGCCATTCGACGACGTTTTCGACCAATCTAACTTTTCTAAACAACCACAAATCATTCCAAACAGTCATAGCAACAGCTAGAAGTGACCTCAAACACCAAAACAACAATCTTAACATGTGAAATGGATCAAACATACCCAAAATCCCATATTTTCCCTTAAGCATGTTTAGAAAAGACTAATGATATGATTAGCAAAACTTAACCAAATCAAACCAAATTTCTAAAAGAGGTCTAAAACATTATTTCGAATTTTATAAATACTTTTCCAGAATTTTATCATGTTTAAATTCGCTAATCTTCACTAATTACCCTTAATTAACCGTAATTAGTGCAAAACTATGCAAATCACTCACCTTAGCCACAAATAAAACCTTAAAACTGAAATGATTCTCTGTTTGGCGTTGTTCCCTATGTAATACAACAGCTCTAACCTTGCTTTGGTGTTATTCCCCCTTAATTTGATGTTGATTTGGCTTAATTAGCGATTAGAAGGTGATTTGGGGTGTTTTAGAAAGTGGAGGCCATGGCTAAACTTGAAGGAACAAAGAGTGTCGGCTAGAAAATGATAGAAACTGAATTCCCTAACCCTATTAGCCTCCCCATAACCCTAACCCCGAAATGGGTTATGGGCCCACTCACTAATCACCCAAATTAGGCCCGGTTAAGCTGTTTTTCACCATCTGAAACTTGTTTCAGCCATATCTCCCAAACGGTGAGCCCGTTTGGCTAATATGACCACTCTACGGAATTGTAAACCATCATCCGGAGCCAGTGGAAGTGGTTTCAGGTCAAAACTCCTTTCCAGTCAAAAGTTATGGCCAAAACAAGATTAGCTAGGGGAAAAATGGTCATTTAAAAATCGGCAAAAATCATGAACATGGGAAATAACTCCAATAATCGTCTCCCAAAGTTACATGACCATACGACTTCGTATGTGAAAGAAACAAATATTCTACGATCCTATGATGCGTAGAATGCGGGTCGTTACATGTGATCTCCAGACGATATCCTTCATTGTCTGATGTAGTACCATGTATATCTATCTTCTTTGGTGGTTGGTGGTGTGCGGGGTGTTTGTTGGATCTATGTTTTGGTTGATAGTAGCTCGTTCTTCAACTGGTGGTATCGTATTGTTGAGATTTGGAAGATTGTTACTATCGCGGTGTGTTTTGGTGTGCAGTGACACTTATCTTCCCAAGTAGTTTACTTGGGGTGTTGGTATTCAATGCACACTTAAATTTCGTCTTGGTGGTAGCATTTGATGTCACATTTGTGGTTTTGGTATTTAAAGTGTTGTTTGGTGTTGTGATGCTTGGGCTGGTTTCTCTACTTTCTTTGGATATTGGAGTTTGTCCTTTGTCTCGCTTTGTTATATTTTGTGTTTATGCTTGGCTAGGTCCATCTTCTGTTTGTTTTTGTATTTCTCATCGGAATTTGTATTGTACCTGGCCAGCGGTCAAGCTTTGTTGGCCGTTATTTTAATGATGTATCTATATTTCCTTTTATTAAAAAAAGGAACTTGGACATATATATATATATATATATATATATATATATGAATGTATGTATATTAAGACGATATGTAGACAACCATCCTTATGTCGATGTTAATGGAAATGTTGAGCTTTTAAATAACAATGATTAACATAATTATTCATACAACCAAGCGGTATAGCTATTACAGTTGAACCATCAACCATACTGCTCGTTCATGCATTTACCATTTACAAGAGTAATGATTACGACAATGATTGAAAAATTAATAACTGCAGTTGATTGTATCAGTCATCATGATTGTTTTATGTAATATTTAATATTAAAGTGTAAAATTAGTAATTTAAGTTAAAGTAATGGTTTATATCTTAATAATATGTGACTTTATGACCTAATAACACGTGGAGACATGGTTGTCTTAGAAACAAACAGATAATTTGCAGAAATTAGCTGGAGTTATATTAATTCATCATAAATGACACATATAAATGGATATATAATATATAATGTTTTAAAATTTAAAATATGACAGCTAATCATAATAAATGATTGTAGTGGCAGTTATAACAATTGTTAACATTTGTTATGGTTACAACTGATGGTAATATTGATGGTTATCACAATCGTAATACCCTAGTTAGTAAGCATAAGATTGCTAAGTTATGAAAAAACTTCGTTAAATCGATTGATAGGAGAAGGGAATTGAAGTTAAATAAGCAACAAAGTTTGAAATAAAGAAAAAAATTATGAGCGTAATGAACAGAAGCTGTTGAATACAAAGTGATATAGTAATTTGACATATACATTAACACACACACACATTGACAAAATTCACAAACAAATGGACATAAATTTAAACTTTAAATGAGTTAATATATGAGAAAGTACAATCAGAAGAAAATCAAAACACACGCCTAGTGATAACGTATGCGCACTTACTGTTACTTCTTTTTGTAATTCGCATCTTTGATTCTTGCATTTCTTATTGCGGTTCCCATTAATGTTGAAGTTAGCATCTTGCGTGGATCTATCAAAATATGGCATATTTCATTTATTCAACCCATTTATTATCCATTTATTACCAACGTATGAAATCATTATGAATAATGTATTCGTAAATATTTCATAAAACGTCATATTTCATGAGTGACACAAAGCTTTAGGCGAAGGTTGGAAAAAATAATTGTGCAAATCAATATACAGTACATGTAGACTTATAATATATCTTATAGTTATTAGATACAACCAAAATCACATTTTTATTCATTTGGACTCTAACTAGTCTAGAGTAGAAATTGAAACATCAAAGATTACTCTATCATTATTTAGAAGAACACTTGTTTTTGAAGACACCAATACCTCACACTTTTTCTTTATACAAAAGAACTTCATCCATAGTTAACAATTATATAATAAGAGGGGGTAGAATATACTAAAATATTAAGCCATTACCCAAACTATGCAGTGGCAATTTGTTTTAATCTCAATTTTTATTGTTATACCGCAGGAATTATTAGTATTGGTTGAAAAGGATATAACACACATGTAAGAGCATCTCCAAGGATAGATTGAATCTTACAATATTGAGTATGCACATACACGCACACGCATAGAGGTTTGCATCTTCAACAAGGTGCCATTATATGCTTTGTTACATCTTGGACCGAAATGATTTAGGTTTCGTAAAATCCTAGAGTGCTTAGTGAATAGACGTCCAACATAGCTACATAAGGCGTATGTTCAACAAGCGCCTCATATAAGCCATTTGTTAGACATGCATCCGAAACCTGAGCGCTTAATCAACAAGCATCTATAAATATTCCCATAAGAGTCATAGACAACTACTCCACATCTTCACTGCAAATACCACCCACCTTTTTTCATTCTCCTTACACATAACTCTCTATAAAAATTTCAACTATTCTACTCGCATTTCTTTCATCTCAAAACGTTTTTCGATTTAGATGTCGATACCGAACGATGTAGTTTCCAAGGATTCGGTCTAGGAGACAATATGACTCCGATTGGTTGAGTGTTCACCAACGATGGTTGGAATTCGATGGAAGCTTATGATTTACGTTAAATTTGGTGTGCGTTCTTGAGTGATTTGATCAGAGGTGCCGACCATAGCGATAAGAGTTTTTAATGCATAATTACAAATGCTGCAATCATAACAACATCGATACCAAAATATTGCTTTATACAATCTAATGCTGTTTTGGAAAAAATTTAACCTCAAATGCAAGCATTTTGATTCACGGTTGTTCAAGCTAAAGCAAATGAATCTGACTGGATTTAGAAATAAAACATATTTGGTCCAAAATTTCCATATGCCGGTATCTTTTACATTTCTTTAATTATTTAAGTGATTTTCTTATAAAGGATGACAATAAAAAAATTGCTCAAACAAATCAAAATAACCAAGAATAAATAAACACCTTATTTTTATTAGTTTATTCAAGTTAGTGACCCGCTACTTGAGCAAGTAAAAAAAAAATCTCATCTTTGGAAAATCATTCAAGATGTCCAATCAAACAATGTTTGACGTAAAATAACAAGAGTTAAAGAAATGTCTAAACTAGGAGAATCGATATGAAGTCAGAGTAAGGGATGAGAACATGGGCTAGCTCCTACCGAAGTGGACATCATTAGTCCTTTCGAATTGACCGTAAGCCGCACATGTCCAATCTGAAATGGTAGAAATCCTCGGAATGTTAACTTTGGGCATACAACGCATCAAATAAAAAAAATAGAACATTTCATTGTTATTACAATAATTTTACATACTTCGTTGTGCGGTTAGTTCTATTCAACCATACTTCGTTGTATATAATTAAATATCGAATCTAGTCGCTTCTATGATAGTTTGTTAACTATTTGGCTAACGTCTTATATTTTCGAAAACTCGTGTGGGGTTTTCTATTCAACCAATGTGACTTATCTACACACTTGGGAGATGTGTAAAATTATCATCCCAGTTCCTGTGTGGGGTTTACATCGTAATCCATGTAGCTTATCTACACACATGGGAGATGTGTGGGCGTATTGTCATCCCAAGACCCATGTGGTTTTTTATGACAACCAATAAATAATAGTAAGAAAATTGCTATGCCCAAAACCATTTAAGGTCCAATCATTTTCCAATCGACACTGTTTACAATACAGATGTCGAATACTCGAGGGATTTCACATATATGACATAAAAATTATATTTTTACCATAATACTCAACATTTTACATTATATTAAATATATATGATCAATGTTAAACATAATTAAACATACTTAATTAAAAATTAATTAATTTAAATCCCTATCTATGTGATTTTCAGTTGCTCACAATTAAGACTATTTGTATTTAAACGCCATAAGTGCACATATATTAAGTAAAAATGATATTTTTAGCCTACTACACATTATTTAACATAGTAATGAACATGCATCATCAAAAAATAAGATGTAAGCAAGTTTATTATTTAAAATATAACCTTTCAAAACTGATCATGAAAATCTATTTCTTATTACGAATACGCTCTCTCATATACATAATACTCTTAACTCATTCTAGGGTATTACTAAACCCCATCTCCAAAGAGTTTCACTTCTAGGATATTACTAATCTTAGCTCTGATGAGTTCTTTTCTTTCCGTTCTAATGAGTTGTACCACAAATCTTTTTGAATTAACCAAAGCTCTGATACCATCTGTAACGACCTGAAAATCCCCGCCTTTCGAATCGACCTAAGCCGCACAAGTTCGATCCGAAATGACAGAAATCCTCGGAACAATAAACTTTGGGCATACAACGCATCAGACAGAAACAAAAGAACATTTCATTGTTATTACAACAATTTTACATTAGAGTATAGAATATCAGAGTACATTGCAAATAATACAGCGGACGTTAATTACAATAAATACAACATAATGCACAACATAAACATAAGGTAACACAGTGGAAGACTCTTAAATGCATTGGACACAATTTTAAGCTTCAATCCAGAATCCTGCTAAGTATCTGCAAAACAAACTACCCGGCTGCTTGTGTGGAAATAGTGAGCACCCAAGTTTGCAAGGGAAAAATAAACTACGAGTCGGTCATGGGACTATTATGAGAAATCGTATGGTTAACTTAACTTATTTAAAATAGGTCGTATCACGGGACCACGCCGTATAACACAGAACGAGTTTACTCTACAAGAATGTCATTGCATAAACAACCACCAAAAATAGACTTATGTAGCCTATGATGCAACAAACAATATGCAATTCCTCAAACTACCCATTAAGGCTTAATCCCCAAACTTAGATTTCTAAAATCCAATTCACTTTACAAAAATTATTTCTTTGGACTTTATTCCCGATTTCTTATTTCAAATCATTTTAAATACATATCTAGCTTTCATATCAAAGTAGATTTCACTTCGGGATGTCAAACCAAAACCTTTGGAAAATATCACAATACATGCATAACAAAACGTATGCAACCAAATCTCGGGAGATTTCTCCCATCAACAAGGAAAAGGACACACACCTTCTCTTTCGATATATATATATATATATATATATATGTGTGTGTGTGTGTGTGTGTGTGTGTGTGTGTGTGTGTGTGCGCGCGCGCACGCATACATCTCCCACTAACTCCCACTAACGGAGCAGGCAACACCGACCACCAGCCATTTAAGGTTACAGGGTCCCACCCATACTTGTAGTCCTCAGGGTTACCCGAATCTTTAGCCACACACTAAATCATTTTATATCCCGAAGTGAGGAAAACCATTTCGCAACAATAATAATAGTCATAAGTACTTTCAAACCATAGTGCTTAACATTGTCAATTCACACATATGATCAGTTTCTATTAATAATATAACCATTGAGCTCATACGTCTCAAAGAAGGGTGTTAAGCTCAGAGAATAAATTCTCCTCCACCAAACAGATATATCATCAACATTAACTAATCGTTATGTGATGGAATACAATGTCAAACACAAAATCTATTTCTGAATCATTTCGAAAACATTGGGTTTAGTCCTCGAAATCCTTTCTGTTTTATAAAACACTTCTATAATACATTCCCTGTCCAAAATCAGAAAAAACATTTCCTTTCACTTAAGAAAATCTCATTTCGAAAACCATTCATTAATTTGAAATGAACTAAACAACATCGCTAAACACCTCATAGTCAAATCGTAAATAAATCACTGTAATGTCCGGTATTTTTAATGGTCAGATATTTAAATTATTTTATTATTTAAATATTTTATTTAGAATTTTAAATGGATTAAAAATATATAATTCGTTAATAAAAACGAAGTTAAACGTTAAATTTATTTATAAATTAAAACGAGCTTGAAATAGCGCTGCAGTTCGTAATATTGAATTTTGAACTTTAACTGGATGTACAAAATCCGATATAAGTCGGATTTCTGTGAAACAAGAAGTTGGAATCTTGTTGATAATAATTTTCATACGAAAGAGAAAAAATCAGATTTTGTGTTATAGTTTGTTAGTTATGGCCAAATCAAATTGTAAAATAGTCGCTATGGAAATCGTTATTAAAATATAACATTTATACAATATATTTAAAAGAGTTTAGTATTATTTGGACATCGATTAACTCGAAATACTGGGTTGTATAATTTATATTTGAAGTTGTATATGTATTCTGTTTGGATATATATGATAAAATAATTTATTATTATTTTATTGAATTATTTGTAAATTTAATTAATATTTAATTAATATTATATAAGCGTTAAAAATAGGCATTTTTACAAACGGTCTCGGTTTTCGATGAAATTAGTTTCATTGGAACCATATCATTAAATTATTGAAAGAAAATCAAATTTCATGGCAAACCGATATCGCATGTGACTTCGGTGGCCAAAAACGTCTCTGTTTCTATTTAATTGTTTAGATTATTAAGATAGGGGTTACTTTTAACGAATAAACGACTGGTCAAATAAACTCCAAATTTAACAAAACAAGATTCGTTGGATCCGTTAGGAAGAGGTCTAGTAAAATGTCAAGGCTTCAGATTTATTGGATTTTTTTTGTAATTATAGGAACTTTAAATGCTTGATTTTTTATCGATAATTATAAAGGACTTTTCACAAACGACCTCGGAATTCGACGAAACCTGTCCCATTGGGTCTGGAGTATTTTTTTTATGTTAGGATTGACATTTTTATCGAAAAACAGAGATTTGTTTGTAAATATTTTAAGGCATTACTTCTCTTTGAAGTTTCAATTGAAATAAAATATTAATAATTATTTCCATTCCCTCACTATATATATGTGCATCTATAAACCCTATTCGTTTCTCTGGTCAAAAAACTATTTCCGCCGCCATGATAAATGAACGGGTCATGTTCTTCAAATCTCTTCCTCCTTTTAATCAATCAATCCACGCATCCATTCACAATTTCTCTGACCACAAACCTTTTCAGCTCGACGAAACCATCCTTTTGATCGGCGGTGATCAACGGTGATCGCCGTTAGATCACCATAGCGACCAGAAACTGGCCGTGAAGGCGCAACAATTAAAGGCCATTTGATGGATATCCAAGGCGCCGGGCTTAGCGGGGATTCAAAAGAAAGTCGAGGGAGCTTAGGTACGTCGGCTAGACATGTCAGATAAACCACCGGTGATTGGGATTGGGCGCAACAAACGAGGAAGGCGAACGACGTTCTGGGATCGTAGAAGCTTGTACATGAGCAGTTTTTTGGAGCGGATGGCATGCCCTGGTTGTGGTGGCGATGTTGTCGAAAGGGGAGGAGGTTAGTGCACATCTGCCAGTGGTGTTGGATGGTTGATCGACGCCTTGATGGTGGCGCGTCAGTAGATGAAGGCAGCCATCTCTATTGGAAGAAGGACTAAAGCATGAATTAAACGGTGAAGAACAGTATTTATAGAATAAAAAGGGTTCGGCCTTGTTAAATTAATTAACATAATTAGTTATAATTAACTAGGAATTTAGATTATTATTAATTAAGTATTAACTTAAAAGTAATTAATGTTTATAAATTGTTTGTTGAGGATTAACTAATATAAGATTGATCATATAATAATAGGTGCAGTAGTGTTCAAAAACAAATGAATAAGCAAAGGAATTGGTTTGAACATGGACAAACTGTCGAGCTCCAGTGTTTCGATAACAGCAGTGCAAACGAAAGTGGGGTTATTCAAGAACAGATGGGATCTTGTTTGCAAATCGAAAGTAATTTTAATTTTGTTTGGACCAAAAATGATGATGCAATGGGGAACAAAGAAGCCGTAGTGGAAACAACGCAAACAACAAGAACCAAATTGACCTGTGCTGTTTTCAAACTGAGGTTATCAAAGTGATTAAAATGATTAATAATATACTTCAGGATATTTAACTTAAATCATACATATACATTTGGTACAGGGTTATTTGGAAACGCAAGGAGCAGTTTGAGCAAGGGGATAAAGCTTAATCTACCGAACTAATACATGTAATACGTTAATTAAAATTTAATCAGGGCTTAATTAAATATTAGTTATTATAATTAAATAGTGTTGTTTAAAATATTGATAACTTGTCCATATATTATCAGAATCAGACAAACTATATACCATTAGAATCATCTTGACGAAAGCTACAATATGGAACAGATCCGGACAAAATTGGAATCAATTGAATTTTTAATTAAATTAAACACATGTTTAATTTAATTAAAACCAACCGTTTAAACAACGGAATCAAACCAAGGTGAGTTAAACTCACTCAGTTCTCCCCACTTATATTCTATATAAGTCGGGTTTTATAATTGCATGTTATGGTTGCTAATGGATAATTACTTGTTATCTATATGTTTTAATTGATTGAATTTCTGAAATTAAACGGTTGTTTAATTTCAATGAAACACCAAATCGTTATTTTAGCGATTGGTCCCAAATAAAGGTAACCTACCTTGTTGGTCATGTTTATAAAATAAACATGTTAAATTTAATGAATTGTTTGGATTGATTGAATTATTTTGTTAGGTTAAATATTTTGGTTGTTGTTAAATAGTCGTTATATACTGTTTATGGAAATAATCAGTTATATTGAATTGAATGATTTTATTTGAGATAACCTACTTGGATACAGGGAAGAACAGGTTGGAGGGATTCAACGAGATCCTCAAATATATTTAATGATATTTATTTTCATATTATCATTACATGAACTATTCTGATTGGATGATTGATTTGATTTGTTGACCGTTGATCTGAAATTCAACATTTGTTTTGTTTAAATCAATGGGTGATATTGGTTGAGTAATTGGCAGTATATGACCTATAAATCAATCGTTTTCCAAATATTGTTTTACCGTCAAGTAAATCAACAGAAGTGAAGTTATAAAATTTATTTTAAAACTGAGGATAGTTTTTAAAATATATTATTTCGAATAAAAGTTATTAAAATAAAATAAATTATTATTATTTATTATTTAAATTTATTAGAAATTATAAATGATTTTATAAAGCAAATTCTGATGTTAATCAGATTTATAAGCAAATGAACAGAAATTAACAAAGCGGTTAAGATTTGAATAAATGTTTTAAGAAACAATTAAATGAAATTATCTAAATTAATTATATTAATCAATTTAAAGGCAAGACTATAATTGGAATTGATTAACGAATTAATCGTGTTTTGGGTTGAATAAGTCAATTGTTTTTATCTAAGAATAACTATTAAATTATTTGTTTTGAATTAATCTAGTGAAATGGTCTAACTAATATTTGTTTTAATTTTCATACGATTTTAAAAAGAAATTTATCATTTATTTAGTAAATAAAGAAGTTAACTAGTTATACGGTAGTTAACGGTGAAGTAAATTATTATTTTAATTAATAATAATTTAAAAGATTACTTTTTAATTGGAATTCATTTAAAGAGCAATCGAAGTGAAATGAAATCGAATTGAATGGTGAAAAGGAGTTTATGAAAGTGTTTTATATTAAAACCGTGTTTTTATAACAAAGTAGTAAATAGAATTTTAAGAGAATTTGATAGCTTAAATCAAATATTTACTGAATATTTGAAGTTAGAAAAAGGGAATTTAGAAATTGGGAAATGGTATGAAATAGGGAAGTGAGATTTATTCCGAGGTTCGGAATGTGATGTTCCGAAGTTTGGAATGTTAATCGAGGCGAGAGCATAAGCTAAGTAAAAGATTTTGGAAATCACAATGAATATAAATTGTCGTAAATGATTTATAAACAATTTTGTAAATTGAAGTTAAGAGTTTATAAATGTAATCAAAATATTAGTTATCGATAATAATTTATAAATGGGATTTGTAAATGAAGTAAGAGTTTTGAAAAAAAATGAATTTGTAATAATTGTTTCAAATAGTAAATTGAACCATTTGATTTATAAACTGAAGATCGTTAACAAGAGCGCAATGTGATTTTAGACAACACATAAGTTGTCATAATGATTTAAAAGGGTATAAATATAGAAAGGATAAAGTTTTGAAGTGAAATCTGTAACGTTTGTTACAGATGATAAGTGAAATTGTTTTGATAAAAAGAAATATAAGAATTCGTAAGGAATGTCAATATAAGAGTTATAAACGATAAATACTATAGATTGGTAAAGATATTTATTTGGTTAAAAATAGTTATGTATGATTTAAAACAAATATAGTATTGTTGTTTAAAGAATATTTATATAAAAATGCTGGAGAAATTTTATAAGGAATTCTATTTATAATGGAATTGAAGCTCGGGTATAATATTATAAAGGATCATTAAAGATTAATAGAGAATTATTATAATAATAGTTTACTTAATAATTAATTAAGTAAACGTTGTTTGAGATAAAATAAGGTTCTAAAGGAAAACCGTGTGGTTAATAAACTTCTATTTATTCTAAAGATATGAATGTTGTTAGTCAAGGTCTGAGAGGTAAATAAAATACCCCAACTTGAACGACTTCACGATTATCCAAGAATGGTATTAGTTTATAAACGAGAGAATTGAGGGAAACATAAGTTTTGATTTCCGTAAACGATATTTAAAGCTGTATTAAAAAAGTTTATAAGTGAATGAAATGATTTTTGAGAATATTCTTATTTATAATAAGAAGTAAAGGATAAACTCCAATATTGGAAGATTTAAAGAATATAATTAATAGATGTTTAATTAAAGAAGCCAAGTAACGCCAAGTGCTGAATCAGTAAAGTCATGTCATTCACATGATTATTTATTTGATAGTTAAATAACCGACTATCAAATCTGGCCAAATACGATTGTTGGTATGGAAAGACCGGGATCGAATTTATATTCGAAAAGCATTTCGAACCAACAAATACGTGAAGATGCAGATTAAAGATAGAGCAATTGAAGACCGTTGATCTTCATAAACGGAAGAACTACTTGCTGGATTTCTCTGGTTTAGCGGACAGAGATATTTCATCAGTGATTCTGTCGTGGTTGAAATATGCGGATTGCAAGAACTACTCACTACTGATCCGTAGGGTGATCATATATGGCTATGGTAGGAGGGTGCCTTTGGTTCATCCTGTTCCTGGATGACTTATATGGACGAGCGCCTGACAAAGTATTTCCAAAGGGATCACGTATATTGACTTTCTACAAACGTATTTCTGGTCGTGGCAGAGAAGACTGGACACCTTCTTTAGCTTAATGCTCAGAGTATTTTTGTGGAAATCAACATTTAGTGATACATGGCAGATCTGATGATGTGGCATTCAAAGTGAATGAAGATGCGATGTTTTGAAGGATAAGCTTAACCTCTAGCCTCATCAACCGGGAAATGGTTAAAATTGGGTAGGTCGCATGGCTATGTGGGTCGTACCCATCAAAAGAGTATAACATTACCTGTTCTGGAAAGATCAAATGCCTTCGGTTGTCCCTTTTATCTTAATTGTATATATACTATCGGTTCGGTTGGCTGGCCCCCAACTGTGGTGATGATATATTCAATACTCTAAAGCGAAGTGAGGGTCGGTCATGTTTAGCCTGGTTGCAAGATGTTCTTGTTGAACCCCAATGTATTCATCTCCGTAGGTACATTGTCGGAAAGGTGGTTGCCCATACCTTGCCACGGAAATCCATTCTCCAATAAGTGCCCACAGTTTTGATTGTATACTATATATGTAGAGCGTGAGATGCAAGGGTTCTGCTAGATTGATATTTATTTGTATTTAGACACTATTATAATATCAGAAAAGATATCGATTTCAAAAATATTTTGGGTTATTGTAAGGTAAAAACCATCCGTATTTATGTATGGAATTGGTCATACGATTATCATTTTCTTTCGAAAAGATTTTAAATTTAAAATCAAGTTGTGTGATACCTTTAAACTTAGTGTGTTTCTCTCACTGTGGTTCACCAGACTGACCCGTCATTTGTATTGCTCGGGTTAGACCGGGTTGTACAGCTTCAGATTATAAGATGTTTTGAGGTCCAGAGACGAGCTGGTGGAGTTCAGACGTATGATATTATATAGATATTATTCCGTTGTGTGTTGTATATGAGGATAGATTATTATAACTGTCCAGATGTGTTGATGTACTCTGATGACTGTAAGTTTTATTTCAAGCTCTCAATAAAGATATATTTCTACATTATATTTTATTCCGCTGCGATGTGAGACTCTGTGTTTTGTCGGTTCTTCTTCTTCCCCTATTCAAATATTTCTTTCTTTCTTATCTCATCCTCTAACTTCTTTCTAATAACGTTCCGTGTTTCCGATACTTGAATATTCGACATGGTGTTATTGTGTCGATTTTCAGTGTCGGAAATCCGTGGTCCGTTACAATCACAAGGTGTTAGCATACAAGTATTTCTACCCAACCTAATGCTAAATATAAAAGCTTATCTGCTCATTAACTGGTCAAGCACAATCCAAACAATCAATCAACAACAACAAATATCAACAACCAAGTATATTTGGTTTTAACACCTCTTCTGTTTTGGTAAACTTAATTACCTTCTTACTTTTCAAATCTAATTAAAGATTTATTAAAACTCAAACTTAGTTTTAATCTTCAAACACCATATTCAATGACTATTTAACTTTAGGAAATTAATTATGTCTCTAACTGGGTTAAAGAATAGATGTTATTCAAAAACATCCTTCACGACAAACCAAAATATAATTTGATATTAAATACAAGGCTTTGAATAGAAATTGTATAGACTAATATTCAACATCAAATTCCGAAACCAACAGATACCGTATAGAGAATAACGGTATCTTTATGTCCCAAATTCCTCAAAACAGTATCCATAAAATTACGAAATCCAATATTGAAATATCCGAAGATTATTTCCATTCAAATCCAATATTCATTCATTGGAGAAAAAAACCTGACTTGTTTAAGTATTCATTAACTTCATACCGTTCCAATCACTTTATCAAAGTAGCTAATTTTCACAAAATAGCTTTATATCATTCTAAACTAGATATATTAAGTCCAAATAACTTTTTAAATCATTTATTATGCTTTATCATACTTTTTCCCTATTTTTAAACCAGTACGTAAGCACGTCCTATGGACGTGTGCATAGATAAACCTGACCAAAGATGCATGAAAGAGAATACGTAACAACGTTAACTTTAGTAAGCAAGACGTGTGCATAGATAAACCTGACCAAAGATGCATGAAAGAGAATATGTGTACAACAATAGGTTAATGCATGTAGTATTAGCCAATAAAATTTGAATAGAGAAAAGTAGACGTTACGTGTTTCGAATGTTGGAAGGAAAAGCCTTTATGACAACAACAAGCCCTTTATTGATGCAATTGATAATATTTTGGAAACAGTACTGTTTTGTAGAATCATCAGGCACTATTGAATAACAAGCATAACACGAAGCATCGGTCGAACATGTAAAGAAATATGTGAGTAATCTCCTATTACTGTGATATACACACAGACATAAAAATGAGTATGGATTTACATATACCTTATCTTTCAAATACAGAGCAGAAACAGATAAATTAATTTAAGCTTTAACCGACAACCATGCAATACAGGGTATTCAAAGCATTTGGTTGATTTATAAATATACACATATAGCTGCAAATAGTAGATAAATACATTTAAAGCATTTGGTAGATGAATACACTTCACTTCCCCATTTCTCCTAAATCCCAAAAAAGTGACCTTTAATCTCATTACACTCAAAATGGGTCTTATAACAATAGATATGTACATACCTGCATATCTTCGGAACATCACAGATTACAATTCCCATGTTTCACCAATTACAGCTCACATGCCCCTCCCAGAAAACTTTAGTTTCACGGCATATACTTCATTGCATCGCATTATCTCCAATAGAGTATAATAGTAACAAGTATATCCAATACAATCCACTACACAGCAACATGTATCCTCACTGTGGATTCCATCAACTATCATGATCTCTTTAAGTGCTCTCAACCACATGATTTTCTTCCCTTCCACCGATGCTCATTATTTCTAAATGAACCTTCTACAAATTTAGAATGAAATCAAATGCTCTTACAGATGGAAGCATCTGATTTGTCAGCACAAAACATGTCAATTAAGAATGCATTCGATGATAAATATTTTGGAACAATAATAATAATTGCAGATGGGCAATAATTAGCTTATTCACAATTTAGCCCTCCTTACTCACTTATATTGTGTTTTGGAATCTAAACTATCTTATTTATCTTTTGAATATACAATAATAGTAATGTAATTGAATTAAGTATGAATACAGAAAGAAGAACGTTTACTTGTTTATTATGTGATGGATAAATAATGTTAGTTGCCTTCATGCCCTTAGAAACTATTGATAGAAACCCCAGAAATTGACATGCTTTTGTACTGAGCAAATAATACGTATTCACTATTTAGTATATAATGATAGCCTAAGTCATCATATTTCAAATAAATGTGACTACTTCCTTGCACTGAGCATGGGATGGGGAATTCAAATAATCATCAACATGTATTCTAAAGCAAATTATAGCATATTCAAAACCCATGTTGATCCTATAATTAACCATTTCTAATGGTATATGCAAATTGAATATACGTAAAATTCATTCAAAAAACTGATGTTCATGATTCCACGACCAAAATGTTAAACAAAATATTGTATAATTTCGAATCAAAATCATTAATCTAGAGTCTTAAATGCAATATTGATACCTTGTCAGGGTGTAACACCCCGGATTTTTGAATAATCGAATTAACTAAATTAAAGAATAATTAATCTCAGACGCGAGAATTATGGGGAATGGGTTGCGCCATTATGTTCGTCTCGGAATTCTAGTGGAGATAGAGTCCGAGTTTGCGGGAAACGAGTACCGGATGAAAGAGTTATGGACGAACGAAGTTTGGTGGCAAAGTAATGAAAAAAAATGAACTGGCGCACTTGGGAAGTGCGCCAGTACATATTGACACTGGCGCACCTTCCAAGTGTGCCCAGGCCGAGGCTGGAGCCTGCACAGCTTTCTGGTTCAGGCTGACCCGTGTTGATGAGTCCATTCTGAGTCCTTGCTGAGTCATTAGGGCTGACTCATCACCCTATCATAATTGAATGGTTTTGATTAACCCTAAGAACATCCGATGGCTTAAATTAATTCATAACTCTATAAAAAGACCCATAGACTCAAACCCTAAATCAGAATTAAAACTAAACCTATGGCTGTCATGCTGTTGTCTTGAATCCTAGAGCAGCCGCCACCAAATTAAAGAGGAAGAACAGCAACCAAATCAGAACTATTCAACCCTAACAGTGATTCTTCATCAAAGGAGCGCTAATTCAACTCCAAAAATCAGAATTCAGAACTCAAGACTGCTTTTGAGTTGTGAGTTCGATAGTTTTAGCAAAATAATTAGTAATTTAATTAGATTAAGTTATAACGCGGATTGTATGGATGTGATATGAAGTATTGATTGCATGTTGTAATTATGTTGTAGGATTATGATTGAAATACCTATGATGTTATGTTGTGATGCGAAGTTATGTTGCTATCATCCATGTTGTAATCTTATATACAATCAAACCGTCATGTTTCTTATGCTAGTTTGCGATATTGATTCATATGATAAATCATATGTAGGAAAGTTTAGATGTTGATTCAAACATGAATCATATACAAGTTTAGATAGAATTACATGTGACCTTACATGATTATGGCACCTAGTTTATGTGAGAATTTAATTGAAAGATTAGGCTATGACATGATACTTTACATGTTAGATATTAGTTTAACCCCTTTGGATATAGGTTTATGACATATGATGTTTATGCAAGTTTATCCCCTTTAGATATAGGTTTATGACATATGTTGTCTATGCAAGTTTGTGGCCATTATTTCATCAAGTTCACACCTTTAGATTTGGATCTATGTTATACATGATGTTTATGCAAGTTTGTGGCCATTTTCTCATCAAGTTCACACCTTTAAATTTGGAACCATGACATATGTTGTTATGCAAGTTGTAATCTTGGCCTATGCAAGTTTAGATGTAGAACATCATTTACATATGCAAGTTCACCCCTATGTTAGATCTATGTTTTAATTATGTGTATATATGTGATGTTTTCTTTTATTTCATGAGTTAGACTATTCGAGTCTAACGTATATCTTTACGTTAAACGAACAAACGTGCTACGTGGGGAAAAAGGGGATAATATTAAAAATGTTTAATTGGCATAAATGCCTTAAAAGGCATAAAATAAAATTGTGGTGAAATTGGTATGATTTTACATACCATAAATGGATGGACATAATTGAGTCAATTATTGACATCGCTAAATTTGGAATTGATTGATAATTTGAATAGGGAAAGTAATTCAAATTGGGGGTGATTAATTAGGAGTAATTAATCGTCTAAGACATGAGGTTAGACTATTTTGTGGTGTAAGACTGCCTGGACCCGCCCGGCAAATCCAGCTGCCACAAATGCCAGTCTAATGTGAGAGGTCTTAGGCATAAACTAAATACGTAACAATTGTAAAGACACGAGGTTAGGCTCTTTTGTGGTGTAAGACTGCCCGGACCCGCCCGCCAAATCCAGCTGCCACAAATGGCAGTCTAATGTGAGAGGTCTTTATGAGGTTACGGTCTTAATGAATTAAGAAACACTTAACCAGATAAGCATGTAGTGGGACATGAGGGGGTTAAGTGGGGGCCTTGGGTGGCATGTAGAATCTAGTGGGTGCCTTGGGTGGCATTTGGAAATACGATTAGAAACACTTAACCAAAATATGAAACATGTGAT
This sequence comes from Allium sativum, assembly GCA_030737875.1. Taxonomy (NCBI): domain Eukaryota; kingdom Viridiplantae; phylum Streptophyta; class Magnoliopsida; order Asparagales; family Amaryllidaceae; genus Allium; species Allium sativum. The sequence continues at coordinate 541,777,882 of CM060926.1, forward strand.
TGAAACATGAATAAAAAAGTGGGTTAAGTGGGATGTACTAGAGGGGACCAAGCTTAGGTGGATAGCTTGTGTCAAGTAAAGGGGGCCCGTTTCAACCAGTAACCCATACGTATCTTTGTGGGCTCGACCCAAGTCGAGGACGGGACACGCATACTGGGCTTGACTGTAAGAGGCCAAACCGGGTTAGCGGTGGCAACGCAAGTCCAACGGGTTCATATGCGTGTGTGGACCCGGGCTGGTAGGTAAGACGTTGTTGCATCGTGTAGGTATAAGCCGTGCATTCTTTGTTGTATCGGGTTGCCACTTTAGGGAGTGATACACCCCACTGTGGGTCCAGCACGGGTATCTACGAGTTAGAGAGCCGATCGCTTGGGGGTAGTGGGTACACCTAGTGGAGATAGGGGCAGACGGCACCTATGAAGGCAGCTAGGGGTGCGCGAAGCTACCAATATCATTATTAAGTCTGTAGGCGGGATCAACCTTAGGGTGACTAGTGGTGGTGCAGTAATCTAGTGGCGGTGCAGTATAGCAATTATCCTATAGTGTTGGTGTAGTTTAGTAAATTCATCTTAGTGGGTTAGGTGCGCTTTAACGATATCGTAATTCATCTTGTTTCCTTGTTTACTCTGTCATACTCAATGGTTCATGGTCATTTCCCTATTTTCCAACTTATGCCTTAGCCTAGTTACTTTGTTAATTATATTGTTAGAATTATCGCACTCGCCAGACTTTATGTCTGACCCCCCTTTTTCCATCTCTTTCCTTCCCCCCCCCCCCAGGTGCTCAGGTTGGAACTAGCACCAGTGGAGCTTGATCTTGGACTGCTTGTAGAAGATTTCTTGGACCGCTGAAGTAAAGTTCAGCTTCTCTTTATTTATGGCTATTTTAATGTTGGGATTATGTCTTTCAGTTTATGTACTTTGTTTTATCAAGATGGATATGATGTACTTGACTTTGGTTTTATGATTTTGATGATGTAATCAAACATATGGGTTTATCCGCTGCAATGAAATAAAGTTTTAATTTTCAAGTACTGCTTTATATCTGTCTTGTTGTGATTTTCTGTTCTATACTTACTTAAAACGCTCCACTGAAGTTAAGGCATTCCCTTTTGCGAGTGACCTTAATGGAGGTGGGGTGTTACACGTGGTATCAGAGCTGAAGGTTACCAGAACAGATATGAATTTTTGAAAAACTATTTTTCAAAACAATTTTTATAAAGAAGTACCTTCAAAAGTATGATTTAAGGAAAGTATTTTCAAGAGAAAAGTATATTTTGGAAAACATAACCCCAAGAGCCATATATCTTTCCTTCAGTCCTTTTTGTATTGAATCCTTCTTTTTTTTCGTTTCAGCATGTCTGAAGCATCTAAGATACCAGAGGGCGTTCATGTGCCCGGTTGGTTCTGTCAATATCTTGAGGCTAGGGCCGCTGCCGCAGGTCCAGCAAATCCTCCTCCTCCTCCTCGTGTTGATAATTTCGCAAAGATATGTAAGGTCTTTAGAGCAATGGGTGGAAAACCTTTTAACGGGACGGAGACATTTGTTGAAGCTCGTAACTGGCTAAAGGAGGTGGAAGAATTGTTTGGAATTTTTGAAGTGGATGACGGAAGGAAAGTCTAGCTAGCTGTGTGGCTAATGAAGGATGAGGCCTCGTTTTGGTGGGAGGTCACTAATGGGGGTCGTCCAGTTGATACATGGCAAGATTTTAGGCAGAGGTTTGAGGAAAAGTTTCTCTCACGGGCTGAAGAGAATCTATACATGGAAAGGTTCTTGTCACTGAAGCAAGGGAATTTATCGGTGAAAGAGTACTAACAAATTCAACCAATTGGCAAGGTTTGGCTTAGACTTGGTGAACACTCCAGAAAAGAAGGCTCTAAGATTTGTTAAGGGTTTAAACGAGCCGCTTCATGGGTTAGCTATGACCCACATTCCCATGGGGGCTACCTTTGAGAGGTTAGTTGACATGGCACTCATGCATGAAGAGGAGAAGGGCGCCAATGCTAATAAGGCACCCGAGAAGAAAGGGGATCAAAAGAAGTTGCAACAACAACAACAGAACAAGAAAGGTGGCAAAGGCAATAATGCTAAGGGGGAGAAGAAATGCTTTAACTGTGGGACACCCGGCTATCTAAGCAAAGATTGTAGGAAGAAAAAGAAGACCGGTTGTTTCCACTGTGGAAAAGCGGGACATCTTATTAAGAACTGCCCAAAGAAAGGGCAGAGGGCATGGTCTACCTCGGGAGGACAGGTGCAAGCTATTATGGCACCCGGGCATGCAAGGGGACAAGTTCAGGCTCTCGTGGTCCCACCGCTGCAAGAACGAGGTAGAGCAATTTCAGTTGAAAGTTTAGTTTTTCTGTTTGATCATCCTGTTTGTACTTTATTCGATTCTGGCGCATCGCATTCGTTTATCTCTACATCATTAGTTGAAACACTGCACCTAGATACCAGTCTTGTTACTGATCCCTTAGTAGTCTCAAATCCTATTGGTGGTTCGGCTCATCTTTCTATGATTTGTCGGGATTTGAGAGTGTTTATCTTGGGCGTTGAGTTTGAGTGCAACGCTTTTGTTCTTGGCTTCATGGGCTACGGTTTAATTCTAGGTATGGATTGGCTAGCTAGATATGGGGCCATCCTAGATTGTGAAAGAAGGGTAGTTAGATTGTTGACTCGTTCGGGAAAGACCCTTGATATTTCTTGTGACCCTAGAGGTCCAGTAATGCTTAGTTACCTAGAATCCCTTGACGCATCCAATGATGATTTACATTCTGTTCCCATAGTCCGTGAATATGCTGATGTCTTCGATGAGGTGAGGGGTTTACCCCCAAAACGTGAGATAGACTTTCGAATATATCTAGGGGACAATGCAAAGCCATTTGCATTGCCAGTGCGCCACATGGCTCCAAGAGAGAGAAGAGAACTCAGTAAGCAAGTGAAAGAATTGCTTGAGAAGGGGTTCATCAGACGTAGTATATCGGAGTGGGGTGCTCCAGTAGTATTTGCCACGAAGGCGGATGGGTCCCTTAGATTTTGTGTGGACTATAGAGAACTTAATAAACTTACTAAGAAGAATAGACACCCACTGCCGAGGATTGACGATCTCTTCGATCAGTTAGTTGGCGCCTCAGTGTTTTCGCAGTTGGACTTAGCCACTGGTTTCCATCAGTTGAGAGTGGCTGAGGATAGCATAGACAAGACTGCTTTTAGGACTCCAGACGGTTTCTTTGAGTGGCTAGTGATGCCCTTCGGTTTGACAAACGCCCCTGCATACTTTGTTGATTTGATGAGTAGGGTGTTTAGGGAGTACCTTAATAAATTCGTGGTAGTCTTTGTAGATGACATCTTGATCTTTTCTAAGAGCGAAGAAGAGCATGCCCTACGTCTTAGGGAAGTGTTGGAGACTCTTCGAGCGCATAGCCTTAAAGAAAAATTTTCTAAGTGTCACTTTTGGAGGAAAGAAGTGCGATTCTTAGGGCACGTGGTTTCCAAAGAAGGGATAGCCGTGGATCCCGCGAAGATAGTGGCCATCCAAGATTGGAAGGTTCCTAAAAATGCGACCGAGGTGAGGAGTTTCTTAGGGTTGGCTGGCTACTATAGGAAGTTTATCAGAGACTTCGCAAAAATATCAGCTCCATTAACACGCTTGACGAAGAAGAACTTAATCTTCACGTGGGACGTAGATTGTGATGATGCGTTCCAACGTTTAATGAGAGCTTTGACCACAGCCCCAGTCTTAGTATTGCTAGATGGAGGTAAGCCATTTACCGTTTATACTGACGCTTGTGGGACAGGACTAGGCGCAGTCTTAATGCAAGAAGGAAGGGTAATAGCCTATGGTGGAAGGCAGTTGAGAGTGCATGAAAGAAATTACCCTACACATGACCTAGAGTTGGCCGCTATTGTCTTCGCGCTTAAGTCTTGGCGTCATTATCTTCTCGGCGAAAAATTCGAATTGTTCACTAACTACAAATCGCTAAAATACTTATTCTCTCAGAAGGACTTAAACTTAAGGCAGCAAAGGTGGATGAAGTTCTTAGCATCCTACGACTTCGAGATAGCATACACCCCTGGCAAGGGTAACGTGGTGGCAGATGCCTTAAGTAGAAAAAGGTTATCCTAGAGTCCATTGTTTGTTGAGCGGCGAAGCTTAGAGTTCATCTCTACGTTTGACTTTACACCTTCCATTGATTTCGTACCTGGTTTGCTACCATCCTTAGAGGTTAGACCTACGCTTTTGGGACGGATTGGCGAGGCACAGCGAGACGACCCACAGTTGGTTGAGTTAGTAGAAAAGCTCAAAGGAGGGGAGTCATCGAGCCATCTCCGTAGATATACCCTAGATGACAAGGGTTGGTTGTGTAGGGATGGTAGACTTTGTGTACCACGAGATGAGAATCTGAGGAAGACTATTCTTGATGATGCCCATCGTTCGAAGATGACCATTCATCCTGGCGGGGACAAGATGTACATAGACATGAGACGAGTTTACTTTTGGGCCGGCATGAAGAAAGATGTGGCTGAGTATGTCGCTAGATGCTTGGTGTGCCAACAAGTAAAAGCGGAGCAAAAGAAGCCCGGTGGATTGCTTCATCCATTGGAGGTCCCACAATGGAAGTGGGAAAGCGTCTCGATGGACTTTGTTGACGGATTACCGAGGTCGAGGAAGGGTAATACGGGTATTTGGGTCGTGGTAGACAGACTTACTAAGAGCGCCCATTTCATTCCCGTGAAGAGTAAGAGGACTGCTCCATGGTTAGCCTCCGTATACATTCAAGAAATAGTTCGTTTGCACGGTGTTCCTTCTAGCATAGTGAGCGACCGCGATCCTATTTTCACTAGCGAATTTTGGAGAAGCTTGCAAGAGGCGGTAGGGACTCAGTTATGTTTGAGCACCGCATATCATCCTCAGACGGACGGCCAGACCGAGAGGGGGAATCGTATTCTAGAGGACCTATTGAGGTTATGTGTCTTAGATTTCGGAGGTACATGGGAGGAACATCTTCCATTGGTGGAGTTCGCATATAATAACAGCTTCCAGTCTAGTATTGGCATGGCACCATTCGAAGCTCTTTATGGATGGCCGTGTCGTTCGCCTACATGTTGGTGGGAATCTACGGATAAGATCTTGCTTGGGCCCGATATGATTAGAGAGACTTCGGAAAAGATTGATTTGATCCGAAGAAGGATGAAGACGGCGCAAGATAGGCAAAAATCTTATGCGGACAAGAGGAGGTCAGATCTTGAGTTTGATGTTGGGGACATGGTCTTTATCAAAGTGTCTCCATTACGGAACGTCGTTCGCTTTGGGTCCGTTGGGAAGTTAGCACCAAGGTTCATAGGGTCGTTTCCTATTAAGGAAAGGATTGGGCAGATGGCGTACAGGGTGGAGTTGCCCGAGAGACTTAGTGGTGTACACGACGTATTTCATGTATCACACTTGAGGAAGTGCTTGCACGAGACCGCAGAGGTGGTAGAGCCGAGCTTGCTTAGAGAGGTGGAGATCGAGCGTGATGCGACGATTCGACGAGCTCCTACGCGCATTCTTGGGTTGGAGATTAAGAAATTGAGAAATCGAGAGGTCAAACTAGTCAAAGTGCAATGGGGAGATGATGAGAGCAACGCTACTTGGGAGACTGAAGCGAATATGCGTTCATTATACCCTTTTCTTTTTGAGGGTATGTCTTTTAATTTCTCCTTTATCGTTTATCTTGTACTTATCTTATCTTTAGTACGTCCTCTTGCTAGTATCTTTGACCTTTAGATGGGATAGTCCTATGGTTGAAACATGTGTTTGAGACATGCTATGTATGATGGATGCAAGTGGATGCAAGTGTTTGCTCGTGGTTGCCCGTGGATGCATATACACACACTTTAGGCACTAGATTGGCTCAGTCACTTCATATTGCATATAAATGTGTGTACATATTTAAGTAATGGATGAATAATGGTTGTACCATCATATGGATGTTGCATTTTGGTGAATGGTTGTGCACACATGTAGAAATGATATGTATCGATAGGGTTCTTTCGCATACATAATGGACGCATGGCACTATCATGGTTTGCATTAAGGAGGTCAACTGAATCAGTAGACCGCCTGATTTTTGCATTAGATAAGGAACATATACACACACTTCTTGTAACAGCCCGCACCTCCGTTCACGCAAGATATTGTCCCCAACTTAGCCACCGTATAGGTGTGGGGTATTGTTCCTCAAAAGGCCTCGGCGTTAGTAAGAGATGGGATCTACTATATAAGTACCCACTTCACACAGGCTTCCACGATGTGGGACTTAGCGGTGTTACATTCTCCCCTCCTACAGAGCCCAACGTCCCCGTTGGCTCACAAACACCTCACCCAGGCGCTGCGGTCCACACAGGAGCCACAATTCTGGCTGGGTATTGGCTCTGATACCACTGTAACAGCCCGCACCTCCGTTCACGCAAGATATTGTCCCCAACTTATCCACCGTATAGGTGTGGGGTATTGTTCCTCAAAAGGCCTCGGCGTTAGTAAGAGATGGGATCTACTATATAAGTACCCACTTCACACAGGCTTCCACGATGTGGGACTTAGGGGTGTTACACTTCTTGCATATGTTCATACAACATTAGATATTTTATAAGGACAATGGATGCCCGTGTTTGATGGTTGAGTAGATGGTTGTTTGGATGGTAGGATATACATTCTCCTTAACTTGGAGATTTCGGGGGCGAAATCCTTTAAGGAGGGGAGAATGTAACACCCCGGATTTTTGAATAATTGAATTAACTAAATTAAAGAATAATTAATCTCAGACGTGAGAATTACGGGGAATGGGTTGCGCCATTATGTTCGTCTCGGAATTCTAGTGGAGATAGAGTCCGAGTTTGCGGGAAACGAGTACCGGATGAAAGAGTTATGGACGAACGAAGTTTGGTGGCAAAGTAATGAAAAAAAATGCACTGGCGCACTTGGGAAGTGCGCCAGTACATATTGACACTGGCGCACCTGCCAAGTGCGCCCAGGCCGAGGCTGGAGCCTGCACAGCTTTCTGGTTCAGGCTGACCCGTGTTGTTGAGTCCATTCTGACTCCTTGCTGAGTCATTAGGGCTGACTCATCACCCTATCATAATTGAATGGTTTTGATTAACCCTAAGAACATCCGACAGCTTAAATTAATTCATAACTCTATAAAAAGACCCATAGACTCAAACCCTAAATCAGAATTAAAACTAAACCTATGGCCGCCATGCTGTTGTCTTGAATCCTAGAGCAGCCGCCACCAAATTAAAGAGGAAGAACAACAACCAAATCAGAACTATTCAACCCTAACAGCGATTCTTCATCAAAGGAGCACTAATTCAACTCCAGAAATCAGAATTCAGAACTCAAGACTGCTTTTGAGTTGTGAGTTCGATAGTTTTAGCAAAATAATTAGTTATTTAATTAGATTAAGTTATAACGCGGATTGTATGGATGTGATATGAAGTATTGATTGCATGTTGTAATTATGTTGTAGGATTATGATTGAAATACCTATCATGTTATGTTGTGATGCGAAGTTATGTTGCTATCATCCATGTTGTAATCTTATATACAATCAAACCGTCATGTTTCTTATGCTAGTTTGCGATATTGATTCATATGATAAATCATATGTAGGAAAGTTTAGATGTTGATTCAAACATGAATCATATACAAGTTTGGATAGAATTACATGTGACCTTACATGATTATGGCACCTAGTTTATGTGAGAATTTAATTGAAAGATTAGGCTATGACATGATACTTTACATGTTAGATATTAGTTTAACCCCTTTGGATATAGGTTTATGACATATGATGTTTATGCAAGTTTAACCCCTTTAGATATAGGTTTATGACATATGTTGTCTATGCAAGTTTGTGGCCATTATTTCATCAAGTTCACACCTTTAGATTTGGATCTATGTTATACATGATGTTTATGCAAGTTTGTGGCCATTTTCTCATCAAGTTCACACCTTTAAATTTGGAACCATGACATATGTTGTTATGCAAGTTGTAATCTTGGCCTATGCAAGTTTAGATGTAGAACATCATTCACATATGCAAGTTCACCCCTATGTTAGATCTATGTTTTAATTATGTGTATATATGTGATGTTTTCTTTTATTTCATGAGTTAGACTATTTGAGTCTAACGTATATCTTTACGTTAAACGAACAAACGTGCTACGTGGGGAAAAAGGGGATAATATTAAAAATGTTTAATTGGAATAAATGCCTTAAAAGGCATAAAATAAAATTGTGGTGAAATTGGTATGATTTTACATACCATAAATGGACGGACATAATTGAGTCAATTATGGACATCGCTAAATTTGAAATTGATTGATAATTTGAATAGGGAAAGTAATTCAAATTGGGGGTGATTAATTAGGAGTAATTAATCGTCTAAGACACGAGATTAGACTCTTTTGTGGTGTAAGACTGCTCGGACCCGCTCGGCAAATCCAGCTGCCACAAATGCCAGTCTAATGTGAGAGGTCTTAGGCATAAACTAAATACGTAACAATTGTAAAGACACGAGGTTAGGCTCTTTTGTGGTGTAAAACTGCCCGGACCCGCCCGGCAAATCCAGCTGCCACAAATGCCAGTCTAATGTAAGAGGTCTTTATGAGGTTACGGTCTTAATGAATTAAGAAACACTTAACCAGATAATCATGTAATGGGACATGAGGGGTTAAGTGGGGGCCTTGGGTGGCATGTGGAATCTAGTGGGTGCCTTGGGTGGCATTTGGAAATACGATTAGAAACACTTAACCAAAATATGAAACATGTAATTGAAACATGAATAAGAAGTGGGTTAAGTTGGATGTACTAGAGGGGACCAAGCTTAGGTGGATAGCTTGTGTCAAGTAAAGGGGGCCCATTTCAACCAGTAACCCATACGTATCTTTGTGGGCTCGACCCAAGTCGAGGACGGGACACGCATACTGGGCTTGACTGTAAGAGGCCAAACCGAGTTAGCAGTGGCAACGCAAGTCCAACGGGTTCATATGCGTGTGTGGACCCGGGCTGGTAGGTAAGACGTTGTTGCATCGTGTAGGTATAAGCCGTGCATTCTTTGTTGTATCGGGTTGCCACTTTGGGGAGTGATACACCCCACTGTGGGTCCAGCACAGGTATCTTCGAGTTAGGGAGCCGATCGCTTGGGGGTAGTGGGTACACCTAGTGGAGATAGGGGAAGACGGCACCTATGAAGGCATCTAGGGGTGCGCGAAACTACCAATATCATTATTAAGTCTGTAGACGGGATCAACCTTAGGGTGACTAGTGGTGGTGCAGTAATCTAGTGGCGGTGCAGTATAGCAATTATCCTATAGTGTTGGTGTAGTTTAGTAAATTCATCTTAGTGGGTTAGGTGCGCTTTAACGATATCGTAATTCATCTTGTTTCCTTGTTTACTCTGTCATACTCAATGGTTCATGGTCATTTCCCTATTTTCCAACTTATGTCTTAGCCTAGTTACTTTGTTAATTATATTGTTAGAATTATCGCACTCGCCAGACTTTATGTCTGACCCCCCTTTTTCCATCTCTTTCCTTCCCCCCTAGGTGCTCAGGTTGGAACTAGCACTAGTGGAGCTTGATCTTGGACTGCTTGTAGAAGATTTCTTGGACCGCTGAAGTAAAGTTCAGCTTCTCTTTATTTATCGCTATTTTAATGTTGGAGATTATGTCTTTCAGTTTATGTACTTTGTTTTATCAAGATGGATATGATGTATTTGACTTTGGTTTTATGATTTTGATGATGTAATCAAACATATGGGTTTATCCACTGCAATGAAATAAAGTTTTAATTTTCAAGTACTGCTTTATATCTGTCTTGTTGTGATTTTCTGTTCTATACTTACTTAAAACGCTCCACTGAAGTTAAGGCATTCCCTTTTGCGAGTGACCTTAATGGAGGTTGGGTGTTACACAGGGACTAATCTAGTCTCTGTACTCTCCTTTACAACCTGCAAAAATTATCCAAAATTACAAAAATGTAATTTCATCCATTCATGCATACATAACAAATTTGCCTTAGTAAGTTCTAACCTGCATTTCTCTTAACGAAATTACTTTCTACGTAACTAAACTTCATTTTCGAGTGGATATTTGATAAAACTATATTCAGTTTCATTGGCTGAATCCCTAACTACTATAAAAAAAGATATAACAGAATCTGCAAAAAATACAAATAATCCATCTAGTATGTCAAGAATAACTTGCATGGAGAAAGTTAATTGCATAGTTCAGTCGCTTGGCAATTGAAGATACTACGATGAAATTTCAAAAGTGAACCGAATGTGTTTTCTAAAATGAATGGAAGCGGATTCAATGTTAAAAAATATATGAGAAAAATGCTTTCTGTGAATGGAAGGAGAAGAAGAGAAATGAACTGCAATGATTTATCTTGCCTAATTAGGATTTGGTTGTAAAACATGGTAGATAAAATGAGCACTTTAGAACAAACAAATATTCTAGGATCAAATGGTACCTTCTCTTCAACCACTATTCGGTAAAGTCTTCTATGTTTCCAACCTTGTTTTAGTCCAAGACCACTCATATTGGTTGCCAGGCTTGACTTTCTGAAGTTGTTTGGACATGGCATTGGCATGTACTGGCTCACCCTATATGCTTGGATCTGACATCATGAACCCAATTTATCTCATCCTTTTTATGTTTTTGTAGCATCATTTCTAAATTATGTGTCCAGTTTGTACACAATTAGACATTGCACATTCATACTTGTTAAACAGAAGAACCGTTGACATCTGCTATCATTGTGCTATCGTCGAAGGCAGTGCTTTCACAATCCTGACATGAAATGTCAAATTGTCACATAAAATGGCCTCATGGAGGAATTGGTAAGCATGCACATTAAGTTGATAAAACTCGAAACTGCATAGTTCAAAAATACATATAGATGAAATAAGATTTCAGTTCATATTTTCTTTACAGTAAATGCAATCATTTCACAAATAACCGAACTTTGACTTCTAAAAAAAGCAGGAAGCACAATTTCAGCAAAAAAAATTAGATGAAAATCTTTTATTTTTCTCTTGTTAAAATACCGTCCAAGCATACTCAGTAAGTTCCTATTAACACCATACTTGTGGTAAATCCGTTTTACTGATTCAATTACCAATCTCATCTTTAAATTTCTTTCAAACAAGTGATTGTGCGGGCAAATGAATCATGGGTGCAGTCCTTAAAAGTTTGATTGACCTTCTACCAATATCTTTAGGAGAAGTATCACCTAAGTACAGGTACATAGGGATTTTCCCAAAACAATATGCCAACGAAGTGATGGTGCAGGAGCCATTTGCAACATGAGAGCACGTACGAAAAAGTGGCAGTGGACATTTTTTAAATCTTGGATTAACAAAAAAACTTTGATGGGATTAATATCAAACCTATACTACGTTAAAAAATGCTATTTTTTCCATCTATCATTACTGACTAACTGTTGTGAAAACTGCGCCTTTGCGGAAGCGACCAAGATCTTCTTCACCCAATTACTTAAAGATGATTTCTATGGAAACAAACACAGATATGAAATCACATGTGCAAACACAAGATATTCCACCCAACCACCCTCTTTATTGATTCACAAAAACAAATTTTGTTTACACTCAATGGATCAAAACCAACAATAAACAAAATTACAAGAATCAATAACCTTATTGAGAAAGGGAAAGAATATTTAGATGACTAACACTCTTTGTTGGAGAAGGAGAACAATGAATAACGACGGCTAAACCTTGGATTAACTGGAGGCACCAATCATCTCTAGGGCACCAAGCCCTAGAGGCACGCAGCCGCCACTCTATTCGGTCAAACATTAATCCAACCCAATGTGCTGTTTTTATAGGAGAATAGAAGGCCTAGGAAAAATATCCAATTTTCCTCTTAGAGATATATTAGGAATATATCCCCTTAATACTTGCAGATAAGTCACAGAAAGACCGGGTCAAAATCCAGCAATAAATCCGCTCAAACGCCAAACTGCTCCTTCTAACCTTCTTTCTGTTGCTGCACCATCTCCTCTACTGCCAAGCACATCCATGTCTCGTCTCTATCAACATATGTGATTTTATGTCACAAATCACAACACTCCACCTTGATATGAAATCACATCAACAACAAGTCAACCGACTTCCATGGACATGTGAAATCACCATTACAATGCTCCACCTTAATCTGAAATCATATCAACACTCCAACAGTCACCAAACAATTCATCTAGCTCTTTCAATGACACCTTCTCTCAATTAAACCAACCTCGATTTCCGGGCAATGAGATACACCCCACAACCTCGATTTCAGGGAACGAGATACGCCCAGTCGATTTGAAAGGACTACGACCACACCTCAATTACAAACACAATTCACCGACTGTAAAAGATGTATCTACCACCTGAGCTACACCGTGCATCAACCAACGGTCTAAAAGTGCTTGTAATTCCACAATGACACCCGTCTACCACTTGATCTGAGCTCCTTCCTCGATCACTCCGGATCCCTCGAGCATCATCAACATGAAGACCCCTGCCGAAAACATGAACCGAATCACCAAGGTATAGGCAAATCAAACCAATTGCCAACATTTTTGTCTTCTTCCATCTTCCCTCATCCACATCTGAGGGCTTCTCTTCATCTCCATTAACCAAACAATTGAGGCCTTCAAATTCCCAATCAAAATTAGTCATCACCAACAGCGCCATCATATCCGACATAAAAAAATCAATTTTTTCCGAACAAAAATCAATTTTTTTCCAATCCAAAATCACTCTAAGCTTTGCGATGATCTAGCTCTGATACCAATTGTTGTGAAAACTGCGCCTTTGCGGAAGCGACCAGGATCTTCTTCATCTAATTACTTAAAGATGATTTCTATGGAAACAAACATAGATATGAAATCACATGTGCAAACACAAGATATTCCACCAAACCACCCTCTTTATTGATTCACAAAAACAAATTTTGTTTACACTCAATGGATCAAAACCAACAATAAACAAAATTACAAGAATCAATAACCTTATTGAGAAAGGGAAAGAATATCTAGATGACTAACACTCTTTGTTGGAGAAGGAGAACAATGAAGAACGACGGCTGAGCCTTGGATTAACTGGAGGCACCAATCATCTCTAGGGCACCAAGCCCTAGAGGCACGCAGCCGCCACTCTATTCGGTCATACATTAATCCAACCCAATGTGCTGCTTTTATAGGAGAATAGAAGGCCTAGGAAAAATATCCAATTTTCCTCTTAGAGATATAATAGGAATATATCCCCTCAATACTTGCAGATAAGTCACAGAAAGACCGGGTCAAAATCCAGCAATAAATCCGCTCAAACGCCAAACTGCTCCTTCTAACCTTCTTTCTGTTGCTGCACCATCTCCTCTACCGCCAAGCACATCCATGCCTCGTCTCTATCAACATATGTGATTTTATGTCACAAATCACAACACTAACATGAGCAACACAATATATAACTAAATACACATTAAGATTTGAAATTAGCAAACCTATAACAACATGGCTAAAACAGAGATATAAAGAAGAGACTTTATCTTCGAATGGCAGATCTGAAAAAGTAACATTTTCTTCGTCAGGTCAAGCTTAACAAAAGATCTGAAATTCATGGAAAGGGAATTTATAACAGATGAGCATGGGAAAGGACTATAAAATAACAAATTGTTTTGCAATTATCTATGATCAAAAGGGAAAAAAGTTGAACGAGGGAATACATTGAGCAGTAAATCGGTTAATCAAGTATGTATTAACATATAACAATCAAACGAATAAATTATAAGAATAAGCAGCAACGACTGGATCAGAAAACGATTTTACCACGGTCATTGTCATCTACGCATAATACCGATTCATCCAATGCTAGATCCGAAGAGGATTACCAGATCTGAAGAGGACACTATTTCATCTGTAGGTGAAGTTGAAATTGTGATCTGAAAATCATGTGAACAACGGGTTTAAGAATGGAGGTCGTGCAGTTACAGTAGGAATAAGGAAGCGTGTGGATGTGAAAAGGAAAGAGTAGCAGGTGGTAAAGAGAGGAATTAAAGATGGAAGTTGGTAAATCCTGTAATTTGGCTAAAGACTAATGTAGTGAAGGATTAAGAAGTGGGGAAGAAAACATACGACGAAAAGGCCAAATACATGTAGAACAGAAGAGGAAAAAAAGAAACTTGGGAGACCTAACCGCACTAATCGTAGTGGGTTGCAGATCATGGCTAGGGAAAAGGACGTGTGTGCCCTCCATACTCGTGTTCCATTCTATTCTGTCGTACAAATGACAAAGGATTTATTTGGTATTTCAAAACAGCTTCACCATCCTTGAAGTATTTGTATTATTAGTAAAGATATATAAAAATAGTTCATTCTCATAATTTTCAATTACATGTCATTACTGGTTTTGGCTTTGTTTTTAAATTTGATTTGAACATATCTCAAAATATAGCTGTCAGAGTTCTAAACTATTATTATCATTTGAAAGGTATTTTCAATACGAACCCAACGCTTTTACTTCTGAGAGAATCCAACGGTCGGATCTCCCGACACATCCGCTTGAAGTTAACGGTCGACATTCGCAAACTATCGCTGTGCAGAGTTCTATTCGACCATACTTCGATGTATATAATTAAATATCAAATCTAGTAGCTTCTATGATAGTTTATTAACTATTTGGCTAACGCTTTATATTTTCGAAAAATTTCTCTATAGCCTCCTTTGTACGGATTAATTGGTACAACTACAACTTGTCACTTTGGACACTCATCAATCAATAGATTACTAAACAAACAAAACAATTAGGAGATATGTAAATTAATTATCATCCCAATACCTATGTGGTATTTCCATCACATTAACAAACAATCGTGACTTATCTACACACTTAGAAGATGTGTCAAATTACCCAATACCCGTGTGGGGTTTACATCATAATCCATGTAGCTTATCTACACTTTTGGGAGACGTGTAGGTCAACAGTCATCCCAAAACCTGTTTAGGGTTTTCTATTCAATTAATGTGACTTATCTACACACTTGGGAGATGTTTAAAATTATCATCCCAATACCCGTGTGGGGTTTACATCATAATCCATATAGTTTATCTATACACATGGGAGACATGTGGATGTATTATCTCCCAAGACCCGTATGGGGTTTTTATCACAATCAATAAACAATAGTAATAAAACTGCTCAACCCAAAACCACTTAAGGTCCAATCATTTTCCAATCGACATTGTTTACAATACAGATGTCGTATACTCGAGGGATTTCACATATATGATATAAAAATCATATTTTTACCATAATACTCAACATTGTACAATAGTCAAAGATCGTCTCAATAATGTTCCTTTGTAAATTGCTGAAATCATCATTAAATCATCAAAATTTCAAAATTGACTATAAATTCTTATAAAATTTAATTAAAAATAATTTTTAAATTGGTTCCAAAATTTTGGGTCGTACAGTAGATCAAGTAGAAATAAAAAAACTTCTATTTTAATCCAATGAAAATTTTAATTGTGCAATGGAGTTTCAATCTGCTCAACTCCATGAAAAAAGGTCAAAATTGGATCGACTTCTAGCAAGAAAAAACCAAAGATACGAGGTTATAGTGATGTTTGGGGCTCGCCAAATATGTATAAAGAACAATGAGAATATGCCGAATCCAAGAGGAGAGAAATAATGAAGCATATCAGTGAAGAGAGATTGTAATTGTAATTTTATAGAACTATTTTATATTTAAAGTCTTTGTTGATGTATTGATTTAAACATAATATGTTAATCTCAGTCTTATGATCAGATGGAATTTCAGTTTGCTATTTGATATAAAATGAAACTATGTTCCATTATTTCCAATGATACCAAATTGTGATACATTACTTGGCATGAATGAAGCATTATAACAACAGTATAAACTACAACATCAAGAACAACAACCATAAACTTGACAGCAATAATTAACTTTTAATGATTGCTACAAAAATTTCAAAGATGATTTATTAGAGTTTTGTATTCTTGATGGAGTTGAACACTATGATATGATATTTGGCTATAAACATGAAACTTGAGTTTTGTTCGCTTTCAATCATATCATTATGCTATAATTTTGGTGTTGTTGGAGCACCCTCATGTACAAAGTCTTCTCCCATATCTCTTTCGTAACGTACCATATTTTTTCGGTATAATAATTAATTTATTTAATTATTTAAACAACGATTTAGAGATTCAAATGGTATGAATTGAATAATATTGAATATTTAATTAATATAAATAATAGAATAATATATTTAATTTTCGAAATAGTCGGAAATAGTAGAATTTGCAATATTGTGTGAATTGAATCATTTAACTAATTTAATTTAGTTTAGAATTGAATTATACATATGAATTTATTATTTAAATGAAGTTTGAACGTATAATTGTAATATAATTTAAATCAAGTTTGTGATGGCGTGGTAGTTCGTAGTATGAAGTTTTGAACTTCAATTGAATATACAGAATCCATTTTAAGTTAGATTTCTATGAAACAAGAAATGTTGGAATCTGTTAGGCTATATTTTTCTAATGGAAGAGAAAAATGGGGATTTCACTTTATATATTGTAAGTTATGTCCAAATCAAATTTTCGAATAGTCGCTATGGAACCGTATATAAGCCATAACGGGTATTTAATTTTAATTAAATATCGGTTTCGAATTTGGACAAGATATTTGAGACGTAGCTATAATTTAATTTTTAGAATTTTACTGTAATTTTTAATTTGAAAAATAAGCAACTTTTTATTTTGGAGTATTTTACACTCTATATCAATATTTTGGGGTTTCACGAAATAAATTAACTAGTCTATATTTTTATATTTTTGAGATCGTGGTACATTGCTCCTCACAATAGTATTTTTATTTTGTCTATAGCAACTCGTATGCGATAGTGTTGCATGTTACTTTATATACAAATTCGGGTACATATCTATATTAATAAAATCAAATTAAACAGACACTTTACCCTTAAGTAAATTAAGAAATAAAATCAAAATAAATAAATCATAATGTGTCATTCCTTGTGGATGCATGGATTAAGTTTTAGTATTTTAATTTATTTTATAAGCCTTAGTCCCTGAGTCTTCTGTAAAGGGAATGAATAAAATACATATTTTTCTTTCCTTTACAACTAAGAAACGTTACTATACATCTGCCTACATCACCTAAAGGAGCGCACATGTTGAAAGGAAAGCTCGCTGACTTGTTTGGGTTACACTGTTGATTCCTTAACGATGAAGTATTAACATACTATAAGTATTCAAACAAATGTACATGCTCCTTTTGTTTCGTTCTTTTAGAACAATACACAGACCGAAGCCATGAACAATACATACACATATGGGGATAAATATGAAAATAAATATTCGTTCATCCACACTAAAATCTACAACAATATATATGAGTTTACATGTGGATGTTAGACACTCCTATACATTTTGTTTTGGGTCGAGGAAGAATACCGGGAGATGCCATGAAAAGTGGGTGGTGCGAGATCCTCCTGTCGTCGGTGATGGAGAACATTACTAGAGCACGAAATGAAAATAAAAATGACACTGTTTCAGCAGCAAAGGGAGGAAGGATTGTATGCTTTTTGATACATGGAGTGTGGGTTGGAAATGGAATGTAACAGGAATGATGGGTTTTGGATTTGTGGCCATGTTTTGGAATTTGGGTAGTGAGCCAAGGGCGGGGAACGGACGAAGTTTGCATTGAAGAAAAGGAGGAGTCTGCATGCGGGCTATCGTCGGCAGTGGGTGTTTGTGCATATATTTGCACGTACAAGTGTGCAAGTATGGGGATCTGACATGCGGACTTGAAGTGGTGTTCATCTGGGTTCAAATGGCGTGAGCTTGAACATATGGTGTGTGACCAAATTTTCGCGTCACTGTTCACCGTGGAAGCTTGGTCACGGAAGTGCCGCAGTGGGGTCCACCATCACTGGGAGCTCCGGTTGCCGGAGTGCGGTATCTTCAGTCGCAACAAGGAGTAGGCGCAAGAGTTCTGTGCGATGAGGTGATACTAGCAACCAACTTCGGAAATGGTGAAGTAAAAATTACTTACTGGGAGTGGATATTCTTGTCTCGTGAATGTAGGAGGAAGGGTACCATTATAAATGGGTGTGGGATTTAACAAGTTAGGCGTGGGATGCAATTGAAAGGTGAAGCCATGTTAAATAAAAAAAATTAAAAGGGAACTGGAGCGGAATTATTTTAGGGAAGTAAGCACTATTCAAAATAAGCTTGCGTTCTTTTGGAAAAGGAAGTAAGGTGCGGGTCGGGGTCCAGCAAACTTGTATGAGGGCCGTTTAAAAGGGAAGCCCGTTCAGGAAATACTGGAGACGCGGATTTTTATTTGTACGAGAGGAGTTGAGCAATGCGGTCGGAAGGATCAGCATGGATGCGTTGAGCAACGGAGCAGAGGAAGAAAGCACAGTGGCATCATGAGAAATTAAGAATTTAAAACATGTGGATTATCATTAAGAAGGTATTAAAATAATTCATTTTATTATTTTATTAATAGTTATAAATGTTTAAATATGTATATACATATATAAAATTAATAACTTGTGCATTCGGTATCCAAAGTGGACAAAACAGGATTCGTTGGGTTCGTATGAACGACGGCTATACAATGGAACTGATTCGGAGTGAACTGGAGCTCGTTACAATCTATAACGAAATAAATTGTCTGATCTAAATCAAAGACAATTTATCGTTATTTAACGATAAACGTACAGTGTGAGTAAAACTCGCTAACTCTGCCAATTTATATTTTATAACGTATTTTTAGAATTGATAAATGATAGTTGATTGCTGTGTGTTGATTATCTGAATGAACTGCAAATTGATTGGTTGAAATTATAGATCTAGTAGTATATATATATATATATATATATATCTTTAATAAAATATTGATTCTGTTTATAAGAATATTTCATATTGAAATGAAATTGATGTTATTTATATTGTTTAACATCTATGATGCAGGGAAACAGGTTGGAGGGATCCAACTGGATTCCTCAATATTTATAATATTGTTTTTCATATATTGTGATATATGATGTGGTATATAATCTGTTATTGATCATGTGTGTTTGGATGATGATAGATCCTTTTGTTTGGTATTTTGAATATCATAAGTAAATATTGGAATATATAAAAGGAGAGAGTAAATAGAATTGAAAAAGGAAATATTTGTAAAACAAATAGAATTAAAAAAGGAAATATTTGTAAAACAAATAGAATTGAAAAGGGAATAGTTGTAGAACAAATAGAATTGAAAAAAAGAACTATTTGGGAAATAAATAGAATTATAAAAGGAATTATTTGGGAAATAAATAGAATTATAAATGGAGATTGGTGAGATATAAAAGAACCAGGAGAAGATGGATTTAAAGTAGATTTTAAATAGAATCCATTTTAACAGTTAAGTTGAGAAGATTAATTTATAAATAATGTTTTATAAATTAAATAAAATATATATCATTTGATAAATGGAATATATAAGTCTAAAATTTATATAGAGAAGTAAAATCGGTTTCAACACCGATATTTGAAATCGAATGTGAACGTAGCAGTGTAAAGGGAGTTATAAGTAAGATTTTTACGAATAGTCTATAAATAGAAGTACAAATAGAATTTGGAATTTGGATATTGTTTTTAATTATGAAATCAAACTGTTTGATTTGATAAAATATATACTAATCACATTCGATGTGAATAATGGATTTAAGTAAATATTTTTCAAGTAAAAATATTATAAAGGAAACTGGGTTTTGAAATAAGAATTTAAATTGGAGTTAATCAAATATAGATTATTCGAAAATAGTTAATCGAATATAGATTATTCGAAGAGAGTTAATCGAATATAGATTTTTCGAAAAGAGTTAATCGAATATAAAGTATTCGAAGTGAGTTAATCGAATACAAGTTATTCGATAGGGAGTTAATCGAATAACAATTATTCAAAGGAGAGTTATCAAATAGTGATTATTCGAGAGAGAATTATGCATTAGATTTTGACTATATCGAATGTAAGAAGGTACTTTTTACTTTCTGGTTTTTAAACCAAGATTTTATTTATTTAATATTATTAATTATCATTTATTCAAATTAATGAATAAAAGTTACATTTGAAGCTAGATATTTTGAAAGTCGGGATTATAACGTTACCGTTATAACCAATGTTTTTCATAAAAGAATTAGATTCGTAAACTGGATCTGAGAGTTGTGTAAGCAATGATTTGATAAGAAGATTTAAATGGAGTTAAGGGAATTAGAGACTGACTGGAATGGTTTTATGGATATCGATCTGATGTTGGTTTCGGACTTTGGGGTTGATATTCAGGGAATTGTTCTCTTATTGGTTTACAGTTAGAGACTGATAGGTATGGAAGGATAGTGATGCGTGAATAAGAAATGGAAATGTTTTCCAGTGTTAATAAAGTATATTTTCTAAATTTAGGAAATACAAATTTATGAATGTATGAAAAAGGGAACTGGGGGAACGAATAAATTAATGATAAATTTATTTAAAGGGAAAATATTAATTAATGATTGATCGATAAAGTTTCCATTTGGAAATAAGATCGTTGTGTGTATGGATATTTTCTTTTGATAGTTAAATAACCGACTATCAAAGTTTCGACCATTTTTCCATCGTCAATACGGAGAGACCGGGATCATATTTATTATCTGAAAACCACTCTATATGGGCATTAGCGTTGCGAATCAGATATGATCAAGATAATTGAATATGGAGTTTATGCAAGAGCTGTTCTGGCAAATCCTAGGTAGAAATTGCCTAAAATGGGTTTACAGAATAGTGCCTTCATTTTGTCCGGTCCCAGCACAGCCTATACGGAAGAATGTCTGACAGAATATATTTAATAGATCACGTAAGTTGATCTCTTCAAACGTATTTACGTTTGGTGGCGGAGGAATTCGTTTCTCTTCGCTGTATACCCATAGTATTTTTAGGGAAATCAATTTGTGATTTGGCGGGTATGACGATGTGACATTCAAAGTAAATAAATGTGTGATCTGTACGTTATGACTTTAAGCCTCACAATCAGGAAATGGTATAAAATCGGGTAGGTCGCATGGATAAGTAGTTAGCTGCCAATAAGGGTGCATTGTCACCTGATCTAGAGAAATTTCATTTACTACTTTAAACTATTTCGATGTTGACCCTTTTAGGTAATGGTTGCTGACCCCAACCGTTGGTGATAATACATTCAGTACACTCAAGCGAAATGATTGACCGGTCATGTTTAGCCTGGGTTACAAGATGTTCTTGTTGAACCCGGTGTATTCCCCTCTAGAGATACACTGTCGGGAGGTGGTCCCATACCTCACCAGTTGGAATCCATTACCCAATAAGCACCTACGGTTTTTAATTATATATTATGTATGTGGAATATGAGATGAAAGAGTTCTGCTAGATGATTATTTAGTTGTGGTTGATAGACACTATTATAATATCAAAAGAGTTTTGATATAAATATTATCGTTTCTTACAGAAGGATTTTGAATGTTAAATCAAGTGTTTTGGATTCACATAAGGAAAAAACCTGTTCCGTGTTATACGGCGTGGTCTTATAAGATATTGTTTATTTTCTCCATTGTTTTAAATTGTTTACTCACACAGTCCCATGACTGACCCGGAGTTTATTTTGTTTTCCCTAAACTCTTGAATGCCCAATTTTGTACGGGCGGTCAAGTAGTCAGGATTCTACAAATACTTGAGGAGCTTGGAGCAGGCGGCTTCAACATTAGATATATGTAGAGTTTATTTTCGCTGTGACGTTATATGTGATACTGTGATAATGGTATGTACTACAAGTTATAGTTCTTGTATTTCAAAAGGTTTTATATAATATATTTTATTCGTTCCGCTGTGAGATTCGTATTGCTTTAATTCTGTTATGATCTTCTTCTTCTATTTTAACTTTCTTTCTATTTCTCACCCTCTAACTTCTTTCGAATAATGATCTAGCATGTTCGATTCTGGAATAGTTGACATGGTTTTTATGTCGATTTTCTGGGTCAAAAATCCAGTTCATTACATCTTTTATCCTCTAAAATCATACTGTATAAAATAATTATCATAAATGTACACCGTTGTTGTCACTTAAAGCGGCGACCAAAGCATATATGATTTGCTAATTTTGAAAATTCTCGACCGGAGAACACCATATGCTCTTTCATTGTTCTTTCTCTAGCCTATTTGCGTTGGGAGCACTTTGATTGTTTATTGTTCAATGGACTGGAAATTGTCTTGAGAATGGTACTTCATTCAATATACACATCATTGACAAGATAATAACCATTATCATATGTGTTATTTTCAAAATTGAAGGAACATCAGATTGACCTACCATTAGCTAATTCATTAAACAGAGTAAATCGTTTGACTATGCTCGGGTCATTGTTAGAACCTATCATTCCCAAAAAAGCATGTCATATCCAAACTCATATAAAGATACCGCCTGAAAAATAATCGTCGACCTACGTGACTTACTCTGATTGGCCCCAGCATATAATTTTAAATAGTTCTTCCACTTCCAATGCATAGAATATATACTACCCAACATTTCTGATCATTCTTGTAACGACCTAAATTCTACGCATCGAAGGAAGTAGGATATTTATTTCTTTCTCATACGAAGTCGTATGGTCATGTAACTTTGGGAGACGACTACTGGGGTCATTTCCCATGTCCATGATTTTTGCGATTTTTAAATGACCGTTTTGCCCCTAGCTGATCTTGTTTCGACCATAACTTTTGATTGGAAATGAGTTTTGACCTGAAACCACTTCCATTAGATCCGGATGAGGTCATATGTGAAAAACGGACTTACCGTTTGGGAGATATGACTGAAATAAGGTTTAGAAGGTGAAAAACAGCTTAACCGAGCTTAATTGGGTAGTTAACAGCTAGACCCATTGGGGGCTTTTGGGATTAGGGGTATATAGAGGCTGATTAGGGTTAGAAAACATTTCTTTAGACACTTTCGCAGCCAACTTTCATTCTTGGGACGCTATAATGGCCTCCAACATCTAAAATACCTCTAAACCACTTTCTAATTGAAGATTAGGCTAAACTACATCAAATTAAGGAGAGATAGCACCAAAGCAAGGTTGGAACTACTGTTGGACATCAGTATTCTCCTAAACAGTGGAGTTTCAGTTCTGAAAATTTTATTTGTGGCTAAGGTGAGTGATTGGCATTGTTTTACACTAATTATGGTTAATTAAGGGTAATTAGTGTTAATTAGCGAATTTAAACATGATTAAATTCTGAAAAAACATTTATATATTTCGAAATATTGTTTTAGGCCTCTGTTAGAGATTTGGGTTGATTTGGTTAAGTTTTTCTAATCCTAACATTAGTTATTGCTAAATATGATTAAGGGGAAAACATAGGTTTTTGGGTTTGTTTGATCTGTTTTGACATATCAAATTGTTGTTTTGGTGTTCATGGTTGATTCTCTATGTTGCTATGACTGTATGGTATGCTTTGAGATTGATTAGAAAAGTTAGAATGGTCGAAAACGCCGTCATATGGCATAAAACGGATGCTGGAAAAGTTGCAGGAAATGTGCAGGGTTTCGGATTGGATCGGATTATAGGGCTCGGATCGGATCGGTGGATCGGGCAAGGGGAATATGAACCGGATCGGAACTTGGCACTAACGGAGCCTTGGCAACAAGGAAGACCACTTGCAAAGAGTTGTAGTTGGGTGGGGATCGGATCGAAAGCAAAGGCATGGAGATCGGATCGGAAGCAAGGGTGTGGAGATCGGATCGGACTGAAGCAACAGCGTGGAGATCGAATCGGGCTGAAGTAAGGGCGTGGAGATCGGATCGTTTTGGAGCTAGGGAGCGGGATCGGATCAACGTAAGAGGAGCTAGAAATGAAGGAGCCGAGCCAAACCATGATGAAGAATCCGAACCGAACCGGATGGGGAAACCCGAGCTGAACCAGAGGACCCGAACCAAACAAGAAACCTAGAGACGATGTATTCAAACCAAACCGAACAGGGAGCTTGAGCACAGTATAGCCGAACCGAGCCAGACTTAAACTACTTCTACGCGACGACTCTTCTGAAGACCAACTCCAATTCGACCAAAACCCGAGATGCAAAGGAAGTCCAAATAGGAAGTCGTTACTTAGCATCAAGTTGGGAACCAATGAGTTGACTTGATGAGTTGGACTTTGCTGCGGGACTTGTGCAAAGGGGTTATCGACGTCTACAGCTTTGATTCACCACCGACATGGATGTTAGGCTACGTATCAGTGCAGTGGGGTAGTTATTACTCCATGGGGAAGAGTGGTCGTGGCATGGCTATGAGCCTGTAACGGCGCGATTTTTCGATGCCTCGAAAGTCGTGTCATTATTGAAAGAATTTAGAAGATGAGATAGAAAAGATAGAACTTATAGAAAAGAAGAATAAGAAGACATCAGATTCTCACAGCGGAATTTCACAAAATACTTACTATATTACAATACAGGGTCTGGTACATCATAGTACATCATCTTAATACAATACCATAGTACAACAACATAATTATACATCATGACTGGGATAATATATATGTCAAACTGGATACATAGATATAGATATACTACTGGTCTTGAACTTGAACTTTATCAGATTCCACTTGCCTACCTGTACTACTTGTCTACTCATAATAAATATTATGAGTACCCAAGAGTTTAGGAAATATAGGAAATAAACTATGGGTCAGTCAGGGGACTGGTGTGAGTAAACATAGTTAAAAGATGTAAACAGGGAAATAAGGATTAAGGTTTTCCATATTGACGGATTTATTTACTTTAGAAATCTTTAGACCAATCCATAACTAATATATGGATAATGACCCAAGTATTTTATATCAAAACGTTTGATATTATGATAGTTTTTATCAAATAAATTCACTACAAGAAAAAGGCTATTTTCGATGGTTGAAAACTGTCGGCGGCCGTCGGAAATAGCCGTCGCTTTTAAAGGCGCCGAAAATCTGATTTTTCAATGGTTTTCGACACAGCCCATAGTTTTTGTTTCGGACGGTTTTTGGCGGTTTGTAACGGTTTCCGATGGCTTCCGACGGCCGTCGGAAAACCTGCATATTTTTTTTTTTGAAATTTCAGCCATTGTTTAGCCTTTCAACTATACTTCTTCACTAAAACCACTATCTAATCAATCAATAGATAACCCAACATATCAGCTCTCAACCAATTAACAAAAACACAAAAATTTCACCATAAACTTAAACCATTAACTACATAATACATAAATTTGTGCACACCACGTAGTCCACCAATATATATACCAGTAATAAATACACTACCCCAAAAAAATCTGCTTGATTTCCAAATCCTAACTCATACTTTGTACAAATTATGATGAAGTGGAAAGTTTGAATCCTAACTCATATTTGTAGCAACTGTGTAAGGATACATGATTTTATTTCTAAACTAAAAATTATATTAAGAAAAAAATCGTTTACTACTTGATTTCCAAATCCACACCGCCTGTTTCGCGTCATTTTCGCATACGCGCATCCGAATCCAGAATTTAAACATACCTTAAAATCAGAATTAACATACCTTAAAAATATATTTAACACAAAAAATAGAAAAATATACCTTAAAATCAGAATTTAAGCATCTCTTTCCCGTAGGCCCATCCAAAATAGTTAAAGGAACTGTGTCATCGTCGTCATCTATAATATATATGCATTAATACTAACAAAAAAGAAAAAGGATTTGAGATTCCAACAAAAACACCAAGATATAAGTAAGGGAGTTTACCTTCGATGACTATATAAAGGGGTGACTACACTATAATCGAAGAGACGTTCAAATTCGTCCAATTTGTCTCCCTGCAATTATTGCCAAGAGTTCATTAGTTGACGACATGAAGAAGTTGGCAAAAACAAAATTGGACAAGCTCATATCATCAAATTTAGTAGAACATGATTTAATTGCTTGTTTATTTTAAGCAAGAGATAAAGTAAAGTAGTTAATATGTCATGACGATATTATCACCAGCATCACGGACAATATGTGCGCAAGTATGGAGGTTGCTGGGCCGGGTCTGCAAAGAATGACATTATCAATCAAATATTTTTGATATTTACAAATAATTTTGTGCACTTACCTTCGCCTCATCAGTGTTCCAATACTTGATAAATACTTCCCACACGGTTGTTCCAACACTAAAAATAGTTAGCTTTGTATGTTACTTCACAAGTTTATTCATACATGTAATATTCATAGATATAATGCATTGATTTCATGCATATTATCCTATTTTGATGTGTTCTCTTATATCTGCATCATTGATTCATAAATAACTTAAATCACAAAAAGGTTTTTTGTTTTATTAGATGTACTCAAACAATTTTTGTAAGATTTTCTACTTTTGCAATAACTAAAAGAATAATAAGTACATAACGGTGCACATATACACAAATAACCACAATTATACAACGGTCAAAATCAAGTTAATGGGGATATATGCATAAATAACCAAACATTGCACATAAAATTTTTAATTTCATTATATCACATGAAATACACACATAATAGGATGCTATAAGCCCACTAAAACGCTATTTAAACCAATTGCAATCAATAGATAACCCTAATTTTCTAATCTAAGCAAATATAGATTTAGGTAAAAATTGGATTTTTATGGAAAAAAGAGATTATACCTTAAATTGATTTCTCTAAAGATCTGAATGAAAGCCAAAGAGGTTCTTACGCGAAGAGATCGGGATTTGGAGGCAAAAAAATTGGATTTTGGGTGGTAGGGTTTTAAAACCCGTAGCTGGAAAAAATGGATGAGCAAAAGAAATGAGGAAGAAAGAGTTCAGTAGTCATTTTATCACGAAAATTTCCGACGGCCGCCGACGGCGCGTCTGAAGCCGTCGCAAATAGCCTGTTTTCTTGTAGTTTTTTAATCATCTAGTGAAACGCTGGCATCTCGTGTTCATGTATATAGTATACAATCAAAAGCGCAGAGCTCTTATTGGATATTGGATTCCAACAGACAAGGTATGGGAGCACCTACCGATCAGTGTACTCTTGGGAGGATACACCGGGGTTCAAGAAGAACGTCTTGCAACCCTACCACACAGACAAGGTATGGGAGCACCTACCGATCACTTTGCTTGAGTGTATCGAATATATTGCCACCACGGTTATTGGCCATCCAACCAAAATCCAAAGATATAGAATTGAAAAGAAGAATAAATATGAATTTTCTCTAGATCGATGACAATACACCCTGCTTGGGTATGACCCAACTAGCCATGCTGCCCAGCCCAACTTTTGTTACTTCCTGGTTGTGAGGTTTTTGAGGTCACGTTTATTCTTGTGACAGATTATTTCTTCATTACTTTGAATGCCACGTCGTCATATCCGTCAGAAACACTCATTCGATTACCCAAATATATTACGGGCAATAAAGCTAAGAGAAATGAATTTCTCCGCCACCAACGTAATATAGTTACGTAAATTGGATGTGTAGAATCTAACTGATATATGTTGTCAGACACTCGTCCATTCGGGTTTGTCCTGGGACTGAACAGACCGAAGATACTATAGCCTTTGCATATCGTCGTCTTCATATTCTGACATGCGTCGTATAAATCGAGTCGAAGTGGAATGTTTATTTCGGACTCTTCGAAACGATGTACGAAATGTCTTTTATAGTCGATAAATAATTATCAACTTAGTCTGATTATAATTCAGTCTATACATTCTGTATTTATGGGTTTTCATTTAATATAACAATATATGTTTATCTCGCTCATATCTGGATATTATCAATATCTTTTATAAATGAACAGTTAAAGCATATGTGTTGCACACGGTATTTATATCCAGTTTTGACCAACATTTAGAATGGATAAACAAAGCACGTGCGTCGCACACGGTATTTTGCTTCGTTTATCATCGATGTTCAGACGATGTTTTATACTTCAGTTCTTCTGGTAAATTATTATATTACTTCAAATTTATCTTAAATGATTTAATTAAATTATTTATTTAAATTATTTTCTTTAAATTTCTAACTTTCCAACTCGTTAAACTTCTTCGGTCAACTTCTGTATTTGATCTTCCGGTCCTTTTCTTCCGTCCACTTGCCTATGACAAATTAAATAAAAATTCTATTTTTATTCAATTATTTATTTATTTTTATAATTTATTTATTTTCGGATTTTAAATTAAAACCGTTTTGAATTTAAAATCTCATTCAGAAATTCATTCATTAGCGGTTTTACCAAAGTACCACTGCCACTTTTCAAAACACTGTGATTTCCTTCAAAAAATCCTTGCCACGACTGCATTTTCTCCTTTGCCAAAGTACCGCCCTGGTACTTGCAAAAGTGCCAGGTACCATACCTTGCCACGACCGTGTTGATAACCTCCAAACTGTTGCCACGACCACGATTTCTTGTTTTGCCAAAATTAAATCGGAAGTACCACTTTTGAAAATCGGAAGTACCACTTTTAGAATAACGGAAGTACCACTTTTGAATATCGAAAATACCACTTTCCGAAGTGCCAGACCCCCAGCGCACGCTCGTTCCCATCAGTTTCCCCATGCCGATCCCTTGCCAAACGCCCCTGGTACTTTACCAAAGTACCAGTTACCACTTTCCCAAATACTTTGCCACGTCCGATCCTTCACAGCGAAATCACCATGCCCGATCCCCTCTCTTCTTTTCCTTCCCTTCCCTGTGTCAACCACTCCGGTGCACACCTGTGCACGTGCACAACTAACCCCGCCACCACGAGATCCACCTGCCACCACCAACGAATCACCTCGCACCCCCTGATCACCCACTTCCTATCAGATCCGATTTTAAAGCCTTCCTCCTCAAAACCACCCTCCACCATTAAAACAGGAAAAACGCTTCCAGGTTGTTTCTAAAAAATCAACTCCACCACGTCACCTCCGTTCACCTGCAACCGCTGTGCCACCTCCATCTCCTTCGATGACCTCAGACGCACCACCCCTATCAATATTAGCTCACTCGATCCAGTCATGCTCCCTTAAATCGAATTAAAAAACCCGAACCCAAACATGAACCCTAAACACAAATCGAACTCGTTTACTCAATCCACCCATTAGAAAAATATTATGGTATTTTTCCTATGATCTTTGACATGCCACGCTCCTCCATCCCCGGCGCCATCGTCCACGATAGCTACCATCGCCGGAATTTGCCCAATACCCAATTTTCGATCATCCCCAAAATTCTTGATCATCATAGCATTAAAAATCATGAAACTTGTTTTGAAAATCATAGTTTGAAATCAGTTTTCCATTCATGTAATCAAAGCATGTTTTCGTGTTGTTTGAAATTTCGAGTTAACAGAGAGTTACTGTGTTTTCTTTTTTTTGAACAGATAAACTTTGCAATGTTTTCCTCTTTTGATTTGTTGTTTAGGTATGATAAGTGTGCACAATATACTATGAATTTTATCATCCAAATGTGAAGAGTTTTGTTTGATTCACCTCTAAGATTAGTGCACAAATGTACTGTATTTTCACAGTATACCATAACAGGTTTTTGGTTTAAGGTTTCAAACTAATATTGGACTGATACAAACCATATTAGCATTTGTACATGTGAGTATTATCAGATCTAAGCAAGGGTTTAAGCATCAACATAAGTTTGTTTGTAAGCAAGATGATAGGTTTAATATAGCATGAACTTGTCATCATAAAACTACTTTACAGTAAACATTAAAATAGGAATTTTAAACAAAGTTTACTCACTGTTTCTAGCTATTCATTATTTCCTGATTTCCATTCAAATAACAGTAGTTTGTCCACTTAACACTAGCATTCAAAACATACATATCTATGGTAACATATGAATTATTTTAAAGAGAAAGTTTACTCACCTTGTATGCTTTCCAATTTTCCAGAGAATACTATTTCAGTTTTTCCTTTAGCTTGGTGCTTGTTTTGTGAGAAAAAGTGTGAGAGTTTGCGATGTATTTATAGCCATGTTTCATGAATAAACAACCCTTTTGTTTTGTTAAAATAATGTTGCTTACATTTTAAACTATAGGATCTTTAGGTTAGACTTACCCCTTTTTACTACTCTACAAATCCTATACCATTTGTTAAATGAGATATTTAATAATTTCCTTGTCTTATATTCTACCTTCTAGAGACAAAATCTTTCCAAAGTATACTTCATAAATTTGCTGTACATGGTTTAGATTTCATTATATTTCATGACATTATAAAATGGTTTGCTTACCTTCTAAGAATTTAGATATTTTGCTAATATGAATTAAATATTTGCAAGTTGCTATTGCTAGTTTCCTAGGTGATGACTTACACCTATATTTAGCCATATGCATACTTGTTTTGTTATTTTTGTCTAAAGTCCTCCTTTATTTTTAAACTAAACAAAATACCCTTTTTCATATGCATTCTATTAGTTATATATATATATATATATATAAGTATGCACTTATATATTCATAACTACAATTATGTTTTCAAGTGTTTATTTCAAATGTTACATATTTGTTTCATGTTAAACAAGCTAAATTATAACTCAAATATGTATATTCTCTAGTGTATTCCTACCATATATAATTATATATATACATATATATATAATTTCGATTGCTTTTAGTTTTAGTTAAATATACCTTTTCACTTTTAATTCCCTTATAAACATGATTATCAAAGCTAGAAAAAGTAGGGACATTACAGAGCCAGTGTAGTGGAGTTGGGCAGAGTGGACATAGCAAGGACTAGTGGCTATGGATCAGTGCAGTGGAGTCGCCATGACTCCATGGGGCAGAGTGATCATAACAAGGATTTGGGTGATCAAAGTAGTGGATATCATATGCTTTACGCACTGAGTGAGAGTTGTGAAGATGGTTGTTGTGCTTGGATTGTTTGACATCACTATGACATGTACACCCCACCCCACTATTCTTTACACCATATGTCAGTGGCACCGTAGAGTATTGTATAGTATGTTGTGCTAACTCTTTGGTTGCAGGTCCAGGTTCAGGTATGGTTTAGTATACCTGTTATTATTCTGTTTTGCTGGTTATCGTTCATACCAGACTTTTTTCTGACCTTGTGTTTTATGTCTCTTCTTATTACTCTGGGTACTATTAATTGGGAAGACTAGAGACAGGTTATCTGGTTGTGCACTAGTAGTTGTCCGGAGACGAGCAGGAGGCTTACACATACTATTCTTTATATATTCTCCCTGTGTCGCTGCTGGTCACTACTTTGGGCATTAGTAGTGTACCTTTCCTTTCTTTTGATTTAGAGACAGTTTTAAAGTTGTAATAATGATAAAGGGGAACATAAGCTGTATTTGGATTTTCCGCTGCTGAAATGTTTAGTTTTCAGCTTATGCACTATCTCGCCTGTTTTATGTCAAAGTATGTTATTATTATATTTTATTCCATGTTGTAACACCCCACCTCCGCTAGGGTCACTCGCAAAGGAATGCACTAGCTTTAGAGGGGTATTATTGGTAAACATGTACAAAAATATTACAAGACAGAACATATATATAAAACAGTGGAAGTAAAACAAATTTCATTACCTTGTAAAATAAGGTCTAAAGCCTTTTACATCAAAATACATCAAAACCTGTCTTGCAATAATAAAGAAGCATAAAGCCATTTCATAAATTATTCCCCAAGTAAAACAGTAAAGTAGCCATAGCCAAGAGAAGTCCAAGCCATGCGTGATGACCTTCAAACAGAAGAAGTCCAAACTAACAATAGCATTTCCTCCTTGTAACCTGGGGGGGAACGGAAGACAAGAGGCAAAAGAAAACAGGGTCAGTCATAAAGACTGGTAAGCCCTATCTACTATCAGTATATAAACTAGTAAAGTTAACTGGCATGAGGAACTGAGATGAACATAAGTATGATGACAAGATAGATAAGCTAAACCAAAATAACAGGATGAACTACTATACCAAGATAAACGAGTGTGTCATGATAAACTACGGTGTCAAGATAAATCAAGGTACCACATCGTCAGGTTTCTATCAAGTATACTATCCCAAGGTATCTACCATGTATAACATCCTAAGGTATGTATCATGTATATTTGCTCTGCACCCCTCGTACTAGTATCCCAACCCATGTCATGTGTCAACTATGAATGTCCCTTGCCCAATGTCATGTAATGGTCCATGTCACCCTAATATATATAGCATATGTAGGTTTTTCCAACTCGTATGTTTCCTTCTATGTATAAGTTCAGTCCTTTGCCGTAGGCCATACGGGCTTTCCCATGTAAACATTTTATCCTTGAAGTTATTTTGGACTGCTGCCCTCGATCTAGTTATGTTTCCTTACCATGAACTATCGCGTGTCCACTTAGGATTTATGCCACCTAGGACCACTAGGGATTATGCTACCTAATGAACGTTTCCGTGTCTCGGTTTGGGTTCAGCCACCTAGGGCCACTGGGGATTATGCCACCCGTCAACCGCGCCCTTTATCCCACGTATGTATCGTGAATCGTTTTCCATGTCTAGATGCACATGTTCCTCAATGTGCCATCCGAGTTCCGTGCCAGGGCAAATCAAGAAATACGGAACTCGGTCGGGAGCTTTAAGTCGTCTGCTGATGCAGATATCAAGGTCTGTTTTTGTACCCGTGGCTGTGGTCCCACGTGACCCCTCCCTCAACTACTGAAAGGCAATCCAAGAAAAATCATGTATGAGAACTACACTAAGGCCCATCGATGCCCACTTCCAGATAGCCAACCTCACCCATAACTTGATAGCTAGTATATGGTCTTTTGGGAGTTCCCTGCCTTTCCGTACGTACACGATTGACTAAAGATGGTAGGTAGTCGGCGACATGCTATCCCAGGGCAAAATCAAGTATCGTCGACTCCACGCTAATCAATCCCAGTCTTTAGGTCGCTCGCATAGCAACCAAGGCATACTCTTGGCTCTTCTACCGCAGACCTTAACCCCTGTGAGGCCGGGTTTCATGGACCACTCGCCACCTCACAGAGGGATACCAAGAGTACCCTCACGTTCCCCGAAGCTTTCACTTCGTCACCCAGTTCGCTGGAGCTTTTATCCTAGTCAAATAACTTGCTCCTCCTCGTATACTAAGCGATGACCTACCGTACCAGGTTACTCATCTCTTTATGAACTAGTCCCATGTCCTTAGCTAAGAATTATTACTTAGTTACCCTTAACTAAGGTTTACCACTTAGCCCCTCTTTCCGCTATCCTTGTTAACTACGATTTCCAACCTAGTCCTCTGAGCTAGGGTTTTGTCAAATGGGTTAAGTGTTGTTATCCAAGTTCGTGACTTGACCCGCCTACAAATCATGTCAAGATTGGCTAAGTACTCAAGTTCAAGGCTTAGCCCTACAAGTTGGTTAAGTGTACCAAGAAGCTCATAACTTAACCCTATCAAGTCAAATTGGTTAAGTATTTATTTGCCTTAACCCTATCAGATTTTCATGTTAGATTGATTAAGCATGGATTATCTTAATCCCATCAGATTATCGAGTCGGATTGGTTAAGTATGGGTTAGCTTAACCCCATCCACTAATCGTATTACAATGGTTAAGCCTAATCTTAAAAGGTCTTGTGACTTAACCCTTATCAGGTCCACCTATTAAATTGGTTAAGTATAGGTTACTTAACCTCATCAAATCATCACGTATAATTGGTTAGGTATAAGTTACTTAACCCCATTAAATTATCATGTTAAATTGGTTAAGTATTGGTTACTTTACCCCATTGAATAACCAAGTTTAGATTGGTTAAGTGTTTAACATAACCCCATCGAATTCCCGTGTTTAGATTAGTTAAGTATAGATTACTTAACCCCATCTAATTACCGTGTTTAGATTAGTTAAGTCTTAGTTACTTAACCCCATCTAATTACCGTGTTTAGATTAGTTAAGTCTTATTTACTTAACCCCATCTAATTACCATGTTTAGATTAGTTAAGTGTAAATTACTTAACCCCATCCCCTAACTGTCTTGTATGGTTAAGTGTCATTAAGGAACCAAGTCCGGTTTAACTTAACCTACCCATTCGTGTCATATCGGTTAAGTGTCATTAGTCAAATTTACTTAACCTTATCATGTGGCATTAATTTAATTAATGCACCCTCAACCTCTCACATTAGACCTTGTTGTGGTTACTAGTTAAGCCGGGCGGGTCCGGGTGGTTTTACACCACAACTTAGTCTAACCTCGGGTCTTAGGCGCGACATGACCAACTTCTCACATTGGGTCTTATTGTTTGTAGCCGCTAGTTAAGCCGGGCGGGTCCGGGTAGATTTATGCTACAAACTCAACCCAACCTCGAGTTGGCCACTTTCATGTTTGGTCTAGTGTCATATTACACTTACAACCCTCCCACGTCTAGTTCAAGTTCCATGTTTACCGCACATGTCATGCCCTCATTTTGGTTCAACTTACATGTCGTGTTCACATGTAACCTCAAGTCAAGTTTTCATGTCATTATCATGTTTGCCTAACTACCCCAAATCGTGTTTTCACTTAAGTAAAAACGAGTCAACATAGTAGGTATACTATGGCTACATATAGACCCCAAAGCATGCACGATGCCACAAAAGGGATTGGCTCCAAACATGCATGGTATCCTTAGGGGGGTTGACCTCAAACATGCATAACATCAAAAAGGGATAAACTTGCATATGTTTCTTATGTCATCTAAAGGGGTAAACTTGCATATGTATGCATGTCATACAAAGGGGTAAACTTGCACATGTATGCATGTCGTACAAAGGGGTAAACTTGCATATGTATGCATGTCATACAAAGGGGTAAACTTGCATATTACATTATTAAGCCCCAAAAACATGCATAATCCCAAAACTTAGCATATTGGTGAATCATGGTGATAGATGACATAGAAAAATGGCTAGAAGTTCGCATCTAGCATTCTATGCAAGTTAACTTAAGGGATAAGAGAGTTCTTATGTTGCATAAGGCAACATTTCAACATAAAGCTTATAGCTTTTAGCCCACAAAATCAAGGTGGTGACTTTACGAATATGCATAGGATAAATCTACACATAACATGATAGTTTCTAACATGTAACCTACTCAAGTTCAAACCCAAAACTTGCAACATGAACATTTAACTTCATAGTTAATATCTAAGAGTAGGAGGGGGCTTACAATGCTATGAAGGCACAAATCAATATATAAAAAGATTGAGACGAAGCCACACTAGCAAAAACCCCAAATCAATAAGCTCCAATAAAACCCTTGAGAAAATAATAAGAAAGATCCTTGCTTTGATGAAGATTTGCCTTGAAATCAAGTTTAGAAGCTCTCATATGAACATAGAAACTCTCATACACTCATATGATCATGTAATCTCTCATGGAAATAGGCTTAGGAATTTTAGCATGAGAGTGGAGGCCATGAGAGGAACAAATTTGACATAGTTTAGTTGTAGGATTGAATAATGGTGATTTAGGCTAGGTTTAGGGGTCTTTTTATAGAGGATTAGGATAGTATTAGCCATAGGATTAACCCTAGATTCAATCCAAGCCATCAAAGCATGACTTGGGGAAGAAGTCAAGTGTAGGAACCATCTAGGGCCTTTAGATTAAAGCTGAACCATTCAAATGCAAAATTTGCATTTGAGCGAATCGGCCCACGGGTTGACAGCCAAACACCCTTGATTAACCCCTAGTCGACCCAGCGAGCTCGGGTCGACCTCAAAAATCGGCCGGTTCGGTTATTCCCCTCTCCCAATTCGCTGTTTTGAACATTTTTGCATATTTATTTATTTAATTTTCAATTATATATATATATATATATATATCAATATATATATATATATATTTCTCTGCGCAACCCATTTCACTTAATTAAGTATACTTTAATTTGTGAATTTTTATGTTCAAATTACGGGGTGTTACATTCTCCCCTCCTTAAAGGATTTCGTCCCCGAAATCTCCAAGTTAGGAAGAACGTATCCTACTATCCATCATCCATCTACTCAAAACATCATCCACAGGCAACCATTGTCCTTAGACGATTTCTAATGCCATATGAACTTATGCAGAACGTGTGTGTGTATGCTCCTTAGCTAATGCTAATGATCAGGCCTGAATGATCTTTCTAATGCAAAATATGTTTAGTGCCATGAGTCCAACATGTATGCGAATAGTCCTAGTCATATAAGTACTATATGCGTGCACAAACATTCATTCATATGCAACATCCGCATGATAACACATTCAATTTCATCCATAAATAAGTATAAATACTCGTGCATATGCAACATGAAACGTGACCGCGTCAATCTAGTATCTAATGTGTATTCGCGCATCCACGAGCAACCACTTGCAACCATTTGCAACCATATCAATCATAACATGTTTCAAATACATGTTTACATCCATAGAGTTCTATCTAAGGTTCCCAAGATAAGACCGAGGAGATAAACAAGACAAACTCCTTACGGGGTTTGTAACAGAAACAGGACCGAGAGGATATCCACCAAGCGATAGCATGTAAGTAAGCTCTACAGGAGAACCAGGGATCAACGATATACTCTTACAAAGAGACACGATGCGCGCGTCTAAGCCGCATTTCCTTGAGCCTAATTCCAGTGTGCCTTGACTACCTTTGACTCCATGATTTCGTAGCTCCTTGATTCCTATTTCCAAAGTATGAGTCGGAATTCTTTTCACTGTCGCCTCTCATTCCACTTCCATTTATTCTTTCCCTAGTATACTTGGCTCAACCATATCTACGTACTCATGCAAGCTCTCCAAAATTCACTAGTGAATTCTGGATCTTGTTTACCAATGCCAATCCATGTTACCACGTACACTTACTAGGGTGGTTCCTGTAACCCATGCTCAAGCAGAATGAACCATCCGTCTTATTGGCGGACGTTACTCGATTGGATCAGAGATTTCCGATAAATGCATCAAGAGATTCTAGGTAACTAACCATGACAGAACCTAAAAGGTTACACGAGACTTCGAAGGTATTACCAAAGCAAGCCAAGAGTCTGACTACCCTCTTTTCAAAACCGAGAATGGTATCCCTTACTGGATAACCACTTTACCCCTAGAATCCATCCATAGCTCAACAATAGAAGTATTGCTTCTAATCTCAACACTCGGCATAGACGTTCTCAAATCCAACAAGTCATGAATAAATGGACCGACTCTCCAACCAGATTTTGGGACAAAAACTGGGATCCTCTACCATGCTAGTACTAAGGTGCAGAGACTCAACTATCCAAGCAGACTTAAATGATACGATGATCAAGACAAAGTCTGGACGGGATGATAGAAAAGAACGACTAAACCTTTACCAGAAACGGTACCATTTCTTTTAGGTACCCTAGAAATGGGAGCGTATAATTGCCCTCTCCGATGATCTTGTCCTTGTCCTCCTTGATGGACTAAGCCATAGCAACAGTTGCTTATCCTTAAGCTCGCGTCCTTTATCCTTACTCTTATTATCCTTCCTTGTACCATGGCAACATGTCTCTCGAGAACCACCTCCATCGCACGGGAAAATACTTACGTAGCTAGACAAGGATTAGTCGCAGTTAGAACTACTGTAACTACAGATGGAGGGAAGAAAGGAAAAGAGATTCGATCAAGGAAACAAAGGACAGTGCTAATGGCTTTTGGGGAATAGCCTTTAAAAACTTTTCTTGAAAAATGCTTCTTTGTAAACGGTTTTTCAAATAGTTTTCAGAAGGTTTTAAAAACTGTTGCCCAGTCTGGTAACCTTCTGCTCTGATACCACATGTAACACCCCACCTCCGCTAGGGTCACTCGCAAAGGAATGCACTAGCTTTAGAAGGGTATTATTGGTAAACATGTACAGAAATATTACAAGACAGAACATATATATATAAAACAGCGGAAGTAAAACAAATTTCATTACCTTGTAAAATAAGGTCTAAAGCCTTTTACATCAAAATACATCAAAACCTGTCTTGCAATAATAAAGAAGCATAAAGCCATTTCATAAATTATTCCCCAAGTAAAACAGTAAAGTAGCCATAGCCAAGAGAAGTCCAAGCCATGCGTGATGACCTTCAAACAGAAGAAGTCCAAACTAACAATAGCATTTCCTCCCTGTAACCTGGGGGGAAACGGAAGACAAGAGGCGAAAGAAAACAGGGTTAGTCATTAAGACTGGTAAGCCCTATCTACTATCAGTATATAAACTAGTAAAGTTAACTGGCATGAGGAACTGAGATGAACATAAGTATGATGACAAGATAGATAAGCTAAACCAAAATAACAGGATGAACTACTGTACCAAGATAAACGAGTGTGTCATGATAAACTACGGTGTCAAGATAAATCAAGGTACCACATCGTCAGGTTTCTATCAAGTATACTATCCCAAGGTATCTACCATGTATAACATCCTAAGGTATGTATCATGTATATTTGCTCTGCACCCCTCGTACTAGTATCCCAACCCGTGTCGTGTGTCAACTATGAATGTCCCTTGACCAATGTCATGTAACGGTCCATGTCACCCTAATATATATAGCATATGTAGGTTTTTCCAACTCGTATGTTTCCTTCCATGTATAAGTTCAGTCCTTTGCCGTAGACCATACGGGCTTTCCCATGTAAACGTTTTATCCTTGAAGTTATTTTGGACTGCTACCCTCGATCTAGTTATGTTTCCTTACCATGAACTATCGCGTGTCCAATTAGGATTTATGCCACCTAGGACCACTAGGGATTATGCTACCTAATGAACGTTTCCGTGTCTCGGTTTGGGTTCAGCCACCTAGGGCCACTAGGGATTATGCCAACCGTCAACCGCGCCCTTTATCTCACGTATGTATCGTGAATCGTTTTCCATGTCTAGATGCACATGTTCCTCAATGTGCCATCCGAGTTCCGTGCCAGGGCAAATCAAGAAATACGGAACTCGGTCGGGAGCTTTAAGTCGTCTGCTGATGCAGATATCAAGGTCTGTTTTTGTACCCGTGGCTGTGGTCCCACGTGACCCCTCCCTCAACTACTGAAAGGCAATCCAAGAAAAATCATGTATGAGAACTACACTAAGGCCCATCGATGCCCACTTCCAGATAGCCAACCTCACCCATAACTTGATAGCTAGTATATGGTCTTTTGGGAGTTCCCTGCCTTTCCGTACGTACACGATTGACTAAAGATGGTAGGTAGTCGGCGACATGCTATCCCGGGGCAAAATCAAGTATCGTCGACTCCACGCTAATCCATCCCAGTCTTTAGGTCGCTCGCATAGCAAGCAAGGCATACTCTTGGCTCTTCTACCGCAGACCTTAACCCCTGTGAGGCCGGGTTTCATGGACCACTCGCCACCTCACAGAGGGATACCAAGAGTACCCTCACGTTCCCCGAAGCTTTCACTTCGTCATCCAGTTCGCTGGAGCTTTTATCCTAGTCAGATAACTTGCTCCTCCTCGTATACTAAGCGATGACCTACCGTACCAGGTTACTCATCTCTTTATGAACTAGTCCCATGTCCTTAGCTAAGAATTATTACTTAGTTACCCTTAACTAAGGTTTACCACTTAGCCCCTCTTTCCGCTATCCTCGTTAGCTACGATTTCCAACCTAGTCCTCTGAGCTAGGGTTTTGTCAAATGGGTTAAGTGTTGTTATCCAAGTTCGTGACTTGACCCACCTACAAATCATGTCAAGATTGGCTAAGTACTCAAGTTCAAGGCTTATCCCTACAAGTTGGTTAAGTGTACCAAGAAGCTCATGACTTAACCCTATCAAGTCAAATTGGTTAAGTATTTATTTGCCTTAACCCTATCAGATTTTCATGTTAGATTGATTAAGCATGGATTATCTTAATCCCATCAGATTATCGAGTCGGATTGGTTAAGTATGGGTTAGCTTAACCCCATCCACTAATCGTATTACAATGGTTAAGCCTAATCTTAAAAGGTCTTGTGACTTAACCCTTATCAGGTCCACCTATTAGATTGGTTAAGTATAGGTTACTTATCTCATCAAATCATCACATATAATTGGTTAGGTATAAGTTACTTAACCCCATTAAATTATCATGTTAAATTGGTTAAGTATTGGTTACTTAACCCCATTGAATAACCAAGTTTAGATTGGTTAAGTGTTTAACTTAACCCCATCGAATTCCCATGTTTAGATTAGTTAAGTATAGATTACTTAACCCCATCTAATTACCGTGTTTAGATTAGTTAAGTCTTAGTTACTTAACCCCATCTAATTACCGTGTTTAGATTAGTTAAGTCTTAGTTACTTAACGCTATCTAATTACCATGTTTAGATTAGTTAAGCGTAAATTACTTAACCCCATCCCCTAACTGTCTTGCATGGTTAAGTGTCATTAAGGAACCAAGTCCGGTTTAACTTAACCTACCCATTCGTGTCATATCGGTTAAGTGCCATTAGTCAAATTTACTTAACCTTATCATGTGGCATTAATTTAATTAATGCACCCTCAACCTCTCACATTAGACCTTGTTGTGGTTACTAGTTAAGCCGGGCGGGTCCGGGTAGTTTTACACCACAACTTAGTCTAACCTCGGGTCTTAGGCGCGGCATGACCAACTTCTCACATTGGGTCTTATTGTTTGTAGCCACTAGTTAAGCCGGGCGGGTCCGGGTAGATTTATGCTACAA
This sequence comes from Allium sativum, assembly GCA_030737875.1. Lineage (NCBI taxonomy): Eukaryota > Viridiplantae > Streptophyta > Magnoliopsida > Asparagales > Amaryllidaceae > Allium > Allium sativum. The sequence goes on from CM060926.1 coordinate 541,818,673, forward strand.
ACTCAACCCAACCTCGAGTTGGCCACTTTCATGTTTGGTCTAGTGTCATATTACACTTACAACCCTCCCACGTCTAGTTCAAGTTCCATGTTTACCCCACATGTCATGCCCCCATTTTGGTTCAACTTACACGTCGTGTTCACATGTAACCTCAAGTCAAGTTTTCATGTCATTATCATGTTTTCCTAACTACCCCAAATCGTGTTTTCACTTAAGTAAAAACGAGTCAACATAGTAGGTATACTATGGCTACATATAGACCCCAAAGCATGCACGATGCCACAAAAGGGATTGGCAAACATGCATGGTATCCTAAGGGGGTTTGACCTCAAACATGCATAACATCAAAAAGGGATAAACTTGCATATGTTTCTTATGTCATCTAAAGGGGTAAACTTGCATATGTATGCATGTCATACAAAGGGGTAAACTTGCATATGTATGCATGTCATACAAAGGGGTAAACTTGCACATGTATGCATGTCGTACAAAGGGGTAAACTTGCATATGTATGCATGTCATACAAAGGGGTAAACTTGCATATGTATGCATGTCATAAAAAGGGGTAAACTTGCATATTACATTATTAAGCCCCAAAAACATGCATAATCCCAAAACTTAGCATATAGGTGAATCATGATGATAGATGACATAGAAAAATGGCTAGAAGTTCGCATCTAGCATTCTATGCAAGTTAACTTAAGGGATAAGAGAGTTCTTATGTTGCATAAGGCAACATTTCAACATAAAGCTTATAGCTTTTAGCCCACAAAATCAAGGTGGTGACTTTACGAATATGCATAGGATAAATCTACACATAACATGATAGTTTCTAAGCATGTAACCTACTCAAGTTCAAACCCAAAACTTGCAACATGAACATTTAACTTCATAGTTAATATCTAAGAGTAGGAGGGGGCTTACAATGCTATGAAGGCACAAATCAATATATAAAAAGATTGAGACGAAGCCACATTAGCAAAAACCCCAAATCAATAAGCTCCAATAAAACCCTTGAGAAAATAATAAGAAAGATCCTTGCTTTGATGAAGATTTGCCTTGAAATCAAGTTTAGAAGCTCTCATATGAACATAGAAACTCTCATACACTCATATGATCATGTAATCTCTCATGGAAATAGGCTTAGGAATTTTAGCATGAGAGTGGAGGCCATGAGAGGAACAAATTTGACATAGTTTAGTTGTAGGATTGAATAATGGTGATTTAGGCTAGGTTTAGGGGTCTTTTTATAGAGGATTAGGATAGTATTAGCCATAGGATTAACCCTAGATTCAATCCAAGCCATCAAAGCATGTCTTGGGGAAGAAGTCAAGTGTAGGAACCATCTAGGGCCTTTAGATTAAAGCTGAACCATGAGAACCATTCAAATGCAAAATCTGCATTTGAGCGAATCGGCCCACGGGTTGACAGCCAAACACCCTGGATTAACCCCTAGTCGACCTAGCGAGCTCGGGTCGACCTCAAAAATCGGCCGGTTCGGTTATTCCCCTCTCCCAATTCGCTGTTTTGAACATTTTTGCATATTTATTTATTTAATTTTCAATTATATATATATATCAATATATATATATTTCTTTGCGCAACCCATTTCACTTAATTAAGTACACTTTAATTTGTGAATTTTTATGTACAAATTACGGGGTGTTACACATGCGATGTAAGATATGCTACAGGTTCCTTGTTAGTTCAAATTCCTTACCTTTCCTTTCTTTAACGATCGTCCCGTGCTGGTTGGACATCGGCACAGTGCACTTTCATTGGAAATGTCGGCTGGTGCGGGGCGGGCTGTCACATTTGGTATCAGGGCTCTAGGTTGCGTAGTTGACCTAGGGAAAGACACCAGAGAGAGATAGTACGTATATGAGAGTGCGTATTTGTGATATTTTGGTTTTCAAAAGATATATATATATATATACGCTATTAGTATATTTAAGGATGAAGTCCCACTGCACTAACACCACAAAGAGGATGGTTAATCGTTTCTCTTTACAGATTGAACGATGATCCGATATACGAGGGGTGCTAATAGCGGAGCCAATAATGGGAATGCTCCTGACATGTGGACTATGTTCACTGACTTCATGAGAGAGATGCTTAGAAATGTGCAAGGAGCAGTTCCCAATGCTGCAAATGGTGGTGGTGCAGCGGTGGAGGCGCCTAGAGCGGATTTCGCCAAGCTTTGCAAGGACTACACTAGTCTTGGTGGGAAGTCGTTCCACGGAACGGATCGGCCACAGAAGTTCAGGATTGGTTGGATAGCTGTGAGCGTATCTTCGAAGACTTGGGTATCGAGGATGCGATGAAGAGGAAGTTAGCATCCCGTCAACTGCACAGACGGGCAATGAATTAGTGGAATGCTATTAAGGCAGCTACTACAGAGGATCAACTTACATGGGATAACTTTAAGGCCCGATTCAGTGATAAGTTCGTCCCAGTTGCCCAGAAGTCAGAATTGTTTAGGAAATTTCTGGAGCTTAAGCAGAATGGTAGGGCAGTCTCGGAGTACATTGCAGAGTTCGATATTCTACCGAAATATGGATTATCCCTTATTGATACTACTGAGAAGAAAAATGAAAAGTTCATAACAGGCTTAGATCAGTACTTGGGGGAAAGTATTATAAACCATGTTGATGAGACGTTTGAATCGATTGTGGGGAAAGCTTTGAGATCAGAGAGTCTATACCCAAGTTGAAGACTGAGGTTGCATCTACAGAGGAGCCAAAGCCGCAAGCAAGCGATGGAGGCAAGAATGGTTCCCAGAATAAGTGAAAGCAGAATCAGACCAAGGATGGCCAGAAGAAAAAGAATAAGAAAGATGTTGAGTGCTTCAGCTGTGGTAAGAAGGGCCGCTATGCCAAAGAATGTCGGGCCAAGCCAGCGGATAGAAAGTGCTTCAACTGTGGCCAAGTGGGACATCACAATGACAAGTGTCTGCAACCCCCTAAAGAAAAGCAGATTGTGAAAGAATATGCTATCAATGTTGTTCCTTCTTCGTCGAATGCCCCAACTGCGGCGGAGAAAGGAAAGAATGTCGTCATTCAAGGTATGCTTTCTGTTTATGATGTTCCTGTTCGAGTATTGTTTGATACCGGAGCTTCCCGTTCCTTCATATCTAGTGACCTGGTAGATAGGTTGGGATTGGAACCCGAGATAGTCGATAGACCTTTAGCAGTGACAAACCTGATTGGTGGTTCGACTAGCCTTTGTATGATTTGTCGTAATGTGGTCTTATCGAGTCATGGATGTATGTTTGTTTGTGATTGCTTTGTTTTGGGCTTTATTGGGTTTGGCATTATTTTGGAAGTTGGTTGGCTCCAAAGATACGGGGTGGTGGTAGACTGTGAGGGATTTTTGGTGACATTTAGAGCGGATGATGGATGGAGGGCAGTGTTTGGTGGTCTACCTAGTGATGGGGTAATGGCTAGTTTTCTAAATTCACTTGACATCCTGCATGATGAGTTGTCAGATGTGCCCGTAGCTGGCCAGTATCCGGACATCTTCGAGGAAGTGACCGGACTTCCACCATACCGAGAGATTGAGTTCCGTATTGATTTAGTGAAAGATGCCAGACCTATAGTGATGCCACTTCGTCGTATGGCACCAACGGAGCAGCGAGATCTCGGGGTGCAAGTAAACGATCTTTTGAAGAAGGGATTTATTAGAAGAAGTGTTTCTGAGTGGGGAGCACCAGTTGTGTTTGCTACCAAGGCAGATGGTTCCCTTCGTTTGTGTGTGGACTACCGTGAGTTGAATAAGGTGACGAGGAAGAATAAGTATCCTCTACCGTGGATAGATGATTTGTTTGATCAGTTGAGTGGCGCAAGAGTGTTCTCCCAGTTGGATCCCGCGACAGGTTTTCATCAGCTTAGAGTGGGAGCTGAAAGTATAGCTAAAACAGCATTTCGGACGCCGCCTGGATTCTATGAGTGGTTGGTCATGCCATTCGGGTTGACCAATGCACCAGCATATTTTGTAGATCTTATGAATAGGGTATTCAGGGATCAATTGAATAAGTTTGTTCTTGTGTTCGTAGATGATATCTTGGTTTATTCAAGGACAGAGGAAGAAAACAAGGAACATTTGAAGATAGTGATGGAGGTGTTGAGAAAACACCAATTGAAAGCAAAGTTTTCTAACTGTCACTTCTGGAGGAGTGAAGTGAGATTCTTGGGCCATGTTGTTTCAGATAATGGTATTGTTGTGGATCTTACGAAGGTGACTACGGTATAGGATTGGTCTATGCCCAAGAATGCAACAAACATAAGAAGTTTCTTGGGATTAGCTGGGTATTATCGGAAGTTCATCCAAGGCTTCTCCAAGATAGCAACACCGTTGACTCAGTTGACCAAGAAGAATCAAGCTTTCATCTGGGACGAAAAGTGCGAGAATGCATTTAAGAGTTTAAAGGAAAAGTTGACATATGCACCAGTGTTAGTCATCCCTAAAGGGAATGAAGAGATGACAGTATACACAAACGCCTGTGGTACCGGACTAGGTGTTGTATTGATGCAAGGAAGTAGGGTTGTAGCTTATGCTAGTCGGCAACTGAAACTGCACGAGAAAAGATATCCAATCCATGATTTGGAATTGGCAGCGATCGTGTTCGCATTGAAGATGTGGAGACGTTATCTCTTTGGAGAAAGATTCGAGTTGTTTACCGATCATAAATCGTTAAAATATCTTTTCTCTCAGAAGGATCTAAATCTCCGATAGCAAAGATGGTTAGAATTCTTGGCTTCCTAGGATTTCGATATCGCTTACACAACAGGAAAGGGCAATGCAGTAGTTGATGCATTGAGTAGAAGACATGCCAGTTTAGGGGCTATGTTTCTTGAGTGGAAGCAACTGGAGTACATCGCTGGGTATGATTTCAAACCAAAGTGCGAATTGGATCCAAAAGTATTAGCAAGTTTGACGGTCAGGCCCACTTTGATTGAGTGGATTGGTTCCAGCTAGAGGGACGATCCTAACCTATTGGAAATCATCTCAAAGTCAGAGATGGGAATCGACGAAGAGATGAACAAGTATGGGCTTGATCGATATGGATGGCTTAGAAAGAATGGAAGACTAGTTGTACGCAATGTCAATGGATTGAGAGATGAAGCGCTTAGAGAATGTCATCACCCAAAACTGACTATAAACCCCGGTGGTAACAAGATGTATCGAGACATGAAGCAGACCTACTACTGGGAAGGGATGAAAAGAGACGTTGGGAAGTTTATATCCAACTGGATGAATTGCCAGCCAGTTAAAGCTGAGCGAAAGAAGCCTAGTGGTTTGTTGCAACCATTAGAAGTTCCAGAATGGAAATGGGAACAAGTCTCAATGGATTTCATTGATGGGTTACTAAGAACTAGATCGGGCCATGATAGCATTTGGGTGATTGTGGACCGATTGACTAAGAGTGCAAGGTTTATACCCGTCAAGTCGAATAGAACAACAACTAAGTTAGCGGGACAATACATGAAATGAGTAGTGAGATTTCATGGAGTACCTAAAAGCATTGTGAGTGACCAAAACCCGTTGTTTACTAGTGGGTTTTAGAAGAGCTTACAAGAGGCGTTAGGATTAGAATTACATCTCAGTACCGCGTACCATCCTCAAACCGACGGTCAGACAGAGAGGGTGAATCGTATATTGGAGGATCTCTTAAGAGCTTGTATATTGGATTTTGGTGGATCATGGGATGACCATTTACATCTAGCAGAGTTTGCATATAATAATAGTTATCAATCCAGTATTGGTATGGCTCCATTTGAAGCTTTGTACAGAAGACCGTGCAATTCACTGTCATGTTGGTTAGAAACTTGTGAGAAGTTTGTACTTGGACCAGATGTGATAAGAGAAACTTCCGACAAGATCAAGATTATCCGACAGCGAACGAAGGCCGCCCAAGATAGGCAGAAGTGTTATGCTGATAAGAGGAGAAGAGATTTAAAGTTCTCCATTGGCGACTTGGTGTTTGTCAAGATTTCTCCATTAAAGAGCGTGATACGATTTGGCAGGAGAGGCAAGTTAACACCAAGATTTTTTGGTCCATTCCCAGTTCTCGAGCAAATTGGGAATTTGGCATATAAAGTTGAATTACCAGAGAAGATGGCGGGAGTTCATAACGTATTTCATGTTTCCCAGTTAAGGAAATTCATGCACGACCCCGATATGACTATTTCACTGGATCAGTTGGACGATATCGAGGTAGAACCCGAGGCGGTTGGGAATCGCAGGCCTATGCGTATTGTTGGGAACGATACGAAGCAGCTTCGAAGGAAGGCGGTGAGACTAGTCGAAGTTCAGTGGGGTGATGATGAGGAAGACTGTACTTGGGAAACAGAAGAGAACATAATGTGGAAGTATCCAGAACTCTTTGCCTGGTAAGGTTTTTATATCAGTATAGTACTCCCTTATTAGTAAACAGCATGCTATGATAGACTTGTTGTGTTGTTTTGTATGCTTTATTGTTTTCTTAATGATTGGTAGGCATGCAGGATCCTTTGTATGTTTTGGGTTAAGGAATTTCGGGGACGAAATTTCTTAAGGGGGGAGAATGTAACGACCCGCATTCTACGCATCGAAGGATCGTAGAATATTTATTTCTTTCTCATACAAAGACATATGGCCATGTAACTTTGGGAGACGACTATTGCGATCATTTCCCATGTCCATGATTTTTGTCGATTTTTAAATGACCGTTTTACCCGTAACTGATCTTTTTTCGACCATAACTTTTGATTGGAAAGGAGTTTTGACCTGAAACAACTTCTATTAGATCCAGATGATGGTTTACCTTTCCGTAGAGTGGTCATATGTGAAAAACGGACTTACTGTTTGGGAGATACGACTGAAATAAGGTTTAGAAGGTGAAAAACAGCTTAACCGGGCTTAATTGGGTAGTTAACAGCTAGGCCCATTGGGGGATATCGGGATTAGGGGTATATAGGGGCCGATTATGGTTAGAAAACATTTCTTTAGACACTTTTACAGCCGCCACTTTCATTCTTAGAACCCTAGTAATGGCCTCCAACATCTAAAATACCTCTAAACCACTTTCTAATTGAAAATTAGGCTAAACTACATCAACTTAAGGAGAGATAGCACCTAAGCAAGGTTGGAATTGCTGTTAGACATCAGTATTCGCCCAAATTAGTGGAGTTTCCGTTCTGAAAATTTTATTTGTGGCTACGGTGAGTGATTTGCATTGTTTTACACTAATTATGGTTAATTAGTGTTAATTAGCGAATTTAAACATGATTAAATTCTGGAAAAATATTTATAAATTTTGAAATATTGTTTTAGGCCTCTGGTAGAGATTTGGGTTGATTTGGTTAAGTTTTGCTAATCCAAACATTAGTTATTGTTAAACATGATTAAGGGGAAAACATAGGTTTTTGGGTTTGTTTGATCCGTTTTGACATATCAAATTGTTATTTTGTTGTTTATGGTTGATTCTCTATGTTGTTACGACTGTATGGTATGATTTGAGATTGATTAGAAAAGTTAGAATGGCCGAAAACGCCATCGTATGGCGTAAAACAGTCGCTGGAAAAATTGCAGGAAATGTGCAGGGTTTCGAATCGGATCGGATTATAGGGCTTGGATAGGATCGGTGGACCGGGCAAGGAGAATACGAATCGGATCGGAACTTGGCACTAGTGGAGCCTTGGAAACAAGGAAGGCCACTTGCAAAGAGTTGGAGTTGGGTGGGGATCGGATCGGAAGCATAGGCATGGAGATCGAATCGGAAGCAAGGGTGTGGAGATCGGATCGGATTGAAGCAAGGGCGTGGAGATCGGATCGGGCTGAAATAAGGGCATGCGGATCGGATTGTTCTGGAGCTAGGGAGCGGGATTGGATCAACGTAAGAGGAGCTGGAAATGAAGGAGATGAGCCAAACCACGATGAAGAATCCAAACCGAACCGGATGGGGAAACCCGAGCTGAACCAGAGGACCCGAACCGAATAAGAAACCTAGAGACAATGTATTCAAACCGAACCAATCAGGGATCTTGATCACAGTACAGCCGAACCGAACCAGACTTAAACTACTTCTACGGGACGACTCTTCTGAAAACCAACTCCAATTCGACCAAAACCCAAGATGCAAAGGAAGTATAAATAGGAAGTTGTTACTCAGGATCCAGTTGGGAACTAATGAGTTGACTTAATGAGTTGGGCTTTGCTGCGGGATGTGTGCAAAGGGGTTATCGACGTGTACAGCTTTGATTCACCACCGAGACGGATGTTAGGCTACGTATTAGTGCAGTGGGGTAGTTATTACTCCATGGGGCAGAGTGATCGTAGCATGGCTATGAGCCAGTGTAGTGGAGTTCTTATAACTTCATGGGGGCAGAGTGGACATAGCAAGGACTAGTGGCTATGGATAAGTGCAATGGAGTCGCCATGACTCCATGGGGTAGAGTGATCATAGCAAGGATTTGGGTGATCAAAGTAGTGGATATCGTATGCTTTACGCACTGAGTGAGAGTTGTGAGGATGGTTGCTGTGCTTGAATTGTTTGACATCACTATGACATGCACACCCCACCCCACCACCCTTTATTCTTTACACCATATGTTAGTGGCACCTTAGAGTATTGTATAATATGTAGTGCTAACTCTTTGGTTGCAGGTCCAGGTTCCGGTATGGTTTAGTATACTTGTTATTATTCTGTTTGGCTGCTTATCGCTCATACCAGACTTTTGTCTGACCCAGAGTTTTATGTCTCTTTTTATTACTCTGGGTGCTCTTAAACGGGCAGACTAGAGACAGGTTAGCTGGTTGTGCACGAGTAGCTGTCTGAAGACGAGCAGGAGGCTTACACGTACTATACTTTATATATTCTCCCTGTGTCGCTGCTAGTCACTACTTTGGGCCTTAGTAGTGTGCCTTTCCTTTCTTTTTCTTTAGAGATAGTTTTAAAGTTGTAATAATGATAAAGGGGAACATAAGCTGTATTTGTATTTTCCGCTGCTGAGATGTTTAGTTTTCAGCTTATGCACTGTCTCACCTGTTTTATGTCAAAGTATGTTATTATTATATTTTATTCCATGCGTTGTGAGATATGCTACAGGTTCCTTGTTAGTTCAAATTCCTTACTTTTCCTTTCTTTGACGTCCGTCCCGTGCTGGTTGGACATCGTCACAGCACACTTTCATTGGAAATGTCGGCTGGTGCGGGGCGGGCCGTCACAATTCTCCACTGTCTTGCATCCTCATTACTCATACAATTCTAGCTTCATTTTGTATCTGTAATTATTGATTGCCATTAATGTCAATGGTAACTTAACTGTAATTATCGAAAGATTATAGTACTATGTTTTCTCCAAAGTAAATTACCATCTAGAGCGTCTAATGGTTATACATATGTAAACATTCTTAATGCAACAGTCATTTTCTGGATACTAGTCAATCTCTGACTACAAGATTCAACGGGGTTTAAAAATAAAATACTTATCATCCTATTCAATTGATTATTGGATTCTAAGGAACATAGGTCAGCGCATGCACAGTCTTCTTCTAAAATCTCTATCCATGTAAGTAGGAATTGGATTAAAGTAGTCTTTCATTGACATATCATTACACCAAGAGTGTCCGTGATTTCATAGCAACAACCAATAACTGATCAAGCATGTTGCCCATTGGATTGATCATGTTGTAGTGCAAACATGACTATTTGCTCTATCCTATCATGGAAATGATCTTCCATCATCTCATCAAAGCTAACGTAATTATCGTAGGAGAGTATAAGGCCTTCAGCTACCATTATTTTTGTAGTTGAAAGTATATTAGATATGAATGGACGTACATATTTATAGTAGTTGCACAACTATATTCACATGGCAGCAAGCTTATTGAAGATAATGTGGCTTAGTATCTTGTCAATCTTGAATAATGTAGCCATGTTGTGCTGCTTTATTTACATGGAAGCAAGCTTATTGAAAACAAATTTGGTTTGTTTTCTTGTCACATTTGAATATGACAGCCACATTGCAAAACTTTATTCACATAGCAACATACTTACTGAGGCAAAATGGCTTGATGTCCTGTTAATTCGAACACCATATCCATGTTGATCATCTTCCTTCATATGATGGTAAACTCGTTGAAGAGAAAATACCTCATTGTCACGTTACATTCAAATATTGTAGAAAATAGCTCATTGTCACGATACATTCAAATATTGTAGCCAAGCTATTCATCTTTCTTCATATGGTGGCATACTTATTGAAGACAACGCGGCTCAATGTGCTTTCACATTCGAACACTATAACTACGTTATTCGAATTTCTTTACATGACAACATACTTCTTGAAGACAAAGCGGCTTAATGTCCCGTCATGTTAAAAAACTGTAGCCACATCGCATAACTTTCGTTACAGTTAGCATACTTATTTACATGGCATAGCTTTCCTAAGAAAATGGTTAATCATGTTTAATATATTCTATTTCATATATCATATTGGTTGGAAAACTGCTCTGCAATCATACCATTCCATTAAGCATACAAAAAATATATTAGATTACAACCATATTCATTGGTCTTAATCTCACTCATACAAAGGCCCAAGAAATATTGAAAATCCTTTGAATATGTCCTCCCCACAATGGATAAAATAGTGGCATGCTGAAATGGAGGAAAGACACTATTTAGTTGTAGGAGATCACCAGAGAGTTGCAACTTGCAAGAGCATAGGTTTATAAAGATAAGGAAGAAGAAAAAAACATAGTGGCACTGGTACAATAGAAGAATGCAAAGAAGACATGGAACACATTACAAAGTACTTTAAATTGATCAAATGTGGACTCGAAACCAACATACTATAATTGTGGATTTTCATTTTTGTATTATATTATAAGAAACAAAAATGCATTGGTCGACGCCATTGTAGATGCTCTGATTTTCTGGATAGTTGGGACTTTAATAATGGCATGAAAATCCTCTACCTCGTCGACCAGTGTATGCAACTGAACTTGAAAAAGAAATTAAGATGCCATAAGTTTCACAATTATCAGGTAATCGACAACAGTTTATAAATCATTCCATGTGTTTGTTTTGCATCTGTGTTGTGATCTCTTATCTTTTTTGTATTATTTCAGTTATTAGATTGTCTTCGCTGTAATAGCTCATCTCAATGTGGATTTTCCTATTTGTTAGTTTATGTTGTCATTTCAAATAATATTTATTACTTTCTTAACTCAAGTGCTTAATTAATTAAAATTGAAAAAACATTCAATTTAATTAATATGGAGAACTTAACTGCCTTGGTTGAACTCGAAAGAATATAGAACTTACCGAAGGAAAATAATTTAGTGGAAGTGCATAAAACTTACTGGAAGCAAAAAAGCAAAAGCAAAAAAACTAATGCAAACACCATTCGAATTTTCGAATACTGCTAGCCCATTGATCATTTGCAACATATCCCAAAAAAAATCTTCTATACTTCCATAAATATTGTGAATAAACCATATACCTTGTTAATTGAAATAAGACTTCTTCTTCTATTGTATGTACTATGTTTCCACTCTTTGATAAGCACTAGTAAATGCGACGTAAGTACTCCTAGTTTCTAGATCCTTTGGATTAGTCTCTAATCCGAATGATTATTAAATATTTCATTTGAAGTAACCCAAATTTTTTAATACAACTCCTTTTCCATATGTCTATAGTTGGCTTTTATGTATGCTTTGATTAGTACCAAATAATCATATGGAGTCAAAATTTCATTTTCCAGTGAATATGTTTTGTGAACTTCCACTATAACACTTTTGCTTAAATAGACAGTTCATGATTTATACCATACGAATTAAATGTGATCTGGTCGGCCACATGGTAAACCTCCACTAACTTTTCCAAAGACAATCTCTATTGTTTTTATTTCTTCACAAATGTCTCTTCATAATTGTTCTCATTCATGCTATGGCTATAATATAAAATATAATTGTCAACATAGCATTATCATCAACAAAGTATCACCATCCATGGTATATCATCATCAACAGAGTAAAATCATCATCATACAATAAATAATATAATATACACATGATTATACATAAGTATCGCCATTTACAACCCAAAAAACTAGTTTGAAATATATGTACGAAACAAAAAAATGCGTATGAAACTAAGAAATTACATTAGTCTATGTTAGGGACCTAACACGACTCCCTTTTTTCGTCGTTACCGTATTCGTCGTCGCAATCATCATTGATGTCATCAAAGTCATTAGGATCTGATAACGTCCTATGATGTTGTATTTGTGTCTGGTACTCCTACATATAAGTCTCCTACTAGTTCCACTGCTTTTGGAAAGTACTTTGATAATTCTTATATGTAAGTCAAGTATAATCAAGAGTCATGCATTCAAATGCAGTAATCGCTCGTCCATCCAAATCCATGTACCGAGCAAAACACAATATAGAAGAGGAATGTTTTACATATTTTGTGGATGTAATTGCTACTGTACTATATAAAAATTTGAAAGATGCACATACCTGATGCGGATGATATAAACTGGAAGAAGGTACACTCCACATATTCTCATTTGCAGGGTACCAAAGTGGATGCGCAATCAACCTGTATCGTATACGTTCTAAATGCATATGAAGTATGCAAAAAAGTAGATGGTGATAATGTTAATTTACCGTAAGGGATATATGGACCAATATGGTCGAAGTTTAACCCCCCTACATAATCAATTATGAGTAAGCATATAGGGCCACTTCAGGTCTGGCACAAGAACATTCAACGTCGTAGTCCAATGTTAAAAAAATTGTTTTTGTTTCCCCAAATTTTAATAAACAACAATACAATTAAATATACAAAACAAAATGCAAATTATATTATAAAAGTTAGCATTGGTTACAACATACTAGTCAAAACATTTGGATTACATACCAAAAAATAATCTAAACGGCAATTTGATATTGAAATACATAAGTAGACATTGATGAAAATAATTTCTTCTTCCATTTTTTAGAGCATACTCATTTATTATCTCTTCATAGTTAAGCATATCCAAGTACTTATTTTCAGTTGAAATAATAGTTGGTCCACTTAAGATCTCTTTTTATATATAGAAATAAATAAAAATATACAATATATAAATACATTGAAAAATTATATATACACATATATACATTGTTTACAAAAATGCGATGTTAAATAAACTAAAAAGGTTTTAAAATGGACGGTTGAATGCTAATATCAATACAATAAATGAGTGTACATAATCACCGAAAACTATTCTCTTCACCAAATCAATAGTAGCTAATACCAAGGCCTCATAAGACCATTCATTACACGCAAACTAAGACAACCCTTTGAACATCTTTGAAAAGGAACCCACAATATCAAAAAGAAGATATAACAAGTTGTGCTAAGCTAGATAAATCACACGAATAATCTTGTACCTGAACAAGTAGCAACTAATTCTTTGATCACCAACGAACAAGCCCTCCCCTACATTGATCTCCAAACAATCCACAAAAATGTCATTCAATTGCTCATGCAAATCCATCCCATGACAACCCAGATACTAGGGGTGTGCAATATTTGGTTCAAACTTAATTAATCGACCAAAACAGTTGATTTCGGTCAGATTGGTTTCAAAACTAAATTGGTTTAAATTCGGTTTATAAAATAATATATTTTGGTTATCGGTTTAGCCGAATTAACCGAACTTTTAATCTATCGTCTAATTTTACGGTACCATGGTACTGTATATAATTAGTTTAGTGATATAATACTAAGGCATTTGCTGCAAAAAAGATCAAATTTTATTATACAAATAAAATTTACCATATAAAATTTCTTCAAACATGAATTTATGTTTTAGTTTGAGTGAATTCATCATTCGAATAATAATACATCCTTCAAGCTCTCTTAAATTGGTTACCGACCGAATTAACCGAAATTAATTCGATTAGGTTTGGAAATTTTTTGTTCCAATTCAGTTTGAGTTTTTTTAGCTCAAAACCAACCGAACCGACCGAACGTTCACTCCTACCAAATACAGGATAATTCAAACCAAAAGAACATCTCCAACCTTAGCGTTCATCTGAAACATTGGAAAGTTCCAAGCAGTCTCTAACGAAGTTATATATGCCGAATTCTGAAAGTATAAGCCCTACAGTAATTTGATGAAGACTGGCTCCTTAAGGTTGTTTCATAATTCGGCGACATAGTGGGGCCATAATGCGGTTATAAAATGGAATGGTTACAAGGATTGAAATAATAAAAAGGCAGTCACAGAACCATAAGTATCTTTTTCTTCCTCATGTGTCAAAAAACCTTCCAAAATCTTCCTTTAATTTATCTTCATCTCTCCATTGTTTTTCCCCTATTTTCATATCCAGAATTTTGTCGATTCCTATCTCAAATAGTAACATAATACCCTCAATTATTTTTAAAACACAAATATTTTAACAATATTAACTGGCTAATAATTAATTAACATCAAATAGGATAAAATAAATTATTAAGTAAATAACGTTATTCCATCAACATTTAATAGTCTTTTATTGTGCAATTATACACAAATTAGGGAAACGACAAATTAGAAAAAATAACTTAGGAATTTAGCCACTTGATTTTTCTTAAATTAAGATAGTCTAGGATTGGGTACTCTTGGCACAGGTCCTTATTAAGGTTTAAACTACACGAAAAGTCCTTCACTAAATTTCAGTGCAAATAAGGTCCCTGTTTTTTTAGCCCCGGTTGTTACAGACATATCAGCAACATTTCATAAAAGTTGCTAACATATCAACAACTTTTTGTACATGGTATAAAAGTTGTTGACATATCAGCAATGATTTACAAAAATTACCGACATTTCAATAATAATTTTTTACTTTTCTATACATTGTATAAAAGTTGCTGACATATCAGCAATTATTTATAAAAGTTGCTCACATTTCAACAATAATTTTTCTTTTGTTTCTGGAAAACAGGGGCAGATTGACAATGAAACTTTACCATCGAAAGTTGCTAACTTATCAGTAATTACGTATAAAAGTTGCTAACATATCAGCAATAATTTTCTTTGTTTCTAAAAAATAGGGACCGGATTTATAATGAAACTTTGACAGAGACCGACTTTACAATATGAAAGTATAATAGGGATGCCTCCCTAATTTTCACTAAAATAAAATAGTACACTAAATATTATATAAATATAACCCAAATTCAATTGATGTTCCAAATTTACCAAACCCAAAATCAACAAAATAAAATTAAACATACTAATCTTAGTCAAGGATTTATGAAAAAAAAAAATCAACCATTCAGTTTTTTTATTGTTGATGTCACTTGTAATATTATAGGAATGTTTTTTTTAAGTTAACTAGGGAATCAAGCTTGGAGCCAATGATTATAAGATTTCCTTCTTCCATTCCATCATATTCGAGAAATTTGACTCAACCAAAAAAGGGCATGGGAACAAAACCTGAATCTACAAAGTATTGGTACCTCACTTTCAAGTTTCATATTAAACAAACTTTCCAGAGTGAAAAAATAAAAATCAGCAAATCATTTAACGTGGCATTGGCATCTTTGCAAATCACAATCAACATGAATACAAATAACAGGCAGACAATATATGATGAACATGAAAACTTACATTGTTTAGGAATAAGGAATTTGGGATGCAAATTAGGGATCGTAGAGAAATCAAAATTAGAGTTAGGGATTGGACGCTAAGACGAGGCCGTGGCAATGACAAAATCCTTGCCGTGTTGAGCGTCGATGGCATGGGTTGCAGACTTGAGAAGAAAAACCATTTTTTGTTTCTCCCTTTATTGCCCCTGTGCATTGTGTTGCCCTAGGAAAATGGATCTGCTACCTATGCTATGGGTCGAGCCCGGGCCACTTGAGGCCAACATGCATCAAAATATCCAAATATAGTATCTGAATAGATCTGCATGCATCATCCCATTGAAGTAATCAGTAGGAATATGAACTATACCATATAACTATAACCAACAACGCTCCTCTAAGTTATGTATGTAGGAACCTTAAAGATAACCTTGCGTCCGAAAAGAGCATCGAAAGCAAACCCTACATCCTAAAAGAACATACTAGAAAGATAGAATACGATCATTATTAGACTCCATAAACTGAATATAATTTTTCCAAGGGTGAATAATAAGTAATATTGGCATGCCACCTCATATCCATCTGTTGTTTGGTCTCGACCAATTATTTTTCACTCTTGTGCAGTGTCATACACATGCATAACATTCCTCCAACGATGTAATGCAGTTAACTAAATATAAGGTGTATTTTTCGCTTCAACAAAGAGTCGTTGATTAACACGTAAAAGTGTTTATCTTTACACACAAATCTTACCTTTATTGTATATAAATAAATATTAATTTGGGTATTTTTATGTGTTTTCACAGGTTGCACAATAAAGGTTTGTTTCATTTCAATTAAAAATCAATTACTAAGAAAATGTTACTTTCCCATATCAACACTAGTTTAATTGCAAAGGATATTGTAGCTTACTGGTAAAGGCCTAAAAACTTAGATGGAGCGCGATGAGTTTGGTCCCTTCCAAAGCCTTATTTTTTTTTTCTAAAGAAAGAGAAGGTGGACATTGACACAACCCAAACCCCCGCTCGATTGACACAACACATTAATAACATCAGCAGATCACAAAATATAACGTAATACATAAAATTAGAGAATAATTTACATCATAGCATAACAACGGAATCATAATCATCATCAGTAGAGTTCCATAGATATAGGATCTGACTTATTACAAACATAGTTTCACTAGATAGATAATAAGTCTACAACAGAATCAAATATAAACATACATAAGATAGTGTTTAAGAGTTAAAAAGAAATGATAAAAGATCAATCTTCATCTTCATCCAAAAGCACCCAATGGTACGGTGCATATAAAAAAGAAAGCCAATCACATGTTCACTTGGCTGCCCATGTAAAATATGGGCACTCAAGTTTGCAAGGGATAAACAAACTATGAGTCAGTTGTGGGACTGGTATGAGAAATCCTATAGTTAATCAACATATTTAAGAATAAGGTGAATCACAGGAACACGTCGTATGACACAGAATGGATTTACTCCATCGGATTGTAAGTGCAAAAAATAAAATAAACAACACAATGCTTTTAGAAAAATGAAGCCATTATAAGACTCAGGTCCCATCATACAATGCAACGCAAGCTGGAGAATAGAGTTTTATCTTATAATGGCCAAATATGCTTGATACGTGGAAAACAAAAATCATTTCATATTATTATTAGTGTCTAGATTTTTTAAAACAATTTCAAAATAAATGTCTCAATCTTAGGCGGCATAAGTACCATATATTATGTCGTCATATAGGTCTACAACTAAAACCGTACGATGTCATATTGGAAATTAGATTTCCATCATGAGTCAAGGCAAGGGATGTCTCACTACCGATTTCAGATCACGTCTATCAAGATGTCCGGGATCACCACTATGGGCAACCATTGGATCTTGCAGGGCCGGTCCACACCAAACATTTGTAGATTAGTTATACCTGAACAATACGTTTCTCGGTCCTATCGGACCTGTCACCTGGTCAGTATATCAACCCATCATATCTGAGGCGCTTCGCAGTCTACCATCCACATAAGTAAAAAAATGTTTGCGCTCCACACCATGACATCACTCATAGCTAGAAAGAAACGCATGCACTCCCTATTGTGCCTAATCCCGTTTTTGACTCATATTGGGGTGTGTGGGTCGTGAATCAACGCTATACACAAAGCGGTGTTATATTAAAGTTGTGCTTTGATCATCAACCATAAGGCCCTGATTTTCAACAAAAGCCTTGATCATTGCATCTTAGCATGCTATACAACTGATATCTACTAATATATAACCTCTAGCGTATACGTCTTAGAGAATGGTATTAAGTAAAGAGAATAAATTCTCCGCCCCCAAACAAATATTTATTTAATAGGAATCAATTAATATGTAACAAATTTCAACGTCAAACATACAATCCATTTACGAATTCGTTTTGGGTCTGAACGAAACCAAAGGCACCTTATTCCTCATCTCATATGTCCAATACAAGAGAGAGGTCCTCGCATATCCAGACAATCAACAAGTATGCCCGGACAACTACCACTATAACCCCTTCATGGGTGCTACCCAAATCCAAGGCATCAGTAGTAATCCACTCGATGTGAAGATTGTCGGTCTTGCACCTTCTTCAATATCTTTGACTTTTAATCGTCGTTTTAATTATTTGAAATGGGATTTAAACCGGCCTTTTCAAATAATTCTCGCATACATAATTCAAATCAATTTTTTTTCTTTTGTTAAGTTATTGGTGTTCACAATTCATTTCGTTACCTTAAATTAAAAGGTTTAATCGACATTTAATTCAGTCATCGAATTTAATTCTCAAGTCATAACATCTCCAAAATTCATTTTACAAGTTTTCTTGCCAAATTGTACTTAACCATTTTTATTTTATAAACTTAGTAAAACTGTTTTACACACATTCTAAATCGCTTATAAAAATTTAAAATGATTTTGTGCTATATATATATATATAATAGCCCTATTCAGTCGAATGACGATTTAGGTCATTTAATTGCACTGCCGCTATTTTCATTTAGATTTGAATTAAATATTTCTAACAATCTAACCATTGGAACATATTTATTATCATTGGAAAGGTCTTTTCGAAATGAATCCAATGGTTCTAATTTTGGGAAAATCCGATGGTCGGATCTCTCAGTATACTCGTTTAAAATTGCGAGTCAAAAATGTGAACTACCGCTACGCGATTCGTTTATTTTATTTTATTTTTAACGCTGTTAACGATATTTTTCGTCAACACCGAAGATAGGTCAATGGAAGTGGACCTAAGGGGGAAATGGGTTTATCTACGTTTCATGAGTTTGATTTAGTTCATCATTTCCTAGATATCAAGGTTTAGGGCCCAAAAGATTAGTAACTCTTCCCTCAATGGAGTGAGCATCACGCTTAAGCGACTCAAGAACCAGCAGTTATCTTAGCTCAAGAGCTCCCTAAGCACAACCCTCGATTAGGGCTAAAAGTCTTGTAGGAAGGGGTTTCGCACAAACTTTACGAAAGGATTTAGATTTGGGTAAGAGCTCATACGCATGTATAATGCAAATAGCATGTTGCACTGGCGATAGCTAAGAAGTTACACAAGAAACTCATAAGGAAATATACTAAGTTTTGATCCACTCTTTATTGATCTTTGATTTGGAATACACAAGTGAGTAAAACTGAAATCCCCAATTTGATTTAGAAGTTAGGGTTTACTCTGGAGAAATAGAGTACAAGAATGAGAATGAGAAAATCGTCCCCAAAATGAGACCCCTCAAATCTTATTTATAGACAAATCAAGGCCCCACTTTTGAGTGACCCTCCGTCGCTTACCCATCGTGTCGGAACCACCCTATCGATGACCTTTCTTTGTATATATTTCGAGCGCTTTTCTTCAATGATGGTGTCGGTTGCATAACACTTGGATTGTTCCCTTATGCTTTCGGCTTTACCTTATGCTTGGCTTTTGCTTACGGAAGATTCCTTTAGGCTTGTGGAGGTTCGTTACCCCTTCACCGCCAGCCTGTTTCAGTGCTTTATTTTGGTAGTAACATTTTCCCTCCTAGTGAAGGGATATTTTTGACTTTTCAAGTCAAACATCGATGTCCTTTCGGTGTACCAGCCCGTATCTCTGGGATCCTTTGATCAGGTCCGTTGGCGGGTTTCTATTTGTGCAGCTCGGATTTTACGAGGAATTTCAGTATAAATACCTCTTCTTCATCTCCGCCTTTTCCCTACAAGTCAAATTCTTGAGCAAAATTATCATTTCTTTCAATAATTACTCAAGCCTATTTCCCCAAAATTTCGAATTCAATTCTATGTAAGCATCTTTATCCCTATTACATGTTGTAATCTAGATTATGCATTTAAATTGATTAGAAAATTGACCAAGACTTCGTTGTACTCAATACGGGTTTAATTAATAGTAGCAGCTTCAATAATAATTAATGGCTGAAATGGTAGGTTACTTATTTGCTAAATGCACCCTTTAAGATTTCCGACATGCAAAACTGGTATTGTAAAGGGGTCAATTTATCCATGAAGTGAAATGCTAGGATTCCAGTATGAGTTAGCTTAATTCATCCTTACTGCCATTTTATTTTGATTCCGACCTTGCCAACACCGTTATTTGTATTTATTGAACTCCCGTCTTGGGGTGCTGGGTTAGTTTGAAGGTGTCGGCAAGGCTTTACAACTTAATTCAACAACACGTCTTGATCTTTAATATAACTCGTACTGGGTTTGGGAACTAATTAGGCTTTTGGTGGTGACACTGAATTATTTAATTTCGGTTGAAAAATAGTTGTGTACCATTGTTGATTTGGTTTTCTTGGCATATGCCTTTCATCTTTTTAAATTTTGATGTCGGGATATCCAATTTTATCACCACCATAGGCCTAATTGTTTCCAAATAGGGTTAACCGTGTGTCAACCTTATCAAGGTTTGTTCCTAGGATCGATTAGTTATACAACAAATTAAGCCCTTTACACTAGCAAATGATACTGTCGCTAGATTTACTCATGGATGTCATATGCATTTTCATTTAAGAAAGATGTAGAACTAATCTCATGTGTTATGAAATGACATCACCTGGCAGCATCATGACTAGCAAAAAGAGTCCTACCAAACCAAAGGCCAAGGGTTCTAATACTCCGTGAGCTAAGGAGGAGTTTGCCTCAAAGTCTTCTTTAATTACTTCTCCCGATAAGGTGAAGACTATTCTTGATAGTTTTGGAATAGTTGGCATAGATGTCATTGATGCCTCTCCCCAGGATTCCCTTCAGAACCATCCAGAAGAGTACTTTGCATACTCGACAATCCATATTTGGTATGGAGGCTTACTTCCTTTTCCACCGTTCCTGCTCAGGCTTTTGTGTGACCTGGGAGTTCCTCCTATCCAACTCTCACCAACACTTGTACCTTGATTTTATATTTAGAAGTTTTGGAACTTGCGTCATATCAAACTTCTCTTAGCCCAAAGTTTATTCACCACATGATACGATTCTCCAAAAGTGCAGATTCAAATATTTGGTGTGCAAATCCTATAAAGAGGCTGATAAGTGACAACATTAGAAAGACCAAACCCTCAGCGGACCATTTCTTTCTTGTTAAGCGCCCTCCCGGTATATCGGAAAAATTCGTCGAACGTGGTAAACTTCCTATCCTTTGACAACAATTATGTTATGCTCGTATTTCTTGTTTAACCATTGATTTTACATAGATCCTCCTTCCAAAAGCACAACTTTGCCAGATAAGGAGACTCAAGCTGTTGAGGCTATTCTCAATGCGCCAGAGGATATTAGACGTCGGTCACCTTTGCTTACTGTCGATAAGCTCCGTCAATATGGCCTTCTTCCTCCAGGGCAAAAGATTTTAAGCAACCTCCCATTCAATTCTCTGGTTCTAAAGGCCTATCACTGAAATCAAATACGTTTAATGCAACCTCTCTTATATTTCCATGTAATTTAGATAGAATTGCGTTTTCTCTTAGACAATATTTTTCATTTTTACCTATTGATTTTTTTGTTCCTAGCTTTCTGATATAGCTTTGTCTGTTTAGGATCCATGGCTTCTGAGATCACTTCCACTCTCGATGTTTTTGATCAGTCTAACGTGAAATCTTTAAAGAGGCTTGCCGATTCTGGTATTAAACCATCTTCCAAAAATGGAAACATGATAAATCAGTCCATTTCTCCAAAGATGTGGTTACCATGACCAGAACACATACAACTTCTGACTCTACCGCCTTTGATGTCAACAAGTTTATTGATATTGATACTTCCCCCAATACTGCACACGAAACAAAACTACAAGTAGTTATGTATCACCCATCTCTCCTGGAGAACTAGATCTTGGGAGCGTAGCCCATTTATGCCTTACTCTTCTCAGCATGCTATTTTGCTGCTCCCCCTTTGTTGCTCTGGATTTTGATAAGTTTGTGAATCTCGCTCTTTCGTCTCCTGTGGTTGCTAACATTTCACAGTCTTCTTTGTTTTTAAACTAAGAGGATTTGTATCAGCGGCTCGTCAAGGTCCAACTTTTGGTACTACCTCATTCTCTTTAGCTTTTCTTTTATTGCGCTATTTTCATATATAACTCGATCTATTCTTTTTCTTATCTTTTAGGTGATGAAAAGCTGGTTCTTGTCCAGAGGAGTGACTTTTTCATCCTCTGCTAAGATTACTACTCTTAGGGTAGAGAATAAGGTTGACACCCTATCACGGGAGAAGACAGAAAGCGAAAGCGAATGCAGGAGATTGGAAGCCTTGTTAGAGGAGGAGAAAGGGGCTAAGGACATGTTATCGAAGAAAATTGAGAACCTTAAGAATGAATAGATAGAGATGGAAATCGATCATGCCGTCAAACTAAATAGGATGAACAACAAGCTTTCTATCGCCAAATGGATAATTTATGAAACTAGCGATAGGATATCCGATTTTCTGAAAGTCCTTCTCTGAGCCATTGTTATGGAATACAAATGCTCTCCTCCTTTCTTTCCCTTATAATTACAATAAATTCCCAGGGTTTGACTTTACTTGGTGCATCGTCCCTCTGTCAAGGTTAGAGTTTTGGAAAGAATCAAGCAGGTTAAGTGAAAAGGTAAAGTTCTTTCGCAAGACAAGATAAAACCAGAGTCCTTCCTGCATATTGAGGAGTTTCCTAAGGATTCTGATGATGAGGAAGAATAAGATAGATTGTTGATGAGGGGACAAAAGGAGATGAGGGTCAACGGGATGAGTCTGGCAAGGAACGACGAAGATTCCTATTTTGTTGTCGTAGGGTCAGCAGATCTTGAGGGGATTACTTCTGATTTCTTAATCACTCCACCTACATGAGGTCCAACCGCAACTCCCTCCGAGGAGGGTGGCTCTTCGGAGCCAAAGGGTAAAGTGACTTCTGTCCAACCTGACATTTCTACTTTACAGGTATGGCTTTCACTCTCGAAATGTTTTCTTCCTTCTTGACTTTGTATCAATAACTGGCTTTCTCATGTTGCGGTAGCCCCTTGCTTCCTTGAAGACATAATCCATAGTAATGCCTTATATTAATCGCTTATGGCTACTGAAAACTTTCAAAGGACTCATTTCGTAAACCTGCAGGAAACCATCTAAATAGAAAGGCTTAGATGTTTTTTGCATAAAATACTTTTAGCCTCTTTGTGACTTATGGATTAATTTTTATGACACTTATAATCAAGTATGTCATATTAATATGTATAATGTGGATGATATGTGTATTAGCAGCGGATTTCTGCTATCATGATTTTATGGATATGTATGTTTATTGAAATGATTCAAGACTCCTATTGTAGAAGTTTATATGATTGTTCGGCAATTAGATTTTGTACATCATTATATTTCGTTTTACTTGTGACAAGGAGGACCAAATCCAGACCCCCCCTTCATATTTCAGGGAAGAACCCTTAGCCATCACTGGTCCCAAGGATATCTTCAATGATGCTCCTCTTTCGGGATGGAAAAGGATGTATTATCAACAAAAGATTATCGTCAAAACCATAAATGATCAGATATCCTATTTAGAGAATCTACTTAAAGAAAGAAATGAGACTATTCACGAGCTATATGTCAGCTAATGGTTGGACCCTCTACTAGTTCCGAGGCGGAAACAGGAAAATTATATTAATGAATTGACAAGTTAGAGAGCGAATTGAAGAGAACAAAGGTGGGATATGCTTCCCTGCAATTTGACTTACAGAATCCTGACTCGGAGTGATAGGCCTGGTTGCCATGAATCCACTGTGTACCAAAAAATGTGACAACTCCTTTTAGTATCTTTTAGTGTAAGGTCCTAAAACAGTAATTACACGTATGCAGTAACTTATGACAGATCTTTATGAAAATATGTTTGTGCATTGTGTTGGTGGCACCTGGCATGTGATACTTTTCCTAGGCTAGGAATATTTTCTTTTCGAAATTTTATTTTCCATTCTTCATAAATTTAATGTGCTCTACTAGGCGTTGGTTCGTAAGGTACCTTCGATGCATCCCCTACTCTTATTGAAATTAATAACATCATGGTATTAAAGGTACAAATGATTAATGAGTCTACTCATATTTTATGCATTAGTGGAAGTCTTCTAGTGTAATAGGTACTTCCAGGAAATCTCCCTCTACGGGATTTTTAAGAAAAATGAAACTCCTATCCCAAGGTTTTATTGAAGGGAATCTAAGATACACACTTGAGCTTTTGCAAGAATCTATATTCTAGTGTTGTGTGATAATATATATTGCATGTATATTTGGCATAGTGTATAATGAATTAATGTATGTACGGGTTAAGGAAATTTCCCTGACCAATACGGAGGGTTCTTATCCTTGCTTAAAGGCCTCTTGGGTAATAGGCTCCAGTTATTAAATTGATGATCCCTTCCTTAAGAATTAGAGCATTGCGACATGGATTGGGGTATTAAGGACAGATTTCCAAAAAATCATCTTCTGATAGCAATAAGACTCTGATTCATCTTTTGAATTGAGGCGTAAGATTAGAAATTCGCTTCTGGTAGTAACGGAAGTTTGATTCCCAACAAGATTCAGATTATGAAGAAGGTCATACATCTCTTTTCGATAATTGTTGAGCTTCCGAACCAACCTAGATTCAGAATTTTATGGTAGGACTAGAAATCTACTTCCGGCAATAATTGGGATCTGAACCAACCCAGATTCGGGTTTTAAGGTAGGACTAGAAATCTACTTACAACACTAAATGAGATCTGAACCAACCCACATTCGGGTATTTTGTAGAAGTCCCGAACTAACCCAGATTCGGGCATATAACAGAAGACCAGAAATCCATTTTTGGCAGTTAGTTTTGTTTCCCCCTCTGGCTTTGATTTTAGAAGCAGAGGATGTACGTGCTTCCTGAGCCACTCTCTTGGCTTTTTGTTATCAAAGCAGAGGATGTACGTGCTTTGTTGGCCACTCTCTGAGCCTTTGGTTATAAAAGTAGAGGATGTACGTGCTTTGTTTGCCACTCTCTAGGCCTGTGCGTCCGGTGCGCTTGGCTAGCTTATCCACAAGCAGGGCCTAAGGACTTACCCAACCTCCCTCCAGGAGGCACCTTATCCTGACCATTGTAGGTGATGATAAGGTCTTAGATGCTTAACCCAAGTCATCGTAGACATGGAATTAAGGCTTACTCTTTTGATGCTCTACCCTAAACATCGTAAGTGGTGACAGAGGCTTACACTCCACCACCTCCAAGGGGTTCCCTATCATGACCATCATAGGTGATGATAGGGTTAGCGTTCCCTTATATGGGTAACGCGGAACATAAGAAGAGGTAGGACGTGGTCTTCTGCGTGAAGAGGTAGGACGCGCTTAGTTCATAGCAGAGGCAGGGAAAACTCTTCTACGAGCAGGGGCAGGGCGTGCTAATTAGATGCTCCGTCATGACCATTTCTGGTGTGGGTCGGAGGCTTACACTTTTGATTCTTTGATCTAGCCCTTTCTTATTCAGGCGCGAAGAAAGACTTACACATCACCCCTTCCGGGGGGTGCCTTGACCTGACCAACTCGGCGGTGACAAGGGTTCTTATCCATTTGTGGATTAACCCGTCTTTGGTGATTTCAACTCTTGCGAGGGTTTCTATACCCTTAGATATGTAGATAATTCTTTTCCTAAGGACCTTTGTTGGACTTAGTTTGATCTTTTTACAATGCCTTATAGTTGGCTTTGATCAAGGAACTCGATGATTAATCCCCCGTGGGTTTTTCAATGGTTACTTTGTCCATTAATCATATGGTAATGACAGTAAGGCCCTCCCAAATTCCTTTCGTACTTAGGCTTCTTCTTTATAGATGGTCAATAATTGAGTTCATGTTTGGTTAGGAAATATATATTTTCCAAAGGTAGTATCCTTCGGGTAGTCTTGGTGTAAACTTCCTTTCTTGTTGCCGGGATTTAACCCTTCTATTACTGAACCTCGTTGCCTCACCCATATCCTTGTTTCCTCTTACCACGATAGGCTGAGATTGGAGTGCTATCGTTTTAGACCATTTGGAGGCAAAGCGGTTGAAATCGTCTGTTATTCTTGTTTGAAAACCATTCCTTTGATTTGCTTGTGGAGAGCTCTCCTTATATGAGAGAAGGTGCTACAAATCTTTGATGTAGAGCCATTTAAAGGAAAGGTTTGGGTTTGTTTTATGTAGGAAGGGCTTCTGCTCCAATAGCCAGAATTATGTTGCTCTACTTCCCTTTTCCACTTGATTATTTGCAGTGCTTCCATTCTTAACCTTTGTTCTCCCGTCACTCTTAGATCTGTATTACCTGACACAGCCATTTAACATTCAGAATACTCTCGTTAGGTCCTTTTACCCATAATCTTGCTTCTTCAAAGCTTATTCCAACCTCGAACGGAACTGCACAGTTAGGTATGTGGACCTTAACCACAAGGTCAGAGGTTCAAGCCCTCCTTCTAGCGCCAAAATGTTAATGATATTTTTCACCAACACCAAAGATAGGTCTACGTAAGTGGACCTAAGGGGGAAATGGGTTTATGTAACTTTCACGAGTTTGTGTTAGTTAACCATTTCCTAGATATCATGGCTTAGAGCCCGAAAGATTAGTTACTCTTCCCTTAATGGGGCAAGCATCATGCTTAAGCGACTCAATAACCAACATTTACCTTGGGACAAGGGTTCCCTAAGCACAACCCTCAATTAGGGCTAAAAGTCTTGTAGAAAAGGTTTTCCCATAAACTTTGCGAAAGGGTCTACATTTGGGTAAGAGCTCATATGCATGTATAAAGCAAATAGCATGTTGCACTGGAGATAGCTAAGAAGTTATACGAGAAACTTATAAGGAAATTTACTAAGTGTTGATCCACTCTTTATCGATATTTGATTTGGAATACACAAGTGATTATACCTGAAATCCCCAATTTGATTTAGAAATCAGGGTTTACTCTAGAGAAAAAGAATACAAGAATGAGAATGGGAAATTTTCCCCAAATTGAGACCCTAAGGTCTTATTTATTGAAAACTCGGGGGCCCTTCTACTATTGGGTCACCAGAAGCCTCTGTCGTCTGCTTTACCCTTTGGTCCCCGAAGTTTTGGCTCTCAGCCTCTTTTTCCTTTTGGTTTTGAAGGCTTTGTTTATGACTTTTGAGGTGTCGATTTTGGATCTTGGGAAGATGTTCCCGAACTTTGGAGCTTTTTGTCGATGTCATGTCTATCTTCTTTGTATTGCTACTAAGCCTGGCGATGTGAATAGCTTTCGGAAGGTCTTAGCTTTTGGAAGGTCTTGTCTTCCGGATGTAGGCTTCCAGATATGGGCTTCCAGTCTTGGGCTACTAATACTTTGTGGAGCTTTCCTTTATGATTCAAGTGAATGGTTGTCGGGTCCATCACCCCTGTCGGTATCGACACTAAGCAAATTAGTATGGATAGTTTCTCCCTCTTTGGGTTTTTGGCTTGCCCTTCGGTAGGTTCCTGGAGTGTGCCTTGGCTTTTCGGAGGTTGCTTCCGGTGTTTTATTTGTTGCTTACTAGAGTGACCTCTCGGTGACCATCTAACGGGGTTTCCGTAGCTAGCTCCCAGATAATTCCCATATGCTTCAAACTCTGTATCTTTGATGTTTTCGCCCCCTGATGTATCGGTATTAAGCAAGTTAACACCGATAGCCCTTTCGCCCTTTCAGGTCTTTGTGTGTAGGATTACTGGTCTCTCTCTTCGTTGGCTACCAATTTTGAGTGACCCTCCGTCGTTTACCCATTGTATCGGAACCACCCTGCTGGTGTCCTTTCTTTGTATAGATTTCGAGCCCTTTTCTTCAGTGATGGTGTCAGTTTCATAGCTCTTGGATTATTCCCTTATGCTTTCGGCTTTACCTTGTGCTTGGCTTTTGCTTACAGAAGATTCCTTTAGGCTTGCAGCGGTCCGTTACCCCTTCACCACCAGCCTGTTTCAGTGCTTTATTTTCGTAGTAACAAACATATATAAATATAATTCGTTAAACGGCTTCCAAACTATTTAATTGATTAAATATCTGGCTAACGCCTTAAATTTTCAGAAAAAATCGCCATAACCTCCTTCGTATGGATTGCTCGGAAAAATCACAAATGGCCTTAAAAGGCTCCAATAAATCAACATATGTATATATATATATATATATATATATATATCAAACAAATGCCCATTGGGAGATGTGTAAAAATTTATCATCCCAATACCCGTGAGTGAGATTTAAAGTCATGTGAACAACCATTGTGACTAACACACACACACACAAAGATATATATATACACACACACACAAGAGTGATGTGTATGTTTTTTCCATCTCAATACCCATGTAGGGTTTGTTATTAAATCCTACAAATTTCGTTATATGATTATTTTAGTCCATATCAAGTCCTCTGTCCATTCCATATTTGAGAATCATTATGTCATTTACCTGATCTCCAGTCATTCAGTTCTCGTCATATAGCATCCACAATTACATGATATACGGTTCAAAACATATAAGCATCAAGCAGCTACATGCTTATATGGGTATGCGGTGTAGTCAATACATGTAAACTATCCTATAGCGCATGTTCAATTCATCCAAGAAACCATTACAATGCATCCAAATCACACATAGTAGTTATAAATAAATAAATCATCCAATGCCATTTTAGGCACAACATATTAAAATAAATACTGAGTGTGTAGTTCGAGTGTCGAATTAGAAATATAGCGTATAACTGATAAAAAATGGTATTTTTATCTAACCAGTCATTGCTTAATATAACAATGAACTTGTGATAGCAATGATAAACATGATAAAATATTTCTAGTCCATAACTAGCAGTTAAATTAAATTCTCCACACTACTTCGCAAATTCTAGTTTAGCGCAAACTTAAATAATCACTTGCATATTGATTAAAAATAATATTTTTACATCGCCATTCACTAACTAACATCATAATAAGTTATTTTTAATTTTAAAAATAATCCATAACTTTATTTAACTAATTCGAGTCACAATTTCGTGATATTGATACGATTTTATTCACATATTTCACGTAACCAATAAACGACGCATAAACTAGTTAAAAATCACATTTTTAACCGACTAAAAATATTTCATCACTTAATGAATTTTATTTATCAACTTACATTAATTGTTTTAACTTAACAATTAATTTTTATGCGAAAATTTTTCTAATCTATCCTATTCAAACGTGAGTTTAGATTTCTCACCTAGAGCTCCATTCCACCAAAACTTTAAAATGGAGGAATGCGACCTTGCCAAGCTCCTATGCGACTACACCGATGTCTAAAGTGATCGAGCTTCACTTCTGCGCTTACCATTGCTCGTGTGTTGGTATGTCTAATGGTATGTAGCTTCAAGGAGGCAAAAACGGGGTACACAAAAATTAGGGCTCCACTATTCGGAGTTAGAACGGTGAATGGAGAGGGTTTTGGGGGTTGTGGAGGTGATATTTGGTGGTGCAAAAGTGGTAGGGAGGTGTATGAATTTTCGAGAGGTGAAAAGGAGGGATTTTTGCTCGAGGAGGGGCTTGGGGGGTGTGCCGTGGCTAGGGGCGTCGGTCGTGGGTGGGGCAAGGGGGAGGGCGGCGGCATGTTTAGGGGAAGAAGGAAGGGCGGCGGTGGTTGAGTGTGAGGGAGGAGACCATTAAAGTAAGGAAGGAGGCGGAAACGTGATCAAGGAAGAAACAAAATAGACTTAAGTGCAAAATTTCCATCTCCCTCTCTCGGATTGTCCAATCGCGACCTAATTCCGTTTGCTACGAAATTTTGGACTGCGATAATATACGTAATTACAAATCCAATGAATCAAGTTCCGTTGAATTCCGAGTTCGTTTGACCTTCCATTTTATTTTTCGATCAAGTTTTAACTTGTTTCAAAAATGCAATTTTAGCCTACATTTTCTTCTTGTACGCCCACACGCTAACTCCTAAAATTTTGAAACTTCGGATTTTACCATTATTTGACGCTACATATTCAATAAAAAAATCGTTGAATTCTAAGAGCATCTCAAAAACGTTCCTTTGTAAACTGATCTACGGTATTACAACAAATGTTTTATCGCGAACAGCCACACACTAACTTCGTTTGGCGTGAAATTGAAATCTAACCACGATTTATTATTTTGAATCCAATAAAAAAATTCTTGTTGGGTTCCAAGGTTGCTAGCAAAATTTCACTTTTTAAGGGTTATGTGATGATTTAAAAATCAAAATTTTAAATTCTGACGTATTTTCTTATTAAACTATATTAAAGGTAACTTTTAAATTGGTTGTGAAATTTCGGGTTGTTACAATCTCCTTCATTTAAAACTTTTCGTCCCCGAAAAGGAAGAAAACGGTAAAGTATGAAATAAAATAGTAACATATCATAAGTTTACCTCACACAAAAGCTAATTAGAGATATCCACTCTGTACTTGGGATAAGCCTGCTTAATGCTATCCTCTGTCTCCCATGTACAGTCTCTAGGATCTCCGCTCTACTGCACCTTTACTAAGTGCACTTTCTTGTTCCTTAGAACTCTGGTTTCTTTGCCAATGATCTTCATCGATGCTTTTTGCACAGTCAAATTCAGAGTGAGCTCTAGTGTTTCCTGTGATGACTCCTCAATAATCAGATCAGGATCATGAGCATGCTTGCGAAGCTGAGAAACGTGAAACACATCATGAATTCTAGGCAACCACTCTAGCAACTGAATCCTGTGAGCTAGAGTTCCTATTCTTTCCAATATAGGGAATGGACCAAAATATCTAGGCGCTAACTTTTCCGTCTTCCTGAATTTAATCGCTCCCCTTAATGGAGAAACCTTTAGATATACCTGATCACTAATAGAAAATGCCAAATCTCTTCTTCTAGAATCTGCATAACTCTTCTATCGGTTATGTGCTTCTTCCACTCGCTTCCTAATGTAATCCACTTTATCTACAGCTTCTTGGATCATTTCTAGACCTAATACCAATCGACTGACAAGCTCTATCCAACACGCAGGAGATCTACATGGTCTACCATATAATGCTTCAAACGGGGATAATTTCATACTCACTTGGTAGCTATTATTATATGAAAACTCAACCAAATATGTATGATCTTCCCAAGACCCTCCAAAATCGAGAATATAAGCTCGTAATAAATCTTCCAAAATATGTGTCACCCTCTCGGTTTGGCCGTCTGTCTGAGGATGATATGCAGTGCTAAGATTAATCTTTGTTCCCAACTCAGATTGGAACATTTCCCAGAACTTACTAGCAAAGATTGGATCTCGATCATTGACAATTCTGCTGAGAACTCCATGTAATCTGATGATCTCTCTCACATATATCTAAGCAAGGATCTGAGTTGTTCTTATCGATTTCACTGAAATAAATGGGTGCTCTTCGTAAAATGATCAACAATAACCCATATATTGTCATTACCTTTCTTGGTTCTAGAAAAACCATCAATGAAATCCGTAGAAATTAGACCCCACTTCCATTCTGGAACCTCTAATGGTTGCAGCAAACCAGCGACTTTCTTCTGATCACCCTTAATATGTTGGCAAGTTGGGCACCTGCTAACATATATAGAAATGTCCCTCTTTATCGACTTCTACCAGAATGCGCGCTTAAGATCGTGATACATCTTACTCACCCCTGGATGGATACTAAGCTTGGATTTATGACACTCATCCATCACTTCCTTTCTGAGCTCAGGAATATTCGAAATGCAGATTCTGCCTAATAATCTCATAACTCCCTTGCTATCAATATGGAAACTCGAAACTTCGTCTTCCTAAATTCTCTTACTAATTGTCTGAATGAAACTATTGTCTTTCTGATGAGCAGAAATCTTATATTTCAACGAAGATGTGATAACAAAATTAGCCACAACTACATTCTTCCTGCTAAGTGCATCCGCTACAACATTAGCTTTCCCTGAAGTATACAAAATATCTAGATCGTATGCTATAAGAAATTTTAACCAAGACTGTTGTCTCAAACTCAAATCTTTCTAGGTAAATAGATATTTCAATGATTTATGATCTGTATATAATTTGAACTTCTCACCCAAAAGATAGTGCCTCCATATTTTCAAAGCGAATACCATGGCTAACAGCTCTAAGTCATGAGTAACAACCTATTCTCATGCTGATTCAAGTGAAGAATAGCATAAGCAAAAACTTGGCCTCTCTGCATCAGTACCACGCCTACTCCTTCATGAGAAGCATCTATATAGACAGTCAAGTCCTGATTGCCATATATAATAGTCAACACTAGAGCAGTAGTCAACCTTTCTTTCAGCTCTTGGAAAGCTGCCTCACATTCTGTCGTCCAATTAAACTTGCATGCTTCTTTGTAAGCTTTGTCAATGGACTAGATAATTTCGACAAATCCTTAACGAATTTCCTATATTAGCCTGCTAATCCCAAAAAACTTCTGACTTCTGTGGGAGCGTTAGGTTGCTTCTAACCTCGAATGGTTGTAATCTTGCCTGGATCTACTAAGATTCCTCCCTTTGATACGACATGCCCAAGGAATTTCACTTCTTCTTTCCAGAATATGCATTTAGAAAATTTGGCTTTTAATATATTCTTTTTCAGAATTTCCAAAACTTGTTCCAAATGTTCCGCATGCTCACTAGCTGACTTAGAGAAGATTAAAATATCATCAATGAAAACCAGCACAAATTTATTCAATACTTCGCGGAACACTCGATTCATCATATAAACAAAATGGACAGGAGTGTGCCATAATCCGAACGACATTACTAACCATTCTTAAAATAAGTCTGGACCCCTGAAAGTTGTCAATGGAACACATTATTCTACAATCCGCAATTGATGGAAACCCGTACCTAGGTCCATCTTTGAAAACACTCGCGCTCCATTCAAGCGATCCAATAAATCATCAATGCGCGGTAACGGATATTTATTCTTCAAAGTTTATTTATTTAGGTCTCGGTAATCCACACATAGTCTGATAGTACCGTCTGACTTAGGAATAAATACCATAGCTCTCCCAACTCGAGAAACTAGACCTGATCATGTAATGCCATTTAAGGCGCAACATATTTAAATAAAAACTGAGTGTGTAGTTAGAGTGTCCAACTAGAGATATAGCATATAACTGATAAAAATGGTATTTTTATCTAACCACTCAATGCCTAATATAACAATGAACTTGCGATAGAAATGATAAACATAATAAAATATTTCTAATCCATAACTAGCAGTCAAATTAAATTCTTTACACTACTTCGCAAATTCTAGTTTAGCGCAAACTTAAATAATCACTTGCATATTGATTAAAAATAATATTTTTACATGTCAATCACTAACTAACATCATAATAAGTTATTATTATTATTATCTCATATGCATCGTATAAATTTGCAGTTAATTTTATTTTTAACTATAATCATCAATGCTTAGTTGTTAATTTTATCTAACTAGTTCGAGTCACAATTCCATGATATTAATGCCGTTTTATTCATATATTCCACGTAGCCAATTTACATTGCATACAGTTGTTAAAAATCATATTTTTAACTAACTAAAAATTATTTCATCACTTATTAAATTTTATTTATCAACTTATGCTAATTGTTTTAACTTAACAATTAAATTTTATGCGATTAATTTTCTAATCTACCCACTTTAAACGTGAGTTTAGATTTCTCACCTAGAGTTCCACTCTACCAAAACTTTAAAACGGAGGATTGCGACTTTGTGGAGCTCCTAATGCGGCTACATGGAGGTCCAAAGTGCTCAAGCTTCGCTTCTATGCTTACCAATACTCGGTATATTGGTAGATATGGAGATATGAAGCTTGAAAGAGGCGAAAATACGCAAAAACGGGGCACCCAAAAATTAGGGCCCCGCTGTTTGGAGTTAGAATGGTGAATGAAGAGGGTTGTGGAGGTGATATTTGGTGGTGTAGAAGTGGTAGGGAGGTGTATGAAGCTTCGGGAGGTGGAAAGGAGGGGTTTTTGCTCGATGAGGGGCTTTGGGGTGCGTTGCGGCTAGGGGTGTCGACCGTGGGTAGGGCCAAGTGGAGGGGGAGGCGGGACTAGGGGAGAAGGAGAAGCAGCAGTGGTTGGGTGTTAGGGAGGAGGCCATTAAAGTAAGGAAGGAGGAAAAGTGAGGAAGGAAGAAAAAGTGGACTTAAGTGCAAAATTTCCATCTCACTCTCTCTCGGATTGCGCGATCGTGACCTAATTCCGTCTGCAATGAAATTTTGGATCATGATAGTATATGTAATTACGAATCCAACAAATCAAGTTTTTTCGAATTCCGAGTTCGTTTGACCTTCCATTTTTTTTTTCGATCAAGTTTTACTAGTTTCAAAAATGCGATTTTAGCGTACATTTTCTTCTTGCACGCCCACAAACTAACTCTAAAAATTTTGAAAATTCGGATTATACCATCATTTGACACTACGGATTCAATAAAAAAATTCGTTAAATTTCGAGGTCATCTCAATAACATTCCTTTGTAAACTGATCGTCAATATTACAACAAATGGTTTTATCGCGAACAGCCACACACTAACTTCATCGGATTCTTAAGTCACTAGAAAAAATTAACTTTTTAAGGGTTTTGCGATGACTTAAAAATCAGAATTTTAAACTTTGACGTATTTTCTTGTTAAATTATATTAAAAATAATTTTTAAATTGGTTGAAATTCTAGGTTGTTACAGACATTGCGCATCTATCTAAAGATAATAGTGACCAAATCATTCATATTTAAGAAGATTCAATGAGATATCATCACCAAATCAGAATCCAGTCATTGATTTCAAATAAGATTCCTTCATATCATATGTTGATATGCCCGCTGATATTGCAACATATCAAAAAAAATGGAGGAAGGAAATTTTTAATTAAAATCGACAATCTGTCATCATAAAGAGAGTGTTTTTTTTCTTGTATAGAAAATATATTCATAGATTTTTCTAGGCTACATATCCATATAGAAAGGAGACTCCATCCACTATAAATACCCATTGTAAACCTTGTACTTTTACTTTTCTACTCCATTAATAAAGCTTTGTTTTCTTGTATTTTTTCATGGCAATTTGTGTTGCTTAGTCAGTTAGATTTGCTAGAACATAAATTGCTATTTTAGTTAATTTTCTTATTTGTGACTGATCGTTTGATTAGATTCAACAGTAATCAAAAATTTTACTTTATGTTTGTTTATTTCTATTATGAAGTATTTAATTCCAGTATTTTGTTTTTTAGCTAGTTATTGAATTTAATACAAATCTGTTTAGATTTGAATATATAGTAAATTCAATAGTAGTTTTACTTGCTTTTCTCTAGTTTGTTTGTTTGTTTGTTTTTGAAAACAAAAATGTGTGATCTTCTGAAAAGAAGAGAGCACACATATATAATATAAAACAAAAAGGCTACAATATCCGACTACATAAACAAAAGGAGACAAAAGCAATACAAATCATGACTATATGAATGTAAAGGAAAGTAGATATATGAGCTCCGGATAAACCACCGCCCATCATACTTAAATATCGAATTCCGACGCACAACCCGATAGTGAAGTATATCTACTCCAATACAAAAACTAGTCACTCCAAGCTAAACAAAACAAAAAGATAACATAATATCCCAAAAAACTCTCCGAAACCGCACACAAAAATAGTTCCAAAGCAAATACCAATCGCCAATCCTGACAGCTTCCCACTAAGCTTCTCAACTATAATCAACAACCTGAAACTTGAAAGAAACTAGACAAACCGTTAGTAACCAACACACACACACACACACACACACACACACACACACACATATATATATATATATATATATGAGTATATATATATCCATACATATATGTGAAATAGAAAAAGAGACAATTAAGCAACACCAAAAAACAGAAATTAACAACAAATGTGAGATCTATTACACCTAAAATATTTATTGATTCTAATAAATAAACTCAAATTAAATCTAACCTTAATGAAAAAACTCTCAAAACGCGAGTCACCAAAAAACTTATAGTGCGAGTTAGACATCCAATCTAGATAGTAATTAACAATCCTAATGATTAAATTATTAGCAGAAACTGAAATTGAATGAAAAAAAATCTCTGATTCCTCTCCAACCATATGAACCAACTAATGGTAGTAACTAAAGAATCCAACACATATCTCTACCTTGAATTATAAAAAAATCTACAACAATCCCATTAATCAACATATTTACTAAGAGAATTAAAGCAACCAAAAACAAAAATCCTTTAAACCATATTTAAAATATAGTTGGTAATATTGCAAGAGAAAAATAAATGATCAACATCTTCATCCAAAAGACTACAAAAACAACACTTAACATCAAAAATAATATTCTTCTTCTTTAAAAGCTCAACTGTATTAAGCTTCGTATGAATAATCAACCATAAAAGAAACTTAGCTTTAGGAGGAGAATTAGATTTCCAAAGAAACTTAAAAGGGTACAAAGAAATACCATAAAAATTAATAAAATTATACATATAATTAACAGAGTACACTAAACTCTTTTCAAAACCCCCAACTAATACAATCTCTATTCTCAACCAAATGATACAAAGCTAACTTAGTTTTAGTAAGGCTAACTGCCTTAACATTCCCCCTTCTAAAATATTATCACAGGAAAACTCCCACGGGGGATCTAAACCCCTTCTATAAACATCTATAATCAAAGCATTCTTACAGTAGCTATTATTAAAAAGCTCACTAAATTCAATTTTAAGAGGCAAACGAGAAATCCAAGCATCATGCCAAAAGAAAGTAAGATTCCATAAATAAATAGTCAATTTACAATCTAAATTAAAAAAATCAAAACAATTCCAAACAGACTTTCAAAAATAAGATAATCTATTAATCCAACTAAAACTAGAACCAAAAATAAACTCACCCCCAGAATAATAAAATTTGGAAACAATAATCATCCAAGTAGCCGACACATCTGGATACCTAAATTTCCATAACCATTTGGTTAACAAGGAAGAATTAAAATTATATAAATTAATGATCCCCAGGCCCCTATCCTTCTTGGGTTTACAACACACCCTCTAGTTAACTAAACATTTAAAGCCTCTACAAATTGGAACACCACTCCAACGATTATTACACCTGATTCTATCAATTTTCTCAATAACCCATTGTGGAAATCGATGAACGGCCATCCAATAAGTAGAAATAGCAGACAACACCGAATTAACAAGTATAATCTACCTGCTCTAAACATAAACTGTTATTCCAACTCGATAATCTATTATTGATCTTATCAATAATAACTAACCAATCGTCCTTCTTAAGTTTCGAAGGCCTAATCTTAAAACCTAAATAATCAAAAGGAAATTTCATGATAGAATAGTTCAAAGTACCAGCAAACAGAGACTCTACATTATCACGATCATTAAGAACCATTAAAGCACTCTTATCAAAGTTGATTCTGAGACCAGATAACATTTCAAAACAATAAAGAATAAACTTCAGAGCAATAATATGCTTGGGAAAGTGAGAGGAAAATAATAATGTATCATCTGCAAATTGGAGAATAGATAATCCATTATTAAATTCCTCATTACCAATACTGCCTAAAACACCTAATCTAACAGCTCTTTTAATAATTCTTGAGAAAACATCAGCCGCTAAATTAAAAAGAAGAGGTGATATGGGATCACCTTGTCTAAGACCTCTATTAGATTGAATCTTCTTGCCCACAACCCCATTAACAACAATATTAGAGCAACCAGACCTAAGCCAAAGCATGATCCAGTTAATCCATCTGACACTAAAAACCCTAGCAAGGTATAACTCGCAGATAAAATCCCAATCAACTGAATCAAATGGCTTCTCAAAATCTAACTTCAAAATAGAACAAGAAAATTTATTTTTACAACAAACATTAATATACTCTTGCACAGTGGCCACCTCCGTCCACTATGTTTCTACCTTTGATAAAGGTTGTTTGGGAACAATCAATAAGATCATTCATCTTAATACTAAGCCTATTAGCTAGGACTTTGGAAATAATCTTGACAGAACAATTGATTAAGGAAATAGGCCTAAAATCCTTTAGAGAGTTAGCACCCTCTCTCTTATGAAATTGGATAACATTAGCAAAGTTAAAACTTCCTAATCATAAATCACCACTATAAAAATCATTAAATAAATTAATAATATCAAATTTCAGGACCTCCCAAAATTGCTTATACAAAAGAACAGAAAAACCATCAGGCCCAGGAGCTTTGTCACTAGGCATATCACAGATAGCCTTCCAAATCTCCCATTCAGAGAAAGGCTTGTCTAAATCTACTAACTCAACCTTAGTACCAGGCGGGTAAATTCCATTCCATCAAACGTTAATCCTTCTCTTAATCCTAGTACAAAAAATCTGCTTGTAATACCTAGTAAAAGCCTCATTTAATTCCCTCTAAATAGTCACTTCCACATCAATAATAAAAATAGAATGAATCAGATTATCATGCCTCCTATTATTAGCCACACTATGAAAGAATTTCGTGTTGTTATCCCCCTCCTTAATCCACTAAACACGGGCCCTATGCTTCCACATGATTTCTTCTTTATCTAAAATTAGCTTGAGATCATTCCTAAGGTTGCAAAGTCTATCCCTCTCATTGGAATAAAGAATCATGGACTCACTAATCTTGTCTAAATCTAACATCTCAAACATGATCTTATCTTTCCTAATTCTAACACTACCAAAAATATACTTATTCCAACGTTTGAGAAAAAACTGTAACAACCCGGATATTTCGGCTATTTGATTTCGAATATTTAAATCTATTTCAAATATTATAATTGTGAATATTAACGGATTTTAAATATTTAATTCATTAATTAAATGGCGGTTGAACGTTTAAATTTACATTTAAATTAAAATGAACTTGAAACTGCGCGGTAGTTCGTAAAATTGAATTTTAACTTCAATTGATCATACAGAATTCTATGAAACAAGAAGCGTCTGAATCCAATTGATAATATTTTTCTAATAGAAGAGAAAAATCGAGTTTTCGTGTTATGGATTGTGTTTTATGTCCAAATCAAATTTTAGATAGTTGCTGTGAAATCATTTATAAACCAAAATGGTAATTTAATATAATTAAATATCCGTTTCGAATTCGGACAAGATTTTTGAGGCGTAGTTATAATTTAATTTTTAGAATTTTACTGTAATTTTTAACTTGGAAAATAAGCAACTCCTTATTTGGGGTATTTCACACCCTATGTCAGCATTTTGGGGTTTCACATAATTAATTAACAGGTCTATTTTATTATATGGTTGTGATCGTGGCACACTGCTGAGCGCGGCGGTATATTTATTTCTATCTATAGCAAGTCGTATGCGGACGGATTTTGATATTGTGGGGTACGTTAATTTTAAAACTAAATATCATCTTCAAAGGAAAAATCATTCGTCTTTTCCAACTGTGAAACAAATGTATGGCTAATTAAATACTGAAAGTGACAAAACAAAGCCTTCAACTTACATTTTCAATGCCTATGTCCAATCTCATCAAACAGCACCCCTACCATATACTAAATGTCATTCGCAGACCTCAATGTATACGCATATATAGCTAACCCTATGCATAAATACATCCTACCCAATGACAAGAAACATACAGGTACATGCTAACTAAAAGGCAGATAGCTACTCTACTACTGAAATTACTTTACGGCCAAACAATAGAACCGTGCTCCCCAAGGCTCCTTCACTATATAAACATGACATTTGTTCTTCCTCTGGGACAAATTAAATCCATCGCCGCTTCTTTCTTCACTAACCAAAATGTTTCCTTCCAAGAAGAAATATTTGATGTCCTGTTCTTTAAACTATTCAAAAAAAACCTATCATCATTAACTGTAGCATAAGATTCAAGGGAGTAAGCCTAGGTGGAGCTTCAATTTCGCGTGTGAGCTGTAATGATGGGCGCAAATCGTGTTTTACAATCCAACATGGAGTGGGAACGTGAAACTTGAGGGGTGGACGAGCAATTGTGCAAGGAGCTTTTATAAGTTGCGCCAGTAAAATAGGTTGGGTCCGATGGCTTTGAAATGATGAACAGGAGTGGTTTTACATTGAGGCAGGGTGTGCGTGCATGGTAGTGAAGAACTGTGTGGGAGGAGAATTTACAAAGAGGGCTGGCATACATAAAGCATGATAGATAATGTTTTCAAGAAGAAAGGAGTCCAGACGTGGTGTTTGAGTAGGATGCTAAAGTTGACAGGAGTAGTGGAGGAGTTTTGTAGACGAAGAGCTGGGTGTTTCAATAATGGTGATGGTAGTGGCAATTTAAGTGACGTGAGGTAAGTGGAGTTGCATGAAGCAATAGTGGACAGGTCTGGCAAATGACATGGCGTGGGGGTTAAAATTGTAAAGTAGTGAAGGAGGCATGCAAAACGTAGATGACAAGGGGAGTTCGAAGTGCCTGAATGAAGAATAGTGAAGCAACGAATGTCAACATTGAGGTCGGGCTCTAGCAGCTGCCGCCGATGAAGGTGGACACGGGGATGGTGATCTCTGGCAGGCGGGGACGAGCATCGAAGGAAGGGGATAACGTGAGATGGGATGTAAACTTCTTAGGCGAGCACTATTTTGGGATAAGGGGGTAGTTGTACGTGAGTTGTAGTGGGATGCCTGGTGTGTGTCCTGCATGGTGATTGGTGCAACAGGAGGCGCGACTGAGAGTACTTGGCATGGGAAAAATGAAGCCTGGTGATGGATATTACCTTTGTGTTGGCCACTGGGAGGACGTATAGAGAAGAAGTAAAAGGATAGTGGAGTTAGGTGATGACTTTGGGTATGAAAACAGTTGTTGTTCACCGTAGCACACAGTTTGAAATTGCTGGAGAACGCGACGAGGTATGTAGGCGGGTTCGTACTGTGAAGTGTAGTTGGATGTCGGGGTGGGCGGGTGGGTAGTGTAAATGAAAAGGCATAGATTATGGGGAAGGGATACGCTGCCTACTAATCACACTTAGTATGGTGAGTAAGGTATTAGTATGGAAATTAATAAATTAATAATCTCAATAAACCATATGTTCATATAATTCAAGTTAAATATTTTAATAGCCGTGAAATATTTGTATGATATCAGAATTACGTGAAGTAGGATCCAATGGAATTATATCAGAGGAGACTATACTATTGTGCGGATTCAGAAAGGAACGGAAGCAACCGGGTTTTCCATTTAATTCTAGACGCTGGTTTATATTTAAACACGGCAACATGTGAACCTTCTATCGAAACAAAGGTGAGTTAATTCTCACACATTTCTGAAATACTGTGATGTGCTAGATTCATATAATTGAAATTTATCATCGATATATGTTGGTTGATTGGATACTTTGAATGGCTATTGTTGATTGAATAGTTAACGTTAATTATATGCTGTTATGAAATATTATAATAATCCCTGATGCAGGGAAGAACAGGTAGGACGAATCAAACTGGATTCCTCAAATATTTAGTATGTTGTTTATTTCATATTATATATGAACCGATTAAACCCCGTTGACTTTAAAACCTGTTGATTGTTGAATGTTGTTGAGTTTTGAATCAATATATATAGTATTGGTTGAGGAATTTATAGCAGATGGCCCAAATATACACTGTTTTATAAAGATTGATTTACCGCTAGGTAAATTGATAGAAATGGGGTTATGAA
This sequence comes from Allium sativum, assembly GCA_030737875.1. Lineage (NCBI taxonomy): Eukaryota > Viridiplantae > Streptophyta > Magnoliopsida > Asparagales > Amaryllidaceae > Allium > Allium sativum. The sequence goes on from CM060926.1 coordinate 541,860,449, forward strand.
ATTTATTTTATAACCGAATATAGATTTTAAAATATATCATTTTCAATAAAGTTATAAAAGGGAAATAAACTAACCACATATATACATTGATTGTGTTAACCACTAATCATTATTTTTGTACCAAAATCTACCGTGCGCGAAGCATGTGTTTATTAAGTGATTATTAAACAATTTTATTAAGCTAATTCAAGTAACCAGAATTAACGTAACAATTAGAACGGGTTTATATTAATATTGATTATTTTTTATTTCATAATAATCAAAGTGAATGGAATTATTTTAATTAATTATATTATTAATTAATGGAAAACGCTAAGTGGAATTGATTAATGAATAAATCATGTTTAAAGGTTGCATTAATTGAGATTTGTTTTATTAGATTAGCTTAATGGGAGTAGTAAATGGTAAGTTACCCAGTTTTATTTCAATAAATGTTGAAACTTGATTATTAATCATTTAATAATAATCGAAGAGATAATTTGGAATGTAAAATATAATAAGGAAAATTTGTGATGTTTAAAGCCATGTTTATTGTTTATAAAGCGATTTAATATTTATAATGTGAAACCAAACTTTTAACTTGATTCTTACAGAATTATATTTAATTGGATTCAATGAATCCATGTTGTATGAATTTATAAAACCCAATTTTATTGAATATATAAACGGTTCGAGTTATTAGAAGTGACATTTGAATAAAGAAAAAGCCAGGATTGGGAATTTAAGAATTAGAACTTAACTGGGAATCAGTTGGGATAACTGACTTTCTGAATATTGGTCTGATGTTGGTTTCGGCCTTTGGGGTTAATATTTAGGAAATTATTTTCTGACTGATTTACAGTTAGGAACTAGTAGAGATATAAAATGGGAAACGAAATGTAAACCCAAGTTTGAATTAGAGTAGTTAACAAGATAAATTATAAAGATGCGATATAAAACCGCTATTTTAAAGAAGAGGTGATATTTCATCAAGATATAATGAAAATGGGATTTGTTATGATATAGGAAATGAGTGTCAGTTTTTGTATTACAACTGATATTTATCTTAAGATAAGAACGTTGTTGATTAAGGTCTGATAGGTAGTTAAAATACCCCAACTTGAAAATTTTAAGGATTATAAAAGGATGATATTAGTTGTAATAGTGAAGATGCTAGAGTTGATTATTTTGGGAAAATAACAGTGTAACGTTATTCGAAGGATATGGAAATGTATATATACTGAGATTCCGAAATAAAAGGAAATAAAAAGGGGCTTGATGGTATGAAATGATGTCTCCATAATAAAAGAAACAAGAGGAAGATTGGTGGAAATATAATGGTATTTTCAAAGTGGGGAAATGAGATTTAAATGGGTTTATTCTAAAAGGATGAGAGGTGATTTTGGTGTTCTAATAACGAATCCAAAGATGTCATAACGAGTGTTGAATCGATAAAATAATAAGAAATGTCATAGCAATGTTTTGAAATGTCAGTTGAAGGTTAAATTAGATATGATTTTAAGATATTTTCTAGTTATATAGGTAAAGGATTTGAGAAGATTAACATATCAAACCAATATATTATTTTTGGGTATTTCAACTGACATATTATTTTTAAATGGCCAAGTGATGTTGTATAAACCAATGGATCTGTTTTATTTTTATGGTTGTTTATTTTGATAGTCAAATAACCAACTATCAAAATCTGACCCAGCGTTACTGGTACGGAAAGACCGAGATCGAATTTTCATTTGAAAACCATTCCGACCAATGAATACGAAAACGTGGAAGGAGATGATCGAGATGGAGCAATTGAAGACCGTAGATCTTCATGAAACGGAAGAATTACTTACAATCTCTGGCTGATCCCTAGAGATATACTGTGATTCTGTGTGGTTGGAATATACGGGTTGCAAGGACTTCTCGCTGCTGATCCATAGGGTGATTCCTATATTGGATGCAGTAAGAGAGTACCTTCGGTTCATCCTGTTCCTGGATGACTTGTATGGACGATGTGAATGGCGCCCTGATGTTCTAAAAGTCAATTATAACCTCAAGCCTCGACAACCGGGAAATAACAAAAATCGGGCAGGCAGCATGACTATGTGGGTCGCATCCATTAGGGTGTATTGTCACCATCTAGAGAATATTTATATTTGTAACTTCTTTTCATTTTTGTATCTCCTGGGAAAACGGTAGTTGCACAGCCGTAAGGTGACAATATATTCGATACACTCAAGAGAAATGAGTGGTCGGTCATGTGTGGGCTGGGTTGTAAGACGTTCTTGTTGAACCCAGTGTATTCCTCTCTAGAGATACACTATCGGCAGGTGGTTCCATACCTTGTCATAGTCGGAATAGATGCAAGCGTTCTACTAGATTCTATCTATTTGTATTTAGACACTATTATAATATCAGAATAAGATATTGATTTCAAAAATATTTTGGGTTATAGTAAGGTAAGAACCGTTTGTGTTTATGTGTGGATCGGTCTTACTATTATATTTTTCTTTCAAAATGGTTTTCAAAGTTAAGCAAGTTGTTTGTTGTTTGGAATTTATCACTGAAAGTATTCCAGACTAATCCGGGTGAATTTTGCTTTGCTTCAAATGTGCTCGGATCAGAATGAGTATATTATCAGGTTAGGTATTGTTTGGAGCTTCAGAAAAGGTTTTGAAGTTGAGACGTATTCCATATATTTACTGGTATTAGTTTATTTACGTTGTGTGTTGTATTGATCTGAATGTATACTCTAATGTGTGATCATATATATACAGTTCTTTTTGTATAAAGTATTATTGATTATTATAATTTGTCCATTCCATTGTAAGACTCTTGCTTTCTTATTCTTCTGTCCTAATCTTTCTTTCTTTTCTCCCCCTCTAACTTCTTTCTATTAGCCTTCTCAGTTTTTGATACTTGAGTTTGGACACGGGACATGTTAGTGTCTGGATTCGAGTGTCGAATTTCCCGGGTCGCTACAAAAATCTTAACTTACCTAGCTTTGCAACAAAAATCTTCGCAGAATTACCCCTATACAAATTATTAAAATAAAACAAGGAATTCCACTTAACAGAAACTAGATTAATAAAACTAGAATCCAATAACCACCTCTTCTCAAATTTGAAACTGTTACTAGTAGAAATATTCGAATCACATGAAAGAATGATAGGACAATGATTAGAATATAAAAAAGGCAAACCCTTGACTCTACAAATAATCCTCCACCTCAGTACTAATAAAAAATCTGTCTTATAAAGCAAAAGAAGGACTATCTCTAACATTAGACCAAGTGAACGATCTATTATTGAGAGGAATCTCAATCAAATTATTATCTAAAATGAAATCATTGAATTCCTCCATATTAGAGAAATCACCTTCTCGAGGTGATCTCCCCTCTAAAAACCTAGTGACATTGAAATCTCCCCCCATAATCCATTGATTGGGGACAAGATTTCTAAAATCAGCACAGTCAACCCACAAGAGTCTCCTCTCAATTTTTGTACGAGGACCATACACATTAGAAATGCTCAGAAAAGAATTATCAATAAGAGAGGCTAAAATGATGTGCAAAGAATATAACTTAGGAATCTCCTGAACGAGCCTAAATTAATTATCTTTCCAACCAATCATATGTCCCCCAGCACTACCTACGGCTGGAAGACAAGCCTAATTACGAAAGAGGGACCCGCCTAACATCACATAAAAACTAATATCAGGGTTCTCAATTTTAGTCTCCTGAAGCAAAACAATATCAATATGAAAATCTAGAAAAAAGGTCCGAACCTTAGCGCATTTTTTAGGATCATTTAGACCCCTAATATTCCAGCTAACAAACCTGAACATCTCAAAGAATTAACTCTCTCTAATTCCCTGCTTCTAATGAAATCCGCGTCTAACTCAATGTCAGTAAAGATAAGAGCAGTATCGTTAGCAAGCTGAAATAACTGCCTAGTCGAAAGGCTACCCAAAGCATAAGGAGTATAATCGCTACCATAAACAGGAACCATACCTGAGCCCAAACTCGAATTGCTACTACTAGCATTCGAGCTCGGGAACCTACCATGAGATGAAGAGGAGCTATATCTAATCCTCGCGCTATGTCGAACCATCCAGAACTGTGAACTACTCTCTTATGCCTCCCCCTCCTAAGCAATGAAATAGACAAATCTCTGACCGGAGAATTCCCTCTACTAACCTCTTGCAAAACAACTCTATTGTAACTTAGCTGTCGGTTCAATTAGATCTATTCCGAACTAAATTGCAATTTCAATTTTCAAATCACATCCTCCAAATTCGCCTAACTTGCTAATAAAATTGCATAAATAATGGAATTTAATTTTACTCCTTATGTTTGGCCTGCATACTACACACCTGATTTTAGGGTTGTGCTTTTATCAACATAAAAAATTAGCAATCAAGTTTTAGCGTTGTTGCTGAGGAGGTAACAATTAAATTTTATTATTATTTATTTTTCGATTCGTGTTAGTTTTCATTATTTTTGTCATTTCTTTTCAAAATAAAATCTTGATTAGTTGATCGGGTATTGTAAATTGATACTACAATCTCTAAAACAAGAGGGGAAACATGAAAATTTTGCTTTGATTCCTTTTCACTTCTTCATTTCCCTTTTCAACTATTTTCCCTTTTTACAACCCCTTCTCTTTTTTTGAAACTCTAAAAAATAAAAATTCTTTTTGCAAAAAACTTGTTTGATTACTTTTATATGTTGATTAGAAAATCATAATTATGAAATAATATTACAAATTCCCAGGTGTGTAGTATGCAAGTCAAATACGGGGAGGAAAATTCTACTATTTATGTTATTTTGTGGCCGAGTTAGACGAATTTGGGTGATGTGATTTGAAATTTAAATTGCAATTTAGTTCGAAACAAATTCAATTAAATCGACAACTAAATTTTAATTATTAATAAAAACAAACTAAAGAAAACAAGTAAAGCTAATATTGAATTAACTATAAATTCAAATCTAATCGAATTTGTATTAAATTAAAGAACTAGCTATGAAAAATAAAACAAAGTACTATAATTGAAAACAGCGAAACAAAAACAAAGAAGCAAATTGTAAATAATTAAATTACTGTCGAATCAAATAGAATGGTCAATCACTTATAATAAAATTAAATGAAATAACAATTTGTGTTCTAGCAAATCTAATTGACTAAAGAACATAAATTTCCTGGATAAATGCAAAAATAAAATAAAGAAGAAAAGCAAGGATTTACTAAAGGAGAAAAAAGGAAAAAGGTACAAGGTTTACAATGAGTACAATGAGTTTTTGTAGTGGATGAAGTTTCCTTTCAAAAATCTCTGGATATATTTTCTTTACAAACAAAAGAGATATTTTGTAGCACCCCGTATTTTATAAATGAAAATACCGATAATTTATAGTTTTAAAATTTAGCACTGAAACATATACCATTGTGTTCATGGAAATTTTCTGATTCATTTTGATATATGACTTGTCCAAAACGGAGTCCGTACGAGAAAGTTATTAACGAATGAATAATTAAAAGGTTGTATGCATATATATATATATATATATATATATATATATGCACGTAAATTTGAAATTTAGATTTTGAAGATGTGTTATAATCGGAAAAAAATAATTTAGATGGGTAATATATGAAATAAAATAAACGTTATTAATAAACATTAATTAGAAAATCAAATTGGCATAAAACACGTTAATGACCTAGGAGTTGGGTCGACCGAGGCTTTACATGGGTCGACCCATGTGTCAACCTTAAAGTTGACCCACCTATAAGGTGGGTCGACATAGGGGTCGACCCAATCGGACCAGATCTGTTTTGTTGGGTGACATGTTTTTCTGATTTATGCGGTTTGGATTTTAAATTAGTAAATTTGATGGATCAGGATTTCTTGTACACCAATAAATAGACTAGCATGGCCTAGCTTTTAACTCATATTTTCTCAGACAATGCCAAGGCTCTGCCATTTCCTTCCCTCTCCAAATCTTTTAGAAATTAGATTTATTCTAATTCAAGATTTGAAGATACAGAATGTAAATCTACAACATAGGTGTCCATATTTGTAATCAACGTGAGATAAGTCCTGTGAATCTGATTTATTTAGGTTTCTCTCTTTCCCTCTTCTTTTATTATTTAGATTTGCAAATTTGTGGTATTATCAACGTGAGATAAGTCGTGTGAATCTGATTTATTTAGTTTTCTTTCTTTCCCTCTTCTTTTATTATTTAGATTTGAAAATTTGTGGTTATTTTAATACTAGATTCAATAAGGAAGACCACATAATCACATATCTTAATCAGACTCACGGATTGGAAAGCTATCAGGTGAGTAGAATTAGAATTATATCTTTTGCATAATGGTATATTTACCATTTGCATTCCCCATTATTCTTAACATATTAAATAACTGTAAATTGTGATAATTTATTCTCTAGAATGTTAAGGATATACTGTTGAACAAATTTTTTCTGTCAATCTTCTGTTTGGATTAAAAATCACTATAATACTGGAATTTGCAATAAACGTGGATACGTTACTGAAAATGTTGTTAATGACAAATTGTATATTGTAAATCAAATTAATATGAAATTGGGAATAATAGAAGAAGAACAAATATATCTAATTTGTAGGGAAAATTTACAGTGATTTGAAAATGGTAAATAACATCGAACTCAGAAAATTAAAAGGGGAAATTTATAGTGGACTGAGTTAGATGGATTTGGGGAAAAAATGATATATTTCCATAACCGAAAAATACTAAGAATGTAGCTAGAAGAAAAGAAAGGAAAAAGGGATTAGTGTAAAATAGGGAATCTTTTATCGTATTGCACGCTAATCAAATAAAAAGACATATGTATGTCCATGACAATAACAAAAGAAAAAACTTGCAACTACGGATCTTGATTTATGTGCGTTATGGAAATGGATTTTATATCTTTCCATTAATCAATCTAATGAGGTTTGTGAATTATTTTCCTGAAATAATGAGAATATGCAAAACGGTAATTAAATGGATGTCACAACAGTAAAAGTTTGGTTAATGTTAAGGAACCAAAGGAAAATGTGATGAACGGAGAATATAAATTATTATCGTTAATTATATGAATGAGAATGTAATATAATAGGTAGGCTTGTCCTAGGGACAAGCGGAATTATAACATGGATTATAATAAATGAAAAACAGAACTTTTAATAAACCTTAGTTAAGAGAACTAAGTTAATAACTAAAAAACAACAAGTTGTGATAATAGTGTTAGACAAAATTATGATTAAATAAAAAAGAATAAGGAAGACTTATAAAATGAAACAAGTTGTACTTAATTATATATTAAGTAGTCATGTCATAAGAAAACATGAGGAATAGGAAAGAATGTACTTTATTATACATTAAGTAAAACATGTTATTGAACTTGTAGACATGTAATTGGATAGTAAATGACATACTAACAATGTAAAAGGAATGTAGATTACTTTCATTAATTATAACCTAGGAAATAACATGTTATGGGCTTATTAATGAACTTAAAACATGATTAAGTTAAACCTGAACGATTAATAAGCGAGTAGGGTCCATTCCTCATGATATAAGGGGCTCGGGAAAACCTTGTAACTTGAATAAAGAGGGAGTATTTGGATAATCAAGTTAAATAGTAATTTGATAAGATAGAGCAAGCGCTCAATTAAAAGAATAGAAATAGGGTCTAATAACACGTTTGTGTGATGTGCTTGGACCAGTTCACATATACCAAGGTGAATAACTCAACCGGGTTGATCATCGAGGTGTCTGGAGACACGGGAGGAGCACGTCCATCTGATTATTCTTCCTGATTACTTTGCTGGTTATTATGTTAGCTTGCTCTACGGGACTGGAGGGAAGAACGCGACTTCTAAGGGACGTGGTAGGTACTCCGTGGTGGTCCTCTGTTGCGGTACACGTGTTCGGCGATTGGCCTCGAGAGAGATTGGTCACGACCAAATTAAGGATAGTAATCGCCAGGTACCTGTCATTGGCATTTGGTGGGATGCGGAAAGCCTATAGCTAAATCAAGAGACCATCGATCTTTCACTATCGAGACAGCTGGTAGAGGGACACGTTAAATTGGATGTTAGATTGTTTGCCCAGGGCACACCACTTAGCTCTTGATGTAATCATTCACTAGTTGAGGGAGGGGTCAGGTTGGGACCATAGCCACCGTGAAAATGCAGACCATACTCTGGATATCTGTACTATAGGTACTTTTAGAGGACCTATACAGATATGGAAGCTCGACCGAGTTCCATGCATTGGATGCAGCCCTATTACGGGACTTGGGGTACAATAGATAGTATGTACGTGAGAGGGTCTAGATACGCGCATCGGGTGGTGTATCGTGGATGGTAGGGAATTACTCTGTGTTGAGGCTTGATTTCGACCGAGGAGTTCGGATATGGCAGTCCGTACGCTTGCGTGGAATAACGATGATGGTTATGTGTGGTAACGTGGCGTAGTAATATGAATTTCCATACGTCGTTCGCCGTAGGATGAGAGTTGCATATGCTCCATAGGGTGACAGCAGGACCATGGGAGGAGGGTACTATGAGGAGTATCTTGGTATGTAGGTGGTAGCTATATATATACTATATTAGGTTAATCTACTGGGAAGTAGATGGGCATGACGTGAGTAAAGAGCCTTGAGTGTTGTTAACCAAAATAACCTAATAAATGAGAAAACATAACCGAACAATATTTGTAGGGTTACTTCAGAATGTATAATTTGTCCAATCACCAAAACTTTGTGTTCTGGCTCCCTTCTCATAACACACTCAAAGGTTAGGTTTGTGGCAGAGATATGATAGCTTAGGGTACTTGGTTGACAATATTATTACCTTAGCATCTATATTTGATTATATTATATTTTATCAATTCCGTTGTGAGATATTTACTAACCTATGATATATTTATTATCTCTTTCTTTACTGCAGGATGCCAAACAAGCCGACTCGAGTTTCGATAGATTGGAATTTTTATAAAAAAACCGGTCAATCGAAATTCGGATTGTTACATATTCTGTTTATGATGACAGATTGGAGATTTGAACAGAAGATTTCCTTTCGCCATTTTTTTAACTTGTGGCAATATTTGTAGGCAGACCAACATAAATATGAAGGAATCTGATTTGAAATCAATGATTGGATTCTGATTTGGTGATGATATCATTTTGAATCTTCTTAAATATGAATGATTTGATCACCAGTATCCATATGCCAATGTTTTTCTTCTCTTTCTTCAGAAATAAGAAGGCTTTAGTAGGGATCAACCTCATCACACTCTATCCAAATTTTTAGGCCTTTTCCAGATAAACACCTTTACAAGTTAACCAGTCGTAGATTCACGTTGGCTGTATACTCGTAGTTCCAAAAAGGGAGGATGTACTTAAAGCCATACATCTGTTTGGAATATTATAGCACATATTTATCCAATGCTATATACAAAAACCAAGAATGGTAATAATATAGTCATAAATATGAAATCCATCAATCCAGCCAAGTCTAATCATGCCCCTATATTTTAAGAAAAAATATATATAATAATAATAATAGCATAAAAATGGGAATATGAATCTCCTTAAAGTCTTTATAGTCTACTACATACTATTGTATACATAAAAAAAATGTAATATCACATTCTCTAACCTCATCAACGGCTAAAACCAGTAAACATGCAAATATAACTCAAAATCCTCAAATTAAGTTTCAAAAAGTATCGACTAATGTCTGATCGACCAACCTATATATTTACCAGCATATAAAATTCTAAATGATTCAATCGCAACACAAAATCGAGAAAAAAAATGTGTGAGTGGTAGGCCACCATCTCTCAGTAGGAGCCTCTTCCATGTGATGATCGACGTAGGGAAATGTTTGTAACTATAGAAAATCACTCAAAAATAATGCATACAGACTAGCCCGAATCGGCTTAGGTAGTGTTAGAAAAACTCAACAAGGCAATTATGTCAATATCAATAAGGCACTTATGTCAATTACTTCATATACCTATGTGACGAACCAAGATATGTGCTTTAGTCAAGGAAGCTCATGTAATACTTGAGCAACGTCTGCAATAACTGTAACATCTGAATGATATGAGTTGCACCAACATTGACACTAGCCATGTAATGTAAGTTTGTCTAGCAACTTCGATGAGTCGTGGATGCATTTCAACATCTCAATGAATAATAATAATAAATATATAAGAGGAGGGTATAGTAAATAGTAGTTTAATAATAGACACAAGTACTTGATATAGGCCTTTGCTTCAAGTGCTTATTCAAATATCAACAATCACTTAAAGCTCAAGAGATTGTTCAATAAGAACCTAAGTGCTTTCCGAACAAGTTCCTAAGCCTAATCAATCACTTAACATGCACTTGGCTCCATTTTCCATTGGGGCTATTAGTGTGACGACAAGGAATTTCGCTCGATCTGAATCGATCGTTAAACCGACTAAGACCATTCGAAACCCCTGATCGTTTTAAGAACAGGACAAATTGGAACGCAGACAGAGGAACATTTCATTGTTAATTACAACAATTCCATCAGATACAAGAATATACAGAGTATAAATGAATATTACACATTTCACAAATATCAGATATTGCAATAAATTACATAGCAGCGGAAAATAATACAAAACACAACTGAAAGTAATACATGGATACAGAGCTTTCCGAGCATCGTTCCAGCTATAAATCAGGATCCTGTGAAACCAAAACTACTGGCTGCCCGTGTGGAAAATAGGGGCACCCAGAGTTTAGGTTAAAACAATAAACTCCAGGTTAGTCATGTGACTGGTGTGAGAACTAAAACGGTTATTAATCTTTATTTTCAAAGTTAGGTAAATCAAGGGACCACGCCGTATAACACGGAACAGGTTTCCTCCCAAGAATACCAATGCATAAAACAAACAGCGCAATGCTAAATAAAGAAAAATGAAGCTATCATAAGACCCAGGTCCCATCACACAATGCAACGCAAGCTGGAGGATAGGGTTTTTACCTTATAAAAGCCAAAGCATGCTTGATACGTTTAAAACACATTATTTAATACTATAATAAATGTATAGTGTCAAAACAATTTCAATCATAAATATCAATCATAGGCGGCATGAATGACCCATACCACTATGTCGCCATACTAGGTTCTACAAATAAAATCGAATTATCACGTATTGGAAATTGGATTCCATCATGAGTTGAGGCAAGGGGCAAGCTCCTCTCCGATTCGTGACACTCGAGCAAATGTCTCAGGACCCCACTATGATCCTTGGATCTTCAGGGTCGGTCCTCTCTTACTTTTGAGGATTGGCAATTCCTGAACACACGTTTCCCGGTCCTTACAGACCTATATCTGAGGCGCCTCATATCCAACAACCACATGGGTGAAAAGTATATAAATGTCAGGGCAGGTAGGTCACTGACACCACCACTAGCTAGAAAGAAACGTCGTGCTCTCCCTGCAGTCACTATCTCATTTTTGACTCATACCGAGGTGTGAGGCTCACGAATTCACGTTATACACAAAGCTGCGCCACACAGGTCGTGCTTTGATCATCAACCACAAGACTTTGCTTTTCAACAGAAGTCTTGATCAATTGCCACTTACGCGTGCCACACTGGCAATTCACTCCATGCGATTGATGTCCATCGATATACAACCTCTGAGCTCGTACGTCTCAGAGAAGGGCGTTAAGCAAGAGAATAAATTCTCTACCGCCAAACAGATGTATATTTAATAGAGATAAATCAACACAGAATAAAATCCAATGTCAGACACACAATCCATTTACAAGTTCGTTCTGGGTCTGAACGAAACCGGAGGCACTTTCCTCGCATATCCATCCATCTCCAAGTACGTCTGGACAATCACCAACTGATTCCCTCATCTTGTGTGTACAGCCCAATCAAGATCATCAGTAATCACCCAAACGATGTGAAGACTTCCGGTCTTCAACCACGGTCTTCATCTTCGACATCTCGTCGAATCGGTTATTCAGAATGGGTATAAACCCGGCCTTTCTGAATAACCCACGTATATGATAAACAAATGTTACACAAATACAACAAACGCCTCATTCCAATTCAGAATATTCTTTTATTCACAAAATCACATTCTTAGGGAATAAGTCCCCATTAATTTTATCAAAGATAAATTCTTGTAAATTTATTCTTTAATCTTCCTTTGGATATCATTTCAAACCATATTATGGTTTTCCAAACTAGTCGGGATTAGCGAACCACACCGAAGTAATTGTTTATTTTATTTCCCAATCCCAACCTATTCATCCCATGGAGCAAAAATGGAAATACCCCATATCTAACATCACGGTGTTATCGGTAAAATTAATTACCTTTTCACGTTCAAATCTAATTAAAGATTTGACTATCGCTTTGGAGCAAAACTGGTGATACTCCATTCTCGGTCACTTTCCAATTTTGATAATTTAAATTATCAATTCACATTTCAATTTAATTACATATTCATTAAAACTCCACTTAGTTTTAATCTTCTCAAAAATCAATACCTTGTCTTTAACTGGGTTAAAGAACCAATGTCACATAAAACACGATTCACGACAAACCCAAATCACATTTGATATTAAATACAAGGCTCTGAATAGAAAATATACCGGCTTATATTCAATATCAAATTCTGAAACCAACAAATATCATATTGGAAATAAGGATATAAATATATCTTTCAAATTCCCATAACAATATCTGTATAATCACGGAATCCAACATCGAAATATTCCAAAGACAATTTCAATTCAAATCGACTTCCACTTTATATATATTGGAAATTCTAGTTATTTTCAAAACCAATTCAAATTCAATTTATTCATTTCAAAAATAAATTGATTTTAATTCTAGTTCAAAACTAGTTCATTTTGATAAAAATCTATTTTTATCTTTTCAAATGTGGAATTTTTCATCCCAGTTCTTTCCAATTCACATATTATGATTTTACACAAATTATTAATAATTTTAATAATTTTATCAAGGCCCGTACAGTCGATTTCCATCAACGGCCATCGAACTGCACTTACAGCGACCTTTTCCAAATTTTATTTAGACATAATTCCAAATCCAACCGTTAGATTTCAATTTTCTAATATTCATTGGAAAGCTCTTTTCGATACGAACCCAACGGTTCTGGTTTTAGGAGAATCCGACGGTCAGATCTCCCGTAATTTCAGTTCGAAGTCAATGGTCGAAATTCACGAACTGCCGCGGCGCGGCGCTTTCTATTCAGGCCATTATATATATAATATATATATATATATATTATATTTCTTCGATTTCCTTTTTAAAGCGTATTTTATAAATCGTTTTAAATTCGTTTTCAAACAATTTCAACTCTGTATTCAATTTCAATTCGAAATTGAATATTTCATATCATTACTATATAAATGATAATATTTTCAAAACGTTATATTTTGAAATCACTACCTTTTCTATATTCATTATGAAAACGACTATAATCGATATAAATATCGTTCACATCAAAATAGCGCAACTCTAATCAACGCGGCTTTATATATTTCAATAAATTCGTTATTCTATTCAACAAATGAATATTTATTCTATTCAACACATGAATCTATATTTCTTTCAACACATGAGTACTGTCAACACACGACTATTTTTGTTATGTAATATATTTTATAAAATTATGGTATTTATCGTTTGATTTTTAATCAGACTCCAACTGTAAAGTGGTTCTAATCTTAAATATGATAAAGATGTAAATTTTATTGTTAACATATTTTACTCAACACATGAATAGTTTCAACACATAAATATTCTCAACACATGAGCATTTATTCTATTCAACACATAAAAATATTCTATTATATTCTTTATTTTCCCGATTGGAATGAGGCCCAATCAATCACCATATAATGTTAATTATATGGTTTCCATACAACACATGTATATAAATAGCAACGATAATTAATCAAGCATCATCCAACGTGCACCACACAACTGCATAAGCATCATATATAAATAATTAACGCTTACACAGCATGTCGACCAATCGATCGACATACAATTAAATAATTGGGATTAGTGTACGCCAAATATCATCCTAACACCCGTGTGGGGTTTCAAATCAACCAACACAGATTTTTATTTGTGCAGTTGGGCGATGTGTAAAATTTATCGACCCAATCAATATCCGTCAAATTAGTGTATATATAAACAAATCGGCTGATTTGTTTATAAATATTTATTTATTCACATTCACGTTAAAAATTATATTTTTAACGATAATTAATTTATTTCAACCATCTACATCTTATTATCGATTTCACATCAACATCACAAACAAATTTCACTACACATCAAACAAGCATACAAGCCGTCCATGGTCTGTGGACGACGGGTGTCGGGTGCTACTAAGCACCGTCTGCATCCTAATATATATTTTAAACTAGAAAAGAAAATTTAAAGTGAGGAGTTCTCACCAAAGCTATCCCAACTCCACGACACTTCAAATGTAGGAAATCTTCACATTTTCGTCTTGTGTCACTTTCGTTGCCCGTAGCCACTACATATATAAAATCACATTTTTATATGTTTCTATGTATATAAAAATTCTATTTTTACACCGCTACTATATAGATAAAAATTCTATTTTTACACCTCTATTATATAGATAAAAATTCTATTTTTACACCGCTATTATATAGATAAAAATTCTATTTTTACACCGCTATTATATAGATATAAATTCTATTTTTACACCGCTATTATACAGATAAAAATTCTATTTTTACACCTCTATTATATAGATAAAAATTCTATTTATACACCGCTATTATATAGATAAAAATTCTATTTTTACAACGCTATTATATAGATAAAAATTCTATTTTTACAACGCTATTATATAGATAAAAATTCTATTTCTACATTGATGTTCATATAATAAAGATTATATTTTTATCACGCTATTCTGTATATAAAGATTTCACCTTTTCAAATATAAAGATTTCATCTTTTCAAATATAAAGATTTTGCCTTTTCAAATATAATGATTTCGCCTTTTCAAATATAAAGATTTCGCCTTTTCATTTAATCACTATAAAAATCACATCTTTATTGCAACACATATATAATAAAAATCAGATTTTTATTTCGCTGTATCTATAAAGATTATATTTTTATACTCATTAAAAATATTACTTCACAGACATAAAAATCGTATTTTTTACGTAACTAAAAATCTAATTTTTATTCACATGAATCTTATATAAAAATATAATCTTTTTATTACCACAACTATGAAAATCCTACGGTATTCTTATAAAGTAAAAATAAAATTTTTATTCCCTATTTAGAAAAAAAACATGTCATTATATTTTTGAAGTTATCCTATGGAAAGAAAAAAAAAATAAGTAAATCAAATTAAAATGAAAGGAGGCTTACAGTGGTCGCGTTCATCCGCTCGAAGCGGAGATGGCGAAGGGGGTGCGGTGGCCTTAGGGGTGGGCGCGAGGGTCAATAGAAGAGGAGGAAGTGGAGGAGGGCGGGGCAGGTGGAGGAGGAGGAAGAAGAAGCGGCGGCGGCGGCAGTAGAGGGGGGGCGACGCAATTTGGGATCGAACGGTTTTTTTTTCTTTTTACTGAATGAAATGAACGGTGATGGGGGGTAAAGGTAAAGAGGAGGAGAGAGAATTTTATTTATTTTATTTTCCACCAAAAAGTAACTTTTTATTTCGAACACGAAACGAGACCCACCGCCTGTCGTCCATAGCTAATTACCCCCATTCCGAACACTATGGGATATGTATCGTAAGCTGATTCGACTGTTTCGACCAGTTTCCGTTCAAATCAACATATAACTCTATATATTGAATTTGAACGCGCATTTCATTTTACCGGGGTCACATACTAACACTAAAAATTCCCGAAAAATATTTTCTAGCTTCGTATCGACGATATAGTCCTAACAGAACTAGTTTCGTCGAATTCTGAGGTCGTTGGAAAAATGGCCATTTTCCAGTCGATTAAAATCAACTGAAACAGGTCAAACGCGTTTTCCTTTGCCACGCCCACATATTGAATCGAAAAATTATGAAAATTGGAATCTAGCAATAACTTGACATCGCGGATCCAACAAAAGTGGTTTCATCGAAATCCGAGGTCGTTTGCAAAATGGCTATTTTTAAGGGCCTGAATTACATAGCGACTATTCAAAATTTTCAATTGGACATATCTTTTGTTCCCCACTATGAAATTTAGATTTTTCGGATTCGTTGGAAAGATATACTCAATTAGATTCAAATATTTTTGGTTTCGCTAAAATCCGGTTTGTTTTGCACCCGGTACATTCATTTGAAGTTTGAAATCGAATTATCGAACTACCGCGTCATTTTCAATTCCTTTTATATATATAAATAAATATTTTATATTCTAACGACGACGTACATAAATATATATGTTCGATTCTATTCAAATTAAATTTCTCGTCGATACTATTTAAAATAATTCATTTTAAATATTCAAAATTCAATAAAATTTCCAAAATAAAAATTTTTAACTAGCTCGCATTTTCCGGGTTGTTACATTCTCCCCCACTTAGAACTTTTCGTCCCCAAAAAGGAATGAAGCCGAAAGTTGTTTTACTAATCAACTCAACTTCCAGTATTTTCGTTACGGCTTAAGTTCTTCAACTTTTCAGTTTCTAAGAACTTTTCAAATTTTTCAAAAATTTGGCTAACACCCTAAATTTTCGAATTTTTTTGCCATAACCTCCCCTGCACCGGGAGCACCGGGAAAATCCTGAAATTGCCATACAGGCCCTCTGATCTCAAAAAGAAAAAGAAAAAGCCAAGCGGCTAGCCAATCGGCTCATAAAATCATCATCACCCAAACAAAACAATAAATTATGGTTAACATGTACCTATTTGTCGGGCAAACAATTTTATTCTTCTGCTCTAGCCTCCTTACTATGACCTGTTCAGTGTAAGTACATGTATATGCAAGCAAATGCGACCAATTTTCAATACAATTCAATGTTTGGTTCAATTAGGCTAAATGGCTAAATGTATCAAACAAACAACACAAACAACACAACCATCAATCAATTAGTGGATTATCGTTTCAAATTCATAATTTTTATACATATATACAGAAAATCATGTTTTGATGCCAAATCACAACAATAAATCTATCTAGTTTTGGTTCTCACACCAGTCTAATGTAAATATATAGATATCACACCTTCGAAACACGAACATAAATATTGATGATGCCCTGGTCATTATCAACATCATCTCCGGGCGACTAGAGTGTGATTCTATATCTATCTAGTATATTAAAACTTCGAATATACGTTCATGACGCGTATATGCAAAATCTTTATATATTGGACTGTCCAAATTCAAAATAAATAAATAAGTATTCAAATACGTATAAACGGGTTTAAATTTTAAAACAAAAATTGTTTTCATTTGAAAAATATACTCTTCACACTCGTTCTATGATACTACTGATCCCATCTCTAACGAGTTATTCTAATTGGATATTACTAATCCAATATCTGATGTATTCTTTCGTTCGGTTCTAATGTGTCTTGTTCTCGAGCTCTGTAAACCAAAGCTCTGATACCAACTGTGACGACAAGGAATTTCGCTTGATCAGAATCGGTCGTTAAACCGACTAAGACTGTTCGAAACCCCTGATCGTTTGAGAACAGGACAAATTGGAATGCAGACAGAAGAACATTTCATTGTTAATTACAAAAATTCCATCAGATATAAGAACATACAGAGTATAAATGAAAATTACACATTTCACAAATATCAGAGATTGCAATAAATTACATAGCAGCGGAAAATAATATAAAACACAACTGAAAGTAATACACGGATACAGAGCTTTCCGAGCATCGTTCCAGCTGTAAATCAGGATCCTGTGAATATAAATCTGCAAAACCAAAACTACTAGCTGCCCGTGTGGAAAATATGGGCACCCAGAGTTTAGGTTAAAACAATAAACTCCAGGTCAGTCATGTGACTAGTGTGAGAACTAAAACAGTTATTAATCTTTATTTTCAAAGTTAGGTAAATCAAGGGACCACGCCGTATAACACGGAACAGGTTTCCTCCCAAGAATACCAGTGCATAAAACAAACAGCGCAATGCTAAATAAAGAAAAATGAAGCTATTATAAGACCCAGGTCCCATCACACAATGCAACACAAGCCGGAGGATAGGGTTTTTACCTTATAATAGCCAAAGCATGCTTGATATGTTTAAAACACATTATTTGATACTATAATAAATGTATAGTGTCAAAACAATTTCAATCATAAATATCAATCATTGGCGGCATGAATGACCCATACCACTATGTCGCCATACTAGGTTCTACAAATAAAACCGAATTATCACGTATTGGAAATTGGATTCCATCATGAGTCGAGGCAAGGGGCAAGCTCCTCTCCGATTCGAGTCTTCTGCTAATTGATTGGTTGATAATATCGATATAGTTATATATATATATATTGTTAATCAAATATTGATTCTATTTATCAGAATATTTCATATTGAAACAAAGTTGATGTTAATTATATTGTGTAACATCTGTGGATGCGGGGAAACAGGCCGGAGGGATCCAACTGGATTCCTCAATATTTATAATACTGTTCTTTTGATATATTGTAATATATGATGTGATATATAATCTGTTGTTGGTTATGTGTGTTTAAATAATATCGATCATCGTTATTTGGTATTTTAATTACCATAAGAAATACTGGGATGTAGAAAAGGGGATTTTCGAAGTGTATTTTGAAAATAAATTATTTATATAAAATCAATGGACTTTATGCATAAAAGAATAAGGGTTTTATAAAAGGAAATATTTGTAAAACATGTACAAATAGAATAGAAAGGAAATATTTGTAAAACATTTACAAATAGATTATAAATGGAAATATTTATTTAGAAAATAAATAGAGATAAAAAAGGAAATATTTATTTGTTAAATATATAGAATTGAAAAGGAAATATATTTTTGTTAAATAAATAATATTATAAAAGGAATATTGATTTGGAAAATAAATAGGATTATAAAAGGGAATTAACGAGATATATTAGAGTTAATCGAATAGAGTTAATCAATTAGAGTTATCGATTAGAGTTAATCGAATATAGTTATTCGAATAGAGTAAATCAAATAGAGTTAATCGAACATAGTTATTTGAATAGAGTTAATCGAATATAGTTATTCGAATAGAGTAAATCGAAAGGAGTTAATCGAATATACTTTATTCGAAAAAAGGAGTAAATCGAATATAGTTTATTCGAAGAAAGGAGTTAATCGAATATACTTTATTCGAAGAAAGGAGTTAATCGAATATAGTTTATTCGAAGAAAGTAGTTAATCAAATAGAGTTGCTCGAAAGTAGTTAATCGAATATTAGTTATTCAAAGAGAGTTAATCGAATATAGTTTATTCGAAAAGGAGTTATCGAATAGAGATTATTTGAAAGAGAATTATACATTAAATTCGGTTATATCGAATTCGGGAAAGTACTATTCACTTTCCGTTTTTAATCAAGATCTATTTATTTGGTTATAAATTGTCTAGTTAGTTATTTAGTTAAATAAAGGTTATATTTTGAAGTTAGATATTTTAGAAGTAGGGATTATAACACTATAGTTATAATCAAGGTTTTCAATAAAGAAATGGATTCATAAATAGAATCCGAGAGTTTCATAAGGAAGTTTGTTAAAGATTTAAAAGGGTGAACTTTGTCTATTTCGAGGTTAGAAATGTTGTTCAGTTAAGGTCTGAGAGGTAGTTATACCCCAACTTGATTGGCTCCATTTTTAACTAAGGAATGGTTAAGGCTTGGTAGAGAAGGTTGGCTAAGTGAATTTTGTTAAGGAGTGTAATGGTCTGAGTGGGCATAGCGATGTTTTATTTAAACATCGGTTTAAATCAAATGAATGAGTTTTTGAAACATTTTCCAAATATAATCAAAGATATTTTCTAATCATAGAAAATGAAACGTTTGATGATAAAGAATACTGGAATGACACTGATACGTGAAAAAGAGATGGAAATGTTTTCCAATGATTTATAACGTATATTTTCTAAATTTAGAAAATAAGGAATGTTGAAAATATGGAAGCAGAAAATGAAAAAAAAGAACTAAAGAGATAAATGTTAAATGATGATTGATCGATATAATTTCCATCTGGAAATAATATCGTTGTTTGCACACGTGTTTTCTTTGATAATTAACACACCGACTACCGAAGTTTTTGACCATTTTTTCGTCGTCAATACGGAGAGACCGGGATTAGATTCATTATCTGAAAACCACTTTGTATGGGCATTAGCGGTGCGAATCAAATACGATGAAGATAATTGAAGATGGGGTTATACAAGGGCTGTCCTATTTACAGAATAGTGCCTTCGGTCTATCCGATCCCAGGACGACCTATATGGAAGAATGTCTGACAGAGTATATTTAATAGATTGCGTAAGTTGATCTCTTCAAACATATTTACGTTTGGTGGCAGAGGAATTCGTTTCTCTTAGCTATATACATGTGGTATTTTAGGAGAAATCAATTTGTGATTTGGCAGGTATGACGATGTGACATTCAAAGTGAATGAAGATGTGGTTTGTAAAGGATATGTTATCGCCTCTAGCCTCACAATTGGGAAATGACAAAAATCGGGCAGGCAGCATGGCTAAGTGGGTTGCTTCCAATTAGGGTGTATTGTCACCTGATCTAGAGTTTCATTTCATTCTTTAATCTATTCGATGTTGTCTCATTCGGGAAACGGTTGTTGATCCCAACCAGTGGTGATATACATTCGATGCACTCAAGCGAAATGAGTGGTCGGTCATGTGTGGCCGGGTTGCAAGATGTTCTTGTTGAACCCAGTGTATTCCTCTCTAGAGGTACACTATCGGAAGGTGGTTTCATACCTTGTCATAGTTGGAAATCCATTATCCAATAAGTGCTCGCGGTTTTGATTATATACTATATATGTGGAACGTGAGATGAAAGCGTTCTGCAAGATGAATATTATATTGTGCTCGATAGGCACTATTATAATATCAAAAGAGTTTTGATATAAAAGATCATTGTTTTTTTCAAAATGATTTGAAAGTTAAATCAAATAGATTTGGATTCTCATAAGGGAAAAACTCGTTCTGTTATACGGCGTGGTCTTATGAGATATCGTTATTTTCCCCGAACTATTTTAAATTGTTTACTCATACCAGTCCCATGACTGACCCAGAGTTTATTTTGTTTTGTTTTTCCTAAATTGTTGGGTGCCCAATTTTGTACGGACAGTCAAGTAGTCAAGATTTTACAGATATACCTGGAGAGCTTGGAGCAGGAGGCTTCAGGTTTTGTAGCTATTATTATTTCCTCTGTGTTATAAGTGTTATATTCAGATAACGTTACTATATACATATAATAGTTTTATTTCAAAGTTATTTATCTATTATACATTGTTCATTCCGCTGTGAGATTCATGTTTACTCCGATGTTGTATGTTCTTCTTCTTCTTACATTCTAAGTTTCTATCTTATCTATTCTCACACTCTAATTTCTTTCATGGACTATCTGGTGTTTCCGATGCTTGAATAGTCGACATGGTGTTGTATGCTGATATTCAGGATCGCGAAAACCTGGGTCGTTACAGTGGTATCAGACCTAAAGGTTAAGTAATTACCTCGGCTCTGTGGCGTGACTCAGTAGAGACGGGGTTAGTAATACCCTAGAATGAGTTTGAGTGTATATATGAGCGCGTATTTGTTATTTGATATAAAAGTGGTTTTATATTGTGGAGATTTATTGGTTGAGTTGTTTATGGGTTCTGATCAATCAGTTTGATCCACTATATCAGTAGGGGTTTAAAACACTCGAATACGATGAACCGACATGATATGTTTTGAAAAGAGGGCAAATGAAATAATTTTACCCAAATTATATATTGACATAAAAGAATGATTTATATTTGGATCATTATAGTATATAAGATATATTGGTTGTTATTATAATCGAGTAAGATTATAAATGAAATGGTTATATATAACCAATCAGAATTCATATAAGTGAAATATATGAAAGCAGATGAATTAAATATGAATTTAAATCAGGATTGAAATTAAAACCCTGGAAATTTGGAAAGGTGTTTGTAGATGGATTTGGAATTAATATATGAGAAATTTAAAATCCTGGAAGATTTTAAATTGTTTTAAAGCATTTTAAATGGTGTTTTGAAATGAATTTCAAAATGGAAGTGTTTAGATATGGTTTTGAAAGTGATATAGTATTGAACACACTTGGGTAGCTAGAAATAGATTCCGATGATGATCACGACATCATCGGTGTTAATTTTCTAGTTGTAAGTGACAGATTACTACCAAAGATTTTGTTTTTAAATTGTTTTGAGAAAATAAGTTGTTTTGGTTTTCCAAATGATTATTTGAATTTTGGAAAAGGCTAAGCTATTTAAAAACTCCTAGAAACAGATTATTTGAATTAGAACAAATTAACGTAGAATTTGTAAAAGCAAATAGAAATTGAAATTGATTAAAACTAGTTAAGTGGAAAATGAATTGAGATAGAAAATATCGAATTAGTTTGAATTAGAGATAATCCGGAATCGAATTAGACTGGTAAATAAGAATTGAAATCAGAAATGGAATTTAGCTTGTATAAGAAAATGATTTGGTTTTGAGGATATATTGATTGGAGATTGATTGGGATGATATTGGTATATGCTGGGTTGGTAACAAATGAGAGTGATATAGTTGAATGCCTGACAAAAAGGTACAAGTTTATATTTCATATGGGTATGAGATTTTTATGAGCCGATGTGGCAAGCCACTTGGCTATTTGATTTTCTTTTGGGATGGAGAAGGCCTAGAGAGGCGAGTTGTACTTGTACTGATTGAGCCGTACAAAGGAGGTGTTGGCGAAATTTTTCGAAAATTTCGGGTATTAGAATATTTTCAGGATTTTTGAAAATTTTCGTTAATAAAAATGAATTATTATTTAATTGAAATTAATTGGTATAGTGAAATTTAAATTAAAGAAGTAAACAAATATTTTTAACCAGTTAATAGGGTTAGATTTCTACCTTAGCAATTTCGAGGACGAAATTATTTTAAGGGGGAAGAATGTAATGTCCCGTATTTTTACGGTGTAATAATAAATTTATTTAATTATTTAAATAATGGTTTAGAGTTTTATAGGTTCATTTAATTAAATAATATTTAATTAAATTAAATAATAGAATAATATATATAATTTGTGAAATAGTCGAAAATAGTAGAATTGGCAATATTGTGTGAATTGGACAATTCAAAATATATAATTCATTTTAAAATTTGAATTACGGTAACGATTATATTTAATTAACGATGGTTGAACATATAAATTATATTATAATTATAATCGAGCTCGAAATGGCGCCGCAGTTCATAATTTGGCGATTCGAACTTTAAACGAATATACAGAATCTGTTTTAAGCCGGATTTCTGTGAAACAAGAAACGTACGGAGCTGGTGAAATATATTTTTCTAGTTGGAGAGAAAAATCGGGATTTCATCGTGTAGATTTTGATTTATGTCCGAATAAAATTTTCAAAAAAGTCGCTATAGAATTCCTTTAAAATTTATAATGATTTATTTATATTATAAATGAAGTTTTCAATATAAATTGAATATCGATTCAACCGGGATTTGGATATTGAGTTATAAATCCAAATGGAACTGTATATTCTACTATGAATATATACGATAATATTTATATATAAATATTTAATTTAATTGTTTTTAAATATATTTATACATTTAAATGGGTTATTTAGAGCTTTAAAAACAGCCAGTTTTGCAAACGACCTCCATTTTCGACAAAACTAATTTTGTTGGATATGGAATATTAAATTATTGTTAGATTCCAATTTCCATATTTTTGGGGTCGGTGTGTGGCCATACGGATATTTAATGTGAAAAACAATCGATAATTTGATCTTTAAAAATACACAATGTGAGCAAAAAGAGTCGGAATTCGACGAAACCAATTTTGTTGGGTCCGTAATGTCAAACTGTTGCTATAAGTCAATTTTCATGATTTTTAAATATCGTATGTGTTCATACGAATTTTTAAACGTAATATAGATAGCAATGGACTATAATCCAATAAAATATTAAATATTAAATTATTATAATTTGCCTATAAATACTCCTAAACTCTTATAACCTAATTCTCTACTTGTCTGGTCAGTCCCAATTTCACGCCGCCACTTCTCTCATGGTAAAAACAGAAAGTTCATCTTCAAAAAATCCTATAAATTCATATGTAAAGCAATAATTCTCAAAACCAATATGTTCGTTATCCTCGTAAGATGATCTCCACACTGATATGTGAAACATGAGTTGCGACATCAGGTGTTCATACTGGAAAAACATGAACAGCAACTAGGGCTGAGAAAATCGAGAAATCAAAGCTTAAATTCATGTTTTAAGTATTATCTTTAGATTCCTGGAATCGATTGGAGTTGTATGTACTATTTTGGTGGAGTTCGATTCAAAAAGGGGTTGATACCTTTACCGTGGTTGCGTTGTCGACCTGGAGAAGGGGATTCATGGAAGAGGCGCGAGTTGGAGGAAACACCTATGAGGTGGGAGAGGAAATGACGAGAGGAATGATGGAGATTTTTATTTAAAAAAATTTGTGATGAGATAGAAGCAGTTTAAGGTGCTAAAACAAATGGCAATGGGAGTATCGATTACTGGAGAAGGAGGACCAAACTGAGGAAGAAGGGAGCGGGTATTGGAGTTAGGTTGGACTGGAAATTGTGAGGCCCAAGTTTTTAATTCATTTAAATTAAATTATATAAAATGTTATTAACTTAGAATTAATGTAACTTCCTCTTACGATATAGAAATTCAGCAAAACAAGATCCGTTGGGATTGTACGGACAACGCCTACGCAATGGAACTGACTGGGAGTGAATTGGAGCTCGTTACAATTTATAGCAAAATAAAACGTCCATCTGAATCAAAGATAGTTAATCGTTACTTAACGATAACTGTCCAATGTGAGTAAAACTCAACAACTCTACCCATTCATATTTTTATAACGTACTGATAGAACTGATAAAAGATGATTGATTTCTATGTGTTGACTATTTGGTTGAACTGCTAATTGATTATATATATATATATATATTGTTAATCAAATATTGATTCTGTGTATCAGAATATTTCATATTGAAATGAAGTTGATGTTAATTATATTGTGTAACATCTGTGGATGCAGGGAAACATGTCGGAGGGATCTAACTGGATTCCTCAATATTTATAATACTGTTCTTTTCATATTTGGAATATTTGATGTGATATATAATCTGTTGTTGATTATATGTGTTTAAATGATATTGATCGTTGTTATTTGGTACTTTAAATGCCGTAAGAAATACAGGGATGTAGAAAAGGGGATTTTCAAAGTGTATTTTGAAAATAAATTATTTATATAAAATCAATGGATTTTATATATAAAAGAAAAAGGGTTTTATAAAAGGAAATATTTGTAAAACATTTACAAATAGAATAGAAAGGAAATATTTGTAAAACATTTACAAATAGATTATAAATGGAAATATTTATTTAGAAAATAAATAGAGTTAAAAAAGGAAATATTTATTTGTTAAATAAATAGAATTGAAAAGGAAATATTTATTTGTTAAATAAATAAAATTATAAAAGGAGTAATTTTTGGAAAATAAATAGGATTATAAAATTGAATTAACGAGATATATTAGAGTTAATCGAATAGAGTTAATCAATTAGAGTTATCGATTAGACTTAATCGAATAGAGTTAATCAATTAGAGCTATCGATTAGAGTTAATCAAATAAAGTTATTCGAATAGAGTAAGTCAAATAGAGTTAATCGAATATAATTATTCGAATAGAGTTAATCGAATATAATTATTCGCTAGAGTAAATCGAAAGGAGGTAATCGAATATAGTTTATTCGAAGAAAGGAGTTAATCGAATATAATTATTCGAAGAAAAGAGTTAATCGAATATAGTTTATTCGAAGAAAGGAGTTAATCGAATAGAGTTATTCGAAAGGAGTTAATCGAATATTAGTTATTCCAAGAGAGTTAATTGAATATAGTTTATTCGAAAAGGAGTTATCGAATAGAGATTATTCTAAAGAGAATTATACGTTGAATTCAATTATATCGAATTCGGGAAAGTACTATTCACTTTCCTTTTTAATCAAGATCTATTTATTTGGTTATAAATTGTCTAGCTAGTTATTTAGTTAAATTAAGGAATAAAAGTTATAATTTAAAGTTAGATATTTCAAAAGTAGGGATTATAACACTATAGTTATAATCAAGGTTTTCAATAAAGAAGTGGATTCGTAAATAGAATCCAAGAGTTTCGTAAGGAAGTTTGTTAAAGATTTAAAAGGGTGAACTTTGTCTATTTCGAGGTTAGAAATGTTGTTCAGTTAAGGTCTGAGAGGTAGTTATACCCCAACTTGATTGACTCCATTTTTAACTAAGGAATGGTTAAGGTTCGATAGTGAAGGTTGGTTAAGTGAATTTAGTTAATGAGTGTAATAGTCTGAGTGGGCATAGCGATGTTTTATTTAAACATCGGTTTAAATCAAATGAATGAGTTTTGGAAACATTTTTCAAATATAATCAGAGATATTTTCTAATCATAGAAAATGAAATGTTTGATGATAAATAATACTG
Organism: Allium sativum; assembly: GCA_030737875.1. Classification (NCBI taxonomy): domain Eukaryota; kingdom Viridiplantae; phylum Streptophyta; class Magnoliopsida; order Asparagales; family Amaryllidaceae; genus Allium; species Allium sativum. The sequence continues at coordinate 541,887,251 of CM060926.1, forward strand.
GAATGACACTGATACGTGAAAAAGATATGGAAATGTTTTCCAATGATTTGTAACGTATATTTTCTAAATTTAGAAAATAAGAAATGTTGAATATATGGAAGCAGAAAATGAATAAAAAAATGAACTAAAGAGATAAATGTTAAATGATGATTGATCGATATAATTTCCATCTGGAAATAATATCATTGTTTGCACACGTGTTTTCTTTGATAGTTAACTCACCGACTATCGAAGTTTTTGACCATTTTTCCGTCGTCAATACGGAGAGACCGGGATCAGATTCATTATCTGAAAACCACTCTGTATGGGCATTAGTGTTGCAAATTAAATATGATGAAGATAATTGAAGATGGGGTTATGCAAGGGCTATCCTGTTTACAGAATAGTGCCTTCGGTCTGTCCAATCCCAAGACAACCTGTATGGAAGAATGCCTGATGGAGTATATTTAATAGATCGCGTAAGTTGATCTCTTCAAACGTATTTATGTTTGGTGGCAGAGGAATTTGTTTCTCTTAGTTGTATACCAGTGGAATTTTTGGGGAAATCAATTTGTGATTTGGCGGGTACGACGATGTGACATTCAAAGTGAATGAAGATGTGGTTTGTAAAGGATACATTATGGCCTCTAGCCTCACAACCGGGAAATGACAAAAATTGGGTAGGCAACATGGCTAAGTGGGTTGCTTCCAATTATGGTGCATTGTCACCTGATCTAGAATTTCATTTCATTCTTTAATCTTCTTGATGTTGTCCCATTTGGGAAATGGTTGTTGATCCCAACCGTTGGTGATATACATTCGATATACTCAGGCGAAATGAGTGGTCGGTCATGTGTGCCCGGGATGCAAGATGTTTGTAACACCCCATGAATTCTATAACGCTAAGATTCAAAAATTAAAGTATAATTAATTCTAAATGAAAGAATTAAGGGAAACAGGTTATGCCATTGCGTTCATCTCGGAATTCTGCTTGAGATAAAGTCCAAATTTGCGCGAATCGGACTCCGTATGAAGAAGTTATGGCCTTCGGAAGTTTCAGAATCAAATTTAAATTCAAACAACTCAGTTTTAAATTCAAAATTCGAAATTCAGGTTCAAACTGGGCTGGGCGGGAAAATTCCCGCCAAGAGACCAGGTCGACCATGGTGTCGACCTGGTCACCCCAGGTCGACCACAGTGTCGATCTGGTCCCCCCCCCCCCTGGTCGACCATAGTGTCGACCAGGGTGTCGACCTGGCTGGTCGACCTGGTTGGCCAGGTCTAACTCTGGCTTGAATATCTGAGGCCCTGTGTGTCACTAGGGCTGACGTGTTACCTCCTGATTGGCTCTCTCAATTTTTAATGGCCTAAATTCCTCCTATCTTCATCTGACGGCTCAAAACAACTTAAAAATCTATAAATACACCCTAACTCTCAACTGAAAATTCACACAAAAATATGAGAAAGGAGTCGTCATGCTGCTAGGGAGGAATTGAACATAGCCGTTAAAAGAAAAGCCTAGAGACGAATCAAACTAAGAAGAAGATTTAAAGTTTAAATCAAAATTATCAACGCAACGTTAGTCTACCCAAAGGAGCACATCTCAATTTCAGAATTCAGAATCCAGAATTCAAGATTCTGCATTCGTTGTAAGTATAGTGACCTTTCAGAATATGAATAAGAATTGTGATGTGGTTCGATGTGAATGAAAATAGAATTGTGTTATTGTATTATATGAAATCTTATGTATTGTGATGGTTCTATCTTGACTTATGTATTGATGTTGATGGCATAAATTGATTGATGCAAGCCTATTGAACAATTGTATATGAAAACAATGGCACTTACAAGTTTGTGGAAAAAATTTGAAATTGATCCTTTTATGTATATGTCGATGGCATGGACTATGTATATTCCCTTAGTCTAAATTAGAATTTATGTAAACATGATTTAGACTTGAAACCTTTTATGCCTACATAACCCATAAACTATGATATCATTTTCATGTCTAATTGCAAGTATAATTGGTTCTATGTTAAGCGTCGTTTAGGTTTCATAAATTATGCAAGTTCATGTTTATAATTGGATCTATGTTAAGTATCGTTTGGGTTTCAAAAATTATGCAAGTTCATGTTGAAATAAGCTATGAGATTAGATGTTAAAATTGGACATTTTGGTGAATATACAACGTGCTAATTTTGTGTTTGACATTATGCCAAGTTAAACATGTTTAAACACAAGTTTGTATTAGCCTAAACTATGCCATTTCATGTGTCACCTACTTAGTTATATTTTGATTTTAATGCAAGTTCACATGACCCATCATTTATGTAATATCGCTAATTTGCAAGTTCATGCGCCACACACCCTTATATGTTGTCAACTATTACATGTTCTTGATTTCCCCTTCTCCCTACGCTTATAAAGTTGGGCTGAATTGTGTCAAGCCCAACATATGTTATAACGTTGCGAACGTATAAACGGGGGTAATAACGTTGGGTGTAAAACATGAAAAAATATGTTGGCATGTTTGGCACATGCCAATGACAATGACATTTAAAGCGGTATGAATTGTTATACCCAAAAATAAAAGATATGGCATTTACATATATATTTGAGAAATAATAAAATATGTAAATTTAGAAAACACGACGTGCTTATCCCGAGGTTGGATTGAGTTATGATGTAAACCTGCCCGGAACTGCCCGGCTGTCCAGTAGTCACAACAATACCTATCCAATGTGGGTGGTTAAGCATTGAGCCCAATAATGACCCGATGTTAGACTGAGCTACGGTGTAAACTTGCCCGGAACCGACCGGCATATCCAGTGACCGTAGCAATACCTGTCTAATGTGAGTGGTCAGGTGCTCCTAAGAGGCTAAGGACAGAGGGTGGGGTTAAGTCAACTATAACACTTAACCAAATTCAACATGTTAACAAGAATTGATGGGTGGGGTTAGGTAAATACAGACACTTAACCACTTAACATGTTTGACTAGAAAATCCTGGTAACGTGGGACCCATTCCAGCAGTAACCCAGGTTAGGTATCAACGGTACCCTGAAACTAGGCAGGGTGGGGCACGATTACTGGGCTGATTGTAAGCGGTCAAAACGACAGCGGTGGGTGCACAGTGCAGGTCTAACGGGGTGTGGGCGTGCACACACTTCGGAGCAGACAACCAGGGCACTGGGGACACCAGTAGTATAACCTATGCCTTCTAGAATTTGTGTCAGGGCCGCCACCATGGGTCTTGATACACCCCATGGTGGGACCAGCATAGGTATCTACAATTCTTGGGGGCCGTATGACACATGTTAACGCGAGTAGGAGCCGATCTTTAAATAAAGTTGGGGATCACTTCACCCTCATCATGGGGTGCCAGTTAGGGTAAACTCAAGTAGATGTAGAGATACAATATGGGTGCGATAGTACATTCGACACTCCCTTAGCTTGTGACACCATCCTATTTTCAGTATATATCTATCATGCCCTTTTCTTATTCACATACTGAAGAGTTGCTAGATTTACTCAGGCTTTATGTCTGACCCTATTTTCTTTTCGCCTTCTTTTCTTTCGTCCCCCCCCCCCCCCAGGTCTACAGGGAGGAAACAGCTCAGCTCAGTCAGGCTCTGTACAAGCTCCAAGAACGTAGATGTATGATTTGGGTCTCTTTTGCTCGGACCATGGCTTTGGATATCACTATGGGGATTTTTCTTTTTATGCTTTCTGCTCCTTTAATTATCAAGACAGTAATGAGGTTGTAATGTTGGAAGTATTTTGAGACAATGTTTGGTTTTGAACACGTATTGATGAATAAAAGTCTGGTTGTTTCCGCTGTTTAAAATATGTGTATTTATATCTGTCTTGAGTTTATCTGTGGCTTTTACTTATAAACCTCCACCAAAATTAAGGCATTCCCTTTGTGAGTGACCTTAACGGAGGTGGGGTGTTTCACTTGGTATCAGAGCATAGGTTTAACATATAACATGAAAGTTTTTGAAAATTGTTTTCAAAAAGAAAATTTAAAGAAGCATTTTTCAAGAAAAAGTTTTATATTTATAAAAGGCAAAATCTCCCAAAGCCATGTGCCCAATCTATCTCTCTCTATCTTTTGTTTTGAATCTTTCCTTTCTGTTTCAGCATGTCTGGAGACCTTAACCTCCCGGAAGGAGTGCCAATTCCCGGCTGGTTTAGGAGGTACTTAGAAGTAAGGGCCAATGGCGCAGGCCCAGCAGACATCCCTCCTCCAGTGGTCGCGGTTCCTCCTCCTCCTCCTCGTGGAAATGCCTTCGCAAAAACATGTAGAGATTTTAAGGCAATGGGTGGAAAAGACTTTTATGGGACGGAATCTTTCGTAGGGGCAAGAAACTGGCTAAAAGAGACTGAGGATCTGTTTGTTATCTTTGGAGTGGATGACAGGCAAAAGATACAACTAGCGGTATGGTTGCTTAAGGATGAAGCTTCCTATTGGTGGGAAGTTACCAATACTCAGAGGGCGGTGGAAACATGGGAAGATTTCAGGACAAGGTTTGAAATGAAATTTCTCTCCCAAGCGGAAAGAAGCCTGCAAATGTAGAAGTTCCTAACTCTGAAATAGGGAAGCACGACGATCAGGGAATATGTTAATCAATTTAATCAGCTGGTCATATTTGGGTTAGACTTAGTGAACACCCAACACAAGAAGGCACTTCACTTCGTCAAGGGTTTGAATGAGCCTCTACTTAGCCTTGCCATGACCCATGTATCCACGGGAGCGACTTATGAAAGCTTGGTGGACATGGCGTTGCTACATGAGGAAGATCACGACAAGAAAGAAACTAAGGGGGAAGAGAAGAAAGAGGGTCTACAAGCAAAGAAAACAGACTTCAAGAAAGGAGGGAAGAACAATAAGCCCCGTGAGAAGAGAAGGTACAATTTATGTGGCATTGTGGGCCATATATGAAAAGACTGCCGGAAAAGAAAGGCGAAGATGGGTGGTTGCTTCCATTGTGGAGAGACTGGCATCAAGCTAAAGACTGCCCAAAGAAGAAAGGGCAGGGACAGAAAGCCGGATCCACTTCAGGGGGTCAGGTTCATGCGCTAGTGGCACCTTAGCAAGAACGAGGTAGTAATATTTCTGTAGAAAGTGTAATCTATCTTTATGATCATCCAGTTCGTACACTTTTTGACTCTGGCGCATCGCATTCTTTTATTTCATTTGCCTTAGTAGAATCTCTGCATCTAGACACTAGTATGGTAGAAGATCCCTTAGTAGTTTCAAATCCAATTGGGGGCTCCGCTTACTTGTCAATGGTTTGTTTGGGTTTGAAAATTTCTATTCTCAGCGTTGAGTTTAGTTGTAATGCCTTTGTCTTGGGCTTCTCGGGATATGGTTTGATCTTAGGCATGGATTGGTTATCCAGTAATAGTGCCATTCTTGATTGTGAGAAAAGAGTAGTTAGACTCTTAACCCAGCTTAGTAACACTCTAGAAATTTCTTGTAATCCTTTGAATGCTGTTATGCTTAGTTATCTAGAGTTACTTGATGCTTCTGATGAGAATTTGCAATCAGTTAGAGTAGTCCGGGAATATCCGGATGTCTTTGAGGAGGTGAAAGGCTTACCTCCGAGGCGGGAAATAGACTTCCGCATATATCTTGTGGATAACGCAAAGCCTGTAGTTTTACCTGTCAGACACATGGCTCCAAGGGAAAGAAAGGAGCCCAGTAAGCAGGTTAAAGAACTTCTCGAAAAAGGGTTCATTAGACGGAGCATTTCGGAATGGGGTGCTCCAGTGGTGTTCGCAACCAAAGCGGACGGTTCGCTTCGCCTTTGCGTCGACTATAGGGAGTTAAACAAATTGACCAGGAAAAATAGGCACCCTCTTCCCCGAATCGACGATTTGTTTGATCAGCTTGTAGGTGCAACGGTCTTCTCCCAACTTGATCTGTCAACTGGGTTCCATCAGCTAAGAGTAGCTGAAGATAGTATTGATAAAACGGCGTTCAGAACCCCAGACGGTTTCTTCGAGTGGCTTGTCATGCCTTTCGGCTTGAAAAATGCAACCGCTTATTTCGTAGACCTAATGAGCAGGGTGTTCAGAGAATTCCTCAATAAATTTGTGGTTGTCTTTGTAGATGATATCTTAATCTTCTCAAAGAGTGAGGAAGAGCATGCTCAGCATTTGAAAGAAATTATGGAAACTCTTCGAGCTCATCAGCTAAGAGCCAAATTCTCCAAGTGTCACTTCTGGAGAAAAGAAGTAAGAATTCTGGGGCATATAGTGTCCAAAGAGGGGTTGGATGTGGACCCCGCGAAAGTGGTGGCAGTTCGGGACTGGAAAACACCAAGAAATGCAACCGAAGTTCGAAGCTTTCTTGGGCTAGCCGGTTTTTACCGAAAGTTTATTAGGGATTTCGCAAAAATCTCGGCCCCACTCACAAGGCTAACAAAGAAGAATCTGGCGTCCACTTGGGATTTGGACTGCGAGTTTTCTTTCCAACGATTAAAAAGGGCTCTCACAACAGCCCCAGTTCTGACCTTGCCGGATGGAAGCAAAATGTTTACAGTATACACAGACGCATGTGGAACGGGACTAGGCGCTGTTCTAATGCAAGAAGGATGGGTAGTAGCATATGGTAGAAGACAATTAAAAGTTCATGAAAAGAACTACCCAACGCATGATCTTGAGTTAGCTGCCATCGTTTTTGCGCTTAAGTCTTGGCACCATTATCTCCTAGGTGAGAAGTTTGAATTATACACTGACCATAAATCGTTGAAATATCTCTTCTCGCAGAAGGACCGTAACTTGAGGCAGCAAAGATGGATGGAGTTTCTTTCCTCGTATGACTTTGAAATTTCCTATACTCCCGGCAAAGGCAACGTAGTAGCAGACGTGTTGAGCCGAAAGAAACTGACCTTAAGCCCTCTCTTTGTGGAAAGGCAAAGCTTGGAGTATATAGCCAGTTTTAACTTTAGGCCCTCCTCAGATTTTGTACCGGGTTTGTTAGCATCTCTCGAAGTTCGCCCTGCCCTCTTAGACTCAATAGGGGCTGCACAACGTGAAGACCCTCAGCTTGTTGAGGTGATTGATAAACTTATTAGGGGTGAGACTTCCAGTCACCTCGGTAGGTACGCCATCGATGATAAGGGTTGGCTGAGGCGAGATGGAAGATTTTGCGTCCCACAAGCAAAGGAATTGACAAATAAGGTTCTCGAGGAAGCACATCATTCCAAGATGACTATACACCCTGGCGGTGATAAGATGTACAAGGATATAAAAAGGACTTTCTTTTGGAACGGCATGAAACAAGACGTGGCAGATTTCGTTTCTAAGTGCATGACCTGCCAACAGGTCAAGGCGGAATAGAAGAAGCCTGGAGGACTACTTCATCCTTTAGAGGTCCACAGTGGAAGTGGGAAAGCATTTCAATGGACTTCATTGATGGAGGTCGAGAAGAGGCAACACTAGCATTTGGGTAATAGTGGATAGGCTTACTAAGAGCGCCCTCTTTATACCCATCAAGAGTAGAAGGACTGTCGCATCTCTAGAATCTCTTTATCTCAAGGAAATAGTTCGACTCCATGGGATACCCTCCAGCATTGTTAGTGACCGAGACCCTATCTTCACAAGTGAGTTTTGGCGGAGTCTGCAAGAAGCTGTAGGCACACAGTTATGTCTGAGCACGGCCACCACCTCCAAACCGATGGCCAGACGGAAAGGGTGAATAGAGTTTTAGAGGATCTTTTGAGACTTTGCATTCTTGACTTTGGAGGGACTTGGGAGGATCACCTTCCTTTATTGGATTTTGCCTACAATAATTGCTACCAAGCTACCATCGGTATGGCGCCCTTCGAAGCCTTGTATGGAAGACCGTGCAAATCACCAACTTGTTGGTGCGAGTCTACAGATAAGCTTATACTTGGACCAGACATGATTCGAGAGACTTCGGATTTAGTGGACTTGATACGTAGGAGAATGAAGACTGCCCAAGACAGACAGAAATCCTACGCCGATAAAAGAAGGACCGACCTGGAGTTTGAGGTTGGGGACAGGGTTTTCCTTAAGGTGTCACCTTTAAGGAACGTCGTTCGTTTTAGATCCACAGGAAAGCTAGCACCAAGATTTGTAGGACTGTTTCCTATCATCGAGAAGGTTGGAAAGATGGCCTATAGATTAGAGCTACCCGAGAGACTGGCCGGAGTTCACAACGTCTTTCATGTTTCTCACCTCCGGAAGTGCTTGCATGAGTCTGCGGAAGTGGTGGAACCTAGCATTCTAGAAGAAGCCGAAGAGGAACGTGAAGCAACTGTGAGGAGAGTTCCAACCCGCATCTTAGGAACTAAAGTGAAAAAGCTACGCAACCGCGAAGTCAAACTCATTAAAGTTCAGTGGAGCGACGCCGAGGAAGACGCGACTTGGGAAACTGGGGACAGAATACGCGCTGCCTACCCTCTTCTTTTTGAGGGTACATCTTTGACCTCTCTTTTTCCTTAAGTTATGCTTTATCTATCTTTTTAGGTATATCTCCTCGGTCCTTTTTCCTAACTCCTTAGGTAGAAAACAAATGGATGCAAACATGTATTTGAAAACATGTTATGGATGATGGCTGCAAATGGTTGCTAGTGGTTGCTCGTGGATGCATATGCACACACACCCTAGGACTATAGATCGGCTCAGTCACTTCATATTGCATATGCATATATGTATTCTCATTTGTATATGGTTGAAAACTTGATATGTTGTCATATGGTTGTCGCATTTGTATGAATAGTTGTGCACTCATGTAGAATTATGAGTAGGAAAATTTTGCATACATAATGGATACATGACACTTACATGATTCGCATTAAGGAGGTCAACTAAATCAGTAGGCCGCCTGATTTCTGCATTAGATAAGGACATATACACACACTATGCATATGATCACGAAGCATTAGTAGTCTTTTAAGGATAGTGGATGCCTGTGTTTGCTAGTTGAGTAGATAGACTGTTGGATGATAGGATATACATTCTTCCTAACTTGAAGATTTCGGGGACGAAATCCTTTTAAGGGAGGAGAATGTAACACCCCATGAATTCTATAACGCTAAGCTTCAAAAATTAAAGTATAATTAATTCTAAATGAAAAAATTAAGGGAAACGGGTTACGCCATTACGTTCATCTCAGAATTCTGCTTGAGATAGAGCCCGAGTTTGCTCGAATCGGACTCCGTATGAAGAAGTTATGGCCTTCGGAAATTTCAGAATCAAATTTAAATTCAAACAGCTCAGTTTTAAATTCAAAATTCGAAATTCAGGTTCAAACTGGGCTGGGCGGGAAAATTCCTGCCCAGAGACCAGGTCGACCATGGTGTCGACTTGGTCACCCCAGGTCGACCATAGTGTCGACCTGGGTGTCGACCTGGCTGGTCTACCTGGTTGGCCAGGTCTGACTCTGGCTCGAATTTCTGAGGCCCTGTGTGTCACTAGGGCTGACGTGTCACCTCCTGATTGGCTCTCTGAATTTTTAATGGCCTAGATTCCTCCTATCTTCATCTGACGGCTCAAAACAACTTAAAAATCTATAAATACAACCTAACTCTCAATTGAAAATTCACACAAAAATATGAGAAAGGAGTCGTCATGCTGCTAGGGAGGAATTGAACATAGCCGTCAAGAGAAAAGCCTAGAGACGAATCAAACTAAGAAGAAGATTTAAAGTTTAAATCAAAATTATCAACGCAACGTTAGTCTACCCAAAGGAGTGCATCTCAATTTCAGAATTCAGAATCCAGAATTCAAGATTCTGCATTCGTTGTAAGTATAGTGACCTTTTAGAATATGAATAAGAATTGTGATGTGGTTCGATGTGAATGAAAATAGAATTGTGTTATTGTATTGTATGAAATCTTATGTATTGTGATGGTTCTATCTTGACTTATGTATTGATGTTGGTGGCATAAATTGATTGATGCAAGCCTATTGAACAATTGTATATGAAAACAATGGCACTTGCAAGTTTGTGGCAAAAATTTGAAATTGATCCTTTTATGTATATGTCGATGGCATGGACTATGTATATTCCCTTAGTCTAAATTAGAATTTATGTAAACATGATTTAGACTTGAAACCTTTTATGCCTACATAACCCAAAAACTATGATATCGTTTTCATATCTAATTGCAAGTATAATTGGTTCTATGTTAAGCGTCGTTTGGGTTTCATAAATTATGCAAGTTCATGTTTATAATTGGATCTATGTTAAGTATCGTTTGGGTTTCAAAAATTATGCAAGTTCATGTTGAAATAAGCTATGGGATTAGATGTTAAAATTTGGACATTTTGGTGAATATACAACATGCTAATTTTGTGTTTGACATTATGCCAAGTTAAACATGTTTAAACACAAGTTTGTATTAGCCTAAACTATGCCATTTCATGTGTCACCTACTTAGTTATATTTTGATTTTAATGCAAGTTCACGTGACCCATCATTTATGTAATATCGCTAATTTGCAAGTTCATGCGCCACACACCCTTATATGTTGTCAACTATTACATGTTCTTGATTTCCCCTTCTCCTTACGCTTATAAAGTTCGGCTGAATTGTGTCAAGCCCAACATTTGTTATAACGTTGCGAATGTATAAACGGGGGTAATAATGTTGGGTGTAAAACATGAAAAAATATGTTGGCATGTTTGGCACATGCCAATGACAATGACATTTAAAGCGGTATGAATTGTTATACCCAAAAATAAAAGATATGGCATTTACATATATATTTGAGAAATAATAAAATATGTAAATTTAGAAAACACGACGTGCTTAACCCGAGGTTGGATTGAGTTGTGATGTAAACCTGCCTGGAACCGCCCGGCTGTCCAGTAGTCACAACAATACCTATCCAATGTGGGCGGTTAAGCATTGAGCCCAATAATGATCCGAGGTTAGACTGAGCTACGGTGTAAACTTTCCCGGAACCGACCGGCATATCCAGTGACCGTAGCAATACCTGTCTAATGTGAGTGGTCAAGTGCTCTTAAGAGGCTAAGGACAGATGGTAGGGTTAAGTCAACAATAACACTTAACCAAATTCAACGTGTTAACAAGAATTGACGGGTGGGGTTAGGTAAATACAGACACTTAACCACTTAACATGTTTGACTAGAAAATCCTGGTAACGTGGGACCCGTTTCAGCAGTTACCCAGGTTAGGTACCAACGGTACCCTGAAACTAGGCCGGGCGGGGCACGATTACTGGGCTGATTGTAAGCGGTCAAAACGACGGCGGTGGGTGCATAGTGCAGGTCTAACGGGGTGTGGGCGTGCACACACTTTGGAGCAGACAACCAGGGCACTGGGGACACCAGTAGTATAACCTATGCCTTCTAGAATATGTGTCAGGGCCGCCACCATGGGTCTTGATACACCCTATGGTGAGACCAGCATAGGTATCTACAATTCTTGGGGGCCGTATGACACATGTTAACGCGAGTAGGAGCCGATCTTTAAATAAAGTTGGGGATCACTTCACCCTCATCATGGGGTGCCAGTTAGGCTAAACTCAAGTAGATGCAGAGATACAGTATGGGTGCGATAGTACATTCGACACTCCCTTAGCTTGTGACACCATCTTATTTTCAGTATATATCTATCATGCCCTTTTCTTATTCACATACTGAAGTGTTACTAGATTTACTCAGGCTTTATGTCTGACCCTATTTTCTTTTCGTCTTATTTTCTTTCGTTCCCCCCCCCCCCCCCCCCAGGTCCACAGGGAGGAAACAACTCAGCTCAGTCAGGCTCTGTACAAGCTCCAAGAACGTAGATGAATGATTTGGGTCTCTTTTGCTCGGACCATGGCTTTGGATATCACTATGGGGATTTTTCTTTTTATGCTTTCTGCTCCTTTAATTATCAAGACAGTAATGATGTTGTAATGTTGGAAGTATTTTGAGACAATGTTCGGTTTTGAACACGTATTGATGAATAAAAATCTGTTGGTTTCCGCTGTTTAAAATATGTGTATTTATATCTGTCTTGAGTTTATCTGTGGATTTTACTTATAAACCTCCACCAAAATTAAGGTATTCCCTTTGTGAGTGACCTTAACGGAGGTAGGGTGTTTCAATGTTCTTGTTGAACCCAGTGTATTCCTCTCTAGAGGTACACTATCGGAAAGTGGTTCCATACCTTGTCATAGTTGGAAATCCATTATCCAATAAGTGATCGTGGTTCTGATTATATACTATATATATGGAACTTGAGATGAAAACGTTCTGCAAGATGATTATTATATTGTGCTTGATAAACATTGTTATAATATCAAAAGAGTCTTGATATAAAAGATCATGGTTTCTTTCAAAATGATTTGAATGTTAAATCAAATTGATTTGGATTCTCATAAAGGAATTACGTGTTCCGTTATACGGCGTAGTCTTATGAGATATCGTTATTTTCCCTAAACAGTTTTAAATTGTTTACTCGTACCAGTCCCATGACTAACCCAGAGTTTGTTTTGTTTTGTTTTCCCTAAACTCTTGAGTTCCTAATTTTGTACGGGCAGTCAAGTAGTCGGGATTTTACAGATATACTTGGAGAGCTTGGAGCAGGAGGCTTCAGGATTTTATAGCTATTGTTATTTCCGCTGTGTTGTAAGTGTTGTACTCTGATAACGTTACTGTATACATATACTAGTTTTATTTCAAAGTCATATATCTATCATATATTGTTCGTTCCGCTGTGAGATTCGTGTTTACTCTAATTTTGTATGTTCTTCTACTTCTTCTTCTATTCTAAGTTTCTATCTTATCTATTCTCACCCTCTAATTTCTTTCATGGACTATCCGGTGTTTCCGATGCTTGAATAGTCGACATGGTGTTGTATGCCGATATCCAGGATCGCGAAAATCTGGGTTGTTACGGTGGTATCAGACCTAAAGGTTAAGTAATTACCTTGGCTCTGTGGCGTGACTCAGATGAGATGGGGTTAGTAATAGCCTCGATTGAGTTTGAGTGTATATATGAGCGTATATTTGTTATTTGATATACAAATGGTTTTATACTGTGGATATTTATTGATTGAGTTGTTTATGGGTTCTGATCGATCAGTCTGATCCATTGTATCAGTAGGGGTTTATAAACACTCGAATACGATGAACCGACATGATATGTTTTGAAAAGAGGGTAAATGAAATAATTTTACCCAAATTATATATTGATATAAAAGAATGATTTATATTTGGATTATTATAGTATATAGGATATATTGGTTGTTATTATAATCAAGTAAGATTATAAATGAAATGGTTATATATAACCAATCAGAATTCATATAAGTGAAATATATGAAAGCAGATGAATTAAATATGAATTTAAATCAGAATTGAAATTAAAACCCTGGAAATTTGGAAAGGTGTTTGTAGATGGATTTGGAATTAATATATGAGAATTTTAAAATCCTGGAAATTTTAAATTGTTTTAAAGCATTTTACATGGTATTTTGAAATGAATTTCAAAATGGAAGTGTTTAGATATGGTTTTGAAAGTGATATAGTATTGAACTCACTTTGATAGCTGGAAATAGATTTCGATGATGACATCATTGGTGTTCATTTTCAAGTTGTAAGTGACGGATTACTACCAAAGATTTTGTTTTTGAATTGTTTTGAGAAAATAAGTTTTTTTGATTTTCCAAATGAATATTTTGATTTTTGAAAAAAGCTAAGCTGTTTAAAAACTCCCAAAAATAGATTATTTGAATTAGAACAAATTAAAGTAGAATTTGTAAAAGCAAATAGAAATTGAAATTGATTAAAACCAGTTAAGTGGAAAATGAATTGAGATAGAAAATATCGAATTAATTTGAATTAGAGATAATTTGAAATGGAATTAGACTGGTAAGTATGAATTGAAATCAGAAATGGAATTTAGCTTGTATAAGCAAATGATTTGGTTTTGAGGATATATTGGTTGGAGATTGATTGGGATGACATTGGTATATTCTAGGTTGGTAACAAATGAGAGTGATATAGTTGAATGCCCGACAAAAAGGTACAAGTTTATATTTCATATCGGTATGAGATTTTTATGAGCCGATGTGGCAAGCTGCTTGGCTACTTGATTTTATTTTGGGATGGAGAAGGCCTAGAGAGGCAAGTTGTACTTGTACCAATTGAGCCGTATGAAGAAAGTGCTGGCGAAATTTTTCGAAAAATTTGGGTATTAGAATATTTTCAGGATTTTTGAAAATTTTCATTAAAAAAATGAATTAATATTTAATTGAAATTAATTGATATAGTGAAATTGAAATTAAAGAAGTAAACAAATATTTTTAACCAGTTAATAGAGTTAGTCTTCTACCTTAGCAATTTCGAGGACGAAATTATTCTAAGAGGGGAAGAATGTAATGTCCCGTATTTTTACAGTGTAATAATAAATTTATTTAATTATTTAAATAATGGTTTAGAGATTTATAGGGTTATTTAATTAAATAATATTTAATTAAATTAAATAATAGAATAATATTTTTAATTTGTGAAATAGTCGAAAATAGTAGAATTGGCAATATTGTGTGAATTGGACAGTTCAAAAATATATAATTCAGTTTAAAATTTGAATTACGATAATGATTATATTAAATTAATGATGGTTGAACGTATAAATTATATTATAATTATAATCGAGCTCGAAATGGCGCGGCAGTTCATAATTTGGCGATTTGAACTTTAAACGAATATACATAATCCGTTTTAAGCCGGATTTCTGTGAAACAAGAAACGTTTGGAGCTGGTGAAGTATACTTTTCTAGTGGAAGAGAAAAATCGGGATTTCGTCGTGTATATTTTGATTTATGTCCAAATAAAATTTTCAAAAAAGTCGCTATGGAATTCCTTTATAATTTATAATGATTTATTTATATTATAAATGAATTTTTCAATATAAATTGAATATCGATTCAACCGGGATTTGAATATCAAGTTATAAATCCAATTGGAGCTGTATGATATTCTACTGTGAATATATACGATAATATTTATTTATAAATATTTGATTTAATTGTTTTTAAATATATTTATATATTTAAATGGGTTATTTAGAGCTTTAAAAGTAGCCAGTTTTGCAAACGACCTCCGTTTTCAAAGAAACTAATTTTGTTGGATCCGAAATATTAAATTATTGTTAGATTCCGATTTCCATGATTTTTGGGGTCAGTGTGTAGCCGTATGGATATTTAATGTGAAAAACAATCGATAATTTGATCTTTGAAAATACACTGCGTGAGGAAATGGAGTCGGAATTCGACGAAACCAGTTTCTTTGGGTCCGTAATGTCAAATTGTTGCTGCATGTCAATTTTCATGATTTTTAGATATCACGTGTGTTAGTAGGAATTTTTAAATAGTAATATAGATAGCGATAGACTATAATCCAATAAAATATTAAATATTAAATTATTATAATTTGACTATAAATACTCCTTAAACTCTTATAACCTAATTCTCTACTTGTCTGGCCAGTCCCAATTTCACGCCGCCACTTTTCCCATGATAAAAACTGAAAGTTCATCTTCAATAAATCCTATAAATTCATATATAAAGCAATAATTCTCAAAACCAATATGTTCATTATCCTCGTAAGATGCTCTCCACATTGATATGTGAAACATGAGCTGTGACATCAGCTGTTCATACTGGAAAAACAGGAACGACAACTAGGGCTGAGAAAATCGAGAAATCAAAGCTTAAATTCATGTTTTAAGTATTATCTTTAGATTCCTGGCATCGATGGGAGTTGTATGTACTATTTTGGTGGAGTTCGATTAAAAAAGGGTTCAATACCTTTACTGTGGTTGCGCTGTCGACCTGGAGAAGGAGATTCATGGAAAAGGCGCAAGTTGGAGGAAACCCTATGAGGTGGGAAAGGAACTGACGAGAGGAATGAT
The DNA here is from genome assembly GCA_030737875.1 of Allium sativum. NCBI lineage: Eukaryota > Viridiplantae > Streptophyta > Magnoliopsida > Asparagales > Amaryllidaceae > Allium > Allium sativum. The sequence goes on from CM060926.1 coordinate 541,903,137, forward strand.
GGAGATTTTTATTGATTTTTTTTTGTGAGGAGAAAGAAGCGGTTTAAGGTGCTAAAACAAACGGCAATGGGGAGGATCGATTACTGGAGAAGAAGGACCAAACTGAGGAAGAAGGGAGCGGGTATTGGAGTTGGGCTGGACTGGAAATTGTGAGGCCCAAGTTTTTAATTCATTTAAATTAAATTATATAAAATGTATATTAACTTAGAATTAACGTAACTTCCTCATATGATATCGAAATTCAGCAAAACAAGATCCTTGGCATCGTACGGATGACAGCTACGCAATGGAACTAATTGGGAGTGAATTGGAGCTCGTTACAATTTATAGCAAAATAAAACGTCCGTCTGAATCAAAGATAGTTAATCGTTATTTAACGATAACTGTCCAATGTGAGTAAAACTCACCAACTCTACCCATTCATATTTTTATAACGTATTGATAGAAATGATAAATGATGATTGATTTTTGTGTGTTGACTTTTTGGTTGAACTGCTAATTGATTGGTTGAAAATATCGATATATATATATTGTTAATCAAATATTGATTATGTTTATCAGAATATTTCATATTGAAATGAAGTTGATGTTAATTATATTGTGCAACATCTGTGAATGCAGGGAAACAGTCGGAGGGATCCAACTGGATTCCTCAATATTTATTATACTGTTCTTTTCATATTTGCAATATATGATGTGATATATAATATGTTGTTGATTATGTGTGTTTAAATGATATCGATCATTGTTATTTGGCACTTTAAATACCGTAAGAAATACTGGGATGTAGAAAAGGGGATTTACAGTGTGTATTTTGAAAATAAATTATTTATATAAAATCAAAGGATTTTATATATAAAAGAAAAAGGGTTTTATAAAAGGAAATATTTGTAAAACATTTACATATAGAATAGAAAGGAAATATTTGTAAAACATTTACAAATAGATTATAAATGGAAATATCTATTTAGAAAATAAATAGAGTTAAAAAAGGAAATATTTATTTGTTAAATAAATAGAATTGAGAAGGAAATATTTATTTGTTAAATAAATAAACTTATAAAAGGAATATTGATTTGGAAAATAAATCGGATTATAAAAGGGAATTAATGAGACATATTAGAGTTAATTGAATAGAGTTAATCAATCAGAGTTAATCGAATAGAGTTAATCAATTAGAGTTATCGATTAGAGTTAATCGAATATAGTTATTTGAATAGAGTAAATCCAATAGAGTTAACCGAATATAGTTATTCGAATAGAATTAGTCGAATATAGCTATTCGAATAGAGTAAATCAAAAGGAGTTAATCGAATATAGTTTATTCGAAGAAAGGAGTCAATCGAATATAGTTTATTCGAAGAAAGGAGTTAATCGAATATAGTTTATTCAAAGAAAGGAGTTATTCGAATATAGTTTATTCGAAGAAAGGAGTTAATCGAACAGAGTTATTCGAAAGGAGTTAATTGAATATTAGTTGTTCGAAGAGAGTTAATCGAATATAGTTTATTCGAAAAGGAGTTATCGAATAGAGATTATTCGAAAGAGAATTATACGTTGAATTCGATTATATCGAATTCGGGAAAGTACCATTCACTTTCCGTTTTTAATCAAGATCTATTTATTTGGTTATAAATTGTCTAGTTAGTTATTTAGTTAAATTTAGGAATAAAAGTTATATTTTGAAGTTAGATATTTCAGAAGTAAGGATTATAACACTATAGTTATAATCAAGGTTTTCAATAAAGAAGTGGATTCGTAAATAGAATCCAAGAGTTTCGCAAGGAAGTTTGTTAAAGATTTAAAAGGGTGAACTTTTTCTATTTTGAGGTTAGAAATGTTGTTCAGTTAAGGTCTGAGAGGTAGTTATACCCCAACTTGATTGACTCCATTCTTAACTAAGGAATGGTTAAGGTTCGATAGTGAAGGTTGGTAAAGTGAATTTAGTTAATGAGTATAATGGTCTGAGTGGGCATAGCGATGTTTTATTTAATCATCGGTTTAAATCAAATGAATGAGTTTTGGAAACATTTTCCAAATATAACCAGAGATATTTTCTAATCATAGAAAATGAAATGTTTGATGATAAAGAATACTGGAATGACAGTGATACGTGAAAAAGAGATGGAAATGTTTTCCAATGATTTATAACTTATATTTTCTAAATTTAGAAAATAAGGAATGTTGAATATATGGAAGCAGAAAATGAATAAAAAATGAACTAAAGAGATAAATGTTAAATGATGACTGATCGATATAATTTCTATCGTTGTTTGCACACGTGTTTTCTTTGATAGTTAACTCACCGACTATCGAAGTTTTTGATCATTTTTCTGTCGTCAATACGAAGAGACCGGGAGCAGATTCATTATCTGAAAACCACTCTGTATGGGCATTAGCGTTGTGAATCAAATATGATGAAGATAATTGAAGGTGGGGTTATGAAAGGGTTGTCCTGTTTACAGAATAGTGCCTTCGGCCTGTCCAATCCCAGAATGACCTACATGGAAGAATGTTTGATGGAGTATATTTCATAGATCGCGTAAGTTGATCTCTTCAAACGTATTTACGTTTGGTGGCAGAGGAATTCGTTTCTCTTAGCTGTATACCCGTGGTATTTTTGGGGAAATCAATTTGTGATTTGGCGGGTATGACGATGTGATATTCAAAGTAAATGAAGATGTGGTTTGTAAAGGATACGTTATGGCCTCTGGCCTCACAACCGGGAAATGACAAAAATCGGACAGGAAGCATGGCTAAGTGGGTTGCTTCCAATTGACGTGTATTGCTGCCTGATCTAGAGTTTCATTTCATTCTTTAATCTATTCGATGCTGTCCCATTCGGGAAATGGTTGTTGATCCCAACCGTTGGTGATATACATTCGATACACTCAAGCGAAATGAGTGGTCAGTCATGTGTGGTCGGGTTTCAAGATGTTCTTGTTGAATCCAGTGTATTTCTCTCTAGAGATACACTATCGGAAGGTGGTTCCATACCTTGTCATAGTTGGAAATCCATTATCCAATAAGTGCGCGTGGTTTTGATTGTATACTATATATGTGGAACGTAAGATGAAAGCGTTTTGCAAGATGATTATTATATTGTGCTTGATAGACACTATTATAATATCAAAAGAGTTTTGATATAAAAGATCATTGTTTCTTTCAAAATGATTTGAAAGTTAAATCAAATTGATTTGGATTCTCATAAGGGAAAAACCCGTTCTGTTATACAGCGTGGTCTTATGAGATATAATAATTTTCCCTAAACTGTTTTAAATTGTTTACTCATACCAGTCCCATGACTGACCCAGAGTTTATTTTGTTTTGTTTTCCCTAAACTCTTGGGTGCCCAATTTTTTACGGGCAGTCAAGTAGTCAGGATTTTATAGATATACTTGGAGAGCTTGGAGCAGGAGGCTTCAGGATTTTATAGCTATTGTTATTTTAGCTGTGTTGTAAGTGTTATACTTTGATATCGTTGCTGTATACATATGCTAGTTTTATTTCAGAGTTATGTATTATTATATATTGTTCGTTTCGCTGTGAGATTCGTGTTTGCTCTGATGTTGTATGTTCTTCTTCTTATATTCTAAGTTTCTATCTTATCTATTCTCACCCTCTAATTTATTTCATGGACTATCCAGTGTTTTCGATGCTTGAATAGTCGACATGGTGTTATATGCCGATATCCAGGATCGCGAAAACCCGGGTCGTGACAAGGGCCATCTCCTGAATAGCCACAATATGTATCCTATGTTGGTCTAACCGGGGTGCATACTGCATATATAGAACATATAAAATCAGTTTCTACAGCGTATAACATACAACGTAAATTCATAAGTACAAATTTTACCTCATGTGGCGGATATAATCCAGCAGCAAGGACACCGTGCACCATGTGTGCGGTGGGTAAATAATAGGCAGGAATATCCATGCACCGCTAAGATCAAATGTCTGAAATGTATCGGCCAGAGCGAAATCCGTAGGAGGGTCGGACATCTGTGAAGGGGTCGGGTCAAAAGTAAACGGTGGAGGATGAACTCTACCACTAACCAATCGGGGACCAATGTGATCGAAGTTCACACCTCGCATATAATCCAACAGCAAGTAACGTCTAGGAGCTACACGAACCCAATAAGGACCAAACTCTATGTCGGGTAAGTGAAAATCGGTCGTATCAACCCATCCTTCCTGTCTCAGACCATCCACATACTGTCTCCCTATAGAATGTTGTGGCCCGAACATATCCAGTGGCAGAGGTGGATCTCCAGGTACGCGCAACTGACCAGGACCCTGGTAATAACATTAATCTCCCAAGTACCAAATAAGAAGGTGGCCGGTGAGAACAAAAGGAAACGTCGAATAGATAAGAGACATGTAATGGCTAATTGATAGGCATCAGGTAGTGGGCCATCCGCTGGAAGTAACATCCAATAAGAAGTCCAAGGTGCTCGTAATATGTTCCCCCTCTCCCTCATATCTAACTGAGTACGAGCCTCCATCAAGTCATGTCTCACACCAACAGGAGCACGCTGAACCCCGTGAGTACTCTCCTATCTACGCATGTGTGGGAAAAAGGTCTCAGCAGCATGACTGGCGGTAGGCTGTATGCGTGGATGCATGTTGGCCGTGTACTCGTAGTACCAGCACGGCAACATGTACCAAAAACCGAACATCTAGCGAACCTTTCCAAAAGCATACGAGTCAAGAGCGGCGTATAGTTAACCCAATATGGCAGAGCCCCAATCAATCATATGCAGCTGCTCTAACTCGAGCAGTACTGCTAGGTAGCCCAGCCTAATCGTACTCCGTTGGTTCGAAAAGAATGTCGAACCAAGGAGGTATAAAATGATAGCCCTGTATACTATGTCATGGAAATCAACCACATTGAGATGCGCTGTAATATACTCAAGTAAATATGTGACGGAAACGGCACCATTAGCTATATGAGCTGCTGACAAATCTGGCAAATACTATAGGTAGAAATCGAGTGACTCAAAAAGGCATCAAGCGGACAAGTGACTCTATCTGGACGGCCAATCTCAATCCCCGTAAGCATGTAAAAATCGGCTGGGGTGATACCTAGCTCAAAATCTTGAAAGTGAAAAGTGTGTGTCGTAGGCCACCATCTCTCTAATAAGGCCTCAACCAATGGTCGATCAAAGGACTGGAGAGGTATACTACGTAAAAAGAGTCCGAACGGACTAGCTAGTATCCTCTCTCGAATATGTAATGGTAATATGTCAATGGCATGTGAAATAAACTTCGCCCAACTCCCACGAAGGTAGACATACTTAGTCTATTAAAAATATAATAGTTAAATGACTATAAGACCACTATTAAAACGTATATCGTACATGCACTGAACTATAACATAGAACCAATAGGGCATACTGTTTAACAGTTCATTAACTATAAACATTAAAAAAAACATACTGGAACGGTGGCCAGCGCAGTAAAAGATCTATGAGTGAATCCCTGTGGCAGCTCGTGGAGGATCCGTAAGTCCTCAATCATCGTCCCCGCTAGTGGAGGATGGTGAGCTGGACCAGATGCGTTGTCCGGCAAATGTGGAACTATTCATCTCCCCATCTTCGTTACGCGTGGCGACATCCCGACGTTGTACCGAATAAAAAAAATTAAAAAGAGGATTTGGAAAGGGGGATGGGGATTTTGCCTCCCGCGCCATTCCTTTATAGGCGCGGGAAGTCGCGAGCCGATAAAATCGGCTCGCAACTGGCGTGCCGATAAAATTGGCTCGCCACTGCTGGGGAATATCAAAGATATTCCCCTGAACGTTACGGATCATAATGTTACGATCCCTAACGCTGCTGGAGATGCTCTAACTATTATGTTTCATGAGTATGTAGCATTGAGTTTAATGACATTACAGCTTTTACCAAACAAAAATAGATACAACGTCCTCCTTTTTAAAGCCGATAAACAAACATTCAGTCATCAATAACATTATTTTATAGTGATAAAATAAGATTAGGCAGTTTCATTAAAATCAAAAGCGAATGAATAGGATATAAAAATTCTCATACCTATTACATAATTCAACGTTATACCATTCAAAATGATATAATTATTACAAAATAACCTAAGATAGACATATGACAATGCCCCATTGTTGATTAAAGTTTTAATATAAATAGTGATAACTTTTTTCTTTACATTCATTCAAGCGTGACAATAAAAACATAGCAGAAATAAAAGACTCTTATCAAGATTGACTTGTGCAGGTTTTTGAAAGCTTATTCATCAAATTTGAAAACCTGGAGACATAGAACCTTACCCTTGGCCTACTCAAGTTGTAACAAACTGGAAAATTCAACCCTCGAATTTTGACATTAATACATTCTCTGTATTCATGTGCCTAAACTCGAGTATCAAAACCCCAAAAGTTAGAAGAAAGAAGTTAAAGGGTGAGAAAGAAGAAATAAAGCTTAGAATAGTAGAAGAAGAAGAACACGAGCACATCAGATGAGTGAAGATTAGAATCTCACAGCAGAAGGACTGAAATATAATATACCAGTACACTTTACAAAAAAAGAAAACTATATATATATACATGCATAATCGAGTACACAAATCGAACAACCTATATAATTATAACAATCTCTATGTACAATACATGATAAATACAACACACATAGCAAAAATGAGATAATTCAAGGAATACGAGAATACATCTCAAATCCAACTCCTGTCCTGTAGCTCCAAGAAAAACCAAACATATCTAGAAAATATATTGGTTTTGACCCAAACATATTTGGGGGAAGCAAAACGCCCGAATCAATCTAGAATATGAAAGTGAGAAAACTCACATTACCAATAACTGCCAAATTTTTAGAAAATCCTTTGAAATAATGGAACTCTCGCAAGACACAACCACACATAAATACGGCACATGTTATTCTCTTATGATAATCAAAACACCTTTATATCCAATAATATAATATAATAATATCATTATAATGTCTATTAATCATCTTAAAATAAAATAATAAACATATGCGAAATTGTTACCCATAATTAAATTCCACATCCTAATGGGCTCTACATACAGGTACGTGGCATTTATTAAGATTTGTAGTTCATACAATGACTAGGCACTGGGTAGCACCCGTCACAATACTTCCCTAGATGAGCTATATCGAAAGTCAACCTATGACTCCCTACCAACATAGAACCGACCTACCAATTGACTTGATAGTACCGAGTATGTCACCATCATTCTTGTGATCAACAACCTCCTCAGCATTTAATAAGCAAAGGGTCAACCGTTCTATATTTATGATGAAACATATGTTAATGGGTGTGACCCACATACCCCAGCTGCATACCCCCTAATTCACTCATTACCAGCTGATGACGCTAGAGGTTACGTTTTTACTTCGTTTTTACTTTTCACACTTGACATGTTTCTATCTCTAGATGTCACACCTCCATTCCATCGATCGCTAATTAACGTCCACCTGTGTAGTTGAAGCGTTAACGTTCTAATGTGGTGGAAGTGCAAAAAGTCGCAGCGGGATAAAGCAATGAAATAGCGAATGAGTCTAAAATAGAATATAAAAATTGTATTTAATGATTTTACAAATAAATAAATGATAAATAAATAGAAAATTAGCATTCAACTTAATTATAATTAGTACATTGTTAATTTTGAATAAACGCATGTGTAAATAAATGTAAACTTTTATTTAGCTTGATTAAATTTAATAGAATATTATAGTATTTTCTAAGATATAGTTAAAAAATTATATTAAAAAACTAACTTTATAATATATAAATGTCATTTATAAATTCATTTCTTTATAGAAGATATAGCGGAAATAGCATAATATAACTAAAACAAAGGGATATATCAGGAATATCGGAATAGCAGGGCTTAAAGCGGAAAGGCTATGCGATATAGGGCGGGATATGACGGGATAACATCGGGGCACTAACTACACAAATGTCCACTAAAATACAACCTCCAAGCTCATAAATCTCAGAGATGGATGTTATGCTAAGAGAAGTTGCCTTCTCCACCATCAATAGATGTACATTTGTAAAAATCAATGAACATAATCCAAGAAAGCAATGTTAGACAACCGTCCATACAAGTTGTCCAGGAATATGACAAATGAAAGGTACTCTTTTACCACATAAAATCGGGAATAATCTCTAGGATTAGTAATAAAAAGTCCTCGCATCATGTAGACCCAAAATCATAGGACTACAGCTATAAGTATAATCATGGTAACTAATCAGAGACAACAACAAGTAGTTCTTTATGTTTTAAAGGTCTACGCCTTCAAATCACCATCATAAGCATAAGCATACCTGCAATCTCAGTTTCAAATGCAAAGTTAGTTCAAAGTGTTTTTGGATCCAGTTCCAATCTCGGTTACTCGAACCAACACATTATAATTTAGAAAGGAATTTATTGATAGTCAGTTCTTTACTATTAGTATATAGTTGTACAGTCAAGTACGTTAGCAGCATAAGCCTTTTTAATTAATCATACTTTTAAATCATTTCATCGATTAAAAGAAAAACGATTCCATATATGTGTTTCAACAGAATAAGCATATTCACTAACCTCTTGTTTTTCATTACTTCAAAAACCATACCCATACACTTCTCTCTTTGAAATAAGTATATTCACAAATCATATTACTTTCACTACTTAGAAAATAGCACTATATACTTATCTGAATGGTATAAGTATATTTACAAATTATATCTAGGCTAAAACAATGTCTTGCGATACACTGCTTGCTACAAAATCACAAACAGTTTTATTTAACTTATAAACCTTGCAAAATAAAGTTCATAATATCATTTATGGAAATAATAATTTAATTTCCACCATCTACTTCCATTTTTAAACTAATATCATCTCTTGGATAACAGTGAAGTTGTTCAAGTTGAGTTATTCTATTTACCTCTTAGACATTGACTCGACGACATTTTTATCTTTAAGATAAATTAAAATTTACTAATGCAAAACCTGATATTTAGTAAATTTCATAATAAGTTCCATTTACTATTCAATTCAAATAGGATTATACAAACCATTTCTTGCATTTGAAACTCTTTTCCAAATAAAAATCACTTTTACTAACCCGTTCATTAAGCAAACCCCTGATAAAACCATCTTATTGGCTTTAAATCTATTTTAAAAACCCTGTTTACAAAACTTTGATTTATTATAAAATCCTTTATAAAGTTTCATAATTCTTATTTTAAAACTTGATTTTTATTTCTTTATAAAACTTCGAATCTTGTTTGATTATAAATCTAATCCTTTATAATTTATCTTGAAAACAAAATAAATCTGCCTTGATTTTGCAACCGCTACCTCAAAATTTGCCTTGATTACGTTACATCTCGCTAGATTCCTCGCAAAACCCTAGTTTTTCTTGCACTCAATATTTCTTCTTATTGCTTGAATGGTCAAAATTTGCAGACGGAGAAAATATTAGTCATAAAATTAGTTATATCCATTTTGTCTAACTTATTGCTACTACTTCGAGTAGGTAAATGATCGTTTATATGCAAAGGGTGTCACATATGCAAGTTGGAACATGAGAAGCACTATAGATTGAACGTAAATTGTAGTTTATTTAAGTTTGTTGGCTTTCGTTAACATTCGTTATATTTTTAGGGTTTTCAACTGCTTATTATGTACCTATGCATAGCGTAAATCGATTAATCATTTTACTTGAAGAATTAATGCTTTAAGCATTATAATTAGACTTAAATAAGAATGATATGATTATAAATCTCATACTGAAGAAAACCTCATATTAAGCAAGTCTAGAGGATAACTCATCACTTAAAGCATTATATATGCAAAGTTTGACACGGATAATAGAAAATAACCAACAATATAGCACTATGGTATGAAGTAGCGACACGTAACATATAAAACAACAGATTTACCATATAATACACTCGTGTTATGTCAAAATGTAGCATATAATGACACAATGATAGATACATATGTACGTTATGAAAGCAAGTATCAAAAAACTTCCATCCCAAACTTACTGCACCATCATCGTCATTGTCGTTTGCAAGACCTGCACCCCGCGCACCTCCAACACCAAAAGATGGCAGTTGAGCCAGTAGATCATTGATCTGAGGCAGCCTAGACTATACCTCCATCTTATGCAACTGACTCAGCATTTGAGTATGACGTAGCACCATATGCTGAATTGTGGCAAATTGTTGTCTATGCTGGTCTAATCTGGGTGAATATTATAATCACAAAATATTATTTCACTGTATGCTTCTTAGATAATTATGGGCAAAAATTTAACAATTAATTTAATAACCTTAAAAGGTGGGTATAATCCATGTGTGGGGATACTAGCAATATCCTCATACGGTGGGTACATTATATGCTTTGTGTTGACCCGTCTTTAAACAAGGTAGTCACACTTCAGATTTCTGACCTTTGAGTGCTCAGACGCTACACCAGAAATGCCAAATAGACAGCGATATGGGCTGTATCAAATTTTGGTGTGTTTGTGTAACAACCCGAAAATCTGGGCCAGTTTAAAAAATTTATTTCGGCAATTTTAGCGAATTTTGATTATTTAAAATGAATTATTTTAAATAATATCGACGAGAAATTTATTTTGAATATAATTCGAACGTATATATTATATACGTCGTTGTTAGAATATATATAATTATATAAAATTATAAAAGGAATTGAAAATGGCGCGGTAGTTCGATAATTCGATTTCAAACTTCAAATGAATGTACCGTGTGCAAAATAAACCGGATTTTAGTGAAACCAAAAATAATGGAATCTAATTATGAATATCTTTCCAACGAATCTGACAAATCAAAATTTCATAGCGGGAATCAAAAGATATGTCCAGTTGAAAATTCTGAATAGTCGCTATGGAATTCAGGCCCTTAAAAATGGGAATTTTGTAAACGACCTCGGATTTCGACGAAACCACTTTTGTTGGATCCGTGATGTCAAGTTATTACTAGGTTTCAAATTACAAAAAATTTCGAATCAATATGTGAGCGTGGCAAAGGAAAACGCGTTTGACTAGTTTCAGTTGATTTTAGTCGACTGGAAAATGGCCAGTTTTCCAACGGTCTCAGAATTCGACGAAACTAGTTTTGTTAGGACCGTATCGTCAATACGAAGCTAGAAAATATTTTTCAGGAATTTTTAGAGTTAGTATGTGACCCTAGTAAATTGAAATGCGCGTTCAAATTCAATATATAGAGTTATACGTTGATTTTGACGAAAACTGATCGAGACGATCAAATCAACCTACGATACATATCCCATTGTGTTCGGAATGGGGGTAAAACGCTATGGACGACAGGCGGTGGGCCTCGTTTCGAGGTCATATGTAAAAGTCAACTTTTTGAATTAAATAATTAAAAAAAAATCCATCTCTCTCCTTCCCCTTCAAAACCGCTGCCCCCCCCCCCCCCTTTATCGTTCATTCAAACCAGAAAAAAAAAAGGGGAAAGGGGTAATCGCGACGCCACAGCCCACGCCGCCGCAGGCGGAGCAGCGCCGCCCTTGGCGCCGCAATCCCCCACCACCTCTTCTCTCCATCGATCCCCCCTCCCTTCTCCCATTCGAGACCGCGAGCGCCCCAAATCCACGAATCCCGTAACCTCCTAAGACCACAGCTCCACCGCGCGCCACCAGTGCCGAGCGCCACCCCCTGCCTGACCCCACCTCGGACGCGATGCAGCCTCCACCCCCTCCCCAATTCAACGGCTCCTCCTCCTCTTCCCTCTGTAAAACCGAAAAAACAGTGAGTGTTTAAATCTTTTTTATTTATTTATTTATTTATTTATTATTTACAATAAAATCTGATTTTATTATATAGAGATTTAGGTTATTTAAAATCAGTAAATGAATTAGATTTTTATTCATATAAATGGCCGATAAAAATTGGATCTTTATTGTTTGAATGGTAACGAAAAGATTAGATTTTTGAATCACGAAAGATTTGATTTTTAGTATAGGAAAGACGAAATTTTTATCGGTAGAAAGGCGGGATCTTTATCTAATCAAGTTAGAATTTTTACATTAGAAAAGATGGAATTTTTACATCAGAAAAGATAGGATTTTTATATATTGAATAGCGAAGTAAAAATTCGATTTTTATATATTGAATAGCGAAGTAAAAATCCGATTTTTATATATTGAATAGCGAAGTAAAAATTCGATTTTTATATATTGAATAGCGAAGTAAAAATTCGATTTTTATATATTGAATCGCATAGTAAAAATTCGATTTTTATATATTGAATAGCGAAGTAAAAATTCGATTTTTACATATGTAGTGGCTACGGGCAACGAAAGTGATAAGAGACGAGAACAGTGAAGATTTCCTGCATTGGAAGTGTCGTGGAGTTAGGATAGCTATTGGTGAGAACTTCTCACTCAAAATTCTTTTTTCTAGTTATATATATATACTAGGATGCAGACGGTGTTTAGTAGCACCCGACACCCGTCATCCACAGACCATGGATGACTTGTTTGTTAAATTGTTTGGTTGTGTAGTTGGTTAGATTATTTGGTTTGGAATTGAATTGTTTGGTGAAATGAAATTGATTTGATTGATGTGTGAATGGCGTGGGCCTTCACTAGACCGGGGATAAGGCTAGGCCTTGTCCCGTTTCTAGTATCGTGCCGTTATGCCGCCGAAATTTTCTAAAATAAGTTAGAAAAATAAAGATAACATTTTATTTAATAAATGAACTGAATAGAATATTCATAGGTTGAATAAAATAGTTTGATCGTTAAAAATATAATTTTTAACGTGAATGTGAATAAATAAATATTCATTTACAAACCGGACGGTTTGTTTATGTACACCTATTTGAAGGACATTGATTGGGACGATAAATTTTACACATCGCCCAACTGCATAAATAAAAATCTGTGTTTGATTGCTTGAAACCCCACACGGGTATTGGGATGATATTTGAGGTACACTAATCCCGATTGTTTAGTTGTATGTCGATCGATTGATTGACAGGCTGTTATGAGCGTTGAATATTTATATTTGATGCTTATACATTAAAGAATGCACTTTGGATGATGGTTGATTATTCATCGTTGTTGATATATACATGTGTTGTAGAAAATCCATATAATTAACATTATATGGTAATTGTTTGGGCCTCATTCCAGTTTTGAAATAGAAATATTTGAAATGAAATATTTGAAATGGAATATTTGAGTAGAAATATTTGAAAAAGAAATATTTAAAATAGAATATTTGAAAATTGAAATATATGAAGCCGCATTGATAGATTGACGCCATTTTGACGTGAACGATATTTATATCGATTTTATTCAAATTGAAGTGAATATTAAAGTGAATTGAAATTCGAATTTAATTGAACTGATTTGAAATTCGGAATAAACTGAAAAGGTTTGAAATTCGAATAGAATCAAAATAGAATTGAAATCGTTTTGAAATGAATTTGAAATAGAAATATTTGAAATGAAATCGTTTTGAAATGAATTCGAAATAGAATTGAAATCGTTTAGAAATGAATTCGAAATAGAATTGAAATCATTTTGAAATGAATTCGAAATAGAATTGAAATCGTTTAGAAATGAATTCGAAATAGAATTGAAATCGTTTAGAAATGAATTCGAAATAGAATTGAAATCATTTAGAAATGAATTCGAAATAGAATTGAAATCGTTTTAAAATGAATTCGAATTGAAATTGAATTGAATTGAAAACGAACTGAAATTGAATTAGAAATCAATTAGAATTGAAATCAATTTGAAATGAATTTAAAACGAATTTATATTGGAATATTCAATTTTGATTTGAAATTAAATATGAAGTTGAAACCGTTTTGAAAATGGATTTAAAACGATTTATAAAGTACGTTTTGAATTGAAATCGACGAAGTATATATTATATATATTATATATATAATATAAATGGCCTGAATAGAACGCGCCGCGCCGCGGCAGTTCGCGAATTTCGACCATTAACTTCGAATGAATATTACGGGAGATCCGACCGTCGGATTCTCCTAAAACCGGAACCGTTGGGTTCGTATCGAAAAAAGCTTTCTAACGGATATTTGAAATTTAAAATCTAACGGTTGGATTTGGAATTATGTCCAAATCAAATTTGAAAAAGGTCGGTGTAAGTGCAGTTCGATGGCCGCTGATGGAAATCGACTGTACGGGCCTTGATAAAATTATTAAAAATATCAATAATTTGTGTAAAATCATAAGAAATGATTTAGAAAGAATTGGGATGAAAAACTCCATATTTGAAAAGATAAAAATAGATTTTATCGAAATGAACTAGTTTTGACCAGAATTATAATTCTATTTATTTTTAAATAAATAAATCGAATTTGAAATGGTTTTGAAAATAACCAGAATTTCCAATGATTGCATTGGAATGGATTTAAATCGAAATTGTCTTCGGAATATTTCGATGTTGGATTTCGTGATTATACAGATGTTGTTATGGAAATTTGAAAGATATAGATATATATATATATCGTTATTTCCAATACGATATTTGTTAGTTGTAGAATTTGATACTGAATATAAGCCGATATATTTTCTATTCAGAGCCTTGTATTTAATATCAAATGTGATTTGGGTTTGTCGTGAATGGTGTCTTGACTAACACTGTTCTTGAACCCAGTTAAGAAAAGATTAAATCTTTTTATTTGGATTTAATGAAGTGTACCAATTAAATAATATTTAAATGGAATTGAATCGATATTGATTTTTGGGTTTATCGTGGACAGTGTTTTAAATAACACTCGTTCTTTAACCCGATAATTAATGGAATGTGGCTTTGGGTTTATCGTGAACCATGTTTTAAGTGACACTGATTCTTTAACCTAGTTAGCGATTAAAACTAAGTGGAGTTTTAATGAATCTTTAATTAGATTGAAATGATCGAGAATGGAGTATCACCAGTTTTGCTCCAGGCGGTAGTTAAATCTTTAATTAGATTTGAACGTGAAATGGTAATTGAATTTACCGATAACACCGTGGTGTTAGATATGAAGTATTACCAGTTTTACTTCATGGGATGAATAGGTTGGGATTGGGAAATTAAAACAAATGATTACTTCGGTAAGGTTCGTTAATCCCGACTAGTTGAATCGAAATTCAAAAGAAGATTAAAGAATAAATTCAAGGAATTTACCTTGGATAAAATTAATGGGAACCTTTCCCTATGAATGTGAAATTTAGAAACTAACTGTCGGTTAGCCAAGCAGAATGGTTTTCTGAATATTGATCTGATGTTGGTTTCGGCCTCCGGGGTTAATATTTGGGGAATTATTCTCTTGATTTATTTACGGTTAGTGACTGATAAATTGGAATGAGGCGTATGTTGTGTTTGTGTAACACTTATTTAAAATATACGCGAGTTATTCGGGAAGACCGGGTTTATCCCATTCTGAATAACTGATACGACGATAAGTCGAAGATGAAGACGATGGTCGAAGACCGGAAGTCTTCACGTCGTTTGGGTGATTACTGATGATCTTGATTGGGCTGTACACCCAAAAAGATGGAAACAGTTGGTGATCGTCCAGACGTGCTTGGAGATCGATGGATATGCGGGGTACTAGGTGCCTCCGGTTTCGTTCAGACCCAGAATGAACTTGTAAATGGACTGTGTGTCTGACATTGGATTTTAGCCCGTGTGATTGATCTCTATTAAATATATATCTGTTTGGCACCGGAGAATTTATTCTTTTTCTCAACGCCCTTCTCTGAGACGTACGAGCTCAGGGGTTATATATGGATGGATATCAAACGCATGGAGTGAATTGCTTGTGTGGCATGCCTAAGTGGCAATTGATCGAGGCTTCTGTTGAAAAGCAAAGTCTTGTGGTGTTGATCAAAGCATAGCCTGTGTGGCACAGCTTTGTGTAACGTGAATTCGCGAGCCTCGCACCCTGGTTGTGAACCAAAAACGGGAGAGGACCTCAGGGAGGGCATGCGTTTCTTTCTAGCTAGGGTGGTGTCAGTGACCTACCAGCCCTGACATTTATATACTTTTCACCTGTGTGGTTGTTGCTGTTGCGAGGCGCCTCGGTTTGATCGGACGATCCGGGTCCGATGGAGTCATTCGTTGGCTCATTTACGCCCCCAAAGGACGGGGAAACGTAGTGTTCAGGCATAATAATCCACATCGGTGGACCGGCCCTGTCGCTCCAAGGGGCAGTTGCGGCTGTTCCTGAGGCTCGGGCTAGATAGTCTCGAATCGGTTGAGGACTATCTTTTGCCTCGGTTCATAGATGGAAACCCAATTTCCAAATACGTGACTTTGTGATTTTGATTGTATAACCTATATATGGCGACATAGTGGTATGGGGCATTCATGCCGCCTATGATTGATACTTATGATTTGAAGTTGTTTTATACACTATACACTTATAATAGTATCAAATGATTTCTTTTAAACGTATCAAGCATTCTTGGCTATTATAAGGTAAAAACCCTATCCCCCGGCTTGCGTTGCATTGTGTGATAGGACCTGGGTCTTATAATAGCTTCATTTTTCTCTATTTAGCATTGCGCTGTTGTTTTATGCACTGGTATTCTTGGGAGGAAACCCGTTCCGTGTTATACGGCGTGGTCCCTTGATTTACCTAACTTTAAAAATAAAGATTAATAACTGTTTTAGTTCTCACACCAGTCCCATGACTGACCTGGAGTTTATTATTTTAACCTAAACTCTGGGTGCCCTGATTTTCGACACGGGCAGCTAGTAGTTTTGGTTTTGCAGATTTATATTCATAGGATCCTGGTTTACAGCTGGAACGATATCCGGAAAGCTTTGTATCCGTATATCTCCTTCTAGTTGTGTATTGTATTATTTTCCGCTGCTATGTAATTTATTGTAATCTCTGTCATTTCTGTGTAATATTCATTTATACTCTGTATATTCTTGTAATCTGATGCATTGTTGTAATATACAATGAAATGTTCTTCCGTATGCGTTCTGATTTGTCGTGTTCTCAAAACGATCAGGCGTTTCGAACGGTCTGGGTCGGTTTAGCGACTGGTTCGGATCGAGAAAAATTCCTTTTTGTCACAGTTGGTATCAAAGCTTTGGTTTACAAAGCTCAGAGAACAAGACACATTAGAACCATACGAAAGAATTCATCAGATATTGGATTAGTAATATCCAATGGGAATGACTCGTTAGAGATGGGATCAGTAGTATCCTAGAACGAGTGTGAAGAGTATATTTTTCAAATGAAAACAATTTTGTTTTGAAAATATAAATCAATTATTCGTATTTGATTATTTATTTGTATTGATTTGGACAGTCTAGTATATAAAGATTTTGCATATACGCCTTGCAAACGTGTATTTGAAGTTTTAATATACTGGATAGATATAGAATTACACTCGAATCGCCCGGAGATGATCTTGATGATGGAGCTCCATCATTAGAATTCATGTTCGAGTGACGAAAGTGGACTTTCTATATATTTCCTATTGACTGGTGTGAGAACCAAAATTAGATAGGGCCTATTGTTGTGATTTGGCATCAAAAATCTGATTTTTGACTATGTATCAAAGTTATGAATTTCAAAAGCTAATCAACTAATGGATTGATGCTTGTGTTGTTTATTTATTTGTTTGCTAATTTTTAGCCATTTAGCCTAATTGAACCAAATATTGAATTATATTGAAAATTGGTCACATTTGCTTGCATATACATGTGCTTCAATTGAACAGGTCATAGCAAGGAGGCTAGAGCAGAGAATAAAATTTGTTTGCCCGACAAATAGGTACATGTTTACTACATAATTTACTGTTTTGTTTGGGTGATGATGATTTTATGAGCCTATTGGCTAGCCGCTTGGCTTTTTCTTTTTCTTTTTGAGATCAGAAGGCTTATATGGCAATTTTGGGATTTTCCCGTGGCTCCCGGTGCAGGGGAGGTTATGGCGAAATTTTTCGAAAATTTATGGTGTTAGCCAAATTTTTGAAAATTTGAAAATTCTCAGAAACTGAAAAGTTGGAGAATGGAAGCCAGATCGAACGTAGAGTTGATTAATCAAACCACTTTCGACTTTATTTTTTTTCGGGGACGAAAAGTTTTAAGTGGGGGAGATTGTAACAACCCGGAAATTTGGGCCAATTTAAAAATTTTATTTCGGCAATTTTAGCGAATTTTGATTATTTAAAATGAATTATTTTAAATAATATCGACGAGAAATTTATTTTGAATATAATTCGAACGTATATATTATATACGTCGTCGTTAGAATATATATAATTATATAAAATTATAAAAGGAATTGAAAATGGCGCTGTAGTTCGATAATTCGATTTCAAACTTCAAATGAATGTACCGGGTGCAAAATAAACCGGATTTTAGTGAAACCAAAAATAATGGAATCTAATTATGAATATCTTTCCAACGAATCCGACAAATCAAAATTTCATAGCGGGAATCAAAAGATATGTCCAGTTGAAAATTCTGAATAGTCGCTATGGAATTCAGGCCCTTAAAATGGGAATTTTGCAAACGACCTCAGATTTCGACGAAACCACTTTTGTTGGATCTGTGATGTCAAGTTATTACTAGGTTTCAAATTTCATAATTTTTCGAATCAATATGTGAGCTTGGCAAAGGAAAACGCGTTTGACTAGTTTCAGTTGATTTTAATCGACTGGAAAATGGCCATTTTTCCAACGGTCTCAGAATTCGACGAAACTAGTTTTGTTAGGACCGTATCGTCAATACGAAGCTAGAAAATATTTTTCAGGAATTTTTAGAGTTAGTATGTGACCCTAGTAAATTGAAATGCGCGTTCAAATTCAATATATAGAGTTATACGTTGATTTTGACGAAAACTGATCGAGACGATCAAATCAACCTACGATACATATCCCATAGTGTTCGGAATGGGGGTAAAACGCTATGGACGACAGGCGGTGGGCCTCGTTTCGAGGTCGTTTGTAAAAGTCAACTTTTTGAATTAAATAATTAAAGAAAAAAATCCATCCCTCTCCTTCCCCTTCAAAACCGCTGCCCCCCCCCCTTTATCGTTCATTCAAACCAGAAAAAAAAAAGTGGGGGAAAAGGGAAATCGCGACGCCACAGCCCACGCTGCCACAGGCGGAGCAGCGCCGCCCTTGGCGCCGCAATCCCCCACCACCTCTTCTCTCCGTCGATCCCCCCTCCCTTCTCCCATTCGAGACCGCGAGCGCCCCAAATCCACGAATCCCATAACCTCCTGAGACCACAGCTCCACTGCGCGCCACCAGTGCCGAGCGCCACCCCCCGCCTGACCCTACCTCGGACGCGATGCAGCCTCCACCCCCTCCCCAATTCAACGGCTCCTCCTCCTCCCTCTGTAAAAGCGGAAAAACAGTGAGTGTTTAAATATTATTTATTTATTTATTTATTTATTTATTATTTACAATAAAATCTGATTTTATTATATAGAGATTTAGGTTATTTAAAATCAGTAAATGAATTAGATTTTTATTCATATTAATGGCCGATAAAAATTGGATCTTTATTGTTTGAATGGTAACGAAAAGATTAGATTTTTGAATCAAGAAAGATCTGATTTTTAGTATAGGAAAGACGAAATTTTTATCGGTAGAAAGGCGGGATCTTTATCTAATCAAGTTAGAATTTTTACATTAGAAAAGATGGAATTTTTACATCAGAAAAGATAGGATTTTTATATATTGAATAGCGAAGTAAAAATTCGATTTTTATATATTGAATAGCGAAGTAAAAATTCGACTTTTATATATTGAATAGCGAAGTAAAAATTTGATTTTTATATATTGAATAGCGAAGTAAAAATTCGATTTTTATATATTGAATAGCGAAGTAAAAATTCGATTTTTATATGTTGAATCACATAGTAAAAATTCGATTTTTATATATTGAATAGCGAAGTAAAAATTCGATTTTTACATATGTAGTGGCTACGGGCAACGAAAGTGATAAGAGACGAGAACAGTGAAGATTTCCTGCATTGGAAGTGCCGTGGAGTTAGGATAGCTATTGGTGAGAACTTCTCACTCAAAATTCTTTTTTCTAGTTATATATATATACTAGGATGCAGAAGGTGTTTAGTAGCACCCGACACCCGTCATCCACAGACCATGGATGGCTTGTTTGTTAAATTGTTTGGTTGTGTAGTTGGTTAGATTATTTGGTTTGGAATTGAATTGTTTGGTGAAATGAAATTGATTTGATTGATGTGTGAATGGCGTGGGCCTTCACTAGACCGGGGATAAGGCTAGGCCTTGTCCCGTTTCTAGTATCGTGCCGTTATGCCGCCGAAATTTTCTAAAATAAGTTAGAAAAATAAAGATAACATTTTATTTAATAAATGGACAGAATAGAATATTCATAGGTTGAATAAAATAGTTTGATCGTTAAAAATGTAATTTTTAACGTGAATGTGAATAAATAAATATTCACTTACAAACCGGACGGTTTGTTTATGTACACCTATTTGAAGGACATTGATTGGGACGATAAATTTTACACATCGCCCAACTGCACAAATAAAAATCTGTGTTTGATTGCTTGAAACCCCACATGGGTATTGGGATGATATTTGAGGTACACTAATCCCGATTGTTTAGTTGTATGTCGATCGATTGATTGACAGGCTGTTATGAGCGTTGAATATTTATATTTGATGCTTATACAGTGTAGAATGCACTTTGGATGATGGTTGATTATTCATCGTTGTTGATATATACATGTGTTGTAGAAAATCCATATAATTAACATTATATGGTAATTGTTTGGGCCTCATTCCAGTTTTGAAATAGAAATATTTGAAATGAAATATTTGAAATGGAATATTTGAATAGAAATATTTGAAAAGGAAATATTTAAAATAGAATATTTGAAAATTGAAATATATGAAGCCGCGTTGATAGATTGACGCAATTTTGACGTGAACGATATTTATATCGATTTTATTCAAATTGAAGTGAATATTAAAGTGAATTGAAATTCGAATTTAATTGAACTGATTTGAAATTCGGAATAAACTGAAAAGGTTTGAAATTCGAATAGAATCGAAATAGAATTGAAATTGTTTTGAAATGAATTTGAAATAGAAATATTTGAAATGAAATCGTTTTGAAATGAATTCGAAATAGAATTGAAATCGTTTAGAAATGAATTCGAAATAGAATTGAAATCGTTTTGAAATGAATTCGAAATAGAATTGAAATCGTTTAGAAATGAATTCGAAATAGAATTGAAATCGTTTTAAAATGAATTCGAAATAGAATTGAAATCGTTTTATAATGAATTCGAATTGAAATTGAATTGAATTGAAAATGAACTGAAATTGAATTAGAAATCAATTAGAATTGAAATCAATTTGAAATGAATTTAAAACGAATTTATATTGGAATATTCAATTTTGATTTGAAATTAAATATGAAGTTGAAACCGTTTTGAAAATGGATTTAAAACGATTTATAAAGTACGTTTTGAATTGAAATCGACGAAGTGTATATTATATATATTATATATATAATATAAATGGCCTGAATAGAACGCGCCGCGCCGCGGCAGTTCGCGAATTTCGACCATTAACTTCGAATGAATATTACGGGAGATCCGACCGTCGGATTCTCCTAAAACTGGAACCGTTGGGTTCGTATCGAAAAAAGCTTTCTAGCGGATATTTGAAATTTGAAATCTAATGGTTGGATTTGGAACTATGTCCAAATCAAATTTAAAAAAGGTCGCTGTAAGTGCAGTTCGATGGCCGCTGATGGAAATCGACTGTACGGGCCTTGATAAAATTATTAAAAATATCAATAATTTGTGTAAAATCATAAGAAATGATTTAGAAAGAATTAGGATGAAAAACTCCATATTTGAAAAGATAAAAATAGATTTTATCGAAATGAACTAGTTTTGACCAGAATTATAATTCTATTTATTTTTAAATAAATAAATCGAATTTGAAATAGTTTTGAAAATAACCAGAATTTCCAATGATTGCATTGGAACGGATTTGAATCGAAATTGTCTTCGGAATATTTCGATGTTGGATTTCGTGATTATACAGATGTTGTTATGGAAATTTGAAAGATATAGATATATATATATATCGTTATTTCCAATACGATATTTGTTAGTCGTAGAATTTGATACTGAATATAAGCCGACATATTTTCTATTCAGAGCCTTGTATTTAATATCAAATGTGATTTGGGTTTGTCGTGAATGGTGTCTTGACTAACACTGTTCTTGAACCCAGTTAAGAAAAGATTAAATCTTTTTATTTGGATTTAATGAAGTGTACCAGTTAAATAATATTTAAATGGAATTGAATTGATATTGATTTTTGGGTTTATCATGGACAATGTTTTAAATAACACTCATTCTTTAACCCGATAATTAATGGAATGTGGCTTTGGGTTTATCGTGAACCGTGTTTTAAGTGACACTGATTCTTTAACCTAGTTAGCGATTAAAACTAAGTGGAGTTTTAATGAATCTTTAATTAGATTGAAATGATCGAGAATGGAGTATCACCAGTTTTGCTCCAGGCGGTAGTTAAATCTTTAATTAGATTTGAACGTGAAATGGTAATTGAATTTACCGATAACACCGTGGTGTTAGATATGAAGTATTACCAGTTTTACTTCATGGGATGAATAGGTTGGGATTGGGAAATTAAAACAAATGATTACTTCGGTAAGGTTCGTTAATCCCGACTAGTTGAATCGAAATTCAAAAGAAGATTAAAGAATAAATTCAAGGAATTTACCTTGGATAAAATTAATGGGAACCTTTCCCTATGAATGTGAAATTTAGAAACTAACTGTCGGTTAGCCAAGCAGAATGGTTTTCTGAATATTGATCTGATGTTGGTTTCGGCCTCCGGGGTTAATATTTGGGGAATTATTCTGTTGATTAATTTACGGTTAGTGACTGATAAATTGGAATGAGGCGTGTGTTGTGTTTGTGTAACACTTATTTAAAATCTACGCAAGTTATTCGGGAAGACCGGGTTTATCCCATTCTGAATAACTGATACGACGATAAGTCGAAGATGAAGACGATGGTCGAAGACCGGAAGTCTTCACGTCGTTTGGGTGATTACTAATGATCTTGATTGGGTTGTACACCCAAGAAGATGGAAACAGTTGGTGATCGTCCAGACGTGCTTGGAGATCGATGGATATGCGGGGTACTAGGTGCCTCCGGTTTCGTTCAGACCCAGAACGAACTTGTAAATGGATTGTGTGTCTGACATTGGATTTTAGCCCGTGTGATTGATCTCTATTAAATATATATCTGTTTGGCGGTAGAGAATTTATTCTTTTGCTCCACGCCCTTCTCTGAGACGTACGAGCTCAGGGGTTATATATAGATGGATACCAAACGCATGGAGTGAATTGCCTGTGTGGCATGCCTAAGTGGCAATTGATCGAGGCTTCTGTTGAAAAGCAAAGTCTTATGGTGATGATCAAAGCATAGCCTGTGTGGCACAGCTTTGTGTAACGTGAATTCGCGAGCCTCGCACCCCGGTTGTGAACTAAAAACGGGAGAGGACCTCAGGGAGGGCATGCGTTTCTTTCTAGCTAGGGTGGTGTCAGTGACCTACCAGCCCTGACATTTATATACTTTTCACCTGTGTGGTTGTTGCTGTTGCGAGGCGCCTCGGTTTGATCGGACGATCCGGGTCCGATGGAGTCATTCGTTGGCTCATTTACGCCCCAAAGGGCGGGGAAACGTAGTGTTCAGGCATAATAATCCACATCGGTGGACCGGCCCTGTCGCTCCAAGGGGCAGTTGCGGCTGTTCCTGAGGCTCGGGCTAGACGGTCTCGAATCGGTAGAGGACTGTCTTTTGCCTCGGTTCATAGATGGAAACCCAATTTCCAAATACGTGACTTTGCGATTTTGATTGTATAACCTATATATGGCGACATAGTGGTATGGGGCATTCATGCCGCCTATGATTGATACTTATGATTTGAAATTGTTTTATACACTATACACTTATAATAGTATCAAATGATTTCTTTTAAACGTATCAAGCATTCTTGGCTATTATAAGGTAAAAACCCTATCCCCCGGCTTGCGTTGCATTGTGTGATAGGACCTGGGTCTTATAATAGCTTCATTTTTCTCTATTTAGCATTGCGCTGTTGTTTTATGCACTGGTATTCTTGGGAGGAAACCCGTTCCGTGTTATACGGCGTGGTCCCTTGATTTACCTAACTTTAAAAATAAAGATTAATAACTGTTTTAGTTCTCACACCAGTCCCATGACTGACCTGGAGTTTATTATTTTAACCTAAACTCTGGGTGCCCTGATTTTCGACACGGGCAGCTAGTAGTTTTGGTTTTGCAGATTTATATTCACAGGATCCTGGTTTACAGCTGGAACGATATCCGGAAAGCTTTGTATCCGTATATCTCCTTCTAGTTGTGTATTGTATTATTTTCCGCTGCTATGTAATTTATTGTAATCTCTGTCATTTCTGTGTAATATTCATTTATACTCTGTATATTCTTGTAATCTGATGCATTGTTGTAATATACAATGAAATGTTCTTCCGTATGCGTTCTGATTTGTCGTGTTCTCAAAACGATCAGGCGTTTCGAACGGTCTGGGTCGGTTTAGCGACTGGTTCGGATCAAGCGAAATTCCTTTTCGTCATAGTTTGTCAATTAGATACAACCATGAGACGTATCTAATTTTCAATTAGGTATGGCTCATGGTCGTATCTATTTGAAAAATTAAATACGACTATGAGCCATATCTAATTAAAAAAATATAAAAAAATACATTCCATCATATATGATAAAGGGAAAATAATAATTTGAATTCCATTGTCCTTATCAACCTATATTACACTGTTATTGGGCATTTCGTTCACTGATATATTTATAGACAAAGAAAATAAAATTTATTTATAGATGTTTTCGCAGATGTTCCACATAGTTTACATTCCATCATCAATTTAACTTCACTCTTGTACAGATTCTGCAGGACAAGGCATAATAATTGATATAAATGAGAATAGTAACCATGAAAAAAGATTAAACAGTGCATGTGTAAAGATCTTTAGCACTTGCTTTTGAGTATCAAAAGTCATAGATTTTTAAGCGGGGTGCCTTCAAATTACCATTCAAAAGAGCATTCTCCAACTTTGGCATATTTGTTGTAAACACCAAAATTTATTAACATTAAATAAAAGTATGGTTACGTTTGTTCCAAAAACTGACAGTTGCTTGAAACTGAGCGTATGCTCAGTTTCGCTTTTTGTTTCAAACCAAGCAATGCTCAATTTTGTTTCAAACTGAGCATCGTTCATTTTCAACAAAACTGAGCATGCGCTCAGTTTCAAGAAACTAAGTTAATACAACCAAAAAAATCAAAGTTTACTTCCTTCAAAACAATATTGTTGTACTAATGTACCTATATACACCCTAATCCTAATTGTTTCCTTCTAGCTAATCTCTTTAGCAAAGAACAAAAAGGTAATGTTAATGTCTAAGAAGAGTTACTACTTCCTTTCATAGCAGATTTAGTTGATGGCAACCAAATATCAGCACCATTTCTGTGGTTATCAACATTTCCTATGGGTGAAACTGGAACCAAACACAATCCTTTGCTTCCAGATCTTCAATATCGCCAGATTGTTCATCCTAAAAATTTCAATCTTTTTTACATCAAATGATTGAACCATGAAGAACTGTTTAGATTTACCCAAAAAAAACTCTGCTTATAAAACCTGAAATCGAACTAAATGCGGACACAGTCTCTATTACATCATACAAAACTAGTTTCTATAGTGTTATATAGAGAAATCTTGTAATTCAGGGCATATTTCAGGATTCATAAATTATTCAAAAAAATATGTGAATGTGCATATTTCAGAGCCCTTTTAAAAATTTGCTAAATTTTATGGGGAAAGATCATTGCAATTTTTGTTAATGATATATATATACGATGTATGTGATTAGATGCAGAATGCTTACATTTTGTTACAAGTACGCTAAACTCAGCACCAAACAAAAAAAGATACACAAAAAGTAATATGTCACTTTAAATTTGTTCTCCCTCCTCAAAAATTGCATATGAAATGACTCAAATAAGAAATGGAAGGGGATGAAAGGAAAACTTGAACTTGATCATGCAAGAATTTGATATAACCAACTGCTTCTTGGAGGACAGTAGATGTATCCGACTGTGCGTTCAATAAATAGTGCGAGAATTAAAATACATATGCGAAAATTTGCAAAATATGCATTTACATTATATACACATATATATATATACATATATACATACATATATATATATATGAGGAGGGTTCCATGGCATCCCTATTTGGAAGCACCCCAAATGCGCCCCATTTAAAGCCACATATTTATATTAAAAAAAGTTAGTGGAGGGAGAGAGAGTTAGTGGAAGGAGAGAGAAACGGAAATGTGTGGTGGAAATCAGGGGGCTAAAGGGGTGTTGCACTATTTAAGGTGCTCTTGATCCTCTCTCTCTCTCTCTCTCTCTCTCTCTCTATATATATATATATATATATATATATATATATATATATATATTAAAGAGGGGAAAGTCTATTTAAACACAACACAAGAAATTTGAACTATTAGATCCCTCTCTGAAATTCCACCTTCTACCTAAAAACAAACAAATCCAATGGTTCAGAATTTGTATCTCTAAATTTGTGCTAAAATAAAATAATCTATTAATTAATTTGTGACAAACAAATCTAATGGTTCAAAATGTTCCTGAAAGGTGGCTGAGTTGTCGAGAGCACCACTTTTAAAAAAAAAATGCAGAATTCAAATTAAGAAAATACAAGAATCTCTTTGCTTGAAATCCAAGGAAATATACGCTTTGAGCAGACATATACCCTCAAGCATTTATCTTCTGAATAATCTATTAATTTTACGCTAATGTGGTTTACTGTGACGGATAGATCTGTAATTTGTTGAAATATAAATCAAAAACTGTTTGTGAACACAGCGAAGAAACCTTCATGCTTAATTGCACATACGTCATGTATCTTCAAATAAAATTGGCATATAAGTACACTTATAGCAACAACATAGGATATTAGTTTCAGTTATATGCTCACCACAGTATAGATCAAACTGTGAAATAAAACTCTACCAATATAAAACAAATGATATTATGAAATTTCAGAATATGAATGTAAACTTCAATTACAGAGCCAAAAGATCACCATAATGAATAGGAAATTAAAACCAAGGTACCTTGCCAAATGGAGATACTAATTGTTGCAGTGTACTAATCCTCTCTCCAAGTTTCTCCTTTCTCACCTAAGCAAATATCATTCATTCAATTCTGGTTAGCACATCAACACCTGTGTTTAGCTTCAAAACCCAAACCAATAGGTTCTAAAACAAAGATAAATGATATTATCATCTTAAACCCACCTTAACGTTTCTTGGAGCCCTCTGTTTGTACTTCTTGCAATTAGCAGTTACTGCAGTAAATTGTGAACTGGCAGCAACTTTTGAACCCTTCCAATCTTCATCATCATTATCCAATTACTTCACAGTTGAGAACGAACACAGCTTTAGAGAATGTTATCTTACAAATAAGTTGCATTTCCTCTATATTAACAGTGGATTGGACACATTATCATTCAAGTATTTGAACCATTTGATTATAAACGGTTCAAATGCCAGTATGTCTACCAAACCGAGGAGCGTACGTTTGAAATGCCTGATTCAAATTTTGATAATTCAAACCATTGAAAGAATCAATCCTGTGAATTTACTACAGTTATGATCATGAGTCCATTTTGGAATTTGAAACCTCTGTTGATAACCAATATGAAAACAAGGTAACCTCTCCCATTTTCTATTCTTTAATGTATTTTAAAATTATTAAAATGATACCATAATTATTTTTCATGGAGTCTCCAGGCTTCTTTGGGTTCTATATTAGCAACCAAACCAATTTGTGTCCAAGCTTTTGCACTTTAGTATGCCCACATTACCAAACGGCTACAAAAAATAGCCCTCATGAAAATTAATTTGTCGGCATATAACCAGCATTTCTACACAATATTTAGGACTTCTTCATTTTCTAATTTCTCCACCTAAATTTTCATTAAAATTTTCAATTTCTAGTAAACCATACAGAACCCAAAACCATGTTAACAGTGCATTAAAGGAGACGAACGAGCAAAGATTTATAAGCAAAAAAAATATTATACAAAAACAACGTCACTTCTTAAAAAATTCATCAAAGGCAATAGTTGTTATGAGGAAGGCACTATGAGAAGAAAAATGATCTTGCACACACAAACAACAAAATAATCACTAAATTATTTCTTCACCGAATTGAATAAATGTTTACCTGAATCGAATTTGAGGGGGGACGTGGATTTAGAAAGCAGTGGTTCATCGACGTTGTGCGCAGTCCTAGACAGAGAAACAAGTTCATGTTTGGTGATGAGAGAATAGCGATTGAGGGTGCGATGACGGGTGTTTGCAGGTAACAGAATTCTCGAAGATTGAAGAATGATCTGAGAGATATAGCTGATAATTATATTTTCATTTGAATCACCATAGGATCTAACCTAGCAACTTAAAACCAGTAATTCTTATGTCGACTCATATGTTTATGCAAGTTTGATCGATTATTTTACTTTATGCATTGATTTATCATGGTTTTGATGAATTTTATATGATTATTGATGAATAATTATCATTTCGACGTTGTTGATGATCTCATAAAGTGTTGATTGTTGAATTGGATGAGTTGTTTGCATAGATGTTATCGTTTGGTGATGATTTGGTCAAGTTTGGAGCTATTTTGGTAAGATATGGAGTCGGGTCGTTTTTCTTAGGCCGCTGATGATAGGGCATGAAATTCAGTTCGTTTGGATTGTGCTCTAAGAAATGAAGCTCAGGTCATTGGTACATAGATCGGGTCGTCGAAGAGCATGGGTCGTCTGAAACATGTTGAAGCTTCAGGTCATTTAGAGATAGGTCAGGATGTAATAGCTTCTTTGGAATCAAGTCATTAGTGCATAGGTCGGGTCGTCAAAGAGCATGGGTCGTTCGCGTTCATAAAGCATGGGTCGTCCAAAACATGTTGAAGCTTCGGGTCGTTCAGAGATAGGTCAGGTTGCAAAAGCTTCTCTAGAACCAGGTCGTTAGTCTTCTGGATAAATTTGGGTCATTGGGTGACCCAGGAAGTTAGGTCGTGGGTAACCCATAAAGCCAAGTCGTTGGGTGACCCAGGAAGTTAGGTCGTGGGTGACCTATAAAGTCGGATCATTGGGTGTCCAGGAAGTTAGGTCGTTAGTGACCCATAAAGTCGGATTGTTGGGTGACCTGATGAGTCGGGCTGAAACACTATGAATCGAATATTGACCAAATGATGTATTTTTTTGGCTCGATGGTAGTTATGACTTCGAAGTAAATTCAAGGGGGAATGTCAAAGTGATGTGATGTGTTCATTGATCGTCATAATGCAACGAATGTTAAGACGACTCCAGGGGGTGAGTTCGTGGATAATGGTTGCTCAGGAATTGAACATGAGCTTATGAACAGTCATCATGCTAGATGGCTGAGAAATTATTATTATCGTAGGCTCTAGTTGATTCAAAGCTGGGGTATAATGGGGACGCCCAAAAGACTAGAATTGACTGGTCGAATACCCTGGGTAGCTCGACGGGCCTAGATACATATCGTCGTATGGCGTATGGAGTTTTGCTAGAACCGAGGTTACCATTAGCCCTCGACAATTGATGGAAAATTGTTTAGTCGGTCATATGATTAACAATGGTTTCAAAGCGGATTCGCGGTGATAGCCAGAGTCATGGATGATGATTTTTTTGCTTGTATTGTCTTTTGTAGATTATTCGACGTTGGAGGAGATATCTTTTGGTTGTTTGTTTGATGTTGGTTTAGGCCTTTGGGGCTTGTGTCTGAGAGATGTCGATATCGATTAGGATGGTCTATGCTTGATAACTAATTGTTATGGATGTATTGTTCTTTCTAAATTCTTGTTTTGTAAAGGTTATCACTATCGGATGTAGGAAGATGAGTTTAGGTTTCTTCTCTGGTGTTTAGAGTGGATTGATTGGTTAATCTACTTGTTCTCATATGCTTTGTTGATGATGTTAGATACTTGTTTTATCGCTCATTAAGATTGTTGTCTAACTCAAGGTTTTATGTTTCCTCTTATTACCTTGGGTTGTTCATCCGTTTTTTAAATGGGCAGACTAAGTAGCGGTGGCAGGTGATAGATCTTAATGACGATGATGTTGTTGTGTGACGATGAGCAGGAGGCTGGCGTATTATTTTCTATTATCTAGTATATGTTGTTTCCGTTGTTGGATGTTACTCTGAGTGTTGTAGTGAGGCCTTTTGTATAGAGTATGTTATCCAACGATGTTATGGATATTCCTTGATGATATGGAAGTTTAAAGTTCTGTGCAATTATGCTTTACTATTATTGCTTGTAATATATGTGCTATTATAATTTATCCTTGCGTTGTGAGTTATACGACATGTTCTGCTTGTGTTATCTTACCTTGATGACTGTCCCTAGCTGCCTGGCACACCTTTCAGCGCATTATTTCCCTTGTTAAGTGAAGGAGTTATAGGTGGTCGTCACATTTGGTATCAGAGCCCCAGTTATCGATTTTAGCCAAAGTTCAAAGACTTAATAATGTATTAGGGAAGTATTTGTAGATTTCTGATGGATATATACTATATATTAGTATATAGTATAATAGTGTTGGATCAACATCATGGCTTATCTTATATGTGGACTAATTATTCTATTTCTTTAGATTTAGAAGGAGTCTTCAAACTTCTAGGGGTGAGCCTGAGACTGGGAGGGTAGGAGATGGTAGCCAGCTGGGATCTTCATCTGTTGCACGGGAATATCTGGTTATATTCGGGGCCATGATGGCAACAATCATACTAAGGATGCCCGTTCCAGAAGTGGTAGTAGAGCATGGTGTTCCTGTGCAAGTACCTAGAGAGGATTCTGCTAAGAGATAGAGGTTTCATTCTTATGCAGATGAAGAAGATGAGTTACGAAGAAGTATAGCTTTGGAGCAACTTCGACGTCAAGTTGAGGAGCGAGAAGAAAGGATCAATGCTGCTTTGGGAAAAGCTTTTAGAAGCAGAAATGAACCTCTTGAAGAAACTTTTACTAGCCCAGTGCTACGAAGAAGCTGAATAAGACATGGCAACAGAAAGGGAATGATGGCCAAAAGAAGAAACCTAAGAAGGATGATATCTGCTTCGATTGCTAGGAAAAGGGCCACTATGCCCAGGATTGTAAGAATCCGAGAGCAGAGAAGAGGTGCTTTAACAACTTCGGCAAGCCTGGGCATGAGAAAAAAGGTTGTCCAAATTTTCTGAAGAATAAACAACCGACAGAAGCATGTGTTCAAGAAGCTATTCCGATTTCCTATTGCATTCCTAGTGAGAATTAGGAAAAGCTGTTGTTAGTTTGGATTTGTTTTCTTCCAATGGCGGTTGTTTGAGTTCTGTTGGGTACTAGAGAATTGCCTTCTTTTACCAGTAATAAGATTGTATGTTGAATGGGTTCAAGACCTGATATTGTAATAGACCTTTGTTTGCAACTAATATAGTGTGGGTTTATCTGCTCTTTGTATACTTTGTTGTGATCCAGTGTTGTTTAGTTATGGTCGCTTCTTTGTGTGTGATTTTTTTTAACCTCGTTGGGTCTGGGATCATCTTGGGCATAGATTGGCTCAAGAGGTATGCGACAAGAGTGAATTGCGAGAAGCTTGAGGCGAGGGTCGGGGATGTGGAGGGGCGAAAGGTTTTGATTCGATGTAAGACTAAAGACGGTGTCCTCGTAAGCTTTTTATATTCGCTTGTGATTCCACAGGAAGACTTGTCATATGTGCTGATCGCTAATGAGTTTGAGAATATCTTTGAGAAAGTCAAAGGTTTGTCACCACATCGTGAGATTGAGTTTAAAATCGATTTGGTCAAGGGTGCTAGACCTATCATTATGTCTCTTAAACGGATGGCACCTAACGAACATCGAGAGCTAGAGGTGCAAGTTCTTGACCTTTGGGAAAAGGATTCGTTCGAAGGAGTGTATTCATAACGGGGTGCACCAGTTGTGTTTGCAACCAAGGTTGATGGATCTTTGACATTGTGTGTGAATTATCGTGAGCTGAATAAGGTGACCACGAAGAACAAGTACCCATTGCCGAGTATCGATGACTTGTTCGATCAACTTCGCGAAGCCAAGGTGTTTTATCAGATGGATTTAGCAACGGGATTTCACCAGTGGAGAGTGGCAAAGGATAGTGTGCTGAAAATTGCTTTTAGGACACCATCTGGTTTCTTCGACTGGTTGATGCCTTTCGGGTTGACTAATGTGCTAACATACTTTGTGGATTTTATGAATAGGGTTTTTAGAGATCGGTTGAATAAGTTTGTGCTTGTATTCGTTGACGATATTCTGGTTTACTCCGGGAATGAGGAAGAGCATAAGATGCACTTGCAAGATATTTCGGAAATCTTACGAAAGCATTAGCTGAGAGCTAAGTTTTCAAAGTGTCACTTCTGGAAGAGCGAAGCGGGGTTCTTAGACCAGGTTGTTTCTGCTAATGGAATAGCGGTTGACCCCGCTAAGGTGGCAGCAATCCAGGACTGGGATAAACCTAATAATGCGACGGATGTTTGGAGTTTCCTTGGATTGGCAGGATATTATCGTCGTTTTATAAAGGATTTCTCCAAGATAGTTGCACCATTAACATGATTGACGAAGAAGAACCAAGTGTTTACATGGGATGCGAAGTGTGAGCAAGCTTTTGGAATCCTAAAAGAGAGACTGATGAGTGCTTCTGTTTTAACCATTCTGAGTGGGACTGAAGAAATGGTGGTATACAACAATGCATGTGGTACTGAACTTGGAGCAGTGCTGATGCAAAAGGATAAAGTTGTGGCCTATGCAAGTTGACAGTTGCAGCCGCATGAAAGGAATTATCCAACTCATGATTTGGAGTAAGCAGCGATCGTGTTTTCTCAGAAGATATGGAGACATTACGCGTTGGTAATTTGACTCGAGTTGTTTACGAATCGCAAGTCATTGAAATACCTTTTCCTCCCAAAAGGATTTGGATCTTCGGCAACTGCGATGGTTAGAGTTTCTGGCATCCTATGTTTTTGGTACAGGATATACTCCTGGAAAAGGTAATGCAGTTACAAATGTGTTGAGTCGAAGACACGCAAGTAACGAAGCGATGTTTTCGGAATGGAAAGGCCTCAAGTTTTTGACAGGAATTGATTTCAGACCATGGTGTGAGTAGGAACCTGAAATGTTGGCAAGCTTATCGATAAAAACCTAATCTCATTGAAAGGGTTGGAAAGAGCCAAAAGTGGGATGCAAAGCTTGTCGAGTTTACCCAGAAGTTGAAACTAGAGAATAAGGAGTTCGAGGTCAATCGAGAGGATTGGCTTCGAAAGCAAGGATAATTGGTTGTTCCTGATATCGACGGATTGAGAATGAAGGAATTTGGGTCATCGTGGATCGCTTGACCAAACAAGGTTGATTCCTGTCAGATCGACTAGGACATCATCAAAGTTGGCTGAGCTTTATATAAAATAGGTAGTTCAAATCCACGATATCCCAAAGAGCATAGTCAGTGATCTAGATCCATTATTTACAAATGGATTTTGGAAGGGTTTGCAGGAGACTTTGGGAACTGAGTTGTGTTTGAGTACGACTTATCATCCCTAGACTGATGGTCAAACTTAGAGGGTTAACCGAGTTTGAAAATTCATCTAAGAGCTTGTGTGTTGGATTTCGGGGGATTTGGGAAGACCATCTACACCTAGTGGAGTTTGCATACAATAACAGCTACCAGTCGATCACTGGGATGGCATCTTACAAGGCATTGTATGGTGGACCGTGTAATTCTCCGGCATGTTGGTTAGAAACTGGAGATAAGTTGATACTTAGGCCAGAGATGATAAGAGAAACATCAGATTATATCGAGATCATTCGGCAACGAATGAAGGCAGCCCAATATCATCAAGAGAGTTATGCCGATAAACATCGAAAAGATTTGGAATTTGATGTTGGTGACATGGTTTTCATGAAGATTTCGCCGTTGAAGCATAAGGTTCAGTTCGGAAATAAAGAAAAGTTAGCTCCAAGGTTTGTTGGAACGTTTCCGATAATCGAGCAAATTGGAAAGCTCGCGTATAGATTGGAGTTACCCGAGAAGATGTCAAGTGTGCATAATGTTTTCCATGTGTCATTTCTATGGAAGTGCGTTCATGATTTGAATGTGGTGGTATCTACAGTGTAGTATGAAGACTTAGAAGTTAAGACCGTAGTTACGGGACCTCGTAAGCCGCTTCATGTTGTGGGGAATGACACGAAACAACTTAGGGGGAAGACGGTTAAGCTAGTCAAGGTGCAATGGAGTGTGGATGGCGGCGATTGTATGTAGGAGACGGAAGAGAGTATGAAGACAAGCCATCCATAACTCTTCGCCGGTGTGACCCATTGATATTGTGTCATCATTACGTCATTATAACTTGTGTCATGGGTGCTATTAGAATTCTGCATGCTAGGATAAGTTTATGGATGCATGGTTTGATGGATGCTAGTTTGTATGGTAAATTGGCTGCTTATGAAAGATAGGCATGCAGAATTGTTTTGGTTGCTTGTGTTTGCTTGGAATTTCAGGGGCGAAATTCCTAAAGGGGAGAATGTAATAGCCCGCATTTTACGTATCGGAGGATCATAAAATATTTTTATTTTATTCCCTGAGGGTTGGATCATTCTCATATTTTGATATGTTGGTTATGGGGATGTGAGACATGTCCATAATTTTTACCAATTTTATTTGTGACCATTTTCCCCCTGTCAGTCTTGTACAGGGAATAACTTTTGACTGCGATCTAAGGCTGGCAATTAGAACCGAGAACTGAAAAACAGGCCCGACCCGAAAAGACCGAGACCTGAACCAAAGCGGGTCTTAGGTTAGGTCTAGTGATGAAAAATACAATAAAGACCTGATAAAACCCGACCTGAATTGACCCGACTCGAAAGACCCAACCAAAAAGTATTGAAATATATGTATTTTTAGTGTTATTACCCAACAAAACCTGAACCGACCCAGCCCGAACCGAAGCTTGGGTCGGGTCCAAAATTTGGAAATGTATGGTTTAGACCGACAAAACCCGGCCCGCCTAGATCCGAGACCCGACGGGTCGGGTCCGGGTCTATCGGGTCCGGGTCTATCGGGTCCGGGTCTATCGGGTCGGGTCTAATTGCCACCTCTACTCGGATCAAATCAGGTGTTGAAATCAATTTCATTAGAAAGGAAATGGTGTTGCCAAATCTGTAAAGTGGTCATGTTAAAGATTTAGTTCAGCGGTTTGGGAGGAATTACTGTTTTAGTATTTCACAATTTATGTTCAGGTTTTATAAGCCATTAATTGGCTGATTTGGTATGGCCTATTAGTGGGCTGGTGGGAGGCTATAAATAGGGGGTTAGAGGAATGGAGAATAGTTTACTTTCTTCATCCTTTCATTTGGTTGAGCTTGTGATTCTCCTTGCTCAATCAAATATACTTTTCCACCATTAAAATTCTAGATTTACATGTGAAGATTGAAGTTCTACATCAAGCAAAGCTAGATCTACACCAGTTGAAGAGGGGTTTCATCAAATCAAGGAGTTTGAAGATAATTCTTCGCTGTTCAGATCGAAGATTTAGTGTTTCTTGTTGTTTTGGAGATTTGGTGAGTGATAAGCATCTCTCACATGGATTCAATCAAGTATATGGGTTGTTTGATCATAGTTTCATCATTTTTAGTTGTTTTCACGTAGATCTATATCATGGTAAGTATATTTTCATTTGAATCACAATAAGATCTTCTAGCAACTTAAAACTGGTAATTCTTATATTAATTCATATGTTTATGCAAGTTAGATCGGTTGTTTTACTTTATGCATTGATTTGTCATGATTTTTTTGAATTTTATACGATTATTGATGAATAATTGTTATTTTGATGTTGTTGATAATCTCATAAAGTGTTGATTGTTGAATTGGATGATTTGGATGAGTTGTTTGCATCGATGTTGTCGTTTGGTGATGATTTGGATGAGTTGTTTGCATCGATGTTGTCATTTGGTGATGATTTGGTCAAGTTTGGAGCTATTTTGGTCAGATCTGAAGTCGAGTCGTTTCTCGTAGGTCGTTGATGACGGGACATGAAGTTTAGGTCGTTTGGCTTGTGTTCCAAGAAATGAAGCTCAGGTCGGTGTGTAGGTTGGGTCATCGAAGAGCATGGGTCGTTCGTGTTCATAAAGCATGGGTCATCTGAAACTTGTTAGAGCTTCAGGTCGTTCGGAGATAGGTTAGGTCGCAGGAGCTTCTCTAGAATCAGGTCGTTGGTTCATAGGTTGGGTCGTCAAAGAGCATGAGTTGTTCATGTTCACAAAGTATGGATTGTCCGAAACATGTTGAAGCTTCAAGTCCTTCGGAGACAGATTTGGTCGTAGGAGCTTCTATGGAATCAGGTCGTTGGTCTTTTGTATAAAATTGGGTCATTGGGTGACCTGGGAAGTTAGGTCGTGGGTGACCCATAATGTCGGATTATTGGGTGACCCAGGAATCATTGAGTGACCTGGGAAGTTAGGTCGTGGGTGACCCATAATGTCGGATTATTGGGTGACCTAGGAAGTTAGGTCGTGGGTGACCCATAAAGTCGTCATTGGGTGACCCAGGAAGTTAGGTCGTGGGTGACCCATAAAGTCGGGTCGTTAGGTGACCCAGGAAGTTAGGTCGTTGGTGACCCATAAAGTAGGGTCGTTGGATGACCTGATGAGTCGGGCTGAAACACTATAAATCGAATATTGAGCAGATGATGCATGTTTTTCCTAGATGGTGGTTGTGACTTCGAAGTGAATTCTAGAGAGAATGTCTAAGTGATGTGATGTGTTCGTTGATCGTCGTAATGCAACGAATGTGCAGACGACTCCAGGGGGTGAGTTCGTGGATAATGGTTGCTTGGGAATTAAACTTGAGCTTATGAACAGTCATCGGGCTAGATGGCTAGAGATATCGAAGGCTGAGAAATTATCATTGTCGTATGATCTAGCGGATTCAAAGCAGGGGTGTAATGATGTTGTCCAAAAGGCTAGAATTGACTGGTTAAGTACCCTGGGCAACTCGATGGGCTTAGATACGTTTCATTATATGGCGTATAGAGTTTTACTAGAACCGGGGTTACCATTAGCCCTCGACAATTGATGGCAAAATGTTTAGTCGGTCATACAATTAACGATGGTTTCAAAGTGGATTGGCAGCGACAGCCAAAATCATGAATGATAATTGTTTTGCTTGTATCGTCTTGTGTATATTATTCGACGTCGGAGGAGATATCTCTTGGGTGCTTGTCTGATGTTGGTATAGGTCTTCAGGGCTTGTGCTTGAGAGATGTCGACATCGATTAGGATGGTCTATGCTTGATAACTAATTGTTATGGATGTACTGTTCTTTCTAAATTCGTGTTTTGTAAAGGCTATCACTGTCGGATGTGGGGAAGATGAGTTTGGATTTCTTCTGTGGTGTTTAGGGTAGATTGATTGGTTAATCTACCTATTCTCATATACTTTGTTGATGATGTTAGATGGTTGTTTTATCGCTCATTAAGACTTTTATCTGACTTAAGGTTTTATGTTTCCTCTTATTACCTTGGGCCCTTCATCCGATTTTTGGATGGGCGGACTGAGTAGCAGGTGGCAGGTGATAGATCTTGATGAGGACGTTATTACTGTGCGACGATGAGCAGGAGGCTGATGTATTATTTTCTATTATCTAGTATATGTTGTTTCCATGGTTGGATGTTTCTCTGAGTGTTGTAGTGAGGCCTTTTGTATCGAGTTTATGTTATGGATATTCTTTGATGATACAAAAGTTAAATTTTGTGCAATTATGCTTTACTATCATTACATGTTGTATGTGTTTTATTATAATTTATCCTTGTGTTGTGAATTATACGACAAGTTCCACTTGTGTTATCTGACCTTGATGATCGTCCATGGCTTCCTAACACACCTTTCAGCTCGTTATTTCCCTTGTTAGTTGAAGGAGTTATGGGTTGTCGTCACAGTGTAGGTGCATGTATATGTATGTACATATATTTAAATCCTTGCAGATATATGCCTCTATAAAGATACACAAGTATTTATACTTATATATATATATATATGTATATATATGTAGATATGAACATTTTAACGATTTTTCATCTCGTTGTTTTGCGTCATAGCCTGTTGAATGGATCATCGGGTTTCCAAAAATTTAATGCATTGGGTGTATAGCTGTTATGAAAATCTCATCACTTGCGATGCCTTATGCTTTCAAGCCTCATTCTTTCCCTTGTTGTCCTTATTTATGTGTTGTATAAATAAAACCTGGTCTTGGTTTTGCATGTACCTGAATGTAATTTCCAGATTTATTTTGCCTTGCCTGGGCTTATTTTCCTCTATGAATACTTTTTCTAAACCGAGGACCTGTTTTTTTTTTGTGTGTGTATATATATATATATGAGCATTCTCATTGAAATACATGTTTGAACTTGGACAAGGATAGGCATGATCGGTTCTCAACCTCGTGTTAAACCTGACCCTTATTGTGTACGTAACCTGCCCTTGAAAATTTAGACATGTTGTTGCTTATAACCTGAAATTTGTCTCTTATTTTTCCACTGTTGCTTTTGCTTTACTGTGTTGAACGTGAGTCACTTACATATGAAATTTGTATACAACGATTATATATATGTCAATGTGGGTATATATATGTTTTTGTATGTATATATGCACATGTATTGATACATGTGTATATGTATTTTTCTATAAAAAAACGGGTACTTGACCACTGTTCATTATTGTTTGAAGTCGAACCATATCTTGTCATTTTGTCGTATACTGACTAATCATTGGCTTCATTGTTGAATAGCCTATTGCTAAACTAAGGGTACTAATATTGTCCTATTTCTGAGAAATTATCACGCACCATGCCTTGTCAAGCTACCCACTTTAGCCTCATGTTTGAGTCCACTATTACTCACACCTTATTTGTATTTCGTCCTGTGAATTTAGGGGTCACATTCTCATGAAAGTATGGATATATTCTATACAAAAATATGTACATATTACGCGTACATTTTAAATTGTATATGCGCATCACTTGGAAATTTAACCATGTTGTACTGTATTAACATATTCATATTTTATTCAAATTTAATATAACTACTATATTTTGATTATTGCATTTGAATTGATTTACTTGAATAAAGGTTGATCCTAACTCAAGCTTATTGCTTCATTTACTTTACACTCAGGTCGAACCAAGTATTACAACTTAAGATTTGCAGCTAACGAAGCTGGAGACTGGTGAAGATCTCGTCTTGGTTTGATCATTCCTGTCTATTTTATATGCTAAAAAAATTATGTACTAGACGTCCACTGTATAAATTTTGTAACACCGATAAAATTGTAGCATTTGTTCCGCTGTGAGATAACATATTTTATTTTATGTCTTTCATTTGATTCTATTAAAATCTATGAGCAATAACAAGTTGTTGTTTCAAATCGTTTAAGTTGGTTTAATTACCGACTTAAAGCGGTTGAAAAAATGGGCATTACAGAAAAGAACTAGAAATGTGTATTTCGTTAAGATCACGTAAAACTGTTATTTTATTAACTTGCAGTTAACATATAATATTCATCACAATTATTTGTAAAACAAAAAAACCACATCAGACAACATACTATGTTTTTATGT
This sequence comes from Allium sativum, assembly GCA_030737875.1. Taxonomy (NCBI): domain Eukaryota; kingdom Viridiplantae; phylum Streptophyta; class Magnoliopsida; order Asparagales; family Amaryllidaceae; genus Allium; species Allium sativum. Next base: position 541,943,001 of record CM060926.1, read on the forward strand.
GTTATGCTTGTTCACATAAGGCAATGAGGTGTATATGTGGTATGATATGGAATGAGTCGACATAGAAAAAGACGACAGATAGGTATCTAATCAGGAAACGTTGTATATCTGTCATTTGATTCGATTTCTGGCTTATACATACATAAAAATGATCTTAATTCAAATAAATAATGGGTGAAACTTGCATAATCAAGGAAAGTCACTTACATCAAAGAACTGTGATACTCTCAAGCTAGAAGACTGCTACACGTAACTACGATAAATTTTCTATCTTGACTTATATAATTAACTTATATAAAACTTCTCAACCATTCAATATGTATTTTATCTAAAACAAATACAAGTATATAACACTTTTGTGTACCAACATCCACGAGTAAGTCAACGTTCAATATTTTGACAACATTACAAACAAGCATTATTGACAATAATCTCACAAGCGTATCGGTACCCTATTCTAAAAATATCCTAACTTAAAGCATACGAACATTACATACACTTTTAATTACAATCGATTTATGAACCATGAAGATTTAAATCGTAAGTATTTAATGTGACCATCAAAATTAAAATATACGTTTATTAATGTATGTGCATAAAACCTGAACAATAATCATGAAATTAATTTTGTTATAAATAAGATTTATCAATAATAGTTAAATGTATAATTATATAGCTAAAATTACACAATTTCCATAAACCATACCATTAACTTCATTAGTGTCTCACTTGTGTTAGAAGTCAATTCCAATATCTTCAGCCACACCTTTCAGCCAATTTCCTAGTAACAGATTACGGAAGTACCTCTACAACAGTGTACAGTTAAAGCGCCTAGCGGTTTTGCACGGTGGACGTGCAAAAAGGCACAGCGGGGATATAACGGAGGAGCAAAAAGTTACATTAGATGTAAAAATAAGTATTTTAAAATTAATTAATTATCGTTCTCATATCATTTGTGTAGAAACTGATATCTATTAATCTTACATTATAAAATCAAAGAACATCATGGTTACACATATTATAATTGATGAATATAATAGAGTTTTACCATATATTAGACATTTATGTGTTAAAATTATCTTTTAACACTAACTTTATTGGTTTGTTTTAAAAGAGAACTAGTCAAATCAGGCTTCGTATATTAATATTGCTAAAGTGAGTGCTACAAAGCATTGACTTAGCGGGTGCAGCAGAAAATAGCAGGGATTATAATGGATCTACTGTTCGTCGGCTATAAATAGAAATAGCGTAGCGGTTGAATGGCACCACAGGCTAAAGCGGGGATTTTATGGGGATCTGCACGATTGCAATATTACCCTTAGTATCCATTCACTTGACGATAATTTTACTAACCATTTTATCACGAGGTACTTATTCCTTACACTCATGTGTTTCATTTATAATTTGACTACATCACTGAAATTCGTCTTTTGTTGCATTTTTATTAAATTTTATCAACATAAAAATTCATGTGAAATCAAATGCTCGTGTTTACGTAACAATCACGATAAATATCACCATCACCTTTTTTTTTCCTCTTCTTCCTTTGTTTTCCTCTTCATTTCTTCTTTTCTTTCATTTCTCCGCCTAGCTTTTCCCCACTGTTGTGTAGATTGACTCTCTTTGTTCCCTATTTGTCCTGCTGCCCTAATTTAACCATGTTTCAGATCTAGGCGACTACCTCTCGTCGCTCTTTCCCCTTCTTGTAGTTAGCTCTCGCAATCACTTCCACTCGTCTTATCAGTGGATTGCTCTCACAGCTTTAGCCATCCTTTTTCACGTGACCTCTAATGTTCATTTTGTGACTTCTTATATTCCTTTAATCCTATTCAGCACAACGGGGTTTGAATAATGTAGATCAAGCGAAAGGCAAGCTCTTTAGCTATGGATCGAAAAATCGACATGCTGGTTGAGCCATTTTTCAGATCTGGTTTGTTGCTTTTTTTTGGCTTTGAATATTTGTTAGGTGTTCCTTTTTAGTCTTGTGATTCTTCTGTGTTTTAAGTTGGTATGAGTTTCGTCTTTGGTAAGGTTTTTGGTTGTTGGGTGCTTGCTGTTAGTCTTTGGGAGTTTGTGATGGTGGTTATTCGTTGTTTTTTTGACCAGCGAATGTTTTTGGTGTTGATAGGGTACTGGTGCACATTGGTGATACTTTGGTTGGATATTGTGTTTTCAGTGGATACATTTGTCATTTAATCCAGTATAATGTTCAAATTGATGATACTGTGTTTGTTATCTGACCCAAGTCAATGTGGTGGTAGTTCCCTTGTCATGGTGATTGTTGTTGTTCGTGAAGTAAGTGTTGTTGTGAGTTCTATACGAGTGCACGTAGTGCTATCATAGCTTGCAATTGATTGTGTACCAGAGACTGCTTGTAGCCTAGTTTAAGTGATATAGTTATTGTAAGATGTTGTGTGTATCACTGCTGTTATTTGGCTAATGTGGTGTTATTGTTTCTGCATTTCTAACTACAATGTAAATTTCTGGTTATTTTTTTAACAAAATAAATATATATAACAAAAAGGAGAATCTAGCCATTGTCCAACGGCTCATAAAAACAGATTAAGTAGAAATAGCTACATAATCTGTGCATACACATAAACAAGAAAATACAAGAAACCAGAAGACGATCATAAATAAATACCGGCAGAAACCACAAAAAGGAAAGTTGGATCTAAGCTAACCCTAAGAAGATAGTCGCTAACGACAAGGAGGACACCGTCCTCCCCACACCTAAAGAGGAAGGTAATAGATCAGAGACAAGCCGCTCGAAGAAGACAAAGAGCGAATCCAGACAGCTGCAATCTCCAGGTCCCAGTCACGGGTAATAATCCAGATGAAATCTCCAGCTCTATATCCTAAGCTCCAACTCCAGTAAACTCCAGATCAGCTCCTCCGTCTAACTATATTCCCAGGAAGATACAAGCTAAGAGAACCTATAATACCAGGACCTGCGACAATAACAAAGAACATAAGAGATAAAGAGGGGGAGGTGAGGGTGTGAAGAAGAGAGTGGTAAACCGCCCCATTTGACTCAGAATTGGAGCGGATTTAACCGATCCCTTCACGAGGAGGTAGGCAGTACTGACGAAACAGACAGAAATCCCGCCAGCCTCCTCGAGCGGGAGCCAATCACTCCCCTAAATGGCCTACCATGAAAAGTAATGAAAACATCGTTTCTTACCTACCAAATAATGGTAGGAGGGTCCACATGAATTTCGTCAAATATTGCCTTATTTCGAGAACATCAGATATGCCAGTAGATTAGGCAAACGATAAGACGGAAAAGGATCGAACGGATATATTTACCTAAGATACCATCCCACCAGTATCTTAGTAAATCAAGCAGGGAAGTGGCAGTGCCTCTGAGACCAACTAGATTCCCGAAGTAATTCCAACCAACAAAAGCTGAATAACTACGAAAAAACAAGTAAGTTAAGGATTTCAACTCACCTGATCCGCAACTGTGACAACCGCCCACAACTTGCGCACTTAACAAGGGAAAATAATGCACTGAAGGATGTGCCAGACAGCTATGGACAATCATCAGGGTAGGATAACACAAGTAGAACCTATCGTATAACTCACAGCATAGGGATAAAATATAGTAGAACATATACAACAGGCAATAATAGTAAAATAGGATTCTGCAGAATCTTAACCTTTTTCATATCACCATGAAGATATCCATACAACCTTGGATTACACTACAAGAGTCTGTACAATGAGCCTCACTACAAACACTCAAAGAATACATCAAACAGTAGAAAACAACAAATACTAAATAGTAGAAAATAGTATGCTAGCCTCCTGCTCGTTATCGCTCAGCATCATCGTCTTCATCAAGATCTATCAACTGTCACCTGCTACTTAGTCTACCCATCCACAACTGGATGAACAAACTATGGTAATTAGAGGAAATATAAAACCTAGAGTTAGACAACATTCTTAATGAGCAATGAAATAACTATCTAACATCATCAATAAAGTATATTAGAATAGGAAAATTAATCATCCAATCTACCAACACCTCAGATAAGAACCCGAATCTGTCTTCCCCACATTCGACAGTGTAGCCTTTACAAATACCCAAGAAGAAATAACAGTATATTCATGGTAATTAGTTATCGAGCGTAGACCATCCTAATCGATATTGACACCTCTTAAGCACAAGCCCCAAAGGCCTAAACAAACATCAGACAAGCACCCAGGAGATAACCCCTTCGACGTAGAATAATTTGCACAAGACAATACAAGCAAACAATCATCATCTACGGCTCTGGCTATCACCCCAATCCTGCTTCGAATCCATTATTAATCGTATAACCGACTAAACACCTTGTCGTCCGTCAAGGGCTAATGGTAAACCTCGGTTCTAGTAAAACTCCATACGCCTTTCATCGATATGTATCTAGGGCTTTCATCGATACCCAGGGTACTCCACTAATCATCTAGTCTTTTAGGCATCCCTATTGTACCCTTGCTTTGAACCCGCTAGAACCTATGACAACGATAATTCCTAAGCCTTCAATAACTCTAGTTGTCATCACCGGCGACTGTATATAACTCAAACATATTCCTGAGGGACCATTATCCACAATCTCAACATCTTTGAGTCGTTCTCATATTCATTACATTTCATCAATCAACGAAGACCTCACAACGCTTCGAACACCCCATCTTGAATTCACATCTAAGCCATGATCATTATCGATCCAAAACTTACGTCGTTTGGTCGATATTCTATTTCATAGCATTTCTGCCTTTTTGCTATAAAAGCATACTACATCATTTTAACACCTTTCCACAATGTTTTCGTAACGTTGTAATTATTCCTCGGGTCGTTCCATGCAATAACGACCTGACTCAGTCGAACGACCCAACTCCATACAAGCCAATGACCTGACTTGGCCGACCCATCTATTTAAACCAAAAAATGGTTCAACACCAAAGGTGTCTTATCGACACTTCACCAAAAAGGTATGCAATAGAAAATGAGACCACAATCGCAAATGCAAGTAAAGAATACAAGCATTTTTATAGTGGTTCGATCTAGGAAAGATCTACGTCCGCTTTTGAAGTGATTTTCGTTATCACGGTTACAAAGGTCATCATCTCATACATCACACTTATTATACTTTTTCACTCTCTTTATGATGATTTCCCACTTTTTACTCTCTTTATGCTTTAGATCTCACTTGGGTTTGAGAAGGAATGGATTAAATCTCGTGACTAGATAATCTTCCTTGATTCCATCATGGAATTAGTGTTAGATCTGTGCTTTAAAGTGTAGTGGCAGTTGGAGATCACTTGGACTGAATTAGAGTGAGAATTAATGGTGTTTGGAGAAGATGACATCCACCTGATGTTAGAGGAAGAAGGAGTGAGATTAGAAAGCCATTAATGGAGCTTGAGAAGCTTAGGAATGGTGGAAAACCAAAATTACAGCCCTTCAGGGTGGCTTAGATTTGTCCCTTAAATGGTTGTGAAAGGGGGTATTTATAGGAGAAGTTTGGACCAGGTGGCAATTCTGTAATTATGAGGTACAGGGTTCTGGTCGCACATAGAAATATTTATGAAATTTTCATTGGCCAGTTGGAGCCAGTTGTACATAGTTGTCAACAGCTGTACGAACGACCTCCACTTTATACATGCGCGAGCGACCAGTTGGACTTGGAATGAGAAAGCGAGCCTTAAAATAATATTATGTGTGAACGAGCTGTTTCCCGTGCAGGAGCGAGCTGCTACGAATGACCCTACTTTACACTGTATTACCGGGCAACCATTGTGAGAATTCATCCCCATTGATCTAGTGTTCTCTACTTTATGTATGGTTCAGATTATAAGAATAATATTCACAAGATTGCCATCATACTGTTCAAAATGGGGATCACAAATTACATGTTTTTCCATCCACTCTTTTACTTATATACGCCCAGATATTTACACAAAAAGGCTGCTCGACCCTTCTTTTGAGAAGCTGCTCGACCGGGTGATAAGTGGAGATGAATGAACGAGCTAGCCTTGAAGTGCGAGCAAGCTGGTGCGAGCAAGCTGGTGCGAGCGAGCTGGAAGAGAATGCACGACCTCCTGGGAATGTTTGAACAACCAGAAATTTGATCGTGCTCGATCAGAGATGCTACCATATTTGTGAACGGTCGCCCAGATAGAAAAGCTGTGAACGACCCTGGTGGCATAATCGTGCTCGAGCCATGTTCTTGAGCACGTTGCTCAATCATGGGGATTTATGCTCAACCAGTGCCAGTGAGCGACTACCATTACTTTGCATGTATGTAATATTACATATATGCACTAGTGCTGTTTGATGGAATGGCCCTATATGGATTTTCTTACTTTCTCTTAACCATGTTTTTATAACAGGGTTAACATTTGCCCCTCAAAGTTTGTATTTTTTTCTTGCGAGAAATGCAGGCTTCGAACTGTACATTGCTAACACAACTAGCGTTGAGATTCTATCGCAGCTTTTTGTTTGCTGTAGCAAATCATGCTTTGAACTCATATACTTTATGCCACTTGTTCTGTAATTAAGACAAGTATTTACAAGATTTTGGACTTGTACTCACCATCGAATGTCCATATCGATAGTGGATTAGTTAATGACTAAGAAATGAATTATAGCGAATTTTGTCTTGAAATGAATAAAGTTCTTGCACATGGCTTGTTTTACTCAACGGTTTATAACTCGTCGAATATTGTTTGCATAACCACGATATTCTAATTCGAATTCGCATTAATGCTTAAAATCAACTAATCGACTAAAGCCGACTGTGGATTTCAAACCTCATTGTTTTAACGACATATAAGATGGTACACGACATTTCTCATTTTGGAAATGCGTATATGTGATTCATTTTCTGCTTCCACTTTGAGAGGCTTTGGTATGCATGCCCCTTGCTTAGGAGGTCATTATTAGTCTTCTCTACGGGAAGTACTTTGGATTTCATGCCCTGGCTTGTGCTAAATCCTAATACTTGTCGTGTCTGAGATTTTAGACAGTACGCAAGTGGATTTATCATTCTTCACATCCGGGGATTCCAGATGCTATTCAAATGGTTTTCATTCTTCACATCTGAGATTTTCAGATGCTACGCAAATGGTTTTCATTCTTCACATCTGATTTTTCAGATGCTACGCAAATGGTTTTCATTCTTCACATCTGAGATTTTCAGAAGCTACGCAAATGTTTTCATTCTTCACATCTGATATTTCAAATGCTATGCAAATGAATTTCATTCTTCACATCTTATTTTTCAGATGCTAGGAAAATGGATTTCATTCTTCACATATGATATTTCAGATGCTATCCAAATGGATTTCATTCTTCACCTCTGATATTTCGAATGCTACGCAAATGGTTTCTATTCTTCACATCTGGTATTTCAGATGCTACGCAAAATGGTTTTCATTCTTCACATCTGAGATTTCAGATGCTACGCAAATTGTTTTCATTCTTCACATCTGATATTTCAGATGCTACGCAAATGGATTGGGGTGGTTGTTGTATTGTTCCAGGGGACAACCTTTAATTCCTCTGTTGGATGCTTGACTTGGCAGTCATTCTGGTTTAGGAACTAAGGCTTTGAACCTCCCACTCGGGGAAGTGCCCTATCGACAAAAGTTACAGCTCCCTTGTTTGTTTTTCGTGGCGCTTGCTCGTTGTTTGAATCTTTACGGCTCTTCCCATTCATTTTTCAAGGCGGTGCTTCTCTATTTTCGCATTTGTGCATGTTGATATTTATAGCATTTGGCACTTGAACTAGCGTTATTGGGGTCGCTATGTTTCGTCAGATTTCACAGGAACAAGCACTCGACAGATGGCATGCAATATAAAATCAACTTTTAAGCAAGTTTTGATTTGACATAAAATTTTGCAAGCAAGAAATTTATTCAGGTAGATATGCCCTTAGTCACAGAGCTAATATTTTGTACTTCACTTGTATTTTATTACATACTGTTTACAAGAAGTTTCGAATATAACAGAAATTAAAACATGAAGTAAAGCATGAAGCAGAGCATGGAGTAAAGTGGTGACGATGTTGATCGCTTATTCCTAGCTATTGAAATTGGAGCACCATCAACGGTTATTAGTTGACGATCAGCCTTGGATTGGTTTGAGCAGGAGCTCCGTTGCTTGGACCAGACTGATCATTTGATGCCCCTTGCCCCTGGGGAGTTGTTGAAGGATTCGCGACTTGCAGATTCTTTACATACTGTTACAACCTATTTCTTCCTGATCAATTCCTCGATGAGGTTCTTCAGGTGTCAGCACTCATTGGTGTTATTACCAGGCTAGCTGTGAAATCTGAAGAATTTTCCCGAGTTTGCCGCTTTGTCGCTTATCCTTATCGGATTTGGCTCCACATACTCTTCAGAATTCTTAGATGAAAAATAGATATTTTCCGGAGTGTCATTCAAAGGCGTCAACTCCGATGAGTTGAAAAGGCGAGATTTCTTATTAACTTTGTTGTCGTTCTCGTCATTGGCTCGCTTCTGTCCTTGAGTATTCTTCTGATTATACTAAGTAGTAGCACTTTTATAAGCTTCAAGAAGTTGATTAGCATCAGTAACCTAAAAAGGCACAGGGTTATAGTCCACTCTCATATACTCCTCGACTTTTTTATAAAAAAATTCAAGCATGTTCGGCTCTTTCATTTTGATCCATCTTCCGAATTCGCTCTTCTCATCTATAGCCGATGAGAGACATGAAGATTATACGGGGTTCTGGATTCCTTACTTCAGACAAGGCAACATTGAATTGACTAAGAAAATCCTTAACGGATTCTCCTGGATTCTGCTTCATTGCTAAAAGTGTTATAGCATCCTTGGCTTTGGTAGCGTACATGCGGAGCTGCTCCTTGAACTTCTTGGTCAAGTCAGAGAACTGGTCTATGGATTATGTGGCAGCTTTGTGAACCATAATGACGCAGCACCTTCTAAGTAGAGAGGAAACTATGTGCATTTCATCTCATCAGTCGCCTTAGCCACATTCATATTCCACTCGTATTTGAACGAAAAGTAGTTAGGATCAACGAGGTCGTTGTACGGAGGAAAAGTTGGAGGATTGAACTTCTTTGGACACTTTATTTCAAGGATTCTTTTGGTGAATAGAGTCCTGTCATGAGAGAAGTCCCATTCTCTTTCATCGCCGTTATCTGCTTGATTCTTCTTTATGATTTGTTCTATCATATCCGAGATGTATTCTTCAGTGTTATGTCGCTCTGCGAAGCTGAGCTATTTACCAAATGTTCGTCTATGTATGTGTTCCTGGCTAGAGAGCTTAGGTCCTCTACCTTCTCGACGCGGAGGTGCCCCCGTGAAAGGATTGGTAACCCTTAGAGCTTTCATCTCGGAATGATTCTTAGCTTTTGGCTTCGAGTTTTTGACGTTAGCCTCGTCTTTGTCGCTCAACCATTTGTTATCATCTTCCATGTTGTCATTGCGGTCATGGTTAGAAGCGGATGAATTGGCATTCTCTTTGAGATCAACATGGACCTTTTGAGGCGGTGGATTTGGTCGAGCATTGAGGATAGAATCAAGTTTTTCCATCATAGCTTTAGTAGAAGCATCCATTCATTGGTTCATGTTGGCAATAGTGGCATTCAACTCATTCTTAGTCACACTGGCTCCACCTATCGAGTTTTCGCCAACGTCAAAACGGTTAGTAAGCGGTGTAACTTCGTTGTTAGCAACGCTGTCATTTTATCCAACGGTTATGCTTGTGGTCTTCTTAGATTTGGCCATTATTTCGGACAAGGGTCTCAACCTTGTGGGAGAGGATTCATCGGAAGGCATGGATCGTGTTAGATTTGGAGAATCTATGGTATAAGTATGTTTAGAATTTCAATGGTAGGCTCTTAAGAATGAGAGAAGTGCGAATGTGGCCCCACAGTGAGCGCCAAATGTTTAAACCAAAAAATGGTTCAACACCAAAGGTGTCTTATCGACACTTCACCAAAAAAGTATGCAATAAAAAATGAGACCATAATCACAAATGCAAGTAAAGAATACAAGGATTTTTATAGTGGTTCGATCTAGGAAAGATCTACGTCCACTTTTGAAGTGATTTTCATTATCATGGAGAAATTTACAAAGTTCATCGTCTCATACATCTCACTTATTACACTTATGATGATTTCCCACTTTTTACTCTCTTTATGCTTTAGATATCACTTGGATTTGAGAAGGAACGGATTAAATCTCGTTATTAGATAATCTTCCTTGACTCCATCATGAAATTATTGTTAGATCTGTGCTTTAGAGAGGAGTAGTGGCGGTTGGAGATCACTTGGATTGAATTGGAGTGAGAATTAATGGTGTTTAGAGAAGATAAGATCCATTTGATATTGGAGGAAGAAGAAGAGAGCTTAGGAAGCCATTAATGGAGCTTGAGAAACTTAGGATGGTGGAAAACTGAAATTACAGCCTTCGGGGTGGCTTAGATCGGTCCCCTAAATGGTTGTGAAAGGGGGTATTTATAGGAGAAATTTGAACCAGGTGACAATTCTGTAATTATGATGTACACGGTTCTGGTCGCACATAAGAATATTTACGAAATTGCCATCGGCCAGTTGGAGCCAATTGTACACAGTTGTCAACAACTGTACGAACGACCTCCACTTTATACATGCGCGAGCGACCAGTTGGACTTGGAATGAGCGAGCGAGCCTTAAAATAATATTATGTGTGAGCGAGTTGTTTCCAATGCAGGAGCGAGCTGGTACGAATGGCCCTACTTTACACTGTATTACCGAGCAACCATTATGTGAATTCATCCCCATTGATCCACGTGTTCTCTACTTTATGGGTGGCTCGGATTATGGGAATAATATTCACAAGATTGCCATCATACTGTTCAAAATGAGGATCATAAATTACATGTTTTGCCATTCACTCTTTTACTTATATATGCCAAGATCTTTACACAAAAAGGCCGCTCGACCCCTCTTTTGAGAAGCTTCTCGACCGGGTGATAAGTGGAGATGAATGAATGAGCTAGCCTTGAAGTGCGAGCAAGCTGGTGCGAGCGAGATGGTGCGAGCGAGCTGGAAGAGAATGCACGTCCTCTTGGGAATGTTTGAACGACCAGATATTTGATCATTCTCGACCAGAGATGCTCCCATACTTGTGAACGACCGCCCAGACAGAAAAGCTGTGAACGACCCTGGTGGCATAATGGTGCTCAAGCCGTGTTCTTGAGCATGCTGCTCAATCATGAGGCTTTGTGCTCAACCAGTGTCGGTGCGCGACTGCCATTACTTTGCATGTATGTAATATTACATATATGCACTAGTGTTGTTTGATGGAATGACCCTATATGGATTTTCTTGCTTTTTCCTAACCGTGTTTTTATAACAGGGTTAACACCATCCTAACACACAACTGACCCGCCTTGCACCAAAACAGGAGGACCCACCAATGCTCAACGACCTAACTCAAGAGTGCTTGAACGACCTAACTCATAATGCTTCAGCGACCATACTTCATTGTCATCTCCACGACCCAACATGGATGACCTAAGATAGGATGACCCTTACACCAGTGACCAGCCTTCCTTCACGCTAGCATACTTCAAACGACCTGAAGAAATCAAAGCTCCAACGACCTTACCACCTACGACCCAACTTCACAGAACAACCTGACCTCCATCAAGGTAAAGTCAACGACCTGACTTCAGGATCTGCCACGTCACCACCGACCTGACACATCAACAATAGCGAACAACCCATAATCTCAACTTACGAATTCGATCAACACATCCGCGATCCATATACAACTCGACTTATATCAACGATTCAATCGTTAAACAATATTTACACAACAATTAATCATCATTCAAGAACAGAAAATTCACCAAATCATGATAAATCAATGATTAAACAAAACAATGGATCTAAACTTGCAAATACATATGAAATAACATAAGAATTACCAGTTTTAAGTTGCTAGATTAGACCCTATGGTGATTCGAATGAAAATATATTTACCATGATGTAGATCTAGGTGAAAACAACTTGTAAACGATGAAAATAAAATCAAACAACCCAGATACTCAATTGAATCCGTGCGAGAGATGCTCATCACTCACCAATTCTTCGAATAAACTTGAAATCACTAAATTTCCAATTCGGACAGTGAAAAACTATCTCTAAATTACTTGATTTGATGCGATCTACCTTGTCTCGATGTAGATCTAGCTCGCTTGATGTAGATCTTCAACCCCTTTGCGCAGATCTATAATTTTAATGGTGGAAGAGAGGTATATGATTGAGTAAGGAGAATCACAAGCTCAACCAAATGAGAGAAATGAAGGAAGCAACCCCTTCCCCTTACCTCTACCCTATATTTATAGCCTCAAACCAGCTCACTAATGGGCCACACCAAATCATCCCATTAATGACTAGCCAAACTTGTATACAAATTATGCAACACTAAAACAACAATTCCTCCCAAACCAGTGAACCAAATCTTTAATGTGACCACTATATGGAATTGGAAACGTCATTTCCTTCCAATGAAATCAATTTCAACGCCTGATTCGATCCTAATAAAAAGTTAAGTCCTGTACAAAACTGACAGGTGGAAAATGATCACAAATAAAATTGGTAAAAATTACGGACATCTCACATCCCCATAATAACATATCCAAATATGAGAATGATCCAACCCTCAGGGAATTAAATGAAAATATTTTATGATCCTCCGATATGTAAAATGCGGGCTGTTACAGCAACGTCTGCAGCGAGACACGTTAGGGGTGCCGATTCTCTGAAGGTTCTCGTCTCCACATAAACAGAGAAACCTTTAGAGGTAATCAGATATCTCAAATGAAAGTAAGGAGATGAAAACGTGGAGATGGGGTCCTAGCCGAACTCCAAGCCGCTTTAATAGAGAAAGGGTTGTCATCCCATCTGGTACCACCACCATGTGAGTCCAAAAATGATTTAACGGGCTGCATGCGTTTTCATGTCTCACTAGCGTAGGACGGGGATCCAAAGAAATATGCGCTCGCGAGTCTGTGGTACTTAGCGTAGAAGAATGTTGCCCACAGGGGGTCGATCTCTCTAAATCGCACCCACAAATTTCTAATTCTTACCATGCGCGATGATTTATATTAGTCTACAATACTTCATAGTTAGAGCTAGAAAAATGTCTGTAAGGTATAGACAATCCGCCAATGTTATGTATGATTTGTACTAATTATTTGTTGTAATGAGAAAATTGTTACAAATCACTTTAAAACTAGTTGGTTTTGGCTATATATATATATTATTCGAGTGATATTTTAGATAAATTTGAGGTTTTTTTTTTTTTTTTTTTTTTTTAAGTGATATTTTAGATAAAATTGAGGTTGTAACTTTTTTTTTTCAAGTGATATTTCAGATAAAATTGAGGTTGTAACTTTTTTTTTGATTGAAGTTTACATAATAAAAGAATTTAGTTTCGATTATTTAAATATATAAATTAACTCATTTTGAAAACACATTTTTGGCCCATCAAAATAAACCATTAAAAAACATATTTTGCGTCCTATTTACACCCGTTCTCACAAAACACACCATCAAAGGTCTTTTTTCTTCCCCTTGTTTTCTGTAAATGTGGTTTCCTTTGCTATTTATTGGGATGTCCCTAAAGCTAAAAGACTTCAATTTATTGTGAAAAGCGCGGTAAGTTTAGCAGCACAGTAAAACCTTTCTTTCTGAAAGTATATTATCATAATAATTCATCGACCACCAAAGATTCTCCACACTTAATTAGAAAAGCCAAAAACAAAACTAAAATTTGAATTTCAAAAAATTGCCTCCAAATAAGACGAAAGAAACAACAGAAACAAACTGCCACTTCATCGATCTGCACACACATACTCCAGCAAACCTCAGCCACTGGATCTCCACCTCAACTCGTCATCTCAACCGTTCATCGGCACACAGAAAAAACACTCACCTCCTTTCCTTTCCTCCCTGTTATCAGCTGAATTTTTAATTCAAAAAATTCCTCTTTTTAAATCCCACCCGAACCCTAGTCTTTCTCATTCCCAAATCGGTCATATCTCAATTCCAAATTATAGCTAACAGCCATGTCTGCAGATCAAGAACAATCCAAGCTCCCTACGTACTCCGAGGTAGAAATATGAATTTCCACTCACTTTCAAACTTATTATAGATTTTTTTACGAATTGACAACGTTTTACTTGTTTTCAGATGATTGTTGAAGCAATCGAATCGCTGAAGGAAAAGGACGGCTCGAGCAAAACATCGATTTCGAACTACCTCGAGTCGAAGTATGCGGAAAGATTGGCAGAAGGCCATCAGAACCTAGTCACTGCACATCTCGCGAGAATGGTTGAAAGTGGAGAAATCGTGCTGAAGAACAACAACTACACGAAGGCGAGCTCCGGTGCTGGAGACGACGGCGAACAGCCATCAGCAAAGCGCGGTAGAGGACGACCACCGAAGTTTGGAAGTCCGGCGTCTGCAAAGTCGCCGGCGACGACGGAGAGCGGCGAAAAGAGGGGGAGAGGCAGGCCGCCGAAGCCGAAGGATCCGTTGGTGGAAGCTTCTGAGAAGGCAGCGAAAGGATTGCCGAAGCCAAGGGGAAGGCCGCCTAAGACCGGTACCGAGCCCGCGTCCGGAGGGGATGATGGAAACGTGGCGGTGACGCCGGGGAGTGGGGCGAAGAGGGGGAGGGGACGACCTCCCAAGGCGGCAAAGGTCGGGGAGTTTGCTGATGTGGGGTTCGCCTGAGGCGGAATTTGCGGTGAGTTAGGGTTTGTCTGCATTTAATTTGGGTTTTTTCTTCTTCTAGGTTTTAATGATGTAATGTGATGTGTAAAGGTTGGAGACATCATGAATGTAACGTTGAGGATAATGATCTTTGCTGATTATCATTTGATCTTTTTTTAGTATTATTATGAACTGTTTGAACTGCTTGTTTGGGTAATTCATGTATCCTTGATTTAGTTACAGTACCAATAGTATTATGAACTGTTTCACTTTCGTATGATTAATTGCGGCTTCGTTAGCGATTGAAGTGATTTAATTAGGAACTGTATTCTATAATGATTAAGTATATTTAATGGTACCATCCTCAAGCGGTATTTGAAGGAAAATTTATGGTGATGATCACCTGGATATTGCCTTGTTCACAAGTATTTTCCTTTTTTATAGATAATCACTTAGATCTTCATTCCATGCCCTTTTAGCTTAAATTAGTGATTTGTTTTTCTGGATATTTGTACTACACGTTCTAAATATTTTCATTTAGATTGAAGACATGATTTTGAGCAATTTGTATATGGGTTCTCAATCATTTCAAAATAATAATAATAATTTAAAGTATAGTTTTTCTAAATCACATTCAAATGCATGTCTCTCCTTTTTATCACCTAAAAAGATGTTGATCTACATAGGTTTATTTGCTTTTTTATTTTTATTTTGAAGACTTCCTACATTAATTCCTTTTGGGCTTAGATTGATCTTGGATCAATTTTTTTAGTTTTGTTGATTTGATGATTACTTTGATTTCTTATAAGATTATGTTGCATTATATGTTTAAATTAGGAGATTTTATCATATACTAGGAGTGAACAATATTTGGTTTAAATTGAATTAACCGACCAATATGCTTTATTTTGGTCGGTCGAACTTAATCGGTTTGAATTTGGTTTGTATTTTTTTTGTTATCGGTTATATCAAAGTTTTATTTTGTTATTCAATTTTATGGTATTATAAAGCTTTAAATAATCAGTTTAGTGATAAAATACAAAGGCATGTGTTACAAATAAGTCAAATTTTATTATAAACATAAAGTTTATTATATAAATTTCTTTAAACATGAATTTTTATTTTACTTTGAGTGAATTTGTTATTTAAATAATAACTCATTTTGAAGTTCGGTTAAATTGGTTACCGACTGAATTAATTGAAATTAATTTGATTCGGCTTGATTTGAGTTTATATACCTCATATCCAACTGAATCGATCGAATGTTCACTCTTATCATACACGTCTAAATAACCTTAAAGTATGGTTCTTAGATCTATGTATACAGTATACAAGTAGATTTTTATTTTATTTTATGCATTTGAATGTTTGCCTATGATTGATTTTTATATGCTTTGTGTTTGATTTTTAAAATTGCTATGTTTGAAAGCTATGTTTGGTTTATGTGCAAGAATTGTTTTTTTTATTACGACTAACATTGAAGATTGTAGCATGTTAGGATCAGAGTTCGTCTGCATCGCACGAAATTTGGAGAATAAGCTTTAAAAATCATTCGGAAGCACGCTTAAATAATCGTTGACGTGGGAAATTGGCACTTTTACGCCAACACCCGATGAGTACGAGTTATGTGTTAAATCCAAGCGTACAATACAGAAAAGTAAATAACACCGAGATTTATAATGGTTCGGTAAGTATGCATACGTCCACTTTGAAGATCCTTTGCATATTTGTATAGGTACAATCCTTTTAGTTATAAAGTTATGTGTTTAGCGATGAACAGTCTTTTTAGTTATAAAGTTATATGTTTTGCAATGACAAAGTCCTTACCCAAAGTCAACAAGTTCTTCTACAAAATTCAAGGTTTAAAAGTGTGCTTCAATGTTCAAAAGAGTCCAAATATCAATCCAAGTGCCAAGGTATAACAACTCGATTTTTCGACCCTTATGGTCGACGCTAATACATCCATAGTATTAACATGTCGAACATCCAAGTGTCGGAAAACCGAACCAGTAGGGTTAAAAAAGAAGAAGATAGAACAAAATCTCATAATCGCAGCGGATAACATATATAAAACAAGTCTTTACAAACTAAAAGAACTTTTATTACATATACATATACAATCATCAGAGTAGACAACAAATACTAACCTGAACAGTTATAACAATCTGTCCGAATTACTTATATAACACAAGAACATAATGGAAATAAGAATTTACGGAAATACGTCTTGGACTCCTACTCCTCTTCCAAGCTCCAAATGGATCCGTGAATACTTGAACTACTTGGCTGCTCATAAAAATTTGAGCATCCAAGAGTTTTAGGGAAAAGTAAATAAAACTCCAGGTCAGACATGGGTCTGATGTGAGAAAACTCCAATCACAAGTAACTTGCTTAACTCTTATAATTCTTTCCAAAGAATTAAACTCTCGTAAGACACGACCACATATAAACATGACGTGTGTTTTTACCTTACGATAACCAAAGCACTGTATAGAAAATCCCATGTTATTATAGTAATGTCTAGATACAAATACTTAGGAATCTTAGTTGAAATAGTTACATTTATTAAATTTAAGCATAATAGATATACAGCTAAAACCTTATAAGGCTCGTATTGGATTTTGGATTCCATACAATGACTAGGCACCGGGGTATCACCTATCACGGTACCTCTCTAGATAAGCGTACCGAGAGCCTCACATGGACTCCCTACGAATCAGGACCGACCAACCCCTCTGTGGACAGTATTGAATATTTCATCACCATGGTTGTGATCAGCAACCAACGAATCTTAAGCATACAAAAAGGTCAATACTGAATCTAGTTCAGGTGATAACAATATCCTAATGTGTAACACCCAGTGAATTTTTAGCTTAACAAATTAAAGTATGATTAATAATAAATGATGAAATCAAGGGAAATGGGTTACGCCATTGCGTTCGTCTCGAAATTCTGCTTGAGATAGAGTCCAAGTTTGCGTAAAACGAATATCGTATGAAGAAGATATGGACGAACGAAATTGGGCAGAAAAACCAGAAAACGGGTCAGAATGCACTGGCGCACTTGGGAAGTGCGCCAGAACAAAGTTGAACTGGCGCACTTGGGAAGTGCGCTAGTACATTTTTAGCCTGGCGCACCTGCCAAGTGCGCCCAGGTCAGAATGACCTGCTGGTCAGGTCCTGGCTGGCCTGATCAGGGTCTGGTCGAATTCTGAGGCTTGGCTGAGTCACTAGGGCTTACATGTCACTTTCTGATTGGCCTCTCTTGAGATGAATGGTCTGGATTCACTCTAGCTTCATCGACGACTCTAATTAGATTGAAATTCTATAAATACAACTCAAATCTAACCCTAAACTCACACAAATAATAGAATACAAAAGCCGTCATGCTGCTGGAAAGGAACTAGGAATGGCTGCCAATTAGAAAGCCTAGAGACAAGCCAACACTAAAGCTTAGAGACGAATCAAACTAAGAAGAAGATAAAAGTTTAATCAAAATTAATCAACGCAACGTTAGTCTAACCAAAGGAGCGCATCTCAGTTTCATTATTCAGAATCCAGAATTCAAGATTCTGCATTCGTTGTAAGTATAGTGACCTTTCAGAATATGAATAAAAACTGTGATGTGAATCGATGTAAATGAAAATAGAATTGTGTTGTTATATTGCATAAATTCTATTTATGGTAATGATTCTGTCATGACTTGTGTATTGATATTTGTGGCATTAATTGATTGATGAAAACCTATTGGATATTTGTATATGAAAGTGATAGCAATAGCAAGTTGTGGCAAAAACTAGAAATCTGATTCCTTTATGTACATGTCGATGGCATGGATTATATATATAATCCCTTAGTCTAAGTTAGAATTTATGTAAACATGTTATAGACCTTTTATGCCTACATGACCCAAAACCTATGATATCATTCTTATGTTTATTTGCAAGTATGATTGGATCTATGTTTATTTGCAAGTATTATTGGATCTATGTTTATTTGCAAGTATCGTTTGGGTTTCATAAACTATGCAAGTTCATGTTGAAATAGGCTATGTGATTAAATATTGTAATTGGACCTTTTGGTGAATATACATCATGCTAGTTTTGTGTTTGACATTATGCCAAGTTCAACATGTTTAAACACAAGTTTGTATAAATCAAAACTATGCCATTTCATATGTCACCTACTTAGTTATCCTTTGATTTGAATGCAAGATCACATGACCCATCATTTATGTTAGTATCGTTAAATTGCAAGTTCATGCGCCACACACCCTTATATGCTGTAAAATATTACATGTTATGGATTTTCCCCTTTTTCTCACGTTTAATAAAGTTGGCTGAATTGTGTCAAGCCCAACATTTGTTATAATGTTGCGAACGTTACAAACGGGGGTAATAACGTTGGGTGTAAAACATGAAAATATATGTTGGCATGTTTGGCACATGCCAACGACAATGACATTTGAGCGGTATGAATTAATATACCCAAAAATAAAAGATATGATATTTACATATATAATTAAGAAGTAATAAAATATGTAAATATAGAAAACACGACGTGCTTAACCCGAGGTTGGATTGAGTTGTGATGTAAACCTGCCCGAAACCGCCCGGCTGTCCAGTAGTCACAACAATACCTATCCAATGTGGGTGGTTAAGCATTGAGCCCAATAATGACCCGAGGTTAGACTGAGCTACGATGTAAACCTACCCGGAACCGACCGACATATCCAGTAACCGTAGCAATACCTGTCTAATATGAGTGGTCAGGTGCTCCTAAGAGGCTAAGGACAGATGGTAGGGTTAAGTCAACTATAACACTTAACCAAATTCAACATGTTAACAAGAATTGATGGGTGGGGTTAGGTAAATACAGACACTTAACCACTTAACATGTTTGACTAGAAAATCCTGGTAACGAGGGACCCGTTTCAGCAGTAACCCAAGTTAGGTATCAACGGTACCCTGAAACTAGGCAGGGTGGGGCACGATTACTAAGCTGATTGTAAGCGGTCAAACGACGACGGTGGGTGCACAGTGCAGGTCTAACGGGGTGTGGGCGTGCACACACTCCGGAGCAGACAACCAGGGCACTGGGGACACCAGTAGACAACTAGGGCACTGGGGACACCAGCAGTAACCCAAGTTAGGTATCTACAATTCTTGGGGGCCGTATGACACATGTTAACGCGAGTAGGAGCCGATCTTTCGAAAATTGGGATCACTTCACCCTCACCATGGGGTGCCAGTTAGAGTAAACTCAAGTTGATGCAGAGATATAGTATGGGTGCGATAGTACATTCGACACTTCCCTAGCTTGTGACACCATCCTATTTTCAGTATATATCTATCATGCCCTTTTCTTATTCACATACTGAAGAGTTACTAGATTTACTCAGGCTTTATGTCTGACCCTATTTTCCTTTCGTCTTCTTTTCTTTCGTTTCCCCCCTGTCCACAGGGAGGAAACAACTCAGCTCAGTCAGGCAGGTACAAGCTCCAAGAACGTAGATGTATGATTTGGGTCTCGTTTGCTCGGACTATGGCTTTGGATATCACTATGGGGATTTTTGTCACTTTATTTATGTTTTATGCTTCTTTAATTATCAAGACAGTAATGATGTTGTAATGTTGGAAGTATTTTGAGACAATTATGGAATGTTTGGTTTTGAACACGTATTGATGAATAAAAGTCTGTTGGTTTCCGCTGTTTAAAATATGTGTATTTATATCTGTCTTGAGTTTATCTGTGGCTTTTACTTATAAACCTCCACCAAAATTAAGGCATTCCCTTTGTGAGTGACCTCCACCAAAATCGAAAAAGTGGTGACGAACAAGGGCCCCGGACCCCCGCCGGCGCTGCGCCCGGACCCGCTGACGGTCTCGCCTTCGGCTCGGAGCACGGCTCGCCTTCGGCTCGGAGTACATTCTGACCCACAATTATCACAAATGCTTATCGACCAAGATTCGGTAGGTATTCTGAGGATTCTTTCCAGAAGCCATGACCTCTATCTACCGATGTTATTGAATGTGAGGAGTTGTTGAAAAGATTCGACACGCTGGCTATGGCAGTATACAAAATAATGATGGTCTCATAACAACCTCCTCTTGCAGAGCTCCAATGGTGTGCATATTTCCCAAATGCAACTGATGATGCTCCTGAGCGAATAGTGATCACCTAGTTTACGTGACTTAAACCTGTCCTACAGGCGAAATCCCAGATGACATTGACATAGAGCAATCCGGATACTATTCTGAGGATGACTCAAAAGATCCCAATGACCACCCGACGGCAAGTAAGGACCCTAGCACTACAAAGTTACCCTTCACTTGAATGGCATGGTGAAAAACGTATGTCCTACGGTTCACCTATTTGCCGTCAACCGCATCGAGATAGATTGATTTCCACGTGTCCAAGGGTTAGATCGATGTACTTTGGTCCCCAGAGTTAGGAACCAATTGAACCTCCGCAGGCCGTGATTGGATATATGGATCATTGCTGGGATGATAACAACTTGACTGCTCACCAGCCACCTTATGACATTGGTCAAGAAATGAGAACTTGAGATCAACGCAAATATGAATCAACCATTAGCTCTCCACTTCATACAACAGTTGTGATAGGATATACAAACCTTACTTGAAGCCTTGCAAGCCATGCTATTGCATTCAAGCTTATCTGATCGTGGTCTCAACCAACCAGGTCTAGCGGAATTCAGAGCTTACATAGCATATGGGTGTTAACCGTTAAATATCCCTACCAAAGACGGAGTGAGACTGGTCTATGGTGACCAAGTTATTGGAGAAGCCGACTGATTAGGAAGGATGGAATATGCTATGCAACAGAGATTGCGTGAAACCCAAAGACGCTTCCCCTCCAGATGAAATGGAGTGTGAAGGAGGTGTCAATATTGCGAATAATGGGAGCATCGCAAAAGGAATTGCCAAACGACCTGCCCGAAGACATAGATTCCAGAGAGGATGGTGATTCGGGATGAAGAAGGGTGACATCTAATAACGCAACTGCACGTGTACCAACTGGTGACGCCGACCTGACTAAGGTCTTCACATCGGATCTCCTTTAGACCTCTTCCGAACGAGAGAACTTATATGCTTTCTGTAGGCGAGCCTGGATGTGTTCGTTTGGACCAGTGCTAATATTTGCGGGATTTTATCCCAAATTATGAGTCATTTCTTGAGTATAAACCTGAAGTGTGCTCCTGTCAAGCAAATAAGACGTATGCAGTAAGTTCACTATCGCGGGATTTTATATGGAGTTGCCATTCGAAATGAAAGATGAAATCAAGCACCTAGAAGTTGTATACAGACGGTGCAAGAAATGATCGGCAATCTAACGCCGAAGTTTTGCAGATAACCCCCGAAGGACGACTCGAAAGGAATTCCAGTCGGAGAAACCACAACTCGCAGCTTACCTAGAATGGGCAGAAGAGTTATTGGATGGATTGGAACGTTACAACATACCTCATATTTCATACACAGAAGATCTAAAGTCGAATCATCTGGTCGAATAAGAAAGTTCCGATAATCCAGAAAATATAGAGATGATCCCCATCAAGACACTATGAAATACAACCATTGATAAAATGGAAGTTGATCCAACGTTGGAGACCAAACCCGGAAGAGAGTCATGGTTAACTCCATGATAAACTTCCTACAGCACAAAATGCATCTAACAAGGTGAAGTGAAAGGCGTGCAATCGTTCTTTATGCCTTGAGATATGACATGCAATTCGACATTGCCTATTTCTCTTGGAAGGTTGTCCCAAAACAAACACCAATGAATGCAATTGCCAAATTCACCGCCCTAAATGATTCGACCAAATCACCAGTCAGCCACCCATTAGATGGGAGATGTACATGAATGAAACTTCTGGCCAACGACGTTCTGAAGTTAGAAAGTGAAGACTCATACTTCCACTCTTTTCATCGATTATCTGCCAAGTGACTCACTCCCCTAAGGCTGGGGGCAACTACAGATTTGAGCATAAATTGCTCGAGATTACATCATCTAATTCAGAGCTGATACATCAAGAATTTGCCTGGCCAATTGACTTAGTTTTGCCTGAAAGTTAGCAAGTTGAAGATCTAGAACGCTTACGCACGAATGCTAGTTGATCGTCTACACTCCAATTCTTGCCCCCAATATGGAATCGAAGGCGTATCAGCAAATTTGTGAGATATGATTATCTCACCAACAACATTATCCTATTTCTTAGCACCAATGCGACGATGTGCTACCATTAGCGATACAGTCATGACTTCCTGACACTCTATCCTTACCCTCAGCATAGGGTGCAAAGAGGCGATTCAAAAAGAGATGCGACCTCATCACTTGCTTATAGTACCTACTTAGCCGCCTTTGCCATCTCAATACCCTGATCAAGGTCTATTTATTTTTTGGGACTGCCGCCCCCATGATAGTTTGAAAAGATACTCCTCATCAACTAAAAAGACTTTGGCAGCCCTTCACTGGCAGAGATAGGGCGAAGCAAAATGGACCTGCAATGAATATGCAACGCCATTTTTCACTCAGAATGATACTCATTCCTTTAACAGGATTATTCTCTAATCATAACTCTTATATTTGCATCCTTTATGAATTATTGATATAATTAACTCAGATGAAATAATATGTGGATGGTGTAGGTATCCAGGATTTGCTACCGATCAAACTTGTAACACCCGCATATAGAGCCGTAGAGCAATACTATAACGAACTCGACTGAACCGCTCGTTTACAAAGCCACGCTCTTCGTCTAAAGAATGTTGTATAGCTCAAGGTGGATCCGGGATGACCATCCAATCCTTGGCTCACACGTGGCAGACCACAAGACAATTGAACATAAATCATTGAGTTACAAACTCATAGTCCGACTCCAGATGGACGCGGTGTGACCGCCTACATGGCTCGATCCTATGCTCGACGCCAGATTACATGAATTCAAATAAAGGAGGCAACACTGCCTCTTAATTTGCTTACTTTTCAATCATAAAA
Organism: Allium sativum; assembly: GCA_030737875.1. NCBI lineage: Eukaryota > Viridiplantae > Streptophyta > Magnoliopsida > Asparagales > Amaryllidaceae > Allium > Allium sativum. The sequence continues at coordinate 541,966,759 of CM060926.1, forward strand.
TTTGCTTTCACATGCTTTTCGAGTTACTGACGTGACTAATTCGTGCGGTGTGAATAATGCAGGTACCCGAAGTCTGGTGCCAACCATTCCTCCCGTAGACTGTTCGGAGGAACTCAAAGCCTTGGCAAATGCTCCAACTGCTTGTCCGACTGGTTTTAATCCTCGGAGCTTGGATTAAAATGTAAACCTAGGACGAGTTTGATGAGCGTGAATGACTGCAGACCGCTTGATCCGTGACTCTAACTCTCCAGAGCTGAGAGAGAGTATAAAGGACGCGAAGATGACGTCCACAAGGCATGGCGGTGTACCATGATCGGAGCCGCCTGAGCAAAAGTCTAACCTTGGCGACCGCCAAGAGAATATAAAAGCGTCCACGATTTGGCGCTGAGAAAGGACTCTTACCCCGTTGAAGGATCGGGGAGCGATGGAACAGCTGAGTCCCAACTCTAACTCTCCAGAGTCGAGAGAGAGTATAAAAGCGTCCATGATTTGGCGCTGAGAAAGGACTCTTACCCCGCTGAAGGATCGGGGAGCGATGGAACAGCTGAGTCCCAACTCTAACTCTCCAGAGTCGAGAGAGAGTATAAAAGCGTCTATGATTTAGCGCTGAGAACTTCTGCTCCGCTGAAGGATCGTTGAGCAGATCATGAACCGAGCTCGAACTCTAACCCGCTGAAGGATCGGGAGAGTATAAAAGCGCTAGAGATTCAGCGCCCCAGCAACTCTAACCCGCTGAAGGATCGGGAGAGTATAAAAACGCTAGAGACTTAGCGCCACGGGAAAATTCCTCCCCCGTTAAAGGATCGGGGGGGGGGGGGGGCAGGATGGAAGCTGATCCCAAATCCTCCATGTCCGGACATGGGGGCAACACAGTTATGGTCCTAATCAATCCTCAACAAGACCTGGCCAGACACTAAGTTAATGATTGATTGGGGGCATACCTATACATACATACTACTTTACTGCACTTTCACTTATAAGTTGCACTGATAACTTATAATGTTTCATGACTTGTTTGCTTATTTGCGTTTCAAATGTTTAAATGCATAACTAATTATGGAATGCTCGCAGGTACAGGATAATGCGAAAGGACTCTTACCCCGCTGAAGGATCGGGGAGCGACAGAACAGCTGAGTTCGAACTCTAACCTTGGCGACCGCCAGGAGAGTATAAAAGCGTCTATGATTTAGCGCTGAGAAAGGTGCTGGAGACTCAGCACCCCCCATAATTTCTGCTCCGCTGAAGGATCAGGTGAGTATAAATGCATGATGGCATATGCCACTCAAGGGATCTTATCCCGTCACACGACTGGGACCAAGAATGAAAATGGAGCTCGAACCACTCATCTCCGGGAATGGGGGGCAACACACGAACACAGCAGTACAAAAAGAAATGGAATTTCATTCACTAAGTACAGGTTCACAAAACAAAGCTGGACAAAATGCGAGATCCGAACTCGCACAACAACAGCAGACCAGTAGGGAATAACTAAAGGGCCGCGTCCAGAAGGATGACGTAGGCGTATAATTCTATGCTGCCTGTGCGACTCACGGCGACGACAGAAAATAAGCCTGGATAGTGAATTGTTCAGCGATATGTTATACAACTTCATACTCGCAAATGGAAGGACCTGGCGAGGCCCTGAGATTTTTTGATGTCTACCCTACCTTAGTACGATCTTGAGCGATCATTGATTCCTTGGCCTTAATACGATTCGACGTAATCGTGGAATTCTGGACATTTATGAATTACAGGCTTCTTGTACCGTCCCAAACACGTCCTACTCCATGCTTGGATAGTATGATCGCTTGAATTCTGAAAGTGACTTCCTCTTCTCATGTATACATGTCTGAATTCGAAAGGGAAGTGATCCGACCGCATGTCTTTCGCACTTACCCTATAACTGGGGCCATGGCTATTGAAAATATTTACAAACGGCATAACTTAAGTGCCTGTGTCTAACTTGTGTTGTGATCCTAACAGGCCCCCTTGAGGACCAAGAAACAAATGCAAAGAGAATGTCCATCTGCTGATCCCAACCGACTTCTAGAATGGGAAGCTCATATAAGGCTGGATATATCCCATACAGCAATTGGACAAGATGCAGCTATTTCGCCTCCAACCTCTCCCTTCATGCAGAAAGAAAGTGGGAACACCCGAGATGAACACGAACCAATCAGCAGTCACACAACGTGCAGCTTCGATTCAGAACGTCGTAGATGGAAACATGGGTGATGGAACGACTACCTGCAACTTCCAAGATGGAACGCAACAATTCAAAGAACAGAAGCCTGGTCGAGTCGAATGACTCGACCCGTGACTTGGGAGTAACATCGATGCGGAAATAAGAAATCCACAAAGACCCCCTTGTAATTTCAGATTCAATACTGGGGGCACCAGCTATGATCTTGAAAATGTGCAGCAATTCTTTGACGGTGATCTGCTCGCCAGTTTAATTCGGCACCTCTCGAGGAGCGGTACTCCTCTAGTTGATGTGGGTAGGGATAATCACAGCCCTTTCACACGGGACATTAGGACATCCTATTATTCCCACAGATTTCAATATTTCACCACAACGAGACTCGCTCAGAGACTTTGATGGATTCAACTCTAAGGTGGACATACTTCCATGACAAAAAAGTGTTAACGTCGAGACGAATGACCAAGATGCTTTTCTGACTAAAGAACGGAGCACCTTCCAATTCCTAAGACGATAAAGAACAAAAGAAAAGCCCTGGAAAAGAATGACAAGAATGTGCAGTTCCAAAGTGAATCTATACCACTTATCGAGCCCATGATCTTGTTTGTCAAGCTCAATTGCACCGAGCATGAGAAAGAGACTCAACAAGACTATGACGACCATTTCGGACTATGCTGAAGTACAAACTGAGGGGCCCAACTAACTTCATGATGACATTTATCACTCGCACTCAACAAGATTACTTAACTCCGCAGCTGATTCGGTAAGAGTGACCAAGTCCGCTGGCGCCAGATGAGGCAATCCTCACCATTTTACTAAAGAGAAGAGACGACATCAAAATAAATGTGGTTCAATCATGCACCCCATTAACTCAACTCAATCCCACCGATGTTGGGGGCATGAATACTAACTTCGCTTGTCCTTCAATGGCACTGAGAGCATAAGTGTCGAATCATAAGCTAACTTTGAAGACAATCCTGGCATGGAATGGGATTCAAAGCATGTACGTCACGCCTCCGGAGTACGACCTTACTCATCTCTGCCGACCAAGCGGGTTAGCTTGTGGATCAAATGTGAACTTAAAGTGTCAAACTACACCAGATAGAAGATGTGACAAACCTGTCTACTACGTCGCGATGGTGACGATCCTATAGGCACTGGTCCACATGATTTTAACAGCATCCCTTACTGACTACTTTATATGTGAATACTGGATTAAGAAATGATCCGTAACAATTAAGGATTCCCTCAACTACGATCCAGAGTGATCGTGGCTTTTGGGTTCCTTACTGTTACGATTCAATGCGATTTTAAGATCCTGGATCAATATCAAGATATCAAGATCCGAACTTGAGTACAAATGGCAAATTCATATGTTGATTCTGATGTGCTTCGTCCCAACAGTCCAGTTGTTAGTTCAGAGCCCAAGGATTCTTACATCGCCCCCTGATTTGGGTGGCTACTTCATACATTGACTCATATGTAAAAGAAAGTCCAACCCTACCATGCACTTGGCTTGCATAGAATGATGATGTCGTTTGGCAGCGACCTGTACGTGTAGAATCACGCTCGGGAGCCGACGATTTAGCATGAATTCTGACGGATGAATTAGACCTTTTGATTCGACAAGGTTTAAACAATTTCTTGATCGTCTCAAATATTCCTTCCATAGAGCTTGGCCCACTAGTTCCTGAGGAAGCAATGCAACAATTGGATAAAGCCTTTTCAAGGATAAATAACGTTCCAGAGAGATTTAGCTCAACACATTCAAAGCACATCTCATCTGCGATAAGATGTACTTTGGGGGGGCAAAATGTTAGCCTGCTTTGTGACCAGGCTACCCAAAGCAAATATCATGTTGAAACACTTTTCGCCAGATGCTGTCACATATGGAATCTCTGGATAACATCGCTCTCTGGCATTGGGAGCATCGTCAGAAGACACAAGGCAGTTTGGTCAAAATCACAGCATCAGTATAAACTGGCCCGAAACCCCTAACCAATGACTTCATTTGGATCTATTCACCTCATATACTCGTAGCCCTTTGAATTAGCTTCAGTTTGAGCTTTGGTTTGGCTCAATCGGACTTACGGTTTGAAAGTTACGCCCATTTCCGTGAACGAGTGTAAGCTGGCATATGACCGCGATCCGATCCGCCCTTGCCTACGCGATCCGATCCGCCCTTGCCTACGCGATCCGATCCGTCCTTGCCTACGCGATCCGATCCGCCCTTGCCTACGCGATCCGACTTATGACTGTGATCCGATCTATGACCGCGATCCGACCCATGACCGCGATCCGACCCATGACCGCGATCCGAACTTCGGACCTGTTCACACGCAGCTTGTTTTGACCTATTCTCAAGTCTACTGGCTCTCCTATTTTTCTGGATCGCCTGCCACGTACCCCATCACGAACCAGTCCTCCCAGGAGCTTTCCTACAGCTATAAATACACCTTCACAGGGCATTTTCAGGGGATTTTTGGCATCTCAACTTCCATGGCTGCCATGGCCAACACTTCTCCATGAATAACCACCATCTTCCTCAATAAATTCAATGGATTCGGAGAGAATTATTCATTGAATTCAAGTGATTGAAAGACAATATTCATTGTAATTGTAATCTATGAATGAAATGAGAAAATATGAAGTGGACGTAGGCTCGTTAACGCCGAACCACTATAAAAATCCTGTTGTCTCACTTTTTCTATATTTTTTTCAGTTATTTCTTCATATCCTATGCTCAAAATACGACGATTTGGGTGTTAGGACCATTTTTTGGTCTAACAGTGTAAAACATGAAAATATATGTTGGCATGTTTGGCACATGCCAACGACAATGACATTTGAGCGGTATGAATTAATATACCCAAAAATAAAAGATATGATATTTACATATATAATTAAGAAGTAATAAAATATGTAAATTTAGAAAACACGACGTGCTTAACCCGAGGTTGGATTGAGTTGCGATGTAAACCTGCCCGGAACCGCTCGGCTGTCCAGTAGTCACAACAATACCTATCCAATGTGGGTGGTTAAGCATTGAGCCCAATAATGACCCGAGGTTAGACTGAGCTACGGTGTAAACCTGTCCGGAACCGACCAGCATATCCAGTAACCGTAGCAATACCTGTCTAATGTGAGTGGTCAGGTGCTCCTAAGAGGCTAAGGACATATGGTAGGGTTAAGTCAACTATAACACTTAACCAAATTCAACATGTTAACAAGAATTGATGGGTGGGGTTAGGTAAATACAGACACTTAACCACTTAACATGTTTGACTAGAAAATCCTGGTAACGAGGGACCCGTTTCAGCAGTAACCAAAGTTAGGTATCAACGGTACCCTGAAACTAGGCAGGGTGGGGCACGATTACTGGGCTGATTGTAAGCGGTCAAACGACGGCGGTGGGTGCACAGTGCAGGTTTGACGGGGTGCGGGCGTGCACACACTCCGGAGCAGACAACCAGGGCACTGGGGACACCAGCAGTATAACCTATGCCTTCTAGAATTTGTGTCGGGGCCGCCACCATGGGTCTTGATACACCCCATGGTGGGACCAGCATAGGTATCTACAATTCTTGGGGGCCGTATGACACATGTTAACGTGAGTAGGAGCCGATCTTTCGAAAATGGGGATCACTTCACCCTCACCATGGGGTGCCAGTTAGAGTAAACTCAAGTAGATGCAGAGATATAGTATGGGTGCGATAGTACATTCGACACTTCCCTAACTTGTGACACCATCCTATTTTCAGTATATATCTATCATGCCCTTTTCTTATTCACATACTGAAGAGTTACTAGATTTACTCAGGCTTTATGTCTGACCCTATTTTCCTTTCATCTTTTTTTTTTTTTCGTTTCCCCCCCAGGTCCACAGGGAGGAAACAACTCAGCTCAGTCAGGCTCGGTACAAGCTCCAAGAACGTAGATGTATGATTTGGGTCTCTTTTGCTCGGACTATGGCTTTGGATATCACTATGGGGATTTTTGTCACTTTATTTATGTTTTATGCTTCTTTAATTATCAAGACAGTAATGATGTTGTAATGTTGGAAGTATTTTGAGACAATTATGGAATGTTTGGTTTTGAACACGTATTGATGAATAAAAGTCTGTTGGTTTCCGCTGTTTAAAATATGTGTATTTATATCTATCTTGAGTTTATCTGTGGCTTTTACTTATAAACCTCCACCAAAATTAAGGCATTCCCTTTGTGAGTGACCTTAACGGAGGTGGGGTGTTTCATAATGCCCTGTTTTAGTCATTAGCTGATGAGGTTTGAGGCTAGGTTTTAACCTTTAATATATGACACATCTCCATCTTCGGATGCTACATCGTCATTCCGTCGGTCACTAATTGACATCCACAAAAATACAACTTGCGAGCTCATACGTCCCAGAGAAGGGTGTTAAGCTAAAAGAAGTTACCTTCTCCGCCACCAAACATGTGTACGTTTGCAAAAATTAATGTATGTGGTTTGTGGAATGCAATGTCATACATCCATCCATACGAGTTGTTCATGAATAGGACAAATCAAAGGTACTCTTTTACCACATCATGTTGGGAAAAATCCCAAGGATTAGTAACAAGAAGTTCTTGCATCATGTAGAATCTCAGAATGTGGGGACTACCGCTGCAAGTATAATCCTGGTAGCTAACCAGAGGCATTAACAAGCAGCTCTTTCCGCTCCGAAGGTCCATGCCTTCAACTTCAGTCTTCAAGTTTTCCTTGATTTCATCATCTTCAAAGTCTTCCACATTCGCCACTCAGTTTGGTTGAAGTGGTTTTCAGATACTTCATCCAATCCCGGTCTCTTCGGAATGACCGTCGGTAGTTTCCGGTAAACAACTCCGATTCTTTAGAAAATAAACAGACAATGGTAACTACGGAGTTCATCCCCTAACCGTTAGTGGATGAGTCTCATTATCCCTTGTTCTAAGGGAACTAAACGAGGTCTGTACGCACAATGAATCATTAACATGGATGACTATGCCGTAGAACTCAAGTATTTCCCAAAGATATTTCCAAAGCAAGATTTTTGGTTCAAAATTGATAATCGGTTATTTGACTATCAAACAACACACACACAACAATCAAATGATTATTTCTCATTATAATCACTAAGCCTCCTTTAAATTAATTTTTTATTAATTAAATTTTGAATCTCCTATTCCAAAACATTCACATACTTAACCCTCCGATATAAGTATGTTTTTCAAAACCCATTTAAGATGGTTTCTCATTTCTAATTCACACTTAGTGGGTTATTAAAACTCAAATCACCTAATTTTATCCTTAAGACTTTGTCTTTTAGGTAACAAATCTTTTATGGAAAATGATTTAAATTCTAACATCAACTCTCGACCTCAAACTATTATTATTCCTCATATAAGAGTGAAGTGATTCAAGTTAGGGTATTTATCTTCCTCTCAAACCTTGACTAGACAACACTCTTTGAAATGATAGAAGTTTAATAACCCATGTTTCAAAATAATTTTGAACTTAAACCAAACCAAATCCATATGCACTTCATTTAATTGAATTCTAAAGACTCATCGCTCTTTTTAAAACCACTTTCCCGTTTATATCCTAATTTACTTGATTTCTTTTATTAAGTGAATCCTTTATCACACTTGACTCATAAGCTTCAAATACACTTTCCAATCCAATATTAATTTAAAGCTTACTCTTAAGTTAACTGGATTAACTCAAACCTTGCTAGTTAATACTTTAACTAACTAAAACAAACCGTTTACTTGAATACATTTAGTAAAATGATTCGCTTAAACTCGCCTCACTTGAGTAAATTGGTTAACTTTTAAGTCACACCTAAAAGGTAATTAAATAAGTCTTAGTACGTATTTTTAAAACAACTAATTAGTTTAAATTCCTTATTTAGAATAATTAATTAACTTTAAAACATCATAATTTAATCTTAAAATAATCATTTATAAAAATGAAATAACTTAATCACTTTTATATTAAGATAAAAATCTTAAATAATTAAAAATTAACTATTAAATAATAATTAAACAATTATTTATCCTTAAAATAAATAATTAAGTATTTATTTAAACTTTAAATAAATAATTAAATAATAGTTCATCTTTAAATAAATAATTTAAAGACCTAAATAATCTTTATTTAATAATTAAACAATAATTTAAACTTTTATTAATAATTAAATAAATATTTGAAACACTTTTAAAAAATCATTTCATAATAAATCTTAACCAAATACTTTAAGTAATAATTTATTCTTTAATAAATCATTAAACAATAATTAACCTTAATTAATTATAACCATTATAATAAAATTCTTAATTAAACTTAAGTATGACACTCCTAGAAACATCATTGCTATTTAATTAGTAAATCAACATGACATTAGTAAACAAGCCTTAAGTTTTAAGCCATTATTAACAAACGATAAACAACTTTAAACTTAATTAATAAGATTAATCTTAATAATTAAATCAACTTAAACCATTTTAATTAAACTTAATTTAATTCTGCATAACTCTTTAAACTTCCCTAAGTGGAATATTTAGCTATTGAATCAATTCTGTTTAGGAATTGAAACACTTGAACAACAGTTTCAAATGTTGAGGCTTAGCTATCGCAATGATACTTAAATAAGTTACCACTAAATTTTAGACCCAAATGAGTTCACTAACTGATGTCATATATAATATTTCCAAGATTCACCAGTTCTGGCACTCAACAGTTCACAATCAGTAGTTAAATAACTATTTAATTCATATCAATCTATATTGATAGCAAATAATCACATAATTTAAACTAACACTTCACAAGCACAGAACGATGTTTTATTCTGCTCAATAGGCATGCATAATAATCTATATTATACAAATTAACTTGATAGTATTTATTTGGAAAAATAAACAACACAGGATTAAATGTATAACTTTAGTTGACGTTGTTATTTAAAATAACGTTATTTAAACTTGTCTGTTTAAAGGTCTCATAAATTTTGACTTATTCAAGCATGAACATAAATTACATTATGACGTTGTGTTAGTTGTTACGAACTCAATGCAAAAGTCCACGCATCAGTCAGATTAGTTGTGAGCAAGATATGAATTTTAACTTATCACATGCATGTATATAGAATAAAATTAAGTGCTTCTCACCCCACAAATGAACAAATCGGCCCAAGCCATCACTCACAAACCCGAGCTGCATCTCAACTACTCCCTCTTCTTCTCTACTTTTAAACCGAGCTCCTGTTATCTATTTCCGTGCTCTACGTGCACATGCACATCCGCCGGTGACCACCGATCCCACCACAAAGATCACCAACAAGTGCGCCTCCACCTGCTCTCCAGTCCGGCACCAACGGCCTAGCCTCTGGCCTGTCGTTCAAATTCAATTCCTGCACGCCTGTAGCACAACCCAAAAAACATACACGATAAATTTTGTCACGAAAACCCAATTTTTTTCCCATGAGCTACAATTATCAGTTTCGAATGCCATGCCATCACTGTCCTGCTCCAACTCCTCCTCCATTGGCTTTGAAAACTAACCCTAGTTCCACCCTTCGGTCACCATGCTCTTTCTCCATTCCAAACACTATCAATTTCCACTCGACTCACTCCAAATCATAGCAGAGATAAGATCAAGACGTAGGAAAGCCAAAGAAACTTGCTTTAGGATGTTTAAACAAGTATTGATTATGATTTTCGTTTTTGAAGTTGCCTTATTCTACTTTACAATTTTACTTACTGTATTTGTGCTTCATTTTATTTTCAAATGCCTGCATTTAATTTTTGTTTCGTTTTTTTTTTTAAATTTAAAAAGCTGGCGTTACAAAGATATGAAAAGAAGAAGCAACTTGGCAAAGAAGAGGAAGGAAGTGAAAACATAAGAAGTAAACAAAAGACAAGCCTATATACATATACTATGAAGATGTAATTAAAAATTAAAAACTAGATAAGAAATGACTTATTTGCCCCTACTATCAAATTAAAACTTTTCCCTTAAGTCAAAATAGTACTTGGTAATTAATGTTTGCATTGGAAATGAACTTACATTATGTATTTAAGGTATTTAAAATATGTATTATTTTTTAAACATACTTTCATGCTTACCTTTCTTATCACCAACAAATCAAACTTTTATAAACTAAAAATACACATTTAAAATAAATATATATTAAGTTATTATAAATGAACAAATTTCTAAAATATACTTTGGTTATTTCATTATTAATCATCAAATCATAGAATTATAATATAAAAATATATATTTCATAAATAGTTTTCTTATATAATAAGTAAATGTCAAATCTTACACTTTTGTTTTTATCAAAATAAAAACTTAAAATATCCATTCACTTCTATAATTCTCAAATACCAAACAAAATATAAATTATAAAATATTATTATTACATATTTCCATATATATTTTTAATAACAAAATTTAAAACTAAGCTTTTAGATTACATAATTTGATAAAGCTACCAAACCATTAAAACTATTATTTGAACCGTTCTAAAATAAATTTTCTATCCTTTAAAATGTAATTTAATGATTAAAAGCATAAGTCAAATATCTAAATAAATTAAATATCTATAAAATAAATTGATAAAATTACCCCATATAGAAACAAAACTCAAATTAAACAACTAGTATTATTCATCAATTTAATAAGCCCATATGATGAACACAAATCATTAGTATGCAGGATTTGATTCGATCAATATTGAATACATAACACTTCTGTGACGACCCCAAACCCGTACTGACGGTGGCAAGGGTAATCTTTGGAATATAACACAGAAACAGATAACAACAGAACAGAATTAAATAAATACACCAGATAATGAACAAATAATACACTAGATAAACATAAACATCAGAGTTACAGAGTATACAGGATCATACTTAGTACAAATACAGTTCAGCTATACATAAATGTCTACAACGGAAAACAAACATAATACAATAGGAGCTGAACAACATAAAAAGAGATAAATGATAGAATCCATCTTCAGCTCCAGCTATCCGGAGAAAGCCAGCTAAAACCTGAATACAAGGCTGCCCGTGTAGAAAAAGGTGCACCCGAGTTTGAAAGTGAAACAAACTACGAGTCAGTCATGGGACTGGTATGAGAAATCCACTTAACACATTATACAAATGGGCTAATCACAGGACCACGCCACTTTCGTGGAACGGGTTTACTCCATCGGATTGCCAGTGCTTTAAAACAAATAATTCCTTTAAACATCGCAATGCTTTTTATCAAAATGGACCCATTATAAGACTCAGTTCCCATCACACAATGCAACGCAAACCGGAGGATAGAGTTTTACCTTATAATGACCAAAATATGCTTGATACGAATAAAACAAAAGCATTTGATATTATTACTAGTGTTTATAGGTTTCGAAAACAATTTCAATCATAACTATCAATCATAGATGGCATGGGTACTATATATCATGTCGCCATATATATATACAATCAAAACCGCACGATTTCGTATTTGGAAATTGGAATTCCGTCCTGAACCAAGGCAAAAGATAGTCCTTACCGAATTCGAGACGCTCTAGCCCGTGTCTTTGGTACGACCGCAACCGTACCTTGGATCGTCAGGGCTGGTCCACACGGAGTGGATTATAATGCCTGAACAATGCGTTTCTCCGTCCTTTGGGGCGTCAATGAGCCAACGAATGACTCCATCGGTCCCGGATCGACCGATATAACCGAGGCGCCTCGCAACAGTAACAACCACATAAGTCAAACTCGTCAGGGAGTGTAAAACCACCGACGCCACTTCTAGCTAGAAAGAAAACGCACGCCCCCCCGAGGTCCGTCTCCCGTTTCTGGTTCATACCAGGGTGTGAGGCTCGCGAATTCACGTTATACACAAAGCTACGCCACACAGGCGGTGCTTTGATCATCACCACAAGACCTTGTTTTCAACAGAAGCCTTGATCACTATATCTTAGCATGCCACATAGGCAATTCACACCGTGCAACTGATAGCTATCAATCACACAGAATAAATTCCAATGTCAGACACACTGTCCATTTGCAAGTCCGTTCTAGGTCTGAACGAAACCGGAGGCACTATATACCTCGCAAACCAATCGATCTCCACGTACGTCTGGACGATCACCACTCATTATCCATATTTTGGGATGCCTCCCAATCAGGACATCAGTTACCATCCAAACGAGGTGAAGATTTCCGGTCTTCAACCACCGTCTTCATCTTCGATTCTTATCGTCGATTCAGTTATTCAGAATGGGATAAACCCGGTCTTTCTGAGCAACTCGCGTACATAATAAACAAGTGCTACACAAACACTACATACGCATCATTTCAATTTATTAGTCACTAACCGTCAATTAGTAAGAGAACGATTTCCCAAATATTATCCCCGAAGGCCGAAACCAACATCAGATCAAAATCCAGGAAACCATTCGACTTAGCTAACCTTCAATTAATTTCTAAATTTCACAACCATATCATTTGTAATATTTTATAACGATTTATCGCTATTTTTATTTATTTAAAAAAAGCCAATTTATTCAAACAACGCTTCGGGCCATAACGCGGCCGTGGCCCTGTTTTTCTTTAGATTCGATTTACACATATCTGAAAATCTAACCGTTGGATTTTCACAAAATTTTACATCATTAGAAAGATCTTTTCAAAACGAATCCAACGGTTCCAGTTTCGAGAAAATCCGACGGTCAGATCCCCCGGTATAATCGTTTGAAGTTTCGATTTCAAAATACAAACTGCAGTGTCGTTATTCGATTCAATATAATTATATATATATAATCGATTCTAGCGCTGTTTTTCTTCAGATTTGAATTAAACATTCCAGACAATCCAACAGTTGGATTTTTACAAAGTTGGTGCCGTTGGAAAGATATTTCCAAAGCGAACCCAGCGGTTGCGTTTTCGGGAAAATCCGATGGTCGGATCTCCCGCACTAATCGTTTGAAATCACGGTTTCAAAATATGAACTGCAGCTTCGTTATTCGATATATTTCAATTCTATTTATATATGTATATCGATTCTTCGATTTCAAAACTATATGATTTTCATACATTTGATAAAAATGATATTTTTATCTAACTATCTTCTATTTCAACACTTCACTATTTTTAACAATTCATGTATATAATAAAAATATGATTTTTAATGTAAAACAATTTATTTCAAAACTCGACTATTTTATATAGTTAATATAGGTGATAAAAATAGGATTTTTATTATAAAACAATTTATTTCAAAACAGGATTATTTTATATAGTTCATATTGATGATAAAAACAGGATTTTTATTATAAAACAATTTCTTTCAAAATATGAATACTATTCAACACATGAATTTCAATTCAACGAATGAATTTCAATTCAACACATGAAGGTTTTCTATAGTTTATATATATAGATAAAAAGGTGATTTTTATATTTAAAACACGAATACCATTCAACACATGAATTTCTATCCAACGAATGAATATCGATTTAACACATGAAAGTTTTCTATAGTTTATATATATAGATAAAAATGTGATTTTTATATTTAAAACACGAATACCAATCAACACATGAATTTCTATCCAACGAATGAATATCGATTCAACACATGAAGGTTTTCTATAGTTTATATATATAGATAAAAAGGTGATTTTTATATTTAAAACACGAATACCATTCAACACATGAATTTCTATCCAACGAATGAATATCGATTCAACACATGAAGGTTTTCTATAGTTTATATATATAGATAAAAAGGTGATTTTTATATTTAAAACACGAATACCATTCAACACATGAATTTCTATCCAACGAATGAATATCGATTCAACACATGAAGGTTTTCTATAGTTTATATATATAGAGTAAAAATGTGATTTTTATTGCTAAAACAATTTATTTAAAACACGAATACCATTCAACACATGAATTTCTATTCAACGAATGAATTTTAGTTCAACACATGTAGGTTTTCTATGGTTTATATATATAGATAAAAAGGTGATTTTTATATTTAAAACACGAATACCATTCGATACATGAATTTCTATTCAACGAATGAGTTTCAATTCGACACATGAAGGTTTTCTATTCAACGAATAAATATAGTTTCAACAAATGAAAATAATTCTAACACATGAATATTATTCAAAATTTCGGCAGCATAATGGCAGGGTAGTTATAACCGGGACCGTCCCTAGTACGTCTCCTAGCTCTACCTTAAAGCCTCACAGCTTTTGACAATGGGGAATCATGCATCTAGTTCGCACGCAGGCGGCATGTACATTTTTTTCATTTCCACAAACTAATCCTATGTGGTTTCAACCAAATATTTCTCAACCACAAACGGGTATTTTTCAACCACAATCAATCAATTTCAATCACAAACAATTTCAATCAACCATTCGCTATCAATCAATTTTCACACCAATCACAATCAATAAATATCGTCCATGGTTTGTGGACGAGGGGCATATATATATATATATAGCATTTCACTTCTATTTCAACACATATATAATTTTTACAACGCATATATAACTTATACATCGAACGTACAACTTATACAACGCTTATACAAGAGGTGTACAATGCTTATATAACTCATACATCGACTATATAATTTATACATCGTCGTTTTCCATATCGTTTATAAATTAAAAATCTCACATTGGGTTCCACTCCACCAAAAATAGCAGAAGGCTCAAAAAAATATGCGGTCTCTTCTGGAATGTAGAAGGCGTCCACGCGAGTCCACTGTCTCTTGTTTCACTGAATTTCAACCACAAACGAAAAAGATACGATTTTTACAGTGAAATCTAAATTTGCAATACTTAAAAGTTTTATAATCTATTTAATTCACATCAGGTCGTTACCTGTCGAAGTGGTTCGAAATTAGGTCAGGGAAATTCGCGAAATCCGTGCAGCGTGAGGCCGATCAGGTGGTGCAGCGTCGTCGAGGGTCGAGAGGCGCGTCAGCGGGTCCCCCATGGTCGAGCTCGAACTGGTGGTCGCGGCGGAATCAGGCGATGAACGGGAGAACTTCGTGGGCCCGATTCTCGACGGAGACGAGGCAAGGGAGGGCGAGGGTTGGTCGGATTTGAAGGGGAGGAGGAGGGCTTTCGATTTTGGGTGGTGGCGGAGGTTGGCGTGGACGGAGGCAGCGGCAAAGCGGTCGGGAACGGAGGAGCAACAGTCATCGTTGATTAGGATAGAGGCGGGCGGGTTTTTCTGATTTTGGGGAAAATAAAAATAATAAAGGAAAAATCCTATTGGCCCGCTATTTATATATTTTTAAAATTAGGATTTTCTCACACGAGCTCCAATCCAGACCCAACGACTGTCGTCCGTAGCTAAATACCCCCATCTCGAACACAATGGGATATGTTCTGTAGGCCCATACGACTGTTTCAGTCAGTTTTCCTTCAAATTAAAATATAAAACATTAGATATTTAATTTGAACGTACATTTCAATTTGCCGGGGCCACATATTGATTCTAAAAATTCCCAAAAAATAAATTTAGCTATGTTTTTATGTTACGGTCCCCATAAAACTAGTTTCATCGAATTCTGAGACCGTTTGCAAAAAGGCCCATTTCTGGTCGATCCATTTTAACTGTAATTGACCAAAACACGTTTTCCTTTGCCACGCTCCCATATTAACTTCAAAAATTATGAAATTTGAAACCTAGCAATAGTTTAACATCCCGAACCCAACAAAAGTGGTTTCGTTGAATTCCGAGGTCGTTTGCAAAATGGCCATTTTCTCGGGCTATATAAATTCCATAGCGACCTTTCTGAAAATTCATTTGGCCATAACTTTTGCTTTCCGCAATGAAACTTCGATTTTTCAGATTCGTTAGAAAGGTATTCACTAACAGATTTAAATATTTTTGGCTTCCCTCAAATCTGTTTTGTTTTGCACCCGGTACAGTCAGTTAAAGTTTGAATTCAAATTTTGAAACTACCGCGCCATTTCAGGCCTCGTTTATAATTCAAATTAATTATATTCCCTTTCAATTGTCGATTCAAACTCAGTTTTCATCTTTATTATTTAAAATATTTATTTTAATATTTAAAATCCAGTAATTTATCCAATTTAAAAATTTTAAATTGGTTCAGATTTTCCGGGTCGTTACAATCTCCCCCACTTAAAACTTTTCGTCCCCGAAAAGGAACAAAGTCGAAAGTGGTTTGATTAATCAACTCTACGTTCGATCTGGCTTCCATTCTCCAACTTTTCAGTTTCTGAGAATTTTCAAATTCCTCAAAAAAAAATTGGCTAACACCTGGAATTTTCGAAAAATTTCGCCATAACCTCCTTTGTACGGGGAGGGGTTTGGAAATTTATTAGGCCGTATTTGGTACCCAATAAATCCTATAAAGCATACACATATTTATAGTGATATATTCTGGTGTTTACAGGGGAGCGTGTATAGATAATAACTCCAAAGAATAAATTCTCGTCACCCTGTCAAAGCCTGAGGGAGTGTGTATTTTAATTGCTCCAGAGGATAAATCCTCGTCACCTCGTCCCGTGTGGGAAATAAATAATCCATGTGCCGTATCTAATAACTAGAGAGACGTGATTATTGTCAACTCCAGACCCGTGTGGGGTTTTTATTAATCTGGCAATTTATCGTTACATTTTAAATAGTCCATATCAGTCATCAGTTCAACCTGTAAAATATAGTCATCGCCATACAAGCCTCTCGCTCGTATGGTAAATCTTCCACCTCGTCACGCAAGCTCCAAATGCTTATATGGTATATGATGAAGTATGCCTATCTTCCAGAAGTATGCCATGTAATGTAGTTCAAAATTAATCGTTGCTATCCTATGGCGACGTTTATGATTACACACAGAACAACCAGCACTCCGCATCCAATGGCATTCACAGGAGTTGATATAATAATATTTCGCATCCAACTCATTAAGGTTTACCTATTTGTCGGGCACGCAAATAAATTCTTTACTCAATAGCTATCCAATTACCTATTCAAACATATATAATGCACATGTATATATTTCTATCTATTTTTAAATCAGTTCAATGTGTGATTTAAATGAATAAATCCTACCATTCATTATCTTATTAATTAAATTAACTATCGTTTCAATAATTTAATTAATCCAATTTACTATCACACAATGCAAACAACAAGCAATTTGTTTTTAACTTTTCAAAAATATACTAATCAATTTCTATATTCTTTTAAAATCATTTAGACTATAGAATTAAAAGTGCACATCCATGGAAAGAAAATAACAACAGAGTAGAGAACTAATTGGTAATGCAAAGTATGGTAAATGTACCTTGCACCGGAGTCAATCAGAGATATCTACTCGACACATAGGATAGGCTTTCTGAATGCTCTCCTCAGTTTCCCAAGTACAATCTCGTGGATCCCCACTCCATTGCACTTTGACTAAGTGAACCTTCTTGTTCCTCGGCTCTTTGGTTTCTTTGCCGATAATCTTTAGCGGCTTTCTTCTCACAGCTAGTTCTGGAGTAATTTCAATATCCTGTTGAGCTGCTTCTTCCACGATCATGTCTGGATCATGAACGTGCTTTCGAAGTTGAGATATATGAAATACATCATGCACCCCAGGCAACCATTCTGGCAATTTAACCCTATAAGCGAGAGTTCCGATCCGTTCCAGAATAGGAAACGGACCAATGAATTTGGGCGCCAACTTCCCAGTTTTACCGAACCGGATAACTCCTCTCATCGGTGATACTTCCAAATATACATAGTCTCCAACAGCAAATGATATATCTCTTCTTCTCCTATCGGCATAGCTCTTTTGTCGGCTTTGTACGGCGAGTAATCGTTTCTTAATGAAATCGAATTTGTCGGCAGCTTCTCGGATCATATTAGGCCCTAACACAAGTCTATTTCCAGGTTCAACCCAACAAACATGAGATCGACATGGTCTACCATATAATGCTTCGAATGGCGACATTGTCAGGCTCGCCTGGTAGCTGTTGTTATATGAGAATTCAGCCAAATGCAGATGGTCTCCCATGATCCACCGAAATCTAGAACACAAGCCCGCAATAGATCTTCTAGTATACGATTCACCCTCTCAGTCTGACCATCTGTCTGAGGATGATAAGCGGTGCTCAAGTTCAGTTTTGTTCCCAGCTCTACTTGAAATGCCTTCAAGAATTTGCTAGTGAATATTGGATCTCTATCACTAACTATACTGATCGGCACTCCGTGTAGTCTAACAATTTCCTTGAAGTAAATCTGCGCCAGACTCTGAGCAGTTCTGTTTGATTTGACAGGTATGAAATGGGCGATCTTCGTAAAGAGATCTACGATCACCCAAATACTGTCATTTCCTTTTCTGGTTCTGGGCAAACCATCAATGAAGTCCATGGAAATATGTTCCCACTTCCAACCTGGAACGTCTAGCGGTTGTAATAATCCAGTCAACTTCTGTTGGTCGCTCTTGACTAGTTGGCAAGTAGGGCATCGGCTAACATATAAAGAAATGTCCCTCTTCATCGACTTCCACCAGAAAGTTCGTTTGATGTCATTATACATTTTGCTTACTCCTGGATGGATACTAAGTTTTGACTTGTGGCATTCATCCAGTACTTCCTTTCGGAGCTCAGGAATGTTAGGAACACAGATACAACCTTTTAGCCTTAGAATCCCATCATTATCAACCTGAAAACTCGAGGGTTCGCCTTTCTGAATTATCTCTTTGATCTTCTGAATGATGTGATCATCCTTCTGAAGAGCAGATATTTTATCTATCAATGAAGTCGTGATAATAAAATTGGCGATCATTTCATTCTTTCGGCTTAACGCATCGGCCACGACATTGGCTTTCCCTGGAGTGTATATAATCTCAAAATCGTATGCTGCAAGGAACTCTAGCCAACGTTGCTGCCTCAGATTCAGGTCCTTCTGGGTGAACAAATACTTCAATGACTGATGGTCTGTATACAGTTCGAATTTCTCACCCAGAAGATAGTGTCTCCAGATTTTCAAAGAGAATACGATAGCCAACAACTCAAGATCATGAGTTACGTAGTTCTTCTCGTGTGGTTTCAACTGACGGCTAGCATACGCAATCACTTGACCTCTTTGCATTAACACTGCGCCAAGACCTTCTCTAGAAGCGTCAATCTAGACTTTCAAGTCCTCATTGCCATCTATTATTGTTAACAATGGAGCAGTTGTCAGTTTTAATTTTAGTTCCTGGAAAGCTTCCTCACATACCAGAGTCCAATTGAATCTCGAATGTTTCTTAGTCAGTTTTGTTATGGAACTAGATGTCTTCGCGAAATCCTTAATGAACTTCCGATAATAGCTGGCTAACCCGAGAAAACTTCTAACTTCTGTTGGCGTACGAGGCTATTTCCAATTCTGAATAGCAGTGATCTTACTGAGATCCACTGAAATTCCTTGCTTTGACACTATGTGGCCAAGAAATTTGACTTCTTCTTGCCAGAATATACATTTGGAAAACTTTGCCTTTAATACATTCCTTCTGAGGATTTCCAGAACCTGTTCCAAATGTTTTTCGTGTTCGGCCTTTGATTTAGAGAAGATTAGAATATCGTCAATAAAAACCAGAACAAATTTATTCAAAACCCCTCTGAACACTCTATTCATCAAATCGACAAAGTATGCTGGAGCGTTACATAAGCCGAACGACATTACTAACCACTCATAAAATAGGTCTGGACCTCTGAATGCTGTCATAGGAACACACTCTTCGGCAATTCGAAGCTGATGGAAGCCTGTAGCTAGGTCCATCCTTGAAAACACTTGTGCTCCATTCAGACGATCCAATAAATCATCGATTCATGGCAATGGATATTTATTCTTTATTGTCTGCTTGTTCAAATCACGATAATCCACACATAGCCGTACAGTACCGTCAGATTTTGGGACAAACACCACTGCTGCTCCCCAATCAGAGAAACTAGGCCTGATCAGACCCTTCCATACGAGTTGCCGTGTTTGATTGTCAAGTTCTTCTTTCTCCTTCAAGGACATTCTTCGAATAGTGTGAAATACCGGCCTTGCATTCGGAATTAAAGAAATTTTGAAATCAATTTCTCTTTGCGGAGGTAAGCGAACAACTTCTTCGAACACATCCGCATAGTTCTTGATGACAGGAATATCTTTCACTAGGTCGGGAATATTCTTTGTGACTTCAGGGATATTTTCTATTTGTGCAGGAGAAACATCCAAAGCTGCCCAGAAGTCCTTTCTATTAGAATTCTGACCTTCACAGGGAATGGTTATATAATCACTTGCTTTTATCTTTGCCTTAACGACTCTGTCGGCGCATTTAACCTCTGCTTCATACTTGGTCAACCAGTCTAACCCCAAGGTAAGATCAAACTCTGTAAAATTCATGACGACCGCGATGGTAGGGAACCAATAACGAGAAAAAGAAACCGACACTCCACAAACCTGAGATCGATGGAACCCCCGACCGGATTTTGGACAGTCATTGGTTCTTTGAGCTTCTTCAGATTCAAATCTAGTTTCTTAACGGCATTCTGGGCAATGAAGCTTTGTGACGCGCCTGTGTCAAACAGTACTCTAACTGGAATATCTTTGACAGTTAGCGTGCCTTCTAAAACATCCGGCCTTTCCTGACTAGCTGAGGGCTCAGAAGTTTCTGCCAATTCATTTACCTGAGCTTCTTTGGTCGTTTTTAACAGCTGACATTCTTGCTTTACATGACCAAACTGATGGCATTGATTGCACATTTTCTTCCCTTGAAAATTCTTCTTGGATTTAGATCCACTCTTTATTCGTTTCTTTAAGGGTCCGCAGTTTATCGACAAATGCTCTTTCTGATTGCAGCTATTGCATACGGCGGTCGTTACTGGTTCTTTCCTAGATTTAGCCCTTTTCCTCTTGGCACTGGGCTTCTTACTGACCTCAGGACTATCAGTCACAGACTCCACTTTGTTACTCGAGTTGACTTCCTCTTCGTCGCGCAACATACCTTTCTTATGGAGATTTTCATACTGATAAGCCATGTATATCATTTCTGAAAAAGGAAGCTTCACATTCCTCATTACACTATTCTGATATCTCCTTTGCAGGCCATGAATAAATCTCAGATTCTTCCTCTTTGGATCTTGAATCAGATGAGGAGCAAAGTGAGAAAGTTCGTTGAATTTCTTATGATATTCTGGAATGGTCATATCTCCTTGTATCAGATAAGAGAATTCATCACATAATCGCTCAGTCACTTCAGGAGGAGTAAATCTTTCTAGGAAAATCTCTTTGAATCTATCCCAGGTGATATCACCTTCTGGATTATCTTTGATGATTGTTTCCCACCAAATTAAAGCTTCTTCTTTAAGCACCCAAGATGCTACTAATCTTTTCTGATCATCTCTCAACTGGATACGTTCAAAAATTCTTTCAATAGAACTCATCCAAGCTTGAGTTTGAATTATAGATTCATTACCCGAGAACTGTGCTCCGTTCAGATTTCGATATCTCTTTAATAGAGCCTCTAGATCGGGTTCTGCATTTCTTCTGTTTCTGACACTCATTTTCTAGTACTTCTGCAAATAGCAGATCAAGTGTCAGGTCACAGAAAAGTTATTTCAAAACATAGAAACATATCCTTAAAATGTAAATGTGTCTAGTGGGGTGTATTTCATTCTGCTTTACTCATACTAGGATATTACTGATCCTATCTGTAATGATTTACCCGTTCTAGAACACTACTGGTTCTATTTCTGACCAGTTCGTTAATATGTTATACTCCAGCACTAAGCCTAACCAAAGCTCTGATACCACGATGTGACGACCCCAAACCCGTACTGACGGTGGCAAGGGTAATCTTTGGAATATAACACAGAAACAGATAACAGCAGAACATAATTAAATAAATACACCAGATAATGAATAAATAATACACTGGATAAACATAAACATCAGAGTTACACAGTATACAGGATCATACTTAGTACAAATACAGTTCAGCTATACATAAATGTCTACAGCGGAAAACAAACATAATGTACAATAAGAGCTGAACAACATAAAAAGAGATAAATGATAGAATCCATCTTCAGCTCCAGCTATCCAGAGAAAGCCAGCTAAAATCTGAATACAAGGCTGCCCGTGTAGAAAAAGGGGCACCCGGGTTTGAAAGTGATACAAACTACGAGTCAGTCATGAGACTGGTACGAGAAATCCATTTAACACATTATACAAATGGGCTAATCACAGGACCACACCACTTTCATGGAACGGGTTTACTCCATCAGATTGCCAGTGCTTTAAAACAAATAATTCCTTTAAACATTGCAATGCTTTTTATCAAAATGAAGCCATTATAAGACTCAGTTCGCATCACACAATGCAACGCAAACCGGAGGATAGAGTTTTACCTTATAATGACCAAAATATGCTTGATACGAATAAAAGAAAAGCATTTGATATTATTACTAGTGTTTATAGGTTTCGAAAACAATTTCAATCATAACTATCAATCATAGACGACATGGGTACCATATATCATGTCGCCATATATATATACAATCAAAACCGCACGATTTCGTATTTGGAAATTGGAATTCCGTCCTGAACCAAGGCAAAAGATAGTCCTTACCGAATTCGAGACGCTCTAGCCCGTGTCTTTGGTACGACCGCAACCGTACCTTGGATCGTCAGGGCTGGTCCACACGGAGTGGATTATAATGCCTGAACAATGCGTTTCTCCGTCCTTTGGGGCGTCAATGAGCCAACGAATGACTCCATCGGTCCCGGATCGACCGATATAACCGAGGCGCCTCGCAACAGTAACAACCACATAAGTCAAACTCATCAGGGAGTGTAAAACCACCGACGCCACTTCTAGCTAGAAAGAAAACGCACGCCCCCCCGAGGTCCGTCTCCCGTTTCTGGTTCATAATAGGGTGTGAGGCTCGCGAATTCACGTTATACACAAAGCTACGCCACACAGGCGGTGCTTTGATCATCACCACAAGACTTTGATTTTCAACAGAAGCCTTGATCACTGCATCTTAGCATGCCATACAGGCAATTCATACCGTGCAACTGATAGCTATCAATCACACAGAATAAATTCCAATGTCTGACACACTGTCCATTTGCAAGTCCGTTCTGGGTCTGAACGAAACCGGAGGCACTATATACCTCGCAAACCCATCGATCTCCACGTACGTCTAGACGATCACCACTCATTATCCATATTTCGGGATGCCTCCCAATCAGGACATCAGTTACCATCTAAACGAGGTGAAGATTTCCGGTCTTCAACCACCGTCTTCATCTTCGATTTCTTATCGTCGATTCAGTTATTTAGAATGGGATAAACCCGGTCTTTCTGAGCAACTCGCGTATATAATAAACAAGTGCTACACAAACACTACATACGCATCATTTCAATTTATTAGTCACTAACCGTCAATCAGTAAGAGAACGATTTCCCAAATATTAACCCCGAAGGCCGAAACAAACATCAGATCAAAATCCAGGAAACCATTCGACTTAGCTAACCTTTAGTTTATTTCTAAATTTCACAACCATATCGTTTATAATATTTTATAACAATTTATCGCTATTTTTATTTATTTTAAAATAGCCAATTTATTCAAACAACGCTTCGGGCCATAACGCGGCCGTGGCGCTATTTTTCTTCAGATTTGATTTACACATATCTGAAAATCTAACCGTTGGATTTTCACAAAATTTACATCATTAGAAAGATATTTTCAAAACAAATCCAACGGTTCCAGTTTCGGGAAAATCCGACGGTCAGATCCCCTGGTATAATCGTTTGAAGTTTTGACTTCAAAATACGAACTGCAGCGTCGTTATTCGATTCAATATAATTATATATATATATATATATATATATATATAAATATAATCGATTCTGGCGCTGTTTTTCTTCATATTTGAATTAAACATTCCAGACAATCCTACCATTGGATTTTTACAAAGTTGGTGCCGTTGGAAAGATATTTCCAAAGCGAACCCAACGGTTGCGATTTCGAGAAAATCCGATGGTCGGATCTCCCGCACTGATCGTTTGAAATCACGGTTTCAAAATACGAACTGCAGCTTCATTATTCGATATATTTCAATTCTATTTATATATGTATATCGATTCTTCGATTTCAAAACTATATGATTTTCATACATTTGATAAAAATGATATTTTTATCTAACTATCTTCTATTTCAACACTTCACTATTTTTAACAATTCATGTATATAATAAAAATGTGATTTTTAATGTAAAACAATTTATTTCAAAACTCGACTATTTTATATAGTTAATATAGGTGATAAAAATAGGATTTTTTTTATAAAACAATTTATTTCAAAACAAGATTATTTTATATAATTCATATTGATGATAAAAATAGGATTTTTATTATAAAACAATTTCTTTCAAAATATGAATACCATTCAACACATGAATTTCAATTCTACGAATGAATTTCGATTCAACACATGAAGGTTTTCTATAGTTTATATATATAGATAAAAATGTGATTTTTATTTTTAAAACACAAACACCATTCAACACATGAATTTCTATCCAACGAATTAATATCGATTCAACACATAAAGGTTTTCTATAGTTTATATATATAGATAAAAAGGTGATTTTTATATTTAAAACACGAATACCATTCAACACATGAATTTCTATCCAACGAATGAATATCGATTCAACACATGAAGGTTTTCTATAGTTTATATATATAGAGTAAAAATGTTATTTTTATTGTTAAAACAATTTATTTAAAACACGAATACCATTCAACACATGAATTTCTATTCAACGAATGAATTTCAATTCAACACATGAAGGTTTTCTATGGTTTATATATATAGATAAAAAGGTGATTTTTATATTTAAAACACGAATACCATTCAACACATGAATTTCTATTCAACGAATGAGTTTCAATTCAACACATGAAGGTTTTCTATTCAACGAATAAATATAGTTTCAACAAATGAAAATAATTCTAACACATGAATATTATTCAAAATTTCGGCCGCATAACGGCAGGGTAGTTAAAACCGGGACCGTCCCTAGTACGGCTCCTCGCTCTACCTTAAAGCCTCGCAGCTTTTGACAATGGGGAATCATGCATCTAGTTCGCACGCCGGCGGCATGTATATTTTTTTCATTTCCACAAACTAATCCTATGTGGTTTCAACCAAATATTTCTCAACCACAAACGGGTATTTTTCAACCATAATCAATCAATTTCAACCACAAACAATTTCAATCAACCATTCGCTATCAATCAATTTTCACACCAATCACAACCAATAAATATTGTCCATGGTTTGTGGACGAGGGGCGTGTATATATATATATATATATATATATATATATATATATATATATATATATAGCATTTCACTTCAATTTCAACACATATATAATTTTTACAACGCATATATAACTTATACATCGAACGTACAACTTATACAACGCTTATACAAGAGGTGTACAATGCTTATATAACTCATACATCGACTATATAATTTATACATCGTCGTTTTCCATATCGTTTATAAATTAGAAATCTCACATTGGGTTCCACTCCACCAAAAATAGCAGAAGGCTCAGAAAAATATGCGGTCTCTTCTAGAATGTAGAAGGCGTCCACGCGAGTCCACTGTCTCTTGTTTCACTGAATTTCAACCACAAACGAAAAAGATACGATTTTTACAGTGGAATCTAAATTTGCAATACTTAAAAGTGTTATTATCTATTTAATTCACATCAGGTCGTTACCTGTCGAAGTGGTTCGAAATTAGGTCAGGGAAATTCGTGAAATCCGTGCAGCGTGAGGCCGATCAGGTGGTGCAGCGTCGTCGAGGGTCGAGAGGCGCGTCAGCGGGTCCCCCCATGGTCGAGCTCGAACTGGTGGTCGCGGCGGAATCAGGCGATGAACGGGCGAACTTCGTGGGCCCGATTCTCGACGGAGACGAGGCAAGGGAGGGCGAGGGTTGGTCGGATTTGAAGGGGAGAAGGAGTGCTTTCGATTCTGGGTGGTGGCGGAGGTTGGCGTGGACGGAGGCGGCGGCAAATCGGTCGGGAACGGAGGAGCAGCAGTCGTCGTTGATTAGAAGAGAGGCGGGCGGGTTTTTCTGATTTTGGGGAAAATAAAAATAATAAAGGAAAAATCCTATTGGCCCGCTATTTATATATTTTGAAAATTAGGATTTTCTCACACGAGCTCCAATCCAGACCCAACGACTGTCGTCCCTAGCTAAATACCCCCATCCCGAACACAATGGGATATGTTTTGTAGGCCGTACGACTGTTTCAGTCAGTTTTCCTTCAAATTAAAATATAAAACATTCGATATTTAATTTGAACGTACATTTCAATTTGCCGGGGCCACATATTGATTCTAAATTTCCCGAAAAATAAATCTAGCTATGTTTTGACGTTACAGTCCCAACAAAACTAGTTTCGTCGAATTTTGAGACCGTTTCCAATTTAACTGTAATTGACCAAAACACGTTTTCCTTTGCCACGCTCCCATATTAACTTCAAAAATTATGAAATTTGAAACCTAGCAATAGTTTAACATCCCGGACCTAACAAAAGTTGTATCGTCGAATTCCGAGGTCGTTTGCAAAATGGCCATTTTCTCGGGCCATATAAATTCCATAGCGACCTTTCTGAAAATTCATTTGGCCATAACTTTTGCTTTCCGCTATGAAACTTCGATTTTTCAGATTCGTTAGAAAGGTATTCACTAACAGATTTAAATATTTTTGGTTTCACTCAAATCCGTTTTGTTTTGCACCCGGTACAGTCAGTCAAAGTTTGAATTCAAATTTTGAAACTACCGCACCATTTCAGGCCTCGTTTATAATTCAAATTAATTATATTCCCTTTCAATTGTCGATTCAAACTCAGTTTTCATCTTTATTATTTAAAATATTTATTTTAAATATTTAAAATCCACTATTTTAGCCAATTTAAAATTTTTAAATTGGTTCAGATTTTCCAGGTCGTTACAACTTCCGAGCTAGTATGGTTCATTTAACATCTCTAATGCAGACTCTGATCAGGTTCCTTAATTTATAGTCCCAATTTTCCTTGCATAGCCAAATACTATGATAGATAACTTCAGTTCCATATCAAGAACTCTCACCAAGTGTTCATGGTCAAGAATCGAGTGATTGAACCTTATTCAGATCAGTGTGAAACACCTCATAGCTATATACTCGAATCTTGGATAAAACATATTGCGAACAAATTATCTAAGTACAACTTTCGTATACATCATATTGGTTATTACTACACCAATTTTTATCTTCGCTCTCTGCAACTTGAATCAAGTTATTTAAATAGGAAAATAGTCTCAAGGACGAAGTTACGGGCTTTTTCAGCTGTAAGGACGACCTGCAAAATTTTTATTTTAAAAGACAAAGCATTAGATTTTACGTATTTGTTTTACAGTGTGCATGATATCAGAATTTGACTTCCAATTTTTAAGTATCAATTTTACAGTGTGTGGTATCAGAATTTAGCTATCCATTTTTAAGTATCAGTTCTACGATGTGTATGGTATTAGTTTTCATTGTGTATTGTCCTTGAGAATAAATTTTTGATGGGTTGTCCTTGAGCTTGAAAAAGTTATGAAGCTTGTCCTTCAGAACAAAATCCCTTTATTTAAACTTAATTCTTTTTTAACTTACCAACACTTAGTTCAACCTTATATTAACATGGGAATCTCGACTGTCCACTCTAATCCATGAACTATCAATCAAATCATTAATCAAGACGCAAAACTAATATATCCCAATATAGGCTATATAGATCCCCATAATAACTCTTAACCAAAATTTATGAATTTAAACACTCAGGCTTTATTTCAACCAAATTTGAAATCCTGTTTCATATGTATACTTTAACTAGGTATATTAAGCCATAATATATTTTTCAAAACATTTTTTGAAATCAAGTTCTCTCCTAGTAGCAATTTCCACTTAAAAATCGAAAATGAACACCGATGATGCTGGACAATCATCACCGGAGTTATTTCCCAACCACCAAAGTAGTGCGCTGCTTTTATTTCAAAAATAAATAATAATAATAATAAAAATATTTACTCAAAACCGTTGAAAATTATTTTTAAAATCCTCAAGATTTAAGTTCTCAAATTCTCAGTAAAATCATTTCTATTTACAAGCTCTATCTATAATTTATATATACGATTTTGAATTCTAAACGGACATTGATATCAAATGCCTTATAGCAAATCATGAAACTAAATTCACAAAGAGTTTGTTGCAATGTTTATTAATAAAGATTATCTACCCAACCCATGTTGAAAAGGAAGAAACTTGCTTGCAAACTAGCCAAGCAAAGGAAGTCAAAACCAACTAATGATAATAATTGAATATTATCATCCCTATCAACAAACATTTTCTACATCAAAACAATTATTTAAAAAACATTCCTTTATATATGGAATATCCTTTGGTAAATTTATTTCATTTAACAATTCTTTATAACAATATTGTGTCGTTTTGCCTTGTTCAAGTGTTTAGAAATTCCAATTGACCACGTTGATCTGACACATTAATCAAAATTTATATACCACTCAATTCATAAGCAAACACAACACAAAACATTATTATAACACTAACAAGTATGCCCTATCATATACACACACACACGCACACTCAAACTCATAATAATACCTTATCTCTTATTGAATTTACCCCACTGAGCCAAGTTTCTCGCTCAATCTTCAGCTCTGATACCAAGTGTAACAACCTGATTTTTCGATCCTTAGAGTAAACACTAATACAACCACGGTATTAAAATGTCGAACATCCAAGTGTGGAAAATCCGAATCATTAGGGGTTAAAGAAAAAGAAGACAGAACAGAATCTCACAATCACAGCAGATAATATACAATATATAACAAGTCTTTACAAAACTGAAAGAACATTTATTAATATACATATACAATTATCAGAGTAGACAAAAAATAATAACATGGACATTTATAACAACCCGTCCGAACTACTTGTATAACACAAGAACACAATAGCACAAGGGAAATATGTCTTGGACTCCAAATCCTCTTCTAAGCTCCAAATGCATTCGTGAAAACGTGAACTACTTGGCTGCTCATAAAAATTTGAGCACCTAAGAGTTTAAGGGAAAATAAAATAAAACTCCAGGTCAGACATGGGTCTGGTGTGAGAAAACTCCAATCACTAACAACTTTCTAAACTTTTAGAAATCTTTCCAAAGAATGGAACCCTCGTAAGACACGACCACACATAAACATGGCGCATACTTTTACCTTATGATAACCAAAACACCTTATAGAAAGTCCCATGATATTATAGTAATGTCAAGAGACAAATACATAGGAAAGTTAGCCAAAATTGTTACATTTATTAAATTCCAGCACAATAGGTATACAACTAAAATGGTACAAGGTTCGTATTGGAGATTAGATTCCATACAATAACTAGGCACCGGGGTATATCCTGCTATGGTACCTCTATAGATAAGCGTACCGAGAGCCTTACATGGACTCCCTGCGAATAAGAACCGACCTATTCCTCTTTGGATAGTACAGAATGTTTCACCACCATGGTTGTGATCAACAACCACCAAATCTTAAGCATACAAAAATGGTTAATACCAAATCTAGATCAAGTGATGACAATACCTTAATGGGTGCGACCCACATAGCCCATAAGTAAATTCCCTATTTTAGTCATTACCGGCTGATGAGGTTTGAGGCTACGTTTTACTTTTAATAAATGGAAAATATCCAATCTTTGGGTGCCACATCGCTATTCTGTCGATCGCTAATTGACGTCCACAAAAATACGAGCTCCGAGATCATATGTCTCAAAGAAGGGTGTTAAGCTAAAAGAAGTTGCCTTCTTCACCACCAAACATACGTACGTTTGTAAAAATTAGTGCACGTAGTTGATGGAATGCAATGCTAGGCATCCATTCATGCAAGTTTTCTAGGAATAGGACAAACTGAAGGTACTCTTTTTCCACATCCTGGTGGGAAAGATCACCAAGATTAGTAACTAGTAGTCTTTGCATCATGCAGAACCTCAGAACGTAGGGACTACTACTATAAGTATAATCCTGGTAGCTAACCAGAGACCTCAACAAGAGAACCTTTCCGCTTTGAAGGTCCACGCCTTCAACTTCAGTCTTCAAGTTTTCCTTGATTTCATCATCTTCAAAGTCTTCCACATTCGCCACTCTATCGGATCGAAGTGTTATTTAGATACTAGATCTGATCCCAGTTTCTTCAAAACAACTATCGATAGTTTCTGGTAAACTCAACGCTGGTTCTTTAGAAAATAAACAGACAACGATAACTATGGAGTTCATTCCTAAGCATTAGTGGTCGGGTCTCATTATATCGTGTCCTTAGGCAACTAAATGTTAATGTGGGGAATTGTCGTCGATTCAACGCATGCCAACCCTCGGTGTGTATGTGTTAGCAACACAGTAACCCAAAGATGTAATAAAGTAATGCGAGAGAACACAACTTTTTATAGTGGTTCGGCACTAACGCCTACGTCCACTTTATAATAATCATGCATCATATAATATTCGATTACAATGTTGTACAAGCTCAGACAATATTTAAGTACAAAGTGTTTCGATAGAATCACAAAATGATTGGTAATTCTAAATTTTGACTAAAATGTCCTTCTTCTTCATTGAGAAATATGTTGACTTAGTCAACTATGTCCAGAAAATAGCTTCAATGTTCAAGAAATCCAAAAATGTCCAATTCAGTCCAAAAGCAGTTTGGTTATTCTTGTTGATGTCTAAGAGTTGATGGAAAACGTTTGTGCAACGTTTTAATGGTCCATGCCATGTCCAATGACCATGGAAAAGAAAGTGGGTGCCATTAGTGATGGTTGAGAGCTCCAAGAAGGCCAAAATTTGAAGATAAAAAATACATATAAAGGCCAAGCTTTGGGGTATTTATAATTGAGTGGGTTAGATAGGAGTAGGTAAGATTTGGTACTCATTGTCAGAAAATCGCATCACAACATGCCCATTCACAAAAAAATCGCATCCCACCCTGTTCGGATAGGAAAAATCGCATCATAAGCCTCGTCGCAGAAAAATAGCATCTTGACCTTCGAAAACTCGCATCGCCACAATTCTGGGAAATTTCACATCCCTCTGGGGGATGCAAGCCTAGGCATTCGTATCCAAGGGATGCGAAAACTCGCATCCGAGGGATGCGAACTATGGAGGAATGCGAGGTGATATGGGTGATGCGAATTGATGGGATGCAGTATGGAAGATGCAGTGCGGGTGATGCGATGTGGTATGGAGGATGTGATGTGGGTGATGCGATGCGGTATGAAGGATGTGTTGCGGGTGATGAGATGCCGTATGAAGGATGCAATGCGATGTGATGCGAACATGTATCAGGTGATGCGAATTTCTGCACACGCTCACGAAAACGGGCGTAACTTTCAAATCGTAAGGCCGTTTGGGCCAAACGTAAGTTGTATCTGAAGCTAACTCATAGGACTACAAGTGGTATGGTACAATGTACCATAAATGTTTTAGGACCCAAAAGAGGCCATCTAAAGGGGTTTCGGACCATTTTTATGTCCACATTGCGACTTCGACCAAATCGCTATGTGTTTGACGATGTTTTTGGCGTGTGACAACTTCGACCAAAAAGCGTGTTAACACTAAATGTGGTTTATAGCTTTGTACACATAGAATCACTAACATGGATGATTGTGCCGTATAACTCAAGTGTTTCCCCAAGATACTTCCAGAGCAAAAATTTTGGTCTAGATTTTGATAGTTGGTTATTTAACTATCAAACAACACACATACAACAATCAAAGGATTATTTCCTAAATAATCACTAAGCCTCATTTTAATTAACTTCATATTAATTAAATTTCAAATCTGTTATTCCAAAACATTCACATATTTAACCCCCGATATTAGTATGTATTTCAAAACCCATTTAAGATGGTTTCCCATTTCTATTTCACCTTCGGTGGTTTATTAAAACCGAAATCTCTTTATTTTATCCTTAAGATTCGTCTTTTAAGTAACAAATCTTTTATAGAAAATGATTTAAATTTTGACGTCAACCCTCGATCTCAAACTAATATTATTCCTCAGATAAGAGTGAAGTCATTAAAGTTGGGATATTTATTTACCTCTCAGACCTTGACTCGACAACACTCTCATCTTTGAAATGATAGAAATTTAATAACTCACGTTTCAAAATAAAGTCGAACTTAAATTGAACCAAATCCTTGTGCACTTCCTTTAATTGAATTCTAAAGACTCATTGCTCTTTTTAAAACCACTTTCCCATTTATAACCCAATTTACTTAATTTCTTTTATTAAGTGAATCCTTTACCACACTTGACTCCTTAGCTTTAAATCTACTTTCCAATCAAGTTTTAATTTAAAGTTTACTCTGATGTTAATTGGATTAACTCGAACCTAGCCAGTCATAATCTAATTAACTAAAACAAACTGTTTACCTTGAATACATTAGTCAAACGATTCGCTTAAACCTGCTTCACTATTGAATAAATCGGTTAACTTTTAAGTCACACCTAAAAGGTAATTAAACAAGTCTTAGTCCTTGTTTTTAAAACAATTAATTAGTTTAAATCCCTTATTTAAAACAATTAATTAACTTCAAAACATCATAAATTAATCTTAAAATAACCATTTATAAAAATGAAATAACTTAGTACTTTTTAATTATGATAAAAATCTTAAACAATTAAAAATTAACAATTGAATAATAATTAAACAATTATTTATCCTTAAAATAAATAATTAAGTATTTGTTTAAACTTTAAATAAATAATTAAGTATTTATTTAAACTTTAATAAATAATTAAATAATAGTTCATCTTTAAATAAATTAATTTAAAGACCCAAATAATCTTTATTTAATAATTAAATAACAATTTATACTTTTATAATAATTAAATAAATATTTGAAACACTTTTTAAATAAATACTTAATATTAAATCTTAACCAAATATTTTAAATAATAATTTATTCTTGAATAAATAATTAAATAATAAATAACCTTAATTCATTTTAACCATTATAATATACTTCTTAATTAAACTTATGTATTCGCTCTTAAAAACATCATTACTATGTAATTAGTAATTCAAATTGTCATTAGTAAGATTAATTTTAATAACTAAATCAAATTAAACCATTTAATTAAACTTAATTTAATTCTTCATAACTCTTTAAACATTCCTAAGTTGAATATTTAGCTATTAAATCAATTCTGTAACACCCCATATTTCTTAATGTTACCTGTGTAAGGATTTCATTAAGAATTATGAAGCATTTTAGGTATAAGATAGCATCACGGAGTTTGAAATTCACAAGACAACATAAAAACATAGCGAAAAACTTAAAATTTAATTTAAAGCAGAATAAAAAGTGCCAATACATCATACACCATAAAAACCATAGCTGTCTCATGAAAACTACATTATCAGAGTACCATAATAAAAATCCTCCCTAATGCCAAATACAGATATAAGTAGAACATGGAACAATACATGTAAAGATAGAGAACAAGATAAAGGACTAAGATGGGCTCTCTCAAGCACTAGATCCTTCACCTTGAGAATCTGGTTGGGGGAGGGGAAGGGAGGGGAGGAAGGAAGAAGAGAAAAGGAAATCTAGTCAGACATAAAGCCTGGTGAGTTGAGTAATGACTGGCATGACCGATAAAAGAGGAAATTTATACAGGACAATAAATTGAAGCTCAACATAGTAAATAAGAACAAGAATGTACTCCCATGAATATAGTTGATTGTCAAATCATTCGATTTTCTCTACCATATAATTAAGATATAATCTAATTCTACCCCTCATCGGTTCCTAAAACACAATTGTGATAACCTATTTCGACCATGGTCCCTAGTTTATCACACCTGTCCTATCTGCTCTAAGGACATAGCGAAAGTCACTAATGTCACAACGTCTTATCTTCCCTAATCAGCATGATGCACGCTCGTCGCCCCATGGAACTCACCCGTATTCCACCACGTTTGGACCCTTTACTATCTAGTTTAATATAATCGTGCCTCCGCCTCCTCGTGAGACCTCGGTGTAGTGTGATAAAAAGGAATACTGACTAATACGAATCCGCAACCAAAAATGCAAATTAACATAAGTCACCCTTAGAATTAGTCCCCAATAATTATTTTAATTGTCCCCTTATTTTCCCTAATCAGCTTACCCTTACTACAAAAACAGATCAATACTATAAGCCCATCAGCTGTCGCTGCCGGAACGGACCCCTATTACACATGCTTACTAATTTGTTTATTTTAGACTTAAGGCCAATCTTAAGTTTACTAATAATCCTATCTTCTTCATGTAACTTTTGTCATATCGTAAAATTTAATTTACAAGTTGTCTATAAACATCACTTTTGTTTAATTTCACTGTACAACCCAACCCCCACCATTAGCGTCTATCCAAATATCATTTATTCAGTTTACCAAAGTTACAGTACAATTATCTTTATTTCATAATTACAATAAACCCAATTTATCCTTTTTATACATATCTTTTTTCTCACTGCGCCTTTATTGTCAATATATTAACCCAAATGGCGCATAAACAAGAAGAAATAAATGGTTTAGGCTCTTGAAGGCCTAAACTCAATGTTAAAATAAAAAAGTCCATGGCCTAGGCTCAGACAAATAAGAACAAATCTAAAATAAAATAGGGCTGAAATGGAACTGTAATGAAATTACATATGGAGAAAAGGGGGAATAGATGAACTAAATAAAACTACAGTAATAGAATAGAATATTGAATCAGAAAGAAGAAAGGATATGACAGAAATCAAATTACATAGATTATTGATAGAAAGAAAAATAGAAAATAGAATGAATATATAACTTATTATACTGTCAAGAAAAACCTCAATTTGTACCGAACTACTGGAATTACTTATAATTTTAAGCAAATCCAATAAAACAAAAAGGAATCTAAACAATATAAAAAATCATACAAAAAGAATCATGTTCTTCTTTTATTATTACAACAACCCGAAACCCAAATACAACTAGACCGAACATTTACACGAATAATAAAATAAACGGAGGATTTAAGTGGTTTAACCATGTTTTCTTTTTGTATATCTCAAACACTCCAAAGCACAACAATCCAAATTTATAACTATCAAATCACATAAAATAGTAACTTAGATGGATTCCACTCACATAGCTATTAGACAGAGTAGTAACAAGATTATAAATTGAACATAAATTAGATTTGGCATTCAAGAACGAATGTATGCTCTAATCCTTTTATATATATATATATATATATATATATATATATATATATATATATATATAAGAATCACCATTATTCTTATGCATAAACATATGAATCTAAATTTCAAATAAATCATAAATCTAATGCTAGAATAAGATAGAGAAGGTAGAATAGATTTAGAGAAGTAGAAGAAACCTAAATCCTTTAAGCTTTTTGGAAGTAGAGACAGAAGAAAGGCATAATGGAGGCACTGAGAGAAATGGCTATAAGGTTTAGAATGAGGGTTTGAAGATCTATTTATAGTTTCTATCGTGTGTATGAACTGTTAGATTAGTTTGATTAAATCTAAATAACCCAATTGATATATATTATAAATAAGTCCTTATATAATATGACCCTCACTAGCTTCCCTACAGGAGGGTGATCGACACCCTCTAGGAGGATGGTCAACCTGGGCGGTTAACACTCCTCCTAGACGGGATGTCGACCCCGTTTTGGGGTCAAGCCCAAGAGGAATTTCCTCCAGAACGTTACTTTTTGATAATTCATAAAGTAATTCTCTTTATTTCTTTCCTTAATTAATTTATTATTGTCCCCTGCTTTGTGTGAATAAATACACATAAGTTTGAAATAAAAGGAATATTCTTTTCATGCTTATCCTATTTAAAACATTTCTAGCTTGTGTGTGTGTATATATATATATATATAACTCAAACCTTTGTACGTTAATATATTCGTACAACTTAATTTATTAATGACTTGCAAACAAACTCCGTTTTCAGTGAATAAAATATGAAAACGAATCAGAATCTTGCTATAAATGCAACTACAATACTTTCGTGGACAAATTCCTAATTTTCGAAAATTCCATTTTCAGCGTTTCAATAAGTTATTAATTACCACTGTTTATTTTTAAATTAAATTATTCTATGTCTAAATTCAACATATTTTACGGTGTGTTACATTCTCCTCCGTTTATAAGGGATTTCATCTTGAAATCTTTTGAAAGGGTGAAGAATACAAATTTCTCTAAACAACAATGTTGTACACCCATGTTATTTTAAAATCATCCATAAACCTCCATAACTCGGGGTGATTACGAACTGCAAACTTGCTATAATGAGCTCAATCCTATGGTGTAAGTGTAATAAGTGATGTAATATGTATACAAAACATCATAACTGTTGGAGAATGGAGTTTTGATGAAAACAACCTTATTTCAATTATCATTGATTATAAAATATATACTAACATCTTTATTTAAAATATATATATATATATATATGCAGAATTTGTATACATGAATTAATACTGAAGACTGTACAGTTTAAGAGATTTTAGAGATTCAGAATTCAGAGTAGATTCAAGACTCATGGGTAATCAAGATTTCAAGAGATCAAGAGTTCAAGAATAATATTCTTATAGAGTCTAGATTTTGTAAGACTCCAAATAGCACTCCAGGTTCAAATTCAAATTCAAACTCAAATTCAAATTCTGATTTTCTATTCTATCCTCAATCCTCTCTATTTTTTGTTTTCTTTTTATCCTCAATCTTATCTATTTTGTTTTTCTATTTTATTCTATTTTCATTCTTCTTTGATTTTCAAACTTAATTTTTATATATACTTTATTTATATTTTATATAGTTTAAAACCTTATAATTTTCTAAATATATTTATATAGTATAAAAATATATTATCATATGTTTTACTATCATATAATATTGATTTACAACATTAAAATTTTTATTCAAAAATTTTCAGAATTAATTTTATATCAAAATACTTGAAAAATGCTTTGAAAATAAAATTTACACATCGCTATGTCGACATATAACAACTATTTTTCTAAATGTAATAACCCGGAAATCCGAGCCAATTTAAAATTTTTATTTTGGCAATTTTAGTGAATTTTGAATATTTAAAATGGATTATTTTAAATAATAAAGACGATAAATTTATTTTGAATAGAAATAGAACGTATATATTTATTTAAATCGTCGTTAGAATATAAATATTTATTTTAAATTATAAAAGGAATTGAAAATGGCGCGGTAGTTCGAAAATTCGATTTCAAAGTTCAACTGAATGTACAGGATTCAAAATAAACCGGATTTTAGTGAAACCAAAAATAATAGAATCTAACTGAGAATATCTTTCCAATGAATCCAAAAAATCGAAATTTCATAGCGGAAATCAAAAGATATGCTCAGTTGAAACTTCAGAATAGTCGCTATGGAATTTTGGCCCTTAAAAATGGAAATTTTGCAAACGACCTCGGTTTCGACGAAACCACTTTTGTTGGATCCGTGATGTCAAGTTATTGCTAGATTTCAAAATTTATAATTTTTCGAATCCATATATGAGCGTGGCGAAGTAAAACGTGTTTTACCAGTTTTAGTTGATTTTAATCGACTGGAAAATGGCCATTTTTCAAATGGTCTTAGAATTCGACGAAATTAGTTTTGTTAGGACCGTATCGTCAATAAGAAGCTAGGAATAATTTTTTAGAGACTATATGTGGCCCCGGTAAATTGAAATGTGCAGTTTAATTGAATATATAAAGATTTATATTTTAATTTGAACGGAAACTGATCGAAACGGTCGAATTGGCTTTCGATACATATCCCATTGTGTTCAGAATGAGGGTAATTAGCTAGGGGCAACAGTCGTTGAGTTTGATTCTGAGTCCAAACGGAAAGTCAACTTTAAGGAGAATTAAATATAATATAAATAAAATTACAAAACCCCTTTTTCACTTAACACCCCACCCCCATTTCATTTTTCCCCGAACCCCCTTTCTCCTTCAAAAATCGAATGAAGAAAAAACCGCCCCTCCCTGTCGATCGACGCCCACCCACCTCCATCGATCCCCCCTCCGACGCCCTCCCCATCTCCTCCTCCATTCGCTCTACGCTCCTCCTCTACCCGAGCCCCTCCAAAACCCACGAGACCCAAAATCGCCCCCTCTGTATTCCTCCACCGCCTCAGGAGGCGCACATCCCCACAAGCCAAGCGCTGACCCCTACCACCTTCCCCGCCCCCGTCAGCACCTCCGGTGGGTCCCCCTTCGGCTTGAAATCCCTCCAACCCCAAACCCTTCACTGTAAGTCCTTTGATTTGTTTTATTTATTTATTTTTGTTTATTTTTCTATGTAATTAATTGCATAAGTTTAAAAATATAAATTTTATTAGTTGAACTAAGGAAAGACCGTATTTTTAAAATATAAAAGATCAGATTTTTGAAATATAAAAGATCGAATTTTTGAAATAGAAAAGGTCGAATTTTTATAATAGAAAAGACGAAATTTTTGTTATAGAAAAGACGAGATTTTTATTATGCATATCATTATAAAAAGAAGTGATTTTTTTTAAATATAAAAACATCGCAATAAAAATATAATTTTTATATAAAGTATGAAGTTAAAAAAATATAATTTTTATATAACGTAAAGGGTAAAAATATGATTTTTATATAAGCAGTGAATTAAAAATATAATTTTTATATATGTAGCATAATAAAAATATAATTTTTATTATATGAGAAGTAAAAGAAAAATGTAATCTTTACAGTATATGAAGTTAAATAAAAATATGAACTTTATTTTTATCATGAAGGAATGAAAATAAAAATTTGATCTTTATATAGTAGCGATTATAAAAATTCGATTTTTATATAATAGAGAAAATTAAAATATGATTTTTATAAGATGGAGAATATAAAATTTTGATTTTTATATATGAAGCAACGATATAAAAATGTGATCTTTATATAGGAAGTAGCGTTGTTAAAAATATAATTTTTAACATAAACGGTGTAACAGATCTCGTTGGAAGCACGGCGAAGACTTTCTACATATGAAGAGTCGCGGCGTTTGGTTTAGCTTATCTGTGAGAACTCCTCACTTTTATTTCTATTTCTAGTTTGAAATATATACTAGGATGTAGACGGTGCTTAGCAGCACCCGACACCCGTCGTCCACAAACAATGGATGACTTGTTTGTTTGATTGCCGTGTTGTGAAATTTGATTGTGTGATATGGAATGAAATAAAATATTTTATAGTGAAAAATATTTTATAGTTAAAAATATGATTTTTAACGTGTATATGAAATGAAAATATGTTTTTAACGTTTATATGAAATGAAAATATATATTCATGTGTTGAAATAAAATATAT
Source organism: Allium sativum (assembly GCA_030737875.1). Classification (NCBI taxonomy): domain Eukaryota; kingdom Viridiplantae; phylum Streptophyta; class Magnoliopsida; order Asparagales; family Amaryllidaceae; genus Allium; species Allium sativum. The sequence continues at coordinate 542,006,523 of CM060926.1, forward strand.
ATTCGTGTGTTGAAGTAAAATGAATATTTATACACAAATCGAACGATTTGTTTATATACACTGATTTGACTGATATGGATTGGGACGATAAATTTTATACATCGCCCAACTGCACAAATAAATTCTGTGTTTGTTGATTTGAAACCCCACACGGGTATTGGGATGATATTTGACGTACACTAATCCCGATTGTTTAGTTGTATGTCAATCGATGAGTTGACAGACTGTGTAAGCGTTAATTATTATATTCAATGCTTATGCAGTTGTGTAGTGCACTTTGGATGATGGTTGATTATTTATCGTTGCTATTATATACATGTGTTGTAGAAAATCCATATAATTAACATTATATGGTAATTGATTGGGCCTCATTCCAATTTAGAAAATAAATTCATGTGTTGAATTGAAAATATATATTCATGTGTTGAATAAAAATATATATTCATGTGTTGAATAGATAAATATTCATGTGTTGAATAGGAATGTAAATTCATGTGTTGAATAAAAAATATTCATTTGTTAAATAGAATAATGAAGTTATTGAGATATATATAAAGCCGTGTTGATTAGATTGACGCCATTTTGACGTGAACGATATTTATATCGATTATATTCATTTTTAAAATGAATGTAGAAAAGAAAGTGATTTCAAAATATAACGTTTTGAAAATATTATCATTTGTATATCAATGAGGTGGAATATTCAATTTTGATTAGAAATTGAATAGGAAGTTGAAATCATTTTGAAAATGAATTTAAAACGATTTATAAAATACGTTTTAAAAGGAAATCGACGAAATATATAATATATATATTATATATATAATGGCCTGAATAGAATGCGCCGCGCCGCGGCAGTTCGTGAATTTCAACCATTGATTTCGAATGGATATTACGGGAGATCCGACCGTCGGATTCTCCTAAAACTGGAACCATTGGGTTTGTATCGAAAAGAGCTTTCCAACGAATATTAGAGATTTGAAATCTGACGGTTGGATTTGGAATTATGTCCAAATCAAATTTGGAAAAGGTCGTTGTAAGTGCAGTTCGATGGTCGTTGACGGAAATCGACTGTACGGGCCTTGATAAAATTATTTAAAATAGTAATAATTTGTGTGAAATCATAAGAAATGATTTGTGAAGAATTGAGATGAAAAATTCCAAATTTGAAAAGAAAAAATATATTTTTATCGAAATGAACTAGTTTGGAACTAGAATTATAATTCTATTTATTTTTAAAATAAATAAAGTGGATTTGAAATGGTTTTAAAAGTAACCAGAATTTCCAGTAACTGAATTGGAATGGATTTGAATCGAAATTGTCTTTGGAATATTTCGATGTTGGATTTCGTGATGATACAGATATTGTTATGGGAATTTGAAAGATATATTTATATCATTATTTCCAATACGATATTTGTTGGTCGTAGAATTTGATATGGAATATAAGCCGATATATTTTCTATTCAGAGCCTTGTATTTAATATCAAATGTGATTTGGGTTTGTCGTGAATGGTGTCTTCATTAACACTGTCTTAAACCCAGTGGAGAAAAAGATTAAATCTTTTTATTTAGATTCAATGAAGTGTACCAATTAAATGGTATTTAATTGGAGTCGAATTGGAATTGATTTTTGGGTTTATCGTGAACGGTGTTTTAAATAACACTTGTTCTTTAACCCGATAATTAATGGAATGAGATTTTAGGTTCATCGTGAATCGTGTTTTAGATGACATTGGTTCTTTAACCCAGTTAAAGATAGGATATTGATTTTTGGGAAGATTAAAACTAAGTGGAGTTTTAATGAATCTGTAATTAGATTGAAGTGATCGAGAATGGAGTATCACCAGTTTTGCTCCAGGCGATAGTTAAATCTTTAATTAGATTTGAACGTGAAATGGTAATTAAATTTACCGATAACACCGTGGTGTTAGATATGAAGTATGACCAGTTTTACTTCATGGGATGAGTAGGTTGGGATTAGGAAATAAAATAAATGATTACTTCGGTGTGGTCCGCTAATCCCGACTAATTTGAATTGATATTCAAAAGAAGATTAAAGAATAAATTCAAAGAATTTATCTTTGATAAAATTAATAGGAACCTTTCCCAAAGTATAAGAATATTTGAATAAAAGAATATTCTGAATTGGAATGAGACGTATGTTGTGTTTGTGTAACACTTGTTTATTATATACGCGAGTTATTCAGGAAGACCGGGTTTATCCCATTCTGAATAGCTGATTCGACGTGGTGTCGAGGATGAAGACGGTGGTCAAAGACCGGAGTTCTTCATGTCGTTTGGGTGATTACTGATGATCTTGATTGGGTCGTACACCCAAGAGGAGGGAATCAGTTAGTGATCGTCCAGACGTACTTGGAGATCGATGGATATGCGGGGTACTAGGTGCCTTTGGTTTCGTTCAGACCCAGAACGAACTTGTAAATGGACTGTGTGTCTGACATTGGATTTTATTCTGTGTGATTGATTTCTATTAAATATATATCTGTTTGGCGGCGGAGAATTTATTCTCTTGCTTAACGCCCTTCTCTGATACTTATGAGCTCAGGGGTTATATATTGATGGATATCAAACGCATGGAGTGAATTGCCTGTGTGGCATGCCTAAGTGGCAAATGATCAAGGCTTCTGTTGAAAAGCAAAGTCTTGTGGTTGATGATAAAAGCACGGCCTGTGTGGCATAGCTTTGTGTAACCTTGATTCGCGAACCTCACACCCCGGTAGTGAACTAAAAACGGGAGAGGACCTCAGGGAGGACATGCGTTTCCTTCTAGCTAGAAGTGGCGTCAATGGTTTTACATGCCCTGACGAGTTTGACTTATGTGGTTGTTGCTGTTGCGAGGCTCCTCGGATTTATCGGTGACTGTGTGGAGCCGATGGAGTCATTGGACTCATTGACACCCCATAGGGTGGGGAAACACAGTGTTCAGGCATTTTAATCCACATCGGTGGACCGGCCCTGACGATCCAAGGGCCCACCTGAGTCTGGGTCCTGAGACACGGGCTAAAGCGTCTCGAATCGGTAGAGGACTATCTTTTGCCTCAGTTCATAGATGGAAATCCAACTTCCAATACGTGACATTTGCGGTTTTGATTGTAGAGCCTAATATTGGCGACATGATATATGGTACCCATGCCGTCTATGATTAATACTTATGATTGAAATTGTTTTGACACTATACACTTATAGTAATAATAAAAGATGAAATTTAGCGTATCAAGCATTATTTGGCTATTATAAGGTAAAACCCTATCCTTCGGCTTGTGTTGCATTGTGTGATGGAACCTGGGTCTTATAATAGCTTCATTGTTCTTATTTAGCATTGCGTTGTTGTTTTATGCACTGGTGTTCTTGGGAGGAAACCCGTTCCATGTTATAGGCGTGGTCCCTTGATTTACCGAACTTTAAAATAAAGATTAATAACTGTTTTAGTTCTCACACCAGTCACATGAGTGACCTGGAGTTTATTGTTTTAACCTAAAATCTAGGTGCCCCTATTTTCCGCACGGGCAGCTAGTAGTTTTGGTTTTGCAGATTTATATTCACAGGAACCTAATAGACAGCTGGAATGATATCCGAAAAGCTCTGTATCCGTATATCTCTCTCGGTTGTGTTTGTATTATTTTTCCGTTGTGATGTATTTAAATGTAATTTAAATTTCTGATATTTTCTGTGTAATATTTATTCATACTCTGTATATTCTTGTATTCTGATGGAATTGTTGTGATAAACAATGAAATGTTCTTCTGTTTGCGTTCCGATGTGGCTTGTCCTCAATTCAATCCGGGCTTTCCTTACCAGGGAAGTTCGGGTCGTCTCACTAAATTTGAAGGGAAGTGTCTTTTCATTATTTGAAACGCTTCAGAACCGTTGCAACCCTTCATAACCTATAAAAAGAGGTTAAAACCGAATTTCCTAACATCTCTTCTTCTCCATCTTCATCTCCTTTCATCCTACCATTATTCTTAATCATTTTTATGGTTTTTACACTTATACTCTACCAATTTCAATTCTGTTTTGATAAAACTTCTTCTCTCTACACTCTCTACTCTCTACTCTCCGAATCAAGTGCTACTGAAGAGTTATATGGCTGTTTTTTAATTGGTTGGGTTGAATAAACCTTGTTGTGAGTCAAAGAGGAGTTAGTGTGTCCTTGTGAGGCATGAAATCAAGGAAATAGGAGTCAGTGTTTTCTTGTGAGCTGTGGAATCAAGAAAGTAGGAATCGGTGTCTTCTTGTGAGCCGTGAAATAAAGGGGGGTGTAATTGACTATTGAAAGAGTAATAAAACTCTGCACAACCAAGTGTTGTATAGGACTGGACATTGGAGTAATCCGAACCAGTATAAAATCCGGTGTGTTCTTTCCTTTTCAGCATTTTTTGTTTGTGTTTATTTTGTCTCCGTGTTTGAATCTGTGTCTGTGTTTGTGGTGTTTGATTCATCCCATAGTTCTCTCTGGTTTTTAGTTTTGTTTAAATTTCTACAAACACTATTCACCCCCCTCTAGTGTTTGCTTTGCATGAACGATCCTGTAACAACCCGAAAATCTGGGCCAGTTTAAAATTTTTATTTTTGGCGATTTTAGCGAATTTTGATTATTTAAAATAGATTATTTTAAATAATATCGACGAGAAATTTATTTTGAAGAGAATTCAAACGTATATATTATATACGTCGTCGTTAGAATATAAATATTTATATATAATTATAAATAGAATTGAAAATGGCGCGGTAGTTCGATAATTCGATTTCAAACTTCAATTGAATGTACCGGGCGCAAAACAATCTGGATTTTAGTGAAACCAAAAACATTAGGATCTAATTGATGATATCCTTCCAACGAATCCGAAAAATTAAAATTTCATAGCGGGAATCAAAAGATATGCCCAGTTGAAAATTCTGAATAGTCGCTATGGAATTCAGGCCCTTAAAAATGGAAATTTTGCAAACGACCTCGGATTTCGACGAAACCAGTTTTGTTGGATCCGCAGAGTCAAATTATTGCTAGATTCCAAATTTCATAATTTTTCGAATCAATATGTAAGCGTGGCATAGGAAAACGCGTTTGACCAATTTCAGTTGATTTTAATCGACTGGAAATTGACCATTTTTCCAACGGTCTCAGAATTCGACGAAACTAGTTTTGTTAGGACCGTATCGTCAATACGAAGCTAGAAAATATTTTTCTGGAATTTATAGAGTTGTTATGTGGCCCCGGTAATTTGAAATGTACGTTTAAAATTCAATATAGTGATTTAAATGTAAATTTAACGGAAACAGATTGTAACGTTCGAATCAGCTTACGATGCATATCCCATTGTGTTCGGAATGGGGGTAAAACGCTATAGACGACAGGCGGTGGACCTCGTTTCGAGGTCGTATGTAAAAGTACCTTTTTGGAAATTAAATAATTAAAAATAAAAATTTCCTCTCCCTCCTCCCTTTATCTTTCTGGCCCCCCCCATGTTCGTTTCATTTCAGAATCAAAAAAAAAGAACGAAGGCGGAGGAGCAGGTGCCCCCTTCCACTGGCGATCGATCGCCTCCCCAGCGAAGGCGGCGCCGCCCCAGTTTCTCTCCCCTCCTCTGGCCAATCGCGATGTTGGAGCACCCCCCCTGTCGTTTTCACCTGCCGCAACCCCCTCCTCGCGCTGATGCGCGAAACCCTAACCCCGAGCAACCCCCCTCGCAGCAGCGGCCGCCGGCCTGACAGCCCCCCTCCACCAATTCCGTCAGTAAATCCCCTCCCCTCCCTGAATTCGGTGCTCCCAAGACCCCCCTCCCTTCGCTGAATTAAAGTAAGTATTTATTTTAATTTAGCTTATTTATTTTCCATATAAATAATGTAAGAGAAGATTATAGTTTTCATGTTAGGAAAATACGATTTTTAATATCATAAAAATATGATTTTTATGTTTTAAAGTATTAAAAATATAGTTTTTATATTTTTAAAGAATTAAAAATATAATCTTTACTATATAGAAGTGGTAGAAATATGATTTTTGTTTAGGTAGAGAATTAAAAATATAATTTTTACATGATAGGAATATTAAAAATATCATCTTTATATGTGTAGAAAAATAAAAATGAGATTTTTATAAAGATGAAATCTTTAAATTTGAAAAGGCGAAGTCTATGTGTTTATAAAGGCGAAATCTTTATTTTAGAAAAGGAGAAATCTTTAGGTGGAAAATAGCGTGATAAAAATATAATTTTTATCTATATAACATAGTAGTAAAAATTCGATTTTTATATATTGAATAACGAAGTAAAAAATATGATTTTTATATATTGAACATCAAAGTAAAAATATGATTTTTATATATTGAACATCGAAGTAAAAATATGATTTTTATATATTGAACATCGAAGTAAAAATATGATTTTTATATATTGAATAACATAGTAAAAATGTGATTTTTATATATTGAACATCGTAGTAAAAATTCGATTTTTACATATGTAGTGAATACGGGCAACGAAAGCGACAAAAGGCGAGATTGACGAAGATTTCTATAAAAGAAGAGTCAAGATGATTGGATAGCTTTTGGTGAGAATTTCTCACCTTTCAATTTCATTTTCTAGTTATATATATATATATACTAGGATGCAGACGATGCTTAGTAGCACCCGACACAATCGTCCACAGACCATGGACTTGTTTGTTTGGTTGCGTAAATTAGTTGGATGATTTGATTTGAATTTGGTTGTTTGGTGAATTTGATTGATGTGTGAATGGCGTGGGCCTTCACTAGACTGGGGATAAGGCTAGGCCTCGTCCTGTTTCTAGTATCGTGCCGTTATGCCACCGAAATTTTCTAAAATATGTTAGAAGAATAAAAATATCATTTTATTTAAAGAATGAACTGAATAGAAATTCATATGTTGGAATAAAATGTTTTATCGTTAAAAATATAATTTTTAACGTGAATGTGAATAAATAAATATTCATTTACAAACCAGACGGTTTGTTTATGTACACCTATTTGAAGGACATTGATTGGGTCGATAAATTTTACACATCGCCCAACTGCACGAATAAAATATTTGTTTGATTGTTTGAAACCCCACACGGGTGTTGGGATGAAATATGAAGTTCACTCATCCTGATTGATTAAATATGTCGATCGATTGATTGACATGCTGTTATAAGCGTTAGATATCTATATTTGATGCTTATACTGTGTAGTGCACTTTGGTTGATGGTTGATTATTTTTCAATGCTATTATATACGTGTGATGTATGAAAATCCATATAATTAATGTTATATGGTGATTGATTGGGCCTCATTCCAATTTAGAAAATAAAGAATAATATAAAATAAAGGTTCATGTGTTGACAGTACTCATCCATTGAGATTGGTCATGTGTTGAACGAAATATTTTAGTAATAAAATTTACATCTTTATCAATATAAAATAAAGGTTCATGTGTTGACAGTACTCATCCATTGAGATTGGTCATGTGTTGAACGAAATATTTTAGTAATTAAATTTACATCTTTATCAATATAAAATAAAGGTTCATGTGTTGACAGTACTCATCCATTGAGATTGGTCATGTGTTGAACGAAATATTTTAGTAATAAAATTTACATCTTTATCAATATAAAATAAAGGTTCATGTGTTGACAGTACTCATCCATTGAGATTGGTCATGTGTTGAACGAAATATTTTAGTAATAGAAATATTTGAAATAGAATATTTGAAAATAGAAATATATGAAGCCGTGTTGATTAGATTGACGCCATTTTGACGTGAACGATATTTATATCGATTTTATTCATTTTAAAATGAATATTGAAAAGTGATTTCGAAATCGAATATTTTGAAATGAAATTTGAATCAAATTGAATAGAAAAAGAATTCGAATCGATTTTGTTTTGAATATGTAACGAATTTGATTTCAATGGAATATACAACGAATTGAATCGAATAGAAAACCAATTTGAATTGAATCGAATAGAAAACGACTTTGGAAATGAATTAAATTGAAAACGAATTCAAATTGAATTGAAAACGATTTCGAAATGAGTTGAATTGAAAACGATTTCGAAAAGAATTGAATTGAAAACGATTTCGAAATGAATTGAATTGAAAACGATTTCGAAATGAATTGAATTGAAAACGATTTCGAAATGAATTGAATTGAAAACGATTTCGAAATGAATTGAATTGAAAACGAATTCAAAATGAATTGAAAGCGAATTGAAATGAATTCAAATTGAATTGAAATTTGAATTGAATAGAAATGAATTTTAAAATGAATTTATAAAGAAGAATTCAATTTTGATTTGAATTGAAATGGAAGTTGAAATTGCTTTTGAAACGAATTTTAAAACTATTTATATAATTCGTTTTAAATAGAAATCGACGAAATATATATTATATATATTATATATATAATATAATGGCCTGAATAGAACGCGCCGCGCCGCAGCAGTTCGTGAATTTCGACCATTTATTTCAAACGGACATTACGGGAGATCCGACCGTCGGATTCTCCTAAAACCGGAACCGTTGGGTTCGTATCGAAAAGAGCTTTCTAACGAATATTAGAAATTAGAAATCTAATGGTTGGATTTGGAATTATGTCCAAATCAAATTTGAAAAAGGTCGCTGTAAGTGCAGTTCGATGGCCGTTGATGGAAATCGACTGTACGGGCCTAGATAAAATTATTAAAAATAGTAATAATTTGTGTAAAATCATAAGAAATGATTTGGGAAAAATTGGGATGAAAAACTCCATATTTGAAAAGATAAAAATAGATTTTTATCGAAATGAACTAGTTTTGAACTAGAATTATAATTCTATTTATTTTTAAGTAAATAGATTGAATTTGAAAAGGGTTTTAAAAATAACCAGAATTTCCAATGATTGCATTGGAGTGGATCTGAATCGAAATTGTCTTCGGAATATTTCGATGTTGGAATTCGTGATTATACAGATGTTGTTATGGAAATTTGAAAGATATATATTTATATCGTTATTTCCAATACGACATTTGTTAGTCGTAGAATTTGATATTGAATATAAGCCGATATATTTTCTATTCAGAGCCTTGTATTGAATATCAAATGTGATTTGGGTTTGTCGTGAATGGTGTCTTCATTAACACTGTTCTTAAGCCCAGTTGAGAAAGATTAAATCTTTTTATTTAGATTTAATGAAGTGTACCAATTAAATAATATTTAATTGGAATTGAAGTGATATTGATTTTTGGGTTTATCGTGGACAGTGTTTTCAATAACACTCGTTCTTTAACCCGATAATTAATGGAATGTGATTTTGGGTTTATCGTGAACTGTGTTTCAAATGACACTGATTCTTTAACCCAGTCAAAGATTAAAACTAAGTAGAGTTTTAATGAATCTTTAATTAGATTGAAATAATCGAAATGGAGTATCACCAGTTTTGCTCCAGGCGCTAGTTAAATCTTTAACTAGATTTGAACATGAAATGGTAATTGAATTTACCGATAACACCGTGGTGTTAGATATGAAGTATTACCAGTTTTACTTCATGGGATGAATAGGTCGGGGTTGGGAAATTAAAACCAATGATTACTTCGGTAAGGTTCGTTAATCTCGACTAGTTGAATCGAAATTCAAAAGAAGATTAAAGAATAAATTCAAGGAATTTATCTTGGATAAAATTAATGGGAACGTTCCCTATGAATGTGAAATTTAGAAACTAACTGTCGGTTAGCCAAGTAGAATGGTTTTCTGAATATTGATCTGATGTTGGTTTCGGCCTTCGGGGTTAATATTTGGGGAATTATTCTCTTGATTAATTTACGGTTAGTGACTGATGAATTGGAATGAGGCGTATGTTGTGTTTGTGTAACACTTATTTAAAATATACGCGAGTTATTCGGAAAGGCCGGGTTTATCCCATTCTGAATAACTGATACGACGATAAGTCGAAGATGAAGACGGTGGTCGAAGACCGGAAGTCTTCACGTCGTTTGGGTGATTACTGATGATCTTGATTGGGCTGTACACCCAAGAAGATGGAAACAGTTAGTGATCGTCCAGACGTACTTGGGGATCGATGGATATGCGGGGTACTAGGTGCCTCCGGTTTCGTTCAGACCCAGAACGGACTTGTAAATGGACTGTGTGTCTGACATTGGATTTTAGTCCGTGTGATTGATCTCTATTAAATATATATCTGTTTGGCGGCGGAGAATTTATTCTCTTGCTTAACGCCCTTCTCTGAGACGTACGAGCTTAGGGGTTATATATTGATGGATATCAAACGCATGGAGTGAATTGCCTGTGTGGCATACCTAAGTGGCAATTGATCGAGACTTCTGTTGAAAAGCAAAGTCTTGTGGTTGATGATCGAAGCACGGCCTTTGTGGCGTAGCTTTGTGTAACGTTTACTTCGCGAGTTTCACACCCGGTATGAACCAAAAACGGGAGACGAACCTCAGGGAGGGCATGCGTTTCCTTCTAGCTAAAAAGTGGCGTCAGTGGTTTTACACGCCCTGACGAGTTTGACTTATGTGGTTGTTGCTGTTGCGAGGCGCCTCGGTTTGATCGGACGATCCGGGTCCGATGGAGTCATTCGTTGGCTCATTTACGCCCCAAAGGGCGGGGAAACGTAGTGTTCAGGCATTTTAATCCACATCGGTGGACCGGCCCTGATGATCCAAGGGTCACTCGAGCTCTGATCCTGAGACTCGGGCTAGACAGTCTCGAATCGGTTGAGGACTATCTTTTGCCTCGGTTCATAGATGGAAACCCAATTTCCAAATACGTGACATTGCGGTTTTGATTGTAAACTTATATATGGCGACATAGTGGTATGGGTCATTCATGCCGTCTATGATTGATACTTATGATTTGAAGTTGTTTTATACACTATGCACTTATTATAGTATCAAATAATCTGTTTTAAACATATCAAGCATTCTTTGGCTATTATAAGGTAAAAACCCTATCCCCCGGCTTGCGTTGCATTGTGTGATAGGACCTGGGTCTTATAATAGCTTCATTTTTCTTTATTTAGCATTGCGCTGTTGTCTTATGCACTGGTATTCTTGGGAGGAAACCCGTTCCGTGTTATACGGCGTGGTCCCTTGATTTACCTAACTTTAAAAATAAAGATTAACTGTTTTAGTTCTCACACCAGTCCCATGACTGACCTGGAGTTTATTGTTTTGACCTAAACTCTGGGTGCCCTTATTTTGACACGGGCAGCTAGTAGTTTTGGTTTTGCAGATTTATATTCATAGGATCCTGGTTTACAGCTGGAACGATATCCGGAAAGCTTTGTATCCGTATATCTCCTTCTAGTTGTGTATTGTATTATTTTCCGCTGCAATGTAATTCATTGTAATCACTGATAATTTGTGTTGTATAATATTCATTTATACTCTGTATATTCATGTAATCTGATGCATTGTTGCAATATCAATGAAATGTTCTTTCGTCTGCGTTCTGATTTGTCGTGTTCTCAAACTATAGGGCGTTTCGAACGGTCTGGGTCGGTTTAGCGACTGGTTCGGACCGAGCGAAATTCCTTGCCGTCACATTTGGTATCAGAGCTCTGGTTTACAGAGCTCGAGAACAAGACACATTAGAACCATACGAAAGAATTCATCGGATATTGGATTAGTAATATCCAATTAGAATGACTCGTTAGAGATAGGATCAGTAGTATCCTAGAACGAGTGTGAAGAGTATATTTTTCAAATGAAAACAATTTTGTTTTGAAAATTTAAATCGTTTTAAACATATTTGATTATTTATTTATTTTGAATATGGACATTCCAATATATAAAGATTTTGCATATACGCGTCATGAACGTATATTCGAAGTTTTAATATACTGGATAGATATAGGACCGCACTCTACTAGCCCGGAGATGTTCTGATGGTGGTTCGAAACATCATCAGCATTTATTTTCGAGTGACAAAGGTGTGATATCTATATATTTCCATTAGATTGGTGTGAGAACCAAAACTTATATAGTTAGAACACATTGTTGTGAATTGGCATCAAAAACATGATTTTTGTATATATATCAAATTTATGAATTTGAAACTCTAATTCACTAATTGATTGATGTTTGTGTTGTATCTTTAATTGTTTGATAATTTTGAACCATTTAGCCTAATTGAACCGAATATTGAATTGTATTGAAAATTGGTCACATTTTCTTGCATATACATGTGCTTACATTGAACAGGTCATAGCAAGGAGGCTAGAGCAGAGAATAAAATTTGTTTGCCCGACAAATAGGTACATGTTTACTACATAATTTACTGTTTTGTTTGGGTGATGATGATTTTATGAGCCTATTGGCTAGCCGCTTGGCTTTTTCTTTTTCTTTTTGAGATCTGAAGGACCGGGGAAGCTATTTGAGATTTCCCGATGCTCCCATTGCAGGGGAGGTTATGGCGAAATTTTTCGAAAATTTAGGGTGTTAGCCAAATTTTTGAAGAATTAGAAAATTCTCAGAAACTGAAAAGTTGGAGGATGGAAGCCAGATCGAACGTGGAGCTGATTAATCAAACCACTTTCGACTTTGTTCCTTTTCGGGGACGAAAAGTTTTAAGTGGGGGAGATTGTAACAACCCGAAAATCCGGGCCAGTTTAAAATTTTTATTTTTGGCGATTTTAGCGAATTTTGATTATTTAAAATAGATTATTTTAAATAATATCGACGAGAAATTTATTTTGAAGAGAATTCAAACGTATATATTATATACGTCGTCGTTAGAATATAAATATTTATATATAATTATAAATAGAATTGAAAATGGCGCGGTAGTTCGATAATTCGATTTCAAACTTCAATTGAATGTACCGGGTGCAAAACAATCCGGATTTTAGTGAAACCAAAAACATTAGGATCTAATTGATGATATCCTTCCAACGAATCCGAAAAATTAAAATTTCATAGCGGGAATCAAAAGATATGCCCAGTTGAAAATTCTGAATAGTCGCTATGGAATTCAGGCCCTTAAAAATGGAAATTTTGCAAACGACCTCGGATTTCGACGAAACCAGTTTTGTTGGATCCGCAGAGTCAAATTATTGCTAGATTCCAAATTTCATAATTTTTCGAATCAATATGTGAGCGTGGCATAGGAAAACGCGTTTGACCAGTTTCAGTTGATTTTAATCGACTGGAAATTGGCCATTTTTCCAACGGTCTCAGAATTCGACTAAACTAGTTTTGTTAGGACCGTATCGTCAATACGAAGCTAGAAAATATTTTTCTGGAATTTATAGAGTTGTTATGTGGCCCCGGTAATTTGAAATGTACGTTTAAAATTCAATATAGTGATTTAAATGTAAATTTAACGGAAACTGATTGTAACGTTCGAATCAGCTTACGATGCATATCCCATTGTGTTCGGAATGGGGGTAAAACGCTATAGACGACAGGCGGTGGACCTCGTTTCGAGGTCGTATGTAAAAGTACCTTTTTGGAAATTAAATAATTAAAAATAAAAATTTCCTCTCCCTCCTCCCTTTATCTTTCTGGCCCCCCCACGTTCGTTTCATTTCAGAATCAAAAAAAAAAGAAGAACGAAGGCGGAGGAGCAGGCGCCCCCCTTCCACTGGCGATCGATCGCCTCCCCAGCGAAGGCGGCGCCGCCCTAGTTTCTCTCCCCTTCTCTGGCCAATCGCGATGTTGGAGCACCCCCCCTGTCGTTTTCACCTGCCGCAACCCCCTCCTCGCGCTGATGCGCGAAACCCTAACCCCGAGCACCCCCCCTCGCAGCAGCGGCCGCCGGCCTGACAGCCCCCCCTCCACCAATTCCGTCAGTAAATCCCCTCCCCTCCCTGAATTCGGTGCTCCCAAGACCCCCCTCCCTTCGCTGAATTAAAGTAAGTATTTATTTTAATTTAGCTTATATATTTTCCATATAAATAATGTAAGAGAAGATTATATTTTTCATGTTAGGAAAATACGATTTTTAATATCATAAAAATATGATTTTTATGTTTTAAAGTATTAAAAATATAGTTTTTATATTTTTAAAGAATTAAAAATATAATCTTTACTATATAGAAGTGGTAGAAATATGATTTTTGTTTAGGTAGAGAATTAAAAATATAATTTTTACATGATAGGAATATTAAAAATATCATCTTTATATGTGTAGAAAATAAAAATGAGATTTTTATAAAGGTGAAATCTTTAAATTTGAAAAGGCGAAGTCTATGTGTTTATAAAGGCGAAATCTTTATTTTAGAAAAGGAGAAATCTTTAGGTGGAAAATAGCGTGATAAAAATATAATTTTTATCTATATAACATAGTAGTAAAAATTCGATTTTTATATATTGAATAACGAAGTAAAAATATGATTTTTATATATTGAACATCGAAGTAAAAATATGATTTTTATATATTGAACATCGAAGTAAAAATATGATTTTTATATATTGAACATCGAAGTAAAAATATGATTTTTATATATTGAATAACATAGTAAAAATGTGATTTTTATATATTGAACATCGTAGTAAAAATTCGATTTTTACATATGTAGTGAATACGGGCAACGAAAGCGACAAAAGGCGAGATTGGCGAAGATTTCTATAAAAGAAGAGTCAAGATGATTGGATAGCTTTTGGTGAGAATTTCTCACCTTTCAATTTCATTTTCTAGTTATATATATATATATATATACTAGGATGCAGACGGTGCTTAGTAGCACCCGACACAATCGTCCACAGACCATGGACTTGTTTGTTTGGTTGCGTAAATTAGTTGGATGATTTGATTTGAATTTGGTTGTTTGGTGAATTTGATTGATGTGTGAATGGCGTGGGCCTTCACTAGACCGGGGATAAGGCTAGGCCTCGTCCCGTTTCTAGTATCGTGCCGTTATACCGCCGAAATTTTCTAAAATATGTTAGAAGAATAAAAATATCATTTTATTTAAAGAATGAACTGAATAGAAATTCATATGTTGGAATAAAATGTTTTATCGTTAAAAATATAATTTTTAACGTGAATGTGAATAAATAAATATTCATTTACAAACCAGACGGTTTGTTTATGTACACCTATTTGAAGGACATTGATTGGGTCGATAAATTTTACACATCGCCCAACTGCACGAATAAAATATTTGTTTGATTGTTTGAAACCCCACACGGGTGTTGGGATGAAATATGAAGTTCACTCATCCTGATTGATTAAATATGTCGATCGATTGATTGACATGCTGTTATAAGCGTTAGATATCTATATTTGATGCTTATACTGTGTAGTGCACTTTGGTTGATGGTTGATTATTTTTCAATGCTATTATATACGTGTGATGTATGAAAATCCATATAATTAATGTTATATGGTGATTGATTGGCCTCATTCCAATTTAGAAAATAAAGAATAATATAAAATAAAGGTTCATGTGTTGACAGTACTCATCCATTGAGATTGGTTATGTGTTGAACGAAATATTTTAGTAATAAAATTTACATCTTTATCAATATAAAATAAAGGTTCATGTGTTGACAGTACTCATCCATTGAGATTGGTCATGTGTTGAACGAAATATTTTAGTAATAAAATTTACATCTTTATCAATATAAAATAAAGGTTCATGTGTTGACAGTACTCATCCATTGAGATTGGTCATGTGTTGAACGAAATATTTTAGTAATAAAATTTACATCTTTATCAATATAAAATAAAGGTTCATGTGTTGACAGTACTCATCCATTGAGATTGGTCATGTGTTGAACGAAATATTTTAGTAATAGAAATATTTGAAATAGAATATTTGAAAATAGAAATATATGAAGCCGTGTTGATTAGATTGACGCCATTTTGACGTGAACGATATTTATATCGATTTTATTCATTTTAAAATGAATATTGAAAAGTGATTTCAAAATCGAATATTTTGAAATGAAATTTGAATCAAATTGAATAGAAAACGAATTCGAATCGATTTTGTTTTGAATATGTAACGAATTTGATTTCAATGGAATATACAACGAATTGAATCGAATAGAAAACCAATTTGAATTGAATCGAATAGAAAACGACTTTGGAAATGAATTAAATTGAAAATGAATTCAAATTGAATTGAAAACGATTTCGAAATGAATTGAATTGAAAACGATTTCGAAATGAGTTGAATTGAAAACGATTTCGAAATGAATTGAATTGAAAACGATTTCGAAATGAATTGAATTGAAAACGATTTCGAAATGAATTGAATTGAAAACGATTTCGAAATGAATTGAATTGAAAACGATTTCGAAATGAATTGAATTGAAAACGAATTCAAATTGAATTGAAAGCGAATTGAAATGAATTCAAATTGAATTGAAATTTGAATTGAATAGAAATGAATTTTAAAATGAATTTATAAAGAAGAATTCAATTTTGATTTGAATTGAAATGGAAGTTGAAATTGCTTTTGAAACGAATTTTAAAACTATTTATATAATTCGTTTTAAATAGAAATCGACGAAATATATATTATATATATAATATAATGGCCTGAATAGAACGCGCCGCGCCGCGGCAGTTCGTGAATTTCGACCATTTATTTCAAACGGACATTACGGGAGATCCGACCGTCGGATTCTCCTAAAACCGGAACCGTTGGGTTCGTATCGAAAAGAGCTTTCTAACGAATATTAGAAATTAGAAATCTAATGGTTGGATTTGGAATTATGTCCAAATCAAATTTGAAAAAGGTCGCTGTAAGTGCAGTTCGATGGCCGTTGATGGAAATCGACTGTACGGGCCTAGATAAAATTATTAAAAATAGTAATAATTTGTGTAAAATCATAAGAAATGATTTGGGAAAAATTGGGATGAAAAACTCCATATTTGAAAAGATAAAAATAGATTTTTATCGAAATGAACTAGTTTTGAACTAGAATTATAATTCTATTTATTTTTAAGTAAATAGATTGAATTTGAAAAGGGTTTTAAAAATAACCAGAATTTCCAATGATTGCATTGGAGTGGATCTGAATCGAAATTGTCTTCGGAATATTTCGATGTTGGAATTCGTGATTATACAGATGTTGTTACGGAAATTTGAAAGATATATATTTATATCGTTATTTCCAATACGACATTTGTTAGTCGTAGAATTTGATATTGAATATAAGCCGATATATTTTCTATTCAGAGCCTTGTATTGAATATCAAATGTGATTTGGGTTTGTCGTGAATGGTGTCTTCATTAACACTGTTCTTAAGCCCAGTTGAGAAAGATTAAATCTTTTTATTTAGATTTAATGAAGTGTACCAATTAAATAATATTTAATTGGAATTGAAGTGATATTGATTTTTGGGTTTATCGTGGACAGTGTTTTCAATAACACTCGTTCTTTAACCCGATAATTAATGGAATGTGATTTTGGGTTTATCGTGAACTGTGTTTCAAATGACACTGATTCTTTAACCCAGTCAAAGATTAAAACTAAGTAGAGTTTTAATGAATCTTTAATTAGATTGAAATAATCGAAATGGAGCATCACCAGTTTTGCTCCAGGCGATAGTTAAATCTTTAACTAGATTTGAACATGAAATGGTAATTGAATTTACCGATAACACCGTGGTGTTAGATATGAAGTATTACCAGTTTTACTTCATGGGATGAATAGGTCGGGGTTGGGAAATTAAAACCAATGATTACTTCGGTAAGGTTCGTTAATCTCGACTAGTTGAATCGAAATTCAAAAGAAGATTAAAGAATAAATTCAAGGAATTTATCTTGGATAAAATTAATGGGAACGTTCCCTATGAATGTGAAATTTAGAAACTAACTGTCGGTTAGCCAAGTAGAATGGTTTTCTGAATATTGATCTGATGTTGGTTTCGGCCTTCGGGGTTAATATTTGGGGAATTATTCTCTTGATTAATTTACGGTTAGTGACTGATGAATTGGAATGAGGCGTATGTTGTGTTTGTGTAACACTTATTTAAAATATACGCGAGTTATTCGGAAAGGCCGGGTTTATCCCATTCTGAATAACTGATACGACGATAAGTCGAAGATGAAGACGGTGGTCGAAGACCGGAAGTCTTCACGTCGTTTGGGTGATTACTGATGATCTTGATTGGGCTGTACACCCAAGAAGATGGAAACAGTTAGTGATCGTCCAGACGTACTTGGGGATCGATGGATATGCGGGGTACTAGGTGCCTCCGGTTTCGTTCAGACCCAGAACGGACTTGTAAATGGACTGTGTGTCTGACATTGGATTTTAGTCCGTGTGATTGATCTCTATTAAATATATATCTGTTTGGCGGCGGAGAATTTATTCTCTTGCTTAACGCCCTTCTCTGAGACGTACGAGCTTAGGGGTTATATATTGATGGATATAAAACGCATGGAGTGAATTGCTTGTGTGGCATACCTAAGTGGCAATTGATCGAGACTTCTGTTGAAAAGCAAAGTCTTGTGGTTGATGATCGAAGCACGGCCTTTGTGGCGTAGCTTTGTGTAACGTTTACTTCGCGAGTTTCACACCCGGTATGAACCAAAAACGGGAGACGAACCTCAGGGAGGGCATGCGTTTCCTTCTAGCTAAAAAGTGGCGTCAGTGGTTTTACACGCCCTGACGAGTTTGACTTATGTGGTTGTTGCTGTTGCGAGGCGCCTCTGTTTGATCGGACGATCCGGGTCCGATGGAGTCATTCGTTGGCTCATTTACGCCCCAAAGGGCGGGGAAACGTAGTGTTCCGGCATTTTAATCCACATCGGTGGATCGGCCCTGACGATCCAAGGGTCACTCGAGCTCTGATCCTGAGACTCGGGCTAGACAGTCTCGAATCGGTTGAGGACTATCTTTTGCCTCGGTTCATAGATGGAAACCCAATTTCCAAATACGTGACATTGCGATTTTGATTGTAAACTTATATATGGCGACATAGTGGTATGGGTCATTCATGCCGTCTATGATTGATACTTATGATTTGAAGTTGTTTTATACACTATGCACTTATTATAGTATCAAATAATCTGTTTTAAACGTATCAAGCATTCTTTGGCTATTATAAGGTAAAAACCCTATCCCCAGGCTTGCGTTGCATTGTGTGATAAGACCTGGGTCTTATAATAGCTTCATTTTTCTTTATTTAGCATTGCGCTGTTGTCTTATGCACTGGTATTCTTGGGAGGAAACCCGTTCCTTGTTATACGGCGTGGTCCCTTGATTTACCTAACTTTAAAAATAAAGATTAACTGTTTTAGTTCTCACACCAGTCCCATGACTGACCTGGAGTTTATTGTTTTGACCTAAACTCTGGGTGCCCTTATTTTGACACGGGCAGCTAGTAGTTTTGGTTTTGCAGATTTATATTCACAGGATCCTGGTTTACAGCTGGAACGATATCCGGAAAGCTTTGTATCCGTATATCTCCTTCTAGTTGTGTATTGTATTATTTTCCGCTGCAATGTAATTCATTGTAATCTCTGATAATTTGTGTTGTATAATATTCATTTATACTCTGTATATTCATGTAATCTGATGCATTGTTGTAATATCAATGAAATGTTCTTTCGTCTGCATTCTGATTTGTCGTGTTCTCAAACGATAGGGCGTTTCGAACGGTCTGGGTCGGTTTAGCGACTGGTTCGGACCGAGCGAAATTCCTTTCCGTCACAGATCCATTCCGCAGTCCCTAACTATTGGTATCAGAGAAAGGTCTTTCAAAAAATTCATAATCTGATTTTTGAAAATTTGGTATAATGGAAAATTTTGGAATCTCTGATAATGCTAGTATCAATTCATGCATTGCATCAATGTTAAAAGAGTCTGCATATATTAATGTTAAAGAAGCATATGATCTACTGAAATATTGGTCAATACAGAAAAGGATGAGTTCTATGACTTTTGAAAACTCAAAAGTCGAAAAGATGGGTGAGGTGGCTATTAGAGATTCAAACCTTGAACAAGTGTATTACACTGCTATTGAAAATTCAAATTCTGAAAAGCAACCGGTGGAAATGAAAAAGAATAAATGGATACTAGATAGTGGATGTTTGAGACATAAGACTGGAAATCCAGAACTACTCAATAATCTGAAGTATGAAGATGATGGATAGGTAAACTTCGGAGATAATTCTAAAGGATACATCATTGGAATCGGCAGTGTCGGTAATTCTGAAACTCCTACTATTTCTGATGTTCTATTAGTTAGGAATTTAAAACACAATTTTCTAAGTATAAGCCAACTTTGCAATAAAGGATATAAAATAAAATTTGAAAAGAATAAACGTTTCATAGAAGACAAAAATTCAAAAGTTATATTCAAAGGAGATAGAAAGAAAAATATTTATATATTAAGTATAAAAATTTCCAACGATAATTTATGCCTTATGGCCAATACAAGTGATCCCTGGATTTGGCATAAGAGATTCTGTCATATAAATTTCAAACATATTTCTAGAATTTCTTAACTAGATTCGGTTAGAGGATTACCCAAAATGAAATTCAAAGTTAATGACTTATGCGATGCTTGTCAATACGGAAAACTAAGGAAGAGTTCATTTAAATCAAAAGAAGAAATTACTACTTCAAAACCATTAGAGTTAATACACATGGATTTATTTGGTCCACCTCAAACTCAATCAATAAATCATAACAGATATGTATTTGTAATAGTTGACGATTTTTCTAGATACACTTGGACTTTGTTTCTTAAAAATAAAAGTGATGCTTTCGATCAATTCTAAAAAAATTCTAAAAGAATTCTAAATTTATTATCACTAAAAATTAAAATAATACGTAGTGACCATGGTGGAGAATTCAAAAATGGGATTTTTGAAAAATATTGCAATAAAAAGGGAACAACCCACAAATTTTCAATTCCAAAAACTCCTCAACAAAACGGAGTAGTTGAATGTAAAAATAGAACGATACAAGAATGTGCAAGAACTCTGTTATCCGATAGTAATTTACCAAGGAATTTTTAGGCTGAGGCAGTTGAAACAACTTGTTATATTATTAATAGAATTTCAGTTTGACCTTTGACTCATAAAACTCCTTATGAACTTTTATATAATAAGAAACCAAAAGTATCTTATTTTAAAATATTTGGAAGTAAATGTTTTATACTTAATACAAAGGATAATTTAGACAAATTTGATTCAAAATTAGAAAAAGGAATTTTTACTGGATTTTCAAAAAGAAGCAAGGCATATAGAGTTTTTAATATTTGAATTAACACTATAGAAGAAACATTAAACGTATCTTTCGATGAAAACTATGAAAGTATAACTCAAAATGATAAAGACGATTGTGAGGATGAAGTTAATGAAATAAATAATGAAGATAACCAAACAAATAAAAGAATTAGATTACTTAGATCAGAGCATAAAACAATTATAGGAACCAAATGAGTCTATAAAAATAAAAGGAATGAACACGGTGAGGTATACGAAATAAGGCACGACTAGTAGCACAAGGATATACTCAAGAAGAAGGAATAGATTACGATGAAACTTTTGCTCCCGTAGCAAGACTAGAAGCTATTAGAATTTTACTAGCCTTTGCAAACTATAATAATTTCAAATTATATCAAATGGATGTTAAAAGTGCATTTCTAAATGGTTTTGTCAAAGAAGACGTATATGTAGAGCAACCACCCCTATTTGAAGATGAGAAGTTACCTGATCGCGTATATAAACTAAAGAAAGAACTATATGGATTTAAACAGGCTCCTAGAGCTTGGTATGATAGATTACGAAATTATTTACTACAATCAAACTTTGAAATAGGAAAATTAGATAATACGATGTTTATTAAGAAAAATAACAAAGATATACAATTAGTACACATATATGTTGATGACATAATCTTTGGGTCGACAAATAAAAAAATGAACAAAGAGTTTTTAGATATTATGACCAAAGAGTTTGAAATGAGCCATATGGGAGAATTATCATTCTTTTTAGGTTTACTAATTCGACAACTAAAGAATGGAATATTTATTAATCAAGAAAAATATGCGAGAGATTTAATTAATAAATACAATTTAACAACAACAAATGGTAGACCAACACCTATGGCAACTAATATTGCTTTAAGTAAAGATGATACATCAAAAGATGTTGATCGAAAACTATATAGAGGAATGATAGGATCATTATTATGTATAACCGCTAGTAGACCTGATATAATGCATAGTATATGTATCTGTGCAAGATATCAATCACAAACTAAGGAAACTCATTTAATAGCTGTAAAACATATTCTGAGATATGTAAAGCATACATCAGATTTTGGATTATTTTATCCTAAAAATGATCCATTCGATCTAGTTTCTTACTGTGATGCTAGTTACGTGAGATGTAAATCTGATCGGAAAAGTACTAGTGGAACATGTCATTTTCTTGGACATTCCCTTGTATCTTGGTTTAGTAAGAAACAAAATACCGTATCTTTATCAACAACTGAAGCAGAATATATATCTGCTACTTTGGCTTGTTCACAAGTAATTTATATGCAACAAACTCTAAACGATTTTGGTATAGACCTAAGTAAATCACCTATGTACTACGATAATACAAGTGCTATAAATATATCTAAAAATCCTACTCATCATTCAAGAACTAAACATATTGATGTGCAACATCATTTTCTAAGAGATAATATAAGTAAAGAATAGATTTCACTTGAATTTATAGAAACAAATAAACAAATAGCCGATATATTAACCAAACCATTAAATGAAGCAACATTCACTAAATTTAGGGGAGAATTAGGTATACGTTCATTAAGTGAATTAGAATAATTAAAGTAATACTATATATATATAAATATAATACGGAATTAAAATAATAAAATTTGCAACAACGCTATGTCAACATGAATATTCTGGTACGTCGACATATAACTAATTTTTTTAAAAAATTAATTCCCATCATAAGTTAGTTATTCTAACTATATAAATCCTTTAATTTGAATTTCTTTCTTAATTCTCATTCTTCTTCTCTGTAAAAACTCTAAATTAAAAATTACAATGGCTTCCACTAATCCAAATACTCGAAACAATTCCGATTCATACGCAGGACCATTTGAGAGTCCATTTCAACGATCTACGCTGTTTAGAGTAATCAAAATTGAAGAGAAAATGGAGTATTTACTGCAAATGGTGGCTGAGATGTGTAACGATCCGCAAAGTTCGATCCTGATTATCGATACTAATACATATCTGATACCCACATTGACTAATCAAGCACCAGAAACTTCCTGATCGTTAATAGAAAGAAGTTAGAGGTGAGAAATAGAAAGAAAGAAAGTTAGAATAGAAGGAAAAAAAGAACAAAGCACAACAAAATCAGAGTATCACGAATCTCACAGTGGATTGAATAAAATATATTATATAACAATACTTGAAATACAAACTGGTATTTGCACTTACATACATCATCAGAGTACAACTCGTAATATAACCCAGTGTAAATAACTTTATATATCTAATGCTGAAGTCTCCTGTTCCAAGCTTCTCCAACTAAATTTGGAAAATCCTGAAACCACTTGACTGCCCGTACAAATTTAGGCACCCAAGAGTTTAAGGGAAACACAGAAAAATAAACTCTGGGTCAGTCATGAGACTGGTGTGAGTAAACGATTTTAAAACAGATTGATTTATTGTTCAAAAATCCTTTTAAAATAAATGATAATCGTAAGACCGATCCACACATAAACACGAATGGTTTTTACCTTACGATAACCCAAACCATTTTTGAAATTATATCTATTTATGATATTATAATAATGTCTAAATACAAATAAATATAATCTAGAAGAATGCTTGCATCTCACGCTCCACATATATAGTATACAAACAAAACTGTGGGCGCTTATCGGAGATTGGATTCTGACTATGATAAGGTATGGAACCACCTGCCGATAGTGTATCTCTAAAGGGGAATACACTGGGTTCAACAAGAACGCCTTGCAACCCGGCCACACATGACCGACCACTCATTTCGCTTGAGTGTATCGAATGTATATCACCAATGGTTGGGCTCAAACCACCATTTCCCGAAAAGAGACAACATCGAAATAGATTAAAGAAGGAAATGAAATTTCTCTAGATAGGTGATTATACACCATAATGGGAGCGACCCACATAGCCATGCTGCCTGCCCGATTTTTGTCATTTCTGAGTTGATGAGGCTTCAGGTTAGAATTTACCTTTAGAACATCTGGCCACCATTTACTTTGAATGCCACATCATCAGATTCGCTGGATATCACTAATTGACATCCACAAAAATACTTTGGGTGATAGCTATCCACCAACAGAAATACGTTTGAGGAAATCAACATACGTGACCCCTTTGAAAACACTATATCAGACATTTGTCCATACAAGTCATCCAGGAATAGGATGAACCGAAGGCACTCTCCTACTGCATCCATTATAGGAATCACCCCACGGATCAGTAGCGAGTAGTCCTTGCAAATTGGAAGATTTCAATTACGACAGAATCACTATTGAAATATCATTGGGAGCTGACTAGAGAAATTCAACAAATGGTTCTTCCGCTCATGAAGATCCACGGTCTTCTATTCTTTAAATTGTGTGATCGTCCCTGCAAGTTGGTTTACATAAAGTCGGTTTAAAGTGGTTTTGGGTACAGTTCCCATCCCGTTCTCTTCAAACTAACACGTAGGGAATATTTATTTGATAGTCGGTGTTTTAACTATCAAATATAAACAGTGTAGATTAGTAAAACAATTTTATTTAAATTAATTTATAACATAAGAAATTCCCATGATAAGTCCATCATGTTGAATTAACCTATACAGATCTAAATTCTGATTTTAGACTAGTAATCAGCCCAAGATGATCTAAAATGCATCATCGTTTATTTTAACTAATTTAGGCCCGATTAATCATTTCATATACTAATAGATAATTAATAATAAACATTCATCACAACATTTTCAACCAACAATGATCGATGTTTAATTTCAGACTAATAATAGTTTGAAGTATTAGGTCCTGGATAATGACCATTTCATAATTCTTTCTTATTTCAAACCCTTTGGAAATAAGTTTAATTGATTTTATTTAAACTTCTATTTCGTTTCAATAGACTATACATAAATATATATATATATATATATATATATATATAAATTTTGGAGATTTGAACTTATGGTTAGACGACAATGTCTATTTTGCAATATCGAACTAATCCAACAATTTTCGATCCTTTCTTCTTATTTATATTTATATATTTTCTTTTACTTATATATTTATTTATTTTGACTCCAATATAAATTATATATACACACACATATACATACATATATATATATATATATATATATATATATATATATATATATATATAATAACTTAACATGCTCAAGCCTGCATATTTCGTGTCTGCTTCCTTACACAATTCCTCTTCTTGCCTCCTTTTTTATATTGTATTCATTCAAGATTTCCTAAAGATAAATCGGATTTACATTAATAATCTATACACACACATATATATATCTATATACCATCTTAGCCCAGTTTCACGCAACATGATATTTCCAGCCTCGTACAACATACCAAGCCTCCACTACGCAGTCCTTCCAACCCAAAAAAAAAAAACGCCACTTTCGCAATGGCAAACCCAATTCATGAAATCAGATCTATCTCTCTTGTTAGTTCAGCAATAAGAACACACGAAGACATTTAAAACGTTCACATGCCCTGCACATGCCTTCATTTCATTCCGTCTGAATAACAAACCCGGGTTCCACAACTCATGCTTCCTTTCACATACTAGCTGATCAGTCCTAACTTCTTTATTACTTATATTACTTATCTTACTCATTACTCATTTTAATTATGTTTATTTTTATATTATTATCCCAAGTCCAAAGTCCATTGGGCATCATACCCACACACACTTCTTGGCAAGCTCCCTTGCGCCAAATCGTGATGCATTCTCTTATGTTGTTATGCATTAACAAATCGAGCCAGCTGCTCCTTTGTTTTTATATAATTAAATTTTCTTTTTCCCAAACTTGAATACAGTTCTTGCAAATGCCCAATGTCTTCATGCAAACAGCTATGTCATGCTTCCAGAATCCATGCATTGAACTTTCTCGTTTTCTTGTAATAAAATGCGACTATTACACTGAGGTATCCATGTATTACATAGGGCCTGCACTATTCACTTCAGCAACTTTCTAGGTGAATGGTTTTAAAGAATTTACAATCACTGTTTTCTTTCTTCTTCTTCTTTACTGTTTTACTCTACCGTGCACCATTTGCACCGCACACATGCACCTCCCCACTGTTGGTGATCATGCTGCCTGCTCTATCACCACAAACACCAATTCATCCACTTAAACCACTCCAGACCGCAAAAACCCGATTCATCAATTCCATCAAAATCAGCATCTTCATCCCATATTTCACAAAAAAAAAACAACTTCCACCAAACCCTCTCATGTTGCCACTACAATCCACCGATCAACCTCAAATTATACCTGGAGCTTGCTGACACCTTCCTCTACAATCTCCCCCTAGTGTGCATCCCCCATTCTCCATTATTTTCATACAGTTCTTCTCCAAAACCGTGCTCCGTAAACACAGTAGCGTCGCCTCCTTTCTACCCCAATCCGCCAACCCACTTAATTAAAAATCATGATCGTATTTTTCCTGTGATCCCTGTCTCGTTACGCCCCTCTGGCTCCACCGCCACCAACTACGATCAACTCTATCACCCCAACTTGACCAGAGTTCTATTTATGATCGTTTCGAAAATTCACACCACATAGACTATTAAAAATCCTAATCTTTATATTAAAATTCATGAAATTTCAAGATGAAACTATCCATATACCTGAATTTTATAAATATGACATTTGAAAAATTCGACTATTAACGCTCTTTTACTGTATTTTAATGTATTCTGGTGATATCAGTTCTTATCTTGGTTGCAACAAAATTTAAGATGTTCAGCAGACAAAACACTCAACTTTACTATTGATCTAAAACTCTGAAACGAATTAGAGATCGAGTTATTGATTTTACTAAATTTGTAGAAGCTGAACTATCTTCTACTATTAAAATAGGCGGTCTTATAAAAAAGGGTTTTTAGTAATTTAAATTCACATGAACAACATATACCCAGTAGCATCTTTATGGAGATATCAGAATGGATATAATGCACATACAACCCGTATCATAGCTATTGGATAAGGAGGAATAAGTGTTTTACTCACTAAATTTTGTTCTGCATTTCTTATGTTCAGTTCCATGGTTTTAAATGTTTACAGAGATTTGATTCCCAATACGTGTTCAGTATCCAGGGTGAATCCTATTCAGACTCCATGTAGATACATATGTGAGTAGACAAAAATCATAAAAAAGGTTGAAAGAGAAATAAGGAATATTTTACTTACAAATATAGAATAACTGTCATTTGTATTTATTTACTAGGTTAGTTCAAATCCTCTTGCCTTAATCTTCTAATTTCCAGAGATCAACTTCTTGCATAACTTCAACAATTAAGCACAACAGGATGTGTATGTACATCATTTAATTCCACATGAGTAAAGAAAATAACCATTAAAGAAAATTATGTTCTTGCTCACTATTTCAGTTCATTGTTACCTTATATCCATGTTTCTCAGGTTTGTTCAATATTTCAAGACTTAATCCAACTGTTTCCTCGAGATTTCAAACATGAATACTTAAATCATAGCTGCTGGTTATATATATCAACACACATATATTTTAATTCTTATTAGAATTAAACATAAAACAGTAGAAAAGTGTGAGATGTTTACTCACCGAATTTACCCCATGTCTTGCCATTTTCATTTCAGGTCTTCATGTTCTGATCATACTTGTTTCCAGATCTCGTTCTCTGTTTTTAAATTCCAAGTTTGTGCTCTATGATTCCTTTCCCTTTCAGACTTTGTTCCTAGATTTTGTTCTCTCTATTTTCGCTATTCCATTTTCAGTTTTGTTCTTTTGTTTTCTACCATTCTAGTTTTAAGACTATGCTTTGTATACTGGTTTTCAAGAGGGACTACTTTGTGAACAAATGCAGTCCCTAGGTATTTCTAGATGGATTTTTGGTGTTTTAGTCTGCTAGGACTCTAGGCACATAGGGTACCATACGACAGTATTGAAAGGTTGATGTTGTGTGATGTTTTTGAGTGGATAATTCAAACTTATCACCTATGTAAGAATCCACCTATGTTCTAGCTTATGCTAGGTTGTCTTTCCTTCAATCAAAATGTTGTGCTACAGGTTTGTCACATGGCATAACTGCTTCATTTTCTACGGTTAATTTCTATGCTATCCCATGTTATTTCTATGCCATAAGCATGTGTTATGTCCTATATACATATACACTATTATTCCTTAGTTCCTAAGTTAAAATACTAACTTGATTTTTGCTAAATCTTGCATGTGCCTAGACTGTTCAAATCTAATGCTAGACTACTCCTTTCAAAGCTTGCACATGCTACAATTTGTTTGCTCTTCCTACTTTCCAATGCAAAAGCCTGATTTTACTTCATTTTTGTCAACACTAGTACACTTCATAGGCTACACTTTCCTTTTTCATTCTAATGTTTAGTGCTGCGCATAATCCTATGATTGATTTTATTTGCTAGGCTTTCAAACCTTTCTATGTACTTATATTTTCTGCCTTGTTGCGTTTTCTTCATTTTATACTAGTATGCAGATGTTCATTCATTCCTAAAATTCTTTTTTAACTTTGGTTTGCTAATTTTTTACTTACTTAGGTCTAAACTTATTCTCTTTCATTTCTATTCTATTATTAACTAAATGCATACATTTAGATGTAAATATACCATACATACTTTAAATATATACTAGTTTCAAGCATCTTGTATGTGTATATTGTTTTATACATATATTTCAATCTTCATAAACAAGGTAGATATAAATTTTGGAATTTTATGCAATATAATATATTTTCTCAATCAATATGCAATACACAAAAATATGTTAAATACTAAGCTTTTGCTTAGGTGACTTGCATGCATATATGATTTTCACACATATACGTATATACTTTACTTATATACAATAATTAGAGAAATATTATATGCTACTTAGTTTAGTTCCCATTTGAGTTGATTTTTTGTTTGACTTGCTTTCTTGTATAATAATGAATTAAAATAAATATTACTACAAGAAAATTATTTAAGAAATTTTACTTTGATAAGTTACTAAAATTCTATAATAAATATTATAAATAACAAGAGTTAGGTTTTATCTTGTTTGCCTCTCATAAAAACAAATTCCAAGCTTACTCGGCTTATATACTCATACACTGATGACGAAAAGTACTTTAAATATACTCTTAGACAATTATACAATAATAGTTTATCTTGAATTTTCTATAATATTTAAATCTAGGTTAATCTATTTGAATTCAATTACCAGTATAATCTATACATTATAGATTATAGAACTAGTCCAAAACTAGGTCACTACAAGATGCAAGTGCTTCAAATTAAAATAATTCAAGGGCAAAACAAACAAGGAAAAGTGATGAGGAGTCTCTTAAAGTTTATAATGGATAATGAGACTAACCCGATTATCATCGACGATGATAATCAACCAATGGAAGAAGAGGAAGAACCATAAGAAGAACCGAAGGAAAAACCGGACGAGGAAGAAATGATGGAGGAGGAAGAACATCAAGAGGCTCAAACAACGGTTGCAGACAAAGATTATGACATTGAATGCGTAGGAGAGGTCCTATTTGACGAAAATGGGAATGTGATTGAAAAGAATAGAGAATTCTGTCTCCATTATCTAAATTGTCCAATTCACAAGTCCTCCATTGTCAAATAATTTAATGTTTAAGGTTTGTCTAGGTTTAACTTTATTACGTTCTTATGGTATGTCATATAGGTATAGGTATAAACCCATGTATATGTGCGCGTGTTTGTTTAACATAAATAAAATTGTTATTTATGTTTGATTATTATAAACCTTCTATAACATAAATATGTGATTATTAGATTAAGGGGGAGTATTTTATGTCATAATTTAGGAATTATACAATTTAGGGGGAACATTTTTTTCCGAATATTACTTAGTTTTTACAGTTGTTTAAACTTAGGGGGAGTATCTTTAATCTTTCTTTTTGATAATGCCAATAGGGAGAAATTATAAAATATAGGTATAGTTTTATAAAATTCCTATAGACAGGCGGAGTAGATGAAGATCATCATCAAACAGATATATACATGTATGATATTTTATAAACTATCATAAAAAGGGGGAGATTGTTGGAGAACAGTGTTTTGATGATAATAATCTTATTTCAGTTATCATTGATTAAAAAATATATACTAACATCTTTATTTAGAATATATATATATATATGCAGAATTTGTATACAGGAATTAATACTGAAGGCTGTACAATTTAAGAAATTTTAGAGATTCAGAATTCAGAGTAGATTCAAGACTCACGAGTAATCAAGATTTCAAGAGATCAAGAGTTCAAGAATAATATTCTTATAGAGTCTAGATTTTGTAAGACTCCAAATAGCACTCCAGGTTCAAATTCAAATTCAAACTCAAATTCAAATTCTGATTTTCAATTCTATCCTCAATCCTCTCTATTTTTGTTTTCTTTTTATCCTCAATCTTATCTATTTTGTTTTTCTATTTTATTCTATTTTCATTCTTCTTTGATTTTCAAACTTAAGTTTTATATATACTTTATTTATATTTTATATAGTTTAAAACTTTATAATTTTCTAAATATATTTATATAGTTTAAAAATATATTTTCGTATGTTTTCTATCATATAATATTGATTTACAACATTAGAATTTTATTCAAGAATTTTCAAAATTAATTTTATATCAAAATACTTGAAAAATGCTTTGAAAATAAAATTTACACATGGCTATGTCGACATAGCAAAATATGTATGTCGACATATAATAGCTATTTTTCTAAATTTAAAGGGAAGTGTCTTTTCATTATTTGAAATGCTTCAGAATCGTTGCAACCCTTCATAACCTATAAAAAGATGTTAAAACCGAATTTTCTAACATCTCTTCTTCTCCATCTTCATCTCCTTTCATTCTACCATTATTCTTAATCAATTTTATTGTTTTTACACTTATACGTTGCCGAATTCAATTCTGTTTTGATAAAACTTCTTCTCTCTACACTCTCTACTCTGTGAATCAAGTGCTATTGAAGAGTTATAGGGCTGTTTTGTAATTGGTTGGGTTGAATAAACCTTGCTGTGAGACAAAGAGGAGTCGGTGTGTCCTTGTGAGCCGTGAAATCAAGGAAATATGAGTCAGTGTGTTCTTGTGAGCCATGAAATCAAGAAAAAAGGAATCAGTGTCTCCTTGTGAGCCTTGAAATCAAGGAGGGTGTAATTGACTATTGAAAGAGTAATAAAAATCTGCACAACCCAGTGTTGTGTGGGACTGGACATAGGAGTAATCTGAACCAGTATAAAATCCGATATGTTCTTTCCTTTTCTGCATTTTTGTTTTTATTTATTTTGTCTCTGTGTTTGAATCTGTGTCTGTGTTTGTGTTTGTGGTGTTTGATTCATCCCATAGTTCTCTCTAGTTTTTAGTTTTGTTTAAATTTCTACAAACAATATTCACCCCCTCTAGTGTTTGCCTTGCCTGAACGATCCATTCCGCAGTCCTTGACAATAACATGGATTTAATTATATAAGAGTGCTCAATGCATTTATGTCACATCCATATCCTACCATCCAATCAAAAACCACGATGCAACCAAAACCGATAAATTAAGGGAAAATAATTACCCGAGAAAAGCTTTGGATAAGTAAGTCTAATGTTCTCCTCAGTTTCCCATGTGCTTTCTACAGGTTATCTCCCTATTGAACTTAGATAAGTCGAATAGATCTGTTGCGGAGTCATTTGATTCCGTGCTCCACGATCCTTAGGTGGCATGGGGCAACCTTGACTCCAACTCGAGTCTTTTTATGTCCTCAATATCACCAAGCTCGAGTCTGTAGGCTGAATCATGAAGGCATTTACGAAGATGGGAAACATGGAAAACGTTGTGCACCCTCAATAAATGCTTGGGAAGATCCACTCGGTAAGCTATCCTCCCAATCCTATCCAAAATCCGAAAAGGCACAATAAATCTGGGAGCTAACTTCCCAGTCTTCCCAAACCGAACTGTCTTCTTAAGAGGACAAGCCTTAACAAATACCAAGTTTGCAACATTAAATTCCATTTTCTCTCCTCTTCCTATATGCATACAACTTTTGCCGATCTTGGGTAGCCTTCATTATCTGCTGAATTAAAGAGATAATCTCCATGGACTCACATATAAGGTTTGGTCTGAGTAAAACCTTGCCGGTAGTTTCCCACCAACAAGTTGGTGATTTGCATGGCGGCCCATATAAAGCTTCATAAGGGGCTATACCAATCATCGCTAGGTAACTGTTATTGTATGATAACTCGACCAAAGGGAAGTGCTTCTCCCTTGCTCCTCCAAAGTCGACTATGCAATGAGCAAACCCTCCAAGACTCTATTAATTCTTTCTGTCTGGCCGACAGTCTATGGATGATAGGCTATGCTTAAGCATAGGGTCGTTTCTAATGCTTCTTGGAGGCTTCCAAAATTCGCTAGTAAATAATGGATCTCTATCACTTATTATAGTAGTTAGAATTTCGTGTAGCCTAATAATCTCCTTAACATACAACTAGGCTAACAAGGCAGTTGTCCAGTTCTTCTTGATGGGAATAAAATGGGCATTCTTTGTTAATGGGTCCATTATCACTAAAATGGCTTCATTCTCCTTCTTACTTCCAGGAAACCCATCAATAAAATCCATAAAAATGTGCTTCCATTTCCAAATGGGAACCTCCAACGGTTAAAAAGTTCTCCATGCCCCTAATCTCCCTTTAATCTTTGGCAAGTTAAGCATGTAGAAATAAACTCTGCCACGTCTCTCTTCATTCCTTCCCAATAGAAACTTCTCTTCATGTTCCTAAACATTATATCACCGCCGGGGTGAATGGTCATCCTTGAACTATTGCATTCTTCTAGAATCTTCTTCCAAAGATCCAAACTCCTAGGGATACAAATCCGACCATCTTTTCTCAATCTACCGTTAACTATCCAAAGAATATCTACTAGAATGAAGGAAAGATTCTCCCCTAGAAAATTTTTCCTTTAATGCCCTCAACTCGTCATCATGGTCTTGCTCATCCTTGATCCTTTCCAGTAAAGCTGGTCTTATCTCCGTTGCTCGAAGAAATCCTT
Organism: Allium sativum; assembly: GCA_030737875.1. Taxonomy (NCBI): domain Eukaryota; kingdom Viridiplantae; phylum Streptophyta; class Magnoliopsida; order Asparagales; family Amaryllidaceae; genus Allium; species Allium sativum. Next base: position 542,039,791 of record CM060926.1, read on the forward strand.
GAGCTGCCTCATATGGTGGTTGCAAATTAAAAATAGAGAGAAACTCTAACAGCCTCTACTAGGTAATCGTACTAAGGACAACATGCTTCCGAATTTAAGCATCGACCACGACGTTACCCTTTCTAGGGGTATAATGAATGGCGAAATCAAAAGATGCGAGATATTCCATCCATCTCTGTTGCAGAAGGTTCAGATCTTCTTGAGAAAACAAATACCCAAGAGTCTTATGATCTGTGAATAACTCGAACTTCTCTTCAAGAACAGAATGCCTCCACATCTTGAGGGTGAAAACCACTGCTGCTAACTCCAAATCATGGACGGGGTACCTTTTCTGATGATCCTTGAGTTGTCTACTCGTGTAGGCAACTACATTATCCTCTTGGACGAGGATCGCTCCTAACCTAGTCCCACACGCATATATGAAAACAGTGAATATCTTGGTTCCGTCTGAGATATTCAAAATAGGTGCGCTGGTGAGAGATTCCTTCAATCTCTCAAAGGCAATTCCACACTTCTCTGTCCACACAAACTTATGATCCTTCTTTGTCAGTTAGGTTATAAGGGTAGCAATCTTTGCGAAGTCCTTAATAATCTTCGATAATAGCCTTCTAACCCAAGGAAGCTCCTAATCACAGCCGCATTTCAAGTTATCTTCCACTCTTGGAAAACTTCTACCTTGACGGGGACTACTGCTAAACCATTACTCGAAATAATAAGTCCTAGAAACTTGACTTCTTTCTCCTAAAAAATGGCATTTCGAGAATTTGGCTTTAAGCTAGTTCTCTCTTAGAATTTGTAAGACCCTTCTCAAGTGGTCTTCATGCTCCTTATGGTCCTTGGAAAAGATAAGGATGTCATCCACAAATACTACCACAATCATATAGAGTGCCCCGAAATACCCTACTCATCAGATTTACAAAGAAAGCGGGGGGGGGGGGGGGGGTATTCATTAAACCCAAATTCATAACCTCCCACTTGAATAGTCCATCTAGCGTCCTAAATGCTGTCTTGTGCTTACTCTCTTTTGAAATCCTTAGTTGGTGAAATCCAGTAGCCAAGTCTAACTAGGAAAATATTTGGGCTCCTCCCAAATGGTCAAACAAGTCATTAATTCTTGGTAAGAGATACCTATTCTTTTTGATCAGCTTGTTAAGTTGCCTATAGTCCACAAATAACCTTAAAGATCCATCTGACTTCGTGGCAAACATTACTGGGGCACCCAACTCTGAGGTACTCCTATGAATGAATTCCTTTGCAATAATTATGTGATTTGCTTGTCTAAATCTCTCCTTTCCTTAGGAGCCATGTTCCTTAAAGGAAATGTTATAGGCCTTGCATCCTTTTCGAGGTCTATTCTAAATGATATTTCTCGATGGGGTGGGAGTCTTACGACTTCCTCAAAAACATTAGGAAACTCACATACAACCGGTACCAAGGTTGGTCCTTCGAAATCATAAGATAAGGAAAATAAGGTCGAATTCCCACTCCTTATCTTACAAGGAATCTCTATGCCGCGGCCTCCGCGGCTTCTCAAACAAACTATCCTATCGCAGTTGAGGACGACCCATAAAATGATAGCCAATCCATACCCAAAATAAGACCATACCCCTCAAAATCAGGCACATACGCATCACAAAAGAATTCGACATCACCGATGTCCAATACTAGGTCTTTACAAACAACATAAAGATGCATAGTCCCTCTAATAGGGATAGACACCACTATCGGATGGCTAACAAAGGATAAGGGAAATTTTAAAGAATCTACAATCTTCCTAGTAATAAATGAGTGGGTGGCTACAGAATCAAATAGGGTACATGAAGAATTTCCTAGAATAGAAATTATACCTTCCAGTGCAAGCTGTCCCTGATCCCTAGGGGGTTGACTACGAATCAACACAACTTCTAATGCATAGTTCTGACCGCCTTGCACTACTCTTAGCTTAGGGAAGTTCCTCGCTAAGTGTACATCTTCGTGACAGTTAAAAAATTCCCTTTGTACTCTATCTTTGCCTAGTTTACTCTACAATCCTTCGCTTCATGCCCTTTCTTGTGACATCTCGAACATGTCTTGGCTTCCTTCTTGAATTTTCCTCCCTTCTTCTTCTTGAGCCATAAATTCTTCTTCTTATTTTTCCCATCATCAGAAGTACCTTCTCATTTATTAGCAGTCTTAACGTCCTTAACATTCTCAACTGAATATAAGATAGCTGCCACAACCAAGGTCGCAAATGTATCTCCAAAAGTAACTTATGCCAAAAGAATCCCCTTCAATGGTGAATTCAACCCCTTAACAAACCTAAGGGCTTTATCTGTTGGGATATCCACAAACTCCCTACCAAACTTAGACAACTCAATAAACTTCACTACATACTCTTTCAACTCATCTCTCGTTGCTTTAAATGGATTAACTTTTCTATCTGTAGGGTCTTCTCTGCATTAATTAGGAATTTGTTCTTGAAACGGTTCCTAAACTCTATCCATGTAAACACTTTACCCATATTCTCTTGTGAAACAAGTTCCACCATTCCAGGGCCTCCCCCTTCAAGTGCCAGGCTGCTACCCTACGCTTTAGTTCATCTTCCCATCGCGTAGCCTCAAAATCCTTTCATACTCTGAGATCCACGCTTTCACATCTACAAAGTTCATAATCCTGAAAAGGTATTTCCTCCTAAACTTATAAAATCATTACAAAGGCGAGGGAACATGGGTACCCCTTCAACGAGATGAGCGGCTGGTTCCACTGGGGTTGGATTAGCAACAAGGACTTGTTCCACATTCCGAAGATACTCTTGGAACCATTCCGGCAAGTAGCGAGGCCTTGCCGAGTTTCCCTGCTCAGGCTGATTATCAACCATATCTACTATCTGGAAAAGGAAAACCCTTCAGTGGAATTCCTACGATAGTATCAAGTCCCAAAAGAAAGAAAGAAAAGTTTTCCTAGTATATTTGCATATGTTTTGGGGGTATAGTACTTTTATATATAGTTTGAAAACCTTTTCAAATAAAAAGTCCGTCTCACATACATATATTTCCTTATAATTGGGTAACCTATGCTCTGGTATGAAATGTAACAACTTGTCCAAAATGAGCCTAAATTCCAACCCAAAAAAGGCCCATCGGAACTTAGAGCCACTCTAAATGGATCGTTGGTTCTTATAAGGATTAACTTACATAGAAATACAGAGCAGACTTAAACGAAAATCAGAAACTCACACGGTGGATGGGACAAAATATAATAGCATAAATATAAGATGTACCAATTATTTAAAACCATAATTCATAAATACAACATGTCTCGAACTTTAAGGTACATCATCATTCATCCCAATTACATAACAATAATAGTAAATAAGCAATGACCATAATAACTAGATCTTCAAGAGGCCCCTCCTCCAAGCGATCGTTCTCTATCCTTAATTACATGTCTCACCTATTGTCCTGTTAATGTTAAGAGGAGGGAGGTCAGTATATAAAGTTCCGGTGAATGAAATTATAACAACTCGGAATTTTGGCAGTATAAATTAATCATTAGAATTTCAAAAATAGGAAGTCTGCAAACGATGGAATTTGATCATGAAATTTTAACCGATGCGTTCGTCTCAGAATTTTAGTCAACTTACATGTTTGGAGTTTCGCGAACAGAGTCCGTATGAAAAAGTTAAGGATGCAATAAGAAAATGGATGGAAAATAAATAAACCAGAACAATTAAATATAATATACCTTATTTAACTAAGCAGACCTGGGAATTTGACGACCCAGGCAGTCGACCATAGGGGTTAACCGACGGTCGGCTACAACGGTCAACCCATTAAGCGTCAAAACGCCCAGTGACGGCTAGGTGTTATAGGTTTGGTTTATAGTGTGTGTGTGTATATATATAATGGATGAACGAATATAAACTAAAACGAATCCAACGGTTCAAGGCCAATTCCACTCCTATAAATAAAGGGGTAATGTCTCACTCTTTTCCACACATATTTGTGGGTAGCAATGAACCTCTGCCATTTTCCTCCTTCTCCAGACCTAATTTCTTAATCAAAAATATATTCTTATACAACAAATCAAATCCAAATCACATTAGATTGAGAGGATTATCGGATCCAATGAAAAGAATGCAATAGCCCTCAACAAAAGATTCGCTCCTCTCTTTCTATTTTCTTATATCTCTACAGATCTGGAATTTTACCCTTTTCAAATAAATTGTAGATTTATAAGAATTCGGTAATTATTGGCCGAAAAGGTTCAAACTTTGGATTTGGATGCTTGCAAACGAGTGGGAAATATATATACGTTTATAATAATGTATTTATCTCGTTTGTAATAGATCTCAATTTTTATGCCTATTTCTATTAGATCTGTTCATTAAATTGTTGTAATTAGATTGAACCCATCATATCTAATTGTAAAAATTGTTAAAACTTGTGAATTGTAAATTGTGGTTACGCATAACATTAAGTGCAGGGTTCTTAAACTTGTTTGCACATATTCCTACAGTTATGTTGTAAAATTATATTGCAGTAGTAGAAAAGACCGTAGATCTGGAAATCGGTCCCATGAAAACACCGATTAGACGTAGCAACACTCTAGATCTCTAGTTCAGTGTTGAATAATAAATTATGTGAATTTGGATAAAATATACGATTGGTAAATTTTGTGATTGTAATATTAAAAGAAATATGACTATTTGTACTCAACATTGTTGGGTTTTGGCTTAGTTGTTGTAAATATGTTATTTTCCTCCTTTTGAATAAAAAGGCATCATTTTGAAATAACAAAAGGTATGATAAAAAGTTCAAAAGGGAAAAGTGGTGCAAATGTATGTATAAATATAAATATACATATTTGTGCGTAATTTGCATCAACTATTCCAGATTATATATTTACTTATATTTCTTATGATTGGAAATATATCAATTCCACTAATTAGGCATAATTTACAATAACCATAACTAACAGTCTTTTTGTAAGATTTGGAACCTATGACAATATTGAATGTAAGAAGGAATGTTTGGTTGTCAATAAACTGAATCATTAAATTTAAAATAATAGTAATAATGATAACAACTACGTTGACTGCACGAAAACATAAAATATAAATATATACATATTATCTGTCCAAATCAGTGTAAAGCGGTAAAATATATATTATATGGAATGTTGAATGTTTTGATAAGGTTCAATTATGGAATTATATGTAAATGTAATCCATACTGAATTAATATATTTGAAGTGACCATTGGTAGCAATCAATATAAGTAATTGCTATAAATAGGACCACAAATCAATAGATAACAATTGTAACCAATGTTGATTAGGGAAAGTAAATATAATAGTATAATGGTTACAATTCCTAAATTAATTAGGATTAATGCTGTACACCCTAAATTAGGAAATATGAATTATAACCGCATTTAGGCACAAGGTTAAGCTCAACTAGTGGTAGAAGTCTGCCCGGAACAGACCGGTAAATCCAACATCCACAGGTAGTTAGGCTAATGTGAAGGGTCTAATGCATAAAAATAAATGTACTAAGGCACGAGGTTAAGTTCAGCTTGTGGTAGAAGTTTGCCCGGAACCGACCAACAAATCCAACATCAACAAGTAGTCAACTTAATGTGAGAGGCCTGGTACATACATACATACATACATACATACATACATACATACATACATACATACATATATATATATATATAAAACAGTCAACCATTAAATAAATAAATGAATAAGAATAGTAATTGTCTATTGGGGGTACAACAAGTAAATACCTTGGGACTGATAAATAGTTACCTTAGGACAATATGATCGTTATGGCCATAAAGGAAATAAACATAAAAATAAAAGAAAATGGGTGTAAAAAGGGGATTAATGGATATTGATTATCATTTAAATACTAAGTCCAAATTAGGGAAATAATCAAATAAATATCCTAGGGTAAAAGAGAATATAACCTTACTTATTTATATTAATGAATATAGAACTTATAATTAAAAATAGAGTTGGACTTAGTAGGTTAATGATGGAAAAATATTATTAACCAAAAGAACCCGTGACAATAATAAATCATGTGGAGAGAGATTAAAAAGAAAGGGCATAATAATGTAGCCCACTTTATCCCAATAGGGAAAGGTATTAAAGGATAATGGAATATGAACCTAATAACCTTCGTGTGTAGTCCGCTTCTTGGGTATTAATCGGCTAGGGTTAAAGAGTCCATCTGGGGATAGGTCCTTTAGCATAGGGTTCTTAAATGGCATGTATGCGAATTGTCTACCAAAACCTGAAAACTAAAACATTAGATATAGCTACCTACCCTACGGGAAGTAGTAAGCGATTAAGGGGGTTATCTAATAAGGTCAGCTAGAAAGTACAAGGAATGATAAAATACAATCTCTCACCTTATGCGGGGCAAGGGTATATGCGTGAAAGACGGAAGCCTTAAGTAATAGAGCCTATAGCTAGCTATAATACCCCGTAATTTTAAAGAACATTATTATGATAAATTAAATAATACTTAATTATATATTGGGAATTAAGTAAAACGGATTGCGCCATTGCGTTCATCTCGGAATTCTGCTTAAGACAGACTCTGAGTTTGCATAAAACGGATACCGTGTGAAGAAAATATTAATGTTTGAAGTTTGTATACATATAAGCAATGAATATTGTAACACCCCGTATTTTCTGAGAATATTAAAAAAAAATGGTTAATTATGAAGAAGTTATTAAGCCTTGAAGTTTGTATGCATATGAGAGAAATATATATAGATATATATAAAAATTAAATAAATAAAAATGCAAAAAAGGTTCAAAACAGCGAATTGGGAGGGGGAATAACCGAACCGACCCATTTTTGAGGTCGACCCGAGCTTTGCTGGGTCGACTAGGGGTTAATCCAGGGTGTTTGGCTGTCATCCCGTGGGCCGATTCGCTCAAATGCAGATTTTGCATTTGAATGGTTCTCATGATTCAGGGTTAATCTAATGGTCCTAAATAACTTCCTACACCTATATATACATCCCTAACCTAAATCTCATATACAATTCTCTAGCCTCCATTGCTCTCTTCCTCTCTAAAAATAAATAAATCAATGGCGTCTCTACTCTGCTGAAACCTAAGCTATGACTTGTGCTTCTTCTTCCTCCAATTCTGATTAGGATTAAAAGAGAACAGCTACAACATCTTTTTCTTTTAGAATCCAACCAAGGCAAGTGCAGTTATTTTCCGATATAAACTTTAATTATAATTGTGACATGATTGTAAATCTGAATTTGAGATTGCATATGTTCTGATCTATTTTATTCTATATCTCTTTCTTCTTTCTGTTCTATAGCCAGGCTACCCCGAGCCTGCGCCAAATCTCATAAGAGATTAACGCACGAACGTTAAACTTTGGGATAAATAATGAATGATGGCATAATTGGACATGGCTAATCTGTGACTAAAAGGACATAGGTTGTAAACTAGATTTAGATCTGTGCGTATTCTGTGAATTGGAAGAAGAGGAACCATTGTATATTAACATGTGACTTGAGACATTGGACATAACGCATATTTTTGAATTAAAGATCTGTTATAATTTAAAGTTCTAGATTGTTGGGCATATTGTTTATATAGAAATTCATGATTTGGGATAAAAAGGGAATATGACTTAGGTGTGAAGATTTATGTTAAGATTTGATAACTATTAAATGTGAATAACACCTAAGTGGGAGATTTTTGAATATATGACATGCATTGAAATCGATGGCTATATTTGGTATAATTTATATGTGAATCTTTTGTACTAGGCAAGTTTAACTAAATTTGAGACGTGTTATATGGTAAATTATGACCATAATCTGTGCCATGTAAATTCAATGCAAACGTGGGGTATATGATCATAATGTGAATCATGACAACTATTTAGGCATGCAAACTTAGGCCAAATTTATAATTAGGCAAGATATGTTTATGAAACTTTAAGGAATGATTAAATCTGTTATATGGCCTAATCTGCTAGTTCTGTTATATTGCCTAATTTGCTAGTTCTGTTATATTGCCTAATCTGCTAGTTCTGCTATAATCTGCTATATCTGTTCATATACCAAATCTGTCATCTACTAAGTCTGCTGAAGATGCCTAAACTGTTATATGCTTGATCTGCTAGTTTTCATAATCTGCTAAATCCGTTAAGTCGCCTAATCTGAAAAATCTGTTATCTGCAATATCTGTTGAGTTGATATAATTAGTCCGCTATTGACATAATCTGAATTGGCTATAGTTATGAATAATTGACATGTATATTAGGCGTGGGTATAAATGGTGAATCATTAATTAATTGGCCGCAAAGATAAACATGGCTAACTCGAGGTTAGAATGAGTTTGCGGCGTAATTCTGCCCGGAACCGCCCGGCATATTCCAGTGGTCGCAAACAATAGGTTCTAATGTGAGAAGTTAGTCATAACGTGCTTGAAACCCGAGGTTAGACTCAGTTTGTGATAGAAACCTGCCCGGAACCAACCGATCTAACCAGTAGCCACAAACTGTCAGTCTAATGTGAGAGGTTTGGGCATTAATATTTAATTAATAAAAATCTGAGATAATTATGATGTCTAAAACGTGTTGGGTAAGGCTAAACCAATTGGACCATTGAATCTGATAAACCCATTTCGTGAATCCGTAGGCCCAATACAAAGTTAGATAATCTGTAACCAGTTAATCTGTAAGTCTATTAATCCGTAACCAGTTAATCTGTAAGCCTATTAATCCGAACATCTGATCCGTTAGTCTGAAAACCTGTTAACTTGATTGTCTGATCTGTGAACTAGTTAATCTAAATTTTGTATGTCTGAAACTTGTAGACATGTTAAGCTGAAATCTGTTAGTCTGGGGACACAAGGTTAGGAGGGGAATTACTTGTGTCATCTGTTGTTTGGCACCCATATTAGTCAGTAACCCTTTCTGGTATCAAAACTTTGACCCAACAGTAAGTAGGGTCCGGACACGCTTACTGAACTAGTTATAAGCGGTTCATTCTGATAATGGCGAGGGGTGTTGATGGTGCGTTCCAACCGGATCATGTGCGTGCATGGATCCCGGTCTGCCTCTGAGGATGTAAGACGCCGTGACATCTGTAAATATTTCTGTGCCAATTGGTTGTCACTTTAGGGAGTGATACACCCTACTGTGGGGCCGACACAGGATATTTATGTATTAGGGAGCCGATCGCTTGGGGTAGGGTTTTAGGGTACACTTAGTTTTGTCTGTTTCTGTTGGTACCGTCTGTTTCTGTTGGGTGGTAACACCTGTCTGTTTCTGCGTGGTACCATCTGTTCGGGTGGTAAAGGCCCATTACTAGTGTACACCTAATTCTACATTCTGTTTCCATAGGGATTAATCTGTTTCTGCTTCTGTCTGTTTCTGATCGGGTAGTAAAGGCCCATTATTAGCATTCTGTTTCGGTTAAATTATTCTGTACCCGTTTCTGTTTCAGTTTAGACATTAGGGTGACACCTAATTCTGTTATACTAGTATTAGTACAGAGAAGTGTAAAGCAATAGCTTATATCATTCTGATCTTCTGTTATATCTGCTACATCTGTTACAGTTATCTCTCATCCAGTTTTATTTTCATGTCCTGTTATTATTATCTGTTCATAACTGAAAATCACTGGACTTGCCAGACTTTTGTCTGACCCTTGTTTGTTTGCCTCCTTTCTTCCGTTCCCCCCAGGTTTTGTAGAAGGGAATACTCTAGCTTGATCCAGATTTCTTCCGCTTGTAGTGCTTAAAGTATGGCTTGTCTTCTTCTGTGAGGATTATGATTTTAAACTATGCATTCTGAAGGCTTTTGTACAAGACTGATATTTTTTACTTGAATTCTGATATTGTGATTTGAAAGGATGTAACCAAGCTTCCATTTGAAATAAAGTTATAATTTTTCAAGTACAGTTTATCTGTCTTGTAGTATTCTGTTTACTAAAATGCTCCACCAAAGTTAAGGCATTCCCTTTGTGGGTGACCTTAACGGAGGTGGGGTGTTACACTTGGTATCAGAGCTGTAGGTTACCAGATTTGATAAAAAGTTTTTGAAAACTATGTTTTAAAAAGGAAGTATTTTCAAAAGTAAAGCTTATTTAAAAAAAAAAACATAATCCCCAAAAGCCATATATCTTTCTTTCGATTCTTTGTTTCGAGTTCCTTCCTCTTTCCCTTTTGAATCTCTTCCTCCGCGTATAGATGCTTTTTCTAAGATATGTAAGAACTTCCGTGCGATGGGTGGAAAACCGCTTAATGGGACTGAGACGTTGTCGAGGCTAGAAGTTGGCTCAACGGAGTAGAGGACTTGTTGGTACCTTTGAGATAGACGATGGGAGGAAGGTTCAACCAACTGCTTGGTTAATGAAAGATGAAGCTTCATTTTGGTGGAAGGTCACGAATGGAGAACGTACATGGGAGATATGGATAGGACACACGATAAGAAAGTGGATCCAAAGAAGGCCGCTTGCTTCAACTGTGGTGAGATGCGACACTTCACTAGGGACTGCCCGAAGAAACGAGGGCAAGGGCAGAAGATAGGACCTATTTCTGGAGGGCAGGCGAACACTCTCGAGGCTAGTGGATAGGCTACAATTAGGAAAACTTTCTGTGAGAGGTTTAATTTCTTTATCTGATTGTTGAGTTAAAACTCTTTCTGATTCTGGCATTTTGATTCTGTAATCGATACTCTGCACTTTAATACTAGTATTGTTTCTGATTCCGCTGTAGACTCAAACCCATAAGGGTTATGACTCATCTGCTTGTGATAAATTGGGGTTTGAGAGATATCTGTATTAGGCGTCAAGTAGGACACATACATTATGGGTTTTATCATGCTTAGTTTTCTAAGAATCATTTGGTAATCTGATTTGTACTAGTAGTCTGTAAATATCTGAATATCTCTGATAAGGTTAAGATTTCCAGTTTTGACATTGTCTAAAGAGGGTAATCCTCTGAGTGTCAATCTGATATTGATTTCGGTCTTTGGGGTTGATACTTAGGGGAATTATTCTCTCAACCAATGTCTAATGGGAACCAAGTTTTTGTTTTATCTGTACTCGCTTCCATCGTTCGATTGTATCCTATCGATCGAATCTTCGAACTTTAGGTAGAAACTAATGGGTGTAAACATGTGTTTGAGACATGTTATGTTTGATGGTTGCAAGTGGATGCAAGTGGTTGCTAGTGGTTTCTCGTGAATGCATATACAAATACTAGGCACTAGATCGGCTCAAAAACACTCTTATACTGCATATGGATGTGTGTGCATTTTTCAATTTTTGTGGATGCAGAATGATTGACTTCTCACATGGATGTTACATTTGGATGAATGGTTATGCAGTCATATAGAAATGATGTGTATCAAATAGGATTTCTTGCATACATATTTGGACTCATGACACTAACATGATTCACATTAAGGAGGTACCCTGGATCAGTAGACCGTCTGATTTTGCATTAGATAAGAAACATATACACACACACTTTGCATATGTTCATACGGCATTAGAAACCTTTTAAGGACAATGGATGCCTGTGATTGAATGGTTGAGTAGATGGATGTTGGATGTTAGGATACATTCTTCTTAACTTGAAGATTTCGGGGACGAAATCCTTTAAGGAGGAGAGAATGTAACACCCTGTATTTTCTGAGAATATTAAAAAAAATGGTTAATTATGAAGAAGTTATTAAGCCTTGAAGTTTGTATGCATATGAGAGAAATATATATAGATATATATAAAAATTAAATAAATAAACATGCAAAAAAGGTTCAAAACAGCGAATTGGGAGGGGGAATAACCGAACCGACCCATTTTTGAGGTCGACCCAAGCTTCGCTGGGTCGACTAGGGGTTAATCCAGGGTGTTTGGCTGTCATCCCGTGGGCCGATTCGCTCAAATGCAGATTTTGCATTTGAATGGTTCTCATGATTCAGGGTTAATCTAATGGTCCTAAATAACTTCCTACACCTATATATACATCCCTAACCTAAACCTAAATCTCATATACAATTCTCTAGCCTCCATTGCTCTCTTCCTCTCTAAAAATAAATAAATCAATGGCGTCTCTACTCTGCTGAAACCTAAGCTAGGACTTGTGCTTCTTCTTCCTCCAATTCTGATTAGGATTAAAAGAGAACAGCTACAACACCTTTTTCTTTTAGAATCCAACCAAGGCAAGTGCAGTTATTTTCCGATATAAACTTTAATTATAATTGTGACATGATTGTAAATCTGAATTTGAGATTGCATATGTTCTGATCTATTTTATTCTATATCTCTTTCTTCTTTCTGTTCTATAGCCAGGCTACCCCGAGCCTGCGCCAAATCTCATAAGAGATTAACGCACGAACGTTAAACTTTGGGATAAATAATGAATGATGGCATAATTGGACATGGCTAATCTGTGACTAAAAGGACATAGGTTGTAAACTAGATTTAGATCTGTGCATATTCTGTGAATTGGAAGAAGAGGAACCATTGTATATTAACATGTGACTTGAGACATTGGACATAACGCATATTTTTGAATTAAAGATCTGTTATAATTTAAAGTTCTAGATTGTTGGGCATATTGTTTATATAGAAATTCATGATTTGGGATAAAAAGGGAATATGACTTAGGTGTGAAGATTTATGTTAAGATTTGATAACTATTAAATGTGAATAACACCTAAGTGGGAGATTTTTGAATATATGACATGCATTGAAATCGATGGCTATATTTGGTATAATTTATATGTGAATCTTTTGTACTAGGCAAGTTTAACTAAATTTGAGACGTGTGTTATATGGTAAATTATGACCATAATCTGTGCCATGTAAATTCAATGCAAACGTGGGGTATATGATCATAATGTGAATCATGACAACTATTTAGGCATGCAAACTTAGGCCAAATTTATAATTAGGCAAGATATGTTTATGAAACTTTAAGGAATGATTAAATCTGTTATATGGCCTAATCTGCTAGTTCTGTTATATTGCCTAATTTGCTAGTTCTGTTATATTGCCTAATCTGCTAGTTCTGCTATATCTGTTCATATACCAAATCTGTCATCTGCTAAGTCTGCTGAAGATGCCTAAACTGTTATATGCTTGATCTGCTAGTTTGCTTAATCTGCTAAATCCGTTAAGTCGCCTAATCTGAAAAATCTGTTATCTGCAATATCTGTTGAGTTGATATAATTAGTCCGCTATTGACATAATCTGAATTGGCTATAGTTATGAATAATTGACATGTATATTAGGCGTGGGTATAAATGGTGAATCATTAATTAATTGGCCGCAAAGATAAACATGGCTAACTCGAGGTTAGAATGAGTTTGCGGCGTAACTCTGCCCGGAACCGCCCGACATATTCCAGTGGTCGCAAACAATAGGTTCTAATGTGAGAAGTTAGTCATAATGTGCTTGAAACCCGAGGTTAGACTCAGTTTGCGACAGAAACCTGCCCGGAACCAACCGGCCTAACCAGTAGCTGCAAACTGTCAGTCTAATGTGAGAGGTTTGGACATTAATATTTAATTAATGAAAATCTGAGATAATTATGATGTCTAAAACGTGTTGGGTAAGGCTAAACCAATTGGACCAATGAATTTGATAAACCCATTTCGTGAATCCATAGGCCCAATACAAAGTTAGATAATCTGTCACCAGTTAATCTGTAAGTCTGTTAATCTGTAACTAGTTAATCTGTAAGCCTGTTAATCCGAACATCTGATCCGTTAATCTGAAAACCTGTTAACTTGATTGTCTGATATGTGAACTAGTTAATCTAAATTTTGTATGTCTGAAACTTGTAGACATGTTAAGCTGAAATCTGTTAGTCTGGGGACACAAGGTTAGGAGGGGAATTACTTGTGTCATCTGTTGTTTGGGACCCATATTAGTCAGTAACCCTTTCTGGTATCAAAACTTTGACCCAACAGTAAGTAGGGGCCGGGCACGCTTAATGAACTAATTATAAGCGGTTCATTCTGATAATGGCGAGGGGTGTTGATGGTGCGTTCCAACCGGGTCATGTGCGTGCATGGATCCCGGTCTGCCTCTGAGGATGTAAGACGCCGTGACATCTGTAAATAGGTCTGTGCCAATTGGTTGTCACTTTAGGGAGTGATACACCCTACTGTGGGGGCTGACACAGGATATTTATGTATTAGGGAGCCGATCGCTTGGGGTAGGGTTTTAGGGTACACTTAGTTCTGTCTGTTTCTGTTGGTACCGTCTGTTTCTGTTGGGTGGTAACACCTGTCTGTTTCTGCGTGGTACCATCTGTTCGGGTGGTAAAGGCCCATTACTAGTGTACACCTAATTCTACATTCTGTTTCCGTAGGGATTAATCTGTTTCTGCTTCTGTCTGTTTCTGATCGGGTAGTAAAGGCCCATTATTAGCATTCTGTTTCGGTTAAATTATTCTGTACCCATTTCTGTTTCAGTTTAGACATTAGGGTGACACCTAATTCTGTTATACTAGTATTAGTACAGAGAAGTGTAAAGCAATAGCTTATATCATTCTATTCTTCTGTTATATCTGCTACATCTGTTACAGTTATCTCTCATCCAGTTTTATTTTCATGTCATGTTATTATTATCTGTTCATAACTGAAAATCACTGGACTTGCCAGACTTTTGTCTGACCCTTGTTGTTTCGCCTCCTTTCTTCCGTTTCCCCCCAGGTTTTGTAGAAGGGAATACTCTAGCTTGATCCAGATTTCTTCCGCTTGTAGTGCTTAAAGTATGGCTTGTCTTCTTCTGTGGGGATTATGATTTTAAACTATGCATTCTGAAGGCTTTTGTACAAGACTGATATTTTGTACTTGAATTCTGATATTGTAATTTGAAAGGATGTAACCAAGCTTCCGTTTGAAATAAAGTTATAATTTTTCAAGTACTGTTTATCTGTCTTGTAGTATTCTGTTTCTGTTTACAAAAATGCTCCTCCAAAGTTAAGGCATTCCCTTTGTGAGTGACCTTAACGGAGGTGGGGTGTTATAAATATATATAGAACAAATCCAGAAATCAAAATCACGACGTGGAAAAGGGAAGGAAATTGGCCCATTAGGGATTAACCACCTCCCTTATGGGTGTCGACCCATGGGCCGATCTGTAATAACCCGAAAAATCTGAACCAATTTAATTTTTTTATTTTGGCAATTTTAATCAATTTTGGATATTTAAAATGAATTATTTTAAATAATAACGATGATAAATTTATTTTGAATAGAATTAGAACATATATATTTATTTGAATCGACGTTAGAATATAAATATTTATTTTGATTATAAATGGAATTGAAAATGGCGCGGTAGTTTGAAAATTTGATTTCAAATATCAAATTTCAAATGAATGTGTAGGATTCAAAATAAACCGTATTTTAGCGAAACCAAATATATTTGAATCTATTTGAAAATATCTTTCCAACGAATCCGAAAATCCAAATTTCATAGCGGGAATAAAAAGTTATGCCCAGTTGAAAATTCAGAATAGTCGCTATGGAAATATAGCCATTAAAAATAGCCATTTTGCAAACGACCTCCGTTTTCAATGAAACCACTTTTATTGGACCCGGGATGTTAAATTATTGCTAGATTCCAAAATTTCATAATTTTTGGGATTAATATGTGAGCATGGCGAAGGTAAACGTGTTTTGATAGTTTTAGTCAATTTGGATCGACCAGAAAATGGCTATTTTTCAAACGGTCTCCAAATTTGATGAAATTAGTTTTATTAGGACTGCATCGTCAATATGAATCTAGAAAATATTTTTCGGGAATTTTTAAAGTCCGTATGTGGCCCCGGTAAATTGAAATGTGCATTCAAATTCAATATATAGATTTATATTTTGATTTTGATGGAAACCAATCGAAACTGACAAACTGGCTTACAATGCATATCCTATTGTGTCCGGAATGGGGGTAATTGGCTAGGGACGACAGTCGTAGGGTCTTGTTAGGAGTTCGAATGGAAAGATAGCTTTTTGGAGAATAAATAAATTAAAAATACGATGATAATAAAAAAAGTCAACCCGCTTACTGTTTTCTCTCCCTTACCCCCACCCCGTCGTTACTTTCAAAAGAGAAAAAAACAACAAAACGGGAAGACCGCTGCGTTTCCTCCCATCGCGCCGCCACCGGGCAAGCGCCGCCGCCTCCCACGCCAGCGCCGCCCCCGATCATCTCCCTCATCGCTCCACCCCTTCCTCTTATTCTCCTTCTTCTCGTGAACCCCCAAAAACCCTAAACCTCTTCAAAAGTCGCGCCGCCACTTTCAGTGCCCACCGTCGCCACCTCTGACCCCCCCCCCCAACCTGCCGAGCCAACCCAACCCTAGTCGCCACTTCCTTCTCCAATAACCCCGAACCCACGTTCAACACCACCGAATCGTTTGAAATCAGCGCATCCTCCACCTCCAATTTCGCGGTGAGTTTTTATATGTATTTATTTGTTTATAAATTTAAAAGTAGGATTTTTAAATAAGTCGCATTGTTTTAAAATCAGTTTTTATATATAATCTAGCATGATAAAGATCCGATTTTTATATATAATCTAGCATGATAAAGATCCGATTTTTATATGTATGATAGTAAGATAAAGATTCAATTTTTATATATACTATGTCAAGATAAAAATGCGATTTTTATGTACATGATTTCAAAATAAAAATGTGATCTTTATATGTTTATCCTTGGAATAAAAATGCGACCTTTATATGTGAAGTAGCGGGATAAAAATTGGATTTTTCTATATATAAATAGCAAATAAAAACATGAATTTTATTCTATGAATAGAATTATAAAAATATGATTTTTATACTATAAACAACGTTATAAAAATATGATTTTTACATATGTAACATTGAAATAAAAATGTGATTTTTAATACAAAAATCGAATGAAACAGATTACGATGGAGCCAACGGGAATCAAATCCGAACCGTTCAGAAATAAGGAATGGAGGAGTGGATCCCAAAGGTGAGAATTCCTCACCATAATTTTCTTATATAGTAATTTATTTTATAACTGCATATATGAACTGTTCCCCGTCGTCCACAGACCGTGGACGACTTGTTTGATTGTTCGGTTTGGTTGATTAGATTATTTGATTGAATTTGGTTGTTTGGGTGAAATGAATTGATTAGAATTGTTATGTGTGTATGGCGCGAGCCAATATCAGGAGAGGGGTAATGCTAGACACTACCCGATTTTGATATCGCGTCGTTATGCCGCAAATTTTTTCTATAATATGTTAGAACAATAAAAATATTATTTTTATTGTGTAAATGAATTGAATAAATATTTTATTGTTAAAAATATAATTTTTAACGTGTGTATGAATAAAATAAAAATTCATTTACAAATCAGACGATTTGTTTATGTACACCCGTTTTACTTATATGGATTGGGATGATAAATTTTACACATCGCCCAACTGCATAAATAAAATTCATTGTTTGTTGATAGAAACCCCACATGGGTGTTGGGAGGATATTTGATGTACACTAATCCCAACAGTTTAATTGTATGTCAATTGATTGGTTGACAAACTGTTGTAAGCGTTAAATATCTATATTTAATGCTTATACAGTGTAGAATGCACACTGGATGATGGATGATTATTTATCACTATTGTTGTACACATGTATTGTATGAAATCCATAAAATCAAATTATATGGTAATTGACTGTGTTTGATTCCAATTCAGAAAGAATGAATATTTTTAAAAATAACAAATATTTTAAAATACTGAATATTTTAAAATATTGAATATTTTAAAATAATATTCAGTACAAGATCAAAATTTGATTTTGATGTTCGATTTGGGATGGACACAAATATATTTAAATATATATAGCCGTGGTGATTAGATATGCGCCATTTGACGCAAACGATGTTTATATCGATTTTATTCATTTTTATAGTGAATATTGAAAAGGAATTGATTTCAAAATTTAATGTTTTGAAAATATTATCATTTATATGTTAATGATATGGAATATTCAATTTTGATTTATTATTGAATATGAAGTTGAAACCGTTTTGAAAATGAATTTAGAACGATTTATAAAAAACATTTTAAATGAAATCAACGAAATATTTTATATTTATATATATATATATAATATAATGGCCTGAATAGAACGCGCCACGCTGCGGCAGTTCGCGAATTTCGACCATTGACTTCAGATGGATATTACGGGAGATCTGACTGTCGGATTCTCCTAAAACCAGGTCATTGGGTTCGTATCGAAAAGAGCTTTCTAATAGATATTACAGATTCAAAATCTAACGGTTGGATTTGGAATTATGTCCAAATCAAATTTGGAAAAGGTCGCTGTAAGTGCAGTTTAATGGCCGTTTATGGAAATCGGCTTTACGGGCCTTGATAAAATTATTAAAAATATCAATAATTTGTGTAAAATCATAATAAATGATTTGGAAAGAATTGGGATGAAAAACTCCATATTTGAAAAGATAAAAATATATTTTTATCGAAATGAACTAGTTATGAACTAGAATTATAATCCAATATTTTTGAATAATTAAATTGGATTTGAAATAGTTTTAGAAATAACCAGGATTTTAAATATATAAATTGGAATGGATTTGAATCGAATTTGTCTTCGGAATATTTCGATATTGGATTCCGTGATTATACAGATATTGTGGAGGAATTTGGAAGATATATATATCGTTATTACAATACGGTATTTGTTGATTCCCGAAGTTGATATTGAATATAAGCCAATATATTTCTATTCAGAGCCTTATATTTGATATCAAATGTGATTTTGAGTTTTTCATGAATGGTATCCTTAATAATACTGTTCTTAGACCCAACGGAGTTAAGAAAATCAGAAACTAACTGGAGATTAGTTTAGTTGAATGGTTTCCTGGGTATTGATCTGATATTGGTTTTCGGCCTTCGGGGTTAGTACTTAGGGAAACTTTCACTTAATAATTTACGGTTGAAGGCTGATGGAATGGAATGTGATTTTCGGTTTGTCGTGAATGGTGTCTTCATTAACACTGTTCTTGAACCCAGTTGAGAAAAGATTAAATCTTTTTATTTAGATTCAGTGAAGTATACCAATTAATTAATATTTAATTATAATTGAATTGAAATTGGTCTTTAGGTTTATCGTAAACGGTGTTTTAAATAACACTTGTTCTTTAACCCGATTAACAATGGAATGAGATTTTGGGTTCGTGAATGGTATCTTAAATAATACTGTTCTTAGACCCAACGGAGTTAAGAAAATCAGAAACTAACTGGAGATTAGTTAAGTTGAATGGTTTTCTGGGTATTGATCTGATGTTGGTTTCGGCCTTCAGGGTTAACACTTAGGGAATTGTTCACTTGCTGAATTACAGTTAAAGGCTGATGGAATGGAATGTGATTTCTGGCTTATAGTGAACCGTGTTTTAAATGACATTGGTTCTTTAACCCAGTTAAAGACAGGATATGTTTTCCCGAGTTAAATAATCATTAATATTGATTTTTGGGAAGATTATAACCAAGTGGAGTTTTAATGAATCTTTAATTAGATCGAAATGATTGAGGATGGAGCATCACCAGTTTTGCTCCAAGCGATAGTTAAATCTTTAATTAGTTTTGAACGTGAAATGGTAATTGATTTTACCGTTAACACCATGGTGTTAGATATGGAGTATTACCAGTTTTTCTCCATGGGATGAATAAGTTGGGATTGGGAAATTAAATAAATGATTACTTCAGTGTGGTTCGCTAATCCCGACTAGTTTGGAAAACCTTAAAATGGTTTGAATTGATATCCAAAGGAAGATTAAATAATAAATTTAAAGAATTTATCTTTGATAAAATTAATGGGAACCTTTCCCAAAGTAAAATAATATTTCAATAAAGGAATGTTTTGGATTGGAATGAGGCGTACGTTATGTTTTTATTGCACTTGTTTATTATATACGCGAGTTATTCAAAAAGACCTGGTTTATCCCATTCTGAATAATTGATTCGATGATATGTCGAGGATGAAGACGGTAGTTGAAGACCAGAGGTCTTCACATCGTTTGGATGATTACTGATGTCTTGATTGGGCCGTACACCCAAGACAAGGTAATAAGTGGTGATCGTCCAGACGTACTTGAAGATCGACCGGATATGCGAGGGCCTCTCTCCTATATTGGACATATGGGAGAGGAATAAGGTGCCTCTGGTTTCATTCAGACCCAGAACGAACTTGTAAATGGACTGTGTGTCTGACATTGGATTTCATTCGGTGTGATTGATAGACGTCAGTTGCATGGCGTGAATTGCCTATATGGCATGCTGAGATGCAATGATCAAGGCTTTTCTTGAAAAGCAGAGCCTTGTGGTTGATGATCAAAGCACGACTTTAATATAACATAGCTTTGTGTAGCATTAATTCACGAGCCTCACACCCCGGTGTGAACTAGAAACGGGAGAGGACCTTAGAGAGGACATGTGTTTCCTTCTAGCAAGAAGTGGTGTCAGTGATTTTACAAGCCCTGACAAGTTTCACTCATGTGGTTGTTGGAATGCGAGGCACCTCAGTTATTTCGGTCTCTGCAGAGCCAATGAATGGTCTTTATACAGACTAGATTGACGCCCCAGAGGGTGGGGAAACGTAGTGTTCAGGCATTTTAATCCACTCCGTGTGGACCGGCTCTGATGATCCAAGGGCCCACCTGAGTCTGGGTCCTGAGACACGGGCTAGAGCATCTCGAATCCGGTAAGGACGATCCCTTGCCTTGGTTCACAGATGGAATCCAACTTCCAATACGACATTTTGGTTTTAGTTGTAATCTTATATATGAAGACATAGCGGGATGAGGCACTTATGCGGTCTATGATTGATACTTATGACTGAAATTGATTTGACACTATATACTTGTAGTAATAATAAAATATGAAATTCCACGTACCGAGCATTTTTGGCTATTATAAGGTAAAAACTCTATCCTCCGGCTTGCGTTGCATTGTGTGATGGGACCTGAGTCTTATAATAGCTTCATTGTTCTTTATTTAGCATTGTGCTGTTGTTTTTAAGCACTGGTTTTCTTGGGGGTAAATCGGTTCCGTGTTATATGGCGTGGTCCCTTGATTTACCTAACTTTAAAATCAAATTAATTACTATTTTAGTTCTCACACCAGTCACATGACTGACCTGGAGTTTATTGTTTTAACCTAAACTCTGGGTGCCCCTATTTTCACACGGACAGCTTGTAGTTTGGGTTTTGCGGATTTATATTCACAGGATCCTGGTTTACAGCTCGAATGATATTCAGAAAGCTCTGTATCCATATATTCTTTTCAGTTGTGTTTTGTATTATTTTTTGCTGCATTGTAATTTGTAAATCTCTGATATTTAATAAATGTGTAATGTTTATTCATACTCTATATATTCTTGTATTCTAATGTAAATTGTTGTAATAAGCAATGAAATGTTCTTCTGTCTGTGTTCTGATTTGTCGTGTTCTCAAAGTCAATCCGGGCTTTCCTTCACGGGGAAGTTTGGGTTGCTTCACGACCCCTCCATGGGGGTGTTGACCCTATGTCGACCGTGGGGTCGACCCCCCCGAGATCTGGAGCAGATCCTTCTTCTGCACATGGACACATTTCTGAATGAGATTCGTTGACCTTAGGCTATAAATAGGACCTCATTCTCATTATTTATTCACCCAAAGCAATGGTTTAAACGAGGTGCTACCCCAACTTAGATAGAATTGGCCTATTCTTCTGCAACAACAAGTTATAAGCATTCAAGAATCTCTGCTACAACATCTACATTTAATTCTCTGTTCCTTAGATCCAGTCCCTGTGAGTTTATGTTGCATTTAGATATAAACATTTAAAAAGTAATCTTGACATATTTATAAGTTTGGATCTAAGCCTACGCCTATTAATAACCTGAATCATGACAGATCTACCATTACTTGTACACCTAATATATTGTTCTCATATGCCCAATTCTTCCATCATTTGCCTATCTTGTTATCATGATCAATTTTATCATCATATGCCTATCTTGTTACTATGATCAATTTTATCATCATATGCCTGTTTTGTTATTATGCCCATTCTTGTTCTCTTATCTCCCTCTTTCCTTTTTTATTTTTAGCTTAGGCTACCTTCGAGCCTAGGCTTATCATTGAAATATGCAATGCACGAAATTGGGAACAATAGGAAATGTTAAAATTGGGGCATAACTTGTATTAGAAAACATGACGGAGATTTTGGGAACATAACATATACCGTGATCTACGACTTTAATTTGGGGAATAACTTATGATGAACATGAATAATTTGCTAAGAACGAATATGCCTAAGACTACAGTAAATAGAAACTGTAACTGCACTTAGACATAAGGTTAGATTACACTTGTGGTAGAAGTCTGCCCGAAACCGCTCGACAAATCCAACAACCACAAGTGGTTAATCTAATGTGAGGGGTCGGGTGCGTATATGTACATGTAACGGTGCTAAGACACGAGGTTAAGTCTAGCTTATGGTAGAAGTCTGCCCAGAACCGCCCGACATATCCAGCAACCACAATTAGTCGACTTAATCTAAGGGGTCTGGTGCATTAACCGACATGAAATGGAAAATGACAAGAATCTGTTAACTAGAAATACTTGACCTGTTTAAATCTGTGGGGGTTACATGAACCTTTCAAATTGAATAGGGGTTAAGTAAACTTGCTTGAATCAGTAAGGGTTAAGTTAATCTTGTTAAAATGTAGGGGGTGGATTTTATATATATATATATATATATATATATATATACATATAAGCCCGACAAAATTAATCTGTATTACATGTTGGGGTTATGCAGTCTTGTTAAACCGTTAGGCATAACCTGTCAAAATCCTAGTACTAGGGATGCAAGCCTAGGGGTAGCTTGTATCATCTATTGTGGGGGACCCTTATCAGTCAGTAACCCATATTGGTATCAAATGAGGAACCCCGAAATAGGTTGGGGTCAGGGCACACTTACTGAAATTGATTGTAAGAGGTTCATATAGGTGAGGGTGTTGACAGCGCGGGATCCACCAGAGTCATGTGCGTGCATGGGTCCGGCTTGCTTGGGGAAAATTAAGACGTTGTGACATCAGTAGATATGGTTGTGCATCTTGAAAATAAACGGTTTTCCAGTTTAGGAAGTGGTACATCCTACTGTGGGGCCAACACAGGGTAGGGAGCTAATCGTTGGGGTAGAAATTAAGGTATATCTAGTCTTGCATGTTGCGAAGCCCATTATTCTCATTGAGGGTAACACCAGTCATTACTGTTCGGCCACCTGGTATTATTGTTTGGGCCCATCACTTGAAGTACACCTAAGTCTACCATCTGTTTCTGTAAGGATCATCTTGTTCTGTTATACTAGTATTGGTGCAGAGAAAGGTACTTGAGAAGCGCAATATATTCTGTTCTTTTATTCTGCTTATCCTGCTCATTTAATTACACCCGTCTTATGATACTGTTATCACTCTCATCTAGTTTATATGCCTGTCATGATGCTTTCACTTATTTATATGCTAAAAGTAACTGGAATCGCCAGACTTTATGTTTGGCTCACTTTGTTTCCTCTTCTCTCTCTTCCGTTTTCCCCCAGGTTCTCGGGGTGGGAATACTCATGCTTGATTTGGATTCTCTCTTTCATTCTGGTTGGAGCTGCTAAGAAGTACCACTTTGATTTTCTGTCTTCTCTGATATGGCTATATTTTGGGGACTATTACTCTAATGATTTTAGTACAAGACAGAAGTTTTAAATTGATGTAATGGGTTTTCTGTATTTCATACTTATGATGTAACCGGGTTTTGGACCACGATGATTTCTGTTTAAAAAGTTTCAAATTTCGCTGTTTTTTTATCTGTCTTCTAATGTTTCTATTCCTGTTTACCTATAACGCTTCATGAAACTTAATGCATTCTGATAAAGAGTGACATTAACGGACGTGGGGTGTCAGATTTGGTATCAGAGCTAAAGTTTACCAGATCGGATAAAAGGTTTTGAAAATTGTTTTCAAAGTTTTAAAAAGAAAGCATTTTCAAAAGAAAAGTCTATTTTTGAAAACATATTCCCCAAAGCCATATGAAATATCTTTCGATTCTCTGTTTGAATCGCTTTTCCTTTTTTTAGCACGTCTGGGGAACCTAATATTCCCGAGGGTGTCCAGATATCGTCTTGGTTTTGTAGGTATCTTGAGGCTACGACGCCTACAGAAGGCCAAGCAGACGCTCCTCCCCCAGCTGCAGCCGCTATTCCTCCTCCTCCTCCTCCTCCACGAGTTGATAATTTCTCCAAGATATGAAAGAATTTTTGTGCTATGGGAGGAAAACCATTCCGAGGAACTGAGACTTTTGTAGAAGCAAGGAACCTGCTTAAAAAGACGGAGGATTTCTTTGGGATTTTTGAAGTTGACGACCGTAGGAAAATTCAGATAGCCATTAAGCAGCTGAAAGATGAAGCTTTGTTTTGGTGGGAAGTCATGCATGCGGGACATCCAGTCGAGACTTCGGATGACTTCGGACAGAGACTCGAGATGAAGTTTCTTTCTTAAGCTGAGCGAAGTATGCAAATGGAAAGATTTTTGGCACTTAAGCAAGGAGGCATGTATGTCAAAGAGTATGTTAATAAGTTCAATTAATTGGCGAGGTTTGGGTTAGAGCTAGTAAATACCCCGCACAAGAAAGCTTTGACGTTTGCTAAAGGATTGAATGAACCCCTTCATGGGTTGGCTATGTCTCATATTCTGATGGGAGCAAATTTTGAGAAACTCGTTGATATGCCATTGATGCATGAGGAAGAAAATGGTGAAAAGAAAGTGGCTAAGGTTGATGAAACACAAAACAAAAAAGTATGGCCCAAGAAAGAAGAACAACAACAACAAAAGAAGGGCGAAAAGAACGACAAAGACCGAGAAAAGAGGAAATGTTATAATTGTGGATGCACGGGTCACTGCAAGAAAAATTATTTTTTGTAGCGTCCAAAAAACGCTACCAACCATTTTTGGTGGCGTTTTGATAATTGTTACGAGAAAACATGCCACTAAAAATCGTTGTAAATTGGTTGAACTTTTTTTAACGCCACTGTAATTTCTTTTTTTGTAACGTTTATTAAACGCCACCAAAAATTTTTTTGTAGCATTTTCTAAACACGATAAAAAAGCTTTTAATGCTACTAATAAAATTTCCAATTGTATCCCTGGTTTCCGATTGCGTTTATTTAACGCCACTAAATGTATTTCTATAGCATTTTTAAAACACTACTAAAAATTATTAATTAATTTGCTTTTTTCCCCTGCAGTTATTTCCTGTTAATAATCTATTTTGTTTCTACGATATCATCCTATATACACATTCACATACTCATCATGTTCAAACAATCAGAAAAACAATTAACCATATAATCAAGTATAATATGCGTAACCACTTCATTACAATAATTTTCTGTACAAATGACCAAACTCACATACAATAACCACTTTGATATACAAATTTACACAATTTATACAAAGAAAATGTTATACCCGTAATTTACATCTAGTACAATAACCACTTTGCTCTTTGAAGTGATGCAACATATAATCAGACAACTCCTCCCTGATTTCACAACAAGATGCACAAATGTTAACAAGTTGTGTTTAACAAAATTATCTCAGACAAGAGATTGAAACTCAACTTGCAAATGTATAGCAGTACAACTTCAAAGTATGGTCTGTGCAATGACACAGCGACAATAAACAGAGGTCAAATGAATATGATCAACTAGAACAGGGATGAACTCAAGTGCACAAGTTATGGACCAGCACTGCAGTACAGTGCAAATGCAAATAAGCTAGTAAACAAAATGGAGCAGTGAACAATAAACATGGAAGATCATGGTAAGAAAATGCAGCATGTCAGGAACCGCATTACAAGACCAACGAATGATCAACGCTGCCAAGTATAGCATGGCCAACAGATTATGAGCCATCGCAAAACATGACTGCACATACCAGGTAATTAATGCAAGTGCAAACAAAAGTAGCAGAAATCATTTGGCTAGAGTTTAAAACTGTAAAAATGTAAAGGATAACAATCCAATTTTTTTTTTGCAAGTAGCAGAAATCCTTAATTTTGTTTACTTCAGATTCAATGTTGTGATTCGTACATCGATCTTTAAACCAATGTGTAGCTTTAGCAGCAGATGAACACAAGTGACAATACAAAATACTAATCTCAGCTAAAGCCAACTTCTACATGTTTCTTTCGTGTAAATAGTAAAGTAGTGTAAATTAATCTGGATCGATAATGCTACGGCAACAAACCCGAAAGTACTTCCACAGGCAGTTCCTAGATCAACATTATCTAACACAAGGACATATTAAATGACCTATTAGTAAAACAGTATACAACAAAATGAGCATCAAATTACGCATAGGCTACCAAATGTTTATGTGATAACTTACTTCCATTGAAATGGTGAACTCAGCCATGTTTCTTGGTATCCACAAATGGTTAAAGTACAGCATCACTCAACCCTGTTTCTTGATCAATTTCAGCATGTCATCTGTACACGAGACAGGTAAATAGCCATGTTATTTCTCTCCATGATCAAAGATCTTAGCTGAAACATATGCATACATAAACACACATATATGCACACACACGCATGTATGTATATGTATATAGGATTTTAATTACCCTAAATGTACCTAATGTTTACATGTTTTCCCACCTCCTATTATTTACATTGATGGCCTAAC
Source organism: Allium sativum (assembly GCA_030737875.1). Lineage (NCBI taxonomy): Eukaryota > Viridiplantae > Streptophyta > Magnoliopsida > Asparagales > Amaryllidaceae > Allium > Allium sativum. Next base: position 542,066,564 of record CM060926.1, read on the forward strand.
ATGCACATGCAATCATGCTCTCGCATATATTCTTGGCTTTACTAATCTGCATAATATATCAGAACGCAAACAAGTTTAAAAGCAGTAACTTGGGATTATTTTTAGGATAAAATGTTCTAAAATGCAACAATAAGAAATCATACCAAATTAGTTTGTCTCGTAGAAAATCCAATAGCACTATAAGCAATCAAAATTTGTTATGATATATAACATTGGTAAATTAACAAAATAGAAGAAGTTTTCATAAGTAATAGGCATGCTTGTAGAGTTCCCAGCGATGCGACAAACTTGAAGAGCTTTATGAACTGCAGGCATATTCAGATAAGCAGAAACATAATTATCCAAACAAATGTAAGACCAGATCTCAAACTCCCCATGTATGGTATAATCATTTCTTCTATAACACCAATTCAGGTTGACCGGATCTCTGTTCAGTTTCCTACATCAACTCAGGTTCCCCTAGCCTCTGTGACATTAATAATCGAGATTGTAAATACGGTTCAAGTTCAACTTGATCGTTGATGGCCTAACATGGAAATTTGCAATCTCGATTATTAATATTGATGGGGGAAGAGATTAAAACTAATTATCTTTGTTCCCTACGTAACATAATGCTTCTCTAGAGCATACATGGAAATTTTGTATGAAATGTATCAGAATGTTACATAATCCTTGAGTGATCTGTCTATGCTCAGAAAATAAGTATGTTAACCAATGTAACATTCATTAGCCAACATAAACTTTTGAAGATCCTGACACTGTTAAGTATTATTGCCAGAAAGTAGATTTCAGAACCATGATGACGGGATGTTCAGTAATCTTAAGATACTGCGACCGAATTCCATGGAGATGGAACATTCACGTTTTATTAAGTTCTAAATTACGAGTTATATGCATACACCTGAAGATAAAAGAGGTATTGAACAAGCATACTGTGGGCTGGTTGAGGAAACGCTCCGAAACGATAATGTTGATCATATGGACATATATTTTTACCACTTAACGTTTAATAATTTGGTTTGGTTAACAAACCAACTAAACTCGACTTATCTTAGGAGTTACTAAATTGATCCATTGAAACTTATTGATTTTCTGAAATTGATTTACTGAATTTTGAAACTCTTTAATGATTGAAAACTTTATTTTAAAATTTTCATCATTTTGGAGTGTTTCCTCAACCAGACCATAGAAAGCTGGATCAACACCTCTCTTACCTCCAAGTATACACTTAGAACTCGTGATTTGTGTCTTAATAGCACGTGAATGTTCCACCTTCACAGAAATAAGTCGTAGTATCCTAAAAATACTAAACACCTGCCAGCATGGATCTGAAATATACCTCCTGACAGCACTACTATCACTAACAATGAACTTTGATAGGAGATCCTACCATGTTAGTGTTTCGTTTCAAATTAATTGTCAATTCATTGATAGGGGATCAATACCTCTCTTACCTCCAAGATAAACTGAATGTACATAGTCACTTAACTTAATATAGTAACTCTCAAGTCAAATTAACTTAATTTAGTAACTCTCAAGTCAAATTAACTTAATTTAGTAACTCCCAAGTCAAATTAACTTAATTTAGTAACTCTTAAGATGGATTCATTGTCAGTTCATATAAATTAGACCTCTTGGCCACAAAATTAACTTGCACATATTTATGAGATTTCTTGAAATATTCACATACACTAGATATATACACCACTCATAAACATATGTGTTCATGCTTCACAGATACAAAACATAATTTCACCTGCACTATCTATGTTTGTATGCTCATAATCATTATATGTTATGTATATACATGCACTGATGTGCATGCAGAAGTCATACATTAAAAATATATTTACCGTAATGTCATACACAAGGTAAGTAGGTATATATATAGCTATATTTAAAAGCAGTAATCTTTCATGTATATCATTGTGTGCGTATGATGTATGTATACATAAACACACACACAGAAACACTCATTGTTGTCAAAAATCCTAAAATATTGCGATTTGAATCCTGATCCAACTTGAATCTCTCCTTTTACGATTCGATTTTTACATTACGATTCAAACTTATTATAAAAAACACATTCAACTCAAACTACCATGTGCAAATACTTATTTAGATTCACAATCACTTGATAATGCTTTTGAAACAAAATAAAAATGAAATTGGAGGGAAAAAATTTGAATTTTAAATTTAATTTTAGAAATTCAAACATCTAAATCAAATTCAAAGTGCATATGAAACCCATAAGTAATGATATTTGGAAATTATGACTTACAATTTATAATCCGTTTCAATTTGAAATATAAATTTTACGATTTACGATTTAAATCCCATTTTGAAAACCTTGCATATATATATATGTATGTATGTATGTATGTGTGTGTATTGTGGAGGGAGGGGGCAGCCTGGATTCACATGTTCAGTCACAACATATATATGGCATATTTCATTGTTCACGTATATATACTCCTATAAAGGCAAATCAGATGGAATAAAATAAATTAAATTAACATACATAAACACATTCTGATTGCAATGTAGGTATACCTATTTTGAACCTGTTTCTCTGTTCAGTTTCCCACATCAATTCACATTTCTGTGGCCTCATAAATATCAATATCGAGACTGCAAATACAGTTCAGTTTCAACTTGATCATTGATGGCTTAACACAAATTTTTCAATCTCGATTATTGATATTAATGGGACAAGAGCCTAAAACAAATTGTCTTTGGCCCTTTGGGTTCTCCTGAGCCTATAGAGAAATATGTATGAAATGTATCAGTAAAGTGTCACTCTTTTATACTGCACAATTTCAATATTAATGTATACTCTTATACATGCAAATCAGATGGAAGAAAAAAAAAATTAAATTAACATACATAAACACCTTCTGATATACTTGCATAATATCACATATTGCGAAATTCATAAACTCCCAAGTCGTAAGCTGCACAATTTTGTATACTGAGTAACTCACATATATAATTCATGCATTGCAGGGTTCCTATATATATACACATATACATACATACATACATATATATATATATGTATGTATATCAATGTAATATGCTTGCTGCAAGTACTCAATCAAGCAATTTAAATGAACATGTTAGCATTTAAAATCAATGTCCATATGAAATTCCAATCAGTATAAACTATATTTCAGGCAATCAACATATATGTACAAAACTGGTTCGACACCCATTTGATTCAAATGCAAACACTGGAAATCAACACTGTTTGGTAATTTTTTCTGTTATACTGTCAAAACCTAGAGTTAAAAACGCATTCGATTCAAAAGTAATTTTAATCTGGTATATTGTCAAAACCCAAAGCTCAAAAGTAACTTTAAAACCCAGACATAAAACCCATTTACAAAAATTGTTTGCAGAAATCAACTATTTTGGTTTGTGGTTGCCGAAATCAACACTCAACAGATTTTAACTGTTAAAACCCTAAACGATAGGATCCAAACAAAATTAGATAATTCAATTTTGGTTTTATACCTTTCTAGCTTTACCGATTTCATGATCTTGAATATGATTAGGAATTGAATCAAATCGCTTTGTAGTGTCGCTGAGATGAACCGCCTCTACTGGTATCCATACCAACGGTGAACGAGATAGTCTTTACTAATTCGAATTAAACTGAGAAATAATAAGCAGGAGATTGAAAGGGTAAAAAGCTAAGGTTTTTTACAAAAAAAGAAAGAAAAGTGAACAAGGATTAAAAGATGTTAAGTATGAAGGAATAGGAAAAGAGAATAGGTCTGTTACATTTCCCTTGGACACGCGGACTAGTGTTTACGAAGGGGCGGGAATGTGAATTTTTTTTACCGCTCTTACATTGGTCCTAAAAATACTTTTGCTTACATTTGATAATATACGCCACTGATTTTTGCAACAAAAAAACATTTTTCTTGTAGTAGGTCATTTGAGCAAAGATTGCAGAAAAAGGAAGAATGCTTGCTTCCAATGTGGAGAGGTCGGACACCTTATTAAGGATTGCCCGAAGAAACAAGGATAGGGCCAAAGGCAGGATCTTCTGGAGGGCAGGTGCATGCTCTCATGGTTGATGTACCAGATAAAGGTAGGAAAGTTTATGTTGAAGGTTTGATTTCTCTTTTCGATCATCCTGTTAGAACTCTTTTTGATTCTGGCCCTTCGCATTCTTTTATATCTGATTCTGTGGTTGAGTCTCTACACCTTAGTACTGTATGGTTTTGGATCCCATTGTCATCTCAAACCCCATAGGAGGTACTACTCATCTGTCTGATTTGTCGGGGTTTGAGAATATTTGTGTTGGGCGTCGAGTTTGAGTGCGACGCATACGTTTTTGGTTTCATGGACTATGGTTGGGTCGTTAGACTTTTGACTTGCCATAGGAGGACCCTTGAGGTTTCTTGTGGCCTAAAGGGGTCTATCATGCTTAGTTTCCTAGAGTCGCTTGATGCATCTATTGATGATTTACGGTATGTACCAGTAGTCTGTGAGTATCTTGATGTTTTTGAGGAGGTTCGAGGCTTACCTCCGTGGCGCGAGATTGATTTCCGGATATACTTGGTGGACAACGCAAAGCCAGTTTCATTTCCTATGCGCCACATGGCCTTAAGAGAAAGGAGGGAGCTCAGCAAGCAAGTAGGGGAGCTACTTGAGAAAGGGTTTATTAGGCAAAGCATATCTTAAGGGGCTGCTCTGGTGGTATTCGCAACTAAGGAGGACGGTTCGCTTCGCTTATGCGTGGATTACAGGGAGTTGAATAAACTCGCTAAGAAAAATAGGCACCCACTTCCAAGGATAGATGATTTGTTTGACCATCTTGTTAATGCGTCTATTTTCTCCCAGTTAGACTTGGTCATAGGTTTTCATCAGTTGAGGGCGGTCGACGATAATATAGACAAGACTGCCTTTAGAACTCCAGATGGTTTCTTCAAGTGGCTCGTCATGCCTTTTGGTTTGACGAATGCACCCACCTATTTTGTAGATCTGATGAGTAGGGTGTTTCGTGAGTTTCTAAATAAGTTTGTTGTGGTCTTTGTTGATGACATCTTGGTTTTCTTTAAGGGCGAGGAAGAGCATGCCCAAAATATAAGGGAGGTTTTTGTAATGACCTGCATTGGCAGAGGTATTATAATTAATTTATTTAATTATATAAATAGTGATGTAGTGAATTAAATGGTCGTGGAATTAAATAATGGTGAATATTTAATTAAAATAATAAATTAAATAATATATTTAATTATGAATTAATCAGAATTTGGCTGAAATGGCGATATGGTGTGAACCGGATCATCTGTGATATTTAATTCAGTTTAGAATTGAATTAGAATAACGAATATATTATTTGAACGACAGTTTGAATGTATAATTATAATATAATTAAAATCGAGCTTGAAATGGCGCTGCAGTTCGTTAATTGGCGATTTGAACTTCAACTGAATGTACGGGATTCGTTTTAAGCCGGATTTCTGTGAAACAAGAAACGTGTGGAGCTGGTGGAGTGGAAGAGAAAAAGCTGGATTTCGTCGGGTAGATTTTGATTTACGTCCAAATCAAATTTCAGAAAAGTCGCTGTGGAATTCCTTTATAATTTATAAAGGAATTATTTATATTTTAAAAAGGAATTTCATTTTAAATCGAATATCGATTTAATCGGGATTTGAAATATCAAGTTATAAATCCCAGTAGAGCTGTATGGTATTCCACTGTGGATATATACGATAATATTTATTTTTAAATATTAAATTTAATTATATTTAATTATATTTATATATTTAAATGGGTCATCCAGAGCTTTAAAAATAGCCACTTTTGCAAACGAAGTCGGAATTCGACGAAACTAATTTTGTTGGATCCGCAATGTCAAATAGTTATTAGATTCAAAGTTTGGTGATTTTTAGGGTCACTGTGTGGCCGTACGGATTTTTAGAGTGAAAAATAGTCAGTATTTCGACGGTTAAAAATACGCTGTGTGAGCATACAGAGTCGGATTTCGATGAAACCAGTTTCGTTGGGACCGTAATGTCGAACTCTAGCTACACGTCCAGTTTGGTGATTTTTGGGTATTGTATGTGATCGTGGGGATTTTTAAAGGACAAACGAAGATAACGGTCCAATAAAAATCAATATAAAATTAATTAGAAAATCCTATAAATAGCCACCAACCAAAATCTCTAAACCTAAGTCAAATTCATTCCTCAATCAACTTCAAAATTCCGCCGTTCCTTTTTACAGCGAAAACATTTTTTTTTCGATCTTTGAAAAATCACCAACAAATCAAAATAAAAACTCTAAAATCATAAAACATAGACGATTGAGTTCCCCTTGCGATTCGCTTCAAGTCTTTATGGGTTTTATTGGGTTCGAACACCTTAGGCGTTCGCTGGGTTTTTGACAGTAGATCTAGGTTTGGGTTTGGGGGAAGATTAAAGCAATGGTGTGTAAATCAAATGTCGAATTAGAGTTCGTGGGGTTGAATGGTCGGTGCTGCGAAGTTTTTGAGGGGATTGGTGCTAATAAAGTTCGTACCTTATACTGTCAGTTCGTCGAAGAGCTCTGGTAGTCGAGCGGAGGAAAGTTGTTCGAGTTTAGTATGTCTGGCACTGATTAAAAGGGGAATTTGTGGAGAGTTTGAATGTAAATTTTGTTTTGATTTCTGTTGAAGAATGGGAGGGCGATTAAGGATGGAAACATCAGCTATGACTTGAGGAAGGAGCAGACGTCGAAGTTTTTTGGGGAAGACGGGTACAAAGGGAAGTGGGCCTGGGTTGTCCACGTTGAGTTTGGGCCGGCTTTGAAATGTAAGGCCCTATGGAAATTAAAACCTAAGTATTTATTTAATTTCAAATTTATATAAACTTGTGGAATTCATAACTTAGTCATACGTAATCGAAATCCAGCAAAACAAGATCCGTTGGGATCGTATGGATGGGAGCAACACAATGGTGCTGACTGGGAGTGAATCCGAGCTCGTTACAATTTATTGCAAAATAAATTGTCCGTCTGAATCAACAGACGCAAATCGTTATTTAATGGTTAACGCGTAATGTGAGTAAATCTCACTAACTCTGAACAATTTATAATTTCATGTTGTATTTTTATAACTGTTAGAAATTGACTGATTGACTATGTGTTGACTGTTTGATTGAACTGCTAGTCAGATAGTGAATTTATATATATATATATAAATATATATATATATATATAAACCGTTAAATACTTATGTGTTGATTCTGTTATCAGAATATTGCATACCGAACTGAAAGTGATGTTGATTTATATTGTATAACATCTGTGATGCAGGGAAATAGGTTGGAGGAATCCGACTGGATTCCTCAACATTTATTTTACTGTTTTTCATATATTGTGATATATGTTGGGTTATATAATCTGTTATGGATTATGTGTGTGTTGGAATGATATTGATCCTTGTTATTCGATATTTTAAATATCATAAAAGACCCTGGGATGTAAAAAGAATTATTTCAATGTATATTGAAATAAAGGGATTTTATAAAATCAATAGATTTTACAAAAGGAAATACTTCGAAAGTAAATAAAAGGGGAAATGTTTATAAAACGAATAAAGTTTTATAAAAGGGAAAAATGTTGATAAAACGAATAGAATAGAAAAAAGGAAATAACTAGAGTAGAATAAATAAAGATATACAGGGAAATATTTGTAAACCATTTACAAATAGGATTGAAAAGGGAATAGTGTAAAACCATTAACAAATAGATTAGAATGAGGAAGGTTTGTAAATTATTTACAAATCAATCAGAAAGAGAAATGTTTGTAAACCATTTACAAATGAGATTGAATAGGGGATATTTGTAAACCCATTTACGAATAGAATAAAAAAAAGGAAATCATTTGTGAAGTGAAGAACCATTATTAAATGTAAATCTTTATAAATGAATAGTTTAATCGAGTTAAAAGGAGTTAATCGATGTTAGTTTAATCGAGTTAAAAGGAGTTAATCGATGTTAGTTTAATCGAAAGGAGTAAATCGATGATAGTTTAATCGAGTTAAAAGGAGTTAATCGATGTTAGTTTAATCGAGTTAAAAGGAGTTAATCGATGTTAGTTTAATCGAGTTAAAAGGAGTTAATCGATGTTAGTTTAATCGAGTTAAAAGGAGTTAATCGATGTTAGTTTAATCGAAAGGATTTAATCGATGTTAGTTTAATCGATTAGAGTTAAAGCAAATGAGTTAATCGAATGCGGTTTATTCGAATAGAAAGTAAAAGGAGTTAATCGAATACAGTTTATTCGAATAGTAAAAGGAGTTAATCGAATATAGTTTATTCAAATAGAATAAAGGTGTTAATCGAATATATAGTTTATTCTAATAGAATAAAGGATTTAATCGAATATATAGTTTATTCAAATTGAATTAAAAGAGTTATCGAATATAGTTTATTCGATAGGAGTTAAGTGAATAGAGTTAAAGTTAAATCAAAAGAGTTAAGTGAATAGAGTAAATTGAATAGAGTTATCGAATATACCATATCGAAGGAAAGAATTATCGAATATAAAAGATTTGAAAGAGAGTTACATAAGGAAGTTTATTAAAGAATTAGAAGGGTGAACTTTGTCTGTTTCAAGGTTAGAAACGTTGTTCAATTAAGGTCTGAGAGGTAGTATTACCCCAACTTGACTGACTTCATTTTTAACTAAGGAATGGTTAAGGTTTGATAGTAAAGGATGGTTAAGTGAATTTAGTAATTAAAGGAAATGGTTTGAGTTGGCATCGCGATAGTTTGTTTAAACATCTGTCTAAGTCCAATGAAGAAGCTTTGGAAATGTTTTCCAAATAAGAAACTAGAAATGTTTTCTAATAAAGAAAACAAGAAATGGAAATGTTTTCCATTATTAATAACGTATATTTTTCAAATTTAGAAAATAAGGAATATAGGGAAACATGATATAAGTAAATTAATGAAATAAAGAGATAAATGTTGAATGATGTTTGATCGATATAAATTTCCATTTTGAAATAATATCGTTGTTTGCACACTTGTTTTTCTTCGATAGTTAAATCACAGACTATCGAAGTTTTGACCATTTTAGCGTTGTTAATATGGAGAGACCGGTTGGATTATTATCCAAAGAACCACTCTGTATTGGCATAAGCGTTGCGAATCATATATGCAAAAGGAAATTGAAGACGGAGTTATGCAAGGGCTATCCTGTTTACAGAATAGTGCCTTCGGTTCATCCTGTTCCTGGATGACTTGTGTGGACGGATGTCTGACAGTGTATTTCCAGACGATCACGTATATTGATTTCTCCAACCGTACCAAGAGTGGAAGCGGAGAAGGAAACTTCTTTTAGCTAACACATAATGTATGGTTGAGGACGTCAATCGGTGATTTGATGGATTTGACGATGTGACATTCAAAGTGAATCTTATGTGATGATAAAACGTGGCTTCTAGCCTCACATCCGGTAAATGACAGAAATCGGGCAGACAACATGGCTAAGTCGGTCACACCGAAGTCGGGTGTATAATCACATGATCTAGAATTTCATTTACTTCTAAAAATCTATTGTTGATGTTGTCCCATTCGGGAAACGGTTGCTGATCCCAACCGTTGGTGATATACATTCGATACACTCAAGCGAATTGAGTGGTCGGTCATGTGTGGCTGGGTTGCAAGATGTTCTTGTTGAACCCAGTGTATTCATCTCTAGAGGTACACTAGCGAAAGGTGGTTCCATACCTTGTCATAGTTGGAAATCCATTACCCAATATGTGCTTGCGGTTTGATTGTATACTATATATGTAGAACGTGAGATGAAAGCGTTTCTGCTAGATGATTATTATATTGTGGCTGATAGACATTAATATAATATCAAAAGGTTTTTGATATAAAGATAAATTTGGATTCTCATAAGGGAAAAACCCGTTCCGTTATACGACGTGGTTTTATGAGATATTTGTTACTTGTTCGAACTGTTTTACTCATACCAGTCCCATGACTGACCCGGAGTTTATTTGTTTGTTTCCCTAAACTCTTGGGTGCCTAAATTTTTACGGGCAGTCAAGTAGTCGGGATTTACAGATATACTGGAAGAGCTTAAAGCAGGAGGCTTCAGGATCATATAGTTATAGTTATTTCCGCTGTGTTGTAAGTGTTGTACTTTGACAATGATATGTATATTCAAGTATAGATTTGTATTTCAAAGTTATGTTATGAAATATATTTATTCGTTCCGCTGTGAGATTCGTGTTACTCTGATATTGTGTTCTTCTTCTTCTTCTTCTTCTTCTTCTATTCTAAGTTTCTATCTTATCTTTCCTCATCCTCTATTTTTCTTTCAATTAATTTCCTGATTTTTAGTTTAATTTGGGATTGGACTTGTGTTTTTGGTCAGCTCAAATTGGACCGGAATTTTGGATCATTACAGTTGGTATTAGAGCAAAGGTTTCGTTAATACCTTGGCTCTGTGGCGTGACTCGGTAGAGATAAGGTTAGTAATCCCCTAGATTGAGTTGAGTGTATATATACGAGTGAGCGTATTTGTTATTGATATAAAAATTGTTTTATATTGTGGAGATTTGTTGGTTGATTCGTTTATGAGTTCTGGTCGGTCAGTTTGATCCACTATATCAGTAGGAGTTACTAAACACTCGAATACGATGGGTCGACACGGTATGTTTTGAAAAGAGGGTAAATTAAAATAAGTTTACCCAAGGTATATCCTGATATAGAGAAGATATATATATATATATATCAAAATTATAATATAGTGGATATAATAGTTGTTATTATAATCAAGTAAGATTATAAATTAAATGGTTATGTAACTAACCAACCAGAATTCATATAAGTGAAATACATGAAATCAGATGAGTTAAAAATTTAAGCCAGAAATTGAATTAAAATTCTGGAAAATTGGATAAGTGTTTGTAAATGGATTTGGATTAAAAAGTAAGAAAAATTTAAGATCCTGGGAGATTTTAAATTGTTTTACAAGCAGTATGAATTATATTTTGAATTGAATTTCAAAGTGGAAATGTTTAGAAATGATTTTATAGTATTGAACTCACTTCGATCGCTGGAAAATAGATTCTGATGATGACAGCTGCATCATCAGTATTCATTTTCGAGTTGTAAGTGACGAATTACTACCAAAGGTACTGTCTTGAATTTGTTTTGGGAAAGACAAGTTGTGTAGAAATTCAAATAGGATTTATAATATAGAATTTGAATAAAGAGAATTCAAATAGAAATTGAATATAGAAATTCGAAAGGAGTTTGAATATATGAAATTCAATGGAATTGAAATAGAAATTGAATATAGAAATTCAAAGGGAGTTTGAATATGATATTCAATGGAAGTGATATAGAATTTGAATATAGAAATTCAAATGGGGTTTGAATATAGAATTCCAAAGGAATTCAAATATAGAATTTGAATATATGGAAATTGAATATAAAAATTCAAATGGGATTTATAATATAGAATTTGAATAGGATTTGATATATAGAATTTGAATAATAGAATTTGATATATAGATTTGAATAATAGAAGTGATATAAAATTTGAATAGAAATTGAATAGAATTAACTAAGTCGAAGAGGAATTAGTTAAACGAGTTTTGAATTTGAAGTTGAACTTTGAAAGGTGAATTGGATTTGTAAATGGATATTCGAAATCGAATATAGAACTTAAGTTTGAAATTTGAATTCAAATTAGTTAATAAGCAAGTTAAAATATATTTGAACATGTCATGTTCAAATATAAAAAATGAAATAGACCAAAGAGTTAATTAACAAATTGAGTTAAAACGATCAGGTATAGTAAAATAGATGGGCAGGTATAAATATACATGAGATAGGTATGGATAAGGTATGAAGGTATATAAATAGAATGCTCGACGAAAAGGTATGTATTTAATTCATATATGAGATTTTATGCGCTGTATCGGCCAGCCGCTTGGCTTTTTCTTTTCCTTTTGGATTGGTGAGGGCCATGGGAGGCTATTTGAAATATCCCAATGCTCCTGGTACAAAGGAGGTTATGGCGAATTTTCCGGGAATTTAAGGAGTTAGAATTTTTTTAAGATAATTTGATAGTTAGAAATCAACGTATCGATATATATATATATATATATATATATATATATATATATATATATATATATATATAGAAGTCGATAAGGAAACGAACTTAGAAATAGAATAGTAAAATAAAAAAGGAAGACTAAGAATAAAATCTAGTAAAAATAGAAAGAGGAAGCGTATACGTGTTTAAAAGTGAATAAGTAGTTGTATGGTATTGATTTTTCGAGTAAGTAGTCATATCTGTTTTGACGTTATAAATGTTATTCAGTCAAGGTTTGAGAGGTTGTTATACCCCAACTTGATTGATTTCATTATTAACAAATAAATAATAAGATTTCAGGCTCGAAGATCAATGTTGAATAAGAGTTAGTTGATTATAGTATTTGGGTTGTCGTAACGATGTTTTACACAACATCCGTTTTAACCCAAATAAGTGTAAGCTTGGAAATATAATAAAGAATATTTCCTAAGTATAGAAATAAACGAGATCGAAAAAGAGATAAGTAATTGGAATATTTTCCAGTTATAAATAGCATATATTTTCTAAAGTTTAGAAAATAAAGGAAGGCGATATTCGAAAATGTTTTCCAAATAACATAAAAGGCCAATATGGTTATTGAAAATATTTGGTTAACAAATATTGATAAAGAAATAGAGAAGTGATTTAACTAATGGAATATTAATTAAGGGCTCAGTGACATGTTCAAAAAGGAAAATTTGATTTTTGAAAGGAGTAAACTGTTTAAAAACTCCCAGGGAAAGACTGTTTGAATTAAAAAAAAATTTAACAGAAATTTGTGAAAGCAAAATTTGAATTAAAGTAAAGCCAGTAAAGTGGTAACTGAGATTGAATTAGAATGATATCAAGACAAATTGGATTGTGAGATTCAAATTTGAACTGTAATGTGATAATCAAGTTAAGAGTTGGGAATCGAGAAGAAACTCGAGTTAAAATGATATTTGGCTTGGTAAAAAGGCGAATGGTTGTGTTGGAGATGAAAGTGATTTCAGAATTTGATTGGGATAACAATGGTATATGCTGAGTTGATAGCATATGGAAGTGATAGAGTTGATATGCCCGACAAAAAGGTACAAGTTTATATTTCATAAGTATGAGATTTTGATAAGCCAAGTTGGCAAGCCGCTTGGCTGTTTGATTTTCTTTTGGATTGGAGATGGCCCAGAGAGGCGAGTTGGAGTTTGACCTATTGACCAGTACAAAAGAGGTGCTGGAAAATTTTTTCAAAAAAAATTTAGGGCGTTATAAAATTTTCAGGATTTTTGAAAATTTTCGTTGATAAGAGTTAATTAATAATTTAACTAAAATTAAATTGGTTCAGTTGAAACTGAAGTTGAGAAGTGAACAAATATGTTCTAACTAGTCGATAGGGTCATTCTCTGCCTTAGCAATTTCGAGGACGAAATTATTTTAAGTGGGGAAGATTGTAATGAACCGCATTGGCAGAGGTATTATAATTAATTAATTTAATTATATAAATAGTGATATAGTGAATTAAATGGTTGTGGAATTAAATAATGGTGAATATTTAATTAAAATAACAAATTAAATAATATATTTAATTCTGAATTAATCAGAATTTGGCTGAAATGGCGATATGGTGTGAACCGGATCATCTGTGATATTTAATTCAGTTTAGAATTGAATTAGAATAACGAATATATTATTTGAACGACAGTTTGAACGTATAATTATAATATAATTAAAATCGAACTTGAAATGGTGCTGCAGTTCGTTAATTGGCAATTTGAACTTCAACTGAATGTACGGGATTCGTTTTAAGCCGGATTTCTGTGAAACAAGAAACGTGTGGAGCTGGTGGAGTATATCTTTCTAGTGGAAGAGAAAAATCTGGATTTCGTCGGGTAGATTTTGATTTACGTCCAAATCAAATTTCAGAAAAGTTGCTGTGGAATTCCTTTATAATTTATAAAGGAATTATTTATATTTTAAAAAGGAATTTCATTTTAAATCGAATATCGATTTAATCGGGATTTGAAATATCAAGTTATAAATCCCATTAGAGCTGTATGGTATTCCACTGTGGATATATACGATAATATTTATTTTTAAATATTAAATTTAATTATATTTAAATATATTTATATATTTAAATGGGTCATCTAGAGCTTTAAAAATAGCCACTTTTGCAAACGAAGTCGGAATTCGACGAAACTAATTTTGTTGGATGCATAATGTCAAATAGTTGTTAGATTCCAAGTTTGGTGATTTTTAGGGTCACTGTGTGGCCGTACGGATTTTTAGAGTGAAAAATAGTCAGTATTTCGACAGTTAAAAATACGCTGTGTGAGCATACGGAGTCGGAATTCGACGAAACCAGTTTCGTTGGGACCGTAATGTCGAACTCTAGCTACACGTCCAGTTTGGTGATTTTTGGGTATTGTATGTGATCGTGGGGATTTTTAAAGGACAAGCGAAGATAACGGTCCAATAAAAATCAATATAAAATTAATTAGAAAATCCTATAAATAACCACCAACCAAAATCTCTAAACCTAAGTCAAATTCATTCCTCAGTCAACTTCAAAATTCCGCCGTTCCTTTTTACAGCGAAAACATTTTTTTCGATCTTTGAAAAATCACAAACAAATCAAAATAAAAATTCTAAAATCATAAAATATAGATGAATGAGTTCCCCTTGCGATTCGCTTCAAGTCTGTATGGGTTTTATTGGGTTCGAACACCTTAGGCGTTCGCTGGGTTTTTGACAGTAGATCTAGGTTTGGGTTTGTGGGAAGATTAAAGCAATGGTGTGTAAATCAAATGTCGAATTAGAGTTCGTGGGGTTAATTGGTAGGTGCTGCGAAGTTTTTGAGGGGATCGGTGCTAATAAAGTTCGCACCTTATACTGTCCGTCTGTCGAAGAGCTCTGGTAGTCGAGCGGAGGAAAGTTATTCGAGTTTAGGATGTCTGGCACTGATTAAAAGGTGAATTTGTAGAGAGTTTGAACTGTTGAAGAATGGGAGGGCGATTAAGGATGGAAACGTCGGCTATGACTTGAGGATGGAGCAAACGTCGAAGTGTTTGGGGAAGACAGGTACAAAGGGAAGTGGGCCTGGGTTGTCCACGTTGAGTTTGGGCCGGCTTTGAAATGTAAGGCCCTATGGAAAATAAAATCTAAGTATTTATTTAATTTCAAATTTATATAAACTTGTGGAAGTCATAACTTAGTCATACGTAATCGAAATCCAGCAAAACAAGATCCGTTGGATCGTATGGACGGGAGCAATACAATGGAGCTGACTGGGAGTGAATCCGAGCTCGTTACAATTTATTGCAAAATAAATTGTTCGTCTGAATCAACAGACACAAATCGTTATTTAACGGTTAACGCGTAATGTGAGTGAATCTCACTAACTCTGAACAGTTTATAATTTCATGTTGTATTTTTATAACGGTTAGAAATTGTCTGATTGACTGTGTGTTGACTGTTTGATTGAACTACTAGTCAGATAGTGAATTTTTATATATATATATATATATATATATATATATATATATATATATAAAAACCGTTAAATACTTATGTGTTGATTCTGTTATCAAAATATTGCATACCGAACTGAAAGTGATGTTGATTTATATTATGTAACATCTGTGATGCAGGGAAACAGGTTGGAGGAATCCGACTAGATTCCTCAACATTTAATTTACTATTTTTCATATATTGTGATATATGATGTGTTATATAATCTGTTATGGATTATGTGTGTGTTGGAATGATATTGATCCATGTTATTCGATATTTTAAATATCATAAAAGACCCTAGGATGTAAAAAGAATTATTTCAATGTATATTGAAATAAAGGGATTTTATAAAATCAATAGATTTTGTAAAAGGAAATATTTCGAAAGTAAATAAAAGGGTAAATGTTTATAAAATGAATAGAGTTTTATAAAAGGCAAAAATGTTGATAAAACGAATAGAATAGAAAAAAGGAAATAACTAGAGTAGAATAAATAAAGATATACAAGGAAATATTTGTAAACCATTTACAAATAGGATTGAAAAGGAAATAGTGTAAAACAATTAGCAAATAGATTATAACGAGGAAGGTTTGTAAACCATTTACAAATCAATCAGAAAGAGAAATGTTTGTAAACCATTTACAAATGAGATTGAGTAGGGGATATTTGTAAAACCATTTACGAATAGAATAAAAAAAGGGAAATCATTTGTGAAGTGAAGAATTATTACTAAAAGTAAGTCTTTATAAATGAATAGTTTAATCGAGTTAAAAGGAGTTAATCAATGTTAGTTTAATCGAGTTAAAAGGAGTTAATCGATGTTAGTTTAATCGAGTTAAAAGGAGTTAATCGATGATAGTTTAGTCGAGTTAAAAGGAGTTAATCGATGTTAGTTCAATCGAGTTAATAGGAGTTAATCGATATTAGTTTAATCGAGTTAAAAGGGGTTAATCGATGTTAGTTTAATCGAGTTAAAAGGGGTTAATCGATGTTAGTTTAATCGAAAAGAGTTAATCGATGTTAGTTTAATCGATTAGAGTTAAAGCAAATGAGTTAATCGAATATAGTTTATTCAAATAGAAAGTAAAAGGAGTTAATCGAATATAGTTTATTTGAATAGTAAAAGGAGTTAATCGAATATAGTTTATTCAAATAGAATAAAGGAGTTAATCGGATATATAGTTTATTCAAATAGAATTAAAAGAGTTATCGAATATAGTTTATTCGATAGGAGTTAAGTGAATAGAGTTAAAGTTAAATCAAAAGAGTTAAGTGAACAGAGTAAATTGAATAGAGTTATCAAATATACCTTATCGAAGGAAAGAATTATCGAATAGAAAAGATTTGAAAGAGAGTTACATAAGGAAGTTTGTTAAAGAATTAGAAGAGTGAACTTTGTCTATTTCAAGGTTAGAAACATTGTTCAGTTAAGGTCTGAGAGGTAGTATTACCCCAACTTGATTGACTTCATTTTTAACTAAGGAATGGTTAAGGTTCGATAGTAAAGGATGGTTAAGTGAATTTAGTAATTAAAGGAAATGGTTTGAGTTGGCATCGCGATAGTTTGTTTAAACATCTGTCTAAGTCCAATGAAGAAGCTTTGGAAATGTTTTCCAAATAAGAAACCAGAAATGTTTTCTAATAAAGAAAAAAAGAAATGGAAATGTTTTCCATTGTTAATAATGTATATTTTTCAAATTTAGAAAATAAGGAATATTGAATATAGGGAAACAAGAGATAAGTAAATTAATGAAATAAAGAGATAAATGTTGAATGATGTTTGAACGATATAAATTTCCATTTGGAAATAATATCATTGTTTGCACACCTGTTTTTCTTCGATAGTTAAATCACAGACTATCGAAGTTTTGACCATTTTAATGTTTTTAATATAGAGAGACCGGTTGGATTATTATCCAAAGAACAACTCTGTATTGGCATAAGCGTTGCGAATCATATATGCCAAAGGAAATTGAAGACGGAGTTATGCAAGGGCTATCCTGTTTACAGAATAGTGCCTTCGGTTCATCCTGTTCCTGGATGACTTGTATGGACGGATGTCTGACAGAGTATTTCCAGACGATCACGTATTCTGATTTCTCCAACCGTACCAACAGTGGTAGCGGAGAAGGAAACTTCTTTTAACTAACACATAATGTATGGTTGAGGACGTCAATCGGTGATTTGATGGATTTGACGATGTGGCATTCAAAGTGAATCTGGTGTGATGATAAAGCGTAGCTTCTAGCCTCACATCCGGTAAATGACAGAAATCAGGCAGGCAGCATGGCTAAGTCGGTCGCACCGAAGTAGGGTGTATAATCACATGATCTAGAGTTTCATTTACTTCTAAAAATCTATTGTTGATGCTGTCCCATTCGGAAAACGGTTGTTGATCCCAACCGTTGGTGATATACATTCGATACACTCAAGCGAAATGAGTGGTCGGTCATGTGTGACCGGGTTGCAAGATGTTCTTGTTGAACCCAGTGTATTCCTCTCTAGAGGTACACTAGCGAAAGGTGGTTCCATACCTTGTCATAGTTGGAAATCCATTACCCAATACGTGCTTGCTGTTTGATTGTATACTATATATGTAGAACGTGAGATGAAAGCGTTTCTGCTAGATGATTATTATATTGTGGCTAATAGACATTATTATAATATCAAAAGGTTTCTGATATAAAGATAAATTTGGATTCTCATAAGGGAAAAGCCTGTTCCGTTATACGGCGTGGTCTTATGAGATATCGATTACTTGTTCGAACTATTTTAACTGTTTTACTCTTACCAGTCCCATGACTGACCCGGAGTTTATTTGTTTGTTTCCCTAAACTCTTGGGTGCCTAAATTTGTACGGGCAGTCAAGTAGTCGGGATTTACAGATATACTGGAAGAGCTTGGAGCAGGAAGCTTCAGGATCATATAGTTATAGTTATTTCCGCTGTGTTGTAAGTGCTGTACTTTGACAATGATATGTATATTCAAGTACAAATTTATATTTCAAAGTTATGTTATGAAATATATTTATTCGTTCCGCTGTGAGATTCGTGTTACTCTGATATTATGTTCTTCTTCTTCTTCTTCTTCTTCTTCTATTCTAAGTTTCTATCTTATCTTTCCTCACCATCTGTTTTTCTTTCAATTAATTTCCTGATTTTTAGTTTAATTTGGGGTTGGACTTGTGTTTTTGGTCAGCTCAAATTGGACCGGAATTTTGGGTCATTACACTTTTGAAGACTCTCAGAGCACATCAGCTTAAGGCAAAATTCTCCAAATGTCATTTTTGGAGGTAGGAGGTGAGATTTCTAGGGCATGTGGTCTTTAAGGAAGGGATAACAGTAGATCCCGCGAAGGTAGTTTCAGTTCAAGATTGGCATATTCCAAAGAATGCAACGGAGGTGAGGAGTTTTCTTGGTTTAGCACGTGATTATAGGAAGTTCATTAAGGACTTCGCAAAAATATCAGCCCCACTCACCAGGCTGACAAAAAAGAATCTGACATTTTCTTGGGATGTAGACTGTGAGGATGCTTTTTGGCGATTGAAGAGGGCTCTAAAAACAACCCCAGTCTTGACCTTGCCTAATGGGAACAAAGTGTTCACAGTATACACTGATGCATGTGGTACGGGGCTAGGTGTTGTTTCGATGCAAGAGGGAAAGGGTAGTATGTTATGGTGGTAGGCAGTTGAGAGTTCATGAGAAGAACTACCCTACCCATGATTTGGAGTTTGCTGCTATCATATTTGCGCTTAAGTCTTGGCGACATTATTTGCTTGGAGAGAAGTTCGAGTTGTACACCGATCATAAATCTCTCAAGTACTTGTTCTCGCAGAAGGATCTCAATTTGAGGCAACAAAGATCGATGGGATTCCTAGCATCCTATGACTTTGAGATTGCCTATACCCTTGGCAAGGGTAATGTGGTGGCAGATGCACTGAATAGGCAGAGGATTACCTTGAGTCCTCTATTTGTAAAGAGGCAGAGCTTGGAATATACATCAACTTTTGATTTTATCCCCTCTACCGAGTTTACGCTTGGTTTATTAGCATCAGTAGAAGGGCGACCAACTCTTTTGGATTAGATAGGAGCTTCGCAGCGAGAAGACCTACAGATAGCAGACATCTTGGATAAGCTCAGTAGAGGGGAGAATTCCAGCCACCTCAGTAGATATTCCGCAGATGATAAAGGGTAGCTGCGACGAGATGGAAGGCTTTGTGTTCCACGAGTTGGGAATCTACTGAAGACAGTCCTTGAGGAAGCCCATCATTCGAGGATAACTATTCATCCCGGTGGTGATAAGATGTATAGAGATATGAAGATGGGTTTTTTGGGCTGGGATTAAGAAAGATGTAGTGAAGTTTGTTTCTCGATGTTTGATTTGCCAGCAAGTCAAAGATTAGCAAAAGAAGCCCGGTGGTTTACTTCATCTTTTGGAGATCCCACAGTGGAAGCGGAGAGCGTCTCTATGGATTTCATTGATGGTTTGCCTAGATCAAGGAAAGACAACACCAGTATTTGGGTTATAGTAGACATGCTTACTAAGAGCGCTCATTTCATTCTTGTTAAGAGTAAGAGGACAACAACATGGTTGGCAACAGTTTATCTTTGTGGGATAGTCCATCTACATGGAGTACCTTCCAGTTTTGTGAGTGATCATAACCCCATATTCACCAGTGAGTTTTGGAGGAGCTTGCAAGAGGCAGTAGGTACGTTGTTCTGTTTTAGCACCGCTTATCACCCTCTGACCGATGTACAAACGAAAAGAGTGAATAGAGTTCTTGAGGATCTTTTAAGGCTATGTATCATAGACTTCGGAGGGACTTGGGAAGAGCATCTTCCATTAGCGGAGTTCGCCTACAACAACAATTATCAGGTTAGTATTGGCATGGCACCCTTCGAGGCACTATACGGACGACCCTGTAGATCACCGACTTGTTGGTGAGAGTCTACAGATAGGCTTCTACTTCTGAGATGATTAGAGAAACTTCAGAGAAGATAGATTATATTCGCAGATGCATGGATACAGCTCAAGATAGGCAGAAGTCCTACGCAGATAAGACAAGGACTGATATTGAGTTTGAGGAGGGAGATATGATTTTCATCAAGGTATCACCATTGAGGAATGTGGTTCGCTTTGGATCCGTAGGGAAACTGGCACCAATAATTGTAGGGCCATTTCCCATAACAGAAAAGATTGGCCAAATGGCCTATAGAGTGAAGCTACCAGAGAGATTGACGGGTGTTCATGATGTTTTCCATGTTTCTCATTTACGGAAGTGCTTGCATGATACTGCAGAAGTAGTTGAGCCGAGTATGCTTGAGGAAATAGAAGTGGAACGAGAGGCGACAGTTAGATGATTTCGTACCCATATTCTTGGATCAGAGGTTAAGAAACTACGCAATCGAGAGGTCAAGTTGATGAAAGTTTAGTGGGGAGATGACCAAGAAGATACAACTTGGGAGACCGAAGATAAGATTCACGCTTCGTACCCTTTTTCTTTTCAAGGGTAAGTTCTTAGCTTCTTTTCCAAAGCTTTTATTTGTACTTGCTTCTATCATTTAAGAATATCCTATCGATCGAATCTTCAACCTTTAGGTAGGAATCCAATGGATGTAAACATGTGTTTGATATATGTTATGTTTGATGGATGCAAGTGGATGCAAGTGTTTGCTAGTGGTTGCTCGTGGATGCATACACACACTAGGCACTAAATTAGCTCAATCACTCTCATACTGCATATGGATGCGTGTGCATTTTTCTTTTTTATGGATGAAAATGGGTGTATCATCATATGAATGTTGCATTTGGATGGATGAATGTGCATGCATATAGTATTTAAATGATATGTTAGGATTATTTTCATATATGTTGGATTCATGTCACTAACATACATTGCATTAAGGGGTCGACTGAATCAGTAGACGGTCTGATCTTTCTCTTTAGTATAGGGACATATATACACCTTTGCATATGTTAATATAAGCATTAGAAACCTTTAAAGGACAATGGATTCCTATGATTGGTGGATGAGTAGATGGATGATGGATGTTAGGATATACATTCTTCTTGACTTAATGATTTCAGGGACGAAATCCTTTAAGTAGAGGAGAATGTAACACCCCGTAATTTTAAAGAACATTATTATGATAAATTAAAGAATACTTAATTAAATAACGGGAATTAAGTAAAACGGACTATGCCATTGCGTTTGTCTCAGAATTCTGCTTAAGATAGACTCTGAGTTTGCGTAAAACGGTCATCGTATGAAGAAGATATTAAGGTTTGAAGTGTATATACGTATAAGCAATATATATATATATATAAAACAAATCCAGAAATCAAAATCATGAAGAGGAAAAAGAAGGGAAATCGGCTCGTTAGGGGTCGACACCGTCCCTTAGGGTGTCGACCCATGGGTCGACCCCTCCACAGAGGTGCCAACCCCTATGTTGACCCCGGGATCGACCCCACCGAGATCTGGCGCAGATTCTTCCCCTACACGTGGACACATTTCTGAGCGAGATTCATTGAACTTAGGCTATAACTAGGACCTCATTTTTATTGTTTTATTCACCAAAAACAATGTAGACAACGAGGTGCTGCCCCAACTTAGATTGAATTGGCCTATTCTTCAGCAACAACAAGTTATAAGCGTTTAAGAATCTATACTACAACATCTACAGTCAATTCTCTGTTCTTTAGATCTAGTCCCTATGAGATTATGTTGCTTTTAGATATAAACATTTAAGAAGTAATCTTGACATGTTTATAAGTATGAATCTAAGCCTATGTCTGTTAATAACCTGAATCATGACAGATCTACCATTACTTGTACACCTGATCTATTGTTGTCATATGTCCAATTCTGCCATCATATGTCTATCTTCTTACTGTGATCAATTTTATCATCATATGCTTGTTTTGTTATTATGCTTATTCTTGTTCTCTTATCTCCCTCTTTCCTTTTTTTAATTTTTAGTTTAGGCTACCTTCGAGCCTAGGACTATCACTAAAATATGTGAACGCATGAAATTGGGAACGATGGGGAATGTTAAAATTGGGGCATAACTTGTATTGGAAAACATGATGGGTATTTGGGGGCATAAAATATACCGTGATCTAAAACTTTAATTTGGGGCATAACTTATGATGAACATGAATAATTGGCTAAGAACAAATATGCCTAATACTATAGTAAATAGAAATTGTAACTGCACTTAGAAACGAAGTTAGATTACACTTGTGGTAGAAGTCTGCCTGGAACCGCTCGGCAAATCCCGCAACAACAAGTGATTAATCTAATATGAGGGGTCGGGTGCGTAAATGTACACGTAATGGTGCTAAGACACAAGGTTAAGTCTAGCTTATGGTAGAATCCTGCCGGGAACCGCCCGACATATCCAGCAGCCACAAGTAGTCGACTTAATGTGAGAGGTCTGGTGCATTAACAGACATGAAATGGAAAATGACAAGAATCTTTTAACTAGAAATACTTAACCTATTTAAATCTGTGGGGGTTACGTGAACCTATCAAATTGAGTAGCGGTTAAGTAAACTTGCTTGAATCAGTGGGGGTTAAGTTAATCTTGTTAAAACGGTGGGCGCGTATTATATATATAAACCGAACAAACTTAACCTGTATTACATTTTGGGATTATGCAATCTTGTTAAACCGTTAGGCATAACCTATCAAAATCCTAGTAGTGGGGATGCAAGCCTAGGGGTAGCTTGTATCATCTGTTGTGTGGGACCCTTATCAGTTAGTAACCCATCTTGGTATTGAACGAGGAACCCTGAACTAGGTTGGGGTCAGTGCACTCTTACTGATTTGATTGTAAGAAGTTCATATAGGTGAGGGTGTTGACAGCGCGAGATCCACCGGAGTCATATGCGTGCATGGGTCCGACTTGCTTGGGGAAAATTAAGACTCTGTGACATCAGTAGATATGGTTGTGCATCTTGAAAATAAACGGGTTGCTTCTTTAGGAAGTGATACATCCTACTGTGGGGCCAACACAGGGTATCTACAGGGTAGGGAGCCGATCGTTTGGGGTAGAAATTAGGGTACATCTAGTCTTGCTTGTTGATAAGCCCATTATTCTAATTGAGGGTAATACCTATCATTACCGTTGGACTGCCTGGTATTATTATTAGGGGGTAAAACCCATCACTAGAAGTACACCTAAGTTTACCAACTGTTTCTGTAGGGATCATTTTGTTCTATTATACTAGCATTGGTGCAGAGAAAAGTATTAGAGAAGCGCAATATATTCAGTTCTCTTTATTCTTCTTATCCTGCTCATTTTGTTATACATGTCTTATGATACTGTTATCACCCTCTTCCAGTTTATATGACTGTCATGATGCTTTTACTTATTTATATGCTAAAAGTAACTGGACTCGCCAGACTTTATGTCCGACCCACTTTGTTTCCACTTCTCTCTCTTCCGTTTCCCCCTCAAGTTCTTAGCGTGGGAATACTCAGGCTTGATTTGGATTCTCTACTTGGAGCCGCTTTGAAGTACCGTTTTGATTTCCTATCTTCTCTGATATGGCTATATTTTAGGGACTATGCTTTTATGTATCATTGTACTCTGATGATTTTAGTACAAGACAGAAGTTTTAAATTGATGTGATGGGTTTTCTGTATTTTAGACTTATGATGTAACTGGGTTTTGGACCACGATGATTTCTGTTTAATAAAGTTTTAAATTCTGCTATTATTTTATATCTGTCTTGTAATGTTTCTGATCCTTTTTACCTATAATGCTTCATGAAACTTAATGCATTATGATAAAGAGTGACACTAACGGACGTGGGGTGTCACACTAACGCTCTCTAGTTTAATAAAATGTGGAACAAACTATCGTGAGGTATTGAGTAACCAATAAGTCCACCAACCGATAAGTCCGCCTAGGGTCTTAAGGGATGGGAGAGAATCCACCCTATCTATCATTGATAGTGAGGTGGAAAAAATAAAGGGAAAGTGTATGGAAGGTATATATGCATGTGAGGACTCTGCAGTTAGGGATTCACTTCTCGGTCTAATAATCAATTAAATTATAATTTAAAGGGCTTCCTAAATATATGCGTAAACGTTCTATCTCAGTATTATATCTTGGAGTACCACTTTGGGAAAAGTATTAGAGTCGTGCGTAAACATCTATAAGATTAGGCTAGAATCACTAACCTTGATAGGCATGCATATTACGTTGAACCAAACGGGATACATCTGTGTATTATAATCTGTGTTGTACGTTTACTGTTCACCAGAATTTTGTTGTTCTGGCCCCCTCCTTATTACAACCACCTAGGTTTTTTTTAGAGAAGGTCAGGTTCTCACAGGTGTTTAAGTTTTGATTTCTGTTCTTGTTCTCTCTTATGCTCAATATTGGCAAAGTGATTTACTTTGAAAAAGGTAATTACTTGAGTTAGTACTAGTTTATCCCATTTTATTTTCGCTGTGAGTTATATTATCGTACTTTGTTTATGCTCATGCTCGTTTATTTGCAGTTATGCACGCTCCATGCTTAGATATGTTTAACTTTCAATTTTTGTCTGGGCGTTGAAAAGTGTGGGGTGTTACAGAAATACAGGTAAGTTGAGAAGGCTAATTCTTATATTTTGTAGTTGTAAAATTTTCAAATTATGTCTTCGTAACAAACACACAAGGGAAACAGATGAGGCGGATGTCTTAGAAGTCACTTAATACCCCAGAAATAATTTAAAAGCGGGCACCTCTTATGGTCACTTAATACCATATTTATTTAGAGTTGACATCCCTCTGTTCACTTAGTATCTAATGGAGGATCTCAAGCCACTTGTGACCCCGTTCTAACGTTAATTGTTATAAATGATAACTCTCTTGTAGAGAGAGAAATAGTAACAACTACTTACTACCAGGCTTTGGGTCAGGAACACAACTTATTATAAGAAGAACCCCCAGCGAACCCTCTTGTTACAATCTAGCTATCCCTACGGGTGAAATCCTAGCTACTTAATACTTCCCCCAGATGGTGGTTCATTAGGCCATATATACATATTCCATCCCTAGATCAGCCCTCACTAGTTCCTAGATAAGAAGTGGACATTACTTGGAGAACTACCCTACACACGTTATCATTTGCTGGGACCATTTAATACCTTATAGGAGAAACGCGGACCCAATAACCATTTAATTCTCAAAGGAAATGCCCAATGACTTGGGTTTTGAACCAAGGAGTGAACCTTAGGAATGAATCTAGTCATAACCACTTAATTCCCAACAAGAGATTGGTTAGCCACTTAATACCTTTTTCCCAAGACATGCCTACTCCGTGCACACACTATATAACCGCTTCCTTCCTCTCTCGGAAAGAGGAAAGGCGATCCAAAACAATATGAAACCGCTCCTTGGTTTCTAACCATTTTCCATCAAAACTTCAATGAAACTTTGTTTGTTTCGTTGATAAACCTAAAAAACCATCGAGATTTTTGGAAAGAAACTCCCAAGCAGCTTCTTATTAATCTCGTTGAATCTTTGATAAGAATCATCGATTCCTGAGATTATTTACCCCATGAATCTATGATAAGTCTTATTAAAATTCCCGAACTATAGATCCAAAACCATTTCCGATTTCCGCAGATTCAGAATCGAATTTCGAAGAAATGTTAAGCATTGAAATCACCCGTTCGAACTTTTTTCATTGTTCGTCATTGTTAAATTCATGCCTCAAACCGCTTTCAAAAACCGATCTGTGCTTCATGCAAAATTGTATTGTTCGAATCCTTTGCCTAAGATTTCTAAATCTCTAAACTCTTTGCTGCAGATCAATCAACCCTTTATCAGATCTAGAACATGAGGCTATTATGGTCGGCCTCTAGGGTTCATGGCACCGAAAATTTGGAAAATTTGGTGAAATCAATTCAAGTTTCAATATCTTCTGCGAAATTCCCTCATTCTTCCAGTGTGAATTCTTAGCTGAGATAATCAACAACATACAACACAAATTCAGCATCAGGAATTGAACTAATAACTTGCTAGATAATGTAAATTACCTGATTCGGTATTGGGCGAGTGAAGAAGCGCAAATAAAAGAATATGGCATTAGCATTTTATCTGCATGTTGGTGGTTATGGAAAGAGAGAAACATAAGGGTTTTTCAAAATTAAAGAAGACCAGTAAGTAAGATTAGCAAGCTAAATGAAGCAGAAGTAAAATCAACCCTCAAATTTCGACGAAGAAGACTCATGTCTGAAGAGGCAGCACCACCATCGGATAACGGAGCTAGGCATCTTGAGGCGCGATGGGTATCACTGATTGCAACAGAAAACCTAAGGCCTCCACGAATTCGAAGCTGATATAATCGCCGTTGAACTCAATTTTCTATGAGTTTCTTTGGTTTAAATTTAGGAAAGAATGAGTTGTTTAGGGAAAGAATGGGTTGTATTGGGATTATTAAGTGGGTTACTTAATTTGTGTGCGTGTTTGATGCGCTGTCGGTTGGTTATACACAACATCATCTCTTTTGGCCTGAAATGCCGATAATAAAGATTTTACCCACTTTCAAAAAAACCCGTAAAATTGCGTATTAGAAATTGTGTTTTCATTTATGAACGAAGGCAAAAGACATTCCTTTCCTATTCGAGACACTCTAGCACGTGCCTCAAGATTAAACCTCTAGGGAATTCTTGGATCTTTAGAGCTGGTCAGCCATCGTTGATTAATTATAACATAGACAATACGTTCCCTGGTCCTATCGGATCTGTCACATGGTCAATACGTCGACCATCTTGGTCAGTATGCCAACCATCAAGGCCTTGAGCGCCCAAATCAGATCCGAGGTACCTCGCTTTCCGTCATCATACAACATCCACATAAGTAAAATGTCTAGGCTCCATACTATGACATCACTCGTAGCTAGAAGGCAACATATGTCCATTTCTCTACAGTCCCTAATCCCATTTTTAATTCATACGGGGGAGTGAAACTCGCGAATTAACGCTACACAAAGCTGTGCTATATCAAATATATGCTTTGATCATCAACCACAAGGCTCTTCTTTTCAACAAAATCCTTGATTTATGCATCTCAGTTGTCAATCCATACCATACCATTGATGTCTACCAATATATAACCTCTGAGCTCATATGTCTCCGAGAAGGGTGTTAAGAAAGAGAATAAATTCTCCACCACCAAACATATATATATTTAGAAGAGATCAATGAATACAATGTGAAGTACAATGTCAGGCTTGCAATCCATTTGCAAGTCCGTTCTGTGTCTGAACGAAACCAGAGGCACCATATTCCTCGTCCCATTTGTCCAATACATGAGAGAGGACCTCGCGTATCCGGTCGATATACAAGTACGTTTGGACGATCATCATTTACTACCTATTCTTGGGTGTACATCCCAATCAAGACATCAACAATCATCCCAACGATGTGTTGATCTCCGATCTTTAACCACTGTCTTCATATATTCGACTTTTAATCGTCGTATCAGTTATTTAGAATGAGTTAAACCCGGTCTTTCCGAATAACTCGCATATTTTATAATCAAGTTCTATAAAACACATCATACGCCTCATTCCAATCAAGAATATTCTTTTATTCATATATTCTTAAAATCATTTTAAAAGATTTTGTAGTATTTTTCCACAACTTAAACCAAATTAAGGTTTATCAACTAGTTGGGATTAATGAGCCTTACCAAAGTAATCTATAATGACCCGAACTTCCCCATCTCCGAAGAGAAGAAAAAGGACGGATTGTCTAAGAACACAACAAATCAGAACACAAACAGAAAAACATTTCATTGCTTATTACAACAATTCCATCAAAATACAAGAATATACAGAGTATGAATAAATATTATACATCAGAAAAATATCAGAGATTACAAATTACAATGCAGCGGAAAATAATACAAAACACAGCTAAAAGAGATACACGGATACATAGCTTTCCGGATATCATTCCAGCTGTAAACAGAATCCCGTGAATATAATATCTGCAAAACCCAACTACTAGCGGCCCATGTGGAAAATAGGGGCACCCACAGTTTAGGTTAAAACAATAAACTCCAGGTCAGTCATGTGAATGGTGTGAGAACTAAAATAGTCATTAATCTTTATTTTAAAGTTAGGTAAATCAAGGGACCACGCCATCTAACACGGAACGGGTTTCCTCCCGAGAATACCAATGCATAAAACAAACATCGCAATGCTAAATAAAGAACAATGAAGCTATTATAAGACCCAGGTCCCATCACATAATGCAAAGCAAGCCAGAGGATAGGGTTTTACCTTATAATAGCCAAATAATGCTTGATACATGAATTCAATCTTTTATTATTACTATAAGTGAAGAAATCAACTTCAAATATAAATGTATCAACCATAGGCGGCATGAGCGCCCCATCCCACTATGTTTCCATAAATAGGATTCCAACTAAAATTGAAATGTCATATTGGAAGTTGTATTCCATCTATGAATCAAGTCAAGGGACCGTCCCTACCGTTTCGAGACAATCTAGCCAATGTCTCAGGAACAACCGCAACTGCACCTTAGGAGCCACAGGGCCGGTCCACGTTTTAAGTGGATTAAAAACCCCTGAAAGATATGTCTCCCCGCCCTATGGGGCATAAACTGGTCATATACCGACCAAACCATCCATCGGCACCGTAGCGACCGATATAATCGAGGCGCCTCGCTTTCCATCATGCACATAAGTAAAATGTCAGGGCTTGTAAACGCTGACACCACCTCTAGCTAGAAAGAAATGCATGTCCTCCTTGGATCCTCTGTATAACCGAGGCGCCTCGCTTTCCATCATGCACATAAGTAAAATGTCAGGGCTTGTAAACGCTGACACCACCTCTAGCTAGAAAGAAATGCATGTCCTCCTTGGATCCTCCCCCGTTTCTGGTTCACACCGGGGGGTGAGGCTCGTGAATTAACGCTATACACAAAGTGGCGCTATATTAAAGCTATGCTTTAATCATCAACCACAAGACTTTGCTTTTCGACAAAAGCCTTGATCCATGCAACTCAGCATGCCGCACAGGAAATTCATGCCATGCAACGGATGTCTATCGATATATAACCTCTGAGCTCGTACGTCTCAGAGAAGGGCGTTAAGCAAGAGAATAAATTCCTCTCCGCCAAACAGATATATTTTTAATAGAGATAAATCGGCACGGAATAAAATCCAATGTCAGACACAAAGTCCATTTGCAAGTTTGTTCTGGGTCTGAACGAAACCTGAGACACCATATTCCTCGTCCCATACGTCCAATGCAGGAGAGAGGCCCTCGCATATCCATCGATCTCCAAGTACGTTTGGACAATCACCACTTATTACCTCATCTTGCGTGTACAGCCCAATCAAGACATCAGTAATCATCCAAACGATGTGAAGACCTCCGGTCTTCTACCACCGTCTTCATTGTCGACATATCGTCGAATCAGTTATTTAGAATGGGTATACGGTCGTCCATCCCGAATAACTTGCGTACATAATAAACAAGTGTTACACAACCACAACATACGCCTCATTCCGATCCAGAATATAATTTTATTTAAATATTCACATCATTAGGGAATAGGTTCCCATTAATTTTATCAAAGATAAATTCTTTTAAATCTATTCTTTAATTTTCCTTTGATTATCAATTCAAACCATATTAAGGTTTATCCAAACTAGTCGGGATTAGTGATCCTTACCGAAGTAATCATTTATTATATTTCTCAATCCTGACATGTTCATCCCATGGAGCAAAACTGGTAATAATCCATATCTAACACCACAGTGTTATCGTAAATATTAATTACCATTTCACATTTCAAATCTAATTAAAGATTTAACCATTGCTTTGGAGCAAAAATGATAATACTCCATTCTTGATCATTTCCTGAATTCGATGAATTTATTTATCTCATCCACTTTCCAATCTAATTAAAGATTCATTAAAACTCTAATTCAGTTTAATCTCAAAAATCATTACTTAATGATTATTCAAAGTTAAGAAATTAATCTTATCTTCAACTGGTTAAAGAACTAATGTCTTTTAAAACACGGTTTACGATAAACCCAAAATCTCATTCAATTAATTATGGAATCTTCACGGAAGAAACAAATCAATATATAATCAATATCAATTTCTGTATCCGACTAATAATATAAATGGAACAATCGTAAAGACTTTTAAATCCCATATATATTAACAGTCTTCCTCCACAGAAGTCATTTCGATTATTACCAAATCGATTCCATTCCATCAGTCTCTAACCGTAAATTAGTAAGAGGACAATTCCCTAAGTATTAATCTCGAAGGCCGAAACCAACATCAGATCAATACCCAGAAAACCATTCAACTTAGCTAATCTCCAGTTAGTTTCTAATTTTCTTAACTCCATTGGGTTTAAGAACAGTGTTAGTGAAGACAGCGATCACGATAAACCCAAAATCCCATAGGATAATAAATACAAGGCTCTGAATAGAAAATATATCGGCTTATATTCAATATCAAATTCTGAAATCAACAAATATCTTATTGGAATAACGATATATATATATATATCTTCCAAATTCATAAAAAATGTTCATATAATCACGGAATCCAATATCGAAATATTCCGAGGATGATTTTGATTCAAATCCATTCCAATTCATATATTGGAAATTCTGGTTATTTTTAAAACCATTTGAAATCCAATTTATTTTTTAAAAAATATGGGATTATAATTCAAATTCATAACTAGTTCATTTCGATAAAAATATGTTTTTATCTTTTCAAATATGGAATTTTTCATCCCAATTCTTTCCAAATCATTTATTATGATTTTACACAAATTATTAACAATTTTAATAATTTTATCAAGGCCCATACAATCGATTTCCATAAATGGTCATCGAACTGCACTTACAATAACCTTTTCCAAATTTGATTTGGACATATTTCCAAATCCAACCATTAGATTTCAAATCTCTTATATTCATTGGAAAGCTCTTTTCGATACGAACCCAACGGTCCCAATTTTAGGAGAATCCGACGGTCAGATCTCCCGTAATGTCCTTTTGAAGTCAATGGTCGAAATTCGCGAACTGCCGCAGTGCGGCGCGTTCTATTTGGGCCATTAAATATATATAATATATATATTTCGTCGATTTCCATATAAAACGTATTTTATAAATCGTTTTAAATTCGTTTTCAAAACAATGTCAACTTCATATTCAATTTCAAATCAAAATTGAATATTCCATATCATTAACATAGAAATGATAATATTTTCAAAGTATCAGATTTTGAAATCATTTCCTTTTCGATATTCATTATAAAAATGAATAAAATCGATATAAATATCGTTCAAGTCAAAATAGCGTTAATCTAATCAACATGGCTTTATGTATTTAAACATATTCGTGTCCATCCCTAATCGGACATCAAAATCATATTTTGATCCAATACTGAATATTATTTTAAAATATTCGTTATTTTAAAATATTCATTCTTTCTGAACTGGAATCAAACACAATCAATTACATTTAATGTTGATTATATGGATTTCGTACAATAAATGTATAGAACATCAATCTAAACAATCAACCATCATCCAGAGTGCATTCTACACTGCATAAGCATTAAATAAAAATATTTAAAACTTATAATAGTCTGTCAACCAATCGATTGACATACAACTAAACAATTGGGATAAGTGTACGTCAAATATAGTCCCAATACCCGTGTGGGGTTTTCAAACAACAAACACCGAATATTATTTGTGCAGTTGGGCGATGTGTAAAACTTATCGTCCCAATCCATATCAGTCAAATGGGTGTACATAAACAAATCGTCTGATTTGTAAATGAATATTTATTTATTCATATACACGTTAAAATTATATTTTTAACAATAAAATATTTATTTGGTTCATTTACGCAATAAAAATGATATTTTTATTGTTATAACATATTTTAGAAAATTTTGGCGGTATAACGGCGCGATATTAGAACCGGGATTAGGTCCAACCTTATCTCTCGCCCAATAGTGGCTCGTGCCATACACAAACCAAATCAAATCAGTTCATTTCATATCCCAAATCAACCAAACCAAACAATCAAACAAGTCGTCCATGGTTTGTGGACGACGGTGAGCAGTTCATATATGTAGTTATAAAATAAATAACTGTACAAAGAAAATTATAGTGAGGAGTTCTCACCTTTAAGATCTACTCCTCCATTTCATTTCTGAATTTCAAAACAGTCTGGATTTGCCCAAAAATTCCAATGCAATCTTTACATGTTGTTCATAGTAAAAATCACATTTTAATATGATGATTATATATTTAAAAATCGCATTTTTAATACACTGCTAGATATATATTTAAAAATCATACTTTTGTTATAACTCTATGAAAATCACATTTTCATTTCAATGCTATAAAAATCACATTTTTATTATGTTATTTATATAATAAAAATCATATTTTGATACTGATGTTTATATTATAAAAATCGTATTTTTATATTTGCTACTTCGTACATATTAATTATATTTTTACGATGCTACTTCGTATATAAAAAATTATATTGTTACAATGCTACTTCGAATATAAAAATTATATCTTTACAATGCTACTTCGTATATAAAAATTATATCTTTACAAATATATAAATCAAATCTTTGTTTGTTTAAAAATCAAATCTTTATCGCTATCCATATATAAAAATCAAGTTTTTATATAAGTAAAATTATCGAATTTATTTATATCACTACATAAATAAAAATCATATTTTTATTTTCTCTATTATATAAAAATTATATTTTTATGTGAAAATTATAAATTTACATATTTTCAAGAATCATATCTTTATCTATGTAAAAATCAAATCTTTTACAGCATAAAAAAATCTAATCTTTAACCCTATAAAAATCTAATTCTTTCGTATTTAAAAATCTATGCTTTTATAACTAGATAAAATCTGTTTTTATAACTAAATAAAAATCAGTTTTTTATAACTAAATAAAATCAGTTTTCATAACTAAATAAAATCAGTTATTTATAACTAAATAAAATCAGTTTTTATAACCAAATAAAATCAAAATAAGCTCACTGTTGGAATCCAGCATGAGGGGGAAGAGAATGGCGATCGGAGGGGGGCCGACTTGCTGGAGGCGGGGCACGACGCTCGAGATCTGCGGTGGTGGCTTCCTAGGCTCGCGTGCTGGAGGGTGGTGGGTTTAGGGTCTCGCGAGTGGGAGGAGGGGGTTTGAAGGTGGGGAAGGTGCCGCTTTATCGCGGTGGCGGGCGTGAGCCTCGAGGGCGGCGACGATAATCTTCAGGGGAAGGGGGTGGGGGCTGAACGGGATAGCGGGCATTTGGGAAAAAGAAAAATGGGGTATAGGGTTCTGATAAGAAAAAAAGGGGCCTAGGGTTTTATAATTATATTTATATTATATTTAATTCTCCTCTTAAGTTGACTTTTCATTCAAACTCTAAACGACACCCAACGGATGTCGTCCCCAGCTAATTACCCCCACTTTGAACGCAATGGAATATGTATTGTAAGTCAATTCGACCGTTATGATCAGTTTCCTTTCAAATTAAAATATAAATCATTATATATTTAATTCAAGCGCACATTTCAATTTTCCGGGGCCACATACTGAGTCTAAAAATTCCATAAAAATTACATCTGGCTTTTTTTTGACAATACGGTCCTAACAAAACTAATTTCGTCAAATTTGGAGAACGTTTGAAAAATGGTCATTTTCTAGTCGATCCAAATTGACTAAAACTGACAAAACACATTTTCTTTTGCCACGCTCACAGATTAATTCCAAAAATCATGAACTTTGGAATCTAGCGATAATTTGACATCCCGGATCCCACAAATGTGGTTTCATCGAAAAGGAGGTCGTTTGCAAAATGGCTATTTTTAAGGGCTAAATTTCCATAACGACTATTCTGAATTTTCAACTGGACATAACCTTTTATTCCCGATACGAAGTTTCAATTTTTCAGGTTTGTTGGAAAGATATTTTTAAACAGATTCAAATATTTATGGTTTCATTAAAATCCGATTTATTTTGAATCCTGTACATTCAAATGAAATTTGAAATCGAATTTTCAAAATGCAGCGCCATTTCCAATTCCTTTTGTAATTAAAATAAATATTTATATTCTAACTTCGATTTAAATAAATATATATGTTCCAATTCTATTCAAAATAAATTTCTGGTCTTTTTTATTTAAAATAAATCATTTTAAATATTCAAAATTCATTAAAATTGCCAAAATAAAAATTTTAAATTGGTTCTGATTTTCCGGGTTGTTACAATCTCCCCTACTTAAAATCTTTTCGTCCTGGAAAAGAAACGGAGCTAAAAGTTGTTTAACTAATCAACTCAACTTTCATTCTGACATTCATTCTTCAACTTTTCAGTTTCTAAGAATTTTCAAATTTTTCAAAAATTTGGCTAACACCCTAAATTTTCGAAAAATTTCGCCATAACCTTCTTTGTACCAAGAGCATCGGGAAAATCCCCAAACCGCCACACATGCCCTCTCATCTCAAAATGAAAAAGAAAAAGCCAAGCGGCTAGCCAGTCGGCTCATAAAATCATCCAAACCCAATAAATTAGTAAACATGTACCTATTTGTCGGGCATATAATTTTATTCCTCTTCTCTAGCCTCCTTGCTATGACCTGTTCGCACATATATATGTACATGCATGCAATTTCAAACAGTTTGCAGTTCAGTTCAAATTTGACTAAATTTACCTTATATTATGATATGGCTTTGAATAATTCAATTAGTGAACTAATAATCAAACAACACAGCCATCAATCAATTAGTTGGTTTCAAACATATAACTTTAATACATAGTCAAAAAATCATATTTTTAGTGCCAAATCACAATAATAAACCCTATTTAGTTTTGGTTCTCACACCAATCAATTGGAAATATATCGATATCACACTTTCGAAACTCGAGCAAGATGCTGATGATGTGGCCACATCATCAGAATCATCCTCGGACGACTAGAGTACGATTCTATATCTATCTAGTATATTTGAGGCTTCGACTACACGTTAATTACACGTATATTCAAAATCTCCATATGCTCGATTGTCCAAAATCAATCTAAAATAAATATTCAAATACGAATAATTAGATTAAATTTTCAAAACTAAATTTGTTTTTATTTTTGAAGACAACACACTTTACACTCGTTCTAGGATACTGTTGATCCTATCTCTAACGAGTCATTCCCATTGGATATTACTAATCCAATCTCTGATGAATTCTTTCGTATGGTTCCAATGTGCCTTGTACTTGAGGTCTGTAAACCAAAGCTCTGATACCAAAATATAACGAACCGAACTTCCCCGTCTCCGAAGAAAAGAGAAAGGACATATTTTCTGAGAACATGACAAATCAGAACACAAAAAGAAGAACATTTCATTTCTTATTACAACAATTCCATCAGAATACAAGAATATAAAGAGTATGAATAAATATTATACATCAGAAAAATATTTGAGATTACAAATTACAATGCAGCGGAAAATAATACAAAACATAACTACAAGAGATGCATGGATACAGAGCTTTCCGGATATCATTCTACCTGTAAACCAGGATCCTACGAATATAATATCTACAAAACCCAACTACTAGCTGCCCGTGTGGAAAATAGGGGCACCCAGAGTTTAGGTTAAAACAATAAACTCCAGGTCAGTCATGTGACTAGTGTGATAACTAAAACAGTTATTAATCTTTATTTTAAAGTTAGGTAAATCAAAGGACCATGTCGTTTAACACAGAACGGGTTTCCTCCCAAGAATACCAATGCATAAAACAAACAACACAATGCTAAATAAAGAATAATGAAGTTATTATAAGATCTAGGTCCCATCACATAATGCAACGCAAGCCAGGGGATAGGGTTTTACCTTATAATAGTCAAATTATGCTTGATACGTGAAATTCAATATTTTATTATTACTATAAGTGAAGAAATCACCTTCAAATATAAATGTATCAATCATAGGCGGCATGAGCGCCCCATCTCACTTTGTCGCCATAAATAGGATTACAACTAAAATCGAAATATCGTATTGGAAGTTGGATTCCATCCATGAACCAAGGCAAGGGATCGTCCTTACCGGTTCGAGACAATCTAGCCCATGTCCCAGGAACAGCCGCAACTGCACCTTAGAAGCCACAGGGCCGGTCCACATTTTAAGCGGATTAAAAATCCCTTAACAAATAAGTCTCCCTACCCTATGGGGCGTAAGCTGGTCATATACCGACCAAACCATCCATCGACACCGTAGTGACCGATATAACCGAGGCGCCTCACTTTCCATCATCCACATAAGTAAAATGTCAGGGCTTGTAAATTCTGACACCACCTCTAGCTAGAAAGAAACGCATGTCCTCCCTGGATCCTCTCCCGTTTCTGGTTTACACCGGGGTGTGAGGCTCGCGAATTAACGCTATACACAAAGCGACGCTATATTAAAGCTATGCTTCGATCATCAACCACAAGACTTTGCTTTTCAACAAAAGCCTTGATCCATGCAACTTAGAATGCCACACAGGCAATTCATGCCATGCGACTGATGTCTATCGATATATAACCTCTGAGATCGTACGTCTCAGAGAAGGGCGTTATGCAAGAGAATAAATTCCCCGCCGCCAAACAAATATATATTTAATAAAGATCAATCAGCATGGAATAAAATCCAATGTCAGACACACAATCCATTTACAAATTCGTTCTAGGTCTGAACGAAACCGGAGGCACCTTATTCCTCGTCCCATATGTCCGATACAAGAGAGAGACCCTCGCATATATATCGATCTCCAAGTACGTCTGGACGATCACCACTTATTACCTCGTCTTGGTGTACAACCCAATCAAGACATCAATAATCATCCAAACGATGTGAAGACCTCTGGTCTTCAACCACCGTCTTCATCGTCGACATATCGTCGAATTAGTTATTCAGGATGGGTATAAGCCCGGCCTTCCCAAATAACTCGCATACATAATAAACAAGTGTTACACAAACAAAACATACGCCTCATTCCAATCCAGAATATTATTTTATTTGAATATTCACATTATTAGGGAATAGGCTCCCATTAATTTTATCAAAGATAAATTCTTTTAAATCTATTCTTTAATCCTCCTTTGAATATCAATTCAAACCATATTAAGGTTTATCCAAACTAGTCGGGATTAGCGATCCTTACCGAAGTAATCATTTATTATATTTCTCAATCCCAACCTTTTCATCCCATGGAGCAAAACTGGTAATACTCTGTATCTAACACCTCAATATTATCGGTAAATATTAACTACCATTTCACGTTCAAATCTAATTGAAGATTTAACAATCGCTTTGGAGAAAAACCGATGATACTCCATTCTCGATCATTTCCTGAATTCGATAAATTTATTTATTTCATCCACATTCCAATCTAATTAAAGATTCATTAAAACTCTAATTCAGTTTCAATCTCAAAAATCATTACTTAATGATTATTCAAAGTTAATAAATTAATCTTATCTTTAACTGGGTTAAAGAACTAATGTCTTTTAAAACACGGTTTA
Source organism: Allium sativum (assembly GCA_030737875.1). Lineage (NCBI taxonomy): Eukaryota > Viridiplantae > Streptophyta > Magnoliopsida > Asparagales > Amaryllidaceae > Allium > Allium sativum. The sequence goes on from CM060926.1 coordinate 542,104,776, forward strand.
CGATAAACCCAAAATCTCATTCCATTAATTATGGAATCTTCACAAAAAAAATCAATATATAATCAATATCAGTTTCCGTATCCAACCATAATATAAATGGAATAACGGTAAAGCCTTTTAAATTCCATATATATTAACTGTCTTCCTCCACAGAAGTTCACTTCGATTATTACCAAATCGAATTCTATTCCATCAGTCTCTAACCGTAAATTAGTAAGAGGACAATTCCCTAAGTATTAATCCCGAAGGCCGAAACCAACATTAGATCAATACCCAGGAAACCATTCAACTTAGCTAATCTCCAGTTAGTTTCTAATTTTCTTAACTTCATTGGGTTTAAGAACAGTGTTAGTGAAGATACCGTTCACAACAAACCCAAAATCCCATTTGATATTAAATACAAGGCTCTGAATAGAAAATATATCGGCTTATATTCAATATCAAATTCTGAAATCAACAAATATCATATTGGAATAACGATATATATATATATATCTTCCAAATTCCTCCACAATGTCCGTATAATGACGGAATCCAATATCGAAATATTCTTAAGATAATTTCGATTCAAATCCATTCCAATTCATATGTTGGCAATTCTGGTTATTTTTAGAACCAGTTCAAATCCAATTTATTTATTTAAAAATATTGGATTATAATTCTAGTTCGTAACTAGTTCATTTCAATAAAAATATGTTTTTATCTTTTCAAACATGGAATTTTTCATCCTTATTCTTTTCAAATCATATATTCTGATTTTACACAAATTATTAATATTTCTAATAATTTTATCAAGGTCCGTACAATCGATTTCCATAAACGGTCATCGAACTGCACTTACAACGACCTTTTCCAAATTTTATTTGGATATATTTCAAAATCTAACCATTAGATTTCAAATCTCTTATACTCATTGGAAAGCTCTTTTCGATATGAACCCAATGGTCCGGGTTTTAGGAGAATCCGATGGTCAGATCTCCCGTAATGTCCATTTGAAGTCAATGGTCGAAATTCGCGAATTGCCGTGGCGCTGCGCATTCTATTTGGTCCATTAAATATATATATAATATATATATATATATATTTTGATGATTTCCATTTAAAACATATTTTATAAATCGTTTTAAATTCGTTTTCAAAACGATTTCAACTTCATATTCAATTTCAAATCAAAATTGAATATTCCATATAATTAATATAGAAATGATAATATTTTCAAAATATCAGATTTGAAATCATTTCCTTTTCGATATTCATTATAAAAATGAATAAAATCAATATAAATATCGTTCACGTCAAAATGGCGTTAATCTAATCAACATGGCTTTATATATTTAAATATATTCGTGTCCATCCCAAATCGGACATCAAAATCATATTTTGATCCATTACTGAATATTATTTTAAAATATTCGTTCTTTTAAAATATTCGTTATTTTAAAATATTCATTCTTTCCAAACTAGAATCAGACACAGTCAATTACCATATAATGTTGATTATATGGATTTCGTACAATACATGTATAGAACATCAATGCTAAACAATCAACCATCATCCAGAGTGCATTCTACACTGCATAAGCGTTAAATATAAATATTTAACGCTTATAACAGTCTTTCGGCCAATCGATTGACATACATCTAAACAATTGGGATTAGTGTACGTCAATTATCATCCCAATACCCGTGTGGGGTTTTCAAACAACAAGCACTGAATATTATTTGTGCAGTTGGGCGAGGTGTAAAATTTACCGTCCCAATCCATATCAGTCAAATGGGTGTAAATAAACAAATCGTCCGATTTGTAAATGAATATTTATTTATTCATATACACGTTAAAATTATATTTTTAACGATAAAATATTTATTCAGTTCATTTACGCAATGAAAACGATATTTTATTGTTCTAACATATTTTAGAAAATTTTGGCGGCATAACGGCGCGATATTAGAACCGGGATTAGGTCTAACCTTATCCCTCACCCAACAATGGCTTGCGCCATAAACAAACCAAATCATATCAATTCATTTCACATCCCGAACCAATCCAACCAAATAAATCAACCAAACCAAACAATCAAACAAGCCGTCCATGGTTTGTGGACGACGGGGAGCAGTTCATATATGTAGTTATAAAATAAATAACTATACAAAGAAAATTTTAGTGAGGAGTTCTCACCTTTGGGATCCACTCCTCCGTTTCATTTCTGAATTTCAGAATAGTCTGGATTTACCCAAAAATTCCAACGTAGTTTTTTCATGCTGTTCATAGTAAAAATCACATTTTAATATGATGATTATATATTTAAAAATCGCATTTTTAATACACTGCTATATATATATATATATATATATATCATACATTTGTTATAACTCTATGGAAATCACATTTTCATTTCAACGCTATAGAAATCACATTTTTATTATGTTATTTATATAATAACAATCATATTTTGATACTGATGTTTATATTATAAAATAGTATTTTTATATTCGCTACTTCGTACATAATAATTATATTTTTACGATGCTACTTCATATATAAAAAATTATATCTTTACAATGCTACTTCGTATATAAAAATTATCTTTACAAATATATAAATCAAATCTTTGTTTATATAAAAATCAAATCTTTATCGCCTTTCATATATTATAATCAAGTTTTTATATAAGTAAAAAATTGAATTTTTTTATATCACTACACACATAAAAATCATATTTTTATTTTCTCTATTATATAAAAATTATATTTTTATGTAAAAATTATAACTATACATATTTTCAAGAGTCATATTATCTATGTAAAAAATTAAATCTTTTACAACATAAAAAATCTAATCTTTAACCCTATAAAAATCTAGTTCTTTCGTATTTAAAAATCCATGCTTTTATAACTAGATAAAATCAGTTTTTATAACTAAATATAAATCAGTTTTTTATTACTAAATAAAATTAGTTTTTATAACTAAATAAAATCTGTTTTTTATAACTAAATAAAATTAGTTTTTATAACTAAATAAAATCAATATAAGCTCACCGTTGGAATCCAGCGTGAGGGGGAGGAGGATGGCGATCGGAGGTGGGCTGGCTTGCTGGAGGCGGGGTGCTCAAGGTCTGCGGTGGTGGCTTCCTGGGCTCGCGCTCTAGGAGATGGTGGGTCTAGGGTCTCGTGAGTGGGAGGAGGGGGTTTGAAGGAGGGGAAGGTGTCAGCTTTATCGCGGCGGTGGGGGTGAGCCTTGAGGACGGCGGCAGGGGTAAGCCTCGACGGCGGCGGCGGCGGCGATCTTCGGGGGAAGGGGGGATTAATGGGGTTGCGGGCATTTGGGAAAAAGAAAAATGGGGTATCGGGTTCTGATAAGAAAGAAAAAAAAGGGCCTAGGGTTTTATGATTTTATTTATATTATATTTAATTGTCCTCTTGAGTTTACTTTTCATTCGAACTCTAAACGGCACCCAACGATTATCGTCCCTAGCTAATTACCCTATTCCGAACACAATGGGATATGTATCATAAGCCAATTCGACTATTACGATCAGTTTCCTTTCAAATTAAAATATAAATCATTATATATCAATTTAAATGCACATTTCAATTTACCGGGGCCACATACTAACTCTAAATATTCCAGAAAAATTATATCTGGCTTTGTTTTGATGATACTGTCCTAGCAAAACTAATTTCGTCAAATTTGGAGACCGTTTGAAAAGTGGCCATTTTCTGGTCGATCCAAATTGACTAAAACTGACAAAACACATTTTCTTTTGCCATGCTCACAGATTAATTCCAAAAATCATGAATTTTAGAATCTAGCGATAATATGACATCCCTGATCCAACAAAAGTGGTTTCATCGAAAACAGGGGTTATTTGCAAAATGGTTATTTTAAGGGCTATATTTCCACAACGACTATTCTGAATTTTCAAATGGACACAACTTTTTATTCCCGCTGTGAAAATTCAATTTTTCAGATTTGTTGGAAAGATATTTTCAAACAAATTCAAATATTTTTGAATCCGGTTTATTTTGAATCATGTACATTCAATTGAAATTTGAAATCGAATTTTCATACTATAGCACCATTTCCATTTCCTTTTATAATTAAAATGAATATTTATATTCTAACTTCAATTTAAATAAATATATACATTCCAATTCTATTCAAAATAAATTTCTAGTCGTTGTTATTTAAAATTCATTTTAAATATTCAAAATTCATTAAAATTGCCAATATAAAAATTTTAAATTGGTTCTGATTTTCTAGGTTGTTACATAATCAGTCATTTTATTATCCCAATCCCAAAATATTCATCCCATGGAGCAAAACTCTTAGTACTCCATATCTAACATCCACTATCTTATTGGTAAAATTAATTACCATTTAACGTTCAAATCTAACTAAAGATTTAATTATCGCATGGATTAAAACTGGTAGTACTCTATTCTCGAATATTTCTTGAATTAGGTAAATGTAATTAACTCATTCACATTCAATCTAATTAGAGATTCATTAAAACTCCACTTAGTTTTAATCTTCAAAAATCATTATTTAATTATTATTTAAATTTTGGAAATAAATTATGTCTTTAACTGGGTTAAAGAACTAATGTCATTTAAAACACAGTTCATGATAAACCAAAAATCATCTTCCATTCTAATGGAACCTTCATGGAAATTAGATCAATTGTAATTGATATAAATTTCCGTATCAGACTAATACAATAAGTGGAATAACAACAAAGCCTTCTAAATTCCATAAATAGTAATGGTCTTCCTTCACAGAAACTTATCTCGAGTAATAATAAATTGAATTACACCCAATTCAAATTTAATGTATTAAAATTGGAAAACTTTACTTTGGAAAAATTCCATTAAATCATAATTAAAATATTTATAAATTCCAAATCATAACTTCACTGCTAATTGTGTTAAAGAACGAATGTTATTTAAAACACTGTTCACGATAAACCCAAAATCCAATTCCATTTAATTCCAATTATATTTATTAATTGGAAAACTTCACTTTTAGCTAGGTTTAAGAATAATGTTATTTAAAAACACTACTCAAGACAAACCAAAATTCCAATTTGATACTAAATATAAGGGTCTGAATAGAAATTATATCAGCTTATATTCAATATCAGATCTTGAAACCAACAGATATCTTGTTGGGAATAATGATACCTATATCTACCAAATTCCTCAACGATATTCGTATAGTCACGGAATCCAATACCAAAATATCTAAAGATAATTTCCATTCAAATTCGACCCAATTTTTATATTGGAAATTTTGGTTAGATTAAAACCGTTCACAATTCAATATGTTATTTAAAACCATTGAATTCTTATACTAGCTATTAACTGGCCTGTTCAGATAAAAATATCATTTGTCTTTATAAAACTGGAATATTTCATCCAAAATTGTGTCAAATCATTTATTATGATTTTACAAAATTTACTCATATTTTTAATAATTTTATTAAGGCCCTCACAGTTGGTTTCCAATATCAGCCACCGAACTGCATCCATTGCGACCTTTTCCAAAATTGATTTGGACTTATTTTAAAATCTACTCATTGGATTTGAAATTTCTTATATTCATTTGAAAGATTTTTTCGATACGAACCCAACGCATCCGGTTTCAAGAGAATCCGACAGTCGGATCTCCCGTCACATCAGTTCGAAGCCAATGGTCAAAATTCGCGAACGGTCGTTGTGCGACACGTCCTATTCAAACCATTTAAATATATATAATATATTTCATCGATTTCCATTTAAAACGTATTTTATAAAACGTTTATAAATTCGTTCAAAAACGATTTCAATTTCTATTTCAATTTTAAATCAAAATCGAACATATAATATTATTATATTATTAAAATAATAATAATTTCAAAATATCAAATTTTGAAATTAAATCTTTTCGATACTCATTATAAAACAAATAAAATCAATATAAAAGTCCATTCGAGTTAAAATGGCATATATCTACTTAACTCGACTTCATATATTTCAATATTTTTGTGTCCATCCAAAATCGGACATCAAAATCGTATTTTGATTCTTCTTTGAATATTATATTAAAATATTCGTTATTTCCGAATTGAAGTGAGACTCAATCAATTACCATATAATTTTATTTATATGGATTTCATATATCACATATATTCAACAATAATTATAAATAATTATTAAACATCCAATTCACATCCAAAGTGCATTTACAATTGTATAAGCATTAAATAATTTAATAACACTTATAACGGTCTGTCGATCAATTAATTGACATACAAATTACACACAAGGGAGATGTGTGAAATAATTATCATCCCAAGACCCGTGTGGGGTTTTCAACCAATAAATAATCTGTTAATAAATTATTTATTTATTCCAATCGATATTATTTAAATTGGCGAACATAAATAAGTTAGTCGACTTGTAAATGGATATATAATTCAATTTCAACTGCCACTAATAATTCAACATTGTTTAAATATGTTATTTATTTCAAATTCACATTCACAACAAAATATAAATAATCATCCATTTCCATTCAAGGCGCCATAAAGTGTCCATCCACATAGTTTGAAATACGAGTGTCGTATATTCAAACAACGCTTCTAATAACAAATAAACTTGGTGAATAGTTCATGTGTTGAACTCGAGGGATATCACATGTAATAGATAAAAAAATCCACATAGTCAATTAATATGTTTCCAGCTATAGAAATAAATAACTGTACAAAATATATGAGTGGGAGAGTTCTCACTTCGATCAGTTTTGAAATCGTTAGAAACGATTGTTTTAATAAAATTAAATTTTATCAAAAATTCCACTAACTTCAGTTTCTGTTCTGTTCCATTCCATGATGTAGTGTTCGACAATGTGATTCCAGCACTTCTGAAATCGTCTCATTTTGTTTCCATTTGCACAAGATATGACAGTTTCAAATTAATGATTTAATTAATATAATTACCATAGCCACATCATTAACTTTAATTAATAAAATCAATTATCTTCAAACCTTTCTCCCTCACGTCGTTACTCCAGATAAACGCTCGAACCCATCGCAATTCCTCTCCACTGAAACCCACGCCATCACAGGTCAATTGACGACGACTGGAGGTGACCTCATCGAAGCTCCTTCCTCGTGCTACTATCTTCTGACACGATCCTCCACTCGCACGCCTCAGGCACGTGAAAATCCCGGTCGAACGCAGCTGCTTTTAGTGCCAAAATCGAGAAAGTTACTCATTAAAATTCATCTTTCCTGTACCAAATTAAAGATCTCGGTTTGGTCTTGGATTTTCGTTTTGGAAGATTCTGAAATAAGTTCTTGGATTGAAAGAAATTAAGGGTTAAATGTTTAAGAATCTCAACCATTAATGGAGAGACCGGCGACGGAGATAATAAGTGGAGAATTAGGATTTCTGATTTTATATGTATATGTGTGTATATGTATATTTGATATTAATTTATTTCAACGTTAGTTGTTTAATGCACTGAACTCCAAACGAATCCCAGTGAATTTAGGCCCTAGACAAATACCTCCATTCCGGACACAATGGGATATGGTTCGTAAGATGATTCGACCATTTTCATTATTTTTTATCAAGATTAAAATATAAATCAATATATTGAATTTGACCACGGCTACATACTGACTCCAAATTTTTTGAAATTTAGAATCTAGCTATGTTCTGCAGATACGGTTCTAACAAAACTAAATTGATTGAATTTGGAGGCCATTTGAAAAATGGCCTTAATTCTGGGTTATTAAAGTGAAAATTAGGGACACATCCCTAAAATGTATCAAAATACAAACAACATCCAGTCCATGTTTGAAATTCAAAGTGGGTCCCAAGTTGGCTAGTTATGTCTGTTTCAAAGAAAAAAATACGTTGATCACTAATTTTTTTTTTTAAAAAAAAAAATTGGAAATATTCCAAGAAGCAATCTAAAAAAAAAGTTGCATACATCTCTGCATAAATACTAAACATATGCATACATGTATGCATATATTCATCCAGTGTTTTATATTGAAAATCTGGATGAATGGTAATAGTTGCAGACAAGTATGCATACAAAATTGAACTAAGCTGTATATGTTACAAATAGTTACAGAAATGTATGCATATATTCCACAGTGCACGCATGAATGCAACAAAGATAAAAAGGATGAAGGCTTACGAAAATGTGCATACATGTATGCATTTATTGACTATATATGCAGAAATGTATGCATAAAAGGCGTTTGCTTGAGAAAACAGGCCAGAATTGAATATATGCATAAAATGATGCATATATTGCAGTTTAACTGCATACATGTACGATAAATAGTGCAGTTTGATTCATAATTGAAGTATATGCATAAATGTATGCAACTATTTACAAATAAGTGCATCTTTTGATGCATACTACTGCTGTTTCGCTATTTTCCTGGTTTTGGTTCCTTTTTTGGTGGTTTTAATGCCTGATTTTGATGATGATTAGTTATTGTATTTAATTACTAATTTACGTGATTTTTTAAAAAAATTATCATGATTTTTTTGATGATTTTTCAAAAAATAGGGACCTTATTTATATAAGACGTTGATTATATGTGACGTGAGTTTTGAAACTTATTAGGGACCTGAGACAACTGACCCCTTATTAAATTTACAACTAAAATTGAACAAGCGTTTAAATTTACCATGCATACATTCTAATTCCAATAGACTTGAAATTTTAAACCTGACAATAATTTGATGTTCTGGATCCAACCAAATTAGTTTCATCGAAAACAGAGGTTATTTGCAAAATGACAATTTTATGGGATTAAATAATATTAAAATATTAATAAAATCCATAGAGACCATTTTAAATTTTAATTTGGACATAACTTACAATTTATAATATGAAATCTAAAATTTTCACATTCATTAGAAAGATATAATTAACTAGATTCTAACATTTCTTGTTTTACTGAAATCCGACTTATTATTTCATTCTGTATAATCAATTAAAATTTAAAACTAAATTTTCAACCTACTGTGACATTATGAGTTCGTTTTAGTTAAGTTTTAAATTTATACGTTCAAACTTGGATTTAAACAAATTTTAAATCATTAATTCTCAAGATAAATCATTTTAAATATTTAAAATCCATTAAAATCAATTAGAAGTAAATTTTAAATTGGTTCAAAAATTTAGGGTTGTTACAAGGGAGGTCCACACCCCCTTTAGGAAGGCGGTCGACCCCACTTCTTAGGTCAAGGCCAGGAGAAATTTCCTCCATAACGATACTTTTTGATTGTTCATTAATTAATTCTATTTATTTCTTTCTTTAATTAATTTATTCTTATCCCCTATTGTGTGTGAATATACACACATAAGTTTGAAATAAAAGGGAATATTTATTTCATGCTTATCCAATTTAATATATACCCAGCTTGTATATATTTATATATTTTAAATTCAAACTTTTGTACGTTAATACAACTTAATTTATTAATAATTTTTGCATACGGACTCCGTTTTTAGTAAATAAATATGGAAACGAATCAGAATCTCGGTGTGAATGCAACTACAATACTTTCATCGCTAAATTCCTAATTGTCCAAAATTCCATTTTCAACCTTTTAATATATTATTAAATATTACTGTTTATTTTTAAATTAAATTATCCTATGTCTAAATTAAACATATTTTAGGGATGTTACAATTTGGGTGGTTTTCAAAAAGTTAATTTTCGAAATATAATGGAACTTTATTAATTAAATAATAATATAATTGTTATTAAAAATAAATATTTGAATTTTAAGTTGAAATTTTGAAATATTTTTTGGAAAAGGAATATATATAGTTTAAATGTATTTTTAACTTATTTAAAGTAAGTCGAATTAGTTTTGATATGAATTTGAAATACAATTAGAATGGAGCTAATCGCACTGCGGTAGTTCGCGAATTTCGATCGTCAACTTCAAATCTGTATACCAAATGAAATTTAAATCGGATTTCTGCAAAACGAAAAACGTTTGCTTCTAGATGATATTATTGTCAAAATGAAAAAGAAAATTTCAGATTCCAATATACAAATTTTGAAATATGTTCAAAATAAGTTTGAATAAAAATCGTGGTAGCGTAATTTGTTGACCATTATGGAGAACAGCTATTTTTAAATAATTAAAAATGTAGAAAAATTATAATAAATCATAATAAATTATTCAAAAGTGATTTGTGTTGGAAATATGAGGGTTTGAATAATATAAAGGTTATTTGGATGAAATTTGCTATATAAGCCATTTAACAATGCTTTAGTAATGCTCTTACAACACTTTTCAAAAGTTTCGTATTTAGAAGTTTAACCTATTAAATTTTATCTGAATCTTAGGCAATCATCTTTAAATGATTTATAAAGTGATTTTGAAAGTTTAAAAGCACTTAAACAAATTGGGAATGAGTAAATTTAGGTTTACTTGAGATTAGAGTTTTCTAATTATAAATAAATTGGATTTGGATGGAAATAATCTTCAGATATTTGATATTAAATTCCGTAGTTGAAACTTATACTATTCAAGGAATTTCGAAGATATTTATACCGTTATTTCACTTATAGTGCTCGCTGGTTATGAAAATTGATTTTGAATATATGTTGACATAACTTCTATACAATTCTTATATTCGATATCAATCTACTTTGATTCGGTTAAAGGTTTATGAATAATTTTTAATCAAAGAATCAATTTGAAAAACAAAGGTTTTAACAACTTAGGTTTACAATAAGTAATCTATGGGAAATGTTTATTAAGATTAACAAGGCTTAATTATCCTTGGTTTAAAAGGTATGTTTTCAAATGGGAAAATTATGGAATAAATCTTTTAATTAAGATTTAATTGGAATATGAGTTTAAAAGAAACCTTGGGTAAAGTAAATAAAATCTTGGTTTAAAAGTTTTAAAGAAATGAAATTTGGATTAACGAGTTTTTCTCAGATATGGAATTTTGTTAAAGGATAAGGAATGGAGAACAATTTTAAGAGGGTTTTAATTAACTAATTTAAAATGAAAGGAGGCTTAACTGGAATCCTATGTAATCCATGTTGTTTTTAAAATTGCGCTCATTATCCGGAAAGACAAGAATCAAATTTCTATCCGAAAACCACTTCAAATAATGATACGATGAAATGGAGCAAATGAATATTTTGAAGGGGGTGGTTGAAGACCGGGAATCTTCACATCGAAAGAATGACTTGTTGATGTCTTAAGTGGGTTGGTCCCATTATGAGATTATTTATACTATAGCAGCGGTCCGAATGTATTTAGAGAATTCCACATTTGCAAGGGTTTCTCTCCTTTATTGGACGAGGAATAAAGCGCCTTCGGTTTCGTTCAGTCCCAGAACGAACTTGTATGGATGTGTTTCTGACATTGTATTTTGTAATGTATTGAATAATTTTCGCTAAACGTATTACTGTTTTTTTGGGGAGAATTTGTTCTCTTATCTTAACACCCTTCTTTAAGACATATGAGCTCAAAGATGATATGCTTAGTGATTATCAATTGTATATTATGAAATGACTGTGTGGCATGCCAAGTGGTTGAGCTTTGGATGATTAAAGCATGGCTTGTTAAGCGTAGCTTTGTGTAATGTGACTTCGCCAAGCCTCACACCCCGGTATGATGGTAGACTGATGGTCAGGTTTGTAAGCTTTTCGAAATTGGATGTTTCGATAATCATTTAGGCAGGAAGCCTCATGATGAAAGGGTATAACAAAGTCCCAAGTCTGGGACGCTGTTTGTTTGAATATCTCGATTCATGTCATGTAAGCAAGTATAACGGTGTATGAGTTTGAACGTGCTATCGTGAGTAGTATATTGACAAAAAATTGGTTTAAATAATAAAATAGTTTGTTGAAAACTTTGGAATACAACAGTAAAGTACATTGGCAAAAAATACTAGCTTTTGTCAAAAATTGGTTAAAGCTGGTTCCTAAGTTAAGTAGTAACATGGTATTTTGTAACATAGATTAGTATAGAAAATTTGTAACACATAAGGGTATTTGGAAAAATGTTACTATTATAAACCATGCATAAGAGCACATGCTTTTGTAAGTGGTTGTAATGACCTGGACGAATCCGATGCCTGAATTCTGACAATAATACATAAACCCGTATTACTTGCTAAAACCCAAGTATCGAAAACAATAGATAGTTAATAGAAAGAAAGTAGAGGGTGAGGTAAGAAAGAAAAAATATTAGAATATAAGAAAAAGAAGAAGAATAACAACACAACAGAATCAGAGTCTCACATCGCAGCAGAATAAAATATAATAATGAAATAAATCTTTATTTGAGAGCTCACGACAACAAAATCCTCTTTTCTTTGCACATGAGCACAACATTCTAAGCTGATTTGCTGTAATTTTCCCATTGGCTATACCTAAATTTCTCTACACGTACAGAAATTAAAGAAGCAAAATTTCACTCCCAGCATCAGCTCTCTCGAAAATAAAGAGGTAGTACCCATAATTATTTTCTTCTTCCTCTATTAATTGTTCGTGCTAATCTTTTATCTTCCCTAATCTCATTATGCCCTTGCAACTCTATGTCTCTTTGTTTGTCATCAAAATCTGTAGCTGATTTTCTTTCAATCCCTCAACAGCTTCATATCGTTTCTACTGTCATCCAAATTTTATATCAGGTAATGCCTCAATTTATTGTTAAACTTCACTCTAAAAGAAGTGTTATTTCAAATTTCACACGTTGTATTTACGTTAAAATCGATCCAATTAGGGCTTTTCTCTTTGTTGGAGTACTTAGGTTTTATACAGGTTAAAATTTAGGTTTTTATGTTTAGTACGATCCTCTATGTTAGATTCCCAAATATACATTTCTATTTCACTGCCATTAGAAGTTCTGCTGAAAGTAATATGCAATACTGGAACTAATTTCAATAACCTTTATTTATTCCCAAATCAATATTTTTTTTAGTTTAAATTTAGGTTTTCTTTGCTACTGTCAGTATTTTTTCTATTGATAAATTAGTCAAGTTCCACTAAAATTTTAGAAGTTATAGAATGATAACCTTTACAATACAATATTTAAACTTACTTGTAAAGTATACAACACTAGAACTTTTTAAAAAGCAGGGTAATTCAGCAAAAATTTGTCAAATTTCTTATGTCCACAAAAATTGATATGCAATACTGGAATTTTTATTAGCAATGCTATATTAATCAATAATTTTTCAGTTTATTTTTTTTATTGAAATCAGTTATATATTATTGCCTAGTTGAGTGTAAAATATATATGATAAAAAAATGGACTGTTTTCATCTTTACATGTTGTTGCACTAACGTTTTGATATGAATTGGTTCTAATCTTATTAAACTGCATTTTTCTCTTATTTTTTTAATCGTATGTTTGTGTTGTTGGATGAATTAATGCACTTACTTGTGTAGTCATATGTTTTATGTTGTTGGTTGAATTAGTGAAGGTATTCTAAGCTTGTTCATGGCCTTACGATATTCAACATTGACCTTCCAGGTTTATGATATTCAAATTTGAGTTTTTTGATAGATTTGTATGGCAAGTTATAGATTTGGTTAAGCATTCCAAGTGTGAGTAAAGCTAAAATACATGTGCCTTATTGATATATGCATCATTACTGTATAAATTTGAAAATTTTACGAATCACTTAGAATTAAAAAGGAAGTCTTTAAATCAAGTACTAGATGTAGGTTTTTTTTGGTTACTTGGTGATATACAACCAATGAGTTTCAAAACAGAGGACAGAACGATGACCTAAAAATCTGAAAAAATAGTTTTGCAGAAGATAGGTGTGTGACATGTCTACTCCTTTTGACAAGTACATAATGCTTTTCTTCTATTTATAGTATGACAAACAAAATGTCTCGGTATCTTGATACATTATCACAATGTATGGCTAAATAGTTTGATTTTCCTTTGTGTTTCCAAACAATGAATTGATTTGTCTTTGGATTTTTTTAAGGGGATTGTTAAAGGGACTCCATTTTTGGTTAAGAGGAGTACCCTTTTCAGTTTATTTTAAAATTGTTAAGGGGGGAGGGTTAAAATAAATTAGCCTCCCTTAAATATATTAATAAAATTTCCAATACTAACCCTATACTCCTTATTAATGCAACATTAAAACATAAACTCTAATTTAATCCTGCACATAGAAAAATAATAATACATGAAACTTTAACATTTTGCACACATGAAAATAACATATTCAAGCATTATTTACTTTAGTTTTCACTATCATAGTAAGCGTGGAACAAAATAACAAAAAATAAACACATACAAAACATACTAGCCACAAATGAAAAAAAAAATAGTAACAACATATACATACATTGAACATAGCATTAACATAAGCATAAATTTACTTAACATTTGTTTTAATATTGGAATATGTACACTGTTTTAATGTAATTACTTTTGACAAATCATCACATAGCGAGGTTGTTTTTCTTATCAAACCGTAAGATCTAGACCCTAACATACTATATTCACCCTCGAACAAAATCCAAATTTTCAATGATAAAATGTATTCATCATTCATGCAAATGAACGAAATTCATCCACTTTCTGCAAATTGTATTCATCTTTATCAACAAAATCTAAAATCTCAAAAAAAGGATTTATCAACCTTTGAATTTTTTTTCTTTTTTTCACCTCGTGGCGTATTCGGATCGAACTGAGATTGAATTTTGATCGATAGAGTTGAAGTGGTGATGAGGCTGGGGGTACTTTAGCCTATATTTTATTTTTAAAATTTCAAACCCCCCTTAACAAATAAAAAATAAGATGGAGTCCCCCTTAAATTTATCCCCTCCTTAACCAAAAATGGAGTCCCTTTAACAATCCCCTTTTTTAATCGGTTAGAGAACCGAAAGGTGTTATAGTTGGGGATCCTGTCATGCTTATTATCCAAGTAGTCGGGTTAGCAAAAATGAGCACATTTATACCAGTATCATTTTTTTATTGCATAATTAAAGGTGGATAATGCACGTATGGGACTTACAAGTCAAAGCAACTTATAAGATATTACTCATTGTTACTAGTATGTTTGTCAATAATTCTGACCTTAACTAATACTCAAAATATCTAAATATGAGACCAATTTAGAATTAACTTTATGTTTACACTCTACATTAGTTTCCCTATAATGAAATTGGAATTAACCTGGAAAATGAATTGTAAACATAGATTGCTTAACCCTGCTCAATCACCAGGGTCAGTAGTAGCAACATGCAACTACATGCAATTATTGGTTTATCTTATGGCACCAATTGTCAGGCTATATTCGGGCTACTGCCTACACCTTTTTGAAGCTGAGTGATGAAATTAATGATGTTACACCTTGCCTGGTCAATAGCTTTCATCATGACTGATATTAACTTAGTTAACTAATTATATGGAAATTCGGTTGAGTTTATAAAATATAACTAATTATATAGAAATCATAATCAACTATTCAGTACAGGAAATAAATGAATGAACAATGAATAAAGACTATGAATTTCCTACGACCACTTTTTGTTATTTTTGAATATATATCATGGCTGATTTGATTGCTGATTAATATTTTTATTTTTATTTTGAAGGTCAGCATTGTATGTTTTGGAAATGTTTTAATCATGTCCTTTTTTTTTCCTTTTTGGGAATGAGATATTTGCCAACATTCGGATCAGTTTTTGATACTTAAGGATGAAGGCTTCTATATTTTGATGTTTTTGAGAATGAAATATTTGGATTGGTTTATGGCCAGTCTACCATTATGTATGCATTCGTTGACGTAGATGACAAAACTGGTGACCATGATGTGTTTGATCCGAGCAGTGAAGAATGAAACCGTTAATGATTTTGTTAGCTAATAAAAACGTCTAGTTAATTAATCAACTTATTTGTTATCTTAATTTTGTTTGTCTTGGTTTTATGGTTATAGCAAAAGTGCATATGAAAAAATGTCTAGTTCCCACCTTTTTGGAGTTACTTCATGTCAAAAATCAGACAGATATTGCTTTTTTTTCTTATAAGTTTTAACTAGTTTAGCTTTAGTTTTTATATTATGAACATGACATTATATGCTTATTAAGTTAGCAAAAATCAATAGCCTCTCAATTAATACCCTGTTCGTCATTTATAATGCCTTTGTATCGTTAAACAAGCATCTTATGTTAGTGTTTTCTCTAATGTGTGTATTAGCATAAAATATTTGAATGCATCATCCCAGGTGTGAGCCAATCAGTTTGCTATTTGTTTCAGATTGTAGGCATGTATGTGTAACACCTTGGCATGTAAATTTTGGTTATCATAAAAAAAGTGCTCCTTTGAGGGCTTCAGAGTCTCCTATTGTATCTTGATCACCTTGCTGATATTACATACAGAGGGCTTCTTGCTGATATTGTTCAGAATGGTGACATGAAGGTGCTCTGCAGGATTTTGTTGTTAGTTCAATAAAAGCTGCAAAATCACTCTTTGGTTATGGTGAATGCAATGTTTTTTGGGTAGTGCCCAATACCTCTTTTATTAATACATTTAATTCCTTGTCTTAAACATTCTCCCTCTATCACATAAATTTATGCTATTTCCTGTAGTACTAAAAAAATAAATTATATAGAAGTTGTCTAAAATTAACCAATTTAACTAGGTTTGATAAATATTTATAAAAATTAACCAATCTTTATAAATTTTGACAAGTTTTATATATTTTTTAATGAAGTTATCTTTTGTTTTACAAAAATTAAATAAGATTTGAAATTGATGTTTTGTAGTTGTCAAAATTTTCCTTTTAGTTAGGAATGGGCAACATATCGTGGAAGTCCATCACCCAAGAAATGGGTTTGGAGATGTTCAAAAAGTAGGTAAGTGACTTCGTAACCAGTTCTTGGACAAAACGAATGGAGTTGGAGATGTTTAAAATCTTCTACCACTACCTTTAATTGTTAAAATTTTATAACATGAGAACAAAAGAAATCTATACCAATATTTTTTTTGTACAAATCTTATGATATTTACCCACGTAACCAGTTATGTTCTTTTTTTAATAAATGATTATCAGTTGTCCTTTTCTCTATTAAATTTCAAGCAAAACCAGCCCAAAGCCACAAACATCTCCTTTAGTTATGACCTTCACAGTGTCAGCATACTCTGTAATCTAACCATCTTTTTAATTTATAATCATTTGACCTTGAATATACATATATTTTCATTAGCTGTTGCTACAATATAATTGGCCATGAGCTGGGTATCCAAATACTTCAACAACTACAGTCGAAATATGTATCCGATCCAAAACTCAAAAATTTCACCATCACATTTTGATCCAAGAGTATGTTATCTGATTTTATATATCTATGAATTATGTGTCAGCAAGTACGTAATATCCATCGTTGCACCTTGTGCAAATTTATATCATGTTGCTCAGTATGGAGACTTCCCTCTTGTGCATCTTCCGAGCGTACTGATTATTTGTTTTACACTAAAAAGACAGTTCAATGTTTTAGTCATTTTTTTTACCATACTGTAGTTAATCGTAATGTTAAACTATAATTTGTTCAATAAGGATGCAGGTCTGATCACTAGTGTAACAACCCGGAATTTCTGAACCAATTTAAAATTTTATTTTCAATTGATTTAATGGGTTTTAAGAATTTAAAATGATTTATTTTAAATAATAACGATTTAAAATTTATTTGAATTGAAGTTAGGACGTATAAATTTATATTAATTATAAAATGAGCTTGAAATGGCGTGGTAGTTTGAAAATTCGATTTTAAATTTCAATTGAATATATAGAATTCAAAATAAATTGGATTTCAATAAAACTAGAAAGGTTAGAATCTGTTTAATTATATCTTTCTAATGAATGTGAAAAATTCAGATTTTATAATATAAATTGAAAGTTATGTCTAGTTTAAAATTTAAAATAGTCGCTATGGAATTTATTAAAATTTTAAATATATATATATAGCCTTTAAAAATAGCCATTTTGCAAACGACCTCCGTTTTCGATAAAATCACTTTTGTTGGATCCGGAATATCAAATTATGGTTACGTTTCAAATTTCATAATATTTGGAATTAATATGTTAGCATAGTAAATTTAAACGTGTTTTGTCAATTCAGTTTAAATTTAATCGACTAGAAAAAGGCCATTTTTCAACGGTCTCCAAATTCGACGAAATTAGCTTTGTTTTGACCGTATCGTCAAAACATAGTTAGACATAATTTTTTTGTAATTTTTGGAGTCGGTATATGGCCCCGGTAAATTAAAATGTACATTAAAATTCAATATTGACCGTTATATAAATTTATATTTTAATTTTGATAAAAAACTGATTGAAACAGTCGAACTGGCTTACGAAACATATTCCATTGTGTACGAAATGAGGGTATTTGGCTAGGGGAGACGGTCGTTGGGTTTGATTTGGATTTCAGATTGATAAACATGTATTTTTTTGAAATTAATATATATATATATATATATAAAAATATATATAAATAACCCTAGGACACTCAGTTATTTCCGTCGCCACCCGGAAATCGAAGGCCCCAAATATGCATTTTTCTTCCTTTAAAATCTCCAAATATAAAGCGAATTAAAATCTGAATTCAAAACAAAAATTGGAGAGCAATCTGAGGGCTTCATGATGATACAGTCATGATCGTTTCTGCTGTTGTGTGGATCTCGAATTAGTTGCTCAAACATGGATCATTCGAACTGGATTTTGAGGATCAGAAGGGGGTTGCGTTCTTATGTTCATCCAGGCGGTGGCAGTCGTCGTCGAGGGTTCGGACGGGGGAGGTGCTGATCGCTGAACAGTCGAGCATGGGAGGTGCGAAACGGAACCCTAAGTTGGGATGACGGGTTCGACAATTTTTTCTGGAGGAAGACAACGTAAGAGAGAAAGGATTAGGAGGTTTAATTTAATTAAAGTAATTAATTTATTAATTATTTCAATTAATGTAATGAAATATATAAATGACTATATCTTCTTCATATGAAATCAAAAATGGACAAAATCAGATGCATTGGATTCCTCTTATCGAGCACTACATGACGGAACAAACCAGAACTGAAACAGAGGCTACTGGAAATTCTAATAAAATTAAACGGCTGTTTAATTTCAATAAAACAATCGTTATCGAACGATTTCAAAATCGATCAATGTGGGAATTATCTCACTAAAATTTTTGTACAGTTATTTAATTTAATTTATAACTATAAATATATAGAAATTGCCAGTGTTGATTTTTATTTATTGTATGCGACATTGCTTAAGTTCAACACATGAACTATTCACGGCTCATCTGCACAAGAAGCGTTGTTTGAATATCCGACACATGTATTTCAAACAATGTGGATACACTTAGTGGTTGTTGAAATGTGATATAAATATCCATTTATAATTTGAACAGTAAAAATTTGTTAAGTAGAAAAATAATTCAAACCGAATTAGAATTGGTTAAAGTTATTAAACAATTTATTAAACAATGATTTATTTGAATAGACTATTATTGTTTGAAAACCCCACATGGGTATTGGGATGATATTTAACATACACTAATCCTGATATTTAGCTATATGTCAATCGATGGACTGACAGGTTGTGATGAGCGTTATTTAATTTTTAATGCTTATACAGTTGTAAATTTCACTCTGGATGATGTTTGAATGTTTAATGATTATTTATCATTATTGTTATGCGATGTATGAAATCCATATAACTTAAATTATATAGTAATTGATTGAGTCGCATTCCGATTCAAAAATAATGAATATTTTAAAATAATGAATATTTTAAAATAATATTCGGTGAAGAATTAAATTATGATTTTGATGTCTGATTTTGGATGGACATAAAAATATTGAAATATGAAGTCGGTTTAAGTAGTTAATCGCCATTTTAACTCGAATGGGTTTATAAATCATTTTTATTCATTTGATAATGAATACGAAAAGGAAATGGATTTCAAAATCAGATATTTTGAAAATATTATCATTTTAATATTATAATAATATAGAAAATTCAATTTTGATTTAAATTTGAAATGGAAGTTGGAATCATTTTTTTAAAAACGAATTTATAAAATAAGTTTTAAATGGAAATTGATGAAATATATATATATATATATATATATATATATATATATATGTAAATGGCTTGAGTAGAACGCGCCGCGCAGCGATCGTTCGCAAATTTCAAACCATTAACTTAAAATAGATGTAATGGGAGATCCGACCGTCGGATTCTCCTAAAACCAGAACCATTGGGTTTTATCAAAAATATCTTTCCAATGAATATAAGAAATTTAAACTTGAACGATTCGATTTTAAGATATGTCTAAATTAATTTCAGAAAACATCGTTATGGATGCAGTTTGGTAGCCATTATTGGAAATCGACTGTAAGGGCCTTAATAAAATTATTAAAAATATGGAAAATTTGTGTAAATTCATAATAATTGATTTGGAAAGATTTTGGATGAAAAATTCCATATTTAAAAAGATCAAAGACATTTTTATCTGAATGAACTGGTTATTAACTGAAATAATAATCCAATATTTTTAAATAAATAAGTTGGGTTGAGAAATGGGTTTTAATCTGACCGGAATTTTCCAACGTATGGATTGGAAAGGATTTGAATAGAAATAATCTTCATAATATTTCGATATTGGATTCCGTGATTATGCAGATATTGTTGAGGAATTTAGAAGATATAAATATTGTTATTACCAATACGATAGTTGTTGGTTTTAGAATTTGATATTGAATATAAGCCGATATAATTTCTACTTAGAGCCATGTATTTAATATCAAATTGTATTATGGGATTTGTCGTGAATGGCATCTTTAATAAAACCGTTCTTAAACCTCGTTTAGAAAAGAATAAATCTTTTAATCAAGATAAATGAAGTTTTCCAATTTATAATTATAAATTGCAACTAAATGAAAAGTGATTTTTGATTCATTGTGAACAATGTTTTAAATAACATTTGTTCTTAGAACCCAATTAACAGTGAAGATAAGAATTGGAATTTATAAATCTTTTAATTAAGATTAGTGGAATTTTCCAAAATAATGTTTTCTAATTTAATATATTAAATTGGAGTTGAAGGGAATTCGATTTGGTAATAATCAAGATGAGCTTCTGTAAAGTAAGACCATTACTATATATGGAATTTAAAAGGCTTTGCCGTTATTCCATTTATAGTATTGATTTGATACGGAGATTTATATTGATTATATGATAATTAAATTTCCATGAAGATTCCATTTTAATGGAAGATGATTTGGGGTTTATGCGAACTATGTTTTAAATGACACTGGTTCTTTAACCCAGTTAAAGATAGGATTAATTTTCCTAAAGTTGAACAATCATGAAGTGATGATTAATTGGATTGAAATATGAATGGGGTAATTAAATTCACTGAATTTAAGAAATGATGGGGAATGGAGTACCACCAGTTTTACTCCAGGCGATAGTTAAATCTTTAATTAGATTTGAACGTGAAACGGTAATTAAATTTACTGATAACACCGTGGGTGTTAGATATGGGGTACTACCAGTTTTTCTCTATGGGATGAATAGGTTGGGATTGGAAAATAAAATAAATGGTTACTTCTGTAAGGCTCAATAATCCCGACTAGTTAACAAAATCGTTTGAAAGTGATATCCAAAGGAAGATTAAAGAATAAATTTAAAAGAATTTATCTTTGATAAAATTAATGGGACCCTTTCCATAAAAATGTGAATATTTGAAAAAAAGAATATTCTGAATTGGAATGAGGAGTATGATGTATTTTTATAGCACTTGATTATTGATTACAAAATACGTGAGTTATTCGGAAAGACTGAGTTTAATCCATTCTGAATAATTGATACGATGACTAAAAGTCGACGATGAAGACAGTGGTTGATGACCAGAGATCTTCACATCGTTTGGATGATTACTGATGTCTTGATTGGGCTGTACACCCAAGACAATGTAATAAGTGGTGATCGTCCAAACATACTTGGAGATCGACTGGATATGCGAGGACCTCTCTCTTGTAATGGACATATGGGACGAGGAATAAGGTGCCTTCGGTTTCATACGGACCCAGAACACACTTGTAAATGGATGTGTGTCTAACATTGGATTTCATTCTATGTTGATTGATTTCTATTAAATATATATCTTTTTGGTGGCGTAGAATTTATTCTCTTGCTTAACACCCCTCTCTGGTACGTACGAGCTTAGATGTTATATATTGATAGACATCAATTGTATGGCATGAATTATCAGTGTGGCATGCTGAGATGCAAATAATCAAGGCTTTTATTGAAAAGCAAAGTCCTCTGGTTGATGTTCAAAGCACGACTTTAATTAGCATAGCTTTGTGTATAGCGTTAATTTGCGAGCTTCACACCCCGGTATGAGTCAGAAATGGGATTAGGGACAGCAGGGAGTGCATGTGTTTCTTTCTAGCTAGTGGTAGTGCCATGGTATGGAACCCAGACATATTTACTTATGTGGATGATAGATTGCGAGGTGCCTCGGATATGATTGGTCGACGTATTGACCATTTTAGAGGTCCGACAGAACCGGGAAACGTATTGTTCAGGAATAACCAATCCACTAAAGTAAGTGTGGACCAGCCTTGCAAGATCCAAGGGCTCGCTAGGGTCCGAGTCTGGCTCATCTTGCTAGAGGTGACTCGAATCGGAAGGAGCCATCCCTTGCCTTGATTCATGATGGAAATCCAATTTCCAATACACGACTTTTCGGTTTTTGTTGTAAACCTATGTATGGCGGCATTATATATGGTACCTATATCGTCTATGATTGATACATTTATATTTGAAATTGATTTGACACCAAGCATGTTTAGCTATTATAAGGGAAAATTCTATCCTCTGGCTTGCGTTGCATTGTTTGATGGGACCTGAGTCTTATAATAGCTTCATTTTCCAAAAAGCATTGCGTTGTTTTATTTTAAACTGAGATTCATGTGGAGTAAACCCGTTCCGTGTTATACGGCGTGGTCCCATGATTTCCTAACTTTTAAAGTAAAGATTTAATTACTGTTTTAGTTCTCACATCTGTTCCACGACTGGCCTGGAGTTTATTGTTTCTTCCTAAACTCTGGGTGCTCATATTTTCCACACGAGCCGCTAGAAGCTTTGGTTTGCGCAGATATTCTTTCCCCAGGATCCTGGATTACAGTTGGAGCTATATTCAGAAAGCTTTGTATCCATGTATTTCTTTCAAATGTGGTAGTTGGTGTTTTCCACGGCACATTTTATTTATGTATTATATTTTCTGTTGTTTTGTGATTTAATCTCTGATATTATTTTTCCGCTGTGTAATATTATTTGAACTCTGATATATTCTTGTACCCTGATGTAAATTGTTGTAATGGCGATGAAATGTTCTATTGTTTGTGTTTTGATGCATTGTGTTCTCAAAGAAATCCGGGCTCCTTCGTCTCTTTGGGTATCGGGGAAGTCTAGGTCATTTCAACAGGTCTTCTCAGTCGATCAGTTGGTATGGCTTTTAGAATGCTGGGACCCAAGTTCAAGGTATATTTTATCATTTATTTTTTCAAATCTCATGGTAGTTACATATATGCTAAGTTCTATTTTCACATTTCGCTATCGTACTAAATGTCCATCGATGATTTCTTGATTTTATTATAGACCATCAATTTTACTTTTTTTCTGAAGTATATTTACAGTGGAATTCATGCATGTTGTTCTTTGATGCAACTAAATAAATATTTATGGGTTATTATTGCTTCTGCAGTGAACGTGTTATGGGAAAAAGGGCATTTCCATTATGGTCAATACTGTGTCAGTGTGGCGCACATGAAAAGTATGACAAAAGGTAGATTCTTTCCTTTTGTAACTAAACAAAAAAAGTCATTAGAGCATATTTTGTAGAGATTGTCATGAATTATTTGCTTTGTTTGCTAAGTATAATGACCCAATAAAAAGAATTCGACATCTGAATTCGGACAATAATACATATAACACGTATTACTTGCCAAAACCCAAATATCGAAAACACCAGATAGCTAAAAGAAAGAAATAAGAGGATGATAAATAGAAAGAAAAAAAGTTAAGAATAAAAGAAAGAAAAAGAACAATAATACAAAGTATCACATCGTAGTGGAATAAAATACAATACAGAAATAAATCTTTATTTAAAAAAAAGCTTGAAATAATGCTTACAATTACCAGAGTATAGTGGTCATTCAACATATCTGGACGGTTATAACAATTTGTCCTTGTTTACAACACATAGCGGAAAAAAATATAAATCATACATCTGAACTCCTTAAGCTCGTCTCCTGGAATTCGTATCTTATCCTTAACCTGTACAAATCGGTCTAACCCAATTAGGTCTGACTCGAGCATTACGAACACATAGGTCAGTCGGGTGAACCAGCGTGAGAAAAACCCACAAAATAATTGGTAGCATCCACTTGATTTTAACGTTGAAAATCCTTTTAAAATAAAAAGGTAATCGTAAGACCAATCCACACATAAATACAGACTGTTTTTACCTTACGATAAACCAAAACGTTTTTGAAATCATATCTTTTCTAATATTATAATAGTGTCTAAATACAAGTAATTATCAATCTAGTGGAACGCTTACATCACATGCTCCACATATATAGTATACAATCAAAACCACAAGCTCTTATTGGAGATAGGATTCACCTTTTGATAGTGTATCTCTAGAGGGGAATACATTGGGTTCAACAGGAACGTCTTGCAACTCGGACCACACATGACCGACCACTCATTTCTCCTGAGTGTATCGAATATATTTTCACCTTATTGCTGCGCAGCTATCGTTTCCCGGGAGATACAGAAATGAAAATAAGTATCAAATATGAATATTCTCTAGATGGTGACAATACACCCCAATGGGTGCGACCCACATAGCCATGCTGCCTACCCGATTTTTGTCATTTCCTGGTCAGTAAGGCCTGAGGTCATAATTTATTTATTTATTTTTATTCTTTTAGAACATCTGGCCACCTTTCACTTCGAATGCCACATTGTCAGATCCTCTAAATCACTAATTGATGTCCACAAAAATATTCTGGTCGTTAAGCTAAGAGAAGCGCCTTTCTCCGCCCTTAACAGAAATACGTTTGTAAAAATCAACGTACGTGATTCTTTTGGAAATGCCTTGTCAGATATCCATCCATACAAGTTATCCTAGGACTGGATAAACCGAAGGCACTCTCTTACCACAGCCTAGGAATCACTCTATAGATTAGTAGCGAGAAGTCCTTACAATCCGTAAATTTCTAACCATGACAGAACGATGGTATTTCTATGGCCGCTAAACTAGAAATTTTAAGTAGTTCTTCCGTTTTATAAAGATTTACGGTCTTCGGATGCTCCGTCTTGATCAGCATCTGATATATTCAACGGTTTACGTATTTGCTGGCCGGAGTTGATTTTGAATATAAATTCGATCTTGATCTTTCCATACCAACAATCGCTTTAGGCCAGATTTGATAGTCGGTTATTTAACTATCAAATAAAACAACCATTCAACCCTAAAAGAAAATTGAATTTACTAATTCAATATTTAGCCTCTTTGATTAATCATTCGTTAATTAAAACTCTGTAACAACCCATAGAATCTGAACCAATTTAAAATTTTCAAATTGGCGATTTTAGTGGATTTAAATATTTAAAATAAATATTTTAAATAATAATGATGAAAATTAAGTTTGAATCGATGTTTGAAAATAAATATAATTAATTCTAATTATAAACAAGGTCTGAAATGGCGCGGTAGTTTCAAATTTTGAATTCAAACTTTGACTGACTGTACTGGGTGCAAAACAAAATGGATTTTAGTGAAACCAAAAATATTTAAATCTGTTAGTGAATATCTTTTTAACGAATCTGAAAAATCAAAATTTCGTAGTGGGAAGCAAAAGTTATGGCTAAATGAATTTTCAGAAAGGTCGCTATAGAGTTTATATAGCCCGTGAAAATGGTCATTTTGCAAACGACCTCAGAATTCGACGAAACCACTTTTGTTGGATCCGGGATGTTAAATTATTGCTAGGTTTCAAATTTCATAATTTTTGAAGCTAGTATGTGAGCGTGGCAAAGGAAAATGTGTTTGGTCGATTTCTATTAAATTGGATCGACCAGAAAAAGGCCATTTATCAAACGGTCTAAGAATTCAATGAAACTAGTTTTGTTGGGACCGTATAGTCAAAACATAGCTAGATTTATTTTTTGGGAATGTTTAGAATTAGTATGTGGCCCCGGCAAATTGAAATGTACGTTCAAATTAAATGTTGAATGTTTTATATTTTAATTTGAAGGAAAAATGACTGAAACAGTCGAATGGGCCTACAAAACATATCCCATTGTGTTCGGAATGGGGGTAATTAGCTAGGGACGACAATTGTTGGGTTTGATTTGGTGTTCGTTTGAGAAAACACTATTTTTCAATTAAATATATATGTGGACCAATCAGATTTTTTCATCAAAAATAAAAAAAAGAAAATCCTACGTTCTCTCTCCCCGTAACCCGATCGAAGGCGGAAACAGTTCAACACCTTCTCTCCTCTTTTCCGGCTAATCCACGCAACGAAACACCTCCACCCAGTTAAGGTTTTTGTTGATCTCTCCGAGAGCTTCATATCCATAGCCGGTACGCCCTTCCTCGTCTCTCCTTTCTCGAGATTCGCGCCTCCAAAGCCGGGAGCTTTCAGCCGCCGTCCCACCTGATTTCGATCGTCGAACTGGCCGTGACCACCACCGCCGCCTGCGCCTCTCCTCCCTCTTCGACACCATATAACCCGATCCTCCTATAGCGCAGCGGATTGGAAGAAAAACCGGGCCCTAGTTTTGAACCACTTCGAATGTACACGGCTGAAATTTATTTTAAGTGTTTACAACACTTTAAAGCGCAACGTTTTTTGATTTCACTGTAAAAATCATATCTTTCTCGTTTGTTGACGAAATTCAGTGAAACAAGAGACAGTGGACTCGTGCGGACGTCTTCTACATTCTAGAAGAAATCAGATATTTTTCTTAGCCTTCTGCTATTTTTGGTGGAGTGGAACCCAATGTGAGATTTCTGAATTATAAACGATATGGAAAACGACGATGTGTAAATTATATAGTCGATGTATGAGTTATATAAGCATTGTACACCTCATGTATAAGCATTGTATAAGTTGTACGTTCGATGTATAAGTTATATATGCATTGTAAAAATTATATATGTGTTCAATAGAAGTGAAATACACTTCCATAAATATATATATATATATATATATATATATATATATATATATGCCCCTCGTCCACAAACCATGGACGATATTTATTGGTTGTGATTGGTGTGAAAATTGGTTGATAGCGAATTGTTTGTGGTTGAAATTGATTGATTGTGGTTGAAAAATACCCATTTGTGATTGAGAATTATTTGGTTGAAATCACATAGGATTAGTTTGTGGAAAAGAAACAAAATATACATGCGCCTGCGTGCGAACTAGATGCATGAAATCCCCATTGTCAAAAGCTGCGAGGCTTTAAGGTAGAGCGAGGAGCCGTACTAGGGACGACCCCGGTTTTAACTACCCTGCCGTTATGCTGCGTTTATGCTGCTGAAATTTTCAATAATATTCATGTGTTAGAATTATTTTCCTGTGTTGAAACTATATTCGTGTGTTGAATAGAAAACATTCATGTGTTGAATAGAAATTTATGTGTTGAATGGTATTCGAGTTTGAAATAAATTGTTTATAATAAAAATCATATTTTTATCATCTATATGAACTATATAAAATAGTCATGTTTTGAAATAAATTGTTTTATAATAAAAATCATATTTTTATCATCTATATGAACTGTATAAAATAGTCGTGTTTTGAAATAAATTGTATTGCAATAAAAATCACATTTTTATTATATACATGAATTGTTAAAAATAGTGAATTGTCGAAATAAATGTCGGTTGGACAAAAATATCATTTTTATCAAATGTACGAAAAGAATATGGTTTTGAAATCGAAGAATAGATTATATATATAATTAAAATGAATCGAATAACGAAGCTGCCGTTCGTGTTTTGAAACCA
This sequence comes from Allium sativum, assembly GCA_030737875.1. Taxonomy (NCBI): domain Eukaryota; kingdom Viridiplantae; phylum Streptophyta; class Magnoliopsida; order Asparagales; family Amaryllidaceae; genus Allium; species Allium sativum. Next base: position 542,132,909 of record CM060926.1, read on the forward strand.
TGATTTCAAATGATTAGTACGGGAGATCCGACCATCGGATTTTCCCAAAACCGAAATCCTTGGGTTCACCTTGGAAATATCTTTCCAACGACACCAACTTTGTGAAGATCCAACGGTTGGATTGTCTGGAATGTTTAATTCAAATCTGAAGAAAAACAGCGCCAGGATCGATTATATATATATATATATATAAATATAATTAAATTAAATCGAATAACGACGCTGTAGTTCGTATTTTGAAATCAAAACTTCAATAGAGTGTACTGGGAGATTCGACCGTCGGATTTTCCCAAAACTGGAACGATTGGATTCATTTTGAAAAGATCTTTCTAACGATATAAAATTTGTGAAGATCCAACGGTTAGATTTTCAGATATATATGTAAAACAAATCTGAAGAAAAACAGCGCCACGGCCGCGTTATGGCCCGAAGCGTCGTTTGAATAAATTGGCTATTTTTTTAAATAAATAAAAATAGCAATAAATCGTTATAAAATATTATAAACGATATGGAATGTGAAATTTAGAAACTAACTGAAGGTTAGCTAAGTCGAATGGTTTCCTGGCTTTTGATCTGAAGTTGGTTTTGGCCTTCGGGTTTAATATTTGGGAAATTGTTCTCTTACTAATTTACGGTTAGTGACTAATGAATTGGAATAAGGCGTATGTTGTGTTTGTGTAGCACTTGTTAATTATATACGCGAGTTGCTCAGAAAGACCGGGTTTATCCCATTCTGAATAACTGAATCAACGATAAGAAATCGATGATGAAGACGGTGATTGAAGACCGAAGACCTTCACCTCGGTTGGATGATAACTGATGTCCTGATTGGGAAGCATCCCAAGATATGGATAATGAGTGGTGATCGTCCGGACGTACGTGGAGATCGATGGGTATGCGAGGTATATAGTGCCACCGGTTTCATTCCGACCCAGAACGAACTTGTAAATGGACTGTGTGTCTGACATTGGATTTCATTCTATGTGATTGATAGACATCAGTTACATGGCATGAATTGCCTGTGTGGCATGCTAAGATGCAGTGATCAAGGCTTCTGTTGAAAAGCAAAGTCTTGTGGTTGATGATCAAAGCACGGCCTGTGTGGCATAGCTTTGTGTATAACGTGAATTCGCGAGCCTCACACCCCGGTATGAACCAGAAGCGGGAGAGGACGTCAGGGAGGGCATGCGTTTCCTTCTAGCTAGAGGTGGTGTTAGTGCTTAAACTGGCTGACATTTATATTATTTTCACCTGTGTGGTTGTTGCTGTTGCGAGGCGCCTCGGATATATCGGTGACTATGTAAAGCTGATGGAGCCATTCGTTGGCTCATTGACGCCCCAAAGGGCGGGGAAATGCAGTGTTCAGGCATTTTAATCCACATCGGTGGACCGGCCCTGACGATCCTAGGGTCACTTGAGCTCTGATCCTGAGACACGGGCTAGAGCGTCTCGAAGCGGTAAGGACTATCTTTTGCCTTGGTTCATGATGGAAATCCAATTTCCAAATACGACACCATGCGGTTTTGATTGTATACCTATATATGGCGACATTATATATGGTACCCAGCCGCCTATGATTGATAGTTATGATTGAAATTGTTTTTGAAACATACAAACACTAGTAGTAATATCAAATTCTTTTGTTTTATTCGTATCAAGCATATTTTGGCCATTATAAGGTAAAACTCTATCCTCCGGTTTGCGTTGCATTGTGTGATGGGAACTGAGTCTTATAATGGCTTCATTTTTATAAAAAGGCATTGCAATGTTTAAAAGATTTACTTGTTTTAAAGCACCGGCAATCCAATGGAGTAAACCCGTTCCGTGAAAGTGGCGTGGTCTTGTGATTAGCCATATTATAAAATGTGTTAAGTAGATTTCTCATACTAGTCCCATGACTGACTCGTAGTTTGTTTCACTTGCAAACTCGGGTGCCCCTCTTTCTACACGCGCAGCCTTTTATTCAGGTTTTAGCAAGCTCTTTCTGGATAGCTGGAGCTGAAGATGGATTCTATCATTTATCTCTTTTTATGCTGTTCAGCTCCTATTGTACATATTACGTTTGTTTTCCGCTGTAGACATTTATGTATAGCTGAACTGTATTTGTACTAAGTACGATCCTGTATACTGTGTAACTCTGATGTTGTTATTTATCCAGTGTATTCTATTGTACATTATTTGGTATATTTATTTATTTCTGTTCTTCTATTATATGTTTATATGTTATATTCCAAAGGTTACCCTTGCCGCCGAGGATACGGGATTTGGGGTCGTCACAACATAGTATCAGAGCTTTGGTTAAGCTTAGTTCTGGGATATAACATATTAACGAACTCGTCAAAAGTAGAACCAGTAGTGTTCTAGGATGAATAACTCATTACAAATAGGACCAGTAATATCCTAGTATGAGTATAGCAGAATGTAATACACCCCAATAGACACATTTACATTTGAAGTATATGTCTCTATGTTTTGAAATATCTTTTCTGTGACCTGACACTTGATCTGCAATTTGCAGAAGTACTAGAAAATGAGTGTCAGAAACAGGAGGAATGCATAACCAGATCTAGAGGCTCTATTAAAGAGATATCGAAATCTGGGCGGAGCACAATTCTCGGGCAATGAATCTATAATTCAAACTCAAGCTTGGATGAGTTCTGTTGAATGAATTTTTGAACGTATCCTGTTGAGAGATGATCAGAAAAGATTAGTGGCATCTTGGGCACTCAAAGAAGAAGCTTTAATCTAGTGGGAAATAATCATCAAAGATAATCCAGAATGTGATATCACTTGGGATAGATTCAAAGAGGTTTTCAGTGAAAGATTTATTCATCCCGAAGCAACTGAGCGGCTATGTGATGAATTTAGTTACCTGATACAAGGAGATATGAATATCCCAGAATATCATAAGAATTTCAACGAACTTTCTCACTTTGCCCCTCATCTAATTCAAAATCCGAAGAGGAAGAATCTGAGGTTTATTCATGGACTGCAAAGAAAATACCAGAATAAAGTAATGGGGCATGTGAAGCTTCCTTTTTCAGAAATGATATACATGGCTTATCAGTATGAAGATCTCCATAAGAAAGGTATGTTGCACGATGAAGAGGAAGTCAGTCCGAGTAACAAAGAGGAGTCTGAGACTGATAGTCCTAAGGCCAGTAAGAAGCCCAAAGCCAAGAGGAAAACGGTTAAATCTGAGAAAGAACCAATAACGACCGCCGTATGCAATAACTGCCATCAGAAAGGGCATTTGTCGATAAACTGCGGACCCTTAAAGAAGCGATTAAAAGGTTGACTTCAATCCAAGAAGGGATTTCAAGAGTATAGAAAGTGCGGTCAATGCCATCAGGCCGGTCATCTTTCATAGGCCTGCCCGCTATTCAAAAAGCTGAAGCAGTACATATAAATGATGTAGCAGAAACTTCTGAGCCCTCAGCTAGTCAGGGAAGGCCTGATGTTTTAGAAGGCACGCTAAATGTCAAAGATATTCCTGTTAAAGTACTGTTTGATACCGGCATGTCGTGATGCTTTATTGCAAAGAATGCGGTTAAGAAACTGGATTTGAATTTGAAGAAGCTCAAAGAACCAATGACTGTCCATTATCCGGTTGGGGGTTCCCTCGATCTCAGTTGGGTTTGTGGGGTGTCGATCTCTTTTTCTCGTTATCGGTTCCCTACCATCGCAGTTGTCATGAATTTTACAAAATTTGATCTTATCTTGGGGTTAGACTAGTTGACCAAATATGAAGCTGAAGTTAAATGCGCCGATAGAGTCATTAAGGCGAAGATTAAATCAGGTGACTATATAACCATTCCCTGTGAAGGTCAGAATTCTGATAGAAAAGACTTTTGAGCAGCTTTGGATGTTTCTGCTGCTCAAATAGAAAATACTCCTGTAGTCATAGAGAATATTCCCGACCTCATAAAAGATATTCATGTCGTTAAGAATTATGCGGATGTGTTCGAAGAAGTTGTCCGCCTACCTCCGCAGAGAGAAATTGATTTCAAGATCGCTTTAATTTCGAATGCAAGGCCATTAGTGCTTGCTATTCAGAGAACGACTCTAAAGGAGAAAGAAGAACTAGACAATCAAACTTGACAGCTTGTATGGAAGGGTCTGATCAAGCCTAGTTTCTCTGATTGGGGGGCAGCAGTGGTGTTTGTCCCAAAGTCTAACGGTACTCTGTGACTATGTGTGGATTATCGTGACTGGAATAAGCCGACAATAAAGAATAAATACCCATTGCCGCGAATCGATGATTTATTGGATCGTCTGAATGGAACACAAGTATTTTCAAGCATAGACCTAGGTATAGGCTTCCATCAGCTTCGTGAAGAAATTAACGATACTTCTTTATCTTTTGAGTTGTTCTGCCGGATTGGTCGCTCAAGATCTTTGGTCTTCACCCGAACCTGGATCCGATGAAAAAAATAGGATCACTTCTTATGGATTCGTTGAGAATGCTTCTGATCTAGTTCGTGGCCTATTTGAAGTAGAAGGCGCTCTGGCAGGATCCTCACGGACAGAAAAGGATTGCAGTCAGTTAGATAATAATCGAAGAGTGTGTTCCTGTGACATCATTCAGAGGTCCAGACTTATTCTATGAGTGGTAAGTAATACCGTTCAGCTTATGTTATGCTCTAGCTTACTTCATCGATTTGATGAATCGAGTGTTCCGCGGTGTCTTGAATAAATTTGATCTGGTTTTTATTGATGATATTCTAATCTTCTCTAAGTCAAAGGCCAAACATGAAAAACATTTGGAATAATTTCTAGAAATTCTGAGAAAGAATGTATTGAAAGCTAAACTTTCCAAATGTATATTCTGGCAAGATGAAGTAAAGTTTCTTGGACACGTCGTATCAAAATAGGGAATTGCTGTAGATCCAAGTAAAATTACAGCTATTCAGAATTGATAACAGCCTAGTACTCCCACAGAAGTCCGAGGTTTTCTTGGATTGACTAGTTATTACTGGAAGTTCGTTAATGATTTTTCGAAGATATCTAGTCACTTAACAAAGCTTACAAAGAAGCACTCAAAATTCAAGTGGACTCCAGAATGTGAGGAGGCTTTTGAGAAGCTAAAATTAAGATTAACAACTGCTCCAATGTTGACGATAATCGACGGTAATCAGGACTTGAAAGTCTAGACATATGCCTCTAGAGAAGGCCTTGGTGCAGTGTTAATGCAAAGAGGTCAAGTGGTTGCTTATGCTAGCCGTCAGCTGAAGCCACATGAAAAGAACTACGTTACTCATGATCTTGAGTTGTTGGCTATCGTATTCGCTTTGAAAATCTGGAGACACTATCTTTTGGGTGAGAAATTCGAACTATTTACAGATCACCAGTCGCTAAAGTATCTATTCACCCAGAAAGACTTGAATCTGAGGCAGCAACGTTGGCTAGAGTTCCTTGCAGCATCCGATTTTGAGATTCTGTACACTCCAGGGAAAGCCAATGTCATGACCGATGCGCTAAGCTGAAAGAATGTAATGATCGCCAGTTTTATTATTACGACTTCATTGATTGATAAAATATCTGCTCTTCAGAAGGATGATCACTTCATTTAGAGGATCAGAGAAAGAATATAGAAAGGAGAACACTTGAGTTTCCAGATCGATGACAAGGGATTCTAAGGCTAAAGGGTCGAATTTGTGTTCCTAACATTTCAGAGCTCCGAAAGGAAGTGTTGGATGAATGCCACAAGTCAAAACTTAGTATCCATCCAGGAGTGAGCAAAATATATAATGACATCAAACGCTCTTTCTGGTGGAGGTCGATGAAGAGGGACATTTCTTTATATGTTAGCCGATGCTCTACTTGCCAACTAGTCAAAAGCGACCAACAGAAACTTGCTGGATTGTTGCAACCGCTGGACGTTCCATGTTGGAAGTGGGAACATATTTCCGTGTACTTCATAGATGGTTTGCGCAGAACCAGAAAAGGAAATGACAGTATTTGGGTGATCGTAGATCGCTTCACGAAGACCGCCCATTTCATACTTGTCGGATTGAACAGAACTGCTCAGAGTCTGGCGCAGATATATTTCAAGGAAATTGTTAGGCTACACGGAGTGCCGATCAGTATAGTTAGCGATAGAGATCCAATATTTACTAGCAAATTCTGGGAGGCATTTCAAGTAGAACTGGGAACAAAGATGAACTTGAGCACCGCTTATCATCCTCAGACAGATGGTCAGACCGAGAGGGTGAATCGTATACTAGAAGATTTATTGTGGGCTTGTGTTCTTGACTTTTGTGGATCATGGGAAGACCATTTTCATTTTGCTGAATTCTCATATAACAACAGCTACCAAGCGAGCCTGACAATGTCACCATTCGAAGCATTGTATGGTAGACCGTGCCGATCTCCTGCTTGTTGGGTTGAACCTGGTAATAGGCTTGTATTGGGACCTGATATGATCCGAGAAGCTGCGGATAAAGTCGATTTCGTAAAGAAACGATTACTCACCGCTCAAAGCCAACAGAAGAGCTATGCAGATTCGAGAAGAATAGATTTGGCTTTTTCTGTTGGTGATTATGTGTATCTAAGGATTTCTCCGATGAGAGGAGTGATTTGATTTGGCAAAACTGGGAAGTTGGCACCCAGATTTATTGGACCATTCCCTATTCTTGAACGGATTGGGATTCTCGCTTATAGAATTCAATTACCAGATTGGTTGCCTAGAGTGCATGATGTATTTCACATATCTCAAATTCGAAAGCACGTTCATGATCCAGACTTGATCCTGGAAGAAGCAGCGCAATAGGATATTGAAATTACTCCAGAATTGGCTGTGAGAAGAGAGCCGCTAAAGATTATTGGCAAAGATACCAAAGAACTGAGGAACTTGAAGGTTCACTTTGTCAAAGTGCAATGGAGTGGAGATCCGCGAGATTGTACTTGGGAAACAGAGGAAAGCATTAAGAAAGCCTATCCTAAGTGCAGGGTGGATATCTCTGATTGACTCTGGTGCAAGGTACATCTACCATATATTGAATTTCCATTCTGTTCTTTACTTTGCTGTTGTTTTCTTTGCATTGATGTAAACTTTTTAATCATATAGTCTGAATGTTTTCAAAAGAGTGTTTGAATTAATTTGTATGATTTTGAAAAGTTAAAAATAAAATTGATTGTTGTTTGTGTTGTGTGATAGTGGATTTGATTAATTAAATTATTAGAATGATAGTTAATTTAATCAATAAGAGAATGAATGGTAGAATTCATTCAATTAAATCACACATTGAACCGAGTTAAAAATAGATAGAAATATATACATGTGCATTATATATGTTTCAATAGGTAAATGGATTAGCTGTTGAGTAAAGAATTTATTTGCGTGCCCGACAAATAGGTAAACCTTAATGAGTTGGATGCGAAATATTATTATATCAACTCCTGTGAATGTCATTGGATGCGGAGTGCTGGTTGTTCTGTGTGTAATAATAAATGTCGCCATAGGATAGTAACAATTAATTTTGAAATACACTACATGGCATACTTCTTAAAGATAGGCATACTTCATCATATACCACATAAGCATTTGGAGCTTGTGTGACGAGGTTGAAGATTTACCATACGAGCGAGAGGTTTATATGGCGATGACTATATATTACAGGTTGAACTGATGACTGATATGGACCATATAAAATGTAACGGTAAATTGTCAGATTAATAAAAACCCTATATGGGTCTAGAGATGACAATAAACACGTCTCTCTGGTCATTAAGGCACGAAAAACCATTTATAGGGTGATGAGAATTTATTCTCTGGAGTTATGATCTATACACACTCCCCCGTGGACACCGGAATATATCACTATAAATATGTGCATGCATATTAGGATTTACTGGGTACCTAATACGGCCTAATAAATTTCCAAACCCCTCCCCATACAAAGGAGGTTATGGTGAAATTTTTCGAAAATTTAGGGTGTTAGCCAAATTTTTGAAGAATTTGAAAATTCTTAGAAACTGAAAAGTTGAAGAATGGAAGCCAGATTGAAAGTAGAGTTGATTAATCAAACCACTTTCGACTTTGTTCATTTTCGGGGATGAAAAGTTTTAAGTGGGGGAGATTCTAACAACCCGTAGAATCTGAACCAATTTAAAAATTTTAAATTGGCGATTTTAGTGGATTTTAAGTATTTAAAATAAATATTTTAAATAATAACGATGAAAAGTAAGTTTAAATCGACGTTTAAAAATAAATATAATTAATTCTAATTATAAACAAGGCATGAAATGGCGCGGTAGTTTCAAATTTTGAATTCAAACTTTGACTGACTGTACCAGGTGCAAAACAAAACGAATTTTAGTGAAACCAAAAATATTTAAATTCGTTTGTGAATATCTTTCTAACGAATCTGAAAAATCAAAGTTTCGTAGCGGGAAGCAAAAGTTATGGCTAAATGAATTTTCAGAAAGGTCGCTATAGAGTTTATATAGCCCGTGAAAATGGCCATTTTGCAAACGACCTCAGAATTCGACGAAACCACTTTTTTTGGATCCGAGATGTTAAATTATTGCTAGATTTCAAATTTCATAATTTTTGAAGCTAGTATGTGAGCGTGGCAAAGGAAAATGTGTTTAGTCGATTTCTATTAAATTGGATCGACCAGAAAAAGACCATTTTTCCAACGGTCTCAGAATTCGACGAAACAAGTTTTGTTGGGACCGTATCGTCAAAACATAGCTAGATTTATTTTTCGGGAATTTTTAGATTCAGTATGTGGCCCCGGCAAATTGAAATGTACGATCAAATTAAATATTGAATGTTTTATATTTTAATTTGAAGGAAAACTGGCTGAAACAGTCGAATGAGCCTACGAAACATATCCGATTGTGTTCGGAATGGGGGTAATTAGCTAAGGATGATAGTCGTTGGGTTTGATTTGGTGTTCGTTTGAGAAAACACTATTTTTCAATTAAATATATATGTGGACCAATCAGATTTTTTCATCAAAAATAAAAAAAAGAAAATCCTTCGTTCTCTCTCCCCGTCACCCAATCGAAGGCGGAAACAGTTCGCCACCTGCTCTCCTCTTTTCCGGCTAATCCACGCAACGAAACACCTCCACCCAGTTAAGGTTTTTGTAGATCTCTCCGAGAGATTCACATCCATAGCTGGTACGCCCTTCCTCGAGATTCGCGCCTCCAAAGCCGGGAGCTTTCAGCCGCCGCCCCGCCTGATTCCGATCGTCGAACAGGCCATGACCACCACCGCCGCCTGCGCCTCTCCTCCCTCTTTGACACCATATAACCCGATCCTCCTATAGCGCAGCGGATTGGAAGAAAAACCAGGCCCTAGTTTTGAACCAGTTCGAAGGTGCATGGCTGAAATTTATTTTAAGTGTTTACAGCACTTTAAAGCGCTACGGTTTTTTATTTCACTGTAAAAATCATATCTTTCTCGTTTGTTGACGAAATTCAGTGAAACAAGAAACAGTGGACTCGTGCTGACGTCTTCTACATTCTAGAAGAAACCGAATATTTTTCTGAGCCTTCTGCTATTTTTGGTGGAGTGGAACCCAATGTGAGATTTCTGAATTATAAATGATATGGAAAACGACGATGTGTAAATTATATAGTCGATGTATGAGTTATATAAGCATTGTACACCTCATGTATAAACGTTGTATAAGTTGTACGTTCGACGTATAAGTTATACATGCGTTGTAAAAATTATATATGTGTTGAATATAAGTGAAATATACTTATATATATATATATACACACACGCCCCTCGTCCACAAACCATGGACGATATTTATTGGTTGTGATTGGTGTGAAAATTGGTTGATAGCGAATTGTTTGTGGTTGAAATTGATTGATTGTGGTTGAAAAATACCCATTTGTGGTTGAGAATTATTTGGTTGAAACCACATAGGATTAGTTTGTGGAAAAGAAAAAAAAATATACATGCCGCCTGCATGCGAACTAGATGCATGAAATCCCCATTGTCAAAAGCTGCGAGGCTTAAAGGTTGAGCGAGGAGCCGTACTAGGGACGGCCCCGGTTTTAACTACCCTGCCGTTATGCTGCCGAAATTTTCAATAATATTCATGTGTTAGAATTATTTTCATGTGTTGAAACTATATTCGTGTGTTGAATAGAAAACATTCATGTGTTGAATAGAAATTCATTCGTTAAATAGAAATTCATGTGTTGAATGGTATTCGAGTTTGAAATAAATTGTTTTATAATAAAAATCATATTTTTATCATCTATGTGAACTATATAAAATAGTCGTGTTTTGAAATAAATTGTTTTATAATAAAAAACATATTTTTATCATCTATATGAACTATATAAAATAGTCGTGTTTTGAAATAAATTGTTTTGCAATAAAAATCACAATTTTATTATATACATGAATTGTTAAAAATAGTGAAGTGTCGAAATAAATGTCGGTTAGACAAAAATATCATTTTTATCAATTGTATGAAAAGAATATGGTTTTGAAATCAAAGAATAAATTATATATATATATATAATTAAAATGAATTGAATAACGAAGCTGCAGTTCATGTTTTGAAACCGTGATTTCAAACGATTAGTGCGGGAGATCCGACCATCAGATTTTCCCGAAACCGAAACCGTTGGGTTCGCCTTGGAAATATCTTTCCAACGACACCCACTTTGTGAAGATCCAACGATTGGATTGTGTGGAATGTTTAATTCAAATATGAAGAAAAACAGTGCCAGAATCGATTATATTTATATATATATATAAATAAATATAATTAATTAAATCGAATAACGACGCTGCAGTTCGTATTTTGAAATCGAAACTTCAAACGAGAGTACCGGGAGATCCGGCCGTCGGATTTTCCCAAAACTGGAACCGTTGGATTCGTTTTGAAAAGATCTTTCTAATGATATAAAATTTGTGAAGATCCAACGGTTAGATTTTTAGATATGCGTAAATCAAATCTGAAGAAAAACAGCACCACGGCCGCGTTATGGCCCGAAGCGTCGTTTGAATAAATTGGCTATTTTTTTTAAATAAGTAAAAATAGCGATAAATTGTTATAAAATATTATAAACGATATGGAATGTGAAATTTAGAAATTAACTGAAGGCTAGCTAAGTCGAATGGTTTCCTGGGTTTTCATCTGATGTTGGTTTCGGCCATCGGGGTTAATATTTGGGAAATTGTTCTCTTACTAATTTATGGTTAGTGACTAATGAATTGGAATAAGGCGTATGTTGTGTTTGTGTAGCACTTGTTAATTATATACGCGAGTTGCTCAGAAATACCGGGTTTATCCCATTCTGAATAACTGAATCGACGATAAGAAATCGATGATGAAGACGATGATTGAAGACCGGAGACCTTCACCTCGGTTGGATGATAACTGATGTCCTGATTGGGAGGCATCCCGAAATATGGATAATGAGTGGTGATCGTCCAGACGTACGTGGAGATCGATGTGTATGCGAGGTATATAGTGCCTCCGGTTTCATTCCGACCCATGACTTGTAAATGGACTGTGTGTCTTACATTGGATTTCATTCTGTGTGACTGATAGACGTCAGTTACATGGCGTGAATTGCCTATGTGTCATGCTAAAATGCAGTGATCAAGGCTTCTGTTGAAAAGCAAAGTCTTGTGGTTGATGATCAAAGCATGGCCTGTGTGGCATAGCTTTGTGTATAACGTGAATTCGCGAGCCTCGCACCCCGGTATGAACCAGAAATGGGAGAGGACCTCAGGAAGGGCATGCGTTTCCTTCTAGCTAGAGGTGGTGTCAGTGCTTAAACTGGCTGACATTTATATTATTTTTACCTGTGTGGTTGTTGATGTTGCGAGGCGCCTCGGATATATCGGTAACTATGTGAAGCCGATGGAGCCATTCTTTGGCTCATTGACGCCCCAAAGGGCGGGGAGACACAGTGTTCAGGCATTTTAATCCTCATCGGTGGACCGGCTCTGACGATCCTAGGGTCACTCGGGCTCTGATCCTAAGACACGGGCTAGAGCGTCTCGAAGCGGTAAGGACTATCTTTTGCCTTGGTTCAGGATGGAAATCCAATTTCCAAATACTACACCGTGCGGTTTTGATTGTATACCTATATATGGCTACATGATATATGGTACCCATGCCGCCTATGATTGATAGTTATGATTGAAATTGTTTTTGAAACATATAAACAATAGTAATAATATCAAATTCTTTTGTTTTATTCATATCAAGCATATTTTGGCCATTATAAGGTAAAACTCTATCCTCCGGTTTGCGTTGCATTGTGTGATGGGAACTGAGTCTTATAATGGCTTCATTTTTATAAAAAGCATTGCGATGTTTAAAAGATTTACTTGTTTTAAAGCACCGGCAATCAAATGGAGTAAACCCATTCCGCGAAAGTGGCGTGGTCCTGTGATTATCCGTATTATAAAATGTGTTAAGTAGATTTTTCATACCAGTCCCATGACTGACTCGTAGTTTCACTTGCAAACTCCGGTGCTCCTCTTTCTACACGGGCAGCCTTGTATTCGGGTTTTAGCAGGCTCTTTCTGGATAGCTGGAGCTGAAGATGGATTCTATCATTTATCTCTTTTTATGCTGTTCAGCTCCTATTGTACATATTATGTTTGTTTTCCGCTGTAGACATTTATATATAGCTGAACTATATTTGTACTAAGTATGATCCTGTATACTATGTAACTCTGATGTTGTTATTTATCCAGTGTATTCTATTGTACATTATTTTGTATATTTATTTATTTCTGTTCTGCTATTATCTGTTTATGTGTTATATTCCAAAGATTACCCTTGCCGCCGAGGATACGGGGTTTGGGGTCGTCACAAACTCTTCAATTTTCCCAACACTTTGAAATGCTCAGTTCTGTTCTTATATTAATATATAAGAATATTCAAAACTAGTTCATCTTTAACCACTTTAAACGTTTTTTCTCATTTTGGTTATTAGTCACTAACCGTACACTAGTAAGAGAATAATTCCCTAAGTATCAACCCCGAAGGCCGAAACCAACATCAGATTGATAATTAGAAACCTATTCATCTCAACAAATCTTCGGTTAGTTTCTAATTCCATTAACTTCATCTCTTAATTTCTAACGAATAGAAATCTCAATGATACTTATCACTTAAATGAGACATTTATCTGAACTTTATAACTATTCAGGTATTTTACTTATAAATAACATTTTCAAACGTTGTTACAACCTTTATAAAATATTTCCTTAAGGATTTGATTTGCAAAATATTTATTTTGATATTTATTTTTAAATTGAAACAAGATTTTTCTTATAACGATGTATTTTTAATAACTAACCCAATTTCATTTTAATCTTCATAAACCAAGTTCTATATAACATTTGGATTCCATAATTAATCCTTACAAACATCTGTATACGTTTATTTCACTCATTCCAACTTGATTTCAATAAAACTTCTTTCCATTCTATTTGTTCTAAAATTATCTTATATAAATAATTTGCAAATTCTAATAATATTTACTATTTATAAACCATGTGTACAATTCTTTAATAAAATTTATCTTATATTATTCAAATTAGTTCTACTTAAATTCCATTTTAAGTTTATAAATTTCAAAAACCCTTTCGAACTTGCTTTTAACAAATTCCACTTGCAAACAATTTACTTTAACCCCTATTCACCTCACCCGTGAATAATGTCTCTTAATACAAATTCATTCTTGTCTTGACTTCATAATTAAGATTTCAAGTTCAAATTCTACTTACAACTTCTAATTATGGAGTTATATATATATATATATATCTTATTCAAAATTTTGATTTGTAGTTTGGAAAATTCAAATCTATTTAAATATCGATTTTAAAACTCAATTCCCGTGTATCTTCCAAATTCATACTCAGATTATTTTCGGAATTTTTTGATAATAATAATGATGATTATTATTATTTCATTGCTTATAAAATCAACTTCTCATTTTATTTGTTAAAATAAAACTTTACTGCTCAATTCCATTTATGATTCGATTTCTAAATAAATATTCTATTAGAAAATAAAATCCCCTTTAAATACTTTCATTTATATATATATATATATATATATATATAATTTTTTCCTATTTTAAAATCCATCTATTGTTTTATCATTCAAAAATCAAGGTCCTAGGTTAATACACATCCAAACAGGGTCATATATTGTCACAGGTTATCGACCATATCATATAACATCATATACGTGAAAACAAATAAATAAATGTTGAGGAATCCAGTTGGATCCCTCCAACCTATTTTTCCTGCATCCACAGATGTTAGTCAACAATAATAATACCCATCCTGCTTCGAGGCAGGAGATCGCGGTATAGAAGGTCATCCACTATATATATTATGGGGCGCATAAGGGAATCATCTGCTAATGGTACTGCAGGCATCCGCTGATGTTACTGCGGGAAATATCCAATCACCCATATTATTGTATAATATTATATATATAATATTATAACTTTATATCGATTAATTATCATCCATCAAGCAATAAATCAAATTTGAACTATTAAAAATAGTTCCCAATAATTTAACTAAGTGAGTTTAACTCACCTCGATATTTCTTTTGTTGAATATTCCGTTTAATTCCATATTGTCGCGTCTACCAATCGTCTTGAATGAATTATTCCCCCACGAGTTATTTATTTTAATTAACAATTAATTGATTATTAATTTAACTAAATAATATAATAAATAAATAATTTCCTATGTATATTTAAATTACGTAAAAACTTATACCTTACGGTCTTCGAATTACTCGATCACTCCATGAAGTATGCTAAAAAACACGAATCCAATCCTACTTAATTAGGCCCCAAAACAACATCATCCTTACTTTGGCATTTAACCAAATACTCCATAAACCAACTCCTCCAGTACAGGCCATATTCAATCACCACTACATTGTCTCAACCCTCCCTGTCCTCATGCCTTATACCGAACCCCTTCAGTTGTAAGCCTCATTTCTGTCAGGCTTGCTTCCACATACTGAATATCAAAACTCCCCACGTTTTAACTTAAGTCAAAATATCAACTTCAATGTTTTGTCGTTACATACCAAAGGAAGATGATGGACACTGCACACTTCCTACTGCCGCAACTCCTTGTTGAGTCCCAATCTCCTACTGCACAAATCAATAACAACTTCATCCTTCCAGTTTGAATTCTTCACCAGTCCATCAGGTATTTCGTTCGACCATTCAATTTCACCAACGTGCCCCCCTCTCCTGTAATAGTGACAAACACATCTCCAAAAATCATGACCATACCCATTTGCTAGTAAATCCAGCATCGACTTTCCGTGACATCACAACTTCGTCCTCCCCCAAATTCGCAGTCCCCACTCTACACTTTGCACCCATCAAAATCTCATCAGAAATGATCTCTACCGCCCCCTTCTCTTCCGCAAGATTGCGAACATCAGCAACAGTTGATCTAGCTTTAGGGCTTTGGAGACTTCTAAATCTCGATCCGCCAGCTCACGAGCTGATGACGAGCTTTAGATGGCGATCTCCAAAGAGCTTCAGGAACATAGCAGATCTGAAACGCGGTTTCGATTTATCCAGCAAATCTTGAAATATTTGTTTATGATCTTTCTTTTTTATATTTATATATTCATTTGGGGATCGATTTGTTTCTGGCTGGGAGAATAAAGCTAACGGAGGAAAATGGAAGGAGTAAAGACTTTGAATTGTTTTGAATTTATTCGTGAGTTTGGGATGGAAATATACGAATGTCATAGCTCCTATTTATACACACGAATGAATGGAGGATAAAAACATTGTCTCTTCAAAGGCATGGTAGGGTTAGGCATAGAGGAAGACTTCAGCGTACGTTGATGGTAGGGGAAATATTGTTGTGCGATTGGAAAGAAGATGGCAACTACTTAGGGTAGGGTAAACAGTGAGTTGAAAGAAGAAGACAGCTAGAAAATAGGACGTCCAGGCTTTGCTTCATTCAAAAGGAATAGGTGGTAGCTCAAAAAATAGCCTGTGTTAGAAAAGAGCTATGTTGACTTAATTTATTATTTATATTTATAATTTACCTTTTGAGATGAACTGATAAGATTTTACCCTATTTAAAATATCACGTGTATTCGAACTCGTATTTAAACGCAACAAACGACATTTATAGGATTCTACCACTGTTTTGAACACACTGAAACGTGTTTCGTAGTCTAATTCTACCATTTATAGAAGATATTAGGTTAAATTGACGACTTAACATTAAATTTGACTGAATATAAAATAACAAATAAATTACTATTATCATATATATATATACGCAAACCGAATTCATATAAATTCCATAATACACTAACTTAAAATTTTAAACTCGATATTTCATTTTCACGCTAAACTAATATTAAATTGATTTAAAATCGATTTATTTATTAAATAAATCGTTATTGTTTTATAAACGATTCCATAGCAAATAATTTAAAATTTGATTCTGCCATAACCCACAATATAAAATACAAAATCTCAATTTTTCTCTTTTATTACAAAATTATAGTTTAACATATTCGAATATTTCTTATTTCAACAAATTCCAGCTTATAACGGATTTTGTACACTCAATTGAAGTTTAAAACTAAATATTACAAACTACCGTGCCATTACGAGCTCGTTTACATTATATATATACACACACACACACACACACACACGTTTCAAGCTTCGTTTTAGTTAATATAAAATTCCATTTATATCATTAGTCCAATATATAAACTAATTTAAATATTCAAAAAATGCGGGACGTTACATTCCTTCCCCCTTAAAAGGATTTCGTCCCTTAAATTACTAAGCAGGTAAAACAGCTATCCTTATTAACTTCCTACAACCCATTTATGCAACTCGACACTTACTTCAACATCCTTACTACTCGACCAACTGGCTAGTTCCCAATTCCATTCAAAAATCCTTAGCTCCGATTAACTTTGTTAAAGAAATTTTCAAAACTGTTGCAAATTTTTCTAACTCCCTAAATTTTCGAAAAATTTCGCCAGCACCTCCTTTGTACAGGCTGATCGGTACAACTACAAAATGCCTCTTTGGGCTCTCTTCAGTCAAAAATAAAATCAAAAAGCCAAGTGACTTGCCAAATAGGCTCATAATGTAACAACCCGGAAAATCAGAACCAATTTTTTTTTTTTTTTAGGCAATTTTAATGAATTTTTAATATTTAAAATGATTTACTTTAAACAATAGTGACAAGAAATTTATTTTGAATAGAATTAGAATGTATAAATTTATTTAAATCGGAATTAGAATATAAATATTTATTTTAAAATAATAGCGATAAGAAATTTATTTTGAATAGAAATAGAACGTATAAATTTATTTAAATCAGAATTAGAATATAAATATTTATTTTAAATATAAAAGGAATTGGAAATGGCGCGGTAGTTTGAAAATTCGATTTCAAATTTCAAATGAACGTACAGGATTCAAAATAAACCGGATTTTAATGAAACCAGAAATATTTAAATCTGTTTGAAAATATCTTTCCAACGAATCAGAAAAATTGAAATTTCATAGCGGGAATAAAAAGTTACGCACAGTTGAAAATTTAGAATAGTCGATATGGAATATAGCCCTTAAAAATAGCAATTTTGCACACGACCTCCGTTTTCGATGAGACCACTTTTGTTGGATCCGGAATGTCAAATTATTGCTAAATTCCAATTTTCATAATTTTTGGAATCAGTATGTGAGCGTGGAGAATTTAAACGTGTTTGGTAATTTCAGTTTGAATTTTATCGACTGGAAAATGATCGTTTTTCAAACTGTCTCCAAATTTGACTAAATTAGTTTTGTTAGGCCCGTATCATCAAAAAATAGCCAGATATATTTTTCTGTAATTTTTGGAGTTCGTATGTGGCTTCGGTAAATTAAAATGTGCATTTGAATTTGAAATATAATGATTTATATTTTAAATTTTGTGGAAACAGATCGTAACAGCCGAATTGGCTTGCGAAACATATCCCATCGTATTCGAAATGGGGGTAATTGGCTCGAGGCGACAGTTGATGGGTTCGATTTGGGGTTTGGATAAAAAGTCAACTCTTGGGGAATTAAATTAATTTAATAAATAATTATAAAATAACCCCTCCCTCACATTCTCTCTCCCCATTCACTCAGTTCGAAGAAAAAAAGAAAAAAAATCCCGCCTATATCCATATCGCGCCGCCGCGCCTCCAGGGAGGCCACCACAGCTGTCGCACTTGCGCGCCACCTCCCAGGCGGAGCCATCGCCTCCCTGATCCCCTCTCTCCTCTCTCCAACATGAAAACCGTACCCCCCAGAAACCTAGCCCCAAATTGACGCCGCACCACCCACTGGGCCCGCCACCGTGGTGTGCCGCGGGCCGACAGTGCCTTTCCCGTCCCTCTGCTGCCCCGTCGGACCCATAGCCCCTCCGCTGCAAGATTCACCATCCGCCAAACCATGATGACGACGCCAACTCCGGTACGGTGGCCTTGTCCTTTAGCATCTCCGCCTCCGTCGTCCGCTTAGCAGCAAGCCGACAACCTCCGCAAGTTCCGACTCCAATGGCGAGCGTGAGTGGAGAATGATGGCGGCTCCAGTTCGTTTCTGGAACGAAGAAGACATCGATTCTAAGCTGAATAAATTAGCATCGATTTTTCTTTTCTGATTTTTATTCTTAGCTAGAATATAAATTTGATTTTTACTTCGATAAAAATATGATTTTTTAACTAGTATATGGCATGGAAATATTTTTAGAAAGATAAAAATGTGATTTTTATACATATAGCGTTAATATAAAGATTCGATTTTTATGATATGAACATCGTTATAAAAATGTGATTTTCATATATGATGTAGCATTATAAAAATAAGATTTTTAGGATATGAATAACATTATAAAGACTAGATTATTATCCTATGAATAACGAAATAAAAATGTGATTTTTATTTGTATAGTAGAGATATAAAAATATGATTTTTATATAATCAAGTTATGATTTTATATAATCAAAGTTACGATTTTTATATAATGAAAAGTTAGATTTAGGTTATATGAAAAGTTAGATTTATATTATATGAAAAGACTAGATTTTTAGAAGGAAAAAGATTGGATTTTTAAAATACAAGCATCAATGGAAAAATATGATTTTTAGTTAGATAAAAATATATAAACATCATATTGAGAATGTGATTTTCAATATGAACAGCGTGGAAAAGACTACGTTGAATTTCGGGAAAATCCCAGCTATTCATAAATTCAGAAATGAAATGGAGGAGTGGATCCCAAAGGTGAGAATTTCTCACTTTAATTTTATTTTTTAGTTAACATATATACTAGGATGCAGATGGTGCTTAGCAGCACCCGACACCAATCGTCCAAAGAGCATGGACGACTTGTTTGATTGTAATATGTTGTGAAAATTGATTGTGATTGTAATGTGTTGTGAAAATTGATTGTGATTGTGATATGGAATGGAATCAATAAAATATTCATGTGTTGAAATAAATAGTTTATCATTAATTTTTTTTAATGTGTATATGAATTAAATAAATATTCATATACAAATCGGACGATTTTTTTACGTACGCACATTTGACTGATATTGATTGGGACGATATATTTTACACATCACCCAACTGCATAAATAATAATCAGTGTTTGTTGTTTGAAAACCCCACACGGGTATTGGGTTGATATTGGACATACACTAATCCCAATATTTAGTTGTATGTCAATCGATTGGTTGACAGACTGTTATAAGCATTGATTATTCATATTTAACGCTTATGGAGTTGTGTAATGCACTCTGGATGATGGTTGGTTGTTTATCATAGTTGTTATATACATGTGTTGTCTGAAATCCATATAAATAATATTATATGGTAATTGACCGTGTCTGATTCCAATTCAGAAATAATGAATATTTTAAAATAACGAATATTTTCAAATAATGAATATTTTAAAATAATATTTAGTAAAAGATCAAAATCTGATTTTGATGTCCGATTTGGGATGGACACGAATATATTTAAATATATAAAGTCGTGTTGATTAGATTAACGCCATTTTGACGTGAGCGATATTTATATCGATTTTATTCATTTTTATAATGAATATCAAAAAGGAAGTGATTTCAAAATCTAATGTTTTGAAAACATTATCATTTATAAATTAATGATATGAAATATTCAATTTTGATTTCAAATTGAATATGAAGTTGAAATCGTTTTGAAAACGATTTATAAAATACGTTTTAAATGGAAATCGATGAAATATATAATATATATATTATATATATAATGGTCTGAATAGAACACGCCGCGTCATAGCAGTTCGCGAATTTCGACCATTGACTTCGAGTGGACATTACAGGAGATCCGACTGCCAGATTTTGCTAAAACTGGAACCGTTGGGTTCGTATCGAAAAGAGATTTCCAACGAATACAAGAGATTTGAAATCTAACGGTTGGATTTGGAATTATGTCCAAATCAAATTTGGAAAAAGTCGCTGTAGGTGTAGTTCGATAACCGTTTATGGAAATCGACTGTACGGGCCTTGATAAAATTATTAAAAATATCAATAATTTGTGTAAAATCATAATAAATGATTTGGAAAGAATTAGGATGATATTCCATATTTGCAAAGATAAAAATATATTTTTATCGAAATGAACTAGAATTATAATCCAATATTTTTAAATAAATAAATTGGATTTGAAATGGTTTTAGAAATAACCAGAATTTACAATATATGAATTGGAATGGATTTGAATCGAAATTATCTTCGGAATATTTCAATATTAGATTCCGTGATTATACGGACGTTGTGGAGGAATTTGGAAGATATATATAACGTTATTCCCAATATGATATTTATTGGTTTCAGAATTTGATGTTGAATATAAGCCTATATATTTTCTATTCAGAGCCTTGTATTTTATATCAAATTGGTTTTTGGGTTTATCGTGAACGGTGTTTTAAATAATACTTATTCTTTAACCCGATTAACAATAGAATGAGATTTTGGGTTTGTCATGAATGTTTCTTTAACAATACTATTCTTAAACCCAATGAAGTTAAGAAAATTAGAAACTAACTGGAGATTAGCTAAGTTGAATGGTTTCCTAGGTATTGATCTGATGTTGGTTTCATCCTTCGGGATTAAAACTTAGAGAATTGTTCTCTTACTAATTTACGGTTAGAGACTGATAGGATGGGGTCTTAAGTAACACGGTTCTTAAACCCCGTGTGAAAAGAATAAATCTTTTAATTAATATTTAAAGAAGAATTTTTAATTAATTAACATTTAATTGGAATTGAAAATGGAATGTGAATTGGGTTTACCGCGAGTTGTGTTTTTAATGACATTCATTCTTTAACCCGATTTACAGTGAAATGAGATTTGGAATTTATAAATCTTTTTATAAAGATTTAACGGGAATTTTCCAAAGTAAAGTTTTCCAATTTAATATATTAAATTGGAATTGAATGGAATTCGATTGGATAATAATCAAGTGAACTTCTGTGGAGGAAGACTGTTAATACATATGGAATTTAAAAGGCTTTGCTGTTATTCCATTTATATTATTAGTTGAATACGGAAATTGATATTGATTATATATTGATTTATTTTTCCGTGAAGATTCCATAATTAATGGAATGTGATTTGGGTTTATCGTGAGCTATGTTTTAAATGATATTAGTTCTTTAACCCAGTTAAAGATAGGATTACAGGTCTAACATTGTATTTCGAACTGTATGGTTGATCTCTACTAAATATATATATGGTTGGTGGCGGAAAATTTATTCTCTTGCTTAACACCCTTCTCTAAGTCGTACGAGCTTAGAGGTTATATATCGGCAAAAACCAATAGTACAGTGTAGATTGTCGATGCAACATGTTTGTGTTTCCAAAGTTAAATAATCATGGATATTGATTTTTGGAAAGATTAAAATTAAGTGGAGTTTTAATGAATCTTTAATTAGGTTGAAATCGGAATTGATAATTTAAATTATCAAATTTTGGGAAATGATCGAGAATGGAGTATCACCAGTTTTTCTCTTAGCGATAGTCAAATCTTTAATTAGATTTGAACGCGAAATGGTAATTAATTTTACTGATAACACCGTGGTGTTAGATTTGAAGTATTACCAGTTTTACTTCATGGGATGAATAGGTTGGGATTGGAAAATTTAACAAATGATTACTTTATTATGTTGAGTTAATCCCGACTTGATTGGATAAACCTTAATATGGTTTGAATTGATATCCAAAGGAAGATTAAAGAATAAATTTAAAGAATTTATCTTTGATAAAATTAATGGGAACCTTTCCCAAAGGATATGAATATTTATATAGAAGAATATTCAGAATTGGAATGAGGCGTATGTTGTGTTTTTATAGCACTTGTTTATTATATACGCAAGTTATTCGGAAAGGTCGGGTTTATACCCATTCTAAATAACTGATTCGACGATATGTCGATGATGAAGACGGTGGTTGAAGACCGAAGGTCTTCACATCGTTTGGATGATTACCGATGTCTTGATTGGGATGTACAACCAAGACAAGGTAATAAGTGGTGATCGTCCAGATGTACTTGGAGATCGACCGGGTATGCAAGGACCTCTCTCCTGTATTGGACATACGGGACGAGGAATAAGGTGCCTCCGGTTTCGTTCAGACCCAGTGCGAACTTGTAAATGGATGTGTGTCTGACATTGGATTTTATTCTGTGTTGATTGATTTCTGTTAAATATATATTTGTTTGGTGGCGGAGGATTTATTCTCTTGCTTAACGCCCTTCTCTAAGACATACGAGCTCAGAGGTTATATATCGATAGACATCAGTCGCATGGCATGAATTTCCTGTGTGGCCTGCTGAGATGCAGATGATCAAGGCTTCTGTTGAAAAGCAAAGTCTTATGGTTGATGATCAAAGCACGGCTTTAATATAGCATAGCTTTGTGTATAGCGTTAATTCGCGAGCCTCACACCTCGGTATGAGTCGAAAACGGGACAAAGGACCCAAGGAGAACATGACGTTTCTTTCTAGCTATGGGTGGTGTCGGGGTTTTGCAAGCCCTGACATTTATATTATTTTTACCTTTGTGGTTGTTGGAATGTGAGGCGCCTCGGTTATATCGGTCTCTACGGATCCGATGGATAGGTCCGATAGGACCGAGAAACGTGTGTTCAGGAATTGCCAATCCACTAACGTAAGTGTGGACCGGCCTTGCAGGATCTAGGGTTTGCCCAGAGTGTGCAGTCCCGAGACATTTGCTAGAGTGTCTCGAAGCAGAAAGGAGTACATCCGTTGCCTAGACTCATGACGGAAATCCAATTTCCAATACGTGACATTTCGGTTTTGATTGTAGAGCCTAGTATTGGCGACATGATAGATGGTACCCATGCCACCTATGATTGATACATTTATATTTGAAGTTGTTTTATACGCTACACACTTGTAATAGTGTCAAATGATTTGTTTTAAATGTTCCAAGCATGTTTGGCTATTATAAGGGAAAACCCTATCCTCCGGCTTGCGTTGCATTGTGTGATGGGACTTGGGTCTTATAATAGCTTCATTTTTCCAAAAAGAATTGCGCTGTTTGTTTTATGCACTGGTATTCTTAGGAGGAAATCTATTCCGTGTTATACGGCGTGGTCCCTTGATTTACCTGATTTGAAAGTAAAGTTTTAAATAACTGTTTTAGTTCTAACACCAGTCACATGACTGACCTGGAGTTTATTGTTTTAACCTAAACTCTGGGTGCCCCTATTTTCACATGGGCAGCTACTTGTTTTGGTTTTGAAGATTTATATTCACATGATCCTGGTTTATAGCTGAAGTGATATTCATAAAGCTCTGTATTCGTATATTTCTTTCAGTTGTGTTTTGTATTATTCTCCGCTGCTATGTATTTAAATGTAATATAAATCTCTGATATTTATCAAATGTATTTTATTCATTCAAACTCTGTTATATTCTTGTGTTCTGATGGAATTGTTGTAATAAGCAATGTAATATTTCTCTGTTTGTGCTCTTATTTGTCATGTTCACAGATAATCCGTTTTTCTCTTCTCTTTGGAGATCGGGGAAGTTTGGGTCATTACACATAAAATCCTATACTGAATTAAACACGTACCTTTTTGTTGGGAAACCCATAATATTCCTCGCACTTGCTTCCATCTCATAAACCAGCTTAATCATATGCACCTGCATTTCTAACTAACTATAAACAATTTAACTTCTTATTTCCAATTCACCAATCCATCCACCAATTTTCTCTCTTGCTTAACTAATTATAGTTTAAACATCCCTGTTCAAATTCCTATACTTTTGCTTATAAACAGGTCAAGATTTATTTATAATTCAAGTTCCAGATTTGATTTTTCAATATACGAGTCCATTTACATTTGAGTTCAAATTTTCATTTCAATCAACCTCAATTTGATTTATTCTTCCAAGTTATATTCATTTGGATTGGATTCATTTTCAATTTACATCTTATTTTACTTGACACGACCTAATTATATGTATCGAGCTCCATCTAGATTACCAATATTCGATTTACTGATATTTCAACTTGAGTCCAAGAATTTTCCCTTCATATTAATTTCCATAATTTTAATTCACCGATCCGATTTTAGCCAAGTTATACTTTATTAATTGATTTCTCACATTAGTCCTCTTTATTTTATAATCTGATTTTTATTGTAAAAATGCCTTTTATTCAATTCTCCTGAATTCATGTTTATTTAATAACTTAATTCCAAATTATATTAAACTTGCCCTTTTTAAATCAATTTTCAATCATTCAATTCATTGTATTGGAATTTTGTTTTCTTAGTTTCCAATTTATATCCTAGTTTTTATTTTTATTTCAGACATCATTTATTTTATCTTTTGGTTATATTAAACCAATTCAATTCAATAATCGTATTTGAATTTCATTCAAACAAATTAAACAATCCAATACCATTATAATTTTAGAAAACCATTTATATTTCTATACAAGAATATAATTTGGGCAAAATTATTTCATTTACCCGCTTTACAAAACAATACTGTATCAGTCACCAATTCAAAATTGAACCGATTAAATAACATAATACAAAACATTTTATAAATTCAAATATACAAATATGCTCTCATATATATATATATATATATATACGTATATACACCCAAACTCAATCTATGGCATTACTAACCCCATCTATATTGAGTTATACCATAGAGCCAAGGATATTCCTAAACCATTGCTCCGATACCAACTGTAACGACCTAGTAAAAAGAATTCGATGTTTGAATGCTGACAATAATACATATAACACGTATCACTTGCCAAAACCCAAATATCGAAAACACCAGATAGCTAAAAGAAAGAAATAGGAGGATGAGAAATAGAAAGAAAGAAAGTTAAGAATAGAAGAAAGAAGAAGAACAATAATACACAGTCTCACATCGCAGCGAAATAAAATAAAATACAGAAACAAATCTTTATTAAAAGAAAACTTGAAATAATACTTACAATTATAAGAGTACAGTGGTCATTCAACATATCTGGATGGTTATAACATTCTGTCCTTATTTACAACACACAATGGAAAATATATAAATTATATGTTTGAACTCCTTCAGCTCATCTCCTAGAATTCGTATCTTATCCTGAACCTGTACAACTCGGTCTGACCCAACTAGGTCTGACCCGAGCATTACGAACGCACAGGGTCACTCTGGTGAACCAGCGTAAGAAAAACCCACTAAATTATTGGTAGCATCCACTTGATTTTAACATTGAAAATCCTTTTGAAAGGAAAAGGTAATCGTAAGACAATACACCCTAATAGGTGAGATCCACATAGCCATGCTGCCTGCCCGATTTTTGTCATTTCCCGGTTGATGAGGCCTGAGGTCATAATTTATTTATTTGTTTATTTATTTTTATTCTTTTAGAACATCTGGCCACCTTTCACTTCGAATGCCACATTGTCAGATCCACCAAATCACTAATTGACGTCCACATAAATATCCTGGTTGTTAAGCTAAGAGAAGTGCCCTTCTCCACCCATAATAGAAATACGTTTGTAAAAATCAACGTATGTGATTCTTTTGGAAATACTTTGTCAGACATCCACCCATACAAGTTGTCCTGGGACTATACAAACTGAAGGCACTCTCCTACCACATCCTAGGAATCACCCTATAGATTAGAAGTGAGATGTCCTTGCAATCTGTAAATTTCTAACCACGACAGAACCACAGTATATCTCTGGCAGCTAAACCAGAGATTTTAATTAGTTCTTCTATTTTATAAAGATTTACGGTCTTAAAATGCTCCATTTCGATCAGCGTTTGTTATAATCAACGTTTTACGTATTTGCTAGTCGAAATGGTTTTCGAATATAAATTTGATCCCGGTATTTCCGTACCAACAATCGCATCAGGCCAGATTTGATAGTCAGTTATTTAACTATCAAATAAAATAACCATTCATCCCTAAAAGAAATTTGAATTTACTAATTCAATATTAAGCCTCTTTGATTAATCATCCGTTAATTAAAACTCTTCAATTTTCCCAACACATTGAAATGCTCAGTTCTGCTCTTATATTAATATATAAAAATATTCAAAACCAGTTCATCTTCAACCACTTTAATTTTTTTTATCATTTTGGTTATTAGTCACTGACTGTACGCTAGTAAGAGCATAATTCCTTAAGTATCAACCCCGAAGGCCGAAACCAACATCAGATCGATATTTAGAAAACTATTCATCTCAAGTAATCTTCGGTTAGTTTCTAATTCCATTAACTTCATCTCTTAATTTCTAACGAATAGAGATCTCAAATATTACTTATCACTTAAATGAGACATTTATCTCAACTTCATAACGATTCAGGTATTTTACTTATAAATAACATTTTCAAAACATTGTTACAACCTTTATAAAATATTTCCTTAAGGATTTGATTTACAAATATTTATTTAAATATTTATTTCTAAACAGAAACAAGAATTTTTCTTATAACAATGTATTTTTATTAACTAACCCAATTTCATTTTAATCTTCGTAAACCAAATTCTGTATAACATCTGGATTCCATGATTAATCCTTACAAACATCTGTATATGTTTATTTCACTCATTCTAGTTTTATTTCAATAAAACTTCTTTCCATTCTATTTGTTCTAAAATTGTCTTATATAACTCATTTGCAAATTCTAATATTATTTACTATTTATAACCCATGTGTACAATTCTTTAATAAAATCAATCTTATATTATTCAAATTAGTTCTACTTAAATTCCATTTTAAATTTATAAATTTCAAAAACTCTTTCTAACTTACTTTTAACAAATTCCACTTGCAAACCATTTACTTCAACCCTTACTCACCTCACCCGTGAACAATGTCTCTTAATACAAATTCATTATCGACTTGACTTCATAATTAACATTTCAAGTTCAAATTCCACTTACAAATTCTAATTATAGAGTTATATATATATATATATATATATATATCTTATTCAAAATTTCCATTTGCAGTTTGGAAAATTCAAATCTATTTCAAATATCGTTTTTAAAACTCAATTCCCATATATCTTCCAAATTCATACTCAGATTATTTTCTGAATTTTTTAATAATAATTATTATTTCATTGCTTATAAAATCAACTTCTCATTTTATTTGTTAAAATAAAACTTTACTGTTCAATTCCATTTATAATTCTATTTCTAAATAAATATTCTATTTGAAAATAAAATCCCCTTTAAATACTTTTGTATATACTTTTTTCCTGTTTTAAATTCCATCCATTGTTTTTCCATTCAAAAACCAAGGTCCAAGGTTAATACACATCCAAACAGGGTCATATACTATCACAGGTTATCGATCATATCATATAACAACATATATGTGAAAACAAATAAATAAATATTGAGGAATCCAGTTAGATCCCTCTAACCTGTTTTTCCTCCATCCACAGATATTAGTCAACAATAATAATACCCATCCTACTTCGAGGCAGGATATCGCAGTATAGAGGGTCATCCACTATTTATATTATGGGGCGCATAGGGGAATCATCCGCTAATGGTACTGCGGGCATCCGCATGTTACTGCGGGAAATATCCAATCACCAATAGTATTGTATAATATTATATATATAATATTATAACTTTATATCGATTAATTATCATCCATCAAGCAATAAATCAAATTTGAACAACTAAAAATAGTTCCCAATAAATTAACTGAGTGAGTTTAACTCACCTCAATATTTCTTTTGCTGAATATTCTGTTTAATTCCATATCGTCGCGTCTACCAATCGTCTTGAATGAATTATTCCCTTACGATTTATTTATTTTAATTAATGATTAACTGATTATTAATTTAACTAACTAATACAATAAATAAATAATTTCCTATGTATATTTAAATTATGTAAAAACATATGCCTTACAGTCTTCGAATTACTCGATCACTCCACGAAGTATGCTAAACAACACAAAGTCCAATCCTACTTAATTTGGCCCAAAAACAACATCATCCTTGCTTTGGCATTTAATCAAATATCCATAAACAAACTCCTCTAGTATAGGCCATACTCAATCACTACTACATTGTCTCAACCCTCCCTATCCTCATGCTTTATACCAAACCCCTCCAGCTTTAAGCCTCATTTCTATCAGGCTTGCTTCCACAAACCGAATATCAAAACTCCATACGTTTTAACTTAAGTAAAAATATCAACTTCAGTATTTTGCCATTACATACCAAAGGAAGATGATGAATGTCATACACTTCTTACTGCCGCAACTCCTTGTTGAATCCCAATCTCCTACTGCACAAATCGATAACAACTTCACCTTTTTAGTTCGAATTCTTCACCGGTCCATCAGGCATTTTGTTCCACCATTCAATTTCACCATCGTGCCTCTCTCTCCTGCAATAGTGACAAACACATCTCCAAAAATCATAACCATGCCCGTTTTCTAATAAATCCAACATCGACTTTCCCTGACATCGCAACTTTGTCCTCCCCCAAATTCACAGTCCCCGTTCTACACTTCGCACCCATCAAAACCTCATCAGAAATCATCTCAACCTCCCCCTTCTCTTCCGCTAGATTGCGAACATCAGCATCATTTGATCTAGCTTTAGGGTTTTGGAGACTTCTAAATCTCGATCCGCTAGCTCACAAGCTGATAACGAGCTTTAGATGGCGATCTCCAGAGAGCTTCAGAAACACAACAGATTTGAAACGCATTTCAATTTCTCTAGAAGATCTTGCGATATTTGTTTACGATCTTTCTTTTTTATATATATTCATTTGGGGATCGATTTGTTTCTAGCTGGGAGAATAAAACCGATGGAGGAAAATGGTAGAAGGAGTAAAGACTTTGAACTGTTTTGAATTTATTCGTGAGTTTGGGATGGAAATATACGATTGCCATAGCTCCTGTTTATACACACGAATGAACGAAGGATAAAAACACTGTCTCTTCAAAGGCATGGTAGGATTAGGCGTAGAGGAAGATTTTAGCGTACATTGATGGTAGGGGAAAAATTGTTGTGCAATTGGAAAGAAGACGGCTGTTACTTATGGTAGGATAAACAGTGAGTTGAAAGAAGAAGCCAACTAGAAAATAGGACGTCTAGACGAATTTGCTTCATTTAAAAGGAAAAGGTGGTAGATCAAAAAATAGCCAATGTCAGAAAAGAGCTATGTCGACTTAATATATTATTTATATTTATAAATTTTATTTTGAGTTGAACTGATTTGATTTTACCCTATTTAAAATATCACGTGTATTCAAACTCGTATTTAAATGCAACAAACGACATTTATAGGACTCTAACACTATTTTGAATACATTGGAATGTGTTTCGTAGTCTAATTCTACCATTTACAGAAGATACTAGATTAAATTGACGATTTAACATTAAATTAGACTGAATACAAAATAACAAATAAATTACTGTTATCATATATATACACACAAATTGAATTCATATAAATTCCATAATACACTAACTTAAAATTTTAAACTCGATATTTCATTTTCACACTAAACCAATATTAAATTGATTTAAAATCGATTTATTTATTAAATAAATCGTTATCATTTTATAAACGATTCCATAACGACTATTTTAAATTTTGATTTGGCCATAACTCACAATATAAAATACAAAATCTCAAATTTTCTCTTTTATTACAAAATTATAGTTTAACAGATTCGAATATTTCTTGTTACAACGAATTCCGGCTTATAACGGATTCTTTACACTCAATTGAAGTTCAAAACTAAGTATTACGGACTACCGCGCCATTACGAGCTCGTTTATATATATATATATATATATATATATATATATATATATATATGTATTTATATGTTTCAAGCTTCGTTTAAATAAATATAAAATTCCATTTATATCACTAATCTAATATATAAACTAATTTAAATATTCAATGAATGTAGGATGTTACACTAAGTATGGTTGTAAATTTTATTTGTTCTATAAATGAGTATGGAGTGTGATGTGTGCACATGCTTGATGAATTGTGTTTGCTTCCAAATCTTTCGGCCTTAGTATTTAATCTAAAATAACCTCAAATCTTCCATTTTTATTATTTAATCTGAAATAAGGTTTTTATCCAATGGCTTCTAGGTGCTGTCTAAATAGGTATCATCACACGGCTTCTAAGTACCATGCATGTAATTTGGTATCATTTTGTTCCCTAGCAAGTATTGGAAACAAGTCAGTACTGTAACTCAGGCTTCAACAATCAGTATTGATGGAATTAGAGTATGTAAAGGGAAGTCGGACCTTATCAGTGATGGAGTGACAGGTACATGGTTTTCTTTCAACTACCATGTGTAATACATGTTATCCATCTGATTTTCTGTAAAGTTAAATCAAACTTTTTTATTTCCATAAAGTAGGAGCATTTGGCTCTCATTACTGGCAATCTTGTTCTTAATAATTCCTTGGAGGAAGAGGATTGATCACGGAGCTGTCGTTCCTACATGCTGAGCACCTGGCTCTGATTTCTACCCTCTTAAAATGGAAAAAATGGTAATATTAAAATAATTACCAAGTTCTTTATGATAAGATGTTAAATATATGATCTGCTATAGAGCCCAGTGCTCATTAACATGCTTTTAGTCACTTGCACTCATAATTAAATGTCTTGTTTCCAATCTCAATAAACATTTATGTACATGTCAAGACAATGGGATTTCATTTGATCATCAATGCATAAATTGGTAACAAACAAAATATACCTCACTGTTTTGATCTAATGACTCGAACTAAGTTTTTTTTATTTATATAACCTATTTGTGAATCTAATAAGTAGCTTATTTTTGCATAGTTGAACATCTTTTAGTCAATGTATGGAAGAGGCATGATTGTTATTCTTGTAGAAGATGTGCTAGGGTAGACAATATGATCTTTATTTCATTTATTTGTAAAAATAAAAAATTCAGTTCCCTTTTTCTTTGTGTATTATGTTTTTTCCTTTGTGTAGAATCACAAATTCATAATGAATCCACTAATGATGATGTTTTGCTTAGTGGATGAAACTCAAAAACTATGTATCAAAAAATTCCTTAATGACAAAATAATGATTTATTAAGTCTCTCTAAAACTAGATAAGATATAAAAATTAACTTAGTATCATAAAATTTAATTATGCTTTTTACGAATCAAAAGGTTTGTAATAATAATAATAAACCAAATTTTATAAAAATTAACTAAGTTTATAATAAAATAATAATAAATTAACTAAAGTTCATAAAACTCTAACAAATTAACTAAGTTGTATAAACGAGTTAGCTAAGTATAAAACTTAACCTGGTTAACTATGTTTTTTAAGGATTAAAATATTTAAATAATAATAATAAACTAAGTTTGATAGAAATTAACAAACTTTATAATAGTAATATAATAAATTAACCAAGTTTATGAAAATTAAACACTTTAACTAATTTTTGTGAAATTAAACAAGTTAACTAGGTTTACAAAAATCAAATAAGTTTACAAAAACTATGTTATTGGTCGGACAAAATCTTTCTTCTTCAATCTAACGTGTCTATTGATAGGGATTATAAAAGATATGTTAATGTCCTTATAGTTGATTGAGTTGATCAATATTCTAGTAACAACTGTCATTCACATGTTACTGTACGTTGATATATAAATATTTGGAAATATGACCATTGTTTATATGTATGTTTTCCTTTGATATGTAAATAACTGGATCTCTCAAAGTTTTCGACCATTTCCATTGTCAATAGCAGAGATCGGGATCAGATGTTTTTTCTAAAAACCACTTCGTGGCATTAGCGTTGTAAATCAAATATGATTGAAGATGGAGTTTATGCAAGGGCTATTGTGGCAATCCTAGGTAGAAACCTCCTAAGATGGATTTATAGAATAGTGCCTTCGGTTTGTACAGTTCAGGACAAATTGAATGAACGAATTTTTGGCAGAGTATATCTGATAGATTGCATAAGTTGATATTTTCAAACGTATTTATGTTGGTATTAAAGGAATTCGTTTCTCTTAGCTTTATACCGGTGGTATTTTTGGAGAAATCAATTTGTGATTTGGTGGGTAGGATGATGTGGCATTCAAAGTAAATAAAGATGTAATATGTATAAAGGATACATTATGGCCTCAAGCCTCATCAACCGGGAAATGACAAAATCTGGCAGGCAACACGGCTAAGTGGGTTGCACCCAATTAGGATATATTGTCACCATCTGGATAATATCTATATTTGTTACTCTTTAATTTTTGTATCTCCCGGGAACGGTTATGTTGGTATCCCAACCATAAGTTGACAACATATTAGGAACATTCAAGAAAAACGGATGGTCGGTCTATGGCTGAATTGTAAGATGTTCTTGTTGAATTCTAGTGTATTCCCTCTAGAGTACATTGATCAGAAGGTGGTTCCATACCTTATCACAGTTGGAAATCCATGACCCAATAAGAGCTCACAGTTTTTGATTGTATACTATATACATAGAATGTGTGATGCAAGTGTTCTGCTAGATTTGTTATTTACTTGTATTAGACACTATTATAATATTAAAGTAGTATTGATTTTGAAAGTGTTTTGTGTTATCGTAAGGTAAAAACCATATGTGTTTATGTGTGGATCGATCTTACGATTATCGTTTTTTTAAAAGAGTTTAAAAGTTAAATAAGTGATTGAAATTTACTCACACCAGTCCCATGACTGACCCAGAGTTTATTTTGTTTTGTTTTACCCTAAACTCTTGGGTGCCCAAATTTGTATGGGCAGTCAAGTAGTCGGGATTTTTCAAATATACTTGGAAGAGCTTGGAGCAGGAGGCTTCAACATTAGATATATATCGAGTTTGTTTTCCACTGTGATGTTATGTGACGACTGCCCATAACCCCTGCACTATACAAAAGGAATAATGCGCTGAAGGGTGTGCTAGACAGTCATGGACGATCATCAAAGTAGGTAAACACAAGTGGAACCTGTCGTAAATTCACAACGCAAGGATAAAATATAATAGAAGGTATACAACATGTAGTAATGGTGAAGCAGAAACACTAGACTTTCATATAACTAGAAAGTAATATCCATAACCTGAAAATGGTGTTTGTACAAAGTTGCATCACTACATCACTCAGAAAAGCAAACAGCAGAAATAAATACTAGATAGTAGTAAAACTGGTACGTGAGCCTCATGCTCTCCATTGATCAACATCATCGTCCTCACTAAAGCATTACCTGTCACCTATTACTTAGTTTGCCCATCCACAACCGGATGAACAACCCAAGGTAATAAGAGGAAACATAAAACCTTGAGTCAGACAACAGTCTTAGTGAGTGATAAAACAGCTAACAAACTTCAGCAATAAAGTGTATGAGAAGGGATAGATAAATATATTAATCTACCCACAACACCAGAGAAGAACTCAACTTTATCTTCCCCACATCAGACAGTGATAGCCTTTACTATTAACAATTCAACCACGGAAACTAGAACACCCATTCAATTATGGAAAACACTCATAACATCCAGACTATATAAGTCTCACACAGACAACCCTAATCGAGTTTAACATCCGCCAAGTACTCTCCCCACAGGCCTAAACCAATATCAGTTAAGTACTCAAAGAACACCTCCCTCGACTTTGGATAATCTATGTAAGATAGTACAAACAGAACAACCAATCATCCATGACTGACTCAGGCTATCACCGCCAATCCTGCTTTGAAACCATCGTTAATCGTATGACGGCCTACCTTGCCATATGTCAAGGGCTAATGATAACCCCAGTTCTAGCATAAAATCCATATGTCCAACCTTGACGATGTCCAACCTTGACAACTAAGCCTTTCAAGGATGCCCAAGGTACTCGACCAGCAACCTTCCGGTCTTTTGGGTGCCCCCATTGTATCCTTTCTTTGAGCATGCTAGAACTTACAACAACGATGACCTCTCCGCCTTTTTTGCATCTCTAGTCACCCAATCCGATGACTTTCCCTAGCTCGAGCAACCTTCTTGAGTAACCATTATCCACCAACTCACGACCTTTGAGTTGAAACTACATTCGTTGCATCTCCCCAGCCAACGAACACTCCAACACTTCGAACATCCCATTCTGGACTCTCGTCAAAGCCACCATCATCGTTGAACCAACCAACATATTTATAAGGTTCAAAACAATCCATAGCACTATTTCAGCACTTCCAAACTTCCCAATTGAATTTACTTTGAAGTCACATCATCATCGGGAATGTCCGACCAGAAATGGCAAAAATGGCTGACTAGAAATGGCTATCCAAAATATTCGGATTCAGCTTTGGTCCGATCCACATTGGTCTGATCCAATTATGACTGATCCAGTTCTAGCCGATCCACTTCTGACTGATCCATTTCAGGCCGATCCACTTCAGGCTGATCCACTTTGGCCGATCCACTTCTGGCCGATCCACTTCTGGCCGATTCAGTTCAGGCCGATCTAGTTCTGGCCGATCCACTTCTGCCTAATCCACTTCTGGATGATCCACATTAGGCCGATCCAGTTCTGGCCGATCCAGTTCTGACTGATCCACTTCTGGTTGATCCACTTCAGGCCGATCCAGTTCTGACCGATCCACTTCTGGCCGATCCATTTCCTGCATATCCCCATTCAACTCTGATTTCGACCAAATCTTCGCCAAATGACGAATCCGACGAAAACAACTCGACCAAAATCGTCAAACATATCATAACATTACAAACCACATGGATATGACGATTACCACAAAAATGATGTAAATCTCACCAAAAACTATTAAAATGAACAAATGATCAAAACGAGAGATCTAACTAACATAAACATGTAAAATGACATGAAATTAATGAGTAGAACTTGTTAGATTAGATCGTAGGGTGATGCATATGAAAATGGACATGTAATGGTGTAAATCTATAGTAAAACATCCCAATTTGATGAGAAACATGAGCAAACACTTATATACTTCATTGCATTCATGTGAGAGATGTAAATCACTCACTTATTTGCCAAAACAGGCTAAAATGGTAGAAATAAGAATCCTAATAGTGAATACTTCGAACCAAACTTCTTAATCCGATGAATTTGCCCTTGAAACGATGTAGATCTAGCCTCGAATGGTTAAGAACTTCGTTTTCCCTCCTTAGAATTGGGATTTTTAATGGTGGAAAGGTGTAGGAGGAAGAAGGAGATTAGTGCCTTTAAATGAGAGAATGGGAAAGTAAACTTTTTCCTCCATCTCACCCCCTATTTATTGGATTCCACCAGCCCACTAATGCTCCAAAACTTGAACAACCAACTAAAAAACCTTAAAACAACGATTTCCCCCAAACCGCTGAGCTAATCATTAATGTAACCACTCTACGGAAAGGCAATCATAAAATCCTTTCCAATTGCACATGTCTCACCCTCTAATTCGACCTAAGTCAAAAGTTATGCCCAGTGCAAGACTGATAGGGGAAAAATGGTCACAAATAAAATCGGTAAAAATTATGAACAGGTCTCACATCCCTATAAGCAACATATTAAAAAATGAGAGATTCAACCCTCAAGGAATAAAATAAAAATATTCTACGATCTTCCGATACGTAAAATGTGGGTTATTACATGTTATATGTTGTACTCTGATAATGGTATGTATATACAATTTCATTTTTGTATTTCAAAAGTTGTTATATAACATATTTTATTCCATCCGTTGTGAGATTCGCTTTATTCCGATTCTGTTTAGTGGTTTTTCTTCTTCTTCTATTCTAACTTTCTTTCTTTCTGTTTCTCACCCTTTAATTTCTTTCTATTAATGATCTGGTATTCTCGATACTTGAATAGTGGACATGGATTTTGTGTTGATTTTCAGGGTTGAAAATCCCTGGGTGATTACAGTGGTATCAGAGCTAAAGTTTAAGTGATTGACTTGGCTCTGTGGCGTGACTCAATAGGGATGAGGTTAGTAATACCCTAGATTGAGTTGGATGTATATATATGAGAGCGCATTTTTGATTGATTAAAATGAAGATTTAATGGTTGGGTGACTTGTGAATTCTGGTCGATGGTGGGGCACCACAATGTCGATAGGAGTTTCTAAACACTGGAATACGATGAACCAACACAATATGTTTTTGAAAGAGGGTAAACGAAATAATTTTACCCAAATTATATTTTGATATAAAGAATATATATATATATTGGGATTTTTATAATATATTGGATGTGTTAGTTATTATTATAATCGAATAAGATTATAAAAATGGTTATGAATAACCAATCAGAATTCGTATGAAAGTGATATATAAAATCATATTAATTAATTCTAAATATAAGTCAGAGTTGGAATTAAAATTCTGGAATTTGGAAAAGGTATGTAAGTGAAATTTGGATTAAATGAAAGGAAATTTTAAAATCATGGTGGATTTGGAAATGTTTTCCAAGCATTGTAAAGGATATTTTGAAGTAATTTTAAAACAGATGTATTTTAAAAAAATAGTTTTTGAAAGTGATATACTATTGAACTCACTTCGATTGCTGGAAAATAACCCTGATGATGTTGGCCACATCATCAGTGTTCATTTTCGAGCTTTTAAGTGAAGGACTACTACCAAAGAATTTTTTTTCTTGATTTGTTTGAGGAAACAAGTTGTCGAAAATTCAATTGTTTTGAATTGCTTTTAATATACAAATATATATGATTTCAAACTATTTTGAAATAAACCGAGGATTTTAGACTCTAAAATTTAAATTTAACTTATGAATTTAAATAAATCGAAATGGTAAAATTGAATAAATAAATCAAAATTTAATTTAAAGCTAAGTTAAATAAAAATTGGATGGGATTAGAGATAATCTAGAATGAAATTGGATTTGGAAGTTAAGAATTTGAAACTGAGAATGGAACTGTGGTTTGAAGTGGAATCTGGCTTTAGTATAAGAAAATGATTGGATGTGTGGATAAATTAATTGGAGATCAATTGGGATGGAGGGATATACGTCGAGCAGATATTAAATGGAAGCAAACGAGAAATAAAATGATATGCCCAACAAAAAGGTACAATTTATATTTTTAGAGTATGAAATTTTTATAAGTCTATTTGGCAAGCCACTTAGCTATTTCATTTTCTTTTGGATTAGAGAAGGCCTAGAGAGGCCAGTTGTAGTTGTACCAACTGAGCTGTACAAAGGAGACGCTGGCAGAATTTTTTGAAAAATTAAGATGTTAGAAAATTTTCGAAATTTTCGAAAAATTTCGTTAGTTGGAATGAATTAATATTTTAATTAAAATTAACTGGTTTAGTTGAAACTAAAATTAAGAAGTAAAATAAATATTTTTAACCTATTTACGAGGGGTTTGTAGTATTTTTCCAACCTTAGTAATTTCGGGGACGAAATTCTTTTAAGAGGGAAAGAGTGTAATATCCCGTATTTTTAGTGATTTAATAATTAATTTATTAAATTATTTTAATATATTGGTTTGATAATTTAAAAGGTTTGAATTCAAATAGTTTGAATATTATATTAATAAATAATGGGATAATAATATATTTATTTTCAAAATAGTCGAAAATAGTTAAATTGGCAATATTGTGAGAATTGGGCAATATGAGATATTTAATTGAGTTTGTATTCGAGTTATAATATCAAATATATTATTTAAACGACAGTTGAACGTATTAATTATATTATAATTAATATCGAGCTCGTAACGTCGCGGTAGTTAGTAATTCGACGATTTGAACTTCAATTGAATATACTAGATTCGTTATAAGTCGGATTTCTTCAAGACAAGAAACACCCTAATCTATTAAGCTATATTTTTCTAATGGAAGAGAAAATTGAAGATTTTGTCTTATAGATTGTGAGTTATGCCCAAATCAAATTTTTAAATAGTCGTTGTGGAATCATTTATAAACCATAACGATATATTTAATTATAATTAAATGTTGGTTTCATAATTGGACAAGATCTTCAAGACCTATTTTCAGTTTAATTTATAGAATTTTTCTGTAATTTTTATTTTGGAAAATAAGCTACTTTTTGTTTAAAGTATTTTACACCCTATATCATAATTTTTGGGATCTTACATAATAAGTTAATTTGTCTATATAATTATATTTCCGAGATCTGGGCACATTGCTCGTCACAACGGTATTTTTATTTTTGTCCATAACAATCCGTAAACGAATGAGTTTTATGTAATGGTTACGCTAAACACACGCACATGGTTGCGCTAAACACACACACACACAGATATATATATATATATATATATATATATATACACTCATTTCTTAACCCTTAAGCTTAGTACTCCCTTCCTGACACAGACACTTTATGGCAAGTCTCTTTTTTTTCCTACCCAATATAGCTACAAACGTGATGTCCAAACCCACTTTTGCAAACTTAGTGTTTTCATCTACTTGATGTGTGTTTTCACATCAGTGCAGACCTAGCTAGAACTCCAACTACCCATAACTCACACAGACTAAAAAGGAATAGAAGCAGCACCTATCCCTAAATTCTACGGGCTACGCGTGAACCAAATGCTTATGAAATCTTTTTGTTTTATTTTTTTGATGAAGCTTCACGGCGAAGGAAGAAAATCACTACAAGCCTACACTATAAATATTCTGCAAACCTAACTAATGCCTGCGAACCTCTATTCCTTGGTCATGAATGCTCGTCGCTCTATAATTACGCGCAAGTGCCCATTTCCTTTTTCCGAAACAAACGCAGTAATCACCGTGAAGAAACAATGGAGCTTTACTGCATCCGATCTTCAAAGATTTTTCTTTTCCACTTCAGTACTCCACTGAAAACCCAAACACACACACACACACATACTCACACAGATATATATATATATATGTATGTATGTATATTCGAAATTTGGACAGTGGGGCTTGGGCGTGAACTCAAGCATTTGAGGTTGTATACGTGAAGTCAGTGAGGAACCATGGGATTAAATATGGGTATCTTGCATGGCACTGTAAGCAAGAATGAAGCTTGAGCTGTTGCAGGCAGTCTATGGTTGGGGGAGGAATGTTAGTAGCCGGTGGGTTTGTTGAAGCAAAAGAAACAAGAGTAGAGGAGTTAAGGTTGGCATTGGCATGAAATGGTGAATAGGAGTAACGTGTTTTGTTGCTTTGTATAAGAAGAAATGTTGAGGTTGTGGGGGAGTAAAGTTGCGTTAATGGTTTACGTATGAGGGAGGGAGTTGGGCTTTGCATCATTGAGAAGAGGAAGGATTAGCAGACGGGTTTGTATATGTATACTGAAGAGGGAGAATGACGATGGGTTATTCTGTTTTTTTTTAAGACAATGGGTTGTTTTAGCAGAAGTATGCGCGTAACATGCTGGAGCTGGATGTTGTGTTTGGGAAAGAAAGTATAACGTGGATTCAAAATAGATGGAAAACTGACGAGATTTAGTGGAGTAGTAGCGCGGGAAAGGGTGGACATGTGTGGCAATGGGATGGAGAAGCATCATCAGGTCACGGTATTGTAATTACAAGAGGAAATCACTATTTCATATAGGAAGATGATGCATGCTGTGGAGGATAAGACAGGTCGTGGTTTTTAAATATGGGATAGGCCACGTGTTTTAAGAGTAAGGCCCAAGAATTTTTTTAAAAATAAAAAAAATGCGCCCTAACGTGGATTAGCAACAAATTGAAGGAGCACTTAAATCTTCAGAAACGGAGAAGAAGACATGCATGAGTGGGTCAGATTGGGCCGGGTGAAAAGGTAATGCCCGAAACTTAAATAAAATTACGTTTAAATTTTAATTTAAATTGCGTATTAACTTATAAATGTCATACATCGTTCATACGGTGTCATATTTACGAACTATCTGTCATGTTGGAACCATATGGACACAGGCTACTCAATGGAATCAGTCTGTAGTGATTTGGAGCACGCTACAATTTTAGACAAATTAAAATGTCTAATATAATCAACCAGCGTTAATTGTATTTAACAATTAATGACCAAGTTGAGTAATCTCGCTAACTCTGCCCAATTTTATAATATTATAAACGTTATTTAATATCGATAAATGATGATTGAATATGGTGTGATGGTTGGTTGGATGAATTGGTTAAAATAATACATATAGTTATATTTACAAGTCGTTAGTCGAATACGAATTCTATTTATTATTTATTTCATATTGATATGAAATTTATGTTGATTAACATCTGTGGATGCAGGGAAATAGGTTGGAGCGATCCAACTAGATTCCTCAACAATTATATTATTGTTTTCATATATTGCTTTATATGAACGACAAATAATCCATGATTGATTATTGTGTGTTTTGGGATGTTAAATAACATTGACCTAAAATAATTGGTACTTTAAATACCGTAAAATATATTCGAATATATTGGAAAAGAATTTGGGGTTTTAAAAAGAAAAATCTATTTTTAAAATAGAAATAAACGATGAATTTATTTCGATGTTAAAAATAAAAACAGAATTGAATAAATCCATAAAGATTTATAACTAGAGTTCAACTATGTCAGGTGATACAGAATAATTTATTTTTAGGAATTATATATTAAAGATCAGGATATGACAAGATAGTTAATATTTGATTTGAAACCAATAATATATGATCAAATATGTATTTGAGATTTAGTTATAACTTATAACCGGAGTTTATTAAATAAAATAGGAAGTACGAATTTATTAAATAACTAGATAAATTGGAATTTTAAACTATAATGGTATTTATTATTTAAATCAAGATTTGATTTAATAAAATGAATCCAAATTTTATAGAGGAATATTATTAGCTCTTTAAAGTGAATAATGATTTAAAAGCAAACATTTTGTTGATTAAACTGGTTATAAAAGGAAATTGATAAATATTTGAAATGATTTTGGAGTTAATAAATGGAATTAAGGAAATTAGGAACTGACTGGAAATTAGTTGTGTTGAATGGTTTCTTGATTGTCGATCTGATGTTGGTTTCGGCCTTCGGGGTTGATACTTAGGGAGTTGTTCTCTTACTAGTTTACAGCTGGAGACTAATGGATGTAGAAGAGTTAAGATGTGTGAATAAGAAATGGAAATGTTTTTCAGATGTAAATGAGAAATATTTTTTGAAATATACAAAATAAATAGTTTAAAATAGATGGAGACGTTTTCCATGAATCGTGAGAGGCTAGACGAATTGAGAAATATTTGAATAAAGATATTGAAGGGGAATTGGGAAATGAATAATTTAATGGTAAATTAAATTAAAGGGGCTCGGTGTTGATTGATGATTGACTGGTAATATTTCCATTTGGAAATACGACCGTTATTTTTATGTATGTTTACCTTTGATATGTAAATAACCGACTATCAAAGTTTTCAACCATTTCCTTTGTCAATATGGAGAGACCGGGACCAGATTTATTTTTTGAAACTACTTCGTATGCATTAGCATTGCGAATCAAATAAGATTGAAGACTGATTTTATGTAAGGGCTATTATGGCGATCCTCGGTAGAAATTGCCTAAGATTGATTTACAGAGTAGTGCCTTTAGTTTGTCCAGTCCCAGGACAACTTGAATGGACGAATGTCTGATGGAGTATATCTGATAGATCGCGTAAGTTGATATCTTCAAACGTATTTACGTTGGTGACGGAGGAATTCGTTTCTCTTAGCTTTATACCCATGGTAGTTTTGGAGAAATCGATTTGTGATTTGGCGGGTAGGATGATGTGGCATTCAAAGTAAATAAAGATGTGATCTGTATAAAGGATACGTTATGGCCTCAAGCCTCATCAATCAGGAAATGACAAAAATCGGGCGGGTAGCATGGCTAAGTGGGTCGCACCCAATTAGAGTGTATTGTCACCATCTAGAGAATATTCGTATTCTTTACTTCTTTCATATCTGTATCTCCTGGGAATGATTATGTTGGTATACCAACCGTAAGGTGACAATATATTCGGAACATTCAAGCAAAATGAATGGTCGGTCATGTGTGACTGAGTTGCAAGAAGTTCTTGTTGAACTCTAGTGTATTCCCTCTAGAGTACACTGATCGGAAGGTGGTTTCATACCTTGTCATATTTGGAAATCTATTCCCTAATTAGAGCTCGGCGTTTTTGATTGTATACTATATATATTTATATAATGTGGGATGAAAGCGTTCTGCTTGATGTGTTATTTACTTGTATTTGACACTATTATAACATCATAATAGTATTGATTTTGAAAGTGTTTTGGGTTATCGTAAGGTAAAAACCATATGTGTTTATGTGTGGATTGGTCTTACGATTATAATTTTTTTAAAAGGGGTTTAAAAGATAAACTAGTGATTGGAGTTTACTCACACCAGTCCCATGACTGACCCAGAGTTTATTTTGTTTTGTTTTACCCTAAATTCTTGGGTGCCCAAATTTGTACGGGCAATCAGGATTTTTCAGATATACCTGGAAGAGCTTGGAGCAGAGGCTTCAACATTATATATATATATATATATCGAGTTTGTTTTCCGCTGTGATGTTATATGGTGTACTCTGAGAATGGTATGTATGTACAGTTTTAGTTTGTATTTCAAAAATCGTTATATAACATATTTTATTCCATCCACTGTGAGATTCGCGTTTATTCTGATTTTGTTCAGTTGTGTTTCTTCTTCTATTCTAACTTTCTTTCTTTCTATTTCTCACCCTCTAACTTTTTTTATTAATGAACTGGTATTCTTGATACTTGAATAGTCGACATAGGTTTTGTGTTGATTTTCAGGGTCG
Source organism: Allium sativum (assembly GCA_030737875.1). NCBI lineage: Eukaryota > Viridiplantae > Streptophyta > Magnoliopsida > Asparagales > Amaryllidaceae > Allium > Allium sativum. The sequence continues at coordinate 542,176,224 of CM060926.1, forward strand.
AAAATCTCTGGGTCGTTACATATCTGCAAAAACCAAAACTACTTGCTACCCGTATGGAAAATATGGGCACCCAAAGTTTACGTGGGAAATAATAAACTTCGTGTCAGCCATGGGACTGGTGTGAGAACTAAAACAGTTATCAAAATTTTATTTTTAAAGTTGAGTAAATCACAAGACCACGCCGTATGACATAGAACGGGTTTCCTCTACATGAATACAAATCATAAAACCAATTGTCAATGATTTTCGGAAATGAAGATATTATAAGACTCAAGTCCTATACAAAATACAAGCGCAAACCGAAGGATAGAGTTTTACCTTATAATAGCCAAATATGTTTGATATGTGAAAATTTAAATCATTTGACATTATTATTAGTGTCTAAATGTTGAAAACAATTTCATAAATAAATGTATTAATCTTAGACGACATTATATGCCATCCTATTATGTCGCCATATAGGTTTACAACTGAAAATGCAAGGCTCGTATTGGAATTTGGATTTCCATCAACGACCAAGGCAAAGGATCTTCCTTAACCGATTCAGATCGCATCTCCATCAAGATGTCCAGGACCACACGCGTGACCCTTGAAGCGACAGAGCTAGTCCACCAATTCCCAATGGATTAGATAATTACCTAAACATAACGTTCCCCAGTCCTATCGGACCTTCATACTGGTCAGTACGTCAGCCATCATCCGAGGTGCCTCAATTCCAACATCTATATAAGTAAATATGTCTGGGCTCCATACCATGGAATCACTTTTAGCTAGAAGGAAACGTATGTCCTTTCACTTTTGTCCTTCATTCGGTTTTCGACCATTACCGGGTTGTAAGGCTTGCCGAAGTCACGTTTCAACACAAAGCTACACTGTATCAGTCATGCTTTGATCATCATCCACTAAGTTCTGCTTTTCAATAAAAGCTTTGATCAATCAGTATCTTAGCATGCCACATTATCAATCCATACCATACATGTAACACACCGTATTTTTTGTGAATATTAAAATTAATAAATCTAAGAACACTTAATTTTTAAAAGAAGAATTGGGTGAAACAGGTTACGCCATTGCATTCATCTCGGAATTCTGCTTGAGATAAAGTCCGAGTCTGCGTGAATCGGACTCCGTATGAAGAAGTTATGGAGGTTAGAAGATTTCTGGTGTAAACAGAAAATAATAATTAAATAATAAATTCAATTAAAAATTCAAAAATCGGTCAGAATAGCTAGGCGGGAAAATTCCCGCCCAGGTGTGTCGACCCCACCAGGGGGAGTCGACATAGGTGTCAACCCCCCTATAGGGGTGTCGACATAGGTTTCGACCCCCCTGTAGGGAGTCGACCCCTTTGAGATCCAGTTCCTATGACGATTTTTTTAACCTTGAACTGATGTGGCCTTCTCTGATTGGCCGATGACTAATTTCTGAGGTATTAGGGCTTATGTGTCGTACTATAGTTGGCTGGATGACACATCTCTTTGGTTTGATGGCTCTGATTTCTCCTAGACTAATCTAAAGTCTAGAATTAATCCTAGACATCTATATATACGTAGCTAAACCTAAACCCTAACCTCATAACCCTAAAACTATGGTGCCGTCATGCTGGTCGTCTACAAGCTAGCCTAGCCTCCTTCATCTTCTCCAAACTAGAAAACCAAATCCAAACCAGTAACCAATTAAAAGAACTTCAAATCAAACGTCTACATCAAAGGATAGCTGAACAAATTCAGAAATCAGATACCAGAATACAAGATCCGTCATTTTTCTGTAAGTTCAGATATTATTTAGATTTAAATATCTAATAGAAATCATGATTGTAATTATCGGATCTAGAACGATGCCTAATTCTGATTCATGTCTATCCTTTTGTCAAATCTAAATAGCTTAGGCCTATGAGACTATTGTGATTGATGAAATGACACCTATCATGCCTATGAGACTGTTGGACTGACATAATAGAACCTATCGTGCCTATGAGACTATTGTGACTGACATAATACAACCTATCATGCCAATGAGATTGTTTGATTGACATAATGGAACCTATCATGCCTATGAGACTGTTGTGATTTATATGATGGAACCTACCATGTTATACATCCTATGCCTATGAAACTATTGTGATTTATATAATGGGACTTATCATGTTGTACATAAAAATTAGTGATTCTCTTAAGTCCAATTCTATCTAATATTTAAACCTATGGTGCAAATTACTCAGCTTGTCTACACATATTGTTAATATACAACATTGAAACATGATTCTTGAATTGGGTACATCTTTACATGCCTATTTTTCTTTATGTCAGTTCTTATACTGCTCTATTTTTTCCTTTTTACTTGCTATTGTGAATACTAAGTTCATTTGGAACTTAGATTGAATCTCGTTGTACGTGTGATTATAACGCGGGGAATATTGGGTATAATTTTGTTTAGTAAATTTTGGGCATAGCATGTGAATGCGGCATAAAACTTGCACTGACTACACTTGGGGAAATATTGGCATAAAAAGACATAAACTTGGACACATATGAAAAATATATAAATCAGCTAAATATGAACATGCCTAACCCGATTTTAGATTGAGTTGCGGTGTAAGATTGCCCAGAACTGCCCAGCACATCCAGCAACCGCAACATTATAGATCTAATGTGATAGGTTAGAACATTAAGCCACAAAAACTCGAGGTTAGATTGAGTTGCGTTGTAAGACTGCCCGGAACCGCTCGACACATCCAGCGACCGCAGCAATACAGATCTAATGTGAGAGATTGGTGCTTTAACGAATGAATTAAGGCTAAGGAACATACAGGCTAATAATGGTAGGGTTAAGTTATTTAAGGCAACACTTAACCAATACAACATGTTAATTAAACAGATGGTTGGGGTTAGATTAATTTGAGAACACTTAACCGTTATAACATGTTGATTAGAAAACCCTAGTAACGGGGACCCATTTCAACGGTAACCCACATAGATGTATCACGGTACCCTGAACTAGGTAGGGTGGGGCATGATTACTGGGCTGATTATAAGCGATCAAAATAGCGGCAGGCACTGGGAGTCAGTAGTATACACTGTGCATCTAGAATTTGTGTCGGGTTGTTGCCATAGGATTTGATACACCCTATGGTGGGACCAGCACAGGTATCAACAATCAAGCGGGGTCAAATGACACAAGTAAGAAATGCATGCGAGTAGAAGATGATCGGAAAAAGGGATCACTTTGTTATGAACACATGATGGTAGTTGAAACATTAGTTAGTAGGTGCAGAGAAATGGGAAACGAGTGCGATAGAATATTCAGTTTATCTTGCCTTATCTTATGTTATCTTATTTATATGTTATTGTCCTATATTCAATTTATTCATGTCATGATTCTTTTACCTGTTTACATCCTGAATAATCACTTGACTTACTAGACTTATGTCTGACCCGATTTCTTTTGCCTTCTTTTCTTCCGTTTCCCCCCAAGTCCATAGGGAGGGAATACTTCAACTTAGTGCAGATCTTTTCCAGCTTGAAGAGAGTAGATGTATTGCTTGGACTCTCTTTTCTTGGGCTATGGCTACACTTTTATTGGGGATTATGCTCCTTTACTACTACTTTATGCTTCTTTATGTAGTTGGAGTTTTAAATCAAGACAGATTTTTTATTGTAATAATTTAGAAGTTGGGTTTTGAGACAATTCTTGTAATGTTTTGACTGAACCACGCTACTTATGAAATGTTTTTAGTTTCCCATTGTTATATATGTTTGTCTTGTAAATTATCTATGCCTTTTACCTGAAATGCTTCACCAAAGTTCATGCATTCCCTTTCTGAGTGACCTTAACGGAGGTGGGGTGTTTCACTTAGTATCAGAGCAATGGTTTACCAGATCAGATAAAAAAATTTGAAAACTATTTTTCAATTTTTTTTTGTAGAAGCATATTCAAGAAAAGTGTTTTTTTATTTTAAAGGCATAATCCCCAAAGCCATATGCACTTTCTTTCTATCCTTTGTTTTGAACCTTTTCTTTTCGTTTCAGCATGTCTGGGGATCTTAATCTTCCCTAGGGCATGCCGATACCTGGCTGGTTCAGAAGGTATCTAAAAGCTAGGGCTAATGATGCAGGCCCAGCAGACGTTCCTCCTCCCCAGTTGCAGCCGTCCCTCCTCCTTTTCCTCCGCGTGTGAATGCTTTCTCGAAGATATGTAGAGACTTTCGAGCTATCGGTGGAAAGAACTTTAATGGGACTAAGTCATTTGAGGAAGCAAGAAAATGGCTCAAGGAAACAGAAGATTTGTTTGTTATCTTCGAAGTGGACGATAGGCAGAAGATACAATTGGTTGTATGGTTACTTAAGGATGAAGCCTCTTACGGGTGGAAAGTTACTAATTCTGAGGGACCAGTTGAAACTTGGGAGGATTTCAGGATGAGATTTGAAATGAAGTTCCTCTCACAAGCTAAACAATGCCTACAGATGGAGAAGTTTTTAGCACTCAAACAGGGAAGCCTATCGGTTAAGGAATACGTCAACCAATTCAACCAGCTTGCTAGATTCAGACTGGAGTTAATAAAAACTCCACATAAAAAGGCTCTCCAATTCGTTAAAGGGTTAAATGAGCCACTGCATAGCCTAGCTATGTCTCATAATGGGTGCGACTTTTGAGAGACTGGTGGACATGGCACTGTTACAGGAGGAAGACAAGGATGGCAAGAAAGGGGCAAAGGCGGAAGAACCTCTAGACAAGAAAGTGGAGGGATCGCAGAATAAGAAGACGGATTCCAAGAAAGGCGGGAAGAATAACAAACCCCGTGACAAGAGGATTTTGTGGCATACCTGGACATCTAATTAAAGACTGCAGGAAGAAGAAGAGGAAGTTGGGTGGTTGCTTTCAATGCGGCGAGATAGGTCTTATGGCTAAGGATTGCCCAAAAAGGAAAAGGCAAGGGAAAAGGACTGGATCTACTTCTGTTGGGCAGATTCACGCTCTCATAACACCTCTGCAAAAAAGAGGTAGCAATATTTCTATTGAGAGTTTAGTTTATCTTTCTGATCATCCAGTTCGTACACTTTTTTATTCTGGCGCATCACACTCTTTTATATCTACTGCTTTAGTTGAATCTCTACACCTAGATACCAGTATAGTTGAGGATCCCATGGTTGTTTCAAATCCAATTGGGGGCTCGGCTTATTTGTCCATGATTTGTTTGGATTTGGAAATTTCTATACTAAGCGTTGGGTTTAGATGTAATGCTTATGTTTTGGGCTTCACGGGCTATGGGTTGATTCTAGGCATGGATTGGTTATCCAGTAACGGTGCCATCCTCAGTTGTGAAAAGAGGGTGGTTAAACTTATGGCTCGCCTTAGTAATACTCTCGAAATCTCTTGTAATCCCATGAATTCTGTTATGCTTAGCTATCTGAAATCTCTTGATGCATTTGTTGAAAACTTGCAATCTAATAGAGTAGTCCATGAATACTAGGATGTCTTTGAAGAGGTGAAAGGTTTACCTCCGAAGCAAGAGACAGACTTCCGCATATACCTTGTTGATAATGCAAAACCTGTTGCTTTACCCGTTAGACACATGGCTCCAAGGGAAAGAAAAGAGCTCAGCAAGCAAGTTAAAGAGTTGCTTGAAAAAGGGTTCATAAGGCAGAGTATTTCTGAATGGGGTGCTCCAGTGGTGTTTGCAACCAAAGAAGATGGTTCACTTCGCCTATGCATGGACTATATGGAGCTAAACAAGCTGACCAAGAAGAATAGGCACCCATTCCTAGAATAGACGACTTGTTCGACCAACTCGTAAGTGCCTCAGTTTTCTCCCAACTAGATCTGGCCACCGGATTCCAATCCTGCCCACTTCGTGGACTTGATGAGTAGGGTGTTTAGAGAGTTCCTTAATAAATTTGTAGTGGTCTTCATGGACGACATTTTGATTTTCTCAAAAAGTGAGGAAGAACATGCGTTGCATTTAAGGGAAATCATGGGTACTCTTCGTGCACATCAGCTGAAAGCAAAATTCTCCAAATGCCATTTTTGGAGAGATGAAGTAAGGTTTCTTAGACATGTGGTGTCCAAAGAAGGGATAGCTGTGGATCCCGCAAAAGTAGTTGCGGTGCAAGATTGGAAGATCCCACGGAATGCAACCGAAGTACGAAGTTTTCTCGGGCTAGCGGGCTTTTACAAAAAGTTCATTAAGGACTTTGCGAAGATCTAAGCCCCACTTACTAGGTTGACAAAGAAGAACCTAACTTTTGCTTGGGATTTGGATTGCGTTGCTTTCCCACGATTGAAGAGGGCTCTGACAACGACCCCAGTTCTGACAGTGCCTGATGGGAATAAGAAGTTTACAGTATACACAAACGCATGCGGTATAGGATTGGGTGCTGTCTTGATGCAAGAGGGCAACGTATTTTGTTATGGAGGAAGGCAGTTGAAGGTACATGAGAAAAACTACCCAACTCATGATTTAGAACTAGCTGCCATTGTTTTCGCTCTTAAGTCATGGCATCATTACCTGCTAGGAGAAAGGTTTAAACTGTTTACTAACCATAAATCGTTAAAGTACCTTTTGTCATAGAAAGATCTTAACTTAAGCCAACAAAGGTGGATGGAATTTCTTGCCTCATACGATTTTGAGATTTGCTTATACCCCTGGCAAGGACAATGTGGTGGCAGATACCATAAGTAGGAAAAAGCTGACCTTAAGTCCTCTCTTTGTAGAAAGGCAAAGCTTGGAGTACATAGCAAACTTTGACTTTAGACCCTCCTTTGAATTTGTACCTGGTTTGTTAGCATCGCTAGAGGTGCGGCCTACTCTTTTGGACTCAATAGGAACCGTGCAATGAGAAGACCCTCAGCTAGTTGATGTGATGGATAAGCTAACTAGAGGTGAGACTTCTAGTTACCTTAATAGATACTCCATTGATGACAAGGGTTGGTTGAGACGGAATGGAAGACTATGTGTCCCACAAGCAAGGGATTTGGTGAAAACCGTTCTCGAAGAAGCGCACCATTCTAAGTTGACCATACACCCAGATGGGGACAAGATGTATAAAGACATAAAAAGGGTTTTCTTCTGGAATGGCATGAAGAAGGATGTAGCTAAGTTTGTCTCTAAATGCTTGATATGCCAGCAAGTCAAGGCTGAGCAGAAGAAGCCTGGTGGTCTGCTTCATCCCCTAGAGGTCCCACAGTGGAAATGGGATAACATTTTGGTGGACTTTATTGATGGGTTGACTAAGTCAAGAAGGGGATATACCAGTATTTGGGTAATAGTGGACAGGCTCACTAAAAGCGCTCACTTTATACCTGTTAAGAGTAGAAGGACTGCCTCATCATTAGCATCCATTTATCTCAAGGAGGTGGTTCGACTGCATGGAATACCCTCTACCATGAGTTTGCAAGAGGCTGTATGCACACAACTATGCTTGAGCACTTATATCACCCTCAAACCGATGGTCGGACGGAAAGGGTGAGCCGAGTATTAGAAGAACTTTTGAGATTGTGCATTCTTTACTTTGGAGGAACATGGGAGGATCATCTTCCTTTGGTGGAGTTCGCCTACAACAATAGCTACTAAGCCACCATAGGCGTGGCACCCTTGGAGGCTTTATATGGAAGACCGTGCCAATCACCAACTTATTAGTGGGAGTCCACAGACAAGCTCGTACTTGGGCCTGACATGATCAGAGAAACTTCAGAGAAGGTGGACTTGATACGAAGACGAATGAAGACCGCACAAGATAGACAGAAGTCCTACGCTGATAAAAGAAGGACCGACCTTGAGTTTGAGGTTGGAGATAGAGTTTTTCTTAAAGTATCTCCTTTGAAGAATGTCGTTCGCTTTGGGCCCGTAGAAAAATTGGCACTAAGATTTGTAAGGCCATTTCCTATTATTGAGAGGATTGGGAAGATGGCTTATAAAGTAGAGCCGCCCGAAAGATTGGCTAGAGTACATAATGTCTTTCATGTCTCTCATCTACGAAAGTGCTTTCATGAGTCTGCGGAAGTTGTGGAGCCAAGCATACTAGAGGAAATAGAGGTGGAATGAGAAGCAATGGTGAGGAGAGTTCCAACTCGTATCTTGGGTACAGAAGTTAAAAAGCAACGCAATCGTGAGGTCAAGCTAGTTAAAGTACAATGGAGTGAAGCTGAGGAAGACACGATGTGGGAGACTGAGGACAATACGCGCACCCTACCCTTATCTTTTGGAGGGTACATTCTTGATCTCTTTTTCCATAAGTTTATGCATGCTTGCATCTATCTTTTAAGTATATCTCCTCGGTCATATTCTTAACCCTTAGGTAGAAACTGATATACACGTAAATGTGTATATTTTATCCGCTTATTTATCTTATTTTCCCTTTAAAATAATTGATACTTTGTATTTATAGCTGTATTTTCAGATTGTTGACAAGAAGCATGGTTTAGAGCATTTGATGGATAAAGCATGAAGAATTTGCTTAAAAAGAGTGAAGTTTAAAATTGCTAAGGCTTGAAGAGTCTAAAGCTTGAAGAATGGTTGCAATTATATTTCAGTTAAGAAGATTTGGCTCAATAAAGACTCAAACTGCATTCACATTAGCTCATTTGGAAGGCCTCTTACTCATGTTGCGTTCACACTAGCCTATTTGCTAGACCACTCACTCTAAAGCTGCGTTCACACTGGCTTATGTGTTATTTGGGTTATTTCTTTAGTCCCACATTATGTAATTAGCTAGTTAGCCTTTGTCATAGCAGCTATAAATACATGGTATCTTAGTCTTGTAAGGGGCACATTAGGTTTTATTCTGTAATTCTCTTCTTGGAATAAAATCATTCTCTCCCTTTCTTTTTACTTTTTGTTTATTTTATTTATGTTCATGTTATTTATTTTCTTTTTCTCTTCTTCTTTAGCTATGTCTAGCTAATCCCCTTTGATTAGGGGGTGATGACGCTGATAGTATGATTCAATATGAATCACATAGCCAAAAGATGAAGACTGTATACATGTAGATCTGGATCTGAATTAAGGGTTAGATCTGAACCTTCATATTTTGTGTCGTTTAAGAGCTATGCTCCTTCACAGGATATATTCGTGTTCGATCTAACGTTTATCAGATCTAGATCTAATTTTAGGGTTTTAGAAATTAATTAGTGAATCTGTCCTGATAATCTATGGTTGTAGAGCTGAGCTCCTGCATAAGCTATGCTTGTCGTTATTTACATATTTGTTTCTAAAAACCTATTATCGTTGATTCATGTTTGTGACAGAAACATGTATTAGATCTGGTTAATCTTTTGGCTATTGATGATTATGAATCTGATCTATGTCATTATCCCCTAATTTCTTTCACTTATTGTTAAAACTCTCTTTTATTTAATTTCTGCTATTTTCTTTGTTTTCCACCAATCAAAAGTTAGGGATAACTTGATTGGATTTATTAATAAAATAATTTGGTCCTAGAGTTCGACACCCTCTACAACAATCCTTGTTGTTTAGGAAAGCCGAACGGAATTTACTGTTGTTTACAACTGCATAATTTGTTCGCAAACAAATTTTGGCGCCGTTGCCGGGGACCAAAAACAATTTTTTTAGTGAATCCTTCGGGTTAGATTTTTTTTCCTCTTTATTTTTCCTTTATAAAAAAAAAAGAAAAAAAAATTTTATTCCTTTTATTTTCTTTTATATATAAAAAAAAATATCTTGCGTAGTCGATTTGGTATTAAATTATTGGTACCACAATCTCTATAATAAGAGAAAAAAAATTGCAATTTTCTATTTGATTTCTTTCCTTCTTACCCTCTTTCCAAATATTTTACAATTTCTTTCCCCTTTTCGTTTATTCCTTTTCCAAATATATGGGTTATCTATCTTACGAAACTTTGCTTATCATTCCTTTCAGCTTTTTGTATAACAACAATCCAGACTTGTGTGTTGAATTAAGGTTATAGAAGTAGAGTAACTAGGGCACAAAACTTTCCTTTCATGAAGTGTTGGTTTAGTAGAGGAGGAATCAAATGAAATAAAATATGGTGTCATTCCATTCCATTTCCACTCATCATTCATCATGCAAATATGAAGAAAAAAAATATGTGAAAAAAAAAGAGACCAAGAAAGAAAAAGAAGAAAAAATGAAATAAAGAGAGAGTCTCTCAGAATAAAATAGTCATTCATCATTCTTGACTATAAAGCATTCATTTCCATTCCATCCATATCCACCACACCGTACTTGGAAGCGAGGATTGTAGTAGAGGAGATGAAAGGAAACAAAATGTCTATATGTGCCTTAGTATTACTTTATCTTTTGTAGCTTGAAGTTCAACTAATACACTTGCCCTCTCATCTATAATATTTTTTTAGAACTTACAAAATTTTCCTTCATCTATGCATAACTCACATCCAATACATTACAGTTACGGTGGTGCAAAATTATTCAAAAAAAAAAAGGTTGAATAAATGATTGGGTGCACATTGTCGATGTGTAGAACTTTGGTTGACACCACGCTCTTAACCTTCAAGACAATTACAGTGTTATCAAGGAATTACGATTCAGCTTGAAAAATCTTATTCATTTTTGCACCAATAATGGGATGGACAATTGGAACTAAACCGTTATTATTGAAGTTAGGTGAAATCCTTGGAATGTGAAAGACCTTAAATATATTGTTTGATTAATCCGCGTACATAAGATGCTTTGGATTTTGTGGGTAGTATCCGTTGAAAACCCTCACGAGACAACACTCGTCCTACTGGGGACACCCAGAGGTTTAACGGCTTGTTGCATACGCTAAATGCAATCGTGTTTCCTACGAAAGTGTGACATATCTTAGTTCAGTTTATTCGAGGACGAATAAAAAGATAAGTGTGGGGGTATTTGATATACACGTAAATGTGTATATTTTATCCGCTTATTTATCTTATTTTCCCTTTAAAATAATTGATACTTTGTATTTATAGCTGTATTTTCAGATTGTTGACAAGAAGCATGGTTTAGAGCATTTGATGGATAAAGCATGAAGAATTTGCTTAAAAAGAGTGAAGTTTAAAATTGCTAAGGCTTGAAGAGTCTAAAGCTTGAAGAACGGTTGCAATTATATTTCAGTTAAGAAGATTTGGCTCAATAAAGACTCAAACTGCATTCACATTAGCTCATTTGGAAGGCCTCTTACTCATGTTGCGTTCACACTAGCCTATTTGCTAGACCACTCACTCTAAAGCTGCGTTCACACTGGCTTATGTGTTATTTGGGTTATTTCTTTAGTCCCACATTATGTAATTAGCTAGCTAGCCTTTGTCATAGCAGCTATAAATACATGGTATCTTAGTCTTGTAAGGGGCACATTAGGTTTTATTCAGTAATTCTCTTCTTGGAATAAAATCATTCTCTCCCTTTCTTTTTACTTTTTGTTTATTTTATTTACATTCATCTTATTTATTTTCTTTTTCTCTTCTTCTTTAGCTATGTCTAGTTAATCCCCTTTGATTAGGGGGTGATGACGCTGATTATATGATTCAATATGAATCACATAGCCAAAAGATGAAGACTGTATACATGTAGATCTGGATCTGAATTAAGGGTTAGATCTGAACCTTCATATTTTGTGTCATTTAAGAGCTATGCTCCTTCACAGGATATATTCGTGTTCAATCTAACGTTTATCAGATCTAGATCTAATTTTAGGGTTTTAGAAATTAATTAGTGAATCTGTCCTGATAGTCTATGGTTGTAGATCTGAGCTCCTGCATAAGCTATGCTTGTCGTTATTTACATATTTGTTTCTAAAAACCTATTATCGTTGATTCATGTTTGTGACAGAAACATGTATTAGATCTGGTTAATCTTTTGGCTATTGATGATTATGAATCTGATCTATGTCATTATCCCCTAATTGCTTTCACTTATTGTTAAAACTCTCTTTTATTTAATTTCTGCTATTTTCTTTGTTTTCCACCAATCAAAAGTTAGGGATAACTTGATTGGATTTATTAATAAAATAATTTGTCCCAGAGTTCGACACCCTCTACAACAATCCTTGTTGTTTAGGAAAGCCGAACGGATTTTACAGTTGTTTACAATTGCATAATTTGTTCGCAAACAGAAACCAATGGATGTAAACATGTATTTGAAACATGTTATGTTTGATGGTTGCAAGTGGCTGCAAGTGGTTGCTAGTGGTTGCTTGTGGATGCATATACACACACACTAGGTACTAGATCAGCTTAGTCACTTTCATATTGCATATGCATATATGTATTTATATGTGGATTAAAACTTGATGTGTTATCATGTGGACGTTACATTTGTATGAATGACTATGCACTCATGTAGAAGTTACAAAATACGATTAGGAACAATTGCATACATGATGGACTCATAGCACCAACATGATTCACATCAAGGAGGTCAACTGAATCAGTAGACCGCTTGGTTTTGCATTAAATAAGGACATATACACACACTATGCATATGATCATGAAAACATCAGAAAATATTTCATGGACAATGGATGCCTGTGATTGATGGTTGAGTAGATGGATGTTGGATGTTAGGATACATTCTTCTTAACTTAGAGATTTCGGGGACGAAATCCTTTAAGGAGGGGAGAATGTAACACCCTGTAACACCCCACGTCCATTAATGTCACTCACAAAGGGAATGCATTAACTTCCATGGAGGTTTTAAGTGAATATAGAACAGTAAAATTACAACAAGACAGATATAAAATAGTACTTGGAAATTCAAAAACTTTATTTCATTGTAGCAGAAGTCAAAACATGTTTGATTACATCATAACACCATATTCAATGTCAAGTACAATATCTATCTTGATAAAACAAGTACATAATCCCATTACATGAATAGCCATTAAAAAGAAAGATAACAAGCTGGACTTTACTTCAGCAGTCCAAGCTTTCCAGAAGATAAGCGATCCAACTAGACTCCACTGGCCCAACCTGCGGACCTGAAGGGAGAAAAAGGATGGAAAAGAGGGGGTCAGACATAAAGTCTGGTGAATATGATAATTCTACAATACTATTACCAAAATAACTGGACTAAGGCATAAGCTGGAAAACAAGAAAATGTCTATGAAGAGCAGATTAAGGACATAGACAATCGCTAAAGGCAACGTTATAGGCGCTCCTAAATACTAAAGGATAAACACTATACTGCACCACACCAGTCACCCTAAAGATTCATCCCACTTAGCTTCACTTAGAAACTTTCCCAATGGCTTTACGTACCCCTAGCTGACTACATAGGTGCCGCCTGCCCCCATCTCCACTAGGTGTACCCTACTTCCCATTATTCGATCGGCTCCCTAACTCGTAGATACCCGTGCTGGCCCCACAGTGGGGTGTATCACTCCCCTAAAGTGGCAACCTGATACAACGGACATGCACGGCTTATACCTACACGATGCAACAACGTCTTACCTACCAGCCCGGGTCCACACACGCATATGAAACCCGTTGGACTTGCGTTGCCACCGCTCCCTGTTTTGGCCTCTTATAGTCAGACCCAGTATGCGTGTCCCGTCCTCGACTTGGGTCGAGCCCACAAAGATACGTTTTGGGATACTGGTTGAAATGGGCCCCCACTATTTACCACAAGCATTCCACCTAAGCTTGTCCCCATTAGTCCATCCCACTTAACCCACTTAGTCATGTTCATTTACATGTGTGTTTGGTTAAGTCTAATCGTATTTCAAATGCCTCTAAAGGCAACCACCAGATTCCTCATGCCACCCAAGGCACCTACTTAACCCCCATGTCCCACCTTACATGATTATCTGGTTAAGTATTTCTTAGTTCATTAAGGCCATAACCTCATAAAGACCTCTCACATTAGACTGGCATTTATGGCAGCTGGATTTGCCGGGCGGGTCCGGGCAGTCTTACACCATAAAAGAGTCTAACCTCGTGTCTTTACAACTGTTATGCTTTAGTTTGGGCCTAGGACCTCTCACATTGGGCCGACATTTGTGACTACTGGATTTGCCGGGCGGGTCCGGGCAGGTTTACATCACAAACGGGTCCAACCTCGTGTCCTAAGCATTGATTATTAATAATAATCCACTTTCCCCCAATTTTAATAATTCCCTACTTGAATTATTAATTACTTCCAATTTTTAACAATGTCCATAATTGACTCAATTATGGACATACATTCATGGTATGCAAAATCTTACAAAATTGCACCCAATTTATTAATTCCTAATATTACCCCTACCCCACGTTTGAACGTTTATTCGCAAAATATATGTTAGACTCGAATAGCCTAACTCATAGCATAAAAGAGATTATCATAATAACAACATGTATATGTGACCAAATGAATCATAATAAGGGGTGAAACTTGCATATGTCCAACTTGCATAGATTATACATGTCATGGACCTAAAGGTGTCAACTTGTTCAAAATTCACCTAATATAATCTCAATCAATTTTCATAAACTTACATATGAACATGTGTGAATCAACATCATCTAATTTTTTAACAACATGGTTTTATATGGGTACACCTAACTCAATAGGCAAATTCCCATAATCAAGTTTTATTTAATTATAGTTTCAAGTTTATGGGTACACCTAACCTAATAGGCAAATTCCCATAAACAAGACCCATTTAAATTAAGAAGAAAAAAACATAAGTTTAAGCATGATCCAACAACATCATGATTTTTCAACATAATATAGCATGATTTATAACATGGCATAGTATGATAGTATAACATAGCTTGACATGATTCTCAACATAGCACGACATAGCATAAGAGAATTTACAACATAGCATGACATAGCATATATAATTTACATCATACGACAACATAATAACATAATAAGAGATCCACAATATATAGAATTTACAATTACAAATCACATACTTTCTTGTGATCCATTCATAACTGAGTCAAATTAGTTTGTAATAGTCTTGTGAGAATCATCATACTCACCAACAAAAGAAAAGAATTAGAGAAAGAGAGATCTTTTGATTTGATTTGTGTAGATTTAGTTGTAGATGATTAGGCTTCCTCTTCTTAGTTTGTGACGGCTACGCTGAACTCCATGGCAGCAGCATGACGGTAGCTTATCTAATTTTACAAGTGATTTAGCTTTTGGGTCTACCCACTTATTTATAGATTTTAGAATGCATTTAGGCCATTAGATTTAACCTAGAAATAACCGCAGCCGTTCAGACAAGATGGGGTTTATCTTGTTGACTCAGCAATGAGTCAGAAGTGACTCAGCAAACACTCAGCATATTAATAAACTTCTATTCATGTCATAAATATATATATATATATATTTTCTACAATGTACATATTAGATACATCCCCCTTTACTTATTATTGTTTTTATATACATATTAGATACATCCCCTCTCTCACACACTTATTAATATTTTTATATTCATATTAGATACATCCCCTCTCTTACACACTTATTAATATTTTTATATTCATATTAGATACATCCCATCTCTTACACATTTATTAATATTTTTATATTCATATTAGATACATCCCCTCTCTTACACACTTATTAATATTTTTATATTCATATTAGATACATCCCCTCTCTTACACACTTATTAATATTTTAGCAACTTTAGTGTTAATAGAAAATTCGGGGTGTTACATTCTCCCCTCCTTTTAGGATTTCGTCCCCGAAATCTTCAAGTCTGGAAGAATGTATATCCTACCATCCAAACGTCCATCTGCTCATCCATCATACACAGGCATCCATTGTCCTTAAAAGACTTCTAATGCTTTATGATCATATGCAAAGTGTGTGTACATGTCCTTACCTAATGCGAAATCAGGCGGTCTACTGATTCAGTTGACCTCCTTAATGCAAATTATGTAAGTGTCATGAATCCATTATGTATGCAAAAGATCCTAATTGCTTACGTACTACTTCTATATGCGTGCACACCCATTCAACCGAATGCAGCATCCATATGATGGTACAACCATTATACATCCATTATACTAAATACATCCATATATATGCAATATGCAATATGAAGTGACTGAGCCGATCTAGTGCCTAAAGTGTGTGTATATATGCATCCACGAGCAACCACTAGCGAACACTTGCATCCATCATACATAACATGTCTCAAACACATGTTTCAACCATAGGATTATCCTAACTAAAGGTCAAAGATACTAATGAGAGGACATACTAAAGATAAGATAAGATAAGCTAAGCGATAAAGGAGAAATTAAAAGACATACCCTCAAAAAGAAAAGGGTACAACGAACGCATCTTCTCTTCTGTCTCCCAAGTTGCGTTGCTCTCATCATCTCCCCATTGCACTTTAACCAGTCTGACCTCTCGATTCCTCAACTTTTTGATCTCCGACCCAAGAATGCATGTAGGAGCTCGTCTAATTGTTGCATCACGCTCTATTTCCACCTCTTTAAGCAAGCTCTGCTCTACCACCTCCGCGGTCTTGTGCAAACACTTCCTCAAATGTGATACATGGAATACGTCGTGTACTCCACTAAGTTTCTCAGGCAACTCCACCCTATATGCCATCTTCCCAATCCTGTTTTTTTTACAGGAAACGGCCCTACAAACCTTGGTGCTAATTTCCCCATGGACCCAAAGCGAACAACATTCTGTAACGGAGATACTTTGATAAAAACCATGTCCCCAATGTCAAACTCAAGATCTGTCCTCCTCTTATCAGCATACGATTTTTGCCTATCTTGTGCTGCTTTCATCCTCCTTCGAATCAACTCAATCTTCTCCGAGGTTTCCCTAACCATATCGGGCCCAAGTAGGATTTTATCGGTAGATTCCCACCAACATGTAGGCGAACGGCAAGGCCTTCCATAAAGAGCTTCAAAAGGTGCCATGCCAATACTAGACTGAAAGCTATTATTATATGCGAATTCTACTAACGGAAGGTGCTCTTCCCATGTACCCCCAAAGTCTAGGATACAAAGCCTTAAAAGATCCTCTAGAATGCGATTCACCCTCTCGGTCTGGCCGTCTGTCTGAGGATGATATGCGGTGCTCAAACATAGCTGAGTCCCTACCACCTCTTGTAAACTCTTCCAAAATTCGCTAGTAAAGATGGGGTCACGGTCGCTTACTATACTAGAAGGAATACCGTGCAAACGAACTATCTCCTTAATGTATACAGAAGCCAACCACGGAGCAGTCCTCTTACTTTTCACGGGAATAAAATGGGCGCTTTTAGTAAGTCTATCTACTATAACCCAAATCCCCGTGTTACCCTTCCTTGATCTTGGTAATCCATCCACAAAATCCATTGAGATGCTTTCCCATTTCCATAGTGGAACTTCTAATGGGTGAAGCAACCCACCGGGTTTCTTTTGTTCTACTTTAACTCGTTGGCACACCAAGCATCTAGCGACGTACTCGGCCACATCCTTTTTCTTACCGGCCCAAAAGAAAACCCGCTTCATATCTTTGTACATCTTATCCCCGCCGGGATGAATGGTCATTTTTGAGCGATGAGCATCATCAAGAATGGCCTTCCTTAAGTCTTCGTCTTGTGGTACACAAAGTCTATTATCCCTTCGTAACCAACCCTTATTGTCTAGGGTATACCTACGAAGATGGCTTGACGACTCTCCCCCCTTTGAGCTTTTCTACTATCTCAACCAACTGTGGGTCGTCTCGCTGTGCCTCACCAACCCATCCTAGAAGTGTAGGTCTAACCTCCAAGGATGCTAACAGACCGGGTACTAAGTCAACGGAGGGTCTAAATTCAAACATAGAGATGAATTCTAAGCTTTGTCGTTCAACAAACAACGGACTCAAGGACAACCTTTTCCTACTTAAGGCGTCTGCCACCACGTTACCCTTGCCCGGGGTATATGCTATTTCAAAATCGTAGGAGGCTAAGAATTCCATCCACCGTTGCTGCCTTAAATTCAAATCCTTCTGAGAGAATAAGTATTTTAATGATTTGTGGTCAGTGAACAGTTCGAATTTCTCACCAAGAAGATAGTGACGCCAAGACTTAAGCGCGAAAACAATTGCGGC
Organism: Allium sativum; assembly: GCA_030737875.1. NCBI lineage: Eukaryota > Viridiplantae > Streptophyta > Magnoliopsida > Asparagales > Amaryllidaceae > Allium > Allium sativum. The sequence goes on from CM060926.1 coordinate 542,194,226, forward strand.
TAGCTCTAAGTCATGCGTGGGGTAATTCTTTTCATGAACCCTCAACTGCCTTCCACCATAGGCTATTACTCTTCCCTCTTGCATGAGGACCGCGCCAAGTCCCGTCCCACAAGCATCAGTATAGATGGTAAACGGTTTATTCCCGTCTGGCAGCACTAAGACTGGGGCTGAAGTTAAGGCTCTCTTTAAACGTTGGAACACATCATCGCAATCTTTGTCCCACGTAAAAACCAGGTTCTTCTTCGTTAACCGTGTTAATGGAGCTGATATTTTTGCGAAGTCTTTGATAAATTTCCTATAATAGCCAGCCAACCCCAAGAAACTTCTTACTTCGGTTGCATTTTTAGGGACCTTCCAATCTTGGATGGCCACCACCTTTGCGGGATCCACTGCTATCCCTTCTTTGGAAACCACGTGCCCTAAGAACCGTACTTCCTTCCTCCAGAAGTGACACTTAGAAAATTTTGCCTTAAGGTTATGCGCTCGAAGGGTTTCCAACACTTCCCTAAGATGTAGGGAGTGCTCTTCTTTATTCTTAGAAAAGACTAAGATGTCATCCACAACGACTACCACGAATTTGTTAAGGTATTCCCTAAACACCCTACTCATCAAATCAACAAAATATGCAGGGGCGTTTGTCAAACCAAAGGGCATCACTAGCCATTCATAGAATCCGTCAGGAGTCCTAAAAGCAGTCTTATCTATACTATCCTCAGCCACTCTCAGTTGATGAAAGCCAGTGGCTAAGTCCAACTGCGAAAACACTGAGGCGCCAACTAACTGATCAAAGAGATCGTCAATCCTCGGCAGTGGGTGTCGGTTCTTTTTAGTAAGCTTGTTTAGTTCTCTATAGTCCATACAAAGTCTAAGAGACCCATCCGCCTTTGTGGCAAAAACTACTGGAGCACCCCACTCCGATATACTACTTCTTATGAACCCCTTCTCAAGCAACTCCTTTACTTGCTTATTGAGTTCCCTCCTTTCACGAGGAGCCATGTGGCGCACTGGCAAAGATACGGGTTTAGCATTATCCACAAGATAAATTCGAAAGTCTATCTCCCGCTTTGGAGGTAAGCCCTTCACCTCCTCAAACACATCCGGATATTCCCGGACCACTTCTACCGATCGCAGGTTCTCTACAGACGCGTCAAGCGATTCAAGATAACTTAGCATAACGGAATTTATGGGATTACAAAAGATGTCGAGAGCATTACCAAGGCGAGTCACAAGCCTAACTACTCTCCTTTCACAATCAAGAATGGCCCTATTTCTAGACAACCAATCCATTCCTAAAATTAGCCCATAGCCCGTGAAGCCCAATACATAAGCATCACATCTAAATTCAACGCTAAGTATAGAGATTTTCAAATCCAAACATATCATGGTCAAATGAGCCGAACCCCCAATTGGATTTGAAACGACCAAGGGATCCTCTACTAAACTGGTGTTCAAGTGCAGTGATTCAACTAATGATGCAGAGATAAATGAATGAGATGCGCCAGAATCGAATAAGGTACGGACAGGATGATCAAACAGAAAAACTAAGCTTTCAACAGAAATTGTTCTACCTCTTTCTTGCAGCGGTGGGGCCGCAATAGCCTGAACTTGCCCCCTTGCCTGCCCTGGTGCCATAAGAGCCTGCACCTGTCCTCCCGAGGTAGACCCTGCCCTCTGCCCCTTCTTTGGACAGTCCTTCACTAAATGTCCCGCATCTCCACAATGAAAACAACCAGTCTTCTTTTTCTTTCTACAATCTTTGCTGAGATGGCCAGGCGTCCCACAATTGAAGCATTTCTTCTTCCCTTTGCCATTATTGTTTTTACCACCCTTCTTATTTTGCTGTTGGGGTTTCTTCTGATCCCCTTTCTTTTCAACTGCCTTATCCTCATGCATAAGTGCCATTTCTACTAGCTTTTCAAAGGTGGCTCCCATAGGGATGTGGGTCATAGCTAACCCTTGCAACGGTTCATTCAAGCCTCTAACGAACCTCAAAGCTTTCTTCTCTGGCGTGTTCACCAACTCCAAGCCAAACCTTGCTAACTGATTAAATTTATTGACATATTCCTTTACTGATGAGCTCCCTTGCTTTAGTGCCAGGAATTTTTCCATATTTAAGTTCTCCTCTGCCCTTGAAAGAAACTTTGCCTCAAACCTTCGTCTGAAATCCGCCCATGAATCAACTGGACGTTCCTCGTTAGTGACCTCCCACCAAAACGAGGCCTCTCCCTTCATTAACCAAGCAGCTAAACGGACTTTCCTCCCATCTTCCACTTCAAAGATATCCAACAATTCCTCAGTCTCCTTAAGCCAATCTCTGGCCTCCACAAACGTCTCAGTCCCTTGAAAAGTTTTTCCTCCCATAGCCTTGAATTCCTTGCACGTCTTTGCAAAAGTGTCAACACGAGGAGGAGGAGGAGGAGGAGGAGGAATGGGTGCAACTAGGGGTGGAGGAGTATCCGCTGGGCCTGCAGTGGTGGCCCTAGCCTCCAAGTATCTCCTAAACCACGCTGGAATCGTCACACCTTCTTGGAGATTAAGATCTTCAGCCATGCTGAAACGAAAAAGGAAAGATTCAAAATGGAGAATTCGAAAGATAATGATAAGGATGTGGTTATTTGGGATTAAGTTTTTCATAAAAACTCTCTTTAAATAACATGTTTTTTTTTTTTGAAAGCACTTCTTCCAAAAATACTTTAGAAAAAAAAATATTTTTCTAAAATTTTTTTTTATCTGTTCTGGTAACCTTATGCTCTGATACCACGTGTAACACCCCACGTCCATTAATGTCACTCACAAAGGGAATGCATTAACTTCCATGGAGGTTTTAAGTGAATATAGAACAGTAAAATTACAACAAGACAGATATAAAATAGTACTTAGAAATTCAAAAACTTTATTTCATTGTAGCAGAAGTCAAAACATGTTTGATTACATCATAACACCATATTCAATGTCAAGTACAATATCTATCTTGATAAAACAAGTACATAATCCCATTACATGAATAGCCATTAAAAAGAAAGATAACAAGCTGGACTTTACTTCAGCAGTCCAAGCTTTCCAGAAGATAAGCGATCCAACTAGACTCCACTAGAACTTGGCCCAACCTGCGGACCTGAAGGGAGAAAAAGGATGGAAAAGAGGCGGTCAGACATAAAGTCTGGTGAATATGATAATTCTACAATACTATTACCAAAATAACTGGACTAAGGCATAAGCTGGAAAACAAGAAAATGTCTATGAAGAGCAGATTAAGGACATAGACAATCGCTAAAGGCAACGTTATAGGCGCTCCTAAATACTAAAGGATAAACACTATACTGCACCACACCAGTCACCCTAAAGATTCATCCCACTTAGCTTCACTTAGAAACTTTCCCAATGGCTTTACGTACCCCTAGCTGACTACATAGGTGCCGCCTGCCCCCATCTCCACTAGGTGTACCCTACTTCCCATTATTCGATCGGCTCCCTAACTCGTAGATACCCGTGCTGGCCCCACAGTGGGGTGTATCACTCCCCTAAAGTGGCAACCTGATACAACGGACATGCACGGCTTATACCTACACGATGCAACAACGTCTTACCTACCAGCCCGGGTCCACACACGCATATGAAACCCGTTGGACTTGCGTTGCCACCGCTCCCTGTTTTGGCCTCTTATAGTCAGACCCAGTATGCGTGTCCCGTCCTCGACTTGGGTCGAGCCCACAAAGATACGTTTTGGGATACTGGTTGAAATGGGCCCCCACTATTTACCACAAGCATTCCACCTAAGCTTGTCCCCATTAGTCCATCCCACTTAACCCACTTAGTCATGTTCATTTACATGTGTGTTTGGTTAAGTCTAATCGTATTTCAAATGCCTCTAAAGGCAACCACCAGATTCCTCATGCCACCCAAGGCACCTACTTAACCCCCATGTCCCACCTTACATGATTATCTGGTTAAGTATTTCTTAGTTCATTAAGGCCATAACCTCATAAAGACCTCTCACATTAGACTGGCATTTATGGCAGCTGGATTTGCCGGGCGGGTCCGGGCAGTCTTACACCATAAAAGAGTCTAACCTCGTGTCTTTACAACTGTTATGCTTTAGTTTGGGCCTAGGACCTCTCACATTGGGCCGACATTTGTGACTACTGGATTTGCCGGGCGGGTCCGGGCAGGTTTACATCACAAACGGGTCCAACCTCGTGTCCTAAGCATTGATTATTAATAATAATCCACTTTCCCCCAATTTTAATAATTCCCTACTTGAATTATTAATTACTTCCAATTTTTAACAATGTCCATAATTGACTCAATTATGGACATCCATTCATGGTATGCAAAATCTTACAAAATTGCACCCAATTTATTAATTCCTAATATTACCCCTACCCCACGTTTGAACGTTTATTCGCAAAATATATGTTAGACTCGAATAGCCTAACTCATAGCATAAAAGAGATTATCATAATAACAACATGTATATGTGACCAAATGAATCATAATAAGGGGTGAAACTTGCATATGTCCAACTTGCATAGATTATACATGTCATGGACCTAAAGGTGTCAACTTGTTCAAAATTCACCTAATATAATCTCAATCAATTTTCATAAACTTACATATGAACATGTGTGAATCAACATCATCTAATTTTTTAACAACATGGTTTTATATGGGTACACCTAATTCAATAGGCAAATTCCCATAATCAAGTTTTATTTAATTATAGTTTCAAGTTTATGGGTACACCTAACCTAATAGGCAAATTCCCATAAACAAGACCCATTTAAATTAAGAAAAAAAAACATAACTTTAAGCATGATCCAACAACATCATGATTTTTCAACATAATATAGCATGATTTATAACATGGCATAGTATGATAGTATAACATAGCTTGACATGATTCTCAACATAGCACGACATAGCATAAGAGAATTTACAACATAGCATGACATAGCATATATAATTTACATCATACGACAACATAATAACATAATAAGAGATCCACAATATATAGAATTTACAATTACAAATCACATCACTTTCTTGTGATCCATTCATAACTGAGTCAAATTAGTTTGTAATAGTCTTGTGAGAATCATCATACTCACCAACAAAAGAAAAGAATTAGAGAAAGAGAGATCTTTTGATTTGATTTGTGTAGATTTAGTTGTAGATGATTAGCCTTCCTCTTCTTAGTTTGTGACGGCTACGCTGAACTCCATGGCAGCAGCATGACGGTATCTCCTCTAATTTTACAAGTGATTTAGCTTTTGGGTCTACCCACTTATTTATAGATTTTAGAATGCATTTAGGCCATTAGATTTAACCTAGAAATAACCGCAGCCGTTCAGACAAGATGGGGTTTATCTTGTTGACTCAGCAATGAGTCAGAAGTGACTCAGCAAACACTCAGCATATTAATAAACTTCTATTCATGTCATAAATATATATATATATTTTCTACAATGTACATATTAGATACATCCCCCTTTACTTATTATTGTTTTTATATACATATTAGATACATCCCCTCTCTCACACACTTATTAATATTTTTATATTCATATTAGATACATCCCCTCTCTTACACACTTATTAATATTTTTATATTCATATTAGATACATCCCCTCTCTTACACATTTATTAATATTTTTATATTCATATTAGATACATCCCCTCTCTTACACACTTATTAATATTTTTATATTCATATTAGATACATCCCCTCTCTTACACACTTATTAATATTTTAGCAACTTTAGTGTTAATAGAAAATTCGGGGTGTTACACACCCCGTATTTTTTGTGAATATTAAAATTGACATATCTAAGAACACTTAATTTTTAAAAGAAGAATTGGGTGAAACAGGTTATGCCATTGCGTTCATCTCGGAATTCTTCTTGAGATAGAGTCCGAGTTTGCGTGAATTGGACTCCGTATGAAGAAGTTATGCAGGTTAGAAGATTTCTAGTGTAAACAGAAAATAATAAATAAATAATAAATTCAGTTAAAACTTCCAAAATCGGTCAGAATAGCTGGGGGGAAATTCCCTCCCAGGGTTGTCGACCCCCCTAGGGAGAGTCGACATAGGTGTCGACCCCTTTGAGATCTAGTTCCTGTGACGGTTTTTTAACCCTGAGCTGATGTGGCCTTCTTTGATTGGTCGATAACTAATTTTTGAGGTATTAGAGCTTATGTGTCGTGCTATGGTTGGATGGATGAAACATCTCTTTGTTTGATGGCTCTGATTTCTCCTAGACTAATCTAAAGCTAGAATTAATCCTAGATATCTATATATATGTAGCTAAACCTAAACCCTAACCCCATAACCCTAAAACTATGGTGCCTTCATGCTTTTCGTCTACAAGCTAGCCTAGCATCCTTCATTTTCTCCAAACTAGAAAATCAAATCCAAACTAGTAATTGATTAAAAGAACTTCGAATCAAACATCTACATCAAAGTATAGCTAAAAAAAATCTGAAATCAGATCCCAGAATACAAGATCCATCCTATTTCTGTAAGTTCAGTTATTATTTAGATTTAAACATCTAATAGAAATCATGACTGTAATAATCGGATCTAGAACGATGCCTAATTCTGATTTGTGTATATCCTTTTGTCAAATCTAAATTGCTTATGCCTATGGAGACTATTGTGATTGATGAAATGACACCTATCGTGCCTATGAGACTGTTAGACTGACATAATAGAACATATCGTGTCTATGAGACTGTTGTGACTGACATAATAAAACTTATCATGCCTATGAGACTGTTGGATTGACATAATGGAACCTATCATGCCTATGAGACTGTTGTGATTTATATGATGGAACCTATCATGTCGTACATCGTATGCCTATGAGACTATTGTGATTTATATAATGGGACTTATCATGTTGTACATAAAAATTAGTGATTCTCTTAAGTCCAATTCTATCTAATCTTTATACCTATGGTGTAAATTGCTTAGCTTGTCTACACATATTGTTAATGTACAACATTGAAACATGACTATTGAATTGGGTACATCTTTACATGCCTATTTTTCCTTATGTCAGTTCTTATGCTCCTTCTCTATTTTCCCTTTTTACTTGCTTTTGTGAATACTAAGTTCATTCGGAACTTAGATTGAATCTCGTTGTACGTGCGATTATAACGCGGTGAAAATTAGGTATAATTTTTTTTAGTAAATTTTGGGCATAGCATGTGAATGTGGCATAAAACTTGTACTGACTACACTTGGGAAAATATTGGCATAAAAAGACATGAACTTGGACACATATGACAAATATGTAAATTGACTAAATATAAACATGCCTAACCCGAGGTTAGATTGAGTTGCGGTGTGAGACCGCCCGGAATCGCCCAGCACATCCAGCAACCACAACAATATAGATCTAATGTGAGATGTTAGCGCATTAAGCCCCAGAAACTCGAGGTTAGATTGAGTTGCGGTGTAAGACTGCCCGGAACCGCCTGGCACATCCAGCGACCGCAACAATATAGATCTAATGTGAGAGGTTGGTGCTTTAATGAATGAATTAAAGCTAAAGAACAGACATGCTTAGAATGGTGGGGTTAAGTTAATTAAGGCAACACTTAACCAATACAACATGTTAATTAAACAGATGGGTGGGTTAGGTTAATTTGAGAACACTTAACCGTTATAACATGTTGATTAGAAAACCCAGTAACGGGGACCCATTTCAGCAGCGACCAACATAGATGTATTACGGTACTCTGATCTAGGAAGGGTGGGGCACTATTACTGGGTAGATTATAAGCGGTCAAAATAGCGGCGGGTGGTGCAGCAGTGTAGGTTCCGGCGGATTATGGGCGTGCACGTACTCCGGAGTGGATAAAGAAGGCACTGTGCATCAGTAGTATACACTATGCATCTAGAATTTGTGTCGGGTTGCTACCATAGGAATTGATATACCCTATGACAGGACCAACACAGGTATCTACAATCAAGCGAGGCCGAATGACAACAAGTAAGAAATGCATGCGAGTAGAAGAAGGGATCACTTTGTTATGAACACATGATAGTAGTTGAAACATTAGTTAGTAGGTGCAGAGAAAAGGGAAACGAGTGCAATAGAGTATTCAGTTTATCTTGCCTTATCTTATGTTATCTTATTTCTTTGGTATTGTCCTATATTCAATTTATTTATGTCATGATTCTTTTACCTGTTTATATGCTGAATAATCACAGGACTTACCAGACTTATGTCTGACCCGATTTCTTTTGCTTCTTTACTTCCGTTTCCTCCACCCCCCCAAAGGTCCGTAGGGAGGGAATACTTCAGCTTAGTGCAGATCTTTTCCAGCTTGAAGAGAGTAGATGTATTGCTTGGACTCTCTTTTCTTGGGCTATGGCTGTGGTTACACTTTTATTGGGGATTTCTGCTGCTTTACTACTACTTTATGCTTTTTTATGTACTTGGAGTTTTAAATCAAGATAGATGTTTTATTGTAATAATTTAGAAGTTGGGTTTTGAGACAATGCTTGTAATGTTTTGACCGAACCACGCTATTTATGAAATGTTTTCATTTTTCTACTATTATATATGTATGTCTTGTAAATTATCTATGCCTTTTACCTAAAATGCTTCACCAGAGTTAATGCATCCCCTTTGTGAGTGACCTTAACGGAGGTGGGTTGTTTCAATACAGCTGATGTCTATTAATATACAACCTCTAAGCTCGTACGTCTCAGAGAAGCGTGTTAAGCTAAAAGAATAAATTCTACGCCACCAAACAAATATATATTTAATAGAGATCAATTAATACAACAAAAACTAAGATGTCAGACATACGTCCATACATGTCCATTCTAGGTCTGAACGAAACCGAAGGCACCTTATTCCTCATCCCCTAAGGGAGAGAGGCCCTTTCATATCTAGTCAATCTCTAAGTACGTCTGGACGATCGCTACTTATAACCTCTTCATGGGTTTACATCCCAATCGAGACATCAACAATTATCCAAACGATGTGAAGATCTCTGGTCTTCAACCACCGCCTTCAATATCTTCGACTATTGTCATAGTAGTTATTCAGAATGGGTTGGAACCCGGTCTTTCTGAATAACTTGCGCATTTTCAAAATCAAGTGATATACAAACATATCATAAGTCTCATTCCATTCCAGAATATTCTTTTATTGAAATATTCTTTACATTGGAAATGTCTCCTCTAAATCTAACTAAAGATTACTTCATTTAAATTCTTGTTTAAATCTATCCTTTGAAATCATTTTAAAGATTACATAACCTCTCTTCACAAATTTGACTTAGAATAAGGATTATAAGTCTTATCGGGATTATCGAGCCTTACACGAAAGATAATATCTCATATTGTTATTCCTTTCCCACTTATTCATCCCACGGAGCAAAACTGGAGGTGCTCCATATCTAATATCCCATGTGTTTGGTAAACTTAATTACCTCTTTTCATTTCGAGTTTAATTAAAGATTTCAACTATCGACAAATCTTGGGAAAAATATCTTTTCCTTTACATGGGTTAAATAACAAACGTTATTTAAAACGTCATTCACGGGAAACCCAAAATCTTACTTCCATTTTGAAATGGAATATTCACGAAAATCATATCAGTTTATAATTGATATAAATTCCCGTATATTAATACTATAAACGGAATAACAACAATTCCTTTTTAATTCCATAAATAGTACATATCTTCATCAACAACATTTATCCTGATTATCACTAAATCGATTCCCATTCAATTCCAATTTAATTTATCAACTGCAAAACTTCGTTAATCTTTATTAAAACAATTATCCCATACTTTTCATCTTTAACTAGGCCAAATAACAGTGTTATTGAAGACATCATTCATGATGAATCCCAAATCAATTGATACCAAATATAAGAATTCAAATATAATGTATCAACTTATATTCAACACAAATTCTCGTAATCAACGAATACTATAAGTGGAATAACGATGTAAAACATCTTCCAAATCCCACAAACTAGTAACCATCTACACAACCGTCTACACAACGGTAACCATTGCCAAATATCTGAAGATAATTTATATCCAAATCCAGGTCTTAATGTATCTTAATTAAAAGATTTCTAAAAATTCATCTTTCAAATCCAGTTAATCAATAAATTGGAAATCGTTAGTTTGTTTAACTAATTCTACCAAAACGTCGTTTTACTGTTCTCAGCCTGTTAGGCTGAAAACACGAACATCTAAAATATGGATCAATACTTCACATTTCATTTCCAAATCTTTTTAAAATCATTTATTATTATTTAACATAATTTTTCCTTATTTTTAATAATTTAAAAATAGCTCATTTTATAAAAATCCATTTTCGAGTCAATAACGGTACTAGCGCTGTTTTTATTCAATTTGATTTAGGCATTTCTAAAAAGATAACCCTTGGATTTAAAAACTCTTATTATCATTTGAAAGATCTTTTCAATACGAACCCAATGGTTCCAAAATTTTGGGAAGATCCGATGATCGAATCTTCCGATTCATTAGTTTAAAGTTATTGGTTGAACTTCGCAAACTGTCGTTGTGCGTCGAGTTCTATTCAAACCATACTTTGATTATAATTAAATTACTTTGAATAGATTTAAAAATATTTATTCATTGTATAAAAAATATATAATATTTTTGGATTCTAAGAACTTTCCAATTTCTTGAAATTTGGCTAACGCCTTAAACTTTCAAAAAAATTCGCAATAACCTCCTTTGTACGGGTTGATCGGTATAACTATAACTTGCATCTCTAGGCCTTCATCAATCAACATATTACTATGCAGATAAAACTATTGGGAGATGCATAATTTAATTATCATCCCAACACCCGTGTGGGGTTTTCCGTAAACTAAACAATTGAGAGATATGTCAGTATCATCCCAATACTCGTGTGGGGTTTTCCTCAAATTAAACAATTGAGAGATTCATCCCAATACCCGTATGGGGTTTTCCATAAACTAAATAATTGAGAGATGTGCCAATATCATCCCAAAACCCGTGTAGGGTTCGCATTACATTCAAAACCAGTAATTAATAAATTACTTCATTAAGACCAATTAAGGTTCAAACAGTTTTGTATTAATATTGTTTGTGTTTTAAATATCACATAACCAAATCAAGTACACATATATCAAATAAAAATGATATTTTTGTCATACTACTCCCCATGAACCTCATATTAAACTTATATGGTCAATCACTAATCATTATTAAAAAATCCATGATAACTAGTTCATTTCACGTTATACCTTTACCAAGTCTACTTGACCTATGCAGGTGATCGTTAATGTATCATTTAACCCATAAATGAGCGTTTGACCCTGCAACAACTATCATGAACATTTTAACACTGTATTAACATGATAATTAACCTAATTCAACATTCAAATCATATCACAGTTCATCACAAATTCAACCACATATCAATCAAACGTTTCATAGTATAAACTACAGTGTAAGGTACAGTTATAACCAACTTAAGTTAGGAGTTCTCATCCCTGCCATTAGTACTCCATGGAACTTCAATGTAGGACTTCACAAGCTTGCAATATTTGTAAATTTAAGAAGAAAGATGATATTTTTAAAGGGGTTAAGGGTTTGGAGGGTCTTGGGGACCCATGACCTGAGCTGTAGGGTGGTGGAGCATGTATGGGAGGGTGGTGGGGTCATGGCAAGGAGGGGTAGGGCCCGAGGTAGGTCATTAAGGAGGCGTAAATTGTCTTTAAGGCAGAAATGTGTTGTCCTTTTGCAATTGGAAGAAGTAAAAGGGGTTTTGGGATAGAGGAGGGGACCCATGGCGTGAGGAGGGGCTGATGGGGTCAGGTGGGTGGGGTGCATGGGAGTGGTGGTAGGTGTGGCGTTGGGTTTACGGAAGGAGGAGGGAGGTTTAATGAAAGAAAAGCATAAGGAAGAAGTTTAAGAGAAAAGTAAATGGAACTTAAGAAAATAAAATGGCTTCTTCCTTAGGAAATTAGATAAGTGACATATTATGAAGCAAGTAACAAGTGTATAAGAGAGTACATGATGTGTCAAATTGTGGTCGCTTAGGGTACTTTAGTGTATAAGTGGTTTTCTATTTCTTATTTAATTTTTTGTTCTAGTCATACGACCATATACTAGCTCCAAAAACTACAAAATTTGAAATCTCGCTACATTTCACAATTACGGTTCTAACGAACCTGATATCATCGAATTTGGAGATCGTTTGAAAAATGGCCCTAATTTTTTTTACTGAATTTTAACTAGTTTTTCAACACACGTTTTGTATTACGTATGCTCACATATGAACTCCGAAATTATGAAATTTTAATTGTTACCATATTTTGACATTACGAATCCAATAAAAAAAAATCGTCAGACCTTGAGACTGTTTCAAAAACGGTCTATTTTCAGGCTATTAGAATAATATTAAAATATTGATTTTCAAAGTTTTCACTTTTAAATTCATTTTAAAAGTTTACTAACCTTATCTTAACTATTTAATAAGTTGTATCAAGTGCTTAACTCAGAATCTCAAAATTTGTAATCTCTTTCGAACTAAAATTGTTCAAACTAATAAATTGCTAAAACCGATTTAAATAACTTATCTAACCGTTATACTTTATGAAATCGTATTTAAAAATGAGTGTATGTATCCCGAACCATGCGCGATTAATTTAAATTCTTAAAAACTTGAATAAAAAAAAATTGGTTTTGAAATTTCGGTCATTACATTTATTTTTTTAGAATTAGCTTTCAAAAGCTTTCTTGCATCATACTTATCATTTCTTACAATTTGCATCCAAGTACCAAAAGCAAGAAGCAATGCAACTAACATTGGTAAGCAATGCAACTGGCGTTGGGTTTATTTTGCTTGGTTATTTTGTTGTTGAAAATGGTTATTGAAAGCACTTGATTGGTGGATGACAATTTTTATGTGGATACTAACAAAATTTTGTGCTTTGTAGATGAGTTTCTTATGCTTTAATTCCACGGTTCTGGCGAAGATGGTTTAAGATAAAGGACACCATGGAAGATGAAATTTATTGTCATATGAACTGGTAGCTATGTGTATGCATTTGTATTTGTATCTTTGTCTGGGGTGTATAAATCATGTGTAAGTTTAACTTAAAAGTGGAAATTGAAGAAATGTGCATTCTAAACCTAACATCATAAAAATTTAATCGATGGTTTTTGTGAGAATTCAGGTTATGAACTATATTGTGAACTATGTTGCCATATAAGCTCATTAACTTACTCACTGTTGAAATTTCTTCATTTGGTCCAAAAATCATTTCTTTCAACTGCAAAGAAATGGTTGGGTTATGAATATTACAATAATTATATAATTTGCTTTTACAGTGAAACAAAAAATGGACATAAAACATTGCTCATTCATTCCTCAATCATAACAATTAATATATTTGATTATTTATGTACTTTTGTTACATGGATTCCTAAGCCACATCACTAATTATTTTAATTAACATCATCAGAATTCATAAGCCCTACCATGGACTGTTTTAATTAAAATCATCGTTAGCTTTATTTTAGTTATGCCAAGTGATATTATTTTAATCATTAAGAAAATATTAGTTCAAAGTATTTTTAAATATATTCAAGAGTGCTTTGTATAGAAGTAATTTATTATTTTACTTTGAATAACGTTAATGGTTGTATTGTATAGCTTTTATTTCTGTATGAACATATTAAGTAAGCAAAATGTTATTTGGTTATTCCGAAAATTAGATTGTGTATTTTGTATTTTAGTCCCATCATAAAATGACACTTCCATATAGATTACTTTGAAGTTGGTGATATTTTTAAATTTTTAACTGGTATTGGATAATGTCGAAATTGTAAGAAACAAATGTTAGAATAATATATGTTTGAATAAATTCAAAAAACTATTTCACTCATAATTAATTTAAATTAGGTTTAAAACAATATTATAGACCAACCTATATGTTATTATGTTTGTAAGTTAAATATATGAAAATCAAACACTGAACTGCAAATTCCATATAGAAAAAGAAACATCCAATCTCAATGATATAATGATTACCAGTACATAACAAATTTATAATTAATGTCAATATTTTTTGTATAAACTTATTAAACATTGAAAATGATTTGTTATCCTTGAGGTACGATACTTCGTATGATTTAAAATTGTAGAACAAAATTTATCGAAAAACTTTTTGTAATAGTGTTAGGAAAAAAGAGTAATCCCAAAAATTACAATTAATTAAGAAATGCTTTACTCACATAAAATTAAAAAGATGTTCTATTATTAAATTATAAGGTAATCATCGTGTGCCTGGCATGGGTTCACTCTAGTTAACAAAAAATAATTCAAACATATGATCACGTCAATCGCAGAACATAAATTACACATGCAAATAACAATCACACGTTCAAAGTTTAACTCATTTACATCAATATATTTAACCTATATCGCATTGTAATAATAATTTCAAGCGCCTGCATTTAAAAATTTATTTATTTATTTATTTACAAAACACTCCATAATATCACTTAACATCTACAATTAATTCAGTATGCCTAAATTAATTATGTGATTTTAGATTACAAATGAATTCAATCAATAAATTATTGTTAATTCATTTAATCATTGTTAAATATGATGTTTAAAATGTATACATATCCCTATAGGCAACGAATGCAAAATTTGTTTTTATTTCAAGTATAAAGTTAAAATAGTCACAATTTAAATAATATATGTAACCAATAGAAAAAAATAAATATATTATACATGTATCTCGATAAGTTTGTCAAAAATTAAAGAAAACAATTTCAACTTCAAATAACTATATTTTAACATTTCTACAACTTTCTGCTGAACATCCTCAATTCATTTATGATATTTTGTACTTAAATCCATATGCTTAAACTACTAATCAAATCTTAAATTCTAATTATAGGAAAATTGGCTAAAGGAAAATCATATCTTGCTTTTTGGTCTGAAAGACATGATAATAATTTTTACACAAGAAGGACACATATATTTTAATTTCGGCTGAAGGAATATTTTTCACAAAATTAAATCATGCATCTTCTTCTTATCTCGATCTTAAATCGTTCTGACCATAAAAAATAAAAAAAATGGATATTAAATTTCAAGTCGTGCATCTCCAACCTCAAATCATCTTCTTCTATCTCAAATCGATCTCGGATTGCATGTTTTCTGTCAGATGAAAATCAAGTTCATCACAAATTTGATTAATCTCAAATCACGCATCTTTTATCAAATCGATAGAGTTTTCGTTACTCGTTGTGCTTTGTGATTCTGAGAATAGAAAATGTTGTTGTTGTGAGTTTTTTTGATCTTTTTTTTTGTTTTAGCAGATAATAATGATTTATGAAACTACCATTTTCTTGCATACTTTTGTGTATGACATATGGTATGTTATATTTGACATTTGATATCTGATATATGACAATTGATGTATGGCATATGACACAGTATGATATATGATATATGAAACTGTCATTTGAATATGATTGAAAGTAATAGGAAATAACATACTGTTGTTCTATTTAAAGTTTATTTTATATCATTTTCACAATTGATCAACAATTCATCATTCTGGAAAAAGCATTTGACTTCATAATGAAATGTGACTCCAAGCTATCATTTGTAATACCATTTAAATACCATCAAAACTTGTAACTATAATGATATGTTAAATTATGATACAATACTATCATTTCAAATACAGTTAATGTAACAACCTGAATTTTTAATAGATTTGTAATTGATAATTTGATTTTAATATAAATTTTAATATTTAAAACTTCAAATTATTATGAAGTAAATGAAATAGATGAATTTTATTTTGTAAATAAACAATAATACGTAACATTTAAACAGTTAAATTAAATAACTCTCAAATTTGAAATTAATTGTTTAACTAGCTCAATTTGTCTTATTTGAATTTAAGTAATTTTATAAAAGCTTATATTTAAATATTGAAATTGAATTAATGAATATTTTAATTTACCAAATCCGATAAAATGTTAAATTTTTTGGAAAAGTCAATTTTGGTCAATATTGGTTAAAATTTGAATTTAAGCTAAAATGTAAATTAAATTTTTTATGAATCTATACTGAATTCTTATCTTCCAGCATTTTTCAGTTCGTTGAAATTTAGTTTCGTTTTACTGGAATTCATGTTTAAAAACGTGAGACGCACAAAACAAGCGGCGTCTTATTGCGTATATCTTATCTGTAGCTTACCTATATCCCTATTGTACTGGGTTTAGTATTTATTATTATATTGAATTGAATGAGTTATAGAATCACTAAGTCCCACCTATTAAATTTACCCAATTAAAATTCTACAATCGCTTCTCGAATGAAATAACGTAGCATGTATCTTTTCTCTATCTCAATCATTCTCCAGAAACCCCTTAGTTCTCTGTCTCCTCCTTTTTGAGATCTACATATCAAAATTCAAGCAGAATTTCTTTAAGCCAAAAAATTTCAAATGGAATCAAAAGAAAATTCAACACGAAGAGGCAAACAATTCCTATCTTCCTCTCTCTCTTCTCATCTCCTCTTTCTTAAAATATTTCCCTCTCCATAATCTCCTATATAAAATCTAAATCCTAAAAGCCATTCTCCTTTTTTCCTCTTTCCCTTGCCTTGTTTCAGCCCATAATGACCTTTCCCGAACCCATATAAGCCACAAACCCTAGCCTGACTACTTTTATCTTTGAAACCAAAGACCTGTTATATATTTTTTTCTCCAGATTTTAATCTTTGTTGCAGTTGCCATATCCCCTAGTTAGAAAGTCAAAATTCACTTTTTTTTAAATTGGGTGAAATTGAAATAACAACAAATTTTATGTTGAACAATTTTTCAGATTTCGAATTTTTCTAAGTCGAAACTGCCAATCTTTCAGATGTATTTTTGGATCCAAAATTCTGATCTAGATATTTGTCTGTCACTATTTTGATCATATCTTCTTCAAATTTGGTCGAAAATTAGTTTTTTTAAATTGAAGAGAAAATAATTTTCAACAACTTTTCATCAAATTCAAAATGACCGAAATTTTGTCTAGTTATATAAATTTTGGTTAAATCTAAATCCATCATCCTTGCCTTTTCCTTGCCTATTATGCGAGGTTGTGTATATGTGTGGGTGAAGTTGCTGTGGGTGAAGTTGCTGTAGGTATTTGAATGTATGTGGTTGTGTTGTGTTTGTAATAAAGTAGTGTGTCGATGACGTGGTTATGCGTGGAAATGAGAAGTGTAAGGTCTTGAGTTCAATCCCTAATGTGGTTCGCTAGAGATACGTTTTGTTTGGAAGTGTTTTATACCATGTATATATATTTTGCTTTACGCAAATATAGATATGTTATGGTTTGTGACATTTATTACATGGATATTGAAGATGGAGAAATTGGAAGTTGCAGAATTAAAGTATCTGCTTTGGATTTTATGGATCTATTGAGGTATTTTAGAAAATATTTATTTTGAGCAAGTTTTAAGGAGGGAATGTTTTATTTGAGCAAGTGTTAAGAAGGATTTATTTCTTAGATATTTTTGGAACCAATTGGGTATAGACCTCGTCTTTCCATTTGTCTATATAAGCATGTCATTAGGGATAGATTTATTTGTACTTAGAAGGAAGAAAAACTTGTTTTTTATTTTTAGGGATTGAGATATTCTCTCTATTTAGGTCTTTCATTGTAATAATTGGTGGAATAATAAAGGTTTGTTTGGAGGAATTTGTTTGTTATTGTTTTCTTTTCCCTTTTTTAAAATATAATTGTGTAGAGATCTAGGGGAAACCCTAACAATTGGTATCAGAGCCTTCTACACAAATTTTTTGAAGAGCATTTGAACATGGATAAAATAATTATTAAAAAGCTTAATGGAAGAAATTGAAGATCATGGAAAGCAAAGATGGAAGATTTCCTTTATCTTAATGGTCTTCATCAGCCAGTGGAGAATAATGTGGAAAAACCTAGCAATCTATCCAAAGCAAAATGGGAGACTTTGGATAGGAAGGCTGCTACGTCTATCCGATGTTTTTCGATAATTCAGTATTTCTTATAGTTGCTAATGAAACATATATTTTGTTTTGTTTGGAAGAAATAGAGATGCATTTTGTTTGGAAGTGTTTTATACCATGTATATATATTTTGCTTCACGCAGATATAGATATGTTATGGTTTGTGACATTTATTACATGGATATTGAAGATGGAGATATTGGAAGTTGCGGAATTTAAGGATTTGCTTTGGATTTTATGGATCTATTGAGGTATTTTAGGAAATATTTATATTGAGCAAGCTTTAAGGAGGGAATATTTTATTTGAGCAAGTGTTAAGGAGGATTTATTTCTTAGATATTTTAGGGACCAATTGGGTATAGACCCAGTCTTCCCATTTGTCTATATAAGCATGTCATTAGGGATTGATTTATTTGTACTTAGAGGGAAGAAAAAAATTGTTTTTTTTGTTTTTAGGGATTGATATATTCTCTCTATTTTAGGTCTTTCATTGTAATCAATTGGTGGAATAATAAAGGTTTGTTTGGAGGAATTTGTTTGTTATTGTTTTCTTTTCCCTTTTTAAAATCTAACTGTGTAGAGATCTTGGGGAAACCCTAACAATTGGTATCAGAGACTTCTACACAAATTTTTTGAAGAGCGTTTGAACATGGATAATATAATTATTGAAAAGCTTAATGGAATAAAATGGGGATCATGGAAGGCAAAGATGGAAGATTTCCTTTATCTTAATGATCATCATCAGCCTATGGAGAATAATAGGGAAAAAACCTAGCAATCTATCCGAAGCAAAATGGGAGACTTTGGATAGGAAGGCTTCTGCGCCAATTCGATGTTTTTTCGATAATTCAATGTTTCATATAGTTGCCAATGAAACATCTTCATACATCATATGGAAGAAACTGGAAGGGGTTTATGTGAAGAAATCTGCAACAAATAAGGCTCTTCTTATGAGAAGGTTGGTGTATCTGAAACTTGAGGAAGGTAGATCAATTGGGGAGCATTTTAATGATTTTTAGGAAATTGTAAATTAATTGGATACCGTGAATTTCAAGGTGGATGATGAAACACAAGCCTTAATGATGATGAGTTTGTTGCCAGAAAGTTGGGAAATACTTGTGGTTGCATTAAATAACTCAAATTTGAATGGCGTTGTTTTAATGGGGTTCGTGGTTAGTAGCTTGCTTAATGAGGAAATGCCAAGGACGAGCCTTATGGATGGAAAAGATAAGGAGGCAACGGAAATTGAAACTCCAATTAAAAAACTTTTATTGCAAGGAGGGTTAGTCAACGAAATATGGAAAAGTAATCAAATAGATTAGACATGAGAAATGAATACATTTGTTTTTACTGTGACAAACCCGTACATCAACTGAGATTTTGTCACAAGCTTAAAAGGGATAAAGAGACGATGAAGACATTGGAAGAAGAGATTGATGAACAAAATAACAACAGTAATGAGGTGAATTTTGGTGAGGAGATTGAAGGGAATGTTTTATGTTTTAATGAAGGCGAAAGAAAAGATTGGATACTTGATTCAGGAGCTTGTTTCCATGTGTGCCATCAAAAGGAAGCGTTTATTGATTATGAAGAACAAAGCAGTAAAGTGGAATCCGCCGACGGTCGAGATTTTCATGTTAAAGGCATAGGTTCGATTCGATTGAAGATGAAAGATGGAAAGGTGGTGAAGCTAAAGGGAGTTAGGTACATCCCAGAAATTAAGAAGAATCTTGCTTCAATTGGACAGTTGGAATAAAAAGGTTGCAATTTCTCGACTAGAGGTGGAGTTACAAGGGTTTGGAGGGGTAACAAGGAGCTTCTATGCGCAAAACGGGGAAATGATAACATATATAAATTGCTTGGAAAAAATGGTGGAGAATGTTATGAGTTCTCAAATTGGATTAGGAGAGGCGAGTTCATCTGAATCAAGGTGGAGCCATCAACGTAAAGCAACAAAGTCTACATGGAGGTCATTGTGGTATTACAAGCAATTTTGAGATTATTTTTTATGGTGTATCTCATGTGAGAGATGCACCATTTGTGGGTGGTTTTTTGGTTTATGGATTTGTTAATTGTTGGAGTGATTTTATATCAAGGTGGAGTGTTATGGTTTGTGATATTTTTCATATGGATATTGAAGATGGGGAAATTGGAAGTTACGGAATTAAAGGATCTACTGCAGATTTTATGGATCTATTGAGATATTTTAGGAAATATTTATTTTGAGCAAGTTTTAAGAAAGGAAAGTTTTATTTTGAGAAAGTTTTATGGAGGATTTATTTCTATGATATTTTAGGGCCCAATTGAGGATATACGTAGTCTACCCATTTGTCTATATAAGATGTCATTAGCGATAGATTTATGTACTTGGAAGGAAGAAAAACTTGTTTTTTTTATGGATTGAGATATTCTCTCAATTTTACGTCTTTCACTGTAATCAATTGGTGGAATAATAGAGGTTTGTTTGGAGGAATTTGTTTGATATTGTTTTCTTTTCCCTTTTTTAAAATCTAATTGTGTAGAGACCTCAGGGAAACCCTAAATATATATATATTGGGTTTGTGGAGAGACCCATGGTTAATAGGTAAATCTCTAATTAATAGATTGGGTTGGGATACCTTTTCAGCTTATGGTTGTCCTAATCAATCTGTTAATCATATTATTTCTGATGGAGCTTGGAGATATGATCGAATACCGCATGTAGAGACCTTTAAAAAAGAACTTGAATTTACTCCCATATTTATTGGTAGAGAGTTTGATAAATGGAATTGGACTCCAGACAAAAACTTCAATATGAAAAGTGCATGGAATGAATGTAGAAATACAGAGACTACAGTGGATTGGAAATGTGTAGTATGGAACAGACTAATCCCACCTAAGATGTCACACAACATATACAAAATTTTACTGAATCGTTTGCCTACGAGAGACAGGCTACTAAAATGGGGCATCATTTCTCAAAACATATTTCCTCTGTGTGAGAAAAGTGAAGAAAATCATCATCACTTATTCTTTGAGTGCGAATTTTCAACAAACTTAATTAACCGCATTCAAAGTAAATACAACATCAGTGAAAGAACAAACAAGTAACAACATATCATAAATTACCTGATTAGCAATTAGTCGAAGATAGATGCAGATATGAAAGAATACAACATTAGCATTATATATGCAAGTTAGTGGTTATGGAAAGAGCTAAACAATTTTTTTTTTTTGATAATAAACGAAGATTAGTACAAGAAATCAGCAAGCTCAACAAGGAAGAAGTTAAATTGACTCTTAAATGTCGCAAGAAAAACCGTACGTAAGAAAGGGGAGCACCACCATCTGATACTGGAGTTGAGGATCCATCAGAGAGGCGGGTATCACAGATTGAAGGTGAAAACCTAAGGCCGCCATGAATTTATGAGCAATAGGGAAGCCGCCGCTGTTCGCTATTTATGTGAATTGGGGATTTGTTAATTTTTGTAATTTTGAGTTTGTAAGTGAAAGTATGTTTAGCTGTCGGTTTTGTACTCGACATGTCGTGTGTGTTGTTGCGTGTTTGTAAACAGTATCTTCCCTTTGGGCCGCCAAAAGCCCATAATAATATTTTACCCAATTTCAAAAAATAAAAAATATATATATAGTATAAGATAATTGAAGAGTGCTGATTTGGAATTTTACTTGAGCTTGGGTTGATTTGAGCTAGTGGTTCAGTTTTTTGATTTGTCAACTCTCATCTTAGCTTCCATGTTTGTTTCAGCCTATGTCATCTATTTCTACCTAACCATGCAAGTTGAGTTTACTCATGATTTACTTATATTCAATTTTTCAACATCAATAATGAATTGAAATACAGTAGTTGTCATCATTTGTTAATTTGCTTATATACTCGCTGTGATGAGTTTGTCGTGCTCTTGTATCACTACACTGTTTTGCACTATCATGTATTATTTACTTCATATTAGCATATGTATTGATTATTTTAGCATGTATTTATTATTGGTGGCATCATTGAATGCTATCTGTTGCTACAGCAAAATTGACACTCGTACAGTCCTATATATTTAAGACACATTAGTACACAAATGTGTTACCTTGATTTGAAAATCCATAACTTTGTATATGTTAGGATTAACTATTATATATTGTTGTTTTATCAATGTTGGTTTATTTGAATAAAGTTAATCCTGAGTATTTCTGTGTTTTGCATGAACGCTTGGTCAGACCGTGTGTTGCAGCATACAAATTTTAGCTGACGAAGTTCGAGAGTGATGAAGATGCTTGCGTTTGGTTGGCTTTTAAAATCTCAAACTTTTGGTAAATAAATCTATGTAAATGCTTCCATTGTATAAAACTTTGTATAACTCTGATATTTTGTATAAAATGCTTCTGCTGTGAGTAGGAATGGCATTGTGGCGGGTTTCTCGCGCCCTAGACCTGACCCAGACTTTATATACCCCACCCCAGACCCGCCCCGTAGAACTGGTGTGGGTCTGGAATTTTGCTCCGTACCCGAAACCCGTATGGGTCAGGGTAGACCCGACCCTCAGCCCGGTGATGTTGTGTTCTAATGTACACAAATTTATATACTTATATTTTTTATCACTAAATGATAAATTATATACATATTATAATGTGTTCACAGTGATAAGAGAATATAATAAATGAGGTGTACAATAATAGTTTAAAATTTATGCATTTGTTATTGTATGATTATCACTGATGCAACTTAATACTATGAAAAATTTATAGTTGTTGATTGAAAGAATATAATATTCAAGTTATAACTATGTATACCTAAGAAGATTAACAAGTAATCACTATAATTATAAAGTTTTCAGTGATGTTTCAATCATGCGGGCTGGTTTAAGGTAAGTTAGTCCTGCCCTATACCCCACCCAAGACCTGGACCTCCAAAAGCGGGTCGCGGGTCTACCCGCCCCGAAGATCCTATGAGGCGGGTCTAAATGAGTCAAAATAAGGTCGGGTCAAGCGTGTTTGGACTTTAGACCCGCCTCATTGCCATCCGTAGTTGTAAGATATTGTAGTTTAATTAGCGACTTGAAGCGATTGAAAAGGCAGATCGTTACAGTTGGTTCCAGAGCCAGGTTTACATAGTGCCTGGCTTATGGTGTTTAACAAGATTTTGTCATTAGAAATCGCTATTGAGAGAGAGTAATTTGAAATATAAATTATTATGAAACTAATATTTTGAAAGAGTACTACAACAAAGCGTGGTGTTATTTATAAATTAATAAAATTTGAAACCGATAAATTATTTTGAAAACATAATTTATTTTGGAAATTTTCGTTTTGTCTTATATATTTGGAAATCAAGAATGTTTCAAAATGATTTGAAATTAATTTTTACAAGAATCTAATATGAATTTTTTTTTTTGATTTAAACTATTTTATGAAGCATTTGATTTAGAATTTTAAAAGGTTGAATTTGTACAATACTTGATTGAAAATTTGATAGAAATCATATTTCTAATTTTCCAGTTATTGGATGAAAATTTATTTTCCAACTATTTATAGCATGATAAATGATTGATAAAGTGTTTTATAAACAACAAGAAATTTTGACAACTTAAATCCCGATATTGCAAAGGATTTTGAAATAAAAAACAATACTATAATTTGAAAGTATTTGTACTTATTGTGCAAAACGATTTATAACTTCGGGGTATGAACTGATTTGATATGTTACAAAGATGCGAGTAACTCGTGACTAAAGAAAGTTATAATGTGGATTGTAAGCCCTTGATGATGGTTTGCTCTGCGGGGAGGCATCATTTATCGATATTGATACATGTGTAGGGCATGCTTAGTGGCCTTATCATTAGGGAGAAACCCCTCGATCTGGGGAGCATATATGTTGATATGCTTGTGAAAAATTTGAGACTTTTTGAATTTTTTTTTTTTTTTAAAATCCTAAAGTGAAGTATGATTTGATATGAAAGAAGTATATAGTATTTCAACAATTTTAAAATGAAATGGGATTTTAAGTCGAAGAAATTAATTCATATTTTCAGTTTAAGTTTTATTAAGAAATAATTTTGATAAATTAGATCTTACTGAATTTTTCAAGTATAAAATTTAAAGTAAATTTTGTATTAGTATAATTATTTTGTTGTATACACAAGAACATTTTTTAACAACCTCTCTTTTTTCAAGAACGAATTTTTTTGAGTGGGGGAGATTGTATCCACATAGATTTTTAATAGATTTGTAATTGATAATTTGATTTTAATTTAAAACTTTAATATTTAAAACTACAAATTATTCTGAACTAAATGAAATAAATAAAAAAAATTGTAAATGAACAATACTAAGTAACGTTTGAACAATGAAATAAAACAACTGTCAAATTTAAAATTAACTGTTTAACTTGCTCAATTTGTGTTATTTGAATTTTAGTAATTATATAAAAGCTTAAATTTAAATAACGAAATTAAATTAACGAATATTTTAATTTACCAAATCGGATAAAATTTAAAATTTCCTGGAAAATTCAATTTTGGTCAAGATTGGTTAAAACTTGAATTTAAGCTAAAATTTAAATTTGTCAAAATTCGAATTTGTAATTCATGAATATATACTAAATTCTGAGCTTTCAGCATCGGCTCGTTGAAATTCAGTTTCGTTTGACCTTTTTTCACATTTGAAAATGTGAAAAAAAACGCGCAAAACAGACGGCGTTTTGTTGTGTATATTTTATCTATAGCCTACCTATATCTCTAGTGTAATAGGTTTAGTATTTATTATTATATTGAATTGAATGAGTTATTGAATAAGTAAGGCCCATCGATTAAATTTAACCAATTAAAATTCTGTAACAGCTTCTTGAATGAAATAAAATAGCACGTATTCTTTCTCTGCCTCCATCATGCTCCAGAAACTCCACATTTCTCCATCTCCTCCTTTTTGATATCTATATCCCAAAATTCAGGGAAAATTTCTTTAACCCAAAAGTTTTGAAATGGAATCAAACAAAAATTCAACAAGAAGGGGCAAACAAATCCTATCTTCCGATCTCTTCTCATCTCCTCTTTCTTAAAAAATTTCCCTCTCCATAATCTCTTTTATAAAATCCAAATCCTTAAAATCCTAAAACTCATTCTCTTTTTCCCCTCTTTTCCTGACCTTGCTTCGGTCCTTTCCGACCTTTCCCGAACCTGAACAATCCACAAACCCCAGCCATGATTACTTTTCCCTTTGAAACCAAAGACTTTTATTTTCTGTTTTTTTAACATCAGGTTTTAGCTTGTGTTGCAGTTATTGTGTCTGCCTATTAGAAAATCGAAATTCACTCTTTCCTTTTTTTAAAATTGGGTTGAACTGAAATAGCTACAAATTTTATGTTAAACATTTTTTCAAATTTTGAATCTTTCTAGGTCGAAACTACTATTTTTTTGGATGAGGTGGTTGTGCATGGAAATGAGAAGCGTGAGGTCTTGAGTTCAATCCCTTATATGGTTAGTTAGAGATGTATTTTGTTTGGAAGTGTTTAACACCATATATATATACATTTTGCTTCACACAAATATATATACACACACACATATATATTGTATAAAATAATTGAAGAGTGTTGATTTGGAATTTTAATTGATCTTGGGTAGATTAAAGTTAGTTGTTCAGTTTGTTGATTTGTCAGCTCCCGTGTCAGCTTCCATTTATGTTTCAGCATATACCGTCTATTTCTACCTTACCACGCAAGATGAGTTTACTCTTGATTTACTTATATTTAACTTTTCAACATCAATAATAAACTAAAATATAGTAGTTGTCTTGATTTGTTAATTTGCTTGTGTACCCGTTGGGTTGAGTTTTCCATGCTCTTGTATCACTGTATTGTATTGCACTGCCATGTATTTATTGATTCATATTAGCACATGTATTGACTATTTTAGCTTGTATTGATTATTAATGGCATCGTTGATATATTACCTGTTGCTGAAGCATAATTGACACCTGTACCGTCCTATATATTTAAGACACATTAGTTCAAAAATGTGTTACCCTATTTTTACAATCTGTACCTTCGTATATGTTAGGATTAGCAATTATATATTAGTGTTTTATTGATGTTCATTTGCTTGAATAAAGTTAATCTTGACTCGAGCGTTTTTGTGTTTTGAATAAATGCTCGGGTCAGACCAAGTGTTGCAGCATAAAGATTTCAACTGCAAAGTTAAAGAGTGAGAAGATGCTTGCTTTTGGTTGGCTTTAAAATTCTGAAATTTTTGGTAAATAAATTTATGTAAATTTTTCGATGTATAAAACTTTGTATAATTCTGATATTTTGTATAAAATGCTTCTTTTGTGAGATATTGTAGTTTCTTTATTATGTGATTTCTGTGTATGATTCTGTTAACCTACAAGCTAAATAAGCGTTTGTCGTTTCGAGCGGCATAAGTTGGCTTAATTAGCGACTCGGAGCAGTCGAAAAGGCAGTTCATTACAGTTAACACACATGTAGACTTAGTAAAGAAAATGCAATATTAAGCTATCACTTTTAATGTTATCAATATTCTAGGAAATCACGCAAATAATATGTTATATGAAACTATCAATACATATGCACAAACATGCTACTATAAACGATATCATTACTAAAATGCTATATGAAACTATCATTTTAATGGTATCATTACACATCACAAGTAATGCTGGCGGAAATCATAGTTAACATGCTATTTAAAACTATCATTGGACTTCAACTTCGATTAGTTAAACAATATATCTTGGATATAAATTGGTTTCTACAGGTACTCGATTAAGTTTGGAATTCAAATGTCTTTTACATCCCATGTGTACCAATTAGTATTTGAATTCGAATGTCTTCTACATCCCATAGGTACCCAATTAGGCTTGGACTTCAGATGCCTATTACATCCCATATGTACCTGATTAGGTTTGGATTCCAAATGTCTTTCACATCCCATAGGTACCCGATTTGGTTTTGAATACGACCATCTTTTGCAAGCTATAGGTGCGCAATTAGGTTTTGAAACTGGAAGTCTTTTACATCTCATAAATACACGATTAGGTTTTGAATCTGGACGCCTTTTGCATTTTTTATTGTTCGGTTAAACAATATACCTTTTTATATAATGGCGTCCAAACATGCCGATTAGGTTTGGACTCTAGATCTCTATTACATCCCATAGGTACCCGATTAAATTTTGAGTCTGAATGTCATTTGCGTCCCATAAGCACCTGATTAGGTTTTGAATCCGACCATCTTTTACATTTTTTTTAGTTTATTTGGTTAAACAATATATATTTGGCATAGACTAGTTTCTAAAGGCACCTGATTAGGTTAGGATTCCAATAGTCTTTACATCCCATATGATCCCAATTAGGTTTTGAATGCAAACGCCTTTTACCTTCTATAAGGACCCGGTTAGGTTTTGAATCCGACCGTCTTTTACATCCCATTGGTACCTGTTGACACTGAAATTTGGCGTTGACATCCAAGAGTTCTAAGAATTTGAAACTTTTATGTCCAGAGCGTAGAAGTATAAGAGATACAGTAATAACATATGAGAAAGTAAATGATACAATTATTTATATTTGTTTGGCCCATTGGGGCCTACGTCCACTTTGAAGGTTGTATTATTTTATTCCATTACGACAAAGTACAATAAGACTATTACAAGAAGTCATAATGATCAACAACATCCTATTAGTCCTTGCCATCGAGATTCCTTTCTGGGCGAGAGTAGCCGAGAAGTTTTTGATGTTGTACCGTAGCCGGGGGAAGCGGAGTTGAGGCCAAGGGAGGTGGAGCCAAGGCTGAGGGAGGCGGAGTCGAGGCCCGAGGGAGGTGGAGTCGAGGCTCAGGGTCCGAGGGAGGTGGAGTCGAGGCTCGGGGTCCGAGGGAGGCGGAGTCGAAGCTTGGGGTCCGTGGAAGGCGGAGTCGAGGCTTGGGGTCCAAGGGAGGCGGAGTCGAGGCTCGGGGTCCGAGGGAGCCAAGGCCTCCTTCTTCTTACTCTAGTGAATCATGCCATGTCCAATGGCCATGGAGAAGAAGATAGTGATCCTTAATGGTGTTTAGAGCTTCGTGAAGTCCAAAGGTTGATGTCCAAAAGCATGCTTGAACCTTCATGAGTACGCTCACGGGTCTAAGCATATTCATCTTCCCCCTTGTATGATGAAGGGAGGTGCCTAGGAGGCCTTGGAGAATAATGTGGAAGACATTAAAGCTTGAGAGAGAGATAGATCTTGGACCAACCTCATGAATGTAGGAAGTGATGGGGTACTTATAGTGGGGGGTTAGGTGGGAGTAGGTAGGGGTAGGGGACCACAAGCCAATTTTTGTATCACAAAGGAGAGTGCTTCAGGAAGCTCGGATCCCCCCTCGTGCCCAGAAATTCGTACCTTGGAGGGACAAGATTCGTACCCGGTAGGGTACAAAATTCGTACCCCAGGGGGGTAAGAAATTCGTACCCCATGTGGTACGAGTTTATGTTGGCTGGGCATGGGGGAATTAGGAAGAGAGGGGTACGAAGATCATGGAAGATGTTGGCTGAATCCTGACTTTGAGTCGATCTAATGATTTTGGACAACACACTTGTTGGCGGAAATCATATGAATCGCCGCTGGGACTGTGGGGCCCCCAGATGCCCACCGGCCCTGCGCCCGGACACGTTGACGGCTCGACTTCGGCTCAGAGCATGGCTTGCCTTTGGCTCGGCTGCGGATGGATACTGATGGATGTCGCATCAAAGAGATACGACATTCTGCTAGTGGCCCAACTTGAGTCTCCTTGCACTCGAACCATGACTTGCTGGATATGATAACTCATCCCTGAGTGTGTTCGCTTGATTCGTGACTTGTATTGTTCGAGAGTGGTTTGTTGAGCCACGATGAATATCCTTGTGCGATCCTGTCTTAGCTTGATCCCTGAGGAGTTGGCAACACTTCCGGGTTGTATTGTCACGCGGTATGTTGAGTCGAGCGTGTCTTGCGTACTTTTGGGAGACGGATCAAAAGGCCCGTCAGCAATGCCTGATTAGGTTTTGAAATCAAATGTCTTTTACATCTCATAAGTACCCGATAAGATTTGAACTCGAAAGTCTTTTGCATTCTTTATTTTGTTCGTTTAAAAAAATATACCTTTGGTATAGATTAGTTTTTAAAGTTACCCAATTAGGTTTGAACTCTGGATGGTTTTTATATCCTATGGGTCCCTGATTAGGTTTTTAATCTGGACGTCTAAACATCTCATAAGTACCCAATTTTGAATCCGACTGTCTTTTACATTTTTTAGTTTGTTCAGTTAAAAAATATATCTTTGGTATTGATTGGTTTCTGAAGGTACCGATTAGGTTTGGAATTCGACCATATTTTACATCCCATACGTACCTGATTTGGATTTGAATTCGGTCATCTACTACATTCGTAAGTACCCGATTAGGTTTGGAATCTTGATGTCTTTTACATTCCATGGTTTGCTCAGTTAAACAATATATCTTGTGTAGATCAATTTCCATAGATACCTGTAACACCCCACTCCCGCTATGATCACTCACTAAGGGAATGCCATAGCATCGGTGGAGTATTTTAGTGAATATAGAACAGAAAAATTACAACAAGACAGATATAAATAGTACTTGAAATTTTAAAACATCATCTCATAACAGCGGAAGTAAAACATGTCTGGTTACATCATAAAACCACAATAAAGGTCAAGTACAATATCCATCAAAATAAAGAAGTACATAATCCCACTCTCATACAATAGCCAAACAAAAGAAAAGATAACTGGATAACTGGAGCTTTACATCTATCCAAGCTCCTAAAGACTGGAACAGCAATCCGATCAAGCTCCACTACTGCTAGGATCCACCGTAGGACCTGAGGGTTGGGAAAAAGATAAAAACAACAGGGTCAGACATAAGTCTGAGCGAGTCCTATAACTTTAACAATACAATCGTTAAAGTAACCAGAGAAGACATAAACTGATATACGGTAACATATAGGGATGAATGGCTACCCTAAGCAGTCAACTAAACGAAGATAAAGGATAAAGACGCATCTACCCTCCCTAAGGTAAATTACTAAACTGCACCACACCAGTCGTTCCTAACTTAAAGGTTGATCCCACCCAAGGACTTATAAAATTTACTAATTAGTACCTGCGTACCCCTAGGTGACCAAGTAGGCGCCACGGGGCCCTACAATCCACTAGGTGTACACACTACTTCCCATTCGATCGGCTCCCTAACGTAGATACCCGTGCTGGCCCCACCGTGGGATGTATCATTCCCCAATGTGGCAACCTGATGAAACTAAAGGTGCACGGCTTATATCTACTCGATGCAACAACGGCTTACCTACCAGCCCGGGCCCACTCACGCATATGAAGCCCGTTGGACTTGCGTTGCCACCGCTAACCCGTTTGCCTCTTACAGTCAAGCCCAGTATGCGTGTCCCGTCCTCGACATGGGTCGAGCCCACAAAGATACGTATGGGTTACTGGTTGAAATGGGCCTCCACAAGCTACCCACCTAAGCTTGTCCCTTTTTCTAGTATATCCCACTTAACCCTTTAATCATGTTTTAATTACATGTTCTATTTTGGTTAAGTATTCTAATCGTATTTTCTATTGCCACCCAAGGCAACCACTAGATTTTCTCATGCCACCCGAGGCACCCACTTAACCCCTCATGTCCCTCTACATGCTAATGTGGTTAAGTGTTTCTTAATTAATTAATTAAGAACGTAACCTTTGTAAAGACCTCTCACATTAGACTGTCTTTTATGACCGCTGGTTAAGCCGGTTGGGTCCGGGCAGCCTTATGTCATAACAGAGTCTAACCTCGTGTCTTTACATTAATTACGTATTTAGTTTGTGCCTAAGACCTCTCACATTGGGCTAACATTTGTAGCAACTGGTTAAGCCGGTTGGGTCCGGGCAGTTTTACGCTACAACTGAGTCCAACCTCGTGTCTTAGTCAATTAATTACACCTAATTAATCACCCTCATAATTTTATATTAATTATCCCTAATTAATCAAGTTTTCTTAACATGGGTAGACCTAACTTAATAGGTAAATTCCCATGGGGTAGACCTAACTCAATAGGTAAATTCCCAACACATAGTATGGGTACACCTAACCAAATAGGCAAATTCCCATACTATGTTTATTTATTTTGTGTTATGCATAATTATATTAATTTCACACAATCTTATTAACTTATGCATTTAATTACCCCATCGTTCCCACGTAATTTCGTTCATGATATAACACATATAAAAGGTGTCAACTTGCATATGAATGAACATGTTTCAAAGGTGCCATCTTGCATATTAACAAACACATAACTTGCATATGAACTTGCATAACATGTCACATAACTTGCATATAATATGTCACATAACTTACATATTCATTTTGCATAACAAACTTGCATATTAGCTTATAGACTTGCATAATGTGTCATCATGAACTTGCATATTAATAAACATGTAACTTGCATATTTACATACATGTAACTCGCATATTAACAAACATGTAACTTGCATATAAAGAAACATGTAACTTGCATATTAACAAACATGTAACTTGCATATTAACAAACATGTAACTTGCATATTTACATACATGTAACTTGCATATTAACAAACATGTAACTTGCATATTAACAAACATGTAACTTGCATAGCATATTACCATGAACTTGCATAACATGCATATGATTACATAGCCCACAACTTGCATATTTAGCATCATGCAAACATAACATACATCATATTAAACTTGCATAAGCTTACATACTCAACATGCATAAACATAAGATTAATGCTAACATCATATCATATGATTCAAAGCTCATTAACCCACATACAAAACCATAAATCTCATCACATCTCATCTAATTAGTTTACCAAAAGATCATCAAAGTGATAGAAACTCACAACTAGCAACTTTGAACACCAAATGAAGAAGATTAAGATGCTAAGAAGGGATTAGAAGTTGATTAGAGAGTGATTAGTATGCAACCCTCTTCATAAAATTAGTGGAGGCCATGAGAGCTAGCATTTTGCCATAGTTTAGTCACTAGGTTTAATTATGAATGAATTAGGGTAGGTTAGGGTCTTATTTATAGATTAGGCAAGTGTTTTAGGCCATAGGATTAACCCTAGATTCAATCCAAGCCATCAAAGCATGTCTTGGGGAAGAAGTCAAGTGTAGGAACCATCTAGGGCCTTTAGATTAAAGATGGACCATGAGAACCATTCAAATGCAAAATCTGCACTTGAGCGAATCGGCCCACGGGTTGACAGCCAAACACCCTGGATTAACCCCTAGTCGACCCAGCGGGCTCGGGTCGACTTCAAAAATCGGCCGGTTCGGTTATTCCCCTCTCCCAATTCGCTGTTTTGAGCATTTTTGCATATTTATTTATTAAATTTTCAATTATATATATATATATATATATATATCAATATATATATATATATATATATATATATATATATATCTACACAACCCATTTCACTTAATTAAGTATACTTTAATTTGGGAATTTTCGTGAAACTTCGCGAGGCCATATCTTGGTCATACGGACTCCGATTTTCGAAAACTCGGACTCTATTTCGCGTATTTTTCCGAGACGAACACAATGGCATAGCCCGTTTCCCTTGATTCCCATTTTAGAATTAAATTCTGCCTCGATTTATGTTATTACAGGTTATTGAAAATACGGGTTGTTACATTCTCCCCTCCTTAAAGGATTTCGTCCCCGAAATCTTCAAGTTAGGAAGAACGTATCCTACCATCCAATCATCCATCTACTCAAAGCATCATCCACGAGCAATCATTGTCCTTACAAGATTCTAAATGCTGGATGGATATATGCAAAAGTGTGTGTATATGTACTTACCTAATGCGAAAATCAGGCGGTTACTGATACAGTAAACCTCCTTAATGCAAACCATGATAGTGCCATGCATCCAATATGTATGCGAAACCCTATTGACACATACAAATTTCTACATGCGTGCACAACCATACACAAAAATGCATCATCCATATGATAACACAGCCATGATACATCCATCAATCTAACTACCACATCCATTTATGCAATATGCAACATGAAGTGACTGAGCCGATCTAGTTCCTAATGTGTGTGTATATGCATCCACGAGCAACCACTAGCAAACAATTGCATCCATATGCATCCATCAACCATAACATGTTTCAAACACATGTCTCAACCATAGGTTTTACCCTATCTAAAGGTCATAGGTATTAGCGAGAGGATATACTAAAGATAAGATAAGTACTAGACAAGCAATAAAGGAGAAGTTAAAAGACATACTCTCAAAAAGAAATGGATACAAAGAACGCATCTTTGCTTCCGTCTCCCAAGTAGCATTGCTTTCGTCATCTCCCCATTGCACTTTAACTAGCTGAACTTCTCTGTTCCTCAACTTCCTAGTTTCTGACCCAAGGATGCGAGTAGGAGCTCGTCGAATCGTCGCATCACGCTCTACCTCTACATCTCTAGGCAAGCTCGGCTCTACCACCTCCGCGGTCTCATGTAAGCACTTCCTCAAATGTGATACATGGAATACATCATGAACACCACTAAGTCTGTCGGGCAACTCCACCCTATATGCCATCCGTCCAATCCTTTCCTTAATAGGAAACGGCCCAACAAATCTCGGTGCTAACTTCCCTACGGACCCAAAGCGAACAACATTTCTCAATGGAGATACTTTGACAAAAACCATGTCCCCAACCTCAAACTCAAGATCCGTCCTTCTCCGATCCGCATAAGATTTCTGTCTATCTTGCGCTGCTTTCATCCTTTTTCGAATTAAATCAATCTTCTCTGAAGTCTCTCTAACCATATCCGGCCCAAGCAAGATCTTATCCGTAGATTCCCACCAACATGTAGGAGATCGACAAGGCCTTCCATAAAGAGCTTCGAAAGGAGCCATACCAATACTGGACTGAAAGCTGTTATTATATGCGAACTCCACCAAAGGAAGATGTTCTTCCCATGTACCTCCAAAATCCAAGATACAAAGCCTCAAAAGATCTTCTAAGATACGGTTCACCCTCTCGGTCTGACCGTCCGTCTGAGGATGATATGCGGTGCTCAAACACAACTGAGTCCCTACCGCCTCTTGCAAACTTCTCCAAAACTCACTAGTGAAAATAGGATCTCGATCACTCACAATGCTGGATGGTACGCCATGCAATCTAACAATCTCTCTAACATAGACTGAAGCAAGCCATGGAGCGGTCCTCTTACTCTTTACGGGTATAAAATGGGCACTCTTTGTAAGTCTGTCTACCACAACCCAAATTCCCGTATTGCCCTTCCTCGATCTCGGTAACCCGTCGATGAAATCCATCGAGACACTATCCCACTTCCACTGTGGAACTTCCAATGGGTGTAGCAACCCACCGGGTTTCCTTTGCTCCACTTTAACTTGTTGGCACACTAAGCATTTAGCCACATACTCGGCCACATCTTTCTTCATACCGGCCCAAAAGAAAACTCTCTTCATGTCTTGGTACATTTTGTCTCCACCGGGATGAATAGTCATTCTTGAACGATGTGCATCATCCAAAATAGCCTTCTTCAAACCCTCATCTTGCGGTACACAAAGTCTACCGTCTCTATGCAACCATCCCTTATCATCTATGGTGTATCTACCCAAATGGCTGGACGACTCCCCTCTTATAAGCTTCTCTACCAACACAACCAACTGTGGGTCGTCTCGCTGAGCCTCGCCAATCCGTCTCAAAAGAGTAGGTCTAACCTCCAAGGATGCCAACAAACCAGGTACAAAATCAACAGAAGGTCTGAAGTCAAACAAAGAAAGAAACTCCAAGCTTCGTCGTTCCACGAACAATGGACTCAAAGATAGCCTTTTTCTACTTAAGGCGTCTGCCACCACGTTACCCTTACCAGGGGTATACGCTATCTCGAAATCATAGGATGCTAAGAACTCCATCCACCTTTGCTGTCTTAAGTTTAAATCCTTCTGAGAGAATAAGTACTTCAATGATTTATGGTCGGTGAACAACTCGAATCTCTCACCAAGAAGATAATGGCGCCAAGACTTAAGTGCGAAAACAATCGCGACCAACTCTAGATCATGGGTAGGGTAATTCTTCTCATGCACTCTCAATTGTCTCCCTCCATAGGCTATTACCCTTCCCTCCTGCATCAAGACTGCGCCTAATCCTGTTCCACAAGCATCGGTATAAACAACAAACGGCTTACTCCCATCTGGAAGCACTAAAACTGGAGCGGTGGTCAAAGCTCTCTTTAACCGTCGGAAAGCATCATCACAATCTACATCCCATGAGAAAACCAGATTCTTCTTCGTCAAGCGGGTTAATGGGGCTGATATCTTCGCGAAGTCTTTGATGAACTTCCTATAATATCCTGCCAACCCCAAGAAACTTCTTACCTCGGTAGCATTTCTAGGAACTTTCCAATCCTGGATAGATACTATCTTTGCGGGATCCACAGCTATCCCTTCCTTAGAGACCACATGCCCTAAGAATCGCACTTCTCTTCTCCAAAAATGGCATTTAGAGAATTTAGCTTTAAGACTATGCGCTCGAAGAGTCTCCAACACTTCCTTGAGATGTAAGGCATGCTCTTCTTCATTCTTGGAAAAGACCAAGATGTCATCCACAAAAACTACTACAAACTTATTCAGATACTCTCTGAACACTCTACTCATGAGATCAACAAAGTATGCGGGGGCGTTTGTCAACCCAAATGGCATCACTAGCCACTCATAAAAACCATCCGGAGTCCGGAAAGCAGTCTTCTCTATACTGTCCTCCGCCACTCTTAACTGATGAAACCCTGTAGCTAAGTCCATCTGCGAAAATACTGACGCGCCAACCAACTGATCAAAGAGATCATCTATCCTCGGTAATGGGTGTCTATTCTTCTTCGTGAGCTTATTAAGTTCCCTATAATCCACACAAAGTCTGAGGGACCCATCCGCCTTCGTGGCAAACACTACTGGAGCTCCCCACTCCGATATACTTCGCCTTATGAACCCCTTCTCAAGCAACTCCCCTACTTGCTTATGAAGTTCTCTTCTCTCACGAGGAGCCATGTGGCGTACTGGCAAAGACACTGGTTTGGCATTATCCACCAAATAAATTCGGAAATCTATCTCCCGCTTCGGAGGCAAACCCTTTACTTCTTCAAACACATCCGGATATTCCCGGACTACTCTGACAGAACACAAACTTTCGACCGAAGCATCGAGCGATTCAAGATAACTTAGCAAAACAGATTCCATGGGATTGCAAGAGATCTCGAGAGTGTTACCCAAGCGGGTCATGAGCCTGACAACTCTCCTTTCGCAATCAAGAACGGCACCATTACTGGATAACCAGTCCATGCCCAAGATCAACCCATAGCCCGTGAAGCCCAATACAAAAGCATCACATCTAAACTCAACGCTAAGTATAGAAATCTTCAAACCCAAACATATCATAGACAGATATATGGAGCCCCCAATTGGGTTTGAGACAACCAAGGGATCATCAACTAGACTGGTGTCTAAGTGCAGTGACTCAACTAACGATGATGAGATAAAAGAATGCGATGCGCCAGAGTCAAACAAAGTACGAACTGGATGATCAAACAGAAAAACCAGACTTTCAACGGAAATAGTTCTACCTCTCTGCTGAATCGGTGGAACTGAGAGAACCTGAACTTGCCCCCCTGACTGAGGTGGTGCTATAAGAGCTTGCACCTGGCCTCCTGAGGTAGACCCCGTCTTCTGCCCCTTCTTTGGGCAGTTTTTCACAAGATGCCCTGCTTCACCACAATGAAAGCAACCGGTCTTCTTCTTTTTGCGACAATCCTTACTGAGGTGTCCTGGTGTTCCACAATTGAAGCACTTCTTCTTCGTCTTCTTTTTGTCACCATTGCCTTTTCCGCCCTTGCCTTGTTGTTGCTGTTGCGGTTTCTTCTGATCCCCCTTTTTCTCTGGTGCCTTAGAATTCTTATCATCCTCATGCATAAGTGCCATGTAGACAAGCTTCTCAAAAGTGGCCCCCATAGGAATGTGAGTCATAGCTATTCCTTGCAATGGTTCGTTCAAGCCTCTAACGAACCTCAAAGCCTTCTTCTCCGGTGTATTCACCAACTCTATGCCAAACCTTGCTAATTGATTGAATTTGTTGACATATTCTTTCACCGTGAGATTCCCTTGCTTCAAATTCAAGAACTTCTCCATAAACAGATTCTCTTCCGCCCTTGAGAGAAACTTAGCCCCAAACCTTTGCTTAAAATCTGCCCAAGAGTCAACAGGGCGTTCTCCATTAGTGACCTCCCACCAGAATGAGGCCTCTCCCTTCATTAACCAAGCCGCCAACTTGACTTTCTTTCCCTCTTCCACTTCAAAGATATCTAGCAACTCTTCCACTTCCTTAAGCCAATCTCTAGCCTCTACGAAAGTCTCTGAACCAAGAAAAGGTTTTCCTCCTATAGCCTTGAACTCCTTGCAAACCTTAGCAAAATTATCCACTCTAGGCTGAGGAGGAGGAGCGGTTGTCTCTGGTGTAGTAGCATTGGCCGGACCCGCAGCCGCGGCCCTAGCCTCTTGCAACCTCCTATACCATAGTGGTATAACTAAACCCTCCGGGATGTTAAGATCTTCAGCCATGCTGAAACGAAAGAGGAAAGATTCAAAAAGGAGATTCCGAAAGATAAAGATATGGCTATTGGGGATTATGCTTTTCTTTTTCAAAAACTTTTTCTCTTAGAAGACATGCTTTTAAAAATACTTTCTTCGAAAATACTCTTAGAAAGTAGTTTTTCTCAAAAATTTTATCTGTTCTGGTAACCTTAAGCTCTGATACCACGTGTAACACCCCACTCCCGCTATGATCACTCACTAAGGGAATGCCATAGCATCGGTGGAGTATTTTAGTGAATATAGAACAGAAAAATTACAACAAGACAGATATAAATAGTACTTGAAATTTTAAAACATCATCTCATAACAGCGGAAGTAAAACATGTCTGGTTACATCATAAAACCACAATAAAGGTCAAGTACAATATCCATCAAAATAAAGAAGTACATAATCCCACTCTCATACAATAGCCAAACAAAAGAAAAGATAACTGGATAACTGGAGCTTTACATCTATCCAAGCTCCTAAAGACTGGAACAGCAATCCGATCAAGCTCCACTACTGCTAGGATCCACCGTAGGACCTGAGGGTTGGGAAAAAGATAAAAACAACAGGGTCAGACATAAGTCTGAGCGAGTCCTATAACTTTAACAATACAATCGTTAAAGTAACCAGAGAAGACATAAACTGATATACGGTAACATATAGGGATGAATGGCTACCCTAAGCAGTCAACTAAACGAAGATAAAGGATAAAGACGCATCTACCCTCCCTAAGGTAAATTACTAAACTGCACCACACCAGTCGTTCCTAACTTAAAGGTTGATCCCACCCAAGGACTTATAAAATTTACTAATTAGTACCTGCGTACCCCTAGGTGACCAAGTAGGCGCCACGGGGCCCTACAATCCACTAGGTGTACACACTACTTCCCATTCGATCGGCTCCCTAACGTAGATACCCGTGCTGGCCCCACCGTGGGATGTATCATTCCCCAATGTGGCAACCTGATGAAACTAAAGGTGCACGGCTTATATCTACTCGATGCAACAACGGCTTACCTACCAGCCCGGGCCCACTCACGCATATGAAGCCCGTTGGACTTGCGTTGCCACCGCTAACCCGTTTGCCTCTTACAGTCAAGCCCAGTATGCGTGTCCCGTCCTCGACATGGGTCGAGCCCACAAAGATACGTATGGGTTACTGGTTGAAATGGGCCTCCACAAGCTACCCACCTAAGCTTGTCCCTTTTTCTAGTATATCCCACTTAACCCTTTAATCATGTTTTAATTACATGTTCTATTTTGGTTAAGTATTCTAATCGTATTTTCTATTGCCACCCAAGGCAACCACTAGATTTTCTCATGCCACCCGAGGCACCC
The DNA here is from genome assembly GCA_030737875.1 of Allium sativum. Classification (NCBI taxonomy): domain Eukaryota; kingdom Viridiplantae; phylum Streptophyta; class Magnoliopsida; order Asparagales; family Amaryllidaceae; genus Allium; species Allium sativum. Next base: position 542,233,302 of record CM060926.1, read on the forward strand.
ACTTAACCCCTCATGTCCCTCTACATGCTAATGTGGTTAAGTGTTTCTTAATTAATTAATTAAGAACGTAACCTTTGTAAAGACCTCTCACATTAGACTGTCTTTTATGACCGCTGGTTAAGCCGGTTGGGTCCGGGCAGCCTTATGTCATAACAGAGTCTAACCTCGTGTCTTTACATTAATTACGTATTTAGTTTGTGCCTAAGACCTCTCACATTGGGCTAACATTTGTAGCAACTGGTTAAGCCGGTTGGGTCCGGGCAGTTTTACGCTACAACTGAGTCCAACCTCGTGTCTTAGTCAATTAATTACACCTAATTAATCACCCTCATAATTTTATATTAATTATCCCTAATTAATCAAGTTTTCTTAACATGGGTAGACCTAACTTAATAGGTAAATTCCCATGGGGTAGACCTAACTCAATAGGTAAATTCCCAACACATAGTATGGGTACACCTAACCAAATAGGCAAATTCCCATACTATGTTTATTTATTTTGTGTTATGCATAATTATATTAATTTCACACAATCTTATTAACTTATGCATTTAATTACCCCATCGTTCCCACGTAATTTCGTTCATGATATAACACATATAAAAGGTGTCAACTTGCATATGAATGAACATGTTTCAAAGGTGCCATCTTGCATATTAACAAACACATAACTTGCATATGAACTTGCATAACATGTCACATAACTTGCATATAATATGTCACATAACTTACATATTCATTTTGCATAACAAACTTGCATATTAGCTTATAGACTTGCATAATGTGTCATCATGAACTTGCATATTAATAAACATGTAACTTGCATATTTACATACATGTAACTCGCATATTAACAAACATGTAACTTGCATATAAAGAAACATGTAACTTGCATATTAACAAACATGTAACTTGCATATTAACAAACATGTAACTTGCATATTTACATACATGTAACTTGCATATTAACAAACATGTAACTTGCATATTAACAAACATGTAACTTGCATAGCATATTACCATGAACTTGCATAACATGCATATGATTACATAGCCCACAACTTGCATATTTAGCATCATGCAAACATAACATACATCATATTAAACTTGCATAAGCTTACATACTCAACATGCATAAACATAAGATTAATGCTAACATCATATCATATGATTCAAAGCTCATTAACCCACATACAAAACCATAAATCTCATCACATCTCATCTAATTAGTTTACCAAAAGATCATCAAAGTGATAGAAACTCACAACTAGCAACTTTGAACACCAAATGAAGAAGATTAAGATGCTAAGAAGGGATTAGAAGTTGATTAGAGAGTGATTAGTATGCAACCCTCTTCATAAAATTAGTGGAGGCCATGAGAGCTAGCATTTTGCCATAGTTTAGTCACTAGGTTTAATTATGAATGAATTAGGGTAGGTTAGGGTCTTATTTATAGATTAGGCAAGTGTTTTAGGCCATAGGATTAACCCTAGATTCAATCCAAGCCATCAAAGCATGTCTTGGGGAAGAAGTCAAGTGTAGGAACCATCTAGGGCCTTTAGATTAAAGATGGACCATGAGAACCATTCAAATGCAAAATCTGCACTTGAGCGAATCGGCCCACGGGTTGACAGCCAAACACCCTGGATTAACCCCTAGTCGACCCAGCGGGCTCGGGTCGACTTCAAAAATCGGCCGGTTCGGTTATTCCCCTCTCCCAATTCGCTGTTTTGAGCATTTTTGCATATTTATTTATTAAATTTTCAATTATATATATATATATATATATATATATCAATATATATATATATATATATATATCTACACAACCCATTTCACTTAATTAAGTATACTTTAATTTGGGAATTTTCGTGAAACTTCGCGAGGCCATATCTTGGTCATACGGACTCCGATTTTCGAAAACTCGGACTCTATTTCGCGTATTTTTCCGAGACGAACACAATGGCATAGCCCGTTTCCCTTGATTCCCATTTTAGAATTAAATTCTGCCTCGATTTATGTTATTACAGGTTATTGAAAATACGGGTTGTTACAATACCTGATTAGATTTGAAATCCGATCATCTTTTATGTCTATAGTTACCCGATTAGACTTGACATTTGATCGCCTTTTACATCCATAAGTACCCGACTGGCTTTGGAATCTATATGTCTATTGCATTCCATGGTTTGCTCGGTTAAATAATATTTCTTGGGTACAAATCTGTTTTATACCAGATTATGTCTGAAGTCCGGTCGTCTTTTACATTTATAAATACTGAATTAGGTTTGGAATTCGATCGTCTTTTACATCCATTGGTACCCGATTAGATTTGGATCCGGATGCCTTTTGTGTTTCATGGTTTGCTTGGTTAAACAACATATTTTGGTTATAAATTGATTTACTAATATACCTGATTAGGCATGGAATTTGGTCATCTTTTACATTGATGGGTACTTGATTAGGTTTGGAATCTGGTCGTCTTTTACATGCATGGGTACTCGATTTGCTTTGAAATACAGATGTCTTTTGCATCCCATGGTTAGCCTGGTTAAACAATATATCTTGGGTACAAATTAGTTTCTATATGTATCCGATTGGGTTTGGAATCTGGATATTTTTTAAGTTTTATAGGTACCCAAATAGGTTTGGCATCTAGATGTCTTTTACGTACCATAGGTACCTGATTAGGTTTGGCTTCTGAATGTCTTTTGCATTCATTAGTTTGTTTGGTTAAACCATACATCTTGTGTATAGACTGATTTTCGTATGTGCTCTATTAGGTTTGGATTTCATATGTCTTTTACATTCCATAGGTACCCGATTAGTTTTGGCATCTGAATGTCTTTTACATTCCATAGATACCTTATTAAGTTTAGCATTCGAATGTCTTTTGCATTCTATAGTTTGTTTAGTTAAAAATATATAGGTTGGTTTTTTATGTGTATCCGATCAGGTTTGGAATTCAAATGTCTTTTGCATTCCATACTTTGCTCGGTTAACCAATATATCTTGAGTATAGATTGGTTTCCATAGGTACCCAATTAGGTTAACCGATATATGCTATTTTGACTATCATTTTACATATCTCAAATATGCTGATACATTTTGTGATTAAAATGTTATATCTACTTTTTATTTTGCACATTGTAATCACGGTATCAAACCTCATAACTAAAATAGTACATTAAACTATCATTTTTCATATTTTAAACATGGTAGTTGACTTCATGACCCAAATGCTATATTAGACTTTTATTTTCCGTATTTCAATTATGTTGGAGCATTTTGAGATTAAAGTGCTATGTTTACTTATCATTTTGCATGCTTTGTATGTTCAAATGTTATAACTATCATTTTGTGTACATGACTCAAGCATGATAATGGACTTCATAGCTAAAATGCTATATTAAACTACCATTTTGCATATTTTAAACATGATAGTGGACTTTATAACTCAAATTCCATGTTAAACCATCATTTTGGATACCTAAAATATGTTATTGTATTTTGTCATTAAAACAATACATTAAATATTATTATGCATATTGCAATCATAATATTGGATTTTATAACATTAAACAATCATTTTTTATATTTTAAGTATGATAGACGGCTTCATAACTCAAATGCTATTTTAACCTACCATTTTGTATACCTTGTATGCTAATGGACTTTTTTTTAGAGCAAACGGATATGTAGCGCGAGGCTACACAGCCGGTTAAATAATAGATATTAATACTTATCCAACTGACAAACCCAGTTGGTAGTCCAAAAAACAACCATCACCCCAAAGTTTAAGACACTTCATACAACACACATAGAGCATATTACGAGTACAACTACAAAAGCATGCAGATCAAACTGTTAACCATCATAATTATACAAATACTACGGTGAGAGTTAAAGGAGCATCATCAGTCATCACATAAGCTCCATGCTAGACGCTGTATCGTTGCTATCAACAGATGTAGCTGGAGAAGTGGTCACCGGCAGAGCAAACCTGAAAACCGCGGCATGATTGACTCCAGAACCTGACCAAGACGAAAAAATATGAATGATGCGGTGACAAATAGTCATGATCGAACTAGCTTTGATATTAAATATCCTTGCATTTCTTTCTTTCCACACACACCAACTGTAAACAGCCAGGAAGATATCAAGTACTAGACTAGAATCAGATTCCCAATGATCAAAGAAAGAAGAAATGATGGGGATGAAACCAACTAAATGGGTACTTGATGCAGCCCAAATTGGGTAGGTATAGTCACGGGAAAAGAAAAGATGATGAATGGATTCAGCATGAGAATCACAGAAAGGGCAGTTAGGGTTTGAAACCACATTGCATTTGAAAAGCTTCTCTCTTGTATTGGCCTTTTCATGAATCAAACACCATTGGAAGAAGAGAATTCTTGGAGCCAGCTTGCATTTCCAAAGTCTTGAAAATTTAAACAATCTACCAGAAAAATTCAGTATGCTAATGGACTTTGTAATTAAAAGTTACATTATAAAAATAAATGATATATTTAGCTATCATTTTATGTATTCTATTCATTATAGTTCTTTCTTGAAATATTTATATAATTTATAATATTCTATTTATATTAGTTTTCTTGAAATATACTTGTGCAAAATTCAGGTATGCTAGTGGACTTTACTATTAGAATGTTACATTAAAAAATCATATGCTATACATGTGACAACCTCAAACCCCGTACGACGGTGGAAAGGGTAATCTTTGGAATATAACACATAAACAGATAACAACAGAACATAAATAATTAAATACACCAGATAATGTACAATAGAATACACTGGATAAACATAATCATCAGAGTTACACAGTATATAGGATCATACTTAGTACAAATACAGTCTAGCTTTACATAAAATGTCTACAGTGGAATTCTAAACATAATATGTACAATAAGAGCTGAACAGCATAAAAAGAGATAAATGATAGAATCCATCTTCAGCTCTAGCTATCCAGAAAGAGCCTGCTAAAACCTGAATATAAGGCTTCCCATGTAGAAAAAGGGGCACCCGAGTTTGCAAGTGAAACAAACTATGAGTCAGTCATGGGACAGGTATGAGAAATCTACTTAACACATCTTACAATATGGCTAATCACAGGACCACGCCACTTTCGTGAAACGGGTTTACTCCATTGGATTGCCAGTGCTTTAAACAAGTAAATCTTTTAAACATCGCAATGCTTTTTATAAAAATGAAGCCATTATAAGACTCATTTCCCATCACACAATGCAACACAAACCGGAGGATAGAGTTTTACCTTATAATGGCCAAAATATGATTGATACGAATAAAACAAAGCATTTGATATTATTAATAGTGTTTATATGTTTCACAAACAGATTTCAATCATAACTATCAATCATAGACGGCATGGGTACCATATATCATGTCACCATATATATATACAATAAAAACCGCACGATGTCGTATTTGGAAATTGGATTTCCGTCATGAACCAAGGCAAATGATAGTCCTTACCGAATTCGAGACGCTCTAGCTCGCCCCTCAGGATCAGAACGCATCGACCCTTGGATCGTCAGGGCCGGTCCACTCCTAGCTAGAAGGAACGAACCGAGGCCTCACTTTCCATCATCCATATAAGTAAAATACATGGGTGTGCAAAACCCAAAGCACCACTCCTAGCTAGAAGGAAACGCATGTCCTCCCTGATGTCCTCTCCGATTTCTGGCCCATACCGGGGTGTGAGGCTCGCGAAACAACGCTATACACAAAGCTATGCCACATAGGCCGCGCTTTGATCATCAACCACAGGACTTTGCTTTTCAACAGAAGCCTTGATCATCTGCCACTTAGGCATGCCACACAGGAAATTCACTCCATGCGACTGATTTCTATCAATATATAACCTCTGAGCTCGTACGTCTCAAAGAAGGGCGTTAAGCAAGAGAATAAATTCTCCGCCGCCAAACAGATATATATTTAATAGAGATCAATTAGCATAGAACAAAATCCAATGTCAGACACACAGTCCATTTACAAGTTCGTTCTGGGTCTGAACGAAACCGGAGGCACTTAATACCTCGCATATCCGTACAATCAACATGTCCGTTCGGACGGCTACTAGTTCAGCCTCTTCAAGGTAGCTACTCCTATCATGAGCATCGGTAGCACCCCTCCATTCGACGTGAAGATCATTGGTCTTGCACCATCTTCATATCTTCGAGTTTCAATCGTCGATCAAGTATTTGAAATGAGAATCAACTCGGCCTTTTCAAATAATTCACGTATATTTAGAATTTCAAATCAATTCAATTCAATGGTTAAATTATTCGATATTACTAATTCTGTTCTTTAATGTAATTTTCACGCCAAACACATTCAACCATCAAATATCACATAAACCGAGAAAATTCAGTTTATTTCCATTCCATATCATTTATAATATTTTATCATGATTTATTGCTATTTTTATTTATTTAAAAATAGCCAATTCATTCAAACGACGCTTCAGGCCATAACGCGGTCGTGGCGCTGTTTTTCTTCAGATTTGATTTGCACATATATGAAAATCTAACCGTTGGATCTTCACAAATTTTGTATCATTAGAAAGATCTTTTCAAAACGAATCCAACGGTTTCACTTTTGGGAAAATCCGACGGTCGGATCTCCCGCACTAATCGTTTGAAGTTACAATTTCAAAATACGAACTGCAGCGTCGTTATTCGATTTAATTTAATCATATTTATATATATATAAATATAATCGATTCTGGCGCTGTTTTTCTTCAGATTTGAATTAAACATTCCAGACAATCCAACCGTTGGATTTTCACAAAGTGGGTGTCATCGGAAAGATATTTCCAAAGCGAACCCAACGGTTTCGATTTCGAGAAAATCCGATGGTCAGATCTCCCGCACTAATCGTTTGAAATCATGGTTTCAAAATACGAACTGCAGCTTCGTTATTCGATTTATATATATATATATAATTCATTCTTCGATTTCAAAACCATATGCACTTCACATATTTAATAAAAATGATATTTTTATCATCAAAAATATTTATTCAACCCATGAATATTTTTAGCACTTCATATTCACAATAAAAATGTAGATTTTATTGTTCAATCTATATATTCAACACATGAATGTTTTCGACTTCACACATACGATAAAAATATGATTTTTACTGTTCTAGTCATTTATTCAACACATGAATATTTTCTATAGTTTATATATATAATATAAATGTTATTTTTATCTTTCAAAGAACTTATTCAACACATGAGCTTCATTCAACACATGAATTTCTATTCAACACATGAATATAATTTCAACACATGAAAATAATTCTAACACATGAATATTATTGAAAATTTCGGCAGCATAACGGCAGGGTAGTTAAAACTGGCACCGTCCCGAGTATGGCTCCTCGCACTACCTTAAAGCCTCACAGCTTTTGACAATGGGGATTTTCAATATCTAGTTCGTACGCAGACGAATTTTCCCATATACTAATCCTATTGGGATTTCAACCACAATCAATCATTTCAAATCAACCATTCATGATATTCACCAAATTTCACATTAACCAATAATCAAAACAACATCACAACCAATATATATCGTCCATGGTCTGTGGACGAGGGGAGTGTGTGTATATATATATATCCATATATAAATATATTTCAATTTCATTTCACTTCGTTTCAATCATTTCAACGCATATATAATTTTTACAACGCATATATAACTTATACATCAAACATACAACTTATACAATGCTTATACATGAGGTGTACAACGCTTATATAACTCATACATCGACTATATAATTTATACATCGTTGTTTTCCATATTGTTTATAAATTAGAAATCCCACATTGGGTTCCACTCCATTAAAAATTGCAGAAGGCTCAGAAAAATATTCGGTCTCTTCTAAAATGTAGAAGACATCCGCACGAGTCCACTGTCTCTTGTTTCACTGGATTTCATCAATAAACGAGAAAGATATGATTTTTATTGTAAAGTCTTAAACCGTAGAGCTTTAAAGCGCTATAAACAATTAAAATAATATACTGCCATTACCTTCCTTGAAGCTTCAAAACTAGGTTTTGATTTTACTTCGAATCGGTGTAGCGATATGAAGATCGGCCTACACCACGTCGCAGCGCTTGGAGGGGTGCGCAAAATGAGGGTGAAGTGGTGCAGCTCAGTGGAAGATCGAAGGGATGGCGGCGGCTTGAAGTTGCGGCATTTGAGGAGGTGGTTCTTGTCGATGGCGCCACGATAGGAGGAGTACCTGGTATGGATTTGAAGAGGGGAGAGAGGGCTTCAAAAAGTTGCGAAGGGGGTGTGCTAAATCACCGTGGTTTCGCCAGAATCGGCCTGGGAAGGGATGAACGGGTTTTCGTCGTAGATTGTGGAGAGGGAGAGAGAGAAAGCGGGTTTTCCTTGTTTTTTATTTTTTTTATAAATTTTCTGATTGTCCCGTGGTTTTATAACTTCAAAAATACCTCCTTCCACACACGTACTCCAATCCAAACCCAACGACTGTCGCCCCTAACTAAATACCCCCATTCCGAACACAATGGAATATGTTTCATAGGCCCATTTGACTGTTTCAGTCAGTTTTCCTTCAAATTAAAATATAAAACATTCAATACTCGATTTGAACGTACATTTCACTTTGCCGGGGCCACATACTGATCCCAAAAATTCCAAAAAAATAAATCTAGCTATGTTTTGACAATTCGGTCCCAACAAAACTAATTTCGTCGAATTCTGAGACCGTTTGAAAAATGGCCATTTTCTGGCCGATCCAATTTAACTAAAATCAACCAAACACATTTTCCTTCGCCACGCTCACATATTAACTTCAAAAATTATGGAATATGAAATCTAGCAATAATTTGACATCCCGGATCCAACAAAAGTGTTTCGTCGAATTCTTAGGTCGTTTGCAAAATGTCTATTTTCAAGGGAGATTTATTCTCTATAGCGACCTTTCTGAAAATTCATTTGGCCATAACTTTTGATTCCTGCTATGAAACTTCGATTTTTCAGATTCGTTAGAAAGATATTCACTAACAGATTTAAATATTTTTGGTTTCACTAAAATCCGTTTTATTTTGCACCCGGTACAATCAGTCAAAGTTTGAATTGAAATTTTGAAACTGTCACGCCATTTCAGGCCTTGTTTATAATTTAAAATAATTATATTTATTTTCAAACATCGATTCAAACATACTTTTCGTCGTTATTATTTAAAATAATTTATTTTAAATATCTAAAATCCACTAAAATAGCCAAATTAAAATTTTTTAACTGGCTCAGATTTTCCTATTTGTTACAATACACAGTAATCATTATAAACATAATACTTTATGTTAGTTGTCTTCAAGCTTCTTATGCTAAATTCAAGTATCATTTCACATATTTTTCATTTGTTTGATTGAAATATACCTATGCTGTATTCAACTATCATTTTACATATACAGGTAGTGATGCTGTTTTTTTTTGAAAGTGTAAATGTTATACTAGTCTATCATTTATCATTTTAAATAGTCTGTTGTGTTTCAAGTTACACTTTGTTGAATTTGGAAAATTAGTGTTATCGTACATGTCGATAATGGAAGAAACGTATGGACTTGTATATGGCATTAGCGACTTGCACGACGACAAATTGAACAGCAGCGAATTAACATAACCATATAGATTGATAAGGGGAAAAATTGTTTAGATTCGAATATCGGAAAAAGAGAGGCTTATGCTGTGATGATATAGACAACATCGACTTCTACGGCGGTGACTTGGATGATTGCGGCTTTAGGCGATGATTGGTGGTAGACTTGCACGAAGACAAAAGAAATAGTTGAGATCGGAAAATTGTGAAAACCGCGTTACTATCCTTCTGGGTAAAATAAAAAAGTTACGTCCCAAAATTTAAAAATTAGTTTATATTTTTTACTTTAAACTAATTACCTCTGATTATTATTTATATAGTATATTTTTCTAATAGCATTTAAATTATATGCAAGTTTTACTATATATTCGTAATGACCCGGATTTTTAATTTCGTCTACTTTAATATTAAAAATAGTTTCAAACATTATTCTGGAAATTTAATGGTTTTGAATATTTTATTAATATAAATAGCATGATAATAATTTAATGCTGAAATAGTCGAGATTAAGTAAATTTGCTGTATAATGTAAATTGGACATATAGTAATGTTTATTTTAGTTTGTTTTGAATTATATTAACGTAATTGTTTATTAAACGACGCTAGAACGTATAATTTATAATTTTACATTATAAAATGAACTATAGCGTCATGGTAGTTCATAATATAACGTTTTGAACTTTAATTGGATGTACAAGATCCTATATAAGTCGAATTTCCTTGAAATAAGAACCGTCTGAATCTATAGGATAATATTTTTCTAATAGAAGAGAAAATTCAATTTTTCATGTTGTAGATTTTGTTTTATGTCGAAATCAAATTTTCAAATAGTCGTTATGGAATCCGTTTATAAATTATAATGATTTATTATATAAAATAAAATGACTTTTAATATATTGAATATTGATTTGCCATGGAATTCAATACGGAGTATTTTATTTTGAAACTGCATGAAATTCTGCTCGAGTATGTCCTATAATGATATTTTGATATTATTATATTGAGCTATTTTAAAATTATTTTATTTTAATTAAATTTGCACCCTTAAAAAGGGACTTTATACAAACAACCTTTGTTTTTAACAAAACGAATTTTATTGAGATCGCAATGGCTTATTACTGCTAGATTTCAAGTTTCACGCCAATTAGAGTTATTTTGTGAGCGTAGCAAAATTAAATGCAAATAAAATGACCATTTGGACTCGAACGAGCATCTTTTAAGCAAACGCACTCGGAATTCGATGAAATAAGTTTCATTAGGATTATAACGTCAACTTGTACCATTCCTTCATTTTCGCTACGACCAGAATTTGTATGTGACCACAAGAACCAGTAAACAACGTTCAGAAATGGCAATATGTACAAAATAAAAATAGTTAGTCGTCATCGCTTGTCACCTCAACATAAAATTGTATTATTTACATTAATATAATCCAAAAACTTCAGCATACCATCAAAAATTCGTTCACCACAGTTCTAAATATTGCAGAAAAAGCCCTATTCAAAAAATAAATTATAAATCAAATTATGTTGCGAATTGAGGGGAATTACCAATATGGAAGTTGGAGTGTTTGACGAGGTCAACCTGGTGTAAAAATTTGGTGACCTATTGATGTCTGAAGTGGCCAGAATCGACCTAAAACCAAGGATAAGTTGTTTCGAATTTTGTGGATTTGTGGTGATTTGGTAAAGTTTCAGGTGATGGGGTCAAAAAAAAGTTGTTCAGGGGATTTAGTGCTGCATTTCTTCTTTTGGACAGTCGGTCTGAAATCGACTGTGGTGGTCGGTGTTGATTGTTGATCAGAGTTGAGGGTTTTTAGTGAGCTTCGATTGAATTTAATCGATTTTCGGTGATTTTGGCGGTCGAAAGGAGTGGCCACCTTAAAATAAGTGGAAGCCGAACGCACGGGGGTTAACATGGTAGAGGTCCGGTCATCTAACATCAATCAGGGTGGTCTAATTTTCAGTTTGAACAGAATTCTTTCATAAAGTTTTTCCGGCGAGTTGGGTCTGCTGTGAAGGTAGAGGCTATGGGCGTTGGAAGCTGGAGGTGGGGTGTTTTCCTGGGGGATCATGGTGGGTTCCGGTGGGTCATCAACGACGTGGTGACCAGTTGTTGGAGGAGTGCAGTTCAAATTCCAAGTAGGTCTAGGAAACTAGTAAACAAGAGGAAGAAAGGATCGGGTTTCAGGAGAGTGGCATGAAGAAACCGCGTAATCATTACTGATATGGCAAGATGATTAAATTATTTTAACGTTTAAGATAATTTATTTATTTATTTATTTATTATAATTTATATATAAAATTCTACTGGCAGTAACTTGACCATACGCTATCAGAATCACATGATACTAGTCACGCTGGAATCATAGTGAAGAGCACTACGATGCTTAGCATGTTCGGAAGGGATAAGAAGTAGTCGAGTTTTGATTTAATTTTAAATGCCTGTTTAAAATTAAACGAAGCAACGTGCATTGTCAATCTAAAATAAATTGTGAGTTAACTCTCACACATTTATGGAATTCTATAATGCGGTTAAATTCATATAATTAAATTTAATCATTGATAGTATAAATTGGATGTTTGGATGTCTTGGATGACTAAGGATGATTTAATGGATGATGTTAATTATATTACCGTTGTTTATTATACTGGGGTGAATTTATATCTTATATATTGTTATGAAATGTTATTATGAACTGTGATGTAGGGAAGAACGTGTTGGAGGGATCCAACTGGATTCCTCAAATATTGTATATGTTGGTTTTTTTATATTGTTATATATGAACTGATTGAACCCATTATCATTAAAACCTATTTGGTTGTTGAACATCAAATTGTAATTCAATGTTGTTGTCATTTGAATCAGTTGATGGTATTAATTGAGGGATTGGCAGCAAATGGCCTAAAATCCACCTTTTTGTTTAAACGTTGATTTGTCGTTTGGCGAATTGACGAAGTTTGGTTATTAAATTTATTTTATAACTGAAATAATATTTTTAATTATATTTTATACGTTATAATGACGTTCTAAAAATAAGTCAATGTTATAATTGAGTTTTTATAGGAATATTATAAATGATATCATTATAGGAATTTGACATTGTAATAAGTTTTCATAAGTGAAATAAGCTGTATTTAACGTACAAGTTAATATTTTTGGAATAAATAATTTTATGTAAACGAGTAAACAAAGTTATTAGATTAATTTTATTAATCTAATAAGAAAAAGTAATGAATATCAGTTAGCAAATTAGCTGATGGGATAAAGTTGACTGTGTCAACTGTTGTTGATCTGAATAGTTATTTAAATGTAGTAGATTTCTTAAATGTGATTTATTTGTAGTTAGTGATATCTACATAATAATATTATTTAAGAATTTCAAATGAGATAACTAATCCATTTTTCGTTAATGAATAAGTAAACTGCTTTCACTTCAATAAATAATGAAGTTAATCATATTTAAAGTAAGTACTTCTCAAACAAGTTTATTTAAAAAGTAATTGAGCATTTAATGAAATTTAATTAAGTCTAAGAAGGATTATGAAGGAATTTTTAAATAAAAATCCGAGTTTCATGATCGAAGCTATAAAAGGGATTTAAGCTTAGGCGATCAGTTTAAATTAAATATTTAACGGAAATAAAGGGGATGTTTTCAAGAATACAAAGGGAATTACGTACTATTTTGGTAAGATGTTGGTAAATGGATTTTACTTATAAAATCCAAGAAATTATTTTATGATATGATACAAAATGGTTTTGGGAGAAATATTTTGGAAATGGATTGGCATAATATTCCAAATAGAATTTTATAACGAGATTGAAGTAATAGACCAAGAGTTTTTTAAAAAGTAATATAATGGTTTATAAATCATAGTTTAAAATAAAAATAAGAATTATAAGTAAGACAAGTTTTTATGATTTATGTGTGGAACCTAAGACTTCACTCAAGCCGTTGCTTGTCAGTCTTAGTAAACCCTATGGGTAGTGATATACCCCGATTTTTCAATGCCTTCACACTACCTAGGTAGTCACCCCTAGAAATTGGCAGAGGTGGTCCTCAAACCTGAGACCTATGTCTCATCCTAATTCGCCCACCTCTAACCAACTGAGCTAGGAGTGTCGGGTAAGTAAGACGAGTTTTTAGTTACAAACTTCTATTTATTCTAAGATAAGAATATTGTCGACCAAGGTCTGAGAGGTAAATAAAATACCCACCTTGAACTCCTCCACTATTACCGAGAAATGGTATTAGTTTGTGATGGTAGAGGATAACGAGACTTGAAATGTAAATCATCAGTTGCAAGGCTTTGGAACATTAAAAAAACCATTTGATTTTGAAGCAAACAATATATATAAATGATTGTTTGGCCCAAGTTTAAAATATGATACCATTCAGTTATATATATATATTATCACTATTTTCTAGATAAAGAAAATAGTTGGGTTCGGGAATATACTTATTCAAAATAATAAGAAAAGGGCAATGGGAATTATTTTGATATGAAATGGAATGTTTGAAATTTATGTATATATGTATTCCGTACGTACTCGTATTAATTTATAACTTCGAAATTTGTAATTTGATGAAGCCATTGAAGTTTACATAATAATAAGTATGTCACTTGACATTGCTTGGCCGTATAAGAAATGACAATTTGTTTTATACCATTGACTTAATAATATATGTATCGATATTTTCTGAAGAAATGGAAAGATTTGAATATAAAGTAATATTTTTAAGGTCAAGGAATTGGAAAGTGTTTTTATGGAAATGTGATGATCCAAGTAAAGAGAAATGGCTAGGAGATTGGTAAATACATTATTCTTAAGAATTAAGAATGTAATTGTTGTTTTTCGAATTATGGAGACAAAAGTGGTTTATCAAGGTAAGTAAATGAAATTGATTTTAAATCGATAAAATGATGTTAAAAATCAATAAAGAGTTTTAATGAATGATTTTAAATAATAATAGCATGGGCTGCCAATATACTTAACCGTACTGTTTTGAGATTGATAGTTAAAACCCCAAGCTATCAAAGAAATATCTTATTGGAAGTTGTTTCGAAGAGAATGGGATGGGAACTAGACCCAAAACCACTTCGAATCAACGTAGCGCTCGAAACTAAAATGCAGGGAAACATATAAAGATGGAGCATTGAAGACCATAGATCTTCATAAAATAGAAGAATTACATAAAATCTCTAGCTGATCCCTAGAGATATATTGTGCTTCTATCATGGTTGAAATATATGGATTGCAAGGATTACTCGCTATTGATCTGTATGTTGATTCCTTGGATGCGGTAGGAGGGTGCATTCGGCTCGTCTTGTTCTTGAATGACTTGCATGGAAGGATGTCTTATAGAGTATTTCCTGAGACTCACGTACGTTGATTTTTACAAGTATACCAAGTTTGGTGGCCGAGAAGACACCTTCTCTTAGATTAACACCCAAAGTGTATTTGTGGACGTCAATTAGTGATTTGACGGATCTGACAATGTGGCATTCGAAGTTATGAGATGTTCTCTGAAAAGGTAAACGTAATCTTAACCCTCACCACCTGGAAATGAAAAAATCGGACAGGCAACATGACTAGTTAGGTCGCACCCAAGATGGGTGTGTAATCTCCATCTAGAGAAAATCCTTATTAGTTTCTTCGTCGATTCTGTATCTTATGGAATACGCTTAGATGGCCAACAACCGTGGTGATAATATATTCGATCCACACAAGCTGAATGAGTGGTCAGTCATGTGTGGCCGGGTTGCAAGATGTTCTTGTTGAACCCCAGTGTATCCCCTCTAGAGTACACTGATCGGAAGGAGGTCCTATACCTTGTCATAATTGGAATCCATTCTCCAATAAGCGCCTTGCGGTTTTTGATTATACAACGAATTTGTAGAGCATGAGATGCAGGCGTTCTTCTAGATGGTTATTTATTTGTGATTTGATAGACATTATTATAATATCACTAGATTTTGATGCATCAAAAATCTTTTGGGTTATCATAAGATAAAAACTGTCTGTGTTTCTATGTGGATTGGTCTTTTGATTATCCTTTTCTTTCAAAAAAGATTTTTGAAGCTAAGCAAGTTGTTTATCATGTAAATTTTTCATTGAAAGTATTCTACATTGATCCGGGAGAATTTTGCTTTGCTTCAAATGTGCTCGTATCAGATCGAGTATATTTCCAAGTTAGGTTTCGCTTGGAGCTTCAGAAGAGAAGGTGAAATCGAGACGTAATTCCATATTTTCCTAGTATTAGTTTATTTCGCTGTGTGTATTAATTGATTGGAATGTATACTCTGATGTTGTAATCATATACATACACAGTTTTTTTTTTGTAAAGCATTTTGATATATTATATTTTGTCCATTCCCCTGTAAGACCCTGATCTTCTTCTTATTCTTCTATTCTAATATTTCTTTCTTCCCTCACCTTCTAATTTCTTTCTCCTAACTATCTGCTTTTCTGTGCAATTTGAGTTGACATGGGTTGTTAGATGTTGTCTTAAACTATACGGAAAAAGTGGTTCAATACAAGTGGTATATCAAAGCATAAAGTTTAGTGATAACTTTGGCTCTATGGCGTAACTCAATAGAGATGGGATTAGTAACACCCTAGATTAAGTTAGAGTGTGTGTGTGTGTATATATATATACACACACACGAGAGCGCGTATTTGTAATTTGAATATAAAATTATTTTTATACTATTTTGACCCAATATATAATTTATAAGAAGGTAAATTTACAATTTTCCCAAATTTATTATTTGATTTGAATGAAATTCGAAATTTGGATGAAGTTAGAATAATTTCAAATATGAAATGAGGATTTTTATTTAACTTATGTTAGTTAAAATGAATCTTATGAACTGGTACTAAACCAATCAATAAGAAATTTGACTTGTGAAAGTGAATGAACCCAAAAGAATTGTTTGGAATCAGTTTAACTGCATGGTTGAGGTAAATTTGCATTGGGTATAGAATTCAATTATATTTTGAACCAACAGATGAATGAATTCAAGTCAAATGAAATTAGAATGATATTAGTTGTAAATTCGTGTGAATTGAATGGTATGTAAAATTTGTTTGGAATGGATAATACGAATGTTTGAACCAATTGACATTATTTTGAGACTAATGAAAGTTCGTTGAGTTGAGAGCATACGCAGAGCTAATATTGATTAAATTATGGAGCTGATTGAATCTAATTGATTAGAGCTACATTATAGTTAAGCAAGCTTGAGAATAATTTATCACTTATCGCATAATAACGCTCGCAAAAGGTATGTCTATGCAAAATATAAATTTTTTGTTTTTCATTTGGGTTTTTGAATTGGATTTTCCCACCGTGTGGGTCGATGAATTTATTTTTGTTCCTGTAATATTGCATAAGTCTCTCCGTATAAAGGAAACTCTACAAAATTTAAAGTGATAGAAAATTTTCAAATCTTTTTGCAATTTTTTTGAATTTGTTTTCTATAGAAATTAATTAGTTTTCAATTAAAATTACTTTGTTTGGTTTAAAAAGTGGAAGTGAATTTTTTTAATTAATTGTATTTTTGAAAAGTTACTGAGATTGCTGCATTTTTCCTACCTTAGTAATTTCGAAGACGAAATTCTTTTAGGAGGGAAAGAATGTAATGACCCAGATTTTTAACCGTCTAATTTAATATTTAAAATGGTTTTAAACATTGATTTGGAAATTTAATGACTTTAAATTTAATGGTTTTGAATATTTTATCAATATAAATAGCAAGATAATAATTTAATGCTGAAATAGTCGGGATTAATTAAGTTTGCTGTGCAATGTAAATTCAACAATATAGAAATATTTAAGTTAGTTTGTTTTGAATTATATTGACGTATTCGTTTGTAAATAATGTTGGAATGTATAATTTATAATTTCTATTGTAAAACGAGCTACAGCGTCGTGATGGTTCGTAATAAATTGTTTTGAACTTTAATTGGATGTACAAGATCCAATACAAGTCGGATTTCTTTGAAACAAGAAACGCCCGAATCTATAGGATAATATTTTTCTAATGGAAGAGAAAAATCAAGTTGTCATGTTGTAGATTTTGTTTTATGTCCAAATCAAATTTTCAAATAGTTGCAATGGAATTCATTTATAAGTTATAACGATTTATTATATAAAATAAAAGGATTTTTAGTATACTAAATATTGACTTGCCTTAGAATTCAACCCGAAGTATTTTATTTTGAAACTACATGAAATTCTGCTCAGATATGTCCGATAATGATATTTTGATATTATTATATTGAGGCATTTTAAAATTATTTTATTTTAATTTAATTTGTACCCTTAAAAAGGGACTTTATTCGAAAAACCTTTGTTTTCAACGAAATGAATTTTATTGAGACCGTAATGGCATATTATTGCTAGATTTCAAGTTATACGTCGATTGGAGTTATTCAATGAGTGTAGAAAAATTAAATGTGCATAAAACGATTGTTTGGACACAAATGAGCGCCGCTTGAGAAAACAGACTCAAAATTCAATGAAACAAGTTTCATTAGGATTGTAACGTCGAATTATACCATGATGTCCATTTTCGTCACAAACATAATTTGTATGGGATCACAGGAACCATTAAACATCATTCAGAAATTGTGATAGGCACGAAATAAAAATCGTTAGTCGTCATCGCTTGTCACCACAACATAAAATAATATTATTTACATTTATACAATGCCTAAACTTCAGCCTACCATATAAAATTCTTTTCCCACAGTTCTAAATATTACAGAAAAACCCCTATTCACAAAATAAATTATAAATCAAATTCTGTTGCGAATTGAGGGAATCACCAACATGGAAGTTGGAGTGCTTGACGAGGCTGACCAGCTGTAAAAATTGGTGACCTATTGTTGACTGAGATGGCTAAAATTGGCCTAAAACTGAGAATAAGGGGATTTGAATTTTGTGGATTCGTGGTGATTTGGTGAAGTTTCAGGTGATGGAGTCAAAAGAAAAGTTGTTCTTGGGAGGTAGGGCAACATTTCTTCTTTTGGACAGTCGGTCTGAAATCGAGTGTGGTTGTTGGTGTTGATAGTTGATCGGAGTTTTTTGGTGAGCTTCGATTGAATCTTATCGATTTCCGGTGATTTTGGTGGTCAAGAGGAGTGGCGACCTAAAAGGAAGTGGAAGCCGAAGGCACAGGGGTTAACACGATGAAGCTCCAGTTATCTAGCATCAATCAAGGTGGTTGAATTTTTAGTTTGAACGGAATTCGTTCATAGGGTTTTTCCGACGAGCTGGGTCTGCTTTGGAGGTCGAGGCTATGGGCATTGGATGCTAGAGGTAGGGCGGTTGCCTGGGTATGACCATGGTGGGCTCCTGTGGGTCATCAACTATGTGGTAATGGGTTGTTGAAGGAGTGCAGTTCGAATTGGAAGCTGGTCAGGGAAACTCGTGAACTAGAGAAAGAAAATATTGGGTTTCAGGAGAGTGGTATGAAGAAACCGCGCAATCATTACTGATGTGGCAAGGTAAATTATTTTAAAGTTCAAGATAAATAATCAGTTAATTTAATCTATACTATATTATAATTACTGGGTTTGGATTGAAGAGCATATGGGCTATCCACGTCAGATTTCCTTATTTTAAACTCAAACGTCGCGTATCCTTTCTCTACTTCCTTTTTTTTATGCGTGTCCTGTTTCCTTCTTTTCTTTCGCTCTGCCCTACCTATATCTTTACCCGTTCTTTCTTTCGATACTAGATGATGGCACCTCTCTCCAATTGACATTTATTCGCTCTGCCCTCCTTCTCTCCTGTTGAATGTCGACTTTAAATACTGGCTGCCGGTTACATGAAATTAGTTCATCGGATGGTTTTATGCGAACTTGCTAGCACTTCTCCCAATGTAAGTACCTACTACTACTTATTTTCTGCACTATGTTTATATTATTTAGGTTTCTCTTATTTTCAATTTTTCCTTCGGTAAGGGTTGTTGATTACTGTTCTCAGAAACAAATTTTTTTGACTTCGTTAGTTTTTTCAATTAGGGTTCACGATTTAGGGTTTCCGATGAGGGTTTTAAACATGGTATGTTGCTTAAATTTTTGAATATCTTCAGACATGGAAATTGAGTAACAATACATTTTGTGTTTCTCAGTTTAAATCAGAGATGTGAATCACCTGTAACGGTTGTGATTAGCCATATAAAATTTCATTGAATTTTAACCTTCTGTTTTTCTAATCTTTATTGCATATCCATATATATTATGATTCTAAACAACGTTTAACAAAAAAAATTGTTGCACAGGAGAGATCCTGCTGATGTAAGCCATATTCAGGCAGGACATAGTAGTATAACTTCTTATTAAAGAATTGAGAAATGCATTGGTTTGTCCCTACTATCATAACTTACCATGTTGCATCATCTTTCTTGAGCTTATTACAGTTAGACAAAAATTATATTCTCTATTGAATAAAAAAATTATTTATTTTTGTTAAATAATGGTATATGGTTCTTGAAACATGCTAAGGCTTGCCAGCTTTTTTTTTGGCAGTTATACTATTTCAGCCGTTGAATCTATTTAATTTGTGGGGATTTTTTTAAAGGGAGTCTAATCATGGTGAAGAGAAAATAAGAAAATGTTTAGACCTGCTAAAGAATCTAAGTGGCTAAAATAAGTGTTCAGTATTAAAAAAAAGCTTTTAATGTATATTCAAGGAACAAGAGGGGTTTATATTAAAAAATACCTTAAATGAATTTAACAAATAGAAATAAAAAGAACAAGAGGTTAAAATAGGCTAAATTACTCTAAGGTAATCATAAGTACTTTATGAGTCTATCGTTTCATTTTTGAAGGTTTTACTATATTTGAGCATGACAAAGAGGTCTCTCCCATTCCTCCAAAGATGAAATTCTTCCTTCTCAAAATGTATGTTTAATTAGTTTTAACATCGATTATATTTTACTCCTAAAATTGATTTTTGTTTCAATCAATATCAGATTAACACCTGTGCGATTAATATAACTTTCAAAAATCATTTGATCATATTAAATTTTCGCAACTGTAATACATGATTTTTGCTAAGTGGTGATATTTCCTCTTTAAGTTGGTTGTAAATCTTTCAACCTATGCACCAATTTTCTTAAGTTGTGGTGCAAATTTTTTGGATAGTTAGATGCAATTTTCATTGGCTTAGTATGTAATCAAAGCGATCACAGATTGTTTATCCGAAAGGGGCAGTGAGAATAGTTGATAAATTAATTATCATAAATATTTTTATTGTGTTGTTTTATTAAGGGATATTTAGTATTTAGTTCAAATTATTACGCTACTTGCAGCTAATATATTAGTTGAAGATGTCAACTGAAATAGGAAGGTAGGCTGAAGAATTAAAGATCCATCCATTTATATGTTTGCGACGGTTTGTGGCACTAATTAGAGAAAAATAGAAGAAAACGTTCATACTAATTACTATTGGGGTACATCACCTAATAAAAATTGGCCTCATTTTCACTTCAGTTACACTATACATGGTTAACTCATAAGTGTCCACTTAATCGGTATTAATTGCAACTATGGTAATATTTATAATTATGATAATAGTATAAGGACATCAATATTTTAGTGAATGTTTTGTTATAAATCTTTTATTATAATGGTGTGTACCATTGAATAATTATATAGTCAATTATTGAACTGATTTTTCATTACTTAGTTTATTGTTTTTAAACTGATGTTGATTTGATATAAATACATTTATACTAAGCAACTCCTTTGATATTAACTACTTACATGCTATATTGAATTTAGTTTTAGAACATACATCGTTATTTTGTTTTTCTTCACATTCAATACTTTGTGCAAAATTTTATAATCTATACCTGTTTAGAAAAAAAAAGTCTTGGCCATTGTGATATTTTTGAAACTGTCAAAAGAAATACATGCAACAACTTTACTAAGTGCATAAAATTGTTTTGTTATTGTACGATCCCTCTAAAAAAATTGAACTTTTCTCATTTTCAAAATCAATGCAAGCATCATGTTGCCCTTTTAAATTTAGGAAAAGGATAAACATATATTTTACTTTTCAGATGGTTCTGTTTTGTTTGATGTCGTCGTTGATGTGAAAGGAAGAAGCGATAGGACAATGCAAAAGAAAATAGCTCAATTTGGCAGGTAAGTATGCTTTGCTTAATTGTCTTAATTTTATTATTACTTTTGAGGCCTATTTGAATAAATTTTCTGTGTTTTGTGCTTTTCTTACTTTGGAATAAATGAATTAGGTCATACCAGCACAATTAAGACATTATGTTATCCATCATCTATTTTCATAACATGCTTATTGATGTTTAGTTAGTCTATTACTCTACACAAACGGCTTATAGTTTTTGATTAGTCATATAATGCTATTGGTAAATACCAATTTGACATGTTTTAAAGGAATACAGTAATTGCTATTTAAGAACATGATTCGTATAAACAGTTAAACACCGACTCAATAAATTGATTTCTTAACTTTAGTATGTTATGGTAAGCGATTAAATCAATCAATCCCTATTTGTAATATTGGAATATGTCATTCTTCCTATGTTAGTTTATACGAATACCGAGAAGAATATATGAATATCCAATTCGTCATTAAATTAGCTACATTAGCTTAATATTGAAATCGATCTTTATTTTTAGGCATATATTTATGTTACCTCCCTGAACTGACTCTGTAAATTTGAACTATTTTGCATTGTACGCTATGCAGTACCTCATATGGAAATAAACTAATAAGAGGAATTTGATTATTTTCTTCTGCCGAGGTAGCTATATATGAGAATTTACTTAAACATGAACTTTCTAAAGTTTGGCATTTCTTCTAGAACTGGAAGCTGCTTACAAGTTTTTCCATGAAACTCAAGATAGATCGTTAACCACCAGTTTTAATGTTAACTGAATGAATGTTTTGCTGCTCATCTGCATGATATGTATTTTGTTTGTGGCTATCTTCTATTACTTTTCATGTTACCATTCTCTAATGCTATGAAAATCAATACAAACACTCTTTTATGTTTGAAATACCGTTTGGCCGTTTGGTCGTTTATTTGAATAAATCAACCTCCATGAAATACTCCACGAATGGTTTTTTTTTTTGAACATTTTCCCTGATTTTTGTCCTCAAGATTCTGATGATTTGTTTGTTACTTCAAAAAATCTTAACAATAAAAGTTGTTTAATGACACATGAAAGACATTCCCACTGCCTTTCTTTTTGTCCATATCAATAGATGGCATACAAATTTTGACTGATGTCATTACGAACTTCATAATCTCACTCATTATACTTACTAAGCAATCGGTATCAGACACTTTTCTAAATGAGCCTGTGTTCTTATCAGCAGTAAGAACTACCAGCTTTCAGTGTTAATTTTTTTGCATGTTTTCTAGATTTTTTGGCATGTTTGGTAGACTTTTTATGGATATATATTTTAGTGTATAATGCATAATAGTGTAATAGCCGAACTTATATAATCCTAAGAATAGTTATACACCATCAAAATTATGTACTTCATTGATACGCTTGATTTTCTATGTTGTAATAGGATACTATTGTTAAGTTTGTATGTCTTAAGTTATTTATTCTTTAATGTATAAAAATAAATAGTATTCAATTATTTAAATAGTGTATTCTCCCAAATACTATTGCTAATACCCATAGGTTAGTTTAGAATCACTGGCCTTAGGGGAAGTAAGTATTCTACCAAATATTTAGTCTTCTTCCACATAAGTAATATTCAAATGTAAATTAGTATTGATGCATAATAATTAATGCTGGATATTGTTTAAGCACGACGTTTGTTCCTATTTATACTGCACGATAAGTTATATGTCAGTTATTGCAATAGTTATTATTTAGGTCAAAAGTATAATGTATATGACATAAGTTAACCACTAAACTGTTTTAATCAGTAGTTCTACCAAACGCTAATCTTCAAGTAAAAAAATAACTATCAATCGATGCCTACAGAGTAACCTAATTCCAACAAAATGTTAGACAGCTACATCCACTACAGTAGCGCACTCCACTTTCCCGACCTATCTGTGTCGTCCTCTCATCCATGAACCCCGAGTTTATTCAAACGTCCTATAGGCAGACACATATGCATCTATTTTTGCTTAAGATTTTCTTCTTCTTTTATATTTCATGCTTTGGATCAGGTCATTTCTATTTTCCTTTTTATATCTTATATTACCATGTTCTTTTATGTAATTTCTACTGTACAACAACTCCATAATCCTAATTTCTATTGTGGCATGTACTTTGGTGCACTCCTCAGTTTGTTGTTTTCGTAATATAAAAGTTACAAACGTGCATGAATGTTATTGTTGAACTGTATTCTCATATTTCATGGTTCAAATGTGTTAGAAAAATCATTCTAAGTCTATATGATTTTTTTTTACAAATGTTCAATATATGTTCTGACATAATTATATATATATATATAATGAACTTCTTTAATTATTGTGTTTCAGCAACTTCAAAATATATAATTTTGTTGTTTTGTTGTTTGAAAAATAACATTTTCCAAAGATATAAATACTTCACAGTGTTGTAGATATTGAAATTTAGTTGTTGGCCCGTAAGTTTTCTAATTGAATTGCATGAGATATCTAGCATTGTTTTGAAAAATTATAACCAGAATGTGAAAGGACTTTGCACTAAACAGTTTACTTAAATTCATGCTACTAATGTTCTAAGCCATTCATGAAAATATTTGAATCTCTTGTTTAAGAGTAGAGTATTTTTCTTTTGTCTTATCATGCTTGGAAGCTTTGACAATGATGTCTTTTGCAAATTTGAGAAAATCTTGCAAAATTCAATGACAACTAAAATATGAAAAATTAGCCCTAACATCTCTCTATTTTACATCTCGGTAATTCTTATTAATCTCTTTTTATGCTAAATTAATGTACCCATGTCTATATGCCTTCTTTATTTATCCACAACCTCAAAAGATACGTTAATTTTCTTCTAATTCCATCATTTCAATAGAATGACACTTCCCACAATCTCTATAACAACATACTCTTGCATCATGGAAACACGTTTTATTGCATCCCTACATTTTTGATTTCTCACCTTTTGTGTTGTAATTAACTAATTATCTAATGTTCCTGTAGATGCATTTGTTCTTCTAAATTCAATGTTCTATCTGTTTGGTATGTTATTGAATTTCAATCTTGATCTTTTCTTACATTTTTATACTTTTGTGCTACCTTTTTTAGGGAACCTGGGATCATTTAAGCTAACTAAAAATGGGTTCATCTACAAAATAATTTCCTTTAATTTTGCATGTTATTAGATTGGAAGGAGATTGAAGGTATGTATTTTTTAGGTCAATTGTCTCACATCATGCATTTTAATATGCCTAATTCAATTTATTATTCGTACTTTTATAATGGTATACCACTGACTTATATTAATATTATCTCGAAGTTTTTTTTTTTTTTTTGGCAAAGCTGACTGGTTTTTAAGGTGACGGCAAACACCTTTTATTATAACTAATAATAAAATACATGAAGTTCAGGTGATTGTAGTTAACAACCAGCTATAGGTTTTTAAGGTGGTCCGTCTACCACTTACATAAAGATGAAATACAGGAGCTAAGCAGCTTAGCCTAGACTACTATGCGATGATAGAGAGACTAGTCTCCATCAGCATCACATGGTGGAGCTTCCAGCCTGATGTCAGTGAAGTGTGACACCAGGTCCACAACGAAGTGTGGAGAGTTCGGGCCGTATAGATATCGTCTATCCCAAGTAGCATCACTCAATATTTTCACATTGTTAAGACCATCCACACCCTCAGTTGCTAAAATCATCTCATTACCGACAATATGATACATTAGATATCTAGATTCCCCATCTTCCCCAACGTAAATGTAATAGTTATTTGTACCCGGACGGTGACGCATTTCAGTCTTACCGTGGATCCAAGTTTTCTCATCTTTACTCCAAAGGAAAGTTTCCTCATTGTACACAATATCATCATCTATACTGGGAATGTCTGTAGGCGTGGGTTTAGGTTCACAAGAGGCATCAGGTGGCACTGAAATATCAACGGGACCAGGGGCAATTGTAGTAGGGGAAGTTGAGGTTGTCTTCATCTTAGGAACCCATTGTAGGTGAGGCTTACGAAGTGGCGACTTGGCAACAAAGGTTGTAGCAGTGCATGTATCCAATGTATGTCCAAAGGACTTACATCTTGAACATATGTCCGGGCACCAACTATATTGGACATCTACATCAACATCAAATCCTTCAACCAGTGTCACGCAAAACTTGTTCGGAAGTGGCTTCGTAGGAGAAATTTAAATGAGAGCTCTAGCATACTTAAGACTTTTTCTAGCAATAGTATTAGAGTCAAAACAACGGAGCTTGCCCACTAAACTAGTTAACCAGTCTAATCCGATCAAAGGTTGGAGAACTGAAGGAATGTTAGTGAATGTGGCCCACACCGGGATGGACAGTATCTGCTCTCTAGCCTTGCCAACCGTGACACTCCAAGGAGTGATAATGAAAGGCTGGCCATCAATCACAAGGGGATCACGCTCAAGGACACTCAATTTGTCACTAGGATTGGAGAATTTGAGATAAAACATAGAGTCAAAGAATTGAACATACAATTTACCTCTCATTCTCCAATAACGATTGCAGCTCTCACGCACAACTTGATAAGGGGGGGGGGGTACTGCGTAGGAAAAATCCAACAAGATGGTCGGACCAATATTCTTCACCTATGCGGTGCACTGCACTCGGCATTACATTGCGTCCATTGACAATTGAAGTTGAAAAATTTTCTTGTGGTTCGTAGTCTCCTGCTATCTTGGGAAGGCTCGAAAATAGCGAGCACCAAGACTTCGGCGCAATATCTATCGCTGCAATTATCTCGAAGATATTCTCCAAACGAAATATTATGCCATCATTACTATGATTTATTTTAGTGTTTTTCTTTGTTTTGTACATTTGGTCTGTTTTAGATAGTTGTGTTTTATATATTTCATTTATATGTTACCTGATGGTTTTGAGACAGTCGACTGATCTTACATTTTTCAACCAAGAAAAATATTAGTAAAGGTTTCTATGATTTTCTAATAACAAGTTTCTTTCACTCATGCTAAATCTTATACCAAAAATGGCCCAAAATTTTGTGACAATCTGGGAAGCATATAAATTTTCAATTTAGAAAGAACATCACATGCATAATTTTTTATTATCATATTTTCCAAAAATTGAACTGCTTATTTCGTTAATGCTTTTATCTTATACACTTGGGTTTTAAAATTGCTACATTCTAATTCAAAATCTTATACAGCCATTGCAACTGAGAGTTGATTATGCTCTCTTATTGTTTAATCTATACCGTAAAGTATCATAATCCCGTAGAATACAAGTAGAAAACCCTTTAGCAGCATGTCTATTACATCCTTTGTGTCTAAAGTTTTCCTCATTTCACAATATGAGTAATTTTGAAGGTTCAAGGGAGTATTTAGTGCATAATTTTGTGCCAATATATTTTCAGGAATGACAAAACTTTAAATATCTATAAAATGCTTTTTCTTTACCATCGTTAATCAACATGCATAATTTGGTAAATTTAGGGGAGCAATTACGTGCATAATTTGGGACTAGCATTTTGAAAATACGTTTATTTGTCATTACAATTCTAACTGCTGAAGTTGGACTTTTCAAAAATAATACATATATAAATATAACTTTTATTTCAAATTCTGAGAATTGCAACCTAACAAAATTGACATAAGGTTAATAAAAACTTATCCTTAATTTGGAAAGGTAAATGTGGCTTTCCAAGTATGAGTTACATTTTATGCACACTTTTTTTTTTGCTACAATGCTTTCTAAATTGTAAAATTTTGTGTATGTTGATAAACTGAAGTGATGATATTATTGCAACAGAACAATTGAATAAGTACATTGCAACGTTTGCTGTAGTATATATATACACATCGGAGAAAAATGAAAACTGGGCTGAACATAAAGCCCAAGAGCATAAAGCCTATATGTGTGTAAATAAGTTTGGTTTGCACTGTATCCAGATTCTTCATTTTCTCATACGCCGCCTCAAACCAAACTTAGGGTTTCATGTCTTCTGCTGCGCCGCCACCAAAAACCATTAATTCTCCTCTTAATCGCTCGAAATTATTTCTAGATAGCGCTTTAGTCAAAATATCTACCTTCTGGAAGTAGGATGGCACATGTTTGATGACCAATTTCCCTGCTTCAGCTCGTTCTCTGATGAAGTGAAGGTCAATTTCCATGTGTTTTACCTTTGAATGTTCTACAGGGTTACTGGTTAGGGCTACGGTGCTTTTATTGTCACACCAGACAATTGGCTTCCTTGAAAGCGAAACCCCTAATTCCTTGATTAGGGTTTCAACCCATATGATTTCAGCCGTAGCCGAGGCAACAGCTCTATACTCCGCTTCGGTGCTGGATCTGGAGATGGTTGACTGTTTCTTCGTGCACCAGGAAATTGGAGTTGATCCCATGAATACGCAATACCTGGAGGTTGATCTCCTATCGTCTGGGTCGTTGGCCCAGTCTGCATCACTGTAAGTATTCAGATTCATATCATTTCCTGCTTTTATTACTAATCCATGATCTACAGTTCCTCTTAAATAACGTAAAATTCGTTTAACTGCTTTCCAATGCTCACTTAGGGGATTAGACATAAATTGGCACACCTTGTTTACGCTAAAACAGATCTCGGGTCTAGTAATAGTTAAATATTGCAGAGCCCCAACTATACTGCGATATTGCTTACTGTTATCAATGGCCTCTCCTTTGTACTTGGATAACCGTAGATTGCTTGTCATTGGTGTGGATATAGATTTTGCCTTGTCCATGTTAGCTCTAGCAAGTATTTCATGTATATAATTTCTTTGAGATAGAAAAATCTCTGATTTTGACTTTCTTTGAACCTGAATGCCTAAAAAATAATTCACTTCCCCCATATCTTTAATAGCAAAAACTTTGTTTAAGTGAGCTATGACTTTGTTGATTTCAAAGTTATCACTTCCTGTTATGAGAATGTCGTTTACATAGACAAGTATGTACACCCTTTGCTGATCTTGAACCTTAGTGTACAATGAACTGTCAGATTTTGTAGCCATGTAGCCCAATTCAGCCAATGTGCTCTTGAGCTTAACATACCAGGCTCTTGAAGCTTGCTTTAGACCATAAATTGCCTTGTTTAATTGACAAACATAGTTTTCTTTTCCTTCACACACAAATCCTTTTGGTTGTTGCATGTAGACTGTCTCATGTAGATCTCCATTCAGAAATGCATTGCATACATCTAACTGTCTTATGTCCCATCCATTATGTATTGCTATAGTTAAGACAATTCTGATGGTTGTGGGTTTGACCACAGGAGAGAAAGTTTCATTAAAGTCAAATCCATATTTTTGAGAGAAACCTCTTGCAACTAACCTGGCCTTATGCTTGTATATCTTTCCATCAGCATCTTTCTTGAGTTTATAAGTCCATTTGCACCCCACAATGTTCTGACCTTTTGGTGCTATGACTAAATCCCAAGTTTTATTTTTAATTAATGCATCATATTCTTCTTTCATGGCTTTGCACCAGGCTCTGTGTTGAACAGCCTCCTCATATGTGACTGGTTCCATCATACTTGCATTTCCTGTAGTGGCATGATAAATCTTTGGTTTGAAAATACCACTTTTAGATCTTGTAATCATGTGATGCCCTGGTGGTTGTGTCTGAATATTTATTCTTGTGTCTGTTGTGTCATCTTCACTGCTTTCTCCTTGATGGTGATCACTGTTTTGACTGTCATGATTTGAATGTTGATTATCATCATCACTTAAGTGTTCACTGGAGCTGTATCCAGATCTGGTACTAGAAATAGTTGGAGTAGCTGTTGTCATCTGTGGCGTCTCTTTATCTTCATGTTGTACAGTCCATTCAGTCAAAACAGGAATAGGTCCCATGGTTGTTTTTGATTGATCAGTTTTATAGTTTCCTTTGTTTTTCTTGTCTGCAAAAGGAAAAACATATTCATTAAAAACAACATGTCTAGATACATATACTTTCCCTTTGTCATCTAAGCACTTGTATCCTTTATGGTTATCTGCATATCCCAAAAAGGTACATGGGCTTGATCTTAGAGAAAGTTTGTGATTATTGTATGGTCTGAGGCATGGGAAGCACAAACACCCAAATGTTCTCAAGAACTTATAGTCTGGTTTGTTACCAAATAACATTTCATGAGGACATTTGTGCTGTAATACTTTGGTTGGCATTTTATTTATTAAGTAGACACTTGTGCTAAATGCCTCAGTCCAGTACTTTAAGGGTAGAGATGACATGGATAATAAAGTTAACCCTGTTTCTACAATGTGCCTGTGCTTTCTTTCCACAATTCCATTCTGTTCAGATGTGTGTGGACAAGTGATTCTGTGAATGATACCTTTTTGATTGAAAAAATGTTTAAGTGGTAAAAATTCACTGCCCCCATCTGTCTGTACAGCCTTAATACTGCAGTTTAGTTGTTTTTCTATGGCATTCATGAACTGTCGCATTATATTATATGTGTCTGATTTTGCCTTAAGAAAGAAAATCCATGTGTACCTTGTATATGCATCCACTATTGATAGATAATACCTGTGTCCTTGTCTTGAGCAAACTGGTGCTGGACCCCATAAATCTGCTGTAATTAACTCAAGAGGCTCATAATAAACAGTTTCAGACTTGGCAAATGGTAATTTGTGACTCTTGCCAAGTTGACAATGTGTGCACATATTGGGAACAAATGAGTGTTTAAAAGGAATATTATTGCTTTTTAATATGTGCATTACAACATCATAACTAGGATGTCCAAATTTATAATGCCAAATTTCTAACTCATTATGAATATGATTGTTACTATCATTAGTACAATTGGAATCACTCTCATTTACACTGCTAATCTGTATATTAGCGTTACAACACCATGTGTTGTCTTCTTTACCCAATCTTGATTGCATGTTGTTGAACCTGTAAAGGCCATTACTCATCCTACCCTGTAATAATATTTCCTTGCTTAGCAAGTCTCTAATTAAACAGTATTTAGGGTGAAACTCAAAATATACCTGGTTATCATTAGTAAATTGGGACACACTAATTAAAATTTTCTTAACTGTGGGAACTCTAAGAAGATTATTAAGATAGAGTTTCTTTTTCCCTTTGACATATCCTGCCCCAATATGAGATATATTCATAGTTTCACCATTGCAAGTGCGTATAACTTGGGTACCTGAGTAATTCTTGTTACCAAGATTTAAATTCTGAAGGTTGTTGGTCAGATGATTGGTTGCTCCTGAGTCTGGAAACCAGTCCTCTGTGATTATATCATCTGCCTTACTGCTGTCATCATTGCATGTGTTTTGTGATGTAGTGCCTTCAGAATTTGTCCTCCCTTGATAGTTTGCTTGTGCCATGTTGACATTGATACCTCTTTGTCCTCCTTGACCTTGTTGTGTGTTATTAACATCCACATTGAACCTAAAATAGCATCTATTTGCTGTATGTCCTGGTTTATCACATATCTGACATCTCACTCTGTTTGTGTTGCTTGATCTGCCTCTTCCTCTGCCTCTCTGATTGGGATTGCCTCTTGAACCTTGCTGGTTGCCTCTGCCATACCCAGGTACACCTTTTTGTTGATTTGTATTTCTTGAATTTGATGCCAAGTTCACGCTGTAATCACTCTGAATGGCCTTTCTTTGTTCCACTCGGCCTTCATGTGCCAATAGTGATGAATATACTGTTTGAATATCAGGTAGCGTGGGTTGTGTGGCTATGTATGTGACAAGTGATTCGTATTCTTCATCGAGTCCATTGGTTAGCATCAGAATTTGTTCACTGTCTGAAATTATGTGTCCAACAGCCTTCAGTTTGTCACAAAGGGTCTTGACCTTAGAAATATATTCACGCATGCTCATATCACCTTTTCTTGCATTTTGAAATTCTCTTCTGTAGTGCATTATGCATGCCGATGATTGAGAATTAAAAATCTGCTGGATCGTAGTCCAAATTTCATAAGATGAACTACATCCTATAACTTGTGATAATAGATTGGTACTAATAGATGATAGAAGCCAAGAAGACAGTAAGTTATCTTGTTTTTGATGGTGAACATATTCTGGATTACTGATAAAATTGTTTTGCGCATCTGTTATCATTGCAGGTGGTGTTGGCTTGGTTCCGTTGACATAATCTTGAAGGTCGTATCCTTTCAAGGCTGTTTCAACCTGGAATTTCCACATCAAGAAATTGTCCTCGTCAAGAGGAACAGTTATCACCTGGGTCTTTGGCTTAACGAGTGGTGGTGGAAAAGTTGGCGGTGGTCCATTATTACCAGTCCTGGACGTGGCTGATTATTGATCACCACTGGCTCCTGCCATGACAGAAAGAAAGGCGAGGCTACTAATTCACAGTAGCAGCCTATGATGGTAATATACTGTAGCAATAGTAATGTTCAGTGGTTCTTGTTTCTCTTGGAGATTCAAGAATCACTGAATAGTGGGTAAAATCAGAGGATGAGATCCAAGAATCTCTGATGATTAGGATACCAAACAGTTGTAGCCGCTGTGAACACTGTTCCAGCCTGGCAAGCACTGTTTTAACTGGTGAGAACAATTGCTACGCGATCGGGGAAGGGGGCTCTCCAATGATGAAATTACTCTGAGGAGTCCCAACTTAATCTTCCTCTCTTTTTTTTTCCTTTTTCCCTTTTTTTTCTTTATTGATAAAAGTAGATGATTTCTTGAATTGCCGTTTGGCTAGATGGCTCTGATACCATGTAAAATTTTGTGTATGTTGATAAACTGAAGTGATGATATTATTGCAACAGAACAATTGAATAAGTACATTGCAACATTTGCTGTAGTATATATATACACATCGGAGAAAAATGAAAACTGGGTTGAACATAAAGCCTAAGAGCATAAAGCCTATATGTGTGTAAATAAGTTTGGTTTGCACTGTATCCAGATTCTTCATTTTCTCATATAAAATAGTTTCCATTTATCTTTAATAATACTATCTGTTAAAGTTAAACTTTTCAAACTGCTAGCATTCCCACCCTAAATCCTATATCTCAATTTCAAAATTATTTGCATTTTCATTAGTACTTGATTTTCAAAAGTCCAAACCATGTTATAATTATTTTAAATTACGAATTATCGTAAATGTTTTACAAATTATTTAGTATAATATCATTGTTCATATCCTTAACGCTAGACCTGATAGCAGTTGTAAATTATTGACAAACTTAACCATTTTAAATATTCCAATTTTCACTTTTATATTTGCTCATAAGAATTGAGTAGTCCACACTTAGGCATAAGTATTTTTCTTATACAGAATGTTTTGACTATTACACAATTTTTGAGTCAATATGTTAAACCTTCTAGATTTATATGGAGATATTTGAATATATTATTTCCAAATCCATACTTGATCATGACTAATAAATCGACAATTCATTATAGCATTAATTGAAATATAACTATCAAACAGGCTTTTTTCAAAATGGTATTTACTATTAACTTACTACTAAGGAAATGTAGTTAGATTATTTCTTTTTACACATATTACCATCATTTTTTTACCAGACTTTCATTCCTAGCTTTTAGGATGTATAACAGTTAATATTATAAGATGTTCATAGTTTATTTACAAAATGATAACTTCATATCTAATAATTTAAACATGTAGTTATGCTTAAGTTTATGTATATACATTTAATAATTGGTTTCCACTACAAAGTATTTAGTTGAATTAATAGATTGAATTATTAGTAATTATCTCTTTGATATCCATGTAAGGTAAATTTGAAGAAGGCATATGTGATTGTTTCCTATTTGTGATTTTGATATTGGTTTGCATTTCCTTTTCTAATTATTATTTCCTACTGTGAATTATAATGTCAACCAAACTAGACTTAAAAAGGATGGTAATCCCAAAGGATTTAAACTTTCTTAAAAGTAACCTATGGTTATGTAAATGAATACAATTCTGTTTGCATTAAGCCAGCAAAACATGGTGTAAAAACTGGAAGGTGTACTTTTTTCATATATAACTACGTTGCGTTAGATTCAATTTATTTTGGATTTGTAGCAATTTTACTTATCTTATCTTCTTTTTGTTATGTTAAATGTTTCATTATTCCAATGATAACATATTTTACATAGCATTTTTAATGCAAACTATGATTTAGTTTTCCCTTTTCACTAGGGAAATAAACCTGGATTTTTCAAAAGAGTAGCTCCGTGATTGAAATGGAACATGCTATTTATAAAGATTAGTTCCTTCATATAATGTCAATTCCACAATTAAATTGTTTGTTTGCAAAAATAGAATACTTCCTCCTATAGTGCAACTATACGAATGCAAAAGACCTATTTATAGAACAATCGCTATAATATTTAGAATCACTGCATTTGGAAAGAGGGTACTAATAATTTATGCAACGGATAAACCTTAAACTGGGAACTTACTAGGAAAGTGCAATGAATACAAAACCTTATATAATTTTCAAGTTGATATTTGTGTAGTCTTGCTATAAAACCTTTCTGCTCATATTTGTTTACTCTGCTAATTTTTCTGTTGGTGTGTTTTCTGTGCGCCAATAGTTTCATGTAAACTGATTCCATCTATTTCAAGTAAGCTTTAATTTTATCACAGGCTACATCATAGTTTTTTGTAATTTTATATTTTGTTGATGTGATGTAGTAACTGCAATGGAATACTAAGCAGAACATTCTTTTCAAATGCACAGGACTGGAATGCTCTACCATGTGAGTATAGACGTAACTGGATGGATGGGATATACTTAGAAATAATGCTTGGTTACCTTATTTCAAATTTGAATTTTTTTATTACCGCTTATTGTATTTGTATGAGTTGTATTATGCTATCTTGACTATCCACATGCAATTTCTGTTTGAAGCGTAGTCTACTTTTGGTATATGCAGCAATGCTTTATTGAAGAATGATTATCAATTAAGCCGATGTACTCTCGATGATTTTTAAGTTTGATTACATGACAAAGCATTGGTTTACAGTAACTTGTGATTAGTTTAATGTAGTATTATGGCGTACATATTTTCCATTACTGATTCTGATTATAGTGTAAGCTTTTTTCCTTTGCTAAAATTTAGAATACTTTTAAATTTTAGTTTTTTCGTTATTTCTCCTCTTTCACGACATGCATGGGATGATTAACTCGGAATTTTACGCAAATACAGATAATTGGTTGATTTGTGGTCCTACCAGCTAACATAACGTGGTTGACAGTGAATACATATTTGGAAGATTGTTGATTGTTGTTAGGTTTTATTTTGTCTCTCTTTGCTTTGGTGTAGTCTGTTTTATTACAAAATATGCAGTAATGCAACAACATGAAACTGAAAGTGAGTGGATAATTAAATTTAGCGGTATTCGCCTATTCGGTGTTAATCCAGTGGACGTCTATTTTAATCTTTATTAAGTGCTATTTTGAGACATGCACTAATTTATCTAGGAATAATAAGTACAAATAAGTGTTTAAATTTAAAATTCAGTTGTAAGTAGGTTGTATCCATGAAAATGATTAATGAACATGTGGTGTGAAAATGTGTGTATAAATAGGGTTTATATTCAGAAGAAGCACAACATGTGGTGTGTGAATATTTCTTCCATGCATTTGAAATATTTACCAAAAATGAGCTCAATAAAACTTTGTTATTTTGTTGTTGTACATATTTTGTTCGATTCACTCTACTTAACACTAATAAGAGAAATTTGGTTTTTTTGATATTAATAGACCAGAACCTATAAAAAAATTGTATTGTGGAGTTGACTTTAAGATTATTCAGGTTTTACATTGTACACCATTTGCGAATGGATACGTGCATCTATTTGTTCCATTTTTTTTCAATTTAACTATTTCATGTATGTTAATTGCTTTTTCATTCAAGGATTACCTTTCCATATTAAGACATCGTTATCATATATTTTTCGAATGATTTTCTAATATGCAGCACTGTGAAAAAATCACCCAGTATTGAAGCATTATGGTACAGGGTTCTCTCAGAACATACAGTTAAGAAATTCATATTTATGTGTATAAATAAGGTAAAAATCCAAAGAATGTCAAATGTTGAAAATATAAGGTATAGCCGATTTTTGCACATATGTATACATAAACATACGAGGAAGTCCATTTGAAATTTGATGACAACTAATTTTTAAATCATATCATCTCAGTCCCGTGTGCAAAGCACGGGTTCGCACTTGTTATTATAATATATATATATAATTGTAATGGTTGTAACTTGACCATACATTGTCAGAATCACATGAATCCATCATGTTGGAATCGCAGTGAAGAGCACTACGCTGTTGAGCAGGTTCAGAAGAGATTGAAAGCAGTCGAGTTTTAATTTTAAATGCCCTTTTAAAATTAAACGAAACAACACACATCTTCAATCAAAAATAAAATGTGAGTTAATTCTCAAACATTTCTGGAATTCTATGATGTGGTTAAATTCATATAATTAAATTTAATCGTTGATAGTATATATTGGATGTCTTGGATGCCTATGGATGTGATTTAATGGTTGATGTTAATTACATTATTGTCCTTTATTATATTAGGGCGAATTTTTATCTTATATATATTGTTATGAAATGTTATAATGAACTTTGAAGTTGGGAAGAACAGGTTAGAGGGATCCACTTGGATTCCTCAAATATTTTATATGTTGGTTGTTTTTTTATATTGCTGTATATGAACTGATTGAACCCATTATCATTAAAACCTATTTGGTTGTTGAACATTGAATTTTAATACTTTTTTGTGATCTAAATCAGTAGACGGTATTGATTGAGTGATTGACAATAAATGGCTTAAAATTCTCCTTCTTGTTTAAAAGTTGATTTGTCGTTAGGCGAATTGATGAAGTTTGGTTATAAAACTTATTTTATAACTGAAATAAGATTTTTAGTTATATTTTATACATCATAATGAGGTTTTAAAAATAAGTCAATGTTATAATTGAGTTTTTATAAAAATAATATAAATGATTTCATTATAAGAATTTGACGCGGTGATAAGTTTTCATAAGTGAAATAAGCTGTATCTAACCTACAGGTTAATATTTTTGGAATAAATAATTTTAAGTAAACTAATGAGGTAAAGTTGACTGTGTCAATTATTATTGGTCGAAAGTTGTTGCTAATGAATAGTTATTTTATTGTAGTTGATTTCTTAAATGTGATTTATTTGTAACTAGTGACATGTAAATAAAAATATTATTTAAGAATTTCAAATGATATTAACTAATCCATTTTTTGTTAATGAATAAGTAAACTGCTTTCACTTCGATAAACAATGAAGTTAATTATATTTAAAGTAAGTACTTCTTAAACAAGTTTAATTAAGAAGTAATTTAGTACACAATGAAATTTAATTAAATTTGAGAAGGATTTATGAAGCAATTTTCAAATAGAAATCTGAGTTTCATGAACGAAGCTTTAAAAGGGATTTGAGCTTAGGCGATCGGTTTAAATTAAATATTTAATGGAAATAAAGGGGATATTTTCAAGAATACAAAGGGAATTATGTATTGTTTTGGTAAGATGTTGGTAAATGAATTTTAGTTATAAAATCAAAGAAATTGTTTTGTAATATGATATAATGGTTTTAGGCGAAATATTTTGGAAATGGATTGGCATAATATTCCAAATGGAGTTTTATAACGAGGTTGAAGTAAAGACCAAGATTTTTTAAAGTAATATTATGGTTTATAAACCATAATTTAAAATAAAAATCAGAATTATTAGCAAGACAATTTTTTAGTTACAAACTTCTATTTATTCCAAGATAAGAACGTTATCGATCAAGTTCTGAGAGATAAACAAAATATCCCAACTTGAACGATTTCACTATTATCTAGGAATCGTATTAGTTTGTGATGGTAGAGGATAACGACACTTGAGATGTAAAACATTAGTTGCACGGCTTTGGAATATAAACAAGGCCATTTGGTTTTGAAGCAAGCAATATATATAAATGATTGTTTGGCCCAAGTTTAAAATATGATACCATTCAGTTACATGTATATATTATATACTAGTATTTTCTAGATAAAGAAAATAGTTGGGTTTACAAATATACTTACTCAAAATAATAAGAAAAGGGAATGGGAACAATTTTGAGATGAAATGTTTGAAATTTATGTATATGCGTATCCCATAAGTACTCATATTAATTTATTACTTTGTAGTTTGAAATTTGATGAAGCCGTTGAAGTTTATATAATAATAAATACATCATTTAACGTTGCATGGCCATATAAGAAATGACAATTGGTTTTATACCATTGACTTAATATATATATATATATATATATATATATATATATATATATCAATATTTTCCAAAGAAAGGGAGAGATTT
Source organism: Allium sativum (assembly GCA_030737875.1). NCBI lineage: Eukaryota > Viridiplantae > Streptophyta > Magnoliopsida > Asparagales > Amaryllidaceae > Allium > Allium sativum. The sequence goes on from CM060926.1 coordinate 542,271,489, forward strand.
GAATATCAAGTAATATTTCCAAGTTTAAGGAAATAGAAAGTGTTTTTATGGAAATGTGATGATGTTTTCCAAGTAAAGAGAAATGAATAGGAGATTGGTAAATACGTAAGAATGTAGTTATTATTTTTAAAATTTCGGAAACAAAAGTGATTTATTGAGGTAAGTAAACGAAATCGATTTTAAATCGATGAAATGATTTTAAAAATTAATAAAGAGTTTTAATGACTAGTTTAAATAATAAGAGTCTGAGCTGCCAATATACTTGACTGTACTGTTTTGAGGTTGATGATTAAAACACCAAACTATCAATGAAATATCTTGTTTGACTTTTGACATGTTGTTTCGAAGAGACCAGGATGAGAACTAGACTCAAAACCACTTCGAATCAACGTAGCACTTGAAAATAATGTGCAGAGATACGTATGAAGATGGAGCATTGAAGACCATAGATTTTCATAAAATAGAAGAATCTCTTAAAATCTTTAGCTTATCCCTAGAGATATACTATAGTTCTGTAATGGTTGAAATCTATGGATTGCATGAACTACTCACTACTAATTTGTAGGGTAATTCCTAGGATGCGGTAGGAGGGTGTCTTCGGTTCATCCTGTTCCTAGATAACTTGTACGGACGAATGTCTAATAGTGTATTTCCTGAAACTCATGTATGTTGACTTTTACTAATATACCAAGTTTGGTGGCGGAGAAGACACCTTCTTTTAGCTGAACACCTAGAATGTATTTATGGACGTCAGTTAGTGATTTGATGGATCTGACGATGTGGCATTCAAAGTTATGAGATGTTCTCTAAAAAGGTAAACGTAACCTTAAGCTTCACAACCAAGAAACGACAAAAATCGGGCACGCAGCATGGCTAGTTGGTTCGTACCCAAGTAGGGTGTTTTATCACCATCTAGAGAAAATCCTTATTTGTTTCTTCTGTCGGTTCTATATCTTATCGAATACGGTTGGACGACCGACAACAGTGGGTAATAATATATTCGATACACTCAAGCTGAATAAACGGTCGGTCATGTGAGGCCAGATTGTAGGATGTTCTTGTTGTACCCTAGTGTATCCCCTCTGGAGTACACTGATCAGAAGGTGGTCCCTATACCTTGTTATAGTTGGAATTCATTCCTCAATAATCGCATTGCGGTTTTTGATTATATAATGAATGTATAAAGCATGAGATGCAAGCGTTCTGCTAGATGGTTATTTATTTGTGATTTGATCGACACTATTATAATTCATTGGATCCTGATACATCAAAAATGATTTGGGTTATCGTAAGGTAAAAATCGTCCGTGTTTATGTGTGGACTGGTCTTACAATTATCCTTTTCTTTCAAAAAGGATTTCTAAAATTAAGCAAGCCGTTTGTCATGTGCTTTTATCACTGAAGTATTCTCGACTGATCCGGGTGAATTTTTCTTTGCTTCAAATGTGCCCAGGTCAGACCGAGTATATTTCCAGGTTAGGTTTCGCCTGAAGCTTCAAAAGAGGAGCTAGAGTCAAGATGTAATTCCATGTTTTTCCGGTATTAGTTTATTCCGCTGTGTGTATTGATTGATATGAATGTGTACTCTCATGTTGTAATCATATATATATATATATATATATATATATATATATATATATGTATATATATATATATATATATGTATATATATATATATATATATATATATATATATATATATGCAGCTTCTTTTTGTAAGACATTTTGTATATTATATTTTGTCCATTCCGATGTAAGACTCTGATCTTCTTTTTATTTTTCTATTCTAATATTTCTTTCTTTCTTATCTCACCTTGTAATTTCTTTCTCCTAGCTGTCTGCTTTTCTGTGTAATTTGAGTTAACATGGGTTGTTAGATGTTGGCTTAAACTGTACGGAAAAAGCGGGTCGTTACAATATTCATTATTAAAATAAGGTAGTTTTCCATGCAACAATAAAAATGTATAAATCACATAACATAGGTTATGAATAATCATAATAATAACATAGTTGATTTATAAATTAATTATGATATATAAATAATTTACCATATAATATATCATAATTTTTTTTAATGCCAACATCATCACAACAAATTTACATATCTTTTTGCAAATTCCTTTTTGATTCTTCATACTATACTATATATTTAAACTAATTTTGTAATTTTATGTTTAACTTGTTTAAACAAATTCTATTTGATAATGTTAATTCATTATATAAATTATCAATATACATCAATTTCAATATGTAATTTGTATTCAAATTAATAAAAATAATTTAAAATTTTTTAGTATATAAGTATATATTGTTTATGTAAGCTGCTGAACATAAATTACATGCAAATAATAATAATAATTTTAATAATAGTTTATATATTTCACATCAAAATTTATTATATATTGCATAACAAAGTTCTCATTTTGACATTAAAATAATAAAAATTATTTTTAATAATATTGTCATGTGTTACACACATGTTACACACTAATATAAGTAATAATTGACTCGATACAAAATTATTATAATATGTGCATTATATTTATATACATGTTTCGATAATGTGATTCAAATATAAAGGTAAATAGGCTATGGCCTGCTTTAGATATTCGATTTGCATCCTTATACTTGATTTGTAATTTAATAACGAAATTTATTCGTTTGACTATTACTTAAATAGTAAAGCAATAACCACTTTCTACTGATGTGGATACTTTCAGAGATTTCATTTTGAAATACTATATTTCACACATTTCTCTTTTTTCAAAAGTAAAACTGGGGTATTGTTATTGACACTACCTTTTTAGTTAAGGTGCGTCATGTTCAAAAATGAAAATTCGGTACACTCCCACCATTTTTTGATTTTCATCATTTTCGGTGATCCTTTTTCGAATTTTAGATCTAAACGTGACAAAACCCCAGCTGAATTCTACTGAAAAGTACGGTGTCACCTTGCCGAATTTCAAGTATGACGCTCCTTAACAAAAAGTGGAGTGTTAGCAACAATGCCTTTAAACTGATCTATCGCGTTTTCTCGGACTCAAAACCCCATATAACTTCCTCTTTTCTCCTCCTCTGCATCAACTCAAGTTCCTCTCTTTCTCCCTAGTTTGGTCATTCCTCACTAACTTAGACTAACTCCTCTTTAGATTTCAAGTACCGAACATTTCATCCCTCTGATTTTTGCTTCCTTTGTTCTTTCAATTGTTGTGTGAGACCGCTTTGGATTGCACCTATTTTCTCAATTTAGCTTTCTTTATTGATGCATCTTCCCTATGACTTTTGTTCCCTTTTTCCTTTTCTCTTCAAACTGTCATGCGCGACCCCTTTAGATTGGACCTATATTTCCTTTGTGATTTCCCCATTCGTGAATAACCAACAATTCTAAAATGGCTTTATCTAATAGCATTCCACTAATTACTCTTCACACCCAGTTCAAAATATTAAAATAATAATTCCAATTTTACCCTTAAACAATTAACTACGTATTTCATTAAATGTCATTAATAATTTTAATTGTTGTTCACAATGACATTGATTGAAATGAACCAACATTTCAAAGATGAGTTGATTTAATCAACCCAGTACTCGAATTCAGCTCAGTAAATTTTTTTTCTAACTTCGACCAAAATGAGAAAACAGATTAAAAAATATTATAATGCCGTTGTTTTAATATTTTTCTCGTATATTGGTTCACTGTGTTTTTCATTTTTTTTCCATTATAGATAGTAGATTGTAAAGTCCTATGGTTTTGATGAAGAAATGAAAATTAGTAAAAGGAAGCAAAAAGAAAGAAATGAAATATAAATAATGAAAGAACAAGTGTAGTTTAGGAATAAACGGGGTGAAAAAAGAAAAAACTGGAATGAAAATTGTTTTTTAAAATTATCGGGGTAGGAAGAGCAAATTGTGGGGTGCGAATGGATGGAGTCTTCTAAAATATCTATTTTCCAAGAAGTTGCTTACTGGAGCTTAGACTTGGTACTTTCCTAAAACTAACTACAATGTTATTTACTAATTACTCTCTTCATGTTTTCGAATTAAGATTTCATTTTTTTCTAGTATATTCATTTAAGATTAATAATATTTCGCTCGATCTTAATTTTAATTTTTGGAAATCAAAAAGGTAGAAGCCACTAAATAATCATGAAAGCAGAGACCTGTATAACTGATTGGAACAATGTTAATGGTTTTCTCTTTATCCATTATTGCTGACAAGCGCAATAAGTTAAGTACATAAAATCTATTGTTATTTCCATCTTGGCAATTAAGATTGTCAATATTGGACTCTAACTTTATATTTTACTATTTGTATTATGGAAAGGAAGAAGCAACTATAGAATCAAAAAGTAGAGATCTATCAAAAGCCACCTTACACTGCATAAATGTACTATTGAATATTTGTTTACCATTAAGAAATTTAGATTTTTAAATTGGTAAACATGTTCTTGTTTTTGTGTTTTAATATTTAAATAATGTGAAGATTGACGTAGTAGTTTTTTTTTAATTCAAGTTTGCAAAACTTGTTCCTGCGTTTGAATTTTAATATTTAAATTTGGTAAACTTATTTTAATTTGCTACGACCATTATTTTTTTACATTTCCGTTTGATAAAATGTAGTTATTATACTTTACCACAACTTTGGTTTCAGGCTGCAAGTCTTTTCCATTTAGCTCATTCTTTGTCAAATTGTAGGCTAATTTCTTTTGATTATATACGATTATACAAACCATTTCTATGGTAAGCCAGTTATCATTTTCCATGACATAACACCGATTACTTTGTGAGAAAGTTTATTATATCCATATCTTTATATCCAACTACTTTCTACTGCCCATATTTTGACTTTTTTAATACACACACCGATATATGTCATGGGAAGCTCCATCATCAATGGTGTTGTATATAGATGAACCAGGTTTCTATAAATGACAGTTTAGTTGAAGAGGGCCTGGAGGTTAAACAAAGGCTGCAATACTAGTAGATTACACAAACGAAATTTACTTCACCCGTTGCCAGCTGAATTTTTTATTGTTAGCGCACCTTCACCACTGAATATGCTAAATCTATTTGTCTTCTGGTTGAAGTAAGAATATGTCGGTGTAATTTTGAATTCTGGTTTTCTTATTGGAGTAGTTATTAGTAAAATATATAGTTGTGCGTCCATGGTAAGCTAAATTACATTAACGAATTTACATACTATATTGTAGAATATCATATGGATAGAAACAGTAGACCATTGTGATAATTGAGAATTTTGTTCTTCTTGAGTAAACTAATTTTGCTTTCCAACGTTTCTATTTCTTGAGTAAAATATAACAAGATTTTAAAGTACACTTCATGTTTAGCTACATCAAGTATTTATATACTTTAAGATTTCTACTTCAATGTTCGACTATGATACAAAGTATTTATTTATTTTTAGCCTTCTTAGCTCTTATATTTATATTGGACGTAGGTATGAATTATTAACGAATATTGATTTTGTTTTCCTGCCATATAATTTTCAAAATTCAAACTGATAAAGTTAGCAGTTCCAACCTTGAAAATAGTATAAATGAGTCATATTAACTTGTAATTTTTTTGTATATATTAATTTGTATATATGGTTATTTACATCATAGTAAAAACAACGATTTATATGGGACTTTTAGAATAAAAAAGGATACACCTTCAAATGGAGTAAAGAATAGCACCATGGTAAATAAAATTGTCAAGACTTATCACTAAATCTCTCTAGATGTTATTTCAATTATTCATAACATGTTCCTTACACGAAAAGTTTAATAAGCTAAATATAATAACTAAATTCATATTATAACCAAGATTTAAAAACCCGGTTTCCGTTCCAGTCACTCAAAATTTTTAAAGTTCCAGTTTGGAAATTCCAGAAGTTCTGCTTTAGTTTCGATTCCAGTTTTCAGGATTTTTAATCACAAGTATATTGACAAAGGCAAAGATATGTATTATAACTACTCAATAAGTCTTCATTTATTAGCTAAGACCTAAAGCCCAATTTACTAATTTCAGCCTAAAGCCCATCTAGATGTATGTTACCCATTAAGCAGCCAAGCATTCACTGAAGAACGTACATCTTCATCCTCCTCAACTCATGAAGCCTTGAAACTTCTCTGCGCCGATGGAAAAAAATTGAATATCAAGATCATCGAATCCCTAAATTAAATCTGCATCTGCTCTAAATGTTACCAGGTTTTCTTTTTAGTGTTTTCCTTTCTTTTCCTTTAGTTTCCATAGATCTACATCTTGTAATCCTTCTCTCTTTTACAAATATGCTATGAAATTCTGGTTTTTTCATAAAATTTCCACTATTTTCTACTGTATTTTCCAGAATTGGGTTTTGAAGCGTATTCCGGTCCGGTCAACGCCGGAATCGAAACGGAATGGCCGGGTTTCCGGTGTGCCGGCCAGACTTTTGAACCTTGATTATAACGTCTCCTTTAAGATGGCAGTCTCATTAAAGGTAATACATAGCACCAAATCATGATTATAATGTCGAGATGTCATAAGTGAAAGCGGCCCCCAAACACTACCACGTGTCAAACGATGAGACTACGAGCGAATCAAGTTGGAAATGTTGATCACTCCGGTGCTCTCAAGCCAAAATTAGTGTGCCAAGTTTTGTCACATTGTCTCCCGTTGAAGAATATGAAATCGTATCCCGATGGGGAATACGATTTCGTATCCCCGTAAAGATACGAAAATACAGCATTTCGTATACCTAGAGGGATCAAAATCTGTATTTCGTATCCTAAAAGTATACGAAATGTCCAAGGAGAACCCTCCTTTCTGCCAAACTCGAGATGTGCTAGGGCCGATGTGCGCACATGATTTTTATAGGTTTTGTCGTTTCGATCACTCTGTTTTGATGTGTCAATTCTTGCCTTTGGCAAAGTGCCAGATTTTGATGTCGTGAATTATGCAAGTCATTTTAAGTGATCGTGCCATGCTGATCGGTGGTTTTTGAGTGCGCAAAAACAGAATTTACTAGAATCCATATATTTTTCCATGATGGTTTTTGCTATGCAATCAAACTGACACGCTCAAGGATTTTGAGCTGACTGGGATGAGTTGATCATGCATTTTTACAATGTCGGATTTTCCAAGTTTATTAACGATGATTTTGCGTATCGATGCTATCTCTAACCTTATTTGAACACATCGTGACTTCTTCTAAATCGCTTTGTGTCTTTATGTGATGTTCTCTTGACTTAAGTGTGTTGTGAACCATAATTTTGACGTTCGACTGCTTTGACAAAAAGCTGGTCAACACTCCCCCCTCCCCCCAAAAAAGATGTCTTCCTTGATTGAAGGAAGATGTATTTTTTGAGAAAACCATAATTTCATAAATCCGAAAACCAAAGTCAGGAGAAGTCCGTAGTAAACTTCTATAACCAAAAAACGGAAGAGCTACGATCGCATTGGATCGTATTAACTAGAAAATCAAAGCCAATAAACCATAAACCCATGATCGCACTGGATCGTGTTTACCATAAAGCTAAAAAACCTGAAATCCAACGAAAGCCAACGATCGCTGTAGATCATTACTTAAGAGAGAACCAAAATGACTGGACAACTGTAATGATCATAGGACCAAGCGGGCCGAACATCTAGAATAACTGAATCCAGTAAATCGGGAAAATCCGAAATTTGTAAATCCAGAGTATACAATAATCAAGTGAGTTTGAGGCGGCCTTGTCTGGGCGAGATGACCAAGAATAGCCAAAGTAGCCCTGGGAGGCCTTACCGGGATAAGGCGACCAAGAAAAAGCTAGAAAATTCCAAGATGCCCTTGTCGGGGAAAAACGATCATGGATAAGCCAAAGGGAAAACCAACGACAATTGAGGTCGTATTTGAGTAGAAAGTCGATGACTAGGGAGATCATAGTATAATGGAATCCGATGATCATTGGGATCATATTTAGAATGGTTTGTCAAGCCCAAGATGCTTGGGATCCAGAAAATAAGAAGTCGTGGGATTGCTTAGTCTTGCCGGAGAAAGTATGTACTTGTAAGAAGGGCTTCACACTTGGTAGACCAAGTTATGTGATATTATGTGCTTGGTGGTTAGGTTGTTAATATTTTCATGCTAAGAGGGTTAAGATAAAGAACTTTCATACTTGGCAGACCAAATCGTGAAGTTATTATGCTTGATAAACCCGTTTGGAGAATCTTAACACCCGTAGGCCCAAGTTTTGGAAAGTTGTGCATTAGAGCCCAAAGCTATGAACCAGAGTTCAAGGTTTGTGCCTAATTGATCAAGTGGGGAATGAAGTCCTAGTTTATGCTTGGTGGACCAAGTATGGAGCTGGAGCCTGAATATTGTGCTTAACTGATCGAGTGTGGAGCCGGAGCCCGAATTTTATAATGGACTGATCTAGTATGGAGCCGAAGCCCAAATTTAATACTCGACTGATCCAGTATGGAGCCGGAGCCTGAATTTTATACTTGACCTATCCAGTATGGTGCCAAAGCCTGAATTTTATACTAGATTGATCCAGCGTGGACCTGGAGCCCGAATTTTATAGTGGACTGATTCAGTGCGGAGTCGGAGCCCAAATTTTATACTAGACTGATCCAGTATGGAACCGAAGCCCGAATTTCATAGTGGACTGATCCAATGTGGAGCAGGAGCCCAAATTTTATACTCGGTTGATTGAATGCGGAGTCAGAGCCCTTTTTAATACTTAGTGGACTAAGTATGGGCCGGAGTCCCAATCATTATTGATACCACAGAAGTATAATGGTCAATAATCCAACCCATAGCACGACTGGAGACACAAGTTGGTTCTGTGTGTGGCTGACGTTGTCGCTTTGATTACATGTAGCGAAAGTAGAAAAAGGAGAGAAGTTGCCAACAACAAGAACAAATATAAGTAGCGAACCGAAGACCGTAAATGCCAAAGGGACCCGTAGTGCCAGATCAATTGATTGTAATGCCTCGGGGGCATCCAGGCCTGCCTATATGCTGAGATGTTGTAGGAGTAGGGCATATGGTCCTGTGGTTATAGGATTCCTAACGTACTAGGTAGTTTTCCATGCTTAACGCGTGCCTCAATAAGATCGCAAAACTGCCTGCAATGGTCAGTGTCATGACCGGACAGTTCATGGAAAAGGCAATACTTGTCAGAGCTTACTTATTTCATAGTAGGGTCCCTTTTGGGAGGCTTCAAGAAAGGTGTTGTTTCATGGATGTCGAGATGAATCTTTTTAGGTCATGATGAGTTCAGTGTACGCCGGGAACTTTGATTCGAAGCAAGGTTGTGTGTTCGATCGCTCCAAGATCTACCCTTTCCTTTTTCGAGTGCAAATGACCCTGCGCCTGCTGTAGAGTTAATTTGATGCATGGTTTTTTCATCACGGGAGTCATCCTCCATCATAAATCTTTCAGCCTCAAAGTAGAATTCAACGAGATTCCTTGGCGGGTCCTGTCACAATGAGATTTTGAAGTTGGTTAAGTCAAGAATGCCGGAGACGGGAACCATTTGAACCATGGACAGATCCTACCTATCGGCATATGCCACCATCACATTGAATCTTTCAAGAAATTTATGCAGAGTCTAGAGTGTCTTCTGCTTAACCGATGTCAAAGTCATAACATTCCTTGGTTGGGCTATATGAACCCTGAATTGCTTGACGGATTTTCCAACCAAGACGTTCCAACTGTTAATGGGTTCGGGTTACAACATTCTGAACTACAAAGCAACAATGTATTAAGATAGGAAGCACTTTGCCACAATGCTATCAGAAGATGAGTTTACTTCCATATGGTGCATATAATGCCTGAGATGAACGGTAGGATCCTTCCTACCATCGAAAGTTTCTAACACCGGCAATTTGAACTCTGACGGGTATTGAGAATTCCTGATGTCCGGAGAAAACAGGCTACGTGTAACACAGTCCAAGTATGCATTGGAATCCCCGCCCTGAACATAGTGTCAAATATAACATTGACGAATCGACTTTTGCCTCTCATGCCAAGAAATTGATTCAAATTATGTAAGTTAACACCGGTGCCCCCAACGTTGAGTCCAACATCAGCGAATTTCAAGCGCCAAGAAAAATATCCAACTCGATCCTGATTTGAGGTACCCCGATCGGCACGAATTCAACTTTCGAAACTACGAGAGTTCCAACATCCAAAGCTGCATGCACCGACACTTTAGTGATATTACTAATACATAATCCTAAAACTTGATTGACCGCAAGCTGAGCTGATCCTTGCACAGGATTGGGGGTGGTGCCCCCGAGTCTAGCCGATACAGTGTTTGTCTGTGGATTTGGGTCGACACGGGGTTGCTTTTAAGGGATTGCCCCATGTCCCGGGCCAATCTTTGTGAAACACTAGCATTTGTTCCGATCATATTTCCTTGGCCCGATAACCTCGTAATTCCTTCGAGTCAAGCGAGAAGAGTGTTCATGGTAGCTTCTTATCATTGTAAAATGCTCTTCCTATTGTTTAAAGCGGGAAATGAGATCCTTAGTCAAATCTTTGACAACTCTGGCGATGTCATCGCAAGTAACATAGTTTGATGGATGTTCAGTCGAGGAGACTTCCTGAATTTCCTCGATATCTGCTCCTTCTGAGCGAGCTAACAGAGTCCTTTTAACCATGGTGGAATCCGAGAGAATCCGAGAAAACATGAGAATGTTCGATAACCAAAACTGAACTCGACATCGAGGTCAAAGTCCGAGAATTAAAGTAAAATCCAAAGTAAAATCGAAGAATCAAAACCAAAGTAGAAGTCGGAGATGTGCGCCCATTCTTGGCACGCCAAAGTGTTGACGTGGGAAATTGGATATTTGCGCACGCCAACCCATAAGTGTAAGTTTAACTGTAAACTTATAATCTGAATATCCATAGATAGAGAAATGTAAAGTGAACACACAACTTTTATAGTGGTTCGGCACTAACTTCTATGTCCAATTCATTATAACCATTCGTTTTATGATTGTTGATTACAATGTATGTACAAGTTCGGACAAATTGTATATACAAAGTTGTATAATGGAACAAAAAATAGCTTGTTGATTCAAAACTTTGACCAAAATGCTCTTCTTCTTCTTCGTTGACTGAAAGTGTGAGTTAATGTCCAAGAAATAGCTCCAATGTGTAAAAATATTAAAATATGTCCAAAAGCATGCCAATAGTCCAATTGAATGTCCAAAAGTTGTAGGCAAACGTCTATGTAGTGTCTACAAGTCTATGGAATGTCCAAAGTCATAAAGATGATGATGGCGACCATTAATGGTGCTTGAGAGCTTCAATCTCATATGCCAATGTGTAGGAAAATTCCAAAAATTTCAACCCTTAAGAATGTCAAGCAAGAGGGTATTTATATGTGAAGTTTGGAGGCATCAACCCGAATTTCTTATCTCGAGGGGATGCCAAATTCGCATCTCGAAAACAGCCAAAAACGATATTCTACGGAAATTTCGTACCCCAAGTTGGTAGGTTGAAAATTAGTGATTCGCGCATGTCGATCAAGCAAAAATAGGTGATCCGTTCGTGCCTGGTACAGTTCAGAACTTGCAATGGCAAAGTTGTAGAATTCGCATCCCAACTTGGATACAAATTCGTATCCTTGCCACAGCCAAGTTTTCGCATCACGAAACCCATGTTGATCCAGTATTTTTGCATCCTGATTATTTGCCAGATTTCCCATCCCACGCTTCGAGCTCTAGGATTCAAATCCGAGCCTACATGCCACACTCGATAAAATCGCCTCCCAGCCTGATGCAATCGGCTGATCTCTAGATGCCAGAAGTGAATGCGGGATTTTGCATCCCAAACACTGCGAAGTACCAAATGATGGGACTACGAGCGGATCAAGTAGAAAATGTTGATCACTCCATTGTGCTTAAGCCAAAATGAGTCTACTAAGTTTTATCTTATCATATCCCATGGAAGGATACAAAATTGTATCCCCTGAGGATACGAAATGTCCTAGGACAACCCGACTTTGCGCCAAACTCGAGATGTGCCAAGGCCGGTGTGCACAGGATTTTCGAAGGTTTTGCCATGCCGATCACTCTGTTATTCTATGCCAAGTCCTGCTTTTGGCAAAGTCACATATTTTGATGTCGTGCATTGTGCATGCCATTTTAAGTGATTGTGCCATGTCGATCAGTTGTTTTTAAGTGTGCAAAACCAAAATTTTCCAGAATGCATATATTTTTCCACAACGAGTTTTGCCACGTGATTGGACCGACATGCTTAAGGATTTCAAGCTAATCGGATCAAGTTGATCACATATTTTACCATGCTATATTTTCATAGTATAATAACGATGATTTCGCATATCGATACTATCCCCAACTTTATTTAAACACGTCACGACTTCGACCAAATCTCTTTGTGTTTTCTCATGATGTTCTCGAGACTTGAGCAGGTCACAAACAATAATCTTTTCGTGCGACTGATTTGCCAAAAATATGGTTAACAAGTAGTCTTGCTAAAGATTAACATCACTTAATTTAAGTATAATATTTTCAAGCAGAACATAGGAAATGATCAATTTAATTTTATGCATGCCTTATCTGTTTTAAAACAGTCTTAATGGTTTTTTTACACTAGTAATGTTAATAAGGTAAATATCATATACTAATTTTGTTTGTTTTGATTAAATGCCAAAGCTTGTAACCTTCTTTGTGCTATCGTCAGTTGAAGTGTGATCAATGAAAGATTCAAGAACTTACTTGGATAGTGATACATGCCATCAGTCGTACTTGCCTATAATTATGTTCATTTCCTTTCACCTTTAGTTAGGGTGATTTTTGAACTCCAGAATGGTGTAAGGTGATATTATAATGTTCCCTAACAAGTTTCATTGTTGTTATTTTGCAAAATAAGTAATAATAAATCAATCCACTGTTTTTTTTAATTTATTCAGGAGGGAAACTAACTGGAATCGTAAACCCCTCCCTAATGCACCTATCCCGGTCCGCGAGCAATACATAAGAGGCTGATCTTAGCGTATGCACATGGTAAATTCTTAGCATGCCATTCTGGGGTTCGAACATGATCCATTGTGATCGTGTCATGTCGATCAGCTGTTTTTAAGTACGCAAAACCAAAAATTTCCTGAATCCATATATGTTTCCACGACTAGTTTTGCCACGTGATCGGGCTGACACGCTCAAGGATTTTGAGCTGATTGGACTGAGTCGATCATGAACCATGCAAGATTTTTGAAGTTAATTAACAATGATTTCACATTATAATGCTATCCTCAACCTTATCTGAACAGTGGAATGAGTTTCGAACCTGCTTCATTGTTACCACAACACAAAGTCTTTAACTGTTGAGCTACTGCTACTACATGCAGAAACTGTACATGCATGCACAAAAGATACACAACATTGGTAAAGAATTTATAACCATAGTTTGAATCCCTTGTGAATCTTATTTAAGCTGTATGTTGCAAATTAATTATTGGAAATTAAGTGATCGAATTTTCAAAGTAACATAAAATTAAAATTGAGTCTAAAATGAAAAAAAAAAATTGAATTTACCATGTATTTATGTTTCTAAACGGTTATTAATATTGCTGAATGTATATTTTGAGTTTATGTTGATGTCAAATATGAGATCCAAATAGATTCAAACTTCATTTCATTGTGGGAATGGCAACAAGTTAAGATTTTTGAAATTCTCTGCTTTGCATGATTTGAAATCTATGATTACTTGGTTGGCTTATTTTAAATCTGTCCATGGTGTAAACTCCAAAGCTTAACGAAGCAAAACACCAATTTGTGAGGACTGAGCCTTTTATTTACAGTATACTTGGAAATGTCAAACATTGCAATTATGGATCTTAGTTGAAAAATAAATGGAAATAAATAAATTTATAAGGAATACAAAAATTTTAATGAGGTAATTAGAAAGATGAACATACTTTGAAAGAATCCCTAGGTTGAAGGATATTAAGTTTTACTTTTAGGTTAAGGGACAGATTCTAGAAAAAATAGGCTAAAGAGAAATGTTAAATAAGACTAGTGTTATATTCAGTTTTTTATACTATACAAAAAACGTTATTTATAACTAGCATTATATTCAATTTTACAAAGCACAATATGTTAGTTCTATTTAGCATTTTTCTTCAACCAATTTTTTTTTCTTTAGGTTTTTCCTCTAATTTAAAAATAAAACTTTGTGTCTGTTAACATAATTTTTTTCAAAGTTTGTCCTTGTATCTATTTTCCATATTTAAATTTATGAACTATTCACAACAAAATGAAAACAAATATAAAGATAAAGCTTTTACCATTTCCCCTCCACATCAATATGACAACTGTTCTTGCATTGTTATTTTTAGTAACATCTGTATAACTAAAATATAACCTCCCAATTCCAGCACCAACTTGTAATACATAAATATCAAGCATAAAATGCTAAATTAGTTTGTGTTACCTAACAAAAGTAGACAAAACAAGGATGGCATATATATCTAACATGATAACACATTACAACATGCTTTCTCTTAAACATGTATGTTATTTCAATTAATTATAATATGTTGTTCCTTACATGAAAAGTTCAATAACCTAAATATAATAACTAAATTTATATTATAAAGTCTCATTTAAGGTGGTAGTCTAATTTAAGGTGGCAGTCTCACTAAAGGTGGTACATAGCACCAAATCATGAATATGAGGTTGCTCTTTCAATATAAATACTCATTAATTTGATTTTTCTGAAAGCAACGGTGTTGACATGGGAAACTAGTTATTTGCGCACGCCAACCTCCGGGTGTAAGTTTAGTTGTGAACTTATAATTTGAAAATCCATAGACAGAGATATGAAAAGGGAACACACAACTTTTATAGTGGTTCGTCACTAACACCTAGGTCTGCTTCATAGTATTCATTCATCATATAATTTTCAATTACAATGTTTGCATGAACTTGAACAATTTGTATGTACGAAGTTGTATAATAAAACAATAAATAGCGTGTTTATTCTAAACTTTGACCAAAATGCCCTTTTCTTCTTCGTTGAGTCAAAGTGTAAGGCAATGTCCAAGAAATAGCTTCAATGTACAAAAGTATGAAAATATGTCCAAAAGCATGCCAAAAGTTCAATTGAATGTCCAAAAGTTGTAGGCAAACATTTATGTTGTGTCTACAAGTCCGTGGAGATGTCCGAAGACATGAAGATGGTGATGACAACCATTAATGGATCTTGAGAGCTTCAATCCGTACGCCAATGTGCAGGCAAAGTCCGAAAATGCCAGCCTTTAAGATCGCTAAGCAAGAGGTATTTATAGGTGAAGTTTGGAGGCATTAGCCTGAATTTCGTATCCCGAGGGGATGCGAGATTCTCACCTCGAAAATTTAGCCAAAAAACGATGCTTCTGTAGAAATTTCGCATCCCGGGTTGGTAGGTTGAAAATTAGTGATCCGCTGCGTCGATCAAGCAAAAATTGGTAATCATTTTTGCCTAGCATGGTTCAAAACTTGTCGTGGAAAAATTGTAGAATTCACATCCCCAACTTGGATAAAAATTCGTACCCTTGCCCTAGCCAAGTTTTTGCATCACGAAACCCATATTAATCCAGTGCTTTTTCATCTTGATTATTTTCCAGATTTCGCATCCCACGCTATGAGATCTAGAATTCGTATCCGGATCCTACATGTCGCACTCGAGGAAATCTCCTCCCAACCTAATGCGATCAGCTGATTTCGAGATGCCAAAAGTGAAAGAGGGATTTCGCATCCCAAACACTACCATGTTCCAAACGATGTGACTACAAGTGTATCAAGCATTAAATGTTGATCACTCAGGTGCGCTCAAGCCAAAATGAGTGTGCCAAGTTTTATCGTATC
Source organism: Allium sativum (assembly GCA_030737875.1). Taxonomy (NCBI): domain Eukaryota; kingdom Viridiplantae; phylum Streptophyta; class Magnoliopsida; order Asparagales; family Amaryllidaceae; genus Allium; species Allium sativum. The sequence continues at coordinate 542,287,334 of CM060926.1, forward strand.
GTATCCCTTGGAAGGATACAAAATTGTCCCAAGAGGAATACGATTTCATATCCTTATAAGGATACGAAAATACTGCATTTTGTATTCCCAAAGGGATATGAAATCTATATTTTGTATCCCTTGGGGATACGAAATATCCCAGGAGAACCCGCCTTTGTGCCATACTCGAGATGTGCCAGGACCGGTGTGCACACATGATTTTCAAAGGTTTTGTCGTGTCGATCACTTGGTTTTTCTGTGCTAAATCTTCCCTTTGGAAAAGTGCTAGATTTGGATATTGTGAGTTGCATAAGTCTTTTTAAGTGATCATCTCATGCAGATCAACTGTTTTTGAGTGTACGAAACCACAATTTTCCAGAAGCCATTTTTTTTTACACGACCAGTTTTGCTACATGATTGGATCGACATGCTCTATGATTTTGAGCTGATCAGACCGAGTCGATCATGCATTTTTACCGTGCCGTATTTTCCAAGTTTATTAATGACAATTTTGCATATAGATGATATCCCTAACCTTATTTGAACATGTCGCGGCTTTGACCAAATCACTTTGTGTTTTCTGCTGATGTTCTCGTGAGTTGAGCGCGTTGCAAACCATAATCTTAATGTGCTACTGTTTTGCCAAAAAACTGGTCAACAAGCAGTCTTGCTAAGAGATTTACATCACGTAATGTAAGTATGTATTTTCGGTCAGAACATGGGAAATGATCAATTTAATTTTATGCATGCCATATCTGTTTAAAAATAGACTTAACCGTTTTTTTACATTAGTATTGATCGTTAGTAAAGAAAAAAATCATATACTTCTTTTGTTTATTTTGATTAAATCCCTAAGCTTGTAACCTTCTTTGTGCTATCACCAGTTGAAGTGTGATCAATGAAACATGCAAGCACTTCCTGGATAGTGTTACTTGCCATTAGTCGTACTTGACTATAGTTATATTTATTTCCTTTTACCTTAAACTAGCATGATTTATGAACTCTGGAAAGGTGTAAGGCGATATTATAATGTTCCCTGTCATGTTTCATTGTTGCTACTTCACAAGAAGAAAATTAAAAATAAATCAATTCATGTAACAAAATCAATCCACTGTTTTTTTTCGAATTTTTTTAGGAGGGAAACCGACCAGAGTCGTAAAACCCTCCCTAATACACCTAGCCCGATCCCCGAGCACTACATAAGTGGTTGATCTTAGCATGCCATTCCGGGTTTTAGACCTGCTCCATTGTATCATGTCATGCCGATCAGCTGTTTTTAAGTGCGAGAAACCAGAATTTTTCAGAATTCATATATTTTTCCACGACGAGTTTTGCCACGTGATCGGACCAATATGCTCAAGGATTTTGAGCTGATCGGACCGAGTCGATCATGCATTTTTACCATATCAGATTTTCCAAGTTTATTAGCGATGATTTCGCGTATTGATGTTATCCCCAACCTTGTATGAATAGTGAAATGGGTTTCGAATCTCCTACACTGTTACCAAAGCATAAACTTCTTAACCGCTGGGCTACTGCTTCTACATGCATGAACTGTACATACATGCACACAAGATAAACAATATTGTTAATGACTTTTTAACCATAGTTTGAATCCTTTGTGAATCTTATTAAGTTGTATGTTGAAAATTGACTGATAATATTTTCAAAGTTACATAAAATTAAAATTGAGTCTAAAATGTATAATATATTTTTTCTGAATTTAAAAATGGCCGTCTATTTATGTTTCTAAACGGTTATTAATATTGTTGAACGTATAATTTGAGTTTAAGTTGATGTCAAATATGAGATCCAAACAGACTCAAATTTCATTTCACGGTTGGAATGGCAACAAGGTTAGATTTTTGAGATTCTCCACTTTGAGTGATTTGGGATCAATGATTGATTGTTTGGCTAATTTTGAATCAATACCATGATGTAAACTCCAAAGCTTAACAGGGCGATGCACCAATTTGTAAACAATGAGCCTTTTATTTAAAATATACTTGGAAATGCCAAACGTTGCAATTCCATATCTTAGTTGAAACAATAAATGAAAATAAATAAATTTATAAGGAATACAATATTTAAATGAAGTAATTAGAGAGATGAACATACTTAGTATGAAGTCAAACTTTACCACTTTACTTTATTTCTCTTGTAATCGATATTGGGTCGATATAACCAATATTGGGCTTGGCCCAATTACTTTCTCTTTTATTACCGTTGCCAAACCCTATATAACATTGTAAATACATGCAACTTTGTACATAATTATTCAAGTTATCAATACAATCATTTCTCTATTTTCTGAATACAATCAAACTTAATTCATTTTAATTCATTATATGGTATCGGAGCTTCCAAAAGCTTAACAGCGATCAAGCTTTCTGATTATCATCAATAAGAGGTGTTTTATGTCTTTTGACTGAGATTCGTCAGAGAGATTTCATCACCCGAATCCCTCTCATCTGAGATATTCTAAATCTCTTCATTTGAGAGTTTTTTCTTGATATCCATAAAGTTGTGCCTCGCCGTGCTTCAAAACAGACTGACTTTACAGAATCAAGTTTTAATCTAAAAAATCATTGAAGTTTAGTGAAAACCGATCAACAAGTCAAGAAAAGCATTACAATTGAAGCAAAGTTCCCTACCATAGAGTTTTTCAGAAAAGTATCAATCAAGAAGTTTCAAAATCATCATTAAAACCTTAAGGTTGCAGCAATACTCAGCTGAAATTTTTTTCAAAAAACTTCTCAATTCAAAAGCATCACGGATTCACTGTTTCATACCTTTATTGCAGCAAAGTTCTCATTATTGTTATCTTCATGGCTGGAGACAACAATTCCACCAGTGCAGCATCAAACCCATCTGAAGATCAAAATCAGGCAACACCAACTAATAAAAATACACTAAATGCAAAAACTCTTGTCAAGACAGGTATTATTCCGCAAACCCAATTGATTACTATTTATCTTGAGGAAAACAAATACTTGCTGTAGAAACTGCAAGTAGAAACGGCCATTCTGGTTATGGATTAAAAGGATACATTCTTGAAACTATTGTTATTCCCCCAAAATTTATAACTGATGCTGACAACAGAGTTGTTAGTAATGATGAATTTACCGAATACCATAGGTAAGATAGACTAATCTATGCTTGGTTGTTATAATTAATTAGTGAAAATATTTTATCACAAGTTATAGGATGTAATATTGCATATGAAATCTAGACAACCATAGAAAAATCATTCAATATCCAATCATCTACCAAGATATTATTCTACAGAAATCAGTTGCAAACTGCTAGAAAAGAACAATTATCTATGAGAGAATACTTAGCAAAGGTTAAAAGCACATGTGATTATCTTGAGGTAGCAGCGCACAAAATTGGTGATTCTGAACATATCCTGACAATTCTAAATGGATTTAGTGATGAATATGAAGCCATAGTGGCAGTCATTTCATCTCAAAAGGTTGTTTGTTCTACAGAAGATGTTCATTCCATCTTGCTTGCTCATGAAGTAAGAATTGAAACAAAAAAGGCTCAACTAAATGACTTATCTGCAAATTTTGTTGAAACCAAGAACAACGGTCAAAACAGAAGTGAAAAAACTACTCAGAGAGGAGGCTATTCAAATAGAAGTAGAGGAAGAGGAAGTGTGGAACAATAGCAATAAGAGACCCAAATGACAGATTTGTGAAAAAGTGGGTCACACTGAAGTGAAGGGCTATTTCAGATTTAATAACAACCATGTTGCTGGACGGAATCAAAACAATCAAAGAAAAACCAATCCTACTACAAACATTGCACAAATTGAAGCATATAGTCAAAGCAACATTTCTAGAAAAATTCAAACATGGCGAAGTGATGATAACTGTTATCTAGATTCGGGAGCAACTAAACCACATCACAAATAATCCTAATGTTAACCCCGTTGTGAAAACGCGGTTCAGAATCATGAAGTATGTACGAACGTTGGCACACGACTTCATCTAGTCCGTGATTTCGTCTAGCCCGCGCTTCAACTAGCTCGTACCTTCAGTTAGGTCGCATTCTAGAGCTCTAGCTCATCCGCTGTTTGGGTCGTGCGGCATGCTTTAGACCGCGAATCCCGTTTGGCTCGTTAGTGCCTTTAACCCACAAGTCTTAACATATATATATATATATATATATATATATATATATATATATATATATATATATATATATATATATATATATAAAAGCTAAATTATGAAGAAGCTTTAAAGCAGATTATCTCCGCATGTTTGCATCAGATTGTTATGGCTCACTGTATAGTAGAATGGATTTATATATAATATTCACATGTGGCCAGAGAAGGAAACTCGTTGAATATAAACAAAGCATTCCAGGTATTTCCAGGCTGTCCTTTGTTAGCACGTTCCAGCGTGATTAGACTGCAAGTGGTAATTCATATAAGAAAGTTGCTTGGGTCGTCATAGCTATTTACACGAGGCAAATACGTTATAGGAATCAAAGAATACAATATGCTCTTAGATCGTGACATTACTTTAGATCGCGCGCCATCTACTTTAGGTCATTGGGACCAATCTTTTAGCCCACAAGTATTTTCAGCATGTGTGCGAGCTTTTAGATCGTATCGCCTTATGGGACCATGAAGCTCTTTTAGTGTGCAACATTGCTTTAGACCGTGCGGGGGTGCTTTGGCTCACAAGAAGGTTTAGGTCGTTGAGTTTAAACTGCCACTAACTGGTCATGTCAGTAGGCATTGTCAGGGTTGTTCTAGAATTCATGTACAATATATATATATATATATATATATATATATATATATATATATATATATATATATATATATATATATATATATATAAACACAATGAAGTATATGCAGCAAACTTGGACACGTTAGCTTTTCTATAGCTTTAGCTCGTTGATGACGTCAGCACAATATGTTTTTAAGTCGCCAGACATGGAATAATAGTTTACATGGAGTTCACGTGATAGTTTAAGGCGAATAGTTGATGCATAGCTTAGATAAGGTGACATCACATTAGTTGGACATGGGTAGCACGGAAGTGGACATACAAATCAATTTGCAGAAAGGTTTTTAGACCATGGGACATGTTTTAGCCCGTGAATTTTAGACCGCAAATTCTATATGCTAACTATGTGTGAGTTAAGGTCGTTCACTTATGTTTTTAGCATGTTCCAGTATGGGAGCTTTAGCCCGCAAATTCCAATCTGCATATTTTAGATCATGGTTCCCTTTTTGCTCGTGAATATCTTTTATACCGTAGAAGGTCTTTAGTCTGCAAAAAGAGCACCTGCCTGAGATATGCTTTCCAATCCGCCATGCATTCTTGGACCGTGCACACTTTTAGCTCATGTGATATTTTTTAGACCGCCAACTCATCGCCAACCTAGCGCCAATCATACACACTTATTTACAACCATGCCACTCACCATAATCTCCAACTATATATACCCCTCATAATTCACATGACGGGAGGGGACCTAATTTCATTCCGACAAGGAGGTGCCGCCAAATTCAAAGCTTGTCTACAGCTTCACTAATGGCATCCATGGATCTAACCATTTTTCTCAAACTTCATGAGGATCAAATCTATTTCAATGATTATTAAAGCTAACTCCAATTGAATCAAAGATCCTTGGATCTCATTGAAGCTACATGATAAATCTCTCTGATACAATTCAAATGATCTCTAATTCTCTCCAATCCTCTCCGAAGTCTAGATTAACTGCTAATTCACTATGAAGTCTATGAAGACCATTCAAAGCGCCTAAGTGTTCAAGGATTGATACATCTATGATCACAAAGCTAAAAATCTCTTCATTTTCTTCGCCAAATTCATGTGAGATTGGATCTTAAAGAGAGTGAAAAATGAGTAAAAAGAGAGAAATGAATGTAATGAGAGAAAACTCATATTTTGTAAGCTCGAATATCATAATGAGAATTGATTAAAAAGTGGACGTAAATTCATTATGAATCGAACCACTATAAAAATTCCTTTGTCTTCATTTCATGCATTTTATTTTATAATAACGCGGTTCCACATTTTAATCTTACCGAATCGGTGAAGTGCACCGTTTTCACCTTTGGTGTTGATTCCAGGAGTAAACACCTAATATTCTTAATCTTGGACAAAGAGAATACAAAGGTAAGATTTCTTTACACGTGGGTAATGGTGATAGTGTAACATTACATGTACTGGCTTTGGCAGCATCAAAGGTAACAAGCAACTCTATCTCAATAATTTACTTATGGTACCTTAAATAAAAAAGAACCTTCTAAGTGTCTCATGGTTTGCTAAAGACAATAATGTGTATTTTGAGTTTCATCCTTATCACCGCTTAGTTAAAGATCTATTAACTAATGAAACTATCTTGCAGGGTGAAACACATAAAGAACTATATAAGTTCAAAGGTGTCAATTCTGCAGACAGTGAAGGAAGAAAAAAATCTTGCTACCTATTTGAAATTGATGATAAAATCAATGTCTTTGGTCTATGGCATGTAAAACTTGGTCACCCTAATGTGAATATTATTAAGAAAATTTTAGCTGACAATAATATCTCCTATGATGGTATTTCTATGCCATATGTTTTTTCACTTATTGTCAAATGGGTAAAACCCATAAATTACCCTTTTTTGATTCAAATACCACATATAAAAAAACCACTTGAACTTGTAGTCGATGACCTCTGGGGTCCAGTACCTCTGGGGTCCAGTACCAATAAATTCAGATTATGGTTTTAATTACTATATATCCTTTGTTGACTGTTATACTAGATATACATGGATATGCTTTATGAAAAGTAAATATGAAACAAGCAGGGTAGTTATTTATTTCATTAATCAAGCAGAAAGACAAACAGGGGAGCATCTGAAAACTTTACAAACTGATGGTGGTTATGAATTCAAGCCTTTAAAGGAATTCTTTCAAAAGAAAGGTATCATTCACCGGTTAAGTTGTCCATACACTTCTGAACAAAATGGTTTAGTTGAAAGAAAGAATAGACATATTGTTGAAAGTAGGCTTACATTATTAGCATAAGGTCATTTAACTATAAAATTCTGGCCAGATTCATTGAACACTTCTATGTATTTAATAAATAGATTACCTACAAAAGTGCTGAACAATAAAAGTGTTTTAGAAATGTTATATAACATCAAACCCGATTATAAAAGGTTAAGAATGTTTGGATGTCTATGCTACCCCTATCTAAGGCCTTATAATACACATAAATTAAATTTCAGATCTTCACCATTTACTTTTATAGGGTATGTCAGTGATCAAAAAGGCTATAAATGTCCTAATGAAAAAGGTAAAATATTATCAGCGGGCATGTTGTATTTAATGAGAAAGTTTTCCCATTTCATAGTACTGAAATTACCACTACTCGAAAAGTATATAACAATAAGAAATAAGTTCCAGGTATACCAATATATTTAGATGACCCTGAAGATGCAGGTGATGGTTGCTTAGACTCTCAGCAAAACATTTCCAGTTTTGGAAATGAACAGTCTGAACCATCCAATCAACCCACCATTAGTCATTCACAATTTGAAAATTTTCCATATGATCATAATATCAGAAGTGATAAGTCAAATACTGAAAATGAAATTGCTCAGAGTAATGATTAGCAAAAGAAATAAACACAGATTGGTCACCCTCTGACGACCCGCCCCGCACCAGCCGACATTTCAATGAAAGTGCGGTGTGCCAATGTCTAACCAGCATGGAACATGCACCAAAGAAAGGAAAGTAAGGGTATTTGAACTAAGAAGGAACCTGTAGAATGTCTCACAGCACAAGGAACAAAATATAATAATAACATACTTGACATAAAATAGGTGAGACAGTACATAAGATGAAAATTAAACATCATAGCAGCAGAAAATCCAAATACAGCTTATGTTCCACATCATTTTTATTACAACATTTGAAAATTGTCTCTAAAGCAAATAAGGAAGGTACGCGACTAATGCCCAAAGTAGTGACCAACAGTGACACAGGGAGAATATATAACAAATAGTACGTGTAAGCCTCCTGCTCGTCTCCGGACAGCTACCCGTGCACAACCAGCTAACTTGTCTCTAGTTTGCCCGTTTAAGAGCATCCAGAGTAATAAGAAGAGACATAAAAATCTAGGTCATACAAAAGTCTGGTATGAGCGATAAGAAGCAAAACAGAACAATAACAGGTATACTAAACCATACCTGAACCTGGACCTGCAACCAAAGAGTTAGCACAAAATACCGTACAATACTCTAAGGTGCCACTAACATATAGTGTAAAGAATACGGGGGTGGGGGTGCATGACATAGTGATGGCAACCAATCAATCATAGCAACCATCCTCACACCTCTCACTCAGTGCGTAAAGCATACGATATCCACCGTTTTGATCACTAGACCCATCGAGGTAGTGATGGAATCCGACTTGTATAACTATTGCTACCACCAAGCTTGCCCCATGGAGTCATGACTCAATCCTTACAAATGACCCCACCTCATTGGTCCATAGCCGGTAGTCCTACCTAGGCCACTGTGGCCCTGAATCCATCCACATACCTAATACTATGTAGTGATCCAAAGTTATAGACATCGATAACCCCTTAGCACAAGTCCCGCAGCAAAGCCTAACTCATGAAGTTAACTCATTGGTTCCCATCTGGATCCTGAGTTCCACTTCCTATTTGGACTTCCTTTGCATCTCGGGTTTTGGTTGAATAGAGTTGGTCTTCAAAAGAGTCGTCGCATCGTAGTAGTGGGAGCTCGAACTCGGTTCGGTTCGTAGTCGTTGCCTCGGTTCGATCGTGAAACTCCGTGGTGCAGTTCGGTTTGGTCCTCAAAGTGTTCCTCCCCAAGTCGGTTCGGTTTGGTGTTCCTCCATCTCCAAATTCCAGTTCGGTTCGGTGCTCCTGCTTGCGTTTGGTCCGATCTGATCCCCTTCCAAGCTCCGGTCCGATTCCAACAAATGGTGGCCTTCCTTCTTGCCATAACCCAATCCGCTTCAGTTCAGCTTTTCCGACCCGATCCCATGCTCAGCTCCGATCTGGTCCCCAACCCAACTCCAACTCTTTGTAAGTAGCTTTCCTTTGTGCCATACTCTTTCTTCTGCGTGGGCTCACGTTCGGTTCGGGTTCCTTGTCTCTGGTGTCGGTTCGGTTCAACCAATCATATCCGATCCTAGCCCCTTCCCCCTATCCGATCCGATCCCGATCCATGCTGTTTTTCCTGCAACTTTCCAGCGACTGTTTTACGCCATACAACGGCGTTTCAAACCATTCTAACTCTTCTAATCAATCATAAAGCATACCATACAATCATATCAACATGTATAATCATCCAAAAACACTAAAACAATAATTTGATAGGTTAAACCGAATCAAACATAGTCAAAATCCCATATTTTCCCTTAAGCATGTTTAAGCAAAACTAATGATAGGATTAGTAAAACTTAACCAAACTAACCAAATTTTCTAACAGAGGCCTAAAACAATATTTCAAAATTTATAAATATTTTCCCAGATTTTTAACATGTATAATTTTGCTAATTAACACTAATTTCCCTTAACTAACCATAATTAGCGAGGAACTATGCAACCTTTGCCACAAATAAACCGTAGATCTGAAATGATTCTCTATTTGGCACGAATACTGATGTCTAACAACAGTTCTAACCTTGCTTGGGTGCTATCTCTCCTTAATTTGGTGTAATTTAGCCAAATCTTCAATTAGAAAGTGGTTTAGAAGTGTTTTAGATGTTGGAGGCAATTACTAAGTTGAGAGGGATGATAAGTGGCGGCTGAAAAATGAAAAAAGGGTGTTCTATAAACCCTAACAGCCCTTAAACACTCCAAATCCTAAAATTCCCCTCTTGGCCTAGCTGTTAATTACCCAATTAATCCCGGTTAAGCTGTTTTTCACGTTCTATACCTTAATTCAGCCATATCTCCCAAACGGTAAGTCCTTTTTTACACATATGACCACTCCACAAAAGGTAAACCATCATCCGGACCTAATGGAAGTGGTTTCAGGTCAAAACTCCTTCCCAATCAAAAGTTATGGCCGAAACAAGATCAACTAGGGGCAAAACGGTCATTTAAAAATCGGCAGAAGTCATGGACATGGGAAATGACCCCAATAGTCGTCTCCCAAAGTTACATGGCTATACGACTTCGTATGAGAAAAAAAATAAATATTCTACGATCCTCTGATGCGTAGAATGCGGGTCGTTACATTCTCCCCCCTTAAGAAATTTCGTCCCCGAAATTCCTTAACCCAAAACATACAAAGGATCCTGCATGCCTACCAATCATTAACAAAACAATAAGGCATACAAAACAACACACCAAGCCTATCCTAGCATGTGGTTTACTAACAAGGGAGTACTATACCGATATAAAAACATTACCAGGCAAAGATTTCTGGATACTTCCTCCTTATGTCCTCCTCTGTTTCCCAAGTACAGTCTTCCTCATCATCACCCCACTGAACTTTGACTAGTCTCACCGCCTTCCTTCGAAGCTACTTCGTATCGTTCCTAACAATACGCATAGGCCTGCGGTTCCCAACCGCCTCGGGTTTAACCTCGATATCATCCAACTGATCTGGTGAAGTAGCCACACTAGGGTCGTGCACGAACTTCCTTAACTGGGAAACATGAAATACATTATGAACTCCTGCCATCTTCTCTGATAATTCAACTTTATATGCCAAATTCCCAATTTGCTCGAGAACTAGGAATGGACCAACAAATCTTGGTGCTAACTTGCCTCTCCTGCCAAATCGAATCACGCTCTTTAACGGAGAAATCTTGACAAGCACCAAGTCACCAATGGAGAATTTTAAATCTTTTCTCCTCTTATCAGCATTACTCTTCTGTATATCTTGAGCAGTCTTCATTCGTTGTTGGATAACCTTAATCTTATCTGAAGTTTCTCTTATCACATCTGGTCCAAGCATAAACTTCTCACCAGTTTCTAACTAACATGACGGTGAGTTGCATGGTCTTACATACAAATCTTCAAATGGAGCCATACCAATACTGGATTGATAACTGTTATTATATGCAAACTCTAATAGATGCAAATGGTCATCCCATGATCCACCAAAAATCCAATATACAAGCTCTCAAGAGATCCTCCAATATACGATTCAACCTCTCTGTCTGACCGTCGGTTTGAGGATGATATGCGGTACTGGGATGTAATTCTGATCCTAATACCTCTTGTAAGCTCTTCCAAAACCCACTAGTAAACAACGGGTCTTGGTCACTCACAATGCTTTTAGGTACTACATGAAATCTCACTACCCATTTCATATATAGCTCAGCTAACTTAGCTGCCGTTCTATTCGACTTGACGGGTATAAACCTTGCACTCTTGGTCAATCGGTCCCCAACCACCCAAATGCTATCATGGCCCGACCTAGTCCTTGGTAACCCATTAATGAAATCCATTGAGACATGTTCCCTTTTCCATTCTGGAACTTCTAATGGTTGCAACAAACCACTAGGCTTCTTTTGCTTAGCTTTAACTAGCTAGCAATTCATGCATTTGGATATAAACTTCCCAACGTCTCTTCTCATCCCTTCCCAGTAGTAGGTCTGCTTCATGTCTCGATACATCTTGTTACCACTGGGGTTTATAGTCAGTTTTGAGTGATGACATTCTCTAAGCACTTCATCTCTCAATCCATTAACATTGGGTACAACTAGTCATCCATTCTTTCTAAGCCATCCATCTCGATCAAGCCCATACTTGTTCATCTCTTCATCGATTCCCATCTCTAACTTTGAGATGATTTCCAATAGGTTAGGACCGTCCCTCTGGCTGGAACCAATCCACTCAATCAAAGTGGGTCTGATCGTCAAACTTGATAATATTTCTGGATCCAATTCGCACTTTGGTCTGAAATCATACCCAACGATGTACTCCAGTTGCTTCCATTCAGAAACATAGCCCCTAAACTGGCATGTCTTCTACTCAATGCATCAGCTACCGCATTTCCCTTTCCTGGTGTGTATGCGATATCGAAATTGTAGGAAGCCAAGAATTCTAACACCTTTGCTGTCGGGGATTTAGATCCTTCTGAGAGAAAAGATACTTTAATGATTTATGATCGGTAAACAACTCGAATCTTTCTCCCAAGAGATAATGTCTCCACATCTTCAATGCGAACACGATCGCTGCCAATTCCAAATCATGGGTAGGATATCTTTTCTCATGTGGTTTTAGTTGCGGACTTGCATAAGCTACAACCCTACCTCCTTGCATCAGTACATAACCTAGTCCGGTACCACATGCATCTGTATATACTGTCATCTCTTCATTCACCTTAGGAATGACTAACACTGGTGCACATGTCAACTTTTCCTTTAGACTCTTGAATGCATTCTCGCACTTTTCGTCCCAGATGAAAGCTTGATTCTTCTTGGTCAACTGAGTCAACGGTGCTGCTATCTTGGAGAAGTCTTGGATAAACTTACGATAATCCCAAGAAACTTCTTAAGCCTGTTGGATTCTTGGGCGTAGACCAATCTTGTACCGTAGCCACCTTCACAGGATCCACGACAATACCATTCTCTGAAACAAAATAGCCCAAAAATCTCACTTGCCTCCTCCAGAAGTGACACTTAGAAAACTTTGCTTTCAATTGGTGTTTTCTCAACACCTCCATCACTATCCTCAAATGTTCCTTGTGTTCTTCCTCTGTCCTTGAATAAACAAGTATATCGTCCACGAACACAAGAACAAACTTATTCAACTGATCTCTGAATACCCTATTCATAAGATCCACAAAATACGCTGGTGCATTGGTCAACCCGAATGGCATGACCAACCACTCATAGAATCCAAACGGCGTCCGAAATGTCATTTTAGCTATACTCTCAGTTTCCACTCTAAGCTGATGAAAACCTGTCGCGAGATCCAACTAGGAGAACAGTCTAGCGCCACTCAACTGATCAAACAAGTCATATATCCGCCGTAGAGGATACTTATTCTTCCTAGTCACCCTATTCAACTCGCGATAGTCCACACATAATCGAAGGGAACCATCTGCCTTGGTAGAAAATACAACTTGTGCTCCCCGCTCAGAAACACTTCTTCTGATAAATCCCTTCTTCAAAAGATCGCTTACTTGCACCCTGAGCTCTCGCTGCTCCCTTGGTGCCATATGACGAAGTGGCATCACTATAGGTCTGGCATCTTTCACTAAATCAATACGGAACTCAATCTCTCAGTGTGGTGGAAGTCCAGTCACTTCCTTAAAGACATCCGGATACTGGCCAGCCACGGGCACATCTGACAACTCATCATGTGGGATGTCGAGGGAATTTAGAAAACTAGCCATTACCCATCACTAGGTAGAAACACTACCCTCCGCCCATCATCCGCTCTAACTGTCACCAAAAAGCCCTCACAGTCTACCACCACCCCGTATCTTTGGAGCCAATCGACTCCCAAAATAATGCCAAACCCAGTAAAGCCCAAAACAAAGCAATCACAAGCAAACATGCATCCATGACTCGACAAAACCAAATTTCGACAAACCATGCTAAGGCTAGTCGAACCACCGATCGGGTTCGTCACTGCTAAAGGTCTATCGACTATCTCGGGTTCCAATCCCAACCTATCTACCAGGTCACTAGATATGAAGGAACATGAAGCTCCGGTATCAAACAATACTCGAACAGGAACATCATAAACAGAAAGCATACCTTGAATGATGACATTCTTTCCTTTCTCTGCCGCAGTTAAGGCATTCGACGAAGAAGGAACAACATTGATAGCATATGCTTTCACAATCTGCTTTTCCTTAGGGGGTTGCTGACACTTATCCTTGTGATGTCCCACTTGGCCATAGTTGAAGCACTTCCTATCCGCTGGCTTGGCCCGACATTCTTTGGCATAGTGGCCCTTCTTACCACAGCTGAAGCACTTAACATCTTTCTTATCCTTTTTCTTCTAGCCATCCTTTGTCTGATTCTGCTTTCTCTTATTCTGAGAACCATTCTTTCCTCCACCGCTTGCTTGCGACTTTTTGGCTCCTCTGCAGATGCAACCTCAGTCTTCGACTTACGATATAGACTTTCTGATCTCAAAGCTTTCCCTACAATCAATTCAAACGTCTCATCGATGTGGTTAATAAGCCTTTCCCCCAAGTACTGATCCAAACTAGTTATGAACTTCTCGTTCTTCTTCTCGGGAGTGTCAATAAGAGATAATCCATAATTTGATAAAGTATTGAACTCTGCGATGTACTCCGAGACTGTCCTACCATTCTTCTTAAGCTCCAGAAATTTCCTAAACAACTCTGATTTCTGGGCAGCTGGGATGAACTTATCACTGAATCGGGCCTTAAACTGATCCTATGTAACTTGATCCTCTAGAGTAGCTGCCTTAATAGCATTCAACCAATTCATTGCCCGTCCGTGCAGCTGACGGGATGCAAACTTCCTCTTCATCGCATCCTCGATACCTAAGTCTTCGAAGATACGCTCACAGCTATCCAACCAATCCTGAACTTTTGTATCCGATTCTGTTCCATGGAACGGCTTTCCACCATGACTAGTGTAATCCTTGCAAAGCTTGGCGCAATCGGCTCTAGGCGCCTACACCGCTGCACCACCACCATTAGCAACATTGGGAACTGCACTCTGAACGTCCCTAATCTCTCTCATGAAGTCAGTGAACATAGTCCACATGTCAGGAGCATTTCCATTATTGGCTCCTCTACCAGCACCCCTCGTATATCGGCTCATCGTTCAATCTGTAAAGAGAAACGATTAACCATACTCTTTGTGGTGTCAGTGCAGTGTGACTTCATCCTTAGCTATACTAATAGTATATATATATAGCTTTTAAAAACCAAAATAATCACAAATACGCGCTCTCATATATGTATTATCTCTCCCTGGTGTCTTTCCCTAGGTAAACTACGCAACCTCGCTCTGATACCAAATGTGACGATCCGTCCCGCACCAGCCGACATTTCAATGAAAGTGCGTTGTGCCAATGTCTAACCAGCACGGAACAGTCGCCAAAGAAAGGAAAGGAATGGTATTTGAACTAACAAGGAACCTGTAAAGTGTCTCACAGCGCAAGGAATAAAATATAATAATAACATACTTGACATAAAACAGGTGAGATAGTGCATAAGCTGAAAACTAAACATCATAGCAGCGTAAAATCCAAATACAGCTTTTGTTCCACATCATTATTATTACAACTTCTGAAAACTGTCTCTAAAGAAAATAGGGAAGGTACGCTACTAATGCCCAAAGTAGTAACCAGCAGTGACACAGGGAGAATATATAGCAAATAGTACGTGTATGCCTCCTGCTCGTCTCCGGACAACTACTCGTGCACAACCAGCTAACCTGTCTCTAGTCTGCCCATTTAAGAGCACCCAGAGTAATAAGAAGAGACATAAAACTCTAGGTCAGACAAAAGTCTGGTATGAGCAATAAGCAGCAAAACAGAACAATAACTGGTATACTAAACCATACCTGAACCTGGACCTGCAACCAAAGAGTTAGCACAACATACCGTACAATACTCTAAGGTGCCACTAACATATGGTGTAAAGAATACAGGGGTGGGGGTGTGCAGGACATAGTGATGGAAAACAATCAATCATAGCAACCATCCTCACACCTCTCACTCAGTGCATAAAGCATACGATATCCACCACTTCGATCACTTGACCCATCGAGGTAGTGAAGGAATCCGACTTATATAACTATTTCTACCACAAAGCTTGCCCCATGGAGTCATGACTCAATCCTTACAAATGACCCCACCTCATTGGTCCATATCCAATAGTCCTACCTAGGCCACTGTGGCCTTGAATCCGTCAACATACCCCATAATCCATAGTGATCTAAAGTTATAGACATCGATAACCCCTTAGCACACGTCCCGCAGCAAAGCCCAACTCATTAAGTTAACTTATTGGTTCCTATCTGGATCCTGAGTTCCACTTCCTATTTGGACTTCCTTTGCATCTCGGGTTATGGTTGAATTAGAGTTGGTCTTCAAAAGAGTCGTCGCATCGTAGTAGTGGGAGCTCGAACTCGGTTCGGTTTGTAGTCATTGCCTCGGTTCGGTCGTGAAACTCCGTGGTGCAGTTCAATTCGGTCCTCAAAGTGTTCCTCCCCAAGTCGGTTTGGTTCGGTGTTCCTCCATCTCCAAATCCCGGTTCGGTTCGGTGCTCCTGCCTGTGTTTGGTCCGATCCGATCCCCTTCCAAGCTCCAGTCCAATTCCAACAAATGGTGGCCTTCCTTCTTGCCATAATCCAATCCGCTTCAGATCAGCTTTTCCGACCCGATCCCATGCTCAGCTCCGATCTGGTCCGCAACCCAACTCCAACTCTTTGCAAGTATCCATCCTTTGTGCCATACTCTTTCTTCTGCGTGGGCTCGGGTTCGGTTCGGATTCCTTGTCTGTGGTGTCGGTTCGGTTCGACCAATCATATCTGATCCGAACCCCTTCCCCCTATCCGATCCGATCCCTGTAATTTTTCCTACAACTTTCCAATGACTGTTTTACGTCATACGACGGCGTTTTCGACCATTCTAACTCTTCTAATCAATCACAAAGCATACCATACAGTCATAGCAACATGTATAATCAACCACAAACACCAAAACAATAATTTGATAGGTTAAAACGAATCAAACATAGCCAAAATCCCATATTTTCCCTTAAGCATGTTTAAGCAAAACTAATGATAGGATTAGTAAAACTTAACCAAATTTTCTAACAGAGGCCAAAAACAATATTTCGAAATTTATAAATATTTTTCCAGATTTTTAACATGTATAATTTCGTTAATTAACACTAATTACCCTTAATTAACCATAACTAGTGAGGAACTATGCAAATCACTCACCTTTGCCACAAATAAGTCGTAGATCTGAAATGATTCTCTATTTGGCACGAATACTGATGTCTAACAGCAGTTCTAACCTTGCTTGGGTGTTATCTCTCCTTAATTTGGTGTAATTTAGCCAAATCTTCAATTAGAAAGTGGTTTAGAGGTGTTTTAGATGTTGGAGGCCAGTACTAAGTTGAGAGGGATGATAAATGGCGGTTGCAAAATGAGAAAAGGGTGTTCTCTAAACCCTAACAGCCCTTAAATACTCCAAATCCCGAAATCCCCCTCTGGGCCTAGTTGTTAATTGCCCAATTAAGCCCGGTTAAGCTGTTTTTCACCTTCTATACCTTAATTCAGCCATATCTCCCAAATTGTAAGTCCGTTTTTCACATATGACCGCTCTACGAAAAGGTGAACCATCATCCGGACCTAATTAAAATGGTTTCAGGTCAAATCTCCTTTCCAATCAAAAGTTATGTCCAAAACAAGATCAGCTAGGGGTAAAATGGTCATTTAAAAATCGGCAAAAATCATGGACATGGGAAATGACCCCAATAGTCGTCTTCCAAAGTTACATGGCTATACGACTTCGTACGAGAAGGAAATAAATATTCTACGATCCTTTGATGTGTAGAATGCGAGTCGTTACATACCCAATGATCACTAGATAAGAAAGGGGTATCTTCAAACCCAAAGTTTATAGAGCTGATGAACCAGTCAACTATAAGCAAACAGTCAACAATACTAATTGCAGACAAGCTATGGATGAAGAGTATCAAGCTTTGATCAACAATAAAACCCAGACTCTTGTTAAGGCACCGAAGGACAAAAACATTGTTGACAGTAAATGGACATTCAGATTAAAAAAGAATCCAGATGGATCCATACATAGATACAAGGCAAGATTAGTGGCAAAGGATTTGCACAACAATACAGTTTTGACTTTAAAGAAACTTTTCTCCAATTGTTAAGCTAACCACAATAAGAATAATTCTTACCATAGCCTTGCATAAAAACTAGAAAATTCAACAATTAGATGTCAACAATGCATTTTTGAATGGTGACATAAAAGAAGAAGTATATATGTATCAGCCACAAGGATATCAGAAAGATAAAGAGCTTGTGTGCAAGTTAAACAAAGCAGGTCTTAAACAGGCTCCTAGAGTCTGGTTTGATAAATTGAAACTTGTCATAACAAATTTAATGTTTCAATTTACCAAATCAGATCACTCTTTGTTCATCAAAGTTACTGATAGTATAACTATTTATGTGCCGATATATGTTGATGATCTAATTATTATAGGTAACAGTGATGCTGAAATCAGAAAGCTCATTCAAGTATTAGACAAACAATTTTCAGTCAAAGATATGGGTGAACTCAACTATTTTCTGGGCATTGAAGTAACAAAAGTATCCAAATCAGAATTATTCTTAAGTCAAAAGAAATATATCAATGAAATATTGGTTAAAGAAAATATGGATGCTGCAAATGCTCTGCCAACACCAATGATCACTAACCATCAATTCTCTAAACACAGGGGAAAATATACATAACATTAAATAATAATATAGAAGTCTAGTGGGTTCATTGCAGTATGCTACCATTACTAGACCAGAAATTGCTTACTGTGTTAACAAACTTTCTTATTTTATGCAGGAGCCTAAAGATGAACACTGGAAAGCCATAAAAAAGGTACTAGGATATTTGAAGGGAACAAATGATTTTGGATTACATTTCAAGCACTGCAATCAACTACATATAGCTGGATACAATGTGTAACGACCTCCATTCTAAGCATCAGAGGATCGTAGAATATTTATTTCATTCACATACGAAGTCGTATGGTCATGTAACTTTGGGGAGCGACTATTGGGGTTATTTCCCATGTTCACAATTTTTGCCGATTTTTAAATGGCCATTTTGCCCCTACGAATCTTGTTTTGCCCATAACTTTTGCTTGGTAAGGAGATTTGACCTGAAACCACTTCCATTAAATTCGGATGATGGTTTACCTTTCCGTAGAGTGGTCACATTAACCAAATGGACTTACCGTTTGGGAGATATAGCTGAAATAAGGTTTGGAAGGTGAAAAACAGCTTAACCGGGCCTAATTAATGTCATTAGCTGCTAGGCCCATAATCCATTTCGGGAATAGGCTTATGAGAGGGCTGATAGGGTTAGAGAATTCAGTTTTTGTCATTTTTCAGCCGCCACTTTTCATCCTTGAAACCCTAGTAATGGCCTCCATCCTCTAAATCACTTCCAAATCACCTTCTAATCACTAATTAAGAAGATCTACATCAAATTAAGGCAAATCAACACCAAATTAGAGTTGGACTGCTGTGTTGCATAGGAATTCAACCCAAATCAGTAGAGTTTTTTTGAGGAAGATGGATATGTAGCGTGAAGCTACACAGCCGGTTACGCGTAGTCATAGTGGCCAATAATATAAGCTGGTTGACAGGCCCAACCAGTGGCATAATAAGTCTAGACCCAGCTGGTCAATAAAGATAATACAAGTACTAAGCAAAATATGTACATCATAGAGGAGTAAACATAGCATATAGATACACAGCCAAAATAAACCACAGATAATAAAAGTTAGCTATTTCTGGTTCAAAGAGGGAAGAGGGAGCTGCTTTCTTGCAATCCAGGAGATTGTGGCATGTGAAGAGAAAGCCTGAAACGAGCATGCCTAGTTGATCCTATCTATGATTCGAAGAGATGCAGGATGTGATAACAGGTACCCATCAATAGTTTCAAGGGTCTGCCAAAGATTGTTGCATTACGTTCTAACCAAATACACCATGTAAAGAAAGCCACTAAGGAATCCATTAAGGGGTCAGGGGGGTTATGCTGCCAGTATTCGAAGAATGAGATGATGGAGGGGATGAAGCCAAGGATGAAGGAACTGATTGCATCCACACTGCATAGGAGAAGTCACATTCAAAGAAAAGATGTGAAAGGGATTCATTGTTTTGATTACAGAGTACACACATAGGATCAACATTGTTATTGAAGCAATAAAGTCTGTCTCTTATGTTGATGCGATTGCGGATAAGAAGCCATTGAAAGAAGATTATGCGAGGAGGTAAGTGACATTTCCAAATGCGAGAGAAAGAGAATCTTCGACCTGGGTGGATCAAGTATTTATAACAGGATGCAACTGAGTAGATGTTAGATGGACCTAAAGCCCAAAAGAATGAATCTGATTCTGTTGATAGTTGAGTAGTGTTGAAGATATGTCCAATTGAATTGATCTCATTTAAGGATTCAATGCCCAGGAATGTTGGAGGAAAAATGCCTATTGGGCCAAGTTCATGGGCCAGGGCCACCGTAAACAGGCTATGTTGGTTGGTTGTTGCATGGATAAGAAAAAGAGTGGATAATGGGATCTGTTCATTCCAAATATCCGACCAAAAGAGGCAGGAATCAACATTACCAATTTTTACATGAAAAAGGGATTTAACTCTCGCTATGACGGATAAAATTCCTTTCCAGAATGGTGAGGGTCTAGCATCTGGTCTGAAGTGGAGGATAAGGGAGGGATTTGAATTATATAGACGAGTCAAGATCCAGTCTTTCCAGATGAATTGACCAGGCAAGAGGGTTCGCCAAAGTCATTTGGCAAGCAATGCAGTGTTAACGGTTGAGAGATTCAGTATTCCAAGACAACCACAATTAGTTGGGAGACAAACAGTTTGCCAGTTGATAAGTTTTTTCATATTACCCCCATTCCAAAGAAATGTACTACGAATTGAATCAATTTTGTTAATAACCCAGATGGGGAGTTTGTGGAATGACATCCAATATGTTGGAAGTGATGAAAGGACATGCTTAACAAGCATAAGACGACCATCAGAGGATAGTGAGTTTGCTTTCCAGCTTGAAAGTCTTTTTTCAATCTTAGAAATGAGTGGTTGCCAATCAGGTTTATGAAGTTTAGTGGGATGGAGAGGAATGCCCAGATAATTAATTGGGAATGAATCAAGCTTACAGTTAAGGCAATCAGCTATAACAAGACCCAGGTGAGTACAATTACCCAGCATAATAATGGAACTTTTATTAAAGTTAATAGAGAGACATGAAATCATTTCAAATGTATAGAGTAGGACCTTGCGGCAATGAATATTTTTAGGATATGAGGTGGTGAAAAGAATTGTATCATCTGCAAATTGTAAATTGGATGTGCAAATTTCTGAATTTGGGAGAGGGATACCTGAAAAAGTATTATGAGAGAGGGATCGTTTCACCATTTGGTTAAAGACATATGCTATTAAAAAAAATGAGAGGTGAGAGAGGGTATCCTTGCCTTGAGCCTCTTTTGGATTTTATTTTGCCTCCATGTTCACCATTGATAAAGGCTATAGAAAGGCTAGTGTGAAGTATTGCCTTGATCCAGCTACACCACTTCAATGGGAAACCCCTATGTGTCACGAGAGAGAATGAATTCCCAATTAACTGAGTAAAAGGCTTTTGAAAAATCAAGTTTAAAAAGGACACCAGGGGTATTAGAAAAATGGAAAAAAGAAATTATTTCTTGAGTAGCTGCCACACAGTCAAGGACGTTTCTTCCAGTGATGAATGCCGATTGTTCATTGCCAACTAGAGAGTCAATATGCTGTTGGAGTCTATAGATAGAATTTTAATGATGATCTTGAAGGTTGTATTAAGAAGACTAATAGGTCTGAAATAAGAGACAGTATTAGCACCAGGATACTTTGGAATGAGGATAATGTTAGCGTAGTTTAATTTAGCGATTGATGAAGGGTCAGAATAGAATTCTAAGCACATGTCAATGATGTCATATTTCAAAGTGGGCCAAAAATGTTTAAAGAAGGCTGGGCCAAAACCATCAGGTCCAGGGGCCTTATCATCTGCCATATCATTTAATGCATTCCAGATTTCCTCCTCTAAGAAGGTATGATTGATGTTGATGGGGGTAGGGTTCGGATATAAACAATGCCAATCAATATCTGGAGAAGGGGGAGGAGGTGAACCAAGAAGGTTTCTATAGAAGATAGTAAATTGTTGGCAAATATCCTTAGAGTCTTTAAAGGTAATGTTGTAATGAACAATCTCTGAAATGAATGAGGAACGTCTATGGCAATTGGAAATTCTGTGAAAGTTAGCAGTGTTTTTATCACCTTCTTTAATCCACTTAGTTTTCGATCTTTGTTTACATCCAATCTCCTCTTTCTTAATTAGTCTGTCTAGTTCTAATTCATGCTCTTTCAATTCATGACGCTCAGATTCAGTTAAAGGTCGCAGCTCTTCAATGATATTTAGATTGAGAATGGCATCTTGTGTGGATGAGATATGACCTTTTAAGAAATTCCAGACATTCTTAGCCCATGGACGAATCAATTTACGAAGAGAGCGAAGCTTGCAAACTATTCTAACCATGGAAGATTGATGTGTTGGTAGTTGTTCCCAGTTGAGATTGATAAAGTTATCAAAAGATGGTTCTAACAGGCAGAGACGTTCAAATCTGAATGGGTGTTTAATGGGAGTGTTTGGGAAAGTGTCTAGAAAAATTGGGCAGTGATCTGAAATGGTGGTGGCAAGACCATTGACCAATGATAAAGGAAAATGATCATTATAGTTAAGGTTGAAGAAAAAACGATATAGTTTAGACAATTAGGACATTTCTCTTCTACTTGACCATGTATAACGATGGTTATTGATCGGTGGTTCAATAAGCGAACATGATTGGATAAATGCATTGAAATGAGAAGAATTAGTGGATAAATTGCCTGAATTATGATCATCAAGTGAATTGTTGTGTTAAAGCCACCTCCAATTATCCAATGTTCATTTATATTTTGTGACATGTTGTGACAATATTGCCATGTTTCAACTCTACCTTGAAGGTCATTCGGTGCGTATACATTACTGAAATGAAAAATGGTGTTAGAAGAAATGCGATGAAGGGACACGTGTAGAACAGAAGAATGTGAAAGAGACTGTTCAAAAGCCCACACGTGCTCATTCCACGCTGTAATTAATCCACCATGAGTGTTAACAGCATCCACTGTGTCCAACCAAATAAAAAGGGTCCACAAAGTTTACGAATGAGCGAATTGGGTGGATTGGAGATTTTAGTTTCTTGTAGAAATAAAATAGTAATATGATGTGGGGGAGATGATGAGATTGACAACATAATTTTTTGTGGGTCCCCCAACCATCTGATATTCCATGTGACTATTTTCATTTAGAAAGGTTAGTACGCTGCTGTTCTAGGGCTTGCATGGCAGAATAATGTTTGTCATGCAAACATACCCCCATGTACTTTGCCAATTTTTTATTTAAAACTTTATTAGCAGAAGGAAAAAATGACTGGTTCAAAATAGCTACCCGAAGATCCTGGAGGCAGCGAGCGGGCCCTGTTGATCCTTGCGCTCCTTCTGATAGCTGATGAGGAAATGTGAGGGGACGATGAACCTTGGCCTTCTTGTTGTACAGGCTCCTGTTGTTCCTGTTGAGCTGGCAGTTGTTGATGCAAAGGAACTGAAAGATCCAGATCATCCATTGGACCCCGTCTAGGCACTATCATGTCCTTTTTGTGGTAGTCTACCATAGTCAAGTCTTGTGGTTGGTTTTCAGACACCTTAGAAACTTGCTTCAAAGCCTCATCTGACATCACATCAAATCTATCTACCTTTATGCAGTCTGTTTGTTGAGCTAAGGGTTGAAAGATGAAACCGTCATAGTCATAGTTGATTCCCAAAAGCAAGGTTTCTGGTCATTGACAAGGATGTGCTGTGGCCAGCGATCAATCTTGAGTTTCACTGCATGGTTATTTATATAAGAAATGAAAGTACATGGTGTTGAGATACCTTCAAAGAAATGCATCTTAACATATAAGAAGCGGTGGTCGACGAAGGACCAATCGCATGAGTCTGTGTGGATGAATCATCCCATTGGTTTTAAAGCTTCTCTGATAGTGTCTGAATCATGTTTGTAAAATTCTGGAAAACCACTGATTTTAACCCAGGACTCTTTTTCGAGGAGGGGTTCAGGATTTTCTTCGAGGGTGGTTGCTTGTTGTAAGAGTACAATGCCATCTTCTTTCGTCAAAACTTTTAGGTGCAAGGCGTGATCTTTAATAGCGGAGTTAAGGAAGCAGATGAGAAAGGAATTATCAGTGATATGCTAGATCAGCCATTCATATTGTTGAGATAAAGATATGTATTCACCATTTCCAAAAGAAGTGGAAATTTTTGATTTAGATTGGGTGAGTGAGTAGGGGATGGTGAAGAATTTTCATTTGAAATGAGTGGGGATTTGATTTTGAGATGGGGGTTAATTACGTTAGAGCTATAATTACGATTTGATTTATGAGAGGACAGGTGGGTCCCTCCCTTCGGAGATTGCAGGTAT
This sequence comes from Allium sativum, assembly GCA_030737875.1. Taxonomy (NCBI): domain Eukaryota; kingdom Viridiplantae; phylum Streptophyta; class Magnoliopsida; order Asparagales; family Amaryllidaceae; genus Allium; species Allium sativum. The sequence goes on from CM060926.1 coordinate 542,311,597, forward strand.
CCTGGCTTGCGATGGTTCACTGTTTGAACTGCATAGGGGCGCGTGCAACCAGCCTTGTTAGTTCGAGAGAGCGGTGACTTTTTATTGGGACAATGCACGCTTGCGTGTCCAAAGAGAGAGCAATTATAACATATCAACGCATTTCTGCATGTTTTTGCCATGTGTCCACGATCAGCGCATTTGAGACAACGCCTCTCCAAATTCAAAAATTTCAATGTCTCCTTAATTGATTTGAAAGTTGGAATGATTATTCGTCGTTTGACAGGTAGGTTGGGGAGCACTGGTGGAAGCTTGGCTCTTGATGCTGCCACCTGAGCGTAGATAGAAGAAGGTTGCTTTGGTGGAGAAGACAGCTTGTTATGTGCTTGAGTGTTTATTGCATTAATGGGGAATGATGAATAGGTAGAGAGTCGGTATCTAGTGGAGAAGAAGATGGAGAGGATGAGATGAACTGAGAACATGACTGTGTTCGGGGATGGGATGGGTGTTTTGTGAAGGTCACCATTAAAGAGTGTTTTTAATGTTTTAGGGCTTGGGCAACAGTAGTACTAGGATGGGTGACCTCCTGGGAAGTCCTCGTGTTGCACCCCTCCCTTTAAAAATTAGTAGAGTTTCAGATCTAAAGTTTTATTTGTGGCTAAGGTGAATGACTTGCATTGTTTTTCACTAGTTAAGGCTAATTAGGGGTGATTAGTGATAATTAGTGAAATTATGCATGATAAATTCTAGAAAAATATGTAAAAATTCTTAAATATTTTTTTAGTTTTGTGATAGAAATTTGGGTTAATTTGGATATGTTTTGCTAATCCTATCATTAGTTAAGGATAAACATGATTAAGGGGAAAACCATGACTTTTGGGTACGTTTGATCTAAAATGACCTATATGCTTGATGTTTTGATCATTTTGATTGAACCCATATGTTGTTACCGTTGTTTGGGATGTTTCATGATTGTTTAGTAAAGTTAGAATGGTTGAAAACGCCATCGTATGGCGAGAATGGATGATACAAGCTTGTTGGAAATTCCGGAGCAATCCGGATCGGATCGGCCAAAGGGGGACCGGATCGACTAGGGGTCGGGTCAGATGAGCCGAACTGAATCAGATCATGGCAAGAAGGAACGCCGCCACTTGCATTGAGTTGGAGTTGGAATCGGACCAGAGCTTGGTATAGGACCGGATCAGACCAACTGAAGAACTAGAGGGCTGAACGGAACCCAGGCAGGAGCACCGAACCGAACTGGGATCTAGAGATGAAAGAACACCGAACCGACTTGGGGAAGAGCACCTTGAGGGTCCGAACCAATTTGCACCACGGAGTTTCACAACCGAACCGAGGCAATGACCACAGACCGAACCGAACCGATTTCGAGCCCCTACTACTACTATGCGACGACTCTTCTGAAGACCAACTCCAATTCGACCAAAACCCGAGATGCAAAGGAAGTCCAAGTGGGAAGTTATAGTTCAGTATCCAGATGGGAACCAACAAGTTAACTTGATGAGTTGGGCTTTGCTGCGGGACATGTGCAAAGGGGTTATCAATGTCTACAGCTTTGACTCACCACTAAGAGACGGATATTGGCTATGAATCAGTGCAGTGGAGCCGTTATGAATCCATGGGGCAAAGTGATCGTAGCAGGGCTGTGAGCCAATTTAATGGAGTTGTCATGACTCCTTGAGGCAGAGTGAACATAGAAAAGTATTAGTGGTTACAGATCAGTGCACTGGAGCCGTCATGACTCCATGGGGCAGAGTGATCATAACAAAGAATTAGGTGATCAAAGTAGTAGATATCGTACGCTTTATGCACTGAGTGAGAGATGTGAGGATGATTGCTATGTTTGATGTTTGCTATCACCATGACATGCACACCCCCTCCCTATTATTTTCACACCATGTGTTAGTGTCACCTTAGAGTATTGTACATCCTGTTGTGCTAACTCTTTGGTTGTAGGTCCAGGTTCAGGTACAGTTATGTATACCTGTTATTGTTCTGTTTTGCTGCTTATCGCTCATACCAGACTTTTGTCTGACCCAGAGTTTTATGTCTCTTCTTATTACTCTAGGTGCTCCTAAACGAGCAGACTAGAGAGTGGTTAGCTGGTTATGCACGAGTATCTTTTCGGAGACGAGCATGAGGCTTACACGTGTTACTCCCATATATTCCCCCAATGTTGTTGCTGGTCACTACTTTGGGCATTAGTAGTGTACCTTCCTATTTTGCTTTAGAGACAGTTTTAAAAGTTATAATAAAGATGGTTTGGATCATAAGCTGTACATTGAATTTTCCACTGCTATGATGATTTAGTTTTCAGCTTATGCACCGTCTCGCCTATTTTATATCAAATTATGTTATTATTATATTTTGTTCCATGTGCTGTGAGATATACTACAGGTTCTTTGATGATTCATCATCTTATTTCTTTTCCTTTGACGACCGTCCTGTGCTGGTTGGATATCGACACAACACGTTTCATTAGAAATGTCAGCTGGTGTGGGCTGGGCCGTCACACTTGGTATCAGAGCTTTAGGTTTCATAGTTAACCTAGGGAAAGACACTAGGGAGAGATAGTACGTATATGAGAGCGCGTATTTGTGATATTTTGGTTTTCAAAATCTCTATATATATATATATATATATATATATATACGATTAGTATATCTAAGGATGGAGCCGCACTGCACTGGCACCACTAAAGAGATGGTTAATCGTTTTCTCCTTACAGATTGAATGATGAGCCGATATACGAGGAATACTGGAATAGGAATGCTCCTGATATGAGGACGATGTTCACTGACTTCATGAGAGAGATGCTTAGGGATGTTCAGAGGGCAACTCCTAATGCTGCAAATGGTGGTGGTGCAGGCACCTAGGGCCGATTTCGCCAAGCTCTGTAAGGAATACACTAGATTTGGTGGGAAACCGTTCCACAGAACGGAATCGGCTACAAAAGTTTAGGATTGGCTTGACATTTGTGAGCGTATCTTCGAGGATCTGGGAATCGAAGACGCAATAAAGAGGAAGCTAGCATCCCGTCAGCTGTAAGGATGGGCTATGAATTGGTGGAATGCTATTAAGGAAGCTACTCCTGAGGATCAAGTTACATGGAATCAATTTAAAGCTCGCTTCAGTGACAAGTTTATCCCAGCTGCCCAGAAGTCAGAGTTGTTTAGAAAGTTCTTGGAGCTTAAACATAATGGTAGAGCAATCTCGGAATATATTGCTGAGTTCGATATTTTATCGAAGTATTGATTATCTCTTATCGATACTCCTGAGAAGTTCATAACAGGCTTAGATCAGTGCTTAGGGGAAAGGCTTATAAACCATATTGATGAGACTTTTGAGTAGACTGTTGGAAAAGCATTGAGATCAGAGAGCCTTTATCCTAAGCCCAAGACTGAAGTCGTTGTTGCATCTGCAAGGGTGTTAAAGCCGCAAGCAAGCGGTGGGGGAAAAAATAATTCTCATAATTAAAGGAAGAAGAGTCAAACCAAGGATGGTCAGAAAAGAAAGATAAGAAAGATGTTGAGTGCTTTAGTTGTGGCAAGAAGGGCCACTATGCCAAAGAATATGTCGAGCAAAGCCAGTGGTTAGGAAGTGCTTCAACTGCGGTCAAGTGGGACATTACAAGGATAAATGTCCGCAACCCCCTAAAGAGAAGAAGATTGTGAAAGCATATGCTATTAATGTTGTTCCTTCTTCGTCGAATTCCCCAACTGCGACGGAGAAAGGAAAGAATGTCGTCATTCAAGGTATGTTTTCAATTTATGATGTTCATGTTCGAGTACTGTTTGATATTGGGGCTTCCCGTTCCTTTATATCTAGTGACTTGGTAGATAGGTTGGGATTGGAACCCGAGATAGTCAATAGACCTTTAGTGATGACGAACCTGATTGGTGGTTCGACTAGCCTTAGTATGATTTTTCGAAATTTGGTCTTATCGATTCATGGATGTATGTTTGCTTGTGATTGCTTTGTTTTGGGCTTTACTTGGTTTGGCATTATTTTGGGTGTCGATTGGCTCCAAAGATATGGGGTGGTGGTAGACTGTGAGGGATTTTCGGTGACTGTTAGGGTGGATGATGGGCGGAGGGTATTGTTTGGTGGCCTACCTCGTGATGAGGTGATGGTTAGTTTTCTAAATTCCCTCGACATCCCGCAGGACGAGTTATCGGGGGTTCCCGTTGCTGACCAGTATCCGGATATCTTCTAGGAAGTGACCGGACTTCCACCACACCGAGAGATTGAGTTCCGTAATGATTTAGTGAAAGATGCCGACCTATAGTAATGCCACTTCGTCGTATGGCACCAAGGGAGCAGTGAGAGCTCGGGGTGCAAGTAAATGATCTTTTGAAGAAGGGATTTACCAGAAGAAGTGTTTCTGAGTGCGGAGCACCACTTGTATTTTCCACTAAGGCAGATGGTTCCCTTCGATTGTGTGTAGACTATCGCGAGTTGAATAAGGTGACTAGGAAGAATAAGTATCCTCTTCCACGGATAGATGATTTGTTTGACCAACTGGAAGGAGCAAGAGTGTTCTCCCAGTTGGACCTCGCGACAGGATTTCATCAGCTCTGAGTAGCAGCTGAGAGTGTTCCAAAAATGGCATTTCGGACGCCGTCTGGATTCTATGAGTGATTGGTCATGCCATTCGAGTTGACCGATGCACCAATATATTTTGTGGATCTTATGAATAGGGTATTCAGGAATCAATTGAATAAGTTTGTTCTTGTGTTCGTGGACGATATCTTGGTTTACTCGAGGACAGAGGAAGAACGCAAGGAACATTTGAGGACAGTGATGGAGGTGTTGAACAAAACACCAATTGAAAGCAAAATTTTCTAAGTGTCACTTCTAGAGGAGGGAAGTGAGATTCTTGGGCCATGTTCTTTCAGAGAATGGTATTGCTGTGGACCCTGAGAAGGTGGCTACGGTACAGGATTGGTCTACGCCCAAGAATGCAACAGACATAAGAAGTTTCTTGTGATTAGTTGGATATTATCGTAAGTTTATCCAAGACTTCTCCAAGATAGAGGCACTGTTAACTCAGTTGACCAAGAAGAATCAAGCTTTCATTTGGGACGAAAGGTGTGAAAATGCATTCAAGAGTCCAAAGGAAAAGTTGACGTGTGCGCTAGTGTTAGTTATTCCTAAAGGGAATGAAGAGATGACGGTATACACAGATGCCTGTGGTACCGGACTAGGTGCTGAATTGATGTAAGGAGGAAGAGTCGTAGCTTATGCTAGTCGACAACTGAAACTACATGAGAAAAGATATCCTACCCATGATTTGGAATTGACACGATCATTTTCGCGTTGTAGACGTGGAGACATTATCTCTTGGGAGAAATATTCGAGTTGTTTACCAATCATAAGTCATTAATGTATCTCTTCTCTCAAAAGGATCTAAATCTCCGACAGCAAGATGGTTAGAATTCTTGGCTTCCTATGATTTCGATATCGCATATACACCAGGAAAGGGCAATGCGGTAGCCGATGCATTGAGTAGGAGACATGCCAGTTTAGGGGCTATGTTTTTAAAATGGAAGCAACTGGAGTATATCACTGGGTATGATTTCAGACCAAAGTGCGAATTGGATCCAGACATGTTAGCAAGTTTGAAGATCAGACCCACTTTGATTGAGCGGATTGCTTCCAGTCAGAGGGACGATCCTAACCTATCGGAAATCATCTCCCAGTTAGAGATGGGTATCGATGAGGAGATAAACAAGTGTGGGCTTGATCGAGACGGATAGCTTAGAAGTAATGGGAGATTAGTTGTACCCAATGTCAATGGATTGAGAGATGAAGAGCTTAGAGAATGTCATCACTCAAAACTGACTATACATCCCGGTGGTAACAAAATGTATCGAGACATGAAGCAGACCTACTACTGGGAAGGGATGAAATGAGACGTTGTGAAGTTCATATCCAAATGCATGAATTGCCAGATAGTTAAAGCCAAGCAAAAGAAGCCCAGTGGTTTGCAACAACCATTGGAAACTCCCAAGTGGAAATGGGAACAAGTGTCAATGGATTTCATTGATGGTTTACCAAGAACTAGATCAGGTCATAATAGCATTTGGGTAATTGTAGATCGATTGACCAAGAGTGCAAGGTTTATACCAGTCAAGTTGAATAGAACAACAACTAAGTTAGCGGAACTATATATGAAGTGGGTAGTGAGATTTGATGGAGCACCCAAAGGCATTGTGAATGACCGATATCCGTTGTTTACAAATTGATTTTGGAAGAGCTTACAAGAGGCTTTAGGGTCAGAGTTACATCTCAGTACCGCGTACCATCCTCAAACCGACGGTCAGACAGAGAGGGTGAATCGTATATTGGAGGATCACTTGAGAGCTTGCATATTAGATTTTAGAGGGTCATGGGATGACCATTTGCATCTGGTTGAATTCGTATATAATAATAGTTATCAGTCCAGTATTGGTATGGCTCCGTATGAAGCTTTGTACGGAAGATTGTGCAACTCACCGTCGTGTTGGCTAGAAACTAGTGAGAAATTTGTGCTTGGACCAGATATAATAAGAGAAACTATAGGCAAGATCAAGGTTATCCAATAGCGAATGAAGGCTGCCCAAGATAGGAAGAAGAGTTATGCTGATAAGAGGTGAAGAGAATTGAAATTCTCCGTTAGCGACTTAGTGTTTATCAAGATTTCTCTGTTAAAGAGCGTGATTCGATTTGGTAGGAGAGGCAAGTTAGCACCAAGATTTGTTGGTCCATTCCCAGTCCTCGAACAAGTTGGGAATTTAGCTATAAGGTTGGGTTACCTGACAAGATGGTAGGAGTTCACAACGTATTTCATATTGTGAATATTAGGCTCACATCCCTATTTTGAAACTTAATTAGGCTCACATCCAGTGATAAATTTATTATAAATTAGGTCCCTATTTTTCAAAAGTAGCGAAAAAAATGAAAAAAAACGAAAATTATTATTTAAATAAATTATGCATTCGACAAAAAATTGCCGAAAAAAATAAAAAAAGTGCACTAAAAATAAAAAACAGTAAAAAACGTCGAAAATATGCAGTTACATGCATAATATTATGCAACAATTCCTATTTCTGTCATATTTATGTGCATAATTTCCACTGTTGCATTTCCTTTTGATTTTTCTGCACATTTATGTGTAACTATTGCACCATTCTTGCATAAAAACATGCATTATTTCGTAACACTGCAACTCAGTTCATTTTTTTACCTTTATGCAATAATGGCATATATGTATGCAAGTATTGGCAATATTTACATACATATATGCAACTATTTTTTTTTCTTGTCGTGGACTTCCGGGATTATTTCCAGATTTTAGATTTTTTTTTTTTTTTTTTTTTTTAGAACAGCCGCACTTTTTTCTGGAGAAAAAACGAAGGAAGCAAAGTAAAAAGGAGGAGCAGGCGGAACTACAAAAGAGGAAGCGGATCCACTAAAATAGCATGCGACAATTCAAAAGTAGGGGGCGGAAACGTATGTGAATCTATGACCGGTTTTTATTTATTTATTTTGAAACTTAATAGGGACCTCTAAAAAACGCACCCTTTCATATTTCCTAGTTAAGGAAGTTCGTACACGACCCAGATATGGCTATTTCACTGGATCAGTTTGATGACATCGAAGTAGAACCTGAGGCGGTTGGGAACCACAGACCGATCCACTTTGTCGAACATAATACGAAGAAATTTCGAAGGAAGGCGGTGAAACTAGTCAAGGTTCAGTAGGGCGAGAATGAAAATGACTGTACTTGGGAAACATAGGAGAGCACAAGGAAGTCGTATCCAGAACTCTTCGCATGGTAAGATTTTAAATTGCGATTTAGTTATTTCGCATGCTAGGATAGACTTGTTGTGTTGTTATGTGTGTTTGATTGTTTGTAAATAGCTGATAGGCATGCGGGACCCATTGTATGTTTTGGTTAATGAATTCCGGGGGAGAAATTTCTTTAAGGGGGGCATGTACTGACCTGCATTCTACGCATCAGAGGATCGTAGAATATTTATTTCATTCACATACGAAGTCGTATGGTCGTGTAACTTTGGGGAGCGACTATTGGGGTCATTTCCCATGTTCACAACTTTTTCCGATTTTTAAATGACCGTTTCGCCCTTGGAAAATCCTGTTTTGCCTATAACTTTTGATTCATAAGGAGTTTTGACATGAAACCACTTCCATTGGATTCGGTTGATAGTTTACCTTTCCGTAGAGTGGTCACATTAACCAAACTGACTTACTGTTTGGGAGATATATCTGAAATAGGGGTTGGAAGGTGAAAAACAGCTTAATCGGGCCTAATTAAGGTGATTAGCAGCTTGGCCCATAACCCATTTCGGGATTAGGCTTATGAGAGGGTGACAAGGTTAGAGAATTCAGTTTTTGTCATTTTTCAGCTGCCATCCTTGAAACTTTAGTAATGGCCTCTATCCTCTAAATCACTCCCAAATCACCTTATAATCACTAATTAAGAAGATCTACATCAAATCAAGGCAAATCAATATCAAATCAGAGTTTGAGCTGTTGTGTTGCATTGGAATTCGACCCAAATCAGTAGAGTTTCAGATCTAAAATTTTATTTGTGGCTAAGGTGAGTGATTTGCATTGTTTTTCACTAATTACGGCTAATTACGGGTGGTTAGTGATAATTAGTGAAATTATGCATGTTAAAATTCTGGAAGAATATGTAAAAATTCTTAAATACTATTTTAGGGCCCTGAGAGAAATTTAGTTTAATTTGGATATGTTTTGCTAATCCTGTCATTAGTTATGGATAAACATGATTAAGGGGAAAACCATGAGTTTTGAGTATGTTTGATCTAAAATGACCTGTATGCTTAATGTTTTGATCTTCTTGATTGAACCCATATGTTGTTACTGTTGTTTGGGATGTTTTATGATTGTGTAGTAAAGTTAGAATGGTTGAAAACGCCGTCGTATGGTGAGAATGGACGATACAAGCTTGCTAGAAATTCTGGAGCAATCCGGATCAGATCGCCTAAAGGGGGACCGAATCGACTAGGGGTCGGGTCGGATGAGCTGAACTGAATCGGATTGGGTCATGGCAAGAAGGAAGGCCACCACTTGCATTGAATTGGAGTTGGAATCGGACCGGAGCTTGGTATGGCATCGGATCAGACTAACTGGGGAACTAGAGGGCCGAACCGAACCTAGGCAAGAGCACCGAACCGAACTGGGATCTGGAGATGAAGGAACACTGAACTGAACCGACTTGGGGTGCAGCACCTTGAGGGACCGAACCGACTTGGGGAGGAGCACCTTAAGGGACCGAACCGATCCGCACCACACAGTTTCACGACCGAACCGAGGCAATGACCACGGACTGATCCGAACCGAGTTCGAGCCCCCACTACTAATATGTGACGACTCTTCTGAAGACCAACTCCAATTCGACCAAAACCCGAGATGCAAAGGAAGTCCAAGTGAGAAGTTATAGCTCAGTATCCAGATGGGAACCAACGAGTTAACTTCATGAGTTAGGCTTTGCTGCGGGACGTGTGCAAAGGGGTTATCGATGTCTATAACTTTGACTCACCACTGAAAGACGGATATTGGCTATGGATCAGTGCAGTGGAGTCGTTATGACTCCATGGGGCAAAGTGACCGTAGCAGGGCTATGAGCCAATGCAGTGGAGTTGTTGTAACGACCCGCATTCTATGCATCGGGGGATCGTAGAATATTTATTTCTTTCCCGTATGAAGTCGTATGGTCATGTAATTTTGGGAAATATCCATTAGAGTCATTTCCCATGCTTATGATTTTTTTCGATTTTTAAATAACCGTTTTGCCCCTAGTTGATCTTGTTCTGGCCATAACTTTTGATTGGAAAGGAATTTTGACCTGATACCACTTCCATTAGATTCGTTTGATGGTTTACCTTTCCGTAGAGTGGTCATAATAGCCAAACGGACTTATCGTTTGGGAGATATGGCTGAAATAAGGTTTGGAGGGTGAAAAACTGCTTAACCGGGCCAAATCGGGTGATTAGTGAGTAGGCCCATAACCCATTTCGGGATTAGGGTTATGGGAAGGCTGAAATGAGATAGAGAATCATTCCATTTCAGTTTTCTAGCCTCCATTTATCACCAAACAACCCTAAAAAATGGCCTCCAACCTCTAAATCACCTCCAAATCATCTTTTGGTCAAGGATTAAGCTTAGCAACCTCTAATCAAGGAAGATCTACACCAGAGCAACAATGGAGCTGCTGTTTAGCATTGGGATTCACATCAAATCAGAGATTTATTTCAGATCTTAGTTTATTTGTGGCTAAGGTGAGTGATTTGCATAGTTTTACACTAATTATGGCTAGTTAAGGGTAATTAGTGTTAATTAGCGAATTTAAGCATGATAAAATTCGGGAAAAATGTTCATAAATTCTTAAATGATGTTTTAGACCTCTGATATGAATTTGGGTTAATTTGGTTAAGTTTTGCAAATCCTATCATTAGTTTCACCTAAACATGCTTAAGGGGAAATATGAGATTTTGGGTATGTTTGATCCATTTTAACCTATCATATTGATGTTTTGATGTTTGTGGTTGATTATGTATGTTGCTATGACTGTATGATATGCTTTGTGATTGATTTCAATAGTTAGAATGGTCGAAAACGTCGTCGAATGGCATAAACACTTGCTGGAACAGTTTCAGAAAACAGTGCAGGTTTCGGATCGGATCGGATATGGGGCTCGGATCGGATATGTTGAACTGGGAAAGGGATTCGATCGGATTGGAACCTGACACTCGAGAAAATTGGCAAAAAGGAAGGCCACGTTAACTGAACTGGGATCGGATCGGATTAAGGAGGAGGGATCGGAGCGGATAGAGGAGGATGGATCGGATTGGAGCACGTGAAGGATGAGGAGGCGGATCGGAGCGGAAGCACGAGCTGGAGGGGAGATGGCACCCGACCCGACCCGACGCGAGGCAGCCGACCCGACCCGAGGAGAAACACCCGACCCGAACCGTACCAGAAGAAGACCCGACCCGACTCGATGGAGGATACCCGACCCGAACCGACGGCTTGAGGAGGAACCCGACCCGACCCAGTATTGGCCAACCCGAGATGCAAAGGTAGTCCAATATGGGAAGTTAGAGCTCAGGATCCAGTTGGGAACCGATGAGTTCACTTCATGGTTGGACTTTGCTGCGGGACGTGTGCTAAGGAGTTGTCGACATTCATAACTTCGATTCACCACTAAAAATGAATGATGGGCTACTTATCAGTGCAGTAGAGTCATTATGACTCGAGGGGCAAGGTGATGGTAGCAAGACTACGTTATCAGTGCAGTAGAGTCATTACGACTCGAGGGGCAAGGTGATGCGTAGTAAGACTATGAGCCAGCGCAGATGGGGTGAATAATTCCATGGGGCAAGTGGACATAGTAAGGATTAGTAAGGCTATGAGCCATCGCAGATGGGGTGAATAACTCCATGGTGCAAGTGGACATAGTGAAGGATTAGTGGCTACGTTATCAGTGCAGTGAAGCAATTTATGACTTCATGGGGGCAAAGTGATCGTAGCAAGGTATGTTGGGTGATCGAAGTGGTGAATATCGTATACTTTACGCACTGAGTGAGAGATGTGAGGATGGATGCTATGTTTGATTGTTTGCCATCACTATGACATGCACACCTCCCCCACCTCCGTATCTTTACACTGTTTGATATGGCACCTTAGAGTGTTGTACAGTATATAGTGCTAACTCTTTGGTTGCAGGTCCAGGTTCAGGTACGTTCCTAGTCTACCTGTTATTGTTCACTTTAGATGCTTATCGCTCATACCAGGCTTTATGTCTGACCCAGAGTTTTATGTCTCCTCTTATTACTCTGGGTGCTCACACGAGCAGACTAGAGACAGGTTAGCTGGTGATGCGCGAGTAGCTGATTCGGAGGCGGGCAGGAGGCTTCCACGTATTATATATATATTCTCCCTGTGTCGTTGGTGGTCGCTACTTGGGCATTAGTAGTGTACCTCCTTTATCTTACTTTTGCTTTGAGACAGTTTGAAAAGTTGTAATAAGCTGTATTTTGGATTTCCGCTGCTATGATGTTTAGTTCTGGTTTTCAGCTTATGTACTGTCTCACCTGTTTTATGTCAAGTATGTTATTATTATATTTTATTCTATGCGTTGTGAGACATTCTACAGGTTCTTTGTTAGTTCATTTCCTTCTTCTTTTTCCTTCTGACGACCCGTTCCATGCTAGCTGGACATGTGTACAGCGCACCTTTGGAGTAAATGTCGGTTGGTGCGGGGCGGGCCGTCACAGTTGTCATGGCTCCATGGGGCAGAGTGGACATAGCAAAGTATTAGTGGTTACGGATCAATGCAGTGGAGCCGTCATGACTCCATGGGGCAGAGTGATCATAACAAAGAATTGGTTTATCAAAGTGGTAGATATCGTATGTTTTACGCACTGGGTGAGAGATGTGAGGATGATTGCTATGTTTGATGTTTGCTATCACCATGACATGCACACCCCCTCTCCATTATTTTCACACCATGTGTTAGTGTCACCTTAGAGTATTGTACATCCTATTGTGCTAACTCTTTAGTTGCAGGTCCAAATTCAGGTATGGTTATGTATACCTGTTATTATTCTGTTTTGCTGCTTATCGCTCATACCAGAATTTTGTCTGACCCAGAGTTTTATGTTTCTTCTTATTACTCTGGGTGATCCTAAATGAGCAGACTAGAGACAGATTAGATTGTTATGCACGAGTAGTTGTCGGAGACGAGCATGAGGCTTACACATATTACTCCCATATATTTTCCCTGTGTTGTTGTTGGTTACTACTTTGGGCATTAGTAGTGTACCTTCCTATTTTTCTTTAGATACAGTTTTAAAAGTTGTGATAAAGTTTATTTGGATCATAAGACGTACTTTGAATTTTCCGCTGCTACGATGATTTAGTTTTTAGCTTATGCACTGTCTCGCCTGTTTTATATCAAGTTATGTTATTATTATATTTTGTTCCATGCACTGTGAGATATACTACAGGTTCTTTGATGATTCATCGTCTTCTTTCTTTTCCTTTGACAACCGTCCCGTGCTGGTTGGATATTGGCACAGCGCGTTTCATTGGAAAAGTCGGCTTGTGCGGGGCGGACCGTTACATAGTGATGGAGATTGGGCTACCGATTCTGATGACAGAATATCAACTTCAGGTTACTGCATTTATTTGGGAAACAACCCTATTTCTTGGTATGCAAAAAACGACCTACAGTTTCTAGATCCAGTACCGAAGCAGGATTAAGAAGTATGCTAATGCTACAACTGAAATCATATGGGTACAATCGCTACTTTATGAGTTAAAGATTATTGTTCAAAGGCCACCAACACTATGGTGTGATAACCTAAGTGATGTGTCGTTATCATCAAATCCAGTACTACATTCTAGGACTAAGCACATGGAAATTGATTTGTACTTCATTCATGAGCAAGTAATTAAAGGGAAACTACAACTAAATCATGTTCAAGCAACACATCAAGTAGCATATATACTCACTGAACCATTGTCAAGTAAGAGCTTTACCAGACTCAGATCTGAGATTAAAGTAATTAAAAGATCAGACCTTGAAGAAGACACAAAGCATTCAAGTTCAGATCTGAAGCCATCCACTCTAAATTTTAGTAAATCATGCTTCAGAAACCCTAGCTCTGTCGCAACAGTTGGATCTGAAGAAATGAAGACAAAAAGTAGCAGCCTTTCATCTTTACCATCACAAGGAGAGCAAAGACAATCAGCTACAACTCAAAATACAAAGGTCTTCAGACCCGAAGAAGCAAAGACAAGTACAAACTCGAATCCTCACCATCAACAACCATATAAAGTTAATTGAGGCTGATTCAAGTTAATTTCACAAGAGAATCATTATTTCTGAGGAATATTTCATGGTGGCCAAAGAAATGGAACCCTAGGTTTCGTTTGAGAGGGGATATTATGAAGTCAAACGATACCTCTTTACTTTATTTCTCCTGTAACCGATGCTGGGTCGATATCACTACAACATAAGCACTTTTCGCAACAGGCAAAATCTGTTGCCGTAGACCAATTGCAACAGGCAAGGGCCCGTCTGTATAGCCGAAGTTGCAATAGGTCGGTCCGTTTTTGCAACGGTTATTTCCTGTTGCGGTAAACTTTTTGCAACAAATTTTTGTTGTTGCAGCAGACCATTTTGCAACAGTATATGCCTGTTGTAATACTCATAAATCTATAAAAATAAAATACAGCTTATAGATATGACATATTAAATGTATTTATTTTAGTAATACTGTATATCACAAAATGAAATAAACAAACAAAATTTTTATTTTAACAAAGTTTTAATAGTACAAACAATTACAATAAAGGTTTCTACAATTTTCATACACCATTCATGTATAACAATTTCTTCTCACACAACACATTTTTCTCGAATAGAGTATTTTTTACTCATATTTCTACTCTATCATACATATACTATAACAAAAGAATAAATATCATCAGCTAACTAGAACAAATTTGCAGTTCATGCTCCAAGTTTGATGTCGATCATGAACAAACATATCTTGTTTAGACAATCTCCAATTTGCACAATGTTATTTTCACTGTATGACTGCAAGCCAAAAAAAAAACATATTGTTAAACAAAACAAGAAAAGATAATTGGAACTTTGAGCACAAACTATGCCGCATTCTGTAGGAGCTTGACCAAAACGACGTCTATTGCGGACATCTCCTGATTGGGCTGCCTTCCCCAAGAACCGAATGTTAAATTTTGTTAAATGAAGCCATTTAACTGCAATTCATATCTAAAAACAGGGAAGGGACAAATGAAAAACAGGGAAGAGGGGGTGGATTTGAGACTTATCCTTTAAATATTATGCCATGCATGTGGCGTGGGTTTCTTTCTTATTTAAAATGATAATTCTTCGTCACCGAATTATCTTGGCACTTCTTTACTATCAGTAGTACAAATAAATCAAATCATGTTTGATTTTGCTATTTTTTCATGCTAAAAACCACAAAATTCATCTCCAGACAGCTTCATCCTCCTTTCACCATGTCCACAAAAACTTCTCTTTTCTGTTTTAAACCTCATCTTCATCATTTCTCTGCTCTTTTTTGCGTTCTCAAAACTCATCAGTTTATTCATCCGTAAGAATTTGGACCTTGATTCGGATTCGAACAAACCACTTCTATCTCGACCTGAACACCAAATCACTGTGTCACTGAAATACAAGTTCACACTCGTGTTTTCCATTCTAATCTCCTTAGCCTATTTCACTCTACTGACTTTATAGAGCTTTGGATTTTACCATTCTCAAAATATATTTTCGTTTTTACAAATACGTATTCAGAACACATACCTTTACTATGGTTATATGTATAACAAGCAGTATACCCCTCATCACCTGCATGAAAATCAGCCTTAGCTGCTCGTCCAAACTATGCCCGCAACTGCACCAACAACGGCTCCAACAGCTAAGGATGTGCTTGCTACAACAACTAAGGATGTGCTTTAAACTGCAGTATAAGCATGTAAATAACAATAGAACATGCAAATATAAATGAGTTTCATAGCATAAATTTCATTATGCATTGTCAGACTAAATAAAAGCTACTAATACTTACCAAAAATGCATCTTACTGACCACAAATCCACGTCAGTTGAGTATGACTCATTGCCGACAACACTCGGGAGCTTTATGCCAACGTGCGATGATGTACATTTGTGAAAAAGTCACATATTCATAAGAAGAAGAACAAAAACATTGTGTTAGCTGTATAAATGTATTGAAATTGGTTTAAAACCTCTCAAGTATAGCTTTTAGAGGGACATCAAAAGTCTTTCCAAGCTCTAGATCAGTAATTTTTAAGATACCTTTATCCTTGTCAACTAAAAAATTATAACACTTCAAATACCTGTTAAGAATTCATATTTAATAATTTACAATAAAAACAGATGCTGAGGCTAAAATATATGTATGAAAGAAAACCAATAAAGAACTCCATGACAATGTTACTGGGCTGCCATTTTACAGAATTGATGTAAAAAAGCTCGGTGTACATTAACAAATGTATAATCAAAATTTTGAGCGCAACAATTCAAATAATAGATGTAAACACCATTTATATACAACACGACTAACACATACTGAATATATCAAATTGTTATAAACAAAATAGATACAAAATCTTTCCCCTAAATTTTTTCAATCTAATATAAGCTGGGGAGAGTAAAAAGTTGATAGAGCTCCATATAATGAACATACAAATTGCCATATATGTACATTATGACACTTCCACCAGTTCAAATCATATCATTTTAAACTAATATCAAACATGATAGAACTGGAAACTACTCAAAACATTAAAAGAACCATTTGTGCTAATCATTGCAACATATCTATCGAGAGAGAAATAACATAACAATGATAGAATAATGCTAAGAGCACCCATGTTCACACTTGCTAATACCTTCTAAAATTCAGTAAAATTGAATATAAATTCATTATTCATGATACCCTTTTTTATACTATTTACTCTGTAAAGAAAAATATGAATCGACGATAAATGACCGTTAAAATATTGACATAATGCCATATTTAAACCACCATGTGACACTCTATGGATCTTAAGTAAATTTACGCTGTAATGAATTTTCAACTACACATATATAACAAACAGCCAAGCATTATTGGTGGACTTAAGAAAAAAATTGTATTCATCCAGAATAATAAAGGCATTTAACCATTCATCCCAAAGTTGCTGGAAAACACAATTCAGATAAGTTTTCTTGTATCTGCTGACATGGCCCATGCTTTACATCCTAATTATATGGACAAGCATGAGGAGAATAATCTACCTAACCTACCCCGGGGTCTGGTCATTAAGCATAATGCTAACCAACGTTATGCCATAAATGCTGTCAATTCATTTATCTTTCGAGAAATTGCTGAAAATAATAATTTACCTGTTTAGGATTTTTTGGTTCCATTATCAACTTAAGCATTAATAGTGAACAGAGCAAGCGCTGGACCTTTGTTACATTCACTTGCAATACTGACAGAAACAACAATCGCAGAAGGCATAGCAATTGACCCATTCACAACAGCTAAAATTGAAGATAAATTAAATACCTGAGTAAATACGATGTCTGAGATAGGGGAAACAGTAGATACGGCTTGCAAATAAGATAGCAAAGAACGATTTGACATGGGCAAGGGCAACAAAGAACTACAACATCTGCTAGCGACTTGATATTCACCGTAAGAACGGCCAGACCGAGTCGTTGACGAGACAACATCAGGTGGGATCGGAAGGTTTAAACAAGGCGACATGAAAGGTAGAAAGGAGAGTTAGAGAAGATGAGCGACGAGCGTGGAAGAAAGGGGAACCGGAGGAAGTGATTAAGGTCGGCTATCAATTTTGATCGACAGTGAATTGTGGTCTAAACTGATTTAGGGGTCCAAACTGATTTAGGAGTAGCGTCTGAAGCCCATATTCGAAATTCTATCTTTCCCGCTAACGTTTTCCGCCAAAATTTCAAGTTTTCACCGCCTACAATTCAAAAGTTGAGGCCAAATTTCATGTGCTGTAGCTAAATATCATCAAAACAATTCAATGACAACCATTAGATATCAGAATTAAAAAGTGAAAATTTTACATTAACTATAATATGAATTTCTTGACTTTTTTTAAACATTAAATTTTACTTCTGAACGGGGTTCGATTATCATGTTTCCATTCGCCGTTACAAAAAAAAGTATTATTTTAGAATTATTAAGTAAATGTTGCTTCTTAATTATCAATACTAATTATTACATATTAAATACTAAATAATAAAAATACTTACTAAATGTATTAAATTCTTATTTATGCATTATTAGTATTTATTAAAAGTTAATTATTATTTACTGATTATTTAACATTAATTATTTGATAATTAATTATTAATCATATTTATTTGTCATTACAAAATGAATATTAACTATGATTTCTGATTATAAATAATTAGCTTTAAATTTTATTAAATATAAAATATATTTATTACCTGTAAATTATAATTAGTTATTATAAATTATTTATTAATAACTAGTGGTTAAAAATTTGTCAAAGGTTTATAAATAATTATACTTACAGATTATAATTATTGAATGTAAGTTATTTATTACTAATAGTAATTTGCTTATAATTTGTAAATTATAAATAACAATTATATAAAGAATTTAATTTTTTTATTAATAATTAGTGAATGCTAATTATAAATTATTTGTTAAACGATGATAATTAATTAATTATTAATTTCTAATATATTAATTTCTATATTATTATTATTTAATAATTGAGTACTAAATATATATAGTAGTTGTTAAACATTAAATACTAATTGTAATTACTAAATAGTACAATTTTTAATGATATATATATATATTAATTATATGTATATATATATATATTAACTACTATGCTTATACTTCTTATATTATAACCGAATATTACTTGGGGAAAACTTTTTTTTAAGTACATTTTTTTCAAGTGGCTTTACCTGTTGCAAAAAAAATTACAGTTATCGCAACTGGTGAAAATAGTTGCTAAATATATAATTTTTGCAATTGATGAAAACAGTTGCTAAATATATAATTTTTGCAACTAGTTTGAAAGTGTAGTTGCAAATAATATGTCTATTGCAGCAGGAATGAAAGAGCAGTTGCTAAAAGTATGTTTTTGCAACAGGCATGAAAGCGCTGTTGCGAAAAATATGCTTTTCGCAATAGGAAGGAAAAACCCGTTGTTGAATCTTATCTATTACAACAGCTACGAAAGGTCTGTTGCTAAATATCATTTACTGCAACTAACATTTGAGGCCTGTTGCAAATAGCTAGTTGCAATAGAGTATTTTTCTTGTAGTGTATAACCAATATTGGATATAGGCTTGGCCCAATTACTTTCTCTTTTATTACCGTTGTCAAATCCTGTATAACATTATAAATACAGGCAACTTTGTATAGGATTATTGAAGTTATAAATACAATCATTTCTCCATTCCCTGAATACAATCAAACTCAATTCATTTCAGATCGTTATGATACTTTGAAAAAAAAAATCTAATTTGTAGGACACTAAGTTTCATTTTTAGGTTGAAGGACAGACTCTGGTAAAAATAGGCTAAAGAAAAATGTTAAATAGAACTAGTGTTATATTTAGTTTTTATACTATACAAAAATATTTTGTAACTAGCGTGATATTTAATTTTACAATGCACAATATGCTAGTTCTATTTAGTATCGTTCTTCAACCATTTTTTTTAAGACAAGTTTTTCCTTCAATTTAAAAATGAAACTTTGTGTCTTGTAACATATTTTTTTTAATTTGTACTTATGTTTATATGCGATATTTAAATTTATGAAATATTCATGTTAAATGAAAACAAATATAAAAATAAAGATTTTACCATTTCCCATCCACTTCAATATGACAAATGTTCTTGCATTGCTATTTTTAGTAACATCTGCATAAGCAAAATGTAACCTCCTGATTCCTGCACCAACTTATAATCGTCTTACAAAAAAATCAAGCATAAAATGCTAAATTAGTTAACGTTACCTAACTAAAGCAGACAAAACAAGGACGGCATATATACATCTAACACATTACAACATGGTTGCTTCTAAACTTGTACACTGCATTATGCATGTATGTAGCACGAACCATCACTAGTTATATGCTTATTTTCTGTCGACAAGCTCGTTTATGGAAGCAAAGAAATAGGCGCCTCACCTTGTTTTAGCTTACTGAAACAGGATTATTCAGTCAGAATATTTGCTTTGTTGGAGATGAGTCTATGTTATCATTAGAATGGATGTATCAATATATATAGCCTTTTAATACCATTTGATGTCTTGTTGTTATTGCTATCATCATCATTTCATTTTGGGTGTTTTAAGTTCGAAAATGTATTTTAAACGTGCTGTATACATACATATACAAATGGTTTAACACTGAAATCGGCTAAAAAAGTTAATTCATATACACTTCCAACTGCTCTTCTTCAACAAATATTTTCCTGTCTTTTTTTAGCCAGGTTGATTATGGCTGATATAGATGCTTCAGTTTTGATGATTGTGAAAATTAATATACATAGGGCATGTGCATTATTTCACAGTCGAATTTATGCTGCCAACCGAGTTGAAAAGGCTAAGATGAAAAATAAAATAGGAATGTTATTGCAATTCCAATCCTAATCAACATACATTATTTTTACAGCCTTAGCAGAATAAATAAATGAATAAGTAAATTTATTACCAAACACAGGAAGGAGGAGGAACAAAACATGGAAAAGAATGTAAGAACCCATATGGAAGCAGCAAATCCATATACATATGAAGAAGATAATGTGCATATAATCATCAATGATAATACCTCAACCTATTAGCAAGGCAAAGGGCATTGCTACTATACTGCTTGGCCTTGACGACCTTTCCACTGACCTTCTTGACAACAGCGCCCATCTCAATCAAGCCATCGGTGCAGGTGTTCTCTTTGGTTAGGGCCGCACTCATGTACGTCTGCACATTGGACAGCGTCCACCGCATCTGCCTGCCCGTGGTGCTGTTCATGTCCTTGAGCTCGGCCATGGAGTAGCTGGTGTTCTCCACCGCGTCCGCCAGCAGGCTCTTGCAGTCCTTCAGAGCTTTGGTAGAGTTTTTGTTTGGGGCGTTGAGGGATTTGTTGTAGAGGACGATGGTGGTGTTGTAGGTGCTTTTGAGGCTGGAGAGGCTTGACTTTGTGGCTACCTGAGCGAGCTGTAAAGGGTTGGTTTGGACGGTTATGGAGTACTTGGCAAGGGAGGCGTAGCACAACGTTGGGTACGATGTTGTGTTGCAGCACGTTTTTATGTATTTCGTGGATTCTGAAGCCAATGCTGTTGGTGCCGTCATTATTCTGATTAAGATCAGGATTGATACGACATTGATTGATTTCTTCATTGCCTTATGTTAGCCCACTTTGTGAACTGGGCAACACAAAGTCGAGATGTAAAGCGTGGAAGAACTTAGAAAGCATCATAGCGGATCGGATCGAAGAGATGTTGCTATTCGGATCGGAGGGCTACCTACTACCAGTCGGATCAGAGGGCTACCTACTACCAGTCGGATCGGAGGGCTACTACCAGGTCGAAACGGAGCAGAGGTAAATTTAATTCAGGTCGGATTGGATGCCCCGATCTGAACCCCCTCTGCAGGCTCCTCCGAACCGAACCCATAACCCACATCACTTCCCCCCACGATCGCCTGAAGATTCGGAGCGGTTATGACTAGTTCCTACCCACGATAATCTCTATTCTGATGCGCTGTCAGCACTAGAGTCCATCCGAACCCGAGGACAATGGGACGGAAGACACGTGGCTCCGACCCGGATCGGATTCTGAGCAAATTTTCACCTATAAATACCTCGCTTAGAGATAATTAAAGGGATCTTCTTTTTGGCACTTTGAGAGTTCAAACACTTTCATAAACCGAATTCCATCACTCCCAGATAATCCAAATCGTCTTTCAACATTTTTTTTGAGACAATTGAGTGAATGTATGTGAGTTGTGAGTGAAATTGAGTGAATATCTCATTGTAATTGCAACTATATCATCGAGAATAGTGATTGATAAGTGGACGTAGGCTTTTCAATGCCGAACCACTATAAATTCTGTGTCTCCATTTTACTTTTGATCTTATTTTATTCTGATTTCAGTCAATTTGGGTGTTAGAACCACTTTTTGGTCTAACATTTTGGTGCTTTCACTGAGAATCATCTGAATTCTCTATTTTTCGGGATTATCATTCTACTTTTTGGACCGTTGAGTTCAAAGAAGTTAATCCTCAAATTTTGACGCTCTTGAATACTTGTTGATTGATTGTTGAAGAACTATGGCCAAAGGAAAAGGCAAGGAAGTTCAAACCAGTCGAGGGAACGGAGTTGGTGAAGATCAGCAAAATGCGGTTGTGACAAGGTCTCGTGGGCAGAGCTCGGCAGTGGATCGGACTGATACAGGAAATCCGAACCGCACTCAAGGGGAGAGCTCCGATCCGATCCGGGTAGGAGAATCTGAAGCAGCGCACTCCCCCAACCTAAACCGACCCGAACAAATCGCACTACACCGATCCGACTTGGCTTCCCTGCTCTGACCCGAACAGGTCACCCAGCTCCGACCCGACCTGATTGCCCATCTCCGATCCGACCCGTCACTTGGTGATGTTGGAACCTCTACTCGAGCCCCTCCAAATGCTCCGACTCCAGCCACCAGGGTCAATGATCAGGTCAATCCATCTGCGCCTATTACTCAAGGAGATTTCTCGCGCCTACTTGACATGCTTGAGAGTACTAGGGAGGCTATGAAAATCCACGAGCGCACCAATATCATGATGCAAGAAAACATGAGACTCATGAGCAGGGAAATTAGCGAACTCCATAGACAGAGAACCCCATCCCCGGTTCGTCACTCACCAATGGATCAGTCTTCTTCTTCCAAGGAAGAACGGCCCCTTGAAAGAAGGTCGCTCGAACGACCTTAGAATTTGGAGCAGCTGACGTTCAGATCTTTGGGGTCCCGCGAGGATGCTGCACGAGTACTAGGACCCGATGATCCAATCTTGAGAGAGCCTATGTTGTTACCGATGCAGGGATCCCATGTATTACCTAGAGACCCTAACCTTACCAATCCCACTCAGGGGCAGATGCTCCAGCCCCTTCCTCCCGAGATCGACCGGGAGCGTAGGGAACGAAGCAGAGCAGAAGCAGCTCAAAGAAGAAGGGCGTCCCCTGAGCAAGAGCCCAGAGGAGACCCAAACATCAGAAGGAGGGCGTCTCCTGAACAAGAGCCCAGAAGGAACCTGGATACCAGGGCCAGGGAGCCTGAACGACCCCTGACTAATGCTGACGTATGGGCAATGGTACGCCAGATTATGTCCGAAAGCCGGAACTACACCAATGAAGATTATGGCATTGAGTGAAGCCATACTCCTTTCACTGACGACATCCTCAACTTTCAGTTTCCCCGACGTTTTAACCTGCCGCAGATGGATAAGTACAATGGGAGAACCGATCCGGGACAACATTTGATGCGATACTCATGGCTTATGAATGTTGCTGCTGCCCCTGTCGCAGTGAAGTGTAAAACCTTCCTAATCTATTTAGAAGATGTGGTGCCGCTATGGTTTACCCGACTTCCCCCTCGGTCGATATCAAATTATAGGGAATTGAGCAAACGTTTTATGAATCAGTTCCGACTCCATACCCGAAAGTCTAAGAGTGTTATTGAATTATCAAGAATTAAGCAGGAGCCGGGAGAGTCTTTGAGGTCATATCTCGACTGTTTTAACTTGGCTGTGACAGAAGTCAGTGACCCGCATGAGCCCACCATCTTGATGGCTTTGATGGAAGGAGTCGATCCTGATTCCGAGTTTGGAGATTATCTTTCTGGGAAGCCACCTCCCACGAGATAGTTATTCTACGAAAAGGCCGATATTCAGTTAAGACGAGAGGAGGCAAGGGCAAACCAAAAGAGAAAGTCTGGAGCGGCTTCAAATGAAAATGTTCAGAGTAATGTCGCCATGAAGCAGTCTGGAGAAAGTTCCGGAAAAGTTGAGGTGAATGTGGGAAACAAGAGTGGAAACGACAATAATGGAAACGGGGGCAACAACAACAACCGTAACGCGAATGGTAACAGAAGAAAAAAAAATAGGGGAAGTGATCCTAACAAAGACCCCGGTTCCAGACTTATGAGAATTATACACCGTTGAACGACACTCTGGAGAACATTTACTTGGATACATACAATGTTCTGCAATATAAAAGACCGCCACCTCGAGACTCAACGGAGAAAGAAATCGCAACTGGAAAGTTTTGTCTGTTTCATGGAACCCATGGGCATTCAACGAATGAATGTCGACATTTGAGGGATTTGATTGAGAAGCTACTGCGCGAAGGAAAATTGGATGAATATAAGGCTACGCCAAGAGACAGGGGGCAAGGAGAACAGGCTCCAAACCAGATCCAATCTGCTCCCAAGCCTACAGCGCAGCAGAAAGGCAAGGGAATTGTTATCAACACCATAGTGGGTGGACCCCATCCATTGATCCACAGTTTTAGAGCAATGGATCAATATGTTAATGCAGCTAAGCACGTAGATGTAGATGAATGTGATGATTTGGAAGATGTCGCCCCTGTGAAACAACAGAGGACAATGTTAGATGACGTGGTATTCCGCAGCAGAGACAATACCGGAATCCAATCACCCACCGACGATCCGTTGGTCATTACCACCACCATTGGACCGGCATTGGTTCATAAGGTGCTAGTAGACAACGGAAGCTCTGTTAATATTTTATTTAAAAAAATCATTCGATCAGATGAAGCTTGAGTCTGAAGATTTGAAGCCATGCGAAGGTTGGATTCGAGGCTTCAACGGAGCATCGACAGCACCGATGGGGTATACAGAATTGCCCGTAACATTGGGGAAAGGGGAACACCGAAGAGTACGGATGCTTCAGTTCGTAGTATTGGATGTAGATTCGCCTTACAACGCATTTTTGGGAAGGCCTACTCTTACAGAATTCAGGGCTTGCATCGCTCCTTGGTGTTTATTGCTTAAATTCCCAACTGAAGCCGGGACAGGAGTAGTGAGAGGAGATCAAGTCTCAGGACGGGCTTGTTATGTTGCCGAGTTAAAGATGTTGATCAAGGGACTTAGCATCGAGAGTAAAGGTGCCTCGCCTCCTCCAAAGGAGGGTTCGACGTAGCAATTAGAGGGATCGGCCTCGAAGGAGTTGCCAAAAGGAACGCCCGAAGACTTGGATCCTAGAAAAGATGAGGAACCAGAGGCTAGAAATGCAACTCCTAACGAAGCGACAGTGGACATAACCATTGACGAAGCTGATCCAATAAGAGTTTTGAAGATTGGATCCCAGTTGGATCCACGTCGAGCCAAAGAACTAACTGACTTCCTGAAGGCAAACTTGGACGTGTTTTCCTGGACCCACGCCGACATGTGTGGGATATCGCCATCCGTCATAAGTCATTCACTAAATGTAAACCCGAAACACCCACCTGTAAAGCAAAAGAGACATATGCTGGGCCCAGAGAGGTCGGCCGCTCTGAAAGAAGAAGTGGAGATGCTGAAATAGAACGGATTTATTAGAGATTCGACATATCCCGACTGGATATCGAATCCCGTCTTAGTAAAGAAGCCGAATGGAAAGTGGCGGACTTGCATTGATTTTTCAGATTTGAACAAAGCTTGCCCGAAAGATAGTTTCCCAATCCCCAGAATTGACCAGCTTGTAGATTCGACAGCGGGACACAAACTTCTTTCTTTCATGGACACATATTCCGGGTACAACCAAATTCCTATGCATGTGCCAGATCAAGAACACACGAGCTTCATTACAAATTTGGGGTTATACTGTTACGTGGTCATGCCGTTCGGATTGAAAAACGCTGAAGCCACTTATCAGCGCTTGGTGAACATGATGTTTTATAATCAAATAGGGAAGACTATGGAAGTTTATGTGGATGATATGCTTATCAAATCGAAACAGTCCTCCAGCCATACGCAAGACTTGGCAGAAATGTTCGGTATCCTGCGAAAGTATCGGATGAAGTTGAATCCTTTGAAATGTTCATTTGGAGTGGCATCGGGAAAGTTTCTAGGCTTCATTGTGAGCTCCCGACGGATTGAAATCAATCCCAGCCAAATAGCAGCGATAAGAAACATTGAAGAACCGAGGAGAATTAAAGATGTCCAAAGTCTTGCGGGGAAAGTAGCCGCGTTGAGTAGGTTTATCTCCAAAGCCACGGACAAATGCGTCCCATTTTCTGATTTGATTAAAAGGGGAAAGAAGAACTTCGAGTGGACTCCGGACTGTGTTGAGGCCTTTCGAAATTTATTGGAATTGCTAGAAAAACCACCGATTTTGTCAAAGCCAGTGGATCACGAAGAGTTATTTGTTTACTTAGCAGTTTCGGCTCACGCTGTTAGCACACCCTTGGTTCGAGAAGAAGACAAAGTGCAAAGGCCAGTATATTATGTAAGCAAGAAATTGGCAGTGGCAGAACGCAACTACCCAAAGATTGAGAAGCTCGCTTACAGCCTCCTAATCGCCTCCCGAAAACTTCGTCACTATTTCCAAGCTCACCCAATAACCATATACACTGACCAGCCTCTGAGGCAGGTGTTGTAGAGACCCGAAGCATCGGGACGGTTGATCAAATGGAATATTGAATTAAGTCAGTTTGATTTAAATTTTCAGCCACGGAGGTCGATCGGGGGCAAGCTCTAGCAGACTTTATAGCAGAGTTCACAATCCCAGAGGAGGAAATAATCGATGACAGAGTGGTCAAGTCCGAAGATGAGTTAAAATTAGATCCATGGAAGCTATACACAGACGGAGCCAAGAACGACCGAAGGTCCGGAGCTGGAATCGTCTTAGTCACTCTTGAAGGACGGTCGTTATATTACGCTCTACGATTAGAATTTTCGGCGACTAACAATGACTCTGGATATGAAGCCCTGATTGCCGGGCTGAAGCTTGCTAAAGACCTCAGAATAAAAACGTTGGACATATTCTGCGACTCCAAAATCGTTGTCTGCCAAGTGCGAAAGGAGTTTGTGGCTCAGGGACCTCGACTTATCGCCTACCTCGGGAAAGTTGAAAAGCTGTTGAGCAACCTGGAGCGGTACAACATAACGCATATCCCAAGAGCCGAAAACCAGAAGGCAGACAGGCTGGCAAAGCTAGCTAGTTCCGACAACCCGGAAGAAACTGAAATAATTCCAATTGAAACGTTGGAATCGCCAAGCTTTGAGTCGATGGAAATTGAGTTCGCTTTCGAAGCAGAACCGGAGAAGGAGTCGTGGATGACCCCAATTAATAATTTCCTTAAGAATGGAATACTCCCATCAAAGAAGAGTGAGAGACGGGCTATAGTTCGCAAGGCTGCCGGATACATCCTTCAAGATGATACTCTTTATAGACAAGGATTTTCTATGCCCCTGTTACGATGTATAACACACGACGACATCAAACGTGTACTAAGAGAAGTACACGAAGGTGAGTGTTGAGATCATACAGGAGGTCAGACTTTAGCGAAAAAGATATTGCTGTATGGATACTTCTGGCCCACAATTAATAAAGATGTAGCTGATTGTTCATGACGCTGCGACAAGTGCCAGAGATTCGCCAAAATCCCCAGAGCACCGTCGACCCAACTCAAGTCGATGGTGAGTCCTTGGCCTTTTACCACGTGGGGAATTGATATCATCGGAGTTCTACCAATTGCTAAAGGAGGAGCAAAATATGCAATAGTCGCTGTGGACTATTTTACGAAGTGGGTGGAAGTTGAGCCCCTAACCAAAATCACGGCGAGAAAGGTGATAAGTTTTGTGGTTAGAAATATTATATGCCGATTCGGGATCCCAAGGACCATTATAACTGATAACGGAACCCAGTTCGATGGTGCTGAATTCAGAAATTTCTTCCAGAAATATAAGATCGACAAACGGTACACTGCGGTTTCCTATCTGCAGTCTAACGGGCAAGTAGAAGCAATAAACAAAGTTATAAAATCCATCCTCAAGAAACGGTTAGAGCGCGCAAAGGCAAAATGGGTTGACGAATTGCCCTTAGCTTTGTGGGCATATCGAACAACATTTAAGACAGCTACCGGTCATACCCCTTTCTCTCACTCTTTTGGTTCAGAAGCAGTAATTCCAGTATAGCTTGAGGTTCCCTCCCACAGAGTGACATATTATGACCCGATGACGAATCGGGCACTCTTACTCGAGTCTCTTGATGAAATCGAAGAAAAAAGGGACGAAGCAGATTTGCGTGCATCAAGACATCGACGTCAGATGGCACGCTATTATGACAAAAAAGTTCGTCTTAGGACTTTTGAACCGGGAGATTTGGTGCTAAAGAGAGTCTTTCCATCCCTTCCTCACCTCGGTCCAAAGTGGGAAGGACCCTTTGTCATCCAACGGAAACTTGAAACAGGAACCTTCAAGTTAACAACCGTAGATGGCGAAGAGGTACCTAGGGCATGGAATGCCCAACACTTGATGCGATATTTGAAGTAGAAATGTTGTACTCTTTGCTGTTTTTCTTATGAACTCTGTAAAAAGGCACGACTTGCCTTAGAAAAGTCTGATGATATGAACAAAGAACTATAAAGTGGATGTAGGCTACGACTTAGCCGAACCACTATAAAAATATCGTGTGTCATTTACTTTAATGCATTATATATACCTTCATCTACTATTCTGTTGCGATTATGGAATATAAGATGATTTAAAACCTGAAAGGTTGAAAACAGTTTATACGCAGGAAAAAGCACAACGACTGTTTGTGCGATAAGACATAAAAGAATAGGAAGACGACATTCTTAACTCTAACTCTCGAGAATTGAGAGAGAGTATAAAGGACGGGAAGACGACGTCCTCTGAGGCGTGAAGGTGCACCCAGACAAGAGACCGCCTCAGTAAGAACTCTAACCTGAGTATAAGACAGGAGAGTATAAAAAATGCCAGAAAAAACGACAGGCATTGACAGCACAGAGAATGCAATCCCGTCGAAAAATCGGGGATATTCAGACTACTTGACTAAGTCTTGAATAGTTTTCCGAGATTGACTGGGGGCATATATGTATACACATATTTCCCCCCACCATAACTTCATTACACAACTATAGTAGGACATGCATTCATACATAAGTGCAAAACTAATAACTAACAGACATTGCAGAAAATGAATTATTTTTTATTTTCAAATGAATGAATTTGTACAGGAAAACAGGCAAAAAGAAGGTGCAAGGGCCACCCTTACAGCAACAATTATTGGTCAATCAAATGCTAAAATAACGCAAGACACTCCATCATTTGGACTTCGAAGAGGGCTTGGGCTTCTTAGCAGCCTTCTCCGCATCCCTCGCCTCTTTCTCGGCCTCCGTCAAGATGCGCTTTGACTTTTTCTTCCCTGAAGCTGAAGTGCTGGAATCAGTTGACTTCTTCCCGGAAGGCGGAGCGCTGGAATCAAGAGAAGACTTTTTAGCAAGTTCCTATGTAATGGATCTAGTCGAAAGCTTAACAACTAACCTTGATCCCGCATCCACTACTGCGAGGGGCTTAAGGCTTTCAGGGTCTAAGTCTTCAGCTTTTAGCTGCAAGCGTTTATCTTGGTCAGCTTTCAGTGCAGCTAAGGTAACATCATTAGCGCTTTTCGACTCCCCGACTATAGACACCTCATGGTCTTCCTCATGTCCCCCGTTGCCGCCATCATCCTTTAAGGCGTCTATCATTTCGTCATCATGAGGAGTGTCAGCCTTGGACGGTTCAATTCCTACCCCCGAATCTATGGGGGCAGCCTTGTCTTTTCCCCCTTTAGCCTTCTCCGTAGGCTCTGCTCCAAAGGCGGTTCCCTGGGACACACCTGTCTTTTCGGACGGTTCAATACCTACAGAGTGAGAAGCAACAGTTATCAACTCAAGAGAAAATAATGGGTTTGTAACAACCCTGAATTTTGGGGCCAATTTAAAATTTATTTTAAGTGATTTTAAATGAGTTTTGATATTTAGAATAATCTATTTTAAATAATAATGATCACAAATTTAGTTCAAATCGAAGTTAGAATGAATAAATTAATTTTAATTATAAAAAGAGTTAGAAATAACGCGGTAGTTTGAAAAGTCAAACTTGAACTTTGATTGACCGTACAGGACGCAAAATTTAACGGATTTTAGTGAAACCAAAAATATTGGAATCTATTTAAAAATATCTTTCCAACGAATCCGAAAAATCGAAATTTCATAGCGGAAATCAAAAGTTATGGCCAATTCAATTTTTAGAAAGGTCGCTGGTAATTTGCATAGGTCAATAATGCTACTTTTTGCATATAAAGTAATTTCGACTCGAAACCACTTCCATTGAGTCCGAAATGACGTTTCTGCATTTAAAAAGTATAAACACTTATATATTTGGAGTTTCGAAAATTATTTGTTTAAAAATATATTTTTAATATAAAATATATAGCCATGGAAAATAGTGAATTTTCAAACAGTGTCCGTTTTCGACGAAACCAATTTTGTTGGAACCGGAATGTCAAATTATTGCTAGGTCTAAATTTTTAGAATTATCCAAGCTAGTATGTGAGCGTGGCGAAAGAAACTGTGTTTTGTCAATTTCGGTCAAAATTAATTGACTGAAAAATAGCCATTTTTCAAAAAGTCTCAGAATTCAATGAAATAAATTTTCTTAGATTCGTATCATCAAAACAAAGCTAAAAATGATTTTTTGGTAATTTTTAGAATTAAAATATAATTATAATTGATTTTTCAGTGTAAACGGGCAAAATTTTGACTTTAAAAATTCATATGGATTCAGAATTGAACGAAATTAATTTTCATAGGTCCACAGCATCAAAACATAGCTAAATATATTTTTCGAGAATTTTTGAAGTTAATTTGTGACCTCGGTGAATTTTCACGTACGGTATACATTAAAATATTAATAAAATAATGTAATTATTCCAAAACTCATAACAAACCTCGGAATTGGACCCCGGGACATAGCTCATTGCGTTCAGAAGGTGTCAAAACCTTAAGAACGGCAGTAAGCAGGCCCAAATCCGAGAAAGTCCAAAAATCTACTTTATTCCACGAAATTCGAAATTAAACATTAAAATATTATTAAAAAATTCCGCCGAAACCCTAATAGGTCATGGCAGCCGCCACCCAACCGAAGGCCGAAATTCACCCAATTTCAAATGCTTAGATCTCTCAATCCGTTCGACAAAAATTGACGTATGACCTACCAAATCGAAGAGAATTCAGAGAGCTACAAATCTATACGGTTAAGATCGGATTTTGGTGTACGGATTTCGCGAATTTCGACCAAGAAGGGGCTGCGGTTTTTGATGGTTTGCGGGCCCTAGGAGAGGCCGAGTTCGACGGGGTTGATGGTGTAGGTGGCTCTCGGCATGGCGGTCGCGGTGGTGGTGTTGGATCGGATGCTGGATGGCCAGAAGGGGGTGCGATTTTGACATGGGAGGAGGAGCATGGGTTCGGCCGTTTCACATCGCGTGGAAGAGGAAGAAGGTCCAACTTCTTATTTTAATATTATTTTATTAATTTAATTATTTAAATCATGCAAACTTTAAAAATACATAACTCTCTCATACGAGGTCCGATTGACAAACCGTAAGTTGCGTTGGACTCGTCTTTCCGAGCTCTTCGCGATGGCGCAGACCGCGGCTGAAACGGAGACAGTTGATTTTCAGCCAAATTTTTGAGGTGAGAATTTATTTTTAATTAAATTTAATTTATTTAATTATTTATTTATTCTTTGTTATTAAAAAAAAATATTGACTGATTGGCTATGTAGCATTATGGAAATATGGATCTAAGTGTTTTATGATTGTATGATGTTAGATCCGCGAATCTAAACGTTAGATCTGAAATTATTGGCTAATTAAAATAGATTATTTGTTAATATTATTGAATTATGCCTCGCCGATTTGTCATATGCCAAAATATACATTACCCTGTATGTTATGTTGATTTGAACTGTTAGATCTAGACCTCTTGGATTATTTGAATGTTGTGAATTTTGGATAACATGAAATTTACAATTTATTTTGTAAGTAAAAAAAATTAGAATTTGTTGTTGAGATGAAATTTACAATTTATTTTGTAAATTAAAAATTAGAATTTGTTGTAGATATGAAATTTACAATCTGTTTTGTAAATTAAAAATTAGAATTGGTCGTTGATATGAGATTTACAATTTATTTTGTAAATTAAAGTTAAAATTCGTCGTTGACACAAAATTTACATTTTTATTTTGTAAATTCAATATTAGGATTGGCGATGACATGAATTTACACTTAATTTTGTAAATTCAATATCAGAAATTGCGATGACATGAAATTTTCATTTTTATTATGTAAATAGAGTATTTTCACCGCATGTATGAATTTACATCATTTTAATGTAAATTAAATAGTGAATTAAACTGTAGAAATTGTTAACATTATTTTTAATGTTAACATATGAAAATTTTGACCGTAAAAATTGTTAACATTATTCTTAATGTTAACATATGAAAATTTGACCGTAGAAATTGTTAACATTATTTTTAATGTTGATATATGTAAATTTAACCGTAGGATTTGTTAACATTATTTCTAATGCTAATATATGAAAAATTTCACCGTAGGGAGAATTACATTAATTTTAATGTAATAAAAAGAATGAACTTTACATTGTGTTTAAAGAGTAAATTTTACATTGTGAAGAAGAAAGGATTTTATATTATAACTTGAGAATAGAAGTTTACATTTTGTTGAAGGCAAATTCAATAAAAATGTGACAAGCATGAGAATTTACATTTTTCTTAATGTGAATATATAGAAATTTCACCGTATGTTAAATTTACATTTTTTTTATGTAAATATATATGAGTCTCACCGTATGTACATCTTACATTATTTTTAATGTACATTATATAGTAATTACAACGTAGGATAACATTGCATTATTTATAATGTAAATAAAAAGGGGAATTACACTGTAAGAAAATTAACATTATTTATAATACTAATGTAAAGGAAATTAGACCGCATGACATGAATTACATTTATTTATGTAATTTATAAAAGAATTTAGACCGCATGACATGAATTACATTTATTTATGTAATTTATAAAAGAAATTAGACCGCATGACATGAATTACATTTATTTATGTAATTTATAAAAGAAATTAGACCGCATGACATGAATTACATTTATTTATGTAATTTGTAAAGGAAATTAGACCACATGACATAAATTACATTTATTTATGTAATTTATGAATGGATGAAGCCCGCATAATATAAAATACATTTTTTTTATGAATGAATTAAGACCTCATAAAATAAATTACATTTTTATATGTATTTTATGAATGAATTAACATCGCATGAAATAAAATACATTTGTATATGCATTTTATGAATGAGTTAAGATCGCATGAAATAAATTACATTTTATTTTAGGAATGAAATTAGTCCGCATAAAGTAAATTACATTTTTATATGTAATTTATGAATGAATTTTCATCGTATGACATAAATTACATTTTATTATGTAAATTATGAATGAATTTAACCCGCATGAGTGAAATTTCATTTTATTCTATGAAATGAACGTATAGATTTACATTATAAATAAAGATTACATTTTTATAATGTAAGCAAGAAGTAGGATTCACATTGTAAATAAAATTTATATTTTTATATGTACTTAAGAACGATGAATTATAAATTACATTTTACATGTAAGAATGGAAGTAAAAGAAGGAATTGGATGAGGAAATATAATTTACATTTTACCATAAATTAAAGAAATTAAAGGAATTAAAAAGGAAGAATTCATCATTCAAGTATGAATTACATTTTCCTGTATAAAAAAAGGGATGAAAAGATAAAGAATGGCAATATCCATAAGAATAAAGAATTAAACAGTTTATGTTTATATATTTATATATAAATATAATTAAAATTAAACGAATCGAGCGCGGTAGTTCGCGTTTTAAAATTATATCTTTAAATGACTATACAAGAAGATCCGACCGTCAGATTTCCTTGAAACTGAAACCGCTAGGACTGTCTTGGAAAAATCTTTCCAACAGTATATAATACGTCAAAATCCAACGGTTAGATTTTTAGATATGTGAAAATCAAAATTGGTTGAAAACAGCGCCAGAATCACCATTGACCTGAATCATCGTTGATTAAAGATTTAATTGTTTTTAATTAAATAAAATAACGATAAGGAAGAGTTTTTCAATATATATATATATATACATATACATATCTATACGAAGATTATTTGGAAAGGCCAAGTTAATCTCATTCCAAATAATCAAAACGACGATGAGAATTGAAGAAGAAGGCGACTAATGAAGACCGTCAATCTTCCCCTCAAGAAGACAGCGATTGAGGCTTTGAATTGATTTGCTCCCAATTCGAAGTCATGGTCGTTGTCCGAATGAACATGTTGATTGAACGGATTTGGCTTTCGCTCAGACCCAGAGCATAAGCGTATAAATGGATTGCATGTCTGACGTGGTACTCCTTTGATACTGTATCTATTGATCTCTGCTAAACATATATTTGTTTGGTGTTTTACACCCTTCTCTGAGACGTACGAGCTCAGAGGTAATATGTTGGTAGAAATCAGTAGTATGGTATGGATTGACGATGTGGCATGCTAAGATGCATAAGATCAAGGCTTTGTTGAAAAGCAGGCCTTGTGGGATGATCAAAGCATAGCCTGTTTAGGCATAGCTTTGTGTATGACGTGACTTCACGAGCCTCACACACCGGCGGAGTCTAAAACGGGAGAAGGGAACGCAGGGAGAGCAGCATGTTTCTTTCTAGCTAGAAGTGGTGTCATGGTATGGAGCCCAGACATTTTACTTATGTGGATGATGGAATGAGGCGTCTCGAATGATAGGTCCCATAGGACCGGGAAACATGTGTTCAGGCATAACTAATCCACAAAAGTAATTGTGGACCGACCCTGCAGGATCCAAGGGTTGGACAGAGTACCAATCCTGGGACACTGGCTAGAGTGTCTCAAATCGGTAAGGAGCTCCTCCCTAGCCTTGACTCAGATGGAAATCCAAATTCCAAATACGACCCTACGGTTTTGATTGTATTACTAGTATGGAGATATAGTAGGATGGGGTACTATGTTTCCTAGGATTGATACATTTATTTTGAAATGTTTAATTATACACTAATAATAATATTAAACTCGTATTTGCCGTATTTAACATGTTTAATCATCATAAGGGAAAACTCTATCCTCTGGTGTGCGTTGCATTGTGTGATGAGACTTGAGTCTTATGGTGATTCCATTTTTCTAAAAAGCATTGCGATGTTGTACGATCTATTTATCTGCTTGTTCTGACACTTTAAATTATGCACGACAATCCATTGAGTAAATCCGTTCCGCATTAGCGGCGTGGTCTTTGGATTTGTCATATTATTATTAGTAAACTAGTTAAGAATTCTCATACCAGTCCCACGACTGACCCGTAGTTTGTTTCACCTTTTTGCAAACTCGGGTGCCCTCTTTACACACGGGCAACCAAGTAAACAGGTTCATTCTCTGCTTGGAGTCTTATCTTGGAGTTGCTCATTATCTTTGCTTGGATTTGCTTTTGTGGAGAGGTGATGGCTTGGAGCTTTGAAGATATCTATCATTTCTCTCTATTGCATTTTTCTCTTTTTATTTTCAGACATTAGACTTGTTTCATTTCGTATTGCTTATTTTGGGAGTGGGAACTTATTTCCATTTCTGCAGTCTTGATGTAATAACTTGGAATTCTGTGACTGTTGGGATTCTGTGGTTTATGACATTATATTTCCGCTGCTATGATGTTATTATACTATGGTTTTCCTTTGCTATGTTGTATCAGTGATATGTATTGTTATATTTATGTTGTATTCCATATGTATATTCCTTACTTTCACACAGTGGAAGTTTGGGGTGATCACAGTTGGTATCAGAGCTTTGGTTAAACTTAGCTTTGGAATATGACATATTTATAACAAATTCGTTTACATAGAATCACAATACTCTATGGCGAACATTTCATGTGATACATAATAGCCAGTCACTTTCGTTATCTTTTCATTCATCCTTCGATCTTTTCTATTTCTCAGAATCACCATTACAGTTGTTTTGATCTTCCCTTGATCGTACATTCGAAGAAGACAAAAGAAAGTGGCGATGCTCAAGTGGCACATGTTTACAAAGGAGCGAAAGGACCAACTTCTTCAGTGCCAGCTTCTACTGAAGGAGGAGGGAAGTCTGATGTTTCTATAGGTACGCCTAGAATAAGTTACATCTCCCATGTTGCTTTTATTTCCTTTTGAGTTTTGATTTTATGAGTCGTTGCTTGGATTTCTCTCTCTCCTATCCTCTTTCTTCCTTTTCTTTTTCCTTTTCGAGGATGAAAAGTTGTTAAGTGGGGGAGACTGCAACAACCCTGAATTTTGGGGCCAATTTAAAATTTATTTTAAGTGATTTTAATTGAGTTTTGATATTTAGAATAATCTATTTTAAATAATAATGATCACAAATTTGGTTCAAATCGAAGTTAGAATGAATAAATTAATTTTAATTATAAAAAGAGTTAGAAATAGCGTGGTAGTTTGAAAAGTCAAACTTGAACTTTGACTGACCGTACATGACGCAAAATTTAACGGATTTTAGTGAAACCAAAAATATTGGAATCTATTTAAAAATATCTTTCCAACGAATCCAAAAAAAATCGAAATTTCATAGCGGAAATCAAAAGTTATGGCCAATTCAATTTTTAGAAAGGTCGCTAGGTAATTTGCGTAGGTCAATAATGCTACTTTTTGCATATAAAGGAATTTCGACTCAAAACCACTTCCATTGAGTCTGAAATGACGTTTCTGCATTTAAAAAGTATAAATACTTATATATTTGGAGTTTCGAAAATTATTTGTTTAAAAATGTATTTTTAATATAAAATATATAGCCATGGAAAATAGTGATTTTTCAAACAGTGTCCGTTTTCGACGAAACCACTTTTGTTGGAACCGAAATGTCAAATTATTACTACGTTTAAATTTTTAGAATTATCCAAGCTAGTATGTGAGCGTGGCGAAAGAAACTGTGTTTTGTCAATTTCGGTCAAAATTAATTGACTGAAAAATAGCCATTTTTCAAAAAGTCTCAGAATTCAACAAAATAAATTTTGTTGGATTCTTATCATCAAAACAAAGCTAAAAATGATTTTTTGGTAATTTTTAGAATTAAAATATAATTATAATTGATTTTTCAGTGTAAACGGGCAAAATTTTGACTTTAAAAATTCATTAAAAATTCATATGGACTCAGAATTGAACGAAATTAATTTTCACAGGTCCACAGCATCAAAACATAGCTAAATATATTTTTCGAGAATTTTTGAAGTTAATTTGTGACCTCGGTGAATTTTCACGTACGGTATACATTAAAATATTAATAAAATAATGTAATTATTCCAAAACTCATAACAGACCTCGGAATTGGACCCCGGGACATAGCTCATTGCGTTCAGAAGGTGTCAAAACCTTAAGAACGGCAGTAAGCAGGCCCAAATCCGAGAAAGTCCAAAAATCTACTTTATTCCACGAAATTCGAAATTAAACATTAAAATATTATTAAAAAATTCCGCCGAAACCCTAATAGGTCATGGCAGCCGCCACCCAACCGAAGGCCGAAATTCATCCAATTTCAAATGCTTAGATCTCTCAATCCGTTCGACAAAAATTGACGTATGACCTACCAAATCGAAGAGAATTCAGAGAGCTACAAATCTATATGGTTAAGATCGGATTTTGGTGTACGGATTTCGCGAATTTCGACCAAGATGGGGCTGCGGTTTTTGATGGTTTGCGGGCCCTAGGAGAGGCCGAGTTCGACGGGGTTGATGGTGTAGGTGGCTCTCGGCATGGCGGTCGCGGTGGTGGTGTTGGATCGGATGCTGGATAGCCAGAAGGGGGTGCGATTTTGACATGGGAGGAGGAGCATGGGTTCGGCCGTTTCACGTCGCGTGGAAGAGGAAGAAGGTCCGACTTCTTATTTTAATATTATTTTATTAATTTAATTATTTAAATCATGCAAACTTTAAAAATACATAACTCTCTCATACGAGGTCCGATTGACGAACCGTAAGTTGCGTTGGACTCGTCTTTCCGAGCTCTTCGCGATGGCGCAGACCGCGGCTGAAATGGAGACAGTTGATTTTCAGCCAAATTTTTTAGGTGAGGATTTATTTTTAATTAAATTTAATTTATTTAACTATTTATTTATTCTTTGTTATTAAAAAAAATATTGACTGATTGGCTATGTAGCATTATGGAAATACGGATCTAAGTTGTTTATGATTGTATGATGTTAGATCCGCAAATCTAAACGTTAGATCTGAAATTATTGGCTAATTAAAATAGATTATTTGTTAATATTATTGAATTATGCCTCGCCGATTTGTCATATGCCAAAATATACATCACCCTGTATGTTATGTTGATTTGAACTGTTAGATCTAGACCTCTTGGATTATTTGAATGTTGTGAATTTTGGATAACATGAAATTTACAATTTATTTTGTAAGTAAAAAAAATTAGAATGTGTTGTTGAGATGAAATTTACAATTTATTTTGTAAATTAAAAATTAGAATTTGTTGTAGATATGAAATTTACAATCTGTTTTGTAAATTAAAAATTAGAATTGGTCGTTGATATGAGATTTACAATTTATTTTGTAAATTAAAGTTAAAATTCGTCGTTGACACAAAATTTACATTTTTATTTTGTAAATTCAATATTAGGATTGGCGATGACATGAATTTACACTTAATTTTGTAAATTCAATATCAGAAATTGCGATGACATGAAATTTTCATTTTTATTATGTAAATAGAGTATTTTCACCGCATGTATGAATTTACATCATTTTAATGTAAATTAAATAGTGAATTAAACTGTAAAAATTGTTAACATTATTTTTAATGTTAACATATGAAAATTTGACCGTAGAAATTGTTAACATTATTCTTAATGTTAACATATGAAAATTTGACCGTAGAAATTGTTAACATTATTTTTAATGTTGATATATGTAAATTTAACCGTAGGATTTGTTAACATTATTTCTAATGCTAATATATGAAAATTTTCACCGTAGGGAGAATTACTTTAATTTTAATGTAATAAAAAGAATGGACTTTACATTGTGTTTAAAGAGTAAATTTTACATTGTGAAGAAGAAAGGATTTTATATTATAACTTGAGAATAGAAGTTTACATTTTGTTGAAGGCAAATTCAATAAAAATGTGACAAGCATGAGAATTTACATTTTTCTTAATGTGAATATATAGAAATTTCACCGTATGTTAAATTTACATTTTTTTTTATGTAAATATATATGAGTCTCACCGTATGTACATCTTACATTATTTTTAATGTACATTATATAGTAATTACAACGTAGGATAACATTGCATTATTTATAATGTAAATAAAAAGGGAAATTACACTGTAAGAAAATTAACATTATTTATAATACTAATGTAAAGGAAATTAGACCGCATGACATGAATTACATTTATTTATGTAATTTATAAAAGAAATTAGACCGCATGACATGAATTACATTTATTTATGTAATTTATAAAAGAAATTAGACCGCATGACATGAATTACATTTATTTATGTAATTTATAAAAGAAATTAGACCGCATGACATGAATTACATTTATTTATGTAATT
This sequence comes from Allium sativum, assembly GCA_030737875.1. Classification (NCBI taxonomy): domain Eukaryota; kingdom Viridiplantae; phylum Streptophyta; class Magnoliopsida; order Asparagales; family Amaryllidaceae; genus Allium; species Allium sativum. The sequence goes on from CM060926.1 coordinate 542,351,002, forward strand.
TGTAAAGGAAATTAGACCACATGACATAAATTACATTTATTTATGTAATTTATGAATGGATGAAGCCCGCATAATATAAAATACATTTTTTTTATGAATGAATTAAGACCTCATAAAATAAATTACATTTTTATATGTATTTTATGAATGAATTAACATCGCATGAAATAAAATACATTTGTATATGCATTTTATGAATGAGTTAAGATCGCATGAAATAAATTACATTTTATTTTAGGAATGAAATTAGTCCGCATAAAGTAAATTACATTTTTATATGTAATTTATGAATGAATTTTCATCGTATGACATAAATTACATTTTATTATGTAAATTATGAATGAATTTAACCTGCATGAGTGAAATTTCATTTTATTCTATGAAATGAATGTATAGATTTACATTGTAAATAAAGATTACATTTTTATAATGTAAGCAAGAAGTAGGATTCACATTGTAAATAAAATTTATATTTTTATATGTACTTAAGAACGATGAATTATAAATTACATTTTACATGTAAGAATGGAAGTAAAAGAAGGAATTGGATGAGGAAATATAATTTACATTTTACCATAAATTAAAGAAATTAAAGGAATTAAAAAGGAAGAATTCATCATTCAAGTATGAATTACATTTTCCTGTATAAAAAAAGGGATGAAAAGATAAAGAATGGCAATATCCATAAGAATAAAGAATTAAACAGTTTATGTTTATATATTTATATATAAATATAATTAAAATTAAACGAATCGAGCGCGGTAGTTCGCATTTTAAAATTATATCTTTAAATGACTATACAAGAAGATCCGACCGTCGGATTTCCTTGAAACTGAAACCGCTAGGACCGTCTTGGAAAAATCTTTCCAACAGTATATAATACGTCAAAATCCAACGGTTAGATTTTTAGATATGTGAAAATAAAAATTGGTTGAAAACAGCGCCAGAATCACCATTGACCTGAATCGTCGTTGATTAAAGATTTAATTATTTTTAATTAAATAAAATAACGATAAGGAAGAGTTTTTCAATATATATATATACATATCTATACGAAGATTATTTGGAAAGACCGAGTTAATCTCATTCCAAATAATCAAAACGACGATGAGAATTGAAGAAGAAGGCGACTAATGAAGACCGTCAATCTTCCCCTCAAGAAGACAACGATTGAGGCTTTGAATTGATTTGCTCCCAATTCGAAGTCATGGTCGTTGTCCGAACGAACATGTTGATTGAACGGATTTGGCTTTCGCTCAGACCCAGAGCATAAGCGTATAAATGGATTGCATGTATGACGTGGTACTCCTTTGATACTGTATCTATTGATCTCTGCTAAACATATATTTGTTTGGTGTTTTACACCCTTCTCTGAGACGTACGAGCTCAGAGGTAATATGTTGGTAGAAATCAGTAGTATGGTATGGATTGACGATGTGGCATGCTAAGATGCATAAGATCAAGGCTTTGTTGAAAAGCAGGCCTTGTGGGATGATCAAAGCATAGCCTGTTTAGGCATAGCTTTGTGTATGACGTGACTTCACGAGCCTCATACACCGGAGGAGTCTAAAACGGGAGAAGGGAACGCAGGGAGAGCAGCATGTTTCTTTCTAGCTAGAAGTGGTGTCATGGTATGGAGCCCAGACATTTTACTTATGTGGATGATGGAATGAGGCGTCTCGGATGATAGGTCCCATAGGACCGGGAAACATGTGTTCAGGCATAACTAATCCACAAAAGTAAGTGTGGACCGACCCTGCAGGATCCAAGGGTTGGATAGAGTACCAATCCTGGGACACTGGCTAGAGTGTCTCAAATCGGTAAGGAGCTCCTCCCTAGCCTTGACTCAGATGGAAATCCAAATTCCAAATACGACCCTACGGTTTTGATCGTATTACTAGTATGGAGATATAGTAGGATGGGTTACTATGTTTCCTAGGATTGATACATTTAAATGTTTAATTATACACTAATAATAATATTAAACTCGTATTTGCCGTATTTAACATGTTTAATCACCATAAGGGAAAACTCTATCCTCTGGTGTGTGTTGCATTGTGTGATGGGACTTGAGTCTTATGGTGATTCCATTTTTCTAAAAAGCATTGCGATGTTGTACGATCTATTTATCTTCTTGTTCTAACACTTTAAATTATGCACGACAATCCATTGAGTAAATCCGTTCCGCATTAACGGCATGGTCTTTGGATTTGTCATATTATTATTAGTAAACTAGTTAAGAATTCTCATACCAGTCCCACGACTGACCCATAGTTTGTTTCACCTTTTTGCAAACTCGGGTGCCCTCTTTACACACGGGCAGCCAAGTAAACAGGTTCATTCTCTGCTTGGAGTCTTGTCTTGGAGTTTCTCATTATCTTTGCTTGGATTTGCTTTTGTGGAGAGGTGATGGCTTGGAGCTTTGAAGATATCTATCATTTCTCTCTATTGCATTTTTCTCTTTTTATTTTCAGACATTAGACTTGTTTCATTTCGTATTGCTTATTTTGGGAGTGGGAACTTATTTCCATTTCTGCAGACTTGATGTAATAATTTGGAATTCTGTGACTGTTGGGATTCTATGGTTTATGACATTATATTTCCGCTGCTATGATGTTATTATACTATGGTTTTCCTTTGCTATGTTGTATCAGTGATATGTATTGTTATATTCCATATGATTATTCCTTACTTTCACACAGTGGAAGTTTGGGGTCATCACAGGGTTCTTCATCGATTGCTCAATCACGTCACGAAAGGTAGAGATAACTTTGACAAATTGAGGTGAGAATGTAGAGATACCTTCCGAAGACTTCTCGGCTGGAGTAACTACTGTCTCCGATGCCGCTTTGGGTATAGGGGATAAAAGAGTTGTCCATGGGATCCCCGGGTTTTCGGGATCATATCCCTCTACTTCAGAAGTTGCAGAGGCAGTAGAGGAAGAACCAGCCTCGGGAATGTTCTTTTGCTCAGCCCTCCGCCTCTCTTCGTCCATAACAGCAGCAATGAGGCGACGCCCTTCAGCTAGGCGTTCTGGTTCATCATCTCGTAAATATTTCTCCATCAGCTTGTCCTCGTCAACGGAATCAACCTTGAGCTCCTCTTTCTCCCACTCAATGATCTGACTCCATACTTGGACTAGAGTAGATGGATAATCTTCAATCCAAGAAATGTTCCGGCGGCGAATGATATGCGCAAAGAATTCAATCATTAATTCGCCGAAACCCTGCACCTCTCCCTCAGCCTCCGACAGTTGTTTGCGGGCTTCTTCAGCGGACTTGATAGCACATTCGACGTTACCCTCCGCTAGGGCAGCCCTGTTCTCCGCCTCCACTAGCTTAGAAGCCAAGTCAGCATTTTTCTTTTCCAGTTCAGCGTTCCTCCTTGCTAACTCGGCATTCTTTCGCTCAAGGTCAGCGTAAGCATGTCGCGTTCTGGCAGCATCTGACTTGGCATCTTCGGCTTGCCTTTTTAATTCAGAACGCTCTTGAGTATAGGACTCAAGCAAATCATGGTAGCATTTTTGCAAATCTTCAAATTGTTGCTTGAAGCTAGTAGCATCCCGTTGAGCAACAGCAAGCTGGGCCTGAGTATCCTCCAAGTCTTTTCCTAGATTTTTTAAGGACTTTGCATCGTCTTCTGCGGTTTTTTGCATCGAATCAGCATTCGTGATTAAAGTACGGATGATTCTGGAAAGGCTGCGCGAATACTTGAACATTTCTGAATACTGTTTCTCAACCGCATCTATCTTTGCTTTGGCCTCATCTGCCCACCTTGAAGAAATAGGCTCAAGAGCAGGTAAAAAAGTAAAGTTTTCGAAGTAATGTTCGGGAAATTGCTCCTCCAGATACGCCCGCTTAACTGCAGTTTCAGCATCTAGCGGTGGAGGGGCGGGGATCGTCAGCTCAGTATCCCTGTGCATGGAGGGTTCAATGGCCTCTTTATCTGTTCTAGGCCGTTTAGCAGGGACCTTGCGTTTGCTTCGCGACTCGGTATCTTTTGGCGGACTCCTCTCCCTGCTGCGCTTTTCTTGAGAAGAGGTTGAGTCTTTTGGTTGCGGCCTGTCCTCTTCCCGACGACCTTGGTAACCTTTATATCGCTCTGGGTCTGTCCGGACAGGAGAGCGAGAACGCGAGGTTCGAGAGCGAAAAGGTTCATAGGGCCTTCTCTCCTCCCTACTGCGATCGTCGCGGCGATCATACTCAGTATCATAGGGCACATTAGACATGCTGCGGCGGAGTTTCCTGATATCATAGTAAGATCGGGACATCGTGCCTGCACAACAAGACAAATGAAATTCTGAATCAATATTTTCACAAAGAGAAAGATGCAGTGAGTTGTAACGTTATTATGTAAAGTGTGTCCTAAGTGGTGTTTTTCCCCCCCGACCAACCCGAGTCCGAAGCTAGACTAGTACGAGCGGGCTCTTTGGCCTTAGCAGGAGTGGTCTCTTCGGAAGAAGTGAAAACTAAAGGATTCTTCCTAAAATCCTCTGAAGTGTAAACAGTTTCAGGTAAGGGGAGATCCCCTAAACCCTGAAATAGTGGGTCATCAGTGCTAGGGACATCTCCCTCAGAAGCATCGATCGGTGACTCTTTGGAAGACGTTGACCTTTCCGGAGAAATGGCATCCTCGTGAACAGTATACCCTTCGCGATGCTTTTCGGCCATGTTAGCCAATTCATCATCTTGGGTAGAAGAAGGAGAGGGTGAAGCCTGAAGAGGCACTGTAGGAGCTCTCGAACCTTCGCCCGTTTCAGGGATTACGTCCACTGGGGGATTATATACATATGGAGTCGTCCCATGATCAATGCTACGAGTAATAGATAGCAACCCATGAAGATGAAGATATTCGTCCTTAAGGACTTCATTAATAGTTAAAAACTTCTGATCACCATTAAGGAGCTGGTACATCCAGTCAAAGAATACTTGGTCTGATATTTGTTTTGGGTTATCAACTGCAAACAAAAAGAAAAGCGAATTAATGCGGTGGTTTGTATGTACAGAGTTGTGATTTAGAAAACCAGTGCTTTACTTGATTTCGTCCACCTCCTAGCACACCCTGGTTGTTGCTTTATATAAAACCATTCCAGCCTGGAGTCCCCAGCTTTACTACTGAATGGTGCTGGAATTATCTTCCTCTTAGGGACAGACTCGAAGTAACAGAAAGAAGGGGTTTCTCGAGTCCGGTGCTTGAAGTTATAGAAGAAGTGAACGTCGTCAAAAGTGAGCTCTATGCCTAAGATCTCACGATACGCTACATATAGGGTATACAAGTAAGCATAGGAATTGGGATGCAGTTGCATGGAGGCAATTCGCATTTGTCTTAGAAAATCGACGACGAAAGGAGAAAATGGAGGAATAGCCCCGACCATGCACATCAACCGAGTGATTGCCATATACCCCTCCGGAGGGTTGTGGGGACGATCAGATTTTGATGGAAACAAAGTATCCCCTTTGAGTATCCCGTACTTTAGTCGTATTCGGACAAGTCTGTCATTGTCGATCGTCGATTCAATGGAATCTTGAGGTGATTCCAATATGACGGCAGATTCAAATTCATCAGGAGCTCGGTTATCATCAATCCCTCCTTCCTCTTCACTACCTAGAGAAACTCCACACTCCGAAGACACGTTGTCGCTTTCGCGAGTTCCAACCTCGTAGTCTGAGCCCTCGTCATTCCATTCTGGATCCGAGGAAGAAGATATGTCCTCAAGAGTAATTTTGTTGGATGTCTCCGGGGCCTCCTTCTTCTCTGCTAGTCTAGAGGAGCGTCTGGATGTCATGGTCACAAAACTATTGAAGAAGCAATAGCACAAGTTAGAGTACATTAGCCCGTATCCCCCCGTGCATGTGTACAAACTAAAGTGTGAACAGTGTATGCGGAAAGTGTAAAGTTAATGTTTGAAAGTGCGACGCAGAATCTTGGCAAAGTAATAAGGATCAAGGCAGTTCTTGATGTCCATTTATGTTCGCAAGGCACTATCCTAACTGTCCATTAAGTTGAAGATTATGCCAAGAGTTGATTGGGCCAGTTAAACGAGTTTTTATGCCTTAAGTTGGACTGCTCTTCGGTTCGGTTCGGGCGCATTCATTGGGATCAGATTGGGGGCGTAGCCCTGCCTTGGGCTCAGACAAACATTGAAGCCCAGGAATCAAAATCGGATCGGCTCGGAAGTAGATTCCCCGAACGGTTCGGGTCGGATTAGGCAGTCATGCCTCTCTCCTCCTTTATCCTACAGTCCGACCCGATCCGGTTAGGTGAGCTCCATTCCCCCCTTCAATTGCTTGCCCCGACCCAATCCGACCTCCTGGATTTTTCTTCCTTTTCTTTTCCTCCGTTCTCCATACTCCATCGCCCGAACCAACTCCCTGTGATCTTCTTCTTCTTCCTCTTCTTTAATCTTAGACCCAATCTCATCTCCGACGCCCCAGTCATGATCGAACAAACTACGAATCCCTCTTCCAATGCCTCGAAGTAGCAACGGAGCCACCAATGACAATAACGAAGGAAAAGGATGTTGTAGCGTGGAAACCACATCCAAGTCGGTCGAATTGACTATAAATTTCAATTAAAACCTATTATCATGAAGTTGATCAAGGATTTAAACCTACCAAGGCGGTTAATTTGGAGATTCGCACGAGAAGTGTAAAAGTTTTCCTCTTTTGAGACCTAGGATTTCGGAACAGAATTTATAAAACGGTGAAAAAAAAGAAAGTGAGGGGAAGATGAAGGCTAGGTTTATATAAATACATGGTCAGTGACTATTCGTCTCCCCGTTCGGACCGGCTCGAAAGCCCTGTAGCGTAGCTTGGCCCACTAGTCCAATGCGAAATAGAAGAAGAAGAGGATCTGTCCGGGTCGGAATCCGAACCGAACAGAATGTCATATCTCAGCATGGCATTTGAATTAAGAAAAAATTCGAAGAAGAGGATGAAAGCACAAGGAAAATCAAAGAGAAGATTACCTAGAAGGCGCTGTGCAATGATAATCAAAGCATGCTCCGTCTCCAACAGAAGCATCCTTTGAGGGGGAAAAATGTTAGCCCACTTTGTGAACTGGGCAACACAAAGTCGAGATGTAAAGCGTTGAAGAACTTAGAAAGCATCATAGCGGATCGGATCGAAGAGATGTTGCTATTCGGATCGGAGGGCTACCTACTACCAGTCGGATCGGAGGGCTACCTACTACCAGTCGGATCGGAGGGCTACTACCAGGTCGAAACGGAGCAGAGCTAAATTTAATTCGGGTCGGATCGGATGCCCCGATCCGAACCCCCTCTGCAGGCTCCTCCGAACCGAACCCATAACCCACGTTACTTCCCCCCACGATCGCCTGAAGATTCAGAGCGGTTATGACCAGTTCCTACCCACGATAATCTCTATTCTGATGCGCTGTCAGCACTGGAGTCCATCAGAACCCGAGGACAATGGGATGGAAGACACGTGGCTCCGACCCGGATCGGATTCTGAGCAAATTTTCAACTATAAATACCTCGCTTAGAGATAAGTAAAGGGATCTTCTTTTTGGCACTTTGAGAGTTCAAACACTTTCATAAACTGAATTCCATCACTCCCAGATAATCCAAATTGTCTTTCAACATTTGTTTTGAGACAATTGAGTGAATGTATGTGAGTTGTGAGTGAAATTGAGTGAATATCTCATTGTAATTGCAACTATATCATCGAGAATAGTGATTGATAAGTGGACGTAGGCTTTTCAATGCCGAACCACTATAAATTCTGTGTCTCCATTTTACTTTTGATCTTATTTTATTCTGATTTCAGTCAATTTGGGTGTTAGAACCACTTTTTGGTCTAACACCTTATTTCTTTGTAGAAGGTGTTTGATTTATGGGTTTGACTTTTGATATCCGAGTTTGAATGGGCTTTTATAGGCGTCCGATTTGACTATTTTTCATTTGTTTTCTGTAGTTAAGTTTTGAAAGCACTAAATTCGGCTGAGCACATGCATACAGAATGTTGAGTGAAGCCTGAGAAGGATATTTCTGGCTTTTATTTATTTCTTAATGTACGAATAACATAAAAATAATGTGAATTTCAACAACGTCCAAGCAAACTTTAATTTAGAGCATCTCCCACAGTTCAAAAGATTTAGGATGCAAAAATTTCACACTGTTAACAATAAAAAGAATGAATGCATTTATAAATACCCTCATGTTATATTTAGGGGCTGAAAATCTGCTTGAACGGCAAATTTGTTATGTCCAAGAAAATGCCGTCGTTAAAGAATTTTAAGGGCAGATGGGGCCTTTAGTTTGCCTCCATTTCATTCTATTCCTTTAAGCAGGAAGCAAAACGTAACCCATTAAAGGCAAATATATACACCTCTAAAACTTGCAGTAAAACTTGAAATATGCAAATAAAACTGGAAATATGATATATAATCAAACAGCAATACTGAACAAAGATTATAATAAAATCTCATGGTACTACAAACAGATCGTGCTAGACAATTATTATACCAGTATTCATACTTTTAATAACAAAAGCATCAATTCACTACAATGTAACTCATATTGTGAACCAAATCAAATAAAAATCTTGAGTATGAATAAACTAATCTTAAATTCAGTCTCATTTCCTATAAATTTGCATAATGCTGTTGCACATTCCATTCCAAACATCAATCGTCTTTCAGCTACTCTCATAACTTGTGTCAAAACAGAGCTTCCTTGTACTTCATGTCCTACTTCAAGTTAATGCTTCCTTTGAGTTGTTATCTTGTTAAAATGGATGAAGTTGGCTTTTTCTACATGAATTCAATAGTTCGGTTGTCCTTGCAGCACATGATATGTGATATAATAACACAGGTTCCGTTTTGTGAACCATATATCTTAGTTGAGCCATTTTTCCACGAACAGTTCTTGATTTCCTGCATTCTTTTACCTAAAAAAACCTCAATTATAAAGTCAATGAATTCAAAAGATTCTTTACTCCTCTTCCATTTCCATAAGTTAGTACGCAAATAATTTGAAAACATGTATAAAGATGTATATATTGCTAACATGATACAGGTTTATAGGCAAAACATCTTATTCTAGAGAAAATCTTTAAAAAAATACCACATGTGAACCGCAAACCATATCTAATTACAATTACACTTAAGAAGGTTTATCAAAATATTAACCATCATACTATAAAAGGAAATGTTGATAAAATAATCTGTACAATCATAGTGATTTATTCAAACCAGCAAATGTATATTTTTGTCTGAACCGACGAAAAATTAAAATCCTACTCAATTTTCTCCATATGAATTAATTGTTTGAAAATTGTGAAAATCAATTAACATTTACATATCATTATATTTATCCCAAGAAAAGAGACTTGTAAAAGGATACCCAATTTCAACTCACTTTAATTCTTTTATATTTTAAATACTGCTCAAGAGATTGCCCTATTTATGATTCATTTTGTATGAGTCAACAAATTTCATTGTGTCAGTTATGTTTTATTAGCTCGATTATTTATTGACAACTTAGACAGTTAGACTAAGTCTATCAAATTGAACCTAAAGTTAATGTAGGTCATACGTATGGAGTTTTACAGAATTGTTCTATTTTCTAACTTAATAGATTATGTTTATTTATTTATTTTGAATTTTTTTTTTAGGGGAGAAACCGGCACTGCCGTAAAACTCCCCCTAGTGCACCTAACAATTTAAATAGCTCTAACAATTTACTTCATAGTTGATAAAGGTTACACCTATCCAATTGTATGAAGTTTTTTCCCAACTGTATATTTTAATTGGGCAAGGAAACATACTAGTGGTAGAAAAGGAAAGATTGTTGAAAAAAGATTAATTTTGTTAGTGAAATGAGGTTAAATAAACTATTGACGTTCAATAAAATTGGTTTAGAAAAAATAAACAAGTATACAATAACAGTAAACACTTTATCCGGATGTGATATGGTCGCCTATGAAAGAAGTCCCATATCTTATCAAAACGCAATAAAGGCGCACACAATAATAAAAATGATCTTGTGACAAAGAATATGAAAATGAAATCACTAGATATAACCATCAATAGAAACATAAATGTACATGCTTGGTATGAAAGCTCAAGCCATGAACGGGATATACATTAGTATGCTTTATTGGCTCCAACTTTTATGAAGTGAATGTATTTTGGTGGCCTCACCACATTCAACCAAGAATAAAGTCAAACCAACATGTAAAAATTATTTCTTATTGAATGAGACATTACATGTAGTTTGATGCCATAATTATATATAGTGTGTTTTTGTACATATATATATACACACATACATATATATATACACACACACATACATATACACACAAATAAATCTTGATCTTTATCAATATCGTATAATAGTCCATCAATCTACCAAATAATCTATAATACTTATATATATATATATTAGAATAAGTGAGCGAGAGGTGAGAGAATGAGTGAAGGAAGAGAAAAACGAGATATACGGTGGAAATCAGGGGGCATTTAGGGGTGCCGCGCTATTTGGGGTGTCATTAAACGCTCGCCATATATATATATGTATATATGTATGTATGTATGTATGTATATATGTATGTATGTATTTATGTATGTATGTAAGTATATATAAAAATCTTATTCTTTGTCAACATCGTATAATAGTCCACCAGTCTACCAAATAATCTATAATACTCACTCTATGCAGCTTGATTTGTAGAAGAAATATTAGTATTGTTGCATTATAAAGAAAAAATCGCACTTCAACTTCTTCAAAGGAAAATAATTATTGCATTTAGAACCAGCATATTATATATACAAATAAACAAATTGTTTGCTATCTTTTATCCTATATAAAACCTACGTGCAATTTCAAATTTCTATTAAGCATCATAACCATAATTAGGCGTTTCAAATAACATTTTCCTTAGGAAAGGTGTGTTGAAGTATGCGATACTATGTGTTAGATTGAGGAGGAAATTTTGGATCTGGAGGATATTTCGGGATATTTCGGATATTTAGGATCTAGAGGATATTTTCAGATCTGGAGGATATTTAGGATCTGGAGGATATTTTGGATATTTCGGATCTAGAGGAAATTTTGGGAATTTCCATATACTTTCCTAAGCCTATATAAGCTACATCGGATCCAAAAGGAGGAGGTACAACAAAATCAAGAGATTAGATCAAGGTTTATTCTAATTAGGGTTTAGGCAATCCTAATCTTCTTCAATTCCTTTCTACACAAAATCAAAATTTTCTAGTAAATTTGATCTTTATAATTAATCTCTTGTACTCTTCTATTGATATTAACAAAGGTTTTTCTCTCAAAGTGGACGTACACTGATAAGACGTCGGTGGAGCCACTATAAATCCCTGTGTGATTTAGTTTCTCGTTATTGCTCTATTATTTCCATTGTTTGATGATTGTGATTGGCTTGGATAAGATTGAGATTGTTCGATTGGCTGTTTTTGCACTATTACCACGATCTCGTTTTCCGCGGCGTTGGGGATTTTTGATTTAAGCGATCTTGAATCAAAATTTCTCCACAAGATTTGGTATCAGAGCATTGGTGTTGGTAGATAGTTGTAGAAATGTCGGAATCAGGTTCAAATAATCCATCAACAGTTGGTCCAAGTGGTGTAGCTCCTTATGTACGTGGGTCGTATGCAGCTGCTGGTTCATAATTGGTTATCGACGAGTGGAATGGCGATAATGATTTCAAAAAGTAGCAATGGAAGATGAAAGCGGTTCTTAGGCGTAATCGGTTACATCGGGTGGTGTTTGATACTAATTTATTGCCAGAGGACATCTTAGATGTGGAGAGAGAAGAAATGGAAGAGTGGGCATTCACAACGCTTCAACTTGCCATGGGGGAGAATGTTATTTCCGAAATTAGTGTTGAGACGACTGTTAAAGGTATTTGGAACAAGTTGGAGGAGTTGTATATGAAGAAGTCATTCACAAATCGACTGATCTTATTGCGGAATTTCACTACCTACAAGATGAAGGAAGGAACTTCGCTAAAGGCGCACTTAAATGTGTTTGATGATTTGCTAATGAAGATGAAGGCGGTAGATTTGAAGATTGAGGAGGAGTAGAAGGCGATGATATTGTTATGTTCATTGCCTGAGCGCTTTACTGGGTTCTCAAACAGTTTGATTTATGGCTGGGATACATTGACTCTAAATGATGTCAAAACGGGTCTTCTTAGTGAGGAATTGTGAGATCAGATGAAGGAGCTGAGTGATGGTAGTAGTGGTGCTGGTAATGGTCAAGGTTTATTTGCGGAGAAAGAAAAGTCAGAGAAGAAGGGAAACCGGGGGCGTTCTAAGTCTAAGAAGCCCGGTGGAAGAGGAAAATCAAAAGAAAGAAATGGCAATGCTTTATATGTAAGAAACCTGATCACTAGAAGAATGATTGTCCAGACAAGGGGAAGAAGGAAGTAGCATCTTCATCAGTTGCGGTGGAGAGAGATGTTTGTGAGGTAGACGTAGATGTTTTATTGGCAGTAGCATCAGATGTTTCGGGCAACGATTGGGTGCTTGATTCGGGGGCTTCATATCACATGACGCCTAATAGGAATTGTTTTTCTTTTTATGTTGAATCGGAAGGAAAATAAATTGTTATGGGAAATGGTGCAGTTTGCAAGTCGAAGGGCATTGGATCCGTGCAAATTCGGATGTTTGACGGAGTGGTTCGTACTCTCACTAATGTGCGCTATGTTCCGGGACTACGGAAGTCACTTATCTCTTTGGGACAGCTGGATACATTAGGTTGTAAGATCACCATTTAGAGTGACAACTTGAGGGTTTCAAAGGGTGCGCTTGTGGTTATGATGGGTGCTAAAACTCATGGTATCTATTTACTTCAAGGATTGACCGTGGAAGGCGAAACTTGTGTCAGTGTTGATAGTTCTCGTGGCTTAGATGCTACATGGCTGTGGCATTTGAGATTGGGTCATGTCTTGGAGAAGAGTTTAGATGTTCTTCGTCGAAGGGAGATCATTGATGGTGAGAGTTTTAGCAAGTTGGAGTTTTGCGAGGAATGTGTCATGGGGAAGAGAACTAGAGTATGATTCGGTGAAGGAAAACATGATTCAAGAGGGATTCTTGAGTATGTGCACACGGATGTTTGGGGACCAGCGTCTGCAGCTTCTTTGGGAGGAGCAAGATATTACATTTCTTTCATTGATAATTTTTCTCGGAGGGTTTGGATGTATGTAATGAAGGCCAAGTCGGAGGCATTTGCAAGATTCAATGAATGGAAGGCAGTTGTTGAGAATGAGAGTGGAAAGACTTTGAAGGTTCTTAGGTCCAATAATGGCGGCGAATATGTTTTCGGAGAATTTCTGAATTTTTGCAAGCATCATGGTATTCAGAGGCATTTTACTACACTGGGAGATCCGCAATCTAATGGAGTGGCGGAGAGAATGAACCGAACTCTACTAGAGAAAGCTCGATGCTTGAGATTGACATCGGGTTTGTCTAAGGGATTTTGGGCCGAAGCTTTGTCTACCGCGGTGCATATTATTAATCGAATTCCATGCTCGGCTATTGATAACAAAATTCCTGAGGAAGTGTGTAAGGGGAAGAGCATTGAATTGAGTTATCTTCGTGTATTTTGCAGTCCTGTTTATGTGCATGATCCGGGGAATGATAAGCTCTCGCCTAGAGCTTTCAAAGGGATTTTCTCGGTTATATGGATGGCGTCAAAGGCTATCAGATTTGGAATCCGGAAACGAAGAAGGCTATGGTTTCTCGTCATGTTACTTTTGATGAATCGGCTATGTTCAAGGAGAATGAAGGCTCGTCGGATGTTCCGGATTAGGTTCATGGTGAACCAAAGGAGAAGGAAGTTATTCCCACTTTCAGGCCTAGAGAGAGTAGAGTTGTTGGAGGTGCTTGCGAGGTGAATGTGGTTGATGTTACATCACATTGTCCAAAGGATTCCTCTAGTAGTGTTGGTGATGTGCACGAGCCTAGAGAAGATTCAGTTCAAGGTGGAGCTGAAGGAAGACCGGGTGATGGCATTGCTACTCGGGTTGGTCGTCGTGCTATAAGGCCACCCGGAAGATATGGTGATTAGAACTATCTTAACTTTTGTGAGAATTTGGACTATGATCTTCATGTAGTCCAAGATGAGCCGATGGACCTTGATGACGTCATGGATTCGAGTGATAGCTCGAAGTGGATTTATGCCATGGAGGAAGAGATGCAATCGTTGATGAAGAACCAGACTTGGGAGTTGGTTCCACTTCCTCAAGGAAACCGTGCTATTAGGTGCAAATGGATATATAAGGTGAAGGACAATGGAAGATACAAAGCTAGGCTAGTGGCTAAGGGGTTTGCATAGAGGAAAGGAAAGGAGTATGATGAGATCTTCGCACCGGTTGTGAGGCATACTTCTATCCGAATATTACTTGCATTAGTTGCTATTTACGACTTGGAGTTGGAGCAACTAGATGTGAAAACCGCCTTCTTGCATGGAGATTTGGATGAAGACATCTACATGGAGCAACCAGAAGGGTTTGTTGTCGAAGGTAAGTCAGAACTAGTTTGCAAGTTGAAGAAATCACTATATGGTTTGAAGCAATCACCTAGGCAATGGTACAAGAGATTTGATCATTTCATGCTTGAAAGTGGCTTCCATTGAAGCATCAAGGATGCTTGCGTTTATTTCAAGAGGTTAGGAAATGATTGTTGGGTGTATTTACTCTTATATGTGGACGATATGCTCATTGCTTCTAAGGACAAGGCAGAAATCAACAAGTTGAAAGAGAAATTAAAGGCGGAGTTCGAAATGAAAGACCTTGGAGAAGCAAAGAAGATTTTGGGCATGGAAATTGAAAGAGATCGAAGGCATTTTGAGTTGAAATTAACTCAAAAGGAGTACATTGAGAAAGTGCTTTGCCGGTTTAGCATGAAGGATGCAAAGTCGTCAAATACACCTTTACCTTTGCATATAAAGCTTTCGAGTAAGGGATCACCTATCGAGGAGAAAGACAAGGCTTATATGGCAAAGGTGCCATATGCTAGTGCGGTTGGAAGTTTGATGTATGCCATGGTGTGTACAAGACCCGATATTGCAAATATCGTCGGGGTGGTTATTCGGTATATGGCTAATCCAAGGAAATCGCATTGGGAAGCCGTGAAGGCTATATTGAAATACTTGAAAGGAACAGCATCTCATGGTCTTGTTTTTGGTGGTAGTGATGGATTGAGTTGCAAGTTAGTTGGTTATTGTGATTCGGACTACGCCGCTGATAGAGATCGGAGGAAATCAACTTCCGGGTATGTCTTCACACTTGGTGGTACGGCCATTAGTTGGACATCGAGATTGCAAACCGTAGTTGCTTTATCCACAATGGAGGCGGAGTTGATAGCCGTTGTGGAAGCGAAAAAGGAGGCACTCTATTTGAAGCAACTATTGTGTGACTTGGGTTTCGAACATGAGAGTATCGATGTTCGATGTGATAGCCAAAGTGCTATACATTTGGCAGAGAATTTGGCATTTAGCTCACGAATGAAGCATATTGAAGTGAGAGAGTCATTTCTAGTAGCCATGGATGAAGACAAGCAAGTATGCCTTCGGAAAGTGCACACAAAGGATAACGCGACGGACATTTTCACTAAGGCATTGCCGATTGGAAAGTATGAGCATTGCTCAAACTTAATTCGCTTGGAGAGATGCTAGGTGCCACGTGGTGGCATAATTGAGAGAGAAACTTGGATGTAGAAGAGTATCGGTGAGAGGTTGGTGTTCTATCTTCATGGTAAGTACTCGTTTTCACTTCTGAGTACATTGTCTTTTGGTGAGACTGGTTTAGGAGTTGGATGTTTCAACACTTCATTGATGAGTGGGGGCTATGCCTGAACTTGTTTTGAAGTGCAATGGGCGGTGGCTATGCCGGAGTTCATTGGGGAAACATTCAAGATTTCTTGATTGAAGATAGAAGGAAATGCTTGGGTGCATTGAAGTTTGTGATGTAGATGGATATAGTATCAAGGTGGAGTGTTAAAGTATGCGATACTATGTGTTAGATTAAGGAGGAAATTTCGGATCTGGAGGATGTTTCGGGATATTTAGGATATTTAGGTTCTGGAGGATATTTCGAATAGGATCTCGAGGATATTTTCGGATCTGGAGGATATTTAGGATCTGGAGGATATTATATTTCGGATCTAGAGGAAATTTTGGGCAATACATCGGATCCAAAAGGAGGAGGTACAACAAAATCAAGAGATTAGATCAAGATTTATTCTAATTATGGTTTAGGCAATCCTAATCTTCTTTAATTCCTTTCTCCACAAAATCAATTTTTTCTAGTAAATTTGATCATTGTAATCAATCTCTTGTACTCTTCTATTGATATTAATAAAAGTTTCTCTCTCAAAGTGGACGTAAACTGAAAAGACGTCGGTGGAACCACTATAAACCCTGTGCGATTTAGTTTCTCGTTATTGCTCTATTATTTCCATTGTTTGGTGATTGTGATTGGCTTGGATAAGATTGAGATTGTTCGATTGGTTGTTACCACGATCTCGTTTTCCGCGACGTTGGAGATTTTTTATTTAAGCGGTCTTGAATCAAAATTTCTCTACAACAAGGTGCACCTCATTTCATAAGGCACATGAGGTGTAGGTTTTTTTTCGTTTTTTACGCCTTAGAAAGTTGATTGAAGATATTTCATAAGGTAAACATCGACAGTTTTTTTTTTGGGCATACCCGCCCGGTTTTTATTGTGTTCCGTAACACTCTTTTATTATGACTAATAATAAAATTACAATGTAGTATATATGACTGTAGTTAGCAGTTAGCTAATTTGGTTTTTAAGGTGGACCGTCCATCGTCAACGACATTTATAGCGGCCCGTCCACTGAATCTAATATATATTACAGTTCAGAGCTAGATTAAGTTACTAGACTACTAAACGACGTCTTCACGCAGGAAGAAATACCATTTTACAAGTTATACAGTACGAGCCTATAATAACAAGTAAAAAAGATGACTTACGCTAGTACTGAATCAACATCCATAGTAAAACTTGATAGTAGCCACTCCATCAAGCCGTAAAAATCGTAGGGTGCTCCAAAAGCTGGATAGTTGACATCACAAGAGAGCACCCATCATTTCATAGTGTCTACAGACAGTGCGTACAAGTAAAAGTAACATGATGAAAAGAATCTCTCCAAACCATCAACCTACTTGCACAGCTACCATAGCTTGGGGCTCCAAAGTTGTATTGTAGAAAAGATGGAAACATGGTGGAAACCCCAAGATATTTTACTTGTTAACTCTGACAAGGACCATTGCATTGAGGCAGAACAAGCGTGCATAGGCTTAGCCACTCAAAAAGACGTGATAGTTTGACTTTGCCAAGTCAAGGGATAGCCAAACATACCACACACAAGACCAACTGGCAACAAAATTACATAGTTGGATGCCCTGCAAGACGAACATGAACAAGGTTGTGGAGGAAGGAAAAGTGGCCTCAGATAAGCAACATTGTGAGCAAAGCTCCCTTGTGTTGCTAAAAAGGCCAGGAAATACACCAGAACACCAAACCTAACCCAAACATCCACGACTCACACAAGATACATACATTTACAACATTTCCTGTAATAGATCCAAGGATGAAAACCAGAAAACAGACCTAACACCAGAACTAAAACATTCTCCTACCCAAAACACAAAACCAACAACAAATCTACCGGCAAAACGATTTCAAAGAGATCATTGAATACCCAACTAGTTGAATTGCACCATCACAAACAAAACGAATTTGTCGAAACGCAAAACAAAACAACCAAAAGGGAGTTACTTCTCACCTTGAAAACTCCATGTTAGTGCAAACACCCCCACACAATGAAAAACCATCAGTTGAATAACTTGCAAGCTGTTCACGATGAAACGGAAGGGAAGTAGTTGCCTGGAATAACATCGTGTAAGGAAGTGAGTGTTGTTATTAGATGCGGATTCAGGGAGAAGAGGGCATAGATATGATGTTCACGAATTACATATTAATTATTTACTTGTTCATTGAAGCTGTTTCATTACTCATTTAAAAAAATTAGCAGGAAGACTACATAACGGAAACATGTTTATATTTAGAGCCGTTCGAGACCCATAACGGAAGGGAAAAAGCAATGGACGCGTGTCCCACGCGTCGGACACGTCCGTTTTGTACTGGGCTGAATGGCCCGTTTTCTCAACGGACCAAATTTGGTCTATTGAAATCTGACGCGTCGGACGCGCCTGACGCGTCCGACGCGTCAGATTTTCAACGGACAAGATTGGTCCGTTTAGATTAATTATTTAATTTAATTAATTAATTTAAGTTTTTATAAACTTAATAATTGATAACTTGTGCATATGAGATCCGTTTTGGATGCGGTTTTTTGCGTTGGGATCGTATCGAAGTGTTCTACGTAATGGAGTTGGTCTGAACTGAATTAGAGTAACTTATAATTTTTCAATTTATTTATTTACATGTTTATTTGTGTGAATTATTAATACATATTATTTGTTAAAAACAAATAATAAAGTAATTAACCATAAATTAATTAAATTACAACATAAAAATAAAATGGTCCCTTAAATGCTCCGCTTAAATAGTCCGCTTAATGCGCCAAACGCATTCTCCGCTAACTACAATTCTCTGCTAAAATTCTCCGCTCAAACTCTCTGCTCAAATTGTCCGCTTTCGCTTGCGCCAAACACACCCTTATTTTTTTATTTTAATTCGAACCATGATCCTCATATCTTTCAAAAATCCTGATCGATACTAGAAATCAATGAGATTCCGTTAATTTGGAATTGAAAAGGGTTTCCTGATTGATTTTGAGGCAAATCCTTAATCGTCCTCAATCACGACCAGTTCAAATTTTTGAAGAAAAAGGAAAAAGTGAGTCATAAGTAGAGGAGGAGAAGGAAAAAAAATCTAGGCATTCTTCTCTTCTCTGTGTACTATTTTCCCATTATGTTTTATTGCGAGCAATATTAAAAATCCTTGCCATGTTGCTAAATTAATTACATATTAATTATATATAACATGCTGCTATAATACCATGCATTCTCTATTCTGTACATTAGACAACTACTATTGCTCTTCACATTAATAAAAAAGGCAGTCGTGTATTAAAAAACTGCACTAGTTTATTTTTATTTTACTTGTATAGATTAGAGTTCTAAAAGAACTTTATATTTGCAATTTATTTAGATTAAATGTTCAAATGCTTATGGTTGATTGTATTTGGATTGAATCACTTCGAACGCTTATATATTATATCTAATGTTAGATATTAGCACCATTATATTTTTTTGTATAATTTGTTTATACGTTAAGGTTTTTTTTTCTTTTTTGCAAAACTTCCGCCTTAATGTCACGAGGCTTACGCATTGCCTCATAGGAACCAATATGCCTTGCGTATGCTTTGTGTTTTAAAACTATTATTATGACTATATATATGTATCTCTTACTTAAGTAGTTTTTAGAAAATTTACAACTATAATAAATGAATGATTATCAAAATAGAACCTCGTACATTATTCGTGAAATTTTTGTTTTAATAAAAAAAGTAATAAGAATATACCATTGATCACAACTGGGCCGAAGAAGCACTCAAGTCGGAATGTTGGCATTTCATGAGAAATAATGGGCATAGAAGATTTTGAGCACCATCCTTGGCATAAGAAAAGAATACCTCCAAAGAATATGAGGGGAAAGAATTGCGTGAGAACTCCTCAATGGTTGTACGTACTAATCATTGAAGTGGTTGTAGACATAAGAGGTTTGTTTACCTAAGGTACTACTTGTCTGCCTCGGAATAAAGATGTGCATAATGAACTACCAAGCTTTGATGAAGGGTTGCCTCGAAGAAATCTAACTCCTGTGGGTGTTACGTACAATACCATACACGATATCAATCAACCGTCTGCAAAGATTATCAAATACGAATATTTTAACATAACCATTAATCAAATAAATATATTTCATGATTAGTTTAAAATATTAGTAATCTCATCGAATTTGTTAGTTTAATATAAAATATAAATGAGCAAATGCATGTCCATTTGGTCCTTTCATGACTTACCAACACCACAAATGAATTAGACTTTGCATGTGGCCTTATCATGTTGTTTGCTATTTTCATCTTTTAATAGATAATATATCTCATTTTTCCGTTGGAAGACCACGTATTAAATTAGGAAAGAAAGTTAAATTTTACTTACTTAGGAGTGGAGCTGTCTAAAGTACTGTTAGGAGTTTGCGTTGAACATGAGACAACATAGATGCCGTAATCTATTTTGAATGAGATTCACTAAAAGCATATTGTATAGAAATTGATGGTGACGCGAGCTCAGCTTAGCGATCCTTAGTCTATTTAGCATGAAAATGGTCATGGCATTTTTGACATGGTCAACATCAACTAAGAAATCCAAGCTCACTAGGGTTGTCAATGAATAGCTGAAAAATCCGATATCTGTCCGAATCCGTATTCGAAAATGTGAAAAAATATCCATTATCCGTAAAGTGGATACAGATATCTGATATCCGAAAAGCCTTTCGGATACGGATATGGTTATAGTGGTATCCGTATCCGAAAAATATCCGTCCGACTAATTGATGTAAAATATATAACTCAAAATGAAAAAAATAGAATTAATAATTATTTGGTAACTATTGGATGTTACTATGAGATAAATTTTTGTCTATTTTTAGTGAAAAATGGTAGTTTTAGTGTTTAATTTTGGATATGCTTGTGGATATTAGTATAAAACAATGTTTCATCATAAATTTTCTTTATTTCCTAGTTTTTTATAAACACTATTTTAAAAATTATTTCATGTTGATCCAATTTTTTTTATTTATACTCTTAAATTTATTAATTACAGGTTGAGCGGATAAATATCCGATATTCGTCCGTATCCGAAAATTAAGCGAATACGGATATCCGATATCCGAAAATTAAACGGATACGGATATCCGAAAATAATTTTGGATACAGATACAGATACGAATATGGCACTATCCGTATCCGAAAGCATCCGTTGACAGCCCTACAGCTCACCTTCGCCTTTGTCATTAGGAGCTCGACAAAGGAATTCCTCTTCACTTGCACATGAATTGCATAGAAAATGTTATAGTGTTCTTCTCAGCTTTTTAAAAGCATGTTGGAAAATTCTTTCTCTAATGCTGATACAGTTTACTCGGATTTCTTTTGCAAATTTTCTATTTTCTCCTCAACCCCCTCGTTTTCATTTTATGATCAGTTTCCCTTGTTACATGCTCTAATTTGGTAGAGCCTTTCCCAGCTAAACTTTCATTTCAAAATTTTCTTTTAATGCTCCTTCAATGTAGTATTAGAAGGCTTTGCATGCTTGTTAAGTTCCAAAGCCACGAGAAACTACCGAAAGGGAATGATATAAGAAGTATAAGTACTACAATGCATAAAGATGCATCGAAACTATTACAGAAGAAAGCAAAATATATTAAAAAAATAGGTAAGTACTAATGTAGTAATCATGGCAATGCAAGTTGGTAAAAACATCCTAAGTAGACAATTCAAAAGAAAGCAGTAGAGTAGGAGGGAGGATAATAATATAAAGAATGAGAAGACATCCCATTTGACCCACAAAATTAGAACAAATCCCTTCGTTGGCTGTTGACCTACTTTTTGAAAAAAAGCTGTTCCAACCCATAGTTGAAGCCACAACCAGATATCGGACTACTCAAGACATTAAGGGATAACTATCATCTTAGGTTGGCCGACCATAGGCCAACCCGAAGCTATGTCACAACAAATAAAGACAGCACTCTTCCAAAGAAAAGATCAAACTGACTGGTCGAGTCATCAACAGACCGACTGACTTTCCCTTGAAAGATCGGATCAAATTGAGACATTAGAAAAGAAGTATCTAAGAAAAATTATCTCCTATAGTATCGGATCATAGCAAGTTATGCACTATCAAATGGAGTTCTGTTCCCAAAGCAGCGGATAATGACCAAGCTCTTCTTTTTACACGCCATATACTTGATGCCACGTAATCCTGCCAATTTTAAAGAACTATTCATGAATAGTACCGGGACCCACCGAATACAACTACTCAGCCGGATCGAGCTCCACGTGTTAATGCCCCAGAAAATTGTATGCCACGCCACATGAAAATCTGGCCCACTGGCTCGCTTATAAATACAACTACCTCCCCAAATGAAAGACATTCGGAAATCTCCGAAAAACATTTCGCTCGGCATACCAGAAATAGCATGCTGTATTCACTAGATTTAACATAAGGATTTTGTGTTTAAATTGTTCTTTTCTCTATTTTCTTCTATAGAAAAATCACTGTAACCTGTAATCGATAGTATAAACAAAGATTATAAGTGGATATAGTCCCCGATATAAGCCAAACAGCTATAAAATATTGTGTCTCCCTGATTCGTTTACTCTTTTTTGCATCTCTGTGATTGTTATTCACGTGTGCTCAACACACGATAGGGGTTGATCATTACTAGACCAACTTTTGACGTCAACACTTCGACGCGCCAGGAAATGGCACATAGATATACCCTACAACCTTCGAAAACTCTTAAGGAATTAATGACAAAGCAGAAGGACACAGGAACTTCTCACTCTCAATCTCGACCTGTTGAGGCGTCAGGGGCAACAACAACGATGGAAAGCCATGAGGCTTCCTCATATGAAGACCCGTCCCAATAGCTCACCAAGGACGACATGGATAAAGTTTTGTCCAAGTTCATAAATCAAATGGCATCTCAAGGCGAACTTCACAAACATCAACAGGAAGTGATGAACAACCTCCTCATTTGGATGGAAAAGGGATCTCACATTCCAGTATCATTTCCTGCACTAGGCGAGGCTGGGGTAACAACTGATCTTCGGTCTACGAAAATCTAAGCCCCAGATCGGTCCACACCTTAACTTCCTCCTGGTTCAATTCCACTTCCCGATCGATCAATGCTAGGATCATCACTACAAGTACTAAACAGAGCTTTGTTAGCTGCAGATTCTCAGGTCGGTCATGGCCAAGTTTCGAACCAGTCGAACGTTTTTCCTCCACTCTAGGGTTCGTCTCAACTCCCTGGACAAATAGCTCCTACACCAGTGCAACCTTTGGGTCGGCCAGAAGCAGGACCGTTGTCACATCCGGCCCGACCCAACGTCCTACTGCGAACTCATCTTATGCAGCCTCCCCTTCAACGAAGAGTCGGGGACAACAACCCTCCGCATCACTAAGACCACTCTACCGTACCGGTCCCCAACGTGATGGAGGGAAACACTACTGTAAACCATTCTAACATCGCTTCGGGCCGAGGCAATGCCTAGCCTCGGATGGATCCACTCGCTTGGAACGATCTTGTCCTACCGCCATGGTTATGGTTCAGACCAATACTTAGTTTAAACCAACGACTTTAACCAATTCTGAACCAACGCTCACGGTCAAGGAATACCTTCACTCAACCCTCGGAGGTCGACCAGACCCCGAGGGTTCGGGCAATGCTTCCACTCAGGCCTAGTACTAGGATTCTCACCCATGTCCCCAATACATAATTGGATTCTTGGCAATGACTCATTGGATATAGAAGTCAGCTTGCAAGCATTATCAAAGGCTTCACTAGAGGCATGTCTTCTCAACAGGATGTAGATGACGTCCATTGTAGTCCGTTCACATGGGAAATCAGAAACACTCCAAATCCTCCAGACTTCAAGCTTTCGGTCCTGGAGCCCTACAACGGCAGGGCCGACCCAACTATTCATCTCATGCGATACATGCATTACATGGAAGTGCTTTATGCATCAACCAATGTCATGTACAAGTGCTTCCCTCTCTTCCTCTTCGCCATAGCTGACATGTGGTTCCAGCAGTTAACAACTGAGTCGATCAATAACTGGAATATGTTGGTCACCTGCTTCATCGAACAATTCAGAGTTTACATCTCCTAACTAGAAAGCGTTATGTTCCTTACCTCCATCAAGCAACAATCCGACGAGACTCCCCAATACTTCTTAGAAAGATTTAACGCGACCATAGCTTTGATCAATTGACCCGTACCATCAATGGTGCTCATGGCCTACATAACTGGTGTTCAGAACCATTCAGAATTTAGGATCTCTTTAACCAGAGACCCTCAAGGGCATTGAAGATTTCTATGCCGAAGACGATAGATTCCTCCGAAAAAATGATGCTTGCATCGAGATGGAAAGCCTCGAGCTACTAAGGATGGAGGTCCATCCAATACCAATGTCCAAAACAAAGGAAAAGGAAAATCCTAAGAAAAGAATGATAAGACCGTACGATCCTGAAGAGAAGACAAGTACAGATGATACACCGAGCTCAACTCATCCTTTCTTGACATCTACCTTGGCATACGAGGATCTCTACCTTTCCCTAGACCTCCTCGAAGGGAGCCGACCCAAAAAGAACACGAATATGGAAAGCATTGTATGCACCACAACATGGCAGGTCACAGCACCAGTGAATGCAGGCATTTGCGTGATCTCATCGAGGATAGGGTCAGGCGTGGGGAACTACCTGAGTACGTCAAGAAATCTGCATATGTTGTGCCGCCACAACCTTCTACCCAAGCTCCTCAGGCCAGTCCTCAAGCACGTCGAAACGGAAAGGACCCGAGCCCAACAATCGCGACATTATCATTAACTGATATGGTTTATATCATCGCAGACTCTACTCTCTTAGGATATAAGAAACGTACTCTTACTATTTTTTCAATAATGTGGTTATGTTGAAGTACACACATACTGGGTTTTGATTTAGCTCCTAGTCATGCTCTAGATTCAACTATAACCTTCTTAGGATTTGTTTTTATTTTTCTGTAATAGCTCCTTAGCAGCAACAAACTCTCTTTCTCGAGCATGGATTATGTTTGATCAACTTAAGAATCTTCTTAGGCGTTGGCAGGATCTTTAATCTAAGCCGAGTATGGTTAATATTCGCCAAGAATGGTTGGAGCTAGCCACCATCTCTATACCGATCATGGTCAACGCCCGCCATTATACTTAAACAAACTCTTTAAGCCGAGTATGGTTAATACTCACCAACTCTATTAAGCCGAGTATGGTTAATACTCGCCAACTTTTTAAGCCAAGTATGGTTAATACTCGCCAACTCTTTATGTCGAGTATGGTTAATACTCGCCAACTCCATAAGACGAGTATGGTTAATACTCGCCAACTCTTTAAGCCGAGTATGGTTAATACTCGCCAACCCTTTAAGCCTAGTATGGTTAATACTCGCCAACTCCATAAGCCGAGTATTGTTAATACTCGCCAACTATTTAAGCTGAGTATGGTTAATACTCGCCTACTCCATAAGCCGAGTATGGTTAATACTCGCCAACTCTTTAAGCCGAGTATGGTTAATAATTGCCAACTCTTTAAGCCGCATATGGTTAATACTCGCCAACACCACAAGCATAGTATGGTTAATACTCACCAACTCTTTAAGACGAGTACGATTAATACTCGCCAACTCCATAATCCAAGTATGGTTAATACTCGCCTACTCTTTAAGCCGAGCATGGTTAATACTCACCAACTCCATAAGCCGTGTATGTTTAATACTCGCCAACTCTTTAACCCGAGTATGGTTAATACTAGCCAACTCCATAAGCCGAGTATAGTTAATACTCGCCAACTCTTTAAGCCAAGTATGGTTAATACTAGCCAACTCCATAAGCTGAGTATGGTTATTACTCGCCAACTCCTCAAGCCGTGTATGTTTTGTAATAACCCAGAATTTTGACAATAAATAGTTATTTAATTAGAAGCTCAAAAATAGAAATTTCTACAAACGATGGAATTTGACCACGAAACTTTAACCATTGCATTCGTCTCGGAATTCTGGGCAACTTTCATGTTTGGAGTTTTTCCTACGGAGTCTGTATGAAAAATTTACGGATGAAATACAAAAAACGGATGGAAAATAAATAAACAGAATAATTAAAATATATTATACCATATATGAACAGTCGACCTGGGTGTCTGATTGCCCAGGCGGTCGACCTACTAGGCGATCAGATTCCCAGTGACGGTAGGTTATATAGGGTTTGGTTTGTAATATTATAAAAACGAATGGATGAATATAATTTAAAACTAATCTGATGATTCTAGGCCATTTCCACCTCTATAAATGGGTAGAGCCTCATTCTCTTCCATTCAAATCTATGAAGGCAGCGGAGCTTTGCCATTTTTCTTCCTCTTCCAACCTAATTTCTAAATAAAATATATACATACATATACCAAATCAAATCAAATTCATATGGAATTGGGAAGATAATAGATTCAATGGAAGAGGATGCTCAACGATAGATTTCTTTGCTTTCTTTCCTTTTTCTCATATTTCTGCAGATCTAGAATTTCCCTTTCTAGATAAATTGTGGATTTATAAGAATTTGGGGAGTGTAAGCCTAAAAAGGTTCGAATTGGAGAAATTGGAAGCTATAAGGTGAGTGGGAAATTTACTAATACATATATAATGATTTATCTCTTTTGTTTGAATCCAATCTATGTTTTATGGCTATCAGATATGTTATTTAAATAGTTGTAAATTTTGATAACCATCAGATCTGATTACGAATACGTTTGAAATTGGTAAATGATAAAGTTATGATTTGTATAAACATGAATTGTAGGATTTTTTATATGTATTCCCACATATTCCTACAAGTTATGTCCTGAATTATGAAATGTGTTGTAAATGCCACATAACATTATGGATCTGAAATCAGTCCCATTAAACATAATTTTTTTGTAGTTATTTTCCAGATCTTTAATTCAGTGCTGAAATACGAAATATGTGGATTTAGGTAAAAAGATGAATTTTTGTATTATGTAATTGTAAGAATAAAAAAATATTCCTTATTTACATTTAATATTGTTTGGGCTTTTGGTTCAAGCATGGTAAATTATGTCGTTCTCCTCATTTTTAAATAAAGAGGCATTATTTTAGAATCACAACAAGTATGACAAAAAGAATTAAAAAAGGAAAAGTGGTGAAAAAGTACATATATAAGTAAATACATGTTTTGTATGTAATTTGCATCGACTATTTCAATATAAAAATATATTACATATATTGCTTGTGATTTGGAAATGTGTCAATTTCACAAAATAAGCATGATTTATAGTGATTTTGGCTAATGGTCCTTGTGAGACTTGAAACCATTTTTTTAGCAAGATTGAATGTAAAAAAGGAATGTTTGATTAATTGATTAACCAAATCGTTGACCGCACAAAAACATAAAAATGAATATGTACATATTATCCATCCAAATCGGTGTAAACGATGAAATATAAATTGTATGGAATGTTTGAATGTTTGGATAAGGTTCAATTATGGAGTTATGTGTAAATATAATCCATTTTGAATGAATATATTTGTGGTGACCATTTATAGTAATAAATATAATTAATTGCATAAATGAGTCTGCTAATCAATACATAACCATTGTAATCAATATTGATTGGGGGAAATAAATGTGATAATAAAAAGGTTACAATTTCTAAAATCAATTAGGATAATTGTTGTGGACACTAATTAGGAAATTTAAATTATAACCACATTTAGACACAAGGTTAAACTCAACTTGTGGTGGAAGCTAGCCTGGAACCAACCAGCAAATCCAGCAGCTACAGGTAGTCGGTTTAATGTGAGGGGTCTAATGCATAAAAATAAATGTACTATGGCACGAGGTTAAGTTCACTTGTGGCAGAAGCATGCCCGGAACCGACCAACAAATCCAACATCCATAGGTTGTCAACTTAATGTGAGTGGCCCAATGCATATATATATATATATATATATATATATATATATATATATATAACAATAAACAAATAAACAGATGTAAAAGAATAATAATAGAAATTGCTTGTTAGGGTACAACAAATAGATAACTTAGGCCTTAGGGAAATATGACCGTTAGATCATAAAGGGCAATAAACAGGAAATAAAAAGAAATGGGTGTCAAAAAGGGTATTAGTGATATTGGTTGTCGTTTAAATACTAAGTCCAAATTAGGGAAGAAATTTAATAAGTATCCTAGAGAAAAAGGAAATATTACCTTCCTTATTTATGTCAATAAAACTTATAATTGAAAATATAGTTGGACTTAGTGGGTTAATAAAGTAAGATATTATTAACTATACAAACCCATGATGCAAATAAATGGTGTACGTATAGTATTTCCGTATAAAGGAATTAAACGGGAATGACTAAATAACGTAGCCCACTTTATTTCAAAAAGGGAAAGGTTGTAAAAGCAAATAGGGGATGAACTAATAACCTTCACATATAGTCCGCTTCCTGGGTCTTAAAAGGCTAAGTGGCTAGGGTTAAAGAGTCCACCTGGGAATATGTTTTTTTTTGTAGGGGTCTTAAATGGCAGGTGTGTATCGGCCTACCCAAACCTGGAAATTAGAAGAGCCAGATATGGCCATTTATCCTATGGGAAGTAGTAAGTGACTAAGGAGGTTACCTAATAAGGTCAGGTAGAAGGTAAAATGAACAATAAAATACCTACTCTCACCTTATGCAGGGTAAGGATATATGCGTGGATGACGGAAGCTTTAACTAGGAGGTCTCGTAGCTAGTGCCCTCTAGTTTTATGTTAACATTGAATATATTATCGAGAGCTAATAAATGACCAATAGATCTGCCTAGGATCTTAAGTGATCAGATGAATCCACCCTATCTATCATTGATAGTGAGGCGTTAAATAATAAAGAACAGAAAAAAGGGATATAGATAGAAACCCCAAAGTTAGGGGTCCACTCTCGATATAATTAATCAATTAAACTCTGGTATTAAGGCTTCACAAATATGTTTGTAAATGTCCTATCTTGGTAATGTAATTTGGAAAAATTACTTTTGGAAGTGTAGTAGAGTCATGCGTAAACTTTAACAAAGTTGGTTTAGAATTACTAACCTTGTCAGGCATACAACTTGGGTTGGATCAAACAGAATATATATATATATATATATATATATGTGTGTGTGTGTGTGTGTGTTATAGACTGTGTTGTACATTTCTTAGTCACTAGAACTTGCTGTTCTGACCCCTCCTCATTACAACCTCCAGGTTTCATAGAGAAGGTCGGTTTCTCACAGATGATTAAGCTTGGCTTTCGGTTCTCGTTCTCTCTCAAGCTCAGTATTGGCAAAGTGACTTATTTTGAAAAAGGTAGTTACTTGAGTTAAAACTTATTATCCTATTTTGTTTCCGCTACGAGTTTTCTTTACCGTACTCTAATTATGCTTATGCTCTATTATTATAGGTACCAGATATACACGCTACATGCTTGGATGTGTTTGAGTTTTGATTTTTGTCGAAATTTGGGGGCAAAAAGTGGGGTGTTACATTAGGTATCAGAGCTTAGGTTAAATGATCACAGGAATTAGTTATATTAAGAATCGTGAGAGAATATAACTCGATTTTCTTTTCTGTTTTCTTTGTCTTTCTTACTAAGTATTAATTTATTTCGACTATGGAAATTAGTCGTGGGCCTAATTATATATAATGGTATTTAAGCGACTAAGGGTTGAAATATGTTGAGATCGGGTTTCTAGCCAAATCTGTCTTACCCCACGGTACGTTGGCAATATCATCATGAAGAGCATGAGACGACATATGGTGGATTCCGTTGATTTGAGATTGGAAATTGGAATTATATATATAAAGAATTATATATATATATATACATATATATATATATATATATAAATATATATGCTAATATAAAAAGCAAGCTACAACCGAGATAGTCATAAATTCCTAGTATGGCTTCATTAGTAGTTCCAGTTAAGACTATTACTCGATCCAATACGGGGAAAGAGCCCATGTTAATGTCTTATCCATTTCGGAATTATAATTATGAGGTTTATCCATTTGTTACTTCGTTAAAAATCCCAATCTACCTTTGTGGAAATATTCAATTGAGTTCGTAGCCTTGTATTCAAGGAAATTTATTTTTAAAACTATTTGAAAAATAAAATTATTTCAATGGTTTTGAAATACAATTTCGAAAAATAATTTGCGAAGATATGTTTTTAAATTCAAAATCTATTCGTATTTCAAAATTTTGGGGCCATTCAGTAATTTTAATAAATATGGTCTAGTTGATAGGAAAGAAGGAATTAAAAATAACAAGGAATATACCCGTAAAACTCAAGAATAATATGTATCTATTCCTTGAGATCTTCAGTATCCATCTTTGTAACAAACCGGGTTTTCGCGATCCTGAGTAATCGACATATAACCCAATGTCGACTATCAAGCATCGGAAATACCGGATAGTCCATGAAAAAATTTAGAGGGTGAGAATAGATAAGATAGAAACTTAGAATAGAAGAAGAACATACAACATCAGAGTAAACACGAATCTCACAGCGGAACGAACAATATATAATAGATACAGAACTTTGAAATAAAATCGGTATATGTATACAGTAACATTACCAGAGTATAACACTTACAACACAACGGAAATAAACAATATTTATATATTCCTGAAGCCTCCTGTTCCAAGCTCTCCAAGTATATCTGTAAAATCATGACTACTTGACTGCCCGTACAAAATTGGGAACCCAAGAGTTTGGGGAAAACAAAACAAAATAAACTACGGGTCAGTCATGGGATTGGTGTGAGTAAAACAATTTAAAACAGTTTGAGCAATTAAACGATATCTCATAAGACCACGCCATATAACGGAACGGGTTTTTCCCTTACGAGAATAAAAAACATTTGGTCCAACATTCAAAAACTTTTTGAAAGGAACGGTAATCTTTATATCAAACTCATTTTATATTATAATAATGTCTATCAACCACAATATAATAATCATCTAGCAGAACGCTTTCATCTCACGTTCCACATACATAATATATAATAAAAAACATGGGCGCTTATTGGGTAATGAATTCCAACTGGCAATGTATGGTACCATATTCTGATAGTGTATCTATAGAGAGGAATACACCGGGTTCAACAAGAACATCTTGTAACCCAGGCTAAACATGACTGGTCACTCATTTCGCTTGAGTGTACCGAATGTATTATTACCAACGGTAGGGATCAACAACCGTTTCCGAAAAAGAACAACATCGAAATAGATTATAGAAGTAAATGAAACTCTAGATCAGGTGACAATACACCCTACTTGGAAGCTAACCACTTAGCCATGCGACTTACCCAATTTTATACCATTTCCTGGATGTGTGGCTTCTGGCCACGCTTATCTCCGACAGATCACACATTTATTCACTTTGAATGTCACATCATCATACCCGCCAAATCACAAATTGATTTCTCCAAACATATCATGGGTAAACTGTTAAGAGAAACGAATTCCTCTGCCACCAAACGTAAATACGTTTGAAGAGGTCAACTTACACGATCCACTAATTATACTCCCATCAGACATTCTTCCATACAGGTCGTCCTGGGATTGGATAGGCCGAAGATACTATTCTGTAAACAGGACAGCCCTTGTATAACTCCGTCTTCAATTATCTTCATCATATTTGATTGCAACGCTAACGCCCATACAGAGTGGTTTTCAGATAATGAATCTGATCCCAGTCTCTCAGTATTGACGATGGAAAAATGGTCAAAAACTTTGATAGTCGGTGATTTAACTATCAAAGAAAAACATGTGTGCAAACAACAATATTATTTCGAGACGGAAATTCTATCGATCAATCATCAATCAACATTTATTCATTTCCCCATTTCTCGTTTCCATATATTCATCAAATCCTTATTTTCTAATTTTAGAAAATATACGTTATTAACTTTGGAAAACGTTTCCATTTCTGATTCACGAATCACTATCTTCCCACATATATCAGTCTCTAACTGTAAACTAGTAAGAGAACAACTTCCCAAGAATAAACCCCGAAGGCCGAAACCAACATCAGATCGATACCCAGAAAGCCATTCAACTCAACTAATTTCCAGTTAGTTTCTAATTTCAGTAAGTCAATTTAAATTCCTATTCAAAACCCAATTTCCTTTATAAATATTTTTATCTGCAAAATATTTATTTCAATCTATTTTTCACATCGAATGTGAATAACATGTCTATATATAATCAAACAGTCTGATTTCATATTTTAAAAACAATACCCCAAATCCAATTTCTTTTAATACTTTTGTTTGTAAAATTATTCATACAAATCTCCCTTTTTATTTCTAACACTTAAATTTCATTTATATTTCCCTTTATATAATTCTTTTTATTTTATATAAATCCTTTTTATATAATTCTATTTATTTTACATAAATCCTTTTATATAATTCTATTTATTCTATATAAAAATATTTCATTTTCAATATTCACTTTGAAAATTTTCTTTTTACATTCCATTATTTCATTTGGAATTTAAAATACCAAATAACATGGCTAGTGTCATCATAATCAATCACAGATTATATATCACATCATATATCACAATATATGAAAAACAAACAGTATTATAGATATTGAGGAATCCAGTTGGATCCCTACAACCTGTTTCCCTGCATCAAAGATATTAAACAATATAAATAACATCGATTTCATTTCAATATGAAATATTATGATAAAGAGAATCAATATATAATTAACGATTTATGTATATATCGTTATCTACAATTTCAAACAATAAATCAGCAGTTCAACCAAACAATCAACACACAACAATCAATCAGCATTTATCAATACTAGATTATATTTATAAAATATAAACTGTAAAGAGTTAGTGAGATTTACTCACATTGGATGATCATCATTAAATAACGATAATTGTCGTTGATTCAGATCAGACAATTTATTTCGCTATATATTGTAACGAGCTCCGATTCACTCCCAGTCAGTGTAAAAACCAGAAAATCTGAGCCAATTTTTTTTTATTTTGGTGGTTTTAATGAATTTTGAATATTTAAAATGAATTATTTTAAATAATGACGACGAGAAATTTATTTTGAATAGAATGAGAACGTTTATATTTATATAGAGCGTCGTTAGAATATAAATATTTATTTTTAACTATAAAAGGAATTGAAAATGGCGCGGTAGTTTGAAAATTCGATTTCTAATTTCAAATGAATGTACAGGATTCAAAATAAACCGGATTTTAGTGAAACCAAAAATATTTGAATCTATTCGAGAATATCTTTCCAACGAATCCGACAAATAAAAATTTCATAGCGGGAATCAAAAGTTATGCCCAGTTGAAAATTCAGGATAGTTGCTATGGAATTCTAGCCCTTAAAAATGGAAATTTTGCAAATGACCTCGGTTTTCGACGAAACCAGTTTTGTTGGATTCAGGATGTCGAATTATCGCCAGATTCCAAAATTCATAATTTTCAGAATCAATATGTGAGTGTGGCAAAAGAAAACGCGTTTGACCAGTTTCAGTTGATTTTAATCGACTGGAAAATGACCATTTTTCAAACGGTTTCAGAATTTGATGAAATTAGTTTTGTTAGGACCATAACGTCAATACGAAGCTAGAAATAATTTTTTGGGAATTTTTAGAGTTAATATGTGGTCCCGGTAAATTGAAATGTGCATTCAAAATTAATATATAGATTTATATTTTGATTTTGATGGAAACTGATCGAAACGGCCGAACTGGCTCACGATACATATCCTATTGTGTTCGGAATGGGGGTAACTAGCTAGGGACGATAGGCGGTGGGTCTCGTTTTGAGATCGAAATTTAAAGCAACTTTTAGGAGAAGTAAGTAAATAAATAAATAAAAATATATATAAATAAGCCCCCACCTTTCTTTTGTTTTCATCGATCAGAACCATAAACCCTTCCCCTGAAATTCCCATCGCCCCTCACAACTACAGCCGCCACCACCAAAATCGGTCGCCGCCAGGCCGTGCGACCCTCCCCCTCACCTCTGATGTCCGGCCGCACCCCTCCACCTCCGATCTGCCGTCCCCAAACCCTCCTTCCTCCTTCTCCATTCAGTTCTCCCCAATCCCGTCCAAAAACCATCGCTCCAGCCTCCAACAGCCACTGCCAACCCCCTGGACGGATCATCGACCACCTCCGACCCTAGAGCCACTGTAGTGACCCGCATTTTAGCTGTTGAATAATTAATTTATTTAATTATTAAATATCGATTTATCGATATCGAGAAGTGAATTAAATAATATTGAATATTTAATTAATAATTATAATATAATAAAATATATTATAATGTCGAAATAGTCAGAAATAGTGAAATTCACAATATCGTGTGAATTGAATAGCATACGAGATTTGGTGGAATTTCAATTCGAAATATAATAACGATTATATTCAATCGACGACAGTTTGAATGTATAATTATAATATAATTAAAATAGAGCTTGAAATGGCGTGGCAGTTCGCTATTTGGCGATTCGAACTTCAACCGAGTGTACAGGATTCATTTTAAGCCGGATTTCAGCGAAACAAGAAACACGTGGAGCTGGTGGAGTATATTTTTCTAGTGGAAGAGAAAAATCGAGATTTCGTCGTGTAGATTTTGATTTACGTCCAAATCAAATTTCAGAAAAGTCGCTATGGAATTCCTTTATAATTCGTAACGCTTTATATACGTTATAAAAGGATTTTTCAATATAAATCGAATATCGATTCAACCTGAGCTTTGAATATTGAACATATAATTTTCCTGGAGCTGTATGGTATTCCACTGTGAATATATATACGATAATATAAATTTATTTATATTTAATTTAATTTATTTAAATATATTTATATATTTAAATGGATTATTCAAGGGTCTAAAAATAGCCAGTTTTGCAAACGAAGTCGGAATTCGATGAAACTAATTTTGTTGGATCCGCAATATCAAATTATTGTTAGATTCCAAGTTTCGTGATTTTTAGAGTCACTGTGTGGTCGTACGGATTTTTAGAGTGAAAAACAGTCACTATTTCGACAGTTAAAAATACGCTGTGTGAGCATACGGACTCGGAATTCGACGAAACCAGTTTCGTTGGGACCGTAATGTCGGACTCTAGCTGCATGTCCAGTTTCATGATTTTTGAGTATCGTGTGTGATCACATGAATTTTTAGAGAGCAAAAATGAATATAGAAAGGAGAATATACCGGGAATATTCCATTCCCCAAAATATCTAAATTTTCTGAATTTCCTATATGTACCCCCACTTTCCACTAAAACCTAATTCCCATTCACTTTCTGGTCAAACATTTCATTTATCCGCCGTTGTCTCCTTACAGCGAAATAAAAAAAATGGCAAACAAAGAAATCAAAAGAAATATAAAACAAATACTACAAATCATTTCCTATATATATATTTAGCTTCCCAGAGGCTTGCTCTTCAACGCAGCAGCACTTATGGTGAACTCGACGGCACCTTTCTGGGTTGGATAATCAATGCAGTGAGGCTAGGGTTGTTGATTTCGAGTTCGTAGAGCATCGAGGTGTGATGTTGTTGTTGGATTTGGGTATGTGGTCGGATTGGTTTCATTTGTGATACTTTGGTGAAATTACGGATCAGGAAATGTCGCGGGTCTTCAACAGGCTCCATCGAAGGGGGTGTCGCGAGGAACAGGTGGACGGCGAGTACGTGATTGAGGGCACTAAGTGGATGAGATGTTGATGGAGATCTTGGTGCTAAACTCGGTTTGAACTTCACTGAAAAGAAAAGGATGAAGGAGGAGCGGAAGCTTGAAGGTCTGGCAATGAGGATTTTGTTGCG
The DNA here is from genome assembly GCA_030737875.1 of Allium sativum. Classification (NCBI taxonomy): domain Eukaryota; kingdom Viridiplantae; phylum Streptophyta; class Magnoliopsida; order Asparagales; family Amaryllidaceae; genus Allium; species Allium sativum. Next base: position 542,386,732 of record CM060926.1, read on the forward strand.
GCGTGTATTACCAGAAGGAATCGAATGGGGTAGAAGGGTATGCGGTTGGGTTTAAATGCGGGCTGGGTGTTCAATGAGGGATAATGGGCCTTAGTTAAAGGGTAAAGCCCGTTTGATTTAAATTCATGTTTTAAATTCAATTTAAATATGTTCAAACTTTGAAAAGCAATATCTCGGTCATACGTAATCAGATTGACGAACCGTAAGTTGCGTTGGGATCGTATGGACGGACACTACACACTGGAACTGACGGGGAGCAAACCCGACCTCGTTACAATTTATGGCGAAATAAATTGTCCGTCTAAATCAAAGACAATTATCGTTAATTAACGATGATAGTCCAAAGTGAGTAAATCTCACTAACTCTGTTCAGTTTATATTTGTATAAACTGTACTTTATTTTTTTGATTGATTGCTGTGTATTGATTGTTAAATTGGACTGTTAAATTGGACTGTTAAATAGATTTGATTGAAAACGTAGAGATAGTTATATATAGAAAACCGTCAATCAAATATGGATTCTGATTATCAGTATATTTCATGTTGGGATGAAATTGATGTATATTATACTGTGTAACATCTGTGGATGCAGGGAAACAGGTTGGAGGAATCCGACTGGATTCCTCAACAGTTATTTTATTGTTTTTCATATATTGTTATATGATGTGATATAAAATCTGTGGGCGATTATATGTGCTTGGACGATATTGAACATCGTGATTTGAAATGATTGAATACCATAACATATCAAAATGTTGATAAGGAGATTTTTCAAAGTGATATTTTAAAATAGAATATTTATAAAGTGGAATATTTATAAATAAGGAATATTTATAAATTGGGATATTTATAAATAGGAGATATTTAAAAAAAAAGGGAAAATAACTGCAAATCATTTTCTTTTTGAATGGAAAGGCCTGTGTGGCGAGTTTGGGGATTTTCCCGATGCTCCCGTTACAAAGGAGGTTATGGCGAATTTTCCCGGGAATTTAAGGAGTTAGAATATTTCAAGTATAAATTTGAAAAGGAAATATTTGTAAACCATTTACAAATAGAATCGGAAAGGAAACATTTTAAAAAGGGAAATCATTTTTAAAGGGTAGAACCGTTATTTAAAAGTAAATCTTTTCCAATGAATAAAACGTTGTTAAAAAGGAAATCTTTATAAAGTGAAGTTAGTTAATCGAATATAGACATTCGAAAGGAGAAATCGAATATGGTATTCGAAGTTAGTTAATCGAATATAGACATTCGAAAAGAGAAATCGAATATGGTATTCGAAGTAGTTAATCGAGTATAGACATTCGAAAGGAGAAATCGAATATGGTATTCGAAGTTAGTTAATCGAATATAGACATTCGAAAAGAGAAATCGAATATGGTATTCGAAGTAGTTAATCGAGTATAGACATTCGAAAGGAGAAATCGAATATGGTATTCGAAGTTAGTTAATCGAATATGTTATTCGAAAGGCGTTAGTTTGTCGAGTTAGCCAAATAGAGTTAACCAGTTAGAGTTAATCAGTTAGAGTTAATCAGTTAGAGTTAACCAGTTAGAGTTAATCAGTTAGAATTAACCAGTTGGAGTTAATTAGTTAGAGTTAATCGATTAGAGTTAACACGAACTAGAATTAATCAAATATAGTTATTTGAGACAGAGTTAGTCAAACATAGTATTCAGGGTAAGTTGCCATCTTGTATGACTGCTAGCGTAATTCGCAGGGCTGCAGATAGCCTAAGGCGGTCGGATGTTTCCTGAGGGAATCAGGCGTAACCATTGTGATCGCTGCGATCTAGAGTCAAGCGAATGGAAGTAAATCGAATATTAGTTATTCGATAGGAGTTAATCCAGTTGAGTTAAGTAGGGTTAAATAAGTCAAGTTAACCAGTTGAGTTAGGTAAGTCAAGTAAACCAGTAGGGTTAATCGAGTGGAGTTATCGAATATCACTTATTCAAGGTAGATTTATCGAATATAGTTTATTCGAGAAGAGAAATCGAATATAGTTTATTCGAGAAGAGAAATCGAATATAGTTTATTCGAGAAGAGAAATCGAATATAGTTTATTCGAGAAGAGAAATCGAATATAGTTCATTCGAGGAGAATTATCGAATATTGGTTATTCGAAGTAAGATAATCGAATATTGGTTATTCGAGAAGAAGTTACGAATCTAGACATTTGAAAGGAGTTAATCGAATATAGTTTATTCGAATAGAGTTAGAGGAGTTATCGATGTTAGTTTTCATCGAAAGGAGTTATCGATGTTAGTTTCATCGAAGGGAGTTATCGATTATAGTTTAATCGAAGTGAGATTTTCAAATATGAGATATTTGAAAAGGAAGAGTTATCGAATATTAGTTATTCGAAGAGAGATTATCGAATATCGTTTATTCGAGAAGAAGTTAATCGAATATAGGTTATTCAAAGAAGAGTTAATCAAATAGAGATTTCTCGAAGAGAGTTAATCGGCAAATTCGATTATATCGAATTCGGGAAAGTACTTATACTTTCCAGTGTCTAATTAGAGATTTATTTATAAATAAATAAATGTTAGGTTAATTATTCACTAATAGGAATAGAGGTTATAATTTAAGTTAGATAATTCGAAAGTAGGGATTATAATGTTATCGTTATAACCAATGTTTTAAATATAGAAGTGGACTAGTAAAATTGGATCCGAGAAAGGCGTAAAGAAGTTGTTAAAGATTTAAAAGATAAACTTTGACCATTTCGAAGTTATAACGTTGTTCAGTTAAGGTCTGAGAGGTAATTATACCCCAACTTGAGTGACTTCCTTCTTAACTAAGAAATGGTAAGGTTTGATCGTAAAGGAGTTTTGGAAATGTTTTCCAAACGAGAATCAGAAATGTTTTCTGATAAAAGAAAATAAGAATTTAGAATATAGGGAAACAGGAGATAAGTAAATAAATGAACTAAAGAGATTAATGTAAAATGATGTTTGTTCGATATAATTTCCATCTGGAAATAATATCATTGTTTGCACACTTGTTTTTCTTTGATAGTTAACTCACAGACTATCGAAGTTTTGACCATTTTAACGTTGTCACTATGGAGAGACCGGTTGGATTATTATCCAAAGAACCACTCTGTATTGGCATAAGCGTTGCGAATCATATATGCCAAAGATAATTGAAGACGGAGTAAAATGCAAGGGCTATCCTGTTTACAGAATAGTGCCTTCGGTTTGTCCAGTCCCAGGACAACTTGTATGGACGAAGGTCTGACAGAGTATATCCAATGGATCGCGTAAGTTGATCTGTTCAAACGTATTCACGTTTGGTGGCGGAGGAATTTGTTTCTCTAAGCTGTATACCCGTGTTATTTTTGGATAAGTCAATTTGTGATTTGGCGGGTATGACGATGTGACATTTCTAAGTGAATGAAGATGGATGTCTGACATAGTATTTCCAGAAAGGTCACGTACATTGATTTCTTCAACTATACCAAGAGTGGAAGCGGAGAAGGAAACTTCTTTTAGCTGACACGTAATGTATGGTTGTAGACATTAATTAGTGATTCTGATGGATCTGACAATGTGGCATTCGAAGTGAATCTGATGTGATGATAAAGCGTAGCTTCTAGCCTCATCAACCGGTAAATGACAGAAATCGGGCAGGCAGCATGGCTAAGTCGGTCGCACCGAAGTAGGGTGTATAATCACCTATCTAGTGAATATTCATTTGCTTCTTTTAATCTATCAATGCTGTCCCATATATATATACGGGAACGGTTGCTGATCCCAACCGTTGGTGATGTACATTCGATACACTCAAGCGAAATGAGTGGTCGGTCATGTGTGGCTGAGTTGCAAGATGTCTTGTTGAACTCCAGTGTATCGTTCCTAGAGTACACTGATCGGAAGGTGATTCCATACCTTGTCATAGTTGGAAATCCATTACCCAATACGTGCTTGCGGTTTTGATTGTATACTATATATGTAGAACGTGAGATGAAAGCGTTTCTGCTAGTTGATATCTATTTGTACATAGACATTATTATAATATCAAAGGGTTTTTGATATAAAGATATTTTGGATTCTCATAAGGGAAAAACCCGTTCCGTTCTGCGGCGTGGTCTTATGAGATATCGTTTACTTGTTCATATACCTGTTTTAAACTGTTTTACTCACACCAGTCCCATGACTGACCCGGAGTTTATTTTGTTGTTTTCCCCTAAACTCTTGGGTGCCTAATTTTGTACGGGCAGTCAAGTAGTCGGGATTTACAGGTACACTGGAAGAGCGTGGAGCAGGAGGCTTCAAGATCATATAGCTATAGTTATTTCCGCTGTGTTGTAAGTGCTGTACTCTGATAAGTGCTATTGTATACATAACTGTTATATTTCAAAGTTATGTTATCTATTATATGTTATTCGTTCCGCTGTGAGGTTCGTGTTACTCTGATGTTGTGTTCTTCTTCTTCTTCTATTCTAAGTTTCTATCTTATCTATTCTCACCTTCTAATTTCTTTCATTAACTACCGGGATTTTTCGATGGTTTGGTTATCGACGTCGTGCTTACGTCGATAACCAAAGCCGCTCAAAATCCGGGTCGTTACAGTTGGTATCAGAGCTTAAGTTAAGAATTACTTGGCTCTGTGGCGTGACTCGGTAGAGATAGGGTTAGTAACACCCTAGATTGAGTTTGAGTGTATATATACGAGTGAACGTATTTGTATTTGATATATAAAATAATTTTATATTGAGGAGATTCATTGGTTGAGTTGTTTATGAGTTCTGGTCGATCAGTTTGATCCACTGAATCGGTAGGAGTTACTAAACACTTGAATACGATGGGTCGTCACGATATGTTTTGAAAGGAGGGTAAATTAAAATAAGTTTACCCAAGGTATATCTGGATATAGAGAAGATATATATATCAAAATTATAATATATTGGATATATTGGTTGTGATTATAATCGAGTAAGATTATAACATGTGAAATGGTTATATATAACCAATCAGAATTCATATAAGTAAAGTATATGAAATAAGATGAATTAAATGTGAATTTAAATCAGATGTGGAATTAAAATAAGGAAATTTCAAGTTCCTGGGAGATTTTGAGATGTTTTCAAAATGGATGTATTTAGTAAGGGTTTTGAAATGATATAGTATTGAAATCACTTGGGTTGCTGGAAAGTAATTCCGATGATGACTGCGCAGTATCATCGGTGTGATTTTCGAGTTCTAAGTGGTGGATTACTACCAGAGATTTTGATTTGAATTGTTTTGAGAAAACAAGTTGTTTAGAAAATTCAAAGGTTTTGAATTGGCAGTATGATTTCAAATTTGATTTGAAAGAAACCCAGGGATTTAAGTTCTGAAATTAAAATTTAACGTATGAAGTTAAATAGACTGAGATGACAAATGTGAATAAGTGAATTAGAATTAAACTTGAACTAAGTTAAATAAAATTGAATTGGATTAAAGATAATCTAGAATGGAACCAAATTGATAAGTCAATAATTTGGAATTTGATATTGGGGTTCGAATGAAATTCGGTTTGGATTTGAGGATATGAACTGATTGGAATTCCATTGAGATAACACTGGTATATGCTGAGTTGATAGCATATGGAAGTGATAGAGTTGATATGCCCGACAAAAAGGTACCAGTTTATATTATATATGGATATGAGATTTATGTGCCGAATTGGCAAGCCGCTTGGCTGTTTGATTTTCTTTTGGGATAAAGAAGGCCCAGAGAGGCGAGTTGGAGTTTGAGATATTGACCAGTACAAAGGAGGTGCTGGCAAAAATTTTCGAAAAGTTAAGGTGTTAGAAAATTTTCAGAATTTTTGAAAATTTAGTTAGTCAAAATAAATTAATATTTTAGTTGATATTAATTGGTTTAGTTGAAACCGGAGACAAGAGGTAAACAGATAAATTTTTACCCAGAAGATAGGGTCATCCCCTAGCTTAGCAATTTCGAGGACGAAATTTTATTAAGGGGGGAAGATTGTAGTGACCCGCATTTTAGCTGTTGAATAATTAATTTATTTAATTATTAAATATCGATTTATCGATATCGAGAAGTGAATTAAATAATATTGAATATTTAATTAATAATTATAATATAATAAAATATATTATAATGTCGAAATAGTCAGAAATAGTGAAATTCACAATATCGTGTGAATTGAATAGCATACGAGATTTGGTGGAATTTCAATTCGAAATATAATAACGATTATATTCAATCGACGACAGTTTGAACGTATAATTATAATATAATTAAAATAGAGCTTGAAATGGCGTGGCAGTTCGCTATTTGGCGATTCGAACTTCAACCGAGTGTACAGGATTCATTTTAAGCCGGATTTCAGCGAAACAAGAAACGCGTGGAGCTGGTGGAGTATATTTTTCTAGTGGAAGAGAAAAATCGAGATTTCGTCGTGTAGATTTTGATTTACGTCCAAATCAAATTTCAGAAAAGTCGCTATGGAATTCCTTTATAATTCGTAACGCTTTATATACGTTATAAAAGGATTTTTCAATATAAATCGAATATCGATTCAACCTGAGCTTAGAATATTGAACATATAATTTTCCTGGAGCTGTATGGTATTCCACTGTGAATATATATACGATAATATAAATTTATTTATATTTAATTTAATTTATTTAAATATATTTATATATTTAAATGGATTATTCAAGGGTCTAAAAATAGCCAGTTTTGCAAACGAAGTCGGAATTCGACGAAACTAATTTTGTTGGATCCGCAATATCAAATTATTGTTAGATTCCAAGTTTCGTGATTTTTAGAGTCACTGTGTGGTCGTACGGATTTTTAGAGTGAAAAACAGTCAGTATTTCGACAGTTAAAAATACGCTGTGTGAGCATACGGACTCGGAATTCGACGAAACCAGTTTCGTTGGGACCGTAATGTCGGACTCTAGCTGCATGTCCAGTTTCATGATTTTTGAGTATCGTGTGTGATCACATGAATTTTTAGAGAGCAAAAATGAATATAGAAAGGAGAATATACCGGGAATATTCCATTCCCCAAAATATCTAAATTTTCTGAATTTCCTATATGTACCCCCACTTTCCACTAAAACCTAATTCCCATTCACTTTCTGGTCAAACATTTCATTTATCCGCCGTTGTCTCCTTACAGCGAAATAAAAAAAATGGCAAACAAAGAAATCAAAAGAAATATAAAACAAATACTACAAATCATTTCCTATATATATATTTAGCTTCCCAGAGGCTTGCTCTTCAACGCAGCAGCACTTATGGTGAACTCGACGGCACCTTTCTGGGTTGGATAATCAATGCAGTGAGGCTAGGGTTGTTGATTTCGAGTTCGTAGAGCATCGAGGTGTGATGTTGTTGTTGGATTTGGGTATGTGGTCGGATTGGTTTCATTTGTGATACTTTGGTGAAATTACGGATCAGGAAGTGTCGCGGGTCTTCAACAGGCTCCATCGAAGGGGGTGTCGCGAGGAACAGGTGGACGGCGAGTACGTGATTGAGGGCACTAAGTGGATGAGATGTTGATGGAGATCTTGGTGCTAAACTCGGTTTGAACTTCACTGAAAAGAAAAGGATGAAGGAGGAGCGGAAGCTTGAAGGTCTGGCAATGAGGATTTTGTTGCGGCGTGTATTACCAGAAGGAATCGAATGGGGTAGAAGGGTATGCGGTTGGGTTTAAATGCGGGCTGGGTGTTCAATGAGGGATAATGGGCCTTAGTTAAAGGGTAAAGCCCGTTTGATTTAAATTCATGTTTTAAATTCAATTTAAATATGTTCAAACTTTGAAAAGCAATATCTCGGTCATACGTAATCAGATTGACGAACCGTAAGTTGCGTTGGGATCGTATGGACGGACACTACACACTGGAACTGACGGGGAGCAAACCCGACCTCGTTACAATTTATGGCGAAATAAATTGTCCGTCTAAATCAAAGACAATTATCGTTAATTAACGATGATAGTCCAAAGTGAGTAAATCTCACTAACTCTGTTCAGTTTATATTTGTATAAACTGTACTTTATTTTTTTGATTGATTGCTGTGTATTGATTGTTAAATTGGACTGTTAAATTGGACTGTTAAATAGATTTGATTGAAAACGTAGAGATAGTTATATATAGAAAACCGTCAATCAAATATGGATTCTGATTATCAGTATATTTCATGTTGGGATGAAATTGATGTATATTATACTGTGTAACATCTGTGGATGCAGGGAAACAGGTTGGAGGAATCCGACTGGATTCCTCAACAGTTATTTTATTGTTTTTCATATATTGTTATATGATGTGATATAAAATCTGTGGGCGATTATATGTGCTTGGACGATATTGAACATCGTGATTTGATATGATTGAATACCATAACATATCAAAATGTTGATAAGGAGATTTTTCAAAGTGATATTTTAAAATAGAATATTTATAAAGTGGAATATTTATAAATAAGGAATATTTATAAATTGGGATATTTATAAATAGGAGATATTTAAAAAAAAAAGGGAAAATAACTGCAAATCATTTTCTTTTTGAATGGAAAGGCCTGTGTGGCGAGTTTGGGGATTTTCCCGATGCTCCCGTTACAAAGGAGGTTATGGCGAATTTTCCCGGGAATTTAAGGAGTTAGAATATTTCAAGTATAAATTTGAAAAGGAAATATTTGTAAACCATTTACAAATAGAATTGGAAAGGAAACATTTTAAAAAGGGAAATCATTTTTAAAGGGTAGAACCGTTATTTAAAAGTAAATCTTTTCCAATGAATAAAACGTTGTTAAAAAGGAAATCTTTATAAAGTGAAGTTAGTTAATCGAATATAGACATTCGAAAGGAGAAATCGAATATGGTATTCGAAGTTAGTTAATCGAATATAGACATTCGAAAAGAGAAATCGAATATGGTATTCGAAGTAGTTAATCGAGTATAGACATTCGAAAGGAGAAATCGAATATGGTATTCGAAGTTAGTTAATCGAATATAGACATTCGAAAAGAGAAATCGAATATGGTATTCGAAGTAGTTAATCGAGTATAGACATTCGAAAGGAGAAATCGAATATGGTATTCGAAGTTAGTTAATCGAATATGTTATTCGAAAGGGGTTAGTTTGTCGAGTTAGCCAAATAGAGTTAACCAGTTAGAGTTAATCAGTTAGAGTTAATCAGTTAGAGTTAACCAGTTAGAGTTAATCAGTTAGAATTAACCAGTTGGAGTTAATTAGTTAGAGTTAATCGATTAGAGTTAACACGAACTAGAATTAATCAAATATAGTTATTTGAGACAGAGTTAGTCAAACATAGTATTCAGGGTAAGTTGCCATCTTGTATGACTGCTAGCGTAATTCGCAGGGCTGCAGATAGCCTAAGGCGGTCGGATGTTTCCTGAGGGAATCAGGCGTAACCATTGTGATCGCTGCGATCTAGAGTCAAGCGAATGGAAGTAAATCGAATATTAGTTATTCGATAGGAGTTAATCCTGTTGAGTTAAGTAGGGTTAAATAAGTCAAGTTAACCAGTTGAGTTAGGTAAGTCAAGTAAACCAGTAGGGTTAATCGAATGGAGTTATCGAATATCACTTATTCAAGGTAGATTTATCGAATATAGTTTATTCGAGAAGAGAAATCGAATATAGTTTATTCGAGAAGAGAAATCGAATATAGTTTATTCGAGAAGAGAAATCGAATATAGTTTATTCGAGAAGAGAAATCGAATATAGTTCATTCGAGGAGAATTATCGAATATTGGTTATTCGAAGTAAGATAATCGAATATTGGTTATTCGAGAAGAAGTTACGAATCTAGACATTTGAAAGGAGTTAATCGAATATAGTTTATTCGAATAGAGTTAGAGGAGTTATCGATGTTAGTTTTCATCGAAAGGAGTTATCGATGTTAGTTTCATCGAAGGGAGTTATCGATTATAGTTTAATCGAAGTGAGATTTTCAAATATGAGATATTTGAAAAGGAAGAGTTATCGAATATTAGTTATTCGAAGAGAGATTATCGAATATCGTTTATTCGAGAAGAAGTTAATCGAATATAGGTTATTCAAAGAAGAGTTAATCAAATAGAGATTTCTCGAAGAGAGTTAATCGGCAAATTCGATTATATCGAATTCGGGAAAGTACTTATACTTTCCAGTGTCTAATTAGAGATTTATTTATAAATAAAAAATGTTAGGTTAATTATTCACTAATAGGAATAGAGGTTATAATTTAAGTTAGATAATTCGAAAGTAGGGATTATAACGTTATCGTTATAACCAATGTTTTAAATATAGAAGTGGACTAGTAAAATTGGATCCGAGAAAGGCGTAAAGAAGTTGTTAAAGATTTAAAAGATAAACTTTGACCATTTCGAAGTTATAACGTTGTTCAGTTAAGGTCTGAGAGGTAATTATACCCCAACTTGAGTGACTTCCTTCTTAACTAAGAAATGGTAAGGTTTGATCGTAAAGGAGTTTTGGAAATGTTTTCCAAACGAGAATCAGAAATGTTTTCTGATAAAAGAAAATAAGAATTTAGAATATAGGGAAACAGGAGATAAGTAAATAAATGAACTAAAGAGATTAATGTAAAATGATGTTTGTTCGATATAATTTCCATCTGGAAATAATATCATTATTTGCACACTTGTTTTTCTTTGATAGTTAACTCACAGACTATTGAAGTTTTGACCATTTTAACGTTGTCACTATGGAGAGACCGGTTGGATTATTATCCAAAGAACCACTCTGTATTGGCATAAGCGTTGCGAATCATATATGCCAAAGATAATTGAAGACGGAGTAAAATGCAAGGGCTATCCTGTTTACAGAATAGTGCCTTCGGTTTGTCCAGTCCCAGGACAACTTGTATGGACGAAGGTCTGACAGAGTATATCCAATGGATCGCGTAAGTTGATCTGTTCAAACGTATTCACGTTTGGTGGCGGAGGAATTCGTTTCTCTAAGCTGTATACCCGTGTTATTTTTGGATAAGTCAATTTGTGATTTGGCGGGTATGACGATGTGACATTTCTAAGTGAATGAAGATGGATGTCTGACATAGTATTTCCAGAAAGGTCACGTACATTGATTTCTTCAACTATACCAAGAGTGGAAGCGGAGAAGGAAACTTCTTTTAGCTGACACGTAATGTATGGTTGTAGACATTAATTAGTGATTCTGATGGATCTGACAATGTGGCATTCGAAGTGAATCTGATGTGATGATAAAGCGTAGCTTCTAGCCTCATCAACCGGTAAATGACAGAAATCGGGCAGGCAGCATGGCTAAGTCGGTCGCACCGAAGTAGGGTGTATAATCACCTATCTAGTGAATATTCATTTGCTTCTTTTAATCTATCAATGCTGTCCCATATATATATACGGGAACGGTTGCTGATCCCAACCGTTGGTGATGTACATTCGATACACTCAAGCGAAATGAGTGGTCGGTCATGTGTGGCTGAGTTGCAAGATGTCTTGTTGAACTCCAGTGTATCGTTCCTAGAGTACACTGATCGGAAGGTGATTCCATACCTTGTCATAGTTGGAAATCCATTACCCAATACGTGCTTGCGGTTTTGATTGTATACTATATATGTAGAACGTGAGATGAAAGCGTTTCTGCTAGTTGATATCTATTTGTACATAGACATTATTATAATATCAAAGGGTTTTTGATATAAAGATATTTTGGATTCTCATAAGGGAAAAACCCGTTCCGTTCTGCGGCGTGGTCTTATGAGATATCGTTTACTTGTTCATATACTTGTTTTAAACTGTTTTACTCACACCAGTCCCATGACTGACCCGGAGTTTATTTTGTTGTTTTTCCCTAAACTCTTGGGTGCCTAATTTTGTACGGGCAGTCAAGTAGTCGGGATTTACAGGTACACTGGAAGAGCGTGGAGCAGGAGGCTTCAAGATCATATAGCTATAGTTATTTCCGCTGTGTTGTAAGTGCTGTACTCTGATAAGTGCTATTGTATACATAACTGTTATATTTCAAAGTTATGTTATCTATTATATGTTATTCGTTCCGCTGTGAGGTTCGTGTTACTCTGATGTTGTGTTCTTCTTCTTCTTCTATTCTAAGTTTCTATCTTATCTATTCTCACCTTCTAATTTCTTTCATTAACTACCGGGATTTTTCGATGGTTTGGTTATCGACGTCCTGCTTACGTCGATAACCAAAGCCGCTCAAAATCCGGGTCGTTACAGCCACCCTCCTCCGCCACGTCAGTCCATTGTGGGCCCTCATTAAATAAAAATTCAATTTTTATGTTTTCCCGTTCCCCGTTTGACGCCACGCCGAGCTGAAGCGACCCCCACTCCACTCGTGGCTCCACCAACACCCCCTTGACAGCAAGCATTCCCCTCTCCTCCGAAAATCAGTAATTGGTTATATATTTTGTTTTCTAGTTATTTTATATTTTAACTTGCTATGATTTATAATTCGCAAAGTTAAGGTTTTTATAATCAAAGTTATGATTTTTAATATATAAAAATACGGTTTTTAATTATGAACAACAAATAAAGATTAGATCTTTATTTTATATGAACGACATATAAAGGTTTGATTTTTTATTTATTTATAGGAACGACATAGAAAAGAAAAAAAATGAGATTTTCGATCATATAAAGTTGAGATTTTTATGGAAGGAAGAAAACATGTTTGGCAAATTAAAAATATGATTTTTATATAATAGAGAATATAAAAATGTGATTTTAATATATGTAGCATATTAAAAATATGATTTTTATATAATAGAGAATATAAAAATGTGATTTTTTATATATGTAGCGAATACGGACGACGAAAGTGATAAAGGGCGAGCACGACGAAGATTTCTGTGATAGGAAGAGTCGTGGCGTTTGGTTTAGCTTCTCGGTGAGAACTTCTTTTCTGTTCAGTTAATTATTTTATAACTGCATATATAAACTGCTCCCCGTCGTCCACAGACCATGGACGACTTGTGTGATTGTTTGTGTTGTGAAAATTGACTGTTGGTTGTGAAATAAATTATATATTCATGTGTTGAAATAAAATATATATTCATGTGTTGAAATTAAATATATATTCATGTGTTGAAATAAAATATATATTCATGCGTTGAAATCAAATATATATTCAAGTGTTGAATAAAATATATATTCAAGTGTTGAAATCAAATATATATTCATGTGTTGAAATCAAATATATATTCATGTGTTGAAATCAAATATATATTCATGGGTTGAAATCAAATATATATTCATGTGTTGAAATAAAATATATATTCATGTGTTGAATAAAATATATATTCATGTGTTGAAATAAAATATATATTCATGTATTGAATAAAATATATATATTCATGTGTTGAATAAAATATATATTCATGTGTTGAAATCGAATATATATTCATGGGTTGACATAAAATAAATATTCATTAACAAATCGAACGATTTGTTTATGTACACCGATTTGACTGATATTGTATGGGACGATAAATTTTACACATCGCCCAGCTGCACAAATAAAATCTGTGTTTGATTGTTTGAAACCCCACACGGGTGTTGGGATGAAATTGGACATACACTAATCTCAATAATTAGTTGTATGTCGATCGATTGATTGACAAGCTATTATAAGCGTTGAATATTTATATTTGATGCTTATACAATGTAGAATGCACTCTGGATGATGGTTGATTATTTATCGTTGCTATTATATACATGTGTTGTATGGAATCCATATAAATAATATTATATGGTAATTGAGTAGGTCTCATTCCAATTTAGAAAATAAATTATATTCATGTGTTGAATAAACAAAATAGTCATGTGTTGACAATACTCATGTGCTGAGAATATTCATGTGTTAAAACCCTTCATGCGTTGAATAAAAGAAAATTCATGTGTTGAATAAAATATATATTCATGTGTTGAATAAAAGAAAATTCATGTGTTGAAGAAAATATTCATTTGTTGAATAGAACAATGAAGTTATTGAAAAATATAAAGCCGTGTTGATTAGATATGCGCCATTTTGATGCGAACGATATTTATATCGATTATATTCGTTTTTATAATGAATATAGAAAAGGAAGTGATATCAAAATATAACGTTTTGAAAATATTATCATTTATATATCGATGATATAGAATATTCAATTTTGATTTGAAATTTAATATAAAGTTGGAATCGTTTTTAAAAAACGAAGCTAAAACGATTTATAAAATACGTTTTGAATTGAAATTGACGAAGTATATATTATATATAATATAATGGCCTGAATAGAATGCGCCGCGCTACGGCAGTTCGCAAATTTCGACCATTGACTTCGAAATGACGTTGCAGGAGATCCGACCGTCGGATCCTCCTAACACTAGAACCGTTGGGTTCGTATCGAAAAGAGCTTTCTAACGAATACAAGAAATTAGAAATCTAACGGTTGGATTTGGAATTATGTCCAAATCAAATTTGGAAAAGGTCGATGTAAGTGCAGTTCGATGGCCGTTGATGGAAATCGACTGTACGGGCCTTGATAAAATTATTAAAAATAGTAATAATTTGTGTAAAATCATAAGAAATGATTTGGAAAGAATTGGGATGAAAACCTCCATATTTGAAAAGATAAAAATAGTTTTTTATCAAAATGAACTAGTTTTGAACTAGAATTATAATTCCATTTATTTTTAAAATAAATAAATTGGATTTGAAATGGTTTTGAAAATAACCAGAATTTCCAATAATTGAATTGGAATGAATTTGAATTGAAATTGTCTTTGGAATATTTCGATGTTGGATTTCGTGATTATACAGATATTGTTATGGAAATTTGAAAGATATATTTATATTGTTATTTCAAATACGATATTTGTTGGTCGTAGAATTTGATATTGAATATAAGCTGATATATTTTCAATTCAGAGCCTTGTATTTAATATCAAATGGGATTTGGGTTTGTCATGAATGGTGTCTTCATTAACACTGTTCTTAAACCCAGTTGAGAAAAAGATTAAATCTTTTTATTTAGATTTAATGAAGTGTACCAATTAAATGGTATTTAATTGAAATTGAATTTGAATTAATTTTTGGGTTTATCGTGAACGGTGTTTTAAATAACACTTGTTCTTTAACCCGATAATTAGTGGAATGTGATTTTGGGTTTGTAGTGAACCGTGATTTAAATGACATTGGTTCTTTAACCCAGTTAAAGACAGGATATGATTTCCCAAGTTAAATAATCATTGATAGTGATTATTGGGAAGATTAAAACCAAGTGGAATTTTAATGAATCTTTAATTAGATTGAAATAATCGAGAATGGAGTATCACCAGTTTTGCTCCAGGTGATAGTTAAATCTTTAACTAGATTTGAACGTGAAATGGTAATTGAATTTACCGATAACACCGTGGTGTTAGATATGAAGTATTACCAGTTTTACTTCATGGGATGAATAGGTTGGGTTGGGAAATAAAATAAATGATTACTTCGGTGTGGTTCGCTAATCCCGACTAATTTGAATTGACATTCAAAGGAAGATTAAAGAATAAATTTAAAGAATTTATCTTTGATAAAATTAATGGGAATCTTTCCCAAAGTATAAGAATATTTGAATAAAAGAATATTCTGAATTGGAATGAGGCATATGTTGTGTTTGTGTAACACTTGTTTATTATATACGCGAGTTATTCAGAAAGACCGGGTTTAACCCATTCAGAATAAATGATTCGACGATGTGTCGAGGATGAAGACGGTGGTCGAAGACTGGAGGTCTTCACATCGTTTGGGTGATTACTGATGATCTTGATTGGGCTGTACATCCAAGAGGAGGGAATCAGTTGGTGATCGTCCAGACGTACTTAGAGATCGATGGATATGCGAGGTACAAGGTGCCTCCGGTTTCGTTCAGACCCAGAACGAACTTGTAAATGGACTGTGTGTCTGACATTGGATTTTATTCTGTGTGATTGATCTCTATTAAATTTATATCTGTTTGGCGGTGGAGAATTTATTCTCTTGCTTAACGCCCTTCTCTGAGACGAATGAGCTCAGGGGTTATATATTGATGGATATCAATCGCATGGAGTGAATTGCCTGTGTGGCATGCCTAAGTGGCAAATGATTAAGGCTTCTATTGAAAAGCAAAGTCTTGTGGTTGATGATCAAAGCACGTCCTGTGTGGCATAGCTTTGTGTAGCGTGGATTCGCGAGCCTCACACCCCGGTTGTGAACCAGAAACGGGAGAGGACCTCAGGGTGGACATGCGTTTCTTTCTAGCTAAGGTGGTTTCAGTGACCTACCAGCCCTGACATTTATATTATTTTCACCTATGTGGTTGTTGGATTGCAAGGTACCTCGGATATATCGGTGACTATGTGGAGCCGATTGAGTCATAGGACTTATTTATGCCCTAAATGGCGGGGAAATGCAGTGCTCAGGCATTTTAATCCACATCGGTGGACCGGCCTTGACGATCCAAGGGTCGATGCGCTCTGACCCTAAGGCTCGGGCTAGAGAGACTCAAAGCCGGTGAGGACGATCCCTTGCCTCGGTTCATAGATGGAAACCCAACTTCCAATACGTGACATTTGCGGTTTTGATTGTAGAGCCTAGTAAAGCGACATGATATATGGTACCCATGCCGTCTATGATTGATATTTATGATTGAAATTGTTTTGACACTATACACTTATAATAGTATCAAATGATTTGTTTTTAACGTACCAAGCATGTTTGGCTATTATAAGGGAAAACCCTATCCTCCGGCTTGTGTTGCATTGTGTAATGGGACATGGGTCTTATAATAGCTTCATTTTTCCAAAAAGCATTGCGCTATTTTGTTATATGCACCGGTATTCTTGGAAGGAAACTCGTTCCGTGTTATACGGCGTGGTCCCTTGATATATCTGATTTAAAGTAAAGCTTTAAATAATTGTTTTAGTTCTCACACCAGTCACATGACTGACCTGGAGTTTATTGGTTTAATCTAAACTCTGGGTGCCCTTATTTTCGACACGGGCAGCTAGTAGTTTTGGTTTTGCAGATTTATATTGAAACGACCCGAACATCCCCGGTGAGGAAAGCCCGGATTGAGTCGAAGACAACACACAGAAGAACGCAGACAGAAGAACATTTCATTATATATTACAACAATTCATCAGATTACAAGAATATACAGAGTATAAATCAATATTACACATTCGATAAATATCAGAGATTACAATACATTACATAGCAGCGGAAAATAATACAATACCCAACTAGAAGAGATATACGGATACAAAGCTTTCCGGATATCATTCCAGCTGTAAACCAGGATCCTGTGAATATAAATCTGCAAAACCAAAACTACTAGCTGCCCGTGTCAAAATAAGGCCACCCAGAGTTTATGTTAAAACAATAAACTCCAGGTCAGTCATGTGACTGGTGTGAGAACAAAAACAGTTATTAATCTTTATTTTAAAGTTAGGTAAATCAAGGGACCACGCCGTATAACACGGAACGGGTTTCCTTCCAAGAATACCAGTGCATTTAACAACAGCACAATGCTAAATAAAGAAAAATGAAGCTATTATAAGACCCAGGTCCTATCACACAATGCAACGCAAGCCGGGGGATAGTGTTTTTACCTTATAATAGCCAAAGATTGCTTGATACGTGAAATTTTATCTTTTTATTCTTAATCAGACTCCAACCGCAAATTAGTAAGAGAACGAATCCCTAAGTATTAACCCCGAAGGCCGAAACCAACATCAGACCAATACCCAGGAAACCACTCATTTTAGCTCGTTTCCAGTTAGTTTCTGATTTTATATACAATCATAAATATCAATCATAGGCGGCATGAATGTCCCATACCACTATGTCGCCATATATAGGTATACAATCTAAACCGCAAAATGTCGTATTGGAAGTTGGGTTATCATTTATGGTATGAACCGAGGCAAAAGATAGTCCTCTACCGATTCGAGACTCTCTAGTCCGAACCTCAGGATCAGAACGCATCAACCCTTTGGATCGTCAGGGCCGGTCCACCGATGTGGATTATTATGCCTGAACACTATGTTTACCCGCCCTTTGGGGCGTAAATGAGCCAACGAATGACTCCATCAGCCGAATCGACCGATATATCCGAGGGGCCTTGCAAACCAACAACCACATAAGTCAAACTCGTCAGGGCGTGTAAAACCATTGATGCCACTTCTAACTAGAAGGAAACGCATGCCCTCCCTGATGTCCTCTCCCGTTTCTGGTTCATACCGGGTGTGAAACTCGCGAAGTAAACGTTATACAAAGCTATACCACAAAGGCCTTGCTTTGATCATCAACTACAAGACTTTGCTTTTCAACAGAAGCCTTGATCATTTGCCACTTAGGCATGCCACACAGGCAATTCACTCTATGCGTTTGATATCCGTCAGTATATAACCCTTAAGCTCGTACGTCTCAGAGAAGGGCGTTAAGCAAGAGAATAAATTCTTCGTCGCCAAACAGATATATATTTAATAGAAATCAATCACACAGAATAAAATCCAATGTCAGACACACAGTCCATTTACAAGTTCGTTCTGGGTCTGAACGAAACCGGAGGCACCTAGTACCTCGCATATCCATCGATCTCCAAGTACGTCTGGACGATCACCAATAGATTCCCTCTTCTTGGGTGTACGGCCCAATCAAGATCATCAGTAATTATCCAAACGACATGAAGACCTCCGGTCTTCAACCATCATCTTCATCTTCGACTAATCGTCGAATCAGTTATTCAGAATGGGATAAACCGAGTCTTTCCGAATAACTCGCGTATATAATAAATAAGTGTTACACAAACACAACATACGCCTCATTCCAATTCATCAGTCACTAACCGTAAATTAATCAAGAGAATAATTCCCCAAATATTAACCCCGAAGGCCGAAATTGTAACAACCTGAAATTTTAAGTGTATTTTTATTTGATTATTTAATTTAAATTTAAATTTTATTTATTTATTCGTTTAAACTCAGTTTGTGTGCATTTTTTTTGTAACTATTTTGATTTTGAATTTAAAACTATATTTACTTTGGTTTTTATTACGAATGAATTTGATTTGATATAAATATATTTTAATAATATTTTTATTTTCGATCTTATTTAGTATTTAAATTTAATCTAGTTTATTTAGTTGAATTTGAACTTATTTAGGAAAATTAAAACATGAAATTTATTTATAATGATACAGTTTATCTTTAATATTTTGTTATTTCCATTTAGAAGTGATTTAAATAACTTTATATTGAAAACTTCAAATTTTAGTCATTTCGTTTGAATCAGTTTTTGACGATTATTTGCGGTAGCGGTAACCGATATATCTCAAATAAAAATGAAAATGTACAATAAATATAAAAATTCGAAAAAATTATATTTGAGATGCGTCTAAGCAGACATAGAACAGAAATAAATTTCGTCGAAAAATTTGAATGTTTGCCGATCGTGCATTTTTCAGTGCAAAGCTATGCCTAATAGTTCAAATTTTAATGATTTTAAAATCTCTTCGAAACCAGTTCGGACAACCATGAAAAATATTTTATTCGTTGTCAGTAATCCACGGTGAAATTCGTTTCACAAAAATCGGATGTTTTGACCTCTGTTTTCTGTCCGCATTTTTACGTTAAAAGGGGTCCGTAACGCACTTTTGAACGGTGCATCCCGAC
The DNA here is from genome assembly GCA_030737875.1 of Allium sativum. Taxonomy (NCBI): domain Eukaryota; kingdom Viridiplantae; phylum Streptophyta; class Magnoliopsida; order Asparagales; family Amaryllidaceae; genus Allium; species Allium sativum. The sequence continues at coordinate 542,406,398 of CM060926.1, forward strand.
ACTGCATATTATATACCGTTGTGTCCGTCTCATCGCGTTGATTAGCGCAATATATTCACTTGCCAGTTTCAGTGCTCAGTTCGCACTGAAATTGTGAAAAGGCTTGCACAGTTCATTTTTGAAATAAAGCCATTTGAGTACGAAGTGTCCATATTTGGATTCTGCATATTTTTTTTAGTAATTTTGGGTCTGCTAAATTCGTTATTTTATTTTACCAAACCATCCGTTTATTTTTTTTGTTTATTACCCTTCTTAGCATGGAACATTCATATGTATAAATGCATGCATGCGATGGTTCCCTTTTGCTTTTTCATTTCAAAACCGAAAGCCATGCATGTTAACTAAACGTGTCCACCATTTCTTTCTAAATTCTTTGCCTTTTATTTTAATTTTTGTATGCCTTTCTAGGTTGAAAATGTCCCTTACCATGTATACCTACATTACCCATTCTTTTTGAAGTTTTGTCTTCCGCGCATGGCCTATGCATTCAATGCATGAGTTTTGTCTCGTTGCATGCATCAGTTCAGTGATGCGCGTTGATTGTTCTCCATTAACGTTTCCAAAGACCATGCGTTTTTTTTTTGTGTCTTTGCATTTTCTTCCAATTCTCTTGTAACTTGCATGAAGAAAAAAAGAAGAAGTTAAATATCTAATATTTGAATCGGTACGAGATCCGATTCGTTTGCCTATTAAATATGCACGTTCTCTGTTCTCGCTACCTTTTATATTTTCTACTTTGAACAGCATTTCTTTTCCCAAAGTGAACGCAAGAAAAAAATCTCACGTAAAGGGTGTGGTAAAATGGTGTACCCGGTAAATAAGGATTTAGACGCTACATTCTACCTCATTCACGTTTGTTTTATTTATATATATATGGTTACTGTTTTGTACACCATCCCTTATTTCATTGTTTTGCCCATTTCTTTCCCCTCTTTCATTTTATTTTCACTTCAGCCGACGTTAATCTTCCCCAAACAAATCAATGGCCTTCTGTAAAATCACCAAAATAATTTTCCTTGGCAAAACGAATCGACAATCGATCCTTTCCGAAATCATTTTTCCAAATCGTTCTCCCTCCATGACGCCTCCGCCGACCTACTGCATCGCCGCCGAACCCGATCCTTCCTCTTTCATCGCTTTTCCAAGCCACTAGCATTCGTTTCCAGATCTCGACAGCTTAAAGTCGCCGCCTTTATCCAATCCGATCCCAAGCCATGAATATTGCTGCCATTTCGATGCCACTGCCTTCATGCGTAGCGCCTTCCATCAAGCTCCTCCGCGCTTGCGCCATGAAGTTTGCCTTCGAATCCATGACAATCACCAGCGAACCCTTTTTTGAATTAAGCACGGCCGTGCTTCACCGAAGCCGACTCGAGACCGACGCCATCGTGAACGCAGATATGTCTCTTCATAGATGTAAGTATAACTTACAATTGAATTTATTTCAAGTTCCGCTATTTCACTTACGCACTAAATATGATTGTTTGGCTGTTGTTTGTTATCATCTAGTTGGCTGCTTCAGTTTATTTTCGGTCATTTGTTGTGGAGTTTTGAGTTTGCTGAGTTGGTTGTTTACACATGTACATACCTTTGCTGATATTAACATTGTTGCAAGTATATTTTCAACTGTACATGTTCTCACTAAACCTGAGGCTTGCTTTCACTTAGTAAATAAGAATGCATGATTGTTCCTTGTCCAAATTCCCTATTGAAATCGCTCACGGTTGGTTGTCCTTGCATGCATCATGACTGAGTGCGGCTTTCCCTGTTATGTAAGCCTAGTTATTTGGAAATCTAGCACATATAATTCATTGAATATTTAGTTTAACAAAAGGGTTGTGCTTGCAATATGTTATCATTAAGTTTTAATGTTAAAACAACACTTTAGTTTATGCTTATCTTCAATTTTGCTGTGTAGTTATACCTGTTCTGGGTACTTTCATATTTTCCTTATTGATGTTATACAAGTCATGTTTATGGTTTGTGCCTTAGCTTATGAAAGGTTCCCTTAACCAATTATATGTTTGGGTACTTCTGTATTTTCTGTTTTGTTAGAATCACAATGAACACAGTATTCCTTTTATTCCATTATGACAATAGCTCTTTAATAGTAAAACCCACTGCATGTACTCGAAAGAAAGCTAAAACCTGTTCCTTATTTATAAGTAATACATGGATTTTGGTTTTAGACATGAGAAGTTTTGTTTAGGACAGTAGCGGGTATAAAAGAAGAGAAATTAATTGGGTAAGGTCTGCATTATTCTTTTCATGTGCATTTGTTTGAGTTTTACATGTGAGTATGTATACAACATACAGTCCTATTTATATGTGTGTCCTTGATTGATAAAAATGGGTACTACGGTGTGGTATAGTATATGTATTTATAGTAAATCAGTTGATTAGATTCATGATTATTTAGACTAGAATTTCCAATGTTATCACTGTCTCACTTGGTATACTCATATGTACACTTTCCGTATTGGGCTGTTATCACCTGTCACTGCTGATACTACTTCAGTGCTCATCTATGTTTTGGACGCACCTTATTATATGTGCTGAATGCATGTTGTCTCTTGAATTTCATACAACTTGTCACCGTTTGCTTCCACCTAGGATATTATTTACATGCTAGATTTTAGCGTATATGTTCCGGTAATACCCTATCTATTACACTTGGATTATTCAATAATTTGCCAGGATTAAACAAATTTTATTCGTGTGATTTTATCGAAATTTGCTAACTTGAAATAAGTTTAATCCTAACTCGAGTGTTTTGCATGGAATACTCGGGTCAGGCCCTAAGTGTTCCAGATTTAGAGTTTAGCTCGCAAAGACCGGAGAGGAACGCGAACACGCAGGACGCATATGCGCGTGCATGACAAATTTGTAAAGTTTTTATTATAAAATTCATGTATATATTTTATCTTCCGCTGTGAAAAATGTTTGTAAAACTGTGATATTTTCCTATATAAATTCGACTGTGAGACATATTGTAGTCTTTTTGTGATATATGATTCTGTGATTTATTCTATTTACCTCAGAAGCTAATAACTATTTGTCATTTTGAACGTTTCAAGTTGGTTTAATTACCGACTTGGAGCGGTCAGAAAGGCGGATCGTTACATGTTAAAAGCTCATTAGAGATAGGGTAGTGATACCCTAGAATGAGTGGAATCAGTCACAGAATCCTTCTTGTGAGAGAGCGTATTTTGAAAATATAAATTATTTTGAAATGTAAAGTATTTTGAAATTCAAATCCTTTGGAAATTCCTACTCTTCGAATCCGTTCTCTTCGATATCTTTCTTTGTTAAGTTCTCCTTCGATTTGAATCTTGATCCCATTTGAAATCCATCTTCGGGTAGTCGCGGTTTTCGAGATTATGAGAGTAAAGTAAATATTGCAAATAAAGTTAAGATGTGGAATAAAATGATTTAGTTATAATTAAGGAGATCGTTTGACTACACCTTGAGAATTTTGTTTCAGAATACTTTGAAATAGATTTCTATGGTTTTAAAAAAAGTACTAGTAGTATATACAAGTATTTTCGAATAAACGTTTAAAGTGATTTTATGAAATGTTTTCAAAAAGGAAAATATATGAATGGAGACCACTTTGGTAGCTTTTCTACATGTTTATCCAATGAAGTTTGATTGGTAAAGCTTGATTTGATATACACATATATGTATATTTTGAATGGTTTAAAGAAAATTCGAAATTGATTCTCGAGTTTGGTCGAATGATAATCCTATATATTAGGATAGTGTAGTTAATCATTTTTAGATGTTTTGATAAGAAATGATTGAACTCATGATTTCCAATTATTGAATTGAAAAATATATTTTTCAACTATTTGAATGATCTAACCATTTGTGAACGAGATTTGGAATGATATTGAATATCCAAATTTATTATAAAATCAAAGCTGAATTGGTATTAAAACGAAATTTTCGAGAATCTTTGATATTGAATATTTGATATGAGTTTTCGAACCTTATATATACGGTAGATGTATAAATGAATGATGATTAATTCGAAAGCTAATGATTTGGAAGTTAATTGATTTAAAATGAAACCTTATATAATGAATTTATATAAGAATGATATATTCGAAAACATGATGTTGAAAAGGAAATCTTAGGTAAATTGATATTTATGTAAGTGCGATATATGCGAAACGTGAAATGAAGTACTATATATATAGTATATATGTTTTCAAAATAAAGATATGGGAAGTACCTTCCATCGAAATTGCAATTCCTGAGAGTGGGATTGTGTTGGCGCTCGTCGAGAGTGTCCATCGAAAATCGGAAATCGTAGCTACGTTAGTGCTTCGTCGATTGGAGTATCCATCGATATTGGAACCTCACTCGGTGAGATCACGTTGATTATCATTATTACTTATATGTTCTAGCGTAATTCGGGGGGCGAGATGCCTACAGTTACAAGCGATTCCACTGGGATAGTGGCGTAACCGCCGCGTAACTGCGATCTAGACGCCATAGCGTAATTCGAGGGCGCGATGCCTATGGTTACAAGAGATTTCACTGGGATAGTGACGTAGCCGCCGCGTAACTGCGATCTATGGCAACAACCATAGCAAAATTCGAGGGGTGTGATACATACGGTTACAAGTGATTCTACTGAGATAGTAGCGCAACCGCCGAGTAACAGTGATCCATGGGGGAATTATTTTCCATATCTATTTTAAATGTTTTAAGTATTTTCACTAGGAGTTGAAACAAGGATATTTAGTACTTAGAGATTTTAGTCATGCGCCTGGCCAGCGTATGCCTGACGTCTGTAAGAACGACAATAAACTTGTTAAACTTCGAGTTATTAAATATTTTCAAACGTTGAATAACAAACCAATAACCTGTAATTAAATTTATATAACCTCAACATAATAAACTAAGAAAGAGATTTTAAATGTTTTTAAAACAAATATTTTCGGATATAAAATTTTGTTTAGTATTTTTTTTTTTTTTGAAATTTCATTTCCATTCGAATCCATCTTCCTTCGTAGAACTTCTTTGATTAGGTTCGTTCGTTCTTTCAGCTTTTAACTCGAATTCTGTAAGTATTCCTTATCCATAACAAGGCAAGAAGTAGAAGTAGGGTGTAAGTCTTCTAGCAAGTTCATATTTTAAAATTTGATTTGAAATAAGTATTTTGAAAGGTATTATAATATATAATCTCTTTAGTATAATATTGAAATTTTTATATATATTTCCCTACATAAAATTTTAATGATTTGAAATATATTATTTCTAATATATTGAAAATTCTGATATATATATATATATTCGGTTTAAATATAAAAAGATGTTTTGAGTATTTAATTGACATTAAAAATTAGCCTATCGAATACTTAGTGATTTGGGTATACGTCTGATCAACGTATATGTTAAATCTCATATGTATTAGATAGATATAGATTCACACTCTAGTCGCTTGAAAATGATTCTGGTGATGACTGCGCAACATCATCGATATCTATTTTCGGGTTTCGAAAGTGGGATAGATATATATCGCTAATCGAGATGTCGAGTGAATACTTAAAATTATTTGGAATTGCTAGTATATATAGATATGTAGATAAATTTGAACTATTATTTTAAATATATAAATTATTTAATTACTATTTTCTTGCCTTGTTCCTTTTCGAGGACGAAAAGGTTTAAGTGGGGGAGATTGTAACAACCTGAAATTTTAAGTGTATTTTTATTTGATTATTTAATTTAAATTTTGATTTTTTTTATTTATTCGTTTAAACTCAGTTTGTGTGCATTTTTTTTTGTAACTATTTTGATTTTGAATTTAAAACTATATTTACTTTGGTTTTTATTACGTACGAATTTGATTTGATATAAATATATTTTAATAATATTTTTATTTTCGATCTTATTTAGTATATAAATTTAATCTAGTTTATTTAGTTGAATTTGAACTTATTTAGGAAAATTAAAACATGAAATTGATTTATAATGAAACAGTTTATCTTTAATATTTTGTTATTTCCATTTAGAAGTGATTTAAATAATTTTATATTGAAAACTTCAAATTTTAGTCATTTCGTTTGAATCAGTTTTTGACGATTATTTGCGGTAGCGGTAACCGATATATCTCAAATAAAAATGAAAATGTACAATAAATATAAAAATTCAAAAAAATTATATTTGAGATGCGTCTAACCAGACATAGAACAGAAATAAATTTCGTCGAAAAATTTGAATGTTTGCCGATCGTGCATTTTTCAGTGCAAAGCTATGCCTAACAGTTCAAATTTTAACGATTTTAAAATCACTACGAAACCAGTTCGGACAAACATGAAAAATATTTTATTCGTTGTCAGTAATCCACGGTGAAATTCGTTTCACAAAAATCGGATGTTTTGACCTCCATTTTCCGTCCGCATTTTTACGTTAAAAGGGGTCCATAACGCACTTTTGAATGGTGCATCCCGACACTGCAAATTATATACCGTTGTGTCCGTCTCATCGCGTTGATTAGCACAATATATTCACTTGCCAGTTTCAGTGCTCAGTTCGCACTGAAATTGTGAAAAGGCTTGTATAGTTCATTTTTGAAATAAAGCCATTTGAGTACGAAGTGTCCATATTTGGATTCTGCATATTTTTTTAGTAATTTTGGGTCTGCTAAATCCGTTATTTTATTTTACCAAACCATCCGTTTATTTTTTTGTTTATTACCCTTCTTAGCATGGAACATTCATATGTATAAATGCATGCATGCGATGGTTCCCTTTTGCTTTTTCATTTCAAAACCTAAAGCCATGCATGTTAACTAAACGTGTCCACCATTTCTTTCTAAATTCTTTGCCTTTTATTTTAATTTTTGTATGCCTTTCTAGGTTGAAAATGTCCCTTACCAAGTATACCTACATTACCCATTCTTTTTGAAGTTTTGTCTTCCGCGCATGGCCTATGCATTCAATGCATGAGTTTTGTCTCGTTGCATGCATCAGTTCAGTGATGTGCGTTGATTGTTCTCCATTAACGTTTCCAAAGACCATGCGTTTTTTTTTTGTGTCTTTGCATTTTCTTCCAATTCTCTTGTAACTTGCATGAAGAAAAAAAGAAGAAGTTAAATATCTAATATTTGAATCGGTACGAGATCCGATTCGTTTGCCTATTAAATATGCACGTTCTCTGTTCTCGCTACCTTTTATATTTTCTACTTTGAACAGCATTTCTTTTCCCAAAGTGAACGCAAGAAAAAAATCTCACGTAAAGGGTGTGGTAAAATGGTGTACCCGGTAAATAAGGATTTAGACGCTACATGCTACCTCATTCACGTTTGTTTTATTTATATATATATGGTTACTGTTTTGTACACCATCCCTTATTTCATTGTTTTGCCCATTTCTTTCCCCTCTTTCATTTTATTTTCACTTCAGTCGACGTTAATCTTCCCCAAACAAATCAATGGCCTTCTGTAAAATCACCAAAATAATTTTCCTTGGCAAAACGAATCGACAATCGATCCTTTCCGAAATCATTTTTCCAAATCGTTCTCCCTCCATGACGCCTCCGCCGACCTACTGCATCGCCGCCGAACCCGATCCTTCCTCTTTCATCGCTTTTCCAAGCCACTAGCATTCGTTTCCAAATCTCGACAGCTTAAAGTCGCCGCCTTTATCCAATCCGATCCCAAGCCGTGAATATTGCTGCCATTTCGATGCCACTGCCTTCATGCGTAGCGCCTTCCATCAAGCTCCTCCGCGCTTGCGCCATGAAGTTTGCCTTCGAATCCATGACAATCACCAGCGAACCCTCTTTTGAATTAAGCACGGCCGTGCTTCACCGAAGCCGACTCGAGACCGACGCCATCGTGAACGTAGATATGTCTCTTCATAGATGTAAGTATAACTTACAATTGAATTTATTTCAAGTTCCGCTATTTCACTTACGCACTAAATATGATTGTTTGGCTGTTTTTTGTTATCATCTAGTTGGCTGCTTCAGTTTATTTTCAGTCATTTGTTGTGGAGTTTTGAGTTTGCTGAGTTGGTTGTTTACACATGTACATACCTTTGCTGCTATTAACATTGCTGCAAGTATATTTTCAACTGTACATGTTCTCACTAAACCTGAGGCTTGCTTTCACTGAGTAAATAAGAATGCATGATTGTTCCTTGTCCAAATTCCCTATTGAAATCACTCACGGTTGGTTGTCCTTGCATGCATCATGACTGAGTGCGGCTTTCCCTGTTATGTAAGCCTAGTTATTTGGAAATCTAGCACATATAATTCATTGAATATTTAGTTTAACAAAAGGGTTGTGCTTGCAATATGTTATCATTAAGTTTTAATGTTAAAACAACACTTTAGTTTATGCTTATCTTCAATTTTGCTGTGTAGTTATACCTGTTCTGGGTACTTTCATATTTTCCTTATTGATGTTATACAAGTCATGTTTATGGTTTGTGCCTTAGCTTATGAAAGGTTCCCTTAACCAATTATATGTTTGGGTACTTCTGTATTTTCTGTTTTGTTAGAATCACAATGAACACGGTATTCCTTTTATTCCATTATGACAATAGCTCTTTAATAGTAAAACCCACTGCATGTACTCGAAAGAAAGCTAGAACCTGTTCCATATTTATAAGTAATACATGGATTTTAGTTTTAGACATGAGAAGTTTTGTTTAGGACAGTAGCGGGTATAAAAGAAGAGAAATTAATTGGGTAAGGTCTGCATTATTCTTTTCATGTGCATTTGTTTGAGTTTTACATGTGAGTATGTATACAACATACAGTCCTATTTATATGTGTGTCCTTGATTGATAAAAATGGGTACTACGGTGTGGCATAGTATATGTATTTATAGTAAATCAGTTGATTAGATTCATGATTATTTAGACTAGAATTTCCAATGTTATCACTGTCTCACTTGGTATACTCATATGTACACTTTCCGTATTGGGCTGTTATCACCTGTCACTGCTGATACTACTTCAGTGCTCATCTATGTTTCGGACGCACCTTATTATATGTGCTGAATGCATGTTGTCTCTTGAATTTCATACAACTTGTCACCGTTTGCTTCCACCTAGGATATTATTTACATGCTAGATTTTAGCGTATATGTTCCGGTAATACCCTATCTATTACACTTGGATTATTCAATAATTTGCCAGGATTAAACAAATTTTATTCGTGTGATTTTATCGAAATTTGCTAACTTGAAATAAGTTTAATCCTGACTTGAGTGTTTTGCATGGAATACTCGGGTCAGGCCCTAAGTGTTCCAGATTTAGAGTTTAGCTCGCAAAGACCGGAGAGGAACGCGAAAACGCAGGACGCATATGCGCGTGCATGACAAATTTGTAAAGTTTTTATTATAAAATTCATGTATATATTTTATCTTCCGCTATGAAAAATGTTTGTAAAACTGTGATATTTTCCTATATAAATTCGACTGTGAGACATATTGTAGTCTTTTTGTGATATATGATTCTGTGATTTATTCTATTTACCTCAGAAGCTAATAACTATTTGTCATTTTGAACGTTTCAAGTTGGTTTAATTACCGACTTGGAGCGGTCAGAAAGGCGGATCGTTACATGTTAAAAGCTCATTAGAGATAGGGTAGTGATACCCTAGAATGAGTGGAATCAGTCACAGAATCCTTCTTGTGAGAGAGCGTATTTTGAAAATATAAATTATTTTGAAATGTAAAGTATTTTGAAATTCAAATCCTTTGGAAATTCCTACTCTTCGAATCCGTTCTCTTCGATATCTTTCTTTGTTAAGTTCTCCTTCGATTTGAATCTTGATCCCATTTGAAATCCATCTTCGGGTAGTCGCGGTTTTCGAGATTATGAGAGTAAAGTAAATATTGCAAATAAAGTTAAGATGTGGAATAAAATGATTTAGTTATAATTAAGGAGATCGTTTGACTACACCTTGAGAATTTTGTTTCAGAATACTTTGAAATAGATTTCTAAGGTTTTAAAAAAAGTACTAGTAGTATATACAAGTATTTTCGAATAAACGTTTAAAGTGATTTTATGAAATATTTTCAAAAAGGAAAATATATGAATGGAGACCACTTTGGTAGCTTTTCTACATGTTTATCCAATGAAGTTTGATTGGTAAAGCTTGATTTGATATACACATATATGTATATTTTGAATGGTTTAAAGAAAATTCGAAATTGATTCTCGAGTTTGGTCGAATGATAATCCTATATATTAGGATAGTGTAGTTAATCATTTTTAGATGTTTTGATAAGAAATGATTGAACTCATGATTTCCAATTATTGAATTGAAAATTATATTTTTCAACTATTTGAATGATCTAACCATTTGTGAACGAGATTTGGAATGATATTGAATATCCAAATTTATTATAAAATCAAAGCTGAATTGGTATTAAAACGAAATTTTCGAGAATCTTTGATATTGAATATTTGATATGAGTTTTCGAACCTTATATATACGGTAGATGTATAAATGAATAATGATTAATTCGAAAGCTAATGATTTGGAAGTTAATTGATTTAAAATGAAACCTTATATAATGAATTTATATAAGAATAATATATTTGAAAACATGATGTTGAAAAGGAAATCTTAGGTAAATTGATATTTATGTAAGTGCGATATATGCGAAACGTGAAATGAAGTACTATATATATAGTGTATATGTTTTCGAAATAAAGATATGGGAAGTACCTTCCATCGAAATTGCAATTCCTGAGAGTGGGATTGTGTTGGCGCTCGTCGAGAGTGTCCATCGAAAATCGGAAATCGTAGCTACGTTGGTGCTTCGTCGATTGGAGTATCCATCGATATTGGAATCTCACTCGGTGAGATCACGTTGATTATCATTATCACTTATATGTTCTAGCGTAATTCGGGGGGCGAGATGCCTACAGTTACAAGCGATTCCACTGGGATAGTGGCGTAACCGCCGCGTAACTGCGATCTAGACGCCATAGCGTAATTCGGGGGCGCGATGCCTACAGTTACAAGAGATTTCACTGGGATAGTGACGTAGCCGCCGCGTAACTGCGATCTATGGCAACAACCATAGCGAAATTCGAGGGGTGTGATACCTACGGTTACAAGTGATTCTACTGAGATAGTAGCGCAACCGCCGAGTAATAGTGATCCATGGGGGAAGTATTTTCCATATCTATTTTAAATGTTTTAAGTATTTTCACTAGGAGTTGAAACAAGGATATTTAGTACTTAGAGATTTTAGTCATGCGCCTGGCCAGCGTATGCCTGACGTCTGTAAGAACGACAATAAACTTGTTAAACTTCGAGTTATTAAATATTTTCAAACGTTGAATAACAAACCAATAACCTGTAATTAAATTTATATAACCTCAACATAATAAACTAAGAAAGAGATTTTAAATGTTTTTAAAACAAATATTTTCGGATATAAAATTTTGTTTAGTATTTAATTTTTTTTGAAATTTCATTTCCATTCGAATCCATCTTCCTTCGTATAACTTATTTGATTAGGTTCGTTCGTTCTTTCAGCTTTTAACTCGAATTGTGTAAGTATTCCTTATCCATAACAAGGCAAGAAGTAGAAGTAGGGTGTAAGTCTTCTAGCAAGTTCATATTTTAAAATTTGATTTGAAATAAGTATTTTGAAAGGTATTATAATATATAATCTCTTTAGTATAATATTGAAATTTTGATATATATTTCCCTACATAAAATTTTAATGATTTGAAATATATTATTTCTAATATATGATTTGAAAATTCTGATATATATATATATATATTCGGTTTAAATATAAAAAGATGTTTTGAGTATTTAATTGACATTAAAAATTAGCCTATCGAATACTTAGTGATTTGGGTATACGTCTGATCAACGTATATGTTAAATCTCATATGTATTAGATAGATATAGAGTCACACTCTAGTCGCTTGAAAATGATTCTGGTGATGACTGCGCAACATCATCGATATCTATTTTCGGGTTTCGAAAGTGGGATAGATATATATCGCTAATCGAGATGTCGAGTGAATACTTAAAATTATTTTGAATTGCTAGTATATATAGATATGTAGATAAATTTGAACTATTATTTTAAATATATAAATTATTTAATTACTATTTTCTTGCCTTGTTCCTTTTCGAGGACGAAAAGATTTAAGTGGGGGAGATTGTAACAACCTGAAATTTTAAGTGTATTTTTATTTGATTATTTAATCTAAATTTTGATTTTTTTTATTTATTCGTTTAAACTCAGTTTGTGTGCATTTTTTTTATAACTATTTTGATTTTGAATTTAAAACTATATTTACTCTGGTTTTTATTACGAATGAATTTGATTTGATATAAATATATTTTAATAATATTTTTATTTTCGATCTTATTTAGTATATAAATTTAATCTAGTTTATTTAGTTGAATTTGAACTTATTTAGGAAAATTAAAACATGAAATTGATTTATAATGAAACAGTTTATCTTTAATATTTTGTTATTTCCATTTAGAAGTGATTTAAATAATTTTATATTGAAAACTTCAAATTTTAGTCATTTCGTTTGAATCAGTTTTTGACGATTATTTGCGGTAGCGGTAACCGATATATCTCAAATAAAAATGAAAATGTACAATAAATATAAAAATTCAAAAAAATTATATTTGAGATGCGTCTAACCAGACATAGAACAGAAATAAATTTCGTCGAAAAATTTGAATGTTTGCCGATCGTGCATTTTTCAGTGCAAAGCTATGCCTAACAGTTCAAATTTTAACGATTTTAAAATCACTACGAAACCAGTTCGGACAAACATGAAAAATATTTTATTCGTTGTCAGTAATCCACGGTGAAATTCGTTTCACAAAAATCGGACGTTTTAACCTCTGTTTTCCGTCCGCATTTTTACGTTAAAAGGGGTCCATAACGCACTTTTGAACGGTGCATCCCGACACTGCAAATTATATACCGTTGTGTCCGTCTCATCGCGTTGATTAGCACAATATATTCACTTGCCAGTTTCAGTGCTCAGTTCGCACTGATATTGTGAAAAGGCTTGCACAGTTCATTTTTGAAATAAAGCCATTTGAGTACGAAGTGTCCATATTTGGATTCTGCATATTTTTTTAGTAATTTTGGGTCTGCTAAATCCGTTATTTTATTTTACCAAACCATCCGTTTATTTTTTTGTTTATTACCCTTCTTAGCATGGAACATTCATATGTATAAATGCATGCATGCGATGGTTCCCTTTTGCTTTTTCATTTCAAAACCTAAAGCCATGCATGTTAACTAAACATGTCCACCATTTCTTTCTAAATTCTTTGCCTTTTATTTTAATTTTTGTATGCCTTTCTAGGTTGAAAATGTCCCTTACCATGTATACCTACATTACCCATTCTTTTTGAAGTTTTGTCTTCCGCGCATGGCCTATGCATTCAATGCATGAGTTTTGTCTCGTTGCATGCATCAGTTCAGTGATGCGCATTGATTGTTCTCCATTAACGTTTCCAAAGACCATGCGTTTATATTTTTTTTGTGTCTTTGCATTTTCTTCCAATTGTCTTGTAACTTGCATGAAGAAAAAAACGAAGAAGTTAAATATCTAATATTTGAATCGGTACGAGATCCGATTCGTTTGCCTATTAAATATGCACGTTCTCTGTTCTTGCTACCTTTTATATTTTATACTTTGAACAGCATTTCTTTTCCCAAAATGAACGCAAGAAAAAAATCTCACGTAAAGGGTGTGGTAAAATGGTGTATCCGGTAAATAAGGATTTAGATGCTACATGCTACCTCATTCACGTTTGTTTTATTTATATATATGGTTACTGTTTTGTACACCATCCCTTATTTCATTGTTTTGCCCATTTCTTTCCCCTCTTTCATTTTATTTTCACTTCAGCCGACGTTAATCTTCCCCAAACAAATCAATGGCCTTCTGTAAAATCACCAAAATAATTTTCCTTGGCAAAACGAATCGACAATCAATCCTTTCCAAAATCATTTTTCCAAATCGTTCTCCCTCCATGACGCCTCCGCCGACCTACTGCATCGCCGTCGAACCCGATCCTTCCTCTTTCATCGCTTTTCCAAGCCACTAGCATTCGTTTCCAAATCTCGACAGCTTAAAGTCGCCGCCTTTATCCAATCCGACCCCAAGCCGTGAATATTGCTGCCATTTCGAAGCCACTGCCTTCATGCGTAGCGCCTTCCATCAAGGTCCTCCTCGTTTGCGCCACGAAGTTTGCCTTCGAATCCATGACAATCACCAGCGAACCCTCTTTTGAATTAAGCACGGTCGTGCTTCACCGAAGCCGACTCGAGACCGACGCCGTCGTGAACGCAGATATGTTTCTTCATAGATGTAAGTACAGCTTACGATTGAATTTATTTCAAGTTCCGCTATTTCACTTACGCACTAAATATGATTGTTTGGCTGTTGTTTGTTATCATCTAGTTGGCTGCTTCAGTTTATTTTCAGTCATTTGTTATGGAGTTTTGAGTTTGCTGAGTTGGTTGTTTACACATGTACATACCTTTGCTGCTATTAACATTGCTGCAAGTATATTTTCAACTGTACATGTTCTCACTAAACCTGAGGCTTGCTTTCACTTAGTAAATACGAATGCATGATTGTTCCTTGTCCAAATTCCCTATTGAAATCCCTCATGGTTGGCTGTTCTTGCATGCATCATGACTGAGTGCGGCTTTCCCTGTTATGTAAGCCTAGTTATTTGGAAATCTAGCACATATAATTCATTGAATATTTAGTTTAACAAAAGGGTTGTGCTTGCAATATGTTATCATTAAGTTTTAATGTCAAAACAACACTTTAGTTTATGCTTATCTTCAATTTTGCTGTGTAGTTATACCTGTTCTGGGTACTTTCATATTTTCCTTATTGATGTTATACAAGTCATGTTTATGGTTTGTGCCTTAGCTTATGAAAGGTTCCCTTAACCAATCATATGTTTGGGTACTTCTGTATTTTCTGTTTTGTTAGAATCACAATGAACACAGTATTCCTTTTATTCCATTATGACAATAGCTCTTTAATAGTAAAACCCACTGCATGTACTCGAAAGAAAGCTAGAACCTGTTCCTTATTTATAAGTAATACATGGATTTTGGTTTTAGACATGAGAAGTTTTGTTTAGGATAGTAGCGGTTATAAAAGAAGAGAAATTAATTGGGTAAGGTCTGCATTTTTCTTTTCATGTGCATTTGTTTGAGTTTTACATGTGAGTATGTATACAGCATACAGTCCTATTTATATGTGCGTCCTTGATTGATAAAAATGGGCACTACGGTGTGGTATAGTATATGTATTTATAGTAAATCAGTTGATTAGATTCATGATTATTTAGACCAGAATTTCCAATGTTATCACTGTCTCACTTGGTATACTCATATGTACATTTTCCATATTGGGCTGTTATCACCTGTCACTGCTGATACTACTTCAGTGCTCATCTATGTTTTGGACGCACCTTATTATATGTGCTGAATGAATGTTGTCTCTTGAATTTCATACAACTTGTCACCGTTTTCTTCCACCCCGGATATTATTTACATGCTAGATTTTAGCGTATATGTTCCGGTAATACCCTATCTATTACACTTGGATTATTCAATAATTTGCCAGGATTAAATAAATTTTATTCGTGTGATTTTATCGAAATTTGATAACTTGAAATAAGTTTAATCCTGACTCGAGTGTTTTGTGTTTTGCATGGAATACTCGGGTCAGGCCCTAAGTGTTCCAGATTTAGAGTTTAGCTCGCAAAGACTGGAGAGGAACGCGAAGACGCAGGACGCATATGCGCGTGCATGACAAATTTGTAAAGTTTTTATTATAAAATTCATGTATATATTTTATCTTCCGCTGTGAAAAATGTTTGTAAAACTATGATATTTTCCTATATAAATTCGACTGTGAGACATATTGCAGTCTTTTTGTGATATATGATTCTGCGATTTATTCTATTTACCTCAGAAGCTAATAACTATTTGTCATTTTAAACGTTTCGAGTTGGTTTAATTACCGACTTGGAGCGGTCAGAGAGGCGGATCGTTACAGAAACCAACATCAGATCAATACCCAGGAAATCACTCTGCTTAGCCGACCTACGGTTAGTTTCTAAATTTCACATTCTTAGGGAAAGGTTCCCATTAATTTTATCAAAGATAAATTCTTTTAAATTTATTCTTTAATCTTCCTTTTGAATATCACTTCAAACTAGTCGGGATTAACGAACCACACCGAAGTAATTATTTACTTTATTTCCCAATCCCAACCTATTTATCCCATGAAGTAAAACTGGTCATACTTCATATCTAACACCACAGTGTTATCGGTAAATTCAATTACCATTTCACGTTCAAATCTAATTAAAGATCTAACTTCCGTCTGGAGTAAAACTGGTGATACTCCATTCTCGATCTTTTCAATCTAATTAAAGATTCATTAAAACTCCACTTAGTTTTAATCTTTGACTGGGTTAAAGAATCAATGTCATTTAAAACACGGTTCACGATAAACCCAAAATCACATTCCATTTCAATCAGTCCCTAACCGTAAATTAGCAAGTGAGCAATTCCCTAAGTATTAACCCCGAAGGCCGAAACCAACATCAGATCAATACCCCAGAAATCATTCAACTTAACTAATCTCCAGTTAGTTTCTGATTTTCTTAAATCCTTTGGGTCTAAGAACAATATTATTGAAGATACCGTTCACGATAACCCAAAATCACATTCCATTAATTATCGGGTAAAAGAACAAGTGTTATTTAAAACACTGTTCACGATAAACCCAAAAATCAATACCAACTCAATTCCAATTAAATATTATTTAATTGGTACACTTCATTAAATCTGGATAAAAAGATTTAATCTTTTTCTCAACTGGGCTTAAGAACAGTGTTAATGAAGACACCCTTCACAACAAACCCAAATCACATTTGATATTAAATACAAGGCTCTGAATAGAAAATATATCGGCTTATATTCAATATCAAATTCTACGACCAACAAATATTGTATTGGAAATAACGATATTTATATATCTTTCAAATTTCCATAACGCTATCTGTATAATCACGAAATCCATCATCAAAATATTCCAAAGACAATTTCGATTCAAATCCATTCCAATTCAATTATTGGATATTCTGGTTACTTTTAAAACCATTTCAAATCCAATCTATTTATTTTAAAAATAAATAGAATTATAATTCTAGTTCAAAACTAGTTCATTTCGATAAAAATCTATTTTTATCCTTTCAAATATGGGATTTTTCATCCCAATTCTTACCAAATCATTTCTTATGATTTTACACAAATTATTTCTATTTTTAATAATTTTATCAAGGCCCGTACAGTCGATTTCCATCAACGGCCATCGAACTGCACTTACAGCGACCATTTCCAAATTTGATTTGGACATAATTCCAAATCCAACTGTTAGATTTCAAATTTCTAATATTCGTTAGAAAGCTTTTTTCGATATGAACCCAACGGTTCCGGTTTTAGGAGAATCCGACGGTCGGATCTCCCGCAATATCCATTCGAAGTCAATGGTCGAAATTCGCGAACTGTCGCGGCGCGTTCTATTCAGGCCATTATATTATATATATAATATATATAATATATACTTCGTCGATTTCCTTTTAAAACGTATTTTATAAATCGTTTTAAATTCATTTTCAAAAACGATTTCAACTTCTTTTTCAAATTCAAATCAAAATTGAATTTACCCTTACAAATTCGTTTTAAATTCATTTCGAATTGATTTCAATTCAAATCAATTTTCAGTTCAATTTCAATACGTTTTAAATTCAATTCAAAATGATTTCAATTCTATTCCAATCTAATTCGAATTTCAATTCTATTCAGTTTAATTCGAATTTCAATTCTTTTCAATATAATTCGAATTTCGATTCTTTTCAATATAATTCGAATTTTGAAATCACTTTCAATATTCATTGAAAAATGAATAAAATCGATATAAATATCGTTTGCGTCAAAATGGCGTCAATCTAATCAACACGGCTTCATATATGTCTATTTTCAAATATTCTATTTCAAATATTTCTATTTCAAATATTTCTATTCAAATATTTCCCAATATTTCCTTTTCAAATATTTTTATTCAATATTTCCTTTTCAAATATTTATATTCAAATATTTCTACTCAAATATTTCCTTTTCAAATATTTCTATTCAAATATTTCCTTTTCAAATATTTCTATTCAAATATTTCCTTTTCAAATATTTCTATTCAAATATTTCCTTTTCAAAACTGGAATAAGGCCCAATCAATTACCATATAATGTTAATTATATGGATTTTCTACAACACATGTATAAAATAACAACGATAAATAATCAACCATCATCCAGAGTGCATTCTACACTGTATAAGCATCACATATAAATATTTAACGCTTATGACAGCCTGTCAATCAATAGATCGACATACAACTAATTATTGGGATTAGTGTACGTCATATATCATCCCAATACCCATGTGGGGTTTCAAACAATCAAATACAGATTTTATTTGTGCAGTTGGGCGATGTGTAAAATTTATCGTCCCAATCAATATCAGTCAAATGTGTGTATATAAACAAATCGTCCGATTTGTTTATATTTATTCATTTTATATACACGTTAAAAATTATATTTTTTAACTATATAAACTATTTTTAACTGTATAAATATTTTATTTTATTTCACAACACACATTCAATTTTTCACATCCAAATCAAACAAACAAACAACAAGCCGTCCATGGTCTGTGGACGACGGGTGTAAGGTGCTACTAAACACCGTCTACATCCTAGTATATATTATTAACTAGAAACAAAATTTAAAAGTGAGAAGTTCTCACAGATGGTTCCACTCCGCCGCGCTTTGCTATTGAACTGCTGAACCGTCTGGATTTGTCTGAAATTCCAATGCAGTTCTTTTCACTCTGTTCAAATAAAAATTATATTTTTTTATTACTTCATTTCAATAAATAAAAATCATATTTTTATTATGCCACTAGCATAAAAATTATATTTTTAACTTTGCTATATTATAAAAATTATATTTTTATTCTTTCTATAATATAAAAATCATATTTTTATCCTTTCTCCATTATAAAAATCAAAACTTTCGAGCGATAAAAATCGGATCTTTACTGAACTAAAAATCTAATCTTTCCTTTTATAAAAATATAATCTTTTTCATTTTAAAAATGCAATCTTTTCATTAACAAAAATCATAATAATTTATAACCAAAATTCCAATTTTCTTTCTAGAAATATGAATAAAATAAAACTCACATTGCTTTTCCTTTGTTTCGGGTGGTCGGAGGAGATGCGTGGGGTGCTTGTGCTCGCGCGGGGTGGCTCGGGAAAGTCGGGGGATTTAAACGAACACTGAAATTAAATAAAAATGGGATTTTTATTGATGGAGAGACTCACCGGGGTCGGTGGTGGTCGGTGGAGGTGGCGTGGGGGTGTTGACGGCCAGGGGTGCGGTGTCGATTGGTTTGGTGGTCGGTGGAATTGGGTCAGGTGGTGCGCGGGGGTAAAGAGGGATTTGGGTTCGAAATCGGTGAAGGGGGAGAGAAGGAGAAGAGTGGAGGAGGAAGGAGGGGAGCATGGTGGTCCGCACCTGACCGGCGGCGGCGTTGGCAACGTGCCAGGAGGGGGCGGCGTTGGAAGACTGGGGGCAACAGGGTTTTCAATTTTAGGGGGCGGGTTTTCTGAGTGATAAGGTTAGGGTAAAGGGAGAGTAATTATATATTTATATTTTATTATTATATTATATTTTTTTCTTTCAAAGAGTTGACTTTTATTATGAACTCGGATTCAAACCCAACGACTGTCGTCCCTAGCTAATCACCCCCATTCTGAACACAATGGGTTATGGATCGTAAGCTGATTCGATCGTTTCGATCAATTTTCGTCAAAATCAAAATATAACTCTATATATTGAATTTGAACGCACATTTCAATTTACTGGGGTCACATATGAACTCTAAAAATTCCCGAAAAATTATTTCTAACTTCGTATTGACGATACGGTCCTAACAAAACTAGTTTCGTCGAATTCTGAGACCGTTTGAAAAATTGCTATTTTTAAGGGCCAGAATTCCATAGCGACTATTCTGAATTTTCAACTGGACGTAACTTTTGATTCCCGCTATGAAATTTCAATATTTCGGATTCATTAGAAGGATATTCTCAATTAGATTCAAATATTTTTGGTTTCACTAAAATCCGGTTTATTTTGAATCCTGTACATTCATTTGAAATTTGAAATCGAATTATCGAACTACCGCGCCATTTTCAATTCCTTTTATATATATAAATAAATATTTATATTCTAACGATGATCTATATAAAATATACGTTCGAATTCCATTCAAAATAAATTTCTTGTCGTTATTATTTAAAATAATCTATTTTAAATAATCAAAATTCGCTAAAATAGCCAAAATAAAATTTTTAAATTGGCTCGGATTTCCGGGTTATTACAATCTCCCCCACTTAAAACTTTTTGTCCCCGAAAAGGAAAGAAGCCGAAAGTTGTTTCCCAAACCAACTCAACTTTCATTATTTTCATGACGGTTTAAGTTCTTCAACTTTTCAGTTTCTAAGGACCTTTCAAATTTTTCAAAAATTTGGCTAACACCCTAAATATTCGAAAAATTTCGCCATAACCTCCCCTACACCGGGGACTTGGGGATATTTCATATAGCCTCCCATGGCCTTCTTCAATCCAAAAGAAAAAGAAAAGGCCAAGCGGCTAGCCAATCGGCTCATAAAATCATCATCACCCAAACAAAACAGTAAATTATGGTAAACATGTACCTATTTGTCAGGCAAACAATTTTATTCTTCTGCTCTAGCCTCCTTGCTATGACCTGTTCAGTGTAAGTACATGTATATGCAAGCAAATGCGACAAATTTTCAATACAATTCAATGTTCGGTTCAATTTGGCTAACGGTTCAACATTCAATTAATCAAAACAGTAATCAAACAACACAACCATCAATCAATCTTTTCCAATTCATAACTTTGATACATAGTCTAAAAATCACATTTTTGATGCCAAATCACAATAATAGGCCCTATCTAATTTTGGTTCTCACACCAGTCTATGGAAATATATAAATATCACACCTTCGAAACACGAAAATAAATTCTGATGATGCTCGAGCGATCATCAGAATCATCTTCGAGCGACTAGAGTATGATTCTATATCTATCCAGTATATTAAAACTTCAAATACATGCGGATCAGACGTGTACCCAAAGTCTTTATATACTGGATTGTCCAAATTCAATATAAAATAAATAATCAAATACGAACAGTTGATTTAAATTTTCAAAACAAAATTTGTTTTCACTTTCAAAATATACCCTTCACACCCGTCCTAGGATACTACTGATCCCATCTCTAACGAGTCATTCCCGTTGGATATTACTAATCCAATTTCTGAAGAATTCTTTCGTATGGTTCTAATGTGTCTTGTTCTCTGAGCTTTGTAAACCAAAGCTCTGATACCAGCTGAAACGACCCGAACTTCCCCGGTGAGGAAAACCCGGATTGATTCGAGGATAACACACAGAAGAACGCAGACAGAAGACCATTTCATTGTATATTACAACAATTCATCAGATTACAAGAATATACAGAGTATAAATCAATATTACACATTCGATAAATATCAGAGATTACAATACATTACATAGCAGCGGAAAATAATACAATACCCACCTAGAAGAGATATACGGACACAAAGCTTTCCGGATATCATTCCAGCTGTAAACCAAGATCCTGTGAATATAAATCTGCAAAACCAAAACTACTAGTTGCCCGTGTCAAAATAAGGGCACCCAGAGTTTAGGTTAAAACAATAAACTCCAGGTCAGTCATGTGACTAGTATGAGAACTAAAACAGTTATTAATCTTTATTTTAAAGTTAGGTAAATCAAGGGACCACGCCGTATAACACGGAACGGGTTTCCTCCCAAGAATACCAGTGCATTTAACAACAACGCAATGCTAAATAAAGAAAAATGAAGCTATTATAAGACCCAGGTCCTATCACACAATGCAACGCAAGCCGGGGGATATGGTTTTTACCTTATAATAGTCAAAGAATGCTTGATACGTGAAATTTTATCTTTTTATTCTTAATCAGACTCCAACCGCAAATTAGTAAGAGAACGAATCCCTAAGTATTAACCCCGAAGGCCGAAACCAACATCAGACCAATACCCAGGAAACCACTCATCTTAGCTCGTTTCCAGTTAGTTTCTGATTTTATATACAATCATAAATATCAATCATAGGCGGCATGAATGTCCCATACCACTATGTCGCCATATATAGGTATACATTCTAAACCGCAAAATGTCGTATTGGAAGTTGGGTTATCATTTATGGTATGAACCGAGGCAAAAGATAGTCCTCTACCGATTCGAGACTCTCTAGTCCGAGCCTCAGGATCAGAACGCATCAACCCTTTGGATCGTCAGGGCCGGTCCACCGATGTGGATTATTATGCCTGAACACTACGTTTCCCCACCCTTTGGGGCATAAATGAGCCAACGAATGACTCCATCGGTCCCGGATCGACCGATATATCTGAGGCGCCTCGCAAACCAACAACGACATAAGTCAAACTCGTCAGGGCGTATAAAACCACTGACGCCACTTCTAACTAGAAGGAAACGCATGCCCTCCCTGATGTCCTCTCCCGTTTCTGGTTCATACCGGGTGTGAAACTCGCGAAGTAAACGTTACACAAAGCTATGCCACAAAGGCCTTGCTTTGATCATCAACCACAAGACATTGCTTTTCAACAGAATCCTTGATCATTTGCCACTTAGGCATGCCACACAGGCAATTCACTCTATGCATTTGATATCCATCAGTATATAACCCATGAGCTCGTACGTCTCAGAGAAGGGCGTTAAGCAAGAGAATAAATTCTCTGCCGCCAAACATATATATATTTAATAGAAATCAATCACACAGAATAAAATCCAATGTCAGACACACAGTCCATTTACAAGTTCGTTCTGGGTCTGAACGAAACCGGTGGCACCTAGTACCCCGCATATCCATCGATCTCCAAGTACGTCTGGACAATCACCAACCGATTCCCCCATCTTGGGTGTACGGCCCAATCAAGATCATCAGTAATTATCCAAACGACGTGAAGACCTCTGTTCTTCAACCATCGTCTTCATCTTCGACTAATCGTCGAATCAGTTATTCAGAATGGGATAAACCCGGTCTTTCCGAATAACTCGTGTATATTATAAATAAGTGTTACACAAACACAACATACGCCTCATTCCAATTCATCAGTCACTAACCGTAAATTAATCAAGAGAATAATTCCCCAAATTTTAACTCCGAGGGTCGAAACCAACATCATATCAATACCCAGAAAATCACTCTGCTTAGCCAACCTACAGTTAGTTTCTAAATTTCACATTCTTAGGGAAAGGTTCCCATTAATTTTATCAAAGATAAATTCTTTTAAATTTATTCTTTAATCTTCCTTTTGAATATCACTTCAAACTAGTCGGAATTAACGAACCACACCGAAGTAATTATTTATTTTATTTCCCAAACCCAACCTATTTATCCCATGAAGTAAAACTGGTCATACTTCATATCTAACACCACGGTGTTATCGGTAAATTCAATAACCATTTCACGTTCAAATCTAATTAAAGGTCTAACTACCGTCTGGAGTAAAACTGGTGATACTCCATTCTCGATCTTTTCAATCTAATTAAAGATTCATTAAAACTCCACTTAGTTTTAATCTTTGACTGGGTTAAAGAATCAATGTCATTTAAAACACGGTTCACGATAAACCCAAAATCACATTCCATTTCAATCAGTCCCTAACCGTAAATTAGCAAGTGAGCAATTCCCTAAATATTAACCCCGAAGGATGAAACCAACATCAGATCAATACCCCAGAAATCATTCAACTTAACTAATCTTCAGTTAGTTTCTGATTTTCTTAACTCCTATGGGTCTAAGAACAATATTATTGAAGATACCGTTCACGACAACCCAAAATCTCATTCCATTAATTATCGGGTTAAAGAACAAGTGTTATTTAAAACATTGTTCACGATAAACCCAAAAATCAATACCAATTCAATTCCAATTAAATATTATTTAATTGGTACACTTCATTAAATGTAGATAAAAAGATTTAATCTTTTTCTCAACTGGGCTTAAGAACAGTGTTAATGAAGACACCTTTCACGATAAACCCAAATCACATTTGATATTAAATACAAGGCTCTGAATAGAAAATATATCCGCTTATATTCAATATCAAATTCTACGACCAACAAATATCGTATTGGAAATAACGATATTTATATATCTTTCAAATTAACATAACGCTATCTGTATAATCACGAAATCCAACATCGAAATATTCCAAAGACAATTTCGATTCAAATCCATTCCAATTCAATTATTGGAAATTCTGGTTACTTTTAAAACCATTTCAAATCCAATCTATTTATTTTAAAAATAAATAGAATTATAATTCTAGTTTAAAACTAGTTCATTTCGATAAAAATCTATTTTTATCCTTTCAAATATGGGATTTTTCATCCCAATTCTTACCAAATCATTTCTTATGATTTTACACAAATTATTTCTATTTTTAATAATTTTATCAAGGCCCGTACAATCGATTTCCATCCACGGCCATCGAACTGCACTTACAACGACCTTTTCCAAATTTGATTTGGACATAATTCCAAATCCAACCGTTAGATTTCAAATTTATAATGTTCGTTAGAAAGCTCTTTTCGATACGAACCCAACGGTTCCGGTTTTAGGAGAATCCGACGGTCGGATCTCCCGCAATATCCATTCGAAGTCAATGGTCGAAATTCGCGAATTGCCATGGCGTGGCGCGTTCTATTCAGGCCATTATATTATATATATAATGTATATAATATATACTTCTTCGATTTCCATTTAAAACGTATTTTATAAATCGTTTTAAATTCGTTTTCAAAAACGATTTCAACTTCTTTTTCAAATTCAAATCAAAATTGAATTTTCCCTTACAAATTCGTTTTAAATTCATTTCGAATTGATTTCAATTCAAATCGATTTTCAGTTCAATTTCAATACGTTTTAAAATCAATTCAAAATGATTTCAATTCTATTCCAATCTAATTCGAATTTCAATTCTATTCAGTTTAATTTGAATTTCAATTCTTTTCAATATAATTCGAATTTCGATTCTTTTCAATATAATTCGAATTTTGAAATCTCTATCAATATTCATTGAAAAATGAATAAAATCAATATAAATATCGTTCGCGTCAAAATGGCATCAATCTAATCAACACGGCTTCATATATTTCTATTTTCAAATATTCTATTTCAAATATTTCTATTTCAAATATTTCTATTCAAATATTTCCTTTTCAAATATTTTTATTCAAATATTTCCTTTTCAAATATTTCTATTCAAATATTTCCTTTTTAAATATTTCTATTCAAATATTTCCTTTTCAAATATTTTTATTCAAATATTTCCTTTTCAAATATTTCTATTCAAATATTTCCTTTTCAAATATTTCTATTCAAATATTTCCTTTTCAAAACTGGAATGAGGCCCAATCAATTACCATATAATGTTAATTATATGGATTTTCTACAACACATGTATAAAATAACAACGATAAATAATCAGCCATCATCCAGAGTGCATTCTACACCGTATAAGCATCACATATAAATATTTAACACTTATGACAGCCTGTCAATCAATCGATCGACATACAACTAATTATTGGGATTGGTGTACGTCATATATCATCCCAATACCCGTGTGGGGTTTCAAACAATCAAACACATATTTTATTTGTGCAGTTGGGCGATGTGTAAAATTTATCGTCCCAATCAATATCAGTCAAATGTGTGTGTATTAATAAATCGTCCGATTTGTTTATATTTATTCATTTTATATACATGTTAAAAATTATATTTTTAACTATATAAACTATTTTTAATTGTATAAATATTTTATTTCATTTCACAACACACATTCAATATTTCACATCCAAATCAAACAAACAAACAACAAGCCGTCCATGGTCTGTGGACGATGGGTGTCGGGTGCTACTAAACACCATCTGCATCCTAGTATATATTATTAACTAGAAACAAAATTTAAAAGTGAGAAGTTCTCACAGAGGGTTCCACTCCGCCATGCTTTGCTGTTGAACTGCTGAACCGTCTGGATTTGTCTGAAATTCCAATGCAATTCTTTTCACTCTGTTCAAATAAAAATTATATTTTTTTATTACTTCATTTCAATAAATAAAAATCATATTTTTATTATGCCACTAGCATAAAAATTATATTTTTTAACTTTTCTATATTATAAAAATTATATTTTTATTTTTCTATAATATAAAAATCATATTTTTATCTTTTCTCCATTATAAAAATCAAATCTTTCGAGCGATAAAAATCGGATCTTTACTAAACTAAAAATCTAATCTTTCCTTTTATAAAAATATAATCTTTTTCATTTTAAAAATGGAATCTTTTCATTAACAAAAATCATAATAATTTATAACCAAAATTCATATTTTCTTTCTCGATATATGAATAAAATAAACGAAATAAAACTCACATTGCTTTTCCTTTGTTTCGGGTGGTCGGAGGAGATGTGTGGGGTGCTTGTGCTCGCGCGGGGTGGCTCGGGAAAGTCGGGGGATTTAAACGAACACTGAAATTAAATAAAAATGGGATTTTTATTGACGGAGAGGCTCACCGGGGTCGGCTGAGGTGGCGTGGGGGTGTTGACGGCCAGGGGTGCGGCATCGGTTGGTTTGGTGGTCGGTGGAATTGGGTCAGGTGGTGGCGCGGGGGTAAAGAGGGATTTGGGTTCGAAATCGATGAAGGGGGAGAGAAGGAGAAGAGTGGAGGAGGAAGGAGGGGAGCATGGTGGTCCGCACCTGACCGGCGGCGGCGCAGGCAACGCGCCAGGAGGGGGCGGCGTTGGAAGAGTGGGGGCGACGGGGTTTTCAATTTTAGGGGGCAGGTTTTCTGAGTGGTAGGGTTAGGGTAAAGGGAGAGTATATTATATATTTATACTTTATTATTATATTATATTTTTTTCTTTCAAAGAGTTGACTTATATTATGAACTCGGATTCAAACCCAACGACTGTCGTCCCTAGCTAATTACCCCCATTCTGAACACAATGGGTTATGTATCGTAAGCTGATTCGATCAGTTTTCGTCAAAATCAAAATATAACTCTATATATTGAATTTAAATGCGCATTTCAATTTACTGGGGTCACATATGAACTCTAAAAATTCCCAAAAAATTATTTCTAACTTCGTATTGACGATACGGTCCTAACAAAACTAGTTTCGTTGAATTCTGAGACCGTTTGAAAAATTGCTATTTTTAAGGGCCAGAATTCCATAGCGACTATTTTGAATTTTCAACTGGACGTAACTTTTGATTCCCGCTATGAAATTTCAATATTTCGGATTCATTGGAAAGATATTCTCAATTAGATTCAAATATTTTTGGTTTCACTAAAATTCGGTTTATTTTGAATCCTGTACATTCATTTAAAATTTGAAATCGAATTATCGAACTACCGCGCCAATTTCAATTCCTTATATATATAAATAAATATTTATATTCTAATGACGATCTATACAAAATATACGTTCGAATTCCGTTCAAAATAAATTTCTCGTTGTTATTATTTAAAATAATCTATTTTAAATAATCAAAATTCGCTAAAATAGCCAAAATAAAAATTTTAAATTGGCTCGAATTTCCGGGTTATTACATATATTCACTGGATCCTGATTTACAGTTGAATCGGTATTCGGAAAGCTCTGTATCCGTGTATCTGTTTT
Organism: Allium sativum; assembly: GCA_030737875.1. Taxonomy (NCBI): domain Eukaryota; kingdom Viridiplantae; phylum Streptophyta; class Magnoliopsida; order Asparagales; family Amaryllidaceae; genus Allium; species Allium sativum. Next base: position 542,434,345 of record CM060926.1, read on the forward strand.
CAGTTGTGCTTTGTATTGTTTTTCCACTACGATGTATTTAAATGTAATTTAAATATCTGATATTTTCTGTGTAATATTTATTCATACTCTGTATATTCTTGTATTCTGATGGAATTGTTGTAATATACAATGAAATGTTCTTCTGTTTGTGTTCCGATGTGGCTTGCCCTCAAAGCAATCCGTGCTTTCCTTCACGGGGAAGTTACGGGTCCTCACATTTGGTATCAGAGCTTTGGTTTACAAAGCTCGAGAACAAGACACGTTAGAACCAAACGAAAGAATTCATCAGAGATTGGATTTGTAATATCCAATGAGAATGACTCGTTAGAGATGGGATCAGTAGTATCCTGGAACGAGTGTGAAGAGTATATTTTTGAAATTGAAAACAAATTTTGTTTTGAAATTTAAATCGTTTTATACGTATTTGAATATTTATTTGTATTGAATTTGGACAATCCAGTATATATAGATTTTGCATATACTTCTGATCCATGGGTATTCGAAGTTTTAATATACTGGATAGATATAGAATCACACTCTAGTTGCCCGAAGATGATGCTGATAATGACCATGGCATCATCAGTGTTGTGTTCGAGTTTCGAAAGTGGGATTTCTATATATTTCCAATTGACTGGTGTGAGAACCAAAACTAGATAGGGCATATTATTGTGATTTGGCACTAAAAATGTGATTTTTGGCTATATATCAAAGTTATGAATTTGAAATGATAATCAACAAATTGATCGATGGTTGTGTTGATTGATTACTGTTTTGATTAATTGAATGTTGCACCTTAGCCAAATTGAACCAAATAGTGAATTGTACTGAAAATTTGTCGCATTTGCATACATATACATGTACTTACATTGAACAGGTCATAGCAAGGAGGCTAGAGAAGAGGAATAAAATTGTTTGCCTGACAAATAGGTATATGTTTATTGTATTTCTTGGGGTTTTGATGATTTTATGAGCCGATTGGCTAGCTGTTTGGCTGTTTCTTTTTTCTTTTTGGATTGGTGACGGCCATGGGAGGCTATTTGAAATATCCCGAAGCTCCCGGTGCAGGGGAGGTTATGGCGAAATTTTTCGAAAATTTAGGGTGTTAGCCACATTTTTGAAAAATTTGAAAAGTTCTTAGAAACTAAAAAGTTGAAGAACTTAAGCCATAATGGAAATAATGAAAGTTGAGTTGGTTTGTGAAACAACTTTCAGCTTCGTTCCTTTTCGGGGACGAAAAGTTTTAAGTGGGGGAGATTGTAACAACCCGAAAATCTAAGCCAATTAAATTTTTTTATTTTGGCGGTTTTGATGAATTTTGAATATTTAAAATGAATTATTTTAAATAATGACGACGAGAAATTTATTTTGAATAGAATTAGAACGTATAAATTTATATAGAGCGTCGTTAGAATATAAATATTTATTTTTAATTATAAAAGGAATTGAAAAAGGCGCGGTAGTTTGAAAATTCGATTTCTAATTTCAAATGAATGTACAGGATTCAAAACAAACAGGATTTTAGTGAAACCAAAAATATTTGAATCTATTCGAGAATATCTTGCCAACGAATCCGAAAAATCAAAATTTCTTAGCGGGAATCAAAAGTTACGCCCAGTTGAAAATTCAGGATAGTCGTTGTGGAATTCTAGCCCTTAAAAATGGAAATTTTGCAAACAACCTCGGTTTTCGACGAAACCACTTTTGTTGGATCCGGGATGTCGAATTATCGCCAGATTCCAAAATTCATAATTTTTTGAATAAATATGTGAGTGTGGCAAAAGAAGACGCGTTTGACCAGTTTTAGTTGATTTAATCGACTGGAAAATGGCCATTTTTCAAAAGGTCTCAGAATTTGACGAAATTAGTTTTGTTAGGACCGTCAATACGAAGCTGGAAATAATTTTTCGGGAATTTTTAGAGCTAATATGTGGTCCCGGTAAATTGAAATGTGCATTCAAAATCATTATATAGATTTATATTTTGATTTTGACGAAAACTGATCGAAACGGCCGAACTGGCTCACGATTCATATCCCATTGTGTTCGGAATGGGGGTAATTAGCTATGGACGATAGGCTGTGGGTCTCGTTTTGAGATCGAAATTTAAAGCAACTTTTAGGAGAAGTAAAAAAATAAATAAAAAATAAAAATATATATAAATAAGCCCCCCCTACTTTTTTTCGTTTTCATCGATCAGAACCTTAAACCCTTCCCCTAAAATTCCCATTGCCCCTCACAACTAGAGCCGCCACCACCCAAATCGGCCGCCGCCAGGCTGTGCGACCCTCCCCCTCACATCTGATGTCCGGTCGCACCCCTCCCCCTCTGATCCGCCATCCCCAAACCCTCCTTCCTCCTTCTCCATTCAGTTCTCCCCAATCCCGTCCAAGAACCACCGCTCCAGCCTCCAACGGCCACTGCCAACCCCTGGATGGATCATCGACCACCTCCGACCCTAGAGCCACCCTCCTCCACCACGTCAGTCCATTGTGGGCCCCCCATTAAATAAAAATTCAATTTTTATGTTTTCCCGTTCCCCGTTTGACGCTACGCCGACCTAAAGCGACCCCCTCTCCACCCGTGGCTCCACCAAACCCCCTTGACAGCAAGCATTCCCCTCTCCTCCGAAAATCAGTAAGTGGTTATATATTTTGTTTTCTAGTTATTTTATATTTTAATTTGCTATGATTTATAATTCGCAAAGTTAAGGTTTTTATAATCAAAGTTATGATTTTTAATATATAAAAATACGGTTTTTAATGATGAACAACAAATAAAGATTGGATCTTTATTTTATATGAACGGCATATAAAGGTTTGATTTTTTATTTATTTATAGGAACGACATAGAAAAGAAAAAAAATGAGATTTTCGATCATATAAAGTTGAGATTTTTATGGAAGAAAGAAAACATGTTTGGCAAATTAAAAATATGATTTTTATATAATCGAGAATATAAAAATGTGATTTTTATATATGTAGCGAATTAAAAATATGATTTTTATTTAATAGAGAATATAAAAATGTGATTTTTTATATATGTATAGAATACGGACGACGAAAGTGATAAAGGGTGAGCACGGCGAAGATTTCCTTTATAAGAAGAGTCGTGGCGTTTGGTTTAGCTTCTCGGTGAGAACTCCTCACTAAAATTTTCTGTTCAGTTATTTATTTTATAACTGCATATATAAACTGCTCCCCGTCGTCCACAGACCATGGATGACTTGTGTGATTGTTTGTGTTGTAAAAATTAACTGTTGGTTGTGAAATAAATTATATATTCATGTGTTTAAATAAAATATATATTCATGTGTTGAAATAAAATATATATTCATGTGTTGAAATAAAATATATATTCATGTGTTGAAATAAAATATATATATATATATATATTCATGTGTTGAAATCAAATATATATTCATGTGTTGAATAAAATATATATTCATGTATTGAAATCAAATATATATTCATGTGTTGAAATAAAATATATATTCATGGGTTGAGATCAAATATATATTCATGTGTTGAAATAAAATATATATTCATGTGTTGAATAAAATATATATTCATGTGTTGAAATAAAATATATATTCATGTGTTGAATAAAATATATATTCATGTGTTGAATAAAATATATATTCATGTGTTGAAATCAAATAAATATTCATGGGTTGAAATAAAATAAATATTCATTAACAAATCGAACGATTTGTTTATGTACACCGATTTGACTAATATTGATTGGGACGATAAATATTAAACATCGCCCAACTGCACAAATAAAATCTGTGTTTGATTGTTTGAAACCCCACACGGGTGTTGGGATGAAATTAGACATACACTAATCCTAATAATTAGCTGTATGTTGATCGATTGATTGACAGGCTGTTATAAGCGTTGAATATTTATATTTGATGCTTATACAGTGTAGAATGCACTCTGGATGATGGTTGATTATTTATCGTTGCTATTATATACATGTGTTGTATGGAATCCATATAAATAATATTATATGGTAATTGAGTGGGTCTCATTCCAATTTAGAAAATAAATTATGTTCATGTGTTGAATAAACAAAATAGTCATGTGTTGACAATGCTCATGTGCTGAGAATATTCATGTGTTGAAACCCTTCATGTGTTGAATAAAAGAAAATTCATGTGTTGAATAAAATATATATATTCATGTGTTGAATAAAAGAAAATTCATGTGTTGAAGAAAATATTCATTTGTTGAATAGAATAACGAAGTTATTGAAAAATATAAAGTCGTGTTGATTAGTTATGCGCCATTTTGACGCGAACAATATTTATATCGATTATATTCATTTTTATAATGAATATAGAAAAGGTAGTGAATTCAAAATATAACGTTTTGAAAATATTATCATTTATATATCGATGATATGGAATATTCAATTTTGATTTGAAATTGAATATAAAGTTGAAATCGTTTTTAAAAGACGAAGCTAAAACGATTTATAAAATACGTTTTGAATTGAAATCGATGAAATATATAATATATATATATATATATAATTTAATGGCCTGAATAGAACGCGCCGCGCTGCGGTAGTTCGCGAATTTCGACCATTGACTTCGAATTGACGTTGCGGGAGATCCGACCGTCAGATCCTCCTAAAACCGGAACCATTGGGTTCGTATCGAAAAGAGCTTTCTAACGATTACAAGAAATTAGAAATCTAATGGTTGGATTTGGAATTATGTCCAAATCTAATTTGGAAAAGTTCACTGTAAGTGCAGTTCGATGGCCGTTGATGGAAATCGACTGTGCGGGCCTTTATAAAATTATTAAAAATAGTAATAATTTGTGTAAAATCATAAGAAATGATTTGGGAAGAATTGGGATGAAAAACTCCATATTTAAAAAGATAAGAATAGATTTTTATCGAAATGAACTAGTTTTGAACTAGAATTATAATTCCATTTATTTTTAAAATAAATAAATTGGATTTGAAATGGTTTTGAAAATAACCAGAATTTCCAATAATTGAATTGGAATGAATTTGAATCGAAATTGTCTTTGGAATATTTCGATGTTGGATTTCGTGATTATACAGATATTGTTATGGAAATTTGAAAGATATATTTATATCGTTATTTCCAATACGATATTTATTGGTCGTAGAATTCGTTATTGAATATAAGCCGATATATTTTCTATTTAGAGCCTTGTATTTAATATCAAATGGGATTTGGGTTTGTCGTGAATGGTGTCTTCATTAACACTGTTCTTAAACCCAGTTGAGAAAAAGATTAAATCTTTTTATTTAGATTTAATGAAGTGTACCAATTAAATGGTATTTAATTGGAATTGAATTTGAATTGATTTTTGGGTTTATCGTGAACGGTGTTTTAAATAACACTTGTTCTTTAACCCGATAATTAATGGAATGTGATTTTGGGTTTGTAGCGAACCATGTTTTAAATGACATTGGTTCTTTAACCCAGTTAAAGACAGGACATGATTTCCTAAGTTAAATAATCATTGATAGTGATTATTGGGAAGATTAAAACCAAGTGGAGTTTTAATGAATCTTTAATTAGATTGAAATAATCGAGAATGGAGTATCACCAGTTTTGCTCCAGGCGATAGTTAAATCTTTAATTAGATTTGAACGTGAAATGGTAATTGAATTTACCGATAACACCGTGGTGTTAGATATGAAGTATTACCAGTTTTACTTCATGGGATGAATAGGTTGGGGTTGGGAAATAAAATAAATGATTACTTCGGTGTGGTTCGCTAATCGCAACTAATTTGAATTGATATTCAAAGGAAGATTAAATAATAAATTTAAAGAATTTATCTTTGATAAAATTAATGGGAACCTTTCCCAAAGTATAAGAATATTTGAATAAAAGAATATTCTGAATTGGAATGAGGCGTATGTTGTGTTTGTGTAACACTTGTTTATTATATACGCGAGTTATTCAGAAAGACCGGGTTTAATCCATTCTGAATAACTGATTCGACGATGTGTTGAGGATGAAGACGGTGGTCGAAGACCGGAGGTCTTCACATCGTTTAGGTGATTACTGATGATCTTGATTGTGTTGTACACCCAAGAGGAGGGAATCAGTTGGTGATCGTCCAAACGTACTTGGAGATCGATGGATATGCGAGGTACAAGGTGCCTCCGGTTTCGTTCAGACCCAGAACGAACTTGTAAATGGACTGTGTGTCTGACATTGGATTTTATTCTGTGCGATTGATCTCTATTAAATATATATTTGTTTGGCGGCGGAGAATTTATTCTCTTGCTTAACGCCCATCTCTGAGACATACGAGCTCAGGGGTTATATATTGATGGATATCAATCGCATGGAGTGAATTTCCTGTGTGGCATGCCTAAGTGGCAAATGATCAAGGCTTCTGTTGAAAAGAAAAGTCTTGCGGTTGATGATCAAAACACGGCCTGTGTGGCATAGCTTTGTGTAGCGTGGATTCGCGAGCCTCACACCCCGGTTGTGAACCAGAAACGGGAGAGGACCTCAAGGAGGACATGCGTTTCTTTTTAGCTAGGGTGGTGTCAGTGACCTACCAGCCCTGACATTTATATTATTTTCACCTGTGTGGTTGTTGGATTGCGAGGCGCCTCGGATATATCAGTGACTATGTGGAGCCGATGGAGTCATAGGACTCATTTACGCCTTAAAGGGCGGGGGAACGCAGTGTTCAGGCATTTTAATCCGCATTGGTGGACCGGCCCTGACGATCCAAGGGTCGATGCGATCTGACCCTGAGGCTCGGGCTAGAGAGTCTCGAAGTCGGTGAGGACGATCCCTTGCCTCAGTTCACAGATGGAATTCCAACTTCCAATACGTGACACTTGCGGTTTTGATTGTAGAGCCTAATATGGTGACATGATATATGGTACCCATGCCGTCTATGATTGATATTTATGATTGAAATTGTTTTGACACTATACACTTATAATAGCATCAAATGATTTGTTTTTAACGTACCAAGCATGTTTGGTTATTATAAGGGAAAACCCTATCCTCCGGCTTGTGTTGCATTGTGTGATGGGACCTGGGTCTTATTATAGCTTCATTTTTCCAATAAGCATTGCGCTGTTTTGTTATATGCATCGATATTCTTGGAAGGAAACCCGTTCCATGTTATACGGCATGGTCCCTTGATATATCTGATTTAAAGTAAAGCTTTAAATAACTGTTTTAGTTCTCACACCAGTCACATGACTGACCTAGAGTTTATTGTTTTAACCTAAACTCTGGGTGCCCTTATTTTCGACACGGGCAGCTAGTAGTTTTGGTTTTGCAGATTTATATTCACAGGATCCTGATTTACAGCTGAAGCGGTATTTGGAAAGCTCTGTATCCGTGTATCTATTTTCAGTTGTGCTTTGTATTGTTTTTCCGCTGCGATGTATTTAAATGTAATTTAAATCTCTGATATTTTCTGTGTAATATTTATTCATACTCTGTATATTCTTGTATTCTGATGGAATTGTTGTAATATACAATGAAATGTTCTTCTGTTTGTGTTCCGATGTGGCTTGTCCTCAAAGCAATCCGTGCTTTCCTTCATGGGGAAGTTACGGGTCCTTACAGTCAGTTCATTTTGTAGCCACCGTCCAAATGATCCTAACGGATCTTGTTTCGCCCAATTCTGATAATGTATGCAAAAGTTACGTATTTTCTAAGTTTAAATACTATTTTAAATTGAAATAAAATCAAGTTAATTTAATCGGGCCTCACACTTCTTTTCATGGCCCATTACTATATCCAATCCCGCACACATTGAAAACCTGATAGCCCTTCTTCTCCGATTACCTTGAATGCAGCTGCTACCAGTAAAAACATTAGCCGACTCTTAACCGAAAATCCAAAACTCCTTCACTCCAAAAAAAATGGAAACCCACTTCACCGATCACTGCATTTTCATGCTAATTCCATAACACACGCACGCCTTTTCTTCTTCCTCCCTAGGAGAACATTGGCTCCAGTATTTCACCCAAATGGCTGATCCTTTCTCCCTCACAACCTCCCATCCACTTCATTAATCCACAAACAAATATCACCATTACATTCTCCCTCAAATTCTCTTCACCTGAAGCCCCATTTGCTCAACTCGGACTCCTCAATAAAAGTCTATTGTCGACCACTTTTTTGACCACTACTGAAATTGTTGCGACACTTTTTCCCACAAAGCTCAACCAAGCTTCACCGGTCAAAGCGGCTCACTATCTTGAGCACCTCGCCGCTATCCATTCATCCTATTTCCGCCCCAAACTCCATCGACAGGAAGCCCTAGGCGCCGCGTTAAACACAGACTCCGAGGAAAACCCATCGAGCTTCCAGAAATTTATATGGAAATGAAGAGAAGGATCCCAGTAACACAAACATATATATATATATATATATATATATATTGATTTATAGATTTTAATTTGAATTTATTTTGATTTTTGAAATGCACGAATTTCTTTTCTAGAGAAATAAACATGATGGCGGAAATTTAGTTGACTGTGGAAGGTAGGAATTAGGTTTAGAGGAAGGTAGGTATTTACAGAAGTAATGTAATATTTTAATATTTGGTTTTTATATTCATTTTAATCAGTCGTTGTTTGTATTTATCATTAAAAATGCGTATGATCACATACAATACCCAATTTTGATAAAAATGGATATGCAGCTACAGTTCGACATTACAGACCCAACGAAACTTGTTCTGTCGAATTCTGAGTCTGTTTTCTCACACAGCTTATTTTTAAAGTCAAATTATCAACTGTTTTTCACATTAAAATTCCATACGGCCACATGCTGACTCTAAAAATCACGAAAATTTAAGTCTAACAATAATTTAATATTCCGGATCTAAAAATTAGTTTCGTCGAAAATGGAGGTCATTTGCAAAACTGGCTATTTTTAAAGCTCTAAATAAACCAATCTAAATATTAATATATTTAACAATAATTAAATTTAATATTAATAAATTAATACTATCGTATATATATCCCAACGGAATATCGTACAACTCTAAAATAAATATATCGGGATTTATAACTCTATATTTCAAAATCCCAGATTATATCGATATTCAATTTAAATTAAAAATCCTTTTATAATATAAATAAATCATAAATTATAACTGAATTCCATAGCGACTATTTTAAATTTTGATTTGATCATAAATCAAAATCTACGCGACAAAATCCCGATTTTTCTCTTCCATTAGAAAAATATACTTCACCAGCTCTGAATATTTCTTGTTTCACAAAAATCCGATTTAAAACGGATTCTGTATATTCATTTAAAGTTCGAATCGCCAAATAGCGAACTGCCACACCATTTCGAGCTCGATTTATAATTATAATATAATTATAAATTCAACCGTCGTTTATATAATATATTCGTTAATATAATTCAACTCTATACTGAATTATATATTATAAATGATCCAATTCACACAATATTGTGAATTCCACTATTTCTGACTATTTCGGAAATTAAATATATTATTATATTATTTATTTTAATTAAATATTCAATATTATTTAATTCTGGTCATTTTAAATTAACAAACCATTAATTAAATAATTAAATAAATTGTTTATTATCCGTCAAAAATACGGGTCGTTACATTCTTCCCCCCTTAAAATAATTTCGTCCTTGAAATTGCTAAGGCAAAAAACAAACCCTATTAACAAGGTAAAATTTATGTATTCACTTCTTAACTTCAGTTTCAACTGAACCAATATAATTTCAATTAAATATTTATCCATTCGTACTAACGAAAATTTTCAAAAATCCTAAAAATTTTCTAACACCTTAACTTTTCGAAAAATTCGCCAGCACCTCCTTTGTACTGGTCAATAGCTCAAACTCCAACTTGCCTCTCTAGGCCATCTTTAACCCAAAAGAAAATCAAGCAGCCAAGTAGTTCTCTAATTCGGCTCATAAAATCTCATACCCAATATGAAATATAAACTTGTACCTTTTTGTCGGGCATATCATTATATCCTTTCCATTTGCTACCAATTTAGCATATACCAATGTCATCCCAATCAAACTCAAATCATTTTTATCTCCAACACAACCATTCGTTTATCCAAGCCAAATTCCAACATCAATCTCAAGTACCATTCTCGATTTTCAATTTGATTTCACAAATATCCATATATTTTGTTTTAATTCAAACAATCCGTTTCTGGGAGTTTTTTAACATCTTTGCTTTTCAAAAATCAAATATTCATTTCGGAATATCAAAACAACTCTTTTTCCAAAATAATTCGAAAACAATCTCTTTGGTAGTAATCCGTCACTTACAACTCAAAAATGAACACTGACGATGTGGCCAACATCATCAGAGTTATTTCCCAGCGATCGAAGTGAGTTCAATACTATATTATTTCAAAACTCAATTTTAAACACTTCCATTTGAAATTATTTCAAAATATCCTTCACAATGCTTGTAAAATAATTCAAAATCTCGCAGGATTTTAAAATTCACACATATTTAATCCATATCCATTTACAAACACCTTTCCAAATTTCCAAGGTTTTAAATTTCAATTCTGATTTAAATTCAGATTTAGTTTATTTCATGACACTTATACGAATTTCAATGGGTTATATATATAACCATTTCCATTATAATCTTACTCGATTAACATAACAACCAACACATCCAATATTCTTAATATTCCAAATATCAATCATTCTTTTATATCAAAATATAATTTGGGTAAAATTATTTCATTTACCCCTTTTCAAAACATACCGTGTCAGTTCATCGTATTCGAGTGTTTAGAAACTCCTATCGATACAGTGGATCAAACTGATCGACCAGAACTTATAAATAACTCAACCAATAAATCCCCACAATATAAAACATTTTTCATAAAATCTATAAATACATTCACTCGTATATATACACTCAAACTCAATCTTGGGCATTACTAACCCTATCTCTACCGAGTCACGCCACAGAGCCAAGGTTATTACTTAACCTTCAGCTCTGATACGACTGTAACGACCCGAGTTTCCGCGATCCTGAGTAATCGACGTATAACCCAATGTCAACTATCAAGCATCGGAAATACAGGATAGTCCATGAAAGAAATTAGAGGGTGAGAATAGATAAGATAGAAACTTAGAATAGAAGAAGAAGAACATACAGCATCAGAGTAAACACGAATCTCACAGCGGAACGAACAATATATAATAGATACATAACTTTGAAATAAAATCAGTATATGTATACCGTAACATTATCAGAGTATAACACTTACAACATAGCGGAAATAAACAATAGTTATATATTCCTGAAGCCTCCTGCTCCAAGCTCTCTAAATATGTCTGTAAAATCCTGACTACTTGACTGCCTGTACAAAATTGGGCACCCAAGAGTTTAGGGAAAACAAATCAAAATAAACTCCAGGTCAGTCATGGGACTGGTGTAAGTAAAACAATTTAAAACAGTTTGAGCAATTAAACGATATCTCATAAGACCACGCCGTATAACGGAACGGGTTTTTCCCTTATGAGAATCCAAAACACTTGGTCCAACATTCAAAAACCTTTTGAAAGGAACGATAATCTTTATATCAAACTCATTTGATATTATAATAATGTCTATCAACCACAATTTAATAATCATCTAGCAGAACGCTTTCATCTCACGTTCCACATACATAATATATAATCAAAATTCATGGGCGCTTATTGGGTAATGAATTCCAACTGGCAAGGTATGGGACCACCTTCCGAAAATGTATCTCTAAAGAGGAATACACCAGGATCAACAAGAACATCTTGCAACCCAGGCTAAACATGACCGGTCACTCATTTCGCTTGAGTGTATCGAATGTATTATCACCAATGGTTGGGATCAGCAACCGTTTCCCAAAAGGGATAGCATCGAAATAGATTATAGAAGTAAATGAAACTCTAGATCAGGTGACAATACACCCTACTTGGCAGCTAACCACTTAGCCATGCGACCTACCCGATTTTATACCATTTTCTGGATGTGAGATTTGAGGCCACGCTTATCTCTGACAGATCACACATTTATTCACTTTGAATGTCACATCGTCATACCGCCAAATCACAAATTGATTTCTCCAAACATATCATGGGTAAAAAGCTAAGAGAAACGAATCCCTCCGCCACCAAACGTAAATACGTTTGAAGAGATCAACTTACGCGATCTATTTAATATACTCCATCAGACATTCTGCCATACAGGTCGTCCTGGGATTGGACAGACCTAAGGTACTATTCTGTAAACAATACAGCCCTTGCATAACTCCGTCTTCAATTATCTTCATCATATTTGATCGCAACGCTAACACCCATACAGAGTGGTTTTCAGATAATGAATTTGATCCCGGTCTCTCCGTATTGACGACGGAAAAATTGTCAAAAACTTTAATAGTCGGTGATTTAACTATCAAAGAAAAACATGTGTGCAAACAACAATATTATTTCTAGATGGAAATTCTATCGATCAATCATCAATCAACATTTATTCATTTCCCCATTTCTCGTTTCCATATATTCATCAAATCCTTATTTTCTAATTTTAATAAATATACGTTATTAACTTTGGAAAACGTTTCCATTTCTGTTTCACGCATCACTATCTTCCCACCTATATCGGTCTCTAACTGTGAACTAATAAGAGAACAACTTCCCGAGTATAAACTCCGAAGGCCGAAACCAACATCAGATCGATACCCAGAAAGCCATTCAACTCAACTAATTTCCAGTCAGTTTTTAATTTCAATAATTCAATTTAAATTCCTATTCAAAACCCAAATTCCTTTATAAATATTTTTATTTGTAAAATATTTATTTTAATCTATTTTTCACATCAAATGTGAATAACATGTCTATACAAAATCAAACAGTCTGATTTCGTATATTAAAAACAATACCCCTAATCCAATTTCTTTTTACATTTTTATTTGTAGAATTATTCATACAAATCTCCCTTTTTATTTCTAACACTTAAATCTCATTTGTAATTCCCTTTATATAATTCTATTTATTTTATATAAATCTCTTTTATATAATTCTATTTATTTTACATAAATCCTTTAATATAATTCTATTTATTCTATATAAAAATATTTCATTTTCAATATTCACTTTGAAAATTTCCTTTTTACATTCCATTATTTCATATGGTATTTAAAATACCAAATAACATGACTAGTGTCATCATAATCAATCACAGATTATATATCACATCATATATCACAATATATGAAAAACAAACAGTATTATAAACATTGAGGAATCTAGTTGGATCCCTCCAACTTGTTTCCCTGCTTCAAAGATGTTAAAAAATATAAATAACATCGATTTCATTTCAATATGAAATATTCTAATAAAGAGAATCAATATATAATTAACGATTTATATATATATCGTTATCTACAATTTCAACCAATAAATCAGCAATTCAACGAAACAATCAACACACAACAATCAGTCATCATTTATCAATACTAGATTATATTTATAAAATATAAACTGTACAGAGTTAGTGAGATTTACTCACATTGGACGATCATCGTTAAATAATGATAATTGTCGTTGATTCAGATCAAACAATTTATTTTGCTATAAATTGTAATGAGCTCCGATTCACTCCCAGTTAGTTCCGTTTTGTAGCCACCGTCCAACGGATCTTGTTTCGTCCAATTCTGATAATGTATGCAGAAGTTACATATTTTCTAAGTTTAAATACTATTTTAAATTGAAATAAACTCAAGTTAATTTAATCGGGCCTCACACATCTTTTCATGGCCCATTACTATATCCAAGCCCGCACACATTGAAAACCCAATAGCCCTTCTTCTCCGATTACCTTGAACGCAGCTGCTACCAGTAAAAACAGTAGCAGACTCTTAACCAAAAATCCAAAAATCATTCACTCCAAAAAAATATGGAAACCCACTTCACCGATCGCTGCATTTTCATGCTAATTCCATAAAACACGCATGCCTTGTCTTCTTCTTCCCCAGGAGAACATCGGCTCCATTATTTCACCCAAATGGCTGATCCTTTCTCCCTCACAACCTCCCATCCACTTCATTAATCCACAAACAAATATTACCATTACATTCTCCCTCAAATTCTCTTCACATGAAGCCCCATTTGCTCAACTCGGCCTCCTCAATAAAAGTCCGTCGTCGTCCTCTTTTTCGAACAGTACTGAAATTGTTGCGACACTTTTTCCCACGAAGCTCAACCAAACATCACCGGTCGGAGCGGCTCGCCATCTGGAGCACCTCGCCGCCATCCATTCGTCCTATTTCCGATCCAAACTCCATCGGCAGGAAGCCCTAGGCGCCTCATTGAACACAGACTCCGAGGAAACATCGAGCTTCTAGAAATTTATATGGAAATGAAGAGAAGGATCCCAGTAACAAAAACATATATATAGATTGATTTATAGATTTTAATTTGAATTTATTTTGATTTTTGAAATGCAAGAATTTGTTTTCCAGAGAAATAAACATGACGGCGAAAATTTGGTTGACTGTGGAAGATAGGAATAAGGTTTCGAGGAAGGTAGGTATTTATAGAAGTAATATAATATTTTAATATTCGATTTTTATATTCTTTTTTAATCAGTCGTTGTTTGTATTTATCAGTAAAAATGCGTTTGATCACATACGATACCCCTAATTTCGATAAAAATGGACATGCAGCTAAAGTTCGACATTATAGACCAAACAAAACTTGTTCCATCGAATTCCGAGTCCATTTGCTCACATAGCTTATTTTTAAAGTCAAATTATCGACTGTTTTTCACATTAAAATTCCGTACGGCCACATACTGACTCTTAAAATCACGAAAATTGAAATATAACAATAATTTAATATTCTGAATCCAACAAAATTAGTTTCATCGAAAACAGAGGTTGTGTAATGTCCCGTATTTTTGCGGTTAGATATTTAATATATTTTATTTTATTAAATATAAATTTTAAATGGATTTATAATATTTATTCGTTTATTAAAACGAAATTTGGGTATCGTTAAATTTGACAACATTAGTGTTGAGCTATAGATTTCATATTCGTTTATACTTGAAGTGTTATACTGCTTTATTTAAATGTATATGATAATAATAATTTATTTATTTTTAAATTGGATTGTTTTTGAAAATTTATAATACTATATCAATATTATATAAACGTTATAAATAACCCTTGTCCAAACAGCCTCCGTTTTCAACGAAACGAAATTTATTGGAATGCGTATAATTAATTATTGCCATATTTCTAGTTTGGAGCTAAAAGGAGTTGTTTTGTCGGTAGACGAATTTTAAGGGTGAACCGATACATTAAAATTAAGGATGTTCTGCGAATGGAGTTCGTTTCCAACAAAATTGATTTTGTTGGGACAGGAATGTCAGGACGTAGCGGTATATTTATTTTGGTTGAATTTGTAGTCGGTGTTTGGCGGTGTGTATATTTAAAACTGGTGTAAATAGTGGTAGATTTATTTGCGGTGTGTGAATAGTATATATACACACACACACACGAAACTTGACCCTTAAGTAACAAATAAAGAGTACAACAGCCTATCCACGTTCGCCATTCCATTTAAACGTAAAACACAGTGATTTTATTTCATCCAGCTATACTCTATACTATCCTCACAGCTTATATTTATGTTTCCAATGAGTCTACTTTCTTTTCTCTTATCTTTTCTCCTATTCTTTTTTTTCTAAACAGCCTATACTATGCTGAAGCTCAATGCACAGACTCACGATGGATAATTCATACAGCTACCTACCCCATGCCGATCTGATCCTCTCTCCCGTCCTTGTTTTCAAATCGCAAACCAACTCACCAGAAAAATGACAATTCATGCAGACCTAAATATACACAGTACAGACTATATCTAAATCTCTGCGTGCATATGCTAAGGAAGAAAATAACTCACCCTATTTGTACGTGTTGACATAACTTTGATCCTATCTCCTTTGTTCTTCAAAATCAAAGACCGTACAGTACCTGTCTATTCTCTTTTTCTTCAACGAGACAGCCATAGCTTTACCTACCATCATCTATACTGCAAACCGCAAAGGAAAAGAAAACTCAAAACTCTTCCAATTGTGATGGAAGACTGTATTCTGAAACACGGAAAGAGAGCTCAAGCTCTTTTCCACAGTACGAAAGCACTGCAATCCTACCCAATTAATGAAGCTTGCCCAACTGTTGTAACCCGAAAAGGAAACACAGTCATAAATCTCAGCTAGACAGTTACTCTACGTCTTCTCCCTCAATTCAAGACTACACGTTGATATTTCCTTTCACCCTAAAATAGAACCTTCCCATCTAAAACTGAAAAGAAACGAAATGGAAAAAACACTGCTAGCCTACACACTGCCTTGTTCTTCAACCTTCCATTTAACCATTTACTGGAGAACGTGATGCTTCAGTCCTTCCTCCCTAGTACGATTACTGTAATCCTATTATCCCTAAATAGTAGAAGCATATGGCTACGGAGAGGACATTGTGCTTATCCGAACCTCCTCACGTGTATATATATACCGTGTGTTCTTCTCCATTCTTGGCACACAGAAAGACAAAAAACCACCATTTTATTTCCACCACAAGCCTTCTCCAATATTATATTAAACAAATACATCCATCGTTCTATGTGTTCTCGCATGGAATGGGGAGGAAGTTATAATAGTAACGTGAAGCTAGGAGTTGAAATGATGGGACAAATGGAGATAAAGGAGGGAGATACTGTTTGGTGTATGAGAAGGAGCATACTGGGACGTGTTTTTTGGAGAGGGATGATATATGCTTTTGTAGATTTACTGCAGTTATGAGAAATCAAGGCTAAAGCAGCTGCGTTCGAGGTGTTTTGGCCGGAGACTAGTGGTGTCGAGGTTATCGAGGTTGTCGCGGTTGTTGTCGAAGCATTAGGGGTGTTTTGCGGATTGTGTTCACAGCGATGGATAAGCACGCTATGCAAATGGCACTGAAGTGGTATGTGAAGAGTTTAAGTAAACGTGAAGGCTGTTCTGGGTTGATGGACGGTGGCGCAACAAATATGAGAGGATAGGTGGAGGTCAAGTTCTCTGGCGATGGTGTTGAGGTCCGATATAAGAGAGGGAGGACGTGCAGTATTAGAACAATGAAGTGGCGATGGTAGATGAGTGGTGTATAGAGGAGAGTGCGGTTTTGTGAGAAGCACGTGTAGGAAAGACACGACAGACATTTGGAAGTGGACGTGATATGGAGAATGAAGTTGATGTTCTTTTGGTATAGGAGAGAGGATCTTACGTGTGTTTAAATTATGACGTTGGGCCTGGGTGGGTAACCAAGGTAAGTCGGCCCAATGAGAAGAAAAAAATTTAGGGGAAGAAAGGAATTTCGAATGAATAAGAGCAGGAGGATAGAAAAGTGGGTATATAGGGTATTGACGTGGTGAGTGAGGCGGGGTATGGATGCTGTGTTTTTTTTTTTCAAAGTGGGAAGACATGGTATTTTGTGGACGTTGGTTCGAAAATCATGGAGGATCAATGGACGTTGGTTTTCATGAGAGGGAGCAATAACTGGAATGAGCCACATGTGGAGAAAACTTCAATAAATATGAAAGGTTGCAGGGCCTTAATAAACGGTAACGACCTAATCGTTATTTATTTATTTATAGGAAATTGGTAAAATGAGTTAAATAATCATTTAAATAGATATTAATTTCAAATGTGAGTCATCGGGTAAAGTAGCTAATTAAATATACAAGCGGAATTGGTATAAGCCTAAGAAATTGATTGACGGCCTTCTGGTGTATATGTTAAACTAAGTACTGAACGAAATTTATATTTATTTAAGATAATTGTTAAAATATATTTAACCCGTAATATATTTAATCAATAACTTGTGTTCACATTTACAGAATTTAATACAATGAAAGGTGTTCGAACCATATCGTGGAGCACAACACGGTGAAGATGGTTTGGTCAGAGTCGGTAACCGCCGGAGTTTTTAATCAAATTAAACATCCGTTTAATTTGGTTAAACGAATCGTTTATCGCAGAATCAGATCAAGGTGATTTCAACTCACTCAGTTTTTATCTCACTTATATTTTATATAAGTCGGTCTTAAATATTTGTGTGCTATGCTTGTTGGTTGTTTGATGGTTGCGGAATATAGTTGATTGAACTGAATAATTAAACGGGTGTTTAATTTAATCTAAACCAAATCGTTATTTTTAACGATTTACTCCAACGGAGGTAACGTACCTCCTTGGTTACGTTTATTAAAATATAAACGTATTAAACTGAAATATGGACGTTTGGATTGCTGTTATTGTTGACTATTGAGTATTATATGTGATGTTGATAACGTATTTGGGTGCAGGGAAACAGGTTGGAGGAATCCAACCGGATTCCTCAAATGCAATGTTTATTTTCATATTATAATTATATGAACTATTTAACCCGTCTGATTAGATGGTTTCTTTGACCATTGATTGTTGAATATAAATTCAACGTTTGTTTGTGGTTAACTGATGGAAACATATTGGTTGGGTAACTAGCAGCAGATGACCTAAAAATAAATCATTTTATGAAACGTTGATTTATCGTCACATTAGTCAACAGAGATGAAGTTACAAAAGTCATTTTATAATTGAAGATGGTTTTGAAATCCATTATTTTGAATAAAAGTTTATAAAAAGGGAAATTAATATTTATTAAGTATTTTTTAAGTTTATAAGAAATTACCAAATGATTTTCATAAAGGAAGTTCGTATGTTAATGACATGTAAAAGTGGTTAAGCAGACATTTACCTAAGAGTTAAGATCGAGGTTTTAAGGAATAATTAAATTGGAATTATATGGAAATTGATTATCATGATAATCAAAGTAAGTGAGATTAATTAAATTAATTATATTATTAATTAATTTAAGTGGAGAGACCAAATTGGAATGGATCAACAAGTTAAAGATGTTAAGTTAAATATGTGAAGTGCTTAAATGATAATCGATTATTTAATTTGTTATAAACAAATTTAATGGAAGTTATAAAATTTTAAAACCTTGTTATTAGTTTGCAAGGGCATTTATATTATATAAGTAAGTCTAAATTGAATTCTTCTTGGAATTCCATTCAATTGAATTTCTAAAGTCTAAGTTGGCGAAGATGTAAAACCAGGTTTTGTGAAATGTTTTGTAAATGATTTTGAATTGTTGAAACAAGTTATAAATGGGGTCAAACTCATAAGCGTAAGAAGATAAAGTGGAAACCGAAACGGAAACCCAAGTTTTGAATTAAAGTGATGAGGCAAGGTAAATTATTAAGATACGATCTAAATTTGTGATACTAAATAAGGAGTGAAATTTATCGAGATATGACCAAATGGGTTTGAAATAAACTTATCAGAGTTTATGAAGTTTTTTCTATTTATGATAGAACTAAGATTTTGTGTATATAAATGTTTAAAAGACAATAAAGTTAATAAGGGAGGTTAATAATAGTTTTACTTAAATGAAATAAATGTGCTAAGAGTGAAATAAGATTTCCAAGAGGAAGTGTGATATTAAAACTATGTTTTAAATCGAATGGTAAATAGAATATGTGGGATAATTAGTGAAATGAGATTTTGTTGATAAACTTCTATCTATTCTGAAGATAAGAATGTCATTAATTCAAGGTCTGAGAGGTAAGAAAATACCCCAACTTGAACATCTTCATGATTATCCAATAATGGTATTAGTTTAAAAACGAGAATGGTCAAGAGAAATAAAGTAAGAATTTCGGCGAATGGTATTATAAAGTTTGAAATGTTTTAAGTCGAATAAGATGATTTTGAATGTAATAATATTTTTGAAATAAGAAATAAACAGCATTGTTTCAAATAAGTTTTAAAGGGGTTCAATTAACAATGGAAAATTTAAAAAGGCCGTGTGATGCTAAGTACTAAACCAGTGAACCCGTTTTATTGTTATTGCTGAATGATTGTTTATTTTGATAGTTCAATAACCGATTATCCAAATCTGGCCCAACGTTATTGGTACGGTAAGACCGGGATCGAATTTATATTCGAAAACCATTCCGAACAATAAATACGAATACGTTGAGGAAGATGATTGAGATGGAGCATTTGAACACCATAGATCTTCATTAAACGAAAGTATTGCTTATAATCCCTGGTTAGCTCCCAGAGATAAACTTTGATTCTGTCGTAGTTGGAATCTATGGGTTGCAAGGACTACTTGCTACTAATCTATAGGGTGATTCCTAGGATGTGGTAGGAGGGTGCCTTCGGTTGTCCAGTCCCAGGACAACGTGTATGGACGATGTGACATTCAAAGAGAAGGGTGGCTAGATGTTCCAAAAGATACATTATAACCTCAAGCCTCGCTACCGGGAAATGACAAAAATCGGGCAGGCAGCATGGCCATGTAGGTCGCACCCATTAGGGTGTATTATCACCATCTAGAGAATACTCATATTTGATACTTCTTTTCATTTCTGTATCTACTGGGAACAGTTATGTTGGTACCAACCGTAGGTGGCAATATATTCGATACACTCAAGTGAAATGAGTAGTCTGTCTATAACGACCCGAACTTCCCCGGTAAGGAAAGCCCGGAATGAGATGAAAACAAGCCACACCAGAACGCAACAGAAGAACATTTCTTTGTATATTACAACAATTCCATCAGAATACAAGAATATACAATATGAATGAATATTATACATTTGATAAATATCAGAGATTACAATAAATTACATTCAAATACATCGCGGCGGAAAATAATACAAAACACAACTAGAAGTAATACCCGAATACAGAGCTTTCCGAGCATCGTTCCAGCTATAAATCAGGATCCTACGGAAATAAATCTGCAAAACCAAAACTACTAGCTGCCCGTGCGGAAAATAGGGGCACCCAGAGTTTAGGTTAAAACAATAAACTCCATGCCAGTCATGTGACTAGTGTGAGAACTAAAACAGTTATTTAAAACTTGATTTTAAAAGAGAGTAATTCAAGGGACCACTCCGTATAACACGGAACGGGTTTCCTCCCGAGAACACTAGTGCATATATCAAAACAGCGCAATGCTTTTTCGAAAAATGAAGCTATTATAAGACCCATGTCCCATCACACAATGCAACGCACGCCGGAGGATAGGGTTTTCCCTTATAATAGCCAAACATGCTTGGTACGTTTAAAAACAAATCATTTGATACTATTATAAGTGTATAGTGTCAAAACAATTTCAATCATAAATATCAATCATAGACGGCATGGGTACCATATATCATGTCGCCATACTAGTTCTACAATTAAAACCGCAATATCACGTATTGGAAATTGGATTTCCGTCATGAGCCGAGGCAAGGGGCAAACTCCTCTCCGATTCGAGACACTCTAGCAAATGTCTCAGGACCCCACTATGATCCTTGGATCTTCAGGGCCGGTCCTCTCTTACTTTTGAGGATTAGTTATTCCTGAGCACACGTTTCCCGGTCCTAACATACCTATATCTGAGGCGCCTCGCATCCAACAACCACACAGGTGAAAAGTATATAAATGTCAGCTAGTTTAAGCACCGACACCACACATAGCTAGAAAGAAACGTCGTGCTCTCCCTGCAGTCACTATACCGTTTTTGACTCATACCGAGGTGTGAGGCTCGCGAATTCACGCTATACACAAATCTACGCCACACAGGCCATGCTTTAATCATCAACCACAAGACTTTGCTTTTCAACAGAAGCCTTGATCAATTGCCACTTACGCGTGCCACACTGGCAATTCACTCCATGCGACTGGTGTCCATCAATATACAACCTCTGAGCTCGTACGTCTCAGAGAAGGGCGTTAAGCAAGAGAATAAATTCTCCGCCGCCAAACAGATGTATATTTAATAGAGATCAATCAACACAGAATAAAATCCAATGTCAGACACACAATCCATTTACAAGTTCGTTCTGGGTCTGAACGAAACCGGAGGCACTTTCCTCGCATATCCTTCGATCTCCAAGTACATCTGGACGATCACCAACTGTTTCCCTCATCTTGTGTGTACAGCCCAATCAAGATCATCAGTAATCACCCAAACGATGTGAAGACTTCCGGTCTTCAACCACCGTCTTCATCTTCGACTATTCGCCGAATCGGTTATTCAGAATGGGTATAAACCCGGCCTTTCTGAATAACCCACGTATATAATAAGCAAATGTTACACAAACACAACAAACGCCTCATTCCAATTTAGAATATTCTTTTATTCACAAAATCACATTCTTAGAGAAAAGTTCCCATTAATTTTATCCAAGATAAATTCTTCTAAATAGGTTCTTTAATCTTCCTTTGGATATCATTTCAAACTAGTCGGGATTAGCGAACCACACCGAAGTAATTATTTATTTTATTTCCCAATCCCAACCTATATATCCCATGGAGCAAAACTGGTAATACTCCATATCTAACACCAAGGTATTATCGGTAAGATTAATTACCATTTCACGTTCAAATCTGATTAAAGATTTAACTATCGCTGTGGAGCAAAACTGGTGTTACTCCAATCTCGATCAACCTTCGGATTTGATAATTTAAATAATCAATTCACTTTCAATCTAATTAAAGATTCATTAAAACTCCACTTAGTTTTAATCTTTTCAAAAATCAATCCTGCCTCTAACTGGGTTAAAGAACCAATGTCATCGAAAACACGGTTCACGATAAACCCAAAATCACATTCAAATTCAATCCCAATTAAATATCATTTAATTGGTACACTTCATTAAATCTAAATAGAAAGATTTAATCTTTTCTCAACTGGGCTTAAGAACAGTGTTAATGAAGACACCATTCATGACAAACCCAAATCACATTTGAAATTAAATACAAGACTCTGAATAGAAAATATATCGGCTTATATTCAATATCAAATTCTGAAACCAACAAATATCGTATTGGAAATAACGATATAAAATATATCTTTCAAATTCCCATAACCATATCTGTATAATCACGAAATCCAACATCGAAATATTCCGAAGATAATTTCGATTCAAATCTATTTCAACTTCACGTATTGGAAATTTTGATTATTTTTAAAACCACTTTCAAATTCAATTTATTTATTTCAAAAATAAATTGATTTTAATTCTAGTTCAAAACTAGTTCATTTCGATAAAAATCTATTTTTATCTTTTCAAATGTGGAATTTTTCATCCTAGTTCTTCACAAACTATTTCTAATTATTTTACACAAATTATAGATATTTTTAATAATTTTATCAAGGCCCGTACAGTCGATTTCCATCAACGGCCATCGAACTGTACTTACAGCGACCTTTTCCAAATTTGATTTGGACATATTTCCAAATCCAACCGTTAGATTTCTAATTTCAAATATTCGCTAGAAAGCTCTTTTCGATACGAACCCAACGGTTCCGGTTTTAGGAGAATCCGACGGTCGAATCTCCCGCAAGGTCAATTCGAAGTCAATGGTCGAAATTCACGAACTGCCGCAGCGCGACGCGTTCTATTCAGGCCTTTATATATATAATATATATATATTATATATATTTCGTCGATTGCCTTTTTAAAACAAATTTATAATTCGTTTTAATTTCGTTTTCAAAACGATTTCAACTTCATATTCAATTTCAAATCAAAATTGAATATTCCACATCATCGATATATATATTTTCAAAATGTTATATTTTGAAATCACTTCCTTTTCTATATTCATTATATAAACGAATATAATCGATATAAATATCGTTCACGACAAAATGGCGCATCACTAATCAACACGGCTTTATAAATTTCAATCACTTCGTTATTCTATTCAACAAATGAATATTTATTCTATTCAACACATGAATCTATATTTCTTTCAACACTTGACTAATCTCAACGAATGAGTACTGTCAACACAACTATTTTTGTTATTTAATATATTTTATAAAATTATGGTATCTATCGTTTGATTTTTAAATCAGACTCCAACTGTTAAGTAGTAAGAGAATGATTCCCTAGGTATTAATGTCGAAGGCCGAAACCAATATCAGATCAATACCCAGGAAACCACTCATCTAATCTATTTCCCAGTTAGTTTCTAATCTTTAAATATGATAAAGATGTAAATTTTATTGTTAAAATATTTCTTTCAACACATGATTATTTATTCTATTCAACACATGAATATATATACTTCATTCTGTTCTTTATTTTCCCAATTGGAATGAGACCCAATCAATTACCATATAATGTTAATTATATGGTTTCCATACAACACATGTATATAATCACAACAATAAATAATCAATCATCATCCAAAGTGCACCACACTGTATAAGCATCAAATATAGATATATAATGCTTATAACAGCCTGTCAATCAATCGATCGACATACAACTAATCAATCGAGATGAGTGGACTTCAAATATCATCCCAACACCCGTGTGGGGTTTCAAATCAACAAACACATATTTTTATTCACACACACACGTTAAAAACAATATTTTTAACGATAAAATATTTTTAACTATATAAATATTTTATTTCACGTCACACAATCAATTTTCATCACAACAAACAATCAAACATACAAGCCATCCATGGTCTGTGGATGACGGGTGTCAGGTGCTGCTAAGCACCGTCTGCATCCTAGTATATATTTTAACTAGAAAAACAAGATTTAAAGTGAGAAGTTCTCACCAGCTAGCTAATCCAATACCACGACTCTTCCTATGTAGAAACCATCGCTGTTCTCGCCTTTTGTCACTTTCGTTGCCCGTAGCCACTACATATATAAAAATCACATTTTTATATTGTTGCTATGTATATAAAAATCAAATTTTTATTATCACTCTATATGGATAAAAATTCTATTTTTATATCGCTATCATATAGATAAAAATTCTATTTTTACAACGGTATTCATATAATAAAGATTATATTTTTATCACGCTATTCTCTATATAAAGATTTTGCCTTTTCAAATATAAAGATTTCGCCTTTTCAAAAATAAAGATTTCGCCTTTTCAAATATAAAGATTTCGCCTTTTCAAATATAAAGATTTCGCCTTTTCAAATATAAAGGTTCCGCCTTTTCAAATATAAAGATTTCGCCTTTTCAAATATAAAGATTTCGCCTTTTCAAATATAAAGAGTTTTTCTTTTCAAATATAAAGATTTCGCCTTTTCAAAAATAAAGATTTTATTTTTATTTCACTTCATTCTATATAAAAATCTCAATTTATATTTTAAACAAAATCACCTCTTTATATTGTTAATTCGCTACAACACATATAAAGATCGTGTTTTTATAATCTCTACTATATAAAGATAATATTTTTATACTCTATATCATATAATAAAGATTATATTTTTATATCGCCACTTATATAAAAATCAGATCTTTGCTCCTTCTACAAAATAAAGATCAAATCTTTAACACTTCTATAATGTAAAAATCATATTTTTATACTTCTACTCATATAAAAATTATATCTTTAACAATTCTACCCTATAAAAATCACATTTTTTAGCATATATAAATCATCCCTTTAACATCATAAAAATCATTTCTTTTACATCCTGAAAATCAATACTTTAACATTGTTCTCTACACAATCAAGATCATATTTTCTTTCGCTAACATCAAAATAAAAATGGTATTTTTACTACAAACCTTTATGAACAAAAAATCATATTTAAAAAAAAAAATACTTTATTTTCAGATTTTATAAATGCTAATTCATATAAAAAACTGATTTAATAAATAAAAATAAAAATAAAAACTTACAGCGTTCGCTCGAGGGGAGGGGGTTATCAGCGTCGGTTTTGGATCCAGGGGGGGCGCCTGCTGTCTTGCGTCGGACTGGAGTAGGAGGGGGCGGATCTGGTGGGGGCGTGGAGGTCGAGGCGCGTGGGGGTCTCAGGGGACTTCGGGCTCGAGGTGGGAGGTTGGAGGAGGAAGAGAAGGGGAAGGCGGGGGTGTGCGGTGGAGGCGCGTCACCTGGGGGGCCGTGATGAGGTGGCGGTCACGGCGGTTTCCCCCCGTCGCTTTTCTCTTTCCCTCTTTTTTTTTATTTTGAAAATGAATTTTTAACCGGGGGGGGGGGCTAAGGGGTTAAAAGGAAGAGAGAGAATATATTTATTTTTAATTATTTTAATTTCAAAAAGTTGACTTTTTATTTCGACCTCGAAACGAGGCCCACCGCTTGTCGTCCATAGCTAATTACCCCCATCCCGAACACAATGGGATATGTATCGTAGGCTGATTCGACTGTTTCGATCAGTTTTCGTCAAAATCAACATATAACACTCTATATTGAATTTGAACGCGCATTTCAATTTACCGGGGCCACATACTAACTTGAAAAATTCCCGAAAAATTATTTCTAGCTTCGTATTGATGATACGGTCCTAACAAAACTAGTTTCGTCAAATTCTGAGACCGTTTGAAAAATGGCCATTTTCCAGTCGATTAAAATCAACTAAAACTGGTCAAACGCGTTTTCCTTTGCCACGCTCACATATTGATTCGAAAAATTATGAAAATTGAAATCTAGCAATAACTTGATATCACGGATCCAACAAAAGTGGTTTCGCCGAAATCCGAGGTCGTTTGCAAAATTTCCATTTTTAAGGGCCAGAAATTCCATAGCGACTATTCTGAAAATTCATTTGGACATATCTTTTTATCCCCGCTATGAAATTTCAATTTTTTGGATTCGTTGGAAAGATATTCTCAATTATATTCTAATATTTTTGGTTTCACTAAAATCCGGTTTATTTTGCACCCGGTACATTCAATTGAAATTTGAAATCGAATTATCGAACAACCGCGCCATTTTCAATTCCTTTTATAATTAAAATAATTATTTATATTCTAACGACGACGTATATCAATATATACGTTCTATTTCCATTCAAAATAAATTTCTCGTCGATATTATTTAAAATAATCATTTTAAATATTCAAAATTCGCTAAAATTGCCAAAATAAAATTTTTAAATTGGCTCGCATTTCCGGGTTGTTACATTCTCCCCCACTTAAAACTTTTCATCCCCGAAAAGGAACGAAGCCGAAAGTTGTTTAACTAATCAACTCAACTTTCACTATTTTCGTTACGGCTTAAGTTCTTCAACTTTTCAGTTTCTAAGAACTTTTCAAATTCTTCAAAAATTTGGCTAACACCCTAAATTTCCGAAAAATTTCGCCATAACCTCCCCTGCACCGGGGACTTCGGGATATTTCATATAGCCTCCCATGGCCTTCTTCAACTCAAAAGAAAAAGAAAAAGCCAAGAGGCTAGCCAATCGGCTCATAAAATCATCATCACCCAAACAAAACAGTAAATTATGGTAAACATGTACCTATTTGTCGGGCAAACAATTTTATTCTTCTGCTCTAGCCTCCTTGCTATGACCTGTTCAATGTAAGTACATGTATATGCATGCAAATGCAACCAATTTTCAATACAATTCAATATTTGGTTCAATTAGGCGTAATGGTTCAAAATTATCAAACAAATAGACAAACAACACAACCATCAATCAATTAGTGGATTAACGTTTCAAATTCATAATTTTGATATATCTATACAGAAAATCATGTTTTTGATGCCAAATCACAACAATAAATCTATCTATATTTGGTTCTCACACCAGTCTAATGGAAATATATAGATATCACACCTTCGAAACTCGAACATAAATTCGGATGATGATCGATCAATCATCAGAACCATCTCCGGGTGGCTAGAGTGTGATTCTATATCTATCCAGTATATTAAAACTTCGAATATACGTTCATGACGCGTATATGCAAAACCTTTATATACTCGATTGTCCAAATTCAAAATAAATAAATATTCAAATACGTATAAAATGATTTAAATTTCAAAACAAAATTTGTTTTCATTTGAAAAATATACTCTTCACACTCGTTCTAGGATACTACCGATCCTATCTCTAACGAGTCATTCTAGTTGGATATTACTAATCCAATATCTGATGAATTCTTTCGTTCGGTTCTAATGTGTCTTGTACTCGAGCTCTGTAAACCAAAGCTCTGATACCACTCTATAACGACCCGAACTTCCCCGGTAAGGAAAGTCCAAATTGAGATAAAAACAAGCCACACCAGAATGCAACAGAAGAACATTTCTTTGTATATTACAACAATTCCATCAGAATACAAGAATATACAGTATGAATGAATATTATACATTCGATAAATATCAGAGATTACAACAAATTACATTCAAATACACCGCGGTGGAAAATAATACAAAACACAACTAGAAGTAATACCCGGATACAGAGCTTTCCGAGCATCGTTCCAGCTGTAAATCAGGATCCTGTGAAAATAAATCTGCAAAACCAAAACTACTAGCTGCCCGTGCGGAAAATAGGGGCACCCAGAGTTTAGGTTAAAACAATAAACTCCATGCCAGTCATGTGACTGGTGTGAGAACTAAAACAGTTATTTAAAACTTGATTTTAAAAGAGAGTAATTCAAGGGACCACTCCGTATAACACGGAACGGGTTTCCTCCCGAGAACACTAGTGCATATATCAAAATAGCGCAATGCTTTTTCGAAAAATGAAGCTATTATAAGACCCATGTCCCATCACACAATGCAACGCACGCCGGAGGATAGGGTTTTCCCTTATAATAGCCAAACATGCTTGGTACGTTTAAAAACAAATCATTTGATACTATTATAAGTGTATAGTGTCAAAACAATTTCAATCATAAATATCAATCATAGACGGCATGGGTACCATATATCATGTCGCCATACTAGTTCTACAATTAAAACCGCAATATCACGTATTGGAAATTGGATTTCTGTCATGAGCCGAGGCAAGGGGCAAACTCCTCTCCGATTCGAGACACTCTAGCAAATGTCTCAGGACCCCACTATGATCCTTGGATCTTCGGGGCCGGTCCTCTCTTACTTTTGAGGATTAGTTATTCCTGAGCACACGTTTCCTGATCCTAACAAACCTATATCCGAGGCGCCTCGCATCCAACAACCACACAGGAGAAAAGTATATAAATGTCAGCCAGTTTAAGCACCAACACCACCCATAGCTAGAAAGAAACACCGTGCTCTCCCTGCAGTCACTATCCCGTTTTTGACTCATACCGAGGTGTGAGGCTCGCGAATTCACGCTATACACAAAGCTATGCCACAAAGGCCGTGCTTTGATCATCAACCACAAGACTTTGCTTTTCAACAGAAGCCTTGATCAATTGCCACTTACGCGTGCCCCACTAGCAATTCACTCCATGCAACTGATGTCCATCGATATACAACCTCTGAGATCGTACGTCTCAGAGAAGGGCGTTAAGCAAGAGAATAAATTCTCCGCCGCCAAACAGATGTATATTTAATAGAGATCAATCAACACAGAATAAAATCCAATGTCAGACACACAATCCATTTACAAGTTCATTCTGGGTCTGAACGAAACCGGAGGCACTTTCCTCGCATATCCATCGATCTCCAAGTACGTTTGGACGATCACCAACTGTTTCCCTCATCTTGGGTGTACAGCCCAATCAAGATCATCAGTAATCACCCAAACGATGTGAAGACTTCCGAGCTTCAACCACTGTCTTCATCTTCGACTTATCGCCGAATCGGTTATTCAGAATGGGTATAAATCCGGCCTTTCTGAATAACCCACGTATATAATAAAAAAATGTTACACAAACACAACAAACGCCTCATTCCAATTTAGAATATTCTTTTATTCACAAAATCACATTCTTAGGGAAAGGTTCCCATTAATTTTATCCAAGATAAATTCTTCTAAATTTATTCTTTAATCTTACTTTGGATATCATTTCAAACTAGTCGGGATTAGCGAACCACACCGAAGTAATTATTTATTTTATTTCCCAATCCCAACCTATATATCCCATGGAGCAAAACTGGTAATACTCCATATCTAACACCACAGTATTATCGGTAAGATTAATTACCATTTCACGTTCAAATCTAATTAAAGATTTAACTATCGCTTTGGAGCAAAACTGGTGGTACTCCAATCTCGATCACCCTTCGGATTTGATAATTTAAATAATCAATTCACTTTCAATCTAATTAAAGATTCATTAAAACTCCACTTAGTTTTAATCTTTTCAAAAATCAATCCTGGCTTCAACTGGGTTAAAGAACCAATGTCATCGAAAACACGGTTCACGATAAACCCAAAATCACATTCAAATTCAATCCCAATTAAATATCATTTAATTGGTACACTTCATTAAATCTAAATAGAAAGATTTAATCTTTTTCTCAACTGGGCTTAAGAATAGTGTTAATGAAGACACCATTCACGACAAACCCAAATCACATTTGAAATTAAATACAAGACTCTGAATAGAAAATATATCGGCTTATATTCAATATCAAATTCTGAAACCAACAAATATCGTATTGGAAATAACGATATAAAATATATCTTTCAAATTCCCATAACCATATCTGTATAATCACGAAATCCAACATCGAAATATTCCGAAGATAATTTCGATTCAAATCTATTTCCACTTCACGTATTGGAAATT
This sequence comes from Allium sativum, assembly GCA_030737875.1. Taxonomy (NCBI): domain Eukaryota; kingdom Viridiplantae; phylum Streptophyta; class Magnoliopsida; order Asparagales; family Amaryllidaceae; genus Allium; species Allium sativum. The sequence goes on from CM060926.1 coordinate 542,464,938, forward strand.
TTGATTATTTTTAAAACCACTTTCAAATTCAATTTATTTATTTCAAAAATAAATTGATTTTAATTCTAGTTCAAAACTAGTTCATTTCGATAAAAATCTATTTTTATCTTTTCAAATGTGGAATTTTTCATCCCAGTTCTTCACAAACTATTTCTTATTATTTTACACAAATTATAGATATTTTTAATAATTTTATCAAGGCCCGTACAGTCGATTTCCATCAACGACCATCGAACTGTACTTACAGCGACCTTTTCCAAATTTGATTTGGACATATTTCCAAATCCAACTATTAGATTTCTAATTTCAAATATTCGTTAGAAAGATCTTTTCGATATGAACCCAACGGTTCCGGTTTTAGGAGAATCCGACGGTCGGATCTCCCGCAAGGTCAATTCGAAGTCAATGGTCGAAATTCACGAACTACCGCAGCGCGGCGCGTTCTATTCAGGCCGTTATATATATATTAGATATATTTCGTCGATTGCCTTTTTAAAACGAATTTATAATTTGTTTTAAATTCGTTTTCAAAACGATTTCAACTTCATATTCAATTTCAAATTAAAATTGAATATTCCACATCATCGATATATATATTTTCAAAATGTTATATTTTGAAATCACTTCCTTTTCTATATTCATTATATAAACGAATATAATCGATATAAATATCGTTCACGGCAAAATGGCGCATCACTAATCAACACGGCTTTATATATTTCAATCACTTCGTTATTCTATTCAACAAATGAATATTTATTCTATTCAACACATGAATTTATATTTCTTTCAACACTTGACTAATCTCAACGAATGAGTACTGTCAACACAACTATTTTTGTTATTTAATATATTTTATAAAATTATGGTATCTATCGTTTGATTTTAAAATCAGACTCCAACTGTTAAGTAGTAAGAGAATGATTCCCTAGGTATTAATGCCGAAGGCCGAAACCAATATCAGATCAATACCCAGGAAACCACTCATCTAATCTATTTTCCAGTTAGTTTCTAATCTTTAAATATGATAAAGATGTAAATTTTATTGTTAAAATATTTCTTTCAACATATGATTATTTATTCTATTCAACACGTGAATATATATACTTCATTCTATTCTTTATTTTCCCAATTGGAATGAGACCCAATCAATTACCATATAATGTTAATTATATGGTTTCCATACAACACATGTACATAATCACAACAATAAATAATCAATCATCATCCAAAGTGCACCACACTGTATAAGCATCAAATATAGATATCTAACGCTTATAACAGCATGTCAATCAATCGATCGACATAAAACTAATCAATCGGGATGAGTGGACTTCAAATATCATCCCAACACCCGTGTGGGGTTTCAAATCAACAAACACATATTTTTATTCACACACACACGTTAAAAACAATATTTTTAACGATAAAATATTTTTAACTATATAAATATTTTATTTCACGTCACACAATCAATTTTCATCACAACAAACAATCAAACATACAAGCCATCCATGGTCTGTGGATGATGGGTGTCGGGTGCTGCTAAGCACCGTTTGCATCCTAGCATATATTTTAACTAGAAAAACAAGATTTAAAGTGAGAAGTTCTCACCAGCTAGCTAATCCAATACCACGACTCTTCCTATGTAGAAGCCATCGATGTTCTCGCCTTTTGTCACTTTCGTTGCCCGTAGCCACTACATATATAAAAATCACATTTTTATATTGTTGCTATGTATATAAAAATCATATTTTTATTATCACTCTATATGGATAAAAATTCTATTTTTATATCGCTACCATATAGATAAAAATTCTATTTTTACAACGGTATTCATAAAATAAAGATTATATTTTTATCACGCTATTCTCTATATAAAGATTTCGCCTTTTCAAATATAAAGATTTCGCCTTTTCAAATATAAAGATTTCGCCTTTTCAAAAATAAAGATTTCACCTTTTCAAAAATAAAGATTTCGCCTTTTCAAATATAAAGATTTCGCCTTTTCAAATATAAAGATTTCGCCTTTTCAAAAATAAAGATTTTATTTTTATTTCACTTCATTCTATATAAAAATCTCAATTTATATTTTAAACAAAATCACCTCTTTATATTGTTAATTCGCTACAACACATATAAAGATCGTGTTTTTATAATCTCTACTATATAAAGATAATATTTTTATACTCTACATCATATAATAAAGATTATATTTTTATATCGCCACTTATATAAAAATCGGATCTTTGCTCCTTCTATAAAATAAAGATCAAATCTTTAACACTTTTATAATGTAAAAATCATATTTTTATATTTCTACTCATATAAAAAGTATATCTTTAACATTTCTACCCTATAAAAATCATATTTTTTCGCATATATAAATCATCCCTTTAACATCATAAAAATCATTTCTTTTACATCCTAAAAATCATTACTTTAACATCGTTCTCTACACAATCATGATCATATTTTCTTTCGCTAACATCAAAATAAAAATGGTATTTTTACTTCAAACCTTTATGAACAAAAAATCATATTTTTAAAACAAAAAAATATATACTTTATTTTCAGATTTTATAAATGCTAATTCATATAAAAAACAGATTTTATAAATAAAAATAAAATTAAAAACTTACAGCGTTCGCTCGAGGGGAGGGGGTTATCAGCGTAAGTTTTGGATCCAGGGGGGCGCCTGATGTCTTGCGTCGGACTGGAGGACGAGGGGGCGGATCTGGTGGGTGCGTGGTGGTCTAGGTGCATGGGGGTCTCAGGGGACTTCGGGCTCGAGGTGGGAGGTTGGAGGAGGAAGAGAAGGGGAAGGCGGGGGTGTGTGGTGGAGGCGCGTCACCTAGGGGGCCGAGATGAGGTGGCGGTGGTGGCGGTTTCCCCCCGTCGCTCCTCTCTTTCCTTCTTTCTTTCTTTCTTTTATTTTGAAAATGAATTTTTAACAGGGGATCCTGAGGGGTTAAAAGGAAGAGAGAGAATATATTTATTTTTAATTATTTTAATTTCAAAAAGTTGACTTTTTATTTCGACCTCGAAACGAGGCCCACCGCCTGTCGTCCATAGCTAATTACCCCCATCCCGAACACAATGGGATATGTATCGTAGGCTGATTCAACTATTTCGATCAGTTTTCGTCAAAATCAACATATAACACTATATATTGAATTTGAACGCGCATTTCAATTTACCGGTGCCACATACTAACTCGAAAAATTCCCGAAAAATTATTTCTAGCTTCGTATTGACGATACGGTCCTAACAAAACTAGTTTCGTCAAATTCTGAGACTGTTTGAAAAATGGCCATTTTCCAGTCGATTAAAATCAATTAAAACTGGTCAAACGCGTTTTCCTTTGCCACGCTCACATATTGATTCGAAAAATTATGAAAATTGGAATCCAGCAATAACTTGACATCCCGGATCCAACAAAAGTGGTTTCGTTGAAATCCGAGGTCGTTTGCAAAATTTCCATTTTTAAGGGCCAAAAATTCCATAGCGACTATTCTGAAAATTCATTTGGACATATCTTTTTTATCCCCGCTATGAAATTTCAATTTTTAAGATTCGTTGGAAAGATATTCTCAATTAGATTCTAATATATTTGGTTTCACTAAAATCCGGTTTATTTTTCACCCGATACATTCAATTGAAATTTGAAATCGAATTATCGAACTACCGCGCCATTTTCAATTCCTTTTATAATTAAAATAAATATTTATATTCTAACGATGACGTATATAAATATATACGTTCTATTTCCATTCAAAATAAATTTCTCGTCGATATTATTTAAAATATTCATTTTAAATATTCAAAAATCGCTAAAATTGCCAAAATAAAATTTTTAAATTGGCTCGCATTTCCGGGTTGTTACATCAGTCATGTGTGGGTCAGGTTGCAAGACGTTCTTGTTGAACCCAGTGTATTCCTCTCTAGAGATACACTATCGGCAGGTGGTTCCATACCTTGTCATAGTTGGAATCCAATCCCCAATAAGAGCCCGCGGTTTTGTTTGTATACTATATATGTGGAGCGTGAGATGCAAGCATTTCGCTAGATTCTATTTATTTGTATTAAGACACTATTAAAATATCATAAGAATATATGATTTCAAAATGTTTTGAGTCATAGTAAGGTAAAAACCTTCCATATTTATGTGTGGATTTGGTCTTACGATTATCCTTTTCTTTCAAAAAGATTTTTAACTTTAAAATCAAGTTAGATGATTCCCTTAAACTTAGTGTGTTGTTTTCAATCTGGTTCACCAGATTGACCCGGTGTTTGAAATTCTCGGGTTAGACCTGTAATGATCCGGATTTTCAACCGTTGAATTCTGAATATTTAAATTTGTTTTAAATATTTTATTTGAATTTTATATAGGAATTTATAACGAATTTATTTATAAAACGATATTTAAACGTATAATTTATAATATAATTATAAAACGAGCTCGAAATGGCGCGGCAGTTCGTAATATTTGGTTTTGAACTTCAACTGAGTATATAGGATCCGATATAAGTCGGATTTCTGTGAAACAAGACATGTTGGAACCATATTGATTATAATTTTCATTTGAAAGAGAAAAATCCAGATTTCATGTTATAGATCGAAAGTTATGGTCAAATCAAATTTTGAAATAATCGCTGTGGAAATCGTTATTTAAAATATACCCGTTAAAATAGCCGTTTTGCAAACGGACTCAGATTTCGTTGAAATCAGTTTCATTGGGACCGTATCGTTAAATTATTGTACGGTGTTGAATGGCATAGAAAACCGATGTCGTATGTGACCACGGTAGCCGTAAATGCCCGTTCAATTTCTATAGCGCGTAATTAATTTAATAAAGGGTTATTTGAGTATAACTTGAACAGACGATCGAGTTAGGCCGTGAAACCAATTCTGTTGAGTTCGTATCGTCGATTCGAGTTAGGATAGGTATACGGTTTGTTATTTTTGGAGACAGTGTAATTTGGCGTTGAAAATAGCATTGCGGTGCGCGTAAAAATAGCCTACCGAGGAAACAGTCTCAGAATGCGACGAAATTGGTGCCGTTGGGTTCGTATCGAAGAATTATTGAAAGATTTCAAAGTTTCAAGTTGTTTCGATTTATCTGGTGATCGTGAAAATTTTAAACGCGTGTTTATTTCTGGTTTTATAAAAGAAATTTTTTCAAACGATGTCAAAATGCGACGAAACTTGTCTCATTGGGTTCAGAATACATTTTTACACCAAGATTAGCTTTTTTATCAGTAAACAGACTATTCGTTCATATGATCTTTCGTTCATACTCAAGTCATTGATACCATGTTGTCCAAATGTATCGAAGTGTGCTTGCCAAGTTTTTAAACAACATGATTGCCAAGCTAATAAAGGAACCGTGACTGCCAAGTAACTTAGTTCCGTGGCCCTCAAGTAGTTCTTTGTTAAATACTGAGCAGCTTCCGTTCATTCACAAAACATAAATCCCTAAATCCCCAACTTTTCTCGCCACCGCTACTTTTCAATTCTTCATCGGAAAAAAAAACGCGAAGAGGCCAATGGGATGAAAGGTGAAGTGCTGAAACGGTTTGGTGGGTGCGAACATGTATGGGTATACATGGGGTTGTGAAGGCGTGGCCAGCATGTTGCCTGAGCATCATTTGAGGGCACGCTCTGGTACTTGGTGTGTGTAGTGGGGTCAACGCGAAGGAGTTGGTGTGGGGTTGAAGTTGAATACTAGTGGCGGAAATTAATAAAGTATTCATGTTTTTTTTCTCTTTGGATTTGCTGTGTAATCTTGAGAGGACAGACGTGGGGACAAAGGAAAATGGTGGTAGTATTGTGGAACATGAATGAGAGCACGTGATGATTGTTGAATTAAAGGGAAAGCAATATTTGTTTTGTTGGGGAGGAAGTATAATCCATGAAACAAAAGAAGAAGAAGAGAAAAAAAGAAGAAGAACATGAATTGTTGAAAGGTCTATAACTGATGGATGAGTTGAGATGGAAACATGAAGGATGGAGCAGTGGTACCGCAGGGGAGTTGGGTGTAGCGTATCAGGTTTTTGAAGTGGGGCGTAGGATTTACATTTAAGGGTGGGATACATGATGACAGTGGACAGTTGGTTCGGTGACAGCACGGAAGAAGGGCTAGTAATAATATTGGGACATTGGAGATGAATTAGCAGACAAAATCGGACGATAACAGACACCGTTGTGATCGTAACGAAGAAATGTACGTTGAGGAACTATTTTGGTTGAGGACAAAGCTGTTGGAATTTCGTGATAAAATCAAACGCTGTTTGGTTTTAACAAAAACAAAAGCAGAATCATCAACTGCGAACCGAGGTGAGTAAACTCACTAACTCTGATTCGTTTATATTTTTATATAAACGAATTTTTAATTTATTTTATACTGTTAAATGGTTGCTTGGTTGAAATGGTTGATAAAATTGGTTAATATGATTACATCGTTGATCGATCATTAGTTCTAATATTTCATATTGATGTGAAATAAAATTATTGATGCTGATTAACATCTGTTGATGCAGGGAAACAGGTTGGAGGGACCCAACTGGGTTCCTCAACATTTATATTATTGTTTACTGTGATAAATTATGTTGCGTTGAATTCCCTGGCCCTGGAAATTTGGTATTTTAATACCGTAAGATATTTTCGAATAATAAAAGGGATTTGAAATTTAAAAAGAGAAATTTATTTCCAAAGTAGAAAATTGAATTTTCAATGGACCTGAAAGTAGGAACTTGTTTTAATAATAAAACAAGAAGTTGATTTTAAACATGTGTAAAAAGAATTTAGTAAAATATTGTCATTGGATTAAAATGAATTTATATGAAAAAGTGGAAAATGGTTTTGAAACCAATATAAAAAAAATAAGATTTTGAACTTAGCGATTATAAATGAAATTCTAAACGAGATTATAAAAGGGATATAGTAATAACAATTTTTGTGAATGATTAGCAGTTAATAAAGGAAAAATTGGATTCAAAGGAATGAAATCAAATGGATTTGATTATATAAAAGGGAATATTAATCACGACTAAAGAGAATAACGTTTTAAAGTGAAATTATTCATAAAGGGGATTGGAAATATAAATTCAAATGGAAACTTGAATGAACGGGAAAAAGGAAATTCGTTTTCAAAGGGATTTGAAAGGAAATCCAAACAAAGTTTGGAAGGTATTTTAAAACAAGGTGATGGTTCTAAAACAATTACTTAAGAATTGAATGAAACATTAAAAGTAAGGTCTTTAATGGAAAAGACATAAGGAAGAATTTTGATTGAAAAATATGCTTATATAAGGATATAAGCTTACAGTATGTTTTATAAATTTAAACATCGATTTTTAACGCTGTCGTTATAATAAATGTGTTGTAAATCTAAACAGCGATTTTAATGCCATTGCTATAATAAATGTTCTATAACTCTAGGCAACGATTATAACGCTGTTGTTAAAAGTGATGTTTATAAATCAAATATTTGGAAACAGCGATTATAATGCTACGGTTATAATCAATATTTTTCTGTAAAAGAAGTTGATACTTATATTGGATCCGAGAGTCGCGCAAGTGAGATTTTTGTTTAAAGTGTGAGCTTTGACTATTTCCAGTTTAGAATTGCTGTTCAATTAAGGTCTGAGAGGTAATTATACCCTAACTTGATTGACTTCAATTTTAACTAAGGGATGGTTAAGGTTCGATAGTGAAGATTAGATAAGTGAATTTCAGAGATAAATGAATGATGATTGATCGATAGAATTTCCATATGGAAATAATATCGTTGTTTGCACACATATTTTTCTTTGATAGTTAAATCACCGACTATCGAAGCTTGTGACCATTTTCCGTCGTCAATACGGAGAGACCGGGATCAGATTCAGTATCTAAAAACCACTCTGTATGGGCGTTAGCGTTGCGATCAAATATGATGGAAATAATTGAAGACGGAGTTATGCAAGGGCTATCTTGTTTACGGGATAGTGCCTTCGGTTTGTCCAGTCCCAGGACAACGTGAATGGACGAATGTCTGACAGAGTATATCTAATGGATCACGTAAGTTGATCTCTTCAAATGTACTTACGTTTAGTGGCGGAGGAATTCGTTTCTCTTAGCTTTATACCCGTGGTATTTTTGGGGAAATCAATTTGTGATTTGGCGGGTATGACGATGTGGCATTCAAAGTGAATGGTGGCCAGATGTTCTGGAAGATAATTCAAACCTCAAGCCTCACAACCCGGGAAATGACAAAAATCGGGCAGGCAGCATGGCTATGTGGGTCGCACCCATTAGGATGTATAATCACCTATCTAGAGAAATTCCATTTATTCTTAAATCTATCGATGCTGTCCCTTTCGGGAGATGGTTGCAGATCCCAACCGTTGGTGATATACATTTGATACACTCAAGCGAAATGAGTGGTCGGTCATGTGTGGGCCGGGTTGCAAGACGTTCTTGTTGAACCCAGTGTATTCGTCTCTACAGATACACTATCGGCAGGTGGTCCCATACCTTGTCATGTTGGAAATCCAATCTCCAATAAGCGCCCTGCGGTTTTCGATTTTATATTATATATGGAGCGTGAGATGCAAGTGTTCCGCTAGATTCTATTTATTTCATGTAGACATTATTATAATATCACTGGATTTGATATCAAAAATAATTTTGGTTATTGTAAGATAAAAACCATCCGTGTTTATGTGTGGATCGGTCTTACGATTATCATTTCATTCGAAAGGATTTTTGAAAGTTAAACAAATGGTTGGAGTTTACTCACACCAGTCCCATGACTGACCCAGAGTTTATTTTGTTTGTTTTCCCTAAACTCTTGGGTGCCCAAATTTGTACGGGCAGTCAAGTAGTCGGGATTTTCCAAATTCACTTGGAAGAGGTGGAAGCAAGAGGCTTCACCAGTTAGCTATATAGACTATCATATTTTCCGCTATGTATATCTGGAAACAGGCGTTTATAACTGTTCCCGAAATTGTTGATGTGCTCTGATGATGGTATGTATATAAAGTTACTGAAGTATATTTCAAAGTTTATGTTATCTAATATATTTTATTCGTTCCGCTGTGAGTTGGTGATCTTCGTTTTCTTCTATTCTAATATTTCTTTCTTTCTATTTCTCATCCTCTAACTTCTTTTAAAAAAATGATTCGTATTTCTGTGCAATTTGGGTTGGACGTGTGGTATGATTAGTCGACTCAAAAGGTATGGAAGTTCGGGTCGTTTCATTTGGTATCAGAGCCGAAGGTTGAGTAGTAACCTTGGCTCTGTGGCGTAACTCAATAGAGATGGGGTTAGTAGTACCCTAGATTGAGTTCGAGTGTATATATATGAGTGCGTATTTGTAGATTGGATGTAAAATCGTTTTATATTGTGTTGGCTGGTTTGTTGAGTGGTTTATGAATTCTAGTCGATACAGGATGTACAACTGTATCGATAGGTGTTTCTAAACTCTCGAACAAAACAATTCGACATAGTATTGTTTTAAAGATGGGTAAATGATATAATTTTGCCCAAAGGATATTTTTGATATAAAAGTGATAATTTTCTGACATTATTGAATGTGTTAATTGTTATTACAATCAAATGGAATTATGAAATATTGAGATGGGGATATAATTTGTATAAGGATAATGTATACAAATGAGATAAACCAAGATTAAGTTCAAACCAGAATTGGAATTTAAATCCTGGGTGTTTAGAAAATATTTTCTGAAGTATTTTAAAGGTAATATAGCATTACTTGAAGGTATTTTTGAATGAGAATTGTTTTTAATGAGTTTTGAAAGGGATTAAGCACTAAAATCACTTCAGTGGCGAGAAAATAATTCTGATAATGGATCGCGACATTATCAGTATTCATTTTCAAGTTTCTGAGTGGCGGATTGCTACCATAGTAATTTGAGAATGAAAAATTAGTTTGAAAAGAACAAGTTATTTATATAAAATCCAAGTGTTTTGAATTTGCAAAAGATTATAAATATATTTGTATAATATATATGATTTCAAACTAATTTGAAATGAAACCCGGAAATTTGAATTCTGAAATTTAAATTTAACTTGTATAAGTTGAATAAGTTGAAATTCAAACTAAATAAGTGGGTTGATTCTGAAATAAAGATTAAATGGAATCGATAGAATGGAAGTGAACTAATCAGAAGTTGATTAGAGATCTCAAAACTGGAAGTTGGATTGATTTGAAACCAACTGGAAATGGATATGTGTATGCAGAGCAGATATTGAATGGAAGCAAATGCAAGAGATAGAATTATGCCCGACAAAAAGGTACATGTTTACAATGTTACTTGGGTTTGATGATTTTATGAGCCGATGAGGCAAGCCGCTTGGCTTTTTGATTATCGTTTGGATTGGAGAAGGCCTAGAAAGGCGAGTTGTGGTTGTACCGATTGAGCCGTGCAGAGGAGATGCTGCCGAAATTTTTCAGAATTTAAAGTGTTAGAAAATTTTCAGAATTTTTTAAAAAAATTCGTTAGTAAGAATAAACTAATGTTTTAATTGAAATAAATTGGTCCAGTTAAATGTAAGTTAAGAAGTAAACTAAAGGATTTTTGGACCTAGTTAATAGGGTATGTAGCATCTTCTCCTACTTTAGCAATTTCGAGGACGACATGCCTAGGAATGTAACGACCCGGATTTTCAGCCGTTGAATTCTGAATATTTAAATTTGTTTTAAATATTTTATTTGAATTTTATATAGGAATTTATAACGAATTTATTTATGAAACGATATTTAAATGTAAAATTTATAATATAATTATAAAACGAGCTCGAAATGGCGCGACAGTTCGTAATATTTGGTTTTGAACTTCAACTGAGTATACAGGATCCGATATAAGTCGGATTTCTGTGAAACAAGACATGTTGGAACCATATTGATTATAATTTTCATTTGAAAGAGAAAAATCCAGATTTCGTGTTATAGATCGAAAGTTATGGTCAAATCAAATTTTGAAATAATCGCTGTGGAAATCGCTATTTAAAATATACGCGTTAAAATAGCTGTTTTGCAAACGGACTCAGATTTCGACGAAATCAGTTTCATTGGGACCGTATCGTTAAATTATTGTACGGTGTTGAATGGCGTAGAAAACCGATGTCGTATGTGACCACGGTAGCTGTAAACGCCCGTTCAATTTCTATAGCGCGTAATTAATTTAATAAAGGGTTATTTGAGTATAACTTGAACAGACGATCGAGTTAGGCCGCGAAACCAATTCCGTTGAGTTCGTATCGTCGATTCGAGTCAGGATAGGTATATGGTTTGTTATTTTTGGAGATTGTGTAATTTGGCGTTGAAAATGGCATTGCGGTGCGCGTAAAAATAGCCCACCGAGGAAACAGTCTCAGAATGCGACGAAACTGATGTCGTTGGGTTCGTATCGAAGAATTATTGAAAGATTTCAAAGTTTCAAGTTGTTTCGATTTATCTGGTGTTCGTGAAATTTAAACGCGTGTTTATTTCTGGTTTTATAAAAAAAAATCAAACGATGTCAAAATGCGACGAAACGTGTCTCATTGGGTTCAGAATACATTTTTACACCAAGATTAGCTTTTTTATCAGTAAACAGAATGTTCATTCATATGATCTTTCGATCATACTCAAGTCATTGATACCATGTTGTCCAAATGTATTGAAGTGTGCTTGCCAAGTTTTTAAATAGCGTGATTGCCAAGCTAATAAAGGAACCATGACTGCTAAGTAATTTAGTTCCGTGGCCCTCAAGTAATTCTTTGTTAAATACTGAGCAGCTTCCGTTCATTCTAAAAACATAAATCCCTAAATCCCCAACTTTTCTCGCCACCGCTACTTTTCAATTCTTCATCGGAAAAAAAACGCGAAGAGGCCAATGGGATGAAAGGTGAAGTGCTGAAAGGGTTTGGTGGGTGCGAACATGTATGGGTATACTTGGGGTTGTGAAGGCATGGCCAGCATGTTGCCTGAGCATCATTTGAGGGCATGCTCTGGTACTTGGTGTGTGTAGTGGGGTCAACGCGAAGGAGTTGGTGTGGGGTTGAAGTTGAATTACTGGTGGCGGAAATTAATAAGGTATTCACGTTTTTTTCTCTTTGGTTTTATTGTGTAATCTTGAGAGGACAGACGTGAGGACAAGGGAAGATGGTGGTAGTATCGTGGAACATGAATGAGAGCACGTGATGATTGTTGAATTAAAGGGAAAGCAGTATTTGTTTTGTTGGGGAGGAAGTATAATCCGTGAAACAAAAGAAGAAGAAGAGAAAAAAAGAAGAAGAACATGAATTGTTCAAAGGTCTATAACTGATGGATGAGTTGAGATGGAAACATGAAGGATGGAGCAGTGGTACCGTAGGGGAGTTGGGTGTAGCGTATCAGGTTTTTGAAGTGGGGGCGTAGGCTTTACATTTAAGGGTGGAATACATGATGACAGTGGACAGTTGGTTCGGTGACAGCACGGAAGAAGGGCTAATAATAATATTGGGACATTGGGGATGAATTAGCAGACAGAATCGGATGATAATAGACACCGTTGTGATCGTAACAAAGAAATGTACGTTGAGGAACTATTTTGGTTGAGGACAAAGCTGTTGGAATTTCGTGATAAAATCAAATGCTGTTTTTTTTTAACAAAAACAAAAGCAGAATCATCAACTGCGAACTGAGGTGAGTAAACTCACTAACTCTGATTCGTTTATATTTTTATATAAACGAAATTTTAATTTATTTTATACTGTGAAATGGTTTCTTGGTTGAAAAGGTTGATAAAATTGGTTAATATGATTACATCGTTGATCGATCATTAGTTCTGATATTTCATATTGATGTGAAATAAAATTATTGATGCTGGTTAACATCTGTGGATGCAGGGAAACAGGTTAGAGGGACCCAACTGGGTTCCTCAACATTTATATTATTGTTTACTGTGATAAATTATGTTGCGTTGAATTCCCTGGCCCTGGAAATTTGGTATTTTAATACTGTAAGATATTTTCGAATAATAAAAGGGATTTGAAAATTAAAAAGAGAAATTTATTTCCAGAGTAGAAAATTGATTTTTCAATGGACCTGAAAGTAGGAACTTGTTTTAATAATAAAACAAGAAGTTGATTTTAAACATGTGTAAAAAAAATTTAGTAAAATATTGTCATTGGATTAAAATGAATTTATATGGAAAAGTGGAAAATGGTTTTGAAACCAATATAAAAACAATAAGATTTTGAACTTAGCGATTATAAATGAAATTCTAAACGAGATTATAAAAGGGATATAGTAATAACAATTTTTGTGAATGATTAGCAGTTAATAAAGGAAAAATTGGATTCAAAGGAATGAAATCAAATGGATTTGATTATATAAAAGGGAATATTATTCATGACTAAAGATAATAACGTTTTAAAGTGAAATTATTCATAAAGGGGATTGGAAATATAAATTCAAATGGAAACTTGAATGAATCGGAAAAAGGAAATTCGTTTTCAAAGGTATTTGAAAGGAAATCCAAACAAAGTTTGGAAGGTATTTTAAAACAAGGTGATGGTTCAAAAACATTTACTTAAGAATTGAATGAAACATTAAAAGTAAGGTCTTTAATGGAAAAGAGATAAGGAAGAATTTTGATTGAAAAATATGCTTATATAAGGATATAAGCTTATAGTATGTTTTATAAATTTAAACATCGATTTTTAACGCTGCCGTTATAATAAATGTGTTGTAAATCTAAACAGCGATTTTAATGCCATTGCTATAATAAATGTTCTATAACTCTAGACATCGATTATAACGTTGTTGTTAAAAGTGATGTTTACAAATCAAATATTTGGAAACAGCGATTATAATGCTACTGTTATAATCAATATTTTTCTGTAAAAGAAGTTGATACTTATATTGGATCCGAGAGTCGCGTAAGTGAGATTTTTGTTTAAAGTGTGAGCTTTGACTATTTCCAGGTTAGAATTGTTGTTCAATTAAGGTTGGAGAGGTAATTATACCCCCAACTTGATTGACTTCAATTTTAACTAAGGGATGGTTAAGGTTCGATAGTGAAGATTAGATAAGTGAATTTCAGAGATGAATGAATGATGATTGATCGATAGAATTTCCATATGGAAATAATATCATTGTTTGCACACATATTTTTCTTTGATAGTTAAATCACCGACTATCGAAGTTTGTGACCATTTTCCGTCGTCAATACGGAGAGACTGAGATCAGATTCAGTATCTGAAAACCACTCTGTATGGGCGTTAGCATTGCGATCAAATATGATGGAAATAATTGAAGACGGAGTTATGCAAGGGCTATCCTGTTTACGGGATAGTGCCTTCGGTTTGTCCAGTCCCAGGACAACGTGAATGGACGAATGTCTGACAGAGTATATCTAACAGATCACGTAAGTTGATCTCTTCAAACGTACTTACGTTTGGTGGTGGAGGAATTCGTTTCTCTTAGCTTTATACCCGTGGTATTTTTGGGGAAATCAATTTGTGATTTGGCGGGTAAGACGATGTGGCATTCAAAGTGAATTGTGGCCAGATGTTCTGGAAGATAATTCAAACCTCAAGCCTCACAACCCGGGAAATGACAAAAATCGGGCAGGCAGCATGGCTATGTGGGTCGCACCCATTAGGATGTATAATCAATTATCTAGAGAAATTCCATTTATTCTTAAATCTATCGATGTTGTCCCTTTCGGGAGACGGTTGCTAATCCCAACCGTTGGTGATATACATTCGATACACTCAAGCGAAATGAGTGGTCGGTCATGTGTGGGCCAGGTTGCAAGACGTTCTTGTTGAACCCAGTGTATTTGTCTCTAGAGATACACTATCGGCAGGTGGTCCCATACCTTGTCATGTTGGAAATCCAATCTCCAATAAGCGCTCTGCGGTTTTCGATTTTATATTATATATGGAGCGTGAGATGCAAGCGTTCCGCTAGATTCTATTTATTTGATGTAGACATTATTATAATATCACTGGATTTGATATCAAAAATAATTTTGGTTATCGTAAGATAAAAACCATCCGTGTTTATGTGTGGATCGGTCTTACGATTATCATTTCTTTCAAAAGGATTTTAGAAAGTTAAACAAATGGTTGGAGTTTACTCACACCAGTCCCATGACTGTCCCTGAGTTTATTTTGTTTGTTTTCCCTAAACTCTTGGGTGCTCAAATTTGTACGGGCAGTCAAGTAGTCGGGATTTTCCAGATTCACTTGGAAGAGCTGGATGCAAGAGGCTTCACCAGTTAGCTAAAGACTATCATATTTTCCGCTGTGTATATCTGGAAACAGGCGTTTATAACTGTTCCAGAAATTGTTGATGTGCTCTGATGATGGTATGTATATAAAGTTACTGAAGTATATTTCAAAGTTTATGTTATCAAATATATTTTATTCGTTCCGCTGTGAGTTGGTGATCTTCGTTTTCTTCTATTCTAATATTTCTTTCTTTCTATTTCTCATCCTCTAACTTCTTTTAAAAAAATGATTCGTATTTCTGTGCAATTTGGGTTGGACGTGTGGTATGATTAGTCGACTCAAAAGATACAGAAGTTCGGGTCGTTTCAAGACCGGGGTTTACAGGTTCAGGTTATTGACACTAAGAAGTTCAGAAGACGTGCTGGAGTAGTTCAGACGTACTATTATTTATTCCGCTGTGTGTTGTATATGAGGACAGATTATTATAACTGTCCATATGTGTTGACTGTAAGTTTTACTCTGATTGTAAGTATTATTTCATGTTGTTTATAAAGATTTATTTCTATATTATATTTTGTTTCCGCTGCGATGTGAAACTGTGATTCAATTTTGGTTCTTCTTCTTATTCTTCTATTCTAATATTTCTTTCTTTCTTACCTCACCCTCTAATTTCTTTCTAATAACGTTTCGGTGTTTTCAATGCTTGAATGTTCGACATGGTGTTTTTGTGTCGATTTTCGGGGTCGAAAATCCGCGGGTCGTTACAGTGGTATTAGAGCTATTGGTTTAGTAATAACCTTGGCTCTGTGGCATAACTCGATAGAGATTGGGTTAGTAATACCCTAGATTGAGTTTAGTATATATACAAGAGAGCGTATTTGTATATTTTATAAAAATGTTTCGTATTGTGTTATTTGTTCAATTCAATTTTGAATTAACAATGGACACGATATTGTTTTATAAAACAGGTAAATGAAATAATTTTGCCCAAACTATATCTTATATAGAAGAGGAATAATTTTATCAAATTAGTATGATATTGGTTTGCTTGGTTGATTTAAATAGAATTCAAATTGAATTATAAATTTTGAATAGTTAAGTATAGCAAGGGGTAATTTCAATACGAAATTAGTAAATAAGAATTTTAATTTTAAATTAAAATGGATCCGAATTTGGATTCTGAAATGCAAGTAAACTAATGGAAGAAATTCAATTAGTAAATTAAATCTGGAAATGGAGCTTAACTCGTTTGAGTGGAGATAAAGATATTGGAATCAATAAAATAGATTTGGAGTTTGGAAATTAAGTTAAAAATAAATTGTTTGATTTGATTTAGTGGATTATGCATTGGTCATTTGTTAAATGGAATATGAAATATGATTTAACTTGGTTAAGTGGGGTAAATGAATATAGTAATGAAATAAATCGAATAAACTAGGGATTTGAAATCGAATGAATATTAATAGAAGTTAACCGAATATTAACCGATTGATTTTAAAGTATATTAGACCCCAGTAAAGATCAATATTGAATATTAACTGAATTGAGCAAAACCAATTGAATTTAAATCGAATAATTTGGTTAAGCTGATTGTTAATTACTTGGACGGTCAGATTGGATAGAATCTATTAACAGTTTAATGAATTAAAAGAAAGAAGGAATTCCAATACCAAGAATTTGGATGGAAACTAAAAGATTTGATCTGTTATTTGTTGCTGGCGTTGTAAATTTAGTACAGATTACCAGAAAGCTATGGGGGTTGATTTGGTTACGGATTGAAGTACAAGTTAGAAGTTGAAAGGCTGTTGATGGATACGCCTCGAAATTGGAATTAAGTTGCCCGACAAAGAGGTAAACCTTAATATTATTGGTTGGTAATTGATTTTATATCCCTGCGTTGGGTAGTCATTTGGCTTTGGTTTTCTTTTGGATATTGGAGGCCCAGAGTGGGAGTTTTAGTTATACCAATCAAACCACGCAGAGGAGATGCTGGAGAATTTTTCGAAAATATATATAACTTAGAAAATTTTGATGATAATTCTAAGTATTTGTTTTGAAAATAATTGGGATTGGAGCGATCTTCCTACTTAGAAATTTCGGGGACGAAATTCTTTTAAGGGGGAAGGAATGTAACGTCCCGTATTTTTGCGGTTAGATATTTAATATATTTTATTTTATTAAATATGAATTATAAATGGATTTATAATATTTATTTCGTTTATTAAAATGAAATTTTGGTATCGTTAAATTTGACAACATTAGTGTTGAGCTATAGATATCATATTCGTTTATACTTGAAGTGATATACTGCTTTATTTAAATGTATATGATTATAATAATTTATTTATTTTTAAATTGGATTGTTTTTGAAATTTTATAATATTATATCGATATTATATAAATGTTATAAATAACCCTTGTCCAAACGGCCTCCGATTTCAACGTAACGAACTTTATTGGAATGCGTATAATTAATTATTGCTATATTTCCAGTTTGGAGCTAAATGGAGTTGTTTTGTCGGTAGACGAATTTTAAGGGTGAACCGATACATTAAAATTAAGGACATTGTGCGAATGGAGTCCGTTTCCAACAAAATTGATTTTGTTGGGACAGGAATGTCAGGATGTAGCGGTATATTTATTTTGGTTGAATTTGCAGTCGGTGTTTGGCGGTGCGTATATTTAAAACTGGTGTAAATAGCGGTAGATTTATTTACGGTGTGTGAATAGTATATATACACACACACGAAACTTGACCCTTAAGTAACAAATAAAGAGTACAACAGCCTACCCACGTTCGCCATTCCATTTAAACGTAAAACACAGTGATTTTATTTCATTCAGCTATACTCTATACTATCCTCAAAACCTATATTTATGTTTCCAATGAGTCTACTTTCTTTTCTCTTATCTTTTCTCCTATCCTTTCTTTTCTAAACAACCTATACTATGCTGAAGCTCAATGCACAGGCTCACGATGGATAATTCATGCAGCTACCTACCCCATGCTGATCTGATCCTCTCTTCCATCTGTGTTTTCAAATCGCAAACAAACTCACCAGAAAAATGACAATTCATGCAGACCTAAATATACACAGTACAGACTATATCTAAATATCTGCGTGCATATGCTAAGGAAGAAAATATCTCACCCTATCTGTACGTGTTGACATAACTTTGCTCCTATCTCCTTTGTTCTTCAAAATCAATGACCGTACAGTACCTGTCTATTCTCTTTTTCTTCAACGAGACTGCCATAGCTTTACCTACCATCATCTATACTGCAAACCGCAAACGAAAAGAAAACTCAAAACTCTTCGAACTGTGATGGCAGACTGTATTCTGAAACACGGAAAGAGAGCTCAAGCTCTTTTCCATGGTACAAAAGCACTGCAATCCTACCCAATTAATGAAGCTTGCCCAACTGTTGTAACCCGAAAAGGAAACACAGTCATAAATCTCAGCTAGACAGCTACTCTACGTCTTCTCCCTCAATTCAAGACTACACATTGATATTTATTTTCACCCTGAAACAGAACCTTCCTATCTAAAACTGAAAAGAAACGAAATGGACAAAACACTGCTAGCCTACACATTGCCTTGTTCTTCAACCTGCCATTTAACCATTTACCGGAGAGCGTGATGCTTTAGTCTTTCCTCCCCAGTACGATTATTGTAATCCTATTATCCCTAACCGATAAAAGCATATGGCTACGGAGAGGATGTTGTGCTTATCTGAACCTCCTCACATGTATATATAAACCGTGTGTTCTTCTCCATTATTGGCACACAAAAAGACATAAAATCACCATTTTATTTCCACCGCAAGCCTTCTCCAATATAATATTAAACGAATTCATCCATAGTTCTACGTGTTCTCGCATGTAATGGGGAGGAAGTTATAATAGTAACGTGAAGCTAGGATTTGAAATGATGGGACAAATGGAGATAAAGGAGGAAGCTACTGTTTGGTGTATGAGAAGGAGCATACTGGGACGCGTTTTATGGAGAGGGGTGACATATGCTTTCGCAGATTTACTGCAGTGATGGGAAATCAGGGCTAAAGCAGTTGCGTTCGAGGTGTTTTGGCCAGAGACTAGTGGTGTCGAGGTTGTTGTCGAAGCATGAGGGGTGTTTTGCAGATTGTATTCACGGCAATGGATAGGCACGCCGTATAAATGGCACTGAAGTGGTATGTGAAGAGTTTAAGTAAACGTGAAGGCTGTTCTGGATTGATGGACGGTGGCACAACAAATATGAGAGGATTGGAGGAGGTCGAGTTCTCTGGCAATGGTGTTGAGGACCGATATGAGAGAGGGAGGACGTGCAGTATTAGAACAATGAAGTGGCGATGGTAGATGAGCGGTGTATAGAGGAGAGTGCGGTTTTGTGAGAAGCACGTGTAGGAAAGACACGAAAGACATTTGGAAGTGGACGTGATATGGAGAATGAAGTTGAAGTTATTTTGGTATAGGAGAGAGGATCTTACGTGTGTTTAAATTATGACGTTGGGCCTGGGTGGGTAACCAAGGGAAGTCATCCCAATAAGAAGAAGAAAAATTAGGGGAACAAAGAAATTTCGAATGAATAAGAGCAGGACGATAGAAAAGTGGGTATATAGGGTATTGACGTGGTGAGTGATGCGGGTTATGGATGCTGTGTATTTTTCGAAGTGGGAAGACAGGGTATTTTGTGGACGTTGGTTCAAAAATCATGGAGGATCAATGGACATTGGTTTTCATGAGAGGGAGCAATAACTGGAATGAGCCACACGTAGAGAATACTTCGATGAATAAGAAAGGTTGCGGGGCCTTAATAAACAGTAACGACCTAATTGTTATTTATTTATTTATAGGAAATTGGTAAAATGAGTTAAATAATCATTTAAATAGATATTAATTTCAAACGTGAGTCATCGGGTAAAGTTGCTAATTAAATATACAAGTGGAATTGGTATAAGCCTAAGTAATTAATTGATGGCCTCCTGGTGTATATGTTAAACTAAGTACTGAACGAAATTTATATTTATTTAAGATAATTGTTAAAATATACTTTAACCTATGATATATTTAGTCTATAACTTCGGTTCACATTTACAGACTTTAATACAACGAAAGGTGTTCGAACCATATCCTGGAGCACAACACGGTGAAGATGGTTTGGTCAGAGTCGGTAACCGCCGGAGTTTTTAATCAAATTAAACATCCGTTTAATTTGGTTAAATGAATCGTTTATTGCAGAATCAGATCAAGGTGAGTTCAACTCACTTAGTTTTTATCTCACTTATATTTTATATAAGTCGGTCTTAAATATTTGTGTGCTATGCTTGTTAGTTGTTTGATGGTTGCGGAATACAGTTGATTGAACTGATTAAATTAAACGGTTGTTTAATTTAATCTAAACCAAATCGTTATTTTTAACGATTTACTCCAACGGAGGTAACTTACCTCCTTGGTTACGTTTATTAAAATATAAACGTATTAAACTGAAATATGGACGTTTAGATTGCTATTATTGTTGTCTGTTGAGTATTATATGTGATGTTGCTAACGTATTTGGGTGCAGGGAAACAGGTTGGAGGAATCCAACTGGATTCCTCAAATGCATTGTTTATTTTCATGTCACAATTATATGATCTGTTTAACCCATCTGATTAGATGGTTGCTTTGACCATTGATTGTTGAATATAAATTCAATGCTTATTTGTGGTTAACCAATGGGAACATATTGGTTGGGTAACTAGCAGCAGATGACCTAAAAATAAATTGTTTTATGAAACGTTGACTTATCGTCACATTAGTCAACAGATACGAAGTTATAAAGGTCATTTTATAATTGAAGATGGTTTGAAATCCATTATTTTGAATAAAAGTTTATAAAAAGGGAAATTAATATTTATTAAGTATTGTTTAAGTTTATAAGAAATTACCAAATGATTTTCATAAAGGAAGGTCGTATGTTAATAACATGTAAAAGTGGTTAAGCAAACATTTACCTATGAGTTAAGATTGGTGTTTTAAGGAATAATTAAATTGGGTTTATATGGAAATTGATTATCATGATAATCAAAGTAAGTGAGATTAATTAAATTAATTATATTATTAATTAATTTAAGTGGAGAGTCCAAAGTGGAATGGATCAACAAGTTAACGATGTTAAGTTAAATAAGTCAAATGCTTAAATGATAATCGATTATTTAATTTGTTATAAACAAATTTAATGGAAGTTATAAAATTTTAAAACCTTGTTATTAGTTTGCAAGGGCATTTATATTATATAAGTAAGTCTAAATTGAATTCTTCTCGGAATTCCATTCAATTGAATTTCTAAAGTCTAAGTTGGCAAAGATGTAAAACCATGTTTTGTGAAATGTTTTGTAAATGATTTCGAATTGTTGAAACAAGTTATAAATGGGGTCAAACTCATAAGCGTGAGAAGATAAAGTGGAAACCAAAACGGAAACCCAAGTTTTGAATTAAAGTGATGAGGCAAGGTAAATTATTAAGGTACAATCTAAATTTGCGATATTAAATAAGGAGTGAAGTTTATCGAGATATGACCAAATGGGTTTGAAATAAACTTATCAGAGTTTATGAAGTTTTTTTCTATTTATAATAGAACTAAGATTTTGTGTATATAAATGTTTAAAAGACTATAAAGTTAATAAGGGAGGTTAATAATAGTTTTACTTAAATGAAGTAAACGTGTAAAGAGTGAAATAAGATTTCCAAGAGGAAGTGTGATATTAAAACTATGTTTTAAATTGAATGGTAAATAGAATATGTGGGATAATTATTGAAATGAGATTTCGTTGATAAACTTCTATCTATTCTGAAGATAAGAATGTCGTTAATTCAAGGTCTGAGAGGTAAGAAAATACCCCAACTTGAACATCTTCATGATTATCCAAGAATGGTATTAGTTTAAAAATGAGAATGGTCAAGAGAAATAAAGTTAGAATTTCGGCGAATGGTATTATAAAGTTTGAAATGTTTTAAGTTGATTAAGATGATTTTGAATGTAGTAGTATTTTTGAAATAAGAAATAAAAAGCTTTGTTTCAAATAAGTTTTAAAGGGGTTCAATTAACGATGGAAAATTTAAAAAGGCCGTGTGAAGCTAAGTACTGAACCAGTGAACCCGTTTTATTGTTATGGCTGAACGATTGTTTATTTTGATAGTTCAATAACCGGCTATCAAAATCTATCCCAACGTTATTGGTACGGAAAGACTGGGATCAAATTTATATTTGAAAACCATTCCGACCAATAAATACGAATACGTCGAGGATGATGATTGAGATGGAGCATTTGAAGACCATAGATCTTCATAAAACGGAAGTATTGCTTATAATCCCTGGTTAGCTCCCAGAGATAAACTTTGATTCTGTCGTAGTTGGAATCTATGGGTTGCAAGGACTACTCGCTACTAATCTATAGGGTGATTCCCAGGAAGTGGTAGGAGGGTGCCTTTGGTTGTCCAGTTCCAGGACAACGTGTATGGATGATGTGACATTCAAAGAGAAGGGTGGCCAGATGTTCCAAAAGATACCTTTTAACCTCAAGCCTCACAACCAGGAAATGACAAAAATTGGGCAGGCAGCATGGCCATGTGGGTCGCACCCATTAGGGTGTATTGTCACCATCTAGAGAATACTCATATTTGATACTTTTTTTCATTTCTGTATCTACCGGGAACGGTTATATTGGTACCAACCGTAGGTGGCAATATATTCGATACACTCAAGTGAAATGAGTGGTCAGTTATGTGTGGGTCGGGTTGCAAAACGTTCTTGTTGAACCCAGTGTATTCCTCTCTAGAGATACACTATCGGCAGGTGGTTCCATACCTTGTCATAGTCGGAATCCAATCCTCAATAAGAGCCCGCGGTTATGTTTGTATACAATATATGTGGAGCATGAGAGGCAAGCGTTCCGCTAGATTCTATTTATTTGTTGTAACGACCCGCATTCTACGCATCACAGGATCGTAGAATATTTATTTCTTTCATATACGAAGTCGTATAGTCATGTAACTTTGGGAGACGACTATTGTGGTCATTTCTCATGTTCATGATTTTTCCCGATTTTTGAATGACCATTTTACCCCTAGTTGGCACTGTTTTGGCCATAACTTTTGACTGGAAAGGAATTTTGACCTAAAACCACTTCCATTGGCTTCGGATGATGGTTTACAATTCCGTAGAGTGGTCACATTAGCCAAACGGACTCACCGTTTGGGAGATATGGCTGAAACAAGTTTCAGATGGTGAAAAACAGCCTAATTGGGCTTAACCGGGTGATTAGCAGCTAGGCCCAGAGGGGAATTTCGGGTTTAGAGGTATAGGAGGACTGATTAGGGTTAGGAAATCACTTTCATTTCAGTTTTGAGCCGCCACAAACCTTCTTGAGACCTTAGTAATGGCTTCCATCCTCTAAAACCACTCCAAAACGTATTTTTAGTGAAGATTAAGCCTAAATTACATCAAAACAAGGCCAAATAGCAATAGAGCAAGGTTGGAGCTGCTGCTATACATAGGAATTCGATCCAAACAGAGAGTATTTCAGATTTGGTGTTTTAATTTGTGGCAAAGGTGAGTGATTAGCTTGCATTTACACTAATTACGGTTAATTATGGGTAATTAGTGAAGATTAGCGAATTTATACATTAATAAATTCTGGAAAAATTCCTAAAATTCTATAATGATGTTTTATGGCTCTAATAAAAATTTGGGCTAATTTGGATAAGTTTTGCTAATTGTATGCTTAATCATGGTTAAGAAGGATTAAGGGGAAAACATGGGTTTTTGGGTATGTTTGATCTAAAGTATTTCATGTAAATGATGTTTTAATGTTTTTGATTGATTCTATATGTTGTTACTGCTGTTTGGAATGTTTTGTAATATCATAGGAAGTTTGGAATGGTTGGAAACACCATCGTTCGGCGAAAATAGCTTGCTGGAAAAAGTTGCAGATTTTCAGAACCGGTTAGGAAGAACACCCGATCCGAACTGGATGGAAGGAGGAGATCCGAACCGAATTGAGTAGGAAGAACATCCGATCCGAACCGGATAGGAGGAGGAGATCCGAACCGAACCGAATAGAAGGAGGAGATCCGAACCGAACCGGATAGGAGGAGACACCCGATCCGAACCGAATAGAAGGAGGAGATCCGAACCGAACCGGATAGGAGGAGACACCCGAACCGAACTGGATAGGAGGAGGAGATCCGAACCGAACCGGATAGAGGCGGAGACCCGAACTGAACCGGATAGGAGGAGGATGCCCGAACCGAACCGAATAGGAGGAAGAGACCCGAACCCAACCGAAGAAGACCATAACCCGAGATGCAAAGGTAGTCCAAATGGGAAGTTTGTACCAAGGATCCAGATGGGAACCAACGAGTTAACTTCATGATTGGGCTTTGCTGCGGGACGTGTGCTAAGGGGCTGTCGATGTCTGTAACTTTGGATCACTATGTATAGGGGGTACGTGAACGGATTCAGGGCCACAGTGGTCTAGGTACGACTAAAAGAGCTATAGACCAATGAAGTGGGGTCATTTGTAAAGATTTGGTCATGACTCCATGTGGTAAGCTTGGTAGTAGCAGTAGTTGTACAAATCGAACTCCGTCACTACTTCAATGGGTCTAGTGATTGACAGTGGTGGACATCGTATGCTTTACGCACTGAGTGAGAGATGTGAGGATGGTTGTTATGGTTGATTTGTTTGCTATCATTATGACATGCACACCCCACCTCCGTAATCTTACACTATTTGCTATGGCACCTTAGAGTACTGTACGGTATGTTGTACTAACTCATTGGTTGCAGGTCCAGGTTCAGGTATGGTTTAGTATACCTGTTATTATTCTGTTCAGATGCTTATCACTCCTACCAGGCTTTATGTCTAACCCAGAGTTTTATGTCTCCTCTTATTACTCTGGGTGCTCACACGAGCAGACTAGAGACAGGTTAGCTGGTGATGCACGGGTAGATGATCCGGAGACGAGCAGGAGGCTTCCACGTAATATATATAGTATTTTCCCTGAGTTGTTGTAGATCACTGCTTGGGTATTGGTGGTGTATCTTCT
Source organism: Allium sativum (assembly GCA_030737875.1). Lineage (NCBI taxonomy): Eukaryota > Viridiplantae > Streptophyta > Magnoliopsida > Asparagales > Amaryllidaceae > Allium > Allium sativum. The sequence continues at coordinate 542,490,242 of CM060926.1, forward strand.
ATTTTAGCTTCCTCTTTGTTTAGAGACAGTAAATTTGGAAAGTTGTAATAAGCTGTATTTGGATTTCCGCTACTCTGATGTTGATGTTGGTTTTAGTATCAGCTTATGCACTGTCTCACCTGTTTTATGTCAAGTATATAATTATTATTATATTTTATCCCATGCGCTGTGAGACATCCCACAGGTTCCTTGATTAGTTCATTCTCTTCTTTCCTTTCTACTGACGACCGTCCTGTGCTAGTCGGGCATGTGTACAGCGCACTTTTGGAGGAAATGCAGGCTGGTGCGGGGCGGGCCGTCACACTTGGTATCAGAGCTCTAGGTTGCGTAGTTAACCTAGGGAAGTTATCAGGGAGAGATAATATATGTATACGAGAGAGCGTATTTGTGATTACTTTGGTTTTTAAAAGCTATATATATATATATATACTATTACTAGTATAAGGATGAAATCGTACTGCACTAGCACCACTATGGAGTCGTTAATCGTTTCCTTTTCCAGATTGAAGATGAGCCGAGATACTAGAGGTGATGGTCGGGGATCCAATAATGGGAATGCTGCTGACATGAGAACGATGTTTACTGACCTCATGAGAGAGATGCTTAGAGATGTACGGAGGGCAGCTCCCAATGGTGGAAATGGTAGTGGTCCAATAGTGCAGGCGCCAAGAGTCGACTTCGCCAAGCTGAATAAGGATTATACTAGCCTTGGTGGGAAGCCGTTCCACGGAACGGAGTCGGCCACAGATGTTCAGGATTGGTTGGATAGTTGCGAACGTATCTTCGAGGATTTGGGTATCGAGGATGCGATGAAGAGAAAGCTAGCGTCCCGTCAGCTGCAAGGGCGGGCAATGAATTGGTGGAATGCTTAAAGGCAGCTACTCCCGAAGATCAGATTACTTGGGAGCAGTTTAAAGCTCGCTTTAGCGAGAAGTTCATTCCAGCTGCTCAGAAGTCAGTGCTGTTTAAGAAATTCTTGGAGCTCAAGCAGAATGGCAGAGCTGTCTCGGAGTACATTGCTGAATTCGACACTTTGTCAAAGTATGGGTTATCTCTTGTTGATACTGCTGAGAAGAAGAATGAGAAATTCATAACTGGGTTAGATCAGTACTTAGGGGAAAGGCTTATTAACCACATCGATGAGACGTTTGAGTCGATTGTGGGGAAAGCATTAAGATCAGAGAGTCTCTACCCTAAGCTGAAGACCGAGGTTGCATCCGCAGATGAGCCAAAGCCACAAGCAAGTGGTGGAGGCAAGGGTGGTTCCCAGAATAAGAGAAAGCAGAACCAAGCTAAGGATGGCCAGAAGAAAAAGAATAAGAAAGATGTTGAGTGCTTCAGCTGTGGTAAGAAGGGCCATTATGCTAGTAATTGTCGGGCCAAGCCAGCAGACAGGAAGTGCTTCAATTGTGGTCAAATGGGACATCATAAGGACAAGTGTCCGCAGCCCCCTAAAGAAAAGCAAATGGTGAAAGCATATGCTCTTAATGCTATTCCTTCTTCGTCGAATGCCCCAACAGCGGCGGAGAAGGGAAAGAATGTCGTCATTCAAGGTATGCTTTCTGTTTATGATGTTCTTGTTAGAGTTTTATTTGATACCGGATCTTCCAGTTCTTTCATATCTAGTGACCTGGTAGATAGGTTGGGATTGGAGCCCGAGATTGTCGATAGACCTTTAGTAGTGACGAACCCGATTGGTGGTTCTACTAGCCTTAGCATGATTTGTCGTAATGTGGTCTTATCGAGTCATGGATGCATGTTTGTTTGTGATTGCTTTGTTTTGGGCTTTACTGGGTTTGGCATTATTTTGGGAGTAGATTGGCTCCGAAGATACGGGGTGGTGGTAGACTGTGAGGGCTTTTTGGTGACAGCTAGAGCGGATGATGGGCGGAGGATAGTGTTTGGTGGTCTACCCTGTGAGGGGGTATTGGCTAGTTTTCTAAACTCCCTCGACATTCCGCATAGTGAGTTGTCAGGTTTGCCCGTGGTTGGCCAGTATCCGGATGTTTTCGAAGAAGTGACCGGACTTCCACCACACCGAGAGATTGAGTTCCGTATTGATTTGGTAAAAGATGCCAGACCTATAGTGATGCCACTTCGTCGTATGGCACCAAGAGAGCAGCGAGAGCTCGAGGTGCAAGTCCGCGATCTTTTGAAGAAGGGATTTATCAGAAGGAGTGTTTCTGAATGGGGAGCACCAGTTGTGTTTGCTACCAAGGCGGATGGTTCCCTTCGTTTGTGTGTAGACTACCGCGAGTTGAATAAAGTGACGAGGAAGAATAAGTATCCTCTGCCGCGGATAGATGATTTGTTCGATCAGTTGAGTGGCGCGAGAGTATTTTCTCAGTTGGATCTCGCGACAGGTTTTCATCAGCTTAGAGTGGAAGCTGAGAGTATAGCTAAAACGGCATTTCGGACGCCGTCTGGATTTTATGAGTGGTTGGTCATGCCATTCGGGCTGACCAATGCCCCAGCATATTTTGTGGATCTTATGAATAGGGTATTCAGAGATCAGTTGAATAAGTTTGTCCTTGTGTTCGTTGATGATATTTTGGTCTATTCAAGGACAGAGGAAGAACACAAGGAACATTTAAGAGTAGTGATGGAGGTGTTGAGAAAACACCAATTGAAAGCAAAGTTTTCTAAGTGTCACTTCTGGAAGAGGGAAGTGAGGTTCTTGGGCCATGTTGTATCAGAGAATGGTATTGTCGTGGACCCGGCAAAGGTGGCTACGGTACAGGATTGGCCTACGCCCAAAAATGCAATAGATGTAAGAAGTTTCTTGGGGTTAGCTGGATATTATCGTAAGTTTATCCAAGGTTTCTCCAAGATTGCAGCACCATTGACCCAGTTGACCAAGAAGAATCAAGCTTTTGTCTGGGATGAAAGGTGCGAGAATGCATTCAAGAGTCTAAAGGACAAGTTGACAAGCGCACCAGTGTTAGTCATTCCTAAGGGGAATGAAGAGATGACGGTATACACGGATGCCTGTGGTACCGGATTGGGTGATGTATTGATGCAAGGCGGTAGGGTTGTAGCTTATGCAAGTCGGCAATTGAAACCGCACGAGAGAAGATACCCTACCCATGATTTGGAATTGGCAGCGATTGTGTTCGCGTTAAAGATGTGGAGACACTATCTCTTGGGAGAAAGATTTGAGCTGTTTACAGATCATAAGTCGTTGAAGTATCTCTTCTCCCAGAAGGATTTAAATCTCCGTCAGCAGAGATGGTTAGAATTCCTGGCTTCCTATGACTTTGACATCGCATATACACCGGGAAAAGGCAATGCGGTGGCCGATGCATTGAGTAGGAGACATGCCAGTTTAGGGGCCATGTTTCTAGAATGGAAGCAACTAGAGTACATCGCTGGGTATGATTTCAGACCAAAGTGCGGATTGGATCCAGAAATGTTAGCAAGTTTGACGATCAGACCCACTTTGATTGAACGGATCGGATCTAGTCAGAGGGACGATCCTAACCTATTGGAGATCATCTCCAAGTTAGAGATGAGTATCGATGAGGAGATGAACAAGTATGGGCTTGATCAAGATGGATGGCTTAGAAAGAATGGAAAGCTCGTTGTACCCAATGTCAATGGATTGAGAGATGAAGTGCTTAGAGAATGTCATCACTCAAAACTGACTATACACCCCGGTGGTAATAAGATGTATCGAGACATGAGACAGACTTACTACTGGGAAGGGATGAAAAGAGACGTTGGGGAGTTTATATCCAGATGCATGAATTGCCAGCTAGTTAAAGCCGAGCAAAAGAAGCCTAGTGGGTTGTTACAGCCATTAGAAATTCCCGAATGGAAATGGGAGCAAGTCTCGATGGATTTCATCGATGGTTTACCAAGGACTAGATCGGGACATGATAGCATTTGGGTGATTATGGACCGATTGACCAAAAGTGCAAGATTTATACCAGTCAGATTGACCAGAACGGCAGCTAAGTTAGCAGAATTGTATATGAAGTGGGTAGTGAGATTTCATGGAGTACCTAAAAGCATTGTGAGTGACCGAGACCCGTTGTTTACTAGGGGGTTTTGGAAGAGCTTACAAGAGGCTCTAGGGTCAGAGTTACATCTCAGTACCGCATATCATCCTCAGACCGACGGTCAGACGGAGAGGGTGAATCGTATTTAGAAGATCTCTTGAGAGCATGTATATTGGATTTTGGTGGATCATGGGATGACCATTTGCATCTAGTAGAGTTTGCATATAATAATTGCTACCAATCCAGTATCGGTATGGCTCCGTTTGAAGCTTTGTACGGAAGACCATGCAACTCACCATCATGTTGGATAGAGACTGGCGAGAAGATTATGCTTGGACCAGATGTGGTGAGGGAAACTTCAGATAAAATCAAGACCATTCAACAACGAATGAAGGCTGCCCAAGATAGGCAGAAGAGTTATGCTGATAAGAGGAGAAGAGACTTAAAATTCTCCGTTGGCGACTTGGTGTTTGTCAAGATTTCTCCGTTGAAGAGCGTAATACGATTTGGCAGGAGAGGCAAATTAGCACCAAGATTTGTCGGCCCGTTCCCTGTTCTTGAACTAGTCGGGAATTTGGCATATAGAGTTGGCTTACCAGAGAAAATCGAGGGAGTTCACAATGTATTTCATGTTTCCCAACTAAGGAAGTTCGCTCACGACTCAGATGTGACTATTTCACCTGATCAATTATAGGACTTCGAACTGGAACCCGAGGCGGTTGGAACCGCAAGCCGATTCGTATTGTGGGGGACGATACGAAACAACTTCGAAGGAAGGCGGTGAAGCTAGTCAAAGTCCAGTGGGGCGAGAACGAGAGTGATTGTACTTGGGAGACAGAGGAGAGCATTAGGAAGGCATATCCAGAACTCTTTGCCTGGTAAGAATTACTTTGTAATTTAGTTTTCCGCATGCTAGGGTAGACTTGTTTTGCTTGTTTGCATGTTTGATTGTTGTTTCATGATTGTTAGGCATGCGGGATTCTTTGTATATTTTGGGTTAAGGAATTTCGGGGGCGAAATTTCTTAAGGGGGGGAGAGTGTAACGACCCGCATTCTACGCATCACAGGATCGTAGAATATTTATTTCTTTCATATACGAAGTCGTATAGTCATGTAACTTTGGGAGATGACTATTGTGGTCATTTCCCATGTTCATGATTTTTCCCGATTTTTGAATGACCATTTTACCCCTAGTTGGCACTGTTTTGGCCATAACTTTTGACTGGAAAGGAATTTTGACCTGAAACCACTTCCATTGGCTTCGGATGATGATTTACAATTCCGTAGAGTGGTCACATTAGTCAAACAGACTCACCGTTTGGGAGATATGGCTAAAACAAGTTTCAGATGGTGAAAAACAACCTAATTGGGCTTAACCGGGTGATTAGCAGCTAGGCCCAGAGGGGAATTTCGGGTTTAGAGGTATAGGAGGACTGATTAGGGTTAGGAAATCACTTTCATTTCAGTTTTGAGCCGCCACAAACCTTCTTGAGACCTTAGTAATGGCTTCCATCCTCTAAAACCACTCCAAAACATATTTTTAGTGAAGATTAAGCCTAAACTACATCAAAACAAGGCCAAATAGCAATAGAGCAAGGTTGGAGCTGCTGCTATACATAGGAATTCGATCCAAACAGAGAGTATTTCAGATTTTGTGTTTTAATTTGTGGCAAAGGTGAGTGATTAGCTTGCTTTTACAATAATTACGGTTAATTATGGGTAATTAGTGAAGATTAGCGAATTTATACATTAATAAATTCTGGAAAAATTCCTAAAATTCTATAATGATGTTTTATGGCTCTGATAAAAATTTGGGCTAATTTGGATAAGTTTTGCTAATTGTATCCTTAATCATGGTTAAGAAGGATTAAGGGGAAAACATGGGTTTTTGGGTATGTTTGATCTAAAGTATTTCATGTAAATGATGTTTTAATGTTTTTGATTGATTCTATATGTTGTTACTGCTGTTTGGAATGTTTTGTAATGTCATAGGAAGTTTGGAATGGTTGGAAACGCCGTCGTTCGGCGAAAATAACTTGCTGGAAAAAGTTGCAGATTTTCAGAACCGGTTAGGAAGAACACCCGATCCGAACCGGATGGAAGGAGGAGATCCGAACCGAATTGAGTAAGAAGAACATCCGATCCGAACCGGATAGGAGGAGGAGATCCGAACCGAACCGAATAGAAGGAGGAGATCCGAACCGAACCGGATAGGAGGAGACACCCGATCCGAACCGAATAGAAGGAGGAGATCCGAACCGAACCGGATAGGAGGAGACACCCGAACCGAACTGGATAGGAGGAGGAGATCCGAACCGAACCGGATAGAGGCAGAGACCCGAACTGAACCGGATAGGAGGAGGATGCCCGAACCGAACCGAATAGGAGGAAGAGACCCGAACCCAACCGAAGAAGACCATAACCCGAGATGCAAAGGTAGTCCAAATGGGAAGTTTGTACCAAGGATCCAGATGGGAACCAACGAGTTAACTTCATGATTGGGCTTTGCTGCGGGACGTGTGCTAAGGGGCTGTCGATGTCTGTAACTTTGGATCACTATGTATAGGGGGTACGTGAACGGATTCAGGGCCACAGTGGTCTAGGTACGACTAAAAGAGCTATAGACCAATGAAGTGGGGTCATTTGTAAAGATTTGGTCATGACTCCATGTGGTAAGCTTGGTAGTAGCAGTAGTTGTACAAGTCGAACTCCGTCACTACTTCAATGGGTCTAGTGATTGACAGTGGTGGACATCGTATGCTTTACGCACTGAGTGAGAGATGTGAGGATCGTTGTTATGGTTGATTTGTTTGCTATCATTATGACATGCACACCCCACCCCCATAATCTTACACTATTTGCTATGGTACCTTAGAGTACTGTACGGTATGTGGTACTAACTCATTGGTTGCAGGTCCAGGTTCAGGTATGGTTTAGTATACCTGTTATTATTCTGTTCAGATGCTTATCACTCATACCAGGCTTTATGTCTGACCCAGAGTTTTATGTCTCCTCTTATTACTCTGGGTGCTCACACGAGCAGACTAGAGACAGGTTAGCTGGTGATGCACGGGTAGATGATCCGGAGACGAGCAGGAGGCTTCCACGTAATATATATAGTATTTTCCCTGAGTTGTTGAAGATCACTGCTTGGGCATTGGTGGTGTATCTTCTATTTTAGCTTCCTCTTTGTTTAGAGACAGTAAATTTGGAAAGTTGTAATAAGCTGTATTTGGATTTCCGCTACTCTGATGTTGATGTTGGTTTTAGTATCAGCTTATGCACTGTCTCACCTGTTTTATGTCAAGTATATAATTATTATTATATTTTATCCCATGCGCTGTGAGACATCCCAAAGGTTCCTTGATTAGTTCATTCTCTTCCTTCCTTTCTACTGATGACCGTCCTGTGCTAGTCGGGCATGTGTACAGCGCACTTTTGGAGGAAATGCAGGCTGGTGCGGGGCGGGCCGTCACATTTGTATTTAGACACTATTATAATATCAGAAGAATATATGATTTCAAAATGTTTTGGGTTATCATAAGGTAAAAACCTTCCGTATTTATGTGTGGATTTGGTCTTACGATTATCCTTTTCTTTCAAAAAGATTTTCAACTTTAAAATCAAGTTGGATGATTCCCTTAAACTTAGTGTGTTGTTCTCACTCTGGTTCACCAAACTGACCCGGTGTTTGAAATGCTCGGGTTAGACCGGGGTGTACAGGTTCAGGTTATTGGACACTAAGAAATTTAGAAGACGTGCTATAGGAGTTCAGACTTACTATTATTTATTCCGCTGTGTGTTGTATGTGAGGACAGATTATGACAACTGTCCATATGTGTTGATTGTAAGTTGTACTCTGATTGTAAGTATTATTTCAAGTTCTTTATAAAGATTTATTTCTATATTATATTTTATTTCCGTTACGATGTGAGACAGTGATTCGATTGTGATTCTTCTTCTTATTCTTCTATTCTAATATTTCTTTCTTTATACCTCACCCTCTAATTTCTTTCTAATAACGTTCCGTTGTTTTCGATGCTTGAATGTTCGACATGGTGTTTTTGTGTCAATTTTCGGGGTCGAAAATCCGTGGATCGTTACAGGTCATTTGCAAAACTGGCTATTTTTAAAGCTCTAAATAAACCAATTTAAATATTAATATATTTAAAAATAATTAAATTTAATATTAATAAATTAATGTTGTCGTATATATTTCCCAACGTAATATCATACAGCTCTAAAATAAATATATCGGGATTTATAACTCGATATTTCAAAATCCCAGGTTATATCGATATTCAATTTATATTAAAAATCCTTTCATAATATAAATAAATCGTTATAAATTATAAAGGAATTCCATAGCGACTATTTTAAATTTTGATTTGATCATAAATCAAAATCTACAGGACGAAGTCCCGAATTTTCTCTTTCATTAGAAAAATATACTTCACCAGCTCCGAACGTTTCTTATTTCACAGAAATCCAATTTAAAATGGATTCTGTATATTCATTTCAAGTTCGAATCGCCAAATAGCGAACTACCGCGCCATTTCAAGCTCGATTTATAATTATACGTTCAACTGTCGTTTATATAATATATTTGTTAATATAATTCAACACTATACTAAATTATATATTATAAGTGATCAAATTCACACAATATTGTGAATTCCACTATTTCTAACTATTTCGACAATTAATTATATTATTTATTTTAATTAAATATTCAATATTATTTAATTCTTGTCATTTTAAATTACCAAACCATTATTCAAATAATTAACTAAATTATTTATTATCCGTTAAAAATACGGGTCGTTATATTCTTCCCCCCTTAAAATAATTCGTCCTCGAAATTGCTAAGGTAGAAAACAAACCTTATTAACTAGGTAAAATTTATGTATTCACTTCTTAACTTCAGTTTCAACTGAACCAATTTAATTTCAATTAAATATTTATTCATTCCTACTAATGAAAATTTTCAAAAATCCTGAAAATTTTCCAACACCTTAACTTTTCAAAAAAATTCACCAGCACCTCCATTGTACTGGTCAATAGCTCAAACTCCAACTCGCCTCTCTAGGTCTTCTTTAACCCAAAAGAAAATCAAACAGCCAAGAGGCTTGCCGATTCGGCTCATAAAATCTCATACCCAATATAAAATATAAACTTGTACCTTTTTGTCAGGCATATCATTATATCCTTTCCATCTGCTACCAATTTAGCATATACCAATGTCATCCAATTAAACTCAAATCCCTTTTATCTCCGACACAACCATTCGTTTATCCAAGCCAAATTCCAACATCAATCTCAAGTACCATTCTTGATTTTCAATTTGATTTCACAAATATCCATCAAATTTTTTTAATTCAAATAATCCGTTTCTGGTAGTTTTTAAACAGCGTTGCTTTTCAAAAATCAAATATTCATTTCTGAATATCAAAACAACTCTTTAATTTGAAAACAATCTCTTTGGTAGTAATCCGTCACTTACAACTCGAAAATGAACACTGATGATGTGGCCAGCATCATCAGAGTTATTTCCCAGCGATCGAAGTGAGTTCAATACTATTATTTGAAAACTCAATTTTAAACACTTCCATTTGAAATTATTTCAAAATATCCTTCACAATGCTTGTAAAACAATTCAAAATCTCCTAGGATTTTAAAATTCACATATATTTAATCCAAATCCATTTACAAACACCTTTCCAAATTTCCGAGGTTTTAAATTTCAATTATGATTTAAATTCAGATTTAGTTCATTTCATAACACTTATACGGATTTCAATTGGTTATATATATAACCATTTCCATTATAACCTTACTCGATTAACATAACGACCAACACATCCAATATTCTTAATATTCCAAATATCAATCATTCTTTTATATCAAAATATAATTTGGGTAAAATTATTTCATTTACCATTTTTCAAAACATACCATGTCGGTTCATCGTATTCGAGTATTAAGAAACTCCTACCGATACAGTGGATCAAATTGATCGACCAGAACTTATAAACAACTCAACCAATAAATCTCCACAATATTTTTTATATATATAAAATCTATAAATACGTTCACTCGTATATATACACTCAAACTCAATCTAGGGCATTACTAACCCTATCTCAACCGAGTCACACCACAGAGCCAAGGTAATAACCTAACCTTCAACTCTGATACCACAGTAACGAGTCGGGTTTTTGCAGTAATTGACGTGTAACCCAATTTCGACTATCAAGCATCGGAAATACTGGAAAATCCATGAAAGAAATTAGAGGGTGAGAATAGATAAGATAGAAACTTAGAATATAAGAAGAAGAACATACAACATCAGAGTAATCACGTATCTCACAACCAAACGAACAATATATAATAGATACATAACTTTGAAATAAAATCAGTATATGTATACAGTAACATTATCAGAGTATAACACTTACAACACAACAGAAATAAACAATAGTTATATATTCATGAAGCCTCCTGCTCCAAGCTCTCCAAGTATATCTGTAAAATCCTGACTACTTGACTGCTCGTACAAAATTGGGCACCCAAGAGTTTAGGGAAAACAAAACAAAATAAACTCTGGGTCAGTCATGGGACTGGTGTTAGTTAAACAATTTAAAACAGTTTGAGCAATTAAACGATATCTCATAAGACCACGCCGTATAACGTAATGGGTTTTTCCCTTATGAGAATCCAAAACACTTGGTCCAACATTCAAAAATCTTTGAAAGGAACGATAATCTTTATATCAAACTCATTTGATATTATAATAATGTCTATCAACCACAATATAATAATCATCTAGCAGAACGCTTTCATCTCACGTTCCACATACATAATACATAATCAAAAATAGTGGGAGCTTATTGGGAAATGAATTCCAACTGGCAAGGTATGGGAGCACCTTCCGACAGTGTATCTCTAGAGAGGAATACACCAGGTTCAACAAGAACACCTTGTAACCCAGGCTAAACATGACCGGTCACTCATTTCGCTTGAGTGTACCGAATGTATTATCACCAACGGTTGGGATCAGCAACCGTTTCCCAAAAGGGACAACATCGAAATAGATTATAGAAGTAAATGAAACTCTAGATCAGGTGACAATACACCCTACTTGGCAGCTAACCACTTAGCCATGCATCCTACCCGATTTTATACCATTTCCTGGATGTGAGGCTTGCGGCCACGCTTATCACTGATAGATCACTCATTTATTCACTTTGAATGTCACATCGTCATACCTACCAAATCACAAATTGATTTCTCCAAACATATCATGGCTAAACAGCTAAGAGAAACAAATTCCTCTGCCACCAAACGTAAAGACGTTTGAAGAGATCAACTTACACGATCTATTAAATATACTCCGTCAGACATTCTTCCATACAGGTCGTCCTAGGATTGGACAGGCCGAAGGTACTATTCTGTAAACAGGACAACCCTTGCATAACTCCATCTTCAATTACCTTCATCATATTTGATCGCAACGCTAACGCCCATACAGAGTGGTTTTTAGATAATGAATCTGATCCCGGTCTCTCCGTATTGACGACGGAAAAATGGTCAAAAACTTTGATAGTCGATGATTTAACTATCAAAGAAAAACATGTGTGCAAACAATAATACTATTTCCAGATGAAAATTCTATCGATCAATCATCAATCAACATTTATTCATTTCCCCATTTCTCGTTTCCATATATTCATCAAATCCTTATTTTCTAATTTTAGAAAATATACGTTATTAACTTTGGAAAACGTTTCCATTTCTGATTCACGCATCACTCTCTTCCCACCTATATCAGTCTCTAACTGTAAACTAGTAAGAGAATAACTTCCCGAGTATAAACCCCGAATTCCGAAACCAACATCAGATCGATACCCAAAAAGCCATTCAACTCAACTAACTTCCAGCCAGTTTCTAATTTCAGTAATTTAATTTAAATTCCTATTCAAAACCCAATTTACTTTATAAATATTTTTATCTGTAAAATATTTATTTTAATCTATTTTTCACATCTAATGTGAATAACATGTATATATATATATATAATCAAATAGTCTGATTTCGTATATTAAAAACAATACCCTAAATCCAATTTCTTTTTATATTTTTATTTGTAGAATTATTAATACAAATCTCTCTTTCTATTTCTAACACTTAAATATCATTTATAATTCCCTTTATATAATTCTATTTATTTTATATAAATCCCTTTTATATAATTCTATTTATTTTACATAAATCATTTTATATAATTCTATTTATTCTATATAAAAATATTTCATTTTTAATATTCACTTTGAAATTTTCCTTTTTACATTCCATTATTTCATATGGTATTTAAAATACCAAATAACATGACTAGTGTCATCATAATCAATCACAGATTATATATCACATCATATATCACAATATATGAAAAACAAACAATATTATAGATATTGAGGAATACGGTTGGATCCCTCCAACCTGTTTCCCTGCATCAAAGATGTTAAACAATATAAATAACATTGATTTCATTTCAATATAAAATATTCTGATAAACAGAACTATATAATGATTTATATATATATCGTTATCTACAATTTCAACCAATAAATCAGCAATTCAACCAAACAATAAACACACAACAATCAATCATCATTTATCAATACTAGATTATATTCATAAAATATAAACTGTACAGAGTTATTGAGATTTACTCACATTGGACGATCCTCGTTAAATAACGATAATTGTCGTTGATTCAAATCAGACAATTTATTTCGCTATAAATTGTAACGAGCTCCGATTCACTCCCTGTCAGTTCCATTTTGTAGCCACCGTCCATACGATCCTAACGGATCTTGTTTCGCCCAATTCTGATAATGTATGCAGAAGTTACATATTTTCTAAGTTTAAATACTATTTTAAATTGAAATAAACTCAAGTTAATCTAATCGGGCCTTACACTTCTTTTCACGGCCCATTACTATATCCAAGCCCGCACACATTGAAACCCGATAGCCCTTCTTCTCCGATTACCTTGAACGCAGCTGCTACCAGTAAAAACAGTAGCCGACTCTTAACCAAAATTCCAAAACTCCTTCACTCCAAAAAAAAATGGAAACCCACTTCGCCGATCATTGCATTTTCATGTTAATTCCATAACATATGCACGCCTTGTCTCCTTCTTCCCGAAGAGAACATCGGCTCCAGTATTTCACCCAAACGGCCGATCTTTTCTCCCTCACAACCTCCCATCCACTTCATTAATCCATAAACAAATATTACCATTGCATTCTCCCTCAAATTCTCTTCACCTGAAGCCCCATTTGCTCAACTCGGCCTCCTCAATAAAAGTCCGTCGTCGACCTTTTTTTCGAACCGTACTGAAATTGTTGCAACACTTTTTCCCCACTATGCTCAACCAAACTACACCGGTCGGAGCGGCTCGCCATCTGGAGCACCTCGCCGCCATCCAATCGTCCTATTTCCGCCCTAAACTACTTCGACAGGAAGCCCTAGGCGCCGCGTCAAACACAGACTACGAGGAAAACCCATCGAGCTTCCAGAAATTTATATGGAAATGAAGAGAAGGATATCAGTAACACAAACATATATATATATATATATATATATTGATTTATAGATTTTAATTTGAATTTCTTTTGATTTTTCAAATGCACAAATTTGTTTTCCAGAGAAATAAACATGACTGCGAAAATTTGGTTGACTGTGGAAGATAGAAATTAGGTTTAGAGGAATGGTAGCTATTTATAGAAGTAATATAATATTTTAATGTTCGATTTTTATATTCATTTTTAAACAGTCGTTGTTTGTATTTATCATTAAAAATGTGTATGATCACATACGATACCCAATTTCGATAAAAATGGACATGCAGCTATAGTTCGACATTATGAACTCAACGAAACTATTTTCGTCGAATTGCGAGTCCGCTTGCTCACACAGCTTATTTTTAAAGTCAAATTATCGACTGTTTTTCATATTAAAATTCCGTACGGCCACAAACTGACTCTAAAAATCACGAAAATTGAAATCTAACAATAATTTAATATTCTGGATCCAACAAAATTAGTTTCATCGAAAACGGAGGTCGTTTGCAAAACTGGCTATTTTTAAAGCTCTAAATAAACTAATTTAAATATTAATATATTTAAAAATAATTAAATTTAATATTAATAAATTAATATTATCATATATATTCCAACGGAATACCATACAGCTCTAAAATAAATATATCGGGATTTATAACTCGATATTTCGAAATCTTAGATTATATCGATATTCAATTTATATTAAAAATCATTTTATAATATAAATAAATCATTATAAATTATAAAGGAATTCCATAGTGACTATTTTAAAATTTGATTTGATCATAAATCAAAATCTACACGATGAAGTACCGATTTTTCTCTTCCATTAGAAAAATATACTTCACCAGCTCCGAACGTTTCTTGTTTCAAAGATCCGATTTAAAACGGATTCTGTATATTCATTTGAAAATACGGGTTGTTACAATCTTCCAGTATATATTGGATAATTTATTAAAATTAGCAAAACTAAACTAAATTGTTTTAAAGCCACAATATTTGTAAACATGAAAGGGCTTTTACAGTTTAAAATATAAAACTGGAATATAAATAGTAATAATAAAATGGATTTATAAATATGAAACTGTTAGTTTATAAATAAGTCACGTTTTTGGAAAAGTCTTAAAATTTTCTTCGGAAAGGCTAAGGAAAATCCTTCGTTCGAATTTTAGGGTATTTGATTTCGTGAATCGTCTATTTATTGTCAGCTGAGTAAGGGGAAATCCAAAATAATTTATACTACATATTTCTAGCTGAATTATTTTGAAATTCGTTCATTCATTGTGTAATCGAAGCATCGTTGTCGAGACTATAAATCCTTGGAGTTGGTTCAGAATTTAATTGCGGTTTTTTGATACTGTTGTGATGAGGATGATTGTTTTCGGATCACGATATATTTTAAAAGATGACGTGGGACGATTAACATTTTAATCATGCCTAATAAGGTCAAGGTCCAATCTCTGTCCAAAGCCCATTTGGTAATTGAACATTTAGTGCTATACTAGGATGGTCAATTAATTGATGAGTTTCTGTATGACCTGGACCGAGGACTCAACTGTAAAAATTGTGTCCGAATTACCCCCTTAACTTCTTCTTTCGTCCTTTCTTCCTCATCTAACTGAGCCATATCTCTATCCTTCCTCTCTTTCTTTGTTTTCTCCTCGTCTCCTCTTTTCCGTATTTGTTCGCGTATTAGATCTTGCCTCACTAGTACTCCAAGGTCTATTCTTCTTCTCTCCGACCTTTTCTTAGTCCATAACACCTAATTGTATTTTACGATCTTACTTGCACCAATTAAGTCTCACCCTTTGGTAGAGGTCATTTGATTGGATTAGAATGAGAAAAAGGGTCTTACTGCTCTAGGTCTAAGAAAATTTGTTGTGGCAGTTGGACTTGCACCGATCCATTGCACGAATTCTTAGAATAGAATTTGTATTTGTGCTGCATTCGCCTTTGCTATACCCTGTTCGAATAGGCTCTTTCGAAAGCGATCATCGTTTCAGAGATAAAGATTAAGCTATCTTTTGATGGTTTTTCTAAGGAGTACCTCGATGAGGTTTAGAGGAATTCGTGTTGAATGTAGACTTGTAAGACCTTTTGTTTGACCGGCTTTGGAGATCTTGCAGCAAATCTCTTTCTCTTAGTGTCGTTTTTTTTGTTCGGGAATCTATGTTCGAACTCCCATATGGACATATGACCCATTTAATACACCGTTCTATAAATGAGAAGTTATGACTGGATCTGTCTCTTGATGCGGTAATTTAATCTTTTGCTTGATCAGTGGCGTAACCATCATTAAGAACCGCATCATATTTGATTCATCTTGTTGTCTTTGTTTGTGTCTCATGGAGTTACTTTCTGTAAATTCACCTATCCACTTTGTCTTAAGACAATATTAGGTAGGTTTCCATGAGAAGCAGTTTTGTGGTAGATTTCTTTTCTCATCATAAATTCTCTCTTAGAAGAGATGGTGATGTGGGAACCTCCAACAACACCAGCAATGTTGGTAATAGGAGACTGAGCATTTTGCTACCATGATATGGTTAATAAATGATCATAAAAATTGGTTTGAGCTCCAGCCACAGAGTAAGACATCTTGTTGTTTATAGCAATTGTTTTGGGAGTTTTGGTGTTGTTTTGTTGTTATCCCTTTCCAGCAACGGGTTCTTGGTTGTGGTGATTTGTGCTTGTTACTATTAGTATCGTTTAAATCTCACTACGTAGGTTAATGAAAATTCTACATTTGGAGATGTTTATGCCATTCACGCGTGCCTGTTTGAGTGAAATCTCATTTTCGTAACTAAACTAACAGTTGTCCTAGAGCTGGAAAGAACATAATTCTGTGTTGAATAAATTTTAGCAAAGGACCGGTTTTGCGTTGTTTATGTCACGGGTATATAAATAAATAATACACTGTTCCTTGTTAAAGCTAAAATTTATTTTGACCTTTTGTGTGTGATTTCAATTTTCGCATTTTTGGCGTAACTGACTTCCTTTTTGCCAACATGTGACTTGAATCGTTTAGGTTTCCGCAAAATACATTTTTTTTGAAGTTTTTGGAAACTGTTGTTTGAAAATAAAAACATTTTTATCATTTTCTTATTTTGTAGAGAAATGAAACGGTTTTGAAAGGAAATTTTCAAAATAAACATGACAAGATTTCAAGCGGAAATTTATTTTTATGAAAATTTTTGATTTTTGGTCACATGAACGGTATAAGGAAGAATTTTGGATGCTTTAGGTGTGCGTTTTAGCAGTACAATAGGACCTACGATGCGATAAAAACGTTAACGGTAACAAGGAAAGGATTGTTTTAGTCTCGGAAACCCTGTTTCCATACCTTGTCAACGATGCATGAGAGCTATTAATTAACTCGTTTTATGTTTTAGAGCTTGTTTTAAGCCTCCTTTACAGTCTACAGTTTGAAATTTTTGGAGTATATTGGGTGACTGAGGTGAAAATTCCACTGTGGGGTAAGACTTAGAAAAGTTGTGAGCATGAAAAA
Source organism: Allium sativum (assembly GCA_030737875.1). Lineage (NCBI taxonomy): Eukaryota > Viridiplantae > Streptophyta > Magnoliopsida > Asparagales > Amaryllidaceae > Allium > Allium sativum. Next base: position 542,507,377 of record CM060926.1, read on the forward strand.
TGTTAAAAATCTTAGCTCCAATTTCCTTTTTTTCGGTTTAGAAGAAATTAAATATGAAATGATTAGATTCCGTGACGTTTTGGATGGTAGGGTTTGGATGGAAAATTGGTTGCTTCACATTTTATTCGTAATTGTGTGAAAGTTATGGATAAAAAAGAATTTTCAAAATTTGCATTCATATAGAACTGTCAGTATATTAGGATGTTTTGCATCATGTTTTTTTAAATGTTTTAAAAATCTCAACGCAAACATATAGAGGGCCCGATTTAGAATCATCTTGCATGCATATTTTATGGTTGAAATGCATTATGTACACCATGCACATATACAATGGTTGCAAAGTGGATGTACACAAATTGGTTGTGTAGGATAGGATAATTAGGTGTCAGAATTTCGGGACGAAATTCATTTTAAGGGGGAAGAATGTAATAACCTGGAATTTTGGCAATAAATAGTTATTTAATTAGAAGCTCAAAAATATAAATTTCTGCAAATGATGGAATTTGACCACGAGACTTTAACCGTTGCGTTTGTCTTGGAATTCTGGTCAACTTTCATGTTTGGAGTTTCGCGAACGGAGTACATATGAAAAAGTTACGGATGAAATACGAAAACGGACGAAAAACAAATATACAAAAAAACTAAAATATATTATACCATAGATTTCTTCGTTCTCTTCCCTTTTTCTCATATTTCTACAGATCTAGAATTTTTCCCTTTCTAGATAAATTGTGGATTTATAAGAATTTGGGAATTGTAAGCCTAAAAAGGTTCAAATTAGAGAAATTGGAAGTTAAAGTGAGTGGGAAATTTACTAATACATATATAATGATTTATCTCTTTTGTTTTAATCCAGTCTATGTTTTATGGCTATCAAATATGTTATTTAAATAGTTGTAAATTTTGATAACCATTAGATCTGATTATGAATATGTTTGAAATTGGTAAATGATAAAGTTATGATTTTGTATAAACATGAATTGTAGGATTTTTATATATATTCCCACATATTCCTACAAGTTATGTCCTAAATTATGAAATATGTTGTATACGCCACATAGCACTGTGGGTCTGGAAATCAACCCCATTAAACATAAATTTGTTGTAGTTACGCTCCAGACCTTTAGTTCAGTGCTAAAATATAAAATATGTGAATTTGGGTAAAAAGATGATTTTGTGTATTATATGATTGTAAGAATAAAATAATATTCCTTATTTACATTCAATATTGTTAGGGTTTTTGGTTCAAGCATTGTAAATTTTGTCGTTTTCCTCATTTTTTAAATAAAGAGGCATTATTTTAGAATCACAAGAAGTACGATAAAAAGAGTTAAAAAAAGAAAAAGTGGTGCAAAGGTACATATAAAAATAAATACATGCTTTGTATGTAATTTTCATCGACTATTCCAATATAAAAATATATTACATATATTTCTTGTGATTTGGAAATGTTTTAATTCAACAAAATAAGCACGATTTACAGTGATTTTGGCTAACGGTCCTTGTGAGACTTGAAACCTTTTTGGAAAAATTGAATTAAAAAGGGAATGTTTGGTTAATTGAATAGACCAAATCATTGATTTAAGTATTGCAAAATAAAAAAAATAGTAAACAAATATTAATAACTACCTTGAGCATACGAAAATATAAAAATGATTATATACATATTATCCGTCCAAATAAGTGTAAAACGATGAAATATAAATTGTAAGGAATGTTTGAATGGTTGGATAAAGTTGAATTATGGAGTTATGTGTAAATACAATCCTATCTGAATTAATATATTTGTAGTGACTATTTGTGAATTTTTTTTGGCCTAAATGAGACCGCAAATCAATACTTAACCATTGTAACCAATATTGATTGGGGGAAAATAAATGTGATAAGAAAATGAATACAACTCCTAGAATCAGTTAGGATAACTATAGTGGACTCGAATTTAAATTATGACCGCATTTAGATACGAGGTTAAACTCAACTTGTGGTGTAAGCCTGCGTGGAACCAACCAGCAAATCCAACAACCACAGTTAGTCAGTTTAATGTGAGGGGTCTAATGCATAAAAATAAATGTACTATGGCACGAGGTTAAGTTCACTTGTGGGAGAAGCCTGCCTGGAACCGACCGACAAATCCAGCATCAACATGTAGTCAATTTAACGTGACAGGCCCAATGCGCATATATATATATATATATATATATATATATATATATAACAGCTAATAAACAGATAAATAAAAGAATAAGAATAGAAATTACATGTTGGGGTATAACAAATAGATAACTTGGGACTGATAAATAACTGCCTTAGGAAAATATGACCGCTAGAGTCATAAAGAGCAATAAAAAGGAAATAAAGAGCAATGAGTGTCAAAAAAGGGATTAGTGGATATTGATTGTCGTTCAAATACTAAGTCCAAATTAGGGAAGAAATTTTATGAGTATCTTAGAAAAAGGAAATATAACCTTCCTTATTTATGTCAATAAAACTTATAATTAAAAATATAGTTGGACTTAGTAGGTTAATAATGTAAGATATTATTAACCATATAAACCTGTGATGCAAATAAATGGTGTACGTATAGTATTTCCATATTAAGGAATTAAACGGGAATGACTTAATAATGTAGCCTACTTTATCCAAAAAAGGGAAAGGTTTTAAAGGCAAATGAGGGACGAATTAATAACCTTCACGTATAGTCTGCTTCCTAGGCCCTAAAAGGCTAAGTGACTAGGGTTAAAATGTCCACCTAGGAATAGGTTTTTTAGTATAGGGGTCTTAAATGGCAGTTTTGTGTTGGCCTACACAAACCTAGAAATTAAAAGGGCCAGATAAGGACATCTATCCTACGTGAAGTAGTAAGTGACTAAGGAGGTTATCTAACAAGGTCAAGTAGAAGGTATAACGAACGATAAAATACCTACTCTCACTTTATGCAGGGTAAGGGTATATGCATGGATGACGGAAGCCTTAACTAGGAGGGCCCGTAGCTAGCGCCCTCTAGTTTTATGTTAACATTGAATATATTATCGAGGGTTAATAAGTGACCAATAGGTCCACCTAGGGTCTTAAGTGATCAGGGAGAATCCACCCTATCTATCATTGATAGTGAGGTGTTAAATAATAAAGAATAGAAAATGAGGATATATATAGAAATCCCAAAATTAAGGGCCACTCTCGATATAATTAGCCAGTTAAAGTCTGGTATAAAGGCTTTACAAATATATGTGTAAATGTCCTATATCGGTAATGCAATTTGGAAACACTACTTTGGGAGTAGTAGTAGAGTCGTGCGTAAACTTTAACAAGGTTGGTTTAGAATCACTAACCTAGTCAGGCATACAGCTTGGGTTGAGTCAAACATAATATATATGGTGTTATAGACTGTGTTGTACATTGCTTAGTCACTAGAACTTGTTGTTCTAACCTCCCTCTTCATTACAACCTCCAGGTTTCATAGAGAAGGTTGGGTTCTCACAGGTGATTAAGCTCGGCTTTCGATTCTCATTCTCTCTCATGCTCGCTATTGGCAAAGTGGCTTACTTTGAAAAAGGTAGTTACTTGAGTTAATATTTATTATCCTATTTTGTTTCCAGTGTGAGTTTTCTTTACCGTACTCTGATTATGCTCATGCTCTATTATTGCAGGTACTAGATATACACGCTCCATGCTTGGATGTGTTTGAGTTTCGACTTTTTTTCCGAAATTTGGGCAAAGAAAAGTGTGGTGTGTTACATGGTTGATACTCACCCTCTTTACAAAACCGAGCATAGTAAATGCTTGTACTCTAACTCTTTGCAGGTATCATTTAATTGGCGAGATCCCGACTCCTCTGTTCCTATCAAAACCGATTCAGGATGGTCAATTTATTTTCTGGCATTCACAAGTTATCGGCCTTAATATGGCCGTTAGTGATTGTCGATTTTCTGGCCTTAATACGATCCCCAGTGGACGTCAGACTTCTGGCCTTAATACAATCATTGATGGTCATCGGTTTTCTGGCCTTAATATGATTAGACGTAGCCATGTTCCTTGAATCTCTGTTACTTAACATTCTCCAGAAGATCCAGAACACATCTCTTTTCCTCAAGAAGTTGTGTTCTGGTGGGCAATGTGTTGACCTGGTTTTTGGAAAAAAGTCGTTCCAAACCAAAGTGGAAGCCACGTCTAGATATCAGCCTATTAAAGACATTAAGGGATATTTATCATCTTATGTCGACCGACCATAGGTTGACCCAAAGCTACGTCACAGCAAATAAAGACAACATTCTTCCAAAGGAAAGATTAAACCGATTGGTCGAGTCATCAATAGACCGACCGACTTGCTCCTGAAAGATCGGATCTAGCCGAGACATCAAAAGACAAGTATCTAAGTAAAATTATCTCCTACAGTATAGGATCAGAGCAATTTATACGCTATCAAACGGAGTTCTATTCCAAGGCCGGAGCAGCGGATAAGTTTGACCAAGCTCTTCTTTTTACATGTCGTATACTTGATGCCACGCAAGCCCACCAATTTCGAGGAAGAACTATTCATGAGAAACACCGGGTCCTGCCATTTACAACTACTCAGCCGGATCGAGCTCTATGTGTTAAAGACCCAAAAAATTGTATGCCACGCCGTATGCAAATCTGGCCCACTGGCTCATCTATAAATACAACTACCTCCCGAAGTGGAAAGACATTCAGAAATCTCTGAAAAACCTCTCGCCCAGCTTGCCAGAAATAGCATGCCGTATTCACTAAATTTAACATAAGGATTTTGTGTTTAAATCATTCTTTTATCTACTTTCTTGTATAAAAAAATCACAGTAACCTGTAATTGACAGTATATATACTACTGTAAAATATTGTGTCTCTCTTGTATAGAAAAATCATGTATAGAAAAATCATAGTAACCTGTAATTGACAGTACATATATACTACTGTAATTGACAGTATATATACTACAGTAACCTGTAATTAACAATATATATAAACAAATGTTATAAGTGGACGTAGGCACCGATATAAGCCGAACTACTATAAAATATTGTGTCTCTCTTGTTCATTTACTCTTTTTGCATCTCTGTGCATGTGTGCTCAACATACGTTCGGGGTTAATCATCACTAGACCAACTTTTGATGTCAATACCGGCTAAATTATGATACTACAATAATTCACCATTGAATTATGATATATTTAAATACATGAATATTTATACTTGAATAATATGAACAAAATTTACTTTTCATGGATAATAGTTAAAAACTTTTGCTTAATTTAAAAGGAAAATGCATAGTTATTCAAAAAAGAAGAAGAGAAAAGTATAAAGCACTCAATCCAAAACTCCTAAATTGAAAGTTGCACTTTCGAAATTCTAGCTTTCATTCAAGTAATAATTTCGGGTGTTAAAACTGTCTTCAGTAAAGAGAAATACAAACACACATGCGTAAATGAAATTTAGTTAATCAGAGATCAAAACGAAAGCCATATATATGAACAAATGTTAAAATTCTATATGAAACACCACGTAGAAACCCTAAAATTAAAATCCTAATTGATGAAAGGATGAGATAATTCAAACTTTAACATAATTAAATAAATCAAAAGAAAAGAGGATTAAAATACCTATAGATTAGAGAAACAAATTGTCATCTGTGGGATTTCTTTCTCTATGACAAAAAAAGAGAGAATAAAGCGGTAGAAGAATATATGTGACGACAGTTTTACCTCAAACACCAAAATTTGGGAAAATCTCGTTAGAGGCACTTGTAAAGGCCTTGTTTAATATTTACAGTGTCTATTTATTAGTTTTCCCCAAATTGATTATTAGTAGAGGCAATTTTTTTATCTTTCCCCTGATGCTCGGTGCCTAATACCGTGAAAACTGGTAGTGTCATTTTGTGCTTTCAAGAAATAAGCACTTGCACGATGCAGCCTCTTACAGATATTCAAAGCAAGCGCTTGAAGTTTGAATGCTTACCGAACAAGCATCTGACCTTGAAAAGTGCTCGAACACCCATTCAATCAGCACCAATGTCCAAGTGTCTGTTAAACACAGGTGCTTGAGACACATAGCTTTTATTGTTCATCTCATTTGTTACCATTCACATATTTTTACAGTTTACTTTTAATTCATCAAAAAGTTGTCACGATTAGTCAAAATCGTTAGATGGGATGTTTATTACTCATTAGATCTCAATGCTAATGCAGCTATTATCATTTTAAATATTACCGTGACTGCAAATGATATGCGATACTTGTATGAGCTGCCCCCGACGGGTGCACATTGATTAAATGTAGCTCTACTAACGCCGCTAAAGATATATTTTTACAACATAGTTATTAGATAAACCCAACTATCACAAACTGCAAATGTTATTTATTTGCATTAAATAATTACTTACAGAGGTTCGCATGCCATGTAACTGGCATAAAAATATTGTTGGCCATTTTCTCATATTATTTGAGTCGATTAGTGTTACGTTGTATACATCATCGTTTGATAGTTTTCTACAATTACCTATATTTGTACGCGTCGATCGTTTCATATTAGAGGCATTTACTAAGAGCTGATGCCATGCCACTCATACGTTACATTTTCCATATTTTGTGTCGGGTGTTGATTCCTTTAGATTTTATATACTAACAGTTATTGATGTTGGTCGCCCATACCATAAGCTGGTACCCTTTGACAGCTTGTTTGAATATTTTGAGTCATATTCTATGCATATACACATATTAAATGAAATGTATAATTTAATACTTAAATATATTTGGAACAAAAAAATCTAAATGAATTGATAGTGGTGCACTTAAGCAACACTATGCAAAGTACATTTAAATGGCAATTATGTAAATGCAAAGATAGAAATATTTTTGCTTTCTTTTATTCTTTCTTTAGCTTGGATTACAAACTAAGTTTTAAATTCGATTTTTTTATTTATTACCAAAGGTAGGGAACACTGATGTGTTATGCATTATGATATAGAATGAATCCTAAAGTTATTTAGCATTTAAGGATTCGATTGGCAAGCCAATTTAACATTTCAAGGGGCAAGCATCTTGTCCAAACTAGTTGAGATATTTAGACATTGTATGAAAGGTCAAGGGTTCGATTCCCGTCCAATGGGATTTAACTCGTTTTCCATGTAGCATGTTATATAATACAAATATATATATATATATATATATATATATATGTATGTATGTATGTATGTGTGTGTGTGTGTATATATATATATATATATATATATATATATATATATATATATATAGGGAGAGGCTATTGAGACACAAAATTAAACACAGAGTTAGAGACACAAAATTTGGACCATAGGATTTGTTTGTCATTATCTGTGAGATAGAATTTAGGGGGAGATCTTGTGGTTAAGATTGCTTGTGTCTAAATTTGTGTCAACATTTTGTGTCTAAATAGACTTTTCCATATATATATATATATATATATATATATATATATATATATATATATATATATAATAACCAACTTGCAATTTCATGTTGGCAAGCAAATCCTATAATTTAACTTCGAACTGGGTGGAAAATGAAACTTATCTTGAGTTTCCATGGATGGGAGGACATGCCTACGATTATTTAACTTGAACTAGGTGACAAAAATCACTACAACAACATATAGCTATTCCAACGGCTATTAGCCGTTGGCGGCCGTTGGAATAGTGTTCACGACTTCCAACGGCTTCCATTGGGTACAACAGAAAGTTTCCAACGGTTGTTCCAACGGATTCCAACAGTAAAAACCGTTGGAAACCATTTGAAAACAATGTCCATATTGCCGTTGGAAATACTGGGTATTTTTTTATATAACAGCAAGCAAGCTACCTTCCTGCCTCCCAAACTCATTTCATTTCTAATCCATTTTCATTTCCAATCTATTTCCAACCAATTTCACATATATTAATGTGACACATATATACCACTAACAACACAAACAACCAAAATAAAACCCATAAACATCAATATATACAACAAAAACTATCTACACATCCAAAAAATCATCCAAGCATGTCTACAAAGCGTACCGATATATACAAACTTCCAAAAACCATCCAACCGTCCCAACAAAGCGTACCAATATATACAAACCATTAAAACACATCCAAACTTGTCTCATCATACATCAAAACAAAACACATCCCCAACCGGGCATCAAAACACATACCTCAAGCTGCATCGTCGCTATGATTTCCAGAAGCAGACGATGAAGGAACCTCACCATGATTATGCACGTACTCTGCAACCTTTTGATTCAGCTGCTCAATCCGCATACCCTACATGCGATTCTGGTCCTGCAGCTGCTTAATCAACGCTCGCAACTCTTAATTTTCTTCCTTGTCTTGTGCCTTCTTGTCTTGTCGAACCTGCAAATGAATTGAAATTGTAACAAAACTAAATCATAACAATATCATAGCTAACAATGCTAACATACAATTTCAAAGTCATTTTAACAATGCTAACATGCAATTTTTTTAACATACAAAATGAATTCATAACAAAATCATATTAGTGAACATACAATTTTTATAACATGCAATTTTTATACAAGTAATTTGTTATACAAGTAATTTTAATAAGTAATTTTTATTTACAAGTAATTGTTCTAACATACAATTTCAAAGTCATTTTATAAACAATGCTAACATACAATTTTTATAACATACTAAATGAATTCATAACAAAATCATATTAGTGAACATATAATTTTTATAACATGCAATTTTTATACAAGTAATTTGTTATACAAGTAATTTTAATAAGTAATTTTTATTTACAAGTAATTGTTATAACATACGATTTCAAAGTCATTTTAACAATGATAACATACAACTTTTATAACATACAAAATGAATTCATAACAAAATCATATTAGTGAACATACAATTTTTATAACATGCAATTTTATACAAGTAATTTGTTATACAAGTAATTTTTATTTACAAGTAATTGTTATAACATACAATTTCAATGTCATTTTAACAATGCTAACATACAATTTTTATAACATACAAAATGAATTCATAACAAAATCATATTAATGAACATACAATTTTTATAATATGCAATTTTTATACAAGTAATTTATTATATAAGTAATCTTAATAAGTAATTTTTATTTACAAGTAATTGTTGTAACATACAATTTCAAAATCATTTTAACAATGCTAACATACAATTTTTATAACATACAAAATGAATTCATAACAAAATCGTATTAGTGAACATACAATTTTTATAATATGCAATTTTTAAACAAGTAAATTGTTATACAAGTAACTTTTATTTACAAGTAATTGTTATACGATACAATTTCAAAGTCATTTTAACAATGCTAACATACAATTTTTTTAACATACAAAATGAATTCATAACAAAATCATATTAGTGAACATATAATTTTTATAACATGCAATTTTTATACAAGTAATTTGTTATACAAGTAATTTTAATAAGTAATTTTTAGTTACAAGTAATTGTTGTAACATACAATTTCAAAGTCATTTTAACAATGCTAACATACAATTTTTATAACATGCAATTTTTATACAAGTAATTTGTTATACATACATCATTATTAGTGAACGAAGGCATTTCTAGTTGAAGTAAGTCTCAACAGAGAAAAAACACTTAATAATGTAGATGTAAATAATTTATGTTATACAAATATAACCGTCAGGTTACCGAATCTATAACGCATGCTCCACTATGTTTTTTCCATAACAACATCAAATAAGTTGTCTACCTCCTCCTGCATCAACTCATCACGGCCCGATTCTTAAGCCATGAGCCGGTGCCTCCTGTAACTTTGCCTATAATGCAAAAAACAATTTCATTTGACAAATAATAAAACGATGATTTTATTTTACATTAACTATACTAATCAATTCATGCTTTTAATATTTAAAATACATATACGTATGCTTGTGTCACCTTGTCCTGATCATCTAACTCATACGTGACGTTGCCATCCTCGTCTACCTTCCTAGATGCATGGGTGTGAGTAATGACATTCATATATGACACAGCATGTCCATAAAATTGTTCCTACAGTTGGTAATTTGAATAATTAATTCCAGATTGTCAATCACCGAACTAATCAATATACATGTAATAATTAACAAATTTACCAAGTCCTCGCGGTGATGTTGGAAAGGCTTGGATCCTCCGCGATGAGTTACCGGATTCTTGTTCCTATTTGCAGTGTTCCTTTCTGACTCAGCCTGGAAATGTACATTGACAAATTATTTAAAATCGACAAAAAAATAAATTAGATTTGTTATAAATTTACCTTGAACTCAGGCGAGTCCCACCACGCAATCATCTTCTCAAACACTTCATCTCCCATCCACTTTGGTTGTTTTACCTTTTTCTTAAGCTCATTCATCTTCTCTCTATAATTCTTGGCGACCTTCGAGTTCCAGTGTCGCTAAACTAGTCTCATGTCAGTCTCCTACATATCTACTACTCCCTGTATAATGAGAAAATCTTACTAATCTCATTTATTTGTGTTTAATTAATTAGTCTCTTTGACGTACGACCTAGCGATATAAACGTACCAGAAAATCTTGCCAAATAGACTCTTTGACGTCTGCTGGGACCCTGCTCCACTTAGGCCAGAAATCGCCCATTCTGGTCATATATGCATTCTTAGAGATATCTAAAACAGTCTGAGACGGATCCAACTCAAATCCCCTACGTTAAATATAAATTAGAACTTTATCAAATATAGTTATAATATGAAGAAAAAAAACATTAAATTGTTATTTTGCTAATTTTTATACTTACACCCTGTCAGCCTTAGGCTTCAAATAAACAACCGGACGAGCTAGTTGTACGCCACTACCCTCACTAACATGCGGGGTAATGCTACGTTGTCTAGAGCCAGAGCCAGAAGCAGGGTCAGTCAATATAATATACCTGCAATATAGATATAAGCGTTGACTTTGAGAATATGTAATTAAAATGCAAAAATAATATGAATATGAGCAACAAAACACGATTGAATAAAAATGCATTTTGAGAATATGCACAAATATAATATCTGATTTTGAAATTCTTTACATGTCTTTTTACATTATTCTTTGAGTTCTATTTTTTAGTCTACACCTACTTTTATAGGGTGAACAATTTAAATAAGAAATTCTTTTAAATATCGTTTATAATGTGTACATGAAAAGCTTTTTTTTTTTTTAAAAAAAAATATCAGTTGAAAATCTCTTTTGAAAGCAGCTAAATAAACGATTTAAATGCCAGGAAGTCAAAATGATTTAGATATCAAATTGCTTAAAAGCTAAGCACCAACTATGTTATTTGTTTTACATTGTTATTTGTTGCTAAGCACCAACTAATTTATTTGCTTTTATTTACATGTCTTTTTACATTGTTATTTGTTGCATTTTCCTAAGTCTTTCATATTTTTACTTACAATATCAGTTCAATATAAAGCGGACTTCACTATAATATTATCTGTTCCAAATTTGATATATAAACGTAGGCCTATAGCAAGCACATACAATCCATATGTATTATCTCATAAACACACGTAGCTAAAATCATTAGCAGTGTTTTGTTGCTCCTTAAAGTAACTACGTAAAGTATTATCTCATAAACACACACATACACATATCGGGTGCATGCAACATAATTATACGTAATTTTATTCTATTATCATTCATTGCTTATGATGTAACACCCGAAATTAAACATTCCAACATTAATAAGAAGGTATTACTACCAATTAGGAAGTAACATGATATTATATATATATATATATATATATACACACACACACACACACACATACACACACATAGTAACAACTAGAAATCAATAAAACTTCAAATTAAACCCAAAATTAATTAAAACCCTAAACCTAGATTTAGACAAAATACCTAATTTATAGAGCAAAGAAAGATGAAGATGGGCTGGAGCACCTTCTAGACGGCGTCGGAGGGGATTGCGGTGGCCGGAGAACGATGGAGAGCCAATTTGAGGAAGAAAAATCGTGGAAGGGGGGTGTATAGTTTAATTTGGGGAAGAGATAATGAACTTCGGCTGGGTGGTGCAGGAGATATCTCGAATATTTCCAACGCCTTCAAACGGTCGCCAACGATCTTTATTACATCGGCTACCATGGATTAGAATTTGCCATTGGCGGCCGTTAGAAACAAGGCGTTGAAATACACTGTTTCTCTAGTAGTGAATACATATCTCGACTTTTCGAAAGATAAAAAGTCTGTTGACATGCTCAGAATGATATGTCGGTATATTATAGTTCTATAATGCAATTCCTTTATAGAAATTGTTCTAATGCTTTAAAATTGTGAAAACAAAGTAGAAATTTGGTAGAACGATCATTGGGGAATAAAATGAAGATTTTAAAAGAGAAAATTCAAAGAATATTCACTTAATTTTTTTTTAAATATCTTGGTATATCTTTGATTCAATTTTCTAGGTTAATTAATTGCATTTTCACTTGAGTATCCTGCAACGTATCTTGAGAGATTCATGTATTAAATGTACTGTATCACATATGAAAATGAAAATTCATTAGTATCTATATTTATTCGGTTGTTATTATCCAAATCAATACTTATGGTTATAATATACTATAATTATGGTTAGTTTTATGACACCACAATATTTTATGATCATAATTGATTACATGTTTAATTACTTGAAATGAAACTCGACTTAAATAGCTATTCTGCTCCTTTGTTGTAATAATATTAATATCATCCTCATTTTGGTCTGAATGCAAATGTTCAAAAATACTCTTATACATCTTTAGCTTCATATATCATTAAAGATAAGATGTAATAGTTAAAAAGTAACTTACGAATTCAAATTTTATTTTTACTCATGATAAAAAATCTTAGTATCATTTAGAAATATGATCTAATAAATAGGCATTTTTAACTCGTTGTTCTTCACGAATTGACAATATAAATAAAAATTTAGATATCACGACATAGGAATAAAAATAAAAACTAATTAGTATGATTTCAACATAAACATAAAAATAAAACTACCGCGAACAGAATGTCTTAACGCTCATGAGATGAAAAGAAAACACAATCGTTGCTCCACCCGAAGAAGAGGACGAAATAAAAATAACAATTGTTATTGAACTATATCCAGCTTACATTATTTCCACCCTCACAAAAATAAAGTAGATAATTACCGGAAGAAGGCGGAAGAAACATGGAAAAGAATGAAAGTAACCATGTGGAAGCAGCAAATCCATATACAAATGAAAACTGTAAGTGGCACTAACTAATGGTAATACCTCAACCTGTTAACAAGGCCGAGGGCATTGCTACTATACTGCTTGGCCTTGACGACCTTGCCACTGACCTGCTTGACTACGGCACCCATCTCCATCAAGCCATCAGTGCAGGTCTCCTCTTTGGTCAAGACAGCACTCATGTAAGTCTGCACATTGGACAGCTTCCACAGCATCTGCCTGCCCGTGGTGCCATTCATGTTCTTGAGCTCGGCCATGGAGTAGTTGGTGTTCTCCACCGCATCCGCCAGCAGGCTCTTGCAGTCCTTCAGAGCTTTGGTAGCGTTTTTGTTGGAGGCGTTGAGGGATTTGTTGTAGAGGACTATGGTGGTGTTGTAGGCGCTTTTGAGGGTGGAGAGGCTCGACTTTGTGGCCACCTGAGCGAGCTGCAAAGGGTTGGTTTGGACGGTTTTGGAGTACTTGGACAGGGAGGCATAGCACAGCGTTGGGTACGACGTTGTGTTGCAGCACGTTCTTATGTACTCCGTCGATTCTGTCGCCGATGTCGTTGATGTTATGGTCATGTTGATTAGGATGATGAGCAATGATATGACATTTACTGATTTCGCCATTGCTTTATTTGTTTTGTTTTTGTGTAAATGGGATTTGATTTGTGCGATTGTGTTTTAATCTTTGTTTTCGGAAGGGGGCTTTATAAGAGTACATTTTCAGTATTTGGATATTTTGTTTATTCTATGTCCGTTAACTTCGGCTGAGCACATGTGAGGACAGCGTTTCAAGCGCAAGCTGAGGACAGCGTTTATTCTACTTTTGTATTTATTGTTTATGAAACTTGTTTGTATGCAGTGCACATACCATCGAAAATCAAATTTGCTACCACGCTCAAATGGATCACATCTGCAAACCAATTAGATGAGAAAAAAAATGCTACAGTCCCTTGCAAGTGTAAATCACTGCTCCAGTGAATTTTTAATTTTTTTTTTTTTTTTTTTTTTTTTGGGTCTTTTATTATGTATATTTCCACTTAACTCAAATAATTATAGACCTTTATGTTATATTATATCACATCTTGAGCATCCTGCGTTACTTTTCTTTGGCAAGTGACAAAAAGGCTGCTCTTAAGGCAGTTTATTACATTTTTAAGTCAAACAACAACTGCTCTCATCAAGGATAAAGCAATACAATTGTAATTCCAACTTGACGGGTTGAGGCATATCAATTCCAAAGTGTCCAACCTCTAACCCACCCCCTCGGAGGTTTTGTGTTCTCTTTTAACCTGTTGAGATATGTATAGTAAATTGCAAGTAGCAATCTACAAGAGCTATGGATTGCAATGCACAACTAGGACTAATGATAGCCGGCTATCCTCTTCCCAAAACGAGCTCATTGCGCTCCTCTTCTTCCACCTGAAAACTTACTTACCAAAAGCAACTAAAGAAATAAAATAAAATAAACCAAATCAAAATAAAGAGAGGAAAGAAAATGGAGAGTTGTCTGAGGCCTCAGTTGTCTTATTAAAGAAAGTTATTTGAAACAACTAAAACGCTCATGCTGAAGAAAATATTGATGTTATAACAATATAACTAGTGCTGCAATTTTAAATGAATACCCGTTGTTAATAGCAAAAAAAAGCAAGTCCAAGATCGTTTGATTTTCATTTAGCACTCAAGTTGGGAAAACAAAATTTATGCAAGTAAAAATCTTACTAGTGTAATATACGCAAAATAATACTAGTGTATCATTTCATAAATAATCTTACTTTAAGATAGAAATATAGAAAGATCTGAAAATATTCATAGTAGTATTGTTAACCAAAAGATTTCAATTGTTAAGTACATCAAATAATACCCCCTCCTGTTCAATATATATATGACGTTTTCTATTTTTTCACACAAATTAAGACAAATTAAAAGTGACTCTTATACCATTTAATTATGCTTCTCTTATTAATAGCACCATTAACTCTTCTGCAAGAAAAAAAACGCGTGCATGCATGCAACATTATTTCCTCCATCCATTACCGATGAAATTTCAAAATGGACCCAGCTGCATGCATTGGAAGCTTAATGGATACATTAAAGTAAATGTACTGCACTGTCAAAATTGACCCAGCTGCACGTATACCCACATTAATGAAGGGTTAAAAATGGTAATACAGTACATTTTTAGTTGAAACGTCATCTATTATGAAAAATATTATTCCGTGCAAAACGTCATGTATACTGAACAGGAGGGAGTAGTAGACTAGCCGATCAGCCAGTGTTCTGTCCAACATCAATAGTTACATTTTAGAAACAGTGCAGTTCCATTTGTAGTTCATCTTTTTGGAAAATTGTAAATAATAATTATTTATCCAAATAGCAAATCATTGTAGCCTTTGCTAGAATCGTGGGAAACACATTAACACATGAAGTAAGCATTAATTTGTAGATAAACACTATAAAGTCAAATCACACATTCAGTGTTTCAGGACTAAATTGTGCTTACGAAGTAAGAAAACACAAAGGATTCTGTAATAATTATCAACATATATATATATATATATATATATATATATATATATATATATATGTGTGTGTGTGTGTGTGTGTGTGTGTGTGTGTGTGTGTGTGTGTGTGTCCCCCCCACATGCACAAGAGCGCACACCCCTATAGCGTGCATGGATAGGTAAAATAAAATCGTGTCACATATATTTTATCTTCATTTAGCATTCCAATCTGTATCTGTTATAAGTTTATAACCTAAACGCAAGTATCCAAAATGCTTATATCTTTGTAAATAAAAGTAATCATGATTTCTAGATGATGACACAATTGTTGTTTAATTACGCTGGCAATTGTTGCAACGATTGCTTGGTTGGAATTTTACTAGAAAAGGTGTAGAATAGCGATGACAATTTCTGATAACTCGGACGCCATTGCGACGTCAAAAAAGGCGGGGCGTCGGAATGGCGTCACAAATTGTTGTAAATTTGCGTCGCTATTCCACACCTTTTCTAGTAGAAAATTGCTTAACACAAGCTGTATTAGTTTTAAGCTTTATATATGTGTGTGAGTTAGAAAATCAAATAAAAGTAAACGTTTACACATGGCTTTGTGGTGGAGTCAGCTATATGATTGCGGCAGAAACTATATATATAGCTGTTGAGTATATATTTGATTTAACATTTGGAATTGTATTTATTCTGTATAATGGGTGGATAGGAAGGAAGATGATAGCACATAACAAGGATATCACTGGATGCCAGAACACTACGCATGATTATATGACATTAACCTTCATGTTAATCATTGTATTTTTTCTATATATTTGTCTATAGTCGATACCCGTCTATTGATTAAAGTGATTAAATTGTTCATTGGTGGTTTAGTTGTATTTCTTAAATTACAATAAAGAAAACTAAGAATATTATATATGCAAGTCGCTTCATCTGTTGTTACTTATATAGTCTGAATTTCAATTTAAATGAATGGTGTTAGCTAATTATGTATCTTGATTCAACATGTAATCAAAACATTGATTCATTGTTCGGCCCTTTATTCTGTAGTTGTTGATATTCGTTGATCAAAAGCCATGTGTGGAACCTACTTTGATTTTGCTCTATTCGTGTTTTGGTCATTCCTCAGATCCTAAATTAATCATCCCGTATCTTCTATCTTCAAGAGTTGAGAACAATACAGTTATAAGCAACCACGCATATACGCTATTTCGTATGTATGTCAGTGTGAAAAATGCGAGTTGAAATCCGCTCTACCTAATTTATTCTATACGCCTGTACCCAACCAATCAGCACCCTTATTTTCACCTTTTTGCAATTATACCCTCTTTTTTTTTCGGACTTAGCTGCAAAAAGTGAAAATCAGGAGATGGTGATTGGTTGGATACAGGGGTACACAGAAAATTGGATACAGAGATTTGCTCTCGAAAAAAGCATGTGTAACCTTAAAAATATATTTCTAAGTTCAATTTTCTTTTCTCCTACCGATATTTATAAGTAACTAATGTGTAGTTTGTGTGTTGTATATGATTGACCTGTCAAAGTATAACCCGACGTACTCATTTACCCAACCTATTTTACCTTAATTACGACGATGTTGAGTCAATTCATTTATAATTTTTTTATTAAATGCATCATAAAAGAGTTGACCCATCTTTAAAAGGGTTACAAATGGGTAACATACTTACCTATTTAACTTTATCTGCACACCAAGCCGCTATTGTTTTGTCAAAACTGCAGTAGTTCTTCATACTGTCAGTGTTTTGTCCAACATCAACAGTTACATTTTAGAAACAGTGCAGCTTGTAGTTCATCTGTTTGGGCAAATGTAAATAATAATTGTTTATTCAAATAGCAAATCATGTACCCTTTGCTAGAAATCTTGGGAAAAACATGAACACATAAGTAAGCATTAAATTGTGGATAGACACTGCAAAGTCAAATTACACATTCAGTGTTTCAGGACTTATGCTTACGATGTAAGAAAACACAAAGGATTCTGTAATAATTATCAATACATGTGCAATATGTGTGTATATCCCCTACATGGCCATGCATAAGAACGCACACACCCTCTAGCATGGATTTAGCATTCCAGTCTGTATCTATTAACCTAAAAGCAAATATCCAAAATGGTTATATGTATCTTTGTAAATAAAAGCGAATAGAATTATACTTACGACTTAACTCAATCATGATTTCTAAAATACCTTCAACTCATAGATAAAGTTTAATTATTTGCAATATGATGACACAATTGTTGTTTTCGTTGGCAATTGTTGCAACAATCGCTTGGTTGGAAAATTTCTTAACACAGGTTGTATTAGTTTTAAGCTTTATATAAGTGTGTGATTTAGAAAATGAAATAAAAGTAAACGTTTACACATGGCTCTGTGGGGGAGTCAGCTATATGATTGTGGCAGAAATTAACTATAGCTGTAGAGAGTATTTGATTTAACATTTGGAATTCTATTTATTCTGTATAATTAATGGGCGGATATGAAGGAGGATGGTAGCACATAACAAGGACATATATTATATGATCACTGGGGATGCCAGAACACGAATGATCATATGACATTAATCTTCATGTTAATCATTGTATTCTTTATATATTTATCTATGCCAGTCTATTGATTAAATTGTTCGTTGATTGCGGCAGAAACTATATAGCTGTAGGGTATTAGATTTAACATTTAGAATTGTGTTCTGTATATATAATGGGTGGATAGGAAGGAAGATGATAGCACATAACCAGGATATATCATATGATCACTGCTGGTTGCCAGAACACTACGCATGATTATATATGACATTAATCTTCGTCTTAATCATTGTATTTTTTCTATATATTTGTCTATACCCGTCTATTGATTAAATTGTTCATTGATGGTTTGCTTGTATTTCTTAAATTACAGTAAAGAAAACTAAAAATATTACTTATATACAAGTCGCTTCATCTGCTGTTACAGAGTCGAATTTCAGTTTAATTGATACACCATATGCATGGGTGTTAGCTAATTACGTATCTTGATTCAACATTTAATCAAAACATCGACTCATTGTTTCTTAATTCTGTAATTATAATTGTTGATATTCGTTGATCAAAAGCCAAGTGTGGAACCTACTTTGATTTGGCTGAATTCGTGGTTTGGTCGTTACTTAGATCCTAAACTATAGGAAAGAGAAAATGATCACATCCCGTATCTTCTATCTTCAGGAGTTGAGAACAATACAGTGAGTTATATGCAAGTACACACATACGCTAGTTCGTATGTATGTTAGTCTGAACAAAGCATGTGTAAATTTAAAAAAATATTTCTAAGTTCAATTTTTGTTCTCCTACCGATATTTATAAGTAACTAATATGTATTCCGTGTGTTGTGCACTGACAATATTATTAAAAATAATATTTATTATTTTTATATTAAAAATAAAAACTTTGTAGTTTCTTATTTGTTGTAATAATAAGTGTTTGCGGTCGCTTTAAAAATCGTCGTCCCTACCAAAAAAAACTTTTGTTATGTACTACATAATAAATTTTTAAGGATTTTTAGGTACAAAGACAAAATTAAAGAAAAATTTAGACACAAGGACAAGATACCAAAAATTTAGCCACAAAGACAATTTTTTAATGTAAATTAAGAAATTCAGTAGCCCACCAAATATTTCCTATTTTATACTAAAACGTGTCATTGTGACTAAATTTTTAACCTTTTGTCCTTGCATCTAATTTTTTCTCTAATTTTGTACTTCACACTGTTTTGCTGAATTTTTAATTTGATATATATATATATATATATATATATATATATATATATATATATATATATATATATATATACATACATATATATAATTAAATTATTAATTAAAATTAATATTATCACTACGAGAAGAATTTGTGCATTCCAATAGAGCACTTCTTACAGCTGCCAATGGTTATTCCAATGACTAGATGCAATTACTTATTTTCATAGTATATTTGTAAATAAAATGTAAAGCGTCTTTCACTGCAGCTACCCCAGCCGAGTGTATCTTGACCATCTCGATTAAGTGAATACGTATATGAGTGCTTGGCTATTGCTCGGGATGAGCAATACTATAGCTCGGGGTGAGCTATAATTAACTTAATAGCACGTGCACATTATTTATGATGATTACATGTTATGATTTAATGTTGATGATTTTCATTTGCTAATATTTGGCTATTGCTCGGGATGAGCAACATTATAGCTCGGGATGAGCTTAATTATTATGGCATGAGCACATTTCTTATGATTTCTTTTATGATTTGGGTTTGATGATTTTAACTCAATCGAGATGATCGTATATTTGCAAAGAGCATTTGGATTTCTAATCCATTGTATTTTGAGATTTACATGCTTTGGAGTAAGGTACTCCCTTCATTGATAATTTAACTCGCTTGAGATGTATATAATGATTTCAATGATTTTGGTGTTTTGTTTTCATTGTGGCTTGAGTACGGTGATGCACTTAGCCTAATACTAGTCCATAAGACCTGTACATCTATCCTTGTGTCATGATATGTGATCTAAATTCAATTAACCCGCTTTATGTCATCATATTCACAACTTCTAGGGTAAAGAGTTGTACATATTGTGCTTATTTATTTCTTATACTGATTTGTAAGCTACACTGACTGACCCGAGTGTGTATTTCTTGGGTCAGACGAGATGTTTTAGGTGTGGTCGCTATGCTTGGGGTTAGCAGTATTTCTTTGGGATATCATTTCTATAGCAGCTTCCAATCGAGTTCGAGCAGTAGAGTTTTCTTTTATTTAATTGTTGTATCATATTATAAGTGAATGACTTGTATCTATTCTTATCGTAGCATATGCATTGGTTTTACTCTAACGATGTAATATTGCATAACTGTTCTATGGATTGTGATTGTGTTTTTATATGTACTGTGTTCTAAGCTGATCCTGTAGCCACTATGGAATTGTATTACGTAAGGATTAAGTATGTCGAGCCTCCTGAAAGAAAATTTACAAGCACTTTCTCAATGTGCTTAAGACTTGCTAATGCAAATCTACAAGTGGTCGCCCTTAACCAGCCCTATTCTCCACTCTAATAGACAGCATTACATACTAATGATCTTCATTAAGGTGGGTCTCGGGATGAGGCGTTACAAAATGAATCTTTGTTTTATATTCTGACGACGGCCTTTGGTAGCCGTCGGAAACCGTTGCTTTATATTCTGCGGCGGCCATCATAACATAACGGGTTACAACAACCGAAATCTTCTCCTTCCTCACTTCCTTCTCCCCTGAATCATTCAAACCGAACCCCATACCCCTCCACAACACCGCTGACCGTCTTCTACGCCTCCAAAAGCGTCTCCAACTCCCAGTTCATACTATCAACATCTCCAACCTCCTGGGCTTGTCTGATTCAGTAATTTAGATAAGCCCTAAATAGTTTAATTTTGTTAATTAGAATTAATTTACCAATCCAGTTATTTGTATTATATCTAAAATTGTTTACTATAGTGTATTGGATCTTAGTTGCTATTATTGCCCTTAAATGTTGAAAATACTAATTTGTTTAGTTTAAGAAACAAGTAATCAATGCACTACTACAAAAGTGGGCATATTCGACACTAATTTGTGTGCGTTGCATAAAAAGTGTGGCGAAAGCTATGCATTCTTTGATCTTCTGCAATAGCATTCATTTGTTGTTGCATTAGATGTGAACGTAGTGTTGTTGTTGGAATTCTTGTGCTATGACGTGCAACACCAGTTCAAAGTGTTGCATTACATAAATACATGCCAGGTCAACGATCCGCGTTATCAGTTTAAACAAATAAATAACCGTAGATGTTGATTAATCCAACGGTTCAAGCTGAACCTTGCTACAACTTAGTGAAAATTTGGCGCGATAGTTTCCCCATTCACGAAATAGTTCCCCCCAAAACAAATTTCTCCCGTACTCCTCCTTCTGTCCGTTTCTCTCTCCACAAAATCCGTTCAAGAACACCTCTGATTGGTACTTTTCCTCAGGTTACAAACTATAAACCTTCGATTGCTCCTATTTTACAAACTTTACACCTCCAATTTGGATCATTTAGGACAATTACAGGTAGTTAGGGCTTCATCATTTTGGTTTTATTTAGTTGATTTCATCTCTAACTTATTTTGGTCTACGTTCAAAGCCTCTGGGTGATTTGGGTATACCAATTACCTTAAATTAGGGTTTTTATACTTGAACTGGCTTGTAGGAAGGCGAGGTAAATTGGCTGAAAAGTTTCCAACAACTCTTGGTTCTTCGGACAGTTATGTGCAAGAGCTGGAAAAAAAATAAGGCAAGAGCTTGAGGCGGATTTGGAAGAAAAGGTGAATAGAAAAGTGAAAGAGAACGTGTCATGGGTGTTAAAAAAGCTAGGTGAAGCCAATCCAGATCTTAATTTAGATGTCGGAGACTTTTGTGTCACCACAACAAGTGATGAAGATGATGACATTTGTACTCCTTCAACCCCGTCAACTGACTGAAGTATTTGGATGGTATGTGTTAGCACTTGTGATATATTCGTTAAATGATGGCACTTGTGGTATGTGTTCGTGATGGAACTTGTGGTATGTTTTGGTGATGGCACTTGTGGAATGTGTTGGTGATGACACTTGTGAGTTGGTATATATAATTGGTTGGTCTGACTGTGGTGATGAATGTCTTGGGAGGATTTGTTGTATGAATATTTTGGTATATATGTATGAATGTAGTACAATGTTTTGGATTGAATATGTACTGTAGAATCAATAATTACAGGGTTGTATTACAACTGCAATTAATTTTTTTCTGGTGTTGCAGTCGATTTTTTTACCATTGAAGTTGATGTTTTCTGGTGTTGCATTAGATGGCTGTGGTGTTGCGTTAGACTGTGTTGTGGTGTTGCGTTAGACTATGCTGTGGTGTTGCATTAGACATTGTTGTGGTGTTACATTAAGTGTAATATTATTAATTCCATAATGGTACGCCACGTGGGGCCCACAGCTTACGTGGCACCACGTGGATAACTGACGTGGCGAGCTGACGTGACATGTGACACGTTAGCACCTAACGTGGAAAGTCCGTGTGGACCCCGCTATCATGACTTGGAAGCCAGACTTTGGCTTCTACTTAAGACAACGCTATATGTTATTGCATTACATGCATACACTGTTGCAATAGGGCAAAAGCTCTACTTAAGGCAACGCTTTCTGTCTGTGGCCGTAGATGGGTATAAGCGTTGCCTTAGATGGCTAATGCAACGGTCGCGGATACCACGCCCCCTGGTATTGCCTCTTTAAAAAAAGGGCCTACGGCAATGCTTTTTTGATCTACGGTCACAGCAAAATAGTGTCAAATATGCCCACTTTTGTAGTAGTGATGTCTATTGGTTGGGTAATTAGTTCATTTAGAGTTTGCTTGGCTTAGAAATTATGAATATGCATGATATAGTTTATGTGTTTTATAAATCGACGAAATTAATTTTGTACAATTGTTAATTATATATGAATAGTATATATATATATCGTAGTTAAATAAGGGAAACGAAGACTCGTATAAACATATGCATTACTTACCAATTACTCATAGACTTTAAAGATTATATGCTTCTTCTGCAACTTTGCACCATATGAAATGGCACAGCGTCATGAGGCAAATAAAACATATGTTAATACACCTGGTTGATGGAGAAGCATGGAGGCATTTTGATAAAAAATATCTCTTTTTGCAGTGTAGAACCGAAACGTTAAACTTGGTTAATGCACAGACGATTTTCATCATTTTCTCAATTTGGCTCTAAATATTCATCTTGGCCTATAATCTTACACCTTGTAATTTATCTCCATGGACATGCATGAAACTCTATATATGTTTCTCACAATTGTAATCCCTATCCTTGTATCCGACACTGGGAATCAATGTTTGTGTATAGTCTTTGATTAAAAGGTTAAAAGCATTGTGGTACTAAGGAGTTGAAACATATGATATTTTCAAATAATAACTTTTATAGGTTTACTTCTTTGTTGTAAACTATTAATGATTTTCCTACGTTTACAATCCTTTTAAGTTGGAGGATGACCTGTTGCCTAGATTGTCCTTATTACATGAAAGAAATACGATCATTTTCCTTATCTCAATGGAAATAAAAATTCATAGCCAGATTGTCATTGATGTTTTCTTCATATTAATCATCCTTTTAATTGGGAAGAGTAGAAGAAGAGAGTGCATGCTTGTTTATATCATTTGATTTATAAGTATCGGGTTGTCCTGTTTTATATACTAGCCCAATTTCTGTTTATTTGGCCCATTTCATTTTGTTTAGGCATATTACTATTTAAACTATGTTTCTCACTTGTTTTAGAACCCTATAGATGTAATCCTAAATCAATGGTATTTGATATTTTCCTCGTTCACATTATTTCATACTTTTACTGATTACGGTATCAGAGCTATCGATCTAGGGTTATATAGCTTGGGATCCAACTACGATTTTTTCATCCACTCGTTTGCTTAATCTGAGGATCTCGAGATTGAATCATGGCAGAAACTAAGGGAGTCGATGATGCCAAAAATCACAGATCGGAAATTAAATAGTTCTAACTATCATGATTGGAGTAAGACAATTCGTTTGTATATTAGAAGTATGGATAGGAATGATCACTTGGTTAATGAACCACCAAAATCAGATTCAAAGGATAAGGAAGACCAAAAATTGACTGTATGATGATGCTCGTCTATTTCTACAAATTCGAAATTCAGTAGAGAATGAAGTAATTAATGATTAACCATTGTGAAACAGTGAAGGAATTAATGGAATATTTGGAATTCTTATATTCAGGTAAAAGGAATTTAACAAGAATGTATGATGTTTGTCAAGCCTTTTATAGGGCCAAAGTAAAAGGATATGAGCTTGACGAATTATTTCATGACATTTAAACAAAGATATGCAGAGTTCAATCTTTTGTTACCAATGAGCACTGATATAAAAGTCCACAAAAACAGAAAGAACAAATGGCCATCATGAGCTTCTTGGTTGGGCTTCCACTTGAGTTTGATGGTGCAAAATATCAAGTTCTTGCCAACAATGATATTACCACCTTGCATGACGTATATAGCCGTCTTCTTCGAACTGAGAATGTGTGTCAAGCACTGGGAATACAAGTACTAGTACAAACAATAGTGTGTATACAGGTAGTGGTGGAAATTTTG
Source organism: Allium sativum (assembly GCA_030737875.1). Taxonomy (NCBI): domain Eukaryota; kingdom Viridiplantae; phylum Streptophyta; class Magnoliopsida; order Asparagales; family Amaryllidaceae; genus Allium; species Allium sativum. The sequence goes on from CM060926.1 coordinate 542,532,357, forward strand.
CATCAAATAACCCATCAAATAATGCTAGAGGTGCACAACAACATGCACAAGTTTGGAGGCCGCATAGACTACCAAATGCACAACCATGGAGACCACTAAGATCACAGAGATCATCATGGTGACCATCACTGAATCAAAAAAATTTTGCAACTACTGTAAAAGATTCGGTCATGTAATAGTTGAATGTAGAAGCTTTCAGTGGAATAAAAGAAACACCGCTCCCTCTAACACCAAAAATGTGCTGATGACAGCTGAAGAATATGATAAGTACTCCAAATTTCAGAGTGCAATGCATAGTAACTCCTCTGAATCTCCCATTACATCGTCAATAACTTCAGTTGAAAATACTACTACTGGCTCACCAACCTCTAAATGGATAATTAACTCAGGTGCTTCCGACCACATGATAGGTAATAAACATTTGTTTACAAATTTAAGAGTGGCTAATTCTTCTCATAAAGTTACTCTAGCTGATGGATCACAATCTTTAGTCAAAGGAACTGGTGAAATAACCTAAAACTCATCCATACCCATGACATCTGTGTTATACTTACCATCTTTATCATTTAATTTGCTGTCTGTGAGTCAAATTACACACAACCTCAACTGCAGTGTCACTTTCTCCCCTAATTATTGTGTGATTTAGGATCTTTTGACGAAGCAGACAATTGGTAGAGGAAGTGAGTTTGGTGGCTCATACACTCTTGACACACTTTCTAAACCTGTAGCTTGATCAACTATGGATTCAACCCTCAAAGCTCATTACCAACTTGGTCATCCTTCTCTCACTCTGTTCAAGCAGCTTTGCCTTCAGTATAGCAACTTATCTACAATAATTTGAGAAGCATGTCAGTACGCAAAACATCATAGAAGTAATTCTTTACCTAGAATTAATAAATCTGCAAGTATTCCATTTTCTTTTATTCATTCTGATGTGTGGGACCATCTTCAATTGTTTCTAAACCAGGGTATACATATTTTGTAACATTTTTGATGATTACACTCATTTAACTTGGTTGTTTCTGATGAAATCACGAACTGGATTATTTTCTATATTTTTTAAGTTTCATGCTGGGGTTAAAACTCAGTTCAATACCTCTATCAAAATACTGCGTAGTGATAATGCAAAGTAATATGTATCTATTGAATTTGACAATTATCCAGCTCAAAAGGGTATCCTTCATGAAACCTCTTGTGTTGATACTCATTCTCAAAATGGTGTAGCTGAAAGAAAGAATCTACATTTATTAGAAACTGCTAGAGCACTGATGTTCTAAATGAATGTACCAAAAGTGTTCTGGGTTGATGTTGTGTCAACTGCATAATTTCTCATTAAAAGAATGCAGTTAATTATTCTAAACAATGAGATACCCTATCATGTCTTCCAACCTGATGAAAATATGTTTCCAATTAAACTTAGAGTCTTTGTATGCACATGCTTTGTGAGAGATGTGAGTCAGCAACTAAGCAAACTTGATCATAAATCATTGAAGTGCATTTTTATTGGGTAATCAACACTTCAGAAAGGGTATAAATGTTATTGTCCAAGTGTGCAGAAATATATTTTGTTCATAGATGTGACTTTTATGGAAGGCATATCCTTTTACCAAAGTAGTACACCACAGGTTCAGGGAGATAATAAAGAGTTTTTGGTGTATTCTACAATACCCAATGAAACCTCAAATGCAGACAATTCTGGTGGTATATAGACAGAAGACATACACAAACATGCTGATGATACACATCAAACTGAGATTGACCCAAGTCTGGACTTACCTTTTGCTCTGGGAAAAGGGAAGAGGAAATGTACCTACCCTATTACTTCTTGTGTGACATACAATAAGATACCACGTTCATCACATGTGTTCATTTTAGCATTGGACTCTATCACTATACCAATGGCTGTAGGATAAGCTATAACTTCACCAGAATGGTGTGAAGCAATGATGGAGGAAATGAGGGCTTTAGAACAAAATAAAACCTGGAACTTAATTAAACTACCACAAAATAAAAAAAGTAATAAGATGTAAGTGGATTTTCTCTGTCAAAATGAATGTAGATGGAATAGTGGCAAGGCTTAAGGCTCGTGTTTTGGCCAAAGGCTATTATGCTTAAACATTCTCACATGTAGCCAAAATGACATCTATTAGACTATTTATATCCACGACAACCAGATGTAATTGGAAACTTCACCAATTGGACATCAAAATGCCTTTTTACATGGGGATCTCTCTGAAGAAGTTTATATGGAGCAACCACCTGGGTTTATTGCTCAGGGGGAGACAAATCTAGTGTGTAGATTGAAAAAGTCTCTATATGGAATTAAACAAAGTCCAAGAGCATGGTTTGGAAAATTCTATTTAGTTATAGGAAGATTTGGCATTCTGAGGAGTAAATCTGATTATTCTGTATTCTACAAGACTTCTGACAGAGGTATAATACTGTTACTAGTTTATGTTGATGATATAGTTATCACAAGATGTGATGAGGCTGTCATTTATAATCTTAAACACTTCATACACACTTAATTCCAGGCTAAAGACCTTGGTGAGCTCAAGTACTTTTTGGGTGTTGAAATTACTAGAAGTAGTGAGGGTATATACTTATCACAGATAAAATATACACTTGATTTATTAAGTGAAACTGGAAAGTTAGCAGCTAAACCATGCAGCCCTATGATTCCAAATTATAGTTTCACAAAAGAGGAGGAGGAGCCTATGAATAATCTAGAAAGATACATGCATCTAGTAGGTAAATTGAACTACTTATGTGTTACTAGACCTGATATAGCTTATTCTATTAGTGTTGTAAGTCAATTCAGGTTAAGTCATACAGTTCACCACTGGGCAACTCTTGAGCACATTTTGTGCTATCATAAAGGCACAACAGGTCAAGGTATTGTCTATAAAAATAACAGTCATATGAATATTGAGAGATTTAGTGATGTAGATTGGGCATGATCAAAAGTTGATCGACGATTAACTTTAGGGTTTTGTGTGCTTGTTGGAGGAAATCTGATATCATGGAAAAGAAAGAAACAATCAGTTGTCTCTCGTTCAAGTGCAGAATCGAAGTATAGAGCTATGGCGAATGCTGTGTGTGAAGTAATGTGGGTAACACACTTAATGAAAGAGTTTAATCTGAAACAGGAGGGACCTACAAAGTTGTGGTGCGACAATCAAGTAGCAATTTATATTGCTTCAAATCCAATATTCCATGAATGAACAAAACACATTGAAGTAGACTGTCATTTCATTAGAGAAAAAATTCAGGAAGGAATTATAGAAACACAGTGTGTTTGAACTAGAGAGCAGGTTGCAAATCTTTTCACGAAGGCATTGAATGGTTCGGGATTGGAGTATCTATGCAGCAAGTTGGGAATGAAGAATATATATTCTCCAACTTAACAAGGAGTGTAATTGGGAACCGTAGAAGAAGAGAGTGCATGCTTATTTCTATCATTTATTTATATTGTGTATCAGGCTAACCTGCTTTATATACTAGCCCAGATTCTCTTTATTCGGCCCATTTCATTTTGTTTAGGCCTGTTACAATTTAAACTATGTTTCTCTCTTGTTTTTGAACCCTAATGAGATGAAATCCAAAATCAGTGGCGTTTGATATTTTCCTTGTTCACAATATTTCATACTTTTACTGATTACAATCCTTTTAGAAGAGATAAGTAAAATTTTACAGTTAACAGACATGAGACTTTGGAATCATGACGGTGTGGTCAAGAGAAGATATATATGAATTTGTAAAGGATTATCCAAAGATACATGAAACTGAAAAACTTGAAATTCAGGGTAAATCATTGATTCATAATTGATGAAAACAAACAATATTTTGTGTAAGGACTGCCCAACTGTAACAACCCGGAAAATCAGAACCAATTTAAAATTTATATTTTGGCAATTTTGATGAATTTTGAATATTTGAAAGGATTTATTTTAAATAATAACGACGAGAAATTTGTTTTGAATAGAATTAGAACATATATATTTATTTGAATCGAAGTTAGAATATAAATATTTATTTTAATTATAAAAGGAATTGAAAATGGTGCGGTAGTTTGAAAATTCGATTTTAAATTTCAAATGAATGTACAGGATTCAAAATAAACTGGATTTTAGTGAAACAAAAAATATTTGAATCTATTTGAAAATATCTTCCCAACGAATCCGAAAAATTGGAATTTCATAGCGGGAATAAAAAGTTATGCTCAGTTGAAAATTCAGAATAGTCGTTATGGAAATATAACCCTTAAACATAGCCGTTTTGCAAACGACTTCCGTTTTTGACGAAACCACTTTTGCAAACGACTTCATAATTTTTGGAATCAATATGTGAGCGTGGCAAAAGAAAACGTGTTTTGTCAGTTTTAGTCAATTTGGATCGACCAGAAAATGGCCATTTTTCAGACGGTCTTCAAATTTGACGAAATTAGTTTTGTTAGGACCGTATCGTCAAAACATTGCCAGATTTATTTTTCTGGAATTTTTAGAGTCCGTATGTGGCCCTGGTAAAATGAAATGTGCGTTCAAATTGAATATATACTGATTATATTTTATTTTTGGTGGAAACTGATTGTAATGGCTGAATTGGGTTACAAAACATATCCCATTGTAGTCGAAAGGAGTGTAATTAGTTAGGGATGACAGTTGTTGGATCTCGTTTAGAGTTCGAATAAAAAGTCAACATTTTTGCGAAAATAAATAAAATAAAATATAATATGTAAATTCTCGTTGAAGCCCCCCTTCCATTTCTTCGATTAAACCCGAAGTCCCTCAGATCTAAAAATGGCGACGTCCTCCTTCCTCAAATCAGTCGCCGCCCACCTTCGCTTCTCCTCCCACCACAGACGAACCCGCCCTCCCTCCCTCCATCGCCTTCTCCTCTGCCTCCTTCCTCGCTCAGCACAGCGCCACCATCGCGATGCTCTCTATCGCGGAATCGAGACCCCTTCTCCACCAAAGACCAACGCAGCACCCCTCTACCGCCTCCTGACGTTAGCGCACCTTCCCCCACCACCCGCAGCTCCGGCGCGGCCTCCACAACCCTCCTCCTACCTCCTGCGATCAATGAAGGTCAGTTTTAATTTATAAAACCTAGCTTTAAGTCAGTTATCTTTTTATATATATATGTAGTGAGATTTTTATCTATAAAAATATGATTTTTATTTTTGAAAATATGGTTCTTAATTTATGACAAGGTTTATAAAAATATGATTTTTATAATACAAACATCGGTTTAAAAATATAATTTTTATATAGAAGATGACGATCTAAAATTATGATTTTTATATATATACTAGTGAAGTAAAAATATGATTTTTATTAAGGTAGGGTAGTAAAAATGTGATTTTTATATACATGAAGTAGTGATTTAAAAATGTGATTATTCTTTATATGAAAGTGATTTTTAAATTATAAAAGACATGATTTTTATTGAAAAAGATTAGATTTTTATCATAGGAAAGATTTGATTTTTGATAATATATAGATACAATTTTTATATTTAAAAAGATGAGATTTATATATATATATATATATATATATATAAAAGATAGAAAAATATAGATTTTTATATATGGAATGTTTAGATTTTCATAATATAAAGATTCGATTTTTATAATGTCTTCATGAAGATAAAGATTTGATTTTTATAATGTTTTCATTGTGATAAAAGGGCAATTTTTAAGGTGTATTTAATGATCTAAAAATACGATTTTTATCGAATAAAAGAATATATTTTTAGTAGCATAAAAATATAATTTTTATCAATACGAAGAGGTGTTAAAAATTGGATTTTTATTGTATGAAGAGCATTATAAAAATATGATTTTATATATGTAGCTTCGTTTTAGAAATGTAATTTTTAAATAAAAGACATAGAATAAAAATACGATTTTTATATACATAGCAGCGAATGATAAAAATGTGATTTTTATATGTAAAGCGAATGATAAAAATGTGATTTTTCATATCAACTGCGTGAAACAGATGACGATGGAATGGATTGAAATCAAAACGGATTCGAAACCGTCCTTTAAAGAATGACGGAGTGGAAACCCTAGGTGAGAACTCCCCACTATAATTTTCTTTATATAGTTATTTATTTTATAGCTGCATATATGAACTGTTCCCCGTCGTCCACAGACCATGGACGACTTGTTTGTTTGGTTGATTGAATTATTTGTTTGAATTTGGTTGTTTGGGTGAAATGACTTGATTAGAATTGATATGTATATGGCGCGAGCCAATATCAAGAGAGGGGTAATGCTAGACATTACCCGATTTCAATATCGCGCTGTTATAATGCCGAAATTTTTTGAAATAAAATGTGTTAGTTAAAAATAACATATTTTTATTGAATGTACGAACTGTTAAAAATAGAAAAGTGTTGAAATAAATATTTTAACGTTAAAAATATAATTTTTAACGTATAAATGAACTGCATGAAATTCTCCTGAAAAGAATTGAATATTCATTTACAAATCGGACGATTTGTTTATGTACACACATTTATCTGACATTGATTGGGACGATAAAATTTTACACATCACCCAACTGCACAAATAAAATATGTGCTTGATTGATTGAAACCCCACATGGGTATTGGGATGATATTTGACATACATTAATCCCAATTGCTTAGTACTATGTCGATCGATTGATTGACAGACTGTTGTAAGCGTTAATTATTTATTTTAATGCTTATGCAGTTGTGTGGTGCACTTTGGATGATGGTTGACTGTGTTTGATTATTATCGTGTACACGTGTGTATGAAATCCATATAAATTACATTATATGGTGATTGACTGTGTCTGATTCCAGTTCAGAAGGAATGAATATTTTAAGATAACGATTATTTTAAAATAACGATTACTTTAAAATAACGAATATTTTAAAATAATATTCAGTAAAAGATCAAAATATGATTTTGATGTCTGATTTGGGATGGACCCGAATATATTTAAATATATAAAGCCGTGTTGATTAATTTAACGCCATTTTTACGTGAACGATATTTATATCGATTTTTTTCATTTTCATAATGAATATCGAAAAGGAATTGATTTCAAAATCTAATGTTTTGAAAATATTATCATCTATATATTAATGATATGGAATATTCAATTTTGATTGGAAATTGAATATAAAGTTGAAATCGTTTTGAAAACGAATTCAAAACGATTTATAAAATACATTTTAAATGGAAATCGACGAAATATATATTATATATATAATATAATGGCCTGAATAGAACGCGCCACGCTACGGAAGTTCGCGAATTTCGACCATTGACTTCGAATGGACATTACGGGAGATCCGAACGTCGGTTTCTCCTAAAACGGAACCGTTGGGTTCGTATCGAAAAGAGCTTTCTAACGAATATTAGAGATTTGAAATCTAATGGTTGGATTTGGAATTATGTCAAAATCAAATTTGGAAAAGGTCGATGTAAGTGTAGTTCGATGGTCGTTTATGGAAATCGACTGTACGGGCCTTGATAAAATTATTAATAATTTGTGTAAAATCATAAGAAATGATTTGGAAAGAATTGGGATGAAATATTCCATATTTGAAAAGATAAAAATAGATTTTTATCGAAATGAACTAGTTATTAACTAGAATTATAATCCAATATTTTTAAATAAACAGATTGGAGTTGAAATGGTTTTAAAAATAACCAGAATTTCCAATATATAAATTGGAATGGATTTGAATCGAAATTGTCTTCGGAATATTTCGATGTTGGGTTTCGTGATGATACAGATATTGTTATGGAAATTTGAAAGATATATTTATGTCATTATTTCCAATACGATATTTGTTGGTTGTAATATTTGATATTGAATATAAGACGATATATTTTCTATTCAGAGCCTTGTATTTAATATCAAATGGGATTTTGGGTTTGTCGTGAACGGTGTCTTCAGTAACACTGTTCGTGAACCCCATGTGAAGAGAATAAATCTTTTAATTAAGATTGTTAGAGTTTCCAATTATATTTAATAATTGGAATAAAATGGAATGTGAATTGGGTTTATCTTGAACTGTGTTTTTAACAACATTCGTTCTTTAACCCGATTTACAGTGAAATGTGATTTGGAATTTATAATCTTTTGTTAAGATTTAAAGAAAATTTTCCAAAGTGAAGTTTTGCATTTTTTTTTTTTGAAACGAAAAGGTAGTGAATCAAGCTGATTCACGCCTTGATATATTAACATACGTGGAACCAAACGTGGAACCATACAGAGTTCATACATGTACAATAGCATCATATAACTACAAAGCATAAGCCACGCCAAAACGCAGGAATTTAATATATACAACAACACAGCCTGCCATAATAAAACATAGATATATCAAACTACAACAACAATATATACATATCAGCCCACAAAAAGATCAAACATGCAACGTCCATTGACTTTATCACTTCATGTAGATGGACCATTGCGTCCCCTTGCTCTGTCATGCACCCTGGCTGCGATGGTGTCCACAAATTTCCAGCCACTGCTGGAACCTGTCCATTCAAAAACAAAATGAAGGATGGTGTAAATAACTTTATTAGGACTTCTAAACTTGAGCTTAAATTTTTTGTAGTTTTTTCTTGCCACATCATCCACATATATGCAAAGTTGAGTAGAACAAACAAGTTGCATTTAGGGTGATCATCTAAAGTGGGGAACGTGTACTGCCAGAAAGAAAACTGGTCACTGGTATAATCACGCCAGTTTAAGTCAATGTCAAGGAATACAATGCATTTATTCCAAATGTAGTAAGCGTAGTCACAAGTGCAAAAAAGGTGTTGATAATCTTCATCATCATCATCATCATCATCGCAGAAGGCACAGCCACCCACTACATTCACTCCTTTACGCCTTAAGTTGTTTGAGGTATTTAATCTGCCATGCATGACTAACCACATATGTAGCTTGACTTTGGGAGGGACTTTGAACTGCCACATATGTTCAAAACCCATCCACTTCCTTCCTGAGAAATTCAAAAACATGTATAAACTTTTCACACTAAATATCCTTTTCTCTCCACCCAACATCCATATAAATTCATCGTTTCCATTGTTAAGAGTAACATTCTCAAGCAAGCTAAACAAACGACATAGTTGCAGGAGAGCGTTTCCAGCCACGATTCTAAAAAGGATCATTTCCATTTAAATTTTTCCGCATCTGCATTGTACATCTCCCAAACTGTATGTGTCTTGTTGTAGACAATCTCATATAGGTCTGCGAACTCAACACAAAGGGCAATGGGAGTTAACCAGCAGTCCATCCAAAAGGAGATATTATAACCATTTTTTACGACAATCTTGGTTCCAATCTTTATCCAGTGGAAGTTACTCATGACACCTTTCCAGAAGGTGAAGCAGTGCGAAACATCAGCATTCCAATCAAATCTGCCATTGTAGCAAGTGTTGATGATCCACTCTTTCCAAAAAAAATTGTTTATCGTTTATCATTGTCCACAGCCATTTACATAGAAGAGAGGAGTTCATTTGTCTTAAATTGATTACACCGAGACCTCCTTGGTCAGTTGACTTGCAGACCTGTTCCCATGAAATCAAACAACTCAATTTCTTTGTTTCTTTTTCTCCAGTCCAGAAAAAATTCCTCCTTATCGCGTAAATTTTGTCGATTACCCATCCAGGACATTTGTAGTAAGACAGCCAATAAAGAGGAGTCGACGAGAGCACCGAATTGACCAACACTAGTCTCCCCGCACTTGATAAGGAATTTCCTTTCCATCGTGCCAATCTCACGTCCACCTTTTCAATCAAGTGTTACCAATCTTTCTTCATGAGCTTCTTTGGTCGTATGCACATCCCCAAATAGTTGAGAGTAAAATTGTTTGCTTTGCAATTGAGCAGCTCTGCACATTTCCTGTTTAAATCTGCACTACACCCTAAAGTGAAAACACTGCTTTTGTGAAAGTTTATTTTTAAGCCAGACAAACTTTCAAAGGCGTACAAAATAAATTTGAGAGCAGCTATGTATTTACATTCAGGGCTACTAAAAATAATAGTATCGTCAGCATAGTGTAAAGAATTTATACCCCCCATGACATGCTCACTGCCAAAGCTTCTAGTAATGCCATTTGCACTGCTGACTTTAAGAATTTGTGAGAACACATCCGCTTTAATAAAATGAATTGGAATGGAATTCGATTTGGTAATAATCGAAGTGGACTTCTATGGAGGAAGACTGTTACTATATATGGAATTTAAGAGGCTTTGCCGTTATTCCATTTATGCATCGGTTGGATATGGAAGTTCATATTGATTATATATATTGATCTGTTTTCCATGAAGATTCCATTGTTAATGGAATGTGATTTTGGGTTTATCGTGAGTAGTGTTTTAAATGACATTAGTTCTTTAACCCAGTTAAATATAAGATTTATTTCTTAACTTTGGATAATCATTAAGTAATGATTTTTGGAAATTAAAACTGAAATAGAGATTTAATGAATCTTTAAATAGATTGAAAGGTGATTTTGATAACTAAAATTATCAAATTTAAGAAATGATCGAGAATGGAATATCACCAATTTTGCTCCAAGCGATAGTTAAATCTTTAATTAGATTTGAAGGTGAAATGGTAATTAATTTTATCGATAACACCGTGGTGTTAGACATGGAGTATTACCAGTTTTGCTTCATGGGATGAATAGGTTGGCACTGGGAAATTTAACAAATGATTACTTCGGTAAGGTGCGATAATCCCGGCTAGTTTGGATAAACCATAATTTAGTTTAAATTGAAATCCAAAAGAAGATTAAAGAATAAATTTAAAGAATTTATCTTTGATAAAATTAATGGGAACCTTTCCCAAAGTACAAGAATATTTTAATAAAGGAATATTCTGGATTGGAATGAGGCGTATGTTGTGTTTTTATAGCACTTGTTTATTATATACGCGAGTTATTCAGAAAGACCGGGTTCATCCCATTCTGAATAACTGAATCGGCGATGAGTCGACGATGAAGACGGTGGCTGAAGACCGGAGGTCTTCACATCATTTGGATGATTACTGATGTCCTGATTGGGCTGTACTCACAAGACGAGGTAATAAGTGGTGATCGTCCAGACGTACTTGGAGATCAACAGATAGGCAAGGACCTCTCTCTTGTATTGGATATACGAGACGAGGAATAAGATGCCTCCGGTTTCGTTCAGACCCAGAACGAAATTGTAAATGGATGTGTGTCTGACATTGGAATTCATTCTGTGTGATTGATATACATCGGTTGCGTAGCGTGAATTGCCTGTGTGGCATGCTGAGATGCAAATGATCAAGGCTTCTGTTGAAAAGCAGAATCTTGTTGTTGATGATCAAAGCACGGCTTTAATATAGCATAGCTTTGTGTAGCGTTAATTCGCGAGCCTCGCACCCCGGTGTGAACCAGAAACGGGAGAGGACTTCAGGGAGGGCATGCATTTCCTTCTAGCTAGGAGTGGTGTCTGGGTTTTGCACGCCCAGGCGTTTTACTTATGCGGATGATGGACAGAGAGGCACCTGGCTTATTTCGGTCTCTGTGGAGCCGATGGATGGTCTTTATACTGACCAAATTTACGCCCCATAGGGCAGGGAAACGCAGTGTTCAGGCATTTTAATCCACTCCGTGTGGACCGGCCTTGATGATCCAAGGTGCAGTTGCGGCTGTTCCCGAGGCTCGGGCTAGACAGTCTCGAAGCAGTAAGGACGATCCCTTGCCTTTGTTCACAGATCGAAACCCAACTTCCAATACGTGACTTTGCGGTTTTGATTGTAAAGCCTAGTATTGGCGACAAGATATATGGTACCCATGCCGTCTAGGATTGATACATTTATATTTGAAGTTGTTTTATACACAATGCATTTATAATAGTATCAAATGATTTGTTTTAACGTACCAAGCATGTTTCGCTATTATAAGGGAAAACCCTATCCTCCGGCTTGCGTTGCATTGTGTGATGGGACCTGGGTCTTATAATAGCTTCATTTTTCCAAAAAGCATTGCGTTGTTTTGTTATATGCACTGGTATTATTGGGAGGAAAACCGTTCCGTGTTATACGGCGTGGTCCCTTGATTTAATAAATTTTGAAGTAAAGTTTTAAATAACTTTTATATTTCTCACACTAGTCACATGACTGACCTGAAGTTTATTGATTTAACCTAAACTCTGGGTGCCCCTATTTTCCGCACGGGCAGCTAGTAGTTTTGGTTTTGCAAATTTATATTTATAGGATCCTGGTTTACAACTGGAATGATATTCAGAAAGCTCTGTATTTGTTTATCTCTTTCAGTTGTGTTTTGTATTACTTTTCCGCTGCTATGTATTTAAATGTAATTTAAATCTCTGATGTATATTAAATGTGTATTATTTATCCATACTCTGTTATATTCTTCTATTCTGATGGAATTGTTGTAATAAGCAATGAAATGTTCTTCTGTTTGTGTTCTGATTCGTCTTGTTCTTAAAGAAATCCGGGCTTTCCTTCATGGGGAATTTTGGGTCGTCTCAGGTGGTATCAAAGCTTTGGTTTACAGAGCTCGAAGAAAAAGACACGCTAGAACCAAACGAAAGAATTCATCAGAGATTGGGTTAGTAATATCCAATGAGAATGACTCGTTAGAGATGGGATCAGAAGTATCCTAGAATGAGTCGGAAGAGAGTTGTTTTCAAATAAAGATGACAACAATTTTTTTTTTGAAAACTTAAATCAATTATTCGTATTTGAATATTATTTTTATATTTATTTGGACAATCAAGTATATAAAGATTTTGCGTATATGTCTGATCCACGTGTATTTGAAGTTTTAATATACTGGATAAATATAGAATCACACTCTAGTCGCCCGGAGATGATTCTGTTGATGATTACGTAGCATCAGCAGTTTGTGTTCGAGTTTCAAAAGTGGGATATCTATATATTTCCAATTGACTGGTGTGAGAACCAAAATATAGGTATTATATATTGTTGTGACTTAGCATCAAAAATGGATTTTTATATATATATAAAATTATGAATTTGAAAAGCTAATCAACTAATTGATTGTTGGTTGTGTTGTTTGATTATTGGTTGATTAATTAAAATTTGAACCATTTAGCCAAATTATATCAAATATTGGACTGATTTGAAAATTGATTGAAATTGCATGCATATACATGTATATACATTGAAAAGGTCATAGCAAGGAGGCTAGAGAAGAGAAATAAAATTGTATGCCCGACAAATAGGTACATGTTTACTAATTTCTTGGGTGATGATGATTTTATGTGCCGGTTGGCTTTTTCTTTTTCTTTTTGAGATGAGAGGGCCTGTGTGGCGGTTTGGGGATTTTCCCGGTGCTCCCGTACAAAGGAGGTTACGGCGAAATTTTTCGAAAATTTAGGGTGTTAGCCAAATTTTTGAAAAACTAGAAATTCTTAGAAACTGAAAAGTTGAAGAATTAAAGCCAAACTGAAAGTTGAGTTGGTTAGTTAAACAACTTTCAGCTCCATTCCTTTTCGGGGATGAAAAGATTTTAAGTGGGGGAGATTGTAACAACCCGGAAAATCAGAACCAATTTAAAATTTATGAATTTTGAATATTTGAAAGGATTTATTTTAAATAATAATGATGAGAAATTTGTTTTGAATAGAATTAAAGCATATATATTTATTTGAATCGAAGTTAGAATATAAATATTTATTTTAATTATAAAAGGATTTGGAAATGGCGCGGTAGTTTGAAAATTCGATTCCAAATTTCAAATCAATGTACAGGATTTAAAATAAACTGGATTTTATTGAAACCAAAGATATTTGAATCTATTTGAAAATATCTTCCCAACGAATCTGAAAAATTGAAATTTCTTAGCGGGAATAAAAAGTTATGCCCAGTTGAAAATTCAGAATAGTCGCTATGGAAATATAGCCTTAAAAATAGCCGTTTTGCAAACGACCTCCGTTTTTGACGAAACTACTTTTGTTGGATCCGGGATGTCAAGTTATTGCTAGATTCCAATTTTCATAATTTTTGGAATCAGTATGTGAACGTGGCAAAAGAAAACGTGTTTTATCAGTTTTAGTCAATTTGGATCGACCAGAAAATGGCCATTTTTCAAATGGTCTTCAAATTTGACGAAATTAGTTTTGTTAGGACCGTATTGTCAAAACATAGCCAGATTTATTTTTTTGGAATTTTTAGAGTTCGTATGTGGCCCCAGTGAAATAAAATGTGCGTTCAAATTGAATATATATTGATTATATTTTATTTTTGGCGGAAACTGATCATAATAGCCGAATTGGATTACGAAACATAACCCGTTGTGTTCGGAAGGGGGGTAATTAGCTAGGGACGACAGTTGTTGGATCTCGTTTAGAGTTCGAATAAAAAGTCAACATTTTTGCGAAAATAAATATAATATAATATGTAAATTCTCGTTTAAGCCCCCCCTCCCCGCCTTTCCATTTCTTCGATTAAACCCGAAGTCCCACAGATCTAAAAATGGCGATGTACTCCTTCCGCAAATCAGTCGCCGCCCACCTCCGCTTCTCTTCCCCCCACCGTCGAACCCACCCTCCCTCCATCGCCTTCTCCTCTGTCTCCTTTCTCGCTCAGCACAACACCTCCATCGCAATTCTGTCTATCGCGGAATCGAGACCCCTGCTCCACCGAAGACCAACGCAACACCCCCCCCCCCCCACCGCCTCCTGACGTCAGCGCACCTTCCCTCGCCACCCGCAGCTCCGGTGCGGCCTCCACAACCCTCCTCCTACCTCCTGTGATCAATGAAGGTCAGTTTTAATTTATAAAACCAAGCTTTAAATCAATTCTCTTTTTATATATATATGTAGCGAGATTTATATCTATAAAAATATGATTTTTATTTTTGAAAATATGGTTTTTAATTTATGAAAAGGTTTATAAAAATATGATTTTTTAATATAAACATCATTTTAAAAATATAATTTTTATATAGAAGATGTCGATCTAAAAGTATGATTTTTATATATATACTAGTGAAGTAAAAATATGATTTTTATTAAGGTAGAGTAGTAAAAATGTGATTTTTCTTTACATGATGTAGTGATTTAAAAATGTGATTATTCTTTATATGAAAGTGATTTTTAAATTATAAAAGACATGATATTTATTGAAAAAGATTAGATTTCATAGGAAAGATTTGATTTTTAATTTGAAAGACATTAGATTTTGAAAATATATAGATACGATTTTTATATTTAAAAAGACGAGTTTTTTTTATATAATAAACAATAGAAAAATATAGATTTTTATATATGGAATGTTTAGATTTTTCATAATATAAAGATTCGATTTTTATAATTTTATCATGAAGATAAAGATTTGATTTTTATAATGTTTTCATTGTGATAAAAGGGAAAATTTTATGATGTATGTAATGATATAAAAATATGATTTTTATCGAATAAAAGAATACACTTTTAGTAGTATAAAAATATAATTTTTATCAATATGAAGAGGCGTTAGAAATTGGATTTTTATTGTATGAAGAGCATTATAAAAATATGATTTTTATATATGTAGCTTCGTTTTAGAAATGTAATTTTTAAATAAAAGACATAGAATAAAAATATGATTTTTATATACATAGCAGCGAATGATAAAAATGTGATTTTTATATGTAAAGCGAATGATAAAAATGTGAATTTTAATATCAACTGCGTGAAACAGATGACGATGGAACGGATTGAAATCAAAATAGAATCGAAACCGTCCTTTAAAGAATGACGGAGTGGAAACCCAAGGTGGGAACTTCTCACTATAATTTTCTTTATACAGTTATTTATTTTATAACTACATATATGAACTATTCCCCATTGTTCATAGACCATGAACGACTTGTTTGTCTGGTTGTTTGGATTATTTGTTTGAATTTGGTTGTTTGGGTGAAATGAATTGATTAGAATTGATATGTATATGGAGCGAGCCAATATCAGGAGAGGGGTAATGCTAGACATTACCCGATTTCAATATCCCGCCGTTATAATGCCAAAATTTTCTAAAATAAAATGTGTTAGTTAAAAATAACATTTTTTTATTGAATGTATGAACTGTTAAAAATAGCAAAGTGTTGAAATAAATATTTTAACATTAAAAATATATTTTTTAACGTATAAATGAACGGCATGAAATTCTCCTAAAAAGAATTGAATATTCATTTACAAATCAGACGATTTGTTTATGTACACACATTTATATAGCATTGATTGGGATGATAAAATTTTACACATCGCCCAACTTTACAAATAAAATCTGTGCTTGATTGATTGAAACCCCACACGGGTATTGGGATGATATTTGACATACACTAATCCCACTTACTTAGTAGTATGTCGATCCATTGGTTGACAGACTGTTATAAGCGTTAATTATTTATTTTAATGCTTATGCAGTTATTTGGTGCACTTTGGATGATGGTTGACTGTGTTGGATTATTGTCGTGTACACGTGTGTATGAAATCCATCTAAATTACATTATATAGTGATTGACTGTGTTTGATTCCTGTTCAGAAAGAATTAATATTTTAAAATAACGATTATTTTAAAATAATGAATATTTTAAAATAATATTCAGTAAAAGATCAAAATATGATTTTGATGTCCGATTTGGGACGGACACGAATATATTTAAATATATAAAGCCGTGTTGATTAATTTAACGCCATTTTGACGTGAACGATATTTATATCGATTTTATTCATTTTCATAATGAATATAGAAAAGGAATTGATTTCAAAATCTAATGTTTTGAAAATATTATCATCTATATATTAATGATATGGAATATTCAATTTTGATTGGAAATTGAATATGAAGTTGAAATCGTTTTGAAAACGAATTTAAAACGATTTATAAAATACGTTTTAAATGGAAATCGATGAAATATATATTATATATATAGTATGAAGGTCTGAATAGAACGTGCCGCGCTGCGGCAGTTTGCGAATTTCGACCATTGACTTCGAATGGACATTACGGCAGATCCGACCGTCGAATTCTCATAAAACCGGAACCATTGGGTTCGTATCGAAAAGAGCTTTCTAAGGAATATTAGAGATTTGTAATCTAACAGTTGGATTTGGAATTATGTTCAAATCAAATTTGGAAAAGGTCGCTGTAAGTGCAGTTCGATGGTCGTTTATGGAAATCGACTGTACGGGCCTTGATAAAATTATCAAAAATATTGATAATTTGTGTAAAATCATAAGAAATGATTTGGAAACAATTGGGATGAAAAATTCCATATTTGAAAAGACAAAAATAGATTTTTATCGAAACGAACTAGTTATTAACTAGAATTATAATCCAATATTTTTAAATAAATAAATTGGATTTGAAATGGTTTTAAAAATAACTAGAATTTCCAATATATAAATTGGAATGGATTTGAATCGAAATTGTCTTTGGAATATTTCGATGTTGGGTTTCGTGATTATACAGATATTGTTATGGAAATTTGAAAGATATATTTATATCTTTATTTCCAGTACGATATTTGTTGGTTGTAGTATTTGTTATTGAATATAAGCCGATATATTTTCTATTCAGAGCCTTGTATTTAATATCAAATGGGATTTTGGGTTTGTCGTGAACGGGGTCTTCAGTAACACTGTTCTTGAACCCCATGTGAAGAGAATAAATCTTTTAATTAAGATTGTTAGAGTTTCCAATTATATTTAATAATTTGAATAAAATGAAATGTGAATTGGGTTTATCGTGAACTGTGTTTTTAACGACATTCGTTCTTTAGCCCGATTTACAGTGAAATGTGATTTGGAATTTATAAATCTTTTGTGAAGATTTAAAGGAAATTTTCCGAAGTGAAGTTTTCCAATTTAATAAAATAAATCGGAATGGAATGGAATTCGATTTGGTAATAATCGAAGTGGACTTCTATGGAGGAAGACTGTTACTATATATGGAATTTAAGAGGCTTTGCCGTTATTCCATTTATAGTATCAGTTGGATATGGAAGTTCATATTGATTATATGTATTGATCTGTTTTCTGTGAAGATTCCATTAGTAATGGAATGTGATTTTGGGCTTATCGTGAGCTGTGTTTTAAGTGACATTAGTTCTTTAACCCAGTTAAAGATAAGATTTATTTCTTAACTTTGGATAATCATTAAGAAATTATTTTTGGAAATTAAAACTGAAATAGAGTTTTAATGAATCTTTAAATAGATTGAAAGGTGAATTTGATAACTAAAATTATCAAATTCAAGAAATGATCGAGAATGGAGTATCACCAATTTTGCTCCAAGCGATAGTTAAATCTTTAATTAGATTTGAATGTGAAATGGTAATTAATTTTACTGATAACACCGTGGTGTTAGAAATGGGGTATTACCAGTTTTGCTTCATGGGATGAATAGGTTGGGATTGGAAAATTTAACAAATGATTACTTCGGTAAGTTGCGATAATCCCGGCTAGTTTGGATAAACCATAATTTGGTTTAAATTGAAATCCAAAAGAAGATTAAAGAATAAATTTAAAGAATTTATCTTTGATAAAATTAATGGGAACCTTTCCCAAAGTATAAGAACATTTGAATAAAGGAATATTCTGGATTGGAACGAGGCGTATGTTGTGTTTTTATAGCACTTGTTTATTATATACGCGAGTTATTCAGAAAGACCGGGTTTATCCCATTCTGAAAAATTGAATCGGAGATGAGTCGACGATGAAGCAGGTGGCTGAAGACCGGAGGTCTTTACATCGTTTGGATGATTACTGATGTCTTGATCGGGTTATACACCCAAGACGAGGTAATAAGTGGTGATCGTCCAGATGTACTTGGAGATCAACGGATATGTGAGGACCTCTCTCCTATATTGGACATACGGGACGAGGAATAAGGTGCCTCCGGTTTCGTTCAGACTCAGAACGAACTTGTAAATGGATGTGTGTCTGACATTGGATTTCATTCTGTGTGATTTATATACATTGGTTGCATAGCGTGAATTGCCTGTGTGGCATGCTGAGATGCAAATGATCAAGGCTTCTGTTGAAAAGAAGAGTCTTGTGGTTGATGATAAAAGAACGGATTTAATATAGCATAGATTTGTGTAGCATTAATTCGCGAGCCTCGCACCCCGATATGAACCAGAAACGGGAGAGGACTTCAAGGAGGGCATGCGTTTCCTTCTAGCTTGGTGTGGTGTATGGGTTTTGCATGCCCAGACATTTTACTTATGTGGATGATGGATAGCGAGGCGCCTCGGTTATTTCGGTCTTTGCGATGCCGATGGATGGTCTTTATACAGACCAGATTTACGCCCCATAGGGTGGGGAAATGCAGTGTTCAGGTATTTTAATCCACTCCATGTGGACTGGCCCTGACGATCCAAGGTGCACTTACGGCTGTTCCTGAGGCTTGGGCTAGAAAGTCTCGAAGCGGTAAGGACGATCCCTTGCCTTGGTTCACAGATGGAAACCCAACTTCCAATACGTGACTTTGCGGTTTTGATTGTAGAGCCTAGTATTGGCGATATGATATATATGGTACCCATGCCGTTTAGGATTAATACATTTATATTTGAAGTTGTTTTATACACTATGCACTTATAATAGTATCAAATGATTTGTTTTAACGTACCAAGCTTGTTTGGCTATTATAAGGGAAAACCCTATCCTCCGGCTTGCGTTGCATTGTGTGATGGGACCTAGGTCTTATAATAGCTTCATTTTTTCAAAAAGCATTGCGATGTTTTGTTATATGCACTGGTATTCTTGGGAGGAAACCCGTTCCGTGTTGTATGGCGTGGTCCCTTGATTTACCAAATTTTAAAGTAAAGTTTTAAATAACTTTTTTAGTTCTCACACCAGTCACATGACTGACCCGAAGTTTATTGTTTTAACTTAAACTCTGGGTGCCCCTATTTTCTGCACGGGCAGCTAGTAGTTTTGGTTTTGCAGATTTATATTCACAGGATCCTGGTTTACAACTGGAATGATATTCGGAAAGCTCTGTATCCGTTTATCTCTTTCAGTTGTGTTTTGTATTATTTTTCCGCTACTATGTATTTAAATGTAATTTAAATCTCTGATGTATATTAAATGTGTATTATTTATCCACACTCTGTTATATTCTTGTATTCTGATGGAATTGTTGTAATAAGCAATAAATGTTCTTCTGTTTATGTTCTGGTTCGTCTTGTTCTCAAAGCAATCCGGGCTTTCCTTCACGGGGAAGTTCGGGTCGTCTCGCCAACACCATCAATTCAGAGCAGTTGCTAGCAGAAAGAAATAAGAGAAAAGGAAGGAAATACAGGAGAAAGGAACACAAAAAAAGAGAAGAGAAGGAACCAAAACACCGTTGACAATCACAAAACCTATCGTATATCTCACAACACATAAGATAATATATTATAATAGTTACATATATTGTAGGCGAGATAGTGATAACTATATAAACCACGTAATCAGAATACATGCTCATATGGTTATACAGAACATAATAAAGATTATACATAAGATAAATAAACTCACTGATAAATTGTCTCAAATAACGATAAATAACACTGTCAAAGCTCCGTAGTATCACACAACGGAATAAACAATAATAATGCAAGTATAATATAAAAAGGCATTGTCTTCTTCAAATCCACCTCGTAGCTCCAACTAGTGGTAATACCTATCACTTTGCCTACTCATATGCATCCTCGATGAGAGCCCGAGGTATTGAGAGGAAACATAAAACCTTGGGTCAAATAACAATATAGTGTGACTGATAAACAAACCTCAAAATACTATACAAGTTGCACTGGTATAAGGAGCATAGGTATGGAAAGTCAAACCTATCGTGCCCCAGCATCCACATAATCGGTACATATAATCAAAATAATATATGTGTTGACATGCTTTTTGGTCCAAGCAGTCACACATCAAATTCATGGCTTACGTGACGCTCGAATCTCGAGAACGTCGTCGAAAAGGACAAAGCGATTTGGTCGAAGTTGCGACGTGCTTGGAATCGAGTCAAAATATATTTCATTCTTGGAATCAGCATCAATTCTCCTACGTGCGGAAAATGTTTGTCAATCACTCAGAAAGGCTTGTACTCACCATGCCGAAAACGGTTGCACACCTCAACCGGGCAACTTGGCACGAATAATGGTTTGGCACTCCAGAAATCAATGATCAACACAACACGATCAAGCAAAACCATGGACGTGCACCAGCCCCAGCGAGCTTCTCCAAATCTGGAATGACTCCAAGTTATTCGTACTCCCTAGGGATATGAATATGTGATTTTCACATCCTATATGGTATGCAAGTGGCAAAGCTCAGCCACGAGCTTGCATCACAGGATCAGGAAATGCGCCTCGCATCATGGGATGTGAAATTCCACTAATTGGCACAGAGATGTGAATTCATCCCTGCTAGGTGATGTAACAACCCGGAAAATCTGAACCAGTTTAAATTTTTTAATTTGGCTATTTTAGTGGATTTTAAATATTTTAAATAAATTATTTTAAATAATAACGACGAAAAGTATGTTTGAATCGATGTTTGAAAATAAATATAATTATTTTTTATTATAAACAAGGCCTGAAATGGCGCGACAGTTTCAAATTTGGAATTCAAACTTTGACTGACTGTACCGGGTGCAAAATAAAACGGATTTTAGTGAAACCAAAAATATTCAAATCTATTTATGAATATCTTTCTAACGAATCTGAAAAATCGAAGTTTCATAGCGGGAATCAAAAGTTATGGCCAAATGAATTTCCAGAAAGGTCGCTATAGAATATATAGCCCTAGAAAATAGACATTTTGCAAACGACCTCAGAATTCGACGAAACCACTTTTGTTGAATACGGGATATCAAATTATTGCTAGGTTTCAAATAACATAATTTTTGAAGTTAATATGTGAGCATGGAAAAGGAAAATGTGTTTGGTCGATTTCTGTTAAATTGGATCGACTAGAAAATGGCCATTTTTCAAACGGTCTCAGAATTCGACGAAACTAGTTTTGTTGGGACCGTATCGTCAAAACATAACTAGATTTATTTTTCTAGAATTTTTGGGATCAGTATGTGGCCCCAACAAATTGAAATGTACGTTCAAATCAAATATCGAATGTTTTATATTTTAATTTGAAGAGAAACTAACTGTAACAGTCGAATGGGCCTACAAAACATATCCCATTGTGTTCGGAATGGGGGTATTTAGCTAGGGGCGACAGTCGTTGGGTTCGAATTGGAGTTCATATGGAGCGAAGGGTATTTTCGGATTTAAATAAATTAAAAAATTAAAATATAATACATAGGCCAATCAGAACACGGCGTTGACTTCTTCATTCTCGATCCAGGCCCGTAACTCCATATCGTGAACGGCGGTTTTGCTTCCAACTATCTCTCCTCATTATCTCTTGATCCGCGCAATAAAAACATATGGCCCTTTGCAGAATTTGGTAGATCTGAAGCTCCTCTACAAATCCATACCACTCTCGAATTTTATCGTTGAGTGTTTGTGAGGAATTGATCCCCCAAAGTCCGACCGCTCACGCCCAGATTCATCCGTCGTGCCATCTCCGAGTTCAGAGCGGTGGGTCCCTCTGGAGGCGCCTCTCCAAGCTCTACGCGGTGGTGCCGTCCGATTCTAATCTCGTTCTTCGGATTTGAAGAAAAATCCATACCTAGTTTTGAACCTCTTCTGAGAGGTAACGACTGATGAAAATTTAAATGGTTTTAAACATTTAAAAGTGTTGCGAAATTGGTTGATCGAATAAAAATCATATCTTTTTCATATGTGGTCGAAATCCAGTGAAACAAGAAACACCGGGACCGTGTAGACGTCTTCTACATTTTAGAAGAGACCGGATATTTTTCTGAGCCTTCTACAATTTTTGGAGGAGTGGAACCCAATGTGAGAATTCTGAATTATAAACGATATGGAAACAATGATGTATAAATTATATAGTCGATGTATGAGTTATATAAGCGTTGTACACCTCATGTATAAGCGTTGTATAAGTTGTATGTTCGATGTATAAGTAATATATGCATTGTAAAAATGATATATGCATTGAAATGAATTGAAATGATATTAAAATGAAATCGAAATATTGTTATATACGTATATATATATATATATACTCCCCTCGTCCACAGACCATGGACGATATATATTGTTTGGATTATTGGTTGATGTGAAAATTTGGTGAATATCATGAATGGTTGATTCGAAATGATTGGTTGTGGTTGAAATCCCAATAGGATTAGTATATGGGAAAATTCGTCTGTGTACGAACTAGATATTGAAAATCCCCATTGTCAAAAGCTGCGAGGCTTTAAGGTAGAGCGAGGAGCCGTACTAGGGACGGTGCCGGTTTTAACTACCCTATCGTTATGTTACCGAAATTTTCTGAAATATTCCTGTGTTTGATTTATATTCATGTGTTGAAATAAAATTCATGTGTTGAATAGAAATTCATGTGTTGAATAAAATTCATGTGTTAAAATAAAATTCATGTGTTGAAATAAAATTCATGTGTTGAATAAAATTCATGTGTTGAATGAAGTTCGTGTATTTAATAAATTCTTTGAAAGATAAAAATAACATTTTTATCATATATATAGATTATATAAAATACTAGTGTTTTAAATAAATTGTTTTAACACCAAAAATAACATTTTTACCTTATGTATGAACTATGTAAAATAATCGTGTTTTGAAATAAATTGTTTTACAATAAAAATCACATTTTTATGATATATATAGATTATATAAAATAATCGTGTTTTGAAATAAATTGTTTTACAATAAAAATCACATTTTTATGACATATATGAACTATATAAAATAATCGTGTTTTGAAATAAATTGTTTTACAATAAAAATCACATTTTTATGATATATATGAACAGTTAAAAATAGTGATGTGTTAAAATAAATAGCTGCTGGATAAAAATACCATTTTTATCAAATGTGTGAAATGAATATGGTTTTGAAATCGAAGAATGAATTATATATATATATATATATATAATTGAAATAAATCGAATAAGGAAGCTGCAATTCGTGTTTTGAAACCGTGATTTCAAACGATTAGTGCGGGAGATCCGACCATCGGATTTTCCCGAAACCGTTGGGTTCGCTTTGGAAATATCTTTCCAACGACACCCACTTTGTAAAGATCTAACGGTTGGATTGTCTGGAATGTTTAATTCAAATCTGAAGAAAAACAGCGCTAGAATCGATTATATATATACATATATATAATAAAATTTAATTGAATAACGACGCTGCAGTTCGTATTTCGAAATCGTAACTTCAAACGATTGTACCGTGAAATCCGATCGTCGGATTTTCCCAAAACTAAAACCGTTGGATTCATTTTGAAAAGATCTTTCTAATGATATAAAATTTGTGAAGATCCAACGATTAGATTTTCAGATATGTGTAAATCAAATCTGAAGAAAAACAGCGTCACGACCGCGTTATGGCCTGAAGCGTCATTTGAATGAATTGGCTATTTTTAAATGAATAAAAATAGCGATAAATCGTTATAAAATATTATAAACGATATGGAATGGAAATAAACCGAATTTACCTGGTTTATGGGATATTTGATGGTTGAATGTGTTTGGCGTGAAAATTACATTTAAGAACAGAATTATTGATGTCAAATAATTTAACCATTGAAATGAATTGATTTAAATTCTAAATATACGTGAATTATTTGAAATTGCCGAGTTAAATCTCATTTCAAATAATTGATCGGCGAAAAGAAGTCGATGATGAAGACGGTGGTTGAAGACCGGAGATCTTCACATCGGTTGGATTGTTACTGATATCTTGATTGGGAGGCATCCCGAAATACAGATAATAAGTGGTGATCGTCCAGACGTACTTGGAGATCGATGGATATGCGAGGTATATGGTGCCTCCGGCTTCGTTCAGACCTAGAACGAACTTGTAAATGGACTGTGTGTCTAACATTGGATTTTGTTCTATGCTGATTGATCTCTATTAAATATATATCTGTTTGGCGGCGGAAAATTTATTCTCTTGCTTAACGCCCTTCTCTGAGATGTATGAGCTCAGAAGTTATATATCGATAGAAATCATTCGCATGGAGTGAATTGCCTGCGTGGCATGCCTAAGTGGCAGATGATAAAGGCTTCTGTTGAAAAGAAAAATCTTGTGGTTGATGATCAAAGCACGGCCTGTGTGGAATAGCTTTGTGTATAATGTTGATTCGCGAGCCTCACACCCCGGTATGAACCAGAAACGGGAGAGGACCTCAGGGAGGACATGTGTTTCCTTCTAGCTAGGGTGGTGTCAGTGATCTACCAGCCCTGACATTTATATTATTTTCACATGTGTGGCTGTTAGATTGCGAGGCGCCTCAGATATATCGGTGACTATGTGGAGCTGATGGAGTCATATGACTCATTTACGCCCCAAAGGGCGGGGAAATGCAGTGTTCAGGCATTTTAATCCACATCGGTGGACCGGCCCTGACGATCCAAGGGTTTGACTGGGTACTTGCCCTGAGGCTCGGGCTAGAGAGTCTCGAATTCGGTAAGGACTATCTTTTGCCTTGGTTCACGACGGAAATCCAATTTCCAAATACGACATCGTGCGGTTTTGATTGTATACCTATATATGGCGACGTAGTGGTATGGGGCATTAATGCCGTCTATGATTGATACTTATGATTTGAAATTGTTTTCGAAACATATAAACACTAGTAATAATATCAAATGCTTTTGTTTTATTCGTATCAAGCATTTTTTGGCCATTATAAGGTAAAACTCTATCCTCCGGTTTGCGTTGCATTGTGTGATGGGAACTGAGTCTTATAATGGCTTCATTTTTATAAAAAGCATTGCGATGTTTAAAAGATTTACTTGTTTTAAAGCACTGGCAATCCAATGGAGTAAACCCGTTCCGCGAAAGTGGCGTGGTCCTGTGATTGGCCATATTATAAAATATGTTAAGTAGATTTCTCGTACCAGTCCCATGATTGAGTCATAGTTTGTTTCACTTGCAAACCCAGGTGCCCCTTTTTCTACACGAGCAGCCTTGTATTCAGGTTTTAGCAGGCTCTTTCTGGATAGCTGGAGCTGAAGATGGATTCTACCATTTATCTCTTTTTATGTTGTTCCGCTCCTATTGTACATATTATGTTTTGTTTTCCGCTATAGACATTTATGTATAGCTGAACTGTATTTTGTACTAAGTATGATCCTGTATACTGTGTAGCTCTGATGATTATGTTTATCCAATGTATTCTATTGTACATTTTCTGGTGTTTTTATTTATTTATGTTCTATTGTTTTCTGTTTATGTGTTATATTCCAAGGATTACCCTTGCCACCGCCGTATGGGGGTTTGGGTCGTCATAGGTGATGTGAAATTCCTATTTCGGATTTGACAAAGCAACAACATGGGTGGATCGCTGCATTTCGGTTGAGCATCGCGCATTCCATGGCTTGGCATCGTACCCCCCCGAGGATATGAATTTTGCATCCTACCAGGGTATACGAAATACGTATCTTACCGGGGGATGCGAAATTCGCATCCCATCAAGGGGTGTGATTTTTCCTATTTTCCATGGAAAATTTTGGACCATGCCAACATAAATGAATCATCTGTTTTTGGCAAATCGATACATGCGAATCACCAGTTTTCCAGCTTACGAACCTGGGATGCGAAATTCGACAAACAACTTGATTTTTTACTAAGTTTTCGGGATGCAAGTTTTGCAATCCCTCAGGATATGAAATTTGGGCTGATGCCTCCAAAACTTAACCTATAAATACGCCCTTGCTTGCGATTATTAGTATTTGGCCTTTTTGGACTTTGCCTACACTTTGGCATAAGGGATTGGAGCTCTATAACACCATTAATAGAAGCCTTCAACATCTCCATGGTTTTTGGACATTTTTTCGACTTGTAGACACTACATAAACGTTGGTCTACAATTTTTTTTTGCAATTTCTTAAACTTTTGGACATCCTTTGGACATACATGCATACTCTTGGACATTGAAGTTATTTCTTGGACACTGTTACACACTTTGGCTTAACGAGGAAGAAGAAGGGGATTTTGGTCAAAATTGGAAATGAATAAGCTATTTTTTGTTCTGTTATACAACTTTGTACACACAATTTGTCTGAACTTGTACAAATATTGTAATCGACAGATATATGATGAATGATTACTATAAAGTGAACATCGGCGTTAGTGCTGAACCACTATAAAAGTTGTGCGTCCCTTTACATTTCTTGTACTTTGGATATTCGGATTATAAGTCATGTGCAAATAACCAATTTCACAGGTCTACCCTTTGGCGCACTAGGAAGGGGGCATAACAACTTCAATTTCTGATGTTGGTTTTGAATCTCGGATTTGACTTCGGATTTCAGCTTTGGTTTTAGATTTCAACTTCGACATCGACTTCGGTTTTGCTTATAGGATTCGTTCTTAGTTTTTCATGGAATTCTCCCAGATTCAACCATGGTTAAAAGGAAACAATTAGCTCGCTTAGAAATAGCAGGTATGGAGGAAAGTCAGGAAATTACCTCGACCAAACATCCAACAAACTAGGTCACTCGAGACGACATTGACGGAGTCGTCAATGATTTAACTAAGGACCTTGCTTCTCATTTAGGGCAATAGGAAGAACATTTCTGTTGACAGAAATCCAACTATGAACACTCTTCTCGCTCGACTCGAAGGGATTACGAGGCCATCGGGCCAGGTTAACATGATTGGAACAAGTGCTAGTGTTCCATAAGGATAAGCTTGGGATTTAGGGTAATTTCTAAAGAGCAACCCCATGTCGACACCAATTAGCAGACAACTACCTGATCGTCCAGGTATGAGGGCACCGCCTTCAATCCCATATAAGGCTCAGCTCAGATTATGGTTAATCAGGTTTCAGGATCAAGCATTAGTAATGTCACTCAAGCGCCGGTGCATGTAGCTTTGGATTTAGAAACTCCAGTGGTTCTGAATGATGGATTCGTGCCAATCGAGGCACCTCAAGTCAGGATCGAGGCCAATATTCCAATTGGGGGTCAACCCTTTGCTAACTTAGGACTTGGTGTTGGGGGGCATTAATGTCGATTTGAATGATTGAAGACAATTATTTGGTATAGGAAGTGAAAGTCAAGTCGTTGATGCTATTCTATGCTTTACTCGGGACGGAGCGCCCCATGCTAGCTTGGATTGTGTTACTTGTTGCCCTTTCTCTTAAGACATCAGAAATTCTCAAAACCCACCGGACTTCGAACTGCCGATGTCATAGGCATTCTATGGTAGGAAGGACCCTAAAGTTCATCTTAGGCGCTACATGGGCCGTATTGATGTACTTTCAGCTTCGGAATACATTATGGCAAAGTTCTTCCCGCTTTATCTAACCGAAATTGTTGCTCTATGGTTCATATAGCTTGAACCAGAAATTATCAACAGTTGGAACGTCTTGGTTGAAAAGTTTGTCAAGCAGCTCAGGGTTCACATAGCCCAGCCTCATAATGTTGTGACTCTGGCATGAGTTAAGCAGAGGTCAGGCGAGACTCTGCACACGTTTCTTGAAAGATTTAACGTAGTGGTGGCCTCTATCAATCGGCCGGATCCGTCTGTGGTCCTAAAGGTCGCCATCTCCGGCATTCTTGACAAGACCGACATCAAAATATAACTACGGCGGGACCCGCCAGGGAATATAACCGAATTCCACTTTAAGGTTGAAAGATTTCTGAGGGAGGACTCCTATGATGAAAACCTGAGCATCATTTCGACTCTGCAGCAGGCGGAGGGCTATCTGCGCTCGAAAAATAAAAGGGTAATTCTTGGAACGATCGAATCACATGGCCTCGCTTCGAGACAGTTCCCAGCATACACCAAACTCGCTCATGGCTTGGAAAGGATTTATCTTGACATCCACGAAACTGCGCCATTCCAAAAGCCTCCCAAGAGGGATCCGAATCCAAAACAAGCAAGCTCCGACTGGTACTGTTTATTCATGAACTGCTAGGTCATGACACCAACCACTATAGGAAATTTCATGTTCATATCGAGGAACGTGTCAGGAGAGATGAGTTGCCGTAGTATGCTAGGAATCAGCAACAACAGCACCACATGCTCAGCTCCCTACAACATCTCGAGGTAGGGGCAGACATGGAAGCCCCCTAGGGCATTACAACCAACTAATCCGACCTTACAGATCATTCTGACTTTCTGATCCACGGCCATTACCTATGTTTGTTCTTGTTATTGGTGACTTCTCGTCGTTGCTTTTTTCCCTACTTGTAATCAAAGAGGCCATGTTAGCTCACACGTGCACGCAACCGACCTGTGGTCTTCGGCCGTGTTCTAAATTGGACTATCGACCGCTGTGCCTCTGTGGTATTAATAAAAGACAACTTTAGGACTCCGATCCACACTTAGTCCACCAAGTATAAAATTAGGGCTCTGGCTCCATACTCGATAAGTCGAGTATAAAATTCGAGCTTTGACCCCACACTCGATTAGTCGAGTATAAAATTAGGGCTTCGGCTCCACGCTCGATCGATCGAGTATAAATTTCGGACTTTGGCTCCACACTAGATCAATAAAGTATAAAATTCTGGCTCAGGATCCACATTTGATCAATCGAGTAATCCACATTTGATCAATCGAGTATAAAATTTGGGCTCTGGCTCCCATACTCAATCAATCGAGTATTAAATTCAGGCTCCGGCTCCACACTTGGCCTACTAAGTATAAAAGTAGGACTCTAGTCCCCACTTGATCAGTCAAGCTGAACTTTGAAATCTGATTCACAATCTTGGACTCTGGTCCGTAACCTCTCAAAAATTTGGTCTATCAAGTGTTAAGATTCTCCAATTAGGTCCACCAAACATAAGAACTTCACGATTTGGTCCGCCAAATACGATAGCCCCTTATCTTAATCCTCCTGGCATGAGAATCTTAACAGCCTGTCCCAACAATCACATAATATTACATAACTTGGTCCACCAAGTTAGAAAATCCTTTTTACATGTACATACTTGCACCGGCAGGACTTGACAAGCCAAGGGCTTCTTATTTTCTGTATCTTATGCATCCCGAGCTTAATAGTCCATTAAATACGATCTTAATAATCGTCTAGTTGCCATTCTATTAGATCTTAGTAATTGTCGGGTTTCTATTCCATTAGATCTCAGTAATCTTCGGATCTTTATTCAATTATGATCTCAGCGATCGTCAGACTTATCCCAAATCTCAGCTCACAAATTTACAAGGTTCTGGAAACACATCTCCATTCAACCATGAAAGATATGTTTTAAAGGGAAAATTATTGACATACTTTTTGGTCAAAGCAGTCACATGTCAAGTTCATGGCTCATGATGCGCTCGAATCTCAAGAATGTCTCCAAAAGAACAAAGAGATTTGGTCGAAGTCGCGACGCGCTCGGAATCGAGTAAAAATATATTTCATTCCTGGAATCAACATCAGTTCGCCCACATGTGGAAAATGTGTGCCGATCACTTATAAAGGCTTGCAATCACCATGTTGATCACTTAAAAACAGTTGCACAACTCAACCTGGAAACTTGGTGTGAGTCATGTTTTGGCACTCTAGAAATCAGTGATCAATACTGCACGATGCACTATCCCCGACGAACTTCTCCAAATCCGGAGCGACTCCAAGATATTCATACTCCCTAGGGATACGAGTATACGATTTATGCATCCTATACGGGATGCGAAAATCGTATTTTGTATCCCCCAGGGATACATAATAGTATCCCCTTGGGAATATGATTTCGAATCCCTTGAGGGGATACGATGTGCAAGTGGCAAAGCTCAGCCACGAGCACGGGATCAGGAAATGAGCATCAAATCGTGGGATGAAAAATTCCACTAATCAATACAGGTATGTGAATTCATCCTAACTAGGTGATGTGAAATTCCTATTCCGGATTTGACAAAGCAACAACATGGATCGATCACTCCATATCGTTTGAGCACCGCGCATTCCTCGACTAGGCATCGCATCCCCTCTAGGGATACGAATTTCGCATCCCACCAGGGGATACAAAATACGTATCCCACTAGGGGATGCGAAATTCTCATCCTATCGGGGGATACAAAATTCGCATCCCATCAGGGGATATGAAATTCGCATCCCATCAAGGGATGCGATTTCTTCCAATTTGCCATGGCAATTTCTGGACCATGCTAGACACATGCAAATCACCTATTTTAAGATAATCGATACATGTGGATCACTTGTTTTCTAACTTACCAACCCGGGATGAGAAATTCTACAAACAACTTAGTTTTTTGACTAAGTTTTCGGGATACGAAATTCGGGATGAAGCCTCCAAACCTCACCTATAAATAACCCTTGCTTAGGATTCTTGAGGGCTGACATTTCTGGACTTTTCCCACACTTTGTTATACGGAATTGGAACTCTAGAGCACCATTGATGGCTTCCTTCAACATCTGCATGCTTTTGGACATCTCTTAGACTTGTAAACACTACATAAATGGTTGTCTATAACTTTTTGGCAATTACTTGGACTTTCGGACATCTTTTAGACATACATCCATACTCTTAGATGTTGAAGCTATTTCTTGGACATTGTTACACACTTTGGCTCAACGTGGAAGAAGTAGGGCATTTTGGTCAAAGTTTTGAATTAACAAGCTATTTGTTGTTCTATTATACAACTTTGTGCACACAAATTGTCCGAACTTGTACAATCATTGTAGTCGATAGATATATGATGAATGATTGCTATAAAGTAGACGTAGACGTTAGTGTTGAACCACCATAAAAGTTGTGTGTCCCTTTACATTTCTTGTACTTTAGATATTCAAATTATAAATTTATCATTAAACTTACACTTGGGGGTTAGCGTGCGCAAATAACCAATTTCCCACGTCAGTAGTATACTACTCAGAATAACAAAAAAGGAAATTATAATAGGATATAAGAATCTCAATAGTCTACTCCGGCGCCATTTTCCATCCTCTCTTCAAAATTCTAGAGGTGATAGTCTACTAAGAGAATGAAAACAAGAGCAACCATAACAATCATAGCATCCGTCAACTAAGCCCTATCTATCACCTCCTAAATTTATGCCGGCGTTAATATCCCATTATGACCCCATTAGTCAGCGATTGATAAAACCCTAATTCTAGTAGAATTAAGTGTCTACAACATGTTATCTCCTAGCTTAGGCTCTCCACTCATAGTACCAGACCATCGTGAATGGTCATATAAGTACAATTCATATATACTTCTTCTTTGAGTTCACTAGAACACTCTGATCTATCAATGACACCTCAGCTCTCTCAAATACGAGCTCCCCACTCCATCTTTTGTCTGTATGACCTAACAAACTAATGCAGTACTAGTCGAACTCCATTTCTCGCTAAAACATGCTCTCCCGGCTTAGGTTCTTCATAGGGATACGACCGCTCCAATCCCAATGAGTCTCCTCCGTAGTACCCCTTCTTTGAATCTGTGGTCCTGTAACTTTATTTCACCATGAAGTAGATATCACATCGATCCATGATCCTATAGCCTCATCATAACATGAACAACATAACACTGGTCCATCCTGCAACCTCGCTTCATCACGAATTGCAAAACACTGATCCATCCTACAAACTCCCATCACGACGAACTACATAACATTGATCCATCCCATCAATTTATCTTACAAGCTCGCTACACCATGATCTACATAATACTAATCCATCTCATACTCACCAGAGCCTCAAAATCAAAAAGTCACAATCCCTAGCATACCCTGAATATCTCATTGCCTCAATATATGGATTACGTCATCCATCTGTACTTCTTGATGAAGCATCTATGCTACCTTATACATATATATTTTTATTGTAGAGCCACCATGTCGAATGCAACCTCGAACGGGCCATCCTTCCTAACTCCTCGAACTATTGTCGTTGTCTATGTCAAAGTTCATCAAAACGACCAATACTAGTAGTAATCAATATTAATCACCACAAGTAATTGCTAATGGGCACTCTGACCATGTATTTAACAAATATTAGTTAAATTCTCTTCCACTGAAAATGTTTGGCATTCATCTTGAAATATTTCTCATCATCAAGTCCATCGCTTACTGTTGTCTCGAAATCCTGCTAGTCATCGATCCCATCCACTATCTTCGATCAATCTCCATATCCCAAGGCTTCTTTGTGAATCTATCCTAGTCCTCAGTCATCTATGAACGCTGAACTAGCCAAACAAGCAATCATGCAGTTGATAGTTCTATAGTTGTCTAAAACAACATATAGACATCCATAATATCATCAATGTGACAAATAAAATCTATCTAAAGTATTCAAACTCTGGCATGTGTCAAAAATGTCCTAAATCTTACAACATCATAAATAGTGCACAAATGGAAAAAAGTGTGGCACGTAATGTTAAAACATTATGAAACACATTTAATCCATTTCTAAAATTATTTGCTAAATTTTTGTTATGTTAGAAATCCTGTTAAAAATTCAATTATGTTCGAAAACAGTGAATTTATACTATATGAACAACTTTTGTGAAGTGAGAGACAATATCACTCATCTCCTCTACAACGTAGAGCTCGTCAATATGAATTTCATTGAAAAATGCATCCAAATCTAACATCGTATGCAAAAGATATGAATGATAAAATTTAATGACTTAAATCAACAAATCCAAACTAAACGCACTATATTTACCAAACTACCCTCAAAAGCTTTCTTTTGTGAATCCTAATTTCAAAACTGCATACATACATGCTAAAAACCCAGTCAAACCAAGGCATCCAAACAATGATATTGATCTTCAATCATCGGAACTCGAATCCAATCATACCATCGCAATTATTATCCAACCACCGACGTGCATACACCTCGAAATCAATCTATGGTTACCCAATGCGAATTGCATTCTCGTGACCAGTAGTAGTGTAACGACCCGATAGGTATTCGAGCTCCGAATTCCGACAATAATACATAACCCTGTATTTCCTGCCAAAACACAAGTTTCGAAAACCATCAGATAGTAATTAGAAAGAATTTAGAGAGTGAGATAAGAAAGAAAGAAATATTAGAATAGAAGAAGAAGATCCAACATGACACAGAGTCTCACATCGCAGCGGAACAAAATATAATATGGAAATAAATCTTAATTAAGAGCTAGAAAATATACTTACAATCATCAGAGTACATCAATACACACCGGAACAGTTGTAATGACCTGTCCTTGTATACATCACACAGTGGAAAAATACTAGATAATATCATACGCTTGAACTTCTCCAACACATCTTTGGACTTCATAGCATGCTATATCCTGAACCTGCAGACCCGGGCTAACCAGAGCATTACAAACACCGGGTCAGTCTGGTGAACCAGAGTGAGAAATCCACTAAGTTTAAAGATACCACACAACTTGATTTTTAAGTTAAAAATCCTTTCCAAAAGAAAAGGATAATCGTAAGACCAAATCCACACATAAATACGGACGGTTTTTACCTTAAGATAACACAAAACGGTTTTGAAAGTCAATACTTTTCTGATATTATAATAGTGTCTAAATACAAATAAATAGATTCTAGCAGAACGCTTGCATCTCACGCTCCACATACATAGTATACAAACAAAAATCGCGAGCACTTATTGGAGATTGGATTTCGACTATGACAAGGTATGGGACCACCTGCCGATAGTGTATCTCTAGAGGCGAATACACTGGGTTCAACAAGAATGCCTTGCAACCCGGCCCACACATGGCCGACCACTCATTTTGCTTAAGTGTATCGAATGTATATCACCAACAGTTGGGAGTACCCACCGTTTCCCGAAAAGGGACATCATCGGATATAGATTAAAGAAGCAAAAGGATTTTCTCTAGATAGGTGATTATACACCCTAATGGGAGCGACCCACATAGCCATGTTGCCTGCCCGATTTTTGTCATTTCCCAGTTGATGAGGCTTGAGGTTTGAATTCTTTTTAGAACATCTGGATACCATTCACTTTGAATGCCACCTCGCCAGATCCATCAAATATCACTAATTGACGTTTACAAAAATACTCTAGTTGGGAGCTAACCAACTGTGATATGTTTGAAGAAATCAACGTACGTTGTCTTTTGAAAATACTTTGTCAGACATTCGTCCACACAAGTCATCCAGAAACAGTATGAACCGAAGGTACCCTCCTACGACATCCTAGGAATCATCACCTTATGGATCAGTAGCGAGTAGTCCTTGCAATCCATAAATTTCAATCACGAATGAATTACTATCAAAATATCTATGGTTGCAACATCAGAGAAATTTATCAAGTAGCCCTTCCGCTTATGAAGATCCACGGTCTTCAACTGCTCCATCTTCACTCGACATCTTTAAAGTATTTGTTAGTTCAGAATGGTTTTCGAATATCAATTCGATCCCATTGTTTCCGTACCAACAACGCATTGGGCATGAGATTGATAGTCGGTAATTTAAACATCAAAATCAACAATCATAAAACAAAATAAATCCATTGGTTTATTCCACAGCATCACTTGGCCATAATATGTCAGTTGTAATACCAAAAATAATATATTTGTTTTAATATATAAATATTCCCAAATCAATTTATTAAAATACTTAAACGAAATACCTTAAAACCTTTTCCAATTTCCCATTATAATCCTTTAAAAACATTTGCTACCACATTTCTTACTATCTACAATTACGAGATCAATTTACCATAAACAATTGTTACAAAATCCATACTAAGGAAATATTATTTTACATTCCCACGCCCTCTTATATTGTAATCGGCAAGGATAAGAGGGATACAATATTGTCGCAATATTTGAACAGGGATACAATATTGTCGCAAGTCATTATATTGTATTGTCCTTGTTCATTTTCCAATCAAGCTCAGTAATAAAGTTTGTTGTAATCGACAAGGCCAAAGATTTTGTGCAGTGAAATATACACGTGAAAAAGTAGTCTTATCATATATTTTTCTATTTCTATTTCTATTTCTTCTTCGTTTGATTCTGTACTTGTCTTTGTTATTGGATATGTTTGGTTGGAAAACTCCATTTGCTATGGTTTGTATACATACTGTTAGTTTCAATGGGAAATGCTACATGCTTGATTTTCATGATTCATCTCTTATATATATTATTATATGTTTCATCTCTTTGATTTGTCCCGCGATTGGTATGCATACACGTGGAAATTAATATCCACCATAAAATGGTTGTACTGCCTCATATGTCATATTGCCTACTGCTATACTCGAAGTCCAAGCATTAGCTATTTGCATATATACACGTACAAGTGGGAAATTATTTTGATAAATAGCTTATAAAATAATATCGATAAAATCTAACTAAAATTTTGAAATCATTAAATTCAAAATAAATTATTAACAACAGATATGCCCGACTGGAAAAGTATAACATTTCAAATTTAGTCAATATCGAATTGTAACTCCGCATCGTCAAATTCGAGTCAACCGATGTTTAATTTATATGGAAAATGTTATTAAATATATTAAATAAATGTTATCGTTTATTAACGATTTCCATAGCGACTATTTTAAAATTTGAATTGGACATAACTAACAATTTATAAACTAAAATCCCTATTTTTCTCTTCCATTAGAAAATTATCATTAATACGATACTAACGTTATTCGTTTCACGAAATTCCGACTTCTATCGGATCCTGTATATTCAGTTGAAGTTCAAAACTAAATATTACGAACTGCTGCGCCATTACGGGCTCATTTATAATAAATATAAATTATAACGTTTAAACTTCGAATTTAAATATTAAAAATCCATAAATATTCCAATTAAAATATTTAAACAAAATCAAATATTCAAATTAAAGTGGTTGAAAAATCTGGGTCGTTACATTCTTCCCCCCTTAAAAGAATTTCGTCCCCAAAATTGCTAAGGTAAGAAAACGTCACAACCCATTATATTTCTAAATCCAATTTATTATAAATCAAAACCAATTCAATATTGTAAATAAAAATTTCCAAAAATATCGAAAATTTTCAAACACTTTAAATTCCCGGAAAATTCGGCAGAGTCTCCCCTGTACGGATTGACATTTACGATATCGCAGGAACAATAATTTATATTTATTGACTCACATGGTCGGAAATCAAAATTCAAAACCCAAAAATATTATTTTCGCGTAGGCGTACCTTATGCGAGCGCTATTGAGTATATTTTCTCAACTTATTGCGATCTACTTAACCAATATCAATCCTCACTGCCTTGTGGTACCTGTATTCAACTCTATTCAACACGTAAGTGGCTGTTACGTGAAATTTTATAAATAATACTTCATTGGTCAACCAGTATGATTTTCCCAATCCCCAAGGCAATATTCAGAAAAGTATATGCAAATATAGGTTTAAATCACCCAGTTTTAATCCATATGCAGTTCCATTCAAATTTCATTATACTGAATTTAGTTTTTAATCCATTCAACTTTCTCATTAAGCCATTGATGACTTAATCTCAACCAATCTTATGTTCAAAGAACAACCAACACACAACCAATCATTTAATTCAACTAATATTCACCACAAAATTTTAATTCACCAATTAAAGCCTTATTTCATATCCAATTATCTAATTGAAATTTTAAACATTCCATTTTAAAATTCCAATCCTGATTTTATTTTAAACACCATCACTCTAATTTATTCCATTTTAACTTATCTTTAGTTAAATCCAGATTTTCGATTTCATACTAAAATTCTCATTCACAACTATATATGTGAAATTTTGGTTATTAACCATTCAAATTTCCATTTGAATCCCACTTATATAAATCAATCAAACCACAATATATTAAGGATTTAATAAAATTATTCCTTTTATAGAGAAATTATGATTTGAGTGAAATTATATCATTTACCCTATCTATAAAACAATATTGTGTACATTCCCAGTCCAATGCTTCTCAACACTTGAACCGATCAGCAACATAATGTAAAACATTTTCATATAAAATCAACAAATACGCTCTAATATATATATATATATATATACACACTCAAATCGATCTAGGGTATTACAAACCCAATCTCTACCGAGTCACGCCACAGAGCCAAGGTTATTACTAAACCAATAGCTCTGATACCACTGTAACGACCCGGTAGGTATTCGAGCCCCGAATTTCGATAATAATACATAACCCTGTATTTCTTGCCAAAAATCAAGTATCGAAAACCACCAGACAGTTATTAGAAAGAATTTAGAGGGTGAGATAAAAAAGAAAGAAATATTAGAATAGAAGAAGAAGAAGATCCAACACGATACAGAGTCTCACATCGCAGCGGAACAAAATATAATATAGAAATAAATCTTTATTGAGAGCTTGAAAATATACTTACAATCATCAGAGTACATCAATACACACCGGAACAGTTATAATGACCTGTCCTTGTATACATCACACAACGGAAAAATACTAGATAGTATCATACGCTTGCACTTCTCCAACACATCTTTGGACTTCATAGCATGCTATATCCTGAACCTGCAGACCCGGGCTAACCCGAGCATTACAAACACCGGGTCAGTCTGGTGAACCAGAGTTAGAAAATCCATTAAGTTTAAAGGTACCACACAACTTGATTTTTAAGTTAAAAATCCTTTTCGAAAGAAAAGGATAATCATAAGACCAAATCCACACATAAATACGGACGGTTTTTTTACCTTAAGATAACCTAAAACGGTTTTGAAAGTCAAAACTTTTCTGATATTATAATAGTGTCTAAATACAAATAAATAGATTCTAGCAGAACGCTTGCATCTCATGCTCCACATATACATAGTATACAAACAAAAATCGCGAGCACTTATTGGGGATTGGATTCCGACTAAGACAAGGTATGGGACCACCTACCGATATTGTATCTCTAGAGGTGAATACACTGGGTTCAACAAGAACGTCTTGCAACCCGGCCCACACATGACCGACCACTCATTTTGCTTGAGTGTATCGAATGTATATCACCAACGGTTGGGAGCTACCCACCGTTTCCCGAAAAGGGACAGCATCAGATATAGATTAAAGAAGCAAAAGAATTTTCTCTAGATAGGTGATTGTACACCCTAATGGGAGCGACCCACTAGCCATTCTTTTTAGAACATCTGGATACCATTCACTTTGAATGCCACCTCGCAAGATCCATCAGATATCACTAATTGACGTCTACAAAAATAATCTATTTGGGAGCTAACCAACTACGATATGTTTGAAGAATTCAACGTACGTGGTCTTTTGGAAATACTCTGTCAGACATTCGTCCATACAAGTCATCCAGGAATAGGATGAACCGAAGGCACCCTCCTACCACATCCTAGGAATCACCCTATGGATCAGTAGCGAGTAGTCCTTGCAATCCATAGATTTCAACCACAAACGAATTACTATCAAAATATCTCTGGTTGCAACATCAGAGAAATTTATCAAGTAGCCCTTTCGCTTATGAAGATGCATTGTCTTCAACTGCTCCATCTTCACTCGACATCTTTAACGTATTTGCTAGTTCAGAATGGTTTTCGTATATCAATTCAATTCCGGTCTTTATGTACCAACAACGCATTGGGCATGAGTTTGATAGTCGGTTATTTAACCATCAAAATCAACAATCATAAAATAAAATAAATCCATTGGTTTATTCCACAGCATCACTTGGCCATAATATATCAGTTGTAATACCAAAGATAATATATTTGTTTTAATATATAAATACTCCCAAATCATTTTATTAAAATACTTAAACGAAATACCTTAAAACCTTTTCCAATTTCTCGTTATTATCCTTTAAAAACATTTGCTACCACATTTCTTACTATCTACAAGTACGAGATCAACTTACCATAAACAATCGTTACAAAATCCCTACTAAGGAAATATTATTTTACATTCCCACGCCCTCTTTATTTCCTTTTATCTCGGAATCCCATCATATATATATCCAAATTCTTCGAATAACGTTTCACTATTATTTCCCAAAAATAATTTGCGTTAACGTCTCCACTATCACGACTCATACTATCCCTCGACAATCCTGAAGTCGTTCAAGTTGGGGTATTTTAATTACCTCTCAGACCTTGGTCAACAACGTTCTTATCTCAAGATAAATATGAATCGTAATTCAAAAAGCTATATTCATTTTGATATCACGTCACTATTGTGTTAAATATGGTTTAATGAAACCTTCTTGCTTTTTGAAATCTCCCCTTTTGAATATATGATTATTACTAAATTTATTGATTTAGTAAAGGATTAATACACATTAACTTTAAACTTTAACTTCTTTAAAACTATTCGTCCCATTATATGGATTTTTATTTCATATTCTATTACTAAACATTCTTACCAAATTCAATTACGGAAATCCCTTTTTAATTCTTTAAATCATTTCCTTTGGGAAGCTTACTTCAATCTTATCTATTAAACTTAAGGTCATTATTAGATAACGTTGCTTTAACTCCCTTTCTCCTTATTCACGACTCGTTTACACATCTCTGGTTCAATACAAAAGCCCTTTCCCATCTCAATTTCCTTTACTTAAAATATTAAGTAACATACATTTTAAACTTACCATATCCGCTTAAAATCACTTTATAACTTCATTTACCAAATTCGGTTTAAATATAAACCTGTTCTTAAATTTCCTTTGAAACCTAATCATATTTTTATTTCTAACTTCAATTTCTCACTTAAATGAACTTATCAACATTAACTGGAATTAAATTTACTTTTTAAAATCCCATTAAGTCAAACAATTATTCGCTAATTTATTTCATTAGATTAATCAACATAACCTAATTCAATTTAACGATTAATTTTTATTAAAACAGTTGTCTTGGTCGACCTTAAAACATGATTAACCCATTAATCAACTCTAACTCGTCCTTTCTCTTCGAATTGATAAATAACATTTATTAATCCAAATAATCTAACTTACATCAATTATTATTAAATAAATAATAATCTATATTTAATCCCACTTTAATTGTCCTTAAAAACAATAAATCCTGGTTATTAATCATCAAGTTAATCCCTGCCTACCTGGCCATCCATCTTATTAATATAAGAATCCACTTTATAAAATTTATTCAGTAATTACGGTGAAACACGTGCTTCGAACCCGGTGGAATTCAGTGCAACAATAGCGGTTAAAACAAATGATATATATAGGGTTGGTTTATTTTCTTTTTATAAACTTCATTTAAAAACATATTTAAAAATCTATATTCATTTATAAAAATAATTTCATAACTTCATTACTAACGGTAAATCAAAACAGTTTGTATTTTGGCCATCTGCTATAAATTTCTCAACCAATACCACCATTGGTTAATTAACCAAACAAATGTTGAATTCGGTTTTAATGATCCATAACCAATCCAATCATATGTGTTCAATAGTTTCATAAGTGATCATATGAAATTAACAATAAATTTGAGGAATCCGGTTGGATTCCTCCAACCTGTCCTTCCCTGCATCCAATGGATTATCTCAAATACAACAGGTCATGATAAATTTATTTAACTAATCATGATCAATCAACAACGACAATTCAATCAACCAATTTAAATTCAATACGTTTATTTTATGATAAACGTAACCAACAGGGTAAATTACCTTATTTGGAAATCATCGTTAGAAATAACGATGTCATTTCATTTAAATTAAACAACCGTTTAATTTAAATAAACGATATGAAAATATTTAACATGCATCTAGTTGATCAAACAACCAATAATTAGCAGTCAATAACAAACACATGATAAACCCGACTTATAATTAATATAAGTGGGAACTGAGTGAGGTTAACTCACCTTGATCTGCATTATATACACAGCTTGTTCCAGACAATTCTAACTTCGTTCAATTCAACTCTGTTGCATAATGTACGGCTCATAAATACGGTCCAATCTATCTTGAATCGATAAATCCTGGTGAAATATGAACACGTTGTTAATATTTATTTTTTATCTTAAATAATTAATTAATTTGAATTAATTAATGCACAAATTACCGGGTTTTAAATATTACGGCTCTACTCTTTTATTCACCGCTCCGTCTATCCTTCCTTTGTTCCAAATTTCGACTGCAAATTCCAGAACACTGGCCAATCGTTTAAACCCTGTCATTATATAATCATTAACAATTCAAATTATAATTTAATTAACCTTTAATTTCAATTTAATTTAGCACTAATTTTTATTTTGTAAACAAACCTTAGTTGGCGCATTCGTTCACTGGAATTGAGCTCACATTTTGCAATCTTTATGGCGCTGCAGGCCCACCCTCTCACTTGAACCAACCACCAAATTTTACACCACTAATAATTTACTGGCCCAATCCGTAAAGCCTATTTCCACTTCAAACCCAAACCGATCCTTGTTTAAACCCTATTTCAACAGAACGAACGAAGCCTCCTTATCATACTAGCCAACTGCCCCCCTTTTTTTGTTCCCTCGTCCAAAATAAGAAAACCTGCTTCTGCTAAAACTAATCCACGTGCCACCTCCTCCATCAGTGATCGGAATTCCACCGGTGACTTCCAAATCCAGCGAGCTCCTCCTTCAGATTGAACCGCGTCGCCCCCTGGCCCTGCCATCATCACAGAATTTGTCCACCAAGCCTATGGCTTTCAGGCAAGA
This sequence comes from Allium sativum, assembly GCA_030737875.1. NCBI lineage: Eukaryota > Viridiplantae > Streptophyta > Magnoliopsida > Asparagales > Amaryllidaceae > Allium > Allium sativum. The sequence continues at coordinate 542,575,085 of CM060926.1, forward strand.
TCTAGCCTTCCATGCTATTCCAGACTTCACAAAATAGGTCAGCACTGATTTCACTACCCTTCAAATAATTTCTGTTAAATTTTGTGAGTCAGTGTATGTATTGAGAGATTTATGAGGTCAGATGGTTTACTGCTATTTTGTTTTTATTTTTACTTTGTGCGTGACCAAATTAGGGTTTACTGGGTCACAAATTGAGGAATTTCGAACTGGAAAAATGTAAAAAATGGAACCGTTCTGACTTGGGTAGTGTTGGTACCAAACTGGGTATATATAGGTGATCGGTTCTTGAAGATAAGAACGATGTCTTTCCATAGGTCTGCGCGGCTATGTGTTCCTATTCCCGTAGCTGGTGTGCATCGTTCTGCTCATGTGAGGAGGTTTGGAGTGAAAGCAATGTACATGATTGATGGTGGTTTGTGTTGTCTTCTCAATACGGTCTGTGTGCTACAGATAGGTATATTTTAGGCCTATTGTTTGAGAGTAGTCCCATTGCAAAGTATTGTCATCGATCCTATAATTTGCAGTAGTATATATATATATATATTGAGGGTCTGAAATGAGTCCATGTGGGAAACAAAGTCCCTGTTAGAAAAGATATGGCAAAGAAGTACATACACGTGAAGAACTGTTACTACTTTCCTGAATCATTATGTAAGTAAGTTGCATAATATTTACTTTCTTCTTCTAGCACTAGAAAATGAAGATGAACAAGTTATTATAAGTACCATGTTACCTTGTATGCAAAATGTTTCAGTTAACTCTTTTTTTTTATTTATTTTTATTTTTATTTTTGCAGTATGCTTCAGTTGGTGAATACAGACTTGAAGCTGAATCAATTGACTTTGTTGAAGTTGAAGTGTTGAACCGTATATATAAATAAAAATGCAGTTCGAATTACTATCATAGTCTAATAACTATGAAGTGCGAACTACATTTATAGCAAGCGAACTAACACCCAGGAATTTGGAAGCTTCAGGTGTATTGCATTGAGAAAGCAGATGAGTTTAAAAAGTAGGAGTTGTGGGTTTCACTTTTAAAGCATTTGGAGATAAAGACCTGGTATCGGAAACAAGTTTGCAAATCAATTTTATTGAACTGGGATACAAAACTGTCGCAAGTCATTATATTGTACTGTCCTTGTTCATTTTCCAATCAAGCTCAGTAATAAAGTTTGTTGTAATCGGCAAGGCCAAAGATTTTGTGCAGTGCAATATACACGTGAAAAATTAGTCTTATCATATATTTTTCTTTTTCTATTTCTTCTTTGTTTGATTCTATACTTGTCTTTGTTATTGGATATGTTTGGTTGGAAAACTCCATTTTCTATGGTTTGTATACATACTGTTAGTTTCAATGGGAAATGCTACATGCTTGATTTTCATGATTCATCTCTTATATATATTATTATATGTTCCATCTCTTTGATTTGTCCTGCGATTGGTATGCATACACGTGGGAATTAATATCCACCATAAAATGATTGTACTGCCTCGTATGTCATATTGCCTACTGTTATACACGAAGTCCAAGCGTTAGCTATTTGCAAATATACACGTATAAGTGGGAAATTATTTTGATAAATAGCTTATAAAATAATATCGATAAAATCTAACTAAAATTTTGAAATCATTAAATTCAAAATAAATTATTATCAACAGATATGGCCGCCTGAAAAAGTATAACACTTTAAATTTAGTCAATATCGAATTGTAACTCCGCATCGTCAAATTCGAGTCAACCGATATTTAGTTTATATAGAAAACGTTATTAAATATATTAAATAAACATTATCGTTTATTAACGATTTCCATAGCGACTATTTTAAATTTTGAATTGGACATAACTAACAATTTATAAACTGAAATCCCGATTTTTCTCTTCCATTAGAAAATTATCATTAATTCGATTCTAAAGTTTCTCGTTTCACGAAATTCCGACTTCTATCGGATCCTGTACATTCAGTTGAAGTTCAAAACTGAATATTACGAACTGCTGCGCCATTACGGGCTCGTTTATAATAAATATAAATTATAACGTTTAAACTTCGAAATTAAATATTAAAAATCCATAAATATTCCAATTAAAATATTTAAAACAAAATTAAATATTCAAATTAAAGTGGTCGAAAAATCTGGGTCGTTACAAGCAGCTCCTATTTCTGCTTTGCAGTGTTGCAAATCAAGACTGACCACCAAGTTTTCCAGAGCCTTGGGAAAAGATGTGACTTGCTCTACTTTAGATGATGCCATGAGCCCCTAGCCTCCTTATAGTCGGAATCTCCCCAAATCCCTAATGCTTGTTACAGCTTCAAAAATGTCTCTCTTGGAAAAATGGATCACACCCCTCAAACTTCGTATAGAAATGAAGTATGTTCAATAAAAATGCAGCAAAACTAATCTAAGCAGTTTATGATGAGAGGATATGGAGATCTCAATTTTTGAAGGAAGGAAAATTCCAGCTATTTTTTCAGTGGAACAGTAGATAGGGAAAAAAAGAAGATATCTAAAAGAAACAGGTCAGGTTTAAAAATTAGGGGAATGGGTTTTGTTTATTTAATCAATATTCTCTTTAATTATTTCATTCAATTTCTAGAGAAATCAAAATACATTTCTGGCTCGCACGATCAAACGACACATTCGATCATCACGAAATCTCACAGCATGAATCACCTCAATAATATGGCTCTAATGGTATAAATTTCATCATAATCTCAGATTGCGCTCCAAAACGACAATTTTATGCGTATTTCGAGTTTGTTTAGCCCTCAAGTTGCTTAATCTCAAAATATAGTGATCCATATACTTTTCTTCCACGTAACAAACTACCTGAACTCAATAAAACTAGTTTTGAGTCCTGAATCGATCGATCAGGAAAAATCACCATTTGGAACTGTCACTTAATTAATTAACAATCAATATTTAAATAAAATATTTAAATATCTTATCATTAGAATCTGGGTCATTACGTTCTTCCCTCCTTGTAGGATTTTCATCCACAAAATCATCATGGAACAACATAACCCAACACTCTTGAATAAGCGACTATACAAGAAAAATCATCCCATATTGCTCTCAACAACTACAAGAAAATGATCACAACAAAGGGACCATCATTACCAAGCCAACACCTAAGTTATATGCTTATTCTTAACCCAATAGGTAATAGGAATAAAATGACAACTCATTGGTTGGAAGACAATCTCAATTCAAAAATCAAATCTTGATTTTCTTTCTAACTGTAGTTAAATTCAAAGAAAATTTCGGTAGCACATCCTTTGCGTTGCTCGATCTGGATAAATAACAGCTCGCCAAACATGGCCCAACCGAACAAATGAGATAAAGTCCTAAAAGTGGACATCCATATCTAGGGAATAAAACCATCAAATATGCACCAGGGACAAAACCATAACACTACATTTACTGCGTATCGATTTTTAAAGCAAGTTTAGCACTTGGACGCAAATAAAAGAGAGTAAGCATCCGAACAATCAAATCATGCTCCATGTATCTAAAGATGTAGTCAACAAAGTGGGTTGAACAAAGTAGTAGAAACGAACAAAGAAAATTAGCATGTTAAGTCATATACGGAAATAAATAAGCCAAAACATAAACAACTATCTTGCATGCTTGACAATCCTATAAGAATAAGTAGTCATGTCAAGTATCAACAATTAAGCATGCACAACAAAATAATTGAAATCATGAAAAATAATATCCATATCAACCCTAGCTTTAAAGATAATAGTCTAATCAACAAAAGACATGTAATCCATATATGACTCAATAAATTTGGTTATCATTACACTAAAATAAGGAAAGTAAATTTAGTGTAATTCAACATCTAATTGAGCATAACTCAAGTGCTAATATGCTACCCTCAAATCCTTGGCAACCTATCGATGAAAACCACCGAAAATTGCTCCTGCATCTACATAGGAATGTTAATAGGTCTGAAGAACTATACGTCTCTTCCACTCAACATTAACTAGATGACCATTCACTCATTATGAAATGAGTGCCCAAACACCCTCCAACTGTGCTTGGAATTATAACACCTCTTCAATACAGAATCAATCTCCTTGATATAATCTGTACAACAACACTTCACACCCTAAAGCCATATCGAGTAATACAAGTGAGAAACACCCACTAATATATCACTCCTGAACTGGTATATCTCCGGCGCATCTACAACAATACTAGAAGGCAAGGAATCCAAACCGTCAATGGTGAAGAAGATCAAGATCCCTTCTGAAGAGGAGAAATTCTAATTAGATACCACCATAGATTATTCTAACTTCGTCCTATCAAATAGTTCCGATATAACTCCATAGCAAACTCTATCACCATCGACTATGAACCGAGAGTCGAATACTCCATCACAAGCAACTTTGGTCGGTGATTAAAACACAACATGTAATGTCCCGTATTTTTACGGGGTAATAATAAATTTATTTAATTATTTAAATAATGGTTTAGATATTTAAATGGTTATTTAATTAAATAATATTGAATATTTAATTAATATAAATAATAGAATAATATATTTAATTTCGAAATAGTCGGAAATAGTGAATTGACGATATAATGTGAATTAACTTCGTAATATCGTATCTTATTCATATGTTAACGGAATTCAACACAACTGGGTCCGTTAGGATCGTAGGGACGGTGGCTACACATTGGAACTGACTGGGAGTGAATTGGAGCTCATTACTATTTATTGTTAAATAAATTGTCCGTCTGAATCAAGCGATGGTTATCATTATTAACGATGATCGTCCAATGTGAGTAAAACTCACCAACTCTATCAGTTCATATTTTATAACGTATTTTTAGAACTGATAAATGATGATTGATTGATGTGCGTTGTCTGTTTGGTTGAACTGCTAAGTAATTGTTTGAAATTATAGATCTGGTTATATATATATATATATAAATAAATAAATATATATATATATAAATTGATTCTGTTTAGCAGAATGTTTCATAGTGAGATGAAGTTGATGTTAATTATATTGTTTAACATCTGTGGATGCAGGGAAACAAGTCGGAGGAATCCAACTGGATTCCTCAACATTTGTTTTACTGTTTTTCATATATTGTAATATATGATGTGATATATAATTTGTGTTGATTACATGTGTTGAATGATATCGATCATTATTATTGGGTATTTTAAATACCATAAGAAATACTGGGATATAGAAAGAGAAATTTTCAAAGAGTTATTGAAAATGAATTATTTATAAAATCGAAGGATAGAATAAAGGAATATTTATTTAGAAAATAAATAGAATAAAGGAATATTTATTTAGAAAATAAATAGAATAAAGGAATATTTATTGGGAAAAATAAATAGAGTTAATGAAAAGGAGTTAATCGAATTTAGTTTATTCGAAAGAGTTAATCAAACATAGTTTATTCGAAAGAGTTAATCAAACATAGTTTATTCGAAAGAGTTAATCGAATATAGTTTATTCGAAAGAGTTAATCGAATATAGTTTATTCGAAAGAGTTAATCGAATATAGTTTATTCAAAGGAGATATTATCGAATATAGTTTATTCGAGAGAGAGTTAATCGAATAGAGATTACTCGAAAGGGAGTTATACGTCGAATTCGATTATATCAAATTTGGGAAAGTATTATTTACTTTCCGATTTGTAAATCAAGATTTATTTATTTATAAATAAATTAGTTGTTAGGTTAATTATTCAAAGTAAGAATAAAAGTTAGATAGTTAAATTAGGTATTTCAGAAGTAGGGTTTATAACGTTAACGTTATAATAAATGTTTTTATAAAGAAGTGGATTCGTAATCTGAATCCAAGAATTTGCATAAGCAAATGATTGTAGAAATTGAAGCGATGAGCTTTATCTATTACAAGGAAGAAAGTTGTTCAATTAAGGTCTGAGAGGTAATTATACCCTAACTTGATTGACTTTGAAACGAACTAAGGAATAGTTGAGGTTCGACGACGAAGATTGATTAGAGATAAAATAAGCTAATAAGCGATAAATGGATTGGGGGGGTCATAACGATGTTTTATACAATGTTCATTTGAAATCCATATAAATGAGTGTAGGGAACGTTTTCCAAATATAATCAGAGATATTTTCTAAGCATAGAAAATGAAATGTTATGTTGATATGTAAATAAACTATGGAAATGTTTTCCAGTGTTGAAACATATATTTTCTAAATATAGAAAATAAGGGAATATGAATATATATATGATGGATCAATAGAAATCCCAATTGGGAATAAGATTGTTGTTTGTACACGGACATGTTTTCATTTGATAGTTAAATCACCAACTATCAAAGTTTTTACCATTTTACGTTGTTAATATAGGGAGACCGGTTGGATTCTTGTCCAAAGAACCACTGCGTATTGGCATAAGCATTGCAGAATCATATATGCCAAAGATAATTGAAGACGGAGTAAAGTGCAAGGGATGTTGTATAAGTCCTAGGTAGAGATTGCCTAGGATGGATATACGGAATAGTGCATTCGGTTTGTCCAATCCCAGGACGACCTATATGGAAGAATGTCTGACAGAGTATATTTAACGGATCACGTAAGTTGATCTCTTCAAACATATGTACATTTGGTGGCAGAGGAATTCATTTCTCTTAGCTGTATACCCGTTGTATTTTTTGGGAAATCAATTTGTGATTTGGTGGGTATGACGATGTGACATTCAAAGTGAATAATTGTGTGATCTGTCAGAGACAAGCGTGGCCTCTAGCCTCACAACCGGGAAATGACAAAAATCGGGCAGGCAACATGGCTAAGTGGTTGGCTGCCAAGTAGGGTGTATTATCACCTATCTAGAGATATTCATTTCATTCTATAATCTATTGTCGATGCTGTCCCATTCGGGAAACGGTTGCTGATCCCAACCATTGGTGATATACATTCGATACACTCAAGAGAAATGAGTGGTCGGTCATGTGTGGCCGGGTTGCAAGAAGTTCTTGTTGAACCCAGTGTATTCCTCTCTAGAGGTACACTATCGGAAGGTGGTTCCATACCTTGTCATAGTTAGTAATCCATTATCCAATAAGTGCTCGCGGTTTTGATTTTATACTATATATGTAGAATGTGAAATGAAAGCGTTTCTGCTAGATGATTATTTAGTTGTGGTTGATAGACATTATTATAATATCAAAAGAGTTTTGATATAAAAAATTTCGTTTCTTTCAAAAGGATTTTGAAAGTTAAATCAAATGTTTTGGATTCTCATAAGGGGAAAACCCGTTCCGTTATATGGCGTGGTCTTATGAGATATCGTTTAATTGCTCAAACTGTTTTAAATTGTTTTACTTACACCAGTCCCATGACTGACCCGGAGTTTATTTTGTTTTGTTTTCACTAAACTCTTGGGTGCCCAAATTTGTACGGGCAGTCAAGTAGTCAGGATTTTACAGATATACTTGGAGAGCTTGGAGCAGGAGGCTTCAAAACTATATAGTTATAGTTATTTCCGCTGTGTTGTAAGTGTTATACTCTGATAATGTTACTTTATACATATACTGATTTTGTTTCAAGGATATGTTATCTATTATATGTTGTTCGTTCCGCTGTGAGATTCGTGTTACTCTAATGTTGTATGTTCTTCTTCTTCTATTCTAAGTTTCTATCTTATCTATTCTCACCCTTTAATTTCTTTCATGGACTATCCGGTGTTTCCGATGCTTGAATAGTCGACATAGTGCTGTATGCCGATATCCAGGATCGCAAATTCCCCGGGTCATTACACAAAAACCTACTCTTCTGATATCACTACCATAGCCCTTGTCGGATTGATTACGACCTCCTGCTCAACGAAAAGTGACATAAGTACCTCACTTCACCCATCCTAAAGAAAACATCCAATAAGCCAACCAACAATGGGTGCACTGTCAACATCGGCAACACAAACATGCCTTGTGCTTTCATTTTTTTCCATGAAAAGACAAAAATGTAGTCAAACAAAATAAGTATAATACTCCAGGCGATCCTGAAATACGGTCCAAAAAATCATAAAATATGCCAACTCATCGGTCGCCCCAAATGGCATAACCAGCACATTAAAACTAAGCAGCATAGGACATCGAAATCGGCATACACCGTCCGACCCTCTGTTGGAAAAACCACTCAGGAAATCCAACTGAGAAAACCTCCTCTCGCACCATAGAGCTAACCAGTTAGCTTTTTAAAACCAAAATGGATATTGGCTTGTCTCCCATTCTCAAGGTACACATGCCCTAGAGGCATTTCCACTGATCCAACATCAATGGACAAATCGATACGAAACTCAACCTAAGTAGATTGACAACTTGGTCACCTCATCGAATGCGTCTTGGTACTCTCAGGATACCAAATTGGATAACAACTCTCAACTAGAGAACTCGGTTCTTTACCCCACTATCATCTAACCATAAGCAACTCGCTATACGCTATCGCTATATCCAGGGCGACTCACTATCAAGGAGGAAAACTTTCTAGTGCACTATCGTCATCAACAAACTCTAACTACCGCTGATGTTCTGCATCCGCCAAACAGGAAAATTCTTAGACTCTACTTGACTTAATTGAGCCTAAGCAATCAATATAAATCAAACTAACAAACTAGCGAACATGAATCCGTGATATAAGTTTTGATGAACCATGTATACTACCAAGTATAAACAATGTGCTGCAACACTCCCTTACCTCGAGGCCCAAAACTGATCACTATGAATGTTGCAGTTATCCATAGTATTACTTCTTGGTGATGAAACAAGGGATGTTATAAAGATATACAGTCCAACTAAACCCTCAACATGGTAAGTCACAATCAAATAAAGACGAATCAATGTTTTTGAATCCCAAGGCCCATTCCATTCATCACCAACAAATAATATAGAATGATGAAATATCGAAATCAAAATAAAACATGCGTGTAAAAACCATTGGTAGAAGGCATACTTCAAATGGTGATATTGTTTCTCATATCTCGTTTCTTCTTTTGAGGAAGCACTTAACAAAATAGAAATGATGATCAATGAATATGCCTTCATGATTCATCCTCGAACAGCAGGGAGACCATCAATAATGGGCGGGATCAAACAACAAAGGCTTCACTGATCAACCTCTCTATGCCTTCATTCTCTATGAATGAAATCTGGCTTTCTAATTGCTTGCTCACCCAATGGAACCTTCATTCCTGTGAAGTATTTGCGAAAGAATGAACCATTATTCAATAGAAGCGAATTAAGTTACGTTCTCCAACATAGATATGTATCTTAAACAACAAACGCACCACAAGATACTAACTTCCAAGAAGTCAAAACAACCCCCTTTGAAGAAAACCACGAGTTGGTCCTGAGCGGATCGATTTGTAGAAAATTGAAATAATAAGAACTCTAAACCAACTCAGATTCATGCTTGGAGTTTCCTAATGTGACCCTTAACCTTACTACACCAAGTAACTCTAAGTCATCGAAGAACTCCTAGTAAAAGACTAAACCATATGGCTCCTTCACAACAACTTTCCACTCTATTCCAAAGAACAAGTTGCCTCGCAGAAACATAGGCATCCATATGGCGTAATATGGTCAACCTTATACACTTGAGTACAACAACCAATCATGATAGATGGTATACTCCAACAGTGGCTCATCCCCACTCAAATCCATAGATCGAAGCTAACAGTCCCAGTCCTACCCAACACTTAATCCCAAAAACAGAGTAAATAAATATTCCTTGTTTGCAAGATCAATTGAAATAAATGAAAAGGCTAATCGGTTGCTAATAGAGAAAATTATGTCCATGGCACTATTATGTAGAATAACCCACACAATATATACTACTAATTATAGTTTGAAAAAACAAAATATACCACAAACACATACTCACTCGTATATATTGAATCATGGTTTTGATACTGCTTAGGTCAAATGATGCAACATAAGCTATGATACCAAATGTAACAACCACCCTACACTATCAATGCAAAACAAATGCTAAGAAAAAAGATAAATGGTAGGAAATAAAGGAGAAGGGAAGAGAAAAGAAGAGAAGAAAAGGAAACAAAACACAGACTACAATCACAAAACCTGTCGCGTATCTCATAAAGCATCAGATAATATATAACAATAATAACAATCACAGATATAACAGGAAAGACAGTGCTAACTGTATAGACCATATAATCATAGTACAAGCTCATATAGTTATATAAAACACAATATAGTTTATACAAGAGACAAATATACTCACTGATAAACTGTCTCAAATAACAATAAATAACATTGTCAAGGCTCAACAGTGCCACACAGCGGAATAAACAATAATAATACAAGTATAATATAAAAAGGTACCGCCCCCTGCAAATCCACCTTAGTAGCTCCAGGAAGTGCTAATACCTATAACCTCGCCTACTCATCTGCATCATCGATGAGAACCAAGGAAATACGAGGAAACATAAAATTTTGGATCATACAAAATTTTGGCATGAGAGATAAATAAACCTCAAAATACTATACAATTCGCATTATTACGAGGATTATAAGTGTAGAAAGTCATACCTATTATGTCCCTGAGTCCACAAAGTCAGTATATATAATTAAGATAATATATGCTACTCAAAATAAAAAAAAGGGAACTATAATAGGATAGAAGAACCTCAATCGCCCACTCTGGCCCCACTTCATATCCTCTCTTTAGAATCCTAGAGATGATAGTCTACTAAGAGAAGGGAAATGTGCGTTTAGAAACATAATCTTGAACGCCCTAGGAAAAACTGTTGTTTCTAAAGTCTATTTTCGACTACCCCTCTACTAGTACTGTTCCCGAGCCTAGTCCCACGTGTTCCTAGTCGAGCCTAAATGAATGATCCCGGACTCACAGGTAACTGGTAGTACAATTCCAAAATACGCCATTCCCCAACTATTTCTAGTTTGCGTTTTTTAAAGATGAGAACAACCATAACAATCATATCATCCATCAACCATGCACTATTTATCACCTCTAAATATGTATCAGCATTGATAAGATGTTATGAACCCATCCGTCTAGGACTGATAAAACTCTGATTCTATTAGAACTCCACGTCTATGATGTGTGCCCCTCCGGCCTAAGCTCGCGGCCAAAGGTACCATACTACCACGAATGGTCATATTGGTACAACCTCATTTATACCCCAACTTTGAGTCCAGTAGAACACTCTGAGCTATCAACAGATCCTTAGAACCCTCAAATCCCAGGATCTCCCTCTACATCTCTAGTTTGAGTATGCTCTCAAACCAGTCCAGTACTAGCCGAACTCGGTGTCTCGTCGACATAAGCCCTCCGCGCCTAGGTTCCCTACCTAGGGTACACGACCACTTCGATATTAATGGGTCTCCCTCACAGTATCCCAGCTTTGAGTCTGCCATCATGTAACTTCTTGCCACACGAAGTAGATATCACATATTCCATGATCCCGTAAACTCATCATACCACGAACTACACAAACGGATCTATCCTGCAGCCTCGCTTAACCAAGAACAGCATAACATTGGTACATCCTGCAGCCTCGCCTCATAACGAATTGCATAACACTGATCCATCCCATCGATCTATCCCGCAGACTTGCAACATCATGATCTAAATAATACTGATCCGTCTCGTACTTAACCAAGCCTCAAAATCAAAGAGTCACAATCTCCAGCACATCTTGAAGATCTCATCACCTTAATCCTTGGATTATACCATCTATTCGTACTCCCTGCAAAGCAACCATGTCGCCTCATACCAAGATGGTGGATCAAAGAGCCACCAAAGGAATTCACCCTCGAAGGGCCAACCTGTCCAGCTCCTCGATCATCGTCTATGTAAATGTTGGTCAAAATGGCTTACATGAGTAGTAGTCGATACTGATCACTCCATAGTAATCGCTAATGACCACTCTAACCATGTATTTAAGCAAAATTGGTTAAATTTTCATCTATGAAAATATATGGCATTCGTCTCAAAATCCTGTTGGTCAACGAGTCCATCAACTACCTTCATCTCCAAATCCTTCCAATCGTCAAGTTCATCCACTACCTTCGATCGATCTACGCATTGCAAAGCTTCTTCAATGAATCTATCCATGTCCTAGGTCGCTTATGGATAACCAAATTATGCAAACAAGTAACCATGCAACTAGCGGTCCTATAAATATATAAAACAACATACAAGCATCCATTGTATCATTAATGATATAAATTAAATCTATCTAACATAATCAAACTGGGGTATGCATCAAAATGTCATAAACCTTGCAATATCAACAAATAGTGCAGAAATGGGACAAAATCTGATATTTAGTATTAAAAAATTGTAAAACACTAATTGATCCATTCATAAGATTATTAGACAGATTTTATTATGTTAGAAATCCTATTAAAAAAATTATGTTCAAAAACCCAGATTTTATATTTTATGAACAATTATAGTAAAATGTAAAACAATATCACTTAATTTAACCAAATCAGCTCCAAATTTGATACCAAATGCAAAATATATGAACGATATAAGTTTAATGAATTAGATCAACAAAATTAAAATAAACACAATATATTTACTAAATTACCTTCAAAAGCTTTCTTTCCTAAATCCTAATTTCCAGGTTGCATACATACATGCAAAAACCTAGTCAAACACGTGCATCCAAGCAATGATACCGACCTTCGATCATCGGAACTCAAATCCGACCATGATATCGCAATTCTCATCCAACCTTCGCTATGCCTACACCTCAAAATCAAAGTTTGGTAGCCCAATTTAACTTGTGTTCCATTGATTTGTAGCAGCTCCCACTTCGGCTTTGCAATGTCGCAAATCACCATTGACCATCGTGTTGGCCATAACCGTAGAAGAAGATTCACTCACTCTAGTCGAAGCTGCAATCCTTTAGCCTCCTTGTTGCCAAATCTCCCGAAATCCCCAACCCTAGTCATGGCTTCAAAAATGTCGCTTATAGTTAAATGGATTGTTTCCCATAAACTTCGTGTAGAAATGAAGCCCTGTTCAACACAAATGCAATAAAAAATAATTTGGGAATATTACAATGAGAGGATGTAAATATCTTGATTTTTAGAGGAAGGGAAACATCGACCATTTTCTCAATGGAATAATTGATTAGAAGAAAAGAGGCGATATAAAAGAAAGGGGTTAAGGTCAAAAATTAGGCGATTGGGTCATGTTTATTTAGTTAATATTTTATTTTATTTTATTATCTCATTCAATGCTATGCAGTTAAAGCCCTATAAAATCACAACTATAATTCGTAGCGCTCTCCTGCCACTATGCTATTTCAATATAGCCGATGAACATTAGTTCCGCTTTAAGCCCCACCGTTTTCCGCTAAATCAACGCTATTTTGCACCCACTTTAACAATATAATAAATAAAGGATGATTTGATCGGTTATCTTTTAAAATAAATCAAAAAAGTAAGTGTAAAGAGCTAATTTTAAGTCATAAATGTTTTATATAAGATAGTAATCTGTAGTAATCATCAAATCTAGTGTGTATAACCATGATATGCTTTGATTTTGTAATATAATATTAATTAGTATTCGTTTCTTCTATACAAATGATGCAAAAATGATAATTAATTAATTTTAATTATATAATTTTACATTTAATTACATTTTTGCACCTCTTATATATCCCTGCTACAGCTTTTTAAACCTCTACCGCTAGAACCGCTAAGCTCTTTAACTACACAAATTTAATATAAAGAGAAATCAACGTGCGTTTCGAGCTCGAATGGTTAAAAGACAAGTCCGATCATCATGAAACTTAACAATGTGAATCCTCAACAATACATTTCGATGGTACAAGTTTCATCGAAATTTGATACTATGCTCCAAAACAACAATTTTATGCGTATTTCGAAACAATTTTGACCTTCAAACTGTACGATGTTGAAAAATAGCGATCCATATACTTTTTCTCCATATATCAAACAATCTAGACGCTACGTAACTGTTCTTAAGTCTTGACTTGTTCATTTATGAAGATCACCTTTTAGAACCATTACTTATTTAATTAACAATCAATATTTGAATAAAATATTTGAATGTCGTTACATTTTGGGGGTTGCGTTACTAGAAAAAAAATATCTTATTCGTTATAATATAAACGTGATGTACAATGAGAAAACATGTTTGATATTGTGTTAAAAAAGGTTTTAGATGTTAACAGAATAATGAAGGATGAATTTGAAACCAAGATGTGATGTCGAAGTAATATGTAATTATCTTGAGCGTCTTATGAAGCCAAATGATACAAAAAACTAAAAGCATGTTATGAGTTAGATAATAATCAAGTTAAGACACTTTTAGAATGAACATAAGGACTAAGATTACCCAATGGTATTTTTTCTAATCTTTGTGGATGTGTTGACTATACGAACAACAAATTTAATAAGGGTGAAAATCTTAATTGTCAAGTTTTTTTATAAACATAAAATTTACAATATAAATTTTCTTCAAACATGAATTTATGTTTTACTTTGGGTGAATTCATCATTTTAATAATAATATATCCTTCAAGTTTGGTTAAATCAATCATCGACCAAATTATCCAAAATTAATTCGGTTAGGTTTGGTTTGGAAAATTTATGGTTTCAATTTGATTTGAGTTTTTTTATCTTAAAACCAACTGAACCTGTCGAATGCTCACCCTTAGACAGTGGAAAATTAACTAACAGTACTAGTTAATTTGTCAAAGATAGTGATGATCTAAATGATCATGTAAATGATTTATTTTGTATCTTAACCAAGATTTTACAATTGACATATTTAATAAGACCGACGGAAGAAGTTTTTTCATTTAAAAGCAATTGGTTCAACAATGTTATGGGTCGTGAAAGAAACATGCACTCAAAATGTAATATTATTGAATTAAAGAATACATCGCATTATCATAAATATGATCCATTTGTACTTGTTGAACAAGCTCTTTCAGTTTATTATGCTACTCATCCATATTTAAGAAGAGATAAAGTGAATTGATTGGTTGTTTTTAAAACCAAGGTAAGATTCACATTTGATGGACAAAATCTTCCTAGTGAACAAGCATACCGAGCAGATATTTGAGACTGTATAGGAAAATATTATAGATTACGAGATGGAGTTTGAATTAGAAAGCGATGAGGAATGACTATAATGCAAATGTTTATAGAAGGTAATTTACATTATACATTTCTCCTATAATCAAATGATATGTTCTGCCATAACAAGTTTCTCATCATTAAGTGATATGTTCCACTAAAGTATGTTTTCCACAATAAAATGTTGTATTCTGCTAAATAATTTTACGTCAATTACAACATTATGTTTTTTTAGGAGATATGGCTCTTCTCAATCTAGTTCTCCCTCTTCTTCTCGGAGAGGGAATGTCACTGGAGGTGATAGCGGTGGCTCATCACAGGAGGTAGGTCGTCCTGTGATGACATTGCTACTAAAGGATAATGGATCCTAAGCATTACACTATCTTCTGTATGGTACATTTTATATTAGTCATGATTTGTTGCATGTTTGTTTCACATTTCTAACACTGAAGTTTTTAAGCTAAAGCAGTCTAATATTGTTCTTTATATCTCTTGGGAGGCATACATGAGCGGGATGACTTTTCGGTAGCCCAAGTGGAGTAACATCCCATTCCAGGTTAGAGAGAGTATTTGGCAGGATTTCCTCGTAAGTGCAAATTTATATATTACCAATTTAAATTTCGCACACTATATTTAAATGTATAACTTTCATTTTCTCAACTTCTGCGGCAGTTTTAAAGGAGGGGACTGACGTTGAGTTAGTTAAGTGCCATTGGAACCATAAAATTGGAAAAAGTTATAGGGATACGATGTTTAACATTAGAAAGTTAGGGAAAAAAACTTAATTGGATAGGGCTAGTGTGTGGAAAACATGGATTGCGTGGTGGAGCAGTGAGGAGTTCAAGGTAATTTTACCGTATTTCAGTTTAAATTATTGCATATTTTTATATAATTTAGTGTAACGACCCTGATTTTCGAACAAATTATTTTAAATGTTGTGTTGATAATATAAATAAATTCTTATTTATTAATTCATCGTAATACGAAATAAAATTTGAAATCGAAGTTAAAACTGAATCGAAATGATGCGGATAATCAGTGTCAGTTCTGTCCGAATATGAACGATAATAATTTATTATCGAGAAAATGATTAGTTCTGAATTTAAATTATATTATATTAATTTAATATGGTATATGTGTTCAAATTAAATTTCATAATATATACAGTTCAATTTAGAATAGTGTAATTACGTTGAAACGTCGGTCTGTAGGTTAAAATAGCGGTTTGTGTTCGAGTTAAGGGACCACGAGAAATTTAAATTATTTAATTACAACAAAAATCAAATCAAAATAAATAAAATCCCATCAGCCAACCCTGTTGAGTACGAAGCCGACCAACGTACTTAATTAAGGAGACATACTTCTTCTTGAGCAGAGAAAAATGTTTTACACCTTCAATATCAAGGAAACCAAAAATTAATGGGATGTCTCCTCTTCGCCCTTATATAAACAGTGTTCTCTATGCATTTTCTCATCCCAAAACCCACAAATAATTTCATGTCTTCTGTTTTCGTTCCTTTTCCCTATCACCAAAACCGATCCTTTGAAAATCATTTCCACCGCAAATGTGTGTATATATATATATATATATATATATATATATATATATATATATAAGTAGCAAGATCGAAATAACAGATCAGATTGGGGGCCACGAGATTATCTGAAGCTCTCGACGTCACATTGGAAGCATTTGCGATTCCAGACATTAACGTAAGATCACTAGAGCTCGACTTTTCCAATTGAGATTAGGTTGAGCGAAATTATTGAGGTGTGATGCAAGGGCCGTGATTTCTGAGAACGACATTGGATCTGTCATTGGTCTTCGAAGAAGCAACTGGAAGTTCGAAGGTGACGATGTTTAACTAGGGTAATTAGGAGTTGTGCGATGTCGATGGTTTATTGGACGGGTGCATATGAGTTTGAGCTGCGATATTCAAGAAGGATATCAGACACAGTTAATCAATTGGATGAGGGGTCATTTCAATTTTGGGAAGGGCAGATCTGTGTAGTTGGGTATGGTGCGATGGTATTGGGGAAGAATTAGGTGATTGTTTGAGTTCGGCAGTTTGGTAATTAGGAAGTTAGGGCTGTTAAATTTGAGAAGGATTAAACATGATGAATTTAAAGAGTTCGGTGTTGCTCCGAAGGTGATAACGATTAGGAGGAGATCGAAGTATTGTTGACAGTGGCATGGCAGTGATGTTGGTTTTGTTTGTGAGATGTAGCAGTCAATTTGGGTAGAAGGAAGAGGAGATGCAGTGATAAAAGTTTGCAGTTGAAATTGCTATAAGAGGAAAGAAGCAAGACTGTCCATCAGTGTGACAACAAATTTTTGTTATCAAGCTTTGAAGGAGGGGAAAAAGCTATAAGAAATCAACAAAGGGAAGTCTATAGCAAAGGCAGCAGGTTACTGTGTTCATTCGGGGAATGCTTCATAGTTGACCGATAGATTACAAGGTAAATAAGGTATATATCAAATTTAAGATACTTAGGAATATTTATTTATTCTCGTTAGTAATTAATTTAATTAATAATCGTTTAATCACTTAATAATAAATGTTAAATCGATGATTTATCGTAGGTACGAAAATAATATTCTCATTCAAGTCGATTTGTAGTCGAGAAAATTTGGGATTTAATCGGATATTCGACCAACGAAAATCAGGTGAGTAAATCTCACTCACAGTTTTATATTTAAATTTATTTTTATCGTTAAAAATAAATTTGTTGGTTTCTTGGGTGCATGAATGAATTGTTGAATTATTGTGGTTATTGGATATTTCCCGCAATACTATTAGCGGATGCCCGTAGTATCATTAGCGGATGACCCTACGCTTACGTATATAAGTGGATCCCCTTTTATACCGCGATATCCTGCCTTGAAGCAGGATTGGTATTATTTTTGTTGACTAACATTTGTGAATGCAGGGAAAACAGGTTGGAGGAATCCAACTGGATTCCTCAAATTTATTTACTGTTGTTTACATATTTATATATGTATGTGATGTATGAACTGAATGGATGATTTGTTTGTTAGATATTAGAATATCACTGGCCCTAGATATTCTATTTAAAAATATCATAAAAGTGATTTTAGTTTCAAAAAGGAAATTTTATTTTATTGAATTAAAATTTGAATTTCGAATAAGCTAAGAAATAAAAACTTGTTTTAAAAATGAAAACAAGTAATTGAATTTATAAACTATGTTTATAAATGAAAAAGGAAATTATCATTTGATAAATTTTGAAACGTAATGCAAGCGTGATTTTAAAAAGAGGAAAATTATTTTCCAAAGCAGAAATTGAATTTCAAATAGAATTTGAAATAATCTTGTATTTAAAACAAGAAGTGTTATTTATAAACAAGGTTTATAAATAGAAAGAAATATTATCATTTGATAATATTAAATTTCAAATTTAAGTATGAATTTAAAATGGAAAACTTTATTTTTCGAAATGGAAATTAGATTTCAAATGAACTTTGAAATCAGAAGCTTGTTTTAATACTCAAAAGCAAGAAGCGAAATTTATAAATGATATTTGTAAATAAGAGAAAAATATTGTTGTTAAATAACTTAAAATTTTAATTCAAGTATGAACTTTAAAAGGTGATTTTGAAAACGTTTCAAGAAGAAACGATGGAATTTATTCCAACGTTCGGAATGTAAACTGGATTTAAAATATATCCACGTGGAATTATGATTTGAATTCATAGAAATAAAATTATTCTTTTCAGAAAAGATATTGAAATTGTGTAAAATTAAATGTAATATGAAATGGGTTATAGGTTTATATGCATATGTATATATATATATATATATATATATATATATATATGATAATAATAAATATAATGAGAATCGAATTCAAGGGGAAGTTGTTTTAATAAATAAATTAAGGGGGTTAATTCATAAACAAAGTTTATAAACGTGATGAAGAAATTTTCATCAGATAATTTAGAAAATGAATTTTTCCAAAGTGGATATGGCTTATGATACCATATTGGAATAGACTAGAAGCTGAGATTTTATCAAGTGTTGGTATTACAAGTTGTTATCTATCTCAAGATAAGAACGTTGTCGGTCAAGGTCTGAGAGGTAAATAAAATACCCCAACTTGAACGACTTCACTATTATCAAGGGATGATATTAGTTTGTAATGAAAATGGATATTGAATAAATCAATTTTTCCCACAAAGGAATTTATAATTGGAATTCGATTCTATCGTATTTTATAAATAGTTTAACTCCAAGTGGATTTGAAATGAATATAGAATTGGAGTTCGAATAAATTCATAGCCGAGTTATGAATGTGAAGTAAATAATCGGCAAGTTGAATAACTTAAATTATTAAGTCAGATTTGGTGAACGGGCTTCAATTATTTCAAAAATATTGAAAGTGGGATTGAGATTCATTTATTAAACGATGTTTTTAAACGTTATATATAAATTATAATGAAAACGAACTCGCCGCGGTGCGGTAGTTCGTAAATTGACGATTCAAACTTCAACTGAGTATATAGAACTAAAAATAAGTCGGAATTCGATGAAACAAGAAACGTCCGGACCTACTGAGTAATAGTTTTCTAGTGAAAGAGAAAAATCTAGATTTCGTCATATAGATTTTGAGTTATGTCAAAATTTAATTTTCAAAAAAAAAGCGCCATAATCGTTTTTAAACCATAACGGTTTATTTAATAAATTTAAAGGATTTTAAGTGAATAAAATCTGAATTCGTATTTGAAAAATTCAGTTTTGAGTTATCTGATATATACGAACTCCAGTATAGTGAATGAAGTGATTTTAATGTCAAACCCAGATTTTTGAATTATGGAATGATATTAACAAATAAAGAGGTTGGTCAATGGAAATTCGAATGTAACTTAACATAGGTTAAGTAAATTTGGATTTGTAAAGTAGAACTTGAAATCAAATATGAGATTTGAGTTATGAATGAAAATTCGAATTGGTTATAAGTGAATTAAAATATAAGTTGAACATTATTGATTCAAACTATAAGTGGATGTAGCGGTTGAATTATTTAATGGGAGTGAATGTGGTAAATCAAAAATAGTTGAATGGTTTTGAAATAAATGAAAATGCAGGTGCATGTATACTAGACAGGTATGGGATAAAGTGAATGAAGAGTATGAAGATTTATATTTAAGTGCCCGACAAAAGGTACACGTTTAAATTTCCATATGAGGTTTTATGCGCCGAATCGGCAAGCCGCTTGGCTTTTTGATTTTCTTTTTGAATGGAAAGGGCCTAGAGAGGCGAGTTGAGGTTTGAACTATTCGTCGATACAAAGGAGGTTATGGCGAATTTTTCCGGAAATTTAAGGAGTTAGAATATTTTTAAGAAGTTTTGATAATAGAAATCGATATAACGATATTTATAGAATTTGCTAAGAAAATGAATTAAAAATGAAATATTAGAAAGGAACAGTGATTGTGAAATTGTTTGATGGATGTTTATTTTTCCTTTGATAGTTAAAACACCGGCTATCAAAGATTTTTACCTTCGTTGTCAATACGGAGAGACCGGTTGGATTTAATATTTGAAAACCACTCTGTATAGGCATGCGTTGCGAATTAGATTATGTTGAAGATAATCTAAGACGAAGTGAAATTTAAAGAGCTGTTGTGTTTGTCCAGACCGAGGACAACTTATATGGACGAATGTTTGACAGAATATTCCTAACGGTCACATAAGACGATCTTTTCAAAGTATTACATCTGGTGGTGGAGAAATTCGCTTCTCTTAGCTTTTATACCCGTAATATTTTTGAAATATCAACTAGTGATTTGACGGGTTTGACGATGTGGCATTCAAAGTGTATGGTGGCCAGATGTTATAAAAGATAGACGTAGCCTCAAGCCTCACAACCGGGAAATGACAAAAATCGGGAAGGCAGCATGGCTATGTGGGTCGCTCCCATTAGGGTGTATAATCACCTATCTAGAGAAATTCCTTTTACTTCTTTAATCTATTTCGATGCTGTCCCTTTTCGGGAAACAGTGGTTTGAGCCCAACCGTTGGTGATATACATTCGATACACTCAAGCGAAATGAGTGGTCGGTCATGTGTGGGCCGGGTTGCAAGACGTTCTTGTTGAACCCAGGTGTATTCGCCTCTAGAGATACACTATCAACAGGTGGTCCCATACCTTGTCATAGTTAGAATTCAATCTCCAATAAGCGCACTGCGGTTTTTGATTTTATACTATATATGTAGAGCGTGAGATGCAAGAGTTCTACTATTTGGTTATTTATTTGATTAGACATTAGTATAATATCACTGGATTTTGATATCAAAAAAGTTTTGGGTTATAATAAGGTAAAAACCGTCCGTGTTTATGTGTGGGCTGGTCTTACTATTATCCTTTTCTTTCAAAAGATTTTTGAAGTTAAACCATATGGTTGGAGTTTACTCACACCAGTCCCATGACTGACCCAGAATTTGTTTTGTTTTTCCTAAACTCTTGGATGCCCAAATTTGTACGGGCAGTCAAGTGTTTCAGGCTTTTACAGATACACTTAAGGGAGCTGAAAGCAGGAGGCTTCACTGTTAGTTATCCAGAGTTATTTCCGCTATATCAAATGTTATGTTATACTCTGATGATGGTATGTATATATGTACAAACAGATTTGTATTCCAAAGTTATGTTATATAATATATTTTATTCGTTCCGCTGTGAGATTCTGTATTGTTATTTCTGTTCTTCTTCTATCTTTTCTATTTTCTTTAACCCTAATGACTCGTATTTCTGTATTATTTGAGTTGGACATGTGTTGTATTAGTCAGCTCAGATAGTGTGGATTTGCGGGCCACTACATTTAGTGTTCTAAAACATAATTTTCAATTTAAATTTAATTAAAGAGTCAGAGAGGAACTACAAAAATAGGAATGAAAACCCAGTAGAACAATGTGGTAGTTCCAATTTATTCCAGCGTCATCATGGTGACTTGGTAATTTTATTATTTACGATTACAAAGCACTGTTACATTTTTATATTTTAAGTAACTTAGGTAACTTATGAATAATTAGCTACTAAAACAATAATATGTAACTTTAATTATTTCAGGAAAGGTCGCGTGGAGGTCCCATATCATGCTGGGACATTTTTAATTATACACATGCTAGGAAGAATCAAATCGATGAGGTGGGCGTAGTCACTTACCGATGGCAAGATGATGATAAAGCAGCAGATGCATATGTGGATATATTATAGTTAATTATTTCTAACTCGTATACATAATAATTTGAAATTATTTTGTAAAATTCAATTGTATTTTGCATTACGCAATGGTTTCAACAAGCACATGCATAGCTTTTGGATAGTACAAAGCGGGATCAGCTGATTGCAGCCGAGGAGGATGTTATTTTCAATTATTTTATGGATCCACCATTCTGAAATAAATGCTATGGATTTGTGAACCAAGCACTGATTAATTTTCTATATTTCTCTTTAATTTTCATAAATAACATTTCTATATAGTATTAAATGGAATAGTTTGGAATTATTTAGAAGTTGATTGATTCAAAAAATATTTCTTTAGTTTTCAATTTATATAAATAAAAGATATTACGAAAATCAACATATTTAATCTCATATAATGTAAACTAGTGTGTACAATTAACAAATGACAATAATAATAACTTTAGTGAACACATCTACAATTTTTTAAATATTGTTGCAACATTTTTAGTTAGTTCTTAGTGGTTATGTTGTACTATATGTAACCTATAGTGTATTAAAATTATTTGATTATATTGGCATTTATAATTTAATGTGGTCATGTCAATTTGCGACAATCGCAGACATTATTAGCGTATGTTTGCTATCCAAAAATCAAAACGGTGATCGACAATAAATAAAAGAGTTTATTACCATACGAAACTAATATTTGTAACTCACATGATTTTGCCATGTTAATATGTTACTGTAGGCAAGTAGAATAACTTTCATAGATATAAAATTAATTTGCAATTTCTTGGGATATCTATAAAACATATTCTATGCTAAAAAATAGGTATATATGGATGCTATTCATTCTTGTTTCTTATTTACCTTTCCTTGTTTTTGGATGAAATTGGACTAAAAGGCATTTTTAACAACTAAAAATAGGTGTATAGACAATATTAAGTTAAAATTATATATAATAACTTATTTTATTCTTAGGTTAGGACCACTTAAATGGCATATTAGAAGGCTCAAGATAAAGCAAAGATCGCAGAGCTTAAGAGCATGACCGATGTCAAGCTATAGAGATGGAGCAACTAAACCAATGCTTAGCTGAGTATATAGAGCAACATGCGACATTCCCCTTATCTGATGGTTCAAAGGCAACTTGAAAGGTCAATTTTGATATGTTTTTAATTTGTATATTTACGATGCGAGCTTGTGATGATGGTTTGGATATTGTATTGTATTGTATTGTTTGATGATGATTAAGGCTTAGTTTGTGGAGTAGATAGATGTATGACATGCATCTAGGCTTTTTTTTGTGTATATTGGTTGGATTGATGGTTTTGCTATTTTGGTTGTATACGTTAAATGTGTTGTTATGTTTATTGTATATTTGTTTATATATATGTATGTATGTATGTATGTATGTGTGTGTGTGTGTGTGTGTGTGTGTGTGTGTATATATATATATATATGCTTAAATACGCTTGTTTATATATTTATGCTCAAAATGATGCTACGAGATCAATTATAGTATGTGTGGGAGTTGGAAGAGGAAGGGTGGAGCAACATATAAAAATATACCTAATATTTCCAACGGCTAGCAACAGATTATTGATCAAAAATTTATAACACTTTCAAACGACACATGTAAAGTTTAGTCATTGGAAACTGGCAGAAAAAGAAAGTCTTCTCCGTTTGAAGTCTTTGTCAAAGAAGACAAATTTCAACAGCTACAGTATTGATTTCCAATAGCCAGCAATGGCATATCACCGTTGGAAAAAAAAAATTACATGGCAAGCCGTTTTTATAGTGGACATGCCACTTTTTGTTAGAAATATGAAAAAAGAAGTGGAGTTCTGCACAAGCACATAAACTCCATCTGGTTTGAAGTGCCAGAACACTGAATCTATATAGCACATGAGAGAAACTAAGAGTTTTAGCTACTAATAAGGACCTACCAGCTAATCACCCACAAAGGTGGAGTAACTGAAGGAATCACCATCACTTCCAATGACAATGATATACTCAGAAAAGAGTACAGCAAGATTAGGAATAAAGCATTAGTTAGAAATGCGAAATTTGCATTCCCAATCCCAAGTAGAATCATGGAAAAGTGTCTTGTTCTTCTCCCTAAGAACACCCTCCAGAATAAGCTCAAAACTGTCTCCCACAATCTTATACTCCAATCTTCTTGCGTCATCCACTAGATCTGATACATATTTGTAGTATTCATTTTCATATGGATCATACCTCATTCCAGAAAAAACATGAACCCACGCGTGATCATCTGACATCCGAGCTATTCCATCATCTTCAGTTTCATTATCATTACTTTCTAGTTCTTTGTCTACCCTTGGTTCTTCTTCTACAGTCGTATCAGCTACTTTGGGCTTCTGAGCCCAAACCCTGGATGAAGGCTTCATTAAAGGAGAACGAATTTTAAGCGGACCCACATTCTTGTATGCTTCATGAAGATGACCAAAGGATTTTCATTTAGTGCATATTTCTGGTTGCTAAGTGTACTGAACATCAACAAAGGAATCATATCCATCAATGGAAACTGTGAGCTTTTCGGTAGTGGCTTATTCGGAGTTATCTCAATGAGAGATTTTGCAATGGCAAGATTTTTCATAGCTTCCGTATTTGCATCAAAGCACTTAAAATTCCCAATTCTACTAACCAACCAATTCGAACCAGGAAGAGTCTAAAGGATCAAAGAAATTCTGGTAAAGATAGTCCAAACCGGAATAGAAGCCACACACTCTCTTGCAGTCTCAACTGATGTATTCCAAGATGTAATGATAAATGGTTTCCTACTATTGTTGCGGGATTAGATTCCAACACTTTCATTCTTTCCTCCGTAATCAAAAATTTAAAGTAAAATAACCCATTCACACAACTTACTTGTAATCCTCCTCTCAAATTCCAAGCTTTTCGACATTGTTCACGTACATCAGTACCAGGAGTAACCGAGTCAAGAAAGAAACTAACATGGTAGTCTTTCCAATAGTTAACTCCCTCTTGAACAATATCATTAGGAGGCATCGGGTTTTCAGCAGAATTGGGAAACACACGAGGAGTATAACCTTCGGCACATCTAGGGAGAGATATAAAAAAGATAAGCAACTGGGTTTAGAGTTCATATTTGCTGGATTTTTGTTAGCATTAGAATGAGAGATGGTTGGAATTGCAGAGTTCAGAGGATCAGCTACAACAGGGTCTACACGATTCTTAGAAGCAATAGGTCAAGCACTATGAGTGTAGTATCTCGTAAAAGAGGGATTAGCATTCACTTTGGATATTGGAGGCACATCTACACAAAATGATCTCTCTGTTGAAACCCCATCAGTATTTTTGTTGTTCACAACAACATCGACCACATTGGCCATAACAGTATTACTCACAGCCCGACCCTTGTTTCCAACTTCAAACCCAATAGTCCCAGTTTCATAAATACAATTGATTGAGTCTTTACCATTTGTTCGCTCATTTACAAATACTTCACAAGCAGTTGGTAATTTGCGCGGCTCAAAGTTTGCAGATATATTGAGTTCTTTCCATCGATCCGTACCTAGACTCGCAGCAAGCACCGACGAAACTGATGATGGACCAACATCCTTTAATCTAAAAATACGAGATCCTCTAGCAGCGTTAGCTAAGGCCTCTTTGAACTCAAGAATCGCTTTATCTGGAGATATAGGTGACGTAGATACTCGAGGTGGATCTGAGTATTTTCACCCAGATCTGGTCACTCTGGTAGAAAACCTAGATTTTACTTTTTTGTTCTTCGGCATCTGAGAGAAGTGGATGGAGATTAGAGGCGCGAGCAGGAAGAGTCAGTGGGTTGGAAGAGGAAAGATTTGAATGTCGAATTAAAACGGAAAGACACGGATGGAGATGGAAGAAAATGAAATCGTCGGTCATTTTATTCGGCAGTCGCCATTTTCAAAGTTCTCGTTATGGTGAATCACCATTGGAATTTACTATTTCTCTTGTAGTGTATTGTTTGCTTGTATATTTTGTATACTAGCATACACAAGCAACATTTATGTGTACATATTGGATTTTCTTATTACATTTGTTATTATGAATATATTATGCATATTAGTAATTTATTCGATGATTTAACAAATCTTGTCTAATAGAATTTATTTAAATTAGTTCAATGTAAAATTGTGATCTCAGTTCGATTGTATTGAATCGTTTGAAGAATTGAAAACAAATTTGTAAAAGATTTAAATATTTATTATGGAGTTATTGAGTTTAAAAAAATATTTTTTGATATAATATATTATGAACATACAATAAATGATTTACAAGTTAACTCTGTTATTTCTATTCATATACATAATTTATGTTATGTATTTATATGTCTTCGTAGTTGTATTGAAAAACACCTTTTCAATATTGAACATATATAGTAAAATTTATGTGTATTTTTAAAAGCTAATATAAAAATGGACCAAATATTCCCTAATATTGTATAAAGTGTGGGGCTAAGGGCACCCCAATATGTTCTTCCTAATACCACGACTAAAAAATACCATAAGAATTAGTATTACACTCTTCTTAATACCACACTTAAAAAATAGGGGCTACCACACAGTTTTACCTCATTTCTATTTCGCTCGAAATTTGTTCGACCCCATAAAACCGATCAGCAAGCTAAACCCTAGATCTATAACCGATCAACGAATTCGACGCCGTAATATACAAAAGTCGTGGATAAGGCTTGAAATAAGTAAACTAGAAGAGAAAGTGAGATATTAGGGTTTTTAGGTCACCAAACAATTGAGAGATTAGCGTACGAATTTGAATTTCCCCCCGAGAGATGCGAAGAAGACATTGATTATGAGAGATTAGGGTATTTAGATTCGCTTAGTACGTGATCATAATGATTGAGTAAAATATTGGTATTAAGAGGTAATGTGGTATTAGATAGCATATAAGATTTAATGAGTTTTATTTTTTTTAATTAAGGTATTAGGAAGAATATATTGGGGTGCCCTTAGAACCACACTATTTAAACAATTAGAATTTAAGATTTCATGAGTAGTTTAAACATGTGGACTTAAATACAAAATGTCATGAAAGAATCGAGGGCTTAGTAAATAATTATAGAAATGTTAAAATGTAGGTTTTTGAAGCTGATTTTTTTCTTCAATTTATCATAAATTTACTGAGATGAATGTATATTATATTAAATTTGCTATTATTATTGTTATTTACTTTTATTATTTTTACTAAGTGACTTATTTAAATAAAGTTCTAATTTTGCCTTGTTTGTTAATATTTTTCTTCAATTTATGATAATTTTACCGAGATAAATGTATAATATATTAAATTTGCTATTATGTTTACATATATTATTCAAATTAAGTGACTTACATGAAATTCTACTTTTTCCTTCTTTGTCGACATGGACATGATATACATTTTAAAACATCATATTTATCGTTAATTAGATGAATTAATTATAATTTATTGATTGAATTTATCTATTCAAAATCATGTGATTAATTAAAATATGTTGACTTAATTGTACAATGTTAAGTGATATTGTGAAGTTTTTTATTAATTAATAAATAACTTTTGAAGCATCAACGCCTCACATTAACATTACGATGTATTACATGGAAAATTAATTGATGTAAATGGGTTAAACTTTGAACTTGTGATGGTTATTTCCATGTATAAATTACATTATGTGATTGACATGTTTATATATTTGAATTTTTTTTTAATTATGAATATGATTAATCTTAATGTGATTTATTAGAAAATTAATGAATAATAGTTAACCAAAATCATTTAAATAATTTTTTATTATGTAATTAATTATAAAATATGGTACTAAATGTAAAATATTAGATAATAATTCAAAGGGACTTAAATGATTGAAGAAAATTTGAAGCGTATGTATTTTGAGTATAAATACTTCTGTTAATTTTTAGTATTTAAAGAAATATTAGTTAACTAAATTTATTTAATTAACGTAAAATTTGGATTTTGTAATAATTTAAATACATGGACTTAAATATAAATTGTTAGGGGCTAACTGTTAAAGTATATGTAAATAATTGTGTAAATTTTAAATTTCCCACACCAAAATGTTAAATGACGAAAGAGGTAAATAGGAGATGGTTAACAAATAAATGTAAAGTGATTAATTAATTTGAAAATAAAATATTTAGAGAGAATTAAGAAGAAGAGAGCTCCTAAAACTAGCAAGAGAGCTTCAAATTCTTCTGCTTTATTATTATTTTATAAGTTCCAAATATAAGTAAAAATAAATCCAAAATAAAATTAAATCGAAATGAAATGAAATTACCTAAAAAATAGAGTGTGTGGAATGACGAACTTATATGAAGACGTTATATTCATATTGCTTAACTCTGTAACTGTTGGCATTGATGGATTTAAAGCCATGCATTGAACTAACATTCATTAATTTTGCTTCACAATAATTTATGGCACTTACATCGCAAGTGCATATTAAAACCATTGTAAATTTAACCTCTACGTATTTTTAATATAAAAAATATAAAAACAATTTTTTTTGCTAGAACGACGTGGTAAGATTAATTATGTTTCCAAATTTCCATTTAAATAGAGCATTTTTTTATAGGATTTAAATTTCCGACCTCTCATTTGCATTTAATTACATTTTGGGACTTCATGGCTGGATTATAAATTGAGTTTCCATACCAACTATCAATAAAGATTTGTGTTTTATTCTATGGCAAAGTGAAAACTCCATCATTTTGGTCTTTTGAGGAATGAAAATGATGACAGTTATAAACAACTTCAAATGTACATTAGCCATCGGGTAATTCTCCACGTTGTTTTCTTGCTTTCCCAACGAACTACTTAAAAATAATAGTAAAGTACATGAAGTTTTGCGTTTTCTACTTAATATTCTAAAACAACTCCTAGCTTCATTTAACCTTTTTTCTGTTTTATCAACAACAAATCATATATTTCTTAAAAAAAATCATCTTCAAAGAATCTCACAATCACATTAATCTTCTAAACAACAAAAATCTTCAAATTTCGATACTAGTGGAAAGAGAAGTCAGTAATGTATTTCCCACTTCAGTTGAATATTTGTAGATTACTTCAGTTTTGGCTCTTGCTTTCATTTATGTATTCTAAAAAAGAAATCTGATTTAATAAAAAAAAAATTTGAGTGCAACACAACTACTGGCTCCTCCAAGTGTAAACGTAATGAGGTTATGCAGACAACCACATTCATACAAGAAGTAAATAAAATAATCTAGTGCGACCCTAGCATGTTAAATAGGATGATCTAGTGCATAACACACTAGTTACAGTAACACTCCAAGTTAGGTCTAAACTTGGTTGCCATCCCATTCTAGACCTTTTGAAGCAAACCTTCAAAAAATTAAAGTTCAACTCTAGTGTAACAACCCGGAAAATCTGAGCCAATTTAAAATTTTTATTTTGGCGAGTTTAATGGGTTTCGAATATTTAAAATGGATTATTTTAAATAATAATGAAGGAAAATTTATTTTCGACGAGGTTAAAACGAATAAATTTATTTTAATTATATAACGAGCCTGAAATGGCGCGGCAGTTCGAAAATTCGATTTCGAATTTCGAATGAATATACAGAATTCGTTTTAAGTCGGAATTTGAAGAAACGAGAAATATTTGAATCTGTATAAGAATATCTTTCTAACGGAGGTAAGAAACTAAGATTTCACTTTATAGAGTGTAATATACATCCAGTTTAAAATCCAGAAAAGTCGCTGTGGAATATATATATATATATATATATATATATATATATATATATATATATAAAGCCCTTAAAAATGGAAATTTTGCAAACGACCTCGATTTTCGACGAAACCACTTTTGTTGGATCCGGGATGCCAAGTTATTGCTAGGTTCCAAAACTCATAATTTTCTGAATCAATGTGTGTGCGTGGCGAAGATAAAACGTGTTTTAACAGTTTTAGTCAATTTCGATCGACTAGAAAATGGCCATTTTTCAAACGGTCTCAGAATTTGACGAAATTAGTTTTGTTCGGACCGTATTGTCAATACGAAGCTAGAAATATTTTTTCTAGAATTTTTATGGTCCGTATGTGACCCCAGTAAAATGAAATGTACGTTAAAATCAATTTTGAACGTTATATTAATTTATATTTCAAATTTGAAGAAAACTGATTGTAACGGTCGAATTGACTTACGGGACATATCCCATTGTGTTTGGAATGGGGTAATTAGCTAGGGGCGATAGTCGGTGTGTTCGATTTTGAATTCGAAATAAAAAGTTGCTTTATGGAATAAATTAAATAAAATAATATAAACTTCTTTCCTTTACCCCCTCCCCACCCCCCTTTCTCCTTAGTCAGTCAACAATCAATAAGAAAAAAAAAACCCATCGAACCCTGGAACTGCGCCGCCGCTCCCCTCGCAACCGCCACCGCCCACCGCAACCTCCGACGCCGGCCTCCCCTTCATCTCCGCCCTCTTCACCCACCACCCCTCGCGCCTCCCTCCTCTTCGTATAAACCGCTACCCAAATCGAACGAGACCCGTCGCCAGCCCTCCCCAGGCCCCACCACGACCAGCGCCACCCTCCACCGCCTAGCCGCGCCTGATTGACATAGAAATGTGTTTATTTTATGCTCTTATATTTTATCTTTTGTATATAAATAAATATTACTTGGGTATTGTTTTGTCACTTTTACAGATATTCCAACCTAGCCCGCATGCAACCAGAAAAGTAGGGAAATAGAGATCAAATTGCTGTGTATTTGCATTTTGAAGAATTGTAGATGAAGATGCCACATCTAGTTGCTGTTGGACAAGAAAATGATTGGTAGAAAGACCAAGAATTTCTCAAATCAAGGGTAGCTTGTTAAAGAACCAAGAGGAAAAGAAGAAAGGCCAAAGATTTAACAGATTTAACTAAGGCCCATTTGAAACTCTCATTGTAAACTCTTTTGTGAATTTCCTAAGGCCCATCTATCATTGTATTAGGGTTAGGGTTTGGCTATCTATCCTATAAATACCCTTGTAATGTCATTGTAGCCACCATCCATCATATCCATTATTCTGTATTCTCTTCTCCATT
This sequence comes from Allium sativum, assembly GCA_030737875.1. NCBI lineage: Eukaryota > Viridiplantae > Streptophyta > Magnoliopsida > Asparagales > Amaryllidaceae > Allium > Allium sativum. The sequence continues at coordinate 542,606,504 of CM060926.1, forward strand.
AATAAAAGTTCTTCCTTTTTACTATTTCTACATTTTTCTTTCTTAGCAATAGGTGTTGTCTTCACAATTAGTTTTGGAAGAGCACCAATTGTATTTTACATTTGTTTCACTAGTGATTAGTCGTTTGATTAGTTTCAATGAAAATCCTAATTTTATTTTTGTTGTTCTTCTTATTCTGCACTTTTATTTTCTACATTGTTGTTCTTGTTTTGCAATTTACTTTCTTTAGTGATTAATTGTTGATTAGATTCAACGATAATCCTAAGTTTGCAATTTCAGTTTGTTTTTATTTCAACAAAATCTCTAGGCTTCGTCTAACTCGCCCAAGAGATTAGATAAATAATTTGATTTTAATTTACCTCCCTGTGTTCGACCTGTATGCTACACATCTGTATGCTTGCAGAATTTAATTTAAATGTCGCGCTTTTCTGGTTCATAGGAAAGCGGCGATCAAGTTTTTGGCGTCGTTGCTGTGGAGGTAACGATTGAATTTTATTATTTATTTAATTTCTGATTCGTGTTAGTTTTTATTTATATATATTTATATATATATAAATATATATATATATATATATATATATATTACTCTCTTGTATATATAGAAAAAAAACAAGAAAAAAACTTGCCAAGTTTCATTGATTTTATCTCCTTCCCTTTCTTTTATTTCTTTTCCTCCTTTACAAATTTCTTCCCTCTTTATATTTCTTACCAAAAACAAAAAAAAATATTGCATTCCTTTTCTTGTTTTCTTTCCATATTGCATTCCCTCTCACGCAAATTCGACGGCAAATACCCCATCACGCTAATACAAACCATCCATCCCCTGCCGATAACCTTTTCATCCTTCATGACACCCCTTTTTCTTCAATCACCACAACGCACAAACCTTTTGCGCCGTGAACATCCACAACCACCTTTCCATCAACGCTCACATCCCACCTCCACCGAAACAGTTCAGTCAACACAACCCTCTCCCACCATCAACATCATCATGCAGACAACAAATCCGCTACATTAAACAACCCTGCTCCATTAAAAAACAATCCCGATCATCAGATATACCAAATCTCCCTCATTCAGACTCGACACCACCTGCACAGTTGCCACAACCAAACAGACCATCAACTTTCTCCCACAACAACCCCTGTCCACAAACCACAACAGCATCTATTGCAATTCGCCTCACTTCCACATCCAAACCCAATATCTTTCCCTGACAACTCCAAACCTGAAATCCACCTGGGAATTGTCCGACAACAACTTCCTCAGACCCTCAACAATCATCATAAAACCAACCCTGCGTTAACAGACCATCGCAACTTAAATCTGAACCTCGAAACCCAATACCTGAATTTCACCAAACCCGGTTCAGAAACATCCCAACCGCATACCCAATTCCATAAATCCGTGCACGTAGATCCATCCAATTCTTCAACGTCAAGCCACAACAGTTCGAGCAACCCTGACCCAGAGCCGAACAACTTTGAACTCCGTAACCCAATTGTCAGACGCCATCACCACCTTCCAAACTGCTGCGCCCCTTTTATACAAGTTCTTCCCAAAACTAATCACCAAACATCCTCTTCTTGCCTGCCATTATAACCGCTCTGAGCATCACAAATCTACATTTGCACAACAAACCACCACGTACATCCTCTCTACATCACCAATTCAATCTGATCCCCCTTCCTTGAACCAATACACAACCACGCAAATACCCTGTCAAGTCATCAATCACCATCACCACCGTGCCTTGTCCACACTTCAAGTCGAACAACCGATACATCCATCACCAATAACCCCCAAAATCACAGCAATACCGATCAAACTCCAAAGCTCGAAAATCCAACTCCAGAATTTCGACTCCGATTCGAAGCTTTCGCTGCGATTTTTGATTCCGATTTTGAATAAAAGGAAACGAAGTTTTTTTCTCGAGTTCGAATTTTTTTTACTGAGAAAAGAAATTTTTGGTGATTTATTGCCCTGTTGAATGTGTGTTATTTAGGGGTGCTTTTGTATTAGGCTGATCTGGTGTTTATTTTGTAGTGGTGCGTGATATTACCGTGATTTGTTTCAGGGCGAGAAAAAGGGAATTTTGTTTAGTTTCTTCTTTTGATTTTGACTGGATTTATATCGTGGGTCTTCCATTTTTTGGGCAATATATTTGGACGACCTGTTGCCTTCTATATGTGGTATTATTATTTTTTTGGGAGGTCTGGTTGCCGTTTTTTGTTGGAGTGCGTTCAGTGGGTCTAACCTTAGTTGAATTGTTGAGCCAGTCCTTCTTTTGTTTTTAGTATTAGTTCTTTTTGTTTTTTTTCTCTTATTGTTTCTTTAGGCTTAGTTTTTCTTGTTCTATTTTGTTTATTTCATTTTTTTTAAAAGCCAGTTTTTATAGTTGAGTTTAGTTTTTTTTTCTTCTCTCCTTTTCCTTCTCAATCTAGTATTTTTTTCCTATTTTGTTTGCTTCATTTTTGTTTTTAATTCTTTTCCAAAAAAAAACAAGGGCCAAGGCAAAAACAATCAAGCAATAAACAGGAAAATTCAAGGTCAAACAATTGCTAACATTGGGATTTGAATCACTAGCAAAATTCAATTGCTTTGGACGGACGGACGGACATGAACCACTGTAATGTTTTCTGAACTCTATAGGTGCTCTGCTTCTTTGAAAAAATATAGAAATTGTTTGTAAAAATCTTCTGCAGGGGCAGCGGCTTGCTTGTACAGTATTTTAATTTTCTGTTATGTGACTGTTCTACGACTGATATTTCTGAATCTGTTTGTGAGTAACGAATTTCCATAACTAAGATCATCACGCTCATCGTTTTTCAATTTTAACACTTGATTAGATATTTCAAAATAATATAATAGAAAAGTGGTGTTTTGTGAAGTTGACTGTCTCGTATATTGGATCGCGGATACATAGTAGTTCAATTTATTGAACTATTAGCAAAAGAGGTTGCATACTACCCGTAAAACATTGGTCGTATCCCTTAGTATTTATACTATACGTGAACGGCCATAGGACCCTCTTCTCCCTTCCAATTGAGGCAGTTAATTAATAGAGCGCAGCTTAGTATTTTATACTGTTTTGAAGTGAGAATAATTTATCTTCCTTTGGTTACATTCAAATGTCTGATTCAAAAAAATCTTTGAGAGAATTGTGGGATAATAATCGGAGTAGACGTCCACTGGAGGAGTATGAGTATGAATTACAACTCATGAAACAAAATTTTCCAAAATTTCGTGAGCCCGATGCCAATTTTCAAAATTTTCCAATTGACCAACGTTTTCAAAACCATGGATATAATCAAAATTGCGATTTCAATTCAAATTTCAATTATTTCGATTATGGGTCAGATCCACATGAAAATAGCTTTGAACCCCAATACAGCCTTGATCCACATCAATATGGGGTTGTAAACCAAAATTTTCAAAATTATTGCCCATATCAACATCCTGAAAATAACCAAAATCACCCAAATTTTCCCTCGAACTTCAACAGTTTTGGTTATGAACAAAATTTTTATGATCAAAATAATTTCCAATATCATTGTCAGTTTTCTGAAAATTCAAACAACTACCACATTGGAAATAATATTGATTGTGATATTGATGTGGACTATAATTTTGATAATCAAGAAATCGAAAACGAGAGCTCTCAAATCAACGACTCTGAAGAATGTAATTTTGATGAGAGGGCGGAAAGGCTAAATAAAAAGATGGATGAACTTCTTTGTTTAATGGCATCTAATAAAGAACAACGAGAGCAAGAAAATAAAATTCAAACAAGCCTTGAATCAGAAAATAATCCAATTTCTACTGACATTGAAAATTTTCAAATAACGACTTTGGAAATTGAGAATAATCATCTTGATGAAATTTTTCAAAATTCAACAAATGATTTGGACTTCAACTCTTTTCACAAAAAAAAAATTAAGCTTATATTTTGACCTTCCTCTTTCAAGCTGCGAGAAACTTGAAATTTTAGAAATTTAACAGAATAAAAATGTGGAAATTTTCAATTCAAATGTGGAAAAGGATTTTAATGAACATGAATTTCTTGGATTGTATGAAGATGAGTTGCCAAATGAGGAAGAAGTAGATTTACGGCACGAGTTCGAAAATTTTAACTTTGAGAAAATTTCAAACGAACTTGAAATTGTTAGTGTCGAAAATACGTTGTCAATTAATGATGAGAAATGTGATCACATACTCTTGAACAACACTCAGATTTCAGATTTCACTGAATTTATATACGATCACAAATTTTTGAAAAATTACATTGACAAATTTGTTGAACACATGAACTATTTTTGGAATGTTAGCTTTGTTGAAAAACTTCATTTGAGGACGACCCTGGATATTTATCTCCTGGACTATAAATCTAGGTTTAAAGATGGGATGATTTTCAAAAACCTTTGCTTATTAGAAAACATGCCTAGACACAGTGGGAATGGGACTCATAGGGCAAGAACCAAGTGTGGGGGAAAAGATGGTGGTATTCTTTGCATCGCGTGCATCGTAAACACATATATCATTGTATATATGTTCCTTTCTTACATATAGTTAAATTGCATTTCGTTTTACAAATCATTTTACATTTAATCCATCTTTGGGTTCTATCTTTCACATTTAGGAAACGTGTTTACAGTGTGGACACTGTTTAGTTCTAGTGTGGGGGGGAGTCTGCATTACATCCTTTTATTTTTCTTTATTTTTCTTTTATTCTTTTCATATAGGACCATCATGCATTTTAGACTATACTAACATGCCATTTTTTTTTGAAAACTTGACTCATTTTAGATTGACACAACAAAATAAGTTAAGGATTTTTAGTCAGTTGATAGTATTTTTTTCTCTCAACTTAGATCGAATAAGAAATATAATGAAAAGTTTAATTTTGAGGGATAATAGTGTAACCGGTACATAGGGAGATTCTTAGGTAATGGCCATGAAATCTATTCTATATTGTAGACTTTGTTTAAATAAGTGGAGGACTTAAAATACTTATATTAGCTTGTCAAATCTTTAAAACTAAGTTGTGTTAAGTTGAATTCGCGTAACTCTCTTTTTGTGCTTATAAATTCAATAATAATAATAGTAATCCAAGGGTATCCAACATTGCTTGTATATCAAGCGTTGGTGTGCAAACCCGCCAAGCTCTACCGACACATTGTTGACAAAGTCAGCGTTGGAATATCTTAGTCTCATTTTATGAGATTGGACACCTAAGGATTACCGACACGTTGTTGACAAAGTCAAAGCCGGCCTGCACAATTCGCCAAGCTCTTTACCCACTCTCTGTTAGTCCGCGAGGCAGTGCATGGGTGGTAAACCTTGGTCTTCTAAGTTAGGTGTATGTACTTAATCATAAATTTTAAAATTTCATAGAATAAAGAATAAGAGATGATGCCCAAACACTTCTTGACCTTATTGATTTGGCTAGCCATACATGAGAAAATATGATACCACTTTGCAAACTGTGCCAAGCAAACTAAGAATCTATTTCATGGCTGCACTATGTTATCAACCGAACTAACTGGCCAAACTGGAATTTAACATTTGAAAACTTGATTTATATTGAAAATTTGTGACAAATTGAGGTATCTAAAATAAAATCAATTGAGTAGAAATTGTTAACTTATTTTGTTGTACCACTTTCCTGAAACAAGTCGTGTTTTCAATTTTTGTTTTCAATTGCATAAGTCCTTTGCAATCATGTAGTTACATTAGATCCACACAAACTGCATTTGGATTTTGTGGGTAGTATCCGCTGAAAACCCTCACGAGACACCACTCGTCCTACTAGGGACACCTAGAGGTTTAACGGTTTGTTGCATACGCTCAATGCAATCGTATTTCCTACGAAATTGCGACCTATCTAGTTAGTTTTTAATTTTTGTTTTACTCGAGGACGAGTAAAAGATAAGTGTGTGGGTATTTGATTGACATAGAAATATGTTTATTTTATGCTCTTATATTTTATCTTTTGTATATAAATAAATATTACTTGGGTATTGTTTTGTCACTTTTACAGATATTCCAACCCAGCCCGCATGCAACCAGAAAAGTAGGGAAATAGAGATCAAATTGCTGTGTATTTGCATTTTGAAGAATTGTAGATGAAGATGCCACATCTAGTTGCTGTTGGACAAGAAAATGATTGGTAGAAAGACCAAGAATTTCTCAAATCAAGGGAAGCTTGTTAAAGAACCAAGAGGAAAAGAAGAAAGGCCAAAGATTTAATAGATTTAACTAAGGCCCATTTGAAACTCTCATTGTAAACTCTTTTGTGAATTCCCTAAGGCCCATATATCATTGTATTAGGGTTAGGGTTTGGCTATCTATCCTATAAATACCCTTGCAATGTCATTGTAGCCACCATCCATCATATCCATTATTTTGTATTCTCTTCTCCATTAATAAAAGTTCTTCTTTTTTACTATTTCTGCATTTTTCTTTCTTAGCAATAGGTGTTGTCTTCACAATTAGTTTTGGAAGAGCACCAATTGTATTTTACATTTGTTTCATTAGTGATTAGTCGTTTGATTAGTTTCAACGACAATCCTAATTTTATTTTTGTTGTTCTTCTTATTCTGCACTTTTATTTTCTGCATTGTTGTTCTTGTTTTGCAATTTACTTTCTTTAGTGATTAATCGTTGATTAGATTCAACGATAATCCTAAGTTTGCAATTTCAGTTTGTTTTTATTTCAACAAAATCTCCAGGCTTCGTCTAACTCGCCCAAGAGATTAGATAAATAATTTGATTTTAATTTACCTCCCTGTGTTCGACCTGTATGCTACACACCTGTATGCTTGCAGAATTTAATTTAAATGTCGCGCTTTTCTGGTTCATAGGAAAGCGACGATCAGCGCCTCCCCCTGACCTACAGCCCCCAACGCCACCTCCTCAGCCTCCACCAGCGACCATGGACCCCCTTCTCCTCTAAAAACCTAATTTTTGAGTGTTTCTGAATTTGCAAATAACCCCCTGAAGCCCACAACACCCGCAAGCATCCCCTCCTTCAATCGAGAAGCAATGTGAGTCTTATTTGTTAATTTCTTAGATAAAGATTGAATTTTTATGATAGAAAAATAGGATTTTTATTTTTAACTAGCAAAGGTAATATTTTTAAATATATAAAGGTATGATTTTTATATATGTATGATAATCAAAATAAGATTTTTATATAGTAGAGATTATAAAAATGTGATTTTTAGAAGACGAAGAATATTAAAATTCGATTTTTATATATATGAAGTAACGATGAAAATTCGATTTTTATACATGAAAAGGAATGATTTTTATAATATAAACCTCGTTATCAAAATATGATTTTTATATAGGTAGCGTTGAAATAAAAATGTGATTTTTAATATCAACTGCGTGAAATAGAGAGCGATGGAACGGATTGAAATCAAAAAGGAATTCAAATGGTTCAGAAATTCAGAAATAAAATGGCGGAGTGGATCCCAAAGGTGAGAACTCCTCACTATAATTTTTCTATATAGTTATTTATCATGTTACTGCATATATAAACTTTTCACTGCCGTCCACAGACCATGGATGACTTGTTTGTTTGGTTGTGTAGTTGATTGGATGATTGGTTTAAATTTGGTTTTTTGGGTGAAATGGAATTGATTAGATTGATATGTGTATGGCGTAGGCCTTTATTAGATTGGGCATAAGGCTAGGCCTCGTCCCGTTTCTAGTATCGCGCCGTTATGCCGCCGAAATTTTCTAAAATATATTAGAAAAATATCATTTTATTGAATAAATGAACTGAATAGAATATTCATAGGTTGAATAAAATATTCTGGTCGTTAAATATAATTTTTAACGTGTATGTGAATAAAATAAGTATTCATTTACAAATCGGACGATTTGTTTATGTACACCCATTTGACTGATATTGATTGGGACGATAAATTTTACACATCGCCTAACTGCACAAATAATATTCAGTGTTTGTTGATTGAAACCCCGCACGGGTGTTGGGATGATATTTGACGTACACTAATCCCAATTGTTTAGTTGTATGTCAATTATTAGGTTGACAGACAGTTGTATGGTGCACTCTGGATGATGGTTGATTATTTATCATTGCTATTATATACATGTGTTGTATGGAATCCATATAAATAACATTATATGGTAATTGATTGGGTCTCATTCCAATTTAGAAAATAAATTATATTCATGTGTTGAATAAACAAAATAGTCATGTGTTGACAATACTCATGTGTTGAAACCATTCATGTGTTGAAACCATTCATGTGTTGAAAATATTCATGTGTTGAGTAAAATCTTTAAACAATAAAATTTACATCATTATCATACATAAAATTAGAAACTAACTGGAAACTAGTTAAGATGAGTGGTTTCCTGGGTATTGATCTGATGTTGGTTTCGGTCTTCGGGGTTAATACTTAGGGAATTGTTCTCCTGCTAAATTACAGTTAGAGGCTGATTAAGAATTAAAACGATAAAAATCATAATTTTATAAAATATATTAAATAACAAAAATAGTCATGTGTTGACGATACTCATGTGTTGACAATATTCATGTGTTGAAAGAAATATATATTCATGTGTTGAAGAAAATATTCATTTGTTGAATAGAATAACAAAGTTATTGAAATATATATCGATTTTATTCATTTTTTAATAATGAATAGCGAAAAGGAAGTGATTTCAAAATATAACGTTTTGAAAATATTATCATTTATATATTAATGATATGGAATATTCAATTTTGATTTAAAATTGAATATGAAGTTGAAATCATTTTTAAAATGAATTTAAACGATTTATAAAATACGTTTAGAATTGAAATCGACGAAATATATATAATATATATCAAATATATTAAATGGCCTGAATAGAACGTGCCGCGCCGCGGCAGTTCGCGAATTTCGACCATTGACTTCGAATTGACGTTATGGGAGATCCGACTGTCAGATTCTCCTGAAACTGGAACCGTTGGGTTCGTATCGAAAATAGCTTTCCAATGAATATTAGAAATTTGAAATCTAAAGGTTGGATTTAGAATTATGTCCAAATCAAATTTGGAAAAGGTCGTTGTAAGTGCAGTTCGACGACCGTTATTGGAAATCGACTGTACGAGCCTTGATAAAATTATTAAAAATATCAATAATTTGTGTAAAATCATAATAAATGATTTAGAAAGAATTGTGGTGGAAAATCCCATATTTAAAAAAGATAAAAATATATTTTTATCGAAATCAACTAATTATGAACTTGAATTATAATCCAATGTTTTTGAATAAATAAATTGGATTTGAAGTGGTTTTAAAAATAATCAGAATTTCCAATATACGAATTGGAAAGGATTTGAATCGAAATTATCTTCGGAATATTTTGATGTTGGATTTCGTGATTATACAGATATGGTTGTGGAAATTTGAAAGATATATTTATATCATTATTTCCAATACGATATTTGTTGGTTTCAGAATTTGATATTGAATATAAGCCGATATATTTTCTATTCAGAGCCTTGTATTTAATATCAAATGGGATTTTGGGTTCGTCGTGAATAGTGTCTTAAATAACACTGTTCTTGGACCTAATTTAGAAAAGAATAAATCTTTTAATTAAGATTTAGTGAAATTGTCCAGTTAATTAGTATTTAATTGGAATTGAATTTAAATTGGTTTTTGGGTTTATTGTGAGCGGTGTTTTGAATAACACCTGTTCTTTAACCCGATTAACAATGGAATGGGATTTCGGGTTTGTCGTGAACCGTGTTTTTAAATGACATTGGTTCTTTAACCCAGTTAAAGATAAGATTAACTTCTTAGCTTTGAATAACCATTAATATTGATTTGTGGGAAGATTAAAACTAAGTGGAGTTTTAATGAATCTTTAATTAGATTGAAATGATCGAGAATAGAGTATCACCAGTTTTTCTCCAAAGCGATAGTTAAATCTTTAATTAGATTTGAACTTGAAATGGTAATTAATATTTACCGAGAACACCGTGGTGTTAGATATGGAGTATTACTAGTTTTGCTCCATGGGATGAATAGGTTGGGATTAGGAAATAAAATAAATAATTACTTCGGTGTGGTTTGCTAATCCCGACTAGTTTGGAAAACCTTAACATGGTTTGAAATGATATCCAAAGGAAGATTAAAGAATAAATTTAGAAGAATTTATCTTTGATAAAATTAATGGGAACCTTTCCCTAAGAATGTGAATATTTGAATAAAAGAATACTCTGAATTGGAATGAGGCATATGTTGTGTTTGTGTAACACTTGTTTATTATATACGCGGGTTATTCAGAAAGGTCGGGTTTATACCCATTCTGAATAACTGATTCGACGATAAGTCGAAGTTGAAGACGGTGGTTAAAGACTAGAGGTTTTCACATCATGTGGATGATTACCGATGATCTTGATTGGGATGTACACCCAAGAGGAGGGAATCGGTTGGTCATCGTCCAGACGTACTTAGAGATCGATGGATATGCGAGGAATAAGGTTCCTCCGGTTTCGTTCAGACCCAGAACGAACTTGTAAATAGACTGTGTGTCTGACATTGGATTTTGTATAGTGCTGATTGATCTCTATTAAATATATATCTGTTTGGCGGCGGAGAGTTTATTCTCTTGCTTAACGCCCTTCTATGAGATGTACGAGCTCAGAGGTTATATATCGATAGAAATCAGTCGCGTGGAGTGAATTGCCGGTGTGGCATGCCTAAGTGGCAGATGATCAAGGCTTCTGTTGAAAAGCAAAGTCTTGTGGTTGATGATCAAAGCACGGCCTATGTGGCATAGCTTTGTGTATGGCGTTAATTCGCGAGCCTCACACCTCGGTATGAGTCAAAAACGGGATAAGGACCCAAGGAGAACACGACGTTTCTTTCTAGCTATGGGTAGTGTCAACGACTTCTAGCCCTGACATTTATATACTTTTTACCTGTGTGGTTGTTGGATGTGAGGCGCCTCGGATATAGGTCCTATAGGACCGGGAAACGTGTGTTCAGGAATAATTAATCCTCAAAAGTAGGAGAGGACCGGCCTTGGAGGTTCCAAGGATCGCTGTGTGTGGTCCTGAGACATTTGCTAGAGTGTCTCGAACGGAGAGGAGCTTCCCCTTTGCCTCGACTCATGACGGAAATCCAATTTCCAATATGTGACATTTCGGTTTTATTTGTAGAGCCTAGCATGGCGACATGATATATGGTACCCATACCGTCTATGATTGATACATTTATATTCGAAGTTGTTTTCTTCACTTATAGTAATAATAAAAGATTGAATTTCACGTATCAAGCATTATTTGGCTGTTATAAGGTAAAACCCTATCCTCCGGCTTGCGTTGCATTGTGTGATGGGACCTGGGTCTTATAACAGCTTCATTGTTCTTTATTTAGCATTGCGCTGTTTGCTTATGCACTGGTATTCTTGGGGTAAAAACCCTTTCCGTGTTATACGGTGTGGTCTCTTGATTTATCGAACTTTAAAAATCAAATTAATAACTGTTTTAGTTCTCACACCAGTCACATGACTGACCTGGAGTTTACTGTTTTAACCTAAACTCTGGGTGCCCTTATTTTCCGCACGGGCATCTAGTAGTTGGGTTTTGCAGATTTATATTCACAGGATCCTGGTATATAGCTGAAGTGATATTCGGAAAGCTCTGTATCCATGTATTTCTTTCAGTTGTGTGTTGTATTATTTTTCCACTGCTATGTATTTAAATGTAATTTAAATCTCTGATATTTATTCATACTCTTTATATTCTTGTATTCTGATGGAATTGTTGTAATAAACAATGAAATGTTCTTCTGTTTGTGTTCTGATTTGTCGTGTTCTCAAAACAATCAGGGGTTTCGAATGGTCTTGGTCGGTTTAGCGATCGATTCGGATCGAGCGAAATTCCTTATTGTTACATTTAGAAATATGATAATCTTGTTTGTAGTCTTTTTTAGAATCACTATTTTCTTCTAAAAAAATTTCTTCATCCATTTAATCATCACTAACTTTAGCAAGAGAAAGAAAAACAAAATTCAAACGTCATGAAAAGACAGAAGTCATCTCAAGCTCAATAATTATAAGGATGATTTAGTCAATTATTTAAATAAAAGTTATATGGTGGAAAGGTAGACAATCGTAGGGCCAATTAAATATATCTAAACTATTTTGTATCTTGATGTGTAGAAGCTGTTAAATTTAGGTGATACAAAATCACAAATAGATGGAAAGTAAATATTGGTTTAATATGGAAATGCATGAATTAATTGATTTCATTTGCATGAGATGGAAAGAAATATATGCAGGAATTAATTTCTTCCATCTATGCTAAGGAAAGGGATTGATTTACATTCTATGTGTGCACATTTGTTGCTATTGTAATTTGTCTCCATTACTTTATTACCGTATGTTGGTAATTTATTTGATGACTCACATAGATTTGCACTGGCTATATATTGAGGGGTATACTTCATTATAACCCATCCTGACATGGAGCCAGTGATCCCCAATGTTGTCCCTTCTTGGTAAGCCTATTTGAGGTTTGAATATATAAACTCTTATTTTGTAATCTCTTGCAATTCTCTTATGTGGAATAAAATCTCTCTTTTGTACTGGACGTACACTATTTTGATGATAGTGGAACCAGTATAAATATTGCATGTCTCTTTGTTTCTTCATTATAGTTTTTTGCTATTTGTTTGATGTAAAAGAATAACTGCTATCATATTAGATTGATGTTCAATTGGCAAATCTAGATCCTATTTATTGTGCTTCCGCATATTTGCAACCTTTTTTGCACAATAGATTAGTATCAGAGCAAGGCGATTTGTTTTAAATTGTGCATCAATTATTTCTACAAAGGTTGGTAGATTGAGTGGTGATTATGCTATTACTATTTTGGGGGGAAATGTGACTTGGTGGAGAAGATTATGTTGAGAGAGAAGAATGTTCCAGGCTTGGGATTTTGATGTAGATTGTGCTTTGGATTCTCATTAAGGTGGAGTTATATGTTTGTTCACGGCTTGACCCAGCCGTTGAAAAGAGGACTCGTTGTAGAAACAGCTTGGCAAAACTGCTTAGAGGTGGTAGCGACCAAAGACGAACCACTGGAGGTGTTAGCGACCTTTCCAAGTGTTTAAGGACTCTGTATAACTTCAAGTTTAGATGAGAAATGCTCGCATTGTATGAGATTTATGCGATAAAGAGTTTAGTGTGTTGAAGCGACCATTGGATTTAGAAATTGTATCTGATATAGCTTGTTTTGGTGACGGATTTGACCCCGTTGAGGCTTATCGACTTATGATGTCATCTTGGAGAGTTCAGTTCATAGAGCTGATTTTAGCACATTTTGTGCCACTGTGATAAATCATCGATTTTGTGATGTCGTCTTAAAGGAGTGGAGCTACATGCAGGTATGTGGATGCAGAGAGATTTATCTTGTATACAGAGATCTGGATTTTTTCTTTATATTTCAATTGGTGACTAAGTGATTAATTTTTTTCCTTGGTGGTGTTGAGATTACTTTGGAATCTGCCTTCTTTTGATTTTGGATATTCGCAATATTTTGTTGGGGGTGGGAACGTAGTCTGAACTCGTTAACATAGTGTGATGGGGGGTAGCTTTGCTGGAACCTATTAGGCAAATATTCATTTTTGGTTTTATATCTCATTGTGAGATTTTGATTTAAGGTGGAGTTCTGTTGAAGAGTTTTGTGTTGTGAAGAGAATTTGATTCGAGATGGGTGTTGTAGATATGTGATTTTGCATCAAGGTGGAGTGTTAAATTTAGGTGATACAAAATCACGAATAGATGGAAAGTAAATATTGTTTTAATATGGAAATGCATGAATTAATTGATTGCATTTGCATGAGTTGGAAAGAAATAAATGCAGACATTAATTTCTTCCGTCTATGCTAAGGAAAGGGATTGATTTACATTCTATGTGTGCACAATTGTTGCTATTGTAATTTGCCTCCATTATTTTATTACCATATGTTGGTAATTTAATTGATGACTCACATAGATTTGCATTGGCTATATATTGAGGGGTATACTTCATTGTAAATCCATCCTAGCATGGAACCAGTGATCTTCAATGGTGTCTCTTCTTGGTAATTGTAATGGCGCGTTTTGTTAGCTGTCGAATAATTAATTTATTTAATGATTTATATATCGATTTGGCGATATCGTTAACTTAAAGTACAACGTTCGGAATTATAATTTATAATTATAATTAAAACGAACCTGAAACGTCGCTGCAGTTCGTAAATTGGCGATTCGAACTTCAACTGAATGTACATGATTCGTTTTAAGCCGGATTTCTGTGAAACAAGAAACGTGTGGAGCTGGTGAAGTATATCTTTCTAGTGGAAGAGAAAAATCGGGATTTCGACGGGTAGATTTTGATTTATGTCCTAATCAAATTTTAGAAAAGTCGCTGTGGAATTCCTTTATAATTAGTAACGCTTTATTTACGTTATAAAAGGGTTTTCAATATAACTGAATATCGGATTCGAATTCAGACAAGGTTCAATTGAGACGTAGGGATAATTTAATCTTTAGAATTTTATGGTAATTTTTAATTAATTAAATAAACAACGTTTTATTTGAAGTATTCTGCACCCTGTAATCAACATTTTGAGGTTTCACAATATGAGTTAACCTACCGGTATTATTATATTTTTGGGATCGTGAGACGGTGTTAATCACAACGACATCTTTATTTCAGTCCGTAGCACACATACATGAAAATAATTGTGTATAGCAAGGTAGGTGAACCCTTATAACCATTTTAGTTTTCTTTGATCCAAAACCAAGCCACGTTCTTATTCTCAACCACCACCAGTTCTTTGTGGCTTTAAAACAACCACGTGGATGCCAAGATACCCTTAAGTTTTCTTTGGCTTATATAATACACACGCCGCTCTAATACTTTCCCCTTCAAGCATATATACCAGCTACTTTCTTCCATCAAGTTCGGTTTTCAGATCTAAAACAAAACCAACAAGAATAATCTCGAGTCGTATATCTCTGAACCCCTTTGTCGAGCACATCACGTTGGTTTACTCTTGGGTATGAACGGCTGTCAACTTCGAAAGCTCCTGATGGAGAAAATCAACTAGGATGGGAGATGTGATACTAACTGAAAAATGATGGATGGTGAAACATGCACAGCTACCTGCTGTAGCCGCAAGAAGAATGGGGAGTGCGAACTTGCCCAGTAGTGAAGGAGGAGATGCGCTCGAGACGGGGAGATGGTCTCGACTCAAATAGTTAGAGGAGGCTGAGCATCAACTTACGGTGAGGAAGTCCACGAGCCCATAGCGAAGAGTTCGACGATAGTTTCAGCTTATAGAATAACGAGAGAGAAACAGTGATGAGGGAGTTCGGTGCTTTTCCAGTCACCGCGTTCAAATCTGGAAAACCGCAAATAGAGGCGTTAAGTGTTTGATGGGAGAATGAGAATAGGGTTCGCTAGTTGGTCTGTGCGCTGGGAAGTTGGTACGGGTGCTGGGTGTATTTTGAATGGCAGGAGCAGTTGAAGGAGCTGCTGTGCTTAGCAAGGATGGAGTTACTTTCATCAGGGAGTGCGGTCATTTCTTGTTTGAAGGGGGGAGCGAACCAAACAAAAGGGGGGGACGTGCTGCATGAATACATAATATAAAGGAGCAGCTGCAGGATTTTCTGGTTTGGGGGAGACGAGGGTAGCGGGTACGGGTTCAAAAAGGGTAGTGTCGGCTGATGGGCCAGAAAGAGAAGTAAAGCCCAATTAAAATTAAGGTTTAGTTTTAATTTAATTTAAAAATGAGTGTATAACTTGTAACCCTTATATCTTACTCACACGTTATCAGAATTTGACGCCGTCAGTTGCGTTAAGATCGTATGGACAATGGCTATGTCATGGAACTGACGGGAAGTCCATCGGAGCTCGTTTCAATTTATGGCGAAATAAATTGTCTAACTGAGTCAAATAACACAAACCGTTATTTAACGATTAACGCGCCAATGTGAGTAAATCTCACAAACTCTAAATAGTTCTATTTTTACAGTGTATTCTTAGAACTGCTAGATATTGTTTGTTTGACTGTTTGATTGAACTGCTAGTCAGTTAGTAGAGATTATATATATATATATATTTACGTATAGATATATATATATATATAAACCGTCAAATAGTTATAGGTTGATTCTGTTTATCAGAATATTATACTGTTGTTGTCTAACATCTGTGATGCAGGGAAACAGGTTGGAGGAATCCAACAGGATTCCTCAACAGTTATTTTACTGTGATTTTTATATTGTGATATATAATGTGATGTATATAATCTGTGTGATTTTGTGTGGTGGGACGATATTTATCATTGTTAGATGATGTGTTAAAAACCGTAAGAAATACCAGAGTGTGATAAAAGGATTAAACAAAGTGATTTGGTAAAGATTAAACTAAGTAAATTAGTCGAGATTAAACAAAGTGGATTTGTCGAGCAAACCGAATCAAATGGGTTAGTCAAACCGAATCAAATGGGTTAGTCAAAACCGAATCAAATGGGTTAGTCAAACCGAATCAAATGGGTTAGTCAAACCGAATCAAATGGGTTAGTCAAACCGAATCAAATGGGTTAGTCAAACCGAATCAAATGGGTTAGTCAAACCGAATCAAATGGGTTAGTCAAACCGAATCAAATGGGTTAGTCAAACCGAATCAAATGGGTTAGTCAAAACCGAATCAAATGGGTTAGTCAAAACCAAATCAAATGGGTTAGTCAAACCGAATCAAATGGGTTAGTCAAACCGAATCAAATGGGTTAGTCAAAACCGAATCAAATGGGTTAGTCAAAACCAAATCAAATGGGTTAGTCAAACCGAATCAAATGGGTTAGTCAAAACCAAATCAAATGGGTTAGTCAAAACCGAATCAAATGGGTTAGTCAAAACCAAATCAAATGGGTTAGTCAAACCGAATCAAATGGGTTAGTCAAAACCAAATCAAATGGGTTAGTCAAACCGAATCAAATGGGCTAAGTTAGTCGAGTTAAACAAATGGGCTAAGTTGGTCGAGTTAAACAAATGGGCTAAGTTAGTCGAGTTAATCAAAGTAATTGGTTAGGTTAACCAAAGCGAGTTAGTCGAGTTAAACAAAGTAATTGGTTAGGTTAACCAAAGTAAGTTAGTTAAGTTAAACTAAGCGATAAATCGATGTAAATTAGCTAAGTTAAACTAAGTGGATTTGTTCAGTTAATCAAGACGAGTTAACCAGTTAGGTTAAACCAGTAGAGTTAACTAGTTGAGTTAACCAGTTAGAGTTAACCAGTTAGGTTAAACCAGTTGAGTTGACCAGTTAGAGTTGACCAGTTAGAGTTGACCAGTTAGAGTTGACCAGTTAGAGTTGACCAGTTAGAGTTGATCAGTTAGAGTTGATCAGTTAGAGTTATCCAAGTAGAGTTAATCGAGTAGAGTTGTCGAATATCACTTATCCGAAGTAGAGTTATCGAATATGGTGTATTCGAGAGAAGAGTTATCGAATATCGTTTATTCGAGTGGAGAAATCAAATGTGATTCATTTGAGAAGAGTTATCGAATATTAATTATTCGAAGAGTAGTTATCGAATATTGGTTATTCGAAGTTAGTTAATCCAAAGGAGTTATTCGAAGTTAGTTAATCCGAAGGAGTTAATCGAAGAGTTAATCCGAAGGAGTTAGTCGAAGAGTTAATCCAAAGGAGTTATTCGAAGTTAGTTAATCCAAAGGAGTTATTCGAAGTTAGTTAATCCGAAGGAGTTAATCGAAGAGTTAATCCGAAGGAGTTAGTCGAAGAGTTAATCCAAAGGAGTTATTCGAAGTTAGTTAATCCAAAGGAGTTAGTCGAAGAGTTAATCGAATATAGTTATTTGAAAGAAGGTGTTAATCGAATATTGTTATTCGAGTAAAGTTAAAAGAGATAATCGAATTTAGTTATTCGAAATGAGTTATTCGAATTAGTTATTCGAATAGAGTTAAACACATTAGAGTTATTCGAATTAGTTATTCGAATAGAGTAAAACACGTAAGAGTTAATTGAATATTAGTTATTCAATTTGAGTTAATCGAATGTAGTTATTCGAGAAGAGTTAAATCGAATTTAGTTATTCGAAAAGAGTTAATCAATTTGAGTTAAGTTAATCGATTTGAATTAAGTTGAATCGAAATGGAGTAAATCGATTAGAATTAAGTTAATCGAGTTAGAGTAAATCGAATATTGTTTATTCGAAGGTAAGTTATTCGAATTAGTTATTCGAAGGAGTTAATCAAATGAGTCGATCCAAAGGAGTTAGTCGAATATTAGTTATTCGAATAGAGTTAAAGGAGTTATCGATTTTATTTTGATCGAAAGGAGTTATCGATTAGTAAATCGAAAGGAGATTTTCGAATATAGCATATTCGAAAGAAAGAGATCGAATATTGTTTATTCGAAAGAGAGAGATTTCGAATATGAGTTATTCGAAGAGAGAAAATCGAATATAGGTTATTCGAAGAAGAGTTAATCAAATAGAGATTACTCGAAAGAGAGTTATACGTCGAATTCGATTATAGCGAATTCGGGAAAGTACTATTTACTTTCCAGGGTTTAAATCAAGATTTAGTTATTGATTTAGAAATTAGGTGTCTGTTAAATTATTCGAGTTAGGAAATAAAATATATAGGGGTAGGAATTATAACGTTATAGTTATAATCAAACACTGTCATATAAGAAGTGGATTCGTAACCTGAATCCGAGAATTTGCATGAACAGATGATTGGAAAAAGTGAGTGATGAACTTCATCTATTTCACAGTAAAGGACGTTGTTCAATTAAGGTCTGCGAGGTAATCATACCCCAACTTGATTGACTTCAGAATTGACAAAGGAATAGTTGTGGTTCGATCTAAAAGGTTGATTTGAAATATAGTTAAGTAATAAGCGATTAATGGATTAAGCGTAACGATGTTTTATACAACGTTCATTGGAAATCCGTAAATGAGTTTTGGAAACGTTTTCCAAATATAGTCAGATATGTTTTCTAAACACAGAAAATGAAATGTTTTCATGATAAGAATTTAAGAAATAGAGTTAAGCAAATTCAGAAACTGACTGGAGAGGGTAAGTTGAACGGTTTTCTAAGTGACGATCTGATGTTGGTTTCGACCTTCCGTATTGATACTTAGAGAATTGTCCTTATACTAGTTACAGTTAGGGACTGATAGTTGCGAAATAATAGTGATGTGAAAATAAACTATGGAAATGTTTTCCAATGATTAATAACATATATTTTCTAAATATATGAAATAAGGAAATATGGACATGTGATGATTGATCGATCGAATTTCCATTTGGAAATAAGATCGTTGTTTGTACACCGACATGTTTTCATCTGATAGTTGAATCACAGACTATCAAAGGTTTTACCATTTTAACGTTGTTAATATGGAGAGACCGGTTGGATTATTATCCAAAGAACCACTCTGTATCGGCATAAGCGTTGCGAGCAATATATGCCAAAGATAAATTGAAGACGGAGTAAAGTGCAAGGGCTGTTGTATAAGTCTTAGATAACAGTGACTAAGATGGATATACTGAATAGTGCCTTCGGTTTGTCCAGTCCCAGGACAACGTATATGGAAGAAGGTCTGACAGAGTATATCCAATGGATCGCGTAAGTTGATCTGTTCAAACGTATTCACGTTTGGTGGCGGAGGAATTCGTTTCTCTTAGCTGTATACCCGTGTTATTTTTGAATAAGTCAATTTGTGATTTGGCGGGTATGACGATGTGGCATTCAAAGTGAATGGTGATCAGATGTTCTGAAGATAGACGTAGCCTCTAGCCTCACAACCAGGAAGTAACAAAAGTTGGGCTAGGCAGCATGGCTAGTTGGGTCATCCCCAAGCAGGGTGTATTGTCACGGATCTAGAGAATATTCATATTTATACTTCTTTTTGATTCTGTATCTTCGGATGACGGTTTGATGGCCTACAACCGTGGTGGCAATATATTCGCGACACTCAAGCTAAATGAGTGAGCGGTCATGTGTGGCCGGGTTGCAAGACGTTCTTGTTGAACCCTGAGTGTATCACCTCTAGAGTACACTTTTCAGAAGGTGCTCCCATACCTTGTCTGTTGGAATCCATTCTCCGATAAGCGCCCTGCGGTTTATGATTTTATACTATGCATGTAGAACGTGAGATGCAAGCGTTTCTGCTAGATTGATACCTATTTGTACTTAGACATTATTATAATATCACAATGATATTGCTGGTCAAAGTTGTTCAGATACTCATAAGGGAAAAACCCGTTCCGTATTCACGGCGTGGTCTTATGAGATATCCTATACCTGTTTTAAACTATTTTACTCATACCAGTCCCATGACTGACCCGGAGTTTACTTTGTTGTTTCCCCTAAACTCTTGGGTGCCTAAATTTGTACGGGCAGTCAAGTAGTCGGGATTTACAGACATACTTGGAGAGCTTGGAGCAGGAGGCTGCAAGATTTTATAGCTATAGTTATTTCCGCTGTGTTGTAAGTGTTGTACTCTGATAAGTGCTATTGTATATATATAACTGTTTACTTCAAAGTTATGTTATATATTATATGTTATTCGATCCGCTGTGAGATTCGTGTTACTCTGATGATTCTGATGTTCTTCTTCTTCTATTCTATTAGTTCTACCTTTTCTTTCTCACCTTCTAAATTCTTTCACTAACGTCGCGGAATTTCCGACTCTCGAGGAGTCGGAAATTTCCAGCCGTTACAGTAATCCTATCTGAGGTTTGAATATGTAAACTCTTATTTTGCAATCTCTTGCAATTCCCTCATGTGGAATAAAATCTCTCTTTTGGACTAGACGTACACTATTTCGATGATAGTGGAACCAGTATAAATATTGTGTGTCTCTTTGTTTCTTCATTATAATTATTTACTATTTGTTTGATGTAATGGATTAACTGCTATCATATTAGATTGATGTTCAATTGGCAAATCTAGTGTAACGACCCACAAATCCGTACCATTTGAATTGACTGAATACAACTTACGTCCAACCCAAATTGCACAAAAATACGAATCATTAATAGAAAGAAGTTAGAAGATGAGAATTAGAAAGAAAATTAGAATATAAGAAAACAGATAAAAGATCGAACTGGACAACACCACAGAATCTCACAATCGCAGCGGGAAAAATATATAATATATGTAATCATTTTTGAAATACAAACTGGATTTGAACTTATATACATTATCAGAGTACATCATATATACAATACAACAGAAATATACTCTAAATATCTAACGTTGAAGTCTGCTGCTCCAAGCTCCTCCAAATAAATCTGAAAAATCTGGAACTACTTGACTGCCCATACAAATTTCGGCACCCAAGAGTTTAGGAAAAACAGAAAAATAACTCTGGGTCAGCCATGGGACTGGTATGAGTGAACGATTTTAAAACGGCTTGATTCCTATAAAGGATATTTCATAAGACTACGCCGTAAAAACAGAACTGGTTTTTCCCTTATGAGAATCCAAAATTCTTGTTTAACTTTAAAAAACGTTTTGAAAGAAAAGATAATCGTAAGACCGATCCATACATAATAATGGATGGTTTTTACCTTACAATAACCCAAAACAACATTTATATCCAAACTTTTCTAGTATTATAATTGTGTCTAAATCAAATAAATAGCAATCTGGCAAAACGCTTGCATCTCATGCTCTACATATATAGTATACAATTAAAACCGCGAGCGCTTATTGGATAATGGATTTCCAATTATGACAAGGTATGGAACCACCTTCCGAAAGTGTATCTCTAGAGAGGGATAAACTGGGTTCAATAAGAACATCTTGCAACCCGGCCACACATGACCGACCACTCATTTCTCTTGAGTGTATCGAACATATTGTCACCTTACTTGTAAAATACCGGTTTTCCTATACTCTTTTGAGTTGACAATCACAAGTCACGTCCAACCCAAATTGTACAAAAATGCTGATAGTTATTAGAAAGAAATTAGAGGGTGAGATAAGAAATATTAGAATAGAAGAAGAAGAATCAACACAACACAGAGTCTCACATCACAGCGGAATAAAATATAATATAGAAATAAATATTTATTGAGAGCTTGAAATAAAGCTTACAAATTTTCAGAGTACATCACACATCTAGACGGTTATAATAACCTGTCCTCATATACAATACACAACGGAATAGTATATATATAATATCATATGTCTAAATTCTTCCAGTTCGTCTCTTCATAGCATTCAATAACCTGAACCTGTACAACCCGGTCTAACCCGAGCATTACAAACACCGGGTCAGTCTGGTGAACCAGAGTGAGAAAAACACACTAAGCTTAAAGGCCTCACACAACTTGATTTTTATGTCAAAATCTTTTCGAAAGAAAAGGATAATCGTAAGACCAAATCCACACATAAATACAAACGGTTTTTACCCTACGATAACCCAAAACATTTTTGAAAACAATATTATTCTGATATTATGATAGTGTCTAAATACAAGTAAATATCAATCTAGCGGAATTCTTGCATCTCACGCTCCACATATGTAGTATACAATCAAAACCACGGGCGCTTATTGGAGAATGGATTTCCTGGCAAGGTATGGGACCACCTTCCCGACAATGTACCTCTAGAGATGAATACATTGGGGTTCAACAAGAACATCTTGCAACCCAGGCTAAACATGATCAACCCCTCACTTTCACTTGAGAGTACCGAATATATCATTACCACGGTTGGGGGCCAGCCAACCGAACCAATAGCATACATACAGAAATAAAAAGGGGCAACCGAAGGCATTTGATTTCACCAGATCAGGTAATGATATACCCTTTTGATGGGTGTGACCCACATAACTATGCGACCTACCTGATTTTATGCTATTCCCGGTTGATGAGGCTAGAGGTCAAGCTTATCCTTTGAAACAGTACATCTCCATCCACTTCGAATTCCACATTGTCAGATCCTCCTCACCAATTGATACCCACAAAAATACCCTGGTTGGGAGCTACCCAACTATGATACGTGTGAATAAATCAACATACGAAATTCTTTTGGAAATACTCTGTCAGACATCCATCCATACAAGTCATCCAGTAACAGGATGAACCGAAGGCACTCTCCACCGCATCCTAGGAATCAACCTATAGATCGATAGCAAGTAGTCCTTGCAATCCGTAGATTCCAATCATGACAGAATCATTGCCAAATATATATCTCTAGGGATCATCCAGAGAAATTCAACAGTAGTTCCTCCGCTCATGAAGATTTACGGTCTTCAATTGCTTCTCGATTAGCATATTCCACATATTCGTATTTATTGGTTGGAATGGTTTTCGAATATAAATTCGATCCCAGTCTTTCCGTAGCAACACACGTTGGGTCTGGTTTTGATAGTCGGTTATTTAACTATAAAAATAAATAATAAAACCAAATAGATCCATTGGTTTAGCACACAGCATCACTTGGCCTTTAAAAATAATATATTGGTTGTAATACCAAAAATAATATATTAGTTTTAATACATTAATATTCTCAAATCCTTTATTTTAGTACTTCGCAAAATATCTTAAATCATACTCAATTTTCCTTCAACTCTCATTTCAAAATATCACAAAAAAACATTATTAATTATTTAATATTTGGAAATCGATCCAAGTTTTTCATTCTTAAGACAACCGTTCCGAAATCTCCTTTTCGTTTTGTTCTTTGAGCACTATAATCGTCACTTATCCTTTTAGAATAACACATTCTAAATCTCGTCTCTTTATTTTGAGAATATCATTATATTTTCACAAATCCCCTTTATTATTTCTTTACTATAGAAATATCATTTCATATTCTCAAGCCCTTATTAAATTCCTTTACTTTGGAATTCTGATATATGTATATTTCCAACTTCTTCAAATGACGTTACATTATTATTTCACAAAATATTCACTTCTAATATTTCCGTCATTACAACTAATACATCCTCTGATAATTTTGAAGTCGTTCAAGTTGGGGTATTTTAATTACCTCTCAGACCTTGATTAACAACGTTCTTATCTTAAGATAAATACGAGTTGTAATTCAAAAACCTATATTCATTCTAATACCGACCAATACCAATTCACTATTTTATTAAAAATACGGTTTTATACAACCTTCTTACTTTTGAAATCTCCCTTTTAAATATGCTATTATTAACTAAATTCATTGATTTAGTAAATCAACCTTTAAACTATTTATTTTTATTACAGATTGCATTTCCAAAACTTTTACGAAATTCAATTGCAAGAATATCTTTACCTAAACCTTTTAATTATTTCCTTTGGGAAAATCTTGTTTCAAATTCCATCCATTTCACTTAACGCCATCATTTGGTAACGTTAATTTTAAATTAACGCTTTAATTTCACATCTCTCTTTATAAACTTGTTTATACCACCTTAGTTTATTATAAAACCGTTTTTCGTCTCGATTCCCTTTACTTAATTCAAACAGTTAATTTAAGCTTATCGCATTCGCTTAAAATCAATTTATAAGTTCATTCACCAAATTTGGTTTAAATGTAAACCGTTCATAGGCTTTGTTAGAAATTCAATTATATTCCATTACAACTTCGATTACTTAAATGAACTTCATTTAAGAAATTGCTCCTCAACTTATTATAATTTACTTTATCGTTAACTGGAATAAATGTTAAATTTCCATTTTTAAAAATCTTATTAAGTTAAACGGCTATTCATTAAATTATTTCATTAGATTAATCAACATAAACTAATTTAATTTAATAATCAATTTCCATTAAATTGGCTTGGTAAATTTTAAACATGATTAACTCGTTGATCAACTCTAACTCTTCTTTTCATTTAAATTAATTAATAATATAATTAATTTAAATTATCCCATTTACTTTAATTATTATTAATTAAATAATAAATCGATTAATATAATCCCGTTTTAACTATTACTTAAAAACAATTAATCCCAATTACTAATCGTTACATTAGTCCTTGTTCACCTGCTTATTCATCTTATTAATATAAGCATTTGTTTTATAAATCATTTAACAATTTGGCTAAGGCACGTGCTTCGCACACGGTTTATTTTTGGTACAAAAATGGTATTTGTGGTTAAAACAATCAATATATGCGTGTGCTTCACACACGGTATATTCTTGATACAAAAATGGTATTTATGGTTAAAACAATCAATATATGCGTGTGCTTCGCACACGGTATATTTTTCTTACAAAAATGGTATTTGTGGTTAAAACAATCAATATATGCATGTGCTTCGCACACGGTATATTTTTCTTTTTATAAACTTCATTTAAAATAATATATTTAAATATCTATATTCAGTTATAAAATAAATTTTATAACTTCATTTCTATCGATTCACCTGACGGTAAATCGATCTTTATAAAATGATTATAATTTAGGCCATCTATTGTCAATTTCTCAACCTATATTTCTCATTGGTTAATATCAAAGGTTCAATAGTAATCAATAATCAATCCATCATCCAATCAGGTTATTAAACAGTACATGTGATATAACCTGAAAATAAATAATAAATTTTGAGGAATACGGTTGGATTCCTCCAACCTGTTCTTCTCTGTGTTCAATATGACAATCTATAATAAACATGAATAATTAATTCAACTGGTGACAGTCAACTAACAACAATTCAAGCATCCAACTCAATTTTAAACGTTTATATTTTTATAAACATAACCAAAAAGGTAAGTTACCTTCATTGGAAATAATCGTTAAAATAATGATTTCATCTCATTTAAATTAAACAACCGTTTAATTTAAAAAATACATAAAATATTAAACAAACAACCAAACAATCATCAATCAATTCAATAATTAACAATCATAGCACATAAATAATAAAACCTGACTTATATAAATATAAGTGGGATAACTGAGTGAGTTTAACTCACCTTGGTTTAGTTTTTTTTTTGTCGATTAAAACGAGTTGTTTGAATAAAATTAAATAGCTATTTAATTTTATCAAAAGTTCTGGTTGCTCTCCAGTGCCGACCAGACCCGTTCCATTACGTTGCACTCGTCGATGCAGTTCTGACGGCTCCTTGTTTGTTTAATTCTGTAATGAATTAAAAATTATTAACAATATCATTCAACATGATTTATTTAATTTATATATATAGATAGATTAAGTCTAAATGATAATTAATTAATCTATGTTTATTAAAGTAATACACGCCCACTCGAAATACTTCTTCCCTGATCAACTGATAGCATGTATATATTAACAATATGTATGTTAATACCTTTTTCTCCACATGTATATTATAAAGTGTGCGAGTGTATACATATAAAAACCGTACCCTTCTTAACCCATTGTCATACTGCAAATCTTCTTCCCCTTCTTATTTTGGAAATTCAAGGCTGCTCCTTTAAATCAGATACCAATTCAAACAACAGATCGTTATATTAACCCGCGTTAAAATGAAAAGCCCACCATACTTCATCTTCGCCAAAATAATTTCCTCCTGATGCTCTATTACGCATTGTACATGCAAAAATGATGATACATACAAACTTCTGTTCACGCACCCTCCCTAATTTCGCTCCCTATTCCTCTGCCTTCCCATTTTTTTTTTTTTTTAAAATAACAAGGCCTGAAGCCCGCTGCATCTCAGCCCACCCGCCCCCTTCAAAAACTCTTCTTCCACAGGATAACAAGCTACAGGCGTCACCTTCCCCAACATATTACTGTTCCTCCCATGCTCACTTCTTGCCATCGTTTCCTTCCACATTGCCTTCACCTACCGCATATTGTTTTATCCCATCACCAGTTCCCTGTAGTACGTAACCCAACAACCCAGACACCGCCCTAGACCTCTGTCCCGCTGCCACCTTTAAACGCTGTGCCACCATCTGCTCCGGCACCCCATGCGAGCGCCTACCCTTGCCAGCAATCCATCCCCACGGAATCAGCTTTGCCCACGCCCTCCTCACGGTCGACACTACCCGCGACTGGACCCCATCATTGACCAGCGATTACACACCGCGTCATCGACCTCCCAGAGCTCCGGCCTGCCAACCCTGACGTGTTGTCACTGCTTTGCTTCAGTTCAAAACGGGTTAAGGAGGCTTCATTTTATTTATTTATTTTAAATTTCGGTTTTCTTTGTACTTAAAATGCGTTTCATTTTTAGATCACTGTATTTCAAACTTCAGAATGAATGGAAATCCTTTCTATTTGTCCCCGAAGGATAATTGGCTGCCAAGTAGTTGGATCAAGTACCTCAATTGTAGAGTAGCTCTGTGAAAAAAGAATTTTGATTTGATGATACATAGGTGCGTCATTTTCAGAGGGAGGTAGGAGCAGACTTCACTTATACAGGTTAGTGCATTTGAGTTTATTAGACATGTGTTATGATTAAAATAAAATAAAATAAATATGTTTGCAATTTCTTTTTAGTAGATTAGCTGCTAGAAACTTAAGGTGAAAGGAATGTGGTAGCCTGTGCGTGTGTTTGGGTGTAAACTAGGATTGCTAACAGGTATAATTAGGTTAGGCAACCAAGAAAATGTGGAGAGGAGAAAAATACATGTGCACGTTTGATTTGGGTAGGGAAATGAAAATACATGGCATATGGGATATATAGCTATTAACCCATAGCATGGGTCCTTATATTTGCAAAGTTGTGATTGGATTTTGAGGAGACAAAAATAGGCGCATGTATTAAAGTAGGATAGCTGTCCATTTTTTTACCTAAATTTAGGCCAGGTTTTCTTAGCAATGAAGGCGTATGTTAGTATATTTTCTTTAATTTGCTTAAAGCTTAATTTACCATATTATCTTGTTTACAGTTGTCAACCCTACCGCTATTTATGTAACACGTTAAATATGCACCGCCTTCTACGAATTCCAGCTGTAACAAAATGGACGTACTACTGCGTCTTACAAATTTGGATCCAACGAAATTAATTTCGTTGAAAATCGACTCCGTTTGCACAATGTCGTTATTTTAATTTTATATTTATTTATCGGTTCACGGTTAAATTTCGTCTACCGACAAAATAACTCCAATTGGCTTCAAACTGAAAATATAGCAATAATTTGCTATACGTATTCCAATAAAATTCGTTTCGTCGAAAATAGAGGTCGTTTGGAAAATAAATATTTTTACAGTTTAAATAACACTGATAAATTATTAATTTATTCAAAATAATTAAATTAAATAAAAATAATTATTATTATCGAATATAAATAAATATGTATATATATATCACTTCAAATTTACCCACTATGGCTTTATAACTTGACGTTAATATTTTCGAAATGAACGGTATTCAAATCTATAGGAATTCCTTATTAAATAAATGTTATAATTTATAAATGAATTCTATAGCGACTATTTTAAAATTTGATTTGGCTATAACTAACAATCTATAACACAATTCCAGATTTTTCTCTTCCATATAAAAATTATAATCAACAAGATTCCAATGCTTCTTGTTTCACGGAATTCCAACTTAAAATAGATCCTGCATATTCAATTAAGATTCAAAACTCAATATTACGAATTGCCGCGTCATTTCAAACTCATTTTAAATTAATACATAAATTTAACGTTCAAAATCGTTTTAATAAACGAATTAAAATATTAAATATCCATTTAAAATTCAAATTAAATATTTAAAATAATAAAATATATTACGTATTTGACCACTACAAATACGGGACATTACATTACGGTTGGTACCAACAAAATCGTTCCCGGGAGATACAAAAGCGAAAATAAGAGCAAATATGAATATTCTCTATATGGTGACAATACACCCTAATGGGAGCGACCCACTTAGCCATGCTGCCTGCCCGATTTTTGTCATTTCCCTATTGTGGGGCTTGAGGCTGAACTTACCCTTGACAATTCATTTTTTTATTTACTTTAAATGCCACATCGTCAAAACCACCAATCATTAATTGACTTCCTGGAAAATATACTATGGGTATAAAGCATGAGAAACAAATTACTCTGCCACCAACATAACTACGTTTGAAGAGATCAATGTATGTGATCGGTTAGGCATACTCTATAATACATTCATCCAAACAAGTTGTCTTGGAACTGGACAAACAAAAGGCACTATCCCGTAAATCCATCTTAGGAAATTTGTACCTAAGATTGACAGAATAGCCCTTGCATAACACCGTCTTTAATGGTCTTCAATAATCTCTAACTTGAAACGTATATATCGAATCGAAGTGGAATTTAGATTCCAGTCTCTTTGAAACGATAACGAAAAGGTCCAGATTTGATAGTCGGTTATTTAACTATCAAATACATACAATAAAATAAGTAGATTTAACCCCGTTGGATATGGTAAGCTTTATTTAAACGAACATTCGATTATTTAAATTCAAATATTAACTTTGTATGTATATTTATTTGAATACATAAGTATTAATTAACTTAGAATTTTTTTTCATCAAACTTATGTGATAATCTCATTCTCGAATGTTTGTTTCCATAGATGAAACGATATTCAACTCTAACACACATTCTGAACATAAACAAAAAAGATCTATCAGAAAATAGTGAAATCGTTCAAGTTGATTTATTTTAATTACCTCTTAGACCTTGAGTCGAAATCATTCTCATCGTCAAGATTCATACAAATTCATATCCAAAATATTCTACAAAACCATATTTGATAAATCCATTTGATTTCCAAACCCTTTGCAGACAACATTGTTATCTTGAACCATTCATTGATTTAACTTAATATTAAATCAGGGGAATTTAATCCAAATGATTGACTTATTTTTTCTTTTCTTTTGTAACTCAATTTATCTTTAAAACTTACTTAATTAAAAGATTAATTAAGTTAAAGCACCCATCTTAAAATATTTATCCAAATTTAAATCACTATTTAACTTCACAATTAACTTACCCAATCTGTTAATTTTAACCCTGCAAGTTTTTAAAAGACCATTTATTAAACCTCTTCTATTAAATCAATTGAAACAAATTAACTTTAACTAACAATTTCCGTTTATATCATTGATATAAATCAACCCTAAACAACCTGATTAACTGATTATAATAAATCTTTCCTTTTTAAATTAATTAATAATAAAATTAATTTAAAATAATATATCTAATTGTTTCTTAAAACAATTCATATCCAATTAAAAACTTACGTTCATTTCTACGTTATGTTACAGAAAGCGGCTTAGCGATTCCAACGATATATAATAATTCTTATAACAGACGACTTTCAAGTCGTTAACCAAATTTGCACAAACAAACATATACAGACAACTCAATATTATCAATTGAAAATATTTTAATAGCATATATTAACTGATAACATATGTTAAACTGATATACTAGTAGAACGGTGTTTATTTTTTCTAGCAGGATATTCAAACAATTTGGTCGATCAAGTATATAGTGAAATGATATTTATTTCCGTTAACAGATGTCAATAAAATATTTAATTATGATCATGTAATTAAGTACAACTCAATTAATAGATAAATAAATTTAGCAACCCATTCAGAATTTACTGAATTATGGTCATTACTGATCAATAATTAATTTTAGTTTGATGTTCAATAAGTTTTAAATGATATCTAGTATTAAAAACAACTTTTAAATAATCTATTTATTAAAAATAGTTTTTTTTAAAATTTGATAACTTATGTTGCGTTACGTACACAGACTAATATTCGACTTGATCACACACCCATAATGTAACGACCGGCTATTTGCCCGGTTTACACCGGTAATTAAACCAACTTAAACCGTTCATAAAGACGGATTATTAAGGGCACTTACACATTTGCACAAAATAAAAAGAATTTTTCAATTATCATTAAAATAATATTACATCAGAGTTACAAGAGGTACATCAGAGTACATCAATTACACAGCGGAAAAGATACTAAACTCAGCGGAAGAATGTGAATGCTCCAAGACATAATAGCTCCAGCTAAAATCAGAATCCTGCTCCAACTAACTCCAAGGACAAATCTGCAAACCAAACTACTAGGCTGCCTGTGTAAAAATTATGGGCACCCAGAGTTTACGTGTGGGAACAATAAACTCCAGGTCAGTCATGGGACTGGTGTTAGAACTCAAAACAGTTGTTTTTAGGGTTTGTTTTAAAATTAGGTAATTCACCGGACCACGCCGCTAATGCGGAACGGGTTTACACCATGTGAATACCTGTGCATAGAAATTCGCAATGATTTTTTGAAAAATGAAACTAACATAACCCTGCTGCATTTTTTCTTGTTTTAGCCATTTACCAGGGTGTGAGGCTTGCCGAGGTCCCGATATACACAAAGCTACACTTAAATAAGCTATGCTTTGATCATCAATAGCTCATCACATAATTTAAGTATGCCACATTGTCCATTTACAACGCTTCACTGATTTCTATCAATATATAACCTCTAAGCTCACACGTCTTCGAAAACGGTGTTAAGCAAGTGAATAAATTCTCTGCCATCAAACAGATATATATTTAATAGAGATCAGTGCTACGCAATCAACTACAATGTCCGACACACAATCCATATAAGTCCGTTTTGGGTCTGAATAAACCCATAAATCCGGAATTCCTTCACATACGATTGGGCTTCTTGCCACATAGTTGATATAAAATCCATCTGCAAATGGGAGCTACTCATTTGAGACATTCAGCAAGTCGTCTTTACGATATGAAGTGTCCCGGTCTTCAATACTGTCTTCAATATCTTCAATTGCTCCACCACGTCGTATTATTACTTGGAATGGTTTTCAGACATACATCTGATCCCGGTCTTTCCAAATAATAAGCACAATTTAAAGAAAATTACAATTACGGAACACACAGGCTTTCAACCAAATCTCCTTCCATCTTGGATTTTGTTAAATTAAGCTTCTTTAAATCCATTCTCAAATTATAACAAAATCCATATTTAACCTTTCTCTTTTACAATACATCCCTTAAATCAAATATAATTTAGCCTCAAAGCCTTAATTAATTTTCCATTTGATAACTCGTTATCAAAACCCAGTTTCCTTTGAAAATCCTTTTATCCATATTTCAACCATAGTTTCCAATTAAATCGATTTTCCAACATTCAATTCTTTAATCTTAACTAAAAGAATATACTTGGTTCCCAATTTCTTATTTTTAATTTTCTCAAATCAAAGGTTTCATTAAATTCCAATTTATGATATGAATTTCCACAACTCAATCTCATTGGGCTTCAAGAATGATATTATTGAAGATATGATTCACGACAAAACCCAAATCAATCGATATTGAACATAAGTTATACATAAATTGTTTCTACTTATATTCGATATCAGTTCTCATAATCAACGAATATTATAAGTGGAATAACGATATAATAATAATATCTTCCAAATTCATCAAATATTATACGTTTACACTAAAGAATTTCGTATCAAATATCCGAAGACTATTTCTATCCAACTTATCCAAATCAAATTGGGAAACCCATATTTTACTTAAAAGATTTATCCAACCCTTGGACATTAGATCTAGATAGAAATACCATCAACTTATACTTAATTTTAATCTTGATATCCAACTCACACTATAAAAAAAATATTGGTGAACTGCCTTTTAAATTCCTTAAATAGTAAGAGTCGTCATCTAACGAATTAATATCAAACATCCGAAGATTTATCTCTAACCATATCCAATTATTTAAAATTAGAAAACCCATTTTAATATTAAATAATCAATTAAAATTCCATCTAAAATATTTCCAATACTTTTAAACCTTTGAAAACATTCCACAAATCATTACTTATAGTTTAGAAGATAGTTTACTAGTTAAAACTTCAAAATAAATTCGAAGAAAGTGTTACAATAGCATTTCAAAAGTGTTATAAAAGCGTTACAAAACAGTTATCTTAACTATTTTGATCAAAATATAGTTTATCTTAGCCAAAACTTAAACTTTACAATTCAAAAACACCTTTCCATAATTTGTAATGATTTTAAAAAAATTCCATATTTTTAAAACATTTAAAAATAGCTATTTATAGTTATGGTCAATAATTGTTCTTACATCAACCTTTTCCAAAACGGTTTCAAACATAACTTGATAATTATAACCCGAATTTGAAATATGTTTTCACTCATTTGAAAGTTCTTGTTAATGGAAATCAAACATTTTTCATTTTATGGAAATCCGATTTAGACTGCAAAAGTTATAGGCATTTAAAGTTTGCATCTAAAATACGTAAATTGCTGTTATGCGACAAGCTCTATTTTGACCGTAATAACCATTATTCTATGATACATCAAAATATCTTAGAAAACCATTATATCCTTATATATTCCTTTTAAAATCATTTAAATTTACTTTCCAAATTATTTTGGATATAAAATTCAACTTTTATTTTTTTACTTAATAAATCAAATTCAAATTCATTTCTAAATTCAAATAACTTCAAACTAACCATCCCATTCGTCGGATCAGTTAGGGATAGCCAAGGAGAGCAGGAAACTTTATTTCCAAACCCAAGCCTAGACACTATCCTCTCTGTCATCCTAGAATGTTCCGGTATTTATTTATTCATTTAAAGGACTTTATCAATATATATGAATTCATACATATGGTCTTTCCAAATCATTAACCTTCAAATTCAATAATGATATTGCTTCTAATTATGAAGGAGATTTGTCGATCACCATGTGATACCATAAATGTTATGTCATAGTGTGTGCAAACCAACATCAACAATCATTTAAACATCCATAGCAACCATCATCAACATAATTAAATTATGCATCCATCATCCATCACAACAAACATCAATCATCATTAACCACTAATAATTCATCACTATATTTAAATTAGTTTAACCACTAATTAAATATATAAATTGTGGTTAAAGAGTTCTCACCTAACAACTTTCCAAATCTTCACAGTAGGCGAGCCTAGTTGAGCGAACCATCAGCCATTATTTCAGCGCACCGTCTACTTCACCAAAATATATATTATATATATACAAATCTTTCTCTCTCTATATATTATAAGAGGAGGCAGAGGAGGATGACGAACTTCGGCAAGGTGGTGGCATAAAAGAAGAAGACTTATGCCATGGAAACCATGGCCATAAGCTTTAAGAAGAAGATGAAAAGAAAAAAATGGAGTGGAATGGTTAAAAAATGGAGGAAAGCCCTCCTTATATAAGAATGGAGGGTTAAGTAGGTAATGACAAATAAGGGGGAAAGTGTAAAACATGCATGAAAGGAGGCATGCAAAAATACAAGTGTCCTTACACTTGTCTTAAGGAGGGAAAGTGATTTTTTGGTAGCATTTCCTTTAAAATGCTATGAAAACTAAGGACAACACTTAGTTCTAGCGCTACTAATTCATGTTATGGTTTGACAAATCCAATCAAACGACAAATAGTATCAATAAATCCAAACTTATTAATAATCATTCTCATTTATAGTTCAAGTAAAATCTATCATATAACTTATCAAAACTATTATATATTCTAAACCATATATGTGTATGTCAAATTCAAATTTAAATTCAAATCAAGTAATAAAAATTCCAATTTTAAAATGGTTAAAATTTTTGGATCATTACATTCACCCCCTCTTAAAACTTTTCATCATCGAAAAGGAAGGGAAATTGCAATTACTCATTTTACATCTTGTAAATTTTCAGACATAAGATTAAAATTCTTTATACCAAAGCTCCCCGTTCTCCTAATGGATATACCGGGTAGAATATTCTAACACACATATTTATGGATAACCATATTTATATGTCCTCCAACGATATCTTCCAATCACCTATTATATTCGATTCATTGTTTATTGGGCCAATTACTTATACTCAACCATCTACCTCCTTCATGAAAATTCAGAGTTATAAATTTATTCTCTTAGATCTTATCTTGCAAATACAATAGTAATGAAACTTATTCCTTTTCATTTTCCAAAAATTACTATTACTCGTTACACGAAAAACTTGATCATCTCCGAACTTAGCTTGTCTAAATGTTTCAGTTTAGGTAATTTCTTCTTACTATTCCCACTTGCCAAATATCCTTTAATCAAATTGTGAAACTTAGTTCACAAGGTACTCATGCTTACTTAAACAGTTCCCTTTTGTAACTACAATATACTTTAGAACTTATCATCTGTCCAAAATTGTCGATAATTCTATATTTTAATTCCTTATATAGATTTTGCTATTCTCATCAATTATTCCAAATTCAAGGTTACAAAACTTATTTCCTTCAAACTTTATAGAAACCATTTAGATATATTTTTATTAACATTTTTAACCACCGTGGTCCTTAACCAAAATATCTTATAGTCATATTGTGAAATTGAATTCTCAAGATATTTTCATTTTAAATTTAATTAGTTGGGAAGGACTAATTATAAAATATCCTGATTAATTAATTCCAACTTAGCCTTTAAATCATTTCCCAAACTACTTTTTCTATATTCGGATTTCTTATGTAAATTACAACTTTGCGTAAACGTCTTTTAATTAACTGAGAAATCCCAATCACAAGATGTCCATTGTAATAACCCGGAAATCCGAGCCAATTTAAAAAATTTATTTTGGCAATTTTAGCGAATTTTGAATATTTAAAATGAATTATTTTAAATAATTGCGTCGAGAAATTTATTTTGAATAGAAATAGAACGTATATATTTGTATAGATCGACGTTAGAATATAAATAATTTATTTTAATTATATAACAAGCCTGAAATGGCGTGGTAGTTTGAAATTTCGATTTCAAAGTTCAAATGAATGTACCGGGTGCAAAATAAACCAGATTTTAGCGAAATCAAAAATATTGGAATCTAATTGAGAATATCTTTCCAACGAATCCGAAAAATCAAAATTTCATAGCGGGGATAAAAAGTTATGTCCAGTTGAAAATTCAGAATAGTCGCTATGGAATTCTGGCCCTTGAAAATGGAAATTTTGCAAACGACCTCGGTTTTCGACGAAACCAATTTTTTTGGATCCACGATGTCAAATTATTGCTAGGTTTAAAATTTCATAATTTTTCAAATCAATATGTGGGCGTGGCAAAGGAAAACGCGTTTGACCAGTTTCAGTTGATTTTAATCGACTGGAAAATGGCCATTTTTCAAACGGTCTCAAAATTCGACGAAATTAGTTTTGTTAGGACAGTATCGTCAATACGAAGCTAGAAAATAGTTTTCAGGAATTTTTAGAGACTGTATGTGGGCCCGGTAAATTGAAATGCGCGTTCAAATTCAATATATAGATTTATATTTTGATTTTGACGATAAATGGTCGAAACCGTAGAATCAGCTTATGATACATATCCCATTGTGTTCGGAATGGGGGTAATTAGCTATGGACAATAGGCGGTGGGTCCCGTTTTGAGGTCGAAAAAAAGTTGCTTTTTGAAATTAAATAATAAAAAAATTAAAAATAATAATTAAACACCCCTCTTTCTTCTATACTCTCAGCCCCCCTTTCTATTTTCAGAACGAAATAAAAAGAAAAGAAATCGATCTGCCATCGCCCCCCCCCCCCCCCACCGGACTTCGCCGCCGCCTCAGGAGGTGCTGCCGCCGCCCCCTTCCTTCTTTCCCCCTCCTCTCGCGCTTCTCTCTCCTCCTCTAACAACCGCACCGAGCCCAAACCCTCAGGCCAACCCCAAACCGTGACTCCAGAACCGCCTCCAGCCCGTGGCCCTCCTTCCGACGTCAGAGCCGCGCCTCCTCATTCTCCGACCGCCCCTCCGATGATCTCCCTCCTCTCTTCCCCCCTCCTTCTAAAACGCGCAACCCCCTTAAACCCACCGACGCCCATGAAGACCCTAAGTGAGTTTTTTTGGTTTAAATTCATTGTTTTCAATTATATAGAGTTAGGGTTTTAATTGTAGAAAAGACGTGATATTTATTTAGTTAAAATATGATTTTTATATTTTAGAAAGATTAAAAATATGATTTTTATATTTTAGAAAGATTAGAAATATGATTTTTATATTATAGAAAGATTAAAAATATGATTTTTATATTATATAGATAATAAAAATTCGATCTTTATATAAGGAGTAGCGGTATAAAAATGTAATTTTTATCCATATAGAGCGAATTAAAAATGTGATTTTTATATACATAGCAACAATATAAAAATGTGTTTTTTTATATATGTAGTGGGTACGGACAATGAAGTGACAAAAGGCGAGAACGGTGAAGACTTCTACATATGAAGAGTCGTGGCGTTTGGTTTAGCTAGTCGGTGAGAA
This sequence comes from Allium sativum, assembly GCA_030737875.1. Taxonomy (NCBI): domain Eukaryota; kingdom Viridiplantae; phylum Streptophyta; class Magnoliopsida; order Asparagales; family Amaryllidaceae; genus Allium; species Allium sativum. The sequence continues at coordinate 542,643,820 of CM060926.1, forward strand.
CTCCTCACTTTTAAATTTATTTTTAGTTTGAAATATATACTAGGATGCAGACGGTGTTTAGTAGCACCCGACACCCGTCGTCCACAGACCATAGACGGCTTGTATGCTTGTTTGTTTGATTTTGATGTGTAGTTGACTGTGTGATGTGAAATAAAATATTTATATAGTTAAAAAATATTATATAGTTGAAAACAGAATTTTTAACGTGTATTTAAAATGAAATATTTATAAACGAATCGGACGATTTGTTTATATACACTGATTTGACTGATATTGATTGGGACGATAAATTTTACACATCGCCCAACTGCACAAATAAAATCTGTGTTTGATTGATTGAAACCGCACACGGGTATTGGGATGAAATATGACATACACTAATCCCAATAATTAGTTGTATGTCGATTGATTGATTGACAAGTTGTTATAAGCGTTCGATATTTATATTTAATGCTTATGTAGTCGTGTGGTGCACTTTGGATGATGGTTGATTATTTATCGTTGCTATTTAATACATGTGTTGTATGGAAATCTATATAATAAACGTTATATGGTAATTGATTGGGCCTCGTTCCAATATTGAAAATAAATTCATGTGTTGAATTGAAAATAAATTCATGTGTTGAATTGAAAATAAATTCATGTATTGAATAAGAGCCGTGTTGATTAGATTGACGCCATTTTGACTTGAACGATATTTATATCGATTTTATTCATTTTAAAATGAATATCGAAAGTGATTTCAAAATCTGATATTTTGAAATGAATTGAAATTCAAACTAAATTAAAATGAATTGAAATTCGAACTAAATTGAAAAGAATTGAAATTCGAATTAGATTGAGGTAGAATTGAAATCGTTTTGAATTAAATTTAAAACGTATTGAAATTGAACTGAATTCGAATTGAATTGAAATCGATTTGAAATGAATTTAAAATGAATTTATATTGGAAAATTCAATTTTGATTTGAATTTGAGATGGAAATTGAAATCATTTGGAAAACGAATTTAAAACGATTTATAAAATACGTTTTAAAAGGAAATCGACGAAATATATATAACATATTATATATATATATATATATATATATATAATGGCCTGAATAGAACGCGTTGCGCTGCGGTAGTTCGCGAATTTCGACCATTGACTTCGAATGGACATTGCGGGAGATCCGACCGTCGGATTCTCCTAAAACCGGAACCATTGGGTTCGTATCGAAAAGGGCATTCTAATGAATATTAGAGATTTGAAATATAACGGTTGGATTTGGAATTATGTCCAAATCAAATTTGGAAAAGGTCGCTGTAAGTGCAGTTCGATGGCCGTTGATGGAAATCGACTGTACGAGCCTTGATAAAATTATTAAAAATAGTAATAATTTGTGCAAAATCATAAGAAATGATTTGGGAAGAATTAGGATGAAAAATTCCATATTTGAAAGGATAAAAATAGATTTTTATCGAAATGAACTGGATTTGAACTAGAATAATAATTTATTTATTTTTAAAATAAATAAATTGGATTGAAATGGTTTTGAAAATAACCAGAATTTCCAATAATTGAATTGGAATGGATTTGAATCGAAATTGTCTTTGGAATATTTCGATGTTGGATTTCGTGATTATACAGATATCGTTATGGGAATTTGAAAGATAGTTATATCGTTATTTCCAATACGATATTTGTTGGTCGTAGAATTTGATATTGAATATAAACCGATATATTTTCTATTCAGAGCCTTGTATTTAATATCAAATGTGATTTGGGTTTGTCATGAATGGTGTCTTCATTAACACTGTCCTTAAACCCAGTTGAGAAAAAGATTAAATCTTTTATTTAGATTTAATGAAGTGTACCAATTAAATGGTATTTAATTGGAATTGAAATTGAATTTGAATTGATTTTTTGGTTTATCGTGAACGGTGTTTTAAATAACACCTGTTCTTTAACCCGATGATTAATGGAATGTGATTTTGGGTTGTTGTGAACGGTATCTTCAATAATACTGTTCTTAGACCCAACAGAGTTAAGAAAATCAGAAACTAACTGGAGATTAGCTAAGTTGAATGGTTTCTTGGGTATTGATCTGATGTTGGTTTCGGCCTTCGGGGTTAATACTTAGGGAATTGCTCACTTTCTATTTTACGGTTAAAAGCTGATAGAATGGAATGTGATTTTGGGTTTATCGTGAACCATGTTTTAAATGACACTGATTCTTTAACCCAGTTAAAGATTAAAACTAAGTGGAGTTTTAATGAATCTTTAATTAGATTGAAAAGATCGAGAATGGAGTATCACCAGTTTTGCTCCAGGCGATAGTTAAATATTTAATTAGATTTGAACGTGAAATGGTAATTGAATTTACCGATAACACCGTGGTGTTAGATATGAAGTATTACCAGTTTTACTTCGTGGGATGAATAAGTTGGGATTGGGAAATAAAATAAATGATTACTTCGGTGTGGTTCGCTAATCCCGACTAGTTTGAAGTGATATTCAAAGGAAGATTAAAGAATAAATTTGAGGAATTTATCTTTGATAAAATTAATGGGAACCTTTCCCTAAGAATGTGAAATTTAGAAACTAACAATAGGTTAGCCAAGCAGAATGGTTTCCTGGGTATTGATGTGATGTTGGTTTCGGCCTTCGGGGTTAATATTTGCGGAATTATTCTCTTGTTAATTTACGGTTAGTGACGGATGAATTGGAATGAGGCGTATGTTGTGTTTGTGTAACACTTGTTTATTATATACGCGAATTATTCGGAAAGACCGGGTTTATCCCATTCTGAATAACTGATACGACGATAAGTCGAAGATGAAGATGGTGGTCGAAGACCGGAGGTCTTCACATCGTTTGGGTGGTTACTAATGATCTTGATTGGGCCGTACACCCAAGAGGAGGGAATCAGTTAGTGGTCGTCCAGACGTACTTGGAGATCGATGGATATGCGGGGTACTAGGTGCCTCCGGTTTCGTTCATACCCAGAACGAACTTGTAAATGGACCGTGCGTCTGACATTGGATTTTATTATGTGTGATTGATTTCTATTAAATATATATATATGTTTGGCGGCGAAGAATTTATTCTCTTGCTTAACGCCCTTCTCTGAGACGTACGAGCTCAGGGGTTATATATTAATGGATATCAAACGCATGGAGTGAATTGCCTGTGTGGCATGCCTAAGGGGCAATTGATCAGGGCTTCTGTTGAAAAACAAAGTCTTGTGGTTGATGATCAAAGCACGGCCTGTGTGGCATAGCTTTGTGTAACATTGATTCGCGAGCCTCACACCCCGGTTGTGAACCAGAAACGGGAGAGCACCTCAGGGAGGACATGCGTTTCCTTCTAGCTAGAAGTGGCGTCAGTGGTTTTACACGCCCTGACGAATTTGACTTATGTGGTTGTTGTTGTTGCGAGGCGCCTCGGATATATCGGTGACTATGTGAAGCTGTTGGAGTCATTCGTTTGCTCATTTACGACCCAAAGGGCGGGGAAACGCAGTGTTCAGGATTTAAGTTTAATCCCTATCGGTGGACCGGCCCTGTCGCTCCAAAGGCTTGTCTGCGCGCTTGCCTGAGACATGGTAGGCTAGATTGTCTCGAATCGGTAGAGGACGATCCCTGGCCTCGGCTCACAGACGGAAATCCAATTTCCAAATACGTGACTTGCGGTTTTGATTGTAGAGCCTAGTATGGTGACATGATATATGGTACCCATGCCGCCTATGATTGATATTTATGATTGTATATAAAATCAGAAACTAACTGGAAACGAGCTAAGATGGGTGGTTTCCTGGGTATTGGTCTGATGTTGGTTTCGGCCTTCGGGGTTAATACTTAGGGAATCGTTCTCTTACTAATTTACGGTTGGAGTCTGATTAAGAATCAAAAGATAAAATTTCGCGTATCAAGCATTCTTTGGCTGTTATAAGGTAAAACCCTATCCTCCAGCTTGCGTTGCATTGTGTGATGGGACCTGGGCCTTATAACAGCTTCATTTTTCTTTATTTAGCATTGCGCTGTTTGTTTTATGCACTGGTGTTCTTGGGAGGAAACCCGTTCCGTGTTATACGGGGTGGTCCCTTGATTTACCTAACTTTAAAATAAAGATTAATAACTGTTTTAGTTCTCACACCAGTCCCATGACTGACTTGGAGTTTATTGTTTTAACCTAAACTCTAGGTGCCCTTATTTTGACACGAGCAGCTAGTAGTTTTGGTTTTGCAGATTTATATTCACGGGATCCTGATTTACAGCTGGAATGATACTCGGAAAGCTCTGTATCCGCGTATTACTTCTAGTTGTGTATTGTATTATTTTCCGCTGCTATGTAATGTATTGTAATCTCTGATATTTTTATGCTGTACATTATTTGTTTATACTCTGTATATTCTTGTATTCTGATGAATTGTAGTAACATACAAGGTAATGTTCTTTCGTCTGCGTTCTGTTGTGTGTTGTTCTCAAAGTATCCGCGTTTCCCTTCCCGGGGAAGTTACGGGTCCTTACATCCATGCTCAAGTTTTTAATTTCCAAATATTTTCAAAGATCATTTTCCTTAGATTCAAAATATATTCTTTCAAAATCAATTCCAAAGTAACTGCCAATTCTTACTCAAAATTTTGATTTGACTTTTCAAATTATACATCTTTACAAAACCCCTTACATATATATCACAAATGCACTTTCTCAAAACTCTTTACTAGCTTATCCCTTACTAACAAGTTTACCTGGTATAATTCTTGTAACCCAATCAAATTTTCACTTTTCTATTTAAGTTCACATCAATTTACAAAACAATTTCAAACACTTATCTAAATGGTTTTAAGTATATATTGATGTTTTAATTGGAATCACGTAGTCATCCCACTTTCGAAACTCGAAAATACGTACTGATGATGCAGCAGTCATCAATAGAATCATCTTCAAGCGACTAGAGTGTGATTCTATATCTATCTAGTATACTAAAGACTTCGTATATACGTTAGCTAGGCATATATTCAAAATCTTCTTATACTTGATAGTCCAACCTCAACATCGAATACAATACTCAAATTCTAATTTTTAATTTCTAACCATATCGATTAGTTACCTTAACAAATATGACCCAAGTTTATCAATATTTCGAAATGTTACCCAATAGTGACATTAAATCCAAAAGGTATTTGTACTCGAATCATTTTCCTGATCAGTGGAAGGGGCTTAATTACCATGGCATAAGAATTATTTACATGTAATTATAATCACAAAATGTAAATTTAACCTTAATTGTTTGATTAAGTATCCAGGTTATAATTAACCATATATTTCCAAAATATGTTTCTTTCTTAAAATATAACTTTCCAAAACTCATTTCATATTTTCAAATATGCTCTCTCAAATATAATACTCTAAAATCTCATTCTAGGGCATTACTAACCCTATCTCTAATGAGATATTATAACTCTAATGAGTCTTTCCTTTTGTTCAAATGTGTCGTACCCCATAGCTTTGTATAAACCAAAGCTTTGATACCAAATGTAACGACCCGACTTTTTACCCTGTTTTTGCCAGTAATTAAACCAACTTAAACCGTTCATAAAGACAGATTGTTAGGGGTACTTACACATTTGCACAAAATAAAAAGAACTTTTCCATTATCATTAAAATAATATTACATCAGAGTTACAAGAGGTACATCAGAGTACATCGGCTACACAGTGGAAAAGATACTAAACTCAACGGAAGAATGCGAATGCTTCAAGACATAATAGCTCCAGCTAAAACCAGAATCCTGCTCCAACTAACTCCAAGGCTAAATCTGTGAACCAAACTACTAGGCTGCTCATGTAAAAATTATGGCACCCAGAGTTTACGTGTGGGAACAATAAACTCTAGGTCAGTCATGGGACTGGGGTGAGAACTCAAAACAGTTGTTTTTAGGGTTTGTTTTAAAGTTAGGTAATTAACTGGACCATGCCGCTAATGAGGAACGGGTTTACACCATGTGAATACCAGTGCATAGAAATTCACAATGATTTTTTGAAAAATGAAACTAATATAAGGTTTCGTGGCTCACACACAATGCAAACGCACACATGGGCGAGGTTTCTCTTTATGCAGTCAAAAATGCTTGATACGTGAAGATCCTCTTTCAAAACTATAATATAGTGTGAAAAAATTTCGAAAGTAAATGTATTAATCCTAGCCAGCATAGGTACCATATACTATACTGACATATGGTATCCAATCGAAAGCGTACGGGCTCGTAGCGGAGAATGGGTTTCCAATAATGACCAGGAAAATGAACTTCCTTCCGAACCGAATTTTAATCACCTCTAGAGGGATGTCCGAGGATCAACAGTGATGCTCCTCATGCCAACACAAGGCCGAGTTGCCCCTTATCTGAGTAACTTAGAGTACGCCTGAGTATGTCATCTCCCAGTCGTTACCGACCTTTCCGAGCGCGCACCAACAACAACCACAAAAGTATATGCTTTTACCACATAGGTTAATACCTGGGCTCCATACCATAGTACACTTTTTATCTAGAAGGATAAAACACCCCATAACGTTGTTGCATTTCTTCCTGTTTTGGCCATTTACCGGGGTGTGAGGCTTACCGAGGTCCCGATATACACAAAGCTACATTTAAATAAGCCATGCTTTGATCATCCATAGCTCATCACATAATGTAACGACCCGGAAAAATGCGATCTTGGTTATCCGATATACAACACATATCGAACATCCAAGGATCGAAAATAACCGAATAGTTAATGAAAGAAATTAGAAGGTGAGAATAGATAAGATAGAAACTTAGAATAGAAGAAGAAGAAGAACATAACATCAGAGTAACACGAACCTCACAGCGGAACGAATAACATATAATAGATAACATAACTTTGAAATATAACAGTTATGTATACAATAGCACTTATCAGAGTACAGCACTTACAACACAGCGGAAATAACTATAGCTATATGATTTTGAAGCCTCCTGCTCCAAGCTCTTCCAGTATATCTGTAAAACCCGACTACTTGACTGCCCGTACAAATTTAGGCACCCAAGAGTTTAGGGAAAACAACAAATAAACTCTGGGTCAGTCATGGGACTGGTGTGAGTAAAACAGTTTAAAACAGGTATATGAACAAGTAAACGATATCTCATAAGACCACGCCGCATAACGGAACGGGTTTTTCCCTTATGAGAATCCAAAATATCTTTATATCAAAAACCTTTTGATATTATAATAATGTTTATGTACAAATAGATATCAACTAGCAGAAACGCTTTCATCTCACGTTCTACATATAGTATACAATCAAAACCGCAAGCACGTATTGGGTAATGGATTTCCAACTATGACAAGGTATGGAATCACCTTCCGATCAGTGTACTCTAGGAACGATACACTGGAGTTCAACAAGAACATCTTGCAACTCAGCCACACATGACCGACCACTCATTTCGCTTGAGTGTATCGAATGTACATCACCAACGGTTGGGATCAGCAACCGTTCCCGTATATATATATGGGACAGCATTGATAGATTTAAGAAACAAATGAATATTCACTAGATAGGTGATTATACACCCTACTTCGGTGCGACCGACTTAGCCATGCTGCCTGCCCGATTTCTGTCATTTACCGGATGATGAGGCTAGAAGCTACGCTTTATCATCACCTCAGATTCACTTCGAATGCTACATTGTCAAATCCATCGAAATCACTAATTTGACGTCTACAACCATACATTACGTGTCAGCTAAAAGAAGTTTCCTTCTCCGCTTCCACTCTTGGTATAGTTGAAGAAATCAATGTACGTGACCTTTCTGGAAATACTCTGTCAGACATCCATCTTCATTCACTTGGAAATGTCACATCGTCATACCCGCCAAATCACAAATTGACTTATCCAAAAATAACACGGGTATACAGCTAAGAGAAACGAATTCCTCCGCCACCAAACGTGAATACGTTTGAACAGATCAACTTACGCGATCCATTGGATATATTCCGTCAGACCTTCGTCCATACAAGTTGTCCTGGGACTGGACAAACCGAAGGCACTATTCTGTAAACAGGATAGCCCTTGCATTTTACTCCGTCTTCAATTATCTTTGGCATATATGATTCGCGACGCTTATGCCAATACAGAGTGGTTCTTTGGATAATAATCCAACCGGTCTCTCCATATTAACAACGTTAAAATGGTCAAAACTTCAATAGTCGGTGAGTTAACTATCAAAGAAAAACAAGTGTGCAAACAACGATATTATTTCCAAATGGAAATTATATCGAACAAACATCATTTAACATAAATCTATTTAGTTCATTTATTTACTTATCTCCTGTTTCCCTATATTCTAAATTCTTATTTTTCTTTTATCAGAAAACATTTTTGATTCTCGTTTGGAAAACATTTCCAACACTCCTTTACGATCAAACCTTACCATTTCTTAGTTAAGAAGGAAGTCACTCAAGTTGGGGTATAATTACCTCTCAGACCTCGACTGAACAACGTTATAACTTCGAAATGGTCAAAGTTTATCTTTTAAATCTTTAACAACTTCTTTACGCCTTCCTCGGATTCAATTTTACTAGTACACTTCTATATTTAAACATTGGTTATAACGATAACGTTATAATCCTTACTTTTGAATTATCTAACTTTAATTATAACTTCTATTCTTATTAGTGAATAATTAACCTAACACTTATTTATTTATAAATAAATAAATCTCTATTTAAACACTGGAAAGTATAAGTACTTTCCCGAATTCGATATAATCAAATTTGCCGATTAACTCTCTTCGAGAAATCTCTATTTGATTAACTCTTCTTCGAATAACCTATATTCGATTAACTCCTTCTCGAATAAATGATATTCGAAAATCTCTCTTCGAATAACTAATATTCGATAACTCTTCCTTTTCAAATATCTCATATTTGAAAATCTCACTTTCGAATAAACTATAATCGATAACCCCCTTCGACGAAACTAACATCGATAACTCCTTCCGATGAAACTAACATCGATAACTCCTTTTGATGAAACTAACATTGATTTATTTAACTCGACGAACTTATCTCGACTAACTTAACTTGACTCGACTAACTCGACTTACTTGGTTCGACCAATTCGATTCGATTAACTAGGCTCGACTAACTTGACTAACTTAACTCGACTTACTTGGTTCGACCAATTCGATTCGATTAACTAGGCTCGACTAACTTGACTAACTTAACTCGACTTACTTGGTTCGACCAATTCGATTCGATTAACTAGGCTCGACTAACTTGGTCGAACCACCCGATCAACTCAACTTATTTAACTTAACTTATTTCTCAACTCGATCAACTCGATTAACTCATATCGAATAACTAATATTCGATTAAACTCCATTCGCTTGACTCTAGATCGCAGCGATCACAATGGTTACGCCTGACTCCCTCAGGAAACATCCGACCGCCGTAGGCTATTTACAGCCCTGCGAATTACGCTAGCAGTCGTACAAGATGGCAACTTACCCTGAATACTATGTTTGACTAACTCTGTCTCAAATAACTATATTTGATTAACTCTAGTTCGTTTTAACTCTAATCGATTAACTCTACTAATTAACTCCAACTGGTTAACTCTAACTGATTAACTCTAACAGTTAACTCTATTTGACTAACTCGACTTGAATAACCCCTTTCGAATAACATATTCGATTAACTAACTTTCGAATACCATATTCGATTAACTAACTTCGAATACCATATTCGATTAACTAACTTCGAATACCATATTCAATTAACTAACTTCGAATACCATATTCAATTTCTAACTTCGAATACCATATTCAATTTCTCCTTTCGAATGTCTATATTCGATTAACTAACTTCGAATACCCTATTCGATTAACTAACTTCGAATACCATATTCGATTAACTAACTTCGAATACCATATTCGATTAACTAACTTCGAATACCATATTCGATTAACTAACTTCGAATACCATATTCGATTTCTCCTTTCAAATGTCTATATTCGATTAACTAACTTCGAATACCATATTCGATTAACTAACTTCGAATACCATATTCGATTAACTAACTTCGAATACCATATTCGATTTCTCCTTTCGAATGTCTATATTCGATTAACTAACTTCGAATACCCTATTCGATTAACTAACTTCGAATACCATATTCGATTAACTAACTTCGAATACCATATTCGATTAACTAACTTTGAATACCATATTCGATTAACTAACTTCGAATACCATATTCGATTTCTCCTTTCAAATGTCTATATTCGATTAACTAACTTCGAATACCATATTCGATTAACTAACTTCGAATACCATATTCGATTAACTAACTTCGAATACCATATTCGATTTCTCCTTTCGAATACCATATTCGATTTACTTTATTCACTTTATAAAGATTTCCTTTTTAACAATGTTTTATTCATTCGAAAAGATTTACTTTTAAATAACGGTTCTACACTTTAAAAATGATTTCCTTTTTATAATGTTCCCTTTCCAATTCTATTTGTAAATGGTTTACAAATATTTTCCTTTTCAAATTTATTCTTGAAATATTCTAACTCCTTAAATTCCTGGGAAAATTCGCCATAACCTCCTTTGTATCGGGAGCATCGGGAAAATCCCCAAACTCGCCACACAGGCCTTTCCATTCAAAAAGAAATGTTTTGAATTTATTTTCCTTTTTTAAAATATCTCCTATTTATAAATATTCCAATTTATAAACATTTCTTATTTATAAATATTCCACTTTATAAATATCTCTTATTTATAAATATATCCCATTTTATAAATATTCTATTTTCAATATCACTTTGAAAATTCCCTTACCTACATTCCGGTATGTCATGGTATTCAATCATATCAAATCACGATGTTCAATATCGTCCATATATACACAATCAACAACAGGTTATAATTCACATCATATATTAAAACATATGAAAAACAATAAAACAACTGTTGAGGAATCCAGTCGGATTCCTCCAACCTGTTTCCCTGCATCACAGATGTTAGATAATATAGATAACATCACTTTCAGTTCCATATGATATATTCTGCTAAACAGAATCAATATAGAAATTTAACTAACTGACTAGCAGTTCAATCAATCAACCAACACACAACAATCAGACAATATCTAACAGTTCTAAAAATACAACATGAGATTATAAATTGTTCAGAGTTGGTGAGATTTACTCACAGTTGCGCGTTAACCGTTGAATAACGGTTTGCGTTATTCGACTCAGTCGGACAATTTATTTCTCCATAAATTGTAACGTGCTTCAATCGACTCGCGGTCAGTCCCATTGTGTTGCTCCCGTCCATACGATCCTGTCGGATCTTGTTTCGCTGAATTTCGATAACGTATGTGAAAGTTACATACTTTTGAAGTTTATACACTATTTACATTGAATAAATCATTACTATATTACCATCTTGGCCCAACCCATTTCAAACCCCGGCCCAAAAGAATAAAACCCGCTCCACTTTAGACCCGTTCTCTACCTTCACAAATATCTGGAAACCGATATTTTTGAACCCACCTCCTTCCTCGTTGACCCACCGTTGACCGGCCATCACCATCCCTCCGACCATCTAAAGCCGTCGCCGATGCCACCAATCCACTCATCGCCTGAACTCGCACCCGCTTGACCCCCTCGCTGATGCTCCAACGTCCTAAATCGGAAACCGACGTGCTGCCTGACCTCGAGGAAATCACACCCCGCACCTCTCCTCCGTTGACCGGAGTCCCTCCAACCTCCACCAAACGAAACGCCTTCCTACCCTGAACCCAACCGCCACCGCGATTCTTCCTCCGGTACCATCCATCTCGCCCGCGCCTCAACCCTAGTTCGACGTCACTAATTCCAGCGAGCAGAAAAAGAATTCGAACCTCATGAAACGTATACCGAATCGAAGAAGGGGATTTCAGCAACCCAATTATGTTTGTATATTGATTCATAGAATTTTGTGGGATTTGTTTTTTTTTTTGATTTCTTTCTGTTGTGTTTGCTTGAGGATGAAATGAAATACTGACGGCGGAAATCTGAGTTTTTAATTAGGTTTAGATTTTAAGGGGGGTATTTATAAGCCACAAAAATATCTAGATATTTTTATATTAATATTTAAATATTTTATTTAATCCTTTATATTCATTTCTGATTTCTAAAAAATCCGTGTGATCACACATGATGTCCAAAAATCACGAAACTGGACATGTAGCTAGAGTTCGACATTACGGTCCCAACGAAACTGGTTTCGTCGAATTCCGACTCCGTATGCTCACACAGTGTATTTTTAACCGTCGAAATACTGACTGTTTTCCACTCTAAAAATCCGTACGGCCACATACTAACTCTAAAAATCACGAAACTGGAAATCTAACAACTATTTGACATTGCGGATCCAACAAAACTGGTTTCGTCGAATTCCGACTTCGTTTGCAAAACCGGCTATTTTTAACGCTCTAAATAGCCTATTTAAATATATAAATATATTTAAATATTATTAAATAAATTGTTTAAAATTAATTATTATCGTCTGTATTCACAGTGGCATACCATACAGCTCCAGAATATTCCTGTCAGAATTTACGGCTTGATATTTCAGATTCTAGATTATCTCGATATTCAGTTTATACTGAAAATCCATTTCTAACGTATATAAAACGTTGCAAATTATAAAGGAATTCCATAGCGACTTTTCTGAAATTTGATTTGGACGTAAATCAAAATCTATCCGACGAAATCCCGATTTTTCTCTTCCACTAGAAAGATATACTCCACCAGCTCCACACGTTTCTTGTTTCACAGAAATCCGGCTTAAAACGAATTCTGTACATTCAGTTGAAGTTCAAATCGCCAAATAGCGAACTGCAGCGCCATTTCGAGCTCGTTTATAAATATATTATAAACTATACGTTCAACTGTCGTCGATTCAATATATTCGTTATTATATTTCGAATCGAAACTCCACCAAATCTCGTATGCTATTCAATTCACATGATATTATGAATTTCACTATTTCCGACTATTTCGACATTATAATATATTATTATATTATAATTATTAATTAAATATTCAATATTATTTAATTATGGTTCTCGATATCGCTATAACGATATTTAATAATTAAATAAATTAATTATTCCATCTCTAAAAATGCGGGTCATTACACATAACTTAAGTATGTCACATTGTCCATTTACAACGCATCACTGATTTTTATTGATATATAACCTCTAAGCTCATACATCTTAGAGAAGGGTGTTAAGCAAGAGAATAAATTCTACGCCACCAAACAGATATATATTTAACAGAGATCAGTGTTACGCAGTCAATTACAATGTCAGACACACAATCAATACAAGTCCGTTCCAGGTCTGAACGAAACCATAAATCCGGAATTCCTTCACAAAAGTTTGGGCTTTTTTCCACTTAGCTGATATAAAATCCATCTGCAGATGGGAGCTAACCATTTGAGGCATTTAGCAAGTCGTCCTTACGATATGAAGGGTCCCGGTCTTCAATATCTTCAATTGCTCCACAACGTCGTATTATTACTTGGAATGGTTTTCGGACATACATCCAATCCCGATCTTCCCAAATAATAAGCACAATTTAAAAAAATACAATTATGGAACATACAGGCTTTCAACCAATTCTCCGTCCATCTTGGATTTTGTTAAATTAAGCTACTTTAAATCCATTCTCAAATTATAACAATATCCATATTTAACCTTTCTCTTTTACAACACATCCCTTAAATCAAATATAATTTAGCCTCAAAGCCTTAATTAATTTTCCATTTGATAACTTGTTATCAAAACCCAGTTTCCTTTGAAAATCCTTTAATCCACATTTCAACCATAGTTTCCAATTAAATCAATTTTCCAACATTCAATTCTTTAATCTTAACTAAAAGATTATACTTAGTTCCCAATTTCTTATTTTTAATTTTCTCAAATCAAAGGTTTGATTAAATCCCAATTTACGATATGAATTTCCATAACTCAATCTCATTGGGCTTCAAGAATGATATTGTTGAAGATATGGTTCACGACAAAACCCAAATCAATCGATATTGAACATAAGTTACACAGAAATTTTATCTACTTATATTCAGTATCAATACTCATAATCAACGAATACTATAAGTGGAATAACGATATAACAATAATATCTTTTAAATTCCTCAAATAGTATACGTTTACACCAAAGAATTTCATATCAAATATCTGAATATTATTTCTATCCAACTTATCCCAATCAAATTGGGAAACCCTTATCTTACTTAAAAGATTTATCCAACTTATTTTTGACATTTGGTCTGGATAGAAATACTAACAACTTATACTTAATATTAATCTTGATATCCAACTCACACTATAAATGGAATATTGGTGAACTACCTTTTAAATTCCTTAAATAGTAAGAGTCGTCATCTACCAAGTTAATATCAAACATCCGAAGATTTATCTCCAACCATATCGAATTATTTAAAATTGGAAAAACCGTTTTAATATTAAATAAATCAATTTAAATTCCATCTAAAATATTTCCAATACTTTTAAACCTTTTAAAACATTCCACAAATCATTACTTATAGTTCGGAAGTTAGTTTACTGGTTAAAACTTCAAAATAAATTGTTTTCGAATAAAGCGTTACAATAGCATTTCAAAAGTGTTACAAAAGCGTTACAAAACAGTTATCTTAACTATTTCGATCAAATATCATTTATCTTAGCCAAAACTTAAACATTACAATTCAAAACACCTTTTCATAATTTGTAATGATTTTACAAAAAAAATCCGTATTTTTAAAACATTTTAAAATAGCTATTTATAGTTATGGTCAACAATTGTTCTTACATCGACCTTTTCCAAAACGGTTTCAAACATAAATTGAAAATTATAACTCGAAGTTAAAATCTGCTTTCACTCATTTGAAAATTCTTGTTAATGGAAATCAAACGTTTTTCATTTTATGGAAATCCAATTTAGATTGCAAAAGTTATAAGCATTTAAAGTTTGCATCTAAAATACGTAAATTGTCGTTATGGGACAAGCTCTATTTTGACCATAATAACCATTATTCTACGATACGTTAAAATATCTTAGAAAACCATTATATCCTTATATAACCCTTTTAAAATCATTTAAATTTACTTTCCAAATTATTTTGGATCTGAAAGTCAACTTTTATTTTTTTTACTTAATAAATCAAATTCCAATTCATCTCAAAATTAACCATCCCATTTGTCGGATTAGTTAGAGATAGCCAGGGAGAGCAGGTAACTTTATTTCCAAACCCAAGCCTAGAAACTATCCCCTCTGTCATCCTAGAATGTTCCGGTATTTATTTATTCATTTAAAGGACTTTATCAATATATATGAATTCATACATATGGTCTTTCCAAATTATTAACCTTCACATTCAATAATGATATTGCTTCTAATTACGAAGAAGATTTGTCGATCACCAATGTGATACCACAATTGTTGTGTCATAGTGTGTGCAAAACAACATAAACAACCATTTAAACATCCATAGCAACCATCATCAACATAATTAAATAAATCATAACTCTACACAAGCGTTATAACACTAATGCTTAATAGTGTGTATGGTCTAAACTATGCATCCATCATCCATCACAACAAAAATCAACCATCATTAACCATTAATAATTCATCACTATATTTAAATTAGTCTAACCACTAATTAAATATATAAATTGTGGTTAAAGAGTTCTCACGTAACAGCTTCCCAAATATTCACGGTTGGCGAGCCTAGTTGAGCGAACCATCGGACAGTATTTCAACGCACCGTCTACTTCACCAAAATATATATTATATAATATATACTAATCTTTCTCTCTCTATATATTAGAAGAGGAGGAGGTGGTGGAGGAGGATGACGAACGGTAAGGTGGTGATGGAAAAGAAGAAGACTTATGCCATGGAAACCATGGCCATAAGCTTTAAGAAGAAGATGAAAAGAAGAAAATGTAGTGGAATGATTAAAAAATAGAGGAAAGGCCTCCTTATATAGGAATGAAGGGTTAAGGAGGTAACAGCACATTAGGGGGCAAGTGTAAAACATGCATGAAAGGTGGCATGCAAAAATACAAGTGT
Source organism: Allium sativum (assembly GCA_030737875.1). Classification (NCBI taxonomy): domain Eukaryota; kingdom Viridiplantae; phylum Streptophyta; class Magnoliopsida; order Asparagales; family Amaryllidaceae; genus Allium; species Allium sativum. The sequence goes on from CM060926.1 coordinate 542,659,987, forward strand.
CCTTACACTTGTCTTAAGGAGAGAAAGTGATCTTTTGGTAGCATTTCCTCTAAAATGTTATGAAACCTAAGGACAACACTTAGTTCTAACGCTACTAATTCATGTTATGGTTTGACAAATCCAATCAAACGACAAATAGTAGCAATAAATCCAAACTTATTAATAATCGTCCTCATTTATAATTCAAGTAAAATATATCATATAACTTATCAAAATTATTAAATATTATAAACCATATATATGTATGTCAAATTCAAATTAAGTAATAAAAATTCCAATTTTAAATTGGTAAAAAATTCTGGATCGTTACACATAAGCCAAACATATCCTTTTTGAACTAAACATATCAATACATCAACATGTATAATTTAAATATCTAAATATATTTATTTTTCATTTTAGTTTGAACTTAAAATATCTTTACCCTTTAAATTTATTGGTAACTGGGTCGAGACCAATAAAGTCAGCTCACATCTCTTATATACCTACTTATATATATTCAGATGTTTATATTCGATTTAAACTTTAAATTCAAATTTAATTCTTTCGTTTTTACTGGGCTGAAGACTAGGCCCAAATCCCAAAGACCCACGTGTTAAGTTGTACGCCTATCAAATAGCCAAGGTAACCCAGAATTTTTCCAAGCCCATTACTTCATGAATCTGCTCTCCCACCCTTTTGTTATTCCTTCTTCTTGAACACAAAAACACAGTGCACATGTGCACCTGTGCACTTTCACCGACCATCATCCTCTCAAAGGCCCATTACTACACCCGTTGCACGCCACACCATCAACAAGCATCACCATCGACCAACCCCTCCAGCTTCAACCCTCTTAATCTTGAACATACCCCTCCAACCACCATTAAAATTTTGAAATACTGTTTCAGGTTAACTCCAAAAATCGACCTCTTCCAGTCACCACCATCCACTTGAGCCACCTGTGCCACCACCGATCAACTCCCCGATCTCCAGAGTACCTCCCCCTCGATCCTCACTCCACTCGATCATTTCCCTAAGCCACGCGATTAAATCAAAATGCCACCTCAAAAGTATGAACCCAAAACCTAAAATTTACTTTTCCGACCAACCTCGATCATCGAAAGTCGCTAAACTCTGATTGTCATTTCCTATACTATCCAAGCATCACCCCATATAGCAGTTTCTAATTTCATTGACCAATTTATACGAATTTTATTCTTTTGCCCAAAACCAAAAATATGTCTAAACTCATGATGTACATTATTATAAATCTGGATAATTGTTTTTAAAATCATTTTTTGTACCTACGAACATCTTCATATACCTGGTTTTCGATTCCATGATGGTTAGAATTTTGGTTTCAGTAAACCGAGCCTAGGTTTGTATATGTTTACAAGCTTCTGTTTTCATCCCAGGTTAGCACACTCGCACTTATCCTAGTTTCCCTCATGGATTGATTCAACATAACACATTCAGGATATGTTTGCACTATCCTACATATATATGTGTGTGTGTGTGTAAAATGATCAGTAATAGAATACAATTGGAAAGACTTTTACTCATAAAAATTGTGTCTACTGTCCTTATGTTAATCTCCCATTCTCAGATTTGCCATTTCCTAACTATAGGTTTGTATTGTTCCACAATTGCAAAATTGTTCACTTATTCCAACTGAACACAATTCTCTTATTATATATATATAACACAATCCAACTGAACATAACAAATTCTGGAATTGCCGAGTTTATGCTCCAACATTGGTTCACTGTTTTGGTCATTTTCTGGTTAGAGGTTTATTTCATTCCTATTTTAGCTAGTATAGATAATTAACTCAATCAAATCGCACATTCGTATACACCTATATATGTACGCGCAAAAATCAACAAGTAAGGGGAAATTTACTCACCATATGGATCGCTGGTTTGTCCTGTTTTGATCCCATATTTGTTCATTTTAATTTCAGTCAGTCGGAAGATTTATTCAACCAAATTGACACATGTATAGATACATACATACATACATACATATATAAGTATTTGCAAACCAGTAAGTATAGGGAAGTTACTCACCTATGTTGGTTAACTGGTTTATGCATACAGATTTTGGCATAATTCATTTTAAAGTTTCAACTAATTACACAATCAGGCACTTATAAATATATCTATATTTATATCTTAACACACTTAGTAAATAAATATGAAATGGGATAGTTTTACTGACAGGTTAATGTTTTATCTATTTCTTGCTTCAGGATTCTTCATTTTTAGCCATTTAGTTGAAGACTTAAGTTCAAGGCATTCTGCCATTTACTCTCCATTTTTGTTTCAGGTTGGTGTGTGAAGGTGTGAGAGGAGATCAGTGTATTTATAGAGGAAATAAACTGTAAACTACAAACTAGCTTGTAGGTTTTCAGGGTTGTGTAAAAACTGATATATTGATTGAAATGGATTGGTATGGGTCTCTACTCCTATCAAGGTTGTCCAGGTCTGTATATATACGGTTTGTGCATAGAATACATGTGCTTAAGTCCATATATTTGTACTAGAATAGGACTTAAAATGTTCCAAAACATATGCTTAGCTTTTAAGTTATCCATTACAAACCAAGGCTGCTTATTGCTATGTACAGGCTATGTAAAATAATTGTATTAAAAACCAATTGCTCTGCTTCTAAGGAATGTACTTCAGCCAACAAGCAATTGCAGTCCTATAAATTAGATGTTGTAGGCTTCTAATTTGATGTGAACATATTCACGTCTCTTTTAGCTACTATATACCTACATGATATGGCTACCAATCATTTACAAAACCGAGTGCAAATGTTTGCGAAGGCAAATCTTTATTTCCAAGCAAACCTAGTTATAAATTCCTAGGTACTTAATGTTTAAAATATTACTAACTTAGCAACAAAGAAGTAGTTTTATTTATTTGTTTTGTTCTTGCCATTCAATTACATAAATGCTACATCATTTCCATTTTATTGCCATATTCTTTATAAACTTTTATGTGAAGTAATTTGAATTTTACTCTTATTTTATTCTGCTCAAAATGTCAAGTCCTCTTATATATTTTTGCATGAGAACTAAATTTGGATTTTTACCTTAAGTAGAACTCATTTGCTATATTAACAAACTTATATTTTAAAACAAGCTTTTAAAATAAACAAAGGTGTTTAAAATATCATTTACTTGTAAAAATATATGAACACTAAGGAATAAAACAGGTTTAAATATATATACACACACAAAAGATTCTAAAACAAATGATTATTCTAAATCTTCTTTTTTATATATAATATTCAAATCAAATATTATTTAATTGAATGAAATTACAAATATAAATCTGTGATTTATAGTTTAACAAAATTAATCAAAAACTGGGACATTACAATCTACCCCCCTTAAAAAAGAATTTCATCCCCGAAATTGAAGTAACAAGAAAATTTCAATTATATCTATTTTTATAGACTTATAACGAAATGCATACAAGGGTCATCCCCTAATAATCACAATAAACTAGGCATCTAAAACACACAGGTTACCTACCAACCATTTCACAGCAATCAAACATTCAATATATCAGTAATTAACTATTCATCACAGTCACTTCCATAACTAGAAATATCTGTAACTTATACTTGAAAACATTTTCACTTATTGCCATTCTTCAACATCCATCAGTTCCTGATCGTAAATTGGTAAGAAAATAATTCTCTAAGTACTAACCCTGAAGACCGAAATCAATATCAGATTAATGCTCAAAAAATCATTTAACTCAATCAATTTCCAGTTAGGCTCTGATTTCTTAACTTTAGTTAAATTTCAAATTCCAAAATCCAAATTTCTGATTTTATTCCAAACCAGTTTGAAATCATGTATCTTGATCCCCTTCAAAATTCAAAACCTTTGAATTTTTCCTTAAAACACTTTGTTTTCTCAAACAATTTTCCAATTGTCTTATTTGTATACTTTATTCTTATACAAATTCAATTTGGTTATGTCTATAACCATTTAAATTTTTATAACATTATTTGACGCGTCCATATATAATAATAATTTCAGAAAATTATCCTTTTATAAAAAATATAATTTTGGGCAAATTTACCTAGATTTTCAAACAATACCGTGTCGAATTGTTTTGCTCGAGAGTTTAAAAGCACCGATTGATACAGTTATACACCCTGCACCGACCAGAATTCATAAACCGCTCAACAAACCAATCATCACAGCATAAATAGTTTTTAAATCAATTAAAAAATACGCTTTCATATATGTACAGTCAAAATCAATCTAGGGTATTACCAACTCCATCTCTAGCGAGTTACGCCACAGAGCCAAGGTAACTACTCAACCTTCAGCTCTGGTACCAAAGTGTAACGACCTGCAAATCCATACCATTTGAATTGAATGAATACAACTCACGTCCAACCCAAATTGCATGAAAATACGAACCATTAATAGAAAGAAGTTAGAGGTTGAGAAATAGAAAGAAAGAATTAGAATAGAAGAAAATAGATAGAAGATCGAACTGAACAACACCACAAAGTCTCACAATCACAGCGGAACAAAATATAATACATATAATCACTTTTGAAATACAAACTGGATTTGAAATTATACACATTATCATTGTAATAACCCGGAAAATCTGGGCCAGTTTAAAATTTTTATTTTGGCAAGTTTAGCGGATTCTGAATATTTAAAATAGATTATTTTAAATAATATCGACGTAAAATTTATTTTGAATAGAAATTCGAACGTATATATTATACGCGTCGTCGATAGAATATAAATATTTATATATAATTATAAATAGAATTGAAAAGGGCGCGGTAGTTCGATAATTCGATTTCAAACTTCAATTGAATGTACCGGGTGCAAAACAATCCGGATTTTAGTGAAACCAAAAATAATGGGATCTAATTGATAGTATCTTTCCAACGAATCCGAAAAATCAAGATTTCATTTCGGGAATCAAAAGATATGTCCAGTTGAAAATTCTGAATAGTCGCTATGGAATTCAGGCCCTTAAAAATGGACATTTTGCAAACGACCTCGGATTTCGACGAAACCACTTTTGTTGGGTCCGCAGTGTAAAGTTATTGCTAGATTTCAAATTTCATAATTTTTCGAATCAATATGTGAGCGTGGCGAAGGAAAACGTGTTTTGACCATTTCAGTTGATTTTAATCGACTGGAAATTGGCCATTTTTCTAACGGTCTCAGAATTCGGCGAAACTAGTTTTGTTAGGACCGTATCGTCAATACGAAGCTAGAAAATATTTTTCTGGAATTTTTCTAGTTAGTATGTGGCCCCGGTAATTTGAAACGTACGTTTAAAATTCAATATAGTGATTTAAATGTAAATTAAACGGAAACTGATTATAACGGCCGAATCAGCTTGCGATACATATCCCATTGTGTTCGGAATGGGGGTAAAACGCTATGGGCGACAGTCGGTGGGTCTCGTTTAGAGGTCAAAATAAAAAAGTACCTTTTCGAAAATTAAATTAAATTAAATTAAAAAAAAAAAAGAAGAATGACTCTCCTCTCTCTCCTCCTACGTTGACTAAGCCCCCCCCCCCCCCCCCGTTCGAATTTCAATTTAACAGAAGAAAGGAAAAAAAAAAAAAAAAAACCCTAAATGGAATCGCGATCGCCCCCCCCCCCCGTTCAGACCGCCTCCGCCGACGATGAGCCCTCCGCCACCATCGCCTAGCCCCGTCGCACCACCCTCCTCCTCCCTCTGACGAAGACCGACGCCCTCGAAACCCCCCCCCCTCTCTTCAATCGACGGACGGCCCTCCCCAGCGCCACCGTGAGCCGCGACCACCTGAACGAAGCGAAGCCCCCCTCGACAAAGCCGACAGCGCCCCCCCGGTAGTTTTTTTATTTTATTTTATTTATTTTTACTTTTATGTTGATTTTTAAAACTGATTTCTAAAATAAGTTTGAAAACTGATTTCTATATAAGTTTGAAAACTGATTTCTATATAAGTTTGAAAACTGATTTCTAAATAAGTTGAAAACTGATTTCTATATAAGTTTGAAAACTGATTATTTAAAGGTTTAAAAACAGTTTATAAAAGAATTAAAACTGATTTGGTTTTTAAAAGTTAAAAACTGATTTTATGAAAAATAAAAATAAAACTGATTTTATAGAATTTTAAAACTGAAATTTACAAAAGTAAAGTGAAAACTGATTTTTAAAAAGGAAAAAAACTGATTTTTGTTTTAGGTTTTTAAAACAGAAATTTAAAATTGAAAACTGTTTGTTTTAAAAGGAAAAATAAAAAATGATTTTATTTTAAGGTTTAAATAGAAAAGGTTTAAACTTTAAATAGAAAAGGTTTAAACTTTAAAAAGAAAATGGTTTAAACTTTAAATAGAAAAGGTTTAAACTTTAAAAAGAAAAGGTTTAAACTTTAAAAAGAAAATGGTTTGAACTTTAAAAAGATTTGATCTTTAAAATAGGAAAGCAAAAAGGCGAGATTTTGTTTAGAAGAAAAAGTAGGATTTTTAAGAATAGAAAAGATGGAATTTTTATTGGGTAGAAGGAGCAAGACCTGATCTTCGTATTTTTAGAATATTAAAAATATGATTTTTATATTTTTAAAGTATTAAAAATATAATCTTTACTATATAGAAATATTAAAAATAGGATTTTTATATTTTTAAAGTATTAAAAATATAATCTTTATAGGATAGAGAATCTAAAGATATCATCTTTGTGTATGTAACGAAATAAAAATCTGGTTTTTATTTTATATATGTTGAGATAAAGTGGTGATTTTTATAAGGAGAAAACCATATTTTTATAAAGGCGAAGTCTATATTTTTATAAAGGTGAAATCTTTATGTTAAAAAAGGGAAATCTTTATATGAAGAATGATATGATAAAAATATAATTTTTATCAATAGAACAGCATAGAAAAAAATTCGATTTTTATATAAAGTATAACGAGTGAAAATTCTATTTTTACAAATATGAAATAGCGTTGAAAATTCTATTTTCACAATATGAAGTTAGCGATAAAAATATGATTTTTATATAATGGAAAATATAAAAATGTGATTTTTATATACATATAGTGACTACGGGCAACGAAGATGACGAAGATGCGACGAAGATGAAGATTTCTATCAAAAGAAGTGCCGTGGAGCTAGGATAGCTATTTGTGAGAATTTCTCACCTTTCAATTTAATTTTTCTAGTTATATATATACTAGGATGCAGACGGTGCTTAGTAGCACCCGACACAATCGTCCACAGACCATGGACTTGTTTGTTTGACTGTTTGGTGATTGTTTGCGATATTGGTTTGAATGTGGTTTGTGGTGTGAATAATCGAATCGATAAATTGATTAGGATTAGACGTGCGCCGTTATAAGGCGAAGGAGTAAGGCTAGGTTAGACCCTTACTCCAAATTTTGTGGTTTGCATAACGAAAGTGAATTTGATTGATGTGTGAATGGCGTGGGCCTTCACTAGACCGGGGATAAGGCTGGACCTCGTCCCGTTTCTAGTATCGTGCCGTTATGCCGCCGAAATTTTCTAAAATATCTTAGAAAAATAAAAATATCATTTTATTTAAAGAATAAACTGAATTGATATTCATATGTTAAAATAAAATGTTTTATCGTTAAAAATATAATTTTTAACGTGAAGTGAATAAAATAAAATATTCATTTACAAACCGGACGGTTTGTTTATGTACACTGATTTGACTGACATTGATTGGGACGATAAATTTCACACATCGCCCAACTGCACGAATAAAATCTATGTTCGATTGTTTGAAACCCTACACGGGTGTTGGGATGGAATTTAAAGTTCACTCATCCTGACTGATTAAATATGTCGATCGATTGATTGACAGGCTGTTATAAGCGTTAGATATCTATATTTGATGCTTATACAGTGTAGTGCACTTTGGTTGATGGTTGATTATTTTCAATGCTATTAAATACATGTGTTGTATGAAAATCCATATAATTAACGTTATGTGGTGACTGATTGGGCCTCATTCCAATTAAAAAAAAAAAAAAAAGAATATTATAAAATAAAGGTTCATGTGTTGACTATACTCATCCGTTGGGATTAGTCATGTGTTGAACGAATTATTTTTATAATAAAATTTACATCTTTATCAATATAAAATAAAGGTTCATGTGTTGACTATACTCATCCGTTGGGATTAGTCATGTGTTGAACGAAATAATTTAACAAAAATAGTCACACATGGACGGTACTCATTCGTTGAGATTAGTCGTGTGTTGACAAAAAGAAATATTTGAAATAGAATATATAAAGCCGTGTTAAATAGTGATGCGCCATTTTGACGCGAACGATATTTATATCGTATAAAACGATTTCGAAATGAATTGAATATAAAACGATTTCGAAATGAATTGAATATATAACGATTTCGAAATGAATTGAATATATAACGATTTCGAAATGAATTGAATATATAACGATTTCGAAATGAATTGAATATATAACGATTTCGATTTGAGTTGAATATAAAACGATTTCGAATTAAATCGAATAGAAAACCAATTTGATTTCAAATTGAATATATAATGAACTTGATTCAAATAGAAAACGAAACGAATTTAATTTGAATAGAAAATGAATTTGAATCGAATAGAAAACCAATTTGAATTGAATTGAATTGAATTGAGAAACGAATTCGAATTGAATTTAAAATGAAGTGAAATGAATTCAAATTAAATTGAAATTTGAATTGAATAGAAATGAATTTTAAAACAAATTTATAAAGAAGAATTCAATTTTGATTTGAATCGAAATAGAAGTTGACTTTGCTTTTGAAACGAATTCAAAACTAATTATATAATTCGTTTTAAATAAAAATCGACGAAATATATATTATATATATTATATATATAATATAATGGCCTGAAATAGAACGCGCCGCGCCGCGGCAGTTCGTAAATTTCGACCATTTATTTCAAACGGATATTACGGGAGATCCGACCGTCGGATTCTCCTAAAACCGGAACCGTTGGGTTCGTATCGAAAAGAGCTTTCTAACGGATATTAGAAATTTGAAATCTAACGGTTGGATTTGGAGATACGTCCAAATCAAATTCGAAAAAGGTCGCTATAAGTGCAGTTCGATGGCCGTTGTTGGAAATCGACTGTATGGGCCTTGATAAAATTATTAAAAATAGTAATAATTTATGTAAAATCATAAGAAATGATTTGGGAAAAATTGGGATGAAAAACTCCACATTTGAAAAGATAAAAATAGATTTTTATCGAAATGAACTAGTTTTGAACTAAATTTAAAACAATTATTTTTAAATAAATAAATTAGATTAAAAAGGGGGTTTTAAATAATCGGGATTTCTAATATATTTGATTGGATTTGAAATGGGCTTGTCGTGAACTGTGTTTTAAATAACACCTAGTTCTTTAACCCAGTAAAAGGAGTTTTATTGAATCTGCAATTAGATTGAAATTCGAATTGATAATCTAAATTACCAAATTTAGAAGATGAGCGAGAATGGAGTATCACCAGTTTTGCTCCAAAGCGATAGTTAAATCTTTAATTAGATTTGAACATGAAATGGTAATTAATTTTACCGATAACACCACGGTGTTAGATATGGAGTATTACCAGTTTTGCTTCATGGGATGAATAGGTTGGGATTGGGAAATAAAATAAATAATTACTTCGTTACGGTTCGCTAATCTCGACTAGTTGGAAAAACCATAATTTGGTTTTAAATGACATCCAAAGGAAGATCCAGGATAAATTTTAAAGAATTTATCTTGGATAAAATTAATGGGAACATTTCCCTAAGAATGTGAAATTTAGAAACTAGCTGTAGGTTGGCTAAGAAGAATGGTTTCCTGGGTATTGATCTGATGTTGGTTTCGGCCTTCGGGGTTAATGTTCGGGAAATTGTTCTCTTGCTAATTTGCGGTTAGTGACTAATAAATTGGAATGAGGCGTATGTTGTGTTTGTGTAACATTTGTTTTCAATATACGCGGGTTGTTCGGAAAGTCCGGGTTTATACCCATTCTGAATAACCGATTCGACGATATGTCGAAGATGAAGACGGTGGTCGAAGACCGGAAGTCTTCACATCGTTTGGGTAATTACTGACGATCCTGATTGGGCTGTACACCCAAGAGGATGGAAATAGTTGGTGGTCGTCCAGACGTACTTGGAGATGGATGGATATGCGAGGAAAGTGCCTCCGGTTTCGTTCAGACCCAGAACGGACTTGTAAATGGATTGTGTGTCTGACATTGGATTTTATTCTGTGTTGATTGATTTCTATTAAATATATATCTGCTTGGCGGCGGAGAATTTATTCTCTTGCTTAACGCCCTTCTCTGAGACGTACGAGCTTAGAGGTTATATATCGATAGATATCAATCGCATGGCATGAATTGCCTGTGTGGCATGCTGAGTTGCATGGATCAAGGCTTCTGTTGAAAAGCAAAGTCTTGTGGTTGATGATCAAAGCACAGCCTACGTGGTAGCTTTGTGTATAGCGTGTATTCGCGAGCCTCACACCTCGGTATGAGTTAAAAACGGGATACGGGCCGTTGGGAGAACACGACGTTTCTTTCTAGCTTTGGTGGTGTCAGTGACTTACCAGCCCTGACATTTATATACTTTTCACCTTTGTGGTTGTTGGATGCGAGGCGCCTCGATTATAGGTCTGTAAGGACCGGGAAACGCGTGTTCAGGAATTGCCAATCCTCTAACGTAAGTGAGGACCGGCCCAACCGATCCAAGGGTTACCCAGTGTGCGTAGTCCTGAGCATTTGCTAGAGTGTCTCGAATGCGGAGAGGAGCTTGCCCCTTGCCTCGACTCATGACGGAATCCAATTTCCGATACGTGTAATTCGTTTTTAATTGTAGAACTAGTATGGCGACATGATATATGGTACCCATGCCGTCTATGATTTATATTTATGATTGAAATTGTTTTGACACTATACACTTATTATAGTATCAAATGATTTGTTTAAACGTACCAAGCATGTTTGGCTATTATAAGGGAAAACCCTATCCCCCGGCTTGCGTTGCATTGTATGATAGGACCTGGGTCTTATAATAGCTTCATTTTTCGAAAAAGCATTGCGTTGTTTATTTTATGCACTGGTATTCTTGGGAGGAAACCCGTTCCGTGTTATACGGCGTGGTCCCTTGAATTACTCTCTTTTAAAAGTAAAGTTTTAAATAACTGTTTTAGTTCTCACACCAGTCACATGACTGACCTGGAGTTTATTGTTTTAACCTAAACTCTGGGTGCCCCTATTTTCCGCACGGGCAGCTAGTAGTTTTGGTTTTGCAGATTTATATTCACAGGATCCTGGTTTACAGCTGGAATGATATCCGGAAAGCTCTGTATCCGTATATCACCTTCAGTTGTGCTTTATATTATTTTTCCGCTGCTATGTAATTTATTGTAATCTCTGATATTTCTGTGTAATAATTATTCAATTATACTCTGTATATTCTTGTATCTGATGGAATTGTTGTAATAGCAATGAAATGTTCTTCTGTTTGTGTTCTGATTTGTCATGTTCTCAACGTTCAGGGGTTTCGAACGGTCTAGATCGGTTTAACGACTGATTCAGATCGAGCGAAATTCCAGGCCGTCACATTTGGTATCAGAGCTTTGGTTTACAGAGCTCGAGAACAAGGCACATTAGAACCATACGAAAGAATTCATCAGATATTGGATTAGTAATATCCAATTAGAATGACTCGTTAGAGATAGGATCAGTAGTATCCTAGAACGAGTGTGAAGAGTATATTTTTCAAATGCAAACAACTTTGTTTTGGAAATTTAAACCATTTTGAACGTATTTGATTATTTATTTATTTTGAATATGGACAATCGAGTATATAAAGATTTTGCATATACGCGTCATGAACGTATATTCGAAGTTTTAATATACTGGATAGATATAGAATCATACTCTAGTGGCCCGAAGATGATTCTGATGATTGACTAGTTGTCATTAGTATTCATGTTCGAGTAACGAAGGCGTGATTTTCTATATATTTCCATTAGACTGGTGTGAGAACCAAAACTAATATAGTTAGAACACATTGTTGTGAATTGGCATCAAAAACATGATTTTTGTATATATAGTAAAATTATCAATTTGAAACTCTAATCCACTAATTGATTGATGTTTGTGTTGTTTGCCTATTTGTTTGCTAATTTTGAACCATTATGTCTAATATAACCAAATATTGAACTATATTGAAAATTGGTCGCATTTGCTTCCATATACATATACTTACATTGAACAGGTCATAGCAAGGAGGCTAGAGCCAGAGAATAAAATTTGTTTGCCCGACAAATAGGTACATGTTTACTACATAATTTCCTGTTTTGTTTGGGTGATGATGATTTTGTGAGCCTATTGGCTAGCCGCTTGGCTTTTTCTTTTTCTTTTTGAGATCTGAAGGACCGGGGAAGCTATTTGAAATTCCCCGATGCTCCCGGTGCAGGGGAGGTTATGGCGAAATTTTTCGAAAATTTAGGGTGTTAGCCAAATTTTTGAAAATTTAGAAATTCTCAGAAACTGAAAAGTTGGAGAATGGAAGCCAAATCGAGCGTAGAGTTGATTAATCAAACCACTTTCGACTTTGTTCCTTTTCGGGGACGAAAAGTTTTAAGTGGGGGAGATTGTAATAACCCGGAAAATCTGGGCCAGTTTAAAATTTTTATTTTGGCAAGTTTAGCGGATTCTGAATATTTAAAATAGATTATTTTAAATAATATCGACGTAAAATTTATTTTGAATAGAAATTCGAATGTATATATTATATGCGTCGTCGATAGAATATAAATATTTATATATAATTATAAATAGAATTGAAAAGGGCGCGGTAGTTCGATAATTCGATTTCAAACTTCAATTGAATGTACCGGGTGCAAAACAATCCGGATTTTAGTGAAACCAAAAATAATGGGATCTAATTGATAGTATCTTTCCAACGAATCCGAAAAATCAAGATTTCATTTCGGGAATCAAAAGATATGTCCAGTTGAAAATTCTGAATAGTCGCTATGGAATTCAGGCCCTTAAAAATGGACATTTTGCAAACGACCTCGGATTTCGACGAAACCACTTTTGTTGGGTCCGCAGTGTAAAGTTATTGCTAGATTTCAAATTTCATAATTTTTCGAATCAATATGTGAGCGTGGCGAAGGAAAACGTGTTTTGACCATTTCAGTTGATTTTAATCGACTGGAAATTGGCCATTTTTCTAACGGTCTCAGAAATCGGCGAAACTAGTTTTGTTAGGACCGTATCGTCAATACGAAGCTAGAAAATATTTTTCTGGAATTTTTCTAGTTAGTATGTGGCCCCGGTAATTTGAAACGTACGTTTAAAATTCAATATAGTGATTTAAATGTAAATTAAACGGAAACTGATTATAACGGCCGAATCAGCTTGCGATACATATCCCATTGTGTTCGGAATGGGGGTAAAACGCTATGGGCGACAGTCGGTGGGTCTCGTTTAGAGGTCAAAATAAAAAAGTACCTTTTCGAAAATTAAATTAAATTAAATTAAAAAAAAAAAGAATGACTCTCCTCTCTCTCCTCCTACGTTGACTAAGCCCCCCCCCCCCCCCGTTCGAATTTCAATTTAACAGAAGAAAGGAAAAAAAAAAAAAAAACCCTAAATGGAATCGCGATCGCCCCCCCACCCCCCCCCCCCCCCGTTCAGACCGCCTCCGCCGACGATGAGCCCTCCGCCACCATCGCCTAGCCCCGTCGCACCACCCTCCTCCTCCCTCTGACGAAGACCGACGCCCTCGAAACCCCCCCCCCCTCTCTTCAATCGACGGACGGCCCTCCCCAGCGCCACCGTGAGCCGCGACCACCTGAACGAAGCGAAGCCCCCCTCGACAAAGCCGACAGCGCCCCCCCTGGTAGTTTTTTTATTTTATTTTATTTATTTTTACTTTTATGTTGATTTTTAAAACTGATTTCTAAAATAAGTTTGAAAACTGATTTCTATATAAGTTTGAAAACTGATTTCTATATAAGTTTGAAAACTGATTTCTAAATAAGTTGAAAACTGATTTCTATATAAGTTTGAAAACTGATTATTTAAAGGTTTAAAAACAGTTTATAAAAGAATTAAAACTGATTTGGTTTTTAAAAGTTAAAAACTGATTTTATGAAAAATAAAAATAAAACTGATTTTATAGAATTTTAAAACTGAAATTTACAAAAGTAAAGTGAAAACTGATTTTTAAAAAGGAAAAAAACTGATTTTTGTTTTAGGTTTTTAAAACAGAAATTTAAAATTGAAAACTGTTTGTTTTAAAAGGAAAAATAAAAAATGATTTTATTTTAAGGTTTAAATAGAAAAGGTTTAAACTTTAAATAGAAAAGGTTTAAACTTTAAAAAGAAAATGGTTTAAACTTTAAATAGAAAAGGTTTAAACTTTAAAAAGAAAAGGTTTAAACTTTAAAAAGAAAATGGTTTGAACTTTAAAAAGATTTGATCTTTAAAATAGGAAAGCAAAAAGGCGAGATTTTGTTTAGAAGAAAAAGTAGGATTTTTAAGAATAGAAAAGATGGAATTTTTATTGGGTAGAAGGAGCAAGACCTGATCTTCGTATTTTTAGAATATTAAAAATATGATTTTTATATTTTTAAAGTATTAAAAATATAATCTTTACTATATAGAAATATTAAAAATAGGATTTTTATATTTTTAAAGTATTAAAAATATAATCTTTATAGGATAGAGAATCTAAAGATATCATCTTTGTGTATGTAACGAAATAAAAATCTGGTTTTTATTTTATATATGTTGAGATAAAGTGGTGATTTTTATAAGGAGAAAACCATATTTTTATAAAGGCGAAGTCTATATTTTTATAAAGGTGAAATCTTTATGTTAAAAAAGGGAAATCTTTATATGAAGAATGATATGATAAAAATATAATTTTTATCAATAGAACAGCATAGAAAAAAATTCGATTTTTATATAAAGTATAACGAGTGAAAATTCTATTTTTACAAATATGAAATAGCGTTGAAAATTCTATTTTCACAATATGAAGTTTGCGATAAAAATATGATTTTTATATAATGGAAAATATAAAAATGTGATTTTTATATACATATAGTGACTACGGGCAACGAAGATGACGAAGATGCGATGAAGATGAAGATTTCTATCAAAAGAAGTGCCGTGGAGCTAGGATAGCTATTTGTGAGAATTTCTCACCTTTCAATTTAATTTTTCTAGTTATATATATACTAGGATGCAGACGGTGCTTAGTAGCACCCGACACAATCGTCCACAGACCATGGACTTGTTTGTTTGACTGTTTGGTGATTGTTTGCGATATTGGTTTGAATGTGGTTTGTGGTGTGAATAATCGAATCGATAAATTGATTAGGATTAGACGTGCGCCGTTATAAGGCGAAGGAGTAAGGCTAGGTTAGACCCTTACTCCAAATTTTGTGGTTTGCATAACGAAAGTGAATTTGATTGATGTGTGAATGGCGTGGGCCTTCACTAGACCGGGGATAAGGCTGGACCTCGTCCCGTTTCTAGTATCGTGCCGTTATGCCGCCGAAATTTTCTAAAATATCTTAGAAAAATAAAAATATCATTTTATTTAAAGAATAAACTGAATTGATATTCATATGTTAAAATAAAATGTTTTATCGTTAAAAATATAATTTTTAACGTGAAGTGAATAAAATAAAATATTCATTTACAAACCGGACGGTTTGTTTATGTACACTGATTTGACTGACATTGATTGGGACGATAAATTTCACACATCGCCCAACTGCACGAATAAAATCTATGTTTGATTGTTTGAAACCCTACACGGGTGTTGGGATGGAATTTAAAGTTCACTCATCCTGACTGATTAAATATGTCGATCGATTGATTGACAGGCTGTTATAAGCGTTAGATATCTATATTTGATGCTTATACAGTGTAGTGCACTTTGGTTGATGGTTGATTATTTTCAATGCTATTAAATACATGTGTTGTATGAAAATCCATATAATTAACGTTATGTGGTGACTGATTGGGCCTCATTCCAATTAAAAAAAAAAAAAAGAATATTATAAAATAAAGGTTCATGTGTTGACTATACTCATCCGTTGGGATTAGTCATGTGTTGAACGAATTATTTTTATAATAAAATTTACATCTTTATCAATATAAAATAAAGGTTCATGTGTTGACTATACTCATCCGTTGGGATTAGTCATGTGTTGAACGAAATAATTTAACAAAAATAGTCACACATGGACGGTACTCATTCGTTGAGATTAGTCGTGTGTTGACAAAAAGAAATATTTGAAATAGAATATATAAAGCCGTGTTAAATAGTGATGCGCCATTTTGACGCGAACGATATTTATATCGTATAAAACGATTTCGAAATGAATTGAATATAAAACGATTTCGAAATGAATTGAATATATAACGATTTCGAAATGAATTGAATATATAACGATTTCGAAATGAATTGAATATATAACGATTTCGAAATGAATTGAATATATAATGATTTCGATTTGAGTTGAATATAAAACGATTTCGAATTAAATCGAATAGAAAACCAATTTGATTTCAAATTGAATATATAATGAACTTGATTCAAATAGAAAACGAAACGAATTTAATTTGAATAGAAAATGAATTTGAATCGAATAGAAAACCAATTTGAATTGAATTGAATTGAATTGAGAAACGAATTCGAATTGAATTTAAAATGAAGTGAAATGAATTCAAATTAAATTGAAATTTGAATTGAATAGAAATGAATTTTAAAACAAATTTATAAAGAAGAATTCAATTTTGATTTGAATCGAAATAGAAGTTGACTTTGCTTTTGAAACGAATTCAAAACTAATTATATAATTCGTTTTAAATAAAAATCGACGAAATATATATTATATATATTATATATATAATATAATGGCCTGAAATAGAACGCGTCGCGCCGCGGCAGTTCGTAAATTTCGACCATTTATTTCAAACGGACATTACGGGAGATCCGACCGTCGGATTCTCCTAAAACCGGAACCGTTGGGTTCGTATCGAAAAGAGCTTTCTAACGGATATTAGAAATTTGAAATCTAACGGTTGGATTTGGAGATACGTCCAAATCAAATTCGAAAAAGGTCGCTATAAGTGCAGTTCGATGGCCGTTGTTGGAAATCGACTGTATGGGCCTTGATAAAATTATTAAAAATAGTAATAATTTATGTAAAATCATAAGAAATGATTTGAGAAAAATTGGGATGAAAAACTCCACATTTGAAAAGATAAAAATAGATTTTTATCGAAATGAACTAGTTTTGAACTAAATTTAAAACCTAATTATTTTTAAATAAATAAATTAGATTAAAAAGGGGGTTTTAAATAATCGGGATTTCTAATATATTTGATTGGATTTGAAATGGGCTTGTCGTGAACTGTGTTTTAAATAACACCTAGTTCTTTAACCCAGTAAAAGGAGTTTTATTGAATCTGCAATTAGATTGAAATTCGAATTGATAATCTAAATTACCAAATTTAGAAGATGAGCGAGAATGGAGTATCACCAGTTTTGCTCCAAAGCGATAGTTAAATCTTTAATTAGATTTGAACGTGAAATGGTAATTAATTTTACCGATAACACCACGGTGTTAGATATGGAGTATTACCAGTTTTGCTTCATGGGATGAATAGGTTGGGATTGGGAAATAAAATAAATAATTACTTCGTTACGGTTCGCTAATCTCGACTAGTTGGAAAAACCATAATTTGGTTTTAAATGACATCCAAAGGAAGATCCAGGATAAATTTTAAAGAATTTATCTTGGATAAAATTAATGGGAACATTTCCCTAAGAATGTGAAATTTAGAAACTAGCTGTAGGTTGGCTAAGAAGAATGGTTTCCTGGGTATTGATCTGATGTTGGTTTCGGCCTTCGGGGTTAATGTTCGGGAAATTGTTCTCTTGCTAATTTGCGGTTAGTGACTAATAAATTGGAATGAGGCGTATGTTGTGTTTGTGTAACATTTGTTTTCAATATACGCGGGTTGTTCGGAAAGTCCGGGTTTATACCCATTCTGAATAACCGATTCGACGATATGTCGAAGATGAAGACGGTGGTCGAAGACCGGAAGTCTTCACATCGTTTGGGTAATTACTGACGATCCTGATTGGGCTGTACACCCAAGAGGATGGAAATAGTTGGTGGTCGTCCAGACGTACTTGGAGATGGATGGATATGCGAGGAAAGTGCCTCCGGTTTCGTTCAGACCCAGAACGGACTTGTAAATGGATTGTGTGTCTGACATTGGATTTTATTCTGTGTTGATTGATTTCTATTAAATATATATCTGCTTGGCGGCGGAGAATTTATTCTCTTGCTTAACGCCCTTCTCTGAGACGTACGAGCTTAGAGGTTATATATCGATAGATATCAATCGCATGGCATGAATTGCCTGTGTGGCATGCTGAGTTGCATGGATCAAGGCTTCTGTTGAAAAGCATAGTCTTGTGGTTGATGATCAAAGCACAGCCTACGTGGTAGCTTTGTGTATAGCGTGTATTCGCGAGCCTCACACCTCGGTATGAGTTAAAAACGGGATACGGGCCGTTGGGAGAACACGACGTTTCTTTCTAGCTTTGGTGGTGTCAGTGACTTACCAGCCCTGACATTTATATACTTTTCACCTTTGTGGTTGTTGGATGCGAGGCGCCTCGATTATAGGTCTGTAAGGACCGGGAAACGCGTGTTCAGGAATTGCCAATCCTCTAACGTAAGTGAGGACCGGCCCAACCGATCCAAGGGTTACCCAGTGTGCGTAGTCCTGAGCATTTGCTAGAGTGTCTCGAATGCGGAGAGGAGCTTGCCCCTTGCCTCGACTCATGACGGAATCCAATTTCCGATACGTGTAATTCGTTTTTAATTGTAGAACTAGTATGGCGACATGATATATGGTACCCATGCCGTCTATGATTTATATTTATGATTGAAATTGTTTTGACACTATACACTTATTATAGTATCAAATGATTTGTTTAAACGTACCAAGCATGTTTGGCTATTATAAGGGAAAACCCTATCCCCCGGCTTGCGTTGCATTGTATGATAGGACCTGGGTCTTATAATAGCTTCATTTTTCGAAAAAGCATTGCGTTGTTTATTTTATGCACTGGTATTCTTGGGAGGAAACCCGTTCCGTGTTATACGGCGTGGTCCCTTGAATTACTCTCTTTTAAAAGTAAAGTTTTAAATAACTGTTTTAGTTCTCACACCAGTGACATGACTGACCTGGAGTTTATTGTTTTAACCTAAACTCTGGGTGCCCCTATTTTCCGCACGGGCAGCTAGTAGTTTTGGTTTTGCAGATTTATATTCACAGGATCCTGGTTTACAGCTGGAATGATATCCGGAAAGCTCTGTATCCGTATATCACCTTCAGTTGTGCTTTATATTATTTTTCCGCTGCTATGTAATTTATTGTAATCTCTGATATTTCTGTGTAATATTTATTCAATTATACTCTGTATATTCTTGTATCTGATGGAATTGTTGTAATAGCAATGAAATGTTCTTCTGTTTGTGTTCTGATTTGTCATGTTCTCAACGTTCAGGGGTTTCGAACGGTCTAGATCGGTTTAACGACTGATTCAGATCGAGCGAAATTCCAGGCCGTCACAATCATAGTACATCACATGAACAATACGGCAGAAATAAACTCTAAATATCCAATGTTGAAGCCTCCGACTCCAAGCTCTCCAAATAAATCTGAAAAATCCTGAACTACTTGACTGCCCATACAAATTTTGGCACCCAAGAGTATAGGAAAAACAAGAAAAATAACTCTGGGTCAGTCATGAGACAGGTATGAGTAAACGATTTTAAAATAGCCTGATTCCTATAAAGGATATTTCATAAGACCATGCCGTAAAAACGGAACGGGTTTTTCTCTTATGAGAATCCAAAATACTTGTTTAACTTTCAAAAACGTTTTGAAAGAAAAGATAGTCGTAAGACTAATCCACTCATAAATATGGATGGTTTTTACCTTACGATAACCCAAAACAACTTGTATATCCAAACTTTTCTGATATTATAATGGTGTCTAAATCAAATAAATAGCAATCTAGCAGAACACTTGCATCTCATGCTCTACATATATAGTATAAAATTAAAACCGTCAGCACTTATTGGATAATGGATTTCCATCTATGACAAGGCTTGGAACCACCATCCGATAGTGTATCTCTAGAGAGGGATACACTGGGTTCAACAAGAACATCTCGCAACCCAGCCACATATGACCGACCACTCATTTCTCTTGAGTGTATCGAATATATTGTCACCTTACGGTTGGTACCAACATAACCATTCTTGGGAGATACAGAAGCGAAAAGAAGAACAAATATGAATATTCTCTAGATGGTGACAATACACCCTATTGGGAGTGACCCACTTAGCCATGTTGCCTGCTCGATTTTTGTCACTTCTCGGTTGTGAGGCTTGAGGCTGAACTTACCCTTGACAATTCATTTTTTATTTACTTTGATTGCCACACCATCAAAATCGCTAATCACTAATTTACTTCCTCAAAAATATACTATGGGTATAAAGCAAGAGAAACGAATTCCTCTGCCACCAACATAAATACGTTTGAAGAGATCAATGTACATGATCGGTTAGGCATACTATGTCAAACATTCATCCATACAAGTTGTCCTAGGACTGGACAAACTGAAGGCACTTACCCGTAAATCCATCTTAGGCAATTTCTACCTAGGATTGACAGAATAGCCCTTGCATAACACCTTCTTCAATGGTCTTCAATAATCTTTGACTCGAAACGTATATATCGAATTGAAGTGGAATTTAGATTCTGGTCTCTTTGAAACGATAAGGAAAAGGTCCAGATTTGATAGTCAGGTATTTAACTATCAAATATATACAATAAAATAAATAGATTTAACCCCATTGGATATGGTAAGCTTTATTTAAACAAAACTTTGATTATTTAAATTCAAATATTAACTTTGTATGTATATTTATTTAAATACATAAGTGTTAATTAACTTAGAAAAATCTATTATCAAACTTACGTGATAATCTCATTCTCGAATGTATGTTTCCTTAGCTGAAACGATATTCAACTCTAACACTCATTCTGAACACTAACTAAAACGATCTATCAGAAAATAGTGAAATCGTTCAAGTTGGGGTATTAAAATTACCTCTCAGACCTTGAGTCGAAATCATTCTCATCGTCAATATTCGTAGAAATTCAATATCCAAAATATTCTACAAAACCATAATTTGATAAATCCATTTGATTTCCAAACCTTAAACCCTTTTCAAACAATGTTATTGTTTTGAACCATTCATCGATTTAAATTGATATTCAATCAGGGGAATTTAATCCAAACGATCGACTTATTTTTCCTTTTCTTTTGTAACTCAATTTATCTTTAAAACTTACTTAAATAAAAGAGTAATTAAGTTAAAACACCCTTTTGGGAATATTTATCCAAATTTAAATTACTATTGAACTTCACCATTAACTTACCCGATATGTTAGTTTAAACCCTTCAAGTTTTTAAACAGCCATTTATTAAGCCTCTTCTATTGAATTAACTGAAACAAATTAATTTTTATAATCAATTCCCATTTAAACCGTCGATATAAATCAACCCTAAACAACCCGATTAACTAATTATAATAAATCTTTCCTTTTTAAATTAATTAATAATATAATTAATTTAAAATAATCAATCTAATCGTTTCACAGTTCATGTCCAATTAAAATCTTACATTTATTTCTGAGTTACTTTATAGAAAGTGGATTAGCAGTTCCAACGGTATACAACAGTTCTTATAACAAATGACTTTCAAGTCATTAACAAATTTGCACAAACAAACATATACATACAACTCAATGTTATAAATTGAAAATATTTTAACAGCATATGTTAACTGATAAAATATGTCAAATTGATATACTAGCAGAATGGTGTTTATTTCTGCTAGTAGGATATTCAAACATTTCGGTCGATCAAGTATATAGTGAAATGATGTTTATTTCCGCTGACAGATGTCAATAAAATATTTAATTACGATCAACGTAATTAAATACAACTTAATTAATAGATATATAAATTTAAAAAACCCATTCAGAATTTACTGAATTCCGATCATTACTTATCAATATTAATTTTAGTTGATGTTCGATAAGTTTTAATTGATATCTAGTATTAACAACTACTTTTAAATCATTAATTTATTAAAAATCGATTTATTTAGAATTTGATAACTTATGTTGCGTTACGTACACAGACTAATATTCGACTTGGTCACACACCCATAAGCCAAACATATCCTTTTTGATCTAAACATATCAATGCATCAATATGTATAATTTAAATATCTAAATATATATTTTTTTCGTTTTAGTTTGAACTTAAAATATCTTTACCCTTTAAATTTATTGGTAATTGGGCCGAGCCCAATAAAGTCAGCTCACATCTCTTATATATCTACTTATAAATATTCAGATGTTTATATTTGATTTGAACTTTAAATTCAAATTTAAATCTTTCATTTTTATTTTTATTTTTACTAGGCTGAAGCCTAGGCCCATAACCCAGAGACCCACGTGTTAAGCTGTACGCCTATCAAATAGTCAAGATAACCCAGAATTTTTCTAAGCCTATTACTTCATGAATCTTCTCTCCCACCCTTCTGCTAATCCTTTTTCTTGAACACAAAAACATAGTGCACATGTGCACCTATGCACTTGCACCAACCATCCTCATCTCAGAGACCGATTACTACCCCCGCTGCACGTCACACCATCAGCCAACATCGCCATCGACCAACCCCTCCTGCTTCAACCCTCTTCTTCTTGAACATACCTTTCCAGCCACCATTAAATTTTCGAAATATTGTTTCAGGTTAACTCCAAAAATTGACCTCTTCCAGTCACCACCATCCACTTGAGCCACCTGCGCCACCACCGATCAACTCCCCGATCTCCAGAGTACCTCCCATTCGATCCTCACTCCACTCGGTCACTTACATTAGACATGCAATCAAATCAAAATGCCACCTCAAAAGTATGAACCTAAAATTTACTTTTCCAACCAACCTCGATCGTCGAAAATCACTAAACTCTTACCATCCCTTCCTATACTATCCACGCATCACCCCATATAGCAATTTCAAATTTCATTGACCAATTTCCACGAATTTAATTCTTTTGCCCAAAACCAAAAATATATCAAAACTCATGATGTATGTTATTATAAATATGGGTAATTGTTTTAAAAATCATCGTTTGTACCTAGGAACATCTTCATTTACCTGATTTTTGATTCCATGATGGTTAAAATTTTGGTTTCAGTAAACCGAGCCTGGGTTTGTATATGTTTACAAGCTTCTATTTTCATTCCAGGTTGCACACTCGCACTCATCCCAGTTTCCCTCATGGATAGATTCAACACAACACATTCATGATATGTTTGCACTATCCTTTATATATATATATATGTGTGTGTGTGTGTGTGTGTGTGTGTGTATGTGTGTGTGTGTGTGTGTAAAATGATCAGTAATAGATTATAATTGGAAAGAGTTTTACTCATAAAAATTGTGTCTACTGTCCTTATGTTAATATCCCAATCAGAATTTGGTGATTTGTATTGTGATTTAGAGAGGGAGAATTGATGAAATAGCAGAGCAGAGTAATCTCTTATTATTGCAGAATGAATAGAATAAATTGTACAGGCTTTGTACAGATATATATACAGAGTAATGGACTGACCCAAAAACAATAAAACAAAGTGAGTAGTGGCTTATGCCTTATGCCTTATGTCATAGTATATACGGATAAATGAGAAAGTAGAAGCTGCATCTCTTTGTTATTTTGTTCCTCCAATTCAGTATAATGTTAGGTTTTCCAAACGAACCCTAAATTATCCATTTAGCTATTACACGAACATCATAAACTTCAGATCTGCTATGAACTTCAGATATGCTATGAATCCTCACAATAAACTTCAGATCTACTATGAATCTTCATGCTTTAGCACGATTGATCGGGAGTAAGCTGAAAGCGCTGTGAATCTTCAAATCTGCTGGCTAATCAACAAGTTTATGTCTGAACTAGTGCATATAACTCAGGTTGTATCAATCCTTGACTTTAAGTTCATTTCTGAGCCTCGTAATTTTTTTTGCTGATAGCGATTTGTGAAAATATCTTCTTTTTGATAGTATGATGGTATGTGATTTACAATTAGGTTTCCATTTTGCACATGTTCTCGAACAAAGTATATATTGATCTTGATATGTTTGGTCCTTGCATGTTGAATAGGATTAGCAGTCATATAATTGTACTCTGATTGTCACACCACACTGTTGGCTTTGTTTTAGCAGACAAATTTAGTTTCCTCATTATTGATTGTAGCCATAGAATTTTTTCCGTAACACTTTCCACACTTCTATATTCTGCTTCTGCACTAGATCTGGAAATTGTATGTTGCTTCTTTGAACACCACGATATTAAGTTGTCTCCTATGTAAATATAGTACCCAGTTACAGATTGTCCGTCATCAATATCAGCTGCCCAGTCTAAATCTGTATATACTGTAATATTTAACTACTTGCATGCTTTCAATGTGAGGCCATAATTGATAGTTCCCTTTAAATATTTGAGAATTCTTTTCACAACTTTCCAATGCACATCCAGTGGATTCTATAAAAATTGAGAAACTTTGTTAACGCTAAAGGCAATATCAGCTCGTGTTATAGTAGCGTATTGTAGTGCTCCTACAACACTTCTGTATTGTTTAATGTTACATATGGCTTCTCCCCTGTTTTTAGAGAAGTGTTGATTGGATATCATTGGTGTAGATTGAGATTTAGCTTCATCCATTTTTGAATTAGCAAGTAACTCTGAGATATAGTTCCTTTGACAGAGGTGTATTCATAATTAGATACTCTCTTGACTTCAATCTCGAGGAAGAAAGATAAATCACCCAGGTACTTAATTGAAATTTTTTTGTTTAAGTATTCAGTCAGATGCTTTATTTCATCCTCACTGTTTCCTATAATTATAAGATCATCAACGTATATCAATATATATATATATATATATATATATATATATAGTTGATGTATTATTTAATTTAGTAAACAAGGATGAGTCAGAATTTGTTGGGTGATATCCCATTGATGATATAGCAGTCTTGAGTCTTTCAAACCACATATGTGGAGCTAACTTAAGACCATATATAGCCTTCTTTAATCTGCACACTTTTGCTGCATCATGTATGAAACCTTGAGGCTGTTGCATATAAATCTCTTCTTCTAAAATAGCATTTAAGAAGGAATTATTGACATCCAAATGCTTGATTTTCCAGTGGTTACTTAAAGCAATAGTGAGTAGGAGTCTTATTGTTGAGGGTTTTACAACATGTGAAAAGGTTTCATTATAATCAAAACCATACTCCTGTGTAAAACCTTTAGCAACCAACCTTGCCTTATATCTATTGATAGATCCATCTGGGTTTTTCTTCAATCTGAAAGTCCATTTTCAACCAATTATATTTTTGTTGATAGGACGGTAGACAAGATCCTACGTGTTATTCTTTGTTAATGCCTTATATTTCTCAGTCACAGCAGTAAGCCAGTTTGCATCTTTTGCAGCACTGTAGCTGGCAGGTTCATTCATACTTTTAGTGGCAATATATGTCTATGGATTGAATATCTCCCTCTTACTTCTAGTTATCATATGAGGTCCAGATTGTGTTGGAGGTTGGATTGATGGGAGGGTACCCTAATTTGACTCAGTATCATTGATATTGCTTGTAGTTGCACCTTTTTCTGTATTTTTAGATCTGTCACCTAATGTATTTTCTTCATTGTTACTTGTTGCAGGTGATTGTAGAGCATTGCTGGAGGGTTCACAATGATCTGTACTTGTGTATGCATCAGTATTTTGATGATCATGTTGAGTAACAACAACCTCTGTAGCATCATTTTCAATCCCAGTACCAGTAACAACTGGTAACTCAGGTATAGCAATTTTTTGTTGATAAACTTTCTTTGAAGTTTTTATGCTGCCAATTTTATATGGATAGATAGTTTCATCAAATATGACATCCCTGCTAATATATATTCTGCCATTCATATCAATACACTTGTATCCTTTTTTATATAAACAGTATCCAATGAATGTACATGGTTTGGATATGTTGTCTAGTTGAGTTGTAAGGCCTTAAATATGGAAAATATAGGCAACCATATGACTTTAGTTTGCTATAATCTGGTTTAACGTGATATACTTTTTCTGGTGGGCTAGTATCATTCAAAACTTTGGTAGGCACCCTATTAATTAAACTGCAGAATTAAATGAAAATTTTAAAGGTAAAGAGGCTTGAGCCAATAGTGCTAAACCAGAATCTACAATATGTCTATGTTTCCTCTCAACAACGCCATTTTTCTTAGAAGTGTAAGGACAAGTTATTCTTTGAATTATACCCTTGGTTTTGAATATGTTGGAGAATGGAGTTTTGATGACAACAAACTTATTTCAATATTAATTGATTATAAAATAAATACTATAGTGCATACATATACATATGTAGGATTTGTATATAGGAATTAATACTGAAGATTATACAGTTTAAGAGATTTTAGAGATTCAGAATTCAGAGTAGATTCAAGACTCATGAGTAATCAAGATTTCAAGTGTAGCGACCCAAATTTCCGGTACCTTTTGAGCTGACCAAACCACACCAGTTCAACCCAAAGTGCATGGAAAATGGATTACTTGAAGAAGGAAGTTCAAGGATGAGGTAAGAAAGAAAGAAATATTAGAATAGAAGAAGAAGAAGAAACAACACAATACAAATCAGAGTCTCACATCGTAGCGGAACAAAATATAATATAGAAATAAAACTTTATTGAGGGCTTTAAATAAAACTTACAATATCAGAGTACATCAACACCACTGGACAGTTATAATAATCTGTCCCATATACAACACACAGCGGAATAGTAGTTATATAATATCATACGTCTGAACACCTCCAACTCGTCTCTGGACTTCGCAGCATTCGATAATTTGAACCTGTACAAACCGGGCTAACCCGAGCATTTACAAAACACCGGGTCAGTCTGGTGAACCAGAGTGAGATAAACACATTAAGTTTAAGGGTATCACACAACCTGATTTTTAAAGCTAAAATCTTTCAAAGAAAAGGATAATCGTAAGACCAAATCTACACATAAATACGACGGTTTTTACCTTAGGATAACCCAAAACATTTTTGAAACTAATATCTTGTCTAATATTACAATAATGCCTAAATACAAGTAAATAAAATCTAGTGGAACGCTTGCATTTCACGCTCCACATATGTAGTATAAAATCAAAACCGCGGGCGCTTATTGGAGATTGGATTCCGACTATGGCAAGTTATGGGACCACCTACCGATAGTGTATCTCTAGAGGCGAATACACTGGGTTCAACAAGAACGTCTTGCAACCCGGCCCTCACATGACCGAGCACTCATTTCGCTTGATTGTATCGAATGTATATCACCAACGGTTGGGGGCTACCCACCGTTCCCGAAAAGGGACAGCATCGAAATAGGATAAAGAAGCAAATAGATTTTCTCTAGATAGATGATTATACACCTTAATGGGAGCGACCCTCATAGCCATGTTGCCTGCCTGATTTCTGTCGTTTCCCGGTTGATGAGGCTTGAGGTTTAGATTTACTTTTTAGAATATTTGGCCACCATTCACTTTGAATGCCACATCGTCAGATCCGTCAAGTCACTAATTGACATCCACAAATATACTCTAGGTATAAAAGAAGTGCCCCTCTTTGCCACCACTCGGTAAATTTGTAAAAATCAACGTACGTGGTTTCAGGAAATACTCTGTCAGATACTCGTCCATACAAGTTATCCAGGAACATGATGAACCGAAGGTACTCTCCTACTGCATCCAATATAGGAATCACCCCGTAGATCAGTAAAGAGAAGTCCTTGCAACCCGTAGATTCCAACCACGACAGAACCACAGCTTATTTCTGAGAGCTAATCAAAGATTATTAGCGGTTCTTCCGTTTAATGAAGATCCATGGTCTTCTATGCTCTATCTCAATCATCTCTTGATATCTTCACGTATTTGTTGGTCGAAATGGTTTTCGAATATAAACTCGATCCCGGTCTTTCCGTACCAACAATCGTATGGGACAGATTTGATAGTCGGTGATTTAACTATCAAAATAGACAGTGTTTCAATCATGACAATGTAATGAGTTCACTGGTTCAGTATTCGATCTCACTTGGCCTTTTAATTAAAACAAGGGTAAATTTAAACTCTTAAGTCTTTCGATATTTTAAGTATAGTTTTCTCGCTTCTTATTTAACATAAGATTATTCTTTAACAAATTCTCTTTAATACTTAGGAAAATCTCATATCATATTCAATTGTCTATTTTCACACTCAAAATATTAGTCACACTATTATCCAATATGGGGAAATCATTTCAACTTATTACTCGTAAAACGACATTACGAAATATCATCTATTTGATTACTTAAAACAATACAAATACTTATTCTGATAGAATAAAACTCAACTTTACGTTACCTTTCTAACTTGAAAATATTGTTATAATTTCATGCAATGCCTTTTATTTCCCTTTTACTTTGGAATCCACATTATATATATATATATATATAATCTCTCCAAATTTTCACCAAACGTTGCCTTTATTATTTTTCTAATGGAAATAATATCTTATCACTAACCTCTTTACCCTAACAACTAATATCATCCTCAGATAATCCTGAAGTTGTTTAAATTGGGGTATTTTAATTACCTCTCAGACCTTGATCAACAATGTTCATATCTTCAGATAGATACGAGTTGTAACCCAAAACCAATATTTCATTCTAATCCCAATACAAATGCCATTGAACAATTTTATTCAAAATACGGTTTCATAAAACCTGCTTACCTATTTTGAACACTCTTTCTCGGCTATACCCATTTTTCTTAATTCAATAATTAAAAACTTTATAAAAGACAAGTTTTTAACCTTTACCTTTTTAAACAATTTCATTTCATAATTCAGATTTGTTTACAAATCTTATAACCCGCTTCTTTTACCAAATTCACTTTTAACCAAACCCCTTTAAAAACTATTCAAACATTCTCGCTTTGGAAATCTTAATTCAAATTTCCCAATTTTACTAAATCTCCATTTTTGAGTAGCGTTAATTTAAAATTAACGATATAACATCTCAAACCTCTTTTATATAACTCTGGTTTATCATAAAACTCTTTTATCTAAATTTCCTCTAACTTAATTCAAATAATTTAGTAACATTCATTTCAAACTATTGTATTCGTTTGGAATTCCTTTTTAACTTTGTTATAAAAATTCGAGTTTAAATATAAAACCCGTTCATTAACTCCTTTCACCATTTCACTAGATTTCATTCAACTTCGATTACTTTTTAATGAATTTCCATTAAAAGAAATTCCTAAATTATTATTAACCAAAATAATAATTTATTTCAATCATTAACTACTTCAGAAATTAATTTCTTTATTAACTAAAATAAATAGTAAATTCCTTTAGAAAAATCTTATTAAAGTTACCGCACTATTCTTTAAACTATTTTTATTGCGTAAATTCGAAACAAGCTAATTTAATAGTCGATTCCAGTAAAACGGTCGATTTTGTTAATTCAAAACTCGATTACCTCGTTAACCGATTCCAATTATTTATCAGTTTAAATTAATAATATAATTAATTTAAATAATTCCATTTAGTTATTTCTTAACAAACCAATTATCCAAATTTAATCATTAGATAAATTTCTGTCCATGAGTTTATAAATCTGATTAACATAAGAAGTTTCTTATAAAATTAATTATAAACTTAAATAATAAATATTTATTTCCTTTAAATAACTTTTATTCAAAATAATATGTTCAAAATCTATACGCAGTTATAAAATAAATTTTATAACTTCATCTCTATCGACTCGCCTGACGGTGAATCAATATTTATAAAACGATTGATTTTATAGGCCATATGTTGCCAAATACTCAACCAATATTGCCCATTGATTTAAACCAGATAGATGTTGAATTTTCAATCAACAATCCATAATCAAATCAATCACCCAAACAGGACAGTTTATATGTTGATAATATGAAATAAATAATATGTATTGAGGAATCCCGTTGGATCCCTTCAACATGTTATTCCATGTATTCATAACGGTTATCACAAACTAGATCATTCAGTTTAATTAACTGATAGCAATAAATAATGGTCATTTAATATTAACCACACGCAATTCAAACAATTCAACAATTTAAACACGTTTATTTCATAAACGTGACCAACCAAGGTGGGTTATCTTTATTAGAACCAATAGTTAAAATAACGATTTGGTATTTCATTGAAATTAAACGACAGTTAAATTTCATCAGTCGTATCAACAAATAAATATAAAACTAGCAAACAGTCAACCGTTATCAAATAGAGCACACAAAATAAAAACTCAATTTATATAAAATATAAATGGGAAGAATTGAGTGAGTTTAACTCACCTTGAGTTAATTCGTTGTTCAGACGGTTGAGTTTAATCAAATTAAACAAGTGTTTAACTTAAAAAAAAACCAGTTGATTCCAGACTTGTCCAATTCTGTCCTTGTCAGTTCCAAACAAATTCCATAATATAGGGCTCGTCCATATGATCTTAGCGCAATTTGTTTCATTCAATTTTGTCAATGTGAGTAAAAGTCATGCAATTATAAGTGTATGTTTGAATTAAATAAACTAATTTTCCTTATTTAAAATAAATTAAACTAATTACTTTTAATTAATAATTTATTGCGTAGCTTAGTCCAGCTGATAATCGATCTGAACCTTTGTTTCCTTTGCTACACTCTACGCCAAAACTTCCCTCTACTTGGGTTCTTACACCTGTCAAATTTATTAACATTTAAGGTTAATAATTAATATATAATTAACTAAATTCTCTATTAACTTATTAGTATGGACCGGTCGTTAATTACAGTGATCAGGATTATGGGGTCTGAACTGATCCATTGCTCCTTCTTCACGCGAGTATGTTTCTTCCCAGGTCCTTGTACATGTTTCGGTTCCCTTCTTTGAACAGACCAGGAACTATGTAACTTCTATTCGCCACATCTGTCCAAAATTCCTGTTAATACCCTTTCTAAACAATGATTATTGTGGAAATTAGTTCAGTTAGTATAAACCGAAACTGTTTTCTCTTGCAAACCCGTTACTGCTGCTTTGTTGGTTCCTGCTCACAACTTTCTTCGTACAAAATGTTTCTGCCCTACATCGTCCCTGCTGCGCCCCCACGCTTCGACTGGAGGCTGATCAGAGGCCAGCACCGCGTTCGGCACTCCACCCTCCACCATCGCTCAAAGTCCTGGTCCACTCGCTCACCCCCCTCCGCCCTCAAAAGCTTCTCAACCTACCCCCGCTTCTGCCTCGATTCAGGCCACCACGGCCAACTACATACGATCATCACCGCTCAGACGATGGACCTCCCCGAGCCTTACGATTTCGCTATTGAAGACTCTTGGAATTTATGAGTGATTTGAATGGAAAATTTGAGGAAGGGCTTAGGAGCTTCAGACCATTGGTTAACTTTGGGGCGGCTCAGTTATTAGGTTGACCACGAGGAAATGTTGACGATGAGGGTTTCTCAAATGTGGAAGGGTATATAAAGGGATGGATTAATGTTAGTTTATTCTTCGTGAAACTTTGCGGTAAAGCAACGCGTAAAACTAAGCACAAACGACTCCTGTCTTCTGATAAAAAACTAATCCTAGCATAGAAAAATATTCCGGACCTAATGGGATAGGTTTCGTCGAATTCCGACATCGCTTGAAAAAATTTCCTTTATTGAACCAGAAATAAACACGCGTTTCAATTTTCCATGATCACTAGATAAACCCGATCAACTTGAAACTTTGAAATCCTACAATAATTTATTAATACGAACCCAATGGCAATAATTTCGTCGCATTCTGAGACTGTTTCCTCGGTAGGCTATTTTACGCGCACAGCAATGCCATTTTTGGACACAAAATTGCTCGGGCTTCAAAAATAACAAACTATATTCCTATCCTGACTATAATTGACGATACGAACTCAACATAATTGGTTTCGTGGCTTAATTTGATCATTTGCTCAAGTTATACCCAAATAACCCTTTATTAAATTAATTATGCGCTATAGAAATTGAACGGGCGTTTGTGGCTGCCGCGGTCCCATACGACATCGATTTTCCACGCAATTCAACACCGTACAAAAATTTAACGATACGGTTCCAATGAAACTAATTTCGTCGAAAACGGCTATTTTAAAGGCCTATATTTTAATAACGATTTCCATAGCGACTATTTCCAAATTTGATTTGACCATAACTTACAAACTATAACGAAATCTTAATTTTTCTCTTTCATATGAAAATTATCATCAATACGGTTCTAACGTTTCTTGTTTCACAGAAATCCGACTTATATCGGATTCTGTATACTCAGTTAAAGTTCAAAATTCCATATTATGAACTGTCGCGCGATTACGAGCTCGTTCTATATTATAATAAAATTAACGTTAAAACTTCAATTTAAATAACGAATTCAATATTGAAATCCATTAATATTCTAAATAAAATATTTAAAATAATAAATTAAATTAAATATTTGACTACCAAAAATACGGGACGTTACATTCTTCCCCCCTTAAAATAATTTCATCCTCGAAATTGCTAAGGTAGGAAAGAACGTTAAAAACCTATTATCTTTAAAAAATTAAATTTAAAACTCGATTTTTATTTCCAAAACTAATCTAATTGGTTTTAAAACCAATTTATTCCAAATAAAAGGATTTTCCAAAAATCTTCAAAAAAATTCTAACACCTTAAATTTTGGAAAAATTTTGGTAGAGTGTCCCCTATATGGAGGGACGTCTGCAATATCGCAGGTTCAAAAAATATATATACATCGACCAACAGGGTCGGAAAAATTCAAAAACTAAACTCAAAACCCAAATAAAAACCAAAATTATATATTCTGCATAGGCGTACCTTTTTGCGAGCTTTATTGTGCAGTATGCAATATTTTATATTCGAGCTTGCTTAGTTATTATGCAGCTCTATTCAAACTGGATTCAATTAACTCTAGAATTTTCTCTTGGATGGATTTTAAAGTTGAATTGGCACTTCTGCACCTTTTCTCAAATCAAATAAATTTCATTAGTCCCCAAAACAACATCAATTAGTTTTAAATATCCATATCATACGATCCAACCTGTTTTATACACAATCTAATCCATATGAGATTATAATTATTTATAATCACTTCATTTATTTCTTTAATTACCCATTCAGGTTTATTAATCTTGGTTGATTTATCCAACTTATTTATTTTATACTAGTTTCGAACCAAGTCTATCATTTTTAGATTTATTCAAGCAACCCACAACACAATCCAAACATATCATTCAAATAAACATTAACAAATATATCGATTTCCCATATTATAATAAATTGAGAAAATCATTACTTTTATTATTTTATAAAATAAATTGCGCAAAAATAATTTTAATAACAAATTACAAATACGCGCCCTCATATATATACTCAAACTCAATCTAGGGTATTACTAACCCTATCTCTATCGAGTTACACCACAGAGCCAAGGTTATCACTAAACCAATGGCTCTGATACCAAATGTAGCGACCCAAATTTCCGGTACCTTTTGGGTTGACCAAACCACACTAGTCCAACCCAAAGTGCATGAAAAATGGATTACTAGAAGGAAGTTCGAGGATGAGGTAAGAAAGAAAGAAATATTAGAATAGAAGAAGAAGAAGAAGAAACAACACAACACAAAATCAGAGTCTCACATCGGAGAGGAACAAAATATAATACAGAAATAAAACTTTATTGAGGGCTTTAAATAAAACTTACAATAACAAAGTACATCAACACCACTAGACAGTTATAATAATTTGTCCTGTATACAACACACAGCGTAATAGTAGTTATATAATATCATACGTCTGAACACCTCCAGCTCGTCTCTGGACGTTGCAGCATCCGATAACTTGAACCTGTACACCCCGGGCTAACCCGAGCATTTACAAAACACCGGGTCAGTCTGGTGAATCAGAGTGAGATAAACATACTAAGTTTAAGGGTATCATACATCCTGATTTTTAAAGCTAAAATCTTTCAAAGAAAAGGATAATCGTAAGACCAAATCCACACGTAAATATGGACGGTTTTTACCTTACGATAACCCAAAACATTTTTGAAACTAATATCTTGTCTGATATTATAATAATGTCTAAATAAAAGTAAATAGAATCTAGTAGAACTATAGCATCTCACGATCTACATAGATAGTATAAAATCAAAACCGCGGGCGCTTATTGGAGATTGGATTCCGACTATGACAAGGTATGGGACCACCTGCCGATAGTGTATCTATAGAGGCGAATACACTGGGTTCAACAAGAACGTCTTGCAACCCGGCCTTCACATGACCGACCACTCATTTCGCTTGAGTGTATCGAATGTATATCACCAACGGTTGGGAGCTACCCACCGTTTCCCGAAAAGGGACAGCATCGAAATAGGATAAAGAAGCAAATAGATTTTCTCTAGATAGATGATTATACACCTTAATGGGAGCGACCCACATTGCCATGTTGCCTGCCCGATTTCTGTCGTTTCCCTGTTGATGAGCTTGAGGTTTAGATTTACTTTTTGGAACATTTGGACACCATTCACTTTGAATGCCACATCGTCAGATCCGTCAAGTAACTAATTGACATCCACAAATATACTCTGGGTATAAAAGAAGTGCCCCTCTTTGTCACCACTCGGTATATTTGTAAAAATCAACGTACGTGGTTTCAGGAAATACTCTGTCAGACACTCGTCCATACAAATCATCCAGGAACAGGATGAACCGAAGGTACTCTCCTACTGTATCCAATATAGGAATCACCCCATGGATCAGTAATGAGAAGTCCTTGCAACCCGTAGATTCAAACCACCACAGCTTATTTCTGGGAGCTAACCAAAGATTATTAGCGGTTCTTCCGTTTAATTAAGATCCACGGTCTTCAGTGCTCCATCTCAATCATCTCTTGATATCTTCACGTATTTGTTGGTCGGAATGGTTTTCGAATATAAATTCGATCCCGATCTTTCCGTACCAACAATCGTATTGGACAGATTTGATAGTCGGTAATTTAACTATCAAAATAGACAGTGTTTCAATCATGACAATCCAGTGAGTTCACTGGTTCAGTATTCGGCCTCACTTGGCCTTTTAATTAAAACAAGTGTAAATTTAAGCTCTTAAGTCTTTCGATATTTTAAATATAGTTTTCTCGCTTCTTATTTAATATAAGATTATTCTTTAACAAATTCTCTTTAATACTTAGGAAAATCTCATATCATATTCAGTTGTCTATTTTCACACTCAAAATATTAGTCACACTATTATCCAATATGGGGAAATCATTTCAAGTTATTACTCGTAAAACGACGTTACGAAATATCATCTATTTCATTACTTAAAACAATACAAATACTTATTTTGATAGAATAAAACTCAACTTTACGTTACCTTTCTAACTTGAAAATATCGTTATGATTTCATGCAACGCCTTTTATTTCCCTTTTACTTTGGAATCCACATTATATATGTATATATATAATCTCCAAATTTTCACCAAACGTTGCCTTTATATTTTTCTAATGGAAATAATATATTTTCACTAACCTCTTTAGCCTAACAACTAATATTATCCTCAGATAATCCTGAAGTCGTTCAAGTTGGGGTATTTTAGTTACCTCTCATATCTTGATCAACAACTTTCATATCTTCAGATAGAGACGAATTGTAACCCAAAACCAATATTTCATTCTAATCCCAACACAAATTCCATTGAACTATTTTATTCAAAATACGGTTTCATAAAACTTGCTTACCTCTTTTGAACACTCTTTTTTGGCTATACCCATTTTTATTAATTTAATAATTAAGAACTTTATAAAACACAACTTTTTAACCTTTACCTTTTTAAACAATTTCATTTCATAATTCGGATTTGTTTACAAATCTTATAACCCGCTTCTTTTACCAAATTCACTTTTAACCAATCCCCTTTAAAAACTATTCAAACATTCTCGCTTTGGAAATCTTAATTCAAATTTCCCAATTTTACTGTATCTCCATTTTTGAGTAACGTTAATTTAAAATTAACGATATAACACCTCAGACCTCTTTTATATAACTCTGGTTTATCATAAAACTCTTTTATCTAACTTTCCTCTAACTTAATTCAAATAATTTAGTAACATTCATTTCAAACTATTGTATTCGCTTGGAATTCCTTTTTAACTTTGTTATAAAGATTCGAGTTTAAATATAAAACCCGTTCATAAACTCCTTTCACCATTTCACTAGTATTCATTCAACTTCGATTACTTTTTAATGAATTTCCATTAAAAGAAATTCCTAAATTATTATTAACCAAAATAATAATTTATTTCAATCATTAACTACTTCAGTAATTAATTTCTTTATTGACTAAAATAAATAGTAAATTCCTTTAGAAAAATCTTATTAAAGTTACCATACTATTCTTTAAACTAATTTTATTGCATAAATTCGAAACAAACTAATTTAATAGTCGATTCCAGTACAATGGTCGATTTTGTTAATTCAAAACTCTATTACCTCGTTAACCGATTCCAAATAGTTCTCAGTTTAAATTAGTAATATAATTAATTTAAATAATTCTATTTAGTTATTTCTTAACAAACCAATTATCCAAATTTAATCATTAGATAAATTTCTATCCATGAGTTTATAAATCTGATTAACATCAGAAGCTTCTTATAAAATCAATTTATAATTAATTATAAACTTAAATAATAAATATTTATTTCCTTTAAATAACTTTTATTCAAAATAATATATTCCAATTCTATACCCAGTTATAAAATAAATTTTATAACTTCATCTCTATCGACTCACCTGACGGTGAATCAATATTTATAAAACGATTGATTTTATAAGCCATATTGACACGACCCGAACTTCCCCGGTAAGGAAAGCACGGATGGCGTTGAGGAGAAGACCAATCAGAATGCAAACAGAAGAACATTTCATTGTTAATTACAACAATTCCATCAGAATACAAGAACATACAGAGTATGAATGAATAAAATACATTCGACAAATATCAGAGATTACAATAAATTACATAGCAGCGGTTAATAATACAATACACAACTAGAAGAGATATACGGATACAGAGCTTTCAGGATATCGTTCCAGCTGTAAATCAGGATCCTGTGGATATAAATCTGCAAAACCAAAACTACTAGCTGCCCGTGTGGAAAATAGGGGCACCCAGAGTTTAGGTTAAAACAATAAACTCCAGGTTAGTCATGTGACTGGTGTGAGAACTAAAACAGTTATAAATCTTTATTTTAAAAGAGAGTGATTCAAGGGACCACGCCGTATAACACGGAACGGGTTACCTCCCAAGAACACTAGTGCATATAACAAAACAGCGCAATGCTTTTTGGAAAAATGAAGCTATTATAAGACCCAGGTCCCATCATACAATGCAACGCAAGCCGGAGGATAGGGTTTTCCCTTATAATAGCCAAACATGCTTGATACGTTTAAAACAAATCATTTGATACTATAATAAGTGTATAGTGCCAAAACAATTTCAATCATAGACGGCATGGGTACCATATATCATGTCGCCATACTAGTTCTACAAATAAAACCGCAATATCACGTATTGGAAATTGGATTTCCGTCATGAGTCGAGGCAAGGGGCAAGCTCCTCTCCGATTCGAGACACTCTAGCAAATGTCTCAAGACCCCACTATGATCCTTTGGAACCTCCAGGCCGGTCCTCTCTTACTTTTGAGGATTAGTTATTCCCGAACACAACGTTTCCCGGTCCTATATCCGAGGCGCCTCGCATCCAACAACCACATAGGTGAAAACTATATATAAATGTTAGCCAGTTTAAGCACTGACACCACCACTAGCTAGAAAGAAACGTCGTGCACTCCTTGGGTCCTTATCCCGTTTTTGACTCATACCGAGGTGTGAGGCTCGCGAATTCACGTTATACACAAAGCTACGCCACACAGGCCGTGCTTTGATCATCAACCACAAGACTTTGCTTTTCAACAAAAGCCTTGATCAATTGCCACTCACGCGTGCCACACTGGCAATTTACTCCATGCGACTGATGTCATCGATATACAACCTCTGAGCTCGTACGTCTCAGAGAAGGGCGTTAAGCAAGAGAATAAATTCTCCGCCGCCAAACAGATGTATATTTAATAGAGATCAATCAACACAGAATAAAATCCAATGTCATACACACTGTCCATTTACAAGTTCATTCTGGGTCTAAACGAAACCGGAGGCACTTTCCTCGCATACCCATAGATCTCCAAGTACGTCTGGACGATCACCAACTGATTCCCTCCTCTTGGGTGTACAGCCCAATCAAGATCATCAATAATCATCCAAACGATGTGAAGACTTCCGGTCTTCAACCACCGTCTTCATCTTCGACATATCGTCGAATCGGTTATTCAAAATGGGTATAAACCCGGCCTTTCCGAATAACCCGCGTATATAATAAACATGTGTTACACAAACACAACATACGCCTCATTCCAATTTAGAATATTCTTTTATTTAAAAATCCACATTCTTAGGGAAAGGTTCCCATTAATTTTATCCAAGATAAATTCTTCTAAATTTATTCTTTAATCTTCCTTTGGATATCATTTCAAACCATATTATGGTTTTCCAAACTAGTCGGGAGTAGCGAACCACACCGAAGTAATTATTTATTTTATTTCCCAATCCCAACCTATTCATCCCATGGAGAAAACTGGTAATACTCCATATCTAACACCACAGTGTTATCGCTAAATATTAATTACCATTTCACGTTCAAATCTAATTACAGATTTAACTATCGCTTTGGAGCAAAACTGGTGGTACTCCATTCTCGATCACCTTTCAGATTTGATAATTTAAATTATCAATTCCCATTTCAATCTAATTAAAGATTCATTAAAACTCCACTTAGTTTTAATATTTTCAAAAATCAATATCCTGTCTTTAACTGGGTTAAAAAACCAATGTCATTTAAAACACGATTCACGATAAACCCAAAATCACACTCTATTGTTAATCGGGTTAAAGAACAGGTGTTATTCAAAACACCGCTCACGATAAACCCATGAACCAATTTAAATTCAATTCCAATTAATATTATTTAATTGGTACACCTCATTAAATCTAAATAGAAAGATTTAATCTTTTTCTCTATTGGGTTTAAGAACAGTGTTAATGAAGACACCATTCACGACAAACCCAAATCACATTTGAAATTAAATACAAGACTCTAAATAGAAAATATATCGCTTATATTCAATATCAAATTCTACGACCAACAAATATCGAATTGGAAATAACGATATAAATATATCTTTCAAATTTCTACAACTATATCTGTATAATCACGAAATCCAACATCGAAATATTCCGAAGATAATTTCAATTCAAATCTATTTCCACTTCACGTATTAGAATTCTGATTATTTTTAAAACCACTTCAAATTCAATTTATTTATTTCAAAAATAAATTGAATTTAATTCTAGTTCAAAACTAGTTCATTTAGATAAAAATCTATTTTTATCTTTTCAAATATGGATTTTTTCAGCCCAATCTTTCTCAAATCATTTCTTATGATTTTACCCAAATTATTGATATTTTTAATAATTTTATCAAGGCCCATACAGTCGATTTCCATCAACGGCCATCGAACTGCACTTACAGCGACCTTTTCCAAATTTGATTTGGACATAATTCCAAATCCAACCGTTAGATTTCAAATTTCACATATTCGTTAAAAAGCTCTTTTCGATACGAACCCAACGGTTCTAGTTTCAGGAGAATCCGACGGTCGGATCTCCCGCCACGTCAATTCGAAGTCAATGGTCGAAATTCACGAACTACTGGAGCGCGGCGCGTTCTATTCAGGCCATTATATATGTAATATATATATTATATATATTTCGTCGATCTCCTTTTAAAACGTATTTTATAAATCGTTTTAAATTCGTTTTCAAAACAAATTCAACTTCATATTCAATTTCAAATCAAAATAGAATTTTCCTTTATAAATTTGTTTTAAATTCATTTCAAATTGATTCAATTCAAATTGATTACAATTTCAATTCAATTTCAATTTAATTCGAATTTCAATTCAATTTCAATTCAATTTGAATTCGAATTCATTTCAATTCGAATTCGAATTCATTTCTATATATTCGATTTGAAATCACTTTTCGATATTCATTGAAAAAATGAATAAAATCGATATAAATATCGTTCTCGTCAAAATGGCGCATCTCTAATCAACACGGCTTTATATATTTCAATAAATTCGTTATTCTATTCAACAAATGAATATATATTTCTTTCAACACATGAATATTCTCAACACATGAGCACTGTCAACATATTACTATTTATATTATTTAATATATTTTATAAAATTATGGTATCTATCGTTTGATTTTTAAATCAGACTCCCACCATAAAATAGTAAGAGAATGATTCCCTAAGTATTAACGCCGAAGGCCGAAACCAATATCAGATCAATACCCAGGAAACCACTCACCTTATCTATTTTCCAGT
Organism: Allium sativum; assembly: GCA_030737875.1. Lineage (NCBI taxonomy): Eukaryota > Viridiplantae > Streptophyta > Magnoliopsida > Asparagales > Amaryllidaceae > Allium > Allium sativum. Next base: position 542,700,857 of record CM060926.1, read on the forward strand.
TAGTTTCTAACTTTAAATATGATAAAGATGTAAATTTTATTGTTAAAATATTTCTTTCAACACATGATTATTTTCAACGCATGATTATTCTTTATTTTTCCCAATTGGAATGAGGCCCAATCAATTACCATATAATGTTAATTATATGGATTCCATACAACACATGTATATAATAGCACTGACAAATAATCGACCATCATCCAAAGTGCACCACACAACTGCATAAGCATTAAATATAGATAATTAACGCTCACACAGCCTGTCGACCAATCGATCGACATACAATTAAATAATTGGGATTAGTGTATGCCAAATATCATCCCAATACCCGTGTGGGGTTTCAAATCAACAAACACAGATTTTTATTCATTCACATACCCGTTAAAAATTATATTTTTAATGATAAAATATTTTTAACTATATAAATATTTTATTTCATTTCACACCACACAATCAATTTTCACCATAATAAACAATCAAACATACAAGCCATCCATGGTCTGTGGTTGACGGGTGTCGGGTGCTGCTAAGCACCGTCTGCATCCTAGTATATATTTTTAAATAGAAATGAAGATTTAAAGTGAGAAGTTCTCACCGACTAGCTAATCCAAACGCCTCGACTCTTCTTATGGAGGAAATCATCATCGCTCATCCTTTTGTCACTTTCGTCGTCCGTATTCACTACATATATAAAAATCACATTTTTATATTCTCTCTACTTCACGACAAAAATAAAGTTCAGATTTTATTTCACTTCTTATATTTACAATGCTTCTTTCTATATAAAAATTATATTTTTATATTTCTACTTCTTATATAAAGATTGAATTTTTATTATCGTAACTATATGAAAATTATATTTTCATTATCTCTACTCTAATAAAGACCATATTTTTAATACTCTACCTAAGTAAAAATCATATTTTTCTATTGCCATTCACTATATAAAGACTTTGCCTTTTCGAATATAAAGATTTCGCCTTTTCAAATATAAAGATTTCGCCCTTTCAAATATAAAGATTTTGCCTTTTCAAATATAAAGGTTTCGCCTTTTCAAATATAAAGATTTTGCCCTTTTCAAATATAAAGGTTTCGCCTCTTCAAATATAAAGATTATATTTTTATAACTCTATCTAAATAAAAATCATATTTTTAATAGGCCACTAGTATAAAAATTATATTTTTAACCTTCCAAAAATATAAAACTCATACCTTTTCTGATTTAAAAATATCATCTTTTCTATTTTTAAAAATCTCAACCTTCTATAGTTACAAATCTCAACCATCTATTGTTTAAAAATCAAACTTTTCAGAATAAAAAAAATCAAATCTTTTCACCTTTCAAAATCATATCTTTTTGCATTTCAAAATCAAATCTTGTTATTTTTCAAAATCAAATCTTTTTTTTATGCCTTACACATAAATAAAAGTCATTTTCTTCTATATAAAAATGTAAACATTACTATGAAAAATCCATTCCTTTTACTTCTCAAATAAAATCAAATTAAAAATTCCTAGATCTAATTAAAAATTCCTAACCTTCCTACACAAAAATACGATCTTTTCTACTTAGAAAAATTCGATCTTTTCTTCACTAATCTTATATTTATTTCAAACACTATATATAAAAATCGAAGCTTTATATATAAATAAAAATCGAAGCTTTACGTTGTTTATATATATAAAAATCACAACTTTCTCTTAGCTAAAAATCAAATTTTTACCGCATAAAAATCCAAGCCTTTATCGTATAAAAATCTAAGCTTTATCTAATAAAAATTCTAAGATTTTATATAAATAAAATTCTAAATACTTACAGCAAAATCAGAAGAGGAAGGGTGAGGCTGAGGAGCGCGTTAGAGGTGGAGGGGCTGTCGTTGGGGGGAGGCGGAGGGGTGAACGGCGATTGGGGTTCGGGGAGTGGTGGCGGATGGCTGTGGCGGTCGGAGGCGGGCTCCGGTGTGATGATTTTGGGCGCGGTAGGTTTTAGGGGTCGGGGGGAACGGGTCTTGGACCTGCGGAGGGAGGAAGGGGAAGAGGAGAGCTGGAGGCGCAGGGGGAGCCGACGCGGTGGAGGGGACGACGATGTGGGCGGCCTGGCGGAGGCGGCTGCGATGGGAACAATGATCGTTCATTTTTTTCCTTCTTCGATCTGTTAAAATAGAAAGGGGGAGGAGAGAGAGAAAGGTATAAAGGAGTGAGGGGGTTTATTTTATAATTTATTATTTTTAATTTCAAAAGTTGACTTTTTATTCGACCTCTAAACGAGGCCCACCGCCTGTCGTCCATAGCTAATTACCCCTATTCTGAACACAATGGGATATGTACCGTAAGATGATTCGATCGTTTGGATCAGTTTTCGTCAAAATCAAAATATAACTCTATATATTGAATTTGAATGCGCATTTTAATTTACTGGGGCCACATACTAACTCGAAAAATTCCAGAAAAATATTTTCTAGCTTTGTATTGACGATACGGTCCTAACAAAACTAATTTCGTCGAATTCTGAGACAATTAGAAAAATGGCCATTTTCCAGTCGATTAAAATCAACTAAAACTGGTCAAATGCGTTTTCCTTTTCCACGCTCACATATTGATTCGAAAAATTATGAAATTTGAAACCTAGCAATCACTTGACATCACGGATCCAACAAAAGTGGTTTCGCCGAAATCCGAGGTTGTTTGCAAAATTCCCATTTTTAAGGGCCAGAATTCCATAGCGACTATTCTAAAAATTCATCTGGACATATCTTTTGATTCCCGCTATGAAATTTTGATTTTTCGGATTCGTTGGAAAGATATTCTCAATTATATTCCATTATTTTTGGTTTCACTAAAATCCGGTTTATTTTGCACCCGGTACATTCAATTGAAGTTTGAAATCGAATTATCGAACTACCGCGCCGTTTTCAATTCCTTTTATAATTATATATAATTATTTATATTCTAACGACAACGTATGTAAATATATACGTTCGAATTCCATTCAAAATAAATTTCTCGTCACTATTATTTAAAATAATCCATTTGAAATATTCAAAGTTCGTTAAAATTGCCAAAATAAAAATTTTAAATTGGCTCGCATTTTCCGGGTTGTTACAATCTCCCCCACTTAAAACTTTTCATCCCCGAAAAGGAACGAAGTCGAAAGTTGTTTTACTAATCAACTCAACTTCCATTATTTTGACTACGGCTAAAGTTCTTCAACTTTTCAGTTTCTAATAACTTTTCAAAAATTTCAAAAATTTGACTAACACCCTAAATTTTTGAAAAATTTCGTCATAACCTCCCCTGCACCGGGGACTTCGGGATATTTCATATAGCCTTCCATGGCCTTCTTCAATCAGAAGAAAAAAGGAAAAGCCAAGCGGCTTATAAAATCATCATCACCCAAACAAACAGTAAATTATGGTAAACATGTACCTATTTGTCGGGCAAACAATTTTATTCTTCTTCTCTAGCCTCCTTGCTATGATTTGTTCAATGGATATACATGTATATGCATGCAAATGCAACCAATTTTCAATACAATTCAATATTCGGTTTAATTAGGCTAAATGGTTCAAAATATCAAACAAATAAACAAGCAACCATCAATCAATTAGTGGATTATCGTCTCAAATTCATAATTTTGATATATATACAGAAAATCATGTTTTTGATGCCAATTCACAACAAATAATCCTAAGTAAATTTTGGTTCTCACACCAGTCTAATGGGAATATATAGATATCACACCTTCGAAACACGAACATAAATATTGATGATGCCACAGTCATTATCAACATCATCTCTGGGCGACTAGAGTGTCATTCTATATCTATCTAGTATATTAAAACTTCGAATATACGTTCATGACGCGTATATGCAAAACCTTTATATACTCGATTGTCCAAATTCAATATAAATAAAATATTCAAATACATGTAAAATGATTTAAATTTTCAAAACAAAATTGTTTTCATTTGAGAAATATACTCTTCACACTCGTTTTAGGATACTACTGATCCTATCTCTAACGAGTCATTCTAATTGGATATTACTAATCCAATATCTGATGAATTCTTTCATTCGGTTCTAATGTGTCTTGTTCTCGAGCTCTGTAAACCAAAGCTCTGATACCAAACTGACACGACCCGAACTTCCCCGGTAAGGAAAGCACGGATGGCGTTGAGGACAAGACCAATCAAAACGCAAACAGAAGAACATTTCATTGTTAATTACAACAATTCCATTCAAATACAAGAATATATAGAGTATGAATGAATAAAATACATTCAACAAATATCAGAGATTACAATAAATTACATAGCAGCGGAAAATAATGCAATACACAACTAGAAGAGATATACAGATACAGAGCTTTCCGGATATCGTTCCAGCTGTAAATCAGGATCCTGTGGATATAAATCTGCAAAAACAAAACTACTAGCTGTCCGTGTGGAAAATAGGGGCACCCAGAGTTTAGGTTAAAACAACAAACTCTAGGTCAGTCATGTGACTGGTGTGAGAACTAAAACAGTTATAAATCTTTATTTTAAAAGAGAGTAATTCAAGGGACCACGCCGTATAACACGGAACAGGTTTCCTCCCAAGAACACTAGTAACAAAACAGCGCAATGCTTTTTGGAAAAATGAAGCAATTATAAGACCCCATCACACAATGCAACGCAAGCCGGAGGATAGGGTTTTCCCTTATAATAGCCAAACATGCTTGATATGTTTAAAGCAAATCATTTGATACTATAATAAGTGTATAGTGCCAAAAAAATTTCAATCATAGACGGCATGGGTACCATATATCATGTCGCCATACTAGTTCTACAAATAAAACCGCAATATCACGTATTGGAAATTGGATTTCCGTCATGAGTCGAGGCAAGGGGCAAGCTCCTCTCCGATTCGAGACACTCTAGCAAATGTCTCAGGACCCCACTATGATCCTTTGGAACCTCCAAGGCCGGTCCTCTCTTACTTTTGAGGATTAGTTATTCTTGAACACACGTTTCCCGGTCCTATAGGACCTATATCCGAGGCGCCTCGCATCCAACAACCACACAGGTGAAAAGTATATAAATGTCAGCCAGTTTAAGCACTGACACCACCACTAGCTAGAAAGAAACGTCATGCACTCCTTGGGTCCTTATCCCGTTTTTGACTCATACCGAGGTGTGAGGCTCACGAATTCACGTTATACACAAAGCTACGCCACACAGGTCGTGCTTTGATCATCAACCACAAGACTTTGCTTTTCAACAGAAGCCTTGATCAATTGCCACTCACGCGTGCCACACTGGCAATTTACTCTATGCGACTGATGTCCATCGATATACAACCTCTGAGCTCGTACGTCCCAGAGAAGGGCGTTAAGCAAGATAATAAATTCTCCGCCGCCAAACAGATGTGCAATTCCACAATTTGATCCAGACCCAACCTGCTTATCTATACCCCCTTTCACATAATCCATACTGAGATCCAATTTCATACTATTCTACTCACATTTATTATCATAATATCCTTTCTCTGATTTCTTATTATTGACCAAACTCATGTCACTATCCATACATTTATCATCTATTTCCATTCTAGTTTCTAAATTTTAAATATTTTTTGGATACCAAACTTTCACCGATTTACATGAATTGTTAGAGTGACCAAATATCTTGCAATTCGTACATAATAATGGAATCCATTCATACACTACTTTTTGCCAAGCTAGCTCTCCATTACAACATTCAATCGGAATAGTTTCAAGAAATTTGAAATCAGAATTAACTTCGACTAGTATTCTAGCATAAGATATTCTAATAAAACTTTCAGTCACATTATCTAACTTCAATGGATTACCCAACAAAGACGCTATTCTACTAATGGATTCTACTGACCAGAAGTCCAAGTCTAGGTTAGGTAGCTGAATCCAAATAGGGATAGAATGCAGATATTCTTTTGTTAATTTTAATCCTGGATACCATTTTTTCATGATTATCAGCCTTGTAATATAATAATACAGTCCTTCAGCCAGAATACGATCACAATCTTCTTCTTTTTCACATTTTAAGATGAAAAAACCGTTCCCTCTAGAATATAATTGATAATTCCCACTCAGATTCCAAGATCGATCAATATATGCCTTTAGAAAATTAAAATAAGGCCTATTTCCAAAGACATAAAACACTAACCATCGTTGTCTAGCCCTATTTGTCAGATCTTCACTGATTACAGCATGTCTAATGTTATCTATAACAGTAGGTTCATAAAATCGAAGTCAAATTGAGTTTTGATGATACCTATTCTCTGTGATGATGCCTCTCCAAGCTTTCAACTTCCTATTGATGTCTAAATTGACAAAGTTTTGACCTTTTTCGGTTAAAGATGGGAAATCCTTCTTCGATTTGATATTATATAAGTCAATTTTACCATTGTATGAAGGCTCTCCACAATCTTGATTGAAACCGCTCATGTGCTTTGCATGTTGTAGATCTGAGCTTGGATCTGGAGGAATTAAAGCTCGATTATCAGAATCCGTCTTGAAGACGACATTTTTTTGAGAATCTGGAATTAGAGGAAAAGAGGATGCCGCCATAACATTAGTAATAGTTTATGAAGGAAATAATTTATTACACTTTAAGATTCACTGGTAATTCAATCAAACTCTTTCGTCTTTCGCCTCTTCTATGGTTGGTCTATGAATTTTTATATTAACATTACCAATATTATTCATTGCCACCTATTACTCTCTAATTAAAATTATTTAAAGAAAATATGCATTTATAAATAAGTGTTGTAATGTTTAGGCAATTAATATAATTAGATTGCCCTTTCCATATTCAACGACAATTTGAATAGGCATTCAATTTTGAATAACGACATTTATTATTGTGCATTACTGTAAGGACCCGGATTTTTGAGCGACTTTGGTTATCGACATAAGCTCGATGTCGATAACCAAAACATCGAAAAATCCCGTTAATTAATGAAAGAAATTAGAAGGTGAGGATAGATAAGATAGAAACTTAGAATAGAAGAAGAAGAAGAAGAACACAACATCAGAGTAACACGAACCTCACAGCGGAACGAATAACATATAATAGATAACATATCTTTGAAATATAACAGTTATGTATACAATAGCACTTATCAGAGTACAACACTTACAACATAGTGGAAATAACTATAGCTATATGATCTTGAAGCCTCATGCTCCAAGCTCTCCATGTATATCTGTAAAATCCTGACTACTTAACTGCCCGTACAAATTTAGGCACCCAAGAGTTTAGGGAAAACAAAAAAGTAAACTCCGGGTCAGTCATGGGACTGGTGTGAGTAAAACAGTTTAAACAGGTATATGAACAAGTAAACGATATCTCATAAGACCACGCCGCAGAACGGAACGGGTTTTTCCCTTATGAGAATCCAAAATATCTTTATATCAAAAACCTTTTGATATTATAATAATGTCTATGTACAAATAGATATCAACTAGCAGAAACGCTTTCATCACACGTTCTACATATATAGTATACAATCAAAATCGCAAGCACGTATTGGATAATGGATTTCCAACTATGACAAGGTATGGAACCACCTTCCGATCAGTGTACTCTAGGAACGATACACTGAAGTTCAACAAGAACATCTTATAACTCAGCCACACATGACCGACCACTCATTTCGCATGAGTGTATCGAATGTACATCACCAACGGTTGGGATCAGCAACCGTTCCCGTATATATATGGGACAGCATTGATAGATTTAAGAAACAAATGAATATTCTCTAGATAGGTGATTATACACCCTACTTCGGTGCGACCGACTTAGCCATGCTGCCTGCCCGATTTATGTCATTTACCGGTTGATGAGGCTAGAAGCTACGCTTTATCATCACATCAGATTCACTTAGAATGCCACATTGTCAAATCCATCGAAAATCACTAATTGACGTCTACAACAGTACATTACGTGTTAGCTAAAGAAGTTTCCTTCTCCGCTTCCACTCTTGGTATGGTTGAAGAAATCAGTGTACGTGACCTTTCTGGAAATACTCTGTCAGACATTCATTCATACAAATCATCATCATTCACTTAGAATGTCACATCGTCATACCCGCCAAATCACAAATTGATTTCCTCAAAAATACAACGGGTATACAGCTAAGAGAAACGAATTCCCCCGCCACCACGTATATACGTTTGAAGAGATCAACTTACGCGATCCATTGGATATACTCTGTCAGACCTTCGTCCATACACGTTGTCCTGGGACTGGACAAACCGAAGGCACTATTCAGTATATCCATCTTAGTCACTGTTATCTAAGACTTATACAACAGCCCTTGCACTTTACTCCGTCTTCAATTATCTGTGGCATAAATGATTCGCAATGCTTATGCCAATACAGAGTGGTTCTTTGGATAATAATCCAACCGGTCTCTCCATATTAACAATGTTAAAATGGTCAAAACTTCGATAGTCTGTGAGTTAACTATCAAAGAAAAACAAGTGTGCAAGCAACGATATTATTTCCAGATGGAAATTATATCAAACAAGCATCATTTAACATTTATCTCTTTAGTTCATTTTACATCTCCTGTTTCCCTATATTCAACATTTTCTATTTTCTATATTTAGAAAATATACGTTATTAACACTGGAAACATTTCCATTCCTTATTTACAAATCACTACTCTTCCCCAACTATCAGTCCCTGGCTGTAAACTAGTATGAGAACAATCCCCTAAGTATAAATCCCGAAGGCCGAAACCAACATCAGATAGGCACTTAAAAAACCATTCAATTTACTAATCTCTAGTCAGTTCTAATTTTACTTAAATCTATTTGATTAACTCCTATTAATTAACTCTAACTGGTTAATTCTAACCGATCAACTCTAACTGGTCAACCTTAATTAATTAACTCTAACTGGTTTTACTTGGTTTGACTAACTCAAATTATTAACTCGACTGACTAATTCAACTCGATTAACCTAACTTGATTTACTTATCTCGATTAACTGAACTAATCACTTTGATTAACTCGACTAATTCACTTTGGTTTACATAACTAATTCACTTAACTCCTGTCGAATAAACTATATTCGATAACTCCTCTAACTCTATTCGAATAAACTATATTCGATTAACTCATTTACTCTATTCGAATAAACTATATTCGATTAACTCTTTTTCTCTATTCGAATAAACTATATTCGATTAACTCCTTTTCTCTATTCGAATAAACTATATTCGATCAACTCATTTGATTTAACTCTAATCGATTAACTCCATCGAATAAACTATATTCGATAACTCCTTCGATTTAACTAATATTCTATAACTCACTTCGATTAACTAATAATCGATAACTCCTTCGAATAACTATATTCGATAATCTCCTCTCAAATAAACGATATTCGATAATCTTCCCTTTTGATTTAACTAATATTCTATAACTCATTTCGATTAACTAATAATCGATAACTCCCTTCGATGAAACTAATATCGATACTCCTTTCGATGAAATCAACATCGATTAACTTATCTCGATAATCTAACTCAAGAACTTAACTCAATTAACTTATCTCGATAATCTAACTCAAGTTGATTAACTCCTATCGAATAACTATTATTCGATTTAACTCCATTCGCTTGACTCTAGATCGCAACGATCAAAGTGGTTACGCCTGACTCCCTCATGAAACATCCGACCGCCTTAGGCTATTTACAGCCCTACGAATTACGCTAGCAGTCGTACGAGATGGCAACTTACCCTGAATACTATGTTTGACTAACTCTGTCTCAAATAACTATATTTGATTAACTCTAGTTTGTTTTAACTCTAATCGATTAACTCTAACTGATTAACTCTAACTGGTTAACCCTACCTGATTAACTCTACCTGATTAACCCTATCTGGTTAACTCTAACTGGTTAACTCTACTGAACTGGTTAACTCTACTGAAGTGGTTAACTCTACTGAACTGGTTAACTCTATTCAACCAACTCGACTAACCCCTTTTGAATAGCATATTCGTTTTACTAACTTTCGAATACCATATTTGATTTACTCCCTTCGAATACCATATTCGATTTAACTCCTTTCGAATACCATATTCGATTTACTTTATTCACTTTATAAAGATTTCCTTTTAACAATGTTTTATTCATTCGAAAAGATTTACTTTTAAATAACGGTTCTACACTTTAAAAATGATTTCCTTTTAATAACGTTTTCCTCTTTATAACGGTTTCTGCTTTATAACGTTTTCCCTTTCAATTCTATTTGTAAATGGTTTACAAATATTTCCTATTCAAATTTATTCTTGAAATATTCTAACTCCTTAAATTGATGGAAAAATTCGCCATAACCTCCTTTGTATCGGGAGCATCGGGAAAATCCCCAAACCCGCCACACAGGCCTTTCCATTCAAAAAGAAAATGGTTTTGAAAATATTTTCTTTTTCTAAATATCTCTTATTTATAAATATTCCAATTTATAAATATTTCTTATTTATAAATATTCCAATTTATAAATATTTCTTATTCTTAAATATCACTTTGAAAATTCCCTTATCAACATCCCGTATGTTATGGTATTCAATCATATCAAATCACGATGTTCAATATCGTCCATACACACACAATCAACAACAGGTTATAATTCTCATCATATATCATATGAAAAACAATAAAATAACTGTTGAGGAATCCAGTCGGATTCCTCCAACCTGTTTTCCTGCATCCACAGATGTTACACAATATGATTATCATCACTTTCAGTTCAATATAAATTATTCTGATAGCAGAATCAATATATAAATATTTAACGGTTTATATATATATATAATTTCCACTAACTGACTAGCAGTTCAATCAATCAACCAACACACAGCAATCAACAGATGATTTAACAGTTCTAAAAATACATTATAAAAATATAACTGTTCAGAGTTGGTGAGTTTTACTCACATTGGACGATCATCGTTAATAACGATAACCATCTCTTGATTCAGACGGACAATTTATTTTGCTATAAATTGTAACGGACTCTAATGGGCTTCCAGTTAGTTCCATCGTGTAGTGTCTGTCCATACAATCCCAATGCAACTTACGGTTCGTCCATCTGATATCGTAGGTAGGAGATATGATGATTACAAGTTATACACTTATTTAATTAAACTTGAATTTCATTCTATTTAAACAATTGGGCTTTACCTTTACCACTTGGCCCAATACCATCCAACTTAAAACCCACGGCCTCTACTCTTCTTCCCCAAAACCAACGAACGCAACCTGCTCCTCCTTCTTTGCCATTACCGCCCCTTTACCCTCCAATAACTCACTCATCACTTTTCTTAAGTTCAATTAAAAACCATCATAATTTTCTCCATCCAAATCTCATCATCCTCATACCAAACTCATAGAACTCGAAACACCCTAGCAATTTCCGTCGACAGCCTAGTACCCACGCACCAGTGTTTCGCTCGACATATTTTAACACCGAATACCACCAAACATCCAATACCCGAACTACAAACTACCACAATCTCAAAAACAATGACTAGCACAAACATTTGTGCTTGCAGCGATCGATTTATTGAACCCTAGGTTCTATCGAGTGCTATGGAAAAATTTCCACGATCCCAAAACTCGTTCGAGTTCTCCCAAATTAACATCAGTCGAAGCAAATTCCCATACGAATTCAAAGGAAGGAGCTTTGTGATTTTACGCTTTTATTTGGATTTATAAGAAAAAATTTTGAAGAGGGAAATATTTTCCTGGAAAATAGAAAACTTACGGCGGAACATTTTGACCGCAGCAATGAAATGTTTAGGGTTTGCAGAAGTTAAGGATGGTATTTATAAGGTGACAAAATATCTAGATATTTTTATAGAAGGAATATTCCCTTTTTATTCTCCATCTTTAATTCGTTTTCGACTTCTAAAAATTCGTGTGATCACACAGGATACCCAAAAATCACCAAACTGGACATACTGCTAGAGTTTGACAATACGGTCCCAACGAAACTGGTTTCGTCGAATTCCGACTTCGTTTGCTCACACAGCGTATTTTTAACCATCAAAATACTGACTGTTTTTCACTCTAAAAATCCGTACGGCCACACAGTGACTCTAAAAATCACGAAACTGGAAATATAACAACTATTTGATATTGCGGATCCAACAAAACTGGTTTCGTCGAATTCCGACTTCGTTTGCAAAACCGACTATTTTTAAAGCTCTGAATGACCAACTTAAATATATAAATATATTTAAATATAATTAAATTTAATATTTAAAATTAAATATTATCGTCTATATTCACAGAGGAATACTGTGCAGCCTCAGAATAATCCTATATTGATTACTCACTCGATATTTCAATCTGGGTCAACCCGATATTCGATTTACCATGAAAAACCCTTTTATAACGTATATAAAGCGTTACGAATTATAAAGAAATTTCAAAGCGACTTTTCTGAAATTTGATTTGGACGTACATCAAAATCTACACGACGAAATCCCGATTTTTCTCTTCCACTAGAAAGATATACTCCACCAGCTCCACACGTTTCTTGTTTCACAGAAATCCGATTTAAATCGAACCCTGTATACTCAGTTGAAGTTCAAATCGCCAAATAGCGAACTGCCGCGTCGTTACGCGCTTTATTTAATTATATTATAATTCTACGTTCAAACTGACGTCGATTGAATATATTCGTCAAAATAATTCAACTCTAAGCTGAATTAAATCTAAGGGACGACCCAGTTCACAGAATATTGTGATTTCCAATATTTTTGATTATTTCTGAATTAAATATATTATTTAATTATTTAATTTAATTAAATATTCACTATAATTTAATTAACGACGATTTAATTACCTAAACCACTATTTATATAATTAAATAAATTAATTATAACCCTGGAAAATGCGGGTCATTACATTCTTCCCCACTTAAAATAATTTCGTCCTCGAAATTGCTAAGTTAGAGGACGACCCTATCTATTGGAATTCCTAAGATTTGTTTACCCCTTATTTCTGATTTCAACTGAACTAATTAATATCGACTAAAATATTTATTCCTTCCAACTAACTAAATTTTCAAAAATTCCGAAAATTTTCTAACACTTTAAATTTTCAGAAAATTTCGCCAGCACCTCCTTTGTACTGGTCAATCGGTCAAACTCCGACTCACCTCTCTGGGCCTTCTTCAACCCAAAAGAAAATCAAAACGCCAAACGGCTTGCCAATTCGGCTCATAAATTCCAAACTCATATAAAATATAAACTTGTACCTTTTTGTTGGGCATATCATTATATCCCTACCATCTGTTATCAACTCGGCATATACAAATGCCATCCCAATCAACTCCAACCAAGTTATTCTTAACACAACCATTCGCTTATTCAAGCCGAATTTAATTTCAAATTCGAGTTTCAAATTCCAAACTCTCAACTTATCATTTCAAATCCAGATTATTCTCTAATCACTTCAGTTTTTCTTAACCTATCATCTCAAGTTAAATTCTGGTTTATTATTTACTTTTACCATCCCATTCGAATTAACTTCACAAGTTAAATTTTAATTTCTAGAATTTAAATTCCCGATTTTATTTCAAATCAAAATTGAAATCATAATACCAATTAAAAACCTTTTAATTTCTAAACAACTTGTTTTCTCAAAACAATTCAAATCAAAATCTCTGGTAGTAATCCACCACTTAGAACTTGAAAATCACACCGATGATACTGCGCAGTCATCATCAGAATTATTTTCCAGTGACCCAAGTGATTTCAATATTATATCATTTCAAAACCCTTACTAAATACATCCATTTTGAAAACATCTCAAAATCTCCCAGGAACTTAAAATTTCCTTATTTTAATTCCAAATCTGATTTAAATTTCAGATTTAACTCATCTTATTTTATATACTTTACTTATATGAATTTTGATTTGTTATATATAACCATTTCACTTTATAATCTTACTCGATTATAACTACAACCAATATATCTAATATATATTTCCTCTATATCAGAATATACTCTGGGTAAACTTATTTTAATTTACCCTCTTTACAAAACATATCGTGTCGACCCATCGTATTCGAGTGTTTAGTAACTCCTACCGATACAGTGGATCAAACCGATCGATCAGAACCCATAAACAACTCAACCGATAAATCCCCACAATATAAAACCATTTTATATCAAATACAAATACGCACTCGTATATATACACTCAAACTCAATCTAGGGTATTACTAACCCTATCTCTACCGAGTCACGCCACAGAGCCAAGTAATTCTTAACTTAAGCTCTGATACCAACTGTAACGACCCGGATTTTTGAGCGACTTTGGTTATCGACATAAGCTCGATGTCGACAACCAAAACATCGAAAAATCCCGGTAATTAATGAAAGAAATTAGAAGGTGAGGATAGATAAGATAGAAACTTAGAATAGAAGAAGAAGAAGAAAACAACATCAGAGTAACACGAACCTCACAGCGGAACGAATAACATATAATAGATAACATAACTTTGAAATATAACAGTTATGTATACAATAGCTCTTATCAGAGTACAACACTTACAACACAGCGGAAATAACTATAGCTATATGATCTTGAAGCCTCCTGCTCCAAGCTCTCCAAGTATATATGTAAAATCCTGACTACTTGACTGCCCGTACAAATTTAGGCACCCAAGAGTTTAGGGAAAACAACAAAGTAAACTCCGGGTCAGTCATGGGACTGGTGTGACTAAAACAGTTTAAACAGGTATATGAACAAGTAAACGATATCTCATAAGACCACGCCGCAGAACGGAACGGGTTTTTCCCGTATAAGAATCCAAAATATCTTTATATCAAAAACCTTTTGATATTATAATAATGTCTATGTACAAATAGATATCAACTAGCAGAAACGCTTTCATCTCATGTTCTACATATATAGTATACAATCAAAATCGCAAGCACGTATTGGATAATGAATTTCCAACTATGACAAGGTATGGAACCACCTTCCGATCAGTGTACTCTAGGAACGATACACTGGAGTACAACAAGAACATCTTGTAACTCAGCCACACATGACCGACCACTCATTTCGCTTGAGTGTATCGAATGTACACCACCAACGGTTGGGATCAGCAATCGTTCCCGTATATATATGGGACAACATTGATAGATTTAAGAAACAAATGAATATTCTCTAGATAGGTGATTATACACCCTACTTCGGTGCGACCGACTTAGCCATGCTGCCTGCCCGATTTCTGTCATTTACCGGTTGATGAGGCTAGAAGCTACGCTTTATCATCACATCAGATTCACTTCGAATGCCACATTGTCAAATCCATCGAAAATCACTAATTGACGTCTACAACAGTACATTACGTGTTAGCTAAAGAAGTTTCCTTCTCCGCTTCCACTCTTGGTACGGTTGAAGAAATCAGTGTACGTGACCTTTCTGGAAATACTCTGTCAGACATTCATTCATACAAATCATCATCATTCACTTAGAATGTCACATCGTCATACCCGCCAAATCACAAATTGATTTCCTAAAAAATACAACGGGTATACAACTAAGAGAAACGAATTCCTCCGCCACCACGTATATACGTTTGAAGAGATCAACTTACGCGATCCATTGGATATACTCTGTCAGACCTTCGTCCATACACGTTGTCCTGGGACTGGACAAACCGAAGGCACTATTCAGTATATCCATCTTAGTCACTGTTATCTAAGACTTATACAACAGCCCTTGCACTTTACTCCGTCTTCAATTATCTATGGCATAAATGATTCGCAATGCTTATGCCAATACAGAGTGGTTCTTTGGATAATAATCCAACCGGTCTCTCCATATTAACAATGTTAAAATGGTCAAAACTTCGATAGTCTGTGAGTTAACTATCAAAGAAAAACAAGTGTGCAAGCAACGATATTATTTCTAGATGGAAATTATATCAAACAAACATCATTTAACATTTATCTCTTTAGTTCATTTTACATCTCCTGTTTCCCTATATTCAACATTTTCTATTTTCTATATTTAGAAAATATACGTTATTAACACTGGAAACATTTCCATTCCTTATTTACAAATCACTACTCTTCCCTAACTATCAGTCCCTGGCTGTAAACTAGTATGAGAACAATCCCCTAAGTATAAATCCCGAAGGCCGAAATCAACATCAGATAGGCACTTAGAAAACCATTCAATTTACTAATCTCTAGTCAGTTCTAATTTTACTTAACTCTATTTGATTAACTATGATTGATTAACTCTAACTGGTTAATTCTAACCGATCAACTCTAACTGGTCAACCTTAATTAATTAACTCTAACTGGTTTTACTTGGTTTGACTAACTCAATTTATTAACTCGACTGACTAATTCAACTCGATTAACCTAACTTGATTTACTTATCTCGATTAACCGAACTAATCACTTTGATTAACTCGACTAATTCACTTTGGTTTACTTAACTAATTCACTTAACTCCTGTCGAATAAACTATATTCGATAACTCCTCTAACTCTATTCGAATAAACTATATTCGATTAACTCATTTACTCTATTCGAATAAACTATATTCGATTAACTCCTTTTCTCTATTCGAATAAACTATATTCGATTAACTCCTTTTCTCTATTCGAATAAACTATATTCGATTAACTCCTTTTCTCCGTTCGAATAAACTATATTCGATCAACTCATTTGATTTAACTCTAATTAATTAACTCCATCGAATAAACTATATTCGATAACTCCTTCGATTTAACTAATATTCTATAACTCACTTTGATTAACTAATAATCGATAACTCCTTCGAATAACTATATTCGATAATCTCCTCTCGAATAAACGATATTCGATAATCTTCCCTTTTGATTTAACTAATATTCTATAACTCACTTTGATTAACTAATAATTGATAACTCCCTTCGATGAAACTAACATCGATACTCCTTTCTATGAAATCAACATCGATTAACTTATCTCGATAATCTAACTCAAGAACTTAACTCGATTAACTTATCTCGATAATCTTACTCAAGTTGATTAACTCCTATCGAATAATTATTATTCGATTTAACTCCATTCGCTTGACTCTAGATCGCAACGATCACAATGGTTACGCCTGAATCCCTCAGGAAACATCAGACCGCCTTAGGCTATTTACAGCCCTGCGAATTACGCTAGCAGTCGTACGAGATGGCAACTTACCCTGAATACTATGTTTGACTAACTCTGTCTCAAATAACTATATTTGATTAACTCTAGTTCGTTTTAACTCTAATCGATTAACTTTAATCGATTAACTCTAACTGGTTAAACCTACCTGATTAACTCTACTTGATTAACCCTAACTGGTTAACTCTAACTGGTTAACTCTACTGAACTGGTTAACTCTATTCAACCAACTCGACTCGACTAACCCCTTTTGAATAACACATTCGTTTTACTAACTTTCGAATACCATATTCGATTTACTCCCTTCGAATACCATATTCGATTTAACTCCTTTCGAATTCCATATTCGATTTACATTATTCACTTTATAAAGATTTCCTTTTAACAACGTTTTATTCATTTGAAAAGATTTACTTTTAAATAACGGTTCTACACTTTAAAAATGATTTCCTTTTAATAACGTTTTCCTCTTTATAACGGTTTCTGCTTTATAACGTTTTCCCTTTCAATTCTATTTGTAAATGGTTTACAAATATTTCCTTTTCAAATTTATTCTTGAAATATTCTAACTCCTTAAATTCCTGGAAAAATTTGCCATAACCTCCTTTGTATTGGGAGCATCGGGAAAATCCCCAAACCCGTCACACAGGCCTTTCCATTCAAAAAGAAAATGGTTTTGAAAATATTTTCTTTTTCTAAACATCTCCTATTTATAAATATTTCTTATTCTTAAATATCACTTTGAAAATTCCCTTATCAACATCCCGTATGTTATGGTATTCAATCATATGAAATCACGATGTTCAATATCGTCCATACACACACGATCAACAACAGGTTATAATTCTCATCATATATCAAAATATATGAAAAACAATAAAATAACTGTTGAGGAATCCAGTCGGATTCCTCCAACCTGTTTTCCTGCATCCACAGATGTTACACAATATGATTATCATCACTTTCAGTTCAATATAAATTATTCTGATAGCAGAATCAATATATAAATATTTAACGGTTTATATATATATATATATATATATATATAATTTCCACTAACTGACTAGCAGTTCAATCAATCAACCAACACACAGCAATCAACAGATGATTTAACAGTTCTAAAAATACATTATAAAAATATAACTGTTCAGAGTTGGTGAGTTTTACTCACATTGGACGATCATCGTTAATAACGATAACCATCTCTTGATTCAGATGGACAATTTATTTTGCTATAAATTGTAACGGACTCTAATGGGCTTCCAGTTAGTTCCATCGTGTAGTGTCCGTCCATACGATCCCAATGCAACTTACAGTTCGTCCATCTGATATCGTAGGTAGGAGATATGATGATTACAAGTTATACACTTATTTAATTAAACTTGAATTTCATTCTATTTAAACAATTGGGCTTTACCTTTACCACTTGGCCCAATACCATCCAAATTAAAACCCACGGCCTCTACTCTTCTTCCCCAAAACCAACGAACGTGACCTGCTCCTCCTTCTTTGCCATTATCGCCCCTTTACCCTCCAAGAACTCACTCATCACTCTTCTTATGTTCAATTAAAAACCATCATAATTTTCTCCATCCAAATCTCATCATCCTCATACCAAAGTCATAGAACTCGAAACACCCTAGCAATTTCCGTCGATAGCCTAGTACCCACGCACTAGTGTTTCGCTCGACATATTTTAACACCGAATACCACCAAACATCCAATACCCGAACTACAAACTACCACGATCTAAAAAAAATGACTAGCACAAACATTAGTGCTTGCAGCGATCGATTTCTTGAACCCTAGGTTCTATCGAGTGCTCTGGATAAATTTCCACGATCCCAAAACTCGTTCGAGTTCTCCCAAATTAACATCAGTCGAAGCAAATTCCCATACGAATTCAAAGGAAGGAGCTTTGTGATTTTAGGCTTTTATAAGAAATTTTTTTGAAGAGGGAAATATTTTCCTGGAAAATAGAAAACTTACGGCGGAACATTTTGACCGCAGCAATGAAATGTTTAGGGTTTGCAGAAGTTAAGGATGGTATTTATAAGGTGACAAAATATCTAGATATTTTTATAGAAGGAATATTCCCTTTTTATTCTCCATCATTAATTCGTTTTCGACTTCTAAAAATTCGTGTGATCACACACGATACCCAAAAATCACCAAACTGGACATACTGCTAGAGTTTGACATTACGGTCCCAACGAAACTAGTTTCGTCGAATTCTGACTCCGTTTGCTCACACAGTGTATTTTTAACCATCAAAATACTAACTGTTTTTCACTCTAAAAATCCGTACGACCACACAGTGACTCTAAAAATCACGAAACTGGAAATCTAACAACTATTTGATATTGCGGATCCAACAAAACTAGTTTCGTCGAATTCTGACTTCGTTTGCAAAACCGGCTGTTTTTAAAGCTCTGAATGACCCATTTAAATATATAAATATATTTAAATATAATTAAATTTAATATTTAAAATTAAATATTATTGTCTATATTCACAGAGGAATACTGTGCAGCCTCAGAATAACCCTATATTGATTACTCACTCGATATTTCAATCTGGGTCAACCCGATATTCGATTTACCTTGAAAAACCCTTTTATAACGTATATAAAGCGTTACGAATTATAAAGGAATTTCACAACGACTTTTCTGAAATTTGATTTGGACGTACATCAAAATCTACACGACGAAATCCCGATTTTTCTCTTCCACTAGAAAGATATACTCCACCAGCTCCACACGTTTCTTGTTTCATAGAAATCCGATTTAAATCGAACCCTGTATACTCAGTTGAAGTTCAAATCGCCAAATAGCGAACTGCCGCGTAGTTACGCGCTTTATTTAATTATATTATAATTCTACGTTCAAACGGACGTCAATTGAATATATTCGTCAATATAATTCAACTCTAAGCTGAATTAAATCTAAGGGACGACCCAGTTCACAGAATATTGTGATTTCCAATTTTTTTGATTATTTCTGAATTAAATATATTATTTAATTATTTAATTTAATTAAATATTCACTATAATTTAATTAAATATTCACTATAATTTAATTAAATATTCACTATAATTTAATTAACGACGATTTAATTCCCTAAATCACTATTTATATAATTAAATAAATTAATTATAACCCTGGAAAATGCGGGTCGTTACAATTACGATATAAATTAGCAATTAATAAATAGTAGAACATGCTATTGGGACATTTAAATATCCCATGAATATTGCATTCTAAAACGTACTACAGGGACATTTAGATATCTACTCAGTCATGTTATATCAGTCATATCTTCTCACATTTCTTCTATTCACTTCCCTTCTATTATCGATCTCCCCATTTGCTTGAAAACGACCCATCTTCTCCTTTACCTGCTTCACCTGTAAGGCAGATATTGTGATGCATTTTTTATACTGCACTTATTGATCTCTCAACCAAAAACGTATAGATTCTTCTTATTCAATTTTTTTTTTCAGTTTTCCAATCCATTTGAATAAAGTCTCTTTATGCGCAACTTGCAGGGCTCTGGATATTTAGATCAAGGCATTGGTTTTCCTTGCATGTGTAAAATATATAATATATGATGAATAAAAATCCACGTGTGAAGCGCGTGCCGTGATGTTCGTGTGTGTATATATATACACACACACACATATATATACATGTATTTGCAAACCAGTAACTATAGGGAAGTTACTTACCTATGTTTGTTCACTGGTTTATACATACAGATTTTGGCATAATTCATTTCAAAGTTTCAACTAACTACACATTTAGGTACTTATAAATATATCTATGTTTATACCTTAACACATTTAGTAAATAAATAAAAAATGGGATAGTTTTACTCATAGGTTAATGTTTTCTCTGTTTCTTGCTTCATGATTCTTCATTTTCTGCCATTTAGTTGAAGACTTAAGTTCAGGGCATTCTGCCATTTACTCTCCATTTTTGTTTCAGGTTGATGTGTGAAGGTGTGAGAGGAGATCAGTGTATTTATAGAGGAAATAAAATAGTGAACTATAAACTAGCTTTTAAGCTATAAATGCTACAAATCAAGGCTGCTTATAGCTATGTACAGGCTATGTAAAATAATTGTATTAAAAACTAATTGCTTTGCTTCTAAGGAATGTATTTTAGCCAACAAGCAATTGCAGTCCCATAAATTAGATGGTGTAGGCTTCTAATTTGATGTGAAAGAGTGATGTGAACATATCCATGTCTCCTTTAGCTGATATATACCTACATGATATGGCTACCTATCATTTACAAAGTTGAATGCAAATGTTTGCTAAGGCAAATCTTTATTTCCAAGCAAATCTAGTTATAAATTCCTAGGTACTTAATGTTTAAAATATTAACTTAGCAACAAAGAAGTAACTTTATTTATTTGTTTTGTTCTTGCCATTCAATCACATAAATGCTACATCACTTCCATTTGGTTGATATATTCTTTATAAGCTTCTATGTGAAGTAATTTGAATTTTACTCTTATTTTATTCTAGCCAAAATGTCATGTCCTCTTATATATTTTTGCATGAGAACTAAATTTGGATTTTAACCTTAAGTAGAACTCATTTTCTATATTAACAAACTTATATTTTAAAACAAGCTTTTAAAATAAACAAAGATGTTTAAAACATCATTTACCTGTAAAATATATGAACACTAAGGAATAAAACAGGTTTATATATATATACACACACACATACACAAAAGATTCTAAAACAAATGATTATTCTAAATCTTCTTTTCTATATACAATATTCAGATCAAATATTTTTTAATTGAATGATATTATTGATATAAATCTATGATTTATAGTTTAACAAAATTAATCAGAAACCGGGACATTACATCTAGACCCTGTCTATTGTGCTTCCGCATATGTGCAACCTTTTTTTGCACAAAATAGAAGCTTGTGGAGTCACTAAGTGACATTGCCTGAATTCAAATATTTTTTAAGTGTACTATGCTAGATTTTTTAAGTGTACTATGATGGTTATAAAAAATACCAAGCTGCCAAATGAAAATAAAAATAAATTAAAGGAAAATTAAAAGAAATGTAATAAAATATGTCAAGGAATCGACGTGTGGTAAGTCAAAGTTTCTATTCATGACCAATAGAGAATAAACTATGAAATAATTTTATTTTCTTAAAACATTTTCAATTTGGATAAAAATTCATTGCTAATAACGTCATATGTAATAGCATCGCATATGTGCGACGTCATAAATTCTCTTAGTGTCCTATGATGTTGCAAGGCATGGTGAATCCTCTACACCTTAAAGTTTCCACATTCTATGTACCTGTTAATTTTTCTCTAAAAAGCAGGCAAATGTAGTGCTGCTACGATGTAATGGAACCTATGTCTTAGCGAATCATGTGTTTCACCAAATAAGAATTTACGAAGCGCCGTTATGACCTTCAAAATTCCTAATGCCTTAGGAGTATTATGTATTTTCCTTAATAAAAAATTTATGTAGTCGCAAAGACATAGAAAATTATCAACATATGGAGGACTCGTTACCAACACTAATACTGAATATCACCTTTGACTAGGATTGATCAAATCTATGACGACCCCAAACCCCCATTCCACGGTGGCAAGGGTAATCTTCGGAATATAACACATAAACAAATAACAGCAAAACAGAAATATATAAATACACCTGATAATGTACAACAGAATACACTGGATAAACATAATCATCAGAGTTACATAGTATACAGGATCATAATTAGTACAAAATACAGTTTCAGCTTTACATAAAATGTCTACAGCGGAATTAAAACATAAAATGTACAACAGGAGATGAACAACATAAAAAGAAAGAAATGATAGAATCCATCTTCAGCTCCATAGCTATCCAGAAAGACCCTGCCAAAACCTGAATACAAGGCTGCCCGTGTAGGAAATAGGGCACCCGAGTTTGCAAGTGAAACAAACTACGAGTCAGTCATGGGACTGGTATGAGAAATCTACTAAACTTATTTTGTAATAAGGCCAATCATAGGACCACGCCACTAACGCGGAACGGGTTTACTCCATTGGATTTCCAGTGCTTGAAACAAGAAAATCATTTAAACATCACAATGCTTTTTATAAAAATGAAGCCATTATAAGACTCAGTTCCCATCACACAATGCAACGCAAACCGGAGGATAGAGTTTTACTGTAACAACAAGGAATTTCGCTCGATCCGAATCGATCGCTAAACCGACCAAGACCGTTCGAAACCCCTGATTGTTTTGAGGACAAGACGTATCAGAACGCAAACAGAAGAACATTTCATTGCTTATTACAACAATTTCATCAGAATACAAGAATATACAGAGTATAAACAAATATAATACATCAGAGAAATATTAGAGATTTAAATACATTACTGCAACCGAAAAATAATACAATACACAACAGAAAGAGATATACGAATACAGAGCTTTCTGGATATCATTCCAGCTGTAAACCAGGTTCCTGTGAATATAAATCTGCAAAACCAAAACTACTAGCTGCCCGTGTGGAAAATAGGGGCACCCAGAGTTTAGGTTAAAGCAATAAACTCCAGGTCAGTCATGTGACTGGTGTGAGAACTAAAACAGTTATTAATCTTTATTTTAAAGTTAGGTAAATCAAGGGACCACGCCGTATAACACGGAACGGGTTTCCTCCCAAGAACACAAGTGCATAAAACAACAGCACAATGCTAAATAAAGAACAATGAAGCTATTATAAGACCCAGGTCCCATCACAAAATGCAACACAAGCCGGAGGATAGGGTTTTACCTTATAATAGCCAAAGAATGCTTGAAACGCTAAATTTCATCTTTTATTATTACTATAAGTGTATAGTGTCAAAACAATTTCAATCATAAATATCAATCATAGACGGCATGGGTACCATATATCATGTCGCCAATACCAGGCTCTACAATCTAAACCGCAAAGTCACGTATTTGGAAGTTGGATTTCCATCTATGAACCAAGGCAAGGGATCGTCCTTACCGAATTCGAGACGCTCTAGCCTTGTCTCAGGAACAGCCGCAACTGCACCTTGGATCGTCAAGGCCGGTCCACTCGATGTGGATTATAATGCCTGAACACTGCGTTTCCCCACCCTATGGGGTGTCAATGAGTCCAATGACTCCATCGGCTCGATATAGTCACCGATATATCCAAGGCGCCTCGCAATCCAACAACCACATAAGACAAACTCGTCAAGGCGTGTAAAACCACTGACGCCACTTCTAGCTAGAAAGAAATACATGTCCTCCCTGAGGTCCTTCTCCCGTTTCTGGTTCACACCAGGGTGTGACGCTCGCGAATTAACCCTACACAAAGCTGTGCCACACAGGCTGTGGTTTGATCATCAACCACAAGACTCTGCTTTTCAACAGAAGCCTTGATTATTTGCATCTTAGCATGCCACACAGGCAGACCACTCCATGCAACCGATATCCATCAATCACACAAAATGATATCCAATGTCAGACACATAGTCCATTTACAAGTCCGTTCTGGGTCTGAACGAAACCGGAGGCACCTTGTACCTCGCATATCCATCGATCTCCAAGTACGTCTGGACGATCACAAAATGATTCCCTCCTCTTGGGTGTACGGCCCAATCAAGATCATCAGTAATTATCCAAACGACGTGAAGACCTCCGGTCTTCAACCACCGTCTTCATCTTCGACTAATCGTCGTATAAGTTGTTCAGAATGGGATAAACCCGGTCTTTCCGAATAACTCGCGTATTTTATAAACAAGTGTTACACAAACACAACATACGCCTCATTCCAATTCAGAATATTATTTTACTCAAACATTCTTATTCTTTGGGAAAGGTTCCCATTAATTTTATCAAAGATAAATTCTTTAAATTTATTCTTTAATCTTCTTTTGAATATCAATTCAAACCAAATTATGGTTTATCCAAACTAGTCGGGATTAGCGAACCTTACCGAAGTAATCATTTGTTTTAAAATTTCCCAATCCCAACCTATTCATCCCATGAAGTAAAACTCGTCATGCTTCATATCTAACACCACGGTGTTATCGGTAAATTCAATTACCATTTCACGTTCAAATCTAATTAAAGATTTAACTATCGCTTGGAGCAAACTGGTGATACTCCATTCTCGATCATTTCAATCTAATTAAAGATTCATTAAAACTCCACTTGGTTTTAATCTTCCCAAAAATCACTATTAATGATTATTTAACTTGGGAAACCATATCTTGTCTTAAACTAGGTTAAAGGACCAATGTCATTTAAAACAGGGTTCTTTATAAACCCAAAATCACATTCCATTCTATCAGCTTTTAACCGTAAATTAGCAAGTGAACAATTCCCTAAGTATTAACCCCGAAGGCTGAAACCAACATCAGATCAATACCCAAGAAACCATTCAACTTAACTAATCTTCAGTTAGCTTCTGATTTTCTTAACTCCATTGGGTCTACGAACAATATTATTAAAGATACCGTTCACAACAACCCAAAATCACATTCCATTTACAATGGAATTTTCATCGAAAACAAATCGATATAAACTTCCATATCTGACTAATAATATAAATGGAATAACGGCAAAGCCTTTTAAATTCCAGATATATTAGTTGCCTTCCTCCACAGAAATTCACTTCGATTATTACCAAATCGAATTCCATTCCATTCCATTCCAATTTATTTTATTAAATTGGAAAACTTTACTTTAGAAAATCTCCTTTAAATCTTAATAAAAGATTTATAAATTCCAAATCACATTTCACTGTAAATCGGGTTAAAGAATAAGTGTTATTTAAAACACCATTCACGCTAAACCCAAAAATCAATTCAAATACAATTCAAATTAAATACCATTTAATTGGTATACT
The DNA here is from genome assembly GCA_030737875.1 of Allium sativum. Lineage (NCBI taxonomy): Eukaryota > Viridiplantae > Streptophyta > Magnoliopsida > Asparagales > Amaryllidaceae > Allium > Allium sativum. The sequence continues at coordinate 542,726,977 of CM060926.1, forward strand.
TCATTAAATCTAAATAAAAAGATTTAATCTTTTTCTCAACTAGATTTAAGAACAGTGTTAATGAAGACACCGTTCACAACAAACCCAAATCCCATTTGATATTAAATACAAGGCTCTGAATAGAAAATATATCGGCTTAAATTCAATATCCAATTCTACGACCAACAAATATCGTATTGGAAACAACGATATAAATATATCTTTCAAAGTTCCATAACAATATCTGTATAATCATGAAATCCAACATCGAAATATTCCAAAGACAATTTCGATTCAAGTCCAATTCAATTATTGGAAATTCTGGTTACTTTTAAAAACCCTTTCAAATCCAATTTATTTATTTTTAAAAATAAATGGATTATAATTCTAGTTCAAAACCAGTTCATTTCGATAAAGATCTATTTTTATCTTTTCAAATATGGAAATTTTCATATCAATTCTTTCAAAATCATTTCTTATGATTTTACACAAATTATTGCTATTTTTAATAATTTTATCAAGGCCCGTACAGTCGATTTCCATCAATGGCCATCGAACTGCACTTACAGCGACCTTTTCCAAATTTGATTTGGACATAATTCCAAATCCAACCATTAGATTTCAAATCTCTAATATTCGTTAGAAAGCTCTTTTCGATACGAACCCAAGGTTCCAGTTTTAGGAGAATCCGACGATCAGATCTCCCGTAATGTCCATTCGAAGTCAATGGTCGAAATTCGCGAACTGCCGCAGCGCGGCGCATTCTATTCAGGCCATTATATATATTATATATATATTTCGTCGATTTCCTTTTAAAACATATTTTATAAATCGTTTTAAATTCGTTTTCAAAATGATTTCAACTTCGTATTCAATTTCAAAACAAAATTGAATATTCCATATCATCGATATATAAATGATAGTATTTTCAAAATATTATATTTTGAAATCAATTCCTTTTCGATATTCATTATAAAAATGAATAAAATCGATATAGATATCGTTCACGTCAAAATGGCGTCAATCTAATCAACACGGCTTTATACATTTCAATAACTTCGTCATTCTATTCAACAAATGAATATTTTCTTCAACACATGAATTTTCTTTTATTCAACACATGAATTTTATTTTATTCAACACATGAATATATATTTTATTCAACACTTGAATTTTCTTTTATTCAACACATGAATATATATTTTATTCAATACATGAATTTTATATTTTATTTTCTCAATTGGAATGAGACCCACTCAATTACCATATAATGTTTTTTATATGGATTCTATACAACACATGTATATAATAGCAATGACAAATAATCAACCATCATCCAAAGTGCACCATACAACTGCATAAGCATTAAATATAAATAATTAACGCTTACACAGTCTATCAACCCATCGATTGACATACAACTAACAATCGGGATTAGCGTACGTCAAATATCATCCCAATACCCGTGTGGGGTTTCAGTCAACAAACACAAATTTTTATTTGTGCAGTTGGGCGATGTGTAAAATTTATCGTCCCAATCAATATCAGTCAAATCGTTGTACATAAACAAACCGTCTGATTTGTTTATAAATATTTATTTTATATACACGTTAAAAATTATATTTTTAACTATAACATTTTATTCCATTCCACATAACACAATTTAACTTTCACTACACATCAATTAAACAAACAAGTCATCCATGGTCTGTGGACGACGGGTGTCGGTTGCTGCTAAGCACCGTCTGCATCCTAGTATATATTTCAAACTAGAAAATAAATTAAAAGTGAGAAGTTCTCACTTTTGGGATCCACTCCGCCGTTTAATTACTGCATTTCTGAATAGCTTGGTTTGGCCCGATATTCAACGCTGTCTTTTCTACATTATTCATATTAAAAAAACACATTTTTAATATGATGTTTATATATTTTTACCTAACTAAAAATAATATTTTTATCTACCAAAAATCATTTTTTTTATATTTTTAAAACCCTGCTATTTTTATTTTAAATAAACAAAGCCGCTCATATTCTAAAAACAAAGTTCATTATTGTTCTAAAAACAAAGTTCTTTATACTTTAAAAACAAAGTTGTATATTTTAAAAACGAAGCTCATTATACTTTAAAAACAAAGTTGTTTATTCTAAAAACGAAGCTCTTTATACTTTAAAAACAAAGTTGTTTATTTTAAAAACAAAGCTCTTTATACTTTAAAAACAAAGTTCTTTATACTTTAAGAACAAAGTTCCTTATATAAAAATCATATATTTTTATAAAATCAATGTTATGCTCTATATATTTAAAAAAAATACTATATACTATATAAAAAATCAAATTTTTAGGCAAGAGGAACACTTTGGAATAAATAAAACAAAATTAAGGTGATTAACAACATTTAAAACAACATATAAAATCGTTACCCACTTCTTCTTCTTCCTGTATTGTTCACGCACCGCCCTCGAAAGCTAGGGTTGGGTTTTGTCGCCGCCTCGATGACTAGACCTCCGATCAGATGCTCCCACCACCTCCGACGTAGTGAGCCCTGCCAGCGCGCCCAGGCACAGTCCACTCGAACGCCTCCTCGCCGTGAAAATTGATGGTGAATGGAGCGGCTTTGGACAACTATTCCGACGAATACAGGTAGCCAGTACCCATCACCTCCGTTCAAGTTGGAGAGCTCATGTAGCAGAGGAATTTCCATGTTGAAGCGCTCGAATCCATTGCGTGATGGAGGAGATCGAAGTGGAGAAGGGTTTAGGTGATTTCCACCGTGTTTCAGTTGGAGGAGCGCATCTGAGGTTTGACCACGGGGTAAAAACAAATGGGGGTTTTGACTTTGACCTAGGGTATTTACATATATTATTTTATTAATTTAATTAAAAAAATATCATTTTAACACCACGAACCCCAAATCAAACCCAACGAGTGTCACCCCTAGCCAAATACCCTCATTCTGGACACAATGGAATGTCTGATAGGCCAATTCGACTGTTACGATCTGTTTCTCTTTAAATTAAAATATAAATCATTATATATTCAATTTAAACGTACATTTCAATTTACCGTGGCCACATACGAACTCTAAAAATTACAAAAAAAATATTTCTAGTTTCGTATTGACGATACGGTCCCAACAAAACTAATTTCGTCAAATTCTGAGACCGTTTGAAAAATGGCCATTTTCCAGTCGATTAAAATCAACTAAAACTGGTCAAACGCGTTTTCCTTTGCCACGCTCACATATTGATTCAGAAAATTATGAATTTTGAAACCTAGCAATAACTTGACATCACGGATCCAACAAAAGTGGTTTCGTCGAAAACAGAGGTCGTTTGCAAAATTTCCATTTTTTAAGGGCTAAAATTCCATAGCGACTATTCTGAAATTTCAACTGGGCATAACTTTTTATTCCCGCTATGAAATTTCAATTTTTCGGATTCTTGGAAAGATATTTTCAAATAGATTCTAATATTTTTGGTTTCGCTAAAATCCGGTTTATTTTGAATCCTGTACATTCATTTGAAATTTGAAATTGAATTTTCAAACTACCGCGCCATTTTCAATTCCTTTTATATTTTAAAATAAATATTTATATTCTAACGACGATCTGTATAAATATATACGTTCTAATTCTATTCAAAATAAATTTCCCGCCGTTATTATTTAAAATAATTCATTTTAAATATTCAACATTCATCAAAATTGCCAAAATAAAATTTTTAAATTGGCTCGGATTTTCCGGGTTATTACATTTACCTTATAATGGCCAAAATATGCTTGATACCAATAAAACAAAAGCATTTGATATTATTACAAGTGTTTATATGTTTCAAAAACAATTTCAATCATAAGTATCAATCATAGACGACATAAATGCTCCGTACCACTATGTCGCCATATATAGGTATACAATCAAAACCGCACGATGTCGTATTTGGAAATTGGATTTCCGTCATGAACCAAGGCAAGGGATCGTCCTTGCCGCTGCGAGACTCTCTAGCCCTAGCCTCAGGGTCAGAGCGCATCGACCCTTGGATCGTCAGGGTCGGTCCACACGGAGTGGATTAAAATGTCTGAACACTGCGTTTCCCCGCCCTATGGGGCGTAAACTGGTCATATACCGACCAAACCATCGGCCCCGGAGAGACCGATATAACCGAGGCGCCTCGCTATCCATCATCCACATAAGTAAAATGTCCGGGCGTGTAAAACCCAAAATACCACTCCTAGCAAGAAAGAAACTCATGTCCTCCCTGAAGTCCTCTCTCGTTTCTGGTCCATCCTGGGGTGTGAGGCTCGCGAATCAACGCTAAACACAAAGCTAGCTATTTAAAGCCCTTCTTTGATCATCAACAACAAGACTCTGCTTTTCAACAAAAGCCTTGATCACTGCATCTCAGCATGCCAAATAGGCAATTCTCACCATGCAACTGACGTCAATCACACAGAATAAAATCCAATGTCGGACACACAGTCCATTTACAAGTCCGTTCTGGGTCTGTTGGCTAGCTTTTTGGACCAAGCCACCAAGGTTCACACACAAAGGAAATATGAAGACTCGCATGTCAAAACCCTAAAACACTCGATCGTGGTCAAACCGTCCTCCCCGACACGTAGCGCCCATCAGCGATCGCGACTCCCTATCACGATCCGATCCCTCCATGCCAGTTCTCCACGACCCGATCTCAGGAACCAAAGGACATTGACCACAACTTGGCTACCACGATCCGAAAAAACAGGATCTAAGGACACATGTCTACAACCGTCATATTGACCATTTCTCCATCAAACTACGAACCAGTCCGAGATCCTTGGGATTTATGCCACGTGTGACCACGATCCGCCTGCAGATATCAGCTATAAATAGCCCTATGCTTGGCATTTTCAGGATCTTTTTGGTAGTTTTGAGTGTTGTTTCCACCATTACTCTCTCTGCATTGTTTCTTATCAGTATTAATTTGAAATCATTGAGTGAATCAACATTATAACAGTGAGATTAAGAGAGAAATCACTGATTGTACCTGAATCTCACGTATAATCATAGATATAAAGTGGACATAGGCTCGTTAACGCCGAACCACTATAAATCTTGTGTGTTTTCTTGCATTTCTAGATATAAATCTCTGCCAATTCAGATAATTTGGGTGTTAGAGCCAATTTTGGATCTAACATTTTGGTGCTTTCACCGAGAACGAAGTCTCAGCATATTGGATTGTTGTTCTATTGTTTGGATAGTCAGGTCCGAAGAAAACAGTCCAAAACTCCACTGTTTTGATCTTTGAAGATTTCAGCAAATCCAAAGTATTATGGCTGGAAAGAAGTCCAAGGATGTACGAGCTTCGCAGGCCGATGAAGTTACAAACGAAGCTCATGACGACAGTGTTCAGGAGTGGGTCGAGGTTGATTCTCCAGATCGTGACGTGGAGGGGGCGATCCGACCTGCTGGAGGTATCACGAACCGTGTGACTAAGAGCGTAATGACTCGTTCTCAAGATAACGCCACCCTCCTTCCTTCCAATGCTCCCACGATCCGAACCCAGGGAACCACCACGAACCGATGCCAAGAGGGTACCACGAGCCATCAGCCTAGGGGGACCATGATCCGAAATGACAATCAGACCACTACTCCACCTGGGGAGGAGATTATGGCTCGTTCCGCTCGTGTTGGTACTTCTGCTCGACCTGGCTCGAGTTCTTTGCATATAAGAGAAGATGATGATGACCAGTTCAACCCTTCTTCCCCAACTACGGAAGGAGATCTCTCTCGCATAATTAAAGCATTGGACAAACAAAATGATGAATTGGACGCTCAAAGGCGGGAGAGCTCATTGCTGCGTCAGAATATTACTGCCCTAGGTAGACGAATTGACGATATTAAAAGGCAGGTTTCGCTACCGCCAGCTCACCCTTTTTCCACGGAACACACATCCTCGTCTGAAGAACCTCGAAGAAACCGGCGATGGCCTCCGTTACATAGGGCTGAGGCTATAGAGCAGCTTCAATTTTGGACACTTCCTTCTCAAGAACAAGAGGCGCTTAATCAGGGAACTAATAACCGTAACTTAAATGAGCCCGTCCTACCACCTAGGAATGGAGACGTCATTGACCCTGCTCAAAATCAACCCATTACTCCTGCTCGTTGCGTGACTGACAGCGGCAATAGGGGAAAGGGATTTCTGCTCAGGCCCTAGACCTTGCAGCAGCACATCAAAGAAATGCTGGAGAGGCTCGCAGGGCAAGAAGTGTTGATCCCAAATCCACCCTGACCCATGCAGATGTCGAAGCCATGATTAGGCAAATGATGGTAGAAAGACGCGGACAAAAAACTGAAGATTGGGGTATAGGCCGAAGTCATACGCCCTTCATGGATGACATATTGGAGGTTCAATTCCCCATGAAATTAAACATGCTACCTATAAACCGCTATCCAGTCCAGCACCTAATGAGATATTCATGGTACATGAATGCAGCTGCTACCTCGGACGCTGTAAAATGTAAGGCATTCCCGATATTCTTGGAGGATATGGCGTTATTGTGGTTCACTTGTTTGCCAGCGCGATCGATCTCCAGTTTCAGGGAATTAAGTGAACAGTTCGTGAATCAGTTCCGGCTGCATACTCAGAGATCTAAGAATGTCATCAAATTATCCCTCATTAAGCAACCTCCGGACGAATCTTTGAGGTCCTATCTAGATCGCTTCAATCTAGTAGTCACGGAGGTTAGAGATCCCCATGAACAAACTGTTTTGATGGCCTTGATTGACATAGCGGATAAGGATACTGAGTTTGAAAGATACCTGGCCGGTAAACCACCGTTGACCAGAGAAATATTTTACGAAAGGCCAACATCCGCCTGCGTCGAGAGGAAATTTAAGCCAACCGAAAGAGAAAGGCCGCTGATAAGGAGGATATCCAAAGTAATGTGGCTATCAAGTAGATGGGAGATAGCTCAGGAAGGTTTGAAGTTAATGTCGGGAACAAGAATCAAGGCAATGGTCGCCAATCGGGGAATAATAATAACAATAATCGGAAGAGAAATCAAGGGAATGACTCTCAGAGAAGATCTCGGCCTAGGCCATTTGAGAGTTTACACCGTTAAATGATACATTGGAGAATATCTTCCTCGATACGTACAACATTCTCCAGTATAAGAGGCCTCCTCCGAGAGATTCGACGGAGAAGGAACGTAAGACTGGAAAATTTTGTCTTTTTCACCAAACTCATGGTCACACCACAAATGAATGTCGTCATCTAAGAGATGTGGTCGAAAAGCTACTCCGAGAAGGAAAGCTTGATGAATATAAGGTGACTCCCAGGGACGGGGGGCAAGCCGCACAAGCCCCGAACCAAAGCCAATCTGCTGCCAGACCAACGGCTCAGCAAAAAGGAAAAAATATCGTTATCAATACCATAGTTGGTGGGCTTCATCTGGCAGGGAACAGTTTCAGGGCTATGGATCAGTACGTAAACGCGGCTAAACAACATTTTGAAGTAGGAGAATGTACCAATCCCGAGGATAATTCCCCGATTAAGAAACAGAAGACGATGTCTGATGACGTCATATTTCATGACCGAGAGAGTATTGGAGTCCACTCCCCAACTGAAGACCCATTAGTGATCACCGTCACCATCGGTCCAGCTATAGTCCACAAAGTTCTAGTGGATAACGGGAGTTTGGTTAACATTCTGTTTAAGAAAATATTCGACCAAATGAAACTCGAGTCAAAGGATTTGAAACCATGCGAGAGTTGGATACGTGGATTTAATGGAGCCTCAACCGCTCCGATGGGATACGTGGAACTGTCAGTAACCCTTGGGGAAGGAGAATGCCAGAGATTGAGTATCCTCCCCTTTGTGGTACTGGATATTGAATCGCCGTACAATGCCTTCTTGGGCCGACCGAACCTAGCCAAATTCAGGGCCTGCATCGCACCCTGGTGCTTATTGTTGAAGTTCCCGATGGATGCTGGTGTAGGTATAGTCAGAGAAGATCAAGTTGTTGCACGAGCATGCTACATAGCAGAGCTGAAGTTGCTCTGCAAAGGAAGATATGTAGAAACAAAGGGCACTTCTTCCCCTCCAAGGAAGGAAACGTCATAGCAACTAAAGAAAGTAACTCTGGGAGGGTCGCCCAGAGAGTTGCCCGAGGACATAGATCCCAGAGAGGATGAAGAGCCTGGGGGCAGAATGACGACTCCCAATGAAGCGACTGTGGATGTACCAATTGATGATAGTGACCCAGAGAAGGTCCTGAAGATTGGATCCCAGCTGGACATTGTTCAAGCCAAAGAATTAACAAATGTCTTGAAAGCTAACTTGGATGTATTCTCCTGGACCCGTGCGGACATTTATGGAAAATCTCCCTCAATTATGAGTCATTCAATAAGCATCAACCCGAAACATCCTCCTGTCAAATAGAAAAGGCGAATGCTTGGCCCAGAGAGGTCTGCTGTCTTGAAGGAAGAAGTCGAAAAGCTGAGAAGCAATGGGTTCATTAAAGATTCAACATACCCTGACTGGATTTTAAACCCGGTTCTGGTTAAGAAGGCCAATGGAAAGTGGCGCACATGCATTGACTTCTCAGACCTAAACAAAGCCTGCCCAAAGGATAGCTTTCCGTTACCTAGAATTGATCAGCTGGTGGATTCAACGGAGGGTCACGAGCTTCTTTCTTTCATGGATGCCTACTCAGGGTACAACCAAATCCCCATGCACATCCCGGACCAAGAGCATACCAGCTTTCACAGATATGGGATTATACTGTTACGTAGTGATGCCTTTCGGTCTGAAGAATGCCGGTGCCACATATCAGCGATTGGTGAATAGGATGTTCTACAACCAAATCGGGAAAACGATGGAGGTATACATCGATGACATGTTGGTAAAGTCCAGACAATCATCTGACCATACTGCCGATTTAGCAGAGATGTTTGAGATGCTCCGGAAATACGGGATGAAACTAAATCCTTTGAAATGCTCATTTGGGGTAGCATCTGGAAAATTCCTAGGATTCATCGTCAGCTCGCGTGGAATTGAAATCAATCCAGATCAAATTACAGCAATCCGAAATATTCAAGAACCAAGGCAAATTAAAGATGTGCAAAGCCTCGCTGGAAAAGTGGCAGCGCTGAGTAGATTCATCTCCAAAGCCACAGATAAATGCATCCTAATTTTCGAGCTGATAAAGCGAGGCAAGCACAACTTTAAACGGACTCCTGATTGTATAGAAGCGTTCCAGAACCTATTGAATCATCTAGAAAGAACCTCGATACTGTCTAAGCCCGTGGATCACGAGGATTTATTTGTGTACTTTGCAGTGTCATCCCACGCGATCAGTTCGGCTTTGGTAAGAGAGGAAGATAATGTGCAAAGACCATTGTACTATATGAGTAAGAAATTGGTGACAGCCGAACGAAATTACCCAAAAATAGAAAAGCTTGCGTATAGCTTACTGATCGCATCTAGAAAGCTTTGCCACTACTTCCAGGCCCATCCCATTACTGTGTACACCGATCACCCGCTCAAATAAGTTCTGCAAAGGCTAGAAGCATCAGGAAGACTGCTCAAGTGGAATATTGAACTAAGTCAGTTCGATTTGAACTTCCAACCCCGACGATCAATAAGGGGGCAGGTACTTGTAGACTTCATAGCAGAGTTTACCATCCCAGAAGATGATGTAGTAAGTGAAGAAGCCGACCCACCAAAACTACTCCTTGACCCTAGTGCCTGGAAATTGTACACTGATGGAGCTAAGAACGACAGACGATCTGGTGCCGGAGTGGTGCTTGATACTCCAGAGAAACGGCCAATATACTACGCTCTTAGATTGGAGTTCCACGCCACTAATAACGACTCCGAGTACGAAGCTCTAATTGCCGGGCTGAAGCTCGCAAAGGAGTTGGAGATCGCGAAGCTGGACATCTTTTGCGATTCCAAGATAGTCGTGAACTAGGTCACTGGAGAGTTTCAAGCCAAGAGTCCGAGGTTGATATCATATTTGGAAAAATTGACGAAATTGCTGAACGGCTTTGATCACCTCAGCATATCTCATATTCCTCGAATGGAGAATCAAAAGGCAAACAAGTTAGCGAAGATGTCTAGCTCTGATAATCCTGAAGATACGGAGCTAGTCCCGATTGAAGTGCTACAGTCCCCTAGTGTAGATCAGATGGAAATTGATCCGGTGCTAGAGATTGAATCCGAGAGGGAGTCATGGATGACCCCTCTAAAGAATTTTTTGATGAATGGAACGCTTCCAACAAAGAAAAGTGAGAGGCGTGCAGTTATCCGGAAGGCTTCCCGATATGTGTTACAAGGCGAAGTCTTGTACAGACAGGGTTTCTCGATGCGCCTCCTTCGGTGCATCGCCCATGACGACATCAAGCGTGTACTGAAAGAGGTCCATGAAGGCGAATGTGGCGACCACACTGGAGTGCAAACATTGGCAAAGAAGATATTGCGATATGGCTACTTTTGGCCTACCATAAACAAGGATGCAGCCAAGTATGCACGACGTTGTGATGCATGTCAGAAGTTTTCCAAGGTCCCTAGGGCACCTCCTGGCCAGTTGAAGATGATGATGAGTCCGTGGCCCTTTGCTATTTGGGGAATCGATATTATTGGAAGCCTCCCCATAGCTAAGGGCAGAGCAAAATTCGCCATTGTGGTCGTGGATTACTTCACCAAATGGGTCGAGGCTGAGCCATTGACAACACTCACAACCAAGCGAGTGATCAACTTTGTCGTTAGGAACATTATACGCTGATTCGGGATTCCGAAAGTCGTCATAACTGATAATGGAACTCAGTTTGATAGCACCGAGTTTCGAGATTTCCGCCAGAAGTATCATATCGAGAAAAGATACACCTCCGTGGCACATCTGCAATCGAACGGGCAGGTCGAGGCGGCGAACAAAGTGATTAAGTCTATTCTGAAGAAAAGATTGAAGCGGGCCAAATCCATGTGGGTTGATGAATTACCCTTGGCGTTATGGGCCTATAGGACAACATACAAGTCGGCAACGGGTCACACATCCTTTTCCCTCGCTTTTGGAGCCGAAGCGATCATCCCGGTTGAGTCAGAAGTACCATCTCATCGAATCACTTATTATGACCCAATGACCAACAATGAGCTGCTCCTTGAGTCTCTGGATATGGTTGAAGAAAAGAGGGACAAAGCCAATCTACGCGCCTTGAAACACAAGCAATAGTTCGGTCGGTATTACAACAAAAAGTCCAAGCTCGAACCATTGAACCCGGAGATTTGGTCCTGAAACGCTTCTTTCCACCCCCAGTACATATAGGCCCAACATGGGAAGGACCGTACTCCATTTTACGAAGGCTAGATAATGGAACATTCAAGCTAGCAACGGTGGATGGAGATGAAATCCCCAGAGGGTGGAATACCCAGCATCTGCGACCTTATCTGACATGAAATTGTCAGTTTTACTCTTTTGTTTTTAGGACCATGTAAAAAGGCACGACTTGCCTAGAACAGTCTGGTTATTTGAGCAAAAGATTATAAAGTGGACATAGGTCATGATTCGACCGAACCACTTTAAAAATATCGCGTGTCATTTACCTTTACTGCACCGTTTCTTATCCGCTCTTTTATTTTTGACTAACATCAATCATTATCATTTCGAGATTTGTTATAAACTATGCAGCGATTTCGAAACACCTAATTCAAAGTTCCACCTATCAAATTGGAAGGCTAGCGATAACCAAAGTTCCAAAAGGTGCAGCGAGTTAAATCACACTACTACTTACACTCTAACTCTCGAGATTGGAGAGAGAGTATAAATGATGCAGAGATAACGTCCCCAAGGCATGAAGGTGCACCATGATAAAATCGCCTTGATAACACTTTACCCCGCAGAAGGATTAGGAGAGTATAAAGGCGCTAGAGACTTAGCGCCCCCAGAATTTCTGCCCTGCTAAAGGATCGATGAGCAGACTAAGAACCGAGCTCGAACTCTAACCCGCTGAAGGATCGGGAGATATAAAGGTGCTAGAGACTTAGCACCATGAGAATTCCTATCCCAGCCAAAGGATCAGGAAAGTATAAAGGCCCAGCAACATATGCCGCCAAATGACTCGAACCCCTCATTTCTGAAAATGAGGGACGGTGCACACATGACTCTAATCAATCCTCAATGAGCCCTGGCTAGGCATCATATTAATGATTGATTGGGGGCATATATACACACACATATTTGTGCAGTTATAGAAATTTTGAAATTTTTGTTGCAATGCTTCATGGTTCGATTTTAACTTAGTTAGGATCTAAATGTTTATGACTAAGTAAAATAAGTTAAACTTGCAGGTACGCAATGGCGCAAAAGAAACAAATTTTCACTCACTAAAAGCAGTTTGCAAGACCAAGAAGCTAAACAAAAGTGAGGGCCATTCTCACAACTACATTTCTTGGCCAGTGGAAAGCCTAAAAGCAAAAATATGAGCTAATAAGTGCATTCTATTTAAGCTTGGGAGACAATTTTGAATTCTTCTCCTTCTTCTGTTTCTCCAACTCCTCCTTGTCAGTATTAGACCGGTCACCCTTCTTCCTCTTCCTCTTATCAATAAGAGACTCCTGGGGAGAATTAGAAGTCTGAGAGGCAAGCTGTGAAGTTATTGATCTGGAGGAGAATTTTATGACCAGCCCAGTTCGGGGGTCAACCTCCGAAATTGGAGCCACATATAGAGGGTCCTGCTCCTCCTTCTTCAAAGCCAATTGTTTCTCTTTCCTAGCTGCATACCGGCCAAGGTCTCGTTATCGTCATCCTTGATTTCTTCTGTGATGACTACGTCATCCTCTTCATCTCCATGACCACCATCAGTGTCTTGCAAGGCCCCAATGACTTCGGCATCCGTAGTAGCATCAGTGCTAGGTACCACAATAGCCTTCTCACTTGTTGTATCCTTGGTTTGCTTTGAAACCTCAGAGAGTTCAGCACCAGCACTTGAGGGGACACTAACTTTCTCCGCCTCTGCTTTCACTTCCGCATCCTTCTCGATCGGCTTGCCACCTATGTCATAAGAAGCAAATGTTTGTGAATTGGGAGATAATGTGGTCATCTCAGTTGTCTGTCCCACGATACGATGACAAGTTATAACTGCTTTGACGAACTATGGAGAGAATATGGAGATACCTTCAGCCGACTCCTCTCCCATATATGTGTAACAGCTCCGACAACTAAGGGGGTGGGAGCCAAGGGAATCAACGGATCATCAGGATTGTATTCCTCGATTTCGGAGGCCTTGGGATCCACAACCGAGCTAGAGCCTTGGTCAATTTTATCCTTGCCCTTGAGTTTTGTTCTCTCTTTCTCGATTTCCTCTTGGATCAGACGTCTGCCTATCTCCAAAGCCTCAGGCTCTTCACCTTTGAGGTAAGTCTATATGAGCTATTTTTCATCAACTTCCTCGGCTTTCAATCGACACTTTTCTCCCTCAACGATCATATCCCACACATTGGCCAAAGTAATGTGATAATCTTGAATCCACGAGATGTCTCGGGTCTTAATGACATAGCCAAAGAAGTCGAATAGCAGTTCTTCGAAACCTTCTATCTCTTTTTTGGTTGTAGCAAGCTCATCAGCAGTGGTGGAGGCCGATTCAAGAGCGTTATTAGCATTTCTTTCACCGAGAGATGCGCGCTCTTCGGCTTGGACAAGTTGATCATTCAAAGCTGCTTTCTCTTTTTCAACAAGGGCGAGAATATCCTTTAAGCTCGCTTTCTCTTTCTCCCAGGAAGCCTTCTCAGCGGCAAAATGTTCATGTGCTGTCTTCAATTCAATGTTGATTGTCCTGAGATCCTCCGCTTCTTTTTTCAAAGCCAAACGTTCTTGACTATTTGAGTCGAGTTTAGAGTGAAAACGCTTCCTAGCACTCTTTAGCTCTGATTTGTAATTTTCCGCATCCTGCCGAGCTTAAGCAAGCTGAGCTTGTGTATCCTCTAGCTCCCTTTCCATTTTTCTCCTGGCCCTACCATCATTGTCAATCTTCACTCTGGTTCTGGCTGCTTCCATCTCTAGGTGACGGATGGCAGCAGAAAGAGTGGCAACATGCTTCTTCATCGCCCTATACTGTTTGGCTACATGACTCACTCGCCCTATGACCTCTACATCCCAGTCCTCGGGAACCAGTTCAAGATCTGGAACAAACACCATCCTTTCAAAGAAAATGTCAGGGAACTACTTCCGCAAACGCTCCAACTTGACCTGATTCTCAGAGGTGTAAACAACATCTTATGCAGCGGTAGTATCTAAATAGCACTGGCTACAGGGGACAATAGCTATTTTCTCCTTTTCTAAATCCTTGCTCGGATTTTTGTTTTTATCTTTTGGCTCATGGTGTTTCTTGGAAGACTTGCTATGAGAGGGTGTACTTTTCGGAGGAGTCAAATCTTTGGGAAGTTGCTTACCCCCTGACGGTGGCACTGGACGACCGTGGGGTATCTGAGGATCTTGCTTTGATGGAGAACGAGATTGTGTAGAATGAGATTGATAAGGGTCACGAGGTCGATAACTATCTCTCCCTCGACTATCATCGCGAGCATGCTCAGGCTCAGAAAGGAGCCTCGGTGTGCTTGCTCGGAGAGAGCGATAAGAATAGGATTATTTACGAGGCATTTTCCCTGCAAAGAAAACAAATTTGTATCAGAATCATGAATACTGGTGGTGTAGAAGTGTTGTGACGAGTGGTGCAAGTGATTTGTGCATCCCATGTAATCCCTCTAATAGACCAAGGCCTAGAGTCTGGCTTGTCTGTGTGTTTTCTTTTTCCCCAACTGGAACATTCACTTCCTCAGAGATGGGAAAGAATGGTTCCCCTTCAAAGTCTTCTTGTGTGTAAATGTCATCTGGTAGAGGAATCTTGCTCAGTTCTCTGAATATCTGTTCCTCTGTTAATTCATCATGAGCAGGGGGCCCAGGTGGCGGTGAAGTCCTTAAGGGAGATTGTCCCTAAGAGTCTGGGGCTTCCCTTGGCTCATCAGCTCGGACCTCGCCTCCTTTATATACATTTAAATCCTCATCATCCTGATCGATCATTGGTGAGGGGCTCTTGCGAAGTTCAGTGGTTTTCATGACCCCCGAGGTTCCTTCTCCTTTAGTCGGGGGCACATATTTATAAGGAATACCACCCGCACCAAGTCCGAACCTTATATCCAGAAGATGGTGCTTGTGAAGATTCTCGTCGGTGATACATTTCTTGATTTTTAAGAAGTCTGATTCTCTCTTGAGAAGGCAGGATAGTCCCTAAGAGTCTAGGGCTTCCCTTGGCTCATCAGCTCGGACCTCGCCTCCTTTATATACATTTAAATCCTCATCATCCTGATCGATCATTGGTGAGGGGCTCTTGCGAAGTTCAGTGGTTTTCATGACCCCCGAGGTCCCTTCTCCTTTAGTCGGGGGCACATATTTATAAGGAATACCACCCGCACCAAGTCCGAACCTTATATCCAGAAGATGGTGCTTGTGAAGATTCTCGTCGGTGATACATTTCTTGATTTTTAAGAAGTCTGATTCTCTCTTGAGAAGGCAGGATAGTCGATCATCATATACCGAGCCCTCCGTTTTTTGGAAGCTATGATCTGTATAGAGAAAAGAAACAAGTCAGTGCTTTGGTTACGAAAGCAGGTCACACATATAGAGGCTTAAAGCTTACTTGATTTTAACCACTTCCTTGCACACCTGGCTTGGTGTTTTATATAGAACCAATCAGCCTTAGGATCCCCTATGCTGTTGTGACCCTCCGATAAAACCTTCCTATTGGCTACCGATTCAAAGAAAGAGAAGTTTGGAGTCGCTGTGGAACGGTGTTTGAAGAGATAATAGAATTTAAAATCTTTGAAAGTGAGCTCAGTCTGTATGATCTCCGCATATGCAATGCATAAAGTGTATAAGGCTGCGTAAGCGTTAGGATGAAGCTGCATAGGGGCAATGCGCAATCGTCTTAAGGTCTCAATTGGTGGAAATGGAGGAATAGCGCCTACCCAGCACATTAGCCTACTAACGTTCATGTACCATGGCGGGGCAGAATGAGGTCTATCCTCACTTCCTGGAGTCTTAACATCATCCCAGGGGATCCTGTGTCTTATGCATATTTTCTTAAGCTTTATGTCATCTAACTTGGAAGCCAGAGAATCAGTGAGTTTCTTTTCCTCAACTTCCTCAACACCTGGGATCTCGTCGGGAGCCTGATCAACTTCTTCTTCCTCGTCTTCAAGAGACGTACTTTCAGAAATCGTCGGTTCAATATCGGTGTCGGTCTCATAATTAGGGTCAGAATCTTCCCAATCTGAATCTGTGGGAAGCACATCAGGATCATAATGCTTTGATGACTCTGATTCTGTATATCTCTCTGACATTTCGGTTGACTGCTTATCTGACATAACTGTGTTGGCGAGAAAACGTGAGAAGTTAGAATACAATTACCCGTTCCCTGTATGTGTAAGTGCAAGTGTGTGCATGTGCGTACATTAAAGAAAACATGAAGTTAGTTAAATAAACGGGATATTGGTTGTTGTATGCTGCAAAGTCATGATGTTGATTAGTCCAAAAAGTTCATCTCGAAGGCTCTAACCTAACTGTCCGTTAATATACCAGAATTATAGTGCATTTTTGGTCAATATGTTTATTGGCTCATGACGCTTGGTCCGACTCGAGATGTGAGGCTGGTTCATGATATAGGTCAGGACAGTGGAAGAACTTCGACTTGAGAGAAATGGCCTCGGCTCATGGTGAGGTCTTCGGATCGTGGGATGGCCCAGCTCGTAAGACCAAGACGGATCGTGAACGACCCCCCACGATCTGCTCCATTATCCATTTCCATGATCCACTCCGTTATCCATCTCCACGAACCGACGCTCTCCCATTCTCACGACCCGATCCACTTCGTTATCCATCTCTACGAAACGACGCTCTCTCATTCTCACGACCCGATCCACTGACCATTTTCATTGCCAGTACTTCGCCTTCATCTTTAATCCCTCCATCTCACTACAACCACGACCCGTGCCTCTACCCCATTCACGAACCAACCCGATGAAGTTCGTCTTCCTCCTCGCCATCTCCCTTCTTCCTCCATAAACCCATTAACACTGTCGCCATGCCCAAACTCTCACCACCACCGTCGTCGTACTGGTAACAATTCAAGAGGAATAGGGAGAAATGAGAATAAAATCACATGGGAGTACTTTTAGCACAATTACCCTTTTTTAAATTATGGGATGAAAGTGTTTTATGGACATTGCGATTAGGGTTTTAGAGAAGAAGAGGAGGAAGGCAGGGGTAGTGAAATAACGAGAAAGAATGAAGGAAGGAGAAGAGAGCGGGTTATATAGTCAAACCAAAAGTCCCTTCGCATTCCATTTTTTGTCACGACTCCATCCGTGAAAGACCACGGGCCATGAGTGTTTGTGAAGGCCCATTAAATCTTGGAAGGTAGTTTCCTCCAATGATTGATCCGTGATGTGTATCGTGGTCACGAATCGTACGGGATTGCAATGATCTTGGCCAACAAAATCAAAGGTACGTAAATACTCGTGAGATTTGAAAAATTACCTGACAAGTCGATCGCAATATACTTTGGAATTTGGAAGATGAAAACCAACCAATGAATAAAGAAATGATCGAAGAATTAACTTGATACTTATACCAGTCCAGGGACGCAACCTCCTGAAGCAGTATGACATTTCAAACAGACACGACCACTGATTCACATCGCTTCGTAAAAGGACAGCTCAGCGATTTCGAAGCATGTTCCATCCTTGATAAAACATACTTCGAGGGGGCAAAATGTTGGCTAGCTTTTGGACCAAGCCACCAAGGTTCACACACACAAAGGAAATATGAAGCCTCGCATGTCGAAACCCTTAAACACTCGATCGTGGTCACATCGACCTCCCCGACTCGTGGCGCCCATCAACGATCGCGACTCCCTATCACGATCCGATCCCTCCACGCCAGTTCTCCACGACCCGATCTCAGGAACCTAAGGACATTGACCACAACTTGGTCTACCACGATCCAAAAATACAGGATCTAAGGACACCTATCTACAACCGTCATATTGACCATTTCTCCATCAAACTACGAACCAGTCCGAGATCCTTTGGATTTGTGCCACGTGTGACCACGATCCGCCTACAGATATCAGCTGTAAATAGCCCTGTGCTTGGCATTTTCAGGATCTTTTTGGCAGTTCTGAGTGTTTTTTCCACCATTACTATCTCTGCATTGTTTCTTATCAGTATTAATTCGAAATCATTGAGTGAATCAACATTGTAATAGTGAGATTAAGAGAGAAATCACCGATTGTACCTGAATCTCATGTATAATCATAGATATAAAGTGGACGTAGGGTCGTTAATGCTGAACCACTATATATCTTGTGTGTTTTCTGTGTTTTCTTGCATTTGTAGATATAAATCTCTGCCAATTCAGATAATTTGGGTGTCCAATACAGGAGAGAGGCCCTCGCACATCCGAATGATCAACAAGTACGTCCGGACGACCACCACTGTAACCCCTTCAGGGCAGCAACTCCCATTCAAGGCATCAATAGCCATCCATTCGATGTGAAGATCCTCGGTCTTGCACGTCTTCATATCTTCGACTTCTAACCGTCGACCAATTATTTGAAATGAGAATTAACTCGGCCTTTTCAAATAATTCACGTATATTTAGAATTTCAAATCAATTCATTTCAATGGTTAAATTATCTTACATCCATAATTCAGTTCATTAATGTAATTTTCACGTCAAATACATTCAACCATCAAATATCCTATAAACCAAGTAAATTCAGTTTATTTCCATTCCATATCGTTCATAATATTTTATAACGATTTATCACTGTTTTTATTTATTTAAATATAGCCAATTTATTCAAATGACGCATCAGGCCATAACGAGGCCACGGCGCTGTTTTTCTTCAGATTTGATTTACATATATCTGAAAATCTAACCGTTGGATCTTTACATATTTTATACCATTGGAAAGATCTTCTCAAAGTGGATCCAATGGTTCCAGCTTTGGGAAAATCCGACGGTCGGATCTCCTGGCACAATCTTTTGAAGTTACGATTTCAAAATACGAACTACAACGTCATTATTCGATTTAATTTAATTATATTTATATATATATATATATATTAATATATATATTAATATAATCTATTCTGGCACTGTTTTCATTTAGATTTGAATTTAACATTTCACAAAATCTAACCGTCGGATCTTTACAAATTTTGTGTCGTTTGAAAGATATTTCCAAAGCGGACCAAATGGTTTCGGTTTTGGGAAAATCCGACGGTCGGATCTCCCGCAATAATCGTTTAAAATCACAACTTCAAAATACGAACTGCAGTTTCGTTATTTGTTTTAATTTAATTATATTTATACATATATAATTCATTCTTTGATTTCCAAACCATTTTCATTTCATATATTTGATAAAAATAATATTTTTACCCAATACATATTTATTTCAACACATGAATATTTTTAACACTTCGTATATATAATAAAAATGTGATTTTTATTGTGAAAACAATTTATTTCAAAAATGAAGATTTTTAGCTATTCATATATATTATAAAAATGTGATTTTTATTGTTAAAACAATTTATTTCAAACAAAAATATTTTATATACTTCATACATACTATAAAAATGTTATTTTTATCGTTCGAACCATTTCATTTCATATATTTAATAAAAATAATATTTTTGCCCAACACTTTCAACACATGAATATTTTTAACACTTAGTATATATAATAAAAATGTGATTTTTATTGTCAAAACAATTTATTTCAAAAATGAAGATTTTTAGCGATTCATATATATTATAAAAATGTGATTTTTATTGTTAAAACAATTTATTTCAAACACAAATATTTTATATACTTCGTACATACTATAAAAATGTTATTTTTATCATTCAAACAATTTATTTCAAAAAAGAATATTTTTCCAACACATGAATATTAATCAAACATATGAATATTTCAGCAAATTTCGGTAGCATAACGGTAGGGTAGTTAAAACTGGCACCGTCCCGAGTACGGCTCCCCGCTCTACCTTAAAGCCTCGCAGCTTTTGACAATGGGGATTTCAAAAATCTAGTTCGTACGCAGACGAATTTTTCCACAAACTAATCCTATTTGTTTTCAACCACAAACAACCATAATCAAATCAACCATTCGTAATATTCACCAAATTTCACGCCAACCAAAATCCAAAAAATCACAACCAATATATATCATCCATGGTCTGTGGACGAGGAGAGTGTGTATATATATATATATGTATATATATATTTCGATTTCATTTCAATATCATTTCAATTCCATTCAACGCACATATGATTTTTACAACGCATATATAACTTATACATCGCACATATAATTTATACAATGCTTATACATGAGGTGTACAACGCTTATATAACTTATACATCGACCGTATAATTTATACATCGCCATTCCATATCGTTTATAATTTAGAAATCTCACCTTGGGTTCCACTCCTCCAAAAATTGCAGGTAGCTCCAAAAATTCTCCTGTCTCTTCTAGAATGTAAAAGACGTCCACATGAGTCCAATGTCTCTTGTTTCAAGGGATTTCGACAACATAGCAAAACGATATGATTTTTATCGTGAAATCAAAATCCATAGCGCTTTAAATTGTTATAAACAGTTTAAAATCTTCACTGCCGTTACCTACTGAACTGGTTCGAAGCTAGGTTTCGATTTTACTCGAAATCCGCGCGATGGTTGAACGATCGGACTACACCACAGTGGAGTGCCTCGAGAGGCGCGCCTGACCAGGGTGGCGGCGTCGAACTCGCTCGTCGGAGGAGGGGGAATTCCGTCTTCGAACGGCAGAAGTTTCGGCGGCCAGAACTCGAGCAACACGTGATGGTGGGAGGTGTTACCTATATGGATTTGAAGAGGGTGAGTGGAGCTTCAAAAATTTCAACAGGCTTGAAGGGTAGTGGTGAAGGGATCGGCCGGATTTGAGGAGAGAAGGGGGGATGTTTTCCGCCGTCATGAATTAGAGCGGGGAGGGGTTTTTCATGATTTTTATAAAATTTAATTTATGAAAGAAATAATTTGATTGGCCGTTATATATATTATTTTGAAAATTAGGGTTTTCTTAGACGAGCACCAAATTAAACCTAACGACTATCGTCCCTAGCTAATTACCCCCATTCCGAACGCAATGGAATAGGTTTCTTAGGCCCATTCGACTGTTTCAGTCACTTTTTCTTCAAATTAAAATATAAACATTCAAATATGGATTTGAATGTACATTTCAATTTGTCGGGGCCACATACTGATTTCAAAAATTCCCAAAAATAAATCTAGCTATGTTTAGATGATACGGTCCCAACAAAACTGATTTCGTCAAATTTGGAGACCGTTTGAAAAATGGCCATTTTCTGGTCGATACAAATTGACTGAAATTAACCAAACACATTTTCCTTTGCCACGCTCGCATATTAACTCCAAAAATTATGGAATTTGGAATCTAGTAATAATTTGGCATTCCGGATCCAACAAAAGTGGTTTCGTCGAAAACGGAGGTCTTTTGCAAAATGTCTATTTTCAAGGGCTATATAAACTCCATAGCGACCTTTCTGAAAATTCATTTGGCCATAATTTTTGAATCCCGCTATGAAATTTCGATTTTTCAGATTCATTAGAAAAATATTCATAAACAGATTTAAATATTTTTGGTTTCACTAAAATCCATTTTATTTTGCATCCTGTACAGTCAGTCAAAGTTCAAATTCAAATTTTCAAACTGCCGCGCCATTTCAGGACTTGTTTTATAATTAAAATAAATATATTAGCTATAACTTCGATCCAAAAGAATTTTTAGTCGTTATTATTTAAAATAATTTATTTTAAATATTCAAAATTCACTAAAATAGCCAAATCAAAAAATTTTAATTGGTTCTGATTTTCCGGGTTGTTACAAAATGACTCTTAATAATATCGAAAATCAACTAACCTAAAATTCACCTCATTTTTAAAATTATGCTTCATCACTATACTATCCATCATGAATCATTTAACTCTACAACGTAATAGTGTTCATTGCAAATAGTCACTACTTAGATTAATCCAATTAAATAGTTTCTATCGCCGTCTCCACCATAAGCAACCCATCCTTTATCGTGCTTCACCATACCCAGTTGATTTATTCGGTTAAAATTTATTTTCAAGCCTTGTCAACAACAACCCATGCCATAGAAAATAGATTTTAGGCTATTTCAAATTGCATTGTTGAAAAAGTAGATCCACTTTAAGCCCTGTTATTTGCTGAAGCACTTGCTAAATCAACGTGGTAATAACCTGCATTTAAGTCAAACTTTCAAAAAAGTAAAAACCCAAGTTCATCAAACATGGATCGTGGAATTTGATAAATGATAGAAAGCATGAGCATAATCAGATTATAAATCTAACTAATAGTGAAAACAAGATAAAATATAAATAGTGAATACGGCTACTAACTTCACATTAGGGGAATTTTTTTGAATGTAAATCACTATATAAATATTGAACATGAGAGAAAAGAAGATTTCTTCGACAAACAATCACGTCCAACTTTGTTGACCTGTTTCTCCAAATATGTCCTATAAGTTGTAATGAGAAAAAATCAAAACATTGTTTCGTTGGCTAGAAAATCTTATAATGTTTATAACATAAATTAATATCGATTTTTTTTTCCAATTGTTATGTCTATATTTTTAGTTTAAGGTTTATCTGTCTAACCTAATATTGCATGCATGATTTATCTACTTACATTTTTCCCATGGTATGTATTAGACTAAATTCTGGTCAATCAAGCCCAAAATCATAAATTATGCAATCATAGAACAATGACCAGAAGATAACAAGTCACATCCATAGAACAATCACAGAATAATTAGAAAGCAGTAAAGAAGATGCAGTTTTTATAGTGGCTTGGCATACCTTAGCCTGTGTCAACTGAAAGTAATCTTTGTCTATATATTGGTTGCAAGAATAGTTAACTGTTGAATGAAAGAAGAGAGTGGAAGATAATGTAGTCTCTAAGGAATGACATAGCTTCCACTTAGAAAAGTGAAAAAATATCCCTCTTTTGGGCCCACTGGCTATTTATTTATAGCTAAGGAGTTAAAGTCTGTTTGACCCTATAAACCGTAGAGGGCCAAACAAAACAAGACGATCTAGCCCTAGAATGTGGCCCACTTTGCCCCACATATGAGTAGGGTTATCAACGGATGCTTTCGGATATGGATAGTGCTATATTCGTATCCGTATCCGAAATTATTTTCGGATATCCGTATCCGTTTAATTTTCGGATATCGGATATTCGTATCCACTTAATTTTTGGATACGGGCGAATATCAGATATTTATCCGCTCCGCCTATAATTAATAAATTTAAGAGTATAATAAGAAAGTTTGGATCGAACTAAAATATTTTTTAAGCTAATCTTTATAGAAAAACCAGAGAATAAAGAAATGTGATGATGAAACATTGTTTTATACTAATATCCATAAGCATATCCAAAAATATTCCAAAATTAAATACCAGAACTACCATTTTTCACTAAAAATAGACAAAAATTTGTATCAAAGTAACATCCAACGTTTACGAAAAAAATAGTAACCCTATTTTTTTTGTTTTGAGTTATATATATTACATCTATTAGTCAGACAGATATTTTTCGGATACGAATACCACTATAACCGTATCCAAAAAGCTTTTCGGATATCGGATATCCGTATCGCTTTTCAGATAATATTGGATAATAGATATTTTTCATATTTTTGTATACGGATTCGGATGAATATCGAATTTTTTGGATATTCATTGATAGCCCTACATATGAGGGGTCGGTACGGACCCCTATAGTAAGTTCGACACTAGACCTTACAGGTTATATCCTACGAGATGTGATCCCTAGGATAGGTCCTCCTTAAAGCTGTTTTTGCTCTTGTGAAATTTCTTCTCTGACTTGGTCTTCGAATTTTGAGTTTTTGACATAGTTTTGAGCAATTTACCGAGCTCTGAAATTCTATATCTTGGAAGACTACCGATCTCTAACTTAATCAAAATCCTAGCTTTGTTTTTATGTTCCTGTCTATACTAATCTTGGAATAACCAAATTTCAGGCACTGTTTCTGTACTCTGGATCCATATAGGTTTGGGATGTTGTATATAATGGTGTTGTATACACAATTATATGATTTTTGTTTGATGATAACGATCAAATATATTTCTATTATAAATGTGTCTATTACTGTACTGTTTCATATATACATCACAGACAGGAATATAATAATTAAATTTAAATAGAATACGACTGTACAGAAATTCAGATATTTACAAAGTATTTTGTTTAAATATAATATTTTATTTTAATTTTCAAACAGTACAGTTTTACAACTCCACTATTTGTACACTTCACTAATATTTCACATTTCATATACATTCACAGAAGATTGTACTTGTAAATAAACTGAATAAAATAGATAAGTTTGTTTGACAACAGTAAAATAATATTTTATTTCAATCAAACTTGTTTATTACATATAAACAGTAAAATCTTTTTCATATACACAGCTCCTTTACTACAGAATCACTACAACACTCATACAGTCACTCTGTCATATATACATACATTTTCACTTTCATATACAGACACATTTACTGACACTGCTTCATTCACTGTCTTCAGTCTTATGTCTTCACAGCATCTTCACTGTCAGTCCAGTCATCATCGTTATACCTGTAATATACAGAAACACACACACAGTATATGGAACAGAAATAATTTCATACTCTAGCAAATATTATTTTATTTTTAATATTTTATTTGCCTCAGTTTTCTGGTGTGTTTCTCATCATTTTTCATGACTTGATCTGATTCATCTGTGTCTAGGCAGACAGTTTGTATATGTACAAGGGCAGGAAATTTTCCGATTGACTGCATATACACACGTGTATAGATATACACGTGTGCACTGCCTCGCCAATCAGCGTGCAACTGAGGAGTAGCCATGTGGACCGTCTCGACTCAGTGCACACGTGAAAACAACTCAAATGGACAGTGCAATAGAAATGCATATACATAGGAATTCAAGTCAAGCCCGCAAAGCATGAAGTTCAACATTATAGTCAAAACATGGTTCATCAAATTACAAGTGGTTGAGTCTCATCGTTCAAGTGCATCTCAACATGATTCAACACAAGCATGGCCGGGCGGTTCGTATTCATGAAGCAAATTTAGTCAACATGGCACAATGCATGATGGCAGTTCAATATGTTGTACAAGCAGCTAGTGCACACAAACCAGAGTAAAGCAAAATGCATAGGTAATGATGGCATAGGACAATAAGTAGCCAATGCAAAAACACACACTACATGAACATATGTCAAACAGTATACACAGCCTCAAGTTCAATAGTGTCAAAGACAAATGGTTCAGGTCTATATAGCAATGTCACAACAACAACAAAAGTAGCTCAAGTTCAGGGAAGTATATGTATGGCTTATAGCATAGTGCAATATGGACCAAGGCAGCATGAAGGATTCAGCTGCAACAAGGTGGCAATAGCAAACACAAAAACAGTGGAGCTCAACATGAAGTCAAGCCAGAATAAGTAAGTGGTTCAGCACAAATAGTGGGAAGCATCACATATGGTCATGACAACAGCGTGGCAGTGCAACAGAGCAATTTCAAGTGGAACTCACACACACACACACACACACACACACACACATATATATATATATATGTGTTTCAACAGACTGTATTCATGGATGCACAAAGGAAGTGAAGATGTAACACAAATGTGTACAAGATTCAAATGCAACATGGCATGGTTAAGCATCAGTTTGCATATGGACAGAGCAACATAAATATTGGTGCAAGTAGTAACACACACATATGCATGTTCAAAACTGGAACCAAGTTCAAGTGCCAAAGTTTATAGGTCATAGTAAAATGGAAAGACCACATGAAGCATCAGTTCAAAAATTTTCAAGTAAAACATTTGTTTAAAATTCAAGACAGGGAAGTTCAAGAGAGGCAGGCTAAATGTTTTATTTCCAGAGTGGGCCGCAAATCAATTATTTTGATTTTCCGGAAATGCAAATCTACATGTGTGAAGTTTGGCAACCATTTGAACAAAACAGGCATAATTTCATTTCAGAAAAGTTTTGGCAAGAGTCTCTTTTAGCAATCAATTTCTAGAAATAAATTTTAAAATGGGACAAAAGTTTTTTGGGCAAGTTTTTATATTTCAGAAATCACAATAAATCATTTTTTGGCAAGTGATCAATAATTTCCAGATTTCAGAATTCAGAGAAGCATTTTTTTAGGCAAAGTTCAATGCATGTATGGAACATGGTGATGATTTCTAGCGTGGCTCAGATTAAACAAGAATGGGCAGCACATATGTGGCAAGATATCAATTTGGTGGGGCAAATGAATTCGAGCATGGAAACAATCTATTTCCAGAAATGGAGTAACATATTAGGCAACATTTATCATGCAATCAGCAATTTTTTCCATAATCAATACAGACCAATTCACAAGGGACAAGTCATTAATAAATCACGCAAGTTTTTCAATGCCAAGATTTAAAATTCAAGAGTCAATTTCAGCCGAGAATTCAAAAGAGGAAAACGCAAATCAGGGACAAATCAAACCAAATCATTTTCGACGAAATCAGAGTGTGTTAGGGTTTCGAATTACCCTATTTATTCACCAATCATCACTGGCGTTATTGGTCAAAAAACTAAAAATCAATTCAAGAGTTATTCAAAGTAATATAATTCAGAAAACTCACAGTTTCGATCGAGAGAGAGAGAGCAAACTCCAAATCGAAGTATCAAGCAACACAGTTTCGAGCTTTAGAGATAATCCAAATATCAAGCAGTCATTTCGATTTGGAGCTAAATCTCAGAAACCCTAGCTATCGCAGCCGCCATATTTTTTTCTCTAGAGAACAAAAGAGGGATCAGACTAAAAGAAAATGAAGATGGATCTAAAACAAATGGGCCGGCCATTTTAATTTAGAAGGGCTTAGTTGGTTTTTAATTTGAGAAAAGGTTTCTTTGTTTTATTTTTATTTTGTTTTTGTTTTTAATTCCATAGGTAATCATTCCATCAGTTCTAGAGTCTGTAAAATTCTAACAGTTTACTAGAGTCTGTAAAAAACTAGGGTTACGGATTACGGGTTTGTAATTCGGGAAAATCTGGTCGAGAAGATATCGATCAGTCTAGGGTTTTGAGCGTAGGTTTAGTACATGAGCAGAGAGTGCGAGTTTATATAGTCTTGTAAGCGGCATCTGTTCTATCACCTAGTAGAAACCTTAGGAATGCAGCAGTAGACAGGATTTTGCCGAAGCTGGGTATATCTTGTGTCATTTACTTTCTGCATTTCTGTTTCTGCTGTATTCTGTGATCTGTTTATTATTATATATCCCATTAAAATTTTAATTCAGCAAAAAACTTTGATAAACCCTATTCACCCCCCTCTAGGGTTAATCTAGATCCAACATGGGACTTAGCCAAATTCTGGGTTCTGACTTAGCTAATTCCATATTGTTATCCAAATGAATCCAGTTATTTGTAGTTTCGTGCATGTATCCAAACTTGATTATCAAGTGAACTGACCATCTCTTAGAGTTATCTAGCTCAATAGTCGAGTAGTCTATATATAAGAGTCCATTGTGTAACGACCTTGTAAAAAGGTTGGGTTAACACTTGTCTCTCGAAACATGTCTTGCTGTGGAAGATGTGTTTTGTATGATTCAATATCCGCAATCTCTCTAGTTAATATTTATGAGTTCCATGATCGCTCTGAGCCATTAATGAAGTCCACAATCTCACTAGGTCGTTTATATTTCTAACGGTTGTACCGAGTCGATGTTAGTGGCCTTATCGAGCTAACATTGAAATCCGTGATCACTTTTGGGCTATCCTTGGTATTCGACCTTTCTAGGTCAATGTTTAACATCCGCGATCTCATTGGTTCAGAACTTAGTCCCTTTGAAAACTTGACGAGCATAGTCCATACTCAATGATCCTTGCCTTCACATGCCAAGCGCGATCCTTACCAAGCAATCCTAGTCTCGCTGAGCTCCTGTTGAGAACTGTCTTACTCGACAATCCAAGTTATCTTGCACTGAGAATAATCGACAATTAGTGACCTAGACTTGTTGGGATTTTGCTGAGCACCAACCATTCTAGCCGATTCATAATTTCGTCGTGCTCTTGCCAAACATAAGCCATACTTATGTTCTATAGCCTCGGCGGGCTCTTGTCGAACATCAACCATACTCAAAGATCCATAGCCTTACTGGGCTCTTACCGACCATAGTCCATACTTGACGAACCTAATTTAACAAATTCGTGTCTAGATCTGCTCAATCTTTACTAAGCACTAATCCTACTTAATGATCCATTGCCTCACCGGACTCTTGTTTAGCATCTACCATACTCGATGATCCCGACTGAGTAGATCCATGTCTGAACCCCCTCAACCCTTGCCAAGCATCAACTATACTTGATGATCTTTAATATGCATTCTTTCCAAGTCTTGACAAAATGATCTACCCCTTTGTCAACATACATGATAATTTGGTAAATTGTTAAATTTTGCAATTTAACTTCCAGTTTCATACACAACGAGCACCAGCTATATTGGCCAACTAATTTTATTAAAATACTAAAAAGCATAAGTTTTATTAAAATACTAACAAGTGCAAGCAGCTTAGCCATTTATTATAAGTTGCCTGAAACAAAAATAAAGTTGATAGTTTATCATCGTCAAAGAGCATGCCTAGGGATCGCGTTGGATCATGTACAAGGGTAAGAGACTAGAATTTTTTTTTCTTTCTGAATTTCATTATCAGTTAATGATAATGCCACCAGGCGAGCTATTCCTGCTTCTTTTCCTTGAGGCCGACAGCTGCTCCTGTTTTGTTGCAATGACGTTGCTCAAGACATATTGTAGTTGTCCCTTCTGGACTTGCTCCTCGACTACGTCTCGCAAGTGTCTGCACTCGTTGGTACCATGCCTAGCAATTTTATTATTTAAACGGAATTTCCTAGAAGTCCTTTCTCGTTTTGTGGGCTCCTTCCCAATGGGCCTTTCCAACGAAAGACGGTTTGTGATGTCCTATATATATTTATTCGTTCCAGACTTGCATCCATTAGCACCACTGATGGATCCAGTCGATCCACTGAAGTGACCACCACATTAAAACTTTTAAGAAATTTACGGAGAGTCTCTCTTGTTCTCTGCTTAATAGTAGCTAGTGTAACCACATTTTTGGGTCAAGTGATGTGAATTTGGAATTAACTCCTGAATTTCTCAGATAACCCAAAAAAACTTCCAATAAAGCCAGTATCCAACTGTTTGGGCCACATAACAGCTATATCCGGTAGTAATAGATGAAAACATTTTTCCATCACATCATTGATTCCCCCAATTCTTATGGATGGTTAGATCATTCCTTCCGTCGTAAGCTTTCAACGCTGGTAAATTGAAGTTTGGTGGATATCTCGCGTTTCATATATTGGGAGTGAATGGACTCCGATGCCAATCTTTATTCATTAACCATTGTCTCATCACCTAATGGATAACATCAGATACTGATTGGTTGCTCCATAAATTATACTGCACGGTATTCATGCTATACTTTTATTTTATAATATGGTAATATTTGTGTGTGTGTGTGTGTTTATATATATATATAAATATATATATATATATATATATATAGGGGTAATTAGGGAGAAGGACAAACTTTGCCGAAAAATTAGGCTGAAGGACATCAAGTTTTATTTTTGGTCTGAAGGACAAACTTTGAATCAAAATTAAGCTGAAGGAAAATGCTAAATGTAATTAGCATTATATTCAGTTTTTTACACTACACGAAAATGCTATTTTTAACAAGCATTATTCAATTTTACACTGTAGAAAATGCTAATTATATTTAGCATTTTCCTTCAAGCTAATTTTTTTCAAAGTTTGTCCTTCATCCTAAAAATAAAACTTGTCGTCCTTCAGACTAATTTTTTTTTAAAGTTTGTCCTTATGCCTATTTTCCACTTTCCTGTTTGTTTGGAGTTATATGCTTGAAAAGGCATTCCCTGATGAATTGAATTTATTTTATGATGATTACACTACTATCGATATATTATTAACAAAAGCTTGCTGATAGATTTTCTTTTAGCAATTTTAAGTCATACAAGTTATGGAACCTCATCAAGGATAGCAAATCCTTTTAAAGCATAATAACTTCATATAAAACATGCTGACATTAATTTTCAAATTGTTTAATCTTCGTAATCATTGTGTCAACATTTTGTGTTCATTTAGACTTTCCCATATTTAATTTATTGATTTAAATAAATATAGGTAGGCAGATAGTGATGTTTTAAACTCATTTAATGTTTTTTTTTTTTTTTTTTACTATTGAGTACTTACATACAAGTTAGATGGTATGCAATATATTATATGGCAAATAAGTTCAAATTCAAATAATGTAAAACTGGATTCGAACCTATGACATCTCACACTATATCGAAATGTTTGTACCACTTAGACAGCGATGCTTGTCTTAAGCTCATTTAATGTTATTCGAAAATTTAGTCAAACAAATAACAATCCAATATTTTTCTTGTTATAATTAATTTTGTTGTTATCTAATACTAAATGAATTTACTTTATCAATAGTTTCAAAATTATATATATATATATATATATATATATATATATATATATATATATATATATATATATATACTATCAGAAAAATAATATATATATTAGGAAAATACGCTGAAAGACAAAATGAACAATAATTTATTCCATAAGGAAAAGAGGCTAAAATTTTGTTTATAATGACAAATTTTAGTGTAAAGAGATAAATTATAGTGGGTCCCTGAATTCCACTCTTTACACTAAAATTTGTCCTTATGGATAAAATTTTACTCCTTGTCATTATGAAACAACTTTTTGTTCGTTTTGTCCTTGAGAATAAAAACTCTTAACTCAAAAACTAAAATGTTCTGTATTAAATTATATAGCGGTTCCATGTACTTAGCACATGTTTGCACAGAGTTATAAATAATTTATGGTTGAACCTCAATATTGTCTACGCAACTTAAAACGAAGTGCAAGCTCTCATGTTACAAGTATTACATTAACATAACATAAGGAAAATTCAGAAGGTTTAAAAAACTCACGTTGATTTTGTTTATTTATTCACTGGCCTACTTGAGCATTGTTAAAATTCACATTGTTTTTACTTTTTATGTTACTCGTACATTCATTAAAAACAAGCTGAAATGGCCTTCTCAAGCTTCACGCTACATGTGCTCAGCCGAATTTAGCGCCCTTAAAACTAAAGAAATACAGAAAACAAATACAAAATAGTCAAACAGGACGCCTATAAATTCCCATTCAAACTAAGCATCAAAACACAAACCCACAAATTAAATACCATCTACATAGAAATAAGGCAATGGCGAAATCAATCAATATTGTATCAATCCTGATCGTAATCACAATGTTGATGGCACCAACAACATCGGCTTCAGAATCGACGGAATACATAAAAACGTGCTGCAACACAACGTCGTACCCAACGCTGTGCTACTCCTCCCTGTCCAAGTACTCCAAAACCGTCCAAACGAACCCTTTACAGCTCGCTCAGGTGGCCACAAAGTCGAGCCTCTCCACCCTCAAAAGCGCCTACAACACCACCATCGTCCTCTACAACAAATCCCTCAAAGCCCCAAACAAAAACTCTACCAAAGCTCTGAAGGACTGCAAGAGCCTGCTGGGGGACGCGGTGGAGAACACCAACTACTCCCTGGCCGAGCTCAAGAACATGAAGGGCGCCTCGGGCAGGCAGATGCTGTGGGCACTGTCCAATGTGCAGACGTACATGAGCGCGGCCCTGACCAAAGAGGAGACCTGCACCGATGGCTTGATGGAGATGGGTGCCGTCGTCAAGAAGGTCAGTGGCAAGGTCGTCAAGGCCAAGCAGTATAGTAGCAATGCCCTTTGCCTTGCCAATAGGTTGAGGTATTATCATTGATGATGAGTGCACGTTATCGTTTTCATATGTATATGGATTGCTGCTTCCACATGGTTTCTTACATTCTTTTCCATGTTTTTTCCTCCTCCTACCAATGTTTTGTAATAATTCATTTATTTAATTATTCTGCCAAGGCTTTAAAATAATGTATGTTGGTTGGAAACTGCAATAACATTCCTTTTTTTATTTTCATCTTAGCCTTTTCAACTCAGTTGGCAGCATAAATTCAACAACTATTCAACTGTGAATATAACGCACATGTCCTGTATATATTAATTTCCACAATCATCAAAACTGAAACATTTATCAGCCCTAATCGACCTTGCAAAAAGAAAAGAGGAAAATATATGTTAAAGAAGAGCAGTCGGATATGTAAGGAATACATATGAATTAACTTTTGTAGCCGATTTACGTGCTAATCCACATTTGTATATGTATGTAGACAGTACATTTGAAATACATTTTCGAAATTAAAACACCCATAATAAAATGATGATGATAGCAATATAACAACAAGACATCCAATGATATTACCAATACTGTTTATCTTTTATGCATATATGATATATGTACAGTTAACAGTTTATACATTCTATATGTGGGTAGTGGCAGATAAAATGGAGAACTAATTCACCATATTGACTTAATAATTATAAATTCGAGTGGATTGATTTTGTTATATGAATTGATTTATTATCACTTTTTTTGGTAAAATAGCAACAATGAGACAAATATAACCATAGGCAAGTACAACTGATGGCAATTGTATCAGCGTCCAGGAAAGTGCTTGCATCTTTCATTGATCACACTTCAGCTCACAATAGCACAAAGAATTACAAACTCAGGCATTTAACCAAAACAAACTGATTTTTGTTCAACAAACAAATTTAGAAGTATATGGTGTTTTCTGTACTGACGATACTATGTAAAAGTACCGCTAAGTCTATTTTTAAACAGCATGCATAAAATTAAATTGATCATATCCATGTTCCGATTGAAAACGTTTGTACTTACATTAAATGATGTTAATCTTCTAGCATGACTGCTGCTCTGAGAAAGATCAAATTAGTGAGTATATATATTGAAGAGGAACCCCATAATCATGATTTTGTGCTATGAACCACCTTTAATGAGACTTACCACCTTAAATGTGGCTTTATACTATAAATTTAGTTATTATGTTTAGCTTATTGAACTTTGCATGTAAGGAGCAACATGCTGTAATCAATCGAAATAACGTCTAGAGTGATTTAATGATAAGCCTCGACAATTGTATTTACCATAGTGCTATCCTTTACTCCCTTTGAAGATATATCCTTTTTTTGCAAGTCCTTTATAAATCGTATTTTTTATAATTATGTAAATAACTATACATACACACTCATATAAATACAAAAATTCTCAGATTATATGATTCATTTCTAGTATTTTCAAGACTTGAGCTGCCAACTTTATCCGTCTGATTTTGAAAACTATACGGCACGGAAACAAAATCAATATTCATTAATAATTCATACCTATGTGTCCAATATAAATATATGAGCCAAGATAGCTAAAGACAAATAAATACCTGGTATCATAGTCGATTGAAGTAGCAATTAATCTTAAGGTAAATAGATACTTGATATGCAGATAAACATGAAGTGTACTTGAAAATCTTGTTATATTTTACTCAAGGAATGACAACATTGGAAAGCACACTAAGTGTACTCAAGAAGAACCAAGTTCTCAACTATCACAATGGTTTCCATATGACATCAACGTAATTTAGCTTAGATGGATGCACACATATTTTACAGATAATTTCTCCAATAAGAAAAAACAGAATTTAGAAAGTAGGCCGACGTATTACTTAAACCAAAAGACAAATAGATTCAGCGTATTTAGTGGTGAAGATGCACCAACAACAACCACTCCGGCTGGCAGTGAAGCAAAATTCGTTTGTGTAATCTACTGAAGCCATTGTTTAACCTCCAAACTCTCTTCAACTAAACTATCATTTACCGAAACCTGATTCGTCTATATAGCACCACCGATGATGGAGCTTCCCTTGACACATATCTGTGTATTCGAAAACTCAGATTATGGGTAGTAGAAAAAAGTAGGATATAAAGATAGGGATATAATAGACTTTCTCACAAAGTATTCGATGTTATGTCATGGAAGATGATAATTGGCTTATAATGGAAGTGGCTTGTATAATCCTACACAGTTAAAAGAAACTAGCTTGCAAATTGACAAAGAATGAGCTAAATGAAAAAGAGAAGACTTGCAGCCTAAAAACCAAAGTTAAGGCAAAGTACAATAACTACATTTCCCAAATGGAAATGTATAACTAAAAAAAAGGTTTACCAAATTTGAATATTAAAATTCAAATGAGTAGCAGGTTTAGCAAATTAGGATATAAAAAAAAATGCTACGTCATTCTTCGAATTATTTGAATATTAAAACACAAAAACAAGAACAGGGTTACAAATTAGTAAACGTTGGGAACAATGTCTTCGGCTGAGTCATGTGTTGTATATAACAGTGTTGTGTACACAATTATATGATTTTTGTTTGATGATAACAACCAAATATATTTTATTATTGAATGTGTTTGTAACTGTACTGGTATACTACACATCAGACAGGAATATAATATTTCTATTTAAATCAAATACAACTATACAGAAATTTAAATATTCACACAGTATTTTAAATATTCACACAGTATTTTATTTGAATAAGAATATTTTATTTCGATATTTAAACAGTACAGATTTACAACTCCACTATTTGTACATACATCACTGATATACATTTCAATATATTCAATTTCGTACTTAGCTCCTCTTTACAACACTTACACTTTCATATACACTACATTTCTATACAGTTCACTCGTATATACCGACACATATGAATATCATCATCTTCAGTCTTCTTGACTTCACAACATTCCACAGTCAATTCAGTCATCTTCATACCTGTCAATACAGAAGAACACACACAGTAGACTGCAACAAAAATAAAATAGAATAAAAGCAAATAAAAATTTATTTTTAAAATTTATTTGCCTCAGAATTACTGTGTGTTTCTCATTATTTTTCTAGACATGGTCTGATATGCAGGGATAGGAAAAACATGGCTGCATGTACACACATACGTGTGCACTGCCTCGCCAATCAGCGAGCAACTGAGGAGTAGCCACAAGGACCTTCTCGACTCAGTGCACAGTTCAAGCCAAAATAAAAAAAAAACAGTTCAACATACATGGTCGAGCCAAAAAGTGCAAATCAATATGAGAATAGTCGAGTCATAAGTGCAAATTAATAAAAAAAACAAAAAAAAAGGGCCAGAAAAATTAAAACAAAAAGTTTCAGGTCATAGCAAAACAAGCAAAGACATGCATGGTGACATACAGGAAGTGTTTGAGAAGGGTGAATCATGGATATCACAAGGGCGGTACTGCGCGCCAACATGTTTTTCCAGCATTTACAAACATAAAGCAATAACATGGATTGTTTCAGAAATGGTTCTACTTAATGAAATATGGGTACAGTTTCATGTATATACATGATACAAATGCATGTTTAATACGTGATGTCTGTCATAAGGATAAACATACCCAAGTATCAGATTTCAAGTGTTCAACACAAGTGCAATACAACAAAGTCATGATAGCAAAGGACACAGCAACAAAACAGGTTCAAGTTAACTGATGCTTCGGCGAGACTCAACATACATGTTCAAAACAACAAGTATCAATACAACAGATGCAACCAGAAATCATGGCAAGCCGAGCTGTGCAAGCATTCTAAGGGAAGATCAAGATTGAAACTTCTCTTATCAGTTAAAATCAAATTCAATGACCAAAACAAATATGAAAATAACTCAAGACAAAAGTACAGTAGCTCGAATACAAGTATTACCAGTGTTCGAGCAAGCAGAAGTATTAAAGGTTCAATGGAAGTTGAGTTAAACAGGTCTGCAAGCACAGTCTCATGCAAAAGGTAAAACAACAATGATGCAACAGCTAAGGAGTACTCAGTTTTAACAAAACAGCGCAAGTGTATGGCCCTAACAAAGGACAAGCAGGAAGTCGAAGAATAAATGAAGTATCAGTTCAAAAATCAAGAGTACTAAATCTGTTCA
This sequence comes from Allium sativum, assembly GCA_030737875.1. Lineage (NCBI taxonomy): Eukaryota > Viridiplantae > Streptophyta > Magnoliopsida > Asparagales > Amaryllidaceae > Allium > Allium sativum. Next base: position 542,763,220 of record CM060926.1, read on the forward strand.
AGTGTATGGCAAGATCAATCAAGGCATCAGTCGAGAGTAGTCAAGTATAGCATCGGTTCATAGTTAAATGCACTTCAATTTGTTCTAAGCATCAGTTTAAATATGTTGAAAATCAGAGTATACTACCAGTTTTGAATAACTAAGAAATCAAGGCAGCAATTCAAGGTCGAGGCAAAAGTATCTGTCCAGTTTTTTTTATCAAAGAAGCAACTGTTCATATCAGATTTAAAGACAAGAAAAATGGTTTTGTTTTGAAAAGAATGATTCAAAGAATCTTTTAAAATTCCAGAAATCAGGGTTTAAACTTGGAAGTATGAAATATATTCGGAAAAACCATTCAAGTTACTAATTCAAATTCAACTAGAGAAAGCCCAGAATTCTCATGCGAGTATTCAGGAATTCACGTACAAGTTTGAAGATTTCAAGTTTCAAAAATCAAGGGATTGATTTAAAAGCAGGAAATTCAAGTTTAAAGTATACAGGATAAACGCAAATTACTCCACAAAATTTGAATCGAAGAAATCATCAGAATTCCAGAAGATTTCAAGCTCCAAAATTAACGAATATAATCAGACCAAATCTAATGGGAAATCAGAGAATTATTCGGACTTGAAACCCTATTTAACACCTATAACATCATTGGCAGAAAAGCATCCAAGTTTCAACGCAATCAAAGAAAAATTAGAAGTGGAAAAATCATACCAATATTCACTTGGATCTGGATCGAGTGAATCTGCAAATCGAAGAACCAGAAAACCATCAGAGTACGAGACCAACATCGACAAACATCAGAGCAAGAGTACGATGAATCATTTTGCAGAGAATCGGATTCCAGAAGGAAACCCTAGATCGCAAGAAGGAAACCCTAGGAATTTCTCAAGAGCCGCCGCCATTTTTAAGGAAAGAGATCGAGCAAAATAAAGTGGTGAAGCAATAACAAAAGTGGCCGGCCAAGTTATACCAAAGGGCTAAGAGATTTTAAAAGGGGATAACCCATCTTTTTAAACTCCTAAAGGATTTTGGATTTGTTTTTTTTTTCTTGTTTGTTTTTCAATTTAAATTTGTAATCAAATCTGTAGTTTTCTAGTTTGTCTCTAAAACTAGGGAGACGAATTACAGGGTTTGTAATTCGGGGAAATCTGGTTTTGGGGATAAAAACCAGTGCAGGGTTTTGAGCGTAGGGTTAAGAACAGTTGGGAGCGAGTGTCGCGAGTTTACAGGGGATTGTAAGCGTGGAGATTGTTTTAACTCCTAGTAGAAACCTTGGGGAATGCAGGAGTAGGCAGGGTTTTGCCGAAGCTGGGTATATCTGTGTGTTATTTATTTTCCGCATTTATTCTGATTATCACCTGTGCTGTTTTTATTTAATTATTCTGCAAAAATCTGCGATAAACCCTATTCACCCCCCCCCCCCCCCCTCTAGGGTTAATTTAGATCCTACAAGTGGTATCAGAGCCAGGTTTTTTTAACTCTAGAGTCATGAATTTGTCAAACAACGCTTTTTCTGAGGGTCAGTCCATAGCTAGGCCACCAATGTTTAATGGAACCGATTATGCCTATTGGAAAGCTAGGATGAAAATTTACTTAAGTTCTGTCGATTATGATGTGTGGGATATTATTGAAACGGGTTATAGATCTCCCACTGTTATTGTTAGTGGTGTTGAAATTCCTAAATCAAAAGATAGGTGGGATGCTAATGATAAAAAATTATTTTCAACCAATGCCAAAGCGATGAATGCTTTAATCTGTGCTCTTGATAAAGCAGAATTTAATCGAATTTCTCATTGTGAAACTGCACAGGAAATATGGCATACGTTGGAGGTCACACACGAAGGTACATCTCAAGTAAAGGAATCTCGTCTCGCTCTACTCAGCAACGAATATGAAAATTTCTCTATGCAAAAAGACGAAGATATAAAAGAGATGTATGAACGCTTCTCATCACTGGTCTACAATGCAAAAGCTCTTGGCAAAACCTATACCAAAGTGGAATTGATCAGAAAAATATTGAGAGTGCTACCGATGAATTTTGAAGCTAAGGTGACGGCGATACAAGAATCAAAAGATCTGAATACAGTAAGCATGGAAGAGTTGATTGGAAATCTGATTACTTACGAGATGGAGTTAAAAGCAAGAGAAGAACGAAAGGATTCTGAATCAAAGAAAAAGACGATCGCTCTAAATAATTCTGTTGAAAGTAATGATGATGATCCCGCTGAAGAGCTAGCCATGGTTTTGAAAAAGTGGGCCAAAGGAAAATACAAACCACGAAAGAAGAATTCAAAAACCGACAAGTCCGAAAGTTCAGATAGTTCAGACGATGAAGTGTTTTGCTACAATTGCAAGAAATCCGGTCATATCAAACCAAATTGCCCACAGCTTAAAAATGAAAAGAGGAAGAAGTTCAGAAGGAAGAAGAAGGCTTTTGCTGCTACATGGGATGACGAGGAAGGAGAAGAAGCTTCTGAAAGTGATGAAGAAGAAGCTAATTTGTGTCTTATGGCACAATCTGATTCAGAAGGTAGTGAAGAGGATTCTAGTGAGGTATCGAATTTTACTTATAAAGATTTAATTTTAATGTGTCACGATCTCACAAAAACTGTTGATTCTCTTTAACTAAAAGTTAAGAAATTGAAATCTGATAGGTCAAAACTAGTTCAAGAAAATAACAGTTTAGAAAGAAAACTTGAAAAGGGTAAGAATTCACCGTTTTCAGATTGTGAAAAATGTCAATTTTTGAGTAACGATTTTTTGAAATTAAAAACTGATCTTGAGTTACTTAAAAGTGAAAACATGAATTTGAAAAATGAAAATCATGATTTTGAAAAGGTGATTGAAAAGTTTAGAGAATTTGAAAAACTTGATTTTGAAAAGCGAAAACAATTTGAAATTGAAATTTCCAAGTCTGATGCTAGAATCAAAGCACTTGAAAACGAAAATTTGATTTTAAAACAAACTGATGCTGAAAAAAGGAAAATTTCTATTAATCGTTGTTCAAATTTAATGAAAGAAAATAGCGATCTTAAATTTAAAATTCAACGACTTGAGTCAGCTTTGACTAAATTTTCTAAAGGAGAGAAATCGTTGAATATGTTGTTAAAAAATAAAATTTTTGTTCAGAATAAAAAGGGACTTGGATTTGAATCTGATCAAGTTAAAAAACCAAATTTTAATGATTTTAAAAATCCTTTAATTGGCTTTGAAAACAATCAAATTGAATTTTTGAAATTTAATAATTACAAAGGGTTTTTAAATCATAAACAAATTGATAACTCGTTTAAAAACAATTCACTTAAATCTGTTTGGATTCCAAAAATTAACAAAATAAATTTAAGCAAATCTAAACAAATTTGGGTTCCAAAGGGTACGCTAGTGAATAGTAATTGATTGTTATATAAACGGGTTTGGGTACCAAAACGTGTAAACGAAGATAAGAGTGGTAAAACAACTTTTGTTAGACCACTCGATCATATAAACATTTAGGTATCGTAGGAGGCTAAGGAACAACTGTGCTTAAGTAAGATAAAATTCAAGTTGATTCATATATCGAATTATTTGGAGTTCCTTAGCCATAGATTCAGAGTTGGAGATTCATTGGATTACGTTGATTATGGTAAGTCAGGTATGATCTCTAAACTCGTACTTTTATTTTAATTCCTTTTAGTTTATTTTCTTTTTAGTTTACTTTTACTTGGCTGATTTTGAAATCATTCATTGTAGATCGTTGAATTTCCTAGATTATGAAAAATTTGATTTTTTTTGTGATCCCAAATAATTATCTTAGATTTGATCGCTGAATGTTTCTTGTGTTTGTCTAAAAATTCTTTGAAAATTTCACTCATGGTTCTTGCTTTGAAAAAGATCTAGTGCTGCTCTGATAAGGAAATTGATTTGATTCATTCTAAGTGTGTTGGTGATTAAATGATAAGTTAGAAAATCAGTAATTGGATTTAGTTAAAATTCATAGACAATTTGAATTAAATATATAAGTTGTTTCAAAATTGTCTAGGAACAATCAGCATTAGAAAAATTAGATAATTTCATATTCTACTGATTGATTTTTGAAACTGATTTTCAAACTTGCATTGATATTTTCAAAAAAAATCCTCTTGAAATTGATATTTTCAATTTTAAAATTATTTTTGATTATTTATTCAAAAATTGAAATTATTGATAAATTTGAACCGTTTTTGGGACTCATCAAAATTATTGATAGATTTATGAAACTGTGATGAGTTGCAACTATGGTATAATTCATAACTAGAAGAGATATTATTTTAAATTTCATGATGATTAGACAGATTTTATAATATCTTTGAATTAGAGCTTATTTCACGACCATCTTCTATATCTACCATATTTCTGTCATGCATCATGGTTTTATTTAATTTGGGGAGTTCTAATTATTCTTGAAATTAAAAATAAAATAAAATAAAATAAATAAATAATTTATCCTTGGTATTCACTCCCATTTAAAAATCCTCGCGGTTATGCGTGGGTGAATTACCTTAATTTCTATGTGCTTCCATTCTCACTTAAAAGACCTTCGGGCTGTGCATGGATGGAACTCATTAGAGAGGATAAAGTTAAGTTACTACTAACCCCATTTAAAAGACCTTTGGGCTATGCGTGGTTAGAAAGTGCTTAACACTTTTTTAGCATATTTAAAATCTTTAAAATTCATATTCAAATATTCAATTTTTATTGAACTCTCCTCATTCGATAAAATCCATCGTAAATCCATTCATTCTGAAAGTGAAATTTGCTTCTGATTTAAAGATTATTATGATTTTTGTTTGATTAAATGGGATTTGCGATATATATTCTCTCTCTTAATTTGAATTTATATTTATAGTCAATATTCATCACTGTTTCAATTTCTATTATCCTTTTGATGATAACAAAAGGGGGAGAATTGTCAAGATTTTGACTGATGAGTATTTAATTCAAAAATATTTTAAGATTGGAAATTAAATATCTAGAGGGAGAATGGTCAATTGGATTTCATCATTCATATTTTTTCACATATATAGGGGGAGTTCAGTTGTAGGGGGAGCATACAAATAGGGGGAGTAATATATTTCACGTTCAAAACACATTCAAAATCTTTTATTTGTTTGTCATCATCAAAAGGGGGAGATTGTTGTATATAACAGTGTTGTATACACAATTATATGATTTTTGTTTGATGATAACAACCAAATATATTTTATTATTGAATGTGTTTGTAACTGTACTGGTATACTACACATCAGACAGGAATATAATATTTCTATTTAAATAAAATACAACTATACAGAAATTTAAATATTCACACAGTATTTTAAATATTCACACAGTATTTTATTTGAATAAGAATATTTTATTTCGATATTTAAACAGTACAGATTTACAACTCCACTATTTATACATACATCACTGATATACATTTCAATATATTCAATTTCGTACTTAGCTCCTCTTTACAACACTTACACTTTCATATACACTACATTTCTATACAGTTCACTCGTATATACCGACACATATGAATATCATCATCTTCAGTCTTCTTGACTTCACAGCATTCCACAGTCAATTCAGTCATCTTCATACTTGTCAATACAGAAGAACACACACAGTAGACTGCAACAAAAATAAAATAGAATAAAAGCAAATAAAAATTTATTTTTAAATTTTATTTGCCTCAGAATTACGGTGTGTTTCTCATCATTTTTCTAAACATGGTCTGATATGCAGGGATAGGAAAAACATGGCTGCATGTACACACATACGTGTGCACTGCCTCGCCAATCAGCGAGCAACTGAGGAGTAGCCACAAGGACCTTCTCGACTCAGTGCACAGTTCAAGCCAAAATAAAAAAAACAGTTCAACATACATGGTCGAGCCAAAAAGTGCAAATCAATATGAGAATAGTCGAGTCATAAGTGCAAATTAATAAAAAAAACAAAAAAAAGGGCCAGAAAAATTAAAACAAAACGTTTCAGGTCATAGCAAAACAAACAAAGACATGCATGGTGACATACAGGAAGTGTTTGAGAAGGGAATCATGGATATCACATGGGTGGTACTACGCGCCAACATGTTTTTCCAGCATATACAAACATAAAGCAATAACATGGATTGTTTCAGAAATGGTTCTACTTAATGAAATATGGGTACAGTTTCATGTATATACATGATACAAATGCATGTTTAATACGTGATGTCTGTCATAAGGATAAACATACCCAAGTATCAGATTTCAAGTGGTCAACACAAGTGCAATACAACAAAGTCATGATAGAAAAGGACACAATAACATTACAGGTTCAAGTTAACTGATGCTTCGGCGAGACTCAACATACGTGTTCAAAACAACAAGTATCAATACAACAGATGCAACCAGAAATCATGGCAAGCCGAGCTGTGCAAGCATTCTAAGGGAAGATCAAGATTGAAACTGCTCTTATCAGTTAAAATCAAAATCAATGACCAAAACAAATATGAAAATAACTCAAGACAAAAGTACAGTAGCTCGAATACAAGTATTACCAGTGTTCGAGCAAGCAGAAGTATTAAAGGTTCAATGGAAGTTGAGTTAAATAGGCCAGCAAGCACAGTCTCATGCAAAAGGTAAAACAACAATGATGCAGCAGCTAAGGAGTACTCAGTTTTAACAAAACAGCGCAAGTGTATGGCCCTAACAAAGGACAAGCAGGAAGTCGAAGAATAAATGAAGTATCAGTTCAAAAATCAAGAGTACTAAATCTGTTCAAGTGTATGGCAAGATCAATCAAGGCATCAGTCGAGAGTAATCAAGTATAGCATCGGTTCATAGTTAAATGCACTTCAATTTGTTCTAAGCATCAGTTTAAATATGTTGAAAATTAGAGTATACTACCAGTTTTGAATAACTAAGAAATCAAGGCAGCAATTCAAGGTCGAGGCAAAAGTATCTGTCCAGTTTTTTTTTATCAAAGAAGCAACTGTTCATATCAGATTTAAAGACAAGAAAAATGGTTTTGTTTTAAAAAGAATGATTCAAAGAATCTTTTAAAATTCCAGAAATCAGGGTTTAAACTTGGAAGTATGAAATATATTCGGAAAAACCATTCAAGTTACTAATTCAAATTCAACTAGAGAAAGCCCAGAATTCTCATGCGAGTATTCAGGAATTCACATACAAGTTTGAAGATTTCAAGTTTCAAAAATCAAGGGATTGATTTAAAAGCAGGAAATTCAAGTTTAAAGTATACAGGATAAACGCAAATTACTCCACAAAATTTGAATCGAAGAAATCATCAAAATTCCAGAAGATTTCAAGCTCCAAAATTAACGAATATAATCAGACCAAATCTAATGGGAAATCAGAGAATTATTCGGACTTGAAACCCTATTTAACACCTACAACATCATCGGCAGAAAAGCATCCAAGTTTCAACGCAATCAAAGAAAAATTAGAAGTGGAAAAATAATACCAATATTCACTTGGATCTGGATCGAGTGAATCTGCAAATCGAAGAACCAGAAAACCATCAGAGTACGAGACCAACATCGACAAACATCAGAGCAAGAGTACGATCAATCATTTTGCAGAGAATCGGATTCCAGAAGGAAACCCTAGATCGCAAGAAGGAAACCCTAGGAATTTCTCAAGAGCCGCCGCCATTTTGAAGGAAAGAGATCGAGCAAAATAAAGTGGTGAAGCAATAACAAAAGTGGCCGGCCAAGTTATACCAAAGGGCTAAGAGATTTTAAAAGGGGATAACCCATCTTTTTAAACTCCTAAAGGATTTTGGATTTGTTTTTTTTTCTTGTTTGTTTTTCAATTTAAATTTGTAATCAAATCTGTAGTTTTCTAGTTTGTCTCTAAAACTAGGGAGACAAATTACAGGGTTTGTAATTCGGGGAAATCTGGTTTTGGGGATAAAAACCAGTGCAGGGTTTTGAGCGTAGGGTTAAGAACAGTTGGGAGCGAGTGTCGCGAGTTTACAGGGGATTGTAAGCGTAGAGATTGTTTTAACTCCTACTAGAAACCTTGGGGAATGCAGCAGTAGGCAGGGTTTTGCCGAAGCTGGGTATATCTGTGTGTTATTTATTTTCCGCATTTATTCTGATTATTACCTGTGCTGTTTTTATTTAATTATTCTGCAAAAATCTGCGATAAACCCTATTCACCCCCCCCTCTAGGGTTAATTTAGATCCTACATCATGCACTAGGTCGCTTTCTTGAAGTCATTTCGGTGTTCTGCTCGAAAATGAAAAATAGTTATAAAAAAAAACGTTGTCACCTCTAGGATAAAACAATCTCTAATCTGAAAAATGTCGACTTGTTTGCACCGACAAAATCGATTCTGATTTGCACTCTGAAATACTGTTTAAGGTATTTAGTTTTGTTGTAGTATGAAGAAAAAGAAAAATATATGTTAATTACTTTTTAAGATGAAAGGGAAAGAAATGTGTTTGTTATTCTTCTACTTTCTCTTCTATCCATCTATCATTTTAATAGGTAGAATGAAAATAAACTAATGGAATGTTAATGGATTTTAATTTATTTACATTTAAAATAATATTTTAATACCATTAGATTTTGTAAAGACTCAATAATAATGTCATATATATATATACATATATATATATATATATATCACCGTTTAGCAGCTGAAGTGAACATGGGTATTTACATAAGATGTGGAAGTTGCAGCCTACATGAGCACTATTTTTTTCACTACCTACTACGTATTTTTTTTCCTTTCGAAAAATTCAGTTACATCTACCTAACTTAAAGCCATATCACTCAAGACTATTGGAATTTGACTTCAGCACAAAGGAACGTGATTGTAGATGCCAGAACATGAATCAATTTCTTTGTGAGTTGATTTGCAGCGGGATCACACTTGTGGACTTGGAGTAGTTGACCCCATCATGGTGGGTCCATCTTTTTATGTATTTAGACTAGTGTTCTTGTGTTTTATGCATATTTGCTTTAGTTGTATTCAGGTTAGTGTGCTAACTTTATTATGTGCTTTGTAACGATCAAAACGGCTTGCGATACATATCCCATTGTGTTCGGAATGGGGGAAAAACGCTATGGACGACAGGCGGTGGGCCTCGTTTAGAGGACGTATGTAAAAGTCAACTTTTTAGTAAATAATAATAAAAAAAATATATAAAATATCTTCATCCTCTATACCCTGCCCCCCCCCCCCCCGATTAAATTCAGTCGAAAAAACAAACAAACAAAACCTAAATCTAAATCGCTCGACCGCCAGCCTCCTCCTCCTCACGACAGGCGACGATCGCGCCCCCCCTCCACGCCGCCCTATCGTCGATCGCCAACCGCCCCCCCCTGCGCCAGTCGCGACCACCACAGACCCCCTCCTCCCTCTCTCTCCTCCGCAGCAGCCAAAGACCGAAACCCTCCTGCCTGAAATTGAAGACGCGGGCTCCAACGTCGAACCCCCCCTTTGCCTGACCGCCGGAACCACCTCCCCGCCACCTCTGACGCTTGCGAACCATCCCCCCCCCCCCCTCGATTTCTACAGTGAGTATTTTATTTATTTATTTATTTATTTATCTATTTTCTGTATATGTATAAAAAACTGATTTTCATTCACATAAAAACTGATTTTTACTTGGTGAAAAAGCTTAGATTTTTAATTTGATAAAACTTGGATTTGTATGATAGAAAGATCTGAATTTTAAAAATAGAAAGGAGATGTTTTTAAAATAGAAGAGGCGATTTTTAGAATTGTAAAGATATGGAATAATTTTTAAAGGAATAAAAATATGATTTTTATATTTTTAAAAGTATTAAAAATATAGTCTTTACTATATAGAAAAAATAAAAATATGATTTTTATATTTTTAAAAGTATTAAAAATATAGTCTTTACTATATAGAAGATGTAAAAATATGATTTTTGGTTAGGTAGAGAGTTAAAAATATAATCTTTACATGATAGGAATATTAAAAATATCATCTTTATATGTGTAGAAAAATAAAAATGAGATTTTGATAAAGATGAAATCTTTAAATTTGAAAAGGCGAAGTCTATGTTTTTATAAAGGCGAAAACTATATTTTAGAAAGGCGAAATCTTTATATGGAAAATAGCGTGATAAAAATATAATTTTTATCTATATAACACAGTAGTAAAATTCGATTTTTATATATTGAATAACAGAATAAAAATTCGATTTTTAAAGGTATGAAGCGATTATAAAAATATGATTTTTAAATTGAAAGTGAATAAATAAAAATGTGATTTTTATTTTAAAGACATCAAAATATAAAAATGTGTGATTTTTATATATGTAGTGGCTACGGGCAACGAAGATGACGAAGATGCGATAGCGATGAAGATTTCTATCAATGAAGTGCCGTGGAGCTAGGATAGCTATCTGTGAGAATTTCTCACCTTTCACTTTCTTTTCTCTAGTTATATATATATACTAGGATGCAGACGGTGCTTAGTAGCACCCGACACAATCGTCCACAGACCATGGACTTGTTTGTTTGGTTGCATAGATTAGTTAGATGATTTGATTTGAAATTGAATTGTTTGGTGAAAGGAATTGATTTGATTGATGTGTGAATGGCGTGGGCCTTCACTAGACCGGGGATAAGGCTAGGCCTCGTCCCGTTTCTAGTATCGTGCCGTTATGCCGCCGAAATTTTCTAAAATATGTTAGAAAAATAAAAATATCAATTTTATTGAATAAATGAACTGAATAGAAATTCATATGTTAAAATAAAATATTTATCGTTAAAAATATAATTTTTAACGTGAAAGTGAATAAATAGATATTTATAGACAAATCGGCCGATTTGTTTATATGCACTGATTTGACTGATATTGATTGGGTCGATAAATTTTACACATCGCCCAACTGCACGAATAAAAATCTGTGTTTGATTGTTTGAAACCCCACACGGGTGTTGGGATGAAATTTGAAGTTCACTCATCCTGATTGATTAAATATGTCGATCGATTGATTGACAGGCTGTTATAAGCGTTAGATATCTATATTTGATGCTTATACAGTGTAGTGCACTTTGGTTGATGGTTGATTATTTTTCAATGCTATTATATGTGTGTAATGTATGAAAATCCATATAATTAACATTATATGGTGATTGATTGGGCCTCATTCCAATTTAGAAAATAAAGAATAATATAAAATAAAGGTTCATGTGTTGACAGTACTCATCCATTGAGATTGGTCATGTGTTGAACGAAATATTTTAGTAATAAAATTTACATCTTTATCAATATAAAATAAAGGTTCATGTGTTGACAGTACTCATCCATTGAGATTGGTCATGTTTGAACGAAATATTTTGATAATAACAACTATTTTGAAAAAGAAATATCTGAAATAGAATATTTGAAAATAGAAATTTATGAAGCCGTGTTGATTAGATTGACGCCATTTTGACGTGAACGATATTTATATCGATTTTATTCATTTCGAAATGAATTGAATTGAAAACGATTTCGAAATGAATTGAATTGAAAACGTTTTTGAAATGAATTGAATATATAACGTTTTCGAAATCAATTGAATATATAACGATTTCGAAATGAATTGAATTGAAAACGATTTCGAAATGAATTGAATTGAAAACGATTTCGAAATGAATTGAATTGAAAACGATTTCGAAATGAATTGAATTGAAAACGATTTCGAAATGAATTGAATTGAAAACGTTTTCGAAATGAATTGAATATATAACGATTTCGAAATGAATTGAATTGAAAACGATTTCGAAATGAATTGAATTGAAAACGATTTCGAAATGAATTGAATTGAAAACGATTTCGAAATGAATTGAATTGAAAACGATTTCGAAATTAATTGAATTGAAAACGTTTTCGAAATGAATTGAATATATAACGATTTCGAAATGAATTGAATATATAACTATTTCGAAATGAATTGAATTGAAAACGGTTTCGAAATGAATCGAATAGAAAACCAATTTGAATTGAATCGAATTGAAAACAACTTTGGAATTGAAGCGAATTGAAATGAATTCAAATTGAATTGAAAGAAAATTGAAATGAATTCAAATTGAATTGAGATTTGAATTGAATAGAATTGAATTTTAAAACGAATTTATAAAGAAGAATTCAATTTTGATTTGAATTGAAAAGGAAGTTGAAATTGCGTTTGAAACGAATTTAAAACTATTTATGTAATTCGTTTTAAATAGAAATCGACGATATATATATTATATATATAATATAATGGCCTGAATAGAACGCGCCGCGCCGCGGCAGTTCGTGAATTTCGACCATTTATTTCAAACGGACGTTACGGGAGATCCGACCGTCGGATTCTCCTAAAACCGGAACCGTTGGGTTCGTATCGAAAAGTGCTTTCTAACGAATATTAGAAATTTGAAATCTAACGGTTGGATTTGGAGTTACGTCCAAATCGAATTTGAAAAAGGTCGCTGTAAGTGCAGTTCGATGGCCATTGATGGAAATCGACTGTACGGGCCTTGATAAAATTATTAAAAATAGTAATAATTTGTGTAAAATCATAAGAAATGATTTAAAAAGAATTGAGATGAAAAACTCCATACTTGAAAAGATAAAAATAGATTTTTATCGAAATGAACTAGTTTTGAACTAGAACTATAATTTTATTTATTTTTAAATAAATAAATTGAATTTGAAAAGGGTTTTGAAAATAACCAGAATTTCCAATGATTGCATTGGAATGGATTTGAATCGAAATTGCCTTCGGAATATTTCGATGTTGGATTTCGTGATGATACAGATATTGTTATGGGAATTTGAAAGATATATATATATATCGTTATTTCCAATGCGATATTTGTTAGTCGTAGAATTTGATATTGAATATAAGCCGGTATATTTTCTATTCAGAGCCTTGTATTGAATATCAAATGTGATTTGGGTTTGTCGTGAATGGTGTCTTCACTAACACTGTTCTTGAACCCAGTTGAGAAAAGATTAAATCTTTTTATTTAGATTTAATGAAGTGTACCAATTCAATAATATTTAATTGGAATTGAATTGATATTGATATTGGGTTTATCGTGAACAGTGTTTTAAATAACGCTTGTTCTTTAACCCGATAATTAATGGAATGATTTTTGGGTTTATCGTGAACAGTGTTTTAAATAACACTTGTTCTTTAACCCAATGATTAATGGAATGATTTTGGGTTTATCGTGAACCGTGTTTTAAATGACACTGATTCTTTAACCCAGTCGAAGATTAAAACTAAGTGGAGTTTTAATGAATCTTTAATTAGATTGAAATGATCGAAAATGGAGTATCACCAGTTTTTCTCCAGGCGATAGTTAAATCTTTAATTAGATTTGAACGTGAAATGGTAATTGAATTTACCGATAACACTGTGGTGTTAGATATGAAGTATTACCAGTTTTACTTCATGGGATGAATAGGTTGGGATGGGGAAATTATAATAAATGATTACTTCGGTAAGGTTCACTAATCCCGACTAGTTTTGAATTGATATTCAAAAATAGATTAAAGAATAAATTCAAGAAATTTATCTTGGATAAAATTAATGGGAACGCTTCCCTATGAATGTGAAATTTAGAAACTAACTGTCGGTTAGCCAAGTAGAATGGTTTTCTGAATATTGATCTGATGTTGGTTTCGGCCTTCGGGGTTAATATTTGGGGAATTATTCTCTTGATTAATTTATGGTTAGTGACTGATGAATTGGAATGAGGCGTATGTTGTGTTTGTGTAACACTTATTTAAAATATACGCGAGTTATTCGGAAAGACCGGGTTTATCCCATTCTGAATAACTGATACGACGATAAGTCGAAGATGAAGACGGTGGTCGAAGACCAGAAGTCTTCACGTCGTTTGGGTAATTACTGATGATCTTGATTGGGCTGTACACCCAAGAAGATGGAAACAGTTAGTGATCGTCCAGACGTGCTTGGAGATCGATGGATATGCGGGGTACTAGGTGCCTCCGGTTTCGTTCAGACCCAGAACGGACTTGTAAATGGACTGTGTGTCTGACATTGGATTTTAGTCCGTGTGATTGATCTCTATTAAATATATATCTGTTTGGCGGCGGAGAATTTATTCTCTTGCTTAACGCCCTTCTCTGAGACGTACGAGCTCAGGGGTTATATATTGATGGATATCAAACGCATGGAGTGAATTGCCTGTGTGGCATGCCTAAGTGGCAATTGATCGAGGCTTCTGTTGAAAAGCAAAGTCTTGTGGTGATGATCAAAGCACGGCCTTTGTGGCGTAGCTTTGTGTAACGTTTACTTCGCGAGTTTCACACCCGGTATGAACCAAAAACGGGAGACGGACCTCAGGGAGGGCATGCGTTTCTTTCTAGTTAGAAGTGGCGTCAGTGGTTTTACACGCCCTGACGAGTTTGACTTATGTGGTGGTTACTGTTGCGAGGCGCCTCAGTTTGATCGGACGATCCGGGTCCGATGGAGTCATTCGTTGGCTCATTTACGCCCCATAGGGCGGGGGAACGCATGTTCAGGGTTTAAGTTTAATCCACATCGGTGGACCGGCCCTATCGCTCCAAGGGCCCACCTGAGTCTGGGTCCTGTGGCTCGGGCTAGAGAGTCACGAATCGGTAGAGGACTATCTTTTGCCTCGGTTCATAGACGGAAATCCAATTTCCAAATACATGACATTTGCGGTTTTATTTGTGGAGCCTAGTATGGCGACATAGTGGGATGGGGCGCTCATGCCGCCTATGATTGATACTTATGATTTGAAGTTGTTTTATACACTATGCACTTATAATAGTATCAAACGATTTGTTTTAAACGTATCAAGCATTCTTTGGCTGTTATAAGGGAAAACCCTATCCTCGGCTGCGTTGCATTGTGTGATGGGACCTGGGTCTTATAACAGCTTCATTTTTCTTTATTTAGCATTGCGCTGTTTGTTTTATGCACTGGTATTCTTGGGAGGAAACCCGTTCCGTGTTATACGGCGTGGTCCCTTGATTTACCTAATGATTTAAAATAAAGATTAATAACTGTTTTAGTTCTCACACCAGTCCCATGACTGACCTGGAGTTTATTGTTTTGACCTAAACTCTGGGTGCCCTTATTTTGACACGGGCAGCTAGTAGTTTTGGTTTTTGCAGATTTATATTCACAGGATCCTGGTTTACAGCTGGAACGATATCCGGAAAGCTTTGTATCCGTATATCTACTTCTAGTTGTGTATTGTATTATTTTCCGCTGCTATGTATTTAAATGTAATTTAAATCTCTGATATTTCTGTGTAATATTCATTTTTACTCTGTATATTCATATAATCTGATGCATTGTTGTAATATACAATGAAATGTTCTTCTGTATGTGTTCTGTTGTGGCTTGTTCTCGAACTATCCGCCTCTTTCCTTTACGGGGAAGTTACGGGTTTTCACATGCTTCTTTGTTAGTTAATAAAAACATACCAATTTTCAAAAAAAAAAAAATTATCACCGTTGTGCAAGTGTAACGGCTCAATTAAGATAATGACTCATAAATATATTACCGTTGTGCAAGTATAACGGCTCAATTATAATAATGGTTCATAAATATATTACCGTTTTGAACTTATAAGGACTCAATTATAATAGTGATTGATAAATATATTACCATTAACCTGTTTTTATTCAATAAATTCACTATATAAGAAAACATTTTCAGTAATCTCCCACTTGAATTTTATAATTTTTTCTGAGCAGTTATTGAAAACACAAGATTGTGGCATAAGTAATTGTGTTTTTTAACTTGAACCGTTGCATAATGGGTAAGATTCAATTTTAACTAGAGCGAAACGTAGTCTTGAACTCTATTACTAGCACTAGACCACACACAATCTTTTAAGAGTGCAATAAAAAAAGCTTGTGTGTTTCTGGCCATGCATGTCTTTCCCAGTTTAGAGAATGACGTTCGAATTTTGCTTTAAGTTTCGTAGGAAACAACCACATTTCTACATTCATACAAGTGAGTTTATCAATAGTACTCCTGAAGGAAGGTACTCCACTCCATGTAAGTATATAGATCTCATTTAGTGTTTCTATTAATACATCATATGATAACTTCAAGAATACATGATTCAAAATAATAAATAGCATGTTCAACGTAACTCATGTCACTTCACAACTTATTTTTACCATTTGAACCTAGTTCTTGGGATTTCCAGTCGTTAGGTTGGGTTATTATTTTGTGTGACTCAATAATAAGTACCATGTTAAACTCATGTAGAGGTGAGCAATATTTGATACAAACTGAATTAACCGACCAAACTGGTTCATTTCGGTCGGTTTGATTTTGTATAAAAATTAATTCAGTTTGTAATTTTTTTTTACATCAATTTAACCGAATTAACTAAACTTATTATCTAATTTTACTATACAGTATTACTTTAAGTAATTAGTTTAGTTGTATAATACAAAGGCATTTGTTGCAAATCGATCAATTCTTATAATGAACATAAAATTTATCATGTAAAATTTCTCCAAATATGAATTTATGTTTTATTTTAAGTGAATCCATCATTTGAATAATAATACATCCTTTAAGCTCGGTTAAATCGGTTACCGATCGAATTAACCGAAACTAGTTCGGTTCGGTTTGGAGAATTTTCTATTCCAATTCGGTTTAAATATTTTACCTTCAAACATACCGAACTGACCAAACATTCACCCCTAAACTCATGTCACTATAAAGGCATTTATTTATGATTTGATTATACAACAAGTAAATGTCAAAACTGTCTTTTTGAATGGTGAATTAGATGAGGAAATATGGACCAACCTGAAGCTTTATTATTCATGGTCAAGAATATAAAGTTTGCAAGTTAGATAAATTTTTATATGGTTTACTACAAGCACCCAAGCAATTGCATGAAAAATTTGATAACTTAATGATTTCATATGGCTTCAAAGTTAATGGAAGTTACAAATGTATTTATTATAAATCTGAAAACGACATTTGCACTATATTATGTTTATATATGGATGATCTACTTATTTTGGATCAAATATTAATGCAATAAATGCGGTTATATCTTTGTTAAATGCCCATTTTGATATGAAAGATCTAGGCGAGGAAAACGTAATTCTTGGTATAAAATTTAATAAGTACGAAAAGGGATTTTCTTTGGATATGTCTGATATATTGAGAAGATCTTAAAAAAAATACAATTACTTTGATTGTCAGCCTATATGTAAAACATAAGATCCAAGTGTAAAGATATTTAAAAGCACCGGTGAAGTATAAGACAGTCTAATTATATATGCGAGCATCATTGACAAAAGTGCACCATTGGTACAACGCCGATAGTACGGCGGCTATTACAAAAGTGCACAACCATTATTACAATTGTAAGAATCTACAAATATATCGTAAGCATAACACTGTTAGAGAGCTACTACATTCAGGAGCTATTAGAGTGGATCATATATGTAGTAATGAGAATCTGGCAGAACTTTTGACGAAAAGATTAGCTAAGAGTGAAAGTCCTTATAACTTTTAAAAAATGTAATTCTTGGTATTAAACGACATTAAAACTCGGTATTTTGTAAATTTTTATTAGCAAGTACAGAACGAAAAAACTTACATTAAACTTCAAAACTTTCATTACTCATTAAAAAAATGCATAGACACTCATGATACATGCTGTATTTATATACTCATATATGATTTTCAAATTTAGTAAATAATGCGCCATTTCAAGTGATAACCTCTGTGCTAGGTCAACTTCATTATACTTATGCATAGAAGAAATTTACAAGACAACCAAAATTTACAACAACACATCTTATAACGACAAAAGTTATATAAGAGTGAAAAATCACATTTGTGTCATTGGCAGGGGTTCCATACTAGTATTAACATATACACACTCCAATGAAATATATGTTACACCCATACTTTGCTGAAACAATAAAATACGTTCAAGTGATATTATGACTAACCAAAGAAATTGTATGTTTTTTCATGGAGATATGCACAAAATTCTATTATCTATATGTACCTTGATTTAATTTATACATCTACCAGTACCATCGTTAGTAAACTAATATTTTCTTTCATGAAACTCTAAACCACTTCAAAAAATTTGTTGACGACTAAATAAAAAGTTGCAAAGTGGATTCAATGCATATTTACCTTGATATTGTACTTTTATTTTATGTTGTAATTGGTATTGTAAAGATAAGAAAAAAAATGTTACTTCAAAATAATGTAAAATCTTAATATTACATGATTTTATAATTGGTAGTTTGCCTACTTCAACAAATGCTGCCATGAAATTAGAATTGGTTAAATTAATACCACTACATTCACAAATAGTGCAACGTACTTGCAAAACTCATTTCAATATAGATGATCTTAATCTTTACAACATAACTTCATAGTTGAATGATAGTTTAAAGACAATGAAAACAAACATCGCATTGTCATTATTCAATAGAAATGACAAATTATAAAGAAATATTACTTTTAATATAATTTGAGTTTAACAAATGGGGTTATTATTTTTATCTATATACAAATAGAATTGTTTTATATATCTAATAAACACTAGTTTTTATTTATTGGAACTTATGTTTTGGTGCGTGATAACCTGTAAGAACATATTTTGTTTTGAAAATAGTAGAACTTATTCTTAGATGATAAGTAGCAACTGCTGGTATTTTCCTGCAAGCTATGATAGCAAGTATACATTTGAGAATTAATGTCAAGCATAGTTAACAATGGAGTAATCTTATTAAAAGTGCATGCTTCAGATATTTCAGTTGTATATGTTTTGGAATTATCTTAAACAAGAAAACTCTATACACAAAAATTTATTTGCTATAATCAATAAGGGGAAGTGCACGTATATTCACTCCGAAGTGGCGATTAAAGAAACACATGTAAAAAAAGTTATTCAACATATGAGCATTCCACTTACTATGTAGAGATCAATATGTATTTGAAAAAATCAGCATAGATGACAAGTATTTCTATTTATTGCACACCAAAAATAGCTGGAGGATCATACCTAACTGTGCTGTAGAAAATCTGACAAACCATATGGATATGATGGAATATCTTCACCACTTTCTATGCTCTGAGGGTGTCCTCTAATTCTCTCATGGACAAAAAAAGTACGAAGACAAACTTTATAGAAGTTAAGAGCATATGGTGTTGAGAGAAGGAGTGCAACACCCCGCACTTTTCTAAGCGAGAATTTGATAAAAATCGAAACTCAAATCCGTCCAAGCACGGAGAGTACAAATCTGGTACCTACAATTAATGAGTATGAGCATAATTGTAGCACCTTGTAATTTTAAAGAACATTAATGAAGTAAGGAATAATTAATTTAATGTTGGGAATTAAGTAAAACGAACTATACCATTGCATTCGTCTCTGAATTCTGGTTTAGATAGACTCCGAGTTTGCGTAAAATGGACATCATATGAAGAAGATATGAAGATTAGAAGTTTGTATACATTTAAGAATGATATATATAAATAAATTGAGCCAGAAATTCA
Source organism: Allium sativum (assembly GCA_030737875.1). Taxonomy (NCBI): domain Eukaryota; kingdom Viridiplantae; phylum Streptophyta; class Magnoliopsida; order Asparagales; family Amaryllidaceae; genus Allium; species Allium sativum. The sequence continues at coordinate 542,782,740 of CM060926.1, forward strand.
AAAATAATTCGAATTAAAGAAGCGGGAAACAACATAGGAATAAGACCCATTAGGGGTCGACCCACGCCCCAAGGGGGTCAACCTATGGGTCGACCCACTCAAGGCTGTGTCGACCCTAGGGTCGGGTCAACCCACCCCAGATCTGGGCAGGTTCATTCTCAGAACCTGGACTTGTTTGTTTGCTGGGTTCGTTGAAAATAGTCTATATAAAGGCCAACATTTCTATTGTTTTCCTACACCTAAAACAATGGAGACATGGAGATGCTACCTCAACTCAGATTGAATTAGACTATCTTGTACAACATCAGCCTATACATACATCAGAGACATTTCTTTTACTCCAATCCAATATCTGTGAGTTCATGTTACTTTTAGATATAAAAGTTTAACACTAAACTTGACATGTTAATAAACCGGATCTAAGCCTATGCTTGTTGAGAAACTGATTAATATCTAAACAGATCTGCTATAATTACATGCAATTTTCCATACACCTATTCTGCTTTTCAGTTGTTATTATATACCTATTTCTGTTATTATATGCCTATTTCTGTTATTATATGCCTATTTCTGTTCTTCTCCCTCTCTTATTCCCTTTTTATTTTATAAGCCTAGGCTACTTTCAAGTCTAGGCCAATCTCGTAAGAGACATAAATACGAAGGAAATTAGGAAAAATTGGGGAATATTTGGGAATGAAAAATAAAAGAGGGAAATCCAGGGAATACCTTATACTGTGAAATATGACTGAATTTTTAGGGTATATGAACATATAAATCAGTAGGCTTAATTCAAAGATTAAGTGGAGCATGTTAATGAAACTGTATGACACCTGTGTAACCCATTATATCTGTGGGGGTTAAGTAAATCGGTTAAAACTATGGGGTTTGTTTAATATGTTGGGGTTGAATGAACACTGTTAACCTGTGAAACTTAATCTACGAAATCCTAGTTGGTTGAGGACACAAGTTTAGGGGTTTGACTTGTGTCATTTGTTGTGTGGAACCCATATTAGTCAATAACCCATTCTACTATTAAATGAGGGACCCCGTACTAGGTAGGGATCAGAGCACGCTTACTGAGCTAATATAAGAGGTTCATCTGGGAAAGGGTGTTTGATGGCGCGTTCCAACGGGTTCATGTGCGTGCATGGATCCGACCTGCTTGGGAAAATAAGCTGTTGTAACACCTATAAATAGGTATGTGTCCTTTTATAGGTTGCCACTTTAGGAAGTAATACACCCCTGACACAGGGTATTTATGTGTTATTGAGTTGATCGCTTGGGGTAGTAATTAGGGTACATCTAGTCTTGCCTTTAAGGTACCTGTTATTTCTATTCTGGGTGACACCCGTTATTTCTATTAGGGTACATGTTATTTCTATTTGGGGGTAAAACCCATTACTAGAAGTACACCTAAATCTACCATTATGTTTCTGTTGGGATCATTTTGTTTCTGATAAGTAATTGGAAAACACTTAATTTGGTATACTAGTATTAGTGTAGAGAAAGTAATTGAGAAGCATAGTTTATCCTATTCATCTTGTTTATACCTGTTATATTATAGTTATCTCTCATCTAGATTACTTTACTATTTTGATACTTTTACTTCTTTATATGCTAAAACTCACTGGACTCGCCAGACTTTATGTCTGACCCATTTTGTTTCCTTTTCTCTCTTTCCTTCCCCTCCGGTTCTCAGGGTGGGAACGCTCAGGCGTGGTCAGGACTTTCTCTCTCTTCTTTTCTGCTTGGATCTGGATCTGCTTTGATGTATCGCTTTGACTATTTGTCTATTTTGATATGGATGCTTATAGCAATTATGATTTTTCATTTCTGTACTCTGATGGTTTTTAGCGCCAGTCAAATGTTTTATTTGATGTATTTTATTCCAGTATCTTAGTCTGATGTTGTAACTGGATTTGAGACCACGATATTTTCTGTTGGAAAATAAAGTTTTAAATTTGCATTGCTATTTTACATATCTGTCTTGTGAGATTTCGTTTCTGTTTACCTATAACACTTCACGGAACTTAATGCATTCTAATAAAGAGCGACATTAATGGACGTGGGGTGTCACGTTTGGTATCAGGGCTGAAGGTTACAAGATTGGATAAAAGTTTTGAAAATTGTCTTCAAAAATAAAGTATTTTCAAAGTAAAGTTTGTTTTTAAAAAAAAATTCCCCCAAGGCCATATAAAATATTTTTTGATTCTCTATTTTAACTCCTTTTCGTTTTCTTTTCAGCATGTATGGGGAACCGAATCTTCCCGAGGGCACAAATACCGGCTTGGTTCTGTAGGTATCTTGAAGCTACGAAGCCTGCCGGAAGCCAAGGAGATGTACCTCCCCCAGCTGCAGCTGTTGTTCCTCCTCCTCCGCGAGCGAATAATTTCTCTGAAGTATGCAAGGACTTTTGTGCTATGGTAGGAAAACCATTCCGTAGAACCGAAAGCTTAGTGGAAGCACGGAATTGGCTGCGAAAGTCAGAGAACTTGTTTGGACTTTTTGAGATCGACGACCGTTGGAAGATACAGTTGGTCGTATGGAAGCTTAAGGATGAGGCTTCGTTTTGGTGAGAAGTGACACAAGTAGGGCGTCCAGTACATACTTGGGATGATTTTCGATAGAGATTCAAGGCGAAGTTTCTTTCTCATGTTGAAGAGAGTATGCAAATGTAGAGATTCTTGGCACTTAGGCAAGGAAGTATGCCCGTTAAAGAGTATGTCAATAAGTTCAATCAGTTGGCAACGTTTCGTCAGGAGCTGATGAATACCCCACACAAGAAAGCTTTAAGGTTTGCAAGAGGGTTGAATCAACCTCTCCAGGCATTGGCATTGTCTCACATTCTGATGGGGGCTACTTTTGAGAGACTGGTTGATATGGCATTGATGCACGAATAGGGTAAAGATGAGAAGAAAGAGGTTAAGACCGATGAGACGCAAAACAAGAAAGTGTAGCCCAAGAAAGAACAACAAAAGAAAGGTGGAAAGAACGACAAAGCTCAGAACAAGAAGAAATGTTATGGTAGTGGGAGCTTGGGTCATCTGGTCAAGGATTGCAGAAAAAGGAAGAATGCTTGTTTTAGGTGCTGTGAAACTGTACACTACAGTAAGGAATGCCCAAAGAAGCAAGGAAAGGGGCAAAGGACAGGACCTTCTAGAGGGCAGGTGAATGCTCTCGAGGCTAGTGGACCAGACAGAGGTAGGAAAGTTTCTGTTGGAGGTTTGATTTCCCTTTATGATCATCCCGTTAGGACTCTTTTTGATTCTGGCACTTCTCATTCTTTTATATTTGATTATGTGGTTGAGTCTCTACACCTTAGTACTAGCATTGTTTCTAATCCCGTTATTGTCTCAAAACCCATTGGGGGCACGACTCATATATCTATGATATGTCGGGGTTTGACGTTATCGGTTTTAGGCGTCGAGTTCGAATGTGACGCACTTGTGCTTGGTTTTATGGGCTATGGTCTCATTTTAGGGATGGATTGGCTAGCCATATATGGTGCCATCCTAGATTGTGAGAGGAGGGTCGTTAGACTTTTGACTTGCCATGGGAGGACTCTCGAGATTTTCTGTGATCCAAGGGGTCTGTCATGCTTAATTTCCTAGAATCACTTGATGCTTCTATCTATAAGTTGCGATCTGTACGCACAATCTATGAGTATCTGAATGTTTTAGATGAGGTTAGGGGTTTACCTCCGAGTCATGAGATTGATTTCCGTATGTACTTGGTGGATAATGCGAAGCCAGTCGCATTGCATGTGAGCCACATGGCTCTTAGGGAAAGGAGGGAGCTTAGCAAGCAAGTAGGGGAGCTACTTGAGTAGGGATTTATTAGGCGAACTATATCAGAATGGGGTCCTCTAGTCGTCTTTGCAACCATGGAGGATGTCTCACTTCGTCTATGCATGGATTGTAGGGAGTTGAATAAACTCACCAAGAAGAATAGGCACCCACTCCCGAGGATTAACGATTTGTTTGTCCAGCTTGTTGGCGCATTTGTTTCTCATTGTAAGATTTGGCCACGAGATTTCATCAGTTGGGGGTGGCCGAGGACAGTATAGATAAGTCCGCTTTCATAACTCTGGATGGCTTCTTCGAGTGGTTAGTTATGCCTTTTGGTTTGACGAATGCTCTCGCATATTTTGTGGATCTAATGAGTAAGGTGTTCAACGAGTTTCTGAATAAATTCGTTGTGGTTTTTGTGGATGACATTCTGATATTCTCGAAGAGCGAAGAACAACATGTGCTACACTTAGGGGAGGTTTTGAGGACTCTTAACGCATTCCAGTTTAAGGCAAAATTCTCTAAGTGTCACTTTTGGAGACAGAAGGTGAGATTTCATGGGCATGTGGTCTCCAGGAATGGGATAGCGGTGGATCCCACGAAAATAGTTGCAGTTCAAGATTGGAAAGTTCCAAATAATGCAACATAGGTGAGAAGTTTTCATGGTTTAGCGGGCTACTATAGGAAGTTTGTCAAGGACTTCGCAATGATATCATCCCCACTCACCAGACCGATGAAGAAGAATATGACTTTTGCTTGGAGTATTGATAGTGAGGAAGCTTTTCAACGATTAAAGAGGTCTCTGACAACAGCCCCATTTTTGATAGTGCCTGATGGAAGCAAACTGTGTATACTGATGCATGTGGTACAGGGCTCAGTGTCATCTTGATGCAGGAGGGAAGGGCAGTATTGTTTGCGAACAAATTAAACAATTGTAAACAATTATTTAATTCATTCGGCTTTCCTAAACAACAAGGGTTGTAGTAAAGGGTGTCGAACTCTGGGACCAAAAATATTTTAATCAATAAATCTAATCAAATTATTTTGAAAGTTTGATTGTTTGTAAAAAACAAAAAACAAATAAAAAGAGAGTTTTTATAATAAATGAGAGCAATTAAGGAGTAATGACATAAACTGGATTGATAATTATCAATAGCCAAACAGATTAATAGATCTAACTCATGTTTCTGTCACAAACATAAATCAATGATAATTAGGTACTTAAAAACAAACATGTGTATAACGATACGCATAGCCTATGCAGGAGCTAAGCTCTTAAACAACTATAGGCTATCAGGGCAGATTCACTATTTATTTCTAAAATCCTAAAAATTAGATCCAAAATCTGATAAGCATTAGATCGAACACGAATATACCCTGTGAAGGAGCATAGCTCTTAAACGACACAGAATATGAAGGTTCAGACCTAACTCTTGGTTCATATCTATATCTATATGTATAAAGTCCTCATCTTTTGGCTATGTGATTCATATTGAATCCAATATATAAGCGTCATCACCCCCTAATTAAAGGGGATTAGCTAGATATAGCTAAATGAGAAAAAGCGAAAAATAAAAGAACAAACATAAATAAAACTAAAACTAAAGAGAACAGGGGAAGAATAGTTTTATTACAAGAGATGAGTTACAGAATAAAACCCAATGTAATTCTAAATGAAAAAGATACAGTGTATTTATAGTTGTCATAACCAAGTCTAAGTGGCCAATTACACGATGTAGGACAAAAGGCTTTGCCCAAATAACAACTAAACCAATGTGTACGCAAGTGTCATGGAAAAATAGCTTGCGGGGATCAGACGGAATCAACTTCAATGAATAATAACTTCATAACATCTGAGACAAGCGATCTTTATGAAAAGGCATTGAATCTTGACTTTAAAATATGCGGCAAAAGGTAGTTGAACGAAAACATTTCTTCAGGTCTTCATGCTTTAATCCAGCTCTAAAAATCAACACTCTTCATGCACCAATTCTTCAAGCTTTTCAACAATTAAGCGCATCAATCCATTCATCTTAAATAATCTAAAAACACAACTATAAATACACATTATTGATTATTTTAAAGAGAAAATAAGATAAATAAGCGGATAAAAAATACATAATTATGTGTATATCAAATACCCTCACACTTATCTTTTATTTGTCCTCGAATAAACTAAACTAAGATATGTCACACTTTCGTAGGAACACACGATTGCATTTAGCGTATGCAACAAGCTGTTAAACCCCTAAGTGTCCCTAGTAGAACGAGTGTTGTCTCGTGAGGGTTTTCAACGGATACTACCCACAAAATCCAAAGCATCTTATGCATGCGGACTAATCAAATAATATATTTAAGGTCTTTAAAATTCCAAGGGCTTTACCTAACTTCAATAATAGCGATTTAGTCCTAAATTGCCCATCCCATTATTAGTGCAAAAATGAATAAAAAATTTCAAGCTTAATCGTAATTCCTTGATAACATTGTAATTGCCTTGAAGATTAAGAGCATAGTGTCAACCAAAGTTCTACACATCGACAATGTGCACTCAATCATTTATTTATTCTTTTTTTTTTGAATAATTTTGCACCAGTGTAACTGTAATATATTGGATGTGAGTTATGCATAGATGAAGGAGATTTTTGTAAGTTCTAAACATATTATAGATAAGAGGGAAAGTGTATTAGTTGAACTTCAAGCTACAAAACATAATGTAATACTAAGGCACATATAGACGTTTTCTTTCCTTTCATCTCCTCTACTACAATCCTTGCTTCTCAGTACAGTATGATGGATGTGGAATGGAAATGAATGCTTTATAGTCAAGAATGATGAATGACTATTTTATTCTTAGAGATTTCCTCTTTATTGCATTTTCCTTTTTTTTTAAATGCATTATGAATGATGAGTGGAGATGGAAGGGAATTGACACGACCTGAACTTTCCCGTGAAGGAAACTACGGATGGCGTTGAGGACAACACACATCGAAACGCAAACAGAAGAACATTTCATTGTCTATTACAACAATTCCATCAGAATACAAGAATATACAAGGCACGAATAAATAATACACAGAAAATATCAGAGATTTAAATTACAAAGCAGGGGGAAAATAACACAAAACACAACTAGAAGTAATACACGGATACAGAGCTTTCTGGGCATTGTTACAGCTGTAAATTAGGATCCTGTGAATATAAATATGCAAAACCAAAACTACTAGCTGCCCGTGTCAAAAATAATGGCACCCAGAGTTTAGGTTAAAACAATAAACTCCAGGTCAGTCATGTGAGTGGTGTGAGAACTAAAACAGTTATTTAAAAATTTACTTTCAAAGAGAGTAATTCAAGGGACCACGCCACATAACACGGAACGGGTTTCTTCCCAAGAACACTAGTTCATATAACAAAACAGCGCAATGCTTTTTGGAAAAATGAAGCTATTATAAGACCCAGGTCCCATCACACAATGCAACGCAAGCCGGAGGACAGGGTTTTCCCTTATAATAGCCAAACATGCTTGGTACGTTTAAAACAAATCATTTGTTACTATAATAAGTGTATAGTGTCTAAACAAATTCAATCATAAGTATCAATCATAGACGACATAGCTACCATCTACTATGTCGCCATACTAGGTTCTACAAATAAAACCGAAATATCTCGTATTGGAAATTGGATTTTCGTCATGAGTCGAGGCAAGGGGCAAGCTCCTCTCCGCTTCGAGACACTCTAACAAATGTCTCAGGACTACTCTCTCTGGTTAACCACTGGATCTTCAGGGCCGATCCTCCGTTGCGTTTGAGGATTAATTATTCCTGAACACACGTTTCCCGGTCCTAACAGACCTATATCCGAGGCGCCTCGCATTCCAATAACAACATAGGTAAAAATAATATAAATGTCATCTAGTTTAAGCACTGACACTACCTCTAGTTGGAAAGAAACGTCGTGTTCTCCCTGCAGTCACTATCCCGTTTTTACTCATGCCGAGGTGTGAGGCTCGTGAATTCATGCTATACACAAAGTTGTGCCACACAGGCCATGCTTTGATCATCAACCACAAGACTTTGCCTTTCAACAGAAGCCTTGATCATTTGCCATTTAGGCATGCCACACAGACAATTCACTCCATGCGACTGATGTCCATCGATATACAACCTCTGAGCTCGTACGTCTCAGAGAAGGGCGTTAAGAAAGAGAATAAATTCTCCGCCGCCAAACAGATGTATATTTAATAGAGATCAATCAACACAGAATAAAATCCAATGTCAGACACGCAGTCCATTTACAACTTCGTTCTGGGTCTGAACGAAACCGGAGGCACTTTCCTCGCATATCCATCGATCTCCAAGTACGTCTGGACAATCACCAACTGATTCCCTCATCTTGGGTGTATAGCCCAATCAAGATCATCAGTAATCACCCAAACGATGTGAAGGCTTCCGGTCTTCAACCACCGTCTTCATCTTCGACATATCATCGAATCGGTTATTCAGAATGGGTACAAACCCGGCCTTTCTGAATAACCCGCGTATATAATAAACAAGTGTAATACAAACACAATATACGCCTCATTCCAATTCATCGGTTACTAACCGTAAATTAGCAAGGGAACAATTCCCCAAATATTAAACCCGAAAGCCGAAACCAACATCAGATCAATACCTAGGAAACCATCCTTCTTAGCTAACCTACAGTTAGTTTCTAAATTTCACATTCTTAGGGAAATGTTCCCATTAATTTTATCAAAGATAAATTCTTCTAAATTAATTCTTTAATCTTCCTTTGGATATCATTTCAAACCATATTATGGTTTTCCAAACTAGGCGGGATTAGTGAACCACACCGAAGTAATTATTTATTTTATTTCCCAATCCCAACCTATTCATCCCATGAAGCAAAACTGGTAGTACTCCATATCTAACTCCACGGTGTTATCGGTAAATTAATTACCATTTCACGTTCAAATCTAGTTAAAGATTTAACTATCGCTTTGGAGCAAAACTGATGATACTCCATTCTCGATCACTTTCCAAATTTGATAATTTAAATTATCAATTCACATTTCAATCTAATTATAGATTCATTAAAACTCCACTTAGTTTTAATCTTCTCAAAAATCAATATCCTATTTTTAACTGGGTTAAAGAATCAATGTCACCTAAAACACGATTCACGATAAACCCAAAATCACTTTCTATTGTTAATCGGGTTAAAGAATAGGTGTTGTTCAAAACACCGCTCACGATAAACCCCAAAAACCAATTCAAACTCAATTCCAATTAAATACTAATTAACTGGACAATTTCTCTAAATTTTAATTAAAAGATTTATTCTTTTCTAAACTGGATTCAAGAACAGTGTTATTTAAGACACCATTCACGACGAACCCAAAATCCTATTTGATATTAAATATAAGGCTCTGAATAGAAAACATACCGGCTTATATTCAATATCAAATTCTAAAACCAACAAATATCGTATTAGAAATAACGATATAAAATATATCTTTCAAATTTCCACAACCATATATGTATAATCACGAAATCCAACATCGAAATGTTCCGAAGATAATTTCGATTCAAATCCATTCCAAATCACGTATTGGAAATTCTGATTATTTAAAACCACTTCAAATCCACTTTGTTTATTTAAAAATAATTGGGTTTTAATTATAGTTTAAAACTAGTTCATTTTGATAAAAATTTATTTTCATATTTACAAATGTGGAATTTTTCATTCCAGCTCTTTCCAATTCATATATTATGATTTTACACAAATTATTAATATTTTTAATAATTTAATCAAGGCCCGTACAGTCGGTTTCCATCAACGGCCATCGAACTCCACTTACAACGACCTTTTCCAAATTTAATTTGGACATAATTCCAAATCCAACCATTAGATTTTAGATTTATAATATTCATTGGAAAGCTCTTTTCGATACGAACCCAACGGTTTCGGTTTCAGGAGAATCCGACAGTCGAATCTCCAGCAACGTCCGTTCGAAGTCAATGGTCGAAATTCACGAACTGCCACGGCGCGTTCTATTCAGGCCATTTTATATATAATATATATATTATATACATTTTGTTGATTTCCTTTTAAAACGTATTTTATAAATCGTTTTAAATTCGTTTTCGAAATGATTTCAACTTCATATTCTATTTCGAATCAAAATTGAATATTCCACATCGTCGATATACAAATGATAATATTTTCAAAACGTTATATTTTGAAATCACTTCCTTTTCTATAATCGTTATAAAAACGAATATAATCGATATAAATATCGTTCGCGTCGAAATGGCGCATCTCTAATCAATACGGCTTTATATTTTTCAATAACTTCGTTATTTTATTTAACAAATGAATCTTTACTCTATTCAACACATGAATCTATATTTCTTTCAACACATGACTAATCTCAACACATGACTATTTTTTTTATTTAATATATTCTATAAAATTTTGATTTCTATCGTTTAATTTTATATCAAACTCTAACCGTAAATTAGCAAGAGAGCGATTCCCTAAGTATTAACCCCGAAGGCCAAAACCAACATCAGATCAATACCCAGGAGACCATTCATCTTATCTATTTTCCAGTTAGTTTTTAATTTTATACATAATAAAGATGTAAATTTTATTGTTAAAATATTTCGTTCAACACATGAATCTATATTTTATAATATTCTTTATTTTCCCAATTGGAATGAGGCCCAATCAATTACTATATAATGTTAATTATATGGATTCCAAACAACACATGTATATAATAGCAATGATAAATAATCAACCATTATCCAAAGTGCACCACACAACTGCATAAGCATCAAATATAAATAATTAACGCTTACACAGTCTGTCGACCAATCGATCGACATACAACTAAATAATTGGGATTAGTGTACGCCAAATATCATCCCAATACCCGTGTGGGGTTTCAATCCACAAACACTGAATATTATTTGTGCAGTTGGGCAACGTGTAAAATTTATCCTCCTAATCAATATCCTTCAAATAGGTGTACATAAGCAAACCGTCTGGTTTGTAAATGAATATTTATTTGTTCACCTACACGTTAAAAATTATATTTTTAACTATATTAATTTATTTTAACACATGAAGGTTTTATCATCCATTTCACGTTAACATCACAAACAAACCTCACAACACATCAAACAAGCATACAACTCGTCCATGGTCTGTGGACGATGGGTGTCGGGTGCTTCTAAGCACCGTCTGCATCCTAGTATATATTTTTAACTAGAAAAGAAAATTTAAAGTGAGAAGTTCTCACCGACTAGCTAAACCAATCGCCACGACTCTTCATATGTAGAAATCTTCGTCGTGCTTGCCTTTTGTCACTTTCGTTGCCCGTATTCACTACATATATAAAAATAACATTTTTATATTGTTGCCATGTATAAAAAAATCACATTTTTATAACTACGCTACATGGATAAAAATTCTATTTTTACACCGCTACTATATAGATAAAAATTCTATTTTTACCACGCTATTCTCTATATAAAAATTATATTTTTATATCTACTTCTAATATAAAAATCGAATTTTTATATCATCCCTATAAAAATCACATTTTTATTTCAACATATATATAATAAAAATAAAATTTTTATTTCGCTTCTTCCTATATATAAAAATCATATTTTTATATCGATGTTCATATAATAGCAATCATATTTTTCTCTTGCCATTTTCAATATAAAAATCGAATTTTTACTCTTTCTGAAATATAAAAATCATATTTTTATAAATAAAAATATAATCTTTTCACTTTTAAATCAAATCTTTTCATTATAAAAAAATATTATTTTTTCTATATAAAAAAAAACTTGTCTTTGCTATGTTAAAGATCTCGCCTTTACCACTTTAAAAATCTAAATTTTATCCAAAAAAACTAATTCTTTTCCATAGCTATTACTTATATAAATAAACTGTTTTTATTTAATTACAAAAATTTATTTGAACTAAATAAATAAAATAAAGGACAAACTCACCTTTAATTTCAATTTCCCCGAGGAGGGTTGGTGCTTGTCGGCGCTGGGTGGTGGGGAGATCTCGGCCAGGCGTGGTGGTGGCGCTAGGAAGGGAGCGTGGAGGAGCAGAGGGAGGTTGTGGTAGGGGGAGGGGGAAGGCTATGGCTCGCGTGTGGAGAAGGAGAAGGAGGCACAGGTTCGAGGCTGGGGAGAGGGAGAAGCGCGATGGGGGGGTTTGGTGGCGGCGGCGACGAGGTGGGTGGCGCGCGGTGGCATGGCGGCGAGCTGAACGAGGGCGTGGAGGGGGAATCGTGATTTTTTTCCTTTTATTTATTTCTTATGAATGTAAAGGAGGAGGGAGAGAAAGGATTGAGGGGGGGCCTTTATATAAATATATATACTTTATTATTAAATTAATTCTAAAAAGCAACTTTTATTTTCGACCTCGAAACGAGACCCACCGCCTGTCGTTCCTAGCTATTTACCCCCATTCCGAACACAATGGGATATGTATCGTAAGCTGATTCGATCATTTCGACCAGTTTCCGTTTAAATCAAAATTTAAATATATACATTCTATTTTAAACGTACATTTCAATTTACTGGGATCACATACTGACTAAGAAAATTCCAAAAAAATTATTTCTAGCTTCGTATTGACAATACGGTCCTAAAAAAACTAATTTGGTCGAATTTTGAGACCGTTTGAAAATGGCCATTTTCCAGTTGATTAAAATCAACTAAAACTGGTCAAACGCGTTTTCCTTTGCCACGCTCACATATTGATTCAAAAAATTACGAATTTTGGGATCTAGCAATAACTTGACATCGCGGATCCAACAAAAGTGGTTTCGTCGAAAACTGAGGTCGTTTGCAAAATTTCCATTTTTAAGGGCCAGAATTCCATAGCGACTATTCTGAATTTTCAACTGGACGCAACTTTTTATTCCCGCTATGGAATTTCAATTTTTCGGATTCGTTGGAAAGATATTCTCAATTAGATTCAAACATTTCTGGTTTCGCTAAAATCTGGTTTATTTTGCACCCGGTACATTCATTTGAAATTTGAAATCGAATTATTGAACTACCGCGCCATTTTCAATTCCTTTTATAATTAAAATAAAATATTTATATTTTAACGACGATTCAAATATATATATATATATACACACTATTTCTATTCAAAATAAATTTCTCGTCGCTATTATTTAAAATAATTCATTTTAAATATTCAAACTTCATTAAAATTGCCAAAATAAAAATTTTAAATTGGCTAAGATTTCCGGGTTATTACAATCTCCCCCACTTAAAACTTTTCGTCCCCGAAAAGGAACGAAGCTGAAAGTTGTTTAACTAATAACTCAACTTCCATTATATTTTTACGGCTTAAGTTCTTCAACCTTTCAGTTTCTAAGAACTTTTCAAATTCTTCAAAAATTTGGCTAACACCCTAAATTTCCGAAAAATTTCGCCATAACCTCCCCTGCATCGGGGACTTCGGGATATTTCATATAGCCTCCCATGGCCTTCTTCAATCCAAAAGAAAAAGAAAAAGCCGAGCAGCTAGCCAATCGGCTCATAAAATCATCCAAACCCAAAGAAATACAATAAATATGTACCTATTTGTCGGGCAAACAATTTTATTCTTCTGCTCTAGCCTCCTTGCTATGAGCTGTTCAATGTAAGTACATGTATATGCATGCATTTTCAAACAATTTTAAATATAGTTCAATATTTGATTCAATTTGGCATAATGGTTCAAAATTATCAAACCAATAATCAAACAACACAACCATCAATCAATTAGTGGATTAACGTTTCAAATTCATAACTTTGATACATATACAAAAAATCATCTTTTTGATGCCAATTCACCACAATAAACCTATCTAGTTTTGGTTCTCACACCAGTCTAATGGAAATATATAGAAATCCCACTTTCGAAACACGAAAATAATACTGGTGATGGTATACTTCATCATCAGGATCATGTCCGAGCGACTAGAGTTTGATTCTATATCTATCCAGTATATTAAAACTTCGAATATACGTTCATGACGCGTGTTTGCAAAATCTTTATATATTGGATTGTCCAAATTCAATACAAATAAAATATTCAAATACGTATACTTGAATTTAATTTTCAAAACAAGATTTGTTTTCAATTTTTATTTGAAAAATATACTCTTCACATTCGTTCTAGGATACTACTGATCCCATCTCTAACGAGTAATTTTCATTGGATATTACTAATCCAATATCTGATGAATTATTTCGTATGGTTCTAATGTGTCTTGTTCTCTGAGCTCTGTAAACCAAAGCTCTGATACCAAACTCACACGACCCGAACTTCCCCATGAAGGAAAGCACGGATGGCGTTGAGGACAACACACATCGAAACGCAACCAGAAGAACATTTCATTGTCTATTACAACAATTCCATCAGAATACAAGAATATACAAGGTATGAATAAATAATAAACAGAAAATATCAGAGATTTAAATTACAAAGCAGGGGAAAAATAAAACAAAACACAACTGAAAGTAATACACGGATACAGAGCTTTCCGAGCATTGTTCCAGCTGTAAATCAGGATCCTGTGAATATAATTCTGCAAAACCAAAACTACTAGCTGCCCGTGTCAAAAATAAGGGCACCTAGAGTTTAGGTTAAAACAATAAACTCTAGGTCAATCATGTGACTGGTGTGAGAACTAAAACAGTTATTTAAAACTTTACTTTAAAAGAGAGTAATTCAAGGGACCACGCCGTATAACACGGAACGAATTTCCTCCCAAGAACACTAGTGCATATAACAAAACAGCGCAATACTTTTTGGAAAAATGAAGCTATTATAAGACCCAGGTCCTATCACACAATGCAACGCAAGCCGAAGGATAGGGTTTTCCCTTATAATAGCCAAACATGCTTGGTACGTTTAAAACAAATCATTTGATACTATAATTAGTGTATAGTGTCAAAACAATTTCAGTCATAAGTATAAATCATAGACGGCATAGCTACCATCTACTATGTCGCCATACTAGGTTCAACAAATAAAACCGAAATATCTCATATTGGAAATTGGATTTCCGTCATGAGTCGAGGCAAGGGGCAAGCTCCTCTCTGCTTCGAGACACTCTAGCAAATGTCTCAGGACTACTCTCTCTGGGTAACCACTAGATCTTCAGGGTCGGTCCTCCCTTATGTTTGAGGATTAATTATTCCTGAACACACGTTTCCCGGTCCTAACAGACCTATATCCGAGGCGCCTTGCGTTCCAACAACCACATAGGTAAAAATAATATAAATGTCAGCTAGTTTAAGCACTGACACTACCTCTAGCTAGAAAGAAACGTCGTGTTCTCCCTACAGTCACTATCCCGTTTTTGACTCATACCGAGGTGTGAGGCTCGCAAATTCACGCTATACACAAAGCTGCACCACACAGGCCGTGCTTTGATCATCAACCACAAGACTTTGCTTTTCAACAGAAGCCTTGATCATTTACCACTTAGGCATGCCACACAGGCAATTCACTCCATGCGACCGATGTCCATCGATATACAACCTATGAGCTCGTATGTCTCAGAGAAGGGCGTTATGCAAGAGAATAAATTCTCCGCCGCCAAACAAATGTATATTTAATAGATATCAATCAACACAGAATAAAATCCAATTTCAGACACGCATTCCATTTACAAGTTCGTTCTGGGTCTGAACGAAACCGGAGGCACTTTCCTCGCATATCCATCGATCTCCAAGTACGTCTGGACGATCACCAACTGATTCCCTCATCTTGGGTGTACAGCCCAATCAAGATCATCAGTACGATGTGAAGGCTTCCGGTCTTCAACCACCGTCTTCATCTTCGACATATCGTCGAATCAGTTATTCAGAATAAGTATAAACCTGGCCTTTCTGAATAACCCGCATATATAATAAACAAGTGTCATACAAACACAATATACGCCTCATTCCAATTCATCAGTCACTAACCGTAAATTAGCAAGGGAACAATTCCCCAAATATTAACCCCGAAAGCCGAAACCAACATCAGATCAATACCCAGGAAACCATCCTTCTTAGCTAACCTACATTTAGTTTCTAAATTTCACATTCTTAGGGAAAGGTTCCCATTAATTTTATCAAAGATAAATTCTTATAAATTTATTCTTTAATCTTCCTTTGGATATCATTTCAAACCATATTATGGTTTTCCAAACTAGTCGGGATTAGCGAACCACACCGAAGTAATTATTTATTTTATTTCCCAATCCCAACCTATTCATCCCATGAAGCAAAACTGGTACTCCATATCTAACACCACGGTGTTATCGGTAAAATTAATTACCATTTCACGTTCAAATCTAGTTAAAGATTTAACTATCGCTTTGGAGCAAAACTGGTGATACTCCATTCTTGATCACTTTCCAAATTTGATAATTTAAATTATCAATTTACATTTCAATCTAATTACAGATTCATTAAAACTCCACTTAGTTTTAATCTTCTCAAAAATCAATATCCTGTCTTTAACTGGGTTAAAGAACCAATGTCACCTAAAACACGATTCACGATAAACCCAAAATCATTTTCTATTGTTAATCGGGTTAAAAAACAGGTGTTGTTCAAAACACCGCTCACGATAAACCCCAAAAACCAATTCAAATTCAATTCCAATTAAATACTAATTAACTGGACAATTTCTCTAAATTTTAATTAAAAGATTTATTCTTTTCTAAACTGGGTTCAAGAACAGTGTTATTTAAGACACCATTCACGACGAACCCAAAATCCTATTTGATATTAAATACAAGGCTCTGAATAGAAAATATACAAGCTTATATTCAATATCAAATTCTAAAACCAACAAATATCGTATTAGAAATAACAATATAAAATATATCTTTCAAATTTCCACAACCATATATGTATAATCACGAAATCAAACATCGAAATGTTCCGAAGATAATTTCGATTCAAATCCATTCCAATTCACGTATTGGAAATTCTGATTATTTTAAACCACTTCAAATCCACTTTGTTTATTTAAAAATAATTGGATTTTAATTCTAGTTCAAAACTAGTACATTTTGATGAAAAATTATTTTTATCTTTACAAATGTGTAATTTTTCATTTCAGTTCTTTCCAATTCATATATTATGATTTTACACAAATTATTAATATTTTTAATAATTTAATCAGGGCCCGTACAGTCGATTTCCATCAACGGCCATCGAATTGCACTTACAGCGACCTTTTCCAAATTTGATTGGACATAATTCCAAATCCAACTGTTAGATTTCAGATTTATAATATTCATTGGAAAGCTCTTTTCGATATGAACCCAACAGTTCCGGTTTCAGGAGAATCCGATGGTCGGATCTCCCGCAACGTCTGTACGAAGTCAATGGTCGAAATTCACGAACTGCCACGGCGCGATGCGTTTTATTCAGGCCATTTTATATTATATATATATATATATATATATATATATATTATATATTTCGTCAATTTCCTTTAAAACGTATTTTATAAATCGTTTTAAATTCGTTTTCGAAACGATTTCAACTTCATATTCCATTACGAATCAAAATTGAATATTCCACATCATCGATATACAAATGATAATATTTTCAAAACGTTATATTTTGAAATCACTTCCTTTTTTATAATCATTATAAAAACGAATATAATCGATATAAATATCGTTCGAGTCGAAATGGCGCATCCCTAATCAATACGGCTTTATATTTTTCAATAACTTCGTTATTCTATTCAACAAATGAATCTTTACTCTATTCAACACATGAATCTATATTTCTTTAAACACATGACTAATCTCAACACATGAGTACTGTCAACACATGACTATTTTGGCTTTTTAATATATTTTATAAAATTTTGATTTCTATCGTTTAATTTTATATCAAACTCTAACCATAAATTAACAAGAAAGCAATTCCCTAAGTATTAACCCCGAAGGCCGAAACCAACATCAGATCAATACCCAGGAGACCATTAATCTTATCTATTTTCCAGTTAGTTTCTAATTTCATATATGATAAAGATGTAAATTTTATTGTTAAAATATTTCGTTCAACACATGAATCTATATTTTATAATATTCTTTATTTTACCAATTGGAATGAGGCCCAATCAATTACCATATAATGTTAATTATATGGATTCCATACAACACATGTATATAATAGCAACGATAAATAACCAACCCTCATCCAAAGTGTAATGGCCCGCAAATCCGTACTATCTGAGTTGACTAATAACACCACACGTCCAACCCAAATTGCACAGAAATACGAATCATTATTAGAAAGAAGTTAGAGGATGAGAAATAGAAAGAAAGAAATATTAGAATAGAAGAAACTGAAGATCACAAACTCACAGCGGAACGAATAAAATATATTATATAACATAACTTTTTGAAATACAAATCAGTAACTTTATATACATACCATTGTCAGAGCACAACAGTTATAAACACCTGTTTCCAGATACAAACATGGATCACAGCGGAATATATGATAGTCTATAGCTAACTGGTGAAGCCTCCTGTTTTCAGCTCCTCCAAACGAATCTGAAAAATCCCGACTACTTGACTGCCCGTACAAATTTGGGTACCCAAGAGTTTAGGGAAAACAAACAAAATAAACTCTGGGTCAGTCATGGGACTGGTGTGAGTAAACTCCAACCACTTGTTTAACTTTAAAAATCCTTTCAAAAGAAAAGATAATAGTAAGACCATCCCACACATAAACATGGACGGTTTTTACCTTACTATAACCCAAAACACTTTGACACAAAAATCCAGTGATATTATAATAATGTCTACATCAAGTAAATAACCAAATAGCAGAACGCTTGCATCTCACGCTCTACATATATAGTATAAAATCAAAAACCGCAGGGCGCTTATTGGAGATTGGATTTCCAACATGACAAGGTATGGAACCACCTTCCGCTAGTGTATCTCTAGAGAGGAATACACTGGGTTCAACAAGAACATCTTGTAACCCGACCCACACATGACCGACCACTCATTTCGCTTGAGTGTATCGAATGTATATCACCAACGGTTGGGATCAGCAACCGTCTCCCGACTGGGACAACATCGAATAGAATAAGAAATTAAATGAACCTCTAGATAGGTGATTATACATCCTAATGGGAGCGACCCACATAGCCATGCTGCCTGCCCGATTTTTGTCATTTCCCGGTTGTTGAGTCCTGAGGCTACGCTCACTTGCCATTCATTTGTAGCACAATCACTTTGAATGCCACATTGTCAGATCTGTTAATCATTAATTGATTTGCACAAATATTTTGGATGTTATGCTAAGGGAATAAATTCGTTGCAACCATATATATTTATACAGACCAACCCATTTGATCATTGGAAATACTTTGTCAGACATTCGTCCATTTACGTTCGTTCTGGGATTGAACGAAACCGAAGGCACAATTTCTATTAATAGAAAAAGTCCTTGCACTTCACTCCGTCTTCAATTATTTTCATATATTCGGATTCGCAACGCTACTGCCAATACAGAGTGGTTCACGGATAATAATCCAACCGGTCTCTCCATATTGACAAACGATATTGGCAAAAACTTCGATAATCTGTGATTTAACTATTGAATAAAAACAAGTGTTCATTCAACATATCAATCAAATCACTGGGCTCTTTAATTAATTATTCATTAATTAAATCTCTTCTCCATTTCCATATCAATATTTGTTAACCAAATATTTTCAATAACCATATTGGCCCTTTACGCTATTTGGAAAACATTTCCGAATATCGCCCTCCTTTATTTTCTGTATTTAGAAAATATATTCTATTTGCAATAGAAAACAATTTCAATCACTTATCACTTTTTCTACTACTTTAATTATACTCAGGAAACATTTACTTTTATATTTCCAAAGTTCCACCCCTTGGGATAAACGAATGTTGTGTAAAACATCGTTACAACAACCCAAAATATTTTATTTAACTAAAACTTTTCAAACACTTCTCTTCGAGGCGGGATTCTGCTATTTATCAATTAAAAATGAAATCAATCAAGTTGGGGTAAATTTACCTCTCAGACCTTAACTGAAAACATCCTCAACTTCAAAACGGCAAAACCACTAACCTCGAATAAACATACTATAAAACCCAATTATTCATTTTTTTTAACATGTATATAGTTCGCTTTCTATTTCTAATTTAGATTTCCCTTTCTGTTTTAATACTCTGTTTTGATTTCCTTATCGAATTCTACATATATCGATATATTGATTTATAACTATCAAATTATCTTAAAAATATTCTAACTCCTTAAATTCCCGGAAAAATTCGCCATAACCTCCCCTGCACCGGGAGCTTCGGGATATTTCAAATAGCCTCCCATGGCCCTCACCAATCCAAAAGAAAAAGGAAAAGCCAAGCGGCTTACCGATACGGCGCATAAAATCTCATATATGAATTTAAACATGTACCTTTTTGTCAGACACATAAATTAAAATCTTCATATACTTCATCCCATACCTGTCTAACATATGCTCACCTGTTTTCAATTCAATTTAACTCAATCCAATCGTTTGAATTCAGTTTTGCCCATTTATCCTTTGATTAGCTACTCTGCCTATTTCACTACTTCGTTTGAACATAACATGTTCAAACAAAATATTTAATTCGCTCATACCCAAATTGAAAATTTCAATTTCAAATTCTAGTTTCCCTTTCGATTTCGAATATAAATTTTCAAATCGAATTCACTTATTCAAAGCCCAATATCAATTCAAAATCTCATTAACTAATTACTATTCAAATTAGTTAATTCTATTTAATAATCAAAAATCTGATTTTTGTTTCAAAATCAATTCATTACTCCACTTGAGTTCACATATAATTTACAACTCAACATCTGAAATTTTCTAAATAGAAATTCGGATTTTTCCCTCTTACAATCCTTTTATAAAAATAAATAAACTGTTATGGTTTTGAAATGGTTATGGCGCTGTTTTTCTGAAAATTTGATTTTGACATAACTAAAAATCTATTCGATGAAATCCAGATTTTTCTCCTCCATTGGAAAACTATTATCAAATCGGTCCTGACGTTTCTTGTTTCAAAGAATTACGACTTCAATTGAGTTCTATATATTCAATTGAAGTTCGAATCGCCAATTTACGAACTGCAGCACTGCGACGAGTTCGTTTTAATTATATTTATATATATAAACGTTTTAA
Source organism: Allium sativum (assembly GCA_030737875.1). Taxonomy (NCBI): domain Eukaryota; kingdom Viridiplantae; phylum Streptophyta; class Magnoliopsida; order Asparagales; family Amaryllidaceae; genus Allium; species Allium sativum. The sequence goes on from CM060926.1 coordinate 542,803,799, forward strand.
AACTTCGTTTATATAAATTCAACTCTATTCTAATATATTTTAATATATAACATTTCTGATCTATTTCACTTCCATTTGAAATTCTATATTCTGGTTCCAATTCACTTCTATTTGAATTCTATATTCAAATTTTCATTTCACTTCTATTTGAATTCTATATTCAAATTTTCATTTCACTTCTGTTTGGATTCTATATTCAAATTCCTTTTCAACCTCCATTTGAATTTCTATTCAAATCTATTTTCCAACTTCATTTAAATTTCTATATTCAAATCTGTTTTCAAAACTTCAATTGAATTTCTATATTCAAATCTATTTCAATTCTATTTGAATTTTATATTCAAATTCCCGTCCCAACTCTATTTGAGTTCTATATGCAATGCCTATTTCAAATTCTATTTTGAAATTCTATTTCGAGTTCTATTTTGAAATTTTAATTCCATTTTGAAATTCTATTTCAATTTCTATTTCTAATTCTATTTGAATTTTTCTAAATTCAAATTTCTATTTGAATCCTCTATATTCAAATTCTATATTTGAATTTCCTTTATTTTTTTTCTATATTCAAATCTATATTTGAACTCCATTTGAATTATATATTCAAATTCCATAGTTTAAAATTCCATTTGAATGCTAAATTCAAGTTCTTTAGTTTAAATTCCATTTAAATTTCCTTTTTGAATTCTACATTCAAATTTCCTATTTAATTTTCTTTGAATTCAAATTCCATATTTATTCTATTTGAATTTCAAATATTCAAACTCCGATTCAATTCTACTTGAAATTTCAAATATTCAAACTCTTATTTTAATCCTGTTATTTAAATTATATTTCAAATTCCCTTATTCAAATTCTATTTACATTCCTATATTCAAATTCTGTATTTGAATTCCCTTTAAATTTCCTATATTCAACATCTGTTTAAATTTCTATATTCAAATTCTAGATTTGAATTCTCTTTGAATTTCTTTATTCAATTCTATATTTAAATTCTCTATTCAAATCCCGTTTGAATTTCTATATTCAAACTCCATTTAAATTCTATATTCAAATTTTATAGTTAAACTCCATTATTTTAAATCTCTATATTTGAATTTCATTTGAACTTTCTTTATTCAAATGCATTTGAATTCCATTGAATTCAAATTCTATTTGAATTCCTATTTGAATTCCAATCTATTTTCAAACTTCGTTTGGATTTCTATATTCAAAACTATTTTCAAACTCCATTCAAATTCTATTTTTGAAATTCTATTTCAAATTCTACTTAAATTTTCTATATCAAATTTCCATTTGAATTCTTATATTCAACTTCTTTAAACAAGTCTCGATTTCAATTCCTTTTGAAATCGATATTTCTATTTTTTTTGAAAATAAATTTCCCTTTTCAATTTCACACTTGTATTTTGTTTCTGAACTATCAAGTGATAATTCTTTTTTACTTCATTTATAACTTTGTTACAAAAGAACTATTTATAAACTTTGTTTATAAAGGAACTACTTGTTTTATTTTTCAAAACAAGTTTATATTTTTATTCCATTCAAATTTCAAAATTCTATTTAAAAATAGAATTTTCCTTTTTAGTCTCAAATATCCTTTTCACGATATTTTAAATAAATTAACACTTGGCCCAGTGATATTTAAAACAACCAAATCACCCAATTGTCAATCATTTTATTTTTCACTCGTCATATATGAAATCAAGCAAACAGATATTTTTTTTTTTTGGAGGAATCCAGTTGGATTCCCCCAACCTGTTTTCCTACATCCACAAACGTTAGTCAACAAAAATAATACCCATCCTGCTTCAAGGCAGGATATCGCGGTATAAAAGGGGATCCACTTATATACGTGGGCGTAGGGTCATCCGCTAATGATACTTCGGGCATCCGCTAATAGTATTGCGGGAAAAATCCAATAACCACAAAAATTCAACAATTCATTCATGCACCCAAGCAACCAACGAATTTATTTTTACGATAAAAATAAATTTAAATATAAAACTGTGAGTGAGATTTACTCACCTTGATTTTTACTTGTGACTTGTCCCAATTAATTCCGAAAAATTTCCAATCCAACACCCGATTTTATTTTCCATAACTACAACTCTACGGGATGGACTTCTTGGTTTAATCACCTTGTACAAGTTTAAAGATGGCATTTATCAGATATATAAATTTATCGGCTAACAGGATTAAAGGTATAAACTTAATTTGATTTTTAATTTAATTTAATTTAAACTAAAAATCTTACCACCTTATTGTTGCTAAACTTTCGAAGTCGTTCCTCCTTCACAAGCCACAAACAGTGAGCTCCCTGTTGCCATGTTCTCCTGCACAAACTCAGCATCTATCCAGTCTTCATCCCATCACCAGGAGCTTCTGTAGGCATCACAACCGATTTCTCCCTTGAAATCTTACTGACTATCGCTCCCCAAAAATATTGATCGACAACAGCAAGTAAGTCCACATCCTTGTGCTGACACCGTGAATTAACCATACCCATTAACGCCAAAGGCTGACCCTTTGAAACCCTCGTTCATCCATATCCCGTAACCCCTTTTTGCCCAGTTCGACCCTCCTTTTCACCCTTAACCAAACATCGAAACTCCTCCTTATCCCACTACCGCAACCTCCAAAATCGAAATCCCTAGATCGAACGAGATAAAATCGAACGAGATAGAATCGAACATCATTAGTTTGATCGCAGCTTAAACCAAAATCGCGATCCGCATCCATCAGCACACCGTCGACCGCAAAATCCCATACCAAATCACGATGTTATTCCTTCTGCGAATGAAGGCATCAGCTTTGAATACTTGAACTTTGATCGAGGTGGGTTTGGATCCTTAAAGGAAGGCAGCGAGTGGGAAAATCACAAATTCTATTTTGATTTCTGAATGAGAGAGCGGCCATATTTAATTTAGCCGAAGACATGATTTTTTTTCCTAGCAGAAGAACTAAATGAAATGAATAAGACGTCGCGATTTTATAGAAGAAGAAAGCTTAAGGTAGAAGAAATAGGTCTGAGGAGGGGTACATGGTAGGTGAAGTACAATGTTTTTAAATATGATTTCATTTCTATTTAATGCGATTCGAAATAAAGAGATTTTTATTTCTTTTAAACAGATATCGATTTGATTTTGATCCTATCCACTGATCAAATAAATCGGGGTTCACAATTAAAAATCGTGAACCGCTATTTTAGCGTACCGACCGTCGTTATAATGTTATAACGCTATTTTGAATTCAACGAAATAGATTATACAATTTAATTTGAACGTATATTTAAAATAGCCATATTAAATCAATTTAAATTTAAAACAAATAAATTCTTCAACAATAAATTTCTATTATCATCGTTCATATTTAAATAGTATATATATATATAGATCATCTGAACCGTTTCGATTCAGTTTTATCTTTGAATTAAATTATCCCGTTCTCGTATTTCGATAATTATCAAAATAAATCGTATTTCGATTATTTAATCGATAACCCAATAAAATACCATTTGTATTATAAATTAAATATTCAAAACCCTACTAAATATTTAAAATAAACTGTTCAAAAATCTGGGTCGTTACATTCTTCCCCCCTTAAAATAATTTCGTCCTCGAAATTGCTAAGGTAGGAAAAATGGTACAAATTCATTAACTTTTCAAAATCTCACTTATGTCGAAACTCATCTCTTCATATTTCAACAAATTTAATTCCACCAAAACTTTTGGTCTTCCTTATTTTAATTCGAATGATCTATGATCAATCCATTTATATCCAATTTATGTTCTATTAAACCAATTCAAATTGATTCTAGTCAATTGATTCACTTCAATTCATTTAACTTGCTTAAATTAAATTTAAATTCCAGAATTTAAATCCCTGGGTTTACATTTCAAATCCTTTTGAAATCACTTAAACATGAACATATATTTATAATCTTTTCAAATTCAAAATATTTGAATTTTTCAACTAAACTTGTTTTCTTTCAAACAAATTTCCATCAAAATCTTTCTAAGGTAGCAATCCATCACTTAGGAACTCGAAAATGAACACTAATGATGTCGCGACCATCATCAGAATTATTTCCCAGCCACTGAAGTGAGTTCAGTGCTTCATCACTTTTAAAATCCATCTAAAATGATTTTAAAACAACGACCTTTCAAAACAAAGTCATATTATTTTAATATACTTTGAAAAATATTTTCCAACTTCCCAGGATTTAAAATTCCAAATTCTGGTTTGAATTAAATTCTATTTCATCTCATTTGTATATCTTATTCATATACAATTTAATTTTGGTTATATATAACCATTCTAATTTTTATAATCTTATCTGATTATAATGATATCAATCAACACATCCATATAATATAATAATTACAAATATTATTCTTTCTATATCAAAATAAAAATTTTGGTAAATAATTTCATTCACCAACTTTAAAACAATATCGTGTTCAATCTTCTGTTCAAGTGTTTAGAAATTCCTATCGACTTCGTGGCGTCCCACTATTCGATCAGAACTCATAAACCACTCAACAGACTAGCCAACACAATATAAAATAATTTTTATATCAATTTACAAATACGCGCTCTCGTATATATAGACTCAACTCATTCTAGGGTACTACTGACCCTATCTCAAATGAGCACATGCCACACAAGCCTAGGTATTCGCTCAACCTAAGCTCTGATACCAACTGTAATGGCCTGCAAATCCGTACTATCTGAGTTGACTAATAACACCACACGTCCAACCCAAATTGCACAGAAATACGAATCATTATTAGAAAGAAGTTAGAGTATGAGGAATAGAAAGAAAGAAATATTAGAATAGAAGAAACTGAAGATCCCAAACTCACAGCGGAACGAATAAAATATATTATATAACTTAACTTTTTGAAATACAAATCAGTAACTTTATATACATACCATTGTCAGAGCACAACAGTTATTCCTGGAACAGTTATAAACACCTGTTTCCAGATATAAACATGGGTCACAGCGGAATATATGATAGTCTATAGCTAACTGGTGAAGCCTCTTGTTTTCAGCTCCTCCAAACGAATCTGAAAAATCCCGACTACTTGACTGTCCATACAAATTTCGGCACCCAAGAGTTTAGGGAAAACAAACAAAATAAACTCTGGGTCAGTCATGGGACTGGTGTGAGTAAACTCCAACCACTTGTTTAACTTTAAAAATCCTTTCAAAAGAAAAGATAATAGTAAGACCAACCCACACATAAACATGGACAGTTTTTACCTTACTATAACCCAAAACACTTTGACACGAAAATCTAGTGATATTATAATAATGTCTACATCAAGTAAATAACCAAATAGCAGAACGCTTGCATCTCACGCTCTACATATATAGTATAAAATCAAAAACCGCAGGGCGCTTATTGGAGATTGGATTTCCAACATGACAAGGTATGGAACCACCATCCGCTAGTGTATCTCTAGAGAGGAATACACTGGGTTCAACAAGAACATCTTGTAACCCGGCCCACACATGACCGACCACTCATTTCGCTTGAGTGTATCGAATGTATATCACCAACGGTGGGGATCAGCAACCGTCTCCCGACTGGGACATCATCGAATAGAATAAGAAATTAAATGAACCTCTAGATAGGTGATTATACATCCTAATGGGAGCGACCCACATAGCCATGCTGACTGCCCGATTTTTGTCATTTCCCGGTTGTTGAGTCCTGAGGCTACGCTCACTTGCCATTCATTTATAGCACAATCACTTTGAATGCCACATTGTCTGATCCGTTAATCATTAATTGATTTGCACAAATATTCTGGATGTTATGCTAAGGGAATAAATCCATTGCAACCATATATATTTATACAGACCAACCCATTTGACCATTGGAAATACTTTGTCAGACATTCGTCCATTTACGTTCGTTCTGGGATTGAACGAAACCGAAGGCACAATTTCTATTAATAGAAAAAGTCCTTGCACTTCACTCCGTCTTTGATTATTTTCATATATTCTGATTCGCAACGCTACTTCCAATACATAGTGGTTCACGGATAATAATCCAACCGGTCTCTCCATATTGACAAACGATATTGGCAAAAACTTCGATAGTCTGTGATTTAACTATCGAATAAAAACAAGTGTTCATTCAACATATCAATCAAATCACTGGGCTCTTTAATTAATTATTCATTAATTAAATCCCTTATCCATTTCCCTATCAATATTTGTTAACCAAATATTTTCAATAACCATATTGGCCCTTTACACTATTTGGAAAACATTTCCGAATATCGCCCTCCTTTATTTTCTGTATTTAGAAAATATATTCTATATGTAATTGAAAACAATTTCAATCACTTATCACTTTTTCTACTACTTTAATTATACTCAGGAAACATTTACTTTTATATTTCCAAAGTTCCACCCCTTGGGATAAACGAATGTTGTGTAAAACATCGTTACAACAACCCAAAATATTTTATTTAACTAACTCTTTTCAAACACTTCTCTTCAAGGCGGGATTCTGCTATTTATCAATTAAAAATGAAATCAATCAAGTTGGGGTAAATTTACCTCTCAGACCTTAACTGAAAACATCCTCAACTTCAAAACGGCAAAACCACTAACCTCGAATAAACATACTATAAAACCCAATTATTCATTTTTTTAACATGTATATAGTTCGCTTTCTATTTCTAATTTAGATTTCCCTTTCTGTTTTAATACTCTGTTTTGATTTCCTTATCGAATTCTACATATATCGATACATTGATTTATAACTATCAAATTATCTTAAAAATATTCTAACTCCTTAAATTCCCGAAAAAATTCGCCATAACCTCCCCTGCACCGGGAGCTTTGGGATATTTCAAATAGCCTCCCATGGCTCTTACCAATCCAAAAGAAAAAGGAAAAGCCAAGCGGCTTGCCGATACGGCGCATAAAATCTCATATATGAATTTAAACATGTACCTTTTGTCAGACACATAAATTAAAATCTTCATATACTTCATCCCATACCTGTCTAACATATGCTCACCTGTTTTCAATTCAATTCAAATCAATCCAATCGTCTGAATTCAGTTTTGCCCATTTATCCTTTGATTAGCTACTCTGCCTATTTCACTACTTCGTTTGAACATAACATGTTCAAACAAAATATTTAATTCGCTCATACCCAAATTGAAAATTTCAATTTCAAATTCTAGTTTCCCTTTAGATTTCGAATATAAATTTTCAAATCGAATTCACTTATTCAAAGCCCAATATCAATTCAAAATCTCATTAACTAATTACTATTCAAATTAGTTAATTCTATTTAATAATCAAAAATCTGATTTTTGTTTCAAAATCAATTCATTACTCCACTTGAGTTCACATATAATTTACAACTCAACATCTGAAATTTTCTAAATAGAAATTCGGATTTTTCCCTCTTACAATCCTTTTATAAAAATAAATAAACTGTTATGGTTTTGAAATGGTTATGGCACTGTTTTTCTGAAAATTTGATTTTGACATAACTAAAAATCTATTCGATGAAATCCAGATTTTTCTCCTCCATTGGAAAACTATTATCAAATCGGTCCTGACGTTTCTTGTTTCAAAGAATTCCAACTTCAATTGAGTTCTATATATTCAATTGAAGTTCGAATCGCCAATTTACGAACTGCAGCACTGCGGCGAGTTCGTTTTAATTATATTTATATATATAAACGTTTTAAAACTTCGTTTATATAAATTCAACTCTATTCTAATATATTTTAATATATAACATTTCTGATCTATTTCACTTCCATTTGAAATTCTATATTCTGGTTCCAATTCACTTCTATTTGAATTCTATATTCAAATTTTCATTTCACTTCTGTTTGAATTCTATATTCAAATTTTCATTTCACTTCTGTTTGGATTCTATATTCAAATTCCTTTTCAACCTCCATTTGAATTTCTATTCAAATCTATTTTCCAACTTCATTTAAATTTCTATATTCAAATCTGTTTTCAAAACTTCAATTGAATTTCTATATTCAAATCTATTTCAATTCTATTTGAATTTTATATTCAAATTCTATTTGAATTTTATATTCAAATTCCCGTCCCAACTCTATTTGAGTTCTATATGCAATGCCTATTTCAAATTCTATTTTGAAATTCTATTTCGAGTTCTATTTTGAAATTTTAATTCCATTTTGAAATTCTATTTCAATTTCTATTTCTAATTCTATTTGAATTTTTCTAAATTCAAATTTCCTATATTCAAATTTCTATTTGAATCCTCTATATTCAAATTCTATATTTGAATTTCCTTTATTTTTTTTCTATATTCAAATCTATATTTGAACTCCATTTGAATTATATATTCAAATTCCATAGTTTAAAATTCCATTTGAATGCTAAATTCAAATTCTTTAGTTTAAATTCCATTTAAATTTCCTTTTTGAATTCTACATTCAAATATCCTATTTAATTTTCTTTGAATTCAAATTCCATATTTATTCTATTTGAATTTCAAATATTCAAACTCCGATTCAATTCTACTTGAAATTTCAAATATTCAAACTCTTATTTTAATCCTGTTATTTAAATTCTATTTCAAATTCCCTTATTCAAATTCTATTTACATTCCTATATTCAAATTCTGTATTTGAATTCCCTTTAAATTTCCTATATTCAACATCTGTTTAAATTTCTATATTCAAATTCTAGATTTGAATTCTCTTTGAATTTCTATATTCAATTCTATATTTAAATTCTCTATTCAAATCCCGTTTGAATTTCTATATTCAAACTCCATTTAAATTCTATATTCAAATTTTATAGTTAAACTCCATTATTATAAATCTCTATATTTGAATTTCATTTGAACTTTCTTTATTCAAATCCATTTGAATTCAAATTCTATTTGAATTCCAATCTTTTTAAAACTTCGTTTGGATTTCTATATTCAAAACTATTTTCAAACTCCATTCAAATTCTATTTTTGAAATTCTATTTCAAATTCTACTTAAATTTTCTATATCAAATTTCCATTTGAATTCTTATATTCAACTTCTTTAAACAAGTCTCGATTTCAATTCCTTTTGAAATCGATATTTCTATTTTTTTTGAAAATAAATTTCCCTTTTCAATTTCACACTTGTATTTTGATTTCTGAACTATCAAGTGATAATTCTTTTTACTTCATTTATGACTTCGTTATAAAAGAACTATTTATAAACTTTGTTTATAAAGGAACTACTTGTTTTATTTTTCAAAACAAGTTTATATTTTTATTCCATTCAAATTTAAAAATTCTATTTAAAAATAGAATTTTCCTTTTTAGTCTCAAATATCCTTTTCACGATATTTTAAATAAATTAACACTTGGCCCAGTGATATTTAAAACAACCAAATCACCCTATTGTCAATCATTTTATTTTTCACTCGTCATATATGAAATCAAGCAAACAAACAAACAGATAATTTTTTTTTTTAAGGAATCCAGTTGGATTCCCCCAACCTGTTTTCCTGCATCCACAAACGTTAGTCAACAAAAATAATACCCATCCTGCTTCAAGGCAGGATATCGCGGTATAAAAGGGGATCCACTTATATACATGGGCGTAGGGTCATCCGCTAATGATACTGCGGGCATCCGCTAATAGTATTGCGGGAAAAATCCAATAACCACAAAAATTCAACAATTCATTCATGCACCCAAGCAACCAACGAAATTGTTTTTACGATAAAAATAAATTTAAATATATAACTGTGAGTGAGATTTACTCACCTTGATTTTTACTTGTGACTTGTCCCAATTAATTCCGAAAAATTTCCAATCCAACACCCGATTTTATTTTCCATAACTACAACTCTACGTGATGGACTTCTTGGTTTAATCACCTTGTACAAGTTTAAAGATGGCATTTATCAGATATACGAATTTATCGGCTAACAGGATTAAAGGTAAAAACTTAATTTGATTTTTAATTTAATTTAAACTAAAAATCTTACCACCTTATTGTTGCTAAACTTTCGAAGTCGTTCCTCCTTCACAAGCCACAAACAGTGAGCTCCCTGTTGCCATGTTCTCCTGCACAAACTCAGCATCTATCCAGTCTTCATCCCATCACCAGGAGCTTCTGTAGGCATCACAATCGATTTCCCCCTTGAAATCTTACTGACTGTCGCTCCCCAAAAATATTGATCGACAGCAGCAAGTAAGTCCACATCCTTGTGCTGACACCGTGAATTAACCATACCCATTAACGCCAAAGGCTGACCCTTTGAAACCCTCGTTCATCCATATCCCGTAACCCCTTTTTGCCCAGTTCGACCCTCCTTTTCACCCTTAACCAAACATCGAAACTCCTCCTTATCCCACTACAGCAACCCCCAAAATCGAAATCCCTAGATCGAACGAGATAAAATCGAACGAGATAGAATCGAACCTCATTAGTTTGATCGCAGCTTAAACCAAAATCGCGATCCGCATCCATCAGCACACCGTCGACCGCAAAATCCCATACCAAATCACGATGTTATTCCTTCTGCGAATGCAGGCATCGGCTTTGAATACTTGAACTTTGATCGAGGTGGGTTTGGTTCCTTAAAGGAAGGCAGCGAAGGGGAAAATCACAAATTCTATTTTGATTTCTGAATGAGGGAGCGGCCATATTTAATTTAGCCGAAGACATGATTTTTTTTCCTAGAAGAAGAACTAAATGAAATAAATAAGAGGTCGTGATTTTATAGAAGAAGAAAGCTTAAGGTAGAAGAAATAGGTCTGAGGAGGGGTACAGGGTATGTGAAGTACAATGGTTTTAAATATGTTTTGATTTCTATTTAATGCGATTCGAAATAAAGAGATTTTTATTTCTTTTAAACAGATATCGATTTGATTTTGATCCTATCCACTGATCAAATAAATCGGGGTTCACAATTAAAAATCGTGAACCGCTATTTTAGCGTACCGACCGTCGTTATAATGTTATAACGCTATTTTGAATTCAACGAAATAGATTATACAATTTAATTTGAACGTATATTTAAAATAGCCATATTAAATCAATTTAAATTTAAAACAAATAAATTCTTCAACAATAAATTTCTATTATCATCATTCATATTTAAATAGTATATATATATAGATCATCTGAACCGTTTCGATTCAGTTTTATCTTTGAATAAAATTATCCAGTTCTCGTATTTCGATAATTATCAAAATAAATCGTATTTCGATTATTTAATCGATAACCCAATAAAATACCATTTGTATTATAAATTAAATATTCAAAACCCTACTAAGTATTTAAAATAAACTGTTCAAAAATCTGGGTCGTTACACAAAGTGCACCACACAACTGCATAAGCATCAAATATAAATAATTAACGTTTACACAGTCTGTCGATCAATCGATCGACATACAACTAAATAACTGGGATTAGTGTACGCCAAATATCATCCCAACACCCATGTGGGGTTTCAATCCACAAACACTAAATATTATTTGTGCAGTTGGGCGACGTGTAAAATTTATCGTCCCAATCAATATCCTTCAAATAAGTGTACATAAACAAACCGTCTGGTTTGTAAATGAATATTTATTTATTCACCTACATGTTAAAAATTATATTTTTAACTATATTAATTTATTTCAACACATGAAGGTTTTATCATCCATTTCACGTCAACATCACAAATAAACTTCACAACATCAAACAAGCATACAAGTCGTCCACGGTCTGTGGATGACGGGTGTCGGGTGCTTCTAAGCACTGTCTGCATCCTAGTATATATTTTTAACTAGAAAAGGAAATTTAAAGTGTGAAGTTCTCACCGACTAGCTAAACCAATCGCCACGACTCTTCATACGTAGAAATCTTCGTCGTGCTCGCCTTTTGTCACTTTCGTTGCCCGTATACACTACATATATAAAAATAACATTTTTATATTATTGCCATGTATAAAAAAATCACATTTTTATAACTACGCTACATGGATAAAAATTCTATTTTTACACCGCTACTATATAGATAAAAATTCTATTTTTACCACGCTATTCTCTATATAAAAATTATATTTTTATATCTACTTATAATATAAAGATCGAATTTTTATATCATCGCTATAAAAATCACATTTTTATTTCAACATATATATAATAAAAATCAAATTTTTATTTCACTTCTTCCTATATATAAAAATCATATTTTTATATCGATGTTCATATAATAGCAATCATATTTTTCTCTCGCCATTTTCTATATAAAAATCGAATTATTACTCTTTCTAAAATATAAAAATCATATTTTTATAAATAAGAATATAATCTTTTCACTTTTAAATCAAATCTTTTCATTATAAAAAATATAATTTTTTCTATTAATATAAAACTCGCCTTTGCTATGTTAAAGATCTCGCCTTTACCACTTTAAAAATCTAAACTTTATCAAAAAAACTAATTCTTTTCCATAGTTATTACTTATATAAATAAACTGTTTTTATTTAATTATAGAAATTTATTTGAACTAAATAAATAAAATAAAGGACAAACTCACCTTTAATTTCAATTTCCCTGAGGATGGGTGGTGCTCGTCGGCGCTGGGTGGTGGGGAGATGTCGGCCAGGCGTGGTGGTGGCGCTAGGAAGGGAGGGTAGAGGAGCAGAGGGAGGTTGCGGCGGGGGAGGGGGAAGGCTAGGGCTTGCGTGTGGAGACGGGGAAGGTGAAGGAGGCGCGGATTCGAGGCTGGGGAGAGGGAGAAGCGTGATATGGGGGTCTGGTGGCGGCGGCGACGAGGTGGGTGGCGCGCGGTGGCGTGGCAGCGAGCTGAACGAGGGCGTGGAGGAGGAATCATGATTTTTTTTTTTCCTTTTATTTATTTCTTATGAACGAAAAGGAGGAGGGAGGGAAAGTAATGAGGGGGGGGGCCTTTATATAAATATATATATATATTATTATGAAATTAATTCTAAAAAGCAACTTTTATTTTCGACCTCGAAACGAGACCCACCGCCTGTCGTTCCTGGCTATTTACCCCCATTCTGAACACAATGGGATATGTATCGTAAGATGATTCTATCGTTTCGATCCGTTTCCGTTTAAATCAAAATTTAAATCTATGTATTCTATTTTAAACGTACATTTCAATTTATTGGGGTCACATACTGACTCAGAAAATTCCAGAAAAATTATTTCTAGCTTCGTATTGACGATACGGTCCTACCAAAACTAATTTCGTCGAATTCTGAGACCGTTTGAAAAATTGCCATTTTCCAGTCGATTAAAATCAACTGAAACTAGTCAAACGCGTTTTCCTTTGCCACACTCACATATTGATTCGAAAAATTACGAATTTTGGGATCTAGCAATAACTTGACATCGCGGATCCAACAAAAGTGGTTTCGTCAAAAACCGAGGTCGTTTGCAAGATTTCCATTTTTAAGGGCCAGAATTCCATAGCGACTATTCTGAATTTTCAACTGGACGCAACTTTTTATTCCCGTTATGAAATTTCAATTTTTCGGATTCGTTGGAAAGATATTCTTAATTAGATTCAAATATTTCTGGTTTCGCTAAAATCCGGTTTATTTTGCACCCGGTACATTCATTTGAAATCGAATTATCGAACTACCGCGCCATTTTCAATTCCTTTTATAATTAAAATAAAATATTTATATTCTAACGACGATTCAAATATATATATATATATATACACATTCTATTTCTATTCAAAATAAATTTCTCATCGCTATTATTTAAAATAATTCATTTTAAATATTCAAACTTCATTAAAATTGCCAAAATAAAATTTTTAAATTGGCTCAGATTTCCTGGTTATTACAGGAATGATACCATATATTATTTCATTTGATTCCTCCTCTACTAAGTTAATCACAACAAACACTTCATGAAAGGAAAATTTTGTGCCATAATTACTCTACTTCTGTAACCCTAATTTAACACACAAAGTCTAGACTGATGTTATATAAAAAGATGAAAGGAAAGATAAGAAAAGTTTCGTAAGATACATAACCCATATAAAATAAGATGTGTTATATGGTTATCCTATCTTAAAACCACTACAGAGTGGGTAGTGTAATATTGGTATAAAAAGTGACGATTTTTAACCTTTGAAAATGAATTGATAGAAAGATTCTTAAGTATACCAATATAAGAAGAATTTGTCGAAACATGGATGTACATCGACTAAAACTTGGGTTTGAATAATGTGGGGGTATCGAAGAAAAACACTACAATGAGTCATTTCTCCTTAAGTAGGCCAAGTGGATTTAAAACTTACAAGTTTAAAATTTTGAGTGAAAAAATATTATGCATGAAAACGAACTCAGAAAATCCAACAAATGTAGGTGCATGATCATTTTTATTTGATTTTTTTACAATTTTTTTTTGGATTTTTTTTACTTGCACATTCTAACATGTATAACAAGGATTGACACACTTACTCTAGAACACGACTGACGTCTGCACAGTCTCAAGATAGCATCTTAAAAAGACACATTACGACTTAATGAATAATTAATGTTCATTTCCATCACCCAACAATTCAACTTATCAATAAAGAACCTAGGTGTTATTTATGAATTTAAATTAGTCCTTGTTCAACGAATGACCTAGTTCATAAAATTTGATTGTCGATGTAATGTAAATAGCCCCTTCCCCCCCCCCCCCCCCCACACTCACAAGTGAGTGTGACTATGTCCCCACAGACGTTAATCAGACATATCTTAGTGAAAAGAAAAGAAAATAAGAGGGCAAGCGTGGCTTACCGGATACGCGTGTAGAAAATACGCAGTCATCGAATAGACGAACCGATCCACATTGGACCAATGGATCAGCCTCATTAAGATTATGAGACACAACTTAAGCACAGAAAACCAAATCATAAAGTAATTTATATTACATTTCATATTTGGAAGAACAAATTTTGTTTTTCAAAAGTTTGAGTTGCTAATTTTAAAATTTTGAGCTTACAATTGATCTGAAAATCGAATTGAATTTCTGTAGCAACTAAAGAGAGGTCATTGAACCAGGGTTTAGTAAAAGTTTCAAAAACAAAGTTTGATTTGTTCAGATGATGAAGAAATTGGGAGACATGTGCATCATTCTCACCCCCACACTTGTTTTGAGAAATATTGTTCAGTTTTACTGTGATATTTGAAATTTTGTTGACTACAGGTTCATTTGTAAACCTAAAGTTAAAACCAAACAAATGAATTTTTAGTAAATTTCAAAATTGTGTTTTCTCAAAGATCGTGTTATTCCAAAAAGAGTTCATATACTGCAGAAATTTATCATTGAAAAACAAGTGATAACAGTAAGGTTCAGTTGAAATGATCAAGTCGCAAGGAGTTTCAGCAATTTTAGAAAAATCGTCATTGTGTTTAAGATCACATTCAGCAGTTTTGTTGTTTTCAACCTCAAGAATTTCAAAGTTTTCAAATGCTTCATTTTCAGTTTCAGACCCAACAACTTTATTGTCAATTAGTTTAAGATGTTTTTGCTCATCAAAGTCGTCCTCACTTAAATAGTTGTTACCAATTTCATCATTTCTTTCAGGTTGACAATCTAAAGTTGCTAAATTTCCAAAATTTTCAGAATCTGAGAGAGGAAGATCAAATTGAAGATTGACATCTTCATTTTCAAGAGAATTTTAATTCAAATCAATTACAAAGATTTCACAAACTTCATTAAGATTTTCATCAGTTTCAAAAGTTGTTAGTTGAAAATTTTCGATTTTAGTAAAAGGTGGATTATAATTTGACTCATCACATGTTGAAATTTGATTTTGTTGGTCATGTCATTTCAAGTATGTTTCAAATACCAAATCCGTGTGGTTATCAAAAAATTTGTTCATTTGCTCAACAAAATCAAACTTATAATTATTAACTTGAGAAGTTTCAAGTTGAAATTTTTGAGAACAAGAATCGTTAATCGCACCACTACTGAAATTATTCCCATTGCCAAAATCATTTGTATAGTGATTCACATTTCCATTTTGAATTTGAAATTCATTTGGAGTTCAAAATTTAATTGACAAGTGTTATAAACAAAATCATTTGAATTTGGAAGTGAATTCAAATTTTGATTATTTGAAAACTTTGACTTGAATTGTCGCACAAGTATGACTTACACCATTCACTTATTCTTTGATTTTGTTGAATGCTCATTTCAAGTAACGATCCAATACTTGTTTCCAAAGTAGAGCGTTAATCGTTGAAATTATTCGAAAAAAGTTTAGCTTGAAATTCATTATAATTTGAATTGTAACCAAAATAATTTAAATTTTGAAAATAATTCCAATTTTGGTTATTCATGGGGCAAACGGCATGCACTGGAAGAAGAGAGTTTTTCATCGAAAATTAGTTGTAAAACTTTTAGCTCTAAGGAAGCTCTTAAAAAAATATTAAAATTAACAATTTTGAGTTATATGAATACAAGTCTAGGCCAGGTTCAGACAGGGGTTATCAGTGTGCTACGAACCACCGTAGAAACACGGTTGAAGGTTTAAGAACCTATTTGAGTTATAAACTCTGTCGTTCCTCAGACACCTAAGAGAGTATCAATCCTAATTGTTAATTCAACGAATATTTTGTCCTATGTGCTTTGGGGAATCCTCAATTTGATTTCAAAAATAATTTGAAAAACAAACTTTAATCCCACGTTCGTTTTGAAATTTCCAACCACACATCAACAGGCAAAATAACCAATCACAGAACAGTCGCAGAATAATAAATAGCAGAAATAACTTTTTTTACAAGCAAGCCGCGGCACCTGCACGAAATCTTTACAAGCAATTTTTATATATTTTTCAAGCAGCAGTAGACCCTGTAGAGTTTAAAAAATTATCACTTAGATCGGCAGTCCGTCCAGTGCAACTGAGTAGCGCTAGCACGTTCACACTCTACTTGGTGTGCAACCGCTCCAACAATTCAATAACTACTAATTTATTTGCTTTGTTTGATTTTGGATCCCTTGATTTGCTTGCTTGAATTCTTTCTTCACTTTGGTCCTGTGATATTTGATTCTTTTTTTTTTGGAGAAAAGAGAATAAATAATAACAAACGAAAGGAAAATAAAAACTAACAAGGAACTAACCTTAAAAAACTAAAAAAAAAGAAAACTGACTGGACTTAACAAAAAAACTAAAATAAAAATAAAAACTAAGCCTAAAAATCAAAAGAACTAAATTTAACAAAGAAGGAAAAAAATATATGAGAACAACTAGGAGCTCAACTCAACTCAGGCTCTAGACTCAGGATAATCCAGGCGCATTCAACTAGGACAAATCACGAAAATAAATTTCGCTCAAGAGAAAATAAATCACACCTCTTTTGTTCCAAAAAAAAAGCACAAACCATTTATAAGTTTCTGGAAAAAAATTCGAACCCTAAATTCTACGCCACCTCCTCTCTCTTTTTTTTAGAAAGTGAATGGAAAAGATGGAGACCAAACTACAAAAGAGAAATTAATCAGAGAATGAACTAAGTCCAGAAATACAGAAATTCAATCCCAAAGCCCGCAAGTACCCACGCAAAGCCCACAAGGTAAGAGTAGTCCATAAAAGCCCAATCTGAATACCTAAAAAAAACACGCAATCAAAACAATGGGTTGTCTCCCCTTGAATTGAAAGGAAAAAACATAGAATGTTTTTTTCTAAACAAAACTCGCGAGATCCAAAAATTCGTTCTTTACTAGGAAATCGACTTTTGGAAGGCACCTGTAACGACCCGGAAAATCTGAACCAATTTAAAAATTTTAAATTGGCTAAAATAGTGGATTTTAAATATTTAAAATAAATATTTTAAATAATAAAGATGAAAACTGAGTTTGAATCGACAATTGGAAACAAATATAATTAATTTGAATTATAAACAAGGCCTGAAATGGCGCGGTAGTTTCAAAATTTGAATTCAAACTTCGACTGACTATACCGGGTGCAAAACAAAATAGATTTGAGTGAAACCAAAAATATTTAAATCTGTTAGTGAATACCTTTCTAACAAATCTGAAAAATCGAAGTTTCATAGCGGAGAGCAAAAGTTATGGCCAAATGAATTTTCAGAAAGGTCGCTATGGAATTTATATAGCCCGTGAAATTGGCTATTTTGCAAACGACCTCAGAATTCGACGAAACCACTTTTGTTGGATCCGGGATGTGAAGTTATTGCTAGATTTCAAATTTCATAATTTTTGAAGCTAGTATGTGAGCGTGGCAAAGGAAAATGTGTTTTGGTCAATTATAGTTAAATTGGATTGACCAGAAATGGGCCATTTTACAAACAGTCTCAGAATTCGACGAAACTAGTTTTGTTGCGACTGTATCATCAAAACATAGCTAGATTTATTTTTCTGGAATTTTTCGAATCAGTTTATGGCCCTGGCAAATGAAATGTACGTTCAAATCGAATATTGAATGTTATATATTTTAAATTGAAGGAAAACTGACTGAAATAGTCGAATGGGCCTATGAAACATATCCCATTGTGTTCGGAATGGGGGTAAAACACTAGGGACGACATTTGTTGGGCTTGAATTGGTGTTCGTGTGTGGCAAGGGGTATTTTGGAGATTTTAAAAATTATAAAATAAAAAAATCCTATTGGCCCATTCCCCATTCTCTCTCCCCGACGTGAGCAAATCAAAGGAGGAAACCGCCTCTTTTCTTCCCATCCACTTTCCGGCGAAACCACGCCTCGATAGACCTGCCCACAGTTGAACTTTTTGAAGAGCTCGACGCCCTCTTCAAATCAAAACAAACCCCACCTCAAACCGTTGTGTATTTCTCGAGTTTGACCTCTCCAAAGTCACGGTCTTCAAATCGCCGCCCCGCCGCCCCTGCTGTGTCGAACTCCTCCCCCTTCCAGGCGCAGGCGCGCCTCTCCAACCCCGACGTTGTGGCGCAGGCCGATCGCGCCCTAGCTGCGCGGTTTTCGAGAAAAGTGAAAACCTAGATTTGAACGAAATAGAAAGGTAATGGCTGATATATTTAAAACCGTTTTCAACTCTTTAAAGGTGTCGCAAAATTCGACTAACTTAGAAAAATCATATCTTTTTGCTATGTGGTCGAAATTCAGTGAAACAAGAGACAGTGGACTCGTGTGGACGTCTTCTACATTTTAGAAGAGACCGCATATTTTTCTGAGCCTTCTGCTATTTTTGGTGGAGTGGAACCCAATGTGAGATTTCTAATTTATAAACGATATGGAAAACGACGATGTATAAATTATATAGTCGATGTATGAGTTATATAAGCGTTGTACACCTCTTGTATAAGCGTTGTATAAGTTGTACGTTCGATGTAAAAGTTATATATGCATTGTAAAAATTATATATGTGTTGAAATAGAAGTGAAATGCTTATATATATATATATATATATGTATATATATGCCCCTCGTCCACAAACCCTGGACGATATTTATTGGTTGTGATTGGTGTGAAAATCGGTTGATAGTGAATGGTTGATTAGAATTGTTTGTGGTTGAAATTGATTGATTGTGGTTGAAAAATACCTGTTTGTGGTTAAGAAATATTTGGTTGAAACCATATAGGATTAGTTTGTGGAAATGAAAAAAATATACATGCCGCTTGCGTGCGAACTAGATGCATGATTCCCCATTGTCAAAAGCTGCGAGGCTTTAAGGTAGAGCGAGGAGTCGTACTAGGGACGGTCCCGATTTTAACTACCCTGCCGTTATGCTGCCAAAATTTTGAATAATATTCATGTGTTAGAATTATTTTCCTATGTTGAAACTATATTCGTTTGTTGAATAGAAAACCTTCATGTGTTGAATAGAAATTCATTCGTCGAATCATATTCATGTGTTGAATGGAATTCGTGTTTTAAATAAATTGTTTTAATAATAAAGATCACATTTTTTCTCTATATATACAAACTATAGAAAACCTTCATGTGTTGAATCGAAATTCATTCGTTGAATTGAAATTCATGTGTTGAATGGTATTCGTGTTTTAAATATAAAAATCACCTTTTTATCTATATATATAAACTATAGAAAATCTTCATGTGTTGAATCGAAATTCATTCGTTGAATTGAAATTCATGTGTTGAATGGTATTCGCGTTTGAAATAAATTGTTTTGCAATAAAAATCACCTTTTTATCTATTTATATAAACTATAGAAACCTTCATGTGTTGAATCGAAATTCATTCGTTGAATTGAAATTCATGTGTTAAATGGTATTCGTGTTTTAAATAAATTGTTTTAACAATAAAAATCACATTTTTACTCTGTATATAAACTATAGAAAACCTTCATGTGTTGAATCGATATTCATCCGTTGGATAGAAATTCATGTGTTGAATGGTATTCGTGTTTTAAATATAAAAATCACCTTTTTATCTATATATATAAACTATTGAAAACCTTCATGTGTTGAATTGAAATTCATTCATTGAATTGAAATTCATGTGTTGAATGGTATTCATATTTTGAAAGAAATTGTTTTATAATAAAAATCCTATTTTTATCATCAATATGAACTATATAAAATAATCTTGTTTTGAAATAAATTGTTTTATAATAAAAATCCTATTTTTATCACCTATATTAACTATATAAAATAGTCGAGTTTTGAAATAAATTGTTTTACATTAAAAATCACATTTTGATTATATACATGAATTGTTAAAAATAGTGAAGTGTTGAAATAGAAGACAGTTAGATAAAAATATCATTTTTATCAAATGTATGAAAATTATATAGTTTTGAAATCGAAGAATCGATATATATATATATAGAATTGAAATATATCGAATAACAAAGCTGCAGTTCGTATTTTGAAACCGTGATTTCGAACGATTAGTGCGGGAGATCCGACCATCGGATTTTCCCGAAATCACAACTGTTGGGTTCGCTTTGGAAATATCTTTCCAACGCCACCAACTTTGTAAAAATCAAATGGTTGGATTGTCTGGAATGTTTAATTCAAATCTGAAGAAAAACAGCGCCAGAATCGATTATATATATATATATATATATATATATATATATATATATATAATTATATTAAATCGAATAACGACGCTGCAGTTCGTATTTTGAAATCGAAACTTCAAACGATTATACTGGGAGATCCGACCGTCGGATTCTCCCGAAACTGGAACCGTTGGATTCGTTTTGAAAAGATCTTTCGAATGATGTAAATTTTGTGAAGATCCAACGGTTAGATTTTCAGATATGTGTAAATCAAATCTAAAGAAAAACAGCGCCACGGCCGCGTTATGGCCCGAAGCGTCGTTTGAATAAATTGGCTATTTTAAAAAAATAAAAATGGTGATAAATCGTTATAAAATATTATAAACGATATGGATGTGAAATTTAGAAACTAACTGAAGGTTGGCTAAGTCGAATGGTTTCCTGGGTGTTGATCTGATGTTGGTTTCGGCCTTCGGGGTTAATATTTGGGAAATCGTTCTCTTACTGATTTACGGTTAGCGACTACTGAATTGAAATGATGTGTATGTGTGTTTGTGTTGCACTTGTTTATTATATACGCGAGTTGCTCAGAAAGACCGGGTTTATCCCATTCTGAATAACTGAATCGACGATAAGAAATCGAAGATGAAGACGGTGGTCGAAGACCGGAGATCTTCACCTCGTTTGGATGGTAACTGATGTCCTGATTGGGAGGCATCCCGAAATATGGATAATAAGTGGTGATCGTCCAGACGTACGTGGAGATCGAAGGGTTTGCGAGGTATATAGTGCCTCCGGTTTCGTTCAGACCCAGAACGGACTTGCAAATGGACAGTGTGTCTGATATTGGAATTTATTCTGTGTGATTGATAGCTATCAGTTGCACGGTGTGAATTGCCTATGTGGCATGCTAAGATGCAGTGATCAGGGCTTCTGTTGAAAAGCAAAGTCTTGTGGTGATGATCAAAGCACCGCCTGTGTGGCGTAGCTTTGTGTATAACGTGAAATCGCGAACCTCATACCCCGGTATGAACCAAAAACGAGAGAGGACCTCAGGGGGGACGTGCGTTTTCTTTCTAGCTAGAAGTGGTGTCAGTGGTTTTACACGCCCTGATGAGTTTGACTTATGTGGTTGTTACTGTAGCGAGGCGCCTCGGTTATATCGGTCGATCCGGGACCGATGGAGTCATTTGTTGGCTCATTTACGCCCCAAAAGGGCGGAGAGACGCATTGTTCAGGCATTATAATCCACTCCGTGTGGACCGACCCTGACGATCCAAGGTACGGTTGCGGCTGTGCCTGAGACTCGGGCTAGACAGTCTCGAATTCGGTAAGGACTATCATTTTCCTTGGTTCATGACGGAAATCCAACTTCCAAATACGTGACTGTGCGGTTTTGATTGTATACCTATATATGGCGACATAGTGGTATGGGGCATTAATGCCGTCTATGACTGATACTTATGATTAGAAATTGTTTTTGAAACATATAAACCCTAGTAATAATATCAAATGCTTTTGTTTTATTCGTATCAAGCATATCTTGGCCATTATAAGGTAAAAACTCTATCCTCCGGTTTGCGTTGCATTGTGTGATGGGAACTGAGTCTTATAATGGCTTCATTTTTATAAAAAGCATTGCGATGTTTAAAAGAATGATTTGTTTTAAAGCACTGGCAATCCAATGGAGTAAACCCGTTCCACGAAAGTGGCGTGGTCCTGTGATTGGCCATATTTTAAATATGTTGAGTAGATTTCTCATACCATCCCATGACTGACTCGTAGTTTGTTTCACTTTCAAACTCGGGTGCCCCTTTTTCTACATGGGCAGCCTTGTATTCAGGTTTTAGCTGGAGCTGAAGATGGATTCTATCATTTATCTCTTTTTATGCTGTTAAGCTCCTATTGTACATATTATGTTTGTTTCCGCTGTAGACATTTATGTATAGCTGAACTGTATTTGTACTAAGTAAGATCTTGTATACTGTGTAACTCCGATGTTTACGTTTATCCAGTATATTCTATTGTGCATTATCTGGTGTATTTATTTAATTCTGTTCTGCTGTTATCAGTTTATGTGTTATATTCCAAAGATTACCCTTGCCACCGTCAGTACGGGGTTTGGGGTCGTCATAGCACCCAGCCGTAAACTGCAAGTTTTGGGTTTGGTTGCGAATTAGAAACTAGAGTTGCGGATTTTGGATGGAAAAGTCATTAGAACGAGTTTAGACAAGGGGAATTGAAGGAGCTTTTGATATCTGGAGCAGGGAAGCTGTTAAATACGGGTTTGCAGTTATGGTGAATCCGATTGTATGAAGAACATAAAGTTTATGGGTAAAGACTTGGTAGTATGCTATGGTAGTAGACAGTTGAAGGTTCATGAGAGGAACTACCCTACCCATGATTTGGAGTTGGCTGCTATAGTTTTCGCACTTAAGACTTGGCGGCATTATCTCTTGGGAGAAAGGTTCGAGTTATACACGGACCATAAGTCGCTCAAGTGTCTGTTCTCGCAGAAGGATCTCAATTTGTGACAACAGAGATGGATAAAGTTCCTAGCGTCCTATGATTTTGAGATTTGTTATACCCCTGGCAAGGGTAATGTAGTGGCGAACACGTTGAGTAGGAAGAGGATGAAAGTGAGTCCTCTATTCGTAGAGAGGCAGAGTCTGGAGTACATATCGACCTTCGATTTTAGGCCATCTACAGATCTTACACCTGGTTTGTTGGCATCTCCAGAGGTGCGACCTACACTTATGGATCAGATAGGATATTCGCAGATAGAGGACCACAGAAAGAGGACATCTTGGATATACTCAGTAGAGGGGATATTTTTAGTCACCTTAGTAGATATTCTGTGGATAATAAAGGGTGGATACAACGAGATGGTAGGCTTTATGTTCCTCGAGTTGGAGATATATTTGAGGACAGTCCTTGAGGAAGCCCATCACTCTAGGATGACTATCTATCCGGGGGTGATAAGATGTATCGAGACATGAGGAAGGTTTTCTTTTGGTCTGAGATGAAGAAAGATGTAGCATAATTCATAGCTCGATGTTTAATATGCCAGCAAGTTAAAGCTGAACAAAAAAATCCTGGCAGATTGCTTCATCTTTTGGAGGTCCCATAGTGGAAGTGAGAGAGCATCTCTATGGATTTCATCGATGGTTTGCCTAGATCGAGGAAGGGCAATACCAGTATCTGAGTTATAGTAGATATGCTTACTAAGAGCGCTTATTTCATTCCTATTAAGAGTAAGAGAACGGAAGCAAGGCTAGCATCAGTTTATCTTCGTGAGATAGTTCTTCTACATGGAGTACCTTCTAACGTAGTGAGTGACTGTGATCTCATGTTCACTAGTGAGTTTTGGAAGAGCCTGCAAGGGGAATTAGGGACACAGTTATGTTTGAGCACCGCTTATCGCCCTCAGACTGATGGACATACTGAGAGGGTGAATAGAGTTCTTGAGGATCTTTTGAGACTATGTATCCTAGATTTCGAAGGGACTTAGGAGAAGCATCTCCCCCTTCGAGGCACTATATGGACGACCTTGCAGATCACCGACTTATTGGTAGGAGTCTACATATAGACTTCTACTTGGACCTGAGATGATTAGAGAGACTTCAGAGAAGATAGACCTTATCCGCAGACGTATGAAGATAGCTCAGGACAGGCAGAAGTCCTATGCCAATAAGAGAAGGACTGACATTGAGTTTGAAGTAGGAGACATGGTTTTCATCAAAGTCTCACCATTGAGGAATGCGGTTCGTTTTGGATCTGTAGGGAAACTGGCACCAAGGTTTGTTGGACCATTTCCCATAGCGGAGAGGATAGGTTAGATGGCTTATAGGGTGAGATTACCAGAGAGGTTGGCATGTGTTCATGATGTTTTCCACATTTTGCATTTGCGGAAATGTCTTCACGATTCAATAGAGGTAGTTGAGCCTAGCATGCTTAAGGAAGTGGAGGTAGAAAAGGAGGCAATAGTTAGATGTGTCCCTACTCGCATACTTGGATCAGAGGTTAAGAAACTACGAAACAAAGAGGTTAAGTTAATAGAAGTGCAACGGGGAGAAGATCGTGAGGATGCAACTTAGGAGATTAAAGACAAGAATCACGCTTCATACCTTTTTCTTTTCAAGAGTACGTTCTTAACTTCTCTTTTCAAGTTTTTATTAGTATTTGCATCTATCATTCATGTGTAACCTATCGATCGAATCATCGGCCTTTAGGTAGAAAACAAATGGGTGTAAACATGTGTTTGAGACATGTAATGTTTGATATGCAAGTGGATGCAAGTGTTTGCTAGTGGTTGCTCGTGGATGCATAGACACACAGTAGGCAGTAAATCGGCTCAATCACTTACATATTGTATATGTGTGTGCATTAGGATTTTATATGGATGAAAATGGATGTGTCATCATATGGATGTTGCATTTGGATGAATGATTGTGCACACTTATAGAGCTTACATGTTATACTTGGATAACTTGCATACATTTTTATTACATGGCACGAAAATAAATTCCATTAAGGAGGTCAACTGAATCAGTCGATCGACTAATTTTCGCACTAGTGTAAGGACATATACACACCATTGCATATGTTCATATAAGCATTAGAAAAATCTTGAGGACAATGGATTCTTGTGGATGATGGATGAGTAGATGGTTGTGGTTGTTAGGATAGTAACATTCTTCTTAACTTAGAGATTTTGGGGATGAAATCCTTTAAGCAGGGAGTTTCTGAATAAATTCGTTGTGGTCTTTGTGGATGACATTTTGATCTTCTTGAAGAACGAATAAGAGCATGCCCTACACTTAGGGGAGGTTTTGAGGACTCTCAGTTCACACCAGCTTAAGGCAAAATTCTCCAAGTGTCACTTTTGAAGAAAGAAGGTGATATTTCTAGGGCATGTAGTCTCTAAGGATGGTTCAAGATTAAAAAGTTACAAAGAATGCAATGGAGGTGAGAAGTTTTCTTGGTTTAGCGGGCTACTATATGAGTTTGTCAAGGACTTCGCAAGGATATATTCCCCACTCAGTAGACTGATGAAGAAGAATCTGAACATTGCTTGGAGTATTGATTATGAGGATGCTTTTCAGCGATTAAAGAGGGCTCTAGCAACATCCCTAATTTTGACATTGCCTAATGGAAGCAAGCCGTTCACAGTGTATACTGATGCATGTGGTACAGGGATCAGTGTCGTCTTAATGTAGGAGGGAAGGTTAGTATGCTATGGTAGTAGACAGTTGAAGGTTCATGAGAGGAACTACCTTACTCATGATTTGGAGTTGTCTGTTATAGTTTTACACCTAAGACTTGATGGCATTATCTTTTGGGAGAAACGTTCGAGTTATACATGGACCATAAGTCGCTCAAGTGTATGTTCTCGCAAAAGGATCTCAAATTGAGACAACAAAGATGAATAGAGTTCCTAGCATCCTATGATTTTGAGATTACTTATACCCTTGGCAAGGGTAATGTAGTCGCAGACACATTGAGTAGACAAAGAATGACTTTCAGTCCTCTATTCATAGAGAGGCAGAGTTTGGAGTACATATCTACCTTCGATTTTAAGCCATCTACGGATCTTACACCTGGTTTGTTGGCATCTCTAGAGGTGTGACCAACTCTTATGGAGCGGATAGGATCTTTGCAGCGAGAGCACCTTATATAGAAGACATCTTGGATAGGCTCAATAGAGGGGAGATTTCTAGTCATCTTAGTAGATATTCTGTGGATAATAAAGGGTGGCTACGACGAGATGGTAGGCTTTGTATTCCCCGAGTTGGAGATTTATTGAGGACAACCCTAGGGGAACCCCATCTGTAACAACCCGTATTTTTGAATAACATGTTATAATGTAAATCAAGGCAGAATTAAATCTGAATCAAGGGAAACGGGCTGTGCCATTGCGTTCGTCTCGGAAAAATACGCGAAATAGAGTCCGAGTTTTCGAAAAACGGAGTCCGTATGATCAAGTTATGGCCCAATGAAGTTTTCAGAAAATTCCAAGCCCGAAAACAGTTCAAATTCGAATTCAAATTCGAATTGCAACCAAGGCAGAATGGGCGGGAATTTTTCCCGCCTCAGGCAGGGTCGACACAGGGGTCGACACCAGTGTCGACCCCCCCCCAATGGGTCGACACCCATGTCGACCCATGGGTCGACCCCCCCGGTCGGACCAGTTTTTCTGGTGCACCATTTTGACATGCTGGGTCTTGTTCTGGAAGTTTCTGACGGGAATTGATGGCTCAGATTCGATTTAGGGTTAATCCTATGGTCTAAACTACCCCAAATCTCTATAAAAGGACCCCTAGACCTAGCCTAAACCCTCATTAATCATTCCTACAACTAAATGCTGCCCAAATGTTCACTAATCATGGCCTCCACCTTCTTCATGAGAGCATGAGTGTCTCAAATCAATCTATGCCATAAAGGAGCCATCTTTCGTAAGTAAAAGAGCCATCTTTCTTTGTCTTTGGGGTTATTCCTCCTTGTTATCAAGTCTTGAAGTGGAGTTTATCATCTTTGGTTGCGGATTTGCTAGTGTGGCTTCGTCTCAATCTTATTTTATATTAATTCTAGTCTTCATAGCATTGTAAGCCCTATACTACTCTTAGATTCTAACTATGAAGTTAAATATGACATGTTGCAAGTTGAGTTTGGGCCTAAGTATGATATGTGCTTTGATCCTATCATGTTATGCATAAGTTTATCCTATGCATGTTTGTAAAGTCATCACCTTGACCTTGTGGGCTAAAAGCTATAAGCTTTATGTTGAAATGTTGCATTATGCAACATGAGAACCCTCATAACCTTTATGATAACTTGCATATAATGTTATATGCGAACTTCTAGCCACCATCCTATGTCATTTATGATCATTTTTCACCTATTTGCTTAAGTTAATATTATGCATGTTTTGAGGCCCATAATGTGATATGCAAGCTTATGAACATATTTATGCCTCATATGCCACCATGTTTAACTTGTGGCCAACCTTATTACCTTATGCCCTTTTGGTCATGCTTTTGCCAAGTTCCCTCTTTTGATCTATGTTATGTTATGCGAAGCGTACATGCGATGGGAATGTGTTGGGTTGGGTAATATTAATGACATGAAACATGATTTTAAAATATGACATGAACATTGACTTGTGATTATGTTTGTAAACATAATGATGGACATGACACTTAGAAAATATGAATGTGGCCAACTCGAGGTTGGGTTGAGTTTGTAGCATAAATCTACCCGGAACCGACCGGCTTAACTAGTGGCTAGAAACAATAGGACCCAATGTGAGTAGTTAGTCATGTCGCACTTGAAACCCGAGGTTAGACTAAGTTGTGGTGTAAAGCTACCCGGACCCGCCCGGCTTAACTAGTAACCACAACAAGGTCTAATGTGAGAGGTTGGGGTGCATTAAGTTAATTAATGCCACATGGTAGGGTTAAGTCATGGACCACTTGAATATACTTAACCACATGAACATGATGGGTTGATAGGGTTAAGTCAACATGGACACACTTAAACAACCCAAAGCTTAGTTGGATAGGGTTAAGTCGTGAACCTTTTTAGGAACACTTAACCAACTTGATACATGGTTTGGATGGGGTTAACCACACTTAACCCACTAGAAACCCTAGTTACGCGGTCCTTCTCAGTAGTAACCCACTAGGGAGTAACGGATACCCTAGGGACTAGGCTAGGGTGGGGCACGATTACCGGGCTGGAGTGTAAGCGACCAAAAAGACGGCAAAAGTAGGTGCGTCATAGTAGATTCTGACGGACCATGGTCGTGCACATTGTCCGGGGATGAAAGACAGACTTGGGCACCAGTAGGTTTTGACTGTGCGTGCTTGTTTCGTGTCAGTGGTTGACACCCTAGTGCCGGATACACCCTAGGGTGGACCTAGCACAGTCGACTACATTTCATGTTTGGACCGTATGACACCGATACACGACGAGTTAGGCTTATAGGGAGTCGATCGACTAGACCGAGTAGTTGGACCTCGATTTAGGTCATCTCATGATGTGGTCCAGCTTTGGGCCAAGGGATCATTTCTTGTTTATGCTTGACATGGATTGGAATACTAGTACACACCTGGTGCAACTTAACCTTGTATATGCGATGCCACACTTGATCTATCTTGTTAACTTTTCACCATGCCAGTTATCACCCTATATCTCGTCCCTGTTTACATGTTCAGTTAACTTTATTAGTTGTTATACTAATAGTAGATAGGACTTACCAGTCTTTTTGACTGACCCGTTTTCTTTCGCCTCTTTTCTTCCGTTTCCCCTCCCCCCCCCCCTCCAGGTTTGCAGGGTGGGAACACTGGTACCTAGCTGGATCTTTAGCTGCTTTTATGGATAGCTCATGTATGGTTTGAGCATGCTATGGCCTTATGCTACTTTGGGGATAGTTACTTTATGTTTCTTTTTCAGTTTTCAGTTTCTGTTCTAGACTTTGTTTTATGGAAAAATAATGACCAAGTACTTTGATGTAACTTGACTATGGTTTTGAAATGCTAGTTTTATCCGCTGCTTTACTACTCTGTTTTACTTATATGTTCTGCCTTGTGATATCTGCATGCATGTTTACCTTGTTTAACGCCCCTCCAAAGCTAGTGTCCTTGCAAGAGTGGCACTGGCGGAGGTGGGGTGTTACATTTGGTATCAGAGCATAAGGTTTACAAGATTTGAGCAAAAGGTTTTTAAAACTTACCTTTTGAAAAACTATTTTCAAAACCAATAAAGTATTTTCCAAGAAAAGTCTAGTTATTTTAAAAGGCTATTCCCCAAAAGCCATTAGCACTATCCTTCGTTTCCTCGTTCTGAATCTATCTTTTTCTTTTTCAGTATGGCCGATCTTAACCTTCCCGAGGGAGTGACCATTCCCGGATGGTTCCGGAGGTACTTGGAAGCTAGGGCCAACAATGTGGGCCCAGCAAACACCCCCACCGTAACTGAGGTTCCTCCCACTACTACAAAAGTGGGCATATTCGACACTAATTTGTGTGCGTTGAATGAAAAGTGTGGCGAAATCTATGATTTCTTCGAGCTTCTGCAACAGCATTCATATGTTGTTGCATTATACGTGGATGCACTGTTGCGGTGGGAATTTTAGTGTTCTGATGTGCAACACCAGTTAAAAGCGTAGCATTACGTATATATAATCCAGCTCAGCTATCCGCGTTATCAACATATAAAAACCCCAACCGTAGATGAAAGATTAATCCAATGGTTCAAACCATCTATGGATCTGATGATCTTAATGTTAGCCATCATCCAATCATTGACAGCCACGTCATTTCATTCTTTTGACGAAATTTTGGCGCGATCTTCTCCCTTCATGAAATCGTTTTCTTCTCTATCATCTAATCGTTTTTCCCCCTTTTTACTATTGACAAAAATTTAAACCTAAATTCACGTTAGTATCGATCCTCTCCTCGACAGCAAATTCTATTCCGAAAAGGATGAAGCTTTGAAACGCTTTCTAGTTTTGATTGCTTAGGGCGCTGACATCGCCAGTTTTTTCCCTCAGGTTCAGTTTGTATTGCACTGTGAATTAGTTGCGCTTATTATAGATTGGATTATGAGTAATTAGTAATTAGTTCATTTGTTACATTTTGGAAAACCCATTCGCTTATGAGTAATTAGTTGCGCTTATTATTGATTTGGGATTTGGGATTATGCTGAGGTTTATTCGAAAATTATACCCAGCAATAAACCATGAGAACCGAGCTACTGGCATGAAAAAGACATTGGTTTATTATAGAGGTCGAGCTAGTTAAGGAATGGGGACTGCGGTTAATTTGCACTGCTTGAGGTTCATACCTTACACTGCGGTTAATTTGTATGCTTGAGGTTAATTTGCACTGCGGTGTGTATGCACTGCGGTGACATCCGAATTTTAAGCCTCTTACCGCAGATTTTGACAAAATCTGAAGCGGGCACTCAAGCATTTTCGTTTTATTACAATACACATCATACACGCAGTGCATATATACACTCACAAGTATACACGCACGCACAAGTATACACGCACAAGTATCATAAGTATACACGCACAAGTATACACGCACAAGTATCACAAGTATACAAGCTCAAGTATCATAAGTATACACGCACAAGTACACACGCTCAAGTATCACAAGTATACACGCTCAAGTAGACACGCACAAGTATACACGCGCGCACAAGTATACATGCACGCACAAGTATCATAAGGCAGCCATCTGAAGGCACGCACAAGTATACACGCACAAGTATTATAAGTATACACCAGAGACGTACGCAGAGATTTTAAAAAATCACCAGCATTCACAAACAAAACAACATACCATTCACAAACATTCACCAGCATCCATCATCAGTCATCACCAGTCATCACAAACTTCCACAACCACACAAAGTTTCACAAATATTCACAAAATTTCAAGCCAAAAATCATTACCAGCAGAATAAAACCAACATCCACAAACATCACCAGTCATCACCAGCATCATCACCAGCATCCACACCAGCATCAGCACCAGCATCCATGTTAGAGTCATTGTCCATGTCAGAGTCATTGTCTATGTCAGAGTGGCTGTTAAGGATAGAGCATAGTCAACGACCAAACCAGAATTTCTTGTTGTGGAGGGCAAAGTGATCTTTGGATGATCAAACTTCAATAGGTATGTTAATTCTATTTCTGTAAACATTTTGTGATCCACCTAATATATTATATGATCAAACTTCTATTTCTGTAAACATTTTGTGATCCACCTAATATATTATATGATTCAATTCTCAAATAATGTGATCCACCTACGAGTTTATATGCCTTAATTATCAAACAATTTGACATGTAACACACATTAATTATCAAACAATTTGACATGTAACCACATCTGAAGGAAATTCAAGCCATACAATAACAGTGTCTCAAATTCAAGCCACACAACCACATCTATGTACAACTAACAGAGCACCAGTTTGTATTATTATTTCAGAATCTTGGGTGGAGCATTATAACCTTGTATGTATGTATGTGAGTGTGTGCATGTGTGGTTGTGTCTCACTATAAGAAACTGTGGATGGAAGTAAAATTTACCTATGATCACAAAAAAATGGTACCACCGGTTCCTCCCTATTGCTCACAAACAGAATTTCAGGCCTCGTCAAAGGATGAGTATGTGTGGTGCGCTCAACCCTAATGATGTATTTCTTGTTGTCGAATCGAGCAGCAAAAACATTCTCCAAGCCAATGCCTTCATAAAATTCCATTTTCAGGTATAATGATCTATGGTCAATTCGAGACCAATGACAGTCGTCAATTTCACACACATTTCCCATTGGCGTCATTAATTCTTTTATTGCAGGAACATTTGTCTTCAGGAACTCGGGAAAGCCAACAACTCTGGCCCATGATTCTGCCTCGAACGCTGGTTCAGGCTCAAATTCTTCAGCAGACCATTGTTGCACATAAAAAGCACCTCCAATTTTTGTAAAAAGTTTCAACATTAGCGCATGATCACGCGTACTGTAAGATGGGCATGTTATTAGAAAAGAGTTTTTGGGTATAACCCGTATAGTCCACTCCTCATTAAGCTTCAGCGTATGCCTAAGCGTGAGAAGCACAAATTCGTAAGTCCAATGTCCTGAAAGAACAGTGGCAGTGATGCATAGTGAAGAGTCCTCCATTTTTTTTTAACTTTTGACGCTGGAGTTTTGTTTAGGAGTTGAAGATGTAGATGAAGTGACACACTGTACGTGGCAGTAATATGGGAACTGAAAACTTTTTGCTCAGAAGACGAATGGCCATATGAAATTGCTTATTTGTTGGCTGGCATGAGTGACCAATCGCCAATGGTCAGTAAGTCAATTGTAATAATTGTGTTCATAACATTTTACTAAGAAGGCCAATGGCCATTCGATCCCACCACTTATCAAATAACTTGTTATCATTTGATCAGGTGCATATTTAATTCTGGAAGGCAGAGGGATACATTTTGCAGATCGGATTGCTGCATATATATGATTCATATATAGGTACATACTAACATACATATATATTTCCTATTGCAATCGGATTGTTGCATATATATGATTCATATATATATAAATGAGTAATACATTTTGCAGGTGTGGACACATGTGTACATATTCAGAATTCGCTAAAGAATTGGCCAGGAATGGATCAGGATAATGTCCCTTATGTCGTGCACCTATTCTTGAAGTAGTTCGAGCTTACTGTATACAATGAACAAAACGGTGTAGCTGATTTTTGAGTTTTGATATTTGGATAATTAAAACAATTGCTTTGGATGAGTTTCTTGTACAAAACCTGTATTGCAAAATATTTAATTAAAGCATTGTATTTCTATCAAATTAGTGTTGCATTTTCCTTCTTCTACTGTTGCGTTAGCTTTTATTGATATTGCATTTCATTGTAATGGTGTTGCATTACATATTGTAGTGGTGTTGCATTACATTAAATATAATTGCATACCCGTCGCACGTGGACCCCACAGCTGACGTGGATAGCTGGTGTGGCATGTGACACGTGGAGTGCTGACATGGAGAGATGACGTGTCGTGTGACACGTAGACAGCTGACGTGGCGGCACTGGAAGCCAGACCCTAACTAATGCTTAAGGCAACACTGAATAGTGTTGCATTACGTGCAAATAGTGTTGCATTATGGCTATAATGCAACACTTTCTTTCCGTGGCCGTAGATGGGCAAAAGTGTTGCCTTAGGTGGCTAATGCAACGACCGCGGATGCCACGCCCCCCTGGTGTTGCCTATTTGAAAAAATGGCCTACGGCAACGCTTTTTTGATCGACGGCCACATAAAAATAGTGTCGAATATGCCCACTTTTGTAGTAGTGTCCTCCTCCTCCCCCTCCTCAGCATCCACAAGCGGATTTTGCAAAGATTTGCAAGGACTTTAAGGCGATGGGTGGCAAGAATTTAATTGGGACGGAGACTTTTGTGGAGGCACGAAATTGGTTGAAAGAAACTGAGGATCTCTTCGCTATCTTTGATGTGGAAGACCATAGAAAGGTTTTATTGGCAGCATGGTTATTAAAAGAAGAAGCTGCTTATTGGTGGGAGGTCACCAATGCTACTAGACCTATAGAGACTTGGGCCGACTTTAGGACGAGGTTTGGGCTTAAGTTTCTATCATCTGCTGAGGCGAATCTGCAATTGGAGAAGTTTATATCTTTGAAGCAAGGGGACATGACAGTGAGGGAGTATGTGAATAAGTTTAACCAGCTCGCTCGATTCGGTTTGGACATGGTTAATACTCCCCAGAAGAAGGCTTTACGCTTTTCCCGAGGGTTGAATGAGCCATTACAAGGTTTAGCCCTATCTCATATACCCATGGGGGCCACTTTTGAAGGCCTAGTGGACATGGCATTGCTTCAAGGAGACGATAAGAATGGAAAGAAAGAAGTCAAGCCTAATGAGACTCAAGCCAAGAAGACAGACTTCAAGGGGGGAGGAAATCAGAGCAATCAGAACAACAAGAACAACAAGGGCAACAAGGCCAAGGCAAAGGACCCAAGAAAATGTAACTTCTGTGGGATTGTTGGGCACATAGCCAAGGATTGCAGAAAGAAGAAGAGGAAGCGGGGCGAATGCTTTCATTGTGGAGAGACTGGACACTTTAGCAAGGATTGCCCCAAGAAGCAAGGACAAGGGCAAGGGCAGAATCAGCGTGCAGGATCTTCTGGAGGGCAAGTGCATGCCCTCAACACTGCTCCAGTTCAGGATCGAGGTAGTATTTCTGTAGAAAGCCTTGTTTATATTTCTGATTATCCTGTTCGCACCTTATTTGATTCTGGCGCATCGCATAGTTTTATTTCTTCTGACATTGTTGAAAGTGTGCACCTAAGTACTAGTCTAGTTGAGGATCCCGTCAGCGTTTCAAATCCAATTGGGGGTTCCGCCCATCTATCTATGATTTGTGTGGATTTGAAGATTTCTATCTTGACCGTGGAATTCACGTGTAATGCTGATGTTCTCGGGTTCACGGGATACGGGTTGATTTTGGGCATGGATTGGTTGTCCCGTTATGGAGCCATCCTCGATTGTGAGCATAGGATGGTGAGGCTCATGACTCGCCTCGGTAATACCCCAGAAATTTCTTGTAACCCTAGAGGTCCCGTCATATTATGTTATCTTGAATCTCTTGACTCGTCCATCGATGATCTGCAATCTGTAAGGGTGGTCCGAGACTATCCTGATGTCTTTGAAGAAGTTAAGGGGTTACCCCCTAAACGAGAGATAGATTTCCGCATTTATCTAGTCGATAATGCCAAGCCAGTATCATTGCCCGTTAGGCACATGGCCCCACGAGAAAGAAGAGAGCTCAGTAAGCAAATCAAGGAGCTGCTTGAGAAAAATTTTATTAGGCGAAGCATTTCTGAATGGGGTGCTCCGATGGTATTCGCTACTAAGGCGGATGGTTCGCTTCGTCTATGTGTTGATTATCGAGAGTTGAACAAGCTGACAAAGAAGAATAGGCACCCGTTACCGAGGGTTGATGATCTCTTTGACCAGCTTGTTGGTGCTTCTGTTTTCTCTCAGCTCGATCTAGCCACCGGATTCCATCAGCTTAGAGTAGCTGAGGATAGTATTGATAAGACTGCGTTTAGGACTCCTGATGGATTCTTTGAATGGCTTGTCATGCCATTCGGTTTGACTAATGCACCCGCCTACTTCGTGGATTTGATGAGTAGGGTGTTCAGGGAGTTCCTTAACAAGTTCGTGGTTGTCTTCGTGGATGATATTCTGATCTTCTCAAAGGATGAGGAAGAACATGCCAGACATCTCAAGGAAGTAATGGATACGCTTAGAGCTCATCTGTTGAAAGCCAAGTTCTCCAAATGTCATTTCTGGAGAAGGGAAGTTCGGTTTCTTGGACATATAGTTTCTAAGCAAGGCATAGCGGTGGATCCCGCGAAAGTGGTTGTGGTTCAAGACTGGAAGACTCCTAGGAATGCGACCGAAGTAAGAAGCTTTCTCGGTCTGGCGGGCTACTATAGGAAGTTCATCAGGGACTTCGCTAAGATTTCGGCCCCTCTTACTAAGTTGACGAAGAAGAACTTAGTTTTTGCATGGGACTTAGAGTGTGAGCTTGCTTTTCAAAGGCTCAAGAGGGCCCTTACTACCGCTCCATTTTTGGCATTACCCGATGGCGGTAAGATGTTTACCGTGTACACCGATGCATGTGGCACGGGGTTAGGTGCTGTTCTGATGCAAGAGGGAAGAGTGATATGTTATGGGGGTAGGCAACTTAAAGCTCATGAGAAGAACTATCCCACTCATGATTTGGAGTTGGCAGCGATTATCTTTGCACTCAAATCCTGGCGCCACTATCTCCTAGGCGAAAGGTTTAAGTTGTATACTGATCACAAGTCGCTCAAATACCTCTTCTCGCAGAAAGATCTGAATCTAAGGCAGCAAAGGTGGATGGAATTCTTGGCATCTTATGACTTCGAGATAGCTTATACCCCTGGCAAGGGTAATGTTGTGGCAGATGCACTAAGCAGAAGGAGGTTGACTTTGAGTCCCTTGTTTATTGAGATGAAGAACTTAGAGTTCTTGGCAACTTTTGATTTCACGACGACTGTTGAGTCGATGACGGGTTCATTAGCATCCCTTGAGCTTAGACCTTTGCTTCTTGATCAAGTTGGGGCTTCACAGAAGGAAGACCCGCAGATAGTCGAAATCATGGACAAGTTGATTCGTGGTGAGACGTCTAGTCACCTTGCTAGATATACTATTGATGATAAAGGTTGGCTAAGGCGTGATGGAAGGCTATGTGTTCCATAAGTAGGAGACTTGGTGCATAAAGTTCTCGAAGAAGCACATCACTCGAAGATGACTATACATCCGGGAGGAGATAAGATGTATAGAGATATGAAGCGCATTTTCTTTTGGGCTGGAATGAAGAAGGATATGGCAGAGTATGTTTCAAAGTGCATGGTGTGCCAACAAGTGAAAGCCGAGTCAAAGAAACCAGGTGGGCTATTACATCCATTAGAGGTCCCGCAATGGAAGTGGGAGAGTATTTCTATGGATTTTGTGGATGGATTGCCTAGGTCAAGGAAAGGGAACACGAGCATATGGGTCATAGTTGACAGACTTACGAAGAGTGCTCACTTCATTCCAGTAAAGAGCAAGAGGACCGCAGCATGGCTAGCATCTATTTATCTTTGAGAGATAGTACGGTTGCATGGAGTTCCTTCTAGCATAGTTAGCGATCGTGACCCAATTTTCACTAGCCAGTTCTGGAATAGTTTGCAAGAAGCGATGGGTACGCGATTGAGTCTGAGTACAGCCTATCACCCCCAGACGGATGGCCAAACCGAAAGGGTGAATAGAGTGCTAGAAGATCTTTTGAGGCTTTGTGTTCTTGACTTTGGTGGTACTTGGGAAGACCACCTTCCTCTTGTAGAGTTTGCTTATAATAATAGCTATCAAGCCAGCATAGGGATGGCACTATTTGAAGCTTTGTATGGGAGGCCGTGTAGGTCACCATCTTGTTGGTGGGAGACAACCAATAGGCTTATACTTGGGCCCGATATGATACGGGACACATCCGAGAAAGTTGAATTGGTGAGAAGACGGATGAAAGCGGCCCAAGATAGACAGAAATCCTATGCTGACAAGCGAAGGGCAGATTTGGAATTCGAAGTGGGAGACATGGTTTTCGTGAAGGTTTCTCCTTTGCGTAATGTGGTACGTTTTGGAGCAGTTGGGAAACTGGCACCAAGGTTCGTACGACCCTTCCCTATCATAGAGAGAATTGGAAAGATGGCCTATAAGGTGGAATTGCCCGAGAAGCTAACCGGAGTGCATAATGTCTTTCATGTCTCGCATCTCCGAAAGTGCTTGCATGAGTCCGCTGAGGTGGCTGAACCAAGCATTCTTGAAGACGTGGAGGTAGAGAAAGAGGCAACCTTGAGGAGAGCTCCGATTCGTATCTTGGGAACAGAGATCAAGAAGTTAAGGAATCGAGAAGTCAAATTGGTGAAAGTTCAGTGGAGTGAAGCCGATGAAGATGCAACTTGGGAAACCGAGGAGAAGATGCGTGGGCTTTATCCATTCCTTTTTAAGGGTACATTCTCAATCTCCTTTCCTAATTAGCATATCTTTCTTTTGCTATCCATGTTTACCTTGTTTATCTTGTTTACCTTGTTATCTCATAATCGTGTCATGAGAACCTTAGGTAGAAACCCTTGGTTGAAACATGTATTTGAAACATGTTATGCTTGATGGTTGCACGTGGTTGCAAGTGGTTGCAAGTGGATACTCGTGGATGCATGATATACATTAGGCACTAAGATCGGCTCACACACTTTCATGTTGCATATGCATGAGTGTTTATGCTTATTCATGGATGAAACTTGTTGTGCTATCACGTGGATGTTGCATATGAATGAATGTTATGTGCACTCATGTAGAGATTATAAATTATGTTAGGAATTTGCATACATATGGACTCATTTCACTAACATACTTTGCATTAAGGAGGTTTACTGAATCAGTAACCGCCTGATTTTTGCATTAGATAAGTACATATACACACACCTTTTGCATATGTTCATACAGCATTTAGAACCTTTTTAAGGACAATGGTTACTTGTGGATGATGTTTTGAGTAGATGGATGATGGATGGTAGGATACGTTCTTCCTAACTTGGAGATTTCGGGGACGAAATCCTTTAAGGAGGGGAGAATGTAACAACCCGTATTTTTGAATAACATGTTATAATGTAAATCAAGGCAGAATTAAATCTGAATCAAGGGAAACGGGCTGTGCCATTGCGTTCGTCTCGGAAAATACGTGAAATAGAGTCCGAGTTTTCGAAAAACGGAGTCCGTATGATCAAGTTATGGCCCAATGAAGTTTTCAGAAAATTCCAAGCCCGAAAACAGTTCAAATTCGAATTCAGATTCGAATTGCAACCAAGGCAGAATGGGCGGGAATTTTTCCCGCCCCAGGCAGGGTCGACACAGGGGTCGACACCAGTGTCGACCCCCCCAATGGGTCGACACCCATGTCGACCCAGGGGTCGACACCCATGTCGACCCATGGGTCGACCCCCCCGGTCGGACCAGTTTTTCTGCTGCACCATTTTGACATGCTGGGTCTTGTTCTGGAAGTTTCTGACGGGAATTGATGGCTCAGATTCGATTTAGGGTTAATCCTATGGTCTAAACTACCCCTAATCTCTATAAAAGGACCCCTAGACCTAGCCTAAACCCTCATTAATCATTCCTACAACTAAATGATGCCCAAATGTTCACTAATCATGGCCTCCACCTTCTTCATGAGAGCATGAGTGTCTCAAATCAATCTATGCCGTAAAGGAGCCATCTTTCTTAAGTAAAAGAGCCATCTTTCTTTGTCTTTGGGGTTATTCCTCCTTGTTCTCAAGTCTTGAAGTGGAGTTTATCGTCTTTGGTTGCGGATTTGCTAGTGTGGCTTCGTCTCAATCTTATTTTATATTAATTCTAGTCTTCATAGCATTGTAAGCCCTATACTACTCTTAGATTCTAACTATGAAGTTAAATATGACATGTTGCAAGTTGAGTTTGGGCCTAAGTATGATATGTGCTTTGATCCTATCATGTTATGCACAAGTTTATCCTATGCATGTTTGTAAAGTCATCACCTTGACCTTGTGGGCTAAAAGCTATAAGCTTTATGTTGAAATGTTGCATTATGCAACATGAGAACCCTCATAACCTTTATGATAACTTGCATATAATGTTATATGCGAACTTCTAGCCACCATCCTATGTCATTTATGATCATGTTTCACCTATTTGCTTAAGTTAATATTATGCATGTTTTGAGGCCCATAATGTGATATGCAAGCTTATGAACATATTTATGCCTCATATGCCACCATGTTTAACTTGTGGCCAACCTTATTACCTTATGCCCTTTTGGTCATGCTTTTGCCAAGTTCCCTCTTTTGATCTATGTTATGTTATGCGAAGCGTACATGCGATGGGAATGCATTGGGTTGGGTAATATTAATGACATGAAACATGATTTTAAAATATGACATGAACATTGACTTGTGATTATGTTTGTAAACATAATGATGGACATGACACTTAGAAAATATGAGTGTGGCCAACTCGAGGTTGGGTTGAGTTTGTAGCATAAATCAACCCGAAACCGACCGGCTTAACTAGTGGCTAGAAACAATAGGACCCAATGTGAGTAGTTGGTCATGTCGCACTTGAAACCCGAGGTTAGACTAAGTTGTGGTGTAAAGCTACCCGGACCCGCCCGGCTTAACTAGTAACCACAACAAGGTCTCATGTGAGAGGTTGGGGTGCATTAAGTTAATTAATGCCACATGGTAGGGTTAAGTCATGGACCACTTGAATATACTTAACCATATGAACATGATGGGTTGATAGGGTTAAGTCAACATGGACACACTTAACCAACCCAAAGCTTAGTTGGATAGGGTTAAGTCGTGAACCTTTTTAGGAACACTTAACCAACTTGATACATGGTTTGGATGGGGTTAACCACACTTAACCCACTAGAAACCCTAGTTACGCGGTCCTTCTCGGCAGTAACCCACTAGGGAGTATCGGATACCCTAGGGACTAGGCTAGGGTGGGGCACGATTACTGGGCTGGAGTGTAAGCGACCAAAAAGACGGCAAAAGTAGGTGCGCCATAGTAGATTCCGACGGACCATGGTCGTGCACATTGTCCGGGGATGAAAGACAGACTTGGGCACCAGTAGGTTTTGACTGTGCGTGCTTGTTTCGTGTCAGTGGTTGACACCCTAGGGCCGGATACACCCTAGGGTGGACCTAGCACAGTCGACTACATTTCATGTTTGGACCGTATGACACCGATACACGACGAGTTAGGCTTATAGGGAGCCGATCGACTAGACCGAGTAGTTGGACCTCGATTTAGGTCATCTCATGATGTGGGCCAGCTTTAGGCCAAGGGATCATTTCTTGTTTATGCTTGACATGGATTGGAATACTAGTACACACCTGGTGCAACTTAACCTTGTATATGCGATGCCACACTTGATCTATCTTGTTAACTTTTCACCATGCCAGTTATCACCCTATATCTCATCCCTGTTTACATGTTCAGTTAACTTTATTAGTTGTTATACTAATAGTAGATAGGACTTACCAGTCTTTTTGACTGACCCGTTTTCTTTCGCCTCTTTTCTTCCATTTCCCCCCAGGTTTGCAGGGTGGGAACACTGGTACCTAGCTGGATCTTTAGCTGCTTTTCTGGATAGCTCATGTATGGTTTGAGCATGCTATGGCCTTATGCTACTTTGGGGATAGTTACTTTATGTTTCTTTTTCAGTTTTCAGTTTCTGTTCTAGACTTTGTTTTATGGAAAAATAATGACCAAGTACTTTGATGTAACTTGACTATGGTTTTGAAATGCTAGTTTTATCCGCTGCTTTACTACTCTGTTTTACTTATATGTTCTGCCTTGTGATATCTGCATGCATGTTTACCTTGTTTAACGCCCCTCCAAAGCTAGTGTCCTTGCAAGAGTGGCACTGGCGGAGGTGGGGTGTTACACCATCACTCTGTGATGATTATCCATCTGGGAGATGATAAGATGTATCGAGACATGAGAAGGGTTTTCTTTTGGGCTGGAATGAAGAAAGATGTAGCGGAATTCATAGCTCAATGTTTAATATGCCAGTAATATAAAGATGAACAGAAAAAGCCTAGCGGTTTGCTTCATCCTTTGGAGGTCCCACATTGGAAGTGGGAGAGCGTCTCTATGGATTTCATCGATGGTTTTCCTAGATCGAGAAAGGCAATACCAGTATCTGGGTTATTGTAGACTGGCTTACTAAGATCACTCATTTCATTCCTGTTGAGAGTAAGAGAACGGTAGCATGGTAGCATCGGTTTATCTTCGTGAGACAGTCCGTCTACATGTAGTACCTTCTAGCATAGTGAGTGATTGTGATCCCATCTTCACTAGTGAGTTCTGGCATACACACACCATTGCATATGTTCATACAAGCATTAGAAAAATCTTGACGACAATGGATGCTTATGGATGATGGATGAGTAGATGGTTGTGGTTGTTAGGATAGTAACATTCTTCTTAACTTGGAGATTTCAGAGACGAAATCCTTTATGTAGGGGAGAATGTAACACCCCGTAACTTTAAAGAACATTAATAAACTAATGAATACTTAATTTAATGCTGGTAATTAAGTAAAACGGACAATACCATTGCGTAGGTCTCGGAATTCTGGTTCATATAGACTCCGAGTTTGCATAAAAGGACATCATATGAAGAAGATATGAAGGTTAGAAGTTTGTATACATTTAAGAAGGATGTATATAAATATATCAAGCCAGAAATTCAAAAATAAGTCGAAATAGAGGAGCAGAAACAATGCGGGAATAAGATCCGATAGGGTTCGACCCACGCTCCAAGGGGGTCGACTCACTCAAGGGTGTATCGACCCTAGGGTCGCCCAAGGGTCGACCCACCCCAGATCTGGGCAGGTTCATTCCCTGAACCAGGACTTGTTTGTTTTCTTGGTTTGTTGGAGATAATCTATATAAAGGCCAGCATTTCTATTGCTTTCCTACACCTAAAATAATGGAGACAGGGAGATGCTGCCCCAGCTCGGATTGAATTGGACTATCTTCAACAACACCAGCCTATACATACATCAAAAAAATTTCTTTTACTTTGATCCAATCTCTGTTAGTTCATGTTACTTTTAGATATAAAAATTTAACAGTAAACTTGACATGTTAATAAACCGGATCTAAGCCTATACTTGTTAAGAAACAGATTTATAGCTAAACAGATTTGCTATAATTACATGTAATTTTCCATAAACCTATTATGCCGTTCAATTGTTACTACCTACCTATATCTTTTATTATATGCCTATTTCTATTTTCTCCCTCTCTTATTTCCTTTTTATTTTATAAGCCAAGGCTACCTTCAAGCCTAGGCCAATCTCGTAAGAGACATACGTACGACGAAATTGGGAAAATTGGGGAATATTTGGGAATGAAAAATAAAAGAGGGAAATTTGGGGCATACCTTATACTGTGGAATATGGATGAAATTTTGGGGTGTATTTACATGCAAACCATTAGGTTTAATTCAAAGATTAAGTGGAACATATTAACGAAACTGTATGAGACCTGTGTAACCTGTTAAATCTTTGGGGGTTAAGTAAATCGGTTGAAACTATGGGGTTAAGTAAATCTATTTAATATGTTGGGGTTGTATGAACACTGTTAACCTGTGAAGCTTAACATGATGATTTTGTGGGGGTTAGGCTATAAGACTTAACCTGTGGAAATCGTAGTTGGTTTGGGACCCAAGTTTAGGGGTTTGACTTGTGTTATCAGTTGTGTGGAACCCATATTAGCCAGTAACATATTCTGTTAATAAACGGGGGACCTCTCACTAGGTAGGGGTTAGGACATGCTTACTGAGCTAATTATAAGAGTTTCATCTGGGAAGGGGTGTTTGATGGCGCGTTCCAATGGGTTCATGTTCATGCATGGATCCGGCCTATCTGGGAAAATAAGCCACTGTAACACCTGTAAGTAGGTCTGTGTCCTTCTGTAGGTTGCCATTTTAGGAAGTAATACACTCTTCTGTGGGGCTGACATAGGATATTTATGTGTTAAGGAGTCGATCGCTTGGGGTAGAAATTAGGGTACATCTAGTCTTTCCTGTTTAGGTACCTGTTATTTCTATTTGGGGTAACACCTATTATTTCTGTTGGGGTACCTGTTATTTCTGTTTGGGGGTAAAACCCGTTACTAGAAGTACACCTAAATCTACCATTATGTTTCTTTTGGGATCATTTTATTTCTATTAAGTAATTGAAAAACACTTAATCTGATATACTAGTATTGGTGTAGAGAAAGTAATTGAGAAGCATAGTTATCCTATTTATTTCGTTTATCCTGTTATATTACAGTTACCTCTCATCCAGTTTATTTTACTGTCTTGATACTTTTACTTCTTTATATGCTAAAAGTCACTGGACATGCCAGACTTTATGTCTGACCCGTTTTGTTTCCTTTTCTCTCTTTTCTTTCCCCTCAGGTTCTCAGGGTGGGAACGCTCAGGCGTGATTAGGACTTACTCTCTTTTGTTCCTGCTTGGATCTATATCTGCTTTGATGTATCGCTTTGATTAGTTGTCTACTTCGATATGGCTACTTATGGGTATTATGAGTTTTCATTTCTGTACTCTGATGGTTTTTAGAGTAAGAGATATGTTTTTATTTGATGTGTTTTATTCCAGTATCTTAGTCTGATGTTGTAACTGGATTTGAGACTACGATATTTTCTATTGGAAAATAAAGTTTTTAATTTTCGCTGCTATTTTACATATCTGTCTTGTGAGATTCTATTTCTGTTTACCTATAATACTTTATGGAACTTAAAGCATTCTGATAAAGAGTGACATTAACGGATATGGGGTGTCATAATAATCAGAGTATAATAAAACTAACTCACAACGAAAATGGAATAAGATAACAAATATCGACTAAGGCAACTACCTTAATGCATGCCACTGCATCGATATCGAACATGAGAGAACAAGAATCGAAAACCAAACTCGAACACTTGTTAAGACCTATCTTCTTAGAGCAAAACCTAGGAGTTGTTATGAGGAGGGGGTCAGAATAACAAGTCCTGGTGAGTAGAA
The DNA here is from genome assembly GCA_030737875.1 of Allium sativum. Lineage (NCBI taxonomy): Eukaryota > Viridiplantae > Streptophyta > Magnoliopsida > Asparagales > Amaryllidaceae > Allium > Allium sativum. The sequence goes on from CM060926.1 coordinate 542,848,491, forward strand.
AATGTATAACATTGTCTACAGTACACAAATGTACTCCGTATGATCAGTACCAAAACATATGTCTAACAAGGCTAGCAATTCTAACCTAACTTTGTAGATATTTATGCATGACGACTAATCACTAGACCCAAGATAATCGTAACGATGTCGCAATACTGAGATAGAATGTTTACGCATAAGTACGATGCCTTTAAACCACCATTAAATTATTAAGAGGAGGGAAACTAACTTCTTGCCATCACATGAGGATGGTACTTATTATACACACACACACACACACACATATATATATATATATATATCCACTTAAGATCTCACTACCAATGTAAGGTAAGGGCAGATACTTTCAATCACTTAATAACCAAGGAGGACCAATCAATCACTTAATTCCTTATACTGCGGTTTAACATGCTCTTATACAAATTAGAGGACATTAGCTACTAAGTCCGACTAATTTAAGGATTCCATCATTCACATATATAACCGTGCCTCACATAAGACAAGAGATAATAAGCAGTCATTTATTACCTATAGAATAAGTAGACGACATCTCGTCATTTATGACCTTCCCCTGAGGACCTCCACATTACTATCTAGCTAGCCTTATTAGATAATCCCCTTAGTCACTCAATACTTATCGCATGATAGGAAGACATTTGGTACCTCGGGGGAGGTCATTTAATACCTAATCCCAAGGCGGACCTGCAGTACAATCACTTACTACCTCGAGGAAGCAGACTAACGTGGGAATTACCACGTTCGTACCCAATAGCCATTTAATGCTTCTTGATTATAGGAAGGTGAGCTATGCGATCTCTTAATACTCTATAAAGGATTAATCTAACTACTTTAAGATGTTTACCCCGAAACAAGCCATTCTATGAATTATTTCCTTTCAAGGTTTCCTCTTTAGGGAGGGAGGTAGGAACCTCACTCTTGAGATAAACCTTGTTTTAGGAAATAACCCTCGTTACGCAATTAACTATTGTCACGACTTCTTATGGTTAATGATATCTCACATCAGTTGAACATATATCCATCTTCTAGAAAGGGCAGACCTCTGTCGAATATGGCAACTGACCTCGCATCATCATCCTACTAGGTCCAATTCCTATTTCAAATTATAATAATTTTAGACTAACTAGGAATTTATAACTTCCTATATTAGGATATTTACTTATTGATTTACTTATTGGACTTAACATTTACTACGCTAATTAATCCTCATTAATTTCCTTTTTCTATTCCTTTTATTATTATTGATTTGGTTATCTGCCACTAATGACCATAACAGTCAAATTTTCTACTACATTAATTAACCTATTAAATGCCAAATATGACACTGACGGTCATATTTTTCTTCAGGCACTTATTATCCTATTTATATTAGTCCCATTTTAATTCTACTCTATATGATGTAACTCCACTTATTACTATATTTTCAATCCCACTTATTTATTGTATATGTATTCATATATATATGTTTATTATTTATTAGATTCCCTACTTGGAGTTACAATTCCGATTCCTAACTCAATTCAAATTGCATTCATTTGGCATGTTTATCCTATTCAAATTATTTTCCCCAAATCAAAGATGGTTACAATAGAAAATCAAATCCATTTATTACTACAATGGTCATAATATCGATTTTCATTTGTTATGGATTATATATCTATATACATTTCCATAAAAACGGAAATTATTCAAACATAAAGCAATAACCAACATTTATTATAATAATATGTTTGCGTTATTTACGTTGATTTAGACGAATATGATTCTTTTTATTTAAGCGTATTTAATGTAGTTATTGTATTTTATTTTATTATTATTAACCATTTATGTTTTGGCCTAAACTAATGACCAAAACAAACCTTTTTATGTTTAATATCGTTTAAGATTCAAAATCTTATACAAAGGTTAATAACTGTAGTTATTGTAAATTTTCCCATAATAATTAAAAAGAGAATATAGACATATTTCAAGTCATAAGAAACAAGAAATATACATTTTTGGAATGATTGTTGTAAACAATGTATAAATATACGTAAATTTACACATTTCTTCCTAATTGTTTCATACATATTCTTGTTGATTTGAAACAAAGACCTTTTTATTAAAAAGAACAAAAAAGCATTTCTACAATAACCATGTAAAACCCCAACAACATCAAACATGAGTAGGCATAATCTTTGAATGTAAATTTATATAAGCCTCAAATCAACACCAAAACTAAGGATCTGGAATGAATATTTTTTATAATGGTTTTGGGACTGATTTACAGATTTAGGCCTACAATTCTCAAAATCATACAGATCTACGATTATTCCAAAAAGGGAATTCTTTTAGATTTGTAGATCTACAAGAAAATAGGAAAGAGGGAGGAAATCGGAATGGAATAAAGCCTATTCGCAACACCATCACCTTTACACATAAATCTGAATTTAATCTTCTTTAATCTATGTTATATATATATATTTGATTTAGAAGAAATTTGGAAGAAGAGAGAAATTGTATAGCTCCGTTACAGCCTTTAGAATTGTATGTAAAAGGATGAGGTCTAACCCTTTATTTGTAGGGATTAGAATGGTCCTAGACCATTGTATTTGTTTTAATAAAGACCCATCCATTATTAAAATAAAATAAAATACCCTGAAAAACCTAGCCGTCGCTAGGGAAATTCGACCAGAGCAGTCGACCCCTAGGTCGACCCCTTTGGGTTGATTCACCCAGTGGGGCTGGGTTATAAATGGTATATATTTATTAAAAGATTCTCTTGCTTTTGTTTCCGTCCATTTTCATATTACGTCCGTAACTTTTTCATACGGACTCCGTTCATGAATTTCTAAACATGATAGTTGACCATAATTCCTTCATGAACGCAAGGTGCAAGTTTTGTGATCAAATTCCATCGTTTGCGAAAATTTTATTTCTAGAGCCTAATTAAATAACCAAATTAACTATTGCTAAATTTCGGGTAGTTACATTATTCCCTCCTTAAAAAAAAGTTTGTCCCAAAATTTTACGAATGACAGAGTCATCGTACTGGCGCCTAATTATCCAAAACTAAACAACCAATGTAACAACCCGGAATATCTGAGCCAATTTAAAAATTTTAATTTGGCTATTTTAGTGGATTTCAAATATTTAAAATAAATATTTTAAATAATAAAGGTGAAAGGTATGTTTGAATTGACGTTTGAAAATAAATATAATTATTTTGAAATATAAACACCGCCAGAATCGATTATATATATAATTATATTAAATCGAATAACGACGCTGCAGTTCGTGTTTTGAAATCGTAACTTCAAACGATTAGTGCGGGAGATCTGACCGTCGGATTTTCCCGAAACTGAAACCGTTGGATTCGTTTTGAAAAGATCTTTCTAATGATATAAAATTTGTGAAGATCCAACGGTTATATTTTCAGATATGTGTAAATCAAATCTGAAGAAAAACAGCGCCACGGCCGCGTTATGGCCTGAAGTGTTGTTTTGAATGAATTGGCTATTTTTAAATAAATAAAAATAGCAATAAATCGTGAAAAAATATTATAAACGATATGGAATGGAAATAAACTGAATTGCTCGGTTTATGTGATATTTGATGGTTGAATGTGTTTGGCGTGAAAATTACATTAAAGAACAGAATTAGTGATATCGAAAAATTTAACCATTGAAATGTATTGATTTGAAATTCTAAATACACGTGGATTATTTGAAAAGGCTGAGTTAATTCTCATTTCAAATAATTGATCGACGAGTGAAAGTCGAAGATATGAAGACGGTGCAAGACCGATGATCTTCACGTCGAATGGAGGGGTGCTACTGATGCTCATGATGGGAGTAGCTACCTTGAAGGGGTTGAAGTAGTAGTCATCCGGACGTACTTGTGGATTGTACGGATGTGCGAGGTATTGAGTGCCTCCGGTTTCGTTTTGACCCAGAACGAACGTGTAAATGGACTGTGTGTTTGACATTGGATTTTGTTATGTGCTAATTGATCTCTATTAAATATATATCTGTTTGGCGGCGGAGAATTTATTCTCTTGCTTAACGCCCTTCTCTGAGATGTACGAGCTCAGAGGTTATATATTGATAGGAATCAGTCGTATGGAGTGAATTGCCTGTGTGGAATGCCTAAGTGGCAGATAATCAAGGCTTCTACTGAAAAGCAAAGTCTTGTGGTTGATGATCAAAGCACGGCCTATGTGGCGTAGCTTTGTGTATAACATGAATTCGCGAGCCTCACACCCCGGTATGGACCAGAAACGAGAGAAGGATCCAGTGAGGACATGTGCTTCTTTCTAGCTAGGGTGGTGTCAGTGACCTACCAGCCCTGACATTTATATTATTTTCACCTGTGTGGTTGTTGCTATTGCGAGGCGCCTTGGATATATCGGTCCATCCGGGACCGATGGAGTCATTGGGCTCATTAACGCCCCAAAGGGCGGGGAAACGCAGTGTTCAGGCATTTTAATCCACATCGGTAGACCGGCCATGTGGCTCCTAGGTGTAGTTGCAGCTGTAGCCTGAGACACGGGCTAGAGCGTCTCGAATTCGGTAAGGACTCTCTTTTGCCTTGGTTCATGATGGAAATCCAATTTCCAAATACGATACCATGCGGTTTTGATTGTATACCTATATATGGCGACATAGTGGTATGGGGCATTAATGTCGTCTATGATTGATACTTATGATTTGAAATTGTTTTTGAAACATATAAACACTAGTAATAATATCAAATGTTTTTGTTTTAGTCGTATCAAGCATATTTTGGCCATTATAAGGTAGACCTCTATCCTCTGGTTTGTGTTGCATTGTGTGATGGGAGCTGAGTCTTATAATGGCTTCATTTTTATAAAAAGCATTGCGATGTTTAAAGATTTGTCTGTTTTAAAGCACTGGCAATCCAATGGAGTAAACCCGTTCCGTGAAAGTGGCGTGGTCATGTGATTAGCCATATTGTAAAATGTGTTAAGTAGATTTATCATACCACTCCCATGACTGACTCGTAGTTTGTTTCACTTGCAAACTCGGGTGCCCCTTTTTCTACACGGGCAGTCTTGTATTCAAGTTTTAGCAGGCTCTTTCTGGATAGCTGGACCTGAAGATGGATTCTATCATTTATCTCTTTTTATGTTGTTGTGCTCCTATTGTACATATTATGTTTATTTTCTACTATAGACATTTATGTATAGCTGAACTGTATTTGTACTAAGTATGATCCTATATACTGTGTAACTCTGATGATTATGTTTATCCAGCGTATTCTATTGTACATTATCTGGTGTATTTAATTATTTCTGTTCTGCTGTTATCTGTTTATGTGTTATATTCCAAAGATTACCCTCGCCACCGTCTTATGGGGTTTGGGGTCGTCACAACCAATTAGTGTTCATCCAATTTTTAATGAAGTGCGCATGTGCACGTTGTACATAATGCATCACAACCATAAAACATTTACGCATATTGATTCTAAATCGGATCCTCCTATATATATATATATATATGCATTTTATTTTTGAAAACATTTTTGAAAAACGTGATGCAAAACATCCTAAATATATTGGAAGTTCTATACGAATTCATATTTTGAAAACATTTTCATCCATAAACCTCACATTTCTGCAATAAAGGTGCGAAGCAACCAATTTTTGCATCCAAATACTACCATCTAATTCATTAACGTATCTAAATCGCTTCCTATTTATTTCTCCTAAGATGGAAAAAAGAAATCAAAGTAGAGAAATTTCACTTACCTTCCGCTTATAAATATTCCAATCTCCATCCTACAGTGGAAATTTACATCAATAGCCCTCACATACTCCGAAAATTTCCATATATAGACTACAAAGGAGGCTTGAAAAAAGCTCTAAATCATAAGATGAGATAATTAATAACTCGCACGCATCATTAATAAGGTATAGAAATAATGTTTCCTCAGCTAAAACAGCATTTTCCTTGTTATCGTAAACGTGTTTAACGCATCGTCGTTCCTAACTATGCTAAAACGTGCAAACAATCATCCATAAACCTTCCTTATGCTTTTCATGTGATTAAAAATTGAAAAAAAAATCATCAAAATAAATTTCCGCTTGAAGAATTCTTAAGCCAAACTTGAATTCCTTTTTAGTGATGCTCACTTTCCCTATCGGATTCATATAAAAACATAATTTCGATAACGGGCACTTTACTATAAACCATTTATTTTTATACAAAGTAGACGTTTAGACATTCGTAAGACACTGTACCATAATCTATATTTATTTGTAAATCGAATTTTATGGGAAAGTAAGAACAGACAAAACATGAATTTTTTTTTAAAAAAAGAAATAGATTTGTTTGTTGATTTTTTTTTAAACCGCATTTGCAAAAAGTTAAAAATATATTTCATGGAAACTTAAATGATCCAAATCACATGTTGGCGTTGAAGGAAGTCGGTCGTGCAAAAATGCAAAAACCGAAACCACACATGCAAATTAAAAAATAAATTTAGCTTAAAAGGAATAGGAGACAAACACTAAATATACACGCGGCGAATTAACACAAGAATTTGTCCTTTGCTAAAGTTTATCTACTATAGAATTCTGTACTTTTCAACTCTAAGATAATTGTTTGTTAGATAAGAAAATGAGATTCCATTCAAATAGATATGTGTGAATGACACAAAACGTTTTAAACAGAGAATCTCATTAATCGTCGTGCGATTACAAAGACAACACTAATAGTTACAACACACACTGCAACAACAAAGATAAAATATTGGAAATGGAAACACACGATACAATATACAAGATAGATAAGACACATGCTAACATCGCCTAAACATTACGAGATGGTCAGGCTCTACGAGTGGAACTCGATCCATTACCACTTCCATACCAGGAACGTAGTACGGAAGAAATACAACCAATCTCTTGCGCCTATTGATGCTTCTCCCTGTGGACTTCACGAAGCTCGACCTGGATATTGCGGAGAATGACAAGATCTGGAATCTCCTGGCTAGGCTGCTACTGCTGGACTGGAGCGGAAGGTGTAGAAACTGGGGCTGTGGGTAGCTGAATTCCCATCTTGCAAAGAGTGGCACGGTCAATGGCAGCTGGAGCCTTCTTGACCAATGTCTCTCCGTTCAGCCTGACACCGAAATGTCGAAAGACACGGGTGAGAAGATGGCTATATGGGAAGTGGCTCCTCGGCGTTCCAGCAAAAGGGTTAGAAAGATGAATCATAAGCAAGCATGCCCAATTGATGGCTATGCTGCCGATAATAGCATATGTGGCGCAATGCATAGAAGGGTAGATCTGCTCCAGGCTCTTCATCTTGGGAGTAATGTTGTGGTGGATAATAAGCACAATCAAACGAGCGATGGGTCTCAGGTTACTGGTGTCCCAAACACCAATAGCTCCAACAAAGATGCGGGAAAGAATCTAAGATTGTCCATCTCGATGGCATCTAGCTGTGCTCTGACCACTGAAATGCCCAAGTTCTGTGCCAAATAGAGATAATAAGCTCAATACGGGTGCCCTTTACCTCAGACTGGATAATGCAAGTATTGTCGTCGATGCTGACTTCCATTTGAGCATTGAAGAGGCAAATGTTGTGAGGGAAGTACTCGCGCTCGACAGTGTCGAAGTGCAGGATCAGTGCAAGGCCTATGGTAATGAAAAAGCTCCTCCAACTGAATTCGAGCAAAATTGGTGAATTTCACCGGTCGCTCGTGATGAAACTCATAACTGGTCGTTTTCGAGTAGGTCTGAATATGGGAATTACCAAGATCATACCCAACAGACATTTAATACTACTTGATTACAGGAAGATGAGCTATGCGATTGCTTAATACCCGTTAAAGGGTGGATCTAACTACTTAAATACCTTTATCCTGAAACAGTCTACGCTATGAATTATTTCCCTTTCAAGGTTTCCTCTTTTAGGATGGGAGGCGAGAACCTTAATCTTGAGATAAAACTTATTTTAGACAATAACCCTTGTTACGTAATTAACTATCATCACTGGTCCTATGGTTAATGATATAACACATCAGTTGAACATATATCCGATAGCTGGAAAGTGCAGACTTCTATCGAATAAGGCAATTGACCTCTCATCACTAACCTACTAAGTCCAACTCCGGTTTCAAAATATAATAATTCTTAATTAACTAACGACCAAAACAAACCTCTTTATGTTTAATATTGTTTAAAATTCAAAACTTTATAAAAAGGTTAATAACTGTACTTATTGTAAATTTGCCCAAAATAATTAAAAAGAGAATATAGACATATTTCAAATCATAACAGAAAAGAAACATACGTTTTTGGAATGGTTGTTGTAAACTACTTTCAAATATACGTAAATTTACACATCCAATCATAATTATTTTGTACATATTTCTTGCTGTAACACCCCACTTCCGTTAAGGCCACTCGCAAAGGGAATGCCTTAACTTCGGTGAAACGTTATAAGTAAACAGAACAGAAATTTACGAGACATATAAAGTAGTACTTGAAAAAATTATAACTTTATTACAGCAGAAAACAAAAATAAGTTTGGTTACATCTTTCAAAACCACAATATCGGAATTCAAGTACATAAATATCAGTCTTGTACAAAAACCTTCAGAATGCATAATTTTCAAAGCCATAATCCCTTACATAAACTGCCATGAAAAGATAGAGTCAAAGCCAAGAAATACTTCAAAAACTTCAAGCAGAGAGAATCTGAATCTAGCTCCTATGTTTCCACCCTGAGCACCTGGGGGGGAGGGGGACGGAAAGAAAAGAGGCGAAACAAACTAGGTCAGACATAAGTCTGGTGAGTCCAGTGACTTTCAGCATATAAACAGATAATAGTATCATGACATGTAAATAAAACTAGATGAGAGATAACCGTAATAGGAATAGCAGGTTAACAGAAGAAACAAAATGATATAGGCTATGCTAAGCTTCTTACTTAGTTTTCACTTCTCTGCACTAATACTAGTATAACAGAATTAGGTGTTGTCCTAATGACTAAATAGAAAACGTAATGATCTTTTCAGAAACATGATGCTAGAAATGGGCCTTAACCATCCCAACAGAGATAGACGTTCAGAAACAAAATGCTAGTAATGGGCCTTTACCACCCGAACAGAGACAGACGGTTACAGAAATAGAAGCAGAAATGGAATCAGAGATAGAATTAGAATATTCCCTACGGAAACAGAATGTTAGAATTAGGTGTACACTAGTAATGGGCTTTTACCACCCCAACAGACGGTACCACACAGAAACAGACAGATGTTACCACCCCAACAGAAATAGACGGTACCCCAACAGAAACAGACGGTACCCCAACAGAAACAGACAGAACTAAGTGTACCCTAAATTCTACCCCAAGCGATCGGCTCCCTAATACATAAATACCCTATGCCGGCCCCACAGAAGGGTGTATCACTCCCTAAATTGGCAACCTATAGACACAGACCAATTTACAGATGTCACGGTGTCTTACATCCTCAGATAAGACTGGATCCATGCACGCACATGACCCGGTTGGAATGCTCCATCAACACCCCTCGCCATTATCAGAGTGAACCTCTTACAATTAGTTTAGTAAGAGTGCCCTGGACCCCTACCTAGTGTTGGGTCATAATTTTGATACCAGAAAGGGTTACTGACTAATATGGGTCCCAAACAACAGATGACACAAGTAATTACCCCTCCTAACCTTGTGTCCCCAGACTAACAGATTTCAGATTAACTTGTTTATGGATTTCAGATGTACAAAGTCCAGATTAACTAGTTCTCAGATCAGACATACAGGTTAACAAGTTTTCATATTAACAGACCAGATATACAGATTTACAAGTTTTCAGACTAACGGATTAGATATACAGATTAACAAGTTTTCAGACTAAGGGATCAGATATACAGATTAATAGACTTACAGATTGTTTCACCTAACCTTGTATTGGGCCTACAGATCTTCAAACAGGTTTATTAGATTCATCAGTGCAGTTGATTTAACCTTATCCACCCAATACGTTTTAGGCATCCTATTTATCTTAGATTTGCATTAATTAAATATTAATGCACAGACCTCTCACATTAGATCGGTAGCTTGTGGCCGCTGGATGTGTCGGGCGGTTCCAGACAGACTTTTGCCACAAGCCAGACCTAACCTCGTGTCTAAGCATCTTTATGCCTACAACCTCTCACATTAGACCGACAGTTTGCGGTTGCTGGTTAAGCCGGTTGGGTCCGGGCAGGCTTCTAGCGCAAACAGAGTCTAACCTCGTGTCTCAGCATTCTTATTTTAGCTAAGTATTCATTCATAGATTATGCCAATATCAGACTAATTATGCCAATTCAACAAATTAACTTCTTTATAAGTTACAGCAGATTTTCCAAAGTTCTAATAACATGTTTTGCTTAATTTTAGATCGAGCCTACAGATTTTCATACCCTAAGCTACCGTATTCAGTTTCAACAGATTTAGCAGATTAGACAATTTAACAAATTTAATCATCCCTTAAAATTCGATTGACATACCTCGCTTAATCATAAAATTAAGCCTAATCTTACATGCTCAAATTATGGTCATAATTCACAATATAACATATGCCCCAAATTTCTAGTTAAATTTACATAGTACAGAATATTCTCCAAAAACCCCAAATATTGATATACAATACGAATTATGCCAAATTATAGCCTTTGATTTCAGCGTATGTCAAATATCCAAAATCCCCATTTAGGCATATTCACAATTAATAGTTATCCTATTTTAATATAGATCTTTTACGCCTAAATCATATATTCTTTTTTCTTCCAAGTCATAGATCATCATATAAAATATGCCCCCAATCTAGATCTTAAATTACAATTGTATTATGTCCTCAAAATCAGATCTTGAATTATAACATGCATTATGTTCCCAAATTACAAGTCATATGTTGTCATACAATAATTCTCTTTCTTCCAAATCATAAACCGTCATATATAGTATGCCTAGGTCTAGATCTTAAATTACAACTTATGTTGTGTTCTCAATTTAGTCACAAATCGGTTATGTCCAATTATGCATCATTCAATATTTTCCCCAAATTTAGCATTCGCGTGTCAATCTCTTATGAGATTTGGCTCAGGCTCGTGGTAGCCTGGCTATAGAACAGAAGGAAGGAAGAGATATGGAATAGTTATAATAAGATAGATCTACACAAAAAAACAGATCTGATAAACAAGAATAAGATGGATCTACACAGAAAAACAGATCTGATAAACAAGAATAAGATAGATCTCCAATTCAGATTTATACCCATGTCAAGATCATAATTGAATTTCATATCTGAAAATAACTGTACTCACAAATCGTGATTTAAGAAAGAGAAGAACGATTCTGGGATCTGATTTCTGGAGTTGATTAGCTTTGGGTTGATGTAGGCGTTGATTTGTTATCTTATCTTCTCACTTGAATTGATTGATTAGGGTGGAGGCAAGGTCACTTTAGGTTTTATGAGCATGGACGCGCCATTCCTCTTTGTTAATGAATTAGGGTTGGGTCTTGCTATGTATTTATAGGTGTAGAGAATGTTTTAGAGCCCTTAGATGAACTAGGAGACCATCAGAACCACCCAGCTCAAATACACATCATCCGGCCACTCAGAAGAAGACACATCATCACAGAACACTCTAGAATTCTGTGCTGGATCGGTATGGGTGCACTTGGCAGGTGCGCCAGTGCATTTTTTGTACTGGCGCACTTGTGAAGTGCGCCAGTGCATTCTGGTCAACTTTCGGTTTTTCTGCCTAACTTCATTCGTCAATATCTTCTTCATACGGTATCCGTTTTACGCAAACTCGGACTCTATCTCAAGCAGAATTTTGAGAGGAACGCAATGGTGTAACCCATTTCACCTAATTCTTCTTTTAATAATTAATTATTCTTTAATTATCTCTTATGTCCCATTTTAAAATTACGGGGTGTTACATTCCCCCCTACTTGAAGGATTTCGTCCCCGAAATCTTCATGTTAAGAAAAATGTGTCCTACCATCCAATCACCCATCTACTCAACCATCATCCACAAGCATCCATTGTCCTTAGAAAACTTCTAATGTTGTATGTACATATACAAAAGTGTGTGTATATGTCTCTTATCTAATACAAAGATCAGGCGGTCTACTGATTCAGTTGACCTCCTTAATGCGAATTATGTTAGTGCCATGAGTCCAACTATGTATGCAAGAAATCCCATGCTTCATTTCTATATGAGTGCATAACCATTCATCCAAATGCAACATCCATATGATGAGTCGATCATTTTGCATCCACAAAAATTGAAAAATGCACACACATCCATATGTAATATGAAAGTGTTATTGAGCTGATCTAGTGCCTAGTGCATGTATATGCACCCACGAGAAACCACTTGCAACCATCAAACATAACATGTCCCAAACACATGTTTACACCCATTAGTTTCTACCTAAAGGTCAAAGACTCGATCGATAGGATACAACCGAGTGATAGAAGCAAGTACAATTAAACAATAGTTCTGTTCCCATTTGACATCGGTTAAGAAAATAAAAATAAATCCCTAAGTATCAACCCCAAAGACCGAAATCAACATCAGATTGACACTCAGAGAATTACTCTCATTAAACAATGTCAAAACTGGAAATCTACTGCACGCTTCGAGTAAAAAACCCTATCCTTTTCAAAAATATTCAGATGCTTACAGACTACTAGTACAAATCAGATTATCAAATGATTCTTAGGAAATAAGCATGATAAAAACCCACCATATCCCACAAAAATCAGAACGTATGCGTCACAGTCAACTTAACGCTTAACACAAATACCCTCAAACCCCAACCTATCACAAACGGATGAGTCGTAACCCTTATGGGGTTTGAGACTATAGCGGGATCAGAAAGAAGACTAGTACTAAAGTGCAGAGACTCAACTACAGAATTAAAATGCCAGAATGATCAGATAAGGAAATTAAACTTTCTACGGAAAATTTTCCACCTCTATCCTGTCCACCAACTATGAGAACATTCACCGGAAATTAAACTTTTAACAGAAAATTTTCCACCTCTATCCTGTCCACCAACTATGAGAACATTCACCTACCTTCCAGAAGATTCTACCCTTTGTCCTTGCCTTCTGGGGCAATCCTTGATCAGATGTCCTGTCGCACCGCACTGAAAACAACCAGTCTTCTTACATGTTAACAAGTCTTTCTCTAAAGTTGCCTCCATCGCGCGGAAAACCCTATGAAGCTCGAAAGAGGATTAGCCGTAGGTGAAATTACTGCGGCTAAAGATGGAAGTTAGGCACTTCTTTGCCCTTCGACAGGCGTCGTAGTCTCATCATGCCTACGGAATCATGCCGCGATGAGGTTACCTTCCAGAAAGCCAGGAGCCCCGGAGACTCAGAAAAGAAAGAAACAAGGATTAAACAGAAAATCAAAAGGTAGATATATGGCTTTAGGGACTATGTTTTTCAAAATAAACTTTCCTTTTGAAAATACTTCCTTTTTTAAAACCTTTTTGAAAATAGTTTTCAAAAACTTCTTATCAAATTTGGTAACCTTCAGCTCTGATACCAAGTGTAACACCCCACTTCCGTTAAGGTCACTCGCAAAGAGAATGCCTTAACTTCAGTGGAACGTTATAAGTAAATAGAACAGAAATTTACAAGACAGATAAAGTAGTACTTGAAAATTTTATAACTTTATTACAGTAGAAAACAGAAATAAGTTTGGTTACATCTTTCAAAACCACAATATCGGAATTCAAGTACATAAATATCAGTCTTGTAAAAAAGCCCTCAGAATGCATAATTTTCAAAGCCATAATCCCCAACATAAACTGCCATGAAAAGATAGAGTCAAAGCCAAGAAATACTTCAAACACTTCAAGCAGAGAGAATCTGAATCTAACTCCTATGTTTCCACCCTGAACACCTAGGGGGGAAACGGAAAGAACAGAGGCAAAACAAACTAGGTCAGACATAGTCTGGTGAGTCCAGTGACTTTCAGCATATAAACAGATAATAGTATCATGACATATAAATAAAACTGGATGAGAGATAACCGTAATAGGAATAGCATGTTAATAGAAGAAACAAAATGATATAGGCTAGGCTAAGCTTCTTACTTAGTTTTGACAACTTTGCACTAATACTAGTATAACAGAATTAGGTGTTGTCCTAATGACCAAATAGAAAACAAAATGATCTTTTCAAAAACATGATGCTAGAAATGGGCCTTTACCACCCTAACAGAGACAGACGTTCAGAAATAGAATGCTAGTAATGGGCCTTTACCACCCAAACAGAGACAGATGGTTACAAAAATAGAAGCAGAAACGAAATCAAAGACGAAAACAGAATATTCCCTACGGAAACAGAATGTTAGAATTAGGTGTACACTAGTAATGGGCTTTTACCACCCCAACAAATGGTGCCACATAGAAACAGACAGGTGTTACCACCCCAACAGAAATAGACGGTACCCCAACAAAAATAGACAGAACTAAGTGTACCCTAAATTCTACCCCAAGCGATCGGCTCCCTAATACATAAATACCCTGTGCCGGCCCCACAGAAGGGTGTATCACAACCTAAAGTGGCAACCTATAGACATAGACCTATTTACATATGTCGTGTTGTCTTACATCCTCAGAGCAGACCGAATCCATGCACGCACATGACCCGGTTGGAATGCGCCATCATCACCCCTCGTCATTATCAGAGTGAACCTCTTACAATTAGTTCAGTAAGCGTTCCCTGGACCCCTACCTAGTGTTGGGTCATAATTTTGATAGCATAAAGGGTTACTGACTAATATGGGTCCCAAACAACAGATGACACAAGTAATTACCCCTCCTAACCTTGTGTCCCCAGACTAACAGATTTCAGATTAACTTATTTATGGATTTCAGATGTACAAAGTCCAGATTAACTAGTTCTCAGATCAGACATACAGGTTAACAAGTTTTCAGATTAACGGACCCGATATACAGATTTACAAGTTTTCAGACTAAGGGATTAGATATACAGATTAACAGGTTTTCAGACTAACGGATCAGATATACAGATTAACATACTTACAGATTGTTTCACCTAACCTTGTATTGGGCCTACAGATCTTCAAACGTGTTTATTAGATTCATCAGTGCAGTTGATTTAACCTTATCTACCCAATACGTTTTAGGCATCCTATTTATCTTAGATTTGCATTAATTAAATATTAATGCACAGACCTCTCACATTTGGTCGGTAGCTTGTGGCCGCTGGATGTGCCGGGCGGTTCCGGGCAGACTTCTGCCACAAGCCAGACCTAGCCTAGTGTCTAAGCATCTTTATGCCTACAAGCTCTCACATTATACTGATAGTTTGTGGTTGCTGGTTAAGCCGGTTGGGTCCGGGCAGGCTTCTACCGCAAACAGAGTCTAACCTCGTGTCTCAGCATTCTTATTTTAGCTAAGTATTCATTCATAGATTATGACAATATCAGACTAATTATGCCTACTCAACAAATTAACTTCTTTACAAGTTACAACAGATTTTCCAAAGTTCTATTAACATGTATTGCTCACTTTTAGATCGAGCCTACATATTTTCATACCCTAAGCTACCGTATTCAGTTTCAACAGATTTAGCAGATTAGACTATTTAACAAATTTAATCATCCCTTAAAATTCCATTGACATACCTCGCTTAATCATAAAATTAAGCCTAATCTTACATGCTCAAATTATGGTCATAATTCACAATATAACATATGCCCCAAATTTCTAGTTAAATTTACATAGTACAGAATATTCTCCAAAAACCCCAAATCATGATATACAATATGAAATATGCCAAATTATAGCCTTTGATTTCAGCGTATGTCAAATATCCAAAATGCCCATTTAGGCGTATTCACAATTAATAGTTATCCTATTTTAATATAGATCTTTTACGCCTAAATCATATATCCTTTTTTCTTCCAAGTCATAGATCGTCATATAAAATATGCACCCAAATCTAGATCTTAAATTACAACACGTATTATGTCCTCAAAATCAGATCTTGAATTATAACATGCATTATGTTCCCAAATTACAAGTCATATGTTGTCATACAATAATTCTCCTTCTTCCAAATCATAAACCATCATATATAGTATGCCTAGGTCTAGATCTTAAATTACAACTTATTTTATGTTCTTAATTTAGTCACAAATCAGTTATGTCCAATTATGCATCATTCAATATTTTCCCCAAATTTAGAGTTCGCGTGTCAATCTCTTATGAGATTTGGCTCAGGATCGTGGTAGCCTGGCTATAGAACAGAAGGAAGGAAGAGATACAGAATAGTTACAATAAGATAGATCTACACAGAAAAACAGCTCTGATAAACAAGAATAAGATGGATCTACACAGAAAAACAGATCTGATAAATAAGAATAAGATAGATCTCCAATTCAGATCTATACCCATGTCAAGATCATAATTAAATTTCATATCTGAAAATAACTGTACTCACAAATCGTGATTTAAGAAAGAGAAGAACGATTCTGGGATCTGATTTCTGGAGTTGATTAGCTTTGGGTTGATGTAGGCGTTGATTTGTTATCTTATCTTCTCACTTGAATTGATTGATTAGGGTGGAGGCAAGGTCACTTTAGGTTTTATGAGCATGGATGCGCCATTCCTCTTTGTTAATGAATTAGGGTTGGGTCTTGCTATGTATTTATAGGTGTAAAGAGTGTTTTAGAGCCCTTAGATGAACTAGGAGACCATCAGAACCACCCAGCTCAAATACACATCATCCGACCACTCAGAAGAAGACACATCATCACAGAACACTCCAGAATTCTATGCTGGATCGGTATGGGCGCACTTGGCAGAGGCGCCAGTGCATTTTTGTACTGGCGCACTTGTGAAGTGTGCCAATGCATTCTGGTCAACTTCCGGTTTTTCTGTCTAACATCGTTCGTCCATATCTTCTTCATACGGTATCTGTTTTACGCAAACTCAAACTCTATCTCAAGTAGAATTCCGAGAGGAACGCTACCTTGTTTCACCTAATTCTTCTTTTAATAATTAATTACTCTTTAATTATCTCTTATGTCCCATTTTAAAATTACGGGGTGTTACACTTGCGGATTTGAAAAACGAAATTTTATTAAAAAGGACAAAAAGGGCATTTCTAAAATAACTAAGTAAAACCCTAACAACATTAAACATAATTAGGTTTAAAATTTTAATTTTAATTTACATGAACCTCAAATCAAAACCAAAACTAAGGATTAGGAATAAAACTAAAATTTTGACAATGGTTTTGGGACTGACTTCCAATACTAAGGTGTATACAATAACCATAACAACCTAAATATAATTATAGGCAATAATATAACAAACTAAATGGGCCTACAAATTTTGATGTTCAAACCACAACCTTTTATTACATGTTTGACAAAAACAATAAACAAATCTGATACACTTTTAAGCATACATTTTAAATCTATTTCAAATGAACTAATCAGGTAATTATAAACGATGTATATAAATTCCCCACTCACTTGAAAGTTATCAAAATCTGAATCAAAATAAACCTTTAGGCCGAAAATTCCCAAAATCTTATAGATCTACAATTTATCCAAAAAGGGGAATTCTTCTAGATATGTAGATATGCAGGAAAATGGAAAAGAGGGAGGAAATCTGAATGGAAGAAAGCCTATTCCCAACACCATATCCTTTGCACATAAATCCGATTCTAATCTTCTTTAATCAACATTTTTTTGTATATATATATATATATATATATATAGACTTGATTTAAAAGATATTTGGAAGAAGACGGAAATGGCAAAGCTTCATTATTGCATTCAGAATTGTGTGCAGAAGGATGAGGTCTAACCCTTTATTTATAGGTATTTAAAAGGCCATGGACCACTGGAATAGTTTTAACAAAGATTCATCCATTATTTAAAAAATTATATAATGAAATGCCCTCAAAAACCTAGCCGTCACTGGGCAAATTTAACTATAGTGGACGACCCCCAAGTCCACCGCCCGATCAACCGCTCTGGGTCGAGTTACCTAGTGGGGCTGGGTTATATATAGTATATATTTATTAAAAGATTCTCTTGATTTTTCTCGTCTGTTTTCGTATTTCGTTCATAGCGTTTTCATACGGACTCCGTAGCGAAGTTCCAAATATGAATGTTAACCAGAATTCTGTCATGAATGAGACAATGCAAGTTTCAAGGTCACATTCCATCATTTGGAAAATTCCATTTCTGGAGCCTAATTAAATAACTAAATAAACTGTTGCTAAAATTTCAGGTTGTTACAAGAAGAGTCTTTACTATGTGGCAAATAAGACATCTGAATTTTGGATAAAAATATAGGTTAAATGTGTTCAAAAAAAATTATTGCTAAGTGTGCTAACATAAAAGATAGCTAAAATTTCCTAAACAATGGATGAAATTATGCCTTATAAATATTTGTCCTTGTTGGTTTTCCCCTTCTTCCAGCAACATCGGCAGCTTTACTCAATTCCTCAAATTCAAGTGAAGGCTTGGGACAATCACCTTGTTCATCACAGTTTTTTCATGCAATATAAAATCAAAAGACTTGAAATTTTGTAATAGTAAAGTAACATATGCAGCATTAAAATAAAATGGATAGAGCTACCGAAGTGTTGACCTGCTTTTTGATAAAGTAGTCACATGTCAAGTTTATTGCTAACAATGCGCTCAGACTTAAGCATGTCCTCTCGGAAACAAAGAGAGATTTGGATGTAGTCGCTAGGTGTTAGAAAAGATTGGAAATATCGTCGATACCCGACGATGTTATCAAATTACAAAAATATGTGATTTCCTCGGCCGGGTTAGCTCAAAATCCTTGAGCATCTCAGTCCGATCATGTGGAAAAGCTCAACAAAGCAAAATATATTGGCTTGGTAATTTCTGAACTGGATCACTTAACTCGACAGTCTTGGATCTAGCACTTTGCCAAACTCAGATTCGACAACTCAAAATATTGTGATCGACACGTTGAGATCAGCAATAATCATTACCGCACATCAGACCTGGCACCCTTAGAACTTTGCAAGGAATCAGGGATTTTCATATCCCCTAGGAATACAAATATACAGATTTCATATCCCTTTTGGGATAGAAATACCATATTTTGTATCCCTACAGCGATACAAAAACGTATCTTCTTAAGGATACAAAATTGTATCCCTCTAGGGGATACAATATATAGGTTTTGGCAAGCTCAAAATAGCTTGATCAATGCGATCTGATCACCAGATTTCATTGGTTCAACATGGGATTCTACGGCTTGTCATTTGGCACAGATGAGATTCGAAATACCAGGCATTTTGGCACAAGAAAACCCCCTGAGAGCAGCGTGCAGATCAGCATATTTTGCTTGAGCATGTCGTGTTTTCTGGATTCAAAATTGACAGTGGGCATGGGATTCAAAATGGCTAGGAATTTAGCAAATCGGCCTGTACGTGCGGATCATTGCTTTTGGGGTGATCCGCAAGTGCTAATCGCCGTTTTTGATTACTTTTCCAGGATTCTAGATTTTGAGGTGAAACTCAAATTTTTTGGCTATGTCCCGAGGATATAAATTTCATATCCCCCAAGATATGAATTTTTGGCTGATGCATATCATCACCTTTAAATACCCCATCAATTAGCATTTAAAGGGCTTGGCTTAGTACTTTTGCACTTTGGCTATCATTCGGGATAACTCTCTTTGGAGCTCATTAATAGCTTCCATGGTGATTTCCATTGATTTTGGCTTCTTCTTAGACTTGTAAACTTCTCTTAGAAGTTTTCATATAACATTTTGGAATTCATTTGGAATTTCGGCTTACTATGCATAACTCCAAGTATTGAAATTTGGGGTCCTTGAACATTTTTAGACATTGAAGTTTTTCATTAGACATCGAAGTTTATTTTTACGCACTTTGGCCTAAGAATGAAGAAGAAGGGCATTTTGGGAAAAGTTGGGAATTAACAAGATGTATCAAACCAAATTTTTGGCAATAGTTAATTTAGTTATCTAATTAGGTTCTGAAAATGGAATTTTCACAAATGATGGAATTTGACCTCGAAACTACATCGTTGCATTCGTGATGGAATTTTGGTCAACTTTTATGCTTGGAACTTCACTAACGGAGTTACTATGAAAAAGTTACGGAAGAAATACGAAAATGGATGGAGAATAATCAAGAGAATCTTTTAACAAATATATATCATTTATAACCTAGCCCTATAGGGAAACTCAACCCAGAGCGATCGACCCAAGCGATGGACTTGGGGATCGATCCCTCTGGTCGAATTTGCCTAGTGAAGGCTAGGTTTTTAAGGGTATTTTATTATATAATTTTTGAATGATGGACGGATCTTAATTAAAATTAATCTAGCGGTCTAGGATCATTCTCATCCCTAAAAATAAAGGGTTAGACTCCATCCTTTTGCATAATTCTGAAGGAAGTAGCAAAGCTCTACCATTTTCCTCTTCTTCCAATTCTCTTCTAAATCAAATCTAAATATATATAAACAAACAAACATAGATTGAAAAAGTTTAGAATCAGATTCATATGCAAAAGAGATGATGCTGCGAATAGGCTTTCTTCCAATCAGATTGCTTCCCTCTTTCCAATTTTCTTGCAGATCTACAAATCTAAAAGAATCCCTTTTTTGGAATAATTGTATATCTGCAAGATTTTATGAATTGCAGGCCTAAAGGTTTATTTAGACTCGGATTTGGATAGCATTCAAGTGAGTTGGAAATTTATATACTTTGTTTATAATTACCTGATTAGTTCATTTGAAATAGATCTAAAATGTATGCCTAAAAGTTTATCATATTTGTTTATTGTTTTTGTTAAACCTGAAACTATAGGTTATAGTTTGAAAATCAGAATTTGTAGGCCTATTTAGCTTATTATATTATTTCTTACAATTGGATTTAGGTTGTTGTGGTTACTGTATAAACCTTAGGTTTGGAAATTAGTCCTAAAACCATTGTAGAAATTGTAGTTTTAGTCGAGATCCTTAGTTTTTGTCTTGATTTGAGGTTATGTAAATTTCAATTAAAAGATAATGCCTATTTATATTTTTTGTTGTTGGATTTTACTTGGTTATTGTAGAAATACCTTTTTTGTTCTTTTTAATAAAAGGGGCATTGTTTCAAATCGGCAAGAAATATGTACCAAATAGTTAGGAAGAGATGTGTAAATTTACGTATATTTGTTCGTAGTTTGCAACAACCATACCAAAAACATATATTTCTTATTTCTTGGATTTGAAATATGTCTACATTCTCTTTTTAATTATTTTTTGCAAGTTTACAATAATTACAGTTATTGAAGTTTTTACAAGATTTTGAATCTTAAACAACATTAAACATAAAATGGTTTGTTTTGGTCATTATTTTAGACTAAAACATAAATGGTATATAATAAAAAATAATATAGCAACTACGTTAAACGTGCTTAAATAAATATATATTCATATCCGACTGAATCTACGTAAATAATGAAAATATATTATTATAATAAATTCACTACAACGCCTTTTTTTACAACGGGCAATGGTTGCTCGTTGTAATAGAATGCTATTACAATGGTCATTTTAAGAACGTTGTAATAGATGTCCTGTACTATGTCCTTTTTATAATGGAAAATATTTGTCCACTGTAATAGAATATTATTACCATGGTCGATTTATGCCCATTGTGATAGATGTATATTTTACAATGGTCACAAAATAACCATTGTAAAAAGTGCATTTTTACAACGAGTAATGCCCGTTGTAATAAAAACGGGCAAACCCATTGATAACAGTGCCTAATCCAATTCTTCGTTCATAAATTATTGTTCGTCGGCCTCTTCCCAGTTGATATTTCATATCGGCGGTCGTTTTGATAACAAAATAAAAACCTAGATCTACTTCACGATTAAATTTTTTGAAGCCGCCACCTATTTTGTTCCTATGCTCCTCGGTGTTTTCGCTTGTCGATTCCTACGCTACCCTCTATAAGCCCTAGTTAAATTAAGAAAGACGGTGCGATCAAAAAATCAAGAAAGTAA
The DNA here is from genome assembly GCA_030737875.1 of Allium sativum. Lineage (NCBI taxonomy): Eukaryota > Viridiplantae > Streptophyta > Magnoliopsida > Asparagales > Amaryllidaceae > Allium > Allium sativum. Next base: position 542,870,595 of record CM060926.1, read on the forward strand.
GAATTCGAATTAGAGCTCGCGAAGAAAAGATAAAGACCATGAAAGAACATCATAAGGAGGAAGCGGAGGTGAAATTAGCGAACGATGTGACAAAGACCGGTCACAAAGCAAGATGAAATCAACTTAGGGTTGGAATGATCGTTGCGGGTGCAGTTGCTAACATCGAGGTCGATTCTGAAATTAGGATTAGAGTTCGAATATGGAGAAGCTGAGGGTTGAAATCAGAAGGGTGGCTGGAGCTTTCTTTTACGATCTGAGCTTCAGATTTATTTTAGTGAGGCATCTAAAGCTGGAGATTGAATTGAGCTTCATATTTCTTTCGGTGAATATTATTTTGGTACGCATTAGTTTGGTTTAATGATGGTTCCTTATTTTGATTTTTGTCATTGTATTTTTTATTCTTGTCGTATTGGCGTCGATTTATAATTGCAAACCTTCTCTTGCTAGAAATCTTTCTATAATTTGATTTATTTTTGGACAGCTTACTTGAACTATGAAATTCTACAAATCAACAGTCTATTTATTACAAAAGTGGACACACTAGCCTGGTCTACCTTCAAATTATAATGGAAGGTCCTGATTTCTTACTAATACACAAAAAATCCAACAGACTACAGTGCGTTCTGTGATAAAAGTGACAGGATGAACATACGTTCTTATTTTTGTTGGGGTAAAGTACTCTGTTTTTAACGCATTGTGAATGATACATATATACACTTACTTAACCATTATAGGTCTCAACGTCATCTTTGAAGTTCTATATGTCTAAATAAAAAATCAATGTTCCCGGTCAAAACAAATTAGCTAATGCTAAATATTATATGATTGGAACATACGCTTCAATGTTTGAACTAGGTGACCCAAAACCATATGTTTCTTTAGCTCTAAGGATGAATTATACCGTAAAACAAAGCATTCTTTTTTGTAATGGAAAAAAGGTACATTCAATTATCATTTTCTGGTTTTGTTAAGTGGATAAGATCATGCAACTGATGATGACTATATACCTTTTTAGGATAAATAATAATTTTAAACTTTTGTAAACTGTGCATCAGTGGCCATGGTAATTACATTTGAACAAGAATAAACTTTCCAACTGTCCCATCGTTTCTTGCACTAACAACACCAACAAGATTAAAAATTGTGAAGTGGTGCATCTTTATGTAAAAAATTAGAACAAGTATATACAAATAAGGCCTGTAAGCAGTGAAGTTGTTATTCTGGTACGCATTAGTTTTGTTTAACTGTTTAATAGTAATTATATTTTGGTTATGTTAACAGTGATGAACAGTTTGCAAACTTGGTAGTGCAATATATAAAGAAGATTTGCCTCTTCTTGCGGTTTTCTGTTATCTGGATATCTCTAGCTGTGCTAGCTGTGTCGCTTTATATATCCATTACTAATACTATATATATATATATATATGAAATATAATAAAATCCGAGGGGTAATGACAGTGGCTAACTACAATTAACATAAAGTTCAATTGTTAGATATTCATAAGTGATATTTTTTCCCTAAAGTATAATACTAATTCACCGTTTCAATTGATAGATATATCAGTTACTAATTTTGTGTATGATCAACGTGTATTACATGCAGACATATATGTACACCATGGTGATGGTGTGGATGATGCTTTTTACACAATCGATCGAGCCATGACTTTTTCTTTCCATAAATTTGGAGATTTCTTCTCTAGAGCTGGTCATGTCAGAGATGTTGGACACGGTCATGGACATGCAGATTGCCTTCTGTTTCTCCGATATTTTAATGTACCACTTATGGTAGTAGGTGGCGGTGGTTATACGATTCGGAATGTAGCGAGGTGTTGGAGCTATGAAGTGTGTGATAGCTTAGTTGGATATTTATAACCGTTCTTAATTTATGTAAATATTTTTGCAGTCTGATTGCTTTACTGATATATGAGGTCATAGACATCTATTGCTTTTTGAGTAGAGCCTGAAAACCAATTGCCTTATAACTAATCTTATGAGTACTTTGGTCCTGATTATACTTTGCATGTTGAGCCATCTCCAGTGAAAAATAAGAATTTTGCAAAAGACCTAGAGAAAATGAGGTATTTGTTTTTCCCCATTGTGTAGATTTATGATGATGTTAAATTTTCAAGTATAAAAGAACTATTCGCTCTCAATGGCGATGACATGCCAATTAAGTGTTAGAACTAAAAACTCTTTATGTTTGTTGCAAAATTATGGTAAATCATTAGGAAATTTCACTAGTTCTATTTAGAACCATGACCATATATTATATATCCCGTTTCCTGTGCTTTTAAAAATATGTTTATTTTTATTTTTTTAATTAAAATTTTAAAATTGTTTTTCATCCTAGATATTGCTAAATAGTCTAATTCATGTTGGGGTACTTCCCAAAATCACCACTTTATGATTAGTCTCGGTACTGGAATGTGAAGCTAGCATTGGCCCGCCCCGCCCTCAATGGTTGGTTACATCTACATAATAAATCTTAGTCTGTGTGGCCTTGTGTAAAATGTAATGCGATAAGGCAATTACATGAATGATTGGATTCAAAAGATTTCGTACCCAATTTCAGTTGTGATTGTAAAGAAAATAGGGTGTCATGTTAAAGGAAGAAAGGCATAAAGCCATAGCAAATTCTTTTTCAAGTTACTAAGATTTTTAAGCATCCGCATGTTGGTAGTTAAGTAGTTGCTGCTTGAGGAAGGATGCATAAGTTTGTAGCCCTTTCTCATGAGTTCATATGAGCTACATTTTTTTATTCACTAAGATTCTTTTTCTTTAATAGTTAACAATTATTCTACCATTTAAAGAAATCTACATGCTTTTACTTTTAGTTGATCTTGCTATAATATTGGAAGCATATACAAACTAATAGTTAGGATACTTACAAAAATCAAGTTTGATATTGATTTAGTGTACATAGACTTGCTATATATGTAAAATTATTGATATATTTCTATCCAAACGTTGATTTTCTATTTACGTTAGTATTTACATAAATTGAATATGATATATAAATTTTTTCTTTTTAAGTTATTGCATTATTCTACATGACAGGTACAACCGACGATTGGACAAATTCTGAATCAATAGCTAAAGTTGAAGAAATTGAGCGTGAGAATGAGTAAATGAGTGTATGTAGTGAGGCAATGCTTATACAAATTAATATATTGTATAGTGATTATGTAACAGAGAGGAACAAAACTATGGACTATTTAATAGTGTAATAAAATATTTGTTTGAATAAAAATCTATTCAAAATTAGTAATTCTGAGTTAAATATTTTAATTTTCGCAAATATTTTATATCATAAAGGTCAGAACTCTTTGTAAGTTTCAGCATTTAACAATGGGCATTAATTGTTGTCATAGAGTTTATTGCAACCGACACTGACAGTTGTAGAAAGGTGACCTATTACAACAGAGCATAATACAATGGGCACTAATCGTTGTCATAGAGTCAATTGTATCAGGCAATGACCGTTGTAAAAAGGTGACCTGTTACAACGTGGCCTATTACAATGACCACAATGCCCCTTGTGAAAAACCTATTACAACGGGCATTACCCGTTGTAAAAAGGTTGTTTTGTTGTAGTGATGTATTTGTTATTGTTGTATGTTTGAATAATTTTTGTTTTTTGGAAATGTATATGTAATCCACAATAAACGCAAATAGGTACTATGACCATTGTAGCAATAAATGGATTTGATTTGTTATAAATAAGGTCATAAACAAAATAAGGAATGTTGTAACCATCTTCGATTCTGGGAAAATAATCGAATAGGACAAACATGCCAAAAGGTTACAATTTGAATTGTGTTAGGAATAAAAATTATGAATCCAATTAGGAAATTTAATAAATAATATATATATGCACAAACAATAGACCAGTGGAATTTAAAATATAGTAATAAATGGAGTTACAATATATATGGTAGAACTAAAATAGGACTGATAAAAATAAGATAATAAATGCCTTAGGAAAAATATGACCGTTTGTTCCATAAATGACACATAATAGGTTAATTGATGTCATTAGAAAATATGACAGTTAGGGCCATTAGTGGAAGGTAACTTTATTAATAATTTTAGAGAGAATAGAAAAGGGGAATTAATGTGGATTGATTAGCATAGTAAATGCTAAGTCCAATAAGTAAATGAATGAATAAATAAATATCCTAGGATAGGTAGTTATAAATTCCTTGTTTATCTAGAATTATTATAATTTGAAATAGGAATTGGACTTAGTAGGTTAAAAATGTGAGGTCGGTTGCCTTATTTGATAGCAGTTTTCCCTTTCCAATAGTCGGATATATATACAGCTGATGTGAGATATCATTAACCATAGGAAACCGTGACGATAGTTAATTGCGTAACGAGGGCTATTTCCTAAAACAAGGTTTATCTTAAGAGAGAGGTCCCCGCCTCCTGTCCTGAAAGAGGAAACCTTGAAAAGAAAATAATTCATAGTGTGGCCTATTTCAGGGTAAAAGTTCTTAAAATAGTTAGATCCATCCTTTAAAGGGTATTAAGTGATCGTGTAGCTCAACTTCCCATAATCAAAAAACATTAAATGTCTATTGGATACATACTTGGTAATTCCTACATTAGGCCGCTTCCTCGGGGTAGTAGGTGATTGAGTTGTAGGTCCGCCTTAGGATTAGGTATTAAATGACCGCTCTAGAGGTACCAAAGGTCTGCCTATCCTAAAGGAAGTATTAAGTGACTAAGGGGATTATCTAATAAGGCTCGCTAGATAGTAACGAAGGGATCCGCCAGGGAAAGGTCATAAATGGAGAGATGTCGTCTACCTATCTTATACGTAATAAGTGATTGCTTACTATCTCTTGTCTTATGTGGGGCATAATTATATGCATTAATGATGGAAGCCTAGAATTAGTAGGACAAAGTAGCTAGTGTCCTCTAATTTTTATTAGAGTATGATAAACCACCATATAAGGTATTAAGTGACAAACAGGTCTGCCCTAGGTATTAAGTGATCGAAAGTACCCGCCCTTACCTTACATTAGTAGCGAGGTCTTAAATGGCTATTTATAAAATAAGTACGCTCCTTTTGTGATAGTAGGAAGTTAGTTACCCAACTCTTAATTAGTTAATGGTGGTTCAAGGCTTCATATTTATGCGTAAACGTTCCACCTTAGTATTGCGATATCATTATGATTACCTTGGGTTTAGTGATCAATTATTGTGCATAAATATCTACAAGGTTAGCTAAGAATTACTAGCGTTGACATATATTTTAGTTTGGACCAAACGGTAGACAGTGTTATGCATTTTCTACTTACCAGGATTAGTTGTTCTGACCCCCCTCCTCATAAAAGCTCTCTGGTTTAGCTTGGGGAGACAGGTCTTATAAAGTATTCTTGTTTGGTTCTGGTTCTCGTTCTCTCATGCTCGAATTAATGCGGCGGCTTGCCTTAAGGTATTCGCCTTAGTCGGAATTTGTTTCCTTATTTCATTTTCGTTGTGAGTTAGTTTTATTTTACTCGAATTATGCTCATGCTCATTAATTACAGGTACCAGATGTAACATCCCGTAATTTTAAAGGACATTATAACAATAAACTAAAGAATATTTAATTAAATATTGGGAATTTAATAAAATAGACTATACCATTCGTCTCGGTATTCTGCTTAATTTTGACTCTGAGTTTGTATACATTTAGAGCATTATATATAAACAAACCAGTCCGGAAATATTCAAACTAATTCAAAACACAAGGCGGGGAACAAATGCAGGAAATCGACCCATTGGTGTCAACCCTAGGGTCGACCCACACAAGGGGGTGTCGACTCTAGGGAAGATCCATTTTTCTGAACCTGGATGCGTTTCTTGATCCAATTCATTGGCTTAAGGCTATAATAGGACCTCATTTCTATTGTCTTATTCACCCAAAACAATGGAGACAACGAGATGCTGCCACAACTCAGATTGAATTAGCCTATTATTCTGCAACAACGATTTATACGTATTCAAGAATCTCTGCTATAACATCAACAGTCATTTCTCTGTTCTTTAGATCCAGTCCCTATGAGTTCATGTTATTTTTAGATATAAACATCTAATAAGTAGTCCTGACATGTTTATAAGTTTGTATCTAAACCTATACATATTAATAACTTGAACCATAATTAAACAGATCTGCCATTACTTGTACACCTGATCTACTGTTCAGTCCTTTCATGTCTATCTCTATTATGCCTAGTTCTGTTATCTTATGCCTATTCTGTCATTATGCCTATTTCTGTCATCATATGCCTGTTTTGTTATTATGCCTATTTCTGTTCTCTTCTCTCCCTCCTTCCCTTTTTATTTTTATAGTCAGGCTACCTTCGAGGCTAGGCCTATAGCTGATATGTGCGAACGAACGAAATTGGGAATGATAAATTGGGGAATAACTTGTATTGTAAAACATGATTGGGATTTAGGGGCATAACCTATACCACGATCTAAGACTTTAATTTGGGGCATATCGTGCATGATAATTTATGACTTGAGGGAAGGGGCATGAAAAACCTATGATGAATAGGAATAATTGGTTAAGAATGAATATGCCTAAATTTACAGTAAATAGAAATGGTAACCACACTTAGACATGAGGTTAGATTACAATTGTGGTAGAACTTTGCCTGGATCCACCCGACAAATCCAACATACATAAGTGGTTAATTTAATGTGAGGGGTCAAGTGCGTAAATGTACATGTAACGGAGCTAAGACACGAGGTTAAGTCCAACTTGTGGTAGAAGTCTGCCTGAAACCGCTTGACAAATCCATCATCCACAAGTGGTTAATTTAATGTGATGGGTCTAGTGCGTAAATGTACACGTAACGGAGCTGAGACATGAGGTTAAGTCCGACTTATGGTAGAAGTCTGCCCGGAACCGCCCGACACATCCAGCATCCACAAGTGGTCGACTTAATGTGAGAGGTCTGGTGTAGTAACATGCATGAATGGGAAATGATAAGAGCCTGTTAACCTTTAATACTTAACTTGTTTAAATCTATAGGGTTAAATGATCTTGCCAAATGGTGTAAGGGTTAAGTACGCTTGTTTGAATTGATGGGGGGTTAAGTAAATCTGTTAAATCTGTGGGGGGTTGTAAGAACCTGACAAACTTAACCTGTTTTATATTTTGGGGTTATGCGCGGTTGTCGATCTGTTAAGCATAACCTGTCAAAATCCTAGTAGTGGGGATGCAATCCTAGGGGGTGGCTTGTGTCATATGTTGTGTGGAACTCGTATTAGTCAGTAACCCATGCTGGTATCCAAAGGGGGACCCCGAACTAGGTAAGGGTCAGGGGCATGCTTACTGAGCTGATTATAAGAGGTTTATATGGGTGGAGGTGTTGACGCTGCATTCCAACGGAGTCATGTGTGAGAATGGGTCCAGATTGCTTGGGAAATTAAGACGCTGTGACATCAATAGATATGGTTGTGCCTGTCGGAAAAAGGGGTTCCCACTTTAGGAAGTGATACATCCTACTATGTGGCCAACACAACGTATCTACGGGATAGGCAGCAGGTCAATTGGGGTAGTAATTAGAATACATATAGTTCTACCTGTTTAGGAGCCCGTTATTATCGTTTGGGGGTAACACCCGTTATTACTGTAGGGCTTCCTGTTATTATCACTGGGGGTAAAACTTGTCACTAGAAGTACACCTAAGTCTACCATCTGAATCTGTTAGGATCATTCAGTTTATGTTATACTAGTATTGGTGCAGAGAAAAGTATTTGGGAAGCGTAATCTTTTGTGTTTTGTTTATTCTGCTTATCCTGCTCATTTTGCTATACATGTCTTATGATACTGTTATCTCTCTCATCCAGTTTATATGCCTGTCATGATGCTTTTACTTATTTATATGCTAAAAGTAACTGGACTCGCCAGACTTTATGTCTAACCCATTTTGTTTTCTTTTCTCTCTCTTCCTTTCCCCCCAAGTTCTCAGGGTGGGAATACTCAGACTTGATTAGGATTCTCTCTTCTGTTTCTGCTTGGAGCTGCTTAGATGTACCACTTTGATTACCTGTCTATCTTGCGGTGGCAATTTTTGGGGACTATGATTTTATATTACTGTACTCTGAGGATTTTAGTACAAGGCAGATATTTTAATTTGATGTAATGGGTTTTATGTATTTCAAACTTATGTTGTAACTGGATTTTGGAACATGATGTTTTCTGTTTGAAGAATAAAAGTTTTAAATTCCACTGTTTTTTATATCTGTCTTGTGATGTTTCTGTTTACCTATAATGTTTCACGCAACTTAATGCGTTGTGTTAAAGAGTGACATTAACGGACGTGGGGTGTCACACCAGATTTACACTCTCCGTGCTTGGATGGGTTTGAGTTTTGATTTTTATAGAAATTTAGGCTTGGAAAAGTGTGGGGTGTTAGACTAGAGCTTTGTTATTCTCCATTGTAACTTTGTGAAGTTTAAGTGTTCAGTCTTGGATGGTTATTGTAATAGAAATAATGATGATGAATGATTACTATAAAGTGGATGTAGGAGTTAGTGCTGAACCACTATAAAAAGTTGTGTATCCCTTACATTTCACTACATTTGTTATCGGATTTACTAGTCAATCCACTCTTGGGTGTTGGCATGCACTAGTGACCAACTCCTCGAGTCAACTCTTTGGTGTGCCAGGTAAGGGATGTGACAATTTCTACTGCGACTTTGGTTTTAGATTTCATATTAGGTTTCAAATTTTGGATTCGGCTTTGTTTCGAAAACATATCTCGCTCTCTTTTCACTATAGTTAAATAAAAGTAGCTCGGCGCTATTACTGAGGCTTAGAGTACTGGAGGTGAATGAAGTCAAAAATTTCTTCTATTAGGAATCTATCGAATCTCATTAATCGATAAGATGTGGACGCCAATATTAATGATTCGGCTACGGGCTTCAACGCTCATTTTTCAATGACATAAAAGCTTATCAAGAGGCAAGAAGTAACCATTAACCCTTTCTTGGCCAGGTTGGGTGGTATTGGAAGTTCAACAGGCTAGGTAAACATTGTCGGAACAAGCACTAGTCTTACGCAGAAATCGACTCAGGACTTAGGGGGTAAGGGCGATGCTGATCCTTGGCGCAGTGTCCTTCTCGCTACACTCGGGGACAAGGTCCCTAATGTTAGAGTTTATGCCCTAAAGGCAATCCATTTGATGTGATTAATAATATTGCTGATGTTATTATTATTTTATTTGGAATAAAAACATTCTGTTATGTTATATTTACTGCGTAATATAACTATTAACATAATAGAAGTCCTTAGAATAATAATACAGAATTATATAGTTCAAGGAAGATTTGAGCTTGAGATTATATAATATATTAAGTATTATAATTCTTAAATGTCCCTAGTCAAGTTTTATTGTTTATATAGGACAACAATAAAACATTAAGACTAATATGTTGATTGACTGATGATCACATCTCATTGATCATTAATATATGTGATATAATTAATGTCAAGACATAAATACGTATTGGAGAATAGTGTATTGGGCTAACCTACCGTCAGATAACTACATAAAATATAATTAATAGTATCATAAGTTATTCTCATAGTGACAGTGATGTAATGGTCTTCAGACCAGAAATCATTACAATTTTATTCGAGGATATTTGTGTTTTGATATCATCTAAAGTTACTTGTAACAGAGTAGACGATAACAGTGATTATTGGATACATCTCGAATCAAATGAAAATTATGAATGGTCTAGATGGAATTTAACCCTACGATATATTTGTAGTGATATCCATGGGCCTCTTGATTGAGTGAGACTGTGAAATGCATGACCGTGCCTAAATATTGATTTGTTTTGAATAGTCTACTCATCGATCAAGATAAACGGATTATTAATAAAGAGGATGATACGATTCATGCCTTGAGTTTAATCCTGGATATATTGGTTAAAAGGATTATATTACATTGATACAATGATTACAGAAGGTTATATCGAATTGTTGATCTTATTATAACTTGGGTAACAGCGATGCGTTGCTAGATACCGCTCATTGTTTATAATTTAAATACTGCTTAAATTAACACTCCAAATATTGTTAAGGGGGGGTCAAATTTTAAAACACTCCAACCACAAAAATAATGTTAAGGGGGTCACGCATTTAATTTTTTACGTTTCCTTTTACCCTTGTAATAAAGTCTGGTAATAACATCAGTTACCATTCCAAATCAAAATCAGTTTCAAATGCAAAAAACCAAATCCCTAAATTATTTGAAAACAAAAAAAAAGTGATTGTTTGAGAAGAAATAATAGTATGAACAAATAATGGAATACCGTATTAAAAAAATAATTGTTCGATATATGTATATCGATTTCCCGTCAATGATATATTTTCATCTAATTTAACAAATGAAATTATTAATAATTTGATATAAAAATCTGATGTAGTTGACTAATATATCATATAAAATATTTTGATTAATAAATAAAAAAAAGGTTATTGTAAAGAAGGCTGATTTGGTAAAATAAAGTTTATTTGTTAAGGAGGTGCTCTCTTCATTGATACTCCCTTGACTTTTTTTTTTCTTCTAAATGACCTTCCACGATGAAAGGAAAGGAGCCGACCTTTTCTGTTATTATTCATTTTTGTTTTTTCTCATTATTCCGAAAGCCACAAAATTCAAAATTAAAACACTAAAAACCCTAAATCGGCTAGCACCGGCTGTTCCTCTTCTTGATCCTATTTGAGAAGATCAAGATCTAGTGTTTGTGGACTCCTCTAGAGGCGATGGCTTTAAGTCACACTAGGATTCGATGGAGTCTCAAATTCGATCGTTCTCGTGGATATTTTGCCAAAGGTCGACAAAAGGTATGGTTTTTATTTAGTTCTATTTACAAATTTAAGCATAGATCTAGTTTGTTTTGGCTTGAATTTCAACATCGTGATGCAAGTTTGACCCAAAATCACCATCAATGGTATCAGAGCGGGGTTGCGGTAAATTTGTAGATCGAGTTTATATTAGGGTTTAATCCATTCGATTAGTAGCAAATTTGATTGTATTGTTATCATTACTGTAATATAATTAAACATAGATTCAAAGATGAATTCGTTTCATTGCAGATAATTTTATATTTGATTTGAAAATGACACGGATTTATGGATTAGAAGTTATTATTTCCTTCTGGTTTAAAAAGTTTAAACCTTGCTTTGATAATACTTAGAATTACTGAAACGAAATTGTTCGTCTTAATACGACTTAATTCCAGATATTAATTCTGGATCTTATAAGCCATAAAATTGTTGAAGTTGGTATATAGTAACAGAATGATATGCACGAATTTGCTGCAGATTTATAGATGAAGATTGAAATATAAAAATGATACAGTTTTATTTATTAAATAAGACTGCTTCATTTGAAAAACATATATTGATTGAATTCTGTTTTCATACTACTTCATCCATAAATACTGAACAATTAACATGTTGATTGGCGTTTTAACCATATGGTTCTAATTGCTGTATGAAACATTTTGCATGCATGAACAATATTTATTTTATAATCAAAATGTTTGATTATTCTGAGTATAAATGATTATGACTCAACTGTGCATGTATTTTATTTTGATTAAAGACCTGTTTAATTATTAGATCTTTTAGGTTTTTGGTTTGAATAATATTTAATTTAATGAAATTAATTGTTATTAAGACATTATTTCTGTTATGCTTATAAAATGAGAAAGCTTCATTTTATTTTGATTTCAGAAAATTGATACTGTCCAAAAAAATTTTACACCTACATTATAGAGATAATGTGCAGGACAGTTTAAAATCGTAACAACAGTATTATGATTTGCTAAATTTGTAAAATACATAATTGATTTGTCATATACAAGTAAATAGCTATGTATTGACATATATGTTATTAACCTGTCATGTAAAATTATATTTAGGCTTAAATGGAATGATTATGTATTTATGATGATAAATATGTATTAAAATCTGATTTCAAAAAATCACAGGAAATATAATTTCCTGTTTATTTCAGTATTTCGTAACCTGTTTGAATTATTGAATCCTGATGCTAAATTGATATCACAGTAGTTTTATATACTACTGCTAGTGCTGGCTCTAGAATATTCCTGTGTGTGTGTGTGTGTATATACACACACATTATTATCAGAACCGAAAGTACCAAATACAGTGACATGTAAAATTGAGTTTTTCACTGGACGTACTTCAAGTTCTTACAACAAATAGTTGCTAATAAAATGCAAAAGGTGGTAACATATTATTAATTTTATTTGAACATAAGACAGTATAGAGATACTGCATATTGTTATTATTTAAAACCTTTTGTATAAAGATGCATACATCCATTGCATTCGTGAATATTCCGATACAAGTATTACTTGTAAACGAATCATTTTGTGTTTTCTTTTGTAAAACTTTAGTAACCCTTTTATGATCATGTACATGTCTTCTGTAGTATATGTTCCAGTAAATAATTGATCATAAATGCTAATTCCATTCTATGCTGATATCCTGCATATCTGAATAATTTTGATTGTACATGTGTGAATGAATTTTCTTTTGTATGTTTGTAAAATCTTGGTTTTGAAATTTGATGTATATGATACATTTATTCATTAATTTTGGAACCAAGAAACATTATTGAGCATACGTCATAAGTATGTATAGTTGGTACATAAAGACGCACAATTATTGAATCATTATGATGAAGTAGTGGCAGATATACTTTAAACACATGTACTAGACACAGACAAACCCATTTATCTTGCCCAATGATCCGCACACAAACATTTAACTTACAATCTAAGACATACGTTAAAATGTGGTGTGTTTTTTTTTTTCAAAATTGGTTCGCTTTATTATCTAAAAAAATAGTACAAAAGATAGGTTAGCATACTAACCTTTACAACTATATGACTAAAACGGTAAGAGAAAAATAACATAAATTACAGGTAAAAAATCCTAACAATAACCGGCCCATGATGAGGCCATCATCCCGCTGTTGAGTGCATTTCGCTGCACCCCTCCAGAGCCAAATGCTCCACACACTTAATCATCCAGGAAGAGAACATCTCCCCGATCAAAAACAGTACCAAAAAGCATCATCCAACACTAATTTATAAACCATAATAACATGAATCCATGCACTGACTGGGATGCTAATAACATCTTCAAATTCTAAATCAACATCATCAAAATGGAACAGAAGTATAACGTTCAAAATGCTTACAGAGTGTATGTAACTGCCCTTCATTCTTCAGAAATAACTATCAATCTATACGCTATAAAATAATCACCACTTCATACGAAATGGAAAATTGCACTCATCCATTAGCAAAATTCCAGAAGCATGCAGAAATGGAATTTTTCACATAAACTTGCCCAATTCAATTGATCCCACCATTTGGACCCATCGACTATGCTAGTTGCCATTGCATCCATTGCCATAATATGTTATGAGTGCTTGGTGTATTTTTAATTCTAGATAATATTACCAAACTCAGAAAATCGTCATGAGCAGTAACCTTTGACAAAGAGATGCAACAAACAAACCAAACAAACAATTCCAGCTTCTGAATGAACTTGATTCCACCATAACAGCCCTTAAACAGGTGAAAGTAGCACCTATAAAAGAGCTGCAACAAGTTTGGGTGCATCTGCCCTGTTATGCATTCCGATGGGGTGTGTGTGTGTGTGTGTGTATATATATATATATATATATATATATATATATAGAGAGAGAGAGAGAGGAGAGTTCAATGACACCTCAAATAGTGAGCACCCCATTTGCCCCTCTATATAAACCAAGCATTTATGTTACAATAAGTGAGTGAGAGGTGAGAGAATGAGTGGAGGAAGAGAGAAACGGGATATGTGGTGGAAATCAGGGGGCATTTAGGGGTGCTGCACTATTTGGGGTGCCATTGAACGCTCGCCATATATATATATATATATATATATATATATATATATATATATATATATATATATATATATATAGCGAGCGTTCAATGGCACTCCAAATGCCCTCCAACAGAAGCCAAGTATTTATAGTAGTTTAAGTTAGTGGGAGATGAAAGAATGAGTGGAGGGAGAAAGAAACGGGATATGTGGTGGAAATCAGGGTGCATTTAGGGATGCTGCACTGTTTAGGGTGTCATTGAACGCTCGTCATATATATATATATATATATATATGTATGTATATATATATATATGTATGTATATATATATACTGATATGTATTAATATATATTTAAATGTTGCAAATGTGATAGCTTCAGCAATTGTAACTTGCAATCGATACAATACTTGCTATGTATCGATAAAAATTAGATACATGTTTGTTGTATGAATCCAGGCATTTATAAATATTGATTTATATACAGACATTGCCTGGATCATATTTATATACTAAGTTTAAAGTAATTGCAAGGTACTGAAATGATGGTATTTGATACAAGGCAAGGCACTGGGCAATGTATTTTGTCATTTATTAAAACTGATCATATATATATATATATATATATATATATATATATGTTTTAAAACAGACTGTATATGTATAACTTGTATAATATACTTCAAAGCTGCGGATAAATGTCTTGGATATAGAATTGATACTTAAAACTGTTTTGAATCAGTTCATGTATATGTGTGTGTGTGTGTGTGTGTGTAAACACTTCATAAATGATGCTTTATTTATTTTGAATGAATATTTCACCTGCATTTATTTATATTGATAAATACTTGCAGACCTTTCCCTGTGACATAAATCAGTTGGACTGGGCAAATGTGTGCAAGTGGATGGACATGTTGGAGAATAAAGAAATGGAGTTGCTGAAGCAAGCATAAAAACCTTGGCAGTATGGACTGTACAAGTGTTATATGGACTGTATAAGTGTTATATGGAACACTGTACAAATATGTTTGTATATGTGTATAATTGTCTAATATAATGCAACCCATAAAGTTTAGTTTTCTGTAGAATTTATATATTGTATATATACATACAGTATTGTACACATCTTAATTACACTGTGTATATTGAAATGTGTGTGTACATATATTGTATGGCAATTATTCTCAATGTATCATGTTATTAATTGAGAGTGTACTATAACTGTGTATTTATGGAACAGATAATGCTTTAATAGTTGTAATATGGTCTGACCAATTCTAAAACACATAATTTGTTTATTTGATATACTTAATCTAAACACCCATTTAAAATCTACAAGTTGAATGTATGTTTGATATATTCATATTGTTTTAAATGTGAACTGTGTTTTGAGGTGTTTATCTATAAGCCTGGGTTTATGAAATTCCAGGTAATTAAGGAATTAGCTTGATACATATTAATAGTATGTATATGCCTGCGCCATGTGTATATTATATATTTTTTTTAACAGAAATTTATTATAATAGTTTTATTGAGCCTTAAATTTGGGTCTGATCTTACATATATAATTAGGCTTGAGTCTATATGATATACATGACATAGAGCGAAGCCAAGATCGCACTGCAATATTTATATACTGTAACGACCCGTATTCTACGTATCAGAGGATCGTAGAATATTTATTTCATTTTCACACGAAGTCGTATGGTCATGTGACTTTGGAAAAAAACTATTGGGGTCATCTTCCACATTCACGATTTTTGCCGGATTTCAAATAACCGTTTTGCCCCTAGCGAATCTTGTTTCGCCAATAACTTTTGATTGGTAAGGAGTTTTGACCTGAAACCACTTCCATTGGATTCAGATGATGGTTTCTCATTCCGTAGAGTGGTCACATTAATCAAACGGACTTACCGTTTGGAGATATGACTGAAATAAGATTTGAAGGTGGAAAAACAACCTAATTGGGGTTAATAGGGTGATTAGCAGCTAGACTCATAACCCATTTTGGGATTAGGGTTATGGGAGGGCTGAATGGAGCTGGAGAATCATCTTCTTTCATTTTTCTAGCCGCCACAAACATTCCTTGAACCCTAGTAATGGCCTCCATCTTCCAAATCCTCTAATCACTTTCTAGCCACAAATTAATCAAATCTACATCAAATCAAGTTGGATTAGCACCAAATTCGAGGTAGATATGCTGCACTATATTGTAATCCGAGCCAAAACAGTAAAAGTTTCAGATCTATCATTTATTATTGGCTAAGGTGAGTGTTTAGCATGTTTATTCACTAATTATAGCTAATTAGGGACGATTAGTCATAATTAGTGGAGCTTGAGCAACCGACCCAATGGAGCTTGAGCAACCGACCAGTGGAGTTTGAGTGACCGATCAGTGGAGTTGGAGTGACCGAGCCAGTGGAGCAGGAACGACCGACCGTGGAGTGTGTACGAGCAACCGACCCTATGTGGTATGTATGAGCGACCGACCCAGGGGAGCATGGGCGACCGATCGTGGAATATGATCGACCCGAACCAAGATAACGACTTTGAACCGAACCGGATTTGAACTTCTACTACGTAATGACGACCGCGAACTCTTCTGAGGATCAACCCCAATCCGACCAAAACCCGAGATGCAAAGGAAAACCAAATGAGAAGTTATGGCTCAGGATCGTGATGGGAACCAACGAGTTAACTTCAAGAGTGTGCTTTGCTGTGGGACGTGTGCAAAGGAGTTATCGATATCTATAAATTTAGTTCACCATTGAGAAAGGGGGTGTGTAGACGAATCAGAGCCAGGGCTGTGTGGACTGGTTGACCCGTTTGGGTTATTGACTATGGACCGGTGCAGTGGGGTCAGTGTAATAGCTGTATAGAGTGGGACTCCGTCATGACCCCAAACGGCAAAGTGGTCATAGCGATAGTTGTACGGAGTTGGACTCCGTCATAGCCCCAATGGATCTGGTGATCAAACAGGTGGATATCTTATGCTTTACGCACCGAGTGAGAGATGTGAGGATGATTGCTATGTTTCATGTTTGCTATCACCATGACATGTACACTCCCATTTTACACTCTATGTTAGTGTTTACCTTAGAGTATTGTGCATCTTGATGTGCTAACTCTTTGGTTGCAGGTCCAGGTCAGATATTACGATTACTTATACCTATTATTGCTTTATTTACTGATATAGATTTGCTATCGCTCATACCGGACTTTCGTCTGACCTAGAGTTTTATGTCTTTTCTTATTACTCTGGGTGCTCCTAAAGGAGGAGACTAGAGGCAGGTTAGGTGGTTATGCACGAG
Source organism: Allium sativum (assembly GCA_030737875.1). NCBI lineage: Eukaryota > Viridiplantae > Streptophyta > Magnoliopsida > Asparagales > Amaryllidaceae > Allium > Allium sativum. The sequence goes on from CM060926.1 coordinate 542,887,833, forward strand.
TAGTTGTCCAGAAACGAGCAGGAGGCTTCCACGTACTATATATATCCCTATGTTGTTGTTGGTCACTGCTTTGGGCATTAATAGTGTACCTCTTTATTTCCTATTAGAGACGGTATTTTGGAGTTGTAATAATTGGATATGAAGCTGTATTTTGGATTTCGCTACTCTTATGGATATGATTTAGTTTTCAGCTTATGTACTGTCTCGCCTATTTTATATCAAGTTATGTTATTATTGTATTTTATTCTATGCGCTGCGTGATATATTACATGTTTTCGGTGATTATTGTTTCAACCCTTTTGACGATCGTCTCGTGCTAGTCGGACATTGACACAACGCATTTCGGGGGAAATGTCTGATGGTACGGGGTGGGCCGTCACACTTGGTATCAGAGCCTAGGTTGCGTAGTTTAACCTAGGGGAAGACACCGGGGAGAGATAATATACGTATATGAGAGCACGTATTAGTGATATTTTGGTTTTCAAAAGTGCTATATATATACTATTAGCATATCTAAGGATGAAGTCGCACTGCGCTGGCACCAATAAGGAAAAGGTTAATCATTTTCTCTTTAAAGATTGAACGTTGAGCCGAAATACGAGGAGCATGGTGAGGAACTCCATATCGGGAGTTGAAGAGGGAGCGGTTTCAAGGGCCAACAATGGGAATGTCCCTGATATAAGGACGATGCTTACTGCCTTCATGCGAGAGATGCTTAAAGATGCTCAGGGAGAAGTTCCTAATGCTGCTAACGGTGGTGGTGCAGTAGTGCAGGCGCCTAGAGCCGATTTCGCCAAGCTCAGCAAGGATTATACTAATCTTGGTGGGAAGCTGTTCCATGGAACAAAGTCGACTACGGAGGTTCAAGATTGGCTTGATAGTTGTGAGCGCATCTTCACGGATTTGGGGATCGATGATGCAATGAAGAGAAAGTTAGCATCGCGTCAGCTTCAAGAATGGGCTATGAATTGGTGGAATGTCATCAAAGCGGCTACTCCCGAGGATCAAATTACTTGGAATCAGTTTAAGACTCGCTTCGGTGAAAAATTTATTCCAGCTGCTCAGGAATCAGAATTGTTTAGGAAATTTTTGGAACTTAAGCAGAATGGTAGGGCGGTCTCTGAATATATTGCTGAATTCGATACCTTATCGAAGTATGCATTATCTCTTATTGATACTGCCAAGATAAAGAATGAGAAGTTCATAACCGACTTAGATTAGTGCTTGGGGGAAAGACTTATAAACCATATCGATGAGACCTTCAAATCTATTGTGGGAAAGGCATTGAGATCAGGGAGCCTTTACCGCAAGTCGAAGACCAAGGTTGCTATTGCATCTGCAGGAGAGCCGAAACTGCAGACAAGCGGTGAAGGCAAGAAGAATCCCAGAACAAGAAGAAACAGAACAAAACCTAGGATGGTCAGAAAAATAAGGATAAGAAAGATGTAGAGTGCTTTAGTAGTGGAAAGAATGGCCACTATGCCAGAGACTGTCGAGCGAAGCCAAGGGAAAGGAAATGCTTCAATTGCGACCAAGTGGGACATCACAAGGATAAATATCCACAACCTCCTAAGGAGAAGAAAATCATGAAAGGATATGCTATCAACGTCGTTCCTTCTTCGTCGTATGCCCCAACTGCGGCGGAGAAGGGAAAGGGTGTCGTTATTCAAGGTAAGCTTTCTATTTATGATGTTCATGTTCGAATATTAAACATTTACTCGAGAACAGAGAAAGAACACAAGGAACATTTGAGGACAGTGGTGGAGGTGTTGAGGAAACACCAATTGAAAGCGAAATTTTCTAAGTGTCACTTCTGGAGGAGGGAAGTGAGATTCTTGGGCCATGATGTTTCAGAGAATGGTATCGTCGTCGACCCCGATAAGGTGGTTACGGTGCAAGATTGGTCCACGTCCAAGAATGCAACGGACATGAGAAGTTTCTTGGGATTAGCTGGATATTATCGTAAGTTTATTAAAAGCTTCTCCAAGATATCGGCACTGTTAACTCAGTCGACTAAGAAGTATCAAGCTTTTTTTGGGACGAAAGGTGTGAGAATGCATTCAAAAGTCTAAAGGAGAAGTTAATGTGTGCACCAGTGTTATTATTTCTAAGGGGAACGAAGAGATGACGGTATACACGGATGCCTGTGGTACCTGACTAGGTGCAGTACTGATGCAAGGAGGTAGGGTGGCTTATGCTAGTCGGCAACAGAAACCACATGAGAAAAGATGTCCTACCCATGATATGGAATTGGCCGTGATCATGTCCGCGTTAAAGATGTGAAGACATTATCTCTTGGGAGAAAGATTCGAGTTGTTTACCGATCATAAGTCATTAAAATACCTTTTCTCCTAAAACGATTTAAATCTTCGTCAGCAGAGATGGTTACAGTTCTTGGCTTCGTATGATTTCAATATCGCGTATACACCTGGGAAGGGCAATGCAGTAGCTGATGCATCAAGTAGGAGACATGCCAGTTTGAGAGCTATGTTTCTGGAATGGAAGCAACCGGAGTATATCGTGGGATATGAGTTCAAACCTAAATGTAAATTGGATCCAGAGATGTTAGCCAGTTTGATGATCAGACCGACTTTGTTTGAGCGGATCAGTTCCAGCTAAAGGGACGGTCCTAACCTACTGAAAATAATCTCCAAAGTAAAGATGGGAATCAACAGTGAGGAGATGAACAAGTATGGGCTTGATTGAGAAGGATGGCTTCGAAAGAGTGAGGACTAGTTGTACCCAATGTTAATGGATTGAGGGATGAAGTGCTTAGAGAGTGTCATCACTTGAAACTGACTATACATCCCAGTGGTAATAAATTTATCGAGACATGAAACATATCTATTACTGCGAAGGGATGTAGAGAGATGTTGGGAAGTTTATATCCAAGTGCATTAATTTCCAGTTAGTTAAAGCCGAGCAAGAGAAGCCCGGTGGTTTGTTACAACTACTATAAATTCCCGAATGGAAATGGGAACAAGTCTCAATGTATTTCATTGATGGTTTACCAAGGACTAGATCGGGTCATGATGGCATTTGGGTGTGCAAGGTTTATACCAGTCAAGTTGAATAGAACGATAGCTAAGTTAGCAGAGATGTATATGAGGTGGGTAGTGAGATTTTATGGAGTACCTAAAGGTGTTGTGAGTGATCGAGATCCGTTATTTACTAGTGGGATTTGGAAGAGCTTACAAGAGGCTTTAGGGTCAAAATTACATCTCAGTACCACGTACCATCCCCAAACCGATGATCAAACAGATAGGGTGAATCGTGTATTAGAGGATCTCTTTAGAGCTTGTATATTGGATTTTGAAGGGTCATGGGATGACCATTTGCATCTGGTTGAGTTCCCATATAATAATAGTTATCAATCTATTATTGGTATGGCTCCATTTGAAGCTTTGTATGGAAGACCGTGCAACTCACCATCTGTTGGTTGGAAACCGGTGAGAAATTTGTGCTTGGGCCAGACATAATAAGAGAAACTTCAGATAAGATCAAGGTTATTCAACAACGAATGAAGGCCGTCCAAGATAGGCAGAAGTGTTATGCTGGTAATAGACGAAGAGATTTGAAGTTCTCCACTGACGACTTGGTATTCGTCAAGATTTCTCCGTTGAAGAGTGTGATTTGGTTTGGTAGGAGATGTAAGTTAGCACCATGGTTTGTTGGTCCATTTCCAGTTCTCAAACAAGTTAGGAATTTAGCATATAAAGTTGGATCACTTGACAAGGTAGCGGGAGCCGGGAGTGCACAACGTATTTCATGTTTCTCAGTTAAGGAAGTTCATGCACGATTCTGATATGACTATTTCACCAGATCAGTTAGATGATATCGAGATAGAACCCGAGGCAGTTGGAAACAGCAGACCGGTTCATATAATCGGGCACGATACGAAGCAACTTCGAAGGAAGATGGTGAAACTGGTTAAGGTCCAATAGGGTGATAAAGAGAATGACTGTACTTGGGAAACAAAGGAGAGCATAAGAAAGTCATATCCTGAGCTCTTTACCTGTTAAGATTTTAATCACGATATAGTTATTCCCTTGTTAGTAAACTGCATGCTAGGATAGGCTTGTTTTGTTATTATGTATGTTTGATTGTTTGTATATGGCTGATAGGCATGCGGGACACCATTGTATGTTCTCTTAGTTAAGGAATTTCGAGGGCGAAATTTCTTAAGGGGGGAAGAGTGTAACGAACGTAGAATATTTATTTCATTTCATACTAAGTCATATGGTCATGTAATTTTGGGAAACGACTATTGGGGTCATTTCCCACATTCACGAAATTTCCCAAATTTTAAATGATCGTTTTGCCCCTGGAGAATCTTGCTTCGCCTATAACTTTTGATTGGAATGGAGTTTTGACCTGAAACCACTTCCATTGGATTCGGATGACGGTTTTCCATTACATAGAGTGGTGACATTAATCAAACAGACTTACCGTTTGGAAGATACGACTGAAATAAGATTTGTAGGTGGAAAAACAGCCTAATTGGGCTTAATAGCGTGATTAGCAGCTAGACCCATAACCCATTTCGAGATTAGGGTTATCGGAGTGCTGGAAGGAGTTGGAGAATCATCTCCTTTCATTTTTCTGGCCGCCACAAACATTCCTTGAACCCTAGTAATGACCTTCATCTTCCAAATCTCTCTCTAGCCACTTTCTAATCACAAATTAATCAAACCTACATCAAATCAAGTTGGATTAGCACCAAATTCGAGGTAGAGCTGCTGCACTACATTAGAATCCGAGCCAAATAAGTAAAAGTTTCAGATCTATCATTTATTATCGGCTAAGGTGAGTGTTTAGCATGTTTATTCACTAATTATGGCTAATTAGGGATGATTATGATAATTAGCGAATTAATGACTCAGAAAAATATGGAAAATGTGCATAAAATCTAGAATCATATTTTATGTCACATATATGAATTTTGGGTTAGTTTGGATTAAGTTTGCAAATCCCGGAATTTAAGGGATTAAAGGAAAAATCATGGATTTGGGTATGTTTGATCTAAAATAGTTTATGTGATTGATGTTTTGATCTCTTTGATTGAACCTATATGTTGTTATTACTGTTTGGTATGTTCTATGGTCGTACAGAAAAGTTAGAATGGTCGAAAATGCCGTTGAGTGGTGAAAATGGCTTGTTGGAAAGTGATGCAGGCTTTGGGTCGCGCAACCGACCCAAGGGTAGGAGCTCAAGCGACCGGCCCAACCGACCTAGTGAAGCTTGAGCGACTGACCCAATGGAGGTTGAGAAACCGACCAGTGGAGTATGAACGACTGCCCAATGGAGTTGGAGTGACCGAGCTAGTGGAGCTGGAACGACCGACCGTGGAGTGTGTACGAGCAACCGACTCCATGTGGTATGTATGAGCGAACGACCCAGGGGAGCATGAGCGACCGACCGTGGAGTATGGACGACCCGAACCAAGATGATGACTTTTAACCGAACCGGATTCGAACTTCTACTACACAATGACGATCGTGAACTCTTCTGAGGATCAACCCTAATCCGACCAAAACCCGAGATGCAAAGGAAGCCCAAATGAGAAGTTATGGCTCAGGATCCTGATGGGAACCAATGAGTTAACTTCAAGAGTTGGGCTTTGCTGAGGGATGTGTGCAAATGGGTTATCGATATCTATAACTTTGGTTCACCATTGAGAGAGGGGGCATGTAGACGAACTAGAGCCAGGGTTGTATGGACTGGTTGACCTGTTAGGGTTATTGACTATGGACCAGTGTAGTGGGGTCAGAGTAATAGTTGTATGGAGTGGGACTCTGTCATGGCCCCAAAGGGCAAAGCGGTCATAGCGATAGTTGTACGGAGCTGGACTCTGTCATGGCCCAATGGATCCGGTGATCAAAGTGGTGGATATCGTATGCTTTACGCACTGAGTGAGGGATGTGAGGATGATTGCTATGTTTGATGTTTGTTATCACCAAGACACGTACACTCCCATTTTATAATCTATGTTAGTGTTTACCTTAGAGTATTGTGCATCTTGTTGTGCTAACTCTTTGGTTGCTGGTCCAGGTCAGGTATGATTACTTATACCTGTTATTGCTCTATTTACTGATATAAATTTGTTATCGCTCGTACCGGACATTCGTCTGACCCAGAGTTTTATGTCTCTTTTTATTACTCTGGGTGCTCCTAAACGAGCAAACTAGAGGCAGGTTAGGTGGTTATGCACGAGTAACTGTCCAGAGACGAGAAGGAGGCTTCCACGTACTGTATATATATTCCCATATGTTGTTGTTGGTCGCTGCTTTGGGCATTAATAGTGTACCTCTTTATTTCCTTTTAGAGACAGTATTTTGGAGTTGTAATAATTGGATATGAAGCTGTATTTTGGATTCCACTACTCTGATGGATATGGTTTAGTTTTTAGCTTATGTACTGTCTCGCCTATTTTATATAAAGTTATGTTATTATTATATTTTTATTCCATGCGCTATGAGATACTGCAGTTTTTCGGTAATTATTATTTCAACCCTTTTGTCGATCGTCCCGTGCTAGTCGGGCATTGGCACAACGCGTTTCAGGGGAAATGTCTGATGGTACAGGGTGGGCCGTCAACCATAATTTTGAAATGTTCAGAAACTAAATTGGCATGCAACCTAAATATAACATTGAATTTGAATAAATTTTATATATTTAAGTTCAGTCAACATTACAGATGTGAAATACATGTATTTTGATATGTGTAAATAACTCTGATTTTGTTTGCCACTACGAATTATTAATTCCCTTTAAAGCAAATTTTGTTATATTAAGTCATGGTGAGGTCTTCTAGTAGTGCACCCATCAATGTCCACTACAAGAAAACAGGCTATTTCCGACGGCTGAAAACTGTCGGCGGCCGTCGGAAGCCGTCGGAAATAGCCGTCGCTTTTAGAGGCGTCGAAAAACAGATTTTGCGACGGTTATCGACGCAGCCTGTCGTTCGTTTTTACGACGGCTTTCGACGCAGCCGTCGGAAAACCTGCATAATTTTTTTTTTGTAATTCAGCTGCTATTGAGTCTTCCAACTACATTTTATACTTTTGAAAATGACCCGATACAATGATAATAGATCATTCTACGGTAAATCCTTGAAAGAGATAACCACTCGCCAACAATAGTTGAAAAAAAAGTGCAAGATGATTGTCTATAAGTTCATACGACTATAACATCCAAGGACGAGTCCATCAAAATTCGACAAAAATAATAATTAAACCTTTTAATATATGTTAGCAATATCAAAATATTCAATAGGATAAGGAAAAAGCTGAAGAACAGACATAAAATTACCATATGTTGCTTACGAATGCAAGCTAGCTTATTATGTAGAACAAATTATCCTTCAAGTCAAGACAAAGTACACTATATAAGCTATTGGGGGAATTACAAGGTTAGCACAATAACTGTGTAAGCTAACATCCGTAAAAAATAATTAACAGTAGCAAAAGACCGAATTCATACCGCACTCTCGGGGACTTCAGGCGATGGCAAAGGAAGATTTCGTGGAACCGATTTATTAGTATGCGATCTTTTATCAAACCTCTATTCTCTAATTTTACCGTAAGTCAACTTACCCTGCAAATTGTTCGAAGTACTGTCACAATTTTTCTAAATTAGATTTAATTTATTTCAGTGACTATTGTTTAAGGGAATATCTTACACTCGTATCATAGTCACAGTCATAGGTGTAGTGAATAATGTAACTCTTACCAATTTCCAAGTCTCATGGAGGCTACAATTAAAAATAGGGAAAAATAATAATTAAATAACTATTTAAAATATAATAGTGATATATGCTTAGAAATGACTTGATGTCATACCTGAATCATAAAATCTTTCCGTAATATGTTGCCCACACCATGCAGTGCAAACGGGATAGCATAGGCATACCTACATATCAATATATGTTGAACATACAAAACCGATTAGTGCAAAAAGATCATGTGTATTAATCAAGATTTAGAGCAAAAAGATCATGTGTATTAACATAAGAAACGTAGAAAATAACAAAATATGTAAATTGTATAACAATGTTTTGTAATGCTATAAAATGTACATTTTGTTCAATAAATTAAACAAGTATAACACACACACGGTCTTACCTTACATATCCAATTCGAATCGACTAAGGTATATGTTATGGGTAATATTTTGGGCCATAACACATTGACATTTGACAACATATACTGATCAAGTATAAAACTTACATTTTAAGTACCTAACCAAATGCCTTATCAGCTTCGGGATCTTTCTTCATTGCCAGTGAAACATTCAACCATGTGGGCGCTATCATTTGAAGAGAAGCCTAATGTGGAAACAAAGTTAATGTTAATGAAATACCAAAAAAGCTAATGATACTAAAAAAAATCATATCTAATACCTTTTCGGTTACAACGGGAGAATTTCCAATAGGATCTATGTCAGTAATTGGCCCCTTTCCAACAGGAAAGAATTTTCGTAGAGTTGTCTCATACTTTTTGGGGTCGATGTAAACAAAAGGGAATGCAAATATACGTTTCCACTAGAACGCTATTGGAACCAATTGGAATCAATAGATAACCCTAAATTTCCAATTTAAGCAAATAAAGATTTAGGTAAAAACTTGATTTTTATGCAAAAAAAGAGATTGTACCTCAAATTATTTGCTCTAGACGTCTGAATTGAAGCCGGGGAGGTTCCTACTCGAAGAAAATGGTGTTTGAAGGTAAAAAAATCGGATTTGGGGGTGATAGGGTTTAAAATCCGTATGTTGTAAGAAAAAAGAGGAAGAAAGAAATGTGGAAGAAAGAGTGCGGCTGGCAGTTTATCACGATAATTTCCGACGGCTTCCGACGGCCCGTCAGAAGCCGTCGCAAATAACCTGTTTTCTTGTAGTGGTCCAATCTCATCAGATGTAGGTAACGCCGAAGCATTGTGCATCCTCTTATTTTGGTTATATGTGGTAGGAGTAATTGTAACGACCTGTATTTTCGGTAGTCACATATTTAATATATTTTATTATATTAAATATTAATTCAAAATTAAAAATGGATTTATAATATATAATTCGTTTATTAAACACGTCTAAACGCATAATCTTAATTCAAACTCGTAAACGTCGCGGTATTTCGTAATTTACGATGTGAAAATCATGTATACTTGTAAAAATATAAACCGCTCAATGACAACTAACGATAATATTAAATAATCATATGAAATAGAATGGTCAAATCAATGCGTTGCTTGCGTTATGATGATGCCCGTGCTTTACACACAGGAAAATCGTTCGATATATTATATTGGCCTTAAAAGTGTATGTTTTCATTTATTTCAAAAACAAAAATAAAATAAAATAAAATAAGTAAATATATGACAGCACCTATTTCTAACGTATCGTATACAGCTGCATGATTTAAAAATGTATACGGTCCTACTACTTAACGTTTAAGTAAACAGTTACACCCGTTTTCTTCCCATCCTATAAAACATACAACATTAACATGTGACAACACCTCGCCATCAAATCACTTAGACCAAAATAAGAAATAAAGGGGCAACTTCATGTAGAAGTAAACATGCCTACGTTTATATAGGAAAAGAAAATACGTGCTTCACCTACGCTAAGCTAAGAGCATCAACAACTACTCTAAAGATTCAAACAGCGGCAAAATCTACCATACACTCCTTCGTTCATATGCAAAGTTAAATGGAAAATAGTCTGCAAACCTAAAAAAAGCCTAAGCTAACCTAAAGCTATTTAGAAGTACCAGGTCGTTGAAACCTCATATGAAATAGAATAGCTTTTCTTCTCAACTATTAATCCTACCCTATTACTTACTGTTTAAACATGCCGGCACCATCCAATTTTCCTATTTCTTCGTTGCCAAGCAAATAACTTACTAGCCTACCCGGTACCATGCACTCGTAACGCTTTCCAAAGTAAGTTTATACACATGCCTAATTACCCACCTACGCTGTTCTTTTCCCTATTCTACACTGAGATATTGTGAAAGCTAAGTGTTCTCACCAAGAACTTAAAGCAAACCTATCACTGTTCTGAACGCACATACTGAAATGAACACACACTCTGAACCTACACGCAGACCAAATTTACAGTCTGAAGTTTACAGCTAACCCAGTCTTTCTTCTCACGTGTTTTCAAATCAAAGCAGCGTATGAAGTGAAAATTGTAGCCTAGACTACACTGTAAGCCTACTGCGCTAGAACTTGGAGACCAAGGAGCTTCTTCTTATAAATAACGATCCATACCTGTGATGCTCTCCATTCAAAACCATACCACATGCTTTAATATATATATATATATATACTAAAACGAGAATACTAAATAGAAAAAGAAATTGTAAAAGATGGAGAGGAGAAAGTATATACGTAAGGTTTAGGGTTGAGGTAGTAGAGGAGAAACAACAACAAGGTCGGGTCATTTTTTTGTGTGGTTTATGTTGCATAATAGGAGGCGTTGGTTGGAAACAACAAGAGATGGGATATGGGACGTGTTTGAGTGGAGTTATGGCAGCAGTGTGGGGTCCATATTCTGATGAAGGGGAAGAGAGTGCATGAGGTATGCATTCAATTAATAGCATGGTTTGAAATTTCTAACAGTGAAGGCAAGTAGAGAGTTGGAGTGGTGGGAAGAAGAACATGTATGGGTTTGTGCTAGCAGGATTTCATGAATATAAATTTGGAAAGGAGGGAAAATACAAACGGTGGAGTTTTGTTCGAAGGGACAGTACGCGAGGTAGAAACAAGAAGGGAGGATGCTTGACGTGTAAATAGGACATGGGAAAACAAAGTATTGGGATGGGAAAAACAATATATGGTGGAGGAGCTGCTTGCGTAAGTATAATAGAAGGAAATGGGAAGTAACGCATGGAACAGATGAATGAAGGAAGTTTGCATTCAAAACAGATGGAAGAAAGAGTGGTTTCAAAACACAGAAGGGAAAAATGATGAACAGTGGGTGAGATACATTTTTACATAGCCTAAATAAGATTTATCTGAGCCTAATTACATTTAAATCTTCTCTTAACCAAGTATTATAACAAAAGTATGTAATTAGTTAATAATATATTATAACATATATGACGTGGAGTAACAATTTACAAAGTGCCTAAGTTCTTTCATGTCCATTTTATACGTAAGTACTGATCGAACTAATATCATACATTCACGTGGCCTGTTGGACAAACCCTTTTTGCGCCTGAGGATATGTTGTATAATGCCAAATCTAACTTGTGCGTGCTCATCACGTGATTAACTATAAGATTAAATAAATCATGCCTAATCTATTATGTAGGTGCCTCGGTATTTTTGTGATCTGCCCGACCGAATTTAGTATAGCACGTTACCTGGGTAGCTATATTATTAAGGTTACATCACCCTGTTTGTATGCCTAACCACATCAAATATGCCCAATCCCTTTATATGCCAAATCCGGTTTTCCTAACCCAAGTTTTTTATAATGGTAAGCTTAGTTAGGTTAATAACATATAGGAACTTGTTAATAATGTGAATTTATGTGAGTAGTTCTATAATAAGCAATAATGTGCCTGATTGCAATTGAAAAGTGCCTCATGTTTATGAAATTCCCAATCTGTGCCTTACCTAGTTTAAAATGAGCCTAACCGAGTTTAGTTAATATAAGAAGAAATTTAGTTAATAAAATATTGGTTAAGTTTAAATAATATTAGTGAATACCATATTAATCTATAGCTCTGTCATATAGTGACGGAATGCGATGAAACATTTAACGATGGAACTGTATCGGTTAGCACTACATTACAGAGCTAATTTGGATGCATTTGGAATCTACTGAAAACCAATCATTTTATTTAGCGAATGGAAACCCAAGATGAGTTTACTCACCCAGTTTTATCCCACTTATATTTATATAAGCCGGGTTTAATTTGTGTGTGCTATGGATGTTTATTTTGGATGGTTACTGCATATATTTGTTGATATTGACTGAACTGATTGAATTAAATGTTTGTTTAATTTAATTGAAATCGATCATTATTTTAACGGTCGTAACCAATCAAGGTAACTTAACTTGTTGATTACATTTATAATAATATAAACGTATAAATTTAGAATTGGATGTTTAAATTTATGGTTGATTATTTAGATTATAAATATATGGTTTTATTTGCAGTAACGAATGCAGGGAAAATCATGTTGGAGGGATCCAACTGGATTCCTCAAATATATTATATGTTATTTATTTTCATATCACCGTTATATGAACTGTTCTGATTGGATGATTTATTTGGGTGTTGATCGTTGACTAGAAATTCAACGTTTGTTTTGTTTTAACCTATGGGCAGTATTGGTTAATTATTGGCAGCAGTTAGCCTAAAAATCAATCATTTTATAAATAGTGATTTACCGTCAGGTGAATCAACAGAGATGAAGTTATAAAATTTATTTTTATAACTGAAATTGGATTTTTTTTAAATCTGTTGTTTTGAATAAAAGTATATTAAAAGAAAATAATTATTTATCATTTAAGTTTATAAGTGGTTATTAAATGGTTTTATATAGCAAATACTGATGTTAATCAGATTTATAAGAAAATGAGAAGAAATTAATATAAGGGTAAAGAATGGATTAATTATTTCTAAGAAACACTTAAATGAGAATATTTAAAGTAATTATATTATTAATTAATGTAAGGAAGAACTAACGGGAATTGGTTACCGGAATAATTGTAATTTGAGTAAATTAAGTCGACCGTATAATTAAGATTGATTTTTGGATTAGTTTGTTGTAATTACCCTAATGAAGAAATTTAACGAATATTTGTTTTAATTTTAAGATAAGAATTTAAAAGGGAACTTAATATTTATTTCCAATTAATAAATTATTATTTTATTTGATAATAATGTGAGATTATTATCTGAGTAGTAATGAAATAAAGTTATGTTGTGGAAAGAGTTATGAATGGGTTATATTAAAGCCCGAGTTTTATGAATAAAAGTAATAAAAGGGATTTTGAAGGAATACAAGTGTTTAAAATAGATGACTAATTAATATATAAAATTAAGTAAAAGAAGTTGAGATAAAGAGGAGTTTATATTAAACTCGAGTTTATAAATAAAGTTTATAAAAGAGGCATGAAACTAAAACATTGGGTTTAAATTAGAAATACATAATATTGAAATAAAGTGAAACAAATGAAATTGAACAAGATTTCAAAGCAGGAAATGGTTGAGTGACTTAAAAGTGGAATAATATGGGTTGATAAGGACTTAAGAAAAAGTAGAAACTGACTAGAGAATAATTGAGTTAAACGACTACTTGAGTATCAATCTGATGTCGGTTTCGGCCTTCGGGGTCGATATTTAAAGAGTTGTTCACTTACTAGTTTTTAGTAAGGGACTAATGAATGTTGAAGTAACGATCATAGAAAGAGATTTATAAAATATAACGATAATTGTTGAGAGTTGTGAAAATAATGAGGTGTGTTCAAATAAGTTTATTCAAAAGGGAAGTATAGTTATTTTTTGAGAAATGGAATGAAGAGTGATTTCGTAACGATGTTCTTACGTAAAATGTGTTGAAACCAGATTAGGAATATATATGATTTGGTTCTAGTGGATTTTAAATAGTTTCTGAGCATACTTTTATAATAAGATAAGAAGCTAATACTGTGTTTTGAATATCAAGATATTAAGAAGTTTAAATTATTTCAATTTAAAAGGCCAAGTCATGCTGAATATTGAATCAGTAAACTCATTTGTATTTTCATGATGGAATGGATGTTATTTGATAGTTAAATAACCGACTATCAAATCTGGCCAATACGATTGTTGGTACGGAAAGACCGGGATCGAATTTATATTCGAAAACCATTCCAAACCAGCAAATACGAAATCATCGAAGATGCAGATTGAAGATGGATCAGTAAAGACCGTGGATCTTCATAAAAACATCCTATCGAATCTCTGTGGCATGCATCCAGAGTTATTTGATTTGTGATTCTGACGTGATTGAAATTGACGGATTTGCAAGGTCTGCTTGCTACCGATCCATAGGGTGATTCCTAGGATGCAGTAGGAGAGTGCCTTCTGTTTGTCCAATCCCAGGACAACTTGTATGGATGAATGTCTGACAGAGTATTTCCAAAAGGATTGCGTACGTTGATTTCTTCAAACGTACGAAGTTGGTGGCAAAGAAGGGTAACTTCTTTAGCCTCACGACCTGAGTATTTTTGTGGAAATCAATTAGTGATTTCCGATGGATCTGACGATGTGGCATTCAAAACCTCAAGGCTCACAATCAGGAAATGACAAAAATCGGGCAGGCAGCATGGCTATGTGGGTAGCTCCTATTAGGGTGTATAATTACCTATCTAGAGAAATTCTTTTTTCTTCTTTGATCTATCGATGTTGTCCCTTTTCGGGAAACGTTTGCTGATCCCAACCGTTGGTGATATACATTCGATACACTCAAGCGAAATGAGTGGTCGGTCATGTGTGGGCCGGGTTGCAAGACGTTCTTGTTGAACCCAGTGCACTCTCCTCTAGAGATACACTATTGGTAGGTGGTTCCATACCTTGTCATAGTCGAAATCCAATCTCCAATAAGCGCCCGCAGTTTTGATTGTATACTATATATGTGGAGCGTGAGACGTAAGTGTTCCGCTAGATTGCTATTTATTTGTATTTAGACACAATTATAATATCAGATTAAGATATTGATTTTCAAAATGTTTTGGGTTATCGTAAGGTAAAAATCATCTGTATTTATGTGTGGATTTGGTCTTACGATTATCCTTTTCTTTCGAAAAGATTTGAACTTTAAAATCAAGTTGGATGATATTATAAACTTAGTGGGTTTCTCACTCTGGTTCACCAGACTGACCCGTTGTTTGTAATGCTCGGGTTAGTCCAAGTTTCGCAGGTTCAGGTTATTAGACACTATGAAGTTCATAAGACGTGCTATAGAAGTTCAGACATATTAGTATTTATTCCGCTACGTGTTGTATATGAGAAAAGATTATTATAACTGTCCAGATGCGTGATGTACTATGATGTTGTAAGTATTTTTTTAAGCTCTCAATAAAGATTATTTCTATGTTATATTTTGTTCCGCTACGATGTGAGACTCTGTGTCGTGTTGATTATTTTTTCTTTCTCTTCTATTCTAATATTTCTTTCTTTCTTATCTCACCCTCTGTTTTCTTTCTTAAACTATCTAGTGTTTTTGATACTTGAGTTTTGGCAAGTGATACAGGCTTTACGTATTATTGTTGAAATTCAGGCATCGAACTCGCTGGGTCGTTACAGTAATTGTGGTGCTTTGACTGTATTATTGGGTTTGATTTAACTAAGGCTGCATAATAGGATTATGGTCTATAGCATGAATTATTCTATATCTTGAGCAAATGGATAATATTGAACAAAATGTTCACTATGCGATCCAAGAATTATATATGATATAATTGACATAAGATGTCTACCTAAAAGGTTGTGTTTTGGGTAGGTCAAGGCATGACTAGATGTGGATCTTGGAACACCATTATATATATATATATATATATATATATATATATATATATATTGATATAAACAAAGGGATGTTAATTTGAGTGGAAGTGTATTTTAGTTCAATTTATACATTTATGATAATAAAAATTTTGATTGTCAAAATTTATATTAAATAAATATTAAGAATTAGTTATGATTTATTATCTAATGTCGATATTAAATAACAAATAACTCTGATAATTTAAATTAATTCTTGAGAAGTATAAATTGAATTGAATCAAATTTATTGATTAACATTGAAATTTGAGGATTGTCCTCAAACAAATTAGAACGTAATTATTTTAACAAATATAGAAGATCTAAAATGAAAGTTGAAGTATGACCTCAACCGAATAAGATATATATGTTATAACAGTCTACTTATACATCTCTAGTATTAGATACTAGATATGAATCACATAAATGTATGTAAATTAACAGTAATTACAAAATAAGTAGAAATCTGATAAAAGGACAAGTGGACTTACGATGGGAAATGAAGCAAATGCTGCTGAATTATCCATAGGAAGTTGATTCTTGCTCTATATGCAGGCTTAATTAAATAAAATAATTGTTATTATGAAATTCCATATAAAATAAAATTTATTATGTATCCTGTTTTGACAAGTTTGAATATAAAAGGAATAATTGTTATTCATTTTATTTAAATGAAATATCTATGGAACTTCATAAATAGTTAATGAACTTTATAAATGGTTAACTATAATGTACTTGACATAAATAAAGAGTGGATTAAATTCAGTGGTTAAAATCCAACATACCTTTAGCATTACCATTTAGCCCATATAAACAAGAAAGCATATCAAAACTTTATAATGATGGAATTTTGAGATCATTTGATTTTGAATCATGTGAAGGATACAAATCTTGTTTATTAGGCAAAATAACCGAATCACCTTTCATATGACACAGTGAATGAGTGATAAGTATTGGGTCTTGTACATAATGATGTATATGGATTAATGAATACATGAGCTAAAGGCAGGATTTATTATTTCATTACATTTATTAATGATATCAGTAGATATAGATATGTGCATTTTATGGAACACAAAACGGAATCCTTTGAAAATGTTCAAAGAATTCAAAATGAAGTTCAAAACCAATATTGATAGAAAATAAATTATCTTCGAGCAGATCAAAGAGAATATTTAAGCCACTTAAATTTAATGACTATCTACTGAGTGTGAAATTGTTTCACAACTCACTCCATTTAGAACACCATCCTAAAATGGTATGTCTGAAAGGAGAAATCACACCTTATAAGATATGGTACGATCAACGATAAGTCATATAGATCTTCCAACAAGTTAAATTTAAACAAGTGTATTTAATCCTACTAAATTGATTCAGAAGACGCCATATAAGTATGGACTAGAAAATGTCCTAGTATGTCTAACGTAAATATTTGGGACGTAAGGCATTTATTAAACGTCCTTCCTCTGATAAGATCGGACCCAAATCAGATAACTATTTTGTGGAATATCCAAAAGAAACAAATGGATATTATTTTTATAAATTCTCTGAGAATAAAATGTTTATTGCTCAAATTAATATCCTTAAGGAGAGACAATCTGTAAGATACCGATGGGAATGAAATAGAATTCGAAATGTCTCGAAAAACCAGAAAATATCATTGAATCTTGTATAGACAAGAAATTGAGCAGGAGTGGCACAATAATTCTAATGTTATTTGATAATACATTAATTATTGTGAATAATGTTAGTTTTAAAACAAGAAATAGACACTGATTCTAAGAAAGAAAATGTTTGGGTTAAGAAGTTCATAATGGAACTGAATTCATTGTTGATCCAACGATAAACATTGCAACAACAATGTGGCTGTTGCTCAGGCCTAAAACGTTAAACTCATTATCGATCCAAACATATATTTAAAAAATATAATTCTTATATGAAATTATTCACAGAAGAAATAAACATATCTGCAAAGTTGCAAAAGTTGTAATGTTGCAGACCTACTAAATTAAACTATGTCGTAGCAGAAGTTTAATAGTCACACTGGTTTCATGAGTATACGATACATGAATGACTGACTCTAGTGCAAGTGGGAGATTGTTAGAGTTTATGCCCTAGAGGCAATCCATTTGATGTGATTAGTAATATTGCTGATGTTATTATTATTTTATTTGGAATAAAAACATTCTGTTATGTTATATTTACGATGTAATACAAATATTAACATAATAGAAGTCCTTCGAATAATAATACGGAAATATATAGTTCGAGTAAGGCTTGTGCTTGAGATTATATAATATATTAAGTATTATAATTCTTAAATGTCCCTAGTTAAGTTTTATTGTTTATATAAGACAATAATAAAACATTGAGACTAGTATGTTGATTTAGTGATGATCACATCTCATTGATCATTACTATACATGATATTAATATCAAGACATAAATACATATTGGAGAATAGCGTATTGGGCTGACCCACCGTGAGATAACTACGTGGAATATAATTAACAGTATCATAAGTTATTCTCATAGTGACAATGATGTAATGATCCTCAGACCAGAAATCATTATAATTTTATTCGAGGATATTTGTGTTTTGATATCATGTAAAGTTACTTTTAACAGAGTAGACGATAACGGTGATTATTGGATACATCTCGAATCAAATAAAAATTATGAATGATCTAGATGAAATTTATCCCTACGATATATTTGAAGTGATATCCATGGGCCTCTTGACTGAGTGAGACTGTGAAATGCATGGCCATGCTCAAATATTGATTTGTTTTAAACAGTCTACTTGTCAATCAAGATAAAAGGATTAAATAATACAGAGGATGATACGATCCATGCCTCAAATTTAATCCTAGATATATTGGTTAAAAGGATTATATTACATTGATACACTGATCATAGAAGGTTATATCGAATCACTGATCTTATTATAACTTGGGTAACAACGATGTATTGCTAGACACCGCTCATTGTTTATAATTTAAATACTGTTTAAATTATTTCCAACGTTGTAATAACCAACAGGGTCACACAAAAGAATACTTGAAAGGAATAAGAACCATTCACAATAAAAGGGGAAATCAAGATGTTGACCTTTTTCTCTAATTTTGAAATGGTATAGGGTTTGAAAGGCATACTTAATTTAGATTTTTGTGGGCTACATAAAAAAGGAAAGGAGACGACCTTTTCTGTTATTATTCATTTTTGATTTTTCTCATTATTCTGAAAGCTACAAAAATCAAAATTAAAACCCCAGAAACCCTAAATCGGCTAGCACCGCCTGTTCCACTTCTTAATCTTGTTTGACAAGATCTAATCTAGTGTTTGTGGACTCCTCTAGAGGCGATGGCTTTCAGTCATGCTAGGATTCGACGGAGTTTCAAATTTGATCGTTCTCGTGGATATTTTGCCAAAGGCCGACAAAAGGTATGGTTCTTATTTAGTTTGATTTACAAATTTAAGCATAGATCTAGTTTGTTTTGGTTTGAATTTCAACATCGTGATGCGAATTTGACCCAAAATCACCATCACCTAACACCGACATTGCTCAAGGCCGTTACGCTTTGGTTGCTCGGGTTGCGAGTTTTCGCATTTGTAATGTGGCTCAAGCACCTTTGCATGCAAGTTTGGATAATAGCGCTCTCACGGTTCTGAGAGCAAGGATTGCTCCTATTGCAGCTCCTCAGGTTAGGATTCAACTAGAAGTTCATATTGTAAATCAATGGTTGCTAACACGGACTTAAACGCTGGGGCACTAGTGTTGGCTTGGATGACTTAAATCAGTTGCTCGCTTTTGGTAATAGATCTCAAATCGTGGATGTTATTCTATGCTTTACCTGGGACGGGGAACCCCCTGTGAGTTTGGATTATGTTACTCACAACCCCTTCTTTTAGGATATCAGGAATTCCCAGAACCCACCGGACTTCAAATTGCCGATGTTGGTTGGAAGCTTTCAATTGTAGGAAGGATCCTATAGTTCATTTGATGCGCTACATGTGCCATATGGAAGTACTTTTGGCTTTGGACAGCGATATGACAAAGTGCTTCCCACTTTATCTCACAGACATCACGGTCTTGTGGTTTAGGCAATTGGAATCTGAATATATTAATAGTTGGGACATCTTCATTGAAATGTTTCTTGAGAAGTTCAGGGTTCATATCTCCCATGATAGGAATATAATTGCCCTGACGACAATCAAGAAAAGGATATATGAGACTTTGAACAAATTTGTGGAAAGGTTCACCACGATAGTGGCCTCTGTCGACAGACCAGATCCATTTATGGTTCTATCGGCCGCCGTCTCCGGTATTTTTTATAAGACGGGCTTCAAAATCTCATTGCGACGGGACCTACTAAAGGATCTCGCCAAATTCTACTTCGAGGAAGAAAGATTTCTATGGGAAGAGGACTTCCGAGAGAAAGCCAGTTCGTCAAGTCAACTGGACGACAGGCATGAACCATCTGCCCCCGGAAAAGGCAAGGGTAAATCTTGGGACAATCGTAACACATGGCCTTGTGTCGAGCCAAAATTCCTGTCATACACCAAACTCACTGATGGCTTGGAAAGAAACTATCTTGACATTTATGGAACTTCTCCCTTTCTAAAGCCTCCCAAGAGGGACCGGACTGAAAGACAAATAGGATCTAGAAAGTATTATGTGTTCCATGAATTGCCAGGTCACGACACCAACTAGTGTAGGCAGCTTCGCGACCAAGTCAAAGAACGCATCAGGCATGGAGAGCTACCACAATATGTTAGGGATCCAACAACTACAGCAGCACATGCTCATCCCCCTACAACATCTCAAGATAAAGGTAGGTCAGGATGCAACCACAATGGCATCATAATCAGCTGATCCAGGCCTACAGATCCATTTGGTTTTGTAGACTTCGGTCCATTACTCATGTTCATTCTTTTTGTTTGCAACCTTTTTCTTTTTGGTTTGTCCAACTTGTAATCAAAGCGGCTATGCCAACTCTTGCACACGCAGGGCCGACCAATGTTTCCCAGACGTGCCCTGAGTGAGGCTATTGGCTGTTGTACCTATTTGATATTGCTAAAAGACTACTTAAGGATTTCAATCCATGATTTTTAGGCTCCGTCCCACACAAAACCTTTTTGTACTCAGGTCCACAGGCTACGACCCATATAAAACCTTTAGGACACAGGTCCACTGGCTTCGGCTCATAAAAAACATTTTTGGACCTAGGTCCATGGGCTCCGGCCCATACAAAACCTTTTGGAACCCGATCCATGGACTCAAATTTGAACTCAGGTTAACATTTTTGGACGCTGGTCCACGAACTCAGGTCCTCGAACTTTGGTTCACAACTTTGGACTCAAGTCCACGGACTACAGTCAATAAACTCAGGTTCACCACCTTAGGATCAGGTCCATGGACTCCAGTCAACTTAATCTGGTTCACCACTTTAGACTCAGGTCCACGGATTCCGGTCCTCGAACTCAGGTTCACCGAATATTTTGGGCTTGGGTCCTTGAACTCAGGTTAGCAAAACCTTTTGGACTCAAGTCCACGAACTCGGGTTCGTCAAAACTTTTAGACTCAGGCTCACAAAAATTTTGGACTTTGTCTCACAAAATCTTGCCCTCAAAATACTTTTCGGACTCCAGTCCATGAACTCTAGTTTGCATCTTTTGGACTCCAGTCCATGGCTTTTAGGACCTGGTCTGCTAGGTACTTAGATCCTATAACAGGGTTCATCAAGCATAAGAACTACACGACTTGATCCGCCAAGTAGGGAGGTTCCTTATCTTGATACTCCGAGCACATGAATCTTAATAACCTGGCTCAAGTATATAATACATCATAACTTGGTCCGCCAAGTGCAAAGCTCTTTTATGCATACGCACTTGCTCTAGCAAGGTCATTGGATTTATATTTTATTGCGATCTCAGCGATCATCGAACTTCTCTCTAATCCCGCTTATGGATTTACAAGTTTCTAAACTTTTGGCAAAACACATCTCCTGTTTTCCAAGGAAGACATGCTTTGGGGAGGGCAAAGTATTTACCTACTTTTCGGTAGAGCCATCACTTGTCAAGTTAATGGCAAGCAACGCATTCAGACTCGAGAATAACCTCTCGAAAAAACAAAGCAATTTGGTCAAAGTCGCGAGGTGTTCGAAAAAAGTTGGAAATATCGTCGATACCCAGATCGGTTTTATCGAATTGCAAAAATATGTTATCGACTCGATTTGATCAACTTAAAATTCTTGAGCACCTCTTTCCAATCATGTGGCAAAACTCAACAAAGTAGAATACATTGGTTTGGCAATATCTAGAATTGAATCACTTAAAAACTGTTGTGCACCTCATGTTAATCACTTTAAATTAGCTACGCAAACTCAACAGTCCTGGATCTAGCACGTCGTCAAAATTATATTTGGCATCTCAAAATAGCGTGATCAAGACGTGTAATCAGCAACAATCATTACTACGCATTGGCCCCGGCACACTCAGAACTTGGCAAGGAATCAGGATTTTTATATTCCTTAGGGATATGAATATACGAATTTCATATCCATTTTGGGATATTAAATACCGTATTTCATATCCCTATAAGGATATGAAATGATATGCCCCTTAGGGATACGAAATCGTATCGCTCCATAGGATACAATATACAGGTCTTGGCAAGCTCTAAAATATGTTGAGCACTCCGATTTGATCACCAGATTTTATTGGCTCAACACGGGATTCCATGGCTTGGCATTTGCGCGGATGGGATTCGAAATCCCTGGCAAGGTTTTGGCACATGAAAAATCCTCAGTGCAGTGTGCGAATCAGCAAATTTGGCTTTAGCGCATCATGTTTTCAGGATTCGAAATTGGCACTGGGCTTGGGATTCAGGAATTTGGCAAATCGGCCTGGTACGTGCAGATCACTACCTTTTGGGTGATTCACATGTGTCAATCACTGTTTTTTTGATGACTTTTCCAAGATTCAAGATTTTGAGGTGAAACTCAATTTTTTTTGCTATGTTTAAAGGATAAAACTTCGTATCCCCCCAAGATACAAATTTTTGGCTGATGCATGGAATCTTCACCTATAAATACCCCCTCTCTTGGCATTCAAAGAGCTTGGCTTGGCTTGGTACTTTTACACTTCGGCTATCATTTGGCATACGGTATAGCTTTCTTTTAAACTCATTAATGGATTCTGTGGTGATTCCCATGGCTTTAACTTCATTTGGGACTTGTAAACTTCACTTAGAAGTTTGCCTACAACATTTTTGCATTCATGTAGACTTTTGGCTTGCTTTGCACAACTTCAAGTATTGAAATTTTGGCTCCTTGAGCATTTTCGGACATTCTTGGACATTGAAGCTTTTCGTTGGACATCAAAGTT
The DNA here is from genome assembly GCA_030737875.1 of Allium sativum. NCBI lineage: Eukaryota > Viridiplantae > Streptophyta > Magnoliopsida > Asparagales > Amaryllidaceae > Allium > Allium sativum. The sequence continues at coordinate 542,910,764 of CM060926.1, forward strand.
CATTTTAACACACTTTGGCCTAAGGAGGAAGAAGAAGGGGATTTTGGGCAAAGTTGGGAATTAACAAGAGCATTGTTACTGTCCACTGTAACTTTCTAAATTCAAAGTGTTCAATCTCAAACAATCATTGTAATCTAAACAATGATGATGAATGATTATTATAAAGTGGAAATAGGTGTTAGTACTGAACCATTATAAAAAGTTGTGTATCCCTTTAAATTTCACTGCATTTGTTATCAGATTTACTACTTAACCCACTCTTTGGTATTGGCATGCCTGGGTGACCATCTCCCTACATCAATACAAAGAGATATATGATCACATTGAGAAAGAAATGAATTTGCAAGTAAAATAAACGATATGGGAAATTTTTTAGCATTAGAAAATTGACCTCTTAATGAGTGTTGGATTTAATCAATTTTTTGATATTATTCGTATGAAAACATAACAAACCTAAGCCTGTTTACTAGACAAATGTGTCCTAATTTTCTGGAGATGGCAGATCAAATGAATGTGCAAGTAACAACCACTTCAATATGTATTTCATATATCGACATATAGGGACCATTTAGGAAAGCAATAAGTAGTGATTTGCCAATATATGTGTATATTTGTATGTCTCTCTCTATATATACACATGTGGACACGCGCGAGAAATATCCTAGGAAATTGAGGAGTCATTCCCCAATTCTAAATGTCCTTAATAAGCTGGAATGTTCGAGGTCTGAACAATGATACCCGGGTTCTTGACCTTGCTAATTTTAGGGGTAAGTATCTTCGTTCTTTAATTGGTGTTCTTGAAAATAAATTAAATGGTGATAATTTGATATATTTTTTTACTGAATTTATGTGTAGTGACTGGGAATGCATTACGAGTAATGAATTTTTGAATAGGGAAGAATTCTTGTCCTTTGGTGTAAAAGTGTGTGGGATTGTATCATGATAGATACGAATGATCAACATATAACAGTCAAAGAACTAATATTGGGAGACTTATAATGATTGTTTCTGTTGCCTATGCTAGTAATCTGTTATGCCAACGTACTCAATTATGGGATAAAAATAAAAAAATGACATTAAATATTGCTGATCCTTGGATTGTAATTGGTGATTTCAATGCTATATTAAGAGATAATGAAAAGAAAGGAGGAGTTATCGTACGTGTTTCCCAGCTGTCGAGTTTATAAACGGTGTTATGGCTTATGGATTGGTAAAGCCGATCCACCATGGCTTATAATTTACATATAGAAGTAGTAAGAGTAGGAAAATTGCATCTAAACTCGATAGAGTTCTAATCAAACTCTAAATGTATTAATAAATTTTCTAACATGAGGGTGAAAGTTTTAACCTGAGCTACAAGTGACCATTTCCCAATTCATATCAATTTAATAACAAGGTATGTTAATGGTAAAGTGAAGCTATTTCACTATGCTAATCGCTAGAGGCTTGTGGATGGGTATCATGAAGCTCTTGACTTTGAGATGTTGGATCTTTATAATGATGGTTTTATGTACAATTTTCTGCAATTTCTTAAAAATTCAAAGTTACAACTCAAAAAATGGAATAGGACCAAGTTGAAAGGTGAAGATCAAATAAATGCCTTTAAAGAGAAAACTTCTAATTTACTGCAAATGATTGATGAGGGAGATGACAGTCATCAAACTTGGAGTTTATACCATCAAAGCCAAACTAAATTCAAGGAAGCTCTGAGAATTAAAGAAAAGGAACTTAAGCAAAAGGATAAAGAAAAATGGATAACTGATGGAGATGAATGCACCATTTTTTTTGTACTAAATGTCTATTCGAAGAAACACTAACTTTATTTTTCAACTTTACGATCAGGATGGTAACAGAAAGGTGTATTTGATAAATTTGAAGCTGAGATCATTTCGTATTTCAATGAACTATATAATAGAGAAAGCAAGCTGGACTTACCCTATATCTTCCCCAAAAAATTATCGAATGCTAAAGGGAGGTGCATGTTGTGCAGAGATATCACTAAGGGTGAGATCCATGACGCTGCCAAAGCCATCGGGTTGACTCCGCCCCTGGCCTAGATGGATTCGGGTCATGTTTCTTCTTATCCTGCTGGAATAACCTAAAAAATAATCTGGTGTCATCCATATAGGAGGCATTTCATACTAATAAAATCTTAAAGCAAATCGATCACATGTTCTTAGGTTTGATAACAAAAATGGAGAAACCAACCACAATCGTTGATTATAAACCAATAGCTTGTTGTAATGTTCTCTATAAAGTCTTGAGTAAGGTGATTTGTAACAAAATGAAGATAGTTTTACCAGGCATGATAGCATAATGCAAGAGTACTTTCATTAAGCAGAGCAACATTTCAGAGAATTTGTTGTTGGCACATGAATTGATTAAAAATTTTAGTAAGAAAGGAGCTAATAAATTCTATTTGAAAGTGGACTTCCACAAAGCATATGATAAAATCAATATATTTTTTATCATTCATGCGCTCAAAGATATGGGATTCTCGGAGAAAATTACTAGATTTATTTTTGAATGTATTAATTCTCCAACCTTCTCAATATTGTTAAAAGGAGTCCCAAAAGGTTTCATTACTAGCAATCGTGGCATCAGACAAGGCGATGCTCTTTCCCCGTACTTATTTGCTATTGCCATAGAATATTTCTTACTCCAGATGGAATTAGCTGAGTTCAATAAAACCATCCTTCCACTTCAAAATTTCCAACCATTTATCAGTCATTTGTTTTATGCTGACGATATAGTAATTTGTGTTAAAGTGAGTGGTGGTGCAGCACATAAAATAATTGATATGTTTGTTAATTTGGAGAAATTTGTAGGGCTAAAAATGAATGAACAAAAAAATTGTTATTTTAATAAATCATACAGAAGAAAAAACATAACTAATGATATCATCAAGGTGAAAAAGGTGAGTTACCAGTTAAATACTTGGGTGTTCCTCTTTCTTCTAACAAAATCACTAGTAGAGAGTGTGCTGAGGTAATTACAAAGATTAGAGAAAAGCTACATAGTTGGAACTCTAGAATACTATTATTTGCTGGCCATATTGAATTGGTTCATATGGTGATTCAAGCTAAAATCAATTTTTGGCTACAAACTTTTCAGATTCCAAATGCTTTTATTGATAAAATTGAAAGTGTTTATGCTGATTTTATTTGGAAAGACAGTCTGCATAAGATCAAATATGTTGATTTATGCAAACCTGAGGAAGAAGGTGGAGTTGGCCTTAGGAGAATCAAAAGCATAAAGATGCTTTCACATTGAGACAGGTTTGGAAAATCATTACTGAGAATGGGCTATGGCCGCAGGAGATATATAAGAGAAAATTTCTGGACTACGACTATAGATAACAATGCCTCAGCGATGTGCAAAGCTATTCTCAAGATGTAGAATTAAGTTGTTGCTAACAGCGAACACAAATTTGCAAATGGCAATGATACTGACTTATGGAGGGATCCATAGATTAAGGGGAAATTTTTGATTGTTAAGCAGGGATGGGATATTTAATCTCCCAGTCTCAAATTTAAGCATATAATTCAGGATAGTGCATGGAAATGTGACTCCTTTCCTTGCACAGAGGATTTAAAGAAAGACATTGAATTTATCCACTCTTCTTTGATAGAGAACATGATATTTAGAAATGGGGTTCCAGTAATTCTTTCTCTATCAAAACAGCTTGAAATTCTTGCAGGGTTTCTGATAACAAAGTCTATTGGCATAAAATTGTCTAGGATGGGACTATCCTTCCTAAATTATCGCTAATAGCCTACAAGGCTATTCTATGCCTACTCAAGATCGTTTGTGTAATTGGGGAATTATTTTTGAAAGCACTTGGTGTCTATGTGAATCAGATGAAGAGTCTCACAATCGGTTGTTTTTTCAATGTGAGTACGCTAGGAAAGTTTACCTCAAACGTCAAAACAGATTCAACACGATTACCAAAAATCAAGAAACTACTTTACAAAATAATTTAGAATACCTAAATAGAAGTGGGGCGGGGTGTAAACTCGGAAGTTAAAATAGGCAGCGTTTGCCTCATAGCTACTGTTTGGTTGTTATGGATTGAAAGGAATAGGTCTATTTTCAAGCACGAACACAAATAATTAGAAGAAATAGCTAAATTAATCGAAATAGAAGTTAACATAATTATCAAGAATCGGGGAAGGAATCTTACGTTATCTTCGGCAGTATTATTGTCTGGAACTGGAGCAATGGATCAAACGAGGAGGCTGAAAATTCATTTTAAAGTAGGAAGCAATGGGCTGCCATGATTTTTTCGATGGGATTACTTCCATTTTTTTTGTATTTTTGGAGTTTATGTCTGTCTGATGTAAACGGTGAGGGTTTAATCCGTGTAATGAGGTTATTTCATTGTGGAGCAGGTTGTACTCTTGCTATTGTAATTGTACAGCATCAATTTGGACCGAAAATGCCCTAATAGAATTACACTCATTTTCAAATATATATATATATATATATATGTGTATGTATATGACTCGCTTGGTGCGTCGTTAAAACGTGTTTCATTTGTGATGTTCCTGTATTTGAAAACTAATCTCACTAGTTATTGACCAGCTTTTTGGCAAAGTAGTCACACGTCAAGTTTATAGTTAATGACGTACTCGAGACTCGAGTGCATTTGTTGGAAAGCGCGTAGAGACTTGGTTGAAGTCGCAAAGTGTTCGAAAAAGGTTGGAAATATTGCCGATTCCTGAATCGGGGTTCTCGGGTTAGTAAAGTTGTTCAAGACTTCAAATACAAAAATTTATTTCGTACTTGATAAAATCTCACTTCTGATGTGAACACCTCAAAAACAGGAGATCGTGTCAAGCAGATCACCAAAAAACCAAGGATCACATCAGCGCATGGCAAAACATTGGAATTGGCAAAATTCAGATCGAATCACCTCAAATCAGGTAATCACTCCGTGTTAAACAAGCGTTTTCCCTTGCGCGCTCATTTGGGTTTGGCATTTTAGCATTTCGAATTTGGGAACTTTTGTACCCCAGGATAAGAGCTAATCACCTGAAAACCATCGCGCAACTCAGTGTGATCACATCAAAAACAAGGCCGCACTTATCGAAATGGGAACCCTAATCTGGGGATCGGTTTGGAAGGATGCGTAGTGATCCCTGAATTTCTCCCAATTGCTTCGTGTTTGACACCAGGTTTTGGGATAGCCACTTGGCATTTCACTAGGATCAATATTTTCTCTTTTGGTTCTGGCACACTCAAATAGCGTAATCTCAGCGAACAGATCACTAGAAATAGGTGGATCACCACGAGCATATTAATACATTTCTGGATACGAAAGCGAAGGTATCGGTATTTCTTCTTTTGTCTTGCTATAGCTTGGCTCCTTGCCAAACATGTGCGGATCAATAAATTTCAAGTGATCAACACAACAGATCTCAATTTTTGGCTTGTGATACGAGCTTCTGGAAAAAGGCTCAGGAATTTGGCTAAGTCCCAGGATATGTACCGATCTTAGGATCCATACCAACTCCCGGGATATAAATATTTGGACTTTGACATGGATTTTTCCCTATAAATACCCCTGGTACTTGGTTGTTTTGGAGGATCTTTTTCTGCTTCATTCCAATATGCGAAAGATCTCTTCTTAAAGCTTTTTAATGGCTTCCATGGTAGTTTTCTTGGCTTTGGAAGGTCTTTTGAGCCTATAAACTTCACATAGAAGTTTTCCTTCGAAGTTTTGGCATTTTCTTGGATTTTTGGAATTTTGGCCTATAAACTTCTATGGATCTTGGAAGAGGATCAATGGCTACTTTGACCTTGTAGGATGTTGGAAAAGACTTTGTCACATACCATTCTCAGCTTTATACAACTCCAAGTGCTAGAACTTAGACATTTGAACTTTTCTTTGAACATTTTGGCCTAAGGAAGAAGAAGAACGGAATTTTAGGTAAAGTGGAGAATTAACAAGGGTTTGTTATTCTTTTAAATAAATTTTTTAGTTCAAAGTGTTCAAGGTTGGATTAATATTATAATTGTAATAGTGATGATGAATGATTACTATGAAGTGGAAATAGGTGTTATTGTTGAATCACTATAAAAAATTGTGTGTTCCATTACCTTTCGCTGTATTTGGTTACATAGATTATTTTCAACCCTCTTAGGTGTTATCATGCATAAGTGACCAACTCCCCACGTTAACATTTTGGCGCACGAGATAGAGGCTTGGCACCTTCGACTTTTATTTTGGATTTGAAATCCGGATTTTGCTTTGTTAAGGAAACACATTTTGCTCTCTTTTCACTATGGTTAAATGAAAGAAGCTCGATGCTATTGCTGAGGCTCAAGGCATTGTGGTGAAAGAAGTCAAGAACTTTCTTCAACTAGAAATCCCTTGAACTTTGTTACTCGATAGGATGTGGATGAAATTGTTAAAGATTTGGCTTTATATTTAAACGCTTGCTTGGACTGGCAAGAGGAAGCAAAGAATACTTTTCTCGCTCGGATTGAGGCTAGGAACCGAAGTGTAGGAAGACCGACATGCCAGACTAATATCATTGGAACAAGCACAAGTGTTCTGCAAAATGTGAATCAGGACTTGAGGGCTCCCCTTAAACTAAACAATAGGGTGATGTTGATTCTCGGATCGGTATTGTTCTTGGTGGAAACACCCTTAATCCTAATGCCCCTCAAGCTCATGACGCTTGGACAAGTTGGGCGTTTCGGGATTGGTAATGTGGCTCAAGCACCTTTGCAAGAAAGTTTGGATGCTAGCGCTCCTACGGTTCCAGGAGCAAAGATTTTTCCCATTGTAGTTCCTCAGGTTGGGATCCAACCGGTGGTTCTTACTGCAAATCAGTAAGTTGCTAATGTTGACTTAAACACTGGGGGTACCAGTGTCGGTTTGGATAATTTGAATCAGCTGCTTGCTATCGGTAGTGGATCTCAAATCGTAGATATTATTCATCGATATACTCAAGGTGGTGTCTCTTCTTGGGACTTGTATTGTGTCACTCATAATCTGTTCTCTTTGGAAATCTGGAATTCTCGGAATCCACCGAACTTCAAATTTTCGGCATTGGAAGCCTATGTTGGTCAGAAGAATCCAATTGCTCACTTGATGCTCTATGTGTGACATACGGAAGTTCTTTCAGTCTCGGATAATGTCTTGGAAAATTGTTTTTCGCTTTACTTGATATACATTGTTGGCATGTGGTTTCGACAGTTGGAAATGGATTCAATCCATTCTTGGAATGCTTTGGTCGGTAAGATCGTCGAGCAATTTAGAGTTCATATCACACATTCAAAAAGCGTTATGACTCTTATGGTGGTCATGCAAAAGTCCAGTGAGACTTTGAACAAATTCTTGAAAAGGTTTAATACGGTGGTGACGTCGGTCGATAGACCTGACCCATTTATGGTTTTAATGGCTGCAGTTGTTGACACCAAAAAGTGGCAGAACACCCAAAGAAAAAGGGTTATGTAGAGAACAAGTGAAGATAAATGATTGTAGAAACTAAAATTAGAGAAAATCACACACCAGTTTATAGTGGTTCGGCGTTAATGAACCTATGTTCACTTTATAATCTCTTATATACTTTTTAACCTATTAGATAGAATAGTTACAATGGCAGTACAACGAGAGATCAATAAATATTCGAAAGCTAGAGCGTTCAAACTTCCGAAAGTCCCTTCTTCTGAGTCCAGAAGGGGTATTTATAAGTGATACAGTACTAGAGCCAGCTTGGACATGTGTTGTAGGATCCAAAAGAGTAGTTAAGTCTAAAGAAGTATTTTCCTCTTAAGGAATTGGTATTCGTCTAATTACCGGCAATAGGTGGAAATTAATCTGTTTGATTCAGATGACTTGGAACCGTTTAGGTCAAGCGTGAGCTATTTTACAAGGAGGCCTCCGGTTGGCCGCTGGGTGCGATACAGCTAAGTATGCCTGATCACAACGGGCTTCTCTTGGACCGTGCCTGGTATGGGAGATAAACTTAAGTGGCGGGCCTCATCGACCGGCCCACTTCTTGACTTTGGCTACATACTTTGAGCATCCAAGCCATGGGCCCCTGGCATTATCGAGTCTTGATGGGCTGTCTGAAAGGCCCATCAACACTTTACCCCCCCTAAAGTATGTTGCGTTGAAGAAGGGACATACTTTATAATCACATGCTCTGAACAAACCTTTCCATGTTAACCGAAGAATTCCACAGGTCGGTTTGAGCCACCTGTTTAGTGAACTCTGTAAATTGAAACGAGTCTATAAGCCATTTTGGAAACTTAAAGAAGCTCAGGTAATAATGACGCCTTACTGTCATCTGTCTTTTCGGCTGACCACGGTTCGTGGGTGGCTTTACACGTCACCCAAGTCTGATTCGTGGGTCATGTCAATCGAATTCGAATGGCCACACCATCATTTTATAAAAGGAAAACCATTTTTATCTTTTACTTTTTCTAGTTGCAAAAACTGATTTACTACTCAAGAAAAAGAAGAAGAAGAAAGGTTATCGTCTCCAGCCAAGATCTTCTTTTCCAAGAAAAAATCAATTCTTTAATTTTTATGAAATACTACAACATAATTCTTATGTAAGATCTCTCTTCTCTCCATCTTTTTGATGTAAATTGAGTCCCATGTAATCACTAACTGGGATCAACGACATCGGATCGCTGGAGTTAGTGGCGATGCGACTGTCTGTGGTGGGTCTGATGCCATTTTAGTGAATTCCGATGGTGTCGGAACCGCCAATCTTGAAATGTCAAAGAGGTGGAGAGGTTGTCCACCTTTACATAGTGTCTTGTTTGTCAGTGCATTGTTAAACCCTTGGACATGTGGCAGTGTTTGAGAGGGTGGTGATAAAGATAGTGATCTTTGTACAGCCTGACATATAAGAACAAATTGTGATTTCTGTGGCTTGTCGTTTACCGAGGTAGCACTGTAAAGTGGAGCTAACTCCTTTTGAATCAATCTTTTAATTTCAGCTTGACAATCTTTAATCAACAACGGTCAAGACATGAGGCAACCTTAATCATGGGCCAGGTAAGGAATTACCCATTTCTGTTAGAGTAGACAGTACCTCCGAGTCTTCGACCAATTCTGATTCTGACTCGGATAACTCCCAAGGTCAGTCGACGAGCTCACTGCCTCCTCCTGAAGTTACAGTCGAGTTAAATGAAGCAGCCCCTTTTCCCATAACACCCGACATGCTTCCAGGTGCAGAGATTCTAAGTAACCCCCCGAACGCTTTGGAGACCTAAATCACCCTCAAACGACTACAAAGCCTGACCGCTAAGCATAATATTCCTTTTGTAAATGTTCTTCTTCCCAAAGAAAACAATTGACCTCACCTTCCTCTAGAGGGCTATATGGCACTATCTCTCCCCATGTGTAATGTCGGAGCTATCCCCCCTCTTCCTTACATTATTGTCAACTTTTTGCTGCAGATGAATTTGGCCCCGATGTAGTTCCACCCAATCGCATACGGCAACATGTTTTCTCTTTACTATCTATACATGAGGTACCTGGGATACCTTTCGACCTTTGATGACTTGGCCTTCTTCTTTCACTTTAGACACAATGAGAAACAGTCTCCCTCCCTTCTTTACTTCGAAGCTATCCGAGTTTGGAAAATTATTGAAAAGGTCCCAAAAAAGGTGGGCAACCCTAAGCGGAAATGGTTTTGGATAAAGGAAAAGCCGGGGTGTGCTCGATATTGACTTCAATGTAGTAAGTTTCTCTAATGCCCAGTACATCCATTATGTAGTTTTTACTACACCAACCATTTCTTTTGCAAGGGGCGATCCAATAAGGCCCAGTAATAAAGTGTTTAAAAGATGTTACAGGCAGCTGGTCAAGTTGGAGTTTGATTGGAGGAATTTTTGAAGTGCTAGTCTGACAAACACCTTCATCGGTATGCTCTTCTTAATGATAATAGAACAATTGGATCCCAAAAAGAGGGATCTAGATCGACTACACCGGGTCAGGGTGAAGCGCCCCCAGCAAAAAAAACCCATATGATACACAGTTGACCCATTTGGTTGGGGAATCCTCCGTCCATCCCACTCCTGGGGAGAAAAAGAAACTCCATCCAAAAAAGCCTACTTTAAAAAGACGGGTTCGAGAGGCCGAGCATCGAAAAAAGAGAAAGTTACCGCTGAGGGAACTCTAAAGAAAGTGCAAGGGGAGCCAGCCAAAGAGAACCCCGCTGAGGATCGTTTGAGAGATACTAAGATCGAAAAAGATTTTTCTGCGGTCCACGGCTTGCAGGAAGAACATGACGCATCTCCTTTTCCTGGTCTGGAGAAGCTATTGATGCCAGAGACCATTCTTTCCCCCATAAAGCTTAGACCCAAATAAAATTTTTGCTAATCAATCCGAGGGGGTTTCTTTTCCACCCGGACAAGGAGGTGTCGAAGGTACGTCCCTAACCCCCATGCTGGGTCAACCTAAATGATATGTTGCATAGCATTTGCACTGCACGTCACAGTACTATTTTCTCTTGTGTAAATTGAATATTGACTGAACCCATTGCAATTTCTTTTTTTTTCTCAAAGGAAATAAATGAGGAGTTTTATGGAAACCTTTTTGCTTCTATCTTGGCAGAGGCTGGGCAGTTGAGCTATCCCTGCAAGAAGTTAGGTAAGGGGACAAGGATAGAGATGACAATATTGAGAGGAAGAAGAAGAGAAAGAAAAAAAAAGAAAAAAACAAAGAAAAAAAGAAAGAAAGAGAGAGAGAGAGACAGAGAAAAAGAGAGAGGAAGAATTGAATCGAGAAATACACTAGTAGAAGAAAAGAAGTTTAGAAAAGCATGATCAGGCACTGGAAGAAAAAGAAGAGCTTGGGAGCATTTCCAAGAAGAAAAGAGCGCATAAGTCTCCCGAGCTTCGGCTTTCTCCCCATCCTCAGGATAAGACCCCCAGGGAGAGCGAGAAAGCCGAACATTCTCGGGTTGTGTTAAGTCGCCCCAGGCCCTCGGTTGATCCTTCCTCCACCGATCGGGCTACAAAATTGGAGCGAGATATTCTTGATCTCATCTTTACCGGGATTGAACTTTCTACTGAGTTACAACCATTATCGCATAGCTTCCGCCGACGTATTCGGAACAACCTCAATCGTGTTCTTTCTCAATATGACATGATGCATAAGTACGCCAAGCAAGTACGCGGAGTACTAAAGGACAAGCTAACCGAGGTTGCTTTTCTGAAGAGGGATATAGCTTGTAACAAAAGGACCCATGGGCTCTTTGAGAATAAAATTAAAGATTATGAGATCAGGGCAGTGGCCGATAAGGAGAGATATGAGAAGGTGGCCGAGGATTTGAACACCCAATTCTAACATAAAAGCCAGGAATGTGATTCTTAAAAGGGCGAGGTCGAATCCTTGAATGATGAAAAATCCCGGCTGGGCCTAGAGGTGCAGAATCTCAAGGCTCTTCTTCATTCATCTGAGTTGGCCAAAAGTCTGGCTGAGAAAATGCTGTTGCGACGATCAATTCAGCTAACAATTTAAAGCTTCAACATGATATCGACATTCAGACTATCAAAGCTGATCATGGTCGAGAGATATTCGAAATAAACAAGCAACGCAGGCGTCAAGCTCTTACATTTTTTACAAGGGTCCTTCGTCATAGGGACTTGTCTTGGTTATCGAGATACTCCACGATGTTGACCGATACTTGGAAAATCATTCTGAGAGAAGAGAGAGCCGCAGCCAAAGGGCAGCTAGTGGATGAAGAGGCTTTGATGATCCGGTTTTTGAATAATGACAAGAGGGCAGTATTGGCTGAGGGAAAGAGCCGAGAAAGGAGGGCAGCAGAAGCTGAGCGCCGCAGATTGAAGGGGAAGTTGGTCCCCGAGAAAGAAGTTGGTAGCAGTCGAACTAAAGTATCCCTCTCTTTCCTTCAGCAAATTTGGAGATGGGTTCGACATCAATCCCTCCTCTGAGCATGCCAGGGTCGTGGAAGTGCAGCCGACCGAATCCGATATTGGAGGCAAACTTATGCACTAGCCCTAAGTTTACTTATCTGACCTTGACTTACATTTTCTGTTGTAGGTGCTTTATTGGCGAAGGAGAGTATCGAAGCTAAGACTGTTGCCGGAGAAAAGAGTAGCGCTGGGAACGTGACCGAAGTCTTGATGGAGGAGAAGATTGAAAGAGGACCTCCGGAGGATGATGACATCGAGATTATCGAGGAGTCCTAGGGGGGAAATTGTCCATCCGTGGATGATATCAAGACTCAACGTAAGAAGGATATTTCTTCCATGAAGCCTGAACCATCCGAGTATCCTCTGAATATTCAGCCCATCTAAGCAATCCCCCGACCATCCTTTCTTCGGTCGGGGTTCCTCCTGTCGTGGATTTACCTATCCCACAAGAACAAGGCTCAGCGTCGGTTGCTCGTACCTTTGGAAGCACACTTGGGGGATCAAGACGCATACTAAGCACCAAGGAAGCAGTGAAATGGCCAAGCAAAAAGAGCTGGCAGACATGATCGAGCGTGGGGATATGGTACCTCCGTTTTAAATTTCTTTTGTTGTAATTTTTATTTTAGGCCCTCTGGAAGTTTCATGCGACTGCGGCCCTCTCGTTTTTGTTATTATCAGACTTTGCAACTTTGTGGATGATGTTTAAACCGTACCTGCCATACATCAACATTATGTAATCATGCCACGTTATCGTAAATGAAAACCAATTTATCTTTAAGTACTTCTGTCAATTATGTGCTGAATATGTCAAGAATGGAAACGCCATTCGGGTTTCCTATCTTATTCCATCCTTTGAGGGTTACTCGGATGCAACCCTATTTCGGGTTATTCATCGACCCTCTTTCCCCCGGTGTCGGGGTAAGTTGCTTGGATAGCAAGTTCTCCAATCATACTTAAGTGGATTTGGCCCAGATTTGGGGTCAGACGCCCTTAAGCAGGAGTGCTTTTAGCCTTTTATACTCACCCTTTACTCGGCAAGGGGTAGAGTTTTTAAGGATCGAGTAGTCTTTTATCGGGGTGCACCTTTGATGCTCATCCACCATTTATACTCTTCCTTAAGTCGTGGGGATTAGAGTTATGTCCAAACAGTCATTGATATGTTTGGTTAGGTATGATCCTTTCTTTAAGTCAATAAAGTAGGAGTCGAAAGTTGATCGATCAGTCTAGGTTTAGGATCGATATCCCTGCTTTGGTTGAACTTTTATTCTTTCAACGGCGCTGGCCCGCTTTGTCCCGGGCTGGCACGTTAGGGTGTAAGGATGTATGCTAAAGTTGGTCGAATCACAATATTTAGCTATTATATAAATGAATCAGAGCAAGAAAGGAGCCTTTTATTCATACACTACAACAATCGATAAATGATTGTTTATTACAATACTAAAACAAATAAAATAGTAAAGAACTAAGAAATTCTAAGAAAGATAAGGTCGTAAGGGCTCTACATTCCATGCTCTTTGAAAAGGCTCGCCATCAATAGTCGACAGTATGAAGGTTCCATTATCAAGCTTTTGTTGAATGACGTATGGTCCTTCCCACTTGGGGCCCATGTGAACAGGAATTGGGACGACCCGCTTCAAAACAAGGTCGCCAATATCAAAAGTCTTTGGTCGGACCCTTTTGTTATAGTATCGTGCAATCCTTCATCTGTGAGCTTTGGCATGAAGATTTGCTTCTTCTCTTTTCTCATCAATCGTGTCTAACGATGTTAAGAGAAGAGCTTTATTAGACAATGGGTCATAGTAATTTGTTCAATGAGAAGAGACTTCAAGTTCTATCAGATGGACAACTTCCGAACCGTTGGATAGGGCGAAAGGAGCATGGCCGGTGGCCGTCTTATGAGTAGTACGATATGCCCAAAGGGTTAGAGGCAATTCGTCGATCCATTTACCTATAGCTCGCTCTATTTTCTTTTTCAAGATGGTCTTGATAATCTTATTGACTGCTTCAACTTTCCCATTAGACTACAGATGGGTAACTGCAGTATATTTCTTCTCGATATGATATTTCTCGCAGAAGTCCCTAAATTCCGAGCTGTCGAATTGAGTCCCGTTATCTGCGATAATGGTCCAAGGTATCCCATATCGACATATGATATTCCTCACAATGAAATTGATGACACGTTTTGTTGTGATCGTGGTCATCTGCTCGGCCTCCACCCACTTCGTGAAATAATCCACTGCCACGATTGCAACTGGGCTCCTCCCTTTGAAATGGGTAAGGTTTCGATGATGTCTATTCCCCATATGGCGAATGGCCAAGGGCTGACCATTTGGCTAATCTCTGTCAGAGGATCTCATAGGATTCGCGCGAACCTCTGGCATTTGTCGCATCTTTTGGAGTAGTTGGCTATGACTTTGATGTTGGTCGGTCAGAAGTACCCATATTGCAACACTTTCCTAGCCAGGGTTTGTCCCCCTATGTGTGCTCCGCAATCCCCTTCATGTACTTCTCTTAATAACCTCTTTACACCATCATTGGCCACACATCGAAACATGGGAACGGAGCAACCTCTTCTATATAGTTGGTTCTGTTGAATTACGTACCTCAAAGCCTATCGCACAATGGATCGTCTCTCGTTTCTATTTTCTGGTAATATGCCATAGAGGAGGAAGTTTTTGATGGGAGTCATTCAAGATTCCCCTTTAGGTTCAGTATCAGATTGATCGACTTCCATCTGTTCGATGCTCGGTTCACTCAGGGTCTCTATAGGAACTAGCTCCATTTCGTCCGGGTGGTCTGAACTGGCTAGTTTGGCTAACCTATCTGCTTTCTGATTTTCCTTTCTAGGATGTGAGAGATGCTATACTGGTCGGAATCACACAACAATTTTACGATCTGTTTAAGGTAGGAAGTCAGTCGAGCTCCTCTGGTAAGATATTTCTTTCGAACCTGGCATACCATAAGTTGCGTATCATAAAAAATCTCGAGTGACGTTATTTTCAGATCATTTGCAAGTTTGAGACCAACATTCAAGTCCACGTACTCGGAATTGTCATTCGTTTCCAAAAATTCTAACCTTAGAGCATAATAGACCGACCGCCCCTCGTGAGACAGTAATACGACGTCGACACCCGAGCATCGGTCATTATGAGCTCCATCCGTGTACAACTTCCAGATGACAGATTTTGACTCGGTATCCGGTGGTACGGTACTATCCTCCTGGCCTTCGTCTTCTAGGGTAGTAATTCTACTATGAAATCGGCCAGGGCCTGCCCCTGGATGGATTTTCGTGGAACAAAAGTTAAATCAAACCGAATTAACTAAACTTTTCATTTAAGTAGTCTCTCGCTTGCTTCGAGTCGCAGCAGGACCTGTCAAAGGGGTTGGTCAGGGAATATCTTAATTGGGTGAGCCTGGAAGTAGTGACGAATTTTTCTCGATGCAATTAATAAGTTGTAGGCGAGCTTATCGATCTTCGGATAGTTGCATTCGGCCCCTGTCAATTTTTTGCTTAACCGGCCGTTGCACCCGATCTTCTTCACGGATTAGGACTGAGCTGATCACGTGTGCGGATACTGCTAAATATACAAACAAGTCTTCCTGGTCGATGGGCTTAGATAGGATAGGGGGTTTCTCCAAATGGTTGAGCAAGTTTTGGGAGGCTTCGATACAATATGATGTCTAGGCAAACTTCCGTTTCCCCCTTTTAATTAAAAAAAGGGAGGCATTTGTCGGTCACCTTGGAAATAAATTGACCCATCGTGGCTACCTTACCTGTCAGACTTTGAACATCCTTGATTCTTCGAGGTTCCTGAATTCCTTTGAGGGCCGAAATCTGGTCGGTATTGATTTCGATCCCTCGAGAACTAACTATAAAACCCAAAAACTTGCCGATGCTACTTTGAATGAACTCTTCAAAGGATTTAGTTTCATTCCATACTGTCGGAGGATGTCGATCATTTCTAACAGGTCACTTACGTGGTCAGACGATTGTCTTGATTTTGCCAGCATGTCGTCAACGTATAACTCCATCGTCTTCCCTATTTGATCGTGAAACATTCGATTAAGCAACCGTTGATAGGTTGCCCCTATGTTCTTCAGTCCAAAGGGAATAACCACATAACAGTATAGCCCAAGGTCAATGATAAAGCAAGTGTGCTCTTGGTTGGGGACATTCATGGAGATCTAGTTATATCCCGAGTATGTGTCCATAAAAGATAAGAGTTCATGCCCGGTGGTCGAGTCCACCAATTAGTCTATTCTAGGCAATAGGAAACTATCATTCAGGGATGCTTTATTTAGGTCAGAAAAATCAATACAAGTTCGCCACTTTCTGTTAGCCTTTTTACGAGCACCGGGTTCACTATCCAATCGGGATAGGTCAAGTCCTGGATAAATCCATTGTCTTGTAGCTTCCGAATTTCTTCTTTCAAGGTCGTAGACCTTTCGAGGCCAAGCATTCGCCTCTTCTGATTTATCGGGGTATACTTCGGGCTAATGATGAGGGAGTGAGTTATAACAGAAGGTGAATTTCCACAAATGTCAGTACGGGTCCATGTAAACACATCAAGGTTTGCACGGAGAAATTCAGTCAATTACCTCGCCCGGAAGGGATCAAGGCCGGACCCCATCATCAGAACCTAGGTAAGGTCGTTTCCACCAATCGAAATCTCCATAGTAGCCTCATTCGGGGATGCCTTTCTACATCCCGGTTCTTCGTCCTCTCTTGAGTCGATGTCCTCGATTCCACAGATGGACGGCCCGACCGGGATGTTCTCTGTAGTTGCTATGCTTCTTTCCCCTCCACGGAAGGAGAGGATTTTTCAGATCTTTGCTTCTACTGCCTCGTTGTTCTTTCCATTCTGCTAAGTAGCAAGCTCGACCTGTTATTTGATCCCCTCGTACTGTCCCGATCCCACTATTAGTCAGGAATTTCAAAAGTAAACAATAGGGAGAGATACATACCCTGAATACAGCTAGGGTCGGTCGTCCTAGAAATGCATTATACTGCGAGCTGTTGTTCATCACAACAAATGGAAAAATTCTAACTCTTCGACGAACTCCATCTCCAAACTCTACAGATAGCATAATTTGGCTGATTGGTTCGGTCAAAGTTCCATTGAAACCGCGTATCTGGCAGGTACATGGCTCCAGGTCCTTTAGCTCGAATTTCATTTGGTCATAGGCCTGTTTAAACAAAATGTTCCCCGAGCTTCCATTGTTGACCGGAACCTTCCGCACCATAGCTGGTCCGATAATGGATGTTATCACCAGTGGATCGACGGTTGGGGGCTCTATGTCGACCGACTCCCGATCGCGGAAGACGATATCATCGGGCATCATTTTTATTTATTTAACAGGACATGCAACTTCGGGGGCACTTGTTTCTACAACATCGAGGTGTTTCACGGAATTTACATAACGCTCCATGGATCAGATGTTGTAACCCGCGGGGTGCAGTCCTCCAACAATGGCTTTGATCACAATCCCCTTTCCTTTCTCTTGGGCGGTGGCCCAAGGTGTGGCCTGGCCATATTTGGGCGCCGAAGTCCCTTGCCCTATTTCTTGAGGCTGTCTTATATTCATCAAGTTTTCCCTCTCGAATTAACTTCTCGTCGATGTCCCTGAGGTGTCGACGTCGTATGTATGAAAGTTTCATGGAATAAACAATACTTCCCAGTCGCCCGCTCCTTCTCTGTAGGTTCACGTAAGGGCGGTTTCTTATATTGGCCTGTGTTGTAGGTATCAAGATAGATATTCTCCAGCATATCGTCCAAGGCTGTGTAAATTTCAAAAATTTAGGACCGGCGTCATTTTCTAGCATTCCCCCTTTCTCTACGGTTCCCACTGGCTTCCTTCTATCCTTTGCCATTACGTTTACTGTGGTTCCCAACATTCAATTCTACCTTTCCTAAATTATCCCCAGATTGTTTAAAAGTGACGTTTCTCTGAATCGGGTGATAGACACATTTTTAGACCCATCCTCCTTTTCGTACTGCGCATCTTCCTGCCTCAGTTGGATGTTGGACTTCTCATAGAATGTTTCAATCGTTTTGGGCGGATTCCCAATCAAATACTTTCTGGATTCTGTTTGCTTATTGATGCCATAGACCGTGGCTATCAGGACAGTTTCATGATTAGGGTTGCTTACTTCAGTGGCAACCCGGTTGAATCGATTAAGATAATTTCTTAAGGGTTCACCCCTTCCCTTCTTGACTGCTCCCATGACATGCTTCGATTTGGTGACAAAATTAATTCAAGAATTTCTCACTCAAATCTTTAAAGCTTGAGACCGACCTTGCCAACAGGCGCATGGACCACATGAGTACAACTCCACTCAAAATATTGGAAAGACTTTGCATTTGATAGTTTCAGGGGCCACTGCTACCTCCATGTGCCACGAATACCTCATCAAATGCTGTTGTAGGTCGAAGGTACCGTCGTACTGGTTCATCTGGGGAATATTGAACCTCCAAGGGAATTCTGCTCGTAAGATGTCATCCGTGAATGGTGTACGGCTTCGGTCGACTCCGCAGTCCTTATTCCTGTGGCCTCGACTGTTGTTCATGATTTGGGGCACCATGGCGGTCAGATTCAGCACAATGATTGCATCCCTGTCGGCTTATTCGATCAACCGGCATCTCCTGGCTCTTTCATCAGGTAACGTCATCTGACTTATGGTCCTGGTAGTCCTTCTTCCTCCCCGGGTATCTCAGTCATTCACAAGATTTTTGGGGGGATGAATATGGGCCCGATCTCCCCAGGTAGCATTCTGATGAGCAGGAGGAGAGGCTTCTCGGTTTTGTGGGGAGATGGGACCAAAGGTCTCCTTGATCGACCTGAGTTTGGTCGCCTTCCCCTAGTTGGTCTTGACCTCCCTCGAGACGCAAGTAGAGGACATTCTCGGGTCTTTCTAACGGACGTCGAGACTGTCATGGATCCCTGACGATGATAAACTCTTCGAAATATGGTCTAACTGGGGAGGAGAGAGTTGATAGTCCCTGGCCTCCCTGAGTTTGCTGATCTCTGAACTCCTCCCATTGCCTTGAAACGCAATTCATATCCCGTCACATCATAGCGTTTTTGCGAGCATGAACCTTTAAGGCATATATAGTTTCCCAGAGCTGATTTAAAACAGTCATAAACTCAACTCGAGTGGAGAAAGCTGAGGATGGAGCCAGATCTGCCGCTGGGGGCAAGATAGATTGATCCAAAGCAATTTCAAGTGCGGCCGGTCCGCCGGCCGCTTTCGCAGATTTCCCAACCTACGGTTGTTTTCCGGTATTGCAAGCTGTTTTTTTCAGATATAACTCAGCAACGTAAGAATGAAGGTAGGATTTTCATCTTAGACTTGGTGCTGAAAGTAGAACAAAAAACTGTATTAGGCTGAGAATATCAGTTCTCAGTGAAAGCACCAAAGTGTTGACTCCAAAAACTGGTACAACACCCAAAGAAAAAGGGTTATGTAGAGAACAATTGAAGATAAATGATTGTAAAAACTGAAAATAGTGTTACTACCAAAATTGATAATGAAATAGGCTGACAGTGAAGGGGTATTGGATGACCGCAAACTCATGAGAATCCTTCAAAAAGGAGGGTCAAATACTAGGAGAAGTCAAGAGCAGGGAGAAATGGTCTGAAAGCTGCATCAACCGAGACCTTACTAGAAGGAAGGATCGTAAAAGCTACAAGATCTAACCGGCGGGATCTATCCGACAGGGTCCTTCCAACAACGTCAACCCAACAGGAGGTCCTGCAGCGAAAAGTCGTCCTGATCAGAAACCAAGAAGGATAAAGGTGAGAAATCCGACAGTTAAACTTCCCAATATCAATACGTTAGGAGTCTAAAACACCAAGAGCACCTAGCTTGAGACACATGAAGATTATCTGGAACCAATTTCGGAAACACCCACTGCATAAATGCCGAGAGGTCGTTTTGATAAACAATAAACAAACTACCTAGAGCAGCCTTTTGGATCATCAGGCAATACCTGGAAATCCAATCGAAAAGCAGACTGGAACCGCGGAATGGATACAAGCTATCCATTCTAGTCTATTTAACACAGACACTGACAGTGATTCCGAACCGGCAACTATCCACATACGTAATGAGGGCAGACTCCTCTAAGTATTCACGGGAAAATAGGAATCCTATGTCCAAAAGACTATAATTGAGAGCACGCAACCGGGAACTCAAAATACCTTCCAAAGAGCTCTAACGACAGCAAGCACATATCAATCTCAAAGAGGCTCTCCGCTAGCCGAAACCTTCATTGCACAAGCTATAATTAACACTGCAAAGTAGCCGGAAGCAAAAACATTCAAGACCAAGGAAAGAGGTGGCCGATAAAGGGTCCTGAAGGCCCAACAGCCCAATAACGGAAGGGGCTCCAAGTTCTCAATAAATAAGACCCCAAGAGTCACATTTGAAGGGGACTTTCATTTTTTTTATTTTCCTAAATCCTTGTACACCTTCTCTCTCTAAAACCTAAGGCTGGGATCAATTGAAAGGTTTCTTCTACTCTGATTATGTATTATAAATCGAAGAATAATAAAGTGCGAATCTATATTTAAAGCATCTTCCTATGAGT
This sequence comes from Allium sativum, assembly GCA_030737875.1. Classification (NCBI taxonomy): domain Eukaryota; kingdom Viridiplantae; phylum Streptophyta; class Magnoliopsida; order Asparagales; family Amaryllidaceae; genus Allium; species Allium sativum. The sequence continues at coordinate 542,931,265 of CM060926.1, forward strand.
TTGTTATACTATTTTCTTAATTATTGATTACCACGGTTTACTGTTTATTTCCTACGAATACATGGATTCTTGTTCGAACCTTCCTGCAGATCAAAGGAAACGCCCATTCCTATAAGTTTAAACCCCTCCTATGAGCTTCTGCCTTCTCTACGAGCTTAGATCTCCCAGCCGGCCTGGTGTAGAATCCCTTGCCGTCAACCATTAAATCCTTTGTCAAAAGTGGTAGATTAGCGATCCTTCTTTCCAAAGTCCTAACATATAAGAACAGTGTAACAAACCGGAAATTCTGAGCCAATTTAAAATTTTTATTTTGGCAATTTTAGCGAATTTTGATTATTTAAAATGAATTATTTTAAATAAAACGACGAGAAATTTATTTATAATAGAATTAGAACGTATATATTTATATACGTCGTCGTTAGAATATAAATATTTTATTTTAATTATAAAAGGAATTGAAAATGGCGCGGTAGTTCGATAATTTGATTTCAAACTTCAATTGAATGTATCAGGTACAAAATAAACCGGATTTTAGTGAAACCAAAAATAATAGAATCTATTTGAGAATATCTTTCCAACGAATCCGAGAAATCGAAATTTCACAGCGGGAATTAAAAGTTATGCCCAGTTGAAAATTAAGAATAGTCGCTATGGAATTTCATCCCTTAAAAATGGAAATTTTGCAAACGACCTCGGTTTTCGACGAAACCACTTTTGTTGGATCCGCGATGTCAAATTATTGCTAAATTTCAAATTTCATAATTTTTCGATTCAATATGTGAGCGTGGCAAAGGAAAACGCGTTTGACCAGTTTCAGTTGATTTTAATCGACTGGAAAATGGTCATTTTTCAAACGGTCTCAGAATTCGATGAAACTAGTTTTGTTTGGACCGTATCGTCAATTCGAAGCAAGAAAATATTTTTTGTGAATTTTTCGGGTTCGTATTTGGCCCCAATAAAATGAAATGCGCATTCAAATTCAATATATAGAGTTATATGTTGATTTTGACGAAAACTGATTGAAACGATCGAATCAGCTTACGATACATATCCCATTGTGTTCGGAATGGGGGTAATTAGCTAGGGACGACAGTCGGTGGGGTTCGTTTCGAGTTCGATAATAAAAGTTACTTTTTGAAATTAAATAATTAAAATAATATAATTAAACTTTATAAACCCCCCATATCCTTTACCTCTCTCTCCTCAGTTAAATCGAAAGAAAAAAACCGCAGCCCCCCTACCGTCCAGCTCCACCGTCGATCAACGCCTCCTGCCGCCGCCCCCTCCTCTTCTTCTCCACCGCGCCTCCTCCTCCCACTTCCTTCCCCCTCGCGATTAGAAGCCGCGCCCAAAACCGTGCACCCCCACCTCGATGTCAGCGCGGGACCCCCATCTATAGCCTGAAACCCTAGCACCCCCCCCCTTGGACCCGTTATCGCCTGGCCGTGCTCTTCCCCGACCACCAGAGGCCCGACGCCCTCCCCCTTCCTCCACCTTCAGCGTGAAACAGCCCCTCCACTCCCGATTCAAACTGTAAGCCTTTTTACTTTGATTAATCCTCATTTATTTAATATTTTTAGATCTTAAAACACTGATTTTTATTTGCTTAAAACACTAATTCTTATTAGTATAAAAACTGATTTTTATTTATTTAGAAGTTTAGATTTTTATATATAGGAAAGACTAGATTTTTGAAAACAAAAGGTTGAGAATTTTGAAAACAAAAGGATTAGATTTTTGAAAACAAAAAGGTTAGATTTTTAACTAAGTAAAAAGATGATTTTTAATCATATGAAAGCGAGGATGAAGAGAATAAAAATATATTTTTTATAATATAAAAAAAATGTGTGATTTTTAGAAAGTAGAAGTAATAAAAATATGATTTTTATTTGTGTAGAGTACTAAAAATATAATTTTTATCTATATGTAGAACGGTGTAAAAATATAATTTTTATCTATATGTAGAACGGTGTAAAAATCGAATTTTTATCCATATAAAGAATAACATAAAAATGTGATTTTTATATATGTAGTGGCTGCGGACAATGAAATTGACAAAAGGCGAGCACGACGAAGATTTCTACATAAGAAGAGTCATGGCGTTGGTTTAGCTAGTCGGCGAGAACTTCTCACTTTAAATTTTCTTTTTCTAGTTATAATATATACTAGGATGCAGACGGTGCTTAGCAGCACCCGACACCCGTCGTCCACAGACCATGGACGGTTTGTTTGTTTGATGTGTTGTGAAAATTGTTTGTGATGTTGATGTGAAATAGATAATAATATATATTCATGTGTTGAAATAAATTAATTATCGTTAAAAAATATATTTTTTAACGTGAATATGAATATAGTGAATGTGAATAAATAAATATTCATTTACAAACCGGACGGTTTGTTTATGTACACCTATTTGAAGGATATTGATTGGGACGATAAATTTTACACATCGCCCAACTGCACAAATAATATTCAGTGTTTGTGGATTGAAACCCCACACGGGTGTTGGGATGATATTTGGTGTGCACTAATCCCAATTATTTAGTTGTATGTCGATCGATTGGTCGACAGACTGTGTAAGCGTTGATTATCTATATTTAATGCTTATGCAGTTGTGTGGTGCACTTTGAATGATGGTTGATTATTTATCGTTGCTATTTATATACATGTGTTGTATGGAATCCATATAATTAACATTATATGGTGATTGATTGGGCCTCTTTCCAATTGGGAAATAATGAATATTATAAAAGAAAATCAATGTGTTGAATGGAATAAATAGTCATGTGTTGACGATGCTCATGTGCTGAGAATATTCATGTGTTGAGTAAAATATTTTAATAATAAAATTTACATCTTTATCATATTTAAAATTAGAATCTACTTTACGGTTGGAGCCTAATTAAAAATCAAATGATAGATACCATAATTTTATAAAATATATTACATAACAAAAATAGTCATGTGTTGACAGTACTCATGTGTTGAGATTAGTCAGGTGTTGAAAGAAATATATATTCATGTGTTGAATAGAATAAATATTCATTTGTTGAATAGAATGACGAATTTATTGAAATATATAAAGCCGTGTTGAATAGAGTTACGCTATTTTGACGTGAACGATATTTATATAGATTATATTCGTTTTTATAGTGAATATAGAAAAGGTAGTGATTTCAAAATATAACGTTTTGAAAATATTATCATTTATATAGTAATGATATGAAATATTCAATTTTGATTTGAAATTGAATATAGAGTTGAAATGGTTTTGAAAACGAATTTAAACCGATTTATAAAATACGTTTTAAAAGGAAATCGACGAAATATATATAATATATATTATATACATATATATAATGGCCTGAATAGAATGCGCTGCGCCGCGGCAGTTCGTGAATTTCGACCATTGACTTCGAATGGACATTACGGGAGATCCGACCGTCGGATTCTCCTAAAACCGGAACCGTTGGGTTCGTACCGAAAAGAGCTTTCTAACGAATATTAGAAATTTGAAATCTAACGGTTGGATTTGGAATTGTGTCTAAATCAAATTTGAAAAAGGTCGTTGTAAGTGCAGTTTGATGGCCATTGATGGAAATCGACTGTACGGGCCGTGATAAAATTAATAAAAATATTAATAATTTGTGTAAAATCATAATACATGAATTGGAAAGAACTGGGGTGAAAAATTCCACATTTGAAAAGATAAAAATAGATTTTTATCGAAATGAACTAGTTTTGAAGTGGAATTAAAATCAATTTATTTTTGAAATAAATAAGTTGAATTTGAATTGGTTTTGAAAATAACTAGAATTCCCAATATATATAAAGTGGAAGTGGATTTGAATCGAAATTGTCTTTGGAATATTTTGATGTTGGATTCCTTGATTATACAGATATTGTTATGGGAATTTGAAAGATATATTTATGTCGTTATTTCCAATACGATATTTGTTGGTTTCAGAATTTGATATTGAATATAAGCCGATATATTTTCTATTCAGAGCCTTGTATTTAATATCAAAAGTGATTTTGGGTTTATCGTGAATCGTGTTTTAGGTGACATTGGTTCTTTAACCCAGTTAAAGACAGGATATTGATTTGGGGAAAAGATTAAAACGAAGTGGAGTTTTAATGAATCTGTAATTAGGTTGAAATGTGAATTGATAATTTAAATTATCAAATCTGGAAAGTGATCGAGAATGGAGTATCACCAGTTTTGCTCCAAAGCGATAATTAAATCTTTAATTAGATTGAACATGAAATGGTAATTAATTTTACCGATAACACCTTGGTGTTAGATATGGAGTATTACCAGTTTTGCTCCATGGAATGAATAGGTTGGGATTGGGAAATAAAATAAATAATTACTTCGGTGTGGTTCGCTAATCCCGACTAGTTTGGAAAACCATAATATGGTTTGAAATGATATCCAAAGGAAGATTAAAGAATAAATTTAGAAGAATTTATCATTGATAAAATTAATGGGAACCTTTCCCTAGGAATGTGAAAATTTGAATAAAAGAATATTCTGAATTGGAATGAGGCATATGTTGTGTTTGTGTAACACGTGTTTATTATATACGCGGGTTATTCGGAAAGGCCGGGTTCATACCCATTCTGAATAACCGATTCGACGACAAGTCGAAGATGAAGACGGTGGTTGAAGACCGGAAGTCTTCACATCGTTTGGGTGATTACTGATGATCTTGATTGGGCTGTACACCTAAGATGAGAGAATCAGTTGGTGATCGTCCAGACGTACTTGGAGATCGATGGATATGCGAGGAAAGTGCCTCCTGTTTCGTTCAGACCCAGAACGAATTTGTAAATAAACTATGTGTCTGACATTGGATTTTATTCTGTGTTGATTGATCTCTATTAAATATACATCTGTTTGGCGGCGGAGAATTTATTCTCTTTCTTAACGCCCTTCTCTGAGACGTACGAGCTCAGAGGTTGTATATCGATGGACATCAGTCGCATGGAGTGAATTGCCTGTGTGGCACGCCTAAGTGGCAAATGATCAAGGCTTCTATTGAAAAGCAAAGTCTTGTGGTTAATGATCAAAGCACAGCCAGTGTGGCATAACTTTGTGTATAACGTGAATTCGCGAGCCTCACACCCCGGTATGAGTCAAAAACGGGATAGTGACTGCAGGGAGAGCACGACGTTTCTTTCTAGCTAGTGGTGGTGTCAGTGCTTAAACTGGCTGGCATTTATATACTTTTCACCTGTGTGGTTGTTGGAATGCAAGGTGCCTCAGATATAGGTCTGTTAGGACCGGGAAACGTGTGTTCAGGAATTGCCAATCCTCAAAATTAAGAGAGGACCGGCCCTGAAGATCCAAGGATCATAGTGGGGTCCTGAGACATTTGCTAGAGTGTCTCGAATCGGAGAGGAGCTTGCCCCTTGCCTTGACTAATGGCGGAAATCTAATTTCCAATACGTGATATTTCGGTTTTATCTGTTGAACCTAGTATGGCGACATAGTGGTATGGGTCATTAATGCCGTCTATGACTGATATTTATGATTGAAATTGTTTTGGTACTATACATTTATTATAGTAACAAATAATGTGCTTTTAACGTATCAAGCATGCTTTGGCTATTATAAGGTAAAAACCCTATCCTCCGGCTTGCGTTGCATTGTGTGATGGGACCTGGGTCTTATAATGGCTTCATTTTTCTTTATTTAGCATTGCGCTATTTGTTTTATGCACTGGTATTCTTGGGCGGAAACTCGTTCCGTGTTATACGGCGCGGTCCCTTGATTTACCTAACTTTGAAAATAAAGACTAATAACTGTTTTAGTTCTCACACCAGTCACATGACCGACCTGGAGTTTATTGTTTTAACCTAAACTCTTGGTGCCCTTATTTTCCACACGGGCAGCTAGTAGTTTTGGTTTTGCAGATTTATATTCACAGGTTCCTGGTTTACAGCTGGAACGATACTCGGAAAGCTCTGTATCTATGTATTACTTTCAGTTGTGTGTTGTATTATTTTTCCGCTGCTATGTAATTTATTGTAATCTCTGATATTCATCGAATGTATATTTATTCATACTCTGTATATTCTTGTATCCTGATGGAATTGTTGTAACATACAATGAAATGTTCTTCTATTTGCATTCTAATTTGTCCTGTTCTCAAAACAATCAGGGGTTTCGAACGGTCTTGGTCGGTTTTGGCGATCGACTCGGATCGAGCGAAATTCCTTACCGTTACAGTTGGTATCAGAGCTTTGGTTTACAGAGCTCAAGAACAAGACACATTAGAACTGAACGAAAGAATTCATCAGATATTGTATTAGTAATATCCAATTAGAATGACTCGTTATAGATAGGATCAGTAGTATCCTAGAACGAGTGTGAAGAGTATATTTTTCAAATGAAAACAATATTGATTGAAGATTTAAACCTTATTCAACGTATTTGAATATTTTATTTGTATTGATCTTGGACAATCGAGTATATAAAGATTTTGCATATACGCGTCATGAACATATATTCGAAATTTTAATGTACTAGATGGATATAGAATCACATTCTAGACACCCGGGGATGATTCTGATGATGGTGCATCATCATCAGTATTCATATTCGAGTATCGAAAGTGAGATATCTATATATCTCCATTAGACTGGTGTGAGAATCAAAACTTACATAGATTTATTGTTGTGATTTGGCATCAAAAACATGATTTTCTGTATATATATCAAAATTATGAATTTGAAACGATAATCCACTAATTGATTACTGGTTGTGTTGTTTGTTTATTTGTTTGAAATTTTGAACCATTTATGCCTAATTGAACCGAATAATGAATTGTATTGAAAACTGTTTGGAAATTGCATGCATATACATGTACTTACATTGAACAGGTCATAGCAAGGAGGCTAGAGCAGAGAAATAAAATTGTTTGCCCGACAAATAGGTACATGTTTACCATAATTTACTGTTTTGTTTGGGTGATGATGATTTTATGAGCCGATTGGCTTTTTATTTTTCTTTTTGATTGAAGAAGGCCATGGGAGGCTATATGAAATATCCCGAAGTCCCCGGTGCAGGGGAGCTTATAGCGAAATTTTTCGGAAATTTAGGGTGTTAGCCAAATTTTTGAAAAATTTGAAAAGTTCTTAGAAACTGAAAAGTTGAAGATCTTAAGCCGTAAAGAAAATAACGAAAGTTGAGTTGATTAGTTAAACAACTTTCGGCTTCGTTCCTTTTCGGGGACGAAAAGTTTTAAGTGGGGGAGATTGTAACAACCCGGAAATTCTGAGCCAATTTAAAATTTTATTTTGGCAATTTTAGCGAATTTTGATTATTTAAAATGAATTATTTTAGATAAAACGACGAGAAATTTATTTTGAATAGAATTAGAACGTATATATTTATATACGTCGTCGTTAGAATATAAATATTTTATTTTAATTATAAAAGGAATTGAAAATGGCGTGGTAGTTCGATAATTCGATTTCAAACTTCAATTGAATGTACCGGGTTCAAAATAAACCGGATTTTAGTGAAACCAAAAATAATAGAATCTATTTGAGAATATCTTTCCAATGAATCCGAGAAATCGAAATTTCATAGCGGGAATTAAAAGTTATGCCCAGTTGAAAATTCAGAATAGTCGCTATGGAACTTCGGCCCTTAAAAATGGTAATTTTGCAAATGACCTCGGTTTTTGACGAAACCACTTTTGTTGGATCCGCGATGTCAAATTATTGCTAAGTTTCAAATTTCATAATTTTTCGATTCAATATGTGAGCATGGAAAAGGAAAATGCGTTTGACCAGTTTCAGTTGATTTTAATCGACTGGAAAATGGCCATTTTTCAAACGGTCTCAAAATTCGATGACACTAGTTTTGTTAGGACCGTATCGTCAATACGAAGCTAGAAAATATTTTTCGTGAATTTTTCGGGTTCGTATGCGGCTCCAGTAAAATGAAATGCGCGTTCAAATTCAATATATAGAGTTATATGTTGATTTTGACGAAAACTGATCGAAACGATCGAATCAGTTTACGATACATATCCCATTGTGTTCGGAATGGGGGTAATTAGCTAGGGACGACAGTCGGTGGGTTTCGTTTCGTTTCGAGTTCGACAATAAAAGTTGCTTTTTGAAATTAAATAATTAAAATAATATAATTAAACTTTATAAACCCCCCCCCCCCCCCATATCCTTTACCTCTCTCTCCTCAGTTAAATCGAAAGAAAAAGAAAAAAACCGCAGCCGCCCCCACCTCCCCTCCTCCCCCCTCCCGTCCAGCTCCACCGCCGATCAACGCCTCCTGCCGCCGCCCCCTCCTCTTCTTCTTCACCACCTCGCCTCCTCCTCCCACTTCCTTCCCCCTCGCGATTAGAAGTCGCGCCCAAAACCACGCACCCCCACCTCGATGTCAGCGCGGAACCCCCATCTATCGCCTGAAACCCTAGCGCACCCCCCCTTGGACCCGCCATCGCCTGGTCGTGCTCTTCCCCGACCACCAGAGGCCCGACGCCCTCCCCCTTCCTCCACCTTTAGCGTGAAACAACCCCTCCACTCCCAATTCAAACTGTAAGCCTTTTTACTTTGATTAATCCTCATTTATATAATGTTTTTAGATCTTAAAACACTGATTTTTATTTGCTTAAAACACTGATTCTTATTAGTATAAAAGCTGATTTTTATTTATTTAGAAGTTTAGATTTTTATATATAGGAAAGACTAGATTTTTGAAAACTAAAAGTTGAGATTTTTGAAAACAAAAGGATTAGATTTTTGAAAACAAAAAGGTTAGATTTTTAACTAAGTAAAAAGACGATTTTTAATCATATGAAAGCGAGGATGAAGAGAATAAAAATATAATTTTTATAATATAAAAAAAATGTGTGATTTTTAGAAAGTAGAAGTATTAAAAATATGATTTTTATTCGTGTAGAGTAATAAAAATATATTTTTTATCTATATGTAGAACGGTGTAAAAATAGAATTTTTATCTATATGTAGAATGGTGTAAAAATAGAATTTTTATCCATATAAAGAACAATATAAAAATGTGATTTTTATATATGTAGTGGCTGCGGACAATGAAATTGACAAAAGGCGAGCATGACGAAGATTTCTACATAAGAAGAGTCGTGGCGTTGGTTTAGCTAGTCGGTGAGAACTTCTCACTTTAAATTTTCTTTTTCTATTTATAATATATACTAGGATGCAGATGGTGCTTAGCAGCACCCGACACCCGTCGTCCACAGACCATGGATGGCTTGTTTGTTTGACTGATGTGTTGTGAAAATTGTTTGTGATGTTGATGTGAAATAGATAATAAAATATATTCATGTGCTGAAATAAATTAATTATCGTTAAAAATATAATTTTTAACATGAATATGAATATAGTGAATGTGAATAAATAAATATTCATTTACAAACCGGACGGTTTGTTTATGTACAACTATTTGAAGGATATTTATTGGGACGATAAATTTTACACATCGCCCAACTGCACAAATAATATTCAGTATTTGTGGATTGAAACCCCACACGGGTGTTGGGATGATATTTGGTGTGCACTAATCCTAATTATTTAATTGTATGTCGATCGATTGATCGACAGACTGTGTAAGCGTTGATTATCTATATTTAATGCTTATGCAGTTGTGTGGTGCACTTTGAATGATGGTTGATTATTTATCGTTGCTATTTATATACATGTGTTGTATGGAATCCATATAATTAACATTATATGGTGATTGATTGGGCCTCATTCCAATTGGGAAATAATGAATATTATAAACGAAAATCCATGTGTTGAATGGAATAAATAGTCATGTGTTGACGATGCTCATGTGTTGAGAATACATGTGTTGAAACTATTCATGTGTTGAGTAAAATATTTTAATAATAAAATTTACATCTTCATCATATTTAAAATTAGAATCTACTTTACGGTTGGAGTCTAATTAAAAATCAAACGATAGATACCATAATTTTATAAAATATATTACATAACAAAAATAGTCATGTGTTGACAGTACTCATGTGTTGAGATTAGTCAGGTGTTGAAAAATATATATATTCATGTGTTGAATAGAATAAATATTCATTTGTTGAATAGAATAACGAATTTATTGAAATATATAAAGCCGTGTTGATTAGAGTTGTGCTGTTTTGACGTGAACGATATTTATATCGATTATATTCGTTTTTATATTGAATAGAGAAAAGGTAGTGATTTCAAAATATAACGTTTTAAAAATATTATCATTTATATAGTAATGATATGAAATAATCAATTTTGATTTGAAATTGAATATAGAGTTGAAATGGTTTTGAAAACGAATTTAAACCGATTTATAAAATACGTTTTAAAAGGAAATCGAAGAAATATATATAATATATATTTTATATATATTTAATGGCCTGAATAGAACGCGCCGCGATAGTTCATGAATTTCGACCATTGACTTCGAATGGACATTACAGAAGATCCGACCGTCGGATTCTCCTGAAACCGGAACCATTGGGTTTGTATCGAAAAGAGCTTTCTAAAGAATATTAGAAATTTGAAATCTAACGGTTGGAATTGGAATTATGTCCAAATCAAATTTGAAAAAGGTCGCTGTAAGTGCAGTTCGATGGCCATTGATGGAAATCAACTGTACGGGCCTTGATAAAATTAATAAAAATATTAATAATTTGTGTAAAGTCATAATATATGAATTGGAAAGAACTGGGGTGAAAAATTCCACATTTGAAAAGATAAAAATAGATTTTTATCGAAATGAACTAGTTTTGAACTGGAATTAAAATCAATTTATTTTTGAAATAAATAAATTGAATTTGAATTGGTTTTGAAAATAACTAGAATTCCCAATATATATAAAGTGGAAGTGGATTTGAATCGAAATTGTCTTTGGAATATTTCGATGTTGGATTCCGTGATTATACAGATATTGTTATGGGAATTTGAAAGATATATTTATGTTGTTATTTCCAATACGATATTTGTTGGTTTCAGAATTTGATATTGAATATAAGCCGATATATTTTCTATTCAGAACCTTGTATTTAATATCAAAAGTGATTTTGGGTTTATCGTGAATCGTGTTTTAGGTGACATTGGTTCTTTAACCTAGATAAAGACAGGATATTGATTTGGGGAAAATATTAAAACGAAGTGGAGTTTTAATGAATCTGTAATTAGGTTGAAATGTGAATTGATAATTTAAATTATCAAATTTGGAAAGTGACCGAGAATGGAGTATCACCAGTTTTGCTCCAAAGCGATAATTAAATCTTTAATTTGATTGAACGTGAAATGGTAATTAATTTTACCGATAACACCGTGGTGTTAGATATGGAGTATCACCAGTTTTTCTCCATGGGATGAATATGTTGGGATTGGGAAATAAAATAAATAATTACTTCGGTGTGGTTCGCTAATCCCGACTAGTTTGGAAAACCATAATATGGTTTGAAATGATATCCAAAGGAAGATTAAAGAATAAATTTAGAAGAATTTATCTTTGACAAAATTAATGGGAACCTTTCCCTAGGAATGTGAAAACTTGAATAAAAGAATATTCTGAATTGGAATGAGTCGTACGTTGTGTTTGTGTAACACATGTTTATTATATACGCGGGTTATTCGGAAAGGCCAGGTTCATACCCATTCTGAATAACCGATTCGACGACAAGTCGAAGATGAAGACGGTGGTTGAAGACCGGAAGTCTTCACATCGTTTGGGTGATTACTGATGATCTTGATTGGGCTGTACACCCAAGATGAGAGAATCAGTTGGTGATCGTCCAGACGTACTTGGAGATCGATGGATATGCGAGGAAAGTGCCTCCGGTTTCGTTCAGACCTAGAACGAATTTGTAAATAAACTATGTGTCTGACATTGGATTTTATTCTGTGTTGATTGATCTCTATTAAATATACATCTGTTTGGCGGCGGAGAATTTATTCTCTTGCTTAACACCCTTCTCTGAGACGTACGAGCTCAGAGGTTGTATATCGATGGACATCAGTCGCATGGAGTGAATTGCCTGTGTGGCACACCTAAGTGGCAAATGATCAAGGCTTCTATTGAAAAGCAAAGTCTTGTGGTTGATGATCAAAGCATAGTCTGTGTGGCATAACTTTGTGTATAACGTGAATTCGCGAGCCTCACACCCCGGTATGAGTCAAAAACGGGATAGTGACTGCAGGGAGAGCACGACGTTTCTTTCTAGCTAGTGGTTGTGTCAGTGCTTAAACTGGCTGGCATTTATATACTTTTCACCTGTGTGGTTGTTGGAATGCGAGGCGCCTCGGATATAGGTCTGTTAGGACCGGGAAACGTGTGTTCAGGAATTGCCAATCCTCAAAATTAAGAGAGGACCGGCCCTGAAGATCCAAGGATCATAGTGGGGTCCTGAGACATTTGCTAGAGTGTATCGAATCGGAGAGAAGCTTGCCCCTTGCCTCGACTCATGACAGAAATCCAATTTCCAATACGTGATATTTCGGTTTTATTTGTAGAACCTAGTATGGCGACATAGTGATATGGTTCATTAATGCCGTCTATGATTGATATTTATGATTCAAATTGTTTTGATACTATGCATTTATTATAGTATCAAATAATGTGCTTTTAACATATCAAGCATGCTTTGGCTATTATAAGGTAAAAACCCTATCCTTCGGCTTGCGTTGCATTGTGTGATGGGACCTGGGTCTTATAATGGCTTCATTTTTCTTTATTTAGCATTGCGTTGTTTGTTTTATGCACTGGTATTCTTGGGAGGAAACCCGTTCCGTGTTATACGGCGTGGTCCCTTGATTTACCTAACTTTGAAAATAAAGACTAATAATTGTTTTAGTTCTCACACCAGTCACATGACTGACCTGGAGTTTATTGTTTTAACCTAAACTCTGGATGCCCCTATTTTCCACATGGGCAGCTAGTAGTTTTGGTTTTGCAGATTTATATTCACAGGCTCCGGGTTTACAGCTGGAACGATACTCGGAAAGCTCTGTATCCGTGTATTACTTTCAGTTGTGTGTTGTATTATTTTTCCGCAGATATGTAATTTATTGTAATATCTGATATTCGTCGAATGTATATTTATTCATATTCTGTATATTCTTGTATCATGATGGAATTGTTGTAACATACAATGAAATGCTCTTCTGTTTGCGTTCTAATTTGTCATGTTCTCAAAACGATCAGGGGTTTCGAACGGTCTTGATCGGTTTACCGATCGGCTCGGATCGAGCGAAATTCCTTACCGTTACAAATAGAGAACGAACCTAAGCTTGTGGAGGCCAAACAATCTACTCCTTTCCCTTATATCCAACCCCACTGATCTATCTACGATGTTGATGAAAAATGTCATTAACATTTTGGCGCTGGAAGGAGGGCCTGAACCTCCACTCCTCCGGTTAACCTTTCCATATATCCACCTGTGTTGTTCAATCCCGGACTAAACCTTGGAGAGGTGAACATCACGAATAAAAGATCTCTGCCAGTTATTAACGAGTTTCCCATGGTTGGGGCTAATATTGATGAGCCATGTGCGATCGAAAGGTTCAAATTAGAAACCCTACGCATCCAAGAGAAAGAGAGCGATGTAGAACCTTATAACCCTGATCGATGGAGCATTTACCCCTTTCACTTAGGACCAACTCCGACTTTTGCCCTATACCTATCCATGATGAAAAGATGTAACTCCTTTCTCCATACCAAAGACGCCATCCTCATACAGGCTAGAGGAACCATATTCGAACAAAGGGTTGAGAAAGCTTCCATTCCTCTTACCAATAAAAGGTCTGAAAGAGATATACCCCTATGCCGAAAGGCAACTAAAAGGAAGTGTAGGAATGAGGAAGGAATGACAAAATTAAGTAATAAAAGGACCAAAATGCAACCGCGAAAGAGGTACTTTGAGTCAAGGTTTCCAAAAGGTTGTAAGCTCACAACGTCGATTAAGGGTATCTACATCCTGTCTAGACATGAGCTGAACTTTTGGCCATCGTTAAAGAAGAAACCCAATAACAAAGCTAAGAGAGAAGGCGTATTGCTACTACCATATGGTAAACGGACAAGAGACAAACCATTACAGAGTTTTAGAAGGAAGATCATCAAGTTCTTAAACAAAGGAAAATTACAAAGATAGGTAAAGAAAGCATAAGAGGTTATGCTGCTAAAGTCTTCTAGAAAAAGTAAAGGAAAAGTTATCTGCCCAACTGTAAAGAAGAAAATCCCCACAAACTTAAAATGACCAAGGATAGGTCAAGTCATAAATGGATAAAAGAAAAGAAAAACCCTTGTCAGCACGAAATTGGTCCGAGCAAGGCATCCCTCGAAGAGGGAAGGGGGTGGTGTGCTAGTCTTTTTCCATGCCCAAATCAGATGGGGCTAGGTTAAAGCATCAAAAGCGTAAGCCTCCTTTTCACACCAGAAATGGTTATGGCGGTGCATCTTTAATTAGCATGTCATGCCTCTGCTTACAAAAGAGTACGATATTCCTCTGCTAGAGCAAAGCATGTCCTACCTCTTCTTGCAGAAGAGCACGTCCTACATCTGCTTATGTTTCGCGTTGCCCGCAGAAGGGAACGCAAACCCCTATCATCACCTACGATGGTCATAGGGCACATCTCGGAGGGAGGTGGCATGTAAGCCTCTACCAGTACCTATGATGGTCAGTGTAGTGCATCAAAAGAGTAAAGCTTAGTTCTATGCCTACGATGGCCCCGTCTAAGTTTCTAAGACCTTATCATCACCTACGATGGTGAGGATAAGCCGCGTTTTGGAGGGAGGTCGGGTAACTCCTTGGTCCTTGCTTGTGGATAAGCTAGCCAAGCGCACCAGACGCACATGCCCAGAGAGTGGCCAACAAAGCACGTACATCCTCTGCTTTGACATCAAAAGCCCAGAGAGTGGCTTAGGAAGCACGTACAACCTTTGCTTCGCAAATCGAATCCAAGTACCAAAACGTTAATGCCGGAAGGGATCCCCGGTCTTCAATCATTAAATACCCAAATCTGGGTTGATTTAGTTCCTCACAAATACCAGAAGGGGTTTCTGGTCCTCTATCTAAGAAAATGCCCTAATCTAGGTTGATGCGGTTCCTCACAAATACCAGAAGGGGTTTCTAGTCTTCTATCTATAATGACACCCGAATCTAGGTCGGAGAGGACCTTTGCAAAGCCCCGAGAACACCGAAATCGAGTGATTCAACTTTCCATAAAAACTGGAAGCGGGTTTCTAGCCTCTACTATGAATAACCCGAATCTGAGTTGATTTGACTTACATCAAACGCTGGAAGAGGAGTCCAGGTCTTACATCGACACCAAAATCTGAATGGCCCCAATTTGAAATGAATCCGGAAAGTGATAATTGACCAATGGAAAAATTCTGAAACGGTTATCTGAAATTAGAACAACCATATATGTACTCATGGATGATGGGCCACAAAGCAGAATTTGGAAGAGAACGAGAAGCCCATCATCAAATCAATTCTGGGTAAAAGGGTTATTTCTTCCCTTACTCAGGGAAACTCCTCCAACCATTTATAGGCAAGCAATTGTTACCTATGTTTCAAATCTACAGCTATTTATATAATATACATTCTCAATACACAAGGTTCATTCACGAATTTTTTTGCATTCTCAACACCTTGACTATAGGTGTAATTGTATATCACTACTACAACATATTACTAAAAATGTGGGTCCTCTCCATCATCAGGCAAAGGAGGGTCGATGGCATGACGAAGCGCGATACCTAGTAATTTTTTATGCTTTCACACTGTCCTAGTCGTTTCGTCTAAATGATCAGAAGGTTTAATCTGAAGCTTCAAGGGTCTGTTATAAGCCCTACACATTGCCCTACGAGAACTGTTTTCCTTCTCCAACTCGAAAATATCCGTACGAAAAATCCTGCCTTTCCTCTTGTAAACGTATAATTTGATCGACATACCTGATGACACAGTCATGAGAATCCTTAATAAACTTAGTGTCATAGGTCCCTTTCATCTCGGCTACCACTCTTTTGCACCACTCAGAAATGGTTGATTCCTTTAGCCCTAGGGGAAGGATATTCAAGTAATAAAACTTCTGACAGATAGGAGTCTCGTGGCAGTCACAACACTAGAGGATGAAGATCTCGTCATGATAGAAATATTCTTGAAACAATATTCCCATGTCTCGCACTTTGTAGTGGCATTGTTCAAATCAATTTCCAAGTCAACACTGCATTGGCATAAACGCCTCAATTCATCCTCAAACTCGATAAAGGGTGCGGTCTTTATGTATGCCCTCAATCCAAGAATAGTCATATCTCTCTGTTCTAGCCATTCATTAAAAGCATTCATTCTCTCAGTCAAATGTTTGATGGATAAATTCTGATGTAAAATCTTTCTCTCTTGAGACACAGCAAGAATCTCTTTTTTCGGCGATGCTTCGCTCCGAGACGGGAGGATCTCATGTCGATCAACCTACCTACAGGCACGTAGGAAAATAGTTACAATTATATTTTATTTCGATTTGCAGGAATAAAATTCCTTTTGTTATACAACTTTGCGCGAGTTAAACCCGAAACCAATCTACTATGGCACAGTGATAAAAAGGGAATTACAAAAGATCACTTTTTCATACATTTATTGTTTACATAACATCTCATCATGTTTAATCCTAAAACTCTTTAGTAACGCTTCACGATCTCCACTCTGAAAGTTAAGGGAATACTGAGGAAATGTAGTGTAAACACTCTTAAGTTCTTCAAGAAAACACTTTTCCCTGAAAGTGTGAGTAGGTATCGTTCAAAACTCTTTTTTCAGTCTACAAATCATACGTAATGCATCCTCATAATAAACAAAATTCTGTCATGATGCAAATATGTGCATTAGTCTTCACATGTAATAAAAGGGAACTCCATACAAACGAAATATAGATCGTTGAGTTAAGTTTACAAGTGTGCCTCTTGCTCCACATAAGAACGGTTTGAATTCTTCTGTTTGTTACCTAACTCTGCTTAAGGTAGGAAATAGCTTTTCTTTTGTCTATTGTAATGACAAGGGACTAGTTATAGTCAAATATTCAGGAAAGAGGAAAACACTTCTAGAGTGAGGATTATACCCAAGGAGAAGGGACTTCAGGACAAACGACTTTCTTCCCTGCCAAAAGACTAGAGAGTACACCATTTTTAGACAAAAATGATTCAGAATAGTGGACAATATGTTGGTCCTGACAGCCACTACTTCCGGAACCATCGCCATCGTTCTCCTTATTGTTGTCAACAAAAGCGAGGGTTTCCCCTCCTTCGCCTAAATCATCCGGAAGATGGTCAATGTATAAAAGGTCGTCGGCTTTGAATTCACTCCTCTACGGTATCTCAAAGCTTTGTTCACCCAACTTAATCCTTTCCATAACCCGATCCCTGACGAAAAGAAGAACTTTGGTGGTTCGGAGTTCAGGAAGACTTTAAAGGTTGTCGAAAAGAAGGTGAAGTAAGGCATCTTCGTAACAATCGGACTTAATCTACGGAAGGTGTACTTGCGAGAAATTAGAAATCCTGTGTTCAGCTGCATAGATTATCCGAGCAGCATGTGAAAGCTTCTTCTCCTTTTTCTGAAGCTCATCGGCATGAGTGGCCACATCTTCCATCATCTAGTCTTCTAAAGCTGACACCTTGTCGGGGGATATGTCCCTAGTTTTCCTTTCTTTCTCTAAAGCCGACTCGGCGTGTTCCAAGGAAGCTTTCAACCTCTCACATTCATTGCTCAAAGCTGCATTTACTTCTCAAAGCCGAATGATTCGAAAGCAAAGGAAGAAGGAATTAGCTAGACAAGTGCCATTCCTTGATAATCTGGGAAATTAGAAGCATTCAGTATGCAATCACAATAAATGGAAAAACCAGATTGAAAAGAAAATGTTGTACCTTAAGTTGTCGGTTGAACAAATGCTAGTAGAAATCCACCATGTTTGAAGAAGTGGAAGGTAATGAGATGTCAGAAAATTTTGGTCTAGAAAGAAAAAGCTTCACAAAATCAGTAAAATCCGTTGAAGGATCAATATGCCTTGAAGGCTCCATAGACCTAGAAGCTGGAATACACGGTGTGACACCAGCACCAGCTCCAGATGTACTTGGAAGGGATAACGGAAAAACACTACTTCCTGTTTCTCTACCGAAAGCACCCCCAGAGATCACAGAAGCAGGAAAATCAATCTTTAGTCTCTTAGCTGGCTGGTCAACACGTAACTCAGCCAACCTCTTAATAGCAACAACAGTAGATCGATTCAAAACATCAGCAAAGGTAGGGGCTTCCTAAGTCCAAACTCCTAGTCAAACGAAAAACCAAAGAAAGATCCAAAGAACATGCAACTTGGGTACCAAAGAGACCTCGATAAAGAAACCATCGAGTCAACAAAACATACCCGGAAATAAGGGAGTTGCGAAAGCAAACACTTCTAAGCATAACAATAAATGCTTAGAGACAGGAAGACGAATAGGTGGACGCCCCAAGATCTTCTGTCTGTTAGGGAGGAGGTCATAGAGACACAACTTGTTCTTGGTTAAAAGAGTAGACCGACCTGGCGGCTTTTCGAGTAGCTTCAAAATGAACCCAAATGCATGGGATTCGATGTTGGTTAAAGACACTCTCTTAGAAGTGGGATCTGAAAGAAAATGATTAAAGATAAGCCACATGTAAGAAAAATAGTCACTCACGAAAGGTTAAGAGGACTCACCACAATCAGCAAATTGGCCTGAAATACCGATGGGGCATTTGATGAAGAAGAACTGATCTTCCCAGGGTATAGCCTTATTCGCACCGTCATTAACAATCTTCCGCAAGGGGGTAGCATGGAATATAGGGAAGTCAGCACATCTTGAAAAACGCATTAGGTGTTGAATATGGTTATGAGTAAGAAAAGCCTAGCCCGATTCAAGAGCAAGTATTTCAAGGCAAAAAAGCAGTGTGTAGGTGCTCGGTAAGAGTTCGATGGGTGCGATCTCCAAGTCCCGTAGAAGTCGAAACATGAAGGAAGGAAAAGGAAAGAAACCTCCATGCCATATATGTGTAGCTGAGTAAACGAAATATCCTTCAGGCGGATGCATGATGTCATCACAATAAGCAGCAGGGTTAGCCTCTACATTGTCTATTCCAAGCTGGCAAGAATGTAGTTCACTTCATCTTGAAAAGTAATCAAAGACTTCTTCAAGAAGAAAGACTTCCTCCTCTGGGAAATGCCATAAGCACCAATGGATGATGGACCGGGACTCCTTTTATCAGACATAGGGCTTCTAAGTGATATAATTTCATAAGCACATAAAATTAATGTCCCACTCATTAGAGCACTCGAGGGCAATAACATATAAACCTACTAGCAATGGATAGTCAAAATAGAATGTTGAAATAAAATACACAACAAATGTCACCATAGTTAAAAACAATCAAGCCCTTGGTAATGACAGGGTCATCTTCTCTTAAGGATAACGCTAAGAGAATTCGGAACGATTGAGCCATTGCCAGGCAATTATAGGTCACCACTAAAGACCTGGATGGCACTAAGACCCATTCCCATTATTTAATATGAGAATAGATTCTTTTGTGCAATCGTGTATCTCAAACCCTAAAATTAATATTTAGGGAAAAGGCATATAAGAGGCTCGCCATGAATTGCCTTCCAGGTTATTAACTTTCGAACAATTTATATCCATATGCAAAACCCTAGCAAATTTGAGCAGAACAATTTAATTCCTAAATTAGAGACCAAAACAGAAATATTTACCAGAGGTTCAGGCAATAGGATTCCCAAAATAAGCTTCAAGTCCTCAATGAAAAAATAATCTGGTTCGAAGAATTAATGTTGCAGATAAAAAGTGAAGGAGTAATGGTAATAATGCAAAGAAATTTACCCAAATGTCCACCGTACAAATGAAGACCAATCAATATTCCTGATCAAGGGAGATCAAAAGAGTTAGACATACACTTCGAAAAAGACAAAAAGTTTGACCTGGAAAGTCAAAAATACCCCTTCACTAAGGGAGGGCAAATGCTACTACCAAAATTAACAATGAAATAGGCTGATGGTGAAGGGGTATCAGATGATGACAAGCTCGTGAGAATCCTTTAGAAAGGAGGGTCAAATACTAGGAGAAGTCAAGAGCATGGAGAAATGGTCCGAAACCTGCATCAATCGAGACCTTCCTAGGAGAAAGGAACATAAAAGCCACATGATCTAACCGGCGGGATCTATCCGACAGGGTCCTTCCAACAGCATCAACCCGATAGAGGGTCCTATAGCGAAAATTCATCCTGATCAGAAAACAAGAAGAATAAAGGCGAGAAATTCGACAGTTAAGGTCCAAAAGGATCTTCGGTATTAACCTTCCCAATACCGATACGTCAGGAGACAAAAACACCAGGAGCAGCAAGCCAGAGACATATAAAGATTATGTGGAACCAATTTCCAAAACACCCACTGTGTAAATGCCGATAGGTCATTTTGATAAACAACAGACAAGCCACTTGGAGCAACCTTCTGGATCATCAGGCTATACCTGGAAATCCCACCGAAAAGCAGACCGGAACCCTGGAAGGAATACAAGCTATCCACACTAGTTTATTTAGCACAGACACTAACAGTGATTCTGAACCGGCAGCTATCCACATACATAATGAGGGCAGGCTTCTCTAAGTATTCACGGGAAAACGGGTGCCTAAATCCAAAAGTCTATAACCGAGAGCACGCAACCGGAACTCAGAATACCTTCCGAAGAGATATAACGACAACAAGCACATATCAATCTCAAAGAGGCTCTGGGCTAGCCGAAACCTTCATTGCGAAAGCTATAATTAACACTGCAAAGCGGCCAGAAGAAAAAACATTCAACTCTCAGGATAAAGGCGGCTGACAAAGGCTCCTGAAGGCCCAACGGCCCAATAACGTAAGGGGCTCCAAGTTCTCTATAAATAAGACCCCAGGGGTCAAATTTGAAGGGGAATCTCATTTTTTATTTTCCTAAATCCTTTTACTCCTTCTCTCTCGAAACCCTAAGGTTGGGATCAATTGAAAGGTTTCTTCTACTCTGAACATGTATTCTAAATCGAAGATTAATAAAGTGCGCATCTATATTCAAACCATCTTCCTGTGAGTTTGTTATACTATTTTATTAATTATTGATTTCCACGGTTTACTTTTTATTTCCTGCGAATACATGGATTCTTGTCCGAACCTTCCCGCAGATCGAAGAAAACACCCTTTCCTATAAGTTTAATCCCCTCCCACGAGCTTCTTCCCTTTTTACGAGTGTAGATCTCCCAATAGGCCTGGTGTAGAATCCCTTGCCATCAACCATTAAATCCTTTGTCAAGAGTGGTAGATTAGTGATCCTTCTTTCCAAAGTCCTGACATCTAGGGACGAAGAACGAACCTAAGCTTGTGGAGGCTAGACAATCCATTCCTTTCCCTTAGATCCAACCCCATTGATCTATCTCTGGTGTTGACGAAAAATATCGTTAACATTTAGAAAATCACACACCAATTTATAGTAGTTCGGCTTTAATGAGCCTATGTCCACTTTATAATCTCTTATATACTTTTTAAACTATTAAACATAGTAGTTACAATGGCAGTACAACAAGAGATCGAAAAATATTCGAAAGCTAGAGTATTAAAACTCCCAAAAGTCCCTTCTTCGGAGTCTAGAAGGGGTATTTATAAGTGATACAATACTAGAGCTGGCTTGTATACGTGTTGGAGGTTTCAAAAGAGTAGTTAAGTCTGAAGAAGTATTTTTCCCCTAAGGATGTGGTATTCCTCGAATTACCAGCAATAGCTGGCAATTGATCCGTTTGATTCGGACGGCTTGGAACAGGTAAGGTCAAGCATGAGTTATTTTACATGTAGGGCTCCGGTTGGCAGCTGGGTGCGATACGGCTAAGTATGCCTGATCACAGCGGTCTTCTCTTGGACCACGCCGGGTATGGGAGATAAACTTAAGTGATGAGCCTCATTGGTTGACCCACTTCTTGACTTTGGCTACCTACTTTGAGCATCCAAGGCACAGGCCCGTGACATTGTCGAGTCCTGATGGGCTATCCAAAATGCCCATCAACGGCAGTCTTTGGTATTTTGGATAAGAATGACTGTAATATCTCATTGCGATAGGATCCGCCGAGGGATCTTGGTGAGTTCTACTTCGAAGTGAAACGGTCCATGCATGAGGAGGATGCGAGGACCGATAAAAAGTTTCACGAGGTCATTTTGGTTAAGGGTGGAGGACCGCCCAACTCTGGTAAAGCTACGGATTGTGACAAAGGTAAATCTTCTTCTGGAAATGATCAAAACATGGTTTGGAGGGAACCTAAATTCCCGTCTTACTCTGAACTTATTCACACCCGTGAAGTTATTTACCTGGAATTTGATCCCATTGCACCTTTCATAAACCTCCGAGGTGGGAGTCAACTCAAAAGGAAAGGGATTCTGCTCGGTGTTGCTTGTTTAATGATCTCGACAGTCACAACACAAATGATTGTCGACATCTTCGGGATATGGTTGAAGTGCGTGTTAGATGCGATGAGGTAGCACGATTTGTTAAGATTCGGGTTGTGGTGCTAGGACAGGCATATCCCCTGCTACTACTCGGGATAGGCCCGGGCCTACTTCTCGTGGCACGGTTATTAACTGATCTTGGAATTTTTGGCTTTAGTGTCTTGGATTCAGCCCCCCTAGACATCAGTATCTTATGGCTTGTGGTTTATGGTCTTTTGGATATTCTGGTCCTTGGTTTTTGGCTTTCATTGGCTCTCCGGATTTTGGTGTTTTGGCTTTTGGTTTTCGGTTCTTTGGTCTTCTTGGTTTCTCCTGCATTTGTTCTTCTTGGTTTTCTCTAGCTTATGGTCTGCTTATGCCTTCTTCTTAAATTCAGATATTTAGGTTCCGGCACATGGTTATTACTTTCGAGTTTGGCCAATGCTTTTGGCTTTATGGACTTCGGGCCTATGTATATATCCTTTATGGCTTTCTAGTTGTAGATGGTTGAGCTCGAATACTCATTGCCTGGTAATATACCATCACCCCATGGTTATTAATAAAATCCAACTTTTATGGGTTCGTATTATGAATGGCTAAGTTTGCTTATCCGTGTAACAGGAACGGGTGAAATCGTAGGCATGCTTTTTGTGAAAGATAAATCGTTTTATTTCCTTCATGAACAAATTTGAAATCGAAAACGGCCAAGTCCGCATACATATGCCAACAAGTGAGTCTCTAGGCATGCTCTTTATGAATGATAAACCGTTAAGTTTCCTTTTCAATTTTGCTAAAAGCCCCTCAACTTTTATAACTAAAATAAGATTAATTAACTCTTTTGCGGAGTATGAAACTTGAGATTGGATTTTGAACTCGACAGACTTTGGTCCAAGACTTTTGGACTTCAATCCACCACTTATAGGCTCCGGTCCACAGCTTTTGGACTTCGGTCCACTACTTTTGGACTTGGTTCGCCAAGTACACTCTCTGGATATTCTTGGTCGTCTTTCCCTGATAGGGACGTCTAGCCTCATGGCTATTCTGTCTGTCATGGTCGCCCTGTAAGCTCCTGGCTAGATCGTCTCGATTGTGGGGGGTAAGGTCTTTGTTCGTAAGGTTTGGGGTCGTTTTATCAGTTCAGGGCATGCAACTCACCTGGTTAAACTTGAATAGTCTTGTCGGTGACATAGCAAGATCGCTCGCTCTTGTCTTCAGGTCATAATGTCTACTTACGACATGACGATCCGCTTGATTACCAGATTATCTGGTTATTTGGCTATCAGTTACTTTGGTTTTACCGATTTCGGGTTTCTCCGACTTAATGGTAATGGGCACCTTGTTATTCTAGCATTTTGGTATTCAAGTTCTCAGAACCCCCATGATCCCTTAGTTATTGGCTATCTCGGTTACTCTAGCTATTTCTGTTATGTTGGTTATTCTGGTTATCCCAGTTATTTTAGCTGTCTCTCACAAAACAATCCACGATGATCTTGGTTTTCATTGGATTCCAGGATTTGGTTTTCCAGACTAATATGATCCGGCGCGATCATAGTTTTCTGGTTAGTGCGATTTGGCGAGATCATGACTTTTTGGGTCTCTGGGTCTGTTGTTAGCATGATCTGGTGCGATTCTTCGGTTTTCTGATTAGTGAAGTTCTCTTCGGACGTCTCCTGGCTTTTGGTTTATGGATTTTTAGATTTCTTGCAAAACACATCTCCCTTTATCCAAGGAAGACATGTTTTAGGAGGAAAAATGTTAACCAGCTTTATCTCGATTTTATGGTTAATGACATGCTTGAGACTCGAGTGCGTTTCTCTGAAAGCGTGTAGCGATTTGGTCGAAGTCGTGAAGTGTTCAGAAAAGATGGAAATATAGTCGATTTCCAAATCGCCGTTCTCGGATTGGCAAAGTTGTTCAAGACTTCGAATATGAAACAATATTTAGTACTTAATAGAATATCACTTTTGATGTGATCACTCAAAAATAGGAGATCATGTCAAGTAGATCACCCAAAAACCAAGGATCACATCAGCGCATGGCAAAACATTGGAATTGGCAAAACTTAGATCGGATCACCTCAAATAAGGCGATCACTTCATGTTGATCAAGCCTTTTAGCTTGCGCGTGTCTGGGTTTGGCACTTCGGAATTTCAGACCTGGGAACTTTTGCAACCCAGGATACGAGTTGATCACCTGAAATCCATCGCGCAACTCGGTGTGATCACATCAAAAACAAGGCCGCACTTCTTGGAATGGGAATCCCGGTCTGGGGATCGGTATGGCAGGATACAAAGTGATCACCGAATTTTGCCTTACCGCTTCGTGTTTGGCACTAGGTTTCAGGATCGGCAGTTGGCATTTCACCAAGATCGTTATTTTCTCCTTTAGTTCTTGGCACACGCAAATGGCATGCTCGTTGCGAACGGATCACTGGGAATATGTGGATCACCTCGAGCTGATCAATACATTTTTGGATACGAAAAACACAGTGATCAATACATTTACGGATAAATGAATTTCAAGTGATCAACACAGCAAATCAGTGTTTTTGGCTTGGGATACAGGCTTTGGAAAAATAGCTTAGGAATTTGGCTAAGTCTTGGGATACGTATCGATCCCAGTATTAGTACTGAACCTCGGGATATGAATTTTGGACTTTGACTTGAATTTTTCCCTATAGATACCCCTAGTACTTGGCTATTTTGGAGGATCATTTTCTGCTTTATTCCAGCATGCAAGATCTCTTTTTAAAGCTTTTTAACGACTTCCATGGTGGTTTTTTTGGCTTTGGAAGGCCCTTTAGGCCTATAATATTCACATAGAAGTTTTCCTTCAACATTTTGGCATTTTCTTGGACTTTTGGCTTACTTTTGGACATTTTTGGCATATTGGAGTTTTTTGGATCTTGAAAGAGAATTAATGGCTAATTTAGCCTTATGGGAAGTTAGCAAGGACTTTGTCACTTTCCATTCTCAGCTTCATACAACTCCAAGTGTTGGAACTCGGACATTGGATCTTTTCGTAGAATATTTTGGCCTAAGGAAGAAAGAGGGCATTTGGGGGAAAGTGAAGAATTAATATGGAATTTGTTATTCTCTTATATAACTTTGTAAATTCAAAGTATTCAACCTTAGATTAACATTATAACTATAATAATGATGATGAATAATTACTATGAAGTGGACATAGACAATAGTGTCAAACCACTATAAAAGGTTGTGTTCCTCTTTAAATTTCACTCTATTTGGTTTTTCGGAGTACTCTCAACCCTTTTGGGTGTTTGTGCAAGAGTGACCAAATCCCCATGTCAACATAAGTTGAAGAAAATAATATTGCAAGCATGTATTTTAGCATATGTGACTACATTAAAGTGCATCCCTTCTTGGAACTTATGAGCAATGCATTATCGAGCTTCTCTTCCAACTAAAAGACCGAGTTTTATTGAATCTTTATCATCGAGCCTCTACCACCACCATTCAATCTAAAAAGAAAAGGTTGTTAAGACTGGAAAAATAAAACTTATTATAATTGTATAAGTTTCCAGATAGACACACGTTGTAGATAATAATATAAACATCCATTTTATCATTATTATTAACAACATCATATGTTTTGATGCCTTTCCCAAACGAGTGGCAGCAAAAAATAATGAACTGATTCCACTATAAGATCTAAAGAGTAGATATACGCACAAAATAATTTTTGTAATAAGTTATGAAACATGTAAGCTTATATACAAATAAGATTCCACCCTAGAGAAAATGAAGTATGTTTGGTTTATATATTAAATATTGTTTATCGATATATCAATTAAAAATAAATATAAGTCCTTCACACTATTATAATGCTATAGACATGTATTCTTCCTTTGATAACATACCTAAGCTCATCTAATAGTAAATGCATGCGACATATGACATATATTTACAATCTATTAGATAATAAGAAAAAGATCGATATAGGATCTAGGATAGTGGTGAAAGTCACATACAATAAAACCAATACACACATCAATATATGATTAAATTAACAACATAATAAGGCCAAACTATCTTGATTAACTATTGAAAATATTGATCTCAATGTCAATTGCATCAGTTAACATTTCAACCTTTATAGTAAGACCAAGTAACTTGAGAGTATACAATATTCAAACTAAACCACTTAAACAGGAAGTTATTCTTTTAAGATTTTCAAATCTTACTCTTTTAATAATTTTCAATGATGCAATGAACTAATAAAAAGATCAACACATAAAATGAAATTCAATTTATTAGTAATCGTATAAAAGTCATAAATCTATGTAATCTTTTGTGATCCCAACCAATACCCTAAATTGAATCTTTGAACAGAAACCTTAATAGGCGGAAGGAGAAGACAATTCAATGCATAAAAAAACTCTACAATTCGGAAAATGATAAGTTTAACAAACCATGACATTCCAATTTCCAAAGGGAAGATTATATCTCATCTAAAAGGATGATTGAGATTTATTTCATTTTTTTCTTCTCCTTTTCAGTAGATAGAAATAAACAAATAAGGTGACAGTTTTATCACTAATACCAAAATATGGAAAATTACATTAGAGGCACTTGATTGAGCCTTGTTTAACATTAATACGGGCTATTCCTTATTTTGCCTTTAATTTATTATAACTAAGGGAAAAAGTTTAATGTATCCCCTAATTTAGGGCCTATAATATGCATAGAATTGGTAATGATATATCATTAATGCGAAGATGAAGTAATAAAATATTTTTACAGATTCAAACTACCATTTTATTCATAATAACAAAGTTTAATATCATTTAAAAATATGATCTAATAGATAGACTCCTTTGTATGTCATAGTTCCTTACTAATTAACGATATGAATAGATATTTAGATATTGCAACATAGAAATAAAAATGCAAACTAATTACAAATGATTTCAACATAAAAATGAATACGTATTTGTGAAAATCCTCTTCTTTCAAGTATGTAAAGCATATATGACTTCTTAAAATTAAATTCATGCTCAAATCATATATCATGATAACCGCGAATGGAATGTCCTAACGCTCACGAAATGAAAACAAAGCACAATCTTTGCTCCAACCGAAGAAGAGGACGAAATAAAAATAACCGTGAACAGAATGCCCTAACGCTCATGAAATGAAAGTAAAACAAATTACTATTTTGTTTTAATAAAATTCTAGTTCTTTGTATACACTTAAAAAATATATTTTATTCTTGAATTTGAATATTGTTATCTACTTTATGTATCTTTCTTATTTCTAAATTGATTTAATTAGTTTTCATAATGAATTTAAGTACACATATACAATCATAAGTATTCCAATCTATTAATAAGAAAAAAAGTAGTTTAAGTTATAGAAATATCCAAAGCTATCTTATTCATTAGCCATTAAGCACAAATTTGAATTTCCAAATCTGAACCTACGTTGCTTGAAATCGTATTATAATCATCCTAAGTTGTTGGTAACACTCTTCCTTTTCGTGTTTGAGTCTCTTCTTAGAGAGTCCTTTAATTTCTTAAGTGTTTGGAGGTCGCTTAAGATGTCTAGTCATGACACATACAAAGCAATTACAAAATTTCTACAGTTGCTATTATCGTTATTGATGTCACCAATCCTTCTAAACTTCCCCATATTTTTGTACTTAAAATATAAACTGAAATTTCTTGTCATAAATGTTCTCTTCGTTATCTTCATCTGATCTTTATTCATTGCTTGTAGCTTTCTGAACAAATGATTTCTTTCATTTGTCCATCTTTCTATTACTCTCTGCAACCGAAATTTATATGATAATAAATTACCTATTAACTTTATACTTTTATAATACTTATATCATTAGCATCTTCTATTGCTACGGTCTTTTGATCTTATTTACTTGAAAGTGAATTTAGAATCTTGTAGACTTGATATTCCGAGTAAATATTTTGTCCAATGAAATTAAAGCATGCATATATGTGTGTGTATATATATATATATATATATATATATGTATGTATATATATATATATCTTAAAATCTGGAGTACATGTCAAAAATAGATCACAAGGTTTCATCTTATAGATCGGTCAACATTGAAATCATGGTTTGTTTAACATTATTGGTGCATTCATGTGTAACTTTTAGTTCTCCCTGCATTTCATGTGCATTTTTGTAAATAGAAAGTCTCTTTGATTCAGTTTTATCTAGGATGTAGGATAAAATATTATTTACCTTTGAATTATTGACCGATTATATCATTTGATCTTCGATCGTTATGCACAGTCATTTTGGTCCAAGTGTACATAGTTTGTGTGATACTCTATATATCTAAACCATTATGCTATAAATAAACTTTTATTCCACATGACTCATAAGCATAATTAATATCTTATTTGTAACACCCCATTGGAAAAGTTAACACAAAATCTTTTAACACAGTGGTCAGTGCATGGTGTTACTTTCCAGAAGGCCAGGGGCTTGAGTCATGTGCATGGTTGTCAAATTTGGTATCATAACCTATACCTAGCCGGAATTGTGTATGATGTCAGTCGGTGTGGTACTTATGTGGGTTATAGGTACTCTGGTGAGTGATGATGAGCCAACGAGGACGTTGGGCTCTTTAAGTAGGGAGGTAGTCTGCAACACCCCTTTAGAAAAGATAACACAAAGATTTTTTTTACATAGTGATTATCGAGTCCCGCGGTTGTCACACTATTAGTTGGTTTTATAACAGTAAATTGATCTTCTACAAAATTGTTAAACTTGTTATTTATGTTACTAGCAATTTAAGCTTTTCAAATTGGGATTACGAAATTTTTAAATCCTTTTTTTTTTGCTATCAAAGGAAGGGAACACTGATGCGCTATGTCATTATGATATAGAATGAATCATAAAATTAATTTAACATTTAAGGATTCAATTGGCAAGCTAGTTTAACATTCAAGGGGCAAACACCTTGTCAAAACTAGTTGAGATATTTGGACATTGTACGAGTGGTCAAGAGTTCGATTCCCGTCCAACACTCGTTTGCCATGTAGCATGTTATATAATATAAATTTATAGATAAAAGTATCAATTTCCAAAAAAAAACATTTAAGAATAAAATTAGAATATTCGCATGCATTGATATAACATAAAATTAGATAAAAGTATCAATTTCCAGAAGGCCATTTCACTTTATGTCGATCAATATTGACAACATAAAATTAGAATCACATGCATTGATATAACAAGTGCAATAAATATAGTAAATGTAAAGAGGAGACACTAACTGATTCGGATTGCCAATCATATATATGCAATCACATACCTTGTACAAAGTTTCATAATAACCAACTTGCAATTTCATGTTGGCAAGCAAATCCTATTATTTAACTTCAAACTAGGTGGAAAACAACACTTAATTATCCTGAATTTCCATGGATGGGACTATGAGAGGACATGCCTTTGATTATTTAACTTGAACTAGGAGGCAAGAATACATATCTTGACTTTTTGAAAGATCAAACGTATGTTGACATGCTCAGAGTGATATGTCAGTATGTTAGAGTTCTAAAATGCAATTCCTTTATAGAAATTGTTCTAACGTTTTAAAATTGTAAAATCAAAATAAAAATTTGGTAAAAAGATCATTGGGAATAAAATAAATATTTTAAAGAGAAAACTCATAGAATATTCGCTTAATTTATTTTTTACAATTCTTGATTTATCTTTGATTCAAATTTCTACGTTAATTTTTTGCATTTCTACTTGAGTATCCTGCAACGTATCTTGAGAGATTCATGTATTAAACTGACTGTATCACATACGAATATGAAAATTCATTAGTATATATATTTATTCGGTTGTTATTATCCAAATCAATACTTATGGTTGTCAAACCGACTTTGTAGGTTTTTCTTAATTCCACTGAGCCTTCGATAACTATCGTCCGTCTGAAGTTTTTTAACAATACCCATTTTGTCCTCCTTCGAACGATGCATTAATTACAATGCCAGATGCATTAATTACAATGTCTATTGAATAATCATGACTTAAGATAGCATTAATTACAATGTCTATTGAATAATCATGACTTAAGATAGCATTAATTACAATGTCTATTGAATAATCATGACTTATGCATACAAACGAAAAATGGAATTGTTGGAATTATTGGAAACTCAATTTTGAATTATGAGAAATTTGCTGATTGCTTCTGAATATATTCAACTCGTTATTAATTCCCTTTTTTACCCTATATCCTAACCACCCATTTTCAATATTTTGATGCATTATAGATGAAGACATATGCAATTATTTTGTTCGTAAATCACGGCTTTTTCTTTAAGAACTATTTTTGAAGCAACATATTGTACGGTAGAATGAGCAACGAAACAACTTGGTTCAATTTTTATTTTGTTAATTTCTTTTTGTTTTTAAGCAAAATTTTTATTTTGTTATTACTAAGACGCGTATCGTAACAAATTTTCAATATGAATGTGAAATATTCCAGTTACACCTTCTGTTTTTGGCATATTTATGCATTTATTTATGAGCATTAATGAGAATCCAAATATACCACTGTATATACATTGTGTATTTCCTTTCGTTGTGTTTTGGTAGATAGTTTTCATAAAGTAGATAATTTTCAATATGAAATCGATAGCAATCATATTAAGTAGATAATTTTCATGAGGTCAATCAAATTTAATATTTTCACATGATTATAAGTACATCAAATTTTCAATATGAATTCAAGTTTGGTAGATAGTTTTCATAAAGTAGATAATTTCCTTTTGCCATTAACGTATGGTATCATTGGTTGTCAATATTGTATTTCCTTTTTTAGCATTTTTTGAACGTATTTTCTAATCATCTAACTACAATGTAATGTTCCCTAAATTAGATTTAGAAAAATATAACAAAGCATATGAAATATTCCAGTTACACCTTCTGTTTTTGGCCTATTTATGCATTTATTTATGAGCATTAATGAGAATCCAAATACAACACAGTATATACATTATATATTTCCATTCGTTATGTATTGATAGATAGTTTTCATAAAGTAGATAATTTTCAATATGAAATCAATAGCAATCATATTAAGTAGATAATTTTCATGAAGTCAATCAAATTTAATGTTTTCACATGATTTTACGTACGTCAAATTTTCAATATGAATTCAAGATTACCCAATGAGCTAGCAAAAGGAAATATTTTTTAAATCCAAATAATTCTTTATGACATTATAATCTACGCGTGGACGTTATTAATTAGTATCCACACTATTTTCTCTTAAATATTGCTAGTTTTTTATGTGAATCTTCAACTTCTTTATTTTTTTGAAATTTTTGATGTACTACCATCATTTTATAAACAATTAGGCCAACGTTCCATGTTTGATACGTTATAATACATATAACTACTGCAAACCCAAACTGATTTGTCTGTTAGATTCACCTTAATTTAAATTTAAATTTTCAATAGTGAATTATAGATGTAATTTTGTAGATCAATCTTGTTTTGTCCATAGTTATGAAAATGTTTGAATTAGCTAGCAATTTTTCAAATAGAAAATGTACACCTTTTTTTGCTTTAAAATCCTTCATATGTAATTGATAAATTACACTAATTAAATGCGATATTTTTCATGAATATTTATTTGTGTATTAAATCTTTGTGTTTGCATGATTGCTTAAAATAATTATTTTAAGTTTTTAATAATATATGTAATTTTTCTTCTATATACTGTGATTCATGTGTAATTTTAAAGAATTAAAAAACATGAGCAAAATAAATTCTTTTATCTTGTAGCATTACAAAATCGGTTTTCCCAACGTTATGCGATTATACTAGTAATATACTATAATTATGGTTAGTTTTATGACACCACAATATTTTATGATCATAATTTATTACACGTTTAATTACTTGAAGTGAAACTTGACTTAAATAGTTGTTCTTCTCCTTTGTTGTAATAATATTAATATCATCCTAGTTTTGGTTTGAATGCAAATGTTCAAAAATACACGTATACATCTTTAGCTTCATATATCACTAAAGATAAGATGTAATAATTAAAACGTAATTTACGAACTCAAATTTCATTTTTTCTCATGATAAAAAAATCTTAGTATCATTTAAAAATATGATATAGGCATCTTTTAACTCATTGTTCTTCACGAATTGACATATATATATATATATATATATATATATATATATATATATATATCACGACATAGAGAGAAAAATAAAAACTAGTTAATCATAAAAATAAATACATATTTGAGCAAATCATCCTTTTTTGAGTATGTCAAACATATATGACTTCTTAACATACAATTCATGCTCAAAGTATATATCATAGTAACCGCGAACGGAATGTCCTATCGGTACATGAAATAAAAAGAAAACACAATCGTTGCTCCATCCGAAGAAGAGGACGAAATAAAAATAACAATTGTTATTGAACTATATCCAGCTTACATTATTTCCACCCTCAGAAAAATAAAATAGATAAGCTATTACAAAATACTGGAAGAAGGCGGAAGAAACATGGAAAAGAATGAAAGAAACCATGTTGAAGCAGCAAATCCATATACAAATGAAAATTGTAAGTGGCACTAACTAATGATAATACCTCAACCTGTTAACAAGGCCGAGAGCATTACTAGTATACTGCTTTGCCTTGACGACCTTGCCACTGACCTGCTTGACGACGGCACCCATCTCCATCAAGCCATCGGTGCAGGTCTCCTCTTTGGTCAAGACAGCACTCATGTACGTCTGCACATTGGACAGCGTCCACAGCATCTGCCTGCCCGTGGTGCCATTCATGTTCTTGAGCTCGGCCATGGAGTAGTTGGTGTTCTCCACTGCATCCGCCAGCAGGCTCTTGCAGTCCTTGAGAGCTTTGGTAGCGTTTTTGTTGGAGGCGCCGAGGGATTTGTTGTAGAGGACGATGGTGGTGTTGTAGGCGCTTTTGAGGGAGGAGAGGCTCGACTTTGTGGCCACCTGAGCGAGCTGCAAAGGGTTGGTTTGGACGGTTTTGGAGTACTTGGAGAGGGAGGCATAGCACAGCGTTGGGTACGACGTTGTGTTGCAGCACGTTCTTATGTACTGCATCGATTCTGTCGCCGATGTCGTTGATGTTATGGTCATGTTGATAAGGATGATGAGCAATGATATGACACTGACTGATTTCGCCATTGCTTTATTTGTTTTGTTTTGTGTAAATGGGATTTGATTTGTGCGATTGTGTTATAATCTTTGTTTTCGGAAGGGGGGCTTTATAAGAGTACATTTTCAGTATTTGGATATTTTGTATATTCTGTGTCCGTGAACTTCGGGTGAGCACATGTGAGGACAGCGTTTCAAGCGCGAGCTGAGGCCATTCTACTTTTGTTTTTATTCTTTATGAAACTTGTTTGTATGCAGTGGACATACCATCGAAAATCAAATTTGCTACCATCTTGAGCAGGTAACAGTGGAAGTATGTATATTCCATATGTAAAGATGAAAAGAACGGATTGTGTGGGTGGAAATGGAGGCAACATGGCGGATTGTTTCAAACTCTCTTGAAAAGTTAAATATTAGCACATATCATATTTTTTGAAAAATAATTTTTCAAGTTTAATGCGAAATACACAAAATGATACTAGTGTATCATGTCATAAATAATTCTACTTTAAGTTATCCAAAAAATATAGAAAAACCTGAAAATATTCATAATAGTATTGTTAGCTAAAAGATTTCAGTCGTTAATTAAGTACATCAAATAATAGTCGATTAGTGGATCGGTCAGTGCTCTGTTCTCCAGCATCAAAAGTTACATTTTCGAAACAGTGCAGCTAGCTCCATTTGTAGTTCATCTGTTTGAAAAAAGGTAAATAATAACTGTTTATCCAAATAAATAGCAAATCATATGTAGCCTTTGCTAGAATCGTGGGAAACACATGAACACATGAAGTAAGCATTAATTTGAAGATAAACACTGCAAAGTCAAATTACACATTCAGTGTTTCAGGACTTTTATGCTAACGAAGTAAGAAAAGAAAACACAGAGGATTCTGCTATAATTATCAATATATATGTATCCCCTACATGCACAAGAGCGCACACCCCTCTAGTCTAGCATGGATAGGTAAATAAATAAATCTTGCCACATGTATAATATCTGAATTTAGCATGCATTTCCAATCTTGTATGTATTAATCTAAATGCAAACATCCAAAATGCATATATGTTTGTAAATAAAAGCGAGTAGAATTATTAGATGGTACTACACTTTACCCTTTCTTTTAACTGTAATTATTGTACATGGAACTGCGTACCTTCAGAATAGCAAAATTCTCAAAGTACATATTATACTTACGACTTAACACAATCATGATTTCTAGAATACCTTCAACTTATTGCTAAAGTACTTGAATTATTTGCAATATGATGACATAAT
The DNA here is from genome assembly GCA_030737875.1 of Allium sativum. Lineage (NCBI taxonomy): Eukaryota > Viridiplantae > Streptophyta > Magnoliopsida > Asparagales > Amaryllidaceae > Allium > Allium sativum. The sequence goes on from CM060926.1 coordinate 542,966,227, forward strand.
TGTTGTTTTCGCTGGCAATTCTTGCAACGATCGCTTGGTTAGAGAATTGCTTAACACAAGTTGTATTAGTTTTAAGCTTTATATATTGAGTTAGAAAATGAAACAAAAGTAAACGTTTACACATGGGTTTGTGGTATAGTCAGCTATATGATTGCAGCAGAAACCATATAGTTGTAGAGTATTTGATTTATAACATTTGGAATTGTATTCTGTATGGTGGTTGGATATGAAGGAAGATGATAGCACGTAACAAGGACATATCATATGATCACTGGATGCCAGAACACTACACATGATTATATGACATTAATCTTCAGCTTAATCATTCTATTTTTCATATATATATGATTAAATTGCTCATTGATGGTTTACTTGTATTTCTTAAATTACAATAAAGAAATAAAACTTAAAATATTATACATACAAGTCGCTTCATCTGTTGTTACTGAATCAAATTTCAATTTCAATGATACACCATATGCATGGCGTTAACTAATTACGTATCTTGATTCAGTATTTAATCAAAACCGATTAAATTGTTCCCCTAAATCTGTAATTGTTGATGACCCTACCTTGATTTTGCTGTATTCGTGTTTTGGTCATTCCTTAGATCCCAAATTATGAGAAAGAGATAATGATATCATTCCATATCTTCTATCTTTAGAGTTGAGATCGATGACAGTTATAAGCAACCGCAGATGTACGCGAGTTCGTATGTATCATGTATGTCAGAGTGAAAAAAGCATGTGTAACCTTTAAAAAAATATTTCTAAGTTCAATTAATTTTTATCGTACCTATATTTATAGTTTGGTGCCAAGAGCACCCCAATATATTTTTCCTAATAATACGACTAAATAATACCACAAGAATTAGTATTACACTCTTCTTAGTACCACACATTTAGTTCGTCCTGACCGATCAATGAGCTAAACCCTAAATGTATAACCGATCAACGAACTCGACGCCGCAATATACAAAAGCCATGAATAAGGTTTGAATTAAACAAACTAGAAGAGAAAGTGAGAGAATAAGGTTTGAATTTGAATTTTCCCGCGAGAGATGAGAAGAAGACAACGATTACAAGAGATTAAGTTATTCAGATTAGCTTAGTGCGTGATTAATTCGAAAATAATGATTGAGTGAGAGATTAAAATGAAGAGGTAATGTGATATTAGAAAGCATACAAAATTTAATGAGTTTTATTTTTTTAGTTGTGGTATTAGGAAGAACATATTGGGTTGCCCTTTAACACCACACTATTTATAAGTAACTAATGTGTAATCTGTGTGTTATACACCATAACATTATTAAGAATAATATTTATTATTTTAATACTAAAATAAAAACTTTGTTATGTAATATATGATAAATTTTGATTTTAAACATATAAATTTTTAATTAAAATTATTATTATTATCACTACAAGAGAAACCGTGCATTTCGATAGAGCACTTCCAACGATCGCCAACAATTAATCCGACGGCTATCTGCGGTTACTTATTTCCATAGTATATTTGTAAATAAAATGTAAAATCATCGGAAACCTTCACTTTATATTCTGACGGCGACGATCGTTGATAGCCGACGGAAATCGTTACTTTATATTCCGACTGCGGTCGGTGGTACCATCGACATACAACTGGTTACAACAACTCGAAAGCTTCTCCTTCCTCACCCAACTAATGGAAAAGCTTGAAGCATTTTAATAAAAATATATATCCCTTTTTTGCAGTGGAAAACTGAAACATTAGCCTTGGATTATGTAAGGGTGGATTTTCACTATTTTCTCAGTTTGGCTCTAAATACTTATCTTGGCCTAAAATCGTTGCACCTTATAATTTATCTCCGTGGATGTGCATGAAAACTTCGTATATGTTTCTCATAATTGTCATCCCTGGCCCTGGTGATCTGACAGAAGGAATTAATGTTTATTTATAGTCTTTGATTGAAGAATTGAAAATACTCAGGTACGAAGGGATTAAGAAATATGATATTTCTAAAATAAGAACTTTCGTATGTTCGTTTCTTTGTCGTGAATTGTTAGTGATTTTCGTATGTGTATAATACTTTTAGGTTGGAGCACGTCTGATCGTCTAGCTCGTCCTTATTGCATGGAAGAAACACGAGCATTTTCTCTACCTCATGGGATGAAAAAATCATAATTTGATTATCACCGATGTTTTTTTCATATTAAGCATCCTTTTAGGAGAGATAAGTAAAACTTTATAGTTAATGGATATGAGATTTTGGAATCACCGATGGTTTGGTCAAGCGAATATAAATATGAACGTGTAAAGGATTATACAAATACACATGAAATCGGAAAACAAATTGAAACTCAGGGTAAATCATCAATTCATAGTTGATGCAAACAAGTTATATTATATGTAACGATTGCCATACACATCAATACAGAACAGTTGCTAAAATAAAGAAATAAGAGAAAAGGAAGGAAATAGAGAGGAAAGAAAGATAAGAGAAGAGAAGGAAAACACCGATATAATCACAGAACCTATAACATATCTCACAACACATCAGATAGTATATGATACTAATCACAGATATTACAGGCGAATAGTGAAAAGTATATACCACATAATTGGAATATAGGCTCATACAGTTATACAGAACACAATAAAGTTTATACAAGAGATAAATAAACCACTGGTAAACTATCTCACTAACAATAAATAACACTATACAGGCTTCATAGTGTCACAGAGTGGAATAAAAGACAATAATACAAGTATAATATAAAAAGGTGTCGCCTTCTTCAAATCCACCTTCGTAGCTTCAAGCAATGATAATACTTGTCACCTCGCCTACTCATCAGCATCATCGATGATCGCCTAAGGTAATAAGAGGAATCATAAAATCTTGTTCAGACAATAGTATGGTGTGAGCAATAAACAAAACTTAAAATACAATACAAATCACACTAGTATAAGGAACATAGTTACAGTAAGTAATATCTATCGTGTCCCTAAATCACAGAGTCCGCACATATAATCAAAGTAATATATGCTACTCAGAATAACAAAGGAGGGAACTGTAACAGGATAGAAAAATATTAATAGCATACTCTGACGCCACTTTCCGTCCACTCTTAAGAACCCTAGATGAGATAGTCTACAAAGAGAACAAAGATAAGAGCAACCGTAGTAACATACGTCAGCCAAGCCCCACCTATCACCTCCTAAATATATGCTGTCCTTAATAGGTTATGATCACCTCATCTATCAATTGCTGATAAAACTCAAATTCTAGCTGAACTTCGTGTCGACGACATGTTCCCTCTTGGCCTAGCCTCTCTACCCACGGTATCAGGCCATTGCAAATGGTCATATAGGTACATCCACATCTACACCCACGCTTTGATTCATTAGAACACTCTGAGCTATCAACGACTCCTTGGTACTCTCAAATCATACAAGATCCTCACTCCATCTCTAGTTTGAGTACACCCTCAAATCAATACAGTACTAGTGGAAATCCATGTCATGTCGACGCATGCCTTCCTTACCCAGGTTCCATACCCAGGGAATACGACCTCTCTGATCCCAATAGGTGTCCCTCATAGTATCCATGCTTTGAGTCCACTTTCCTGTAACTTCATTCCACCGAAGTAGATATCACATTGAACAATGATCCCATAGCCTCATCATACCACGAACTACATAACACTGATCCATCATGCAGCTTCACTTCATCACTGATCCATCATGCAGACTCACCTCATGACGAACTACATAACATTGTTATATCCCTCAATCTTGATAGAACATGATTTACATAGTATGGATCCATCTCACATTCATCCGAACAACAAATTGATGAGCCACAATCCCCAGCACACCTTGAAGATCTCCCTACCTCAATCCATGGATTTAATTGATCAAAGAGCCACCACATCAAATCCACCATCAAGTGGGTCATCCTGTCCAACTCCTCGAAATCTCTACGTCATCCACATCAACGTTGGTCAAAATGATTAACCAATGGCAATCAATATCAATTACTTCATAATAATCGATAACAGACACTCTGCCCGTGTATATAACCAAAGTTGGTTAAATGACCTTCCAATGAAAACGTTCGACATCGTCTTGAAATACCGCTCATCGTCGAGTCCATCAATTTCATTCGTCTTGAAATACCGCTCATTTATCCATTCTTTCGATCGATCTGCGTGTCCCAAGCTTCTTCGTGAATCTATCCTGGTCCTAGGTTGCCTATGAATTTCCAATATATGCAAATAAGCAATCATGCAACTGATAGCCTAAAAATGTCTAAAACAACATACAAATGTCCACAGTATCACTAATGGGACAAATAAAATCTATCTAAAAACAATCAAACTGGGGTATACGTCAAAATATCCTAAATCTTGCAATATCACAAATTGTGCACAAATGGGAGAAAATGTGATATTTAATCATAAAACATGTTTAAACACTTTTTAATCCATTTCTAAAAGTTATTTTCTAAATTCTAATTATGCTAAAAATTTGGTTAAAAATACATTTATGTTCAAAAACACTGATTTTGTACTATTGGAACAACTGTAAGAAAGCGAGAGACAATATCACTTATGTCCACCAAAACCCGATCTAGAACGTAGAGCTCTTCAATATTACTTTCACTAAGAAATTGTATCCAAATTTGATGTTGTATGCAAAAGACAAGAATGATAAAAATTTAACGACTTAAATCGACAGAATTAAACTAAACACACAATATTTACAAAATTACCCTCAAAAGCTTTCTTCAAATCCTAATTTCCAGTCCGCATACATACATGCACAAAACCTGTTAAACAAAGGCATCCTAAAAATGGTTCCTACGTCCGGCCATCGGAATTCAAACCGGCCACGCTATCTCAATTCTCATCCAACCCTCGACATGCCTACACATCAAAATCAAACGTCAGTAGCTTAATGTGACGTACATTCCTGTGACCTGTAGCGTCTTCCATTTCGGTTATGGAATGTTGCAAATCACCATTGACCATCGGTTTGTCCAAAACCATGAGAAAATATTCTTTACTCCACTCTAGCCGATGCCACAAGCCTCCCCATATTCGAAATCTCCCCAAATCTCCAACCCTTATCATGGCTTCAAAAATGCCTCTCTTGGCAAAATGGATCACACACCCACAAACTTCATATAGAAATGAAGCCCTATTCAATATGAATGAGGTAAAACTAATTAGGAGATTCCAAAATGAGAGGATGTGGAGATCTCGATTTTTGAAGGAAGAAAATGTCAGCCATTTTCTCAATGGAACACTAGATAGGAAGAAAAGAGGAGATCTAAAAGAAATGGGTCAGGTTCAAAAATTATGGTATTAGGATTTGTTTATTTAATCATTATTTTATTCTCTTTAATCTTCTCATTCAATTTTTGGATAAATCGACATGCCTTTCGAGCTTACATGGGAAAACGACATGTCGGTCATCAGGAAGTTTGACAGCGTGAATCAACTTAACAATACGGTTCTAATGGTATAAGTTTTGTCCTAATCTGAGATTGTGCACGAAAACAACAATTTTACGTGTATTACGAGATGGTTTTTACCCACTAATTGTTAGATCTTGAAATATAGCGATCCACATACTTTTCCTCCTTGTAACGAACAATTTAGACTCAATGAAACTAGTTTTGAGTCCTGATTTGGTCTTTTGGGGAAAACCAATTTTTAGAATCGTTACTCAATTAATCGACGATCAATACTTAAAAAAATTTAGTATTTAACCGTTGGAATCCAGGTCGTTACATTTTCCCCTCCTTGTAGGATTCATCCTTGAAATCCTCAAGGATTGAACAATACAACCCAATACTCTCGAGCAACGACGATACAAATGTGAAACTGATCAAAGAAAAGGGAATAAACTCGAAATTGGCATAGAGCCAAAATTCACGTCCAAAAGTACAAATATAATCAAAAATCGGAACATATAACTAAGCCAACACCTAAGTTGTGCACTTATTCCTATCCCAATAGGTAACAGGAGTAAAAGTGACAACTCACTAGTTGGAAGACAATCTTAATAAAAAAAATCAAATCTTGATTTTCCTTCTAACTTTAATTAAATTCACAAAAAATCGGTAGTACCTCCTATTCTTGGCTCGATCTGCAAAAAACCACAACTCTCCAAACGTGGCCCAACCCAACAGAAGAAGAAGACAAACGCGAAGTGGCCATATATATTTGGGGCATAAAACCATCTAAATTGAACCAGGATAAAACCATATAACTACATTTGCTACATACCTCTTTCAAAAGCATGTTTAACATTTTGATGCAATAAAAGCAACTAAGCATCCAAACAATCAGCTCATGTTCCATGTACCTAAACATATCCAAACATTAGCTAGTAGGTCATTCACTCATCATGAAATGGATGCCCGCACACCCTCTAACGATGTTGGGAGTAACAAAACCTCTTTAATACAGAACCAGTCACCTTAGTATAATTTGTATAACAACAATTTAAACTACGAAGCTGTAACACCCCGAATTTCGGTTAATGCTAAAATTCACTAATTGCAGAATAAATAATCTCAAATGTGAGAATTGGGGGAAACAGGCTGCGTCATTGCGTTCATCTCGGAAAAATACGCAGAATAGAGTCCGAAATTTTGTAAATCGGAGTCCGTATGGCCCAATTATGGCCCAATGAAGTTTACAGAAAATTCAAAGTTAAAAACAGATTTAAAAATTAAAAATCAGATTTCGAAATTGGAGCCAGCAGGGGGCCAGGCGGGAAACTTCCCGCCCTACCCATGTCGACAGGGCTGTCGACAGGCCTGTCGACTGGGGAGTCGACTGCCCTGTCGACTTGCCTGTCGACACGGCGTGTCGAGCCAGAGGGCCTGGGTGCACCAGGTCTGGTTTTCTGGCTAGGGCTGGGCTGGGTTCTATAGATTTCCTAAATCTGACGGACCTAATCTAACCTAGGGCTAATCCTATGGTCTAAAACACACCCTAATCCTATAAATACACCCTAATGCAAGCCTAATCCATACTAAAAATAGAGATGATGGCCTCATGCCGCCAAAATCAAACTTAAGAGGAGCCTCCACTAGTTTATGAAGGAAGTTGCAAGCTAATCAACCTCTAATCATCATCTTCTCCATATTTAGCAACTAGTTCTACTTCATAAGTTTGCTAATCTTGGTTTTGGTGAGTTCCTATGCCTTTAGCAAGTAATTGCTAAACTAATTAGGATAGGATATTAGGAGGCTATGGATGTAAATGTGGATTATGCAAGTTGTGGTTGTCATATGTTATAAGTTCATATGTAAACTTGCCTCTTTTTATGATATGATGTGTTATGTAAGTTCATATGCAAGTTTTATGCAAGTTTATATGCAAGATCATATGCAAGTTAGTCTCTTTTTATGATATGCATAACATGTGCAAGTTTGCCTTTGTGATATGACATGATATGCAAGTTTATATGCAAGATTCATGTGCAAGATAGTCTCTTTTTATGATATGCATAACATGTGCAAGTTTGCCTGTGTGATATGACATGATATGCAAGTTTATATGCAAGATTCATGTGCAAGTTAGCCTCTTTCTATGATGTGCATAACATATGCAAGTTTGCCTTTGTGATATGACATGGTATGCAAGTTCATATGCAAGTTTTATGCAAGTTCATATGCAAGTTCATATGCAAGTTTTATGCAAGTTTATATGCAAGTTCATATGCAAGTTTTATGCAAGTTTATATGCAAGTTCATATGCAAATTTGTCTCTTTTTATGACGTGCATAACATATGCAAAGTTGTCCCTATGAATGACGTGTTATGTAAACGAATTACGTGGGAAACGATGGGGTTAATATGCATGATTATAAAAAGGTGTAAAGTTGTTATGATTAAGCATAACATAAAATGAATGGACATAATTGGGAATTTACCTATTAAGTTAGGTCTACCCACATTATGGAGTTGGGAATTTACCTATTAAGTTAGGTCTACCCATACTATGGAATTGGGAATTTACCTATTGAGTTAGGTCTACCCATATTCTTAAAAATGTGTAATTAATTAGGGATAATTAATTATGGGGGGGTGATTAATTAGGTGTAAATAATCAACTAAGACACGAGGTTGGACCCTTTTGTAGCGGAAGTCTGCCCGGAACCGACCGGCCATCCAGCAGCTACAAATGATTGGCCCAATGTGAGAGGTCTTAGTCATGAATTAAATACGTGATTAAAGTAAAGACACGAGGTTAGACCCTTTTTATGACAGAAGTCTGCCCGGAACCAACCGGCATATCCAGCAGTCATAAAAGATGGTCTAATGTGAGAGGTCTTTATGAGGTCATGATCTTAATTAATTAATTAAGAAACACTTAACCATATTAGCATATAGAGGGACATGAGGGGTTAAGTGGGTGCCTTGGGTGGCATGTGGAAATCTAGTGGTTGCCTTGGGTGGCAATAGAAAATACGATTAGAATACTTAACCAAAGTGGAACATGTAATTAAAACATGATTAAAGGGTTAAGTGGTATACACTAGAAAATGACAAGCTTAGGTGGGTAGCTTGTGGGGGCCCATTTCAACCAATATCCCAAACGTATCTTAGTGGGCTCGACTCTAGTCGAGTGACGGGACACGCATATTGGGCTTGACTATAAGAGGCCAAAACGGGGTAGCGGTGGCAACGCGAGCCCAACGGGTTTCATATGCGTGTGTGGACCCGGGCTGGTAGGTAAGACGTTGTTGCATCGTGTAGATATAACCCGTGCACCATTTGCTGTATCGGGCTAGCCACTTTGGGGAGTGATACACCCCATTGTGGGGCCAGCACGGATATCTACGGTAGGGAGCCGATCGCTTGGGAGTAGTGGGTACACCTAGTAGAGATAAGGGCAGACGACACCTATGTAGTGAGCTAGGGGTACACGAAACTACTGGGTAAATTTTCTAAGTCCTTGGGAGGGATCAACCTTTAAGTAGGAATGACTGGTGTGGTGCAGTGTAGTAATTATCCTTGGGTGGGTAAATGCGTCTTTTTCGTTGTCTTAGTTCACTCTAAGTCTGATTGGCTACCGAGTGTAGTCATTTATCCCCAGTCACACCGTACCAAGTTATATCATATCCTTATTACTTTAATGATTACATTGTTAAAGTTATAGGACTCGCTCAGACTTATGTCTGACCCATTTGTTTTTATCTTTTTCCCAACCCTCAGGTTCTCAGAGTGGGCCCAGCACGAGTGGGCTTTAATCAGGCTGCTTTTATTTCTCTCTTGGAGCTTGGACCCTAGATGTAGAGCTCAGTTTACCCTTTTCTTTTATGGCTATCAGTTCATGTATTGGGATTATGTATTTTTATTTAGCAGGATGGATATTTGTACTTGACTTCTATTATGGTTTTGTGATGTAACCAGACATGTTTTATTTTCCGCTGCAATTGAAATGATGTTTTAAATTTTCAAAGTATTACTTATATCTGTCTTGCTGTAATTACTCTGTTCTATATTCACTCAAATACTCCACCGATGTTATGGCATTCCCTTAGAGAGTGACCGTAGCGGGCGTGGGGTGTTACACGTGGTATCAGAGCAAAGGTTACAGGAACAGATAAAATTTTTAGAAAACTATTTTTCTAAAAACATTTTTGGAAGAGATATTTTCAAAAACATGTCTTTAAAGAGAAAAGTTTTTGAAAAAAAAAGAAGCATAATCCCCAATAGCCATATCTTTATCTTTCGAATTCTCCGTTTTGAATCTTTCCTTTTTCGTTTCAGCATGGCTGAGGATCTTAACTTTCTGGAGGGTGTGACGATACCAGTATGGTATAGGAGATTGATGGAGGCTAGGGCCACCACTGCGGGTCCAGCAAATGTTCCTCCACCAACCGTAGCACCCGATCTTCCTCCTCCCCCTCTTCCTCGCACGGATACTTTTGCTAAGACTTGCAAGGAATTTAAAGCTATGGGAGGGAAACCTTTTCAAGGATCTGAAACTTTTGTGGAGGCTAGAGATTCGCTTAAGGAGGTGGAAGAGTTGATAGATATCTTTGAGATGGAAGAAGGAAAGAAAGTCAAGTTAGCTGCTTGGTTAATGAAGGGAGAGGCCTCATGCTGGTGGGAGGTCACTAATGGAGAACGCCCCGTTGACTCTTGGGCGGATTTTAGGCAAAGATTTGTGGCAAAGTTTCTCTCAAGGGCGGAGGAAAACTTGTATATGGAAAGATTCTTGACTCTAAAGCAAGGAAATCTCTCAGTGAAGGAATATGTCAACAAGTTTAATCAATTGGCAAGGTTTGGCCTAGACATGGTGAATACACCGGAGAAGAAGGCTTTGAGGTTCGTGAAAGGCTTGAATGAACCGATGCATGGGTTGGCTATGACTCATATCCCTATGGGGGCCACCTTTGAGAAGCTAGTTGACATGGCACTCATGCATGAAGAAGAGAAGGGTCCCAATGCTAATAAGGCACCCGAGAAGAAGGGAGATCAAAAGAGACCTCAGCAACAACAGCAAAACAAAGGTGGGAAAGGCAACGGTGGCAAGGGGAAGAAGAAGTGCTTCAATTGTGGGATACCAGGCCACATAAGCAAAGATTGTAGAAAGAAGAAGAAGACTGGTTGCTTTCACTGTGGCGAAGCAGGGCATCTAGTGAAGGATTGCCCTAAGAAGGGGCAAAGGACGGGATCTACCTCAGGAGGACAGGTGCAAGCTCTTATGGCACCGGGTCAGGCTAGGGGGCAAGTACAGGCTCTCGCGGTCCCACCGATTCAGGAAAGAGGTAGAATTATTTCCGTTGAAAGTCTGGTTTTTCTATTTGATCATCCTGTCCATACATTGTTTGATTCAGGCGCATCGCATTCGTTTATCTCATCATCATTAGTTGAGTCACTGCACTTAGACACCAGTCTTGTAGATGATCCCTTGGTTGTTTCAAACCCAATTGGGGGCTCCACTTATTTGTCCATGATATGCTTGGGTTTGAAGATTTCTATACTTAGCATTGAGTTTAGATGTGATGCTTTTGTTTTGGGCTTCACGGGCTATGGGTTGATTTTGGGCATGGACTGGTTATCCAGTAATGGTGCTGTTCTTGATTGCGAAAGGAGAGTTGTTAGGCTCATGACCCGCTTGGGTAACACTCTCGAGATCTCTTGTAATCCCATGGATTCTGTTATGCTAAGTTATCTTGAATCGCTTGACGCTTCGGTCGAGAGTTTGCAATCTGTTAGAGTGGTCCGGGAATACTCGGATGTGTTTGAGGAGGTGAAGGGCTTACCTCCGAAGCGGGAGATTGACTTCCGAATATATCTGGTGGATAATGCTAAACCTGTATCTTTACCAGTGCGCCACATGGCTCCTCGTGAGATGAGGGAACTCCATAAGCAAGTAGGGGAGTTGCTTGAGAAGGGGTTCATAAGACGAAGTATATCGGAGTGGGGTGCTCCAGTAGTTTTTGCTACGAAGGAGGATGGGTCCCTCAGACTTTGTGTAGACTATAGAGAACTCAACAAGCTCACAAAGAAGAATAGACACCCATTGCCGAGGATTGATGATCTTTTCGATCAGTTGGTTGGCGCTTCAGTATTTTCTCAGTTGGACTTAGCCACGGGGTTTCATCAGTTGAGGGTTTCTGAGGATAGCATAGACAAGACTGCCTTTAGGACTCCGGATGGTTTCTATGAGTGGCTGGTGATGCCATTTGGGTTGACGAACGCCCCTGCATACTTTGTTGATTTGATGAGTAGGGTGTTCAGGGAGTTCCTTAATAAATTCGTGGTGGTCTTTGTGGATGATATCTTAGTATTTTCTAAGAGTGAAGAAGAGCATGCCCTACATCTTGGGGAGGTATTGAAGACTCTTCGAGCACATAGCCTTAAGGCTAAATTCTCTAAATGTCACTTCTGGAGGAAGGAGGTGCGGTTCTTGGGGCACGTGGTCTCCAAGGAAGGGATAGCTGTGGATCCCGCGAAGGTAGTATCAATTCAGGATTGGAAGGTTCCGAAGAATGCTACCGAAGTAAGAAGTTTCTTGGGGTTGGCGGGTTATTATAGGAAGTTTATCAAAGACTTCGCGAAGATATCAGCCCCATTAACCCGCTTAACGAAGAAGAATCTTGTTTTCGCATGGGACGTAGATTGTGATGATGCGTTCCAACGGTTAAAGAGAGCTTTAACCACTGCTCCAGTTTTAGTGTTGCCAGATGGGAGCAAGCCATTTGTTGTCTATACCGATGCTTGTGGGACAGGACTAGGCGCAGTCTTAATGCAAGAGGGAAGGGTAATAGCCTATGGTGGAGGGCAGTTGAGAGTGCATGAGAAAAATTACCCTACCCATGATTTAGAGTTGGCCGCTATTGTTTTTGCGCTTAAGATTTAGCGCCATTATCTTCTTGGTGAGAGATTCGAATTGTTCACTGACCACAAATCATTGAAGTACTTGTTTTCTCAGAAGGATTTGAATTTGAGACAGCAAAGGTGGATGGAGTTCTTAGCATCCTATGATTTCGAGATAGCGTATACCCCTGGCAAGGGTAACGTGGTGGCGGACGCCTTGAGCAGAAAGAGGTTGTCCTTGAGTCCATTGTTCGTGGAACAACGAAGCTTGGAATTTATCTCGATGTTTGATTTCAGACCTTCCATTGACTATATACCCGGTTTGCTAGCATCCTTGGAGGTCAGACCTACTCTTCTGGGGCGGATTGGGGAAGCCCAGAGGGACGACCCACAGTTGGTTGAGTTGTTGGAGAAGCTCATAAGGGGGGAGTCGTCCAGCCATTTGAGTAGGTACACCCTAGACGATAGGGGGTGCTTGCGTAGAGACGGTAGACTTTGTATACCGCAAGACGAGGGTTTGAGGAAGGTTATTCTTGATGATGCACACCGTTCTAGGATGACCATTCATCCCGGTGGGGACAAGATGTACCAAGACATGAAGAGGGTTTTCTTCTGGGCCGGTATGAAGAAAGATGTGGCCGAGTATGTCGCTCAATGCTTGGTGTGCCAACAAGTGAAGGCGGAGCAAAAGAAACCTGGTGGGTTGCTTCACCCATTGGAAGTTCTGCAATGGAAGTGGGATAGCGTCTCGATGGATTTTATTGACGGGTTACCCAGATCAAGAAAGGGTAATACGGGAATTTGGGTTGTGGTAGACAGACTTACTAAAAGCGCCCATTTCATACCTGTGAAGAGCAAGAGGACTGCTCTATGGCTAGCTTCAGTATATCTTCGAGAGATAGTTCGATTGCATGGGGTACCCTCTAGCATAGTGAGTGATCGAGATCCTATCTTCACTAGCGAGTTCTGGAGAAGTTTGCAAGAAGCAGCGGGGACTCAATTGTGTCTGAGCACCGCATATCATCCTCAGACGGACGGCCAGACTGAGAGGGTGAATCGTGTCCTAGAAGACCTTTTGAGGCTTTGTATCTTAGATTTTGGAGGTACATGGGAAGAGCATCTTCCATTGGTGGAGTTCGCATATAATAATAGCTTTCAGTCCAGTATTGGTATGGCTCCTTTCGAAGCTCTTTATGGAAGGCCTTGTCGATCACCTGCATGTTGGTGGGAATCTACGGATAAGATTTTGCTTGGGCCTGATATGGTTAGGGAGACTTCTGAGAAGATTGACTTGATTCGAAGAAGGATGAAAGTAGCGCAGGATAGGCAAAAATCTTATGCGGACAAGAGAAGGACGGATCTTGAGTTTGAAGTTGGGGACATGGTCTTTGTCAAAGTGTCTCCGTTACGAAATGTGGTTCGCTTTGGATCTGTTGGGAAGTTAGCACCAAGGTTCGTAGGGTCATTTCCCATTAAGGAAAGAATTGGACGGATGGCATATAGAGTGGAGTTGCCCGACAGACTTAGTGGTGTACATGATGTATTCCATGTGTCCCATTTGAGGAAGTGCTTACATGAGACCGCAGAGGTGGTAGAGCCGAGCTTGCTTAAAGAAGTGGAAGTAGAGCGTGATGCGACTATTCGACGAGCTCCTACCCGCATCCTTGGGTCAGAGACTAGGAAATTGAGGAATCGAGAGGTTCAACTAGTCAAAGTACAATGGGGAGAAGACGAGAGCAACGCAACTTGGGAAACGGAAGCGAAGATGCGTTCATTGTACCCGTTCCTTTTTGAGGGTATGTCTTTTAACTTCTCCTTTATCGTTTGTCTAGTACTTATCTTATCTTTAGTATGTCCTCTCATTTGTACCTTTGACCTTTAGATAGGGTAAACCTATGATTGAAACATGTGTTTGAGACATGTTATGTTTGATGGATGCATGTGGATGCAAGTGGTTGCTAGTGGTTGCTCGTGGATGCATATATACACACTCTAGGCACTAGATCGGCTCAATCACTTCATATTGCATATTGCATAAAATTGTGCGTAGGAAGCTATATTCATGGATGTATAATGATTGTGTTATCATATGGATGATGCATTTTGGTGAATGATTGTGCACTCATGTAGATATTGTATGTGTCGATAGGGTTCTTTCGCATACATAATGGATGCATGGCACTATCATGGTATGCATATATTCATACATTAGATAGGGAACATATACACACACTCTTTGCATATGCTCATACATCATTAGAAATTGTTTTAAGGACAATGGATGCCCGTGGTTGATGGATTGAGTAGATGGTTGTTTGGATGGTAGGATATCCATTCTCCTTAGCTTAGAGATTTCGGGGACGAAATCCTTTAAGTAGGGGAGAATGTAACACCCCGAATTTCGGTTAATGCTAAAATTCACTAATTGCAGAATAAATAATCTCAAATGTGAGAATTGGGGGAAACAGGCTGCGTCATTGCGTTCGTCTCGGAAAAATACGCAGAATAGAGTCCGAAATTTTGTAAATCGGAGTCCGTATGGCCCAATTATGGCCCAATGAAGTTTACAGAAAATTCAAAGTTAAAAACAGATTTAAAAATTAAAAATCAGATTTCGAAATTGGAGCCAGCAGGGGGCCAGGCGGGAAACTTCCCGCCCTACCCATGTCGACAGGGCTGTCGACAGGCCTGTCGACTGGGGAGTCGACTGCCCTGTCGACTTGCCTGTCGACACGGCGTGTCGAGCCAGAGGGCCTGGGTGCACCAGGTCTGGTTTTCTGGCTAAGGCTGGGCTGGGTTCTAGAGATTTCCTAAATCTGACGGACCTAATCTAACCTAGGGCTAATCCTATGGTCTAAAACACACCCTAATCCTATAAATACACCCTAATGCAAGCCTAATCCATACTAAAAATAGAGATGATGGCCTCATGCCGCCAAAATCAAACTTAAGAGGAGCCTCCACTAGTTTATGAAGGAAGTTGCAAGCTAATCAACCTCTAATCATCATCTTCTCCATATTTAGCAACTAGTTCTACTTCATAAGTTTGCTAATCTTGGTTTTGGTGAGTTCCTATGCCTTTAGCAAGTAATTGCTAAACTAATTAGGATAGGATATTAGGAGGCTATGGATGTAAATGTGGATTATGCAAGTTGTGGTTGTCATATGTTATAAGTTCATATGTAAACTTGCCTCTTTTTATGATATGATGTGTTATGTAAGTTCATATGCAAGTTTTATGCAAGTTTATATGCAAGATCATATGCAAGTTAGTCTCTTTTTATGATATGCATAACATGTGCAAGTTTGCCTTTGTGATATGACATGATATGCAAGTTTATATGCAAGATTCATGTGCAAGATAGTCTCTTTTTATGATATGCATAACATGTGCAAGTTTTCCTTTGTGATATGACATGATATGCAAGTTTATATGCAAGATTCATGTGCAAGTTAGCCTCTTTCTATGATGTGCATAACATATGCAAGTTTGCCTTTGTGATATGACATGGTATGCAAGTTCATATGCAAGTTTTATGCAAGTTCATATGCAAGTTCATATGCAAGTTTTATGCAAGTTTATATGCAAGTTCATATGCAAGTTTTATGCAAGTTTATATGCAAGTTCATATGCAAGTTTGTCTCTTTTTATGATGTGCATAACATATGCAAAGTTGTCCCTATGAATGACGTGTTATGTAAACGAATTACGTGGGAAACGATGGGGTTAATATGCATGATTATAAAAAGGTGTAAAGTTATTATGATTAAGCATAACATAAAATGAATGGACATAATTGGGAATTTACCTATTAAGTTAGGTCTACCCACATTATGGAGTTGGGAATTTACCTATTAAGTTAGGTCTACCCATACTATGGAATTGGGAATTTACCTATTGAGTTAGGTCTACCCATATTCTTAAAAATGTGTAATTAATTAGGGATAATTAATTATGGGGGGGGGGTGATTAATTAGGTGTAATTAATCAACTAAGACACGAGGTTGGACCCTTTTGTAGCGGAAGTCTGCCCGGAACCGACCGGCCATCCAGCAGCTACAAATGATTGGCCCAATGTGAGAGGTCTTAGTCATGAATTAAATACGTGGTTAAAGTAAAGACACGAGGTTAGACCCTTTTTATGACAGAAGTCTGCCCGGAACCAACCGGCATATCCAGCAGTCATAAAAGATGGTCTAATGTGAGAGGTCTTTATGAGGTCATGATCTTAATTAATTAATTAAGAAACACTTAACCATATTAGCATATAGAGGGACATGAGGGGTTAAGTGGGTGCCTTGGGTGGCATGTGGAAATCTAGTGGTTGCCTTGGGTGGCAATAGAAAATACGATTAGAATACTTAACCAAAGTGGAACATGTAATTAAAACATGATTAAAGGGTTAAGTGGTATACACTAGAAAATGACAAGCTTAGGTGGGTAGCTTGTGGGGGCCCATTTCAACCAATATCCGAAACGTATCTTAGTGGGCTCGACTCTAGTCGAGTGACGGGACACGCATATTGGGCTTGACTATAAGAGGCCAAAACGGGGTAGCGATGGCAATGCGAGCCCAACGGGTTTCATATGCGTGTGTGGACCCGGGCTGGTAGGTAAGACGTTGTTGCATCGTGTAGATATAACCCGTGCACCATTTTCTGTATCGGGCTAGCCACTTTGGGGAGTGATACACCCCATTGTGGAGCCAGCACGGATATCTACGGTAGGGAGCCGATCGCTTGGGAGTAGTGGGTACACCTAGTAGAGATAGGGGCAGACGGCACCTATGTAGTGAGCTAGGGGTACACGAAACTACTGGGTAAATTTTCTAAGTCCTTGGGAGGGATCAACCTTTAAGTAGGAATGACTGGTGTGGTGCATTGTAGTAATTATCCTTGGGTGGGTAAATGCGTCTTTTTCGTTGTCTTAGTTCACTCTAAGTCTGATTGGCTACCGAGTGTAGTCATTTATCCCCAGTCACACCGTACCAAGTTATATCATATCCTTATTACTTTAATGATTACATTGTTAAAGTTATAGGACTCGCTCAGACTTATGTCTGACCCCGTTGTTTTTATCTTTTTCCCAACCCTCGGGTTCTCAGAGTGGGCCCAGCACGAGTGGGCTTTGATCAGGCTGCTTTTATTTCTCTCTTGGAGCTTGGACCCTAGATGTAGAGCTCAGTTTACCCTTTTCTTTTATGGCTATCAGTTCATGTATTGGGATTATGTATTTTTATTTAGCAGGATGGATATTTGTACTTGACTTCTATTATGGTTTTGTGATGTAACCAGACATGTTTTATTTTCCGTTGCAATTGAAATGATGTTTTAAATTTTCAAAGTATTACTTATATCTGTCTTGTTGTAATTACTCTGTTCTATATTCACTCAAATACTCCACCGATGTTATGGCATTCCCTTAGAGAGTGACCGTAGCGGGCGTGGGGTGTTACAGAAGCCATAATCAGTAATAATAGTGAGCAACACACACTAGTGGAATATCACTGTCAAACTGGTACATCTCTAGCGCAACAACAACAATACTAGGTACATAAGGTTGTTGATTTCATCAAGCTGTGTAAGGAATATACTTCTCTTGGTGGTAGGTCGTTCAGTAGGACAGAATTTATGATTGAAGGGCATAGTTGGTTGGATAACTTTGTTTGCATCTTCGAAGACTTGGGAACTGATGATGTTATGAAGAGGAAGCTCGCATCAAGGAAGCTTCAAGAGAGAGAGCAATAGACTGGTGGAATTGCATTTCTTCGGAGACTCCGGAGGACCAGATTAGTTGGAAAAAAATCAGAACTAGGTTTGAGGAGAAGTTTATTCGTATGGTTCAGAAATCAATTCTCAAAAGATTTTTTGAGCGGAAGTAGAATGGAAGGCCGATGGCTGAGTATGCATCTGAGTTTGAAGCTTTGTCGAAATATGCTCGTTTTTATATTAACATTACGACAAATATGTCTATTCACAGCGCTGAAAAAACATTGTTATAGCCTTTAACAACGTTTTGATGAACGTTGTCTACCAACATGTTATTATAGCTCCCTGGATATGTCACAGCGTTTTTAAAAATGCTATAGAAAATTGACATATTACAGCGTTTCAAATGGTGTTGTCCTTATGTTTATAAAGCGTTTTATATTATTTCAGAAAATATTGTTATCTTCCCTTTCCTGTAGCGTTTATCCACATATCACAGCATTTCTCGAAGTTTACAAGTTCTTTACTATCACAGCGTTTTGCCACATATCACAGCGTTTCTGGAAGTTTAAATATTCTTTACTATCACAGCGTTTTGCCACATATCACAACGTTTTTTGCATCTATCACGGCATTTACATATTGTGGTATCAAAATATTCATGCATAAACATATCAACAACATGTAAATATATATCAACCAACTAATTATATAACGCAATATTCATACACAAAGACATCATCAATAAACAAACTTTACATAATTTTCATTAAAAAATAACACCATAAATTAAATTACACAATATCCGTCAAATAAAGTCATGATATCTACAAATAAAACAAAATTTCCTTAAAACAATTGTGCACCGAATACCAACAGAATGAACATTTAAAAGTTACCGCTTTCTCCGTAATCAGATACCACAAGCGGTCTTTTTGTTGAGGGATCTTTAGAAGCGCCTAACGATATTCTGATTATAGCCGAATGCACAACGATGCCCATCTCCAATACCTATACACATGTGTTCATGTTAGCATTTGGTCATGCTTGGACATTAACAAGAAAACAATGCTCGATAACAAGAAAAAAGAATACAAGGAGAAAGTTGAAGATAACAACATATCATACTCGGTAATATTTTATAATAGTTAGTTAATTTTTATAATACTTAGTTAATTTTTAATTATTGATATTATTATTATAGAATACTTGGTAATATTTTATATTTTTATACACTTAGTTAACTTTTATAAACTACTTCTTCATTTTTATTAAATTAGTAAACTTAGTTAAATTTTTACACTATTTAGTTAATTTTAATAATACTTAGTTAATTTTTAGTTATTGCTATAATTATTATAGACTACTTGGAAATATTTTATATTATTATATACTTAGTTAACTTTTATAAACTAAACTTCTAATTTTTTTTTAATTTAGTAAACTTAGTTAATGTTTATAATACTTAGTTAATTTTTATAATACCTAGATAATTATTATAAAAGTTAGTTAATTTTTATAATAGTTAGATAATTTTTTATAAAATTAGTAAACTTAGTTAATTTTTATAATAGTTGCTTAATTTACTACTACTATAAATCTTATTGTTATTATTATAGAAGTTTACTTATGTTTTGCATTTTTATATACTTTGTTAATCCTACATGAATTCCATGAACATGTAGTGTGATATATATAATTACTTATAGAAAAATATGCAAAAGCATCGTCATTGGAAAAGCTCAAGGCATATCTCATTAATAAAAAAGGGCCATAAGCTGCACAAGGAAAATAAGTAATAAGTTGACATCGCATACAACCAACTGGTCGATAGAAGGAAAACTAGAAACAACAGCAAATTCCAAACGACTAAACCTATTTTCAGACGTCTGACCTGGTTCAGACGTTTAAAAGTAAGTTTCAGACATCTGAAACGGATTTCGGCCAACACCCTGAGACTATTTCAGGCGTCCAAAATTTATTTCAGACGTCTGAAAATGTTCTCAGATAATTCCTAGGCTTGGTACAAACGTCTGAAATTTATTTCAGACGTCTGACATGTTTTGTTATTGTTTTCCAATGGGCTTTGATATATACACACACACACACACACACACCTGCTAATGAAGGGCATACTAAACATTATGTCTATTCATGTTGCTATAAGGTACATAATGTGATTGCATAAATAATCTTATCTAAATATTAATGAATATTGAACAACTACCCTTCATGTATGCGAGATTATACAAATATGATACAGGTAAATAATCAAACATAAAAGGTATTAGTGGGCGCAAGTGTGCATGTGTGCAAGTGTGAACCTAATACGAGTAATTGTCATTTACACGTCATAGACATAGGTTTTGATCATTTACATGTGTGCAAGTGTGCACCTGGAGTAATAGGACATGGCATTAGAGTTGGGAAATAAAATATTGAACATAAATTATATACAAAAGACTCATGTAACCATAGCAGGACAGGAGGTAGCACAAGGCACCATGACGAGCATCGGTACTAACAAATAGGCACAAGCCATAACAAAGGAAATGGGCAACGAACAGGTACAAGGGC
Organism: Allium sativum; assembly: GCA_030737875.1. Lineage (NCBI taxonomy): Eukaryota > Viridiplantae > Streptophyta > Magnoliopsida > Asparagales > Amaryllidaceae > Allium > Allium sativum. The sequence continues at coordinate 542,986,847 of CM060926.1, forward strand.
AACAGTACAAGCATAATTCAAGACAAGGAAGAAATAAAACTTCGGTGTCAAGTGGAGTACAAAGCAACCTAAGCTTATAACATAACAATCTTTCAGGGTGTACTATAGCACTAAAAGATACCTTGGACTGAAGCCATCTTTTAGAAAACAATTAAATACAACTCTCTCCAGATCTGCATTAGAAAATCAGTAAGCTTCTTTGTTGTGAAGCTTTAGGCTTAGGATATGTCCACTTCCAAGGTACACTTTTCGTGATGAAGATAAAAGAGAGGTCTCCTGTAAAACCTTATTAGAGCAGCTTTATCAATACTGTAAAGCTATGAGACTATGACATACAAGAGCAACTTTATTAATACTATAAAGCCATGAGCCTATGACACACAACATAACTTTTGCTGTTATTTCTTGAATTGAGTCTCTTAACATGCCAAAATGATAAGGGAATTGATGTCAATCTTCATACAGAACTACTTCGATCAATTACCAAATGGAATCATGACTTGATCATATTGTAGTTACCTTGTTCTACATTAGCAACTCATGCTTGAGTAATCGAAGATTTCAATTGTATTCATAGTTAAGCTGAGGTCTCATAAAATAGTCGAACAATTTTGATCAGGACTTGGAAAATTTGTGATGTAAGCATTGCAAATATTTAGAAGGGATAGTTAACTTAGTACATACCCTAATATACATATGCCATCCCGATACATATGCATGCCATTGTTTGCCTGATTACGAATATAAATTAATCCGACTAGCATGGAAACTATATTGTCCTTAAGGTTTCATTTTATCCCCAGACAGGAAATAAACTTGATAGCTTAATATGGACTTGATAACTTAATATAGACTGTGTCAAATGACTAATAATAATTTTATATGGTTGGATCTGGAATGAACTGAAACTAAAGACTGATATGATTTATGCATCAACATTTAAGTTTACTGCAACATATGAGCTAACGTATTCACCCATGATCGCAATCTGGCAAAGTTTATTCTTTTTTAAGTAAAAAAAGAAGAATACCCACGATCGCAATCTGGTAGTTGTTGATAAGTTTTCTACAATGAAAGAAATAGCATGAGCATGTGGTATATGATATGGAAGAAGGAACACAAACTGCATTTATTTGTTCTTGATGCTTAAGAACTATTAGAAACAACATAATAAGCATGTCATTCCCTTAAACATCACAAATGCTTAACAATAAAATGAAGCATGAACCGGGGAAAAACATTCCACAGAATATACGTTCAGCAAATGTTCTGCCACATATTTCCTATCATCTACACCTTACGCTCTACCATACATGTGCAACAATCACTCTTTCTGCAAAGACACTAGATATTCATGAAATTAGATACAATCTCCAAACATAACAAGTCAATGGCTACCTGTGACTATCTTATAAATGTTTCATACAATGCTACAGAAATTACAATCGACGTTAATCCTGCCTTAGGAATGCTACACATTACAATGTAATTTCCTTTAATATAAAGCCCAATGATGTAAATAGAAATCTGAATATATCAAACAACTTGCAAATAGAAATCTAAAGTGATTAACTACTGATTTCATATATATTCAGACTTCTTTTTGTAGTACATGAATGTCATGAACCTGCAGTAGTATTGATATTATAAAGTGATGATCAAATATGGTCTAAGATAAAAATTAAACAAGTATTAGAATAAAAAAACTAGGGTTAAGAATTAAAAAACTCACCAGTTTCGACGAGTCAGAGCCTTCGCGTTTTTCTCCTTTATGAAACAAACCAAAAGCAATTCAAAGTCTTTTCCTTCGTAAATTATTTCCCCATTTCTGAATCTCGCAACTAAATTCAAGCCTAGCCTTCATTAATTCTCCTATTCTAGACCCACGAAAACAATTTAAGGCTTTCAACGTGAAACAGCCCGAAGTAATCATTTATTTTATTTCCCAATCCCAACCTATTCATCCCATGAAGTAAAACTGGTCATACTTCATATCTAACACCACAGTATTATCGGTAAATTCAATTACCATTTCACGTTCAAATCTAATTAAAGATTTAACTATCGCCTGGAGCAAAACTGGTGATACTCCATTCTCGATCATTTCAATCTAATTAAAGATTCATTAAAACTCCACTAAGTTTTAATCTTCCCAAAAATCATATCAATGATTGTTTAACTTGGGAAACCATATCCTTTCTTTAACTGGGTTAAAGAACCAATGTCATTTAAAACACGGTTCACGATAAACCCCAAAATCACATTCTATTCCTTAGCCTTTAACCGTAAATTCGCAAGTGAACAATTCCCTAAATATTAACCCCGAAGGCTGAAACCAACATCAGATCAATACCCAAGAAACCATTTAACTTAACTAATCTCCAGTTAGTTTCTGATTTTCTTAACTCCGTTGGGTCTAAGAACGGTATTATTAAAGGTACCATTCACGACAACCCAAATCACATTCCATTAATTATCAGGTTAAAGAACAAGTGTTATTTAAAACACCGTTCACGATAAACCCAAAAATCACATTCAAATTCAATTCCAATTAAATACCATTTAATTGGTATACTTCATTAAATCTAAATAAAAAGATTTAATCTTTTTCTCAATTGGGTATATGAACAGTGTTAATGAAGACACCATACACGACAAACCCAAATCCCATTTGATATTAAATACAAGGCTCTGAATAGAAAATATATCGGCTTATATTCGATATCAAATTCTACGACCAACAAATATCGTATTGGAAATAACGATATAAATATATCTTTCAAATTTCCATAACAATATCTGTATAATCACGAATCCAACATCGAAATATTCCAAAGACAATTTCGATTCAAATCCATTCCAATTCAATTATTGGAAATTCTGGTTATTTTCAAAACCCTTTCAAATCCAATTTATTTATTTTAAAAATAAATGGGATTATAATTCTAGTTCAAAACTAGTTCATTTTGATAAAAATCTATTTTTATCTTTTCAAATTTGGAATTTTTCATCTCAATTCTTCACATATCATTTCTTATGATTTTACACAAATTATTACTATTTTTAATAATTTTATCAAGGCTCGTACAGTCGATTTCCATCAACGACCATCAAACTGCACTTACAGTGACCTTTTCCAAATTTGGTTTGGACATAATTCCAAATCCAACCATTAGATTTCAAATCTCTAATATTCGTTAGAAAACTCTTTTCGATACGAACTCAACGGTTCAAGTTTTAGAGAATCCGACGGTCAGATCTCCCGTAATGTCCATTCAAAGTCAATGGTCAAAATTCGCGAACTGCTGCGGCGTGGCGCGTTCTATTCAGGCCATTATATATATATATATATATATCATCGATTTTCTTTTTAAAACGTATTTTATAAATCGTTTTAAATTCGTTTTCGAAACGATTTCAACTTCATATTCAATTTCGAATCAAAATTGAATATTCCACATCATCGATATACAAATGATAATATTTTCAAAACGTTATATTTTGAAATCTATTCCTTTTTTATATTCATTATAAAAATGAATAAAATCGATATAAATATCGTTCACGTCAAAACGGCGTCAATCTAACCAACACGGCTTTATATATTTCAATAACTTCGTTATTCTATTCAACAAATGAATATTTACTCTATTCAACACATGAATATTTATTCTATTCAACACATGAATTTTCTTTTATTCAACACATGAATATTTATTCTATTTCAACACATGAATTTTTCTTTTATAATTTTCCTTATTTTCCAAATTGGAATGAGGCCCAACCAATTACCATATAATGTTAATTAAATGGATTCCGTACAACACATGTATATAATAGCAACGATAAATAATCAACCATCATCCAGCGTGCACCACACAACTGCATAATCATTAAATATAAATAATTAACGCTTACACAGTCTGTCAACCCATCGATTGACATACAACTAACCAATCGGGATTAGTGTATGTCAAATATCATCCCAATACCCGTGTGGGGTTTCAAATCAACAAACACAAATTTTATTTGTGCAGTTGGGCGATGTGTAAAATTTATCGTCCCAATCAATATCAGTCAAATCAGTGTATATAAACAAATCGTCTGATTTGTTTATAAATATTTATTTTATATACACGTTAAAAATTATATTTTTAACTATAAAATATTTATTCAATCCACTACACACAATCATTTTTCACAACACATCAATCAAACAAACATGTCATCCATAGTCTGTGGACAACGGGTGTCGGGCGCTGCTAAGTACCGTCTGCATCCTAGTATATATTTCAAATTAGAAATTAAATAAAAGTGAGAAGTTCTCACCAAGAGCTAAACCAAACGCCACGACTTTTCATATGTAGAAAATCTTTGCCATGCTCGCCTTTTGTCACTTCGTCGACCGTATCCACTACATATATAAAAATCGCATTTTTATATTGTTATCTCTATAATAAAACCATATTTTTATAATGCTAAAAATCATAACTTTTTATTGTTAAAAATCACATCTTGTTCATTTCAGAAGTCAAATCTTTTCCTAGTTCAAAAATCAAATCTTTTTGTTATATAAAAATTAAACCTTTTTACTATATAAAAATTTCAACTTTGAATGAATAAAGATCTAAACCTTATATTTATAAAAATCTGAAAATTAAAATCTATGTACATAAAAAAAACTTACAGTTGGATTTCTAGAAGGGGGAGGGGGATCTGCTGTGGGCGCCGGAGTTGGTGGTGGTCGGGGGTGTCAGGTTTGGTCGGCGGTGGCGGGTTGCGTCGAGTTCCTGGGGGTTGTGGGGGCTCACGCACTGAAATCGATGAGGTGGAGAAAGGATAGAGGAAGAGGGAGGGAGCGAGGGTCGGAGGTGAGGGTCACGCTCGCGACAAGTGGAGGCGGGGTGGGCGTGGAGGAGCGCGGCGTCCAAGAAGGGAGGCGATGGGTTTTAAATTGAAAAGGGGGAGTTTGATAATTTTGACTAAAGGAGGTTAGGGTTATGGAGTTATAATATATATATATATATATATACATATATTATTATTATTTGTTTTATTCTTTAAAATGTTAACCTTCCATTTGAACTATAAACGAAACCCAACAACTGTCATTCCTAGCATTTTATCCCCATTTCGAACACAATGGGATATGTATCGCAGGCCAATTCGACCATTACGATCAGTTTCCGTTGAACTTAAAATATAAATCTTTATATATTCAATTTAAACGCACATTTCTATTTACCGGGGCCACATGAAGTCTCTAAAAATTCCAGAAAAAATATTTCTAGCTTCGTATTGGTGATACGGTCCTAACAAAACTAATTTCGTCAAATTTGAAGACCGTTTGAAAAATGGCCATTTTCTGGTCGATCCAAATTAACTAAAACTTTTAAAACACGTTTTCCTTTGCCACGCTCACATATTGATTCAGAAAATTATGAATTTTGGAATCTAGCAATAAATTGACATCACGGATCCAACAAAAGTGGTTTCGTCGAAAATAGAGGTCGTTTGCAAAATTTCCATTTTTAAGGGCCATATTTTCCATAGCGACTATTCTGAAATTTCAACTGGGCATAAATTTTTATCCCTCCTATGAAATTTCAATTTTTCGGATTCGTTGAAAAGATATTCTCAAATAGATTGTAATATTTTTGGTTTCACTAAAATCCGGTTTATTTTGAATCCTGTACATTCATTTGAAGTTTGAAATCGAATTTTCAAAATACCGCGCCATTTTCAATTCCTTTTATATTTAAAAATAAATATTTATATTCTAACGAGGATTCAAATACATATATATGTTCTATTTCTATTCAAAATAAATTTCTCGTCCTTATTATTTAAAATAATCCATTTTAAATATTCCAAATTCACCAAAATTGCCAAAAAAAAAAAATTAATTGGCTCAAATTTCCAGGTTATTACATGACGCAGGTAAAAAGGCCAACAAGGGGATGCTTAATTAAAATCAGAAGCGAAGGATGAAGGAAGACGTGATTTTAGAGCAAGAGAATTGAAATTAAAATTGAGAGGAGAGAAAATGAAAATGGACGAAGAGGGAAATGGGTCGATGATTAAAAATTTAGTGATTTTTAGCGGCCGAAATTTGTAGAAGCAGAGGGAAGTAAAATAATTTCCCGCTTCAATTTACGTTTGCGTTTCTCATGTTAAAACCACATATTGCCTTTGTTTTCTATGACAAAGAGAAGAAAACATTGTCTTCTGCTATTGTAGATAACCACTTTCCTTGTAGTGTAAGGCTCTGTACCAGAAGAACGAAAAGTTTATTATAGGATTAGATGACAGTCTTCAAAAGCAATTGGTAGACCATATCGAGGATCCATATGAGAAGTTAGTAGAGAAGTCTTTGAGGCATAGGAGTTTGTTTCCAGAGAAAGGAGGAGCTGCGGTTGAAATTAAAAGGGATTCGAATCCCCAACAAGGTGGAAGGAATAAGAAAATATGGAAAGGAAAGAGAAAATAGCAAAAGCAAGAGAAGAATCGATAGAAGAAACCTAAGGGTGAGATTACCTTCTTTAATTGTCACGATAAGGGCCATCATTTTATGGAATGGAAGGCTCTTAAGCCAGAATGGAAATGTTATAATTGTGACAAGACTGGGTACTTAAGGAAGAATTGTCTTGGATCCCCAAGGGATAAGCAGGTTGTAAAAGCATATGCATTGGACGCTGTGTTGTCGAGAGCTCCAACTGCAACAGAGAAAGGAAAGGGTTTTGTTGTGCAAGGTATGATTTCTATCAGAGGTGTTTCAGTTTTGTTTGATTTGGGACGTCACATTCTTTTACTTGTAATGAGCATATGTGAAAGTTACGTTTAGAACCAGAGACTGTTGATAGACCGTTAGTCGTGACTAACCCAGTAGGGGGTTCTTCTATTCTTTGTATGCTTTGTTATGGTCTAATTGTTTTGAGTCATGGTTACTCTTTTGTGTATGATTGCTTTGTTTTAAACTTCGTTGGATTTGGGATTATTCTGGGTATGGACTAACTCAAGAGATATGCGACTGTAGTGGATTACGAAAGGCTCGAGATGACAATTAGGAATGTGGAAGGGCGAACAGTTATGATATGCTTCTTGCAAGAGGACGGGGTCCTAGTTAGCTTTTTATATACATTTGCAATTCCATAGGATGGATTATCATCGATGCAGATCATTTGAGAGTTTTTGGTGTCATTGGCAAGATCTAGGGATTGCCCCACAAAAAAAGGGGTTCGTATTGGTATAGCGGATGCTATTATTATGCTTCTTAGGAGGATGACGCTTAGGGAACCATTAGAGTTAGAAGTGCATGCAAAGGATCTTTTGAGTAATGGATTCATTAGAAGAAGCATATCCAAATGGGGTGCACCATTTGTGTTTGCGACCAAGGCTGATGGATCATTGTGATTCCATATGGATTATCATGAGTAGAATAAGGTGACTAAGAATATCAAGTATCCATTGCTGTAACGACCCGAATTTTCGAACAGTTTATTTTGAATATTTAATATGGTTTTAAATATTAAGTTGACAGTATAAATTAATATTTAGATTTTGTTATAAATTTTATAATCGAAATAAAATTTGTTTCGAATATTTATAATTATCGAAATATGAAAAGTTGAAATAATTCAATTCGAATTTAAAACGGAGATAAATAATTCAATTGATAAATATGAATTTTATTGAATTTAAAAATATAATTGAATCCAGAATTTAAAAATAAATCAAGACGGTGAATCAATATAAATTCTAGTTGGATAGAAATGGTAATAATATTAATATTTTTTTTATTATCTAGGAATAAATTTGTTTTGAATTTCAATTATTTATATTGAGTTAACATGGTCATTTATATATACGTTCAAATTTATTTATTTTTAAAGATATACTCAATTCAGTTTAGAACAACGCTATAATATTGAAACGTCGATTGGTGCGCTAAAATAACGGTGCATGTTTAAATTAATGGACCCCGAAATATTTGATTGTGGATAGGTTTGAAATCAAATCGCAATCTATTTAGATAAAATAAAAAAATCACTTTATATCGAATCACATTTAGTAAAGATCAAATCATTTTAAATACACGTTGTACTTCACTCTAATTTCCTTAAGGACAAAGTGAGTTCTTTTATAAATTCGCAAGCAACTTCCCCTGTTTCTCTCTTTTAATTTCATTCATTCTCTGTCAGATTAAAATTAGTCCGCTCTTCCTGAAATTTGAGCTTGTCCCTCTAATTCAAAAGCTTCAGAGAAATTATATGTTCAAATTCTTAATTCAAAGTCAAGCCGTGCCTTGTTACCCTCAGTTCGAAATTAAAAGCTTCAGTTACTTCGAAAAAGAGATGGGAATCACGGTCTTCTTCCGGACCTAGTGACATCACCGTGTTCTGAAGCTCGATGACAAGATAGTCAAAATAGGGATTGGAGCGCTGTGCCTTTGAAATCGTGGGCTATTACTGTATGGATGATTGAACGACATCAGATCTGAAACCGAGTTGAATGCCGCAACTACTATTGCTGAGATTGAAGTCTCATTCTTCGATCATAACTAGCAGGCGCGAACATTGGGGAGGCCCTGTTCGGATTCTGGAATTGGAAGATGGTATTTGCGGTTGGTCTGATAGTGGTCGAGCAGTCGAAGGTGAGCTACTATGATTGAGGTAAATTCGATTGTGAATTTGGGACCTTTGATTTTTGCGTGAGGGTTTTTAGGGAATCCGGATGTTGAAAATAATTTGCACCTTTCCTGTGCATTTCTCCAGTTCCCTAGTAGGCTACGAATAGCATGTTGAGGTGATAACTAAGTCAAGTAAAGGGAGGAGGGGGAGAATGTTCAGATTTGAGTATTGTTAGTTGTTATGTTGCGATAGCAAGGAGATGTTTGACGGAGGGGTTATGAAGTGTAATAACCCGGAAATCCGAGCCAATTTAAAAATTTTATTTTGGCAATTTTAGTGAATTTTGATTATTTAAAATGAATTATTTTAAAATAAAAACGAGGAGAAATTTATTTTGAATAGAATTAGAACATATATATTTATATAGATCGTCGTTAGAATATAAATATTTTATTTTAATTATAAAAGGAATTGAAAATGGCGCGGTAGTTTGAAAATTCAATTTCAAATTTCAAATGAATGTACATGATTCAAAATAAACTGGATTTTAGAGAAACCAAAAATATTAGAATCTATTTGAGAATATCTTCCCAACGAATCCGAAAAATTGAAATTTCATAGTGGGGATAAAAAGTTATGCCCAGTTGAAATTTCAGAATAGTCGCTATGGAATTCTGGCCATTAAAAATGGGAATTTTGCAAACGACCTCGGTTTTCGACGAAACCACTTTTGTTGGATCCGTGATGTCAAGTTATTTCTAGGTTTCAAAATTCGTAATTTTTTGAATCAATATGTGAGCGTGGCAAAGTTAAACGCGTTTGACCAGTTTTAGTTGATTTTAATCTACTGGAAAATGGCCATTTTTCAAACGGTCTCAGAATTCGACGAAATTATTTTTGTTAGGACCGTATCGTCAATACGAAGTCAGAAAATATTTTTTGAGAATTTTTAGAGTCAGTATGTGACCCCAGTAAATTGAAATGCGCGTTTAAATTCAATATATAGAGTTATATTTTGATTTTGACGAAAACTGATCGAAACGATCGAATCAGCTCATGATACATATCCCATTGTGTTTGGAATAGGGGTAATTAGCAACGGACGACAGTCGGTGGGTTTGATTTCAAGTTGAAAATAAAAAGTTACTTTTAGAAATTAAAATATAATTAAATTATATATATATTTAATAACCCCCTATCTCCATTCACTCAGACCCCTCCCCCCCGTTCTATTTTTCAAAACGAGCGCAGCAGCAGTCGCCGCCTCCTCCGAGGCCACCGCCTCCGCACCCAAGCCACCTCCCCCTTCGATGATCAGTGCGCCCCTTCTTCTCCTCCCTCCACTCTCAAACACGAAAACCCCCATCTCCAAACCCCGTTGCCCTTCCATCAGCGCCGCCCGCCGTTGCAACCCCAGTCGCCGGCCACCCATCAGCGCCGCCTCCTCCCCTCTCTTCTCCTCCACTTTCCCCTTTTCTCCTATCGAATTCCCCAAATGGTAAACCCCGCGAACCCTAGTTCTATGGTGACCGCCAGCGCCTCCCTTCATCCACCGAGCTCCATGCGACATTGCTCCCTTCTCATATCGAACTTCGATGCTCTTGTGGAGATGGGAGAGGGCTAGAACATGATGGGAAGGTGATTGAAGAATTTGGAAGATGGATTTCTCTTTTCCAAATGGAATTTGATGATTCCAAAGCCCATAAAGGTGAGGACAATTTTCTCACTCACCATTTAAAATACGTTATTGTTTTAAAGATTATTTTTATTTATATGAGAGCATTATAAAGAAGTGATTTTTTTAACATGATTAAAGTTTAGATTTTTATAGTTGTAAAGCTAAAGTAAAAATGTGATTTTTACTTGTAATGACAAGAGGCAAAAATGTAATTTTTGAATGTAAACATTATTTTCAAGATATGCATTTTTAATTGAATAACCAAGATTAGAAATATACATATATATATATATGGTCTCTTCTATTTTATAAAAATATGGTTTTCTTTCAAATGAAGAGATTTGATTTTTGTTTAATAGAAAAAGATCAGATTTTTAAAAAGGAAAAGATATGATTTTTATATAATAGAGAATATAAAAATATTATCTTTATATACGTAGCGAAATAAAAATATGATTTTTAGTGAAGTAAAAATAGAATTTTTATCTATATAGTAGCGGTATAAAAATGTGATTTTTATCCATATAGAGTAATTATAAAAATGTGATTTTTATTTACATAGCAACAATATAAAAATGTGATTTTTATATACGTAGTGACTACGGACAATGAAACTGAAGAAAGGCGAGCATGACGAAGATTTCTACATAAGAAGAATCACGGTGTATTGGTTTAGCTCTCGGTGAGAACTCCTCACTTTTATTTTTATTTCTAGTTTGAAATATATACTAGGATGCAGACGGTGCTTAGTAGCACCAGACACCCGTCGTCCACAGACCATGGATGACTTGTTTGTTTGATTGTTGTGTTGTGAAATTTGATTGTGTGATGTGGAATGAAATAAAATATTTTATAGAGGAAAATATTTTATAGTTAAAAATTATAACGTGTGTGTAGAATAAATATTTATAAACAAATCGGTCGATTTGTTTATATACACTGATTTGACTGATATTGATTGGGACGATAAATTTTACACATCGCCCAACTGCACAAATAAAAATCTGTATTTGTTGATTTGAAACCCCACACAGGTATTGGGATGAGATTCGACGTACACTAATCCCGATTGTTTAGTTGTATGTCAATCGATGGATTGACAGACTATGTAAGCGTTAATTATTTATATTTAATGCTTATGCAGTTGTGAGGTGCACTCTAGATGATGGTTGATTATTTATCGTTGCTATTATATACATGTGTTGTAGAAAATCCATATAATTAACATTATATGGTAATTGATTGGGCCTCATTCCAATATAGAAAATATATTCATGTGTTGAATAGAAAATATATTCATGTGTTGAATAGAAAATATATTCATGTGATGAATAGAAAATACATTCATGTGTTGAATAAAAGTCGTGTTGATTAGATTGATACCATTTTGACGTGGACGATATTTATATCAATTTTATTCATTTCTATAATGAATATAGAAAAGAAAGTGATTTCAAAATATAACGTTTGGAAAATATTATCATTTACATATCGATGATGTGAAATACTCAATTTTGATTGGGAATTGGATATGAAGCTGAAATCGTTTTGAATATAAAATACGTTTTAAAAGGAAATCGATGAAATATATATAATATATGTATTATATATATAATGGCCTGAATAGAACACGCCGCGCCGCGGTAGTTCGTGAATTTCGACCATTGACTTCGAATGGACATTATGGGAGATCTGAACGTCGGATTCTCCTAAAACAGAAACCGTTGGGTTCGTATCGAAAAGAGCTTTCTAAAGAATATTAGAAATTAGAAATCTAACGGTTGGATTTGGAATTATGTCCAAATCAAATTTGGAAAAGGTCGCTGTAAGCTCGGTTCGATGGCCGTTGATGGAAATCGACCGTACGGGCCTTGATAAAATTATTAAAAATAGTAATAATTTGTGTAAAATCATAAGAAATGATTTGTGAAGAATTGGGGTGAAAACTCCATATTTGAAAAGATAAAAATAGATTTTTATCGAAATGAACTAGTTTTGAAATAGAATTACAATTCATTTATTTTTAAAATAAATAAATTGGATTTGAAATGGTTTTGAAAGTAACCAGAATTTCCAATAATTGAATTGGAATGGATTTGTATCAAAATTGTCTTTGGGATATTTCGATGTTGGATTTCGTGATTATGCAGATATTGTGATGGAAATTCGAAAGATATATTTATATCGTTATTTCCAATACAATAGTTGTGGGTCGTAGAATTTGATATTGAATATAAGCCGATATATTTTCTATTCAGAGCCTTGTATTTAATATCAAATGGGATTTGGGTTTGTCGTGAATGATGTCTTCATTAACACTGTTCTTGAGCCCAGTTGAGAAAAAGATTAAATCTTTTTGTTTAGATTTAATGAAGTGTACCAATTAAATGGTATTTAATTGGAATTGATTTTTGGGTTTATCGTGAATGGTGTTTTAAATAACACTTGTTCTCTAACCTGATAATTAATGGAATATGATTTTGGGTTTAACATGAACCGTGTTTTAAATGACATTGGTCCTTTAACCCAGTTAAAGATAGGATATGATTTCCCAAGTTAAATAATCATTGATAGTGATTACTAGGAAGATTAAAACCAAGTGGAGTTTTAATAAATTTTTAATTAGATTGAGATGATCGAGAATGGAGTATCACCAGTTTTGCTCCAGGCGATAGTTAAATCTTTAATTAGATTTGAACGTGAAATGGTAATTGAATTTACCGATAACACCGTGGTGTTAGATATGAAGTATAACCAGTTTTACTTCATGGGATGAGTAAGTTGGGATTGGAAAATAAAATGAATGATTACTTCGGTATGGTTCGCTAATCCCGACTAGTTTGAATTGATATTCAAAAGAAGATTAAAGAATAAATTTAAAGAATTTATCTTTGATAAAATTAATAGGAACCTTTCCCAAAGTATAAGAATATTTGAATAAAAGAATATTCTGAATTGGAATGAGGCATATGTTGTGTTTGTGTAACACTTGTTTATTATATACGCAAGTTATTTAGAAAGACCGGGTTTATCCCATTCTGAATAACTGATTCGACGTGGTGTCGAGGATGTAGACGGTGGTCGAAGACCGGAGGTCTTCACATCATTTGGGTGATTACTGATGATCTTGATGGGGCTGTACACCCAGTAGGAGGGAATCAGTTGGTGATCGTCCAGACGTACTTGGAGATCGATGGATATGCGAGGTACAAGGTGCCTCCGGTTTCGTTCAGACCCAGAACGAACTAGCAAATGGATTGTGTGTCTGACATTGGATTTTATTCCGTGTGATTGATTTCTATTAAATATATATCTGTTTGGCGGCGGAGAATTTATTCTCTTGCTTAACGCCCTTCTCTGAGACGTAAGAGCTCAGGGGTTATATATTGATGGATATCAATCGCATGGCGTGAATTGCCTGTGTGGCATGCCTAAGTGGCAATTGATCAAGGCTTCTTTTGAAAAGAAAAGTCTTATGGTTGATGATCAAAGCACGGCCTATGTGGCATAGCTTTGTGTAGCGTTGATTCGCGAGCCTCACACCCCGGTTGTGAACCAGAAACGAGAGAGGACTGCAGAGAGGGCATGCGTTTCCTTCGAGCTAGGGTGGTGTCAGTGACCTACCAGCCCTGACATTTATATTATTTTCACTTGTGTGGTTGTTGCTGTTGCGAGGCGCCTCGGATATATCGGTGACTATGTGGAGCCGATGGAGCCATTGGGCTCATTTACGCCCCAAAGGGCGGGGAAACGCAGTGTTTAGGCATTTTAATCCACATCGGTGGACCGGCCCTGAAGATCCGAGGGTCACTCGAGCTCTGATCCTGAGACATGGGCTAGATTGTCTTGAATCAGTGAGGACTATCTTTGGCCTCGGTTCACAGATGGAAATCCAGCTTCCAATACGTGACTTTGCGGTTTTAGTTGTAAACCTATATATGGCGACATAATGGTATGGGGCACTTATGCCGTCTATGATTGATACTTATGATTGAAATTGTTTTTGACACTATACACTTATAGTAATAATAAAACATGAAATTTAGCGTATCAAGCATTCTTTGGCTATTATAAGGTAAAAACCCTATCCTCCGGCTTGCGTTGCATTGTGTAATGGGACGTGGGTCTTATAATAGCTTCATTGTTTTTTATTTAGCATTGCGTTGTTGTTTTATGCACTAGTATTCTTGGGAGGAAACCCGTTCCGTGTTATACGGCGTGGTCCCTTGATTTACCTAACTTTAAAATAAAGATTAATAACTGTTTCAGTTCTCACACCAGTCACATGACTGACCTGAAGTTTATTGTTTGAACCTAAACTCTAGGTGCCCTTATTTTGACACTGGCAGCTAGTAGTTTTGGTTTTGCAGATTTATATTCACAGGATCCTGATTTACAGCTGGAACGATACTCGGAAAGCTCTATATCCGTGTATTACTTCTAGTTGTGTTTTGTATTATTTTTCCGCTGCTATGTAATGTATGGTAATCTCTGATATTTCTCTGATGTATAATATTTATTTATACTCTGTATATTCATGTATTCTGATGGAATTGTTGTAATTAACAATGAAATGTTCTTCTGTTTGTGTTTTGATTGGTCGTGTTCTCAACTCAATCCGGGCTTTCCTTACCGGGGAAGTTCGGGTCGTAACAGCCTGGTATTAGAGCTTTGGTTTACAGAGCTCAGAGAACAAGAAACATTAGAACCATATGAAAGAACTCATCGGAGATTGGATTAGTAATATCCAACGAGAATGACTCATTAGAGATAGGATCAGTAGTATCCTAGAATGAGTGTGAAGAGTATATTTTTAAAATGAAACAAATTTTGTTTTGAAAATTTAAATCAATTATTCGAATTTAATTATTTATTTTATCTTGATTTGGACAATCCAGTATACAAAGATTTTGCGTATACGTCTGATTCGCGTGTATTTGAAGTTTTAATATACTGGATAGATATAGAATCACACTCTAGTCACCCGAAGACGATTCAGATGATAGTCTAGACATCATCGGAATTGGTATTCGAGTTTCGAAGGTGCGATATCTATATATTTCCATAAGACTGGTGTGAGAACCAAAACTACATAGGGCTTATAGTTGTGAATAGGCATCAAAAATCTGATTTTTGGGCTATATATCAAAGTTATGAATTTGAAAAGATAATCAACTAATTGATTGCTAATTGTGTTGTTTGATCATTGGTTGATTAGTTAGAATTTGAACCATATAACCAAATTGATTAAATATTGAACTTGATTGAAAATTTGTCGCATTTGCATGCATATACATGTACTTACAATGAACAGGTCATAGCAAGGAGGCTAGAGCAGAAGAATAAAATTGTTTGCCCGACAAATAGGTACATGTTTACTAATTTATTGGGTTTGGATGATTTTATGAGCCGATTGGCTAGCCGCTTGGCTGTTTCTTTTTCTATTTGGATTGATGAGGGCCATGGGAGGCTACTTGAAATATCCCGAAGTCTCCGGTGCAGGGGAGGTTATGGCGAATTTTTTCGAAAATTTAGGGTGTTAGCCTAATTTTTGAAAAATTTGAAAAGTTCTTAGAAACTGAAAAGTTGAAGAACTTAAGCCGTAATAAAAATAATGGAAGTTGAGTTGATTGGTTAAACAACTTTCGGCTTCGTTCCTTTCGGGGACGAAAAGTTTTAAGTGGCGGAGATTGTAATAACCCGGAAATCCGAGCCAATTTAAAAAATTTATTTTGGCAATTTTAGTGAATTTTGATTATTTAAAATGAATTATTTTAAAATAAAAACGACGAGAAATTTATTTTGAATAGAATTAGAACGTATATATCTATATAGATCGTCGTTAGAATATAAATATTTTATTTTAATTATAAAAGGAATTGAAAATGGCGCGGTAGTTTGAAAATCCGATTTCAAATGTCAAACGAATGTACAGGATCCAAAATAAACCGGATTTTAGTGAAACCAAAAATATTAGAATCTATTTGAGAATATGTTCCCAACGAATCCAAAAAATTGAAATTTCATAGCGGGGATAAAAAGTTATTCCCAGTTGAAATTTCAGAATAGTCGCTATGGAATTCTGGCCCTTAAAAATGGGAATTTTGCTAACGACCTCGGTTTTCGATGAAACCACTTTTGTTGGATCCGTGATGTCAAGTTATTGCTAGGTTTCAAAATTCGTAATTTTTCGAATCAATATGTGAGCGTGGCAAAGTTAAACGCGTTTGACTAGTTTTAGTTGATTTTAATCGATTGGAAAATGACCATTTTTCAAACGGTCTCAGAATTTGATGAAATTAGTTTTGTTAGGACCGTATCGTCAATACGAAGTTAGAAAATATTTTTCGAGAATTTTTAGAGTCAGTATGTGACCCCAGTAAATTGAAATGCGCGTTCAAATTCAATATATAGAGTTATATTTTGATTTTGACGAAAACTGATCGAAACGATCGAATTAGCTCACGATACATATCCCATTATGTTCGGAATGGGGGTAATTAGCTATGGACGGCAGTCGGTGGGTTTGATTTCGAGTTGAAAATAAAAAGTTACTTCTAGAAATTAAAATATAATTAAATTATATATATATATTTAATAACCCCCCTTATCTCCATTCACTCAGACACCACCACCCCCCCTCGTTTCTATTTTTCAAAACGAGCACAGCAGCAGTCGCCACCTCCTCCGAGGCAACCGCCGCCGCGCCCAAGCCACCTCCCCCTCCGATGATCAGTGCGCCCCCTTCTTCTCCTCCCTCGACTCTCAAACACGAAAACCCCCATCTCCAAACCCCGTTGCCCTTCCATCAGCGCCGCCCGCCGCTGCTACGCCAGTCGCCGGCCACCCATCAGCGCCGCCTCCTCCCCTCTCCTCTCCTCCACTTTCCCCTTTTCTCCTATCGAATTCCCCAAATGGTAAACCCCGCGAACCCTAGTTCTAAGGTGACCGCCATCGCCTCCCTTCACCCACCGAGCTCCATGCGACGTTGCTCCCTTCTCATATCGAACTTCGATGCTCTTATGGAGATAGGAGAGGGCTGGAACATGATGGGAAGGTGATTGAAGAATTTGGAAGATGGATTTCTCTTTTCCGAATGGAATTTGATGATTCCAAACACAATAAAGGTGAGTACAATTTTCTCACTCACCATTTAAAATACCTTATTGTTTTAAAAATTATTTTTATTTATATGAGAGCATTATAAAGAAGTGATTTTTTTAACATGACTAAAGTTTAGATTTTTATAGTTGTAAAGCTAGAGTAAAAATGTGATTTTTACTTGTAATGACAAAAGGCAAAAATGTAATTTTTAAATGTAAACATTATTTTCAAGATCTGCATTTTTAATTGAATAACCTAGATTAGAAATATATATATATATATATATATATATATGGTCTCTTCTATTTTATAAAAATATGATTTTCTTTAAAATGAGGAGATTTGATTTTTGTTTAATAGAAAAAGATCAGATTTTTAAAAAGGAAAAGATATGATTTTTATATAATAGGGAATATAAAAATATTATCTTTATATATATAGCGAAATAAAATTATGATTTTTAGTGAAGTAAAAATAGATTTTTTATCTATATAGTAGCGGTATAAAAATGTGATTTTTATCCATATAGAGTGATTATAAAAACGTGATTTTTATATACATAGCAACAATATAAAAATGTGATTTTCATATATGTAGTGACTACGGACAATGAAATTGACGAAAGGCGAGCACGACGAAGATTTCTACATAAGAAGAGTCGCAGTGTATTGGTTTAGCTCTCAGTGAGAACTCCTCACTTTTATTTTTATTTCTAGTTTGAAATATATACTAGGATGCAGACGGTGCTTAGTAGCACCAGACACCCGTCGTCCACAGACCATGGATGACTTGTTTGTTTGATTGTTGTGTTATGAAATTTGATTGTGTGATGTGGAATGAAATAAAATATTTTATAGTTAAAAATATGTGTGTGTAAAATAAATATTTATAAACAAATCGGACGATTTGTTTATATACATTGATTTGACTGATATTGATTGGGACGATAAATTTTACGCATCTCTCAAATGCACAAATAAAAATCTGTGTTTGTTGATTTGAAACCCCACACGGGTATTGGGATGAGATTTGACGTACACTAATCCCGATTGTTTAGTTGTATGTCAATCGATGGATTGACAGACTGTGTAAGCGTTAATTATTAAAATTTAATGCTAATGCAGTTGTGTGGTGCACTCTGGATGATGATTGATTATTTATTGTTGCTATTATATACATGTGTTGTAGAAAATCCATATAATTAACATTATATGGTAATTGATTGGGCCTCATTCCAATATAGAAAATATATTCATGTGTTGAATAGAAAATACATTCATGTGTTGAATAGAAAATACATTCATGTGTTGAATAAAAGCCGTGTTGATTAGATTGACGCCATTTTGACGTGAATGATATTTATATCGATTTTATTCATTTCTATAATGAATATAGAAAAGAAAGTGATTTCAAAATATAACGTTTTGAAAATATTATCATTTATATATCGATGATGTGGAATATTCAATTTTGATTGGAAATTGGATATGAAGCTGAAATCTTTTTGAAAATGAATTTAAAACGATTTATAAAATACGTTTTAAAAGGAAATCGACGAAATTTATATAATATATATAATGGCCTGAATAGAAAGCGCCGCGCCGCGGCAGTTCGTGAATTTCGACTATTGACTTCGAATGGACATTACAGGAGATCTGACTGTTAGATTCTCCTAAAACCAGAGCTGTTGGGTTCGTATCGAAAGGAGCTTTCTAACGAATATTAGAAATTAAAAATCTAACGATTGGATTTGGAATTATGTCCAAATAAAATTTGGAAAAGGTCGCTGTAAGTGCAGTTCGATGGCCGTTGATGGAAATCGACTGTACGAGCCTTGATAAAATTATTAAAAATAGTAATAATTTGTGTAAAATCATAAGAAATGATTTGTGAAGAATTGGGATGAAAACTCCATATTTGTAAAGATAAAAATAGATTTTTATCGAAATGAACTAACTTTGAACTAGAATTATAATTCATTTATTTTTGAAATAAATAAATTGGATTTGAAATGGTTTTGAAAGTAACCAGAATTTCCAATAATTGAATTGGAGTGGATTTGAATCGAAATTGTCTTTTGGATATTTCGATGTTGGATTTCGTAATTATATAGATATTGTGATGGAAATCTGAAAGATATATTTATATCGTTATTTCCAATACGATAGTTGTGGGTCGTAGAATTTGATATTGAATATAAGCCGATATATTTTCTATTCAGAGCCTTGTATTTAATATCAAATGGGATTTGGGTTTGTCGTGAATGGTGTCTTCATTAACACTGTTCTTGAGCCCAGTTGAGAAAAAGATTAAATCTTTTTGTTTAGATTTAATGAAGTGTACCAATTAAATGGTATTTGATTGGAATTGAATTGGAATTGATTTTTGGGTTTATCGTGAACGGTGTTTTAAATAACACTTGTTCTATAACCCGATAATTAATGGAATGTGATTTTGGGTTTATCGTGAACCGTGTTTTAAAGGAAATTGGTCCTTTAACCCAGTTAAAGACAGGATATGATTTCCCAAGTTAAATAATCATTGATAGTGATTATTGGGAAGATTAAAACCAAGTGGAGTTTTAATGAATTTTTAATCAGATTGAGATGATCGAGAATGGAGTATCACCAGTTTTGCTCCAGGCGATAGTTAAATCTTTAATTAGATTTGAACGTGAAATGGTAATTGAATTTACCGGTACCACCGTGGTGTTAGATATGAATTATAACCAGTTTTACTTCATGGGATGAATAGGTTGGGATTGGGAAATAAAATGAATGATTACTTCGGTGTGGCTCGCTAATCCCGACTAGTTTGAATTGATATTCAAAAGAAGATTAAAAAATAAATTTAAAGAATTATCTTTGATAAAATTAATGGGAACCTTTCCTAAAGTATAAGAATATTTGAATAAAAGAATATTCTGAATTGGAATGAGGCGTATGTTGTGTTTGTGTAACACTTGTTTATTATATACGCAAGTTATTCAGAAAGACCGGGTTTATCCCATTCTGAATAACTGATTCGACGTGGTGTCAAGGATGAAGACGGTGGTCGAAGACTGGAGGTCTTGACATCGTTTGGGTGATTACTGATGATCTTGATTGGGCTGTACACCCAAGAGGAGGGAATCAGTTGGTGATCGTCCAGACATACTTGGAGATCGATGGATATGCGAGGTACAAGGTGCCTCCCGCTTCGTTCAGACCCAGAACGAACTTGTAAATGGACTGTGTGTCTGGCATTGGATTTTATTATGGGTGATTGATTTCTATTAAATATATATCTTTTTGGCGGCGGAGAATTTATTCTCTTGCTTAACGCCCTTCTCTGAGACGTACGAGCTCAGGGGTTATATATTGATGGATATCAATCGCATGGCGTGAATTGCCTGTGTGGCATGCCTAAGTGGCAATTGATCAAGGCTTATGTTGAAAAGCAAA
The DNA here is from genome assembly GCA_030737875.1 of Allium sativum. Lineage (NCBI taxonomy): Eukaryota > Viridiplantae > Streptophyta > Magnoliopsida > Asparagales > Amaryllidaceae > Allium > Allium sativum. The sequence continues at coordinate 543,007,702 of CM060926.1, forward strand.
GTCTTGTGGTTGATGATCAAAGCACAGACCGTGTGGCATAGCTTTGTGTAGCGTTGATTCGCGAGCCTCACACCCTGGTTGTGAACCAGAAACGGGAGAGGACTGTAGGGAGGGCATGCGTTTCCTTCTAGCTAGGGTGGTGTCAGTGACCTACCAGCCCTGACATTTATATTATTTTCACCTGTGTGGTTGTTGCTGTTGCGAGGCGCCTCAGATATATCGGTGACTATGTGGAGCCGATGGAGCCATTGGGCTCATTTACGCCCAAAAGGGCAGGGAAACGCAGTGTTCAGGCATTTTAATCCACATCGATGGACCGACCCTGAAGATCCAAGGGACACTCGAGCTCTGATCCTGAGACATGGGCTAGATTATCTCGAATCGGTGAGGACTATCTTTTGCCTCAGTTCACAGATGGAAATCCAGCTTCCAATACGTGAGTTTGCGGTTTTAGTTGTAAACCTATATATGGCGACATAGTGATATGGGGCACTTATGCCGTCTATGATTGATACTTATGATTGAAATTGTTTTTGACACTATACACTTATAATAATAATAAAACATGAAATTTAGCGTATCAAGCATTCTTTTGCTATTATAATGTAAAAACCCTATCCTCCGGCTTGCGTTTCATTATGTGATGGGACCTGGGTCTTATAATAGCTTCATTTTCTTTATTTAGCATTGCGTTGTTTTTTATGCACTGGTATTCTTGGGAGGAAACCCGTTCCGTGCTATATGGCGTGATCCCTTGATTTACCTAACTTTAAAATAAAGATTAATAACTGTTTTAGTTCTCACACTAGTCACATGACTAACTTGGAGTTTATTGTTTTAACCTAAACTCTGGATGCCCTTATTTTGACACAGGAAGCTAGTAGTTTTGGTTTTGTAGATGTATATTCACAGGATCCTGATTTACAGCTGGAACGATACTCAGAAAGCTCTGTATCCGTGTATTACTTCTAGTTGTGTTTTGTATTATTTTTCCGCTGCTATGTAATGTATGGTAATCTCTGATATTTCTCTGATGTGTAATATTTATTCATACTCTGTATATTCGTGTATTCTGATGGAATTGTTGTAATTAACAATGAAATGTTCTTCTGTTTGTGTTCTGATTGGTCGTGTTCTCAACCCAATCCGGGCTTTCCTTACCGGGGAAGTTCGAGTCGTAACATGAAGGAGCAAGGCAACGGCTAGGCTTTGGTGGTCAGTGCTAGGGAAAGTTAAATTTTTACTGTAAAGGTGGTTGCTGAGTAGTGTCAGTAGTGGATTGCGTCAATGTTTTGTCCATAGTGGAAGTGTTGGAAGGGGAAGTTTGGTATGTGGATTCAAGGAGGTCATTGATTGAGTCAGTGGATCGAGTTCTGGGAAGAAGCATAGTTCGAACCTGGAGGTGATTATTTTAGATGTTTAGGTGAGTGGTGTTAATTAAATTTCAATATTTAATTTAAACCGATTAAAGAATTGTATAGTCGTAGATATTCCAATGCTTCGAATTTTTGAATATGGCAACTGTAACCAAATTGGAATCTAAAATTTAACATGATTTTTTGAATAAATTAGTAATGAAGTAGGCTTGATTTATAGATATCATTCCAATCAATTCTTATGTAATTGAAATTTGGTTACGGTTGTTATATTTAAAATTTACTGTAGAAATCATTTAAATCAAGTTGCATTTACATAATTAATTATATATATTTGACCGTATAATTAATATAGGGAATAAATTAATTTTACAAGGTTATCGATTGAATCAAGTCGTATGGAGTTTGGAGCTGCAAAATCTTTGCTAAGAAATAGATATTGGAAGAATAGCAGTAAAAATCACGGTGAGTAAAGCTCACTCACCTTTTATTTAGAATTATTTTTATCAGTTAAAAATAATTGTTAGTTGCTTGTTTGCTTGCATTTATTATTTTTGTGCATCTTAAATATATTAGTTATTTAGGGTTGGTGTGCTATTATATATATATTGGTGGTTGGATATTCCCGCAGTCTCATTAGCGGATACCCGTGGTACCATTAGCGGATGATTACCTTATACGCCCCACGTTATGATAGTGGATGACCTTCTATACCATGATATCCTGCCTCGAAGCAGGATGGGTATTATTTATGTTGACTAATGTCTGTGGATGCAGGAAAAACAGGTTGGAGGGATCCAATTGGATTCCTCAAAAATATATTATCTGTTTGTTTATTTGTTTGCACATATACTGTCATATATGCTGTGTTAGAAAACCTGAAATAAATAATTGGTTACGTGGTGTTGAAATATCACTGGGCTTAAATGTTGATATTTTAAAAATATCGAAAAAGGAAATTTCCAGAGTTAAAAGGGAAAATTCTATTTTTCAAAAATAGAATTTAAAATTTGAATAGAATAAAAATATTAACTTGTTTTAAAAGAATAAAAACAAATAGTTCTTTTATAAATGAAGTTTATAAATGAAGTGAAAAGAATTATCATTGGATAATTCAGAAATAAAAATACAAGTGTGAAATTGAAAAGGAAAATCTATTTTCCAAAAGTAGAAATATCGATTTCAAAAGAAATTGAAATCGAGACTTGTTTAAGAATGAATAAAGAAAATTTAAATAGAATTTGAATACAAAAATTCAAATGGAGTTTGAATCTATGAAATTTAATGGAATTGAAAATAGAATTTGAATAAAGAAAAATTCAAATAGAAATTGAATATAGAAATTCAAATGGAGTTTGAATATATAAATTCAAATGGAATTCAAATATAGAATTTGAATATAGAAAATATAAAGGAAATTCAAATATAGAATTTGAATATAGAAAGTGAAATGGAATTTGAATAAAGGAATTTTAAATATAGAATTTGAATATAGAAATTCAAATGGAGTTTGAATATAGAGAATTTGAAATAGAATTTCAATAGAATTTCAATATAGAAATCAAGTAAACTCGAAATGGAAATTGAATATAGGAAATTTAAATAGAATTGAAATGTAATTTGAATATAGAAGATCGAAGTATAAATAAATTTATTTCCAAGTTAGGAAAAATCGACAATTATAGATAATCGAAAATATTATGTTGAATTGGGATACTGATTTGATATATATTAAAAATTTATCAGAATGGAGTTGAATTTATTATAAACGAATTTTAAACGTTTATATATATATATAATTAAAACGAACTCGCCGCAGCGCTGCAGTTCGTAAATTGGCGATTCGAACTTCAATTGAGTATACAGAACTCAAATTAAGTCGGAATTCTTTGAAACAAGAACCGTCAGGACCAATTAGATAATAGTTTTCTAATGGAAGAAAAAGATCTGGATTTCGTCAAATAGATTTTGAGATATGTCAAAATCAAATTTTCAGAAAAACAGCGCCATAACCATTATAAAACCATAACGGTTTATTTAATTTTATAAAAGGAATTTAAGCGAATAAAAATCTAAATTTCTATTTAGAAAGTTTCAGATTTGAGTTGTAAATATATGTGAACTCAAGTGGAGTAGTGGATTGATTTTTGAAAACAAGAAAATCAGTTTTTTAATTATTAAATAGAATTATCTAATTTGAATAAAAATTAGTTAATGAAATTTTGAATCAAAATTGGACTATGAATAAGTGAACTTGATTTGTAAATTCATATCTAGAATCGAATATTGAAATATGAGTCGAAAATGACATTTGATTGTTTTATAAACAAATTAATTTATATTTGAACGTGATATGTTCAAATAAGAAGTGAAATAGGCAAAAGAGTTAACTAAAGAATAAATTAGTGAATCGAGTTTAAAATGATTGGATTGAGTTGTAATAAATTGGGATTGGATAGATGTGTGTTAGATAGGTATGGAATGAAGTATATGAAGTATATGAAGAGATATATATTGAAATGCCCGACAAAAAGGTACATGTTTAAATTTCATATGAGGTTTTATGCGCTGTATCGGCAAGCCACTTGGCTTTTTCTTTTTCTTATTGATTGAAGAGGCCTGTGTGGCGATTTGGGGATTTTCCCGATGCTCCCGGTACAAAGGAGGTTATGGCGAAATTTTCCGGAAATTTAAGGAGTTAGGATATTTTTAAGAAAATTTGATAGTTAGAAATCAATGTATATAGAATTCGATAAGTAAATGAACTTAAAAATAGAATGTTATAAACAAAAAGGAAATCTATAATTAAATCTGGTAAAAATAGAAAGAGAAGCGTATACGTGTTTAGAAATGGATAATTGGTTTTTATGGTGTTGATTATTCGAGAATAATGGTCTTGTCTGTTTTGAAGTTAAGGATGTTTTCAGTCAAGGTCTGAGAGGTAATTTTACCCCAACTCGATTGATTTCACTTTTAACCGATAAATAGCAAAGATCCAGTCTCGAAGATCAATGGTTGAACAAAAGATAGTTGAATGAAATATTTTGGGTGTAACGATGTTTTACACAACATTCGTTTTAAACCGAATAAGTGGAATTTTGGAAATATAATAATATATATTTCCTGAGAATAGAATTAAATGAGTCGAGCAAGAGATAAGTAAATGGGAATGTTTTCCAATTATAAATAGAAGATATTTTCTAAATATAGAAAATAAAAGAAGACGATATATGGAAATGTTTTCCAAATAGCGTAAGAGGCCAAGAAGATGATCATCGAAAATATCGTGTTAACGAATATGGATATGGAAATGGAGAAGCGTTTTAATTAATAAAATATTAATTTAAAGGCCCAATGATGGTTTGATGTTATGGATGAATGGATATTTGTTTTTCTTCGATAGTTAAATAACTGACTATCGAAGTATTTGCCAATATTGTTGTCAATATGGAGAGACCGGTTGACTTATTATCCGTGAACCACTCTGTATTGGCAGTAACGTTGTGAATCAGATTATATGAAGATAATCGAAGATGGAGTAAAATGCAAGGACTTTTTGTATTAATAGAAATTGTGCCTTCGGTTTCGTTCAGTCCCAGAACGAATGTATATGGACGAATGTCTGACAAAGTATTTCTAATGATCGAATATGTTGGTATGTATAAATATATATGGTGGCAATGGATTTATTCCCTTAGCATAATATCCAGAATATATTTGTGCAAACCAACTAGTGATTAACAGATCTAACAATGTGGCATTCAAAGTGATTGTGCTATCAATGAATGGAAAGTAATCGTAGCCTCAGGACTCAACAACCGGGAAATGACAAAAATCGGGCAGGCAGCATGGCTATGTGGGTCGCTCCCATTAGGGTGTATAATCACCTATCTAGAGAAATTCCTTTTACTTCTTTAATCTATCGATGTTGTCCCTTTTCGGGAAACGGTTGCTGATCCCAACCGTTGGTGATATACATTCGATACACCCAAGCGAAATGAGTTGTCGGTCATGTGCGGGCCGGGTTGCAAGATGTTCTTTTTGAACCCAGTGTATTCCTCTCTAGAGATACACTATCAGAAGGTGGTTCCATACCTTGTCATAGTCGGAATCCAATCTCCAATTAGCGCCCTGCGGTTTTTGATTTTATATTTTATATATGGAGCGTGAGATGCAAGCGTTCCGCTAGATTGTTATTTATTTGATTAGACACTATTATAATATCACTAGATTTTTGTATCAAAATATTTTTGGGTATCGTAAGGTAAAAACAATCCGTGTTTATGTATGGATCAGTCTTACGATTATCATTTCTTTCGAAAGGATTTTGAAAGTTAAACAAATGGTTGGAGTGCACTCACACCAGTCCCATGACTGACCCAGAGTTTATTTTGTTTGTTTTCCCTAAACTCTTGGGTACCCAAATTTGTAAAGGCAGTCAAGTAGTCGGGATTTTTCAGATTCACTTGGAAGAGCTGGAAGTAGGAGGCTTCACCAGTTAGCTACAGACTATCATATATTCCACTGTGTACCATGTTTGTATCTGGAAACGGACATTTATAATTGTTCCAGGAATAACTGTTGTGCTCTGATGATGGTATGTATATACAGTTACTGATTTGTATTTCAAAAGTTATGTTATTTAATATATTTTATTCGTTCCGCTGTGAGTTTGTGATCTTGGTTTTCTTCTATTCTAATATTTCTTTCTTTCTATTTCTCATCCTCTAACTTCTTTCTACTAATGATTTGTATTTCTGTGCAATTTGGGTTGGACGTATGTTGTATTTATTCAACTAAGATAGTGCGGATTTGCGGGCCGTTACAATTGCTAAGAATCGATGACTAGTATGATCAACTTCACGAAGCTAAGGTGTTTTCCCAAATGGATTTGGCGAAAGGATTTCACCGACTGAGAGTGGCTAGGGATAGTGTGTCGGAGACTGCTTTCAGGATGCCATCCATTTTTTATGAGTGGCTGGTGATGCCATTTGGATTGACTAACGCGCTAGGATATTTTGAAGATCTAATGAATTGGGTTTACAGAGAACAGTTGAACAAGTTCGTTCTTGTGTTCGTGGTTGGTATATTGGTTTATTCTGGGATTGAGGAAGAACAAAAGATGCACTTGAGAATTGTTTTGGAAATCTTTCAAAAACTCTAGTTGAGTGATAACTCTTCGAAGTACCGCTTTTGGGAAAGAGGAGTGTGATTCCTGGGTTGGTCGTATCGGGAGAAGAAACAGCGGTGGATCGCCCTAAGGTTGCAGAGATTCAGTATAGGGATTGATCTAAGAATGGTACAGATGTTAGGAGTTTCCTTAGTTTAGTTGGATATTATCGGCGATTTTTCAAGTATTTTTCGTAGATAGTTGCACCATAGACTAGATTGAAAAGAAGAACTAGGTTTTCACAAGGAATGCAAAATTTGAGCATGCTTTTATGATCTTGAAAGAGAGATTGACGAGTGCTCCTGTATTGGTTATTCTGAGTGGAATATGGCTAGATAGTTTTATATCAATGCATGTGGTAAAAGGATGGGAGAAGTGCTAATGTAGAAAGAAAACGTGGTGGCTTATGCAAGTCAACAATTGAAGCCACATGAAAGAAATTACCCAACTCATGATATAGAGTTAGCGACGATAGTTTTTTCTTTGAAAATGTAGAGGCATTATTTTTAGCAGTTAGATACAAGCAATTTATGGATCATAAGTCGTTAAAGTATATTTTCTCCTAAAAGGATTTATATCTTCGGAAGGAACGATGGTTATAGTTTCTAGCATCATATGAATTTGGCATAACCTATACTCCAAGAAAAAAAATGCAGTAGTTGATGCGTTGAGTAGAAAACATGCGAGATTAGGAGCTACGTTTACTAAATGGAAAAAACTCAAGTATTTGGCTGGGTTTGATTTCAGGCCTCACTATGAGTTAGAGCCTGAAATGTTAGCGAGCTTGTCGATTAGAACTGCTTCTATCGAAAGGATTGGCAAGGGCCAGAAGCAAGATGCTAATACCAATGAGATCATTCAGAAATTGGAAATGAGAATCGATTCCGAGGAGGTGAAGAGTTACGAAATCGCTCAAGATGGTTGACTTCACTTGGATGGAAGATCGGTTGTTCCTAACATAGATGGATTGAGAGATGAGGTTCTAAGAGAATGTCATCACTCCAAGTTGTCTGTTCTTCTTAGTGGTAACAAGAGATCTTGAGATATGAAGAGACTTTATTACTAGGAAGGTATGAAAAGGGATGTCAGGAGATTTATCTCAAAGTATATGAGCTGTCAGTTAGTTAAAGCTAAGCAAAAGAAATCGAGCGGACTATTGTAACCATTAAAAGTTCAAATATGGAAATAAGATAAAGTATCAATGGATTTTATTGATGAATTGCCAAGGACTAGGGAAGGAAATGATGGTATATGGTTATTGTGGATCACTTAGCCAAAGTGCAATGTTTATTCCTATCAAATCTACCAAAATGACATCTAAATTGGCTTAATTTCATATTAAGTGGATAGTTTGATTCTATGGAAAATCCAAGAGTATATAAAGTGATCGAGATCTGTTGTTTATTGGTGGATTTTGATAGAGTTTGCAAGATGCATTGGTTACCGAGCTACATATGAGTATGGGTTATCATCCCCAAACCAACGGTCAAACAGAGAGAGTCAATCAAGTATTAAAAGATCTTCTAAGAGCTTATGTATTAGATTTTCGAGGATCATGGGAGTTATCTTACAACAACAGTTGTCTGTCAAGTACTGGCATGGCACCATATGCAATATTGTATGGTAAACCTTGTAATTCACCTTCTTATTGGTTAGAGACTAGAGAGAAGTTTGTGCTTGGGCCGAAATAATAAGGGAGATGACATATAAGATTTAGATCATTTAGCAATGAATGAAGATATCCCATGATCACAAGAAGAGTTATGCCGATAAGGGAAGAAAGGATTTGGAGTTATCAGTTGGAGACTTATTGTTTGTTGATTTGTGGGGTTGCTTCTGATAATCGAGCATGCTGGGAAGCTTGCTTATATATTGGATCTACCTGAGAAGATGGCTGGTGTGCACGATGTTTTTCATGTGTCATGTGTATGGAAGTTCATGCACGACTAGAGTTTTATTGTGCCTTTGGATCAGATGGAACACTTATAGGTCGATCCTGAAGATTCTAAGCCTCGTAAGCTGCTTTGCGTCATTGGGAATGACATGAAATAGCTTACGAGGAAGGTTGTTAAGCTAGTCAAGGTACAATAGAGTGAGAACAATGGCGATTGTACGTGGGAATGGAAGATAGTATTAGGTCGATATATCTAGAACTCTTTGAGTGGTATGTCCCATATATTGTATCTTACATGTACAATTGTGTCTTCCATTATTAGAGTTTCGCATGTTTGGGTAGGATTTTGGCTGGGATTTATATTGAATGATATATTAGCTACTCGTGGATGGTATCCATGCGAGATACGTTGTTTGCTTGTGCTTTCTTGGAATTTCTAGGGCGAAATTCCTAAAGGGGAGAAGAATGTAACGACCTATATTTACATATCAGAGGACCGCAAAATAATTCTATTTAAGCCCTACTGATTGAATCATTCTTATATTTTAATGTGTTGTGCATGAGGATGTGAGACATGTTCATGATTTTTACCAAATCGATTTATGACCAATTTACCACTACGACTTACTTTTTTAGCTATAACGTTTGTTTGAGACCAAAGTGGATGTTGTAATTGTCTCATTGGATTGGGATGATGGCTGGCCATTCCATAATTGGTCACATTACAGATTTGGCCCAGAGATTTAGGAGAAATCACTATCTTAAATTTATGTTTCTACTGGATAGGCTAATTAATAGGTTGTGGGCTAATTATTGAGCCCATTAGTCTAATGATCTAAGATTATAAATCAGGGAATTGAGGAGAGAATTAGGGCTCTTCTCCTCATTACACATATTAGTTGTTGTGAACCTCCGGTTCAACCTAATTTCCCTAATGCTAATTTCTCCTTCAAAAAATTCTATGTCGCATTTGGAAGCAAGATTTACATCAAGGTAGATCATATCTCACCGTTTTTCATTGAATTTGAGTGTTTCTTCGTTGTCTAGATTTGATTTCATCCATATTACATCGAATCTAGGTTTTGGTGAGTGATAAAGTTCTTTCACGTACTTACTATCGATTATATGTGTTAATTAGGATAATCAAATGCTTTATGCTCATTTCACTCTAGATCTGATCATATATTCTAATCCAGATCTAGACATCCTAAGATTAACTAATTTGATCATATGACCAGCAGAATTGTTAGATTGACCATGTTTAACAGATGATTAGAACATAATTTTGGTAAATCTATGGTTTTATGATATATTTCATATATGTTCTGTTGTATATAACGTTATTATATATAACAATTATATGATTTTTGTTTGATGATAACAACCAAATATATATATCTTATATTATAATGCAAACCCTTTGGTCAACCGGTCAAAGTGAAGCCTTTTCGATGTTCCCAAAATGCCCTTCTTTCTACCGCTTTGTGTGCTAGATGTACAAGGCCATTTCCATCATTCAAACATGGATAGTGGAAGGTAATCATGCTCCACGTTTTCATCCCTCTCTCCAGCCGTTTCTTCCGCTCTTATCCTATTTTCCTTATGTCTCATACTATCCTAAAAACCGAAAGACCCTATCCCTTCCTATAGAACATCAAGATGAGTTCATTGTTAAACCCACCCCTGCGATTACTGAGTTCCTAAGTGTAATTATTTTCTTTCCTGTAAAATTCTATTGTTCTAATCTACTTGATTTTGATAGGAATTTAAGCCAATGCGATTACTGAGTTAATCCCTCTCGGTCCAAGATCGAGATGAGATTATTATTCCAACAAGCACTCATCGATCCTATCTTGAGGTTATTTATTAATTCTTGACCACCTGAAATGTTATATAATCATGAATCGTTATTTTTTTCCTATGAGAAATAGTTTTGCTATTAGAAAGGATCTAGATCCATTCAAGGTTAAATTTTGGAGTAATAGATTTATCAGATTATTACAGACTTCATTTCGTAACCAGAATAATTATTCCTTACAGACTTCATTTTTTTTGTGCAATCCTGCAGACATTTGAGTTTAGACAGCAGAGTCCATCAAGTTGCATTGGAAACATCTTTAGTCCTGTGAGATTTTATGATCGTTCATCATGCCTTCATTTTTCTTTTCAAATTGGATCATGGTCTTATTTTTTGTTGCTCGCTATAACTGTTAGGGGCTTAACCCATGTAACATAACTTTAAGGTTCACATTCATCTATTTGACGAAATGATTAATAAGTATTGGACATCTATTGTTTGAATTGAGTTTGAATGGATGATTTGGTGTTGTTAGCAAATAAACTGGAAGCATTAGAACTGAGTGGTCCTAATTTGAAATTTATGGTTGATTTGTTTCTCCAGTGTTTATTGAAAAACCTAATTCAGTTTGTTGTGCTTGAATATACTTTGAGTCATTGTGATATGTTCATTTTTAACATAACTGTGCATGATTAATTTTGTGCCTACCTATAAATATGGTTCTTCATTTTTAACAATTTTTTTTAAAAAATTATTGAATTGTTCTTCATTAATAAAATCCTAGCTTCACTAAATATATCATATAAAGAGTAAATTAAAGAATAACGACTTTAAAAAAACCTCAACACTAACATGATCCAAATATAAGAGAGCCATTAGAAACAAGTCTGCATTGCAGGAGCTATCACAATATCTTGCTCCATGCACATATTCAGTCATAACTTGAATACTAAATTCATAATTTTGACATAAATCCAAAGGAATATTGCATTTAATGATACTGAGAAATATATGGGGAAAATTAGTATTTTAAAAAGTTGAAAATAGAATATGGCTTGCCTACTTTTTGTAAGTGAACTTATTTTCATGGAAATAGCCGGCTGATTATGAACCAACAATTAGTATTAATAGCTTCATTCATTTTACCTAGCTAAAAAAAAAGAAAAATAAATAAATTCCATTTATTTATTTATCCATGATCTTTTCCTTATGCATATGACACGAATAAATAAAGAAGACAAAGAACATTTGAATTCATTAAACCAATCCTTTGCGGATCCACATAAATGACCATGGATAAATAAATGAATAAAATATAAATGAGAAAAAAAGTTATGATGTGTTAACGTATGAAACATAACTTCCATGATAACATAAATTACTAGGATAAATGCATGTAACAAAACATACATTGGTAAAAAAAGAAGTTAAATCTATGAATCATGTAACAACCAAAAAATTTATGGAGTGTATAATTTTGGAAACATAACTTATGTGATACTGAATTGTCAAATGGAAGTATACAGCACATAATTTTGGAAGTATACATTTGTGAAAATATGGAAACAAAAAAATTGACAGTTTACACTCCTGCTTCATTTTATAACTGATTTTCGCATCTCATTTCTGCTTTCTATTATTTGAACCATTGTATTCATTACCTTATCTGATGGTATGAATTCGATGTTTTGTTATCCTACATGAATTCTTTTGTTAATGGAATCAACTGGTAGTACAAACTATTGTAAACAAAACACAAATTTCCAATTAGAATTTTAGAATAACATACTATAAAATATGAATACCGCACTATTAATAAATGTTTTTTTTGGTATTTTTTCTTGAAACGAAATCAATATTGATTTTTGTTTTCTAAATGACCTAATGTTTATACACTAAATAATAAAAATATGCGTTAACCTGTTGTACTTACGTTATTAATTGAATCAGCAATGAACCGATTCCTATTGTGTAATAATAGAATAATTTTTCTATACATTATGACTCGAATAACTGTTCCCCAAATTATAATGAAAATGAGTCATTTTCAAAGGGTGCTACTATTGGTAACCCAGTTTCCTCTCCTGGCCACCAAAACTTAAAGCACCCCATTTATTAACATTCTACACTTCTGGCCACCGCAGTATTAAAAAATTTAAAATAGAGAGGCCACCGCAGTCATCAAAAAAAAAAAAAAAAAAAAAAAAAAAAAAAAAAAGATAGCTTCCCTCTTCTTTTGTGTGACGTTGTTCATATTTATTTGAATGCAATATATATGCAAAATTTTCTTAATCCTTAAAGATAATTTTGTTTGTTGATCATTGGCCTACACCTACAGCCGTAGTTTGACACAAAATTCCGGTTGTTTTCAGCTGTGAAGACCAATTTAGAACGACATTAAAATGGAAATTCCCTGTTCGGTTGCAATAGTCAAAATCATCTTCGTCATATGGTCATTGACTACCGATGAAATATCTTGTATATATACAGTTTTTTTTTTCCACAGTGCATAACCACCGTTTACTACATTTTCAGTGAATAACCAAAGCCTTATTATTTTCCCAATCACTTACAAACGAATTTGTGAAACATTTAAATATAAAAGTTAATAGTTCCTTTCGGCTGTTTACAACTGTTATTTCAATTTATATTCAGTAGTCGGTAACCAAATAGTGGATTTGCACTTGTAGGTGATTTAGTCGGTTGTGTACCACCGTGAATGTGATTGGTTTCCGGTTCTTTACCACTGAATGCTGATGAAATAAGTTGAGCAATGTATTTCTATTCGACTGTATGCATCCGAACTTTTGAATTACTCTCGGTGATTGAATGCTGAGTGAGTGAATAGACTGTGGTGGCCAGAAGAGTGTAAAAAATAAACTTGTCTATTAAATTTTTTAAGGTGGCCTGAAGAGGAAACTGGGGTGCTAATAGCAGCACCCTTTTCAAATCCCTCAAAATGACTGTTATGTCGTTACAACTGGGAAACCCTTCAACTAAAAGAATTTGTGAAATAAAGTTATACAATACCATAGTATTTCATTTTCTGAAATTGTGTAAAGAAAAAGATAACAAGAACGGGAGCCTATCAAGAACTGTAGCTACACCATTACAAGACCGTGATTTCTATATTCATTTAGTGAGTTTTTTCGTTTACTTCAGCCCTAATTTTGCTGTCCGGGGTTCGCAAAATTTAAATGTCTTCTAAGATACATTTTAGAAAATAGAAATATGTTGAATCAAATAAGATTTGAAGCTAGAAACGAAATCGAAAAAAAAAACCGCAAATTTTTTTTGGAGATGGAAGTGAATTACTTCTCACCTAGAAATGGAATTTTGAATTCTCTGCCTTAATCGGAATCGGAAATGGAAACAACGAACCCTTACCCTCCAAGATAATGCGAACTGGTAGCTGAGAATTTGATTTAGGGTTCGAGAAAGAGAGTGCAAAACGAGAAAAGATAGAGAGACGTAGAAATGAAAAGAGAGTAGCAAATAACAATTGAAAATTAGGAGGACACGAACAAAACAAGAAGAGAAGGCCAAAAAACTTACCGTGTTTACAAAATATGCTGACAAATTTGCAGAATAAGTAAATTTTACAGAATAAGCAATTTACCATGTTTACAAATTTACCACAAACTTACCATGTTTCCAACGTATTAATAAATAACTATTGATGTTTACATAATAAGTAAATTTTAAAAAAGCATCTATAAATTTTACAAAGAAAGGAGGAAAGGAAAACATCCTATTAGTCGATAATTAAATTTTAGCTGACAAATTTGCATCCTATTAGTAAATTTTACAAAAGCATCTTTAAATTTACAAAAAATAAAATAAAATTAATAAGTAAAAACAACTTAACATGTTGATAATTATAAAATATAAAACTAAAGTATCCTTTACAAAAATAATATAAATATATCTTGCGATTACATTGGAATTTTGTTGCAAAATATCTTCGGCACAAATTCTTCGCTATTTTGTCTCCATTTTTAACGGGAAATAGTAGGGGATATTATTTGTCGGTAAATTGACACAAATCGCAATGGATTAGCAAGGGATATAACAGTGGGACAGTGATAAATAAAAAGAAAATTGGAAAAAAAAAAAAGAAACTATCCCTCGTAGATCTCATGGAAAACCGTTGCAAATTAACGACGAAAATTTCCGCTTCTAAAATTTGGCATTGGATAAGTGTTTTCTTGTAGTGAACATCCCTCTCCACATAGTAGAGTGTATATGGAAGGATGTACTTGTAAGTATAGTTTTAATTTTTCATTTTTAATTCGTTTTTGTTGCTTTTTGACTGTTTATCATTTACAGTTTATGTTTTTCCACTTTTTATCGTGAAACACAGACCGAGTTAGACATACAAACAGATGATATGCAGCTAGCGTTACATTACTGGATGCAGAAGTTGTGGAAAAACAATAGAGATTTGATGTCGGAAGTGAAGAAAAAAGGAAATAAACCAAATTAGATGGGGCGAGCGTATGGGAATGTGGTTGAGATATTGAAATAGCGACGAGGCGATGGTATGTCTACTAAACTTTTTTTGAATATTTGATTGGTAGATAAATATCAGAAGATACTTGATAGATACATAATGTATCAAAATTTGAATGTACAAGCAGAGTCAAAAAGAAACTCTGCAAACAGAAACAAAAATCCCGTCACTCATCGAGGAGGGTCCAAGTCATTTCAACATTATCTTCAGGAGTTGGTAAATTTACTGAATGCGAATTATAAATAGTTGATGTGTTATATAATTTTGAATGTACAATAATTGTATATGTTAATCAATTTCAGGAAGCGGGGGCGCAAAGTTCCATATCATTTATGGATGCGTTTATCCTTGCACATATTGTCGAGCACGTAAATTCAGACGGAATTTTTTCATATGCATGGCACGACCGAAAATCCAGCAAGAGCCATGAAAGCATATTTTTATTTATGTAGTATTGGAAATTGTTTTTATTTGTTAAACTATAATGAAATAAGATATCATGATATTAGCCTGTATATACATATTTGTTCATGTAGGAAAATTTTATGGACTGGCTCCAGAAACTCCTAGCTGATACGAGTCGAGAGCAACTGACAACTGATGAGGAGGACTCTATTTTTGAATCAATTATGGATCCACCATCGCGAAGCAGATGATATGGATTTGGCAGTCAAGTTGTAATAAATAACATATTAGAAAATAACAGTTTAATAGTCTTTTAATTTATTGTACATCGCTTTAGTTCCAGTCTTAAGTTTCTCTAAGAAAAATTAATAAGTAGTGGAGATTAAGGTCCAATTAAAGGAAAACATTAAGGATTAGCAAAATTGAAGTGAGTGACACATAATAATCCTCGGTTTTCTACTCTCTTTTTTTTTACATATTTTAAGCACAATTTCACATTACAACATATAAACATTTGGTTAGGAATAATTTTATACAAGTTAAGGATAATTTTAAGCAAGTTAAGGATAAAAAACGTATTTATGCAAGTTAAGGATAATTTTAAGCAACTTAAAAAATATTTTTAACCCTTCCCATGATTAATTTCACATTTTGAGCTCAAGTTTGTATAAATTTACATTCCTAGTTAACATAAACATCAAACCTCCTTTAAACTATAATACTTTTAGATATTGATTTCAGCCTTCCTTAGTGATTCCTCAATAAATATTGCAACTAAATTAAATAATTATTACATACTAGCAGTCAGTAATGAGGCTGGCAAACTAGAGCAGATATCGATCTAGTAGAGATCGACAATTCGAGAGCTAAGGTGGCACAATTGGAAGTTCAGAACCATTGTCAAGCCATAGAGATGACACAACTGCTGGATCAACGTATTGCTGAGTACATGCAGCAGTATGATGATCGCTTTCCATCGTCTACTGGCTCTGGAGGATCCATTGGCTCTAGAGGCGATTGACTGCTCAAATAAGTTTGTTTTTTGGTTTAGTATGACTTGGTGAATGGTAGACTTGGTGATTTGATGATATATATATGTATGTATGTATGTATGTATGCATGTATGTATGTACTATGTAATTGTAGACTTGATTAGTGAATGACAGACTCAATGACTTGTCGTTTTGTAAGTTCTATGATGATAGACTTGGTGACATGCATATTATAGATTGTATTGGATAGTTGTTTGCTTGTTGAAGGTGAATTATGAATTGATTTAATGTATTATTTGATCTCCTGAATTGGATTAAGTTTGGTTTTTGATATTTGATTGGAAAATTATATACTAGGTATAACATATTACTAATGGTATAGTGGTTGTATGAGAAATGTGGCAAGAAGGCAATACCGTAACAGAACTCTAAATAAATTGTAGTTTTTCAACGATTTTCGATGGCTAATGACGACTATCAGGTATGATATTACCGACAATTTCCGATGGCTGTCGACACGTGTCGGAGACCATCGGAACCTGTTGCAAACCGCCGGAAAATGTCTCGATGAATATTGTCAGAAGCTGTCAGAATTTCTGTTTACCGACGCTTCATTTCCAACTGTTAAATTTGACGACATCCGACGATTTCCAATTGATAGTGACGGCCCTCGGGTATGATATTACCGACAGTTGCCAACACATGTTGGAAACCGTCGGAATCTTTTGCAAGCCGTCGGAATCCTTTGGAAATTGTCTCTGCGAGTATTCTCGAAAACCATCGGAATTTCTGTTCACCGATGCCTTCATTTCCAATGACTAAATTTGATGCTGCCGACGGCTTTCAGCCGTTAGGAATGCCTTTCTTCTTTGTAGTCGATCATTGTACCAAATCTACAAAAACCTGTATTGAAGATACAACAACTTGCCATAGTTTGTTATTAGTGATAAGAAGAATGTGCTCTTGTAGCCTGTAAAATCAAGGAGGATTTGCCTTGTAGCTTGTGAAACCAAGCTTGTAAAAGTGTTTTTTCCACAAGTGAAAAACAAGCAATTTTAATCGAATTCTTTACGATAGAGTGCAGGACTGGATGTAGGATTGGCTAATCTGAATCAGTATAAAAATTTGGGTGCTATTTACGTTTATGTATTTTACTTTATTACTTACTTATTCTTTGATTACTTGTTTCTTGTTGAAATTTGAGTAAATATTGTTTTATATTCATAAGTAGCTAATACACATTCCACCACTTTTAGTACCTTAATAACCTTGAGATTCATCTAACGTTGTGTTGCAGACACACCAATTTTCAATAATATGTACTTTAAAAAATGTTGATATATAAAAATAGCAGGGCATTTTAATTTTGAAAGTTGTAAAATCATTTGAGATAAGCCATTTCAACGTTGGTTCAATTCCCACCAACTACACACGATTTACTATTATGTTATGCCTTTTCCGCATTTCATTTTGTTGGCAAATTTTTAAAAATACTCTAGTATATCTTTAGCTTTATATTGTATAAATTTTTTTTTATATATAAATTCAAACTGTATTTCTGCACATAATAACTAATTTGAATATAATCAATATGATCTAACAAATAGGCATCTTTTAGGTCAATGTTTTTACCGTTTGACAATATAGATAAAAAATTAGATATTGCAATATAGAAATAAAAATACAAACTAATTACATATGATTTGAACGTAAAAATAAATACATATTTGTAAAAATCATTTTCTTTTGGGGATAGGGGATTTGATTTGTGAAAGGTTAGGCCATCTAAAAATGTTCATTTCAAATACCAAGAAAATATTGGAACTCCTGGAGCTATCATGGTAAGGAACAACCATCTTGAGCAATTCTTTCTCAAGAGCATCTCCTTTGGAGAATATCCAGGAAAAGGTAGAGTTCACTTTGCATGTAATCCTTGGGTCTACAATGTCAACGAGTATAGTTATGATAAGTTCTTTGCCAATGATGTATGGCTCCCAAGTAAAACCCCAACTGCACTGAAGCCATAAAGAGAAGAAGAGCTCCACCACTTGAGAGGCGATGGCATAACTAGACAGCTCAAAGACTGGGACCGAGCTAGTCTATAACTATGCTAATTACAATGACCTAGGTAACTCTCACATTGGAGTTGTTCGACCCTTACTCAGAGGTACTAAAGAATATCCCCTCGTTGGGGAAAGACTAATCGACCAGTTACTCAGACAAGTCCAAAAATAGAGAGCAGATTACTACTAAGAGGCATGGGCACTTATGTTTCTAGAGATGAAAGGTTTGACCATCTCAAATTGTCAGATTTTCTTGGTTATTCCATGAACTCATTAGAAGATGCGTTCATTCCTGTCCTAAAGATCGGTATTCGATTTGACATCATGATGCATTAATCCCATATTTGAATAGAATCAATACTACCAACAATAAGGTTTACGCAACAAGAGCCGTTCTATTATTGAACGAAGATAGTACCTTGAAGCCATTAGCTAGCCATTGAGCTCAATTTGCCTCACCTAGATGAAGAACAACATGGCGCAGTCAATGAAGTCTTACACCTGCTGAATTAACAGGAGTTCAAGGAGCGATCTAGGAACTGGTGAAAACATATGTTAGTGTCAACGATTATGGAACACACATAAGTTAAATAGTCACTGGCTAAAAACACATGTAGTGACAGAACCATTCATCCTTGCAACAAATAGACACTCGAGTGCACTTCATCCAATTAACAAACTCTTAGTACCACATTACCAGGACACGATGAATATAAATGCATTAGTTCGGCAATCTCTTATAAGTGGCGGTGGAATTCTTGAATCAATGGTATTCCTAGATAAACTTGCCACGGAAGTGTGCGAAAGTTTACAAAGTTGGAATTTCATGGAACAAGCTTTTCCAACAAATCTCTTCAAAAGAGTGGTAGAAGTGAAGGTCGAATCAAGCCCACACAAACTCCACCTTCTAATCAAAGATTATCCATATGCAGTAGATGGACTTGAAATTTGGTCAGCAATCGAGGCATGGGTCAAAGAATACTGTGCAATTTATTACCCAACCGATGACACCATCCAAGCTGATCCTGAACTCCAAGCATTTTGGAAAGAAGTGTAAGCAATTTAATGTGCATTTAATTCAAGAAACTAAACTCAGTCTGAATCTTTAACTGCATATGGTTCAACCTATATATCATAATTAAAATATGAATCACTAACCTGATTCCATATTCCTGTTAGCCTTGTCATTGCTAATAATGATTCTCCTCCCTTTTCCTTTCTTTTCTTTTATAACTAGTTAACGATGGACAAAACAGGTATCTCTTATATTTTTTTGTATCTGTCATGGTGCGGTTCTTATTGTTTAAATATAGGAAACTGCTCTCTTTATATACATATTGCATTTGAATTTCAAACACTCATTTTATCCATATCTGCCACCATTATATATGACACTAATAACATCAGTTATAAAACTGTAAATACCATTTAATCTATAAGGGATTACAATAAAATAATTAGGCAGGGGACGAGGGATAATGAATATTCCGAATTTTAACAACTCTTAACGAGATCGATCCATCACGATGTCGACTTTAATGTTAAATTTTCAACATATAATATGAACTTAATTCTCACAATTAAATCATAAGACACATAAGCTCACATGAACATCGAAACATTCTTACATTCTCCCACTTGGCCTTTGCGTCTAATTGATGATTCAATAACTTTAATGCATATTTTCAAGTTCAAATGATCATTAATCAAATCAGAACTAATTGGATCATGGCGATCCCACGTCATTTAAGCGACATGATCCCTTCCATGTAGCACAAATCAATCCAAACTCAATTTCAATTCTAATTTGAGAAATTTCATAATTCTCAAAATAATCACATGTCATCAAACAACCGTAAGTGTACACACATGCTGTAATAATAACATGTTCAATAAAACAGAAATGTAACTATAAGTAAATTCATAGTGTCACAAACATAATGAGCGTATCATAATTAAAATAGCAAGGCCTTATCTATAATACCCATGCGCTCTACATGACCAGTAAATGCCTCGGGTGGTAGTCTCTTAGTCAACGGATCCGCTACCATCAGATCTATTCTAATATGCTCAAAAGTCACTTTACGTTTCTGCACCTCCTCTTCGACTGACAAGTACTTCAACTCCATGTTTTTAGCACCCTTAGAATACTTGTCATTCTTCGAAAAGAAAACAGTTGCAGAATTATCACAGTAAATTCTTAATGGTCTGGCTATGCTATCGACAATCCCAAGCACCTAAATAAAATTCTGCATCCGCAATGCTTGAATAGTGGCCTCAAAGTATGCCACAAATTCAGCCTCCATAGTGGAAGTAGCAATTACAGACTGTTTTCCACTCTTCCATAACACAATTCCTTCAGCTGATAGAAACATAGAGCCAAATGTTGATTTTCTACTATCTTTGCATCCAGCATAATCTGAATCCGAATATCCAATAACTTCTAGATGATCAGATGTCCTGTATATAAGCATGGTCTCTTTGGTGCCTTGAAAATATCTGAGAACTTTCTTTGTAGCTTTCCAGTGGTCCGTTCCAGGATTACTTTGATATCGACCTAACATACCTACAACAAAGCTGATATCTGGTCGAGTACATGATTGAACATAGTTCAAACTCCCTATCACTGATGCATATGAGATTCTTTCCAGTTCTTTCCATTCCAAATCATTCTTAGGACATTGGTTATTACTGAACTTGTCCCCTTTCTGTATAGAAACTATTCCCTCGGAGCATTTATCCATTCTGTATTTCTCTAACACCATATTGATATAACCTTTTTGAGTCAACCCTAGCCATCGTTGTGACCTACTTCGTATTATTTATATTCCAATCACAAAGGATGCCTCACCCATATCTTTCATTTCAAAGTTATTAGAGAGATACTTCTTTACATCACATAACAAGCATATGTCATTTGCAGCAAACAAAATGTCATCAACATATAAGACTAAAATCACAAACTTGCTCCCACTAACTTTAATGTAGATATACCGATCAACAATCGTCTCTACAAAACCATATGACGTAATGATATCATTAAACTTTAAATACCATTGTCTGGAATCTTGTTTTAGTTCATATATTGACTTTTTCAACTTACACACCTTGTTTTCATTTCCAGTGACCATAAATCCTTCAGGTTGGTCCATATATACTTCTTTCTTAGGCTCACCATTCAGAAAGGTGGTTTTCACATCCATTTGGTGAAGCTCAAAATCATAATGAGCCACCAAAACCAAAACAATTCTTAAAGAATCCTTCTTAGATACTGGAGCGAAGGTTTCTTTATAGTCAATGCCATTTTGTTGGGTGAAACCTTTAGCAACAAGTCTAGCTTTATATCTTCCAATGTTGCCCTTTGAGTCACGTTTAGTCTTAAAGACCCATTTAGACCCAACAGTTTCAGAATGCTTAGGTAACTCCACTAAGTCTCAGACTTTGTTATCACCCATTGACTTGATTTCTTCTTTCATGACAATCAACCATTTTTTAGAATTATCACTTTCCAGGACTTTCTTAAATGAGATCGGGTCTTCATCAAGGCTTAAATCATATTCACTTTCAATAGCGTAAACCACATAATCATATGAAATAGCGGATCTTCTTTCCCTTATAGATCGCCTTAACGGTTCACATGGTTCATGGTGTTCTTCTTGATTTATGACTGGTTCATCAACCATAACTTTGTCTTGTAGGATTTGAACATTATCATGTTGTTCCATTGTATCATTTGAGTGTGATGCAACAATTGGTACAACTACTTTAGAAGAAATAACAGGTAAAGGAAGTTCAACCTAAATCTCTTGAATGTCCAATTTTCGTGATTCACCACTCCCACTAGTTTTACCATTTTCAATGAACCTAGCATTTCCCGTCTTAACTATTCTTGTATTATGGTTAGAACAATAAAATATATACCCCTTTGACTTTTCACAATTGCCAATGAAAAACCCACTAACTGTCCTAGAATCACGTTTCTTTTCATGTGGATTATATAACCTTACTTCTACTTGACAACCAAAAACACGAAGATGTCGTAAGCTAGGTTTCCTTCCTGTCCACAGCTCATAAGGGATCTTAGGAACCGCCTTTCTAGGAACCCGGTTAAGCACATACGTTGCGGTCTTCAATGCATACATCCATAATGAAAGTGGTAACGAATAATTACATAACATGCTCTTGACTATACCCATTAATGTACGATTCCTCCTCTCAGCTACACAATTCTGCTGAGGTGTACCGGGCACTGTATATTGCGCACAAATGCCTCTACTTTCAAGCAACTTTGCAAATGGACATGGACATTGTCCACTTTCATCAAATTTTCCATAAAACTCACCACCTCTACCAGAATTCACTACTTTTACTTTTCTATCTAACTTTCTTTCGACTTCATTAATGAACACCTCTAGGACGTTCATAGGTTGAGTCTTTTCATGCAGTAGATATACATATCTATAACGTGAGTAATCATCAATAAAGGTGATAAAGTATTTTTCACCGCTCAATGAAGGAGCGTCAAAAGGACCACATATATCAGTGTGAATTAACTCAAATAGTTGGTTACTTCTCATGGTTGGCTTCTTTACTGCGTGTTCATTCTGCTTGCCTTTAATGCACTCTATACATATAGCTAAGTTACTAAAATCCAATTGAGGAATAATTCCATTCTTTACCAACCTCATTATTCTTTTCTTGGAAATGTGACCTAATCTTTGTTGCCACAAGAAAGCAGAACTTTCATTAGATGCACTACGCTTAATGCCTTGATTTTCAACACTATACAAAGATTTAGAAAACTTAACATCAAGATTGAACCTATAAAGTGAATCAATCAAAGTACCATAATAGTAATTATTTCGATACAATGAAAAACCACCATGTCCAAACTTAACATAAAAACCTAAATCATCCAATTTACTTATAGAAACAAGATTTTTAGCACACTTAGGTACATAAAGACATCGTTCAAGATCTAGATGACAACTAGTATCAAAAATCAATCTATAAGTCCCCAATGCCCTCAATTTGTGCCTTCATCCCGTTTCCCATGAACAAGTACTGTTCAGCTCCTTTTATGGGCTGGATCGAACGGAATCCCTGTTTAATGTGAGATAAATGAGTAGTGGCACCAGAATCGAACCACCAAGCATTATTAGGAACTTCTATAAGGTTTGATTCAAAGAAAACAAAACTATAATGTGTACCTTTATTTTTGAACCAAGCTTTCCTTTTTGGACAATATTTCTTGAAATGTCCCATTTTCTTGCAAAAGAAACATTTTTTGCTTCTTCTTTCGGATTTGACCTTCCTGTCCTTTTATGGATTCTTTGTCCTTCTTCTTGTCCTTCTTTGTTGTCGCCGGTACCATCATGACCTATGAGATGAATTGCACGATCCTTCATCTTCTTTAATCTCCCTTCCTCTTGAACCAACATGGCCTTCGATTCCTGAAAGTTTCATTTAATGGTGTTGTAGTTAACCTGGAAGTGACCAAACTCAAAAGGTAGAGAGTTAATGATGAATTGAACCAAGAATGCTTCATTAACTTGCATTCCATAGTCTTTAACTTTGCTGCCAAGTTAGACATAAGTGCTACATGATCATGAATGGGTTGAGACCATTCAAACTTCTTTGTATTTAGCTGACACATGAGGCTTTCTATAATTGACTTGTCTGCCAAATCTGATTGTGAACACTCCTTAATCATACACATAAAATCCCTTGCATTCTCTGTCTTAGGCATAAATGGCTTAATACTTTCAGTCATTCTCATGAGGTTTAAGCTCAACCTACTAGATCGCTCCCATGCTTCATAACAAGACTTCTCAGTCTCGGAGCTATCATCTGTAATGGCTGAAGGTTCCTCTGTTAATATTGCAAGGTCCAATGCCATTATACCCAATGTTAACCGAATCTGTTCAGACCATTCATCATAGTTAAGCCCGTTGAACTTTAGGACAGAGTTAGCGGCTGCAAACAAATTTGATGAGGATGTAAACATTAATACATACTTATCTATTAGTGCTTTGAAAATTTTGATGCAGATGTAAGATTTCCAACTAATATATTTAAAGCATGCATTTAAGTAACCTTTGGGCAATACTTAGACAGTGTGCTATCATTAATGCTAAAGTATCATAATTTAGTGACTAATCATAATATACTTAGCCAAACAAGCATGTTATCTTTGGATATACACACTATTCAGTCTATGTAATTATGACTAATTCCTTTTATTTTATTAACTACATTCAATGACCAACCTTTTGGGTGGTCTCATAGAATATAAATAATAAAACAATTGATCATTCAAAAAAAAAAAATCATTTCATAGCCTCTCTATAATCATGAACAATTGAATTATACTGTTAATTTTAATGTCTAAATATGATATAACAAGGTTACTTTGGTGACTAACATGTTACATATAATGTAGACATTGAACTCTAATGAGTAAAATTAATCTTATAATATACTAACATTTGCATTACTCAAATTACACAGCCTTAGTATATTCAAATACCTTACATGGGTTAGGAAAAATATGGTGATATTAAAACCCAAAAATAAAATGAAAATTGAAGCAGTACAGTAATAAGAGTATTGTTATGGTGTTAAACAAAATTCATGGCAACAAACACCTACCACTAATAAAGCATTCAATAATGCATGACATAAAACTGATTTGGTCACTGTAGCAAATATATGTACATGACAACCATTATGGAAATATTACCATGATATGCAGTGATGAACTCAGACCAAAATCACCCAATACTAGTCAATAACATGTGGTGAATCATTCAAGTTTAAGTGGCTCCGATATCAATTGCAAGCAATTTATAATGTGTATTTCATTCCGGAAGATAAAATCAATCTGAATTTTCAACTTGATATGATCCAACCTATATATCATAACTAAAATATGAATCATTAACCTGATTCCATGTTCATGTTAGCCTTGTCATTGCTAATAATGATTTTCCTCCCTTTGCCTTTATTTTCTTTTATAACTGGTTAATGATGGACGGAACTAGTCTCCTTATTTATTTAATTATTTATCATGGTGTGGTTCTTATTGTTTAGATAAAGGAAACTTCTCTATACGCGCACACACACACACACACATACATACATGTCATAACTGCCACCATCATATATGACAATAACACAGCATCAGTTATAAAACTGCAAATACCATTTCATCTATAAGGGAATACAATAAAATAATTAGGCAAGGGAAGAGGGATAATGAATACCCCGAATTTTAACAACTCTTAACCAAGACCGATCTATCACGATGTCGACTTTGATGTTAAATTTTCAACATATATGAAATTAATTTTCATAATTAAATCATAAGACATACATGCCACATGAACATTGAAATATTGTTACAAGAAGTTGGCTATGGAGACTTATTGATAGGACATGGTGGCTCAAAATGCAAACGGTTGAGGACTTGACACAGTCATGCACGATCATCATTTGGATAGCCTATGCTCTCCGAGCTGCTGTCAATTTTGGCCAGTACACTTTCACCACCTACATTCCAAATCGCCCTACCATTACTAAACTACAGAGCGTTATTGGCATTTCTGTAATGGAGATTCTATCGGCTCATGCTTCCGATGAGGCATATCTTGGAACATGCGATTCAACTGAATGGACTAATGATCAGAAAGCAATGGACGCATTATTCAAAAGGTTTAGTGCAAGACTTTCTGTGGCTACAAATAATATTGAGAAGCGTAATAATGATAAAAGTTTGAAGAATAGAGCAGGGCCTGTCAATGTGCCTTATGTTAGAGTTTATTTTTGGCTTTTGGCTTTGATACCAATTATTGGAGGAAGGAGGTGAATAAAATTTGAACAAGAAATAGATGAAGAATTTTTTTATTTTCAAGCTTAACTTTTTGCTTGAACTTTCTTTCCTTTTCTTCATTCATATCATTCACTAAAATGACCACATATATATAGTAGTTTACAAACCATTTCAATAGACACAACCATTAAATGAACATGACTCGTAGACTTAAAGGACACAACACTTCACCAATAGACATGACACTTCGTCTAATGAACATGACACTTGACGAACGGATATTACTCTTGACGAACAGACATGGCTCTTGACGAATGGACATGTCTTTTTATTTTGATAGACACTACAATAATTAATTAATTTTTCTTTACTACAACAATGCCTCCCCTAAACCAAAATTCCTTCGAACATCCAATGTGGCAACACTTCTTGAACACGATATCGCTTGGCTCTTTTATGTTGCTATCCAATCTTTATATTTTTCATGTTTTTGTAAAAATAGGGATATTATCCAAATTTTCTTTTTTGTCTTCTTCTTCTGCGGGAAAATCAACTTATCATGCAGCGCACGCATACGCACTTTACATTTTCTAGCTATACCAGGTGCATATGAGAACTGGGTAGAAATGCTCATCAGAGATCTTACCCTGTCTTCATCTTTTTTAGTTTTCTTTGCATCGCTTTCGTGAACTTTAATAACCTTAGCACTATCATCATTGGAATCCTTGTCTTCTTCAGCTCGTTTCTTTATATTTTTCCTCTTTTGTTTAACACTAGCATCCTCAGCAGATGTAGAATCAGTAGCATCGTTTGTTTCTTGAGTATCTTTAGCACCATTTGCATCTTTGATGTCGTTAGCATCATTTGCTTCTTTCATTATCTCGAATGATCCATCTTCAGTCACCATGACCTTCTTCTTTTTTGGTTCAGCTGCAACATTTTTGTGCTTTAATTCCATCCTTTTGTTCTTGTTATGCTCAACTACGGGTGTATTTCTCTGAAAAGAGTTTGCTTCTTTTGAAAACACTATTTTAGATTCTTTTCCCATATTTGCAATGCTGCTAACCGTGTCTTTGACATCATTTTTGGTATTTTCTTTTTCTTTTGCAGCATCGTCGACCTTGGGCAGTGATTCATCATCTTTTCTTCTTCAGGCTTATTTGCGATTTTTGTGCCCTGAGCAACATGTTTGGACTTTGTATGAGACTCTAAAGCCTTTTCTGAGTTGAATGTCTTGGAACATGATTTGCAAGAAACAGAGCTATCAGATTTACGACTGTTTTTCTCACTCTTTGCTAGAGTTTCCTTTTTTGCATCCCCGCCGCCTTTTTTTCTTACGCCCTGTTATATCAACTAGTGATGCTTACAATAAAGATGAGTATGTAGTAATGTATTGTTGTGGTGTAGTATCATTTTGAGTGTGTGGCTTTTAAGTGCTAAGGTAACTATGGATTTGGTTTAGTTTATGTCATTATGAAGTTATATTTTATAAAATAATGGCGAGGTTTATTATGGAATAATTGGATAAAGATACCCTTTATCCTAACACACATGAAGAAAAATAATGGTTACTCCAACCGTAGAAGAGGACGAACTAAAAATAACAATTGTTATATATTGAACTCAGTGACGAACCTAGCGTACAGGGTCGGGTGGGCAATTGCCCTACCTAAGATTTGCCCAAATTACTAATACCTACGCTAAACTAAAAAGGCAAAAATTGCTACAGAAAAACCCTAAGGTATTCCATAAATTCAGTCGCTTGAAAAAGAACGGCCGCACCTTCTCTTGCCTCAGTACCTCCTCGTCTCGTTTCCACACCGCGGGTCCTCAGCCGCCTTTTGCATCTTGCTTCCTATTTCAATCAGCTCCCGGTTGTTGTTTCGTAGAAGCTGCAAGATACCTTTTTCATATTTTATTTTTCCTTCTCATTTGAAAACTGAATGTGAAATCATTTTGTTCGTAGGTCTATATGTAAATTTTGTTATATTTTCTAGAATTTGGCCGATAACCATTTTTCTAATGAAGAGAGATACAACTATTAAAGTATCATATATTTTCATAAGGAAAAAAAAAATCGAAGCAAGGCATGTGCCCTGTCTGAGAAAAATATTGCCTCAGGCCCTTAGCCTTTAGGCTTGATAACAGAGTGTAAACCTATTTATTTTCTCCAATTTACACGAAAAGGTAAGTTGATGATAGCAGCTTCAAATGTTAGTTGCAACTTTATGATCTTTTTTGACTAAAGGTTGCTTTAGAATATGATCAAGCAAATTGTTGGTGTTTGAATGGCCGTGATATCATTGTATAATTGATAGATTTGATGCTAAATATCAATAGATCACATATGAATAGTGCATAACTCGACTAATTTTGTTTTGTAGGCATATTGCATGTGAAATTCATTTATAGTTTCTGAAATTTGGCCTGTGTGTAAATTGTGCCACTTTGCTGTGTTTGTCATTTTGTTGTGTTTGCCACTTTGTTGTGCCTGCTTATTGTTTGTCGCTTTGTTGTGTTTGAATTTTGTCACTTTGTCTGGTTTTATACAATATTGTACTTTTGTGCAGGTGAATCAAAGCACGACTTTTTATTCAAATTTGTTGACGCTGAAATTGCCTAAAGTTGAATTTGCTAAAAATCATGATCTTAAAGCAATCATAGATAATTTGATTCTCTTGAAGCTTGTAGAGCACGACTTAGATAGATTATTTAGTATTCAATGGTTTTGTATGCAAACTTGCCAAGATTAGCTAAACTAATGCAAATTTGCAAGCTTTTCTGTTTTTGTGCATGTACAATAGTTGCATATTCCACTACATTTTCATTAATTTTTTGTTTTCTTAAAATATTTGAACATTATTCTGGTTTCTGTATATAACGGCTCCTTGTATCATTATACAATCACTAAATACCATTCTCTAAAAGAAAAATAAAAGCATTTCAGTTCAGCCTGTATTATTTGTTTATTCAGCCTGTATACAAACGCTTTTGATGATTGCTATCGGCGTGATGCACGGATGAAAGAGGTGCACCTTTAGTGGGCGATGGTGGAGGTTTGTAATGATAATAATTGAGAAAAGAAGGTTGAAAGTGAGAGCTAAGTTGGCTGGTTTTGAGAAGATGTTGTCATTTGGTATCAAGGTGGAGTATTGAAATTAGTGATACGCAAATCACAATTTTGGGCAACAAATAATCTTACATATTTTGTGGAGAGATTTGTTGTTAGATTTTATGGAGAGATTTGTTGCTAGATTTTATGGAGAGATTTTGGTTGCTATATTTGTGGGATAATTAAGGCAAGGATTATTTGGTGAGATAATTTTGGATGCCAAATTTACTTGGGTATGAAGTAATTCACTCTATAAAAAGCCTAGCTAACATCTTCATTAGGTGTGAAAAATTTGTGATTATTCTTCATTGTCTTTCTCCTCAAATGTTTAGCCATTATATGTTCTCTACCTATTTCTCAATAAGATTATTGGTTCAAGTTGTGATTGTTTGTAACGATAGTTGAGATCGATTGTAAACAATTTTTATTCGTGAATCAATAAAGAGGATGGTTGGATGGAATATCGTGTGCTCATATTTCCGATATTTTTGTGGTGTTGTTTATTTTTTTAATCACATTCATCTTCAAGTGATTGGATGATAAAGATCCTATTTTTCTTGGCGTTTTATCAAACTTCTGCTGCGCACAAAACCCCAACAGTATATTTTGAATTTCATCCAAAATATTGCTTGGTTAGGGACATACTTACTAAAACTGTTTTACTGCAAGGTAATGAGATAAAGGGACTGTACAAGTTCACTGCCAACCACTACAATAGCCACATGAAGGAAAATATGTTGTGTAATCACAGTGAAATCAGTAATGAAAACCAATGCAGTGTTTTAGAAGTGTGGCATAATAAACTTGGTCACCCAATTTATTATATTGTAAAACAAATTCTTGTTGAGAACAATGTTAAATTTGATAAAAGTCATTCATCCTCTATTTGCAAGTGCTGTCAGATGGGTAAAAGTGATAAGTTATCTTTTAATGCATCAGAATCAGAATACGCAAAACCCTCAATTTAGTTGCCACTGATTTATGGGGTTCTACACCAATCAGTTCTGATTATGGATGCAAATATTATATAGCATTTGTAGATGCATTTAGTAGGTACGCATGGATTTATTTCATGAAATCTAAATTTGAAACATTTGATGTAGTCATACACTTTATAACTCAGGTGGAAAAACAAACAAACACACATGTGAAAATATTTCAATGTGATGGAGGAACCGAGTATAAACCCCTGAAAGACTGTTTTTCAAAAAGGGGAATAATTCATAGAATTACTTGTCTATATACATCTGAGCAAAATGGTCTTGTTGAAAGAAAACATAGACATGTTGTAGAAACTGGTTTGACACACTTAGTTAATGCTAAAATGCCACTAAAGTTTTGGCCAAAATCCTTTAGTACAGCTGTTTATTTGATAAATAGATTACCTACTAAAGTACTCAAGGGAAATAATCCATAAGAAAAGCTGTTGAATGCCAAACCAGACAATAACTACTTAAAAACTTTTGAATGTCTATGCTACCCATATATTAGACCATATAATAGACATAAATTAGACTTCAGATCAAGACCATGTACTTTTATAGGGTATGCTCAAAATCAAAAGGGATAAAAGAGTTTGGAGGAAAATGGCAAAGTTTTCATAAGTAGACGTGTTGTGTTTAATGAAGAAAATTTTCCATATCAATCTGAAAGTATAAAAACCACAAATAAAGTGTATAACAAAAGTGTATCCAGACCATCTATACCTGTATATTCTGAAATAAGAAGTGCAGGTGAACCTATGTGTGGCTATGAAAAATCAGCACCACCAAATAATGATACGGATCAGCATTCAAGCCACAATAGGGAATCACCTGTAAGGGATGATAAGAATCACATCATCAGCAATGATCAAAACACTGATGAAGAAGAAAATAATCAAAGTCAAAATCGAAATGAACAACCTTTGTATGCACCTCAAGCAACATCCATACACCCAATGGTAACAAGAGCAAAAAGTGGGATTTTTAAACCCAAACTCTTTAGGTTGTTACTCTATTAGAAGAACCAACAAGTTATGATCAAGCAAAGAATGATAGCAAGTGGAAAGCAGCTACGAATGAGGAGTATCAAGCATTTATACAAAATAAGACATGGAGCTTAGTGAAGCCACCAAAAGACAAAAACATAATTGGGTGTAAATGGACATACAGGATCAAAAAGAATCCTGATGGTAGCATAAACAGATACAAAGCTAGATTGGTTGCAAAAGGATATACCCAACAACAAGACTTTGATTATAAAGAGACATTCTCTCTAGTGGTTAAATCATCTACAATTAGAATTATTCTTAGTATTTTCATAAATAAAGGATGGTCAATAAAGCAACTTGATGTTAATAACGCATTTCTCAATGGTATACTCAAAGAGAATTTGTATATGACTCAACCATAGGGTTACTGTGAAAATCCTGAATACGTTTGCAAGCTAAATAAGGCAATATATGGGCTAAAGCAAGCCCCACGAGTATGGTTTGACAAACTGAAAGACACATTGTATTCAATAAATTTTCAGTCTGCCAAATCAAATAACTCATTATTCATTAAAGCTAGCAAACACTCTACTATATGTATATTCTAATATATGTTGATGATCTTATTGTGACAGGAAATAACATGGATGAAATTAAATCAATTGTCAAGAAATTGGACAAGGAATTCTCAGTTAAAGACCTTGGACAGCTAAACTATTTCTTGGAAATAGATGTAATGACCCGTAATTTGGCAGGAGAATAATTAACTAATTTAATTATTAAATATCGTTTTGGCGATATCGATAATTCGAATTAAATAATATTTATATTTAATTAATATAAATAATTGGAAAACATATTTCTGGAATAATCGGGAATAACGGAATTCACAATATTGTGTAAACTGGACAGTTGAAAATATATAATTCAGTTTATATTGAATTATATTGACGAATATATTTATATAAGCCAGTTGAATTTATAATTTATATTATAATTAAAAACGAGCTTGAAATGGTGCTGCAGTTCGCTATTTGGCGATTTGAACTTCAACTGAATGTACAGAGTTCATTTTAAATCGGATTTCTGTGAAACAAGAAACGTGTGGAGCTGGTGGAGTATGTCTTTCTAGTGGAAGAGAAAAATCGGGATTTCGTCGTGTAGATTTTGAGATATGTCCAAATCAAATTTTAGAATAGTCGTTATAGAATCGTTTATCGACCGTAACGGTTTATTCGATATAACTAGAGATCGGGTTTGAATTTAGACAAGGTTCTTTTGGGAAATAGTGATAATTTAATTTTTAGAATTTTATGGTAATTTTTAATTAATTTAATAAGCAACTTTTATTCGGAGTATTTGGCACCCTGTATCGACATTTCGGGGTTTCACAATATGAGTTCATCTACCGGTATTATTATATTTTTGGGACCATAGCATGTCACTCATTTCAATGGTATTTTTGTTTCTGTCCATAACAGTCCCTACGTGAACAGAATATTTCATAGTACGGTACACTATGTTTTTAACTTAAAACAAAACAAAACTGAATGGTTAACTGGTCAAACGAACTCGAAATTCAATGAAACAAGTTTCATACGAAACCTTAGGAAGAGGTCTTGTGAAACGTCAATGCCTCATATTTTTAGAATTTTTTCTGTAATTTTAAGGAATTATTGCTCGGTGTTTTTCATCGATATTTTCTAAAGGATTTTCGCAAACGGTGTCGGAATTCGACGAAACCTGTCCCATTGGATCCGGAATGTGTTTTTATGCTAGAATTAGCTTTGTTTGTCAAAAATGGAAATCATACGAATTTATAATGGATCGAAATGAAATGGAAAGGGAATATTCCGGGGAATATTCCCTATCCACAAAATTCTTTATAAATAGGACTTAACGCATCCTTATAACCTAATTCCTTTGAACACATTATTGCTACAATTCTCTTCACAGCAAACAACTTTCAACTCATGGTTTCTCTCAAGTCTCACCACAAATCTTTTCTACTTTTCACCTTTTTCTTATCGGCGCGTGGAACAACTCCAGTGTACTAAGCATGTACAGGAACATATGGACGTACTGTATCGGGAAGGACCTGTGATGTGTGGCAAGGGCTTTTATGCGTGAATATGGGGAGGGTGACGCGAAGCCTGGGAGCCGAACCATCTTGAAGAGGCACTGTTCATCTTTGTGGCATGGTGTAATGATCGAGAGGGAGTCTTCTTAGGCCAGTAGTGTCGGCAGCATAAAGGGGTGTATTGCCATTGATTTTGGCACATGAATGGTTTAAAAAGGGAAATAAGGATGGTAATCAGTTCGACGGTTTTGGGGAGAGAGATATTTATCTGGAGTTGAGAAAGAATGTACGGTGGGCTTTGGTAATTAAAATGGAAGCGGGCCAAACTGTTTGAATGGGCCGATGGTGTGAGGGTGAGGCCCATTAAATAGAATATCCATGTTTTTAATTCATTTAAAAGTGTACTAACTTGTAAATACCGTATCCTCGCCATACGATATCAGATTGACGAACCGTAAGTTGCGTTGGGATCGTATGGATGGTGGCTACACCATGGAACTGACTGGGAGTGGATTGGAGCTCGTTTGAATTTACGACGAATTAAACTGTTTGATTCAAATCAAACAACAGTTTATCGTTCTTTAACGATGAACTGCAAATGTGAGTAAATCTCACTAACTCTGAACAGTTTATAATTTCATGTTGTATTTTTAGAACTGTTAAATATTGACTGATTGACTGTGTGTTGACTGTTTGATTGAACTGCTAGTCAGTTAGTTGAATTTCTATATTGATTCTGTTTAACAAAATATATCATATGGAACTGAAAGTGATGTTGATTTTATTGTGTAACATCTGTGGATGCAGGGAAACAGGTTGGAGGAATCCGACTAGATTCCTCAATAGTTATTTTATTGTTTTCATATATTGTGATATATGACATGATTTATAATCTGTGTTGATTGTGTGTGTATGGACGATATTGGACATCGTGATTTGATATGTTAAATACTATAACATACCGGAATATTGAAAAGAAAATATTTATAAAATCAAGAGGATTTTATAAAAGAGAATATTTATAAATAGAAATATTTATAAATGGAATATTTATAAAAAGAATTATTTATTTAGAATAAATAGATAAGATACTATAACATGGATTATTTATTTGTTAAATAAATAAAATATTAAACACGGACTATTTACTTAGAAATAAATAGGAGATATTCAAAAAGGAAATAACTGCAAATCATTTTCTTTTTGAATGGAAAGGTTTGTGTAGCGGTTTGGGGATTTTCCTGATGCTCCCGATACAAAGGTGGTTATGGCGAATTTTTCAGGGAATTTAAGGAGTTAGAATATTTTTAAGAATAAATTTGAAAAGGAAATATTTAGAAAATAAATAGAGTTACAAAGAGGAAATTTGTTTATAACTGAATAGGATGTTATAAAAAGGAAAACGTTATAAAAAGGAAATCATTTGTAAAGTGAAGAACCGTTACTAAAAGTAAATCTTTATAAATGAATAGTTTAGATAGTTAGAGTTAAACGGTTAGAGTTAAGCAGTTAGAGTTAAACAGTTAGAGTTAATCTGTTAGAGTTAACCAGTTAGAGTTAAACAGTTAGAGTTAACCGGTTAGAGTTAAACAGTTAAAGTTAAAACAAACATAGTTATTCAAGATGAGTTGCCATTTAGCACGACTGCTAGCGTAATTCGCAGGGTTGTAAATAGCCTACGGCGGTCGGATGTTTCCTGAGGGAATCAGGCGTAACCATTGTGATCGCTGCGATCTAGAGTTGAGCGAATGGAGTTAAAGAATATAGAGTTAAGCCAAATTAGAAACTGACTAGAGATTAATAAGTTGAATGGTTTCCCGAGTATCGATCTGATGTTGGTTTCGGCCTTCGGGGTTTATACTTAGGAAGTTGTTCTCTTGTTAGTTTATAGTTAGAGTCTGATAGTTGTGGAAGGATAGTGATACGTAAATAAACAATGGAAATGTTTTCCAACGTTGATAACGAATATTTTCTAAATATAGAAAATAAGGAAATATGAATATATATGTTTGATGATTGGGTCGATAATTCCATTTGGAATTTAGATCGTTGTTTGTACACGGATATGTTTTCATTTGATAGTTAAATCACAGACTATCAAAGTTTTGACCATTTTACGTTGTAAATATGGAGAGACCGGTTAGATTATTATCCGAAGAACCACTCTGTATTGACATAAGCGTTGTGATCAAATATGATGAAGAAAATTGAAGACGAAGTAAAGTGCAAGGGCTATTGTATAAGTCTTAGATAACAGTGCCTAAGATGGATGTACTGAATAGTGCCTTCGGTTTGTCCAGTCCCAGGACAACTTGTATGGACGAATGTCTGACAGAGTATTCCCAACGAATCATATATGTTGATCTCTTCAACGTATTACGTTTGGTGGCGGAGGAATTCGTTTCTCTTAGCTTCATACCTTTGATACCGTTAGAGAAATCGATAATGATTTGGCGGGTATGACGATGTGGTATTCCAAGTAAATGAAGATATGATATGAAAAGATATGCGTAGCTTCTAGCCTCACATCCGGTAAATGACAGAAATCGGGCAGGCAGCATGGCTAAGTCGGTCGCACCGAAGTAGGATGTACAATCACCTATCTAGAGAATATTCATTTGCTTCTTTAATCTATCAATGCTGTCCCATATATATATATATATATATATATATATATATATATATATATATATATATATATATATACGGGAACGGTTGCTGATCCCAACCGTTGATGATGTACATTCGATACACTCAAGCGAAATGAGTGGTCGGTCATGTATGGCTGAGTTGCAAGATGTTCTTGTTGAACTCCAGTGTATCGTTCCTAGAGTACACTGATCGGAAGGTGGTTCCATACCTTGTCATAGTTGGAAATCCAATCATCCAATACGTGCCCGCGGTTTTGATTGTATACTATATATGTAGAACGTGAGATGCAAGTGTTTCTGCTAGATTAATTGTAACACCCCACACC
The DNA here is from genome assembly GCA_030737875.1 of Allium sativum. Classification (NCBI taxonomy): domain Eukaryota; kingdom Viridiplantae; phylum Streptophyta; class Magnoliopsida; order Asparagales; family Amaryllidaceae; genus Allium; species Allium sativum. The sequence goes on from CM060926.1 coordinate 543,043,885, forward strand.
CGCTAAGGTCACTCATAAAGGGAATGCCTTAGCTTCGGTGGAGTATTTAAGTGAATATAGAACTGAAAAATTACAACAAGACAGATATAAGTAATACTTGAAATTTTAAAACATCATTTCATTGCAGCAGAAGGTAAACATGTTTGGTTACATCTCAAAAAAACCAACAAGAGTCAAGTACAAAACATCTATCTCGTTAAAACATAAGTACATAATCCCACTACATACTAATAGCCATAATAGAAAAGATAACTGAGCTTTTCTTCTAGGGTCCAAGCTCCAAAAGATAGATAAAGCAATCTGATCAAAGCTCACTAGTGCTGGGCCCACTCTGAGAACCTGAGGATTGGGGAAAAAGATAAAAACAACGGGGTCAGACATATGTCTGAGTGAGCCCTATAACCTTAACAATACAATCATTAAAGTAATTAGGGTATGATATAAACCTGGTACGGTACGACTGGGGATAAATGACTACACTAAGTAGCCAACTAGACTTAGGATAAACTAAGATAACAGTAAAGACGCGCCTATCCACCCAAGGATAAATACTATTCTGCACCACCCCAGATCTACCCACCCAAGGGTAATTCCTACACTGCACCACACCAGTTCTACCCACCCAAGGGTATTTCCTACTTAAAGGTTGATCCCACTAAGTGTACTTAGTAATTTTACCCAGTAGTTTCTTGTACCCCTAGCTGACTACATAGGTGCCGTCTGCCCCTATCTCCGCTAGGTGTACCACTACTTCCCAAGCGATCGGCTCCCTAACGTAGATACCCGTGTTGGCCCCACAGTGGGGTGTATCACTCCCCAAAGTGGCAACCCGATAATATCAATGGTGCACGACTTATATCTACACGTTGCAACAACGTCTTACCTACCAGCCCGGGTCCACACACGCATATGAAACCCGTTGGACTCGCGTTGCCACCGCTACCCCGTTTTGGCCTCTTACAGTCAAGCCCAGTACGCGTGTCCCGTCCTCGACATGGGTCGAGCCCAATAAGATACATATGGGTTACTGGTTGAAACGGGCACCCCACAAGCTACTACTTAAGCTTGTCATTTTATCTAGCGCATCCCACTTAACCCCTTTTCATTATCATGCCCACTTACATGTTAAGGTTTGGTTAAGTCATCTAATCTTATTTCAATTGCCACTCAAGGCCCCACAAGCTACTACTTAAGCTTGTCATTTAATCATATTTCAATTGCCACTTAAGGCCACACAAGCTACTTCTTAAGCTTGTCATTTAATCATATTTCAATTGCCACTTAAGGCCCCATAAGCTACTTCTTAAGCTTGTCATTTAATCTAGTGCATCCCACTTAACCCCTTTTTCATAATCATGCCCACCTACATGTTAAGGTTTGGTTAAGTCATCTAATCATATTTCAATTGCCACTCAAGGCACCCACTAGATTTCCTCATGCCACCCAAGGCACCCACTTAACCCTTTAATCATGTTTAATTACATGTCCCACTTTGGTTAAGTATTCTAATCTTATCTTCTATTGCCACTCAAGGCAACCACTAGATTTCCTCATGCCACCCAAGGCACCCACGTAACCCTTTAATCATGTTTAATTACATGTTCCCCTTTGGTTAAGTATTCTAATCGTATTTTCTATTGCCACCCAAGGCAACCACTAGATTTTCTCATGCCACCCAAGGCACCCGCTTAACCCTTCATGCCCCACTACATGCTTATCTGGTTAAGCGTTTCTTAATTGATTAAGAACGTAACCGTTGTAAAGACCTCTCACATTAGACTATCTTTTATGGCAGCTTGATTTGCCGATTGGGTCCGGGCAGCCTTACGCCATAACCGAGTCTAACCTCGTGTCTATACACTTGTCACGTATTTAGTTTGTGCCTAAGACCTCCCACATTGGGCCAATCATTTGTAGCCGCTGGATATGCCGGTCGGTTCCGGGCAGTCTTATGCTACAAAAGGGTCCAACCTCGTGTCTTAGTCGATTAATTACACCTAATTAATCACCCCCATAATTTGTATTAATTATCCCTAATTAATTACAAATTTAACGATGTACATAATTGACTCAATTATGTCCATCCCCTTTATGGTATGCATAATCATACCAACTTCACACCATTTCATTAATATGTTTATTAACCCCATCGTTCCCCACGTAATTCGCCGACATGACATAAAAGGGAAGATTCATCACAAATACAATGGGTTCAACTTGCATAACATTAGCATCAACATGGGTTTAAAGATGTCAACTTGCATATAGCATCAACCCAACTAGCATAAATAATCAACCCCAAACTTGCATGAATCACATATGTCATAAAGAGGTTAACTTGCATAAGTGTCTTATATCATTCAAAGGGGTAAACTTGCATATGTATGTATGACATACAAAGGGGTTAACTTGCATATGTATGCATATCATACTAAGGTGTAAACTTGCACATGTTACTTGCATATCTTCAAACACCAAACTTGCATAACATGTCATATGTGAACTTGCATATAATCATACACCAACTTGCATACATATCATAGATGAACTTGTATATAATCATACACCAAACTTGCATAATATCATACATGAACTTGCATATCATCATACACCCAACTTGCATAATCATGGTGTCATAGTGGATCAATGTTTATCATAGCAACTAGCATCATGAACACTTGCATAACTTGCATAACATCATGATCATATAGCATATGGCTTGCATAACTTGCATAACATCATGAACATGTAACTTGTGACTTGCATAACTTGCATAACATCATGAACATGTAACATATGGCTTGCATAACTTGCATAGCATCTCAAACATGTAGCATATTACTTGCATAACTTGCATAATATCACAAACATATAGCATATAACTTGCATGACATGCATAACATCATTAACACATAGCACATAACTTGCATAACATGCATAACATCATTAACACATAGCATACAACTTGCATAACTTGCATTGATCCACATTCATAGCCATAACCTCATTATATCCTATCATAATCATTTCAATAATTGGTCATTAAGGCTATAGAAAACTCACCACTTGTTGATTAGCCTTCTTATGAATATATTAAAAGATTGAGACGAAGCCACTAAGCTATCAACTCAAAAACTCCAAATAAGAATGCTCCAAATGAAAACCCTTGAGCCAAATCAATAATAAAGATCCTAGCTTTGATGAAGAAAAGCCTTGAATCAAACTTAGAAACACTTAAGCAAGCTTAGGAGCTCTTATACTTCTTTAGAAACTCTCTCATATGATTAGAGATGGAGATTATGACAAGAGGATGAGGGTGGAGGCCATGAGAGAACATTTTGGCATAGCTTAGCTATAGGATTGAAAAATGAGCATTTTGGTTTAGGTTAGGGGTCTTTTTATAGAAGACTAGGATAGTTTTAGCCATAGGATAAACCTTAGTTTAGATCCTAGCCATCAAAGCATGTCTTGGGGAAGAAGTCAAGTGTAGGAACCATCTAGGGCCTTTAGATTAAAGCTGAACCATGAGAACCATTCAAATGCAAAATCTGCATTTAAGCGAATCGGCCCACGGGTTGACAGCCAAACACCCTGGATTAACCCCTAGTCGACCCAGCGAGCTCGGATCGACCTCAAAAATCGGCCGGTTCGGTTATTCCCCTCTCCCAATTCGCTGTTTTGAACATTTTTGCATATTTATTTAATTTTCAATTATATATATATATATCAATATATATATATATATATTTCTCTGCGCAACCCATTTCACTTAATTAAGTATACTTTAATTTGTGAATTTTTATGTTCAAATTACGGGGTGTTACATTCTCCCCTACTTAAAGGATTCCGTCCCTGAAATCTCTATGTCAAGAAGAACGTATCCTACCATCCAAACAACCATCTACTCAAACCATCAAACACTGGCATCCATTGTCCTTAAAGTTTCTAATGCTGTATGAACATATGCGAAGAGTGTGTGTATATGTTCCCTGTCTAATGCAAAATTAGGCGGTCCACTTATTTAGTTGACCTCCTTAATGCAAACCATGATAATGCTATGCATCCAATATGTATGCGAAAGATCCCTATCGACACATACTATTTCTACATGAGTGCACAATCGTTCACCAAAATGCATCATCCATGTGATAACACAACCATTATACATCCATTAATATAGCTACCTACACACAATTTTATGCAATATGCAATATGAAGTGATTGAGCCGATCTAGTGCCTAGAGTGTGTATATATGCATCCACGAGCAACCACTAGCAACCACTTGCATCCACACGCATCCATCAAACATAACATGTCTCAAACACATGTTTCAACCATAGTTTTACCATATCTAAAGGTCAAATGTACTAATGAGAGGACATACTAAAGATAAGATAAGCACTAGACAAACGATAAAGGAGACGTTTAAAGGACATACCCTCAAAAAGGAATGGGTATAACGAACGCATCTTCGCTTCTGTCTCCCAAGTAGCATTGCTCTCACCTTCTCCCTTTTTCACTTTGACTTGTCGAACCTCTCTGTTTCTCAACTTCCTAATCTCTGACCCAAGGATGCGGGTAGGAGCTCGTCGAATAATCGCATCACGCTCTACCTTTACTTCTTTAAGCAAGCTCGGCTCTACCGCCTCTGCGGTCTCATGTAGGAACTTACTCAAATGTGACACATGGAATACGTCCTGTTCCCTATGCAACCGAACTATCTCTCGAATATAAACTGAAGCTAGACATGGAACAGTCCTCTTGCTCTTCACGGGTATGAAATGGGCATTCTTAATAAGTCTATCTATCACAATCCAAATTCCCGTATTACCCTTCCTCGATCTAGGTAACCCATCAATAAAAATCCATCGAGACGCTATTCCACTTCCATTGCGGAACTTCCAATGGGTGAAGCAACCCACCGGGTTTCTTTTGCTCCGCTTTCACCTGTTGGCACACCAAGCATCTAACGGCATACTCGGCCACATCTTTCTTCATACCGGCCCAAAGAAAACTCGCTTCCTGTCCTGGTACATCTTGTCCCCACCGGGATGAATGGTCATCCTAGAACGGTGTGCATCACCAAGAATAGCCTTTCTTAAACCCTCGTCTTGCGGTACACAAAGTCTACCATCTCTACGTAAGCACCTCTTATCGTCTAGTGTGTACCTACTCAAATGGCTGGACGACTCCCCCCTTATGAGCCTCTCTACCAACTCAACCAACTATGGGTCGTCCCTCTGTGCTTCTCCAATCCGCCTCAAAAGAGTAGGTCTAACCTCCAAGGATGCTAGCAAACAGGGTATATAGTCAACGGAAGGTCTGAAATCAAACATCGAGGTAAATTCCAAGCTTCGTTGTTTCACGAACAATGGACTCAAGGACAACCTTTTTCTGCTCAAGGTGTCCGCCACCACGTTACCCTTACTGGGGTGTACGCTATCTCGAAATCATAGGATGCTAAGAACTCCATCCACCTTTGCTGTCTCAAGGCTATGCGCTCGAAGAGTCTCCAACACTTCCCTAAGATGTAGGGTATGCTTTTCTCCACTTCTGGAGAAAACCAGGATATTCTCCCATACAAAATCGTCACAACTATCCATCTCCCACGCAGACCATCCTAGTCGAACTCGACATCCCCCAAGTGCAAGCCCCAAAGGCCTAAACCAATATCAGACAAACACCCAAGGGATACCTCCTTCGAATTCAGACGACCTACGTGAGATGATACTAGTAAAAACGGCTAAATAATTAAGCTCCTTGTCCAACTCTGGATGTCCTTGCCAGTCTCACTCCAGAACCACCGTTGATCAAATAACTGGCTTTGCTTAACCCATTAAGCACACATGAAAACTTATTTCGCTCTTCTTCACTCTTAGAAAATACTAAGATGTCATCCACGAAGACCACTACGAAGTTGTTTAGGTACTCCCTGAACACCCTACTCATCAAATCAACAAAATATGCGGGGGCGTTCGTCAAACCAAATGTCATCACCAGCCACTCATAGAAACCATCCGGAGTCCTAAAGGCGGTCTTCTCTATACCACCCTCAGTCACTCCCAACTGATGAAACTCCGTGGCCAAGTCCCACTGCGAAACACTGAGGCGCCAGCCAATCGATCAAAAAGATCATCAACTCTTGGCAATGGGTGTCTATTCTTCTTTGTGAGCTTGTTGAGTTCTCTATAGTCTACACAAAGTCTGAGGGACCCATCTGCCTTCGTGGCTAAAACTACTGGAGCACCCCACTCCGATATACCTCGTCTTATGAACCCTTTCTCAAACAACTCCCCTACTTGCTTATGGAGTTCCCTCCTCTCACGAGGAGCCATGTGGCGCACTGACAAAGATACTGGTTTAGCATCATCTACCAGATATATTCGGAGGTCTATCTCCCGCTTCGGAGGTAAGCCCTTCACCTCCTCGAACTCATCCGAGTATTCCCGGACCACTCTAACAGATCGCAAACTCTCGACCAAAGCGTCAAGCAATTCAAAATAACTTAGCAAAACAGAATCTATGGGATTACAAAAGATCTCGAGAGTGTTACCCAAGCGGGTCATAAGCCTAACAACTCTCCTTTCACAATCAAGAACGACACCATTACTAGATAACCAGTCCATGCCCAAAATCAACCCATAGCCCGTGAAGCCCAAACAAAAGCATCACCTCTAATCTCAACGCTAAGTATGGAAATCTTCAAACCCAAACATATCATGGACAATTAAGTGGAGCCCTCCCAATTGGGTTTGAAACAACCACAGGATCATCTACCAAACTGGTGTCTAGGTGCAGTGACTCAACTAATGATGATGAGATAAACGAATGTGGTGAGCCCGAGTCGAATAAAGTTCGAACAGGATGATCGAGAGAACCAAATTTCAACTTAGACGGTCCAACCCCCATCAGGTATACCCGTCGTGAGGGAATACATCTACCCTCCAGAATATCCTGTACTTCGTCCTTACCTCTTTGGACAACCCCAAGGTGTCCCATTTCTCCAAAACAACTAGCCTTCCCCTTCACATTCTCCTTTCGTGGCCTTCTTACCACGATGAGGTTTCATCCTTTATTTACTTAATAGCTATTTGAACCTTCCTCTCTCGTCCATCTTAAAGGTACCCATAAGCCCTCCACCTCCTTGGACTAACTTCTTGGCCTGGAAAATGTCTTAGTCCCTTGAAGTGGTTCTTCCGACCTTCATACGGAAGTCCTTATTTTTCTTAAAAAGACATCTACACGCGGAGGGGAAATTCAAAAAGAGAAACAGGAAGAGATTCAAAATGGAGAATCCGAAGGATAAAGATATGGCTATTGGGGATTATGCTTTTCTTTCAAAAACTTTTCTCTCAAAAGACATGTTTTTGAAAATACTTCTTCCAAAAATGTTTTTAGAAAAATAGTTTTCTAAAAATTTTATCTGTTCCGGTAACCTTAAGCTCTGATACCACGTGTAACACCCCACACCCGCTAAGGTCACTCATAAAGGGAATGCCTTAGCTTCGGTGGAGTATTTAAGTGAATATAGAACTGAAAAATTACAACAAGACAGATATAAGTAATACTTGAAATTTTAAAACATCATTTCATTACAGCAGAAGGTAAACATGTTGGTTACATCTCAAAAAAACCAACAAGAGTCAAGTACAAAACATCTATCTCGTTAAAACATAAGTACATAATCCCACTACATACTAATAGCCATAATAGAAAAGATAACTGAGCTTTTCTTCTAGGGTCCAAGCTCCAAAAGATAGATAAAGCAATCTGATCAAAGCTCACTAGTGCTGGGCCCACTCTGAGAACCTGAGGGTTGGGGAAAAAGATAAAAACAACGGGGTCAGACATAAGTCTGAGTAAGCCCTATAACCTTAACAATACAATCATTAAAGTAATTAGGGTATGATATAAACCTGGTACGGTACGACTGGGGATAAATGACTACACTAAGTAGCCAACTAGACTTAGGATAAACTAAGATAACGGTAAAGACGCGCCTATCCACCCAAGGATAAATACTATTCTGCACCACCCCAGATCTACCTACCCAAGGGTAATTCCTACACTGCACCACACCAGTTCTACCCACCCAAGGGTAATTCCTACTTAAAGGTTGATCCCACTAAGTGTACTTAGTAATTTTACCCAGTAGTTTCTTGTACCCCTAGCTGACTACATAGGTGCCGTCTGCCCCTATCTCCGCTAGGTGTACCAACTACTTCCCAAGCGATCGGCTCCCTAACGTAGATACCCGTGCTGGCCCCACAGTGGGGTGTATCACTCCCCAAAGTGGCAACCCGATAATATCAATGGTGCACGACTTATATCTACACGATGCAACAACGTCTTACCTACCAGCCCGGGTCCACACACGCATATGAAACCCGTTGGACTCGCGTTGCCACCGCTACCCCGTTTTGGCCTCTTACAGTCAAGCCCAGTACGCGTGTCCCGTCCTCGACATGGGTCGAGCCAAATAAGATACATATGGGTTACTGGTTGAAACGGGCCCCCCACAGGCTACTACTTAAGCTTGTCATTTTATCTAGCGCATCCCACTTAACCCCTTTTCATTATCATGCCCACTTACATGTTAAGGTTTGGTTAAGTCATCTAATCTTATTTCAATTGCCACTCAAGGCCCCAAATGCTACTACTTAAGCTTGTCATTTAATCATATTTCAATTGCCACTTAAGGCCACACAAGCTACTTCTTAAGCTTGTCATTTAATCATATTTCAATTGCCACTTAAGGCCCCACAAGCTACTTCTTAAGCTTGTCATTTAATCTAGTGCATCCCACTTAACCCCTTTTTCATAATCATGCCCACCTACATGTTAAGGTTTGGTTAAGTCATCTAATCATATTTCAATTGCCACTCAAGGCACCCACTAGATTTCCTCATGCCACCCAAGGCACCCACTTAACCCTTTAATCATGTTTAATTACATATCCCACTTTGGTTAAGTATTCTAATCTTATCTTCTATTGCCACTCAAGGCAACCACTAGATTTCCTCATGCCACCCAAGGCACCCACTTAACCCTTTAATCATGTTTAATTACATGTTCCCCTTTGGTTAAGTATTCTAATCGTATTTTCTATTGCCACCCAAGGCAACCACTAGATTTTCTCATGCCACCCAAGGCACCCGCTTAACCCTTCATGCCCCACTACATGCTTATCTGGTTAAGCGTTTCTTAATTGATTAAGAACGTAACCGTTGTAAAGACCTCTCACATTAGACTATCTTTTATGGCAGCTTGATTTGCCGATTGGGTCCGGGCAGCCTTACGCCATAACCGAGTCTAACCTCGTGTCTATACACTTGTCACGTATTTAGTTTGTGCCTAATACCTCCCACATTGGGCCAATCATTTGTAGCCGCTGGATATGCCGGTCGGTTCCGGGCAGTCTTATGCTACAAAAGGGTCCAACCTCGTGTCTTAGTCGATTAATTACACCTAATTAATCACCCCCATAATTTGTATTAATTATCCCTAATTAATTACAAATTTAACGATGTACATAATTGACTCAATTATGTCCATCCCCTTTATGGTATGCATAATCATACCAACTTCACACCATTTCATTAATATGTTTATTAACCCCATCGTTCCCCACATAATTCGCCAACATGACATAAAAGGGAAGATTCATCACAGATACAATGGGTTCAACTTGCATAACATTAGCATCAACATGGGTTTAAAGGTGTCAACTTGCATATAGCATCAACCCAACTAGCATAAATAATCAACCCCAAACTTGCATGAATCACATATGTCATAAAGAGGTTAACTTGCATAAGTGTCTTATATCATTCAAAGGGGTAAACTTGCATATGTATGTATGACATACAAAGGGGTTAACTTGCATATGTATGCATATCATACTAAGGTGTAAACTTGCACATGTTACTTGCATATCTTCAAACACCAAACTTGCATAACATGTCATATGTGAACTTGCATATAATCATACACCAACTTGCATACATATCATAGATGAACTTGTATATAATCATACACCAAACTTGCATAATATCATACATGAACTTGCATATCATCATACACCCAACTTGCATAATCATGGTGTCATAGTGGATCAATGTTTATCATAGCAACTAGCATCATGAACACTTGCATAACTTGCATAACATCATGATCATATAGCATATAGCTGTTGTATATAACGCAGTTGTATACACAATTATATGATTTTTTGTTTGATGATAACAAACAAATATATATTATTATAAATGTGTTTGTTATTGTAATATTTTATATATACAACACAGATAGGAATATAATATTTGAATTGAATATTATATTTTTAACATTCAAACAGTACACCTCTGTATAACTCCACTATTTAAACATTCACTGTATATTGTACTTGTATATAAACAGAATATAATAGACAAGTTCGTTTGACAACAATAAAATGATATTTTATTTCAATCAAATTTGTTTATTACATATATCTGTACAATTCTCTCACAGCTCCTCAGTACAGTTCATTCATTGTCACTCAGCTATACATACACAATAGATAAACAGTTACTTTTTTATATATATTCATTGACTCATATACAGTTTCAGACACATATTTGACACTATACACTGTCTTCTTGTCTTCAGTCTTCAATCTTCTGTCTTCACTGCTTACTGTCAGTCCAGTCACCGTCTGCTTACCTGTCACATGAAACAGAACACACACAGTACACTGCAATAGAAATGAAATAGAATAAATGCAAATATAAATTTTATTTTTAAAATTTTATTTGCCTCAGTCTTCTGGTGTGTTTCTCATCATTTTTCATGACTTGATCTGATTTATATAAACCATCAATCTGTGTCTAGACAGCTTGTGATATTCACAATGATACACTGTAAATACCACAAGGTAGACAGTATGTATATACAATGCAGGGACAAGGAAACTCGTCTGGATGGCTGCATATACACACGTGTATAAATATACACGTGTGCACTACCTCGCCAATCCAATGTGCAGCTGAGGAGTAGCCACGAGGACCTGCTCAACTCAGTGCAACATAGTCAACAAAGTCAAAGTAGTCGAGCAAATGAAAACAATAAACAAGTCAGCAAGCACAAGTGTGTGCTCATGCAATGTCAACACAGCATAGAATGGTCGAGCAAGTGAGTCAACATGCAAGTCAGTGGAACAAATAAGTAACAGCAAAACAAGAGCTAACATGGCAGGTCAATCCAGTACAAGTGCATGCCAAGTCAACATGGTCAAGCAACATGGAAGTCCAAAATATCACATGAAGTTCAAATCAGCAAAGAAACTTCAGCAAACTCAAAACAATGTACATGGTGGTATTACACAGCATGATCATGGTGAGACATCAAGCAAGCATGGAGGTGGAGCAGCATGGACATATGGATAAACATGTGTGCAAGTTATCAATATACAAAACCGTCAAGAGCGTGTATCAACAGCAACAACAAAACAGCAAGTGAAGTGTACTTTGGCAAGGAAATTGGTCAAGCAACATATCATAGTAGCAGCATGTAATACAATTCATGAATGGTGCAAGATGTTTACAGTAGCATAAGGTGTATCAAAATTCATGAACAAGCCAAGGTGGAAAGTGAGCACAGCATGGTTCTAATGCAAATGGACAAGTGGTCGAGCACAATGAATAAGTACAGCGAGGTTCAGCAAGATCGATTCAAGTCTGAGTGTAAATGGTGGAGCAAAACTTACAAGTGCAACATCATATAAGTTCATACAGCAAACAAACATACTCAGGTTCAAGACAAATGGTCGAGACAGTTTAAAATGCAACAACAGAAGAATGATACATGGTGATACAGTGGTGCACAAGTACAACAATACACAATGGTGGTGAACACATGCAACACAGGTCACAATGGAACAGAAATGGTCGAGTCATGGTTCAGTTCAAGTCAGGTGTACACAAAGCAGTGCATGTCCACACAATTGAGACAAGAAAATCTCATGGTTGATTCAGTGTTAAAATTGATTACCAGAAAGTCAACAGGAGTTTCAAAACGAAAAAGAAATTTCAAATCTGCATTTCCAGAAAACAGTTTTTTTTGGCATGCAACTTTTAATTTGTTTCCAGTTTTTTATCTCTCCCAAACTTCTCGGCAGCAATTGATTGCCAGATTTTATAAATCACATTTCCTGGAAATTCAGTGATCAAGTTTTTGAACTATACCAAATTTGGCCAAAGTGTATTTGGCAAGAATTCCAGACAGTTTTTTTTAAATTGCTAAATCAAATCTTATCATGGGTTTCAAATGTTCAATTTTTTTTTGGAAAATTAAGTTGCCAATAAGCTCATTTGTTTCCACAAATCCCAGAAACATTTTTTTGGAAATAAAATATTTTGATTGGTTCCTAAAATCAAGCATGTTCTTCTACGGAAATGTTTTCAATTTTGCAAGAACAAATGTGGGACAATCAATTCTTTTGTTCCAGTTTTCAGTGAATTCACAGTGTGTATTTAAGGGATGAAATCAATTTTCGATTTCATATATTTCCAATTTTAACCATACCAGTGGGAACAATAATACAATTCAAAAAGGGCCAAAATCATTTCAGGAACTCACGCAACAAAAGAGGAAACCGCACAATTCAAATTCAATGCCAGAAATTTGCAAAAGGGGAAATCAACGAATCTCATCAATTAAATTGATCAATTCAAAAGCAGAAACCAGATCAAGTCAACACGTGAAATCAGAGGGTTTCTAGATTTTTCTAAATCCCTATTTAATCACCATTTTCATCATTGGCAATGAAATTAAAATTCACACGCATGAAATCAGTCAAAGTCAATTACAGCGAAATCAGAGTTGATTGAGGATTTCAAATCCTATTTTATCACACCATTTCATCATCGGCAAATATAGATCGAAACCACAGAACAGAGAAAATCGAAAACCAAAAACTCGCAATTTCAAAGAGCACAAATCAAACTCAAAAATACTCACATAGGTTTCGATCGAGAAAAGGAGCAACCCCAAAATCGAAGCATCATAGAGCCAAACAATTCGAGCATCAAAGAGATAGCCAATTCATCAAGCAAACGATCGATTTGGGGAAGTTTCAGTGAAACCCTAGTTATCGCAGCCGCCATTTTTGTTTCCCAGAGCAAAAGAGAAAGTAAAGGGGTCGGGTGCAAACAAAAGGAGAATGGGCCGGCCGTTTTTTTAATGGGAAAAGGGGATGACCCCTTTAATATAAACTCCTTTTTTATTTTTATTTTAAGAACTAGGGTTTACATTTTTGTTTTACATTCTGTTGTTTTTTAAATTGTGTTGTAAAATCATTTCTGAACAGTTCTAGGTCTGTAAAATCTAGGGGGATTTAGTCAAGGTGTTGACTGTCAGTTTCAGAGTCTGTAAATCTGAGTTACGAGTTACAGGGTTTGTAATTCGGGAAATCTGATCTAGGGGTTTAGATCAGTCTACGGTTTTGAGCGTAGGGTTAGAATCGGAGCAGGGGTTTGCGAGTGTACATGGTCTTGTATGCGGGAACTGTTCTATCACCTAGTAGAAACCTTTGAAATGCAGCAGTAGGCAAGGTTTTGCCGAAGCTGGGTATATCTGTGTGTGATTTATTTTCTGCATTTCAGTTTCTGCTATTCTCTGTGATCAGTTTATTATTATATATCTCGCTAAGTTTTTAATTCAGTTAAAAACTGTGAAAAACCCTATTCACCCCCCCTCTAGGGTTATTCTAGATCCAACAAGTGGTATCAGAGCAGGTATTCTGTTAACTCTAGAGAAATGGTGAATCCTTGTTGTCAGTCGATAGAGAGTCAGTCCAGTTCATCTCCAACTATTTTCACTGGAACAAATTTTTTAAACTGGAAATCCGGAATGGAATTTTATTTAAAATCTGTCAATATTAAATGTTGGGATGTTGTTATCAATGGGTACGATATGGTAGATAAAGTTTTTAATTCTCGTGCTACACATATTCTGTATTCTTATCTTGACAATGATCAATACAGTCTGATCTCCCATTGTTTAACTGCACAGGAAATCTGGATAGCTCTCAATACAAAGTTTGGACAAATTGACAACTGCAGCTCAAAACCAGAGAAAGTCAACTCAGATTCAGAAGTCTGTTTAACAGGATTTACAAATGAAACTTCAGATGAATCAGATGATGGAGAATCAACAAATGCTGAAACCGAGAATTTCTCATATGAAGATCTGGTTTACATGTGTCTTGATTTAACTAAATCTGTTGATAAACTCCAATCTAAAAATAAATCTCTGAAATCTAGGAATTCTGAGTTGATCAGCAAAATTGATGATTTGGAATCACAACTTGAATATGTTAAAAATTCTTCAAATTCTGTTTGCAAAAATTGTTTGAAATTGAAAGCCAATCTTGTTCATCCCAATAAAAGTATTCAAAAGTTTGAAGATGAAATTCTGATCTTAAATGAGAACAAGACTGAGCTGTCAAATTTGAATAATCTTCTGCAAAAGGAATTTGAAAATTTTAAAACAGATATAAATTCCAAATTTGAAATTGCTGAAAAGGAGAATTTGTTGAAATCAAGTTTGATTTTAGAAGAACTTGAAAATGAGATTGAAAAATCCAAGAATTTTGAGTCTGAAAAACAAAAACGATTTGAACTTGAAATTTCCGAATCCCAAGCCAAAATAAAAAAGCTTGAGAATGAAAATTTGTTTTTGAAACATAACGATGCTGAAAAGAGTAAGATCGCTATAAGTCGTTGTTCAAATTTAATAAAAGAAAATAGTGATCTTCAATCTAAAATTCAACGACTTGAATCAATCTTGAATAAATTTTCTAATGGAGAAAAATCGTTGGACATTTTGTTGAAAAACCAGTTTCCTATTGGAAATAAGTTTGGACTCGGATTTGGGAAGTATAATGATTCTGAAAAGCAAAATTCAAGTGGTTTTAAAAATCCTTCAAATCATTTTGAAAAGAATCGACTTGAAAATTTGAAATCTGAAAATTTCAAAGGATTTGTGAAACATAGACAAAATGAAATTTTGTTTTATAACAATTCTGTTGAACAATCATGGGCCCAAAAAATAAATAAAGCCAATTTTGGAAAAACTAAACTGATTTGGGTTCCTAAGGGTACGAAAGTAAATTCAGAGGGATTGTTATACAAACAAGTTTGGGTACCGAAGGTTCGACATACAACTATGAGTGGTTTTACTAACTTTGTTAAACCACTCGATCCAATAAACGGTTAGGTACCAGAAGTGGCTGAGGAACTGCTATGCAAAGGAGATTGATATTCAAGTTGTTCCACTTGTCTGTATCATTCAGAGTTCCTTAGCCAAAGCTTGATGAGTTAGAGATCCACAACGTCTTCTGTGAATCAGGTATGATTTCTAACCTCATCTTTGTAAATATTTTTTATTTCTCCTTCTTCTACCCCTTTCTATGTTATTTTCTTCTGTTTTTTTTATTTATTATTATTTGTCACTGCCATATCTCGTTGTTTTTCTTTTCTGTGCTTCTGAAACTTCCAGTTGCAGTATTCATATTTGTTTGGAAGTTTACTCTATTTGGGTAAAACTCACATGTTTATATTCATTTCCAGAACTTGAATTTAAGTTTGTAAATATCTGCAATTGTTTTGAAGTTTTATTTCTTTTCTGAATTCTTAACAGTGCTAAAGCATTCATATCATATCTTGAACACTGTTAGTATAAATTCAAAAATTTTGAAGATCTGAATAATTAATGAAACTTCACACACTTATACTGTTTTGAGTCCCTTCCAATTCATTTTGGAAACACTTAAAGTATTATACTCATTACAGCACTGTTACTTCTCAGTTGTGATAATCTCATTAATTTTTAGATTGGCTTGATTATTTCTGACTTGAAAAATATTTGGTTTGAATCAGTGATACATCTAGAATTTCATCTTTACTCATGATTATTATGATTGAAATTAGTTTGTTTGAAATCATCTGAAATTCTTGATATTTTGAATATCACACACCTCTTAACATGTGAAATAATCAACATTGTGTGACTGATTCATTATATCTCAAACTTAACATTGATTCAAGTGATTTCAAATAAATTATTTTTTAATTTCTTGTATCATGAATACCTCTCAGATTTGATGTAAATGATCTGGTGTTTCTATTGGGCTTGTCAGAAATAGTTTTGAGAAATTCTTGAAAATGTTTTTTTTTAAATGGTCTTTGAAAATCATTGTTATTTCATGATTATTTGATTTGAATATATGTTTGTTTAAAATCATTTGAAATTATTGATTTATTGGATCTCACACATATCTTGAATCTGAAATATAACCTGGTGTGATTGATTCATTAAATCCTAATACTTTTACATTTCTTCAAATGATTTAAAATAGAGTATATTTGCAAATCTTGGATCATGAACCACCTTATGTGACCAACATCTTGACAAGTCTGTTGTGATACTGATTTCTCTGTGCTGCTCTGATACTGTTTTTGAAAAATGTTTGTTTTGGAATCATGCTGCTCTGATTATAAGAAGTTGATTTGTAAATATTTTTTTTGGACTGCTTGATTTGGTATCAAAGATTTATCGTGTTCTGATAAATGAAATTTGTGTGCTTGAGTTGCTTGCTTTGTAATTAAGTCTTTTCTGTTGACTGAGGTACCATTGTTTGCCACCGGGGTGTCATTAAAATCCTTGAGAAAGCGAGAACATTTGGTATCAGAAGCGCCTTATATTTGTCACATCCATCTGTTCTGATTTTTCACTTTGTAGAGACACCATGTGGTATCAGTTTAAAAGTGCTGCATATTTTTTGCTGTATATATGTATTTTTTCCCTCTTGTCATGCATAGATCAGCATATTACTCTTGTAATTGATTTTCAATTTTAAAATTATTTATTGATTATTCATTCAGAAATTGAAATCAATATCCAAATTGAACTGCATTTAGAATTCATCAAAATTATTATCAGATTTTGAAATTGTGATGAATTGTGACTGCAATATATTTCACAACAAGAGGAAATTTTATTTGGATTTTCATGATGGTTGGATATTTATTATAATATTTTTGAACTGGCAATTATTTTTCGACCATCCTCATTATCTATCATCATTCTATCATCCATGATAATTTTTTTGTAAATGTGGAGAGTTTAATATTTTTTTTAAAATCGTCTTGAATAAACAATGAAAATATTTGCGATGGAATTGTGGTTATGTTATTTTTCAGAATTAGTGTCAATTGAAAATTTTCAATAATCCCGGTACAGTTGGTCATATTTCATCATAATATAATTAATTTAGAAATTTATTTCACAGTCCATTTCTGTACCTATCACATTTCTATCATTCATATTGGTTGTATATACTGGGGAGTTTTTTTTTCTATTTAAAGCTGAAAGCGATAAATATTTAATTAATACATAAGTGTGTCTCTAACCTCATTTAAAAATCCAAGCTCTGGTCATGCATGGTTATGAGACAACTTATAATTTAAGCTGCGACTGACCTCATTTAAAAATCCAAGCTCTGGTTATGCGTGGTCAGGGTGCTCTTAAATCAAAAGAAAAAGAAAAGAAAATAATTTGCAATAAATAAATTTTTTATGTGAAATTCTCCTTGGTGTATATTAACCAGCCTATCAATCCACTTTCTAATCTGTGAAATGTGTTGAAATTTTATGACGTATTATGATTTGTTGATTGATAGCTATTGGGATTTGAGATTATTTGTTTTTGTCACTTAAATTGAATTATTAATTATAGTCCAAATCCATCACTATTTTTGTGTTCAATTTATAAAATTCTTCTAAAAATAATTGGAAATATATGTTTTTTGAAACTCTTCCCATTTTATATAAAATTCATCGTATATCCATCATTCTCTACAATGTGAAATATGCCACTAGTTCTCAGTTTATTATGATTTTTGTTTGACTGATTGAGATTTATGATGACTGTTCTTCCTCTTAAGCTGAAATTATATTTTTAGTCAATTTTCATCTGTATTTTAAAATCTGTATCCTTTTGATGATAACAAAAGGGGGAGAATGGATTAGATTTTGATTTATGAGTGAATATTTTATAAAATATTTTTAATTCTGAAAATTCATTATTTAGTTCATATTCACTCATGCACAGTTATAGGGAGAGTTTTCTGTTGTAGGGGGAGCAAATAAATAGGGGGAGTTCAGAATTCACTGTCAAACACATTTATTGTAATCAAAATCTTTTATTTGTTTGTCATCATCAAAAAGGGGAGATTGTTGTATATAACGCAGTTGTATACACAATTATATGATTTTTTGTTTGATGATAACAAACAAATATATATTATTATAAATGTGTTTGTTATTGTAATGTTTTATATATACAACACAGATAGGAATATAATATTTGAATTGAATATTATATTTTTAACATTCAAACAGTACAACTCTGTATAACTCCACTATTTAAACATTCACTGTATATTGTACTTGTATATAAACAGAATATAATAGACAAGTTCGTTTGACAACAATAAAATGATATTTTATTTCAATCAAATTTGTTTATTACATATATCTGTACAATTCTCTCACAGCTCCTCAGTACAGTTCATTCATTGTCACTCAGCTATACATACACAATAGATAAACAGTTACTTTTTTATATATATTCATTGACTCATATACAGTTTCAGACACATATTTGACACTATACACTGTCTTCTTGTCTTCAGTCTTCAATCTTCTGTCTTCACTGCTTACTGTCAGTCCAGTCACTGTCTGCTTACCTGTCACATGAAACAGAACACACACAGTACACTGCAATAGAAATGAAACAGAATAAATGCAAATATAAATTTTATTTTTAAAATTTTATTTGCCTCAGTCTTCTGGTGTGTTTCTCATCATTTTTCATGACTTGATCTGATTTATATAAACCATCAATCTGTGTCTAGACAGCTTGTGATATTCACAATGATACACTGTAAATACCACAAGGTAGACAGTATGTATATACAATGCAGGGACAAGGAAACTCGTCTGGATGGCTGCATATACACACGTGTATAAATATACACGTGTGCACTACCTCGCCAATCCAATGTGCAGCTGAGGAGTAGCCACGAGGACCTGCTCAACTCAGTGCAACATAGTCAACAAAGTCAAAGTAGTCGAGCAAATGAAAACAATAAACAAGTCAGCAAGCACAAGTGTGTGCTCATGCAATGTCAACACAGCATAGAATGGTCGAGCAAGTGAGTCAACATGCAAGTCAGTGGAACAAATAAGTAACAGCAAAACAAGAGCTAACATGGCAGGTCAATCCAGTACAAGTGCATGCCAAGTCAACATGGTCAAGCAACATGGAAGTCCAAAATATCACATGAAGTTCAAATCAGCAAAGAAACTTCAGCAAACTCAAAACAATGTACATGGTGGTATTACACAGCATGATCATGGTGAGACATCAAGCAAGCATGGAGGTGGAGCAGCATGGACATATGGATAAACATGTGTGCAAGTTATCAATATACAAAACCGTCAAGAGCGTGTATCAACAGCAACAACAAAACAACAAGTGAAGTGTACTTTGGCAAGGAAATTGGTCAAGCAACATATCATAGTAGCAGCATGTAATACAATTCATGAATGGTGCAAGATGTTTACAGTAGCATAAGGTGTATCAAAATTCATGAACAAGCCAAGGTGGAAAGTGAGCACAGCATGGTTCTAATGCAAATGGACAAGTGGTCGAGCACAATGAATAAGTACAGCGAGGTTCAGCAAGATCGATTCAAGTCTGAGTGTAAATGGTGGAGCAAAACTTACAAGTGCAACATCATATAAGTTCATACAGCAAACAAACATACTCAGGTTCAAGACAAATGGTCGAGACAGTTTAAAATGCAACAACAGAAGAATGATACATGGTGATACAGTGGTGCACAAGTACAACAATACACAATGGTGGTGAACACATGCAACACAGGTCACAATGGAACAGAAATGGTCGAGTCATGGTTCAGTTCAAGTCAGGTGTACACAAAGCAGTGCATGTCCACACAATTGAGACAAGAAAATCTCATGGTTGATTCAGTGTTAAAATTGATTACCAGAAAGTCAACAGGAGTTTCAAAACGAAAAAGAAATTTCAAATCTGCATTTCCAGAAAACAGTTTTTTTTGGCATGCAACTTTTAATTTGTTTCCAGTTTTTTATCTCTCCCAAACTTCTCGGCAGCAATTGATTGCCAGATTTTATAAATCACATTTCCTGGAAATTCAGTGATCAAGTTTTTGAACTATTCCAAATTTGGCCAAAGTGTATTTGGCAAGAATTCCAGACAGTTTTTTTTAAATTGCTAAATCAAATCTTATCATGGGTTTCAAATGTTCAAATTTTTTTTGGAAAATTAAGTTGCCAATAAGCTCATTTGTTTCCACAAATCCCAGAAACATTTTTTTGGAAATAAAATATTTTGATTGGTTCCTAAAATCAAGCATGTTCTTCTACGGAAATGTTTTCAATTTTGCAAGAACAAATGTGGGACAATCAATTCTTTTGTTCCAGTTTTCAGTGAATTCACAGTGTGTATTTAAGGGATGAAATCAATTTTCGATTTCATATATTTCCAATTTTAACCATAGCAGTGGGAACAATAATACAATTCAAAAAGGGCCAAAATCATTTCAGGAACTCACGCAACAAAAGAGGAAACCGCACAATTCAAATTCAATGCCAGAAATTTGCAAAAGGGGAAATCAACGAATCTCATCAATTAAATTGATCAATTCAAAAGCAGAAACCAGATCAAGTCAACACGTGAAATCAGAGGGTTTCTAGGTTTTTCTAAATCCCTATTTAATCACCATTTTCATCATTGGCAATGAAATTAAAATTCACACGCATGAAATCAGTCAAAGTCAATTACAGCGAAATCAGAGTTGATTGAGGATTTCAAATCCTATTTTATCACACCATTTCATCATCGGCAAATATAGATCGAAACCACAGAACAGAGAAAATCGAAAACCAAAAACTCGCAATTTCAAAGAGCACAAATCAAACTCAAAAATACTCACATAGGTTTCGATCGAGAAAAGGAGCAACCCCAAAATCGAAGCATCATAGAGCCAAACAATTCGAGCATCAAAGAGATAGCCAATTCATCAAGCAAACGATCGATTTGGGGAAGATTCAGTGAAACCCTAGTTATCGCAGCCGCCATTTTTGTTTCCCAGAGCAAAAGAGAAAGTAAAGGGGTCGGGTGCAAACAAAAGGAGAATGGGCCGGCCGTTTTTTTAATGGGAAAAGGGGATGACCCCTTTAATATAAACTCCTTTTTTATTTTTATTTTAAGAACTAGGGTTTACATTTTTGTTTTACATTCTGTTGTTTTTTAAATTGTGTTGTAAAATCATTTCTGAACAGTTCTAGGTCTGTAAAATCTAGGGGGATTTAGTCAAGGTGTTGACTGTCAGTTTCAGAGTCTGTAAATCTGAGTTACGAGTTACAGGGTTTGTAATTCGGGAAATCTGATCTAGGGGTTTAGATCAGTCTACGGTTTTGAGCGTAGGGTTAGAATAGGAGCAGGGGTTTGCGAGTGTACATGGTCTTGTATGCGGGAACTGTTCTATCACCTAGTAGAAACCTTTGAAATGCAGCAGTAGGCAAGGTTTTGCCGAAGCTGGGTATATCTGTGTGTGATTTATTTTCTGCATTTCAGTTTCTGCTATTCTCTGTGATCAGTTTATTATTATATATCTCGCTAAGTTTTTAATTCAGTTAAAAACTGTGAAAAACCCTATTCACCCCCCTCTAGGGTTATTCTAGATCCAATAATAGCTTGCATAACTTGCATAACATCATGAACATGTAACTTGTGACTTGCATAACATCATGAACATGTAACATATGGCTTGCATAACTTGCATAGCATCTCAAACATGTAGCATATTACTTGCATAACTTGCATAATATCACAAACATATAGCATATAACTTGCATGACATGCATAACATCATTAACACATAGCACATAACTTGCATAACATGCATAACATCATTAACACATAACATACAACTTGCATAACTTGCATTGATCCACATTCATAGCCATAACCTCATTATATCCTATCATAATCATTTCAATAATTGGTCATTAAGGCTATAGAAAACTCACCACTTGTTGATTAGCCTTCTTATGAATATATTAAAAGATTGAGACGAAGCCACTAAGCTATCAACTCAAAAACTCCAAATAAGAATGCTCCAAATGAAAACCCTTGAGCCAAATCAATAATAAAGATCCTAGCTTTGATGAAGAAAAGCCTTGAATCAAACTTAGAAACACTTAAGCAAGCTTAGGAGCTCTTATACTTCTTTAGAAACTCTCTCATATGATTAGAGATGGAGATTATGACAAGAGGATGAGGGTGGAGGCCATGAGAGAACATTTTGGCATAGCTTAGCTATAGGATTGAATAATGAGCATTTAGGTTTAGGTTAGGGGTCTTTTTATAGAAGACTAGGATACACTACAAGAAAACACTGATTTTGCGTCAAAATTTAGAAGCGGAAATTTCCGTCGCTAATTTGCGACGGATTTCCATGAGATCTACAAGGGATAGTTTTTAATTTTTTGTCCTTTTTATTTATCACCGTCACCTTGTGTTATCCCTCGCTAATCCGCTGCAAATTGTGTCAGTTTACCAACAAAAATTTTCCGTCGCTATTTTCCACTGCAAATTGAGACAGAATACCGACGGATATGTTTTGATGGTATTTTGCAGCAGAAATCCAATGTATTTGCAAGAGGTATTTATGTTATTTTTGTAAAAGATGCTTTAGTGTTAGCGACTAGTATGCCAACATAAATATATATTAAGAAGTAATCTTTAATAATATATGATTAATAAGTAATTTTTATTAATAATTAAAAAGTAAAATTTATTATCTAGTATCAAAAATTCAATAATCATAATTGATAGTTATGTTTTCTACGTATTAATTCAAAAAATTAAAACTTTCGTATTTTCTAAAATAAATATAAAATTTTGAAGTTTTCATAATTTTGAAATAAATATAAAATCTTGTAAAATGTTCAAAATTTTAAAATAAATTTTTTTATAAATATTAAGGAGTTCCCAAATTCAAAGAATTCAAACATTACCATACTAGTTATTATATCCATGCTCATTTAAAGGCTTTCACATATAATTATCTTCTCTCACACATAGTAAGTATTGAATATGTTTTCAATTATGATGAATAGTTTATAATTACACATTGAATGTTATGTATTTTTTAGAAACTATATTTTTTCTTGAATATATTTTTAATAATCAATGGTCGTGAGTTGATTTTAACCATATAATAATTAAATTACTATTATAATAAAGAATTAGTAATTAATTGACGGTCGTGAGTCGATCATACCTTAAATATCTTCCAGTTCGCCTGTTACTATCTCCATACACTTTATAGTCAATATTTATGTCACTTGCAATAACTATATAGATAATAAATAATTAATAAATTTATAATCAATAAATAAATAATAATTGATAAATATTACTATTAACGAGTAATTAGTAATTAATAAGAATTTTTTGTATGAATTAATTTATAATTTATGTTTGAAAGAGGTATTTTTGCGAATTAATTATTTGTTATTAGTAATTGTTGATATTGTTGTTTTAGTTTTTTTAAGTATTTTTTGATTTATAATAAATTAATGTTTAAATTGATATAAAATTTTCTAAAAAGATGATGCTTTTAGATATTTTTAAAAATAATAATTGATAATTTCATACAATATTAAATTTATAATATTTTTTATATTTAATAATTCATAATAGCTGATTATTAATAAGTAGTAAACTATAGTTAATATTTATTGATTACACATAATAATTAACTAGTATAATTAATAGTTAATATTGAATCATTATTATTAAAATTAAATCAATTGTTAATTTTTTTAGTTTACTCGTTGTGATAAATAATTAATAAAAAATAACTATTAATAATTACAATAAGGAGTAATACTTAATAGATAAAAATTTGAAGTTTGTAATTAACAATTACTAATAAATAATTAATGATCAATAATCAAGCCTATTGATTAGTAATTAATAGATAAAGATTTTTTTTCTTTACTTTTGGTATTTGTAGCCATTTCCCAAATTAAATATTTGTTACAAATTACAATATCCGTAAGTTGAAGAGTACGGGTTAGCTGGCCCTGAATCCGCCATAAATTCATCGTTAAATTTCATTTCCTGCTCCGCGAACAACCAAGAACGCCTCTTCCATTTTCTCAACCCTAGATCCACTGTAAAAAAATCGAAAAATTTCGATCACAAAATTCAATGTCACAAATCGAAATCCATCACTTTTCAACCTCGCCATCGTCTAAAATCCTATAGCCTTGCCTGGATCGTCGTCCTCAGGAGTCATGCTTGAGATTGAAAGCCAGAGCCGTCGAGATCTGAAAGTCGAAGGAACTGTCGATTGGCGTTGGGATCTGCTCTAGGGCAGAAGATTATCTTAGAGATATGAATAATGGTGCTTGCTTCAGGTTACAATTTGAAACTACTTTATGAATTTTGGGTCATAGCAAATGATTTAGAAACTCAGATTACAAATTGATTTAGAAAATGTATTAAGCTTTATTGCAATGGCTGATATAAGTTGCTGATTTTTTCATTCTTTGTGAATCATAATCACGTCGTTCCATTTCTCTGTGGAAATCGGAAGTTCCTAAGATAGTTGGATCCCTCTCTCAAAATAAAATAAATAAAAAAAAAATCTTGTTTTGGTTAAGTTTTTCTATTTGTTTATTCCATCGCAGGTACAAAAAACTCAGCTACTGACAAATATTGGAGTTGTATACAAGTAATGAGAAGCTATGTTGTTTTTTATAGTCTATTAAGCATTTTTGTTGGCTAGCTTGCACTGTATTAAGCTAGTTAATCATGCTGAAATGAAAATTGCAATATTTTCTATGCCTTTGCTGAAATGACAGTGCTTATTGTATTCTAGAATCTGGCATATTGTTTAACATGGTGCTAAAGGTAAGTATTAACTATATACATTTGATCCATACACTGATTCACAATATCTGACTATCTTAAAAAAAAATTCCTAGTTTATCAATCAACTATGCAGTCATGATTCTGGTTTGCCTTGTTAACGCTTTAATATGTTGACTAATTTTCTTCATGGACTAGTATTTTGTTTTTTTTTATCTGTTAATGATTTAATGCATACGTCTGTCCATACAAAATTTGATCGGTCTTTATCTATTGGTAGTGGCTTCAGTGCAGACTCTCGTGTTCTACTGAGGAAAGGCAGAAAACGAGCACAACAATATTATAGATTGTATAAAGTAAGCTTTCACACAACAACTCATATTTTAGATTTTCATTTAAGTTAATGCCATTAGATTTAGGGTGGTTAGTTATTTCGTGTGAATGGTGATTCAGAATGGTGACGGAATTGAACTGCTTTGTTCTAGCCAATTGATTCAGAACAAACGACAAAAACAGGGTCTTTGCTCTAATCAATTACACTGCTTACCTCAAAACTACTAGGCACATACTATAATTATATTAGTGTTAATTGTGATGGAATTAAACATCTGTAAATTATATCTAAAAATTAATTTTATGGAAGTGAAAAATTGCAATTTATTTGTTCAAAAAATAGCATATCTAATGGCATATCAGTTGCTCCACTATTGTATTATTGTTTTATTGATCTATACTCGTATATGGTTCAATTATGATTCGTTAAGAAATGACATGTTTTGGTTTTTTTCCAAAGTACTTTAAGTTTCTACTCATTTTATACCGATTGTGCATTTCCATTGCTTTAACTAATAAGCTATTTTTGTTTATTACAGTTTTCAGTGATTATGCGGTTGCTGGCACTACCAACGGAACATAAAACTTTCCCCAGGTAAATATCATTATTTTCATTTTTGTTCCACTAATTAGTTGCTAATATGATCCCTGATTGTATTAGAAATGTTAGTTTAAATCATTTAGACCAAAGTATAACATGTACGTTAATAACAGTTGTTTGATAATTGCCCAAAAAGTTACCATATTGTAATATTTTACAACTAAATTAACAAATGGTTTTATAATGATAGGAATATTTTTCCCACTAGCCCTTTTGGTTTGAGAATTGAAGGACAACATGTAATTAGTAAGTTGTTATTTTATTCATCCTTTTAGATAAATAACATAACATTGTAATATATTGCTTGAATGCTGATTGCTTATCTTTTGCAAACAAAAATCTCGATTATAATTCAAATAACTATTGAATTTAAATATTCCAATTGTTAATGGGTCTACAAAATTCTTTAGATAAAATGAGTGAACTGTGGTATTGTGCAAGCTTATCATAGATTATAAATAATATGATTAATCTTATGTAGCTGAAAGATTTTTTTTTTTAAGAATGGTTTACGATAACACAATCAAATATGTTGTTTCTATTTTGATGTAGCAGAAGGTGGCTAACAAAAATATCTGTTTGAGCTAGCTCTAATAGCTTTTTGGCCCGACTGTGCATCTCATTTTTCATGTTATCATATGCTCAGTAGCATCTTAAATAATATAGTTTATTTCAAGTCCATTATGTTTGCAAATTCTTAAAGGATATCGCATATATGCGCTTTTTCCATTTTCTTATGCATTCAAATATAATATTAGTGAATTATTAACAGATAAGTTTTTACTTGAGTTGTATTATTTTTGTATTTAAAATATGACAAATAGAATACATGAGTTTTGGAGCAATGTATTATTAGTATTATAATCTTTCTTGGTTATTTCCAAGTTGAGTAATGTAACTTCAATGGATATGTCTCATATTGTAATATTTTGAAATTACCAGGATTGCAATGTTACTTCAATGCTCTTCGAGAAGGTTATTACTATGCATGAACTGAGCTTATAAGAAGAAATATACATCTTGAAAATTATTTTTCTGCAATTAATCTTATCCAAGTATTGTCCATTATTTTCAGGTATGGCCTTCTTCTTTTTGGCAGTTTTCCTGCACATAACATAGGCAATTGAAAGGTAGTACATTGCTCTTCCTTTTGTTAAAGGACCAATTGTAAAAGGTTTTTTTGTGCATTTCTTGCTTATCATGTTCACACTTTCTATGTTTTTACTTGGTTAATCATGATACGATGATGTTAGTTATGCAGTTGCAACAATCCTTAACTTGCACCTTCTTTAATTGAAATATTAACCAAATTAAACCATCGCTAAACATCTAAAATCAAAAAATTACTGAAGTTTTAAAGTTAATAATGAAGTATGCAATTAAGGCATTTTCTGAACAAAACATGTTTTGTGTAATTAGTAAATCTACTTTGAAACATAAAGATTAGTTTAGGGTGGATAGAATTAATGAAGGCATTTATTAATTAATTAACTACACTAATTTGTAAAATGCTAGACTTTTAAATTTTCGACCTTGATTTTTGCTGAAGTTAATTTTTAGGTTAATCTCCTGTAAAATTAATTGTTATATTATGCCTTTTTGGTATTCATGTGTTTTGACAATTTATGTGGTTTTCAATTATTCATTAAACTAGGTTGACTAACCTGTGATTTTAATGCATGACTAATCAACATAAGTACCATGATACTACTGTCAAAATGCCATCTAATACTACTGTCAAGATATATTGTGTTCACTCCTTTCTAGTTTTTTTTATGTCCAATACGTACCAGACTATAATTTATCTATACCCACAACTTTACCCATAACTCACTACTCCTCGTTTTTATTTTCCTGCTCTAAACTTACTTGAGAACCAAATTCTTTTACCATGTCCTCAATTATAATATCCATATCCTTAGTATGATTTAAATGTACTTTTCAATTTTGATGTCTAAAATGTTTATTTCTCATGTCTATGCTATTTTCATAGGAAATTCATGGACTGGGATGAATCTAGAGAAGAAGTGGATGACAATTAGTTTTACAGAGATATGCATGATGGTGTAAAGCACAACACCCTTTAATCCTATAACTTTAATTCAACTCATTGTCATTGCCTATCAAATCTTTAGAACAGATGGATGCATGTACGAAGTCTGTACGTAACTTTAATTTCTTTTTTCATGTCGTTTTTTCGGTGTTTATTTACTATGGGATAATGCTTATTCACTCTCTGTTTTCCACTGTGTGTTTCACTTAGCTATGCTAGACTACATTTTTTTTAACTTTAGTGCTTATGGGGTTATAAATATTAATATAATTGTGATATTGATGTTCATGTTTTTTGTTCAAACGTTTCATTATTATTTTTATCAATAAGATGTTTCAGCCATGCAACCTAACCCAAGTTTCGTAAGTAATTTTTTCTTTCCATTAGACTTATTGCTAGAAGTGCTTCTACATAGGACCTGTAACAAATTCTATTGTTGTATGGTGGTGAAAATTCTAGGAAGCTACTGATAGACAGTTGAGGGTGTTGTTAACCATGTAGTTATGCTTACGTGCAAAGCACGCATACATACTGGTGTGTGTATATATGAATAGCAGATCAGAAGCGGAATAGCGGCGGATTGCCAACTAATGATGTTAAATGAAATGTTCACATAAACAAAAATACGTCGCTAATCCTTTAGGGTTTACCGACGAATTACCGATAAAAGTATTTTAAATAAAATAAATTTCGTCGCAAATCCCTTGCTAATTCGCAAGGGATTACCGACGGATATTTATAAATAATAATTTCTCAAAAATACATATCCGTCGCTAAAACATCGGTAAATAAAATTTAAAATAATTTAAAATTAAAATTTTATATTGAGAGAAATGACGGAAAATGGTCGGTGAATTCACGCAAAAATCCGTCGCAAAAATTTGACACAAATACCGTCTTGAAATTTACCGACCACTCGGATCCGCAGGTAATCCGTCGCTAACACCTATATAGCGACGGATTAGCAGCGGATTAAGCCGCTGCAAAATCAGCTTTTTCTTGTAGTGATAGTTTTAGCCATAGGATAAACCTTAGTTTAGATCCTAGCCATCAAAGCATGTCTTGGGGAAGAAGTCAAGTGTAGGAACCATCTAGGGCCTTTAGATTAGAGCTGAACCATGAGAACCATTCAAATGCAAAATCTGCATTTGAGCGAATCGGCCCACGGGTTGACAGCCAAACACCCTGGATTAACCCCTAGTCGACCCAGCGAGCTCGGGTCGACCTCAAAAATCGGCCGGTTCGGTTATTCCCCTCTCCCAATTCGCTGTTTTGAACATTTTTGCATATTTATTTAATTTTCAATTATATATATTAATATATATATATATATATATATATATTTCTCTGCGCAACCCATTTCACTTAATTAAGTATACTTTAAATTGTGAATTTTTATGTTCAAATTACGGGGTGTTACATTAATATCTAATTATATTTAGACATTATTATAATATCAGAATGATATTGCTTTCCAAAGATGTTTGGATTCTCATAAGGGAAAAATTCGTTCCGTATTCACGGCGTGGTCTTATGAGATATCATATACCCTTTTTAAATGATTTGAGTTTACTCACACCAGTCACATGACTGACCCGGAATTTATTTGTTTGTTTCCCTAAACTCTTGGGTGCCTAAATTTGTACGGGCAGTCAAGTAGTTAGGATTTACAGGTATAC
Organism: Allium sativum; assembly: GCA_030737875.1. Lineage (NCBI taxonomy): Eukaryota > Viridiplantae > Streptophyta > Magnoliopsida > Asparagales > Amaryllidaceae > Allium > Allium sativum. Next base: position 543,073,590 of record CM060926.1, read on the forward strand.
ATGAAGAGCTTGGAGCAGGAGGCTTCAGCAGTCGATAGCTATTATTTATTCCGCTGTGATGTTATGTGTTGTGCTCTGAAATGGTATGTATATACAGTTATAACTTTTTATTTCAAAAGTTATGTTATATTTTATTCGTTCCGCTGTGAGATTCGTGTTACTCTGATGATGTTGTATATTCTTCTTCTTCTTCTATTCTAAGTTTCTGTCTTATCTATTCTCACCCTCTAACTTCTTTCATTAATTACCGGGATTTTTCGATGTTTTGGTTATCGACATCGAGCTTATGTCGATAACCAAAGCCGCTCAAAATCCAAGTCGTTACAATAGAAGTCATAAGAAGATCATCAACAGAAGTTATCTTATCCCAAAGGAAACACATAGCTGAGCTATTAGAAAAGACTCAAATGGGCAATGCAAAAGAAATGCCTACACCTATGATAAGCAGTCAGCATTACTGAAAACACAGAGGTGAACCCATATATAATATTAAGCAATACAGAAGTGTAATTGGTGCTTTACAGTATGCAACTATCACTAGACCAGATATTGTGTTTAGTGTCAATAAAGTTTGTCAATTTATGCAGGCACCTCTGGACAATCACTGGAAAGCGGTGAAGAGGATTCTAAGATACTTAAAAGCTATAATAAACTATGGCCTGCATATAAAGGCAAACAACAACTACAACATTACTGGCTGATGCAGACTGGGCATCAGACCCTGGTGACAGAAAATCTACAACAGGATATTGCATTTTCATGGGGAATAACATTGTATCATGGTGTTCTAAGAAACAATCTACAAGATCTAGATCGAGTCAGAATATAGAAGTGTGGCTTATGCTACGTCTGAAATAATGTGGATTACATCATTACTATCTGAGTTAAATATCAAGACTGACAAATCGATATTATGGTGTGACAATCAAAGTGCAGTGTGCATGTCATCTAATCGAGTATTACATTCAAGAACCAAGCACATTGAAATCGATTAGGATTTTGTCAGAGAACAAGTTATCAGAGAAAACATAGAAGTGAGACATGTACCTACTACTTGCCAGTGTGCTGATACTCTAACAAAAGCCCTATCACTTCAGAACTTTACAAGGTTTCGAGATGAACTTAAAGTTGCTGAAATTATTCACTTTAAAGACGATGCGAAGCTCACCAAAGTCCATCCGACAGATACAAGCGAGAAAGGCAAAAGTTTCACAGCAGGAAACCCTAAAATCAGCAAGGTAAACAAAGTTATAATCAGCAAATCTCAAACTTCTAGATCTGAATGAAAACAGAGTGAAGAACAAAGTAAGGAAGAAGTCTCATCTATCAATTCGAAGACAGAAGCAAAGAAATCAGCATATCACCATGAAAAAGAGCACGAAGAAGGAAACCCTAATCTCAATTTAAGGGGGAGTAAAAGAGAAAATGATACATACGGCTGATAAAAGACAATTTATAATATATCTTTTACACAGCCGAAGCCCATTTTCTACTAAAGCCCATTATCTCTTATTTGTTTGTTCAGCCTGTATATAAAGGCTCCTTGTATCATTATACAATCACTGAATACCATTCTGTGACATAAAAATAAAAGTGTTTCAGTTCTGTTTCATATCATTTACATCTTCTACTCAATGATTACAATTCGAATTACGTCAAAATTCTTATAGAAGATAACCCAAAAAAACTAGGTAACAACGGCAAACAAATTTCTTAAGAAAAAAAGAAAAAAAAAACTACAGTTGCTTGCAACTGTAAATCACTGGTCCAGTGAGTGTTCAAATTTTTCTGTCTTTTATTCTGTATTTCCACTTAACTAAAATAATTATAGGCCTATCTGACATCTTAAGCGTCCTGCGTTTCTTTTCTTTTGCAAATGAAGTTTTTTTTTTTAAAAAAAAAAAATATAAACTGCTATTAGTTACACTATATCTTGGGCCATTAGCTACACATTAGAATTGGAAAAAGAGATTATTAGACTTCGTACTCGCATCAATGCCAGTACGCAGCAGAACTACTGCCTTCGTAATTGTTCAATATGGAAGATTGTCTCTACAGCGTGTAAAGTGAAATTATAATATACCTATAAGTTTTCTATGTATTTATTGATATTTGAACTCTCGTTTGTACATGTTAGCTGGAAACATAAGTATATACCAAGTAAAGATTATTATAGAAATTTTTCCTATGTTGTTTTGCTAATACATATGGTGTGGGTACATCCATCTATGGATGGTGGTCGACGTTGTTGGTCAGATTGTGACTTCCAAATGGTAGTGCTCCACCAAAAAACAACATAAGCTATTAGTTCCATTTTCATTTTTATGAAAATGTCATATTATTATTAATATTGCATATTTTTTCTTATTGCAAAAATAGGTTTATTAGTCATCTTTTTAAAATTATTTCCACAAATTATAAATGCTTTTGCAAATCATTATTTATAGTAGCAAGTAATGAATGAAATATGTTCGATCCATTGAACGTGTCATCTTTCATTTTCATATGTTGAAAATTAGATTGAAAGAACTAAAAATAGAAAATACACCATAAACCAAATTTTTTATGGAGATTTCAAACTACGACCATTTGAAATGGGTAATTTCCAAATCCACATTATGTGTCATCAACATGTACATGGATAATGTTCAATGCATTGTATGTGTCATCTCTTCAATTTTCACATATTAAAAACTAGAATGAAAAAAAAACGATCATAAGCTAAAAAAAGGTTTATGGAGATTTCAAAATACCATTTGGGGTAGGCAATCTCCCGATCAACGTTATGTGGTTAAGCATAGTTATTTTAATAAGTCATTCTAGATTGAATATCCCAATTTTCATTGAATATAGTTATGAATGTTTTAACTAACAATTTCTAGATCTTCACACCATTCTATCTGAAATCCCGAACCCATACGTATATTTGAACTCATGTTTGTACATTTATTTTTTGATATTTGATATATGAAAACTCTTTTCGCATAAGTCATAGATTTCTACCTTAGATATATACATCCTAATTAAACTTATGGAAACTGATTTATAAGATGTTTTATTTTTTGTACAATTGTATGCATTGTTGTCTTTGATCGGATGTATGAAAAAGACAAAAGAATGACGACTTACATTTAAAATTGAAATAGGGTTTTGTCAAAATTCTCAAATTTTAAGATTGCTCAGATTTGCATGAAAATTGGTGGAATTAACAATGAAGATCTTCTGATCTTACACGTCAAGTTTTAAGTCGTTTAGAATTTGTTTGTTCGATATATGATGGTTGAAAGTTCGTATTGGTATTGGTTTTATGTCTCAGATCCAAGGGCGGATCTAGGAATTAACAAAGGGTTGGGCTGATTATTTTTTCTCTTACAGAAGCTAGTGTCAAAGCATCAACTGTAGACAATGGAATTAAAGTTTGGAACTACAACCACATTGATGTCAATATTTTGCTTTGGATATGTTGATGTAGTTCAATTCTAAAGGAGCAAACATTATAATTATCAAACAATAACCATGGACATATGTTTGAAGACTTCAGGATAGGAACTTGAAAGCCAACATTGAAAGGGTAGAAAAGAGATGAATGCTTAAATAAACCAAAGAACTAATAAACTATTTTTTTCTCTGACCCTGGGTTGCAACCCAGGCCCGCCCAGGGCCAGCTACGCCCTTGCTCAGATCGGCATGAATGAAATCAACATGAATGGGATTGGCATGGAGGGATATTTGAGAGATAAACATTGTTATATATATTTATAATAGTTATACATGTGTTGATTGATATGAGATATCGATTGCATATTAAAATCAAATAATTGTATATATTTAACTTGAGTGAAATGGCTAACGATCCTTAATATTTTGAGAGGGAGTCAGCTTCTATGATATGAGTTGGGGATCGTTAAAGCTAATGATATTTGTTTGGAGATGTGTGGTTGAGTCTAAGTGAGGAGTATTAGATACTTTCCTAATTCTCTCTTATTTTACAACTTAAAGTGATCTCGATTTCAAATTTTCTAGTCGCTCATACCTCCGTCATCCAATTGAAATCAATAGCTCATAATTTCCTAAAGTACATAAATCAAATACAAATTAAAACAAAGACAATACGATAGTAAAAATGTCATTGATTCAAGAGTAGCGATCCGACGAATCAAGGGAGGTCCAAATGTAAAGAATACATTGTTTTAACGTGGACTTGAAGGCAATTGTTGTGGGTTGCATTTCATTTATAAGAATTAAAATAATTTTAAATACTCATGAGTTTGAATTGTCATAAGATCTTGGAATATAATACACTCCATCTTTGGAAGGCAATGTAAGACGTTAAAAAAAAAAAAAAAAAAAAAAAAAAAAAAAAAAAAACATATCATGTGATGGAGACCAATATCATTAGTGCAAAATACGTATAAAAGAATGAATTGTGTGGTGGAAATCTGGAGGCAACATGCTGAATTGTTTTTGGTGCCATCAAACTCTTTTCAAAAGTTAAATATTAACGCATATCATCTTTTTTGAAAAAAAAAAAAAATTCAAGTTTAATGTAAAAAATAAAAATACACAAAATAATACTAGTGTATTATATCATAAATAATTTTACTTTAAGATATCTAAAAAATATAGAAAGATCTGAAAATATTAATAATAGCATTGTTAGCTAAAAAACTTCAGTCGTTCAGTACATCAAATAATTGTCAATCAGTCAATGTTTTGTTCTCCAGCATCAAAAGTTACATTTTCGAAACAGTGGCGCTAGCTCCATTTGTAGTTCATCTGTTTGGAAAAATGTAAATAATAACTGTTTATCCAAATAGCAAATCATATGTAGCCTTTGCTAGAATCGTGGGAAACACACATGAACACATGAAGTAAGCACTAATTTGTGGATAGACACTGCAAAGTCAAATGACACATTTAGTGTTTCAGGACTCATGCTTACTATGTAAGAAAACACAAAAGATTCTGTAATAATTATCAATATATATTTATGTATGTATATGATATATCCCCTACATGCACAAGAGTGCATACCCCTCTAGCATGGATAGGTAAATAAAATTATGCCTCATATATTTTATCTGAGTTTAACATTCCAATTTGTATCCATTAACCTAAATGCAAATATCCAAAATGCTTATATCTTTGTAAATAAAAGAGAATAATAGAATTATACTTAAACGATGATTTCTAGAGTACCTTCAAATTATTGCTAAAGTTGAATTATTTGCAATATGATGACACAGTTGTTGTTTACGCTGGCAATTGTTGCAACGATCGCTTGGTAGGAAAATTGCTGCTAACACAAGTTGTATTAGTTTTAAGCTTTATATATATAGCTGTGTAGACTATTTGAGTTTGCGGTGGAGTCAGCTATATGATTGCGGCAGAAACTATATAGCTGTGTAGACTATTTGATTTAACATTTGGAATTTTATTAATTCTGTATAATTAATGGGTGGATATGAAGGAAGGTGATAGCACATAACAAGGATATATCATATGATCACTGGATGCCAGAACACATATAATCATATAAGACATTAATCTTCATGTTAATCATTGTATTTTTTTTAATATATAATTTATCTATGCCAGTCTATTGATTAAATTGTTCATTGATGGTTTACTTGTATTAATTTAATTGCGGTAAAGAAAACTAAAAATATTATATATACAAGTCGCTTCATCTGCTGTTATAGAGTCGAATTTCAATTTAAATGATATATGCATGGGTGTTAGCTAATTACGTATCTTGATTCAACATTTAATTAAAACGTGTTCCCTTAATTCTGTAATTGTCCAAGCTCAACCATACAGTGATTACCAAAATCAAACAATTCTATAATTAATGTTAGCATTTTTTCATATGAAGCCATTATGCTTTAAAAAGGATTTGTTATCCTCGAGGTTTCATATTGTATGACTTAAAATTGCAAAAGAAAACTATCAACAAGCTGCTTTTCATAACTTGTGTAATCGTCCTAAAATTACAATCCATTAGGAAATGCTTTTTCGAGCATGTAACTTAAAAAGTAAAATGTTCTGGTATTAAATTATACACCGTTCCCGTGTACATAGCACAACTTTGTGGGATTTAAAAATGATTTATGGTTGAATCTCAATATTGTCGATGCAATTCAAAACGAAGTGCAAGCTCTCATGTTATAAGTATTACATTACATAACATAATGAAAATTCAGAAGCTTTACAAAAGTCACATTTATCTTGTTTATTTAATCTCAATATTGATGGTTTGCTTGTATTTCTTAAATTACAGTAAAGAAAACTAAAAATATTACTTATATACAAGTCGCTTCATCTGTTGTTACAGAGTCGAATTTCAATTTAAATGATACACCATATGCATGTTTAATTAAAACGTGTTCCCTTAATTCTGTAATTGTCCAAGCTCAACCATACAAATATGATTACCAAAATCAAACAATTTTATAATTAATGTTAGCATTTTTTCATATGAAGCCATTATGCTTTAAAAAGGATTTGTTATCCTTGAGGTTCCATAATTTGTATGACGTAAAATTGCAAAAGAAAACTATCAACAAGCTGCTTTTCATAATTTGTGTAATCGTCCTAAAATTACAATCCATTAGGAAATGCTTTTTCGAGCATGTAACTTAAAAAATAAAATGTTCTGGTATTAAATTATACACCGTACATAGCACAAGTTTGTAGGATTTAAAAATGATATATGGTTGAATCTCAATATTTTCGATGCAATTCAAAACGAAGTGCAAGCTCTCACGTTATAATAAGTATTACATTACATAACATAATGAAAAATCAAAAGCTTTACAAAAGTCACATTAATCTTGTTTATGTTAGTTGAACATTATTGAAATTCACATTGTTTTTATGTTACTCATATATACGTTCATTAAAAAACAAGCAGAAATGGCCTCCTCAAGCTTCACGCTGCATGTGCTCCCTCAAAACTAGAAATTACAGAAAAGAAAAATAATAATAATGCGAAACAGTCAAACAAGACGCCTATAAAAGCCCATTCAAAACATAAATATCAAAACACAAACCCACAAATCAATTACCATCTACAAAGAAATAAACCAATGGCTAAATCAGTCAATGTCATATCATTGCTCATCATCCTAATCAACATAACGATGGCAACAACAACGTCAGCCACAGAATCGACCGAGTACATAAGAACTTGCTGCAACACAACGTCGTACCCAACGCTATGCTACACCTCCCTCGCTAAGTACTCCAAAACTGTCCAAACGAACCCTTTACAGCTCGCTCAGGTTGCCACAAAGTCGAGCCTCTCCAGCCTCAAAACCGCCTACAACACCACCATCGTCCTCTACAACAAATCCCTCAACGTCCCCAACAAAAACGCTACCAAAGCTCTCAAGGACTGCAAAAGCCTGCTGGCGGACGCAGTGGAGAACACCAACTACTCCCTGGCCGAGCTCAAGAACATGAATGGCACCACAGGTAGGCAGATGCTGTGGACGCTGTCCAATGTGCAGACGTACATGAGTGCTGTCTTGACCAAAGAGGAGACCTGCACGGATGGCTTGATGGAGATGGGTGCCGTCGTCAAGCAGGTCAGTGGCAAAGTCGTTAAGGCCAAGCAGTATAGTAGCAATGCCCTTTGCCTTGCTAATAGGTTGAGGTATTATCGTTAGTCAGCAGTTTTCATTTGTGTATATGGATTTGCTGCTTCCACATGGGATCTTACATTCTTTTCCATGTTTTTTCCTCCTCCTTCCTGCGTTTTGTGATAATTTATTTATTTATTTATTCTGCTAAGGCTGTAAGATAATGTATGTTGGTTGGGATTTGAATTGCAATAACATTCCTTTTTTTATTTTCATCTTAGTCTTTTCAATTCAGTTGGCAGCATAAATTCAACAACTTTTTCAACTGTGAATAACGCACATGCCCTGAACTGAATATATATATTAATTTCCACAGTCACCCAAACTAAAATATTTATCAGCCCTAATCAAAAGACAGAAAAATATATGTTGAAGAAGAGCAGTCGGATGTGTAAGGAACACATATGAATAAACTTTTGTAGCCGATTTACGTGTTAAACCATTTGTACACGTAGAACCCAACCGTGCCACAGTTGAACCACGAGTAACCTCGGACGGTAGGCCACAAAGACCGGGAACTCATTTTGGACTTCATTAAGCACAAACTCTGGTTCAATCCTCCAACCTTTGTTTCAAACTTTAAAACCCCGGTTCAACCCTTCAACCTTGATACCTAAATCGTAAGTAATATTTGTTTTGTTATAATGAAACTTGGTCTAAAAATATGTTTATTCGCTAGGGGTGAGAGCAGTTCGGTCTGGTGCGGTTCGGAGTCCAAACCGTTTCTGCACCGCATCAAACGGTTGATCAAAAATACAAACCATTATACTAATCGTTTTTTGTTCGGTCTGCTTTGAACCCGTATTAAGTAAAAAATAAAAAATTAATTTCATCAACAATTAATTTACGATTGTGTGATGTTGTGTCACTTAAAGTTTAAAACACACATTGTTATTCAAAAATATGATATGGAAACTAATATGCTGAAACTATAATTTTTTTTCCTTTATGATAACTATTGTTAAATATATAACACCAATATAGGCTTAAAATAGAATACATATATTCAGAATAAAAAGTTAGATAGGAATCAGATATATTTTTATTGAAACACTATCAGTGTAGGTATGCAGTTCGGTCCGGTTTAATACGATTGGGTCAACAGTTCAAACCGCAATCGAACTGTATTATTGCGAGTTGGTTCGGTTTGAGGTATTTGCTTTGGACAGAGGATTCAGTCCGATTTCCCGCAACGTTTTTGCGCCGCTCTGGGCGGTTTCCACATTATGGTGCGGTTTATGCCCACACCTATTATTCGCAATCATATTTTGTCATGCTACTTCTGGTTATTGTGTTCAATTATGCAACTAGATTTCAATATGTTGATATTTTTAAAATTCTAATAAAAGTACATATGTGGTTCTTAACGATTCGACTAGTTGGACCTTTGAAACCTCGAACCCTAAGTTTCCGTGGTTTGATTCATGGTTCAATTTTGAAAACATTGATGTATATAGACAATATTTAAAGTACATTTTCGAAATTAAAACACCTATAATGAAATGATGATGATAGCAATAACGACAAGACATCCATTGATATTAAGAAACTATATATATATATATATGTGTGTGTGTGTGTGTGTGTGTGTGTGTGTGTATATATATATATATATATATATATATATATATATATATATATATATGAGAGCGTTCAATGACACCCCAAAAATGAAGCACCCCTATGGCCTCATGTTTTCCAACTCTCATTTATATTAATTAAAATTAGTGGGAGGTGAGAGAGTTAGTGGAAGGCAGGGACGGAGCCCTCTGAATGAGACCCTGGGCTACAACCCGGGTAAAATTTGTAAACATGTGTTATTCATATTGATAATCCCATATAGTATCTTGGCCCAGTTATGCTTTCTACACTCATTTGCCCAAGTAAAAATAGTGTATCGTTTATTTTTGTATTAATTCTATTATTTAATAGTGTAAGCGGGTTGAACCAGACCGAACAAAGGTGCGTCTTAGTACTGTCTTATAAGAGATTCAGACCGATACAGACTTCACAAGTATTAAGTTCGAACATTGTTCGCATGAACCAAACGATAGATGAACGATGTTCGAACAACAAAAAAACATCATATATTTTCGAGGATATTTTTTTTTAATTTGTGTCATAAATGAGAATTATACAGACATGGATCAGACGTCCTTCGATCTCGGACCGAGTCGGACGTTGGATAATTATACAATATTTAAAGCTTATTCATTATTGGATTTATATTCTTGTAGTTCTAACATTCACATGAAATCATTTATCAATTATAACACTTAATTATTAAAGAACGACAACTGCATCAATGATCAGTAATATACAATAGAAACTTCAATTTTTTGGTTTTTAAATTTAATGTTACTTTTCATAAGTACAACTCTTAGCGCCGGGGCGATCTAATATCCTGCCTCCATCCTTGGTGGAAGGAGGAAATGTATGGTGGAAAAGTGGTAGGCTAAAGTGATGCTCTATTTAAACACAAGATAAAGACACAAAATTGCACACAATAAATCTTAACCATTGGATCCTTCCATGAATTCCACTCTCCACATAAAGACAAACAAACTACCGGTGGAGGCTTTCTCTCTCTTTGTGTTTAATTTTGTGTCCAAATAGCCAGCCCCATATATATATATATATATATATATATATATATATATTACTAATAAATCAAATACTTAGGTGTGGTGAATTTTTATATAGTTCCAGAAATACCCATTTTTCCCTTCATAAGTTAACTTGATAGAAATTTAAGTTGGAGGGCGAACAGGTCTTTCGTCATGTCACTTTCTACTCCCCACTCAGCACATACGGTTGTCAACCATTTTCGGACGTTTCTTTTATTTCCTTCCTTTACTCACGTCATTCTCCACATTTCCTCCATTTTCTACATTCGTTCTTCCCCATTCCCAACCCTAAACTGACTCCATCTTCCACCTATAGTCAAGTTTCAGCAAATTTGATCTAAAACTCCTCCATTTCCTCACCTTCTCCGGCCTTCTCCTCTCTAGATCCACGGGATTCCTTCCAAATCGGGTAATCGATCGACCGGTGATTAAACTTCGTTTAAAGTTTCCGGTTTTGCTCAGATCTGCTACCGCATTTCAAACTGGCACTCAAGGACCACATCAGTGGTAAGTTTCATTACTTCTTCTCTCCTTCGTCCTACTTCTTGCTGTTTATTCGTTGTAATACCGCTCAGTATTTCATTCACACTTATGATAACTTAAGTGGTTGTTTCGTTAGATCTGTCATTCCCACTAACATCTCATATTCAGATCTATATTTCACATATTACCACTGCCTTTGTTATCTTTTTCTCTAGCTCATTCGAATCTAAACTGCGAATTCATGCATCTACGACCTTCCTCTTTCCGCATTGACTTGGAGCAACTCAAATCGAGCAGACATACTGTTGGAAATGAATGAGAAAGAGAAAGAGGGATTTTGGAAGAAGAGAAAGGAAAACAACTTTTAGTCCCACATCATGAAATATGAGTACCAACTCTTCTATAATCTTATATAAATAAAGGAGAAGAGAGCTCATATCAGGTGTGGCTAAGCCAAGACACAATATTACATTGATGTCAACTTGGGCCTAATGCCTTGGGACTCTTGGAGTCCATGACACAATTTTATATTGATGTCAAATCGGGCTTAGTGCCTTGGGACTCTTGGAGTCCATGACACAATATTATATTGATGTCAAATGTGGGCTTAGTGCTATGGGACTCTTGGAGTCCATGACACAATATTATATTGATGTCAAATGTGGGCTTAGTGATTTGGGGACTCTTGGAGTTCATGACACGATATTAGTGTCAATAATTGGGCGTTGGACCTTGGGACTCTTGAGGTCTCATGGTTAAATAGGCCGCTGATTTCAGTTTGGGCCTATTGTGCTGAAATGAGTTATTTTGATCATTTTATGATCTGGTATGTCCCTTCTATTGAAGGGATACAACCGTTTCATCGTAAATGCGCACGCACATTTAAGCACCGCTTGGTTAAAGGGTCGCAACCTTTCCAAAGGTCATTAATGTTCGTATAGGCATTTCCTCCAGCCTATAAATATATAGCCCAAAAGGAGAGAATAAATATTAATTATTCTTCTCAAATGTTACTCCCTCTTCAAAGCATTCCTCTGTTCAAGTTTCTATAATCTACTTCAGTTCGTCGGAGCTCCGTTTGCTGGCACTGCACTACGGGGTTGGTCCGTTTTATCCTGGGAAACAAATTGCGATCACGTCAATCAGTGTATACGACGGCAATATTGTTTTAAGGAAACAGAATTAATTCTGGACTCGGACATTACAGTTGGTGACGGTTCTATACCGCTCCAATCCAGTGCACAATCGGTCTTGCTTACTGTCTTTTCTGCAATCACAGTTTGACTTGACAATTGTGACATTATTGAGTAACATTGATATTGTTACTATTTATTTGCAATACAATTGTGTATTGACAAAAGGATCTAACTTTGTAATACAATTGTGTATTGACAAAAAGATCTTCTAACAATCTTAAAACAATATTGATTGTTGCAGACGACAATAAGCTGTGTCGCAAAATAGCAACAATAATTTTACACCGACACAGACGGTGACCAACGCTCTGATTGCACCAAATGGTTCCAATAATGACTCTGCCTCATGGAGAAAGGTCAGAGAGGTTCAACGTCATCAATATTAAGTGCTGACAATAGAAAAATATTGCTTTGTCGAACAACATTGGGACTTGCCAAATTTCTGACTCCAAAAAAAAAAAAAAAAAAAAAAAAAATAAAAAAAAAAAGAAAAATTGGCTGAAATCCCCAAAAGAGCATTGCTGATATGAATTTATATGCAACCTGGAAAGGAACTAACTTTAAATGACGTTCTCTATGTTCCAGAAATTCCTAATAACCTGATTTCAGGATCATTGCTCAGCAAACATGGATTTAAATTAATCCTTGAAGCTGAGAATGGAGTGTATGTAGGAAGAGGACATGTGTGTGATGATTCGTTTAAAGAAAAAATGTAATCACTATTGTACCACACACTGATATGAATAAAAGTGAATCTTTTGTTTATATTGTTGACTCTTCCAACGTGTGATATTCTAGATTAGGGGATGTAAACTTTGATATATTGCACAAATTAATTAATCTAGACACCATTTTTAAATGTCAAATTTGTGCAGAAGCAAAATTGACAAGAATCTCGTTTCATTATGTTGAACGAGAAACAGAACCGTTAGATATAATACATACAAATGTATATGATTTGATGTGTTTAAGCAATACAAAGCGGAAGTTGAGGATCAACTCAACAAGAAAATCAAAGCTTTAAGAAGTGATAGAGGAGGAGAATATGTATTCCCTTTTGAAGAATCTTGCGCTGAACATGGTGTTTTACACCTAATTACAGCACCATATTCACCTCAATCCAACGGTATAGCCGATCGGAAGATAAAACTCTTAAACAAATGATGAATGCCTTATCTTGGCTTGCCAGATAATTTTTTGGGAAGAAGTTACTCTTTCGGCAAATCATATTCTAAATAAAATATCCCGAAAGAAAACATCTCTATCTTCTCATGAACTTTGGAAAAACAGACCACTATCCTACAAATACCTAAAAGTGTGGGGGTGTCTTGCCAAAGTAGAGGTACCAAAACCAAAGAAGGTCAAAATTGGACCAAAAACAATTGATTGTGTATTTATTGGATGTGCACAAAGCAGTGCCGCATATCGATGTTTGGTACACAAATCTGAAATTGATGATATTCATGAAAATACCATCATTGAGTCGAGAAATGCTAAATTTTTCGAACATATATTTCCCTTGAAATATGGTATTGAAAATCGTACACCTAAGAGATCAAGGAAAAAAAAAAAAGAAGTTCATTACTCTATTGAGGATGCTGAACAAAATAACACTCAGCTAAGTAGTGCTGAGCAGCAAGTGGAGGAGCCAAGAAAAAGTAAAAGGTCAAGAACGTTAAACCTTTGGACTGGACTTCTATACATTTATGTTAGAAGATGATCCATTGAAATACAAACAAGCTATGTCCTCCAGCGATGCCCCTTATTAGAAAGAGGCAATTAACAATGAGATTGAATCCATTATGTCCAATCATACATGGAAATTAGTTGATTTACATCAAGGGTCTAAGACCTTAGGTAATAAATGTATATTTAAAAGGAAATTGAAACCTGATGGTTCAATAGACAAGTACAAAGCTCGTCTGGTAGTCCAAGGATTTAAACAAAAGGAAGACCTGGACTATTTCGACAAACATCAATTAGAATGCTCATTGCAATTGCATCCATACATGACTTAGAAATACATCAAATGGATGATAAAACTGTATTCTTGAATGATGAATTAGAGGAGGAAATCTATATGGAACAACCTGAAGGATTTCTAAGCTCAGAAAATGAGAATAAAATGTGCAAATAGGTGAAATCACTTTATGGCCTTAAGAAAACTCCAAAAACAGTGGCATGAGAAGTTTGATAATACTATGTTATCAAATGGATTCACAATAAATGAATCAGATAAATGTATGTACATAAAACATACACATATTGAATATGTCATTGTTTGTCTTTATGTTGATGACCTATTAATCCTAGGCAATAACAAGGCCATAATAACATCTACAAAGGATATGTTATCCTCTAGATTCGATATGAAAGACCTAGGACTGGCTGATGTAATATTGGGTGTAAAAATTCTGAGAACACTACATGGATATGCATTATCCCAGTCACATTACATCACCAAGATACTTGAGAAATTCAAGCAATATAATGTAACTATTGCAAAATCACCAGTAGATATGAACCAAAATTGGGTAAAGAACACTGGTGATGGTATTTACCAATTGGAATACTCTCGTATACAAGGAAGTATCATGTATGAACTGTACTAGGCCTGATGTCGCATATGCTGTAAGCAAACTAAGTAGATTTACCAGCAATCCTGGTAAGCATCATTGGAAAGCGATAATCAGAGTTCTAGGATATCTAAAGTATACACAGAGCTATGATTTATACTATACAAACTATCCTTCAATAGTGGAAGGATATAGTGATGCAAATTGGATCACTGGATCAAATGATACAAAGTCTACAAGTGGATACGTGTTCACATTAGGAAATGGAGCGATTTCATGGAAATCATCCAAACAGACTTGTATCGCTAGATCTACGATGGAATCAGAGTTTATTGCACTAGATAAGACTGCAGAAGAAGCAGAATGGATTCGAAGCTTCTTGGAAGACATTCTTAATTGGAGCAAACCTGTGCCTCCAATATGTATACATTGTGATAGTCAATCAGCTATACAATGGTAAATCTAGGCATATTCGTCGTAGACATAAAACGATAAGACAACTTCTCTCTAATGGGGGTTATCACGATAGATTACATTCGATCTAAAGATAACTAAGCGGATCCACGTACCAAAGGCTTGCCAAGAGAGAAAGTTCAAATCTTATCGAAGGGAATGGGGTTAAGGCCCATAGACTAAAGGTTTCTCTAAAATGGAAACCCCACCTAGTTGACTGGAGATCCCAAGATCTAGGTTCAAAGGGACAACGAAGTTTAAGAGAAACTTGATGGCACTGTTATACACAAACCATTCCTATGATAAGTCAGTGCATTATATGTTGAATAAGGATAAGTATTAGTACTTTTAATGATGTCTGTATTTGAGGAATTAAGAGAATACCCTTTACAGAATCACCTACGTAAGTGCGAAGGCGCCGCTTCAAAGAGAATTATGAGGCCAAATTCTCTAAGCACTTATGAGACCAGGCAGGTGTTCAAGGCAAAAACGAACACATACAGAGAACGAAGGGTTATAAGAAACATTTATCGTGTGTTATCTACTTTGGAATTACACAAAAGGCTTACAGTTCAAGGACAGTCAATGTCTACTGATTCGCCTGTGATTCAAATAGGTAATCACTAGGAAAGTTCAAGGCCCATGTGCTACTTTAACCGATGCGATAAATGATTCATGAAACTAAGAACAACTTCTCATTCATGTGGGGGATTGTTGGAAATGAATGAGAAAGAGAAAGAGGGATTTTGGAAGAAGAGAAAGGAAAACAACTTTTAGTCCCACATCATGAAATATGAGTACCAACTCTTCTATAATCTTATATAAATAAAGGAGAAGAGAGCTCATATCAGGTGTGGCTAAGCCAAGACACAATATTACATTGATGTCAACTTGGGCCTAATGCCTTGGGACTCTTGGAGTCCATGACACAATTTTATATTGATGTCAAATCGGGCTTAGTGCCTTGGGACTCTTGGAGTCCATGACACAATATTATATTGATGTCAAATGTGGGCTTAGTGCTATGGGACTCTTGGAGTCCATGACACAATATTATATTGATGTCAAATGTGGGCTTAGTGATTTGGGGACTCTTGGAGTTCATGACACGATATTAGTGTCAATAATTGGGCGTTGGACCTTGGGACTCTTGAGGTCTCATGGTTAAATAGGCCGCTGATTTCAGTTTGGGCCTATTGTGCTGAAATGAGTTATTTTGATCATTTTATGATCTGGTATGTCCCTTCTATTGAAGGGATACAACCGTTTCATCGTAAATGCGCACGCACATTTAAGCACCGCTTGGTTAAAGGGTCGCAACCTTTCCAAAGGTCATTAATGTTCGTATAGGCATTTCCTCCAGCCTATAAATATATAGCCCAAAAGGAGAGAATAAATATTAATTATTCTTCTCAAATGTTACTCCCTCTTCAAAGCATTCCTCTGTTCAAGTTTCTATAATCTACTTCAGTTCGTCGGAGCTCCGTTTGCTGGCACTGCACTACGGGGTTGGTCCGTTTTATCCTGGGAAACAAATTGCGATCACGTCAATCAGTGTATACGACGGCAATATTGTTTTAAGGAAACAGAATTAATTCTGGACTCGGACATTACAGTTGGTGACGGTTCTATACCGCTCCAATCCAGTGCACAATCGGTCTTGCTTACTGTCTTTTCTGCAATCACAGTTTGACTTGACAATTGTGACATTATTGAGTAACATTGATATTGTTACTATTTATTTGCAATACAATTGTGTATTGACAAAAGGATCTAACTTTGTAATACAATTGTGTATTGACAAAAAGATCTTCTAACACATACAAATTTTTGTCCAGGTAATTCGCATGTTTCCAACCAATTTACATCTTCAACATGATAACGTTTTTTATTGTACCTTATTTTGTTTCTATAATATTATATGTCATTTGCGGTTACAGGTTTTGTAAACTTAATAGCATTCCTTGCTTTTGGTCAATTTTGTCTACCTCATGTAATAAAAGGCGGGTGTCTAAAGTTCAGCAGTGGAAGAAAAGGTTTGGCTTTGATGGCTGGAGTGCGCTCGCTTTTTCCATGTCGTGATTTTTTGCACTTCAACTAGGGCTATATCTCCAACCAGATTTATTGATTTGCTTGGCTTAAATCGATGAGGGAACAAGCTGTTGGCTAGGTAAGACAATATTTAGGTTTGAAGTCATTAATGGTTTAAGTGCATCGTTATTTGGAAGATTATTTGTAAGTTTTTAGTAAAATAATATAGTAAATCATGTTATCCAATGTGAGGGAACAAGCTATTGGCTAGGTAAGACGATATTTTGGGTTCGAGGTGATTATTGCTTTAATTGCATCGTTATTTGGAAGATTCTTTGTTAGTTTTCAGTAAAAATAAGATTTTGGTAATTCAGGGATTTGGTGTCAAAAATATTGTATTGCATACTTTTAGATACTTATTTCCCCTCTTTTACTCCAGTCATTATATTTAAGTTATCTCCTTAGAAAACTATTTCCCATATTTATCTATTTTCTCCTTTGATACCCACCTTTTTGTTCTATCCCTATATGGCTGCTGGATATGTGTACTATTGTTATGTTATCAAATTGATTTTGTTACTGGGTTATGTAGAATCTGTAGTTGAGATCTTTTTTAATAGACTAATCAAGTTAAATTTTGTTTATCTACAATGTGAATCTGAATACAGTAAGTTTTTCACTATTCACATTTGCACTTTTAAGATATAAATTGGTTGTAGATCAAATAGCCCATATTTAATCCTAATTTTGAAGAATCACGCAACCTTACACTTTGATGAAGAACAATATTGATTAACCCTATTGTAATAAATAGAAGCGAGAAATTTTGAACCAAAAGCCTGCATTGCATGTTTAGTAACCTTAGACAACCAACGGTAAGCGCTACGAGGGACAATTTAGTAACCATATGTATTATTGTAACAAAAAAAGGCCAGACCGAATATTTTGATCAGGTAAAATGAGTTCATGGGACTTCGATTAATTAACATTTGCGTTATGTGTTATGCTTTTATCTGGCAAATGATATGTTGCAAAATAGCAGGCATCCTTGATGTTAATTTGTCAATGAATTCTAAAAAGTCTTGCCTGAAGCCTTAAACCTATCGTGAATGGTGTGGATAAAGAGAAGAAGGTGAATATATTTGCCGTACTAATTTTAGATGTTCGCCAAAATATATGAAAAGTAAACAATTGTTTTTTTATAGTAACTACGTAAAATTGCATTTCTGACACCTTATTTTACTAAGTCATATTTTCTACATTATTCGATGGTTGATACTTACCAATTATTTTAACATTTATTACCATTATTTTGAGAAAGAAATTTTTATATGATACTACCAATATTTCTATAGAATTTCCATTGGAAAACTCTTAGAAAAACAATCTAAATAATTTTCAGAAAGCACTGTATACTTAGATAGTTAAAAAGACTTCTGGTGGTTGAAAAGTCAATCAAGCAATATATTTAGACAACAGAGCAAGTCATCAATCTTTCTGATATTGGCTATGGATTAATTAGCAATGTAATTAAGTCTAACAGAAAACAATTTTAGAGGTAACAACGATCGATTCTTATGATTTATGATAATGGATACTTGCCTAACATTTATAACATCTACTCGCGCTTCTAACGGGTACACCCATGCTACTTTTAGTACTTGGCATTTTTATTTTTAGTGCTTGGCATTTTTATTTTTTGGCTTTTATATCTGTCAGCAATCCTTTTATTCTCCATATTATATCTAAGATTTAAATAAAACTTAGGATTTTTCTTCTTCTTCTTATGTTATGGTTATTGGTGAATTGTTGTATCATAGTTAATTATATTTCATGGGTTACATCTTCATTTTATGATGATTGATACTTACTAATTTAGGGGATTCTGTTGAAAAAACTTTACCTGATCAATCTCAGACTTCTACTGGAGACAATGCATAATTGTACAACTGTCAACCCTCTTGCGGAATTACCAAAAGGTTTGATAGCTCAATTTCTGCTTGGGCTTACAAAAGTATGTAAAAATATGTTTACAATTTTGATATCCTTATTTTGCTCTTCTTAGCCATTTTATGATACACTTATCTAACATGTACACTTATTACTGAACTCCTTGACTATCATAAGTATGGCGTAATAATCTAATTTTACTTACTATTATGGTCAGACAACCATTGTTGTATTACTGAATGTTTCTACCTTTATGGTCGTCATATCCATCTTTTTTTGAATGATAAACATGTGCTATTTTTATCCTAATTTCTGTGAATCGTCTTTTAATCCTTCACTCTAGATTTTCAACTATCCATATCTAACACATATCCACAATTTTACTTATACAGATCATGCTTTTTAATCACACGTGGTATATTACTATTTTTGAAACAATATCCTTTTTTAATAAAAATACTAGCATGTTGGTTGAATTTAATTCATTTTTTTGCATATTTTCATGTATATTTATTCGATCACCTTTTTTGTTTAATGCCCATTGAAATATCTATGATTAAAGAAAATCAATATTTTCCGTTTCATAAAACTGATTGTAACAGTGGTAGCCCGGCGGTTAAGGATTTGCACCATGGTAACAGTGGTGCGGGTTTGAAACCCGGAATGACATGCTAAGAGCTTACCATGTGCATATGCTAAGATCAACCACTTATGTGATGCTCGCGGACCAGGCTAGGTGCACTAGGGAGGGTTTTATGACCCCGGTCGGTTTCCCTCCTGAACAAATTCAAAAAACTATTTTCCGTTTCTTCCAAAATCAACAAGATGCTAACTGTCCATTGTTCATTTTAAACCCTCTCATGTAATAATTTACGAACAATCTGCGGAATACCTGTCTGTACCATTTATTTTATTCTCTAAACCTCTTATTTTCATCTTTCCCCCCTTCAGCATTTTATTTGAACTGCACAAATCAATATGCCATTGTAATGGAAAAGGGAGATCAAGCATACATTATTTATCTGTAGTTTGTTACTCTGCAAGATATCAACAGACCATGTTTTCAAAAACTTAGCTGTTAAAACTGTTTGCTAAGTACAACCAGAATAAAATTAATTGTACCAACATCACTTAAACTATAATTTCTCTTTACTGTCTCCATATTGTTTTTGTTTTTTGTTTTTTTTAAACAACTTATACCATCTACTTCTTGTTTGCTTTCAACACCGCTTTAATGTTTTATTGTCCACGTTTGTGTATATGTGTGTGTATATATATCTATCACTCCATTTTTCTCCGTGTCTTCAGTGTACTTAGGTTATGCATAATGCAAATTTTTATACACCATTACATTATTTACTCTATAAATTACCCTATGCATATACGTACGTTTACATAGTTTAAATTATTATTACATTATTACTGGCTGATGCATTGCAGTATCAATCCCAATTGGATTAAGATGAAATTTTCATTAATCATGTTTACATATTTCGCTACGACAATGGCCCTTCGTGAACACAAATAGTTAGGTAGTTTTTTGTTTAAAAATATATTTTGAGTTTTGAGTTTTCAATATTGATAACAAACCATAAGAAAATTTAAGGGATGGCGGAGGAGGTGAAAGGGTGATGGAGGGGAGCACGTAAAGGAGAAGGATGACGGAATGATATATTATCTCTCTTTCTTATGTTAATTCTCAAAATATGGAAGATAAGTTTTCAAAATCGAAGTGCTCAAATAATGATTTTGAATGTGATATAGTATTGAACTCAATTCCGTCGCTGGGAAATAATTCTGATGATGTTGGTCACATCATCAGTGTTCACTTTCGAGTTCTAATCGACGGATTACTACCAAAAGATATCGTTTTTGAATTGTTTTAGGAAACAAGTTGTTTTGGATCTTGAAAAAGGAATTTGGTTTTTGATATGGTAAACTGTTTAAAACTCCGATGAAGAGATTGTTTGAATTAAAAACAAACTAATTAGTTAATGAAATGTGGAAATGTAACTTAACTTGGTTAAGCATATTAAATTGATAAGTTAAGAGTTGGAATTGAGAATGGTATTTGGTTGAAGATGGAATTTTCCTTGGATATAAGCGAATAGCTGTGTTGAGGATAAATTGATTGGAGATTAATTGGGAATACATTGGTATATGCTTAATTAGTAGCAGATGGAAATGATATAATTTTAATTTTATATGAGTTTGGTGATTTATGAGCCTATTTGGCAACCCGCTTGGCTGTTGATTTTCTTTTGGATTGGAGAAGGCCTAAAGAGTTGAGTTGTACCGATTGAGCCGTACAAAGGAGATGCTGGCGAAATTTTTCCAAAATTTAGGGTGTTAGAATTTTTAGAGTTTTTAAAAATTTTCATTGGTAAGAATAAATTAATAATTTAATTGAAATCAATTAATTCAGTTGAAACCGAAGTTAATAAGTAAACCAAAAGATTTTTAATCTAGTTAGTAGGCTCGGTAGCATTATTCTACCTTAGAAATTTTTGGGGACGAAATTCTTTTAAGGAGGAAAAAATGTAACGTCCCGTATTTTTAACAATCGAATAATTTATTTATATAATTATTTAAATATTGTTTGGTAATTTTAAATGAATTGAGTTAAATAATATTGAATATTTAATTAATATGAATTATAGAATGTTGTATTTAATTCTGAAATTATCGGACTTAAGTCGAATTGACAATATTATGTGAATTGGATAGTGTAAGAGATTTGTTAAGTTTAGATTCGAATCATAATAACGAATTTATTTAATAAATGACGTTAGAACGTATAATTTATAATATAATTTAAATCAAAACTGTAATGTCGCGGTAGTTCGTACTATTGAGTTTGAACTTCAATCGAATATACAGAATCCGTTTTAAGTCGGATTTCTGTGAAGCAAGAAACTTTCGGATCTGGTGAACTATATTTTTCTAATGGAAGAGAAAAATCGAGATATCGTCTTGTAGATTGTAAATTATGTCCATATCAAATTTTCAGAAAGTCGCTATGCAATTCATTTATAATTTATAACGATTTATTTACTTAATAAATGGATTTTTATATATATTGAATATCGATTTAACCTGGATTTGAAGTATCGATTCATAGACCCAAATATGTATATTTTGGAGTTGTATGATATTCTACTGAGATATATACGAGAATGTTAATTTATTAATATTAAATTAAATTGTTGTTAAATATATTAAAATTTTATTGGTTTATTTAGACCTTAGAAAATAGCCATTTTTGCAAACGATCTCCATATTCGACGAAACTAAATTTGTTGGATCCGGGATATCAAATTATTGTTAAATTTCAAATTTTGTGATTTTTGAAGTCAGCATATGGTCGTGCGGAATTTAAATGTGAAAAACATTCAATAATTTGACTTTAAAAATACGCTGTGCGAGAAAATGGACTCGGAATTCGATGAAACAAGTTTCGTTGGATCCGTAATGTCGAACCATAGCCGTGTGTCCATTTCCATAGAATATGTATATTGTATGTGATCATAGGGATTTTTAACGACAAATATAGACAGCGTTAAAATAAATATTAATATAAAATTCGAGTATAAAATTATTCAATCATCCTATAAATACCACCCCTTACCGTATCCTTAAGTTCTTCATTTCCTTGGTCAAAATATTTCCGCCGTCACTTTTCTTCCTATTTTCAGCAAACGAGAGTTTGAAAATCAAAAACAAATTGTATAAAATTCTATCAATCCTAAATTATATAGGTATGAGTTGCTGTTAAGTTCCTCTTTAATCCAATATAAGATTTGGAAGGCTCGATCAGTTTTTCACACGAAAGAAAAATACCAACGTGAGTAGGAACTGGCTAGGGTTCATGATTTCGAGTATTACAAGTTTTAATTCCAGTTTTGAGTTATGTATTTGGATAGAGGAGCTAAAACCGCACTCGTATACCAAGAATTGGGAAGTTCGGTGATGAAAACTGTCGGTGGTTGGACTATTGCAACGTGCGTGAGCTGAAGACGCAAAGAGAGGATGTGCGAGCTGTGTGAAAATCATATGAAGTGATGGAGGTTTCAAAGGAGATTTGAATGGTGTTAGTTTCAGGTAGAATGGTTGCGTAGGGAAGGAGCAGTTGGGATAAGAAGTTCAGTAATGGCACTTCTATTTTGCAGGTTCGAACGTTATGCTGGAAGAAGATGAAGATGAGGCGCATGTTTAAGTGGTGATGACATGGATTAAGGAATTCATTACGGTTTAACGATTAATTAATTTAATAATGATACAATTAATTTATTTCAAACCATATATGTACGTATAAAGATGTATAACTTCGTCATACTATATCAGAATTTTGAACGTTCAGATCCTTGGGATCGTATGGACGAGGGCTACACCATGGAACTGATTTGGAGTGAAGTGGAGCTCATTACAAATTATGGCAGAATAAAACATCTGTCAGAATTGACGACAGTTTATCGTTATTTAACGATAAACGTCCAATGTGAGTAAACTCACTAACTCTGTCCAGTTTGTATTTTTATAAACATAATTTAGTATTGATAAATAATGATTGAATGTTGTATGATTGTTGTTTAGATTAATTGCTAATTAATTGGTTGAAATTATAGATGTAGTTATATATATATATATATATATATATATGGGGAGTTTTACTATAAGGGCCTATTTACATTATACAATTAATTTCTAGGACACTGCCCTTAGATAATTATTTTCTAGGACATTATTTACTCAAAAAAAATTACACAACACATCACGATTAAATTCCATTTTCCGCCATTTTTCATTTAAAAATTTGAGCGAATCACAAATTAGGTTTTACCAAAAATCAATCCATTTTCCTTAAATTTCATTAAAAAATTGCTGCGATGAATTTTATTACCATATTCTCTGATTGATTTTCACATTTTATTCGAATCTTATTCTAATCGTTTCTTTTTACTTAATCTAGGGTTTACTTTGGATCTGCTTATCAAGTACAACATTGCTTGTTGGTCACGTCATCTTCTTCTATCGATTAGTACACGTGTAAGTTTTCTAATACCTAGGATTTACTATATTTTAATATTTATACCTTTATTTACATAACACATTTGACAAATGTCCTTTACTGAATTAGGAATGTATAGATCAAAATGATCAGAAGTTCATAAAAATATGTTTGATTGAATTTGGATGAATTTTTAACTTTTTGATGTAAGTTTGGTTGATTTAAACACTTGTTATATGGTTGTAGAATTTAAGCACACGCTTATACGAACGTATAAAACTTGTCAAATACATTATTCAAAACAAGTTATTGTAAATAATCATCCATATGTAACTATATAAAGTTGAATATGTTTTTGAAAAAACATTTATGTTTTTTCTTTTTTAAGTACATTTTACTTTCATTGCTTATTTATGTTACAAAAATTGTACCATAGAAAATTATTAATATATTTGCAGTAATTACTTTCAATTTATTTACTTTAAAAGATATATGTTTTTATCTTTTCAAGTTAAGAAGGCATAGTAATGATAGGTTATTTACTTTAAAAGATATATGTTTTTATCTTTTCAAGTTAAGAAGGCATAGTAATTACTTTACAATTTACCATGGAAAAACATCTATTATTTTATCTTTTTTAAGTACATTTTACTTTCATTGTTTATTTATGTTAAAAGATTGTACCATAGAAAACTATTAATATATTTACTATGAGGCTTGTAAAAATACTCTCAGTAATTTAAGTTCATACATAACCTTTAAAAGTTTGTTAACTGTATGTACATGATTACTAACATATAACTGTACTTTTTTTAAATGCAGGATAAAATATGAAAACACGAAAATCCTCTAGATTTTTTACAGAACAGCCACCATGCATTTTTTTTGAATGAAGGAGGCCATCAATGCATAAATTTCAGACCCATATCAAGTCCATACTGTGAAGACCATAGCCAAACAAGATTGTTATCAATAACTCCATTGGTAAAATTTCTTTTTCTATATTTTGTTATCGTAATTATAATGCGTATATCTTTATTATATTATATTTCAGACATGAAAATTTCCATCATTTATTATATATACCTCTGTTTTAATAAAAAGATAAATAAACTTATCTTTTTTCAGAAAGTATGAGCATGGTGTAATTAAGAATTTAAAAAACATTTTTAACTGTATATTGGACCTTATTTTAAATTAATTAGCAAAAAATATTACATTAAAATCCTATTTTAACCCACTAGTCAAAAGAGATAAATCGACTTATCTTTTTTACTTTTTACATCATAATGATACCAGCAATATTACTATTTATACTAATTTATGAAATAAATATGTTTTAGAATCTTGTTTACCCGCTGATTATGTAGGAAAATAATTTATAAAAATTATTAAAGAAATCCATTAAAAGTAAAAGCTAACACATGTAATGTCATTGAATTAATTTATGCTCATAAACTAGGTGATAACAAATAGTTTTAGAAATAAAAATATGTAACTTATTTTTTTTTTAAAAACACAGAACTATTAAAATTTGTAAATAATTTATGTTTACTAAATTCAATCCCTCGCATGTTAATTGTTACCAAAATAGGAAAATTATGAGCAAAAAAACTATATATCACCCACTGGAACAGAAGATAATAGCATAGAAAATTCTGATGAAGAAAGGACGGAGACAGAAGAATAAGAAGGAGAATCTACTGATACAGATGAAGCTAATAAGTATGAAATTCAACAAATAACAAATAAGTCAAAAAAAACAATATTAAGGGACGTACAAATGTAATTTAGATGCTGTTTTCAAAGTAATGATAACAATTAAGAAAGAAAAAATCCTCTCTGCTGAAGCAAAAAGATACCTGGAAAAATCACCTTTCAAACACTTTTTCAATGTTTTTCTCAAAGATTCTATATCAAGGAAAGATTTGAGAAAGAGTGCAACAAATTTGGATGACATAATAACATCTTATGATATTTCCGATTTGGTAACAAATTAATGAAATTGAAACCAGAAGAAGTTAGTCTTATATTTGAAATGCCAATGGATGGAGAGGATTTATTTCCAATACCGGCATCAAATAAAGCTACAACAGTAGAAAATTTCTCAGATTTTTGGACAAACAACTTTGAAGAAGAAGATATCATAAGTCCAAAAACAGTGACAAAAAAACTGAATAAAATGATAGAAAAAAAAAGACGGAAGCCTTGATTTAGTAAATCTATTATTTCGACCGTTGATCATAACATTCCTGTTTCCGAATAATCAAAGCTACTTGCAGTAGGGATTTCTTCCTAAGATCTTTAATTGGAAAAAAAAGTCAGTTCTATTTCTTGGCCAAGGGCAATATGTGAGAATGTTTCCAAAGAGGTTCAAAAACATCATACTGACCCAAGAAACACAATGGTTGCACTATGGTTTTAATTGTAAGATTTCTTACACTTGTCTAATATTTCATTGTTACAAAAATATAAATGCGTATATATCTTTTACTAAAGTATTGGTTTTATGAGAAGACAAAAGTAATAGAAGAAGAAAAAATCTTCAAGAAAAATTCCCAAGGATGATAAAGTGGGACTTGTCTAATTTAAAGGACATGGATCTTACAGCAGTTGACAGCAATAAGGTATAAATGTATTACATTACTATTTATTTTATTTAAAAGATATATGTTATTATCTTTTCAAATTTAGAAGGAACATAAATGATTAAATCAATAGTTGCTTACAAAATACATAATATTAGTAATAAGCCTTCTGAAATAAGTTATATCATGATAGTATAAAAGACAGAAAACAAATTAAGTTCCATATGTCAATAGATCATTTACCTTAAAATATAAATACATTTATCTTTTTAAACTATACAATCAAATATATTTATAACATTGAATTAATTGTAGAATTATTTAATTTCATGATAAAAACATTAAGTACCTTGAATATTTACATCACTTGACATCAATAAGGTATAAGTGTATTACTTTACTATTTATTTTCTTTAAAAGATATATGTTATTATCTTTTCAGGTTTAGAAGGCACTTTAATGATTAAATCAATACTTTCTTACAGAATACATAATAATAGTAATAAGCATTCTAAAATAAGTTATAATTATGATAGTATAATAGACAGAAATCAAATTAAGTTCAATATGTCAATAGATCATTTACCTTATAATATAAATACATTTATCATTTTAAACTATACAATCAAATATATTTATTAAATTGAACTGATTGTAGAATTATTTACATTCATAATAAAAACATTAAGTGACAGCAATAGTGTATAAATGTATTACTCTAATTTTTATTTTATTTAAAAGATATATGTTTTTATCTTTCCAAGTTTAGAAGGCACAGTAATGATTAAATCACTAGTTGCTTATAAAATACGTAATATTAGTAATAAGCCTTCTGAAATAAGTTATAATCATGATAGTACAATAGACAGAAAACAAATTAAGTTCAATATGTCAACAGATCATTTATGTTAAAATATAAATACATTTAACTTTTTAAACTATATAACCAAATATATTCATAACATTGAATTGATTGTAGAATATGTAATAATATTTAATTAGAAATATCATTCATGCAAATTTCGAATTTTTTTACAAATATAACTTTAGAGGAGAAAGATTTTCTTTCAAAAAAATTAATACATCCAGTCCTTGAAGATGAAAGATGAAAGAAAAGAAAATTACCTGAAAATGAAGAAATAGAAAGGCTGAAAGAGTTAGAGATAAAAGTCAGCTTTTTGACTGATGAGATGAATAATGTAGTAAAACAACTAGATGAGGAGAAAAATTCAAGGAAAAAGGATGAGCAAAGACTCCAAGAAATCGAAATCAAACTTCAAAATTTGAAAATCATCAACAACATAATGTGGACAATACTACTGAACCTAAAAACATATGAAGAAAGCAAAAATAGGTTGTATAGTACATATAAATAGTTCTACTAACTTTCCATGTTTTGATCTGA
This sequence comes from Allium sativum, assembly GCA_030737875.1. NCBI lineage: Eukaryota > Viridiplantae > Streptophyta > Magnoliopsida > Asparagales > Amaryllidaceae > Allium > Allium sativum. The sequence goes on from CM060926.1 coordinate 543,101,550, forward strand.
TGGAAACTCAAGATTTAATTATAGATACTGAAGACAGTTCTGTAACAACCCGGAATTTTTGAACCAATCTAATTTTTATTTTAGCTATTTTAATGTATTTTGAATATTTAAAATGGTTTATTTTAAATAATAACGACTTAAAAAGTATTTAAATCAAAGTTAGAAAATATATATTTAATTATATAACAAGCCTGAAATGGTGTGGTAGTTTGAAAATTCGATTTCCAATTTCAATTGAGTATATAGAATTCATTATAAATCAGAATTTGAGAAATAAGAAACGTTGGAATCTATTTAATGATATCTTTCTAACGGATGTGAAAAATTGAGATTTCACTTTATAAATTGAAAGTTATGTCCAGTTTAAAATTTAAAATAGTAGTTATGGAATATATATATATATATATATATAGCCCTTAAAAATAGACATTTTGCAAACGACCTCTGTTTCAATGAAACCACTTTTGTTGGATCCGGAATATCAAATTATTGCTAAATTCCAATTTTCGTAATTTTTGGAGCTAGTATGAGGCCGTGCTAGATAAATTGTGAATCGATCGGTCATTTAAGCCCAAAACAGAGCTTTTTGAGCAAATGGACTCGAAATTCGACGAAACCAGTTTTATTGGGACCGTATCGTTAAGACATAGCAGCATGTCAATTTTCGTCGCCAACGGAGTTCGTATGTGACCGTGGCATCGATAAATGTCGATTGGAAACATCGCTAACTGGGAAAATATTAAAAATAATAAAACCCCCTATATAATATCTTTTCCTCTTCCCAACCCTCATTCTTCCTCTTCTCCACTAAAATTTCAGCCACCCCCTCCGAAATTTGCAGAAAAGCCCCTAAAAACAAAATGATTTATGTCCCTGAATCCGTAAGCAGTTATCCCAAATGGCTTCTGGGTATTGTAGATCATGATGATCTCTACCTACAACAAAAATTTGGTTAGCTATTGTTGCACGGATTGGGAGAGATCGGCGGTCAATGCCAGAAGATGGGTTTTGGTTTTTGTGGAATTGTGATCAATCCAACGAGTATTTGATGATGGCACAAAAGGGAAAGTCATAGAGGAGAGGCTAAGCAACAACTTTGCTTCATATTGTATCGCCTGAAAGCGTACATGGTGAGCAGAATTTGCAGATGAACGGGGCGCTGGTTTTTGGTGAAGCTCGAATCGGATTTTCGCCGATTGCCGACAGTATAGGGAGTTTCAAGCGATGCCATTGAAGGGAAGAGGTGCGGCTTGACGAGGCAGAGGCGTTGGTGGTGGACCGCGATCGTGGTTCACTGTGGTGGCGGCAGATTTTGCATGATCGGGATTTGGGGGTTTCGGCCAATTTAGGCCGACGGCGGCACTAGAGGCACGCCAGGCTCAAGCGAAGGTCGTGGTGGGGTCGACCGGCGTCCAGGTGGCTCCGGCGAGGCGCAGTGAAGCTTCGACCAAGGGCAGTGAATTCAAACTTGATGTTTAAAATTTAATTTAATTATTTAATTCTTGTATTCAAACTTCGTAGCTTAATATCTTTCGCATACGAACTCAGAATCGTGCGAAACTAGATCCGTTGCGATGATGGAGTCGAGAGCTTCGCAACAAAACTGACTGGGTCCGATTTGGAGCTTGTTTGAATATGGGGCAAATGCAAACCCGAACGGTACCAAAATCGCCAATTAAAGACTGAAGGAGTGAAAACCATAGTGAGAATTCCTTCTCACTCAACATTTTAACATGTAGTTATTTATTTTTGGAGTTCAACACATGAATTCCCACAAATCACATATTATTGAAAGCGATGTACGGATATTACCGATACTCGGATTTCATACTCCGCGATGGCCCCTTGTGGCGCCGTTAATAGCATTGGGTAATTGAGTATTTATTTACATGGATGATTTGGTGATTTGTGTATTGTGATTGTGATGATTAACATATAAAGATATTGTTAATATAATTGTGGAAATTAAAATAAAAATTATAAATATCCATTTAAAATTTAAAATAAAAAAATTGGAATAAATATCTATTTACAAGTCGGACGACTTGTTTATGTACAGCTATTTAACTGATATTGATTGGGACGATAATTTTTACACATCGCCCAAATGCACAAATAATAACCAGTATTTGTTGGTTGAAAACCCGATATGGGTATTGGGATGATATTTGACATACACTAATCCTAAATTTAGTTGTATGTCAATCAATGGGTTGACAGGCTGTGATGAGCGTTATTTATTTATTTTAATCTTATACAGTTGTAAACTGCACTCTAGATGATGTTTGAGTGGTTAATGATTATTTATCATTATTGTTGAATACATGCGATGTATGAAATCAATATAACTGAAATTGTATGGTACTTGATTGAGTCGCATTCCGATTCAGAAATAAAGAATATTTTAAAATAACAAATATTTTAAAATAATATTCAGTGAATAATCAAAATGTGGTTTTGATGTTCGATTTTGGATGGACACGAAAATATTAAAGTGAATGGAGCCGAGTTAAATAGATTTGCGCCATTTTAACTCGAACGGATTTTTATATTGATTTTATTCATTTTATAAATGAATACGAAAGGGAAATGGATTTCAAAATTAGATATTTTGAAAATATTATCATTTTAATTATTGTAATGATATGGAATATTCAATTTTGATTTTAAAAAATTGAAAAATGAATTTATAAATGGATTTATAAAATAAGTTGTAAATAGAAATCGATGATATACATATTATATATATCTAATGGCCTGAGTAGAAAGCGCCGCGCAGCGATCGTTCGCGAATTTTGACCATTAATTTCAAATTGACGTAACGGGAGATCCGACCGTCGGATTCTCCTAAAACCAAAAAATTTGGGTTCATATCGAAAAGAGCTTTCCAATGAATATGAGAGATTTAGATTTGAACAGTTGTATTTTAAATTATGTCCAAATCAATTTCAGAAAAGGTTGATACGAATGCATGTTGGTGGTCGATATAGAAAACCGACTGTAAGGGCCTTAATAAAATTGTTAAAAATGGAAAAATTATGCAAAATCATAATTAATAATTTGGAAAGAGTTTGGGGTGAAAAATTCCTAGTTTTGAAAAGTGAAAATATATTTTTATATAAATGAACTAGTTATTAACTAGAATAATAATCCAATGTTTTTAAATAAATAAATTGGATTTGAAATGGTTTTAAAATAATCATAAATTTTCCAACGTATGTACTGGAATGATTTTGAATAGAAATAATCTTTGGAATATTTCGGTATTGGATTCCGTGATTATACGGATATTGTTGATGAATTTGGAAGATATAGATATCGTTATTCAAAATACGATATCCGTTAGTTTCATAATTTGATATTGAATATAGGCCAATAATATTTTCTATTCAGAGCCTTGTATTTAATATCAAATTGGAATTTGGGTTTGTCATGAATGGTGTCTTCAACAACACTGTTCTTAAACCCAGTTAAGAAAAGAAAAAAAAATTAAATAAGATTTAGAGAAGTTTACCAATTAATTAATATTTAATTGGAGTTGAATTGAAATTGGATTTGTCGTGAACAATGTTTTAAATAACATTCGTTCTTTAACCCAATTAATAGTGAAGATATGGTTTGGAATTTATAAATCTTTTTATTAAGATTTAATGGAAATTTTCCAAAGTAAAGATTTCCTATTTAATAGATTAAATTTGAATTGAATGGAATTCGATTTGGTAATAATCGAGATGAGCTTCTGTAAAGGAAGACCGTTACTACATATGGAATTTAAAAGGCCTTGCCGTTATTCCATTTATATTATAGTTTGATACAGAAATATATTGATCTGTTTTAGGTGAAGATTCCATTTTTATGGAAGATAATTTGGGTTTATTGTAAAATGTGTTTTTAATAACATCGGCTCTTTAACACAGAGAAAGACAGGATCAATTTCCAGAAAGTTGAAAAATCATAATGTATTGGTTTATGATATTAAAACCAAGTTGGAGTTTTAATGAATCTTTAATTAGATTGGAATGAGAATGGGATAATTAAATTTATCGAATTCATGAAATGATTGAGAATGGAGTACCACCAGTTTTACTCCAGGCGATAGTTAAATCTTTGATTAGATTTGAATGTGAAATGGTAATTAAATTTACTGATAACACCGTGGGTATTAGATATGGAGTCCTACCATTTTTGCTTCATGGGATGACTAGGTTGAGATTGGGATTAATAAATAGATGATTACTTCAGTATGGCTCGATAATCCCGACAAGTTAATAAAATCTTTGAAATTGATATCCAAAGGAGGATTAAAGAATAAATTTAAAAGAATTTATCTTTGATAAAATTAATGGGAACCTTTCCCTAATGATGTGAATATTTGAATAAAATAATATTCTGAATTAGAATGAGGCATATGATGTGTTTTTATAGCACTTGATTATAAGATACGCTAGTTATTCGGAAAGACCAGGTTTAACCCATTCTGAATAACTGATACGGCGACTAAGTGTCGATGATACGAAGACGGTGGTTGAAGACCGAAGATCTTCACATCGTTTGGATGATTACTGATGTCCTGATTGGGATGTACACCCAAGACAAGGTAATAAGTGATGATCGTCCAGACGTACTTGGAGATCGACCAGATATGTGAGGGCCTCTCTCCTGTATTGGACATATGGGACAAGGAATAAGGTGCCTCCGGTTTCGTTCAAACCCAGAACGGACTTGCAAATGGATAGTATATCTGACATTGTATTCCTTTATACTGTATTCGTTGATCTCTATTAAATATACATCTGTTTGGTGGCGGGGAATTTATTCTCTTGCTTAACATCCTTCTCTGAGACGTACAAGCTTAGAGGTTATATATTTTGGAAATCAGTTGTATGGTATGGATTGATAGTGTGGCATGCTGAGTTGCATGGATCAAGGCTTTTGTTGAAAAGAAGAGTCTTGTGGATGATGATCAAAGCACAACTTTAATTAGCATAGCTTTGTGCAGCGTTAATTCACGAGCTTCACTCCCCGGTATGAACCTAAAACGGGGTTATGGAGCGCAGGGAAATGGACATATGTTAGTTCCTAGCTACGAGTAACGTCATGGTATGGAGTTAGGCTATTTACTTATGTGGATATTGGAAATTTTATGATGGAAAGCGAGGTACCTCGGATATGATTTGAGTCCCTAGTGGCTCTTTATAGGGCTATATGCTCACAGGGTCGACGTACTGACCTGTTTTGGAGGTTCGATAGAACCAGCTAACATATAGTTTATGGTATTGCCAATCATCGACGGATGACCGACCCTGCAGAATCCAAGGGTTGCCCAGAGGTGTGATCCTGAGGCATTGCTAGTGTGTCTCGAAATCAGAAGAAATATCCTTTGCCTTGGTTCATAGATGGAAACCCAATTTCCAATACGAGATTTTACGGTTTAATTGTAAACCTATATGGCGACGTAATATAATAGTTCCTACGCCGCCTATGATTGATACATTTATATTTGAAGTTGATTTCTTCACTTATTGTAATAATAAAAGATGAAATTTCGCGTATCAAGCATATTTGGCTATTATAAGGTAAAACTCTATCCTCAACCGCGTTCATTGTGTGATGGGACCTGAGTCTTATAATAGCTTCATTTTTCTGTTTAGCATTACGCTATTTGTTTTATGCACTGGCATTCATGGGGGATAAACCCGTTCCTTATTATACGGCGTCGTCTCTTGATTTACCTAACTCTAAAATAAAATCTAATAATTGTTTTAGTTCTCACACCAGTCCCATGACTGACTCGGAGTTTATTGTTTTAACCTGAATTCTGGGTGCCCATATTTTCCATACGGGCAGCTAGTAGTTTTGGTTTTTACAGATATTTCTTTTCATAGGATCCTGGATTACATCTGGAGCTATATTCGGAAAGCTTTGTATTCGTATATTTCATTCAGTTGTGCGCATTGATGATTTTTCCGCTATATATTATATTCATGTATTTTATTTTCCACTGTTTTGTAATTTATTAAATCTCTGATATTTTTCCATTGTGTATATTTTTAATTTGAACTCTGATATATTCTTGTACTCTAATGCAATTGTTGTAACATCAATGAAATGTTCTATTGTTTGTCTTCTGATGCATCGTTTTCTCAAAGCAATTTGGGCTTTCCCGTAAGGGGAAGTTTGGGTCATTTCTGTTTGATATCAGAGCTTTGGTTTACAGAGCTTGAGAACAAGACACGTTAGAACCAAACGAAAGAATTCATCAGAGATAGGATTAGTAACATCCTATAAGAATAACACGTTAGAGATAGGGCTAGTAATACCCTAGAATGATTTCGAGGAGTATTATTTGTAAAAAAAACAAATTTAGTTTGAAAATTCTACCTTATTATACGTATTTGAGTATTTTATTTTAAATTGATTTTGGACTATCGGGTATAAAAAGATTTTGTATATACGTCTGATCCACGTGTATATGAAGTCTCAAATATACTGGGTAGATATAGAATCATACTTTAGTCGCTCGGAGATGATTCTGATGATAGTGGCCGCATCATCAGAATTTATGTTTGAGTTTCGAAAGTGGGATATCTACATATTTCCAATTGACTGGTGTGAGAACCAAAACCTAGTTAGAGTTAATTGTTTGTGACTTGGCATTAAAAATGGATTTTTGAGCTTATATATAAAGTTATATGTTTAAAAATTTAATCAACTAATTGATTGTTGGTTGTGATGTGTGATTATTAGTTCAACTAATAAAAATATTAGAATGATAATTAATTTAACCAATATGGAAATGAAGGGTAAAAATTTAGCCAAATTGAATCAAATATTGAACTGAATTGAAAATTGGTTGAAATTGCATACATAGACATGTATATATACTGAACAGGTCATAGCATGGAAGCTAAGAAGAGGAATAAAATTATATGCTCGACAAATCGGAACCTGTTTACTATATTCATTGGGTTTGATGATTTTATGAGTCAACTGGCAAGCCGCTTGGCCTTTTCTTTTTCTTTTTGATTGATTAGGGCCCTGTGAGGCAAGTTGTGGTTTTACCGATCAGCCCGTACAAATGAGGTTATGGCGAAATTTTTCAAAAATTTAGGGTGTTAGCCAATTAGAAAATTCTTAGAAACTGAAAAGTTGAAGAATGAAAGCCAGAATAAAAATTGAGCTAGTTAGTTAAACAACTTTCAGCCCCGTTCCTTTTCGAGGACGAAAAGTTTTTAAGTGGGGGAGATTGTAACAACCCAGAATTTCTAAACCAATTAATTTTTTTTATTTTAGCTATTTTAATGTATATTGAATATTTAAAATGGTTTATTTTAAATAATAACGACTAAAAATTTATTTAAATCCAAGTTAGAAAATATATATTTAATTTAATTATATAATGAGCCTGAAATGGCGCCGTAGTTTGAAAATTCGATTTCTAATTTCAATTGAGTATACAGAATTCAATATAAATCAGAATTTGATGAAACAAGAAACGTTGGAATCTATTTAATGATATCATTCTAACGAATGTGAAAAATTGAGATTTCACTTTATAAATTGAAAGTTATGTCCAGTTTAAAATTTAAAATAATCGCTATGGAATTTATATATATTTTAAATATATATATACATAGCCCTTAAAAATAACTATTTTGCAAACGACCTCCATTTTCGACGAAACCACTTTTGTTGGATCCCGAATATCAAATTATTGCTAATTCCAATTTTCGTGATTTTTGGAGCTAGTATGTGGTCGTGCGAGATAAATTGTGAATCGATCGGCCATTTATGCCCAAAACAGATCTTTTTGAGCAAACAGACTCGGAATTCGACGAAACCAGTTTTGTTGGGACCATATCGTGAAGAAATAGCAGTATGTCAATTTTCGTTGCCAATGGAGTTCGTATGTGACTGTGGCATCGATAAATGTCGACTGGAAACGGCGCTAACCGGGAAAATATTAAAAATAATAAAACCCCCTATATAATATCTTTTCTTCTTCCCCACCCTCATTCTTCCTCTTCTCCATTGAAATTTCAGCCACCCCCTCCGAAATTTGCAGAAAAGCCCCTGAAAACAAAATGATTTTTATCCCTCAATCCTTAAGCAATTATCCCAAACGGCTTCTGGTAATGTAGATCGTGATGATCTCTACCTACCACAAAAATTTGGCCAGATATTGTTGCACGGATTTGGAGAAATCGGTGGTCAACGCCAGTTTTTGTGGAATTGTGTTCAATCCAACGAGTATTTTATGATGGCACAAAAGGGAAAGTCGTAGAGGAGAGGCTGAGCAACAACTTTGCTTTATATTGTATCGCCTGAAAGTGGACATGGTGAGTGGAATTTTCAGATGAACGGGGCACTGGTTTTTGGTGAAGCTCGAATCAGATTTTCGCTGATTACCGGCATTGTAGGCATTTCAGGTGATGGCCATCGAAGGGAAGAGGTGCGGCTTGGCGAGGCGGAGGCATTGTGGTGGACCGAGATCGTGGTTCACCGTGGTGGCACCGGATTTTTGCACGATTGAGATTTGGGGGTTTCGACCAATTCAAGCCGACGACAGCACTAGAGGCAGCAACATTCGAGCTGGAGGTGCGCCAGGCTCAGGCGAAGGTCGTGGTGGGGTCAGCCAGTGTCCAAGTGGCTCCAGCGAGGTGCGGTGAAGCGCCGGCCATGGACAGTGAACGTGAATGATGATTTGAAGTTTAAAATTTAATTTAATTATTTAATTCTTGTACTCAAACTTCGTAACTTAATATCTTTTCCATACGAACTCGGAATTGCACGAAACTGGATCCATTGTGATCGTGGAGCCGAGAGCTTCACAACAAAACCGATCGGGTTCAATTTGCAGCTTGTTTAAATTTAGGGCAAATGCTAACCCGAATGGTACCAAAATCAACAATTGAAAACTGGAGGATTGGAAACCAAAGTGAGAACTCCTTCTCACTCAATAATGTAACATGTAGTTATTTATTTTTGGAGTTCAACACACGAATTCCCACAAATCACATATTATTGGAAGCGATGTATGGATATTACCGACACTTGGATTTCATACTCCGCGATGGCCACTTGTAGCCCGTAAATGGCATTGGGTAGTTGAGTACTTATTTACATGGATGATTTGGTGATTGTGTATTGTGATTGTGACGATTAACATATAAAGATATTGTTAATATTATTGTCGAAATTGAAATAAAAATTATAAATATCCATTTATAATTTAAAATAGTAAAATTGGAATAAATATCCATTTATAAGTTGGACAACTTGTTCATGTACACCTATTTAACTGATATTGATTGGGACGTAGATTTTTTCACATCGCACAAATGCACAAATAATAATCAGTATTTGTTGGTTGAAAATCCTATACGGGTCTTGGGATGATATTTGACATACATTATCCTAATATTTAGTTGTATGTCAATTGATGGGTTGACAGGCTGCGACGAGCATTATTTATTTATTTTAATGCTTATACAGTTGTAAATTGCACTCTAGATGATGTTTGAGTGGTTAATGATTATTTATTATTATTGTTGAATACATGCGATGTATGAAATCCATATAACTGAAATTGTATGGTAATTGATTGAGTCGCATTCCGATTTAGAAAAAAAATAATGAATATTTTAAAATAATATTCAGTGAATAATCAAAATATGGTTTTGATGTCTGATTTTGGATGGACACGAAAATATTAAAGTGAATGGAGCCGAGATTTGCGCCATTCTAACTCGAACGGATTTTTATATCGATTTATTCATTTTATAAATGAATACGAAAGGGAAATTGATTTCAAAATCAGATATTTTGAAAATATTATCATTTTAATTATTATAATGATACAGAATATTCAATTTTGACTTAAAAAAATTGAAAACTGAATTTATAAACGGATTTATAAAGTATGTTTTAAATAGAAATCGACGATATATTATATATATATATATATTTAATGGCCTGAATAGAACGCGCTGCGCAGCGACCGTTCGCGAATTTCGACCATTAACTTCAAATTGATGTAACGGGAGATCCGACCGTCGGATTCTCCTAAAACTAGAACCACTAGGTTCGTATCGAAAAGTGCCTTCCAATGAATATAAAAGATTTAAATTTGAATGGTTGGATTTTAAATTATGTCCAAATCAATTTCAGAAAAGGTCGCTATGAATGCAGGTCCGTGGTCAATATTGGAAACTGACTGTAAGTTCCTTAATAAAATTATTAAAAATATGGAAAAATTGTGTAAAATCATAATAAATGATTTGGAAAGAATTTAGGGTGAAAAATTCCCAGTTTTGAAAAGAGAAAAGATATGTTTATCTAAATGAACTAATTATTAACTAGAATAATAATCCAATGTTTTTAAATAAATAAATTGGATTTGAAAAAGGAAATGAAACAGTTTTAAAATTACAAGAATTTTGTCAACGTATGAATTGGAATGGTTTTGAATGGAAATAATCTTCGGAATATTTCGGTATTGGATTCCGTGATTATACGGATATTGTTGAGGAATTTGGAAGACGTAGATATCGTTATTCCCAATACGATATATGTTAGTTTCATAATTTGATATTGAATATAAGCCGATATTATTTTCTATTCAAAGCCCTGTATTTAATATCAAATTGGATTTTGGGTTTGTCGTGAATGGTGTCTTCAACAACACTGTTCTTAAACCCAGTTAAGAAAAGAATAAATCTTTTAAATAAGATTTAGAGAAGTTTAGCAATTAATTAATATTTAATTGGAGTTGAATTGAAATTGGATTTTTGGGTTTATCGTGAACAATGTTTTAAATAACTTTCATTCTTTAACCCAATTAATGGTGAAGATATGATTTGGAATTTATAAATCTTTTTATTAAGATTTAATGGAAATTTTCCAAAGTAAAGTTTTCCTATTTAATAGATTAAATTGGAATTGAATGAAATTTGATTTGGTAATAATCGAGATGAGCTTCTATAAAGGAAGACCGTTACTGTATATGGAATTTAAAAGGCCTTGCCGTTATTCCATTTATATTATTAGTCTGATACAGAATATGTCGAATATATATTGATATGTTTTCCATCAATATTCCATTTTTATGGAAGATGATTTGGGTTTATTGTGAACTGTGTTTTTAATAACATCGGTTCTTTAACCCAGAGAAAGACAGGATTAATTTCCAGAAAATTGAAAAATCATAAAGTATTGATTTATGATATTAAAACCAAGTTGGAGTTTTAATGAATCTTTAGTTAGATTGGAATGAGAATGGGATAATTAAATTTATCAAATTCATGAAATGATCGAGAATGGAGTACCACCAGTTTTACTCCAGGCGATAGTTAAATCTTTAATTAGATTTAAACGTGAAATGGTAATTAAATTTACCGATAACACCGTGGGTCTCGGATATGGAGTACTACCAGTTTTTCTCCATGGGATGAATAGGTTGGGACTGAGATTAATAAATAAATGATTACTTCGGTATGGCTTGATAATCCCGACTAGTTAATAAGATCTTTGAAATTGATATCCAAATAAGGAACAAAGAATAAATTTAAAAGAATTTATCTTTGATAAATTTAATGGGAACCTTTCCCTAATGATGTGAATATTTGAATAAAATAATATTCTAAATTGGAATGAAGTGTATGATGTGTTTTTATAGCACTTGATTATAAAATACGCGAGTTATTCGGAAAGACCGGCTTTAACCCTGTGACGATCCCAAAACCCCGTGACACGGTGTTAAGGATAATCATTGGAATATAACACATTAATCATCATTAGCAGATCACAGATAATAGCATAAAACAGAAAATATAATAATTTACACACATATGACAGCGGAATCATATAGATATCATCACATCAGAGAAGCACAGTACATGATACAACTTAGTGCATAATGATACATAGTCAGTCACTATCGCCTGAGGCGGAATCATACATAAAGAGTACACAAAATAATATCAGTCTACATCGCCAATGGAGGAATCATAATATAGATACAATAATGGCGGAGAAAATCCAAGTCAGCACGGTGTAGTCAAGCCTCACCATGAGCCAAAAGGTGCGTCAGAAACCTGTAACTAGGCTGCCCGTGTGAAAATGAGGGCACCCGAGTTTGCAAGGTGAAACAAACTACGAGTCAGTCATGGGACTGGTATGAGAAATCTACTTAACTTATTAACAACAATAATAAGGCAAATCAAAGGACCACGCCACTTTCGCGGAATGAGTTTACTCCAATGAGTGCTGGTGCATGAAATAAAGTAAATGATTAAATCATCGCAATGCTTTTTATAAAATGAAGCCATTATAAGACTCAGGTCCCATCACACAATGCAACGCAAGCCGGAGGATAGAGTTTTACCTTATAATGGCCAAAAATGCTTCATACGTATAAGACAAAGGTGTTTGATATTATTACTAGTGCATATATGTTTCAAAAGCAAATTCAATCATAAATATCAATCCTAGACGGCATGGGTACCATATATCATGTCGCCATACTAGTAATACAATCACATTCGCATATTTCGTATTGGAAATTGGATTCCTTCATGAGTCGAGGCAAGGGGAAAGCTCCTCTCCGATTCGAAACATTCTAGCAAATGCCTCGGGACCGCACACAGCAATCCCTGGATCCTCCAAGGCCGGTCCTCCCTTACTTTTGAGGATTAATTGTTCCTGAACACACGTTTCCCGGTCCTTACAGACCTATAATCGAGGCGCCTCATATTCCAACAACCACACAGGTGAAAAGTAGATAGAAATGCCTGGGCTGGGAGGTCACTGACACCACCATAGCTAGAAAGAAACGTCGTGCACTCCTTGGGTCCTTCTCCCGTTTTTGAATCATACCGGGGTGTGAGGCTCACGAATTCATGTTATACACAAAGCTACGTCACACAGACCATGCTTTGATCATCAACCACAAGACTTTGCTTTGCAACAGAAGCCTTGATCATATGCCACTTAGGCGTGCCACACAGGCAATCCACTCCATGCGACTGATTTCTATCAATACATAACCTCTGAGCTCGTACGTCTCAGAGAAGGGCGTTAAGCAAGAGAATAAATTCTCCACCGCCAAACAGATATATATTTAACAGAGATCAATCAACACAGAACAAAATCCAATGTCAGACACACAGTCCATTTACAAGTCCGTTCTGGGTCTGAACGAAACCGGAGGCACCAATTCCTTGCATATCCGTACAATCAACAGTATGTTTGGATGGCTACTACTTCAGTTTCTTCATGGTAGCTACTCCAATCATGAGCATCAGTAGCGCCCATCCATCCAATGTGAAGATCGTCGGTCTTTAACCGTCTTCCACCCTTCGACTTCTCAATGTCGATCGATTATTTGAAATGAGATAAACTCGGCCTTTTCAAATAATCCACGTATATTTAGAGTTTCAAATCAATTTATCACATGGTTGGACTATTCAACATTCACATTTCAGTTCTTTAGTTATAATTTTCATGTTAAATACATTCAACCATCACATATCAAGCAATCACAACAAAATTGGTTTATTTCCACTCTATATCGTCTATAGTATCGCCATTTTTATTTAATTTAAAACGGCCCTATTTAATTAAACGATGTTTCAGGTCGTGTCGATGCACTAGCGCTGCTTTTCACTAATTTTGTTTTATACATATCTGGAAATCTAACCGTTGGATCTTCACAAATTTTATATCATTAGAAAGATCATTTCAAAACGAATCCAACGGTTTCAGTTTTGGGAAAATCCGACGGTCGGATCTTCCACACTAGCCATTTGAAGTTACGATTTCAATTTACGAACTGCAGCGTCGTTATTCGATTTAATTTAATTATATATATATATATATATATATATAAATATAATCGTTTCTGGCGCTGTTTTTCTTCAGATTTGAATTAAACATTCCAACCAATCCAACCGTCGGATCTTCACAAAGTTGGTGCCGTTGGAAAGATATTTCCAAGGCGAACCCAACGGTTGCGGTTTCGGGAAAATCCAATGGTCGGATTTCCCGCACTAGTCGTTTGAAATCACGGTTTCAAAACACGAACTGCACGGCCACGTTTCGTTTTAATTTTATTTATATTTATATATTTATATAAATATAGTTCATTCAAAAATTCCTATATCGTTTTCAATTCAATTATTTCACTAACGCCTTTAAATTTTGGAAAATTTCGCCATAGCCTACTTTGTATGGGAGGGGCTGGGAAAATTCCCAAATAGCCACATGGGCGTCTCATGTCAAAAAGAAAAAGAAAAAGCCAAGCGGCTAGCCAACAGGCTCATAAAATCATCACCCAAACAAAACAGTAAATGTGTACCTATTTGTCGGGCACAAAATTTTATTCCTCTTCTCTAGCCCCTTTGCTATAACCTGTTCAATAGATATGCATGTACATATATACAATTTTTATCACTTATCATTTTCCATTCAACTTCATATTTGATTTACTTTGATTTAAAAACACCATTCATTCTAATGTTGCATGCATAGGCTAAAATCATATCATTAGCTAATTAATGTATATTTCAACTCATGCATATTTTATTTGAACAAGTGGTTATTTTTAACACTTCACATTTCAAAGATGATAATTTTGGCGAACTGAAATAGATTTCAACACATGACTATTTTATTTAGTTCCTGTGCATGTTAAAAATAATATTTCTTCACCAATATTTATTTCAACGTCCGCATATCTCTAGCATATCACATATATGATAAAAATGATATTTTTATCATTTAAAATATTTATTCGACAAATGGATAATTTCAACACTTCGTAGTTTCAATAAAAATGTAATTTTTATTGTTCGATCTTTTTATTCAACACATGAACTTTTCCACTACACACATTTCTCAACACATGAGCATTTCCACACATGGATATTTTATTTATGTTGTTCATATAAGAAAGATAGAATTTTTTTATTGTTGAAACTATTTATATAAGGCGAATATTTTTCATACTTCATATATATTATAAAAATGTGATTTTTATTGTTTAAACACTTCATTCATTCACGAATGAATTTAATTTTCACACTACATTTTTCAACACATGAACATTTCCACACATGGATATAGTTTCAATATATGGCTTTAATTTCAACGCATGAAAATAATTTCAACATATGAAAATTATTCTAACACATAAACATTATTCAAAATTTCGGCAGCATAACGGCAGGGTAGTTAAAACCGGCACCATCCCTAGTACGGCTCCTCGCTCTACCTTAAAACCTCGCGGTTTTTAACAATGGGGATTCATGCATCTAATTCGCACGCAGGCGGCATGTTTTATTTTTATTTCCATAAATATTTCCAATTCATTTCAATCAGCAATGGGTATTTTTCAACCACAACCAAACAATATCAACCACAAAATATTATTCAACCATTCGTATTTTTCATCCAATATTTCACACCAATTCACAACAATAAATATCGTCCATGGTTTGTGGACGAGGGGCGTATGTATATATATTTATATATAATATAATTGCTATATTTCACTTGCATTTCAACACATGTATCAATTATTCTGTGCATGTATAATTCATACTTCGCTTATATAGCTTACACCACGCATGTACATGAGGTATACAACACGTGTGTAATTTATATTTCGCTTATATAATTTATACACGACATTTTCCATTCAAATTCTTTTAATTTAGATTTCTCACATTGGTTTTCGGAGTGCTAAAAATCGTAGATGACTCAGAAAAATCCGCGGTCTCTTCTATGTGGTAGAGAGCTTCCTTGTGGTCCTGATGTTTCCTGTTTCATCGAATTTCGTCAACACACCAAAAAGATATGATTTTTCAAAGTGTAAACATCAAAAAGAACTCACCTTTCACGACGGTTCAAAACTAGGTTTGCGGTTTTCGCGAGAACCGAGGCACGAGGGGATGATCGGCGGGTTGGACGTGGAAGAGCTTCGAGAGGGGGTCATGTCGGTGGTAGTTTGGTGGCGCTCGGTGGTCGGGATCATCGGCGGCGGCGCCAGGAAGTGGCGGGCTTTTTGGCCTCGATTCAGGCGGAGGAGGCGTCGGTCGGGGTCGTGGGTGGGTTGGATCCGACGAGGGGGCGGAGACGAGTCGAGGGGTGGCGGTAGCGGCGTCTGGAAGTGTCGGAGGCGAACGGAAAATGGGCTGGAAGGTTGGAACGACGGTGATCGTCGATATCGGGGGGGGGGGGTCAGGGTTTTTCTGTGATTTTTTATTTTTTATTTTTAATGAATGGAGAAATATGATTGGTCGATGATTTTATTATATTTTTAAATAGTGTTTTCTCCAACGAACTCCTTTTCAAACCCAACGACTGTCGCCCCTAGCTTAATACCCCCATCCCGGACACAATGGGATAGGTTTCGTTGGCTAATTCGACTGTTACAATCAGTTATTTTTCAAATTAAAGTTTAAAACATTTAATTTTTAACTTTGAACGTACATTTCAATTTGCCAGGGCCACAAACTGATTCGAAAAATTCTAGAAAAATAAATCTAGCTATGTTTTGATGCTACGGTCCCAACAAAACTAGTTTCGTCGAATTCTAAGATCGTTTGAAAAATGGCCATTTTCTGGTCGATCCAATTTAATAGAAATTGACCAAACGCATTTTCTTTTGCCACGCTCACATACTAGCTTCAAAAATTATGAAATTTGAAACCTAGAAATAGTTTGACATCCCGGACCCAACAAAAGTGGTTTCGTCGAATTCCGAGGTCGTATGCAAAATATCAAATTTCGAGGGCTATATATTCTATATAGCGACCATTCTGAAAATTCATTCGGCCATAACTTTTGATTCCCGTTATGAAACTTCGATTTTTCAGATTCGTTAGAAAGGTATTGATGAACAGATTTAAATATTTTTGGTTTCGCTAAAATCCGTTATATTTTCCACCCTGCACAGTCAGTCAAAGTTTGAATTCAAATTTTCAAACTGACTCACTATTTCTAATTCACTATTTTATTGAAATATTCTATTTCAATTGTTCCAATTCTTTTGAAATCACCAATTTAAACTTTTTAAATTGGCTCGTATTTTCCGGGTATTACAAACCCATTCTGAATAACTGATACGACGACTAAGTGTCGACGATATGAAGACGGTGGTTGAAGACCAGATATCTTCACATCATTTGGATGATTACTGATGTCTTGATTGGGATGTACACCCAAGACAAGGTAATAAGTGGTGATCGTGTAGACGTACTTGGAGATTGACCAGATATGCGAGGGCCTCTCTCCTGTATTGAACATATAGGACGAGGAATAAAGTGCCTATGGTTTCGTTCAGACGCAGAACAGACTTGCAAATGGATAGTATGTCTTGTATTGTATTCCTTTATATTGGATTCGTTGATATCTAATAAACATATATCTGTTTGGTGGTGGAGAATTTATTCTCTTGCTTAACACCCTTCTCTGAGACGTACGGGCTTAAAGGTTATATATTGGTGGAAATCAGTGGTACGGTATGAATTGACAGTGTGGCATGCTGAGTTGCATGGATCAATGATTTTGTTGAAAAGCAGAGTCTTGTGGATGATGATCAAAGAAAAGCTTTAATTAGCATAGCTTTGTGTAGCATTGATTCACAAGCTTCACTTCCCGGTATGAACCTAAAACGGGATTAGGAAGCATAGGGAAATGGACATATGTTAGTTTCTAGCTACGAGTAACGTCATGGTATGGAGTCCAGACTGTTTACTTATGCAGATGTTGGAAAATTTATTGTGGAAAGCGAGGTACCTCGGATATGATTTGAGTCCCTAGTGGCTCTTTATAGGGCTATATGCTCACAGGGTCGATGTACCGACCTATTTTGGAGGTTCGATATAACCGGCTACCATATATTTATGGTATTGCCAATCATCGATGGATGACCGACCCTGTAGGATCCAAGGGTTGCCGAGAGGTGTGATCCTGAGGCATTGCTAGTGTGTCTCGAAATTGGAAGGAATATCCTTTGCCTTGGTTCATAGATGGAAACCCAATTTCCAATACGAGATTTTACGGTTTTAGTTGTAAACCTATATGGCGACGTAATATAATGGTGCCTACGCCGCCTATGATTGATACATTTATATTTGAAGTTTATTTCTTCACTTATAGTAATAATAAAAGATGAAATTTTGCGTATCAAGCATATTTGGCTATTATTAGGTAAAACTCTATCCTCGACTGCGTTCATTGTGTGATCAGGCCTGAGTCTTATAATAGCTTCATTTTTCTAGTTTAGCATTGCAATGTTTGTTTTATGCACTGGTATTCATGGGGGATAAACCAGTTCTGTGTTATACGACGTGGTCTTGTGATTTATCTAACTCTAAAATAAAAGCTAATAACTATTTTAGTTCTCACACCAATCCTGTGACTGACTCGGAGTTTATTGTTTTAACTTGAACTCTGGGTGCCCATATTTTCCACACGGGCAGCTAGTAGTTTTGGTTTTCGCAGGTATTTCACTTCATAGGATCCTGGATTACAGTTGGAGCTATATTCAGAAAGCTTTGTATCCGTATATTTCATTCAGTCGTGCTAGTTGATGATTTTTCGGCAATACATTATATTCATGTATTTTATTTTCTGATGTTTTGTAATTTATTAAATCACTGATATTTTTCCGTTGTTTATATTATTAAATTGAACCCTGATATATTCTTGTTGTAACAACCCGGAAATTCTGAACCAATTTAAAATTTTTATTTTAGCAATTTCAATGGATTTTTAATACTTAAAATTATTTATTTTAAATAATAACGATGAAAAATTTATTTAAATCGAAGTTAGAATGTATGAATTTATTTCAATTATAAACCGAGCCTGAAATGGCGTGGTAGTTTGAAAATTTGATTTCAAATTTTCAACTGAATGTACAGGATTCAAAATAAATTGGATTTCAATAAAACCAAAAATATTTAAATCTGTTTAAAAATATCTTTCCAACGAATCTGAAAAATTGAAATTTCATAGCGGGAATAAAAAGTTGTGTCTAGTTTAATATTCAGAATAGTCGCTATGGAATTTAATATAACATATAGCCTTTATAAATAGCCATTTTGCAAACGACCTCTATTTTCGACGAAACCACTTTGGTTGAATTCAGAATGTCAAATTATTGCTAGATTCAAAATTTCATAATTTTTCGAATTATATGTGAGCGTGGCAAAAGAAAACGTGTTTTGTCAATTTCAACCAAATTGGGTCAACTAGAAAATGAACATTTTTCAAAGGGTCTCCAAATTCGACAAAATTAATTTTGTTAGGACCGTATCATCAAAACAAAGCTAGATTTATTTTTCGGGAATTTTTGGAGTCCGTATGTGGCCCCGGTAAATTAAAATGTACGATCAAATTAAATAATTAAATGATTTATATTTTAATTATAAAAAAAGTGGGATGAAACGATCAAATGGGCTGACAGGACCTATTCCATTGGGTCCGGAATAGGGGTATTTGGCTAGGGGCAACATTCGTTGGGCTAGGTTTGGAGTTATTAAGAATTAACAAGTCTTTTTGTAAATTAGAATTAAATAATTTAATATTATAAATACCTCCAACTAGAACAAAACCTTAACCCTAATTTCTTATCAGACCAAGCCGCCGCCAGTTCTATTCTCAATGGCCAGAAGCGTCCGATTCTAAATAGTTAATCTCTCCTCATCCCTATAGAATTAAATCCTGATTCTCAATTGAAATTCAAAGAGCATTTCAAGCTCTTTCAAACCATACGACAATGATCAAACATTGTTGCTTATTTTGGTCGAATTTGGTTCTCAAACTCGGGGAGCTCGCAGCCGATTTCAGGCACCATAGAAGATGCGAGTTGGCGGTTCTTCATGGTGGAGGTGGAGCGCGCATAGGCGGAGGCCAGGGCTGCTGTTGGATCGAGATCCGATCAAGTGGATTGGGCGGCGCAGGCAAACCTTAGGGGTCGGCTAAGGTTTTGAACGATACAGTAAAACAAACGATGAAGAAGGAGAATTAAAATTGTAATTAGTTTGTTAATTATAAATTAATTAATTAGTTATTTATGTAATCAAATCTTTAAATGATAATATCTTTTGCAAATAGAATCAGAAATTCGCAAAACAAAATGCGTTGGAACAGCAAAATCCGGATCTATGTGATGGAACAACTTTGGACAAAAACAAAAGCAGTTGGAATTTCTAATAAAATTAAACACTTGTTTAATATTGTTAAAATAATTGTCAGTCAACTATATCAAAACCGATCATGGTGAGAATTCTATTATTTGTTTGTTTTATTTATTTTTTTATAATTAAAATTAATTAATTATGATTGTGTGATTGCCAATACGCTGTTAAATTCTATTGATTGTTATATATGATTTGATCTGGGATTGATGTTGTTATGTAGACCTATTGATTTGATGATTGTTATGCTGAATAAAATTGTGAAACAAAAATATTCATTTTTGTTGAATAAAATAGTGAAACAAAAATATTAATTTTTGTTGAATAAAATAGTGAAACAAAAATATCAATTTTTGTTGAATAAAATAGTGAAACAAAAATAATAAAATAGTAGAATATAATTTGACATTTTTGTAAAAATAGAATAGTTGAATTAAAATAGACATTTTTGTCAAAATAGAATAGTTGAATCAAAATTGATCAACTTTGTCAAAATAAAATAGTTGAAACAAAATTTTCATTTTTGTCAAAATATTATGGTTGAAAACAAAATTAACATTTTTGTTAAATAGATTTGTGTTTAAAACAAAAATAACATTTTTGTTAAATAGATTTGTGTTTAAAACAAGAATAACATATTTGTTAAATAGATTTGTGTTAAAAACAAAAATAACAATTATGTTAAATAGATTTGTGTTACAATAAAAAATATCAATTTTGTTGAATTAGATTATTGTTAACAAAATAAAGCTATCATTTTTATTCATTTTTTTGAAATAGAATTGTCAACAAAATCAAAGAATCATTTTTATTCATTTTTGTTGAATTGGAGTTGTAATCAAAATATAAATATCATTTTTGTTTGTTTTGTTGAATTAGAATTGTAAACAAATAAAAATATTTATTTTTATTTGTCAAGTTAAAAAGTTTGTATACAAATATAAGTATCCTTTTTATTTATCAGGCATAAAATAGAATTACTGTCAAATAAAAATTATCTTTTTATTTTGTCATTAAAATTAAAAACATACATGTAGACAAAATTGTCTTTTTATTTTGTCCCTTGAATTATAAAATATACATATAGACAAAATTGCCTTTTGCATTATAATTTGAGAATGTTTATGTAGACAAAATTATCTTTTATTTTGTCACTAGAATTAGAAAACATGTGTGTAGACAAAATTATCCTTTTATTTTGTCCTTAGAAGAATAGAAAATTGTATGCAAATAAATTATTGTTTTATTTGTCATTATAATACATCGAAAAACATAATTTGTAAATAGATATGTCATGTATATTAGAAAACATATTTTGTAAATAAATGTCATTTATGTTAGAAAACATATTTTGTAAATAGATATGTCATTTATATTAGAAAACATATTTTGTAAATAAATGTGTCGTTTAGTTAGAAAACCTGTCATGTAAAATAAAAATGTCATTTAGTTAGAAAATGACATGTGAAACAAAAATGTCATTTAGTTAGAAAATGTCATGTGAAATAGAAATGTCCTCTTGTTAGAAAATGTTATGTAAAAATGGAAATGTCATTTAGTTAAAAAATATGTTTCGTTAGACAAAATATCACCTTTATCATGTTGGACAAGAAATAAAATAATTACTTGTTAAAATATATGTTTTGTTGAAATTAAATTATAAATATTTATTTATAATTTAAACAGCGAAAATTTGTTAAATAGAAAATAATTCAAACCGAATTATAATTGGTTAAATTTATTAATCAATGATGTATTTAAATAAACTGTTGTTGTTTGAAAACCCCACACGGGTATTGGGATGATATTTGACATACACTAGTCCCAATATTTAGTTATATGTCAATCGATGGATTGGCAGTCTGTGATGAGCGTCATCTATTTATTTTAATGCTCACACAGTTGTAAAACTTCACTCTGGATGTAAATGGACTGTTGAATGATTATTTATCATTATTGTTAAATACATGCGATGTATGAAATCTATATAACTGAAATTATATGGTAATTGATTGAGTCGTATTTCGATTCAGAATATTTTAAAATAAAAAAAAATTCAAAAATAAAGAATCTTTTAAAATAAAGAATTATTTTAAAATCAAGAGTATTTTAAAATAAATTTAGTAAAGAATAAAATTATGATTTTTATGTCCATTTTAGGATGGACACAAAAATATAAAAATGTGAAGCCGGGTCAAGTATAGAAACGTCATTTTTAACCCGAACGGGTTTACCGATCGATTTTATTCATCTTCTAATGAATATCGAAAAGTAGTGATTTCAAAATCTAATATTTTGAAAATATTATCATTTTAATATTATAACGATATAGAATATTCAATTTTGATTTAAAATTAAATATGAAGTTTAAATTCGTTTTAAATGGAAATCGACGAAATATACATATACATAATATTGTATGTATTTAATGGCCTTAATAGAACGCGCCGCGCAGCGACCGTTCGCGAATTTCGACCATTAACTTCAAATTGCTGTAATGGGAGATCCGACCATCGGATTCTCCTAAAACCAAAACCGTTGGGTTCGTATCGAAAAGAGCTTTCCAATGAATATAAGAGTTTTGAAATCTAATGGTTGGATTTGAAATTATGTCCAAATCAAATTTGAAAAAGGAGGTTATGGATGCAGTTCGGTGGCCGTTATTGGAAACCGACTGTAGGGCCTTGATAAAATTATTAAAAATATTAATAAATTATGTAAAATCGTAATAAATGATTTGGAAATATTTTGAATGAAAAATTCCATATTTGAAAATATAAAAATATATTTTTATCGAAATGAGCTAGTTATTAACTAGAATAAATCTTTAAATTAAGATTTAATGAAGCTTTCCAACTAATATATGAAATTGGAATTAAATAAATTAAATTAGATTTTTGGGTTGTCGTGAATGATGTCTTAAATAACACTGTTCTTAAAACCCGTATGAAAAGAACAAAAATTTTAATTAAGATTATTAGAGTTTCCAATTATATTTAGTAATTGCAATAAAGTGAAATGTGAATTGGGTTTATCGTGAACTATGTTTTAAATTGACATTTGTTCTTTAACCCAATTAACAGTGATAACATAATTTGGAATTTATAAATCTTTTATTAAGATTTAAATGGAAATTTTCCAAAGTAAAGTCTTTACAATTTACTATGTTAAATTGGAATTGGATGGAATTCGATTTAATAATAATCGAGATGAGCTTCTATAAAAGAAGACCGTTATTATATATGGAATTTAAAAGGCTTTGCCGTTATTCCATTTATATTATTAGTCTGATACGGAAATTTATATTGATTATATATTGATTGGATTTATGTGAAAACTCCATATTTGATGGAAGATGATTTTGGGTTTATCGTGAACTGTGTTTTAAATGACATTGGTTCTTTAACCCAGTTAAAGACAAGATTAATTTCTTAAAGTTGAATAATCATAAAGTAATGATTTTTGATATTAAAACCAAATTAGGGTTTTAACGAATCTTCAAAAAAAGATTTAAAGAATAAATTTAAAAGAATTTATCTTTGATAAAATTAATGGGAATCTTTCCCTGATAATTTGAATGTTTTGTTAAAAGAATATTCTGAATTGGAATGAGGCGTATGATGTGTTTCTATAGCACTTAATTATTGATTATAGAAAACGCGAGTTATTCGGAAAGACCGGGTTTAACCCATTCTGAATAATTACTACGACGATTAAAAGTCGAAGATGAAGACGGTGGTTGAAGACCGGAGATCCTCACATCGTTTGGATGATTACTGATGTCTTAATTGGGAGGCATCCCAAGACAAGGTAATAAGTGGTGATCGTCCAGACATACTTGGAGATTGATGGATATATGAGAACCTCTCTCATGTATTGGATATATTTGATGAGGAATAAGGTGTCTCCAGTTTTGTTCAGACCCAGAACGGACTTGTAAATGGATGGTATGTCTGACGTTGTTTTCCTTTATGCTGTATTCGTTGATCTCTGCTAAATATATATCTGTTTGGTGGCGGAGGATTTATTCTCTTTCTTAACACCCTTCTCTGAGACATACAAGCTTAGAGGTTATATATTGGTAGAAATCAATGGTATGGTATGGATTGACAATGTGGCATGCTAAGATGCAAATGATCAAGGCTTTTGTTGAAAAGCAGATTCTTGTGGATGATGATCAAAGCATAACTTTAGTTAGCATAGTTTTGTGTATAGCGATACTTCGCGAGACTCATACCCCGGTATGAACCAGAAACGGGAGAGGACTGAAGGAGGGACATACATTTCTTTCTAGCTAGAAGTGGTGTCATAATATGGAGCCCAGACATTTCTACTTATGTAGATGATGGAATGAGGCGCCTCGGATATTGAGTCCCTAGTGGTTCAGACTTTATGCCCCATAGGGTAGGGAAACGTATTGTTCAGGCATTATTAATCCACTAAAGTATTTGTGGACTGGCCCTGAAGATCCAAGGTGCAGTTGCGACTGGTCCTAAGGCTCGGGCTAGAGAGTCTCGAATTCGGTAAGGACGTTCCCTTGCCTTGGTTCATGATGGTAATCCAACATCCAATACGACACCATACGGTTTTGATTGTATAACTAGTATGGCGACATAGTAAATGGTAGTTGTGCCGTCTATGATTGATACATTATGATTGAAATGTTTTTGAAACAAATAGATACTAATAATAATATTCAATCCGTTTTATCGTATCAAGCATTTTTGACCGTTATAAGGTAAAACTCTATCCTTCGGTTTGCTTTGCATTGTGTGATGGGACTTGAGTCTTATAATGTTTCATTTTTCTAAAAAGCATTGCGTTGTTTAATGATTTACTTTATTTTATGCACTGGCAATCCAATGGAGTAAACCCGTTTCGCGTTAGCGGTGTGGTCCTGTGATTAGCCTTATTATTATTATTAAATAAGTTGAGTAAGATTTCTCATACCAGTCCCATGACTGACTCGTAGTTTGTTTCAATTGCAAACTCGGGTGCCCTCTTTTCCACATGGGAGGTCGAGTGGTTTGCTTTGAAGATATTTATTGAGCAGGATTCTGGATCAAAGTTTAAAGCTGTGTCCAGAGCATTGATAGTCTTCCGCTGTGTTAGTTTAATTGTTCCGCTGCATTGTATTACATTTATTGTAAATTATCTTCCGCTATATTATATTCGATGTACTCTGATATTCTGTACTCTTATGTAACAATATTATAATATTTATAAAAGTCTTCTGTTATTTGTTCTGATGAGTTGTATGCCCAAAGCTAGCGTATTCGGGATTTGAATGGTCTTGGTCGATTTAGCGATCGATTGGGTCCGAGCGAAATCCAGTGTCGTTACAGTTGGTATCGGAGCTTTGGTTAACTCAAATCTTTAAGGTACAACTCGTTAGAACTGAACAAAAGACTCATCAGAGGTAGGATTAGAAATACCCTATAAAAGAATACTCATTAGAGACAGGATCAATAGCATCCTAGAATGAGAAACTCATTAGAGATGGGGTTAGAAATGCCCTAGAATGAGTCAAGAGTGATAAGTTTATAATTAATGTATTTGTGATTATATATATATATATAATATAATCCGATTTTAGAAAATATGATTTTTTGAATATATAAAAGTTATATATATTTGAAAAGTTAATCAACTAATTGATTAATGATTGTGTTGTGTAATTATTATTCAAGTAATAAAAATTATTGAAACCAATAAAAGAATGAAAATTGTGTTGTTTAATTAAACAACTTTCAGCTTCGTTCCTTTCCGAGGACGAAAAGATTTTAAGTGGGGGAGATAGTAACAATCCGGAAATTCTGAACCAATTTAAAAATTTTATATTAGCAATTTCAATGGATTTTGAATACTTAAATTTATTTATTTTAAATAATAACGATGAAAAATTTATTTAAATCGAAGTTAGAACGTATGAATTTATTTTAATTATAAACCGAGCCTGAAATGGCGCGGTAGTTTGAAAATTCGATTTCAAATTTCAATTGAATGTACATGATTCAAAATAAATCGGATTTCAGTAAAACCAAAAATATTTAAATCTGTTTAAGAATATCTTTCCAACGAATCTGTAAAATTGAAATTTCATAGCGGGAATAAAAAGTTATGTCCAGTTTAATATTCAAAATAGTCGCTATGGAATTTAATATAACATATAGCCTTTATAAATAGCCACTTTGCAAAGGACCTCCGTTTTCAACGAAACCACTTTGGTTGGATCTGGAATGTCAAATTATTGCTGGATTCCAATTTTCATAATTTTTCGAATTAATATGTGAGCGTGGCAAAAGAAAACATGTTTTGTCAATTTTAGTCAAATTGGATCGACCAGAAAATGACCATTTTTCAAACGGTCTCCAAATTCGACGAAATTAATTTTGTTAGGACCGTATCGTCAACACAAAGCTATATTTACTTTTCATAAATTTTTGAGTTTGTATGTCGCCTCGATAAATTAAAATGTACGATCAAATTAAATAATTAAATGGTTTATATTTTAACTTACAGAAAAGTGGGCTGAAACGATCAAATGGGCTGACGGAACCTAGTCCATTGGTTCCGGAATAGGGGTATTTGGCTAGGGTCAACATTCGTTGGGCTGGATTTGGGGTTATTAGGAATTAACGTATTTTTTTGTAAATTAGAATTAAATAATTTAATATTATAAATACCCCCAACTAAAACAAAACCCTAATTTCTTATCAGACCAAGCCGCTGCCAGTTCTATCCTCAATGGCCAGAAGCATCCGATTCTAAATCGTTAATCTCTCCTCATTCCTGTAGAATTAAATCCTGATTCTCAATTGAAATTCAAAGAGCATTTCAAGCTCTTTCAAACCATATGACAATGATCAGGTATTGTTGCTTATTTTAGTCGAATTGGGTTCTCAAACTCGGGGAGCTCGCAGCTGATTTCAGGTACCATAGGAGGTGCGAGTTGGCAGTTCTTCATGGTGGAGGTGGAGCGCGCATAGGCGGTGGCCAGGGCGGCGTTGGATTGAGATCCGATCAAGTGGATTGGGTGGCGCAGGCAAACCCTAGGGTTCGGCTAAGGCTTTGAACCATACAGTGAAACAAACGATGAAGAAGGAGAATTAAAATTGTAATTAGTTTGTTAATTATAAACTATTTATTTATTTATGTAATCAAATCTTTAAATGATAATATCTCTTGCAAATTGAATCAGAAATTCGCAAAACAAAATGCATTGGAACCGCAAAATCCGGATCTACGTGATGGACAGCTTTGGACAAAAACAGAAGCAGTTGGAATTTCCAATAAAATTAAATGCTTGTTTAATCTTTTTTAAAATAATCGTTATTCAATGATATCAAAACCGATCACGGTGAGAATTCTATTGTTTGGTAATAATTAAAATTAATTAATTATGATTGTGTGATTACCAATACTTTGTTAAATTCTATTGATTGTTTTACGTGATTTGATCTGGGATTGATGTTCTTATGTAGATCTATTGATTTGATGATTGTTGTGTTGAATAAAATAGTCAAACAAAAATATTAATTTTTGTTGAATAAAATAGTGAAACAAAAATATTAATTTTTGTTGAATAAAATAGTGAAACAAAATTATCATTTTTTGTTGAATAAAATAGTGAAACAAAAATAATAAAATAGTTGAATTAAAATTGGCATTTTTGTCAAAATAGAATATTTGAATTAAAATTGACATTTTTGTCAAATTAGAATAGTTGAATCAAAATTGATCATTTTTGTCAAAATAAAATAGTTCAAACAAAATTTTCATTTTTGTCAAAATATTATGGTTGAAAACAATAATGACATTTTTGTTAAATAGATTTGTGTTTAAAACAAAAATAAAATATTTGTTAAAAACAAAAATAACATTTTTGTTAAATAGATTTGTGTTACAATAAAAAAATATCAATTTTGTTGAAGTAAATTATTGTTAACAAAATAAAGTTATCATTTTTATTCATTTTGTTGAAATAGAATTGTCAACAAAATCAAAGAATCATTTTTATTCATTTTTGTTGAATTAGAATTGTCAACAAAATAAAAATATCATTTTTATTTGTTTTGTTGAATTAGAATTGTAAATAAATAAAAATATTCATTTTTATTTGTCAAGTTAAACATTGAATTTGTATACAAATAAAAGTATCCTTTTTATTTGTCAGGTTTAAAAAAGAATTACAGTCAAATAAAAATTATCTTTTTATTTTGTCATTAAAATTAAAAACATACATGTAGACAAAATTGTCTTTTCATTTTGTCATTAGAATTATAAAATATACATATAGACAAAATTGCCTTTTTATTTTGTCATTAGAATTTGAAAATGTGTATGTAAAGAAATTATTTTTTATTTTGTCACTAGAATTAGAAAACATGTATGTAAACAAAATTGTCTTTTTATTTCGTCATTAGAAGAATAGAAAAATGTATGCTAATAAATTTTCTTTTACTTGTCATTAGAATACATAGAAAAACATATTTTCTAATGTCATTTATATTAGAAAACATATTTTGTAAATAAATATGTCATTTATGAAAGAAAACATATTTTGTAAATAGATGTCATTCATATTAGGAAACATATTTTGTAAATAAATGTGTCATTTAATTAGAAAACCTGTCATGTGAAATAAAAATGTCATTTAGTTAGAAAATGTCATGTGAAATAAAAATGTCATTCAGTTAGAAAATGTCATGTGAAATAGAAATGTCCTCTTGTTAGAAAATGTTATGTAAAAATGGAAATGTCATTTAGTTAAAATATATGTTTCGTTAGACAAAATATCACCTTTATCATGTTAGACAAGAAATAAAATTATTTGTTAAAATATATGTTTTGTTGAAATTAAATTATAAATATTTATTTATAATTTAAACAGCGAAAATTTGTTAAATAGAAAATAATTCAAACCGAATTATAATTGGTTAAATTTATTAACCAATGATGTATTTAAATAAACTGTTGTTGTTTGAAAACCCCACACAGGTATTGGGATGATATTTGACACACACTAGTCCCAATATTTAGTTATATGTCAATCGATGGATTGACAGTCTGTGATGAGCGTTATCTGTTTATTTTAATGCTCACACAATTGTAAAACTTCACTCTGGATGTAAATGGACTGTTGAATGATTATTTATCATTATTGTTAAATACATGCGATGTATGAAATCCATATAACTGAAATTATATGGTAATTGATTGAGTCGCATTTCGATTCAGAATATTTTAAAATAAAGAATATTCAAAAATAAATAGTCTTTTAAAATAAAGAATATTTTGAAATCAAGAGTATTTTAAAATAAATTTAGTGAATAATAAAATTATGATTTTTATGTCCATTTTTGGTTGGATACAAAAATATAAATATGTGAAGCCGGTTAAGTATGGAAACGCCATTTTTAACCCGAACGGGTTTACCAATCGGTTTTATTCATTTTATAATGAATATCGAAAAGTAGTGATTTCAAAATCTAATATTTTGAAAATTTTATCATTTTAATATGATAACGATATAGAATATTTAATTTTGATTTAAAATTAAATATGAAGTTAAAATTCGTTTTAAATGGAAATCGACGAAATATATATATATAATATATTATATATATTTAATGGCCTGAATAGAACGCGCCGCGCAACGACTGTTCGCGAATTTCGACCATTAACTTCAAATTGCTGTAACGGGAGATCCGACCATCGGATTCTCCTAAAACTGGAACCGTTGGGTTCGTATCGAAAAGGGCTTTCCAATGAATATAAGAGTTTTGAAATCTAACGGTTAGATTTGGACTTATGTCCAAATCAAATTTGAAAAAGGCCGCTATGGATGCAGTTCAGTGGCCGTTATTGAAAATCAACTGTACAGGCCTTGCTAAAATTATTTAAAATGTTAATAAATTATGTAAAATCATAATAAATGATTTGGAAAGATTTTGAATGAAAAAATCCATATTTGAAAAGATAAAAATATATTTTTATTGAAATGAACTGTTATTAACAAGAATAAATCTTTAAATTAAGATTTAATGAAGCTTTCCAATTAATATATTAAACTGGAATTAAATAAAATAAATTGGATTTTTGGGTTGTCGTGAATGGTGTCTTAAATAACACTGTTATTAAACACCATATGAAAAGAATAAATCTTTTAATTAAGACTATTAGAGTTTCCAATTATATTTAGTAATTGGAATAAAGTGAAATGTGAATTGGGTTTATCGTGAACTGTGTTTTAAAACGACATTTGTTCTTTAACCCAATTAACAGTGATAACATAATTTGGAATTTATAAATCATTTATTAAGATTTAAATGGAAATTTTCCAAAGTAAACCTTTTCCAGTTTAATATATTAAATTGGAATTGGATGGAATTCGATTCAATAATAATCGAGATGAGCTTCTATAAAAGAAGACCGTTATTATATATGGAATATAAAAGGCTTTGCCGTTATTCCATTTATATTATTAGTCTGATACTGAAATCTATATTGATTATATATTGATTGGATTTCTGTGAAAATTCAATATTTAATGGAAGATGATTTTGGGTTTATCGTGAACTGTGTTTTAAATGACATTGGTTCTTTAACCCAGCTAAAGACAAGATTAATTTCTTAAAGTTGAATAATCACAAAGTAATGATTTTTGATATTAAAACCAAATTGGGGTTTTAATGAATCTTTAAAAATGAAGTTTTAAAGATTAAATTTAAAGGAATTTATCTTTGATAAAATTAATGGGAATCTTTCCCTGATAATGTGAATGTTTTATTAAAAGAATATTCTAAAATTAAATGAGGCATATGATGTGTTTCTATAGCACTTAATTATCAATTATAAAATACGCGAGTTATTCGGAAACACTGGGTTTAACCCATTCTGAATAATTACTACGACGATTAAAAGACGAAGACAGTGGTTGAAGACTGGAGATCTTCACATCGTTTGGATGATTATCGATGTCTTGATTGGGAGGCATCCAAAGACAAGGTAATAAGTGGTGATCGTCTAGACGTACTTGGAGATCGATGGATATGCAAGAACCTCTCTCCTGTATTGGACATATGGGCCGAGGAATAAGGTGTCTCCGGTTCCGTTCAGACCCAGAACGGACTTTTAAATTGATGGTATGTATGACGTTGTATTCCTTTATGCTATATTCGTTGATCTCTGCTAAATATATATCTGTTTGGTGGCGGAGGATTTATTCTCTTGCTTAACACCCTTCTCTGAGACGTACGATCTTAGAGGTTATATATTGGTAGAAATCAATGGTATGGTATGGATTGACAATGTGGCATGCTAAGATGCAAATGATCAAGGCTTTTGTTGAAAAGATGGGTTTTGTGGATGATGATCAAAGCACAGCTTTAGTTAGCATAGCTTTGTGTATATCGATACTTGTGAGCCTCACACCTCGGTATGAACCGGAAACGGGTGAGGACTACAGGGAGGACACACGTTTCTTTCTAGCTAGAAGTGGTGTCATGGTATGGAGCCCAGACATTTTTACTTATGTGGATGATGGAATGAGGCGCCTCGGATATTGAGTCCCTAGTGGCTCAGATTTTATGCCCCATAGGGCAGGGAAACATATTGTTCAGGCATTATAAATCCACTAAAGTATTTGTGGATTGGCCCTGAAGATCCAAGGGGCAGTTGCGACTGATCCTGAGGCTCAGGCTAGAGAGTCTCAAATTCGGTAAGGACGATCCCTTGTCTTGGTTCGTGATGGTAATCCAACTTCCAATACGACACCGTACGGTTTTGATTGTATAACTAGTATGGCGACATAGTATATGGTAGCTATGCTGTCTATGATTGATACATTTTGATTGAAATGTTTTTGAAACATATAGACACTAATAATAATATCAAATTCGTTTTATCGTATCAAGCATTTTTGACCATTATAAGGTAAAAATCTATCCTTCGGTTTGCGTTGCATTGTGTGATGGGACTTGAGCCTAATAATGGTTTCATTTTTCTAAAAAGCATTGCGTTGTTTAACGATTTACTTTATTTTATGCACTGGCAATCCAATGGAGTAAACCCGTTCCGCTTTAGCGGCGTGGTCCTGTGATTAGCCTTATTATTTATTAAGTTAAGTAAGATTTCTCATACCAGTCCCGTGACTGACTCGTAGTTTGTTTCACTTGCAAACTTGGGTGCCATCTTTTCCACACGGGCAGTCGGGTGGTTTGCTTTGCAGATATTTATTGAGCAGGATTCTGGACCAAAGCTTAAAGCTGTGTCCAGAGCATTGATAGTCTTTCGCTGTGTTAGT
Organism: Allium sativum; assembly: GCA_030737875.1. Taxonomy (NCBI): domain Eukaryota; kingdom Viridiplantae; phylum Streptophyta; class Magnoliopsida; order Asparagales; family Amaryllidaceae; genus Allium; species Allium sativum. The sequence goes on from CM060926.1 coordinate 543,134,064, forward strand.
TTAATTGTTCCGCTGCATTGTATTACATTTATTGTTAATTATTTTCCGCTGTATTATATTCGATGTACTATGATATTACATACTCTGATGTAACATTATCATAATATTTATAGAAGTCTTCTGTTATCTGTTCTGATGTGTTGTATGCCCAAAGTTAGCGTATGCGGGATTCGAACGGCCTTGGTCGATTTAGCGATCGATTGGGTTCGGGCGAAATCCGGTGTCATTACACTTGTACTCTGATGTAATTGTTGTAATAGTATTGAAATGGTCTATTGTTTATGTTCTGATGCATCATGTTCTCCAAGCAATCCGGGCTTTCCCGCCAGGGGAAGTTTGGTCGTTTCAAGTTCAAAATCTGAAGATATCGAAGAATATACTAAAGAAAATGTTGCTGAAATTCCTTTTTGTGTTGATGTAATGACCCGAAAATCCGGTCCAATTTGAGCTGACCAAAAACACAAGTCCAACCCCAAATTAAACTGAAAATCAGGAAATTAATAGAAAGAAGACATAGGGTGAGGAAAGATAAGGTAGAAACTTAGAATAGAAGAAGAAGAAGAACACAACATCAGAGTAACACGAACCTCACAGCGGGATGAATAACATATATTTCATAACATAACTTTGAAATACAAATCTGTACTTGAATATACATATCATTATCAAAGTATAGCACTTACAACACAGCAGAAATAACTATAGCTATATAATCCTAAAGCCTCCTACTCCAGCTCTTCAGGTATATCTGTAAATCCTGACTACTTGACTGCCCGAACAAAATTGGGCACCCAAGAGTTTAAGGAAAACAAAACAAAACAAACTTCGGGTCAGTCATGGGACTGGTGTGAGTAAAACAGTTTAAAACAGTTTGAGCCACTAAATGATATCTCATAAGACCACGCCGTATAACGGAACGGGTTTTTCCCTTATGAGAATCCAAATTATCTTTATATCAAAAACCCTTTTGATATTATAATAATGTCTATCAACCATACTATAATAATCATCAAGAAGAAACACTTTCATCTCACGTTCTACATATATGGTATACAATCAAAACCGCAAGCACGTATTGGGTAATGGATTTCCAACTATGACAAGGTATGGAACCACCTTTCGCTAGTGTACCTCTAGAAAGGAATACACTGGGTTCAACAAGAACATCTTGCAACCCGGCCACACATGACCGACCACTCATTTCGCTTGAGTGTATCGAATGTATATCACTTACGGTTGGGATCAGCAACCGTTTCCCGAATGGGACAGCATCAACAATAGATTTTTAGAAATAAATGAAACTCTAGATCAGGTGATCATACACCCTACTTCGGAGCGACCGACTTAGTCATGCTGCCTGCCCGATTTCTGTCATTTACCGGTTGATGAGGCTTGAGGTTACGCCTTATCATTACATCAGATTCACTTCGAATGCCACATCGTCAGATCCATCAAATCACCGATTGACGTCCTCAACAATACATTATGTGTTAGCTAAAAGAAGTTTCCTTCTCCGCTTCCACTCTTGGTAGGAGAAATCAATGTACGTGATCGTCTGGAAATACTCTGTCAGACATCCCTCCATACAAGTCATCCAGGAACAGGATGAACCAAAGGCACTATTCAATACATCCATCTTAGACACTGTTATTTAAGACTTATACAATAGCCCTTGCACTTTACTCCGTCTTCAGTTTTCTTTGGCATATATGATTCGCAACGCTTATGCCAATACATAGTGGTTCTTTGGATAATAATCCAACCGGTCTCTCCATATTAACAATGTTAAAATGGTCAAAACTTCGATAGTCTGTGATTTAACTATCGAAGGAAAATACGTGTGCAAACAACGATATCATTTCTAGAAGGAAATTCTATCGATCAATCATCAATCACTACCATTCCACAACTATCAGACTCTAACTGTAAACTAATAAGAGAACAACTTCCCAAGTATAAACCCCAAAGGCCGAAACCAACATCAGATCGATACTCAGAAAATTATTCAACTTAACTAATCTCTAGTCAGTTTCTAATCTTGTTTAACTCTATTTCTTAACTTCTATGTTCGATTAACTCTTTTTGAATAACTATGTTCAATTGACTCCTTTCGAATAACTATATTAAATTGACTCCTATTTGATAAGTCTAATCGACTAACTCTTTTCTATCTCGTTAATTTCCTTTTATAATCCTATTTATTCTCCCAATAAATATTCCTTTATTCTATTTATTTATCAAATAAATAAATCCATTATCTTATCCTATTTATTTAATAAATAAATATCTCACTTATTATCTCCTATTTAATTTCTAAGTAAATATTTCATTTTATAACATCTTATTTATTTATCCTAAATAAATATTTCACTTTATAATTATTCCAATATATAAATATTATCCTTCGGTTATAATCCCACTTAACAATATTCCCTATTTATAAACATTCCACTTTATAATATTCTCTATTTATAAACTTTCCACTTTATAAATATTCTCTATTTTATAAAATCCTATGATTTTACAAACAAATTCGTTTTCAATAACACTTTGAAAATTTCCTTTTCTATATTCCGGCATGTTATGGTTTTTCCACATATTAACTCACGATAACCAATATCGTCCAAACACACAAGGTCCACCACAGATTATAACTACATCATATATCATAATATATAAAAAAACAAATAACTGTTGAGGAATCCAGTCGGATTCCTCCAACCTGTCTCCCTGCATCACAGATGTTAAACAATATAATTAACATCGATAATATTTCACTATGAAATATTATGCTAAACAGAATCAATATTGGATTAACGATATATATATATATATATCGTTATCTATAATTTCAACCAATACACAAGAAATTCAACCAAACAGTTAACACACAGAAATCAACAGATGATTAACAGTTCTAAAAATACGTTATAAAAATATAACTGTTCAGAGTTGGTGAGTTTTACTCACTTTTCGCGTTAACCGTTATATAACGATTTGCGTTAGTCGATTCTGATTAGACAATTTATTTCTCCATAAATTGTAACGGGCTCGATTTCAGGTCCAGTCAGTTCCATGACGTTTCCCTCGTCCATACGATCCCAACGTGACTAACGGTTCGTGATTCTGATTTCATATGACCGAGATATAGCGGTTACAAGTTCGAACTAGTTTAAATTAAATAAAATAAAACCTTAACTTTTTAAATTGGGCTTAACCTATTTTTTCTGGCCCACTAACCAACCCGCAAGCCCATGACCGCATCCTTTTCTTCCCCGTGACCTCAAAATACCGTGCTCCAGTAAATCCCCAAACCCATGGCCGACGTCTTCCACTCCATCCTTCCTCATTCTCTTCATAAGAATTCAAACTAAAATCACCAATAGCTTTCTCTACTCAATATCCATCTTCCAATACATTAAATCCCCAACTCGGTGCTCACCATCGCATCCCGTCGACAGCAGCCCCCATGAAATACAGGGTGTCGCATTTCACCTTGGTCCACCAACCGTGCTTTTGCCACCACCAAATTACTCCTCCGACCATCACGAGTTCATCCATACCATTGATTTGACCTCCGACGTCACGAGATGGGCAGTAGGACGAACCCTAGTGTCTACGGTTGAAAAACGCAACTCAAAAGTGGACATCGAACAAGAAAAGAAGTCTACTGCTATAAACAGCTCACTCCAGGGATTCCACACATATTCGTATTTTGATTCATAGAAATTCCTATGATTTCTTCTGATTTTTGTTGTCGCGGTTTGAGTGTGGTGAATGAGAATTTTATGCTTGCGTTATACTGTGAAGTTGTGGATGAGAAAAATGGTGGACGTGGCTTTGTTTAGTTCACCAATAAATTAGGATATTTTTAAGTTGATTATTTTATTATATTTTAATCAACTACTGCTCGTACTCGTCCTCTAAAATTCCTGCGATCACACACGATACCCAAAAATCACGAAACTGGACATGTAGCTACAGCTCGACATTACGGTCCCAATGAAATTGGTTTCGTCGAATTCCGACTTCGTATGCTCACAGAGTGTATTTTTAACTTTCAAAATACGGACTGTTTTTCACTCTAAAAATTCGTACGGCCACACAGTGACCCTAAAAGTCACGAAACTTGATATCTAGCAATAATTTGACATTGCGGATCCAACAAAATTAGTTTCGTTGAATTCTGAGGTCGTTTGGAAAACTGGCTATTTTTATAGCTCTGAATGACCCATTTAAATATATAAATATATTTAAATATAATTAAATTAATTATTTATAAATAAATATTATCGTATATATTCACCGTGGGATACCACAGCTCTACTGGGATTTATAACTTGATATTCCAAATCTGGGCCAACCCGATATTCGATTTATATTGAAATTCCTTTTTAAAATATAAATAATTCCTTTATAAATTATAAAGGAATTCCACAGCGACTTTTCTAAAATTTGATTTGGACATAAATCAAAATCTACACGACGAAATCCCGATTTTTCTCTTCCACTAGAAAGATATACTCCACCAGCTCCACACGTTTCTTGTTTCACAGAAATCCGGCTTAAAACGAATCCTGTACATTCAGTTGAAGTTCGAATCGCCAAATTACGAACTGCAGCGCCATTTCAAGCTCGTTTTTAATTATAATATAATCATACGTTCAAACTGTCATTCAACTAATATATTCGTTATTATAATTCAATTCTAAACTGAATTAAATATCACAGATGATCCAGTTCACACCATATCGCCATTTCAGCCAATTCTGATTATTTCAGAATTAAATATATTTAATTTATTATTTTAATTAAATATTCATCATTATTTAATTCTACGACCATTTAATTCACTATATCACTATTTATATAATTAAATAAATTAATTATAATACCTCTGCCAATGCGGGTCATTACAATCTTCCCCACTTAAAAAAATTTCGTCCTCGAAATTGCTAAGGTAGAGAACGACCCTATCGACTGGTTAGAACATATTTGTTCACTTCTTAACTTCAGTTTCAACTGAACCAATTTGATTTCAATTAAATTATTAATTAATTCTTATCAACGAAAATTTTCAAAATTCCTGAAAATTTTCGAACGCCTTAACTCTTCGAAAAATTTCGCCAACACCCCCTTTGTACTGGTCAATCGATCAAACTCCAACTCGCCTCTCTGGGCCATCTCCATCCCAAAAGAAAATCAAACAGCCAAGCGGCTTACCAATTCAGCTCATAAATCTTATATCCAACAGAAATACAAGCTTGTACCTTTTGTCGGCATATTATTATATCCTTTCCACCTGTTATCAATTCAGCGGATACAAGGGTCATCCCAATCAAATTCCAATCAGCTTTTATCCACAACACCACCATTCGCTTATATCCGAGCCAAATATCATTTCAACTCGAGTGTCTTCTCGATTCCCAACTCTTAACTTGATTATCACATTACACTTCAAATTTGAATCTCACAATCCAATTTGTCTTGATATCATTCTAATTCAATCTCAGTTACCACTTTACTGGCTTTACTTTAATTCAATTTTGCTTTCACAAATTTCTGTTAAATTTGTTTTTAATTTCAACAGTCTTTCCCTGGGAGTTTCTAAACAGTTTACTCTTTTCAAAAATCAAATTTTCCTTTTGAACATGTCACTGAGCCTTAATTAATATTCCATTAGTTAAATCACTTCTCTATTTCTTTATCAATATTTGTTAACCAAATATTTTCGATAACCATATTGGCCTTTTATGTTATTTGGAAAACATTTCCGAATATCGCCTTCCTTTATTTTATAAACTATAGAAAATATATGCTATTTATAATTGGAAAATATTCCAATTACTTATCTCTTTTCCGGTCTCGTTTATTTCTATACTTAGGAAATATTCTTTATTACATTTCCAAGCTTACACTTATTTGGGTTAAAACGGATGTTGTGTAAAACATCGTTACGACAACCCAAATACTATATTCAACTAACTCTTATTCAACATTGATCTTCGAGCCTGAAATCTTACTATTTATTTGTTAATAATGAAATCAATCAAGTTGGGGTATAACTACCTCTCAGACCTTGACTGAATAACATTTATAATGTCAAAACAGATATGACTACTTACTCGAATAATCAATACCATACAACTACTTATTCACTTTTAAACACGTATACGCTTCCTCTTTCTATTCTTACTAGATTTTATTCTTAGTCTTCCTTTTTGATTTTACTATTCTATTTCTAAGTTCGTTTCCTTATCGACTTCTATATATATATATCGATACGTTGATTTCTAACTATCAAATTATCTTAAAAATATTCTAACTCCTTAAATTCCCGGAAAAATTTACCACAACCTCCTTTGTACCAGGAGCATCGGGATATTTCAAATAGCCTCCCATGGACCTCACCAATCCAAAAGAAAAAGAAAAAGCCAAGCGGGTAGCCGATACAGCGCATAAAATCTCGTATATGAATTAAATACATACCTTTCGTCGAGCATTCTATTTATATACCTTTTCCATACCCATCTCATGTATATTTATACCTGCCCAATCTATTTTTAACTATACCTGATCGTTTTAACTCAATTCGTTAATTAATTTGTTAATTAACTCTTTAGTCTATTTCACTTTTATATTTGAACATGACATGTTCAAATATATTTTAACTTGCTTATTAACTAATTTGAATCCAAATTTCAAATTTAAGTTCTATATTCAATTTCGAATATCCATTTAAAAATCCAATTCACCTTTCAAAGTTCAACTTCAAATTCAAAACTCGATTAACTAATTCCTCTTCGACTTAGTTAATTCTATTCAATTTCTATTCAAATTTTATATCACTTCTATTATTCAAATCTATATATCAAATTCTATTCAAAATCTATATTATAAATGCCATTTGAGTTTCTATATACAAATTCTATATTATAAATCCCATTTTGAAATTTAACACAACTTGTCTTTCCCAAAACAAATTCAAAACAGTATCTCTGGTAGTAATTCGTCACTTACAACTCAAAAATGAATACCGATGATGCAGCTGTCATCATCGGAATCTATTTTCCAGCGATCGAAGTGAGTTCAATACTATAAAACCATTTCTAAACATTTCCACTTTGAAATTCATTTCAAAATATAATAACACACTGCTTGTAAATCAATTTAAAATCTCTCAGGATCTTAAATTTTCCTTATTTTTAATCCAAATCCATTTACAAACACTTATCCAATTCTCCAGAATTTCAATTCAATTTCTGGTTTAAATTTCAGATTTAACTCATCTGATTTCACGTATTTCACTTATATGAATTCTGATTGGTTATTTACATAACCATTTAATTTATAATCTTACTCGATTATAATAACAACCAATATATCCACTATATTAAAATTTTGATATATATATCTTCTCTATATCAAGATATATCTTGGGTAAACTTATTTTAATTTACCATCTATTCAAAACATATCGTGCCAACCCATCGTATTCGAGTGTTTATAAACTCCTACCGATACAGTGGATCAAATTGATGGACCAGAACTCATAAACAACTCAACCAATGAATCTCCACAATATAAAACAATTTTTATATCAATAACAAATACGCACTCGTATATATACACTCAACTCAGTCTAGGGTATTACTAACCCTATCTCTACTGAGTCACGCCACAGAGCCAAGGTAATTCACTTAACCTCACTCTGATACCAATTGTAATGACCCGAAAATCCGGTCCAATTTGAGCTGACCAAAAACACAAGTCCAACCCCAAATTAAACTGAAAATCAGGAAATTAATAGAAAGAAAACAGAGGGTAAGGAAAGATAAGATAGAAACATAGAATAGAAGAAGAAGAAGAAGAACAAAACATCAGAGTAACATGAACCTCACAGCGGGACGAATAACATATATTTCATAACATAACTTTGAAATACAAATCTGTACTTGAATATATATATCATTATCAAAGTACAGCACTTACAACACAGCGGAAATAACTATAACTATATAATCCTGAAGCCTCCTGCTCCAGCTCTTCAGGTATATCTGTAAATCCTGACTACTTGACTGCCCGAACAAAATTGGGCACCCAAGAGTTTAGGGAAAACAAAACAAAATAAACTTCGGGTCAGTCATGGGACTGGTGTGAGTAAAACAGTTTAAAACAGTTTGAGCCATTAAATGATATCTCATAAGACCATGTCGTATAACGGAACGGGTTTTTCCCTTATGAGAATCCAAATTATCTTTATATCAAAAACCCTTTTGATATTATAATAATGTCTATCAACCATACTATAATAATCATCTAGCAGAAACGATTTCAGCTCACGTTCTACATATATGGTATACAATCAAAACCGCAAGCACGTATTGGGTAATGGATTTCCAACTATGACAAGGTATGGAACCACCTTTCGCTAGTGTACCTCTAGAAAGGAATACACTGGGTTCAACAAGAACATCTTGCAACCCGGCCACACATGACCGACCACTCATTTCGCTTGAGTGTATCGAATGTATATCACAAACGATTGGGATCAGCAACCGTTTCCCGAGTGGGACAGCATCAACAATAGATTTTTAGAAATAAATGAAACTCTAGATCAGGTGATTATACACCCTACTTCGAAGCGACCGACTTAGTCATGTTGCCTGCCCGATTTCTGTCATTTACCGGTTGATGAGGCTTGAGGTTACGCCTTATCATTACATCAGATTCACTTCGAATGCCACATCATCAGATCTATCAAATCACCGATTGACGTCCTCAACAATACATTATGTGTTAGCTAAAAGAAGTTTCCTTCTCCGCTTCCACTCTTGGTACGGTTGGAGAAATCAATGTACGTGATCGTTTGGAAATACTCTATCAGACATCCCTCCATACAAGTCATCCAGGAACAGGATGAACCAAAGGTACTATTCAATACATCCATCTTAGACACTGTTATCTAAGACTTATACAATAACCCTTGCACTTTACTCCGTCCTCAGTTTTCTTTGGCATATATGATTCGCAACGCTTATGCCAATACAGAGTGGTTCTTTGGACAATAATCCAACCGATCTCTCCATATTAACAACGTTAAAATGGTCAAAACTTCGATAGTCTGTGATTTAACTATCGAAGGAAAATATGTGTGCAAACAACGATATCATTTCTAGAAGGAAATTCTATCGATCAATCATCAATCACTACCATTCCACAACTATCAGACTCTAAATGTAAACTAATAAGAGAACAACTTCCCAAGTATAAACCCCGAAGGCCGAAACCAACATCAGATCGATACTCAGAAAATTATTCAACTTAACTAATCTCTGGTCAGTTTCTAATCTTGTTTAACTCGATTTCTTAACTTCTATGTTCGATTAACTCTTTTTGAATAACTATGTTCAATTGACTCCTTTCGAATAACTATATTAAATTGACTCCTATTTGATAACTCTAATCGACTAACTCTTTTCTATCTCGTTAATTTCCTTTTATAATCCTATTTATTCTCCCAATAAATATTCCTTTATTCTATTTATTTATCAAATAAATAAATCCATTATCTTATCCTATTTATTTAACAAATAAATATCTCACTTATTATCTCCTATTTATTTTCTTAGTAAATAGTCCATTTTATAACATCTTATTTATTTATCCTAAATAAATAATTCACTTTATAATTATTCCAATTTATAAATATTATCCTTCGGTTATAATCCCACTTAACGATATTCCCTAATTATAAACATTCCACTTTATAATATTCTCTATTTATAAACTTTCCACTTTATAAATATTCTCTATTTTATAAAATCCTATGATTTTATAAACAAATTCGTTTCAATAACACTTTCAAAATTTCCTTTTCTATATTCCGGCATGTTATGGTTTTTCCACATATCAACTCACGATAACCAATATCGTCCAAATACACAAGGTCCACCATAGATTATAACTACATCATATATCACAATATATAAAAAAACAAATAACTGTTGAGGAATCCAGTCGGATTCCTCCAACCTGTCTCCCTGCATCACAGATGTTAAACAATATAATTAACATCGATAATATTTCACTATGAAATATTCTGCTAAACAGAATCAATATTTGATTAACGATATATATATCGTTATCTATAATTTCAACCAATACACAAGCAATTCAACCAAACAGTTAACACACAGAAATCAACAGATGATTAACAGTTCTAAAAATACATTATAAAAATATAACTGTTCAAAGTTGGTGAGTTTTACTCACTTTTCGCGTTAACCGTTATATAACGATTTGCGTTAGTCGATTCTGATCAGACAATTTATTTCTCCATAAATTGTAACGGGCTCGATTTCACGTCCAGTCAGTTCCATAACGTTGCCCTCGTCCATACGATCCCAACGTGACTGACGGTTCGTGATTCTGATTTCGTATGACCGAGATATAGCGGTTACAAGTTCGAACTAGTTTAAATTAAATAAAATAAAACCTTAACTTTTTAAATTGGGCTTAACCTATTTCTTCCGGCCCACTAACCAACCCGCAAGCCCATGACCGCATCCTTTTCTTCCCCGTGACCTCAAAATACTGTGCTCCAGTAAATCCCCAAACCCATGGTCGACGTCTTCCGCTCCATCCTCCCCCATTCTCTTCATAAGAATTCAAACTAAAATAACCAATAGGTTTCTCTACTCAATCTCCATCTTCCTATACACCAAATCCCCAACTCGGTGCTCACCATCGTATCCCGTCGACAGCAGCCCCCACAAAATACAGGGTGTCGCGTTTCACCTTGGTCCGCCAGCCGTACTTTTGCCACCACCAAATTACTCCTCCGACCATCACGAGTTCATCCATACCATTGATTTGACCTCCAACGTCACGAGATGGGCAGTAGGACGAACCCTATTGTCTACGGTTGAAAAACGCAACTCAAAAATGGAGTCGAACAAGAAAAGAAGTCTACTGCTATAAAAAGCTCATTCCAGGGATTCCACACATATTCGTATTTTGATTTATAGAAATTCCTATGATTTCTTCTGATTTTTGTTGTTGCGGTTTGATTGTGGTGAATGAGAATTTTATGCTTGCGTTATACTGTGAAGTTGTTGATGAGAAAAATGGTGGACGTGGCTTTGTTTAGTTCACCAATAAATTAGGATATTTTTAAGTTGATTATTTTATTATATTTCTAATCAACTACTGCTCATACTCGTCCTCTAAAATTCCTGCGATCACACACGATACCCAAAAATCACGAAACTGGACATGTAGCTACAGCTCGACATTACGGTCCCAATGAAACTGGTTTCGTCGAATTCTGACTTCGTATGCTCACACAGTATATTTTTAACTATCAAAATACTGACTGTTTTTCACTCTAAAAATCCGTACGGCCACACAGTGACCCTAAAAATCACGAAACTTGATATCTAGCCATAATTGGATATTGCGGATCCAACAAAATTAGTTTTGTCGAATTCTGAGGTCGTTTCGAAAACTGGCTATTTTTACAGCTCTGAATGACCCATTTAAATATATAAATATATTTAAATATAATTAAATTAAATATTTATAAATAAATATTATCATATATATTCACCGTGGGATACCACAGCTCTACTAGGATTTATAACTTGATATTCCAAATCTGGGTCAACCCGATATTCGATTTATATTGAAATTCCTTTTTAAAATATAAATAATTCCTTTATAAATTATAAAGGAATTCCACAGCGACTTTTCTAAAATTTGATTTGGACATAAATCAAAATCTACACGATGAAATCCCGATTTTTCTCTTCCACTAGAAAGATATACTCCACCAGCTCCACACGTTTCTTGTTTCACAGAAATCCGGCTTAAAACGAATCATGTACATTCAGTTGAAGTTCGAATCGCCAAATTACGAACTGTAGCACCATTTCAAGCTCGTTTTTAATTATAATATAATTATACGTTCAAACTGTCGTTCAACTAATATATTCGTTATTCTAATTCAATTCTAAATTGAATTAAATATCACAGATGATCCAGTTCACAGCATATTGCCATTTCAGCCAATTCTGATTATTTCAGAATTAAATATATTATTTAATTTATTATTTTAATTAAATATTCATCATTATTTAATTCCACAACCATTTAATTCACTATATCACTATTTATATAATTAAATAAATTAATTATAATACCTCTGCCAATGCGGGTCATTACAGTTGAAGATTTCATCCTTAAAGAATCAAAGAAAAAGAAGAATCAGAAAAATATTGAAAAATGCCTACTCCTGATGCATCTTACAGATAAAGAGCAAGAAAATGTAAAACTTTTTTCAAGGTTGTTGGAGATAACAAGTAAGTAATGAAACACTACTTTTTTCCAAATCAACCTATATAGTTCAGCTGTGTTTTCTACTTATTAGTTTGTTATGGTACATTGTGTGGTATTACACTATCAAAAGCATGGTGTTGATAACAATATTGTTTTATATATCTCTATCAACTCTTAGTATACTCAACGCTAATAAATAAATAAATAAATACACTACATTTGTCGTAGTTGGCTTTTTATCAGTGATTAATGTTAACAACTAATTGAAATTATGAAATTTTAGGTTTTCTTATATGTTATGGTTTAGGAGATTAAAAATATATTCAACTTTATCTTTTTATTTTAAATTATGCAACTACTTCTTTTGTTAAATGATTATTTTTTTATATGGCTTTCTGAAATATATGATATGTTATTTTCAAAAGTAAAATTTGATATTTGATTTTTTCAGCAGTAAATTTTATAAAAGATAAATGCATTTATCTTTTCATGTTTCACTTAATTATTAAAAGATAACAGAAAAAGTTTATAAAGATAGTTTCTATTTTAGTAATTATGTTTCCATACAAAAATCTTATTTACATATAATATTTGTATTAAGAAAACATATAATAAATGCAAACATCTTATTTTTCAGCAAGGAAGCACTTAGTTGTGATGATGAAAACAACATCACCATAACAAAAGACATGATAGAAGATCTCCTATATGAACAGAATACTTTTCAAGTAAGTACAAAAAACAAAACTTTCCTTTATTATAAATTTTGTACTTTACCCATATTGTTTTTCAAATGTAGATCATTGTTTGGTTTTGGTTTCAGAAAGCAAAGCAACTAGATCAAAGCAATAGTATTGTGTACGTTAACACAACAATGACAGTAAGTGAACTATATTCTCAAATTAACTTATTTTATTACAAAATACACTTTCTAAACCAATTTTTTAACAGAAAAGTGCAACAACTGGATACTGGGAAAATATTTTGACAAAACAGTTCAACCGTTTTATCAAAAAATTACTTTTGGATCCATTATGTATCAATATCTTATTCCCAATACATGGGAATGAACATTGGAGCTCCTTGAACTAGATGTCGTAGAGTGCACTTAGAAACACTACGACTCACTATACTTAACCTCAAGATCTAAATCCAGCAGAAGTGGACGTACAAAATTTGTCATTAATGTGGTAAATAAATATTCTCAAAAATTCTATTTCATATATTTGTTTATATATATTCTAACATACAGTGACTTTTTGCAGAAAACAGCAGCGAATAACCTAAATGAAGAGCTAAAACAAGAAGGTCACAAAACAATTATTTAAAAGAAGACATGTCTTGTGAATGTTGATTGTGCTCAACAAACCAATGGGTAATTATACTAAGAGTTAATAATTTAATGTACAATTTCATGATACACGTTAAAATATAGAAGAAACATATTACAATTCATTATTATAGTAAAAAAATATAATACGCTTTATCATTATATGCAAAGTACTAAATTTTATTATTTTAGGTACGACTGCGGAATTTATGTGATGATATTCATGCAAAAATTTCACATGGAATGGAGAGTACATCAAATATTACTGCTAAACAAGCTACTGCATTCAGAGCAAAGATAGCTGCAAATATTCTCAATGATGGAGCATATTGTTGGACAATTGAAAATTTTTACAGCTCTGGTCTAGCTCTTAAAAATGTTTAAACTAACAAAAAATTCATAATTTGTAATAATTGATTTTAACAATTAGAAATTGCAATTGGTGATGAGTTTGAAAGGGCTTATACCAATATTTCAATAATTCGTACTGCTTAACTTTTTAAACAGTAAATGTGACAATGGTTATGAACATGATGATTTTTACTTTTACTTAAATTGTCATTCAATACATTTGTCTAATATTATGTTTAAAAAGATAAATCCTTTTATATTTTGTTTATCATTTAAACTTAATTAGTTATATGTTTTCTAATTCCATTTTTCTATACAACAAACAAATTCAATATAGACAACTTTTCCTAGACAAGAAGAAGCTTTAATACTTGTCCAAACACATGCAAACACTAACATTTTTTGCTACCAAGATCATTTGACTACACAAAGAAGGTTCCTAATTTCTGCATATGAGGAGCTTTGGAGAAGGTACAAGAGCATGAATCCTAAGTTACGCCACCATTACGAGATTATTCAAGTCGGACTGCCTTGCCTCTTGTACTACGATCTGGGGTTCAACAAAAATATTAACACTATACAAAATGGCGATGAAAGGGTAGATATTTTGATTTCCATCAACTTCAAAAACTTTGAATGACATATACAAAATAAAGGGAAATGAAGATTGGGTTATGGAGCTTGATTCATCTAATAAAGAAATTTTTTCTCGATATTTGATAATTCATATCCCAAATATTGTCTTCAAAGACAACTTGCAAGTTGGAGGATTCATCTCAAAGGTATGCTCATGTATAAAAAACTCAAGATTAACCGATTCACACTTTGAAAAACTTTACATCAACAAAGATTTAAGCTTGTCAGAAAATACAAAGAGTATATCCATTAGTACTGGAGTTTATACCCGTAATCATTGTTTTCGTCTTCCATTCTCAACAAAAGAAGGGAAGAATGCTATACTACTGCCAACCAGACGCTTTGGATGTAACAATCTTAATGATGAACAAGTGTTTACAAAATCACTTATTTGCAACATAGTGGATAATTTACATAAGCTATTAGAGTGCGAAATAGATTTGAAAGCTTACAAAAGTATTCATTTTCAAACTGAGGAGAATGATAACAACAGGTGCATCCAAAGTGAAAAGTCAGTAAATGCTTACTCTTGCAATATACCTAAGTCCTATATTTCGGGAAAATCTCCCTTTCCAGATTTGGATGAAATTTTTTCATCATTAGCATCTCATGGAAATGTTTTGGGTAAAATCAGAAGTGGTACTGGTTTTCTATACATGGCTATATAATTTATAGCATGCCCAAAAGTCGATATTATGAACGAATTGGAAGAGAACATAAAATAATCATGTTATGTACATTGTTGATTTCCAAAGAGGTGGCTGCTATCAAAAATGCTACGACCCTGATTGTAGAGGCTATTGATCTCATGTGCGACCAGTACCATGGAATGTATTGTCCAACTATTATGATATAGTGAAGCAAAAGGTAAAACTGTGTAGAAGCAATGCTTCTATCAAACAAAATATCAACTACATAGTGACAGTAATGAATGTGGTTATTTTGTTGATATTATTGATAGTAAGAACATGTACAAAGTCAATAACATTTATACATATTTTTTTCTCTTACATAATTTGTTCTTTTCACTAAAATGATGAAAAATTAGTATGTAACAACAAAAATTAAGATTAAACCATGTTTTGCTAAAAATGTAAAACTATATATCTTTTTCGAATATGTTGTATTGTATTTGTATATCTGTAATGATTATGATGTTGTATATGATTAATCGGTGGATTTTGTTAGTGTGTACGATTAATTGATATCAAAATTGTGATCATATCAATTATTATTTCATTACTATTATTAGCAAAATATAAATTAAAAAGGTAAAAATATTTATCTTTTTCAACCCGTAAACCACATAATATAATAATTTAACAGTGAAAGCATTGTGCAGTTATTTACTAATGTATTGAAACAAAATTACCTTATAGAACATACATACTCAGACAACATCAACCTATTAAATTTAGTACATACAACAAACATAAAATATTACCTTTACATGAAAATATAAATACAATTATCTTTTCAAACCTCTGTTGTCGAAAAAAAAAAAAAATTAGTCAACATAACAAAACATACATTTAAGAAGGCCAAATAAGCAAATAATCATTCAACAAAGAACAAGTTGTATAATATAAATTAAAAAGATAAAATTGAGTATCTTTTTAATAACCTAAAGCACATCATATAATGAAACGTAAACGAAAACTTGTAGAATTTCAATCAGTTCTTAACATTAATCACTCTTAATAATAAACATTCATCACGTCCATACAACCAAAATTTCATTTTACCATATTATTCAATTGTAACACTAAATTTAAAATAATAATTCAAATACAAAGAATTTTAAAAAACAATTCAATCATTCAAAGAACAACTTCTTCTATTATGTCCTAGTTTTTTACACTTTCTACATTTATTTTGTTTAGCATGAAAATCAACACATTCAATTCTATTCACTTTTGGCCTACCAGCTCCACGAATAACTTTACGAGGAAGATCAATACATGATTCTTCAGCTTCAATTGCTTCTTTATCAAATGTTCGAATTGAATATATCATATCTGCAAATTGAAAACATAAATAAGTAAATAACTATACAATTTAAACCTTTTTATAAGACAATTTACAAAAAGATAAAACCAATTATCTTTTTCACTCCTTTTATGATATTGAATGAAATACAGAATTATACAACAATTTTAAAAAAATAAACGATTTAAAAAGATAATTGTATTATAATTGTTGTGTTATCTTTACATGTCTTATATGTCCTGGAAAGCAAAAGACCATTAACTATTGTAGTCTGTCAAAACTAATCAACATGCCTCAACATCTTAATATTACAGAAGAGTAAAACCATTCTATATAGATAAAACTAACTTGTATATCTTTTTTAAGAAACACTTGAAAAAGAAAAAACTATTTATCTTTTATATTTTTTTATAAAACTGACTGGGATATCTTTTCTATTTTTTTTCTATATTTAAAATGATATACAAACTAACGCAAGTATAATATAATGATAAATGCATAATAATATTACAAACTTAGCTAAAACACTAACGTGTATATGTTTTTATTTGAAACAAAAATTAATTATCTAAAAAAATAACCACGTTTATCTTTTTTTTTATATTTATTTCCTAATACAAAAATTAATACTATTAAACTTAAGTTGTTTTATCTTTTCAGTAAAAAAGCTAATTTGTATATCTTTTTGTATGATAAAACATAAGTTATTTAAAAGCTAAAAGTATTTCTCTTTTCACACAAGATAATACACATATTATATGTTTTTATGTTTTTTTTCAAGAACAACTTGCAGTAATGATCTAAATCATACTGGTATACTTGAACTTTCTTTTTGTATACTGTGTACAATCACTATGATATTCAGTTCAGGGCAAGGCCATAAAAAAATAACACAGCAAAAGTAGGAAAATACAATCACTATGTTATTCAATTTAAACATTAATAAACAAACGAATATTTTATTCCAGTTTAAGATTAATGTCGAAAAACTTTAACAAAGACTAATCATGAGAAATAATCACCTAAAATAGCCGATTTTTCACATATCGAGGAGAAGCCGAGTAGATGCTCCCTGGTCTTCGATTTGGCATGAGACTTCAGGTTGTTGGAGGACTTGCGGTGGCGACAACGTAAGTGGTGATTTGGTTCTAGATTAAAGTAGAAAACAAATTGAAGAGGAGCGATTTGGAGAGAGATTGAAGTAGAGGTAATTTTTTTCAATTTGGGACAAAGGGTTTTCGACTGGATAAAAGTAGAAGGGGAGGAAAGACGTTTTTGTCCTGCAAATTAATTATTTGAAACCTGTGTCCTCCAAAATAATTAAGAGGGGTTAAAGAGCCCTTGTGAAAAATTTCCAATATATATCGTTAATTAAATGTTGATTCTGTTTATCAGAATATTTCATGTTGAAATGAAATTGATGTTATTTATATTGTTTAACATATGTGGATGCAGGGAAACAGGTCCAACTGGATTCCTCAATATTTATAATATTGTTTTTCATATATTATGATATATGATGTGATATATAATCTGTGACTGATTATGATGGCATTGGTCTTGTTATTTGGTACTTTAAATACCATAAGTAATAATGGAATGTCTAAAGGGAATTTTCAAAGTGTATATTGAAATAAAAATATTTATATTAAATCAAAGGATTTTATAAAATGGAATTTGTGAAGTGAATATTGAATTTTAGAATTTTATAAAATCAAATGGATTTTTAAAAGGAGATATTTGAAAATTAAATAAGATACATGTGTATAAAATTATTAACAGGTATATGGAAGTTTAAAAGAACGATTTTGGTTAAAATACTTAATGGAAGTAATAAGAAGTAAATAAAGAACTTTATGGAATAAATATAATTTCTGGAAAATAAATAGAATTAAAAAGGAAATTTGTGAGATATAAAAGAATTGTGAGTAAATTGATAAACGTAGATTTTGTTAGAAATCTGTTTTAACATATAAATTGAGAAGATTAATTTATAAGCGGTAGCTATACATTAATTAAAATATTTATTATTAGATAAATTTAATATATACATATATATAAATATATAATTCTGAATTTATATTAAGGAGTAAAAATCGGTTTTTAACATCGATATTTTTTGTAGAATGTAAACTTAACATTTATAAAACGGATTATAAAGGAGATTATGGGTGATTGGAATTCAAAATAGGATTTTGTATGAATAATTCTATAAATCGAAATACAAATAGAATTGGAAATGGGATATTATTTTTAAATGTGAATCAAACTAAATTGGTTTTATAAAAGAAATGTTATTCACATTCGATGTGAAAAATGGATTATAGTATATATTTTGCAAATAAAAACATTTATAAAGGAAATTGGATTTTGAAATAGGAATGTGAATGAGATAGGAAATTGCGTTAAAATAAAATAGTGGATTCTATTTCAAGAAAAATAAATTAGTTGTAGATTTATAAAATGACTCGATAAACATAAATTTGTACCTATAATGATATTTATAAATTGAAATCAGATTTTGATTTGATAAGCCAAGTCCAGATTTCTGTAAAGAAATAATATTCACGTTTTAAAGTGAATAATGATTTAAAGGCAAACGTTTTGCAGATTTAAATGGAGATAAGGAAATTAGAAACTGATTGGAAATTAGTTAAATTGAATAGCTTTCTGGGTATTGATCTAATGTTGGTTTCGGCCTTCGGAGTTAATACGTAGTCTCTTACTAGTTTACAGCTAGAGACTAATAGATGTTGGAGGATAGTGATGCATGAATAAGGAATGGAACTGTTTTCCAATGTTAATAATGTATATTTTCTAAACTTAGAAAATAAGAATTTATGAATGTATGGAAACGGGAAATGGTGAAATGAATAAATTAATAATAAATTAATTTAAAGGGAAAAATGTTGATTGGTGATTGATCAATAAAATTTCCATTTGGAAATAAGATCATTGTGTGTACGAATGTTTTCCTTTGACAGTTAAATAACCGACTATCAAGGTTTTGACCATTTTTCCGTCGTTAATACGGAGAGACCAGGATCATATTTATTATCTGAAAACCACTTCGTATGGGCATTAGCATTGTGAATCAAATATGATGAAGATAATTGAAGACGGAGTTTATGCAAGGGCTGTTCTAGCAAATCCTAGGTAGAAATTTCCTAAGATGGGTTTACAGAATAGTGCATTTGGTTTGTCCAGTCATAGGACAACTTGTAGGGAAGAATGTCTGACAGAGTATATCTAATAAGTCACGTAAGTTGATCTATTCAAACGTATTTACATTTGGTGGCGTAGGAATTCGTTTTTCTTAGCTATATACACGTGATATTTTTGGAGAAATCAATTTGTGATTTGACGGGTATGACGATGTAGCATTCAAAGTAAATAAAGGTGTGATCGGTCAAAAAGGTACGTTATGGCCTCTAGCCTCACAACCAGGAAATGGTATAAAATCGGGTAGGTCGCATGGCTAAGTGGGTAGCTCCCAATTAGGGTGTATTGTCACCTGATCTAGAGAAAATCCATTTTCTTTAATCTATTTCGATGTTGTCCCTTTTAGGAAACGGTTGCTGATCCCAACCGTTGGTGATAATACATTCAGTACACTCAAGCGAAATGAGCGACTGGTCATGTTTAGCTTGGGTTGCAATATTTTCTTGTTGAACCGGTGTATTCTCTCTAGAGATACACTGTCGAAGTTGGTCCCATACCTTGCTAGTTGGAATCCATTACCCAATAAGCGCCCCCCGTTTTTGATTATATATTATGTATAGGGAACGTAAGATGAAAACTTTTCGCTAGATTGCTATTCATTAGATTTAGACAGTGTTATAATATCAAAAGAGTATTGATTTTAAAAGAATATTTTGAGTTATCATAAGGTAAAAGCCATCCGTGTTTATGTGTGGATCGGTCTTATGATTATCGTTTCTTTAAAAAGGATTTTTAAAGTTAAACCAAGTGGTTGGAGTTCACTCACAGCAGTCCTATGATTGAACCATAGTTTATTTTGTTTTGTTTTACCATAAACTCTTGGGTGCCCAAATTTCGATGGGCAATCAAGTAGTCGGGATTTTACAGATATACTTGGAAAAGCTTAGAGCAGGAGGCTTCAGGATCTTATAGTTGTTGTTTATTTTCACTGTGATGTTATGTGTTGTACTCTGAAATGGTATGTATATACATTATAAGTTTTGTACTTCAAAAGTTATGTTATATAATATATTTAATTCGTTTCGCTGTGAGATTCGTGTTTATTCTAATTCTGTTATGCTGTGATCTTCTTCTTCTATTCTAACCTTCTTTTTTTCTATTTCTCACCCTCTAATTTCTTTCTATTAATGTTCCGGTATTTTTGACTATTGAATAGTCGGCATGGTGTTGTGTGTCGATTTTCGAGGTCGAAAATCCCTGGGTCGTTACATTCGAAGTCGAAGAAACAACAAACAATGTCCTAATCTTCAGCTAAAGCTGAATACAGATCTATGAGAAGAGTTTGTGCTGAATTGGCTTGGTTGAGTAGGCTTTTGCATGAATTGAGAGTAGAAGACATTACTCCTATAAATTAGAAATGCAACAAACAAGCATCGATCTGTATTATGAAAAATTTAGTTTACCATGAAAGAACCAAACATATTGATCTGGATTTTAATTTTTGTTCGGGAAAAGTTGTTGGAAGGTTTAATTTCTTTGTCCCATGTGCCAATGAAGGAGCAATTGGCTGATATTTTGACGAAGTCTTTGACTGGTTTGCAGCACCATAGTATTTTGTCCAAGTTGGGGAAAACTTATTGATATCCTCCAATTTGAGGCAGGGGTGTTGAAATATTAGTATTCAGTATTCTTTATTTTGTTTTTGCCACATGTATTCTTTTGTTTGGTTACATTGTAGGATGTATATAAAACCGATATTGTACAGAAACTTACTTTACTTTTCGATGAATAAAAAGAAAAATAGCTTTCTTCTCAACTTTACAATGGCAGATTTATTTTAACATAGTAAGCATGAGTCCTGAAACACTAAATGTGTAATTTGACTTTGCAATGTCTATCTACAAATTACTACTTACCTGTGAGTCCTACAAAGTTCATGTGTTTTCCCAAGATTCTAGCAAAGGCTATATGATTTGACATTTGGATAAAATAATATTACTATTTACATTTTTCCAAATACATAAATCCACCACACAATCCATTCTTTTCATCTTTACGTATGGAATATATGTATTTTAAGCTAATGATATTGGTCTTCACTGTGTGACTCTTTTTTTTTTGCACAACTTACATTACCTTCCAAAGATGGAGTGTGCATTATATTCCAAGATCTTATGACCAAGGGCAGACCCAGGAATTAAGAATAGAGTGGGCTAACTTTAAAGATCATTTTTTATAAGTTATAATCCAATTCTGATTACTACTGCAAAACAACAATCACAAGAAAATATTCAAAACAGTAAGAATTAGATTCATATTTCACTTTCAAACATAATACTGAGCTTAATTATGCATGACGGGCCTTCATAGAGTTAAAATTCCACTATAGAATTCAAATCAATCTTCCAAGCAAAATCACACTCTAAATAAATAGACATGCATGGTTGTTTGTTCGACATTTTAATATAATATATTAAACGTTATAACATATAATTAGCAAAACTAGACATTATCAGGTTCAATAAAATAATAATCAAATTGATGTACTAATGTGATATTTATATGTAAAGACAAATGAACTCAATAACAACTGATTTTCTTTACACAAATTACATCTATTTTTTTTTCAAAATTTTTGCTTAAATTAAAACTACGTCAGTTAATAAAATAGTATTTCTTTCATATTTCTTGTTCTCTATCAGCCTTATTCCTATCAGAAAAACCTCCACTCAATTTTAAAGGTTTCAACCAAATGTATTGTGGGTTTGCATCAATAAGAAACATATGCTACAAAATTTTCATCGATGGTTCAATTGTTTATGGTTGAATTTATGGAATTTTTATTTTCTGGTGTAGTTCGCAGATTTTATAGTAAGCATTACAATGCGGGAGGCTTCTCTAATTATAAGAAAGAACATTCATAATGAGCAAGAACATGTGTGAGTTTCAACTCACTAGCAATAACCTAATTCCGAAAAGACTGTATGCAATAATGCAAATTGCAACCCAAAAAAATTAGGGTTTTCACTTTTCCGTTCAAAGTATTAATTTTCTATCTAATAATTTGAAAGCAATTGAAAAATTCACGTAGGTACTGAGCTGAATTGGAGAATCACTCAAAAATTGAAGTCGATTTGGACAAGAGGATATGCATGTGTGAGCTCATTTGAAAGTAGCAGGAAACAATAATGCGTTCGTTTTCACTTTTGTGCGCTAGGCTAAGTTAGGTCCTCTTTTTCTACACTAGGCTGCAGCCTAGTTGAGCCTAGGGTTGATTCCGCCCTTGCTTATGACAGTACAGACTCATGAGTACTTCAAAATTATTTTCAATTCTTATAAATGAAATGTAACCCACAACAGTTGCCTACAAGTCCACTTTAAAATAGTGTATTCTCTTCCTCTGGACCTCTCTTGATGTCGGGTAGTTACTCTAGAATCAATGACATTTTTACTATCGAAATGTCTTTGTTTTAAAGATAATTTGCATAAACAAGACTGTTTTAGAAGACAATAACAGATTTATCCATGTTTTATAATTATTTACAGATATAGGTCTCTTTTGGCCAGGCATCCGTTGGCTAACTTCCATACTTTGCCTATTGACGAATTTTGAAAGTTTGCTAACTCATTTTAAACTAGGTTAAAAACATCAAAAAAAAAAAAGAATGTTCGCAATAAGTTTAAATACATTTTAAATACATTTCTTGTTATAAAACTTGTTCAAAACACATTTTGAACAAGTTTAAATACAAGATGCAAAAATTGTTTAGTACTCGGTAATTTAGGAATAACAAAATGTTGTAGCACTAGCTTTCACCCGATCTAACAGCATACAAACAAGTTAGTCGATCGAGTATTCATTACAAACTTCTTCCATCCAATTCGAGTACTCATTACAAACAAGATGTGGTAGAAGAAAGGATATAACTAGGATACAAACATAGTTCGTTACAACAAATTAAAGGACAAAGCATACAAACATCGTTCGACACAACATATAACTACGACCCAATACAATATAACTTTAAATAAAAATATATAACTACGACCCAATAAAACATAACTACGATCCATCGTTTTGGGGTAAACCGTAGCACCCATGAAGTATTTCATTCTTTACTGCAACATTCATTGTTTTCACTCGACTAACCTCAGCTTGCATCTCAAGTGTGTACCAGACGCCTCTCTCCGTCAACGCCGGACTTATCATGAAAAAAAGTATAACTTTGCAATCCTTGGCGATTTTGTGCATCAATATATGATTTGCAACCATAAAGAGACTCCTACATTCGTCTGACTTTTAGAAACAAGCCGCGACTACGTAATAGCAAAGGACTGAATGACCTATCATGCTAGAGCTTGACCTATCAGGGTTCTGTCGAGCAATCGCTTACCACAACCGAGCATGGGTGGATTTTTGAACCAGCCCGATAAGCTGGACTGCAACGTTTGGTTGTATGGCACTAAAGAGTTTGGACTCGACTACTGCAGCTTCTACTTTGAATTTCATTAGCATTTCGGGCACAAATTCGACATCTTCGGCTAGTTCCTTATTCTGTTCATACTCATTGGACATTTGAACCATGGTTTCATCATCAAACTCCCAACTAGACACTTTAATCTAGATGAAAAGTGGAAACTTGAAATATGTAACGTCCCGCCTTTTTGACTGCTTCAAACTGGTAATTAAATCAATTTAGAACGTCCAAATCGACGGTTCGTTATTTAGCTTACGGAGTTTATGTGCAGAATCAACACAGAAAACACAGAATAAATAAATAGCATCGCATTAAACAACAAAATAATCTTTTATATATTAATCAGAAATTTGAATACAAATTTTATATACACAGCGGAATGGAAACACAGTTTGAATACGAAGCTAAAATCTTTAAATCTGAGTGCGCATCTCCTGAAATCCCCAGTTTTTCCAATCTCCGGATCCGAAGCTAAAATCTTTAAATCTGTAATTCTCGAGTCTGACCCGAGCATTCCATGCAAAAACATAAAATACTCGAGTCAGGATTAAATCATAGTTCAAGTAAATTAACTTCAATAGAAACTGAAGTATAATGGTTAATCCCAACATCGATGTCATATATATATAAATGGTTGTGGTATCTGTTATATCAGTTCTATCTATTTTCAGGAACGAACTGTATCGAGCGCTTGCTAGTGTATGCATGTATGTGTGTGTATATATAATATATATATATATATATATATATATATATATATATATATATACACACACACACACACACATGTTCAACGTCCCGAACCAAACTTAAAAAATAACATAGGTGATTCCGGAAGCTTGCATGTACACGTATGTGTGTATGTACGTACGTGTATTGCCTTAGTGTCCCAAAACGAACACGTCACTAATTCAACATTCGAGTTTAAGCACAGATGAGCATATTAATATCAAAATTGGCATGCAAAACAAATATCAGACTGGATATGCCAGAATCAAAGAGCATACAAATACATTTATAAGGCCAGCATCAATGCTGAAGTCAAAATACCACAGAAGTACATTCAACCAGAACAATATGCCCATATCAAGGGGACGCAAGGAGGACAACAGCAATAACCATCCAGATAACCCATGTAAAATCATACAGTGTAAATCATTTGCTAAACCATTTTAGTAAGTGTAAACCATTTCAGATCATATTAGTATGTCATTTTTGCTAAACCATATAACACAATGTACCCATTTTTTCCTAAAACATATAACAGTTTATGTCATTTTATTAAACCATTTAGCTTTGTATGTCATTTGTGCTAAAACATGTAGCAGTGTATGTCATTTGTGCTAAAACATATAACAGTGTATGTCATTTTGTAAAATAACCATACTGTAATGATGCTACAGTACAAGGGGACACAAGTGGTAAAGATAGTTGAACATAAAATTAACAGTTTCATTAGTTATCAGGTTAAGGTGATTTGAAAACTCAAATATGGGATTGGAGACCAACGTAAGCATTTGGTATCCAATATTATAAGCCAGGTTCATTTGTTCAAATCTAAGTAGTTGTATTCATTCCTATTTTTTGTCCTTGCAAGAGAGTAAACAACAAGAAAATATGATATCAGTAAATGTACAAAACCTTAGATATGGTTGGGTATATAAAAGCATACACTACGAATCGAGTTTTTTATATATATTTGCAATACGAAATGCATACGCTATATGTATGTGTGAGTCAACAACTTCATAGATATATAGGAGATCAGTATTAAGGCAAAATTTTAAGTGTAGCCAAATGATCCGCATATGCTGTTCAGAAAAACAAAGCCAAGTGGTCAATTTCATTTCAATGAAAAAAAATTAGCAAATAAATGGTTTTAGGTCATTTCATTTTAGTGGACATATAGTTTCAACAATTCATTTCAGTGGACACATGGGTTCGGTATTTCATAACAGTGAATTTATGGGTTCCGCATTACATGGCAGTGAATATATGGGTTCAGATTTTCGGCTAATAATGTAATAGCAAAAGTTATTCCAATTTTAAGTAGCAGGTTTTAAATAATATTAGGACTTAAATGATTACATATATTCTATTGCAAGGGAACCCATATACAAAACCTGGTGAAGCCAAATGCAGTTACATGCGTCCACAACTTGGGGTTTAACACAAGACCATATTGAAACGCTTAACACATGTTCTTCAGGTTTAAGGTCATACTAAAAAACAAATTACTGCATGTATTGGAATGCTTAACACATTTATGCGGATTAACAACTCCACAGAAGAAAAAAATTCTATGAATTCTTAAATTTACTATGTCATAAATTTACAAATTACTGCATGTGGTATCAGTTCATAGCATGTAGGATAGGTACTCTAATATATCTCTCGAGTATATTTATTTACATTTTCTTCTCAATATCTTTATGACTGCAAAATAGCAATCATTTATCAAACTTGAATTAGAGAACTATTATTCAACACAAAATTCATTTTCAAATGCCTAAAACTTCAACAGATACACTTCAGAGATATTCACTGTCTTTAAAACCAGATGAATACGACTTCTAAAAAAATCTTGACAATATTCTTTGAACTGGTACATGTTTGCAAAATAAGTATTGGAACGATTAAAATGTGGAAATCATCATACTTGAAATTCTAAGATATATCTTTAGGTAACAAAACTTTATATCCCACATGCATAAAATTAGATAGAATGAAAAACTTGATGATGCTTTAAGTTTCCTGGAACCATGCATAAATACCCAAACAAAATAAGGAAGTTATCAGTGCCAATAACTACATCGCCCAACAACATCAAACTGTGAGAGCTCATGCCAAAATAAAAGGGACAGTAGGCACAGATTATTATTTTTAGTTTTACTACAAGGCACAATTTCTGGTTCCAGTTCAATAAACAGTGAGTAAATTATGTTTCAATTATCAAACCAAGTAAGGCAAATATACAACCCAGCATATATGTAAATCAGATAACATAGCAGGGCATGTGCATTCAATACTATATACTACCTAAAATCACCATACGTCCCCTTCCACAATATCATAAAAAGCATGCAGCAAGGCAACACTCATGAAATAAATTAAGATGAAACAATCACGTGGTAGCCAATACATCTGAAATCAACCATCATATGTTTCAATTTAAGTTGAAATTAAATTACTTGCAAACTGAGATTAATTGTGAGTGAATTACTCACCTTAGGGTGGAAGGCGATAGGTGACCATCGGCTGAGGCGGTTCAAAACTGGTGTCAACGCGAGGCTGAGGCGGTGCGGCATTGTTTTCGAAGCTCGATCTATGCTCTGCCTTTGCCGCACCAAACGTGCATGGCGATTGATTTTAGCTTTTCAAGAGGAGGCAGCGACTTGATTTTTTGAAGTCATTAAATTGAAATTTTGGGAAAATGTTTTGATTTTTAAAGAGGGTTTCGGCTTTCTTTGGTTGAAGAAATTTTAGGGAAACTAATTTGCGATTAGGGTTTTGGAGAGGGGATGGTTTGCTGGTGATGCCATTTTTGAGGAGTACGATTTCCTCTCGATTTGGGGATGAAGGCAAAACTTCAGATTCCATGGGTTTATAAAGGGGAAAAGTTTGGAGATAAGAATAACATAACGTTGCTAGGTTTATACGGACTGTGAATTTCAACGAATAGGTCGGCTTAGTTTACAACTGAGGTAGATGATATTAACGATTTATTAAATATTATACTTTACTGCGAAGTAGCGCGTACCACTCTAATTTCGTACCGTAAACATAGTCTCCAAATACAACAAAAATTATATGTACCCTTCGTTTCAACATTCTGAATTTAATAAGATTAATCTGGCTGTAATCCGATTCCATCTGTATACAACGTTATTTTTAAATTATTTATCGGTTCACTGATTTAATTCCGTTCATTCACCAACTCCATTCATTTCCAAAATTAGAAATATTAAATTAAATTTCCTTATACACACAAATATACACATATCCACCCTAAATTATCATAGGTTTGAACAAATGAAATTTCTAATTTATTTAATATAAAAAACGTTTGTTTTAAAATTTAATCACTTATATTTTCCAATCGATCTTCAATTCAAATATTCAACACTAAATATTTGATTCACAACCAACCATTCTGAATTAAATATTGTATTCAATCCATACACGAAACCATATTATTGATTTTTAGTTTCTACCCCAAATATCAATATAAAATTGATTATTCATCGTCAAAACTTTAATTAATCCGATATTTAGTTGTCGAAATTTCTGGGATGTTACAATCTCCTCTCTTTAAAACTTTTCGTCTTCGAAAAGGAGAGATCGTTAGAGTTTATCACTGTGTACTTCAAATTTTCATATTCGTGCGTAATTTTTCCACAACTATTTCAAATATCGACATTTAAGTCATCGATCCTTTTTGTATATCCATTATACCCAATTAACTCGGAAAAATAAATCTCTTTTCAAAACAAATCTCTTCATGCATCCGAAATTATTCCAATACCAATTTGTCAATGTTAACTCATCCATCGTTGCACCTTATTCTTTTCAATCCGAATTCTTCCAAATCTCCTTACATTCAACCCATTTAATCTTTCCAATACTCAATGAATAGTGTAATTATCATCTCCTCTTCAAGTTACATATTTTCAACTTGCAAATTTTCAAAATCTGAAATCTTTTTATAATTTTTTGTGTAGAAAATATTTATATTCTTATCTCAAAGCTATGAGGTCGAAAATACTTCAAAATTCTCTTTCTTAATTTATGAAATTAGGTACCTTTTTAATTTTAAATTATTGATTTGAAAACATTTAATAACACGAAGTTTGACAAGTCTATTGTCGTTTTCACAGATGTTAGGCATACGCTGGCCAGGCGCACAACTAAAATCTTCAAGCACTAAATATCCTTATTTCAGCTCCCAGTGAAAAATATTTCAAGAATTCCTTAAAAAAAAACAGATACAGAAAGTACCAATGTGATATTGATATGTTGGTTGTTCAGGAATCGCAGATACACAATGGTTTCGTCTGGATCTCCCAGAAAACATCCGTATCCATAGGAAATCACTCCCCTACGAATTTCGTCATGGACAGATTAGCAGAAAATATTTCAAGGTAGAAACTTTATAATGTTATAAGTTTAAGTTGTTTTTCTGCATCCTGTGCTGAGAAGGACTAGTCACAGCTTTATGAATATGGTTCCAGTTTGAGTCATGCATACGATGCTGATTTGAAAAAAAAACACCAAATTAAAAGAAAAAAATAAATAGAACCGTCTTCCAGTTATTGTGCTGAGAAGGACTTTGTAACACCCCACCTCCGCCAGGGTCACTCTTACAAGTACACTAGCTTTGGAGGGGTGTTGGACAAGGTAAACATGCATAAAGATATCACAAGACAGAACATATAAGTAAAACAGAGTAAGTAAAGCAGCGGATAAAACTACTATTTCAAAACCATAGTTAAGTTACATCAACGTACTGAGTCATTATTTTCCAACTATTACAAGTCTAGAAAACATAAACTGGAAACAACATAAAGTAAACTATCCCCAAAGTAGACATGGTAAAGCCATAGCGAGCTCAAGTCCAAACCGTACATGAGCTATCCAGTAAGCAAGCTAAAGATCCAAGCTAGGTGCTAGTGTTCCCACCCTGAGAACCTGGGGGAACAAAAGAAAAGAGGCGAAAGAAAACGGGTCAGTCAAAAGACTGGTAAGTCCTACCTGCTATTAGTATAAAAACTAATAAAGTTAACTGGACATGTAAAACAGAGATGAAACATAGGATGATAACCGGCATGGTGAAAAGTTAACAAGATAGATCAAGTGTGGCATCGCATATACAAGGTTAAGTTTTGCACCAATAGTACTAGTAATCCAATCCATGTCAAGTATAAACAAGAAATGATCCTTTGGCCCAAGTTTGGCCTAACATCATGAGATGACCTGAATCAAGGTCCAACTACACGTTCTAGTCGATCGGCTCCCTTTAAGCCTAACTCGTCAAGTGTCGGTGTCATACGGCCCAATCACGAATGTAGTCAAAATGTGCTAGGTTCACCCTAGGGTGTATCAAGTCCCAGGGTGCCAACCACTGACACGAATCAAGCACGCACAGTTTAAACCTACTGGTGCCCGTGTCTGTTTTTCAACTCCGGACCATGTGCACGACCATAGTCCGCCTGAACCTACACCGGCGCACCTACTCAGCCGTCGTTTTGGTCGCTTACATGTCAGCCCAGTAATTGTGCCCCACCTTAGCCTAGTCCCTAGGGTATCATGATACAACCAAGAGGGTTACTGGTGAAAAGGACCACGTAACTAGGGTTTCTAACGGGTTAAGCGTGGTTAACCCTATCAAATCAAGTATCAAGTTGGTTAAGTGTACCCAAGGTTCATGACTTAACCCTATCAACCCATCGTGTTTAATTGGTTAAGTATTCAAGTGGTCCATGACTTAACCCTATCATGTGGCATTAATTAATTTAATGCACCCAACCTCTCACATTAGACCTTGTTGTGGTTAATAGTTAAGCCGGGCGGGTCCGGGTAGCTTTGCACCACAACTTAGTCTAACCTCGGGTTTTAAGCGCGACATGACCAACTACTCATATTGGGTCCTATTGTTTGTAGCACTAGTTAGGCCGGTCGGTTCCGGGTAGATTTATGCTACAACTCAACCCAACCTCGAGTTGCCACTTTCATGTTTTCTACATGTCATGTCCATGTTCATGTTTTTCAAGCATAATCACATGTCATATTTCAAAACCATGTTTTTATGTCATTAAAGTTACCCAACTACCCATACACATTCCCATCGCATGTACGTTACAACACAACAAGGGTTAAAAGAGGGAACTTTGAAGCATGACAAAAATGGGCATAAGGTGATATGATATGGCCACAAGTTAAACATGGTGGCACATGAGGCAAAATGTGTTCATTAAACTTGCATATTACATTATAAGCCTCAAAACATGCATGATATCAAACTTAGCAAATAGGTGATACATGGTCATAGATGGCATATGATGACAACTAGTGATTCGCATATAACATCATATGCAAGTTAACATAAAGGTCATGAGAGTTTCTATGTTGCATTATGCAACATTTCCAAACAAAGCTCATAGCTTTCAATCCACAAAGTCAAGGTGATAGCTTAACAAACATACATAGAATAAATCTATGCATAACATGATAGATTTAAAGCACAAATCATACTTAGGCCCAAACTCAAACTTGCAACATGTCATATTTAACTTCATAGTTTAAATCTAAGAGTAGAATGGGGCTTACAATGCTATGAAGACTATAAAATGAAACAAGATTGAGATGAA
The DNA here is from genome assembly GCA_030737875.1 of Allium sativum. Lineage (NCBI taxonomy): Eukaryota > Viridiplantae > Streptophyta > Magnoliopsida > Asparagales > Amaryllidaceae > Allium > Allium sativum. The sequence goes on from CM060926.1 coordinate 543,165,716, forward strand.
GCCACTAACAATCCGCAAATAATAAGTTTCAACCAAAACCCTTGAAAAATAAGAAGAAGATCCTTGCTTTGATGAAGAAAGATTGAACTTTGGCCTTGAATCAAACTTAGAAACTCTCAAACAAGCTTAGAAACTCTCATATGAATGAAGATGGAGACTATGACAAGAGGGTGGAGGCCATGATTAAACATTTTGGCATAACCTAGTTGTAGGATTGATTTATGATGGTTTAGGTTAGGTCTTATGGTCTTTTTATAGAAGATTAGGTTAGTTTAGGCCATAGGATTAACCCTATTTCAGATCTGAGCCATTAAAATCCATCACCAACCCTAAAGCATGTCTTGAGGAACAAGTTAGGTGCACCCAGGCCAAACTGGCTGACCACCCAAGTCGACAGGGGTGTCGACTGGGCAGTCGACACCACCTGGGGTGTGTCGACTCCCAAGTTGACTCCCCAGTCGACTTGGGGGTGGAGGGAATTTTCCCGCCTGTCCTGCTTGGCTGAATTGGAATTCTGAATTCAAATTTGAACTGTTTTTGAACTTGAAATTTTCTGAAAACTTTGACGGCCATAACTTGGTCATACGGACTTCGATTTTCGAAAACTCGGACTCTATTTCGCGTATTTTTCCGAGACGAACGCAATGGCATAGCCCGTTTCCCTTGATTCAGATTTTATCATTTAATTCTGCCTTGATTTATGTTATAACATGTTATTCAAAATACGGGTTGTTACATTCTCCCCTCCTTAAAGGATTTCGTCCCCGAAATCTCTAAGTTAGGAAGAACGTATCCTACCATCCATCATCCATCTACTCACAACATCATCCACAAGTAACCATTGTCCTTAACAAATTCTAAATGCTGTATGATCATATGCAAAGGTGTGTGTATATGTACTTATCTAATGCGAAAATCAGGCGGTTACTGCTTCAGTAAACCTCCTTAATGCATATGTATGTTAGTGTAATGAGTCCATATGTATGAAAATTCCTAACATGATTCATAATATCTACATGAGTGCACATAACATTCATCCATATGCAACATCCACATGATAGAATAACAAACTTCAGCCATGAATAAGTATAAGCACTCATGCATATGCAATATGAAAGTGTGTGAGCCGATCTTAGTGCCTAATGTGTATCATGCATCCACGAGTATCCACTTGCAACCACTGGCAAACATCAAGCATAACATGTTTCAAATACATGTTTCATCCAAAGGGTTTCTACCTAAGGTTCTCATGACAAGATTAACGAAGTTGCAAGATAAACAAGATAAACATGGATAGCAAAAAGAAAGATATGCTAAAAAGGAAAAGAGATCGAGAATGTACCCTCAAAAAGAAATGGATAAAGCCCATGCATCTTCTCCTCGGTTTCCCAAGTTGCATCCTCTTTGGCTTCACTCCACTGAACCTTCACCAATTTGACTTCTTGATTCCTTAGCTTCTTGATCTCCGTCCCCAAGATACGAATCGGAGCTCTCCTCAAAGTTGCCTCTTTCTCTACCTCCACGTCTTCAAGAATGCTAGGTTCAACCACCTCAGCGGACTCATGTAGGCACTTTCGGAGATGCGAGACATGAAAGACATTATGCACTCCGGCCAGCTTCTCGGGTAATTCCACCTTATAAGCCATCTTCCCAATCCTCTCTATGATAGGGAAGGGTCCTACGAACCTTGGTGCCAGCTTCCCAACTGCTCCAAAACGAACCACATTACGCAAAGGAGAAACCTTCACGAAAACCATATCTCCAACTTCGAATTCCAGATCTGTCCTTCGCTTGTCAGCATAGGATTTCTGTCTGTCTTGGGCCGTTTTCATCTGTCTTCTCACTAATTCAACTTTCTCGGATGTGTCCCGTATCATATCGGGCCCAAGTATAAGCCTATCCGTTGTCTCCCACCAACAAGATGGTGACCTACACGGCCTCCCATACAAAGCTTCAAATGGTGCCATCCCTATGCTAGCTTGATAGCTATTATTATAAGCAAACTCTACAAGAGGAAGGTGGTCTTCCCAAGTACCACCAAAGTCAAGAACACAAAGCCTCAAAAGATCTTCTAGCACTCTATTCACCCTTTCGGTTTGACCATCCGTATGGAGGGGATAGGCTGTACTTAGATTCAATTGAGTACCCATAGCTTCTTGCAAACTACTCCAGAACTGGCTAGTGAAGATCGGGTCACAATCGCTAATTATGCTGGAAGGAAATCCATGCAATCGTACTATCTCTCGAAGATAAACAGATGCTAGCCATGATGCGGTCCTATTGCTCTTCACCGGAATAAAATGAGCATTTTCGTAAGTCTATCCACTATGACCCATATGCCAGCATTCCCCTTTCTTGATCCCATCCACAAAATCCATAGAGATACTTTCCCACTTCCATAGCGGGACCTCCAATGGATACAATAGCCCACCGGGCTTCTTCGACTCGGCCTTCACTTGTTGGCAAACAATGCATCTAGAAACAAACTCTGCCACATCCTTCTTCATCCCATCCCAAAAGAAAATGTGCTTCATATCCCGGTACATCTTATCCCCTTCGGGATGTATGGTCATCCTCGAGTGAAGCGCCTCCTTAAGAACTTTATTTACTAAGTCTCCCACTCGTGGGACACATAGTCTTCCATCACACCTTAGCCATCCCTTGTCATCAATAGTATATCTAGCGAGGTGACTTGACGTCCCACCTCGGATCAACTTGTCCATGATCTCGACTATCTGCGGGTCTTCCCTCTGTGAAGCCCCAACTTGATCAAGAAGTATAGGTCTAAGCTCAAGGGATGCTAACGAACTAGTCATCGACTCAACAGCCGGTGTGAAATCAAAGGTTGCCAAGAACTCTAGGCTCTTCGTCTCAACAAACAAGGGACTCAAAGTCAACCTTCTTCTGCTTAGCGCATCTGCCACAACATTACCCTTGCCAGGGGTATAAGCTATCTCGAAGTCATATGATGCCAAGAATTCCATCCACCTTTGCTGCCTTAGATTCAGATCTTTCTGCGAGAAGATGTACTTGAGCGACTTGTGATCGGTATATAACTCAAAACTTTCGCCTAGAAGATAGTGGCACCAGGATTTGAGTGCAAAGACGATCGCCGCCAACTCCAAATCATGAGTGGGATAGTTCTTCTCATGAACTTTAAGTTGCCTACCCCCATAACATATCACTCTCCCTTCTTGCATCAGGACAGCGCCTAATCCCGTGCCACATGCATCGGTGTACACGGTAAACAACTTCCCTCCATCGGGTAATGCTAAAACTGGAGCTGTTGTGAGGGCTTTCTTGAGCCTTTGAAAAGCAAGCTCACACTCTAAGTCCCATGCAAAGACTAAGTTCTTCTTCGTTAACTTAGTAAGAGGGGCTGAAATCCTAGCGAAGTCCTTAATGAACTTCCTATAAAATCCTGCCAGATCGAGAAAGCTCCTCACTTCAGTTGCATTCTTTGGAACTTTCCAGTCTTGTACCGCCACCACTTTAGCGGGATCCACAGCTATGCCCTGCTTAGAAACTATATGCCCAAGGAACCGAACTTCCCTTCTCCAGAAATGACATTTAGAGAACTTGGCTTTCAACTGATGAGCTCTAAGCGTATCCATAACCTCCTTGAGGTGTGTAGCATGCTCTTCCTCGTCCTTAGAGAAGACCAGAATATCATCCACGAAAACAACCACAAACTTGTTGAGGAACTCCCTAAACACCCTACTCATCAAATCAACGAAGTATGCGGGTGCATTAGTCAAACCGAACGGCATGACTAGCCATTCAAAGAATCCATCTGGAGTCCTAAACGCAGTCTTGTCAATACTATCCTCAGCCACTCTAAGCTGATGGAATCCGGTGGCTAGATCGAGCTGAGAGAAAACAGAAGCACCAACAAGCTGGTCAAAGAGATCATCAATCCTCGGTAACGGGTGCTTATTCTTCTTTGTCAGCTTGTTCAACTCTCGATAATCAACACAAAGATGAAGCGAACCATCTGCCTTAGTAGCGAATACCACAGGAGCACCCCATTCAGAAATGCTTCGCCTAATAAAATTCTTCTCAAGCAACTCCTTGATTTGCTTACTGAGCTCTCTTCTTTCTCGCGGGGCCATGTGCCTAACGGGCAATGAAACTGGCTTGGCATTATCAACAAGATAAATGCGGAAATCTATCTCTCGATTAGGGGGTAACCCCTTAACCTCTTCAAAGACATCAGGATATTCTCGGACCACCCTTACAGATTGCAGATCATCGATGGACGAGTCAAGAGATTCAAGATAACATAACATGATTGGATCAATAGGGTTACAAGAAATTTCTAGGGTATTACCGAGGCGAGTCATGAGCCACACCACCCTATGCTCACAATCAAGAATGGCTCCATAACTGGACAACCAATCCATGCCCAAAATCAACCCGTATCCCAAAAACCCGAGAACATAAGCATTACACGTGAATTCTACGGTCAAGATAGAAATATTCAAATCCACACAAATCATAGATAAATGGGCGGAACCCCCAATTGGATTTGAAACACTAACAGGATCCTCAACCAGACTAGTACTTAGGTGCAAACTTTCAACAATGTCAGAAGAGATAAAGGTATGCGATGCGCAAGAATCAAATAAAGTTCGAACAGGAAAACCAGAAATATAAACAAGACTTTCAACAGAAATACTACCTCGGTCCTGAACTGGAGTGGTGTTGAGAGCATGCATCTGCCCTCCAGAAGGTCCTGCTCGCTGAGCCTGTCCTTGCCCCTGTCCTTGCTTCTTTGGGCAATCCTTACTGAAGTGTCTAGTCTCTCCGCAATGAAAGCATTCTCCCAACTTCCTCTTCTTCTTCCTACAATCTTTGGCTATGTGCCCAACAATCCCACAGAAGTTGCACTTTCTTGTGTCCTTTGCCTTGTTGTTGTTGGCCTTGTTACCCTTGTTGTTCTTGTTGTTCTGATTGCTCTGATTTCCTCCCCACTTGGAGTCCGCCTTCTTGGTTTGAGTCTCATTAGGCTTGACTTCTTTCTTGCCATTCTTATCGTCTCCCAAAAGCAATGCCATGTCCACTAGGCTTTCAAAAGTGGCCCCCATGGGTATATGAGACATGGCTAAATCTTGTAATGGCTCATTCAACCCTCGTGCAAAGCGTAGAGCCTTCTTCTGGGGTGTATTAACCATGTCCAAACCGAATCGAGCAACCTGGTTAAACTTATTCACATACTCCCTCACTGTCATGTCCCCTTGCTTCAAAGATATAAACTTCTCCATTTGAAGATTCTCCTCAGCAGATGATAGGAACTTAAGCCCAAACCTCATCCTAAAGTCGGCCCAAGTCTCTATAGGCCTAGTAGCGTTGGTGACCTCCCACCAATAAGCAGCTTCCTCTTTCAATAGCCATACTGCCAACAGAACTTTTCTATGGTCTTCCACATCAAAGATGGCGAAGAGATCTTAAGTTTCTTTTAACCAATTTCTCGCCTCAACAAAAGTCTCCGTCCCGACAAAATTCTTGCCACCCATCGCCTTAAAGTCTTTGCAAACCTTTGCAAAATCCACTTGTGGACGCTAAGGAGGAGGAGGAGGAGGAACCTCAGTTACGGTGGGAGTGTTTGCTGGGCCCGCATCGTCGGCCCTAGCTTCCAAGTACCTCCGGAACCATCCGGGAATGGTTACTCCCTCGGGAAGGTTAAGATCGGCCATGCTTAAAAAGGGAAAAGATAGATTTAGAATGAGGAAACAAAGGATAGTGCTAATGGCTTTTGGGGAATAGCCTTTTAAAATAAACTAGACTTTTCTTGGAAAATACTTAATTGGTTTTGAAAATAGTTTTTCAAAAGTGTTTTAAAACTTTTGTCCGGTCTAGTAAAACCTTATGCTCTGATACCAAATGTAACACCCCACCTCCGCCAGGGTCACTCTTGCAAGTACACTAGCTTTGGAGGGGTGTTGGACAAGGTAAACATGCATAAAGATATCACAAGACAGAACATATAAGTAAAACAGAGTAAGTAAAGCAGCAGATAAAACTACTATTTCAAAACCATAGTTAAGTTACATCAACGTACTGAGTCATTATTTTCCAACTACTACAAGTCTAGAAAACATAAACTGAAAACTGGAAACAACATAAAGTAAACTATCCCCAAAGTAGACATGGTAAAGCCATAGCGAGCTCAAGTCCAAACCGTACATGAGCTATCCAGTAAGCAAGCTAAAGATCCAAGCTAGGTGCTAGTGTTCCCACCCTGAGAACCTGGGGGGGGGGGGGGAACGAAAGAAAAGAGGCGAAATAAAACGGGTCAGTCAAAAGACTGGTAAGTTCTACCTACTATTAGTATAAAAACTAATAAAGTTAACTGGACATGTAAAACAGAGATGAAACATAGGATGATAACTTGCATGGTGAAAAGTTAACAAGACAGATCAAGTGTGGCATCGCATATACAAGGTTAAGTTTTGCACCAATAGTACTAGTAATCCAATGCATGTCAAGTATAAACAAGAAATGATCCTTTGGCCCAAGTTTGGCCCAACATCATGAGGTGACCTGAATCAAGGTCCAACTACACGGTCTAGTCGATCGGCTCCCTATAAGCCTAACTCGTCAAGTGTCGGTGTCATACGGCCCAATCACGAATGTAGTCAAACTGTGCTAGGTTTACCCTAGGGTGTATCAAGTCCCAGGGTGCCAACCACTGACACGAATCAAGCACGCACAGTTTAAACCTACTGGTGCCCGTGTCTGCTTTTTCAACTCCGGACCATGTGCACGACCATAGTCCGCCTGAACCTACACCGGCGCACCTACTCAGCCGTCGTTTTGGTCGCTTACATGTCAGCCCAGTAATCGTGCCCCACCCTAGCCTAGTCCCTAGGGTATCATGATACAACCAAGAGGGTTACTGGTGAAAAGGACCACGTAACTAGGGTTTCTAACGGGTTAAGCGTGGTTAACCCTATCCAATCAAGTATCAGGTTGGTTAAGTGTACCCCAGGTTCATGACTTAACCCTATCAACCCATCGTGTTTAATTGGTTAAGTATTCAAGTGGTCCATGACTTAACCCTATCCCGTGGCATTAATTATTTTAATGCACCCAACCTCTCACATTAGACCTTTTTGTGGTTACTAGTTAAGCCGGGCGGGTCCGGGTAGCTTTACACCACAACTTAGTCTAACCTCGGGTTTTAAGCGCGACATGACCAACTACTCACATTGGGTCCTATTGTTTGTAGCTACTTGTTAGGCCGGTCGGTTCCGGGAAGATTTATGCTATAACTCAACCCAACCTCGAGTTGGCCACTTTCATGTTTTCTACATGTCATGTCCATGTTCATGTTTTTCAAGCATAATCACATGTCATATTTCAAAACCATGTTTTTATGTCATTAAAGTTACCCAACTACCCATACGCATTCCCATCGCATGTACGTTACAACACAACAAGGGTTAAAAGAGGGAACTTAGAAGCATGACAAAAATGGGCATAAGGTGATATGATTTGGCCACAAGTTAAACATGGTGGCACATGAGGCAAAATGTGGTCATTAAACTTGCATATTACATTATAAGCCTCAAAAGATGCATGATATAAAACTTAGCAAATAGGTGATACATGGTCATAGATGACATAGGATGACAACTAGTGATTCGCATATAACATCATATGCAAGTTAACATAAAGGTCATGAGAGTTTCTATGTAGCATTATGCAACATTTCCAAACAAAGCTCATAGCTTTCAATCCACAAAGTCAAGGTGATAGCTTAACAAACATACATAGAATAAATCTATGCATAACATGATAGATTTAAAGCACAAATCATACTTAGGCCCAAACTCAAACTTGCAACATGTCATATTTAACTTCATAGTTTAAATCTAAGAGTAGAATGAGGCTTACAATGCTATGAAGACTATAAAATAAAACAAGATTGAGACGAAGCCACTAGCAATCCCCAAATAATAAGCTTCAATAAAAACCCTTGAAAAATAAGAAGAAGATCCTTGCTTTGATGAAGAAAGATTGAACTTTGGCCTTGAATCAAACTTAGAAACTCTCAAACAAGCTTAGAAACTCTCATATGAATGAAGATGGAGACTATGACAAGAGGGTGGAGGCCATGATTAAACATTTTGGCATAACCTAGTTGTAGGATTGATTTATGATGGTTTAGGCTAGGTCTTAGGGTCTTTTTATAGAAGATTAGGTTAGTTTAGGCCATAGGATTAACCCTAATTCAGATCTGAGCCATTAAAATCCGTCACCAGCCCTAAAGCATGTCTTGAGGAACAAGTCAGGTGCACCCAGACCAAACTGGCTGACCACCCAAGTCGACAGGGGTGTCGACTGGGCAGTTGACACCACCTGGGGTGTGTCGACCCCCAAGTCGACTCCCCAGTCGACTTGGGGGTGGCGGGAATTTTCCCGCCTGTCCTGCTTGGCTGAATTTGAATTCTGAATTCAAATTTGAACTGTTTTTGAACTTGAAATTTTCTGAAAACTTTGACGGCCATAACTTGGTCATACGGACTCCGATTTTCAAAAACTCGGACTCTATTTCGCGTATTTTTCCGAGACGAACGCAATGGCACAGCCCATTTCCCTTGATTCAGATTTTATCATTTAATTCTGCCTTGATTTATGTTATAACATGTTATTCAAAATACGGGTTGTTACAGACTTGTCATGCAATGCCAAATTGAAAGAAATGAAATGTCTGAGCCTATTTCATCAGATCAATGTTGAAGCTCTTTTCTTTGGCAATGCGACCACCAAACTGATTAGCTGCCCATAATGTAGTTGCAGCATTGCCACTTCCACCACTAAGACCAGCTCCAGTAGGCACTTTTTTTTATCAATATGCATCTAGAAGTAGTTGTCAGTTCCAGTCTTCTCGCTATAAAGATTAAGTGCTTTAATTATCAAATTATTGTCATTAACTGGGACATAAGCCAATGTTGCCCCATTTACATGGTCATAATCATAACAGGTAAATATGCTTAAAAAGTCTAATCGTTCAGGAAATAAAAAATATCCGACCAATTCCTTAAAATATGCAAACACAGAAGCTTCATGGACACACTTTACAGGCCCTAAAATTATTTGTAGTATGCTGGTCTACTTATCCAAATCCATAATTATATCTCAACCTGATCAGATAATGATTATGTGAACCTATTGTTCAAAAATGAAGCATAATTTACCTTATAGGTCCAACGCATGTTGGATGCAGCAAGCAAGAGTACAAGTGAACAAAATAAAAGCGCCTTTTGTCAAGCCTGTAGAACACAATGGGTAAAAAATCAAACAATGTAAAAATGCAAAGTTCATCTGTCCACGTATGTAATAAACTGTCTTCCCTCCGCTACACAATGATCATCTGTCCATGTACGTAATAAACTACCATTGCCACCGACTATTAACGCATCATTCACAAACGTCACCAGTGGATCCACGATTTAGCCTCCGTTGAACTGCAAAAAAAAAAAAAATTGACATTCTTTTATATGGTTTTTTTGGGTTATTTTTGAACATTTTCCGTTGAATTTTTGACAGTATTGCAGACGGAAAGTTGTTTTTTAATCGAGTTTCTGATTAAGTGGTTTCTGGAAAGACAAGAATCTCAAGCAAAACAGCTCTTGTCAAAACTACTTGTTCTGGAAGACGATTTGTTGCTTGTCCAAAACCAAGTCACCTTCTTTTTTGTGGAAGAATTATTCAAGTGTTTCATGGAAATTCCAGAGTTTAACAAAATTACAGAGGAAGCCTGCAGTAAGCAAGGCAGCAAAAAGTATGATTCAACGTATCCTTCAATCACATTAGTTGAAATTGCATTGGCATTTTTCATGCGTGATACGGAAGACGCGTTCTGGGCTGCTTGTACACTTCATGAAAATAATACCAAGTTCGACCACCTCAAAGTTAACATTTGTCAAAACACATGGAAACGGGATGTTCTAGATTATCTTGTTGGTCATTCTTTCAAACACCATGTTAATATTGTAGACGCAGTAATATTTCAAGTTGATATGGTCAGAATTCATGTTGTGGGCTGGATCTATAATAGTAGTAACAGATTCATATTGCGGACAATACTGCATTTGCCGTTTGTTTCTATTTATGTAATCTTCAAAAGAAGAAATCACAGAACACATGAATAAAGATATGGTAGAGAGGAAGTCAGGAGGAAATAATAATGATTAATGAGGAAATCTGCTCCTGTGTAGGCTCGTATGTTAATCCCGGACTTTTATGTTGTTGAGTTCCTATTAATAAAGTTGTAGTTTTATATTTTTCAAAAAACAGTTGTTTTATTTGCATTGCCCAACATTTTTTCCAGCATGGGTCTCACTTCGGTATTATTTCTTATATTGGTAAAGCACTTAAATCCGTATGGTTCAGTTTTGGTCTTTCTGCAATGGTGATAGAAGTGATTAATTTAATAGTAATATTATTAGGAGAATTAAAGATGAAAAAGCATACTGTCGATCAAACTGTCACTGATATGTTATTTCCAACAATGTTTTCATGGTCCAACCCTACGATGGAATAAACTTGAATCTTGAACCGGCATGATCTGTAACTCAACCAAGCTTGAATCATGCTTGAACTCTGATCACGCCTTCAAAACAGTGATTTCACCATCAATTTTAACAGACCAAACCATGGTTTTTTTCTCTATTTTCTCATCACATAATTCTGTTTCATTTTCATATTTTTTACTATATTGGAGAAATCAAATATATTTATATGTCAAAAATTATAATTTTTTCCAAAGTATGAAACACAAACTCTACTACTTTATTTACAACTATAAACTCTTTTGATACCACTACATGTTTCATTAAGTTTATCATCCTTAAATTTCTCCAAATTCATGTCACAGACTGGATCTATAATAGTAGTAACAAATTCAGTAATTTTTGGCATTACACTAGATAATGCCGCATCAATACAACCTTCCTTAGTTGGATGCTGTGTATAGATTGGTACCCAAGTTCCTCATGTGCATCACATTATGTGTTACATGCAGAATCCATAATGTGAATCAAAGCAGCACGAAACACTTTTGAAAATTTGTGCCGAAAGACAATGAACCACACACAAGCATTTGTACAGTTTCATCGACTTCCACGTCATTTAGAAAAAACAAAAGGAAATTTTATGTTATTTATTTTTATTGTTGAAATTTAATGTAATTTACTTTTAAGGTTAAGACAGCCCATACCGTTGAAGCATAAAAGAATATTAAATCTTAATTTTGAATGAGGATAATATCAATCTTAAAGCAAGAAACTCAGTTCATAATAATTATATGAAAATGATACCTAAATGGAACTTCACAACACAAACTTTAAATCACCGCCAATTGACCGCCAATCATCAATTGTGAATGGAACATGCTCCCGTACGAGCAGTCCTAAGTAAGAAGACAATTTTACAAGTATATAATATGCTCCAAACCTGTACTGGTTTCACAAGCATACAATATTTTAAGTAAAAAATAAAAAAAAATCAATGCTTCATAAATGGTTAATAGCTTAATCTGCTTGAAAAGTGATCACCTCATATTTTTATCCATAAAATAATCATTTAGCCAGTGTTGCTGCAGAGACGACAAGCCCCCAAAATTCCCTCTCATCGCCCTATCATCATGAAAAATAAGAATAGTTAATTAATCATTTGGAAAAAACATCTAACTCAGCTTGGTCACCATAAAATTGATGAAAATAAATCCTCTTAATCAGGGTGTATCATGTTTGTAATATCTTAAGCATAATATCTTAAGCAACATACAAATAATCCAACTTTTACTTGCACATTTATATAATATTTACTCGCACAGTCTGATCTGCAATACCAGGCAGTACCAAATGCAAAATATCACCACAAATCATACAGAACATTAAATCAAAAACATGCAATGTTCCAACTACAAGTAATACAATTAGTACAATAACACAATCACTCATTCACATTCATAACCTACCATTGATTACCGTTAGTTTGCTAGAAAAACTTACCAAGTTCTGCATGCTTTGCAGGCCATTGCTTTGCAAGCCTCTGCTCTTTTGCTACTGCATCTCTTTTAGGACACAATATTTTTCTATTTGTATGCTGCATTGATTCTTTCTAAAGCTGTCGCCTGCTCTTCTTTCAGTGCTCGTATCTTTGCATCTATTTCTTCTATCTTTTCCCTCTTCTTTGACACCTTTTCTGATTCCAGCTATAGTTCCACCCTCCTCGGCCTCCATGAAGTTTATTTATTGTGTGCAACCATTGCTTGATTTCTTAAACAAACAACAACAATAGACAACTAAGAAAAACTTATGCAGTATTCTTCACTTAAAATAAAATCAATATTACACTTCTTCAAACTCTCTGCAGCACTCGGCCAGGTCATACACAAGGCAACCACCGGCTGAAGGAGATCCAGAAATAAGACCGTGTCTGTTATCATCACCACAAGGAGACAGAGTAAGAGCCACATTTGGTGAAGGAAGACTATTAGAATTTGAAAGCCATGACGGAAATATTGGTGCTGACATAACTGGTTCTATGTTTGCTCTATCTCTAACAAAATTCTCTGCAAATTTCTCTAAAATATAATCGTACTTTTTCGGCTCAATACTCTCTGACACAGCTGCGTTATTTTCCTTCAACCTTTCTTGTTTTTCTTTGAAAACTTCCCACCACTTGCCTAGCCTTTTAGCCGTTCTACCTGGAACTTCTGATGTGATTTGCTTCCACTTGTTTCCATACTTTGTTTGGAGTCGTATGTGAAAATAGATTTAATCTAAGCTAGAAGTTACTTTGAATAAAAAAAGAAAATCAGGAATGTGAAAATGATACCTGAATGGAACTCCACAACACAAATTTTAAAATCATCGCCAGTTGACTACCAAGCTTCAATTGTGAATGGAACATGCTCCCGTACGAGCAAAGAAACCATTCAGTTGACCACCATTCAATTCTAGCATTGTAAAAAATATTATAAAGATAAATATACAGTATGTATTCAAAAAAACTGAATATTGATTATTAGACATAAGCAAAGAAAACATTCAATTTCAATTAACTCAATATTTCGATAAAAGGGACTTCTTTCGAGAAAATAAACCTGAATGTTAATTTGGTGTTTCCATTATTAATACATATTTTATTTAAATGAAAACATATATTTACGGTAGCTACAAACGAGTTCTCTTTGTAAAGTTCCATGCATAAGTTTTAAACTTAAAAACAAATGTCTTTTAAATACAGTATTTTGAAATTTGAGTATGGGGCTTTTACAAATTTCGGCGTGTAAATTGGATGGACTTCAACCAGGTTATAATGAAGACCCTATCACCAGCTTAATTTATGAGATTGAGATGACATTATTATAACTTGAATGTAAAGCTTCTTTGTGTGAACTTCTCATGTGCTTGAATCTTGCATCCTACGACCCATCTTTACATTTCAATCAAAGGCTATATTAACATAGAAATTACAGTCCAAAAAGGTGGTCTTTTTGTTATTGACAAGCATTCTTGTTGTTATGGGCAAGGTTTTGAATAAACACAGTAGCTCGGTAGTGCAATATTTGTCATGACAGTAAGCAACGGTCCTTGTAATTATCCAAATCTTTATTTACTTTAGCACCATGCTTCTGTCTTTTAGTACCCATTTCATAATTTAATCTTTGATTATATCGTAGTCAGCTTCTACACACATTTACATATACAAAACCAATTGCATTGTGTGTGCAAACACAGTTGTGCTTATTGTGGTCTTTGCCTTAATTGTAACCACTGTTGGTAGTTAATAAAAATTTAGATTTCAAACATAAACATCTATCAGTGATATTTGCTTGTTTTTATGCATGTCACGTGTATACAGCATTATTATTATTGATTTAAGAATAACTATACAAATAATTATAGTCTGCTTTATTTGACATATTAGTTTGTTCATAAAACATACGCATATTCTATTAGTCTACTTTTAGGGCACATAGTATTTATTTAGCCAAAATTACTAAAATGCACAATGTGAAACACCGTACGAAAATTCATATGTGGTTTTCATAATTTAACAAAAATCTTCAATGTACATATTTTATAAGGTAGTAAATGTATAGACTGTTGAGTAAGGTTGAAAACTTGCACTAATAACTCCTTTAATTTTACATATTTTCTAAAAAAAATTACAACTCCCTAACACAGAAATTATAAATCATTGGGGGAGGGGGACTAGAATTTTACTTTTCTTCTTTTCAGGTATAATTCCAAGTTGGGTAACTAGCAGTATAACTTCTTTTAATAAACACTCATGATGATTTCTCAACTCAAATCTAGATCTAGATTTACACATCTTAAAATCAAAAGGGCAATGCTTCTTCAAATCTTGTCTAGTATCACAATAACATTTTGTTGCAACAGAAAATTAGATATGATTCAACATATAATTAGGTACGCTTCTTCAAGACTAGTCCAGTATTTTATTTGGCTTTGATTTCTATGGTGGAAGAACATTCAGTCAACAAGAATATACACACACACACACACAAACACACACACACACACACACACACACATATATATATATATATATATATATTCATTGGCTAGCTACAGCCTCAAATATGCTATTATACTGTAAAAAATTACTATTTACAAAAACACATACTAAAATATGGTAATTTCATCGTATTTTGATGTATTCCTTACGCATACTAAAATAATTATTCACAAGTTGTTCTGTGTTTGGACGCCACCTTCCTTAGGCATATTCATGTAATTTTACATTACAATCCATGCCTAATCACTACAAGAAAATTAGTTGTTCATACAGTGAGATAATTAAAATTATAAGAAATATATATATAATAATACGTCTCGCGGTCGTTCAAATCTGAGAGGCGTGGTTAGGAAGTTGAAATTCTAAGCGCTGGAGTCCGTAGGATACGAAGGAGTGGTATCAAGTCTGCTCATAGCTTACCCATAACCCCTAAAGTAGGCAATCTGTAATATTGTTGAGGAGCCTGTTACCCCATCTGAAGAGGAGAATCTCTAATAAGCTTTCTTCGATGCCCAAGTGAAAAAACAGCCGCTCAGTCGAACGGAACTTCGAATCCAGTGCTTAGGGTTTGGGATGGACTGCCAGAAAGAGGGATTAGGGCGCCGATCGACTTCAGCGGCAATTTAGGTTACACAATCGAGACTTGATGGAGTGAATGCTTTCTACTGGTTAGTAAATTTGGGAAGCGATGAAGGCGGCGTTTATTTCTATCTTAAGGTAGTGGAAAGAAGGCTATTTTGTGGAAGAGAAGAGGATAAACCTGTACACGCCTTTTTTATTCCCGCACAAAATTTGGCTTTCCACCTTTTTTTTTGGAATAGCGTTGTGACACCTGGAAAATAAAAAATAAGGAAGTCAAATAGCGTTGAAGACCGTGGCATGAGATAGTGTTTCAAATAGGATACGCGGAACGTGCTATCAAAACCCAACATTCTTGTAGTGTTTTAATCTTCCAACAATCATTATTTAATGATTATTTAACTTGGGAAACCCAAACATGCCACATCGACAATCTACACCGTACCACGAATTTGAAACCTCTAAGCTCATACGTCTCAGAGGGGTATTAAGCAAGAGAATAAATTATCCACCACCACACAGATATATATTTAACAGAGATCAACAATTACAGTTCGAAATACAATGTTAGACATGTAATCTTGTCTTTAACAGGGTTAAAGAACCATTGTCATTTAAAACACGGTTCACGATAAACCCAAAATCATATTCCACTGACTATGGAATCTTCACAGAAAACAAATCAATATATAATCGATATTGTAACAACCAGGAAAATCAGAACCAATTTAAAAAATTTAATTTGCCTATTTTAGTGGATTTTGAATGTTTAAAATAAATTAATTTAAATAATAACGACCAAAATTCTATTTGAATCGATTTTTGAAAATAAATATATTTATTTTAATTATAAACAAGGCCTGAAATGGCGCGGTAATTTGAAAATTTGAATTCGAAATTTGACTGGCCGTACTGAGTGCAAAATAAAACGGATTTTAGTGAAACCAAAAATATTTAAATCTGTTTATGAATATCTTTCTAACGAATCAGAAAAATCGAAGTTTCATAGCAGGAATCAAAAGTTATGGCCAAATGAATTTTCTGAAAGGTCGCTATAGAGTTTATATAGCCCTTGAAAATAGCCATTTTGCAAATGGCCTCCGTTTTTGACGAAACCACTTTTGTTGGATCCGGGATATCAAATTATTACTAGGTTTCAAATTCCATAATTTTTGAAGTTAATATGTGAGCGTGGCAAAGGAAAATGTGTTTGGTTGATTTTAGTCAAATTGGATCGACCAAAAAAGGGTCTCAAACGGTCTCAGAATTCGACGAAATCAGTTTTGTTGGGACCGTATCGTCAAAACATAGCTAGATTTATTTTTTGGGAATTTTTGGGAGCAGTGTGTGGCCCCGGCAAATTGGAATGTACGTTCAAATCAAATATTGAATGTTTTATAATTTAATTTGAAGAGAAACTGACTGAAACAGTTAAGTGGGCTTACGAAACGTATCCCATTGTGTTCGGAATGGGGGTATTTAGCTAAGGATGACAGTTGTTGGGTTTGGATTGGAGTTCGTATGTGGTAAGGGGTATTTTTGGATTTTAAAAATATATAAATATAAAAAATTGGGCCAATAGAATTCATTTCTCTCTCCCCGACCTTTATTCATCGCGACTTGGAAAGAGGCCTGCTCCTTCTCTCCTCTTTATCTTCCAATCCACGCACCAATATCGAGCATTCCTATTGGGGTTTTTGTAGAGGGTCCTTCAGGCTTTAAATCCGTCCTAACATCGCCCCCTATCGCCTCGTCTTCATCGAGATCGGAGCCCCCAAAGTTGCGGGTTTCAAACCGCCGCCGCCATCGCCTGAGGCGATTGAACCCGACCCCACCACCGGCACCGTGAAGCCCCTTCCAAGCTCTACGACGCTGTATAACCCGACCTACCTACAGCTTCACGGATTCGATGAAAATCGATGACCTAGTTTTGAACGAAATAGAAAGGTAACTGTTTAATTTATTTTAAACTGATTATAGACTTTAAAGCGCTACGGTTTATGATTTTACAATAAAAATCATATATTTTTGCTATGTTGTCGAAATCCAGTGAAACAAGAGACATTGGACTCGTATGGACGTCTTCTACATTCTAGAAGCGACTGGATATTTTTCTGAGTCTTCTACATTTTTTGGAGGAGTGGAACTCAATGTGAGATTTCTGAATTATAAACGATATGGAATAATGATGTATAAATTATACAGTCGATGTATGAGTTATATAAGCGTTGTACGCATCATGTATAAGCGTTATATAAGTTGTATGTGCGATGAATAAGTTATATATGCGTTGTAAAAATCATATATGAGTTGAAATGATATTGAAATGAAATCGAAATATATTTATATACATACATACATATATATATACACTCCCCTCGTCCACAGACCATGAACGATATATATATTGGTTGTGATTGTTTGGATTTTGGTTGATGTGAAATTTGGTTGAATATCACTAATGGTTGATTTGATATGATTGATTGTGGTTGAAATTCCAATAGGATTAGTAAATGGTAAAATTCGTCTGCGTACGAACTAGATATTAAAATCCCCATTGTCAAAAGCTGCGAGGCTTTAAGGTAGAGCGAGGAGCCGTACTAGGGACGGTGCCGGTTTTAACTACCCTACCGTTATGTTGCCGAAATTTTCTGAAATATTCCTATGTTTGATTTATATTCATGTATTGAAATATATTCATGTATGGGAAAATTATTCATTTTTGAAATAAAATTGTTTGAACGATAAAAATAACATTTTTATCGAATGAATGAAATAAAATTATCCGAACGATAAAAATAACATTTTTATCCAATGAATGAAATAAAATTGTTTGAACGATAAAAATAATATTTTTGTAACACCCCACACCCGCTAAGGTCACTCACTGAGGGAATGCCTTAACTTCGGTGGAGTATTTTAAGTGAATATAGAACAGAAAAATTACAACAAGACAGATATAAATAATACTTGTTAACTAAAACATCATTTCATTGCAGCAGAAGGTAAACATGTTTGGTTACAATAACAAAACCATAAAACAAGAGTCAAGTACTAAATATCCATCCTGATAAAAACATAAGTACATAATCCCACTACATAACTAATAGCCATAATAGAAAAGATAAGCTGAGCTTTACATCAACGGTCCAAGCTCCAAAAGATAGATAAAGCAATCTGATCAAAGCCCACTAGTGCTAGGCCCAACCTGAGGACCTGAGGGGGGGGGAAGATAAAAACAACGGGGTCAGACATAAGTCTGAGCGAGTCCTATAACTTTAACAATACAATCATTAAAGTAATTAGTGTATGATATAAACTTGGTACGGTAACGACTGGGGATAAATGACTACACTAAGCAGCCAACTAGACATAGGAAGAACCAAGATAACGGTAAAGACGCATCTACCCACCCAAGGATAATTACTAAACTGCACCACACCAGTCATTCCTAACTTAAAGGTTGATCCCACCCAAGGACTTAGAAAATTTAACTAGTAGTTTCGTGTACCCCTAGCTGACCACATAGGTGTCGTCTGCCCCTATCTCCACTAGGTGTATCCACTACTCCCCAAGCGATCGGCTTCCTAACGTAGATATCCGTGATGGTCCCATAGTGGGGTGTACCATTCCCTAAAGTGGCAACCAGATACCAACACCGATGCATGGCTTATACCTACACGATGCAACAACGTCTTACCTACCAGCCCGGGTCCACACACGCATATGAAACCCGTTGGACTTGCGTTGCCACCGCTAACCCGTTTTGGCCTCTTATAGTCAAGCCCAGTACGCATGTCCCGTCCTCGACATGGGTCGAGCCCACAAAGATACATATGGGTTACTGGTTGAAATGGGCCCCCACAAGCTACCCACCTAAGCTTTCTCCCTCTAGTGTATCCCACTTAACCCTTTAATCATGTTTAATTACATGTTTCCACTTTGGTTAAGTATTCTAATCGTATTTTCTATTGCCACCCAAGTCAACCACTAGATTTCCACATGCCACCCAAGGCTCCCACTTAACCCCTCATGCCCCACTACATGCTTATCTGGTTAAGTGTTTCTTAATTGATTAAGACCGTAACCTTTGTAAAGACCTCTCACATTAGACTGTCTTTTATGGCAGCAAGATTTGCCGGTCGGGTCCGGGCAGCCTTACGCCATAACAGAGTCTAACCTCATGTCTTTCCACTTGTCACGTATTTAGTTTATGCCTAAGACCTCTCACATTGGGCCAATCATTTGTAGCCGCTGGATTTGCCGGTCGGGTCCGGGCAGTCTTATGCTATAAAAGGGTCCAACCTCGTGTCTTAGTCGATTAATTACACCTTATTAATCACCCCCATATTTTGAATTAATTTTCCCTAATTAATTCCAATTTAATGATGTACATAATTGACTCAATTATGTCCATCCACTTATGGTATGCAACATCATACCAATTTCACCACAATTTTTTTAACATGAATATTAACCCCATCGTTCCCCACGTAATACGCTAACATGACATACTTAAAAGGGAAGATTCATCACAAATACAATGGGTTCAACTTAGCATAACATTAGCATCAACATGGGTTTTAAAGGTGTCAACTTGCATATATGACCATAGCATCAAACCCAACTAGCACAAATAATCAACCCAAACTTGCATGAATCACATATGTCATAAAGAGGGTAACTTGCATAGATGTTCATGTCATAGACCTATCATAAAGGGATAAACTTGCATACATGTCATAGGTCTAAAAAGGGATGAACTTGCATATGTTACTCATATCATAAAAAGGGGTAAACATGCATATATATGCATGACATACAAAGGGTTAAACTTGCATATGTATGCATATCATACAAAGGTGTAAACTTGCACATGTTACTTGCATATAATCAAACACCAAACTTGCATAACATGTCATATATGAACTTGCATATAATCAAACACCAAACTTGCATAACATGTCATATATGAACTTGGATATAATCAAACACCAAACTTGCATAACATGTCATATATGAACTTGCATATAATCAAACACCAAACTTGCATAACATGGTGTCATAATGGATCAATGTTTATCATAGTGATTTGCATAACTAGCATCATGAACATATAGCATAAAACTTTCATAACTAGCATCATGGACATATAGCATAAAACTTGCATAACTAACATCATGAGCACATAGCATATGATAACATAACTTGCATTGATCCACATTCATAACCATAACCTTATTACATCCTATCATAATTAGTTTAGCAATTGCTTGCTAAAGGCATAGAAACTCACAACTTGTTGATTAGCACTCCTATGAAGAAGATTTATTTGCTAGAGTTGATTAGAAGTTGATTTGAGAAGCTATCTTCCTCTCTAATTTGTGGAGGCTCCTTCTAAGTTGCATTTTGACGGCATGCTGACGTTATATCTATTTTAATATGGATTAGGGTAGTCTTAGGGTGTATTTATAGATTTAGGATGTAGTTTAGGCCCTTAGATTAACCCTAGATTAGTCTAGAGCCATCAGATCTCGTCACAAGGCCCAAAACACAGCCCAAACCCCTTCAGACTGCACCCAGGCCAACCTGGCCGAGTACCCAGGTCGACACTCGTGTCGACTGGGCAGTCGACATGGGTTGGGGCGGTGTCGACTGGGCAGTCGACACCCCTGTCGACTTGGCCTGTGCGGGAATTTTCCCGCCTTCCCCCTGTGTGTTGAATTTCGAATTTGGCTTTAGTTTTAAACTGTTTTTAAACTTGAATTTTCTGAAAACTTCGTTGGGCCATAACTTGGTCATACGGACCCCAAATCACGCAAACTCGGAATCTATCTCAACCAGAATTCCGAGATGAACACAATGGCGCAACCCGTTTCCCCTAATTCCCACGTCTAGGATTAGTTATTCTTTAATTTGTGAATGTTAATATTAACTGAAATTCGGGGTGTTACATTCTCCCCTTCTTAAAGGATTTCGTCCCCGAAATCTCTAAGTCCAGAAGAACGTATCCTACCATCCAAACAACCATCTACTAAACCATCAAACACTGGCATCCATTTTCCTTAAAGTTTCTAATGTTGTATGAACATATGCAAAACGTGTGTGTATATGTTCCCTGTCTAATGCAAAATCAGGCGGTCTACTGATTCAGTTGACCTCCTTAATGCAAACCATGATAGTGTCATGCATCCAATATGTATGCGAAAGAACCCTATCGACACATACTATTTCTACATGAGTGCACAATCATTCACAATAAAACTGCATCATCCATATGATAACGCAACCATTATACATCCATCAACTAGTTACATACACACAATTTATATGCAATATGCAATATGAAGTGACTGAGCCGATCTAGTGTCTAAAGTGTGTGTATATGCATCCACGAGCAACCACTTGCAAACACTTGCATCCACACGCATCCATCAATCATAACATGTCTCAAACACATGTTTCAACCATAGGTTTACCCTATCTAAAGGTCAAAGGTACTAATGAGAGGACATACTAAAGATAAGATAAGAACTAGACAAACGATAAAGGAGAAATTAAAAGACATACCCTCAAAAAGGAATGGGTACAGTGAATGCATCTTCGCTTCTGTCTCCTAAGTAGCGTTGCTCTCATCATCTCCCCATTGCACTTTGACTAGTTGAACCTCTCTGTTTCTCAACTTCCTAATCTCTGACCCAAGGATACGAGTAGGAGCTCGACGAATCGTCGCATCACGCTCTACCTCCACTTCTCTAAGCAAGCTCGGCTCTACCACCTCCGCGGTCTCACGTAGGCACTTCCTCAAATGCGACACATGGAATACGTCATGTACACCACTAAGTCTCTCGGGCAACTCTACTCTATATGCCATCTGTCCAATCTTTTCCTTAATAGGAAACGGCCCTACAAACCTTGGTGCTAACTTCCCAACGGACCCAAAGCGAACAACATTCCGTAATGGAGATACTTTGACAAAGACTATGTCCCCAACATCAAACTCAAGATTTGTCCTCCTCTTATCCGCGTAGGATTTCTGTCTGTCTTGTGCCGCTTTCATCCTTCTTCGAATCAAATCAATCTTTTCCGAAGTCTCTCTAACCATATCAGGCCCAAGCAAGATCTTATCCGTAGATTCCCACCAACATGTAGGTGACCGACAAGGCCTTCCATAAAAAGCTTCGAATGGAGCCATACCAATACTAGACTGAAAGCTGTTATTATATGCAAACTCCACCAATGGAAGATGCTCTTCCCATGTACCTCCAAAATCTAAGATACATAGCCTCAAAAGGTCTTCTAGAATACGGTTCACCCTCTCGGTCTAGCCGTCCGTCTGAGGATGATATGCGGTGCTCAAACACAACTGAGTCCCTACCGCCTCTTGCAAACTCTTCCAAAACTCGCTAGTGAAGATAGGATCTCGATCGCTCACTATGCTAGAAGGTACACCATGTAACCGAACTATCTCTCGAATGTAGACTGAAGCTAGCCATGGAGCAATTATAACAACCCGTATTTTCAATAAACTGTTATAACATAAATCGAGGCAGAATTTAATTCAAAAATCAGAATCAGGGGAAACGGGCTATGCCATTGCGTTCGTCTCGGAAAAATACGCGAAATAGAGTCCGAGTTTTCGAAAATCGGAGTCCGTATGACCCGGTTAAGGCCCATTGAAGTTTTCAGAAACTTCTATGCTAAAAACAGATTTAAATTTCAAATTAAAAACAGGGGTTAGGGCTAATCTGGGTTAGGCGGGAAAATTCCCGCCAGGGGGCCCATGTCGACAGGCATGTCGACAGGACACCCAGGGTGTCGACTGCCCTGTCGACAGCCCTGTCGACAGGGGGTGCCCAGGCAGTTCAGCCTGGTGCACCATTTCTGATTTGGGTTGGGTCAAGTGGCTTGGTTCTGGAGAATTCTAAGATCTGACGGGCCAAACCTAATCTAGGGTTAATCCTAGGGCCTAAAACACTCTAATTCTCTATAAATATACCCCTAATCCTACCCTAAAGCCTCATTAATCAATCTTGCAACTAAATTATGCCAAATTGAAACCTCAAATGGCCTCCATCTAAAATCCCTAGCCTCCACCTTCCTCAAAGTTTAATCCTATGATGATATGATGATCATACAACCTTTTCTATGTTGTATGAATGCTTAATAACTTGCATACTTCATTAAGTAGCAAGTTTGATTTGCTAAAGTTTGTGTTTTTGGGATTTTGCAAAAGGGTTTTCTTATTTGAGGCTTTGTTTTGGTTTTTAAAAGGGCTTCTTCATCTTATTTGGTGGATTTGTGGCTTGTTTATATTTGTAAGCCCTCTTACCTTCACTTTACAAACTTTAAAGTTAATGTTTGGTGAAAGTTGAGATTTATGTGAGTTTGGTTGATTATGCATGCTTATGCGAACTCACTATGTCATGTTTTATATGATTCATAAGTTATGCATGCTTATGCGAACTCACTATGTCATGTTTTATGTGATTCATAAGTTATGCATGCATATGCGAGATTTCTATGCCATGTTTTACATGTTTCACAAGTTATGCATGCTTATGCGAGCTTATTATGTCATGTTCTACATGTTTCATGGGTTATGCAAGTTTAATGGATTATGCATGTTCATCTTACCATGTTATGCAAGTTTAATGGATTATGCATGTTCATCTTACCATGTCATGCAAGTTTAATGGATTATGCATGTTCACCTTACCATGTTATGCATGTTTAATAAGCTATGCATGTTTATGCGAATTCACCATGACATGATTTGCAAGTTTAACATGTATGCATGTTTATTACGACATGTGAAGTTCACCATGTATGTTATGCCAAGCTACCTTTTATACCCTTATACGTTATGACGAATATGTAAGCGAGATAATGACGTTGGGAGGGCTTGGGTAAACTTAAAAATACATGAAACTAAAAGATTGGGAATTTACCTATTAAGTTAGGTCTACCCCTTGGGAATTTACCTATTAAGTTAGGTCTACCCAAGTATATGTTAACTTGTAAATATGTTTTGAAGTGGACATGACATTAGATAACATGATATGGCCAACTCGAGGTTAGACCTAGTTGTGGTGTAAATCTTCCCAGGTAACCACAACGTGGGGTCTAATGTGGGTAGTTGGTCATGTTGCACCATAAGACCCGAGGTTAGACCTAGACGTGGTGTAAATCTTCCCAGGTAACCACGGATGTCTAATGTGAGAGGTTGGGTGCGTTAAGTAATTAATGCCTCATGATTAGGGTTAAGTCATGGCCCACTAATACTTAACCAAAAATGGGGATGCGAGGATTAGATGGGGATAAGTGGTTACGCTTAGCTAATCTAATCCGGGATTAGTGAGGGGTTAAAACCACAGTTAACCCTCTTAGAAACCCTAGCAACGTGGTCTGTTCCAGCAGTAATCCCAGTTTGGTATCACTACAACCCTATAGCTAGGTTAGGGCGGGGCACGATTACTGGACTGATGTAAGCGACCAAAACGACGGCTGAGTGGTACAGCGGTGCGGGTCCGGCGGGCTACGGACGTGCACGTAGTCCGATGTTGGACAAACTCGAGGCACGGGTACCAGTAGGCTTAGACTGTGCATTATTGCTTAGGTGTCTGGGGTTGACACCCGAGGGCTTGATACACCCAAGGGTGGACCCAGCGCAGTCTGACTACATCCATGTGGGCCGTATGGACACCAACACACGACGTGTTAGGTTTATAGGGAGCCGATCGACTAGACCGTTGGGCTGGGCCTTATACTAAGGTCACTTCATGTATTGGGCCAAAGTTTGGGCTAAGGGATCAAGATTTGTTTTGTGGGTTTGCTAGTACACTGTGGTGCAAAGATTAATCTCGTCTATGTGATGTCACCTTTATCTGTTGCCAGAATGTTCCTCTCAGTTTCCATCATACTGTTAACTTTATTAGTTTATAGATTGATCGTAGTAGGGCTTACCAGTCTTTTTGACTGACCTGTTTTCTTTCGCTTCTTTTCTTCCGTTCCCCCCCCCCCCCACAGGTTCTCAGGGAGGGACTACATCTGCTTAGTGGATCTTTGACTTGCTTGTTGGATAGCTCATGTATGGATCTGAGCTAGCTGTGGCTTATCTTTTATTTCTGGGGATTAGTACTGATGTTTACTATGTATTTTGTTATCACGTGTCTAGACTGGAGTTGTATTTTGGATCATGACATTTTGATATTATGTACTTGACTATGTGGGTTTTTCTGTGATGATGATGGGTTTTTATCTGCTACCGCTGCTTTACTTATATTTATTTTTATATACTCTGTCTTGCTATATCTCTGTGCATGTTTACCTTCACAATAACGCCCCTCCAAAGCTAGTACATTCTAAGGAGTGATCCTAGTGGAGGTGGGGTGTTACATTTGGTATCAGAGCACAAGGTTAACAAGATTGAAAAAAAAAAAAAAAACTTTTGAAAAAAAAAAAAACCCTTTTCGAAAAACTATTTTCAAAAACCTACTAAGTATTTTCCAAAATAAAGTCTAGATTATTTTAAGGCTAATCCCCAAAAAGCCATTAGCGTTATCCTTCGTTCCCTTGACCTAATCTTATCTTATCTTTTGTTTCAGTTTGGCTGAGAATCTTGACATCCCAGATGGAGTGAACGTACCACTCTGGTATAGGAGACTCCAAGAAGCTAGGGCGGCAGCCGGTCCCGCCAACCCTACTCCCACTCCTCCTCCCGTAGTTGAGAATCCTATCCCTAATATCCCTCCTCCGGTGGTTCCTGCTCCCCCTCCTCCAGCTGCTAATATTCCCCCTCCCGTTGCTAATGTTCCTCCTCCTCCCGTTGCTGAGGCTCCTCTTCCTCCTCCTCCCCCTCAGCATCCTCAGATTGAGTTTACAAAGGTGTGTAAAGACTTCAAAGCAATGGGGGGCAAGAATTTTCTAGGCACAGAATCTTTCGTTGAAGCTAGGAATTGGCTGAAGGACACGGAGGACTTGTTTGCCATCTTTGGAATAAATGATGAGAGGAAGATCTTATTGACTGTATGGCTCTTGAAGGATGAGGCGGCCTATTGGTGGGAGGTCACCAATGGGACGAGGCCCGTTGAGACTTGGGCCGATTTGAGGGCTAGATTTGTGACCAAGTTTCTATCTTCAGCCGAGGCGAATTTACAAATGGAGAAGTTCATTTCATTAAAGCAAGGGGACATGTCGATCAAGGAGTATGTGAACAAGTTTAATCAGCTGGCCCGCTTTGGTTTGGATATAGTAAACACCCCGGAGAAGAAGGCTCTTCGATTTGCCAGAGGGTTGAATGAGCCGCTACAGGGCTTGGCAATGTCACATATTCCGCATGGAGCCACTTTCGAGAGTTTGGTCAATATGGCTCTGCTTCAGGGAGAGGGAAAGAAGGAAGTCAAGTCAGGCGATACTCAGGCAAAGAAGGCTGATTCTCAAGGCAAGGGCAACCAAGGTCAAAGCAGTCAAGGAAATCAGAATAAGAACAAGAAGGGCAACAACAAAGGCAAGGGGAAGTGCAATTACTGTGGCATAGCTGGGCATTTTGCTAAGGATTGCAGAAAGAAGAAAAGGAAACTTAATGGGGGATGCTTTTCTTGTGGAGAGACTGGGCACTTCAGCAAAGACTGCCCAAAGAAGAAAGGACAGGCTGGATCTTCAGGAGGGCAAGTTCATGCTCTCAATGCCGCTTCAGTTCCCGAGAGAGGTAGTGTTTCTGTTGAGAACCTTGTTTATATCTCTGATCTTCCAGTACGTACCTTGTTTGATTCCGGTGCATCACATAGCTTTATTTCATCTGATCTTGTTGATAGCTTGCACCTCAGTACTAGCTTAGTGGATGATCCCGCATGTGTTTCGAATCCCATTGGGGGTTCTGCTCATCTATCTATGATATGTGAGGATCTAAGGATCTCTATACTCAGCGTTGAGTTCTTGTGTAGTGCGTATGTTCTAGGTTTCAGGGGATACGGATTGATCTTGGGCATGGATTGGCTGTCTAGATATGGAGCCATTCTGGATTGTGAGCATAGGGTTGTAAGGCTTGTGACTCGCCTGGGCAACACCTTAGAGATTTCATGCAATCCGAAGAATCCCGTCATGTTATGCTATCTAGAATCTCTCGACTCATCAGAGGAGGCCCTTCAGTCTGTAAGGGTGGTCCGAGATTATCCAGATGTGTTTGAAGAAGTTAAGGGGTTGCCCCCTAAACGAGAGATTGACTTTCGCATCTACCTGGTAGATAATGCTAAGCCTGTTTCTTTGCCCGTTCGGCATATGGCTCCGCGTGAGAGACGGGAGTTGAGCAAACAAGTGAAAGAATTGCTTGAGAAGGGCTTCATCAGAAGGAGTATATCCGAATGGGGAGCGCCTGTGGTGTTTGCAACTAAGGCAGATGGCTCTCTCCGACTCTGTGTGGATTATAGAGAGTTGAATAAGCTAACTAAGAAGAACCGACACCCGTTACCGAGAATCGATGATCTCTTTGATCAACTTGTTGGTGCTTCTGTTTTCTCTCAGCTTGACCTAGCTACGGGTTTCCATCAGCTCAGAGTGGCTGAAGACAGTATAGACAAGACTGCATTCAGAACTCCAGACAGATTCTTTGAATGGCTTGTTATGCCGTTCGGTTTGACGAATGCACCCGCATATTTTGTGGATTTGATGAGTAGGGTGTTTCGGGAGTTTTTGAATAAGTTTGTCGTGGTCTTTGTTGATGATATTCTGGTCTTCTCCAAGGATGAGGAAGAGCATGCGTGGCACCTAGTAGAGGTGATGGATACACTCAGAGCACACCAGTTAAAAGCCAAGTTCTCCAAGTGCCACTTTTGGAGAAGGGAAGTCAGATTTCTTGGGCATATCGTATCCAAGCAAGGCTTAGCGGTAGATCCCGCTAAGGTGGTTGCAGTTCAGGATTGGAAGACTCCAAGGAATGCAACCGAGGTGAGAAGCTTTCTGGGTCTTGCGGGTTTCTATCGGAAGTTCATTAAAGACTTCGCAAAGATATCCGCTCCTCTTACTAAGTTGACGAAGAAGAACTTAGTCTTTGCTTGGGATATGGATTGTGAGCTTGCTTTTCAGAGACTCAAAAGAGCCCTTACCTCTGCACCAGTTCTAGCCTTACCCGATGGTGGTAAGATATTTACCGTGTACACTGATGCTTGTGGCACGGGATTGGGTGCCGTTCTGATGCAAGAGGGCCGAGTTATATGCTTTGGTGGAAGGCAACTTAAGGTGCATGAGAGGAATTATCCCACCCATGATCTAGAGCTGGCAGCGATTGTATATGCGCTCAAAGCATGGCGTCATTACCTTCTGGGAGAGAGATTTGAGCTATATACCGATCATAAGTCTTTAAAGTATCTCTTTTCGCAGAAAGATCTGAACTTAAGACAGCAGAGATGGATGGAATTTTTGGCTTCCTATGATTTTGAGATATCCTATACCCCTGGCAAGGGGAATGTTGTAGCGGATGCGTTGAGTAGGAAAAGGTTGACACTAAGTCCTCTGTTTGTTGAGATGAAGAATTTAGAGTTCTTAGCGACCTTTGATTTCTCTTTGGCAATGGAGTCGGTGACCGGTTCCTTGGCATCTTTAGAGCTCAGGCCTACCCTCCTAGATCAAGTTGGGGCTTCGCAAAAGGAAGACCCTCAGATAACTGAGATCTTGGGTAAGCTGGTTCGAGGGGAGACATCTAGTCACCTTGCTCGATATTCTATAGACGATAGGGGTTGGCTGAGGAGAGAAGGAAGGCTTTGTGTCCCGATGGTAGAAGACTTGGTGAGGAAAGTTCTCGAGGAAGCACATCGCTCCAAGATGACCATACATCCAGGGGGTGATAAGATGTATAAGGACATGAAGCGCGTTTTCTTCTGGCCCGGAATGAAAAAGGATGTGGCGGAGTTTGTCTCGAGATGTGTTATTTGTCAAAGAGTAAAAGCTGAGTCGAAGAAGCCCGGTGGGCTATTACATCCGCTAGAGGTCCCGCTATGGAAGTGGGAGAGCATTTCTATGGACTTTATTGATGGGCTTCCAAGGTCCAGGAAGGGGAATACGAGCATATGGGTCATTGTAGATAGGCTCACGAAGAGTGCTCACTTTATCCCAGTAAAGAGCAAAAGGACAGCATCTGGACTAGCATCAGTATATCTTCGTGAGATAGTGCGACTACATGGGGTCCCTTCCAGCATAGTCAGTGACCGAGACCCCATCTTTACTAGTCAATTCTGGAACAGCTTGCAGGAGGCTATGGGCACGAAGTTGAACCTGAGTACGGCCTATCACCCGCAAACAGACGGCCAGACAGAAAGGGTGAATAGGGTACTTGAGGACTTGTTGAGGCTTTGCATTCTAGATTTTGGTGGTGCTTGGGAAGACCATCTCCCTCTTGTCGAGTTTGCATACAACAACAGTTATCAGGCGAGCATAGGGATGGCACCCTTTGAGGCTTTATATGGGAGGCCGTGCAAGTCACCTACATGTTGGTGGGAATCCACGGATAAGCTTATACTTGGACCCGACATGATTAGGGATACATCCGAGAAGGTTGAGTTGATTAGAAGACGAATGAAAGCGGCCCAAGACCGGCAGAAATCCTATGCTGACAGGCGAAGGTCCGAATTGGAGTTTGAGGTTGGGGACAAGGTTTTCGTGAAGGTTTCTCCTTTGCGGAATGTGGTCCGATTTGGAGCTGTCGGGAAGCTAGCACCGAGATTTGTTGGACCCTTCCCCATCATTGAGAGAATTGGGAAGATGGCTTATAGAGTGCAATTGCCCGAGAAGTTGTCCGGAGTGCATAATGTCTTTCATGTCTCGCATCTCCGAAAGTGCCTGCATGAGTCCGCGGAGGTGGTTGAACCTAGCATGCTAGAAGATGTGGAAGTAGAGAAAGAAGCAACTTTAAGGAAAGCTCCGATTCGTATCTTGGGGACAGAGACCAAGAAGCTAAGGAATCGTGAGGTCAGATTGGTGAAAGTTCAATGGGGTGAAGCCGAAGAGGACGCAACTTGGGAAACCGAGGAGAAGATGCGTGGGCTTTATCCATTCCTGTTTGAGGGTACACTCTCAATCTCTTCCCTTTGTTAATATATCTTTCTCTTTGCTAATCCATATTTATCTAGTTATCATGCTAAGCTTGTCATGAGAACCTTAGGCAGAAACCCTTTGGATGAAACATGTGTTTGAAGCATGTTATGGTTGATGGTTGCAAGTGGTTGCAAGTGTTTGCAAGTGGTTACTCGTGGATGCATGATACACATTAGGCACTAGATCGGCTCACACACTCCTCATATTGCATGTGCATGAGTGTTTATGATTAATTCTTGGATGAACTTTGTATGCAATCACATGGATGTTGCATATGGGTGTATGGTTGAGCACGCATATAGACATTATACATTATAGGGATTTGCATACATATGGATACATTTCACTAACATATTTTGCATTGATCATTGCATTAGATAGGTGCATATACACACACTTTTGCATATTTTCATACAGCATTTAGAATCCTTTAAGGACAATGGTTGCTCGTGGATGATGTTTTGAGTAGATGGATGTTGGATGGTAGGATATGTTCTTCCTAACTTGAAGATTTCGGGGACGAAATCCTTTAAGGAGGGGAGAATATAACAACCCGTATTTTCAATAAACTGTTATAACATAAATCGAGGCAGAATTTAATTCAAAAATCAGAATCAGGGGAAACGGGCTATGCCATTGCGTTCGTCTCGGAAAAATACGCGAAATAGAGTCCGAGTTTTCGAAAATCGGAGTCCGTATGACCCGGTTAAGGCCCATTGAAGTTTTCAGAAACTTCTATGCTAAAAACAGATTTAAATTTCAAATTAAAAACAGGGGTTAGGGCTAATCTGGGTTAGGCGGGAAAATTCCCGCCAGGGGGCCCATGTCGACAGGCATGTCGACAGGACACCCAGGGTGTCGACTGCCCTGTCGACAGCCCTGTCGACAGGGGGTGCCCAGGCAGTTCAGCCTGGTGCACCATTTCTGATTTGGGTTGGGTCAAGTGGCTTGGTTCTGGAGAATTCTAAGATCTGACGGGCCAAACCTAATCTAGGGTTAATCCTAGGGCCTAAAACACTCTAATTCTCTATAAATATACCCCTAATCCTACCCTAAAGCCTCATTAATCAATCTTGCAACTAAATTATGCCAAATTGAAACCTCAAATGGCCTCCATCTAAAATCCCTAGCCTCCACCTTCCTCAAAGTTTAATCCTATGATGATATGATGATCATACAACCTTTTCTATGTTGTATGAATGCTTAATAACTTGCATACTTCATTAAGTAGCAAGTTTGATTTGCTAAAGTTTGTGTTTTTGGGATTTTGCAAAAGGGTTTTCTTATTTGAGGCTTTGTTTTGGTTTTTAAAAGGGCTTCTTCATCTTATTTGGTGGATTTGTGGCTTGTTTATATTTGTAAGCCCTCTTACCTTCACTTTACAAACTTTAAAGTTAATGTTTGGTGAAAGTTGAGATTTATGTGAGTTTGGTTGATTATGCATGCTTATGCGAACTCACTATGTCATGTTTTATATGATTCATAAGTTATGCATGCTTATGCGAACTCACTATGTCATGTTTTATGTGATTCATAAGTTATGCATGCATATGCGAGATTTCTATGCCATGTTTTACATGTTTCACAAGTTATGCATGCTTATGCGAGCTTATTATGTCATGTTCTACATGTTTCATGGGTTATGCAAGTTTAATGGATTATGCATGTTCATCTTACCATGTTATGCAAGTTTAATGGATTATGCATGTTCATCTTACCATGTCATGCAAGTTTAATGGATTATGCATGTTCACCTTACCATGTTATGCATGTTTAATAAGCTATGCATGTTTATGCGAATTCACCATGACATGATTTGCAAGTTTAACATGTATGCATGTTTATTACGACATGTGAAGTTCACCATGTATGTTATGCCAAGCTACCTTTTATACCCTTATACGTTATGACGAATATGTAAGCGAGATAATGACGTTGGGAGGGCTTGGGTAAACTTAAAAATACATGAAACTAAAAGATTGGGAATTTACCTATTAAGTTAGGTCTACCCCTTGGGAATTTACCTATTAAGTTAGGTCTACCCAAGTATATGTTAACTTGTAAATATGTTTTGAAGTGGACATGACATTAGATAACATGATATGGCCAACTCGAGGTTAGACCTAGTTGTGGTGTAAATCTTCCCAGGTAACCACAACGTGGGGTCTAATGTGGGTAGTTGGTCATGTTGCACCATAAGACCCGAGGTTAGACCTAGACGTGGTGTAAATCTTCCCAGGTAACCACGGATGTCTAATGTGAGAGGTTGGGTGCGTTAAGTAATTAATGCCTCATGATTAGGGTTAAGTCATGGCCCACTAATACTTAACCAAAAATGGGGATGCGAGGATTAGATGGGGATAAGTGGTTACGCTTAGCTAATCTAATCCGGGATTAGTGAGGGGTTAAAACCACAGTTAACCCTCTTAGAAACCCTAGCAACGTGGTCTGTTCCAGCAGTAATCCCAGTTTGGTATCACTACAACCCTATAGCTAGGTTAGGGCGGGGCACGATTACTGGACTGATGTAAGCGACCAAAACGATGGCTGAGTGGTACAGCGGTGCGGGTCCGGCGGGCTACGGACGTGCACGTAGTCCGATGTTGGACAAACTCGAGGCACGGGTACCAGTAGGCTTAGACTGTGCATTATTGCTTAGGTGTCTGGGGTTGACACCCGAGGGCTTGATACACCCAAGGGTGGACCCAGCGCAGTCTGACTACATCCATGTGGGCCGTATGGACACCAACACACGACGTGTTAGGTTTATAGGGAG
Source organism: Allium sativum (assembly GCA_030737875.1). Taxonomy (NCBI): domain Eukaryota; kingdom Viridiplantae; phylum Streptophyta; class Magnoliopsida; order Asparagales; family Amaryllidaceae; genus Allium; species Allium sativum. The sequence continues at coordinate 543,198,720 of CM060926.1, forward strand.
CCGATCGACTAGACCGTTGGGCTGGGCCTTATACTAAGGTCACTTCATGTATTGGGCCAAAGTTTGGGCTAAGGGATCAAGATTTGTTTTGTGGGTTTGCTAGTACACTGTGGTGCAAAGATTAATCTCGTCTATGTGATGTCACCTTTATCTATTGCCAGAATGTTCCTCTCAGTTTCCATCATACTGTTAACTTTATTAGTTTATAGATTGATCGTAGTAGGGCTTACCAGTCTTTTTGACTGACCTGTTTTCTTTCGCTTCTTTTCTTCCGTTCCCCCCCCCCCCCCCCACAGGTTCTCAGGGAGGGACTACATCTGCTTAGTGGATCTTTGACTTGCTTGTTGGATAGCTCATGTATGGATCTGAGCTAGCTGTGGCTTATCTTTTATTTCTGGGGATTAGTACTGATGTTTACTATGTATTTTGTTATCACGTGTCTAGACTGGAGTTGTATTTTGGATCATGACATTTTGATATTATGTACTTGACTATGTGGGTTTTTCTGTGATGATGATGGGTTTTTATCTGCTACCGCTGCTTTACTTATATTTATTTTTATATACTCTGTCTTGCTATATCTCTGTGCATGTTTACCTTCACAATAACGCCCCTCCAAAGCTAGTACATTCTAAGGAGTGATCCTAGTGGAGGTGGGGTGTTACAGCAATCCTCTTACTCTTCACGGGTATAAAATGGGCACTCTTAGTAAGTCTGTCTACCACAACCCAAATTCCCGTATTACCCTTCCTCGATCTCGGTAATCCATCGATAAAATCCATCGAGACGCTATCCCACTTCCATTGCGGAACCTCCAATGGGTGAAGCAACCCACCGGGTTTCTTTTGCTCCGCTTTCACTTGTTGGCATACCAAACATCTAGCGACATACTCGGCCACATCCTTCTTCATACCGGCCCAAAAGAAAACTCGCTTCATGTCTTGGTACATCTTGTCCCCACCGGGATGAATGGTCATCTTCGAACGATGTGCATCATCAAGAACAGCCTTCTTCAAACCCTCGTCTCGCGGTACACAAAGTCTACCGTCTCTATGCAACCACCCCTTATCATCTAGGGTGTACCTACTCAAATGGCTGGACGACTCCCCCCTTATGAGCTTCTCTACTGACTCAACCAACTGTGGGTCGTCCCGCTGTGCCTCGCCAATCCGTCCCAAAAGAGTAGGTCTAACCTCTAAGGATGCTAGCAAACCGGGTATAAAGTCAATGGAAGGTCTGAAGTCAAACATCGAGATAAATTCCAAGCTTCGTCGTTCAACGAACAATGGACTCAAGAACAACCTTTTTCTGCTTAAGGCGTCTGCAATCATGTTACCCTTGCCAGGGGTATACGCTATCTCAAAATCATAGGATGCTAAGAACTCCATCTACCTTTGTTGTCTTAAGTTCAAATCCTTTTGAGAAAACAAATACTTCAAAGATTTATGGTCGGTGAACAATTCGAACCTCTCGCCAAGAAGATAATGGCGCCAAGACTTAAGCGCAAAAACAATAACGGCCAACTCTAGATCATATGTAGGGTAATTTTTCTCATGCACTCTCAACTGCTGTAACACCCCGCAAATTCTATAACTATGAAATTAGCAAATTAAAGTATAATTAATCTGAAATCAAAGAACTAAGGGAAACGGGATACGCCATTGCGTTCGTCTCGGAAAAATACGCAAAATAGAGTCCGAGTTTTCGAAAAACGGAGTCCGTATGAAGAAGATATGGCCTTCGGAAGTTTTGAATTAAATTTAAAATTCAAACAGAATAAAATAATTAAAAATCGGGCCCAATGGGCCAGGGTGGATAAACACCCGCCTAGGCCACCCAGGTCGACTGGGCTGTCGACCTGGGCTACCCATGTCGACAGGGCTGTCGACAGCCCTGTCGACAGGGGTGTCGACCTGGTCGAACCCAGCCAACCTGGCTGGCCAGGTCTGTGTTTGGTCGAATTTCTGTGGTCTGCTTTGTCATTAGGGCTAGGTGGCGGGTTCTAATTGGTCTCTATCTAATGAATGGCTACGATCTAACCTAGCAACATCAATGGTCCTAATCAATTCCTAACCTCTATATAAACAACCCTAGACTAAACCCTAATCTATTCATTCAAATTAAGAACAAAGCCGCCATGTTGCTGAGGAATGACTAAGAGTAGCCGCCGACTAGAGAGAGAATTAGAAAGAAAGTTCTAAAGCCTAAAGCAATTCAAGCAACCTAAAGCCAATCAATTCAACAAAGGAATCATATCTCTTAATTAGAGAATTCGCCGCAACCATTGTAAGTAGAGTATTACTTTGGTATGAATAAACAACTGTATTAATCTGTATGCTTGAATTGGGATAATAAAGTAATTCATATTTGTGCAAAATTATGTTATTCATTATAAAGAACTACATGCGGTAGTTCTATGCAAGTATACGTTTGGAATATTGCGCAAATTATGTAATCTATGTTGAAGCTACATGTATGTAGTTGATTGAAATTCATGCGAGTTTGGGGCTTTGTTATTATGCCATCATGATGTATATTTTTGTGCATAAATCATTTTGCAAGTAATTGAAACAAGTTTGGTTGTTATAGTTCATATGAAACTATGTTGGAATTTTGACACCATAATCCATGTATTAAGTCATGCTTTTGCAAAACTTATGAATATGGCTAGGCTATGAATGATATTTGGCATAATTGAAATCTATGATTAAGTCTATCTTGTTTAAAAGAATTATATGATGACATATGTGAGACATGGCTAGGTTAGACTCAAAAATCCCTTTTTGCAAGTTTAAAGCAAACACCATGATTAGGAATATTTATGCCATGCTTATGTTTGACATTATGCCATGTTTATGCTAGAAGTATTTATGCCATGCTTATGTTTGACATTATGCCATGTTTATGCTAGAAGTATTTATGCCATGCTTATGTTTGACATTATGCCATGTTTATGCTAGAAGTATTTATGCCATGCTTATGTTTGACATTATGCCTAAATAAAAATATAGGTTCATGTGTCAATAATGATATCTCAATTACAAGTTCACATGCTTTGATTCATGTCACCTATGTTTTATGACCAAAGTATATGTCACTACTATGCAAGTACACCAGTTTCTATTTGTATTCCCATCGTCATATTGCAAGTTCATACGCTCACCTTCCCCTCTTTGTGTATGTAATCACGCTTTAAGCCTCCCCTTTCGCATGGCTAAATTGGGCTTTAAAAGGCTAAGCCCAATATATATGAACGGACGTGTAAAACGGGGGAAAATAACGTTGGGTTAAAATTAATTAATGAATGAAAATATAAAATAGAAGGGCCCAAATTCAAGTATGGGTTGGGCCCGTGATTGGTGTAACCTTTACACCATTAACTTAATAATGGGCCGCAAATATTTACATATAAATAAAGAAGAAAGACAAAATATGTAAAAGTAGAAAATACGATGTGTTTAACCCGAGGTTGGATTGAGTTGTGATGTAAACCTGCCCGGAACCGCCCGGCTGTCCAGTAGTCACAACAATACCTATCCAATGTGAGAGGTTAAACATGGAGCCCAATAAGGACCCGAGGTTAGACTGAGTTGTGGCGTAAGACTGCCCGGAACCAACCGGCAACAGGCAGCCACAACAATACCTGTCTAATGTGAGAGGTCAGGGCCTTAATAAGACAATTAAGGCTGAGTCAGGATTGTTAGGATTAAGTGGACTAAAGACTTAATCAAAATGGAACATGCTAAACTAAACGGACTGGTGGGGGTTAGGTTAGAAACACTTAACCAACTTAGCATGTTGGCTAGAGATAGAAAACCTAGTAACGGGGGGACCCTTTTCAGCAGTAACCCTAAAAGGTGTATCAGGATACCCTGAAACTAGGCAGGGTGGGGCACGATTACTGGGCTGATTGTAAGAGGTCAAAGCGACGGCGGTGGTGTAGCAGTGTAGGTTCTAACGGAGTGCGGGCGTGCACACACTCCGGCGTAGGAAAATAAGGCACTGGACACCAGTAGCATACCTGTGCACTCTAAGGTTGTGTCGGGTTGCCACTATGGGACTTGATACACCCCATGGTGGGACCAGCATAGGTAACTACAGACATCGGGGGCCGTAAGACACATGTAACTTTGCGAGTAGGAGCCGATCATCATAGAATGGATCACATCACCCTGATTATGGGGTGCAAATTGGAAACTAGTTTATGGGTTCAGAGATTAACATGGGGTACGATAGTACATTCGACCCTAGATAACTTAACCAAGTTTATTGTGCTTGCCCACTTCTTGTTTATACTTATCATACCCAGTTCTTTATTCATAGACAAAATAGTACTAGACTTACTCAGGCTTTATGTCTGACTCTACTTTTCTTTCGTCTTCTTTCTTCCGTTCCCCCCCCCCCCAGGTCCTCAGGGAGGGAACACAGCAGCTTGACCAACCTCAACATCCAGCTTGAAGAAGAGAAATGTATTGCTTGGACTTTCCTGTTTTGAACTATGGCTTTGGACAATCCACTATGGGGCTTTTGCAGTTTATCTATGTTTTATTTATGCTTCTTTAAATAATGTACTCAAGACAGATTATGAAAGTGTTATGTTATGTTTTTGGAAAGGATGTTGTTGTAACACGTATTTGACTTTATGAAATAAAGTTTGTTGTTCTTCCGCTGTTTACAAATATGTGTTCTTATATCTGTCTTGTATATCTGTGACTTGTACTTATAAACCTCCACCAAAATTAGGGCATTCCCTTTGAGAGTGACCCTAACGGAGGTGGGGTGTTTCACTTGGTATCAGAGCATAGGTTTACCAGATAAGATAAAAAGTTTTGAAAAAAATTATTTTCAAAAAGGAAATTTAAAGAAGCATTTTTAAAAGAAAAATATTATTTTATTTTTAAAAGGCAAAGTCCACTCCCCAAAGCCGTAGGTACTATCTCTTATCCTTCGTTTTGAATCTATCCTTTTTGTTTCAGCATGTCCCAAGAACTTAACTTGCCTGAAGGGGTGCCAATACCTGGTTGGTTTAGACGGTTCTTAGAAGCAAGGGCCACTCAGCCAGGTCCTACCGTTCCTCCTCCCCCAGCTGAAGGAAATCATCCAGCTGCAGCAGCACCTTTTCCTCCACCTCCTCCTCAGGGAAACACTTTTGCTAAGATATGTAAAGATTTTAAAGCTATGGGAGGAAGGGATTTCCATGGAACTGAGTCCTTCGTAGCAGCTAGGAATTGGCTGAAAGAAACGGAGGACCTATTCATCATCTTTGAGGTAGAGGATAGACAAAAAGTACAACTGGCGGTGTGGCTATTGAAGGGCGAGGCTTCCTACTGGTGGGAAGTCACTAATGCTGAAAGACCAGTGGAGACATGGGAGGACTTTAGGGCAAGGTTTGAGACCAAATTTCTCTCAGATGCGGAAAGAAGTTTGCAGTTGGAAAAATTCTTATTTCTTAAGCAAGGAGACAAGACTGTCAGAGAGTATGTAAATCAGTTCGATGAGCTGGCTAGGTTTGGACTTGACCTAGTCAACACCCCGCACAAGAAGGCTCTCCGTTTCGTCAAAGGGTTAAATGAGCCATTACTCAGTTTGGCCATGACCCATATACCCATGGGAGCCACGTATGAAAGATTGGTGCAAATGGCATTGCTGAATGAGGAGGATAAGGGCAAGAAGGAGACAAAGGCAGAAAGCTCTCAAGGGAAGAAAGAGGGTTTGCAGCCTAAGAAGGCGGACTTTAAGAAAGGCGGAAAAGGCAACAAAGAGAAGAGGAAGTGCAATTTCTGTGGCAAAGTGGGGCACTTAGTAAAGGACTGCCGGAAAAAGAAGGCCAAGGAGAATGGTGGGTGCTTTTCTTGCGGTGAGACAGGCCATAGGGCTAAGGACTGCCCAAAGAAACGAGGACAGGGGCAGAGGGCTGGATCCACCCCAGGGGCACAGGTTCATGTGCTGGAAGCGCCACCTCTGCAACAGCGAGGTATAAATACTTCTGTAGAAAGTGTAGTTTATCTTTATGATCACCCCGTTCGCACTTTATTTGATTCTGGCGCATCACACTCCTTTATCTTGTCTGCTTTAGTAGAATCTCTGCACCTAAAAACTAGTATGGTAGAGGACCCCTTAATTGTTTCAAACCCAATTGGGGGCCCAGCTCATCTGTCTATGATCTGTTTGGAATTGAAAATTTCCATTCTAAGTGTAGAATTTCAATGTAGTGCCTTTGTTTTGGGCTTTTCGGGTTATGGTTTGATTTTGGGTATGGATTGGCTATCCAGTAATGGGGCCATCCTTGATTGTGAGAAAAGCGTTGTTAGGCTCCTAACCCAGCTCGGTAATACTTTGGAAATTTCTTGTAATCCCTCGTATGCGGTTATGCTTAGTTATCTTGAATCCCTAGATGCTTCTGTTGAAAATTTGAAATCAGTTAGAGTGGTCCGGGAATATCCGGATGTCTTTGAAGAGGTGAAGGGCTTGCCTATGAAGCGGGAAATAGACTTCCGCATATATCTTGTAGATAATGCAAAGCCCGTTGCGTTGCCCGTTAGACATATGGCTCCACGAGAAAGGAAAGAGCTTAGTAAACAGATTAAAGAGCTTCTAGAAAAGGGGTTCATTAGGAGGAGCATTTCAGAATGGGGCGCTCCGGTGGTGTTCGCTACAAAGGCGGATGGTTCACTCCGTCTATGTGTTGACTATAGGGAGCTCAACAAGCTAACGAAAAAGAATAGGCATCCTCTCCCTAGAATTGACGATTTATTTGACCAGCTTGTAGGAGCGTCTGTTTTCTCCCAACTCGATTTAGCAACCGGTTTTCATCAGCTAAGGGTGGCTGAAGATAGCATCGATAAAACGGCGTTCAGAACCCCAGACGGCTTCTTTGAATGGCTTGTCATGCCTTTCGGCTTGACAAATGCACCTGCTTACTTCGTGGACCTGATGAGTAGGGTATTTAGAGATTTCCTCAACAAATTCGTAGTGGTCTTCGTAGATGATATCCTTATCTTCTCAAAGAGTGAAGAGGAACATGCTCAACACTTAAGGGCAATCATGGAAACTTTCCGAGTCCATCAACTAAAAGCCAAATTCTCCAAATGCCACTTTTGGAGAGAAGAGGTGAGGTTCCTTGGGCACATAGTATCCAAACAAGGGTTAGCGGTGGACCCTGCAAAGGTAGTGGCGGTACAAGATTGGAAGACACCAAGGAATGCGACTGAGGTCCGAAGCTTCCTAGGACTAGCAGGTTTCTATCGAAAATTTATAAGGGATTTTGCGAAAATCTCAGCTCCGCTCACGAAATTGACCAAGAAGAATCTAGTGTTCAATTGGGATTTGGATTGCGAATTTGCTTTCCAACGACTGAAAAGGGCTCTTACAACAGCCCCAGTTTTGACGCTGCCAGATGGGAGCAAGATGTTCACTGTTTATACGGATGCATGTGGGACAGGGCTAGGCGCCGTCTTAATGCAAGAAGGAAGGGTAGTAGCTTATGGCGGGAGGCAGTTGAAGGTGCACGAAAAGAACTACCCAACCCACGATCTTGAGTTAGCCGCCATCGTCTTCGCACTCAAGTCTTGGCGACACTATCTCCTAGGTGAGAAGTTCGAACTTTACACTGACCATAAATCGTTGAAATATCTTTTCTCGCAGAAGGATCTTAACTTGAGGCAACAAAGATGGATGGAGTTTCTTGCCTCGTACGATTTCGAAATCTCCTACACTCCGGGCAAAGGCAACGTAGTGGCAGACGCGTTGAGCCGAAAGAAATTGACCCTAAGCCCGTTGTTTGTTGAAAGACAAAGCCTAGAGTTCATAGCCAGCTTCGACTTTAGGCCTTCCTCCGATTTCGTACCAGGCTTGCTTGCATCTCTCGAAGTGCGCCCGACTTTAGTGGATTCAGTAGGGGCAACACAACGCGAAGACCCTCAGCTCGTGGAAATAATTGATAGGCTAATTAGGGGTGAGACTTCAAGTCACCTCAACCGATACTCCATCGACGATAGGGGTTTGCTAAGGCGAGACGGAAGACTATGCATCCCACAGACAAAAGATTTAATAAGGAAGGTTCTCGAGGAAGCGCATCATTCCAAGATGACGATACACCCAGGCGGAGATAAAATGTACAAAGATATAAAAAGGACTTTCTTCTGGAACGGCATGAAAAAGGACGTGGAAGAGTTCGTTTCTAAGTGTATGGTGTGCCAACAGGTTAAGGCGGAACAGAAAAAGCCTGGCGGACTGCTACATCCTTTGGAGATCCCACAGTGGAAGTGGGATAGCATCTCAATGGACTTCATCGATGGGCTGCCTAGGTCTAGGAGAGGCAACACTAGCATTTGGGTAATAGTGGATAGGCTTACTAAAAGCGCCCACTTTTTACCTGTCAAAAGTAAAAGGACTGCCTCATCCCTAGCATCACTTTATCTTAAGGAAATCGTTCGACTCCATGGAATACCATCTAGCATTGTTAGTGATCGAGACCCCATCTTCACCAGCGAGTTTTGGCGGAGTCTCCAAGAAGCAGTAGGAACGCGGTTATGCTTGAGCACAGCCTATCATCCCCAAACCGATGGCCAAACAGAGAGAGTGAACAGAGTTTTGGAAGACCTTCTAAGGCTATGCGTCCTTGACTTCGGAGGGACATGGGAAGACCACCTTCCTTTGGTGGAATTTGCCTACAACAATAGTTATCAAGCAACCATCGGAATGGCGCCCTTCGAAGCTTTATATGGAAGACCGTGCCGATCGCCCACTTGTTGGTGGGAGTCCACGGATAAGCTCATACTTGGACCAGATATGATCCGAGAGACCTCAAAGAAAGTAGACTTAATACGAAGAAGGATGAAGACGGCCCAAGACAGACAAAAGTCCTACGCCGACAAGAGGAGGACCGACCTTGAATTTGAAGTTGGAGACAGAGTTTTTCTCAAGGTATCACCGCTAAGGAACGTTGTCCGTTTTGGAACCACAGGAAAACTAGCACCGAGGTTCGTAGGGCCATTCCCTATTATCGAGAAAATTGGGAAAATAGCTTATAGATTAGAGCTACCCGAGAAGTTGGCTGGAGTCCACAACGTTTTTCACGTTTCACATCTCCGAAAATGTCTACATGAGTCAGCTGAAGTGGTAGAGCCAAATATCCTCGAAGAGGCCGAAGTGGAACGCGAAGCAACCATAAGAAAAGTTCCAACCCGCATCTTAGGAACGGAAGTGAAGAAGCTACGCAACCGCGAATTCAAGCTCGTCAAAGTCCAGTGGAGCGACGCCGAGGGAGACGCGACTTGGGAAACTGAAGCTAGAATCCGTACTGCCTACCCTTTTCTGTTCAAGGGTACATCCTTGATCTTTCCTTTTTCCTTAAGTTGCGCTTTTATCTATCTTTTTAGGTATATTTCCTCGACCGTATCTTTTAGATAGAATCTTTTTGGATGGAAACATGTAGTTGAAACATGTTATGTATGAATGGTTGCAAGTGGTTGCAAGTGATTGCTAGTGGTTGCTCGTGGTTGCATATACACACACAATCTAGGTTTTAGATCGGCTCAGTCACTTCATATTGCATATGCACATATGTTTGCATTCGTATGTGGTTGAACTCTAATGTGTTGACATGTGGATGCTGCATTTGTATTGAATGATTGTGCACTCATGTAGAATCAAGAATAGGAAAATTTGCATACATAATGGATTCATGGCACTTACATAATTTGCATTAAGGAGGTCAACTGAATCAGTAGACCGCCTGATTTTGCATTAGATAAGTTCATGTACACACACACTTCGCATATGATCATGAAGCATTAGAAGTCTTTTAAGGACAATGGATGCTCGTGTTTGATGGATGATTGGATGTTGGGATATACATTCCTCCTAACTTGAAGATTTCGGGGACGAAATCCTTTTAAGTGGGGGAGAATGTAACACCCCGCAAATTCTATAACTATGAAATTAGCAAATTAAAGTATAATTAATCTGAAATCAAAGAACTAAGGGAAACGGGATACGCCATTGCGTTCGTCTCGGAAAAATACGCAAAATAGAGTCCGAGTTTTCGAAAAACGGAGTCCGTATGAAGAAGATATGTCCTTCGGAAGTTTTGAATTAAATTTAAAATTCAAACAGAATAAAATAATTAAAAATCGGGCCCAATGGGCCAGGGCGGATAAACACCCGCCTAGGCCACCCAGGTCGACTGGGCTGTCGACCTGGGCTACCCATGTCGACAGGGCTGTCGACAGCCCTGTCGACAGGGGTGTCGACCTGGTCGAACCCAGCCAACCTGGCTGGCCAGGTCTGTGTTTGGTCGAATTTCTGTGGTCTGCTTTGTCATTAGGGCTAGGTGGCGGGTTCTAATTGGTCTCTCTATCTAATGAATGGCTACGATCTAACCTAGCAACATCAATGGTCCTAATCAATTCCTAACCTCTATATAAACAACCCTAGACTAAACCCTAATCTATTCATTCAAATTAAGAACATAGCCGCCATGTTGCTGAGGAACGACTAAGAGTAGCCGCCGACTAGAGAGAGAATTAGAAAGAAAGTTCTAAAGCCTAAAGCAATTCAAGCAACCTAAAGCCAATCAATTCAACAAAGGAATCATATCTCTTAATTAGAGAATTCGCCGCAACCATTGTAAGTAGAGTATTACTTTGGTATGAATAAACAACTGTATTGATCTGTATGCTTGAATTGGGATAATAAAGTAATTCATATTTGTGCAAAATTATGTTATTCATTATAAAGAACTACATGCGGTAGTTCTATGCAAGTATACGTTTGGAATATTGCGCAAATTATGTAATCTATGTTGAAGCTACATGTATGTAGTTGATTGAAATTCATGCGAGTTTGGGGCTTTGTTATTATGCCATCATGATGTATATTTTTGTGCATAAATCATTTTGCAAGTAATTGAAACAAGTTTGGTTGTTATAGTTCATATGAAACTATGTTGGAATTTTGACACCATAATCCATGTATTAAGTCATGCTTTTGCAAAACTTATGAATATGGCTAGGCTATGAATGATATTTGGCATAATTGAAATCTATGATTAAGTCTATCTTGTTTAAAAGAATTATATGATGACATATGTGAGACATGGCTAGGTTAGACTCAAAAATCCCTTTTTGCAAGTTTAAAGCAAACACCATGATTAGGAATATTTATGCCATGCTTATGTTTGACATTATGCCATGTTTATGCTAGAAGTATTTATGCCATGCTTATGTTTGACATTATGCCATGTTTATGCTAGAAGTATTTATGCCATGCTTATGTTTGACATTATGCCATGTTTATGCTAGAAGTATTTATGCCATGCTTATGTTTGACATTATGCCATGTTTATGCTAGAAGTATTTATGCCATGCTTATGTTTGACATTATGCCTAAATAAAAATATAGGTTCATGTGTCAATAATGATATCTCAATTACAAGTTCACATGCTTTGATTCATGTCACCTATGTTTTATGACCAAAGTATATGTCACTACTATGCAAGTACACCAGTTTCTATTTGTATTCCCATCGTCATATTGCAAGTTCATACGCTCACCTTCCCCTCTTTGTGTATGTAATCACGCTTTAAGCCTCCCCTTTCGCATGGCTAAATTGGGCTTTAAAAGGCTAAGCCCAATATATATGAACGGACGTGTAAAACGGGGGAAAATAACGTTGGGTTAAAATTAATTAATGAAAGAAAATATAAAATAGAAGGGCCCAAATTCAAGTATGGGTTGGGCCCGTGATTGGTGTAACCTTTACACCATTAACTTAATAATGGGCCGCAAATATTTACATATAAATAAAGAAGAAAGACAAAATATGTAAAAGTAGAAAATACGATGTGTTTAACCCGAGGTTGGATTGAGTTGTGATGTAAACCTGCCCGGAACCGCCCGGCTGTCCAGTAGTCACAACAATACCTATCCAATGTGAGAGGTTAAACATGGAGCCCAATAAGGACCCGAGGTTAGACTGAGTTGTGGCGTAAGACTGCCCGGAACCAACCGGCAACAGGCAGCCACACCAATACCTGTCTAATGTGAGAGGTCAGGGCCTTAATAAGACAATTAAGGCTGAGTCAGGATTGTTAGGATTAAGTGGACTAAAGACTTAATCAAAATGGAACATGCTAAACTAAACGGACTGGTGGGGGTTAGGTTAGAAACACTTAACCAACTTAGCATGTTGGCTAGAGATAGAAAACCTAGTAACGGGGGGACCCTTTTCAGCAGTAACCCTAAAAGGTGTATCAGGATACCCTGAAACTAGGCAGGGTGGGGCACGATTACTGGGCTGATTGTAAGAGGTCAAAGCGACGGCGGTGGTGTAGCAGTGTAGGTTCTAACGGAGTGCGGGCGTGCACACACTCCGGCGCAGGAAAATAAGGCACTGGACACCAGTAGCATACCTGTGCACTCTAAGGTTGTGTCGGGTTGCCACTATGGGACTTGATACACCCCATGGTGGGACCAGCATAGGTAACTACAGACATCGGGGGCCGTAAGACACATGTAACTTTGCGAGTAGGAGCCGATCATCATAGAATGGATCACATCACCCTGATTATGGGGTGCAAATTGGAAACTAGTATATGGGTTCAGAGATTAACATGGGGTACGATAGTACATTCGACCCTAGATAACTTAACCAAGTTTATTGTGCTTGCCCACTTCTTGTTTATACTTATCATACCCAGTTCTTTATTCATAGACAAAATAGTACTAGACTTACTCAGGCTTTATGTCTGACTCTACATTTCTTTCGTCTTCTTTCTTCCGTTCCCCCCCCCCCCCCCCCCCCCCAGGTCCTCAGGGAGGGAACACAGCAGCTTGACCAACCTCAACATCCAGCTTGAAGAAGAGAAATGTATTGCTTGGACTTTCCTGTTTTGAACTATGGCTTTGGACAATCCACTATGGGGCTTTTGCAGTTTATCTATGTTTTATTTATGCTTCTTTAAATAATGTACTCAAGACAGATTATGAAAGTGTTATGTTATGTTTTTGGAAAGGATGTTGTTGTAACACGTATTTGACTTTATGAAATAAAGTTTGTTGTTCTTCCGCTGTTTACAAATATGTGTTCTTATATCTGTCTTGTATATCTGTGACTTGTACTTATAAACCTCCACCAAAATTAGGGCATTCCCTTTGAGAGTGACCCTAACGGAGGTGGGGTGTTTCAACTGCCTTCCCCCATAGGCTATTACCCTTCCCTCTTGCATTAAGACTGCGCCTAGTCCTGTCTCACAAGCGTCGGTATAAACAACAAATGGCTTACTCCCATCTGGCAACACTAAGACTCTAGTTGTGGTTAAAGCTCTCTTTAACCGTTGGAATGCATCATCACAATCTACGTCCCATGTGAAAACTAGATTCTTCTTCGTCAAGCGGGTTAATGGGGCTGATATCTTCGCGAAGTCCTTGGTAAACTTCCTATAGTAGCCAGCCAACCCCAAGAAACTCCTCACCTCGGTAGCATTCTTTGGAACCTTCCAATCTTGGATGGACACTACCTTTGTGGGATCCACAGCTATCCCTTCTTTGGAGACCACGTGCCCTAAGAACTGCACCTCCTTCCTCCAAAAGTGACATTTAGAGAATTTAGCCTTAAGGCTATGCGCTCGAAGAGTCTCCAACACTTCCCTAAGATGTAGGGAATGCTCTTCTTCACTCTTAGAAAAGACCAAGATGTCATCCACAAAGACCACCACGAACTTATTAAGGTACTCCCTGAACACCCTACTCATCAAATCAATAAAGTATGCAGGGGCGTTCGTCAAACCAAAGGGCATCACCAGCCACTCATAGAAACCATCTGGAGTCCTAAAGGCAGTCTTCTCTATACTATCCTCAGCCACTCTCAACTGATGAAACCACGTGGCTAAGTCCAACTGCGAAAACACTGAGGCGCCAACCAACTGATCAAAGAGATCATCAATCCTCGGCAATGGGTGTCTATTCTTCTTTGTAAGCTTGTTGAGTTCTCTATAGTCTACACAAAGTCTGAGGGACCCATCCGCCTTCGTGGCAAAAACTACTGGAGCACCCAACTCCGATATACTTCGTCTTATGAACCCCTTCTCAAGCAACTCCCCTACTTGCTTATTGAGTTCCCTCCTCTCACGAGGAGCCATGTGGCGCACTGGCAAAGATACTGGCTTAGCATTGTCCACCAGATATATTCGGAAGTCTATCTCCCGCTTCGGAGGTAAGCCCTTCACCTCCTCAAACACATCCGAGTATTCCCGGACCACTCTAACAGATCGCAAACTCTCGACCGAAGCGTCAAGCGATTCAAGATAACTTAGCATAACAGAATTCATGGGATTACAAGAGATCTCGAGAGTGTTCCCTAAGCGGATCATGAGCCTAACAACTCTCCTTTCGCAATCAAAAACGGCACCATTACTGGATAACCAGTCCATACCCAAAATTAACCCATAGCCCGTGAAGCCCAAAACAAAAGCATCACATCTAAACTCAACGCTAAGTATAGAAATCTTCAAACCCAAACATATCATGGACAAATAAGTGGAGCCCCCAATTGGGTTTGAAACAACCAAGGGATCATCTACTAGACTGGTGTCTAAGTGCAGTGACTCAACTAATGATGATGAGATAAACGAATGCGATGCGCCAGAGTCAAACAAAGTACGGACAGGATGATCAAACAGAAAAACTAGACTTTCAACGGAAATAGTTCTACCTCTTTCCTGAATCGGTGGAACCGCGAGAGCCTGAACTTTCCCCCTTGCCTGACCTGGTGCCATAAGAGCTTGCACCTGTCCTCCTGAGGTAGATCCCGTCCTCTGCCCCTTCTTAAGGCAGTCCTTCACTAGATGCCCTGCTTCGCCACAGTGGAAGCAGCCAGTCTTCTTCTTCTTCCGACAATCTTTTCTTAGGTGGCCTGGTGTCCCGCAATTGAAGCACTTCTTCTTTCCCTTGCCACCATTGCCTTTCCCACCCTTGTTTTGCTGTTGCTGTTGAGGTCTCTTCTGATCTCTTTTCTTCTCGGGTGCCTTATTAGCATTGGGACCCTTCTCTTCCTCATGCATGAGTGCCATATCTACTAGCTTCTCAAAGGTGGCCCCCATAGGGATGTGAGTCATAGCCAATCCATGCATCGGTTCATTCAAGCCCTCAACGAACCTCAAAGCCTTCTTCTCCGGTGTATTCACCATGTCTATGCCAAATCTTGCTAGCTGATTAAACTTGTTGACATATTCCTTCACTGATAAGTTTCCTTGCTTTAGTGTCAAGAACCTTTCCATGTAAAGATTTTCTTCCGCCCTTGAGAGAAACTTCGCCACAAACCTTTGCCTGAAATCCGCCCAAGAGTCAACAAGGCGTTCTCCATTAGTGACCTCCCACCAGAACGAGGCCTCTCCCTTCATTAACCAAGCAGCTAACTTGACTTTCTTTCCTTCTTCCATCTCAAAGATGCCTATCAACTCTTCCGTCTCCTTAAGCCAATCCCTAGCTTCCACAAAAGTTTCTAATCCTTGAAAAGGTTTCCCTCCCATAGCCTTAAATTCCTTGCAAGTCTTAGCAAAAGTATCCGCGCGAGGAGGAGGAGGGGGAGGAAGATCGGGTGCAACTGGTGGTGGAGGAACATTTGCTGGACCCGCAGCGGCGGCCCTAGCCTCCATTAATCTCCTATACCATACTGGTATCGCTACACCCTCCGGAAAGTTAAGATCTTCAGCCATGCTGAAACGAAAAAGGAAAGATTCAAAGCGGAGAATTCGAAAGATAAAGATATGGCTATTAGGGATTATGCTTTTCTTTCAAAAACTTTTCTCTCAAAAGACATGTTTTTGAAAATACTCCTTCAAAAATGTTTTTAGAAAAATAATTTTTCCAAAATTTTTTATCTGTTCTGGTAACCTTTAGCTCTGATACCACGTGTAACACCCCACACCCGCTAAGGTCACTCACTAAGGGAATGCCTTAACTTCGGTGGAGTATTTTAAGTGAATATAGAACAGAAAAATTACAACAAGACAGATATAAATAATACTTGTTAACTAAAACATCATTTCATTGCAGCAGAAGTTAAACATGTTTGGTTACAATAACAAAACCATAAAACAAGAGTCAAGTACTAAATATCCATCCTGATAAAAACATAAGTACATAATCCCACTACATAACTAACAGCCATAATAGAAAAGACAAGCTGAGCTTTACATCAACGGTCCAAGCTCCAAAAGATAGATAAAGAAATCTGATCAAAGCCCACTAGTGTTAGGCCCAACCTGAGGACCTGAGGGGGGGAAGATAAAAACAATGGGGTCAGACATAAGTCTAAGCAAGTCCTATAACTTTAACAATACAATCATTAAAGTAATTAGGGTATGATATAAACTTGGTACGGTAACGACTGGGGATAAATGACTACACTAAGCAGCCAACTAGACATAGGAAGAACCAAGATAACGGTAAAGACGCATCTACCCACCTAAGGATAATTACTAAACTGCACCACACCAGTCATTCCTAACTTAAAGGTTGATCCCACCCAAGGACTTAAAAAATTTAACTAGTAGTTTCGTGTACCCCTAGCTGACCACATAGGTGTCGTCTGCCCCTATCTCCACTAGGTGCACCCACTACTCCCCAAGCGATCGGCTCCCTAACGTAGATATCCGTGCTGGTCGCACGGTGGGGTTTATCATTCCCCAAAGTGGCAACCCGATACCAACACCGATGCACGACTTATACCTACACGATGCAACAACGTCTTACCTACCAGCTCGGGTCCACACACGCATATGAAACCCGTTGGACTTGCGTTGCCACCGCTAACCCGTTTTGGCCTCTGATAGTCAAGCCCAGTACGCGTGTCCCGTCCTCGACATGGGTCGAGCCCACAAAGATACATATGGGTTACTGGTTGAAATGGGCCCCCACAAGCTACCCACCTAAGCTTGCTCCCTCTAGTGTATCCCACTTAACCCTTTAATCATGTTTAATTACATGTTTCCACTTTGGTTAAGTATTCTAATCGTATTTTTTATTGCCACCCAAGACAACCACTAGATTTCCACATGCCACCCAAGGCACCCACTTAACCCCTCATGCCCCACTACATGCTTATCTGGTTAAGTGTTTCTTAATTGATTAAGACCGTAACCTTTGTAAAGACCTCTCACATTAGACTGTCTTTTATGGCAGCTGGATTTGCCGGTCGGGTCCGGGCAGCCTTACGCTATAATAGAGTCTAACCTCGTGTCTTTACACTTGTCACGTATTTAGTTTATGCCTAAGACCTCTCACATTGGGCCAATCATTTGTAGCCGCTGGATTTGCCGGTCGGGTCCGGGAAGTCTTATGCTACAAAAGGGTCCAACCTCGTGTCTTAGTCGATTAATTACACCTAATTAATCACCCCCATATTTTAAATTAATTTTCCCTAATTAATTCCAATTTAATGATGTACATAATTGACTCAATTATGTCCATCCACTTATGGTATGAAACATCATACCAATTTCACCACAATTTTGTTAACATGAATATTAACCCCATCGTTCCCCACGTAATACGCTAACATGACATACTTAAAAGGGAAGATTCATCACAAATACAATGGGTTCAACTTAGCATAACATTAGCATCAACATGGGTTTTAAAGGTGTCAACTTGCATATATGACCATAGCATCAAACCCAACTAGCACAAATAATCAACCCAAACTTGCATGAATCACATATGTCATAAAGAGGGTAACTTGCATAGATGTTCATGTCATAGACCTATCATAAAGGGATAAACTTGCATACATGTCATAGGTCTAAAAAGGGATGAACTTGCATATGTTACTCATATCATAAAAAGGGGTAAACATGCATATATATGCATGACATACAAAGGGGTAAATTTGCATATGTATGCATATCATACAAAGGTGTAAACTTGCACATGTTACTTGCATATAATCAAACACCAAACTTGCATAACATGGTGTCATAATGGATCAATGTTTATCATAGTGATTTGCATAACTAGCATCATGAACATATAGCATAAAACTTGCATAACTAGCATCATGGACATATAGCATAAAACTTGCATAACTAACATCATGAGCACATAGCATATGATAACATAACTTGCATTGATCCACATTCATAACCATAACCTTATTACATACTATCATAATTAGTTTAGCAATTGCTTGCTAAAGGCATAGAAACTCACAACCTGTTGATTAGCACTCCTATGAAGAAGATTTAGTTGCTAGAGTTGATTAGAAGTTGATTTGAGAAGCTATCTTCCTCTCTAATTTGTGGAGACTCCTTCTAAGTTGCATTTTGACGGCATGATGACGTTGTATCTATTTTTAGTATGGATTAGGGTAGTCTTAGGGTATATTTATAGATTTAGGATGTAGTTTAGGCCCTTAGATTAATCCTAGATTAGTTTAGAGCCATCAGATCTCGTCACAAGCCCCAAAACACAGCCCAAACCCCTTCAGACTGCACCCAGGCCAACCTGGCCGAGTACCCAGGTCGACACCCGTGAAAACTGGGCAGTCGACATGGGTTGGGGCGGTGTCGACTGGGCAGTCGACACCCTTGTCGACTTGGCCTGCACGGGAATTTTCCCGCCTTCCCCCTATGTGTTGAATTTCGAATTTGGCTTTAGTTTTAAACTGTTTTTAAACTTAAATTTTCTGAAAACTTCGTTGGGCCATAACTTGGTCATACGGACCCCAAATCACGCAAACTCGGACTCTATCTCAACCAGAATTCCGAGACGAACACAATGGCGCAACCTGTTTCCCCTAATTCCCACATCTGGGATTAGTTATTCTTTAATTTGTGAATGTTAATATTTACTGAAATTCGGGGTGTTACAATTTTTATCGAATGAATGAAATAAAATTGTTTGATCGATAAAAGTAACATTATTATCGAATGTTTGAAATAAATTGTTTTAAAAATAAAAATCACATTTTTATAATATATATAAATCGCTAAAAATCTTCATTTTAGAAATAAGTTGTTTTAATAATAAAAATCACATTTTTATCATCTATATGAAGTATATAAAATAATCGTGTTTGAAATAATTTCTTTTGACAATAAAAATCACATTTTTATCATATATATGAAGCATATAAAATAATCGTGTTTGAAATAAATTGTTTTGACAATAAAAAACATATTTTTACTATGTATATGAATTGTTAAAAATAGTCATGTGTTGAAATAAATATCTGTTGGATAAAAATATCATTTTTATCACATATATGAGTTGAAATGGTTTTTGAAATCGAAGAACGGATTATATATATATATATATATATATATATAATTAAAATAAATCGAATAACGAAGCTGCAGTTCGTATTTTGAAACCGTGATTTCAAACGATTATTGCGGGAGATCCGACCATCGGATTTTCCCAAAACCGAAACCGTTGGGTTCGCTTTGGAAATTTCTTTCCAACGACACCAACTTTGCAAAGATCCAACAGTTGGATTGTCTAGAATGTTTAATTCAAATTTGAATGAAAACAGCGCCAGAATGTATTATATATTTAAATATAATTAAAATAAATCGAATAACGATGCTGTAGTTCGTATTTTGAAATCGTAACTTCAAACAATTGTACTGGGAGATTCGACCGTCAGATTTTCCCAAAATTGGAACCATTGGATTCGTTTTGAAAAGATCTTTCCAGTGATATAAAATTTGTAAAGATCCAACGGTTAGATTTTCAGATGTGTGTAAATTAAATCTGAAGAAACTAGCACCATGGCCGTGTTATGGCCTGAAGCGTCGTTTGAATGAATTGGCCATTTTTAAATAAATAAATAAAATAGCGATAAATTGTGATAAAACCTTATAAATGATATGGAATGGAAATAAACTGAATTTGCTCGGTTTATTGGATATATGATGGTTGAATGTGTTTGACGTGAAAATTACATTAACGAACTGAATTATGGATGTCGAATAATTTAACCATTGAAATGAATTGATTTGAATTCTAAATATACATGGAATATTTGAAAAGGCCGAGTTAATTCTCATTTCAAATAATTGATCGACGGTTAGAAGTCGAAGATATGAAGACGGTGCAAAACCGATGATCTTCAGGTCGGATGGATGGCTACTGATGCCTTGGATGGGAGTTGCTGCCCTGAAGGGGTTACAGTGGTGGTTGTCCGGACGTACTTGTTGTCTGGACGTACTTGTTGATCGTTCGGATGTGCGAGGAATAAAGATCCTCCGGTTTCGTTCAGACCCATAACGGACTTGTAAATGGAAGTATGTCTGACGTTGTATATTGACAACGTGGCTTGCAGATATGCTGTGATCAAAGCTTTTTGTTGAAAAGCAGAGCTTTGTGGATGATGATCAAAGCACGGCTTTAAATAGCTATCTTTGTGTTTAGCATTGATTCGCGAGCCTCACAGCCCGGTATGGACCAGAAACGGGAGAGGACCTCAGGGAGGACCTGCATTTTTTTCTAGCTAGGAGTGGTGCTTTGGGTTTTACACGCCTGGGAATTTTACTTATGTGGATGATGGATAGCGAGGCGCCTAGGTTATATCGGTCGCTTTCGGGCCGATGGTTTTGTCGGTATATGACCAGTTTACGCCCCATAGGGTGGGGAAACACAGTGTTCAGGCATTTTAATTCACTTTGTGTGGACCGGCCCTGACGATCATGGGGCCCACTTGAGTCTGGGCCTTGAGACATGGTAGGCTAGATTGTCTTGAAGCGGTAAGGACGATCCCTTGTCTTGGTTCATGACGGAAATCCAATTTTCAAATACGACATCGTGCGGTTTTGACTGTATACCTATATATGGCGACATGATATATGGTATCCATGCCGTCTATGATTGATACTTATGATTGAAATTGTTTTTGAAACATACAGACACTAGTAATAATATTAAATGCTTTTGTTTTATTCGTATCAAGCATATTTTGGTCATTATATGGAAAAACTCTATCCTCCGGTTTGCGTTGCATTGTGTGATGGGAACTGAGTCTTATAATGGCTTCATTTTTATAAAAAGCATTGCGATGTTTAAATGATTTATTGGTTTTAAGCACTGGCAATCCAATAGAGTAAACCCGTTCCGTGTTAACGGCGTGGTCTTGTGATTGGCCTTATTGTAAAATATGTTAAGTAGATTTCTTATACCAGTCCCATGACTGACTCGTAGTTTGTTTCACTTGCAAACTTGGGTGTCGTGTCCTATTTTCTGCACGGGCAGCCTTGTATTTAGGTTTTAGCAGGCTTTTTTGGATAGCTGTGGAGCTGAAGCTGGATTCTATCACTTCTTTCTCTTTATGCTGTTCAGCTCCTATTGTACATATTATTCTTTGATTCCGCTGTAGACATTTATGTAAAGCTGAACTGTATTTTGTACTAAGTATGATCCTGTATACTGTGTAACTCTGATGATTATGTTTATCCAGTGTATTCTATTATACATTATCTGGTGTATTTATTTATTTCTGTTCTGTTGTTATCTATTTATGTGTTATATTCCAAAGATTACCCTTGCTACCGTGGAACGGGGTTTGGGGTCGTCACAGATATCAATTTCCGTATCTGACTAAAAATGTAAATGGAATAATGACTAAAGCCTTTTAAATTCCATATATATTTATAGTCTTCCTCCACAGAATCTCATTTCGATTATTACCAAATCGAATTCCATTCAATTCCAATTTAATATATTAAATTGGAAACTTTACTTTGGAAAATTTCCATTATATCTTAATAAAAAGATTTATAAATTCCAAATCACATTTCACTGTTAATTGGGTTAAGGGACTAATGTTATTTAAAACATTGTTCACTAAAAACCCCAAAAATCCAATTTCAATTCAGTTCGAATTAAATATTAATTAATTGATAAACTTCTCTCAATCTTATTTAAAAGATTTATTCTTTTCTCATCGAGGTTTAAGAACAGTGTTAATAAAGACACCATTCACAACAAACCTAAAATCCAATTTGATATTAAATACAAGACTCTAAATAGAAATTATATCGGCTTATATTTAATATCAAATTCTGAAACCTAGAAATATCATATTGGGAATAACGATATCCATATAATCACGGAATATACATATAATCACGGAATCCACTATCGAAATATTCCGAAGATTATTTCTATTCAAATCCTTTCCAATTCATACATTGGAAAATTCTAGTTAGATTAAAACCATTCACAAATCCAATTTATTTATTTGAAAACGTTGGATTATCATTCTAGTTATTAACTAGTTCATTTTGATAAAAAAAACATTTTTATCTTTACAAAAGTGGAATTTTTTATCCAAATTCTTCCCAAATCATTCATTATGATTTTACACAAATTATTAATATTTTTAATAATTTTATCAACGTCCGTACAGTCTGTTTCCAATAACGGCCATCGAACTACATCTGTAACGACTATATCCAAATTTGATTTGGACATAACTCCAAATCTAGCCGTTCAAATTTAAATCTCATATATCCACTGGAAAACTCTTTTTGATATGAACCCAACGGTTCTAGTTCTAGGAGAATCCAACGGTCGGATCTCCCGTAATGTCAATTCGAAGTCAATGGTCGAAATTCGCGAATGGTCGCGGCGCGAAACGTTCTATTCAAACCATATATATATATATATATATATATATATATATATATATCATTCTAAACATATTTTATAAATTCATTTTAAAAGCGATTCTCACTTCCATTTCAATTTTAAATCAAAATTGAATATTCCATATCATTTTTTTGGAGGAAGACGGGTGTGTAGCGTGAAACTACACAGCCGGTGAATATTCCATATCATCAATATATAAATGATAATATTTTCAAAATATTTGATTTTGAAATCATTTCCTTTTCCGATATTCATTATAAAAATGAATAAATCGATATAAATATCGCTCGCTTTAAAATGACACATATCTAATCAATACGGCTTCACCAACTTCAATAATTTCGTGTCCATCCAAAATCGAACATCAAATTCACATTCTAATCCTTTACTAAATATTATTTAAAATATTCGCTATTTTAAAATATTCGTTATTTTAAAATATTACTTCTTTCTGAATTGGAATCAGACCCAGTCAATTACCATATAATGTTATTTATATGGATTTCATACAACATATGTATACAACAACCATGATAACCAATCATCCATCATCCAGAGTGCATCACACAATTGTATAAGCATTAAATATAAATAATTAATGCTTACAACAGCCTGTCAACCTATCGATTGACATACAGCTAATTATTGGGACTAGTGTATGTCAAATATCATCCCAATACCCGTGTGGGGTTTCAACCAACAAATACTAAATATTATTTGTGCAGTTGGGCGATGTGTAAAATTTATCGTCCCAATCAATATCAGCTAAGTAGGTGTACATAAGCAAACTGTCCGATTTGTAAATGAATATTTATGTTTATTTCTTTTTATGATATTTTTATATACATTTTATATAAATAATTTTATATACACCAATGTTAGTCAATTACAATTCCAATCACAATCCAAACAAACAATCAACCAAGGTTTTCAAAAAGTAGTGTCAGGAGCTGCTAAGCCCCGTCTGCAACCTATGATATAATTACATAACAAAAATAGTTGAGTGAGAAGGTGTTCTCACATTGGGTTCCACTCCGCTAGTTTTTATTTCTGAATTTCAGGTCGGTTTGGACTTAAATTTGCCTGAAATTCTAACGTGCTTCTTTTCTATCCCAGTCAGTTTCATTGCGTAGTGGTCGATGATGCGAGTCCAACGCATCTGAAATCGTGAAATTCTATTCACGTTTGCAAAAGTTATGAGGATCTGAACATTTAAATAATTTAAATATAATTAATTGCATTAATTATTAATTACAAAACCTTAATTATCCCCTAACCCACTAATCCTTCTGCTCATTACTCCTCTTCACCATGACCAGTATTTGGTAAACGCGCAATACACTTCCATGGCCGAAATTTTGCACTCCCTTATCTCCTTCCTCTCTTCACGTAAAATCCCAATAAAATATCTGTAATCCTTCTTTTTCGTTCATCTTCGATTCCATCCCCTTCTTGATTATGTCGCATCCCCCTTTTGATTTCCATTCTCATGCTTTTCACGCATTGTACAGTGCCAATATCGAACATCATCTTGATGGAATCTCATCAAACTTTGCACCCAAATGCTAAACACAACCATAAACCCAAATACAAACATGATTTCATGTATAAATGCTTCTACATTCCACGATACCAACCCTAATCTCGCTACTCTACTGGCATCGAACTGAAGTGGGTTCGAACCTAGAGAAATGCACACCAGAGTGAGGAGCAACATACGAGGATCACTAATATATTAGTTTGATGATTTTAGGAATTTGATTTGAATTTTTTTAATTTTTGAAAGCCACCATTTTGCAAATTGTTTTTCTTTAAAAGAGAAGGATGGATGGCGGCTGTAGATGGTTTCACTTGGGCAAAGAATATGATGGTTTTGACTTACGTTTAGAGAATTAATTTATATATATACTATATTTTTATATTATTATCATCAGATTTTACTTGTTTAACCTTCGAATCTCCAAATCAAACCCAACGACAATCACCCCTATCCATATACCCCCATTTCGGACACAATGAGATATGTTTCGTAAGCCAGTTCGACTGTTTCGATTAGTTTTTATCAAAATTAAAATATAAATCAATATATATTGAATTTGAACAAACTTTTAATTTACCGAGGCCACATACCGACTCCACAAATTACAGAAAAATAAATCTAGCTATGTTTTGACGATACAGTCCTAACAAAAATAATTTCATCGAATTTGGAGACCATTTGTAAAATAGCCATTTTCCAGTCGATTAAATTCAAACTGAAAGTACCAAACACGTTTAAATTCACCACTCCCACATATAAATTCCAAAAACTATGAAAATTGGAAACTAATAATAATTTGACATTCCGGATCCAACAAAAGTGGTTTCATCGAAAACGGAGGTCGTTTGCAAAATGGCTATTTTTAAGGGATATGTATTATATAAAATATATATAAATTCCAAAACAACTATTTTAAATTTTAAACTGGACATAACTTTCAATTTATATTATGAAATCTCAATTTTTCACATTCGTTAAAAAGATATAATTAAACAGATTCAAATGTTTCTAATTTTACTAAAATCCGATTTATTTTGAATCCTATATTTTCAATTAAAATTTAAAATCGAATTTTCAAACTACCGCGCCATTTCCATTTCATTTTATAATTAAAATAAATTTATACATTCTAACTTCAATTTAAATAAATTTTAAATTGTTATCATTTAAAATAAATCATTTTAAATATTCAAAATCCATTAAAATAGATTAAAAAAAAATTGGTTCTGAAAATCCGGGTTATTACAATCTCCGCCACTTAAAATCTTTTAGTCCTCAAAAAGGAACGAAGCTGAAAGTTGTTTAACTAATCAACTCAACTTTCATTCTGGCTTTCATTCTTCATCTTCTCAGTTTCTAAGAATTTTCAATTTCTTCAAAAATTTGGCTAACACCCTAAATTTTTGAAAAATTTCGCCATAACCTTCTTTGTATGGGGAGACCTTTAAAACTGCAACTTGCATCACAGGGCCCTCATCATCCAAAAAGAAAAATCCAAGCGGCTTGCCAATCGGCTCATAAAATCATTAAAACCCAAGAAATACAGTAAATATGTACTTATTTGTCAGGCGTACAATTTTTTCCTCTTCTTAGCTTCCCTGCTATGACCTATTCAATATATATGCATGTACATGTATGCAATTTCAATAGATTTTCAATTTAATTCAATATTTGATTCGATTTGGCTAAATTTACCTTTTTGTTCTCCTATTGGTTAAATTAATTATCATTCCAACATTTTTATTAGTTAAACTAATAATCAAACAACACAATCAACAATCAATTGGTTCATTATCTTTTCAAACATATATCTTTAATATACACCTAAAATCATGTTTTTAGTGCAAAATCCCAAATAATAAACCCTATCTAATTTTGGTTCTCACACTAGTCAATTGGAATTATATAGATATCCCACTTTCGAAACTCGAACACAAATACTAATGATAATGTATTAATCACCAGGATCATCTCCGGGCGATCAGAGTGTGATTCTATATCTATCCAGTATATTTGAGGCTTTGTATACACGTTTGCAAGGCGTATATGCAAAATCTTCATATAATCGATTGTCCAAAATCAATATAAAATAAAATATTCAAATACCTATAATAAGGTTTAATTTTCAAAATAAATTTGTTTTTTATAAATAATACTCTTCGAACTCATTCTAGGGCATTACTAACCCTATCTCTAATGAGTCATCCTCATTGGATATTACTAATCCAATCTCTGACGAATTCTTTTGTTCGATTCTAACGTGTCTTGTTCTCGAGCTCTATAAACCAAAGCTCCGATACCAAGCTGACACGACCCAAACTCCCTCTATCTCTGAAGAGACGGATGAAGGCGGACTGAGTTGAGAACACGACAATCAAAACACAAACAAAAGAACATTTCATTGCTATTACAATAATTTACATCAGAGTACAAGAATATAACATAGTATGAATAAATAATACACAGCTAAAAATGTCAGAGATTTAAATTACATTTAAATACATAGCAGCGGAAAAATAATACATAACACAACTGAAAGAAATACACGGATATAGAGGTTTCTGAATATAGCTCCAGTTGTAAATCCAGGATCCTAAAAAGAAATATCTACGAAAACCAAAACTAATAGCTGCCTATGTGGAAAAATAGGGGTACCCAGAGTTTAGGTTAAAACAATAAACTCCGAGTCAGTCATGTGACTGGTTAAAACATTTATTAGCTTGATTTTAAAGTTAGATAAATCAAGGGACCACGCCATATAACACGAAACGGGTTTATCCCCATGAGTACTAGTGCATAAAACAAACAGCGCAATGCTAAAAAGAAAAATGAAGCTATTATAAGACTCAGGTCCCATCACACAATGAACGCAGTCAAGGATAGAGTATTCCCTTATAATAGCCAGATATGCTTGATACGCGAAATTTCATCTTTTATTATTACTATAAGTGAAGAAATCAATTTTAAGTATAAATATATAAATCATAGGCGGCGTAGGTACCATTATATTACGTCGCCACATATATATTTACAACTAAAACCGAAAAATCACGTATTGGAAATTGTGTTTCCATCTATGAACTGAGGCAAGGGATCATCCTCACCGATTTCAAGACACTCTAGCAAATGCCTTAGGATCCCCCGCAGTGAACCCCTTGGATCTTCATAGACGGTCATCCGTCGATGATTGGCAATACCATAAGCTATATGTTATCCGGTTCTATCGAACCTCCAAAATGGTCAGTCCAGTCGACCATGTCCAGAGCCATTTAAGGACTTACCTCGCTCCTGGGTACCTCGTTTATCTGTCATAATAGTATGCAACATCCACATGAGTAAGCAGTCTGGGCTCCATACCAAGACGTTACTCGTAGTTAGAACTAACATATGTCCCTTTACATGTAGTCACTATCCCGTTTTTGGTTCATACCTGGGTATGAAGCTCGCGAATTAACGCTACATAAAGCTATTCTATTTAAATTCGTGCTTTGATCATCAACCACATGACTTTGCTTTTCAACAAAAGCCTTGATCCATGCATCTCAGCATGCCACATTGTCAATCCATACCGTACCACAGATTTCCACCAATATATAACCTCTAAGCTCGTACGTCTCAGAGAAGGGTGTTAAGCAAGAGAATAATTTCTCTGCTACCAAACAGATATATATTTAATAGAGTTTAACGAATACAGTATAAAGGAATCAATGTCAGACTCACCATCCATTTGCAAGTCCGTTTTGGGTCTGAACGAAACCGAAGGCAACTTATTCCTCATCCCATATGTCCAATACAGGATAGAGGCCCTCGCATATCTGGTCGATCTTCAAATACGTCTGGACTATCACCACTTATTACCCTATTTTGGGTGCACACCCCAATCAAGTCACTAGTAATCATCCAAACGATGTGAAGATCTCCGGTCTTCAATCACCGTCTTCATCGTCGACTTATCGTCGTATCAATTATTCCGAATGGGATAACCCCGATCTTTCCGAATAACTCGTGTGTCTTATAAACAAGTGCTATAAAAACACAACATACGCCGCATTCCAATCCAAAATATTCTTTTATTCAAATATTCTTTTCACAATTTAAACCAAATTAAGGTTTTCCAAACTAGTCGGGATTAGCGCACCTTACCGAAGTAATCATTTATTTTATTTCCTAATCCCAACCTATCCATCCCATGGAGCAAAACTGGTAATACTCCATATCTAACACCATGGTGTTATCGGTAAAATTAATTACCATTTCACGTTCAAATATAATTAAAGATTTAACTATCGCCTGGAGTAAAACTGGTGGTACTCGTTCTCGATCATTTCCCGAGTTTGATAATTTGAATTACCACATTCTCATTTCCATCTAATTAAAGATTCATTAAAACTTCACTTAGTTTTAATCTTCCAACAATCATTATTTAATGATTATTTAACTTTGGAAACCCAAACATGCCACATCGAAAATCTATGCCGTACCACTGATTTCTACCAATATATAACCTCAAGCTCATACATCTCAGAGAAAGATGTTAAGAAAGGGAATAAATTCTCCGCCGCCAAACAGATATATATTTTGCAGAGTTCAACAAATACAGTTCAAAATACAATGTTAGACATGTAATCCTGTCTTTAACTGGGTTAAAGAACCAATGTCATTTAAAACACAATTCACGATAAACCCAAAATCATATTCCATTAACTATCGAATCTTCACAAAAAATAGATCAATATCGATATCAATTTATGTATCTGACTAAAAATATAAATGGAATAACGACAAAAGCCTTTTAAACTCCATATATATTTACAGTCTTCCTCCACAGAAGCTCACTTCGATTATTACCAAATCGAATTCCATTCAGTTCCAATTTAATATATTAAATTGGAAACTTTGCTTTGGAAAATTTCCATTAAATCTTAATAAAAACATTTATAAATTCCAAATCACATTTCACAGTTAATTGGGCTGAAAAACTAATGTTAAAACGTTGTTCACCATAAACCCCAAAAATTCAATTTCAATTCAATTCCAATTAAATATTAATTAATTGGTAAACTTCTCTAAATCTTATTTAAAAGATTTATTCTTTTCTCATCGAGGTTTAAGAACAGTGTTAATAAAGACACCATTCACAACAAACCCAAAATCCAATTTGATATTAAATACAAAGCTCTAAATAGAAATTATATCGGCTTATATTCAATATAAAATTCTGAAACCAACAAATATCGTATTGGGAATAACGATATATATATATATATCTTCTAAATTCCTCAACAATATCCGTATAATCACGGAATCCACTATCGACATATTCCGAAGATTATTTCTAAACAAATCCATTCTAATTCATACATTAGAAAGTTCTGGTTAGATTAAAACCATTCACAAATCCAACTAATTTATTTGAAAACGTTGGATCATCATTCTAGTTATTAACTAGTTCATTTTGATAAAAATGTATTTTTATCTTTACAAACGTGGAATTTTTCATTCAAATTCTTTCCAAATCATTCATTATGATTTTACACAAGTTATTAATATTTTTAGTAATTCTGTCAAGGCCCGTACAGTCAGTTTCCAATAACATCCATCGAACTGCATCCATAGCGACCTTTTCCAAATCTAATTTGAACATAATTCCAAATCCAACCGTTCAAATTTAAATCTCTTATGTCCATTGAAATCTCTTTTCGATACGAACCCAACGATTCCGGTTTTAGGAGAATCCGACGGTCGGATCTCCCGTAATTTCAATTCGAAGTCAATGGTCGAAATTCGCGAACGTTTGCAGCGCGAAACGTTCTATTCAAACCATTTATATTTATATATATAATGTATATTTCGTTCAAAATGTATTTTATAAATTCGTTTTAAAAGCGATTCCCACTTCCGTTTCAATTTTAAATCAAAAATGAATATTCCATACCATTAATATATAAATGATAATATTTTCAAAATATCTGATTTTGAAATCATTTCCTTTTCCGATATTCATTATTATAATGAATAAAATCGATATAAATATCGTTTGCGTTAAAGTGACGCATATCTAATCAATACGGCTTCACCCATTTCAATAATTTCGTGTCCATCCAAAATCGGACATCAAATTCACATTTTAATCCTTTACTGAATATTATTTTAAAATATTCGTTATTTAAAATATTTGCTATTTTAAAATATTCGTTATTTTAAAATATTCCTTCTTTCTGGATTGGAATCATACCCAATCAATTACCATATAATGTTATTTATATGGATTTCATACAACATATGTATACAACAACCATGATAACCAATCATCCATCATCTAGAGTGCATCACACAACTGCATAAGCATTAAATATAAATAATTAACACTTACAACAGTATGTCAACCAATCGATTGACATACAACTAATTATTGGGACTAGTGTATGTCAAATATTATCCCAATACCCATGTGGGGTTTCAACCAACAAATGCTGAATATTATTTGTGTAGTTGGGCGATATGTAAAATTTATCGTCCCAATCAATTTCAGATAAATAGGTGTACATAAATAAACCATCCAATTTGTAAATGAATATTTATTTTATTTCTCTTTATGATATTTTTATATACATTTTATATAAATAATTTTATATACAACAATATCAGTCAATGACAATCCCAATCACAATCCAAACAAACAATCAACCATGGTTTGCAAAAAGTAGTGTCAGGAGCTGCTAAGCCCCGTCTGCAACCTATGATATAATTACATAACAAAAATAGTTGAGTGAGGAGGTGTTCTTACATTGGGTTCCACTCCGCCAGTTTTTATTTCTGAATTTCAGTTTTGTTTGGATTTGAATTTGCCTGAAATTCTAACGTGCTCCATTTCTATCCCACTCAGTTTCATTGCGTAGTGGTCGACGATGCGAGTCCAACACATATGAAATCGTGAAATTCTGTTCACGTTTGCAAAAGTTATGAGGATCTAAACATTTTTTTTTAAACATAATTAATTGCATTAATTATTAATTACACAACCTTAATTATCCCCTAACCCTCTAATCCTTCTACTCATTACTCCTCTTCACCGTGCCCAGTATTTGATACAGGCGTAATACACTTCCATGGCCGAAATTTTGAACTCCCTTATCTCCTTCCTCTCTTCACGTAAAATCCCAATAAAATATCTATAATCCTTCTTTTTCCATCCTCTTCGATTCCATCCCCTTCTTGAGTAGCTTGCACCGCCTTTGATTTCCATTCTCATGCTTTTTATGCACTGTACAGTGCTAATATCGAACAACATCTTGATGTAATCTCATCAAACTTTGCACCCAAGTGCTAGACACAGTCATAAACCCAAATATGACCATGATTTCGTGTATAAATGCTTCTACATTCCGTGATGACCAGCCCTAATCTCACTGCTCTACAGGCATCGAACTGAAGTGGGTTCGAACCCATAGAAATGCACACCAGAGTGAGGGGCAACATACGAGGATCACTAATATATTAGTTTGATGATTTAAGGAATTTGATTTGAATTGTTTTTAATTTTTGAAAGCCACCATTTTGCAAATTGTTTTTCTGTAAAAGAGAAGGATGGATGGCGACCGTAAATGGTTTGACCTGGGCAAAGAAAACGATGGTTTTGACTTAAGTTTAGAGAATTAATTTATATATATACTATATTTTTATATTATTATCATCGGATTTTACTTGTTTAACCTTCGAATCTCCAAATCAAACCCAACAATTGTCGCCTCTATCTAAATAACCCCATTTCGGACACAATGAGATATGTTTCGTAAACCATTTCGACTGTTTCGATTAGGTTTTATCAAAATTAAAATATAAATCAATATATATTGAATTTGAATGCACTTTTAATTTACCGGGACCACATACTGACTCCAAAAATTACAGAAAAATAAATCTAGCTATGTTTTGACGATACAGTCCTAACAAAACTAATTTCGTCGAATTTGGAGACCGTTTGTAAAATGGCTATTTTTCAGTCGATTAAATTCAAACTGAAAGTACCAAACGCATTTAAATTCACCACGCCGAGATATTAATTCCAAAAATTTTGAAAAATGGAATCTAGCAATATTTGACATTCTGGATCCAACAAAAGTGGTTTCGTTGAAAATAGAGGTCGTTTGCAAAATGGCTATTTTTAAGGGCTATATATTATATAAAATATATATAAATTCCATAGCGACTATTTTAGATTTTAAAATGGACATAACTTTCAATTTATATTATGAAATCTCAATTTTTCACATTCGTTAGAAAGATATAATTAAACAGATTCAAATGTTACTGATTTTACTGAAATCCGATTTCTTTTGAATTCTATACATTCAATTGAAATTTAAAATTGAATTTTCAAGCTACTGCGCCATTTCCAGTTTGTTTTATAATTAAATTAAATATCATTTAAAATAAATCATTTTAAATATTCAAAATCCATTAAAATAACTAAAAAATTGGTTTTGAAAATCTGGGTTGTTACACAACTAAGGTAGGTGATATTAACGATTTATTAAATATTATACTTTACCGCGAATTAGTACGTACCGCTCTAATTTCATACCGTAAACACAGTCTCCAAATACAACAAAAATTATATGTACCCCTTCGTTTCAACATTCTGAATTCAATAAGATTAATCTGGCCGTAATCCGATTCCATCTGTATAAACATTATTTTTATTTTTAAATTATTTATCGGTTCACTGATTTAATTCCGTTCATTCACCAACGCCATTCATTTCCAAAATTTGAAACATTAAATTAATTTTCTTTATACATAAAAATGTACACATATCCATGCCAACTTATCATATATTTGAACAAATAAAATTTCTAATTTATTTAATATTAATAACGTTTGTTTTTAAATTTAAACACTTATATTTTCTAATTGATCTTCAATTCAAATATTCAGCACTAAATATATGATTCACAACCAACCATTCTGAATTAAATATCGAATTCAATCCATACACGAAACCATATTATTGATTCTTAATTTCTAACCCAAACATCAATATAAAATTGATTATTCATCATTAAATCTTTAATTAATCCAATGTTTAGTTGTCGAAATTTCTGGGACGTTACAAAATAAATGAGTAATATTAACGAATCGTAGACTACAATGTAGGGAAGAGAAGAGAAAATAAGTGAACAAGTTTCTTACTTGGTGAACTATTCTTCAAAAAACCAGCTTATCAAATCTAGTTTGAGGGAAAAATAATGAATAGAGGCTGGCTGCTATTTAATAAAGCAGATCCTTACAGTCAAATTTTGAGAATTTGTCTTCATACATGAGCCTTCATGTGACACATCACTTCCGTTAATGTCACTCTTTATCTGAATGCATTAAGTTTTGTGAAGCGTTGTAGGTACACAGAAACAGAAACATTACAAGACGGATATAAAATAACAGCGGAATTAAAAATTTATTAAACAGAATAGCTTCGTGGTTCAAACCCAATTACATAATAAGTCTGGAATACTGAAAACGTAAAACTCTGTCTTGTACAAAAATCATCATCACAGTACAATAATACATAAAAAGGGCATAATCCCCAAAATATAGCCATAGTGGAGGAGATACGAAATCAAGCAGTACATAAGCAGCTCCAAGCACAATGAAAGAAGAATCATGATCAAGCTTGAGTATTCCCACCCTGAGAACCTTAGGGAGGAATGGAATAAAGAGAAGAGGAAACAAAATGGGTCAGACATAAAGTTTGGCGAGTCCAGTTACTTTTAGCATACAAATAAGTAAAAGCATCATGACAGACATATAAACTAGATGAGAGAAATAATAGTGTCATAAGGCTGGTATAACAAAGTAAACATGATAAACAGAACAGAATATGCATTGTGCATCTCTACTACTTTCCTCTGCACCAATAATAGTATAACATAACAAGATGATTGCAACAAGTACAAGATGGTAGATGTAAGTGTACTTCTAGTGAGAGTTTTTACCCCAAAAAATCAAAGGTAGCCCAACAGAACTGACGAGTGTTACCCCGTACGATAATAACGGGCTCCTAAATAAGCAAGATTAGATGTACCCTAATCACTACCCTCAATCGATCGGCTCCCTAACTCGTAGGTACCTTGTGTTGGCCCCACAGTAGGATGTATCACTTCCTAAAGTGGCAACCCTTTATTTACAAGATGTGCACAAACCATATCTACAAGTGTCATGATGTATTAACCTCCATGGACTGGACCTATGCATGCACATGACCCTGTTAGAATGCGTTGCCCACCCATTCCTTCGATGGACCTCTTACAATCAACTCAGTAAGCGTGCCCTAGCCCGACCTAGTTTGGGTTCTCCATTTGATACCAATATAGGTTTTTGATTGATACGAGTCCCACACTTCGGACGATACAAGCTTCCTCCTAGGCTTGCATCCCACTACTAGGATTTCAGTAGGTTGTGCCTATGGTTTAACAAGATTGCATAACCCCAACAGGTCAAGTTTGTCGGGTTCATATGTATAGCCCGCCTCCACATATTTAACAAGATTAACATAACCCTCCCAGTGATTCGAGCAAGTTTGCTTAACCCTATTCAATTTGACAGGTTCATGTAACCCCCATAGATTTAAATAAGTTAAGTATTATAGGTTAACAAGTTATCCCTATTCACATTGACTTCTATTCAAGTTACCAAGTTCCTCTTGCTTATTAATTTCACATATATAACTTAATCCATTTAAGTTTATTAATAAACCCATCACTTGTTATTCTCTAGTTTGTAATTAACGAAAGTAATCTATAATCTCTTATCCCCAGATTGTAATTAACAAAAGTAATCTACAATCCCTTTATTTTATTCATTGTCTGATTCCATAGTTACAATAACATGTTTTACTTAATATGTAATTAAGTATACTTCATCTCAATTCACATGTTTTCTGTTTAACATGTCACTACAACTTGTCATTGTTTACTTATTAACTTAGTTCTCTTAACTAAGGCTTACTAATAAGTTTCCTTTCCTTTTGTTTTAACTTATGTTATAATTTCCGCCTGTCCCTAGGACAAGCCTACCTATTACATAACATTCTCATTAATGTAGTTAATTATAATAGGTTGTTATCATTCCCCGTTTATTCCAATTCATTTCCATTAATCACAGCTAGTGTCATTTATATCTATTCTTATATATATATATATATATATATATATATTTGTGTGTGTGTGTGTTTATGCACTAAACCTCTCGCATTAAGCCGACCACTTGTGGATGCTGGATTTGCCAGGCGGTTCCGGGCAGACTTCTACCACAAGTTGTACTTAACCTCGTGTTTTAGCACCGTTACGTGTACATTTACGCACTCGTCCCCTCACATTAGATTAACCACTTGTGGACGTTGTATTTGCCAGGCAGTTCTAGGAAGACTTCTACCACATGTGTAATCTAACCTCGTGTCTAAGTGCGGTTACAGTTTCTAATTACCATAAATCTAGGCATACTCAATCTCAAACAATTATTCATGTTCATCGTAGGTTTTTCAACTATAGTATTCAGTTTCAACACATTTTAGCAGATTTTTCATTTTAACAGATTAAAAATCTCCGTAAGTTGCTGCAGGTTACTCACAGTTTTATTGTCATGTTCTGCTAAATCTTAAATTAAGCCTAATAATTTATATACCCCAAATTACGGTCATAATTCACAATATAACATTTTCCCAAGTTTTAGTCAACTTGTGCGGTATAGGTTACGCCAAAATTATAGCTTTAGATCAATGTATAGATTATGCCCCCAAAAATCCCTGTACAAGTAATGCCCCAAAATCCCAATACAAGTTATGCCCCCAAAATCCCAATACAAGTTATGCCCCAATTTTAACATTCCCCTTCATTCCCAATTTCGTATGTTCGAATATTTCAGT
The DNA here is from genome assembly GCA_030737875.1 of Allium sativum. Lineage (NCBI taxonomy): Eukaryota > Viridiplantae > Streptophyta > Magnoliopsida > Asparagales > Amaryllidaceae > Allium > Allium sativum. The sequence goes on from CM060926.1 coordinate 543,234,827, forward strand.
GGTATGCCTAGGCTCGAAGGTAGCCTGGCTATAAAAATAAAAAGGGAAAAGGGGAAGGGAAGAGAACAAGAATAGGTATAATGATAAAATAGGCACATGATGATAAAACTTGTCATAATAACAATATAGGCATATGATGGAAGAATTAGGCATATGAGAACAATAGATCAGGTGTACAAGCAATGGTAGATCTGCTATGATTCAGGTTATTAATAGGCATAGGCTTAGATTAAAACTTATAAACATGTCAAGATTACTTTTTAAATGTTTATATCAAAAAATAACATGAACTTACTTTGACTGGATCTAAAGAACAGAGGATTGATTGTAGATGTTGTAGCACAAATCCTTGAATACATATGAGTCATTGTTGCGGAAGAATAGGCTATTTTAATATGAGTTGGGGCAGCACCTCGTTGTCGCCATTGATTTAGATAAATAAAACAATAGGATTAAGGTCCTTTATATAGCCATCAGTCAATGAACCAGTACACACAGCAGGTCCAGATTCGTCCGTAAGGGGGGGTCGACCCCGGGTTTGACACAGGGGCCGACACCCCTGTTGTGGGGTTGACCCCCAACGGGCCGAATTCCCGCGCCTCCCCGCCTCTGGTTTTCGAATTATTTTGAATTCTGGATAATGTTCGTTTACATATATTCTCTTATAGGTATAAAAATTATAACCTTAATAACTTTCTCATACGATGTCTGTTTTACGCAAACTCGGAGTCTACGTTAAGCAGAATTCCAAGACGAACGCAATGACGCAGTTCATTTTACTTAATTCCCAATATTTAATTAAGTATTCCTTAGTTTATCATTTTAGTGTTCTTAAAATTACGGGGCGTTACATTCTCCCCTACTTAAAGGATTTCGTCCCCAAAATCTCTGCGTTAAGAAGAATGTATATCCTAACATCCATCATCCATCTACTCATCCACCAATCACAAGCATCCATTATCCTTAAAATATTTCTAATGCTTATATGAACATATGCAAAGGTGTGTGTATACGTCCCTATACAAATGCAAAATATTAGGCAGTCCACTGATTCAGTTGACCTCCTTAATGCAATTTATGTTTGTGCCATGTAATCCAAAATGTATGCAAATAATCCTATTATAACATGTATGTTCTGTATGTGTGCACAATCATTCATCCAAATGCAATCATTCATATGATGATACACCCATTTCCATCCATAAAAGAGAGAGAAAATGCACACACATCCATATGCAGTATGAGAATGATTGAGCCGATCTAATGCCTGATGTGTGTATGCATCCACAGGCAACCACTAGAAAACACTTGCATCCATCAAACATAACATGTCTCAAACACATGTTTACATCCATGGGTTTCCTACCTAAAGGTTGAATATTCGATCGATAGGATATACTTAGATGAGAGAAGCAAGTACGAATAAAAGCTTGGGAAAAGAGGTTAAGAACATTCCCTTGAAAAGAAAAGGGTACGAAGTGCGAATCTTGTCTTCGGTCTCCTAAGTTGCATCCTCGTGGTTATCTCCTCACTGAACTTTCATCAACTTGACCTCTTGGTTGCATAGCTTCTTAACCTCTGGTCCATGAATACGGGTAGGAACTCGTCTAACTATCGCCTCCTGTTCCACCTCTACTTAAGCATACTCGACTAAACTACTTCTGTTGTATCGTGCAAACATTTCCGCAGATGACCGACCGCTAATCTCTCTGGTAGCTTTACCCTATAAGCAATTTGACATATTCTTTCCATTATGGGAAATGGTCCAACAAACCTTGGCGTCTGTTTCCCTACAGATCCAAAATGAAGCACATACCTCCGAGGTGATACCTTAATGAAACCATGTCTCCTACCTCAAATCAATATTGGTCCTTCCTTTATCTGCGTATGAATTCTGCCTGTCCTGAGCCATCTTCATGCACCTGCGGATAAGATCAATATTTTCTAAAGTTTCTCTAATCGTCTCAGGTTCAAGTAGAATCCTATCTCTGCTGCCTCAATTTGAGATCCTTCTGCGAGAATAGTTACTTGTGCGACTTATGCTTCATGTGTAACTCGAACCTCTATCCTAGTAGATAATGGCGCCAAGTCTTAAGCGTGAATACTATGGCAACTAACTCTAGGTCAGGGGTAGGGTAGTTCTTCTCATGAACTCTTAGCTGTCTACTTCCATAACATATTACCTTTCCCTCTTGCATCAAAACCGCACCAAGCTCTATACCACATGCATCAGTGTATATTGTGAACACTTTGTTCCCGTCAGGCAAGGTCAAGACTAGGGCTATTGTCAAAGCCCTCTTTAATCGCTGGAAAGCATCCTCATAGTCTATACCCCAAGATAATGTCAGATTCTTCTTCATCACTCTGGTTAGTGGGGCTGTTATCTTTGTGAAGTCTTTAATGAACCTCCTATAATAGCCCGCTAAGCCAAGAAAACTCCTCACCTCCGTTGCATTCTACAACTTACTTCGTGGGATCTACTGTTATCCCATCATTAGAGACCACATGCCCTAGAAATCTCACTTCTTTTCTCCAAAAATGACATTTGGAGAATTTCGCCTTAAGCTGGTGCGCACGGAGAATTTTCAAAACCTCCCTTAAATGTCAGGCATGCTCTTCCTCACTTTTCGAGAAAATCAAGACGTCATCAACAAAGACTACAACGAACTTATTTAGAAACTCGCAAAACACCCTACTCATCATATCAACAAAATAGGCGGGTGCATTCGTTAACCCAAAAGGCATGACGAGCCACTCGAAGAAACCATCTGGAGTTCTAAAGGCAGTCTTGTCTATACTGTCCTAGGCCACCCTAAACCGATGAAACCCTATGGCCAAGTCTAACTGGAAAAAACAGATGCACCAACAAGTTGGTTAAATAGATCATCTATCCTTGAAAGTGGGTGAATATTTTCTTAGTGAATTTATTCAACTCTCTATAATCCACGCATAACCGGAACCATCCGCCTTAGTTGTGAATACTACTGGAGCACCCCATTCAGATATGCTTCGCTTAGTAAATCCTTTCTCAAGTAGCTCTCCTACTTGCTTACTGAGCTCCCTCCTTTCTCTTGGAGCCATATGACACCTAGGCAATGCAACTGGCTTTGCATTATCCACCAACTATACCCGGAAATCAATCTCGCGCCTTGGAGGTAAGCCTTGAACTTCCTCAAAAACATCAGGATACTCACAGACTATTGGTAAAGATCATGAATCATCGATAGATGCATCAAGAGATTCTAGGAAACTAAGCATTATAGACCCTTTAGGGTCACAAGAATTCTCAAGGGTCCTCCCATGGCAAGTCAAAAGTCTAACGCCCTTCTCTCACAATCTAGAACGGCACTATACATGGCTAGCCAATCCATCCCTAGAATCAAACCATAGCCCATGAAACCAAGCACATATGCGTCGCACGCAAACTCAACGCCTAACACAGATATTCTCAAACCCCGACAAATCATATATAAATGAGTCGTACCACCAATGGAGTTTGAGACAACAACGGGATCCAAAACCATACTAGTACTAAGTTGCAGAGACTCAACTATAGAATAAAATATAAAAGAATGTGAAGCGCTAGAATAAAAAAGGTTTCTAACAGGATAATTGGAAAGAGAAATAAAACCTTCAACGAAAACTTTAGTAACCTATCTGGTACACTGGCCACGAGAGCATGCACTTGCCTTCCAAAAGGTCCTGCCCCTTGGTCATGTCCTTGCTTCTTCGAGAACTCCCTAATAAGGTGTCCGACCTCTCCACAATGAAAACAAACCTTCTTTCTTCTTTTGCAGTCTTTTCTCAAATGACCCACGCACCCACAACTATGACATTCCCTCTTTTCTCGGACTTTGTCATTCTTCCTTCTTCTGCAATCTTTGATCAAATGACCCCTACATCTACAACCATGACATTTATTCTTAGAGAAATTATCTACTCACGACGGTGGAGGAACAACGACTGCAGCTGGGGGAGGGATGTCTCCTTGGCTCCCGAGAGGTGTCGTAGCCTTAAGAGACCTACAGAAACAATCCGGTACTTGAACGCCCTCGAGAATATTCCATTCCCCAGACATGCTAAAACAAAAAGGAAGAAGGATTCAAACGGGGAATCGAGAGATAATTTATATGGCCTTGGGGAATTTGTTTCTCAAAACAGATTTTTCTTTTGAAAATGCTTTCTTTTAAAACCTTTTTGGAAACAATATTCAAAATCTTTTATCCGATCTGGTAACCTTCAGCTCGAAACCAAATGTGACTCCCCACGTCCACTAATGCCACTCATTATCAGAGTGCATTAAGTTTCATGAAGCGTTGTCGGTAAACAGAAACAGAAACATTACAAGACAGATATAAAATAACAACGGAAATAAAACTTTATTAAATAGAAAAGTTTGTGGTTCAAACCCAATTACATAATAAGTTTGGAATACTGAAAACATAAAACTTCTGTCTTGTACAAAAATCATCATCAGTGTACAATAATATATAAAAAGAGCATAATCCCCAAAATATAGCCATAGTGGAGGAGATACAAAATCAAGCAGTGCATCTAAGCAGCTCCAAGCAGAATGAAAGAAGAATCCCGATCAAGCTTGAGTATTCCCAACTTGAGAACCTAAGGGGTGGGGGAAACGGAAGAAAGAGAATAGGAAACAAAATGGGTCGGACATAAAGTCTGGCGAGTCTAGTTATTTTTAACACATAAATAAGTAAAAGCATCATGCTAGGAATATAAACTGGATGAGAGAGATAACAGTGTCATTAGGCAGGTATAATAAGGTAAATAGGATAAACAGAACTGAATATGCATTATGCTTCTCTAATACTTTTCTCTGCACCAATACTAGTATAACCGAATAAGATGATCCCAACAAGTACAAGATGGTAGACGTAGGTGTACTTCTAGTAAGAGGTTTTACCCCATACAATCACAGGTAACCCAACAGAACTGACAGGTGTTAACCCCAAAAATAATAACGTGCTCCCAAACAAGCAAGACTAGATGTACCCTAATCACTAGCCCAAATCGATCGACTCCCTAACTCATAGATACCCTGTGCTGGCACGACGGTAGGATCTATCACTTCCTAAATTGGCAACTCTTTATTTACAAGATGAGCACAAACCATATCTAAAGGTGTCACGACATCTTAATGTAACAGCCCGTAATTTTATTAACATTAAAGTGGATAAATTAAATAATAATTAACTTAATATTAAGTGTTAAGGGAAACAGACAATGTCATTACATCCATCTCGAAATTCTGGTCAGGATAGACACCTAGTTTGCGTAAAACAGATAACATATGAAGAAGTTACGGAGGATAAAAGTTTGAAAAATCAAACCAAGTATAACTGGCGCACTTCACAAGTGCGCCAAGGCAATTTTACACTGGCACACCTGTAAAGTGCGCCCAGAATAGTTTTTGGCTATTTGGGCCTTTTTCCAAGTGGAGGCGACCCGCAACCTAATTCACCCTAGGGCTTATGTGGCAGTCGGTTCTAGAGGGTTCTGCAGCTATAAATATACCTCAATTCTTTTGTTTTCTTCACAAAGAATCAATGGCGGCCAAACTCTGCTGGTGTGTGAATTAAACTAGGAACCCTTATCTTCTTCTATCAACTAAGGCAAATCAAATCCAGAAATCCAAGATCCATTCTTTCTCTATTCTCTAAAGCTAACACTATGAGCTTCTACTTATTTTTAGGTTTAAATGAATAGAATTAAACTGTGAAAGACCATGATTTGGATACGTTATAAACCTTGAATCTATCATATCTTATGCTATGTTATGATAGATCTATTTCTCTAGATCCAATTCATTTGTGATTATTCTACTTTGTTATTATTGTGGATCTTGGTTTGTAACTATCTTGTGGTTAATATAGATCTGTTAATTTGGATAGTTATATCATTGGATAGATCTAATCATTTATGTAAATCATGAACAAATGCCACCTTGAATTGGTTAGTATTGGATCTAAATATTTATCTTAATTATAACTTCTATGACATGCTATGATGTGAATTTGTGTAGATCTATTTCTAGATTAGTAGATCTAATTTATATGGACATTCTATGATGTAGATCGTATCCCTATTTGTACTAGGTATACTTTTATCTATTAGACTTGAATTATGTGGACATTTTGTGATGTAGATCTTAATCCTTATTTGTTAGATCTACTTTTACCTATTAGATTTGTATTATATGGACATCTAAATCATTAATCAGATCTAGTTTATTATTTGGATCCCCTTGTGCTTCTCATATTAGATCTGAGCTTGTTGGACATCTAAATTAAAATTTAGATCTTGTCATGATCATCTTATCACCTTTGCTATGTTACAACTAGTTAACTGCCACAAGTTCATTAGATCTATGCTTATATGTTCACCATGGTAATATATGTTTATGCTAGTTATATTAGAACATTCACCTTTGTCATATTTCCATTACCTTCCCTTTTTATCGTTTATGATTAGGCTATTATTTAGCCTATACATGCCGCAAATTATGAACACGCTAGTTAGGGAACGAGGAGGGAAAAAGGTTAATATTGGCATAATTTGAATGTGAACATAAGTTGGACGTATAACTCAATAATTGGGTAAATGGGCATAAATACCTAATAAGGCATAGGTATAATTAATTGGACATATAATTCAAAAGGGGGGAAAGTGGGGACATAATTACCTATAAAGACATAGGTAAGAATTTAATAAAGATAGAATGTTTAATAATTACAATTAGAAATTGTAATTGCGCTTATGACACGAGGTTAGGTTTCATTAGTGGTGGAAGTCTGCCCGGACCCGATCGGCATATCCAGCAGCCACTAATGTTGAACCTAATGTGAGAGGTCTAAGTGCGCAAATACAAATCGGGCTAAGACATGAGGTTAGGCCCAACTTGTGGAATAAGACTGCCCGGACCCAACCGACATATCCAACATCCACAAGCTGTAGGCCTAATGTGGGAGGTCTAGCCCATTATAAACCATAAATGGACATGTTAATAAATTGGACTACTTAACCTAATCCAATCCATAAGGGATTGTTTGAATATGAACTAAAGTTAGGGTTAAGTAAATCTTGGGTAAGTGGGTAATATTAGTGTGTGTGTGTGTGTGTGTGTATATAGGCCCACAAACTTAACCGTTAAATAAACATGCTTGAATCAGTGGGAGGGTTAAGTAAATCTTGGGTAGGTGGGTAATATTAGTATATATAGGCCCACAAACTTAACCGTTAAATAAACATGCTTGAATCAGTGGGAGGGTTAAGTAAATCTTTGGTAGATGGGTAATATTAGAATATATAGGCCCACAAACTTAACCGTTAAATAAACATTCTTGAATCAGTGGGAGAGTTAAGTAAATCTTGGGTAGGTGGGTAATATTAGTATATAGGCCCACAAACTTAATCGTTAAATAAACATGTTTGAATCAACGGGAGGGTTAAGTAAATCTTGGGTAGGTCGGTAATATTAGTATATATAGGCCCACAAACTTAGCCGTTAAATAAACATGCTTGAATCAGTGGGTGGGTTAAGTAGATTTAAGGGTGTGGGTAATATTTACATATAGGCCCACGAACTTAACCTAATAAGGCTATGTAATTAAAGACACCTAGTGGTATATATAACCGGTGGAAAATATAAAAGGTTATGTAATTAAAGACACCTAGTAGTATACATAACCGGCGGAAAATATAAAAGTTTATGTAATTAAAGACACCTAGTGGTATACATAACCGGTGGAAAATATAAAAGTTATGTAATTAAAGACACCTTTTAGGGTAAACGTAACTGGTATATGGCTATGTAATTAAAGACACCTAGTGGTATACATAGTCAGTGAAAATCTAGTGGGGGATACAAGACAAAAGGGAGAGCTTGTATCATATTGTGTGGGACTCATTTTAGTCAGTAACCCGGAGTAGGTATCAAATAAAGTATTCCGTACTAGGCGGAGAAGGGGCATGCTTACTGACTGAATGTAAGAGATCCAAACGTGACGGACCGTGTGGGCGGTGCAAACCAACCGGGTCTTGTGCGTGCATGGGCTAGACAGAAGGGGATAAGATGACCGTGACACCAGTAGATATGGTTGTGCACATCTTGGGAAATGAAGGGTTGTCACTTTAGGAAGTGATACCTCCTACTGTGGGGCCAGCACAGGGTATCTACGGAGTAGGGAGCCGATTGATTAGGATAGAAGTTAGGATACAATTGGACGTATGCCTAAGTCTACCATCTTATAGTGGAAGGGATCATTTCATTCTAGTTTACTAGTAATAGTGCAGAGTAATCACTAGGGAAGTGTATACACCTTACCATATCTACCTTGTCACCTGCCATTTATGTAGTGACCTCTTTTATCCACTTTATATGCCTATCATGCTACTTTTATTTATTTACTTGCTAAAAGTCACTAGACTTGCCAGACTTTATGTCTGACCTTTTTTGTTTCCTCTTCTTTCTTCCATTCGCCCTCCCCCCAGGTTCTCAAGGGAGGGAATTCTCAGGCTTAGCCAGTATTCTGCTATCGTCTTGTTTGGAGCTTCTAGTTGTATTTGTCAAGCTTTTATCTTTGCTACTATGGCTTATGACTTGGGGATTATGCCTTCTTTATTATTTCACTCTGATATTTAAAGTACAAGACAGAAGTTTTAATTATGTACTGAGTTTATGTATTTTCAGACATATGGTGTAACCATGCTTTATGATTAATAAAAGTTTTTTTATTCCGCTGCTATTTTATATCTGTCTTGTAATGCTTTTGTTCTGTTTACCTATAATGCTTCACGAAACTTAATGCATTCCCTTAGTGAGTGACATTAACGGACGTAGGGTGTCACTTTTAACCTCCCTGGCTGGACCCATGCACACACATGACCCCGTCGAAATGCGCCGCCCACACCGTCCCTTAGATAGACCTCTTACAACCAACTCTGTAAGCGTGCCCTGGCCCCGACCTAGTTCAAGGTTCTCCATTTGATACCAATATAGGTTATTTACTAATACGGGTCCCACACTTCGGATGATACAAGCTTTCCCCTAGGCTTGCTTCCCCACTACTAGGATTTCAACAGGTTATGCCTACCGGTTTAACAAGATTGCGTAACCCCAACAGGTTAAGTTTGTCGGGTTCATATGCATAAACCGTCCCCACATATTTAACAATATTAACTTAACCCTCCCACTGATTCAAGCAAGTTTACTTAACCCCTATTCAATTTGATAGGTTCATGTAACCCCCGTAGATTTAAATAGGTTAAGTATTACAGTTTAATAGGTTATCCCCATTCATATTGACTTCTTTTCAAGTTACCAAGTTCCTCTTGCTTATTAATGTTGTATATATATATGTGTATATAACTTAATCTATATAAGTTTATCAATAATCCCATCGCATGTTATTCTCTAGATTGTAATTAACAAAAGTAATCTACAATCTCTTATCCCCGGATTGTAATTAACGCAACTAATCTACAATCCCTTTATATTATTCATTGTATGATTCCATAGTTACAATAACATGTTTTACTTAATATGTAATTAAGTATACTTCATCTCAATTCACATGTTTTCCGTTTAACATGTCACTACAACTTGTTATTGTTTACTTATTAACTTAGTTCTCTTAACTAAGGTTTACTAATAAGTTTCCTTTCCGTTTATTTTAACATATGTTATAATTTCCACTTGTCCCTAGGACAAGCCTACCTATTATATAGCATTCTCATTAATGTAATTAACTATAATAGGTTGTTATCATTCCCCGTCTATTCCAATTCCTTTCCATTAATCACAGTTAGTGCCATTTATTTCTATCCTTTTATATACGTATATTCATATATATATTTATGCACTAGACCACTCACATTAAGCCGACCACTTGGGGATCCTGGATTTGCTGGGCGGTTCCGGGAAGACTTCTACCACAAGTTGGACTTAACCTCATGTTTTAGCACTGTTACATGGACATTTACACACTCAACCCCTCACATTAGATTAACCACTTGTGGACGCTGGATTTGCCGGGAGGTTCCGGGCAGACTTCTACCACAAGTGTAATATAACCTCGTGTCTAAGTGGAGTTACAGTTTTAATTAACTGTATATCTGGGCATATTCATTCTTAAACAATTATTCATGTTCATCGTAGGTTTTTCAACTACAGTATTCGGTTTCAACAGATTTCAGCAGATTTGTCATTTTAACAGTATAAACATCTCTGCAAGTTACAACAGGTTACTCACAGTTTTATTATCATGTTCTGCTAAATCTTTAATTAAGCCTAATAATTTATATACCCCAAATTACGGTCATGATTCACAATATAACATTTTCCCAAGTTTTAGTCAAATTGTGCAGTATAGTTTACGCCCAAATTATAGCATTAGATCAATGTATGGATTATGCCCCTAAAAATCCTAATACAAGTTATGCCCCAAAATCCCAATGCTAGTTATGCCCCAAAATCTCAATATAAGTTATGCCCCAATTTTAACGTTCCCTATCGTTCCCAATTTCGTGTGTTCGCATATTTCAACGGTATGCCTAGGCTCGAAGGTAGACTGGCTGTAAAAACAAAAAGGTAAAAGTGGAAGGGAAGAGAACAAGAATAGGCATAATGACAAAACAAGCACATGATGATAAAACTGATCATAATAACAAGATAGGCATATGATGGCAGAATTGGGCATATGAGAATAATAGATCGAGTGTACAAGTAATGGCAGATCTGTTATGATTCAGGTTATTAATAGGCATAGGCTTTGATCTAAACTTATAAAAATGTCAAGATTGCTTTTTAAATGTTTATATCAAAAAATAACATGAACGCACTGTGATTGGATCTAAAGAACAGAGGATTGATTATAGATGTTGTAGTGCAGATCCTTGAATACTTATAAATCGTTGTTGCGGAAGAGTAGGCTATTTTAATTTGAGTTGAGTCAGCACCTCGTTGTCACCATTGATTTAGATGAATAAAACAATGGGATTAAGGTCTTTTATATAGCCATCAGCCAACGAACCAGGACACACAGCAGGTCCAGATTCTTCCAAGGGGGTCGACCCTGGGGTCGACATGGGGGTTGGCACCGCTGTTCTGAGGTCGACCCCCAATGGGCCGAATTCCGGTGCCTCCCCACCTTTGGTTTTTGAATTATTTTGAATTCCGGATAATGTTTGTTTACATATATTTCTCTTATATGTACACTACAAGAAAATAATGTATTGATAGCAAGTAAGGATTGCACGATAATTTAACTTGCTATAGTTTAATATGCTAGTCATTAATTGTGATAAACCATGACTTTGAATAGCAAACCATGACATTGATCAATGCACTAACAAATAAATCATGGTAATGGATAGTAAACCATGACATGGCATCCACGTAATAGTAAATGACTATGCAAAATTTTGGCCACCAAAATTTTCATGCTTCCCTCCGAATCCTTGCCGCTGAAATTTTCTTTTCCTCTTCTTCACAAAACCTAATTTCTCACGCTTACCCCTGATTTTTTCACGCTTCCCTCCCAATTCTTCCTTTTCACTACTCTTCCAAATTAGGTCTCCCTTACCGAAATCTGCTTCATCCGTGAACTCTCCTTCAACCCACGAACTTCTCTCCATCACCGATCTCTCCTTACCGTCAAAGCTCCAGTCATAACCCTTTCCATCATCCTAATTATGCGATTCTTCACAAAGCTGAAGCGTGAAACTCAAAGAAGCTGAAGCTGGGAATACTCATATTTGTGTGATTCCATCATCCTATTCCCTATGTCCATTACTTGCAAGAAAGAATAATATTCCATCTTCTTGGCCACTCGTATTTGTCTTCACGATTCGTAAGTTCAATTAGTTTACAACATATAATGTTTGATACTATTAGAGGAGTAGGACGCTTCCTCAGTAAATCTGATGAATTTTCTTACTATAAGGGTTTGGTGCTTCATCGCCTTTATATATCAAGTTTGTGCTTTATTTCTCTTTTGTTTTTTGACTGCTTGTTCTGCATAGGTACTTTAATCTGTTAGGTTTCTGTGAAGAAATTATCCTACCTGCTCGCTATGCAACCAAGTTTGATGATCATACAAACAACATTTACTTCGCCCCACAGTTATATTTTATTGTAATAAGTATATTTGCTACTATCACAAAGATTTGGCTCTAAATTCTGTTTCAGTTACTTCCATCTAATATACTTAATGAACCCAGCAATCCATCACCTTTTAATCGTATCCTTTTGTGCCTTGATTTTTTTTAAATAACAAGCTATATACTGTAATATTTTTCTCAGGTGTACTTCAACCTTACTAATTATCATTTGTTAATGTATAGGATTTGATTAGCAGTAAGCTTGCATACTATTTTGTAGTAGCAGTATGTATGTGTTTTGCAGCTCTATTGATACTGTCATTTCCTACCATTTCTATATAAAACCAATTTTTTGTTAGCACTATGTACGTGAGACTATAAACGTTACCATCTATGTGTTTAACCATTTTCACTTATGTTTATATCAGTAGAGCTAGTTGAATAATGTCATGTAAGCTTTAACGGTTTTAGAGCAAATAAATCAACTTCACTAATGTGATTGGTCTACAGCTCAACCCATGTCTTGCAAAAAAATTGAAATCTTCAAAAGTTACAACTTCACTAATTAGATCTTACTCATAAGATGAGAATCGACGAATCGTTGAAGTAATTAGATTAGTAAAACTGAACATTCAGAATCATAACACAATAACTTAGTTGGTATATGAATTTTATTCCCATTTAACTCATTTGCTATATTTCAAACTATCAACTTTCAGACATTGGAATTAATGTATATAAATTTCAACTATGTTCTTATCTTGAATGCTCCAGTTATAGTTTTCTATTTTTTATATCTGAAAATTTTGAAACCGGACAAAATTGAGTGGATTCATTCCTATATGAACATTATATCACTACTATTATATGCAGGATGTTGAATTCAAGCTTACTACATCTTATTAAATCAACTAATTTAAGAAGACGTAGTAAATAAGTAGTGAATTTTAGCATATTTAGTACCATGCAGACTATTTTTAATGAGTAGTGAATTTTAGCTTACTACATATTTTTAATAACAGCTCTATTGATATTGTTTTGTAGTAGCAGTAACCAATTCATATACCAGCTCTGTTGGCAGTCTTGAACAAGTTAATTGGGCAGAGCAATTGATTAATGTTGTGCTTGCTAAGGTTGATGTTGGGGGATCAGGTGTTCTCGCTGCTTGAAAAGTCAGCAATATGCAGTATGGTGAAGAGCAATTTTCAATAGAAGTTCCGACTAATAAGGTGGGATTGGTAATTGGCAAAGGACGGGAGACAACTAAAAGCATGCAAGCCAAATCTGGTGCTCGTATATAGGTCATACCTTGACATCCACCTCCTGGTCATACCTTTAAAATCAAAATTAAATTAACATCAGCTAAATTTTAATTCAAAATTAACCAAACCAGTTTGCAGGAAAACTGAGTGCAGGGACAAAGACAGTGCGCAAGATAAGGAACAAGAAAACATGCTACTTGCTAGGACTGCTTTGTCAGTTGGGTAGGCTGAAGCATGCATGCCAAACTTCACATTTTCAGCTAGGTATTGTCATCTTATTTGTAGACAAGGTAGCAAAATTTATGTGATTTAATAACATGCCAGGAACCTTTCTTCTGTCTCTATTCAATTTAAGTAGCCTCGCATATATCTAAGCTATGCCTATGTTATTTCATTTGTTTAAGATTGACCTTTTTGTATAATTATTATCAAATATAATATGTCCTTTGAGAACAATTATGTTTAGCTATTCTTTTTATCTTCCATTTATAGATTATAGAATAAGACGATAGGAAAAAAAATTGTGTATAGGATATTAATCTAGGATTAAACTTTTGTTGTTCCGAGGTTGTTTAACTTATAAACATCCATATCTATAAAATGAAAAAAGCTAAATCCTATTGATGTAATGTTTTTGTGGAACACCTGCCTCTTTGAAAAACAAAATTATTTATTTTGAAATTTTTGAACCCTTCAAAAGTATGAATAAATATGAATCGTGAAGTAAGTTTGTGAAAGTTAGGAAATAATTCCATTTTTTATGTGATGATTAAGTTGACAAACATGGCTTATCTATAAGGAGCGTAACGGCACGCGCTCCGCGCGTGGTGATGGCACACGCTCCGCACGTGGATTGTTATTCCTCAAGTATTTTTTCAATTGGCAGGTTCAATGTTCTTTTCATTTATTGATGGAGGTCACGTAATAGATCATGACCGTTGGTAAATGCTGTAGAAAAATTTCAATAATCAAATCAACTCCAATCACTCAGAAATAAATTAGATCATGTTGACTATAGAATGGAACAAATAGAAAACCACGTGTGCAGAAGGAATTCGTGTTATAAAACAATATTTGTAAGATTTGCTTGATCGTATGAAATGAGTTGATGAGTATAAAAAAATATTGCATTTCTACATGTACAAATAAATCATTTATGAATGAAACTAACTTATTTTAAGAAATAATTAATTGAGTGAAGGAAGTAATGAACCACAATTGATAATACTCACGTCTAGCAGGATCTTGTTGAATACATTATTGAAACCATAAGATGCATGCATTAGAAGTAGAACATTGGGCATGTGTGCATGCAAACATAAACCAACTTCTGTTTATTGCTGAATACACATATGCAAAGAGCAGAAAGCATTTAAATAAAGTAGTACAACATTATTAAGTACACAAACTAAATATAATCATCAAACTTTGTTCGACGGATAAAAGTACTCACAAAATTAAATTTTTAGGGAGTGACTTAAACCAAACATTTTAATATATTCATAAGCATATCTCACTTTGTCTTAAGATTATACTTCTAAAATTAGATATCTATAGATATAAATCCAATAAGTCAATTACAGACAAAAACTCGACAAAAAATATATAAAGCTATACACGTATGTCATTTTAAGCTTTAACTCATAATTAGATTTAACAATATATGTATACACACACACACTTACGAACACACATAATAAACTTCTTTCGTTGATTGATACCTGTATGGCACATAATTATATATTTAAAATTACATGCATATAATAAATGTAATACAACTGTACAAATGTTATAGGAAAATATATCAATGTGGTTATATCTGCATATCAACTTCCTAAGATGTTGCATCTGAAAATGTACATAATTATGTACACATAAAATATGTACAAATGAAGATGGTTACTGGACACTTTGTCTTTGTTTATGTCTGTAAAATTTAGTAATGATAGTGACTGGACACTTCAAGCCAGGTTGTTACTCTGTGCATGTGCAAAGTACCAGAACCTTTATCTATAATAAAGGTGTTTGCAGTCACCTAAAAAACCGGTTAGCCTTGCAAAAAAAAATGTACAAATGAAGGTGGTTTTTTGGTCCTCAATGGCAAGTTGTACAACCTTGCTTCAATTATTCAACTCCTCTACTTAGATCATTGCCTTCAATTTTGATCAGAAGATCATATAATTGAGCTCATATACATCTGGACAGTGGTCAGCATATTCACTTTAGGTGTACTTCACACCCAACAGTGCTTCCATGGTTGCAAACATTGAGCTCTCTTCCATAGTTGAAATAGGAAAATATGACACCGTTTGATTTGGCAAACTGGAAATAAAGACATAACACATTCATAGTAATTGTAGCCTGAATAGTTATGAATGTTTCTCATTAATACTATAACTTTTTGTTCTTTGGGCTTGTTAGAAATTTATACCATAATGAAGTGCATCATCTCATTTAACAGTTTAATATTTAGTTACCACAGAAAATAAGCGGTCCTCAAATTCAAAGTGTGAATTGGGTTGCATACAAATAATAATATTCAATGCAGAAGATTGACGTTAACTGGTAGCTTCTAACATTGCTCGAAAATAAATTTGAACTGAGTTATACATAAGTACTGCTTACAACATGAGTCATAATAGAAATGCGATAAGGTTAATCATAGAATAGTAGGTATTAGGTGAAAGTTTAATGGTGTATACTTACATATAGAAGAATTTTATTCCTGAACTTAATGTAATCAGGTAATAAATACTACCCATGTTTTATACTATGATATGAAATGTTCCCAAAAAAGATGGCCTTAAATTTTGTGCACATGATAACTTACCTATTCAATAGGAAGGGAAGATTTGTGAGAAGAATTTGTTAATAACTTATGACTTTACAAAATTTTCATGTTTATGACGAATAACCATAATTTTTTCATTTGCATAATGTAAAGTGTTGTACTTATTTAATATGAAATAATAGCAATGATGGAATATAACCTTAAAGCAGCAAACTGGTACTAATTACTATATATATATATAACCTTAAAACAACAAACTGATTATATATATATATATATATACATATGATAATTTTAAATTAAAATTGGTACAAAATGAAAATGATTAGGAATGCAAAAATATAATAGCATTATCAGGACCACTGACTATAATGTGGATGAAAATAAATTAGTATGTAAATGTGGAGGAAAATCAGTCGATGTTCTCTTGCAACATATACATTTTAATGGAGGTAAAACATTTTGATATCAAAAATAGCTCTTCTCACTCAGACGCTGAAAACAAAAGCTAAATGGATGAAAATACTAAAAAGAATACCCAGGAACTATAGGTTTGCTTATTTTCAACCATATCTGCGATGTATAAAATTTCATAACTTAGTATAAAAGTATATAAACATGAAAGCCATAGGTACACACATCTTACCTATTAGCTAATATACATAGAAAAATTTCACACATGAAAACGGTCAAAAGCAGCACAACAATTCAGATTTATTCTAAAAAATAAAAATATATTTCACAAACCTGGTAAATTAAAAAAATCATAACTTGCACTTGTCTATATCCCCCCCCCCCCCAACAAAAAAAACATTAAAACCTTCCCCACACTAAAACTTCCAAATAAAATCACCTGTCCCCAAAATTCTCTGTCCCCCTGTACTCAACCAATCAGCACCCCATGAATTCCACCTTTTTGTAATCAAACACTCTTTTATTCTTGGACTTAATTGCAAAAAGATAAAAATCAGGGATTCTTATTGGTTGGGTATAGGGGAACAGATAACTTTGGATAAAGTCTCAATATTTATCATTAATTACTGAATTTGAATTGTCCTCAAGATGCAAACAAATATATTTTTTGTTAAGAATTGTAAATATTTAGACCAAAAATAGGCAGTTGTATTAATAAAGAGCCATAATGCATGACAATTAATTTCTACCATATTTCGTAAATACGTGATCTTGCAAATTAATTCTTTCTGCATTATTCCAAAGTTGCTTCTATTTTAATTACTTTCCATTTTTAAATCATTAACTTCATGGCTTGTTTTATTCATATCGTATAATACATACCATCAAACATCCTAAGATTCATCTCAAATATTTTCAAGACTTTGTGTTAGTTCGGTCTTAAATGTGTACAGCTACATATAGGATGTGTGATGGAGTTCCGAAATTTATGTGTGATGAATGCAGCAAGGGAACGTTTGGTGACGTATGAAGGCAAGAACTTGGGTTTGCAAAAAGGTTCGGAAATTTCTTGTACATGTATTATTGATTATTTGTTGTGAAGGCATGAACTTGGATTTGCAGTAAAATACAAACAAAAAATTACCAGCAAATTCTAGGCCTTGAAAAATGAAAATGGCATGTTCAAGTATTATTGTTTATTTCTTGTGTAATGACTCAGAAATTTCTATATTGGTTATTAATTTGAATTTGGTTTTTTCTATAGACGAAGTTGAAGGGTGAACAAATTGGGAGAAATGCCACTTATATGTATTAACAAAGGTACTAAATCAGTCTTGCTTGTATTTGGTTGGTAATAAATTATTTTAAAATAGATAACAGGAAGCAACACTTCAGAAAAGGATGTATTGATTATTAGTTTGCTAATTTTGACATAGGTTTTTGAGGTGCTTCCACTTTTAAAAAAAGAGTAAGTTTATAAAGATAATGAAGGCAATAATGTTTAACCAAATTCTATTAAAGTTAATCAGATTTTATCGCTTTCACCGCTTTCAAGTTTTCACCGTCAACTTATCTAATACATATGCACATGGATTTCCCTTCCGAAAACATGGTCATATCTCCACCAAAAGCTGTCACAGCAACATGAAAATTTAGTGTGATGCCTGCAACATAACTGCAGCCTCGGTCATCTTCAGTGCAGGCGAGGCTGCACTGTGCGATGACTGCAACTGTAAAATTCATCATGCTAACAAAGTTGCAAGCAAACGTCTTCGATTTTCACTCCCTGAATTGAGCCATCTTCATACGAAATTGAGCCATCTTCATATGAAATTGAACAATACTGTCATGGTGTTCAGGGCTGGAGGATTACTGGACAAAGGAGGATGATTGCAAGAACTAATCATAGGAAATGATGACAAACTCTTGCAAACTTATACAAAAACCATTCCTATGGCTGACGTTGCAAGCTTTGTAGTACGAGGAATCCAAGTTCAAAGGATTCCATGTAGTGTCAAAGTCTGAGGGAGTGGGTACACCTACAAAAGGATTCAAGGCACTTTTTTATTTTTATTGAAACCATTTTATAAAATGTCATTCTTTTCATGTTATATCTTTAACCCAATTTATCTACCAAAAGCTCAGTAAGATGTGCCAACATGACCTTTATTAATTATATGTTGAACATCCAGCCTTATTATTTGTTTATGTAATTTGTGTGGCTTTTTTTATTTCTCTTATATTTAAGTTTTCAATGTGGCAGTGGTCGGAGATCCGCAGCTGCATAGAAAGGCAAGTGATGTGCTACACTGGGAATAAATTAAATATGCAATCTATTGTATCATTATGGACACAATTAGTAGTGCACATTAAAGCTGCCTTTCTAGAAATTATGGCGGAAATTATTACGCAACATGGTCATCTCTCATTTTGTTACCAACAATATCTGACATGTCCTCCATCTTCTAGTCACATGAAAGGAGGAGCAATGTTGGGGGCAATAATGTACTTATACCTGGTGGTCCTCAAGCTGAGAATGTCAGCAACAATGGAACTGGTGAAAAGGAGGAAAGTGCTTCAATGCAATAGGTACAGTATATACTATTATACATTCTTGATTCTCCTTTGGGTATTTAAAAAAGTTAACAATTTAACTATAGGTATCTAAAATTTAACATTTACAATCACATTATTTGAGAGTAGTTGTCGTGTACAAGGATAATGGCAAGGAAAAGAACAAAAGTCCAAACATAAACTGTTATTTTGTTAGAACAGAATCCAACTGGGCTATGGATACAAACATACCATACATAATAGCAGATTAATCAATAGGAAAAGCACACAGTATGTTCATGCATGTGCACACTGTTTCTAGTGTAGGCAAATACATGTTTAGGTATTGATGCTGAATTCATACGTTGATTCCACAATTTTACGTAGCATTATGTTGTTAAATTAATTTATTTTGATATTTTGCAGGTTCTCGTTAATTTTATCAAAGACCATGAAGTTGGAGATCAATTTTGCATCTTTGAAGTTTAGGATCATCGAAGACATGCCTTGTTTGGTATTTTCTTTCCCATGTTCCATTTTCAGCCTTTGTTTGTACACTAGAATTGTTACTTGGAACAGCATGTTAATTGAACTGTAGCTTGTACTTTTGGTAATGTATATTTTGAACATTTCAACTCTAATTCCCCTTATCGGTAATCTTTATTTGGAAAGATGGACACATGAGTTTAATGTTGTGCATAAACCAAGCCTTGAATGTGCAGTTATGTTCTAAAACCAATGAAGCTGAGTTAGAAAATTGCTATTTCTATGTAACCTGATTAGCATTTGGACCACAATAAAAAAGTGTTAGTATGCTTACTTGTTAAGATTTGACCAAGTCCAACTGAATATTTATCATCTTTATCTCGTAATGTTAAGGAGCATAGATGCTTGTAGTATTATTAAGCTTTAAATATGTTGAATGAGCTGTTTCAGGTAATTGCAGTATCATTATGGACCTATGGTTAAAATTTATTGCAAATTCATAACAGTTTTCTAGTTATCGGACAATCCGATAACTGCTGCTTATCATGGTTTGATCTTCTCATGTTACACTGAAAATAATTGCTACCTATTAACTATCCTTTATTGCTTGGCCCACATTTAATCTCTATAAAACTTGCGTCAATCATTTCGCTAGTTTAGGGGATGAAATTCTCTGTTTTTTTTGGAATGAAAAGGAGAATTGGCGGTCCTGCTATGCATAATTGTAAATCTGATGTTTTAGTTGTGATTGCCCACTTCTCAGTCACCCTTGTGTCATCCAATTCAAAGGATTGTTGAGGCATTTGAGTATGTCAGTGTAGCTTAACGGATCGAATTAAATATATGATACTATCATTAATTATGATTTGACGTTCAGATTTTTAAAGTTTTTTTAGTGCATGGCATTTAAATTTTTAAAGATTTTTTAGCTTAACCATCCACTCTAAATCTTCAAGAAACCCTTTGTCTTTTACCCGAGTTCATAACAGAAGTCCATATCTTTAGCAAATGAAAATGATACACATACACACATTAAACAATATTCACCCTTGTAATAATCGGATCTGGTTAGAATAGCTAAGTTAAACTCTTACATATATCTAGTGTGTGGGCTAGAACAGAAATTCATACAATCAAATTCCATGTCTAGCTTTTAGGCTTCCAAATTGTAGCAGATGTTCTTGTATAACATTTTTATGCATTAAAGAATTCATGATTTCACTTTATTCATGATTTTATAATGGATGTTTTTGCCACATTCAACTCAATTTCGCTTAAGAATTGTTTTTTCTTCTTCTGAAATATATGTGCTGCTTTCCAGGTCCACGGATTGAGAAAAAGTGAACATGAGTTGAGCCATTCTATGGAAATGTATGAACATAAATCAAACAATTCCAAGTATTGTGATCACATTATTTCTAAAATATACAGTTATTTGTCTTAGACATTTCGCTTTCTTAATACACTATCTTCTCGTTAGGTGAGTTGTTACGCATATGGAGTTAAACTTTTGTAGGTGAGTTGTTTCTCTTTCTTAATACACTGTGTACAATTTGACCTCTACCACACATGAAAAAGAGAAGAACAATGTTCTTGCACCGCTCAATTTTTATAGCGAGCATACGCTCAGTTTGAAATAGTGCAATGCTCAGTTTCTTGAAACTGAGCATTGCTTAGTTTTGTATAGTTTGAAACAAAATTGAGCGATGCTCACTTTTCTTGAAACTGAGCATCGCTCAGTTTGTATATCGCTCAGTTTGTAACTGAGTATCGTTCAATTTCAAGAAATTGAGCATTGCTCGGTTTTGTTTCAAATTGAGTGTATGCTCAACTACAAAAACTGCGAAAACTGAGCATATCTTGCGTATATCTTGGTATTTATTGCACTTTATCCTTGCGTATATCTTGGTGCGCCTTGTTTGGCTTTTCCTGATCACTTGAATCGATTGTTTTGGCATACTAATGCTCCATTGCATTGCTACTCCCCGACCTTATATTCTCTCTAAAGGATGCAACCTTGTTTTTGTTGTTTGTAGTTGACTCTCATGTGATGTTCCAGTTTGGCCTTGTATATATTCATTTCTTTGTTGGTGCACCTAAGCCTTATATTTCAGGCACATGCATTTTTTAAGTTTTTCAATTTTTTTATTATTCAGTTTGAGTAACGAGTGTATGGCGCATGTTCAGTTTATTGGTGCACCTAAGCGATCTGGCGCTTGTATAATATGATATTTTGAAAGTCTGGTTATAGCAATAGTGTGATCATCGTCAACACATTATTTCTTGTATTTCAGGAACCTACATGAGTAACATTTCAAGTTGATGAATGGTGGTGTAACTCTTGCACAATAGTCAGATTGTCCTATACTTCTATACATAGCAGGTCAGTATTTTGTATCCTAAGTAGATGTATAACTATTTGTAGTATGAGTTAATAAGCATAAGTTGTAGTTACCTTATAATCATGTAACTATTTGTTAAGCTAGTAAATTGCAGTTGATGGCTATGGTTGAAAGCAGGAGGGTGTGCTGCTGATGGTCTGGATGAGGTGTTGGTGGTGAAGTAGTAGGGGATTGCATGGGAGTGGTCAGTCACGTATAGCAAAGGGATTGGTGTTAGATTGTGCTTGTGATATTAGCTGTCGACATTCTTGAATATTTTTAGCATGTATCGTTTTGGTTTTCTATAGTCGTATTTATTGTCAATATTTATGTTTGAATTTATCATGTATGGAATATTATGGGTATATATATTTTGTGATTTGTCTTATGACTTCATTTGTGTACTTAGATTAATGTGACAAATATGGTGTTAGCCTGCTTTGTAACCAGGCTACCCAAAGCCAGGGACTTGAGTATGAACCTACATTGATTGACGATCACTTGGATGGAGTGATAGAAAGCTGGAAAACTTGAATTATACATGCAGGTGTCACCAGATCGGATCCCCACTTTTTGATCGGATCGGATCGGATCCCCCCTTTTGGATCGGATCGGATCGGATCCCCCCTTTTGAATCGGATCGGATCCTTCCTTCCGGATCGGATCGGACCTCACCCGATCCCCCTATACTGAAATGGCCTGAAGCTGGAACATTGAGCATTCGGTTCGGATCGGAATGGGAGGGCCCGTCCTGCTTGGAATGATGAATTCTGGACAGTTGATGATCATTATCTCATGCTCTCCACTACTTTCGAAATCCCCTCTGATGCCGCCACGTGGCATAACCGACCTAGCACTTACCTGCAGCTATAAATACACGAGAGTACAACAAATTAAGGGGACTTTTTCGACCCTATGGAGGCTCTATATATTTCGCCCATGGCTGCCAACAACTGACAACCACCTTCTTCTCCAATAAAAATCAATGAGTTCGGAGAGAAATATTCATTGATTTCGAGTTATTGTGTGAATGTATCCATTGTAATTGTGGTTTCGGAACGAAATGAGAAACTATAAAGTGGACGTAGGCTCGTTAACGCCGAACCACTATAAATCTCGTGTATTGATTGTTTTTCTATGCTTTTTGATGATTATTCTCGATTCTTATATAAGAAATCTATCATATTAGGTGTTAGTGCCATTTTTTGGTCTAACATTTTGGTGCTTTCACTGAGAAATGAAGATTCTCAACATATAGGGATTCTCCATTCTACTATTGGATCGCCAAGTCCGATGAGGAAATCCTGCAAATTCAACATTTTTAATGACTTTCCATTTCGAAGAAGTCTCTGGATCGGATGCGGGTGACAAGCAGATCGGATTGAGTTGATGCAGAATCGCATGGCTTCGGCTCGGATAGCCCCACTCAGTTCGGGTCGGGTCCGACCCGACCCCACGAGGTTATACACTGAGACGCTGGAACTAGTAATAGCAGCATCGGTTCGGATCGAATGACCAGGGGTCCGATCCGACCCCAATAAAATGAAAAATTCAATCAGACCCGAACCGCAGGAAAAGACCCGAACCGACCAGTTGATGATGCTCCGATCCGGTTCAGAGGAACTAGTCCGACCCGACCCAACGTGAAGACGACTCCGAACCGCTACTGGAAGGCATGATCCGATCCGAACCGAAACGGTTGTTTTTGGGAAAAAAAGCATTTTTGATCATTTCAGAAAAGGCTCCATCGTCCAAAATCGAAAAAATCGTGCGGTGCCCACATTTTCGACCTAACCGGTTAGGTCGATCGCCGCCGGAACTGTGGGGCCCCGGACCCCCACCAGTGCTGCGCCAGGACCCGCTGACGGACTCGCCTTCGGCTCGGAATACATTTTAGTTAACAACAGTTATCAAAGCTTGTCAATGAAGATTAAACGGATAGTTTGAGAATATCACAGCAAGTTGGCAACGACTGGGATACTTCCCAGAGCCATGACATTTATTTACATCGGTAAGCCAATTTGAGGAGCCATTGATCAAGATTCGGCTTGTTATTAAGGACAGTATACAAGACAATGATTGTCTCCTAGCATCTTTCTCTTCCTTAGTTCTGATGGTGTATATATGTCACCAATGCAACCGATGTTGCTCGCTAACGAGTAGTGACCATCTTATTTATGCAACTTGAACTTGTCCAATCGGCGGGGCACCAGATGATGGTTATATGGAATGGTCCGAGCACTACTCCGAAGATAATTCCTATGATCTTAGTGACCATGATTGTTAATAAGGGGATACCAAAAAGCAGCTAAGGATCTTAATGTCGCAAAGCTACACTTCAATTGTATGATGTGATGAATGAAATATGTCCTGCGGTTAGCCTTCCGAAGAACTTGGCGAACCTTTGCAATTGCTGTTTGCTGTCAACTGCATCGAGGAAGACTGATTTCCATCGAATAAGGGTTAAGTCAACATACTTTGGAACCCATAGTTAGGTACTAGTTGAACCACCACACGCCACGATTAGACCAATGGATCCTTTCCTGGATTATGGCAACTTGACTTCTCACCAGCCACCATACGACCTTGGTCAAATGATGAGAGCTCGAGATTAAAGAAAATATGAATCAACCATTAGCTCTCTACTTCTTATTTCAGTTGTGACATAACACATGAATATTACTTAAAGTCTCGCAAGTTGTGCTATCATACTCAAGTTTATCTGATTAAGGTCTAGACCGACCATCTCCAGCAGAATTTAGAGCTTACATTTCACCCTAGTGTCTACTGCTCAATTCCCAAACATTAGCCAAATCCATCGCTAAATTTACCATTCCCGAAGAGGATATGTTAGATGAAGAAGATGGACCTTCAAAATGAAAAATGAATACAAGCACCCATTACTGTATACCGACGGTGCAATGAATGATCGATGACCCGGTGTTGGAGATGTATTGATTCGAAGAAAATTCCAGATGAAGGGACTATAACTCGTAGCTTTCCTAGAACAGGTAGAAGAGCTGTTGGATGGATTAGAAAGTTACAACATATATTACATCCTACGAACAGAAAATCAAAAGGTCAATAATCCGGCCAAGTTAGACAGTTCCGACAACTCAGAAGAGAGTCATAGAAAATTCCATGATGAACTTCCTGCCGCACGGAATGCATTTAGCAAGGAGAAGTGAAAGGCATGCCATCGCTCTTTATGCCTCAAGATATGACATGCAAGGCAACAATGCTTATTTCCCTTGGAAGGTTGTCCCAAGACATACACCAACGAGACTCGTTGCTGAATTCACCGCCCTGAATGATTGGAGAAAATCACTAATCAACCTTCCACTAGATGGGAGATGAACGTGAATGAAACTTTTGACAAACGACGTTTTGGAGTTAGAAAGTGAAGATTTACAATTTCACTCCCTTCATCGAGGATTAGTCAAGTAACTCGTGTCCCAGACATTGGGTGCAACCGGAGATTCGAATGTCGATTACTCATGATTACATCATCTAATTCAAAGTTGATACATGATAGGCTTGCATGACTCCCTGACATTCAACCCTTGCCCTTAGCATGGGGACAAAAAGGCGATTTAAAGGAGACATGACCTTGTCATTCGCTTATAGTATTTTCCTAGTTGTCTTTGTCACTCCAAGACCACAATCAATCCATCCCTGGCAGAGATTGGGCAAGGCAAAATGGACATGCAGATAGCATGCAATGCCATTTTCACACAGAATCATATTCATTCCTTTAACAGGACTACTCTTTAACCATGACTCCTATATTTGCATCCTTTATGAGTTATTGATGTAATTAACTCAGATGAAATAATATGTGGATGGTGTAGGTAAGTAGGATTTGATACCGATCAGACTTCTAACACCCGCATATAGAGTTATGGAGCAATATCATGACAAGCTTGACTGAACCGCTCGCTTAAAAGGTCACACTCTCCGCCTAAAAGAGGTTGTATAGCTGAAGGTGAATCTGAGATGACATCCATTCATAGAATCATACGTGGAAGAGCTAAAGATAATTATGCATTGACTTTTGCATTTTAAAAGCTGGAATTCAATTTCAGATAGATGCAATTCGACCATCTACATGATTCAGTCCTATGTCTGACACCATCAGATTACATGAATCCAAATAAAGGAGGCAGCATTGCCCCTTGATATGCTTACTTTTTTATCATGCAATTTACTCTTACATGCTTCCTGAATTATTGACATGACTAATTGATGCGATATGAGTGATGCAGGTACCCGAAGGTCAATGCTAATCATTCCTCCCATAGATTGATCGGAGGAATGCCAAGCTTCTGCAAACATTTTCCGACTGTTTGCCAGGCTAACTCTTACCCTCAGAGATTGAATAGAAGTACCCATCTAGGATGAATGTGATGGGCGCGCCATGATTAAAGACCACTCGATCCATGGCTCTGGCTTTCATGATTTGAGAGAACATTTGAAGGACGATATTGCAGTGTCCAACCGAACTCCGTCCCATAAGTCGACAGGACGAGAGAGACTTGATTATTGCAAATGGCCACCTCTACCCATGAATCAGGGATTATGAGGTAGCGCCTCGGCGAGTGTGATCTGACCGCTTGCCGAAAAAACTCCATCCGCCAGAGTGAAGTGTGGAGTAAGGACTAAAACCGAGTTTGAGAACTACACTCGACACGGTGGACTCCCGCTCTTGGAAATAGAGTGTAGAAGAAGCGCCGGGGCGAATGATATGCATGTTCGCCTAAATAACTCTAACCCCATGACTTGAGGAAGATTATAAAGGACGGGAAGACGACGTCCACAGGGCGTGAAGGTGCACCATGACTAAAGATCGCCTTGATTCCACTCTACCCTTGGTATTCGACGGGAGAGTATAAAGGCGCCAAGGACTGAGCGCTGCAAATGAACTCCTACCCCACTGAAGGATTGGGGGGCAGACTGAAAACTGAGTTCGAACTCTATCCTGAGCATACGACAGGAGAGTATAAAGGCATTGCGATTAAATGCCATGGAAGGGCTCCTTCCCCGCTGCAAGATAGGGGGCAAGAATGAAAGCTGAGCCCGAACACCTTATTTCTAGGCATGGGGGGCAATACACTATCGATCCTAATCAATCCCAAAAGCCCTGGCCAGGCACTTATTCACTATTGATCGGGGACATACACACACATCACACCCTTATGATGGCCACAATATGATATGCTATTTATTTGCAGGGATACTAAATTGATACCCTTATCTAATTTATGATGCGATTTATTGCTTGCTACTCAGTGTAGTAATGCTATGACTACAAGTATATTTGATTGAAATATATATAACAAGCTTGCAAATGTATGATATTGCAGGAATACCGCTTTTTTGCTTTTGGTAGATTTACAGAGGATAACTAGTCAAGAACACTAGCCCGCACTCGCAACAATAGCAGGCTAGTAGAAAACAAGTAAAGGGCCATGCCCAGAAGGCTAACGCTGATGCCCAATGCTAAACTTCTCACGCGACTTAAGGAAACGACCGAAAGGAGACCCTAAGAGTGATATATCAAACCAACATACAACTGGCCATAGTCCAAGTGCAACGACAAGTGCCACCTCGCAAATACACTAAATGGAAAGCCCAATGACTCGAGCACTTGGATAACTCAACCACTTAAGTTTTGAAAGCAATGTCTCTTTTCCATGCATCCATGTCCAAGTTTGAAAGGGATGTGATACGACTACCGACCTTTCGCCATTACCCCTGAACTGGGGGCATAACTACTGAAAGTACTTACAAATGCATAACTTATTGGTCTTTGTCTAATTTATGTTTTAATCCTGACAGGCTGCTTAAGAACCACAAAGCGGATGCAGAGTGAACGTCCATTTGCTAAGTCCCGACCGCCTTCCCGATTGGATGGCTTTGGACAAGGGGGCACGCCATTGTTTCAACTTCTAGCTTGCAAGGAAAAAGATTCCTTGATACTCCGACTCAAGGGTTAAAAAGAAGGAAGATAGAACCTTCTTCCATGCTGAGGATGTTGGCGCAAGAGGTGCTACGAATAAAGGAGGTCAGAAGATTTCCTCTCGCGGTGATCCCTCAGCATATTAGACTAGATATGAAACAGATGGAGCCATTGCTAAGTTGAGAACTTAGAGGGTTCGGCAAAATGAACTTCTCCGGAAGCGACAAAAAATGATGGATAACGTAGCTCGATCATTACCTGTTCTGCTGTGCAGATCGCATGAGGCCCTAGGATGAGCCGGCAACGTCGTCTTGGTTAAAACAATATGCAATCAACCTCCTCCCAGACATGTGCAACATGCAATTTCCGACAATAAGATTTTGGATGAGAACGATGACAAACAAGGGTCAATGGAAACTTAAACGAAGCCGACCAACCCTTGCTTCGAATTAGATGAATGCTTCAAATCCAACTCAACTTCAACATGAAGTTCCCCATTCCTTAATGAAGGGGGCCAGTGGAAGCATTTGAAGAGACTATAATTTGACCTTATCACCACCCAACTCCGATCCTTAGAACTTGGATGGGAGACCAAAGACTAACATGAGCTGGACACGTACAAAACATTTTGTATGAAACTTTAACTCATGACTTAATGAGGGAGTATGAATTAAGGGAAGACATGGATTTAATGCTTACCGCTTAACAAAACCCCCGTGGATGGGGAGCATGGATGTGAGCTTCGAGCAACGTAATTCGACTATCTGCTGACTTTATGCACATTTACTATCATCGGAGTACTGCAAGATACAAGACTGTAACCAAAGGAATAACTCGTTAAGCCTAACCCGCATACGTCCTAGCAGAAGATCACCATCCATAAGTAAAAGACAGAAGCCTGATTGACGGCTATCAAATATGCGGAACCAAGAAACCAGAGACCGGCTTCCACCCGCTTCAAGACTTCATGCTGGGGACGCCAACCCTAAATTGGGTGATTGACGAAAACTTCTCAAAGCTAAAGGCTAGAATGCCGACGTTAGTTTATGCTCCGCCAGAAGTGGCACACCTCAGAGGCGGCATGAGCAACGTCAATCAAAACTCTTTCACACGAGACATCAGGGACTTCGGCAATCCCCCGCGCTTCAAGCTACCATTTCTGGATCTTGACTTACTTGTTATTATACAATTTTTGATGGCAACGATATCCGCTATTTTGAATAACTCAGACTTTAAAGTCTCTTTGCACCGTAACCCATCAAGGCGCCTGGGCGAATTTACCTATGAGGCAGAAAAATTCCTGCAACAGGAGGATACTAACTTTGAGATGAATGGTTTCTACGTTTTCATGACAAAGGATGGATTACCATCCGGCTCTTGAAATGATAAGGGTAATGACAGAGCCCCGAAAAAGAATGATAGGATTGTGCAATTCTAGAAAGGGCTAATTTTATTGATCAAATCAACAATCTTGTTTGTCAACCTCAAGCAAGGAGAGTATCCAAGTTCGCTGACAGTCGATGAGGCAATCCTCTCTTTCTGACTGAAGATATGGGATGACACCGACACGACTATGATTTGACCATTAGCATAGGCAACTCCGATCCTTGATGACTTGAGAAAGAACATAGAACGACACGGTTTGACTAAGATTGCTAAACCTGTAGCTCTAACCCAACATGAAGAAAGAAAGTTTAAATTTTAGAAGACTAGATGTCCCACTGACCTAGTCCAACCCCAATGATGCTATGGACACAACGTTGTTTGGCGATGACCTATGCGTATACGACCATACACGGGAGCCAACGATCCTGTACGACTTATGATAAAAAAGATTGGCCTCTTGATTCGACGGAGTTTAAATGATTACTTTATCACCTTGACTACTCCTTCCATAGAATTTGGACTAACTAGCACACATGGAAACAATGTAATAGTTTAATAAAGCCTTCTCAAGTGTAGATAACGTTTCAAAAAGATTCAGCTAGACTTATTCAAAGTACATCTCATTTGTGATAAGATGTACTTTGGGGGGCAAAATGTTAGCCTGCTTTGTAACCAGGCTACCCAAAGCCAGGGACTTGAGTATGAACCTACATTGATTGACGATCACTTGGATGGAGTGATAGAAAGATGGAAAACTTGAATTATACATGTAGGTGTCACCGGATCGGATCCCCACTTTCGGATCGGATCGGATCCCCCCCTTTTGGATCGGATCGGATCCCCCTTTTTGGATCGGATCGGATCCTTCCTTTCGGATCGGATCGGACCTCACCCGATCCCCCTATACTGAAATGGCCTGAAGCTGGAACATTGAGCATTCGGTTCGGATCGGAATGGGAGGGCCCGTCCTTCTTGGAATGATGAATTCTGGACAGTTGAAGACCATTATCCCATGCTCTCCACTACTTCCGAAATCCCCTCTGATGCCGCCATGTGGCATAACCGACCTAGCACTTACCTGCAGCTATAAATACATGAGAGTACAGCAAATTAAGGGGACTTTTTCGACCCTATGGAGGCTCTATATATTTCACCCATGGCTGCCAACAACCGACAACCACCTTCTTCTCCAATAAAAATCAATGAGTTCGGAGAGAAATATTCATTGATTTCGAGTTATAGTGTGAATGTATCCATTGTAATTGTGATTTCGGAACGAAATGAGAAACTACAAAGTGGACGTAGGCTCGTTAACGCCGAACCACTATAAATCTCGTGTATTGATTGTTTTTCTATGCTTTTTGATGATTATTCTCGATTCTTATATAAGAAATCTATCATATTGGGTGTTAGTGCCATTTTTTGGTCTAACATATGGTTTTTTTTGAATTATTATAATATACTATTATAATTAGAAATTGTGAACTTTGAATGTTATGGCAACAAAATGTTACAATAGAATGTTTTTATAGCAACAAAACAATGTTGTAGTAAATAGTAGTGAATTTTTTATAATGTATTTCGATGCGTCATAAAAACTTTCAATAGCTTGTTCATATGCTATAACAACAAGGAATGTCAACATATTACACAATTTAAATGACGTTTTCATAGCGTTTGGATGCGTTATAAAAACTTTCCATAGCATGCTTCACAAGCTGTAGAAAAGCAGTTGCACCAATATGTCATGTTTAAGATGACAACAAAAGTACGTTTTCTATTGCAAGAATTACACGTTATAATATCTACCCGACTTTTAATAACATGTTGATATATGACGTTTATAGAATCGTCATAAGAAGTTTTTATGACGATTTTTAAACGTCATAAAAAGGTTTTTTTGTTGTAGTGGTATACAAACTTCTAAACTTAATAACTTTCTCATATGATGTTCGTTTTACTCAAACTCGGAGTCTATCTTAAGCAGAATTCTGAGACAAACGCAATGTCACAGTCCGTTTTACTTTTCTCAATATTTAATTAAGTATTCCTTAGTTTATCATTTTAGTATTCTTAAAATTACAGGGTGTTACACTTTGTACTCTGATTTATGGCAGCTTTAATCATTAAGACTTGTCAAATCAGCTTTTATCATTTCATATGATGATTTATGGAAGCTTTAACACATTGGCAGGTTCATCAAATTTATCACATCTGTGCTGTCAACTCAACTGTTTTATGGCAGAGTGTAGTCAAGTCACAAGTTTTGGATCAACTCAACCGTTATATTTCATTTTGAAGTTATACGACATTCAATTTATATTAAAAATCTTTTTATTTTTTTAGTTTATCATTATGGTTTATAAATGATTCCATGGCTACTTTCTAAAAATTTGTTTTGGACGTAACTCAAAATCTATAATATGAAATTCCAATTTTCTCTTCTGTTAGAAAAATATATTTCAATAGATTCGAATATTTCTTGTTTCAAAGAAATCCGACTTTTAACGAATCCTATATATTCAATTGAATTTCAACTACCAACTACGGTGATATTACAAGTTCCTTTTTAATTATATTATAAATTATACATTCAAACATCATTTAATTAATACGAATATCAATACCAAACATCCAAATAGCATCCAATAGCCAACCAAACAACATAAACCAAATGACAAATCCAAATATCCGAACATACCAAATAATTGTACAAAAACTACTTCTATCCAAACATACCAAATAATTAAATATACCAAATAATTATACAAACAATACTTCTATCTAAACTTACCAAATAATGAACCGCTGCACTAGTCTTCCCTCGCCCGCCTGACTAGTGGTATGGAATTTGACGACGAATCACTGCTGCTGCTACTTCTATGTCGTTATGCAGTATATGAAGTGGGGAATGTAGATACTAGTTGCGATGGGCCATGTGCAAATTCTTCATGTCCTACAGCTACTGGAGGAGGAGGTAGACCTATTGGAGGAGGAGGAGGAGATGGTGGTTATGGCCTATCAAGTTTGTTTCTGCACAAGATCACATCTAAAATCTTTTGGATATTTGTGCACATAGTCTTCCCCTCCTCGTCTGTCTGCCTTTGGACAAGCCTTTCTGCTTCTTCCCATGCTCGGCTAATACTTGCAGCCTGTACATTCAAAAGAAAATCATTTACATTAAATAAATGCAATTAATTGTAAATAATACTACTCACATCAACTTACCACGTTCCTCTCTAATGGTGCTCTGGGAACGTAAGGTGCTAAAGCCGAATCAACTGAGGGTGAACACATATCGTCGTGTAATGTTCCAGTACCACCTCATGTACTGCGTTATAGAAATAGAGGGCTCCCTCTCAACCTCAATACAGTTATGGTGGTTATTCCATATAGCAACAAGTCTCAAATAGTCTTGCGCACCGTAGGCCTGTAAGTAAGGAGGCACATCATTCGGTATCTGCTGCATCATGACAAACTGTCTCGTAACCCTATTAGGAAGTTGTCAAGCGCTGATTGTGTAGGCTATCATAGGTACTCTTGCAGTCCATAAGTACCTAGCGGCTGTTCACATGGGTGGAAGTGTGCTAAGCACCTCCTGAGTGTATGGTGTCCATGTATCCTAATCTTCTTCAAGGACGTCCAACTCATTGCGGTAAACTTCACACTTCGTAGTGGTGTTTGTCACATACTTTTACGTCCTACCCACCTTTTACACGATTTTAAAGAATGTATATTAAAAATGATATATTTTGTTTTAACTAAATAAACGATCAATAAGTGTACCTAGACCCAAGCGGCATCAACGGATCGATAGGATTAGGCTTCACCCACGATCTTCCTACGGGAATATAAGTCCCGGGCCAGTCATGTGTTTCAAAATAAATTATTAAGAAAAGAGAATGATGCATCATATTGTATAACAGTAAACTATAGAAATACTGTTCTAACCTGAACAAGTGTCAGCAACCAGCAATAGTGTCAAATTGTAACAGCGCGATCTTAGACAACTCCTGATACGTATACGCCAACACTGCACTACCCCATGAATATGTAGTGCATATCCCCAGATCAGCTAAATAAGATAGCCATCTTATATCTACATGGGTCTTAGTGTGATCGCACATCAATCTAGAAAAAAAATGTGCAGTATAACGTAACGAGCCCATTGTTGAATCTAAATCTCGGCGGCATCTACAGGAATATCATGTGTCAACTGAAGACGGTACCATGTGATCTCAATGAACTCACCACCTGTTCCTTGATCGGCCCGTGGATCTAGCCCAAGTAGTTCGCGACATAGCTGCAAATTATCAAATCCTCCACCTTCGTATGCAACAACATTGCATTCAGTAGGCAAACCTAGCAAAACAACTACATCTCCTAATGTGATAGTCATCTCACCGACAAGTAAGTGAAACGTGGATGTCTCTGGCCTCCACCTGTCTACTAGAGCAGCAATAAGACATTGATCCAGTTGAATGTATCCTAATCTAAAAATATGCATAAATCTAGCCCTCTCAATCTCGGCCAGAACACAAGTATGTGAAGATGTTACTTTCTTAAGTGATGTGGAGTGGTCAATGACAAACTCTGCCTCGTCACTCTGAAATTTTAATAGATTAAAAAAATCGTGGTTTGAAGTAAAATGCAAAAAAGAATATTAAACGTTATAAAATGCCGAATTTACAAAAAGCTACCTGCATATGAGTAAGGTTTTAAGTCCTATGTTGGTGTTGAAGATATAACATGCTCGCATCAACCAGTCCAGGCTCCATCTCGAAATACTCTAAAAAATGCAGAATTAACTATTAAAGACGTTTACATAAATATTATTTTCTAGAACATGTTATAGTTTTCTAAAAAAAAGTTTAAACATGTCATGCTTCCTTAAGCATGTTATACTTTTATAATCGTATACATAAACAAGGAATATTATATACAACAATATTTCCAAACCAATACAATGATTTTTTTTTCAATTTGCACACATCTATAAAATACACAGCTTCAACGGGTCGTCAATCTCATGTTCCAACAAACCTAACTTCAAACAAGCAAGCTTATTACCTAACTCAAATGCATACAACTTCATTAGTTTTCAACCGCATTATCAAAGCATACTAAATCTATTATCTATAATAGAAAGTAGAATAGAGGACATGCTGATGTGGAACACTATTTTTCTTTTAAATCCTACGCATCAGCATTTTACCGAGTCGAAGCTTTTTCTAAAATACCAAACAGAACAAGCGCTTTGTTTTCTATTTTCCCAGTAACGTAACTGCCGACAGAATTCCTTCACGCATCTAACCGCAATTACATTCGTCGTTCCTTTCCCTCAAACTATACCTATCTTCCCTGTCTACTCCCAAAAATAACACAAATAAAACAAATTGGCCAGAAAAATCAGACGACGAGGCTTCGCTTCACCCATTAGCGGCAGCCAAAGATACTGCAAATCAAATTTTTTTCATTACTTCAATTAGTAAAGCCTTGATTGGTCATCTTTTTTCAAATATTACTTTGTTGTTGACTGTGATCTGGTGTACTATGTTAGATCTGAAAATAAAATCATGTTCTTCACACACTATAATCTCGACTCTACTCAATCGACTGTAACTAAAATTAGGTTAGAATGATGTAATATTGTTTTCCAGATCTGATGTACGCTTTCAGAATTAGTCATGAAATATTTGCTACAACTGGTATTTGGATTGCATGTTGTTCTTTAGTAACCGATTTATGCCAGTTTATTGAAGTTTCTGTAATTTCGTGGAGTATTAAAGTATCTCATTATCATCATACTTTCTCTTTCTTAAGTCCACACTGTTTTTATCATCGGATTTTGAATTGTAAGAATTTCTTTTTGAAGTTCCAAATTCCAATTTAAGATCAAACAGCAAATGAAGATGCAAAATTGGTTCTCCATCTCATAGGATGCAAATTTTATGTTTAATGTCAAAATTTTGGTGGTTTAAGATGACTTTCTGTTGACAAGTTCAAATGGGTACTTATAACAATTATTATTTTTAAACTATTTTGTTATCTAGGTTGGAACAAATTAACATTTCTTCAGAAATCGAATGTTTAATCTAAAATGTATGGGCCTACCTAATGAACATTTCACTTTTTTTTGGTTTTACATGTAGCAGCTTTGACATGTAAACATAACACAGAACTCTGCTTTACTGAGTATTAGAGAGCATCAACTTATTATATACGATAACCTTAAATCCAAAAGCCTTAAGATATGTTTGTCTGTACCACATATCATTACATGTTGTTCATAATATTAATACTTTTGCCTGTTTGATTTTTGAATTATTGCCTTACATTTTTAGTAAATCTTTCTTTTATAATATTCACTCATTCGAAGTAAAAAAATTCAATAACACTCGAGAGTCTTACACGCTGACTATAGCACAAACAGTAGTAAATGATGTAAACAATGATGAAATTCAACTCATTATAAGATGTTTGCAGATGTTGTACACCTTTCCCTATTTTTTTAGTAATATATTTACTTTCATCTCAATAACATTAATGGTAGTGCCACATTAGCGGTGACCCGATGTAACTTATATTCAATTTCCATACTGGCTGACCGTGCTTTTAGTTGATTCTCATTAAAAAATGCATGAATTTTTGGAAATGAAAGTGTATCAATGATATGCCAAATGATCCATTACATATTGTCAAACAAAATCTCATGTCCAAAATAGTCAAATATGTGAATTTCTAATTAAGGGAAGATCTTTATTTTCTAACTTGAATGCCACAAGAAAATCTAGCAAAATCAGATCAATATAATACGAATATTCAAATTGAATGATGTTTTCATGGGAATATAAACAACTTATGTTTCAGTTAATTTGGTTTATTAGTTAGTTGATATGATGCTTAAGTTATATTATTACCATGAATATAATCATGTATTCGTAGGACTACATTTTAATTTAGTTTATTAGTTGATATGATGCTTAATATTGAATGATGTTGGTTACGTTCATTTTAATTGTAACATTACATTTCTACTGAATTTAATGATGAGAAGCATGCTATGTTTTCTGCAGTGTGAAGATTTTTTTTCCTTCCAAATTCTAGGATGAAAAAGGATTAGATGCTAGTTCAATCTTCAAAGTAATAGATTTATAATTATGATAATCAGGTACACGTACATTTAGGTTTAGTGTTTTACTTGATAATCCGCATGTGTATGTGTGTGTTTGTGTGTGTACACACATAGAGGAATACCAACAAAGTACTAAATAACAAATGCCTCTGTTAAAATTTGTTAGCATAATTCTTAGTTATATTGAGTTGAAATTTGTTACAACAAATGATACGTCTAGAGGAGTTGTAGCAATAGTTAAAAAAGTTAATCGTAGATTTTTCTGCAATTTTTGTTTATTTGAGGTATTGAGATACATCATACAACAAAAGCTCATGCTTCCACTTTGACTAATATTTGTCATAAGAATAACGGTTGGAAACTTTGAAATAGCTTTATGACAAGGAAACATATAGTGGAGTGATACTTCAGTCTCATATTGTTTTGCAAGATTTTAATTAGAACACCGCATAAATACATAGAATTATCCTTGCACAATCTGCATTATGGTTGTAAGTCAATAATCTGAAAATATATTTGTGATATATCATCTAACTTGCCATGAATCCTAAACATCTAACTTGCAATGAATCCTAATAAATATCTAACTTAGACATTTAATTTTACCGGTATTTTAGTACATGTAAATTATGTTGCGCATAAATTTTTGTTGTGAAATTTGAGTGTTTGAAAATATATATGTGATTTTTTAAGTCATTCAGACACCACTCAAACAATTCATCCTCAGGTCCAGTTTATGAATGAGATCTACCATGTAGGATCCGGTAACCAAAGCATATCTGGGGCGAAGCCTAAATCCATGGGATGGGTAAGTCTTGCAAATCATATTTGATTATAAATTGGAATTATTAAAGGGAATCATACTTTCAAGTCTCTTTGGTCGAACTGTGCTGGTTGTCTTTAAGCATCAACTGGTGACTTACTGTTTCTGTAAAAATGCTAAAAACCTTAACTAAACTTGCATTATCTACATCTTAATTTTTGTATACTCTAATAATTTTCGTATGAATAAATCACAAAAGGGGAAACACTTTATTGGTCTTTTTTATTTTCATCGTCCACACTACATTTATGTTTTTTAAAGGGAATCATACATTCAAATCATCAACCACTATTAGTTCTGATCTGTTTGGTCAAACCGTTAATCTTACATATAGTTTCTAAGGTTAGTAAATTTCAATACAACACAATATAGTTCTGATAATGATAAAGGAACATATCTTATTTTGAATGAAATAGTATGTCTTTAGGTGTTTTCCTGCGTATTATATATTTTATTATATATAACCATACAATTTAAGCATGGTATATAAAATTACAACTATTATATTTACCCATTTAAACTTAGGCCACAACCTTTTTTTGGTATTATTACATATATAAATACAAGTTTTTTAGAATCCAACGTGTATGTGTGTGAATGGATCCATTGTCTTAAGAATCTATACTATATTATAAATTATTGAGTTTTGTTTTTATTGCTCAGAAGCCTCCAATGGTTGCTTCCAGATGAGTGGTCGCATCTTTTCATTATTTCTTTGTTCTGTCCAATTTGCTGATTGCCGTCCACTTCAGCACTCCTCAAAACAACACTAATTGTTCTTCTTCTCATCCTCTATTCAACCTCGACGAATAGAATTTTGTTCACACTTTTTTTTCTAAGTGTGGACAACACACTTTTCTCCTATTGGAGGAATCAGGTGGATCACACATGGACCCCCCCCCCCGAATTCCTCCAATAGAAGCCGAGTGTTTTGTTCACACTTGCTAAAAAGTGTGAACAAAATCGGACTCAACCTCGACCACTCTTTCAATGTCAACTACATTGCAGCGCCCACCTCCAGTTAAATCATTTGTACATCATCGCTCACCTCCAATTCAATCCTTTGCACGGTGCCTCCTCTTTTATCTATGAGATTCGTTTAATTTTTTCTGTGTCTTTTTTCTTCGGTCACATAATTTCAGTATTATATGCCAACGAACTAAAGTTTCCCTTTATCCCTTTGCAACTTCGTTGCTTTGGATATCTTTCCTCCTCCAACTAACCGATTTCGTTAATTTTGGTGAATACATAGTTTGCGTTGCACCGTTGGAAAATTCCTCTTACTTAGAATAAATTCTTATGCTCAAATTTTTTAAGGTTAGAAGTTCATCGTTTCTGCTTGGGTATGGGTTTTGTGTAAAATCAAAGCTCCTTCCATGTTTTTCCGTATCAAAAGTAAAAATAATAAGTTGTTAATCATGTTTAATTTCCTCAGCTCTCTAAATTCAACTGCAGTTTGCCCTTAATCACAGGACAAAATGTCTTGCAAGAAAATAAAAACAGAAATAAGTATGGAAGCGCACAAAACATGTCAATTGTCATGCTGATATATCCCAGAGTATTTAATCATGTTACATTTTTATATGTCCTTTTATAATCAGGAGTATAGTTGGAATTGTTGCAATGATATGTTTTGATTAGGTATTGGTATAATCACGTTACATTTTTTTCCTCCTTCGAATCGTTAACTTCCAGAGCAATTTCCATCTTACTGTAAAAGTCTATCGTTTATTCCTTCCTCCTGCCATTTATGTCTTAGTTGATGATATTTCCTATTACCTGCTCTCCTTTGTTAGAGTTTTGGCTACCAACGATGGATTTTCGGCTACAAAATGGATGGGTTATCATAGTATTAGGTTATTACTAATTACACCTCCACCATCTTTTCACATGTCCTTCTAACAACCATTACTTTTACCTAACTCATTTTCTTATTTCTGCATTTTCTAGCCAACTTGATTTGAGGCGAAATCATTTGTGCTGTGGTACTGGCAGTCACTATGTAGTCGCTAGGGCTCGACTTTGCTTCTAAAGTGGAGATTAAATACACGGATTCATGGGTTTATCCTGTTTCTCTTCCAATATCTGTCCCTTAATGCTCAGAATACGTTAGACATGCAGACTATGTGCTTGCTTATATGTCTATGGGGCAAGATGATCACATCCCTTATGTTCAAGATCAAATCGAACGGGCACGTTTTTCTTTTCTATACTGCGATCTTTCTACTATGTTTTATGTAAGACACCGTTTTGTAGAATTATTTATCTTAATTGAAATTGTGTTGGGTAACGCTACCAAAGTAATACGCAACGAACATCCCAAAGCAAGGAGCCCAAGCGCAAAAAGTTTAACACTACAAATATATAGACGGTGTATGCTATGGATATGGGGCATACATACATTGAGCAAGAAATTGTGCTTCACAGCGTTAATGCTGTTTTTTTCCATTTAAATATAATTTGTCCTGCAAATAGAAGTTACCACTTTTCAATGGTTGATATCTTATTTGTCACCACATTTCTCATCTACCTACTACATAGTTACGAATCTAGTGGGTCATCACTCGGATGATCTACCTACCACTTCTCAATCGTTTATTCCTTCCAGTTTCCAGTTACCACTACTTTTATATTATTTGGTATTTGGTTTACATTTTTATTATTTGGGTTATCAGACTGTTTCTACATCTTCTACATTTTAAATATCCACACAATTCCTATTTAAGGTTAATTTTCTGACTGCTATTACATTTTACTTACAACTTGCCCATGTTTACATATAAATTGGTAACTGAGAACTCCACACTAGGTTTTAATGTTTACTTGATTTTAAACAGCAACAAAACAATCAACTTTACATGTTCATTCTCACATTTACTTTTATATAACAAGCATTAAAATATTTGATGGCCAATTATTTTATTTTAGTTCTATTTATAATGACAGAACATTTGGTCTGCTGTATGGGAATAAACTACAAAGAAACTATGGCTGTTCCTGCGCAAAATCCATTGTGGCGATTGACCTGATGCTATTCAAGGCAGCTGTTTTTTTTAATCACATTTTTCTTATGAGATAAACGACTTGAAAATGGTTGTTTACAAATAAACCTTATAAGGGGATGTATATTAACGCTGGAGGTTTAACAATTTCATTCCACCTACATAACTGTTGGACTCACATACATGCACACATGCACGCACATGCATTCACACGCATGCACACACGCATATATATATATATATATATATATATATATATATATATATATATATATATATATATATATATATATATATATATATATATATATATATATATGCAGTGATGTAATAATTAACGTAGTATATACAGTTTCATTCAGCCTTACATGAATCAGCTGTGGAAGCTAATATAGACTTTTATTTGATGATTAGTAATCTTATCTTCTTACTGATAGACCATAGGACACAATGGAAAATTATCTAGATCTGAGATATTGAGATCTAATATTTAGTGATAATTTTGTGTCCTATAAATCATACTTTGAAATATGGATATTTTATGGTGTTTATACACTTTTTACTACAGGTATGTATAACTTGCTAATATACTGATAGTCCATCATTATTTTGATATTTTTCTTCATATGAAGATATCCTAGAACAATATTCGGATGCTAATAAGACTAACAACACAGGTTTATACAATTAAAATACTTTCTGTAGTTGTTTCCCTTCTTGATAACAGGCTAGAAATTCAGATGTTTGATGAAGGATATATGCATCATGGGTTGTTAAAGACAACTACATAGGTACTGAACAGGGAATCGAAGCAGGGACGATCAGGAAACTGCTGGACAAGGAAAAGGAGAAGGAAAATGATTATGGGTGGGGTTTTACAGGGCATTCACTTGGATCTAAAGTGGCGGCCTCACTGATGACAATAGTAGATAACCATTGACAACAGTTTGGCGGGATTGATAAAGAGAAGATTAAGTGCTATGTGCTTGCTCCTGTTAAGTGTATTCGTTTGAATCTTGCTGTCAAATACGCTGGTGTGATTTCTTTCGACCTACATTTGTCTTTTTATGTTTTAGTAAAAGAAAAAATACTGAGTTAGGTGATATGATTGATTATATAATGAAATACTTCAATTATGTATTCAAAAGAAAAGGTAGGCTTGATTAAATTGGATAAATGTATATCGAGATTACCATACTGTTTAGGATTAGTATTTCACATTTTATCCCCGAATGAGTTCATGTTTAACCATTAGAAAATTAGTTTGAATTTATTCTCATTGAATGAATGTTAGATATGCTGTGATCCTGTAATTTAACTCACTTAGTTTATCATCTGTACTTCAACTGGGCTATTGATTAAGATTCAATAAATTGGGACAAATTAAAAATATAATTGACTACCAGACCACTCTGCTTTTTTGCAAGAAAATGATGTAGTTCATATAAATTAGGAACTAACCACTACTAATTGACCTGCTTTAACCATCAAAGTTTTTCAACCATTAAATACGACTATTTAGTATTTACCCATGTGTGAAGTTATGTAAAACCAAAATCTTTTGTTTGTGTTTCTTTATACTACGACCTTTTGCAGTAAGATAATTATTTGAGGTCCTACGCACCAGCGGATAGAAATAATTAATATTTGGAAATGTTTACGGATGAAGGTATGACATTATTCACATCTCAGGCCTACATTCCTAGGACCAGTGATTTAAGCACTACAAAAATATATTTCTTAACTGGCCAAATAGCTTAATCGTATATGATTCTTACTCAATACAATATACCATTTTTACAAACTTGGTTATTTTGAATGCAGTGTTTCATGCTAATTACTATACATGTTTTTTAATCTGAACCTAACACATTTGCATCATTTACTTGCACATTTTTGCACCATACATGAGTACTATGCTTTTGCATTGGCACTTGAGTTTCTAACAGTTGCCTCTTATTTTAATATTTTACTATTATATAATGTATATCATTTGTGGATAGTATATAACTGATTATTATACAATGTACATTTCTTTTGCATTATATGTTCTATACATAGATTTTTTTTTATTGTTTATGTATTGTTGGTCATTTGAAAGTAATAATCATGGTAATTTTTTTTTTTTTCACATCGAATTTTTCTTATTCACATTGAAAGTTCAACTTCTCAGACCATGCATTGCATCCTCATATGCGTTCAACTCCGGCGAGCCATACAAAACTCAATATTTGAAAGGAGCTCTACAAATGGGCATGTTGCACATGATTGTCAACTGCTTCCTATCATTGACGGATAGATTCAGTTAGCATTCACTAGCACTTCAACATTGTGGTCCCAATCCAAGCCACGACTTTATTCATTGATGATGTTTGATTAATTCAGGACCAACTGCAAAACATTTCTAAATGGCAACAACTTCTCTTTCTCAACCAATCATTTTCTAAGCTTATCAACATGGGTGACAACATGGAACTTTGGTTTTTGTTACCATATGCACCTATTATGCACACATGCAAGAACATTCTCTCAATTCCTGTCATTGAGCATCTACAGCCCTTCATAAACACTCTCAACTCACTCCTATAACAGCACATCCCTCAGCTCCATTGCATTAAACGTTAGTCTGGAAGTGCAACCATTGCTATTCCCATTCTCTTTGTTTCTTTCGCAATATCCACTCTGCTTATTTTCCTATACCTTTTGGTTGATCATCGGAGTGCTGACCCACTAGTTTCGTAACAGTTAATTACCTGCAAATTTTTATATGGATTTCGAGTTTTAGTAGAAAATGAGTGCTCTTCTAAAGAAGACCACACTTTCAATTGAAAAAAAAACGATATATTTCTTGATATTTGTGTACAGCTTATACTCCTTGGACCAAAAGTAGGTTGAAACGATATTGTATTAATGTTTTAATAAAATAAAATAAAACTCTTGGCACCACGTATCATATGTGAGTGGCTCCCATCATTGTCCAATTTTATATAAAAGTTTAACCAAATCCCAAAATGTGAAATTGATATAAGTACCGTAGAAAAATATTTTTGTTTAGACATAATGCACATTTTTATGTGAAAATTGCATAATTCTCTTCTTCATGATTGAAAGAAAATCATATTAATGAT
The DNA here is from genome assembly GCA_030737875.1 of Allium sativum. Classification (NCBI taxonomy): domain Eukaryota; kingdom Viridiplantae; phylum Streptophyta; class Magnoliopsida; order Asparagales; family Amaryllidaceae; genus Allium; species Allium sativum. Next base: position 543,278,267 of record CM060926.1, read on the forward strand.
TTTTTGTGGGAATTTATGTTTATGCTGTTAAAATTTGACACTAATGGAGATGTTTATATCTTTTAAACTAATTATTAGTGTATTATCCAAGCAAATCATTGATTTGTTCCACTTTTTTGCAGTCTAGATGTGATACATTGAAGTTCCATTCAACAAAAGTAACCGGATGAATAAAATTGTGCTCAAGAAAATTGCAGCAAAGATGAGTGTACTTTTGGTGCTGAGGCTAAGGCAAGTGTCAACTTTCTCACATGCAATGCGTCATTTGATGCCAAAATTTGACCATTATTCATTATTTATGTGATATACCACTTTCGTTTTAGCTTTTATGGTTTTTGTTGTTTTTTATAGGCAGGATGCACGGAAGTTAGAATATTTGCTTTGAGGGAGAAAAGACACGTGACATAGGATAAACACTTCAATGATTTGCTTACATGGTATGGTGTTCGAGGAGATATCTCCTAGAACACCATGGATGTGATTTTCTTTTGATTGTTATGTCCATATTTTCATTTCCCCTTTTTCTTATTTGGAAGGAGAGGGAAAACATGTATGCTTTAATAAACTTAATTTTATGCATATGCCACCATTGAATTTGTATAGGACTATAATCATAGCGAAATAATTTTTTAGCATTCTGCCTGCGTTGAGTGGAGAGTTTGTTTTCTTCCATGGATTTCTGATTGGGCTAATGGGGAAATTTTATTTTTCAGTGTTTGATATTTTGTAGCTTCTTTCTTTATGTTGAAATCAAACTTGCACATATTAATGGTATTTGTGTAAATTAATGATACACATGCCTCTGTGCTATACACACGTCTTAATGAATTATAACATTTACATTTGATCGTTAAAATTTCGATGGAAACATGTTTGCAAATGCTTTAAGCTTTTACCGGTTGACTTACATTGACGAAAACGATTAATAATCAAAATAAATTATCCGCTTATTCAAGACATTTGACATTGAATCTGAAATCAAAAATAAGGTAATATAATGATAATTAATATAATTGTACTACATACTTATGACCGAGGAGATAACATAAAAACTATTTATAGTATCGTATAACATTACCTTACATCTGCCCGTATGCGTAGCAAGGATCCTACACTATTGTCAATTTTTATTATTTAGCACATGGAAAACTCATATATGAATATATACTTAGCAATAATGCAATGGTGCTTGCACATGAAAAATAAAGTAAAAGATGTAGAGACAATCATATATTCATACATATTTAGTAAGAAAGCAGGAAGTGAAAACTATGTACGGATGGAAACAAACTGATACGTGCCCTGAATAGTGAATTGGTGACACAAGTGATCTCCACCTTTGGATCGTCCCTTGAATTCCACTCTTCCACATAAGGGAAAAAAGATCTAATGGTTGAGGCTTTATGTCTCTATGTTTGTGTCCAAATAATCCTCCCCTGTGTGTGTGCGTGTGTGTAGTTTATAATAAAGTTTCATAATAGTTTAGCGAAATATGTATATGTTTAAAAGTAATAAAATTGTATTTCCATGGAACTGAAAACATAGTTATATTCATATTATTATTTTATTTCTTTTACAATTTAGGTTTTCTTGGACTGAAGCAACAAAGTCGCATTTCGTCTGGAGCAACCCATATGGTATGACTGATTCCGGGTATATTTGCTTGGTTAAGATGAATAAAATGAATATAAGAACTACCTAAAAGGTTCATTCTATTGTCATTGCTCTTTTAATATTTAATTTTCTTAAATCAAACCTTTTTTTTTTTTACTAATTTTATCCTTAACATGATACCATAAATATTTAGGAAGGATCGCATATATTTAGCAACTATAAGACATTGGAGTACATTATGTGATGTTATTAATTCACAGGAGATCATAAAATATGTCTAACATGACAAAAAAAAGAGGGGTCAGAAATGGGTTTCTTTCACATGCAGGTTAGTACAAGAGTGAAAACAGAAGTTATGCAGGAGGTTTGCTTTGCTCTTACACATACTTATTTTGTCTTTTTTCTCATTGTAAAGTGTTTTCTTTATTTTGCCAACAACATATACAATATTAGCAGTAAATTTAACGACTGATTACCGTGTTCTATTTTTTTGCTTTCAATTTGAATGATCTATACATCTTTCCATCTTATGCTGTATCAAATTAAATGACTCATTTGGTAGTGCAGTGCATATTCATCTTTTCTCTTATTTTTCATGAATTATACGAAATCACATTTAAAATAGATGTAAACTATAAATTTAACCGTTACTAGGATAATTGAATATTAAGTCTTCACTTCACTAGCGTTTAATATTCGGAAGAGCAACGACAACCTCATTTACATATCGTAACGCAGACTAAAAATCATTAAATTATGCTTAATACTGATCACTTATACTGGGTTCTCTATTGGTTCAGATCAGGGATTGGAGTACAAAATTAACCACATAATGGTAGAATCTTCTCTTACTGCGTCATCTCAATCAGCGCTCAATAACACCAATGTAACCAAAACTTATTGACACATCGCTATGAGTAAAACTCACTGACATTTTATGGCATTAAAATGATTATGTCATCATGTTACCTGTGCGCTTAGCAAATGCCACCACATATGTGATTCTTGTGAAGACTTCAACTTCTCTCAACATGGATGTAATGTTACAAATAGCCTTTTTCTCCCAACACCTTGCCCTTCGCACAACAAGACCCAACACTCTCCGTGTGCGAAGCACGGATTCCAATCTAGTCTTAACTATATAACCCAATAACCAACCATCAAACATCCAAATTGCTAAAATCGAAAATGTGAACAATATACATATCTACATTTGTAATTACAACATAAAACTTCTTACTACTAAGCTACAATCAACTACATAACCTATAATACTTAAATTACAAGACCTAATTTCAAATTTGAAAGTTAGGGTTTAGATTTTTACCAATTTCTAAACTACCCCAGCTCTTGGTTTGCGTGTTTCGTCTTCGGATAGTGAAGGATAAGAGAGAAAATATTAGTAGGACGAGATGGTGGAAACTCAAAGGAGATGCCTCACAGTTGTTTAAAGATAGAGTGATGGGAGAAGAGGATTGGAACGTGGAAGGAGAAGCAAATGTCATGTGGAATGCAATGACAACTTGCACTCGGAAGGTGGCTATTGAGGTCTTTGGGATAACAAGAGGAATTAAGCTTGATCCCAAGGATTCGTGGTGGTGGAACAACGATGTGCAAAAGGCTATCAAGGAGAAAAAGGAATGCTACAAAGTCATGCACCATCATAGAAGCAAAGAGAACATGCACAAGTACAAAGTGGCAAAAAGAACTGCAAAGAGAGCGGTTAGTGAAGCAAGGTATCGAGCGAATGAAGATTTGTATCAAAGGCTAAGTATAAAGGATGGTGAAAGAGACGTCTACAGAATAGCTAGACTACACGAGAGTCGGACAAGAAACTTCAACCAAGTTAAATGCATTAAGGATGAGAACGATAGACTTTTGGTAAAGGACGACGAGATAAGAAATGGGTGGGGGGAATACTTCGATAAGCTTTTTAATGAAGAAAGTGATAGCACCTCGATCGAGTTGGAAGACTCTGTCGACATAATCGATAGATATTTTGTTTGGATAATTCAAGAGGCAGAGGTGAAGGGGTGTTGAAACGAATAAAAACAAACAAGTCAGTAGGGCCTGATGACATCCCTATTGACGTGTGGAGATGCTTCAGAGATGTAGAGATAACCTAGCTAACTAAGTTGTTTAATAATATTTTCAAATCAAACAAAATGCCAAATGAGTGGAGCAGAAGCATTTTAGTTTCAATCTTCAAGAATAAAAGAGATATTCAAAATTGCACAAACTACAGAGGAATTAAGCTTATGAGTCGTACATCGAAGCTTTATGAGAGTTTGCAAGCAGAGTTTGAGGAGGTTGACAAGTGTCTCTAGGAATCAATTTGGTTTCATGCCTAGAAGTTCAACCACAAGGGAAATTTTCTTGATTATGCAACCTATGGATAGGTACATGGGGCAGAAGAAAGATCTTTATATGGTTTTTATTGATTTGGAGAAAGTTTATGATAGAGTACTGAGAAATGTTATGTGGTGGGCGCTAGAAAGGAAGAGGGTGCCATCAAAGTACGTTACCCTTATCAAGGATATGTACGAGAGGGTTGTGACTAGTGTCAGGACGTGCGATGGTGAGACAAGTGACTTTCCCATTAACATAAGGTTACATAAAGGTTCGGCTTTGAGCCCCTATTTATTTTCATAAGTTATGGATGAAATCACAAAAGGCATACAAGAGGAGATTCATTGGTTTATGCTCTTTGCTGATGATGTTGTGCTGATTGATGAAACTAGAATAGGGGTTAATGGTCAACTGGAATTATGGAGGGAGACCTTAGAATCGAAGGGTTATAGGCTTAGTAGAACTAAAACAGGGTATATGAAGTGTGAGTTCAGCGGTGTCAGGTCAGATGACGGAGAGGTCACCTTGGCCAGTTGAGTAGTACCTAAGAAGGATTCCTTTCGTTATTTAATATCTATGTTGCAGTTTGATGAGGGTTGATATGGATGTTAGTTTTTGAATTCAAGCAGGATAGGTGAAATAGAGACTAGCATCTGGCATTCTCTATTGTGCGGAATGTTGGCCTACTAAAAGGCAACACATCCAGAAGAAAAGTGTAGCATAGATGTGTATGCTAAGTTGGAACTGTGGGCATACCAGACGAGATTAGATTAGAAATGATGATATTCAGGACAAACTTGGAGTTGTACCTATTGAAGAGAAGTTAGTCCAATACCGCTTGAGATGTTTGGACATCACCAACGTAGACCGCATGATGCACCTGTGCGTGTTGGAATTATAGGTTATGCCGAAGGTCCAAAAAGAGGTTGGTGGTCAAATTAAAATGATTTGGGAGGAGATAGTAAAAAGGGATTTAAGAAATTAGAGTATATGTGAAGAGCTAGTATCGAATAGGAGTACATGGGAAGTTAGCAATCCGTATGCTTGAATCTTAGGTTTGCCACTTTTTTTTGGGCCACATTACAACTACTTTTATTATCTATTTAAATATTTTGAACTTTATTTTACTTTTATTGAAGCTTTTAACCTCTTTTTTTTTGGATTCCATCTATAGCCAACTCCAACTTGTTTGGGATTTGTGGCTTAGTTGCTGTTGTTGTTGTTGTTGTTGTTGTTGTTGTTTGTGTTATAAGCCGAATGTGCTTGCTATTGTATGCTTTTTGGAACTATTAGAGGGAAAATAGGTAAAAATGAAATTGATTTTTTTTTTGTGGTGGTTGAAACGGATTGGAGAAATAATGAAGAGAGAGTGGGGAAGAAAGAGCTCTCGGGTTTGTGTGCAGCAGGTTTTGTTCGAAAGCGAATTTTGGAACTTCTCCTGCATGTAAAGTTCCAAAGTTTGCCTTCGAACAGACCAAAACTGGTCTATACATGTAATTAGAAAAAAAGGTCTAAACGTGTTAATATAATCACAAACAGTCCTTTGACTGAAATTTATCCTTGTTTTAATTTTATTCGATTTATGTAGTGTAGGAAATTTTGAGCTATTGATTTCAACCAGAGGGCATGGGTATGAGCGGCTAAAAAATTTGAATTGATTAGGGTTTCGAGAACACTTAAAGTAGTTAAATATGAAAGAATTAGGAAAATATCTAATACTCCTTCTCACTTACACTTAACCACACATCTCCAAACCAATATCATTAGCTTTAATGATCCCTAACTCATATCATAGAAGCTGACTCCCTCTCAAAATATCAAGGATCGTTAACCATTTCACTCAAATTAAATATACATACAATTATTTGATTTTAATCTGCAATTGATATCTCATATCAATCAACACATGTATAAGTATTATAAACATACATAACAATGTTTATCTCTCAAATAACCCTCAATGCCAATCCCATTCATGTTGATTTCATTCATGTCGATCTGAGGCATAAAACCAATGCCAACACGATCTTTCAACCATCATATGTCAAACATACGAACTCCAAACGACTTGAAACTTGATGTGCAACATCAGAAGACCTTCATTGTTAACTCCACCGATCTGCACACAAATTTGAGCAATCTAGAAATTTGTGAATTTGGCAAAAACCTTATTTCAATCTTAAGTGTAAGTCGTCATTCATTTGGCCTTTTCATGCATCCGATCAAAGAGAAACAATGCATACAATTGTATAAAAAATAAAACATCTACCTGAAACTTCTAGCTCAGTTGGTTAGAGGTGGGTGAATTGGGATGTGATATAGGTCTCAGGTTCGAGGGCCACCTCTGCCAATTTCTAGGAATGACTACCTAGGTAGTGTGAAGGCGTTGAAAAATCGTGGTATATCACTACCCGTGTGGTTTACTAAGACCGACAAACAATTGCTTGAGTGAAGTCTTAGGTTCCACACATAAATCAAAAAAAAAAAAAAAATCTAATAAATCAGTTTCCATAAGTTTAGAATGTATATACCTAAGGTAGAAATCTATGACTTATGCGAAAAAAATGTTTTTATAAATCAAATATCAAAAAGTACATGTACAAACATGAGTTAAAATACATTTATGGGTTTGGGATTTCATATAGAATGGTGCGAAGATATAGAGATCGTTAGTGAAAACATTCGTAACTAAGTATTCAATGAAAATTGGGATATTCAATCTAGAAGGACTTATTCAAATAACTAGCTTAGAGACATGACATTGATCGAGAGATTTCCCACTTGAATGGTATTTGAAATCTCCATAAACCTTTTTTAGCTTATGATCTTTTTTTCAATTCTAGTTTTCATTATGTGAAAATTGAAGAGGTGACATGTACAATGCATTAAACATTATCCATGTATATGTTGATGACACATAATGTGGATCAGGAAATTACCCATTTCAAATGGTCGTAGTTTGAAATCTCCATAAAAAATTTGGTTTATGGTGTATTTTCTACTTTTTGTTCTTTTAATCTAGTTTTCAACATATGAAAATGAAACATGACATGTTTAATGGATCGAATATATTTCATTCGTTACTTGCTATTATAAATAATGATTCGTAAAAGCATTTATAATTTACGGAAGTAATTTAAAAAAGATGACTAATAAACCTACTTTTGCAATAGGAAAAAAAATGCAATATTAATAATAATAATATGGCATTTCCATAAAAATGAAAATGGAACTAATAGCTTATGTTGTTGTTTTTGGTTAAGCATTACCATTTGGAAGTCACATTCTAACCAACAATGTCGACCACCATCCATAGATGAATGTACCACGCCATATGTATTAGCAAAACAACATGGAAAAAATTTCTATAATAATTTTTACTCAGTATATACTTATGTATCCATTTAACATGTACAAACATGAGTTCAAATATCAAAAAATACATACAAAATTTAAAGGCAGATTATAATTTCACTTAACACGATGTAGTGACAATCTTCCATATCGAACAATTATGAAGGCAGTTGTTCTGCTAATGTCGTTGATGCGAGTACGAAGTCTTATAATCTCTTTTACTAATTCTAAATTGTAACTAATGGCCCAAGATATGGAAGTGACAAGATAAAAGGTTATAGCGCTAACATTGCTCTTTATATGCTTTGTCTTTCCCTGCCCAAAGACTAATCTGATAAGCAAGGTAAGATCCAAATGGGTCAAACATAACTCTTCAAAACTAAAACGAAATATATAAGTGGTCTTCCACTAACATGCAACTAGCGCACTATACAACTGTACATTCGAATTTACAAGATTTTCAACACCTATAAAATAAATTTATGGTTATTAGAAGTATTAAAAGTCTTAAATATATTAAGGGAAAATAAGTAAATATGTATTTAAGAAGTCGCTAACTCCTATATCTCCAAAAAAAGCGTGAATAATGTCATAGAAGTTTATACGGAAAATTAATTTATAAGGACAGATAATGGTATACCAAAAACTATGTGTGCGATCGCAATGAGCCTAATTTTAGATAGGATGCATTTTTAGTATATAATCTAAAATTTCAACTGAAAGTAAAATTTTAAGTAGACATCTTACAGAATCTTAAACGTGTATGTTTATATGCTTTTCATTATTGGGAAGTATACGAAATTGTTTAATTCCTTGTTAGGTCTAAAATTTTGATTGATATACGGTCCACAACAGCATATCAATCGTGTATACCTCGCTCCTCTTCGCCAAATCGCATCCCTTCTACCTGCAATTATGACTATGGGTATAAATCGGTCGAACCGGATCAAATGGAGGTGTGTTCGGTTTTTATCCTAAATGAAATTTAACCGAACACGAACTGTATGACAATTTCGTTCGTACAAATTTTGGTATCCTAACTCGTGTCTTATGTAAAACTGAAGAAAAACGATCGAATGTTTTTTATCATGGTTTTGAACGAAGATGGGCAGACCTCGCTATTTATATTATATTATATCTCTTGGAAAACTAATGGCCGAGTCACATACAAATTCGCTCTCTTGAAGACGGTTTTTTGATCTGCTCAATGGTGCAAAGTAGTTCGTACATTTTGCAGCCACATCTAGGATAAAACAACCTCTTCTATAATATCAATTCCCTTGCACAACAGATTGAGCCTTATTTGCACTCAAATTAAAAAATTGTACTGCACTTTTCTATTGTAATGAAAAATCCTACAAAATATTTATATCATTTAAACTTCTTGTTTAAATCTTTCCTTGGAAATCATTTCAAAAGATTATATAATCTCTTTTCACAAACTTATCTCAAATTAAGGTTTATAAATCTTATCGGGATCATAGAGCCTTACAAAATGGTAATCTCTCGTATCATTATCCCATCCCCATATTATTCATCCCATGTAGCAAAACTGATGGTACTCCATATCTAACACCTATTGTGTTTTGGTAAGTTTATTTACCTTCTACCATTTCAAATCTAATTAAAGATAGATTAAAACTCTAACTTAGTTTTAATCTCTATTTCCTTCAATCAAATCTTTATTGAAAGATTATTTTTAATGCTCTAAATTAGTTTTAATCTCTATCTCATTTGTTCAAATCTTTGTTGAAAGATTTATTACAGCTCAAACTTGAGAAATTAACTTTCCTTTAACTGGGTTAAAGAACAAATGTTATTTAAAACATCGTTCACGATAAACCAAAAATCAAACTTCCATTAAAAATAAAATTTTCACGGAAATCATACACGTTCACAATCACTATAAATTACCGTATCAGACTAATACTATAAGCGGAATAATGGCAAAGCCTTTTAAATTCTTTAAATAGTAAAGATCTTCCTCCATGGAGGTTCAACTCGATTATCACTAAATCGATTTCCATTCAATTCCAATTTAATTCATTAAATGGAAACTTAACTTTGGGAAATCCCATTAAATCTTAATAAAAAGATTTGTAAATTCCAAATTATATCTTCGCTTTGGAAAACTTCATTAATCTTAATTAAAAGATTTATTCCATAAACTTTAATTTCAACTAGCTTCAAGAACAGTGTTATTGAAGACACCATTCACGACAAACCCAAAATCCAATTTGATATCAAATAGAAGGCTTTATACAGAAATCATATCGACTTATATTCAATACCAAATTCTGCAATCAGAAGATATCGTATATGAAATAACGAAATCTATATCTTTCAATTCCTCAAAATAGCATCCGTATAATTACGGAATTCAAAAATGAAATATCCGAAGATTATTTCCATTCAAATCCAATATTCATACACTGGAAAAACTTAACATGGTTAAGTATTTATTAACTTCAAACCGTCTCAATCGCTCTTGTCAAAAGAGCTAATTTTCAGAAAATAGCTTTATATTTTCCAAAACTAAATAAATTTAGTTCAAATCACTTTTAAATCATTTATTATGATTTATCGTAATTTTTCTTTATTTTTAATAATTTAAAATAGCTCAATTCTTTAAAAACCAATATCAGGTCATTCAAGGGCAATTGCGCTGTTTTTCTTCAAATTTAATTTGAATTCATGTCAAAATCTAACCATTAGATTTTTAAGCTTTATATATCATTGGAAAGCTCTTTTCATTTCGAACCAAATGTTTCTCATTTCGGGATAATTCGATTGTCAGATCTTCCAGTACGTCAATTTAAAGTTAATGGTCAAAATTCTCGAACGGTCGCTGCGTGACTCGTCCTATTCAAACCATTTATTGTTTTAAATAAACTTCGTCGATTCTGTTTAAACGCATTTTATAAACGTTTAGAAATACATTTAAAAATGATTCAACCTCCAATTTAATTTTAAATCAAAACTGCATATTCCATATTATTATAATATTGAAATAATAATATATTTCAAAATCTCATTGAAATCCAAATTTTCTCGACATTCGTTAAAAAAATAAATGAGACCTATGGAAATATCCGTTCGAGTTAAAAACATCGTTTATATTCCTAACTCGAATTCACATTTTGAATTTGCTACTTATTTTAAAAATAAGTCTGAAAACATGCCTTTATAAATTGAAAATTAATAGCAGATTCGAACGCGATTCAACCAATTACCATGTAAAATAATCTATACAGATTTCACACATCATTAACATCCGTATCAACGAACATCCATCAACCAATAAATATAACCTAAGTGTTTTCATCATCAACGTTTATATTCACAGTTTAATAGTAACAAAAGTATAAACTGTAAATATCATCCATCAACCAATAAACAAACATTGCAATCATGGGCAATCAATATATATTCAGATATGAATATATTAACTATAAAAATCAGTTGAGTGAGAGTTCTCACTTTGATCAATTTGAAATCGTTATAAAACGATTGTTTCCAATAGTTCGATCAGGCGTTTTATTTTTCCATAAATTGCAACGAGCTCCAAATTCCTCCAGGTTGGTTTCATTGCGTAAGTTGCGTCCATACGGGTCCAACGAATCCTGTTTCGTCAGATTGTGATCACATATGTGAAAGTTATATATTTTCCAAGTTTGGATACAATACAACCATATTAACATAAATAATTAAATTATATACTAACCTTAATTAATCCTCCCTCCTTAATCTCTCTTCTCTCCCGTAAACGCTCCAGGCATCGCTCACATTTTCATGGCCATTACTGAATTTCGAGCTCTCCTTTTTCTTCCATTTCACAACGAAACCCAAACCGTATTCTCTATTCTCTTCTCCTTCATAATCTCCGTCCAAAGATCACAAAAGCAAACAACTCGCACGCGTAAGGATGCATTCTCCAACCCATACACAATAAAGTAACGATTTTTTTCGTAACCAAGTACTTCAATTTTTTCCTACATGTGCTATTCGATCTCACGAATTAAAAAAAAAACGTTTCGCGATTTAAAGCTTTAAACACTCACGATTTTGAACCCTAGGCCACGCCAAAACATGACAGCGAACAAACGGTTGTTTGAACTCCACAAAAATGATACGAAAATGAAGAGAATCCTTCCAGCAGCTTATATGCATACGTTTTGGAATTTAGGGATTTTATCTTGATTTCTTTTGGATTTTGAATAGCACGATTTTGGTTTATGAAATATAAACATAGAGGCCGTAAAATTCGCTGACCATAGAAGAAGAAGAATGGTTTGGGGAGTGGTAAAGATAGTGTATAGGATGGGAATATAATTTATTATTTAATTATTATATTTTATTTAATTCAATTGTTTCTTGTACGCATCGTCTAAATATTTGTATGACCACGTATGAACTCAAATTGCGATGAAAATGGACATGCAGCTATGGTTCGATCTTGCCGATCCAACGAAACTTGTTTCGTCGAATTCCAAGTCTGTTTGCTCAAATAGCGTATTTTTAAAGTCAAATTATTGATCAGTTCATATTTAAATTCTGCACGATCACATACTAACTTTGATTGGCACGAAATTCGAAATCTGGCAATAATTTATTATTCCAGATCCAATAAAAATGGTTTCATCGAAAACAGAGGTTGTTTGCAAAATAGCTATTTTTAAGGCTTAAATAAAACCAATAAAATATAAATAAATTCAAAAACTGTTCAATTGAATAATAATAGATTAATATTATCGTATATATCTAGATAAAATATCATATAGTTCCAAAACATACAAGTTTTGGATTTATAACTCAATATTTCAAAAATCCAAGTTAAATCAATATTAAATTTTATAATAAAATTCCTTTATTTTTTTAATAAATCGTTATAATTTATAAATGATTCCGTAGCGACTTTTTGAAATTTTGACTTGGCTCACAATCTATAACACGAAATCTCGATTTTTCACCTTCGTTAGAAACATACAGGTAAATAAATTCTAACGTTTCTTGTTTCAGCGAATTCTGACTTATATTGAATTATGTACATTCAATTGAAATTGAAAACTAAATGTTTCGAACTACCAAGACATTACAAGTTCATTTGTAATTATATTATAAAATTATACATAAAAATTTTGTTTTAAATAAATTTTAAGTCGTTATTCCTCAAAACAAATTGTTTTAAGTATTTAGAATCTGCGCATCCTTATTTACCAACATTTATGCCACCAACCACCATGCAAGTGCCCCCTTCAATATTAACTTCTACTACTACTTTTCCTATGTCAACTTATGTTGAACTACTATTTGTGGAATCCTTTAAGAAAGAAAATTTCAACATTTGCTTGGCTTCTGCTCCTCCAATATCATCACCACTGCCTCCTGTTCAACCTTCTTCCACCTCATCTCCCCTGGTGATCCAAGTATTATTCCTTCGTCTTCACCCAAAAGTGCACATCCTCCTTGTAATGCTGCCTTGCATGCTACTGTCGCCATACCTCATCCCCCACCCCTACCTACCTCCTCCTTGAATGATGTGCCGCCTAATCCGCCTTATGTTTTTGTCGGTGGTATTCCTGGTTGGCCTACCCCTTCCCCTGCCGCTCTTCCCCCATCATCTCCTTCTGTTGCAACTATCTCTAAATCTAAAGCTTCTAAGCTTCAATCTCCAAGAACTAGGAGCATGACATTAGCAGACTCTTTTGCTAGCAGTTTAATTAATGAATAAAAACTTTGCCTTTTGGAACATCAAGGGTGCACAAAACCCCTTGAAGCTTGACCAAGCTAGAAATTTAATTAATCAATACAACCTCCACCTTTTTTCCATCCTCGAAACCAAACTTAACCTCGCTCTCACTATCTCCTCTGCATCCTACATCAAACCTTCCTGGGCTCTCTCTCATAATCTTGACCAGGCTTCCTATGGCCGCATTTTTGTAATTCGTAACCCGTTGTCTCTTTCCCTACGTCTTGAGCTTGCCACTCGTCAGCTATTGCATTTCCATGTTACCATCCTTTCAAACCAGTCCAGTTTCTACCTGACCGTTATTTATGCTGAAAACTGTTTGTCTGCTAGACAGTCTGAAGCGACCCGAACTTCCCCGATGTCCGAAGAGAAGAGAAAGAACGAATTACCGTGAGGACAAGACGAATCAGAACACAAACTGAAGAACATTTCATTGTTTATTACAACAATTCCATCAGAATACAAGAATATACAGAGTATGAATAAATATTACACATTTGACAAATATCAGAGATTTACATTACATTTATCTACATAGCAGCGGAAAAATAATACAACACACAACTGAAAGAAATAAACGGATATAGAGCTTTCCGAGTATCGTTCCAGCTGTAAACCAGGATCCTGTGAATATAAATTTGCAAAACCAAAACTACTAGCTGCCCGTGTGGAAAATAGGGGCACCCAGAGTTTAGGTTAAAACAATAAACTCCATGTCAGTCATGTGACTGGTGTGAGAACTAAAAACAGTTATTAATCATTATTTTTAAAGTTAGGTAAATCAAGGGACCACGCCGTATAACACGAAACAGGTTTCCTCCCAAGAATACCAGTGCATAAAACAAACAGCGCAATGCTAAATAAAGAAAAATGAAGCTATTATAAGACCCAGGTCCCATCACACAATGCAACGCAAGCCGGAGGATAGGGTTTTACCTTATAATAGCCAAAGAATGCTTGATACGTTTAAAAACAGATTATTTTGATATTACTATAAGTGTATAGTTTCAAAACAATTTCAATCATAAGTATCAATCATAGACGTCATAAGTGCCCCATACCACTATGTCGCCAATACTAGGCTCTACAAATAAAACCACAAAGGTCGTATTGGAAATTGGATTTCTGTCATGAGTCGAGGCAAGGGGCAAGCTCCTCTCCGTTTGAGACACTCTAGCAAATGCCTCAAGACCACACACAGTGATCCTTGGATCTTCAGGGCCGGTCCACTCTAAGTGCAAAAGTGGATTAGTTATACCTAAACACACGTTTCTCGGTCCTATCGGACCTATAAAATGGTCTGTACGTCGGCTCACATAGTGCAAGTTATCGACCATATATTCGAGGCGCCTCGCATTCCAACAACCACACAGGTAAAAAGTATATAAATGTCAGGGCTGGCAGGTCACTGACATCACCCATAGCTAGAAAGAAACGTCGTGCTCTCCCTGCAGTCACTATCCCGTTTTTGACTCATACCGAGGTGTGAGGCTCGCGAATTAACGCCATACACAATGCTATGCCACACAGGCTGTGCTTTGATCATCAACCACAAGACTTTGATTTTCAACAGAAGCCTTGATCATCTGCCACTTAGGCATGCCACACAGGCAATTCATGCCATGTGATTGATATCTATCAATATATAACCTATGAGCTCGTACGTCTCAGAGAAGGGCGTTAAGCAAGAGAATAAATTCTCCGCCGCCAAAAAGATATATATTTAATAGAAATCAATCACACAGAATAAAATCCAATGTCAGACACACAGTCCATTTGCAAGTTCATTCTGGGTCTGAACGAAACCGGAGGAACCTTATTCCTCGCATATCCATTGATCTCCAAGTACGTCTGGACGATCACCAACTGATTCCCTCCTCTTGGGTGTACGGCCCAATCAAGATCATCAGTAATCATCCAAACGATGTGAAGACCTCTGGTCTTCAACCACCATCTTCATCTTTGACATATCGTCGAATCGGTTATTCAGAATGGGTATAAACCTGGCCTTTTCGAATAACCCGCGTATATAATAAACAAATGTTACACAAACACAACAGACGTCTCTTTCCAATTCAGAATATTCTTTTATTCAAATTTTCACATTCTTAGGGAAAGGTTCCCATTAATTTTATCAAAGATAAATTCTTCTAAATTTATTCTTTAATCTTCCTTTGGATATCATTTCAAACCATGTTAAGGTTTTCCAAACTAGTCGGGATTAGTGAACCACACCGAAGTAATTATTTATTTTATTTCCCAATCCCAACCTATTCATCCTATGGAGAAAAACTGGTAATACTCCATATCTAACACCACGGTGTTATCGGTAAATATTAATTACCTTTTCACATTCAAATCTAATTAAAGATTTAACTATCGCTTTGGAGCAAAACTGGTGATACTCCATTCTTGATCACTTTAATCTAATTAAAGATTCATTAAAACTCCACTTAGTTTTAATCTTCCCAAAAATCAATATCCTATCTTTAACTGGGTTAAAGAACTAATGTCATCTAAAACACGGTTCACGATAAACCAAAAATCACTTCCCATTTTTTAATCAGGTTAAAGAACAGGTGTTATTCAAAACACTGCTCACGATAAACCCAAAAACCAATTTAAATTCAATTCCAATTAAATACTAATTAACTGGACAATTTCACTAATTCTTAATTAAAAGATTGATTCTTTTCTAAACTGGGTCCAAGAACAGTGTTATTTAAGACACCATTCACGACGAACCCAAAATCCCATTTAATATTAAATACAAGGCTCTGAATAGAAAATATATCGGCTTATATTCAATATCAAATTCTGAAACCAACAAATATCATATTGGAAATAACGATATAAATATATCTTTCAAATTTCCACAACCATATCTGTATAATCATGAAATCCAACATCGAAATATTCCGAAGATAATTTCGATTCAAATCCATTCCAATTCACGTATTGGAAATTCTGATTATTTTCAAAACCATTTCAAATCTAGTTCAAAACTAGTTCATTTCGATAAAAATATATTTTTATCCTTTCAAATATGGAATTTTTCATCCCGGTTCTTTCCAATTCATATATTATGATTTTATACAAATTATTAATATTTTTAATAATTTTATCAAGGCCCGTACAGTCGGTTTTCAATAACGGCCACCGAACTGCACTTACTGCGACCTTTTCCAAATTTGATTTAGACATAATTCCAAATCAAACCATTAGATTTCAAATTTCTAATATTCATTGGAAAGCTCTTTTCGATGCGAACCCAACGGTTTCGGTTTTAGGAGAATCCGACGGTCGGATCTCCCGCAACGTCAATTTGAAGTCAATGGTCGAAATTCACGAACTGCCGCGGCGCGGCGCGTTCTATTCAGACCATATAATATATATAGTATATATATTATATATACTTCGTTGTTTTCAATTCAAAACGTATTTTACAAATCGTTTGAAATTTGTTTTCAAAACAATTTCAACTTCATATTCAATTTCAAATCAAAATTGAATATTTCATATCATTACTATATAAATGATAATATTTTCAAAACGTTATATTTTGAAATCACTTCTTTTTTTCTATATTCATTATAAAAACGAATATAATCGATATAAATATCGTTCGCGTCAAAATGGCGCATATCTAATCAACATGGCTTTATATATTTCAATAACTTCGTTATTCTATTCAACAAATGAATATTTATTCTATTCAACACATGAATCTATATTTCTTTCAACACATGAGTATCGTCAACACATGAGTATCGTCAACACATGACTATTTTTGTTATTTAATATATTTTATAAAATTATGATAAAGATGTAAATTTTATTGTTTAAAATATTTTTCTCAACACATGAATATTCTTTACTCTATTCAACACATGAATATATATTTTATTCAACACATGAATATATATTTTATTCAACACTTGAATATATATTTTATAATATTCTTTATTTTCCCAATTGGAATGAGGCCCAATCAATTACCATATAATGTTAATCATATGGATTCCATACAACATATGTATATAATAACAACGATAAATAATCAACCATCATCCAAAGTGCACCACACAACTGCATAAGCATTAAATATAACTAATTAACGCTCATAGAGTCTGTTAATCAAACGATCGACATACCATTAAACAATTGGGATTAGTGTACGTCAAATATCATCCCAACACCCGTGTGGGGTTCAATCCACAAACACTGAATATTATTTGTGTAGTTGGGCGACGTGTAAAATTTATCGTCCCAATCAATGTCCTTCAAATAGGTGTACATAAACAAACCGTCCGGTTTGTAAATGAATATTTATTTATTCACATTCATGTTAAAAATTATATTTTTAACGATAATTAATTTATTTCAACACATGAATGTTTTATTATCCATTTCACATCAACATCACAAACAAACTTCACAACACATCAAACAAGCATACAAGTCGTCCATGGTTTGTGGACGACGGGTGTCGGGTGCTGCTAAGCACCGTCTACATCCTAGTATATATTTTTAAATAGAAAACAAGATTTAAAGTGAGAAGTTCTCACCGAGAAGCTATGCCAAACGCCGCGACTCTTCATATTTAGAAAATCTTCGCCGTGCTCGCCTTTTGTCACTTTCGTCCTCCGTATTCGCTACATATATAAAAATCGCATTTTTATATTGTTGTCATGTATATAAAAATCATATTTTTATACTGCTACTATATAGATAAAAATTCTATTTTTATTCTTCTCACTATATAAAAATTATATTTTTGATTCACTACTTATATAAAAATCATATTTTTATTATCTCTATAATATAAAAATCATATTTTTATTATTCTAGTATATGTATAAAAATCACTTCTTTGATCATTTTTTTTCTTCTGAATATTACTTCAAAATATTATTTCATACATACGATAAAAATCTCATCCTTCTTAGAAATAAAAATCTATTCTTTATAGAAATAAAAATCTATTCTTTATAGAAATAAAAATCTATTCTTTATAGATTATTAATCCACTAAAAAAATATATCGTATTTTTATAGTGTTAAAAAAAATCACCTCTTTATCTTCATAAAATCATATTTCCTTCCTATGCTATTAATATATATAAAAATATGATTTTTATAATTGCTACACATACATAAGACTGAAAATAAAAATCAAATTCATAAAAACTAACATTTTTAATTATAAAATCGCACCTTTGTCGCTGAAGGGGGTTCCACGTCGTACTGGGGTGGTGGGGCAGCGCGCAGGTGGTTGGGGAGGTGCAGGGGCCGGCAGTGGCGGGCCTAGGGCGGTGGCGGCTCGATTCGCCGGAGCTAGGGTTCACGGGGTTCGAATTGGGGGGAGTAGCGGTTTCATGGAGGGGGAGAAATGCGGGTGGAGAGCGACGGAGAGAGGAGGAGGCGGGGCCAGGGGGTGCGGAGGTCGGAAGGGGCGGCGAATGGCTTGGGCGGCGGCTAGGTCTGAGGAGCGATGGTGAAAAAAAGGGGCGGGTTTTATTTCAGAAAGAAGAAAATGAAATGGAGGGGGGTTAAATTTATTTTTATTTTAATTATTATTTTACTCTCCACCAAAGTTGACTTTTATTATCGAACTCCAAACGAGACCCAACGACTATCGCCCCTAGCTAACTACCCCCGTTTCGAACACAATGGGATATGTCCCGTAAGCCAGTTCGACTGTTACGATCAGTTTCCTTTGAAATTAAAATATAAATCAATATTTCAGTCAATATCGAATTTAACGTACATTTTAATTTATCGGGCCCACATACTAACTCTAAAAATTTCAGAAAAAATATTTCTAGCTTCGTATTAACGATACGGTCCTAACAAAACTAATTTCATCAAATTCTGAGACCGTTTGAAAAATGGTCATTTTCCAGTCGATTAAAATCAACTAAAATTGGTCAAACGCGTTTTCCTTTGCCACGCTCACATATTGATTCAGAAAATTATGAATTTTGGAATCTAGCAATAATTTGACATCCCAGATCCAACAAAAGTGGTTTGGTCGAAAACCGAGGTCGTTTGCAAAATTTCCATTTTTAAGGGCCAGAATTCCACAGTGACTATTCTAAATTTTGAACTGGACATAACTTTTTATTCCCGCTATGAAATTTTGATTTCTCGGATTCGTTGGAAAGATATTTTCAATTAGATTCTAATATTTTTGGTTTTGCTAAAATCAGATTTATTTTGAATCCTGTACAGTCATTTGAAATTAGAAATCGAATTTTCAAACTACCGCGCTATTTTCAATTCCTTCTATATTTAAAATAAATATTTATATTCTAACGATGCTCTATATAAATATATACGTTCTAATTCTATTCAAAATAAATTTCTCATCGATATTATATAAAATACTTCATTTTAAATATTCAAACTTCATTTAAATTGCCAAAATAAAAATTTTAAATTGGCTTAGAATTTCCGGGTTGTTACATAGTCACTCTTTAATCTTCTTCCTGCTTTTCGTAGCACACTCATCCGTGGATTGTTTTAGGTGACTTCAACTGTTGCTACAGCCTTGACGATAAGAATGGTGGTATTCCTTTGTTGCCGAGAAACATCGAGCCTCTTGTCAATGCTGTTTTTGACTCAGATCTCATCCCTAATAACAGATCTGGTGCTAAGTTCTCATGGAATAATCGGAGTAGATCTGGAGTTCGCACCTTTACCAATATAGACAACGCTTTCTCCAAATACAAAGCCTTAACCTCTTGGCCGTCAACACATGCTACTTGCCTAACCCGATCCCCTGTGATCACTCCCCCATAATTATCTCCTTTGGTAACTATGCGAGAAGAGAGCATAGAAGTTTTAAATTTTACAACTCTTGGATCAATGATCAAGAGTTTTCTTCTAAACTTTCCACTTCTTGGTCTCCACTTTTCTTTAGTAACCAGTGTTCATTTTATGCAGGAAATTGAAAGAAGCAAAAAAATGTTTTTAGGCTGTGGGCGAGTGTTAAGTTCGGTAATGGATCTAAGTTGTCTGACCAGCTCAAAGTTCTCTAGAATGATGCGCATAATAACTTGCTTGCCAACCCAGATGATCCTATTTTTTCTCTTCAGGAAAACAAGCTCTTTGGCGATCTAAATGATGCTCTTGCTATTGAAGCCAGTATGGAAAAAACAACAACTTAGTGTCAAGTGGAAATATGATGGGGATAGAAATACTCAGTTCTACCATGCAGCGGTCAATGTTAAGCAATCTAAAGAGCGTATTCATTCAATTTTGGGTGAAACAGGTACTCGTTGTGATACAAAGGAATCTGTTGATGCGGCCTTGTTAAAATATTTTGCTGGCCTTCATGGCAACAGCAATAACTTCACGCCAAATTTAAACCTTCTTGATGATGTCAGTTTACCTTTCTTAACCTCCTCCCAATCTGATCTCCTTACTTTGCGAGTTACTGACAGCGAGATCAAGGATACCCTCTTCTCCATGAATAGAAAATCTTGTGGTGGTCCCAATCGTTTCAATGTTAATTTTTTCATTGCCTCTTGGGATACTATTTCTTCTGACTTTTGAAAAGCAATCCACAATTTTTTCGACAAATTCAAGTTGCTTTCTCAGGTAAATACCACTAACCTCGTTTTGATCCCTAAAGGTGCGCATGCTAATTAAGTGACTTCCTTCCTTCCTATCTCGTGTTGTAATGTTACACAAAAATGTATCTCGAATTTTTTTTCAAATAGACTGTTGTCAGTCCTTCCTTCCCTCATCTCGAACAATCAATCCGCTTTCCTCCCCTTTGGAGATATTATCGACAATGTTCTTCTGACCCATGAGCTTATCAAGGGGTACTATTTTTTTAATGCCACCCCCTCCGCTGTTTTGAAACTTGACCTTACTAAGGCTTTTGATAGCATTCATTGGACCACAATTGTCAGAATTCTTGCGAACATGAATTTCCCTTAGGTCTTTGTCGCTTGGGTGTACGCATGTATCTCGACTCCTAGTTTCTCTTTAGTGTTTAATGGACGGAACTATGGTTTTTTCAAGAGTAAGCAAGGCATAAGGCAGGGAGATCCGATATCTTCATACTTATTTATTATTGTTATGGAAGTGCTCACGTCCATGTTTAAAGTTAAGTATGACCATGGCATAATCCAATATCATCCCAAGTACAAACGTAATGCGATCTCTACATTGTTGTTCGCTGACGACATTTTAGTGTTCTCAAGGCCAGTTGACACCTCATTGATAGCCATTCTTGATTACTTAATTGTTTCTTCAACATGATGGGTCTTCGGCTCAATGTTAATAAATCCCAAGCTATGTTTGCGGGAATTGATGACGGCAATGTTAATAGACCATACTCTCTTCTTGGCACGCAAGCTCTTCAAAAGGGTACCATTTATCTTGGTATGTCGTTGTGCACTTCCAGGATTACTAAATCAGATTGCCTACAGCTTTATCATAAAATTACTGCTTCTTTGAATAGTTGGGTGAATAAATTTTTATCGCAAGCTAGTCGCCTGATTCTTGTGCAAAGTATAAGTTTCTCCTTAATGTTTACTGGGCTAGAGCGTTCGTTCTTCCTAGTCAGCTGCTGTAACAACCCATATTTTGAATAACATGTTATAACATAAATCAAGGCAGAATTAAATGTTAATATCTGAATCAAGGGAAACGGGCTATCCCATTGAGTTCGTCTCGGAAAAATACGCAAAATAGAGTCCGAGTTTTCGAAAATCGGAGTCCGTATGACCCAGTTATGGCCCGTCAAAATTTTCGGAAAATTTCGAGTCCAAAAACAGTTCATATTTCGAATCTGGAGCCAAGCATACTGGGCGGGAAAATTTCCCGCCCAGCCCCCAAGTCGACTTGGGAGTCGACACACCCCAGGCGGTGTCGACTGCCCAGTCGACACCCCTGTCGACTTGGGTGGTCGGCCAGTCTGGCCTGATGCACCTGTTTTGGCTCCTGGGTCTTGTTTTGTTGGCTTGTGACGTGATTTGATGGCTCAGATCTGAATTAGGGTTAATCCTATGGCCTATACTAACCTAAACTTCTATAAAAGGACCCTAATACCTAGCCTAAATCAACACAAATCATTCCTACAACTAAATTATGCCAAAATTCTTCCTAATCATGGCCTCCACCTTCATATCATGGCCTCCATCCTCTTCATGAAAGTTTGAGTGTTCTAAGCTAGTAAAAGAGCCATCTTTCTTCATCAAAACAAGGATCTTTCTTCTTATTTCTCAAGGCTTGGAGTGGATCTTATCTTTAGTTGGGGATTTCTAGTGTGGCTTCGTCTCAATCTTGTTTTATTTTGTTCTAGTCTTCTTAGCCAAGCTTTGTAAGCCCTATTCTACTCTTAGATTTAAACTATGAAGTTAATATGATCATGTAGCAAGTTGAAATGTGACTTTTGGGTATAATACTTGTCTTTGGGCTATATTTGTATGCATAGATCCATGTATGACTCTTTTGATCTATGATTGTGGCACTATCATGAACCTAGTATCATTTACCATTATTTTTGGGTAGAAAGCTATGAGCTTTATTTGATGGTTATGCATAATGCAACATAGAACTTGGTAGTTATGCATAATGCAACATAGATCCTGTAACACCCCACCTCCTCTAGGGTCACTTACAAAGGGAATGCACTAGGTTTGGTGAAGCATTATCGAGGTAAACATGCACAGAAATATTACAAGACAGAACATATATAAAACAGCGGAAGTAAAACAAACTTTCATTACCTTATAAAATAAGGTCTAACGCCTTTTACATCAGAATACATCAAAACCTGTCTTGCAATAGTAAAGAAGCATAAAACCTTTTCATAAATTATTCCCCAAAATAAAGCAGTGAAGCAGCCATAGCCAAGAGAAGACCAAGCTATACATGGTGACCTTCAAGCATAAGAGGTCCGAACTAAACAACATCATTTCCTCCCTGAAAACCTGGGGGGGGGGGGAACGGAAGACAAAGAGGCGAAACAAAACGGGGTCAGTCATAAAGACTGGTAAGTCCTATCTACTTCCAGTATAAAAACAGGTAAAGGTAACATGACATGCATAAACTGAAAGTAAACATAAGGATGATGACAAGACAGATAAGCTAAACTAAGATAACTGGATGAACTACTGTAGCAAGATAGGCTAAGGTATCATGATAACCTACGTGTCAAGATAAATCAAGGTATCACATCGTCAGGTTTCTATCAAGTATACTATCCCAAGGTATCCATCATGTATAACATCCCATGGTATTTATCATGTATATTTGCTCTGCACCTCTCGTACTAATATCCCAACCCGCGTCATGCGTTAACTATGAATGTCCCTTGCCCAATGTCATGTAATGGTCCATGTCAACCCAATATATAGCATATGTAGGTTACCCCAACTCGTATGTTTCTTTCCATGTATAAGTTCAGTCCTTTGCCGTAGGCCGTACGGGCTTTCCCATGTAAATCTATACCACCTCAAAGTGGTACCATTTTATCCTTGAAGTTATTTTGGACTGCTACCCTTGATCTGGTTATGTTTTCTTACCATGAACTATCGCGTGTCCAGTTAGGATTTATGCCACCTAGGACCACTAGGGATTATGCTACCTAATGAATGTTTCCGTAACTTGGTTTGGGTTTTAGCCACCTAGGGCCACTAGGGATTATGCCACCCGTCAACCACGCCCTTTATCCCATGTACGTATCGTGAATCGTTTTCCATGTCTAGATGCACATGTATCTCAGTGTGCCATCCGAGTTCCGTGCCAGGGCAAATCAAGAAATACGGAACTCGGTCGGGAGCTTTAAGTCGTCTGTTGGTGCAGATATCAAGGTCTGTTTTTGTATCCGTGGCTATGGTCCCACGTGACCCCTCCCTCAACTACTGAAAGGCAATCCAAGAAAAATCATGTATGAGAACTACATCCCGGCCCCACTATAGCCCCACTTTCCTATGGGCCAACCTCACCCATAACTCGATAGCAAGTATTGGTCTGTTGGGAGTTCTCTGCCTTTCCGTTCGTACATGATTGACTAAAGATGGTAGGTAGTCGGCGACGTGCTATCCAGGGAAAAAACAAGTATCGTCGACTCCACGCTAATCCATCCCAGTCTTTAGGTCGCTCGCATAGCAACCAAGGCATACTCTTGGCTCTTCTACCACAGACCTTAACCTCTGTGAGGCCGGGTTTCATGGACCACCTGCCACCTCACAGAGGGATACCAAGAGTACCCTCACGTCCCCCGAAGCTACCGCTTCGTCACCCAGTTCGCTGGAGCTTTTTATCCAAGTCAGATAAGTTGCTCCTCCTCGTATACTAAGCGATGACTTACCGTATTTATTTATGAACTAGTCCCATGTCCTTGGCTAAGAATTATTACTTAGTTATCCTTAACTAAGGTTTACCACTTAGCTTCTCTTCCCACTATCCTTGTTAACTACGATTTTCAACCTAGTCCCCTGAGCTAGGGTTTTGTCTAATGGGTTAAGTGTTGTCATTCAAGTTCATGACCTAACCCGCCCACGAATCATGTCAAGATTGGCTAAGTACTCAAGTTCAAGGCTTAGCCCTACAAGTTGGTTAAGTGTACCAAGAAGCTCATGATTTATCCCTATCAAGTCAAATTAGTTAAGTATTTATTCGTCTTAACCCTATCAGATTATCATGTTAGATTGATTAAGCATAAATTATCTTAATCCCATCAGATTATCGAGTCGGATTGGTTAAGTATGGGTTAGCTTAACCCCATCCACTAATCGTATTACAATAGTTAAGCCTAAGTTAAAAGGTCTTGTGAGTTAACCCTATCAGGTCCGCATATTAGATTGGTTAAGTATAGGTTACTTAACCTCATCAAATCATCATGTATAATTGGTTAAGTATAAGTTACTTAACCCCATTAAATTATCATGTTAAGTTGGTTAAGTATTGGCTACTTAACCTCATTAAATTATCAAGTTTAGATTGGTTAAGTGTTTAACTTAACCCCATCGAATTACCGTGTTTAGATTAGTTAAGCGTAAATTACTTAACCCCATCTAATCACCGTGTTTAGATTAGTTAAGTGTAGGTTACTTAACCCCATCTAATTACCAAGTCAGATTAGCTAAGTGTAGATTACTTATCCCCATTAAATTATCATGTTAAGTTGGTTAAGTATTGGTTACTTAACCTTATTGAATTACCAAGTTTAGATTGGTTAAGTGTTTATCTTAACCCCATCGAATTACCGTGTTTAGATTAGTTAAGTGTAGGTTACTTAACCTCATCTAATTACCAAGTCGGATTAGTTAAGCGTAAATTACTTAACCCCATCCCCTAATTGTCTTGTATGGTTAAGTGTCATTAAGAAATCAAGCCCGGTTCCACTTAACCTACCCATTCGTGTCATATCGGTTAAGTGTCATTAGTCAAATTTACTTAACCTTATCATGTGGCATTAATTTAATTAATGCACTCTCAACCTCTCACATTAGACCTTGTTGTGGTTACTAGTTAAGCCGGGCGGTTCCGGGTAGTTTTACACCACAACCTAGTCTAACCTCGGGTCTTAAGCGCGACATGACCAACTTCTCACATTCGATCCTATTGTTTGTAGCCACTAGTTAAGCCGGGCGGGTCCGGGTAGATTTATGCTACAAACTCAACCCAACCTCGAGTTGGCCACTTTCATGTTTGGTCTAGTGTCATATTACACTTACAACCCACACGTGTCTAGTTTCAAGTCCCATGTTTACCCCACATGTCATGCCCACATTTAGGTGTATCATGAGTGTCATACTTTCATGTAATCCCATGTCAAATTATCATGTCATAATCACGCTCGTCTATCCTACCCCAAATCGTGTTTCCAACCCAAGTAAAAGCAAGTCAACATAGTAAGGATACTATGCTACATATTGGCCTCAAAACATGCACGATGCCAAAAAGGGGTTGGCCACAAATATGAATGGTATCATAAGGGGGGTTTGGCCTCAAAATATGCATAGCATCATAAGGAGTTTTTTGGCCACAAACATGCATAGTATCATAAGGGAATTTGGCCACAAACATGCATAATATCATAAAGGAATTTGGCCACAAACATGCATAAAATCATAAGGGAATTTGGCCACAAACATGCATGATAACATAAGGGGTTTGGGTTCATTTACATGCATAAGCCCCGAAGTCAAGTCTTTGCCAATGTTTCACAAGTCAAATGGTTCCCAAAGGTTCATGCTAATATTCCATAGATAAAGATTCAAACTTGCGAGATAAACTAGGTTAATCATAACATGAATAGCATGATTTAGTCACTAAGCATAGCCAAAAGTCATAGGTTCAAGCAAAAGAGGCATGACAAGGTTCATATAGGCTAGCATACTTAGTTTAATCTCGTTTTATTCTATGCCTTCATTAAAACTACCGTTTAGATCTAGAAGTAGCTAGAATTTACATAGAGTGGCTTAGAGATTTAGGAGCATGAATCGTCTTATCGTAGAATCCATGTTGAGACGATGATCAAAATCCTTGATTTGGTGTAGAAAGCTTGCACCTTCGTCTTGAATCTAGTTTGCAAGCACAAGCTCTTGAATTTGGGGATGGAGGCCATGATCAATGTAGATTTGGGCAGCACTTCGTTGCAAGAGTGATTTGTGAGGATTTAGGGTAGGCTTAGGGGTCTTTTTATAGAGATTAGGACTAGTTTAGGCCCTTAGATTAACCCTAGGATAGATCTGAACCATCAAAATCCGTCACAGGCCCATAAAACATGTCTTGAGAAACAAGTCAGGTGCACCCAGGCCTAGGTGGTCGGACCACCCTGGTCGACAGGGGTGTCGACTGGGCAGTCGACACCACCTGGGGGGTGTCGACTCCGAAGTCGACTCCCCAGTCGACTTGGGGTGGCGGGAATTTTTCCCGCCTCTTCTGCTTTGCTGAATTTGTAATCTGAATTCAAATTTGAACTGTTTTTGAACTTGAAATTTTCTGAAAACTTTGACGGGCCATAACTTGGTCATACGGACTCCGATTTTCGAAAACTCGGACTCTATTTCGCGTATTTTTCAGAGACGAACGCAATGGCATAGCTCATTTCCCTTGATTCAGATTTTATAATTAAATTCTGCCTTGATTCTCGTCTTACCATGTCGTAAAAAGCTGGGTTGTTACATCCTTCCCAACTCAAAGGATTTCGTCCCCGAAATCTCCAAGTTAGGAAGAACGTATCCTACCATCCATCAAACATCATCCACAGGCAACCATTGTCCTTAGAGGATTTCTAATGCCATATGAACATATGCAGAACGTGTGTGTATATGCTCCTTACCTAATGCTAATGATCAGGCCTGAATGATCTTCCTAATGCAAAATATGTCTAGTGCCATGAGTCCAACATGTATGCAAATAGTCCTAGTCATATAAGTACTATATGTGTGCACAAAAATTCATCCATATGCGATATCCGCATGACAACACATTCAATTTCATCCATAAACAAGTATAAATACTCGTGCATATGCAACATGAAACGTGACCGCGTCAATCTAGTATCTAATGTGTATTCGCGCATCCACTTGCAACCACTTGCAACCATTTGCAACCATATCAATCATAACATGTTTCAAATACATGTTTACATCCATAGAGTTCTACCTAAGGTTCCCAAGATAAGATCGAGGAGATAAACAAGACAAACTCCTTACGGGGTTCGCAACAGAAACAAGACCGAGAGGATATCCACCAAGCGATAGCATGCAAGCAAGCTCTACAGGAGAACCAGGGATCAACGATATACTCTTACAAAGAGACACGATGCACGCATCTAAGCCGCATTTCCTTGAGCTTAATTCCAATGTGCCTTGTCTGCCTTTGACTTCATGATTTCGTAGCTCCTTGATTCCTATTTCCAAGGTATGGGTCGAAACTCTTTTCATTGTCGCCTCTCGTTTCACTTTCATTTATTCTTTCCCTAGTATACTTGGCTCAACCATATCTACGTACTCATGCAAGCTCTCCAAAATTCACTAGTGAATTCTGGATCTCGTTTACCAATGCCAATCCATGTTACCACGTGCACTTACTAGGGTGATTCCTATAACCCATGCTTAAGCGGAATGAACCATCCGCCTTAGTGGCGAACGTTACTCGATCGGATCAGAGATTTCCGATAAATGCATCAAGAGATTCTAGGTAACTAACCATGACAGAACCCAAAAGGTTACACGAGACTTCGAGTGTATTACCAAGGCAAGCTAAGAGTTTAACTACCCTCCTTTCAAAACCGAGAATGGCATCCCTTACTGGATAACCACTTCATCCCTAGAATCCATCCCTAGCTCAACAATAGAAGTATTGCTTCTAATCTCAACACTTGACATTTGCACTCTCAATTCCAAACAAGTCATGAATAAATGGACCGACTCTCCAACCAGATTTTTGGGTCAAAAGTGGGATCTTCTACCATGCTAGTACTAAGGTGCAGAGACTTAACTATCGAGGCAGACTTAAATGATGCGATGATCAATACAAAGTCTGGACGGGATGATAGAAAAGAAAGGCTAAGCCTTTAACAGAAACGGTACCATTTCTCTTAGGTACGCTAGAAATGAGAGCATACAATTGCCCTCTCGCTGATCTTGTCCTTATCTTCCTTTGTGGATCAAGCCATACCAACAAGTTGCTTATTCTTAAGCTCGTGTCCTTTATCCTTGCTCTTATTATCCCTTCTTATAACTTCGGTAACAGGTCTCCCGAGAACATTCTCCATCGCACGGGGAAAACACTCACGTAGTTAGACAAGGATTAGTCGCAGTTAAAACTACTGTGACAACAGATGGAGGAAAGAAAGGAAAAGAGATTCAATCAAGGAAACAAAGGATAGTGCTAATGGCTTTTGGGGAATAGCCTTTAAAAACTTTTCTTGAAAAATGCTTCTTTTTAAACGGTTTCTCAAATAGTTTTCAGAAGGTTTTAAAATTTTTTGCCCAGTCTGGTAACCTTCTGCTCTGATACCAAATGTAACACCCCACCTCCGCTAGGGTCACTCACAAAGGGAATGCACTAGGTTTGGTGAAGCATTATCGAGGTAAACATGCATAGAAATATTACAAGACAGAACATATATAAAACAACGGAAGTAAAACAAACTTTCATTACCATATAAAATAAGGTCTAAAGCCTTTTACATCAGAATACATCAAAACCTGTCTTGCAATAGTAAAGAAGCATAAAACCTTTTCATAAATTATTCCCCAAAATAAAGCAGTGAAGCAGCCATAGCCAAGAGAAGACCAAGCTATACATGGTGACCTTCAAGCATAAGAGGTCCGAACTAAACAACATCATTTCCTCCCTGAAAACCTGGGGGGGGGGGGGGGGGAGGAAACGGAAGACAAAGAGGCGAAACAAAATGGGGTCAGTCATAAAGACTGGTAAGTCCTATCTACTTCCAGTATAAAAACAAGTAAAGGTAACATGACATGCATAAACTGAAAGTAAACATAAGGATGATGACAAGACAGATAAGCTAAACCAAGATAACTGGATGAACTACTGTAGCAAGATAGGCTAAGGTATCATGATAACCTACGTGTCAAGATAAATCAAGGTATCACATCGTCAGGTTTCTATCAAGTATACTATCCCAAGGTATCCATCATGTATAACATCCCATGGTATTTATCATGTATATTTGCTCTGCACCTCTCGTACTAGTATCCCCACCCGCGTCATGCGTTAACTATGAATGTCCCTTACCCAATGTCATGTAATGGTCCATGTCAACCCAATATATAGCATATGTAGGTTTTCCCAACTCGTATGTTTCTTTCCATGTATAAGTTCAGTCCTTTGCCGTAGGCCGTATGGGCTTTCCCATGTAAATCTATACCACCTCAAAGTGGTACCATGTTATCCTTGAAGTTATTTTGGACTGCTACCCTTGATCTGGTTATGTTTTCTTACCATGAACTATCGCGTGTCCAGTTAGGATTTATGCCACCTAGGACCACTAGGGATTATGCTACCTAATGAATGTTTCCGTAACTTGGTTTGGGTTTTAGCCACCTAGGGCCACTAGGGATTATGCCACCCGTCAACCACGCCCTTTATCCCACGTACGTATCGTGAATCATTTTCCATGTCTAGATGCACATGTATCTCAGTGTGCCATCCGAGTTCCGTGCCAGGGCAAATCAAGAAATACGGAACTCGGTCGGGAGCTTTAAGTCGTCTGCTGGTGCAGATATCAAGGTCTGTTTTTGTATCCGTGGCTATGGTCCCACGTGACCCCTCCCTCAACTACTGAAAGGCAATCCAAGAAAAATCATGTATGAGAACTACATCTCGGCCCCACTATAGCCCCACTTTCCTATGGGCCAACCTCACCCATAACCCGATAGCAAGTATATGGTCTATTGGGAGTTCTCTGCCTTTCCGTTCGTACACGATTGACTAAAGATGGTAGGTAGTCGGCGACGTGCTATCCAGGGCAAAAACAAGTATCGTCGACTCCACGCTAATCCATCCCAGTCTTTAGGTCGCTCGCATAGCAACCAAGGCATACTCTTGGCTCTTCTACCGCAGACCTTAACCTCTGTGAGGCCGGGTTTCATGGACCACCTGCCACCTCACAGAGGGATACCAAGAGTACCCTCACGTCCCCCGAAGCTACCGCTTCGTCACCCAGTTCGCTGGAGCTTTTTATCCAAGTCAGATAAGTTGCTCCTCCTCGTATACTAAGCGATGACTTACCGTATTTATTTATGAACTAGCCCCATGTCCTTGGCTAAGAATTATTACTTAGTTATCCTTAACTAAGGTTTACAACTTAGCTTCTCTTCCCACTATCCTTGTTTACTACGATTTTCAACCTAGTCCCCTGAGCTAGGGTTTTGTCTAATGGGTTAAGTGTTGTCATTCAAGTTCATGACCTAACCCGCCCACGAATCATGTCAAGATTGGCTAAGTACTCAAGTTCAAGGCTTAGCCCTACAAGTTGGTTAAGTGTACCAAGAAGCTCATGACTTATCCCTGTCAAGTCAAATTGGTTAAGTATTTATTTGTCTTAACCCTATCAGATTATCATGTTAGATTGATTAAGCATAGATTATCTTAATTCCATCAGATTATCGAGTCGGATTGGTTAAGTATGGGTTAGCTTAACCCCATCCACTAATCGTATTACAATAGTTAAGCCTAAGTTAAAAGGTCTTGTGACTAAACCCTATCAGTTCCGCATATTAGATTGGTTAAGTATAGGTTACTTAACCTCATCAAATCATCATGTATAATTGGTTAAGTATAAGTTACTTAACCCCATTAAATTATCATGTTAAGTTGGTTAAGTATTGGCTACTTAACCTCATTAAATTACCAAGTTTAGATTGGTTAAGTGTTTAACTTAACCCCATCGAATCACCGTGTTTAGATTAGTTAAGCGTAAATAACTTAACCCCATCTAATTACCGTGTTTAGATTAGTTAAGTGTAGGTTACTTAACCCCATCTAATTACCAAGTCGGATTAGCTAAGTGTAGATTACTTATCCCCATTAAATTATCATGTTAAGTTGGTTAAGTATGGGTTACTTAACCTTATTGAATTACCAAGTTTAGATTGGTTAATTGTTTATCTTAACCCCATCGAATTACCGTGTTTAGATTAGTTAAGTGTAGGTTACTTAACCTCATCTAATTACCAAGTCGGATTAGTTAAGCGTAAATTACTTAACCCCATCCCCTAACTGTCTTGTATGGTTAAGTGTCATTAAGAAATCAAGCCCGGTTCCACTTAACCTACCCATTCGTGTCATATCGGTTAAGTGTCATTAGTCAAATTTACTTAACCTTATCATGTGGCATTAATTTAATTAATGCACTCTCAACCTCTCACATCAGACCTTGTTGTGGTTACTAGTTAAGCCGGGCGGGTCCGGGTAGTTTTACACCACAACCTAGTCTAACCTCGGGTCTTAAGCGCGACATGACCAACTTCTCACATTGGATCCTATTGTTTTTAGCCACTAGTTAAGCCGGGCGGGTCCGGGTAGATTTATGCTACAAACTCAACCCAACCTCGAGTTGGCCACTTTCATGTTTGCTCTAGTGTCATATTACACTTACAACCCACACGTGTCTAGTTTCAAGTCCCATGTTTACCCCCACATGTCATGCCCACATTTAGGTGTATCATGAGTGTCATACTTTCATGTAATCCCATGTCAAATTATCATGTCATAATCACGCTCGTCTATCCTACCCCAAATCGTGTTTCCAACCCAAGTAAAATCGAGTCAACATAGTAAGGATACTATGCTACATATTGGCCTCAAAACATGCACGATGCCAAAAAGGGGTTGGCCACAAATATGCATGGTATCATAAGGGGGGTTTGGCCTCAAAATATGCGTAGCATCATAATGGGTTTTTTGGCCACAAACATGCATAGTATCATAAGGGAATTTGGCCACAAACATGCATAGTATCATAAAGGAATTTGGCCACAAACATGCATAGTATCATAAGGGAATTTGGCCACAAACATGCATGATAACATAAGGGGTTTGGGTTCATTTACATGCATAAGCCCCAAAGTCAAGTCTTTGCCAATATTTCGCAAGTCAAATGGTTCCCAAAGGTTCATGCTAGCATTCCATAGATAAAGATTCAAACTTGCGAGATAAACTAGGTTAATCATAACATGAATAGCATGATTTAGTCACTAAGCATAGCCAAAAGTCATAGGTTCAAGCAAAAGAGGCATGACAAGGTTCATATAGGCTAGCATACTTAGTTTAATCTCGTTTTATTCCATGCCATCATTAAAACTACCGTTTAGATCTAGAAGTGTAAAGACCCGCAACTTCCCCGTAAAGGAAAGTGTCGGATAGTTCGAGAACAAACCACAACAGAACACATACAGAAGAACGTTTCATTGTATATTACAACAATGCATCAGATTACAAGAATATACAGAGTATGAATGAATATTGCACAGAAATATCAGAGATTTAAATTACATTTAAATACATAGCAGCGGAAAATAATACAATACACAACTAGAAGGAGATATACGGATACAAAGCTTTCCGGATATCGTTCCAGCTGTAAACCAGGATCCTGTGAATATAAATCTGCAAAACCAAAACTACTAGCTGCCCGTGTCAAAATAAGGGCACCCAGAGTTTAGGTTAAAACAATAAACTCCAGGTCAGTCATGTGACTGGTGTGAGAACTAAAACAGTTATAATTCTTTATTTTAAAGTTCGGTAAATCAAGGGACCACGCCGTAACACGGAACGGGTTTCCTCCCAAGAATACCAGTGCATAAAACAAACAGCGCAATGCTAAATAAAGAAAAATGAAGCTGTTATAAGACCCAGGTCCCATCACACAATGCAACGCAAGCCGGAGGATAGGGTTTTTACCTTATAACAGCCAAAGCGTGCTTGATACGTTTAAAACACATTATTTGATACTATTATAAGTGCATAGTGTATAAAACAACTTCAAATCATAAATATCAATCATAGGCGGCATGAGCGCCCCATCCCACTATGTCACCATACTAGGTTCTACAAATAAAACCGCAAATGTCACGTATTTGGAAATTGGATTTCCGTCTATGAACCGAGGCAAAAGATAGTCCTCAACCGATTCGTGACTCTCTAGCCCGAGCCACAGGACCCAGACTCAGGTGAGCCCTTGGAGCGACAGGGCCGGTCCACCGATGTGGATTAAAATGCCTGAACACTACGTTTCCCCACCCTTTGGGGCGTAAATGAGCCAACTAAATGACTCCATCGGCTCGAGAACGACCGATCAATCCGAGGTGCCTCGCAACAGCAACAACCACATAAGTCAAACTCGTCAGGGCGTGTAAAACCACTGACGCCACTTCTAACTAGAAAGAAACGCAAGTCCTCCCTGAGGTCCGTCTCCCGTTTTTGGTTCATACCGGGTGTGATACTCGCGAATCAACGTTACACAAAGCTACGCCACACAGGCCTTGCTTTGATCATCACCACAAGACTTTGCTTTTCAACAGAAGCCTCGATCAATTGCCACTTAGGCATGCCACACAGGCAATTCACTCCATGCGTTTGATATCCATCAATATATAACCCCTGAGCTCGTACGTCTCAGAGAAGGGCGTTAAGCAAGAGAATAAATTCTCCGCCGCCAAACAGATATATATTTAATAGAAATCAATCACACAGACTAAAATCCAATGTCAGACACACAGTCCATTTACAAGTCCGTTCTGGGTCTGAACGAAACCGGAGGCACCTAGTACCCCGCATATCCATCGATCTCCAAGTACGTCTGGACGATCACTAACTGTTTCCATCCTCTTGGGTGTACAGCCCAATCAAGATCATCAGTAATTACCCAAACGACGTGAAGACTTCCGGTCTTCGACCATCGTCTTCATTTTTGACTTATCGTCGTATCAGTTATTCAGAATGGGATAAACCCGGTCTTTCCGAATAACTCGCGTATATATTATAAAAGTGTTACACAAACACAACATACGCCTCATTCCAATTCATTAGTCACTAACCGTAAATTAATCAAGAGAATAATTCCCCAAATATTAACCCCGAAGGCCGAAACCAACATCAGATCAATATCCAGAAAACCATTCTGTTTGGCTAACCGACAGTCAATTTCTAAATTTCACATTCATAGGGAAAGGTTCCCAATAATTTTATCCAAGATAAATTTCTTGAATTTATTCTATAATCTATTTTTGAATATCAATTCAAACTAGTCGGGATTAACGAACCTTACTGAAGTAATTATTTGTTTTAATTTCCCAATGCCAACCTATTCATCCCATGAAGTAAAACTGGTTATACTTCATATCTAACACCACGGTGTTATCGGTAAATTCAATTACCATTTCACGTTCAAATCTAATTAAAGATTTAACTATCGCCTGGAGTAAAACTGGTGATACTCCATTCTCGATTATTTCAATCTAATTAAAGATTCATTAAAACTCCACTTAGTTTTAATCGTTAACTGGGTTAAAGAATCAGTGTCATTTAAAACACGGTTCACGATAAACCCAAAGTCACATTCATTAATTATCGGGTTAAAGAACGAGTGTTATTTAAAACACTGTTCACGATAAACCCAAAAATCAATATCAATTCAATTCCAATTAAATATTATTTAATTGGTACACTTCATTAAATCTAAATAAAAAGATTTAATCTTTTCCCAACTGGGTTCAAGAACAGTGTTAGTGAAGACACCATTCACGACAAACCCAAATCACATTTGATATTCAATACAAGGCTCTGGATAGAAAATATATCGGCTTATATTCAATATCAAATTCTACGACTAACAAATGTCGTATTGGAAATAACGATACAAATATATATCTTTCAAATTTCCATAACAACACCTGTAATATCACGAATTCCAACATCGAAATATTCCGAAGACAATTTCGATTCAAATCCACTCCAATACAATCATTGGAAATTTTGGTTATTTTCAAAACCATTTCAAATTCAATTTATTTATTTAAAAATAAATAGAATTATAATTCTAGTTCAAAACTAGTTCATTTCGATAAAAATCTATTTTTATCTTTTCAAATATGGAGTTTTTCATCCCAATTCTTTTTAAATCATTTCTTATGATTTTACACAAATTAATACTATTTTTAATAATTTTATCAAGGCCCGTACAGTCGATTTCCATCAATGGCCATCGAACTGCACTTACAGCGACCTTTTTCGAATTTGATTTGGACGTATCTCCAAATCCAACCATTAGATTTTGAATTTCTAATATTCGTTAGAAAGCTCTTTTCGATACGAA
This sequence comes from Allium sativum, assembly GCA_030737875.1. Lineage (NCBI taxonomy): Eukaryota > Viridiplantae > Streptophyta > Magnoliopsida > Asparagales > Amaryllidaceae > Allium > Allium sativum. The sequence continues at coordinate 543,314,154 of CM060926.1, forward strand.
CCCAACGGTTCCGGTTTTAGGAGAATCCGACGGTCGGATCTCCCGTAATGTCCGTTTGAAATAAATGGTCGAAATTCACGAACTGCCGCGGCGCGGCGCGTTCTATTCAGGCCATTATATTATATATATAATATATATAATATATATTTCGTCGATTTTCTATTCAAAACGAATTATATAAATAGTTTTAAAATTCGTTTCAAAATCTATTTCAACTTCCATTTCAATTCAAAGTAAAATTGAATTCTTCTTTATAAATTCGTTTCAAAATTCATTTCTATTCAATTCAATTTTCAATTCAATTTGAATTCATTTCAATTCACTTTCAATTCATTTCGAAATCGTTTTCAATTCAATTCATTTCGAAATCGTTTTCAATTCAATTCATTTCGAAATCGTTTTCAATTCAATTCATTTCGAAATCGTTTTCAATTCAATTCATTTCGAAATCGTTTTCAATTCAATTCATTTCGAAATCGTTTTCAATTCAATTCATTTCGAAATCGGTTTCAATTCAATTCATTTCGAAATCGGTTTCAATTCAATTCATTTCGAAATCGTTTTCAATTCAATTCATTTCGAAATCGTTTTCAATTCAATTCATTTCGAAATCGTTTTCAATTCAATTCATTTCGAAATCGTTTTCAATCGATATAAATATCGTTCACGTCAAAATGGCGTCAATCTAATCATCACGGCTTCGCATATTTCTATTTTCAAATATTCTATTTCAAATATTTCTATTATCAAAATCTTTGTTATTATCAAAATATTCTTTATTTTCACGATTGGAATGAGGCCCAATCAATTACCATATAAAGTTAATTATATGGATTTTCATACAACACATGTATATAATAGCAACGATAAATAATCAACCATCAACCAAAGTGCACTACACTGTATAAGCATCAAATATAGATATCTAATGCTTATAACAGCCTGTCAATCAATCGATCGACATATTTAATCAATCAGGATGAGTGAACTTCAAATTTCATCCCAACACCCGTGCGGGGTTTCAAACAATCAAACACATATTTTATTTGTGCAGTTGGGCGATGTGTAAAATTTATCGTCCCAATCAATGTCATTCAAATAGGTGTACATAAACAAACCGTTCGGTTTATAAATGAATATTTTATTTTATTCACTTCACGTTAAAAATTATATTTTTAACGATAAAACATTTTATTTCAACCTATGAATTTCTATTCAATTCATTTACACAATAAAATGATATTTTTATTTTTCTAACATATTTTAGAAAATTTCGGCGGCATAACGGCACGATACTAGAAACGGGACAAGGCCTAGCCTTATCCCCGGTCTAGTGAAGGCCCACGCCATTCACACATCAATCATATCAATTTCAGTTTCACCAAAACAATCCAATCCAAATCAAATAATCTAACCAACTACACAACCAATCAAACAAGTCCATGGTCTGTGGACGGGTGTCGGGTGCTTCTAATAAGCACCGTCTGCATCCTAGTATATATATATATATATAACTAGAAAAATTAAATTGAAAGGTGAGAAGTTCTCACATATAGCTATCCTAGCTCCACGGCTCTTCCTTTGCAGAAGTCTTCGTCGTTTCGCCTTTTTGTCACCTTCGTTGTCCGCTTTCACTACATATGTAAAAATCGAGTTTTTACTTCGCTATTCAATATATAAAAATCATATTTTTAATTCGAAGTTCACTATATAAAAATCATATTTTTAATTCGAAGTTCACTATATAAAAATCATATTTTTAATTCGAAGTTCACTATATAAAAATCATATTTTTAATTCGAAGTTCACTATATAAAAATCATATTTTTAATTCGAAGTTCACTATATAAAAATCATATTTTTAATTCGAAGTTCACTATATAAAAATCATATTTTTAATTCGAAGTTCACTATATAAAAATTCTATTTTTAACCCGAAGTTCAATATATAAAAATTCTATTTTGACTTCGCTATTAAATATATAAAGATTATATTTTTATTATCCTTATGATGTAAAAATTATATTTTTAATCTTTCTATAATCTAAATATCATATTTTTATTCTTTCTATAATGTAAAAATCATACCTTTCATTATATAAAAATAACGTCTTTCATTATACAAAAATAACGCCTTTACCTTCATAAAAATCTTTATCTTCATGAAAATCTATATGAAAAATCCAATTTTTATTCATAAGAATTTTATATCAAAATCAAATTTTTATCCCGCTACAATTTATACAAAAATCGAATTTTTATATTAAAGCTATTTCATTTACAAATAACACACTTTAAAACTATGCTATTGTATAAAAATTAGATTTTTTTCTATGTTATTTATATTATACTAAAAATAAAATAAAGTAAAATCAGAAAACTTACTGCTAATCGAAGGAGGGAAGTTTCAGATCGAACTGGAGATGGGGGAAGGCGGCGCCGGGGTGCTGCCGGCCAGGAAGAGGCGCGGTCTAGCAATGGCGGGCCCACTGGTGGTCTAGGCGGCTATCTTGAACGGGTTTGAAGGGGGTAAAGAGAGAGATAGCGTCGGAGAGAGCTACGCGCTGGAGGGGATAGCGGCGGAGGAGGGGCGGTCTTGGTGAGGTGGCGCTCGATGGTGGCGGGGTTAGTTGGAGGGCGACGGGTTCTTGGACTGCGGCTTAACGAAGGGGAGAGGGACAGAGAGGTGGAGGAGGAGGAGATGCGGTGAGAGAAGCGAGGGTGGAGGACCGGAGGGTCTCGATGGGTGGCAGCGTGGAGGAGGGCGACGGCGTTGATGGAAAAGGAGGCGGGTTTTTTTCTGATTTGGAGGGGTTGACTTTATGAGGGAGGGAGTTAGGTTTAGAAGAGAGAGGGTATATATATTTTTAATTATTTAATTTTAAAATCCAAAAAGTAACTTTTTATTTTGAATTCGAAATGAAACCCACCGACTGTCGTCCCTAGCTAATTACCCCCATTTCGAACACAATGGGATATGTATCGTTAGCTGATTCGATCGTTACAATCAGTTTCCGTTAAATTTACATTTAAATCACTATATTGAATTTTAAACGCACATTTCAAATTACCGGGGTCACATACTAACTAGAAAAATTCTAGAAAAATATTTTCTAGCTTCGTATTGACGATACGGTCCTAACAAAACTAGTTTCGTCGAATTCTGAGACCGTTGGAAAAATGGCCAATTTCCAGTCGATTAAAATCAACTGAAACCGGTCAAACGCGTTTTCCCTTGCCATGCTCACATATTGATTCGAAAAATTATGAAATTTGAAACCTAACAATAACTTGACACTACGGTCCCAACAAAACTGGTTTCGTCGAAATCCGAGGTCGTTTGCAAAATTGCTATTTTTAAGGGCCTTATATATATAAAAATATATATAAATTCCACAGCGACTATTTCTAATTTTAAACTGGACATATCTTATCATTTCTAAGATGAAATCTTGATTTCCCGGATTCGTTGGAAAGATATTATCAATTAGATCCTAATGTTTTTGGTTTCACTAAAATCCGGATTGTTTTGCACCCGGTACATTCAATTGAAGTTTGATATCGAATTATCGAACTACCGCGCCATTTTCAATTCTATTTATAATTCTATATAAATATTTATATTCTAACGACGACGCGTATAATATATACGTTCGAATTATATTCAAAATAAATTTCTCGTCGATATTATTTAAAATAATTCATTTTAAATAATCAAAATTCGCTAAAATGGCCAAAATAAAAATTTTAAACTGGCCCAGATTTTGCGGGTTGTTACAATCTCCCCCACTTAAAACTTTTCGTCCCCGAAAAGGAACAAAGTCGAAAGTGGTTTGATTAATCAACTCCACGCTCGATCTGGCTTCCATTCTCCAACTCTTTAGTTTCTGAGAATTTTCAAAATTTCAAAAATTTGGCTAACACCCTAAATTTTCGAAAAATTTCGCCATAACCTCCCCTGCACCGGGAGCATCGGGGAATTTCAAATAGCTTCCCCGGTCCTTCAGATCTCAAAAAGAAAAAGAAAAAGCCAAGCGGCTAGCCAATAGGCTCACAAAATCATCATCACCCAAACAAAACAGGAAATTATGTAGTAAACATGTACCTATTTGTCGGGCAAACAAATTTTATTCTTCGGCTCTAGCCTCCTTGCTATGACCTGCTCAATGATATACATGTATATGCAAGCAGATGCGACCAATTTTCAATACAGTTCAATATTTGATTCAATTAGGCTAATTGGTTAAAATTAGCAAACAAATAAACAAACAACCCAAACATCAATCAATTAGTGAATTAGAGTTTCAAATTCATAATTTTGATACATATACAAAAAATCATGTTTTTGATGCCAAATCACAAGAATAAGCCCTATCTAATTTTTGTTCTCACACCAGCCTAATGGAAATATATAGATATCACACCTTCGTCACTCGAAAATAAATACTGGTAACGCTGCAGCATTATCAGAATCATCCCCGGGCAACTAGAATGTGATTCTATATCTACCCAATATATTAAAACTTTGAATACACGCGGATCAGACGTATACGCAAAACCTATATATATTGGATTGTCCAACTCAATATAAATAGATAATCAAATACGAATAATTGATTTAAATTTTCAAAACAAAATTTGTTTTTACGTTAAAAATATACTCTTCAGACTCGTTCTAGGATACTACTGATCCCATCTCTAACGAGTCATTCTAATTGGATATTACTAATCCAATATCTGATGAATTCTTTCGTAGGGTTCTAACGTGTCTTGTTCTCTAGCTTTGTAAACCAAAGCTCTGATACCACGTGTAAAGACCCGCAACTTCCCCGTAAAGGAAAGTGTCGGATAGTTCGAGAACAAACCACAACAGAACACATACAGAAGAACGTTTCATTGTATATTACAACAATGCATCAGATTACAAGAATATACAGAGTATGAATGAATATTACACAGAAATATCAGAGATTTAAATTACATTTAAATACATAGCAGCGGAAAATAATACAATACACAACTAGAAGGAGATATACGGATACAAAGCTTTCCGGATATCGTTCCAGCTGTAAACCAGGATCCTGTGAATATAAATCTGCAAAACCAAAACTACTAGCTGCCCGTGTCAAAATAAGGGCACCCAGAGTTTAGGTTAAAACAATAAACTCCAGGTCAGTCATGTGACTGGTGTGAGAACTAAAACAGTTATAATTCTTTATTTTAAAGTTCGGTAAATCAAGGGACCACGCCGTAACACGGAACGGGTTTCCTCCCAAGAATACCAGTGCATAAAACAAACAGCGCAATGCTAAATAAAGAAAAATGAAGCTGTTATAAGACCCAGGTCCCATCACACAATGCAACGCAAGCCGGAGGATAGGGTTTTTACCTTATAACAGCCAAAGCATGCTTGATACGTTTAAAACACATTATTTGATACTATTATAAGTGCATAGTGTATAAAACAACTTCAAATCATAAATATCAATCATAGGCGTCATGAGCGCCCCATCCCACTATGTCACCATACTAGGTTCTACAAATAAAACCGCAAATGTCACGTATTTGGAAATTGGATTTCCGTCTATGAACCGAGGCAAAAGATAGTCCTCAACCGATTCGTGACTCTCTAGCCCGAGCCACAGGACCCAGACTCAGGTGAGCCCTTGGAGCGACAGGGCCGGTCCACCGATGTGGATTAAAATGCCTGAACACTACGTTTCCCCACCCTTTGGGGCGTAAATGAGCCAACTAAATGACTCCATCGGCTCGAGAACGACCGATCAATCCGAGGCGCCTCGCAACAGCAACAACCACATAAGTCAAACTCGTCAGGGCGTGTAAAACCACTGACGCCACTTCTAACTAGAAAGAAACGCAAGTCCTCCCTGAGGTCCGTCTCCCGTTTCTGGTTCATACCGGGTGTGATACTCGCGAATCAACGTTACACAAAGCTACGCCACACAGGCCTTGCTTTGATCATCACCACAAGACTTTGCTTTTCAACAGAAGCCTCGATCAATTGCCACTTAGGCATGCCACACAGGCAATTCACTCCATGCGTTTGATATCCATCAATATATAACCCCTGAGCTCGTACGTCTCAGAGAAGGGCGTTAAGCAAGAGAATAAATTCTCCGCCGCCAAACAGATATATATTTAATAGAAATCAATCACACAGACTAAAATCCAATGTCAGACACACAGTCCATTTACAAGTCCGTTCTGGGTCTGAACGAAACCGGAGGCACCTAGTACCCCGCATATCCATCGATCTCCAAGTACGTCTGGACGATCACTAACTGTTTCCATCCTCTTGGGTGTACAGCCCAATCAAGATCATCAGTAATTACCCAAACGACGTGAAGACTTCCGGTCTTCGACCATCGTCTTCATCTTTGACTTATCGTCGTATCAGTTATTCAGAATGGGATAAACCCGGTCTTTCCGAATAACTCGCGTATATATTATAAAAGTGTTACACAAACACAACATACGCCTCATTCCAATTCATTAGTCACTAACCGTAAATTAATCAAGAGAATAATTCCCCAAATATTAACCCCGAAGGCCGAAACCAACATCAGATCAATATCCAGAAAACCATTCTGTTTGGCTAACCGACAGTCAATTTCTAAATTTCACATTCATAGGGAAAGGTTCCCATTAATTTTATCCAAGATAAATTTCTTGAATTTATTCTATAATCTATTTTTGAATATCAATTCAAACTAGTCGGGATTAACGAACCTTACTGAAGTAATTATTTGTTTTAATTTCCCAATCCCAACCTATTCATCCCATGAAGTAAAACTGGTTATACTTCATATCTAACACCACGGTGTTATCGGTAAATTCAATTACCATTTCACGTTCAAATCTAATTAAAGATTTAACTATCGCCTGGAGTAAAACTGGTGATACTCCATTCTCGATTATTTCAATCTAATTAAAGATTCATTAAAACTCCACTTAGTTTTAATCGTTAACTGGGTTAAAGAATCAGTGTCATTTAAAACACGGTTCACGATAAACCCAAAGTCACATTCATTAATTATCGGGTTAAAGAACGAGTGTTATTTAAAACACTGTTCACGATAAACCCAAAAATCAATATCAATTCAATTCCAATTAAATATTATTTAATTGGTACACTTCATTAAATCTAAATAAAAAGATTTAATCTTTTCCCAACTGGGTTCAAGAACAGTGTTAGTGAAGACACCATTCACGACAAACCCAAATCACATTTGATATTCAATACAAGGCTCTGGATAGAAAATATATCGGCTTATATTCAATATCAAATTCTACGACTAACAAATGTCGTATTGGAAATAACGATACAAATATATATCTTTCAAATTTCCATAACAACACCTGTAATATCACGAATTCCAACATCGAAATATTCCGAAGACAATTTCGATTCAAATCCACTCCAATACAATCATTGGAAATTTTGGTTATTTTCAAAACCATTTCAAATTCAATTTATTTATTTAAAAATAAATAGAATTATAATTCTAGTTCAAAACTAGTTCATTTCGATAAAAATCTATTTTTATCTTTTCAAATATGGAGTTTTTCATCCCAATTCTTTTTAAATCATTTCTTATGATTTTACACAAATTAATACTATTTTTAATAATTTTATCAAGGCCCGTACAGTCGATTTCCATCAATGGCCATCGAACTGCACTTACAGCGACCTTTTTCGAATTTGATTTGGACGTATCTCCAAATCCAACTGTTAGATTTTGAATTTCTAATATTCGTTAGAAAGCTCTTTTCGATACGAACCCAACGGTTCCGGTTTTAGGAGAATCCGACGGTCGGATCTCCCGTAATGTCCGTTTGAAATAAATGGTCGAAATTCACGAACTGCCACGGCGCGGCGCGTTCTATTCAGGCCATTATATTATATATATAATATATATAATATATATTTCGTCGATTTTCTATTCAAAACGAATTATATAAATAGTTTTAAAATTCGTTTCAAAATCTATTTCAACTTCCATTTCAATTCAAAGTAAAATTGAATTCTTCTTTATAAATTCGTTTCAAAATTCATTTCTATTCAATTCAAATTTCAATTCAATTTGAATTCATTTCAATTCACTTTCAATTCATTTCGAAATCGTTTTCAATTCAATTCATTTCGAAATCGTTTTCAATTCAATTCATTTCGAAATCGTTTTCAATTCAATTCATTTCGAAATCGTTTTCAATTCAATTCATTTCGAAATCGTTTTCAATTCAATTCATTTCGAAATCGTTTTCAATTCAATTCATTTCGAAATCGGTTTCAATTCAATTCATTTCGAAATCGGTTTCAATTCAATTCATTTCGAAATCGTTTTCAATTCAATTCATTTCGAAATCGTTTTCAATTCAATTCATTTCGAAATCGTTTTCAATTCAATTCATTTCGAAATCGTTTTCAATCGATATAAATATCGTTCACGTCAAAATGGCGTCAATCTAATCATCACGGCTTCGCATATTTCTATTTTCAAATATTCTATTTCAAATATTTCTATTATCAAAATCTTTGTTATTATCAAAATATTCTTTATTTTCACGATTGGAATGAGGCCCAATCAATTACCATATAAAGTTAATTATATGGATTTTCATACAACACATGTATATAATAGCAACGATAAATAATCAACTATCAACCAAAGTGCACTACACTGTATAAGCATCAAATATAGATATCTAATGCTTATAACAGCCTGTCAATCAATCGATCGACATATTTAATCAATCAGGATGAGTGAACTTCAAATTTCATCCCAACACCCGTGCGGGGTTTCAAACAATCAAACACATATTTTATTTGTGCAGTTGGGCGATGTGTAAAATTTATCGTCCCAATCAATGTCATTCAAATAGGTGTACATAAACAAACCGTTCGGTTTATAAATGAATATTTTATTTTATTCACTTCACGTTAAAAATTATATTTTTAACGATAAAACATTTTATTTCAACCTATGAATTTCTATTCAATTCATTTACACAATAAAATGATATTTTTATTTTTCTAACATATTTTAGAAAATTTCGGCGGCATAACGGCACGATACTAGAAACGGGACAAGGCCTAGCCTTATCCCCGGTCTAGTGAAGGCCCACGCCATTCACACATCAATCATATCAATTTCAGTTTCACCAAAACAATCCAATCCAAATCAAATAATCTAACCAACTACACAACCAATCAAACAAGTCCATGGTCTGTGGACGGGTGTCGGGTGCTTCTAATAAGCACCGTCTGCATCCTAGTATATATATATATATATAACTAGAAAAATTAAATTGAAAGGTGAGAAGTTCTCACATATAGCTATCCTAGCTCCACGGCTCTTCCTTTGCAGAAGTCTTCGTCGTTTCGCCTTTTTGTCACCTTCGTTGTCCGCTTTCACTACATATGTAAAAATCGAGTTTTTACTTCGCTATTCAATATATAAAAATCATATTTTTAATTCGAAGTTCACTATATAAAAATCATATTTTTAATTCGAAGTTCACTATATAAAAATCATATTTTTAATTCGAAGTTCACTATATAAAAATCATATTTTTAATTCGAAGTTCACTATATAAAAATCATATTTTTAATTCGAAGTTCACTATATAAAAATCATATTTTTAATTCGAAGTTCACTATATAAAAATTCTATTTTTAATTCGAAGTTCACTATATAAAAATTCTATTTTTAACCCGAAGTTCAATATATAAAAATTCTATTTTGACTTCGCTATTAAATATATAAAGATTATATTTTTATTATCCTTATGATGTAAAAATTATATTTTTAATCTTTCTATAATCTAAATATCATATTTTTATTCTTTCTATAATGTAAAAATCATACCTTTCATTATATAAAAATAACGTCTTTCATTATACAAAAATAACGCCTTTACCTTCATAAAAATCTTTATCTTCATGAAAATCTATATGAAAAATCCAATTTTTATTCATAAGAATTTTATATCAAAATCAAATTTTTATCCCGCTACAATTTATACAAAAATCGAATTTTTATATTAAAGCTATTTCATTTACAAATAACACACTTTAAAACTATGCTATTGTATAAAAATTAGATTTTTTTCTATGTTATTTATATTATACTAAAAATAAAATAAAGTAAAATCAGAAAACTTACTGCTAATCGAAGGAGGGAAGTTTCAGATCGAACTGGAGATGGGGGAAGGCGGCGCCGGGGTGCTGCCGGCCAGGAAGAGGCGCGGTCTAGCAATGGCGGGCCCACTGGTGGTCTAGGCGGCTATCTTGAACGGGTTTGAAGGGGGGTAAAGAGAGAGATAGCGTCGGAGAGAGCTACGCGCTGGAGGGGATAGCGGCGGAGGAGGGGCGGTCTTGGTGAGGTGGCGCTCGATGGTGGCGGGGTTAGTTGGAGGGCGACGGGTTCTTGGACTGCGGCTTAACGAAGGGGAGAGGGACAGAGAGGTGGAGGAGGAGGAGATGCGGTGAGAGAAGCGAGGGTGGAGGACCGGAGGGTCTCGATGGGTGGCAGCGTGGAGGAGGGCGACGACGTTGATGGAAAAGGAGGCGGGTTTTTTTTGATTTGGAGGGGTTGACTTTATGAGGGAGGGAGTTAGGTTTAGAAGAGAGAGGGTATATATATTTTTAATTATTTAATTTTAAAATCCAAAAAGTAACTTTTTATTTTGAATTCGAAATGAAACCCACCGACTGTCGTCCCTAGCTAATTACCCCCATTTCGAACACAATGGGATATGTATCGTTAGCTGATTCGATCGTTACAATCAGTTTCCGTTAAATTTACATTTAAATCACTATATTGAATTTTAAACGCACATTTCAAATTACCGGGGTCACATACTAACTAGAAAAATTCTAGAAAAATATTTTCTAGCTTCGTATTGACGATACGGTCCTAACAAAACTAGTTTCGTCGAATTCTGAGACCGTTGGAAAAATGGCCAATTTCCAGTCGATTAAAATCAACTGAAACCGGTCAAACGCGTTTTCCCTTGCCACGCTCACATATTGATTCGAAAAATTATGAAATTTGAAACCTAACAATAACTTGACACTACGGTCCCAACAAAACTGGTTTCGTCGAAATCCGAGGTCGTTTGCAAAATTGCTATTTTTAAGGGCCTTATATATATAAAAATATATATAAATTCCACAGCGACTATTTCTAATTTTAAACTGGACATATCTTATCATTTCTAAGATGAAATCTTGATTTCCCGGATTCGTTGGAAAGATATTATCAATTAGATCCTAATGTTTTTGGTTTCACTAAAATCCGGATTGTTTTGCACCCGGTACATTCAATTGAAGTTTGAAATCGAATTATCGAACTACCGCGCCATTTTCAATTCTATTTATAATTCTATATAAATATTTATATTCTAACGACGACGCGTATAATATATACGTTCGAATTATATTCAAAATAAATTTCTCGTCGATATTATTTAAAATAATTCATTTTAAATAATCAAAATTCGCTAAAATGGCCAAAATAAAAATTTTAAACTGGCCCAGATTTTGCGGGTTGTTACAAGAAGTAGCTAGAACTTACATAGCGTGGCTTAGAGATTTAGGAGCATGAATCGTCTTGTCGTAGAATCCATGTTGAGAAGATGATCAAAACCCTTGATTTGGTGTAGAAAGCTTGCACCTTCGTCTTGAATCTAGTTTGCAAGCACAAGCTCTTGAATTTGGGGATGGAGGCCATGATCAATGTAGATTTGGGTAGCACTTCGTTGCAAGAGTGATTTGTGAGGGTTTAGGGTAGGCTTAGGGTTTTTTTATAGAGATTAGGACTAGTTTAGGCCCTTAGATTAACCCTAGGATAGATCTGAACCCTCTAAATCCGTCACAGGCCCATAAAACATGTCTTGAGAAACAAGTCAGGTGCACCCAGGCCCAGGTGGTCGGACCACCCAGGTCGACAGGGGTGTCGACTGGGCAGTCGACACCACCTGGAGGGTGTTGACTCCCAAGTCGACTCCCCAGTCGACTTGGGGTGGCGGGAATTTTTCCCGCCTCTTCTGCTTTGCTGAATTTGAAATCTGAATTCAAATTTGAACTGTTTTTGAACTTAAAATTTTCTGAAAACTTTGACGAGCCATAACTTGGTCATACAGACTCCGATTTTCGAAAACTCGGACTCTATTTCGCGTATTTTTCCGAGACGAACGCAATGGCATAGCTCGTTTCCCTTGATTCAGATTTATAATTAAATTCTGCCTTGATTCTCGTCTTAGCATGTCGTAAAAATCTGGGTTGTTACAGATCCTCTCATGATCTTTAAGTTAACTTGCCTATGATGTTATGAACTATATTCTAATCACAAGTTATCACCCTATGTTAACTATGACTATGTTATCACCTATTTGCTAAGTTGATGTCATGCATGTTTTGAGGCCAATAACCTTATATGCTAGTATGTTGAACACCTTTGCCTCATATATCACCATGTTAAACTTGTGATAGACTTTGCCACTTTATGCCCAACTTGTCATATCATTATATTCCCCCTTTTGATCTATTTGTGTTGATGCGAACTTACGTGCGATGGGGTTACGTTACGGGTAAATTTAAATGACATGGAACATGACTTGAAAATATGACATGTGATTATGCTTGAAAACATGAACGTGGACATGACATGTAGAAAACATGAAAGTGGCCAACTCGAGGTTGGGTTGAGTTTGTAGCATAAATCTACCCGGAACCGACCGGCTTAACTAGTAGCTACAAACAATAGGACCCAATGTGAGAAGTTGGTCATGTTGCACTTAAAAACCCGAGGTTAGACTAAGTTGTGGTGTAAAGCTACCCGGACCCGCCCGGCTTAACTAGTAACCACAACAAGGTCTAATGTGAGAGGTTGGGTGCATTAAGTTAATTAATGCCACATGATAGGGTTAAGTCATGGACCACTTGAATACTTAACCAATTGAACACGATGGATTGTTGGGGTTAAGTCATGAACCTCTTGGGTATACTTAACCAACTTGATACATGATGGGATAGGGTTAACCACACTTAACCAGTTAGAAACCCTAGTTACGCGGTCCTTTTCAGCAGTAACCCTCTTGGATGTATCAACGATACCCTAGGGACTAGGCTAGGGTGGGGCACGATTACTGGGCTGATTTTAAGCGACCAGAACGACAGCTGAGTTGGTGAGCCGGTGTAGGTTCAGGCGGACTATGGTCGTGCACATAGTCCGGAGTTGAAAAAGCAGGCACGGGCACCAGTAAGTTTAGACTGTGCATGCTCGATTCGTGTCAGTGGTTGGCACCCTAGGACTTGATACACCCTAGGGTGGACCTAGCATAGTTTGACTACATTCCGTGATTGGGCCGTATGACACCGACACTTGACGAGTTAGGCTTATAGGGAGCCGATCGACTAGACCGTGTAGTTGGACCCCGATTTGGGTCACCTCATAATATTAGGCCAAGGGATCATTTCTTGTTTATACTTGACATGGGTTGGATTACTAGTACTATTGGTGCAAAACTTAACCTTGTATATGCGATGCCATACTTGATCTATCTTGTTAACTTTTCACCATGCCAGTTATCACCCTATGTTTCATCTCTGTTTTACATGTCCAGTTAACTTTATTAGTTTTTATACTAATAGTAGGTAGGACTTACCAGTCTTTTTGACTGACCCGTTTTCTTTCGCCTCTTTTCTTCCGTTCCCCCCCCCCCCGGTTCTCAGGGTGGGAATACTAGCACCTAGCTTGGATCTTTAGCTTGCTTTCTGGATAGCTCATGTACGGTTTGGACTTGAGCTCGCTATGGCTTTACCACGTCTACTTTGGGGATAGTTTACTTTATGTTATTTCCAGTTTTCAGTTTATGTTTCTAGACTTGTAGTAGTTGGAAAATAATGACTTAGTACTTTTGATGTAAGTTGACTATGGGTTTGAAATAGTAGTTTTATCCGTTGCTTTATTTACTCTGTTTACTTATATGTTCTGTCTTGTGATATCTCATGCATGTTTACCTTGACAAACACCCCTCCAAAGCCAGTGTACTTGCAAGAGTGGCCCTTGGCGGAGGTGGGGTGTTACATTTGGTATCAGAGCATAAGGTTTTACTAGACGGGACAAAAGTTTTAAAAACCTTTTTGAAAAACTATTTCCAAAACCAATTAAGTATTTTCCAAGAAAACTCTAGTTTATTTTAAAAAGGCTATTCCCCAAAAGCCATTAGCACTATCCTTTGTTTCCTCGTTCTAAATCTATCTTTTCCTTTTTCAGCATGGTCGATCTTAACCTTCCCGAGGGAGTACCCATACCCGGATGGTTCCGAAGGTACTTGGAAGCTAGGGCCAACGATGCGGGCCCAACAAACACTCCCACCGTACCTGAGGTTCCTCCTCCTCCTCAGCGCCCACAAGCGGATTTCGCAAAGGTTTGCAAAGACTTTAAGGCGATGGGTGGCAAGAATTTTATTGGGACGGAGACTTTTGTTGAGGCAAGAAATTGGTTAAAAGAAACTGAAGACCTCTTTGCCATCTTTGATGTGGAAGACCGTAGAAAAGTTCTGTTGGCTGTATGGCTATTAAAAGAGGAAGCTGCTTATTGGTGGGAAGTCACCAACGCTACTAGGCCTATAGAGACTTGGGCCGACTTTAGGATGAGGTTTGGGCTTAAGTTTCTATCATCTGCTGAGGAGAATCTGCAAATGGAGAAGTTTATATCTTTGAAGCAAGGGGACATGACAGTGAGGGAGTATGTGAATAAGTTTAACCAGCTTGCTCGATTCGGTTTGGACATGGTTAACACACCCCAGAAGAAGGCTCTACGCTTTGCACGAGGATTGAATGAGCCATTACAAGGTTTAGCCATGTCCCATATACCCATGGGGGCCACTTTTGAGAGCCTAGTAGATATGGCATTGCTTCAGGGAGATGATAAGAATGGCAAGAAGGAAGTCAAGCCTAATGAGACTCAAACCAAGAAGGTGGACTCCAAGTGGGGAGGAAATCAGAGCAATCAGAACAACAAGAACAACAAGGGTAACAAGGCCAACAACAACAAGGCAAAGGACACAAGAAAGTGCAACTTTTGTGGGATTGTTGGGCACATAGCCAAAGATTGTAGGAAGAAGAAGAGGAAGTTGGGAGAATGCTTTCATTGCGGAGAGACTGGACACTTTAGTAAGGATTGCCCAAAGAAGCAAGGGAAGGGCAAGGACAGGCTCAGCGAGCAGGACCTTTTGGAGGGCAGATGCATGCTCTCAACACCGCTCCAGTTCCGGACCGAGGTAGTATTTCTGTAGAAAGTCTAGTTTATATTTCTGGATTTCCTGTTCGAACTTTATTTGATTCTGGCGCATCGCATACCTTTATCTCTTCTGACATTGTTGAAAGTTTGCACCTAAATACTAGTCTTGTTGAGGATCCCGTTAGTGTTTCAAATCCAATTGGGGGTTCCGCCCATCTATCTATGATTTGTATGGATTTGAGGATTTCTTTCTTGACCGTAGAATTCACATGTAATGCTTATGTTCTCGGGTTCATGGGATACAGGTTGATTTTGGGCATGGATTGGTTGTCCAGTTATGGAGCCATTCTCGATTGTGAGCATAGGGTAGTGAGGCTTATGACTTGCCTTGGCAATACCCTAGAGATTTCTTGTAACCCTCTGGATCTCGTCATGTTATGTTATCTTGAATCCCTCGACTCGTCTATTGACAATCTTCAATCTGTGAGGGTGGTCCGAGAATATCCTGATGTTTTTGATGAGGTGAAGGGGTTACCCCCTAAACGCGAGATAGACTTCCGTATTTATCTGGTTGATAATGCCAAGCCAGTTTCATTGCCTGTGAGGCACATGGCCCCGCGAGAAAGAAGAGAGCTTAACAAGCAAATCAAGGAGTTGCTTGAGAAAAATTTCATTAGGCGAAGCATTTCAGAATGGGGTGCTCCGGTGGTATTCGCTACTAAGGCGGATGGTTCGCTTCGTCTATGTGTTGATTATCGTGAGTTGAACAAGCTGACAAAGAAGAATAGACACCCGTTACCGAGGATTGATGATCTCTTTGACCAGCTTGTTGGTGCTTATTTTTTCTCTTAGCTCGATCTAGCCACCGGATTCCATCAGCTTAGAGTGGCTGAGGATAGTATTGATAAGACTGCATTTAGGACTCCAGATGGATTCTTTGAATGGCTAGTCATGCCGTTCGGTTTGACTAATGCACCCGCATACTTTGTTGATTTGATGAGTAGGGTGTTCAGGGAGTTCCTTAACAAGTTTGTGGTTGTCTTCGTGGATGATATTCTGGTCTTCTCTAAGGACGAGGAAGAGCATGCTACACACCTCAAGGAGGTTATGGATACGCTTAGAGCTCATCAGTTGAAAGCCAAGTTCTCTAAATGCCATTTCTGGAGGAAGGAAGTTCGGTTCCTTGGGCATATAGTTTCTAAGCAGGGCATAGCTGTGGATCCCGCTAAAGTGGTGGCGGTACAAGACTGGAAAGTTCCGAAGAATGCAACCGAAGTGAGAAGCTTTCTCGGTCTGGCAGGGTTCTATAGGAAGTTCATTAAGGACTTCGCTAGGATTTCTGCTCCTCTTACTAAGTTGACGAAGAAGAACTTAGTCTTTGCATGGGACTTAGAGTGTGAGCTTGCTTTTCAAAGGCTCAAGAAAGCCCTCACCACAGCTCCAGTTTTGGCATTACCCGATGGAGGGAAGTTGTTTACCGTGTACACCGATGCATGTGGCACGGGATTGGGCGCTGTCCTGATGCAAGAAGGGAGAGTGATATGCTTTGGGGGTAGGCAACTCAAAGTTCATGAGAAGAACTATCCCACTCATGATTTGGAGTTGGCGGCGATCGTCTTTGCACTCAAATCCTGGCGCCACTATCTTCTAGGCGAAAGGTTTGAGTTATATACTGATCACAAGTCACTCAAGTACCTCTTCTCGCAGAAAGATTTGAATCTAAGGCAGCAGAGGTGGATGGAATTCTTGGCATCATATTACTTCGAGATAGCTTATACCCCTGGCAAGGGTAATGTTGTGGCGGATGCGCTAAGCAGAAGAAGGTTGACTTTGAGTCCCTTGTTTGTTGAGATGAAGAGCCCAGAGTTCTTGGCAACCTTTGATTTCACACCTACTGTTGAGTCGATGACTGGTTCGTTAGCATCCCTTGAGCTTAGACCTACACTTCTTGATCAAGTTGGGGCTTCACAGAGGGAAGACCCGCAGATAGTCGAGATCATGGACAAGTTGATTTGGGGTGAGACGTCAAGTCACCTCGCTAGATATGCTATTGATGACAAGGGATGGCTAAGGCGTGATGGAAGACTATGTGTCCCACGAGTGGGAGACTTAGAAAATAAAGTTCTTGAGGAGGCGCATCACTCGAGGATGACCATACATCCCGGAGGGGATAAGATGTACCGAGATATGAAGCGCATTTTCTTTTGGGATGGGATGAAGAAGGATGTGGCAGAGTTTGTTTCTAGATGCATTGTTTGCCAACAAGTAAAGGCCGAGTCGAAGAAGCCCGGTGGGCTATTACATCCATTGGAGGTCCCACAATGGAAGTGGGAAAGTATCTCGATGGATTTCGTGGATGGACTGCCTAGGTCAAGGAAGGGAAATACGAGCATATGGGTCATAGTTGATAGACTCACGAAGAGTGCTCATTTCATTCCAGTGAAGAGCAAGAGGACCGCATCATGGCTAGCATCTGTTTATCTTCGAGAGATAGTGCGATTGCATGGAGTTCCTTCTAGCATAGTTAGAGATCGTGACCCAATCTTCACTAGCCAGTTCTGGAATAGTTTGCAAGAAGCGATGGGTACGCGACTGAATCTCAGTACGGCCTGTCACCCACAGACGGATGGCCAGACCGAAAGGGTGAATAGGGTACTAGAAGATCTGTTGAGGCTATGCATTCTTGACTTTGGTGGCACTTGGGAAGATCATCTTCCTCTCGTAGAGTTTGCTTATAATAACAGCTATCAGGGAAGCACAAGAATGGCATCATTCGAAGCTTTGTATGGGAGGCCGTGCAAGTCACCAACATGTTGGTGGGAGACGACGGATAAACTTATACTTGGGACCGACATGATAAGGGACACATCCGAGAAGGTTGAGTTGATTCGAAGGCTGATGAAAGCGGCCCAGGACAGACAGAAATCCTACGCAGACAAGCGAAGGACAGACTTAAAGTTTGAAGTTGGAGATATGGTCTTTGTGAAGGTTTCTCCTTTGCGAAATATGGTTCATTTTGGAGCAGTTGGGAAGCTGGCACCAAGGTTCGTAGGACCCTTCCCTATCATAGAGAGGATTGGGAAGATGGCTTATAAGGTGGAATTGCCCGAGAAGCTGGCCGGAGTGCACAATGTTTTTCATGTCTCGCATCTCCGAAAGTGCCTACATGAGTCAGCCGAGGTAGTTGAGCCTAGCATTCTTGAAGACATGGCGTTAGAGAAAGATGCAACTCTGAGTCGAGCTCCGATTCATATCTTGGGAACGGAGATCAAGAAACTGAGGAATCGAGAAGTCAAGTTAGTAAAGGTTCAGTGGAGTGAAGCCGATGAAGATGCAACTTGGGAAACCGAGGAGAAGATGCGTGGGCTTTATCCATTTCTTTTTGAGGGTACATTCTCAATCTCTTTTCCTAGTTAGCATATCTTTCTTTTGCTATCCATGTTTATCCTGTTATCTCGTTAACCTTATCATGAGAACCTTAGGTAGAAACCCTTTGGATGAAACATGTATTTGAAACATGTTATGCTTGATGTTTGCAAGTGTTTACAAGTGGATACTCGTGGATACATGATACACATTAGGCACTAAGATCGGCTCACACACTTTCATATTGCATATGCATGAGTGCTTATACTTATTCATGAATGAAACTTGTTATGCTATCACGTGGATGTTGCAGGTGGATGAATGTTATGTGCACTCATATAGAGATTATGAATTATGTTAGGAATTTGCATACATATGGACTCATTTCACTAACATACTTTGCATTAAGGAGGTTTACTGAATCAGTAACCGCCTGATTTTCGCATTAGATAAGTACATATACACACACCTTTGCATATATTCATACAGCATTTAGAATCTGTTAAGGATAATGACTGCTCGTGGATGATGTTTTGAGTAGATGGATGATGGATGGTAGGATACATTCTTCCTAACTTGAAGATTTCAGGGACGAAATCCTTTAAGGTGGGGAGGATGTAACAACCCGTATTTTGAATAACATGTTATAACATAAATCAAGGCAGAATTAAATGTTAAATTCTGAATCAAGGGAAACGGGCTGTGCCATTGCGTTCGTCTCGGAAAAATACGCGAAATAGAGTCTGAGTTTTCGAAAATCGGAGTCCGTATGACCCAGTTATGGCCCGTCAAAGTTTTCAGAAAATTTCAAGTTCAAAAAATAGTTCAAATTTCGAATCTGGAGCCAAGCAGACTGGGCGGGAAAATTTCCCGCCCAACCCCCAAGTCGACTGGGGAGTCGACTTGGGAGTCGACACACCCCAAGTGGTGTCGACTGCCCAGTCGACACCCCTGTCGACTTGGGTGGTCGGCCAGTCTGGCCTGATGCACCTGTTTTGGCTCCTGGGTCTTGTTTTGTTGGCTTGTGACGTGATTTGATGGCTCAGATCTGAATTAGGGTTAATCCTATGGCCTAAACTAACCTAAACTTCTATAAAAGGACCCTAATACCTAGCCTAAATCAACACAAATCATTCCTACAACTAAATTATGCCAAAATGCTTCCTAATCATGGCCTCCACCTTCATATCATGGCCTCCATCCTCTTCATGAAAGTTTGAGTGTTCTAAGCTAGTAAAAGAGCCATCTTTCTTCATCAAAACAAGGATCTTTCTTCTTATTTCTCAAGGCTTGGAGTGGATCTTATCTTTAGTTGGGGATTTCTAGTGTGGCTTCGTCTCAATCTTGTTTTATTTTGTTCTAGTCTTCTTAGCCAAGCTTTGTAAGCCCTATTCTACTCTTACATTTAAACTATGAAGTTAATATGATCATGTAGCAAGTTGAACTGTGACTTTTGGGTATAATACTTGTCTTTGGGCTATATTTGTATGCATAGATCCATGTATGACTCTTTTGATCTATGATTGTGGCACTATCATGAACCTAGTATCATTTACCTTGATTTTTGGGTAGAAAGCTATGAGCTTTATTTGATGGTTACGCATAATGCAACATAGAACTTGGTAGTTATGCATAATGCAACATAGATCCTCTCATGATCTTTATGTTAACTTGCCTATGATGTTATGAACTATATGCTAATCACAAGTTATCACCCTATGTTAACTATGACCATGTTATCACCTATTTGCTAAGTTGATGTCATGCATGTTTTGAGGCCAATAACCTTATATGCTAGTATGTTGAACACCTTTGCCTCATATATCACCATGTTAAACTTGTGATAGACTTTGCCACTTTATGCCCAACTTGTCATATCATTATGTTCCCCCTTTTGATCTATTTGTGTTGATGCGAACTTACGTGCGATGGGGTTATGTTATGGGTAAATTTAAATGACATGGAACATGACTTGAAAATATGACATGTGATTATGCTTGAAAACATGAACGTGGACATGACATGTAGAAAACATGAAAGTGGCCAACTCGAGGTTGGGTTGAGTTTGTAGCATAAATCTACCCGGAACCGACCGACTTAACTAGTAGCTACAAACAATAGGACCCAATGTGAGAAGTTGGTCATGTTGCACTTAAAACCCGAGGTTAGACTAAGTTGTGGTGTAAAGCTACCCGGACCCGCCCGACTTAACTAGTAACCACAACAAGGTCTAATGTGAGAGGTTGGGTGCATTAAGTTAATTAATGCCACATGATAGGGTTAAGTCATGGACCACTTGAATACTTAACCAATTGAACACGATGGATTGTTGGGGTTAAGTCATGAACCTCTTGGGTATACTTAACCAACTTAATACATGATGGGATAGGGTTAACCACACTTAACCCGTTAGAAACCCAAGTTACGCGGTCCTTTTCAGCAGTAACCCTCTTGGATGTATCAACGATACACTAGGGACTAGGCTAGGGTGGGGCACGATTACTGGCTGATTGTAAGCGACCAGAACGACGGCTGAGTTGGTGCGTCGGTGTAGGTTCAGGCGGACTATAGTCGTGCACATAGACCGGAGTTGAAAAAGCAGGCACGGGCACAAGTAAGTTTAGACTGTGCATGCTCGATTCGTGTCAGTGGTTGGCACCCTAGGACTTGATACACAATAGGGTGGACCTAGCACAGTTTGACTACATTCCGTGATTGGGCCGTATGACACCGACACTTGACGAGTTAGGCTTATAGGGAGCCGATCGACCAAACCGTGTAGTTGGACCCCGACTTGGGTCACCTCATGATATTGGGCCAAGGGATCATTTCTTGTTTATACTTGACATGGGTTGGATTACTAGTACTATTGGTGCAAAACTTAACCTTGTATATGCGATGCCACACTTGATCTATCTTGTTAACTTTTCACCATGCCAGTTATCACCCTATGTTTCATCTCTGTTTTACATGTCAAGTTAACTTTATTAGTTTTTATACTAATAGTAGGTAGGACTTACCAGTCTTTTTTACTGACCCGTTTTCTTTCGCCTCTTTTCTTCCGTTCCCCCCCCCCTCCCCCAGGTTCTCAGGGTGGGAACACTGGCACCTAGCTTGGATCTTTAGCTTGCTTTCTGGATAGCTCATGTACGGTTTGGACTTGAGCTCGCTATGGCTTTACCACGTCTACTTTGGGGATAGTTTACTTTATGTTATATCCAGTTTTCAGTTTATGTTTCTAGACTTGTAGTAGTTGGAAAATAATGACTTAGTACTTTTGATGTAAGTTGACTATGGGTTTGAAATAGTAGTTTTATCCGCTGCTTTATTTACTCTGTTTACTTATATGTTCTGTCTTGTGATATCTCATGCATGTTTACCTTGACAAACACCCCTCCAAAGCCAGTGTACTTGCAAGAGTGGCCATTGGCGGAGGTGGGGTGTTACAGCTGCTGACCATGATTAATTCGGCTTTGCTTCGTTTCCTCCGGACCGGATCTGTTCTTGGAGGAAGCCAGTCCCCTGCGCATATTGGAAAATGCTTCTCCTAAAAAACAAAGGCGGGCTCGGGCTGAAGTCCCTCCATCTATGGAACTTTGCTGCACTGAGCACGCACTTCAATAATTTCATTACGCGCAAGGAAACACTTTGGGTAAAATGGTGCTGGAAGTTCAATGTTAAAAATAGAAAATTTTGGGTTATGGATGCTCCCCTCTCTTATAGCTGGAGTTGGAGATGTACGTTGGCCGCGAGGACTAAGTTATTGCCTTTAATTCAATATAATATTTCTGCCGATTGTTTGGTATCCTTTTGGGATGATCCTTGGATCGGGAGAAGGATCATTCTTTCCGACATTTTGGGGTATAATTCGATTTCTACTTCGGGAATCAAGAGAAATGCGTCTGTTGCGATATTCCTTCGGACTGGCAAGATTGTGCTGCCTTTCTTCTCAGATCATGCGATGAGGAATAGATATAATAAGCTTAAGCGTTTTGTGGTGTACTCCTCCGACATCAGTATTTCTTGGAACGACAAAGGTCACAACATTAAAAATGTTTACCTCAGTCTTATTGATTATAACTCTCTGCCAACTTGTCCTTGGTCCCGTATAATTTGGAGCAGTAATTCTATCCCACGTGATAATCTCATGTTTTGGAAGGTTATAAACAAGGTGTTACTTACGAAGTGCAAGCTTGCAAGGATGGGGATGTTAGTCATCACATCTTGCCTGCTGTGTGACATTGAGGAGGAAGATACGACACATATGTTCTTCGAGTGCAATTATAGTAGTATGTTGTGGAATAAGATCATCTTGCTCTTTGGCTCGACTGTTCAACCTGCTATTTCTGATGAGCAATGGTTTTTCATTCGCATGACAACTCATTGGAGAAAGCAAAAGCATATCCTATTCATTCTTTGCATCAAAAAGCTTGTGGGAATGCTTTGGGAAGAAATAAACTTGCGCGCTTTTCAGTTAACGAGGAGAAGCTATGACGTCCTTTGGTCCTTGTTTAAGCTCCAAATCCGACGTGATTTGTCCACTTCTCTTTACCGTTTTGACACATGCTTCTCGTCTGAATGGTTTGCTAAGTTTTTGTAACTTTTTTTGTGTTCTTGTTTAGTCCCAGTGTGTTGTTCTTTAGCTCTTGTCCAAGTACGTCTGGACGACTGCCACTTTGACCTTATAGCGGGAGCTACCCAAGGCATTAGCAATAATCCAAATGATGTGAAGATCTCCGGTCTTCAACAACCGTGTTAAATATCTCCGACAATTGTCGTATTAGTTATTTAGAATGGGTTGAAACCCAGTCTTTATAAATAACTATCGAATCATTAAAATCAAGTGATATATAAACATATCATTAGTCTTATTCCAATTCAGAATATTCTTTTACTCGAATATGCTTTACATTGGGAATTACTCCCTTAAATATTATAAAAGATTTACATCATTTAAACTTCTTATTTGAATCTTTTCATGGAAATCATTTCAAAAGATTATATGATCTTTTTTCACAAACTTATCTCAAATTAAGGTTTATGAGCTTATTGGAATATCGAGCCTTACAAAAAGGTAATCTCTCGTGTCGTTATCCCATTCTCGTCATATTCATCCCACGCAGAAAAACTGGTGGTACTCCATATCCAACACCCGTGTTGTTTTGGTAAGTTTATTTACCTTCTAACATTTCAAATCTAATTAAAGATTGATTAAAACTCTAACTTTGTTTTAATCACCATTTCCTTCAATCAAATCTTTATTGAAAGACTAATTAAAACTCTAACTTAGTTTTAACCTTTGTCTCATTTTTTCAAATCTTTGTTGAAAGATTTATTACGACTCAAATTTGAGAAATCATCTTTCCTTTAACTAGGTTAAAGAACAAATGTTATTTGCAACATCGTTCGCGATAAACCCAAAATCAAACTTCCATTAAAAATGGAATTTTTACGGAAATCATACCAGTTCATAATCGATATAAATTCCCATATCAGACTAATACTATAAGCTGAATAATGGCAAAGGCTTTTAAATTCTTTAAACAGTATAGATCTTCCGCCACGAAGGTTCATCTCGATTATCACTAAATCGATTTCCATTCAATTCCAATTTAATTCATTAATTGGAAACTTAACTTTGGAAAATTCCATTAAATCTTAATTAAAATATTTATAAATTCCAAATTATATCTTCACTTTGGAAAACTTCATTAATCTTAATTAAAAGATTTATTCAATAAACTTCAATTTCAACTGGGTTTAAGAATAGTGTTTTTAAAGACACCATTAACGAAAAACCCAAAATCCAATTTGATGTCAAATAAAAGGCTTTAAATAGAAATCACATAGACTTATATTCAATACCAAATTCTACAATTAGAAGATACTGTATAGATATAACAATATCTGTATCTTCCAAATTCCTCAAAACAGTATCCGTATAATTACGGAATCCAATAATGAAATATCCAAAAATTATTTCCATTCAAATTTAATATTCATACATTGGAAAAAATTAACATGGTTATGTATTTATTAACTTTATACCGTTTCAATCACTCTTGTCAAAATAGCTAATTTCACAAAATAGCTTTATATTATCCAAAACTAAATATATTTAGTTAAAATCACTTTTAAATCATTTATTATGATTTGTCATAATTTTTCCATATTTTTAATAATTCAAAAATTGCTCAATTCATTAAAAACCAATTTCAAGTTATTCAACAGCAAAAGCATTGTTTTTCTTCAAAATTAATTTGAATTTATCTCAAAATCTATCTGTTAGATTTTAAAGCATTATATATCATTGGAAAGCTCTGTTCATTTTGAACCTAATGTTTCTCATTTCGAGAGAATATGACGGTCGGATTTCCTAGTAAATCAATTTGAATTTAATGGTCAAAATTCATGAACGGCCGCTGTGCAACTCATCCTATTCAAACCATTTTATTATTTTAAATAAACTTCGTCGATTCTGCTTAAATGTATTTTATAAACGTTTATAAACTCGTTTAAAAAAATTTCAACCTCCAATACAATTTTAAATAAAAATTGCATATTCCATATTATTATAATATTGAAATAATAAAAAAAAATTAAAATCTCATATTTTGAGATCCAAATTTTCTCGACATTCATTATAAAACTAAATGAGACCAGTGGAAAAATCTGTTCGAGTTAAAAACATCGTTTATATACCTAACTCGAATCCACATTTTGAATTTGATATTCATTTTAAAAATAAATCTAATAACATACTGTTATAAATTAAAAATTAATTCAAATTAAATTCTTACCTTTACGGAAAAAATTCGTAATCAGTTGAACTATCTTTCCAAACTAATTTGAAATTAAAATTCAAAATTTCCTTTTTATCGAATATTTTATTAATAAAATGCTCAAATTAATTCCAAATTGGAACGAAATTCAACCAATTACCATATAATATAATTTATATGGATTTCACACATCATTAACATCCATATCAACTAGCATCCATCGACCAATAAATATAATATAAGTGTTTTCATTGTCAACACTTATATTCACAGTTTAACAATAACAACAGTATAAATTGTAAATATCATCCATCAACCAATAAACAAACATTGCAATCACAGGTAATCAATATATAGTCAGATATGAATATAATAACTATAAAAATCAGTTGAGTGAGAGTTCTCACTTTGATCGGTTTATAATCGTTATAAAATGATTGTATCTGATAGTTCGATATGGCGTTTTATTTTGCCATAAATTGCAACTAGATCCAAATTCGTCTAAATTAGTTTCATTACGTAAACTGCGTCCATACGGTTCCAACGGATCCTGTTTCATCAGATTCTGATCATGTATGTAAAAGTTATACATTTTTCAAGTTTGAATACAATACAATGACATTAACTTAAATAATTAAATTATTAATTAACCTTAATTAATCCTCCCTCCTTAATCTCTCTTCTCTCTAAACAGTCTAGTCATCGCTCATTTTCTCATAGCGATTACAGAAATTTGAGCTCTCCTTTCTACTTCATTTCACAATAAAAACCAAAATCGTCTTTGCCATTCTCTTCTCTTTTAGAATCTCCATCCAAAGATCATAAAGGAAAATAACTCGCACGCACACATAAGGATGCGTTCTCCAGCCCATACACAGTAAAGTAACAAACTTTTTTACAACCGAGTACTCCAATTTTTTTCCAACTGGTGCTATTCGATCTCTCGAATTTAAAAACAACATCCATTTCACGATAAAAAGATCGAACCAATCACGATTCCGAACCCTAGGCCATGCCAAAAATATGACAGCGAACAAACGGTTGTTCGAACTCCACAAAATTGATGCCAAACTGAAGAGAATCCTTCCACAGCATATATGCATACGTTTTGGAATTTATGGATTTTATATTGATTTCTTTTGGATTTTTGAAGAGCACGATTTTGGTTTGAGAAATAAACATTGGCGGCTGTAAAATTCCCTGATCATAAAAGAAAAATAAGGGTTTGGGAGTGGTAAAGATATTATATAAGGTGGGAATATAATTTATTTTTTAATTATTATATTTTATTTTATTCAATTGTTACTTGTATTCGTCGTTTGAAAATTTGTATGACCACATACGATCTCCAATTGCGATGAAAATGGACATGTAGCTCTGATTTGACATTGTGGACCCAACAAAACTTTTTTCATCAAATTCCGAGTCTATCTGCTCATACAACGTACTTCTAAAGTCAAATTATTGATTAGTTCATATTTAAATTTCGTATGATAACATACTATCTTCGATTGGTGCGAAATTTGAAATCTAGCAATAATTTATTATTTCGAATCCAATAAAATTGGTTTCGTCGAAAAAGAGGTCTTCTGCAAAATAGCTATTTTTAATGCTTAAATAAAATCAATAAAATATAAATAAATTTAAGAACAGTTCAATTTAATTGTAATAAATTAATATTATCATATATATCGAGATGAAATATAATATAGTTCCTAAACATACAAGTTTGGATTTATAACTCAATATTTCAAAAATCCAAGTTAAATCAATGTTAAATTTTATAACAAAATTCCTTTATTTTATTTAAAAAATAATTATAATTTATAAACGGTTCCATAGCGACTTTTTGAAATTTTGATTTGGACATAACTCACAATATATAACACGAAATATCGATTTATCACCTTCATTAGAAAGATATATTTAAATAAATTCTAACATTTCTTATTTCAGCGAATTCTGACTTATATCGAATTATGTACATTCAGTTGAAATTGAAAACTAAATATTTCGAACTACCACGACGTAACAAGTTCATTTTTAATTATATTATAAACTTATACGTAAAAACTTCATTTTAAATAAATTTTATGTTGTTAATCCTTAAAATAAACCGTTTTAAGTATTTAAAATCCATTAAATATTTCTTAATAAATTTTGGGTTGTTTCATTCTCCCCCACCTAAAAGGATTTTGTCCTCGAAATTGAAGACGGGACTGTAGGTCGTTTACTTAGCAACCTCAGCTCTCTTTTTATCTTAAATTCTTCAACTTTTCAGTTTCTAAGAACTTTCCCAATTTCTCAAAATTTGGCTAACACCTTAAATCTTTGAAAAATTTCGCTATAACCTCCTTTGTACGGGTTGATCGGTACAACTACAACTTGCCTTTCTAGGCCCTCATCAATCGAAAAGAAAATTCAAAAGCCAAGCGACTTGCCAATCGGCTCATAAAATCGTTAAATCCAGTTAATACAATAAATATGTACCTTTGGGTCGGGAATGCAGTTTTATTCCTCTTCTAAGCTTCTATGCAATAACCTATCCAACATACATATATATATATACACACACACCCAATACCAACCAATTTCAAAATTAATTTAACATTAGATTTGACTTAGCTTATTTTACTTTCCATTCTCATAATGGTTTTATCGTTCTAATATTTTTACTGGTTAAACTAATTATCACACATCTCAACCAACAATCAATTGGTTAATTAAATTTCCAATTTATACGTTGTCAAATCATATATCGTTTATATACTCAAAGTATTTTTTCAAAGCCAAATTACAAACATTAAACTCTAACTAAGTTCGTGGTCTCATACCATTCAATTGGGAATATTTAGATATCCCACTTTCGAAACTCGAAAATAAACACTGATGATGCTTGAGCTATCACCAGAATCATTCCCAGGCGAATAGAGTGTGATTCTACATCTATCCAGTATATTTGAAACTTCGAATATATGTTTGCGAGAAGTATGTGCAAAATCTTCTTATACTCGATAGTCCAAACTCAATATCAAATAAAACACTCAAAATCTTTATTATAAGGTATAATTTTTCAAAATTTAATTCATTTTGTATATAATACTCTTCAGACTCATTCTAGGGAATTACTAACCCTATCTCTAATGAGTCATTCTTCCACGATATTACTAATCCTATCTCTGATGAATTCTTTCATCTCGTTCTAATGTGTCATATCCCAAAGCTCTGAATAAACCAAAGCTTTGATACCAAATGTGACGATGCGAAATTTCCCGCATTCCAAATCAACCGTAAGCCGCACACGTCCGATTCAAAAGTCAGAAATCCTCGAACCGTAATGGGATACAACACATCAGAACAAAACAAAGAAAAACATTTCATTGCTATTAAAATAATTTTACATCATAGTACAAGAATATCAGAGTATAGATAAATAATACACAATGGAAAAGTATCAGAGAATAATAAATTACAATACAACGAAAATATAAATACGTTCAGCGAAAGAATACAAAATAATCTAGTGCATAGCTCCAACCATATTCCAAGACCCTGCTTTAAAAATATCTAAAAACCAAAACTACTAGCTGCCCGTGTGGAAAATATGGGCACCTAGAGTTTAGCCGGGAAACAATAACTCCAGGTCAGTCATGGGACTGGTATGAGAATCAAAACAGTTAATATACTTTATTTTAAGCTTGGTAAACCACGGGACCATGCCGTATAACACGGAACAAATTTCCTCCATATGAATACTAGTTATAAAAACTCGCAATGCTTTTTGAAAAATGAAGATATTATAAGAATCAAGCCCCATTATACAACGCAAGCGCAAACCAAAGGATATATATTTACCTTATAATATCCAAACATGTTTGATATGCGAAATTTTTCTTTTATTATTAATAGAGCATAGTATGGAAATCAATTCCAAAAATAATTGTATCGATCTTAGACAGCATAATACCCCCATCATATTATGTCTCCATATATGTTTATAACTGAAAACGTAAGGCTCATATTGGAAGTTGGATTTCCATCAATGACCGAGGCAAAGGATCTTCCTTAACCGATTCAGACCATCTCAAGAAAGATGTCCAGAACTCTAATGCTGGCAAGACCTTGGATCGGCAGAGCCGATGCAATAATTTCTGGTGGACGAGGGTTACTCCTGAACATAACGTTTCCGGTCCTTTTGGACCTACATACCATTCGGTACGTTGACCATCATCCGAGGCGCCTCAATTCTAACATCCACATAAGTAAATTGCCTAGGCTCTTTACCACGACATAACTTTTTGTTACAAGGGATCGCATGTCCTTTCTCTGTTGTTCTTTATTCTGTTTTCGGCAATTCCCGAGTTTTGAGGCTTGTTGAAGTCACGTTTCAACACAAATCTATGATATATTAGCCATGCTTTGGTTACCATCTACAAAACTCTATTTTCAACAAAAACTTTGACCAATCAGCATCTTGACATGCCACATTTTCAATTCAAAAATATAATCAGTGTCTATTAATATATAACCCTCAGAGTACGTAAGTCTTAGAGGAGGGTGTTGAGCTAAGAGAATGAATTCTCTACCACTAACTTATATCAATAGACATCAATTTATTGTATCATGAAGTACAATGTCAGACACACATCCATTTATAAGTTTGTTCTGGGTTTGAATGAAACCAAAGAAAACTTATTCCTTGTCCCCTGAGGGAGAGAGGCCCTTGCAAACCCGGTCAATCTCCAAGTACGTCTGGACAACCACCACTTTAACCTTATAACGGGAGCTACCCAAGGCATTAGCAAAAATCCAAAAAAAGCGAAGATTTCCGGTCTTCAACCACTGTCTTCAATATCTTCAATAATCGTCATATTAGTTATTCAGAATGGATCGAAACCCGGTCTTTCCGAATAACTATCGCATCATTAAAATCAAGTGATATATAAATATACCATAAGTCTCATTCCAATTCAGAATATTCTTTTATTCAAATATCCTTTACATTGGGAATTACTCCCTTAAATCTTACAAAAGATTTACATCATTCAAACTACTTGTTTAAATCTTTTCTTGGAAATCATTTCAAAAGATTATATAATCTCTTTTCACAATCTCAAATTAAGGTTTATAAGCCTTATCGGGATTATAGAGCCTTACAAAAAGATAATCTCTCGTATCGTTATACAATTCCCATTATATTCATCCCATGGAGCAAAACTGGTGGTACTCTATATCTAACGCCCATTGTGTTCTGGTAAGCCTATTTACCTACTACCATTTCAAAACTAATCAAAGATTGATTAAAACTCTAACTTAGTTTTAATCTCTATCTCATTTGTTCAGATCTTTGTTTAAAGATTTAATACAACTCAAACTTGAGAAATCATATTTCCTTTAATTGGGTTAAAGAACAAATGTTATTTAAAACATCGTTCGTGATAAACCCAAAATCAAACTTCCATTAAAAATGGAATTTTTAGGGAAATCATACCAATTCATAATCGATATAAATTCCCGTATCAGACTAATACTATAAGCGGAATAACGACAAAACCTTTTAAATTCCTTAAATAGTAAAGCTTTTCTTCCACGAAGGTTTATCTCGATTATCACTAAATCGATTTCCATTCAATTCCAATTTAATTCATTAATTGGAAACTTAACTTTGAAAAATTCCATTAAATCTTAATTAAAAGATTTATAAATTCCAAATTATATCTTCACTTTGGAAAACTTCATTAATCTTAATTAAAAGATTTATTCCATAAACTTCAATTTCAACTGGGTTTAAGAATAGTGTTACTGAAGAAACCATTCACGACAAACCCAAAATCCAATTTGATATCAAATAGAAGGCTTTATACAGAAATCATATCGACTTATATTCAATACCAAATTCTGCAATCAGAAGATATCATATATGAAATAACGAAATCTATATCTTTCAATTCCTCAAAATAACATCTGTATAATTACGGAATTCAATAATGAAATATCCGAAGATTATTTCCATTCAAATCCAATATTCATACATTGAAAAACTTAACATGGTTAAGTATTTATTAACTTCAAGTCGTTTCAATCACTCTTGTCAAAATAGCTAATTTTCAGAAAATAGCTTTATATTATCCAAAACTAAATATTTAGTTCAAATCACTGTTAAATCATTTATTATGATTTATCGTAATTTTTCCTACTTTTAATAATCTAAAAATAGCTCAATTCATTAAAAACTAATTTTAGGTCATTTAACGACAATAGTGTTGTTTTTTGTTTTTCTTCAAAATCAATTTGAATTTATCTCAAAATATATCCGTTAGATTTTAAAGCTTTATATACCGTTGGAAAGCTCTTTTCATTTTGAACCAAATGTTTCTCATTTCGGGAGAATCCGATGGTCGGATCTCCCAGTACATCAATCTGAAGTTAATGGTCAAAACTCGTGAACCGCCGCTGTGCGACTCGTCCTATTCAAACCATTTTTATTATTTTAAATACACTTCGTCGATTTTGTTTAAATATATTTTATAAATGTTTATAAACTCGTTTAAAAGCGATTCAACCTCCAATTCAATTTTAAATCAAAATTGCATATTCCATGTTATTATAATATTGAAATAATAATATTTTTCGAAATCTCATATTTTGAAATCCAAATTTTCTTGACATTCATTATAAATAAATGGGATCAATGGAAAAATCTGTTCGAGTAAAAATCATCATTTATATACCTGACTCGAATTCATATTTTGAATTTGCTATTCATTTAAAAAATAAATCTGAAAACTTACCTTTATAAATTGAAAATTAATTCAAATTAAATGCTTACCTTTACGAAAAAATTTCGTAATCAGTGGAACTATCTTTCCAAACTAATTTGAAATTAAAATTCAAACTTACATTTTCACCGAATATTTTATTAATAAAATATTCAAATTAATTCCAGATTGGAACGAGATTCAACCAATTACCATATAATATAATTTATATGGATTTCACACATCATGAACATCCATATCGACTAGCATCCATCAACCAATAAATATAATATAAGCGTTTTCATCATCAATGCTTATATTCATAGTTTAACAATAACAATAGTATAAATTGTAAATATCATCCATCAACCATAAACAAACATTACTATCACAGGCAATCAAAATATAGTCAGATATGAATATAATAACTATAAAAATCATGTGAGTGAGAGTTCTCACTTTGATCAGTTTGTAATCATTATTAAACGATTGTATTTGATAGTTGATGAGGCGTTTTATTTTGCCATAAATTGCAATGAGCTCCAAATTCGTCTAAATTAGTTTATTGTGTAACCTGCGTCCATACGGTTCCAACGGATCCTGTTTCGTCAGATCCTGATCACGTATGTAAAAGTTAAACATTTTCAAGTTTGAATACAATACATTGACATTAACTTAAATAATTAAATTATTAATTCACCTTAATTATCCTTCCTCCTTAATCTCTCTTCTCTCCCATAAACACTCTAGGCATCGCTCATTTTCTCATAGCCATTACCGATTTTGAGCTATCCTTTCTACCTCATTTCACAACGAAAACCGTCATTGCCATTCTCTTCTCTTTTAGAATCTCCATCCAAATATCACAAAAGCAAACAACTCGCATGCACATATAATGATGCGTTCTCCAGCTCATACACAGTAAATTAACATTTTTTTGCAACCAAGTACTACAATTTTTTTTCCTACAGGTGCTATTCGATTTCAAGAATTTAAAAACAACATCCATTTTACGATTTAAAGCTCCAACCACTCATGATTTCGAACCCTAGGCCATCCCAATAACATGACAGCGAACAAACGGTTGTTCGAAGTCCAAAAAATTGATGCCATACTGAAGAGAATCCTTCCAGCTGCTTATATGCATAGTTTTGGAATATATGGATTTTATCTTGATTTCTTTTGTATTTTTTTAGAGCACGATTTTGGTTTGAGAAATAAACATTGGCGGCTGTAAAATTCGCTGATTGTAGAAGAAGAATAAGGATTTGGGGAGTGGTAAAGATATTATATAGGGTGGGAATATAATTTATTATTTAATTAATATATTTTATTTTATTCAATCGTTACTTATATACGTTGTTTAAAATTCGTATGACCACATACAAACTCTAAATGCGATGAAAATTGACATGTAGCTCTGGTTCGACAGTGCAGACCTAATGAAACTTTTTTCGTCGAATTCCGAATCTGTTTGCTCACACAACGTACTTTAAAAGTCGAATTATTGATCAGTTCATGTTTAAATTTCGCACGATCACATACTAACTCCGATTGGCGTGAAATCTGAAATCTAGCAATAATTTATTATTCCGGATCCAATAAAATTGGTTTCATAAAAAACGGAGGCATTTGAAAAATACATATTTTTAAGGCTCAAATAAAACCAATAAAACATAAATAAATTCAAAAATAGTTCAATTTAATAATAATAAATTAATATTAGTGTACATATCCAGATAAAAGTTCATATAGTTCCAAAACAAACAAGTTTGGATTTATAACTCGATATTTCAAAAATCCAAGTTAAATCAATATTAGGTTTTATAATAAACTTCCTTTATTTTATTTAATAAATCGTTATAATTACAGACAATTCCATAATGACTTTTTGAAATTTTGATTTGTACATAACTCACATTCTGTAACACGAAATCTTGACTTTTACCTTCATTAGAAAGATATAGTTAAATAAATTCTAGCATTTCTTGTTTCAACAAATTTTGACTCATATTGAATTATGTACATTCGATTGAAATTAAAAACTAAATATTTCGAACTGCCATGAAGTTACGAGTTTATTTTTTATTATATTATAAACTTATACATTAAAACTTCGTTTTAAATAAATTCTAAGTTGTTAATCCCTAAAAGGAATCATTTTAAATATTTAAAATCCATTAAATATTTCTTTATAAATTTAGGGTCGTTACACTTCCCTTGCACCTGAAATTACTAAGGTTGGAATCGCTACAAGCTCATTAACTTCTCAAAAACCCACTTATGTTGAAATTCAACTCTTCACAGTTCTACAATTTTAGTTCCTACAAAACCTTTGGGTTTCATTCATATCGCACACCATATATGCTTACATTCATTTAATCTGAATGATTTACAACCAATATATTCACATCCAATTCATATGCATTCATATTCATTCAAATTGATTCTAGTCAATTTATTTCTTTTATTTATGTCAAACAAAAGTTTTCTACGCATATTTGGTATTATATTCAATTATTAAAATAACCACTTATATCTATGACTAATTTTAAATTAATTCTATATCAATTTATCGATTTCAATCCATCTAACTAGCTTAAGTTAAATTTAAATTCCAACATTCAAAACCCCGGATTTTTTTTTCAAATTCTTTTGAAATTATATAAATATACATACATATTTATTTCCATCTCAAATTCAAAACATTTGAATTTTTTTAAAATAACTTGTTTTCTAAAATAAATTTCCATTGGAAATATGTACTAGTAGCAATCCGTCACTTAAAAACTCAAAAATGAACACTAATGATGTTGCGGTCATCATCAGAGTTATTTTTCAGCAACTGAAGATCTTTATCTCTCTAAAAATCCATCTAGAGTGATTTTTATTCAAAAATCCTTCCAATACATTGGTATACTGTTTTAATGTACTTCAAAAAATATTTTTCAACTTTCCAGGGTACTAATTATATTTGGTTATATATAATCATTCCGATTTTTTAATCTTATTTGATTGTAATACTAACAACCAACATATCCATATACAAATTATATTTGGTTATATACGAAACGAAGAAAGTGGAAAACCCTTTGTTAATGTGTCCTTTTATTCCCTTTCATCTCCTCTTGATTCTTCCTTTCCCCCTCTTTCCTTCTCGTCCTCCTGATCCTCCATCATCATGTGTCAACCCCTCTCAAGCCATCATGTCTTCTGTTTTGAAAGTTGTGATCTCCTCGAACTCGGATCTTTCTAATGGATGTGCTTTTTCTCCTTCGACTATCTGAAATATTTCTAATGCTAGTATTTTGATCTTGAACCCTTCTACTCTCAATGTCAATCCTCCTGCTTTGTTATCTTCAAACGTTCTTTCATCGAACACCTCTATTCCCATAGTTAACCCTCCTATCTTGAATTATGTGGATGTTAATTCTTTGAATGCCTCTAATCCCATTGTCAATCCTTCGATTTGGAACTCTGTCAATGCTAAGTCAACATTTTCATCAAATACTGTTAATCTCATTTCTTCGAACACTTTGAATGCCAATTAATCTTTTTCTAAAGTTAATTTTGCGTCTCTTTTTAAAGCTCTTCCAAGGAATGTAGAAATTTATAAGCCTATTCATTTTGAAATTCCAAGGGATGGTGTTTCTAGGAAGTTACCAAATTTTGTGAAGGATGAGGGTGTCAAGTATTGGAGTATTATATGGTTGGTTTTTTTCTTGATGGTACTCTGTCCTACGTTACGGTGGTTAACTTCTTGAATCGATTCTGGAAACTTAATGGGACGGTGAGCATTAAACAGACGGTGTAAATTTCTTTTTTAAATTTTTGAATGATATAGATAAAGAAAAATCCTTCAATCTGATCCAATTTTCATAAGAGGAAGGATTTTCATTTTGACTAAATGGGATCCATCAATTGGATGTTCGCAATCCCAGATTAAGAAAGTACCTGTCTGGATACATTTTCATCGCATTCCAATTATACTATGGACTCTTATTGGAATTAATTGGTTAGCTAGCCATATGGGGAGATTAATATGATTTGATAGTAGTACTAAAAAGCTATAGAGATTCAGATATGCTAAAGCTTTGGTTGAAGTTCCAAAGGATTATGATCTTCCAAAATTGATTGAAATTGATGGGTTAGGTGATAATTGCCTACCTGTAAAATTATCATATGATTGGAGACCTAGAATTTGTAATCATTGCATTTTTTTCGCCATAAGACTTCTAGATGTGATCTTTTTTTGGGGAGAAGAGTAATCAGGTAGAACATCATGATGAGCAGTTTGATGAAAGAAATAATAATGAGAATGTAAATGTCAGATATGTTGGAAATAATATCAATCAGGATGGTAATCAGAATGCATGGAAAAATGTAAATTTTAAGAAGGAAAAAGTTTGGAGAAAGAAAGAGTGAAAAATTGGAAACTCGGTGACTGATGATGTTAATGATGTTATGGATGAAGTTGTGGAAAATGTTGGTATTGTTACATATGAGGTAGTTGGTGAAATGAATAACAAAAAAAAAGAGCTTAATGTTGATGGGGCAATTGAGAATAGAAAGAATGTTTTTCTAGTCAATGGAAATGGTCAATTCTTTGAGAATTATAATCCAAATAGAAATGGCGAGGGAAAATCTATGAATGACCTCTTGAATAAAGATTGCACTGAGTATGATGCTTTGTTAAATGATGCAGTAAAGAAGGAATTTCATGTCAATAACCCTTTCTCTATTTTGTTAAACAGAAATGTCCGTTCAACGCAAGCTTTTGCAAGTTCTACCCTTTCTTCAATTAACACAATGTCATGTTCTTCTTCCTTCAGCTATCAAAATCCACATTCATCTTTATGTTTGGCATCTACTTCTTCAGTATCCTCTCCTTACTCTCATTTATCTCCGCCTCCTTATGTAATTTTACCACCTTCTCTGCTAGCTTCTCTTACTAATTCCCGTGCCAAAAAATCTAAGAGTGGTAGTAAGAAAAAGAAAATTTAATCAAAGGATCTGGATGATGGAAAAGAATAGAGGCCTGATGAGGTACTTCGATCTAGTTCTAATAAAATTTCATCAACCAGGCACACAATAAACAATCCATCCACCCTCCTCGACCCTCTACAATTTAAATGATTTATAATGTTGCATTTTGTAATATTAGATGTGTTGATTTGCCCTCCAAACAAAGTTAAATTTAGGCTATGATTAGGGAAAACAATATTCAACTTATATGTATTTCTGAAACTAAGCTGGACATTAGATCTACATCAAAAGCTTCTTTATTTATTTGTCCAAATTGACTCTTTGATCATAATCTAGCTAAAGCTAGTTTTGTTTGACTTTTAACAATGTGGAATCCACTCTTCCATAGGCTGGTTAAAATATCTGCTTCAGATCAGTACATTCATTACTCTTGTATCCACCTTCCTTCAAATTCTAAGTTTCTTTTGATTTCTGTTTATGCTTAGAATGCCTTATCCTTAAGAGTTCTCTTCCTTAATCATCTGCATAATCCTAATTTTCCAATGAACCCTTGGTTATTGGTGAAGACTTCAATTGCATGTACTCTTGTTCTCAAAAATTTGGTAGGTGCTCTCTAACCATCAATGATATTGCTCCTTTGAATCAATCTATCATCAAAACTAATTTCTTTCCAATAAGCAATTTCGGCCTAACTTATTCATTGGCAAATTGCAGTAGATCTGGATCTCCTATTCTCTATAAACTAGATGATATTTTCATTAACTCTAGCTTCCATAACCTCTGGCCCAAATTTTTCTGTCAAATTCTTCCTTATTCCTTATCTGGTCATTGTCCTTTAATCTTTAATTGGGGGAAGTGATGATGCTTTTAGCCAGGATAAATCCTCTTTTAAATTTTTTAGTTACATCATGTCGATTTCACTAACATTTTATTGCAAGTTTGGTCTTCTTCAAGCAGAGGTAATTCTATGTTTTCTCTTTTATACAAATTGACAGTACTTAAGATCCATCTTAAGGCTTGCTCTAGTTTTAACTTTGGAAAAGGGTCAAAGAAATCATCTCTTGTCAACGTAGAGTTATCAAAATTTTAGGAAGCAATTCATAAAAATCCCTTTAACAATGATCTTCAGAAGAGAGATTTAGAGTTGAAGGAAAATTTAAAGGTTGTGATGGATACGGAAATTCAGGGTTCTATGCAAAAGTCATGTTTTAGAAGAGAGGTTGAGGGAGATAGGAATATGAAGTACTTTCATAATTCTCTCTAGGTTAGAAAGGCAAGCGGCTCAATTTTTATGATTAAAGACACGGATGGAAAAGTTCTATGACTGGAATTAATGAAGCTTTTGCCCGTTATTTTTCTAATATTTTGGCTTCACCAAATTCATTTATTCCCTAGTATGCAACCTCTGTATCACATTAAACTAACTAATATCATTGAACAGTAGTCACAAGATCTCATAAGTGTTATCTCCAGGGATGAAATTAAAACAATGGTATTCAGTCTATATGCTTCTAGTGGGGTCCAGATGGTTACAATGCTTAATTCTTGCAAAAATGTTGGCCTATTATTGGAGAGGATGTTATGGATACAGTGCAGTATTTATTCTTGAACAATTTCTTACCCCATAGTTTAGCTGCATCTGCCATTGCATTAGTTTCCAAAAGTGGACAGTCCTACTTTTGTTTTTGATTCTAGACCTATATCATGTTGCAGCATTATTTATAGTCATTTCTAAAATTTTCGCCAACAGGTTATAATTAGTTCTGCCAGCAATAATTACTATAAATCAGTCAGCTTTTATAAGTGGCAGATCTATTAGTGACAACATTTTAGTCACTCATGAATTGTTGCATGGATATAATAGGAGTAACATTTCACCTCGTGGCATGTTAAAGTTGGATATTAGGAAGGCTTTTAATTCAATTTATTAGAGTTCTATAATGACCATTATGTCGAGAATGAATTTCCTGAAGCCTTTTCTTGCTTAGATCTACACTTGTATATCTTCACCGTCATATCCTATATCTAGAAATGGTAGTTTGCATGGGTACTTAAAAGGAGCACATAGTGTTCGGCAAGGAGATCTTATATTAGCCTATATTTCTATCATTGTCATAGAGCTATTGAATTCTTTAATTGTGGAGCAAGTTGAGAGGAAGAAATTGGAGTTGCATTAAGTCACCATTGATTACACATTTAATGTTTGCGGATGATTTGATCATTTTCACTAAACCAAACCTTCAGAATATTCGATGTATATTGCAAGTGCTTCCAATAATCGGTTTGCAAATTAATGTAAGTAAATCACACATTTTGATTGCTGGATTGTCTCATGATAAAAAGAGAGATATAACAAATAGCTCTGGTTTGGTTGAGCTACCTAATAATGCATTTTATCTGGGTCTACCTTTGATTTGCTCGAGGATAACTAAGGATGAATTCATGCCACATTTTGAGAGAATTATTGAAAATTAAAGCAGTAGCCTAGCCATAAATTGTCACAAGCTGGTAGATTAACTATTGTTCAGTCTATAGCTACTTCCATGACTACATATTGGTCAAGGAACTACATGTTACATGTGAAGCTGCTGCATATGGTAACAAGTGCATTAAACGAATTCCTTGGGCACGACGACCCTTTCTCTAAGAAGCTCATTCCTATATCATTTCATAAGCTGTTTTGTTGCTAAGAAATTTGGTGGCTTGGGAATAACTGATATTCACTTGTGGAACAAGGCTGCAACCTCATCCTATATTAATAAGTTGTTCACTACAGAATTTGATTGGTGAAAGAAATTTCTGGGCAAATGCTGCAAAATTGTAGCTGGAGTTGGAGGAATATCCTCAATCTAAGGAGCACCCTTTTACTCTTTGTACAATAAAACTTCAATGTTATTAATGGGATTTCTTTCTGGAATGATCCATGGGAAAAATAAAAGATGATCTTAAGTGATATGGTGGATTACAATCTTAGAAGAGCCTCTGGAATTCCTAAAAGGGCATGTTTTGAAGATTATTTGTGTGATGGTCAACTTATCTTGCCATACACTAGTTCAGATATTTTGAGGAAGTTATGTGTAGAAATAACATTAAATCTTCAATTCAGTGGTGTTGAGTGTATAAATTGGAATGGGAAAGGTCACATTATTAAGCATGTGTATAAATTACTTTAGATTGATAATAATGTGTTTCCCTGGCATGCTCGTATATGGAATATGGCAAGCTCTACCAAGGAAAATCTGCTTTTATGGAAAGTAATGGCAGATACTATTAACACAAAGCGTAAACTTCATTCTAATGGTTTTATTCCAGATAATGTGTATGTATTTTGTAGGTCTGAGCCTGAAACAAATAAACATTTGTACTTCGAGTGTGCATATGTATATCGGACTTGGTATAGGTGCTTTCAAATGGAGGATTCCACAGGCCTCCTAATGTAAGCATGTTTGAGCGATTTAACCTTTTCAAGGCAACACGATGGAAGTCTGCAAGAATAGGCTGCTTCCGAAGATTCTCAAAAAGCTTATTTATGTTGTTTGGTGATTTTTGACTTAGGTGTGAAGAATGCAGATGAGCTATATTCTATTATTCATAGGAGTATCTTGAAGAGTTTACATGCTGGCTAAGGAGGACGTTTTGTTCAGCATATATCTATACTTCAGAAAGTTTGTATTAGTAGGTAATAGATTTTGATTGTGAATAAAGTTTGTAATTAGCTATTTTTTGTAATAGTTTTTTTTGTTTGTAAGATGTAAATATAAACATTGTAATTCTTTTAGTGTAAATATAATTGCTGCCTTCCAAAAAAAAACATCCATATACTATAATAATTTCAGAAATTTATTTGTTCTATATCAAAATATATTTTAGGGTTAAAAAAATTCATTTACCCACTTTAAAACAATATTGTGTCGAACTGCTCCACTCAAGTGTTTAGAAACACCTATCGATACAGTTTTACTTCCTGTATCGACCAGAATTCATAAACCACTCAATAGATAATCCAACACAATATAAAGTAATTTTTATATCAACTAACAAATATGCACTCTCTTATATATACACTTAGCTAATTCTTGGATACTACTGACCCTATCTATAATGAGTAAACCCCACCAAAGCCAAGGTATTCGCTCAACCTAAGATTTGATACCAACTGTAACAACCCGCAATTCTGTACCATCTGAGTTGACTAAATACGCCATAATTCCTACCCAAATTGCAAAAAAATACGAAACATTATGAATAAAGGAGGAAAAGATAGATGAATAACAAAAATAAAAACAAAAAATCTCACATTGTTGCGGAATAAAATATAATATGTTTATATATAACATCTTTTGGAATACATAATTTATAACTATATGTACATAACATCATCATAGTACAACTACTATTTCTAGATAACATTGGAATAATTATAGTTACCTATTTCCAAATACATATACAGTACACCATGGAATATAACACTATATAACTAATGGTGAAGCCTCCTGCTCCAAAGTCCTCCAATGGTATTTGTAAATACCTGAACTACTTGATTTCCGATACAAATTTAGCACCCCAAGAGTTTGGGGTAAAATAAAACAAAATAAACTCTGGGGCAGTCATGAGACTCGTGTGAGTAAACTCCAACCACTTGATTTAACTTTTAAAAAAATACTTTTTAAAAAGAGAGGATAATCGTAAGACCAATCCACAAATAAATACAGATGGTTTTCACCTTACTATAACTCAAAACATTCTTTGATCCAATACAATTTTGATATTGTATATTGTCTAAATCAAATAAATAAGTGAATGGATTCCAACTATGGAGAATTTTGGGACCACCTTCCGATAGTGTATCTCTAGAGAAGAATACACTGGATTCAATAAGAACATCTTGCAACCTAGCTAAACATGACCGACCACTCATTTGTCTTGAGTGTTCCGGATGTATTATCACCAACGGTTGGGATCAGCAACCGTTACTGTAGCATACATCAGTGATAGAATAAATAAGAAAATGGGTTTTCTCTATATCAGGTGACAATACACTATAATGGGAGCAACCCATATAGCCATGTGACCTACCCGTTTTTATACCATTTCCCGATTGTGAGGCCTGTGGCTACGTCTTACCTTTTTCATACCACAGAAGTCATTCACTTTGAATGCCACATCATCAAATTAGCCAAATCATTAATTGATTTCCAGTAAAATACCACAGGCATAAAGGTAAGAGAAACGAATTTCTCCGCCACCAACATAAATACGTTTGAAGAGATCAACATAGATGATCTGTTTGGCATACTCTATTAGACATTCGTCCATACAAGTTGTCCTAAGACTGGACAAACTGAATGCACGATTTTCATTTATCCATCTTAGGAAATTTCTACCTAGGATTAATATAATAGCCCTTGCACTATACTCCGTCTTCAATTTTCTTCAACATATTTGATTCGTAATGCTTATGGCTTTGCGAAGTGGTTTCCGAATAATAAATCCAATTGGTCTCTCTGTACTGACAACGATGGTATTAAATTGGCCCATACTTCGATAGTCGATTATTTAACTATCGAGGAAAACAAACATTCTTCCAAAGATCCTATTCCCAAAGGGAATACTATTGATTATCATCAAACAATCACCGAGCCCTTTTTTAATTAATATTTAATTAATTAAACCCTTTCCCAATGCATCTCAAATATCCTTATCGATATATTTTTCAAACTGTTTAGCCTCCCATGATAATTGAAAAACATTTCCATATTCCACATTCTTTTATTTTCTATACATGGAAAATATCTCATACTTATAGTTGGAAAATATTTCCAATTACTTATCTCTTCCACGTACTATTTATTTTCTATACTTAGGAAATATTTGTCATTATATTTCCAAAATCACACTTACTTGGGTTAAAACGAATGTTGTGTAAAACATCATCATGACAACCTAAATTGCTGTCAATTATTCACTTTAAAACGTGTATACGTTTTTCCTTCCAACATCTCAGGATTTAATATAAATTATCTTTTTACTTATAAAATTCCATTGTAAGTTTATTCTCTTATTAAACTACATATATAATTGATAAGTCGATTACTAGTTATCAAACTTTCTTTCAATTTTCTATCTCCTTAAATTTTCAGAAAATTTCGCTAGCGTCTCCATTGTACGGCTCAATCGATACAACTACAAATCACCTCTTAAGCCCTTTCCATTCAAAAAGAAAATCAAAAACTCAAGTGGCTTGCCCAACAGACTCATAAAAACTCATATTGAAATAAATATGTACTTTTTCGATGAGCATTCAATTAGTATCTTCCATTAGCTTCATTCCATACCTGTTTAACATATATTCAGCCATTCCCAATTTGTTCAAGCTTAATCCAATCATTTTAACTCAGTTTGCAAATTAATTCACTAATTAGCTCTTTTGCCTAATCAAATTTTGGTTTGAATATAATGTTCAAATATATTTTTAATTCACTTATACACATGTTGAATTCCATTTCTATCTCGACTTTCATATTCAACTTCAAATTTTAATTTACAAATCTAATTCACTTAACCAAAGTTAATTCGATCTAAAAACTCCTTTAACTAATTAATTTCTAATTAGTCAACTTCATTCAATAATTATAAATTTGTTTTCTTTTCAATATCAACTCATTAACCCCACTGAGTTCATTTTATTTTATAACTCAAATCTGGATTTTTCTAACATAAATCAGAATTTTATTTACTCAAAATCCTTCTATTTTATTAAATAAACCTTTATGGTTTATAAACGATTATACCGCTGTTTTTCTAGAAATTTGATTTTGACATAACTCAAAATCTATAAGACAAAATCCAAAATTTTCTTTTCCATTAGAAAATTATTACTCAATAGGTCCAGACGATTCTTTTTTCAAAGAATTGCGACTTATATTAAGTTCTATATGCTTAACTGAAGTTCGTAACGTCAAATTATGAACTTTTGCACTGCGGCGAGCTCTTTTTAATTATATTTAAATATAAACGTCTAAACTTCATTTATTAAATAAATTTTCTTATATTTTTATATAAGTTAAACTAATTTTCCAAATCTAACTTAAATACTTTCGATTATCCAAAATCGTCGATTATTTCATTCAAAATTCACAACTCAGTTATA
This sequence comes from Allium sativum, assembly GCA_030737875.1. NCBI lineage: Eukaryota > Viridiplantae > Streptophyta > Magnoliopsida > Asparagales > Amaryllidaceae > Allium > Allium sativum. The sequence continues at coordinate 543,358,468 of CM060926.1, forward strand.
AACTTATTCACAACTCAATCTTCTATATTAAATTCAGTTTATCTAAATTAAGTTTATATTCCGAATTCTGGAATAAAATCTATAGTTCACTTTTCGAAACGATTTCCAATTCCCTTTTTAAATTCATACTTGAATTTAAACTTCCAAGTTATCCAATGATAATTACTTCTCTACATTTACAAACATTGTTTATAAATTAATTTCCTTGTTATATACATTAAAACAAGTTTCCATTTTCAAAATCCATTTGAAACACCAATTCCTAATTTTGGAATATTTTATTATTATAACTTTTATATACATATATAATATATTTCCATATTTAATTTTATATTTTAGTTTCTACTTAATACAATTTTCATGTCCTCTCCAGAAATAATTTATTTTTATAAAAGTCGGCATTTTCGAACTCCAATCATGTATCTGTATGGATTTATTCCAGTTCAATTTACATTCTGAACATCGGAATAAATTCCATCGTTTATTTTCGAAACGGTTCCCAAAGCTCTTTTTAAATTCATACTTGACTTTAAATTATCCAATGATAAATTTTCACCTTTATTTACAGACATCGTTTATAAATTATACTAGTTGTTTTTATCATTAAAAACAAGTTTATTTTTCCTAGCCCATTCGAAACTCAAATATTTCAGAAAAAATAATTTTCCTTTTTAAATCTCAAAATTCCTTTTCACAATATTTTTGTATATCAATATTTAAGGCAAGTGATATTCAAACATCTGAAACACCCAATAATAAATCATAGATTATTTATCACATCATATAACACTATATAAGGAAACAAACAAAAAAATTATTGAGGAATCCAGTTGGACTACTCCAACTTGTTTTTCTACATCCTCAGATGTTAGACAACATAAATAATACAAATCCTGCTTCAAGGCAGGATATCACGGTATAAAAGATAATCCACTATATAAATTGTGGAGGAACATAGGGTCTCATCCGCTAATAGTGCTGTGAGAAATATCCAACTACCAAGTCTAAATATAACTAATATATATAATAACCACAATTGACCAACAATTATTCAATGCATCCAAATGGTCAACAAATAGCATATAAAAATTATATACTAAATAAAATTTGTTTATAATAAATTATAAACGAACCCAGAGAGTGAGTCTTACATTAATTTTTATTCTCGAGCTAGCAATTTATTTTCAATTAAATTAAATAGATCTTTATTTTAATTTATAATCACTTTAAATTCATTTCAAATCAATTCCAATGTGAGGCCTACATCCATATGAATCCAATGCCAGTGATTTCATCGAAATTTGATATCGTATGAAACATTCATAGCTATCCCAAGTTTGAATATGTTTAAATTGTCATTAACTAAATTAACTACCAATTAGTTAACTTTAATTCTTTTATTTACTAAATTAATCATATCGTTAATCCTTTCTTCTTCCAGTAGTGATAAGCCCATCGTTGACTCGTTTTTGGACAACTCGTTATCGCTATCATGTCCATATCGTACTCGCCATATCTAACTCTATCTGATGGCCACCGATCAAAGCCAAGACCACCACCAGGCTTAACTTCGTCGCCTCCTACTCAATGCAACCCTGAAGCCATCGCATGCTGGTATAGGAGGAAGGCGACACCGTTTTTCTTCGAATTAACGATCCCAGACACAACATGATTTCCCCTTCTGCCTTGAACAAACTTAGAACACCTTCCCAGATCGCTGCACACAAAACTTTCACAGTCGCGAGCGCAAATCCCTGAAACCCGTTGAAGCCAACTCGAAATATTCGAGTTCAAACATGAACAATTATAATCGCCCTAACTTCCTTGCCATCGAATGAAATTATTGGATCTAGTGACGATAAAATTTTCTTACAATTTGAGGCTTTGAAGAATCTATAATAAGGCAACTAAAGCTTTCAATTCGATTTATATTTTTGAGCTCAGAAGCCATTGTGATTATGATCGCGTCTGCTGCTCTTGAACGAAGAAAGAAGACTTCAATTCCTTTGTATTTTGATTTCAGATTTAAATTCAGAGGCATCCATTTTTTCATTTGATTTAGAAGCTCTCGATAGATTTTGTTTTTCAAAAGAACGGGAATGAAAGAAATAAGAGGGTGTGTCGCATGTTTATAAACGAAGAGAAAGAAAGGGTAGGTTAGCTTTGGTACAAAACTAGGTTGGCTATTTTTAATTTTTAGGTCAGCCAAAGTACAATATTTTTTAATTTGAAAAGATTTGATTTTTAATTCAATTTTAATTTATAAATGATTTGATTTGATTTTGATACGATTTATTATTATTATATACCAACGAAACTTATGCCGGAAGTTTCATGTTTCAATGACGCTCCAATCGCGATGAAATTTGACATACTGCTATGTTTTGATGTTCTGAACGCAGTAAAATTGGTTTCGTCGAAAACTAAGGTTATTTGTAAAATGTTTTTTTTTCACATATCAATTTAAATCAAGAAAATTTAAATTTAAATTCAATCAACTCCTCGAAAACAAATTGTTATTGTTTCTATTCAAATAAAATTTATATTGATCATCTGAATCATTTCGATTCAGTTTTAACTTTGAATTCAATTGTTTTCATTTTCATATTACGATAATTCGATATACTGGAAATTAAATTGTATTTCGATTATTAAATTGATTACTTCCATATAAAAATCCATTTATATTATTAACGCAACATTTAAAACAATATTAAATGTTTAAAATTATTTGACCAAAAACCCGAATCGTTACAACAGTCAAACATTGAAGTAGCAATCTTAAGGTAAGTAGTGTTATGTAACAACAATCGGAATAAAGCCCCCTCCCTTCCGCTTAGGGAGCATGCTTATGAGTTAACATACATGTAACGACCCGGGGAATTCGACTCCCGAATTCCAACAATAATGCATAACCCGTATCACTTGCCAGAACTCAAGTATCGAAAGCACCAGATAGTTAATGAAAGAAAATAGAGGGTGAGATAAGAAAGAAAGAAATATTAGAATAGAAGAAGAAGAACACAACAACATCAGAGTCTCACATCGCAACGGAATAAAATATAATAGAAACAAAACTTTATTGAGAGCTTTGAAATAAAACTTACAATTATCAGAGCACAATAATACATCTGGACAGTTATATAATAATCTGTCCTCATATACAATACACAACGGAATAAATACTAAATATCATACGTCTGAACACCTTCAGCTCGTCTCCGGACTTTACAACATCTGATAGCCTGAACCTGCACAACCCGGTCTAACCCGAGCATTTACAAAATGCCGGATCGGTCTAGTGAACCAGAGTGAGAAAAACTCGCTAAGTTTAAAAACATTACACAACTTAATTTTTAAGTCAAACCATTTCTTTTTGAAATCATATCATTTCCTGTTATTATAATAGTGTCTAAACACAAGTAAATATCAATCTAGCGGAACGCTTGCATCTAACGTTCCGCATATATAGTATACAATAAAAACCGCGGGCTCTTATTGGATATTGGATTTCCAACTATGACAAGGTATGGAACCACCTTCCGATAGTGTATCTCTAGAGGCGAATACACTGCGTTCAACAAGAACTTCTTGCAACCCGGCCACACATGACCGACCACTCATTTCGCTTGAGTGTATTGAATATATATCACCAACAGTTGGGAGCTACCCTACCGTTTCCCGAAAAGGGACAACATCAAAATAGATTAAAGAAGGAAATGAATTATCTCTAGATAGGTGATTATACACCCTACTTGGGTGCGACCCACTTAGCCGTGCTACCTGCCTGATTTTTATCATTTCCCAGTTGAAGAGGCTTGAGGTTTTACACTACCTTTAGCACACATACCACCATTCACTTTGAATGTCACATCGTCAGATCCGCCAAATCACTAATTGATGTCCACAACAATACTCTGGTCGATAAGCTAAGAGAAAGGCCTTTCTTCGCCACTAACAGAAATACGTTTGTAAAAATCAACGTACGTGATTCTTAAGAAATATTTCGTCAGACATCCGTCCATACAAGTCATCCAGGAACAGGATGAACCGAAGGAATCCTCCTACTACATCCTAAGTATCACCCTAGAGATCAGTAGCGAGTGGTCCTTGCAACTCCGTAGATTTCAACCACGACAGAACCCAATATATCTCTGGTTCGAATCAGAGATTTAAGTGGTTATTCCATTTTATGAAGATCTAAAGTCTTTGATTTCTCCATCTCGATCAGCATCTAATATCTTCAACATTTTCGTATTTGCTGGTCGGAATGGTATTCAAATATAAATTTGATCCCGGTCTTTCTGTACCAACAATCGTATTGGCCAGATTTGATAGTCGGTTGTTTAACTATCAAATAAACAACCATTCAACCATAAAATAAAATATATTTACTGGTTTGGTACTCAGCATCATTTGGTTTATTTAATTGTAAATAATTAAATAAACTATTAATTAAATTATTCCATTATTTGGAAATAATGTTACACTTCGCATTAATATTCGCAAAACCCTTTCATTCTATTACTTCGAAAAATATATCATAACACTGTCCATTATTCCATTTAATTATCATTCGCACAACATTATTCCTTTTCTAAACTGGGGAAATCAGTTCAACTTATTATTCGTAAAAATAATCATTTCGAAAATCTCTTTTGTTTCAATACTTAAAAACAATAGCCCACACTTTTCTTTTAGAATAAAATCATTCTAATTCTCATTTTCTCACTTCGAAAATATCGTTACGTATTTACACAATCTACTTTTCATTTGCGTTACCCTGGAAATCTCATCTTGTATATCCTTAAATCTTTTATTTCCATTTTCTCTTTGGAAATATCTTTTTATCCTTTCTCAAGCTTTCTATTTCCGTTTTACTTTGGAAATATCTTTTATCCATGCATTTTTGTATTTCAACATTCATTAGTCCCAGACCGTAAATTGGTAAGAGAATAATCCTTTGAGTATCAACCCCGAAAATCGAAATCAACATTAGATTAACACTCGGGAAATCACTCAACTTAACTAATTTCCAGTGAGGTTCTAATTCTTATCTTAACTCGTTATCAACCCATTTTATTTCACTTGAAATCCATTCAACCATTTTCCATTTTGGAAATCTCGTTTCAATTCCAACTCTTTCTCTTAATTACATTATTAAGTCTCACCCATTTAAAATCGACGTTTTAACTCAACATCTCTTTTATAAATTTTATTTATAAACTTAGGTTTGATATAAATCCTTTTTATATCTCGATTCCTTTTACTTAATCCAACTGTTAAGTAACATTCCATTTAGGCTATCGCACTCGCTTAAATCTCTTTATAACTTAGTTATAAAACTCGGTTTTAATATAAAACCCGTTCAGATCTCCTTTCGCAATTCAACTCGATTTCATTTCAAACTCTGATTTCTTACATAAATGAATTTCATTTAGGAAAGAAATCTCTTCAATTATTATTAATTAAATTAATATTTTACTTCATTACTAACTACTGTAAAAGTAGTTAAATCTATGATTAACCAAAATAAATACTAAACTTATCTCTATGTCTTATTAAATTAAAACAAATGTTCGTTACACTATTTATATAGATTTATTTATAATAAATCTAATATAATTTAATAATCAATTCCAATAAAAGCGGTTGACTTCGTCAATCCAAAACACGGTTATCTCGTTAACTGATTCTAATTAATTCACCCTTTAAATTAATTAATAATATAATTAATTTAAATAACTTCATTTAATTGTTTCTTAGAACAATTAAATTCCATTCTTAACTGTTCGGTTAGTTTCTGCTTGCTTGCTTATAAATCCTCTTATTATAAGAATTTTCTTTATAAAATTATTTAAAATCTTAAATAATAAAAAATACTTATTTATTTCTTTTAAATAAACTTCCCTTTTAAATAAATAGATTTAGAAATCTATCTTCGGTTATAAATAAGTTTTATAACTTCATTCCAGTTGATTTACATGACGGTAAATCCTTATTTGTAAAACAAATGATTTTCAAGTCATCTGGTGCCAATTAATCAACTAATACTGTCCATTGGTAAAAACAAAAAACTGTTGAATTTCAATTCAATGGTCAACAACCAAATCTATTGTCCAATCCGTATTGGTGGAACATTTCATATAATTGTGATATGAAATAACAATAAATTTGAGGAATCCCGTTGGATTATTCCAACTTGTTTCTCCTTGCATCAAATACGTTATCTCAAATAATATTATTTGATTCAATAAACAGATATAATATTCAATTGTGAATAAATAGCAGCAATACACACATCCATATTTTAATTTAGTATGTTTATATTATTATAAACGTAACCATCAAGGTAAGTTACCTTGTTTGGAATTTATCGTTAAAAATAACGATTTGATTCAAATCAAATTAAACGAACGTTTAATTTAATTTGTTCAGTTCAACACACACACACACACACACACACACACACACACATATATATATATATATATATATATATATATATATATATATATATATATAGCATCCATCATCCAATTAACAAACATAGCACACAAATAATAAACCTGACTTATATAAATATAAGTGGGTAAACTAAGTTAGTTAAACTCAATTTGATTTGTTTGTTGAACGGTTCAGTTACAGTTAAATTAAACAATTATTTAATTTAGCCGTGAATTCCAGCTATCTCCGTCCCTATCCAAAATAACTCCAAAATGTTGATCTCGTCAGTACGATTTTGACGGACCTTGTTTTGTCCCATTCTTTTGGCACAATAAATATCTATCCACGTCTTAGTACATGAGTTAAATAAATAATTAGTTATAAATTTCTTTAACTAAAATAAAATAAATGTTAATTACTTTGTCAATGTTTTTAAACCGGCACGCTTCAATTCACTGTTTCTTTTTAATCCCTCTTCACACGCAGTTCAGCATCCCTCCACGGCATATTGGTACTCAAGCCAACATCTCCAAACATGGGAAATAACAGCAGCCAGTCCCCATACTAACGTCTTCCTTATAGTCCAATGATTCCCATTCTCCATTTATATAAATGAACCCGCTCTTCACATTTAAAACCATGTAGGCACTTCGTTACTCCCTTTTGGCCTTCACGCATGATGACCCAAACTTCCCAGTACCACGTTAAAATGAGAACCAACGCCACCCGTATGATGCTTCATTAAGAACGAACCCACCACTTCACCGATTTCCCCAACTGCCGCTGCCACCACCAGTGATCGGTTGGCCATCTGCTGGCGCCACCAGGAGCTGTGCAATGTCGCCGATACCCACCCTAAGGGCCCGTTTGGATACCTCAGAATAAGTAGCATTTTTGATTTTAAAAAGCAAAAGCCTTTAAGTCCGTATGAATCCAAATAATATTTGGGAAGCAGTTTTTCTTTGCTTTTTGCTTTCACGGCCGAAAAGCCGAAATGTTATTTGGATTGTTAATAATGTGTTGGAAAAGTTATTTCTGTTTTGCTACATACAACACAAAAGTTAGGTGTTTGTGAGCATATTTTTAACTAAAACAGCTGCAATGTTTGTTAAGGCTGTTGTCACATGAATATGTGGTTAACATAGCATTACCTTTAATCTGATCATGGAAAATGGTCTATATTTTTGTTGCCACATGGAAAATTCATTTCATTGGATACTAAAACAAGAAATTTAATTTATATATGTAACAAAATTAAAAATATTAATCATATAAATTCATTGGTTAATAACATACCTATTATAATTAATAAAGATTGCACAAATAGTAGTCCACGCACAATTCTAATTTAACTTACCTAATTTTTTGCTAATTCATAAAGTATGAAATGGTATGTTATTGATTATCTGCAATTTAATTAGCTTTTGCATGTTACTGAATTCTCCTTCTACTCATTATTCATAGGAGGGTAAATCTAACTATTCTAGAGTTGAAAACAAAATTCATGGACTTATCCACTATTCTGAACATCTCGTAAATCAATGAACCAGCTAATCTGGTTATTACTAATTCATTTTTGAAAATATTATCAAATATGACGAAAGAAATTCAGTAAGAACGTGAGAATAGGGCATTTAAGGGATCTCAAAACAAAGGATAATACGGCAATTTTATGTGTGATCCATTCTAAGATCATGTTTCAATGTTTACATGTATTTTCAATTAATAGAAGGATCACAAAAAAATTTCTTCTCAATCCATTAACCTATCTACAAAAGACCATTGAAATTAAAATATCCAATTGTAAAGAAGATGTGAATAGCTAACGAGACTACAATGAAATGCACATTTGTTTCAGTTAAAACACATTGTCTTTTGTTATATGTTATTTGTTATATGAATATACCAGTTTATGCTTGGACATTGTCTACATGCCTTCAGTATAAATTTAAAAAAGTATGTTTCTTTTGTTATATGTTATTCGTAGTTTATGCTTGGACATTGTTCAAGTACATACCAGTTCACGCAAGCACTGTCTATTTGTTACAAAAGAAATGTTGTTTGCAATATTCTTACAAATATATTCTCTTTGTCAGTAGTTTTCCTGTTACTATTTGGAAACACATGCTGCATTACACTTATAATCATCTCCTGGATATGTTTTTTTCCTGTTCATGTGGATAAACATTCCTAATAGTTGTAGTGAATATTGTTTTCATTTATTTTCAAACGCAGAAAACATCTATTTTCTATGTTCTTTTGCTTGGCTTTATTTATATTATCATGTCTTCTGATTTGTACCGAATTTGTTTCATTTTTGTACTATCTGAAGTTAACTGCTGCTTTAAACACTGAATTTGCACAGCCATTGCAGCAGCTTGCCTCTCTGTAGAAGACAGGATTTCAACAACCAAACAGAACAAATCCGACGAAGCGTGGTCATGTTTTATCATTTGTTATTTTAGATTCCATATGATTTTAGAAATTTTTAATATTTTGATTGTAATGCTTAAAATTTGTGTAAAAGATCAACTTTTATCTATTTTGTGGTTTGATTTTTTGAGTTAAAATGGACTTAGCCGTTTGGATTATGTGTGAATAACATGCAAATATTTATGTCATGTTTCAATTTAATATTTTGTGATTTATTCTTTGGAATACGAATTGTTTTATGATTTTTTGTTAACTAGCTGCAACATATACTTCTAAAATTTAAATTATCTTGCATTTTATTTTAATATTTTAGCTCAAAAGTCAAATAACTATTATGAAAATTTGTTTTTATCCATATTGGCTTTTTATCTTTTTGACTTATAAGTTGTTATTATGCCAAACAACTTTTTAACTTTTTAGAAGTAAAAGCACTTGTCATGTAAGCATAAGCGCTTTTGCTTTGGGTTGCCAAACGGGCCCTAAGCTTCCCTTGCTTCTCACGAATGCTGCTCTTCAAAACAGTTTCCACGATGCTCGTTTCTGACTTCAGATCATCGTGGCCCACCCCGTCCACCTGGGTCTGATCAGAGACCACCGAGAGGCGCGCCTAAGCACCCTCTGTCATTGCCCATAACCTTGCCTCGCTCGATGCCTCTGCTCCTTGCCAATCCTTCTCGAACGCCGCGTCCTTCTAGACGTCGCTACGGCCTTGTCAACACCCCATACACCATCACATCCAATCATGCCCTAGAGCTCGAAGAGCTTCACCATTTTCATGTTGTAAGAACGATGAGGAGATGAACAGATTTTTGGAAAATGGGGAGGGAAGTTTTGGGATTTCTGAGCGTCAGTTTGGTGGAGGCGGAAATATATGGATGCGTTGACCATAAGAATGTGTTTGACAAATCTTTAGGGTTAAACGTATGGGGTATTTATGTAGGGTGTACATTATTAATATAGTATATTATACGATACTTCATCACTAAGTAACGTGTTAAAACAACATCATACAATAATCGATCGAGGTGATCAAACTCCTAATCCCAACATAGAAAGATATTCCGGACACAATGAGATAAGTTTCGCCGAATTCCGACATCGTTTGTGAAAACTCTTTTATAAATCACACGTGAAAAACACGCATTTAAATTTTCCACGGTCACAAAATTAATCCAAACAACCTGAAACTTTGAAATCCTACAATAATTAATGAATACGAATTCAACAGCACACACTTCATCGCATTCCGAGACTGTTTCCCGGTACGCTATTTTATACACACTCCAAGTGCTATTTTGGACACCAAATTACTTGGTCTGCAAAAATAACAAGCAATATATGTTTTCTGACTCTAAATGTCAATACGAATTCAACGGAATTCGTTTCATGGCTTAATTCGATCGTTATCTCAAGTTACGATCAAAAACCCTTTTAAATCGAATTAAATTATAAATAAATTCCATAGCGACTATTTAAATTTTGAATTGGACATATCTAACAATATATGACACGAAATCTTCCATATGAAAATTATTATCAAATAGATTCCAACATTTCTTGTTTCACATATTTCCACCTTATATCGGATCTGGTATATTCGATTGAAGTTCAAAATTCAATATTACGAACTACCGCGCCGTTACGGACTCGATTTATATTAATATATATATTAAACGTTTAACCTTCATTATATAAACGAATTATATATTTTAAATTCATTTATAATTCTAAATCAATATTTAATAAAATAAAATAAAATAAATATCTGACTATGGAAAATATGGGGCGTTACAATACATATCCTTGTAACAAAAGGAATCCCTGATGTAACGTGCCTACCAACTCATTTTTGTACTCCATTTCTTTAATTTATTCTATGATGTGGGACTATTTATTCAATGTGTCATTCTACCTTAACAACATGAAAGACAATCCTAACAGTCCCCCCTTGAATTGCATCCTACAGGTATCTTTTGAGAGCACTTCTTTGCTTGCATGGCCCAGTCCGTAACCTTCAGCTTTGAAAACACTGTTATGTAACAACGGTTGGAACAAAGCCCCTTCCTTCCGCATAGAGTGCATGCATATGAGTTGACATACACATCCTTGTAATAAAAGGAATCCCGATGTTACGTGCCTACCAACTCATATTTGTACTTCACTCCTTTAATTTATTCTGTGATGCAGGACTATTTATTCAAACCGCCATTCCTACCTTAACAACATACGAGGCAATGCTAACAAATGGATGCTTGATTTGTAGCAGAACAGGAAGTGTAGTTGGAAATCTTGTTATATTTTTTAAAGAAATGGAAACGTTGGAAATCACACTTTATTTACTCAAGAAGAACTAAGTTCTCAACTATCGCAATGGTCCACCATTTTTTCCATATGACGTCAACATTATTTATCTTAAATGGATACACACTTATTTTACAAATAACTACTCCAATCGGAAAACCGAAATTCAGAAAGTAAACTAACATGTTCTTACTTAAACGAAAAGACAAATATATTCAACATATTTAGTGGTGAAGATGTGTCGACAATAAACAATTCAACTAGCAATAGGTGAAGCAAATTTCGTTTGTGTAGTCTACTGCATCCATGCTTAACCTCCAAACTCTCTTCAACTAAACTATCATTTATAGAAACCTGATTCATCTGTATAGCACAACTGGTGATGAAGCTTCCCATGACATATATCTATGTATTAGAAAAGTCAGAATACAGGTAGTAGAAAGAAGTAGGATATAAAGATAAGAATATAGCAGACCTTCTCACAAAGTAATCGGTGTTAACTATTTCATAGAAGATGATAATTGGCTTATCATGGAAGTGGTTTGTATAGTCCTATACGGTTAAAAGAAACTAGCTTCCAAATTGATAAAGAATGAGCTAAACGGAATAGAATAGACTTGCAGCCTGAAACCAAAGTTAAGGTATATTATAATAACTACATTTTATCAAATGGAAATGTTAAGAAAAACAATGGTCGTAAAAACAAGCTTACCAAATTTGAATATTAAAATTCAAAATAGGTTTACCAAATTTGAATATAAAAAATTAACTGTTACATCAATCTTCAGATTATTTGAATATTAAAACACAAAAAGAGGAACAGTTTACCAAATTGGTAAACGTTAGGAACAATGTCTTCGGCTGAGTCATGCACTAGGTCACTTTTTTTAAGATGTTTCAATGTTCTACTCGAAGGTGGAAAGCAGTTGTGAGTAAACAAACGCTGCCACCTCTAGGATAAAACAAGCTCTCTAATCTAAAAAATATTGACTTGTTTACATTGACAATGTTGATTCTGATTTGCACTCTAAAATACTGCTCAAGGCATTTAGTTTTGTTGAAATAAAAAGGAAAAGAAAATTATCTATTATACTTTTTGAAGAAGAAAGAAAAAGAAAAGTGTCTGTTATTCATCTACTTTTTCTTCTGACTATTTATCATTTAAATATGTAGAATGGAAAATGTATATGTTACTAAGCTGATGGAATGTTAATGGATTTTAATTTATTCTCATATAACATAATATTTTAATATCATTAGTTTTTGTGATGAAATAATGTCACACATATATACTACAGTTGTGCAAGTGTAATGACTCAATTAAGATAATAACAACCAAACATATTATCGTTGTGCAAGTGTAATGCTCAATTGTAATAAAGATTCATACATATATTAGCGTTGTAAACTTGCAATGGCTCAATTATAATGATGATTAATAAATATATATTATCATTGTAAATTTGAAACGACACAATTATAATAACGGTTCATGAATATATTAACATGTTTTTATTTAATAAATTCACTTTATAAAAAAATAGTTCCAATAATCCCCCTCTTAATTTTTTTTTTTTTTTTTTCGAGTAGTTACCGAAAACATAAATAAATGTATTTTTCAACTTGAACCTTTGCATAGTGGATAAGATTCAATTTTAACTAAAGTGAAACATAGTCTTGAACTCAGTTCCTAAAATCAGACCACACACAATCTTTCTAGAGTGCAATCAAATAAGCTCGTGCGTTTATAGTCATTTATGTCTATCCCAGTTTAGTGAATGTCATAGGAATTTTGCCCTAAGTTTCATATGAGACAGCCACATTTCCACATTCGCACAGGTTTGTCTATCAATAATACTTCTAAAGGTAGGTACTCCAATCTATATAAGTATATAGATATCATTAAGAGTTTCTATTAACTCGTCCTATGATCACTTCAGAAATATATGATTCTAAATAATAATTAGCATGTTCAACTAGTGCCACTTCACAACTTGTTTTTACCCCTTGAACCTAGTTCTTGGAATCTCCAGTCATTAGGTCAGGTTATTATACTGTGTGATTCAATAATAAATATCATGTTCAACTCATGTTGGTATAAGGGCATCTGTTTATGATTTGAGTATACACGAAACGAACGTCAAAACTTCCTTTTTGAATGATGAATTATAAGAGGAAATTTATATGGACTAACCGGAAGCTTTATTATTCATGGTCAACAATATAAAGTTTGCAAGTTTGATAAATCTTTATATGGTTTTAACACAAGCGCCTAAGCAATCACTTGAAAATTTTGACAACTTAATGATTTCACATGGCTTCAAAGTTAATGGAAGTGACAAATGTATTTATTACAGATCTAAATACGACATTTGCACTATATTATGTTTATATGTGGATGATCTACGTATTTTGGATCAAACGCTTATGCAATAAACATGGTTAAATCTTTGTTAAATGCCAATCTTGATATGAAAGATTTAGGTGAAGCAAATGTAATTCTTGATATTAAAATTACTAAGTACGAAGCGATTACTTTGGATCAATCTCATTATATTGAGAAGATCTTAAAGAAATCTAATTGCTTTGACTATAAGCCTTCATGTACACCATATGATCCAAGTGTAAAGATCTGTTATATTATATAAAAGCACAATATTCATTTGAAGACCTTTCAGTTCCATTCTCAAAAATATCATGTGTTGCCATGTGTCATGGTATATTTAATTATCTTAAAATTTTCTTTTATTATATTACATGAAAGCACAATATTCATTTGAATACCTTTCGGTTCCAGTTGTCTCAAAAATCTGACGTGTTGCCATATGTCACGGTATATTTGATTATCTTAAATGTGTCTTTTATTATCTATTATATATTTATCTGCAGACCTTTTGGTTCAAGTTTTCTCAAAAATCTCACATGTTGCCATGTGTCACGATATATTTAATCATCTTAAATTTGTCTTTACTTTTTATTATTGTAGTTATTTCTTACAAGAATACTAATAAACTCATTAATGTTTTATAGATTATAGATTATCTTTATATTATACATTTTAAGAGAAATATTAATGTACATGTTTGTCATTTCTTAGTTCTTTCACTTCCATTACATTTTCTCCGAATATTATATTTTTCCTTTTCCACTTTTCTATGCATGCTATAGTCAAAAATTCTAATACCAACCTAAATCAAATAAAAATATATTATACCTATTATCTATTACATTATATGAAAGCATAATGTTCCTCTAAAGACCTTTCAGTTCCAATTTTCTCAACAATCTCATGTGTTGCCATGTGTTCGCGGCACTTTAATTATCATAAAATTTTCATTACTTTTTGCTCACTACCGTTGTTTCTTAAAATAATTCTAATGGACTCATTAATTTTTTGTAGCTCATATTCCCATTAGACAATTCATAAGAAATAACTACTACGTAGGGATGTAAAAGGGTCGGAACGGACCAGATGGAGGTGTGTCCAAGCTCTGTCCTATAAGAGATTCGGACGGACACGGACCAGACAAGCATTATGTTCAAACACTGTTCGTACAAGCCGGACAACGGACAGACAATAGAAAAACATCGAACATTTTGGATCAGACTAGACCTTGGTGTGTCCAAGCTCTGTCCTATAAGAGAATCGAAAGAACACGGACCAGACACCTTATACCTTCGGACCGAGCTGGGCAACAGACTGTCATGTCCGATATATAGCCCTACTACTATGTGTAGTTTTCATTTTCTAATTCTTTCACACTCATTTCGTACAATATTGTTTTTTTTTTCATTTTCATACAATTTTTAACTATTCATTTCCAATTTTCTCAGAAATCTTTGATGCTGCCATTTGCCAGCTACTTAATTGTCTTAGACTTTTATTCATGTTTCCTACTACCATTTTTCATAAATGAAATATTAATAGACACGTAATTATTTTATAATTTATCTTTTCATTATACTTCTACTTTCTTTAATTGATATTATGTTTATTCTTCAAAAAAAAAAATCTGATTACACATATCAAATTTCATTTAATCTATAATCTAATGGTAGTTCAACTCTGTTTTTAAATTCTATTCTTTTATCAATCTAAATAAATAATAAGAAAAACCTTTTACTTTTTTGGTGCTATTGTTGTAAAACACAGATGAAGATTGTTGTTCATTTCCGATTTTCTCAAAAAAATCATTCATTCCATGTGTTAGCTATTTTATTGCTTTACACTTTTATTTACTTTTCCTACTGTCACTTTTCTTAAACGAAATACCAAATAGACGTGTTGTTTTATTGTTTATCTTCTCAGTATACTTCTTCTTCCTATCAATTAATATTATGGATATTCTTCAATTTTTCCAGTCACACAATCCAAATTTCATTTATTCTCATAAGTTGATGATAGATTTGTAACAACCCCTTTTTTAATTTTTAAATTATTAAATTTATTAACTTTTGAATATCATATGGTTGTAAATAAATTTTATGACTTAATTATGTAATTGTATGATGTAAATTTTATTAAATTGATTAAGTAATGAAATTCAACTTATATTGAGAATAGTAACTTGTATGGATTGTGTGACACCCCACATCCCTTAATGTCACCCATATGAGAATGTATTAAGTTCTATGAAGCGCATTAAGTGTACACTAAAAGAATTTCACAACACAATAAATGCAGTGGAAATAGAAGTTTTATTATAGCATAAAAACCATTATTTCAAATTCCAGTTACAACATCATATCACTTTATCTCATTTCTCCAATACCAAAAAAAGGAGATAAAACCAACTGTCTTATGAAACCAATTATCAGAGTACAAAACTGCAAAAGCACATCCCTCTTCCACAACCATATCAAAGTAGAGCAAAAGTCGAAGTAATACATAAAGAGAGTCGGAAAATCCAATAATACAAGCTGAATATCACGGTCACTGCTGATCACTACCCTAAGAACCTGAGGGGGAAAGGAAGAGAGAGAGGGGAAATAAAATAGGTCAGACATAAAGTATGACGAGTTCCAGTGATTTTCAATATAAGCATGAAATAGAGGTATCAAGACAGATAAATAAAACTGGATAAGAAAGTACAGTAAAATACAAGTATGGAGTAATGATATAACAAAGTAAAGTAAAGATCGAGCGAGCTTCTCATTTATGTCCTAAGAACAAGTTTTCTTTATCAATACAAGTATATCAGGATTAGGTGTTACCCTAATTACTACCCATGTGATCGGCTCCCTACTACGTAAATACAATGTGTCAGCCCCGACAGTAGGGTGTACCGGTCCCTAAAGCGACAACTTATATGACACAGACCTATTTATTGGTGTTACAGCGTCTTAGTTTTCCCAATCGGACCCCTGCATGCTCATGACTCCATTGGAACACACCTGTACGCACCTTCCTCTTTTGAACCTCTTACTATCCAGATCAGTAAAGAAAGCCCTGGCCCTTAACTAGTGCGTGACCCCCTAACAAGATACCAACAGGGATACTGACTGATATGGGTTCCACACACAAATCGACACAAGTCAAATCCCCTAAGCTTGTACCTCCAAGTAACTAGGATTTAAGAGTCCCAAAACCTGACACAACAGTAGAATAAGGGGCTTCTTAGCTTATTAATTATCCAGTTTAACTTAGCAGGTTTAAGTTTATTAATAAACATGGTTGTAAATGGCATTTCTTTGTAAATGTTATTTTGTGTACATTCCTTTCCTCTAAACAAGCACCTGCCCAGATGTACATATATGTTACAGTAACTCGTTTTACTTAATTTACATTTGGTACTTACATTTTTCCATAACATGTTCTTTACTTAATCTTTAAATTATGTCTAATCTAACATGTATACATATTTGCATATTTTTCCTTTTGATTATATTCCCAAATTAAAATCAAAAGTCCTTAACTTATAATATGTCTGAATTCTCCTTTTCCACTATCATTTCATGTTATCCCAAATTCAATTATACGCAATCTTAAACGAGAATGGCCTAGGCTCTCAATGGCCTAGGCTCAACATAAATAAAAAGGGAAAAGAAGGAGAAGAGCAGAATCAAATCAAACTGTATAAAATAGGCATATAAGCAAGACTGTAAATAAATAAATTAAACAACAAAATGGGGATAAGGAAGATAGTTCTATACATGAACATAAATTAAATGTAAACTGAATTGACAGTAAAAGAACCTGTATTAATTGTGAGAACATATATACGAAATAATTTATAAATACTGTTTATTCCAGATCCAAAACTATTTACTATCATAATACTTTTTAGAAGTCAGATCTGAAATAACTTGAACTCACACTGCTAGGATTAGATTCGGAAAGAGTCTTTGTAAAAAAGTTATTTGTTGATTGCAGATCTTGAATTATCTTTTTAATCTATATCTTCTAGCAGCATCTCCCCATTTTTCTTAATTATTTTAGAGTATAGTCACGGGGGAAGAGAGGAATGAAAAGAAATCGTGTGTAGAGAAATATAAGAGAGCCACCCTATTTATGGATTAACTGAGCGAATTCTAGACCGTTAGATTTTAGGTTATTAAATCCGACCATACAACTCGACGAACGAACCTAATATATAAAAATAATCCAAATACAGAACATCGAATTCAGCCTACATGCCCGTGGGTCAATCCCCACCTACCGTGTCGACCTATGGCTCGACCCAGGTATGGGCGAGTTGCTCCATGACCGTTGCTTCCTGAGTTTATTTTGTTGTTTGAATTTTAAATGTTGTTTAAACTTTAAATGCTCATATATTCTTCATATATTATCCGATTTATGGAAACTCGGGGTCTATCTGAACCAGAATTCCAAGAAAAATGCAACAATAAAGCCGATTTTAGTTAACTCTGAATAATTAATTAGTTAATTAATATTCATTTTATTGTCTTTACTGTACAATTATGGTGTATTAAATTATGGGGTGTTACGTTCACCCCTACTTAAAGGATTTCGTCCCCGAAATCTTTAAGTTAAGAAGAATGTTATTATTTTAACAACCATCTACTCATTCATCAACCACTGACATCCATTATCCTTAAGAATTTCTAATGCTTATATGAACTTATGTAACGGTGTTATGTGTATATGTTCCTACACTAATGCGAAAATCAAGTGGTCTACTGATTCTGTTGACCTCCTTTATGCAATTTATGTATGTGCCATGTATCCAATATGTATTCAAAAGAACCCTAATATAACATATAAGTTCCATATGTGTGCACAACCATTCACCATCATGCAACATCCATGTGATGATTCAACCATTTTCATCCATTGAAAATTTAAAATGCGCACACATCCATGTGCCATATGTAAGTTCTGAGTCGATCTAGTGCCTAATTTGTGTATATGCGTCCACTGGCAACCACTAGAAAACACTTGCATCCACTTGCAACCATCAAATATAACATGTCTCAAACACATGTTTTCATCCATTGGTTTCTACCTAGGGATCGAAGATTCGAACGACGGGATAAACATACTGAAATGATAGAAGCAAACGTGAATTCAAAAAGCTTGAAAAAGAAATTAAGAATGTACTCTCAAAAGGAAAAGGGTAAAAAGCATGAATCTTGTCTTCGGGTTCCCACGTCGCATCGTTGTGGTGTTCTCCCCACTGCACTTTCACTAATCTTATCTCCTTGTTGTGTAGTTTCTTAACCTCTGACCCAAGGATGTGGGTAGAAACTTTCCTAACTGACGCCTCTTTCTCGATTTCAACATCCTCAAGCATGCTCAGCTCCACTACCTCTATTGTATCATGTAGACATTTCCTCAAATGGGAATCATGGAACACGTCGTGAACTCCTGCTAGCCTCTCTGGTAGTCTATCCCTATAGGGCGTCTGACCTATCCTCTCCACTGTACGGAATGGCCCTACGAACCTCTATGCCAACTTCCATACCGAGCGAAAGAGAACAACATTCCTTAGAGGCGATACTTTGATGAAGACCATATCGCCTGCCTCAAATTCCAAATCGGTCCTTCTCTTATCGGCATATGACTTCTGCCTGTCCTGAGCTATTTTCTTTCATCGGCGAATAAGATCGATCTACTCGGAAGTATCTCGAATCATCTCAAGTCCAAGTAGAAGCCTGTCCGCAGACTCCCACCAACATGTCGGCGATCTACAAGGTCGTCCATAAAGTGCTTTGATGACTTCCATGCCTATACTTGACTGGTAACTGTTAATGTAGGCAAACTCAACCAATGGGAGGTGCTCCTTCTAAGTCCCTCCTAAATCTAGAATACAGTCTCAGAAGATCCTCAAGAACCCTATTTACCCTCTCAGTCTGTCCATCGGTCTGAGGATGGCATGTCGTGCTTAATCATAACTATGTACCTAGTGCCTCTAGTAAGCTCTTCCAAAACCCACCCGTGAAGATGGGGTCACAGTCACTTACTATATTGGAAGGTATCCCGTGAAGTCGGACTATCTCTCGAAGGTATATCGATGCTGGCCAAGATGCAGTCCTCTTTCTATTAATAGGAACAAAGTGAGCACTCTTCATAAGTATGTCTACTATCACCCAAATACTGGTGTTGCCCTTCCTCGATTTGGGAAGTCCATCAGTGAAGTCCATAGAGGTCTCTCCCACTTCCATACTGGGACATCCAAAGGCTGAAGTAACCCGCCATTTTTCCTTTATTCATCCTTTACTCGCTGGCAAATCAAACATCGGGCCATAAATTCCACCACGTACTTCTTCATACCAATCCAAAAGAAAACTCTCTTCATATCTCGATACATCTTGTTGCCGCCCGGATGGATGGTCTTCCGAGAATGATGAGCTTCCTCAAGCACTGTCCTCAATAAATCTCTATCTCGGGGAACACAGAGCCTTCCATCTCGTCATAGCCACCCTTTGTCATCCATAGAATATCTACTTAGGTGACTAGAGATCTCTCCTTTACTAAGCCTTTCCATGATGTCTTATATCTATAGGTCCTCTCGCTGCATAGATCCTGTACGCTCAATGAGATTAGGCTATACTTCCAACGATGCTAACAAACCAGGTGTAAAATCCGTGGATAGCCTAAAATCGAAGGTCCATGTAAACTCCAAGCTCCGCCTCTCTACGAAGAGGACTCAAGGTCATCCTATGCCTACTTAATGCGTCCGCCACTACATTACTCTTGCCTGAGGTATAGGCTGTCGCAAAGTCATAGGAAGCTTTCTAGGAACTCCATCCACCGTTGCTGCCTTAAGTTTCAGATCCTTCTATGAGAACAAATATATGAGAGACTTAAGATCTGTGTATAGCTCAAATCTCTCTCCAAGTAGATAATGTCGTCAAGACTACAATGCGAACACTATAGCAGCCAATTCTAGGTCATTGGTAGGGTAGTTCTTCTCGTGAACTCTTAATTGTCTCCTATTGTAGCATACTACCCTACCTTCTTGCATCAACACGACACCAAGTCCCGTGCCACAAGCATCTGTGAAGACCGTAAACACCTTGCTTCCATCGGGGAGAGTCAAGGCTGATTTAGATCCCTCTTCAATTTCTGAAAAGAATCATCACAATCAATGCTCCAAGAAAAAGCCAAGCTCTTCCTCGTCATTCGGGTGAGCGGGGCGGATACCCTTGCAAAGTCTTTGATGAACTTCCTATAATAGCCCGCCAACCCAAAGAAACTCCTCACCTTCGTCGCATTCTTCAGAGCCTTTTAATCTTGAACTGCGTTAACTTTAGCGGGGGCTATCGCTATCCCATCTTTGAAGACTACATGCCTTGTTAGGGTAGGAATGCTGCAAAAGAGGGGTTTCCTGGAACGTTAAAATGATAACTGTATGAGGAAAATATATGTCATAGTTCAAAATGTTCGATTACAATCAATCCGTCATATTTGTCATGGTTACCTTCGATCATAAAATCAAATATCAATTCAAACACTGTTTCTTTTTCATGAAAACATTACCACGACTTCTAAAAATTGAAATTTTAGTAGAAACTTTTCCGCAATGTGAAACTACTAGTCTACTACAATGCTTATGTTTACAAAAATATGAAAGCTTAATCTATCATGTACTTTATCACAGTTTAAACTTCGTTTGCTTTATCAATACAAATGAATAGAAGAGTATTTGGGCAGTCCATCAATGAAGTCCATAGAGATGCTCTCCCACTTCCATTGTGGGACATCGAAGGGCTGAAATAATCCGCCACGTTTCCGTTGTTCATCCTTTACTCGCTGGCAAGTCATACATCGGGCCATAAACTATGCCATATCCTTCTTTATACTAGTCCAAAAGAAAACTCTCTTCATATCTCGATACATCTTGTCGCCGCCTAGAAAGGATCGTCATCCGAGAATGATGAGCCTCCTTAAGAACTGTCCTCAACAAATCCTTATCTCGGGGAACACAAAGCCTTCCATCTCATTATAGCCACGTTTTATCATTTATACGGTATCTACCTAGGTGACAAGAGGTCTCTCCTCCACTGCTGTCCAACATGCCTACTATATACGGGTCCTCTCGCTATGTGGATCCAATGCGCTCCATGAGAGTAAGCTGCACCTCCAATGATGCGTGTAAAATCAGTATATGGCCTAAAATCAAAGGTCGATATAAACTCCAAGCTCCGCCTCTCTACGAACAGAGGACTCAAGGTCATCCTCTGCCTACTCAATGCGTCTGCCACCACATTACCCTTGCCTGGGGTATAAGATATCTCAAAATCGTAGGACGCTAGGAACTTCATCCATCGTTGCTGCCTTAAATTGAGATCCTTCTGCGAGAACAAATAATTGAGAGACTTGTGATCCATGTATAACTCAAATCTCTCTCCAAATAGATAATGTCACCAAGACTTCAGTGTGAATACTATAGCAGCCAACTCTTGGTCATAGGTAGGGTAGTTCTTCTCATGAACTCTCAACTGTTTGCTACCATAGCATACCATCATACCTTCTTGCATCAACACGACACCTAACCACATGCGCTACAAGCATCTGTGTAGATCGTAAACACCTTTCTTCAATTAACGAAAGTAAAAAAAGGGATGATGTTAGAGCCCTTTTCAATCTCTAAAAAGCATCCTCTCAATCAATGCTCCAAGCGAAAGCCAAGATCTTCTTCGTTAGTCAGGTGAGCGGGGATGATATCCTTGCAAAGTCCTTAATGAACTTCCAATAATAACCTGCCAACTCTAGAAAACTCCTCACCTTCGTCGCATTCTTAGGAGCCTTCCAATATTGAATTGCGACAACTTTAGCGGGATCCACCGCTATCTCATTCTTGGAGATTACATGCCCTAGGAACCTTACTTCCTTTCTCCAAAAGCGACACTTAGAAAATTTTGCCTTGAGCTGATGCAATCTGATACTGCATAGAACCTCTCCTAAGTGCATGGCATGTTCCTTCTCGTTCCTTGAAATGATCCAAATATCATCAACAAAGACCACCACAAACTTATTCAGAAATTTCCTATACACCCTACTCATCAAGTCCACAAAATATGCGGGTGCATTGGTCAGCCCAAAATGCATGACCAACCACTCAAAGAAACAGTCCGGGGTTCTAAAAGCAGTCTTATCAATACTATCATCCATAACCCTCAACCGATGAAACTCTATGGTTAGATCCAATTGCGAGAAAACTTAGCCGCCTACTAGCTAATCAAACAAATCGTCAATCCTCAAAAGTGGGTGCATATTCTTCTTGGTGAGTTTATTCAACTCCTTGTAGTCCACGTATAGACGATGTGAGCCGTTTTCCTTGGTCGTAAAGACGATTAGAGATCCCCATTCTGATATGCTCGTCTAATGAATCCCTTCTCGAATAGCTCCTCACTTGCTTGCTGAGCTCCCTCCTCTCTCTAGGATCCATGTGGCGCACTGGTAAAGCGACCGGCTTTGCATTCTCTATCAAGTACATATGGAAGTCTATCTCACGCCTCAGAGGTAATCCCCTAACCTTATCAAACACGTCCGGATAATCGCTGACTATGGGTACTGATCGAAGATCATCTATAGAAGAATCAAGCAAATCTAAGAGACTGAGCTTAACTTACCCCCATGGGTCACACGAAATATTGAGAGTTCTCCCTTGGCATGTTAGAAGACTAACGACTATCCTCTCATAGTCTAGACTGACACCATACACGACTAGCCATTCCATTCCTAGAATCAACCCATAACCCATAAAGCCAAGAACATACGCGCCACATTCAAACTCAATGCCTAAGATAGAAATTCTAAAACCCCGACATATCATTGAAAGATGAGTCGTACCTCTTATAGGGTTCGAGACTACAACGAGATCAGAAACAATACTAGTATATAAGTGCAGATTATCTGCCAAAGAATTAGATATAAATGAATTTAAAGCACTAGAATCAAAGAGAGTCCTAATAGGATAGTCAAAAAGGGAAATCAAACCTTCGAAAGTGACTTTCCTACCTCGATCAGGTCCATTAGCCTCAAGAGCATGTAATTGTCCTCTAGAAGATCCTTCCCCATGACCTTGCTTGCTAGGGCATTGCTTGGTGAAGTGTCGGAGTTGACCATAATTGAAACAAGCCTTCTTTGCCTTCCTACAATCTTTCACAAAATGACCTAAAGCTCCGCAACCATGGCACTTGACCTCTGGCTTGATTTGAGCCAAGTCCAAAGCGAATCTTACTAGCTGATTAAACTTGCTAACATTTTCTTTAACAGACATACTTCCTTGTTTTAAGCTCAATAATCTCTCCATCTGCATTCCTTCTTCCACCTGAGACAAGAACTTCATCTCAAATCTACGTCTGAAATAATCCTAAGTAGCTACTGGTTGTTCCGCCTGTGTCACCTCCCACTAGTATGAAGCTTCTTCCTTCAGTTTCCAAGCGGCCAACTGTATCTTTCTTCTATCGTCGAGCTCAAAAAGACCAAACACATTCTCCGTTTCTCTAATCTAGTTGTGTGCCTCAACAAAACTCTCAGTACCACGAAACGGCTTGCCTCCCATCGTGCATAAGTCCTTACAAAGCTTAGAAAAGTTGACTATAGGAGGAGGTGGAGCTACTACGGCCGCAGCTGGGGGTGAGGCATCTCCTTGTGCTCCGACTAGTGTTGTAGCTTCTAAATATCTACGAAACCATGTCAGTGGTGGAATGCCCTCAGGAAGATTAGAAGCCCCACACATGCTGAGAAGAGAAGAAACAAGGATTCAAAAAAGAATAAATGGAATATTGCATTGGCTAAAGTAGATATGTTTTTTTCCTTCTTTTAAGAATAAATTTTATTTGAAAATACCTTTCCTTTGAAAACATTTTCAAAACTTTTTCTCAGATCTTGTAACCTCCGGCTCTTATACCAAGTGTGACACCCCACATCCCTTAATGTCATCCATATGAGGATGCATTAAGTTATGTGAAGCGCATTAATTATACAGTAATAAAATTTCATAAGACAAAATAAATGCAGTGGAAAAAGAAGTTTTATTATAGCATAAAAACCATTGTTTTAAATTCTAGTTACAACATCATATCACTTTATCTCATTTCTACAATACCAAAAACAAGAGATAAAACCAACTGTCTTATGAAACCAATTATCATAGTACAAAAGCATATCCCTCTCTCATAGCCATATCAATGTAGAGCAAAAGTCGAAGCAATACATAAAGAGTCAAAAAATTCAAGAATCCAAGTTGAATATCACAGTCACTTCTGATCACTACCCTAAGAACCTGAGGAGGGGAAGGAAGAGAGAGAAAGGGAAAACAAAACAGATCAGATATAAAGTCTGGCGAGTTCTAGTGATTTTCAATATAAGCATGAAATAGAGGTACCAAGACAGATAAATAAGATTGGATAAGAAAGTACAGTAAAAAATACAAGTGCGGAGTAATGATATAATAAGGTAATGTAAAGATCAAGCGAGCTTCTCATTTATATCCCAAGAACAAGTTTTCTGCACAAATACTAGTATATCAGAATTAGGCATTATCCTAATTACTACCCATGCGATCGGTTCCCTACTATGTAAATACCCTGTGCCAGCCTCAACGGTAGCGTTTATCAGTCCCTAAATCAACAACTTATAGGACACAAACCTATTTACTCATGTAACAACATCTTAGTTTCCCCAATCGGACCCATGCATGCTCATGATTCCATCAAAACATGCCCATACCCACCTTCCTCTTTTGAATCTTTAACTATCCAGATCAGTAAAGTGTCCCCTGGACCCTACCTAGTGCGAGGCTCCCTAACAAGATACCAATAGAGATACTGACTGATATGGGTTCCACATACAAATCGACACGAGCTAAATCCCCTAAGCTTGTGCCCCCAAGTAACTAGGATTTAAGAGTCCAAAAACCCGATACAACAGCAGAACGAGGGACCTCTTATCTTATTAATTATCTAATTTAACTTAGCAGGTTTAAGTTTATTAATAAGCATGGTTGTAAATGACATTTCTTTGTAAATGTTATTTTGTGTATAACCCTTTCCCCAAAGAAGCACCTGCCCAGATGTGCATATATATTACAGTAACTCGGTTTACTTAATTTACATTTGGTACTTACATTTTTCCATAACCTGCTCTTTACTTAATGTTTAAATCAAGTCTAATCTAACATGTGTATATATATTTGCATATTCTTCCTTTTGATTATATTCCCAAACTACAGTAAAAAGTCCACAATTTATAATATGCCCAAATTCACCTTTCCTAATGTCATTTCATGTTATCCCAAATTCAATTATATGCAATCTTAAATGAGAATGGCCTAGGCTCTCGGTGGCCTAGGCTCATCCTAAATATAAAGGGAAAAGAAGGAGAAGAACATAATCAAATCAAACTGTATAAAATTGGCATGTAAGCAAGATTCTAAATAAATAAATTGAACAGTAGAATGAGGATAAGGAAGATAGATCTTTACATGAACATAAAGTAACTGTAAAACTAAAGACGGTAAAAGAACCTGTATTAACTGTAAGAACATATGAAAGAAATAACTTATAGGTACTGTTTATTCTAGATTCGAAATTATTTGTCTCATAATACTTTTAGATGTCATATCTGAGAATAAATTAAACTTGTAGTGCCAGGATTAGATTTAGAAAGAGTATTTATAAAAGAGTTGTTTGTTGATTGTTAATCTCGAATTATCTTTTTAATTTATATCTTCTAGCAGCATTTCCCAATTTTTCTTGATTAATTTTAGAGCATTGTCATAGAGGAAGAGAGGAATGAAGAGAAATTGTGTGTAGAGAAATGAAAGAGAGCCACCCTATTTATAGATTAACTAAGCCAATTCTATACCGTTAGATTTTAGGTTATTAAATCCAACCATACAACTCAACAAACGAGCCTAATATATAAAAATAGTCCAGATACAGAACATCGAATTTTCAACCTGCATGCCTGTGGGTTGACTCCCCACCTACCATGTCGACCCATGGGTTGACCCCCCTTAGGCATGGGTAGACCTAAGGATCGACCTAGGTATGGGAAGGTCGCCCCATGACTATTGCTTCCTTCGTTTATTTTGTTGTTTGATTTTTAAATGTTGTTTAAACTTTAAAAGCTCATATCTTCTTCATATATTATCCGATTTACGCAAACTTAAGGTCTATCTGAACTAGAATTCCAACATGAACGCAACGGTAAAGTCGGTTTTACCTAACTTTGAATATTTAATTAATTAATATTCATTTTATTGTCTGTATTATACAATTATGGTGTACTAAATTATGGGGTGTTACAGATTGTAGTTAAAAAATCGATTTTGTTTATATGTATAAATGTTAAAGGCTGAAATTAAATATCAAACTATTTGAATGAAATAGATTCGATTAATTTATAATTGAAATCCAAATTTAATTTGATTAATAATTAAAAATCGGATACAAAATAAATGAAATTTGATTTATGTAGTTATTTAAAATTATATTTTTAATTTGAAACAAAGTTAATAAACTTTCGAATTTAAATTGAAGTGAATAAACGAAAACTGAATAATTTATTATAATAGTGAAATCTATTAAAATAACCATTTTGTAAACATCTTGAAATTCGATGAAATTAGTTTCAATATTCTGGATTCGATGAAACTGGTTTCGTCGAATCCGAGATCTTTGAAAATGGCTATTTTAAATCTCAAACCGTTAATCGATATACGTTTATATGGCGCACGCTGACATAACAACTCTGATTGACACGAAACTTGAAATCTTAAAATAATTTATGGTTTTGAATTTCATAGCCATCAGACTTATCATTTGATCATGCGAAATTAAAATGTATAGGAAATCTATGTGTGTAATTTAATTAGAACGATCAAACTTTAAGGTGCAACGACTATAGACTTACAAATTAGGGTTTTCCACTAGTTCCATTGCATCCAGAAGGCCTTTAAACCTATAGATAGGCTGCGAGCAGGCCTAATTTGGACACAAGCCCAATTTTTTTTGCTTTAAAACACGTAAATTAAGAATTTAACATTAAAATATTCCAAAACCCTATTTTCCTTTTTGTAACCATCATCTAATTTTCGATGGTCATCGATCTTCAAAGATTTAATACCCATTTACTCTCAATCCATTCAATGATTCAGTAAACTTCAAAAATGAAAATCGTAAAGCTCGAGATGATCTGTCAATCCATACAGGTGATGACACGAATGGAGCAAAGACGGAGACGCAGCAGGCCCACGTTCGAGGCAGCCTTAGGCATGCATTCCAAGGCAAGATGGCCACCGAGTTTTCTCAAATATGGGGCGTGAGAGGGGTTGGCGAAGGCAGTCATTGTGATAATTTCCGACTAGAGTCCGGTTGTCATAGGAGGGCGTGATGATCAGAATCTTCGAATAGGTTTTAGGTTCGCTTGTTTTGCCTGGAACCAGAAAATGTAATGGAGAAGAAAGACAATACTTGCTGATGTGGCGAGTTATGTCTGGTGAGGGTGATTTTTTGTTTTATTTTGTTTAACTTAATTACCGAATGTGTTAACATGTATAACTCTTCCATGCGAACTCGGATTGACTCGCGGTTTGTTTGTTATGGTCGTATCGAAATTTTGGACAATATGGAGCCACCGTAGGCTGTTTCTGAGACTATTAAAATTTGGGCCTCAAATTGGATTTCAAACACATTCAGAATCAAATGTGAGTGATTAAACCCACTTAACCTAACAAAATTATTCGATTATTAGTTAAATTAAATTTATGTTATAATATGATTGTTTTTTGGTAGTTAAAATTGCATATTTATATTAATTGGCATCGATAGTGTAATTTAATTTGACAGTTAGTTTAAATTTACAGTTAAGTTAAAATTTGACATTTGAAATTTTATTGCTAGTTTAAACTCGACATCTGATAACTATTAAATTTATAGTATATTGGATTATTTGGATGCATTGATTTGATGGATGGCTTGAACCGATATGTTTGACTTATTGATGTTTAATTATGTGAATTACCCATTATTCACCTTGATTATATGTGATCATTGTTTGTGTTGATTAATCCCAATTATTTACCTAGATGTTATAGGCATTGAATAAACCTTGGACTAATCATTAAAATGAATTAAGAACGTAGGTTGAAATGATAAATATCTATGACCCATGATTTGGATTGAAATGATAAATATCCTTTCCCAAATACTAAAATTATATTTTAAGTATTTCTTGGACATAGGATTGAAGATTATATGCGGACACCAATTGGTTAAATAAAATTAGTTTTAATCGTGGATCTTGAAATATTGTTTTGAAGCAATTATAGACGATATTTTTATAAATCGATTTCCTTTCAACTTGAGCTATTTGGATTTTGAAATATAAAAGCTAAAAGGAATTATTTAAGTCGTAAATTGAAGCTATAAATGAATTGAATATGAACTCAATCTATTGATTAAATTGTTTATCCATCTTTGCAGTGTACTTTCATTTGACTTGATTAAAGTTATATTTGAATTGTGAACTCGAGATTTTAAAAATCGAAATAATTCAAAGAGAGAATTATAATTGAAACTTCAAATATTTGAATAATATTGTTTGAATTGAACTGAATTTGAAATGGAAGTTGAATCGAATTGAAATATCGAAGTTGATTTGGTTTGATTTGAAATTTAAAATATGACTTCACGTTTAATTGAAATTTGGAATAAATGATTCTAGTTCCAAATATATTATTTAAACCATTTTTATAAACTATTTCAGTAGATAACTATTTTACTTTATAACTATTTTTAACTTATATATATTAATTATCTTTAATAAACTGTTTTAATAATCAATTATTTATTTTATGAACTACTTTAATACTTTTACTATAGATTTTACTAAATTTTGATAATTCTATTTTATATACAAACTACTTATTTTCAACTTTTCAAATACATAAATACATACATATATGTATATCTAAACTATTTTCATATACCTTTCATCTGTTTAATATTCAAATTATTTTCAGATTGGAATTGTTTCAAGATGCTGAGGTTGATCTAAATAGAGTTTTTAATACGAAAGTATATTTATTTTTGGATATAAATGATTTGGAAGTAAATATTAATATTTTGATATGAAGTATGAACCGTTTGAAATGTATAAATCCGTCAATTATGAAAAATGTAAACATTTGTTTGTTAAAGAGACCAGGATCGGATATAGTCATACTCTCTACCAATACCTAAAACCACTTTAATAACCGTGTATGTGGTGGAGAATCCAGAATGAAGTAGAATGGTTTGGCGAATGCTATTGGAATGAAGTAAGAGAATGACAATGGATACCCTTGATCTTCGGGTCATAATTGAAATGACTAAAACAGAAACCATGATCTGGCCAATAGAAGGTCGCTCCTTTGATTAAACACACTTGTTCAATACCATATTTATTACTTTTTGATTTGATTGGTGGCTACCCTCGATTTTTGGAGTGTTGTTCGAGGGGGGCGGTAGTAGCTGCTATGTGTTACCACTAGCCCGATCCTGCAATCCGGTAGAATCCTACCATTGGGTATTCCTAAATGTCTTGTTGTATTATCCTGATCGTGCCCATTATGACTTTGTTTTGCATTGTACCTATGGAGTGCTCTCTGATAGCCCATCGGTTTGGTGGAGTTTATAATACTGTATAGTCTACGATGTTTATAAATGGTGTAAGGGTAAAAATGTAATACAATTTATGCTATTTTGATACTTTACTGAATAAATACTATTATAATAGCAAAATTATATAGTATCTAGTTTGACGAATCCTTAGGAGATAGAAATTCTCATAACATCTCTTAAGTTATTGCACTCACGAACACATTAGATAGGAGATGTAAATTACCGTAAGCATCTCTGACGCCGTGAAACTCATATTGTTACATGGTTTTGATTTTACCGATATGAGAATATTTTAGTTTTGATCCGAGTTTTTTTTTTAATTTTCATAGGTGCTCGAGTCAACCTGATTTTTTCAGTTAGCGAAGACCACATATATTGAAGATGAAGATGGAGCTTGACAGTCATATTGTCAGTATTATTCTGATGCACATATTGTTATGTTGTATGATAGTTAATTCTGATAATTGTTGTATAGTATAATCAAATGTATAATTTAACAGCTTCATGAATAGCTATTTGATTATTATATTTTGTCCTTCCGCAGTGAGATTCTGTTATTGTTTTTCTTCTTACTTCTTTTTCTTATGTTAATCCCAATAACTATCTGTATATTTTGAATTGTTCAAGTTGACATGTAAGGATTTTTGTCAATTCAAACGGTCAAAAATGCGGGTCGTTACAAGTTTCATCTCTGTTTTTATTTCAATGCTCAGCATACAGTTCAAGACTATTCATTTTTAGTTTTCTTCGAAATCTCATATATTGTCCATGTGTCAGTTATTTAATTGCTCTAAATTTTTATTTACTATTTCCTACTATGTTTTTTCTTAAATGAAATACCAATAGACAAGCATTTTTTTTATTGTTTATCTTCTCATTATACTTCTTTATATCACTCGATATCATGGTAATTTTAGTATTTTCTAATTACACGATCCTAGTTTCATTTAATCTTATCATCTGATATGATGGTTGATCCATATCTGTTTTTCTATTTCTATCATATCAATCTTAGTAAATAACAAGAAACTTATCTTTTTTTAGTGATATTATTTAAAACTCATATGATCATGAGTTTAGTTATAAGATTAGATATCTGGCTAAAAAATCAATACTTAAGTAGGTATGCCGTTGTTATTTTTCCTTACTAATATTTCAATATATGTCCTCAAGGAGGCTTACGAAATTTAGTAGGAAGTGGAATATGGATCAAAAGATGACTCCTATAATGTTAGGTAATT
Organism: Allium sativum; assembly: GCA_030737875.1. NCBI lineage: Eukaryota > Viridiplantae > Streptophyta > Magnoliopsida > Asparagales > Amaryllidaceae > Allium > Allium sativum. The sequence continues at coordinate 543,389,970 of CM060926.1, forward strand.
TCTTATATAAATTTTCCTACACGTTCATATTGTTTATACTACATTGTAACGCTAGCAATTTTCAAGTGCATCATCATCCAGAGATGGAAAGAAAATGTTATAGACTTTGAGCCTTCAAATAATACAAAAAAATTCTACTAAATTAACTTATTTATAAATATGTAGATAAAATATTAAGGTTAATATTTATATATTCAAGTAAAGTTTTCACTAATGCCACAAACAGTTATATTATTATTTTAATTCTAGTGTGCAAATTTTTCTTAATTAAGTTATATGCACCATGTTTTTTTGGCAAAGTGATCTGGTTGTTAAGGTGACCGCAAGCAACTTTTTATTATAACTAATAATAAAAAAAATACAATATGGTATAGGTGATTGTAGTTAACAATCACCTACATCAGTTTCTAAGGTGGACAGTCCATTGCTTACGGAGTTTATAGTGTTCCATCCACTCTACCTAACAAGCTTATAGTACATGAGGTAGTCGAATTAAACTAGGCTACAATATTTCCTATGACCTAACTCACCACGTAGGGAGAGTAAGCAATTTACATACTATAAAACATAGTGTTCACATATGAATACAATATAAAACAGTACATGACTGATAGTAAATAAGCTTTGGTATCTATCAAATGGCATGCCAAGACCACTATAAGCACATACATAGGTGCAACTTCCAAAAATGGAAAACAGCGTCCTGCTGGTTTCTTGAGCTCCACTCTAAAAGAAGTAGTGACGTGCACTGGTTACAAGATAGAAATGACTAAACGGTCGAACATATTGGTGCCATGGTCGTGGAAGGAAAAGGAAGGAGCACACCAAAAATGATAGCAAAATTGAGAGCCATAAGCTTCACCTTCATCACCATATTTCCAATGGCATAACATAATGCTAGTACACCAGACACTTAAACACCATTTGTACACCATTTTGTGAAAAGCTTGGCCAAAAATTACTGAAAGACAAGCATCACATAACCCAAAAGCAATACAGTCAAGCATACACACCACCATACGAGCTTCAATAAATTTCCGTGCAGAACATCGTGTATATTGCCACCTCTTGATGGTGATGACCCAAACATACTACTACCAGACATCATGATACACGTATAAAAGCAACAAATTGCAAAGGACAAGCAGTTCACAGGTAACATGAGTATGTGCCAAGCATCAGAACACAGAGGATGTACCAAGACCAAATCAAACTTTTACTAACCCAATCACGGAATTCTAATAACCAAACTACCAACCAGAAGAAAACCAAACTTACAAGAAATACTCAAAAAGTTAAATCATCTCATCACAATCAAAGAGACGAGACGTGAGACAGCTCAACCTTCTAAGAGTTATTTCAAATCTGGAACCTCTACATTAGTGACCGACATCCAAAAATTCCGTAGGTACCAGTTGAATGACTAGCAGACCTCAACTACGCAGGCGGAGGAGCAGTAGGCTAGTGGTTGTCTGAAATAGCCATAGCAAAGTGGATGGGTGTGTTATCAGAATCGACGACGGGGAGTAAATATAGAGGAGATGAGGCAGATGCGAAAAAAGGGCGTTCTATGCTCAGAACAATTTTCATGGGGAAATTTTAAATTTATCGTACATTAACATAAAATTTTAAATTGGTCAAATTTATAGATTATATACAATTTCTTTAGCATAATTTCTAAGTACTTTCTCCTTTCCATTTAACTAGGGGAATGATTGATCTATCGATGATAAATTTTGGTAATCCAAAAAGATTAAAAAGCAAGCTTTGTTGATTATGAACATGATATTGAGGTACATTATCTAATTTAATCATATAATATTTGCCAATTGATTATGATATTTAGATTTCGGCATCTACCAACAAAATAAACCATTTATTAGTATGTGTTGTTATTTTTGTGATTGATATGATATTGTATATGGTAATGAGATTAATATACCATATACTGAGATGGTGACTTTCACTTATGGTACCAAATATTATTTAGATTCCGTATATAAACTTCTTCTTTAACGAATTAGTGCTTGCATATTAATGATTCATTTATGTTAATTTAATTCAGTACTTACGAAATTGTTATGTTAATAGTGGAAAAAAAACAAAATCTTCTTATACACTGCATTTAAATATAAACGAGGTTTAATTTTAGAAGTAATTTTCTTTCTTCCTTTAAGACACTCATTATCAAAGAATCTATCACCAAATAGTATTCATTATTAGAAATTAGTATTTTTATGATTGAATAATATTTGATGATTATCATATTTAAGATTACAATTAATTTAAATTATCGATAATGTAAAATAAAAAATAAAATTCTAACATACCTAACCATATCTAAAAATAATAAAAATAAGTATTAAAATGTAAAATGGCCAGAGAGGATTAAAAAATAGTTCGACTAAATACAAAATCGAAGATAGTATAAAGATTATTCTAAAATAAGATATCAAATAAGACAATTAAGGGCGGAGATAGAGAGAGAGGAAAGGAGAGATGATACCAGAATTAATGAGAGCCTGATTTTTTTTCCTGTTTTATTGTCACTTAATCGATACATTTTCCAATCTCTCATTTCCTCATAACATTGTATCACCCACTCCATACATTTTTTAACGTAGTACTGCTATTTTGTTTTTGTACCCTATAGAAATTCATCCTTTCATGTGTAGATATCTGTTTATTTAGTGATTCAAATAAAGATACTTAAGCATAAGATATCATATGAACTAATTAAAGAGATAATTAAGAGACGCTAGAATTAATAAAATTCCTCAATACTCTTTTGTTTTATTACTAAATAACAAAACACTTGATTATAAGTTGTGACTTTTGGTTTTCAACATTTTCGCATAAAGTTATAGGTCACACAACCCATATAATTTTTTAATGTAGTACAATTATTTTTCTTTCTATACATTACAGAACTTTCATAATTTTACATGTAGATCTTTATTTATTTAAACATTCAAACAAAAGTCAGTATTTTGGATTTAATTCAATTTTCTCCTTTTACAAGTTATTCTATTTTATTTCAAAAAAGTTCAATATCTTTATCAAACAAACAAACAAATAATAGTTTCAAGGATTTACAATTCTCTTACTCATTTTGTAGCACCTCGAATTTTTAACAACAATAAAGAGAATAAATTAAATAATAATTAATTTAATGTTCAGAATTAGAGGAAATGGACTGCACCTTGCGTCCGTCTTGAAATTCTGGTCACGATAGACATTTGGTTTGCGTAAAACGAACACCGTATGGAGAAGTTATGAGAGTTTTATGTTTGTATACACAGAGAAATATTTTATATATACGCATGAGTCAGAGGTGAGTCAGAGATGAGTAAAAATCCTATCCATAGGATTCAAATTCAAAAAATTCCTCTGAGCGGCAAAATTCCCGCTCTAGGTGTGTTGACCTAGCGGTCGACCCACCCACAGGGGTGTCGACACCCCTTGGGCTGAGGTGGCACTCGGTTTCAGGGGGTCTTGGAGGCTATATATATGTGTCATATTCCTCATATTCTCTTCATTGGGAGTCCTGGAGGCCATATGCTGCTGGAGTGCGAAATGAACCGTTTCTACAACAACATACTCTACAAATCTAATTCAAAAATTCTAGATCCGTTCTTCCTAAATTCTCTAAACCTAACGCTGTGAGTTTCTAGATTACTTTTAGGTTTAGATAAATAAAAGTATGCTTGATAGACAATGAATTGGATATGTTGTAAAGTATGATTCTGTGATAATATAAAATTCTATCCTATGTCATGACAGATTTAATTTCCTAGATCTAATATAATTGTGGTGATTCGATTATGATATTTATATGGAATTTGACTTGTAACCATGTTATGATGGAAGTACATCTATTAATTTGGATAATTATGACATTACTTGGATCTGGACCTTTATGTTAATCACCTTTCACCTGTCCTATTGTGATACATTGATATATATTGTAAACTTAACATGTGAATCTACCTTTTGATCTAAACATGTTGCTATGTCACCCTAACTATTCTAGATCTAGGTAATTGGACACCTAATGTTAAATCTAGATCTCATTATGCTTGCTTAAACATCATAGTGATTGCCACAAGTTATTAGTGTGATGTCCACTTTATTATGATGTTAATCACATGTCCATTCACTTTGTTATTATGCCAGTTTATGTTCATGTTTATGCCAAGACATGTTGAAACTATCACCCTTGTCATATTCCCTTTTATTGTTATAGCTAGGCTACTTTATAGCATAGATGCCATCAAAATACGCACGAATATGTTAGAGATGAAACGAGGAAAAAGGGATTATAATTGGCATGATTTATGTAATGTTTAATAGGAAATGGGACATGTAGTTCAAGTGGGAAAATATAGAAATAGTTACCTATAATGACAGAGGTAGATTTGGATTAATTTGGAATGTTTAGTAATTTACAATTAGGAATTGTGAATTGTACTTATGACATGAGGTTAGGTTACATTAGTGGTAAAGTCTGCCCGAACCCGACCGGCATATCCAGCAGCCACTAATGTTGAACCGAATGTGGGAGGTCTAAGTACGCAAATACGAATCGGGCTAAGACACGAGGTTAGGCCCAACTGTGGGATAAGACTGCCTGGACACGACCGGCATATCCAGCATCCACACGTTGTAGGCCTAATGTGGGAGGTCTAGCCCATTATAACCATAATTGGACATGGTAATGAAATAGACTACTTAATCTTATTTAATATGACTATAGACTTAAGTTAGGGTTAAGTAAAATTGGATGGGTAGTGGTGGGTTAAGTAAATTAGAGGGGTTGGGTAATATGTATATATAAGCCGACGAACTTAACCCAATAAGGTTATGTAATTAAAGACACCTAGTGATATACATAACCAGTAGATAATGTAATAGGGTTATGTAATTAAAGACACGTAGTGGTATACATAACCGATAGATAATGTTATGAAGTTATGTAATTAAAGACACCCTTTAGGATAAGCATAACTAGTATAGGACTATGTAATTAAAGACACCTAAGGGTATACATAGTCAGTGGAAAACCTAGTGGGGGATACAAGACAAGGGAGAGAGCTTGTATCATATTGTGTGGGACCCATTGCAGTCAGTAACCTGAAGTTGGTATCAAGTAAAGACCTCCGTACTAGGCGGAGAAGGGGCACACTTACTGATTGATTGTAAGAGATCCAAACGAGGCGGATGGTGTGGGCGGCGCAAACTGGTCGGGGACATGTGCGTGAATGGGCCAGGCAGAGGGGGCTAAGACGACCGTGACACCAGTAGATATCGTTGTGCACACCATGGGTTTCCACCTTAGGAAGTGATACCTCCTACTGTGGGGCCAGCACATTATTTCTACAGGGTAGGGAGTCGATCGATTAGGGTAGGGGTTAGGGCATACCTGGACGTATGACCTAAGCCTACCAACTTATAGTGGAAGGGATCATCTCATTTCAGTTATACTAGTAATAGTGCAGAGTAATCATTAGTGAGGCACATACACCTTAACTTGCTTACCTTGTCACACCTGCCATTTATGTAGTGATCTCTCTCTTATCCACTTTATATGCCTATCATGTTGCTTTTATTTATCTACTGGCTAAAAGTAACTAGACTCGCCAGACTTTATGTCTGACCCTATTGTTTCTCCTTCTTTCTTCCATCCCCCCTCCCTCAGGTTCTCAGGGAGGAAACACTCAGACTTAATCAGGAATCAGGTATCATCTTTCTAGGAGCTACATCTAAAGTATGGCTCAAGTTCTTGTCTCTACTATGGGTTAACTCTTCTTATTAGGGGAATGATGCTTTTTATTTACCTATGTACTCTGATGGTGCAAGACACAAATATTTTTATTGTAATGGTTTTTGTGACTTATGAAATTGTGGACCACGGTATTATGACTTATGTTTGAAATAAAAGTTTAAATTTTCCGCTGCTGCCTTATTTATATCTGTGTTGTAATTATTCTGTGTCTGTTTACCTATAGCGCTTAAGAAACTTAATGCATTCCCTTAGTGAGTGACATTAACGGACATGGGGTGTCACACTTGGTACCAGAGCTGAAGGTTACCAGATTAGTTAAATTTTTTTGGAAATTATTTTCAAAAATATTTTAAAAGGAAAGCATTTTCAAAAAGAAAATTCTATTTTGAAAAGCATTCCCCAAAAATCCATCTGTAGTATCCTTCGGTCCTTTATCTAAATTTCTTCATTTTCCCTTTTTCAGCATGTCTAGGGAACAAAACATCCCTAATCTCCCGGAGGGCATCACAATACTCGGATGGTTCCGTAGGCACTTAGAGGCCATGGCGCCGGCCGAAGGCCAAAGAGATGTCCCTCCCCCAGTTGCACTAGTCATTCCTCCTCCCCCTTCAAAAGCTGATAACTTTGCCAAGATCTGCAAAAAACTTTTGGGCTATGGGAGGAAGGCCATTCCATGGGAACGACACGTTCGTAGAAGCTCAGAATTGGCTTAAGGAGACTTAGGACTTATTCATAATTTTTGAAGTGGAGGACCGAAGAAAAATTCAATTAGCTGCTTGTCTGTTAAAGGACGAAGCCTCATTTTGGTGGGAAGTCACCCAAGCTGGACGTCCCGTAGAAACTTGGGAAGACTTTAGATAGAATTTCGAAATGAAATTTCTTTCCCAAGCGGAGAGAAGCATACAGATGGATAGGTTCTTAACACTCAAACAAGGGAATTTGATGGTGAAGGAGTATGTGAACAAGTTCAACCAGCTGGCAAGGTTCGGGCTAGAGTTGGTAGACACACCACACAAAAGGGCTTTACGGTTTACTAAGGGGCTGAATGAGCCTCTGCATGGTTTAGCTATGTCCCATATTCCAATGGGAGCCACCTTTGAAAAGATTGTTGATATGGTCCTAATGCATGAGGAGGACAAGGGAGAAAAGAAGGAAACAAAAGCTGAGGGGACATCGCAGAATAAGAAGGTATGGCCCAAAAAAGGGCAGCAATAGCAGCAACAACAGAAGAAAGGAGGGAAAGATGATAAAGGCAAGGGTAAGAGAAAATGTCACAATTGTGTAAAGGAGGACCACGTGATCAAAGATTATAAGAGAAGGAAGGCCAGTTACTTTAATTGGGAGATGTTGGAGACTTCTCTAAAGAGTGCCCAAAGAAATAGGGATCGAAGGGAGAAGGGCAAAGAGCAGGGACTTCTAGAGGGTAGGTGCATGCTCTCGCGATTAGTGATCCTGAAAGAGTAGAAAAATTTCTGTAGAAAGTTTAGTTTCTCTTTCAAACCATCCAATTAGTACACTTTTTGATTCTGCTGCTTCACACTCGTTTATATCTAGTTCTGTGGTTGAATCTCTGCATTTAATTACTAATATGGTAGTAGATCCCGTAGCTTTTTCAATCCCCATTCGTGGTTCAGCTCATTTATCGACGATTTGTCGATGTTTGAAAATATCTGTGTTAGGCGTCGAGTTTGAATGTGACGCGTATGTGCTCGGATTTATGGGCTATGGGTTGATTCTAGGAATGGATTGGCTTACCACATATGGGGCCATTCTGGATTGTGAGAGGAGGGTTGTTAGACCCCCGACTTGTCATGGGAAGACCCTCAAAGTTTCTTGTAACCCCCCCAAGGGCATGTTATGCTTAGCTTCCTAGAGTCTCTAGATGCATCCATAGATGATTTGCAATCTATTTTAGTGGTTCGAGATTATTCAGATGTTTTTGATGAGGTACGGGGTTTACCTCCAAGGCGCAAAATTGACTTCTGCATATATCTAGTGGACAATGCAAAGCCAGTTTCATTACCAGTACGCCACATGGCTCCAAGGGAAAGGAGGGAGCTGAGTAAGCAAGTAGGGGAGCTACTTGAAAAAGGATTTATCAGACGAAGCATATCTGGGGTGCTCCAGTAGTATTCGCAACTAAAGCGTATGGTTCGCTTCATTTTTGTGTTGATAATAGAGAGTTAAATAAGCTCACCAAGAAGAATAGGCACCCGCTTCTAAGGATTGATGATTTATTTGATCACCTTGTTGGTGCCTCGGTATTTTCTCAGCTGGACATGGCTACGAGGTTCCATCAGTTGAGGGTGGCTGAGGACAGCATAGATAAGACTGCTTTCATAACTCCAGACGGTTTCTTTGAATGGCTAGTTATGCCTTTTGGGTTGACAAATGCACCCGCCTATTTTGTCGATTGATGAGTAGGGTGTTTCGGGAGTTCCTAAACAAATTCGTCGCAGTCTTCATTGATGATATTTTGATATTCTCCAAGAGTGAAGAGGAGCATGACAACATTTGGGAGAAGTTTTGAAAACTCTACGTGACCATCAGCTAAAAGCAAAGTTCTCCAAATGCCATTTCTGGATAAAGGAGGTGAGATTCTTGGGGGCATGTAGTCTCTAAAGAAGAGATAGCCATAGATCCTGCGAAAGTGGTTGCAGTACAAGATTGACAGATTCCTAAATGCAACCGAGGTTAGAAGCTTTCTTGGGTTAGCAGGTTATTATAGGAAGTTTATTAAGGACTTTGCAAAGATATAAGCCCCTCTCACCAGGCGGACAAAGAAGAATTTGGCATTTTCATGGGACATAGAATGTGACGTTGCTTTCCAATGACTGAAGAGGGCTCTGATAACAACCCCAGTATTGACCTTCCCGATGGAAGTAAAGTGTTTACTGTTTACACTGATGCATGCGGTACATGGCTTGGTACGGTTCTGATGCAAGAAGGGAAAGTAATATGTTGTGGGAGTAGACAGTTGAGAGTTCATGAGAAGAATTACCCCACCCATGATCTAGAGCTAGCTTCCATAGTATTCGCGTTAAAGACGTGGTGTTATTATTTACTTGGAGAAAAGTTTGAGTTATACACCAATCATAAATCTCTCAAGTATCTATTCTCATAGAAGAATCTAAATTTAAGGCAACAACGGTGGATGGAGTTCTTAGCTTCATATGATTTTGAGATTGCTTATACCCCCGGCAAGGGTAATGTGGTGGCAGATGCACTAAGTAGGCAAAGGGTGGCTCTGAGTCCTCTGTTTGTGGAAAGAAAGAACTTAGAGTTCATATCAGCTTTTGATTTTAGACCCTCCATCGAGGTTTTGCCTGATTTATTTACATCCTTAGAGATACGACCGACTCTTGTGGATCAGATAGGAGCTTCGCAACAAGGTGACCCACATATTCTAGACATCATGGATAAGCTCAGAAGAGGGGAGACTTCTAGTCACTTCGGTAGATATGCCATAAATGAAAAGGGGGTGGTTGCAACGTGATGGAAGGCTTTGTTTCCTCAAACTGGAAGCTTGATAAAGGCAGTCCTAGAAGAAGCCCACCATTCTAAGATGACCATTCATTTAGGCGGTGATAAAATGTACAGAGACATGAAGAGGGTTTTCTTTTGGGCTAGGATAAAGAAGGACGTGGCCAAATTTGTTTCTCAATGTTTAGTTTGCCAGCAGGTCAAAGCTGAGCAAAAGAAGCCTGGTGGATTACTTCATCCGTTGGAGGTTCCACAATGGAAATGGGAGAGCATCTCTATGGATTTCATAGATGGTTTGCTTAGATCAAAGAAAGGTAATGCCAGTATTTAGGTGATAGTGGACAGACACACTAAGAGCACTCACTTTATTCCAGTTAAAAGTAAAAGGATGGCACCATAGTTGGCAGCAATTTATGTTCATGAGATAGTTCGTCTCCACGGAGTTCCTTCCAGCATCGTAAGCGATCGTGACCCATCTTTACCAACGAATTTTGGAGGAGCTTGCAAGAAACATTGGGTACACAGTTGTGCTTGAGCACCGCTTATCATCCTCAGACTGATGGGCAGACGGAGAGGGTGAACAGAATTATAGAAGATATTTTAAGGCTGTGTATCCTTGACTTCGGAGGGACTTGGGAAGAGTATCTTCCTTTAGTAGAGTTTGCCTATAATAGAAGCTATCAGGCTAGCATCGGTATGGTACCCTTCGAAGCATTGTATAGACGACCTTGTAGATCGCCAACTTATTGGTGCGAATCTATAGAAAGATTATTACTTGGACCGGATATGGTTAGGGAAACATCCGAAAAGATTTACCTTATTCAACGGCGGATGAAGACAGCTCAAGATAGGCAGAAGTCCTACACAGATAAGAGAAGAACTGACATCGAATTCGAAGTGGGAGACTTAGTTTTTATCAAAGTATCACCTCTGAGGAATGTGGTTCGCTTCGGATCAGTAGGGAAATTGGCACCTAGGTTTGTGGGACCATTTCCCAAAACCAAGAAGATTGGCCAAATGGCCAACAGAGTAAAGCTCCCAGAAAATTTATCCGGTGTTCATGACATTTTCCATGTTTCTCATCTACGGAAGTGACTGCATGACACCGCAGAAGTTGTTGAGCCGAGCATGTTGGAAGAAGTCGAAGTGGAACGGGAGGCGACAGTTCGACGAGTCCTTACCCGTATTCTTGGGTCATAGTTTAAGAAGTTGCGCAATAAAGAAATCAAGTTGCTAAAGGTTCAATGGGGAGATAACCCAGAAGATGCAACTTGGGAGATGGAAGACAAGATTCATGCTTCGTACCCTTTTCTTTTCGAGGGTACGTTCTTAAGTCCTTTCTTAAGTTTTATCAATACTTGTTTCTATCAATAGAATATATCTTATCCATCATATTTTCGACCTTTAGATAGAAATCCTATGGATGTAAACATGTGTTGAAACATGTTATGTTTGATGAATGCAAGTGGATGTGTAACAACCCGGAAAATCAGAACCAATTAAAAAAAATTATTTTGGCAATTTTAATGAATTTTTAATACTTAAAATGAATTATTTTAGATAATAACGATGGAAAATTTATTTTCGATGAAGTTAAAACAAATAATATTTATTTTAATTATAAAAGAAATTGGAAATGACGCGGTAGTTTGAAAATTCGATTTCAAATTTCAATTGAGTGTACAGAATTCAAAATAAACCAGATTTTAGCAAAGCCAAAAATATTAGAATCTATTTGAAAATATCTTTCCAACGAATCCGAAAAATTGAAATTTCATTGAGGGAATAAAAAGTTACGCCCAGTTGAAAATTCAGAATAGTCGCTATGGAAATATAGCCCTTAAAATTGGTGATTTTGCAAACGACCTCCAATTTTGACGAAACCACTTTTGTTGGATCCGGGATGTCAAATTATTGCTAGATTCCAAAATTCATAATTTTTGGAATTAATATGTGAGCGTGGCGAAGTAAAACGTGTTTTGACAGCTTTAGTTAATTTGGATTGACCAGAAAATGACCATTTTTCGGACGGTCTCCAAATTCGACGAAATTAGTTTTGTTAGTACCGTATCGTCAAAACATAGCCAGATTTATTTTTCTAGAATTTTTAGAGTCAGTGTGTGGCCCCGGTAAATTGAAATGTGCGTTCAATTCAATATATAGATTTATATTTTGATTTTGATGGAAACTGATCGAAACAGTCGAATCGGCTTACCAGACATATCCCATTGTGTTTGAAATGGGGGTAATTAGTTAGAGGCAACAGTCGTTGGGTCTCGTTTGGAGATCGAATTTAAAGGTTGACTTTTTGGGGAAAATCAAAATTAAAATATAATATAAATTTCCTATATTACCTTTCCCCCCTTTCTCTTTCATTTGCATCGTCGATTTAAGGAAAAAGAAAAAAAAACGAGGGGGGAGGAACCTCCGCCGCCGCTGCCACCAGGGTCACCGCACCTCGGCGCCGGCGCCCCAAGAGACCGCCGCCCCTCCCCTCCTTCTTCTCCGATCATCCAGGAGCCCCAAACCCCTACCACCGAAACCTTAGTCCCCAAGTTAGGAACCTGCTGCCACCATAGGGCCTGCCTCCAACCACCGCCGACCAGGGCACCCTTCCCTACCCCTGCGCTGCTCCAACAACCCTCCTTCGATCAATAAAAAGTGAGTTTGTTTACTTTTTATTTTTTTATGTTATGCTATTGTTTAAAAAATCAGTTTTACATGAGAAACGATGTTTTAAAAATTTTATTTTCATGTATATTACGTTGTTTCAAAAAAAATTATTATTTTTATATACTATAGCATAATAAAAATATGATTTTTATATTATAGAGATAATAAAAATGTGATTTTTATATTATAGAGATAATAAAAATGTGATTTTTATAGTGCAAACATCTATATAAAAATATGATTTTTATATATGGAGTAGCGAAATAAAGATGTGATTTTTATATGAATTACATTAAAATAAAAATATGGTTTTATCCATACAGCGTTATAATAAAAATGTGATTTTTACTATGAACAACGTGAAACAGATTACGTTGGGATTACGGTGAGGAACACAACACACGAGAAACGAAATCCGAACCGTTCAGAAATAAAGAATGGAGGAGTGGAAACCCAATGTGAGAACTTCTCATTTTAATTTATTTTCTAGTTAGAAATATATACTAGGATGCAGACGGTGCTTAGCTGCACCTGACACCCGTCGTCCACAGACCATGGACGACTTGTTTGTTTGTTTGATTGTGTTGTGAAAATTGATTGTGTGATGTGGAATGGAATAAAAATATTTTATTATTAAAAATATAATTTTTAACATGTATATGAATAAAATAAATATTCATAAACAAATCGGACGATTTGTTTATGTACACACATTTGACTGATATTGATTGGGACGATATATTTTACACATCGCCCAAGTACACAAATAAAATTCATTATTTGTTGATGAAAACCCCACACGGGTATTGGGATGATATTGGACATACACTAATCCCAATATTTATTTGTATGTCAACCGATTGGTTGACAAGCTGTGTAAGTGTTGAATATTTGTATTTAATGCTTATGCAGTGTAGAATGCACTCTGGATGATGGTTGATTGTGTTTGATTATTGTTGTGTACATGTGTGTATAAAATCCATATAATCAAATTATATGGTAATTGACGGTGCCTGATTCCAGTTCAGAAAGAATGAAATTTTTAAAATAACGATTATTTTAAAATAATGAATATTTTAAAATAATATTCAATAAAAGATCAAAACATGATTTGATGTTCGATTTGGGATGGACACGAATATATTTAAATATATAAAGCCGTCTTGATAAGATAACGCCCTTGCATATCGAAAAGGAATTGATTTCAAAATATAATGTTTTGAAAATACTATCATTTATATATCGATGATATGGAATATTCAATTTTGATTTGAAATTGAATATGAAGTTGAAATCATTTTGAAAACAAATTTAAAACGATTTATAAAATATGTTTTAAATGAAAATCGACGAAATATAATATATATATATATATATATTATATATTCAATGGCCTGAATAGAACGCGCCGCGTTGCAGCAATTCGTGAATTTCGACCATCGACTTCGAACGAACACTACGGGAGATCCGACCGTCGGATTCTCCTAAAATCGGAACCGTTGAGTTCATATCGAAAAGAGCTTTCCAACAAAAACAAGAGATTTGAAATCTAATGGTTGGATTTGGAATTATGTCCAAATCAAATTTGGAAAAGGTCGTTGTAAGTGCAATTCGATGACTGTTTATGGAAATCGACTGTACAGGCCTTGATAAAATTATTAAAAATATCAGTAATTTGTGTAAAATCATAAGAAATGATTCGGAAAGAATTGGGATGAAAATATCCATATTTGGAAAGATAAAAATATATTTTTATCAAAATGAACTAGTTATGAACTAGAATTATAATCCAATAATTTTTAAATAAAATAAATTGAATTTGAAATGGTTTTAAAAATAACCAGAATTTCCAATATATGAATTGGAATGGATTTGAATCAAAATTATCTTCGGAATATTTCCATATTGGATTCTGTGATTATATGAATATTGTGGAGGAATTTGGAAGATATATATATCGTTATTCCAATACGATATTTGTTGATTTCAGAATTTGATATTGAATATAAACCAATATATTTTCTATTCAGGGCCTTGTATTTAATATCAAATAGGATTTGGGTTTGTCGTGAATGGTGTCTTCATTAACACTATTCTTAAACCCAATTGAGAAAAGATTAAATCTTTTTATTTAGGTTTAATGGAGTATACCAATTAATTAATATTTAATTGGAATTGAATTGAATTGGATTTTTGGGTTTATGGTGAATGGTGTCTTAAATAACATAGTTCTTGAACCTCGTTTGAATAGAATAAATCTTTTAATCAAGATTTGAAGAAGAATTACCAATTAATTAACATTTAATTGGAACTGAAAATGGAATGTGAACTGGGTTTATTGTGAACTGTGTTTTTAACGACATTCGTTCTTCAACCCAATTTACAGTGAAATGTGATTTGGAATTTATAAATCTTTTTATTTAGATTTAACGAGAATTTTCAAACGTAAAGTTTTCCAATTTAATATATTAAATTGGAATTGAATGGAATTTGATTTGATAATAATCGAAGGGAACTTCTATGGAGGAAGACTGTTAATACATATGGAATTTAAAAGGCTTTGTCGTTATTCCATTTATATTATTAGTCCGATACGGAAATTGATATCGATTATATATTGATTTGTTTTTCCGTGAATATTCGATAATTAATGGAATTTGATTTGGGTTTATCGTGAACTGTGTTTTAAATGACATTAGTTCTTTAACCCAGTTAAAGGAAAGATGACATGTCTGTCATTGTATTTCGAACTATATGGTTGATCTCTGCTAAATATATATCTGTTTGGTGACGTAGAATTTATTCTCTTGCTTAAAGCCCTTCTTTGAGACGTACGAGCTTAGAGGTTATATATCGGCAGAAATCAATAGTACGGTGTTGATTGTCGATGCGACATGTTTGTGTTTCCAAAGTTAAATAGTCATTAGTAGTGATTTTTGGGAAGATTAAAACTAAGTGGAGTTTTAACGAATCTTTAATTAGTTTGAAATGTGAATTAATAATTTAAATTATCAAATTTGGGAAATGATCAAAAATGGAGTATCACCAGTTTTGCTCCTAGCGATAGTTAAATCTTTAATTAGATTTGAATGGGAAATGGTAATTTAATTTACCGATAAGACTGTGGTGTTAATTATGGAGTATTACCAGTTTTGCTCCATGGGATGAATCGGTTGGGATTGGGAAATTAAACAAATGATTACTTCGGTAAGGTGCGCTAATCCCGACTAGTTTGGAAAACTGTAACATGGTTTGAAATGATATCCAAAGGAAGATTAAAGAATTTATCTTTGATAAAATTAACGGGAACAAATCCCTAAAGATGTGAATATTTGAATAAAAGAATATTCTGAATTGGAATGAGGCGTATGTTGTGTTTTTATAGCACTTGTTTATTATATACGCGACTTATTCGGAAAGGCCGGGTTTATACCCATTCTGAATAACTGATTTGACGATATGCCAACGATGAAGACGGTGGTTGAAGACCGAAGGTCTTTACATCGTTTGGTTGATTACTGATGTCTTGATTGGGCTGTACACCCAAGACGAGGTAATAAGTGGTGATCGTCCAGACGTACTTGGAGATCGACCGGATATGCGAGGGCCTCTATCCTGTATTGGACATATGGGACGAGGAATAAGGTGCCTCCGGTTTCGTTCAGACCCAGAACGAACTTGTAAATGGGTTGTGTATCTGACATTTGATTTTATTCTATGTTGATTGATTTCTATTAAATATATATCTGTTTGGCGGTGGAGAATTTATTCTCTTACTTAACGCCCTTCTTTGAGACGTACGAGCTCAGAGGTTATATATCAATAGATATCAGTAGGATGACATGAATTGCCTGTGTGGTATGCTATAATGCAAATGATCAAGGCTTCTGTTGAAAAGCAGAGTCTTGTGGTTGATGATCAAAGAATGGCTTTAATATAGCATAGCTTTGTGTATAGCGTTAATTCGCGAGCCGCACACCTCGGTATGAGTCAAAAACGGGATAAGGGAACATAGTGAGTGCATGACGTTTCTTTCTAGCTATGGGTGGTGTCAGCGTTTTGCAAGC
Organism: Allium sativum; assembly: GCA_030737875.1. Lineage (NCBI taxonomy): Eukaryota > Viridiplantae > Streptophyta > Magnoliopsida > Asparagales > Amaryllidaceae > Allium > Allium sativum. Next base: position 543,405,978 of record CM060926.1, read on the forward strand.
CCTGACATTTATATATATTTTTACCTTTGTGGTTGTTGGAATGTGAAGCGCCTCGGTTATATCGGTCTCTACGGAGTCGATGGATAGATCCTATAGGACCGAGAAACGTGTGTTCAGGAATTGCCAATCCTCAAACATAAGGGAGGACCGGCACTGCAGGATCCAGGGGTTACCCAGAATGTGTAGTCCCGAGACATCTTCTAGATTGTCTCGAAGCGGAAAGGAGTACAACCCTTGCCTAGACTCATGACGGAAATCCAATTTCCAATACGTGACATTTCGATTTTGATTATAGAGCCTAGTATTGGTGACATGATAGATGGTACCCATGCTGCCTATGATTGATACATTTATATTTGTAGTTGTTTTATACACTTTACACTATAATAGTATCAAAATGATTTGTTTTAAACGTACCAAGCATGTTTGGCTATTATAAGGTAAAATTCTATCCTCCGGCATGCGTTGCATTGTGTGATGGGACCTGGGTCTTATAATAGCTTCATTTTTCCAAAAACCATTGCGTTGTTTATCCTATGCACTAGTATTCTTGGGAGGAAACCCGTTCCGTGTTATACGGTGTGGTCCCTTGAATTACTCTCTTTTAAAGTAAAGTTTTAAATAACTGTTTTAGTTCTCACACCAGTCACATGACTGACCTGGAGGTTATTGTTTTAACCTAAACTCTGGGTGCCCCTATTTTCCACACGGGCAGCTAGTAGTTTTGGTTTTGCAGATTTATATTCACAGGATCCTGGTTTACAACTGGAATTATACTCGGAAAGCTTTGTATCCGTGTATTTCTTTCAATCGTGTCTTGTATTATTTTTCCGCTGCTTTGTATTTAAATGTAATTTAAATCTCTGATATTTATCAAATGTATGATGTTTATTCATACTCTGTTATATTCTTGTATTATGATGGAATTATTGTAATTAGCAATGAAATGTTCTTCTGTTTGTGTTCTGATTTGTCGTGTTCTCAACTCAATCCGTGCTTTCTTTCACCGGGAAGTTCGGGTCGTTTCAGTTGATATCAGAGCTTTGGTTTACAGAGCTCGAGAACAAGACACATTAGAACCATACGAAAGAATTCATCAAAGATTGTTTTAGTAATATCCAATGGGAATGACTCATTAGAGATGGGATCAGTAGTATCCTAGAACGAGTGTGAAGAGTGTTATTTTAAAATAAAAGTGAAAATAATTTTTGTTTTGAAAATTTAAACCATTTTATACGTAATTGAATATTTATTTTAAATTGATTTGGACAATCCAATATATAAAGATTTTACATATACACCTTGCAAACGTGTAGTCGAAGTTTTAATATACTGGATAGATATAGAATCACACTCTAGTTGCCCAGAGATGGTTCTGATGATTGAAGCTTCATCATCAGAATTTGTGTTCGAGTTTAAAAAAGTGGGATATCGGTATATTTCCAATTGACTGGTGTGAGAACCAAAACTAGATAGGGTCTATTGTTGTGATTTGGCATCAAAAACATGATTTTCTCTACGTAAATGTATCAAAATTATGAATTTGAAACGTTAATTCACTAATTGATTGATGGTTGTGTTGTACGATTATTTGTTATGTAATAAAACCATTATGTGAAAGAATGATACATATAACCAAATTGTATCAAATATTGAACTGTATTGAAAATTGTTTGGAAATGCATGCATATACATGTAGATACATTGAACAGGTCATAGCCAGGAGGCTAGAGAAGAGGAATAAAATTGTATGCCCGACAAATAGTTACATGTTTACTATTTTCTTGGGTTTGGATGATTTTATGTGCCGATTGGCTAGCCGCATGGCCTTTTCTTTTTCTTTTTGAGATGTGAGGGCCTGTATGGCGGTTTGGGGATTTTCCCGGTGCTCCCGAACAAAGGAGGTTATGGCGATATTTTTCGAAAATTTAGGGTGTTAGCCAAATTTTTGAAAAATTGGAAAATTTTTAGAAACTAAGAAGTTGAAGAATGAAAGCCAAACTGAAAGTTGAGTTGATTAGTAAAACAACTTTCAGCTCCGTTCCTTTTCGAGGGCGAAAAGATTTTAAGTGGGGGAGATTGTAACAACCCGGAAAATCAGAACCAATTTAAAATTTTTATTTTGGCAATTTTAACGAATTTTGAATATTTAAAATGAATTATTTTAAATAATAACGATGGAAAATTTATTTTCGATGAAGTTAAAACAAATAATATTTATTTTAATTATAAAATAAATTGGAAATGGCGCGGTAGTTTGAAAATTCGATTTCAAATTTCAATCGAGTGTACAGAATTCAAAATAAACCGGATTTTAGCGAAACCAAAAATATTAGAATCTATTTGAAAATATCTTTCCAACGAATCCGAAAAATTGAAATTTCATAGCGGGAATAAAAAGTTACGCCCAGTTGAAAATTCAGAATAGTCGCTATGGAAATATAGCCCTTAAAATTGGTGATTTTGTAAACGACCTCCAATTTCGACGAAACCACTTTTGTTGGATCCGGGATGTCAAATTATTGCTAGATTCCAAAATTCATAATTTTTGGAATTATTATGTGAGCGTGACGAAGTAAAACGTGTTTTGACAGCTTTAGTCAATTTGGATTGACCAGAAAATGACCATTTTTCAGACGGTCTCCAAATTCGACGAAATTAGTTTTGTTAGGATCGTATCGTCAAAACATAGCCAGATTTATTTTTCTAGAATTTTTAGAGTCAGTATGTGGCCCCGATAAATTGAAATGTGCGTTCAATTCAATATATAGATTTATATTTTGATTTTGATGGAAACTGATCGAAACAGTCGAATCGGCTTACCAGACATATCCCATTGTGTTTGAAATGGGGGTTATTTAGTTAGAGGCAACAGTCGTTGGGTCTCGTTTAGAGATCGAATTTAAAGGTTGACTTTTCATATGCATCGTAGATTTAAGGAAAAAAGAAAAAAACCGACGGGGGGAGGAACCGCCGCCGCCGCTTCCACCAGGGCAACCGCGCCCCGGCGCTGCCGCCCCAGGAGACCGCCGCCCCTCCCCTCCTTCTTCTCCGATCATCCAGGAGCCCCAAACCCCCTACCGCCGAAACCCTAGCCCCCAAGTTAGGAACCCGCCGCCACCGTGAGGCCTGCCTCTGACCACCGCCGACCAGGGCGCCCTCCCCTACCCCTGCGCCGCTCCGACAACCCTCCTTCGATCAATAAATAGTGAGTTTGTCGTGAATGGTGTCTTCATTAACACTGTTTTTAAACCCAGTTGAGAAAGATTAAATCTTTTTATTTAGGTTTAATGAAGTATACCAATTAATTAATATTTAATTGGAATTGAATTGGATTTTTGGGTTATCGTGAATGGTGTCTTAAATAACACTGTTCTTGAACCCTGTTTGAATAGAATAAATCTTTTAATCAAGATTTGAAGAAGAATTACCAATTAATTAACATTTAATAGGAACCAAAAATGGAATATGAACTGGGTTTATTATGAATTGTGTTTTTAACGACATTTGTTCTTTAACCCGATTTAAAGTGAAATGTGATTTGTAATTTATAATTTTTTTTAGATTTAACGAGAATTTTCCAAAGTAAAGTTTTCCAATTTAATATATTAAATTGGAACTGAATGGAATTCGATTTGATAATAATCGAAGTGAACTTCTGTGGTGGAAGACTGTTAATACATATGGAATTTAAAAGGCTTTGCCGTTATTCCATTTATATTATTAGTCGGATACGGAAGTCGATTATATATTGATTTGTTTTTCCGTGAAGATTCCATAATTAATGGAATGCAATTTGGGTTTATCGTGAACTATGTTTTAAATGACATTAGTTCTTTAACCCAGTTAAAGGCAGGATTACATGTCTGTCATTGTATTTCGAACTGTATTGTTGATCTCTGCAAAATATATATATCTGTTTGGTGGTGGAGAATTTATTCTCTTGCTTAACACCCTTCTCTGAGACGTACGAGCTTAGAGGTTATATATCGGCAGAAATCAATAGTACGGTGTAGATTGCCGATGCGACATGTTTGTGTTTCCAAAATTAAATAATCATTAATATTGATTTTTGAGAAGATTAAAACTAAATGAAGTTTTAATGAATCTTTAATTAGATTGTAATGTGAATTGATAATTTAAATTATCAAATTTGGAAAATGATCGAGAATGGAGTATCACCAGTTTTGCTCCTAGAGATAGTTAAATCATTAATTAGATTTGAACGGTAAATGGTAATTAAATTTACCGACAAGACCATGGTGTTAGTTATGGAGTATTACTAGTTTTGCTCCATGGGATGAATATGTTGGAATTGGGAAATTAAACAAATGATTACTTCAACAAGGTGCGCTAATCCCGACTAGTTTGGAAAACCGTAACATGGTTTGGAATGATATCCAAAGGAAGAATAAATTTTAAAGAATTTATCTTTGATAAAATTAATGGGAACAAATCCCTAAAGATGTGAATATTTGAATAAAAGAATATTCTGGATTGGAATGAGGCGTATGTTGTGTTTTTATAGCACTTGTTTATTATATACGCGACTTATTCGGAAATGCCGGGTTTATACCCATTCTGAATAACTGATTCGACGATATGTCAACGATGAAGACGGTGGTTGAAGACCGAAGGTCTTCAAATCGTTTGGATGATTACTGATGTCTTGATTGGGCTGTACACCCAAGACGAGGTAATAAATGGTGATCGTCCAGACGTACTTGGAGATCGACCGGATATGCGAGAGCCTCTCTCCTGTAATAGACATACGGGACGAGGAATAAGGTGCCTCCGGTTTCGTTCAGACCCAGAACGAACTTGTAAATGGATTGTGTGTCTGACATTGGATTTTATTCTGTGTTGATTGATTTTTATTAAATATATATCTGTTTGGCGGCGGAGAATTTATTCTCTTGCTTAACGCCCTTCTCTGAGACGTACGAGCTTAGAGGTTATATAACGATAGATATCAGTCGCATGGCATGAATGGCCTGTGTGGCATGCTGAGATGCAAATGATCACGGCTTCTGTTGAAAAGCAGAGTCTTGTGGTTGATGATCAAAGCACGGTTTTAATATAGCATAGCTTTGTGTATAGCGTTAATTCGCGAGCCTCACATCTCGGTATGAGTCAAAAACGGGATAAGGGAACGCAGTGAGTGCATGACGTTTCTTTCTAGCTATGGGTGGTGTCAGTGTTTTGCAAGCCCTGACATTTATATATTTTTACCTTTGTGGTTGTTGGAATGTGAGGCGCCTCGGTTATATCGGTCTCTACGGAGCCGATGGATAGGTCCTATAGGATCGGGAAACGTGTGTTCAGGAATTGCCAATCCTCAAACGTAAGGGAGGACTGGCACTGCAGGATCCAGGGGTTACGCAGAGTGTGTAGTCTCGAGACATCTGCTAGAGTGTCTCGAAGCGGAAAGGAGTACATCCCTTGCCTAGACTCATGATGGAAATCCAATTTCCAATACGTGACATTTCGATTTTGATTGTAGCGCCTAGTATTGGTGACATGATAGATGGTACCCGTGCCGCCTATGATTGATACATTTATATTTGTAGTTGTTTTATAGACTTTACACTATAATAGTATCAAAATGATTTGTTTTAAATGTGCCAAACATGTTTGGCTATTATAAGGTAAAACCCTATCCTCTTGCTTGCGTTGCATTATGTGATGGGACCTGGGTCTTATAATAGCTTCATTTTTTCCAAAAGCATTTTGTTGTTTATCCTATGCACTAGTATTCTTGGGAGGAAACCCGTTCCGTGTTATACGGCGTGGTCCCTTGAATTACTCTCCTTTAAACTAAAGTTTTAAATAACTGTTTTAGTTCTCACACCAGTCACATGAATGACCTGGAGTTTATTGTTTTTACCAAAACTCTGGGTACCCCTATTTTCCACATGGGCAGCTAGTAGTTTTGGTTTTGCAGATTTATATTCACAGGATCCTGGTTTACAGTTGGAATTATACTCGGAAAGCTCTGTATCCGTGTATTTCTTTCAGTCGTGTTTTTTATTATTTTTCCACTGCTATGTATTTAAATGTAATTTAAATCTCTGATATTTATCAAATGTATGATGTTTATTCATACTTTGTTATATTCTTGTATTTTAATGGAATTCTTGTAATTAGCAACAAAATGTTCTTCTGTTTGTGTTCTGATTTGTCGTGTTCTCAACTCAATCCGTGCTTTCCTTCACGGGGTAGTTCGGGTCGTTTCAGGATGCAAGTGTTTACTAGTGATTGCCTGTGGACACATATACACACACATTAGGCACTAAGATCGGCTCAATCACTTTCATATTACATGTGGATGTGTGTGCATTTTCTTTTCTTTTATAAATGGAAATGGATGAACGGGAATATGGATGTCGCATTTGGACGAATGGGTGCGCACACATATAGAACTTATATGATATAATTGGTTTATTTGCATACATATTGGACTCGTGGCACTAACATACATTGCATTAAGGAGGTCAACTTAATTAGTAGACCGCCTGATCTTCGCACTAGTATTGGGACATATACACACACCTTTGAATATATTCATATAAGCAGTAGAAATCTTTAAGGACAATGGATGCCAGTGATTAGTGAATTAGTAAATGGATGATGGATGGTAGGATATGCACTCTTCTCAACTTAGAGATTTCAGGGACAAAAACCTTTAAGTAAGGGAGAAAGTAACACCTGAATTTTCAACGACATTAAAGAGAATAAATCAAATAACAATTAATTTAATGTTCAGAATTATAGGAAATGGACTGTACCATTGCGTCCGTCTCGAAATTCTGGTCAAGATAGACATTTGGTTTGCGTAAAACGGACATTGTATGAAGAAGTTATGAGAGTTTTAAGTTTGTATACGCATAGAAATATTATATATATATATATGCATGAGTCAGAGGTGAGTCAGAGATGAGTCATAATCCTATCCAGAGGATTCAAATTCGAAAGATTCATCTGAGTGGCAAAATTCCCGCTCTAGGGGGTCGACCCCCCTAGAGGGGTGTCGACCTAGGGGTCGACCCACCCACAAAGGTGTCGACACCCCTAGGGCTGAGGTTGCACTCGATTTCAGGGGGTCTGCTAACTATATATATGTGTGTCATATTCCTCATATTATCTTCATTGGGAGTCATGGAGGCCATATGCTACTGGAGTGCGAACTGAACCGTTTCTACAACAACATACTCTACAAATCCAATTCAGAAATTCTAGATCCGTTCTTCCTAAATTCTCTAAACCTAACACTGTGAGTTTCTAGATTACTTTTAGGTTTAGATAAATAAAAGTATGCTTGATAGGCAATGAATTGGATATGTTGTAAAGTATGATTCTGTGTTAATATAAAATTCTATCCTATGTCATGACAGACTTAATTTCCAATATCTAATATAATTGTGGTGATTCGATTATGATGTTTATATGGATCTTGACTTGTAACCATGTTATGATGGAAGTACATCTATTAATTTGGATAATTGTGACATTACTTGAATCTAGACCTTTATGTTAATCACCTTTCACCTGTCATATTGTGATACATTGATATATGTTGTAAACTTGACATGTGAATCTATCTTTTGATCTAAACATGTTGCTATGCCATCCTAACTATGCTAGATTTAGGTAATTGGACACCTAATGTTAAATCTAGATCTCGTTATGCTTGCTTAAACATCATAGTGATTGTCACAAGTTACTAGTTTGATGTCCACTTTATTATGATGTTAATCACATGTCCTTTCACTTTGTTATTATGCCAGTTTATGTTCACGTTTATACCAAGACATGTTGAAACTATCACCCTTGTCATATTCCCTTTTATTATTATAGCTAGGCTACTTTATAGCCCAGATACCGTCAAAATACGTACGAATACGTTAGAGAGGAAACGGGGAAAAAGGGATTATAATTGACATGATTTATTTAATGTTTAATAGGAAATGGGACATGTAATTCAAATGGAGAAATCCTAGAAATAGTTACCTATAATGACTTAGGTAGATTTGGATTAATTTGGAATATTTAGTAATTTACAATTAGGAATTGTAAATTGTACTTATGACACGAGGTTACATTAGTGGTAGAAGTCTGCCCGGACCGGACCGGCATATCCAGCAGCCACTAATGTTGAACCTAATGTGGGAGGTCTAAGTACGCAAATACGAATCGAGCTAAGACACGAGGTTAGGCCCATTATAACCATAATTGGACATGGTAATGAAATAGACTACTTAACCTAATTTAATATGACTATGGATTTAAGTTAGGGTTAAGTAAAATTGGATGGGTAGTGGTGGGCTAAGTAAATTAGAGGGGGTGGGTAATACGTATATATAGGCCCACGAACTTAACCCAATAAGGTTATGTAATTAAAACACCTAGTGGCATACATAACCAGTAGATAATGTAATTGGGTTATGTAATTAAAGACACCTAGTGGTATACATAACCGATAGATAATGTAATGAAGTTATGTAATTAAAGACACCCGTTAGGGTAAGCATAACTAGTATAGGACAATGTAATTAAAGACACCTAAGTGTATCATAGTCAGTGGAAAACCTAGTGGGGGATTCAAGACAAGGGGGAGAGCTTGTATCATATTGTGTGGGACCCATTTCAGTCAGTAACCCAAAGTTGGTATCAAGTAAAGACCTCCGTACATGGCGGAGGAGGGGCACACTTACTGATTGATTGTAAGAGATCCAAACGAGGCGGATGGTGTAGGCGGCGCAAACCGACTGGGACATGTCCGTGCATGGGCCGGGCAGAGGGGGCTAAGACGACCGTGACACCAGTAGATATGGTTGTGCACACCATGGGTTGCCACTTTAGGAAGTGATACCTCCCACTATGGGGCCAACACATTATATCTAGAGGGTAGGGAGCCGATCGATTTGGGTAGGGGTTAGGGTATACTTGGACGTATGACCTAAGCCTACCAACTTATCGTGGAAGGGAACAACTCATTTCAGTTATACTAGTAATAGTGCAGAGTAATCATAAGTGAGGCACATACACCTTAACTTGCTTACCTTGTCACACCTGCCATTTATGTAGTGATCTCTCTCTTATCCACTTTATAGGTCTATCATGTTGCTTTTATTTATCTACTGGGTAAAAGTAACTAGACTCGCCAGACTTATGTCTGACCCTACTGTTTCTCCTTCTTTCTTCCGCCCCTACCCCCAAGGTTCTCAGGGAGGAAATACTCAGACTTAATTAGAAATCAGGTGTCATCTTTCTAGGAGCTACTTCTGAAGTATGGCTCAAGTTCTTGCTCTACTATGGCTTAACTCTTCTTATTAGGGGAATGATGCTTTTTATTTACTTATGTACTCTGATGGTGCAAGATAGAAGTATTTTTATTGTAATGATTTTTGTGACTTATGAAATTGCGGACCACGGTATTATGACTTATTTTGAAATAAAAGTTTATATTTTCCGCTGCTGCGTTATTTATATCTGTCTTGTAATTATTTTGTGTTTGTTTATCTATAGCGCTTCACGAAACTTAATGCATTCCCTTATTGAGTGACATTAACGGACGTGGGGTGTCACACATTTAATTTAAATATTTAAAAGTAGATGCAAAATAGAATGACCGCACTAATAGGCAAGCCTTGTAAATGGTCGTAGATATTAAAAAAAGGGTAGAAACATTGACTACAAACCCATAGAGTGAACTGATAGAACTTTTTGAATCCTTACTAAAATATAATAACAATAATTGACGGCCTTTAAAAAAAATATACACGTAGAAGAAAACAAATCTCTAGAATTAACGGCAGGTGTGAAAATTTCCCTTGTGCTACTCCTACTTATTAATAAATGATTTATTATGATAAATAAAATATAAATTTGCTTATACAAATTTTTCTGTGTTAGATATATATATGTATATATATTTTTTCGTTAGAATCAAGAACAACTATTTTCCATATATATATCAATAAAAATTTGGTACTCATGTTAAAACCTTTCTTTTAGGATTTGTCAACAAATTAAAAAGGTATAAGCTAATTAATATTATTTAGATAATATGAATATAAGACAACTAAGTTTAAATGCATTAATATAATCTAAAATAACTAGAAAAAAATGAGTAATTTTATTAATATAGAAATCTAAAGTGGTAAGTTTTTAAATGTGGAATGGTTGGTAAGAAGTGACAAAAAAGGTGGAATATTTTAAAAGTTGCAAACTATATAAAGATTCTTTGAAAGTGAGTCGACTCACTTGTTTTCAACTCTATCATTTTCTTCTTTTTGAATAACATTATTTCTTACCCAATTCAAACAACAAGAAAATATTACAAATGACAAAATTAACAAAAAAATTATCCATAAGGACAAGGGTCTAAAATTTCAACCATAAGGACAAATTTTAGTGTAAAGTATGAATTGATAGGGGGGCCTTAATTCCTCCCTTTGCATTAAAATTTGTAATTATGGTTAAACTTATCAGGAAAATAGTGTGAAGGACAAAATGAACAAAAAATTATTTCATAAGGACAAGGAGCTAAAATTTTATCATGAGGACAAATTTTAGTATAAAAGGAGAAATTCAGGGGCCCACTATAATTCCTTTCTTTACACTTAAATTTGTCCTTATGGATATAATTTTGGCCCCTTGTCCTTATGGAACAATTTTTTGTTCATTTTGTCCTTGAGGCTAAAACCCCCTAAAATTATAGCCTCTTGCCTCTTGTCCTTATGATAAATTACTTATTTTTTTCTAATTATTTCATATTACATTAATGCATTAAAACTCAGTTGTCTTATATTCGTATTATCTAAATAATATTAATTAGCTTATATCTTTTTTGTATACAGAAATTTTTTGTCCTTTCATTTATATATCTTTGCATATTTAACCAATTGAATAAAAGATAACCTAAAGTTAAATTGAACTTTCTCCATTTGGAAAATAGACCATTCTATCACTTATAAAATATTCAATTTGAGAGCATCATGTTTTTTAAACTTATGAAAAGAATACTAATAACAAATTTGCAACAGTTGATGTTGCATGCGTCCTTAAGCTGATATTTAAAAATATCAAAAATATCCTACTTAAATAGAAAAAAGATAATCAAAATTAATTTTTTTCCTTGTGTTTTTATGTCTTACTAAATTCACTTAACCTTCTTTAATATGTTTATTTTTTTAATCCAGCGCATGTTTTACACTTCAAATATTGTAAATATGTTGAGTTTGCCATTCAAAAATTAATAACCATAGAACATGGCTCATTATGTTATGCTTCGTTCTTTTATTTAGTACCGACCTTTTTATATCTACAAAACTGCTGTAGGTTCAAAATAGAATAATGAAAGTAGGATTTCGCTACTCTGACTGACACCAAAATTTAACAAATTGATAGAATAGCTTACTGAGAGGTATTTAGGGAAAATTAGGTAACTGGACAAATGATCCCTTCTTAAATTTTGTATTCAGTATAAGAAATGTAAAAGATAGTTTTTCAATAGTATCATATCAATGGAAGTGATGATCCAAAGAACTACAATATTAATTGTTAGAAGATTTTTTTACTTCTTATTTTAACAAGTATAGAACAGTTTCAACCCATTTCTTTATGTCCGTCTTTTATTTAGGACTAATAGTTTTGTTTGTATAGTCTTGGATTTCATTAGTGCGGTACGTAGTTTGATATTTATTAAATATTAAACTGGTATAATGTTTTACTCAACCCAAATTTTTTATTATCCTTAATTTTTTAATGAACTTTACTTTTACCCAATAGTAAAATCAAATGCATCCACAAACAAAAAAAATATCAATATTAGTGTGGCAATTAATACTACTTTGATCCTTTATGCATAAAAAAGATCAAAAGTCAGTTTATTTTACAAAGAAAATTATCTAGGAATTAATCATTTCTTTTTTTGCATTTCTTACTAAATTTGCTAAAATTCCTTTTGTATTTTAGGTCTATATTATGATCCTAGTTTTACGTTTTAAATACTGTATATGTGGTAAGTCTTCTCTCTAATCCTAATTTAAGTTTTACTTTTCAAATATAAGGTGTTCATTTTTTAGTAATAGATTACAGTAATAGATTACAGTAATAGATTAGAAGAATATTATAATTTATATGACTCACATTTTTTTTATTTAGTATAAAAATAAGTATTCCTAAATTTGTTACATGAATAATCATTAATCTACAAACATTTCTAAATTTTGAAGCTAATTTCTTAATAAATACAAAAAATTACTCTCTAATTTATTTTAAAAAAGGTTAGAATATGCAAGTTTGCATGCCATGTTATATTAAGCCATATGTTATTTGATACAACAGTTACAAACCAATGGATTTGTTCACCTTGTCTAAAACCCCTCTTAGACTGAATTTTATTCCCTACAACCTCATTAGCAAGATTAAACTATGATGTATATCACTAACTCATAATTAATTAAACGTTGCTCAAAATTAATTATCATTTTTGTTGGTTTATAAAACCCATAACCTATATGATGCGCATTCACAATTTCTAACACAAACAAGCTCTATATGATCTAATTACTCAAACAATAAACACTTATTACTTATTGCTTAGACTAAACAAATTGGTATTTTCAACATTTAAGTGCAATAATAGCAACTTACAACTAATAAACTATACTAAACAATCATAGATATAATACAAACAAGAAGATTGGAAAATTAATCATAATTAAAAAAAATAAACTATTTAGGGTTTAGGTAAATAACCGAACTAGACGAGCTCAGGAGGTTGGAGATGTTGATAGTATGAATTGGGGTAGTTGGAGACGCTTTTGGAGACGTGGACAATCTGCGGTAACATTGATTTTTGGGGGTGGGTTGAGGGTGGGGGTTAGGAGAGGGGGTGTGTGACACCTTACGTCCGTTAGTGTCACTCATAAGAGAATGCGTTAAGTTTCATTAAGTGCAATAGCTAAACAATAACTAAAATTCACAAGACATATATAAATACGCAGTGGAAAACTAACTTTTATTATTGAACAAAACATTGTTCCAAACTAGTTACATCATCAAATACCAAATACTTCAAATAAAACCATCTGTCTTATAATGCCAAACATCAGGATACAATAATGCAAAAACATATCCTTTTTTACAAGCCATAGCAAAGTAGAAAGATAACCAAAGCGATACATAACATCGGAAGAAGTCCAGATCCAAGTTGAAAGAAAATCCTAATCACTATGGAGTACTACCACTCTAATGACCTGATGGGGGCAAACATAATAGAAAGAAGAGAAACAAAATAGGTTGGACATAAAGCCTGTCGAGTGCCAGTGATTTTCAGTATATGCATAAAATAGAGGTATCAAGACAGGTAAATAAGACTGGATGAAAAAGTGCAGTAGCATATAAGTACAAGACAACAAGATAAAAACAAGGATCTGTTGATAACAAGATTTTGAATGAAGTTGCAATGGGACTCACATCATAGAGATAAGGTGTATATATATATATATATATATATATATATATATGTGTGTGTGTGTGTGTGTGTGTGTGTGTGTGTGTGTATGTGTGTATGTATGTATGTATTCATTGAGTCGTGTTAGAATTATGTTAAAATATATCCTCAAGTATACACGAATATGCAAAACAAATATATATATATATATATATATATATATATTCAAAAGCCAAATATATGCAGAAACTGGCCTACCAGTTGACTGGTAGAAAAAGGACCTGTTTTTGCATATAACGACTAGTTTTGAAAATTTTATTTATACGATTTAATTCTACTAGTCAACTAAAGATTTTTAACCAGTCGACTGATTCGACCCAGAAGCTATTTATGAAGAGTCACCATCTTTCATGAAGAGATTCCTCTTCATTAATCAAAGGAAATGGACATAACTTTTTATAGAAACTCTTCATGAAGGATTGCTACTCTTATAATATTATATTAACAACTTCAATCATGTTTTACAATCATCGAATTTTACTGATTTTACTGATCATCACTCTATTCTCTCCATTTACATTCTTTGAAAATAAAAATCTCTCCAATTCAAATACTTGTTGAATCCTTGAATCGATTTAATATCATTTGATTCAACAAGAATTTTTCTTCGTTAAATCTTTACATTCAAATTAAATAATCGAGGATCATATTATAGGAAGGTTATACTTAAACTTTTGGCTATCCGTGTTGATTCAAGAACACAAATCAGAAGTCAAATACTTGTAATTGTTGAAGACCTGTGTAGTTGCTCAGGCGAGAGGCATCCTTTTTGGGGCTCGGGTGTACTGACTTATTCCTCCAGGTTCAGAGAGGGCGTTGTTAGTGAATTCCGAAGAAGAGCTTCGGGACTGGACGTAGGGCGGGAAGTCCGAACCAATATAAAAATTCTTGGTGTCACTTTACTTTATTTATTGCATTTACTTTGCTTGTGATATATCTCTATAACGTAGGTTTTACATAGGTAACTATTGCATATCAATTAGTTAGCGTATCACATATATTTCCGCTATATCGATATAAGATCCTTTTAAGTCGTACACATTGACTTTTCATTTGGTATCAGAGAAAAGCCATCATATAGCTGTAAAACTGTTATTTGATATTTAGATAATATGGATAACAATACTAGTACTAGCAATAACACCGGATATTCTGAAGGCCAATCCACTGCTAGACCACCCTTCTTTAATGGCATGAATTATAGTTACTGGGCTACACAAATGAGGATATACATGCAAGTAAATAGTTTTGATGCATGGAATATCACTCAAAAAGAATACACATAACCTACTACAGTATTCACAGAATGGCCTGCATCAGAAAAAGCAGAGGCTAGTGCCAATGCTAAGGCTATGAACATGTTGCATTGTGCTTTAGATAGAAATGAGTTCAATCGGATTTGTATATGCAACACTGCATATGAAATATGGAGAACACTTAAGATTACTCATGAAGGTACTAACAAAGTTAAACAAAGAAAAATATCTATGCTTAAGAATCAGTTTCAAAATTTCAAGATGAATGAAAGGGAATCTATAAATGATATGTATTCACGTTTTCAAAACATTTATCACTCTTTGCTAGGTTTAGGAGAAAAGTATTCCGATTTTAATATAGTATCAAAAATTTTGAACTTTTTAATAGATGAATGGGAGAGAAAAGTATTAGCAATCGAAGAAGCTAATGATCTCTCTACTGTGAAGCCAGAATAATTGATCAGTAATCTAATGTCTTATGAAGTGAATTTGCAGGCAAAGAAAGCACAGGTACAAGATAAGAAAAAAATTAGCTTTCCAGGTAGAAAAAGAAGATTCCAATTTAGATAAAGAAAATATAGCATTCGTTGCTAGGAATTTTAGAAAATTTCTAAAATACAGAAAAAGTCAAAGAAAAAATATAAAGAAGAGTTCATCAAAAGAACCTGACCCTGCTCTAGTAGAATGCTTCAACTGTACAAGACCAAACATTATCAAAAGAATTATCCAGAGCTAAAGAGAAATCGCAAAAATGAAAAATCAAAGAGACGACCTTTTTCAGTCACTTGGGACGACTCAGATTCATCTTCTGAAAGTGATAGCGACAATGATAGTGAGCAAGCAAACGTGTGCTTTATGGCTAAAGGCAATGATGTAAGTGATATTACTTTTGATGAATTAGTAGAAATTAATACAAAATTTTAGAATCAAGGACAATGTTTATGCGAAAGTTTAAACAAGCTAACGAAGATAAACCGAATTTGAGAGAGACTTGTTGAAAGATGAGAAAGAAATCTTAGAAGAAGAAATTAAAAATTACAAGATTCTCCTTTAATTGCAAATTCTCAAATTTCTCTTTTAAGTCAAGTAATCGAGACTCAAAAGAATAAAAATGATTTATTAGCATCTGAAAATCATGATTTAAATGCTAAAATTAAAATTATAGAGTTAGAAAACTCTAGTTTAAAAATAAGTTAGAAAGTATTTCTAAAAATGTAAATAATTTTAACAAGGGTAGAGAGAATTTTTCTAAAATATTAGAAAATTCTCAACCTGCTTTTAGTAAAAAAGGACTTGGATATAATAAAGAAATTAATTCAAAAAGGAAATCAAATTTAAAAACTCTAATATTAAACAAAAAAATTCTAGTAGTAAAAATATTTCTACCAGGTAAAAATATTTGGAAAATATTAGTATATGTATTCCGAAGGCAAATAATATTCTTATTAGGAATAATTATGTAATAACCCGGAAATCTAGGCCAATTTAAATTTTTTGTTTTGGCAATTTTATTGAAATTTGAATATTTAAAATGATTTATTTTAAATAATAACGATGAGAAATTTATTTTGAATAAAATTTGAATGTATATATTTATTTGAATGGTCGTTGAATATAAATATTTATTTATAATTATAAAAGGAATTGAAAATGACGCGGTAGTTAGAAAATTCGATTTCAAAGTTCAAATGAAAGTACAAAATTCAAAATAAACCGGATTTTGGCGAAACTAAAAATATTGGAATCTATTTGAGAATATCTTTCCAACGAATCCGAAAAATTGAAATTTCATAGCAGGATAAAAAGTTGTGTCCAGTTAAAAATTCAGAATAGTCGCTATGGAAATATAGCCCTTAAAAATAGCAATTTTGCAAACGACCTCGGTTTTCGATGAAACCACTTTTGTTGGATCCATGATGTCAAGTTATTGCTAGGTTTCAAAATTCGTAATTTTCTAAATCAATATGTGAGCTTGGCGAAGTAAAACGTGTTTTAACAGTTTCAGTCAATTTCGATCGACCAGAAAATGGCCATTTTTCAAACGGTCTCGAAATTTGACGAAATTAGTTTTGTTTGAACTGTATCATCAATACGAAGCTAGAAAATATTTTTCGGGAATTTTTAGAGTCCGTATGTGGCTCCGGTAAATTGAAATGCGCATTCAAATTCAATATACTGATTTATATTTTGAATTTGACGAAAACTGATCGAAACGAGCGAATCAGCCTACGATACATATCCTATTGTGTTCGGAATGAGGGTAATTAGCTAGGGGCGACAGTCGTTGGGTTTCGTTTGGAGTTTGAATGGAAAGTCAACTTTAATGGAGAATTAAATAATTAAATTATATATTATTATTCTCTACAATTTCCGCGTCGCCTCCTCCTTCGTCCACCGCAACCGCCGCCGCGTCGCCAGGTACTCCGCCACCACCGTGGCTGGCGCCGGCCCCCCTTCCCATCTGATTCCCTCTCCACCTCTCCCTCCTCCTCCAAATCAAACGATGCCCAATAAACGCCCACCGCCACCTACTCGACGCCGTGACACACCCCTAGCTCCCAAACACGCGCAGATCTTTCCCCTTATAACAGGAAGTTTTTTTTATTTCAGTTTTTCTTTATGCAGTAATATTTGAATAAGCTTTGATTTTTAACTTGAATAAACTTTGATTTTAATGTAGATAAACTTTGATTTTAATGTAGGTAAACTTAGATTTTTAGTGTAGGAAAACATAGATTTTTAATGTAGGAAAGAATAGATTTTTAATAGAGTAAAGATTCGATTTTTAAAGAACAAAAAGATTGGATTTTTAAAGTAGAAAGATTTGATTTTTAAAATGAAAAAGATTAGATTTTTATCATAGAAAAGATGTGATTTTTATTTAAAAAGTTAAGATTTTTATTATATATAAAGCTAAGATTTATAATATATATAAAGTTAAAAAATTTCTTATATAAAGTTTAGATCTTTGATTAGGAAAGTTTAGATCTTTGATTAAGATAAAGATTATATTTTTGAAAAGGAGAAAGGTTTGATTTTTAACTAGAGAAAAGGAACGATTTTTATAAATTATAAAGATACGATTTTTATATATATGAAGTAGCGATAAAAAAAATCGATTTTTATATATGAAGCAACGAGGTAAAAATATAATCTTTATATAGGAAGTAGCATTGTTAAAAATATAATTTTTAACATAAACGGTGTTGAATAGATCTCGTTGGAAATACGACGAAGACTTTCCTACATATGAAGAGTCGCAGTGTTTGATTAGCTTCTCGGTGAGAACTCCTCACTTTTAATTTATTTTCTAGTTGAAATATATACTAGGATGCAGACGGTGCTTAGCAGCACCCGACTCCCGCTGTCCACAGACCATGGATGACTTGTTTGTTTAATTGGTGTGCTGTGAAAGTTGATTGTGTGATGTGGAATGGAATAAAATATTTTATAGTGGAAAATATTTTATAGTTAAAAATATATTTTTTAACGTGTGTATAAAATAAATATTTATAAACAAATCAGACGATTTGTTTATGTACACACATTTGACTGATATTGATTGGGACGATAAATTTTACACATCGCCTAACTGCACAAATAAAATATGTGTTTGATTGATTGAAACCCCATACGGGTGTTGGGATGATATCGACGTACACTAATCTCAATTGTTTAGTAGTATGTCGAACGATGGGTTGATAGACTGTGTAAGCGTTAATTATTTATATTTAATGCTTATGCAGTTATGTGGTGCACTTTGGATGATGGTTGATTATTTATCATTGCTATTATATACATGTGTTGTATAGAATCCATATAAATAACATTATATGGTAATTGAGTGGGTCTCATTCCAATTTAGAAAATAAAATATATATATTCATGTGTTGAATAAAAGAATATTCATGTGTTGAATAAAATATATATTCATGTGTTGAATAAAAAGAATATTCATGTGTTGAATAAAATAAAATTCATGTGTTGAATAAAATATATATTCATGTGTTGAATAAAAAGAATATTCATATGTTGAATAAAAGAAAATTCCTGTGTTGAATAAAATATATATTCATGTGTTGAATAAAATATATATTCATGTGTTGAATAAAAGAAAATTCATGTGTTGAATAAAAGAAAATTCATGTGTTGAAGAAAATATTCATTTATTGAATAGAATAACGAAGTTATTGAAATATATAAAGCCATGTTGATTAGATTGACGCCATTTTGACGTGAACGATATTTATATCGATTTTATTCATCTTTATAATGAATATAGGAAAGGAATAGATTTCAAATTCTAATGCTTTGAAAATATTATCATTTATATATCGATGATATGGAATATTCAATTTTGATTAGGAATTGAATATAAAGTTGAAATTATTTTGAAAACGAATTTAAAACGATTTATAAAATATGTTTCAAAAGGAAATCGACGAAATATATATAATATATATTATATATTTATAATGGCCTGAATAGAACGCGTCGCGCTGCGGCAGTTCGCGAATTTCGACCATTGACTTCGAACGGTCTTGGTCGATTTAGTGATTGATTCAGATCGAGCGAAATTCCTTATTGTCACAAATTATATCAAAAACTTTTTAGATTCTGTTCGTTATAATAGTGATTATTTTTTCAAAAAGAAATCTAAGCCCTCTTGGGTTTGGCTTCCTAAGATTTAACCCTTAGGACCCTAACGGAGGAAGTGGGTAACAATGAAATTTTTAATTTATTTTTTGCAGGTTCCACTTAGTAAAAACAGAGGAAAATGGATACTAGACAGTGGTTGCTCAAAACACATGATAAGAGACAAAGATATGCTAAAAAAATATAATCTACTCAAAAGTAGGAACTGTCACATTTGGATATAATTCAAAAGGATATATCATCGGTAAAGGCGATGTGAGAAATTACGGTATATCTAATTCACCTCTTATTTCTGATGTTTTATTAGTTAAAAACTTAAAATACAATTTATTAAGTATAAGTCAATTATGTGATAAAGGTTTTAAAATATCTTTACTGAAAATAAATGCAGTATATTTGATTCAAACCAAAATCTCATTTTTGAAGGAAATCGAGACAAAAATATTTATATTTTAAATATGGCAGTTAATAATAATCCAAGTATGTGTTTATTAACTAGAGACAATGATCCTTGGTTATGGCCCAAACGATTTTGCCATATTAACCTTAAAACAATAAACAAATTATCTAAAAATGATCTTGTAAGAGGATTACCCAAAATAAAATTCAAAACTGAAAATTTATGTGATGTTTGTCAGCTCGGAAAATTAACCAAATATTCTTTTAAATCTAAAAAAAGTCATATCAACCTCACAACCACTTGAATCACATGGATTTATTCGGACCAAACTCAAGTTCAGTCCATAAATCATAGTAGATATGTGTTTGTAATTATTGATGATTTTTTAAGATACACTTGGACTATGTTTTTAAAGAATATAAGCGATACTTTTGATATTTTTAACAATTTTGTCAAACAAATTAAAATTTCAACTGATTTAAAAATAAAGTTTTACGAAGTGATCATGGAGGAGAATTTGAAAATGAAAATTTTGATTTTTTTTGTCAAAAGAAAAGATTTTTTCACAATTTCTCTTTTCCTAGAACTCCACAACAAAATGGAGTTGTAGAACGTAAAAATAGAACTTGACAAGAATGTGCAAGAACACTATTAAATGGAACTACACTACTATAACATTTTTGGGATGAAGCAGTCGCAATAGCTTGTTATGTTTTGAATCATGTTTCCATCCGACCTCTTACTAAAAATACACCATACAAGCTTTTTACTGGTAGAAAACCAAATATATCTTATTTTAAAGTTTTTGGTTCAAAATGCCTCATTCTAAATAAAAAAGATCAGCTTGGAAAATTTGATTCAAAATCTGACGAAGGTATATTCTTAGGATATTCAGAGCATAGCAAGGCTTATCGTATCTTTAATAAACGAAACAATAAAATTGAAGAATCACTTCATGTTTCTTTTGACGAAAATCTTATTCAAAATTCCTTAAATACAGGTATTACAACAAATAACTCTTCTCATGATGATGATCTGATAATATATAGAGAAGATGAAAACACTGTTCATAATAACATAGAGAATAATACTACAGAAACTCAAGATAGTATCAATAACCAAAATATTCCTGTTAATGAAGTCAGATCTCCACCAAGAATATTACGAGATCATCCAACACAAAATATTATTGGAGAAATAACTTCAAACCTTAGAACAAGAAGTCAACTTAATTTAGTAAGTATTGTAGCCTTCTTGACAAATATCAAACCCGAAAATCCTAAAGAAGCATCTACAGATGAAAATTGGATAATTGCCATGCAAGATGAATTAAACCAATTTGAACGTAATGAAGTCTGGGAACTAGTTCCAAGACCAAGTAATCAAACTGTTATTAGAACAAAATGGGTTTACAAAAATAAAGCAGATGAATTGGGAAATATCACTAGAAATAAAGCTAGACTTGTTGCACAAGGTCACAATCAAGAAGAAGGTATAGATTATGAAGAAACGTTTGCTCCAGTCGGAAGACTAGAAGCAATTCGAACTCTATTAGCATACGCATGTCACCATAACTTTAAACCATATCAGACGGATGTTAAAAGCGCTTTCTTAAATGGTTACATGAAAGAACGAGTATATGTTGAACAACCTCCACTATTCGCTCATGAAAAATATCCTGATCATGTTTATAAACTGAAAAAGGGCATTATATGGTTTGAAACAAGCACCTCGTGCGTGGTATGAACGTCTCAAAACTTATTTGTTAGATTCAGGATTTCAAATTAGAAAGGTTGATCAAACACTTTTTATCAAGAAAGACCATAAAGATATTCTAATTGTTCAAATATATGTAGATGACATTATTTTTGGATCAACAAATGATCAATTATGTCAAGAATTTTCAAAAATAATGATCAATGAATTTGAAATGTCAAACATAGGAGAACTATCTTATGTTCTAGGTTTGCAAATTAAGCAATTATCTGATGGAATTTTCGTCAATCAAGAAAAATATTGTACTAATTTAATAAAACGTTTTGGAATGGAAAACACGTCAAGTAAATCTACACCAATGAGTATGACGACACATTTAGATAAAGATTAAAATGGTAAAAGTGTCGATCAAAAGTTATATCGAAGCATGATAGGTTCACTTCTGTATTTAACTTCAAGTAGACTGGATATTATGATGAGTGTTTGCTTATATGCTCGATTTCAAGCTAATCCAAAAGAGTCACATTTAAGAGCGGTTAAACGAATATTACGATATCTAAGTAGTACCAAAGATTTTGGACTCTTCTATCCGAAAGATTGCACCTTTGAATTAGTTTCATATAGTGATGCTGATTTTGGAGGATCACGAACGGATCGTAAGAGTACAAGTGGAACATGTCACTTTATCGGTAAATCACTTATATCTTGGTTAAGCAAGAAGCAAAATTGTGTTTCATTATCAACATGCAAAGCTGAGTACATATCTGCTGCACTAGCTTGTGCTCAGGTATTATATATGCAACAAATACTTAAAGATTTTAATATAAATTTGTCAAATTCCATAATTTATTGTGACAATACAAGCGCAATAAATTTATCTAATAATCCAATAAACCATTCCAAAACTAAACACATTGATATCAGACATCACTTCTTGAGAGATAATATTGAAAAACAAACAATTAACTTAGAATTTGTTGACTAAGAAAATCAAATGGCAGATATCTTTACTAAACCCCTTTTAGAGAATTCTTTCATTAGACTCCGACGAGAACTAGGAATTGTATCATCCAAAGATCTCTAAAAAGTTATTCGATTGTTATGTGCTTATGATGTCTTAATTTCTTTTTAATCGATGACAGAAGGGGAGAAATATCTCTCGTGCTTATACCATTCTTATGTTTCCATGCTAATATACTCTTATGTTTTCCACACTATTGGAAAATTTGTGCTAACATTTGTTAATGCAAGAATCAAATGGTAAGGTTATAAAATTATGAACTAATGAATTATTGCAGAAATTCAGGGAGAGCTAAACATTCAGGGGGAGAAATCAGATATTGTAACAACCCAGAAAATCAGAACTAATTAAAAAATTTTATTTTGGCAATTTTAATGAATTTTAAATATTTAAAATGACTTATTTTAAATAATAACGATGAGAAATTTATTTTTGAATAGAATTAGAACGTATATATTTATTTAAATTGAAGTTAGAACATAAATTTTTATTTTTAATTATAAAAGGAATTAGAAATGGCGCGGTAGTTTGAAAATTCGATTTCAAATTTCAAATGAATGTACAGGATTCAATTAAACTGAATTTTAGCGAAATAAAAAATATTAGATTCTATTTGAAGATATCTTTCCAACGAATCCGAAAAATTGAAATTTCATAGCGGGAATAAAAAGTTATCCCCAGTTGAAAATTCAGAATAGTCGCTATGGAAATATTGCCCTTAAAAATGGAAATTTTGCAAATGACCTCCGTTTTTGACGAAACCAGTTTTGTTGAATCCGGGATGTCAAGTTATTGCTAGATTCCGATTTTTATAATTTTTGAAATCTATATGTGAGCGTGGCAAAAGAAAACGTGTTTTGTCAGTTTTAGTCAATTTGGATCGACCAGAAAATGGTCATTTTTCGAACGGTCTCCAAATTCAATGAAATTAGCTTTGTTAGGGCCGTATCGTTAAAACATAGCCAGATTTATTTTTCTGGAATTTTTGGAGTCCGTATGTGGCCCCAATAAATTGAAATGTACGTTTAAATTAAATATATAACGACTTATATTCTAATTTTAACGAAAACTTATCGTAACTGACGAATTGGCTTACGGGACATATCCCATTGTGTTCGGAATGGGGGTAATTAGTTATGGACGACAGTCGGTGGGTTCGATTTAGAGTTCGAAATAAAAAGTACTTATGGAATTAAATAAACAAACAAATAATATTTTAAACCCCCTTCTGTTTTCTCTCTCCCCGATTCACAAAAGAAAAAAAAATGAAGATCGCTGCATCGCTCAGCTCCATGCCCCCTTCCGCTGTTGACCGTCGCACCCCACCAGGAGGCCGCCGTCGCCGCGAGACCTTCCCCCACCCCCTGCCATCGCCACCACCAAGCCCCCCCTTCTCAAATCGATGAAGCCCAAAACCGTAGCCCCCTATAACCACCGCTCCAGCCCAATAGCCGCCACCACCTAACTGTGCACCTTCCCCACCACCTGCAGAGCCCGGCGCCACCACCCTTAGCCGCCATTTCCGTCGGAGCGCCCTCCTCCGATCAAAAGTGAGTATTTTTTTTTATTTCTTTATTATAGAAAATCTGATTTTCTTTGCTATATAAAATCTTACTTTCTTTATTAAATAAAGTTATGAATTTTAAAATATGAAGTTATAATTTTTATTGTATAAAGGTTGAATTTTTATAATATGAAAGGTAAGATTTTTATCACACATAAAGGTTGGATTTTTAATTTGAAAAAGATTTGATATTTTATTTGAAAAAGATTAGATTTTTTCTGAAAATATAAAGAAACGATTTTTGAAAATATATAGAAGCGATTTTAAAAAATATAAAGATGTGATTTTTATCTACCTAGCGTTGGCAAAAGAATGAGATTTATATATATATAGCTTTGTGACAAAAATACGATATATATATATATATATTGTTATAATAAAAATGTGATCTTTATTATAGGAATAACATATTAAAAATATGATTTTTATATTGAAAGTGAACAAATAAAAATGTGATTTTAAAAAATATAAATATCGTTGATTAAAAATATGATTTTTAATGTATAAACATCATATTAAAAATGCGATTTTTACTATGAACAGCGGGAAAAGATCGCATTAGAATTTTGGGCAAATCCGAACTGTTCAGAAATAGAGAATGGAGGAGTGGATCCCAAAGGTGAAAAATACTCACTTTAATTTTATTTTCTAGTTAAAATGTATATTAGGATGCAGACCGTGCTTAGCAGCACCCGACACCCGCGTCCACAGACCATGGACGACTTGTTTGTTTGTTTGATTGTGTTGCGAAAATTGTTTGTGATGTGAAATGGGCTGTATAAAATATTCATGTGTTAAATAAAATATTTTGTAATCAAAAATATAATTTTTAACGTGTATATGAATAAAATAAATATTCGTAAACAAATCGGACGATTTGTTTATGTACACGCATTTGACTGATAGTGATTGGGACGATAAATTTTACACATCGCCCAACTGCACAAATAAGATTCATTATTTGTTGATTGAAACCCCACACGGGTATTGGGATGATATTGGACATACACTCATCCCAATATTTAGTTGTATGTCAATCGATTGGTTGACGAGTTGTGTAAGCGTTGAATATTTATATTTAATGCTTATGCAGTGTAGAATGCACTTTGGATGATGGTTGACTGTGTTTGATTGTTGTTGTGTACATGTGTTGTGTGAAACCCATATAAATAACATTATATGGTAACTGGCTTTGTCTGATTCCAGTTCAGAAAGAATGAATATTTTAAACTAACGAATATTTTAAAATAATATTCAATAAAAGATCAAAATCTGATTTTGATGTCCGATTTGGGATGGACACGAATATATTTAAATATATGAAGCCGTGTTGATAAGATTAACGCCATTTTGACGTGAACAATATTTACATCGATTTTATTCATTTTTATAATGAATATCGAAGAGGAAATGATTTTGAAATATAATGTTTTGAAAATACTATCATTTATATATCGATGATATGGAATATTCAATTCTAATTCAAAATTGAACATGAAGTTGAAATCGTTTTTAAAACGAATTTAAAACGATTTATAAAATGCGTTTTAAATGGAAATCGACGAAATATATATAATATATATATTATATATAATGGCCTGAATAGAACGCGCCGCGCGGCGGTAGTTCGCGAATTTTGATCATTGACTTCAAACGGACATTACGGGAGATCCGACCATCGGATTCTCCTAAAACAAGAACCATTGGGTTCGTATCGAAAAGTGATTTCCGACGAATATAAGTGATTTGAAATATAATAGCTGGATTTGGAATTATGTCCAAAGCAAATTTGGAAAAGGTCACTGTAAGTGCAGTTCGACGACCGTTTATGGAAACCGACTGTATGAGCCTTGATAAAATTATTAAAAAAATCAATAATTTGTGTAAAATCACAATAAATGATTTGGAAAGAATTGGGCTGGAAAATTCCATATTTGAAAGGATAAAAAAAATATTTTTATCAAAATGGAAATGAACTAGTTATGAACTAGAATTATAAATCCAATATTTTTAAAATAAATAAATTGGATTTGAAATGGTTTTAAAAATAACCAGAATTTCCAATATATGAATTGGAATGGATTTGAATCGAAATTATCTTCGGAATATTTCGATATTAGATTCCGTGATTATACAGATATTATGGAGGAATTTGGAAGATATATATATCGTTATTCCAATACGATATTTGTTGATTTGAGAATTTGATATTGAATATAAGCCGATATATTTTCTATTCAGAGTCTTCTATTTAATATCAAATTGGATTTTGGGTTTATCGTGAACGATGTTTTAAATAACACTTGTTCTTTAACCCGATTAACAATGGAATGAGATTTTGGGTTTTTCGTGAATGGTATCTTTAATAATACTGTTCTTAAACACAATGGAGTTAAGAAAATTAGAAACTAACTAGGGATTAGCTAAGTTGAATGGTTTCCTAGGTATTGATCAGATGTTGGTTTCGGCCTTCGGGATTAATACTTAGGGAATTGTTCTCTTACTAATTTACGGTTAGAGACTGATGGGATAGGGTCTTCAATAACAGTGTTCTTAAACCCCGGGTGAAAAGAATAAATCTTTTAATTAAGATGTAGAGAAGAATTACCAATTAATTAACATTTAGTTGGAACTGAAAATGGAATGTGAATTAGGTTTATTGTGAACTGTATTTTTAACGACATTCGTTCTTTAACCCGATTTACAGTGAAATGTGATTTGGAATTTTATAAATCTTTTTATTAAGATTTAACGGGAATTTTCCAAAGTAAAGTTTTCCAATTTAATATATTAAATTGGAGTTGGATGGAATTCGATTTAATAATAATCGAAGTGAACTTCTGTGGAGGAAGACTGTTAATACATATGGAATTTAAAAGGCTTTGTCGTTATTCCATTTATATTATTAGTCGGATACGGAAATTGATGTCGATTATATATTGATTTGTTTTTCCGTGAAGATTCCATAAATAAAGGAATGTGATTTGGGTTTATCGTGAACTGTGTTTTAAGTGACATTAGTTCTTTAACCCAGTAAAAGACAGGATTACATGTCTGTCATTATATTTCAAACTGTATGGTTGATCTCTGCTAAATATATATCTGTTTGGTGGCGGAGAATTTATTCTCTTGCTTAACACCCTTCTCTAAGACGTACGAGCTTAGAGGTTATATATCGGTAGAAATCAATAGTACGGTGTAGATTGTCGATGCGACATGTTAGTGTTTCCAAAGTTAAATAATCATTAATATTGATTGTTGGGAAGATTAAAACTAAGTGGAGTTTTAATGAATCTTTAATTAGATTGAAATGTGAATTGATAATTTAAATTGTCAAATTTGGGAAATAATCGAGAATGGAGTATCACCAGTTTTGCTCCCAGCGATAGTTAAATCTTTAATTAGATTTGAACAGGAAATGGTAATTAATTTTACCAATAACACCGTGGTGTTAGTTATGGAGTAATACCAAATTGCTCCATGGGATGAATAGGTTGGGATTGGGAAATTAAATAAATGATTACTTCGGTAAGTTGCGTTAATCCCAACTAGTTTGGAAAACCGTAACATGGTTTGAAATGATATCCAAAGGAAGATTAAAGAATAAATTTAAATAATTTATCTTTGATAAAATTAATGGGAACCTTTCCCAAAGGATATGAATATTTAAATAAAAAAATATTCAGAATGGGAATGAGGCGTATGTTGTGTTTTATAGCACTTGTTTATTATATACGCGAGTTATTCGAAAAGATCGGGTTTATACCCATTTTGAATAACTGATTCGACGATAAGTCGACGATGAAGACGGTGGTTGAAGACCGGAGGTCTTCACATCATTTGGATGATTACTAATGTTTTGATTGGGCTGTATACCCAAGACGAGGTAATAAGTGGTGATCGTCCAGACGTACTTGGAGATCGACGAATATGCGAGACCTCTCTCCTGTATTGGACATATGGGACAAGGAATAAGGTGCCTCCAGTTTCGTTCAGATCCAGAACGAACTTGTATTGATTTCTATTAAATATATATCTGTTTGGCGGCGGAGAATTTATTCTCTTGCTTAACGCCCTTCTTTGAGACGTACGAGCTCAGAGGTTATATATCGATAGATATCAGTCGCATGGCATGAATTGCCTATATGGCATGTTGATATGTAGTGATCAAGGCTTTTGTTGCAAAGCAGAGTCTTGTGGTTGATGATCAAAGCACAACTTTAATATAGCACTGCTTTGTGTATAGCGTTAATTCGCGAGCTTCACATCTCGGTATGAGTCAAAAACGGGAACTGACTGCAGGGAGTGCACGACGTTTCTTTCTAGCTATAGGTGGTGTCAGGGTTTTGCACGCCCTAGCATTGTTATATTTTTACCTATGTGGTTGTTGGATTGCGAGGCGCCTCGGTTATATCGGTCTCTACGGAGCCAATGGATAGGTCCGATAGGACCGGGAAACGTGTGTTCAGGAATACCCAATCCTCAAACGTAAGGGAGGACCGGCCCTAAAGATCCAAGGGTTACCCAGAGTGTGTAGTCCTGAGACATTTTCTAGAGTGTCTCGAAGCGGTGAGGAGCCATCCCTGGCCTCGACTCATGGCGGAAATCCAATTTCCAATATGTGACATTTCGATTTTATTTGTAGAGCCTAGTATGGCGACATACTGGGATGTGGCACTATGCCATCTAGGATTGATACATTTATATTTGAAGTTGTTTTCATACACTTTACACTATAATTGTATCAAAATGATTTGTTTTAAATGTACCAAGCATATCTGGCTATTATAAGGTAAAACTCTATCCTCCGGCTTGCGTTGCATTGTGTGATGAGACCTGAGTCTTATAATAGCTTCATTTTTCCAAAAAGCATTGCGCTGTTTATTCTATGCACTAGTATTCTTGGGAGGAAACTCGTTCCGTGTTATACGGCGTGGTCCCTTGATTTACCTTATCTTTAAAGTAAAGTTTTAAATAACTGTTTTAGTTCTCACACCAGTCACATGACTTACCTGGAGTTTATTGTTTTAACCTAAACTCTAAGTGCCCCTATTT
Source organism: Allium sativum (assembly GCA_030737875.1). Lineage (NCBI taxonomy): Eukaryota > Viridiplantae > Streptophyta > Magnoliopsida > Asparagales > Amaryllidaceae > Allium > Allium sativum. Next base: position 543,435,168 of record CM060926.1, read on the forward strand.
TCCACACGGGCAGCTAGTAGTTTTGGTTTTGCAGATTTATATTCATAGGATCCTGGTTTTCAGCTGGAATGATATTCGGAAAGCTCTGTATCCGTTTATCTCTTTCAGTTGTGTTTTGTATTATTTTTCTGCTGCATTGTAATTTGTAAATCTCTGATATTTGTCGAATGTGTAATATTAATTCATACTCTATTATATTCTCGTACTCTGATGTAAATTGTTGTAATAAGCAATGAAATTTCCTTCTATTTTTGTTCTGATTTGTCGTGTTCTCAACTCAATCCGGGCTATCCTTTACGGGGAGGTTCGGGTCGTGTCAGATATGTTGTCATCAATCAAAAAGGGGGAGAATGTTGATAACAAGATTTTAATCGACGCCAACGAATGAAGTTGCAATGGGAATCACATCATAGAGATAAGGTTATATATATACACTGAGTCGTGTTAGAATTATGTTAAAATATATCGTCATGTATACACGAATGTGCAAAATAAATAAAGATATATATATATATATATATATATATATATATATATATATATATATATATATATATATATAAAACTTCAAAAGCCAAATATATGCAGAAACCGGCCTACCAGATGACTGGTAGAAAAAGGACCAGTCGACTGGTTAGCCTATTTTTGCATATAATGGCTAGTTTTGAAAATTTTATTTATACGATTTAATTCTACCAGTCAATTGATGATTTTTAACCAGTCGACTGATTCGACCCAGAAACTATTTTATGAAGAGTCACCATCTTTCATGAAGAGATTCCTCTTCGTTAATCAAAGGAAATGGACATAACTTTTTATAGAAACTCTTCATAAAGGGTTGCTACTCTTATACTATTATATAAACAACCTCAATCATGTTTTACAATCACCGAATTTTACTGGTCATTACTATATTCTCTCCATTTACATTCTTTGCAAATAAAACACTCTCCAATTCAAATACTTGTTGAATCCTTGAATCAATTTAATATCATTTGATTCAATAAGCAATCTTCTTCCTTAAATCTTCACATTCAAATCAAATACTCGAGGATCAGATTATAGGAAAGTTGTACTTAAACTTTTGGCTATCTGTGTTGATTAAAGAACACAAATCAGAAGCCAAATACATGTACTTGTTGAAGACCCGTGTAGTTGCTCAGGCGAGAGGCATCCTTGTTGGGGCTTGGGTGTACTGACCTATTCCTCCGGTTTAAGAGAGGGCGTTGTTAGTAAATTCTGAATAGGAGCTTTGGGACTGGACGTAGGGCGGGAAGTCCGAACCAGTATAAAAATTCCTGGTGTCACTTTACTTTATTTATCATACTTACTTTGATTGTGATATATCTCTATAACTTAGGGTTTACTTGCGTAACTATTGCATATCAATTAGTTAGCATATCACATATATTTCCGCTATATCCATATAAGATCCTTTTAAGTCGTACACATTGACTTTTCAAGATCAGGTAAAGCTTCTCATTTATATTCCAAGAACAAGTTTTTTTTTCTCTGTACCAATACTAGTATATCAGGATTAGGTATTACCCTAATTACATAACAGGATTGGGTGTTACTCTAATTACTACCCATGTGATTGGCTCCTTACTACGTAAATATCCTGTATCAGCCCCGCAGTTGGGTATATCACTCCCTAACCCAACAACTTATAGAACATAAATGTATTTACTGGTGTTACAGAGTCTTAGTTTCCTTAATCGGACCCATGCATGCTCATGACTCCGCCGGAACATGCCCGTACTTACCTTCCTCTTTTTGAACCTCTTACTATCCTGTTCAGTAAAGTGTGCCATGGCCCCTATCTAGTACGAGTCCCTCTAACAAGATACCAACATGAATACTGACTGATATGGGTTCCACACAACAAGATTGACATAAGCCAAACCCCCTAATCTTGTGCCCCCAAGTAAGTAGGATTTAAGAGTCCCCAAAATTCGATACAACAGCAGAATGAGGGACCTCTTAGCTTATTAATAATTAGGTTTAACTTAACAGGTTTAAGTTCATTAATAAGCATGGTTGTAATATTACATGTTATTATGTGTACAACCCCTTTCCCCAAAACAAGTACCTGTCCAGATGTACATATACACTATAATGATTCAGATTACTTAACCTACATCTGGTATTTACATTTTCTTAACATGTTCTTTACTTAATCTCTGTATTAAGTCTAATCTAACATGTATACATATGTGCATATTATTCGCTTTGATTATATTCCTAATTTACAGCCAAAAGTCCTCAATTTATAATATGCCCAAATTCTCCCTTTTCATTGTCGTTTCATATATATTATCCCAAATTCAATTATATTGAATCTTGAAGCGGAAATGGCATAGGCTCTCGATGGCCTAGGCTCAGCGTAAAATAAAAGGGAAAAGTAGAAGGAAAAGAATAGAATCAAATCAAACTATATAAAATAGCATATAAACAAGACTACAAATAAATTAAACAATAAAATAGGGATAAGGAAGATAGATATGTATGAACATAACTGATTAATCAACTGATAGTAAAAGAACATATATTACTGTAACAATTGCACAGATGAATAACAATAAAAGAACATTATAGAAACTAACTTATAGGTACTGTATGTTCTAGATCCAATTTTATTTACTGTCATAATACATTTCTAGATATCAGATCTGCAAGTAACTTAAACTCACAAAGATAGGTATTAGGTTCAGAAATAGTTCTTGAAAATGGTTGTATGTTGATTGTTGATCTTGAATTTTCTCTGTTAATCTGACTTTCAACGGTATCTCCCTATTTTATTAATTAATTTAGAATATAGTCATATAGGTAGAGAGAGGTAAAGAATAGTTATATGTAGATAAAATGAGAGAGAGTCCATATTTATAGATTAACTGAGCTAATTCTTAACCATTAGATTTTCAATTCTAGCCATACAACTCATCCAACGAACCTAATATATAAAACAGTCCAAATACAACGTTTACAATCAGGCTAGCATGTTGATGGGTCGACACCTACCTACCGGGTTGATCCCTCTTGATAAGGGTCAACCCAGGTCGGGATGGGTAGTCCCATGACCGTTGGTTGCTATGTGAATTTTTCCATTTGAATTTTATTTAATATTTATTCCTTATATATACAATCTTCTTATGTCCATATCTTTCTCATATGTCATCCGATTTACGTAGACTCAAAGTCTATCTGAACCAGAATTCTGAGACAAACGCAACGGTAAAGTCAGTTTTACTTAATTCTAAATATTTCATTATATAATTTTTATTTTATTGTCTTTTTTGTATGGTTAAGGTGTGTTAAATTTTGGGGTGTTACATTTTTCCTTACTTAAAGGATTTCATCTTTAAAATCTCCAAGTTAAGAAGAACGTTATTATTCTAACAACCACCTATAATATTCTACTCATCCGTAATCAACTGGCATCCATTGTCCTTAAAAATTTCTAATGCTTGTTGAACATATTCAAAAACGTTGTGTGTTTATATTCTTACACTAATGCGAAAATCAAGCGGTCAACTGATTCAGTTGACCTCCTTAATGCAATATATGTATGTTCCATATATCAAATATGTATGCAAAAGAGTCATAATATAACATATAAGTTCTATATGTGTGCACAATCATCCACCGTAATTCAACACCCATATGATGATTCAACCATTTTCATCCATTGAAAACTAAAAATGCGCATACATCCATATGCAGTATTTAAGTGCTTGAGCTGATCTAGTGCTATTTGTATATGCATTCGTGGGCAACCACTAGAAAACACTTGCATCCACTTACAACCATCTATCATAACATGTCTCAAACACATGTTTCCAATCATTGGTTTATACTAAGGATCGAAGATTTGAATAATAGGATAAAATTATTTGAATGATATAAGCAAATGCGAATTAAAAGCTTGGAAAAGAAATTAAGAACGTACTCTCAAAAAGAAAAGGGTAAGAAGCGTGAATATTTTTTTCGGGTTCCCACGTCACATCTTTGCGATCTTCTCCCAATGTATCTTCACTTATCTGATTTCTTTGTTGCGTAGTTTCTTAACCTCTAATCAAGGAATACGAGTAGGAACTTTTCTCACCGATGCTTCCTTCTCAAACTCCACATCTTCAAGTGTGTTCGGCTCCACTACCTCTACTGTATCATGTAGACATTTCCTTAATTGGGATACGTGGAACACATCATGTACACCCACCGGCCTCTATGGTAGCCTAACCCTATAGGCCATCTGACCTATCCTCTTCGCTATGGGGCATGGCCCTACAAATCTCGATGCCAACTTCCCTACCGAGCCAAAGCAAACTGCATTTCTTATGGGTGATACTTCAATGAAGATCATATCTCATACTTCAAATTCCAAATCAGTCCTCCTCTTATCGGCATATGACTTTTGCCTGTCCTAAGATGTTTTCATTCCTCGGCGGATAAGGTCAATCTTCTCGGAAGTTTATTGAATCGTCCCAGGCCTAAGTAGAAGTCTGTTCGCAGAATCCCACCAACAAGTCGGCGATCTACAAGGTTGTCTGTAGGGTGTCATACCTATGCTTGACTGATAACTGTTGTTGTAGGCAAACTCAACCAATGGGATATGCTTCTCCCAAATCCCTCCAAATTCTAGGATATATAGTCACAGAAGAACCTCAAGAACCGTATTCAACCTCTTAGTCTGTCCATCGGTCGGAGGGTGGTATGTTGTGCTCAAACGTAGCTGTGTACCTAGTGCTTCTTGTAAGCTCTTCCAAAACTCACTTGTGGAGATGGGATCATAGTCGTTTACTACGCTGGCATGTCAAACATTAGGCCACAAATTCCGCCATGTCCTTCTTTATACCAATCCAAAAGTAAACTCTCTTCATATCTCGATACATCTTGTTGCCTCCAGGATGGATAGTCATCCGAGAATGATGAGCCTCCTTAAGGACTGTCCACAATAAATCTCTATCACGGGGAACACAGAGCCTTTCATCTCATCTTGGCCACCCTTTATCATCCACATAGTATCTACTTAGGTGACTAGAGGTCTCTCCTTTACTAAGCCTTTCCATGATGTCTTCTATCTGTAGGTCCTCTGGCTGCATAGATCTAATACGCTCCATGAGATTAGGCTATACTTCCAACGATGCTAACAAACCAGGTGTAAAATTCGTAGATGGCCTAAAATCGAAGGTCGATATAAACTCCAAGCTTTGCCTCTCTACAAAGAGGACTCAAGGTCATCGTCTGCCTACTCAATGTGTCTGCCCACTACAACAAAAATGTTATATTACAACTGTATTTTTTACAATTGTTACAAAATGACAGTTGTCATAAATGTTTTTAACAACTTTTTTCTAGAGAAAGTTGTAATAAACTATGGAAGATATGTATTACAAATTTTTTTGCAGGATCTATTACATACATTATTCAAAACTCTTTTTCTTGGCTCCAAACCAAATTCCCTTTTGGATCCAAAACAAAAAATTGGGCTCCAAACTTAAAATTTATCGTATAATATCCGCTCTCTTTCTCTTACCCCTCAGACAATTTCAGTCTTCTCCAATCGTTCTTTCTCCAGATCCGTGTCCGATAAGAAGCTACTAACGTCCTCCAAACCCGAACCGATAGCATGGATCTAGTTTATGTTATACTTTTTTTGAAAAAGAAGATGTTGAATTCGTGCTTAGGTTTCGATGGTGAATCCCTTATTGGATCCAATGTCCAGCTCTATCTCGATGCTTCCTAATGATCCTCCCTTGTAGATAGTAAACAGCCGTTTGATGCAAAGTTAGAGATCTATTGTCCAGAGTCTAAGTTCAACTTGGATGACAATCTGTGTATAAGCTAGTGGAGATAATGCTTTATGTTTAGATAGATTGACCCGAACATCCCTCCTGTAGATGGAGATCTATCTCAAATAAGCTTGCAGAGATGTTGATTTCTATTCATGATAGCATAACCTAGGCACCCCTGCTGCAGATCAAAATCTATCATCGGTTGAAGATCATCATATGAGGTAAGTCCCAAAATTTATGATTTGAAGTTCAAAGTACACCATAAAATTGCTACAATTTATTGGGATGGTAAAATAATTGGACTAACCAGCATCCATCCCTAAACATAGCGACCAACTATAAAATCTAGCAAGAAGAACTGATATTACTTATAATCAATTATGCATGAAAACATTTCATTAATAAGTATATAGTCATAATTGTATATTACATGCATTTTTTGCTACTGTGTTGCTTAAAATTGGTATAGAAAATGTTACACCGCACATGAACATCTTAGAGTTGGTCTTTACAAAAGATATGTTTTTGTTTGTCATTTACTTTCTGCGTTATAAACTAACAGAAAATTAATCAATATCAAGTGTATCATATTTGCTTTCGATCATATGATACAAACATAGCTTCGATAGTAAGTGTGTAAACACTAGCCAACAAAAGGATGGAAAACTTTATGAATTCAGTTAGTCTATTCATGGACCAGAAATAATTAAAAACAGTTTGAGAAAAAAAAAGAATATGATAATTTTTTAAGTGGTCAAAACTGAAAATTTTGTCCATAGTTTGAAGTAGAAAATTTGAATGGATATATAACTCGAGTTAGTGGAACCACTCCTATGGTTTCCAATTTAATGATTAATCCTAGAATCCGACAAGTAATTTCTAGAAAATAAGATATTTTATGTTGGTAAATAATGTAAGCATACTTTCATCACAAAAATGAAGTTGAAAACAATATTCAGATCTTGTAAAATAAAATAAACTATAATTTAGCACTGAAGGTAGTTTAGAATACAGAAAAGATCGGCATTAAAATTTTAGGTTTTCTCTGGTAGAAAATCTTCGTACATGTTGAATTGCTAGTTTTATTGTAGATCAGTCACAACTAAAATGGGATACATACATTTGTTGATTCTTGATTGTTGTTACTTGTGTGAAATTGACGTTTTTAGATGACACAATATCGTAGTTACACATCCAAGCATCCTTACATGCCATGATTGAAGAGTTTAGGTTTTATTTAATCAGTCTAGACAATCTTGCATTTTATTGTATTTATTTCTACTAAATGCACTAGGTTTTTTAAGATCATTTAATCTGGTGGTACAGTTCTTTGGATGTGAACTTTTTTTAATAAAGAAACGCCTTACATTTAAACATGGTGTAGCGGATCAATGGACTGAAGTGCATTGAAGCGAAAATAAGGCTTTTTTCAATGCTATCTGAAAACTGCTGTTATATATCAAAGAGCAGGGTTGATACAAAATAGTTATTGACATTTATATACATGGATATGAAGAATGGCCCATCTCAATGCCTTTAATGCTATTACAAGAATCAAAGGCACAAGTATTTGCTCTAAATTCCGAAATTAAATTGATTAATGCACTGATTAATGATTTTGGATCAAATACCACACCAATCTTTGGATCATGAATAAAGTCCACAGTCACCACTTGGAAGATTCCTTAGGAGCGCAACTGGTCACAATCAACATGCACTCGACCATCTCAATGTACCAATATTGCATTAACATAATAGTATGACTGGTTACTAAGCACTTACTAGGATTGCCATAAGTACGATTTAAAGCATCTGTTATTGCTGTTACAAAATCTGAAGTAGACAATAAAGTAGTCTCTCTATCATGTGTACCATTAAGTAGTAGAACCTTTGGAATTTTCCTAGTAGCAATCATCTCACCAATGCCAAGCAAAACCAAAGATGGACATATGAAAGTGAAAAACATCGTATGGCATAAACAATGTAATCTACTTTGCTTAATTTCTCAAGAACCCTAGGATTTACAGTAGGAAAAACCTCGTGTAACAAGTTACATCCTTTACTTGACATGTAAAGGGTACGCTTGATACGTGATGGAAGACTTGTGACTGATGAAAAATCCTTATTTATCACTCTTGTAGGTTCATTAGCTGGATGTGGTATTTCATTATGGCCACACATAATGGTTCCATCCAATAGTTCGCACCTGAGTGTGAGTCTGTCAATGGTCGAGATCACAGGAAGCACAAAAATCTCTATTGGAATTTCTGAGACACACGAAAATAAAAATGTAAATGCATGCAAAGACTGAAAGAATATGTGTGCATCAGCAAAGAAAAAATTTCCAGTGCTTCCATTGCTATAACAAAATGATCCATTTGAGTGACGAAGTATTTGATTTTGAAAGTAAACAAAAAATGCACGAATTGATTCAACATATGACCATGACACATCGTTCCACAGATTATGTTCTCCTTCCACAATTTCATACCATCCTAATTTTTCTTTGTGAGCATCAAGAGGTAATCTATGCCCAAGCAATATTCGAACAGCTAGAGCTTCTGAAACGACCCAAACTCGCCCTTATGGGAAAGCCCGGATTGAGTTGAGAACACGACAAATCAGAACGCAAACAGAAGAACATTTCATTGCTTATTACAACAATTACATCAGAGTACAAGAATATAATAGTGTATGAATAAATAATATACATCAGAAAAGTATCAGAGATTTAACATTACAATGCAACAGAAAAATAATACAAAACACAACTGAAAGAAATACACGGATATAGAGCTTTCCAAATATAGCTTCAGTTGTAAACCAGGATCCTGTAAAAAGAGATCTGCAAAAAAAAAAACTATTAGCTGTTTGTGTGGAAAATAGGGGCACCCAGAGTTTAGGTTAAAACAATAAACCTTAGGCCAGTCATGTGACTAGTGTGAGAACTAAAAACAGTTATTAGCTTGGTTTTAGAGTTAGGTAAATCATGGGACCACACTGTATAACACGGAATGGGTTTAACCCCAAGAATACCAGTGCATATAACAAACAACGCAATGCTAAATAAAGAAAATGAAGCTATTATAAGACTTAGGTCCCATCACATAATGCAACGCAAGCCAGAGGATAGAGTTTTTAACCTTATAATAGCCAAAAATGCTTAGTACGTGAAATTTCATATTTTATTACTACTATAGGTGAAGAAATCAACTTCAAATATAAATGTATCAATCATAGACGGCATAGTATCCCATGCTACTATGTCGCTATACTAGTCCTGCAATCAAAACCAAAATGTCATGTATTGGAAATTGGATTCCATATATGAACCAAGGCAAGGGATCGTCCTTACCGACTTTGAGACAATCTAGCCCATGTCTCAAGCAAGTACTCAGTCAAGCCTGGGATCGTCAGGGCTGGTCCACCTAAGTGGATTAATAAACCCTGAACAATACGTTTCCCCTCCATATGGGGCGTAAGCCTGATCAGTATGTCGACCATGTCATCCATCGGGCCCGTAGTGACCGATATATCCGAGGCGCCTCGCTATCCATCATCCACATAAGTAAAAATGTCTGGGCTCCATACCATGACACCACTCCTAGCTAAAAGGAAACACATGTCCTCCCTGAAGTCCTCTCCCGTTTCTGGTTCACACCGTGGTGTGAGGCTCGCGAATTAACGCTATACACAAAGCTATGCTATTTAAAGCCGTGCTTTGATCATCAACCACAAGACTCTACTTTTCAATAGAAGCCTTGATCATTTGCATCTCAACATGCCACACTGACAATTCATGCCATGCAACTGATGTCTGTTGATATATAACCTCTAAGCTCGTACGTCTCAGAGAAAGGTGTTAAGCAAGAGAATAATTTCTCCGCCACCAAACAGATATATATTTAATAGAGATCAATCAACACAGAATAAAATCCTATGTTAGACACACATCCATTTACAAATTTGTTCTGGGTCTGAACGAAATCTTATTCCTTGTCCCATATGTCCAATACAGGAGAGAGTCCCTCGCATATCCGGTTGATCTCCAAGTACGTCTGGACGATCACCACTTATTACCTTGTCTTGGGTGTACATCCCAATAAAGACATCAGTAATCATCCAAATGATGCGAAGACCTCCGGTCTTCAACCACCGTCTTCATCGTTGACTTATCGTCGAATCGGTTATTCAAAATGGGTATAAACCTGACCTTTCTGAATAACTCGCGTATATTATAAACAAGTGATATTAAAACACAACATATGCCTCATTCCAATTATGAATATTCTTTTATTTAAATATTCATATCCTCTGGGAAAGGTTCCCATTAATTTTATCAAAGATACATCCTTTATATTTATTCTTTAATCTTCCTTTGGATATCGATTCAAACCAAATTAAGGTTTATCCAAACTAGTCGGAATTAGCGAACCTTACCGAAGTAATCATTTATTTTATTTCCCAATCCCAACCTATTCATCCCATGGAGCAAAACTGGTAGTACTCCATATCTAACACCAAGATGTTATTGGCAATTACCATTTCCCATTCAAATCTAATTAAACATTTAACTATCGCTTAGAGCAAAATTTGTGATACTCCATTCTCGATCATTTCCCAAATTTGATAATTTGAATCATCACATTCACTTTTCATGCTAATTAAAGATTCTCTGTAAAGACCTGTAACTTCCTCGGTATAGGAAAGCACGGATAATTCGAGAACAAGCCACAACAGAACGCAGACGGAAGAACATTTCATTGTATATTACAACAATTCATCAGAATACAAGAATATACAGAGTATAAACCAATATTACACATTATAAAATTTCAGAGATTACAATACATTACATAGCAGTGGAAAATAATACAATACACAACTAGAAGTAATACGCGGATACAAAGCTTTCCGAGTATCGTTCCAGCTGTAAATCAGGATCCTGTGAATATAAATCTGCAAAACCAGAACTACTAGCTGCCCGTGTCAAAATAAGGGCACCCAGAGTTTAGGTTAAAACAATAAACTCCAGGTCAGTCATGGGACTGGTGTGAGAACTAAAACAGTTATTAATCCTTATTTTAAATTAGATATATCAAGGAACCACGCCGTATAACACGGAACGGGTTTCCTCCCAAGAATACCAGTGCATACAACAAAACAGCGCAATGCTTTTTCGAAAAAATGAAGCTATTATAAGACCCAGGTCCTATCACACAATGCAACGCAAGCCGGGGGATAGGGTTTTCCCTTATAATAGCCAAACATTCTTGGTATGTTTTAAAACAAATCATTTGATACTATTATAAGTGTATAGTTCCAAAACAATTTCAAATCATAAGTATCAATAATAGACGGCATGGGTACCATATATCATGTCGCCATACTAGGCTCTACAATCAAAACCGCAAAGTCACTTATTTGGAAATTGGATTTCCATCTGTGAACCGAGGCAAAAGATAGTCCTCAACCGAATTCGAGACGTTCTAGTCCGCCCCTCAGGCAAGTACTCAGTCAAGCCTTTGGATCGTCAGGGCCGGTCCACCGATGTGGATTAAAATGCCTGAACACTGCGTTTCCCCACCCTTTGGGGCGTGAGTAAGCCAACGAATGACTACTCCACGGTCCCGGATCGACCAATATATCCGAGGAGCCTCGCAACGGCAACAACCACATAAGTCAAACTCGTCAGGGCGTGTAAAACCACTGACGCCACTTCTAACTAGAAGGAAACGCATGCCCTCCCTGAGGTCCTCTCCCGTTTTTGGTTCACACCGGGGTGTGAGGCTCGCGAATCAACGCTACACAAAGCTATGCCACATAGGCGGTGCTTTGATCATCAACCACAAGACTTTGCTTTTCAACAGAAGCCTTGATCAATTGCCACTTAGGCATGCCACATAGGCAATTCACTCCATGCGATGGATATCCATCAATATATAACCCCCAAGCTCGTACGTCTCAGAGAAGGGCGTTAAGCAAGAGAATAAATTCTACGCCGCCAAATAGATATATATTTAATAGAAATCAATCACACAGAATAAAATCCAATGTCAGACACACAGTCCATTTACAAGTTCGTTCTGGGTCTGAACGAAACCATGAATAACTCGCGTATATAATAAACAAGTGTTACACAAACACAACACACGCCTCATTCCAATTCAGAATATTCTTTTATTCAAATATTCTTATACTTTGGGAAAAGTTCCCATCAATTTTATCAAAGATAAATTCTTTAAATTTACTCTTTAATCTTCTTTGAACATCAATTCAAACTAGTCGGGATTAGCGAACCACACCGAAGTAATCATTTATTTTATTTCCCAATCCCAACCTATTCACCCCATGAAGTAAAACTGGTAATACTTCATATCTAACACCACGGTGTTATCGGTAAATTCAATTACCATTTCACGTTCAAATCTAATTAAAGATTCAACTATCGCCTGGAGTAAAACTGGTGATACTCCATTCTCGATCTTTTCAATCTAATTAAAGATTAATTAAAACTCCACTTAGTTTTAATCTTTAACTGGGTTAAAGAATCAGTGTCATTTAAAACACGGTTCACGATAAACCCAAAATCACATTCCATTAATTATCGGGTTAAAGAACAAGTGTTATCTAAAACACTGTTCACGATAAACCCAAAAATCAATACCAATTCAATTCCAATTAAATATTATTTAATTGGTACACTTCATTAAATCTAAATAAAAAAAATTTAATCTTTTCCTCAACTGGGTTTAAGAACAGTGTTAATGAAGACACCATTCACGACAAACCCAAATCCCATTTGATATTAAATACAAGGCTCTGAATAGAAAATATATCGGCTTATATTCAATATCAAATTCTACGACCAGCAAATATCGTATTGGAAATAACGATATAAATATATCTTTCAAATTTCCCTAACAATATATGTATAATCACGAAATCCAACATCGAAATATTCCAAAGACAATTTCGATTCAAATCCATTTCCACTTTATATATTGGAAATTCTGGTTATTTTCAAAACCATTTCAAATCCACTTTATTTATTTTAGAAATAAATAGAATTATAATTCTAGTTCAAAACTAGTTCAATTCGATAAAAATCTATTTTTATCTTTTCAAATATGGATTTTTTCATCCCAATTCTTCATAAATCATTTCTTATGATTTTACACAAATTATCACTATTTTTAATAATTTTGTCAAGGCCCGTACAGTCGATTTCCATTAACGGCCATCGAACTGCACTTACAGTGACCTTTTCTGAATTTGATTTGGACATAATTCCAAATCCAACCGTTAGATTTCAAATCTCTAATATTCGTTAGAAAGCTCTTTTCGATACGAACCCAACGGTTCCGGTTTTAAGAGAATCCGACGGTCGGATCTCCCGCAATATCCATTCGAAGTCAATGGTCGAAATTCACGAACTGCCGCAGCGCGGCACGTTCTATTCAGGCCATTATATTATATATAATATATATATTTCGTCGATTTCCTTTTAAAACGTATTTTAAAAACCGTTTTAAATTCGTTTTCAAAACGATTTCAACTTCATATTCAATTTCAAATCAAAATTGAATATTCCACTATAAATTCGTTTTAAATTCATTTCAAATCGATTTCAAATCTATTTCAATTCGTTTTAAATTCATTTTAAAACGATTTCAATTTTGTTTCAATTTAATTCGAATTTCAATTCAATTCTATTTAATTCGAATTTCAATTCAATTCTATTTAATTCGAATTTCAATTCCATTCAAATTTCAATTCTATTCAATTCAATTCGAATTCATTTCAATTCAATTTCATTTCAATTCAATTTTAATTCGAATTATATTTCCCATTCAATTTAATTCGAATTCATTTCATATTTTCAAAACCTTCGGTTTTGAAATCACTTTTCGATATTTATTATAAAATCGACAAAATTCCCGTTCGTGTTAAAATGGCGTTCAACTACTTAACACGGCTTCACATTTCAATATTCAATGAATTATTATTTCAAATTAATCGATAATTTTGAACTGGAATCAGGTACAGTCAATTACCATATAATTGATTATATGGATTTTACACAACAAATGTGTATAACAACAATGAAAACAACAATCCATCATCTAGAGTGCATCCTACACTGTATAAGCATTAAATATAAATATTCGACGCTTATACAGCCTGTCAATCAATCGATTGATATACAACTAATCATTGGGACTAGTGTATGCCATATATCATCCCAATACCCGTGTGGGGTTTCAAACAATACAACACAGATTTTATTTGTGCAGTTGGGCGATGTGTAAAATTTATCGTCACAATCAATATCAGTCAAATGTGTGTATATAAACAAATCGTCTGATATGTTTATATTTATTTTATTTCATTTCATATGCACGTTAAAAATTCTATTTTTAACTATATAAATATTTTATTTCATTTCACATCACATCACACAATCAACTACACATCAAAATCAAACAAACAAGCATACAAGCCGTCCATGGTCTGTGGACGACGGGTATCGGGTGCTACTAAACACCGTCTGCATCCTAGTATATATTTTAACTAGAAAATTAAATTAAAAGTGAGAAGTTCTCACAGAGGGTTCCACTCCGCCGTGCTTTGCTTTTGAACTGCTGAATCATCTGAATCTGTTTGAAATTCTACGGCAGCTCTTTTCACGTTGTTCAAAATAAAAGTTATATTTTATTGCTTTATTACAATAAATAAAAATCATATTTTTATCTCTACTTCACATATTTTTATTTCTACTTCTTATATAAAGATTGAATTTTTATTATCTACATAATATAAAAATCGTATTTTTATTCTTCTACTAATATAAAAATCATATTTTTATTCTTTCTATAATATAAAAATCATATTTTTATTCTTTATCATATATAAAAATCAAATTTTTATATTACTAGATCAACATACATAAGAATCGAATTTTCATTCTTGTTTTATTTAATTTTACCCATAAAGACCATAACTTTATTTTCAAAATCCTATCTTTATAATAAAAACCATATTTTTATTATAAAAATCCTCTCTCTATTCTATTTTAAAAGCAATACTAATTATATAAACTGAATTTTTTTCTATTTTAAACCAACAAAGATCATATTTTTTAAATTATTTACATGAATAAAAATGGAATTGAACACTTACAGCTGATGAACGAAGAGGGGGAGGGGCGTCCGACGGTCGGTAAGGGTGCTGGAGGTCCGAGTTGGCCAGCGCAGGTAGGGCAGCGGCGTTCTTTCTTAGCTGAGTGGTTTTTGGGTGGAGGGGGAAATTGGAGAAGGAGCTGGAGGTCGGAGGAGGGGCGGCAAGGTGAGGCGTTGCTCCGGTGGTGGAGCGGCGGCGAGCTCAGGCGGGTTTGGGTGCGGTTCGGGGGTAAGGCGTGTGGGGTCTTCCAATCAGAGGAGGAGAGAAAGGAGGGGGCCGCGGGGATCATCAGAGGGGAGCGGAGGGGGGCTGGCGACGAGGCTCGACGGCGGTGGCTGGGCGCGATCGACGAGTTGCTTCGTTTTTTTTTTGATTTTCTGACCTAAAACTAACGGGGGAGGGAAGTAAGGGAAAGGGGTTTTATATAATAATTTATATTTTATTTTATTTTAATTTTAAAAAGTAACTTTTAAATTCGAACTCAAAATCAAGCCCACCGACTGTCGTCCATAGCTAATTACCTCCATTCCGAACACAATGGGATATGTATCGTAGGCTGATTCGATCATTTTGATCAGTTTTCGTCAAAATCAAAATATAACTCTATATATTGAATTCGAACGCGTATTTCAATTTACTGGAGCCACATACGGACTCGAAAAATTCGAGAAAAATATTTTCTAGCTTCGTATTGACGATACGGTCCTAACAAAACTAATTTCGTCAAATTCTGAGGCCGTTTGAAAAATGGCTATTTTCCGGTCGATTAAAATCAACTGAAACTAGTCAAACGCCTTTTACTTCGCCACGCTCACATATTGATTCGAAAAATTACGAAAATTGGAATCTAGCAATAACTTGACATCACGGACCCAATAAAAGTAGTTTCGTTGAAATCCGAGGTCGTTTGCAAAATTTTAATTTTTAAGGGCCAGAATTCGATAGCGACTATTCTGAATTTTCATTTGGGCATATCTTTTGATTCCCGCTATGAAATTTCAATTTTTCGGATTCGTTGGAAAGATATTCTCAATTAGATTCAAATATTTTTGGTTTCGCTAAAATCCGGTTTATTTTGTACTCGGTACATTCATTTGAAGTTTGAAATCGAATTATCGAACTACCGCGCCATTTTCAATTCCTTTTATAATTATAAATAATTATTTATATTCTAACGACGATCTATATAAATATATACGTTCGAATTCAATTCAAAATAAATTTCTCGTCGATATTATTTAAAATAATCTATTTTAAATATTCAAAATTCGCTAAAATTGCCAAAATAAAAATTTTAAATTGGCTCGGATTTCCGGGTTATTACAATCTCTAAAACTCTACTTAGTTTAAATCTTTCCAAAAATTAATATTAATGATTGTTTAACTTTGGGAAATCAAACATGTCGCATCGACAATCTACACCGTACCATTGATTTCTTCCAATATATAACCTCTAAGCTCGTACGTCTTAGAGAAGGGTGTTAAGAAAGAGAATAAATTCTCCGCCACCAAATAAATATATATTTAGCAGAGATCAACAATACAATTCGAAATACAATGTTAGACATGTAATCATATCTTTAACTGGGTTAAAGAATCAATGTCATTTAAAATACAGTTCACGATAAACCCAAAATCCCATTACATTAATTATGGAATCTTCATGGAAAACAGATCAATATATAATCGATATCAATTTCCGTATCCAACTAATAATATTAATGGAATAACAACAAAGCCTTTTGAATTCCATATATACTAGATTGGAACCCGTGCTTCGCACACGGAGAGTGTTGGGACTTGTTGTGTGAAGGGTAAGGTGTTGGGAGCAAAAGGCTGTTTGGAACATTACATCCATGTTGAGAGAAGTTGAAGTCTTCACAAGAATCACATATGTGGTGGCATTTTCTAAGCGCATGGGTAAAATGATGAAATAATCATTTTAATGCCATAAAATGTCAGTGAGCTTTACTCACAGCGATGTGTCGATAAGTTTTGGTTACATTGGTGTCTTTATGAGCACTGATTGAAATGACGCAGAAAGGGAAGATTCTACCATTATGTGGTTAATTTTGTATTCCAGTCCTTGATCTGAACCAATAGAGAACCCAGTTTAAGTGATCAGTATTAAGCATAATTTAATGATTTTTAGTCTGCATTACGATATGTAAATGAGGCTGCGTTGCTCTTCCGAATATTAAACGCTAATGAAGTGAAGGCTTAATATTCAATTATCCTAGTCACGGTTAAATTTATAGTTTACATCTATTTTAAATGTGATTTCGTATAATTCATGAAAAATAAGAGAAAAGATGAATATGCAATGCACTACCAAATGAGTCATTTAATTTGATATAGCATAAGATGGAAAGATGTATAGATCATTCAAATTGAAATCAAAAAAATAGAACACGGTAATCAATCGTTAAATTTACTGCTAATATTGTATATGTAGTTGGCAAAATAAAGAAAATGCGTTACAATGAGAAAAAAGACAAAATAAGTACGTGTAATGTAACACCCCACGTCTATTAATGTCACTCACAAAGGGAATGCATTAACTTCTGTGGAGCGTTTTAAGTGAGTATAGAACAGAAACTTAACTACAAGACATATATAAACAGTACTAAAACTTTAAAACTTTATTCATTGCAGCGGATAAACGCATAGGTTTGCTTACATCATCAAAAACCAGAGTCAAAGTACATAATATCCATCTTGACTAAATGAAAGTACATAAATTGAAAGACAAATAAAAATAGCCATAAATAAGAGAGGCTGAACTTTACTTCAGCGATCCAAGCAATCTTCTAAAAGTAAGAAATACAGCTGTCCAAAATCAAGCTCCACTGGTGCAAGTTCCAACCTGAGCACTTAGGGGGGGGGGAAGGAAGAAAAGAGGTGGAAACAAAGGGGGTCAAACATAAAGTGTGTCGAGTGCGATAACTTTAACAATATAATTACCAAAATAACTAGGCTAAGGCATAAGTTGGAAAATAAGGAAATGACTGTGAACAATTGAGTATGACAGAGTAAACAAGGAAACAAGATGAACAACGATATCGTTAAAGCGCACCTAAACCACTACAAGATAATTACTATACTGCACCACCACTACTATACTGCACCACCACTAGTCACCCTAAGGTGGATCCCGCCTACAGAACTTAAATATGATAATGGTAGTTTCGTGCACCCCTAGTTGCCTTCATAGGTGCCGCCTGCCCCTATCTCCACTAGGTGTACCCACTACCCCCAAGCGATCGGCTCCCTAACTCGTAGATACCCGTGCTGGCCCCACAGTTGGGTGTATCACTCCCCAAAGTGGCAACCCGATACCACCAAGAATGCACGGCTTATACCTACACGATGCAACAACGTCTTACCTACCAGCCCGGGTCCACACACGCATATGAACCCATTGGACTTGCGTTGCCACCGCTAACCCGTTTTGGCCTCTTACAGTCAAGCCCAGTATGCGTGTCCCATCCTCGACTTGGGTCAAGCCCACAAAGATACGTATGGGTTACTGGTTGAAACGGGCCCCCATTCTTGACACAAGCTATCCACCTAAGCTTGGTCCCCTCTAGTACATCCCACTTAACCCTCTTCTTAATCATGTTCACTTACATGTTTCAATTTTGGTTAAGTGTTTCTAATCGTATTTCAAACGCCACCCAAGGCACCCACTAGATTCCACATGCCACCCAAGGCACCCACTTAACCCCTTCATGTCCCACTACATGTTTATCTGGTTAAGTGTTTCTTAATTCATTAAGACCGTAACCTCATAAAGACCTCTCACATTATACTGGCACTTGTGGCAGCTGGATTTGCCGGGCGGGTCCGGGCAGTCTTACACCACAAAAGAACCTAACCTCGTGTCTTTACAACTGTTACGCATTTAATTTATGCCTAAGACCTCTCACATTAGACTGGCATTTGTGGCAGCTGGATTTGCCGGGCGGGTCCGGGCAGTCTTACACCACAAAAGAGCCTAACCTCGTGTCTTAGACGATTAATTACACCTAATTAATCATTCCCCAATTATAATTACTTTCCCTATTCAAATTATCAATTATTTCCAAATTTAACTATGGCCATAATTGACTCAATTATGTCCATCCATTTATGGTATGTAAAATCATACCAATTTTCATCACAAATTTATTTTATGCCATTTAAGGCATTTATGCCAATTCTCAATATTAAATCTTTTAATATTATCCCATTGCCCCACGTTGTACGTTTGTTCGTTTAACGTAAAATATACGTTAGACTCGAATAGTCTAACTCATGGAATAAAGAGAGAACATCACAACATACATATAATTAAAGATAGATCTAAACATAAGGGGTGAACTTGCATGTGCGAATGATGTTCTACATCTAAAACTTGCATAGGCCAAAGTTACAACTTGCATAAAACTACATATGTCATAGATCCAAATCTAAAGGTGTAAACTTGTTTAGATAATGGTCATAAACTTGCATAAATCATGTATGTCATAGATCTACATCTAAAGGTGTAAACTTGCATAGGCAATAACCACAAACTTGCATAACATGATTCATATTCCAAACTCATATATTTATATAAACTTGCATATGTGATTTATGCAACATAACAATGGTGTAAACTTACATCTAAATATGTAAACTAGCATGTAAAATTTAGCATATAACTCACACATGACATAGCCTATCTTTTAGATCTAAAATAGATGTCATGAAACATGTAAGATTATACATATGATTTTCTCCAACTTGCATATGATTCATGTCTAAATCAAAATCTAAACTTGCATACATACATATGATTTATCATATGAATCAACACAACCAAACTAGCATATGAACAACATGATGATTTGATTATACATAAGCCAATCATAGAATTACAACATAGATGGTAGCATCATAACTTTGCAACATAGATGATAACATCACAACATAACATCATAATTATAACATATATGATAAAATCACAATTTTACAACATAATTATAACATGCGGTCAATAATTCACATCATATTCATATAATCCACATCATAACTTAATCCAATTAAATTGCTAATTATTTTATTAAAGAAATCGAACTCACAACTCAAAGAAGGTCTTGAGTTCTGAATTCTGAGTTCTGAAGTTGAATTAGCTTTCCCATGAAGTAGATTCGTTGTTAAAGTTGAATAGAATTGAATTTGATTTGCTATCTTCCTCTCTAATTGGTGGCGGCTATTCTGAGTTGCTAGGTGATGGCATGGAGGCCATGAATCTAATTTTAATTTGATTTTAGGGTTTGAGTCTATAGGTGTTTTTATAGAGTTTAGGATTAGTTTAGGCCGTCCGATCAACCCAGAATTAATCACAGCCAATCAGAGCAGATCAGAAACCCTAATGAGTCAGCATCTAGTCACAAACAGGTCATCAATCAAATCTGGCCGGGGGGGGGGGGGGGAGGGGCAGGTCGACCCTATGGTCGACCTGGCCCTGGCGGGAATTTTCCCACCTAGCCTGTTTTGACTCTGAAATTTGAATTTTCTGAAATCTGCTTTGAATTTTCTGAAACTTCCGATCGCCATAACTTCTTCATACGAAGTCCAATTCACGCAAACTCGGACTCTATCTCAACCAAAATTCCGAGACGAACACAATGACGCAACCCGTTTCCCTTAATTATCACGTCTGAGACTAGTTATTCTTTAATTTGTGAACACTAATATTAATAGAAATACGGGGTGTTACATGTAAGAGCAAACCAAACCTCTTGCATAACTTCCTTTTTCACTCTTGTACTGAACTGCATGTGAAAGAAACCCATTTCTGACCCCTCTTTTTTTGTCATGTTAGACATATTTTATGATATCCTATGAATTAATAACATCACATAATGTACACCAATGTCTTCTAGTTGCTAAATATATAAGATCCTTCCTAAATATTTATGGTATCATGTTAAGGATAAAATTAGTAAAGCAAAATGGTTTGATTTAAGAAAATTAAATATTAAAAGAGCAATGACAATAGAATGAACCTTTTAGGTAGTTCTTATATTCATCTTAACTAAGCAAATATACCTGGAATCAGTCATACCATATGGGTTGCTCCAAACGAAATGCGACTTTGTTGCTTCAGTCCAAGAAAACCTAAATTGTAAAAGAAACAAAATAATAATATGAATATAACTATGTTTTCAGTTTCATGAAAGTACAAATTTATTACTTTTAAACGTATACATATTTCGCTAAACTATTATGAAATTTTATTATAAACTATACACGCACACACACACATACAACACAGGGGGACGATTATTTGGACACAAAATTAGACACAAACATAGAGACATAAAGCCTCAACCATTAGATCTTTTTGCCCTTATGTGGAAGAGTGGAATTTAGAGGACGATCCAAAGGTGGAGATCACTTGTGTCACCAATTCACTATCCAGGGCACGTATCAATTTGTTTCTATCCGTATATAGTTTTCACTTCCTGCTTTCTTACTAAATATGTATGAATATATGATTGTCTCTACATCTTTTACTTTATTTTTCATGTGAAAGCACCATTTCATTATTGCTAAGTATATATTCATATAGGAGTTTTCCATGTGCTAAATAATAAAAATTGACAATAGTGTAGGATCCATGCTACGCATACGGGCAGATGTAAGGTAATGTTATATGATACTATAAATAGTTTTTATGTTATCTCCTCGGTCATAAGTTTGAAGTACAATTATATTAATTATCATTATATTACCTTATTTTTGATTTCAGATTCAATGTTAAAACGTCTCGAATAAGCGGATGATTTATTTTGATTATTAATCGTTTTCGTCAACGCAAGCCAACTGGTAAAAGCATAAAGTATTTGCAAACATGTTTCCATCGAAATTTTAACGATCAAATGTAAATTTTATAATTCATTAAAATGTGTGCATAGCACAGAGCCATGTGTATCATTAATTTACACAAATACCATTAATATGTGCAAGTTTGATTTCAACGTAGAGAAAGAAGCTACAAAATATCAAACACTGAAAAATAAAATTTCCCCATTAGCCCAAGCAGAAATCCATGGAAGAAAACAAACTCTCCACTCAACGCAGGCAGAATGCTAAAAAATTATTTTGCTATGATTATAGTCCTATACAAATTCAATGGTGGCATATGCATAAAAATAAGTTTATTAAAGCATACATGTTTTCCCTCTCCTTCCAAATAAGAAAAAAGGGGAAATTAAAACATAAACATAACAATCAAAAGAAAATCACTTCCACGATGTTCTAAGAGACATGCATTTGTTACAATCCTTCTTCACATTTTGCCCACTGCCATCTCAAAATCATCCTATGTCACGTGTCTTTTCTCCCTCAAAGCAAACATTCTAACTTCCGTGCATTCTGCCTATAAAAAACAATAAAAACCATAAAAGCTAAAATGAAAGTGGTATATCACATAAACAATGAATAATGGTCAAATTTTGGCATCAAATGACGCATTACATGTGAGAAAGTTGACACTTGCCTTAGCCTCAACACCAAAAGTACACTCATCTTTGCTATAATTTTCTTAAGCACAATTTTATTCATCCGGTTACTTTTGTTGAATGAATCTTCAATGTATCACATCTAGACTGCAAAAAAGCGGAACAAACCAATGATTTGCATGGATAATACATTGATAATTAGTTTAAAATATATAAACATCCCCATTTGTGTCAAATTTTAACAGCATAAACATGAATTTGCACATAAAATCATTAATTTAATTTTCTTTCAATCACGAAGAAGAGAATTATGCAATTCTCACATAAAAATGTGCATTATGTCTAAACAAAAATATTTTTCTATGGTACTTATAACAATTTCACATTTTGGGATTTGGTTAAACTTTTATATAAAATTGGACAATGATGGGAGCCACTCACGTATGATACATGGTTCCAAGAGTTTTATTTTATTTTATTAAAACATTAATACAATATAATTTCAACCTACTTTTGGTCCAAGGAGTATAAAATGTACACAAATATCAAGAAATATATTGTTTTTTTTCAATTGAAAGTGTGGTCTTCTTTCGAAGAGCACTCATTTTCTATTAAAAGTCAAAATCCATATAAAAATTTGCAGGTAATTAACTGTTACGAATCTAGTGGGTCATCACTCGGATGATCAACCAAAAGGTATAGGAAAATAAGCAGAGTGAATATTGCGAAAGAAACAAAGAGAATGGGAATAGCAATGGTTGCACTTCCAGACCAACGTTTAATGCGATGGAACTGAGGGATGTGCTGTCATAGGAGTGAGCTGAGAGTGTTTCTAAAGGGCTGTTGATGCTGCATGATAGGAATTGAGTGAATGTTCTTGCATGTGTGCATAATAGGTGCATGGGGTAATAAAAACCGAAGTTTCTTGTTGTCACATGTAACAACCCGGAATTTTGGGGCCAATTAAAATTTTTTATTTTAGAAATTTTAATGAATTTAAAATATTTTAAATAATAATGATGGAAAAATTATTTTAATTGAAGTTAAAACGAATAAATTCAATTTAATTATAAAAGGAGTTAGAAATAGCGTTGCAGTTTGAAATTTTGATTTTAAACTTTAACTAAATGTATAGGATTCAAAATAAATCAGAATTGAGCGAAACAAGAAATATTTAAATCTGTTCAATCATATCTTTCTAACAAATATAAGAAACTGAAATTTCACTTCAAAAGTTGTAAGTTATGTCCAGTTTAAAATTGAGAAAAGTCGCTGTAGAATTTTTATATATTAATATAATATATTGGTCTTAAAAATAGTCATTTTGCAAATGACCTCTGTTTTTTACGAAACCACTTTTGTTGGAACCGGAATGTCGAATTATTATTAAGTTTAATTTTCCAGAATTTTTCGAATTAATATGTGAGCGTGGCAGAAGAAAACGTGTATTGTCAGTTTCAGTCAAATTTAATCGACTTGAAAATGACCATTTTTCAAACGGTCTCGGAATTCGATGAAATTAGTTTTGTTAGGACCGTATCGTCTTAACAAAGCCAAATATATTTTTTCTGTAATTTTCGGAGTTCATATGTAGGCCCGGTGAATTTATATGTACGGTTAAAATTAAATAATAAATGATTTAAATATTAAATTAAATAAAGCAGGCTACAGACGTTCATTTGGGCTGACAGGGCATAGCCCATTGGGTTCAGAATAGGGGTTATTAGCTAGGAAGGACTGTCGTTGGACCTGAATTGGAGTTAGTGGCTAAACGGACCTTTTAGTGATTAATTAAATATTATAATATTATAAATAAACCATTTAGAAATCCCAAAACCCT
Organism: Allium sativum; assembly: GCA_030737875.1. Classification (NCBI taxonomy): domain Eukaryota; kingdom Viridiplantae; phylum Streptophyta; class Magnoliopsida; order Asparagales; family Amaryllidaceae; genus Allium; species Allium sativum. Next base: position 543,459,479 of record CM060926.1, read on the forward strand.
ATTCCCAAACCTACAGCCGCCGCCTACTAGAAATGAATGACAGTAAAGCTCCAGATTTATTTCATCTAATCCTTCCAATCCGCACAACTAAATTCAAATCTCTAAATACATAATCAAAGAGCTCCTTGAGTGCCACGAAATCAACGGTTATGATCTAATATAACGCTGTGATTTAAGAGGAAATCGAGCTCAAAGCTCGGATGTCGCAGCCGTTTCTACAGCGTAGGGGGGCATCGAACTTGGCCTGATGGCCGGCGCTGGAGGGTGGTGTGAAGGACTCAGATTTGGCAATGATGGATCGGCTCCTGGTGGCGTGGATAGTGGTGCACAGGTAGATTTCAAAGAGGAGCGATGGGTTCGGTCGACGTAAAGGAATTGTACTGGGATAACGAAGGAGATGGGGTTATAAAAAGGAATTTATTTATTTAATTAATATTAATTTATTCGATAATATAATTAATCTTTAAATGATTGTATCTTTTGCATTCGAAATCAGAAATTAATGAAACAAGTTGCGTTGCGATCGTATTGAAGAACACTACAACATGAAGCTGACTAGATCTGAAAAAGAGCAAACCAGAATTTGAGGAAAATTCAGATATGAATGATTTAGACAAACCGATGTGAGAATTCAATTTCCTTTTAAATAATTAAATTAATTATTATCGTTTTAATAATCCTTGCATGTTCATGATTTGATTTTAACTGTTTGATGCTGTTTGTTGACCTGTTTATTCGATAGAATATTTTTGTTGCATACGAAATGAAAATCAGAAATAAACCAGTTCTAGGTGAGAATTCTTTATTTTTATATAATTAAAATTGGTTGATTTTCATGCTTTGCAAATCCGCTGTTAAAGTTAATTTGTTGTTATTCATGATTGATTTGGATGGATGGACCCTGGTATGCTGATCTGTGATTGAATGGATTATTTGTGTTGATATAAAATCAACAAAATAGAAATGTTATTTATTTTGTTGAATTAGAATCAACAAAATAAGATTTCCATTTTTATTGTATTAGAATTGATAAAATTGTCATTTGGGTTAGAATACACATTTTATGAATAAATATGTCATGAGAATCAAAACACCTCTTATGTTAGAATTGACAAAATAGAATAAAACACCGTTTTTTTAGCAAATATGTCATTAGAATAAATAGGAAATTGTTTATAAATAAAATATGCATTTATGTATCATTAGCATAAATAGGAAATTGGTTATAAATAAAATATGCATTTATATGTCATCAGAATAAATAGGAAATTGTTTATAAACAAAATATGCATTTATGTGTCATTAACATAAATAGGAAATTGTTTATAAATAAAATATGCATTTATGTGTCATTAACATAAATAGGAAATTGTTTATAAATAAAATATGCATTTTTGTGTCATTAATATACATAGACAATTGTTTACAAACAAATATTCATTTATTTGTCATTTGAATAACTTAGAAAATTGATTACAAATAAATGACCATTTATTTGTCATTTGAATAACTTAGAAAATTGATTACGAATTAATGACCATTTATTTGTCATTTGAATAACATGGAAAATTGGTTACAAATAAATATTCATTTATTTGACATTAGAATTCATAGGAAAATATTTACATATAAAATATTATTTTATGTAATATTAGAATTGAAAATTACATTTTTATGTAAAATGTTACATTATATTGAAAATTACATTTTATGTAAAATGTTATATTAGATTAGAAATAACATTTTCATATAAAATGTTGCATTAGAGAAAAATAACATTTTTATTATAAAATGTAGCATAAGAATTAAAATAACATTTTTGTTAAAGAATGTACATTGGGTTAAAATAACACTTTGTTATCAAATGTGATATTAGATTAAAATAACACCTTGTTATGAAAAGTGACATTAGAAAAGAATATTTTATTTGCATTCCTCATGTAAATCAAAACATGTATTAGAAAAGAAAGTTTATCTTATTTACATTTTACATGTAAATAAAAGGCATGAATAAAGAAGTATATCTTATTTACATTTTTCATGTAAATAAAAGACTTGTACTAAAAGGGTATATTTTATTCACATTTTAGATGTGAGTAAAGACATGAATTGGTAAAGGATATTTTATTCACATTTTAGGTGTGAATAAAAGACCAAAAATTTAGAAGTACATTTTTATTTGCCTTTTTATATGCAAATAAAAACCATAGATATAAAGTACACTTTTTACTTGCAAGTTAGTTGCAAATAAAAACATGAAGATATAAAGTACATTTTTATTTGCAATCTAGTTGTAAATAAAAATATAATTATAAAAAGTTGATATTTTTATTTATATACAAATAAAAACATGAATTGAAAAAGGATATTTTTATTTATATTTTAGATATAACTAAAAACTTGAAAATAAAAAGGTACATTTTTATTCACCTTTTAGAGGTGAATAAAAACCTGAATTGGAAAAGTACATTTTATTCACATTTTAAATGTGAATAAAAACTTGAATTAAAAGTGCATTTTTATTTACATTTTAGATGTAAATAAAAAAACATAGAAACAAAAAGTGTATTTTTATTTACATTTTAGATGTAAATAAAAACATAGAAATAAAAGTGACATTTTAGATTTACATTTTAGATGTAATCAAAAAGATAGAATTTAATGTATATTTTTATTGTTAAAATAGAGTGAATAAAAAGATTAGAATTAAAAGAAACATTTTTATTGCCATTTTAGGGACAATAAAAGGAGTAGAATTAAAAGTGACATTTTATCTACATTTTTGACGTAAATAAGACATTGCTTAAAAGTGAACATCTCTACTTGCATTTTAGATGCGATAAAAAGAATAGATTTTAAAGATTACATTTTTTAATGTAATTAGAAATGAAATAAAAAGATTTCATTTTTAATGCAATTAAAGATGAAATAAAAAGATTGCTTTTTTCAATGTAGATAAAGAATGAAAGTGGAATATTACATTTATTATGTAATAGAAGAATGAAGGAAAAATATTACATTTTTCATGTAAATAAAGGAAGAATAGAAAAATTACATTTTTGTAGAATTTAATTAAAAGAATAGAAAGGTCACATTTTGATGATAAATAAAGGAATAGGAAAATGTAAAGAAATAGGAAAATGTCATGTTTAAGATATAAAAGAACATGTTTGCCTTAGAACCTCATTTCTAATGTAGAAAATGGAAATTAGGAAATAGTACATGTTTTAAAGATAAACATGTTTACACTAAAAATCCCATTTTTAATGTAAAGAAAAAGAATATAAAAATATTCATAGTTTGGAATGGGAAAGGATAAACAATAAAAATTTACATTTTTATTGTAATGTAATAAATGAATAAAAGTGTTCATCATTGGAAATGGAAATAATAAACAATAAAAATTACATTTTTATTGTCATATAAGGAATGAAGAAAATGTACATGTTTTGAAATAGACTTCTGTTCATTAAAAATAACATGAATACGAAGTGTAGAAAATTATTTAAAGAATAAATAATTTGAAATCATCGAACGAATGAATTATATTTTTATATATTTATATATAAATAAATTAAAATAAAACCAATCGTTCGCGATTTGAAATCGTAAATTCAAACGATTATGCTGAAAGATCCGACCGCCGGATTTTCCCAAAACCGGAACCATTAGGACCGCCTTGGGAAGGTCTTTCCAACGATATAAATCTCGTCAAAATCCAACGGTTAGATTTCAAGATAAGTGCAAATCAAAATTTGGTAAACACAGCGCTAGGGCCGCCCGTTGACCCGAAGCGTCGTTTAATCATATTGAGCTATTTTTAAATAAATAAAAATAACGATAAATCGTTATAAATAGATATGAAATGATTAGAATGATAAGTATTCGAGGATTATTTGAAAAGACCGAGTTCAACTCATTTCAAATAATTACTACGACGATTTAAGTCGAAGATTTGAAGACGGTGATTGAAGACCGACGATCTTCACATCGAATGGATGAGGATTACTGACGCCCGTGATTGGAGTTGCTACCTTGAAGGGGCTGCAATGGTAGTTGTCCGGACGAATTTGTTGATTGCTCGGATATGCGAGGAATAAGGTGCCTCCGGTTTCGTTCAGACCCAGAGCGGACTTGTAAATGGATGGTATGTCTGACGTTGTATTCCTTTATATTGTATTCGTTGATCTCTGCTAAATATATATTTGTTTGGTGTTTAACACCCTTCTCTGAGACGTACAAGCTTAGAGGTTATATATTGGTAGGAATCAATGGTATGATATGGATTGACAATGTGGCATGCTAAGATGCATGGATCAAGGCTTTTGTTGAAAAGCAGGCCTTGTGGTTGATGATCAAAGCATAGCCTGTTTAGGCGTAACTTTGTGTACAGCGTGACTTCGTGAACCTCACACCCCAGTAAGAGTCTAAAACGAAGCAAGGTAACGCAGGGAGTGCACACGTTTTTTTTCTAGCTAGAGTGATGTCAGCGACCTACCAGCCCTGACAATTTACTTATGTGGATGATGGATTATGAGGTACCTCGGGTTTTATAGGTTGTTATTGGCCATATGGAGGTCCAAAGGGACCGGGAAACATGTGTTCAGGCATAACTAATCCACTAACGTAGGTGTGGACCGGCTCTGCAAATATCCAAGGGTTGCCCATAGGTGTGATCCTGAGGCATTTTCTAGAATGTCTCGAATCGGTAAGGAGATCGTTCCTAGCCTTGACTCATGATGGAAACCCAATTTCCAATACGACACCATGCGGTTTTGATTGTAGAACTAGTATGGCGACGTGATATATGGTATCCATGCCGTCTATGATTGATACATTATGATTGAATTGTTTTTGAAAATCATATATACACTAATAATAATATCAAATCCGTTTTTATACGTATCAAGTCATGTTTTGACCATTATAAGGTAAAACTCTATCCTCCGGTTTGCGCTGCATTGTGTGATGGGACTTAAGTCTTATAATGGTTTCATTTTTCTAAAAAGCATTGCGTTGTTTAAACGATTTACTTTATTTTATGCACTGGCAATCCAATGGAGTAAACTCGTTCCGCATTAGCGGCGCGGTCCTGTGATTAGCCTTATTATTAGATTAGTTAAGTTAGATTTCTCATACCAGTCCCATGACTGACTTGTAGTTTGTTTTAATTTGCAAACTCGGGTGCCCTCTTTTCCACACGAGCAGTCGAGTAGCTTTTTGCAGATATTTATCTCTTGAGCAGGATTCTGGATTGAAGCCTAAAGCTATGTCCAGAGCATAGAAAGTCTTCCGCTGTGTATTGTATTAATTTATTGTAATAAGTCTTCCCCTGTATTTTATGTATCGATGTACTCTGATATTCTGTACTGTGATGTAACATTATTGTAATGTTTAAAAAAGTCTGTTTTTATTGTTCTAATGTATTGTATTCCCAAAGTTAACGTATGTGGGTTTTGAACGATTTTAATCGATCTAGCAATCGATTAAGGTCAGGCAAAATGCGTGTCGTTACAGTTGGTATCAGAGCTCTGGTTAGCTCAAATCTTTGGGGTACAACTCGTTAGAACTGAACAAAAGACTCATCAGAGGTTGGATTAGTAATATCCAAAAAGAATACTCATTAGAGTTAGGATCAGCAGTATCCTAGAATGAGAAAACTCATTAGATATAAGGTTAGTAATGCCCTAGAATGAGTTCAGAGTGAAAAGTTTATAATTAACGTATTTGTGATTATATATATATAAAGGTTTTATATATTTGAAAAGTTAGTCAACTAATAAAATTATTGAAACCAATAATAGAATGAAAGTTGATTTGGTTAACTAGATAACCTTTAGCTTCGTTCCTTCTAGAGGACGAAAAGATTTTAAGTGGGGGAGATTGTGACAACCCAGAATTTTGGGGCCAATTAAATTTTTTTTATTTTAGAAATTTTAATGGATTTAGAATATTTTAAATAATAATGATGGAAAAATTATTTTAATTGAAGTTAAAACGAATAAATTCAATTTAATTATAAAAGGAGTTAGAAATAGCGCTGCAGTTTGAAATTTTGATTTTAAACTTTAACTGAATGTATAGGATTCAAAATAAATCAGAATTGAGCGAAACAAGAAATATTTAAACCTGTTTAATCATATCTTTCTAACGAATATAAGAAATTGAAATTTCACTTTAAAAGTTGTAAGTTATGTCCAGTTTAAAATTAAGAAAAGTCGCTGTAGAATTTATATATATTAATATAATATATTGGCCTTAAAAATAGTCATTTTGCATACGACCTCTGTTTTCGACGAAACCACTTTTGTTGGAACCGGAATGTCGAATTATTGTTAAGTTTAATTTTCCAGAATTTTTCGAATTAATATGTGAGCGTGGCAGAAGAAAACATGTATTGTCAATTTTAGTATAATTTAATCGACTTGAAAATGACCATTTTTCAAATGGTCTCGGAATTCGACGAAATTAGTTTTGTTAGGACCATATCTTCTTAACAAAGCCAAATATATTTTTTCTGTAATTTTCTGAGTTCATATGTAGCCCCTGTGAATTTATATGTACGGTTAAAATTAAATAATATATGATTTAAATATTAAATAAAATAAAACAGGCTACAGACGTTCATTTGGGCTGACAGGACATAGGCCATTGGGTTCAGAATAGGGGTTATTAGCTAGGAAGGACCGTCGTTAGACCTGAATTGGAGTTAGTGGCTAAACGGGCCTTTTAGTGATTAATTAAATATTACAATATTATAAGTAAACCATTTAGAAATCCCAAAACCCTATTCCCAAACCTACAGCCGCCGCCTACGAGAAATGAACGACAGTAAAGCTCCAGATTTCTTTCATCTAATCCATCCAATTCGCACAACTAAATTCAAATCTCTAAATACATAATCAAAGAGCTCCTTGAGTTCCATGAAATCAACAGTTATGATCTCATATAACGCTGTGATTCAAGAGGAAATCGAGCTCAAAGCTCGGATGTCGCAGCCGTTTCTGCAGCGTAGTGGGGCGTCGAACTTGGCCTGGTGGCTAGCGCTGGAGGGTGGTGCGAAGGACTTTGATTTGGCAATGGTGGATCAGCTCTTGGTGGCGTGGATAATGGTGCGCAGGTGGATTTCAAAGAGGAGCGATGGGTTCGGTCGACGTAAAGGAATTGTATAGGGATAACGAAGGAGATGGGGTTAGAAAAAGGAATTTATTTATTTATTTAATCTTAATTTATTCGATAATATAATTAATCTTTAAATGATTGTGTATTTTGCATTCGAAATCAGAAATTAATGAAACAAGTTGCGTTGCGATCGTATTGAAGAACACTACAACATGAAGCAGATTAGATCTGAAACAAAGCAAACCAGAGTTTGAGGAAAATTCAGATCTGAACGGTTCAGACAAATCGATGTGAGAATTCAATTTCCTTTTAAATAATTAAATTAATTATTATCGTGTTTAATAATCCTTGCATGTTCGTGATTAGATTTTAACTGTTTGATGCTGTTTGTTGACCTGTTTATTCGATAGAATATTTTTGTTGCATATGAAATGAAAATCAGAAATAAACCAGTTCTAGGTGAGAATTCTTTATTTTTGTATAATTAAAATTTATTGATTTTCATGCTTCGTAAATCCGCTGTTAAAGTTAATTTGTTGTTATTCATGATTGATTTGGAAGGATGAACCCTGTTATGCTGATCTGTGATTGAATGGATTATTTGTGTTGATATAAAATCAACAAAATAGAAATGTTATTTATTTTGTTGAATTAGAATCAACAAAATAAGATTTTCATTTTTATTGTATTAGAATTGATAAATTTGTCATTTGGGTTAGAAAACATATTTTATGAATAAATATGCCATGAGAATCAAAACACCGCTTATGTTAGAATTGACAAAATAGAATAAAAACACTGTTTTGTTTGCAAATATGTCATTAGAATAAATAGGAAATTGTTTATAAATAAAATATGCATTTATGTGTCACTAACATAAATAGGAAATTGTTTATAAATAAAATATGCATTTATATGTCATTAGAATAAATATGAAATTGTTCATAAATAAAATATGCATTTATGCGTCATTAACATAAATAGGTAATTGTTTATAAATAAAATATGCATTTATGTGTCATTAACATAAATAGGAAATTGTTTATAAATAAAATATACATTTATGTGACATTACATAGACAATTGTTTACAAACAAATATTCATTTATTTGTCATTTGAATAACTTAAAAAATTGATTACAAATAAATGACCATTTATTTGTCATTTGAATAACTTAGAAAATTGATTACGAATAAATGACCATTTATTTGTCATTTGAATAACATGGGAAATTGGTTACAAATAAATATTCATTTATTTGACATTAGAATTCAAAGGAAAATATTTAGATATAAAATATTATTTTATGTAATATTAGAATTGAAAATTACATTTTTATGTAAAATGTTACATTATATTGAAAATTACATTTTATGTAAAATGTTATATTAGATTAGAAATAACATTTTCATATAAAATGTTGCATTAGAGAAAAATAACATTTTTATTATAAAATGTAGCATAAGAATTAAAATAACATGTTTGTTAAAGAATGTACATTGGGTTAAAATAACACTTTGTTATCAAATGTGATATTAGATTAAAATAACACCTTATTATAAAAAGTGACATTACAAAAGAATATTTTATTTGCATTTCTCATGTAAATCAAAACATGTATTAGAAAACAAAGTTTATCTTATTTACATTTTACATGTAAATAAAAGGCACGAATAAAGAAGCATATCTTATTTACATTTTTCATGTAAATAAAAGACTTGTACTAAAAGGGTATATTTTATTCACATTTTAGATGTGAGTAAAGACATGAATTTGTAAAGGATACTTTATTCACATTTTAGATGCGAATAAAAGACAGGAAATTTTGAAGTACATTTTTATTTTCTTTTTTATATGCAAATAAAAACCGTAGATATAAAGTACACTTTTTATTTGCAAGTTAGTTGCAAATAAAAACATGAAGATATAAAGTACATTTTTATTTGCAGTCTAGTTGTAAATAAAAATATAATTATAAAAAGTTGATATTTTTATTCATATATAAATAAAAACATGAATTGAAAAAGGATATTTTTATTTATATTTTAGATATAACTAAAAACATGAAAATAAAAGGTACATTTTTATTCACCTTTTAGAGGTGAATAAAAACCTGAATTGGAAAAGTACATTTTATTCACATTTTAAATGTGAATAAAAACTTGAATTAAAAGTGCATTTTTATTTAAATTTTAGATGTAAATAAAAAAAACATAGAAACAAAAAGTGTATTTTTATTTACATTCTAGATGTAAATAAAAACATAGAAATAAAAGTGACATTTTAGATTTACATTTTAGATGTAATCAAAAAGATAGAATTCAATGTATATTTTTATTGTCAAAATAAAGTGAATAAAAAGATTAGAATTAAAAGAAACATTTTTATTGTCATTTTAGGGAAAATAAAAAGAGTAGAATTAAAAGTGACATTTTATTTACATTTTGGATGTAAATAAAACATAGCTTAAAAGTGAACTTCTCTACTTGCATTTTAGATGCGATAAAAAGAATAGATTTTAAAGATTACATTTTTCAATGTAATTAGAAATGAAATAAAAAGATTTCATTTTTAATGTAATTAGAGATGAAATAAAAAGATTGCTTTTTTCAATGTAGATAAAGAATGAAAGTGGAATATTACATTTATTATGTAATAGAAGAACGAAGGAAAAATATTACATTTTTCATGTAAATAAAGGAAGAATAGAAAAATGACATTTTTTTTAGAATGTAATTAAAAGAATAGAAAGGTCACATTTTGATGATAAATAAAGGAATAGGAAAATGTAAAGAAATAGGAAAATGTCATGTTTAAGATATAAAAGAACATGTTTGCCTTAAAACCTCATTTCTAATGTAGAAAATGGAAATTAGGAAATAGTACATGTTTTAAAGATAAACATGTTTACATTAAAAATCCCATTTTTAATGTAAAGAAAAAGAATATAAAAATATTCATAGTTTGGAATGGGAAAGGATAAACAATAAAAATTTACATTTTTATTGTAATGTAATAAATGAATAAAAGTGTTCATCGTTGGACATGGAAATAATAAAAAATAAAAATTTACATTTTTATTGTCATATAAGGAATGAAGAAAATGTACATGTTTTGAAATAGACTTCTGTTCATTAAAAATAACTTGAATACGAAGTGTAGAAAATTATTTAAAGAATAAATAATTTGAAATCATCGAACGAATGAATTATATTATTATATATTTATATATAAATAAATTAAAATAAAATGAATCGCGCTGTTGCAGTTCGCGATTTGAAATCGTAAATTCAAACAATTATACTGGAAGATCCGACCGTCGGATTTTCCCAAAACCGGAACCGTTAGGACCGCCTTGGGAAGGTCTTTCCAACGGTTAGATTTCGAGATAAGTGCAAATCAAATTTTTGAAAAAACAGCGCTAGGGCCACCCATTGACCCGAAACGTCGTTTGATCATATTGAGCTATTTTTAAATAAATAAAAATATCGATAAGCCGTTATAAATAGATATGAAATGATTAAAATGATAAGTATTCGAGGATTATTTGAGAAGACCGAGTTCAACTCATTTCAAATAATTACTATGACGATTTAAGTCGAAGATTTGAAGACGGTGATTGAAGACCGACAATGTTCACATCGAATGGATGAGGATTACTGACGCCCGTGATTGGAGTAGCTACCTTGAAGGGGTTGCAGTGGTAGTTGTCCAGACGTATTTGTTGATTGTTCGGATATGCGAGGAATAAGGTGCCTCCGATTTTGTTCAGACCCAGAGTAGACTTGTAAATGGATGGTATGTCTGACGTTGTATTCCTTTATATTGTATTCGTTGATCTCTGCTAAATATATATCTGTTTGGTGTTTAACACCCTTCTCTGAGACTACGAGCTTAGAGGTTATATATTGGTAGGAATCAATGGTATGATATGGATTGACAATGTGGCATGCTAAGATGCATGGATCAAGGCTTTTGTTGAAAAGCAGGCCTTGTGGTTGATGATCAAAGCATAGCCTGTTTAGGCGTAGCTTTGTGTATAGCGTGACTTCGCGAACCTCACACCCCGGTAAGATTCTAAAACGGAGCAAGGGAACGCGGGGAGTGAACACGTTTCTTTCTAGCTAGAGTGATGTCAGCGACCTACCAGCCCTGACATTTTACTTATGTGGATGATGGATTATGAGGTACCTCGGGTTTTATAGGTTGTTAGTGGCCATATGGAGGTCCAAAGGGACCAGGAAACGTGTGTTCAGGCATAACTAATCCACTAACGTAGGTGTGGACCGGCCCTGCAGATATCCAAGGGTTGCCCATTGGTGTGAACCTGAGGCATTTGCTAGAGTGTCTCGAATCCGTAAGGAGATCGTTCCTAGCCTTGACTCATGATGGAAACCCAATTTCCAATACAACACCATGCGGTTTTGATTGTAGAACTAGTACGGTGACATGATATATGGTACCCATGTCGTCTATGATTGATACATTATGGTTGAAATTGTTTTTGAAAAACATGTATACAATAATATTAATAATATCAAATCCGTTTTTATACGTATCAAGTCATGTTTGACCATTATAAGGTAAAACTCTATCCCCCGGTTTGCGCTGCATTGTGTGATGGGACTTGAGTCTTATAATGGTTTCATTTTTCTAAAAAGCACTGCGTTGTTTAAACGAATTACTTTATTTTATGCACTGGCAATCCAATGGAGTAAACTCGTTCCACGTTAGCGGCATGGTCCTTTAATTAGCCTTATTATTAGACTAGTTAAGTTAGATTTCTCATACCAGTCCCATAACTGACCTGTAGTTTGTTTCACTTTGCAAACTCGGGTGCCCTCTTTTCCACACGGGCATTCGAGCAGCTTTTTGCAGATATTTATCTCTTGAGCAGGATTCTTGATCGAAGCCTAAAGCTATGTCCAGAGCAAAGAAAGTCTTCCGCTGTGTATTGTATTAATTTATTGTAATAAGTCTTCCACTATATTTTATGTATCGATGTACTCTGATATTCTGTACTCTGATGTAACATTATTGTAATGTTTATAAAAGTCTGTTGTTATTGTTCTAATGTATTGTATTCCCAAAGTTAACGTATGCGGGTTTTGAACGATTTTAATCGATCTAGCAATCGATTAAGGTCGGGCAAAATGTGTGCCGTTAGATCACCCATGTTGATAAGCTTAGAAAATGATTGGTTGAGAAGGAGAAGTTGTTCTATTTAGAAATGTTTTGCATTTGGTCCTGAATTAATCAAACATCATCAATGAATAAAGTCATGGCTTGGATTGGGACCACAATGTTAAAGTGCTGGTGAATGCTAACTGAATATGTCCATCAATCATAGGAAGCAGTTGACAATCATGTGCAACATGCCCATTTGTAGAGCTCCTTTCAAATATTGAGTTTTGTATGGCTGGCCGGAGTTGAATGCATATAAGGATGCAATGCATGGTCTGAGAAGTTGAACTTTCAATGTAAATAAGAAAAATACAATGTGAGAAAAAAAAAACCAGGATTATTACTTTCAAATGACCAACAATACATAAACAATAAAAAATAATCTATGTATAGAACATATAATGCAAAAGAAATGTACATTGTATAATAATCAGTTAATACTATCCACAAATGACATACATTTTATAATAGTAAAATATTAAAATAGGAGGCAACTGTTAGAAACTTAAGTGCTAATGCAAAAGCATAGCACTCTTGTTTGATGCAAAAATGTGCAAGTAAATGATGCAAATGTGTCAGGTTTAGATTAAGAAACATGCATAGCAATTAGCATGAAACACTTCATTCAAAATAACCAAGTTTGTAAAAATGGTATATTGTATTGAGTAATAATCATATACGATTAAGCTATTTGGCCAGTTAAGAAATATATTTTTGTAGTTCTTAAATCACTGGTCCTAGGAATGTAGGCCTGGGATATGAATAATTTCATACCTTCATCCGTAAACATTTTCAAATATTAATTATTTATATCCGCCGATGCGTAGGACCTCAAATAATTAACTTACTGCAAAAGTTCGTAATATAAAGAAACACGAACAAAAGATTTTGGTTTTACATAACTTCGCACACGGGCAAACAGTCATATTTAATGGTTGAAAAACGTTGATGGTTAAAGCAGGTCAATTAGAAGTAGTTAGTTCCTAATTTATATGAACTACATCAGTTTCTTGTAAAAAAGCAGAGTGGTCTGGGAGTCAAATATATTTTTAAATTGTCCCGATTTATTGAGTCTTAATCAATACCCCAGTTGAAGTACAGATGATAAACTAAGTGAGTTAAATTGCAGGATCACAGCATATCTAACGTTCAATGAGAATAAATTCAAACTAATTTTCTAATGGTTAAACATGAACTCATTCGGGGATTAAATGTGAAATACTAATCCTAAACAGTATGGTAATCCCGATACACATTTATCCAATTTAATCAAGCCTACCCTTTTCTTTTGAATACATAATTGAAGTATTTCATTATATAATCAATCATATCACCTAATTCAGTATTATTAATTTTACTAAGACATAAAAAGACACGTGTAGGACGAAAGAAATCACATCAGCATATTTGATAGCAAGATTCAAACGCATACACTTAGCAGGTGCAAGCACATAGCACTTAATCTTCTCTTTATCAATCCCGCCAAACTGTTGCCAATGGTTATCTGTTATTGTCATCAGTGCCGCCACTTTAGATCCAAGTGAATTCCCTGTAAAACCACACTCATAATCATTTTCCTTCTCCCTTTCCTTGTCCAGCAGTATCCTGATCATCTCTGCTTCCCTATTCAGTACCTATGTAGCTGACTTTAACAACCCATGATGCATATATCCTTCATCAAACATCTGCATTTCTAGCCTGTTATCAAGAAGGGAAACAACTACATAAAGTATTTTAATTGTATAAACCTGTGTTGTTAGTCTTATTAGCATCCAAATATTGTTCAAGGATATCTTCATATGATGAAAAATATCAAAATAATGATGGACTATCAGTATATTAGCAAGTTATACCTACCCATAGTAAAAAGTGCATAAACACCATAAAATGCCCATATTTCAAAGTATGATTTATAGGATACAAAATTATGACTAAATATTAGATCTCAATATGTAATGTCCTGTATTTTTTGGCCATTTTATTGAAATATTTTATTTATTCAAAATATTGATTTGAATATATATAATCGATTTTAACCATTTGTTGTGAATATTTAAATTATATTAATAATATAATAATATTTTATTTTCTTGATATTTGGGAAAATGTCGAATTTGCAGTGTAATGTGATCGGGCAACTTAAAATGGTTAAATATGGTTCGTATTGAAATTATAGTGACGATTTCGTTTATAAAACGACGTTATAACGTTAATTTATAATTTAATTTTAAAACGAGCTGCAGCGGCGTGGCTGTTCATAATTTGGTGTTTTGAACTTCAATTGGCTTTCCATGATCCATAATAAGTCGGATTTTCTCGAAACAAGAAACATCGGAATCTGTTGGATAATATCTTTCTAATGAAAGAGAAAATTCGAGTTTTCGTGTTGTAGATTTTATTTTATGTCCAAATCAAATTTTAAAAAGGTCGTTGTGGAATTTCGTTATATATTATAACGTTATTTATATTAAATAAAGGGGTTTTAAAATTTTTTAAATATCGATTTGACTTGGAATTCAACCCGTGATATTTTATTGTGGTAGTATACGATATTCTGGTCGTGTATGGCCAATTTCAATATTTTAATAATATTATATTGAGGTATTTTAAAATTGGTTTATTTTATTCAAATTGGCCAGTTATAAAAGGGCCTTTATTCAAACGACCTCAGTTTTCAACGAAACAAATTTTATTGGGACCACAACAGTAAATTATTGCTAGATTTCAAGTGGCGCATCAATCGGGGTTAATTTGTGAGCGTGGCAAAATAAAATACAAATAAAAACAACCGTTTGGACGTGAACGAGGGCCATTCAAGCAAACGGACACGGAATTCAATGAAACAAGTTTCATTAGGACCGTATCGTCAAATTATACTATACCATTCATCCGCATCTCGAACGGGGTCCGTATGTGAGCACATGAGCGAATAAACAACGTTCGAAAACGCGATAGACACAAAATAAAAATCGTTAGTCAACATCGCTCGTCAAATCAACATAAAATATATTATTTCTACATTATATATCCCCAAAAATCAGTATTTCCAGCCAAACCATTTTTCCCATTCAGTAATTTTGCATAAAAGCCCTCATTTACAATTTAATTTATTTCTCTCGTTTGGTAAAGAATTTAGGGGTGGTTCCAAAGGGGAATTCATAGATCAGGACCGTATCTACTTGCTGAGAAAAATTGGGGTGGAACGGTGGTTGGTGGTGGACGGAATCGAGGTAAAACCATGAATATTCAGTTTCGTTCTTGGCCAAAATCACAACGACTGAGTCGATTTGAGGTAATGGGACCTTAGGAAAATGGTAGAGGGAAGACAAGCCTTCGATTTGGCGGTGGTGGCATGACCTCTGGTGGTCGGGAGTGTCGGGAATCAGCAGATGAACGGAGAACAGCTTTTTCCGTTCGGTTTCAAAAGTGGAGTTGGGTTTTGTGGATTTTTCGGCGTCGTGGGTCAGTGGTGGTGACGGGGGTCTGTCGGGTCAGGTGCTGGGTTGGATGGTGGCTCCAACGGAGGTGGTTTGGTGGTCCCTAGTGGCGAGGTGGCGGAGGATTTTGAGGTTTATTGAATTTGGGGGAAATAGCAAATCACGGTGGTCGGAGCGATGAGAGGTGCGGGCGTTTGGGACGGTGAGGTCTTGTGGATGGGCGGTTCCGGCGAGGGTGTCAGTTTGGGTTCCGGTGGTGAATGGGGGTGACGTCGATGGGTTCAAGTTTGGGGGACTGGTTCGTGTTTTAGATGAAAAGGGAAATCGGGTTGGCAAAGGGGAAGAAAAGGGAAACCGTATTTTGTTTTGGGACCATGATGACATGGCAATGGGGACAAACGTGGGTTTTAAGGTAATTGTTTTTTTTAGTTATTTAATTAAAATATTAGTTAGTTAATAATTATCGTATATTATATCAAACTTCGAATCAACGTAACTTGTTCATACGTTAACGGATTTCAGCGAAACTAGATCCGTTGGGATCGCAGGAACGAGACCTAGACAATGGCACTGACTAGGCACCGATTGGACGCAGTTGAAATTTCAGCTAATTTTGAATGTTCGTTCGAAATTAAAAGGAACAAACGCGTGAACCGTCAACCGTATAATCTAATGAGTTAATTCTCACACCTTCTGGAATCCTGTGATGTGGTAAATTCATATTTAAATATAATTTACCGTTAAAAGTATAAATTGGTTGATTGGTTGCCATTGGCTGTTTGTTGTTTGGTTGATTACTGTAATTTATCATTTTAAAATATTAGATGATTGAAATTTATTTCATATATTGTTATGAAATGTATAACGAGCTGTGGTGCAGGGAAGAACAGGTTGGAGGAATCCGACCGGATTCCTCAAATATTATATATGTTGTTTGTTTGTTTTATATTTACGATATTTGAACTGTTTGAACCTCATATGGTAGTAAAACCTGTTTGAGCATGATGGTTGAATAAACATCCACCTGTGTTGTGTTTAAAATCAATCGACAGTGTTGATTGGGTAATTGGCAGTGAATGACCATAAATGTGTTGTTTTAGACGTTGTTATACCGTTCGGTGAATCGACGCAAGTTTTAAAGTTATAAATTATTTTATAACTCAAATGAAGCTTTTTAGCTATTTTATACTAGATATTGAATTAAAAGTTTATAAATAATTTTTTTAATAGAATTTATAAAAGAAATTATTTAAAGGGTTATGTAATCAAATCTAGTGGTTTATACAAGTTCTGAAAAGCCAGAGAATATACATACGGTTTAGTAAAACAGAATAATTGTTTTTATAACATTTAAACAGTGTTTTTAAATTAATTAAGTTATTTAATAAATTTAATAGGGGGAAATGACAAAACGAATTCAATTGAATGGAGTTGTTATAAGATTGGGAAGAAATACAAGCCAGGTTAAAAGGGATTCTAAACCATAACGATAACTTTGAAAGTTAAAGAATTTAGTCAAGCGGAATGTTATAATTTAAATAAAGACTTCAAACGAAATGGGAAATACATGCCATAGTTTGTGGGAAATATTGGTAAGGGATGCTGAAGATAAAATCCAAGTTAAAAGTAATTATCAGGTTGTTTAGTGTTAATATAGTTAATCTTAACGTTAACGGTTATTTTAATAATTAAAGCGAGCGCTTTAATTTGAATTCAATTAAAGAATAATGAAGTGGCAATATGGTTTGACCAAAAAGAGCGATAAGGGTTTATAAAGAGATTTATAAATCCAAGTGTTCAAACAAGGTTTGTAAATGAGATTTATAAGTGAAATTGTGTTTTAAGTTAAAAGTTGTGTTTTAATGAAGACTTCCTTAATTAAAGAAATTAAGTAAGGAGATTATCAAACGAGGATTTCAAATGTAAGAAACGATTTATAAAACCAGGTTGGAAATCAAGGTGGTAGACGAGATTTTAATATCAGTGGTTAAGTGAAAAACTAATATTATTCTAAGGTAAGAACGTTGTCGATCAAGGTCTGAGAGGTAACTAAAATACCCCTACTTGAACGGCTTCACTATTATCAAGGAATGATATTCGTTTGTGGTGAGTGCAAAGTGTTGGAATTGGTTAATTATTCCATACGAGAAATATTGAAATGAGTACGAGATTTTTGAATATAAATGTTGGTTAAAATGAAAATAAGAATATTTGGTTATAAGTCGACATTGGTTTTAACCATTTTGACAAATATATTTTAAAGAGGCCAGGTCATGCCAAGTACTGAATAAGCAAACTCATTTTATTCACACAATTGATATTTGATAGTTAAATCACCGACTATCAAAACCTGACCAATACGATTGTTGGTACGGAAAGGCCGGGATCGAATCTATATTTGAAAACCATCCCAACCAACAAATACATGAAGATGTCGATTGAAGACGGAGCAAGTGAAGACGTGGATCTTTATAAGCGGAAGGACTACTGGTCAAATTCCTCTGGCTTGCAACCAGAGTTATTTGATTTGTGATTCTGTCGTGGTTGAAATCTACGGATTGCAAGGACTGCTCGCTACCGATCCTTGGGGTGATTCCTATATTGGATGCTGTAGGAGGGTACCTTCGGTTCATCCTGTTCCTGGATGACTTGTATGGACGAATGTCTGACAGAGTATTTCCATAGAACCACGTACGTTGATTTTTACAAATATACCGAGTTGGTGGCGAAGAGGGGCACCTCTATAATACCTAGAGTATATTTGTGGACGTCAATATGTGATTTGATGGATCTGACAATGTGGCATTCAAAGTGAATGATGAACAGATGTTCGAAGATAAATCTAGCCTCAAGCCTCAACAACCGGGAAATGAAAAAAATCGGGCAGGCAGCATGGCTATGTGGGTCGCTCCCATTAGGGTGTATAATCACCTATCTAGAGAAATTCAATTTGCTTCTTTAATCTATATTCGACGTTGTCCCTTTTCGGGAGGCGGTTGCTGATCCCAACCGTCGGTGATATACATTCGATACACTCAAGCGAAATGAGTGGTCGGTTATGTGAGGGCCGAGTTGCAAGACGTTCTTATTGAACCCAGTGTATTCGCCTCTAGAGATACACGTTCGGAAGGTGGTCCCATGCCTTGTCAAGTTGGATTCCAATCTCCAATAAGCGCCTGCGGTTTTCGATTTTATAATATATATGTGGAGCGTGAGATGCAAGCGTTCCACTAGATTGTTAATTACTTGTATTTAGACACTATGATAATATCAGAATAATTTATGATTTCAAAAACGTTTTGGGTTATAGTAAGGTAAAAACCGTCCGTGTTTATGTGTGGACCGGTCTTACTATTATCCTTTGATTTCAGAAAGGATTATCCAAAGTTAAACAAGTTGTGTGTTCTATGAATTTATCAATGAAAGTATTCCAGACTGACCCGGTGTATTTTGCTTTTCTTCAAATGTGCTCGGGTCAGACCGAGTATGTTCCAGGTTAGGTTTCGCTTGGAGTTCACGAGTTGGAAGCAGGCGGCTTCAACGCTAGTTATATAAAGATATTACTCTACTGTGTCTGGTATATGTTGTACTCTGATGATTGGTATGTATATACAATTCATTTGTATAAAGAAATTTGATATTATATTTTATTCGTTCCGCTGTGAGATTTTGATGTGTTCTTCTTCTTTCTTCTATTCTAATATTTCTTCCTTTCTTTTCTCACCCTCTAAATTCTTTCTATTGACAATCTGGGGCTCCATACTTGGGTTTTTGGCAAGTAATACGGGTTTATGTGTTATTGTCGAAAATTCGAGCGTCAAATTTTCCCGGGTCGTTAAAGTGGCATCAGAGCTATTGGTTTAGTGATAACCTTGGCACTGTGGCGTGACTCGATAGAGATGGGGTTAGTAATACCCTAGATTGAGTTTGTGTATATATATGAGAGTGTGTATTTGTAATTTGATATTAAAATTTGTTTTCGAAATTATTTTGCCCGGGTTATTTTATGAAATAATAAAAGTAATGATTTTCACAAATTATTATAATATGGGCAAATCGATTGATTTGCTAATGTTGTATGATATGTTTGGATGGTGTGCTCGATTCCTTGAACATGAACTTGAACATAAATCAATTGGTTTAAAACCAATATGAAATAAATAATTCGAATAAATCAATCCAGATAAATAAATTTGAATGGATAATTAAAGAAATAAATGAAGTGATTATAAATAATTATAACCTCCTATGGATTAAATTGTGTTGGATATGGATGAGATGTATGATATGGATGTTTTGAACCTTATTGACATTGTTTTGGGAACTAATGAAATTCATTTGAGTGGAGAACAGGTGCAGAAGTGCCACTTCAGTTTAAAATCCATCCAAGAGGAAATTCTGGAGTTAATTAAATCCAGTTCAAATCGAGCTGCATAATAATTAAGATAGCTCAAGTATAAATTATCGCTTATTGCATATTAACGCACGCAAAAAGGTACGCCTACGAAAATATGAAATTTTGGTTTTTGGGTTTTGAGTTTGGATTGTGAATTTTTCCGACCATGAGAGTCGATGTATATATATTTCTTGAACCTGCGATATTGCAGATGTCCTCCGTACAGGGGTGACCCTGCCAAAAAAATTTCAAAATTTAAGGTTTTAGAATTTTTTTGAAGATTTATGAAAAATTTAGTTATTTGAAATAATTTGGTTTTACAACCAATTATATTAGTTTGAAATAAAATCGGGTTTTAAATTTAATATCTTTGTGAAGAGAATGGGTTGTGACGTTCTTTCTACCTTAGCAATTTCGAGGACGAAATTATTTTAAGGGGGAAGGAATGTAATGTCCCGTATTTTTTGGCCATTTTATTGAAAAATTATATTTATTTAAAATATTGATTTGAATATATATAATTGATTTTAACCATTTGTTGTGAATATTTAAATTATATTAATAATATAATAATATTTTATTTTCTGGATATTTGCGAAAATGTCGAATTTGCAGTGTACTATGATCGGGCAACATAAAATGGTTAAATATGGTTCGTATTGAAATTATAGTGACGATTTCGTTTATAAAACGACGTTATAACGTTAATTTATAATTTAATTTTAAAACGAGCTGCAGCGGCGTGGCAGTTCGTAATTTGGCGTTTTGAACTTCAATTGGATGTACAGGATCCATAATAAGTCGAATTTTCTCGAAACAAGAAACATCGGAATCTGTTGGATAATATCTTTCTAATGAAAGAGAAAATTCGAGTTTTCGTGTTGTAGATTTTATTTTATGTCCAAATCAAATTTTGAAAAGGTCGCTGTGGAATTTCGTTATATATTATAACGTTATTTATATTAAATAAAGGGGTTTTAAAAAATTTAAAATATCGATTTGACTTGGAATTCAACCCGTGATATTTTATTGTGGTAGTATATGATATTCTGGTCGTGTATGGCCAATTTCAATATTTTAATAATATTATATTGAAGTATTTTAAAATTGGTTTATTTTATTCGAATTGGCCAGTTATAAAAGGGCCTTTATTCAAACGACCTCAGTTTTCGATGAAACAAATTTTATTGGGACCGCAACAGTAAATTATTGCTAGATTTAAAGTGGCGCGTCAATCGGGGATAATTTGTGAGCGTGGCAAAATAAAATACAAATAAAAACAACCGTTTGGACGTGAACGAGGGCCATTCGAGCAAACGGACTCGGAATTCGATGAAACAAGTTTCATTAGGACCGTATCATCAAATTATACTATACCGTCCATCCGCATCTCGAACGGGGTTCGTATGTGAGCACAGGAGCGAATAAACAACGTTCGAAAATGCGATAGACACGAAATAAAAATCGTTAGTCAACATCGCTTGTCAAATCAACATAAAATATATTATTTCTACATTATATATATCCCAAAAAATCAGTATTTCCAGCCAAACCATTTTTCCCATTCAGTAATTTTGCATAAAAGCCCTCATTTACAATTTAATTCATTTCTCTCGTTTGGTAAAGAATTTAGGGGGGTTCCAAAGGGGAAGTCGTAGATCGGGACCGTATCTACTTGCTGAGAAAAATTGGGGTGGAACGGTGGTTGGTGGTGGCCGGAATCGAGGTAAAACCATGGATATTCAGTTTCGTTCTTGGCCAAAATCACAATGACTGGGTCGATTTAAGGTAATGGGACCTTAGGGAAATGGTAGAGGGAAGACGAGGCTTCGATTTGGCAGTGGTGGCGTGACCTCTGGTGGTCGGGAGTGTCGGGAATCAGTAGATGAACGGAGAACAGCTTTTTCCATTCTGTTTCAAAAGTGGAGTTGGGTTTTGTGGATTTTCTGGTGCCGTGGGTCAGTGGTAGCGATGGGGGTCTGTCGGGTCAGGTGCTGGGTTGGATGGTGGTTCCAACGGAGGTGGTCTGGTGGTCCCTAGTGGCGAGGTGGCGGAGGATTTTGGTGTTGATCGAATTTGGGGGAAACAGTAAATCATGGTGGTCGGAGCGATGAGAGGTGCGGGCGTTTGGGGTGGTGAGGTCTGGTGGATGGGCGGTTCCGGCGAGGGTGTCAGTTCGGGTTCCGGTGGTGTATGGAGGTGACGGTGATGGGTTCAAGTTTGGGGGACCGGTTCGTGTTTTTGATGAAAGGGGAAATCGGGTTGGCAAAGGGGAAGAAAAGGGAAATCGTGTTTTGTTTTGGGACCATGATGACATAGCAATGGGGTCAAACGTGGGTTTTAAGGTAATTGTTTTTTTTAATTATTTAATTAAAATATTAGTTAGTTAATAATTATCGTATATTATATCAAACTTCGAATCAACGTAACTTGTTCATACGTTAGTGGATTTCAGCGAAACTAGATCCGTTGGGATCGCAGGATCGAGACCTAGACAATGGCACTGACTAAGCACTGATTGGACGCAATTGAAATTTCAGCTAATTTTTAACGTTCGTTCGAAATTAAAAGGAACAAACGCATCAACCATCAACCGTTTAATCTGGTGAGTTAATTCTCACACCTTCTAGAATCCTGTGATGTGGTAAATTCATATTTAAATATAATTTACCGTTAAAAGTATAAACTAGTTGATTGGTTGCCATTGGTTGTTTATTGTTTGGTTGATTGTTGTTATTTATCGTTTTAAAATATTAGATGATTGAAATTTATTTCATATATTGTTATGAAATGTATAACAAGCTGTGGTGCAGGGAAGAACAGGTTGGAGGGATCCGACCGAATTCCTCAAATATTATATATGTTATTTATTTGTTTTATATTGACGATATTTGAACTGTTTGAACCCCATATGGTAGTAAAACCTGTTTGAGCATGATGGTTGAATAAACATCCACCTGTGTTGTGTTTAAAATCAATCGACAGTGTTGATTGGGTAATTGGCAGTGAATGGCCATAAATGTGTTGTTTTAGACGTTGTTCTACCATTCGGTGAATCGACGCAATTTTTAAAGTTATAAATTATTTTATAACTGAAATGAAGCTTTTTAGCTATTTTATACTAGAAATTGAATTAAAAGTTTATAAATAGATTTTTTAATAGAATTTATAAAAGAATTTATTAAAAGGGTTATGTAATCAAATCTGGTGGTTTATACAAGTTCTGAAAAGCCAGAGAATATACATACGGTTTAGTAAAACAGAATAATTGTTTTTATAACATTTAAACAGTGTTTTTAAATTAATTAAGTTATTTAATAAATTTAAAAGGGGGAAATGACAAAAGGAATTCAATTGAATGGAGTTTTATAAGATTGGGAAGAAATACAAGCCAAGTTAAAAGGGATTCTAAACCATAACGATAACTTTGAAAGTTAAAGAATTTAGTCGAGCGGAATGTTATAATTTAAATAAAGACTTAATGGGAAATACATACAATAGTTTGTGGGAAATATTGGTAAGGGATGCTGAAGATAAAATCCAAGTTAAAAGTAATTATCGAGTTTTTTAGTGTTAATATAGTTAATCTCAACGTTAATGGTTATTTTAAAAATTAAAGCAAGGGCTTTAATTTGAATTCAATTAAAGAATAATGAAGTGGCAATATGGTTTGACCAAAAGGAGCGATAAGGGTTTATAAAGAGATTTATAAATCCAAGTTTTCAAACAAGGTTTGTAAATGAGATTTATAAGTGAAATTGTGTTTTAAGTTAAAAGTTGTGTTTTAATGAAGACGTCCTTAATTAAAGAAATTAAGTAAAGAGATTATCGAACGAGGATTTCAAATGTAAGAAACGGTTTATAAAACCAAGTTGGAAATCAAGGTGGTAGACGAGATTTTAATATCAGTGGTTAAGTGAAAAACCAATTTTATTCTAAGGTAAGAACGTTGTCGATCAAGGTCTGAGAGGTAACTAAAATACCCCAACTTGAACGGCTTCACTATTATCAAGGAATGATATTCGTTTGTGGTGAGTGAAAAGTGTTGGAATTGGTTAATTATTCCATACGAGAAATATTGAAATGAGTGCGAGGTTTTTGAATATAAATGTTGGTTAAAATGAAAATAAGAATATTCGGTTATAAGTCGACATTGGTTTTAACCATTTTGTCAAATATATTTTAAAGAGGCCAGGTCATGCCAAGTACTGAATCAGCAAACTCATTTTATTCACACGATTGATATTTGATAGTTAAATCACCGACTATCAAAACCTGACCAATACGATTGTTGGTACGGAAAGTCCGGGATCGAATCTATATTCGAAAACCATTCCGACCAACAAATACGTGAAGACGTCGATTGAAGACGGAGCAAGTGAAGACCGTGGATCTTTATAAGCGGAAGGACTACTGGTCAAATTCCTCTGACTTGCAACCAGAGTTATTTGATTTGTGATTCTGTCGTGGTTGAAATCTACGGATTGTAAGGACTGCTCGCTACTGATCCTTGGGGTGATTCCTATATTGGAAGTTGTAGAAGGGTACCTTCGGTTCGTCATGTTCCTGGATGACTTGTATAGATGAATGTCTGACAGAGTATTTCCTTAGAACAACGTACGTTGATTTTTACAAATATACCGAGTTGGTGGCAAAGAGGGGCACCTCTTTAATACCCAGAGTATATTTGTGGACGTCAATTAGTGATTTGACGGATCTGACAATGTGGCATTCAAAGTGAATGATGACCAGATGTTCGAAGATAAATTCTAGCTTCAAGCCTCATCAACCGAGAAATGACAAAAAATCGGGCAGGCAGCATAGCTATGTGGGTCGCTCCCATTAGGGTGTATAATCACCTATCTAGAGAAATTCCATTTGCTTCTTTAATCTATATTTGATGTTGTCCCTTTTTGGGAGGCGGTTGCTGATCCCAACCGTCGATGATATACATTCGATACACTCATGCGAAGTGAGTGGTTGGTCATGTGAGGGTCGGGTTGCAAGACGTTCTTGTTGAACCCAGTGTATTCGCCTCTAGAGATACACGTTTGGAAGTTGGTCTCATACCTTGTCAAGTTGGAATCCAATATCCAATAAGCGCCTGCGGTTTTTGATTTTATAATATATATGTGGAGCGTGAGATGCAAGCGTTCCACTAGATTGTTAATTATTTGTATTTAGACACTATGATAATATCAGAATAAGTTATGATTTCAAAAACATTTTGGGTTATAGTAAGGTAAAAACCGTCCGTGTTTATGTGTGGACTGGTCTTACTATTATCCTTTGATTTCAGAAAGGATTTTCCAAAGTTAAACAAGTTGTGTGTTCTATGAATTTATCACTGAAAGTATTCCAGACTGACCCGGTGTATTTTGCTTTGCTTCAAATGTGCTCGGGTCAGGCCGAGTATGTTCTAGATTAGGTTTCGCTTGGAGTTCAGGAGCTGAAAGCAGGCGGCTTCACCGCTAGTTATATAAAGTTATTACTCCGCTGTGTCTTATATATGTTGTACACTGATGATTGGTATGTATATACAATTCTTTTGTATAAAGAAATTTGATATTATATTTTATTCGTTCCGTTGTGAGATTCTGATGTGTTCTTCTTCTTTCTTCTATTCTAATATTTATTTATTTCTTTTCTCACCCTCTATATTCTTTCTATTGACAATCTGGGGCTCGATACTTGGGTTTTTGGCAAGTAATATGGGTTTATGTGTTATTGTCGAAAATTCGAATGTCAAATTTTCCCGGGTCGTTACAACATATTTCAGATCTAGATAATTTTCCATTGTGTCCTATGGTCTATCAGTAACAAGATAAGATTACTAATCATCAAATAAAAGTCTATATTAGCTTCCACAGCTGATTCATGTAAGGTTGAATGAAACTGTATATACTACGCTAATTATTACATCACTGCATATATAGGCGTGTGCGCATGCGTGTGAATGCATGTGCGTGCGTTTGTGCATGTATGTGAGTCCAACAGTTATGTAGGTGGAATGAAATTGTTAACCCTCCAGCGTTAATATACATCCCCTTATAAGGTTTATTTGTAAACAACCATTTTCAAGTCCTTTATCTCAGAAGAAAAATGTGATTAAAAAAAATAGCTGCCTTGAATAGCATCAGGTCACTCGCCACAATGGATTTTGCACAGGAACAACCATAGTTTCTTTGTAGTTTATTCCCATACAGCAGATCAAATGTTCTGTCGTTATAAATAGAACTAAAAATAAAAGAATTGGCCATCAAATATTTCAATGCTTGTTATATAAAAGTAAATGTGAGAATGAACAAGTAAAATTGATAGTGTTGTTGCTGTTTAAAATCAAGTAAACATTAAAATCTGGTGTGGAGTTCTCAGTTACCAATTTATATGTAAACATGGGCAAGTTGTAAGTAAAATGTAATAGCAGTTAGAAAATTAACCTTAAATAGGAATTGTGTGGATTTTTGAAATGTAGAAGATGTAGAAACAGCCTGATAAGCATAATAAAAATGTAAACCAAATACCAAATAATATAAAAGTAGTGGAAACTGGAAGGAATAAACGATTAAAAAAGCGGTAGGTAAATCATCCGAGTGATGACCCACTAGATTCATATTTATGTAGCAGGTAGATGAGAAAAGTGGTGACAAATAAATACCAACCATTGAAAAGTGGTAACTTCTATTTGCATGACAAATTAGATTTAAATGACAAAAAACAGCAGTAACGCGGTGAAGCACAATTTCATGCTCAATGTATGTATTCCCCATATCCATAGCATATGCCGTCTATATATTTGTAGTGTTAGACTTTTTGCGCTTGGGCTCCTTGCTTTGGGATGTTCATTGCGTATTACTTTCTGTATGGTTACCCAACACAATTTCAATTAAGTTAAATAATTCTACAAAACATTATCTTACATAAAACATAGTAGAAAGATCACAGTACGATTTGATCTTGAACATAAGGGATGTGATCATCTTGCCCCATAGACATATAAGCAAGCACATAGTGACTGCAAGTACCACATCACAAATGATTTCGCCTCAAATCAAGTTGGCTAGAACATGCAGAAATAAGAAAATGAGTTAGGCAAAAGTAATCGTTGTTAGAAGGACATGTGAAAAGATGGTGGAGGTGTAATTAGTAATAACCTAATACTATGATATCCCGTCCACTTTGTAGTCGAAAATCCATCATTGGTAGCCAAAACTCCAACCAAGGAGAGCAGGTAATAGGAAATGTCATCAACTAAGGCATAAATGGCAGGAGGAAGGAATAAATGATAGACTTTTACAGTAAGATGGAAATTGCTCTGGAAGTTAACGATCCAAAAGAGGAAACACTACAACAAATTGACCATATTACAATGGTGGAAAAAAGTTGTAAAATACTTTTTACAACGGTGGAGCCACCGCCGTCTATTAAGAAGTTGTAATAGACTAAACTCTTTTACAACTGTTTTGCACTGTTGCGACACCCTTGCAAAATGTATATTTTACAACTTTTTTCCACCGTTGTAATAACTTTTATTACAACTGTTGTTATATATTTTATTACAAGTATTATTTAAAGTTGTGATATATGAACAAATTATATACATAATATTAATAAAAGATTTCATCTCAAAACTGAAGATATCAAACAAGCTTAAACATGAACCAAAACAATGTATTAGTTTATTCAAACTTTCAATATTATTTTTACATAATACACTAAATTTATAAATCATACAAATAGATGAAGTACATAAATACTTGGCATTAATACACAACGGTAACTAAAATCACTCTGACATTAGAGAAGATCAAGAAGCCAATGGGTCATCTATCACAAAATTTGTTGACACAAATATTGGTTTGGCTCCCAATGTTAGATTCAAACTTTCAAGAATTTCCGCTATCGTCTTCTTGAATTCTCCTTCTTGCAGCGTCTTGTCGGTGCTGATATTGAACATTTCAATTGTTTCATTTACTACAGCATCGACCTGTGAATTTCCACAAATTTTAGCAGAAACCATTACACAAAAACAGTTTACTTAATCCTGTTTGGACAGTCCAAAAAATATGCATTTTTTAAACCTCAAAACCAAGGTATGTGCCAACTCAATTGGCATTTTCTTTCTTTTCTAGAAAAAAAAACTATATCAAGAAGAGGAGCATTTAAGTACATGAATATTATAATTCAAGCCAATTGAATTGCACCAAGATAGACATTCAAATACTCTGTACTTATCAATGTGTTGCTAAAGAAAACTCTAACCTGGCTGCAGGTTCCATAAGCAGGGAGTTCAATAGCACTGGCAAGTTTATCAACTGCAAAATGAATGTACTCTTTACTCAATTTCAAGCATTGATCCTTTGCTAACTCTCTCAATATTAAATCCAACAACTGCACCAAATAAACTCACAGCATGTTGGCATTCAACTATACTCACATCAATTTTCATATTCTAAATTTAAAAGATTACGAAGCTCTCTCCAACTAAACCTTGTTCAATTCGAATATAAGAAATCTACAAAAATAAACCGATCTGCAACCTTGAGAGTACCTCAAATCAGCTACGAAATCATCCTTGAGTGTGAAGTACCACTGTCAACTCCTAGCAATCCACATATAAACCCAAATATTGGAGCATGGCGAAAAGATCCACAATAAAGCCGTTTCTATTTCAGAAAAAAGTTGATAACTAGTATCAGAAGATTAACATAAAACTCAGAATTTGATTAATAAGATCAACGAAATCCTCAAAAGTTGAATTAGTTTTGGAGTTAAAAAAAACAAAAGGGTACGCAATCTAACCGAAGTGGGAAGTCTAATACCTTGAGGAAGACGCCACCGTCAGGAAGGAGAATTTGAGGAGATCGATTTGGATTTAGGGTTAAGAGACGCCAGCTGGAATAAGATCAACTTGTTATACCTAAACGTTCCTTCGAATTTAGTACGAAATTACTGATTTTGTGAAGAAAAAGAAGAACGGAAGATGAAGAAAGAAAGAGAATAGGCGGCATGGACATTTCATAAGATGAGGGTTTATGCTCATTGGGAATAAAAACGGTGTTGGGAAATTAAAGGGCTTACGAGCCCAAAAAATTGATTTTGGAGCCAAAATTTCGCAGTGGAGCCAAAATGAAATTTGACTTATGCGTTGGAAGCCCTTATTGCCTGTGACGGTCTATTCAAAGTGCTACAGGTGGAGTCCACCCTTTTTCCCTATTTAAAAACGGAACAGACCAAATGATGCTTTAATTAGCGTTACACCATCAACTACCAATGCTATATTGGTGTTCACTAGATTTGTTGTTCTTAGTTAACATTTACTTGAAATTTTTTACAAGATAGTAGTAAAAATTAATAAATAAAGTTTGCAATGGTGAAAACTAATTAGTTGTTACAGATTCTTGATAGAGCTGCTAAAATGAACAGTAGATAAAAACTTGTTTATTATTATTGGAAAGAAAAACACAGTTGTTAAAAATATATTCACTTATTAAGTACTTAACTGTAATTATCTGATATTAAAAATTAAATAGATTTATTTGTTATTATGTGTAAAATGGATATTAACACCGGTTTTATTACTGTTATTGCTAACTATTTTCTTCTTAATTACTACTTATTAATTAAAAATTAAATATTTCATCTTAACTATCATTTACTGTTAATTAATTAATAATTATTAAAATTAAATAATAATACTGATAATTTATTATTTAATAATACTGATAATTTATTATTTAATATACTAATTATTAAAAATTATTTATTAATTATTGATTATTTAATAGAAATTATTATTATTATTATCCCAATTACTAATTATAAAATGTTAATTGTTATTATTATATAATTGACAAATATTATTGATTCCCAAGTTTATTATTAATTATTATTATTAAATATCAATATAATTAGTTATTAAATATAAATATTATAAACATGAAGTTTGTACTAAGCATCTCTATTACAACGAATAAAATGAAAAGTCGTGATATATATGTTTATTGCAGCAGCAATTTTTTCACAGTTGTAAAAAACATTTATTACAACAGTGCGTTTTGCACAGTTGTAATAAAGCATTTATTACAACAGTGTATTTTGCACAGTTGTAAAAAAGCATTTATTACAACTGTGCTTTACGCACTGTTGTAAATTTAAAGTTGTAATATGATGTTTTTGTTGTAGTGAAAAAATGTAACGTGATTATACCAATACTTAGTCAAAACATATCATTGTAACCATTCCAATTATACTCCTGATTATAAAAGGGCATATAAAAATGTAACGTGATTAAATACTCTAGGATATATCAGCATGACAATTGACATGTTTTGTGCGCTTCCATACTTATTACTATTTTTATTTTCTTGCAAGACATTTTGTCCGGTAATTAAGGGCAAACCACGGTTGAATTTAGAGGGATGTGGAAAATAAACATGATTAACAACTTATAATTTTTACTTTTAGATACGGAAAAACATGGAAGGAACTTTGATTTTGCAGAGAACCCATACCCAAGCAGAAACGATGAACTTCTAACCTTAAAAATTTTGAGCATAAGAATTTATTCTACTAAGTGAGAGTAATTTTCCAACGGTGCAACGCAAACTATGTATTCACCAAAATTAACGAAATCGGTTGGTTGGAGGAGGAAATATATCCAAAGCAACGAAGTTGCAAAGGGATAAAGGGAAACTTTAGTTCGTTGGCAAAGAAAAAAGACACAGAAAAAATTAAACGAATCTCCTAAATAAAAGAGAAGGAGGCACCGTGCAACAGATTGAATTGGAGGTGAGCGATGTAACATACCGTCTTTCGTCCACTTCAAGCTGGTAATTAAACCAACTTGAGTCGTTCGAAATGACAGAATGTTATTAGCTTCTGAGGTAAATAGAATAAGTAAATCAACTTAAATGAAATGCATCAGTAACTTAAAGGATGTTTGGGATCGCCATCCTCTAAGGATCCGTTTAAATAATATCATATAATATAATACGCTATTATAATAGTGTCTATGTTTAAATATAACATATTAAAATAGCGTAAGCGGGATTACATTTTTACCCTTACACTGTTTATAAACATTATCGTAAACATTGCATATAAAACACCAGTAACGGTCGGTGGATAGGGATGCACCGCTATACGACAAAGTCAAATCAAAATCGTAGGGGCTCGATCAGGATAACATGACAAGGCACACGAGGAATGCTCAGAGTAGGAATATACTAGTTGCACGCCCGGACTGGTGGTAACGCATAGCCGCGACTAACGCCCACCTCGAACAACACTACCAAATCACGGATGCGCATCAAATCAATCAAACCGAGGGACTATAGTAATAAAGGAAGAAGTGTTACCGATGGAGGTAGCTAACCTCACTTGGTCCGGTAAAGCCATGTTTTAGTCATTTTAATTATGACCTGAAGGTCAAGGATATTCATTATCGTTCTCTTTCTTCAAATTCAGTAATCGCCTCCAAATCAACCTACTTCATTCTGGAACTCCACCACGTACACAGTTGTTAAAATGGTTTTCGGTATTGGTAGAGAGTATGACAATATCCGATCCTGGTCTCTTTAACAACCAAACGTTTACATTTTTCACACCATAGCCATTTTATAAAATCATATCTTGAAATAAATTGATTTAAGAAATTTCTTTAATTCAAACCAAATAGTTTATGAATCAATTCCATATATAAAATCATTTCAATTCATATTCAGTCAATTTATTATCAAATTCATATATTCATATTAATTGTAAATTGAAATTCCAATTAATTACGCAGTTCACGTTCATTTCCTATAAAGTTCAATATTTAAGTCAATTCAAAATTCACATTTAGTTGAATTAAAATCAAATTCATTGAATCAAATATAATTATATACATTTAAATCTTTAAACCTCGAATTTAAATCGCAAAATCAAAACTCATCCACCTATTGAGTTTATTATTAAAGTTTATAAAATATATATAAAATAAGCATTGAAAATATATTTATAAATTATAAATTTATATAGAAAATAGATTTATAAACATATATAGGTTTAAAATAATTTAGAAATAGGTTTAAAAAGAATAATTTATTATAATAAATTAATTTAAAGTTAAAAATACATATATGATTAAATTATACAGTTTAAAATAAATAAATTATAAGTAAAATCTTAAATAAGCATTTAAATACATTTTTACTCATAAAATCATTTTAAAACATATAATTTAAAATTTACAAAATTTAAGTATAAATTTTTAAAAATATAAATATAAGATTTTAAATTAATATTATTACAATCAAATTTTCCAAATCATTTTAATTTGAAAACATGACCAACAGTGTCCGTATGTAGTTTTCTACCCTATGGTCAAGTGATACGGATATTTATCATTTCAACCCGCAATTTATAAAATTCATACGGGTTTATCATTTCAACCCGCAATCCCAAATTCAGTAAAAATCGTTCAGGTCTGTCATTTCAACCCATAACGATTTTTCCCTAATCTAATGTTCGTTCGGGTATGTATCATTTCAACCCTTAGTGATTTTTTCCCTAAACTAGGGGTATCTACAACATAACAAATCATCACATATCATCAACCACATCATAGTCATATATAATCAGTGTACATACATGTCATGTGAATATCGTGCCACATATGAAAGTGTACATTTTAAACAAACAATTTCTACTGACAATCCTATACATTTCATTTAGTTGATCTAACATCTATGAAATAATGTGAGTCAGGTGTGAGATAAACTCACCTTTCGTGGCCTAAAATGAAATGACGACTTGTAGGCACGATTCAGAACATATTTATATCTTGATAACCGCCGGTGATATATTTTATTTTCATAAGAGGGTGCTAGGGAGTTTTCAAAGGATTGGTACAGTTGTTGGGTTTAGCAATGGGTTTTGGAACTCAACACTACATTTGACTCAAAAATAAACACAACACTAGCCCAATTAAACCAAAAATAAAACACAATAATTCTTTACACAAAAATATATTTTTATATATACGTACATACAGGAAAAAAAATCGTAACATATATATATATATATATATATATATATTTATTTAAAATTCAACGCACACCGTAAACACACAACGTAAATTATAATGTATATATTATAAATTATATAAAACACACCCAAAGCTTTATATGTATATAACTTTTTAATTAACAAAAATATATAAAAATATTTAAAATTCGATGCACAAAAATATATTTTATAAATTATACATTTAAATAAAACACAACGCTAATGCATACTAAATCATATACACTCATATATAATATATAACTTGAAACACACATATAAACTCATACACACACACCGTACACACAACACAAATTATGACAGTATATATATTATGAATAATACATAAACACACACAAATAAAACCTTAAAACACACACACACACACACAGATATATATATATATATATATATATATATATACATACATAATTTATATTAAAACAAACACATACACACACCGTACACACGACACAAATTATAACATATATATATTATAAATTTTATAAACACCCAAAACCCATTATATAACTTTTTAATTAACAAAAAAAAATAAAAAATAAAATTCAAACAAGTATATATATACATATGTAATAACTCACACCCACAACATACAATCAACAAGCAAACACCCTCCAAACTAGACACTCAACACCACGCCACAAATATACAACTCAAACAAACGCATACATATGTATATTACCACACACAAACTACACACAAACACGTCTATCCCAAATATTGTATATATACACACGCCAACACACATGCCTAAACAAAAACACAAAACTCAATACACACACAAACACACGCAAGTCATATATATTTACGTATAAACAATTAAACACACACGCAAATATATATATATATATATATATATATATATATATATACATATATACATATAATTTGAAAACCAATAAATTTCCAAAACTACTCACACCAAAATCATTATATATATATATATACATATTCAAAAATATATTTGTACATATATTTTCCAAAACAAATAAATTTAAAAAGAAACACTTATTAACATATAAATATACACCGAAATAAGAACTCACACAAGGCACTTATGCACACACAAAGATATACATAACACACACCACAATAAAAAAAACAAAACTCATGCCATTAACATAAAAAAAACTTACACACACAAACACAAGGGGGAAAAGGAAAAACGTGGAAGTAGGTGTTCGATTGGAGATGGCTCAAAGGCGAGGCGAGGGGGTGGACGTGGACTTCAAGCGGGTGAAACTACGATTGAGCTTAGTCAGGTGACGTGACGTTGGTGGGTTGTAGGCACAAGTTTGATCGGTTGGGGTTGTAAGGGAGCGGAGGTCTTGTGTCTGCATGAGGAAAGGAAATGGCGATGAGTAGGAAAAACATGGTAAATGGTACAAATGTGGAGAATGGTAGAAGAAAAATTGGCGTGGTTATAAATAGGAGCTACAATGTCCATCTTTTCTTTTGTCTGCGAAGAGATGAGAAATAAAAGGGACAGAAGGGAGAAATATGAAGAATAAATATATGGGAATGGAGCAGCTAAAAAAAATGGAATGAAAATGGAGACAAATATGGTAATGGGAATAAATGAATAAAGATGGATTTAGAAATATATGGAAACGTAATGCATGCGGAGAAAGGTGTCTATTTGCATTTAATGCTTGATAACGATTAGCAATAAATAAATAAATAAATAAAACAAAGGTTTTAAAATTCAAAACGCACAAGACTATTTCAGAAATAGAAACTTACCATTGGAAACATAAGTGAATGCATGGAAACAGGGAAAAATCAAAAATCAAGAACGCTGCTCGAAACGGGTAATATTAGAAAATTTAAACGGATGGATACTAGACAAATGAAAAATGGAAACAATAAAATGAAGAGTCTTCTAAAAAGGGGTGTGAAAGAGAAATGAAGCGATGATTTTGAGAAATGGGACAATCTAAAATTTTATTTTGTATATACGAAAAGCTGCTAGTGTATAAATATATAGGAAGAAAACAAAAAGAAACTGAAATGGTTTGTATTAAATTTCCCATGCGTGTTTTGGAAAGAATTTGAATGGTTCTTTTGGAATAATAAACGTACATAATTAATGCTTTCCATTCATAATAATCATTTGTTTAAATTTCAAAAACTAATGGTGCGGTTAAAAATAGAACAAGAATTAAATAGTTTGCAAATTTCATTTACCAATTGAAAACATTTTTAAGATAAAAGGAAATGAATGGATTACAACATTAAGGAATGAATGGTTTAAATTTTGAAAATAATGAATTAAATAATGGGAAGAATCAAGGGAAAACGGTAAGAATAAGGAAGAAATTGGAGGAGCTTTATTAACGCTTAGCAACAAATTGAATGTATACGCATGAATTTTGGGAACAAACAGATTTAATTTTGAAAACAACGAACATGCAAGGAAAGAAATTAAACTAACTAAATAGACGTCATCTTTAAAATGTAAACAGTGTTGGCAAATAAGGAAAACAATATAAATATTTTAGCAAATCAAATAAATAATAGACAAAATAAAAGGGAAAAAAATCCAAACAAATAAAATAAATAGAATAAAATTTAAATTAAATCAATAAATAAAATATACTTAAAATTGAGGTTGTTACAAGCGATGATTTACAAATGATTTAACTGGAGGTGAGCACTGCAATGTAGTTGACACTGAAAGAGTGGTCGAGGTAGAATAGAGGATGAGAAGAAGAACAATTAGGGTTGTTTTGAGGAGTGTTGAAGTGGACGACAATCAGCAAATTGGACAAAACAAAGAAAAAGATGAAAAGATGCGACCATTCATTTGGAAGAAACCGTTGGAGGCTTCTGAGCAATAAAACAAAAATCAATAATTTATAATATAGTATAGATTCTTAAGACAGTGGATCCATTCATACATACATGTTGGATTCTAAAAAACATGTATTCATATATGTAATAATACCAAAAAAGGTTGTGGTCTAAGTTTAATTGGGTAAATATAATAGTTTTAATTTTATATACCGTGCTTAAATTGTATGGTTATATATAATAAAATATATAATACGCAGGTAAACACCTAAAGACATACTATTTCATTCAAAATAAGATATGTTCCTTTATCATTATCAGAACTGCATTGTGTTACGTTGAAACTTCTAATCTTAGAAACTATATATAAGATAAACGGTTTGACCAAATAGATCAGAACTAATTGTGGTTGATGATTTGAATGTATGGTTCCCTTTAAAAAACCAAAATGTAGTGTGGACGATGAAAATAAAAAAGACCAATAAAGTGTTTCCCCTTTTGTGATTTACTCATATAAAAATTATTAGAGTATACAAAAATTAAGGATGTAGATAATGCAAATTTAGTTAAGGTTTTTAGCATTTTTACAGAAACAGTAAGCTACGAGTTGATGCTTAAAGACAACCAGCACAGTTCGACCAAAGAGATTTGAACGTATGATTCCCTTTAATAATTCGAATTTATAATCAAAGTTGATTTGCAAGACTTACCCATCCCGTGGATATAGCCTTCGCCCCAGATATGCTTTGGTTGCTGGATCCTACCTGGTAGATCTCATTCATAAACTGTACCTGAGGATGAATTGTTTGAATGGTGTCCGAATGACTTAAAAAATCACATATATTTTCAAATACTCACATTTCACAACAAAAATTTGTGCGCAACATAATCTACTTGTACTAAAATATTGGTAAAATTAAATGTCTAAGTTAGATGTTTATTAGGATTCATTGCAAGTTAGATGTTTAGGATTCATGGCAAGTTAGATGATATATCACAAAAATATTTTCAGATTATTGACTTACAACCATAATGCAGATTGTGCAAGGATAATTCTATGTATTTATGCGGTGTTCTAATTAAAATCTTGCAAAAAATTATGAGACTGAAGTATCACTCCACTATATGTTTCCTTGTCATAAAGCTATTTAAAAATTTCCAACTATTATTCTTATCACAAATATTAGTAAAAGTGGAAGCGTGAGCTTTTGTTGTATGATGTATCTCAATACCTCAAATAAACAAAAATTGCAGAAAAATCTACGAGTAACTTTTTTAACTATTGCTACAACTCCTTTAGACGTATCATTTGTTGTAACAAATTTCAACTCAATATAACTAAGAATTATGCTAACAAATTTTAACAGAGGCATTTGTTATTTAGTACTTTGTTGGTATTCCTCTATGTGTGTACACACACATGCGAATTATTAAGTAAAACACTAAACTTAAATGTACGTGTACCTGATTATCATAATTATAAATCTATTACTTTGAAGATTGAACTGGCATCTAATCCTTTTTCATCCTAGAATTTGGAAGAAAAAAAATCTTCACACTGCAGAAAACATAGCATGCTTCTCATCATTAGATTCAATAGAAATGAACATGAACGTTACAATTAAAATGAACGAATCCAACATCATTCAATATTAAGCATCATATCAACTAATAAACTAAATTAAAATGTAGTCCTACGAATACATGATTATATTCATGGTAATAATATAACATAAGCATCATATCAACTAATAAACTAAATTAACTAAAATATAAGTTGTTTATATTCCCAAGAAAACATCATTCAATTTGAATATTTGTATTATATTGATCAGATTTTGCTAGATTTTCTTGTGGCATTCAAGTTAGAAAATAAAGATCTTCCCTTAATTAGAAATTTACATATTTGAATATTTTGGACATGAGATTTTGTTTGACAATATGCAATGGCTCATTTGGCATATCATTGATATACTTTCATTTCCAAAAATTCATGCATTTTTTAATCAGAATCAGCTAAAAGCACGATCAGCCAATATGGAAATTGAATATAAGTTACATTGGGTCATAGCTAATGTGGCACCACCATTAATGTTATTGAGATGAAAGTAAATATGTTTCTAAACAAATAGGTAAAGGTCTATAACATCTGCAAACATCTTATAATGAGTTGAATTTCATCATTGTTTACATCAGTTACTACTGTTAGTGCTACTGTCAGCGTGTAAGACTCTCCAGTGTTATTGAATTTTTTTACTTGGAATGAGTGAATATTATAAAAGAAAAATTTACTAAAAAGGTAAAAAAATAATTCAAAATCAAACAAAAAAAAGTATTATAAACAACATGTAATGATATGGAGTACAGACAAACATATCTTAAGGCTTTTGGATTTAAGGTCATCGTATATAATAAGTTATGCTCTCTAATACTCAGTAAAGCAGAGTTCTGTGTTATGTTTATATGTCAAAGCTGCTCTATGTAAAACCAAAAAAAAGTGAAATGTTCATTAGGTAGGTCCCGTACATTTTAGATTACACATTTGATTTCTGAAGAAATGTTAATTTGTTCCAACCCAAATAATAAAATAGTTTAAAAAATAATAATTGTTATAAGTACCCATTTGAACTCGTCAACACAAAGTCATCTTAAACCACCAAAATTTTGACATTAAACATAAAATTTGCATCCTATGAGATGGAGAAACAATTTTGCATCTTCATTTGTTGTTTGATCTTAAATTGGAATTTGGAACTTCAAAAAGAAATTCTTACAATTCAAAATCCGATGATAAAAACAGTGTGGACTTAAGAAAGAAAAAGTATGAAGATAATGAGATATTTTAATACTCCACGAAATTACAGTAACATTAATAAACTGGCATAAATCGGTTACAGAATAATGACATGCAATCCAAGTACCAGTTGTAGCAAATGTTTCATGACTAATTCTGAAATCATATATCAGATCTGGAAAAAATTATTACATCATTCCAACCTAATTTTAGTTACAATCGAGATTATAGTGTGTGAAGAGCATGGTTTTATTTTCAGATCTAACATAGTACACCAGATCACAGTCAACAACAAAGTAATATTTGAAAAAAGATGACCAGTCAAGGCTTTACTAATTGCTGAATGAAAAAAATTTGGTTTGCAGTACCTTTGGCTGCCGCTAATGGGTGAAAAGAAGCCTCACCGTCTGATTTTTCTGGCCAATTTATTTTATTTTTGTTATTTTTGGGAGTAGACAGGGAAGATAGGTATAGCTTGAGAGAAAGGAACAACGAATGTAATTGCAGTTAGATGCGTGAAGGAATTCTGTCGGCAGTTACTGAGAAAATAGAAAACAAAGCGCTTCTTATGTTTGGTATTTTAGAAAAGCTTCGACTCTGTAAAATGCTGACACATGGGATTTGAAAGAAAAATAGTGTTCCACATCAGCATGTCCTCGATTCTACTTTCTATTATAGACTAGTATTACCGCGTAACGGTGGAAAAACCGACCGTTAAGATATTCAATATGAAATATAAAATTATTTGTTAAAACATTTTCGAAGTTGGATTTTTTTTTAAAAAATATACAGTATTTTAAGAGAAAGTAGAAGTAACTAAGAAGTAGAAATTCAATTATACTGAATTGTAGATGTAAACCAATCTAAGACTAAGAATATATCATCAATGTATTGATTCGAATTAGTCACAAACACACACAAACATTTTAATATTATATATCAAGTTGGATAAATGTAATCTTAGAGGTCATTTAAATAACTATAGATAAGTTGGTTTTTTTCTTATAAAAAGCAAAGTTAAAAAGTCAATATGAACAAACAAAATATACCAACTTTTAAACAATTTGGGCGAACTCAAGATACATGTGTGCATTTCAACCGTCTAAAAACCTCTTTCGTATTTTCGAATCAGTGTTTACAATTGTATATTAGCTGCAGATATCTATTAATTGAAAGAAGTGGTCTACGTCCAATCATCAGTAGAGATGCTACTGCAGACACCATCCACTTGAAGGCCATAGATATAAACAAAATAAACCTAGAATAAAATATAGAAAAATACAATCTAGAAAACTTGTTCATGTTCTTGAATATTTTTACTTCTTCCTTGTTTTCACATAATACACTGATAATACTCTGGAAGGCCATAGATATAAGAAAAATACACCTAGAATACAATACGAAAAGCTGTTCATGTTATTGAATGTCTTTACTTCATCCTTCTTTTCACAAACCTTTATTACCAGAAGTTATTACATGTCCTAAAACAAAGTTCATACAATTTCATAAACCTTGTTTTCACATCTACACATAAGCTCTGGCAATAACTATACACCAAGTTTTAGCAAATGAACAAAGCCAAAAAGACATCTTGCTATACCAAAATGAATGTCAACATCTTACTACTTTGCTGCTTCAATTGTACAATAAAATATAGAACAATAAGCAATAATAAAAACGTTTTATATTTTGCCACACATACTAAGGCAAATGCATATGAAATTTATAGTCGAATACATCAAATTCTAAGGCAAATGCCTTAGAATTATAAGGTATTGGCCTCACGATATGCGAGGCAGATGCCTCTGTTTTTCTAAGGTAAATGCCTCGGAACTCTTAAGGCAAAACTAAGGCATTTGCCTTGTAAATTGAACTGTGTCTTTCATTATAGGTTTATTGCACTGCAATTTTTTTAGGCTATGAACTATTACGCATAACTCATATTTTTGAAACAAACATATATCCCAACAGTCAGAACTTAACAAAACAGTATTATGTACTAGTCACGCTCAAGTTGTCTAGATATTTGATGACTAGCATAAGTCATAAATGCAAAAAATCACATTATCAAGGTAAGCTAAACTCTAAGACTGGTCTACTTCTATTATATTTATGAAGACACATTGAATGGATTTTCACTATTCAGGACTAACTTTCCTTTTTTTTTTTTTTAAATTTGCAACTGGTATAAAAGAAGACAGACAAATTTTAGTTAAATATCATGATGGCCCATAGCCATTTATTTGATGACAAAAGCACGTAGAAAACTA
Source organism: Allium sativum (assembly GCA_030737875.1). Classification (NCBI taxonomy): domain Eukaryota; kingdom Viridiplantae; phylum Streptophyta; class Magnoliopsida; order Asparagales; family Amaryllidaceae; genus Allium; species Allium sativum. The sequence continues at coordinate 543,500,547 of CM060926.1, forward strand.
GCGATAGAAAGTTAGCCCATCTAGCCTAACTGTTATAAGTAAACTTTGAATTCTAACTTCAATTTATAAATTTTGAACCATCATTATTCATCATTCAGGCCTCATCCTGAAAATAAAATAAAAAATCTTGCATTCCCTCTACCATTAATAACTCGATAACACTATTTACTTTATTTTATTAAAGTAACAAATAAAAAAACTGTAATGCCATAGAAAACAAGCATTGAAGTCAATCAACTACAAATAGGAATACCTATTCTTCTCCTCAACCTCTTCGACCTGGTTCCAAACCTACACAAAGCAAAAGTGTATTTTACGTAAGTGAATAATATAATTTTTCAGATTGAGAAACTGGAACAAAATGCTACAAAGAAAGAGGAAAAAACATCATATTATTTGGAGTAAATAGGAGAAGCCACATCAGCACTCCAAACAGAGAACAAAACATATCATTCTTACTACACTTTATTCAATTCTACATGCTTATAATAAGGCAAAACTCTTGAACAATAAATTTGACAACTTACATTTACCCGCCTTCATCGTTTTTCGAACTTCTTATCTTCTACTTGTATTTCATTTTAGGATGGATTGTTATAAGTGAACATTTTGGGACTCGATTTTTTTGGGGAAGATTTATATAATGGTACATAACGATTAGATGAAGCATGGTAAGCACCACAGTCATTTTTGGAACCACATGCAAGTTAAAGTGTTGTCTTGGAACTCGATTCATTATTTTAGGATGTTGTTAGTACTGCAAAATTTACATTGCTGCGACTAATGAGCATTTTTCAAATAAATATTTAGCAAATAGCAACATAAATGTATCAGATAATACCCGGGGATCTTGCAAGAACTATTACATAGCATGTACATAACTTTTTCTCAAAATCAAGAAAGAATTTGAGCAAGCTATATATACACACTAAAAAGAGGGCTAATTAGCTTAAATACAATTCCAAATCAAAAGGATTCCTAGTGAAGGATTCATGTAATGACCCGGGTTTTTGACGACTTTGGTTATCGGCATAAACTCAATGATGACTAACCAAACATCGAAAAATACCAGTCATTAATGAAAGAAATTAGAGGGTGAGGAAAGATAAGATAGAAACTTAGAATAGAAGAAGAAGAAGAAGAAGAAGAAGAAGAAGAAGAAGAAGAAGAACACAACATTAGAGTAACACGAACCTCACAGCGGAACGCATAACATATAATATATATAACATAACTTGAAATATACATCTGTACTTGAATATACATCATTAGCAAAGTACAACACTTACAACACAGCGGAAATAACTATAGCTATATGATCCTGAAGCCTCCTGCTCCAGCTCTTCCAGTATATCTGTAAATCCCGACTACTTGACTGCCCGTACAAATTTAGGCACTAAAGAGTTTAGGGAAAACAACAAAATAAACTCCGGGTCAGTCATGGGACTGGTGTGAGTAAAACATTTAAAACAGTTCAAACAGGTAATCGATATCTCATAAGACCACGCCGTATTACGGAACGGGTTTTCCCTTATGAGAATCCAAATATCTTTATATCAAAACCTTTTGATATTATAATAATGTCTATCAACACAATATAATAATCATCTAGCAGAAACGCTTTCATCTCACGTTCTACATATATAGTATACAATCAAAACCGCAAGCACGTATTGGGTAATGGATTTCCAACTATGACAAGGTATGGGACCACCTTCCGCATGTGTACCTCTAGAGAGGAATGCACTGGGTTCAACAAGAACATCTTGCAACCCGGCCACACATGACCGACCACTCATTTCGCTTGAGTGTATCGAATGTATATCACCAAAGTTTGGGATCAACAACCGTTTCCTGAATGGGACAGCATCAACAATAGATTTTTAGAAGTAAATGAAACTCTAGATTAGGTGATTATACACCCTACTTCGGTGCGACCGACTTAGCCATGCTGCCTGCCCGATTTCTGTCATTTACCGGATGTGAGGCTAAAAGCTACGCTTTTTCATCACACCAGATTCACTTTGAATGCCACATCGTCAAATCCATCAAATCACCGATCGACGTCCTCAACCATACATTATGTGTTAGCTAAAAGAAGTTTCCTTCTCCGCTTGCACTCTTGGTACGGTTGGAGAAATCAATATACGTGATCGTCTGGAAATACTCTGTCAGACATTCATCCATACAAGTCATCCAGGAACAGGATGAACCGAAGGCACTATTCTGTAAACAGGATAGCCCTTGCATAACTCCGTCTTCAATTTCCTTTGGCATATATGATTTGCAACGCTTATGCCAATACATAGTGGTTCTTTGGATAATAATCCAACCGGCCTCTCCGTATTAACAACGTTAAAATGGTCAAAACTTCGATAGTCTGTGATTTAACTATCGAAGAAAAACAGGTGTGCCAACAACGATATTATTTCCAAATGGAAATTTATATCGATCAACCATCATTCAACATTTATCTCTTTATTTCATTAATTTACTTATCTCATGTTTCCCTATATTCAATATTTCTTATTTTGTAAATTTGGAAAATATACGTTATTAAAAATGGAAAACATTTCCATTTCTTGTTTTCTTTATTAGAAAACATTTCTGGTTTCTTATTTGGAAAACATTTCCAAAGCTTCTTCATTGGACTTAGACAGATGTTTAAACAAACCATCGCGATGCCAACTCAAACCATTTCCTTTAATTACTAAATTCACTTAACCATCCTTTACTATCAAACCTTAACCATTCCTTAGTTAAAAATGAAGTCAATCAAGTTGGGGTAATACTACCTCTCAGACCTTAACTGAACAACGTTTCTAACCTTGAAATAGACAAAGTTCACCCTTCTAATTCTTTAACAAACTTCCTTACGTAACTCTCTTTCAAATCTTTTCTATTCGATAATTCTTTCCTTCGATAAGGTATATTCGATAACTTTATTCAATTTACTCTATTCACTTAACTCTTTTGATTTAACTCTAACTCTTTTGATTTAACTCTAACTCTATTCACTTAACTCCTATCGAATAAACTATATTCGATAACTCTTTTAATTTTATTTGAATAAACTATATATTCGATTAACTCCTTTATTCTATTTGAATAAACTATATATTCGATTAACTCTTTTTACTCTATTCGAATAAACTAACATCGATTAACTCCTTTTTACTCTATTCGAATAAACTATATTCGATAACTACTTTTAATTAACAAGATTTGATAACTCCTTTCGAATAACTATATTCGATAACTCCTTCTCTTTAACTCTGTTCGAATAAACTATATTCGATTACTCTATTTAAATAACTCTAGTTCGATTTAACTCTATTCAATAAATTCTAGTTCGATATAACACTGTCGATTTACTTTAACTGATTAACACTAACTGTTTGACTCTAATGGTTTTACCCTAACTGGTTTAACCTAATTCGAATAACTAATATTCGATTAACTCTATTCAACTAACTCGACTCGAATAACCCCTTTCGAATAACTAATTCGATTTACTAACTTTCAAATACCATATTCGTTTTAACTCCTTTAACTCTACTTGAATAAACTATATATGATAAACTCCTTTGTTCTATTCGAATAACTAATTCGATTAACTCCTTTTCGAATAAACTATTCATTTATAAAGATTTACTTTTAGTAACGGTTCTTCACTTTACAAATGATTTCCTTTTATTCTACTTATCCTTTGATTTTTATAAATATTTCTTTTATAAAAATCCTTTTCCTTTTCTATATAAAATCCATCGATTTTATATAAATAATTCATTTTCAAAATACACTTTGAAAATCCTCTTTCCCATATCCAGTATTTCTTATGGTATTTAACATACCATATAACAACGATAAATATCGTCCAAACACACATAATCAGCAACAGATTATATATCACATCATATATCACAATATATGAATCACAGTAAAATAGATGTTGAGGAATCCTGTTGGATTCCTCCAACCTGTCTCCCTGCATCCACAGATGTTAAACAATATAGATAACATCACTTTCAGTTCCATATGATATATTCTGTTAAACAGAATCAATATAGAAATTTAACTAACTGACTAGCAGTTCAATCAAACAGTCAACACATAGTCAATCAGCCAATATTTAACAGTTCTAAAAATACAACATGAAAATATAAACTGTTCAGAGTTGGTGAGATTTACTCACATTTCGCATTAACTGTTAAATAACGATTTGCGTTAGTTAATTATGATCAGACAATTTATTTCTCCATAAATTGTAACGGGCTCGATTTCATTTCCAGTCAGTTCCGTGACGTTTCCCTCGCCCATACGATCCCAACGGATCTAACCGTTCGAAATTCTGATTACGTATGCTCAGGTTATTTAATTTACAATATCATACACTATTAAATTAAATAAATAAAAGCTTGGACCTTAACTTTCAATTGGGCCTTGCCCTTTCAAAACGTTAGCCCACCTACATCAATACCCAAACCCGCGTAAGTCTCCTTCCCCAAATCACCCATTCATGCTTCAGGAACCGGTGTTCTTTGAAATGGCTATAGCCGATCCCATCTCCATCCCCATTTCATGGTATTCAAAAAAAAATCGAACTCATCAAACTTCATCTCATATGGCACACAGCAACCATGTTTCAAACCGTAACTCACTTCCATTCTCCTTCTACGTCATGCCTTGTCTAACGTTGCTACTTGCTATAGCCCCTTCTTTCCATTTTAACGTCAGTCCATCCAAGCTTCATTGAAACCCAGACCGCCTCTTTGATACTGCCTTCCTCATTTCAGATCTGAAACCCGCTTCTATCATTTTCCAAGCCAACCATCCCATTGCCCATTCATCAGCATCGAAGTCAACACATCAAAACTTAAAACAACCCATCGACGGTCACCTGACTTCCTACATTGCAAGTGTTGCCAGCTAGGTCTCGAGCTTTTGGAAACATCACGGTTTCCATCACTATTTGGTTTGTTTTGGTTATTTTCCTGGATCGGATTTTTTTTGGTTTTCCTGAGAGTTTTGTGGCGGCCTCTTTTTGTTGCGAAATGATATTTTGTTTCAAGTTTACAAAGTGGTGAAGACATTATATAGGAGTTCAGACATTATTTTTGTGGATAAAAATGCTTCCACGTTGCTGTGAAGTTGGTGGGGCTGAGAACACGAAATCGTGGCTTTCCTTAGGTCTAGAAGTAAATTTTAGGATATTTTGTTTAAGTTGTAAAATTTAACGTACCTCATTATATATAATTCTGTCCATATACGAGCTGCTATGAACATAAATAAAAACATCGGTGAGACGAGCAATGTCCCACGATCCCAAAAATATAATAATATCTGTAGTTTAACTCATATTGTGAAATCTCAAAATGTTGAATACAGGGTGCGAAATACTCCAAATAAAAAGTTGCTTATTTAATTAATTAAAAATTACAGTAAAATTCTAAAAATTAAATTATCACTACTTCCCAAAAGAACCTTGTCTAAATTCAAACCCGATATCAAGTTATATCGAATAAACTGTTACGGTCGATAAACGATTCTATAGCGACTATTTTAAAATTTGATTTGGACGTTAATCAAAATCTACACGACGAAATCCCGATTTTTCTCTTCCACTTGAAAGATATACTCCACCAGCTCCACACGTTTCTTGTTTCACGGAATTCCGATTTAAAACGAACCCTGTACATTCAGTTGAAGTTCGAATTGCCAATTTACGAATTGCAGCGCCATTTCGAGCTCGATTTTAATTATAATATAATTATACGTTCAAACTGACGTCGATTGAATATATTCGTTATTCTAATTCAATTCTAAACTGAACTATATATTTTAAATAATCCAATTCACACCATATCGCCAATTCAGCCAATTCTGATTATTTCAGAATTAAATATATTATTTAATTTATTATTTTAATAAAATATTCACCATTATTTTATTCCACGACCATTAAATTCACTATATCACTATTTATAAAATTAAATAAATTAATTATAATACCTCTGCCAATGCGGGTTATTACAATCTTCCCTACTTAAAATAATTTCGTCCTCGAAATTGCTAAAAGGTAGAGGACGACCCTATCAACTGGTTAGAACATATTTGTTCACTTCTTAACTTCAGTTTCAACTGAACCAATTTAATTTCAATTAAATTATTAATTAATTCATATCTACGAAAATTTTCAAAAATCCTGAAAATTTTCTAACACCTTAACTCTTCGAAAAATTTCGCCAGCACCTCCTTTGTACTAGTCAATACGTCAAACTCCAACTCGCCTCTCTGGGCCATCTCCAACCCAAAAGAAAATCAAACAGCCAAGCGGCTTGCCAATTCGGCTCATAAATCTTATATCCAATAGAAATATAAACTTGTACCTTTTTGTCGGCATATCATTATATCCTTTCCACCTGTTATCAATTCAGCAGATACAAGGGTCATCCCAATCAAATTCCAATCTGCTTTTATCCACAACACAACCATTCGCTTATATCCGAGCCAAATATCGTTTCAACTCGAGTTTCTTCTCGATTCCCAGCTCTTAACTTGATTATCACATTACACTTCAAATTTGAATCTCACAATCCAATTTGTCTTGATATCATTCTAATTCAATCTCAGTTACCATTTTACTGGCTTTACTTAAATTCAATTTTGCTTTCACAAATTTCTGTTAAGTTTGTTTTTAATTCAAACAGTCTTTCCCTGGGAGTTTTTAAACAGTTTACTCTTTTCAAAAATCAAATTTTCTTTTTGAACATGTCACTGATCCCTTAATATTTCATTAGTTAAATCACTTCTCTATTTCTTTATCAATATTTGTTAACCAAATATTTTCAATAACCATATTGGCCTTTTATGTTATTTGGAAAACATTTCCAAATATCGCCTTTCATTATTTTCTAAACTTTAGAAAATATATGCTATTTATAATTGGAAAATATTCCAATTACTTATCTCAATTCCGATCTCGTTTATTTCTATACTTAGGAAATATTCTTTATTATATTTCCAAGCTTACACTTATTTGGGTTAAAACAGATGTTGTGTAAAACATCATTACGATAATCCAAATACTATATTCAACTAACTCTTATCCAACATTGATCTTCGAGCCTGAAATATTACTATTTATTTGTTAATAATGAAATCAATCAAGTTAGGGTATAACTACCTCTCAGATCTTGACTGAATAACATTTATAACGTCAAAACAGATATGACTACTTACTTGAATAATCAATACCATACAACTACTTATTCACTTTTAAACACGTATACGCTTCCTCTTTCTATTCTTACTAGATTTTATTCTTAGTCTTCCTTTTTGATTTTACTATTTTATTTCTAAGTTCGTTTCCTTATCGACTTCTATATATATATCGATACGTTGATTTTTTTTACTATCAAATTATCTTTAAAATATTCTAACTCCTTAAATTTTCGGAAAAATTCGCCATAACCTCCTTTGTACCAGGAGCATCGGGATATTTCAAATAGCCTCCCATGGCCCTCACCAATCCAAAAGAAAAAGCCAAGCGGCTTGCCGATACGGCGTATAAAATCTCATATATGAATTAAATACATACCTTTCCGTCGAGCATTCTATTTATATACCTTCTACCTTATCCATACCTATCTCATGTATATTTATACCTGCCCAATCTATTTCAACTATACCTGATCGTTTTAACTCAATTTGTTAATTAATTTGTTAATTAACTCTTTAGCCTATTTCACTTTTATATTTGAACATGACATTTTCAAATATATTTTAACTTGCTTATTAACTAATTTGAATTCAAATTTCAAATTTAAGTTCTATATTCGATTTCGAATATCCATTTACAAATCCAATTCACCTTTCAAAGTTCAACTTAAAATTCAAAATTCGATTAACTAATTCCTCTTCTACTTAGTTAATTCTATTCAATTTCTATTCAAATTTTATATCACTTCTATTATTCAAATCTATATATTCAATTTCTATATATCAAATTCTATATTATAAATCCCATTTGAATTTCTATATTTAAATTCTATAGTTTAAATTCCATTTGAATTCTATATATTCAAATCCTATATTTGAATTCCTTTATATTTTCTATATTCGAATTCTATATTTGAATTCCATTTGAATTTCTATATTCAAACTCTACTTGAATTTTTATATTCAACTCTATTTCAATTCCATTGGATTTCATATATTCTAACTCCCTTTGAATTTCTATATTCAAATCCTATTTCAATTCCCTTTATTCAAATTCTATATTTAAATCTATTTGAATTTTCTTTATTCATTCTTTAAATAAGTCTCGATTTCAATTCCTTTTGAAATCGATATTTCTACCTTTGGAAAATAGAATTTCCTTTCAATTTCACACTTGTATTTTTATTTCTGAATTATCCAATGATAATTCTTTTCACTTCATTTATAAACTTCGTTTATAAAAGAACTATTTATAAACTTTGTTTATAAAGGAACTACTTGTTTTATTTCTTTTAAAACAAGTTAATATTTCAAATCTATTTAAAAATTCAAATTCTATATTATAAATCCCATTTTTGAAATTCAACACAACTTGTCTTTCCCAAAACAAATTCAAAACAGTATCTCTGGTAGTAATTCGTCACTTACAACTCGAAAATGAATACTGATGATGCAGCTGTCATCATCGGAATCTATTTTCCAGCGATCGAAGTGAGTTCAATACTATAAAACCATTTCTAAACATTTCCACTTTGAAATTCAATTCAAAATATAATTCACACTGCTTGTAAACAATTTAAAATCTCCCAGGATCTTAAATTTTCCTTATTTTTTTATCCACATTCATTTACAAACACTTATCCAATTCTCCAGAGTTTTAACTCAAATTTCTGGTTTAAAATTTTAGAATCAACTCATCTGATTTCACGTATTTTACTTATATGAATTCTGATTGGTTATTTACATAACCATTTTACTTATAAACTTACTCGATTATAATAACAACCAATATATCCAATATGTATCAAAATATACTTTGGGTAAAATGATTTTCATTTACCCTCTTTTCAAAACATATCGCGTCGACCCATCGTATTCGAGTGTTTATAAACTCCTACCGATACAGTGGATCAAACTGATCGACCAAAACCCATAAACCACTCAACCAGTGAATCTCCACAATAGAAAACAATTTTTATATCAATAACAAATACGCTCACTTGTATATATACACTCAACTCAATCTAGGGTAATACTAACCCTATCTCTACCGAGTCACGCCACAGAGCCAAGGTAAATCACTTAACTTAAGCTCTGATACCAACTGTAATGACCCGGGTTTTTGACGACTTTGGTTATCGCCATAAACTCAATGATGACTAACCAAACATCAAAAAATACCAGTCATTAATGAAAGAAATTAGAGGGTGAGGAAAGATAAGATAGAAACTTAGAATAGAAGAAGAAGAAGAACACAACATCAGAGTAACACGAACCTCACAGTGGAACGAATAACATATAATATATATAACATAACTTGAAATATACATCTGTACTTGAATATAAATCATTATCAAAGTACAACACTTACAATACAGTGGAAATAACTATAGCTATATGATCCTGAAGCCTCCTGCTCCAGCTCTTCCAGTATATCTGTAAATCCCGACTACTTGACTGCTCGTACAAATTTAGGCACCCAAGAGTTTAGGGAAAACAACAAAATAAACTCCGGGTCAGTCATGGGACTGGTGTGAGTAAAACATTTTAAAACAGTTCAAATAGGTAATCGATAACTCATAAGACCACGCCGTATAACGGAACGGGTTTTCCCTTATGAGAATCCAAATATCTTTATATCAAAACCTTTTGATATTATAATAATGTTTATCAACACAATATAATAATCATCTAGCAGAAACGCTTTCATCTCACGTTCTACATATATAGTATACAATCAAAACGGCAAGCACGTATTGGGTAATGGATTTCCAACTATGAAAAGGTATGGGACCACCTTCCGCATGTGTACCTCTAGAGAGGAATACACTGGGTTCAACAAGAACATCTTGCAACCCGGCCACACATGACCGACCACTCATTTCGCTTGAGTGTATCGAATGTATATCACCAACGGTTGGGATCAACAACCGTTTCCTGAATGGGACAGCATCAACAATAGATTTTTAGAAGTAAATGAAACTCTAGATTAGGTGATTATACACCCTACTTCGGTGCGACCGACTTAGCCATGCTGCCTGCCCGATTTCTGTCATTTACCGGATGTGACGCTAGAAGCTACGCTTTTTCATCACACCAGATTCACTTTGAATGCCACATCGTCAAATCCATCAAATCACCGATCGACGTCCTCAACCATACATTATGTGTTAGCTAAAAGAAGTTTCCTTCTCCGCTTGCACTCTTGGTACGGTTGGAGAAATCAATATACGTGATCGTCTGGAAATACTCTGTCAAACATTCATCCATACAAGTCATCCAGGAACAGGTTGAACCGAAGGCACTATTTTGTAAACAGGATAGCCCTTGCATAACTCCTTCTTCAATTTCCTTTGGCATATATGATTCGTAACGCTTATGCCAATACAGAGTGGTTCTTTGGATAATAATTCAACCGGCCTCTCCGTATTAACAACGTTAAAATGGTCAAAACTTCGATAGTCTGTGATTTACCTATCGAAGAAAAACAGGTGTGCAACAACGATATTATTTCCAAATGGAAATTTATATTGATCAACCATCATTCAACATTTATCTCTTTATTACATTAATTTACTTCTCTCATGTCACACACACCAGTACGAAGGCACGTCCGTTGGATGTGTGCGTAGACATCTGTGACCCTCTTTGGGCTTGTACAATAGTGGAAGAGTGAACAAGATAGTATAAGAAAATAAATAAACGTCTATACATCCAGAAATATTGGTATTCGTGGTGGTTGAGAAAATTTTAAGTGTCGTATCTTGTATTGAAACAACAATACTGTTATATATGGAAAGCCAATAAACTCCATCAAATGTTGGAAACGCATACGCAAAAAGTACAATAAAAATGAACCACGTATGTAGAAAAGAAATGAAACTCTTTTGAACAGCCATGAAATTCTACATTTGATTACAGTTCTTAAATCTGTATATAGCAGTGGTGGCATTGAGTATTAATTACAAAAAGTTTTACACCATAGAAAAATGTAAATCACACATTTGTATATAACAGGGATGTATATCAAAGAAAAATGTATTATAAAGAAATCCTGGCAACTACTGCAGCATTTGGAGCGTTTGATTTACTAACATGTTGTTAGTTAATACAGTGAAATAAAAGTAGTATAATCATAATTGAAGCATACAGTCTGTGTAGGATTGTGGCCACTTATTGCAATAGTTGACTTATCTTGCATCACTGGGCATCCTAGAATGCTAAAGGCTCATTGTATCTACCAACGTTGTTCTCGATATTGAGCATCCATCTGTTTGATGTAGAAAAAGAGGAAAATATATTATATTTAGTAAAGAATATTTAAATACATGTAATAAATAAAAATATAAGGTAGTGTTTGGTTTATGCTTTTTAGTTTTCAGTTTTTGCCCACACTAAGATGCGAACGATGCATGTACAACGTCATAAACGGTCGTTTTAGAAAACAAAGTTAACACACAAAATAGAAAACAACTTTTACTTATTTTCCTTATTTTGAGAATTAACACAAGAAAGAGAGATAATATATCATTTTGCCATCCCTCTCCTTTATGTGGTCTCCTTTATCACTTCCTCCGTCATCCCTTAAATTTTCTTATGGTTTGTTTTCAATATTAAAAACTCAAAACTCAAATTATATTTTTAAACCAAATACTACCTAACTATTTGTGTTCAAAAAGGACCATTGTCCTAGCGTAATATGTAAACATGATTAATGCAAATTTCATCTTAATTCAATTTGGATTGATACTGCAATGCATCAGCCAGTAATAATGTAATAATAACTTAAACTCTGTAAACGCATGTATATGCATTGGGTAATTTATAGAGTAAATAGTGTAATGGTGTATAAAATTTTGCATTATGCATAACCTAAGTACGTTGAAGACACAGAGAAAAATGGAGTGATAGATATATAAACACAATATATGCATACATGGAAATAAAACATTAAAGCGGTGTTGAAAGCAAGCAAGAAGAAGATTGTGTAAGTTTTTTAAATAAAAATAATAAAAAAAACCAATATGGGGATAGTAAAGAGAAATTACAGTTTAAGTGTTATTGGTACAATTAATTTTATTGTGGTTGTACTTACACTACACCACAATGGCCATTTGGCAACTCTTATTTTTTTCAACTGCTAACACTTATATGTGTTATAGACTAGCGACACTAATATGTGTTGCCATAGCAAATATGTGTCACCAAAAATGTGCTAACACTTGTATGTGTTGGTAGGCCTAGTCAACTCTTCTTTTCTAAGGGCAAAAGGGTAAGTTATCACACATAACCCTAATCGTTCCTCAACACTTATTCCTCAATGCATATTTCTTTCACGGCCACATCATAGGCAAATAAAAAATGGTCTTAGAAGAAATTATATCAGCAATTAGCTAATCCTCTCTCCACAACTTCGAATCCTCTCAAATCCTCTTAAATCCTCTCTCCATTACTTCGAATTGGGGCTTCAGGTAAAAAAATCGATTTTTTGTTTGTTAACATGTGTCCCTTCATTTATTACATAAAAGATTCGAAAAATCATATAAATCGCATTACAAAGAGAGAGTGGTCTATAATCTTGAATGAACATGGAATTTTGGTGATGTTTGTGTTGTCTGTTTGATAAAAACAACGATTTGTTTGTTTAAAGGCAAAGGTGATGTTTGTGTTTTCGTGCTTGTGTATGTAATGTGCTTTTGTCACTGTAATAAAAAGGTTAATCTTTTGGTGGAACATTAAATTAACAAGTAAAAAGGTTAATCTTTTGGTTATCAAACAAAACTGAATTTCAATGGTATCAAAGCCTGGTTGCTTTCAAATTCAATTGTTGGATTTAAATGCATGTATTTGGTTATGTATATATGTGAAATTTTGCTGTGTTAAAAACACAGATGAAAGTTTCAATTCGTGATGTATAATTCATATATATATACTGAATCTGGAAATAATTCCTATACATATAAATTCTGTATTGATTCAGAAAGTGTGAAATATACATATTTGAGTTGGTTTCGAATTAACTCAGCTATATATATATTGAAAATGCTCTGTTGGATTCTAAGAAAGTCTTTGAATTCAAGTGTATGACTAATTTGTGAAAAATAAGTTATAATCCTGTTTTATCCTGTTTGGAATAAATTTGAATGATTATTCTGTTCTGTTCACCATCTAGTTTTATAATTATAAGGCAGTTTGATTCAATCTTAAAGCCCAGTTTGATCTGTCAAAAACTATGTCTAAAACCCACCATGTTATAAACATTATGCTAATATGTACAAGTTTTAAGCAGTATTAATATTTGATATTAATGTTTCTGCAACTTTGTAAATTTATATATTTATATATATTCAAATTTACAAAGGCAAGTATCAGTTACATTAATTTATATGTATATGTGTATTGGAATTTTGTTGAGAACTTAATTTTTTTTCACGCAAGAGAATCTGAAATGTTTCAGAATTCAATTATATATATGTTACAAATATCAAGTTTTTAGTTTATATTGGACGTATACCTTGATCTTCTTACAAGAAATACTCATATTTGGTTACATCAAAACTTGTAGTCCCAATATTAGATATTGATTTACCACTAAGAATAGCTTCTGAAAGTATAGATTGACATTTGAACCTTAATTAATATTGGTATTACCTGAGTGTGTGTACCATCCGGAAGCACCAGTTTGTATAAGCAAGAATTTTAGATTGACATGAATACTTAATATTGTTGTGTACTAATGAATTGGTTGGACGAATTTGTCGTGTACTATGTTGTCGAGATTTCCAAGTCATTAGATTGATTAGTTTAAGGAAAATTTAGTTTTTAGACTATCTAGAATTAGGTTTTGTGAAAATAAGTTTCAATGATAATTAAAACAAATCTGGTGTTCATACAGTTAGTCCTCCCTAGAACTTATTCAATAATATGTTACCCTTGAAACTTAAACTTATATGGTTCTCAGTTTATTTACAAAAGTACCTAGAGTATTTATTCAAAATAACGCACATTAATTTTTAGATGTTTATTTTCAGAACGCTTTTTTGATTAATTTTTGAACTGTTTGGAATCTTTTGTCATTAATGCCCACCTATTTGTTTAAACTGGTTGCCAAATTAGTAACTCCTGATGATCTATATTCTTTTTCCTATACATTGCTACCTTTCCTCACAAATTTATCTAATGAGTCAGTCTGGTATTAGGTTATACAAAGAAATTAAGTGAAGAAAGGGAAGCTGTGAAGTTACTCCTTCACAGGTATGTCTACTATATTGGTACTATAGTTCCTTTTCCAACGTAATAAGAAAAGCTCAAACTGCACCTACTTATACTAACATACACTCATAGACTTCTCCTTACTATGTTAATTTTACTTTCTCCTATGCTTAGTGGAATGGAAAAAATAATCTAGATAATTGAATGAATTATGGATAAAAAAAATTGGTGAATGCTCCACCTACATTGACAGTACAAGCTTCCCGTAATTTGTCTTGTCGCTTTTTTTTTAAAACCTAGAAAGGGATGCCTCGAGTGTTACAAAAAATAATGAAACATGAACATTCTAATGAACAAAAAGGAGCATTACAATGGAAAACCATGTGATCTAAACCATATAAAAACGTAAAGGAAAAAAGGTTCTTATTCCTTCACTATCTCAACAGTCAAAATATGGATAAATTTTTAATTCTTTTTACTGTGTTATGAGTGTGTATGTGTTCATTGTCTTAGCCTCCATAATTATATAATGACTTGGCATTATTGTCAAATTGGCTATTCCTATGGAATCACAGTATTCATACGAATTTTATTTAATTGATTCTAAACCATGTAAAACTGAGTTTTTGACTCGATTAAAAACCGAGTGACTCAGTTTTCAACTGTTAATCAACTCAATTTAAAAACCGAGTTTAGCTTAATCAAAAACAAAGTTTGACTTGGTCAAAAACAATGTTATCGATTTTACTTTGTTAGAAACCATGATACGGAATTTGACTTGGGTGAATATCAGCTAACTAAGTTCTAATCCAATTAAAAAACAATTTTGACTCAACCGAATTTTTAATCAGTTAAATAACTTAAATAATAACTTAATCTCATTTTTTAATTGAGTTTTGTAAGTGAAATCTCTTAGAAATTGGCATTGTCATTGGATGTCGACATTGGCAATAAGATTTAATTGTCATAATAGGGTGAATTTTTTCTTTACACACACATACATCTAGTTTAGACATCCTAATATCCTCTAGCATATCTTATATGTGAAAATTTTGCAATTGGCATACATCTTGAAGTTATATAAGTGCATCTATAACACACACACAAATACATGTTTGGCATATATCTAACAGTTCTATAAGTGCATTTAAAATAGATAGATATGCATTTACGTGTGTATATGCCTATTTTAATGTTTCCAGTGAATGATTGCCAGCTTTCTTTGTCACTACACACAATTTTACTGTAATGGCTATTTTGCAGTAGACCTTTTGCTTTTGTTAAACCATCCAAAAGTCAGAAAACAGTAGTATAAGAATGAAATCGTTAGTCCCAATATATTTTTAAAATTAATAGACTTACATTATCAGTCAGGCACACAAACATTGCTTACTGTAGAAATAACTCTGAACTCTTACGGGTTTACCGCGTTGCTGCCGCTCAACATGTAACCTAAGGTTAAACAAGTCATAATTTATATATAGTCAAATTATATATTATTATGATTTGATGCAATTAGGAAAGAGTATAAAATATTTAGATACTATTTTTTTTATAAAACCACCATTAATAATGAAATGGTGTCCATCTGAAATCTTTTATGATACCCGACTAAAAGTTTGCTTCCCTTATAAAGGAATGAAGATTGTATCTAAAATTCTGTGTATATTTAGTATAGCTTTTATGTCTCTTTAAGCATTGACAAAAGAGGGAGCTGTAAGGAGAACAATAAAAGAATATCCTTGTTTCCAGCTAATGGCAATGCAGTTGTTACCTATGCACGACACATTTAACCAACTAATAAAGCTGAACTGTTTTTATTTTCTGAAACCTATGTTTACAAAAATTAAATTTCAAATTTACAACTCAAAGTGTCGATTGGCGCTAAAGTTACTTGTAAACAGAAATATGTATCCTCAGTTTTTAAAATTCAAGAATGGTACATTTTATAATGATTTGGCCTAACAAAAGGATTGTCTGCAGAACAGAAAGTAAAGATCATCGATGGACTTATCCCCAATTATTGTTCTCTGAAACTGAGCAATGATAATTGCACGACGATTACGAAAGTGTACATGTGTATGAGGTTCTGGATGTTATTGCTCAATGTGGATTTTATCCCTAATTATTGCATGAAACTAATTTATGTTCAATTATTTCGTAATTGTTCTCATGTACGAAACTGATCTGGCTGTTATTGCTCAATGTGGATCTATGCTCGGTATACACATGTACCAATCATTTCGTAATTGTTCTCTGAAACTGAGCAATGCTCAGTTTCAAGTTCTCGAAACTGAAACTGAGCATTGCCCAGTTTCGAGTTCTCAAAATTGAAACTGAGCATTGTTCAGTTTCGAGTTCTCAAAACTGACCATTGCTCAGTTTTGAGTTCTCGAAACTGGAACTGAGCATTGCTCAGTTTCGAGTTCTCGAAACTGAAACTCAGCATTTCCCAGTTTCGAGTTCTCGAAACTGAAACTGGGCATTGCTCAGTTTCAAGTTCTCGAAACTGAAACTTGCTCAGATTAGAGTTCTCGAAACAGAAACTGAGCATTGCCCAGTTCTGAGTTCTCAAAACTGAAACTGAGCATTGCCCAGTTACGAGTTCTCAAAACTGAAACTGAGCAATGCCCATTTTCGAGTTCTCAAAACTGAAACTGAGCATTGCCCAGTTTCGAGTTCTCGAAACTGAGCAATGCTCAGTTTCGAGTTCTCGAAACTGAGCAATGCTCAGTTTCGAGTTCTCGAAACTGAAACTGAGCATTGCTCAGTCAGTTTCGAGTTCTCGAAACTGAAACTCGCCCAGTTTTGAGTTCTCGAAACTGAAACTGAGCATTGCCCAGTTTCGAGAGAAACTGAGCAATGCTCAGTTCGAGAAAAACTGAGCAATACTCAGTTTTGCAAATATGTTTGATCAGTAAACAAATCCTTGTTCAGTTATTTAATACAAGATGTTATTTATCAGTTTTTCAATTTGTTATTTTTGTAAAAATGAGTGCATTTTTATTTTGTAGGCACTTGTGGAGGAGGAGGAAAAAAATAGGATTTGGAATGTAATAGCAATGAGCATGCAAACATGTTTGATCTTGACAATGATCCTATTGCCAAAATTTTTGGTTCTAATAAAAGGAAAAATTATTGTCGTGCAATTAGCTCCTCTTCTTCCATAAAGCACGTAAAGATAATGCAAGCATCAAAAGCAATTGCTGACAAGAATAAAAAGGATGATTTTCGTCACTGGTCTATGGAATTACAAAATCATGTTACAAGTCAAGTGGCGAGTCAAGTGTCAATCCAAATCAACGATGCTCTTAAATCATTTGCTTCATCCTTTCTTACTATGGTACCGGGATTGCAACATAATGTTAATGGCGGTGTTATGACGCCTATGACAGAAACCGCTTCTATTTTGGATAAATCTACACCGAACATTGGAATTGCTAATTTGGTTATTCCGTCAAATGATGTTGGATCGTCAACAAAAGGAAAACAATTTGTAATGTTATTATCATAAGATATGAAGAAGAATGTAGCAAAAGCTTATATTGGTATGCAAACCATGTGTCAATTTAGAGATATAGTGCCAGATGTTGAGAAAGTTGTTTGGATAACAGAAGTTTTCGATCTGGAAGCACCAATTTATGATGGTCCTCAAAATGGACACTACAAGCTTTGTGAATTTTCGGATGGGGGCTTTGTGATATGGTCCATATTTCGCCTTCATAATATCTAACATTCTATGTATCTTTAGTAAAACTTTGTATTGTTTTTTGTAATTTGAACTTGATATTATGGTATTTTGACATTGAAAGCATTATGCAAAAGTGACATTATTGAATTTGAAATATGGAAGTGTACCAAATACTTTTATTTGAATTAGTATGTTGAATTATATATGTGATTGAAAATCATAAAAACATGTTATATAAGTGTTAGCAATTTATGTATGCCAAAATTTATAAGGGTTAGTACGATTATGATACTGACATTTATAAGTGTTACCATATCTTATAGTTTTAACATTTATAAGTGTTAGTAATGAATATGTTTGTAACTCTTATAATTGTTACCATATCTTATGGTTCCAACATTTATAAGTGTTAGCAATGAATATGTTTGTAACTCTTATAAGTGTTACCATATATTATCGTTCCAACATTTATAAGTGTTAGCAATAAATATGTTTGTAACACTTATAAGTGTTAGCAGTTACTCTGTTTGTAACACTTATAAGTGTTACAGGAAATTCCTCACAGGCCGTTGGTGACACATAAAAGTGTTACATAAATTATTTGTAACACCTATACTTGTTGGGAATCCACTGTTTTGGTGTAGTGTTAGCAAACAGTTTTAACAACTAGGTTTTTGAAAACATGGTCTGTAGATATCTTGTAGATGTAACAAACTACAGATTAATAATGTATGCTTGATCTCCTTTTTCCATTACAATGGCATGTTGATTTGTGCAATTCAAATAAAATGCTGAAGGGGGGAAAAAGATAAAAATAATGTGTTTAGAGAATAAAATAAATGGTACAGATTGTTATTCCGCAGATTGTTATGAGAGAGTTTAAAAGGAACTATGGACAGTTGGCATCTTGTTAATTTTGGAAGAAATGGAAAATATTGATTTGCTTTAATGATAGATATTTTAATGGGCATTAAATTAAAATGGTGTTCAAATAAATATACATGAAAATAAGAAAAAACTGAATTAAATTTAACCAACTTGCCATTAATTTTATAAAAAAAAGATATTGTTTCAAAAATAGTAATATACCACATGTGATTAAAAAGCATGATCTGTACAAACAAAATTGTGGATATGTGTTAGATATGGATAGTTGAAAATCAAGGGTGAAGGATATAAAAGACGGTTCACAGAAATTAGGATAAAAATAGCACATGTTTATCATTCCAAAAAAGATGGATATGACAACCATTAAAGTAGAAACATTTAGTAATACAACTTTTCCTGCTTACCATAATAGCAAGTAAAATTAGATTATTACACCATATTTATGATAGTCAAGGAGTTCAGTAATAAGTGTATACATGTTAGATAAGTGTATCATAAAATGGCTAAGAAGACCAAAATAAGGATATCAAAATTGTAAATATATTTTTACATACTTTTGTAAGCCCGAGCAGAAAATTGAACTGTCAAACCTTTTGGTAATTCCACAGGAGGGTTGATAGTTGTACAATTATGCATTGTCTCCCGTAGAAGTCTGAGATTGATCAGGTAAAGGTTTTTCAACAGAATCCCCTAAATTAGTAAGGATCAATCATCATAAAATGAAGCTGAAATGACCCAAACTTCCCCTTAAAGGAAAGCCCGGATTGTTTTGAGAACAACACACATTAGAACACAAACCAGAAGAACATTTTATTGTTGTTACAACAATTACATCAGAGTACAAGAATATTCCAAAGTATGAATGAATAATATACATTGGAAATACAATATCAGAGTTTAAATTACATTTAAATAGCAGCGGAAAAATAATACAAAACACAAATGAAAGAAATACATGGATACGGAGCCTTCCGAATATCACTTCAGCTGTGGACCAAGATCCTGTGCATGTAATATCTGCAAAACCAAAACTACTAGCTGCCCGTGTGGAAAATATGGGCACCCAGAGTTTAGGTTAAAACAATAAACTCCAGGTCAGTCATGGGACTGGTATGAGAACTCAAAACAGTTTTTAAGTTGATTTTAAAGTTAGGTAAATCAAGGGACCACGCCGTATAACACGGAATGGGTTTACCCCCAAGAATACCAGTGCATAAAATTAAACAGCACAATGCTAAATAAAGGAAAATGAAGCTATTGTAAGACTCTGGTCCCATCACACAATGCAACGCAAGCCGGAGGATAGAGTTTTCCCTTATAATAGCCAAATATGCTTGTTACGCGAAATTTCATCTTTTATTATTACTATTAGTGAAGAAATCAACTTCGAATATAAATCAATCAATCATAGGCAGCGTGGGAACCATATATCATGTCGCCATACTAGTTCTACAATCAAAACCGAAATATCGTATTGGAAGTTGGATTTCCATCTATGAACCAAGGCAAGGCGCAATTCTTCCGTTTCGAGACACTCTAGCCCATGCGTTAGGCTTCAGCTGCAACTGTACCCAGGTAACATGCAGGGCCGGTCCACACTAGGTGAATTCATAATTCCTAAGCATGCGTTTCCCCGCCCTATGGGGCGTAAATGAGCCAAATGACTCCATCGGCTCCCGCAGTAGCCGGATATATCTGAGGCGCCTCTCTATCCATCAAGTAATAATAAGCAACATCCACATGAGTAAAATGCCAGGGCTTGCAAAACGCTGACACCACTCCAGCTAGAAAGAAACGCAATGCCCTCCCTACTGTCCTCTCCCGTTTTTGGTTCATACCGGGGTGTGAGTATCGCGAAGTAACGCTATACACAAAGCTATGCTAATTAAAGTTATGCTTTGATCATCAACCACAAGGCTCTGCTTTTCAACAAAAGCCTTGATCATTTGCATCTTAGCATGCCACATGGTCAGTCCATACCATTGATTTCCGCCAATATATAACCTATAAGATCGTACGTCTTAGAGAAGGGTGTTAAACAAGAGAATAAACTCCCCGCCACCAACAGATATATATTTAGCAGAGATCAACGAATACAATATAAAGGAATACAATGTCAGACACACAATCCATTTGCCAGTCCGTTCTGGGTCTGAACGAAACCATATCCAGTAGATCTCCAAATACGTCTGAATGATCACCAATTTTTCCCTCATCTTGGGTGTACGGTCCAATCAAGATATCAATGATCATCTATTCGATATGGAAATTTCCCAGTCTTCAATAACCATCTTCATCATCGCTCTACAATCGTCATATGACTTATTCAAAATGGTTTAAACCCGGTCTTTCTGAATAATTTGCGCAATTCAAAATCAAGTGCTTTAAAACACAACCAGCGCCTTATTCCAATCAAGAATATTCTTTGATTTTAATTTAAACCAAATTAAGGTTTAACCAACTAGTCGGGATTAACACCTTAACGAAGTAATCACTTATTAATATCCCATTCCCACCCTATAAAACCCATGGAGTAAAACTGGTGGTACCCCATATTTAACACCCAATGTGTTACGGTAAACTTAATTACCGTTTTATCGTTCAAATCTAATTAAAGATTTAACTATCGCTTCGAGTAAAACTGGTGGTACTCCATTATCGTTCGTTTCTTGAATTAAGTAAATTCAATTACTTTTATCCTCATTCAATCCAATTAAAGATTTATTAAAACTACATTTAGTTTTAATCTTCAAGAATCATTATTTAATGATTATTTAACTTTCAAGAAATAATCTTGCCTTTAACTGGGTTAAAGAACAAATGTTGCTTAAAACATCGTTCACAATAAACCCAAAATCATATTCCAATTTAATATACTAAATTGAAAATTTTTCTTCAGAATATTTCATCAAATCTTAATTAAAAGATTTATGAATTACCAATCTAAATTTCACTGTCAATCGGGTTTGAAGAACTAATGTCATTTAAAAACATTGTTCACAATCAACCCAAAAGTCAGTTTGACTTAATTTTCAATTATGTTTAATAATTGGAAATATTATTTAAATCTTAATTAAAAGATTTATTTTTTCTCAAATGGGTTTAAGAACAGTGTTATTTAAGACACTGCTCACGACAAACCCAAATTCTAATCCGATATTAAATATCGTGCTTTGAATAGAAATTATATCGATTTATGTTCAATATCAAATTCTGAAAACTAACGTATACCAAATCGGGAATAACGATATTAATATCTTCCAAATTCCCACAATACTATCCATATAATCACAGAATCCAAAACTGAAATAATCCGAAGATTATTTCCATTCAAATCCATTCCAATATATGTATTGGCAAATCTTGGTTTTATTAAAACTATTTAAATCCTTTTATTTGTTTTAAAAATAAATTAACCACTATTTCTGATAAAGATATCTTTTATCTTTATACACTTTGATTTTCATCAAAAACCTTTTTAAATCATTTATTATGATTTTACATAATTTTCCATGTTTTTAATAATTCTATTATTGCTCGTACAGTCGGTTTCCAATAACGGCCACCGAACTGCACTTACAGCGACCTTTTCTAAGATTGATTTGGACATATCTCCAAATCTTACCATTTGATTTCAACTCTCTTATATCCGTTGGAAAGTTCTTTTCAATACGAACCAAACGGTTCCGGTTTTAGGAGAATCCGACGGTCGGATTTCCTGTTACGTCAATTTAAAGTTAATGGTCGAAATTCACGAATGGTCGCTGCGCGGCGCGTTCTATTCAGGCCATTATTCATATAATATATATATATATATTATATTTCATCGATTTCCTTTCTAAACATATTCTAAAATGTTTATAAATTCGTTTATAAAATGATTCCAACTTTTATTTCAATTTTAAATCCAAATTGAATATTCTATCTATTATCATATTAAAACAATATTATATTCAAAATATTAATTTTGAAATTAGCTCTTTCAATATTCATTATAAAATGGATAAAATAAATCAATAAGCATGTTCGGGTTAAAATGGCATTGCTATTTAAACAGACTAAATAGCCCCATTTCATTATCTTATTCATTTTAGACTGGGTCAGACCTCCCACATTAAACCTGCGACTTGTGGATCCTGGATATGCCGGTTGGTTCCGGGCAGACTTATCCCACAAGTTGGGCTTAACCTCGTGTCATGACCCGTTTCATATTTGCACACTTGGACCCCTCACATCAGGCCCAACATTTGTGGTTGCTGGATAAGCCGGTTGGGTCCGGGCAGACTTATACCACAAATGTAACCTAACCTCGGGTCCAAGTACAATTATAATTAATAATTATAATTAATTTACTGAAAATATTATTTTAAAACATCCTTTTAAAGTAAAGATATGATCTTTACATTAAATTGTTACTAATTTTATAAAACCTTTTGTTTCCGAATATCCTAACTGACATTTCAATTTTTAATGAAAAATTGAACTTTCTATATTATTATATTATAATAATAATAATCTTTTCAAAATGTTCAAATTTTGAAATCAAACCTTCTTATCTTAACATACTGACCCTAAAGATGTAATCTTTTTAATTGAATCCTTTTTATTATAACTTTTAAGCAATAAAGATATAATTTTTCTAATTCATACGCCAATTAATTCCATTAACTGAATATTAAATTAAAATATTCCTTTAATTCAAAATTGGAATGAGACCCAATCCATTACCATATAATTTTAATTATATGGATTTCAAACATCGCATTAATTTCATAATAATGATAAAACATTCAGTAACAGCCAAAGTGCATTTTAAACTAATCACAAAGGCGATGTGTAGTCAGAATATCAACCCAAGACCCATGTGGGGTTTCAACCAACACAAATTCAAATAATATATTATTAATTGTGCCTTTGGACGATGTGTGAAAATTTATCGTCCAATCAACATAAACAAGTCAGACAACTTGTAAATGGCAATGTAAACAGGTTTTAAATATCATAAATGTCATAACAACATGTTACATATTTCAAATTTCAAAAAATTCACAATAGTCATCCAAATCAACATTTATCCAACAAACAATAATTCCAACACATAATTAATTAATATTTAATAACAAAAATAATTAACTATTCAAAAACTTGAGTGAGATAAAAGTTCTCACCTTTGCCGGGCTATAGTTGACGGTTCGGGCCCAATTTTGACCCAAAATCCAACATGCTCTAAAATTGACGAATTTAGTGTCTACGCGAAGTTTATGACTCAACGATCATGGAAAATCCTGTTTTGCACGATTTCGAGTTCATATAAAAAAGATATGAATTTTCGAAGTTTGTAACAATTAAATAATTAATTTAAAATATGGAAATTACCGAAATTTTCAACTTGCTCAGAATTGAACGTAGTTAGTGTCGTTGCGAAGCTCTCGACTCCACGATCGCAGCGGATCTGAAATCGTCAGATTTCGACCTCGTATGTGATAGATATCGCGTTATATACATTGAATATATAATTAAAATAATTAATATATTTATTAAATTACCCTTCTCCTTCAAAATCGATTTCAACATAGTTCCACCATCTGCTTGAGCTCGCGCCGCCACTTGGGCCCACCAGAACTCCGGTCCACCGTCGTCGCTTCCCTGCACTACCACGCCCTCCAGCTCCTGCCGTCGACCCCCTAGCGCCGCCTTCGACGAGAAATCGGGGTTTCCCTCAAATCGACTTCGCCAGCAAATTCCGCCGCCTCGCCCCACGCCACGATCGCTGACCACCGCCGTTCGACGCGGCTTGCCACCATGCTTCTCCGACCTTCGAGCTCCATCACCAGAAAACGCCTCAGGCGATCGGACTTTGGCCAAAACCGAGTGCCTCGCCGGAAAATCGCCGCTCTGTTCATCTCGATTTTCGTGCTAATCCGATCACTTTCAGGTCGAACAACATACATCAAAGTTGTTCGTCTCTCTCTCGTCTACACTTCCTTTCATTGGGCCACCGCCTGATTCTTCACCGTTTGATCAGAATTCGCCAAAATCCGACAGTCATTTTCTGGCTTTGACCATCGATTCCGGCGAATCCGTGCGACGATAGGTCTTGCAATTTTGGTGGTAGGTAGAGGTTATGATGATCTTCAAAACCCAGAAAGGGTTTGGTCAGATTATTTACGGTTTGTGAGATATAAATTATTTCATTTCAGGGTCTTATTTGCAAAAGAAATTTGAGAGAGGAGGGAAGCTGCCACCATGGAAAGGAAGATGAAGGCTGGGGTTTTTCTTTTAGGGTTATAGGAAAGATAAGATAATATATAGAGGTGGAGATTTTTAATTTTAACCCTTGCGTGTTTTAATTATATTATAATATATTCATTTTTACATGGTTTAAAAATTCGTGTCATCACCTACGGTTTCAAATTTAGTTGAAAATTGAAACACGACTATTTACTGGTATTCTGGATCCAAGGAAACTGGTCTCGTCGAATTCTGAGTCCGTATGTATTAAAAATGAATTATTAAAGTCTGAAAATTGATAATTTACACTGTAAAATCAATTATAATTACATATTGATTCTAAAAATTACAGAAAAATTATTTCTAGCTTAATTTTGACGATACGGTCCCAACAAAACTAATTTCGTTGGATTCTGAGTCCGTTTGAAAAATGGCTATTTTTAAGGCGTATATATATTATATTAAAAATACATATATAAATAAATAAATTTCGAATCTCGAAATATATCAGTGTTTATACTTTTTCAATGCAGAAACATCATTTTGAACTCAATGGAAGTGGTTTCGAGTCCCAATTCATTCATTTGTAAAAAGTAGCGTTTTGGGTCCTATATATTATATATATAAATTCCGTAGCGTTTTTCTGATATTTTGAATTTGTCATAACTTTTGATTCCCGCTATGAAATTTCAATTTTTCGGATTCGTTGGAAAGATATTTTTAAATAGATTCTAATATTTTTGGTTTCGCTAAAATCCGAATTATTTCGCATCCTGTACAGCCAGTCAAAGTTAAAATTCAAATTTTCAAATTGTCGCGCTATTTCTAACTCCTTTTATAATTTAAATAAAATTTATTCATTTTAACTTTGATTAAAATAAATTTGTAGTCGTTATTATATAAAATAAATTATTTTAAATATTAAAAACCCATTAAAATAATTAAAATAAAAATTTTAAATTCGGCCCAAAATTCCGGGTCGTTACAATCTCCCCCACTTAAAATCTTTTCGTCCTCGAAAAGGAACAGAGCTGAAAGTTGTTTAATTAACCAACTCAACTTTCAATTCTAATCGATTTCCAATTCAGTTCAATATTAAATTTGATTTAGCTAAATTTATCATTCTATTATATATTGGTTTTGTTAATTATCATTCCAATATTTTAATTAGTTAAACTAATTATCAAACATCACAACCAACAATCAATTAGGTGATTAACTTTTCAAACATATATAATTTCTATATATAATAAAAAACCATGTTTTTAGTGCAAATCACAACAATATACCCTATATAGTTTTGGTTCTCACACCAGTCAATGGAAATATATATATATATATACCACTTTCGAAACTCGAACATAAATACTGATGATGGTCGATCAATTGCCAAAATTATCCCCGGGCGACTAGAGTGTGATTCTATATCTATCCAGTATATTAAAACTTCGAATATCCATTAACTACTTGTATATTCAAAATCTTTATATACTCGATTGTCCAAATTAAAATATAATAATATATCAAATACGTATTTTAAGATAAGATTTTCAAAACTATGAATGTTTTCATTTTATTTTAAAGAAAATAATACTCTCCACTCTCGTTCTAGGATACTGCTGATCCCATCTCTAACGAGTCATTCTTATTGAATATTACTAATCCAATCTTAGATGAATTCTTTCATTCGGTTCTAATGCTTGTTCTCGAGCTCTGTAAACCAAAGCTTTGATACCAAATGAAACGACCCAAACTTCCCCATAAAGGAAAGCCCGGATTGTTTTGAGAACAACACACATTACAACACAAAACAGAAGAACATTTTATTGTTGTTACAACAATTACATCAAAGTACAAGAATATTCCAGAGTATGAATGAATAATATACATTGGAAATACAATATCAGAGTTTAAATTACATTTAAATAGCAGCAGAAAAATAATACAAAACACAACTGAAAGAAATACACGGATACAGAGCCTTACGAATATCACTTCAGCTGTGGACCAAGATCCTGTGAATGTAATATCTGCAAAACCAAAACTACTAGCTGCCCATGAGGAAAATATGGGCACCCAGAGTTTAGGTTAAAACAATAAACTCCAGGTCAGTCATGGGACTGGTATGAGAACTCAAAACAGTTGTTAAGTTGATTTTAAAGTTAGGAAAATCAAGGGACCACGCCATATAACACGAAACGGATTTACCCCCAAGAATAACAGTGCATAAAAATAAATAGCGCAATGCTAAATAAAGGAAAATGAAGCTATTATAAGACTCAGGTCCCATCACATAATGCAACGCAAGCCAGAGGATAGAGTTTTCCCTTATAATAGCCAAATATGCTTAATACGCGAAGTTTCATCTTTTATTATTACTATAAGTGAAGAAATCAACTTCGAATATAAATGTATCAATCATAGGCAGCATTGGTACCATATATCATGTCGCCATACTAGTTCTACAATCAAAACCAAAATATCGTATTGGAAGTTGGATTTCCATCTATGAACCAAGGCAAGGCGCAATCCTTCCGTTTTGAGACACTCCAGCCTGTGCCTCAGGCTTCAGCCGCAACTGTACCTAGGTAACATGCAGGGCTGGTCCATACTAGGTGAATTCATAATTCCTAAGCATGCGTTTCCCCGCCCTATGGGGCGTAAATGAGCCAAATGACTCCATCGGCTCCCGCAGTAGCCGGATATATCTGAGGCGCCTCTCTATCCATCAAGTAATAATAAGCAACATCCACATGAGTAAAATGCCAGGGCTTGCAAAATGCTGACACCACTCCAAGCTAGAAAGAAACGCAATGCCCTCCCTGCTGTCCTCTCCCGTTTCTGGTTCATACCGGGGTGTGAGGCTCGCGAAGTAACGCTATACACAAAGCTATGCTAATTAAAGTTATGATTTGATCATCAACTACAAGGCTCTGCTTTTCAACAAAAGCCTTGATCATTTGCATCTTAGCATGCCATATTGTCAGTCCATATCATACCATTGATTTCTGCCAATATATAACATCTAAGCTCGTACGTCTCAGAGAAGGGCGTTAAACAAGAGAATAAATTCCCCGCCACCAACAGATATATATTTAGCAGAGATCAACGTATACAATATAAAGGAATACAATGTCAGACACACAATTCATTTGCCAGTCCGTTCTGGGTCTGAACGAAACCATATCCGGTAGATCTCCAAATATGTCTGATTGATCACCAATTTTTCCCTCATCTTGGGTGTACGGTCCAATCAAGATATCAATGATCATCTATTCGATATGGAAATTTCCCGGTCTTCAATAACCATCTTCATCATCGCTCTGTAATCGTCGTATGAATTATTCAGAATGGTTTAAACCCTGTCTTTCTGAATAATTTGCGCAATTTAAAATCATGTGCTTTAAAACAAAACCAACGCCTCATTCCAATCAAGAATATTCTTTGATTTTAATTTAAACCAAATTAAGGTTTATCCAACTAGTCGGGATTAACACTACTGAAGTAATCATTTATTAATATCACATTCCCACCCTATAAAACCCATGGAGTAAAACTGGTGGTACCCCATATTTAACACCCAATGTGTTACGGTAAACTTAATCACTGTTTTATCGTTCAAATCTAATTAAAGATTTTACTATCGCTTGGAGTAAAACTGGTGGTACTCCATTATCGTTCGTTTCTTGAATTAAGTAAATTTAATTACTTTTATCCTCATTCAATACAATTAAAGATTTATTAAAACTACATTTAGTTTTAATCTTCAAGAATCATTATTTAATGATTATTTAACTTTCAAGAAATAATCTTGCCTTTAACTGGGTTAAAGAACAAATGTTGCTTAAAACATCGTTCACAATAAACCCAAAATCATATTCCAATTTAATATACTAAATTGAAAACTTCTCTTTAGAATATTTCATCAATTCTTAATTAAAAGATTTATGAATTACCAATCTAAATTTCACTGTCAATCGGGTTTTAAGAACTAATGTCATTTAAAAACATTGTTCACAATCAACCCAAAAGTCAGTTTCATTTAATTTTCAATTATGTTTAATAATTGGAAATCTTATTTAAATCTTAACTAAAAGATTTATTTTTTCTCAAATGGGTTTAAGAACAGTGTTATTTAAGACACTACTCACGACAAACCCAAATTCTAATCAGATATTAAATATCGTGCTTTGAATAGAAATTATATCGATTTATGTTCAATATCAAATTCTGAAAACTAACGTATACCAAATCGGGAATAACAATATTAATATCTTCCAAATTCCCACAATACTATCCGTATAATCTTAGAATCCAATACTGAAATAATCCGAAGATTATTTCCATTCAAATCCATTCCAATATATGTATTGGCAAATCTTGGTTTTATTAAAACCATTTAAATCCTTTTATTTATTTTTAAAAAAAATCACTAATTCTGATAAAGATCTCTTTTATCTTTATAAACTTGGAATTTCATCAAAAACCTTTTTAAATCATTTATTATGATTTTACATAATTTCCCATGTGTTTAATAATTCTATTATTGCTCGTACAGTCATTTTCCAATAACGGCCACCGAACTGCACTTACAACAACCTTTTCTGAAATTGATTTGGACATATCTCCAATTCTAACCGTTAGATATCAACTCTCTTATATCCATTGGAAAGATCTTTTCAGTACGAACCCAACGGTTCCGGTTTTAGGAGAATCCGACAGTCGTATTTCCCATTACGTCAATTTAAAGTTAATGGTCGAAATTCATGAACGGTCGCTGCGCGGCGCGTTCTATTCAGGCTATTATACATATAATATATATATATATATATATTATATTTCATCGGTTTCCTTTATAAACATATTCTGAAATGTTTATAAAAATGATTCCAACTTTTATTTCAATTTAAAATCCAAATCGAATATTCTATCTATTATCATATTAAAACAATATTATTTTCAAAATATTAATTTTGAAATTAGCTCTTTCAATATTCATTATAAAATGGATAAAATAATTCAATAGCGTTGCTTTTTAAAACAGACTAAATAGCCCCATTTCATTATCTTATTCATTTTATACTGGGTCAGACCTCCCACATTAAACCTGCGACTTGTGGATGCTTGATATGCCGGTTGGTTCCGGGCAGACTTATCCCACAAGTTGGGCTTGACCTCGTGTCATGACCCGTTTCGTATTTGCGCACTTGGACCCCTCACATTAGGCCCAACATATGTGGCTGCTGGATATGCCGGTTGGTTCCGGGCAGACTTATACCACAAATGTAACCTAACCTCATGTCCAAGTACAATTATAATTAATTTACTGAAAATATTATTTTAAAACATCCTTTTAAAGTAAAGATATGATCTTTACATTAAATTGTTACTAATTTTATAAAACCCTTTGTTTTCGAATATCCTAACTGACATTTCAATTTTTAATGAAAAATTGAACTTTCTGTATTATTATATTATAATAATAATCTTTTCAAAATGTTCAAATTTTGAAATCAAACCTTCTTATCTTAACATAATGACCCTAAAGATGTAATCTTTTTAATTGAATCCTTTTTATTATAACTTTTAGACAATAAAGATATAAATTTTCTAATTCATACGTTAATTAATTCCATTAACTGAATATTAAATTAAAATATTCTTTTAACTCAAAATTGGAATGAGACCCAATCCATTACCATAAAATTTTAATTATATGGATTTCAAACATTGCATTAATTCCATAATAATGAAAAAACATTCAATAACAACCAAAGTGCATTTTAAACTAATCACAAGGGCGATGTGTAGTCAGAATATCAACCCAAGACCCGTGTGGGGTTTCAACCAACACAAATTCAAACAATATATTATTAATTGTGCCTTTGGACGATGTGTGATGTAATAACCCGGAAATTCTGAACCAGTTTAAAATTTTTATTTTGGCAATTTTAGTGAATTTTGAATATTTAAAATAGATTATTTTAAATAATAACGACGAGAAATTTATTTTGAATATAATTCGAACGTATATATTATATACGTCGTCGTTAGAATATAAATATTTATATATATTATAATAACCCGGAAAAATCTGAGCCAGTTTAAAATTTTTGTTTTGGCAATTTTAGTGAATTTTGAATATTTAAAATAGATTATTTTAAATAATATCGACGAGAAATTTATTTCGAATATAATTTGAACGTATATATTATACGCGTCGTCGTTAGAATATAAATATTTATATATATAATTATAAATAGAATTGAAAATGGCGCGGTAGTTCGATAATTCGATTTCAAACTTCAATTGAATGTACCGGGTGCAAAACAATCCGGATTTTAGTGAAACCAAAAATGATAGGATCTAAATGATGATATCTTTCCAACGAATCCGAAAGATCAAGATTTCATAGCGGGAATCAAAAGATATGTCCAGTTGAAAATTCTGAATAGTCGCTATGGAATTCAGGCCCTTAAAAATAGGAATTTTGCAAATGACCTCGGATTTCGACGAAACCAGTTTTGTTGGGTCCGTGATGTTAAATTATTGCTAGGTTTCAAATTTCGTAATTTTTCGAATCAATATGTGAGCGTGGCAAAGGAAAACGCGTTTTGACCATTTCAGTTGAATTTAATCGACTGGAAAATGGCCATTTTTCCAACGTTCTCAGAATTCGACGAAACCAGCTTTGTTAGGACCGTATCATCAATAAGAAGCTAGAAAATATTTTTCTGGAATTTTTAAAGTTAATATGTGATCCCGGCAATTTGAAATACGTTTAAAATTCAATATAGTGATTTAAATGTAAATTTAACGGAAACTGATTCAAACGATCGAATCAGCCTACGATACATATCCCATTGTGTTCGGAATAGGGGTAAAACGCTATGGACGACAGGCGGTGGACCTCGTTTCGAGGTCGTATGTAAAAGTCAACTTTTTCATAATTAAAATAATTAAAAACTTAAAATTCTCTCCCCCTTTAACCGTTCTGCCCCCCCCCCCTTTCTCATATTCAGAAACGAAAAAAAAAAAACACATCCAAATCGCAAATCGCCCCCCCCCCCTCGATCGTTTGCCGCCGCCGCCAGGGGGCGCGACGCCTCCCTGACTCCCCCCTCCGCTTCTTCTCCTTCCCCTGACCCTCATCTCCAAATCGCCCCCCCTCAGACGCGAAGACCGACGCCGTCATGGGACCCCCAGCCCCCTCCTCCGCCTGGAACGCAACCGCCGCTGCCCCCTCGAGTGCTGCGCCACCCACACGACCCCGCCGACCCCTCCAACCTCCGTCAACAGTGAAAACCGGCCCCCCTCTGCAGTCGAACACTGTGAGCCCCTTTCTCCTTTTTATTTTTATTTCGTTTTGTTTAATTGATTGTAGGAGGATAAAAATACAATCTTTTATATTGTAAAAAGGTAAAAATATGATCTTTGCATAGTAGGAACTATAAAAATATAATCTTTATGAGATATAGATGTGAAAATATGATTTTGTTTAGGTAGAGAATTAAAAATATAATTTTTACATGATAGGAATAGTAAAAATAGCATCTTTATATATGTAGCGAAATAAAGATTGATTTTTAAAAGACGATATTTTTTTAAATATGAAAAGACGAGATTTTTATAATGTAGAAGGGAGAAAATATAATTTTTAGATTATATTTGAAAAGGCGAAATCTTTATATTTGAAAAGGCGAAAACTTTATTTTTATAAAGGCGAAAACTTTATTTTTATAAAGGCGAAAACTTTATTTATGAAAAGGCGAAATCTTTATATAGGGGATAGCGTTATAAAAATAGAATTTTATCTATATATTAGCGGTATGGAAATGCGATTTTTATCCATATGGATTTGAAGTAAAAATATAATTTTTTATATATTGAACATCGTAGAAAAAAATTCGATTTTTAAATATATGAAGTGATTATAAAAATATGATTTTTAAATTGAAAGTGAATAAATAAAAATGTGATTTTTATTTTAAAGACATCAAAATATAAAAATGTGTGATTTTTATATATGTAGTGACTACGGGCAACGAAGATGATAAAAAGGCGAGAATGAAGAAGATTTCTATAAATGAAGTGTCGTGAAGTTGGATAGCTATTGGTGAGAATTTCTCACTCAAATTCTCTTTTTCTAGTTATATATATATACTAGGATGCAGACGGTGCTTAGTAGCACCCGACACCCGTCATCCACAGACCATGGATGACTTGTTTGTTAAATTGTTCGA
The DNA here is from genome assembly GCA_030737875.1 of Allium sativum. Classification (NCBI taxonomy): domain Eukaryota; kingdom Viridiplantae; phylum Streptophyta; class Magnoliopsida; order Asparagales; family Amaryllidaceae; genus Allium; species Allium sativum. The sequence goes on from CM060926.1 coordinate 543,534,033, forward strand.
TTGTGTAGTTAGTTAGTCTAATTGGTTTGAATTGAATTGTTTGGTGATACGGAATGGATTTGATTGATGTGTGAATGGCGTGGGCCTTCACTAGACCGGGGATAAGGCTAGGCCTTGTTCCGTTTCTAGTATCGTGCCGTTATGCCGCCGAAATTTTCTAAAATATGTTAGAAAAATAAAAATATCATTTTATTGAATAAATGAACTAATAGAAATTCATGTGTTAAAATAAATTGTTTTATCGTTAAAAATATAATTTTAACGTGAAAGTGGATAAATGAATATTTATAAACAAATCGGCCGATTTGTTTATATACACTGATTTGACTGATATCGATTGGGTCGATAAATTTTACACGTCGCCCAACTGCACAAATAAAATCTGTGTTTGATTGTTTGAAACCCCACACGGGTGTTGGGATGAAATTTGAAGTTCACTCATCCTGATTGATTAAATATGTCGATCGATCGATTGACAGGCTGTCATAAGCGTTAGGTATCTATATTTGATGCTTATGCAGTTGTGTGGTGCACTTTGGTTGATGGTTGATTATTTTTCAAAGCTATTATATACATGTGTTGTATGGAATCCATATAATTAACATTATATGGTGATTGATTGGGCCTCATTCCAATCGGGAAAATAATAAATATTATAAAAGAAAATTCATGTGTTGAATATAAAAATAGTCATGTGTTGACGATGTTCATGTGTTGAGTGAAATATTTTATACAATGAAATTTACATCTTTATCATATTTAAAATTAGAACTACTTTACGGTTGAAGTCTAATTGAAAATCAAACGATAGATACCATAGTTTTATAAAATATTTTACATAACAACAATAGTGATGTGTTGACAGCACTCATGTGTTGAGATTAGTCGTGTGTTGAAAGAAATATAGATTCATGTGTTGAATGGGATAAATATTCATTTGTTGAATAGAATAAAGAAGTTGTGAAAAATATAAAGCCGTGTTGATTAATTTTGCGCTATTTTGACGTGAACGATATTTATATCGATTTTATTCAAATTGAAATGAATATTATAGCAAATTCGAATTGAAAAGAAAACGAATTTGAATTGAATATAAAAGGACTTCGAATGGAATTGAATATAAAACAAATTCAAGTTGAATTGAAAACGAACTGAAATTTAATTGAATTCGAATTGAAATTAAATTGAAATCAATTTGAATTGAAACGAATTTGAATTTGAATTGAAACGAATTTGAATTCGAATTAAATAAAATGGAAATGAATTCGAGTTGAATTGAAATCAAATCGATTTGAAATTGAATATAGAAGTTGAATTGTTTTAGAAACGAATTTAAAACGATTTATAAAATTCGTTTTTGAATAGAAATCGACGAAATATATATATAATATATATATTATATATATAATGGCCTGAATAGAACGCGCCGCGCCGCGGCAGTTCGTGAATTTCGACCATTTATTTCAAACGGACGTTGCGGGAGATCCGACCGTCGGATTCTCCTAAAACCGGAACCGTTGGGTTCGTATCGAAAAGAGCTTTCCAATGAATATTAGAAATTTGAAATCTAACGGTTGGATTTGGAATTATGTCCAAATCAAATTCGAAAAAGGTCGTTGTAAGTGCAGTTCGATGGCCGTTGATGGAAATCGACTGTACGGGACTTGATAAAATTATTAAAAATATTGATAATTTGTGTAAAACCATAATATGTGAATTGGAAAGAACTGGGATGAAAAACTCCACATTTGAAAGGATAAAAATAGATTTTTATCAAAATGAACTAGTTTTGAGCTGGAATTAAAAATCAATTTATTTTTGAAATAAATAAATTGAATTTGAAAGTGATTTTAAAAGTAATCAATATTCCCAACACGTGGATTGGACTGGAGTTGAATCGAAATTATCTTCGGAATATTTCGATGTTGGATTTCGTGACTATACAAATATTGCTATGGGGATTTGAAAGATATATTTTATATCGTTATTTCCAATACGATATATGTTGGTTTCAGAATTTGATATTGAATATAAGCCGATATATTTTCTATTCAGAGCCTTGTATTTAATATCAAATGTGATTTGGGTTTATCATGAATCGTGTTTTAGAAGACATTGGTTCTTTAACCCAGTTAAAGGCAAGATATCGATTTTTGAGAAGATTAAAACTAAGTGGAGTTTTAATGAATCTTTAATTAGATTAAAATGTGAATTGATAATTTAAATTATCAAATCTGAAAGGTGATCGAGAATGGAGTACCCCCAGTTTTGCTCCAAAGCGATAGTTAAATCTTTAATTAGATTTGAACATGAAATGGTAATTAATTTTACCGATAACACCGTGGTGTTAGGAATGGAGTATCACCAGTTTTGCTCCATGGGATATATAGGTTGGGATTGGGAAATAAAATAAATAATTACTTCGGTGTGGTTCGTTAATCCCGACTAGTTTGAAATGATATCCAAAGCAAGATTAAAGAATAAATTTAGAAGAATTTATCTTTGATAAAATTAATGGGAACATTTCCCTAAGAATGTGATTTTGTGAATAAAAGAATATTCTGAATTGGAATGAGGCGTTCGTTGTGTTTGTGTAACATTTGTTTATCATATACGTGGGTTATTCAGGAAGGCCGGGTTATACCCATTCTGAATAACCGATTCGACGAGATGTCGAAGATGAAGACGGTGGTTGAAGACCGGAAGTCTTCACATCGTTTGGGTGATTACTGATGATCTTGATTGGGCTGTACACCCAGGATGAGGGAATCAGTTGGTGATCGTCCAGACGTACCTGGAGATGGATGGATATGCGAGGAAAGTGCCTCCGGTTTCGTTCAGACCCAGAACGAACTTGTAAATGGATTGTGTGTCTGACATTGGATTTTATTCTGTGTTGATTGATCTTTATTAAATATACATCTGTTTGGCGGCAGAGAATTTATTCTCTTGCTTAACGCCCTTCTCTGAGACGTACGAGCTCAGAGGTTGTATATCGATGGACATCAGTCGCATGGAGTGAATTGCCAGTGTGGCACGCGTAAGTGGCAATTGATCAAGGCTTCTGTTGAAAAGCAAAGTCTTGTGGTTGATGATCAAAGCACGGCCTGTGTGGCGTAGCTTTGTGTATAACGTGAATTCGCGAGCCTCACACCTCGGTATGAGTTAAAAACGGGAGACGGACCCAAGGAGTGCACGACGTTTCTTTCTAGCTAGGGTGGTGTCAGTGACCTACCAGCCCTGACATTTTTATACTTTTCACCTGTGTGGTTGTTGGATACGAGGCGCCTCGGATATAGGTCTGTAAGGACCGGGAAACGTGTGTTCAGGAATAACTAATCCTCAAAAGTAAGAGAGGACCGGCCTTGGAGGTTCCAAAGGATCAGAGTGGGGTCCTGAGGCATTGCTAGAGTGTCTCGAACGCGGAGAGGAGCTTGCCCCTTGCCTCGGCTCATGACGGAATCCAATTTCCAATACGTGATATTGCGGTTTTAATTGTAGAACTAATATGGCGACATGATAGATGGTACCCATGCCGCCTATGATTGATACTTATGATTGAAATTGTTTTGACACTGTACACTTATAATAGTATCAAATAATGTGATTTAAACGTATCAAGCATGCTTTGGCTGTTATAAGGGAAAATCCTATCCTCCGGCTTGCGTTGCATTGTGTGATGGGACCTGGGTCTTATAACAGCTTCATTTTTCTTTATTTAGCATTGCGCTGTTTGTTCTATGCACTGGTATTCTTGGGAGGAAACCCGTTCCGTGTTATACGGCGTGGTCCCTTGATTTACCTAACTTTAAAACCAATATTAATAACTGTTTTAGTTCTCACACCAGTCACATGACTGACCTGGAGTTTATTGTTTTAACCTAAACTCTGGGTGCCCCTATTTTCCGCACGGGCAGCTAGTAGTTTTGGTTTTGCAGATTTATATTCACAGGGTCCTGATTTACAGCTGGAACGATGCTCGGAAAGCTCTGTATCCGTGTATCACTTTCAGTTGTGCTTTTGTATTATTTTCCGCTGCGATGTATTTAAATGTAATTTAAATCTCTGATATTTGTCAAATGTAATTTATTCATTTATACTCTGTATATTCTTGTATCTGATGGAATTGTTGTAATAACAATGAAATGTTTTTCCGTATGCGCTCATTTGTGTGTTGTTCTCAAAGTATCCGCGCTTTCCTTCACGGGGAAGTTACGGGTCCTTATATATATAATTATAAAAGGAATTGAAAATGGCGCGGTAGTTCGATAATTCGATTTCAAACTTCAATTGAATGTACCGGGTGCAAAACAATCCAGATTTTAGTGAAACCAAAAACATTAGGATCTAATTGATATTATCTTTCCAACGAATCCGGCAGATCAAGATTTCATAGCGGGAATCAAAAGATATGTCCAAATGAAAATTCTGAAGAGTCGCTATGGAATTCAGGCCCTTAAAAATGGAAATTTTGCAAATGACCTCGGATTTTGACGAAACCACTTTTGTTGGATCCGCAGTGTCAAGTTATTGCTAGATTCCAAATTTCATAATTTTTCGAATCAACATGTGAGCGTGGCAAAGGAAAACGCGTTTGACCAGTTTCAGTTGATTTTAATCGACTGGAAAATGGCCATTTTTCAAACGGTCTCAGAATTCGACGAAACTAGTTTTGTTAGGACTGTATCGTCAATACGAAGCTAGAAAATATTTTTCGGGAATTTTTCGAGTCCGTATGTGACCCCGGTAATTTGAAATGTACGTTTAAAATTCAATATAATGATTTAAATGTAAATTTAACGGAAACTGATCAAAACGATCAAATCAGCTTGCGATACATATCCCATTGTGTTCGGAATGGGGGTAATTAGCTATGGACGGCAGGCGGTGGGTCCCGTTTCGAGGTCGAAAATAAAAGTTGCTTTTTGAGGAAAAAAGGAAAATAAATAAATAAAATAAATATAAAGCCCCTTCCTTTTCAATTCTCTGGTCAGACCCCCCCCTCAAATCAATTTCACGAATCAGAAAATGGCGGTCGTCGCCTCACCTTCGCTCCGCTCCTCCACGCCTGACCTCGCGCCACCGCGCCCACAACGGCGATGTCGATCCCCTTCCCCATTCCTCTCGAACCCGCTCCACTCAAACCCAATTCGAATCGCGACTTCACCCTTCGCCAGCCTCCGCGTCCGGCAACCTCGAGCTCGTCGAGTGTCTGGCCAGTGGTGGCGCGTCCTTAGGCCGATGATGTGGCCACCGTCGATCTGATTCCGGTGGTCCTATGCTAGAGCGATTTGAAGCCCTAAGGGCCGCTGTTTTCGAAGGAGCAGCTTGAACCTGGAGCAATTCGAGAAGACAGGAACGATACAGCGTCGAAATAAGGTAATTTTAATTAATTAATTTATTAAATATATCAGTTTTTATTTTATAATAGGAATAAAAATCAGTGATAAAGATTTTTACAATAGAAAAGATAAGATATTTACAATAGAAAAGATAAGATTTTTACAATAGAAAAGATTAGATTTTTTTAGGAAGAAAGACGATATTTTTATATAAAGAAAGGCGTGATTTTTATAATGTTTTCATAGAAAAAGAATATATTTTGTTCATAGGAAAGATTAGATTTTTATTTGTTTAAAAATTTGATTTTTGTTTGTTAAAGAAAAATGAATTCTTTGCTTTGAAAAAGCGAAATCTTTATATTGAATAGCATAGTAAAAATTCGATTTTTATATATTGAATGGCATAATAAAAATTCGGTTTTTATATATTGAAAAGCGAAGTAAAAATTCGATTTTTACATATGTAGTGGCTACAGCAACGAAGATGACAAAGATGCGATAACGATGAAGATTTCTATCAAAGAAGAGTCAAGATGATTGGATAGCTATCGGTGAGAATTTCTCACTCTTTAATTTCTTTTTCTAGTTATATATATATATATATATATATACTAGGATGCAGACGGTGTTTAGTAGCACCCGACACAATCGTCCACAGACCATGGACTTGTTTGTTTGGTTGCATAAATTAATTAGATGATTTGATTTGAATTTGGTTGTTTGGTGAATTTGATTGATATGTGAATGGCGTGGGCCATCACTAGACCGGGGATAAGGCTAGGCCTTGTCCCGTTTCTAGTATCGTGCCGTTATGCCGCCGAAATTTTCTAAAATGAGTTAGAAAAATAAAAATATCATTTTATTGTGTAAATGAATAATAAAAATTCATGTGTTGGAATAAAATGTTTTATCGTTAAAATATAATTTTTAACGTGAATATGAATAAATGAATATTTATAAACAAATCGGCCGATTTGTTTATATACACTAATTTGACTGATATTGATTGGGTCGATAAATTTTACACATCGCCCAACTGCACAAATAAAATATGCGTTTGATTGTTTGAAACCCCACACGGGTGTTGGGATGAAATATGAAGTTCACTCATCCTGATTGATTGAATATGTCGATCGATTGATTGACAGGCTGTTATAAGCGTTAGATATCTATATTTGATGCTTATACAGTGTAGTGCACTTTGGTTGATGGTTGATTATTTTTCAATGCTATTACATACGTGTGATGTATGAAAATCCATGTAATTAACATTATATGGTGATTGATTGGGCCTCATTCCAATTTAGAAGATAAAGAATAATATAAAATAAAGGTTCATGTGTTGACTGTACTCATCCGTTGAGATTAGTCATGTGTTGAACGAAATATTTTTATAATAAAAATTACATCTTTATCAATATAATATAAAGGTTCATGTGTTGACTGTACTCATCCGTTGAGATTAGTCATGTGTTGAACGAAATATTTTTATAATAAAAATTACATCTTTATCAATATAATATAAAGGTTCATGTGTTGACTGTACTCATCCGTTGAGATTAGTCATGTGTTGAACGAAATATTTTTATAATAAAAATTACATCTTTATCAATATAATATAAAGGTTCATGTGTTGACTGTACTCATCCGTTGAGATTAGTCATGTGTTGAACGAAATATTTTGATAATAACAAATATTTTGATAATAGGAAATATTTGAAATAGAATATTTGAAATAGAAATATGTGAAGCCGTGTTGATTAGATTGACGCCATTTTGACGTGAACGATATTTATATCGATTTTATTCATTTCGAAATGAATTGAATATATAACGATTTCGAAATGAATTGAATATATAACGATTTCGAAATGAATTGAATATATAACGATTTCGAAATGAATTGAATATATAACGATTTCGAAATGAATTGAATAGAAAACGAATTTGATTTCAATTGAATATATAACGAATTTGATTTGAATAGAAAACGAATTTGATTTCAATTGAATATATAACGAATTTGATTTGAATAGAAAACGAATTTGATTTCAATTGAATATATAACGAATTTGATTCAAATAGAAAACTAATTTGAAATGAATCGAATAGAAAACCAATTTGAATTGAATCGAATAGAAAACGACTTTGGAATTGAATTGAATTGAAAACGAATTCAAATTGAATTGAAAGCGAATTGAAATGAATTCAAATTGAATTAAAATTTGAATTGAATAGAAACGAATTTATAAGGAAAAATTCAATTTTGATTTGAATTGAAATGGAAGTTGAAATGTTTTTGAAACGAATTCTAGACTATTTATAAAATTCGTTTAAAATAGAATCGACGAAATATATATTATATATATTAAATATATATAATATAATGGCCTGAATAGAACGCGCCGCGCCGCGGCAGTTCGTAAATTTCGACCATTTATTTCAAACGAACATTACGGGAGATCCGACCGTCGGATTCTCCTAAAACCGGAACCGTCGGGTTCGTATCGAAAAGAGCTTTCTAACGAATATTAGAAATTTGAAATCTAACGGTTGGATTTGGAGATACGTCCAAATCAAATTCGAAAAAGGTCGCTGTAAGTGCAGTTCGATGGCCGTTATTGGAAATCGACTGTACGGGCCTTGATAAAATTATTAAAAATATCAATAATTTGTGTAAAATCATAAGAAATGATTTGGGAAAATTTGGGATGAAAAACTCCATATTGAAAAAGATAAAAATGGATTTTTATCGAAATGAACTAGTTTTGAACTAAATTTAAAACCCAATTATTTTTAAATAAATAAATTAGATTTAAAAAGGGGTTTTAAATAATCAGACTTTTTAATATATTTAAATGGATTTGAAATGGGTTTATCGTGAATGGTGTTTTAAATAGCACTAGTTCTTTAACCCGATAATAAATAGAAGGTGATTTGGGTTTACCGTGAACTGTGTTTTAAATAACACTAGTTCTTTAACCCGATAATAAATAGAAGGTGATTTGGGTTTACCGTGAACTGTGTTTTAAATAACACTAGTTCTTTAACCCGATAATAAATAGAATGTGATTTGGGTTTGTCGTGAACTGTGTTTTAAATAACACCTAGTTCTTTAACCCAGTAAAAGGAGTTTTAATGAATCTGCAATTAGATTGAAATGTGAATTGATAATCTAAATTATCAAATTTAGAAATTGAGCGAGAATGGAGTATCACCAGTTTTGCTCCAAAGCGATAGTTAAATCTTTAATTAGATTTGAACGTGAAATGGTAATTAATTTTACCGATAACACCAAAGTATTAGATATGGAGTATTACCAGTTTTGCTTCATGGGATGAATAGGTCGGGATTGGGAAATAAAATAAATAATTACTTCGGTGTGGTTCGCTAATCTCGACTAGTTTAGAAAAACCATAATTTGGTTTGAAACGACATTCAAAGGAAGATTACAAGATAAATTTTAAAGAATTTATCTTGGATAAAATTAATGGGAACCTTTCCCTAAGAATGTGGAATTTAGAAACTAGCTGTAGGTTGGCTAAGAAGAATGGTTTCCTGGGTATTGATCTGATGTTGGTTTCGGCCTTCGGGGTTAATGTTTGGGAAATTGTTCTCTTGCTAATTTGCGGTTAGTGACTAATGAATTGGAATGAGGCGTATGTTGTGTTTGTGTAACATTTGTTTTTAATATACGCGGGTTGTTCGGAAAGACCGGGTTTACACCCATTCTGAATAACCGATTCGACGATATGTCGAAGATGAAGACGGTGGTCGAAGACCGGAAGTCTTCACATCGTTTGGATAATTACTGACGATCTTGATTGGGTTGTACACCCAAGATGAGGGAATCAGTTGGTGGTCGTCCAGACGTACTTGGAGATGGATGGATATGCGAGGAAAGTGCCTCCGGTTTCGTTCAGACCCAGAACGGACTTGTAAATGGATTGTGTGTCTGACATTGGATTTTATTCTGTGTTGATTGATTTCTATTAAATATACATCTGTTTGGCGGCGGAGAATTTATTCTTTTGCTTACGTACGAGCTCAGAGGTTGTATATCGATGGACATCAGTCGCATGGCATGAATTGCCTGTGTGGCACGCTAAGATGCAATGATCAAGGCTTTTGTTGAAAAGCAGAGTCTTGTGGTTGATGATCAAAGCACGACCTTCGTGGCATAGCTTTGTGTATAGCGTGAATTCGCGAGCCTCACACCTCGGTATGAGTCAAAAACGGGATAAGGACCCAAGGAGTGCATGACGTTTCTTTCTAGCTATGGTGGTGTCAGTGACTTACCAGCCCTGACATTTATATACTTTTCACCTATGTGGTTGTTGGATGCGAGGCGCCTCGATTATAGGTCTGTAAGGACCGGGAAACGTGTGTTCAGGCATAATTAATCCTCTAACGTAAGTGAGGACCGGCCTTGGAGGATCCGGGGTTGCCCAGAGTGCGTAACCCGGAGGCATTTGCTAGAGTGTCTCGAACGCGGAGAGGAGCTTGCCCCTTGCCTCGACTCATGATGGAAATCCAATTTCCAATACGTGTATTTCGGCTTTATTTGTAGAGCCTAGTATGGCGACATAGTGGGATAGGGCACTCATGCCGTCTATGATTTATATTTATGATTGAAATTGTTTTGACACTATACACTTATTATAGTATCAAATGATTTGTTTTAAGCGTATCAAGCATGTTTGGCTGTTATAAGGTAAAACCCTATCCTCCGGCTTGCGTTGCATTGTGTGATAGGACCTGGGTCTTATAATAGCTTCATTTTTCGAAAAAGCATTGCGTTGTTAATTCTATGCACTGGTATTCTTGGGAGGAAACCCGTTCCGTGTTATACGGCGTGGTCCCTTGAATTACTCTCTTTTAAAATAAAGTTTTAATAACTGTTGTAGTTCTCACACCAGTCACATGACTGACCTGGAGTTTATTGTTTTAACCTAAACTCTGGGTGCCCCTATTTTCCGCACGGGCAGCTAGTAGTTTTGGTTTTGCAGATTTATATTCACAGGATCCTGGTTTACAGCTGGAATGATATCCGGAAAGCTCTGTATCCGTATATCACCTTCAGTTGTGCTTTGTATTATTTTCCGCTGCTATGTAATGTATTGTAATCTCTGATATTTATCGAATGTAATTTATTCATTTATACTCTGTATATTCTTGTATCTGATGGAATTGTTGTAATATACAATGAAATGTTCTTCTGTTTGTGTTCTGATTTGTCTTGTTCTCAACGTTCAGGGGTTTCGAACGGTCTAGATCGGTTTAACGACTGATTCGGATCGAGCGAAATTCCCTGCCGTCTCATTTGGTATCAGAGCTTTGGTTTACAGAGCTCGAGAACAAGACACATTAGGACCATACGAAAGAATTCATCAGATATTGGATTAGCGATATCCAATTAGAATGACTCGTTAGAGATAGGATCGGTAGTATCCTAGAACGAGTGTGAAGAGTATATTTTTCAAATGAAAACAATTTTGTTTTGAAAATTTAAATCAATTCTACGTATTTGATTATTTATTTATTTTGAATTTGGACAATCCAGTATATAAAGGTTTTGCATATACGCGTCATGAACGTATATTCGAAGTTTTAATATACTGGATAGATATAGAATCATACTCTAGTGGCCCGAAGATGATTATGATGGTTGAGTACTCGTCGTCAGAATTTATATTCGAGTGACGAAGGTGTGATTTTCTATATATTTCCATTAGACTGGTGTGAGAACCAAAACTAATATAGTTAGAACAAATTGTTGTGATTGGCACCAAAACATGATTTTTGCATATATATCAAAAATTATGAATTTGAAAACTCTAATCCACTAATTGATTGATGTTTGTGTTGATTGTTTATTTGTTTGATAATTTTGAACCACTCAGCCTAATTGCATCAAATATTGAATTGTATTAAAAATTGGTCGCATTTGCTTGCATACATGTATATCCATTGAACAGGTCATAGCAAGGAGGCTAGAGCAGAGAATAAAAGTTGTTTGCCCGACAAATAGGTACATGTTTACTACATAATTTACTGTTTTGTTTGGGTGATGATGATTTTATGAGCCTATTGGCTAGCCGCTTGGCTTTTTCTTTTTCTTTTTGAGATCAGAAGGCCTCTATGGCAATTTCGGGATTTTCCCGTGGCTCCAGGTGCAGGGGAGGTTATGGCGAAATTTTTCGAAAATTTAGGGTGTTAGCCAAATTTTTGAAATTTAGAAAATTCTCAGAAACTGAAAAGTTGGAGAATGGAAGCCTGATCGAACGTAGACTTGATTAATCAAACCACTTTCGACTTTGTTCCTTTTCGGGGACGAAAAGTTTTAAGTGGGGGAGATTGTAATAACCCGGAAATTCTGAACCAGTTTAAAATTTTTATTTTGGCAATTTTAGTGAATTTTGAATATTTAAAATAGATTATTTTAAATAATAACGACGAGAAATTTATTTTGAATATAATTCGAACGTATATATTATATACGTCGTCGTTAGAATATAAATATTTATATATATAATTATAAAAGGAATTGAAAATGGCGCGGTAGTTCGATAATTCGATTTCAAACTTCAATTGAATGTACCGGGTGCAAAACATTCCGGATTTTAGTGAAACCAAAAACATTAGGATCTAATTGATATTATCTTTCCAACGAATCCGGCAGATCAAGATTTCATAGCGGGAATCAAAAGATATGTCCAAATGAAAATTCTGAATAGTCGCTATGGAATTCAGGCCCTTAAAAATGGAAATTTTGCAAATGACCTCGGATTTTGACGAAACCACTTTTGTTGGATCCGCAGTGTCGAGTTATTGCTAGATTCCAAATTTCATAATTTTTCGAATCAACATGTGAGCGTGGCAAAGGAAAACGCGTTTGACCAGTTTCAGTTGATTTTAATCGACTGGAAAATGACCATTTTTCAAATGGTCTCAGAATTCGACGAAACTAGTTTTGTTAGGACTGTATCGTCAATACGAAGCTAGAAAATATTTTTCGGGAATTTTTCGAGTCCGTATGTGATCCCGGTAATTTGAAATGTACGTTTAAAATTCAATATAATGATTTAAATGTAAATTTAACGGAAACTGATCGAAACGATCAAATCAGCTTGCGATACATATCCCATTGTGTTCGGAATGGGGGTAATTAGCTATGGACGGCAGGCGGTGGGTCCCGTTTCGAGGTCGAAAATAAAAGTTGCTTTTTGAGGAAAAAAGGAAAATAAATAAATAAAATAAATATAAAGCCCCTTCCTTTTCAATTCTCTAGTCAGACCCCCCCCCCTCAAATCAATTTCACGAATCAGAAAATGGCGGTCGTCGCCTCACCTTCGCTCCGCTCCTCCACGCCTGACCTCGCGCCACCGCGCCCACAACGGCGATGTCGATCCCCTTCCCCATTCCTCTCGAACCCGCTCCACTCAAACCCAATTCGAATCGCGACTTCACCCTTCGCCAGCCTCCGCGTCCGGCAACCTCGAGCTCGTCGAGCGTCTGGCTAGTGGTGGCGCGTCCTTAGGCCGATGATGTGGCCACCGTCGATCTGATTCCGGTGGTCCTATGCTAGAGCGATTTGAAGCCCTAAGGGCCGCCGTTTTCGAAGGAGCAGCTTGAACCTGGAGCAATTCGAGAAGACAGGAACGATACAATGTCGAAATAAGGTAATTTTAATTAATTAATTTATTAAATATATCAGTTTTTATTTTATAATAGGAATAAAAATCAGTGATAAAGATTTTTACAATAGAAAAGATAAGATATTTACAATAGAAAAGATAAGATTTTTACAATAGAAAAGATTAGATTTTTTTTAGGAAGAAAGACGATATTTTTATATAAAGAAAGGCGTGATTTTTATAATGTTTTCATAGAAAAAGAATATATTTTGTTCATAGGAAAGATTAGATTTTTATTTGTTTAAAAATTTGATTTTTGTTTGTTAAAGAAAAATGAATTCTTTGCTTTGAAAAAGCGAAATCTTTATATTGAATAGCATAGTAAAAATTCGATTTTTATATATTGAATGGCATAATAAAAATTCGGTTTTTATATATTGAAAAGCGAAGTAAAAATTCGATTTTTACATATGTAGTGGCTACAGCAACGAAGATGACAAAGATGCGATAACGATGAAGATTTCTATCAAAGAAGAGTCAAGATGATTGGATAGCTATCGGTGAGAATTTCTCACTCTTTAATTTCTTTTTCTAGTTATATATATATATATACTAGGATGCAGACGGTGTTTAGTAGCACCCGACACAATCGTCCACAGACCATGGACTTGTTTGTTTGGTTGCATAAATTAATTAGATGATTTGATTTGAATTTGGTTGTTTGGTGAATTTGATTGATATGTGAATGGCGTGGGCCTTCACTAGACCGGGGATAAGGCTAGGCCTTGTCCCGTTTCTAGTATCGTGCCGTTATGCCGCCGAAATTTTCTAAAATGAGTTAGAAAAATAAAAATATCATTTTATTGTGTAAATGAATAATAAAAATTCATGTGTTGGAATAAAATGTTTTATCGTTAAAATATAATTTTTAACGTGAATATGAATAAATGAATATTTATAAACAAATCGGCCGATTTGTTTATATACACTAATTTGACTGATATTGATTGGGTCGATAAATTTTACACATCGCCCAACTGCACAAATAAAATATGCGTTTGATTGTTTGAAACCCCACACGGGTGTTGGGATGAAATATGAAGTTCACTCATCCTGATTGATTGAATATGTCGATCGATTGATTGACAGGCTGTTATAAGCGTTAGATATCTATATTTGATGCTTATACAGTGTAGTGCACTTTGGTTGATGGTTGATTATTTTTCAATGCTATTACATACGTGTGATGTATGAAAATCCATGTAATTAACATTATATGGTGATTGATTGGGCCTCATTCCAATTTAGAAGATAAAGAATAATATAAAATAAAGGTTCATGTGTTGACTGTACTCATCCGTTGAGATTAGTCATGTGTTGAACGAAATATTTTTATAATAAAAATTACATCTTTATCAATATAATATAAAGGTTCATGTGTTGACTGTACTCATCCGTTGAGATTAGTCATGTGTTGAACGAAATATTTTTATAATAAAAATTACATCTTTATCAATATAATATAAAGGTTCATGTGTTGACTGTACTCATCCGTTGAGATTAGTCATGTGTTGAACGAAATATTTTGATAATAACAAATATTTTGATAATAGGAAATATTTGAAATAGAATATTTGAAATAGAAATATGTGAAGCCGTGTTGATTAGATTGACGTCATTTTGACGTGAACGATATTTATATCGATTTTATTCATTTCGAAATGAATTGAATATATAACGATTTCGAAATGAATTGAATATATAACGATTTCGAAATGAATTGAATAGAAAACGAATTTGATTTCAATTGAATATATAACGAATTTGATTTGAATAGAAAACGAATTTGATTTCAATTGAATATATAACGAATTTGATTTGAATAGAAAACGAATTTGATTTCAATTGAATATATAACGAATTTGATTCAAATAGAAAACTAATTTGAAATGAATCGAATAGAAAACCAATTTGAATTGAATCGAATAGAAAACGACTTTGGAATTGAATTGAATTGAAAACGAATTCAAATTGAATTGAAAGCGAATTGAAATGAATTCAAATTGAATTAAAATTTGAATTGAATAGAAACGAATTTATAAGGAAAAATTCAATTTTGATTTGAATTGAAATGGAAGTTGAAATGTTTTTGAAACGAATTCTAAACTATTTATAAAATTCGTTTAAAATAGAATCGACGAAATATATATTATATATATTAAATATATATTATATATATTAAATATATATAATATAATGGCCTGAATAGAACGCGCCGCGCCGCGGCAGTTCGTAAATTTCGACCATTTATTTCAAACGAACATTACGGGAGATCCGACCGTCGGATTCTCCTAAAACCGGAACCGTTGGGTTCGTATCGAAAAGAGCTTTCTAACGAATATTAGAAATTTGAAATCTAACGGTTGGATTTGGAGGTACGTCCAAATCAAATTCGAAAAAGGTCGCTGTAAGTGCAGTTCGATGGCCGTTATTGGAAATCGACTGTACGGGCCTTGATAAAATTATTAAAAATATCAATAATTTGTGTAAAATCATAAGAAATGATTTGGGAAAATTTGGGATGAAAAACTCCATATTGAAAAAGATAAAAATGGATTTTTATCGAAATGAACTAGTTTTGAACTAAATTTAAAACCCAATTATTTTTAAATAAATAAATTAGATTTAAAAAGGGGTTTTAAATAATCAGACTTTTTAATATATTTAAATGGATTTGAAATGGGTTTATCGTGAATGGTGTTTTAAATAGCACTAGTTCTTTAACCCGATAATAAATAGAAGGTGATTTGGGTTTACCGTGAACTGTGTTTTAAATAACACTAGTTCTTTAACCCGATAATAAATAGAAGGTGATTTGGGTTTACCGTGAACTGTGTTTTAAATAACACTAGTTCTTTAACCCGATAATAAATAGAATGTGATTTGGGTTTGTCGTGAACTGTGTTTTAAATAACACCTAGTTCTTTAACCCAGTAAAAGGAGTTTTAATGAATCTGCAATTAGATTGAAATGTGAATTGATAATCTAAATTATCAAATTTAGAAATTGAGCGAGAATGGAGTATCACCAGTTTTGCTCCAAAGCGATAGTTAAATCTTTAATTAGATTTGAACGTGAAATGGTAATTAATTTTACCGATAACACCAAAGTATTAGATATGGAGTATTACCAGTTTTGCTTCATGGGATGAATAGGTCGGGATTGGGAAATAAAATAAATAATTACTTCGGTGTGGTTCGCTAATCTCGACTAGTTTAGAAAAACCATAATTTGGTTTGAAACGACATACAAAGGAAGATTACAGGACAAATTTTAAAGAATTTATCTTGGATAAAATTAATGGGAACCTTTCCCTAAGAATGTGGAATTTAGAAACTAGCTGTAGGTTGGCTAAGAAGAATGGTTTCCTGGGTATTGATCTGATGTTGGTTTCGGCCTTCGGGGTTAATGTTTGGGAAATTGTTCTCTTGCTAATTTGCGGTTAGTGACTAATGAATTGGAATGAGGCGTATGTTGTGTTTGTGTAACATTTGTTTTTAATATACGCGGGTTGTTCGGAAAGACCGGGTTTACACCCATTCTGAATAACCGATTCGACGATATGTCGAAGATGAAGACGGTGGTCGAAGACCGGAAGTCTTCACATCGTTTGGATAATTACTGACGATCTTGATTGGGCTGTACACCCAAGATGAGGGAATCAGTTGGTGGTCGTCCAGACGTACTTGGAGATGGATGGATATGCGAGGAAAGTGCCTTCGGTTTCGTTCAGACCCAGAACGGACTTGTAAATGGATTGTGTGTCTGACATTGGATTTTATTCTATGTTGATTGGTTTCTATTAAATATACATCTGTTTGGCGGCGGAGAATTTATTCTTTTGCTTAACGCCCTTCTCTGAGACGTACGAGCTCAGAGGTTGTATATCGATGGACATTAGTCGCATGGCATGAATTGCCTGTGTGGCACGCTAAGATGCAATGATTAAGGCTTTTGTTGAAAAGCAGAGTCTTTTGGTTGATGATCAAAGCACGGCCTTCGTGGCGTAGTTTTGTGTATAGCGTGAATTCGCGAGCCTCACACCTCGGTATGAGTCAAAAACGGGATAAGGACCCAAGGAGTGCATGACGTTTCTTTCTAGCTATGGTGGTGTCAATGACTTACCAGCCCTGACATTTATATACTTTTCACCTATGTGGTTGTTGGATGCGAGGCGCCTCGATTATAGGTCTGTAAGGACCGGGAAACGTGTGTTCAGGCATAATTAATCCTCTAACGTAAGTGAGGACCGGCCTTGGAGGATCCGGGGTTGCCCAGAGTGCGTAACCCGGAGGCATTTGCTAGAGTGTCTCGAACGCGGAGAGGAGCTTGCCCCTTGCCTCGACTCATGATGGAAATCCAATTTCCAATACGTGTATTTCGGCTTTATTTGTAGAGCCTAGTATGGCGACATAGTGGGATGGGGCACTCATGCCGTCTATGATTTATATTTATGATTGAAATTGTTTTGACACTATACACTTATTATAGTATCAAATGATTTGTTTTAAGCGTATCAAGCATGTTTGGCTGTTATAAGGTAAAACCCTATCCTCCGGCTTGCGTTGCATTGTGTGATGGGACCTGGGTCATATAATAGCTTCATTTTTCGAAAAAGCATTGCGTTGTTTATTCTATGCACTGGTATTCTTGGGAGGAAACCCGTTCCGTGTTATACGGCGTGGTCCCTTGAATTACTCTCTTTTAAAATAAAGTTTTAATAACTGTTTTAGTTCTCACACCAGTCACATGACTGACCTGGAGTTTATTGTTTTAACCTAAACTCTGGGTGCCCCTATTTTCCGCACGGGCAGCTAGTAGTTTTGGTTTTGCAGATTTATATTCACAGGATCCTGGTTTACAGCTGGAATGATATCCGGAAAGCTCTGTATCCGTATATCACCTTCAGTTGTGCTTTGTATTATTTTCCGCTGCTATGTAATGTATTGTAATCTCTGATATTTATCGAATGTAATTTATTCATTTATACTCTGTATATTCTTGTATCTGATGGAATTGTTGTAATATACAATGAAATGTTCTTCTGTTTGTGTTCTGATTTGTCCTGTTCTCAACGTTCAGGGGTTTCGAACGGTCTAGATCGGTTTAACGACTGATTCGGATCGAGCGAAATTCCCGGCCGTCTCATGTGAAAATTTATCGTCCAATCAACATAAACAAGTCAGGCAACTTGTAAATGGCAATGTAAACATGTTTTAAATATCATAAATGTCATAACAACATGTTACATATTTCAAATTTCAAATTTCAAACAATTCACAATAGTCATCCAAATCAACATTTATCCAACAAACAATAATTCCAACACAAATAATTAATTAATATTTAATAATAAAAATAATTAACTATTCAAAAACTTGAGTGAGATAAAAGTTCTCACTTTGCCGGACTTTAGTTGACGGTTCGGACCCAATTTTGGCCCAGAATCCAACATGCTCTAAAATTGAAGAATTTGGTGTCTACGCGAAGCTTATGACTCAATGATCATGGCAAATACTGTTTCGCACGATTTCGAGTTCGTATCAAAATGATATGAATTTTCGAAGTTTGTAACAATCAAATAATTAATTTAAAATATGGAAATTACCGAAATTTTCAACTTGCTCACAATTGAACGTAGTTAGAGTCATTGCGAAGCTCTCGACTCCACGATCGCAACTGATCTGAAATTGTCAGATTTTGACCTCGTATGTGATAGATATCGCGTTACAAACATTGAATATATAATTAAAATAATTAATAAATTTACTAAATTACCCTTCTCCTTCAAAATCGATTTCAACGTAGTTCCACCCTCTGCCTGAGCTCGCGTCGCCACCTGGGCCCACCAGAACTCCGGTCCACCGTCGCCGCCGCTTCCCTGCACCGCCACGCCCCTCCAGCTCCTGCCGCCGACCCCTAAGCGCCGCCGTCGACGCGAAATCGGGGTTTCCCCCAAATCGACTTCGCCAGCAAATTTCATCGCCTCGCCCCACGCCACGATCGCTGACCACCGGCGTTCGACGTGGATTGCCACCATGCTTCTCCGACCTTCGAGCTCCATCACCAGAAAACGCATCAGGCGATCGGACTTTGGCCAAAACCAATCGTGCCTCACCGGAAAATCGTCGCTCTTTTCATCTCGATTTTCATGCTAATCTGATCACTTTTAGGTCAAACGACATAAAACAAATTTGTTCGTCTCTCTCTCGTCTACACTTCCTTCCACTGGGCCACCGCCTGATTCTTCACCGTTTGATCAGAATTTGCCAAAATCCGACAGTCATTTTCTGGCTTTGACCATCGATTCCGGCGAATCCGTGCGAGGATAGGTCTTGCAATTTTTGTGGTAGGAAGAGGTTATGATGATCTTCAAAACACAGAAAGGGTTTGGTCAGATTGTTTACGGTTTATGAGATATAAATTATTTCATTTTAGGGTCTTATTTGCAAAAGAAATTTGAGAGAGGAGGGAAGCTGCCGCCATGGAAAGGAAGATGAAGGCTGGGGTTTTTCTTTTAGGGTTATGGGAAAGTTAAGATAATATATAGAGGTGGAGATTTTTAATTTTAACCCTTGCATGTTTTAATTATATTATAATATATTCATTTTTAGTCCTTCTTTATGGTTTAAAAATTCGTGTCATCACGTACGGTTTCAAATTTAGTTGAAAATTAAAACTCGACTATTTACTGATATTCTGGATCCAAGGAAACTGGTCTTGTCGAATTCCGAGTCCGTATGTATTAATAATGAATTATTAAATTATGAAAATTGACAATTTACACTGTAAAATCAATTATAATTACATATTGATTCTAAATATTACAGAAAAATTATTTCTAGCTTTATTTTGATGATACGGTTCTAACAAAACTAATTCCGTTGGATTTTGAGTCCGTTTAAAAAATGGCTATTTTTAAGGCGTATATATATTATATTAAAAATACATATATAAATAAATAAATTCCGAATCTCGAAATATATCAGTGTTTAAACTTTCTCGTTGCAGAAACATCATTTTGAACTCAATGGAAGTGGTTTCGAGTCCCAATTCATTCGTATGTAAAAAGTAGCGTTTTGGGTCCTATATATTATATATATAAATTCCATAGCGTTTTTCTGAGATTTTGAATTTTCCATAACTTTTGATTCCTGCTATGAAATTTTAGTTTTTCGGATTCGTTGGAAAGATATTTTTAAATAAATTCTAATATTTTTGGTTTCGCAAAAATTCGATTTATTTCGCATCTTGTATAGTCAGTCAAAGTTAAAATTCAAATTTTCAAACTGCCGCGCTATTTCTAACTCCTTTTATAATTTAAATAAAGTTTATTAATTTTAACTTCGATTAAAATAAATTTGTAGTTGTTATTATATAAAATAAATTATTTTAAATATTAAAAACCCATTAAAATAATTAAAATAAAAATTTTAAATTTGGCCCAAAATTTCAGGTCGTTACAGAAGCTGTAACCCATGAAATATAATTACCTATGATACAGCAATTCACCAATAACCATAGCATACCAAGAAGAAGAAAAATCATAAGTTTTATTTAAATCTTAGATATAATATGGAGAATAAAAGGATTGGTAACAGATATAAAAGCCAAAAAATAAAAATGTCAAGTACTAAGAATAAAAATGCCAAGTACTAACAGTAGCATGGGTGTACCCGTTAGAAGCGCGAGTAGATGTTATAAATGTTAGGCAAGTATCAATTATCATAAATCATTAGAATTGATTGTTGTTACCTCTAAAATTGTTTTCTATTAGACTCGATTATATTGCAAAAACTAATAAATTTTTTATGATAATTGATCCATAACCAATATCAAAAAGATTGATGGCTTACTCTGTTGTCTAAATATATTGCTTGGTTGACGTTTCTACCATTAGAAGGCTTTTTAACTGGGGATTGTTATTGACACTCCAAATAGTTTTAAAGAGGAGCCAATTTTTTAAAAAGAAAGAATTTGTTAAGGGGAGTACCAATGTAAAGAGCACCCCCTTAACAAATAAACTTTATTTTACCAAATTAGCCTTCTTTACAATAATCTATTTTTTTTATTGTTAATCAAAATTTTTTTATATGGTATATTAGTTGAACTGCATCAAATTTTTAATACTATATTATCAATAATTTCATTTGCTGATATGCATCGGACCATATGAAAATATATCATTCATATGAAATCGATATACATCAATCGAACAATTTTTTTGTACAATATTAGACCGCCGAATTTGTCAATACAACCCATTTTCTCCACTTCGACAACCCAACAATGAATATAAATTTCAAAAATAATGAACAACGTCGAACAAAAATACATAATACGACAGACCTACGTCGTTCATGTCGTCATGCAGTAATTCACCTATTTTGGCGATGACAAATCGAAAAAACAAACGATCATCTTCCATCGAATAAAATTTGACATTATGGCGTTTGGCTCTCGAGATTGACATAATAAAAACTCTAACCTTCATCGTTTCCAGGGCATTATACAATCGATTTCACATACCTTATCAACAACTTCTCCACTATCTTAGCATCTAAGAAGAACTTGCACCATTATTTCTCCCTGAACAATCGCTTTTTTTTCAAATAATTTAAAGATTTATTTTTAGATTAATAGGGATTTGAGATGGTAAGGGTAAAAAGTGAACGTAAAAAATTAAGTACATGACCCTCCTAGCATTTTTTTTATGATTGGAGTACTTTTAAAATTTGACCTCCCCTTAACAATACTTGGAGTGTCAATAACAACACCCTTTTAACTATCTAAGTATAAAGTGCTTTCTGAAAATTATTTAAATTGTTTTTCTAAGAGTTTTCCAATGGAAATTCTATAGAAATATTGGTAGTATCATATAAAAATTTCTTTCTCAAAATAATGGTAATAATATTCAAATAATTGGTAAGTATCAACCATCAAAAAATGTGGAAAATATGACTTAGTAAAATAAGGTTTCAGAAATGCAATTTTGCATAGTTACTCTAATAAAACAATTGTTTACTTTTCATATATTTTGGCTAACATCTAAAAATAGCATGACAAATATATTCACCCTCTTCTCTTTATCCACACCGTTCACAAATAGGTTTAAAGCTACAGGCAAGACTTTTTAGAATTCACTAACAAATTCACATCAAGGATGCCTGCTATTTTACAACATATCATTTGCCAGATAAAAGCGTAACACATAATGCAACTGTTAATTAATCGAAGTCCCATGAACTCATTTTACCTGATCAAAATATTCGGTCTGGCGTGTTTTTGTTACAATAATACATATGGTTACTAAATTGTCTCTCGTAGTGCTTACCGTTGGTTGTCTAAGGTTACTAAACATGTAAAGCAGGCTTTGGGTTCAAAATTTCTCACTTTTGTTTATTGATAATAGGGTTAGTCAATATTGTTCTTCATCAAAGTGTAAAGTTGCGCGATTCTTCAAAATTAGGATTAAATATAAACTATTTGATCTACAACCAATTTATATCTAAAAAGAGCAAATGTGAATGGAGAAAAAATGACTGTATTCAGATTCACATTGTAGATAAACAAAATTTAACTTGACTAGTCTATTAAAAAATATCTCAACTACTGATTCTACATAACCCAATAAAAAAATGAATTTGATAACATAACAATAGTACACATATCCAGCAGCTATATAGGGATAGAACAAAAAGGTGGGTATCAAAGAAGAAAATAGATAAATATGGGAAACAATTTTCTAAGGAGATAACTTAAATATAATGATTGGAGTAAAAGAGGGGAAATAAGTATTTAAAAATATGCATACAATATTTTTGACATTGAAATCCCTGAATTACCAAAATCTTATTTTACTGAAAACTAACAAAGAATCTTCCAAATAACGATGCAATTAAAGCAATAATCACCTCAAACCCAAAATATCGTCTTACCTAGCCAATAGCTTATTCCCTCACACTAGATAACATGATTTATTGTATTATTTAACTGAAAACTAATAAATAATCTTCCAAATAACGATGCACTTAAACCATTAATAACTTCAAACCCAAATATTGTCTTACCTAGCCAACAGCTTGTTCCCTCATCGATTTAAGCCAAGCAAATCAATAAATCTGGTTTGAAATATAGCCCTAGTTGAAGTGCGAAACATCACGACATGAAAATAGTGAGCGCACTCCAGCCATCAAAGCCAAACCTTTTCTTCCACTTCTAAACTTTAGACACCCGTCTTTTATTGCATGAGGTAGACAAAATTGACTAAAAGCAGGGAAAGATGTTAAGTTTATAAAAGTTGTAACTGCAAATGACATATAATAATATAGAAACAAAATAAGGTACAATAAAAAATGTTATCATGTTGAAGATGTAAATTGGTTGGAAACGTGCGGATTACCTGGCCAAAAATTTGTATGTCTGGTCAATCTGAGTTGCTCCAAGTCAATACGGAAATAGGAAGATGGTAGATGCATGAATTCGCAGTTTAGATTCGAATGAGCAAGAGAAAAAACAACAACAAAGGCAGTGGTAATATGTGAAATACATATCTGAATACGAGATGTTAGTAGGAATGACAGATATGACGAAACAACCACTAAAGTTATCGTTAGTGCGAATGAAATACTGAGTAGTATTACTACGAATAAATAGCAAGAAGTAGGACGAAGGGGAGAAGAAGTAATGAAACTTACCACTGATGTGGTCCTCGAGTGCCAGATTTGAAGTGCAGTAGTAATTCTGAGCAAAACCGGAAACTTTGAACGAAGTTTAATCACCGGTCGGTCGATTACCCAATTTGGAAGGAATCCTGTGGATTTGGAGAGGAGAATGCCAGAGAAGGTGAGGAAATGAAGGAGTTTAAGATCAAATTTGCTGAAGCTTGACTATAGGTGGAAGATGGAGTCAGTTTAGGGTTGGGAATGGGGAAGAACAAATGTAGAAAAGGAAGGAAATGTGGAGAACGACGTAAGTAAAGGAAGAAAATAAAAGAAACGTCTGGAAATGGTTAACTAACCATATGTGCTGAGTAGGGAGTAGAAAGTGGCATGATGAAAGATCTGTTCGCCCTCCAACTTAAATTTCTGTCAAGTTAACTTGTGAAGGGAAAAATGGGTATTTCTAGAACTATAAAAAAGCTTCACCACACCTAAGTATTTGATTTATTAGTTATATATATGGGGCCGGCTATTTGGATACAAAATTAAACACAAAGAAATAGACACAGAGCCTCCACCGTTGGATTTGTTTTTCTTTATGTGGAGAGTGAAATTCATGGGAGGATCCAATGGTTGAGATTTATTGTGTGCAATATTGTATCATCATTTTGTGTTTAAATAGAGCACCTCTTTAGCCTACCACTTTTCCACCATACATTTCCTCCTTCTCTCCTTCTACCAAGGACGGAGGCAAGATATTAGATCGCCCCGGGCTAAGAGTTGTACTTATGAAAAGTAACATTAAATGTAAAAACAATAAAATTGAAGTTTCTACTGTATATTACTAATCATTGATGCAGTTCTCTTTCTTTAACAATTAAGTGTTATAATTGATAAATGATTTCATGCGAATGTTAAAACTGCATGAATATAAATCCAATAATGAATAAGCTTTAAATTTTGTATAATTATCCAACGTCCGACTCGGTCCAAGATCGAAGGACGTCTGGTCCATGTCTGTATAATTCTCATTTATGACACAAATTAAAATAAGAAAAAAAATTCCTTTAAAAATATGTGATGTTTTTTTATTGTTCGAACATCATTCATTTATTGTTTGGTTCATGCGAACAATGTTTGAACTTAATGCTTGTGACTGTATCGGTCTGAATCTCTTATAAGATAGGACTAAGACGCACCTTTGTTCGGTCTGGTTCAACCCGCTTACACTATTAAATAATAGAATTAATACAAAAATAAATGATACACTATTAAATAATAGAATTAATACAAATATAAATGATACACTATTTTTACTTAGGCAAATGAGTGTAGGAAGTATAACTGGGCCAAGATACTATATGGGATTATCAATATGAATAACACATGTTTACAAATTTTACCTGGGCTGTAGCCCAGGGTCTCATTCACACAGCTCCGTCCCGACCTTCGACTAACTCTCTCACCTTCCACTAATTTTAATTAATATAAATGAGAGTTAGAAAACAGAGGGGCAAAATGGGTGCTTCATTTTTGGGGAGTCATTGAATGCTTGCCTATATAAATATATACATATATATATATAATTTCTTAATATCAATGGATGTCTTGTCGTTATTGCTATCATCATCATTTCATTATGGGTGTTTTAATTTCGAAAATGACTTTAAATATACTATCTATATGCATCAATGTTTTCACAATCGAACCATGAATCAAACCACGGAAACTCAGGATTCGAGGTTTCAAAGGTCCAACCGGTCGAACCGTTAAGAAGCGCATATGCACTTTTATTAGAATTTTAAAAATATCAACATATTTAAATCTAGTTGCATAATTGACCATAATAACTAGAAGTAGCATGACAAAATATGATTGTGAATAATAGGTGTGGGCATAAACCGCATCATAATGCGGAAACCGCCTAGAGCAGATCGCAAAAACGGTGCAGAAAACTGGACTGAATCCTCTGTCCAAAGCAAATACCTCAAACTGAACCGACTCACAATAATACAGTTCGATTGCAGTTTGAACTGTTGACCCAACCGTATTAAACCGGACCGAACCACATACCTACACTGGTAGTGTTTCGATAAAAATATATCTGATTCCTACATAACTTTTTATTCTAAATCTATGTATTCTATTTTAAGCCTATATTGTTGTTATATATATAATAATAGTTATCATAAAGGAAAAAAAATATAGTTTCAGCATATTAGTTTCCATATCATATTTTTGAATAACAATGTGTGTTTTAAACTTTAAGTGACACAACATCACACAATCGTAAATTAATTGTTGATGGAATTAATATTTTATTTTTTATTTAATACGAGTTCAAACCAGACCAAACAAAAAAGGTTAGTATAATGGTTTGTATATTTGATCAACCGTTTGATGCGGTGCGGAAACGGTTTGGACTCCGAACCGCACCAGACCGAACCGCTCTCACCTCTAGCGAATGAACATATTTTTAGACCAAGTTTCATTATAACAAAACAAATATTACTTACGATTTAGGTAAAAGTAATATGAGATAACACATATGTGGCATATACAGACATTATTGGTCCAGAGATAATATAAAGCCCATAGTCGTTTTATTATTTATAGCTATATAGTTTATGGCCCATTGACAATATGTTACAGTTTACATCTCTTAGTTCCTGTATAAATATAAATAATACTAGTGGCTATGTACAAATCATTGAATTCACTCTGTATCATTTTAGTAACATTAATAAAATAGAAAATTTCCATTCCACTAATTTGGTATCAGAGCAAAAATTGCCTCACGGCATTAATTCTTCTTACCATCTCTATCAGGGTGTTGTTTCTTCACCAGTGGGAAAATTCCAACGAAGCAGTATTCTTTCCTTTTGGTGATTCAAAGAAAGGGGTGATTCAAGACTCCTCAGATTATAGCATCATCATCGGAGTTCTATACCTTTCTAGATCAAGATGCATCTGTTCTTATCGGGTGCGCATCTGTTCTTATCGATTGTGTATTCGTTCTAATTGACCGCTGCATTGTTTTCTGCCACGCCAAGAAGAGATCAGATCGAAATCTTCATTTCTCCTCTGACTGCCGTTCATCCACTGTTGATTGCGGGGACATTCATATCCCTGTTTTCCATCATTTGTTATTTTCGGATTTCAGATCTGAATTCTTCTTGGTTGCAATTTCTTGCCACGCCAAAGAATTCGTCATCGACATCAAAATGGCAGGTGAAGACGACGATGTCACATCTGCAAATTCAAGAAATGATACTGTTGTTATCACCAATTCAGCCAACGTCCTTATTAAACCGAAAAGCCAAATCATCACAACCCCACTTGACGAGTATAACTATATACTTTGGAAATATCAGGTCGAGACAACGCTTAGAGGATATGGCCTTCAAGATTATGTATGAGGCAAACTGACCATACCCTCTATTATGGTACCTGACAATTAAGGGAACCTTGTTAGTAATTCTGAATATACTAGGTATATGAAACAAGACAGCTTGTTAGCATCATGGTTGCTGTCATCGATCAGCACTGGCCTTCTATCGCAAATTGTCGGATGCAATAAATCACATGAAATCTGGACAATAATCGAGCAGATTTTCAATGCTCAATCATCGACCAGAATCATGCATTATAGGAGTGAACTACAGAGTATGAGGAAAGAAGAAATGAGCATGAGAGATTATCTTACTAAAATCAAGAATTTGTGCGATAGACTTAGTGCCGTTGGCCACAAGATTTCAGATAATGAGCAAGTATTGATTATTACTAGCGGTCTTGATCAAGAATATGAATCTTTAGTTACATACCTTGCCACACAACCAACTCTACCGGATATTCAATTTGTTCACACTGCATTATTAGCACACGAAGGAAGAGTCGAGTAAAGAAAGGCTATACAGGGGGAATACTCTGTCAACATGGCAGTTGTTCAAGAAACAAAACACAACAGAAAAAGGTGTCAAACCAGCAAAGGCCTGAGTCACAAAATCAAAGAGGTGGTCGACAACAAAGAGGTAGAGGTCGCAGAAGGTGTCCTAACAGTAATAATTGTGTAAAATGTCAAATTTGTGATAAGTTTGGACATATGGCCAACAGGTGCTACTTTAGGTTCAATTCGGAATTCAACATAGCACAATCAAATCAGTCACAATAAAGGGGATCAATCGCAAATTTAGTTCAAGTTAATCAACAAGTCAGATCTAATAGTGATACGGCTAAGGGACAAGGCACTAGTAAAGATTCCATACAATCTGGTGAGTCTAACGTTGATGATTGGTATCCTGACTCGGGGGCAACTAAACATATCACCAACAGTTTACAGAATCTTAATCTCGGAAATAAGAATTATTCAGGTACACAAAAGTGACATATGGGAAATGGTGAAGCTATAAGTATAACACATGTTGGAAATGGCTACATAAAAGGTAAAAGGCAACTTTATTTAAATAATTTATTAAGGGTGCCTAGCATTAAAAAGAACTTGATTAGTGTCTCACAATTCTCCAATGACAACAATGTATACTTCGAGTTTCACCCTAAATATTGTGTAGTTAAAGGTGTACTGAACAAAACTACATTGCTGCAGGGTAACTTGCACAATGGATTGTACAAGTTTAGCAATATCAAGTCCAAGAATGCCACTAATATAGGCTTTTCATGCAATAATACCTATTGTGATAGCAGTAACATTGATAAAAACTGCAGTATTGAACAAATTATACCTGATAATTCTTGTAATGAAAACAATATTAATATGAAAAACATTCATGTTGATGAATCTGATCATAATGCTGTAACTTATTTTAATTCTAGTAATGACAGTGGCAATAGTATACTAAATTCCTAGCATTGCAGATTGGGACACCCCAATTTTAAAGTGGTCAAACAATTTTTACAAGACAATAACATTACATGTAAGAATTTACCTGCCACACACATCTGTACACACTGTCATATAGGCAAGAGTCATAAGTTGTCTTTCGACAACTCTGAAACTGTCTACAAGAAGCCGCTAGAGCTGATTGTTGCAGACTTGTAGGGTCCATGTAACACCCCGTATGTTGAATAACTTGTTATAATATAAAACAGGGCAGAATTAAATTTTAAAATCTGAATCAGGGGAAACGGGCTATGCTATTGCGTTCGTCTCGGAAAAATACGCGAAATATAGTCCGAGTTTTCGAAAATCGGAGTCCGTATGACCCAGTTAAGGCCCGAATGAGTTTTCAGGAAATTCAAAACAGATTTAAAATATTCAGATTTCACATTTCAGAAGAGGCGGGAAAATTCCCGCCAGACAGAGGGTGTCGACCCTAGGGTCGACATGGGTGTCGACTCCCCCTAGGGGTCGACCCCCCCTGTCGGTCTATGTGACCTGGGTGCACTGATTTGGGATTTGGGCTATGGTTGGTGGCTAGTGACGAGATCTGACGGCTCTACTCTAATTTAGGGTTAATCTAATGGCCTAAAACACTTAACTAATCTATAAATACACCCTAAGAATACCCTAATTCATACTAAAATTGGAAACAACGTCGTTATGCCGTCAAAATGCAACTAGAAGGAGCCACCAACAAATTAAAGAGGAAGATAGCTTCTCAAATCAACTTCTAATCAACTCTAGCAACTTAATCTTCTTCTTAGGAGTGCTAATCAACAAATTGTGAGTACTATAGCCTTAATGACCAATTGTTGAAATGATTATGATAGGATATAATCAGGTTATGGCTATGAATGTGGATCAATGCAAGTTATGTTATCATATGTTATGTGTTCATGATGTTATGCAAGTTATGCAAGTCATATGCTATGTGTTCATGATGTTATGCAAGTTATGCAAGTCATATGCTATGAGTTCATGATGCTAGTTATGCAAATCACTATGATAAACATTGATCCATTATGACACCATGATTATGCAAGTTTGGTGTATGATTATATGCAAGTTCATATATGATATGTTATGCAAGTTTGGTGTATGATTATATGCAAGTTCATACATGATATGTTATGCAAGTTTGGTGTTTGATTATATGCAAGTTCATATATGACATGTTATGCAAGTTTGGTGTTTGATTATATGCAAGTAACATGTGCAAGTTTACACCTTTGTATGATATGCATACATATGCAAGTTAACCCCTTTGTATGTCATACATACATATGCAAGTTTACCCCTTTGTATGACATAAGTAGCTTATGCAAGTTACCATCTTTATGACATATGTGATTCATGCAAGTTTGGGTTGATTATTTATGCTAGTTGGGTTTGATGCTATATGCATGTTGACACCTTTAAAACCCATGTTGATGCTAATGTTATGCAAGTTGAACCCATTGTATGTGCGATGAATCTTCCCTTTTAAGTATGTCATGTTAGCGAATTACGTGGGGAACGATGGGGTTAATATTCATGTTAATGAAATGGTGTGAAGTTGGTATGATTATGCATACCATAAAGTGGATGGACATAATTGAGTCAATTATGTACATCGTTAAATTTGTAATTAATTAGGGATAATTAATACAAATTATGGGGGTGATTAATTAGGTGTAATTAATCGACTAAGACACGAGGTTGGACCCTTTTGTAGCATAAGACTGCCCGGAACCGACCTGCAAATCCAGCGGCTACAAATGATTGGCCTAATGTGAGAGGTCTTATGCATAAACTAAATACGTGACAAGTGTAAAGACACGAGGTTAGACTCGGTTATGGCGTAAGGCTGCCCGGACCCGACCGGCAAATCCAGCTGCCATAAAAGATAGTCTAATGTAAGAGGTCTTTACAACGGTTACGTTCTTAATCAATTAAGAAACACTTAACCAGATAAGCATGTAGTGGGGCATGAGGGGTTAAGTGGGTGCCTTGGGTGGCATGTGGAAATCAAGTAAGTGCCTTGGGTGGCATGTGGAAATCTAGTGGGTTGCCTTGGGTCGCAATAGAAAATACGATTAGAATACTTAACCAAGTGGAAACATGTAATTAAACATGATTAAAGGGTTAAGTGGGATGCACTAGAAAAAGGGACAAGCTTAGGTGGGTAGCTTGTGGGGGCCCATTTCAACCAGTAACCCATATGTATCTTATTGGGCTCGACCCATGTCGAGGACGGGACACGCGTACTGGGCTTGACTATAAGAGGCCAAAACGGGTTAGCGGTGGCAACGCAAGTCCAACGGGTTTCATATGCGTGTGTGGACCCGGGCTGGTAGGTAAGACGTTGTTGCATCGTCTAGGTATAAGCCGTGCACCATTGGTTGTATCGGGTTGCTACTTTGGGGAGTGATACACCGCACTGTGGGGCCAGCACGGGTATTTACGGTAGGGAGCCGATCGCTTGGGGAGTAGTGGGTACACCTAGTGGAGATAGGGGCAGACGGCACCTATGTAGTCAGCTAGGGGTACACGAAACTACTGGGTAAATTTTCTAAGTCCTTGGGTGGGATCAACCTTTAAGTAGGAATGACTGGTGTGGTGCAGTTAGTAATTACCCTTGGGTGGGTAGATGCGTCTTTACCGTTATCTTAGTTCATCCTATGTCTAGTTGGCTGCTTAGTGTAGTCATTTATCCCCAGTCATCACCGTACCAAGTTTATATCATACCCTAATTACTTTAATGATTGTATTGTTAAAGTTATAGGGCTCACTCAGACTTATGTCTGACCCCGTTGTTTTTATCTTTTTTCCCAACCCTCAGGTTCTCAGAGTGGGCCTAGCACTAGTGGGCTTTGATCAGATTGCTTTATCTATCTTTTGGAGCTTGGACCGTGATGTAAAGCCCAGCTTATCTTTTCTATTATGGCTATTAGTTATGTAGTGGGATTATGTACTTATGTTTTTATCAGGATGGATATTTAGTACTTGATTCTTTTATGGTGTTGTAACTAAACAAGTTTACCTTCTGCTGCAATGAAATGATGTTTTAGATTTTCAAGTATTATTTATATCTGCCTTGTTGTAATTTTTCTGTTCTATATTCACTTAAAATACTCCACTGAAGTTAAGGCATTCCCTTAGTGAGTGACCTTAGCGGGTGTGGGGTGTTACACGTGGTATCAGAGCCAGGTTACCAGAACAGATAATTTTTTTAGAAAAACTATTTTTCTAAAAACATTTTTGGAAGAAGTATTTTCAAAAACATGTCTTTTAAGAGAAAAGTTTTTGAAAGAAAAGCATAATCCCCGATAGCCATATCTTTATCTTTCGAATTCTCCGTTTTGAATCTTTCCTTTTTCGTTTCAGCATGGCTGAAGATCTTAACTTTCCGGAGGGTGTAGCGATACCAGTATGGTATAGGAGGTTGATGGAGGCTAGGGCCGCCACTGCGGGTCCAGCAAATGTTCCTCCACCAACAGTAGCACCCGATCTTCCTCCCCCTCCCCCTCCTCGCACAGATACTTTTGCTAAGACTTGCAAGGAATTTAAGGCTATGGGAGGGAAACCTTTTCAAGGATCAGAAACTTTTGTGGAAGCTAGAGATTGGCTTAAGGAGGTGGAAGAGTTGATAGATATCTTTGAGATGGAAGAAGGAAAGAAAGTCAAGTTAGCTGCTTGGTTAATGAAGGGAGAGGCCTCATTCTGGTGGGAGGTCACTAATGGAGAGCGCCCTGTTGACTCTTGGGCGGATTTCAGGCAAAGATTTGTGGCAAAGTTTCTCTCAAGGGCGGAGGAAAACTTGTATATGGAAAGGTTCTTGACTCTAAAGCAAGGAAACCTATCAGTGAAGGAATATGTCAACAAGTTTAATCAATTGGCAAGGTTTGGCATATACATGGTGAATACACAGGAGAAGAAGGCTTTGAGGTTCGTTAAGGGCTTGAATGAACCAATGCATGGATTGGCTATGACTCACATCCCTATGGGGGCCACCTTTGAGAAGCTAGTAGACATGGCACTCATGCATGAGGAAGAGAAGGGTCCCAATGCTAATAAGGCACCCGAGAAGAAAGGAGATCAGAAGAGACCTCAACAGCAACAACAAAACAAGGGTGGGAAAGGCAACGGTGGCAAGGGAAAGAAGAAGTGCTTCAATTGCGGGACACCAGGCCACCTAAGCAAAGATTGTCGGAAGAAGAAGACTGGCTGCTTCCACTGTGGCGAAGCAGGGCATCTAGTGAAGGATTGCCCTAAGAAGGGGCAAAGGACGGGATCTACCTCAGGGGGACAGGTGCAAGCTTTTATGGCACTTGGTCAGGCAAGGGGGCAAGTTCAGGCTCTCGCGGTTCCACCGATTCAGGAAAGAGGTAGAACTATTTCCGTTGAAAGTCTGGTTTTTCTGTTTGATCATCCTGTCCGTACTTTGTTTGACTCTGGCGCATCGCATTCGTTTATCTCATCATCATTAGTTGAGTCACTGCACTTAGACACCAGTCTAGTAGATGATCCCTTGGTTGTTTCAAACCCAATTGGGGGCTCCACTTATTTGTCCATGATATGTTTGGGTTTGAAGATTTCCATACTTAGCGTTGAGTTTAGATGTGATGCTTTTGTTTTGGGCTTCACGGGCTATGGGTTGATTTTGGGCATGGACTGGTTATCCAGTAATGGTGTCGTTCTTGATTGTGAAAGGAGAGTTGTTAGGCTCATGACCCGCTTGGGGAACACTCTCGAGATCTCTTGTAATCCCATGGATTTTGTTATGCTAAGTTATCTTGAATCGTTTGACGCTTCGGTCGAGAGTTTGCGATCAGTTAGAGTGGTCCGGGAGTACTCGGATGTGTTTGAGGAGGTGAAGGGCTTACCTCCGAAGCGGGAGATAGACTTCTGAATATATCTGGTGGACAATGCTAAACCAGTATCTCTACCAGTGCGCCACATGGCTCCTCGTGAGAGGAGGGAACTCCATAAGCAAGTAGGGGAATTGCTTGAGAAGGGGTTCATAAGACGAAGTATATCGGAGTGGGGTGCTCCAGTAGTTTTTGCCACGAAGGCGGATGGGTCCCTCGGACTTTGTGTAGACTATAGAGAACTCAACAAGCTCACAAAGAAGAATAGACACCCATTGCCGAGGATTGATGATCTCTTTGATCAGTTGATTGGCGCTTCAGTATTTTCGCAGTTGGACTTAGCCACGGGGTTTCATCAGTTGAGGGTGGCTGAGGATAGCATAGACAAGATTGCCTTTAGGACTCCGGATGGTTTCTATGAGTGGCTTGTGATGCCATTTGGTTTGACGAACGCCCCTGCATACTTTGTTGATTTGATGAGTAGGGTGTTCAGGGAGTACCTTAATAAGTTCGTGGTGGTGTTTGTGGATGACATCTTAGTCTTTTCTAATAGTGAAGAAGAGCATGCCCTACATCCTAGTGAAGTGTTGGAGACTCTTCGAGCACATAGCCTTAAGGCTAAATTCACTAAATGTCACTTTTGGAGGAAGGAAGTGCGGTTCTTGGGGCACGTGGTCTCCAAGGAAGGGATAGTTGTGGATCCCGCGAAGGTAGTATCCATCCAAGATTGGAAGGTTCCGAAGAATGCTACCGAGGTGAGGAGTTTCTTGGGGTTGGCTGGCTACTATAGGAAGTTTATCAAGGACTTCGCGAAGATATCAGCCCCATTATCTCACTTGACAAAGAAGAATCTAGTCTTCGCATGGGACGTAGATTGTGATGATGCGTTCCAACGGTTAAAGAGAGCTTTAACCACAGCTCCAGTCTTAGTGTTGCCAGATGGGAGTAAGCCATTTGTTGTCTATACCGATGCTTGTGGGACAGGACTGGGCGCAATCTTAATGCAAGAGGGAAGGGTAATAGCCTACGGTGGAAGGCAGTTGAGAGAGCATGAGAAAAATTACCCTACCCATGATTTAGAGTTGGCCGCTATTATTTTTGCGCTTAAGACTTGGCGCTATTATCTTCTTGGCGAGAGGTTCGAATTGTTCACTGACCACAAATCATTGAAGTACTTGTTTTCTCAGAAGGATTTGAACTTGAGACAGCAAAGGTGGATGGAGTTCTTAGCATCCTATGATTTCGAGATAACGTATACCCCTGGCAAGGGTAACTTGGTGGCGGACGCCTTGAGCAGAAAAAGGTTGTCCTTGAGTCCATTGTTCGTGGAACGACGAAACTTGGAATTTATCTCGATGTTTGATTTCAGACCTTCCGTTGACTTTATACCCGGTTTGCTAGCATCTTTAGAGGTCAGACCTACTCTTTTGGGACAGATTGGCGAGGCACAGCGGGACGACCCACAGTTGGTTGAGTTGGTAGAGAGGCTCATAAGGGGGGAGTCGTCCAGCCATTTGAGTAGGTACACCCTAGACGATAGGGGGTGCTTGCGTAGAGACGGTAGACTTTGTGTACCGCAAGACGAGGGTCTAAGGAAGGCTATTCTTGATGATGCGCATCGTTCAAAGATGACCATTCATCCCGGTGGGGACAAGATGTACCAAGACATGAAGCGTGTTTTCTTTTGGGCCGGTATGAAGAAGGATGAGGCCGAGTATGTCGCTAGATGCTTGGTGTGCCAACAAGTGAAAGCGGAGCAAAAGAAACCTGGTGGGTTGCTTCACCCATTGGAAGTTCCGCAATGGAAGTGGGATAGCGTCTCGATGGATTTTATTGATGGGTTACCGAGATCGAGGAAGGGTAATACGGGAATTTGGGTTGTGGTAGACAGACTTACTAAGAGCGCCCATTTCATACCCGTGAAGAGCAAGAGGACTGCTCCATGGATAGCTTCAGTTTATCTTCGAGAGATAGTTCGGTTGCATGGTGTACCTTCTAGCATAGTGAGCGATCGAGATCCTATCTTCACTAGCGAGTTTTGGAAAAGTTTGCAAGAGGCAGTAGGGACTCAGTTGTGTTTGAGCACCGCGTATCATCCTCAGACGGACGGCCAGAACGAGAGGGTGAATCGTGTTCTAGAAGACCTTTTGAGGCTTTGTATCTTAGATTTTGGAGGTACATGGGAAGAGCATCTTCCATTGGTGGAGTTCGCGTATAATAACAGCTTTCAGTCTAGTATTGGTATGGCTCCTTTTGAAGCTCTTTATGGAAGGCCTTGTCGATCACCTACATGTTGGTGGGAATCTACGGATAAGATCTTGCTTGGGCCTGATATGGTTAGAGAGACTTCGGAAAAGATTGATTTGATTCGAAGAAGGATGAAAGCAGCGCAAGATAGGCAGAAGTCTTACGCGGATAAGAGGAGGACGGATCTTGAGTTTGATGTTGGGGACATAGTCTTTGTCAAAGTATCTCCATTTCGGAATGTTGTTCGCTTTGGGTCCGTTAGGAAGTTAGCACCAAGATTTGTAGGACTGTTTCCTATTAAGGAAAGGATTGGACGGATGGCATATAGAGTGGATTTACCCGAGAGACTTAGTGGGGTACATGACGTATTCCATGTGTCACATTTGAGGAAGTGCCTACATGAGACCGCAGAGGTGGTAGAGCCGAGCTTGCTTAGAGAAGTGGAGGTAGAGCGTGATGCGACTATTCGACGAGCTCCTACCCGCATCCTTGGGTCAGAGATTAGGAAGTTGAGAAACAGAGAGGTTCGACTAGTCAAAGTGCAATGGGGAGAGGATGAGAGCAATGCTACTTGGGAGACAGAAGCGAAGATGCGTTCATTGTACCCATTCCTTTTTGAGGGTATGTCTTTTAACTTCTCCTTTATCATTTGTCTAGTACTTATCTTATCTTTAGTATGTCCTCTCATTAGTACCTTTGACCTTTAGATAGGGTAAACCTATGGTTGAAACATGTGTTTGAGACATGTTATGATTGATGGATGCATGTGGATGCAAGTGGTTACTAGTGGTTGCTCGTGGATGCATATACACACACTTTAGACACTAGATCGGCTCAGTCACTTCATATTGCATATTGCATATAATTGTGTGTAGGTAGCTATATTAATGGATGTATAATGGTTGTGTTATCATATGGATGATGCATTTTGGTGTATGGTTGTGCACACATGTAGAAATAGTATGTGTCGATAGGGTTCTTTCGCATACATATTGGATGCATGGCACTATCATGGTTTGCATTAAGGAGGTCAACTGAATCAGTAGACCGCCTGATTTTGCATTAGACAGGAAACATATACACACACTTTTTGCATATGTTTATACAGCATTAGAAACTTTAAGGACAATGGATGCCATTGTTTGATGGTTTGAGTAGATGGTTGTTTGGTTGGTAGGATACGTTCTTCTTGACTTAGATATTTCGGGGACGAAATCCTTTAAGTAGGGGAGAATGTAACACCCCGTATGTTGAATAACTTGTTATAATATAAAACAGGGCAGAATTAAATTTTATAATCTGAATCAGGGGAAACGGGCTATGCCATTGCGTTCGTCTCGGAAAAATACGCGAAATAGAGTCCGAGTTTTCGAAAATCGGAGTCCGTATGACCCAGTTAAGGCCCGAAGAAGTTTTCAGAAAATTCAAAACAGATTTAAAATATTCAGATTTCACATTTCAGAAGAGGCGGGAAAATTCCCGCCAGACAGAGGGTGTCGACCCTAGGGTCGACATGGGTGTCAACCCCCCTAGGGGTCGACCCAGGGGTCGACCCCCCCTGTCGGTCTGTGTGACCTGGGTGCACTGATTTGGGATTTGGGCTATGGTTGGTGGCTAGTGACGAGATCTGACGGCTCTAATCTGATTTAGGGTTAATCTAATGGCCTAAAACACTTAATTAATCTATAAATACACCCTAAGACTACCCTAATTCATACTAAAATTGGAAACAACGTCGTTATGCCGTCAAAATGCAACTAGAAGGAGCCACCAACAAATTAAAGAGGAAGATAGCTTCTCAAATCAACTTCTAATCAACTCTAGCAACTTAATCTTCTTCTTAGGAGTGCTAATCAACAAATTGTGAGTACTATAGCCTTAATGACCAATTGTTGAAATGATTATGATAGGATATAAAGAGGTTATGGCTATGAATGTGGATCAATGCAAGTTATGTTATCATATGCTATGTGTTCATGATGTTATGCAAGTTATGCAAGTCATATGCTATGTGTTCATAATGTTATGCAAGTTATGCAAGTCATATGATATGTGTTCATGATGTTATGCAAGTTATGCAAGTCATATGCTATGAGTTCATGATGCTAGTTATGCAAATCACTATGATAAACATTGATCCGTTATGACACCATGATTATGCAAGTTTGGTGTATGATTATATGCAAGTTCATATATGATATGTTATGCAAGTTTGGTGTATGATTATATGCAAGTTCATATATGATATGTTATGCAAGTTTGGTGTTTGATTATATGCAAGTTCATATATGACATGTTATGCAAGTTTGGTGTTTGATTATATGCAAGTAACATGTGCAAGTTTACACCTTTGTATGATATGCATACATATGCAAGTTAACCCCTTTGTATGTCATACATACATATGCAAGTTTACCCCTTTGTATGACATAGTAGCTTATGCAAGTTACCCTCTTTATGACATATGTGATTCATGCAAGTTTGGGTTGATAATTTATGCTAGTTGGGTTTGATGCTATATGCATGTTGACACCTTTAAAACCCATGTTGATCCTAATGTTATGCAAGTTGAACCCATTGTATGTGTGATGAATCTTCCCTCTTAAGTATGTCATGTTAGCGATTTACGTGGGGAACGATGGGGTTAATATTCATGTTAATGAAATGGTGTGAAGTTGGTATGATTATGCATACCATAAAGTGGATGGACATAATTGAGTCAATTATGTACATCGTTAAATTTGTAATTAATTAAGGATAATTAATACAAATTATGGGGATGATTAATTAGGTGTAATTAATCAACTAAGACACGAGGTTGGACCCTTTTGTAGCATAAGACTGCCCGGAACCGACCGGCAAATCCAGCGACTACAAATGATTGGCCCAATGTGAGAGGTCTTAGGCATAAACTAAATACGTGACAAGTGTAAAGACACGAGGTTAGACTCGGTTATGGCGTAAGGCTGCCCGGACCCGACCGGCAAATCCAGCTGCCATAAAAGATAGTCTAATGTGAGAGGTCTTTACAATGGTTACGTTCTTAATCAATTAAGAAAAACTTAACCAGATAAGCATGTAGTGGGGCATGAGGGGTTAAGTGGGTGCCTTGGATGGCATGTGGAAATCAAGTAAGTGCCTTGGGTGGCATGTGTAAATCTAGTGGGTTGCCTTGGGTGGCAATAGAAAATACGATTAGAATACTTAACCAAGTGGAAACATGTAATTAAACATGATTAAAGGGTTAAGTGGGATGCACTAGAAAAAGGGAAAAACTTAGGTGGGTAGCTTGTGGGGGCCCATTTCAACCAATAACCCATATGTATCTTATTGGGCTCGACCCATGTCGAGGACGAGACACGCGTACTGGGCTTGAATATAAGAGGCCAAAACGGGTTAGCGGTGACAACGCAAGTCCAACGGGTTTCATATGCGTGTGTGGACCCGGGCTGGTAGGTAAGACGTTGTTGCATCGTGTAGGTATAAGCCGAGCACCGTTGGTTGTATCGGGTTGCCACTTTGGGGAGTGATACACCCCACTGTGGGGCCAGCACGGGTATCTACGGTAGGGAGCCGATCGCTTAGGGAGTAGTGGGTACACCTAGTGGAGATAGGGGCAGATGACACCTATGTAGTCAGCTAGGGGTACACGAAACTACTGGGTAAATTTTCTAAGTCCTTGGGTGGGATCAACCTTTATGTAGGAATGACTGGTGTGGTGCAGTTAGTAATTACCCTTGGGTGGGTAGATGCGTCTTTACCGTTATCTTAGTTCATCCTATGTCTAGTTGGCTGCTTAGTGTAGTCATTTATCCCTATCACCGTACCAAGTTTATATCATACCCTAATTACTTTAATGATTGTATTGTTAAAGTTATAGGGCTCACTCAGACTTATGTCTGACCCCGTTGTTTTTATCTTTTTTCCCAACCCTCAGGTTCTCAGAGTGGGCCTAACACTAGTGGGCTTTGATCAGATTGCTTTATCTATCTTTTGGAGCTTGGACCGTGATGTAAAGCCCAGCTTATCTTTTCTATTATGGCTATTAGTTATGTAGTGGGATTATGTACTTATGTTTTTATCAGGATGGATATTTAGTACTTGACTCTTTTATGGTGTTGTAACTAAACATGTTTACCTTCTGCTGCAATGAAATGATGTTTTATATTTTCAAGTATTATTTATATTTGTCTTGTTGTAATTTTTATGTTCTATATTCACTTAAAATACTCCACCGAAGTTAAGGCATTCCCTTAGTGAGTGACCTTAGCGGGTGTGGGGGTGTTACAGTCCAGCACCGATGTGTTCGTCGTAGGGTAATAGGTATTATCTTTCCTTCATTGATGCTTATACTAGATATACCTGGATATATTTCCTCAAAAACAAATCTGATACATATGCTGTTACTATTCATTTTATCAAGTTCATAGAAAAACAGACTGGTCTTGTTGTTAAAATTATACAAACCGATGGAGGTGGAGAATTCATACCCCTAAGGAAATATTTCAGTGATAGAGGTATTCTACATAGACTTACATGTCCTTACAATTCGAAACAAAACGGTCTGGTGGAAAGAAAACATAGACATATAGTCGACACTGGATTAACCCTTTTATCACAAGCATCATTACCCATGAGATTTTGGCATGAAGCTTTTAACACAGCTGTTTACTTAATTAATAAGCTTCCTACCAAGGTCTTAAATTATAGAAGTCCACACGAGATGCTATTTAATAGTAAGCCAGATTACAACAATTTAAGCATTTTTGGTTGTCTATGTTTTCCTTACCTCAGACCGTACAGTAGAAATAAACTCAACTTAAGATCCAGCCCATGCACCTTTTTGGGTTATGCTAATAACCAAAAAGGCTACATATGCTTGGATAAAAAGGGGAAGACTTACATTTCTAGGCATGTTACTTTCAATGATTTTTTTTTCCTTTTTCAGATAAGAATAGCACATGCACTAGCATTCATGAACGAAGCAACATAAAGTTACAGAATGTACCAGACTTAATGGAGTGCACCGAAGAGGTTGGAGTGTAGGCATGTCAAGACCAATCCAATGGCGGACAACCGAACATCTCTACAACCAGATCGGAATGTAGCGCAAGTGACTCCATTTCTGACAATAGGTCACCTTACAGTGATGAAAACAGAAACAACGATGATTATAATAGAACCAGTGAAGAGGAGTCGATCAACAATTCCGATTCCAATAACCAAAATGATGGTCAACATCAAGATGCTGACGTCGGTCACCACATGATTACTAGAGCGAAAAGCGGGATATTTAAGCCCAAAGCTTACACTGCATATATAAATCATTAAGAACCTGTCACATATGAAGAAGCCATCAAAAACAACAAATGGAAAGAAGCTATTGACAATGAACTACAAGCTCTCATAAGAAATGGTACTTGGACTGTTGTGGGGACACCAAAACATAAAAATGTTATGGGATGTAGATGGAATTTCAAAATCAAAAGAAAATCTTACGGCAGCATAGACAAATATAAAGCTAGACTAGTCGCCAAAGGTTATTCCCAACAATTTGATTCGGATTTTAACGAGATTTTTTCTCCTATCGTTACACCTACCACTATTCGGATAGTTTTGACCATTGCTATAAGTCAAAATTGGGAAATGAGACAGCTTGACATCAACAACGCTTTTCTCAATGGAGATTTGAAAGAGGAAGTCTATATGGAGCAACTGAAAGGATACTGCTCAGAAAATAAAAATGGTGTTTGCAGATTGCATAAAGCGATATATGGGCTAAAGCAAGCATCACGTGCATGGTATGAAAAACTAAAGAAGACATTAACTAGTTTAAACTTTCGAGCTACCAAGTCTGACACTTCATTATACATTAAGACCGATAAAAGGTCCACAGTGTATGTGTTAGTGTACGTGGATGATATATTAATCACCCGGAACAATAATTATGAGATTAATAAAGTCGTGCAGCACTTAGATAAAGCTTTTACCATAAAGGATTTGGGCAGACAGGACTACTTTTTGGGAATAAGGATCAACAAAATGACACCTGAACAGCTGTTCCTATCTCAAAGACGTTACATACATGAAATCTTATGCAGAGCCAAAATGAATAAAGCTAAAGCCATTTTGACTCCTATGAACAGTAACCTAAAGCTATCCAAAAATGTTGGTGAACCGATCGAAGACGTGAGACAGTACAGAAGTATTGTGGGCGCGCAACAGTATGTGACGATTACAAGACCGGACATATGTTTTAGTGTCAATCGAGTTTGTCAGTATATGCAACAACCGCTTGATGAACATTGGAAAGCAGTAAAGCGTATATTAAGGTACTTAAAAGGCACTATAGAGTATGGGCTGACTGTCAAATCAAGCAAGAATTTATATTTAAACGCTTACAGTGGCGCAGATTGGGCGAATGACCCAGATGACAGAAGATCCATGACCGGTTATTGTGTATATCTGGGGGACAATCTGATATCCTGGTGCACAAAAAAGCAGACCACTGTCTTTAGATCGAGTATGGAGGCGGAATACAGATCCATAGCTAGCACGACGGCTGAAATCATATGGATTGAAAATCTGCTCGACGAATGAGGGTTCAAGCTCATTCGAAAGCCGGTAATTTGGTGTGATAACAAAAGCTCAATCTCCCTTTCCCTGAATCCAGTACAACACTCACGAACGAAGCATTTAAAGATCGATCTCCACTTCGTACGTGAGAGAGCCAGTGAAGGAAAGCTCATCATAAATCATATTCCAACCTTCTATCAACGTGCTGATGTTTTGACAAAGGCGATTTCGTTCAAAAATTTCACTCGCTTCAGATCTGAATTGAGAATTGTGGAAGGAGCCGACATGAAGAGGATCGAGGTGGAAACCCTAGTCTAATTTGAGGGAGGGTAAAAGTAATATGAGATAACACATATGGGGCATATACACACATTATTGGTCCAGAGATAATATAAAGCCCATACTCAGTTTTATTATTTACAGCTATATAGTTTATGGCCCATTGGCAATACGTTACTGTTTACATCTCTTAGTTCCTGTATAAATATAAATAAGTACTAGTGGCTATGTACAAATCATTGAATTCACTCTGTATCATTTTAGTAACATCAATAAAATAGAAATTTTCAATTCCACTAATTTTAGGTACAAGGTTGAAGGGTTAAAACGGGGTTTAAAGTCTGAAACAAAGCTCGGAGAATTGGACCAGAGTTTGTGCTTAATGAAGTCCAAAATGAGTTCCCGGCCTTTGTGGCCTATCGTCCGAGGTTACTCGCGGTTCAACCACGGCAGGCCGGGTTCTACATGTACAAATAGTTTAACACGTAAATCGACTACAAAAGTTTATTCATATGTATTCCTTACACATCCGACTGCTCTTCTTCAACATTTATTTTTGTGTCTTTTTTTAGCAAGGTTGATTAGGGCTGATAAATATTTTAGTTTGGATGATTGTTGAAATTAATATATTCAGGGCATGTGCGTTATTCACAGTTGAAATAGTTGTTGAATTTATGTTGCTAACTGAGTTGAAAAGACTAAGATGAAAATAAAAAAAAGGAATGTTATTGCAATTCAAATCCCAACCAACATACATTATCTTACAGCCTTAGCAGAATAAATAAACAAATAAATAAATTATCACAAAACGCAGGAAGGAGGAGGAAAAAACATGGAAAAGAATGTAAGATCCCATGTGGAAGCAGCAAATCCATACACACAAATGAAAACTGCTGACTAATGATAATACCTCAACCTATTAGCAAGACAAAGGGCATTGCTAGTATACTGCTTGGCCTTGACGACCTTGCCACTGACCTGCTTGACGACGGCACCCATCTCCATCAAGCCATCGGTGCAGGTCTCCTCTTTGGTCAGGGCCGCGCTCATGTACGTCTGTACATTGGACAGCGTCCACAGCATCTGCCTGCCCGTGCTGCCGTTCATGTTCTTGAGCTCGGCCATGGAGTAGTTGGTGTTCTCCACCGCGTCCGCCAGCAGGCTTTTGCAGTCCTTGAGAGCTTTGGTAGCGTTTTTGTTGGGGGCGTTGAGGGATTTGTTGTAGAGGACAATGGTGGTGTTGTAGGCGCTTTTGAGGCTGGAGAGACTCGACTTGGTGGCCACCTGAGCCAGCTGTAAAGGGTTCGTTTGGACGGTCTTGGAGTACTTAGAGAGGGAGGTGTAGCACAGCGTTGGGTATGACGTTGTGTTGCAGCAAGATCTTATGTACTCGGTCGACTCTGTCGCTGACGTTGTGGATGCCATCGTTATGTTGATTAGGATGATGAGCAATGATATGACATTGACTGATTTCGCCATTGCTTTATTTCTTTGTAGATGGTAATTGATTTGTGGGTTTGTGTTTTGATATCTATGTTTTGAATGGGCTTTTATAGGCGTCTTGTTTGACTGTTTCGCATTTTTTTTTTCTTTTCTGTAATTTCTAGTTTTGAGGGCGCTAAATTCTGTTGAGCACGTGCAGCGTGAAGCTTGAGGAGGCCATTTCTGCTTGTTTTTTAATGAACGTATATATAAGTAACATAAAAACAATGTGAATTTCAACTATGTTCAAGTAGCTAGGCGGGTGAATAAATAAACAAGATTAATGTGACTTTTGTAAAGCTTTTGAATTTTCATTATGTTATGTAATGTAATACTTATAACATGAGAGTTTGCACTTCGTTTTGAATTGCATCGACAATATTTAGATTCAACCATAAATCATTTTTAAATCCTACAAACTTGTGCTATGTACACGGGAACGGTGTATAATTTAATACCAGAACATTTTATTTTTTAAGTTACATGCTCGAAAAAGCA
The DNA here is from genome assembly GCA_030737875.1 of Allium sativum. NCBI lineage: Eukaryota > Viridiplantae > Streptophyta > Magnoliopsida > Asparagales > Amaryllidaceae > Allium > Allium sativum. Next base: position 543,578,562 of record CM060926.1, read on the forward strand.
TTTCCTAATGGACTGTAATTTTAGGACGATTACACAAATTATGAAAAGCAGCTTGTTGATAGTTTTCTTTTGCAATTTTACGTCATACATATTATGAAACCTCAAGGATAACAAATCCTTTTTAAAGCATAATGGCTTCATATGAAAAAATGCTAACATTAATTATAAAATTGTTTGATTTTGGTAATCATATTTGTATGGTTGAGCTTGGACAATTACAGAATTAAGAGCACAACTAACAATGGCTTGTTCAGTTACTAAACAAGTCACGAAGCAAGCAATTATGGTTTGTTCAGTCATCTGTGGCTAGTTTGGACGTGGTTCTTGGCTGGTTGAGTGAACAAATGTTGGTGGTTATAACAGCGAAGCCTTTTCCGTTATAAATTTATAACGGCAAAAACTTTACCGTTATAAACTTTTAGTAATAAAAAAACATGCAAACGCTGTTTGCTGCGGTGAAAAGAAGTAATATTGGATGGAAGAGGTGTATGTTGTTTTGTTATGTTTGTATTAGGAAACGTGCTACAGGGCCCGAAAATAGTGGGTGCGGTATGTGCGAATTTGTATTCAACGGTGGATTTCGGGGGGTAAATTATTGAATCACGGCTGATCTTAATTCGGGCTTATTCCCTGTCAATTCCTTCGGACCTCATAGAATTTTCGTTGTATTATATATTATTATTTTTAAGTGGTTTGTGGTTGGTTTTGTATTACTGGTTGCGTTGTGGTTTGTTTGGATGAAAGAGAAGAAGTGAACAGAACAGATTGTTGATTATGTTCCAAGGGAACAAGTTTTAATTAAACATGCATATGAAATTCTACTCCGTAACAGCAGATGAAGCGACATGTATATAAGTAATATTTTTAGTTTTCTTTACTGTAATTTAAGAAATACAAGCAAGCCATCAATGAACAATTTAATCAATAAACGGGTATAGACAAACATATAGAAAAAATACAATGATTAAGACGAAGATTAATGTCATATATAATCATGCGTAGTGTTCTGGCAACCAGTGATCATATGATATATTCCTTGTTATGTGCTATCATCTTCCTTCCTATCCACCCGTTATATATACAGAATACAATTCCAAATGTTAAATCTAATACCCTACAGCTATATAGTTTCTGCCGCAATCAACGAACAATTTAATCAATAGACTGGCATAGATAAATATATAAAAAATACAATGATTAACATGAAGATTAATATCGTATGATCATGCGTGTTCTGGCATCCCCAGTGATCATATGATATATGTCCTTGTTATGTGCTACCATTTTCCTTCGTATCCACCCATTAATTATACAGAATAAATAGAATTCCAAATGTTAAATCAAATACTCTACAGCTATTGTTAATTTCTGCCACAATCATATGGCTGACTCCCCCACAGAGCCATGTGTAAACGTTTACTTTTATTTCATTTTCTAAATCACACACTTGTATAAAGCTTAAAACTAATACAACTTGTTTTAAGAATTTTTCCAACCAAGCGATTGTTGCAACAATTGCCAGCGTAAACAACAGTTGTGTCATCGTATTGCAAACAATTCTATTTGCTTTATTTACAAAGATATACATAAGCATTTTGGATATTTGCATTTAGGTTAATGGATACAGATTGGAATGCTAAATTCAGATAAAATGCATATGGCAAGGTTTTATTTGCCTGTCCATGCATGCTAGAGGGTTGAGCGCTCTTGTGCATGTAGGGGATACATATATATTGATAATTATAGCAGAATCCTTTGTGTTTTCTTACTTCGTCAGCATAAAAGTCCTGAAACACTGAATGTGTAATTTGACTTTGCAGTGTTTATCTTCAAATTAATGCTTACTTCATGTGTTCATGTGTTTCCCACGATTCTAGCAAAGGCTACATATGATTTGCTATTTATTTGGATAAACAGTTATTATTACCTTTTCCCAAACAGATGAATGAACTACAAACGGAGTGCCACTGTTTCTAAAATGTAACTATTGATGTTGGACAGAACACTGGCCGATCGGCTAGTCTACTATTATTTGATGTACTTAACACAATTGAAATCTTTTAGCTAACAATACTATTATGAATATTTTCAGATCATTATATATTTCTATTTTAAAGTAATATTATTTATGATATGACACACCAGTATTATTTTGTGTATATTACGCTTGTAAGATTCTTACTTGCACAATTTTTTTTTTTTTCCAACTTGTGTGCTAAATGAAAATCAAACGATCTTGGACTTGCCTTCGTTGGCTATTAACAACGGGTGTTCATTTAAAATTACAGCACTAGTTATATTGTTATAACATCTTATTTTCTTCTACATGAGTATTTTCGTTGTTTCAAATAACTTTCTTTAATAAGACAACTGACGCCTCAGATAACTCTCCATTTTCTTTTCTCTCTCTATTTTGATTTGGTTTATGATTTTATTCTATTTCTTTAGTTGCTTTTGGTAACTACGTTTTCTCAGGTGGAAGAAGAGGAGCGAAATGAGCTCATTTTGGGAAGCGGATAGCCGGCTATCATATGTCCTACGTTGTGCATTGCAATCCACGGCTCGCGTAGATTGCTAATTGCAGTTTACAATACATATCTTAGTAGGTTAAAAGAGAACACAAAACCTCCGAGTTGGTGAGTTAGAGGTTAGACACTTTGGAGTAGGAATTACATTGTATTGCTTTATCCCTGATGAGAGTGGTTGTATTTGACTTAAAATTGTAATAAATTACCTTAAGAGCAGCTTTTTTGTCACTAGCGAAAGAAAAGAAACCAGGACGCTCAAGGTGTGATTTACTATAATAGAAAGGTCTATAGTTATTTAAGTGTAAACATTCACTGGACCAGTGATTTACATTTAAATTGGTTTGCCGTTGTTACCTGCATTTTTTGGGTTACCTTCGGTGATATTCATCCATTTGAGAGTCGTAGCAATTTTGATTTTCGATGTTATGTGACTATGTGCATACAAACAAGTTTGATGAAGAATAAAAACAAAAGTATAACGGCCTCAGCTCATGCTTGAAACGCTGTCCTCACATGTGCTCAGCCGAAGTTAACGGATACAGAATAAACAAAATAAAATAAAGCCAAATACTGAAAATGCACTCTTATAAAGCCCCCTTCGAAAATGAAGATTGATACACAATCGCACAAATCAAATCCCATTTACACAAAAACAAAACAAATAAAGCAATGGCGAAATCAGTCAATGTCATATCATTGCTCATCATCCTAACCAGCATAACGATGGCATCGACAACATCAGCGACAGAATCGACGGAGTACATAAGAACTTGCTGCAACACAACGTCCTACCCAACGTTGTGCTACTCCTCCCTGTCCAAGTACTCCAAAACCGTCCAAACCAACCCTTTACAGCTCGCTCAGGTGGCCACCAAGTCGAGCCTCTCCTCCCTCAAAAGTGCCTACAACACCACCATCGTCCTCTACAAAAAATCCCTCAACGCCCCCAACAAAAACGCTACCAAAGCTCTGAAGGAGTGCAAGAGCCTGCTGGGGGACGCGGTGGAGAACACCAACTACTCCCTGGCCGAGCTCAAGAACATGAATGGCACCACGGGCAGGCAGATGCTGTGGACGCTGTCCAATGTGCAGACGTACATGAGTGCTGTCTTGACCAAAGAGGAGACCTGCACCGATGGCTTGATGGAGATGGGTGCCGTCGTCAAGCAGGTCAGTGGCAAGGTCGTCAAGGCAAAGCAGTATACTAGCAATGCCCTTTGTCTTGCTAATAGGTTGAGGTATTATCATTAGTCAGTGACTCTTAATCACAGTTTTCATTTGTATATATGGATTTGCTGCTGCTTCCACATGGTTTCTTTCATTTTTCCGCCTGGTTCCAGTATTTTGTAATAGTTAATCTATTTTATTTTTCTGAGGATGGAAATAATGTAAGCTGGATATAGTTCAATAACAATTATTATTTTTCTTTCATCGTCTTGTTCGGTAGGAGTAACTACGATTATATTTTCTATTCATGTATATTTGTCTTTATATGAGCTCGAATTCGGAGGGAGTTCTAAGATTGCTTGTGTCTAAATTTGTGTCACCATTTTGTGTCTACATAGGCTTTCCTATATATATATATATGGAAAGTCTATTGGAACACAAAATTTAGACATAATTGGTGACACAACCAATCTCCACCATTGAATTATCCCATGAATTACACCTTTTCACATAAAGACAAAAATATCAAACGGTTGAGGTTTTGTGTCTCTAAGTTTGTGTCTGATTTTGTGTTCAAGTAGTCGTCCCTATATATATATATATATATATATATATATATATATATATATATATATATATATATATATATACACACATATACATACATACATACATACAGACAGACAGACATACACACACACATTGAAATTACATATATTTATTTTGCAGTTTTATTTCTATGTCCCAGTGTCTAAATTTTTATTTATGTTGTCAATTAATAAAGAACAATGACTTAAAACGTAGTTCTTTATTAGATCATATTTGTAAGTGATACCAAGATTTGTTGTTATACGTAGAAATGCAGTTTGAATTAGTTTTTTTTTTAGTTTTAATTATTATGTCTTATATTTGACGATAAAAAGTTAAAATTTTATAAAAGTATTTTTGGAAATTTGCATTCGAATCGAAAATAGTATTAAAAAGGCTGGCCCATTCCTTTTAGCCACCATATACAAAAATGAGATGGGAAAAAGGCATAACATAATATGAAGAAGCATGCCATTGGTGGAAATTGAACCTAGGCTAAACTAGAAATTCTTAAGGGTTTTACCTCTCAACTACTAACAATACTAACAATTTCAAAATAAGAATGCCTATTATTTTAATATGTTAATATTTTTAAAAGTACATAGGTTATTTTGTTGTCTCTCCACTACTTTTGGTGGTGTTGCCTTAGACAACCGACTTGCTCTCATATCCCTTGGGTCAAGCCTGGATATTAATGTTATGAATTATTCCACCAACAGTCGCCCCTGAATTACACTCGCGTCAGTCGCTTTTTTGATTGGTTAATCCTAATTAAATGAATTTAATAATATGATATTGTGGCCCCTAAGTAATGTTTCTGTCCAATGGAAGAGCGAGTGAATGACGACTACAGCTAAAAAGCGAGTGTGGCTAGAATTGCTCATTATGAATTACGACATAGAAGAAGAATTGCTTTTTAAGTCGGGTTCCATTTCAAGTAATTAAACGTGTAACCAATTATGATCATAAAATATTATGGTGTAATAAGACTAACCTTAATTACAATATACTATAATCATACGTACTGATTTGGATAATAACAATTGAATAAATATGGATATTAATGATTTTTCAAATTTGTGTGTGATATAATACATTAAATACATGAGTCTTGCATGATACTCAAGTAGAGATGCAGTTAATTAACCTTGGCAAATCGATGCAAAAAGCTTCTATGTCGGACCAGGTGCTAAATTGGGATTTAATAATTTCATATGTAATCCCAATTTGAAAAGCTTAAATTGCTATAGTAATATAAATAATAGGTTTAACAATTTTGTAGAAGATTAATTTACTGTTATATCACCAACTAATAATGTGACAACCGCGACACTCGAACCCCTGACTTCATGGACAACAATACCATGCGCTAATCACTATGTAAAAAGATCTTTGCGTTATCTTTTCGAATGGGGTGTTATAGACTACCTCCCTACTTAAAGAGCACAATGTGCTCGTTGTCTCATCATCATTCACCACCCAGGCACTGTGCATGTAACTTACATCAACACCACACCGACTGACATCACACACAATTCCAGCTAGGTATAGGTTCTGATACCAAATGTGATAACCACAGGACTCGAGCCCATGACCTTCCAAGAAGTAACACCATGCACTGATCACTATGTTTAAAGATATTTGTGTTAACTTTTCTGAAGAGGTGTTAGAAATGAGATATTAATTATGCTTATGAGTCATGTGGAATAAAAATTTATTTATAGCATAATGGTTTTTAAATATAGAGTATCAAACAAACTGTGTACTCTTAGACATAATGACTGTGCATAATGGTCTAAGATCAAATGATACAATCGGTCAACAATTAGAAGGTAAATAATATTTTATCTTACGTCCTAGATAAAAATGAATCAAAGAGACCGTCTACTGCAAAAGTGCACATGAAATACAAGGAGAACTAAATGATACACACGAATGCGCCAGTAATGCTAAACAAACCATGATTTCAATGTTGACCGATCCGTAAGATGAAACCTTATGATCTATTTTTGACATGTACTCTAGATTTTACGATATATATGCATAATTTAATTTCATTGGACAAATTTTTTGCTTGGAATATCAATTCTACAAGATTCTAAATACACTTTCAAATAAATAAGATCAAAAGGCTCTAGCAGTAGAAGATGATAATGATATAAGTATTATAAAAGTGTAAAGTTAATAGGTAATTTATTGTCATATGAAGTTCGGTTGTAGAGAGTAATAGAAAGCTGGACAAATGAAAAAGAAATCAATTATTTAGAAAGCTACAAGCAACGAATAAAGATCAGATGAAGATAATGAAAAGAACATTTATAACAAGAAATTTTAGTTTGTTTTTTAAGTATAAAAATAGGGGCAAGTTTAGAAGGGTTGACGACAGCAATAATGGTAATAACAGTTGTAGAAATTTTGTAAGTGCTTTGTATGTGTCATGATTAGACATCTGAAAAAGGGGCCGCCAAACACTTAAGAAATTAAAGGTCTCTCTAAGCACAGATTCAAGCACAAAAAGGAAGAGTGTTACCAACAACTTGGGATGATTATAATACCATTTCAAGCAATGTAGTTCAGATTTGGAAATTCAAATTTGTGCCTTATGACTAATGAATAAGATAGCTTAGGATAGTTCTATAACCTAAACTCATGCAACAAGTGGAATTCTTAGAAATTGTTCGTGCAGAATTCTTATAAAAATTCTTGAGAATGATCAAAGAAATAAACTCAAGCAACTATTATCTGGTCTTACAAAGGAATACAATCAAGTTAACACAAATATTCTGAGTTTTGATCCACTTCCTACTGTTCACAAGGCTTATTATATTCTACAACAAGTCAAACACTAGAATAAATTTGGGGAGAAAAATTCTAATCAGCCCGAGACAAATGCTTTTTAATGCAATGAAGTAGTATTCGAGATCCAACTTGTAGAGTACAAAACGAGATGCTAAAAGACTGAAGAGTGAGCATTATTGTGAACACTGTAAAAAGAAAGGACACTCAATTGACCAATGTTTTAAATTGATTGGTTATCTAGAATGGCGGAATAAGGAACAACAAAGACAAAACAACCTTCTAAAAATGCAAACAGTGCTCAAGCTCATGGTGATAAAGGTATAATTGGTAGTAAACCAGAATCAGTTGATGATACAAATGTTGCTATGAATTTGGCCACTGTTGAAGATGGAAAATTTGATCCTGTCATGGTTTTTGCTTTATACAACCAATTTATGAAGATGGTTCATGATTCTACTTCTTCCCAATTCGAGGATAATCCAACTATATCCTCAATCAACTATGCAGGTTACACTTCTTTAAGTATTCAAAAGAAATATGTTAAATATTCTGATAAAAATTGTTGTATAATTGATACTGGTGCTACTGATCACATGACATCCAATATAGCACTCTTTGCTTCACTAAGAAAAATTAAAACTCCTATAAAAGTTCTTATGCCTGATGGTTCTTAGATTCTTGTTCATCATGTAGGAACTATAATTTTGAATCAAAGTTTACAGTTAGAAAATGTGTTGTATATTCCTACTTTCAAAAATAATCTCTTATCAGTAGGAAAACTTCTTGATTAGAAAAAAATTATTGCCAAATTCACAATTTCCTCTTCTTATTTTCAGGACCTTGAATCAAAGCATACTCGAGCTGTTGGATCAAGGATTTCTGGTTTATACATATTATCTTTTACTACAACTTCATATAATGTGACTTCAGCTTTTCATTTTGAGAATAATTATTTCTTAGCTTCTATAAATAATACAATTACATCTTGTAACAGACCTAGTACTGAATTTTTCATGCTAGGTTAGGTCATTCATTTATTAACAAAATGAAGTGTATTCAAAATCTTTTATCAACCACAATACTTAATGATTTTTCTTGTGAAGCATGTGTGTTAGGTAAACATCATAAATTTCCCATTTCCCATTCTGATTCTTATGCTCAGTCCCTATTTAATTTAATTCATATTGATTTATAGGGAAGATATCATAGACCATCTTTATGTGGTGAAACTTATTTTCTAACTATACTTGATGATCATACTTGTATTTTCTGTTATTGATGCTTTTATTTAATATGTTTTAATTCATTTTTGAGAAAAAACTCAAAGTTATCAGATCAGACAATGCAACTGAGATCATTCAAGATTCTTGTAGAAAGCTATTTGCATCAAAAGGGATAATATATCAGAGGTCTGTTCTTGGCAATCCGCAACAAAATGGACATGTTGACAGAAAGCATAAACACTAAATAAAGACAACAAGAACAATTAGAATTCATGTTGGTATGCCTTACAAATTTTGGGGTGACTGTCTTTTGGTGGCGACTCATCTTATTAATTTGATGTCTAGTTCAGTATTAAATCAGAAGACACCATATGAATTGTTAATGAATAAAGCTCTTGACTACACACATCTTAGAGTCATAGGATGCTTATGTTTTCCTTTTCAGAAATTACAAGATAAATTTGCAGAAAGAGCAAAGAAGTGTGTATTAATTGGGTACCCACATGGACAAAAAGGCTATAAACTTTAAGATTTAGACACACATAAAGTTGTATTCAGCAGAGATGTGCATTTTTTGTTGATAATGTGTTTCGCTTCATAACTAAATCAAATTCAAATTCCAATACTGATTATTCGCATGAAACACCTGATTTTGCCGATCTAGCTTTAGATCGGAATGAATTTGATTTTTAGTCTTCACCAATTATTTCTAGGCAAGATGAATCTATGCCTTTACCTGCTAATGATATTCATTCTACTATTTCTCAACAAAATGTTTTTGTTAATGAAGACCACTCAGCATCTTCTTCTTCAAATGATAGTCATCAGCCTCAACTATTGTCTACTGGAATTTCATCTAGAATTTGTTCAGTTCCAAGGAAATATGATGATTATGTACTGGAAAATTTCCTACAAGACAGGTCAATAATTCTATTTCTTTCAATGTAGTTTCTGAACCATCTCTTGATCATTTGAGTGATACTGATTTACATAGCCTTGTAAATGTGTTTTCGTCTTTTGAACCTTCTTCTTATAATCAAGCTAAAGAGTGTCCAAAATGCATACAAGCCATGGAACAGGAATTGATTGCTTTAGAACAAAATGACATATGGGAGCTTATACAGAAACTTACAGCTTGTAAGTGGGGTTTTAAAACAAAATACAAGCAAAATGGTGAAGTGGAATGGTATAAAGCCAGATTAGTTGCAAGAGAAGATAAACAAATTTATGGTAAAGATTATAATATACATTTAGTCATGTTGCTAAATTGACAACAATTCGAATTGTATTAGCTTTGGTTGTAGTTAAAAATTGGAGAATTCAATAGTTGGATAATAATAATGCTTTTTTGCATGGGTACTTAGAAGAAGAAGTATACATGCATCCTCCTACAGGCTATAATAAAGCAAATTCAGGTCAAGTTTGCAAATTGAAGAAGTCCATTTACGGTTTAAAGCAGGCCTCAAGATGTTGGAATCAAAGAGTTGAGTAAGTTTTTGATTAAATGTGGTTTTGTTCAATCTAAGTAAGACTATTCAATGTTTAAGTTTATAAGAGATTATGACTTTGTAGTTGTTGTGGCTTATGTTGTTGATTTATTGGTAACTGGAAATAATTCTTCTATTATTGATATTCTGAAATCAGATTTTCATCAACTTTTACAATTAAAGATTTAGGTGAAATCAAGTATTTTTTCGGTATTGAAGTTTCGAGATCAATTTCTGGGATTTCATTAATCAGAGGAAATGTATTCTTGATCTTCTATGAGATTATCAACTGGGAAGTGGCAAATTAGTGAGTTTTCCTATGCAAAATGGACTGAAACTTAGTAAGTTTGAAGGTGATATTTTAGTGGGTCCTGAAGTTTATCAAAGATTGATTGGTAAGCTTTTATACTTGAATTTGATAAGGCCAGCATATCATACTCTATTTAACAGTTAAGTCAGTTTCTCCAAAATCCTAGAGTTCTTCATTTTCATGCTGCATTACATATTTTGGGATATTTGAAGGGTACAATTAATTTGGGATTGAATTTTCGAACGAAGTCTGATTTAGTATTACATGCTTATTGTGATGCTGATTGGGGAATGTGCAGTGACAATGGAAACTCGCTGTCTGGATATTTCTTTTTTCTTGGAAATGCATTAGTTTTATAGAAAACAAAGAAGCAAAAAGTGGTTTCTAAAAGTAGCACAGAGGCAGAATATCGAAGCATGAGCTACACAACTAGTGGAATAGTCTAGATTGAAGGTTTGCTGCAAGATTTAGAAGTTTTAGTTTCAACTCCTATTTTTCGTCAATGTGAAAACATTTCAGCCATGCATATTGCTCAAGACACTTTCTTTCATGAGAAGACCAAACATATGCACACGAACCATCACAAAGTAGACGTTCACTATGTTCAAGAAAACATTCAGTTGGGTTTTTTAGCAACCAGATATGTTAAATCTGCATTACAGTTGGCAGATATCATGACTAAACCACGTGGTGCTGATCAACACTTTGGTGTACAAGCTTGGAATGATGACTGTTTTTCCTTCTTATGATTTCCCTTTGATTACGCAGGTTAATCTTGAGGAGGAGTGTAGAGCTGAGCGATTTGTAGTTGTTATTTTGTAGTGTTTTATTGTAATTGTTGTTGTTACGTTTGTATTTTAGTTTTTCGGTTTTACTGCATTTTATTTTCTTTTGCTTGTTGGGCTTAAGGCCTTAAAGCCTATTTTGTATATATACTAGATATAAACTAGGTCTTGTAACTTTTGATGATATAATTCATTTTTTGGCTTCTGCGACTTTACTTTTCATGCCTCATCGGAAGCATGAGTCGATAGAATCACCATTAGAGAAAAGCCAGTAACGCTCTGTAGTTGAGTAGTAATTGTTTTGAGAATTGCCTTTTCGGATTTTGTTTTTAGCAATTCATAATCGGATGTTCGCTCTTTACGAAGAAAGCTATGACTAATGGTAGGGCGACTTGGAATATAGGTGGTGAAAATGTATTGGCTAAAATTGATAGTAGCATGGAGAGCAGAGGCTATCCAAATGATGATCGTGTTGAAGTATGTGATACTATGTGTTAGATTGAGGAGGATATTTCGAGATATTTCGAATATTTAGGATCTAGAGGATATTTTCATATCTGGAGAATATTTAGGATCTGGAGGACATTTAGGATCTAGAGGATTTTTAGGATCTGGAGGATATTTCGGATCTAGAGGAAATTTTGGGAATTTCCATATACTTCCCTATGTCTATATAAGCTACATCGAATCCAAAAGGAGGAGGTACAACAAAATCAAGAGATTAGATCAAGGTTTATTCTAACTAGGGTTTAGGCAATCCTAATCTCTTCAATTCCTTTCTCCACAAAATCAAAATTTTCTACTAAATTTGATCATTGTAATCAATCTCTTGTACTCTTTTATTGATATTAATAAAGGTTTCTCTCTCAAAGTGGACGTACACTGACCAGACGTCGGTGGAACCACTATAAATCCCTACGTGATTTAGTTTCTCGTTATTGCTCTATTATTTCCATTTGTTTAGTGAATGTGATTGGCTTGGATAAGATTGAGATTGTTCGATTGGTTGTTTTTTGCACTATTACCACGATCTTGTTTTCCGCGACGTTGGGGATTTTTGATTTAAGCGGTCTTGAATCAAAATTTCTCCACAACATTTGGTATCAGAGCATTGGTATTGGTAGATAGTTGTAGAAATGCCGGAATCGGGTTCAAATAATCCATCAACAGTTGGTCCAAGTGGTGTAGCTCCTTATGTACGTGGGTCGTATGCAGCTGCTGGTTCACAATTGGTTATCGACAAGTGGATTTGCGTCATGGAGGAAGAGATGCAATCGTTGATGAAGAACCAGACTTGGGAGTTGGTTCCACTTCCTCAAGGAAACCGTGCTATTGGGTGCAAATGGATATATAAGGTGAAGTATGATGGAAGATACAAAGCTAGGCTAGTGGCTGAGGGGTTTACGCAGAGGAAAGGAAAGGGGTATAATGAGATCTTCGCACCGGTTGTGAGGCATACTTCTATCCGGATATTACTTGCATTAGTTTCTATTTACGACTTGGAGTTGGAGCAACTAGATGTGAAAACCGCCTTCTTGCATGGAGACTTGGATGAAGACATCTACATGGAGCAACCGGAAGGGTTTTTGTAGAAGGTAAGTCAGAACTAGTTTGCAAGTTGAAGAAATCACTATATGGTTTGAAGCAATCACCTAGCCAATGGTACAAGAGATTTGATCATTTCATGCTTGAAAGTGGCTTCCATCGAAGCATCAAGGATGCTTGCGTTTACTTCAAGAGGTTAGGAAATGGTTGTTGGGTGTATTTACTCTTATATGTGGATGATATGCTCGTTGCTTCTAAGGACAAGGCAGAAATCAGCAAGTTGAAAGAAAAATTAAAGGCGGAGTTCGAAATGAAAGATCTTGGAGAAACAAGGAAAATCTTGGGCATGGAAATTGAAAGAGATCGAAAGCGTTTTGAGTTGAGATTGACTCAAAATGAGTATATTAAGAAGGTGCTTTGCCGATTTAGCATGAAGAATGCAAAGGCGTAAATACACCTTTACCTTTGCATATAAAGCTTTCGAGTAAGGGATCACCTATTGAGGAGAAAGACAAGGCTTATATGGCAAAGGTGCCATATGCTAGTGCGGTTGGAAGTTTGATGTATGCTATGGTGTGTACAAGACCCGATATTGCAAATGCCGTCAGGGTGGTTAGTCGGTATATGGCTAATCCGGGGAAATCGCATTGGGAAGCCGTGAAGGCTATATTGAGATACTTGAAAGGCACAACATCTCATGGTCTTGTTTTTTGTGGTAGTAATGGATTGAGTTGCAACTTAGTTGGTTATTGTGACTCGGACTACGCCGGTGATATGAATCAGAGGAAATCAACTTCGTGTATGTCTTCACACTTGGTGGTACGTCCATTAGTTGGAGATCAAGATTGCAAACCGTAGTTGCTTTAACCACTACGGAGGCGGAGTTGATGGCCGCTGTGGAAGCGGCAAAGGAGGCACTCTATTTGAAGCGACTATTGTGTGACTTGGGTTTCGAACATGAGAGTATCGATGTTCGATGTGATAGCCAAAGTGCTATACATTTGGCAGAGAATTTGGTATTTAGCTCACGAACGAAGCATATTGAAGTGAGAGAGTCATTTCTAATAGCCATGGACGAAGACAAGCAAGTATGCCTTCGGAAAGTGCACACAAAGGATAACGCGACGGACATGTTCATTAAGGCATTGCCGATTGGAAAGTTCAAGCATTGCTCGAACTTAATTCGCTTGGAGAGATGCTAGGTGCCACGTGGTGGCACAGTTGAGAGAGAAACTTGGATGTAGAAGAGTATCGGTGAGAGGTTGGTGTTCTATCTTCATGGTTAGTACTCGTTTTCACTCCCAAGTACATTGTCTTTTGGTGAGACTGGTTTAGGCGTTGGATGTTTCAACACTTCATTGACGAGTGGGGGCTATGCCTGAACTTGTTAGTGAAGTGCAATGGGCGGTGGCTATGCCGGAGTTAATTGGGGAAACATTCAGGCTTTCTTGATTGAAGATAGAAGGAAATGCTTGGGTGCACTGAAGTTTGTGATGTAGATGGATATAGTATCGAGGTGGAGTGTTGAAGTATGCGATATTATGTGTTAGATTGAGGAGGATATTTCAGGATATTTCGAATATTTAGGATCTGGAGGTTATTTGGATATTTTCAGATCTAGAGAATATTTAGGATCTGGAGGATATTTAGGATCTGGAGGATATTTCGCATATTTCGGATCTGGAGGAAATTTCGGGAATTTCCATATACTTCCCTATGTCTATATAAGCTACATCGGATCCAAAAGGAGGAGATACAACAAAATCAAGAGATTAGATCAAGGTTTATTCTAATTAGGGTTTAGGCAATTCTAATCTTCTTCAATTCCTTTCTCCACAAAATCAAATTTTTCTAGTAAATTTGATCATTGTAATCAATCTCTTGTACTCTTCTATTGATATTAAGAAAGGTTTCTCTCTCAAAGTGGACGTACACCGACTAGACGTCGGTGGAACCACTATAAATCCCTGTGTGATTTAGTTTCTCGTTATTGCTCTATTATTTCCATTGTTTGGTGATTGTGAATGGCTTGGATAAGATTGAGATTGTTCGATTGGTTGTTTTTTGCATTATTGCCACGATCTCGTTTTCCGCGGCATTGAGGATTTTTGATTTAAGCGGTCTTGAATCAAAATATCTCTATAACAGATCGTGCATAGCTGTTTCAATTCCTTAATCATTTGCGTTTTTTGCCACAGTGTCCTATCTTTTAAGTCTCCATGGCCAACTTCGCGTACTTCCTTCCAACATGCTTGGAGTTCTGGATCAGCTTGAATGGTGGCATCGGTTGGTAATAAATTGCACAGTATTCTTTGACCCATGTCTCGATTGCTGACCAAATTTCAAGTCCATCTACCGCATATGGATAATCTTTGATTAGAAGGTGGAGTTTGTATGGGCTTGATTCGTCCTTCACTACTACCCCGCTTTTGAGGAGATTTGTTGGCAAAGCTTGTTCCATGAAATTCCAATTTTTGTAAACTTTCGCAGACATTTCCATGGCAAATTTATCTGGGAATACTATTGATTCATGAATTCCGCCACCACTTATAAGAGCTTACCGAGCTAATGCATTTATATTCATCGTGTCAAGGTAATGTGGTACTAAAAGTTTGTTAGTTGGATGAAGTGCACTAAGTGTCTGTTTGTTGCAAGGATGATTGGCTTTGTCACTGCATGTGTTTTTAGCCAGTAACTATTCAACCCGTGTATTCCATAATCGTTGACAGAAACATATGCTTTCGCTAGTTCCCAGATCGCTCCTTGAACTGTCAATTCAGCAGGTGTGAAGACTTTATTGACTGCGCCATGCTGTTCTCCATCTGGGCATATGAGGCAAACTAAGCTCAATGGACAATGGCTCCAAGGTACTGTCTTCGTTCAAGAATATAACGGTTCTTGTTGCGTAAAATCTTGTTGTTAATATTATTGATTCTATTCAAGTATGGGATCAATGTGTCATGGTGATCCAAAATTAAGAGTCTTTTCTGCTCTAGGGTCTGTTGAACACCAAAGCCATTTATGTTTTTTTTAGATCTGCTATAACTGAACTAATTTTTATTACCATACTTGCTAGAATCATGAGTACTTTACGAAGGAAATTCCTCGAGTAAACGAATAATATGTGGATTCATGCCTACTAACATCTTGAATAAGTTGAGAAATCAGGTACTAGAGAAAGCTTTGTCCATTGTAAGTTTTAAGTGCTTCCTTGATCACTGGAAAAGGAATGATTTGTTTCACTGAGTCCAGAAGAGGAACACTCGGAATCGGTAGCCCACCCCTGAATAGATGATGCTCTTGAGGAAGAATTGCTCAATATGTTGTTTCTTAGAGGATTCCTAACTAAGGTGGGTTAATTAGGAACCAATTGACTCCAACAGGGGTTAACATGTCTCTTCTGCATTGCTTTGACAACCCCAAGGTTGCCAAAACAACCCAGTTGGTTGGATTAAACTTCCCCTCAGTCCGCTTAGTTAAAGTCAGCTGCGGCGATTGGATTTGTTACCGTTGTCCCCTTAGTCGACTTTAATTAATCCGACTAAGGGCAACGACTAAATTTAGAGCCGTTGCTCCTTTCCCGCTACATTCACAACCACCATCTTTTTTTACATGCACAACCTATCTTTCAGTTCCATAATACACAATTTTCTTCCATTTTCCTCAACTATGTAACTAGTATTCAGTTCATTAATGTCGAAGAATAATAATGGAAAATCCAAGATGACTACAAAGAGCACTCAAAATCGGTACAATTTTCATCAAGAGCAGCATGAAGTTCCATCACAAACTGCGTACCAGCACAACCAACATTCCAATTTAGGTACAATACAAAACACTCCAAATTGTTATCTTCCCTAGCAAAACCAGAACGTCTATCATTCACAGCAAAATTCCAATCATTACCAAAACACTCAATTTTTTTGCTTACGCTCAGAATCCCTCTTTTCAACAAACCCATAGTAATCAACCGTACTCATCTCCTAGCAGCCAACATCGATCGACCTTTCCTAATACTTCTCCCAATATTTCAAGAAATTTAAACTTGTTATATGGAGTGCAGAACGATGGAATCCATCTCCCAATATTTCAAGAAATTTAAACTTGTTATATGGAGTCCAGAATGATGGAATCCAAATTGATGTCAATGAAACTCCTGAATCATATATTAATCCCCCGCCTGCAAAGGTTCCAAAACTGATAAAACGGTCACATGATGAACATGCTGAATTAGCCTTCTGTAGGGTTGAGTGTTCTAAGGCATAAGTCAAACTGAAAGTACATTTTGGAATTATGTTTGGAAATTATTCAATGGTCGAATCCCACAAAAGTCTTCAAGATCGATTGACTCTTTGAAGCAAACATGGAAGAGAATCAATGCTAGTTGCCAACATTGGAAATAGATAATGGCCGGGATGGACGGTAAACAACAAAGTGGTGCATATGATATGGATTTGGTACTAAAATATAATAAGTTTTATGTGATTATGTTGTTTTATGATATTTCGATTTATGTTTATTTATAAATGCTGTGTATATGTCCGAACATGACAATCAACCTTTCAAATTGCACAATTGCTATGACATACTTTCTAGGGAAGAAAATGGAGCAAAGTGCGACAGGAACATTCAACAATGCGATTTACGACCTTAAAGCTGACCGAAGAAGTTAGCCGGACAAGCTAATACTCACAAGAAGACACCCATTTTACAACTAGTACAGGTGGAACATTGGCTGGAAAATATAAAGCAAAGAAAAAGACTACGAAAAACTACAGTTAGTATTACGAACAACTTGACGGGCGTATAGCAGATGCAAAAGAAACAAATAAGCTGTTCATGGAAACAAAGGAAGAATTTAGAATAGAGAGATTAGAGAGAGCATAGGAAAAACAACAACGACATGAAGAGGTTCAACAAATGAGAATCACCGAATTGGAGTTATGAAACAGGAAGTTAACACGACAACAACGTGTAGATGATTTTTCTCTTATGAGTGTCAAGCTAGATGATCTAAATCCAATACAAAGGATGTATATGGAAAAGCAACTTGAGGAGTACTATAGATGCAACGGAGATTAGCATGTGTCATTATTTGAGTCTATTGCAGTTTCATTTTAGTTGAGTTGTGGACTTTGTTCTTGTTTTAGCAGTTTAATTTAGTTGTATTAGGAGTTGTACTGTTGAATGTTGAATGAAATTTTAGTTGTATCCATCATATTTATGTCATATCAATTCAAAATAGATACATTAGAGTTTACATAACTAATATAACCCATACGTACTAAAAATAAAACATAGATAATGAAGGTTTGATTCGAAACATTCAGTAATTAATTAATTATTGGTTTCCTGCATGCTTCCAATAGTGCTCAACTAGTTCTTCTCGTAAGTCTAGATGAGATTGTAGATCTCGAACGTCTTCCAGTCATTGCAAGTATTCTGCAAATGTGTTTGGGTCCTTATAAGGTTTTTCGTAAACTCCACTACAATGTCCAAATAGTTTCGAAGTTGGAGTTCATATCTACCTCATTCTCCTTCAACAATCATATTATGTAAAATAATACAACATTACATGATATCAGCTATAACTTCTTTATCGTAGTAGTTTACTGCCTTTCGTAATATATGAAACCTGCCTTGTAGTACTCCAAATGCTCGGTCAACATCTTTCCTCAGACTCTCTTGCTGTTTGATGAACAAGGCTTCTTTTGCATTGTTTGTCCTTTTGTATGCTTGCACAAGCATTTTCCATTTTGGATAAATTCCATCTACAAGATAATATCCAACATAATGGTCCTTGTCTCCAATTCTATAGTTGCATTGAGGTGAAAGGTCACTGTACAAGCCATTAAATAAATATGACTGACGTAATACATCAATATCCTTTAGAGATCCAGGAATTCCAAAAAAATACATGTCGTATGTAGAAGTCAAATGAAGCAACAATTTCTATCACCATCGTAGACTTTTTGCAGTGACCTTTGTACTGCCCTTGCAATGCTACTGGACAGTTTTTTCATGTCCAATGCATACAATCCAAGCCACCCATCAAACCTGGAAATCCATGTTGAGCTCCCATTGTTAATAATATGTCGATGTCATGAGCTTTTGAGGATCTAAGATACTCTTTACCAAACTCACGCATGAGAGTTTGCAAAACTCTTTCATACATAATACTGTCGTTGAGTCTCCAATTCTTATTTTATCGTTTAGAGAATTAGCAGAACTTCCATAACAAATCATACGGAGTGCAAGCGTAATCTTCTGAAGGGGTGAAATGCCTAGTTCGTTGAGAGCATTTCTTCTATGAGTGAAAAATATGTTATTTGCTGAAACTTTGATGGAAATATACATCTTCGTATATTGGGTTTGCCACAAAGTAATCCTTGACTGGTTGATTATGACCACCTACATAGTCACGTCCATATTGTGAATCTTTCCTACTAAAAAAACTTCCTCCTTAGTTTGAAGCCGATCTTTCAAAAATATTTCTTTCTATCGCAAATCTTGTTTCATCTTGAAATAATTTTTTCTTCTTGTTATGTTGTTCAGTATACTCGTCTGACGTTGATGAAGATGAGGACGACGTAAGAGTACAACACCATATTCCTTTTAAAGTACTCATTGAAGGAGAGTTAATTGAATGAAATTATAACTTATTTACTATAGTTTGTATTTGATAGAATGTGAAGAACGCATATTTAAATGAAATGTTATGCAATGGCATGTAAACTAAATAATTGATGTTGAAACAAGGCTTTACCAATTCACACCGCCAGTCACCTTTATTCGTTTGTCTTTTAGTTTACCATTCACTCTCTTGACATTTAGCGTAAGTTGAGTACGTCAGTAATAATTAAACGTCACTCACCTTTATTCACTTATTTGTCCAGTTGTAACATCCCAGATTTTTGAACGTTGACTATGAATATTTAAATCCATTTAAATATTAATTTGGCGATATTAGCAGATTTTATATCGAATTTATTTTATAAAATCGAGTTCAAAAATATATAATTTATAATATAATTAAGACGAGCTCGAAAATGATGCAGCAGTTCATAATTTTTGATATGAACTTTAATTGAATATACATAATCCATTTTAAGTCGGAATTCTGTGAAACAAGAATCGCTCGAATCAGTTGGTTATATCTTTCTAATGAAAGAGAAAAATCGTAATTTCATCGTGTAGATGGTAAAATATGCCTAGATTAAAATTTCCAGTAGTCGCTATAGAATCGTTCATCGACCATAACGGTTTATTTGATATAACTGCATACTGGATTCGAATCTGGACAAGATTCTTTTGAGACGTAGTTATAATTTAATTTTTAGAATTTTACTGTAATTTTTAATAAATTAAATATGTAGTTTTTTATTTGAAGTATTTTGCACCCTGTATCAATATTTTGGGGTTTCACAATATAAGTTAACCTACCGATATTATTATATTTTTGGGATCATGGCACCTCGCTCGACACGACCATGTTCTCACTTCTGTCCGTGGCAGCCCGGGTATGAACGAAATCTTAGATAATGCAATACACTAAAATTGAAACCATAAGACAAATAAAATACATAGATCAACTCTTAAGTAAGTTTGCAAATAAATAGCCTAACTTATAAACAATTGGCTGTGTGTTTTCCATTTCAAACGCACAGCACATTTCATGGTGAGAAGGAATAAAACGCATGGCCTACCTCAGTTCCTTCCTCCCCAGGTGTCACTACTGCCACAATTCACTTCAGCTGACGTTTGTTTCTTTTCTGTCACTCACCGTGACACCGCCTTCACTTTTCAATACAAAATATGCATGCCTATTAACCTGCGCAGTCTCATCGTGTAAACAAAACATTGTTGCATCTGCTTTAATGATCACCTCAATCTATCGAATGTTTATATAATACGGCCTAATGCTGGAGATAGAAGGACCAGAACTATCCTATAGTATGGTTTCAGCCAGTCAAATTAAAAAGCTTCACCTCAAAGCTTCAAGCAACAGGGACTGTAACTCTGTAAGCCTACCCTATACGAATGGAAAACTCAAAGCTTGCACAGCTACATTACACCCTGGTGAGATTTAACAATACAAGTACTGTACGTGTATATCAAATCGCTCCAGCCTACTTACTATGAAAACTCAACCTGCCTTGTATTATCTTTTCGATTGAAATAAAAACACAGCCTAATCTAACTCCTATCTTGTACCTAATGATGCCGACTTTGTTTCTATCCTTCAGCTCTTCCACTATATATAGGAGCCTTCTCCTCCATTCTTTACAAGAGAAAAGCAAATATATATCATATATACGAAACCAAGGGTCTGTTTGTCACAGGTCCCTATTAAGTTTCAAAATTAGGCTCACATCTAGTTCTAAACTTATTGTAAATTAGGTCTCTATTTTTCAAAAACATATAAAAAAATATTAAAAAATCACGAAAATTCATTATTAAATAAAACACCTTCACGCTAAAAAATTCAGGTGGAAAAACAATCAAAAACCACGTCAAAACTCAAAATAACACAAAATCAGCGAAACAGCAGGTTTTTGCATCAAAAGATGCACCTATTTTTAAATAGTTGCATACATTCAGGCTTATATTTCAGTGTTGCGCCCAAACTGCAGTATAAATACATACATGTATGCAGCTAAACTGCATTACATGCATCCTTTTATGCATATATTCAAATTTGGCCTGTTTTTTAAAGCATTCGTCGTTTTCAGACATTGTTGCACACATTTATGCTCTTGTACAGAATAAATGCATGCACTCATGCGCATATCCGCAAGCCGTCGCCCCTTTTAAAATTGTTGCACACATGCATGCATATATACAGAATAGTTGCATTCATTCATGCAACTTTTCGTTACACGTGAATCCCAGTTCAACTTTGTATGCATAAATGTATGCCGTTATTTGCTAATAGTTGCATACATATATGCGTATATTGGTCCAAATTTTCAACATAAATACACTATATAAATATATGCATACATGTATGCTACTATAAGCAATAGTTGCATAGAAGTATGCAACTTTTTTTTTTTTAATTTGGGTGGACTCCTGGGATTATTTCCAGATTTTAGATTTTTTTTTTTTTTTTTTTTATTGTGGGGCGCATTTTTTTTTGGTCAGAATTGGAAAAACACGTAACACGGCATGGGACAAGGCGGAAGGGGATGAAAATTTTGGACGGGACCTTAAAATAGGGACCGGAAATGCATTAAAACTTTCACTGGATGTGGCGTGAATTAAGTTCCATTTTAGGGATGTGAGCCTAATTTTCAAAAAAAAAAAAAAAACAACGAAACCCCTTTCAAAACGATACCTCCTCCATCAGTTCGTTCGCAGACAAATCGTGGGTTGTCCGTCCAGAAGCAATGGAGATTGGATGATGAGTTGAGGGAGTGTGCAGGTTGACGTCAGCACTGGTGTCAGGGGAGTGAAGGCACGACAGTTCAGTGGATGGAAAGGAGGTGCTCCTGGGGAGTTCAGATGGTGGGGAGACGCAGTAGCAAGGCGTGTACAGTAGGTTCGAGAGAAATAAAGTGAGGGGAAGTTTGATTTCTGGAACGCAGTTATTTCGGTTGAGACTCGGCGTTTTTGAAAAACCAAAGGGGAAGGGGAATGTTGTTCAAACGTTGTGCAAAGTCGTGTAAGTGATGCATGTGGAATGGAGATCATGCATGCGGCTGACGTATATGCATGCAGCATAGGGAAGGACCTTGGGGTTTCCATAAGTTGAAAGAAAGAAAAAAAAGAGAGAAAGGTAAGGATTAGACGCTGGAGAATGGAGTTGGGGGAGGGGGGCTGTGTGCTGGTGATGCACGGTGGGGAAGAGGATGGGCACGCAAGCAAGAAACGAAGCTGGGATGTTTTCTTCCGTGAAGTTGCGGATGGGTCCATGTGGTGGATCTGGAGTGTGCAGTTGAAACAAATGTGCTCAGGTGTGCGAAGCTATGAAGAAGGTGAGGTAGCGAACAGTAGAAGAAAGAGCAGAAGCAGGTAAAGATAATTAAAGCCTAATCCCATTTAAATTAGCCTAATTACTTCCTAACTTATATCATTCAAGTTGCCTAATCAGATCTGGAAAGGACTAATTTCGTTTTTAATATGCTTAAGGTAAACTAGGGCCTAACATAAACTATGCCTAATTTTGTTTTAACTGCCCGATCCAAGACATGCTAACACTAGTCGTAAATTAGAATTTATAATGTCTGTTATATGATGAACAAGAAATATTGTAACATGCATGATCTGTTAATATGTATTAAAATAGCGAGCATGGATAACATATATTTGGAGCCAACGAAATCTACAGTGTCCCCAGGAGTTAGATATGCCCAATCTAAATCGTGATGTTGTACGTATAGTATACCTGACCTTATTTTTAAGTACAACATGAATAACCAACTTCAGTAAATTAAGTAGTAACTAAGAAATAAATTATAACTTAGGTTAATAATTAATTTTAAGGATATTAGTAATATTTAATAGCCAAATGAGTATTTATAACCGTGTCTGACATACACATAATCAGATCAAACATGGAGCGTTCGACCCATATCAACGGACGTACGATTTTGAAATTGGTGCGGACGGAGATGAACACAGATGGAAGATCGTAAAACAAACCATTTGACGACCAATGGAAATCAAGGTGAGTTTAACTCACTCAGTTTACCCCATTTATATTTTATATAAATCGGTTTTTTATTTTTGTGTTCAATGGTTGCTACTGGTTGGTGAATTGATGACTGTTCACATGTGTGCTGAATATTTTAGCATTCATAGATTAAATTAAGTGTTTGTTTAATTTAATCGAATTAAATCGTTATTTTTAACGATTAGATTCCAAACAAGGTAACATACCTTGTTGGTTACGTTTATAATAATAAACGTATTAAACAAATATTTGATGCTCGAATGGCCGTAACAAATTGTTTGTTGACTGTTATTAGTTGAACTGTTTATCGTGTCGAAATTGAGGTAACCTATTGTGATGCAGGGACGGACAGGTTGGAGGAATTCTACTGGATTCCTCAAATATTTTGTTTACTTATATGAACTGTTAATCAGTTTGATTGATCATTGATTGTTGAAACCAAATTCAACACTTGTTTGATATTAACCAATGGGTGATATTGGTTGGGTAATTATCGGCGGATGGCCTGTAAATGAATTTATTGAGATTGATTTACCGTCAAGTAAATCAATAGAAAAGAGTTATAAAAAAATTGTTTTATAACCAAAGACAAGATTTGAAATCTGTTTTATATAGATTATTTTTAAATTTAGTTATTAAAGGAAATAAATGATTTTTGTTTTTCCTTATAATTATATATTGAGTATATAAAACGAGATTTGTAAGCAAAGAAGCCGTAATTAACCAAGTGGTTAAGAGTGGGATTAATTGTTTTCAATAACCAATTAAATGAGATTTTTAAATTTAAGCAGATTATTAATTAAATAAAATAAAGTTATTTAAATTAATCTTACTTATTTATTTAAATGGAATAACTAAGTGAAAAGTGTTAACAAAGTAACCCTGTTTGAGATGATCAAGTCGGCTACTTGAACGAGAATCGATTATTAAAACAATTATCGGATTGTGGATTATTATTGAAGTCATGCATCGTTCTAAATTAACCTTTTAAGGAAGATGTATTATTTTATAATGAAGTAAACTATTTGATTTAAAGTAAGAATATTAACGAGAAGTTGATCTATAAACGAGATTTGTAAAATGTAATATGAATATGAATTCATAAGATAACTCGATAGACAATGTTTGAATATATGGTAATGTTTTCAAAGGAAAAATTGTTTTGATCTATCGAGTCGATGTTCTATAAAAGAATAATAGTAACTTTTTAAGGGAATAATGGTTTAAAAGAAACTATGGTGAAATCGAAATGGTGATAAAGAGAACTAGTTTTGATAAGACCTTATTGTATAACTAAAAGGATTTTTATAAGTTTTACTCATAATTAGATGAGTCGGATTTTGAATTTATTCCTTGTAAGGGATTCTCTAAAAAGGAAAGTTTCAAATATGATTTAATATGAGTAGAAAGTGAACGAAAGCTTAAATGGATAAGAATCAATTATTCAAGTAATGATCTAACAAGTGTTTTTGAGAAATGAAGTTACTTAAATCAAATAAGATGAGTGGATTTTAAAAGAGATTTTATAGTTGATGAAAGCGTTGGGATAGTTATTGGAATTCGAGATTTCGTTGATAAACTTCTATTGATTTCGAAGATAAGAATGTTGTCGTCTCAAGGTCTGAGAGGTAAATAAAATACCCCAACTCGAACAACTTCATGATTATCCAAGGATGATATTAGTTTAGAAACGAAGGTAGTTGAGAGAGTAAAGTTGATATTTTCCGTGAAGAATATTATAAGCTATAATTTGAAGAATTATAAGTTGAATAATTTGATTTCAATTAAGAATTTAAAAGCGGGATTTCAAATATTGGAAGATTTAGAAATTTAACGAATGTTAATTATAAAGGCCAAAGTGATGTTGTATTCTGAACCAATGAACCCATTTGATTTTTCTATGGATGATGGTTGTTTATTTTGATAATTAAATCACTGACTATCAGAATATGGCCAAACTGATTATTGGTTCAGAAAGATCAGGATCGAATTTATATTCGAAAACCATTTCGACCAATAAATATGTAAACGTTGAAGATATCGGAAGATGGTCGAGATGGAGCATTGAAGACCGTGGATTTTCATAAGCGAAAGAATTGCTGTTGAATTCCTCTGACTAGCTACCAGAGGTTGATAAAGTGTGATTTTTTCGTGGTTGGAATCTATGGATTTACAAGGACTACTCGCTACTGATCTATAGGGTGATTCCTATGATGTGGTAGGAGGGTACTTTCGGTTCATTCTGTTCCTGGATGACTTGTATGGACGAGTGTCTAACAGAGTATTTCCAGACAATCACATACATTGATTTCTTCAAACGTGCCCAATGTATTTTTGAGGACATCAATTAGTGATTTGACGGATCTGACAATGTGGCATTCAAAGTGATGTGCTGATAAGTAAACGTAGCCTCAAGCCTCATCAACCGGGAATTGGCAAAAAAATCGGGCAGGCAGCATGGCTATGTGGATCGCTCCCATTATGGTGTATAATCACCTATCTAGAGAAAATCCATTTCATTATTTAATCTATTTTCGATGCTATCCCTTTTCGGGAAACAGTTGCTGATCCCAACCGTTGGTGATATACATTCGATACACTCAAGCGAAATGAGTGGTCGGTCATGTGTGGGCCTGGTTGCAAGACGTTCTTGTTGAACCCAGTGTATTCACCTTTAGAGATACACTATCGTCAGGTGGTCTCATACCTTGTCAGAGTTGGAATCCAATCTCCAATAAGCTCCCGCGGTGTTTGATTGTATACTATATATGTGGAGCGTGAGATGCAAATGTTCCGCTAGATTGTTATTTATTTGTATTTAGACACTATTATAATATCAGAATAATATATGATTTCAAAACTGTTTTGGGTTATAGTAAGGTAAAAACCGTCTGTGTTTATGTGTGGGCTGGTCTTACTATTATCCTTTTCTTTCGAAAGGATTTTGAACTTAAAAATCCAGTTGGATGATTTCCCTTAAATTGTGCGAGTTATTTTCACTTTGGTTCACCAGACTGACCTAGTGTTTGAAATGCTCGGATTAGCCCGGGTTGCAGGTTCAGGTTATCAGATACTCTGAAGTTTAGAGACAAGCTGGAGAGGTCCAGACGTATGATTTAGACAAAATATTGTTCCGCTGTGTTGTATATGTGGACAGGTTGTTATAACTATCCAGATTTGTCCGTGATACTCTGATGTATGTAAGTGTATTACTCCAAGCTTTCAATAAAGTTATTTTTATATTATATTTTGTTCCGCTGCGATGTAAGACTTTGATACTGTTATGTTCTTCTTCTTATTTCTTCTATTCTATTTATTTCTTTCTTACCTCACCCTCTAATTTCTTTCATTAACAATCCAGTGTTTTCGGTGTATGGAAGGTCGACATGACATACAGTAAAGGTATTAATGTCGATTTTCGGAGCCGAAAACCTTGGGTCGTTACAGTGGTATCAGAGCTATTGGTTGAGTAGTAACCTTGGCTCCATGGCGTAACTCAGTAGAGATAGGGTTAGTAACACCCTAGACTGAGTTTGAGTGTATATATGAGAGCGCGTATTTGCAATTGATTATAAAATTATTTTATAAAGTAGATAAATGAAATAAATTTTTCCCAAGCTATATATTTATAGAAAAAAAATAATTTTCTCTATTATAGTATTATTGGTTGTTGGTTGTGTTGCTTGGTATGGTTGAAATTCAGATTAAAGTGTGAAATGGAATTGAACTGGTTAGAAATAAATCAGTCAATTAAATTGGATATGGAAAATGAAACTTAACATGGTTGAGTGAATTAATGGAATTCAAATGGAATCGAATAAATTAAATTTGGTAATTCGAAAACCAAATAGATATTATTAGAAATCGATCGAATATAAATCAATTTATATTAATGCATATTAAACTATAGTGAATGTTGATCGATATTGGATATAATTCAAATGACTTGGTTGTTTGTTATTTGGATGTTGTACTGGTTGAATAAAATTCATTAAACAATTTGAATGAATTGGAACTAAAATCCAATATAGTGAATTGGGAATAACATCATTTATGAAACGGAGTTATTTTAACCTGTATTTGTTACTTGCATTGTAAGTGGAGTTAAGTGCAGAATCCTCAAGGCTATGGAGATGATTTGGTTATATAGAACTGGAAGTACAGACGAAGAACATATAAATGATTTGCTTGGAAATGGGAAATTGAGTTGCCCGACAAAAATGTAAACCTTAAAATATTGATTGGAGTTATTGATTTAATTATAACCCTGAGTTGGGTAGCGATTTGGTTTTTGGTTTCTTTTGGAGAAGTTGAGGCCCGTAGTGACATTTGTAGTTTGTTGTGATCGAGTCATGCAGTGGAGGTGCTGGCGAATTTATTAGGAATGTTTGAAGAGTTTGAATTTGTTTTGGTAATAATTATTTTAAAATAATCGTGTTCAGAACATTCTTCTTACCTTGCAATTTCGGGGACGAAATTATTTAAAGGGGGGGGGGGGAGAATGTAACATCCCAGATTTGTGAACGTTGATTACGAATATTTAAATCCGTTTAAATATTAATTTGGCGATATTAGCAGATTTTATGTCAAATTCATTTTATAAATTCGAGTTCAAAAATATATAATTTATAATATAATTAAGACGAGCTCGTAAACGACGCAGCGGTTCGTAATTTTCGATATGAAGTTTAATTGAATATACAGAATCCGTTTTAAGTCGGAATTCTGTGAAACAAGAATCGCTCGGATCAGTTTGATTATATCTTTCTAATGAAAGAGAAAAATCGTAATTTCATCATGTAGATGGTAAGATATGCCTATATTAATATTTCCAATAGTCGTTATAGAATCGTTCATCGACCGTAACGGTTTATTTGATATAACTGCATATGGATTCGAGTCTGGAAAAGATTTTTTTGGGATGTAGTTATAATTTAATTTTTAGAATTTTACTGTAATTTTTAATAAATTAAATATGCAGTTTTTTATTTGAAGTATTTTGCACTCTGTATCAATATTTTGGGGTTTCACAATATAAGTTAACCTACCGATATTATTATATTTTTGGGATTGTGGCACCTCGCTTGACACGACGATGTTCTCATTTCTGTCCGTGGCAACCCGGGTATGAACGAAATCTTAGGTAATGAAATACACTAAAATTGAAACCATAAAACAAATAAAATACATAAATTAACTCTTAAGTTTGCAAATAAACAACCTAACTTATAAACAATTGGCTGTGTGTTTCCCATTTCAAACGCACAGCACATTTCATGGTGAGAAGGAATAAAACGCACAGCACATTTCATGGTGAGAAGGAATAAAACGCACAGCACATTAAAGAGAATAAAACGCACAGCACATTAAAGAGAATAAATTAAATAATAATTAATTTAATAATTAGCAATAGAGGAAACGGACTGCACCATTGCATCCATCTCGAAATTCTGGTCAAGATAGACATTTGGTTTGTGCCGTATGAGGATGTTATGAGGGTTTTAAGTTCGTATTCATGTAGAAAAATTATATATATACGCATGAGTCAGAGATGAGTCAGAATTTTATCCAGAACGATTCAAATTCGAAAAATTCATCAAAGCGGAAAAACTCTCGTTCTGGGGGCTCGACCCCCCTGAAGGGGTATTAACCTAAGGGTCGACCCACCCACAGGGGTGTTGACACCCCTAGGGCTGAGGTGGCAGTCGGTTTCAAAGGGTTATGCAGCTATAAATATGTGGCTATTTCTCATATTTTCTTCATTGGAAGTCATGGGAGCCATATGCTGCTGGATTACGAACTGAACCATTTTCTACAACAAACTTTGCAAATCAAATTCAGAAATTCAAGATCCGTTCTTACTCTATTCTCTAAACCTAACGCTGTGAGTTTCTAGTTATTTTTAGGTTTAGATAAATAAAAGTGAATTATGAAAGACTGTGAATTGGATATGTTGTAAAGTATAATTCTATGCGAGTGTTTAATCATATACTATGTCATGATAGATCTAATTCCCTAGATCTAATACAATTGTGATTGTTCTATTGTGTTATCTATGCGGATCTTGACTTGTAGCTATATTATGGTGGATGTGCATCTATTAAATTGGACAGTTATAACATTGGCTAGATTTAATACCCTATGTAAATCATCTTTAACCTGTCATATTGTGATCAATCTAAATATGTTGTAAACTTGACATGTGAAGACATTTTTAGATCTAAATATGTTGCTATGTCACCCTAATTATGCTAGATCTGAATAGTGGGACACCAAAATAGTTAATTTAAATCTCATCATGCTTATTTTGACATCATATAATTGCCACAAGTTATCAGCTTTATGTCCACCTTGTGATGATGTTAATTACATATCCATTCACCTTGTTATCATGCTAATTTATGCCAAGATATGCTGAAACTATCACCTTTGTCATATTCCCTTTTCATTGTTATAGTGAGGCTATTTTATAGCCTAGATTCCGCCATAATATGTGTGAATACGTTAGTTAGGAAACGGGGAAAAGGGATTTATAATTGGCATAATTTATGTAATATTTATATAAATTGGACATTTAATTCAAATAGGGAAACATAGAAATAATCACATATAATGACATAGGTAGATTTGAATAAAAACGGAATGTTTAGTAATTACAAATTAGGAAATATAATTGTACTTATGACACGAGGTTAGATTGTATTAGTGGTGGAAGTCTGCCTGGACCCGACCGGCATATCGAGCAGCCACTAATATTGAATCTAATGTGGGAGGTCTAAGTACGTAAATACGAATCGGCCTATGACACGAGGTTAGGCCCAACTGTGGAATAAGTCTGCACGGACCCGACCGACATATCCAGCATCCACATGGTGTAGGCCTAATGTGGAATGTCTAGCCCATTATAAAACCATAAATGGACATGATAAAGAATTAGACTACTTAACCTAATTAATCCATTAATATTGTATGATTATGAACTTAATTTAGGGTTAAGTAAAATTGAATGGGTAGTGGGTGGGTTAAGTAAATTAGAGGAGGTGGGCAATATTTACATATAGGCCCACAAACTTAACCCAATAAGGTTGTGTAATCAAAGACACCTAGTGGTATACATAACCAGTGGAGAATACAATAAAGTTATGTAATTAAAGACACACTTTAGGGTAAGCATAACTGACATAGGGCTATGTAATTAAAGACACCTAAAGGTATGCATAGTAATTGAAAAACCTAGTAGGGATACAAGACAAAGGGGAGAGCTTGTATCATATTGTGTGGGACCCATTTCAAGTCAGTAACCCGGAGTAGGTATCAAATAAATAACTCTGTACCAGGCGGAGAAGGGGAACTCTTACTGATTGAATATAAGAGATCCAAATGAAGTGGACGGTGTGGGCGGCGCAAACCGACTGGGCCATGTGCGTGCATGAGCCTGGAAGAAGGGGATAAGACGACCGTGACACCAGTAGATATGGTTGTGCACATCTTGGAAATAAAGGGTTTCCACTTTAGGGATTGATACCTCCTACTATGGGGCCAACACAGGATATCTACTGGATAGCGAGCTGATCGATTAGGGTAGTGGTTAGGGTACACTCGGACGTATGCCCTAAGTCAACCGACTTATAGTGGAAGGGATCATCTCATTTTAGTTATACTAGTAATAGTGCGGAGTAATCATTCGTGAAGCATTCACACCTTATCATTCTTACCTTGTCACACCTGCCGTTTATGTAGTGATCTCTCTTATCCACTTTATATGACTATCATGTTGCTTTTATTTATCTACTGGCTAAAAGTAACTAGACTCGCCAGACTTTATGTCTAACCCTTTTGTTTCTCCTTCTTTTCTTCCGTTTCGCCCCCCAGGTTCGTAGGGAGGAAACACTCAGGCTTAGTCTGGATTCATATACCATCTTGCTAGGAGCTACTTCTGAAGTATGGCTCAAGTTCTTGTATCTACTATGGCTTAACTCTTTCAATTGGGGAAATTATGCTTTCTTTTATTTACTTATGTACTCTTATGGTGCAAGACAGAAGTATTTTTATTGTAATGGTTTTTGTGACTTGTGAAATTGTGGACCACGGTATTATGATTTATGTTTGAAATGAAAATTTATAATTTCCGCTGCTTTCTTATTTATGTTTGTCTTGTAATTATTCTATGTCTGTTTACCTATAACGCTTCACGAAACTTAATGCATTCCCTTAGTGAGTGACATTAATGAACGTGGGGTGTCACACTTGGTATCCGAGCTAAAGGTTACCAGATTAGATAAAAGTTTTTGGAAATTATTTTCAAAAAGATTTTAAAAGATAGTATTTTCAAAAAGAAAAGTCTGTTTTGAAATTATTTTCCAAAGAATCCATATGTAATATCCTTCGATCCTTTATCTAAATTTCTTCCTTTTTCCTTTTTCAGCATGTCTGGGGAACAAAACATTCCTAATATCCCAGAGGGCTTCGCAATACCTAGATGGTTCTGTAGGTATTTGGAGGCCAAGGAGCCTGCCAAATGCCAAAGAGACATTCCTTCCCTAGCTGCACCAGTCATTCCCCCTCCTCCTCCCCTCCAAAAGCCGATAACTTTGCCAAGATCTGCATAGACTTCCGAGCTATGGGAAGAAGGCCATTCCATGGGAATGTGACATTCGTAGAAGCTCGGAATTGGCTTAAGGAGACCAAGAACTTATTCATAATATTTGAAGTGGAGGACCAAAGAAAGATTCAATTAGCTGCTTGGCTATCAAAGGACGAAGCCTCATTTTGGTGGGAAGTCACCCAAGCTGGACGTCCGGTGGAAACTTGGAAATTTAGACAAAGGTTCGAAACAAAATTTCTTTCCCAAGCTGAGAGAAGCATACATATGGAGCAGTTCTTAGCATTCAAACAAGGAAATTTGACGGTGAAGGTGTATGTGAACAAGATCAACCAGCTGGCAAGGTTCAGGTTAGAGTTGGTGGATACACCGCACAAAAGGGCTTTGTGGTTTGCTAAAGGGCTGAATGAGCCTCTACATGGTTTAGCCATGTCTCATATTCCAATGGGGGCCACTTTTGAAAAGCTTGTTGATATGGCCCTAATGCTTGAGGAGGACAAGGAAGAGAAGAAGGAAGCAAAGACTGAGGGGACATCGCAGAATAGGAAGGTATGGCCCAAGAAGGGGCAGCAACAACAGCAACCACAGCAGCAACAACAGAAGAAAGGAGGGAAAGATGAAAAAAGGCAGGGATAAGAGTAAATGTCACAATTGTGGAAAGGAGGGTCACTTGATCAAATATTGTAAGAGAAGGAATGCCAATTGCTTTAATTGTGGAGAGGTCGGACACTTCTCTAAAGAGTGCCCGAAGAAATAGGGATCGTAGGGACAAGGTCAAAGAGCATAGACTTCTGGAGGGCAGGTGCATGCTCTCGCGATCAGTTCTCCTGAAAGAGGTAGAAAAATTTCTGTAGAAAGTTTAGTTTTTCTTTCAAACCATCCAGTTAGAACACTTTTTTATTCTGGCGTTTCACATTCGTTGATATCAAGTTCTGTAGTTGTATCTCTGCATTTAATTACTAGTATGGTAGTAGATCCTATAGTAGTTTCAAACCCCGTTGGTGACTCGGCTCATTTATGGATGATTTGTTGGGGTTTGAAAATATTTGCGTCGGGCATCGAGTTTGAATGCGACGCGTATGTGCTCGGGTTTATGGGCTATGGGTTGATTCTAGGAATGGATTGGCTTACCATGTATGGAGCCATTCTGGATTGTGAGAGGAGGGTTGTTAGACTCCTGACTTGTCATGGGAAGACCTTCGAAGTTTCTTGTGACCCCAAGGGTCTGTTATGCTTAGCTTCCTAGAGTCTCTAGATTGCAATCTGTTCTGGCGGTTCGAGATTATTCCGATGTTTTTGATGAGGTATGGGGTTTACCTCCAAGGTGCGAGATCGACTTCTATAAATATCTGGTGGACAATGCAAAGCCAGTTGCATTACCAGTGTGCCACTTGGCTCCAAGGGAAAGGAGGAAGCTGAATAAGCAAGTAGGGGAGCTACTTGAGAAAGGGTTTATCAGACGAAGCATATCTGAATGGGGTACTCCAGTAGTATTCGCAACTAAAGCGGATGGTTCACTTCGTTTATGCGTTGACTATAGAGAATTGAATAAGCTCACCAAGAAGAATAGGCACCCACTTCCGAGGATTGATGATTTATTTGATCAGCTTATTGGTGCCTCGGTATTTTCTCAGATAGACTTTGCTACGGGGTTCCATCAGCTGAGGGTGGTTGAGGACAGCATAGATAAGACTGCTTTCAGAACTCCGGATGGTTTCTTTGAATGGATACTTATGCCTTTTGGGCTGACAAATCCTCCCACCTATTTTGGTTATTTGATGAGTAGGGTGTTTCGGGAGTTCCTAAACAAATTCGTCGTAGTCTTCATTGATGATATTTTGATCTTCTCCAAGAGTGAAGAAGAGCATGCCCAACATTTGGGAGAAGTTTTGAAAACTCTCCATGGCCATCAGCTAAAAGCAAAGTTCTCCAAATGCCATTTCTGGAGAAAGGAGGTGAGATTCTTGGGTCATGTAGTCCCTAAAGAAGGGATAGCTATAGATTCTGTGATGGTGGTTGCAGTACAAGATTGGTATATTCCTAAAAATGCAACCGAGGTGAGAAGCTTTTTTGGGTTGGCAGGTTATTATAGGAAGTTCATTAAG
This sequence comes from Allium sativum, assembly GCA_030737875.1. Classification (NCBI taxonomy): domain Eukaryota; kingdom Viridiplantae; phylum Streptophyta; class Magnoliopsida; order Asparagales; family Amaryllidaceae; genus Allium; species Allium sativum. Next base: position 543,612,376 of record CM060926.1, read on the forward strand.
GACTTCACGAAGATATCGGCCCCTCTCACCAGGATGACAAATCTTTGACATTCCCATGGGACATAAACTGTGACGTTGCTTTCCAACGATTGAAAAGGGCTCTGACAACAACCCCAGTCTTGACCTTGCCCGATGGGAGTAAAGTGTTTACTGTTTACACTAATGCATGCGGTACAAGGCTTGGTGTGGTTCTAATGCAAGAAGGGAAAGTAATATATTATGGAGGTAAACAACTGAGAGTTCATGAGAAGAACTATCCCACCCATGATGTAGAGCTAGTTTCCATAGTGTTCACGTTAAAGACGTGGCATCATTATTTACTTGGAGAAAAGTTCGAGTTATACACCGATCATAAATCCTCAAGTATCTATTCTCACAGAAGGATCTCAACTTAAGGCAACAACGGTGGATGGAGTTCTTAGCTTCTTATGATTTTGAGATTTCTTATACTCCTGGCAAGGCTTGGTGTGGTTCTGATGCAAGAAGGGAAAGTAATATATTATGGAGGTAAATAGCTGAGAGTACATGAGAAGAACTACCCCACCCATGATCTAGAGCTAGCTGCCATAATATTCGCATTAAACATGTGGCATCATTATTTACTTGGAGAAAAGTTCGAGTTATACACCGATCACAAATCTCTCAAGTATCTATTCTCATAGAAGGATCTCAACTTAAGGCAACAACGGTGGATGGATTTCTTAGCTTATTATGATTTTGAGATTGCTTATACTCCTGGCAAGTGTAATGTGCTCACGGACGCACTAAGTAGGCAGAGGGTGGCCCTGAGTCCTTTGTTTGTGGGAAGAAAGAACTTGGAGTTCATATCAGCTTTTGATTTTAGATCCTCCATCGAGATTTTGCCTGATTTGTTTGCATCCTTGGAGATACGAAGGACTCTTATGGATCAAATAGGAGCTTCGCAACAAGGTGACCCATAGATTCTAGACATCGTGGATAAGCTCAGAAAGGGGAGGGGGGACTTCCAGTCACCTCAATAGATATGCCATAGATGAAAAGGCTTGGTTGCGGCGAGATGGAAAGCTTTGTGTTCCACGAACTAGAAGCTTGATAAAGACAGTCCTAGAAGCCCACCATTCTAAGATGACCATTCATCCAGGTGATGATAAGATGTACAGGGACATGAAGAGGTTTTTCTTTTGGGCTAGGATGAAGAAAGATGTGGCCGAATTCGTTTCTCAATGTTTAGTTTGCCAGGAAGTCAAAGCTGAGCAAAAGAAGCCCGGTGGATTACTTCATCCGTTGGAGGTTCCGCAGTTGAAATGGGAGAGTGTCTCTATGGATTTAATAGACGGTTTGCATAGATCGAAGAAAGGTAACAACAACATTTGGGTGGTCGTGGATAGACTCACTAAGAGTGCCCACTTTATTCCAGTTAAGAGTAAGAGGACGGCATCATGGTTGGCAGCAATTTATGTTCGTGATATAGTTCGTCTTCATGGAGTACCTTCCAACATCGTGAGTGATCGTGACCCCATCTTTACTAGCAAATTTTGGAGGAGATTACAAGAAGCGTTAGGTACACAGTTGTGTTTGAGCACCGCTTATCATCCTTAGATGGATGGACAGACGGAGAGGGTGAACAGGATTCTTGAAGATCTTTTGAGTCTATGTATCCTAGACTTCGGAGGGACTTGGGAAGAGCATCTTCCTTTAGTAGAGTTTTCCTATAATAACAGTTTTCAAGCTAGCATCGACATGGCACCCTTCGAAGCATTGTATGGGCGACCCTGTAGATCGCCAACTTGTTGGTGGGAATCTACAGAAAGATTATTACTTGGACCAGATATGGTTAGGGAAACGTCCGAAAAGATTGACCTTATTCGGCGGTGGATGAAGATAGCTCAAGATAGGAAGAAGTCCTATGCAGACAAGAGAAGAACTGACATCGAGTTCTAAGAGGGAGACTTAGTTTTTATCAAAGTATCGCCTTTAACGAATGTGGTTCGCTTTGGATCAGTAGGGAAGTTGGCACCTAGGTTTGTGGGACCATTTCCCATAACTGAGAGGACTGGCCAAATGCCCTACAGAGTAAAGCTCCCAGAAAATTTATCCAGTGTTCATAACGTTTTCCATGTCTATCATCCGCGGAAGTGCCTTCATGACACCACAGAAGTTGTTGAGCCGAGTATGTTGGAAGAAGTCAAAGTGGAACGAGAGGCGACAGTCAGACGAGTCCCTACCCATATTCTTGGGTCAGAAGTTAAGAAGCTGCAAAACAAGGAGATCAAATTGCTAAAGGTTCAATGGGGAGATAACCCAGAAGATGCGACCTAGGAGACCAAAGACAAGATTCGTGCTTAGTACCCTTTTCTTTTCAAGGATATGTTCTTAACTCCTTTTTCCTAAACTTTATCAGTGCTTGTTTCTGTCAATGGAGTGTATCTTATCCATAGTATTTTCGACCTTTAGATAGGAGATGTGTTTGAAACATGTTATGTTTGATGGATGCAAGTGGATGCAATTGTTTGATAGTGGTTGCCTGTGGACGCATATACACACACATTAGGTTCTAAGATCGGCTCAATCACTTTCATACTGCATATGGATGTGTGTGCATTTTCTTTTCTTTTATGGCTGGAAATGGATGAACTAACATATGGATGTTACATTTGGACGGATGGGGTGCACACATATAGAACTTATATGATACAATAGGTTTATTTACATACATGTTGGATTCATGGCACTAACAAACATTGCATTAAGGAGGTCAATTGAATCAGTAGACTGCCTGATCTTCACATTAGTGTTGGGACATACACACACACCTTTGCATATATTCATACAAGCATTAGAAATCTTTAAGGACAATGGATGCCAGTGATTGATGGATGAGTAAATGGATAATGGATGGTAGGATATGCATTCTTCTCAACCTAGTGATTTCAAGGACGAAATCCTTTGAATAGGGGAGAATGTAATACCCTGAATTTTTAACAACATTAAAGAGAATAAATTAAATAATAATTAATTTAATGTTCAAAATTAGAGGAAACAGACCACACCATTGCGTCCGTCTCGAAATTCTGGTCAAGATAGACATTTGGTTTGCATAAAACAGACACCGTATGTGGAAGTTACGAGGTTTTTAAGTTTGCATACGTGCAGAAAAAATTATGTATATACGCATGAGTCAGAGATGAGTCAGAATTTTATCTAGAACGGTTCAAATTCAAAAACTTTGTCAGAGCGGCAAAATTCCCGCTCTAGGGGGTCGACCCCCTAGAGGGGTATCGACATAGGGGTCGACCCCCTGAAGGGGTGTTGACCTAAGGGTCGACCCACCCACAGGATTGTCGACACCACTAGGGATGAGGTGGCAGTTGGTTTCAGGGGGTTCTACAGCTATAAATATGTGGCTGTTTCTCATATTTTCTTCATTGGAAGTCATAGGAGCCATATGCTACTGGATTGCGAACTGAACAATTTTCTAAACAAACTTTGCAAATCAAATTCAGAAATTCAAGATTCGTTCTTACTCTATTCTCTAAACCTAACACTGTGAGTTTCTAGTTATTTTTAGGTTTGGATAAATAAAAGTGAATTGTGAAAGACTATGAATTGGATATGTTGTAAAGTATAATTCTATGCAAGTGTTAAATCATATACTATGTCATGATAGATCTAATACAATTGTGATTGTTGTGTTGTCTATGCAGATCTTGACTTGTAACTATATTGTGGTGGATGTACATCTATTAAATTGGACATTTGTAACATTGGCTAGACCTAGTACCTTATGTAAATCACCTTTCACCTATCATATTGTGATCAATCTAAATATGTTGTAAACTTGACATGTGAAGACTTTTTCAGATCTAAACATGTTGTTATGCACCCTAATTATACTAGATCTGAATAGTGGGACACCAAAAGGGTTAATTTAGATCTCATCATGCTTGCTTTGACATCATAGTAATTGCCACAAGTTATCAACTTTATGTCCACCTTGTGATGATGTTAATTACATATCCATTCACCTTGTTATCATGATAATTTATGCCAAGACTATCACCTTTGTCATATTCCCTTTTCATTGTTATGGTGAGGCTATTTTATAGCCTAGATTCCGCCAAAATATGTGTGAATACATTAGTTAGGAAACGGGGAAAAGGGATTTATAATTGGCATAATTTATGTAATATTTATATAAATGAACATTTAATTCAAATGGGGAAACATAGAAATAATCACCTATAATGACATAGGTAGATTTGAATAAAAATGGAGTGTTTAGTAATTACAAATTAGGAATTATAATTGTACTTATGACACGAGGTTAGGTTGCATTAGTGGTGGAAGTCTGCCCGGACCTGACCGGCATATCCATCAGCCACTAATGTTGAACCCAATGTGGGAGGTCTAAGTACGTAAATGCGAATTGGGCTATGACACGAGGTTAGGTCCAACTGTGGAATAAGTCTGCCCGGACCCAACCGGCATATCCAGCATCCACATGTTGTAGGCCTAATGTAGGAGGTCTAGCCCATTATAAAACCAAAAATGTGCACGATAAAGAATTGGACTACTTAACCTAATTTAATCCATAAAGATTGCATGATTATGAACTTAAGTTAGGGTTAAGTAAAATTGAATGGGTAGTGGGTGGGTTAAGTAAATTAGAGGGGGTGGGAAATATATACATATAGGCCCACGAACTTAAACTAATAAGGTTATGTAATTAAAGACACCTAGTGGTATACATAACCAATGGAAAATACAATAAAGTTGTGTAATTAAAGACACCCTTTAGGGTAAGCATAACACACATAGGGATATGTAATTAAAGACACCTAAAGGTATACATAATCAGTGAAAAACCTAGTGGGGATACAAGACAAAGGGGAGAGCTTATATCATATTGTGTGCGACCCATTTCAAGTCAGTAACTCGGAGTAGGTATCAAATAAAGAACTCCGTACATGGAGGAGAAGGGGCACTCTTACTGATTGAATATAAGAGATCCAAACGAAATGGACAGTGTGGGCGGCGCAAACCGACTGGGCCATGTGCGTGCATGAGCCTGGCAAAAGAGGATAAGACGACCGTGATGCCAGTAGATATGGTTGTGCACATCTTGGAAATAAAGGCTTGCCACTTTAGGGATTGATACCTCCTACTATGGGGCCAACACAGGATATCTACGGGGTAGGAAGCAGATCAATTAGGGTAGTGGTTAGGGTACACTCGGACGTATGCCCTAAGTCTACCAACATACAGTGGAAGGGATCATCTCATTTTAGTTATACTAGTAATAGTGCAGAGTAATCATTAGTGAAGCATTTACACCTTATCTTGCTTACCTTGTCACACCTACCATTTATGTAGTGATCTCTCTTATCCACTTTATATGCCTATCATGTTGCTTTTATTTATCTACTGGCTAAAAGTAACTAGACTCGCCAGATTTTATGTCTGACCCTTTTTGTTTCTCCTTCTTTTCTTCCGTTTCGACCCCCCAGGTTCTCAGGGAGGAAACACTCAGGCTTAGTCAGGATTTAGATACCATCTTGCTAGGAGCTACTTTTGAAGTATGGCTCAAGTTCTTGTCTCTACTATGGCTTAACTCTTTCAATTGGGGAAGTTATGCTTTCTTTTATTTACTCATGTACTTTGATGGTGCAAGATAGAAGTATTTTTATTGTATTGGTTTTTGTGACTTATGAAATTGTGGACCACGTTATTATGATTTATGTTTGAAATGAAAATTTAGAATTTCCGCTGCTATCTTATGTATATCTGTCATGTAATTATTCTTGTCTGTTTACCTATAACGCTTCACGAAACTTAATGCATTGCCTTAATGAGTGACATTGACGGACGTGGGGGTGTCACACACAATTTACATATAACAACACAACATTTACACCTAAGAACGTACATGCAAATTACATAAAGGAACTAATACAAATAGGAAACATACAAGCGAATTAGCTACTACAATGGACTACAACATAATACAAAGATACAAGTAAATATAACAAAAATGTCTAATACATGTACTATAACTCATCAAACTGGTATGTATCATCGAAAAGATCCATTACATCGTCATCATCATCCTAGTCATCGTCACCATCTTCGTCAACTCTCGGTCTATGGCGTTATCGCTCCTCATCAACAATGGTAAGCTCATTAATACGAGCAATAAACTCATCTATACTCCGCCAGTGCTCAACATACATCACCTGTCAAAGTCCCATCTGCATCTGATAAAGATCCTCTTAAGAAAATATGGTTGGATTTGGAAGTTGTGCGATCACTGGCCGTAGAATATCAACATATCTACTTGCTCCATATTCAACCATAGCATGGCATCTCAGTGTCTTGTGGAGGACGTGGATTCTGAGGAGGCTCTAAAGGCTGATAAACCTGCGTTCTTTGTGAAATGTCCTGAATAGAGGGGGGGGGGGTATAAGTAACTAGCTGACCACCACTCCCCGAACGTGCCACTGTAATTCGCCGATAGCGTAAACCAAGGGATTAACTGTATCTGGGTGTGGATCGTCAAGAACAAAATCACCATCCAGCATCGCTTCGCTAAGTACCAGTGGCAGCCTAAATTAAGTGGACATGATACCGGTGGAAAGCATCTTCCTAAAGGGAAATTAGCCTACACTACAACGAGGTCGGTTAGAAACGATGAACCATCATAGGGATGCCAAAGGACTGACTCTTATGTTGTCTGCAGCTCAATCTGGTTACAAGCTACGACAAATACATGTCATGCCTATTCTCATAGAACCTGTCTACAGTTATCGAGATTCCACGCTCGTACTCTGGAAAAAAAGGATAGAGTTGGATCCAAGGTAGGACAGTCATGTTGTGAAAGCACTCGTTGTGCCAGTACTGCAAGATCTCCCAACAATCAGTAATCGAAGCAATCTTGGGCCTAACGAGGCATTGATGATCCAATGACTTATGCAAGTAGGCTAATATAAGTGTCCCCTTGTCATATACAATAGGACTACTGTCAAATGAAAACTCTTCAACTACTGCTACATAACCACAAGGCAGTGTGCTCGAAGCATTTGTAAAAAATAAATTTCCCATCATATGCAAAACTAATAATCTAACAATATCAGAAGGGTGAACTGTGGGATTTATAAGTCAAGATGTGGAAATAAACTAGCCAGAAGCATCATATGGTGAGGTTTTTTCCTGACCTATGGCTATACCAGTAAGCATAGAAAAGTCTAGTGGGGAGACTCCCAACTCCCCAAAGCTAAAGTTGAATGTATGAGTTGTTTTCCACCAACAAGCAGCCAATGCACCACATAACTGAACATCGTTTTTAAAAGGTTTTTGATACCTATTTAACTAACTATAAAAAATTAATAATGATTAAAATAAATATGAAAATTTGTATCTAGATATGTTTAAAAAAACGTACTCAACAAGTCATCAAACCCAATATTATGGTGAAAACCACGAATAATATCCTCTGTGTCATACTCACGAATCAGTCTGTATATACGGACAATGCTAACCCAAGAGTCACGTGTACGCTTGCGTTGAGCCTAATAAGCACAAGACTAATTAATTTTTTGTATGACATTTGTAAAAAAAATATAAATAAAACTTATAGATGTGTCAACTAAAGTGATGACGTATTCTTCGTTTTCAGCTATTTCATGAAAATTGACCAATTGTTTCTCCGGTCTCAAATTCGGGTCCTCGTGATGTCCAAGACTATCTGATCACTGTGTCTAGCAACACGTCTTCTCCTTACCGTCATTGTTCGTCGATCTCCCATACCGCCAGTTGGTACGATTTCTTCTACATGTGCATGCTCCTCTGACGGACTAACATTTCCACTACGGCTTCCGCTTCCTAGCATTGCTCTCCATGCATGTCTCATTTTTAATTTAAGAATTTTTTATGGAGAAAATGGTGCTGAAATGGGGAAGAGGACGAGGGAGGCGGCGCTGAGTGAGGGGAGGAAGTGGGGTTGGGGTATAGCTAGCTAAACAGAAGCCGACTATATATACCCCATGCTTAGCCAACTTATTTTAAGCCAGCTAAGCTGGTGGGGAGGATTAACTTCCACACCACCACATGGATTGTAATCCAATGGTTCTGGATTGCAATCCGTGTGAATTGCCTTTGCCGGCTTAAAATAAGCAGCCTAAGCAATTCAACAAGCACAACCCCATAGGGGGTTGCTTTCGGTTGATTCACCCTGAATCGACTGAGAGCAACCCCCTGTGTTGGGAATGCTTTTACAATGATAGCTCCAAAAGTTCCAATATTTTCTTGGTATTTGAAACGAACATTTTGAGATGGCCAAACCTTTCATCTATGTTACATTATATTTTAAAAAGTCATATATGCTTGACATAATGAAGAGAAAATGATTTACCAAAATATATTTTCAATTTTACGTTGAAATCATACGCAATTAGTTTGCTTTTTTATTTCTGTGTTGCAATATATAAATTTTTATTTATATTGTCCATTGGGAAAACAATGACATACAAGATGCCTATTTATTATATCGTAAGATTAGTTATCATGTGTAGAAATGCAGTTTGAATTCATAAAAAAATAGGGTCCATTTGGCACAGCTCCCTAATAAGTTTTAAAATTAGGCTCACGTCTAGTCATAAACTTATTGTAAATTTAGTCCCTATTTTTCAAAAATTCATTAAAACAATAAAAAAAACATAAATACATATTTAAATTAAACATGCACTCGACAAAAAATTCAGATAAAAACCATCAAACAAAGCATAAAAACGAAAAAAACAGCGAAATTGCAGTTAAATGCATAATAGTATGCATATATTTGAAAATTCTTTTATACATCTGCGCAAGTATTCCAGTCGTGCGTCTATGTTTGTTTTGTTGCATACATCTGTGCAAGTATTGCATTATTCTTGCACAAAATTGTGCAATAATCCATAGCCGTGCAAATCAGGTCACATTTATTTGCATTCAAGCGTGCACTAAAACTGAAAAGTAGCACACATATGTGCAACAATCCGTAGGCTAAATTTCACTTAAGTTTTCTTCAGGCAAAACATGCATACATTTGTGCAAGTATTTCAAATAGTTGCACACATGTATGCAGGTTTCGGTCGGATTTTTAAGCCAAACAGCTTATGCAATAGTTGTATACATGTATGCAACTTTTTTTTAAATTTGCGTGGACTTCTGAGAATATTTCCATAATTTAGATTTTTTATACAGTAGCACATATTTTTCTGGCCAAAACATGTAAAACACGAAAGTATGAAAATCTGGTGGCGGGTTTGCATTTAAAACATGGGAGGGACATGATCCTAATTAAGTTTGAAAATAGGGATGTGTGCCTAATATTCACAAAAAATTATACATCAATAAACCCCATGTCAATGGCACAGATGTGGTATTTTGTTCTATTATCTTGTATCATTATATGATGCACATAACTAAAGATTGGTTGGTTTTAAGTTTCTTGCTGTGAAAATGTAAATATATTAGTTGTAGAAATTATTATGTTCAAAATTTGAGAGTCCTATCTGAGTATACGATACATATAAACTTATATTTTAAGTATCTCCTTGTGCATGCATGTGTATTAGGTTCTACAAACATTTAAAAAAATTAAGAATTTTTCATATGATGATTATCAATATAACTCGTACAAAATTGTGAGTTCTAAATGTTGATTTTTCTGAATGAATTGATTTGATATGTAATATCTATCATTTCGATATTTGATGAAGTTTTAAAAAATTTGAAGTAAAGAACGTGTTTTAACGTTTTGAATTATCTAATACTAATGCAATCTAGAATATATATTAACATGTAATTTTCATTTTAACTGAAATAAAGATAATATAATGTTTGTAATCAATATTTTTAATCTTCTTATCGATGCTTTCATATATGTTGTGATAGAATAATAAAAGTATATCAGTAGTTACATAATCCATATTGGTTTATATGGACCTAACTCTCTACATGTTTATCACTTCATTGTTTGGGTAAAAAGTTCTTAATCTCTTGATCGATAGAGAATATGACGGTTCATAATACGTGTAATATTTGTATATTTTAAATTAGTTCAAATTTAAACGTGAAAAACATATGCATGTCTTATTAATTACTCAATTTATGGGTAAAATTTTAAATTAGTGCTAGAAAGGAAAATACAAATAATTAACAATTGTAAGCATCTAGATAAACGTAAAGTATATTTATATGGTAATTTTTATTCTAATCCACAATATTAGTAAGTTAATCCACTCATCTTTGACTTTTACTAAGAATTTAATTTTAATCAGTACATCCACCAAAAAAAAAACGGTACGTACTCTCTTTCTCTCAATCTACTTCCATGCTTTTTCCGTCATCTTCTTGGTTCTGGAATCCTAACATCTAAATTCAAGCTTAATCGTTAAACGGACTAATTCAACATAACAGTAAGTAGTTTTTTTTTAATTTGAAGTTGATTAGTCATATACAAAATTGTATATTTTTTAATATCACCATTGTCACATATAATTATAGTTAATTATTTTCTGAAATCTTGAAAATTTGATAGAAATATGTCTGAGAAGAGAAGCTTTTGATGTTTTGCTCCATGATCTATTTACTTATAGCAAGAATTTCTTGTTTGTCCCTCACCACGTCATTTGGATATTTATGCATATGTATATTAGCATGTATAAATGACTAGTAAGAGTGGCTTCATAAGTTAATATATACAGCAAGAGAACTTGATTACCAAATGAAAATCTTATAAATTGACATGTCGGTATAATTTATATAAGAAATATGTTGCATACAGTAGATTTATATGTTACCTATGTCACATTACGATATAATGTGTATTTTTTTCACATAATTATTCTGGTATGAGATCTTGATTTTGGGCTAGTTGGATTATTATTATTAATCTGATATGGAAATTGTAAAATAACGCAGAAATGTGAAACAAGAAGCACAAAATCGATTGTTAGATATATAATAGGGTGAAATCTTTAAGTTAATCCACTCGTGGATTAACTTACAAAATAGTTGTGGATTAACTTATTAAAGTAAAATGGTGGGTTAACTTATTAAAACCATGGATTAGAATAAAAATTACCTATTTATATTAAAGAAAAATTTCCGATGAACATGCCAATTATATTATAGAATAATTGCAGGTTTATCTTATTCCATTTAAGAGACCTTTGTAAAGCAGGATATTTAATTCTCATATTAAACATTCCTTTCTATAAAGTAGCTTTCGGAAAATGTGTGTACTTTATATTTTAGTCAACATTTTGGCATATTCAAAAATAACTTTCTGATAATATATTTATCGTGTACACAGTGTGTACAATATTATCATGGTACCTATAATCCTTAAAAATAATAATTATTAACTCCAGCCACTAAAAATCTTTGTCTATTTGGACTATTATAACATTTTTCTTATTAAAGTCGGAGCAACTTATATATCGTTCTTGTATTTACTATCAACAATTGGCATCAAAGTTTCTTCTAGTAATATACTGAGTGAACGAGCAGTATTCTTTTTTCATTGTTTTAATATTCATTAATAATTAAATAAATACTATTTATGATTTGTATAGTTTTTAGGAAAGCTATCTATTAACATCATATTTTTAGCAGTAAAGTCAGATAAAGTTACCTATTGGCTATTATGATTAATATCAGCAGCTAATTAAGTTCACTATGTTAGTCCTTGTAAAATTCACCATGCACAGGTTGGAAGGATACATTATCTTATTGTCAAATTCTCAAACCATTGATAAACTTTAATTCATTAATTAATAACTCCAAGTTGGCAAACTTTGTATGCAATTTATCTATTGTTACTATGTTTATGGAAAATACTATCAATACGCTATAGCTAAAAGGTCAATGTTGTTTAATTACATAAATGATCCCTTTGAATTTCATTGGCTTATTTACAACGTATGTACGGATCTAGTGTCTAAAGTAAATTTTCTGGTCTTTTAATAAATAAATGTGATTGTTCACATGTGCCATTGAGACATAAGTTAAGAGAAACCAATATAAAACCTTGATGATAGAAATAACGAATTGAATTTATTTCTATATGAATGAAAAATACAGAAGTTGTGAAGAACAACTTTGATTCAAAACAGAGAAATGATTACACGAGAATCATTTTGTAATAAGTTGATGTAAGTTGTTTATATAGGTGTAATAACAAAAGTTATTTTTTCTTGGGATGGCTTTGCGGTCCATATAGCTTTGTATTTTGTAATGGGCTTTGATCCGCTTCGGTTGATATTATGCGCTGCATCCTTTGCCAGATCACGTACCATTTCATTCCCCCTCAGATCGATACGAGGGTTAGGGATTTCATGGCTGCTACTTGTGTGATTATATAGCTTTCTCTTTTTCAAATCAGCCATCTTTTCGATTTATCTCTCAAATCTATTCACTTCAGAGCTTTGATTTGGATCTATTGATCTTTGGTAGATCTAAGTTGTACTTGTCTTCGGCCTACTTGTTGCCTTTGATGTCAGCATCTGGAGTGTCTGATCTTCTGATGAACTTGGAATCTCCTTTCTAGAGGGCTTAACTTGTTGTTCATCAATTCTCACAATCTTTAGTGTATTCCTGAACTTGATGAAGCTTGGAGATGACAGAGCTTTAGTAAGAATGTCGGATCACTGGTAAGTGGCAGGTATATGTCTAACATTTAAGTTTCCCTTCGTTATTTGTTCTCTTACAAAGTAAAGGTCAATTTCTATATGTTTAGTTTTGGAATGTAAAACGGGATTTGCAGACATGTAAACTGCACTTTGATTATCACAGCATAGTATCGATTTTCCTGTGTTGATGTTTAGTCCAGTAAGTAAAGACCTTAACCACATTATTTAAGCTGTGGCATTTGTAATGCTTTGGTACTCTACTTCTGTACTAGATCTTGATACAGTTGAATGCTTCTTTAAACATCACGACGTTATATTGTCCTCGCTGTAGATGCAGTACCCTGTAGTTGACTTTTATCATCTCGATCAGATGTTCAGTCTGCATCCGCAAATCTAGTAATATTCTAGTTATTGCCAGCCTTGATAGTGAGACCATAGTTTATTGTGGCATTCAGATATATCAGTATTCTTTTCACAGCTCCCCAATGAGTATCCACTAGATCCTGCATGAATTAACACACTTTGATAACACTATATGCTATATCTGGTCTTGTAATTTTTACATATTCTAATGCACCAACTACACTTCTATATCGTTTTGAGTTGTATATGAATTCTTCCATGTGTTTGGAGAGGGTCTGACTGCTGACCATTGGGGTTGGTTGATTCTTTGCCTTAATCATTTGGGTTTTTGTCAGCAGTCCAGTTATGTAATTCTTCTGAGATAGAGTGATTTCTATTGGGGATTTTGAGTTTACCTCTATTCCTAGGAAGTAATTTAGCTTTCCTAAATCCTTTAGAGAAAACTGCATATCCAAATATTTGAACCAACTTGTTGATCTTTGTATTGTTGTCCCCTATAATTATCAGATCATCAATATATACTAAATTGTATATTATGACAAAGATAGGGTAAAAAGCGAGTTATCTGATTTGGTAAATTGAAAACCCATGTCACCTAAAGTGGTTTTCAATCTATCAAACCATACTCTAGGCGCTAGTTTCAGTCCATATATTGCTTTGTGTAGTTAGCACGCTAGATCTGGATGTTGAATGTAGCCTTGTGGTTGCTCCATATACACATCCTCTTTAAGTATGCCATTGAGGAATGCATTGTTAACATCAAGTTGTCTGAGTTGCCACCTTTTACAGACAGCAATAGCGAGTACATCCCCGATTATTGATGGTTTGACTACAGGAGAGAATGTTTCCTTGTAGTCAAAGCCTTGTTGTTGGGTTAACCCTTTTGATACCAGTTAGGCCTTATATCTGTCAATAGATCCATCTGGTTTCCTCTTAATTTAGTATGTCCACTTACACCTTATAATGTTTTTATCTCATGGTGGTTTAACAAGTTCCCATCTCTGATTTTGTATGAGGGCTTGATATTCGGTATCCATTGCCTGATCCATTTGATGTCAGCTTTGGCTTGATCATAACTGCTTGGTTCTTCATGGACCGTAAGTGCAGTGTATAATTTGGGCTTAAAGATCACACTTTTATCTCTTGTAATCATTGGGTGAGTTGATTTTGCTTGACTTGGAGTGCTAAGTTGATCTTCTTCATCAGGACTTCTCTGTCGTTGTCTTGTTCAAATACTTATTCTGTGCTAATATTATCTTCATTATTGTTTGGCATAGGTGACATTCTGTGTTGGCTTGAAGATTGAACAGTGTCATTGCAATGTGATGTTGTCCCTTCATGCATCTTCTCAGATTCACCTGCACTCAAGAAATCTGAATATACAGGTATTGGTGGTATTGATACTCTTGCATCATATAGTTTCTTTGTAGTTTTGCTATTATCATTAAGATATGGGAAAAATTCTAATTTAACATAACATGCCTACTTATAAAAATATGACCACTATCATCTAAACATTTGTACCCCTTTTGATTTTTAGCATATCCTATAAATGTGCAGGGCTTAGAATTGTAATCAAATTTGTGTTTTTTGTAAGTCTTAAGTAAGGATAGCATAGACATCCAAAGGTTTTCAAAAAAATATAATCAAGTTTTACCTTAAATAATTTCTGGAAGGGACTAATCCCTTTAAGAACCTTGTTTGGCAATCTATTTATCAAATAAACTGCAATTCTAAATGAATCAGGCTAAATTTTCAGTGGCATTCTTGCCTGAACCAATAGTGTTAAACCTGTTTCGTCTGTATGCCTATGCTTTCTTTCTACAAGCCCATTATGTTTTGATGTGCGTAGACAATTTGTCCTATGAATTATTCCCTTTTTATGAAAATATTCCCTCAATGGCTCATACTTTGCACCACCATCTACTTGAATTTTTTTGACTTGTGAATTTGTTTACTTTTCATCTTATGTTATGAAGTATATCACAGTGTTATATGTATCAGACTTAGATTTTAGGGAATATATCCATGTGAATCTAGTATAGACATCCACAAAAGAGATATAATACTTATATCCATTGTATGAACCAAAATGGTGTTGGTCCCCAAAGGTCAGTAGCAATTAGATTCATAGGCTTTGAGTACTCAACAGTAGAACTAGTAAATGGTAATTTATGGCTTTTCCCCATTTGACAATAGGTGCATAAGTATGGTAAAGATATATCATCACATTTAATATTGTTCTCTATAAGAACTTGTTTAACAATACTTGCACTTAGATGACCTAGTTTATTATGCTAGATATCAAAGACATTAATCTCTTTTCAAAATTGTTTTCACTGAAATTGCAATTCAGTATTCTTTTTCCAATATTGTTGCAATTGTTTTGGTTGACCTTGTGTAGTCCCTTCACCTTACTACCCGGCAATAAAATATATCTATTTATTATGTCCCTGATTAAGTAGTACTTAGGATAAAACTAAAAATATACTTTGTTATCCTAAGCAAACTGAGATACACTCAAAATATTTTTCTTTATATCTAGGACTCTAAATAGATTATTCAAAAGTAAATGCTTGTTTCTATTGACCAGCTTTTTGACAAAAGCCGTAATAACTTAAGATTGAGACTCATTTATGGATACCGACCATTATTATGGATCGATCGATTACGGTTCAATCTGAACTGATCTCTTAGAAGACCAAAATATCCTCCTCTAGAATTGGCGTTCATATCCGAAGTCATAAACTAACCGATCGATCCAATCATCCCCTGAAAGATTGGGTCAAGCCTAAAATGTCGGATTGGAGATATCAGGCCTAATTATGCGCTACAAGACGAAGTTCTACTCCTAAGGCTACAGAACCAGCCAGCTTTGACCTATACTACTTTTCATGCACCAGAATTTAAGCTCCGCATATGCCACAATTTTCAATGAGAACTATTCGTCAGCAGTAGATCGGGTCCCCCGCCTACAACTACTTCATAGGATCGAGTTACACGTGGCCGACCCCGAAGAAAATCTATGTCATGTTGCATTTGTATCGACCCACCTTCTCACCTATAAATACATCTTTACCAGAAAAAGAAAGGGATCTGAACAATCTAGGGCATTCCAAAAATAGCATGTCATATATTCTGAATACAAAACAAGGATTTTGTGTATAAACCACTCCTTCCTCTACTTTCTTTCAATCAAAAATAACTGTAACACGTAATCGACAGTAATAATGGAGATAATAAAATGGATGTAGGCTTAATTAAAGCCGAAGCACTATAGAAATATTGTGTCTCTTGTGTTCATTTACTTTTACTCGCACTTTACGATTATAATCGTGTGTGGTTAACACATTTTGGGGGTTGATTGTCATTAGACCAACTTTTGACTTCAACACTTTGCCGCGCCAAGAAGGGGTCGAACCTTCGACCTTTGGCAACTCTTAAAGAAGCAATGACAAAACGGAAGAAGGGTACAGAAACTTCTTATGCTCAATCTTAACCCGCTGGTGTAGTAGACGTAATAACAATGGGGGTAATCCAGGAGGCTTCCTCCCACGAATACCCGTCCCAATACTTAACTAGGGACAGGATGGCTGAAGTTGTCTCTGAACTCAAAGCTCAGAAGGCACACCAGGATGAACTCCTCGCAAAGCAACAGGAAATGATGAATGATTTCCTCGCTCGGATGGAAGGGAGACCAAGAAAGTAAGCTTCACTTCTTGCACGAGGTGAAGCTGGGGCAATAGATAATCTTCAATCTAATAAAATCCACGCCCCATATAGGTCTACACCTATGCTCCCACCTGGTTCAACTTCACTTCCCGACCGACCAATTCTAAGGTCATCACTCGCAGATACCAACAAAGCTGTAGTAGATGCAGATTCTCAGGTCGGCCAAGGCCAAGCCCTAGGATGGTCGACCATTTTGCGTTCGGTCCAGGGTTCGACTCAACCCCTGGACAACCAACTCCCGAAACAGTGCAACCCTTAGGTCGATCAGAACATGGATCAATGCAACCTTCAGTCGGACCTAGTATCTTACCGCAAACTCATCTTATGCCGCCTCCCGCTCGACCTTCCCACCATAGCGATCCAAGCCTAGTTGGAGGCTGTAACCCTCTGTCCTAACAATACCACTCTACCATACCAGTTCTTAGCAGGATAGAGGATACCGTGACATCGCCCCAGGTGGAGGCAGTACCGAGCCCCAAACTGATAAAACTTACCCAAACAGGTCCAATCCTACAGGTACAGATATGGTTCGGCCAAATATGTAATCCACCCAAGCGGCTCCGATCAATCTGGAGCATACAATTGAGGCTGGGGATCACCTCCAACCATCACTCATGGTCGTACCGAACTGACCCTAAGAACTCATGGCATGCATCCTCCCCGTACTGGGATTCTCACTGATGTCCGCAATGCAGAATTGAATTCATGGCAGCAGTTTCTCGAGGATGGAAGTCAGATCGCAAGCATCATCAAACACTTCACCAGAGGTACCTCTTCTCAACAGGATGTGGACAACGTCCATCGTAGTCCATTCACACAAGAAATCAGGAACTCTCAAAATCTACCCGACTTTTAGCTTCTGATCCTGAAGCCTTACAACGGCAGGACCGACCTAACCATACATCTCATGCGGCACATGCAACACATGGAAGTACTATGAGAATCGTTCAATGTCACGACCAAGTGCTTCCCTATCTTTCTCACCGATATTGCTAGCATGTGGTTTTGGCAGTTAACAATTGAATCGATCAACATTTGGAATATGTTGGTCACCCGCTTCATCGAGCAGTTCAGAGTTCATATATCTGGACCGAAGAGCATCGTGTTTCTCACATCCATCAGTGGGCCAGTGGGATCTTATGCTCCTTCCTAGAAAGATTCAACATAGTTGCAACATCGGTTGATCGACACGAGCCATAAATGGTGGTTATGGCCCGTGTCCTAAACCGAACTGATTTCAAGATCTCTCTCCAGAGTGATCCTCCTAGAGATATTAAAGAATTCTAATCCGAAGCCAATAAATCCCTTCAACAAGAAGATGCCAACATCGAGATGGAAAATCTCGAGGTATTTGCTATAAAGGACGGAGGACCGACCACCGCTGCCCAAAATAACGGTAAGGGAAAAGCCTCAAAAAAATTTGACAAGAATGTGCAGTTCCGGAGCCAGCCCAAATACGATCAATATACCAATCTCAACTCCTCCCTACTGGATATATAACTCGATGTATGAGGATCTTTACCTTTTCCAAAGCCTCCCAAGAGAAAGCCGACTTAAAGAGAATGTGAATCAGGAAAGCATTGCATGTAGCATGATATGTTAGGTCGTGGCACCAATGACTACAGGCAATTGCGCGATCTCATCGAGGATCGGGTTAGATGTGCAGAGTTACCCGAGCATATCAAAAAGAAAGCATCAGCCGCACCACCACAACTACCTTTCCAATCTCCTCAGAATGGTCCTCGTACCTCCCGAAATGGAAAGGACCCTGAGCCTAGCAATTACGACATCATCATCAATTGATCTGGTTTAGATCATTGTGGATACACCCCATTTCTTAGGATATGAGAAATGTATTTTTTTTTCAAATGTGGTTATGTTGAAGTACACACGAACGAGGTTAAGATTTAATCCCAAGGTGTGCTCTGGGTTTGAATATAAACCCATTAGGTTTCGTTTTGGTTTTTGTAAATAGTTTTTAGCCACAGTAAATCTTCTTTCTTGAACATTGATTATGTTTGATAAATGTTTTGCTAGGATGTGGCAAAGCCCCCAATCCAAAGATGAGCATGGTTTATGCTCATCTTTAAGGTATGATTGATACCTATTATGAAATTCTACTTGTTAGGAGTGACAAGCTTAACTGTCTCATGATATGGGTATGGATAATACTCGAACCAAACCTTATCAGGACTTGGCAAGTACTAAATCTGAGTATGGTTTATGCTCATCCTCCTTGAACTCCAGGTATGGTTTATACCCTTCCACTAAAATTTAGTATGGTTTATGCTCGTCCACTTTTAAAACCGAGTATGGTTTATGCTCGTCCACTTTAAAAAACTAGGTATGGTTTGTGCTTGTCCACTTTAAAAAATCGAGCATGGTTTGTGCTCGTCCTCCTTAAAAAAACCGAGCATGGTTTATGCTCGTCCTCCATAAACTTCGAGCATGGTTTATGCTCGAATGTTAAGGTACGGTTTATACGCCCACTCAATTACAAATTGAGTAAGATTTATACTCCCAACATACACCCAATCATGGCTTATGCTTGAAAATATCGAACAGGGTTGCCAGGATTTGGCATGTCTATATTAAGCCCTTTTGCAGATATCATTCTATTCGATAAGGTCTCGGTCCTTCTGCTATTCTACAAGATCGATTCACCATGATTGATGGTTATTTTACATCCTCGGACTCCCGGCCTTAATATGGTCCTTAAGTTATCGTCGGTTTTCCAGCTTTAATACGATCGCCGGTTTTCTGGCCTTAATATAATCATCGTTGATCGTCGGTTTTCTGGCCTTCATATGATATGGTTCGGCGTAACCATGGCTTGCCTTAATATAATCTTCATTGATCGTCGGTTTTCTAGCCTTCATATGATATGGTTCGGCGTAACCATGGCTTTCCGGATTTCTAATGAGTTACTATTCAAAATTCTGTGGAAGATCCAGAACACATCTTCCTTTACCAAAAAAGATATGTACTGGGGGCAAAGCGTTGACCATCTTTTCGACAAAAGCCATCACAACTCAAGATCGAGACTCATTTCCGAATACCGACTTTTATTATGGATCGATCGATTATGGTTCAATCTGAACCGATCACTTAGCAGACCAAGATATCCTCCTCCAGAATTGGTGTTCACTTCCAAAGTCAAAAACTAACTGATCAATTGAATCATCCTTGATAAGTCATGTAGCAGCCCGTATTTAACGTATCGGAGGATCGTAAAACATTTTTATTTTATTACCTGAGGGTTGGATCATTCCTATTTTTGATATGTTTCTTATGGGGATGTGATACATATCCATAATTTTTACCAATTTTGTTTGTGACCATTTTTCCCCTGTCAGTCTTGTATGGGGAATAACTTTAGACTTAGGTCGAATCAGAGGGTGAGACTTGTGCCATTGGAAATGAGTTGATGGTTTCCTTTCCATAGAGTGGTTACATTAAAGAATTGCTTTAGCGGTTTGGGCGGAATTGTTGTTTTAAGTTTTTTCAGTTGGCTGTTCAGGTTTGGAGAGCCACTATATGCTGATTTGGGAAGGGACATTAGTGGGCTATTGGAAGAGTATAAATAGGGGGTAAGGGATATGGGAAATGGATTTAGTTTTCCATTCTCTCATTTGGTGCCTTGTGCTCCTCCTTCCTCTAACACCTTTCCACCATTAAAAATCATAATCCAAGGAGGGAAATCATAGATCTACACCATTGGAGGTTAGATCTACATCAATTGAGGCAAGGATTTATCGGATCAAGGTGTTTGGTGTGAAGTGCTTGCTGTCCAGATTCATTTTCCTTTGAATTTTGATTATTTTGGAGAATCATTGAGTGATATGCTTCTCTCACATGGATTTAATAAAGTATATGAGTGTTTATGCGTGTTTGTCCTCAAATTCAAGAGCTTTTCCATAGATCTATGCATTGGCAAGTCCATTTTCATATAAATCACCCTATAATCTGATTTAGCAAGTTTAGATAAGTAATTTTTATGATATTTCATGTGAATGTGCAAGTTAAATCCATGATTTTGTTCATATGT
The DNA here is from genome assembly GCA_030737875.1 of Allium sativum. NCBI lineage: Eukaryota > Viridiplantae > Streptophyta > Magnoliopsida > Asparagales > Amaryllidaceae > Allium > Allium sativum. Next base: position 543,633,169 of record CM060926.1, read on the forward strand.
ACACTTATGGTAATTTTGGTGAATTTTACATAGTTATTGATGGAATTTGACATATTAGTGATGTTATTGATTGCATATCATGATTATGGTCATGTTGAATGAATTGGATGGATTGGTTTCGTTGAACGTATTGTTTGACGAAGTTTTGGAAATGGAGTTGTGCAGGTTTTAGGTCGAGCAAGGCCTGGTCGGTCATGGTGGGTCAGTCGAGGTGGGGTCGGTCGGGCCAAAAATCATGTCTTGGGAACAAGCTAGTTGGGTCGAGCGAGCCAAGTACGAGGTTGGGTCGATCGCACCTGAGTGGGTTGGGTCGAGCAGTATCTTGGGTCGAGCAAGCAGCTGGGTCGGTTGAGTAGTGATGCACAGGGTCTAGTAAGCAACTGGGTCGGTGTGGGGATTATTACACTGGTTCGGTCTCAAGTGCAAGAGTGGGTCAGCCATAGTGGAGGGGTCGAGCTGGGTCGGTCGAGCAGGGTCGATCGAGCTGGTCGAGCACAGGGCCGGTCGAGTATCCACAATATAGTGACGTGATTTGCTTGGTGATGGTGTAACTTTGAAGTAAGTTCAAGTAGGAAGGTTCGAAGTGTTGAAAGGTGTTCGTTGATCGGTGTAGAACAATGAATGATGTGACAACCAAAGGTCGTGAGTTGATGGATAATGGTTGCTCAAGAAGGTTGCTTGGGCTATGAAAAGTCGTCAAGTAGGATGACTAGAGACGCGGAGGCTGAGAGATTATCATTGTCGTAAGTTCTAGCAGGCTCGAAGCAGGGGTGCACTAGAGATGTCTAAAAGACCGCTTGTAGGTCGAGTACCCTGGGTTTTGTAGAAAGGCCTAGTTGTCAAAGTTGGACATTGCCAAGGTTGGACATATGGAGTTTATGCTAGAACTAGGGTTACCATTAGCCCTTGACATGCGGGAAGGTTGGTCGTCATGCGATTAACGATGATTTCAAAGCAGGATTAGTGGTGATAGCTAGAGCCAGTCATGGATGATTGGTTTTTCTGTTTGTACCGCCTTATGTAGGTTGTCCGACGTTGAAGGAGATGTTTATTGAGTACTTGTCTGATATTGGTTTAGGCCTCTGGGGCTGTGCTTGAGGGATGTTGAATTCAATTAGGATGGCTTACATGAGATATATATAGTCTGGATGTTATAAGTGCTTACCATGATTTGATAGGTGTTCTGGTCTTCATGGGTGAATGGTTGAATAGTTTACCATAAAGGCTATCACTGTCCGATGTGGGGAAGATTGGGTTGAGTTCTTCTCTGGTGTTGTGGGTAGATTAGTATGTTTATCTATTCATTCTCATATACCATTATTATTGAAGTTTGTTAGCTGTTTTATCGCTCACTAAGACTATTGTCTGACTCAAGGTTTTATGTCTCCTCTTATTATCTTGGGTTGTTCATCCGGTTGTGGATGGGCAGACTAAGTAGCAGGTTACAGGTGATTAGTGAGGACGTTGCTGCTGTGCAGAGGTGAGCAGGAGGCTAGTGTACCATTTTTTTAGTATCTAGTATTTCTCTTTCCATTGTTTGAGTGTTCTATGTGGGTTGTAGTGAGGCCTTATGTACAAACTTTGGTACCGGCTGGATAACCTTTTAGGATGTTGAGAAAGTTTCAAAAGTTTGCTACATGATGCTTCATTACTATTACCTGTTGTATATGTTCTATTATATTTTACCCCTGTGTTGTGATTTCTACGACCGGTTCCGATATTGTTTACCTACTCTGATGATTGTCCGTGACTGTCTGACACACTTTTCAGTGCATTATTCCTCTTGTCAAGTGCATGGGTTATAGGCGGTCGTCACATTTGGTATTAGAGCTCTGGTCAACGATTTTGGCCAAAGTTCGAAGATAATTACGTATGAGAGATGTACTTGTAGATTTTAGTTGGATGCTTTCTATATATTAGCATACATAGTAGTAGCGGTTGTATCTCTTTAGCAGTTTTTCTTGGAAGTGCATAATTATTCTAAATTGCAGATTTATAATAGCAGACAAGAATCAAGACACGATGCTAGGGGAGCTAATACTGGAGGGGGAAATGGCAGTCATGTTTGAATCCATGGAAGAGGCAATTATGCGAAGGGTACCTGCTCCAGTAGCAGCAACAGTAGATGTAGGTGTGCAAGTTCCTGGAGTTATAGATTTTGCAAATCTATGCAAGGACTTTACATCTCTAGGGGAAAATCATTTATAGGAACCGAGCCAGCTAAAGAGGTTCAGAGGCGGATGGATTCATGTGTTCGAATCTTTGGGGACTTGGGTACTGAGGATGCAATAAAGAGAAAACTTGCATCAAGGTAGATGTAGGGCAGGGCCATGGAGTGGTGGAATTCTGTCATACTTGAGACTCCAGAAGAGGAGATTTCATGGGAGCAATTCCAGGCTAAGTTTGAAGCAAGTTTATCTCCACTGCTCAGAAGTTCGTAGAATTGAAGCAGAATGGAAGATCAGTTCTTGACTATATTTCTGGTTTCGAAGCCTTGTCCAAATATGCTCGTTTATACATTGGTACACCTTATCCAAAGAACGAGAAGTTTGTTATGGGTCTGGATACCTATATTGGAAGACCGTTGGTAGATCATCTTGACGATACATTCGAGAAGATTGTGGAAAAAGAAAGCTATTCGCCATGCGAGCTTGTTTCCTAAGGAAGCAAATGTTGTCGCTACAACCAAAGAAGTTCAAAAACCACAACAGGGTGGTAATAATGAGAAGAGGAAGCAGCAACAACAGAAAGGATGGCTAAAAGAAGCTTAAGGGTGAGGTGGTTTGCTTTAACTGCCAATAGAAAGGCCATTTTGCGAGTGAATGCAAGAACCCCAAAGCTAAAGAGAAGTACTTCAAGTGTGGAAGGCCTGGGCATGAGAAGAAAGGTTGTCCAGAATCAACTAAGGGCAAGCAGGTCGTGAAGGCATATGCTTTGGAAGCCGTGCCAACTTCTTCAAGAGCTCCTACTGTAGAGGAAAAGGAAAAGGGTGGTGTAGTGCAAGGTACTCTCTCTGTTAATGGTGTTTCAGTTTGTGTGCTTTTTGATACTGGAGCATCACATTCATTCATTTGCAATGAGCTTTTGTGTCCCTCCGCCTACAACTACTCTATAGGATCGAGTTACACGTGGCCGACCCAAAGGAAATGCATGCAACGTTGCACTCGGCTTGGCCCACCTTCTCGCCTATAAATACATCTTTACTAGAAAAATGAAGGGATCTGAACAATCTTAGGCATTCCAGAAATAGCATGCCGTATACTCTGAATACAACACAAGGATCTTGCGTATAAAGAGATTATAAAGTGGATGTAGGCTTGTTGAAACCGAACCACTATAAAAATATTGTGGCTCTTGTGTTCATTTACTTTTTCTTGCACTCCATGATTATAGTCATATGTGATTAACACACTTTGGGGGGTGTTGTCATTAAACCAACTTTTGACATCAACAGTTTCCATTTAAAATACCACGACCAGTATGAGTGATGTTAATAGACTTACCATTTACCATGCAAACTGATTGATTACCTCTGTACTCTTTGCAACCAAGATCCAAATTATCTAGATTGTTTGTTAGGTGATTAGTTGCCCCTGAGTATGGATACCAACATTCACCATTGATGTGATCACCTCTTGCTATTTCTTCATTATTGGTAGTCTTAGCATCATTCTGACTATTATGTTTATGTTGCAATTGAGCCACATTTACATTTGCATTGTTGTTTCTCTGATTGTTTCCTGATTGATTGGGGTGTAATTACGATTAAATTTGAAATAGCATTTGTGGGCAGTGTGTCCTATCTTTTTGCATATTTGACATTTAGGTCTATTACTGTTGTAATTCCTACCTCTTCCTCTACCCTTATTACTGAAACCACCCCTTTAGGTGTTTTGAGTTGATCTTTCATCCTTTTTTGTATGGTTGTTGGAATAGTTAACAGAGAGGTCCATTTCTTGTGGTTTCTTGCTTTCCAGCCGTGCTTCATGAGACAGGAGTATTGAGTGCATTTCTTTCAGAGGTAGAGTGTTCTTTTAAGATGAAATTATTGCTTCTACAACTACATATTCATTACTGAGACCATTCAGAATAGTCAATACCTGTTCTGGTTCAGTCAGTTTATGGCATGTAGCCTCGAGTTGATCACCTAATGTTTTTATTTTCAATTAGTATTCTCTTATGATACTATTATCCTTTCTTGTGTTCTGCATCTATCTTCAATAGTGCATAATCTTACTGGTGATTGGGAATTGAAATTCTTCTCAACATTAGTCTGTATCTCATTAGAAGTCTTGCAACTAATAACCTATGATATTAGATTGTTGCTGATACAGGACAGTAGCCATGCACTGATAAATTTGTATTGTCTGTGGTACTTTACATATTCTTCATTTGAGACAACCCTGATTTCTTGGTTTGTTAAATATATGGAAGGGATTGGTGAAGTACCATAGATGTACCCCATTAGACCATAACCTTGAATTTTTTTTCTTCTATTTGAAATTTCCATAACAAATAGTTACTTTCATCGAGTTTAACTACGATAAAATGACTTTGAGGTATTATTGATGTTTTTACTATTTGATCAACAGATGTTGTTATGGTGTTTGGTTGGACTTAGGATGCAGCAGAGGTTATTGCTGATGATTGGTCACACATGATGACAACAATAGTTCAATAAAAACTAACTGCCAGTAATAAACTGGCTTGAATCAAATTCAGAATGCTAAACAGTCTTCAATTCAGGTATTTCTTGTAACCAGCAGATCATCAGGTGATGATACAATTCTGATGAACTTCTCTAGTAGACTTCTTCTTGAATTGATTTATTGATTTTTTTGTCACCTGAATTTGATTTTCTTGACTAGTTTTTCTTTACTGCTTTAATGTGATTGTTGAGATCTGGTAGAGCCAGTATAAATTTTCTTGGCATGGCATAGATTTTGATAATCACTGCAACTCTCAATGGATGGGTGAAAAACTCTGATGAAAGGGATATCCGCGTGGTAAAAATACTCTGATGAGTATATAAACTCAATCTCTCTGAGATTTGATTCAGATAATGTTGTTTAGCTAATAAGGCTCTGTTACCATATAAACTTTGATGATAGAAATAACGAATTGAATTTATTTCTCTATGAATGAGAAGTATAGAAGTTGTGAAGAACAACTTTGATTCAAAACAGCTAAATGATTACACGAAAATATTTTTATAATAAGTTGATGTATTAGCTGTTTATATAGGTGTAATAACAGAAGTTATTTTCTCTTTGGATAGCTTTGCGGTCCATATAGCTTTGTATTTAGTAATGGTCTTTGACCCGCTTCGGTTGATATATTTACTGCATCCTTTTCTAGATCACGTGATATTTCATTTACCGATATTTATATATAAATTTACACATCATTGAATTAAATATTTTTGTTTCTCCCTTTGCAACTTGTTTGCAGTGCAAAATATATTGTAGTTCAATTGTCGTATGCTTTCAACAATGAAAGACTAATATATAAAAAAGTCAACACTAAAAAGTGTCATAATATATGACACTCAATACATTATACACTAATGTAAAATAAACAGTTAATTTAATTCATTTTAATGCAACATGAAAATATCTTCATATTCAGTTGTTCTTCATAAATTAAGAATTATGCAAATATTTCACCAAAGAGAAATTCAAAAAATATCTTTTGGGGTTTGCAAATTATTTAGCAGACTATATTATTTTATTTTACACTAAATCTTTCTTCTCTTCAAATATCATACCTGTGACAACCCGCCCCGCACCAACCGACATTTACTCCAAAAGTGCGCTGTACACATGTCCAGTTAGCACGGGACGGCCGTCAGAAGGGAAGGAAGAAGATGAAGAATCAACAAAGAACCTGCAGAATGTCTCACAGCGCATGGAATATAATATAATAATAATAATAACATACTTGACATAAAACAGGTGAGACAGTACATAAGATGAAAACAAACTATCATAGCAGCGGAAAATCCAAAGTACAGCTTATGAACCAAAGCCAACATTATTACAACTTTTAAAACTGTCTCATAAAGCTAAACAAGAAAGGTACACTACTAATGCCCAAAGTAGTGACCAGCAACGACACAGGGAGAATATCTATACATATCATACGTGGAAGCCTCCTGCTCGCCTCCGAATCCGCTACTCGCGCATCACCAACTAACCTGTCTCTAGTCTGCTCGTGTGAGCACCCAGACTAATAAGAAGAGACATAAAACTCTGGGTCAGACAAAAAGTTTGGTATGAGCGATAAGCAGCTAATCAGAACAAAAACAGGTATACTAAGCCATACCTGAACCTGGACATGCAACCAAAGAGTTAGCACTACATACTGTACAACACTCTAAGGTGCCACTAGCATATGATGTAGTAGCATTCGGGGGTGGGGTGTGCATGTCATAGTGATGGCAAACATAGCAACCATCCTCACATCTCTCACTCAGTGCATAAAGCCTACGATGTCCACCACTGTCAATCATTAGACCCATCGAAGTAGTGACAGAGTTCGACTTATACAACTACTGCTACTACCAAGCTTACCACATGGAGTCATGACCAAATCTTTACAAATGACCCCACTTCATTGGTCTATAGCCCTTTAGTCGTACCTAGGCCACTATGGCCCTAAATCCGTTCACGTACTTCCTACACATAGTGATCCAAAGTTACGGACATCGACAACCCCTTAGCATACGTCCCGCAGCAAAGCCCGACTCATGAAGCCCACTCATTGGTTCCCAACTGGATCCTGAGTCAAAGCTCCTCATTTGGACTTCCTTTGCAATTCGGGTTTTGGTCGAATTGGAGTTGGTCTTCAAAGAATCGTCGCGTGATAGTAGAACATTTGGTCATTCGGTTCAGTTCGGATAAATCATCTCCAGGCTTCCCATTCGGTTCGGTGCTCTACTTTGGGTTCGGCTTGGGTATCATGCTCCATCCGGTTCGGGTCGGGTGCCACGCTCCATTCGGTTCGGTTCGTCCCTCCTGCTCCAGCCTGCCTACTCCGATCCAATCCCACTCCATAGTTCGATCTGATCCGGTCCTCATGCTCAGCTCCGATCCGATCCTCTCTTCTTTGCTTCTGGTCCAAACCTAACTCCAACTCTATGCGATGGCCTTCCTTCTTGCCAAGCTTCCTTTATGATAGACTTCGGTCCGGTTCGGATTTCCTTGCCCAGCCCTTCTATTCGATCCGAGCCCCCAATCCGATCTGATCCAAAACCCTGCACAACTTTTTGCAACTTTTCCCAGCGACTTGTTTACGCCATTCGACGACGTTTTCGACCAATCTAACTTTTCTAAACAACCACAAATCATACCATACAGTCATAGGAACATAGGGAATCAACCATAGACATCAAAACAACAACCATAGCATGTAAATTGGATCAAACCTACCGAAAATCCAATATTTTCCCTTAAGCATGTTTAGGAAAAACGAACGATATGATTAGTAAAACTTAACCAAATCAAACCAAATGCATATCATAGGTCTAAAACATTATTTAAGAATTTATAAATATTTTTCCAGAATTTATTAATGTATAAATTCGCTAATCTTCACTAATTACCCTTAATTAACCATAATTAGTGAGGAACTACGCAAATCACTCACCTTAGCCACAAATAAACCTTAGATCTGAAGTAAATCTCTGTTTGGGCGCGAATAACAATGCAAACCAACAGCTCTAATCTTTAATGGGTGAAGATCTCCCTTGATTTGATGTTGCTAAGCTTAATCCTTGATTAGAAAGTGATTTGGAGGTGATTTAGAGGTTGAAGGCCATTTTTAGGGTTTCTAAGAGGTAAGTGGAGGCTAGAAAACTGAAATGGAATGAATCTCTAACTCTTTTCAGCCTCCTCATAACCCTAATCCCGAAATGGGTTATGTGCCCATTCACTAATCACCCTATTTGGCCCGATTAAGCAGTTTTTCACCTTCCAAACCTTACTTCAGCCATATCTCCCAAACGGTAAGTCTGTTTAGCTATTATGACCACTCTACGGAAAGGTAAACCATCAAACGAGTCTAATGGAAGTGGTTTCAGTCAAAATTCCTTTCCAGTCAAAAGTTATGGCCAAAACAAGATCAGCTAGGGGCAAAACGGTCATTTAAAAATCGGCAAAAATCATGAACATGGGGAATGACCCCAATAGTCGTTTCCCAAAGTTACATAACCATACGCCTTCATATAAGAAAGAAATAAATATTCTGCGATCCTCTGTTGCGTAGAATACGGGTTGTTACATTCGTCCCCCCTTAAGAAATTTCGTCCCCGAAATTCCCTAACTAAATCACACAAAAGGGTCCTGCATGCCTATCAGCCATAAAACAACAGTCAAACATATAAATCAAGCAAAACAATTCTATCCTAGCATGCGGAATAACTAAATTACAAAGTAAATCTTACCAGACAAAGAGTTCTGGATACGTTTTCCTAATGCTCTCCTCTGTCTCCCAAGTACAGTCATTCTCGTTCTCGCCCCACTGAACCTTGACTAGCTTTACCGCCTTCCTTCAAAGTCGCTTCATATCGTGCTCGACAATATGAGTTGGTTTGCGGTTCCCAACCGCCTCGGGTTCCACTTCGAAGTCCTCTAACTAATCAGGTGAAATAATCAAATTTCAACAAGAAACAAGTAATCAAAGAATAAGTAATAAAGTAAAATGCAGAAAAGTAAATAGCACCCAGATTTTTTATACTGATTTGGATTAACCAATCCAGCATCCATTCCTGCACTTTATCACGTTGAATTGCACTATAATTGCTTGTTATCCATAGATGGAAAGAGCACCTTTACAAGCTTGGTTTCACAGGCTACAAGAAGCATACTCTCGATTTTATAGGCTATAAGAACACCTTCTCCTTATCACCAACAACAAACAATGGAAAGTGTCGTATCTTCAATACATGTTCTTTCAGATTCTGTACAATGATCCATTACAAGGAAGAAAGGCATTTATGACGGTTGAAAATCGTCGGACGCCATCAAATTTAGTCATTCGAAATGAAGGTATCAGGGAACAGAAATTCCGACAGCTTCCAACAATACTTATCGAGAATATTTCTAAAAGATTTCGATGGCTTGCGATAGATTCTGACGGTTTCCGACATGTGTCAACAGCAGTCAGAAACTATGGTAATATCATACCTTAGGGCCATTACTAGCCATCGGAAGACATCAAATTTAGGCATTGGAAATGAAGGCGTTGGTGAGCATAAATTTCGATGGATTCTGACAATACTCGTCAAGACAATTTTCGATGGCTTGCGATAGATTTTGACATTTTTTGACACGTGTCGACAGCCGTCGAAAATTGGTAATATCATACCTGAGGGGCATCATTAGTTGTCGAAAACCATCGAAAAACTGCAAAAAAATTTAGCTATGTTACAATATTGCCTTCCAGCCACATTTCTGATACAACCACTGTTCCTCCAATAATATGTCATATCCAATATACAATTTTCCAACCAAATGTCAAAAACCAAGCTAAACACAATTCACCAAACCAAATAATACATTAAATCAATTCACACTTCACCTTCAACAGGCAAACAACTATCCAATACAATACATAATGTACATGTCACCAAGTCTTTCATCATACTACATACAAAACATCAAGCCATTGAGTGTGTCATTCACCAACCAAGTCTACCATCACATAATACCTATACATGACATCAAATCACTAAGTCTACCATCGATAAAGGTATACTAAACCAAAAAATATACCTATCTGAGCAGGCAATTGCCTCCAGAACCAACAAAAGCTCCAAAACCAACAGACAAAGGGAAGTGACCACCATACTGCAGTTTATGTAGGATCTAGATTAACCCTAGAGGGAGGGGGGGTGAATAGCCTTTATTGAATTTTTGAGGAATATAAAAATATCACAGCTCAGATCACAGTAGAGAAAATAAATGCAGAAAAATAAATGACATAGATTTTACCAAGCTTCGGCAAACCCCTGCTTACTGCTGCAATCCCTAAGGTTTCTACTAGAATTAGAACTATCTCTATACTTGCAATTTGCCTATAAACTTGCGACACATGCTCCTAACTGTTCTATTCCTATGCTCAAAACCCTACACTGATTTTTATCCCCAAGTTCAGATTTTCCCTAACTACAATCCCGTAGCTATAACCCTAGTTTACAGAAACTAGAAAATGATACGTCGAAGAAAAAAGTATGAAAAAACTAGAAATAAAAACAAAACAAAAACCCCAAGTCATTTATAAACAATGTTTAACCCAAAGAAAAAATAGGCCGACTCCCTTTTGTTTTGTCCTATGTCTCTTGAGTGTCGACTTCCTGCTTTTAACTTCAATGGTGACCGAATTGATTAAAATTAGGGTTTTTGTACTCTTCCGCAAATTGCAATTTCAACGATGCAATGGATTATGTTCTCAGATGCTCTGATCTTTCGATGCTCTTGGTCAAACGATATGGTGATGTAATTGATTGAAAATACCCTGGTGTTCGTGAGTTCTATGAATCTATTTATTCGATTTTGTTGCTTGATTTTTCGATAATCTTTGTGTGATGAAACAGTGCTATATATAGGGTTTAGAAACCCTTAAACAACTATGATTTCATTGCATGACTTGGTTTGATATTTACATGATAATTGCTTGATTAATTGTCGTATATACCCATTGGAATTTTGGAAATTCTCGATGAAAAATCTTGCCCAAAATGCTATCTGATTCCCTAATTGACTGATTTATCGCTTGATTTGGTCAATGATAGCATAGTTTGATATTTCACGACATTGATGACTTGCCCTGATTTTCTTATTTGATTTTGGAAAAGTTTGATAGTATTTCTTTGCTCTAAAAAAGCTTGTGAATTACATTTGTGCCAAACTGGTCTCTTTGTATATTTGAGAAAGAAATGAAGTGATTTTTGCAAAATCTATTCCATGAAATAAAATGGAAACATTGATTTAATTTTCTTGCCCCAAAATAATTTTGAACACATTTGATAATGCTTTCATGACATTTCCAGAATTGACATTCGATTGTTTTTAGAAAATTCCATAATTTATTTCTTGCCAAAATTCCTGCATGTCGATTTTGCAATTGCCAAGAATGCAAATAGATTTCTTTCCCATTTTCTTGAACCAGTGAATTTTAGAATTGACTTCAGCTTTGTCTTGAATTGTGTGAGTCTTGCATGCTTTGGCTAGTTCATGTTTATAATTCCTCTTTCCAATGCGTTTGTATTCTGCCTTGTTCCTGAGCTATCAAAATACGACACTCCTGTGAAACTGCTACCCTTACCACCTGTTTTATCACCATGTATGCAGTAGCACACCTCTTTGTCATGTGCATACTTGTGTATTCATGTACTCCTAAAAATGCATGTGTTTGCATTACCTACCATGTTCATATTGCTTGGCTTATTGTTGAAGCTGCTCTTTATGTGTGTTACTTTGGGGAAGTGTTGCGTCATTGGTTCCACATGTTTGGAATTTATATAGCTCGTTTTATCTGAGCATTTTTGTGACTTGAATCTCTTGAGCTTGTTCATTTTTGCTTGACTAGAACCTAAACCATTTGCTATTTTTCATTTCACTATGCCTTATTGCTTGTAACTGATCATGCATGCTATTGAGCATTTGCATCTGTATTTGGTGATGCCTGTTCTCTTGCCACTTTATTTGTTGGTGTTCATGTATTGCCTGCTTCTGTTTATAGCTGCTGCTATCATGTGTATATTTGTTTCTCCTATGTGATGATGTAATTATGTTCATGCTGAAATGCTTTATACTTGAACCTGGAGTTGTTTACCTGATCTTGAACTCTGTGTACAATACCCATGAACACTGCATTGACCCTTTAAGAACTACTGCATTGACCATACACGTGTATATATATAGTTATGTGTGTGTGCATATATATATATATATATATATATATATATATATATATATATATATATGTATGTATGTATGTCTGTGTGTGTGTGTGTGCGTTTGAACCTTAAACTACATTTTCCCTCTTGCAGTATTAATGTACTGCCTAGTTTTGATTTTGATGCTTCTTTGAAATGCACTTATATATTGATGTGCTTTATGGCTTGTGTTTTGATGTTTACGCATTTACTTGTGCACCATGTTGTTGCTATCCACCTGTGAACTCATGCCTTATCACTTGACCAATTGGGCTACCTTGATATTGGTGCACTCATATGTATCCACTTGCTTGCTCACTTTTGTTGCTTCCTTGCCTATGTTGAGTATGCTTGTTGCTTTTACTACTTGCCATTTCTCTCAAACTATTTGGCTAGCACTATGCTCAAACTTATGTTTGACCATATTTCTGCACGTTATAAAATATGTGTATATACATACATACACACATATATATATATATATATATATTTTTCTATACATGTATCGTGCATGTGCAATTATATTTTCTATTTACATCAGCAGACCACTATACAATGAGTCGTGGCTGGTCAAGATTAGTAGTCCACAATTGTGAGTTGAGGATGGTCTTGATCAGTAAACCATTATATCTCTGTTGAGGCTGATCTATAGGAACGAGATATATAGTTTACCTTGTGGTATTTACAGTGAATCACTGTGACTATCACAAGCACTCTGGACACAAATAGATGTATATACAAATTACACCAAGTCAATAAATATGATGAGAAACACACCAAAAAATTGAGGCAAATAAAATTTAAAATAAATTTATATTTGCTAGAATGTAAATCATTTTTTTATGTTTAGTGTGTGTTTCTATGACAGGTATACAAGTGAATGGAATGACTCTGAAACAGATTGAAGACAAAAATGTGTCAGTGAGTGTACATGTGCATGTACATGAGAGAGAGTGTGTAACTGAGTTTGTACATGAAACTGAACACATAACTAAGTGTTGTAGTGAGGAAACAATGTATTGAATGTATTATATTACAATGATATGTACAATAGTGGAGTTATAACCACCCGGAATTTCGGAACCAATTTCAAATTTTAATTTAATCTATTTTAATGATATTTGGATATAAATTGGTTATTTTTGCTCGATAAAGTTTGAGAACAATTTCAAAACTAGTTTTTATATCTTATTTGACCTAAATAGGGTCAATAGAATATTTAAATCCATTTATAAGATTTGAATTTGAATATCGACATTTCAAAGCTATATCGATTGCTAACAAAAGAACATTTTTCAAACAGTCTGGGAATTCGTTGAAACTAGTTTTATTGGATCTGGAATGTCAAAATATACCAGGATTTAAATTTTCAAGTTCGATGGAGCCTGTGTAGAAGAACGACATATAAACGTACGTTGAAGATTCAGTTTGAATTCGAATTTAATTCAAAATAAGGCCATTTTTCAAACGGTCTCCTAATTCAGCGCGATTAGATTCATTGGATCCACAATTCCATATTGTAGCAAGAATTCAAATTTCATAATTTTGGAGTTAACGTGTGGTCGTGCGAGTGGAATGAATTTCGCATGTTGTAATTAATACACATGCATATTTGGTCATTCGATGAATAGAATTTGCCAAATGGGAATTAGACACCAAGGCACCATCCTCCTCCACAAGGCACTCTCTCCCTAAATGGTGCTTCCATGACACGATGACACTACGCCATAGATGGCCTATAGCGACCCCAAAGAAGTGACGTAGTAGGTGCCAAAAAGTGTTGCTATAGGCAAAAAATGACCGTGGCAACACTTTTATGGGGTTGCCTTTTGCCGCGTTGCCTTAGAGTCAAAGGCAACACCTTTGTGACCATATGGTAACATCAGTACATGTGTTGTCGTAGTTACCACTAGAACAAAAAAAATACCCTTTCACGACTACAAAAAACAGTTGTAATATGTCTAGTACAGCTGGCAATTGTAATCAAGTCAACCTTTTTTACAACTGTTTCTAGCAGTTGTTAAAATTTGTTTTATAACTGCTAAAAGTAATTACGCCTTAACTTCTATTAATTGAAGATTTCATAATATTATAATAAATATTAATATAACACAGTATTTTATTCAAATAAATATTTTATTTCAATATTTCAAATGGTACAGATTTTTGGACTCCACTATTGTACATTCACTCGTATATTACAAAATCATTCGTATTTACATACATTCCTCACTACGTTGTCACTTGATTTACTCGATTCACTCATATTTACATACATTCCTCACACATACAACATAAGCAAGAAAAAAAATACAGGAATATGATTATATAACAATAATCATAATAATATGTTCAAATCTTAGTGCTATGGATCCTGTAACAAACATTGGCATTCAAAATTTGCTGGTTGTTCAAAAACAATCATACAGTGTTGTAAAGTGAAACAACAACAATATTAGACTAAGCTTAGTAACTCTTGCTATAAAAACAATCAAAGTGATACTTGAAATGAAACTGATGCAAATATTCAGCACTCGAAGGCAATCAATGAATCAAAAGAGCTGTCTGCTTTAGTTTGCTTTGCCTCGTCCAGATCTGTGGCCATGACTTTGAAGCTTCCTGTTAAGATTCTGCCATGGTATCTTGAGGTTACACTTCTTTAAGCTGCTCCCATAGAATGCATAGCTTGGTACTGAAGCTCCTAAGCTTGTCCCCTGTTTCAACTACAAGTCAAAGTTGAATATCATGGTTCAGTTTACTCAGGTTGAAAATTATAACAAGATGTTTGTGTGGTATATATTTCAAGGATCCTCTACTCCACTTGCAATAAATAATATGATATGATAATAAGTGCTTACTCATGATTTCCGGCTTTGTCGGTTCCATCATTTGCCTCAACATCCTCAGGAAATTGGCAGTGAAAATTGGTGCAACCTTAACACTGTATATATAAATAAAATGCATAACAATAATTCTTTAACATGGAAAGTGAAACCTGGTTATTGTACATTGATATTTTCCAGTCTGACAATATAGAAAGAAACAGCTAGTCCATATGAAACAACACAGATCAAATGTATATGCAAGTTGCATCTGTTCTCTTCTACAATATAGAAGGAAACAGACCTTGCATGAAAGCATTTCGACAGTACAATATTCACTTGTAGATGAGGCTGAAAGCAATACATTCCCAAAACAAATTCTGAAAACCATCCCCAACCAATTCTGTAACAACAGCTCTAACCAACCACAAACTATAGAATAATTCATTATCCTTACTATTTTTCGCATTAATACATGTTTTCTCATTGTAAAGAAATCAGTGGTTTCATTTTCAAAAGTATGTTTCATGTCAAACCTGATACAGAGTAGCACTTTGCAACAGTACCCAATCAACTAAAAAAAATCATTGACTACAAGCATATTGTTGCATGCATACAATAGTCAGGTATTATATGGGCTAAGAGATAATCCACTGTTAGTTCAAGTACAAATAATTAAGCATTCTAATGCTAGCATAACATCCATGGCTCTATGATAGAGAAACAATGATTTGTGCGTATTGATCAAGACTCAATAGTCAAGATATGCATTTTGGTCTTGAATAGCCAACCAAAACTTTTGAAAATAAAAACTAACAAACAAACTCTTTTTTGGATGGCAAACTTTGGACTTTAATATTCCCTAAGCAGATGATCTAGAATAACCTTTTATTAAATGTATTTCTTTACATGAATGGGAAAGGCTGCTAGTTTCTACAATAACTTAACTATTTGAAGTAACATTAGCATAAGAAATCTACATGGTAAAATGATTCAAACTCAAAAATGCAACCCAAAAAGGGAAGTATTATGGATTCAAACTCAGATATGAAGCATCCTCTCGTATTCCAAGCCATCAAACGTTTAATTTATATCAATTTAATATGTTTATGGTTATGTTCCACACTAACCTGTGGCCAATTCACGAGTAGATAACCTTCCATGAGAACATGCAGTAAGAGCAACATCAATGACAAAAGGAACAACCTCCATGAGTTGTGGTAGACCTTTATTTGTTCTAATCCTAGGTTGAAAGGATCAATATTGTAAGCAGTATCCCTGCTTGCCAGTTTTGATCTAGAGTCAGAGTACGAGCAAGAGTTATGCCAACCTGGATCAGTTATCATCAACTGGATTCAAGGACAATGGTAATATTTCTTATTTTAATTTTATATATTTTGCCTGTAATGGAGAAAACATTGGTACATAAGTTGTTTTATATATGCATAGAAAAACAAAAGGTACCGGTCAAGAAGACAGACCCAAACATTTAATGCCTTTTCGCTGATAAATAGTCCGCATCCAGCAGCCATCAACAACCAAAAGTAAACCCACCTGAATAATAATCACAATCGTTTTTTTTCTTTCAATTGACATTAATTTAATAACAAAGCATTTTTTTGCAATAAGTTTCGCACATACACCAAGCATGCTCAGATAATCATAACGACTATACAAAGCTTAATGACAATGAATAGACTGTAAGCCTGACTAAATCGATAAACAATATATAGTGTACCCTTACCATATGAACAAATGATTAGATTAATTTCATCTATAAATACCTTTGTTGTATCAATGAGACCAGTTAGGATAGCAGTAATAAAATTAGAAGCACCATAACACACTAATTAAGGGTTAATGTATTGCATTATTCGATGTGTACAAAGATAATCATTATTAAGTGAAATCATGTAGCAGTAAGCAGTTGAAGGCTTGTACATACCTTTGCGTATATTCTGGAATTATGATTCTATCACCCAACACCGTTAAGCTGAACACAACAGGAATTGACTCGCGATAGTCGAACTCGATTTGATTTTTCAAATCGATTTGAAGATCCGATTTTTCGAACCTAATGCACAAGCACAAATCCAATTTTTTGAATCGATTTGAAGATCTGATTTGAAAAATCGCAAGTAAATCATTATCAAGCGAAAGCGAGTTCGACCATCTTCAAATCATTATAATCTCAGCCAATAATCGATTTGACGATCCGATTTTTCGAACCCAATAGGATACACAAGCCTAAATCCGCAGCAAAGGAAAGGATGTAGAAGTTGATTGAAGTTGAGGTTGGGATTTAAGATAGTATTTAGGAAACCTAACGGCTTGAATTCACGATTTGATGAAGAGGGCCAAACCCTAGATCAACATGATTTTTCTTAAGGGAAAAGTAAGAGAAGAAAACTGCGTGAATTAGGTTATAGCGGGAAAATGAAAATTTGGGGTCAAAGGAGCTGAGGGGGCAAAGGAAAATCAGATTGCAGATTGCTAACGTTGACCGTTGGATCATTATCACATGGATTGATAATTTTATTAATTTTTTTGATTTAAATAAATCTATAGGTACTGTAACACAATTTGATATCTATGCTAACACATTGAAGACTGCGTTGCAATAGACAAAAATCAGCATGTTGAGGCAACATTTTAGCTGGCAACACCTTGGATTTTCGTTGTTGTAGGTCATCTATGGCGTAGTATGAGTTACTTATAAAGTGTAATTAGGGTTAATGATGTGATTCATTTTCCAAATAAATAATTAAAGCTTAAAAACTAAATAATCGTGCCCTCGCTTCCTCCCCCCTCTCCACCTACCACCGCCTAGGGGCCTACAACAACCACCCCCTTCACCTACGACATCACCCGTGCCTCCCCCTCCCCTTCTGGGTCAGCTCTGATGGACCACCCCCTCCTCTCTCCTCTTGTTCCTTCCAATCTTCTTCAAACTATGAAAAGATGCTCCATTTAAGGGTACTAACCTCCTATACTACCTCTAGCACTCTTTTGTGGCCCTTACAAGGCATGTGGCACTTTGTCGACCCCAACATAGTCTCCACCTTCATTGGACAATAATGAGTTAGGGTTCATGGATGTCCGTTTCCCAAAGATCGTTGCTTTCCTACTCCATTCACTAGTTTAAAGGTGTACAAAAGTTGTTAGAAAGTTTGGAGCCATTCAGAATAAAAAAGGTGGGACTTTTAAGTAGTAGCGCACGCAGAAAGGTTTGGCATTGCAGTGTGTTGTTAACTGATGGATGGGGTGAGAGATTCTCACTTTAATTAGTGTATTTAAATAGTTTCGTCGTGTATGAAAAGTTAATTAGTTAACTATTTTATGTTAGAACCTAATATGAAAAATAAAATTGCAAGTTAGAAAATAGCTAATTTTACAGTTAGCACGACATTCGTCATTTAGTAAGTTAAATACTAGTGAAACCCATAGATTTCATTTGAGTAATATCTCAAAATGTTATATGGTAGCTCACATCATTGTTGTTTGCAAACCCGATGGATTAATTGTTGATTCATTTGACTATGTTGTGATTGTGATTCTGGAGTAATTAGCATGTTGAAAATGTTAATATATTTATGATAGTTGAACTTGGATACAAATATCCATTTATAATAAACAGTAAATTTATTAATTGTTTAGGTAGATTAGGTTAAGCTAGAAAATAATTTGAATTAGCTAATATGCTTAAATTCATAAATAATTAATGAATTTAAATTAATAGTGGTTGGTTGAAAACCCACATGAATCTCGGTATGATTTTTGATTTACACGTCTTCCTTGTATATAGATCGTATGTTGATTAATCGATCAACGAAGTGAAATAAGTGTCAATAAATTATTTTAAAGCTTGTAGGAAAATAAACGCACATTGAATGTCATTTGGATTTTTAATAGTTGTTCGCAACTATTATTGGATGCATTGAATTCATATGAATAGAGTTGTATGATGATTGATTGAGTTTTATTCCAATCCGAAATAAAAATGAATATTTTAATAATACAAAATAAGGTTTAAAAAAACGAAGTTTGTTCTCGATGTCTGATTTTGGATGGACCTGTTTATATCGAAATATTGATAAATATTTGTAACAGTAGTGACTGATTTTGAATTATTTTCAATATGCTTATGGCATGTTAAAGTTTTGAATTTTAAATGAATAGTGATTTTTCAAAGTGAAGTCTGGTTAGGATATGTACTTAACGTTTAAAAATAAGTTTTTTTTCGAAAGTTTTTCTTTTATTTTTATAATGCTTGTAAGGAAATTTTGAACATAAAATGATGACTTCCAAAAATATTATAATTTTATTTATTAGAATAATATTAAAATTGACCAAATCATGAGATATTTGATTTTGAAGTAAAACAACTGAAACGGATTTTCTAAAGTAGTTATACAAATTTTGTATACTTAATAAAGGAAGTTTAAAAGCATTTCGATTTATAATAATTTAATAAATCGATTCGGGCTTGAATAGAACGCGTCGTGCAATGACAGTTCGCGAACATCAACCCATAACTTCGAATGGACGTAACAGGAGATCTGACCGTCAGATTCTCCTAAAACCGGAACCATTGTGTTCATGTCAAAAAGATCTTCCAAATAAGTATAAGACGATTAAATTTGAATGGTTGGACTTTTAGATATGCCAGAATTAGTTTTAGAAAAGGTAGCTATGGATGTAGTTCGGTGGACGATATTGGAAACCGACTCTAAAGGCCTTAATAAAACTATTAAAAATGTGTGTAAATTATGATAAATCATGGTCAATGATTTGAAATGATTTTGGATGAGATATTCCAAGTTTTGAAAAGATAAAAGATATGTTTATCTGAATGAACTAGTTAGCAACTAGATTAATAATCCAATGATTAAAAATTCTTAAAATGGATATGTAAATGGTTTTAATATAACCAGAAGTTTCCAATATATATAATGAAATGGATTTGAATGGAATTCGATTTCATAATAAAAATGATTTTTTGTAAAGGAAGGCCTTTACTATTCATGGAATTTAAAAGGCTTTGTCGTTCTTTCATTTATAGTATTAGCCTAATACGGGAATTTATATCGATTATAAAGTATTCAATTTTCTGTGAAGATCCCATACTAATGGAACATGATCTGGGGTTTATTGTGAACGATGCTTTTAAATGGCAGTTTTTCTTTAACCTAGTTAAATACAAGATAATTTTCTAAAAGTTGAATAATCATTGAGATATGATTTTTGTGATGAAGATATTATGAAATCTTTTGAAATGATTTCCGGGAAATGGATTAAACTATAAGTTTAAAAGAAGTTATCTTTGATAAAATTAAGAGAACCTATCTCTAAAGGTAATAAATATTTAACTAAAAGAATATTCTGGAATGGAATGAAATGAGTTTGTCTTTGTGTATTTGTGACACTATTATAAAGATACACAAGTAATTCGGAAAGACTAGGTTCAACCCATTCTGAATAATTATTTCGACAATTAAATGTCGATGATGAAGACGATGGTTGAAGACCGGAGATCTTCACATCGTTTGGGCTATTGCAGATGTGTTGATTGGGCCGTAAATCGAAGACAATGTAATAAGTGGTGGTAGTCTAAAACGTACTTGGAAATCGGCTGGATATGCGAGGACCTCTCCTGTATTGGACATATCAGATGAGGATAATGGTGCCTTCTGTTTCGTTCAATCCCAGAGTGGACTTGCTAATGGATTGTATGTCTGACTTTATAGTTTGTGCTATATTAATTGATTCTACAAAATATGTATCTATTTGGTGCCTGAGAATTTATTCTCTTTGCTTGACACCCTTCTCTAAGACGCACGAGCTCAGAGGTTATATATTGGTGGAAATCAATGGTATGGATTGGCAATGAGGCATGCTAAGATGCAACGATCAAGGATTTTTGTTGAAAAGCAGAGTCTTGTGGATGATGATCAAAGAACGGATATGATATAGCACGGCTTTGTGTATAACATTAATTCGCAAGCTTCACAATCCGGTATTAGTCAAAAACAGGATGAAGGACAACAGGGAGGGCATGCGTTTCTTTCTAGCTTGGAGCAATGTCATGGTATGGACCCTAGACATTTTACTTATGTGGATGATGGATAGCGATGGCCCTTAGATATGGCCGCACAAGACATGGCCAAGAATGCCGATGTACTAACCAGATAATAAGTCCCATAGGACTGGGAAACATATTGCTAAGGAATAACCAATCCACAAAAGTAAGTGTGGATCGGCCCTGGAACTCCAAGGGTCACGTGTGTTAATCCTGGATATCTCGCTAGAGGTGGCCCGAAACTGGTGAGGATGATCCCTTGCCTTGACTCATAGATGGAAATAAAATCTCCAATACGCGACTTTTTGGTTTTTAGTTGCAAACCAATTTGGCGACATAGTAGGATGGGATACTACGCCATCTGTGCTTCATATGTTTATATTCAAAGTTGTTTTCTGCACTATGCACTTATAATAATATCAAAAATATTTGTTTTAAGTTGTATCAAGCATGTTTGGATATTATAAGGTAAAACTCTATCCTCTGGCTTGCGTTGCGTTGTGTGATTGGACCTAAGTCTTATAATAGCTTCATTTTTCAAAAAAAGCATTGCGTTGTTATTAAATTTTTTATTTAAATCTTTAGTATTCATGGGAGAAAACCTGTTCCGTGACATACGGCGTGGTCTTGTGATTTACCCTAATTTAAAGAAAAAATTTAATAACTGGTTTAGCTCTCACACCAGTCCCATAACTGACTCAGTTACTGTTTCAACCTGAACTCTAGGTGCCCATATTTTCCACATGGGTAGTCAGCAGTTTTGGTTTTGCAGATTCTTTTCTTTTACCAGGATCCCGGATTATGGATGGAGATATATTTGGAAAGCCCTGTATTGGCGTATTGCCTTCAGCTATGTTAGATGATGTTTTCCGCGGCAATGTTATTTACATTGTATAAATATCTTACATTTCCGCTGCTATGAAATTTATTCATTCTCTGATAATTGTATTTCCGCTGTCTATATTATTTGTCGAAATCTGTTATTGTTGTATTTTAATGTAAACCGTCGAAATATGTTTTTTCTCACTTGATGTGTGTAAAAACTCTAAATAAATGTCAAGGTAAAAGAGTAGACTCTACCTCTAAAGAGAACGTAGAAAGACTATCTTGCAAACCTGGCACAGTGTTAAGAACCAAGCACTGAGTAAGGTCACAAACCTGGCATAGTTTGAACAGAATCCCTTTCAGTCTAAACTGGGCATGACATTTTTATTTTACTTATAGGCGAAACACCAGCTAAGGAAAAAAACCCAATAAATAGAGTAAATCAAATAATCAGCTATGTACATTGTGTTAGGCAAAGAATGAATCTGCTGAGCACTTATTCCTTCAGTGTAAGCATTCAAACTACACTTTTTTTTAAAAAAAAAATGACATACTTATATTTATTTACCTCCTTTAATACTGATTAGAATCTTCACATATGTATACAACCCATACGTTTAAAAACACTTTGAAAGTATAAAATAGAAAAAAATGAAAAATTTTAGTTTGTAAAAAATAAAATAAATATCATAAATATAACCCAGATTCGAAAGAAGTGTCAACTATGATTCTTCTCTGGTGCTTAGATCTGCCAGCGTCTGATATCGGGCATTGAATTGAACTATCCCTAAGTTGGAAAGTAGAAGATAGGTTATCTAACATAGCAATAATGACCAATAAGCAACACATGCAACGCCGCCAAAAGTATTATTATGACTCCAATTAATGCTGGACCGAACATTACAATAGTGCAATGGAACATACTCATAATATATAAAATTACCTAGAAAGGATAAATCAAATCTAGCCCAAAGGAAATTGAATACATCGTTCACATTCTTGGTGGTAATATCTGCTAAGGCCCGTACTCCATCGAAACCTACACCGACGCACCTAACCGTCGCCCTTTTGACCGCTTATATTCAGCCCAGTATTCATGCCGCACCCTGCCTAGTTCAGGGTATCTTGATACATCCATGTGGGTTACTGCTGAAACAGGTCTCGTTACTAGGGTTTTTCTAGTCAACATGCTAAATTGGTTAAGTGTCCTTGGTTTGACTTAACCCCTATCAATCTTGTCTAGTTAACATGTTAGGTTAAGTGTTTCCTCAATTACTTAACCCCACTAATCTTGTCTTGTTAACATGTTAAGTTGGTTAAGTGTTCCCTTAATTACTTAACCTCACAATTTCTAGCTTGACTGTTCATGAGCTTTAATTAATTAATTAATTAATTAAAGCACCAACCACTCACATTAGATAGGTATTGTTGTGGTTACTGGATGTGCCGGTCGGTTCCTGGCATTTTTACACCACAACTCAATTTAACCTCGGGTCTTTCTGGGCTTGATGCACTAACCTCTCACATTAGACAGGTATTGTTGTGGTTACTGGATGTGCCGGTCGGTTCCGGGTAGGTTTACACCACAACTCAGTCTAACCTTACCACTCATTTAGGTGGACAAATACAAAAGCTAATTTAGGTGGCAAAATTTTTAGTTTTTTTTTCAATCAATACTTCCAACCAATTTATAATCTAAGAACATTCATTGATACTTGCATTAAAACAAAAAAAAATGCCTATGATAGGAAATTATAAACACAACTCTAAAATTCATATAAACAAGATTATTCCAATTTTCCTATACTATATTGTTACTTCCTAAAAGATGATCAAATTAGACTAAAACCACCCCTAGTCCTTCAAGAATTTAACACTGCATTCTCAAACCTCTTCGCAATTAGACGACGGACATCTTTTGCTTCGAGGAAAGTTTTGAGAAAAGGAAGCAAGTCTAAAAGTGCTTTATCTGTTGGGTCGTCGTACCAACTCTCGATCGGGATTCCATTGTTCACTTGCAATCGAAAAACCTGAGGATAATTATTGATAATGGCAACCTTTGTAAGGTCAATCCCAAGAACAGTCAAATCTTTG
The DNA here is from genome assembly GCA_030737875.1 of Allium sativum. NCBI lineage: Eukaryota > Viridiplantae > Streptophyta > Magnoliopsida > Asparagales > Amaryllidaceae > Allium > Allium sativum. Next base: position 543,656,927 of record CM060926.1, read on the forward strand.
GTGTAACTACCCAGAGCATATGCAGGATTCTCTATATATCTTGTGAGAAAAAAAAACTCATTTTTGGGATCTAATATATCAAGCAGCTGCGAAGAATAGATTCTCTGACTAGCATGAATATTACAACCTGAAACACACCGTTTTTTCACATAAACAGTGTGCTGCTTCATATCAAAGTAAACTTGAAACGTGAAGTTTGGATCATCGCGGCGCTCCAGTGTTGAATGAATGAGAGTTTCATCTAAATCAAGTACGAGTGTAACGTCCCGTATTTTTACGGTATAATAATTAATTATTTAAATAGTGATTTAGAGATTTAAATGGTCTTTTAATTAAATAGTATTGAATATTTAATTAATATAAATAATAGAATAATATGTTTAATTTCCTAAATAGTCGGAAATAGTAGAACTAGCAATATTGTGAATTGGATCATTTAACTAATTTAATTTAGTTAGAATTTGAATTATATTAACAAATATATTTAAATAACAACAGTTGGACGTATAAATTATATTATAATTACAATCGAGCTCGAAATGGCGCGACAGTTCGTAATTTGGTGATTCGAACTTTAAACAAATATACATAATCCGTTTTAAGTTGGATTTTTGTGAAACAAGAAACGTACGGAGCCGGTGAAGTATTTTTTCTAATGGAAGAAAAAAATCGAGATTTCGTCATATAGCTTGTGAGTTATGTCCAAATCAAATTTTTGAAAAGTCACTATGGAATTCCTTTATAATTTATAACGATTTATTTATATTATAAAAGGATATTTAATATAAATTGAATATCGGTATAACTGGGAATTTTGAAATGTCAAGTTATAAATTTAAATAGGAATATTTTTGAGCTGTATTATATTCTATATGAATATATATATATATATATGATAATATTAATTTATTAATATTTAATTTAATTTAATTATTTTTAGATATGTTAATATTTAAATGGGTTTATTTATAGCTTTAAAAATAGCCACTTTTGCAAACAAGCTCCGTTTTCGACGAAACTAATTTTGTTGGATCCGGAATATTATATTATTGCTAGATTTCAATTTCTGTGATTCTTGGAGTCAATATGCGGCCATATGGGATTTTAATATGAAAAAAGTTGATAATTCAACTAATAAAAATACGATGTGTGAGCTAACAGATTTGGAATTCGACGAAACAAATTTTGTTGGGTCCGTAATGTTGAACTGTAGCTGCATGTCCATTTTCGTGATTTTTGGATATCATGTGTGATCATAGGAATTTTTAGATGACAAATACAAGTAATGATTGGTTAAAACTGGATATAATAATCAAATAAAAAATATATTAAAATATCCTATAAATAATCATTTTAACCTTAACCCTAAAGACAAACTTCTCTGGTCAATCCCAATTTCCGCCATTATTATTTTCTTACAGGAAAAACAAGTGAGTTTCTAAATTCCATAAAAATTCGTATAAATGTGTATAAATCATGAAATACATGTTTCTGGAACCCTCAGAGAGTGCACTACACATCCATACCCATTTTGGTGTGTTCGACGTGAATTAAGAGGTGCTCAAAATTAGATAGTGGAAGCTAGGGTTTTAGATAATGGAATTTTGGTGCCTTGATATTCGATTTGAGGATTAAAGCTGGACTCGGAGTACGATTTGGAGTTTACACGAATTTTCTTAGGGGAATCAGAAACAAAAAGCGACGCAAGAAATTACTGTATACCCGTGCTTTTGCAATTCATCGTGATGGAGTTTTGAGGTTCGAGTTTGAGGGTGAGGAGATCGAGTAGTGTATTTTTTGACAAGGATTTTTGTGGTGATTTTTGTTTAAATTTAAAAGAAGTGGAATTGGAGATAGATGGAGGTATAAATTCGAAAATGGCTTTGCTGAAGCTTGGAGGATTGCTCAGTTCGATCATGGAAGATGATTCCGTTGTAGCGGGCCTGGGAGGAGTGGTAGTGGGTCGGATTTGTATAAGGTGAAGCTCAGTTTATAAATAATTAAAGTTTAATTTAAATTCAATAATATAGGAAACTTGTATAAATAATAACCATTGCACATATTACCTGAATTTGTCGAAACAGGATCCGTTGGGATCGTATGGACGACGGTTACACAATGGAACTGGTTAGAAGTGAATTGGAGCTCGTTACAATTTATTGCAAAATAAAACGTCCGTCTAAATGAAAGATAGATAATTATTATTTAATGATAACTATCCAATGTGATTGAAACTCACTAACTCTACCAGTTTATATTTTTATAACGTGTTTTTTGAATTTATAAATGTTGGTTGATTACTGTGTGTTGATTGTCTGGATAAACTGCTAATTAGTTGGTTGAAATTATAGATAACGATATATATATATATATATATATATATATATAAATTATTAATCAAATATTGATTATGTTTATCAGAATATTTCATATTGAAATGAAATCGATGTTATATATATTGTTTAACATCTGTGGGTGCAGGGAAACAGGTTGAAGGCATCTAACTGGATTCCTCAATATTTATAATACTGTTTTTTTCATATATTGTGATATATGATGTGATATATAATCTGTTGTTGATTATGTGTGTTTAGATGATATTGATCATGGTTATTTGGTATTTTATATATCATAAGAAATACTGGAATGTAAAAAGGGAAATTTCGAAGTGTGTATTGAAATAAAAATATTTATATTAAATCTAAGGATTTTATAAAAAGGAATATTTATTTAGAAAATAAATAGAATTATAAAAGGAATATTTATTTAGAAAATAAATAGAATTATAAAAGGAAATATTTGGAAAATAAATAGGATTATAGAAGGAAATTGATGAGAAATAAAAGAATTATGAGAAGATTGTTTGTAGTAAATATTTAATAGAAATCTGTTTTAAGATAAATTGAGGAGAATAATTTATTAACGATGTTTATAAATTAAGGAAACATTTATCATTTGATAAATTGAATATACAAATCTGAATTTATACAGAGAAGTAAAAGTCGGTTTTAAACACCGATAATTGAAATAGAATGTGAACATAGTTGTTATAAAGAAAATTTGCAATGAGATTATAAATGTTAACCGGTTTTTTGGTTCGGTTCCGAAGAGTGCATCAGATACGCTCAACTCAACGTATCGCGTGAAGTTGAGGCCAAAAAGGGACGCTCAGGAGCAAAGGAGACAGGATCAGGAAGGGATTGCGCCGCTCGCAACCTCACAGCATCCAAAAGACATTCGCGAACCAAGGTCTCGGGCCTCGATGGAATTACGAGCCTCAAGCGCCCGATCACGGGATCATAGCGCCCCTCGGAAAGACTTCGTACCGGGCAGGACGCGAAATTCTCACCCATGCCTGGGTTCGAAATCTCGAACCCTGTTGGTGCGAAATTTTGCACCCATGCCTGGGTTCGAAATCTCGAACCAGGCGGGTACAAAATTTCGCACGCACGCCTGGGTTTAGGATGTCGAACCCAGCTGGTGTGAAATTTCGAACCTATGCCTGGGTTCGGACCCGGCGCATGCGAAATTTGAACCCAGTGGGTGTGAAGTTTTGCACCCATGCCCGAGTTCGAAATTTTGAGGTGTGCAGGTGGTGGGTTCAAAATTCTGCTAGTGGTCCCCTATTTCTACCTACTCCTACCTAATCCTACCTGCCCCCACTCCTATTAATAGCCCATGGCCTTACACTTCAAGGGGGTTGGATTTTCTTCACTTGAGATCTTCCTAGACCTCATTAATGGCATCTCCTATTTGAGAAAGAAGGAGAATTAAATATTCTTTTTCCCAAATACCTAGCATATGTCAATTATAAAAGTGAATGTAATGAGCATGGCTCTACCTTGTAATTCTTGAGTGATTAATAAAAGTTCAACATCCTTCCAAAGTGGACATAGGCCTAATCCACAACCGAACCACTATAAATTCTCATGTCATCTACTGCTTTATCTTACTTAGTCTTACAACCAAATGAACTATTCCTAGTAATAGGAATCTTTGGTGTTTACGACATTTTTGCCGTCAACATTTGGTGCTTTCACTGAGAATTGAACTCAAGATTTGCGTCTTTCTTCCACATTATCATCTCGACTTCGACGACCTTAAGGTTCCTTGCTCAACCTACTGTCGAGTCCGCCTACGATGGTAAAGAAGTCAATGAACGCAATGGTCGGCACTTTAGCCGCAGCCGAGGACGGTACCTCCAACAGCCTCAACCGGTAGACATCCCAGCCACTAATGAAACCACTTCTCCTATTGTGGACCCCGAAGCGCCCGTCACGCAAGCTCAAATTCGCGCGCTTAATGAAAGATATGAGAACACCGCAATCGAGCTCAACCAAGCATTAAGGGATAAAATCGACCTTATGCGGCAACTTCAAAAAATTCAACACGTTGTCGCCTAACTTCAACTAACTCGGAACAATGCTTGACCTCGACCAATCGCCTCAGAAACTTCCTCTTCTGAGTCGAGGGGCCCACACCAAAGGAGGAGGTTCAGCCTCGTCAACAACGTCGCCGTTCGTACTAATGCCCTCAATAACGGTAACAGTCATGCCAACGGCAATGGAAATGACAACGACGACCGAACTACAGTCACATATAGCGAGGGGGAACAACATCAGGACCGCTCTCGCTTGATCATCAATGACGGACAAGGTCCTACAAACCAACCTCCTCCTCGACACAACCTAGTGGTCGCTAATCAGGGTGATGGGCCTGCTATTCCAGCAGCCCGCGCTCCTCCAAAACAGGATCTGCATCACCCCGCTCCACCTAACCATCCAAACCAAGACCCACTCATAGATGTCGAGGACATGGAGGAAGACGATCTGGAAATCCATCATAGAAGACGACCTCGCAACAGGACTCCGGAGCCATGTCAAAATCCGGGGATCCCAATGGTGGATCCCCATCCAACTTACCTTCCCGATATGATATGAAGGGTCATGAGGGAAATGCGAGGGGGCGAACACGGCTCATGGGAAGCCCACATTAGGCGTAACCCCTTCATGAGAAGAGTAAATGAGTCTGAGTGGCCGATACGCTTTAGAATGTCACAAATGCCACTTTACGATGGTACCACTGACCCTTGTGCTTTCTAGAATCGCTATGAATGGCAAATGGACTCGAGTCGGGGTGACGATCCAGCCAAATGCAAATGCTTTCCGGTCTTCCTGTCTGGTACTGCTTTACTTTGGTTCTCTTACCTTCCTCTTGATTACATTAACAACTTCGAGCAACTAGCAATAGAGCTGGTCAAGCAGTTTAGGGTGCATATCCCAACTTCGAAGAATGCCCTCACTTTATCCAACTTATACGAGGGGCCCGCCGAGTCACTTAGGAGCTATCTTTCCTGGTTCAACACAGCTCTCATCGAGGTCGAGGATCTAGATCCTCACACAATACTATTTCAGCTAGCGAAAGGTGACCTCCCTACTTCAGAGTTCGGGGCATGGATCGAGCAGAAACAACCAAAAAGCCTCGACGCCTTCTATGAGAAGGCAGATCAATACTCGTGCCAAGAAAAGGCAAGGCGGAACTAACTCCCTACCACAAGTCGTCCCAATGATCCCCAAACGGATACCGCTAATAACAACTTCAGAGGTAGGCGAGGCGGGGAGCCCTTTGACCAAAAAAGGGGGCAGGTCCCTACAGGCAGAAACCAAACAATGGCAGACCAGATGGGCGAAGTAACGGGCAAGCCCCAGCAGAATCGAGAAAGCCCGGCCCTCGCCAAGATTTCAAGACCTACACCCCTATTGAATGAAGACATAGAGATAATCTACTTGGAAACATGTAACACTTTGTCATACAAGAAGCCGCGCGTCAGAGAATCTAATCACGAGAAGAACACCAGGAGGTACTGTCGATACCATGACGTGTACAGGCACGACACCAACGAATGCTCCCAACTTAGGGATGCAATCGAGAAACTTATCCGTGAGAAGCGGCTCGAGAAATATGTCTAAGAAAACTTTCCCCCCGAAGAAAAATTGCAATGTCCAGCGCCCGCTCCACAAGCAGCCACTAAGGCAGCTCCAGGACCGCCTAACCCAAGACGATGAATCGTGATCAACATCATATGTGGCGGACCTTACCCCACACATGACATCTTTCGAAAAATGGAGGAGTGTGTGAGCTCCATAAAATATGCTACTTACGAAGCCTTCTCCGCTCTACCTGAGTCCGTCCCAGCCAAGCTGCAAAAAACCATGCGGGATGATATTATCTTCCGAGAAAGAGAATAGACAGGAGTGGAGATCTCGACCACCGATCCACTAGTCAGCACTGCCCAGATCGGTGCCGCTTCTGTTCGAAAGGTCCTAATCGACTCAGGGAGCTCAACATCATCTTTAAGGACGCCTACGACCAGATGAAATTGGAAACAAACGATTTAAAGCCATGTCGCGCCGCGATTCACGACTTCAATGAGGCCTCTAGTTCCCTCGTAGGGATGATCGACCCGCCTGTGGAACTGGGCAAGGGGGACCGAAGCCGAGTCTGAATTCTCACTTTCATGGTTATAGACATCGACTCCCCCTGCCACGCTTTTCTAGGGCATCCCTTTCTTATTGAATTCCAAGTTTACATGGCACCATGGTCTCTCCTAATGAAATTCTCAACGGAAAATGGGATTGGAACTATTAAGGGCGATCAAGTAAGCTCCAGGGAATGCTTCGCAATAGAATGGAAAAACGCATGTAATAAGGACAAGGGCAAAGTTGTGCCCATGCCTTCTTGTGCCAAGAATGTCTCAGCATAGCAATCAGGCCATGGCTCAAGCGCCATTGCCGTCCTTCCGATGACCTCGACCCAAGGAAGGATGAAGAGCTCGAGTACGAGAGTGCTACCGCGGTCGAATCCATTGTGGACGTTCCCGTCAACCTCGATGACCTAACGAGGATGTTAAAGATAGGGTCATAACTCCACCCAACAATCAAAGGAGATCTTATATGCTTCCTAAAAGCCAATCTGGATATGTTTGCATGGACTCACTCCAACATGAAGGGCATCGACCCCGCGATTACTTGCCATTCCCTTTGCTTAGATCCTAGAATGCCTCTAGTCACTACACCACATAAAATTGTTAGCACATTTTAGGTGACACATATTTGCTATGGAAACACATTTTAGTGTCGCTAGTCTATATCACATATAAGTGTTGGCAGTTGAAAAAAAAATAAGATTTGCCAAATGGCCATTATGGTGTAGTGAGTCAAACAAAAGCGCTGCTTCTTGGGGCCTGAGAGGTCCAAAGCACTCGAAGAAGAGGTGGACCGCCTGCTCAATAATAAATTCATCGGTGAAGCTGACTATCCTGAGTGTGTTTCCAACCTAGTTCTGGTTAAAAAAGCCAACGGCAAATGGCAGACATGCATCGATTTCTCCGATCTAAACAAGGCATGCCCCAAGGATAGTTTTCCGCTCCCGAAGATCGATCAACTAGTCGACTCGACTGCCGGATACCAACTGCTATCTTTCATGGATGCCTACTCAGGCTACAACCAGATCTCGATGAGCCTCCGCGGCCAATATCATACCTCTTTCATAACCGACCTTGGGCTCTACTACCACCATGTTATTCCCTTCGGCCTCAAGAATGTCGGCGCCACTTATCAACGAATGGTTAATCGACTCTTTAAAAATCAGATTGGAAAGTCCATGGAGGTGTACGTGGATGATATGCTGGTGAAATCTAAAATATCAAGCGATCACATCCACGACCTCTCCGAAATATTTGATGTCCTCCGCCACTATGACATGAAACTCAACCCCTTGAAGTGCTCCTTCGGAGTTGCTTCTTGAAAATTCTTAGGCTTCATCATCAAATCTCGGGGCATCAAAGCCAACCCAGAAAAAATCCAAGCTATTCAGGACATCCGAGTCCCGAAAACATCAGCGATGTCCAAAGTCTGAATGGAAAGTTTGCCGCTGTAAGTCGATTCAACTCTAAGGCCATCGACAAGTGCATTCCCTTCTTTGATTTACTCCGAAAAGAGAAATGCAATTTTGAGTGGACCCCTGAACGTGTCTCCACATTCAAGGAACTTCTGGATCACTTAGAGCAACCACCTATCCTTTATAAGCCTATAGACCATGAGGACTTATATATTTACATGGTTGTTTCTGCGCAGGCAAACAGTTCGGCACTAATACGCCTCGAAGAATCGCATTCAACGGCCCGTCTACTATATAAGCAAGCAGCTGAGGGGGGCAAAAAAGAATTACCCGATGCTAGAAAAGTTGGCATTCTGCTTATTGATTTCCTCTAGAAAGCTCTGACCGTACTTCCAGTCTCATCCTATAAAAGTTTTCACTGACCAGCCGCTACGACTGATCCTACAGCGACCCGAGGCGTCATGATGATTACTAAAGTGGAGCATAGCGCAGAGCCAGTTCGAGATAACCTTCATCTCCTGACAAGCCATCCTCGGCCAAGCTCTCGTAGATTTCATCGTAGAATTCACAGCCTCCGAGGGGGCTCCCACAAAGGACGTTGGAGCTCCCAACGCCCAGTGGAAATTGTTCGTGGATGGCTACTCTAACAGAAAGTGCTCCGGGGCCGGAGTCATGCTCATCACCCCTGAAGAATGCCCGATCTATTACGCGTTAAGGCTAAACTTCCTTGCAATTAATAATGAAGCGGAATCTGAGGCCTTGATTGTTGGGGTTAGAATCGCGATAGAAGTCAAGCTAGAGACCGTCCACATCTTCTCTGATTCACTGCTTATCGTCCGACATGTGCTGGGAGAGTATGAAGCGAAAGAGGGACGACCCGCCCAATACCTGGCCCGGGTACAGGGGCTACTCGTCCACCTCGAGCATTTCACCATCACTCATGTCCCGTGCGAGCAAAATGAAAAGGCAGATTCCCTCACCAAAATGGAAAGCTCCGAAGATCCGAAACTTAACGGGTTCGCCCCGGTTTAGATCCTCAACTCTCCGAGCATCATGTAAGGGAAAGACGAGACAATGATGACCGTCGAACCCAAGCCCGAGTCCTGGATGACACCGATCAGAAATTACCTACAACACGGGACCCTACCGAAGCACTACAAGGAAAGGCGAGCACTCAATCGCTAGTCGGCCCGTTACCTCCTTATGGACGAGGTACTCTATCGCAGGGATATTTCTATTCCCTTGCTCCGATGCGTAGAGCATGGCGACACCCTCAGAGTACTAAGTAGTGTGCATGAACGCAAATGCGGAGGCCACACTGGGGGGCTAACCCTGGCCAGAAAGATTCTCAAACATGGTTATTACTGGCCCGTGCTTTATCAAGACGCCGCGAACTACACTCGCATGTGCGATAAGTGCCAGCGCTTCTCCAAGATTCCAAGATCCCCATCTACCGGATTGTCCAAAATGGCAGCCCATGGCCGTTCGCCATGTGGGGAATCGACATCATCAGAACCCTTCTAATGGCTATAGGTAGGGCACGATACACCGTCATTGCAGTGGAATATTTCACCAAGTGGGAAGAAACTGAAGCTCTCGCCACCATTACCACGAAGAAGATGATCAACTTTGTCATCTGCAACATCATTACCCGCTATGGGGCGCTCCAAGCTATCATCTCCGACAACGACACTCAATTTGAGCGCACCGAGTTAAAAGCTTTCTGTCAGCATCACGGCATCGATAAAAGATTCTCAACGGTGGCTCATCCTCAAGCCAATGGGAAAGTCAAGGCGATTAACAAGGTCATCAAATCCATCATCAAGAAGCGTCTGGAAAAGGCTAGGGGCATGTGGGCAGATGAACTTCCCCAAGCTCTATGGGCGTACCGCACCAACCACAAGACAATAACCGGTCATACTCCTTTCGCCCTCACATACAGATCTGAAGCCGCCATTCCCATCATGCTCAAGCTTCAATCCCATCGAGTCACATACTTCGACCCAAGGACGAACCAAGATCTGCTTCTGGGATTGCTCGACTTACTGGAAGAAAAGAGAACGAGGCCAATATTAGAGCCGCTGCCTAACGATAGCGAGTAGACCGATACTTGAATTCCAGGGTCTGCCATAAGTACCTCAACATCGGCGACCTCGTTCTAAAGCAGTTTTTTTCCCCCATCAACAGGCCTCGCGCCTCTATGGGAAGGAACGTACTCCATACAGTGAAGGCTCAACGATGGAACTTTCAGACTTGCTACCATCGATGGAGCTGAACTCCCAAGGGTGTGGAACAACGAACATCTCCGCCGTTACTTTACACAAGTCAGTTTATAGTTATGCTTTTCAAACAATGTTCAGTTTTTTCAAGGCATTGTAAAGGCTATTACTACCAAAAGTTATTAGTAGAAATGATGTTCATCTTCCTATCTCCTTGTTGTTTACTTCTCACGTAATGCATCTTGTTGGTTCCGACAGCCAGCTCGATTCACGCTTGCGACCGCCGTATTGGCACCCCGGGCATGGAAACCGGCGCTGCCATTCCGACCTCTAGGCAACATCGAGTCTGAAACACTTGGCTATGCCCGGCACCCGGAGCACGGGAGTCGACAACGCTACTCGAATCACCGGCCTGAGGCGCGATCGAGTATAAACAACCACCAACTCGAACTCGGCCCAGTGTCGAGGCCGAGGATAAATCGTTCTGCATCCTAGTCCAGGCGACTTGGCGCCACCTAGCTACCGACTAAAATCGATGCAAATCTCCCTTCGCCGATTGTAGGTGCCAGTCGAATCTTGACGCAGCACCAAGACCGACCTTAAATCGTTTCTTCCCCCTTAGCTCTCAAGGCTTAGGGGTAGCCCATGGCCACGATCGGACCTTACGAGTTGATGATCAGGGCTGAAAACTACGCCGGCGAATAAATGACATCTGGCGGCTCACCTCAACCCGATGAACGAAGGGAGAGCCACCCACCTGGCGGGCCGCACAACCCGATGCCCTATGCTTCGCTATACTAGGGTTTAACCCCGGGCCACCCAAAACAACTGGCGCACAGCCTGGTTTCGCAAACTACGAGTTTCTTGAGCTGAGGGAAACTTACTGGAACCAACGCTCTACCTCAACTCTCTAGAATAATCTACCCAGAGACGACCCTTAATTGCTTTTGTGACAAGTGTAACGATAAGTATGCTTATGCAAGTACAGGACGCTGGAAAACATAAAAAGAACATCTGAACACTTGACATAAAAAGTTATCTTTACTAGTTTATATTTCATTTTAACACGTACACACTAAACAAACTACATGTCTAAGACTTTTACTTTCTAATGAAAGGGTGTACATGAGAACCACACCGTCTCTTGAAAAACCAAATGCGAGGGTTGTACTCGCGTTATCGGCCTACACTACCAAAATAACGGTAACCTCTGCTTAGGCTACTAACGCTAACCCTGTCTGTTCTTCTTTTCCTTGTGCTTGTGCTTTTCTGCTGATTCAATGCTCGACGGTTTATCCATAGCACCGGGCCTCTTCTTACCAGACCTGCTCTTTCCATCTCGGCCCCTCCAATAAGTGGTCGATTCATGAGAAGCCGAGAGGCACCTCTCGCCCTCATCACCTCTAGAAACCTCGGTAATATCAATAAGGGTGGGAAGCGGCGTGAGCTTTGGGCACCCCCAGTAGCGAGGCCGCCTACAACGTCAATCGTCTCTGGGATTACCTTGCGTTCCCGCTTAGGTTTCCCCTTCGCCTCTTTGGCAGCCCTCCGCATAGCAAGCTTTTGGGACCTATGCGGCGAGACATCACGTGCTTTGGCTTTCTCAGGGACCTCAGTAGTCCTCTGCTGGGCTTCCTCATCTTATCTCTTCTTCTGGGTCTCATCATTAACCCTCTTCTTCTCAGACTCCTCATCGGCTCTCTTCTGCGCGATAGTGTTGACAGCACTCGCCTCAGCCTCATGCATGGTCTTCATTAAGACCTCCCTCCTGGCTGCCTCGTCGTGCTCTCGCTTCTCCTCCACCTCTTCTCTCTTAGCCTCCATCTTGGCCTTTTGAGCTTCCACCAGGGCAGCCATCAAGATCACATCGGGCTCCGCCAGACCTTTGGCATGGGAACTTTACCCATCAACCATCTCCCATTCATCAATCAGACCCTCATAAAGGCTGGTGGTTATCTGTATATCCGAGAAGGTGTCAAGATGATCCCTCCTCCTCTAGGCTGCGCTTCCATAGATCTCGTCTGGACTCAATCACTGGTGGGACCACGGGGGTAGGGCCCGATGTCATGGTCGGTTCAGGAAGGGATGCATAGTAAAAACACAACCGTTTAGTCCGCAAATTCGGTAATCACGCCATCCTCTGGGATGCATTGTAAAGGGAATTTACCTTCGGTCAGGGATGGCATTGAAAAAATAGATGGGTCACCCGGTGCCATAAGCAATGTGGATCTGGTCTCTTCCAATCCGGAGTGATCCGGGTCATACTCAATTGAAGTCCGAATCAAGGCTACAGGATCTCTCACCACCACCTACTCAAAGGCTAATGGATGATAGAAGCTTGCCTCGGAAGATATCTCCGTAACCCTAACACTCTCAGACATGACAGCAATCCCTTTCTCCTCATCCAACCTCGCCAACCTTTCATTCTCGGCATCCTCTTGCAGCAGCCTCCTCCCTTCCTCCAGCTTCTCACGTTCGTCATTGTCTAAGAGAACGTTCGCGAGCTGGCGCTCATCTAAAGTACTTATGTCCACTTGGCGCAATAAGGCCTCGTATGGGACTAACCTCTCTCAGGTTCTGGCTAGCTCGCGGGGATAGTCTTCGACCCACGAAATCACTCGGAATCTCAAGGCTTTTACATACATATTGTGGATACTTCCTCGAAGGAGGACCCAACACAGAACTCCGCATCGTTCAGCTGTCCCCTTAGCTGCTCTATCTCCCTTGAATATTTGACCTTTACACACTCAGACACACTCAACACGTCCCAGTTGCTAGCTTCAGCATCCTCCTTCGCTTTCCTCATCGCCTCAAGCTGCCTCTTCAACTCGGCCACTTCGGCATTCTCAGCCAGCAACTTTTCGTTTTCCGCCCTCAAAGCAACATTGCCATCCTGAAGCTGAGCAACTTTCTCAATCTCCTTCTCCATGTTGGCGCATACTTTAGACCACTCATCCTTGTCCTTCTTGAGGGTTGTGTTTTCAATGGTTAAGCAACTTACTGTATCGCTAAAAGTCTCACGGTCACGCGCAACCACCGTCTTTAAAGTCGCATATGCTTGCTTCGACTCCGCTGCAATAACATGGTCAAAAGTTAAAACTGGGAAACACATGGGATAGCGGTTAATTAACTGCAACACAACGGATGGACCTACTTATCTCGGTTTCCAAATGGGTAACCGAGGTCTTTTCGCCATCAATAGTCAATTGTCAATTGATGAGCTCTAGGTTTTTTCCTCTTGATCGACTTCGAAAGAAGGAGGGAATACTTGGTGAGTTCGTTGGCCTGGTGATACGCAGCTTGTACATGCATCCATATATCTCCGGATTCCCTACTGCGAGCAGGGCGGAGATCAGGGAGAGACGGCAGCTCATTGAAGTGATATTGGTGGTAAGTACAGCTTCAAGAATGTCCTCCTCTCCTCTTTAGAGAATGCTCGGATTTGGTACTCTATCAGATTTTGCATTCCCGTCATGACCTCTATACCCGACCTTAGTTGACCAAATAGTAACTCCCTCCCCTTAGCAGGTTGAACGAGAGTGGGAGGGGCGACGGGCAGAGGAGCCGTCGAAGGCAAGGATCGGGAACCGCCTATGTTTAGTCGAGTATCTCCCACGGTTACGCGAAAAGGAGGAGGAGGAGGTGTCAGAGATTGCCTAGATCGGTCCCAGCCACGATGCCCACCACCTTGTTCTAGCGGAAGTGGAGCACCATACAAACTAGTGGATCATCGGAAACTCTCGAAGGAAGAACTCTGGGGATGCCGGCGATCACCGTGTCCATGACCTTATCCACCATGTCCACCTACCATATCACCTGCCAATGGAACAAGACAAAGTTAGTCAAGTTACACACATAGGCAGGCATCTATGTTATGCAGTGTTATGAATGTATGCCCTAAAATGTTTTCTCGACATACCAGATTATGGTCCGTTCGAGGGAGTCAACCCATCAACAACACAAGTAAGTTCTACTAGGCTAGTCATATTTGGGCATGGAGCCACTACTAAATCAAGTCCTTTCAATCCAACAACTGGCCCGCAGGTTCAAGCGAGGCAGTGACCCCTAAGTGAGTCGTAGGAGACCGCGGTATAACCAGCGCTCCCACCCCTCCCCTGTCGGAGGCGGGGCGGGAGTGCTCGGCAACCCCTTATATCTAACAATCTCCTCTTGACCATGAGCCTATCCTCTGCGCGCATCTCCTTGAGGCCGAGCAGTCTCTGGTAGCTATCCTCCTGCATGGGGCATTTTCCTCTTCTACGCAGTAGTGGTTGGACCTGCCACAACTCCCTCTTTTAGCGCACTAGCAGCAACCACAGGCCTGATCACAACCCGATTGGTAGTTAGCAACCCAGCATGGCGTAGGCGATCCTGACTTGTTACAGTGCTAGTATCACGGAAATTCTCCGGTATTGCTCGCAAAGCATTAAGGCGTCGTCGATATTCATCCCCAGTAGGCGCCTTTGGATTTCCTGCCATAACCCAATTAAACCAATGGACAAAGGAAGGAATTAAAAAATTGCGGCAAGGAACGGGGTTAGAGAAACACTTACTTCCTCAATCCACCTTCCAGCAAATCCAGGAGGGCAGCTTACGAAGAACCACTCGCACTTAAACACTGAAAGCCTGGGCCACTCCCCAACAAAGAATTTTGTGGCAGCTGTCACTTCCAGAGACCATTGAAAGGGAGAGGCAGTGCTCGTTTTCCTTAAGTGGAAGAAATATCGAATATCTTCCCCGGTGGGCTTCCTGTGTAAAAACTTGTGGAGGAGAACATAAGTACCCAGCGGAGAAGCATGAGCATTGGGGTGCAATTGTGATGGCACGAGACAGAAAATGAACAACATATCCCGAATGAAGTTTTAGCCGGGCGCACACACCCGACAAGGCAAGCTTGTTGGTTCCAACCAGTAAAACCCTTGGGCGGCACATGGGCTTTGCCATCTCTCCCGGGGGCATGGATATCATCCGCCGGTAGTTAAAACACACTGCAATTTTTCTGACCACGGTAGCATCCATACCCGAGGGTACTGAATCAGTGGGATTCTCCTAAATCACTATGTCAGGCAACATATCCGGAGCTACCGGAGGTGCGGGTGCATCCTCACCCATGATATCCACATTCTTGGCCTCTTCAGTCACGACTGGGGAATATTGCCGCTCAAGTTGCTCCCAGTGCTCAGACGCTTCGGGCGAGATGGTCGTATGAGAAGGAGTCGATCCTTCGGTGGTCTCAAGCTCGCTGCCAAACGAGCTACCTCTAGGGGCAGGGTCAGATGTGTGTGATAAGGGCTGGGAAGCCTCGGCTTCCGTAGTCTTTCGGTCTTTGATCTTGTCTACATCTTCAGCTATACTTTAACGCATCAATATTAGAACAGACAGTATAGTGGCCTGTACCCCTCGTGTTGGTGGTAGCTAATATGTGTGTGTAATGCTATGCAAAAATAAGCTACATGAAGAAAGTTCAGAACAATTTGAAACAATCCAAGTCCCAGTCCGATTGTATGCTCTACCCTATGTGAACAATCATAAGCCTCGCTTGCGCGGTTAACAAATTATACATCAACACTAAGCATACAAATCCAGAGATGGGTGTCCGAAAGCCAAAGTCCAACGGCATGACAGATTAGAAGCCCAGCGCATCAAAGACTGAGTCCCGAGCCATGCCGGGCACGAAATTTCGAACCCAGAAGGGTTTGAAGTTCTGAACCTAGCCAGGTTCGGAAATTTGAGCCTCTCTAGGTTTGAAAGTTCGAACCCAGACGGAGGGTTCGGAAATACGAACCCACAGGTTTCAAAAATTCGAACCCACAATGGTTCGATGCTTCGAACCCCACAGAGCTTGAAAATCCGAACCCATGAGGGTTTGAGATTTCGAACCCAGTGGATTTAAAAATTCGAGCCCAGTGGGGCTTGAAATTTCGAACCCATGGGGGTTCGAGGCAACGAACTGCATGGGTTCGAAAAATCGAATCCACGAGGGTTCGAGGTCTCCGTAGCAGCCCTTTAACTTCCTCCCCCTCTCATCTCCTCGACCCAACACCTCACCTAGTCCGAGTTCGAAACTACCAGGTTCAAAATTGTCGGGTTCGAAGCTTTCAACAATGGCGGCCAGAGAAAGAAAAAATAGGAGGAAAAAAGTGAAGGGGCCCTATTTATAAAAGGAAAAAATGTCCCTTCGTATTCCAGTACAGGTTAGAGATTTCTGAACCCACTGGGTTCGAAATTTCAAACCCCTCGGGTTTGAAATTTCGAACATCAAAGGGTTCGAAAATTCGATCCCCCCGGGTTTGAAATTTTGAACCGCAAGGGGTTCGAAAATTTGAACCTCATGGGTTTGAAATTTCGAACCTCCAGGGGTTCAAAATCCCGAACCGTTGGGATAGAAATTCCAATCCCACTGGGTTCGAAATTTCGATCCTTTCGGGTTTGAAAATTTTCGATCTAGTTTAAAAAAAAATTGATGATGATCATACCTCAGGGTTTGAAGCATTGCGCCACACACACTCGTATACGTATTCCTTGCATGTGCATATCGACCCCCACGCATCCACGGGAGCGATGCACTATGGGAACTTGGCGACTTGAGTACGACGCATCCCCCAACAACTAATGCTTATTCGCCTTTTGAATTACAGGGAGAATTAACAGATTAACAAATATCTCAACCAACACAAAGCACATCATGTCAAGACAAGATGTACTTTGGAGGGCAAACGTTAACCGGATTTTGGTCCGGTTCCCACGATTGCATCAGGCACACTCAACTCAACGTATCGCGTAAAGTTGAGGCCAAAAAGGGACGCTCAGGAGCAAAGGAGACAGGACCAGGAAGGGACTGCTCCCGCAACCTCACAGCATCCAGAAGACATCCACGAACCAAGATTTCAGGCCTCGATGGAATTACGAGCTTCAAGCGCTCGATCCCGGAATCATCGCACCCCTCGGAAAGACTTCACACTAAGCAGGACGCGAAATTTGTACCCATGTCTGGGTTCGAAATCTTGAACCCTGCGGGTGTGAAAGTTCGCACCCATGCCTGGGTTCGATATCTCGAACCAGGCAGGTTCAAAATTTCGCACCCATCCCTGGGTTCGGAATTTCGAACCCATCAGGTTCGAAATATCGAACCCATCATATGCAAAATTTCGCACCCATTCCCAGGTTTGTAATTTTAAGGTGTGCAGGTGGTGGATTCGAATTCTGCTACTGGTCCCCTATTTCTACCTAATCCTACCTACCCTACTCCTATAAATAGGCTATGGCCTCACACTTCAAGGAGGTTGGATTTTCTTTACTTGAGACCTTCCTAGAGCTTCCTAGACCTCATTAATGGCATCTCCTATTTAAAGAAGACGTAGAATTAAATATTCTTTTTCCCAAATACCTAGCATATGGCAATTATATAAGTGAATGTAATATGCATGGCTCTACCTTGTAAATCTTGGGTGACTAATAAAAGTTCAGCATCCTTCCAAAGTGGATGTAGGCCTAATCCGCGGTCGAACCACTATAAATTCTCGTGTCATCTACCGCTTTCTCTTACTTAGTCTTGCGACTAAATGAACTATTTCTAGTAATAGGAATCTTTGGTGTTTACGACATTTTTTTCCGTCAATAATAAATGTCAGAAATGAAATAATATTTGTATGAACAATTCTGCAAATAAAAATATAAATAGAATTTAGGTTTGAGATATTGTTTTTAAATATGAAATCAAACTGTTTTGATTATATAACGTTTCACATTCTATGTGAAAAATTAGATTAACATAAATATTTTGCAAATAAAATATTATAAAGGAATTTGGGGTTTGAATTAGGAATTTAAATTGAATTATTAAAATTAGAAACTGACTGGAAATTAGTTGAGTTGAATGGCTTTCTGGGTACTGATCTAATGTTGGTTTTGGCCTTCGGAGTTTATACTTAGGAAGTTGTTCTCTTACTAGTTTACAGTTAGAGACTAATAGAGGTGGGAAGATATTGATGCGTGAATCAGAAATGGAAACGTTTTCCAAAGTTAATAACATATATTTTCTAATTTTAGAAAATAAGGAATTTATGAATATAAGGAAATGATAAATGGGAAATTGGGAAATGAGATGATGATTGATCAGTAAGATTTTCATTTGGAAATACGGCCGTTGTTTGTACACATGTTTTCCTTTGATAGTCAAATTACCGACTGTCAAAGTTTTTGGCCATTTCTGTTGTCAATACGGAGAGACCGAAATCATATTTATTATCTGAAAACCACTCCGTATAGGCATTATCATTTCGAATCAAATATATCGAAGACAATTGAAGACAGAGTCTATGCAAGGTTTATTCTGGCGATCCTGGGTAGAAATTGCCTAAGACGGATTTACAGAATAATTCCTTCGGATTGTCCAGTCCCAGGACAACTTGAATGGACGAATGTATGACAGAGTATATCTGGCAGACCGCGTAAGTTGATCATTTCAAACGTATTTACGTTGATGGAGGAGGAATTGGTTTCTCTTAGCTTATATCCATGGTATTTTTGGGGAAATCAATTTGTGATTTGATGGGTATAATGATGTGGCATTCAAAGTAAATGAAGGAGTGATCTGTTAAAAGATACGTTATGACCTCAAGCCTCATCAACTGGGAAATGACAGAAATCGGGCAGGCATCATGGCTAAGTGGGTCGCGCCCAATTAGGGTATATTGTCACCATCTAGAGAATATTCATATTTGTTACTTCTTTCAATTCTGTATCTCCCAGGAATAGTTATGTTGGTATACCAACCATAAGGTGATAATATATTCGGAAGATTCAAGCGAAATGGATGGTCGGTCATGTGTGGCCGAGTTACAAGATGTTCTTGTTGAACTCCAGTGTATCGCTTCTAGAGTACACTGATCGGAAGGTTGTTCCATACCTTGTCATAGTTCAAATCTATTACCCAGTAAGAGCCTGCGATTTTTGATTGTATATTATATATGTTGAGCGTGAGATGAAAGCGTTCTACTGGATTGCTATCAACTTGATTTAGACATTAGTATAATATCAGAAAATATTGATCTTAAGAAATATTTTGGGTTATCGTAAAGTAAAAACCATCCATATTTATATGTGGATCGGTCTTACGATTATCATTGCTTTTGAAAAGGATTTGGAAAAGTTAAACCAAGTGTTTGGAGTTTACTAACACTAGTCACATGACTAACCTTGAGTTTGTTTTGTTTTGTTTCCCCTAAACTCTTGGGTGCCCAATTTTGTACGGGCAGTCAAGTAGTCGGGATTTTATAGATATACTAAGACCTTGGACCAGTAGGCTTCAGGATTGTATAGCAATTGTTTTTTTCACTGTGTTGTAAGTGTTGTACTTTGATAATGATATGTATATTCAAGTACAAATTTATATTTCAAAGTTATGTTATATAGTATATTTTATTCATTCCGCTGTGAGATTCGTGTTACTCTGATTCTGTTGTATGTTTTTCTTCTTCTATTCTAATTTTCTATCTTATCTATTCTCACCCTCTAACTTCTTTCATTAATTATCCGGTATTTCTGAAGCTTGGATAGTCGACATTAAGCTATGTCGATTACCAAGGTCGCAAATTCCCCGGGTCGTTACAGTGGTATCAGGGCTGAAGGTTAAGTGATTACCTTGGCTCTGTGGCATAACTCAATAGAGATAGGGTTAGTAATACCCGAGATTGAGTTTGAGTGTATATATATGAGTGAACGTATTTGTAGATTTTATAAAAATTATTTTATTTTGTGGAGATTTATTGGTTGATTTGTTTAAGGGTTCTGATCTATTAGTATGATCCACTATAACAGTAGGGGTTTATAAACACTCAAATACGATGAAACGACACTATATGTTTTGAAAAGAGGGTAAATGAAATAATTTTACCCCAACTTATATTTTGATATAAAGGATTTATATTGGAATGATTATAATATATTTGATATATTGGTTGTTATTATAATCGAGTAAGATTATAAATTAAATGGTTATGTAAATAACTAATCAGAATTCATATAAGTGTAATATATGAAATCAGATGGATTAAATAAGAAATTATAATCAGAATAGGAATAAAAATTCCCAGAATTTAGAAAAGTGTTTGTAAATGGATTTGGAATTAATATATGAGAATTCTAAAATCCTGGGAGAATTTTAAATTGTTTTATAAGCATTGTGAATGATATTTTGAAATGTGTTTCAAAATGGTTTTGAAAGTGATATAGTATTGAACTCATTTCGGTCGCTAGAAAATAATTCCGATGATGATCCGGACATCATCGGTGTTCATTTTCGAATTTCTAAGTGATGAATTACTACCAAAGATATTGTTTGGGAATGTTTTGAGAAAACAAGTTGTTTGGAATCCTGTCCTGAAAAGAGATATCTGGTTTTAGAAAAGTGAAGTTGTTTAAAAACTACCAGGAAAAAAAGTATGTTTAATTAAAATTGACTGATTGTTAAAATAAAAACCAAAATTGAATTATGAGGTAAAGATAATTAATAAGATAAATTAATTAGTTAATAAACTTTATGGAGTGAAACTCAATTTGGTTAACTATATTGGACTAGTAAGTAAGAGTAGGAATTCGTAATGGAATTTGAGTTGTGGATGGAATTCGACTTTTGTATAAGCAAATGAATTGATTGGAAAGTGATTAGAATGACATTGGTATATGTAGAAATGGTAACATATGGAAATGATATAATGATATGCTTGACAAAAAGGTACAAGTTTATATTTTATATTGGGTATGAGATTTGTGAGCCTGTTTGGCAAGCCGCTTGGTTATTTGATTTTCTTTTGGATTGGAGAAGGCCAAGAGTGGCGATTTGTAGTTGTACCGATTGAGCCGTATAAAGGAGGTACTGGCGAAATTTTACAGGATTTTTGAAATTTTTGTTAATAAGAATGAATTAATATTTAATTGAAATTAATTGGTATAGTGAAACTGAAGATAATAAATAAACAAATAATTTTTAACCCAGTTAATAGGTTTTGCTTTCTACCTTAGCAATTTCGAGGATGAAATTATTTTAAGGGGGGAAGAACGTAACGTTTAGTATTTTTACAATATAATAATTAATTTATCTAATTGTTTAAATAGTGATTTAGAGATTTAAATGGTCTTTTAATTAAATAATATTGAATATTTAATTAATATAAATAATAGAATAATATATTTAATTTCCGAAGTAGTCGGAAATAGTAGAACTGGCAATATTGTGTGAATTGGATCATTTAACTAATTTAATTCAGTTAGAATTTGAATTATATTAATGGATATATTTAAATAACAACGTTGAACGCATAAATTATATTATAATTATAATCGAGCTCGAAATGGCATGACATTTCGTAATTCGGCAATTCGGACTTTAAACGAATATACAGAATCTGTTTTAAGTCAGATTTCTGTGAAACAAGAAATGTTCAGAGTTGGTGAAGTATATTTTTATAATGGAAGAGAAAAATCGGGATTTCATCGTATAGATTGTGAGTTATGTCCAAATCAAATTTTCGAAAAGTCACTACGGAATTCCT
The DNA here is from genome assembly GCA_030737875.1 of Allium sativum. Classification (NCBI taxonomy): domain Eukaryota; kingdom Viridiplantae; phylum Streptophyta; class Magnoliopsida; order Asparagales; family Amaryllidaceae; genus Allium; species Allium sativum. The sequence goes on from CM060926.1 coordinate 543,678,597, forward strand.
TTATAATTTATAACGATTTATTTATATTATAAAAGGATTTTTAATATAAATTGAATATCGGTATATCTGGGAATTTTGAAATGTTGAGTTATAATTTCAGATAGGAGTATTTTGGAGATGTATTATATTCTATGTGAATATATATATATACGATAATATTAATTTATTAATATTTAACTTAATTATTTTTAAATATATTAATATTTAAATGGGTTTATTTGGAGCTTTAAACATAGCCACTTTTGCAAATGAGCTCCGTTTTCGACAAAACTAATTTTTTTGATTCAGAATAATATTTTTTTGCTAGATTTCAATTTCCGTGACTTTTGGAGTCAGTATGTGGCCGTACGGGATTTTAATGTGAAAAACAGTTGATAATTTGACCTTTAAAAATATGTTGTGTGAGCTAACGAATTCGGAATTCGACGAAACAAATTTCGTTAGGTCCGTAATGTCGAACTGTAGTTGCATGTGCATTTTCATGATTTTTGGATATCATGTGTGATCGTAGGAATTTTTAGATGACAAATACAAGTAAAGACTGGTTAAAACTGGACATAATAATCAAATTAAAAAATATAAAAAAATATCCTATAAATAATCACTTTCACCTTAGCCCTAAACACAAACTTCTCTGGTCAATCCCAATTTCCGCCGTTATTATTTTCTTACAGGAAAAACAAGTGAATCTCTAAATTCCATAAAAATTCGTATAAATTAGTATAAATCATGAAATACATATTTCTGGAACCCTCGGAGAGTGCACTACACATCCATACCCATTTTGGTGTGTTCTACGTGAATTAAGAGGTGCTCGAAATTAGACAGTGGAAGCTAGGGTTTCAAATAATGGAATTTTGGTGCCTTGATATTCGATTTGAGGATTAAATCTAGACTCGGAGTATGACTTGGAGTTTACACGAATTTTTTTAGGGGAATCGGCAACAAAAAGTGACGCAAGAAATTACTATATACCCAAGTTTTTGCAGTTCATCGCGATGGAGTTTTAAGGTTCGAGTTTGAGGGTGAGGAGATCGAGTAGTGTAGTTTTTGATAAGGACTTTTGTGGTGATTTTTGTTTAAATTTAAAAGAAGTGGAGTTGGAGATAGATGGAGGTATAAATTCGAAAATGGCTTTGCTGAAGCTTGGAGGATTGCCCAGTTTGATCATGGAAGATGATTCACTGGTAGTGGGCCTGGGAGGAGTGGTAGTGGGCCGGATTTGTATAAGGTGGAGCCCTATTTATAAATAATTAAAGTTTAATTTAAATTCAATAATATAGGAAACTTTTATAAATCATAACTATTGCACAATTATCCTAATTTGACGAAACAAGATCCGTTGGGATTGTATGGACGACGGCTGCACGATGGAACTGGTTGAGAGTGAATTGGAGCTCGTTACAATTTATTGCAAAATAAAACATCTGCCTGAATCAAAGATATTTAATCGTTTTTAACGATAACCGTCCAATGCGAATGAAACTCACTAACTCTACCAATTTATATTTTTATAACATATTTTTAGAATTTGTAAATGTTGGTTGATTGTTGTGTGTTGATTGTCTGGATGAACTTCTAATTAGTTGGTTGTAATTATAGATAATGATATATATATCGTTATTCAAATATTGATTATGTTTATCAGAATATTTCATATTGAAATGAAATCGACGTTATTTATATTGTTTAACATCTGTGGATGCAGGGAAACAGGTTGGAGGGATCCAACTGGATTCCTCAATATTTATAATACTATTTTTTTCATATATTGTGATATATCATGTGATATATAATTTGTTGTTGATTATGTGTGTTTAGATGATATTGATCATGGTTATTTGGTATTTTAAATACCATAAGAAGTACTGGAATGTAAAAAGGGAAATTTCAAAGCGTATATTGAAATAAAAATATATATATTAAATCAAAGCATTTTATAAAAAGGAATATTTATTTAGAAAATAAATAGAATTATAAAAGGAAATATTTGGATAATAAATAGGATTATAAAAGGAAATTGACGAGAAATAAAAGAATTATGAGAAGATTGTTTGAAGTAAATATTTAATAGAAATCTGTTTTAACAGATAAATTGAGGAGAATAATTTATAAACGATGTTTATAAATTAAGGAAATATTTATCATTTGATGAATTGAATATATAAATCTGAATTTATATAGAGAAGTAAAAATCGGTTTTAAACACCGATAATTGAAATGGAATGTGAACGTAGTAGTTATAAAAAATTTGCAATGAGATTATAAATGTTGAAAATGGAACAAGATTTGTATGAATAATTCTACAAATAAAAATATAAATAGAATTTGGGTTTGGGATATTGTTTTTAAATACGAAATCAAACTATTTTGATTATATAAAGTAATATTATTCACATTATATGTGAAAAATTAGATTAAAGTAAATATTTTGCAAATAAAATATTATAAAGGAATTTGGGGTTTGAATTAGGAATTTAAATGGAATTACTGAAATTAGAAACTGACTGGAAATTAGTTGAGTTGACTGGCTTTCTGGGTATCGATCTGATGTTGGTTTCAGCCTTCGGGGTTTATACTTGGAAAGTTGTGCCTTACCAGTTTACAGTTAGAGACTGATAGAGGTGGGAAGATATTGATGCTTGAATCAGAAATGGAAACGTTTTCCAAAGTTAATAACGCATATTTTCTAATTTTAGAAAATAAGGAATTTATGAATATATGGAAATGATAAATGGGAAATTGGTAAATGAGATGATGATTAATCGGTAAGATATCCATTTGGAAATACGACCGTTGTTTGTACACATGTTTTCCTTTGATAGTCAAATAACTGACTGTCAAAGTTTTTGACCATTTCCGTGGTCAACACAGAGAGACCGGAATCAGATTTATTATATGAAAACCACTCCTTATGGCCATTATCGTTTCGAATCAAATATATCGAAGACAATTGAAGATGGAGTTTATGCAAGGTTTATTCTGGCGATCCTAGGTAGAAATTTCCTAAGATGGATTTACAGAATAATTCCTTTGGATTGTCCAATCCCAGGACAACTTAAATGGATGAATGTATGATAGAGTATATCTAGTTGATCGTGTAAGTTGATCGTTTCAAACAAATTTACTTTGGTGGAGAAGGAATTCGTTTCTCTTAGCTTATACCCGTGGTATTTTTGGGGAAATCAATTTGTGATTTGATGGGTATGGCGATGTGGCATTCAAAGAAAATGAGGGAGTGATCTATTAAAAGATACGTTATGACCTCAAGCCTCATCAACTAGGAAATGGAAAAAACCGGGCAGGCAGCATGGCTAAGTGGGTCGCACCCAATTAGGGTATATTGTCGCCATCTAGTGAATATTCATATTTGTTACTTCTTTCAATTTTGTATCTCTCGGGAACGGTTATGTTGGTTATACCAACCGTAAGGTGACAATATATTTGGAACATTTAAGCGAAATGAATGGACAGTCATGTGTGGCCGAGTTACAAGATGTTCTTGTTGAACTCCAGTGTATCGCTTCTAGAGTACACTTATCTAAAGGTAGTTCCATACCTTGTCATAGTTGGAATTCATTACCCAATAAGAGCCCACGGTTTTTAATTGTATATTATATATGTAGAGCGTGAGATGAAAGCGTTTTACTAGATTGCTATCTATTTGATTTAGACATTATTATAATATAAAAAAAAATTGATTTTAACAATTATTTTGGGTTATCGTAAGGTAAAAACCATCTGTATTTATGTGTTGATCGGTCTTACGATTATCATTTCTTTTGAAAAGGATTTGGAAAATTTAAACTAAGTGTTTGGAGTTTACTCACACCAGTCACATGACTGACCCAGAGTTTATTTTTTTTGTTTCCCCTAAACTCTTGGGTATCCAATTTTGTACGGGCAGTCAAGTAGTCATGGTTTTACAGATATACTGAGAGCTTGGAGCAGGAGGCTTCGGGATTATATAGCAATTGTTTATTTTTGCTGTGTTGTAATTTGATAATGATATGTATATTCAAGTACTGATTTATATTTCAATGTTATGTTATATAGTATATTTTATTCGTTCTATTGTGAGATTCGTGTTACTCTGATTCTGTTGTATGTTCTTCTTCTTCTATTCTAATTTTCTGTCTTATATATTCTCACCCTCTAACTTCTTTCATTAACTATCCGGTATTTCCGATGCTTGGATAGTCGACATTGAGTTATGTCGATTAGCAAGGTCGCAAATTCCCTAGGTCGTTACAATAATTATGGAAGTGTAGTTAGTTTGAGATAATCAAATTTATTTAGAAATGGAGGATTTACCATGAAGGATAACGAAGCTCTTGCACGCACACTTTCCAATATTAACTCAGGCGAAACTCCGCCCTCCTACAATTACAGTCCATGGTACCAAATTGCTTCCTCGGTGCAAGAGGATTATGTGAAGACCTGTCTACTGAGTCCCACACCTATAATATTTGTAGCCTGTCTCCTTTATTTTCTTCTTTTTGGCTCGCTGCAAGAAACACGCACTAAATGGAAAATAAATAAGAACAAAAAATTAAAATTTGGTTAGTTGAAGTTGGGATCCTTACAATCGAAACTAAGGATTGTAAGAGCATAGTTCTAAAATGTTTGTAGAGATCTGCGGCAAGCGGGTTGGGTTGGAGGAAACCTTCCAATCGAATCCTTCTTCCTTTCGCCCGATTAAGAAACCGAGGTGTTGCTGTTCTTCTGATTTTGGGTTCAGATCTGAGCATAAAACCTCTTTTTCTAACTGATCTCGCTCGATTAAGAGCATGACTCTCAAGGAGGCAATTTCCAGCTTGAAATGGGGAGTTGCTCTAGGGTTTTGAAGGCCTTAAATATTTCTTCAGTTTCGATGTGGTGACGAGTAATTCATTTGGATTCTTTAGTGAAAATTTGGCGCTGAGAGGCGGGAATGAAGGGATTAAAGGGAAAACAAGGTGGCGACAAACGAAAATTTAGGGGAAACAAGGTGGAAAGTGCGTACTATTCAAATGGATGCAATTATAGATGTCTGTAGACAAACTTTTTGTTTTGTAAACCCTTGAGAAAATAAAATATACATGTACCCACTACTACTAAATAATCATATACAAATAAGATGATTTGTGCAACATAGGTTAAAGCAATATATTAGATAATCAGCTAAAAGTACTGGTTTAAAGGTTAAAATTGATCTATCACACCTCGCAATTTTGGAATTTAGAGGACAGACCCAATAATATTCACGAGTTGAAGTCAATATCACTGTCATTTAAAACCAGAATAAAAACTATATATCAAAAGGGGGATGTCAGAAAAAAGTTATAGTATATCAACAATATTAAGCTAATATTTTTATAATTTTAAAATTATTTTAACATTTTTGAAATTTTGAATAATGTATCAAATGTTAATTTATAATTTTTATTTTTGAAATTTGTTCAAATTTCAAATTTTAATTCTAAAATTTTAACTGTTAAATATAACTAGTATTTACATTATTAAATACTAAAAAACAAATAATAAGTATCACTTCTTAATTATTAAAAATTACAGATTAATCAAAAATCATAAAAAATAAATTATCAAATACATAGTAAATATTAATTATTAATTCTTTAGTATTAAATTGAAATTATCAATTATTAGTTATTAATTAATAAATAATAAATATTTTACTATAAATAATTTAGTATTTATTATTATTTATTTACTATATAATGATTAATTATTAAATATTAATAAATAATAAATATTAATAACATATGATTATCATAATATTATTCATGATTAATAAATATTAGTAACATATGATTAATGTATTAAACATTATTAGTAATGTAATATTATAGTTAGTAATAGATAACATATGATTAATAATATTATTAATGATTAATTAAATTAACTATTAATAAATATAAATTTTGAGAAAGCATTATAATTAATAATAAATATTAATTTTAAGAAAGCATTATAATTATTGACTATTGAATATTCACGACAGACATTTATTACAATGGGTGTTTTGTGATTGTCGTAAAATTTGCATCGTTTACAACAAGTATTTTTTGTAAGTTGTAAAATGACACCCATTACAACGGGCATTTTTTGCCCATTGTAAAATTTATACCTATTGTAGTTGTAAAATTAGCATATATTACAATGGGCATTTACTAAACGTTGTAAAATTAATATCTGTTACAACGGGCTTGAGACGACCGTTGTAATAACAGTCTATTGCAACGGGCTTTCACTGCCTATTGCAAAAAGGCATCGTATATGGCAGCTATTACAACGGACCAAAATTGACCGTTATAATAGCACTCTTTTACAATGGGCAGCCAATGTCTATTGTAAAAATGACGTTGTAATATGGTACTTTTGTTGTAGTGAAATGATTTTTTGGAAATGGATTAAACTATAAGTTTAAAAGAAGTTATCTTTGATAAAATTAAGGAGAACCTTTCTCTAAATGTAATAAATATTTAACTAAAGAATATTCTGGATTGGAATGGAATGACTTTATCTTAGTGTATTTGTCACACGATTATAAAGATAGCAAGTTATTTGGAAAGATCGGGTTCAACCCATTCTGAATAATTATTACGATGATTAAAAGTTGAACATAAAGACGGTGGTTGAAGACTGGAGATCTTCACATCATTTGGGCTATTGTTGATGTCTTGATTGGGTCATACACCTAAGACAAGGTAATAAGTGGTGGTAGTCTAAAACGTACATGGAAATCGGCTGGATATGCGAGGACCTCTCTCCCCTGTGTTGGACATATGGGATGAGGAATAAGGTGCCTTCGGTTACCTTCAGCCCCAGAATGGACTTGCAAATGGATTGAATGCCTAACATTGTAGTTTGTGCTATATTAATTGATCTCTATTAAATATGTATCTGTTGGGTGGCTGAGAATTTATTCTTTTTGCTTAACACCCTTCTCTGAGATGCTTGAGCTCAGAGGTTATATATTGGTGAAAATCAATGGTATGTTATGGATTGGCAATGTGGCATGCTAAGATGCGATGATCAAGGATTGTTGTTGAAAAGCAAGGCTTTGTTAAAGATGATCAAGGAACGACTATGATATTGCATTGCTTTGTGTATAGCAATAATTCGTGAGCTACACAACCCAGTATGAGTCAAAAACGAAATAAAGGACAATAGGGAGGTCATGTGTTTCTTTCTAGCTAGGAGTGATGTCATTGTATGGAGCCCAAACATTTTATTATGTGGATGATGGATAGTGAGGGACCTCAGATATGGCCGGACAAGCCTAATATGGTCGACATACTGACCAGATAGTAGGTCACGTAAGACCGGGAAACGTATTGCTTAGGAATAACCAATCCACAAAAAGTAACTGTGGACTGACCCTGGCGCTCCAAGGGTCATGTGTGTTGATCCTGGGCATCTCGCTAAAGGTGGCCCGAAATCGGTGAGGATGATCCCTTGCCTCAACTCATAGATGGAATCCAAATCTCCACTACACGACTTTTCGGTTTTTAGTTGTAAACCTATATGGCGACATAGTAGGATGAGTACTATGCCATCTATGATTGATAAATTTATATTCAAAGCTGTTTTCAGCACCATGCACTTATAATAATATCAAAAATATTTGTTTTGAGATGTGCCAATCATGTTTGGCTATTATAAGATAAAAATCTATCCTCCGACTTGCATTGCAATGTGGTATGGGACCTGAGTCTTATAATAGTTTCATTTTTCAACAAAAAAAGATTACATTGTTTATTAATTGTTTTATTTAAATCTTTAGAATTCATGGGAGAAAACCCGTTCCGTGACATACGGCATGGTCCTGTGATTTACCCTAATATAAAGTTAAGTTTCTGTAATTGTTGTAGATCTCACACTAGTCCCATAACTGACCTGGAGTTTATTGTTTCAACCTAAACTCTGGGTGCCCATATTTTCCACACGAGTAGTCCTAGTTTTGGTTTTGCAGATTCTTTTCTTTTACCAGGATCTTGGTTTACAGCTAGAGCTGTATTTGAAAATCTCTTTGTTGTTGTATTGCCTTTAGCTATGTTAGATGATGTTTTCTGTGCATTGTTATTTACTTGTATAAATATTTTACATTCACACTGCTATGAAATTTATTCATTTCCGAATAATTGTATTTCCGCTATGAATAATATTTTCTGCATTCTGTTATTCCTATACTCTGATGTAAATTGTTGTAATAGCAATGAGATATTCTATTATTTTTGTGTTTTGAAGCATCGTGTTCTCAGTCTATTCATATTCCTGTTCGGTCTAGACTGGGCAGGGTTTCCGGTTGTGTCAAGACTTAGAAGTTTGTACTATTCCAAATGTGAAATAAAATATATATTTGAATAAAAACTATTTGAATTTTTAAATTCTCATGCAATAGTATTCTATTCAATAAATATCTATTTCTATATCTGATAAATAGAATTGTACAATTACAAACACATTTAAATAATATATATATATATATATATATATATGTTAATATCAAACAAAAATCATATTGTTATATACAACTATCTCTCACTTTTGATGATGACAAACATATACATAAGATTTTGATGATGATAAATGTATTTGAATGTGAATTATAGAACTCCCCCTATTTATACGCACCCATTACAACTGAACTCCCCTTATATATGTGCATATGAGTGAAAAGAATAAATGAATTGAATTTTCCACAGTAAACTATTCATGAAATATTCACTCATCAATCAAAATCTTAACCATTCTCCCCCTTTTGTTATCATCAAACGAGCATTGAAATTGAAATTGTGATGAATATAGACTAGAAAAATAATTTCAAAAACAAGAGAGGGAATAAATATCTTAAACCTCAATAAATCAAACAAAAATCATAATATTCTTCATACTAGAGGCAAATTTCACATTGTAGAAGGATGGATTTATGATGATTTTTAAAAATGGAAAGAATTATAAAACATATGAATTCCAAATATTTTCAAATAATTTTAAAAAAAAATGAGCACAAAATAGCGATGGATTTGGACTATGGTTATAAATTCAAATTAAGGGGGAAAATAAAAATAGTCGCAAATCCCAAAAAATATCAACCAAAAAATCATAATATATCATAAAATCGTGATAAATTTCACAATTTAGAAAATGAATTGATAGGTTGATTTTTGCATAACAAGGAGGACTTCATATATATATATATATATATATGTATATATATTATTTATTTTATTTTCCTTTTCTTTTCATTTTTATTTTAGGAGCACACACTAACCACGCATAACCTATAAGGACTTTTAAATGGGATCGGTTGCAACTTAAATTATAAGTTTCTCTAACCGTGCATGACCATATCTACGTTTTTTAAATAAGGTTAGAGAAACACTTACTGTATAAAAAATCCCCTCAGTGTATAAGCCAATGATGAATGATAGAAATATGGTAGGTGTAGAGATGGTCGTGAAATAAATTTCTAAATTAATTATATTATGAAATATGTTCAACAATACTGTGATTTTTGAAAATATTCAGTTGTCTCTTATTGAAAAATAATATAGTCACATTTCCATCACAAATTTTGAAATTATATATTTGAGATGATTTAAAAAAATAAACTCTCCACATTAAATAAAACCATGATGAGTGATAGAAAGATGATAGGAAAAGAAGATGTTCGTGAAATAAGCAATAATTCAAAGATATTATAAATATGTTCAAACATCTTTAGAATTTAAATATAATTTCCTCCTTTTATGAAAATATACTATAGTCATAACTCATCACAATTTCATAAATCTAATAATAATTTTGATAAATTCCAAATATAGTTCAAATCGGTCAATAATTTCAATTTTTGAATAAATACCAAAAAACGATTTTAAATTTGAAAATATCAATTTCAAGAGGGATTTTGAAAGAACTATGCAAATGAAAATCAGTTTAAAAAAAGCAAGTAGTTGAGTGTGGAATGTTTCAAGACATCTAAGGCTAATACTAGTTGTAGCTCCTAATGCCTATGATTATAATGTATCCAAGCCTATGCAGATAAATCTAACAAAACGATTCCATTTATCAGAGCAGCAGAACAATTTGTTTTGAAGCAGGATTTACAAGAGAATTTTTACAATATTTATAACAAGGCCAAGAGACAATCAATGATTTAAATCAAAAGCAGGTTATTTAAAGTTAATTCATTGAATTTCTTTTCAGAAATCAAATCCAAATACGATATCCATGAGATGTAATATACAATCAATCATAAGTGGTTTCAAAAACAAAATAGTCAAGCAAATCCAAAAAACTATGAAATTATCACAACTTATTGCTTTCAAGTAGTGAGCTATATTAAGTGCAAATTTTCAAGTCTTTCCAATATGAATTTAGAAGAAACTCAAAAACAACAAAGATGTGTGAAATTTCATTAGCTTTCCAGATCTTTAAAAAATTTTCAGAATTTCAAATAACAATGTTAAAGATATGTAAAAGATATTACAACATTGCTAAAAATTCAGAGACTATCAAAAAATTTAACTTCAAAAGAATTGTAGATATTTAAAATTTAAGTTCAGAAATCTGGAATCATTAACACGTGAGAGTTTTAGATAAATGAATATAATTTCCAGAAAATCAAGAACTTTTCAATTTGAAGTTAAAGAAGCTCAGAATAAGTCAAAGTAATATGGCAATGTCAAAGTGAAATAGTATTAAAAGAATGGGGGAATAAGAGAAAGAATGAAGGAAGAATAAAAAGGAAAATAAATGCACAAAAAATGTGAGTTCAGAGATCGTACCTGATTTACAATTTGATGTTGTGGATCTCCAACTTGGTAGTTATGGGTAAGGAATATCTGTCAAGAAGCTTAGTTGCTGATATGGAGCAACTTGATTTTCGGAAAGTTGTTCCTTAGCCAACCTCCAGTACCTAAGTGTTTAGAGGGTCGAGTGGTCTAACCGAAATTGTTTTTCCACTCATAGCTTCGTTCATACGTTTTGGTACCTAAATTTGTAAGCATAACAATCCATTAGCATTTACTATTGTACCTTTTGGAACCCAAATCTTTTTGAATTTAACAAAGCTCGTTTTATTTTCTTTTGGGATCTAAAGTTGTTTAAAGGGACTGTTAAAAAATTTTTATCTCGTTTATGATTTAAAATCCTTTGAAAGTATTAGAGTTCAAAATTTCAAACTGATCTTTTTCAAAGCTAATTGAAGGACTTTTAAAATCATTTGAATTTTGTTTCTAGCTTGATTAAATTTATCAAGTTTTCCAAAGCCAAGACCACATTTATTTAAACAGAAAATTGGTTCTGCAACAACATATTCAATGATTTTTACCCATTAGAAAATTTATCCAAAGTCGATTCAAGTTGTTGGATTTTAGATTTAATATCACTATTTTCTTTTTTCAACTTTCAACAACAATTTATAGAGAACTTCTTTTGCTGCATCAAATTGTTTCAAAATCAAATTTTCATTTTCAAGTAATTTAGTTTTGGTCATTGAGTCAAAGATCTCAACTTCAAAAAGTTTTTGTTTTCCAGATTCAAGTTTTTCAAATTTCTTGAATCTTTCAATCTCATTTTCAAGCTCATTCAAAATTGATTCAGTTTTCAACAACTTTTGCTTCTCAGCTATTTCATATTTGGAATTTTTGGAAATATTAAAAATTTCCAACACTTTTTGCAATGTATTATTAGTGCAGATTTGCTCATCCTCTTTTTCTTTTGAACTTAAAATTTGTTTTTCAAGCTTTTGAAGATTTTTTATTGAGATGAGCTAAATCATTTTTCAAATTGAAACAATTCTTGCACTTGAAGTTTGAAAATTTCTTGATATTTTCAAGTTTTAATTCAAAAATATTATTTTTGCTAATTAACTCAAGTTTTTCAGACTTTTAGAGTTTTATTTTTAGATTTGAGAATATCAACAACATTATTACAAAGATGGATTCAACCTTTATATGGAAAATCTCTTGTCTCATCGTTTGTGTAGTCTCCATTTCTAATTCATCTGAATCATTATCTATAAAACCTGTTAGGCACAAATCTGGATCTGAGTTGACATTCTAAGGAGTTGAGCTACTGTTGTCCTTTCCACCATACAACGCATCTAGAGCTTTCCAGATTTCCTATGTAGTTAAACAATGAGAGACAAGTTTAAACAGATCAATACTAAGATAAGAATAAAGAATATGCATAGCATGAGCAATGATAACCTTATTCCTCTTCTCAAGCATTTCTCCCATATTTTCAATAATATCCCAATATTCAGAATTAATGGATTTTAAATAGAATTAAAATTTTGATTTCCATAATAAAAACTGTGTTCCATTAAAAATAATTGGAATATTACTGGATTGACTCTCTTTAACCTGAAAACTAGAACAATCTCTAACTCTAGAGTTGATGGAAAATACCTTCTTTGTTACCCCTTGTAGGATCTAGATTAACCTTAGAGGGGGTGAGTAGGGTTTATTATAGTTTTGAGGAATATAAAAACATCATAGCCTTGATCATAGCAATGAAAATAAATAAAGAAAAATAAATGACACAGATTTTACCCATCCTCAGCAAACCCTGCCTAGTACTACATTCCCTAAGAATTCTACTAGAATTAAAACAATCTCTATGCTTATAATTTCCTTATAAACTCACGACACCCGCTCCTAAAATTTCTAATCTCACGCTCAAAACCCTGCACTGATCTTTATCCCCAAGGTTAGATTTTCCCTAACTACAATCATGTAGCTAGAACCCTAGTTTACAGAAACTAGAAAACAATAAGTTGAATACAAAGTTGAAACATCTAAAAATAAAACAAAAACCCTAGGTCATATATAAACCATATTTAACCTAAAGAAAAAAATACATCGGCTCCCATTTGGTTTGTGCTATGTCTCTTGAGTGTCGGCTTTCTCCCTTAAGCTTCAATGGTGACCGAATTGATTAAAATTAGGGTCTTTGTACTCTTTCCCAAATCGCGATTTCAACAATGCACTAGAATATGTTATCTAATTCTCTGATCTTTCGGTGCTCTTGGTCGAACGATTTTGTGTTGCCATTGATCGAGAATTTCCAAGTCTTTGGGGGTTCTCTGAATCTATTTATTCTATTTGTTGCTTGATTTTTTTCCGATAATCTTCATGTGATGAAACAGTGCTATATATAGGGTTTAGAAACACTTGAAAATCTCTAATTTCATTCGTGACTTTGTTTGATATTTGCGTGATAATTGCTTGATTAATTGTCGTATATACCCATTGGTATTCTAGATATTCTTGATAAAAAATGTTGCCCAAAAATGCCATCTGGTTCCCTAATTGTCTCTGATTTATCGCATTGATTTGGTCTATAATATCTTGGTTTGCTATTCCATGGTATTGATGACTTGCCGTGATTTTCCAATTTTATTTTAGAGAAGTTTAATAGAATTTCTTTGCTCTAAAAATGCCTGCGAATTACATTTGTGCCAAACTTGTCTCTTTGTATATTTGGAAAAGAATTATAGTGATTTTTGCCAAATCTATTCCTGGAAATAAACTGGAAACACTGATTTAATTTTCTTGCCCCAAAATAATTTTGAACACATTTGATAATGCTTGCATGACATTTCCAGAATTGAAATTCAATTGTTTTTTGGAAAACTTCATAATTATTTCTTGCCCTAATTCCTACATGCCGATTTTGCATTTGCCAAGAATGCAAATAAATTTCTTTCCCATTTCATTGAACTAGTTAATTTTAGGATTTACTCCTGCCTTGTCTTGCTTTTTGTGTGCCTTGATGCTTTGGCTAGTTCATGTGTATACTTCCTCTTGCCTATGCATTTGTATTCTTCCTTGTGAGCTATCAACTTATGATTCTCCTTTAAAGCTGCTCTTTGTCCTATGCATACTTGTATATTGAAGGAAAATAGCAATAGCACACCTCTTTGTCCTATTCATACTTGTGTGTGCATGTACTCCTAAAATTGCATGTGTTTGTTTACATTACCCACCATGTCATATTGCTTGGCTTTCTTGTTGAAGCTACTCTTTATGCATGCTACTTTGTTGTAGTGTTGCATCATTCGTTCTATGTATTCGACAACTCATTTTATCTGAGCATTTTTGTGACTTGAATCACTTGATATTTTTTCAGTTTTGCTTGACTAGAACCTGAAAAATTTGCTATTTTGCATTTCACTAAGCCTTATTGCTTGTAACTGATCATACCTGCTACTGTGCACTTGCAACTTTATTTGGTGATTCCTATTGTGATTTCCACTTCGTTTGTTGGTGTTCATGTATTGCCTGCTTCAGTTTATAGTTGTTGTTATCATATGTATATTTGTTTCTCCTATGTGATGATGTGCTTGTGTTCATGCTGAAATGCTTTATAGTTTAACCTAGAGTTGTTCCACCTGAGCTTGAACTCTATGTACAATACCCATGAACACTGTGTTGACCCTTTAAGAACTACTGCACTGACCATACATGTATATATATAGTTATGTGTGTGTATACATACATTTGTGTGTGTTTGAACCTTAAACTGCATTTTCCCTCTTGCAGTATTAATGTACTGCCCAGTTTTGATTTTGATGCTTCTATGAAATGCGCTTGTATATTGATGTGCTTTGTGTCTTGTGTTTTGATGTCTATGCATGTACTTGTGCACCATGTTGTTGCTATCCATCTGTGAACTCATGCCTTATCACTTGACCAGTGTTAGACCTGCCTTGATATTGTTGCACTCATGTGTATCCACTTTCTTGCTCACATTTGTTGCTGCCTTGCCTATGTTGAGTTTGCTTGTTGCTTTTGCTATTTGCCATTTCTCTTGACTTGTTTGGTTTGAACTGTGCTCACAATGATGTTTAATCATATTTCTGCTGCACAATATAAAATATATGTGTTATATATACGCATATATGTGTATACTTGTATCGTGCATGTGCAATTATATTTTATACTTACATCAGTAGAACACCATATGATGAGTCGTGAATGTCAATATCAACAGACTACAATTGCGAATTGAGGCTAGTCTTGATCAGCAGACCATTGTAGCTGTGTTGAGGCTAATCTGTAGGCGCAAGATATGTAGTCTACCTTGTGGTATTTACAGTGAATCACTGTGAATATCACAAGCAGTCTAGACACAAATAAATGTATATATATATATATATATATCAGACCAAGTCAATAAATATGATGAGAAACACAACAAAATTCTAAGGCAAATAAAATTTAAAATAAATTTATATCTGCTAGAATGTAAATCAATTTTTGTTCCAATTTACTGTGTGTGTTTCTATGATAGGTATGTAAGTGACTGGACTGACTCTGAAATAGACTGAAGACAAAAATGTGTTAGTGAGTGTATATGAATCTGTACATGAGAGAGTGTGTAACTGAGTCTGTATATATGAAACTGAACATGTAACTGAGTGTTGTAGTGAGGAACCAATGTATTGAATGTAATTGAATGTATTATATTACAGTGAGATATACAATAGTGGAGTTAGAAGTTTGTATTATTTCAAATGTTGAAATAAAATATTTATTTGAATAAACACTATTTGAACGTTTAAATTCTGCACAATAGTATTATATTCAATAAATATTTATTTCTATTTGTGATAAATAGAATAGTACAATTACAAACACATTTAAATAATAATATATGTGTGTGTTATAATCAAACAAAAATCATATTGTTATATACAATAGTATGTACATAGCAATACGCTAATCCAGCAGTTGTGTCATCTCTATGGCTTGGCGACGGTTCTGATCCTCCAACTGCGCTACCCCAGCTCTTAAATCGTCGATCTTTACTAGATCAATATCTGCTTTGGCTTACTTGTCTCATTTCGACTGCTAGCCTGTAATAATTATTTATTTAGTTAACATTTTAATGAGGAATCACTAATGCTTATCCTGTAATCAATATCTAAGACTGTTATAATTTAAATGAGGTTTGATGTTTATAATAACTAAGAATATAAATTTATACAAACTTGAGCTCGAATTGTGAAATTTATCATGTGAAGGGTTAAAAATATTGTTTAAGTTGCTTAAAATTATTCTTAACTTGTATAAACATGTTTTTATCCTTAAGTTACCTAAAATTATCCTTATCTCATATAAATATGTCTTTTATCCTTTGCTCAAAATTATCCTTAACTTATATAAAATCATCCTTAACTAAATGTTTATGTTATAATGTGTTAATTGTGCTTCAAATATGTAAAAAGAAGGAAAATGAGGATTAATATGTGTCAATCATTTCAATTTTTCCTAATCCTAAATGTTTTCCTTTAATTGGGCTTTAATCTCCACTACTTACTAATTTTTCTTTAAAAACTTAAGACTAGAACTAAAACGATGTACACTAAATTAAAAGACTATTAAAATGTTATTTTCTAGTATATATTATTTACTTACAATTTGATTGCCACTACGCACTTCCTGCTCCGCGATGGTGGATTCATAACTGACTCAAAAAAGCGTCCCCCTCATCCATTGTCAGTTGCTCTCGATCTGTATCAGCCAGGAGTTTCTGACGTTGCTCCATAAACATTTCATGCATGAAGAAATAAGTATGTATAAGCTAAAATTAATATCATCATATCTTATTTCAGTATTGTTTAACAAGTGAAACAATTACTAATACTACATAAATAGAAATATGCTTTCATGACTTTTGCTGGACTTTTGGTCGTACCATGTATACGAAACACTCCCATCCGGATTTACATGCTCGACGGCATGTGTATAGGTAAACACATCCATATATGACATGGGACTCTGTGCCTCCGCTTTCTGAAACTGATTACCATACACCATTATTGTACATTCAAAATTATATAGCGCATCAACTATTTACATTTCGCATTCAGTAAATTTACCAAATACTGCCGATACTGCTGAATAAAGACTTGGATCCTACTCGATGAGTGATGACAATTTTATTTTTATTTGAAGAGATTTTTTTGACTTTGCCTGTACATTCAAAATTTGATACATTATTTACCGATCAAGTATCTTTTGATGCTTATCTACCATTCAAATATTTCAAAAACATTTAGTATAATCACCTTCGCCTCATCACTATTTCAATATCTCAACCACCCTTCCTATATGCTCTTCCCTATCCAGTTTAGTTCATTTCCTTTTTTCTTCACTTCCGAGATCGAATCTCAATAGTTTTTTGGTGTCTTCTACATTCTGTAATGTCATGCCATTTGCATATCATATGTATGTATGTGTAACTTAGGTCTGTGTTTTACAATAAAAATTGAAAAAACATAAATTGTAAATGATAAACATTTAAAAAGCGACAAAACGAATTAAAAATGAAAAAAAAAACTACAGTTACAAGTACATCCTTCCATATACACTCATCTATGAGGGGTGGAATGCTATCCTACTTCGACCATGAAGTAGACATTATGTCCGAATACGTCGCTTTCGAAACATCTAGTATAACTTTTGATGGTTGTAACTCGAACCCCCTATTTTTTTTAATATGAAACAAATAAGTACACATATCGTTTAAAAAAATTAAGATGTTGAATAAAGTTTATTTCTTACCACTCTGCTATTGGTACTAAAGTAATGATAGTACACTGCGATTGTGATGGTCCATTACCATCGCATTCGAACGATCGGGAAGAACTCCTACCTCTGGATGACATGTCTATACCTATGACATATATGCACATCATTTCAAAAGAGGATAATAACATGATAGTAAAATATATTTCATACTTAAAAGAGAAATGGAATTGTATATACCTGATTTATATTGGGTCTCAAGTTCCGATGATAAGCAGGCATTTTTAGCAAATATTGCTGAAAAATGACAATGGGAAATGACATAAAAGATGTAGACAATGGTAAACATATTTGGTTTCGTAGTTACATCAATTTTTTAATACGTCAAGAATTCAACATAGTTACACCAATTGAAAAATATGTGTGGTACTGCATAATTACATAACTATCAAATAAATATTCGTCATTTATATCAATCATCATCGTCCTATGATTTAGATTTGACCTCAATTTTTATGATATTTTCCTTTACACTCTCAAATGCTTCTACCATAACATTTGAATATTCATCGAACAAAGGTCCAAAATCTGTATGATCGTCTGTAATTATAATTTTGTTTTTTTCCCTCTCAAGATCTTCTTTATAAGCTTGTTCGTTTGGAATATTCTCCCCATCGTATGTAAAGCGGGCCTTCGTTTCAAAAACTACCGACCGATTTGCTTCATCCCTTTATAGAGACGGATAAGGAGCGTAATAAAATTGCAATGCGCTTAGCTAGTACAAAAGAACCATACTTGTGATAATGCAATGTATGTTTTATTTTTAAAAGATTATAATCCTCGTGCACATTAATTGCAGAAATTGGAACATTGCTAAACCAAATGCATCGAAATAGAAACAGCTCCCCTACGAGTTATGGAAAATATGTTAGTTGCAGATTTGGTGAAATCCCATCAGAAAATTGATTACTGTCTAATTCATAATATGCTTTAGTTTTTTTTATTGTCGTTTAGTTTCATATAAAGCTCAAGACGTTTGCATAATTCTTGTATATCGCGTCTTGATTTCAAATCATCATCCGTACCATTTGACATTCAAAATTGTGTTAAAAACATTATCAAATGCATTTTTCTTATTGTCCATCACATCAATATTATGACGAAGCAAAAGATGTTTCCAATACAACAACTCCCAAAATATACTGTGTTTGCACTAATTATGAAAAGTCGATTTGCCTTAAATTTCTGTTTGCACTAAAGTTTTATATATTTTTGGATAGTTCCTAACCAGTTTGTATATATATCTTTGCTTGACCATATCGTTGGTGTTTGTCTGGTTTCTACTCGACCAGCTAAAAAGTTTTTCTTGTCTCTTACGAAGGGATTATATACATGGAGAAAACATTAACGATAATCAAACCACGAAATTTTCTTACCATGCGGTAAAGAAAGCAATCGTTTTCTTCCATGCAATATGAACATGCTAGATGACCAAAAGTACTCCATGAAAGTATTGCATAGGTAGGAAAACAACTTATAGTTCGCAACAAAGAAGCAAGTATATGAAAATTTTCTTCTTCGAAACATCGCATGTTTCTACTCCTTTGTTTCACATTATTTTTAACTCATCAATCAACGGTTGTAAATAAACATCGATTTTTTGCGTTGGATTGTTGGGGACAGGAACGACAACAGCAAAAAAACATATATTGCGTTTTCATACACATCCTGTAACGGCTGGAAATTTCCGACTCCTCGAGAGTCGGAAATTCCGAGAACGTTAGTGAAAGAAAGTAGAGGGTGAGGAAGAAAAGATAGAACTAATAGAATAGAAGAAGAAGAAGAACATCAGAATCATCAGAGTAACACGAATCTCACAGCGGAACGAATAACATATAATATATAACATAACTTTGAAGTAAACAGTTATATATATACAATAGCACTTATCAGAGTACAACACTTACAACACAGCGGAAATAACTATAGCTATAAAATCTTGCAGCCTCCTGCTCCAAGCTCTCCAAGTATATCTGTAAATCCCGACTACTTGACTGCCCGTACAAATTTAGGCACCCAAGAGTTTAGGGAAAACAACAAAGTAACTCCGGGTCAGTCATGGTACTGGTATGAGTAAAATAGTTTAAAACAGGTATAGGATATCTCATAAGACCACGCCGTGAATACGGAACGGGTTTTTCCCTTATGAGTATCTGAACAACTTTGACAAGCAATTTCATTGTGATATTATAATAATGTCTAAGTACAAATAGGTATCAATCTAGCAGAAACGCTTGCATCTCACGTTCTACATACATAGTATAAAATCATAAACCGCAGGGCGCTTATCGGAGAATGGATTCCAACAGACAAGGTATGGGAGCACCTTCTGAATAGTGTACTCTAGAGGTGATACACTCAGGGTTCAACAAGAACGTCTTGCAACCCGGCCACACATGACCGCTCACTCATTTAGCTTGAGTGTCGCGAATATATTGCCACCACGGTTATAGGCCATCAAACCATCATCCGAAGATACAGAATCAAAAAGAAGTATAAATATGAATATTCCCTAGATCGGTGACAATACACCCTACTTGGGGATGACCCAACTAGCCATGCTGCCTAGCCCAACTTTTGTTACTTCCCGGTGTGAGGCTAGAAGCTACGTCTATCTTCAGAACATCAGATCACCATTCACTTTGAATGCCACATCGCCATACCCGCCAAATCACAAATTGACTTATCCAAAAATAACACGGGTATATAGCTAAGAGAAACGAATTCCTCCGCCACCAAACGTGAATACGTTTGAACAGATCAACTTACGCGGTCCATTGGATATACTCTGTCAGACCTTCTTCCATATACGTTGTCCTGGGAATGGACAAACCGAAGGCACTATTCAGTATATCCATCTTAGTCACTGTTATCTAAGACTTATACAACAGTCCTTGCACTTTACTCCGTCTTCAATTTATCTTTGGCATATATTGCTCGCAACGCTTATGCCAATACAGAGTGGTTCTTTGGATAATAATCCAACCGGTCTCTCCATATTAACAACGATAAAATGGTAAAAACTTTGATAGTCTGTGATTCAACTATCAAATGAAAACATGTCGGTGAACAAACAACGATCTTATTTCCAAATGGAAATTCGATCGATCAATCATCATATGTTCATATTTCCTTATTTCATATATTTAGAAAATATATGTTATTAATCATTGGAAAACATTTCCATAGCTTATTTTCACATCACTATTATTTTGCAACTATCAGTCCCTAACTGTAACTAGTATGAGAACAATTCTCTAAGTATCAATCCGGAAGGTCGAAACCAACATCAGATCGTCACTTAGAAAACCGTTCAACTTACCCTCTCCAGTCAGTTTCTGAATTTGCTTAACTCTATTTCTTAAATTCTTATCATGAAAACATTTCATTTTCTAGGTTTAGAAAACATATCTGACTATATTTGGAAAACGTTTCCAAAACTCATTTACGGATTTCCAATGAACGTTGTATAAAACATCGTTTCGCTTAATCCATTTATCGCTTATTCCTTAGCTTTATTCCTAATCAACCTTTTAGATCGAACCACAACTATTCCTTTGTCAATTCTGAAGTCAATCAAGTTGGGGTATAATTACCTCTCAGACCTTAATTGAACAACGTCCTTTACTGTGAAATAGATGAAGCTCATCACTCACTTTTTACAATCATCTGTTTACGCAAATTCTCGGATTCAGGTTACGAACCCACTTCTTATATGACAACGTTTGATTATAACTATAACGTTATAATTCCAACCCCTAAAATATCCAACCTAAATTATAAATTTATTTCCTAACTCGAATAATTTAACAGACATCTAATTTCTAAATCAATAACTAAATCTTGATTTAAACCCTGGAAAGTAAATAGTACTTTCCCGAATTCGCTATAATCGAATTCGACGTATAACTCTCTTTTGAGTAATCTCTATTTGATTAACTCTTCTTCGAATAACCTATATTCGATTATCTCTCCTCGAATAGCTCATATTCGAAATCTCTCTCTTTCGAATAAACAATATTCGATCTCTTTCTTTCGAATATGCTATATTCAAAAATCTCCTTTCGATTTACTAATCGATAACTCCTTTCGATCAAACTAAAATCGATAACTCCTTTAACTATATTCGAATAACTAATATTCGGCTAACTCCTTTGGATCGACTCATTTGATTAACTCCTTCGAATAACTAATTCGAATAACTTACCTTCGAATAACCAATATTCGATTTACTCTAACTCGATTAACTTAATTCTAATCGATTTACTCCATTTCGATTCAACTTAATTCAAATCGATTAACTTAACTCAAATTGATTAAATCCTTTCGAATAGCTAAATTCGATTTAACTCTAATTGAATAACTAATATTCAATTAACTCTTACGTGTTTAACTCTATTTGAATAAGTAATTCGAATCACTCTAATGTGTTTAACTCTATTCAAATATCAAATTCGAATAACTCATTTCGAATAACTAAATTCGATTAACTCTTTTAACTTTACTCGAATAACTATATTCAATTAACACCTTCTTTCGAATAACTATATTCGATTAACTCTTCGACTAACTCCTTTGGATTAACTAACTTCGAATAACTCCTTTGGATTAGCTAACTTCGAATAACTCCTTTGGATTAACTAACTTCGAATAACTCCTTCGGATTAACTCTTCGAATGAATAATATTCGATAACTCTTCTCAAATGAATAACATTTGATTTTCTCCACTCGAATAAACTATATTCGATAACTCTTCTCAAATGAATAACATTTGATTTCTCCACTCGAATAAACTATATTCGATTACTCTTCTCTTGAATACCCTATATTCGATAACTCTACTTCGGATATGTGATATTCGACAACTCTACTCGATTAACTCTACTTGGATAACTCTAACTGATCCACTCTGACTGGTCAACTTTAACTGGTCAACTCTAACTGATCAACTCAAACTGGTTAACTCAAATGGTTAACTCTAACTGGTTAACTCAAATGGTTTACCCTAACTTGATTTACTTGTCTCGATTAACTGAACTAATCCACTTAGTTTAACTTAGTTAATTCACGTTGATTAACTCTAGCCAGTTCACTTAGTTTAACTTAACTAATTTACTTCGATTAACCACTTAGTTAACATAACTAATTCACATCGATTAATCCTTTAGTTTAACTTAACTAATTCACATCGATTAATCCTTTAGTTTAACTTAACTAATTCACATCGATAAATCATTTAGTTTAACTTAACAAATTCACTTTAATTCACCGCTTAGTTTAACTGAACTAATTTACTTTGGTTAACTTAACCAATTACTTTAATTTACTCGACTAACTTGCTTTGGTTAACCTAACCAATTACATTGTTTAACTCTATTCGAATGAGAAATTCGAATCACTCTAATGGGTTTAACCCTATTCAAATATCAAATTCGAATAACTCATGTCGAATAACTAAATTCGATCAACTCCTTTTATTAACGTTTATTCATTTCAAAAGATTTCCTTTTTACAACGTTTATCCATTTATAAAGATTTACTTTTTCACAACGTTTATCCATTTATAAAGATTTACTTTTTACAACGTTTATCCATTTATAAAGATTTACTTTTTACAATGTTTATCCATTTATAAAGATTTACTTTTAGTAATGGTTCTTCACTTTATAAATGTCCTTTTAATAACGTTTCTACTTCTCTATATAAGTCCAGACTTATATATATTCCATTTATCAACGATAAATAATTTATTTAATTTATAAAACATTATTTATAAATTAATCTACTCACTTTATCTGTTTAAAACAGATTTCCTATTTAATATCTCCTTTAAATCTATATCGTGTTGTACCCGTGTGCGAAGCACGGGTTTTAAATCTATCCTTGTATAATTCTATTTATTTTCCGAACAAGTGTTCCTTTATTTATTCCCTAAATAAATATTCCTTTATTCCATTTATTTATAATCTAAATAAATGTTCCTTTATTTATTTCCTAAATAAATAAATGGTTTCATTTTATAAAATCCTATCGATTTTATAAATAAGATTTATTTTCAATATAAATATTGAAAATTCCCTTTTTACATTCTAGTATCACCTGCGGTGTGTAACGTGTCGTATAACAATGATTGGTATCATTCAAACATATGAAATCAATAACAGATTTCATAACACATCATATATCACAATATATGAAAAACGGTAAAATAAATGTTGAGGAATCCAGTCGGATTCCTCCAACCTGTTTCCCTGCATCCACAGATGTTACACAATAAAATATACATCAATTTCATTCCAACATGAAATATACTGATGAACTGAATCAATATTTGATTGTCGTTTATATATATAACTATATCTATGTTTCAATCAAATCTATTTAACAATCCAAACTATCAATACACAGCAATCAAATCATTTAACACAGTTTATATAAAAATATAAACTGAGGAGAGTTAGTGAGTTTTACTCACATTGGCGCGTTAATCGTTAAATAACGGTTTGCGTTATTTGACTCAGTTGGACGATTTATTTAGCCATAAATTGTAACGAGCTCCGATCCACTTCCAGTCAGTTCCATGTTGTAGTCGTCGTCCATACGATCCCAACGGATCTTGTTTCATCAAATTCAACCTTTCAGCCCATCTCCCCATCGGCCCATACCAAAAGACTGTCCTCCATCTTCCCTTAGTTCAAGACTATGATAACATAACTCCCCATCGTCTCTAGCTTCCTCAACGATATGATTTCGTCATCTTTTGATAACTAAAAAGCCCAAGCCTATAATAACACTATAGCCCATAACCGCATACGTTCTCCTTTCCCCTCCACAATTCATTCCCTGCTTATGTTTGTCATCTCTCTCGAATTCCATCCATTTAAACACAGAACCACAAATTTACACCGGCCCATCTCCCAATGTTTTAGAAACCAGACCCGCTCCCCTCATTTTCTACTCTTCCAAAAACTGTCGCTCCTCCCTCAACTTCGGTACGTCAACTCCACCATTCATGTTCGAACAAAAACCCATGCAAACTCCTTCTTGCCCCTGTACATACATTCGCACCACGCTTCTGTTCCTCTCAGCCCCTTACGGTCCCTCGTCGTTCTTCCCACTATCAGATGTTTTCCCCGTTCAAATATGAAACCGCATACTCCAGGCCTACACCAGTACGCTCTGCACCACACACTCAATCCCGCCACTTCCACAGTTGCACCACGTCCGCCTAGCACCACAGTGTTCGCTCTTTCCGTATTTCCAACGCATACTTCAGCCGCACCAAAAGCTTCCACCATATTTTCACCATCAGCTCCCCCTTTACACGTTGTGCATGCACCATACATCCCCAGGTCACAACTTGTGCATCCGTTACTTTCACTGGAACCGTCTTTAATCCCTGCTCATACCTCACTCATTGTACATTCCGCTCCCCTCTTCTAAATGCTTGCACCAGTCTTCTTCCAACACATTTCTTCACGTGTACTCCTCTGCTCCATCCCCAAAAACAACGCTCAGCCCCTTTTCACTACTACAGGAACCGCACACCTTATTTCCACTGAATCCCCCCAACGAAGAACTCGGATCTCACTCCTCTGTCCCGACCCCATGCCAGTCTTCCCTCGTGCCAGTGCAAACCTCAATAGGCCCTTGGATCATCGCCATCAACACCATATTCCAGTTGCTGTTGCAAAACCGGTGTCCAAGCTTGTTGCCGAACCCATGAATACTTATTTTAAGTTGAAGAGAATAAGTCCATGAATTCATATATATATAAGTATAGTGGTTTATATCATTTTATTCGAATTTATATGATCTTATGAAGATCGAAAGTGTTTATATGAAGAAATGAACATTGGCGGCTACTTTTGCCGAAGAAGAATTAGGTTATTGGTGGAGGGAGGAGTATTATTTATAGGGGATCCCTTTTTGATTTAAGGGAAGATTTGAAGGCCACGTCTTCTTCTTCTTTCGTTTGCGGCTAAAAGGGAACGGACGTGTATTTATATAACTTCAAGTTGATATTATTTGGTTTTCCTCTCTCCGCGGTTTCAGAACAATATGTGGCTGCACAAGGGTTTCGTGGCCCTCTTTTTGGCCTTAGAATGACTTAGGATATTTATGTTGTAGGAGATATTTTATTATACCAACATTTAATCATAAAGTCTCGCCTTAAACCAAATCCATAGGATCTCTGTTTTGTCCACGGACTGATATGAAAATATCAACCAATCGAGTAATGTGCCGTGATCCCAAAAATATAATAATATCGGTAGTTTAACTCATATTGTGAAATCCCACAATTTCTGATACAGGGTGCAAAACACTCCAAATAAAAAGTTGCTTATTTAATTAATTAAAAATTACAATAAAATTCTAAAAATTATTTTATCACTATTTCCCAAAAGAACCTTGTCTAAATTCAAACCCGATCTCTAGTTATATCGAATAAACCGTTACGGTCGATAAACGATTCTATAGCGACTATTTTAAAATTTGATTTGGACATATCTCAAAATCTACACGACGAAATCCCGATTTTTCTCTTCCACTAGAAAGATATACTCCGCCAGCTCCACACGTTTCTTGTTTCACAGAAATCCGGCTTAAAACGAATTCTGTATATTCAGTTGAAGTTCGAATCGCCAGCTTGCGAACTGCCGCGACGTTTCAGGTTCGTTTTAATTATAATTATAAATTATAAGTTTGAACGTTGTACTTTAAGTTATCGATATCGCCAAATCGATATATAAATAATTAAATAAATTAATTATTCGACAGCTAACAAAACGCGCCATTACAGACTTCCCCCCTTAAAATAATTTCGTCCTCGAAATTGCTAAGCTAGGAAAATGCTACCAACTTTACTAACTAGATTCAAATATCTTTTAGTTTACTTCTCAACTCCAGTTTCAACTGAACCATTAAATTTTCAATTAAATTATAAATTCATTCTGGCTAACTGAATTTCCATAAATCATGAGAATGTTCTATCGCCTGGAATTTTCGAAAAATTTCGCCATAACCTCCTTTGTATTGGTCAATATGACAAACCACCCCTCGCCTCTCTAGGCCTTCTCCAACCCGAAAGGAAAATCAAACAGCCAAGCGGCTTGCAAATTCGGCTCATAAAATCCAAACTCATATATAATATAAACTTGTACCTTTTTGTCGGTCGTATCATTATATCCTTTTGATCTGTTATCACTTCTGCATATATCATGGTCATTCCACTCAGTTTATATCCTCAAACCAAATCGAATTTCATTCGAACTCTAATATCAAATTCCAAATTATTGACTTATCAATTTGGTTCCATTATAGATTTTCTCTAATTCCAATTCAATTTTATTTGACTCGGTTCAAGTTAAATTTCAATTTATTTTTACCATCTCATTTTATTTAACTTCATTAGTTAAATTTTAATTCCAGAACTTAAGTTCCTGGGTTTCTTTCAAATCAATTTGAAATCATAATGCCAATTCAAAACCTTTGAATTTCTAAACAACTTGTTTTCTCAAAACAATTCAAAAACAAAACCTTTGGTAGTAATCCGTGACTTAGAACTCGAAAATGAACACTGATGATGTCTAGATTCATCATCAGAATCTATTTTCCAGCTATCGAAGTGAGTTCAATACTATATCATTTTCAATTTGAAAAACATTTTCAAAATCTCCCAGGAACTTAAAATTTCCTTATTTTAAATTCCAAATTCTGATTTAAATTCATATTTAATTCAAACTATTTCATATATTACATTCATATGAATTCTGATTGGTCATTTATAACCATTTCACCCTTTTATAATCTTATTCGATTATAATAACAACCAACACAATCAATATACTATAATAATTTCAAGATATATATTTCTTCTATAAACAAATATATTTTGGGAAAAATTATTTCATTTACCCTCTTTCAAAACATACCATGACGGTTCATCGTATTCGAGTGTTTAGTAACCCTTATCGATACAGTGGATCAACTGATCGACCAGAATTCATAAGCCACTCAACCAATGAGTCTCCACAATATAAAACCATTTTATATTGAATAACAATTACGCGCTCATATATATACACTCAAACCCAATCTAGGATATTACTAATCCCATCTCTATCAAGTTATGCCACAGAGCCAAGGTAATCACTTAACCTCGCTCTGATACCAACTGTAACGGCTGGAAATTTCCGACTCCTCGAGAGTCGGAAATTCCGAGAACGTTAGTGAAAGAAAGTAGAGGGTGAGGAAGAAAAGATAGTACTAATAGAATAGAAGAAGAAGAAGAACATCAGAATCATCAGAGTAACACGAATCTCACAGCGGAACGAATAACATATAATATATAACATAACTTTGAAGTAAACAGTTATATATATACAATAGCACTTATCAGAGTACAACACTTACAACACAGCGGAAATAACTATAGCTATAAAATCTTGCAGCCTCCTGCTCCAAGCTCTCCAAGTATATCTGTAAATCCCGACTACTTGACTGCCCGTACAAATTTAGGCACCCAAGAGTTTAGGGAAAACAACAAAGTAACTCCGGGTCAGTCATGGGACTGGTATGAGTAAAATAGTTTAAAACAGGTATAGGATATCTCATAAGACCACGCCGTGAATACGGAACGGGTTTTTCCCTTATGAGTATCTGAACAACTTTGACAAACAATATCATTGTGATATTATAATAATGTCTAAGTACAAATAGGTATCAATCTAGCAGAAACGCTTGCATCTCACGTTCTACATACATAGTATAAAATCATAAACCGCAGGGCGCTTATCGGAGAATGGATTCCAACAGACAAGGTATGGGAGCACCTTCTGAATAGTGTACTCTAGAGGTGATACACTCAGGGTTCAACAAGAACGTCTTGCAACCCGGCCACACATGACTGCTCACTCATTTAGCTTGAGTGTCGCGAATATATTGCCACCACGGTTATAGGCCATCAAACCATCATCCGAAGATACAGAATCAAAAAGAAGTATAAATATGAATATTCCCTAGATCGGTGACAATACACCCTGCTTGGGGATGACCCAACTAGCCATGCTGCCTGGCCCAACTTTTGTTACTTCCCGGTGTGAGGCTAGAAGCTACGTCTATCTTCAGAACATCTGATCACCATTCACTTTGAATGCCACATCGCCATACCCGCCAAATCACAAATTGACTTATCCAAAAATAACACGGGTATATAGCTAAGAGAAACGAATTCCTCCGCCACCAAACGTGAATACGTTTGAACAGATCAACTTACGCGGTCCATTGGATATACTCTGTCAGACCTTCTTCCATATACGTTGTCCTGGGACTGGACAAACCGAAGGCACTATTCAGTATATCCATCTTAGTCACTGTTATCTAAGACTTATACAACAGCCCTTGCACTTTACTCCGTCTTCAATTTATCTTTGGCATATATTGCTCGCAACGCTTATGCCAATACAGAGTGGTTCTTTGGATAATAATCCAACCGGTCTCTCCATATTAACAACGATAAAATGGTAAAAACTTTGATAGTCTGTGATTCAACTATCAAATGAAAACATGTCGGTGAACAAACAACGATCTTATTTCCAAATGGAAATTCGATCGATCAATCATCATATGTTCATATTTCCTTATTTCATATATTTAGAAAATATATGTTATTAATCATTGGAAAACATTTCCATAGCTTATTTTCACATCACTATTATTTTGCAACTATCAGTCCCTAACTGTAACTAGTATGAGAACAATTCTCTAAGTATCAATCCGGAAGGTCGAAACCAACATCAGATCGTCATTTAGAAAACCGTTCAACTTACCCTCTCCAGTCAGTTTCTGAATTTGCTTAACTCTATTTCTTAAATTCTTATCATGAAAACATTTCATTTTCTATGTTTAGAAAACATATCTGACTATATTTGGAAAACGTTTCCAAAACTCATTTACGGATTTCCAATGAACGTTGTATAAAACATCGTTTCGCTTAATCCATTTATCGCTTATTCCTTAGCTTTATTCCTAATCAACCTTTTAGATCGAACCACAACTATTCCTTTGTTAATTCTGAAGTCAATCAAGTTGGGGTATAATTACCTCTCAGACCTTAATTGAACAATGTCCTTTACTGTGAAATAGATGAAGCTCATCACTCACTTTTTACAATCATCTGTTTACGCAAATTCTTGGATTTAGGTTACGAACCCACTTTTTATATGACAACGTTTGATTATAACTATAACGTTATAATTCCAACCCCTAAAATATCCAACCTAAATTATAAATTTATTTCCTAACTCGAATAATTTAACAGACATCTAATTTCTAAATCAATAACTAAATCTTGATTTAAACCATGGAAAGTAAATAGTACTTTCCCGAATTCGCTATAATCGAATTCGACGTATAACTCTCTTTTGAGTAATCTCTATTTGATTAACTCTTCTTCGAATAACCTATATTCGATTATCTCTCTTCGAATAACTCATATTCGAAATCTCTCTCTTTCGAATAAACAATATTCGATCTCTTTCTTTCGAATATGCTATATTCAAAAATCTCCTTTCGATTTACTAATCGATAACTCCTTTCGATCAAACTAAAATCGATAACTCCTTTAACTATATTCGAATAACTAATATTCGGCTAACTCCTTTGGATCGACTCATTTGATTAACTCCTTCGAATAACTAATTCGAATAACTTACCTTCGAATAACCAATATTCGATTTACTCTAACTCGATTAACTTAATTCTAATCGATTTACTCCATTTCGATTCAACTTAATTCAAATCGATTAACTTAACTCAAATTGATTAACTCCTTTCGAATAGCTAAATTCGATTTAACTCTAATTGAATAACTAATATTCAATTAACTCTTACGTGTTTAACTCTATTTGAATAAGTAATTCGAATCACTCTAATGTGTTTAACTCTATTCAAATATCAAATTCGAATAACTCATTTCGAATAACTAAATTCGATTAACTCTTTTAACTTTACTCGAATAACTATATTCGATTAACACCTTCTTTCGAATAACTATATTCGATTAACTCTTCGACTAACTCCTTTGGATTAACTAACTTCGAATAACTCCTTTGGATTAGCTAACTTCGAATAACTCCTTTGGATTAACTAACTTCGAATAACTCCTTCGGATTAACTCTTCGAATGAATAATATTCGATAACTCTTCTCAAATGAATAACATTTGATTTTCTCCACTCGAATAAACTATATTCGATAACTCTTCTCAAATGAATAACATTTGATTTCTCCACTCGAATAAACTATATTCGATTACTCTTCTCTTGAATACCCTATATTCGATAACTCTACTTCGGATATGTGATATTCGACAACTCTACTCGATTAACTCTACTTGGATAACTCTGACTGATCCACTCTGACTGGTCAACTTTAACTGGTCAACTCTAACTGATCAACTCAAACTGGTTAACTCAAATGGTTAACTCTAACTGGTTAACTCAAATGGTTTACCCTAACTTGATTTACTTGTCTCGATTAACTGAACTAATCCACTTAGTTTAACTTAGTTAATTCACGTTGATTAACTCTAGCCGGTTCACTTAGTTTAACTCAACTAATTTACTTCGATTAACCACTTAGTTAACTTAACTAATTCACATCGATTAATCCTTTAGTTTAACTTAACTAATTCACATCGATTAATCCTTTAGTTTAACTTAACTAATTCACATCGATAAATCATTTAGTTTAACTTAACAAATTCACTTTGATTCACCGCTTAGTTTAACTGAACTAATTTACTTTGGTTAACTTAACCAATTACTTTAATTTACTCGACTAACTTGCTTTGGTTAACTTAACCAATTACTTTGTTTAACTCTATTCGAATGAGAAATTCGAATCACTCTAATGGGTTTAACCCTATTCAAATATCAAATTTGAATAACTCATGTCGAATAACTAAATTCGATCAACTCCTTTTATTAACGTTTATTCATTTCAAAAGATTTCCTTTTTACAACGTTTATCCATTTATAAAGATTCACTTTTTCACAACGTTTATCCATTTATAAAGATTTACTTTTTACAACGTATATCCATTTATAAAGATTTACTTTTTACAACGTTTATCCATTTATAAAGATTTACTTTTAGTAATGGTTCTTCACTTTATAAATGTCCTTTTAATAACGTTTCTACTTCTCTATATAAGTCCAGAGTTATATATATTCCATTTATCAACGATAAATAATTTATTTAATTTATAAAACATTATTTATAAATTAATCTACTCACTTTATCTGTTTAAAACAGATTTCCTATTTAATATCTCCTTTAAATCTATATCGTGTTGTACCCGTGTGCGAAGCACGGGTTTTAAATCTATCCTTGTATAATTCTATTTATTTTCCGAACAAGTGTTCCTTTATTTATTCCCTAAATAAATATTCCTTTATTCCATTTATTTATAATCTAAATAAATGTTCCTTTATTTATTTCCTAAATAAATAAATGGTTTCATTTTATAAAATCCTATCGATTTTATAAATAAGATTTATTTTCAATATAAATATTGAAAATTCCCTTTTTACATTCTAGTATCACCTGCGGTGTGTAACGTGTCGTATAACAATGATTGGTATCATTCAAACATATGAAATCAATAACAGATTTCATAACACATCATATATCACAATATATGAAAAACGGTAAAATAAATGTTGAGGAATCCAGTCGGATTCCTCCAACCTGTTTCCCTGCATCCACAGATGTTACACAATAAAATATACATCAATTTCATTCCAACATGAAATATACTGATGAACTGAATCAATATTTGATTGTCGTTTATATATATATAACTATATCTATGTTTCAATCAAATCTATTTAACAGTCCAAACTATCAATACACAGCAATCAAATCATTTAACACAGTTTATATAAAAATATAAAATGAGGAGAGTTAGTGAGTTTTACTCACATTGGCGCGTTAATCGTTAAATAACGGTTTGCGTTATTTGACTCAGTTGGACGATTTATTTAGCCATAAATTGTAACGAGCTCCGATCCACTTCCAGTCAGTTCCATGTTGTAGTCGTCGTCCATACGATCCCAACGGATCTTGTTTCATCAAATTCAACCTTTCAGCCCATCTCCCCATCGGCCCATACCAAAAGACTGTCCTCCATCTTCCCTTAGTTCAAGACTATGATAACATAACTCCCCATCGTCTCTAGCTTCCTCAACGATATGATTTCGTCATCTTTTGATAACTAAAAAGCCCAAGCCTATAATAACACTATAGCCCATAACCGCATACGTTCTCCTTTCCCCTCCACAATTCATTCCATGCTTATGTTTGTCATCTCTCTCGAATTCCATCCTTTTAAACACAGAACCACAAATTTACACCGGCCCATCTCCCAATGTTTTAGAAACCAGACCCGCTCCCCTCATTTTCTACTCTTCCAAAAACTGTCGCTCCTCCCTCAACTTCGGTACGTCAACTCCACCATTCATGTTCGAACAAAAACCCATGCAAACTCCTTCTTGCCCCTGTACATACATTCGCACCACGCTTCTGTTCCTCTCAGCCCCTTACAGTCCCTCGTCGTTCTTCCCACTATCAGATGTTTTCCCCGTTCAAATATGAAACAGCATACTCCAGGCCTACACCAGTACGCTCTGCACCACACACTCAATCCCGCCACTTCCACAGTTGCACCACGTCCGCCTAGCACCACAGTGTTCGCTCTTTCCGTATTTCCAACGCATACTTCAGCCGCACCAAAAGCTTCCACCATATTTTCACCATCAGCTCCCCCTTTACACGTTGCGCATGCACCATACATCGCCAGGTCACAACTTGTGCATCTGTTACTTTCACTGGAACCGTCTTTAATCCCTGCTCATACCTCACTCATTGTACATTCCGCTCCCCTCTTCTAAATGCTTGCACCAGTCTTCTTCCAACACATTTCTTCACGTGTACTCCTCTGCTCCATCCCCAAAAACAACGCTCAGCCCCTTTTCACTACTACAGGAACCGCACACCTTATTTCCACTGAATCCCCCCAACGAAGAACTCGGATCTCACTCCTCTGTCCCGACCCCATGCCAGTCTTCCCTCGTGCCAGTGCAAACCTCAATAGGCCCTTGGATCATCGCCATCAACACCATATTCCAGTTGCTGTTGCAAAACCGGTGTCCAAGCTTGTTGCCGAACCCATGAATACTTATTTTAAGTTGAAGAGAATAAGTCCATGAATTCATATATATATAAGTATAGTGGTTTATATCATTTTATACGAATTTATATGATCTTATGAAGATCGAAAGTGTTTATATGAAGAAATGAACATTGGCGGCTACTTTTGCTGAAGAAGAATTAGGTTATTTGTGGAGGGAGGGGTATTATTTATAGGGGATCCCTTTTTGATTTAAGGGAAGATTTGAAGGCCACGTCTTCTTCTTCTTTCGTTTGCGGGTAAAAGGGAACGGACGTGTATTTATATAACTTCAAGTTGATATTATTTGGTTTTCCTCTCTCCGTGGTTTCAGAACAATATGTGGCTGCACAAGGGTTTCGTGGCCCTCTTTTTGGCCTTAGAATGACTTAGGATATTTATGTTGTAGGAGATATTTTATTATACCAACATTTAATCATAAAGTCTCGCCTTAAACCAAATCCATAGGATCTCTGTTTTGTCCACGGACTGATATGAAAATATCAACCAATTGAGTAATGTGCCGTGATCCCAAAAATATAATAATATCGGTAGTTTAACTCATATTGTGAAATCCCACAATTTCTGATACAGGGTGCAAAACACTCCAAATAAAAAGTTGCGTATTTAATTAATTAAAAATTACAATAAAATTCTTAAAATTATTTTATCATTATTTCCCAAAAGAACCTTGTCTAAATTCAAACCCGATCTCTAGTTATATCGAATAAACCGTTACGGTCGATAAACGATTCTATAGCGACTATTTTAAAATTTGATTTGGACATATCTCAAAATCTACACGACGAAATCCCTATTTTTCTCTTCCACTAGAAAGATATACTCCGCCAGCTCCACACGTTTCTTGTTTCACAGAAATCCGGCTTAAAGCGAATTCTGTATATTCAGTTGAAGTTCGAATCGCCAACTTGCGAACTGCCGCGACGTTTCAGGTTCGTTTTAATTATAATTATAAATTATAAGTTTGAACGTTGTACTTTAAGTTATCGATATCGCCAAATCGATATATAAATAATTAAATTAATTAATTATTCGACAGCTAACAAAACATGCCATTACACGTCCATGGTGGTAAATTATATGGTGTGATGATAATGGGCCAGAATGAACATTTAGAATCAAATTGAAAAAACAATGAAAAACATCTATACATAATCCTAGTCAAACATTACGACACTCCACTACAAGATAAGTTTTATTGAAATGCTTCCATGTTTCTCCATCGGCCAGATGTGTCAACGTACTCTCTTCGTCCGTTCTCACATTATGCCACCTCATATGAAACACATTTAAAAAAGATGCATATACTCTTTGAAGTCTTGAAGTGATGGGTAAGTAATGCATATGCTTATGAAACTCCCTTTCCTTTCTTTTTTACTTGGTTTGTATGTTTCCTGATTGCATACTTTACAATTTCTAAAGTTTACATCTTTTCAAAACCACATGCAACCATTTAATCATGTATCTATTTTCTGATAAGGTAAACCAAAATCTGACATAAGTTTCTTAACTTCGTAGCGATTTTCACACGTCAAATTATTGGGTGATATATGTCTTTTTGTAGCTTGTACAATAGCCGTAAACCCTGCTTTAGTGATGTTGTATTTTGACTTCATCGCAATGTATTCTGCGATTACTGACTGCTAAGTGCCACTTTTACAACCATTCCAAGTAGGTTTCTTTACAGCATTAAATAAATCATAAATTTTGTTTGTTTTAATATTTGGTTTGTTTAACATTTTCATCGTCGTCATCAATTTCAACTATAGGAAACATTAATCATGCTGCATCTTCGACCATATTTTCTATACAAGTCGTCGTAATAGTTTCATTAACAATACTTTCCATTGTAGACTTTACAAATTATTAACTACAATTTATCCATGACGATCCCAAACATAATACTCAGGTATGAAACCATTTTTGCCTAAAACGACTCTCACAATATTGGGTAATAAATACTTCAAATGTCTACACTTACTACACAGACAACAAATTTCTGTATCATTCTGCTATTAGTTAAAGCAAATTTAAAAATATGTTTATACCGTTATAAAAACTTCTTTTATTGAGCTTTCATTGCACTTCTTTGATACATGTATCTCCTCCAACCAACAAAACAATCGATCATTTTTCCTATTTAAGAAAATGATCACAAGTTCAAAAATAAATATTTCTTTTCAAGAATACAAATTCGAAAAAACTTATTTTCATGGTCGCATTACACATCTATAAGATTAAATTTAAATAACTAATTCATAAATTCAGAAATATTTTCAAATATAACACATTTTATTTGTTAATGTATTAATGCAAAAGGATTTCTTTTTTCCAAGGTCAGTCATCCTACTTCCCATAACAAACACTTGGATTTCATACATTATTCCATTTAAATTGATTCTATATAATTTCAGCATCATTTTCCTTTAATTTTCTGGATTGCATACAGATGCGTGTATGCAGGAAACAAAATAAGAAAGCGATGAAATTTTATGAACTGTTTGAATGAATAATATGTGAAATATAATTGTTTACTATGTTTATAACTTATCCAAATACTAGGAAAAATCCAACAAGGAATGTTCTAGATGAATATAAATAACCATTTTGTGAGGAAAACGACTACTTATATAACAATCATGTACAACACTCGTCGGATGGGGCCACAAACTCTCTAAGGGACATAAATCAAGATGTGATTATATATATATATATGTTAATTTATCATATTTGTTCTATGTATATCATCGAATTAAAGCTACTTTAGTATTGTTTTCATTTTCTAACAAAC
Source organism: Allium sativum (assembly GCA_030737875.1). Taxonomy (NCBI): domain Eukaryota; kingdom Viridiplantae; phylum Streptophyta; class Magnoliopsida; order Asparagales; family Amaryllidaceae; genus Allium; species Allium sativum. The sequence continues at coordinate 543,715,252 of CM060926.1, forward strand.
TCAACTCGCTTTTACAATCGTACATTCATCTTTGATGCATAAATCAAGATAAGTCAAATATAATATTCATAACTCTTGCATATAATTTTTCTTATTCTAATTATACCAGCACTGACAACACCGACACATGTATTCAACGGTTTGCACAAATGCATATAATCACAAATTATACATACATTTTTCAATTTGACAACGTCATATGAAATAGGCACACAAGGGGATGATGCTACAAACGACCACAACGCTATTGGAGACAACTACAATCGATAAATAGCCCTAATTTCACAATTTATGCATATGTAGGTTTAGGATAAAAACTTGATTTTTATTGAAAATTAGATATTATACCTTAAATAAAGCCTTGCAGACATTGATACTGAAGCCGGGAGGTTTTTAGATGAAGAATAAAGCATTTGGATGTTGAAAATTCGGATTTAGGGTATTGAAGAATGGGTTTCATATGTTGGACGAAGAGGGAAATGGGAAAGAAAAGGTCTGTTTGATGACGTATTCGCGAATATCCGATATTTTCCAAAGGTCATTGATGGCTTGTCGAAAGCCATCGAAAATTAGCCTTTGGTCCCACCTGTCGGAACACATGTCTTTTCTAGTAGTGATCCCATTCCCATAGACCTCCAATGACAATATGTCTTTGAATTCTTTGAGGAAATAGGATGAAATCAGAGGGAGAATGCTGTGAACTCAAGTACAATTATTTGATAATGTGTGGTTTGCAAATCTTCGAAGAAGTGGATTAAAAAAGAGTAGATCCGCAATGATAATTGAAAAGTTTTCAATGGATTTCTATTGCAAATGCTTGGAGAAGGAGTAGGAGAAAATGAGAATTCTCAATTTCAAAATTTGTTTTTAGAGTCCTTCATATAATGGTTGAAGGGACGGGTATTTTAGTGAAAAGATGGAGGGAAATGTCTCTTCATTTAAAATTTAAAATTCTGAAAAACGACTAGTATGTTGACATACTAGGATACCTTATGCCGACATACTACTGGTACAAAATGAACAATGAAACTAAAAAGTGTTATAAATTTTCATCATTTCAAATTACCTTAAATTTGTTTATTTTTTTGGTGTGGCTAAGGTCAATGGTTGATGAGTTTCAAATATAATTTCCATGGTATCTTTAACAAGATATTTTAAGGTTCAACCAACTCTTCATCACTTCAAAGACCTCCATTCTTAAGCATTCTTCTTTAATAGATTTTGATCTTTAGTTGTTTTGATTATCCTTCCTCTATAATTCTTCTATTGCTATGATTAACCTTCTTCTATTATTCTTCTTTTGTACTCTTTTTTATCCCTATAAATATCTCCGTTAACACATAGTTCATTTTCCCCCTCGGTCACTTTCGGTGGTGCTGCCACAAAGGACAGATTTGCTCGTCTGTCCCTTGGACTGTGCATGCATATTAATACTATTACAACGAAGGAGAAGAATTTCGTTGTAAGTCGAGTTTCATTTTAGGAAATCAAACATGTAACCAATGGCCATAAAATATTGTGGTATCATAAGACTATCCATAATTATATTATATTATAATCATACGCATTGATTTAGATAACAACAACCGATCAAATATGGATATTAATGAATTTTCATATTTGTGTGTGATATAGTACATTAAATACATGAGTCTCTCAAGATATGTTGTCGGATACCCAGGTAGAGATGTAGTTAATTAACCCAGCAAATCAATACCACTACAAGCAAATAGCAATGACATTTTGTCATTGGTGGCCATTGCAAGCCATCGTTAAAAGCCGTTATTATTTACCCCATTGCCAGTAGGAACAACAATGAGAAAAGCGACGTCTCCATCATGAATTTAGCAATGGCTTGCAACAGTCATGTGTCCACGTGGTAGCCATTGTGGCAGTTAGTTGGTTTCTGGGGTTTGCATCACATGCCATTGCAAAACTGGACCAAATGATAGATGCAAGCCGTTGCAAAACTAGATATTTTTGGCTTTCCCTTTTGGCTTCCCAGCCGTGCCTAATACCCTTCGAACCACAAAAACATTTAATCAGCATAAATATTATCATTCCATCATCCATCACAAACATTATCGCTCCATTATTCTACCATGTAGTCAAATAATCAACATTTACACAAACATATCGTCAATTAACTCATATCCATCATGCATCAAACAAAACAAAAAAAATCCACCAAACCAAACAGAATATAACTCATAACAACCCATGAAACAACTACTAAGTATCAATACAATAAAAAAAACTACTAAATCCATCAAACAACTACTAAGTATCAAAACCATCAAATAACCTACCAAATCCAACAAACCAAATTTGTACATAAATCAACATACCAAACCTAAGCATCATCCTCGTTAGAAGCATCTGCAACACCCTCCTCGAACATTTCCCTATGCTAATGGAAGTAGGTAGTAATGTTCTCATCAATTTACTGTGCCAAACAGCTCTTTCGCCAATTATTTAGCTCATCTAGTTATCTTTGCATTTGAGCTACCTCCTCCTCAGCGACGGATCTCTTATATGCCCTCTGGAAATTAAGATCCTATAAAATAAATCAGGTTAGTATCCAGAAACAAAACATACATGATTATGAAGACTATATATAGTCATATGAAGGAAAATACATTTTCACATTCGTCGTCTAAAACTATAGTCATATGAAGATGTTAATCAATGATTATGAACATTATATTATGACATGTAGTAAAATTTCATTACAAATTACAAACTTTAATCACTTAAAATTTATAAATGAAGTACGCGAATATTATAATTTAATTTTTAGCAATATGTTTGTTTATTGATCTAGATGTTGATGATAATATAAATGCATATTATCATATTATTTATGTCTAAATTAACTTAGTTATATGTTATTGAAATGAGTACACTCGTTAATGATCTACTTCATTTAACTGTAAGAAAATAGTGTTTACTATAGAACTAATTAATATACAATTATTTCTCTAATTTAAATTAGAGTTAAACCAAATATATACTAATTATAATTAAACGTAGTTAATTCTATTTCATATTCCATTCTTTTTAAACCCAAATTAGAAGAATAATTTACTATAATTTACTCTTGCATTTCATATAACAATAAAAGTATATTTGTTCATAGGTGACATTTCTTATGCATATGAACAGTCATATACAAATCGAAGTGAATTTAATGCCATTTACATTACAGTTTTAAATTATGGTAAATATATGAAATGCTTCAATTTAAGCGAAAATACAATATAATTAATTCCCTTAAGTATCATTTTCACTACCTAAGTTAATTCCACATTTAATGAGGGTCATATGAAATAATACTACCATATAGTTTACGAAAAGGATTTAGCTGATAATCAATCAATTTAATAAGTTGGCATTATAAGAACTGTAACGCTTCAACGAAAATAATGACTTATAATTTATGCTAAGTATAACTCTATTATCTTTAAAATTTTAGTTATACGTTGTGCTTTTTGAAATTATTTATGCATATTTTTAGTTAAGATTTATTAGTAGTTCTTGAATATAGCCGAATAGAAGAAAAATTCTATTTTAAAGGCGTATGTTTCATATTTGTGTAAAAAAATAAAATTGACAAGTCAGGGTACTTTATTGGCTATTTTGCTTTCCTAACAAATATTTTATTTCATTGTTTGATTGTGTGGGTTCACAAACATGCAGAACATTATTGTATTAATTTAAATATATGTTATTTAAACTGATTATCTCTTGATTGCCAAACCATAATGCCTATTTGGACTAGATGGTGAAATAATGCATTCCCATATGTGATTCACTCTTCAAGCATAATCTCCTCCCATCTAGTTGCTTTTATCACTTTTGTTTTCTCTGCTTCATATATCTCCTGCAATTACGAACATAAATTTGACTCAATTGTTATAAAATTTACTTACAAACTGTGAAACAAACGATCATGAAACATTTCCATTACGGATAAGCATATTTACCATTACTTGTGCAACTTTCTGGTCAGTCCAATCATATGAAACATTCCCATCGTTATTTCTCTACTCAATGGAATGAGCAACTTTGAACACCTTAACCGTTGTAGGCTCGGGTCCGTACTTCGCAAACTAAAGATATACATGAATGAAATATACTAAAAATATGCATGAACAAAAATATACAGATTAATTAAAAATTATGAATTATCTCCTATGCCGAAGATATAAATAAATAAAATAAACACAAATGACAAATTTACCAATTATCTCCTATGTTGTTGGAAGGATTTCGGACCACCATGATGTAAAGCAGGGTTCTTATTCATGTTCGTCCTGTTCTGTGCTAATAATTCCTATTAATTTATATACACGATTAATTACGGTACTATGATAAATATAAATGATTGGAATGGTTCCAGTGATTATAGCTCACTTTCACCGATTCAGTTTCCCAATGTCTGAGAAATGCAACCCAAGCAACATCGCCCATACGTTTGGGCTTTTTTCCAACATTTTTGGCCCTTGGGAGAGTTTCTTTATAATTTTTCCGCATCTTCTCTTCTAGCAATTCGTAAAGACATCTAGATCATATGGCTCCACACGTACAACAACCTGCATATTGAAATTAATTGAATTATATACAAAATATTAATTTTCGATCGAAATATAAAATTATATGTAACAACACGGATTTTCAGAACCAATTTAATTTTTTTATTTTAGCTATTTTAATGGATTTAAGTTATTTAAAATGATTTATTTTAAATGATAACGACTTAAAATTTATTTAAATCGAAGGTAGAACAAATAATTTTATTTTAATTATAAAACGAGCCTGAAATGGCGTGGAAGTTTGAAAATTCGATTTCATATTTCAAATGAATGTACAGAATTCAAAATATATCGGATTTCAGTAAAACCAGAAATATTTGAACTTATTTAAAAATATCTTTCCAATGGATGTGAAAAATCCGGATTTCATAATGGGAATAAAAAGTTATGGCCAGTTAAAAATTCAAAATAGTCGTTATGGAATTTAATATATATAAAGCCCTTAAAAATAGCGTTTTTGCAAATGACCTCCATTTTCAACGAAACCACTTTTGTTGGATCTGAAATATCAAATTATTGCTAGGTTCAAATTTTCATAATTTTTTGAACTAATATGTGAGCGTGGCAAAAGAAAACGCGTTTTGACAATTTAAGTCAATTTTGATCGACCAGAAAATGACCATTTTTCAAATGGTCTCCAAATTCGACGAAATTAGTTTTGTGAGGACCGTATCGTCAATACAAAGCAAGAAATAATTTTTTTGTAATTTTTTGGAGTTAGTATGTGGCCTCGGTAAATTAAAATGTACGTTTAAATTAAATATATATATATATATTGATTTACATTTTAATTTAAAGATAAAATGATCGTAACAGCCAAAATAGGTTGTGAAACATATCCCATTGTGTTGGCATGAGGGTGTTTAGCTAGGAGCGACACTCGTGGGGTTTCATTTGGTGTTCAAATATAAAAACACATTTTTTGGGAATTAAAAAATAATAATTTAAAAAAATATATATGTAAAGGGCTGACAAATCAAAAATCTCTAAACCTAATTCGTTTTAATCAAAAACCTGCCGTCAGCCTCTCGTACCCATTCCCAAATCGAGAATTACCTGCTCCTCTTAAATCGCCCTCTCCATCGACCATCGCTCCGCCATCGTTCGCCACCCTCTTCCACCATAAATCGAACACCGCGCCTGACCATCGCCACGCCACCGTGTATCAGCCTCGCTTCCTCGCTCCAACGCCCATCGCTCCAGGCAGCGTCGTTCTTCCATGAAAGGCCTCTGTAGTTCCCTCGTTCGCCGTAGTCAGCATCCCGAGGTGTCGTACCACCAGGCGAACCCTTCGCCCCTCCAATTAACAACCTAGGTCGGCCTCCACCTGAAGATGATGACGGATTTTGGTTGTTCCAGTTTTTGGCGATGAGGAAATAAAGAAAGGGGCAACCATGTTCTTTTTTTCTTTCAAAGGTAAATAAATCTTTAGCGTTTAATTTTCAGATTATTATACATATTATAGTTTTGAAATCTGAATATTTTGTATATATTATAGTTTTAAAATCTGAAAATTTTATATATATATTATAATTTTAAAGTTTGAAATTTATATATATATATATATATTATTGTTTGAAAATAAAATTTTGATAGAAAAAGAGCATTGTTTGAAAATATAATTTTTGATAGAAAAAGAGCATTGTTTGAAAATATAATTTTTGGTAGAAAGAGCATTGTTTGAAAATATAAATTCTGATAGAAAAAGCATTGTTTAAAAATATAATTTGAACATTAAAATCATTGTTAAAAATTTGATTTTTATATGTATAAAATTAGTTTAAAAATTAGATTTTTATGTAACGAAAGCATTGAATTAAGAATGTGAAATTTTATGTAATAAAGCATTAAAAAGAAAATTTGATTTTTAATATATATAAATAGCATTGTAAAAATCTGATTATTAATATATATATATATATATATATATATAACATTGTAAAAATCTGATTTTTAATAAATATATATAGCATTGTAAAAATATGATTTTATATATGTGATAGCGCTATAAAAATTAGTTTTTTTATATATACGACAGCATTATAAAAATATGATTTATATATATATATATAGTGATATGATAAAAAATGTGATCTTTAATTATATATGGCGATGTTAAAACTGTGATTTTTACAATGTAAACATTGTGGTAAAAATATGATTTTTTATTTACATAGTAGAAGAATAAAAATATGATTTTTATTTATATAGTACCAGAATAAAATTGTGATTTTTATTTATATAGTGGCAGAATAAAAATATGATTTATAAATAGAAATAGCGTTACTAAAAATATGAGATTTTTATTATAAATAGGGTGAAAACAGATTGCATTGGAAACACGGTGAAAAACACTATGCGAGGGAGCTAACGGTGTGGAAACCAAAGGTTAGAACTTTATTTTCTCACTCAATTTATTTAAAGTTAAATATATACTAGGATGAAGATGGTGCTTAATAGCACCCGACACCTTTGATTGAAACCATGGTTTTTTGGTTGCTTGAATTATTTTGTGTTAAATTGGTCGTATTATGGTGGAATTGATTGAATTAGGTATGTGTATGGTGCGAGCCAGTATTAGGCGAGGAATAAGGCTAGACCTTGTTTCGCTTCTAGTATCGCGCCGTTATGCTACCAACATCTTCTAAAATATGTTAGAACAATAAAAATATCATTTTTAATATATAAATGAACCGTATAAAATATTCATGTGTTGAATAAATATTTTATCGTTAAAAATAGAATTTTTAATGTGTATATGAATGAAAATAAATATTCATTTACAAATCGGATGATTTGTTTATGTACGCCCATTTATCTGACATTGATTGGGACAATAAATTCTACACATCGCCCAACTGCACAAATAATCATCAGTGTTTGTTGATTGAAACCCCACACGGGTATTGGGATGATATTTGGCATACAATAATCCCAATTATTTAGTTGTATGTCAATCGATTGGTTGATAGACTGTTGTAAGCGTTAATTATTTATATTTAATGCTTATCTAGTTGTGTAATGCACTCTGGTTGATGGTTGAATGTATGTCTTTATTGTTGTGTACATGTATTGTATGAAATCCATATAAACAACATTATATAGTAATTGACTGTGTCCGATTCCAATTTGGAAAGAACAAATATTTTAAAATAACGAATATTTTAAAATAACAAATAATTTATAATAATATCCATAAAAGGATCAAAATCTGATTTTAATGCCGGTTTTGGATGGACACGAAAATATTTAAATATATGAAGCCGTGTTGATTAGATTTGCGTCATTTTGACGCAGACGATATTTATATCGATTTTGTTCATTTTTATAATGAATATCGAAAAGGAAATGATTTCAAAATATGATATTTTGAAAATATTAATATTTAAATAATATAATGATAAGGAATATTCAATTTTAATTTAAAATTGAAAATGAAGTTGGAATCGTTTTTAAACCGAATTGAAAATGATTTATAAAATACGTTTTAAATGGAAATCGATGAAATATATATAATATACATATTATATATATTTAATGGCCTGAATAGAACACGTCTCGGCGCGAGCGTTCGCAAATTTCGGCCATTGACTTCGAATTGATATTACGGGAGATCCGACTGTCGGATTCTCCTAAAACCAGAACCGTTCAGTTCGTATCGAAAAGAGCTTTCCAATGAATATAAGAGATTTGAAATCTAACGGATGGATTTGGAATTATGTCCAAATCACATTTGGTAAAGTTTTTTGTAAGTGCAATTCGATGACCTTTTATGGAAACCGATTGTACGGACCTTGATAAAATTATTAAAAATATAAATAATTTATGTAAAATCATAATAAATGATTTGGAAAGAAATGGGATGAAAATTTCCACATTTTTTAAGATAAAAATATATATTTTTATCAAAATGAACTGGTTATTAACTAGATTTGAAATCCAATAATTTTTAAATAAAATAAATTGGATTTGTGAATGGTTTTAAAATAACCAGAAATTTCCAACGAACAAATTAGAAGGGATTTGGAATGGAAATAATCTTCGGAATATTTCGATATTGGATTCCGTGATTATACGGATATTGTTATGGAAATTTGGAAGGTTTTTTTATATCGTTATTTCCGATACGATATTTGTTGTTTTCATAATTTGATATTGAATATAAGCCAATATAATTTCTATTCAGAGCCTTGTATTTAATATCAAATGGGATTTTGGGTTTGTCGTGAATGGTGTCTTCATTAACACTGTTCTTAAACCCATTTGAGGAAAGAATAAACCTTATAATTAAGATTTAGGGAAGTTTTCCAACTAATTAATATTTAATTGGAATTGAATAAAAGAATTGGATTTTGGGTTTGTCAGAATGGTGTCTTCAGTAACACTGTTCTTAAACCCCGTGTGAAAAGAATAAATCTTTTAATTAAGATTATTGGTGTTTCCAGTTATATTTAGTAATCGGAATAAAAAAATGGAATGTGAATTGGGTTTATTGTGAACTGTGTTTTTAAAGACATTCGTTCTTTTACCCGATTAACAGTGAAATATGGTTTGGAATTTATAAATCTTTTAATTAAGATCTAAAGTAATTTTTCAAAGAAAAGTTTTCCAATTTAATAAAATAAATTGGAATAGAATGGAATTCGATTTGGTAATAATCGAAGTGAACTTCGGTGGAGGAAGACCGTTACTATATATGGAATTTAAAAGGCTGTACCGTTATTCTATTTATATTATTGGTTGGATACAGAAGTTTACATCGATTATATATATTGATGTATTTTCCGTGAAGATTCCATAATTAATGGAATGGGATTTTGGGTTTACCGCGAACTGTGTTTTAAATGACATTAGTTCTGTAACCCGATTAAAGATAAGATTAATTTCTTAACTTTGAATAATCATTAAGTAATGATTTTTGAGATTAAAACTGAACTGGAGTTTTAATGAATCTTTTAATAGATTGGAATGTGAATGGGATAATTAAATTTATCGAATTCATGAAATGATCGAGAATGGAGTACCACCAGTTTTGCTCCAAGCGATAGTTAAATCTTTAATTAGATTTGAATGTGAAATGGTAATTAATTTTACCTATGACACAGTGGTGTTAGATATAAAATATTACCAGTTTTTCTTCATGGGATGAATAGGTTGGGATTGGGAAATATAATAAATGATTACTTCGGTAAGGTTCGCTAATCCCGACTAGTTTTGACAAACCTTAATTTGGTTTGAATTGATATCCAATGGAAGATAAAAGAATAAATTTAAAGAATTTATCTTTGATAAAATTAATGGGAACCTTTCTCGAAGGATATAAATATTTAAATAAAAGAATATTCGGAATTGGAATGAAGCGTATGTTGTGTTTTTATAGCACTTGTTTATAAGATACGCGAGTTATTCAGAAAGATCGGGTTTGTCCCACTCTGAATAAATGAATCGATGATAAGTCGATTATGAAGATGGTGGGTGAAGACCGGAGGCCTTCACATCGTTTGGATGATCAATGATGTCTCGATTGGGCTATACACCCAAGACAAGGTAATAAGTGGTGATCGTCTAGACGTACTTGGAGATCGACCGGATATGCGAGGACCTCTCTCCTGTATTGGACATATGGGATGAGGAATAAGGTGCCTCCGGTTTCGTTCAGACCCAGAACGAACTTGTAAATGGATGTGTGTCTGGCATTGGATTTTATTTTGTGTTGATTGATTTCTATTAAATATATATCTGTTTGGTAGCGGAGAATTTATTCTCTTGCTTAACACCCTTCTCTGAGACGTACAAGCTCAGAGGTTATATATCGATAGACATCAGTTGCATGACGTGAATTGTCTGTGTGGCATGCTGAGATGCAAATGATCAAAGGTTCTGTTGAAAAGCAGAGTCTTGTTGTTGATGATCGAAGGATGGCCTTAAAGGGCATAGCTTTGTGTATAGCGTTAATTCGCGAGCCACACACCCCGGTGTGAATTAGAAACGGGGGTGGGCCTCAGGGAGGGCATGCGTTTCTTTCTAGCTAGGAGTGGTGTCATGGTATGGAGCCCAGACATTTTACTCATGTGGATGTTGCATATTATTTGATGGATAGCTAGGCGCCTTGGATATATCAGTCACTACGGGGTCGATGGATGACATGGCCGACATACTGACCTTACTTACACCCCATAGGGTGGGGAAACGTATTGTTCAGCGATTATTAACCCACTTAAAATGTGGACCACCCCTGATGCTCCAAGGGCCCACCAGAGTCTGGGTCCTGAGGCACGGGTTGGAGTGTCTCGAATCGTTATGGATGATCCCTTGCCTTGGTTCACAGATGGAATCCAACTTCCAATACGACATTTTGGTTTTAGTTGTAAAACTAGGATGGTGACATAGTAGCATGGGAAACTATGATGTCTATGGTTGATACATTTATATTTAAAGTTGTTTTATACACTTTACACTTATAACAGTATAAAATGATTTGTTTTAAACGTACCAAGCATGTTTGGCTATTATAAGGTAAAAATCTATCCTCCGGCTTGCGTTGCATTGTGTGATGGGACCTGAGTCTTATAATTGCTTCATTTTTCCAAAAAGTATTGCGTTGTTTATTATACGCACTGGTGTTCTTGGGAGAAAACCCGTTCCATGTTATACGGTGTGGTCCCTTGATTTACTTTATTTTTAAAGCAAATATTAATAACTGTTTTAGTTCTCACACCAATCACATGGCTGACCTGGAGTTTATTGTTTTAACCTGAACTCTGGGTGCCCCTATTTTCCATACGGGCAGCTAGTAGTTTTGGTTTTGCAGATTTCTATTTATACAGGATCTTGGATTTACGGCTGGAGGTATATTCAGAAAGCTCTGTATCCGTGTATTTCTTGCAGTTGTGTTTTGTGTTATTTTTCCGCTGCATTGTAATTTGTAAATCTCTGATGTTTATCAAATGTATATAATTTATTCATACTCTGTTATATTCTTGTACTCTGATGTAATTGTTGTAATAACAATGAAATCTTCTGTTTTTTTTTCTGATTTGTCGTGTTCTCAACTCAATCAGGGCTTTCCAAAAAGGGCGAGTTTGGGTCGTTTTAGTTGGTATCAGAGCTTTGGTTTACAGAGTTCTAGAACAAGACATATTGGAACCGAACAAAATAATTCATCAGAGATTGGATTAGTAATATCCAATGAGAATGACTCGTTAGAGATGGGATCAGTAGTATCCTAGAACAAGGGTAAAGAGTGTTGCTTTAAAAAAAAAATGAAAACAAATGTTGCTTTGAAAATTTAAATCTTGTTAAACGTATTTGAGTAATTTATTTTAAACTGAATTTGGACAATCAAGTATATAGAGATTTTAATATATGTCTGATCCACGTATATTTGAAGTTTCAAGTATACTGGATGGGTATAGAATCAGACTCTAGTATCCCGAAGATGATTCCGATGATTGAGTACTCATCATCATAGTTTATGTTCGAGCTTCGAAAGTGGGATATCTATATGTTTCCAATTGACTGTATGAGAACCAAAACTAGATAGGGATTACTGTATGTGATTTGGCCTAAAAATTGGATTTTTGAGTATATATACTAAAGTAATATGTTTGAAAAGCTAATAAACTAATTGATTGATGATTGTGTTGGATGATTATTAATTTAACCAATAAGAAAATGTAAGGAAATTTTGCCAAATCAAACCAAATGCTGAACTGAATTGAAAATTTATTCCATTTGCATATATGTACATGTATATACATTGAACAGGTCATAGCTGGGAGGCTAAGAAGAGGAATAAAATTATATGCCTGACAAATAGGTACATGTTTACTAACTTATTGGGTTTGGATGATTTTATGAGCCGATTGGCTTTTTCTTTTTCTTTTGGATTGAGGAGGGCCCTGCATGGCTAGTTGCGGTTTTAAATGTCTCCTCGTACAAAGGAGGTTATGGCGAAATTTTTTGAAAATTTAGGGTGTTAGCCAAATTTTTGAAAAATTAGAAATTCTTAGAAACAGAGAAGTTGAAGAATGAAAGCCAGGTTGAAAGTTGAGTTGATTAGTTAAACAACTTTCAGCTCCGTTCCTTTTCGAGGACAAAAAGATTTTAAGTGGGGGAGATCGTAACAACCCGGATTTTCAGAACCAATTTAAATTTTTTGTTTTGGCTATTTTAATGGATTTTAGATATTTAAAATGATTTATTCTAAATGATAACAACTAAAAATTTATTTAAATCGAAGTTCGAACAGATAATTTTATTTTAATTATAAAACGAGCCTGAAATGGCGCGGTAGTTTGAAAATTCGATCTCATATTTCAAATGAATGTACAAAATTCAAAATGAATCGGATTTCAATAAAACCAGAAATATTTGAATCTGTCTGAAAATATCTTTAACGGATGCGAAAAATCCAGATTTCATAATGGAAATAAAAAGTTATGGCTAGTTAAAAATTCAAAATAGTCGCCATGGAATTTAATATATATAAAGCCCTTAAAAATATCCATATTGCAAACGACCTCCATTTTTGACAAAACCACTTTTGTTTTATCCGGAATGTTAATTTATTGCTAGATTCCAATTTTCATAATTTTTTGGAATTAATATGTGAGTGTGGCAAAAGAAAACGCGTTTTGACAATTTTAGTCAATTTGGATTGACCAGAAAATGACCATTTTTCAAACGGTCTCCAAATTCGACAAATTAGTTTTGTTAGGACCGCATCTTCAATACAAAGCTAGAAATATTTTTTGTAATTTTTGGAGTCAGTATGTGGCCCCGGTAAATTAAAATGTACATTTAAATTAAATATATATTGATTTACATTTTAATTTAAAAATAAACTAATCGTAACCGCCGAAATGGGTTACAAAACATATCACATTGCGTCCGGAATGGGGTTATTTAGCGGGAGGCGACACTCATTGGGTTTCGTTTGGTGTCCAAATATAAAAACGCATTTTTTGGGTTATTAAAAAAAATTAATATATATATATAAAGGGCTGACCAATCAAAACTCTCTAAACCTAATTCGTTTTAATTAAAAACCCGTCGTCAGCCTCTCGTACCCATTCCCAAATCGAGAATTAGCCGCTCCTCCTAAAATCGCCCTCTCCATCGACCATCGCTCCATCATCGTTCGCCACCCCCTTCCACCGTAAATCGAACACCGCGCTTGACCGTCGCCCCGCCATCGTGTATCAGCCTCGCGTGCTCGCTCCAACGCCCGTCGCTCTAGGCAGCGTCGTTCTACCGTGAATGGCCTCTGCAGTTCCCTCGTCCGCTGGAGTCAGCATCCCGAGGCGTCGCACCACCAGGCGAACCCCTCGCGCCTCCAATTTGCAACCTAGGTCGGCCTCCACCTGAATACGATGATGGATTTTGGCTGTTCTATGTTTTGGCGATGAGGATGTAAAGAAAGGGGGCAACTGCGTTCTTTTTTCCTTTTTCTTTCAAAGGTGAATAAATCTTCATTGTTTAATTTTCAGATTATTATATACATTATAGTTTTAAAATATAAAAATTATATATATATATTATAGTTTTAAAATCTGAAAATTTTATATATATTAATGGTTTAAAATCTAAAATTTTTATATATATATTATTGTTTGAAAATAAAATTTTGATAGAAAAAGAGCATTGTTTGAAAATATAACTTTTGATAGAAAAAGAGTATTGTTTACAAATATAATTTTTGATAGAAAGAGCATTGTTTGAAAATATAATTTTTAATAGAAAAAGCATTGTTTGAAAATATAATTTTGATATTAAAAGTGTTGTTAAAAATATGGTTTTTATATGTATAACATTAGTTTAAAAATCAAATTTTTTTTTGTAACGAAGCATTGAATTAAAAATGTAAATTTTTATGTAATAAAGAATTAAAATGAAAATCTGATTTTTAATATATATATATATATAGCATTGTAAAAATCTAATTTTTAATATATATATATAGCGTTTTAAAAAACTAATTTTTAGTGTATATATATATAGCATTGTAAAAATATGATTTTTATATACATGATAGTGTTATAAAAATTTGATTTTTATATATGCGATAACATTATAAAAATATGATTTATATATATATATATATATATATATATATATATATATATATTGATATGATAAAAAATGTGATCTCTAATTATATATGGCGATGTTAAAAATGTGATTTTTATAATGTAAACATCGTGGTAAAATTACGATTTTTATTTATATAGTAGCAGAACAAAAATATGATTTTTATTTATATAGTAGCAGAATAAAAATGTTTTTTTTATTTATATAGTAGCAGAATAAAAATGTGATTTTTAAATAGAAATAGCGTTATTAAAAATATGTTATTTTTAATATAAACCGCGTGAAACAGATTGCATTGGAAACACGGTGAAGAACACTATGCGACGGAGTTGAAGGAGTGGAAACCAAAGGTGAGAACTTTATTTTCTCACTCAATTTATTTACAGTTAAATATATACTAGGATGTAGACAGTGCTTAGTAGCAGTCGACACCTTTGATTGAAACCATGGTTGTTTGGTTGCTTGAATTATTTTGTGGTAAATTGGTTATATTGTGGTGGAATTGATTGAATTTGGTATGTGCATGGCGCTAGCCAGTATTAGGTGAGGAATAAGGCTAGACCTTATTTATCGCGCCGTTATGCTGCCAAAATTTTCTAAAATATGTTAGAACAATAAAAATATCATTTTTATTGTATAAATGAACCGTATAAAATATTCATGTATTGCGTAAATAATTTATCGTTAAATATAGAATTTTTAACGTGTATATGAATGAAAATAAATATTCATTTACAAATCGGACAATTTGTTTATGTACACCCATTTATCTGACATTGATTGGGATGATAAATTTTACACATCGCCCAATTGCGCATATAATCATTAGTGTTTGTTGATTGAAACCCCACACGGGTATCGGAATGATATTTGGCGTACACTAATTCCAATTATTTAGTTGTATGTCAATCGATTGGTTGACAGACTGTTGTAAGCGTTAATTATTTATATTTAATGTTTATGCAGTTGTGTAATGCACTCTGGTCGATGGTTGATTATATATCTTTATTGTTGTGTACATGTATTGTATGAAATCCATATAAATAACATTATATGGTAATTGACTGTGTCTGATTCCAATTCGGAAAGAAAAAATATTTCAAAATAATGAATAATTTAAAATAATATTCAATAAATGATTAAAATCTTATTTTAATGTCCGATTTTGGATGGACACGAAAATATATAAATATATGAAGCCGTGTTGATTAGATTTGCGCCATTTTGACGCAGACGATATTTATATCGATTTTATTCATTTTTATAATGAATATTGAAAAGGAAATGATTTCAAAATCTGATATTTTGAAAATATTATCATTTAAATAATATAATGATAAGGGATATTCAATTTTGATTTAAAATTGAAAATGAAGTTGGAATCGTTTTTAAACCGAATTTAAAACGATTTATAATATACATTTTAAATGTAAATCGACTAAATATATAATATATATATATATATATATATATATATATTATATTTAATGGCCTGAATAGAACGCGCCGTGACCGTTCACGAATTCGGCCAATGACTTTGAATTGATATTATGGGAGATCCGACCGTCGGATTCTCCTAAAACTAGAACCATTGGGTTCATATCGAAAAGAGCTTTCATACGAATATAAGAGATTTGAAATCTAATGGTTGGATTTGGAATTATGCCCTAATCAAATTTGGAAAAGGTTGTTGTAAGTGCAGTTCGATGACCGTTTATGGAAATCGATTGTACGGGCCTTGATAAAATTATTAAAAATATTAATAATTTGTGTAAATTCATAATAAATGATTTGGAAAGAAATGGGATGAAAATTTCCACATTTTTAAAGATAAAAGTATATATTTTTATCAAAATGGACTGGTTATTAACTAGATTTGAAATCCAATAATTTTCAAATAAATTGGATTTGTGAATGGTTTTAAAATAACTAGAAATTTCCAACGAACAAATTGGAATTGATTTGGAATGGAAATAATATTTGGAATATTTTGATATTGGATTCCATGATTATACAGATATTGTTATGGAAATTTGGAAGATATATTTATATCATTATTTCCAATACGATATTTGTTGGTTTCAGAATTTGATATTGGATATAAGCCGATATAATTCCTATTCAGAGCCTTGTATTTAATATCAATTAGGATTTTGGGTTTATCGTGAATGGCGTCTTCATTAACACTATTCTTAAACCCAGTTGAGGAAAGAATAAACCTTTTAATTAAGATTTTGGGAAGTTTTCCAATTAATTAGTATTTAATTGGAATTGAATAAAAGAATTGGATTTTGGGTTTGTGTAACGGCCCGGAAATTTCAACAACTAGAATTTGGATATAATTGAAGAATTAACTATTGATAATCAAATTATATTAATACTTGAGTAAAAAAAATCGAATATACGATTTTCTGTATTGAACTCAATATTAATTCAGAACGGTTGATTGAAAATAAAATATTTATTGTTGAATGGAATTTGGTTGAATATTCGAATTGAATTTGCAATTCGACTGAAAAATATGAACGGTTGAATTTAATTATAAATGTTATTAAGTTACATGAATTAGAGATTGCATTTGTTTGGAAATTGAAGTTAACAAACAGGGTTATTGTTGGACAAACTGAATTAAATTAGTGAAAATGATAAATAATTTAAAGTTTAAAAATATATCGTATAAAACCGGAGTCATATTACAACCAGATTGATTTTAATGGGTTGAGAACGTTGAGGCGTAGCGACACGCCAAATTTCGTTGTGTTCGGAGTTCGTTCGCGGTAGAATAAAAATAAAACATTAACGTAATTTGCGGTAAAATTTAATTTTTAGGTTTCAATGGTGCTATTTTAAATCCCTTCAACCCCAAGTATCTTCATACCCAGAAACAACCTACCCTAATTCAACCAACTTTGGTTCCTTTCTCCCCACGGTTCTGTTGTTATATAAATCAACCCTAGTTCCCCAAATTTCTCAACAAAAAAATCGCTACTTTTCCACAATCTTTTCAGTAAAAATGTTTTTCCTCTTCTCATTTTTATGGCGAAAGCCAAGATGATTTCTTCCCCAAATCGATTGAAATTAACTGTCTCCAATTGATCGCTCCTCCTCCTGCAAATGGAAGAGAAATCAAATCGCCTTCTTTGAAGCTACCGGTAGATCTGGAACCCTATCAACCTACGGAGCCTCTGCTCCGATCTGAGCGCCTACATCCACTAAAGAGTTTTTGTGAGTACCCTCTCACGATTGATTAAATCTATTTCAATCTCTTTAATTTCAAGGCTACTGAAATAAAATAGTTAATTCTAAAATTGGGATGTTTTGCAATGGATGATTCTTCTATTGTATGTTGTTGCTAATGTTTGCTGTCCTTGAATTGTCATTTGCTGTCCTGATTTGATTTGAACATTTGCGCACTTGAATTATATGTGTATATACGTATACCCATATGTGTATACATGTATTTTTCATAGTACACTTCAAATGTGAGTATTAATTCATGATTTATTTTAGATTCAAGTAATTCGGGTTCGGTTTAAACTAAAGTATGACAGTTAATTTTGGTTTGTTGAAGGCTGCCTGGTGTTTATTATTGGATTTTGGATGTTTGTCTGTGAATTCCATGCTAGTGACTGATAAGGACAGATGCTTAGCTTGCTCACTTACTTTGTATTTTTTTTAAGAATAAATATACTCTGGATTTTTGATACTGTCCATTGCCTTCAACCCGTTTACATTAATTCAGTTAAATGATTTGAATAAATTACTAATAAGAATTGTACTAAACTTGGTTTAACTTTGTAAATCTGGTAGCATAGACTTTCTGTGTCTTTCAGTTGGCTTAGACTGACTTTGAACAGATACTTAAATTTGAATTCCTTTGCTTAGATTATGTTGTTTGTTGTATCTCTGTCATTATCCCTGATTGATGTCGTGAGCGAATTATGGAATAGTTTGAGGCCATGAATCATTTCTATGATTTTCTAGGAATCCTTGCTTGTCTTCCTTAAAAGATTTGTAACACGTAAATTTTAAACTTGCCAAAAATTTAATTGCATTTTCAAGTTATAAAAAATGTTTTTCCACTACCTTAAGTAGTTGAGCCTGTAACCCATAGGGAAAACCATTATAACCAGATTTTTATTTGATAATGGCTATTTGGAAATATGGACATATGACTTAATTAACATGTAAAAGTTTGTGAAGCTAATGTTATCTTATATAATATTACCTCAAAACTGAAATTGTTTGATCCGACTGCTTGAATGGATATTAACTCCTGTGGACAAGCACAACGTGTTACACAAGAAAAATTACTGCATTGACATATATTAGCAAACATGTAGATATTAAGCTACCATCGCTTTCTGCTCCATCCGCACTTGTTCTTGATTCTCCCACCGATTCAAGGTGAGTTATACTCACGATTTGTCTAATTTCAAGTAATTTAATCTCAGTAGGAAACCGAAAGTAAATATTAAGGTCTAGACTTAAAATTTTGCTGTCACAACTTTGGTATACCCCGATTTCGGATTTGCTTCGTGAATTTTGGTCCTTGTTTAGAAATATTGGAAACGACTGGACTGTGTAAATATGTGGATAACAACATGTGTATATATGTTTATATATACATATGTGTTTCCTAAGTATATGTATACTGTCGCCACACCTATACATGCAGAGTCCTTTATATATCATGCTTTAAATTTGAGGTCAGACAATAAAACCTCAACATTTAGACTTGTTGTGTTCGCTTCTAACCTGCACAATTTTGGAGGGTTTATATCATGATAATTAAATCAATCAAATGAACATAAATGAGCTGAAACACTCACATGTAGTAAATTACAATAAATGAGCAAATGTTTTTTTTGGGAATGAACCTAGACCTATTTCTAAATGTTGTGCAAGATATATATATTGCACATTTACCTATGCAGTATGAATATTGAACATATTATAGTTCTTGGAAGAAAACATGTATTGGATATTAGTTAGGATTTATTTTTCCGTCTAGTTGTAAATTTGCCATTGAAATGCATCAAACCAAATGGTTGTATGTACCACATCTCTCAGTATTTGCATACAGAAGTATGGATATACATACGAGAACGGTGGACTAATTTTTCCTCCATGCTTAAATGTGGTAATTGGGATTTCGTACACCCTAAACTGATTAGTGAACACATCTACTTGTTTCACCTGTTGTACCTGAGGTTAAATAATGGATATGTGTAGTCTAGGTATTTCTTTTGCTCATCATATGCATGTTGTTCATATGATTAAGACTCCTGTCCTTTGCCACTAGACATTTAATTTTTCTGCTTTGTCCATGAACCATGTTTTCCCTGGAACCTAGCCTGTAGGTCAATGCCCATGTATTTCCCTGCCGATTTCACATTCACTATTCGGAAAATTTTGCCCTCTTACTTCTTGCTGAAATATGGACTTCCGTCCTGATCCTTGTATTTAAGCAAATTCGGAAATATATGGTACCTTGAATGGAGTATTATAAGAGATTGATCAGTATCTTGGGCTGAACCTTTAACTGTTATGCGGTTGGCAGAAATTTACCAGGAAAATATAATTACCTTCATCTATGTGCAGTTAAACTTGCCTGGGAATAAAATTTTGACACTACATACTATCAAATGATTTATGAGTAAACCTTGTCATTACACATGCTTTTATTTTGCACTTGTGCACCATAAAGAGTATCATGGATGCATCCAGCTTTGTATCTTGTTGTTTTGACTATTTAATATCATTCTATATTTTGTGCTATGATATATGTGTAGTGCACCCGTGTTCTGGCTGCCAGTTGCCTTTTTGAGATACATGTCATTGTTTTATGCATTTGTGCTCTCTTGAACTGAAATGGTTGCCACCGTTTGCTTAACCTTATAATTTGTACCATCTTATTCTGGAAGTTATGCTAGTTACCGTATACGTGTATATGCAGAACCTTGAAGTAACACATGCTACTATCTCTTATTTGACTTGGGATGCTAAAGCAGTGTACACGTATATACAGATATATACGAGTACACACGCAAGCTTCCGAGGCCATCAGCCCTAAAATAAATGGAAGTAATATGTACAGATACCAAATGGTTTATCTTATATATGACATCGATGTTCATAGTTAAGACTAACTATTTACTTCAGTTTCTTTTGAAATTAATTTACTTGAACTATGATTTAATCCTGACTCGAGTGTTTTATGTTTTGCATGGGATGCTCGGGTTAGACCCGAGCAGTACAGATTTAAAAAAATCCATCTTAGGATTCGAAGACTGGTGAAGCTAGGATTCCGAAGACGCGCACTCTGAAGTTTCAAAAAAAACAGTAAATATTTTCTTGTATTCAAGTTGTTTATAAATTCCGCTGTATATAGAAAAAATTTGTATTCAAAGTTCTGATTATATATAAATGTTTATTTTGCTGTTCCACATTGTGTTATTTATTCAGTGTTTCCTGTGATTGATTCCATTTTAAACTCTGTAAGCTAATAACGATCCGTCGTTTTGGTCGTTTTAAGTTGGTTTAAATACCAATTTGAAGTGGTCAAAAAGGCGGGATGTTACAGTTTGTCTTAAATGTTGTCTTCAGTAACACGGTTCTTAAACCCCATGTGAAAAGAATAAATGTTTTAATTAAGATTATTAGAGTTTCCAGTTATATTTAATTATTGCAATAAAAAAATGGATTGTGAATTGGGTTTATTTTGAACTATGTTTTTAAAGACATTCGTTCTTTAACTCGATTAACAGTGAAATATTGTTTGGAATTTATAAATCTTTTAATTAAGATTTAGGGGAATTTTTTAAAGAAAAGTTTTCCAATTTAATATAATAAATTGGAATAGAATGGAATTTGATTTGGTAATAATCGAAGTGAACTTCTATGGAGGAAGACCATTACTATATATGGAATTTAAAAGTTTTTCCCGTTATTCCATTTATATTATTGGTTGGATACCAAAGTTTATATCGATTATATATATTGATCTATTTTCCGTGAAGATTCCATAATTAATGGAATGGGATTTTGGGTTTACCGTGAATTATGTTTTAAATGACATTAGTTTTTTTAACCCAGTTAAAGATAAAATTAATTTCTTAACTTTAAATATTCATTAAGTAATGATTTTTGAGATTAAAACTGAATTAGAGTTTTAATGAATCTTTAATTAGATTGGATTGTGAATGGGATAATTAAATTTATCGAATTCATGAAATGATTGAGAATGGAGTATCACCAGTTTTACTCCAAGCGATAGTTAAATCTTTAATTAAATTTGAATGTGAAATGGTAATTAATTTTAGCGATGACGTAGTGGTGTTAGAAATGAAGTATTACTGGTTTTGCTTCATGGGATGTATAGGTTAGAATTGGGAAATATAATAAATGATTAATTCGGTAAGGTTCGCTAATCTCGACTAGTTTGGATAAACCTTAATTTGATTTGAATTGATATCCAATGGAAGATTAAAGAATAAATTTAAAGAATTTATCTTTGATAAAATTAATGGGAACCTTTCCCAAAGGGTATGAATATTTAGATAAAAGAATATTCATAATTGGAATGAGGAGTATGTTGTGTTTTTATAGCACTTGTTTATAAGATACGCGAGTTATTTAGAAAGACCGGGTTTATCCCATTATGAATTACTGAATCGACGATAAGTCGACGATGAAGACGGTGGTTGACCGAAGGCCTTCACATCGTTTGGATGATTACTGATGTCTTGATTGGGCTGTACACCCAAGACAAGGTAATAAGTGGTGATCGTCCAAACGTACTTGGAGATCGACCGGATAAGCGAGGACCTATCTCCGGTATTGTACATATGGGACGAGGAATAAGGTGCCTTCGGTTTCGTTCAGAACCAGAATGAACTTGTAAATGGATGTGTGTCTAACATTGGATTTTATTCTGTGTTGATTGATTTCTATTAAATATATATCAGTTTGGTGGTGGAGAATTTATTCTCTTGCTTAACACCCTTCTCTGAGATGTACGAGCTCAGAGGTTATATATCGATAGACATCAGTTGCATGGAGTGAATTGTGAGTGTGACATTCTAAGATGAAAATGATCAAGGCTTCTTTTGAAAAGCAGAGTCATGTGGTTGATGATCAAAGCACGACCTTAAAGGGCTTAGTTTTGTGTATAGCGTTAATTCACGAGCCTCACACCCCGGTGTGAGCCAGAAACAAGAGAGGACCTCAGGGAGGACATGCGTTTCCTTCTAACTAGGAGTGGTGTCATGGTGTGGAGCCCAGACATTTTACTCATGTGTATGTTGCATAATATTTGATGGACAGTGAGGCACCTCAGATAAATCGGTCACTACGGGGCTGATGGATGACACGGTCGACATACTGACAAGACTTACGCCCCATAGGGCGGGGAAACGTATTGTTCAGGTATTATTAATCCACTTAAAATGTGGACTGACCTTGACGCTCCAAGGGCCCACCGGAGTCTGGGTCCAGAGGCACGGGCTAGAGTGTCTCGAATCGGTAAGGACGATCCCTTGTCTTGGTTCACCGATGGAATCCAACTTCCAATTTGACATTTCGGTTTTAGTTGTAAAACTAGTATGACGACATAGTAGCATGGGATATTATGCCGTCTATGATTGATACAATTATATTTGAAGTTGTTTTATACACTTTACATTTATAATAGTATCAAAATGATTTGTTTTAAATGTACCAAGCATATTTGGCTATTATAAGGTAAAACTCTATCCTCCGACTTGCGTTGCATTGTGTGATGGGACCTGAGTCTTATAATAGCTTCATTTTTCCAAAAAGCATTGCGCTGTTTGTTACATGCACCGGTATTCTTGGGAGAAAACCCATTCCATGTTATACGGCTTGGTCCCTTGATTTACTTTATTTTTTAAGCAAAGATTTAATAATTGTTTTATTTCTCACACCTGTCACATAACTAACATGGAGTTTATTGTTTTAACCTAAACTCAGGGTGCCCTTATTTTCCACACGGGCAGCTAGTAGTTTTGGTTTTGCAGATTTCAATTATACAGGATCCTGGATTTACGGCTGGAGATATATTCGGAAAGCTCTGTATCCGTGTATTTCTTTAGTTGTGTTTTGTATTATTTTTCCACTGCATTGTAATTTGTAAATCCCTGATGTTTATCAAATGTATATAATTTATTCATATCTGTTATATTCTTATACTCTGATGTAATTGTTGTAATAGCAATAAAATGTTCTTCTGTTTGTGTTCTGATTTGTTGTGTTCTCAACTCTATCCGGGCTTTCCCGAAAGGGCGAGTTTGGGTCGTTTCATTATACTTACCATCGAATCGTCCCATGTAACATTTTCACATGGCACGGTTATTGTCCCAATGAGGCCAACAACCATACACCTGACCTATATATGCTTTCTTCAGTATCTGTAGAATAAAATTTGAAGGCTCTACCTCGAACCTTGTATATAAATGTTGATGTAGATATTTAATATATTTTAAATAATATAATTGAAATAAATTCGATTCTTAGCCTACATGTGACGCCACCCCATACCTCCCTCACAAATCTATAGAAAAGGCGTGTTGCATGACGTGCCAAACCGATATGGGACGATCATCAAGGAAAATAGCTAAAAAAAAGAACCTACCGTAGAACTCACAGCGCATGGATAATATATAATAGGAAAATGTATAAGATATAATTGTAAAGCTTAACAAAGTAGGAAATCCCATCTACATAAAACCTCAGAATCTCATGTACAAAACATCCTAATAACTGAATATCTGAATACATGCCTCATTACATCCTTCATCAGAGCATATAACAAGCAGAATAGAAGAAATCGTCCAAATAGCTATATAGCAAGAGTAGTAATACGCCAGCCTCCTGCTTGTCATCGCACAACACCATCGTCACCAAACTGTCACATGTACCCAGCCTACTCATATGCATCGTCGATGAGCATCCCAAGGTAATAAGAGGAGACATAAAATCTTGATCCAGACAATAATCTAGTATGAGCGATAAAAGAATATAAAAAACTACGTAGGATAATATGATAATTAATAGTTCAGGCCTCACCTGAGCCGTCCCTGCAACCAAAGAGTTAGCACATAATAATCACATTATAATATGCTACAAAAACACACGAAATAGACAGTAGTCAGAATAAGATTCTTAATCCTGCTTCTCTTCAATGTCCTATGGTGATAGCCTACCCACAGAAATAGAAGAGAATACACAAGCAACCATAGTATTCATAGCAAGCAATGGCCTAGCTATCACCGACTAATGCCTTGAATACATTGATATTGAATGACTAGCCTTTGCCATCCATCAAGGTCTAATGGAAAACCCCGAATCTTGTTGGACCATCATAAGTCCAATGAATGTTTGCCTTCTCAAGACAACTAGATCACTCCCCAAGTGATCCAAGGTACACGATCTCTCAGATCGTTATAGGCATTGTAGCTACCCGGAAAATTAGAACCAATTTAAAATTTTTATTTTGGCAATTTTGATGAATTTTGAATATTTAAAAGGATTTGTTTTAAAAAATAACGACGAGAGATTTATTTGGAATAGAATTAGAACGTATATATTTATATAAATCGAAGTCAGAATATAAATATTTATTTTAATTATAAAGAAATTGGAAATGGCGCGGTAGTTTGAAATTTCGATTTCAAATTTCAAATGAATGTACAGGATTCAAAATAAACCGGATTTTAGCAAAACCAAAAATAATAGAATCTATTTATAAATATCTTTCCAACGAATACGTAAAATCCAAATTTCATAGCTGGAATAAAAAGTTATGCCCAGTTGAAAATTCAGAATAGTCTCTATGGAATTTTAGCCCTTAAAAATAGCCATTTTGCAAACGACCTCCATTTTCGACGAAACCACTTTTGTTGGATCCGGGATGTCAAGTTATTGCTAGATTCAAATTTCCATAATTTTTAGAATCACTATGTGAGCTTGGCAAAAGAAAACATGTTTTGTCAAATTTAGTCAATTTGGATCAACCAGAAAATGGCCATTTTTGAAACGGTCACCAAATTTGATGAGATTAGTTTTATTAGGACCGTATCGTCAGCACATAGCCAGATTTATTTTTCTGGAATTTTTAGAGTCCGTGTGTAGTCCCGGTAAATTAAAATGTGCGTTTGAATTTAAAATATAAGGATCTATATTTTAATTTGATGAAGACTGATCGAAACAATAGAATTGGCTTACGAAACATATCCCATTGCATTTGTAATAGGGGTAATTAGCTACAGGCGGCAGTCATTGGGTTCGATTTGGAGTTTGGATCAATAAGCAACTAATATTGAAATTAAATAATAGTAAAATAATTGGGATAAAAGCTCTAAACCCTAGGTCTTTTCTTATTGGTCAAAATGCAACCCAGGGTCAACATAATTTCTGCGCCTTCCTCTCAGAACTGAAACCGACGATTAAAATCTCCCAATCCTTTTCCATGAATTGCGACCAATACATGAAATGAATTTAGAAATTTCAAAGCAGGAATTCGAGAGCTATGAGAGCTCTATCTGCTCAACAATCACGATCGAAAATGGTGCTGTCGATTTCATGAATTCGGCGCTCAAAAGCACACTGGTTGGAGGGATTTTGCAAGTGCCAGGAGGCATCAGAGCTGACGCGATGACTGGAGGAGGTGGAGGTTGGTACGACGTTTTACGGGTTGATGGACGATCAATGTCCGGTGGTCCTATGGTGGCGCCGTGAACAAGGGGGCGGTGCGAGCTTTCTTCTGAACCTGGAGCATGAAAAATAGTAAGCTTATACAGTTTTTTTATATATAAATCAGTTTTAAAAAAATATTTATAATTCAGTTTTTAAAATAAATATATCAAAAATGTAGTTTTTAAAATAAATATATAGCAGTTTTTTAAAAAAAGGGTACAGATGGAATTATTTTAAAAACTGAATTTTTATATAGGAAACATTTTATAAAAATGTAAATTTTTATAGATATAGCATAGATTAAATATGAAATATATATATATATATATATATATATTTGTATATAAATTGATTTAAAAGCAAAAAGATGTTATTTTTAAAAGTAAGAAGATTTGATTTTTGAAATTAAAAAGATTAGATTTTTAACACGAAAAAGATTATATTTTTATATAAGGAAAGACTATATTTTTATGTAAGGAAAAACTCGATTTTTATATATATATAAAGTACAAATAAAAATATGATTTTTATACATATGTAGTAGCGTTGTTGAAAATCTGATTTTTAATACAAATGGGTGAAACAAACTGCGTTGGAAGCACGGTGAAGAGTGCTACGCATTGGAAATAAATCCAAACCATTGTCCGCTAAAGAATGGCGGAGTGGAAACCAAAGGTGAGAACTTCTCACTTTAATTTTATTTTGTAGTTAAAATATATACTAGGATGCAGATGGTGCTTAACAGCACTCGACACCCGTCGTCCACAGACCATGGACGACTTATTTGATTGTGTTGTGTAGTGGATATTGATTGTATGTGAAAGGAAAATAAAATATTCATGTATTGAAATAAATATTTTATAGTTAAAAATATAATTTTTAACGGGCATATGAATAAAATAAATATTCGTTTACAAATCAGATGGTTTGTTTTTGTACACACATTTGACTGATATGGATTGGGATGATATATTTTACACATCGCCCAACTACACAAATAAATATGTATTTGTTGTTTGAAAAGCTCGCACGGGTATTGGGATGATATTTGACGTACACTAATCCCAATTATTTAGTTGTTTGTCAATCGATTAGTTGACAGGCTGTCATAAGCGTTGGTTATTTATATTTAACGCTTATGAAGTTGTGTAAAGCACTCTCGATGATGGTTGATTGTGTTTGATTATTGTTGTGCACATGTGTGTATGAAATCTATATAAATAAAATTATATGGTAATTGACTGTGTCTGATTCCGGTTCAGAAAGAATGAATATTTTATAATAATGAATATTTTAAAATAATAAATATTTAAAATAATATTCGGTAAATGATCAAAATCTGATTTTGATGTCCGATTTGGGATGGACCCAAAAATATTTAAATATATAAAGACGTGTTGATTAGATTAATGTCATTTTGACATGAACGATATTTATATCGATTTTATTCATTTTTATAATGAATAACGAAAAGGAAGTGATTTCAAAATCTAATGTTTTGAAAATACTGTCATTTATATATCGATGATATGAAATATTCAATTTTGATTTGAAATTGAATATGAAGTTGAAATCATTTTGAAAACGAATTTAAAACGATTTATAAAATACATTTTAAATGGAAATCAACGAAATATATATAATATATATAGGGAAAGTCTATTTGAACACAACAAATAGACACAAATAAGGAGACACAAAATCTACACTATTGGATCTCCCCCTGAATTCCACCTCTCCACATAAAGACAAAAAGATCCGATGGTCAAGACTCTGTGTCTCTATGTTTGTGTCTAATTTTGTGTCCCAATAGTTGCCCCTATATATATATATATACACACACATATATATACATATTATATATATAATGGCCTGAATAGAACGCGCCGTACCGTGGCAGTTTGCGAATTTCAACCGTTGACTTCGAATGGACATTACGGGAGATCCGACTATCGGATTCTCCTAAAACTGGAACCGTTGGGTCTGTATCGAAAAGATATTTCCAACGAATATAATAAATTTGAAATCTAACGGTTGGATTTGGAATTATATCCAAATAAAACTTGGAAAAGTTCCCTGTAAATGCAGCTCGATGACCGTTTATGGAAACCGACTGTACGGGCCTAGATAAAAGTATTAAAAATATTAATAATTTGTGTAAAATCATAATAAATGATTTGGAAAGAATTGGGATGAAAATTCTATATTTGAAAAGATGAAAATATATTTTTATTGAAATGAACTAGTTATGAACTAGAATTGTAAATCCAATAATTTTAAAATAAATAAATTGAATTTGAAATGATTTTAAAAATAACTAGATTTTCCAATACATGAGTTGGAATGGATTTGAATCGAAATTATCTTCGGAATATTTCGATATTGGATTCCGTGATTGTACGGATATTGCGGAGGAATTTGAAAGATATATATATCGTTATTCCAATACGATATTTGTTGATTTGAGAATTTGATACTGAATATAAGCCGGTATATTTTCTATTCAAAGCCTTGTATTTAATATCAAATTGGATTTTGGGTTTATCGTGAACGGTGTTTTAAATAACACTTGTTCTTTATCCCGATTAACAATGGAATGAGATTTTGGGTTTGTCGTGAATGGTATCTTTAATAATACTGTTCTTAAATCCAATGGAGTTAAGAAAATTAGAAACTAACAAGAGATTAGCTAAGTTGAATGGTTTCCTAGGTATTGATCTGATGTTGGTTTCGGCCTTCGGGATTAATACTTAGGGAATTGTTCTCTTACTAATTTACGGTTAGAGACTGATGGGATGGGGTCTTCAGTAACACTGTTCTTAAACCCCGGGTGAAAAGAATAAATCTTTTAATTAAGATGTAGAGAAGAATTGCCAATTAATTAACATTTAATTGGAACTAAAAATGGATTGTGAATTGGGTTTATTGTGAACTGTGTTTTTAACGACATTCGTTCTTTAACACGATTTACAGCGAAATGTGATTTGGAATTTATAAATCTTTTTATTAAGATTTAACGGAGATTTTCCAAAGTAAAGTTTTCCAATTTAATATATTAAATTGAAATTGAATGGAATTCAATTTAATAATAATCGAATTGAACTTCTATAGAGGAAGACTGTTAATACATATGGAATTTAAAAGGCTTTGCCGTTGTTTCATTTATATTGTTAGACGTATACGGAAATTGATATCGATTATATATTGATTTGCTTCCCGTGAAGATTCCATTAATGGAATGTGATTTGGTATAATATAATGGCCTGAATAGAACGCGCCGCGCTGCGATAGTTCATGAATTTCGACCACTGACTTCGAATGGATATTGCGGGAGATCCGACCGTCGGATTCTCCTAAAACCAGAACCGTTAGGTTCGTATCGAAAAGACTTTCTAACGAATGTTAGAAATTAGAAATCTAACGGTTGGATATTAATTATGTCCGAATCAAATTTGGAAAAGGTCGCTGTAATTGCAGTTCGATGGCCGTTGATGGAAATCGACTGTACGAGCCTTGATAAAATTATTAAAAATAGTAATAATTTGTGTAAAATCATAAGAAATGATTTGGGAAGGTTTGGATGAAAAACTCCATATTTGAAAAGATAAAAATAGATTTTTATCGAAATGAACTAGTTTTGAACTAGAATTATAATTCTATTTATTTTTAAAATAAATAAATTGGATTTGAAATTGTTTTGAAAATAACCAAGATTTCCAATAATTGAATTGGAAGGGATTTGAATCAAAATTGTCTTTGGAATATTTCGATGTTGGATTCCGTGATGATACAGGTGTTGTTATGGGAATTTGAAAGATATATTTATATCGTTATTTCCAATATGATATTTGTTGGTCGTAGAATTTGATATTGAATATAAGCCGATATATACGATATTTATTGGTCGTAGAATTTGATATTGAATATAAGCCGATATATTTTCTATTCAGAGCTTTGTATTTAATATCAAATGTGAATTTTCGTGAATGGTGTCTTCATTAACACTGTTCTTAAGCCCATTTGAGAAAAAATATATTTTTATTTAGGTTTAATGAAGTGTATCAATTAAATAATATTTAATTGGAATTGAATTGGTATTGATTTTTGGGTCTATCGTGAACAGTGTTTAAATAATACTTGTTCTTCAACCCGATAATTATTGGAATGTGATTTTGGGTTTATCGTGAACCGTGTTTTAAATGACACTGATTCTTTAACCCAGTTAAAGATTAAAACTAAGTGGAGTTTTAATGAATCTTTAATTAGATTGAAAATATCGAGAATGGAGTATCACCAGTTTTACTCCAGGCAATAGTTAAATCTTTAATTAGATTTGAACGTGAAATGGTAATTGAATTTACCGATAACACCGTGGTGTTAGATATGAAGTATTACCAGTTTTACTTCATGGGGTGAATAGGTTGGGATTGGTAAATAAAATAAATGATTACTTCAGTGTGGTTCGGTAATCCCGACTAGTTTGAATTGATATTCAAAGAAGATTAAAGAATAAATTTAAAGAATTTATCTTTGATAAAATTAATGGGAACCTTTATCCCAAATTATAAGAATATTTGAATAAAAGAATATTCTGAATTGGAATGAGGCGTATGTTGTGTTTGTGTAACACCTATTTATTATATACGCGAGTTATTCAGAAAGACCGGGTTTATCCCATTCTGAATAACTGATTCGACGTGGTGTCGAGGATGAAGATGGCGGTCGAAGATCGGAGGTCTTCACGTCATTTGGGTGGTTACTGATGATCTTGATTGGGCCGTACACCCAAGTGGAGGGAATCAGTTAGTGGTCGTCCAGACGTACTTGGAGATCGATGGATAAGCGAGGTACAAGGTGCCTCCGGTTTCGTTCAGACCCAGAGTGGACTTGTAAATGGACTGTGTGTCTGACATTGGATTTTATTCTGTGTGGTTGATTTCTATTAAATAAATATCTGTTTGGCGGCGGAGAATTTATTCTCTTGCCTAACGCACTTCTCTGAGACATACGAGCTCAGAGGTTATATATTGATGGATATCAAACGCATGGAGTGAATTGCCTGTGTGACATGCCTTCTGTTGAAAAGCAAAGTCTTGTGGCTGATGATCAAAGCACGACCTGTGTGACATAGCTTTGTGTAACGTTGATTCGCGAGCCTCACACCCCGGTTGTGAACCAGAAACGGGAGAAGGACCACAGGGAGGACATGCATTTCTTTCTAGTTAGAAGTGGCGTCAGTGGTTTTACACGCCCTGACGAGTTTGACTTATATGGTTGTTGCTGTTGCGAGGCGCTTCGGATATATCGGTGACTATGTGAAGCCGATGGAGTCATTCGTTGGCTCATTGACACCCCAAAGGGTGGGGAAACGCAGTTTTCAGGCATTTTATTCCACATCGGTGGACCGGCCCTGACGATCCAACGGTCACTCGAGCTCTGACCTTAGACACAGACTAGAGCGTCTCGAATCGGTAGAGGACTATCTTTTGCCTCGGTTCACAGATGGAAATCCAACTTCCAAATACGTGACTTGGCAGTTTTATTTGTAGAGCCTAGTATGGCGACATAGTGGGATGAGGCGCTTATGCCGTCTATGATTGATACTTATGATGTGAAGTTGTTTCATACACTATGCACTTATAATAGTATCAAATGATTTGTTTTAAACGTATCAAGCATTCTTTGGCTATTATAAGGTAAAAACCCTATCCTACGGCTTGCGTTGCATTGTGTGTTGGGACCTGGGTCTTGTAATAGCTTCATTGTTATTTATTTAGCATTGCGCTGTCGTTTTATGCACCGGTATTCTTGGGAGGAAATCCGTTCCGTGATATACGGCGTGATCCCTTGATTTACTTAACTTTAAAATAAAGACTAATAAATGTTTTAGTTCTCACACCAGTCCCATGACTGACCTGGAGTTTATTGTTTTAACCTAAACTCTGGGTGCCCCTATTTTTCGCACAGGCAGCTAGTAGTTTTGGTTTTGCAGATTTATATTCATAGGATCCTGGTTTACAGCTGGAACGATACTCGGAAAGCTCTGTATCCGTGTATTACTTTCAGTTGTGTATTGTATTATTTTTCCGCTGCTTTGTTATTTATTGTAACCTCTGATATTTATCGAATGTATTTTATTTATTCATACTCTGTGTATTCCTTTATTCTGATGGAATTGTTGTAATATACAATGAAATGTTCTTCTGTCTGCGTTCTGATTCGTCTTGTCCTCAAAGTAATTCGTTCTTTCTCTTCTCTTCGGAGAATGGGTAAGTTCGGGTCACTTCAGTATAAATATTTTATAGTTGAAAATCGATGTAATGACTGGGAATTTTGCTCGATCCGAATCAGTCGCTAAACCGATCAAGACCTTTCGAAACGCCTGATTGTTTTGAGAACATGACAAAATAGAACGCAGATAGAAGAACATTTCATTGCTTATTACAACAATTCCATCAGAATACAAGAATATACAGAGTATGAATGAATATTACACAATTACAGAATATCAGATATTACAATAAATTACATAGTGGTGGAAAATAATACAATACACAACTGGAATGATATTCGGAAAGCTTTGTATCCGTATATCTCCTTCAGTTGTGTATTGTATTATTTTCCGCAGCTATGTAATTTATTTTAATCACTGATATTCTGTAATTGTGTAATATTCATTCATACTCTGTATATTCTTGTATTCTGATGGAATTGTTGTAATAAGCAATAAAATGTTCTTCTGTCTGCGTTCTATTTTGTCGTGTTTTCAAAACAATCAGGCGTTTCGAACGGTCTTGATCGATTTAGCGACTGATTCGGATCGAGCGAAATTCCCGGTCGTTACATTTGGGTTTATCGTGAACTGTGTTTTAAATGACATTAGTTCCTTAACCCAGTTAAAGATAGGATTACATGTTTGTCATTGTATTTCAAACTGTATGGTTGATCTTTGCTAAATATATATCTATTTGGTGGCGAAGAATTTATTCTCTTGCTTAACACCCTTCTCTGAGACGTACGAGCTCAGAGGTTATATATAGGCAGAAATCAATAGTATGGTGTAGATTGTCGATGCGGCATGTTTGTTTTTCCAAGTTAAATAATCATTAATATTGATTTTTAGGAAGATTAAAACTAATGGAGTTTTAATGAATCTTTAATTAAATTGAAATGTGAATTGATAATTTAAATTATCAAATTTAGGAAATGATCGAGAGTGGAGTATCATCAGTCTTTCTCTAAGCGATAGTTAAATCTTTAATTAGATTTGAACGGGAAATGGTAATTAAATTTACCGATAACACCGTGGTGTTAGTTATGGGGTAATACCAGTATTGCTCCATGGGATGAATAGGTTGGGATTGGGAAATTAAATAAACGGTTACTTTGGTAAGATGCGCTAATCCCGACTAGTTTGGAAAACCTTAATATGTTTTGAAATGATATCCAAAGGAAGATTAAAGAATAAATTTAAAAGAATTTATCTTTGATAAAATTAATGAAAACCTTTCCCTAAGAATGTGAATATTTGAATAAAGAATATTCTGGATCGGAGTGAGGCGTATGTTGTGTTATTATAGCACTTGTTTATAATATATGCGAGTTATTTAGAAAGGCCGGATTTATACCCATTCTGAATAACTGATTCGACGATAAGTGACGATGAGGACAGTGGTTAAAGACCAAAGGTCTTCACATCGTTTACATGATTACTGATGTCTTGATTGGGCTGTACACCCAAGACGAGGTAATAAGTGGTGATCGTCCAGACGTACTTGGGGATCGACGAATATGCGAGGACCTCTCTCCTGTATTGGACATATGGGACGAGAAACAAGGTGCCTCCGGTTTTGTTCAAACCCAGAATGAACTTGTAGATTGATGTGGGTCTGACATTGGATTTTATTCTGTGTTGATTGATTTCTATTAAATATATATCTGTTTGGAGGCAGGGAATTTATTCTCTTGCTTAACGCCATTCTCTAAAACGTACAAGCTCAGAGGTTATATATCGATAGATATCAGTCGCATGGCATGAATTGCCTGTGTGGCATGCTGAGATGCAAATGATCAAAGCTTCTGTTGAAAAGCAGAGTCTTGTGGTTGATGGTCAAAGCATAGCTTTAATATAGCGCCGCTTTGTGTATAGCGTTAATTCGCGAGCCTCACACCTCAGTATGAGTCAAAATCGTGACTACAGGGAGTGCACGACGTTTCTTTCTAGTTGTGGGTGGTGTCAGCGTTTTGCGAGCCCTGACATTGTTATATTTTACCTATGTGGTTGTTGAAATGTGAGGCGCTTCGGACATATCGGTTACTACAGAGCCAATGGATAGGTCCTATAGGAATGGGAAACATGTGTTCAGGAATATTAATCCTCAAACGTAAGGGAGAACCGACCCTGAAGATCCAAGGGTTCACTGCGGGGAATCCTGAGACATGTGCTGGAGTGCCTCGATTCGGCGACGAGTACATCCCTTGCCTCGACTCGTGACGGAAATCCAATTTCTTGATATTTCAGTTTTGATTGTAGAGCCTAGTATTGGCGACATGATAGATGGTACCCATGCCGCCTATGATTGATACATTTATATTTGAAGTTGTTTTCATACACTTTACACTATTAGTATCAAAATAATTTGTTTTAAACGTACCAAGCATGTTTGGCTATTATAAGGTAAAATTCTATCCTCCGACTTGCGTTGCATTTGTGATGGGACCTGAGTCTTATAATAGCTCCATTTTTTCAAAAAGCATTGCGTTGTTTGTTATATGCACTAGTATTCTTAGGAGGAATCCCGTTCCGTGTTATACGACATGGTCCCTTAATTTACTTTATTTTTAAATGTAAAGTTTTAAAGGGTTTAGTTCTCACACCAGTCACATGACTGACCTGGAGTTTATTGTTTCAACCTAAACTCTGGGTGCCCCTATTTTCCACACGGGCAGCTAGTAATTTTGGTTTTGCAGATTTATATTCATAGGATACTGGTTTACAGCTGGAATGATATTTGGAAAGCTCTGTATTCGTTTATCTCTTTCATCTGTGTTTTGTATTATATTTCCGCTGCTATGTAATGTATGTTAATCTCTGATATTTATCAAATGTATTTTATTTGTTCATACTCTGTATATTCTTGTACTCTGATGTAAATTGTTCTAATAAGGAAATGAAATGTTCTTCTGTTGGTGTTCTGATTTGTCGTGTTCTTAACTCAATCCGGGCTTTCCTTTACGGCGAAGTTCGGGTAGTTTCAAGCATCCCCGCGATACCTATGACAACCCCAATTTCGACAGATCGATTTTTTTTCAAAATTCCAATCTATCGAAATTCAGATTGGTTTGCTTTGATATCCTGCAGAAAAGACAGAGGCATAAAACATGTCAGAGCTTAGAAATTATCTCATAGCAGAATGGATAAAATATAATATAATCAAAATATAGCCTTACCGTAACCAGTGTCCAAGGCTATCATGTCTCTGCCACAAATCTAACCTGCGAGTATGTTATGAGGCAGGGGGTCAGAACACAAGTTCTGGTGATTGGATTTAAATTATACACTTTGGATAATCCTACATATACCATTCAATCATATTTCTTATTTATTTGGTTACTTGGGTTAACAGTGCTCAAGGCTTACACACACGTTGCACCTATTTACTTCCCAACGGATTAACCTAATACAGTATATGTGTAGTTATCCCCAATATTGATGTACACCCCATGATACCCCACTCGCACGGTCTCCACCGTAATGCCACTGAAATGCTTGTAGTCCCTCATCCTACGCTGAAGTGACGTACGGGTCTCTATATAACAATGTTATGATCAACATATATCTTCCATCACTACGCTACGTAAGCGTACGGACTGCCACCCTCGATTGAATCAGACATCATACCGGAGTAATGCCCTCAAGTCTACGATACACCACCCAGAGTAGATATGCATGTATCTAGACTGTCCCTCGTACATACTATTAATTGCAGCTCGATGCCTCAATCGCAAGTCCTCTAATGTGCACCGAGTTCCGTAGCAGGGCGATACAAGAAACACAGACTCGGTCGGGAGTGTTTCCATATCTGTACATGCCCGTCTTTAAAGAGCCTCTATATACAGATATACCTAGGGTCTGTTTTCGTGGTGGCTATGGTTCCACCTCGGTCCCTCCTTCAACTAGTAAAGACTACAAGAGCTAAGTGACTGCCCCTACACAAACAATCTAAACATCCATGTGGTGTCTCCCCTTAACCCCTTACCCCGATAGTGAAGGGTGAATGGTATCTAGGGTTTAGCTCTAGTCTTTTCGCATCCCACTGGCTGTCTATGACTGGTATCTGACGATCTACTATCTTTGTTGGTCATGACCCTCTACCTCCCCATTGAGGCAACCGCCGAATCACCCTGGTGTCATCGCGTCACAGCCTTTTGTCTGCATAGCTACTTTTGCAGTCAAGGCCCACCCACCTAGTAGTTACGCACCGACCCACCTCTACGAGCACATCCTAAGACATCTGTCACCACACAGAGGACTACTAGGAGCACCTTACATACCCCAGGAAGCCGCGTGCTTCCCCTTCCAGCCCTTTGGAGCCGTCAGAATAATCAGATGGATGTGCGCTCCCCTTGTACCTTATAACACCTCGATGATCTACCCCGTTGGGTTATTTACCCTCAAACGTACAGACTGGTCCAAGCGCCTCACTTTAATTGTTGTTAGACCCTATGTCTAAACATTCTTTTACGCACTTGCTTTCCCTTACCAAGTTTCGTTTTAACTTGGTTATTCCCATTAACATCTTATCCAAATTACCAAATTTCTCTTGCTTATTAATTTCAGTTATAACTTAACCATTTAAGTTTATTAATAAGCTCACAACATGTTATTCTCTAGATTATGGCCCAAGGTCTGTTATCTAAAATCTCTTTTATATTCATGTTTGATTTTAAGGTCACAATAACATGTTATACTTAGTATGTTATTAAGTATCTCTTAGTTCACATGTTTTCCAACTAACATGTCACTTACCATTTATGATTAAATATTATTTATTTCATTTTATAAGTTTTCCTCATCCTTTCTCATTTAATCATAATTCCACTTTACATCGTCAATGCAACTTATCGTTGTTTACTTATTAACTTAGTTCTGTTAACTAAGGCCCGTTAATAAGTTTCTCTACCCATTTACTATAACCTATGTTATAGTTTCCCCTTGTCCCTAGGACAAGTCTGAACATGTAATTCTTATCAATGGTTTCAGACTTCCTAGTTTACGGATTACTTAATTTATAATTAAGTACAATATATTTTCCCTCTTTTCTTAACTAGTTTTAGGTTTTCCCTTTTTTCTGATTACTTAATTTACAATTAAGTGTCCCTTAACTCAATCTGCCAGTTATCCCATTCCCTACTAGTTTATTATAACCTAAGTTATAATCCCCACTTGTCCCTAGGACAAGTCTACCTATTATACAACATTTTCATTACTGTTATTTATTTATAGTAGGTGATTATCATTTCTACAAGTTATGCTTACCCTAAAAGGTGTCTTTAATTACATAACTTTATTATTTCTACCGGTTATGTAAACCACTAGGTGTCTTTAATTACATAACCTTATCGAGCTAAGTTTGCGGGCCTACATGTAAGTGTTACCCACCCCCTCCCCACCCCCCAGATTTGCTTAGCCCAGCCACTGTCCAACCAATTTTACTTAACCCTAACTTTAGTTCATATTCATACAATCCATATGGATTAGATTAGGTAAAGCAGTCTAATTCATTACCATGTCCATTTATGGTTTATAATGGGCCAGACCTCCCACATTTGGCCTACAACTTGTGGATGCTGGATATGTCGGTCGGGTCCGGGCAGACTTCTTCCACAAGTTGGGCTTAACCTCGTGTCATAGCCTATCTCGTATTTGCGCACTTGGACTTCTCACATTAGGTTCAACATTAGTGGCTGTTGGATATGTCGGTCGGGTCCAGGTAGACTTCCACCACTAATGCAATGTAACCTCTGTCATAAGTACAATTACAATTTCTAATTGTAATCGTAGACATTTTTTATTAATTAATTAATCCTATGCCTTTATAGGTGTTAACGCCCATTTACCCAATTATATTCAAGATGGATTATATGTCTAAATAAAGATTATTCAAATTATGCCAATTCATATTTTACATATGATTCCATTTGCGTCCAAATCATTTTTCTATACTTATGATCCAATTTAAGGTCTTTAAACATAATTTGGTCGATGCCCCAAACCCATATTTATTTATTCAATTCTATGTTAACATGAAACCATATAATCCTATACTTACTCCAATTATTTCATGTATACATTTGGGAAAAATTAAGATGTAACAAGAATAGTCACAGTTGATACCCATATTCTAACAAGTTCATAATCATGTAAACTTTTTTGCACTACAGCTAATTCAATATGTGAAGTTTCCAACATGTTCATATTAATATAACATGTAAACGTTCCAACATTTCAACGAATTCATATTAACAATTTGACGTTATATCATGCTAATTATTCCCTCATGTCATATACCACATTAATAATTATTAGCATTTGTTTAGAAATCTTAACATGTCATATTCCAATTTGTTATAATGGGGAATGCTAGGTAATATACCATTATCTAAAATAATATATTTTATATCCACTCACCTTTTATGCTTTCCCCAAATTTTGGATCTGATCCGTTCTATCATCCATGGTATTCCTTTCCCCTTCAATTTGATTAGAAACCTAATAACGTGGATCGACTATTTTTATTAAAAGAGAAGGGAAATATAAAAGGAAGAATATGAATAGATTGGATCTGGAACATTACCTTACCTCCATGATTCAATAATCTTCTTATTAATGTTGATTCTCTCTCCAGATTTGGATTTATAATTTTCCTAAGCTATTTTAATTTTCAGAATAGATTTGAGAAGAGAGAGAGAGAAAGAGTGATGGCAGAGCTCCAGCGTAGCTGCCAAATTATGCGGGTTAGGGTTAGGTCTAGGGTCTTATTTATAAAAGTATAGAGCAACCAGGACCCTCAGATTTGCCCAAAATCCATCTGAATCATCAAAAAAAAAACTAATCTGCGAAAATCTGCCGCTGGTCGGTAGACACCCCTTTGAGTGGGTCGACACCGGGGTCAATACCCCCTAGCGGGAAATCTGCCGCCTTCTGAAAATTTGAATTTTGAACCGATTTTCGAATTTCTGGACCCATTTTTGAATTCTGAACCTAAAATATATTTATATATTCTTCCTGCATGTATACAAACTTCGAACCTTAATAACTTCTTCATACGGTGTCCAATTTATGCAAACCAGGTGTCAATCTTGGCTAGAATTTCGGGACGGACACAATGGCGCAATCCTTCTACTTAATTCTGAATATTTAATTAAGTTATTCTTATTTTACTATCTTACACTAAAATTATGGGCTGTTACATTCTCCCACCCTTAGGAAATTTCATCTCCGAAATTTGATAAGAGTAAAATAAATTAACCCCTCGCATAATATACATCCACTATGTGTGCATCCAATTTTTTTCAAACATTGTGCACTTTTGCAAAGTGAAGTACAACATAATAATGCATGCATGCCTAAGCGGTACTTCCTATGTGTATGCAAATTTTTCAAAAATCCTTTTAAAATATGATGCTTACATCCTAAATATACTGGCAATTCTAATGAATGCAATATTGTGAATATCGAAAATGCTTTTTCATCCAAATTTTACCATACTCCTACTGAGTAAGAGCGTAGTTCATCCAATTGTTGCATCCATAATCCTACCAACCAACTTTATTTTTCGAATTTAAGAAAAATCTAATTATCTAAATTCGATTTCTTAAAACGAAAAAATTTCACATCTTCCGTTTTTCTTTCATGTACCTTTTTCCAATTGTACTTGGATTTTATGTAACAATTTGTAAAGATTCCTTATTTTCCTATCCAAGCACAGCCCACATAAGAATTTTTTGTAACTGATTTTCTTTTTCATCTTATCTTGAAATTTTTTATTCTTATCCATCTTTTCTCATAATTTTACATTTTTGTTGCTTTACTGAATTTTCTGTTTCCTTTTTGGTTGTACTAATTTTCTTTTCCTTAGCTTATTTAATTATCTGATCTTAGTTTAAATTTAAATAAGCTTCTAGTCTACCAACTAAAATAGGAAAAAAGATACCCTACACAGCTACTATTAAGGGCCAAGAATCTCGGGACATCCAAACTATGGGATCCAATACAGGTTTAGATGTTACCCTAACTGTCCAACAAGAACTAAATAATGGAACGATCCCAACAAGAGTGCAGTAACAGGTTTTACCCCTAACATGACAATTAGCAACAAGATCTAAACACTTACTTGCCCTTTACTATCTATTTGTCATTACTAATTCTAGCTGTGTACCAATAGTTATTTCAAGCAACACCCTAGGCTTTCCAATGCTTACGCATTCTACGGGAACTCACTATTATTCCAAGATAACTCTTGCTATTTACTTTATAGCCCCAAAACTTTTCCCGTCTTCCCTAGGCAATAATCCTTACCTACTACATACTTTTTAAAACATGGTTTGGCCCTTTTCATTTAAATTTCCTTCCAAAAATTAAAAGTGTCAAAACTTTATTTTCCTCATAAAAACCTTTTTTTGTAAAACCATAAAAAAACATTTTATCTAAAAAATTGTAAATCATAATTTTTTTTCAAATCACAAAAAATGGAGTAGATAAGGACAATTAATTTCTCAATCGGGTTTATGACTTGTTCTTACCTATAAGGTCGGTTTAATATCTTACTACAAGGTGCCAACATCCACTCTATTCTTAATTTCTACACTTATTTTGCCCACCCAACAAAATTATCTTGTCAAAATAATTTATCCAAAAAGGATTGTCATAAGAATAGAGATTTCAAATCTTTCTTTATTAAAAACTCTTGTATGAAATATAACAAGAAAACTAGCGAGCTATACATGTTCTTTATTAAAAACTCTTATGTGCACCTTTTTACTGAGAGAATTTTACTTTAAAACTCAATGTGCACTTATTTACATATTTTAAAACTATAACTTTTAAGATTAAAACTTGAAAACACCATAAAAAAAATTCCCAAAACTTTTATAATTTCAAGTTCTTAAAAGATACAATGGGGTTAGACTCAAAGCGGGTTTCCAATTTTCTTCTAGGCTTTCCTAGACACCCCAAGATCAATTCTCTCAACTATATATATTCCTAATCCATTTTTCTCTTTTTAAACTTTTCCAATTTTTAAGGTTTTCAAGCCCGCTAACCCTAAATACTAATCATATGGGATTCATTTTCCTTCCATACAAGGTATATTGTACACTTTCTACCCAATTTACCTAAGGGTCTCAAATTTCCATATTCATTCCTTTAGTGTACAAAACAACATCCCATTTCTTACCATATTATACTCTTTCTATTTAGTGGGTTTCTCTATGGATCTAGGTATATAGATAATATTTATATTTTTAAAAATACAAATACGTTCACTCACTGCTTATATAGGAATCCTAAACCTAAGCTCTGATACCAGATGTGGCAACCCCGATTTCGACAGACCGATTTTTTTTCATAATTCCAATCTATTGAAACTCGGATTGGTTTTCTTTGGTACTGCAGAAAAGATAGAGAAATAAAACATGTCAGAGCTCAGAAATTATCTCACAGCAGAATGGATAAAATATAATTGTAACGACTTGGAGATTTCGCGACCATGAGTACTCGACATAAACTCAATGTCGACTATTCAAGCATCGGAAATACCGAATAGTCCATGAAAGAAATTAGAGGGTGAGAATAGATAAGATAGAAACTTAGAATAGAAGAAAAAGAACATACAACATCAGAGTAACATGAATCTCACAGTGAAACGAACAATATATAATAGATACATAACTTTGAAATAAAACTAGTATATGTATACATTAACATTATCAGAGTACAACAATTAAAACGCAGCGGAAATAACAATAACTATATAATCCTGAAGCCTCCTGCTCCAAGCTCTCAGTATATCTGTAAAATCCCGACTACTTGACTGCCTGTACAAAATTGGGCACCTAAAAGTTTAGGGAAAACAAAATAAAATAAACTCTACATCAGTCGTAGGACTGGTATGAGTAAAACCATTTAAAACAGCTTGAGCAATTAAACGATATTTCATAAGACCACGCCGTATAACAGAACGGGTTTTCCCTTAAGAAAATCCAAAACATTTGATTTAACTTTCAAAATCCTTTTGAAAGAATCGATAAACTTTATATCAAAACTCTTTTGATATTATAATAATGTCTATTAACCACAACTAAATAATCATCTAGCAAAAACGCTTTCGTCTCACGTTCTACATATATAGTATATAATCAAAACCACGAGCACTTATTGGATAATGGATTACCGACTATGACAAGGTATGGAACCACCTTCCGATAGTGTACCTCTATGGAGGAATACACTCGGCTCAACAAGAACATCTTGCAACCCGGCCACACATGACCGATTACTCATT
This sequence comes from Allium sativum, assembly GCA_030737875.1. Classification (NCBI taxonomy): domain Eukaryota; kingdom Viridiplantae; phylum Streptophyta; class Magnoliopsida; order Asparagales; family Amaryllidaceae; genus Allium; species Allium sativum. The sequence continues at coordinate 543,758,222 of CM060926.1, forward strand.
TCGGTTGAGTGTATCGAATGTATATCACCAACGGTTGGGATCACCAACCGTTTCCCGAATGGGACAGCATCGAATAGATTAAAGAAGTAAATGAAACTCTAGATCAGGTGACAATACACCCTAATTGGAAGCAACCCACTTAGCCATGCTTCCTGCCCGATATTTGTCATTTCCCGGTTGTGAGGCTAGAGGCCACGGTTATCTCTGACAGATCACACAATTATTCACTTTGAATGTTACATCGTCATACATGCCAAATCACAAACTGATTTCCCCAAAAATACAACGGGTATACAGCTAAGAGAAATGAATTCCTCCACCACCAAATGTACATACGTTTGCAGAGATCAACTTACGTGATCCATTAAATATACTCTATCAGACATTCTTCCATACAGGTTGTCTTGGGACTGGACAAACCGAAGGCACTATTCTGTAAACAGAACAGTCCTTTCATAACCCCATCTTCAATTTTCTTCATCATATTTGATCGCAATGCTAATGCCCGTACAGAGTGGTTTTCAGATAATGAATCTGATCCCGGTCTCTCCGTATTGACAACGGAAATAGTCACAAAATTCGATAGTCGGTGAGTTAACTATCAAAGAAAAACACGTGTGCAAACAACGATATTATTTCCAAATGGAAATTTTGTCGATCAATCATCATTGAACATTTACCTCTTTAGTTCATTAATTTATTCATTCTCCATTTCCAGTTTCCATATATATATTCATTAATTTATTCATTCTCCATTTCCTGTTTCCATATATATATATTTATTTATTCATTAATTTATTCATTCTCCATTACGGCCACACATTGACTCAAAAAATCACGAAAATTGGAATCTAATAATAATTTAATATTACGGATCCAACAAAATTAGTTTTGTCAAAAACGGAGGTCGTTTGCAAAAGTGGCTATTTTTAAAACTCTAATTAACCCTTTTTAAATATTAAAAATATTTAAAAATAATTAAATTAAATATTTATAAATAAATATTATCGTATATATTCACAATAGAATACATACAGCTCCAGAATAAATACATATGGATTTACGACTTGATATTTCATCATCAGAGTTATATCGATATTCGATTTATATTTAAATCCTTTTATAAATCGTTATAAATTATAAAGGAATTCCATACCGACTTTTCAAAAATTTGATCTGGGCATAAATCAGAATCTACATGATGAAATCTCGATTTTTCTCTTCCATTAGAAAAATATACTTCACCAGCTCCGAAATATCTTGTTTCACAGAAATCCGACTTAAAACGGATTTTGTATATTCGTTTAAAGTTCGAATCGCCAAATTACGAACTATAACGCCATTTCGAGCTCGATTATAATTATAATATAATTTATACATTCAATTGTCTTTTATATAATATATTCGTCAATATAATTCAATTCTAAACTGAATAATATATTTCAAATAATGCAATTCACACAATATTGCCATTTCACTATTTCAGAGATTAAATATATTATTCTATTATTTATATTAATTAAATATTCAATATTATTTAATTAAACAACCATATAAATCTCTAAATCATTATTTAAATAATTAAATTAATTAATTATAATACCGTAAAAATACGGGACATTACATTCTTCCCCTCTTAAAATAATTTTGTCCTCGAAATTGCTAAGGTAGAAAACAAACCCTATTGACAGAGTTAAAAATTATTTTTACTTCTTTAACTTCTGTTTCACTATACTAATTAATTTCAACTAAATTATTAATTTATTCCTACTAACGAAAATTTCCATAAACTCTGAAAATTTTCTAACACCCGAAATTTCCGAAATCGCCAGCACCCTCATTTATACTGGTCAATAGCTCAAACTCCAACTCGCCTCTCTAGGCCTTCTCCAACCCAAAAGAAAATCAAAACGCCAAGCGGCTTGCCAAATCGTCTCATAACTCATCAAACTTAAATGAATATAAACATGTACCATTTTGGTCGGGCATATAATTATATCCTTTACATCTGCTACCAATTCTGCATAACCAATGTCATCTCAACCAATTTCCAATCAATATCTGTTCTTAATTCAGATTCCAATATTCATTTCATCTCCTAACTTACCAGTCCAATTCCATTTCGGATTATCTAATCCAATCTAATTCGATATTTTCTATCTCATTTCATTTTCCACTTAACTGGTTTCAATTCAATTTCTTTTTGCTTTTACAAATTCAAATTTAATTTGTTTTAATTCAAATAATCTTTCCCAGGGATTTTCAAATAGTTTAGCTTTTCTAAAACCAGATATCCATTTTCAGGATTCAAAACAACTTGCTTTTCACAAAACAATTCAAAAACAAAATCTTTGGTAGTAATCTATCACTTACATCTCGAAAATGAACACTGATGATGTCATGATCATCATCGAAATCTATTTTCGAGCTATCGAAGTGAGTTCAATACTATATCACTTTCAAAACCATTTCTAAACACTTTCATTTTGAAATACATTTCAAAATACCATTCACAGTGCTTGTAAAACAATTTAAAATCTCCCAGGATTTTAAATTTCTCATATATTAATTTCAACTCCATCTACAGACACCTTTACAAATTTCCAGGGTTTTAATTTCAATTCTGATCTAAATTCAGATTTAATTTATTTCATTACACTTATTTGAATTCGGATTGGTTATTTATATAACCATTTCAATCTATAATCTTATTCGATTATAATCACAACCAACACATCCAATATTAATATTTCCAATATATATATATATATACTCTTTACATTCAAATATATTTGGGTAAATTTATTTCATTACCGTCTTTTTCAAACATACTATGTCGGTTCATCATATTAAAGTGTTCATAAACCCCTCCCGATACAGTGGATCAAACTGATCGATCAGAACCCATAAACAACTAAGCCAATAAATCTCCACAATATAAAACAATTTATATCAATAACAAATACGTTCACTCATATATATACACTCAACTCAATCTAGGGTATTACTAACCCCATCTCTACTGAGTCACGCCACAGAGCTAAGGTAATTACTTAACCTTCAGCTTTGATACCAATGCAACGACCCAGAGATTTCGCGACCTTGAGTACTCGACATAAACTCAATGTCGACTATTCAAGTATCGGAAATACCGGATAGTCCATGAAATAAATTAGATGGTGAGAATAGATAATATGGAAACTTAGAATAAAAGAACAAGAAGAATATACAACATCAGAGTAACACGAATCTCACAGCGAAACGAACAATATAAAATAGATACGTAATTTTTAAAAAAAACTAGTATATATATACAGTAACATTATCAGAGTACAACACTTACAATGCATCGGAAATAACAATAGCTATATAATCCTGAAGCCTCCTGCTCCAAGCTCTCAGTATATCTGTAAAATCCTGACTACTTGACTGCCCATACAAAATTGGGCACCCAATAGTTTAGGGAAAACAAAACAAAATAAACTCTGGGTTATTCATGGGACTGGTATGAGTAAAACCATTTAAAATAGTTTGAGAAATTAAACGATATTTCATAAGACCACGCCATATAACGGAACGGGTTTTCCCTTATGAGAACCCAAAACATTTGATTTAACTGTCAAAATCCTTATGAAAGAATCGATAAACTTTATGTCAAAACTATTTTGATATTGTAATAATGTCTATCAACTACAACTAAATAATCGTCTAGCAGAAATGCTTTCATCTCACGTTCTAAATATATAGTATATAATCAAAACCGTGAGCACTTATTGGATAATGAATTACCAACTATGACAAGGTATGGAACCATCTTCCGATAGTGTACCTCTAGAGAGGAAAACACAGTGTTCAACAAGAACATCTTGCAACTCGGCCACACATGACCGACCACTCATTTCGCTTGAGTGTATCGAATGTATATCACCAACGGTTAGGATTAGCAACCATTTCCCGAATGGAACAACATCGATTAGAGTAAAGAAGTAAATGAAACTCTAGATCAGGTGACAATACACCCTAATTGGAAGCAACCCACTTAGCCATGCTGCCTGCCCGATTTTTGTCATTTCCCGGTTGTAAGGCTAGAGGCCACGCTTATCTCTGACAGATCACACAATTATTCACTTTGAATGTTACATCGTCATACCCTCCAAATCACAAATTGATTTCCCCAAAAATACAGTGGATATACAGCTAAGAGAAACGAATTCCTCCGCCACCAAACGTACATACATTTGAAAAGATCAACTTACGTGATCCATTAAATATACTCCGTCAGATATTCTTCCATACAGGTTGTCCTGGGAGTGGACAAACCGAAGGCACTATTCTGTAAACATAACAACCCTTGCATAACTCCATCTTCAATTTTCTTCATTATATTTGACCGCAACGCTAATGCCCATCCAGAGTGGTTTTCAGAAATGAATCTGATCCCGGACTCTCCGTATTGACAATCAAAATGGTCAAAAACTTCGATAGTTGGTGGGTTAACTATCAAAGAAAAACACATGTGCAAACAACGATATTATTTCCAGGTGGAAATTTTATCGATCAATCATCATTGAACATTTACCTCTTTAGTTCATTAATTTATTCATTCTCCATTTCCTGTTTCCATATATATATATATACATATATATATATATATATACAGAAATTCTATTTTTCTAAATTTAGAAAATATATGATATTAATCATTGGAGAACATTTCCATATTTACTTCCATTTCTTATTTTCTATATTAGAAAACATTTCTGATTCTTATTTGGATAACATTTCCAAAACTCTTTCATTAGATTTAAACAGATGTTTAAATAAAACATCGCTATGCCAACTCAAAACATTAAACTGATTAACTAATTTCACTTAACCGACCTTCATTATCGAACCTTAACCATTCCTTAGTTGAAAACATAGCTAATCAAGTTGGGATATAGCTACCTCTCAAACCTTAACTGAACAATTTTTCTAACTTCGAAATAGACAAAGTTCACCCCTTTAAACCTCTAATAAACTTCCTTACGTAACTCTCGGGTTCTTTTTACGAATCCACATCTTTTACAGAAATCATTTGATTTTAACAATAGTGTTTAAATCCGATGCTTCTGAAATATAATAACTTCCATATAACTTTTATTCCTTACTTTAGCTAAATAACTAAATAGTCAATTTATAAATAAATCATTAAATCTTGATTAAAAACGGAAATTGAATAGTACTTTCTCGAATTCGATATAATCGAAATGGGACGGGGTGAATTCTTGGGCCGAGCTGGATTTGATTCAGCGTAGATAGTCGTCAACGAATTTACAGTCCGTCCCCATTAACCGCTCGGGCATCGACCCAGGAAGAATTCTTTATATGATTATTGATAATCTATGATCAACTTCCTCTCATAGTACCCAACCCCAGGGGAAGTCGAATCCCTGCTGCCTCCTTGAAAGAGAGATGTCTTGAACCGCTAGACGATGGGGGCATATTCGCCCGACCGTCATCATACTATAATGATAGTATGAATTGTTTTTTGGAATCGTCAATATAATCTAATGGTATGGCTAGATTTGAACAGTCTTTTTATATTCTGATTCTACTCAACGTATAAGTATCTTTCGAATAACATCTATTTGATAACTCCTTTTCGAATAAACTATATTCGATACTCCTTTTCGAATAACCTCTATTTGATAACTCCTTTTCGAATAAACTATATTCGATTACTCCTTTTCGAATAAACTATATTCGATTAACTCCTTTCGAATAAACTATATTCGATAACTCCTTTCGAATAAACTATATTCGATAATCTCCTTTCAAATAAACAATATTCAATAATCTCCTTTCGAATAAACTATATTTGATAACTCCTTTCGAACAAACTATATTCAATAACTTCTTTTCGAATAAACTATATTCGATAATCTCCTTTCGAGTAAACTATATTCGATAACTCCTTTCGAATAAACTATATTCGATAACTTCTTTGGAATAAACTATATTCGATAATCTCCTTTCGAATAAACTATATTCGATAATCTCCTTTCGAATAAACTATATTTGATAACTCCTTTCGAATAAACTATATTCGATAACTTCTTTTCAAATAAACTATATTCGATAATCTCCTTTCGAATAAACTATATTCGATAACTCCTTTCGAATAAACTATATTCGATAACTTCTTTTGAATAAACTATATTTGAATCACTCTAATCCGACTAATTCTAATTCGACTAACTCTAATTCGACAACTCTAATTCGATTAACTCTATTTGAATAACTCCTTTTCGACTAACTCTTGTTTGATTAACTCTATTCAATTAACTCTAACTCGATTAACTCTAATCGATTAACTCTAATTCGATTTAACTCTAATCGATTAACTCTAAATCGATTAACTCTAATTCGATTAACTCTAATTCGATTTAACTCTAATCGATTAACTCTAACTCGATTAACTCTAACCGATTAACTCTATTTGATTAACTCAAATTCGATTAACTCTAACTCAATTAACTTTAATTCGATTAACTCTAATCCATTAACTCTATTTGATTAACTCAAATTCAATTAACTCTATTCGATTAACTCTAATCAATTCTCTATTTGATTAACTCAATTTGATTTACTCTAATTCCTTTTATAATCCTACTTACTTTCCAAATATTTTTTTATGATATCTTATTTGTTTTCTAAATAAATATTCCTTTTATATTTCTATTTATTTTCCCAATATATTCCTTTTATCTTATTCTATTTATTTAACAAATAAATATTTCTTTTCTCTTATTCTATTTATTTCCCAAATAAATATACCTTTTCTAATCTATTTATTTTCTAAATAAATATTTCCTTTTCAATTCAATTTATTTAACAAATAAATATTTCCTTTCTATAAAATCTTTATATTTTATAAATATTTCTTTTCAATATAACATTGAAAATTTCCATTTATACATCCCAGGGTTTCTTATGGTATTTAAAATACCAAATAACAATGATCAACATCATTCTAACACACATAATCAATAACAGATTATATATCACATCATATATCAAAATATATGAAAAACAGTAAAATAAATGTTGAGGAATCCAGTTGGATCCCTCCGACCTATTTCCTACATCCACAGATGTTACACAATATAATTCACATCAATTTCATTTCAATATGAAATATTCTCATAAATAGAATCAATATTTGAATAATGATATATATATAACTACATCGATATTTTCAACCGATCAATTAGCAGTTCAACCAAACGGTCAACACACATCAATCAATCATCATTTATCAGTTCTATAAATACATTATATAAATATGAACTTGTAGAGTTGGTGAGTTTTACTCACATTGGTCGATTATCGTTGAATAATGATAACCGGTCGTCGATTCAGATTGAACAATTTATTTTGCTATAAATTGTAATATACTCCAATCCACTCCCAGTCTGTTCCATTGTGTAGCTCCCGTCCATAAGATCCTAATGGATCTGACCGTTCGAAATTCTAATACCGTATGACATAGTTATTGATTTTACAAGACAATACATTAATTTAAATTAAATTAAACTTGATTAATATTGATTGGGCTTTACCTATTTTCACTTGGTCCATCCACCGTTGTGCAAGCCCAAACCCGAACACTTCATCTTCTGCGTTATAATTCGAGCTCCAGATATTTTCCTCCTCCTTTAACAAACTTTTAGACCCTTCGTTCTCCTCTATCCTTCACCATAAAATTAAACCAAAGTTACCAATACTTCTCTCATCGCTCACTCTCTCTCCTCATATCCATAAGATCAAACTCGATCTAAACTCCTGTAAGGCGGTTTTTGATGTTCACGTTCAGTTCCAGGAAGGGTGCGACACATTATAGCATCGATTTCATCAGAACTTTGTTAAACCGTGTGTGACGATCCCGTAAACCGCTCTTCGACTTCGGAAAACCTATTCGCTAAACCCAACTCCGACCATGAATTCGAACCAAGTGTACTCAAAAACTTCCTGTTCTACACGCACTACAGGAAGTGCAAACCTTTTTATGATGAAATCCCTCAAAACAAATCATGTAAAATCCAGATACCTTCCCAAAGCTAGATCCGCACTCGAATTTACTTTTTCATGCTTCAGGGCTTCAAAAACTGGAAACCTAGCTATTCGCTATACATTTTCCGGTGAAAACAAATTGTTCGAACATCCCAAAATTGCTATCAACTTGTAGAGCAAGTTCCTGGGATCACAGATGTATTTATTTTGGGATTTATAGTATTTTATTTGAATTGTTTTCATTTTCAAGAGATCACAAATTTAGTTTTATGAAGAAGAGGGTAGCGCCTACAATTCTGTTGACCGGAGAAATTTCTGTTTAGGGTTTGGAAAGTGAGTAGTATATATAGGATAGATACTGGCTTGTATTAGAAGCTTCAGGATTTTTATATTAATTTATAGTCAACCGTTATTTGTGTTAGTCATCTAAAAATTCCTATGGACAAATACAATATCCAATTTCAGTGAAAATGGACATGCACCTTCAGTTCGACATTACAGACCCAACGAAACTGGTTTCGTCGAATTCCGACTCCGTTTGCTCACACAGCGTATTTTTAACCATAAAAATACTAATTGTTTTTCACATTAAAAATCCGTACGGACATACACTGACTCCAAAAATCACGAAAATTGGAATGTAACAATAATTTAATATTATGGATCCAACAAAATTAGTTTCGTCGAAAACGGAGGTCGTTTGCAAAAGTGGCTATTTTTAAAACTCTAAATAACCCTTTTTAAATATTTAATATATTTAAAAATAATTAAATTAAATATTTATAAATAAATATTATCATATATATTCATAATACAATACCATATAGCTCCAGAATAAATATATATGGATTTACAACTCGATATTTCATCATCAGAGTTATATCGATATTCGATTTATATTTAAATCCTTTTATAAATCGTTATAAATTATAAAGGAATTCCATAGCGACTTTTCAAAAATTTGATGTGGGAATAAATCAAAATCTACACGACTAAATCTTGATTTTTCTCTTCCATTAGAAAAATATACTTCACCAGCTCCGAACGTTTCTTGTTTCACAGAAATCCGACATAAAACAGATTTTGTATATTCGTTTAAAGTTCAAATCGCCAAATTACGAACTGCAGCACCATTTCGAGCTCGATTATAATTATAATATAATTTATACGTTCAATTGTCGTTTATATAATATATTTGTCAATATAATTCAATTCTAAACAGAATAATATATTTTAAATAATCCAATTCGCACAATATTGCCATTTCACTATTTCCGACTATTTCAAACTTTAAATATATTATTTTATTATTTATATTAATTAAATATTCAATATTATTTAATTAAACAACCATATAAATCTCTAAATCCCTATTTAAATAATTAAATTAATTAATTATAATACCATAAAAATACGGGACATTACAATAATATAATCAAAATATAGCGTTATCGTATTAGTATTACTGCCTAACCAGTATCCAAGGCTATCATGTCCCTACCATAAATTTAATCTGTGAGTATGTTATGAGGAGGGGGTCAGAACACAAGTTCTGGTGATTGGATTTAAACTATACACTTTGGATAATCCTACATATACCGTTCAATCAAATTTTCTTATTTATTAGGCTACTTGGGTTAACAGCGCTCAAGGCTTACGTACATGTCACACCCATTTACTTCCCAGTGGATTAACCTAATACAGTATATGTGTAGCTACCGCCAATATCGAGGTACACCCCATGGTACCCCCACTCGCACGGTCTCCACCGTAATTCCACCGAAATGCTCGCAGTCCCTCAACTGACACCGGAGTGACATACAGATCTCTATATAACGATGTTACGATCAACATATATCTTCCATCACTACGCTACGTAACCACACGGACTGCCACCCTCGATCGAATCAGATCTTATACTAGAGCAATGCCCTCAAGTCTACGATACACCACCCAAAGCAGATATGCGTGTATCTAAACTGTCTCTCATACATACTGTTAATTATAACTTGATGCCTCAATCGCAAGTCCTCTGATGTGCACTGAGTTCTATACAAGAAACACGGAACTCAGTCGGGAGCTTTTCCATATTTGTACAGGCCCGTCTTTAAAGAGCCTCTATATACAGATATACCTAGGGTATGTTTTCATGGTGGCTATGGCCCTACCTCGGCCCCTCCCTCAATTAATAAAGACTACAAGAGATAAGCGACTGCCCTACGCAAACAATCTATACATACTTGTGGCATCTCCACTCAACCACTTACCCTGATAGTGAAGGGTGAGTGGTATCTTGGGTTTAGCTCTAGTCTTTTCACATCCCACTGGCTGTCGATGACAGATATACGACGAACAACTATCCTTGTTGGTAATGACCCACTACCTTCCCTTTGAGGCAACTGCCGAACCACCCCAGTGTCACCGTGTCACAGCATTCTGACTGCGTAGCTACTTCTGCAGTCAAGGCCCACCCACCTAGTAGTTATGCGCAGTCCCAACCTCTGCAAGCACAGCTAAAGACATCTGTCACCACACAGGACTACTAAGAGCACCTTACGTACCTCAGGAAGCCGCGTGCTTCCCCTTCCAGTCTTTGGAGCCGTTAAAACAATCAGATGAATATGCGCTCCCCTCGTGCCTTATAACACCTCGATGATCTACTCCGTTGGCTTATTCACCCTCAAATGTACGGACTGGTCCAAGCGTCTCACTTTAGTATGTTTTTAGACCCTATGTCTAAGCATTCTTTTGTGCGCTTGCTTTCCCTTACCAAGTTTCCTTTTAACTTGGTTATTCCCATTCACATTGAATTCTTATTCAAATTACCAAATTTCTCTTGCTTATTAATTTCAGTTATAACTTAACCCATTTAATTTTATTAACAAGCCCACAACATGTTATCTCCAGATTGTGTCCCAAGATCTGTAATCCACAATCTCTTTTATATTCTTATTTGCTTTCAAGGTCACAATAACATGTTACACTTAATATGTTATCAAGTATCTCTTAGTTCACATGTTTCCAATTAACATGTCACTTACCATATGTGACTAAATATAACTTATTTCATTTTATAAGTTTCCTTATTCTTTATCATTTAATCATAAATCCACTTTACATCATCAATACAACTTATCGTTGTTTACTTATTAACTTAGTTCTATTAACTAAGGCCCATTAATAAGTTTTTCTACCCATTTATTATAACCTATGTTATAATTTCCCCTTGTCCCTAGGACAAGTCTGAACATGTTATTCTTATCAGCGGGTTTCAAACTTCCTAGTTTACGGATTACTTAACTTATAATTAAGTACAATATATTTTCCCCGTTTTCTTAATTGGTTCCAGGTTTTCCCTTTTTTCTGATTACTTAATTTACAATTAAGTGTCCCTTAGCTCAATTCACCAGTTATCCCATTCCCTTACTAGTTTATTATAACCTAAGTTATAATCCCCACTTGTCCCCAGGACAAGTCTACCTATTATACAACATTTTCATTAATTCTATTTATTTATAGCAGGCGATTATCATTTTTACAAGTTATGATTACCCTAAAAGGTGTCTTTAATTACATAACTTTATTATTTTTACCAGTTATGTATGCCGCTAGGTGTTTTTAATTACATAACCTTATCGGGCTAAGTTTGCAGGCCTATATGTAAATATTACCCAACTCCTCAGATTTGCTTAGCCCACCAACCGTCCAACCAATTTTACTTAACCCTAACTTTAGTTCATATTCATACAATCCCTATGGATTACATTAGGTTAAGTAGTATAATTGATTACCATGCCCATTTATGGTTTATAATGGGCTAGACCTCCCACCCTAAGCCTATAACTTGTGGACGTTGGATATGCCGGTCCGGTCCGGGAAGACATATTTCACAAGTTGGGCCTAACCTCGTGTCATAGCCCGTCTCGTATTTGTGTACTCAGATGTCTCACATTAGATTTGACATTAGTGGTTGCTGGATATGCCGGTCGGGTCCGGGCAGACTTCCACCACTAATGCAACCTAACCTCGTGTCATAAGTACAATTACGATTTCTAATTGTAATCCTAGGCATTCATTATTAATCAATTATTTAAGCCTATGCCTTTATAGGTGTTAATGCCCATTTACCCAATTATATTCATGATGGATTATATGTCTAAATTCATATTATTCAAATTATGCCAATTCATATTTTACATATGATTCCATTTGTGCCCAAATCATTTTTCTATGCTTATGATTCAATTTAAGACCTTTAAACATAATTTGGTCGATGCCCCAAACCCATATTTATTTATTCAATTTTATGTTAATGTGAAACATTAAAATTATATACTTACTCCAATTGTTTCGTGTATACATTTAGGACAAATTAAAATGTAACAAGAACAGTCACAGTTGATACCCATATTCTAACAAATTCATAATCATGTAATCTTTTTTGCACTACAACTAATTCAGTATGTGAATTTTCCAACATGTTCATATTAATATAACATGTAAACATTCCGACATTTCAATTGATTTATATTAACAATTTGACGTTATAACATGTTAATCATTCCCGCATGTCATATACCACTTTAATCATTATTAGCATATGTTTAGACATCTTAACATGTCGTATTACAATTTGTTATAATGGGGAATGCTAAACGGTAATATACCATTATCTAAATAATATGGTTTAAATCCACTCACCTTTCATGCTTTCCCCAAATTTTGGGTTTGATCCATTCTATCATCCATGGTTTTCCTTTCCCCTTTAATTTGACTAGTAACCTAATAACGTGGATCGACTATTTTCATTAAAAGAGAAGGGAAAGAAAATAGGAAGAATATGAATAGATTGGATCTGGAACGTTACCTTACTTCCATGATTCAATAATCTTCTTATTAATGTTGATTCTCTCTTCCAGATCTGGATTCATAATTATCCTAGGCTATTTTAATTTTCAAAATAGATTAGAAAAGAGAGAGAGGGAGATAGAGAAAGTAATAGCAGAGCCCCAGTGTAGCCGCCAAATTATGAGGGTTAGGGTTAGCTCTAGGGTCTTATTTACAGGATTACGGATCAACCAAGACCCTCAGATTTGCCCAAAAGCCATTTGAATCATCAAAATATCAAAAAACCCTAATCTGCCAAAATCTGCTGCAAGGGGTAGATAGACTTTTGAGGGGATCGACACCGGGGTCGACACCCCTTTGAGTGGGTCGATACTGGGTTCGACACCCCGTGGCTGGAAATCTTCTACCTTCTAAAAATTCAAATTTTGAGCCGGTTTCGAATTTCTGGACCCATTTTTGAATTCTGAACCTAATATATATTTATATATTCTTCCTGCGCGTATACAAACTTTGAACCTTAATAACTTCTTCATACGGTGTCCGATTTACCCAAACCAGTGGTCGATCTTGACTAGAATTTCGAGACGGACGCAATGGCATAGTCCGTTTTAATTAATTTTGAATATTTAATTAAGTTATTATTATTTTATTATCTTACACTAAAAATACGGGGTGTTACAATACCCCTGCTTAGTGTCCGCTAAAACATTCAACTATCAATGATTTCTTGATGCTTCCAACTTCAAAATCCATCCTCGATGGATCCATCCTTTAGTTCGAGAGCCACTCAAATTAATCTGTTATCTCTCACGCATGAGTTCCACCCAAGTCAATCCATCATCTTACGAGCTCGAGTCCCACTTGAGTCGACTCATTACCGTACTGCATCGTCCCATACTCATTATTTCATCATCAACCATTCTCACCTTGAGTTCACGATAAAAGAATCAATGTCTTGTTGATAACCACTTTCGTCCGATAGAAGGTTTTCACAACTAATACCACCAACAAGCTCCAGAAGGCCAATGGTTCACACCTTAAAGAATGAACCTCCCACCTCCTCACCTGATGGATCGATACTGATCCATCGCCTATGGATCGGTACCTGTCCTCACACTTAGCCAAAAAAGGCTAACTGTTTAGATCTTCGAACTTTATGCTTTAAGATCTACCTAGCGGCCCAATCTCGAAGCCTAATTCCTTATTGATGATTTTTCCTATGAGTCCATCAACGAGAACTCGAGCGATCATACTTCAACCCATCTAAATCACAACAAAACTTGCACGTGACCTCCTTTTTACCTCACAGGCCATGTTCCAAAAGTACCACTCCTTGAGCACCATATATGGATTGGTACTTGTCCATAGGGTATGGACTGGTATCGGTCCATCCACTTAGATAATTTCACGATGAATTTTTTTTGGCTCTTCCCCAGTAGCCTTAGAGCTCATCTGCCAAGTTTCGTATGAACCTGATCATTTGAACGCTCAATTTTCTTTGATCTTCAATCCTATGTCCTATGACACACAATTCTAAACAACAATTCAAGCACAACATACAGCTCAATCCAGTGAAATAATGATTCATCCAATTTCTATCATGATTAATCATACAAACGTGAACATACATGAAATATATCATAAAGACCATGGATCTAGCAAAATTAGGATCTGTCATATGTTAAACATGATGTATCTAATAAATTTACCAGTTATATGAGCAAATTAGATAATCTTAGCGTGTCTACATCTGGATTAAACATATAAGAAAAGATTTAGGGTGAAATTAGCATAAAAAGAATCTGATTATCCAAATTAACACATATAATCTTTGGTAAGTAAGTGACGGATTCCTATCACTCAACAAAACCTAAATCTGATGCAATATGGATTAAATTAAATATAGATAGTGAAGAAACACTTGATTCAATGCAAAACAGCGAGATCTGATCTACCATGATGCAGATTTTACTTCCAAATGCAATGGAGAATGATTTGAAAGAGAAATTAGGGTTAGGGAAATTAGGTTGAGCCGAAGGTTCACGGACGCTCAACGTAATGTTTGGAATAAGGAGAAGAATCCTAATTCTCTCTTCAATCCCCCGATTTATAATCTCAAGTAATTAGACTAATGGTCTCACTAATTAGCCCATTAGTTGCTAATTAACCTGGCCAGTGGAAAGAGAAACTTAAACCATCGATTTCTCCTAAACCGTTGACCAAATCTTTAATGTGACCACTCTCCGGAATGGCCAGCCACCATCCCAATCCAATGAGACAAATTACAACACCTAATTTGGTCACAAACAAAAGTTATATCTAAAATAGTAAGTCGTAAGGGTAAAATGGTAATAAATTTATTTGGTAAAAATCATAGATGTATAACATCCTCATGAACAACAAATTAAAATATGAGAATGATTCGATCACTATATAATTAAATAAAATTATTTTATAATCCTCCGATATGTAAAATATAGGTTGTTACATTTTCTTCCCCTTTAGGAATTTCGCCCCCGAAATTCCAAGCAAGCACATGCAAACAAGGTATTCCACATGCCTACCATCCACGAGTAGCCAATATATCATTAAATCTAAATCCAACAACCCATGCTACCAAACTCCTACCCTAGCATGCGAGGAAAACATAGTGGTACAAGTAAGATACTATATGTAGGACATACCATCAAAGAGTTCTCGATAGGTCGATGTAACAAACTGGAGTTTTCGACCCCGAAAATCGATATAAACCCCATTTCAACTATTCGAAAATTGAACATACCATATCATAAACAGAAAGAAGTTAGTGGATGGGAAATAGAGAGAAAGAAAATTAGAATAGAAGAAAATAGATAGGTGACAGAAGTGAACAACAACACAGAATCTCACATCGCAGCGGAATAAAATATAATATATATAACAATCTATTGGAATACAAAATGTTAACTGTATATACATATACATACCATCATCAGAGTAAAATACAACACATTAGAAAATAAACAGTAAATATCTAATGCTGAAGCCTCCTGCTCCAAGCTCCTCTAAGGGTATTTGTAAACACCTGCACTATTTGACTTCCCGTACAACACCTAACATTTTTAGGTAAAACAAAATAAACTATGGGTCATTCATGGGGCTGGTGTGAGTAAACTCCAAACACTTGATTTAACTTTAAAAATATTTTTGAAAAGAAAAGATAATCGTAAGACCGATCCACACATAAATACGGATGGTTTTTACCTTATGATAACCCAAAACATTCTTTAAAATCGATACTTTTCTGATATTATTATAGTGTCTAAAACAAGTAAATAACAATCTAGCAGAACACTTGCATCTCACTCTCTACATACATAATATACAATCAAAACCGCGGGCTCTTATTGGAGAATGGATTCCAACTGGAAAGATGTGGGACCACTTTCTGACAGTATATTTCTAGAGAGGAGAATACACCGGGTTCAACAAGAACATCTTGCAACCCAGGCTAAACATGACCAGCCCCTCACTTCGCTTAAGAGTACCGAATGCATTGTCACCAACGGTTGGGATCAGCAACCGAGGGACAACATCGAAATATTTAAGAAGCAAATGGAATTTCTCTAGATCAGTTGACAATACACCCTACTTAGGTGCTACTCACTTAGCCATATGACCTACCCGATTTTATACCATTTCCCGGTTGCGAGGCTTGAGGTTACGGTTATTACCTTTCATTGATAACACACTCACTTTGAATGCCACATTGCCAGATCTTGTTAATCGCTAATTGATTTCCATAAAGAAATTCTGGACATTGTGCTAAGAGAATAAATTCTCCGCCCCCAGATGTATATTTGTACAGACCAACTTATGCAATTATTGGAAATACTCTGTCAGACATTCGTCTATTCGCTTTCGTTCTGGGATCGAATGTAACTGAAGGCACAATTTCCATTAATCCATCTTAGGTAATTTCTACCTAGGATTAATAGAAAAAGCCTTTGCACTTTACTCTGTCTTTGATTTGGCTTCACATAATCTGATTTGCAACGCTATTACCAATACGAAGTGATTCTTGGATAATAATCCAACTGGTCTCTCCATATTGACAACGATGGTCAAAAAATTTCGATAGTCGGTTATTTAACTATTGAAGAAAAACAAACATCCATTCAAAGCATTAAACAATCACTGGGCCTCTTACTTAATATTTTACTAATTAATCACTTTTTCATTTTTCTTATCAATATTTTTTAATATAATATTTTCAATAATCATCTTGTCCTCTTACGCTATTGGGGGGGAAACATTTTCATATATCACCTTCTTTTACTCTCTATACTTAGAAAATATCTTCTATTTATGATTGGAATTCATTTCCAAATACTTCTTCCTTTCACGACCATTCATTTCTATACTTAGGAAATATTTATTATTATATTTCCAAAATTTCCACTTATCTGGGTTAAAACGACTGTCATGTAAAACATCATTACAAACAACCCAAAATATTGCATTTAACTAAATATTCCATTTTTAATTCAAGTTTCATATTCGATTTCGAATATAAATTTACAAACCCCTTTTACTTATCCAAAGTCCAATTTCGATACAAAACTCCATAAACTATGTATTCTTTAAATTAGTTACTTCTATTCAACAATTAAAAAAAAAATCTAATTTTTGTTTCAACAATTCTTCGTATATTCCACTTGAGTTCATATTTATTTTATAACTCAAATCTGGATTTTCTAATGGAAATTCAGATTTATTTACTTAAAACCTTTTATTAATTTAAGTAATCCACTATGGTTTAACAATGGTTATGGCGCTATTTTCCTGAAATTTTGATTATGATATAACTCAAAATCCATAAGATGAAATCCAGATTTTTCTTTTCCATTAGAAAACCATTATTCAAACGGTCATGATGATTCTTGTTTCAAAGAATTCCAACTTAAATAGAGTTCTATATACTCAATTGATGTTCGAAACGTCAATTCACAAACTACAACGCCACGGCAAGTTCATTTTAATTATATTAAAATATAAACATTAAACTTCGTTTATTATATAAATTACAATTCCATTTCTTTAATACTAAAATCTAAATTAAACCGGTTTTCTAAATCTAACTTAAAGTTCTCGATTTTTCTAAATCATCGATTTATTTCATAACTCTGTTGTAAATCTATTTACAACTAAATCTTTTGTATTAAATTCCAATTTCTTTGGAATTAAACTATTTTATAAAACTCAATATAATCGAATTCCATTTAAAAATTCCATGAATTTCTCTTAATTCAGTTTATATTCCGAATTTCAAAATAAAAATTATATTTTCCTTTTTTAAACGATTTCCAATTCGCTTTTATATTTATTCTTGAATTTAAACTTCTAAATTATCTAATGATAATTTATTTCACTAGATTTATAAACATCGTTTATAAATTCAACTTCCTTATTTTATATATTAAAAACAAGTTTCATTTCAAAAATCTATTTGAAACTCGATTTTTATTTTGGAATATTTTATTATTATAACTTACACATATGTTGAATATATTTTCACACTTAATTCCAGTTCCTATTTAATACAAATTAAATATCCTTTCTAGAAATAATTTATTTTTATAAATTCGACATAGTCGAATTCCAATCATAAATCCACATGGATTTATTTCGATTCGATTTATATTGCAGACATCGGAATAAATTTCATTATTTCCCTTTTTAACACAATTCCAAATTCTCATTTTAAATTCATATTTGAATTTAAATATTTAAATTATCCAAATGATAATTTTTCACCTTTATTCACAAGCATCGTTAATATTACTTATTTATATATTTAAACAAGTCTCGATTTCAAATCCATTTGAAATTAAATTTTTAATTTGGAAAAATAAATTTCCCTTTTTAAATTCACAGGTGTACTTACATTTCCCAAATTATCCAATGATAATTCATTTCACTTCATTTATAAAAGTCATTTATAAATGAACTGCTAGTTTTTATTATTCAAAACAAGTTAATATTTCTAGTCCATTCTTGTAACACCCCATGTCCATTAATGTCACTCACAAAGGAAATGCATTAACTTATATGGAGCTTTTTAAGTGAGTATAGAACAGAAACTTAACAACAAGACAGATATAAACAGTACTTGAAAAATTAAAAACTTTATTTCACTGCAGTGGAAAATACATATATTTGATTACATCGTCAAAACCAGAGCCAAGTACGTAATATCCATCTTGACTAAATCAAAGTACATAAATTGAAAGACATAATCCCCAATACAAAATAGCCATAAATAAAAGAGACGCTGAACTTTACTTCAGTGATCCAAGCAATCTTTTAAAAGCAAGAAACACAGCTGTCCAAAATCAAGCTCTACTGGTGCTAGTTCCAACCTGAGCACCTTGGGGGGGAGAAAAGGAAGAAAACAGGAGGAAACAAAGGGGGTCAGACATAAAGTCTGGCGAGTGCGATAACTTTAACAATATAATCACCAAAGTAACTAGGCTAAGGCATAAGTTGGAAAATCAGGAAATGACCATGAACCATTGAGTATGGCAGAGTAAACAAGGAAACAGGATGAACAACGATATCGTTAAAGCGCACCTAACCCACTGTAAGATAATTACTAAATTACACCGACACTATAAGATAATTGCTATACTGCACCACCACTAGTCACCCTAAGGTTGATCCTGCCTACTGAACATAAGTGATAATAATAATGGTAGTTTCGTGTACCCCTAGCTGCTGTCATAGGTGTCGCCTGCTCCTATCTCCACAAGTGGTACCCACTACCCTCCCCATTCTAATTATAATATTCATAATATGGTAGCTGTACTCCTAGCTGCTGTCATAGGTGCCGCCTGCTCCTATCTCCACTAGTCGTACCCACTACCTTCCCCATTCGATCGGCTCCCTAACTCGTAGATACCCATGCTGGTCCCACAGTGGGGTGTATCACTCCCAAAGTGGCAACCCAATACTACCAGAGATGCCCGGCTTATACCTACACGATGCAACAACATCTTACCTACCATCCCGGGTCCACACACGCATATGAACCCGTTGGACTTGCGTTGCCACCGCTAACAGGGTTTGGCCTCTTACAGTCAAGCCCAGTATGTGTGTCCCGTCCTCGACTTGGGTCGAGCCCACAAAGATACGTATGGGTTAATGGTTGAAATGGGCCCCCATGACTTGACACAAGCTATCAACCTAAGCTTGGTCCCCTCTAATATTTCCCACTTAACCCACTTCTTATTCATGTTTCAATTACATGTTTCAATTTTGGTTAAGTATTTCTAATCGTATTTCAAATGCCACCCAAGGCACCCACTAGATTCCTCATGCCACCCAAGGCACCCACTTAACCCCCTCATGTCCCACTACATGTTTATCTGGTTAGTGTTTCTTGATTCATTAAGACCGTAACCTCATAAAGACCTCTCACATCAGACTGGCATTTGTGGCAGCTGGATTTGTCGGGCGGGTCCGACCAGTCTTACACCACAAAAGAACCTAACCTCGTGTCTTTACAATTGTTACGTATTTAATTTATGCATAAGACCTCCCACATTAGGCTGGCATTTGTGGCAGCTGGATTTGTCGGGCCGGTCCGGGTAGTCTTATTCCACAAAAGAGCCTAACCTCGTGTCTTAGATGATTAATTACTCCTAATTAATCATTCCCCAATTTGAATTACTTTATCTATTCAAATTATCAATCAATTCCAAATTTAACGATGTCCATAATTGACTCAATTATGTCCATCCATTTATGGTATGTAAAATCATACCAATTTTCATCACAAATTTATTTTATGTCTTTTAAGGCATTTATGCCAATTAAATCTTTTAATATTATCCCCTTTACCCCACGTTGTACGTTCGTTCGTTTAACATAAAATAAACGTTAGACTCGAATAGTCTAACTCATGGAATAAAGAGAAAACATCACAACATACATATAATTAAAACTAGATCTAAACATAAGGGGTGAACTTGCATGTGTGAATGATGTTCTACATCTAAAACTTGCATAGGCCAAAGTTACAACTTGCATAAAATTACATATGTCATTAATCCAAATCTAAAGGTGTGAACTTGTTTAGATAATGGTCACAAACTTGCATAAATAATGTATGTCATAGATCTACATCTAAAGGTGTAATCTTGCATAGGCAGTAACCACAAACTTTCATAACATGATTCATATTCAAACACATGTATTCATATAAACTTGCATATGTGATTTATGCAACATAACAATAGTATAAACTTACATCTAAACATGTGAACCAGCATGTAGAATTTGGCTTATAAATCACACATGTCATAGCCTAACTTTAGATCTAAAATAGGTGTCATGAAGCATATAAGGTTATACATATAATTTTTCCCAACTTGCATATGATTCATGTCTTAATAAAAATCTAAACTTGCATACATACTTATGATTTATCATACGAATCAACATATCCAAACTAGCATATGAACAACATGGTGACTCGATTATACATAAGCCAATCATAAAATTACAACATAGATGATCACAACTTTACAAGATAGCATCATAGAATTTACAACATAAAAATCACAATTTTACTACATGAATAATAACATGCGGTCAATAATTCACATCATATCCAAATAGTCCACATCATAACTCAATCCAATTAATTGCTAATTATTTTATTAAAATTATCGAACTCACAATTCAGAGAAGGTCTTAAATTCTGAATTCTGAGTTCTGAAGTTGTAATAGCTTTCCCTTGAAAAAGATTCGTTGTTAAAGTTGAAAAGGATTGATTTAGACTAGCTTTCTTCCTCTTTAATTGGTGGCGGCTATGCTGAGTTGCTAGGTGATGGCATGGAGGCCATGAATCTAATTTTGTTTTGATTTTAGGCTTTGAGTCTAGAGGTGTTTTTATAGAGTTTAGGATTAATTTAGGCCATCCGATCAGCCTAGAAGCAACCTGAACCATCCGAACAAGATAGGGTGACACCTCGGCCCTAATGACTCAGCACAGTGTCAAGAATGACTCAGCAAATGTATTAAATGTTCATTTTTTTCTATAATTTACATATTTCTTATTTATGACAAATTCCATATGAAAATTATTCTCATTTTAATTATGCCATAAATATATTTTTAATTATGCTCACAATTAATTGTATACTAAATATACCATTTCATGAACCAATCTATGCCATGTAATTTTCATGTTTATCCTTCATATTTATATGTAAATTATAAATCTATTATTGTTAATTACATATTCTCCCTTTTACCGTATACATTAATTACCCATATACAAATATCCATTTATACATGCATAAATCTTTCTTACCTTTAATTTGTCATAAAAGCCAATCAAAGAAGGCCACATAAAAAAAACAATCATTGACAACCAAAAATGCGCCACGTACGCCACATGATGCGTACACGTCATATATATATATCTGTGTATATACATATATATATATATATTCTTTTTATCTATCTTCCCAATTACCCATTTTCACACTAAACCACTTTTTGAACTGTGTTCACACTAAGCCATTTTAACCCATTCCCCTAAAACAAAAATATGGCATTGGCGGGGATCGAACTCTATACCCCTTATATGCAAGTCATGTGTTCCAACCAAATGAGCTACTAAGTCTTTTGCTTACAAACCTTAGAACAATGCTAAACATTTATTCTTTTCTCATTCTTTTTTTTTCATGTTTTGCTGCAATATTTAATTTAAAGATATCTTTTTCATACAGAATCCAATTTACCCAAACTCGGACTCTATCTCAACCAGAATTCCGAGACGAACACAATGGCGCAACCTGTTTCCCTTAATTCTCACATCTGAGATTAATTATTCTTTAATTTATTTGATTCGTTTATTCAAAAATTCAGGGTGTTACAATTCTAAATTCAAATTCTATTTTGGTAAAATAGATTTTCCTTTCTAAAACTAAAAATTCCTTTTTACGACATTTTTATAAACCAACATTTAGGCCTAGTGATATTTAAACAACCAAAACACCCAATTATCAATCGCATGTTTTATAACACATCACATATGATAATATATGTATGGAAATAAACAATAATAAATTTTAAGGAATCCAGTTGGATCCCTCCAACCTGTTCTCCTACATCCACAGACGTTAGCCAACATAAATAATAGCCATCCTGCTTTAAGGCAAGATATCATAGTATAGAAGGTCATCCACTATCATATTGTGGAGCGCAAAGGGTCATCCACTAATGATACTGCAGGCATCGGCTAATAGTATTGCGGGAATATCCAACCACCAATATATATATATATATATATATATATATATATATATACACACATATACATAATAACCACAAACGCCAAGCCTATATAACTAATATAAAAAATAACCACAATTTATCAATAAATAGCAATGCAATCAATCAACCAACCAATAGCATATAAATATTTATTTTAAATAAAAGTTCGATTATAATAAATTATAATCGAACCAGAGAGTGAGTTTACTCACCGTGATTTTTAATTTTGTCGAAATAATGATTTATTTTTGATTAAATTAAACTGATGTTTAATTTAATTGAAAATCCCAACTGCCTTCAAATTGTTGCAAATAAATGTGCAAATCTTTTGTCAATTCGAATCCAAGGTAATCGTTTTCATTTGATTTTGGAAATGCATACGAAATAAAATATATGTGTTACAATTTTATATTTGAACTAAAATAATTTAAATGGCCCTAACTAATTAATCCATAAAAAATTTCCCTTAACTATGATCATTCAATTTTATTTATCAATAAACTATAATTAATCCAGTTTTAACTACTAATTTAAATTCGAATTCATATTATAAAATTTTATAAACATATACATCATTGTTATATAACAACTAATCACCACCTAAACACAATTTATAAGTTTTCTAATAAATGAAATAAAGTTAGTTTATGTTAATTAAAATTTCATCCATTAATTACCTTTTTATTTGAATTAAAATGAAATTAACACTTCGGTGAAAATTTTATTACCTTACCTAAATTTAATCAGCTGCTCAAACTTGTTCCCATTCCAAAAATCACGAGCTGTCCCTACTCAATAACTAGCGCCTCTTCCTTGTAAGATCACAATTCCATCACCACTTTGACAGTTCTTGCTTCCATTTATCCTTAAAAATCAATCGCCTATGTCATCCTTAAAACCATCGGGAAACAAATTGAACTCCATTTCGCCCCAGACATAAACGAACTTCCCTTTAACTTTCCCCAAATCGCGATTACTAACCTTATACCCCTTTACTAATTTGAGCGCCTCAATTGTCGAACATGGAACATCATGATATCATCCAAACCCTAACATCGCTAGGTACGACAGTTAACTTCCATCGCAAACCCCAAACTCAATCAATCCCTCGCCCTAACTCAGCTCGTTCGAGTTGGAACCCTTTGAGTGACATCGCATGCAACAACTACGAAATCAATTACCACTTATATTCAGCACGCACTCAGTTTTTGATTTGATTTTGGAAGAATCGAAGAAAAAGAAGTATGGAGGCTTCGATTAAGTTCTGAAAATGAGGAGTGCCTTATATATATATATATATATATATATATATATATATATATATATTGTAACGACCCAGATTTTTGAACAGTTTATTTTACATATTTAGTATGGTTTTAAATATTGAATTCATAATATAAATGGTATTTTATTGAGTTATCGATTAAATAATCGAAATACGATTTATTTTGATAATTATCGAAATACGAGGAGTTTGAAATAATTCAAATTCTAAGGTAGAACTGAATCGAAAACAGTTCAGATGAGCAATATATATACTATATGAACGATGATAATAGAAAATTCATTGTTGAAGAAATTAATTGTTTTGAATTTAAAATGATTTAATATGGCTATTTTAAATATACGTTCAAATTAAAATCTCAGAACCAGATTCATTAAGTTCAGAATAATGATATAACTGGCATACATTGGTCCTTACTGTTGGATAGCGGTTCGGGATTTGCTATTTAGGAACCACGAGATATTTCGAAATATTTTATATAATAAAATCAGACAAAATCAAAACAAAGCCGACCTATCTCTTCTCTAGCAGACCTATCTAACTATGCTAGAGCTGCTGCTTTCATTTCACGTACCCGATGTCTTCCATTTTTGAGATCAAGGAGACAAACATTTTAATGGCCGTGTACGAGATGTTCCCGTCCACCCTTATAAAATCGCGACATCCCTTTCTTTCTTCAATCTTGTTTTAACAGAAAATAATGGCCGCACCCCTTCCTTTAAAAGTCACAGCTACCTCCTTTTAACCCTTTGGCTCAAATCGAATCCGCAAGTTTCAAATGCAAACTCTCTCTGATTTCAAAATCCCTCAATGAAACTGACCAACTCCGAATGTAAATCAATGTCGTGAGGGCGGTGTTCAACATCAGCTGAAGAGCGCGACAGTGGGAGGGGCGAAGTTGGGTAATCGCGATAAATTTTTGGGCTTGGATATTGTTTCCAGTAGCAGTTTCGAAGTCGTGATGTTCGGATGGCGTTTGAAAGGCGTGGATTAGGGTTCCTCATCGCGCGATGTCTAAGGCAAACGCAGATCTGATTTAAGAGAGTTCGATTTGGGATTCTCATGGAGTTAGGGTTGTTCGCAACCTTTATGTTAATCGCGAAAGGAGGAAGTCCCGTTTCCATTGCAGCGTTGTCTGAGTTTTGCTGAGAGGGGATTTGGATGCAAGTGGGCGATGAAGTGGTTCAAACGATGCTGGAGAAGTTGTTGCCGACGCCGGGAAGTTCAAAGTTGGTCTTGTTTAGGTGACTGAGTGGAGTTGAAGTCACTGATGTTGAACAATGTAATTAAGGTAATTTTTTTTATTTATTTATTTCTATGTTCAAATTTTAAAAAGGAAATTAGTTTATGTAAAAAGTAAATTAATTTATATAACTAGTTTATATGAAAGGAAATTAGTTAGAAAAGGAATAAATTTATAGACTAATCGTGCGAGTAAGATTTATGATCAGTTAAATTTAATTAGACTAATTCCAATAACTGAAATTTTATTTATATTGTTTTATATTGAAAAACAGACGGTTGGCGAAATCACGGGGAAATCTATATAATTGGCTTCATTGGATATTCAGGAAAATATAATCACGGTGAGTAAATCTCACTCACCTTTAGAATTATTTTTATTTCATTAAAAATAATTGTCTGTGCTTGTGTGCATGATTTCTGGTTGATTTATATATATTAGTTATTAGGCTATATATATATATATATTGGGTTGATTGATTGGTTGGATTCCCGCAGTCTCATTAGCGGATGCCCGCAGTTTCATAGCGGATGATTACCCTATACGCCCCACGCTATGATTAGTGGATGACCTTCTATACCGCGATATTCTGCCACGAAGCAGAATGGGTATTATTTATGTGCTAACATCTGTGGATGCAGGAAAACAGGTTGGAGGAATCCAACTGGATTCCTCAAAAATATATTATCTGTTTGTTTATTTGTTGCATATATATTTTTATATATATGATGTGTTAGAAAAATAAACAATGGGTTGCTTTGTGTGTTTAAATATCACTGGGCTTAAGTAATGATATTTAAAATTATCGTGAAAGGATATTTGAGATTTTAAAAGGGAAAATTTTATTTTTAAATAGAATTTGAATTTTTAAATGGAAATAAAAATATAAACTTGTTTTGTTTTGAAAAATAAAACAAGTAGTTTTCTTTATAAACGAAGTTTATAAATAGTTCTTTTATAACGAAGTTATAAATGAAGTGAAAAGAATTATCATTTGATAATTCAGGAATAGAAATACAAGTTTGAAATTGGAATTTGAAATAAAATTTCAAATAGGATGTGAAATGGAATTTTTAAATATATAACTCAAATGAAATTTGAGTATAACATTTGAATTTTAAAAGGAGTTTAAATATTTGAATTTTAAGAGGAGATTGAATATTAGAAATTCAAATAAAAGTTCAAATAGAACTCGAATAAATGAAATTAGATTGAAAAATAGAATTTGAATTCAAGGAATTAAAATAAGATTTGAATTCAAAGGAATTCGAATAAAGAAATTCAAATAGAGATTTGAATGTAGAATTTCAAAATAGAATTTGAAATATAGAATTTCAAAGAAGAATTGAATAGAATTTGAAATATAGTATTTCAAGGAAGAATTCAAATGTGAAATTTGAATAGAGATTTGAATGGAATTTGAATATGAAATTTGAATTGAGATTTGAAATAGAAATTCGAGTATTGAATTTGAACATGGAATTGAATACAGAAATTCAAGTAGAAATTTGAATATGAGATTTCAAAATAGAATTCGAAATAAACTTTGAAAATAGGATTTCAAAGTCGAATTGGAAATAGAATTTCAAATAGGATTTCAAAATAGGAAATCCAAATGGTTTTGAAATGGAATTTGAATTCAAGGGAATTCAAGTGGATTTGAGTGAAGAAATTCAAATGGTGTTAAAAATGAGTTTGAATATTAGAATTCAAATGGGATTGGAGATGAATTTGAATATTAGAATTCAAATGGAAATAGAAAATGAAATTTGAATGTGAGAGATTCAAATTGAATTCAAATAGGATTTAATCTATGGGATTTGAATATGAAATTCAAATGGGTTTTAAACTATGGAATTTTGAATATAGGATTTAAAAGGAGTTTTGAATATTTGAATTCCAATAGAATTCAAATATAGAATTGGAATATAGAAGTTCCAATGGAATTTAAATATAGAGTTTGAATAAAAGAATTCAAATGAATTCGAACATAGAATTTGAATATGGAATTGAAATAGAAAATTCAAGTATTGAATTTGAATATCCAATAGAAAAGGAATTGGGATTTGAAATATAGAATTCAAAAAGTAAGATTGGAATTTGAACCAAGGAATTCAAATAGAGTTAAAATGGAATTGAATTCGTTTTAAGAAGTTTAAAAGTTTATATATATATATATATACATATAATTAAAACGAACTCGCCGCAGCGCTGCAGTTCGTAAATTGGCGATTCGAACTTCAATTGAATATACAGAACACAATTGAAGTCGGAATTCTTTGAAACAAGAAACGTCAGGACCAGTTTGATAATAGTTTTCTAATGGAAGAGAAAAATATGAATTTCGTCGTATAGATTTTGAGTTATGTCAAAAATCAAATTTTCAGAAAAACAGCGCCAGAACTATTTAAAAACCATAACGGTTTATTTCATTTATAAAAAGGATTTTAAGCAAGAAAATCCGAAGTTTCTATTTAGAAATTTTCAGAGTTGAGCTGTAAAATATATGCGAATTCAAGTTGTGTAAATGAATATGATTTTTGAAAACAGAAACCAGATTTTGATTTATTGAATGGAATTAACTAAATTGAATTGAAATTAGTTAATGAATTTTCGAATTAATATTGGGCTTTGAATAAGCGAATTCGATTTGAAAATGTATATTCGAAATCAAAGAAGGAAACTAGAATTGAAATTTGAAATTCAATTTGGTTAGGAACGAGTTAAATATTTTGTTGAACATGTTATGTTCAAACAAAGAAGTGAAATAGGCAAAATGGCCGATTTAAAGAATAAACGGGCGAAACTGAATTCAAACGATTAGATAGTGTTGAATTGAATTGAAAACAGGTGAACATGTGTAAGCAGGTTTGATATGAAGTATATGAAGTTATAAATGTAGTGCTCGACAAAAAGGTACATGTTTAATTCGTATATGAGATTTTATGCGCCGTATCGGCAAGCCGCTTGGCTTTCTCTTTTTCTTTTTGAAATGAGAAGATACCGGGAAGCTATATGAAATTTCCCGATGCTCCCGATACAGGGGAGGTTATGGCGAATTTTTCCGGAAATTTAAGGAGTTAGAATATTTTTAAGGAATTTGACGATTAGAAATCTATATATCGATATATATAGAATTCGATAAGAAAATGAAATCAAAAATAGCATAAAGGGCCAAGATTGATTATTAAAATATTTGGTAAACAAATATTGATAAGGAAATGGAGAAGAGATTTAATTAATGAAATATTAATTAAAGGGCCCAGTGATTTGTTTGATATGTTGGATGAACACTTGTTTTTATTCGATAGTTAAATCACAGACTATCGAAGTTTTGACCATCGTTGTCAATATGGAGAGACCGGTTGGATTATTATCCGAAGAACCACTCCGTATCGGCATAAGCGTTGCGAACCAAGTATGCTGAATATATTGAAGACGGAGTAAAGTGCAAGGGCTTTTCTATTTATAGAAATGGTGCCTTCGGTTTCGTTCAGTCCCAGAACGAACGTAAATGGACGAATGTCTGACAGAGTATTTCCAATGATCAAATGGGTTGGTCTGTGTGAATATATATGGTTGCAACGGATTTATCCCTTAGCATAACATCCAGAATATTTGTGCAAACTCAACTAGTGATTAACGGATCTGACAATGTGGCATTCAAAGTGATTGTGCTATCAATGAATGGTAAGTATGCGTAGCCTCAGGCCTCGACAACCGGGAAAGGACAAAAATCGGGCAGGCAGCATGGCTATGTGGGTCGCACCCATTAGGGTGTATAATCACCTATCTAGAGAAATTCCTTTTTGTTTCTAAATCTATCGATTCTGCCCATTCGGGAAACGGTGGTTTGAGTCCAACCGTTGGTGATATACATTCGATACACTCAAGCGAAATGAGTGGTCGGTCATGTGTGGGCCGGGTTGCAAGACGTTCTTGTTGAACCCAGATGTATTCGCCTCTAGAGATGCACTGTCGGAAGGTGGTCCCATACCTTGTCATGTTGGAAATCCAATCTCCAATAAGCGCCATGCGGGTTTTGATTTTATACTATATATGTGGAGCGTGAGATGCAAGCGTTCTGCTATTTGGTTATTTACTTGATGTAGACATTACTATAATATCACTGGATTTGATATCACAGTGTTTTGGGTTATAGTAAGGCAAAAACCGTCCGTGTTTATGTGTGGGCTGGTCTTACTATTATCTTTTCTTTTGAAAGGGTTTTGAAAGTTAAACAAGTGGTTGGAGTTTACTCATACCAGTCCCATGACTGACCCAGAGTTTATTTTGTTTTTTTTGTTTTCCCTAAACTCTTGGGTGCCCAAATTTGTACGGGCAGTCAAGTGTTTCAGGCTTTTACAGATACACTTGGAGGAGCTTGAAGCAGGAGGCTTCAACGTTAGTTATTTAGAGTTACTTCCGCTGGATCAAATGTTATTTATACTCTGATGATGGTATGTATATATGTACAAAACAGATTGTATTTCAAAGCTTATGTTATATAATATATTTTGTTCGTTCCGCTGTGAGTTGTGATCTTCGTTTTTCTTCTATTCTAATATTTCTTTCTTTCTATTTCTCATCCTCTAATTTCTTTCTAATAATGAGTCGTATTTCTGTGTTATTTGGGTTGGACGTGTGGTGTATTTAGTCAACTCAGATAGCACGGATTTGCGGGTCGTTTCAGTTGGTATCAGAGCTTAGGTTGAGCGAATACCTAGGCTTGTGTGGCATATGCTCATTAGAGATAGGGTCAGTAGTATCCTAGAATGAGTTGAGTATATATATACGAGAGCGCGTATTTGTTATTAATATAAAAATTGTTTTATATTGTGTTGGCTCGTCTGTTGAGTAGTTTATGAATTCTGGTCGAATCGTGGGACGCCACGAAGTCGATAGGAATTTCTAAACACTTGAACAGGAGATTGAACACGATATTGTTTTAAAGTGGGTGAAATTATTTTACCCAAAATTTCTATTTTGATATAGAAAGAATAATTTTCTAGAATTATTATTATATGGATGTGTTGGATGTTGACTTTATAATCAAATGAGATTATAAATTTAGAATGGTTATTTATAACCAGAGTAGAATTTGTATAGAAATTAAATATACAAATGAGATAAATTAGAATTAAATTCAAACCAGAATTGGAATTTAAATCCTAGGAAGTTTGAAAATATTTTTCAAAGTATATTAAAATAATATAGATTTGTTTTAAAAGGATTTGAAAGAAAATCATTTTAAATGAATTTTGAAATAATAAAGCACTGAACTCACTCCAGTGGCTGGGAAATAATTCTGATGATGATTGCAACATCATCAGTGTTCATTTTCGAGTTTCTAAGTGATGGGTTGCTACCTTAGAAAGTTTTGATGGAAATTTGTTTTGAAAGAAAACAAGTGGTTGAAAATTCAAATATTTTGAATTTGAGATGAAATAAATATATGTGTGATTTCAGAAGTGATTTGAAAAAAAAAACCGGGGATTTGAATTCTGGAATTAAAATTTAACTTAAAACAAGTTAAATAAATCAAGTAAATAAATTGATTTAGAATCAATTTGAATGCATGTGAATGAGAAACCAAATGTTTTGGTAGAATGAAATTAATTTGTTGAAATATAAAGTGTAGAGTTTCAACATAAGTGAGTTTTGAAAAAGTACATAGGTTTGTACCATTTTTCCTACCTTAGCAATTTCGAGGACGAAATTATTTTAAGGGGGGAAGAATGTAACGACCCAGATTTTTGAACAGTTTATTTTACATATTTAGTATGGTTTTAAATATTGAATTCATAATATAAATGGTATTTTATTGAGTTATCGATTAAATAATCGAAATACGATTTATTTTGATAATTATCGAAATACGAGGAGTTTGAGATAATTCAAATTCTAAGGTAGAACTGAATCGAAAACAGTTCAGATGAGCAATATATATACTATATGAACGATGATAATAGAAAATTCATTGTTGAAGAAATTAATTGTTTTGAATTTAAAATGATTTAATATGGCTATTTTAAATATACGTTCAAATTAAAATCTCAGAACCAGATTCATTAAGTTCAGAATAATGATATAACTGGCATACATTGGTCCTTACTGTTGGATAGCGGTTCGGGATTTGCTATTTAGGAACCACGAGATATTTCGAAATATTTTATATAATAAAATCAGACAAAATCAAAACAAAGCCGACCTATCTCTTCTCTAGCAGACCTATCTAACTATGCTAGAGCTGCTGCTTTCATTTCACGTACCCGATGTCTTCCATTTTTGAGATCAAGGAGACAAACATTTTAATGGCCGTGTACGAGATGTTCCCGTCCACCCTTATAAAATCGCGACATCCCTTTCTTTCTTCAATCTTGTTTTAACAGAAAATAATGGTCGCACCCCTTCCTTTAAAAGTCACAGCTACCTCCTTTTAACCCTTTGGCTCAAATCGAATCCGCAAGTTTCAAATGCAAACTCTCTCTGATTTCAAAATCCCTCAATGAAACTGACCAACTCCGAATGTAAATCAATGTCGTGAGGGCGATGTTCAACATCAGCTGAAGAGCGCGACAGTGGGAGGGGCGAAGTTGGGTAATCGCGATAAATTTTTGGGCTTGGATATTGTTTCCAGTAGCAGTTTCGAAGTCGTGATGTTCGGATGGCGTTTGAAAGGCGTGGATTAGGGTTCCTCATCGCGCGATGTCTAAGGCAAACGCAGATCTGATTTAAGAGAGTTCGATTTGGGATTCTCATGGAGTTAGGGTTGTTCGCAACCTTTATGTTAATCGCGAAAGGAGGAAGTCCCGTTTCCATTGCAGCGTTGTCTGAGTTTTGCTGAGAGGGGATTTGGATGCAAGTGGGCGATGAAGTGGTTCAAACGATGCTGGAGAAGTTGTTGCCGACGCCGGGAAGTTCAAAGTTGGTCTTGTTTAGGTGACTGAGTGGAGTTGAAGTCACTGATGTTGAACAATGTAATTAAGGTAATTTTTTTATTTATTTATTTCTATGTTCAAATTTTAAAAAGGAAATTAGTTTATGTAAAAAGTAAATTAATTTATATAACTAGTTTATATGAAAGGAAATTAGTTAGAAAAGGAATAAATTTATAGACTAATCGTGCGAGTAAGATTTATGATCAGTTAAATTTAATTAGACTAATTCCAATAACTGAAATTTTATTTATATTGTTTTATATTGAAAAACAGACGGTTGGCGAAATCACGGGGAAATCTATATAATTGGCTTCATTGGATATTCAGGAAAATATAATCACGGTGAGTAAATCTCACTCACCTTTAGAATTATTTTTATTTCATTAAAAATAATTGTCTGTGCTTGTGTGCATGATTTCTGGTTGATTTATATATATTAGTTATTAGGCTATATATATATATATATATTGGGTTGATTGATTGGTTGGATTCCCGCAGTTTCATTAGCGGATGCCCGCAGTTTCATAGCGGATGATTACCCTATACGCCCCACGCTATGATTAGTGGATGACCTTCTATACCGCGATATTCTGCCACGAAGCAGAATGGGTATTATTTATGTGCTAACATCTGTGGATGCAGGAAAACAGGTTGGAGGAATCCAACTGGATTCCTCAAAAATATATTATCTGTTTGTTTATTTGTTGCATATATATTTTTATATATATGATGTGTTAGAAAAATAA
Source organism: Allium sativum (assembly GCA_030737875.1). Taxonomy (NCBI): domain Eukaryota; kingdom Viridiplantae; phylum Streptophyta; class Magnoliopsida; order Asparagales; family Amaryllidaceae; genus Allium; species Allium sativum. Next base: position 543,791,666 of record CM060926.1, read on the forward strand.
ACAATGGGTTGCTTTGTGTGTTTAAATATCACTGGGCTTAAGTAATGATATTTAAAATTATCGTGAAAGGATATTTGAGATTTTAAAAGGGAAAATTTTATTTTTAAATAGAATTTGAATTTTTAAATGGAAATAAAAATATAAACTTGTTTTGTTTTGAAAAATAAAACAAGTAGTTTTCTTTATAAACGAAGTTTATAAATAGTTCTTTTATAACGAAGTTATAAATGAAGTGAAAAGAATTATCATTTGATAATTCAGGAATAGAAATACAAGTTTGAAATTGGAATTTGAAATAAAATTTCAAATAGGATGTGAAATGGAATTTTTAAATATATAACTCAAATGAAATTTGAGTATAACATTTGAATTTTAAAAGGAGTTTAAATATTTGAATTTTAAGAGGAGATTGAATATTAGAAATTCAAATAAAAGTTCAAATAGAACTCGAATAAATGAAATTAGATTGAAAAATAGAATTTGAATTCAAGGAATTAAAATAAGATTTGAATTCAAAGGAATTCGAATAAAGAAATTCAAATAGAGATTTGAATGTAGAATTTCAAAATAGAATTTGAAATATAGAATTTCAAAGAAGAATTGAATAGAATTTGAAATATAGTATTTCAAGGAAGAATTCAAATGTGAAATTTGAATAGAGATTTGAATGGAATTTGAATATGAAATTTGAATTGAGATTTGAAATAGAAATTCGAGTATTGAATTTGAACATGGAATTGAATACAGAAATTCAAGTAGAAATTTGAATATGAGATTTCAAAATAGAATTCGAAATAAACTTTGAAAATAGGATTTCAAAGTCGAATTGGAAATAGAATTTCAAATAGGATTTCAAAATAGGAAATCCAAATGGTTTTGAAATGGAATTTGAATTCAAGGGAATTCAAGTGGATTTGAGTGAAGAAATTCAAATGGTGTTAAAAATGAGTTTGAATATTAGAATTCAAATGGGATTGGAGATGAATTTGAATATTAGAATTCAAATGGAAATAGAAAATGAAATTTGAATGTGAGAGATTCAAATTGAATTCAAATAGGATTTAATCTATGGGATTTGAATATGAAATTCAAATGGGTTTTAAACTATGGAATTTTGAATATAGGATTTAAAAGGAGTTTTGAATATTTGAATTCCAATAGAATTCAAATATAGAATTGGAATATAGAAGTTCCAATGGAATTTAAATATAGAGTTTGAATAAAAGAATTCAAATGAATTCGAACATAGAATTTGAATATGGAATTGAAATAGAAAATTCAAGTATTGAATTTGAATATCCAATAGAAAAGGAATTGGGATTTGAAATATAGAATTCAAAAAGTAAGATTGGAATTTGAACCAAGGAATTCAAATAGAGTTAAAATGGAATTGAATTCGTTTTAAGAAGTTTAAAAGTTTATATATATATATATACATATAATTAAAACGAACTCGCCGCAGCGCTGCAGTTCGTAAATTGGCGATTCGAACTTCAATTGAATATACAGAACACAATTGAAGTCGGAATTCTTTGAAACAAGAAACGTCAGGACCAGTTTGATAATAGTTTTCTAATGGAAGAGAAAAATATGAATTTCGTCGTATAGATTTTGAGTTATGTCAAAAATCAAATTTTCAGAAAAACAGCGCCAGAACTATTTAAAAACCATAACGGTTTATTTCATTTATAAAAAGGATTTTAAGCAAGAAAATCCGAAGTTTCTATTTAGAAATTTTCAGAGTTGAGCTGTAAAATATATGCGAATTCAAGTTGTGTAAATGAATATGATTTTTGAAAACAGAAACCAGATTTTGATTTATTGAATGGAATTAACTAAATTGAATTGAAATTAGTTAATGAATTTTCGAATTAATATTGGGCTTTGAATAAGCGAATTCGATTTGAAAATGTATATTCGAAATCAAAGAAGGAAACTAGAATTGAAATTTGAAATTCAATTTGGTTAGGAACGAGTTAAATATTTTGTTGAACATGTTATGTTCAAACAAAGAAGTGAAATAGGCAAAATGGCCGATTTAAAGAATAAACGGGCGAAACTGAATTCAAACGATTAGATAGTGTTGAATTGAATTGAAAACAGGTGAACATGTGTAAGCAGGTTTGATATGAAGTATATGAAGTTATAAATGTAGTGCTCGACAAAAAGGTACATGTTTAATTCGTATATGAGATTTTATGCGCCGTATCGGCAAGCCGCTTGGCTTTCTCTTTTTCTTTTTGAAATGAGAAGATACCGGGAAGCTATATGAAATTTCCCGATGCTCCCGATACAGGGGAGGTTATGGCGAATTTTTCCGGAAATTTAAGGAGTTAGAATATTTTTAAGGAATTTGACGATTAGAAATCTATATATCGATATATATAGAATTCGATAAGAAAATGAAATCAAAAATAGCATAAAGGGCCAAGATTGATTATTAAAATATTTGGTAAACAAATATTGATAAGGAAATGGAGAAGAGATTTAATTAATGAAATATTAATTAAAGGGCCCAGTGATTTGTTTGATATGTTGGATGAACACTTGTTTTTATTCGATAGTTAAATCACAGACTATCGAAGTTTTGACCATCGTTGTCAATATGGAGAGACCGGTTGGATTATTATCCGAAGAACCACTCCGTATCGGCATAAGCGTTGCGAACCAAGTATGCTGAATATATTGAAGACGGAGTAAAGTGCAAGGGCTTTTCTATTTATAGAAATGGTGCCTTCGGTTTCGTTCAGTCCCAGAACGAACGTAAATGGACGAATGTCTGACAGAGTATTTCCAATGATCAAATGGGTTGGTCTGTGTGAATATATATGGTTGCAACGGATTTATCCCTTAGCATAACATCCAGAATATTTGTGCAAACTCAACTAGTGATTAACGGATCTGACAATGTGGCATTCAAAGTGATTGTGCTATCAATGAATGGTAAGTATGCGTAGCCTCAGGCCTCGACAACCGGGAAAGGACAAAAATCGGGCAGGCAGCATGGCTATGTGGGTCGCACCCATTAGGGTGTATAATCACCTATCTAGAGAAATTCCTTTTTGTTTCTAAATCTATCGATTCTGCCCATTCGGGAAACGGTGGTTTGAGTCCAACCGTTGGTGATATACATTCGATACACTCAAGCGAAATGAGTGGTCGGTCATGTGTGGGCCGGGTTGCAAGACGTTCTTGTTGAACCCAGATGTATTCGCCTCTAGAGATGCACTGTCGGAAGGTGGTCCCATACCTTGTCATGTTGGAAATCCAATCTCCAATAAGCGCCATGCGGGTTTTGATTTTATACTATATATGTGGAGCGTGAGATGCAAGCGTTCTGCTATTTGGTTATTTACTTGATGTAGACATTACTATAATATCACTGGATTTGATATCACAGTGTTTTGGGTTATAGTAAGGCAAAAACCGTCCGTGTTTATGTGTGGGCTGGTCTTACTATTATCTTTTCTTTTGAAAGGGTTTTGAAAGTTAAACAAGTGGTTGGAGTTTACTCATACCAGTCCCATGACTGACCCAGAGTTTATTTTGTTTTTTTTGTTTTCCCTAAACTCTTGGGTGCCCAAATTTGTACGGGCAGTCAAGTGTTTCAGGCTTTTACAGATACACTTGGAGGAGCTTGAAGCAGGAGGCTTCAACGTTAGTTATTTAGAGTTACTTCCGCTGGATCAAATGTTATTTATACTCTGATGATGGTATGTATATATGTACAAAACAGATTGTATTTCAAAGCTTATGTTATATAATATATTTTGTTCGTTCCGCTGTGAGTTGTGATCTTCGTTTTTCTTCTATTCTAATATTTCTTTCTTTCTATTTCTCATCCTCTAATTTCTTTCTAATAATGAGTCGTATTTCTGTGTTATTTGGGTTGGACGTGTGGTGTATTTAGTCAACTCAGATAGCACGGATTTGCGGGTCGTTTCAGTTGGTATCAGAGCTTAGGTTGAGCGAATACCTAGGCTTGTGTGGCATATGCTCATTAGAGATAGGGTCAGTAGTATCCTAGAATGAGTTGAGTATATATATACGAGAGCGCGTATTTGTTATTAATATAAAAATTGTTTTATATTGTGTTGGCTCGTCTGTTGAGTAGTTTATGAATTCTGGTCGAATCGTGGGACGCCACGAAGTCGATAGGAATTTCTAAACACTTGAACAGGAGATTGAACACGATATTGTTTTAAAGTGGGTGAAATTATTTTACCCAAAATTTCTATTTTGATATAGAAAGAATAATTTTCTAGAATTATTATTATATGGATGTGTTGGATGTTGACTTTATAATCAAATGAGATTATAAATTTAGAATGGTTATTTATAACCAGAGTAGAATTTGTATAGAAATTAAATATACAAATGAGATAAATTAGAATTAAATTCAAACCAGAATTGGAATTTAAATCCTAGGAAGTTTGAAAATATTTTTCAAAGTATATTAAAATAATATAGATTTGTTTTAAAAGGATTTGAAAGAAAATCATTTTAAATGAATTTTGAAATAATAAAGCACTGAACTCACTCCAGTGGCTGGGAAATAATTCTGATGATGATTGCAACATCATCAGTGTTCATTTTCGAGTTTCTAAGTGATGGGTTGCTACCTTAGAAAGTTTTGATGGAAATTTGTTTTGAAAGAAAACAAGTGGTTGAAAATTCAAATATTTTGAATTTGAGATGAAATAAATATATGTGTGATTTCAGAAGTGATTTGAAAAAAAAAACCGGGGATTTGAATTCTGGAATTAAAATTTAACTTAAAACAAGTTAAATAAATCAAGTAAATAAATTGATTTAGAATCAATTTGAATGCATGTGAATGAGAAACCAAATGTTTTGGTAGAATGAAATTAATTTGTTGAAATATAAAGTGTAGAGTTTCAACATAAGTGAGTTTTGAAAAAGTACATAGGTTTGTACCATTTTTCCTACCTTAGCAATTTCGAGGACGAAATTATTTTAAGGGGGGAAGAATGTAACGACCCAGATTTTTGAACAGTTTATTTTACATATTTAGTATGGTTTTAAATATTGAATTCATAATATAAATGGTATTTTATTGAGTTATCGATTAAATAATCGAAATACGATTTATTTTGATAATTATCGAAATACGAGGAGTTTGAGATAATTCAAATTCTAAGGTAGAACTGAATCGAAAACAGTTCAGATGAGCAATATATATACTATATGAACGATGATAATAGAAAATTCATTGTTGAAGAAATTAATTGTTTTGAATTTAAAATGATTTAATATGGCTATTTTAAATATACGTTCAAATTAAAATCTCAGAACCAGATTCATTAAGTTCAGAATAATGATATAACTGGCATACATTGGTCCTTACTGTTGGATAGCGGTTCGGGATTTGCTATTTAGGAACCACGAGATATTTCGAAATATTTTATATAATAAAATCAGACAAAATCAAAACAAAGCCGACCTATCTCTTCTCTAGCAGACCTATCTAACTATGCTAGAGCTGCTGCTTTCATTTCACGTACCCGATGTCTTCCATTTTTGAGATCAAGGAGACAAACATTTTAATGGCCGTGTACGAGATGTTCCCGTCCACCCTTATAAAATCGCGACATCCCTTTCTTTCTTCAATCTTGTTTTAACAGAAAATAATGGTCGCACCCCTTCCTTTAAAAGTCACAGCTACCTCCTTTTAACCCTTTGGCTCAAATCGAATCCGCAAGTTTCAAATGCAAACTCTCTCTGATTTCAAAATCCCTCAATGAAACTGACCAACTCCGAATGTAAATCAATGTCGTGAGGGCGATGTTCAACATCAGCTGAAGAGCGCGACAGTGGGAGGGGCGAAGTTGGGTAATCGCGATAAATTTTTGGGCTTGGATATTGTTTCCAGTAGCAGTTTCGAAGTCGTGATGTTCGGATGGCGTTTGAAAGGCGTGGATTAGGGTTCCTCATCGCGCGATGTCTAAGGCAAACGCAGATCTGATTTAAGAGAGTTCGATTTGGGATTCTCATGGAGTTAGGGTTGTTCGCAACCTTTATGTTAATCGCGAAAGGAGGAAGTCCCGTTTCCATTGCAGCGTTGTCTGAGTTTTGCTGAGAGGGGATTTGGATGCAAGTGGGCGATGAAGTGGTTCAAACGATGCTGGAGAAGTTGTTGCCGACGCCGGGAAGTTCAAAGTTGGTCTTGTTTAGGTGACTGAGTGGAGTTGAAGTCACTGATGTTGAACAATGTAATTAAGGTAATTTTTTTATTTATTTATTTCTATGTTCAAATTTTAAAAAGGAAATTAGTTTATGTAAAAAGTAAATTAATTTATATAACTAGTTTATATGAAAGGAAATTAGTTAGAAAAGGAATAAATTTATAGACTAATCGTGCGAGTAAGATTTATGATCAGTTAAATTTAATTAGACTAATTCCAATAACTGAAATTTTATTTATATTGTTTTATATTGAAAAACAGACGGTTGGCGAAATCACGGGGAAATCTATATAATTGGCTTCATTGGATATTCAGGAAAATATAATCACGGTGAGTAAATCTCACTCACCTTTAGAATTATTTTTATTTCATTAAAAATAATTGTCTGTGCTTGTGTGCATGATTTCTGGTTGATTTATATATATTAGTTATTAGGCTATATATATATATATATATATTGGGTTGATTGATTGGTTGGATTCCCGCAGTCTCATTAGCGGATGCCCGCAGTTTCATAGCGGATGATTACCCTATACGCCCCACGCTATGATTAGTGGATGACCTTCTATACCGCGATATTCTGCCACGAAGCAGAATGGGTATTATTTATGTGCTAACATCTGTGGATGCAGGAAAACAGGTTGGAGGAATCCAACTGGATTCCTCAAAAATATATTATCTGTTTGTTTATTTGTTGCATATATATTTTTATATATATGATGTGTTAGAAAAATAAACAATGGGTTGCTTTGTGTGTTTAAATATCACTGGGCTTAAGTAATGATATTTAAAATTATCGTGAAAGGATATTTGAGATTTTAAAAGGGAAAATTTTATTTTTAAATAGAATTTGAATTTTTAAATGGAAATAAAAATATAAACTTGTTTTGTTTTGAAAAATAAAACAAGTAGTTTTCTTTATAAACGAAGTTTATAAATAGTTCTTTTATAACGAAGTTATAAATGAAGTGAAAAGAATTATCATTTGATAATTCAGGAATAGAAATACAAGTTTGAAATTGGAATTTGAAATAAAATTTCAAATAGGATGTGAAATGGAATTTTTAAATATATAACTCAAATGAAATTTGAGTATAACATTTGAATTTTAAAAGGAGTTTAAATATTTGAATTTTAAGAGGAGATTGAATATTAGAAATTCAAATAAAAGTTCAAATAGAACTCGAATAAATGAAATTAGATTGAAAAATAGAATTTGAATTCAAGGAATTAAAATAAGATTTGAATTCAAAGGAATTCGAATAAAGAAATTCAAATAGAGATTTGAATGTAGAATTTCAAAATAGAATTTGAAATATAGAATTTCAAAGAAGAATTGAATAGAATTTGAAATATAGTATTTCAAGGAAGAATTCAAATGTGAAATTTGAATAGAGATTTGAATGGAATTTGAATATGAAATTTGAATTGAGATTTGAAATAGAAATTCGAGTATTGAATTTGAACATGGAATTGAATACAGAAATTCAAGTAGAAATTTGAATATGAGATTTCAAAATAGAATTCGAAATAAACTTTGAAAATAGGATTTCAAAGTCGAATTGGAAATAGAATTTCAAATAGGATTTCAAAATAGGAAATCCAAATGGTTTTGAAATGGAATTTGAATTCAAGGGAATTCAAGTGGATTTGAGTGAAGAAATTCAAATGGTGTTAAAAATGAGTTTGAATATTAGAATTCAAATGGGATTGGAGATGAATTTGAATATTAGAATTCAAATGGAAATAGAAAATGAAATTTGAATGTGAGAGATTCAAATTGAATTCAAATAGGATTTAATCTATGGGATTTGAATATGAAATTCAAATGGGTTTTAAACTATGGAATTTTGAATATAGGATTTAAAAGGAGTTTTGAATATTTGAATTCCAATAGAATTCAAATATAGAATTGGAATATAGAAGTTCCAATGGAATTTAAATATAGAGTTTGAATAAAAGAATTCAAATGAATTCGAACATAGAATTTGAATATGGAATTGAAATAGAAAATTCAAGTATTGAATTTGAATATCCAATAGAAAAGGAATTGGGATTTGAAATATAGAATTCAAAAAGTAAGATTGGAATTTGAACCAAGGAATTCAAATAGAGTTAAAATGGAATTGAATTCGTTTTAAGAAGTTTAAAAGTTTATATATATATATATAAATATAATTAAAACGAACTCGCCGCAGCGCTGCAGTTCGTAAATTGGCGATTCGAACTTCAATTGAATATACAGAACACAATTGAAGTCGGAATTCTTTGAAACAAGAAACGTCAGGACCAGTTTGATAATAGTTTTCTAATGGAAGAGAAAAATATGAATTTCGTCGTATAGATTTTGAGTTATGTCAAAAATCAAATTTTCAGAAAAACAGCGCCAGAACTATTTAAAAACCATAACGGTTTATTTCATTTATAAAAAGGATTTTAAGCAAGAAAATCCGAAGTTTCTATTTAGAAATTTTCAGAGTTGAGCTGTAAAATATATGCGAATTCAAGTTGTGTAAATGAATATGATTTTTGAAAACAGAAACCAGATTTTGATTTATTGAATGGAATTAACTAAATTGAATTGAAATTAGTTAATGAATTTTCGAATTAATATTGGGCTTTGAATAAGCGAATTCGATTTGAAAATGTATATTCGAAATCAAAGAAGGAAACTAGAATTGAAATTTGAAATTCAATTTGGTTAGGAACGAGTTAAATATTTTGTTGAACATGTTATGTTCAAACAAAGAAGTGAAATAGGCAAAATGGCCGATTTAAAGAATAAACGGGCGAAACTGAATTCAAACGATTAGATAGTGTTGAATTGAATTGAAAACAGGTGAACATGTGTAAGCAGGTTTGATATGAAGTATATGAAGTTATAAATGTAGTGCTCGACAAAAAGGTACATGTTTAATTCGTATATGAGATTTTATGCGCCGTATCGGCAAGCCGCTTGGCTTTCTCTTTTTCTTTTTGAAATGAGAAGATACCGGGAAGCTATATGAAATTTCCCGATGCTCCCGATACAGGGGAGGTTATGGCGAATTTTTCCGGAAATTTAAGGAGTTAGAATATTTTTAAGGAATTTGACGATTAGAAATCTATATATCGATATATATAGAATTCGATAAGAAAATGAAATCAAAAATAGCATAAAGGGCCAAGATTGATTATTAAAATATTTGGTAAACAAATATTGATAAGGAAATGGAGAAGAGATTTAATTAATGAAATATTAATTAAAGGGCCCAGTGATTTGTTTGATATGTTGGATGAACACTTGTTTTTATTCGATAGTTAAATCACAGACTATCGAAGTTTTGACCATCGTTGTCAATATGGAGAGATCGGTTGGATTATTATCCGAAGAACCACTCCGTATCGGCATAAGCGTTGCGAACCAAGTATGCTGAATATATTGAAGACGGAGTAAAGTGCAAGGGCTTTTCTATTTATAGAAATGGTGCCTTCGGTTTCGTTCAGTCCCAGAACGAACGTAAATGGACGAATGTCTGACAGAGTATTTCCAATGATCAAATGGGTTGGTCTGTGTGAATATATATGGTTGCAACGGATTTATCCCTTAGCATAACATCCAGAATATTTGTGCAAACTCAACTAGTGATTAACGGATCTGACAATGTGGCATTCAAAGTGATTGTGCTATCAATGAATGGTAAGTATGCGTAGCCTCAGGCCTCGACAACCGGGAAAGGACAAAAATCGGGCAGGCAGCATGGCTATGTGGGTCGCACCCATTAGGGTGTATAATCACCTATCTAGAGAAATTCCTTTTTGTTTCTAAATCTATCGATTCTGCCCATTCGGGAAACGGTGGTTTGAGTCCAACCGTTGGTGATATACATTCGATACACTCAAGCGAAATGAGTGGTCGGTCATGTGTGGGCCGGGTTGCAAGACGTTCTTGTTGAACCCAGATGTATTCGCCTCTAGAGATGCACTGTCGGAAGGTGGTCCCATACCTTGTCATGTTGGAAATCCAATCTCCAATAAGCGCCATGCGGGTTTTGATTTTATACTATATATGTGGAGCGTGAGATGCAAGCGTTCTGCTATTTGGTTATTTACTTGATGTAGACATTACTATAATATCACTGGATTTGATATCACAGTGTTTTGGGTTATAGTAAGGCAAAAACCGTCCGTGTTTATGTGTGGGCTGGTCTTACTATTATCTTTTCTTTTGAAAGGGTTTTGAAAGTTAAACAAGTGGTTGGAGTTTACTCATACCAGTCCCATGACTGACCCAGAGTTTATTTTGTTTTTTTTGTTTTCCCTAAACTCTTGGGTGCCCAAATTTGTACGGGCAGTCAAGTGTTTCAGGCTTTTACAGATACACTTGGAGGAGCTTGAAGCAGGAGGCTTCAACGTTAGTTATTTAGAGTTACTTCCGCTGGATCAAATGTTATTTATACTCTGATGATGGTATGTATATATGTACAAAACAGATTGTATTTCAAAGCTTATGTTATATAATATATTTTGTTCGTTCCGCTGTGAGTTGTGATCTTCGTTTTTCTTCTATTCTAATATTTCTTTCTTTCTATTTCTCATCCTCTAATTTCTTTCTAATAATGAGTCGTATTTCTGTGTTATTTGGGTTGGACGTGTGGTGTATTTAGTCAACTCAGATAGCACGGATTTGCGGGTCGTTTCATATATATATATATATGGTGGTTTTCGATTTCGATTTGAGGGAAAGAAAAAATGGCATGACTTTGATTTAATTCTGAAGAAGGAATAGGATTAGAACGGGGAAGGTCCTGAATTTATAAAGGGAAAAGTGGAGACAATAGGGTATGCATGCCATTAAATTCTCTGATAGCTTTGGAATGAAGTTGGGGAGCCAAAGGTACATGATTTGAAAAGAGAAAGGAAGTTGTAACCTGCGTTTAGTATTTGCTAGGGTGAGCTGTGTACTTCATTTCTTAAGGGAGAAGGAAATAATATGTCGATCCTAAATTAAATCGAATCAATGTGGATTTATTCACTTTAAATTATCCAATGTTTCTGAACTCCTATTTGAATGTGGCAACTAGCATTCCAAGTGTTATACCACTATTCTGAACACACTGGGACAAGTGTCGAAGCCTCATTTGATCGTCTGGAGAAGATATTACTTTAAATCGATAGAATATAAATTAAATTCAAAATAATTTATTCTTTTAGAATTATTCTTATTATTGTGTATATATACAAATAGAATTTATACTGATCATCTTAATCTTCTCGATTCAGTTTTATCTTCGAATCAAATTATTAGTTGTTCTCAGTATTACAATAATTACATATATTCAAAATGAATTGTATTTCGATTATTAAATCGATAACTCAATATAAAATCGATTTATATTATTTACTCAATATTTAAAATTATATTAAATATTTAAAATAAATCGACCAAAAATCTGGGTCATTATAGTCGACCTCGTACCCTCTTCCGTTTCCTACATGCAATCGTCATTGTCCTTGCTCCATTGTACCTTGACTAGCTTAACAACTTCCCTCCTAAGCTATTTTATGTCATTCCAAACAATGCGAAGCAACTTATGAGGCCTAGAAACTTCCGGCTCAACATCTAAGTCTTCCATCTGGTCCGAAGATACTATAAAACTCGGGTCGTGCATGAACCTCCATAAATACGACACATAAAAAACATCGTGCGCAACAGCCATCTTCTCAGGTAGATCCAAATATATAAGCAAGCTTCCCTACACGTTCGGTAATCGGAAACGAGCCCACAAATCTCAAAGCTAACTTGCCTTTCCTTCCGAACCGAACAACATTCCTTAAAGGCGAAACCTTAATGAACACTATATCTCCAATCGAGAATTCCAAATCTTTTCTTCTTTTATCAGCATAACTCTTCTGGTGATCATGGGAAGGCTTCATTCATTGTTGAATGACATAGATCTTATTTATCATCTACCTTATCATTTCAGGCCCAATCATGAACTTCTTTCTCGTCTCAAACCAACAAGAAGCTGAATTACATGGTCTACCATACAATGCCTCAACAGTGTCATGCCAATACTCGACTGGTAGCTGCTGTTGTAGGATAACTCAACCAAACAAGGATGGTCTTCCCATGATCCTCCAAAATATAATACACAAGCTCTTAGAAGATCTTCTAACACTCATTTGGCTCCTCTTCCTGACTGTAGGTTTAGGGATGATAATTCATTCTCATATGTAGCTCGGAAACCAATGCCTCTTAAAAACCCTTCCAAAATACAATGGTAAACAAGGGATCTCAATCACTTTCTATGCTCTTGGGTATTCCATGGAATCGAACTATCCACTTAATATACAACTAAGCTAACTTGTATGTCATTCTGGTAGATTTGATAGGAATAAACCCTGTGCTTTTGGTTAAGCGATCCATAATAGCCATATACCATCATTTCCTACCTAGTCTGTAGTAATTCATCGATAAAATCCCTTGATACTTGCTCCTACTTCCATGTAAAAACTTTTAATGGCTACAATAGTCTACTTAGCTTCTTCTGCCCGGCTTTAACTAATTGACAGCTCATACACTTCAAGTTAAATCTCTCTACATCACTTTCCATACCTTTCCAATAGTAAACTCTCTTCATATCTCGATACACCTTGTTACCACCAGGAACAATAGTCAACTTGGAGCGATCACATTCTCAGAGAATCTCATCTCTTAATCCATCTATGTTAGGAATAACCAATCTTCCATTCCTTTGAATTCAACTATCTCGAACGACTTCGTAACTCTTGTTGCCACCGGGAAGAATAGTCAACTTGGAGCAACGACATTCTTTGGGAACCTCATCTATTATTCCATCTATGTTAAGAATAACTAATCTTCCATCCCTTCGAATTCATCCATCTCGACCAACTTCATAACTCTTCTGTCCTTCAGACTCGATTCTCATTTTCATTTTTTGAATGATCTCGCTAGTCTTAGCATCTTGCTTCTGGCCCTTCTAACCCTTTGGATTTGAGTAGGTCTAGTCGACAGGCTCGCTAATATTTTAGTCTCTAACTCAAAGTGAGGTCTGAAATCAAACCCAACCAAATACTTGAGTCATTTCCATTCAATAAAGATAGCTCCCAAACTCGCATGTCTTCTACTCAACGCATCAACCACTTCGTTCCCTTTTCCTGGAGTATAGGCTATACCAAATTCATACAATGCTTGAAACTCTTATCAACTTATGATCTATAAATTGCTTGAATCTAACTTCCAAAAACAATGTCTCTACATTTTCAAAGAAAACACCATCGCTGCTAAATCCAGATTGTGAGTCGGGTAATTCCTTTCATGCGGCTTCAATTGTTGACTCGCATAAGCTGCCGCATTTTCTTTCTGCATTAGCACATCTCTTAGCCCATTACTGCATGCGTCGACATACATAATCATCTCATCATTTCCACTTGGAATTTTCAATACATAAGCACCATCAATCTCTTTTTCAAGGCCATAAAAGTATGCCCGCATTTCGCATCCCTTATGAAAACCTGGTTCTTCTTTGTTAATCTAGTGAATGATGCAACTATCTTCGAAAAGTCCTTGATAAATCATCGATAATATCCATTAAACCAAGGAAAATCCTAACATTCGTACCACTCTTAGGTCGATCCCAATCCTGAATCACTATAACCTTGGGGATCCACCACTATTCCTCATGCCGATACGACATGACCCAGGAATCTCACTTCTTCTTTTCAGAAGTGGTACTTCGAAAAACTTTGCTATCAGCTGGTGCTTTCGTAAGATTTCCAAAATAATCCTCAAGTGTGTTTCTTGTTCTTTCTTAGTCCTGGAATAAACCAATATATCATCCATGAACACAAGAATGAACTTATTCAACTGATCTCTGCAAACCCAATCCATTTAATCCACAAAATATGTTGGCATGTTAGTCAATCCAAACAGCATCACCAACCACTCATAAAATCTGGATGGTGTCCTAAAAGCAATCTTCGACACATTATCCATATCCACTCTCAGTTGGTGAAATCCCATCACTAAATGCATTTGGGAAAACACCTTTGCTTCAAGAAGTTGATCAAACAAGTCATCGATTCTTAGCAATGGATACTTGACTTTCCAGGTCATCTTATTCATCTTACGATAATCCATCCACAATCGCAATGATCTATCCTCCTTGGTCGTAAACACAAATGCTGCACCCCATTCGGATACGCTTCTTCAAATTTATACCTTACTCAAAAGATCCTTCCCTTGCACCTCTAACTCTCGTTGTTCCCTAAGCGCCATCTGCCGAAAAAGCATAATAATATCATCCACCATACCAATACGAACTCAATTTTCCTTTGCGAGGCAGTCCTTTGATCTCTTAAAGGCATCAAAAAACACTTGAACGATCTTGAACTATGACAATCCATGTCGTGGAATAGAAAATGTATAGTAAAAGCTAACTGGGACCCCTTCCTTTTGCAATCAGCATATCTCAACCGTTCGCCCTTCCACGTTCCAAAATGTCATATCGAGCCTCTCGCAATCCATTATAACAACATATCTCTTGAGCCATTCCATACCCAGAATAACCCCAAACCTAATGAAGTTTAAAATAAAGAGATCATACACAAAAGAGTAACTATGACTTATTGAAATTATACCAGGACAAAGCATACAAAGATTAGAAGAACCCCTACTAGGTTAGTCACAACCAATGGTCTATCAACAATCTCAGGTTCTAAACCTAAATTGCACACATGCTCATTGCAAATAAAGGAATGTGATGCCCTAGATCAAACAAAACAAGAACTGTAATACCTCTAACAAAAAGCATAACTTGCACAACAACACCCTTCCATTTCTCCGTTGCAGTTGGAGCTCTCGAAGAAGATGACACAACATCCAATGCATACGCTTTTAGAACAAGCTTATCCTTTGGTGCTTCCGGACAATTCTTCATTAAGTGCCCAGTCTTATCACGGTTATAATATTTCCTTTCCGCCTTAGGAGCCTTGCAATCCTTAAAATAATGGATCTTCTCATGACAATTAAAGCAGGTAACCTCACCCTTAGGTTTCTTCTGGCCATTCTTTTCTTGTTGCTGCTATTTTCTCTTTCCATTCCACGTGTTCTTATTCACGTCACCTTGTTTTGGATTCGACTCTTCTTTAATTTCAACAATATCTCTTCCTTTCTCTAGAAAAAACTCTTGTATCTTAAAGCTTTCTCTACTAACTTCTTATATGGATCCTCGATTTGGTCTACCAATTGGTTTTCAAGACACTCGTCCAATGCCATAAGAAATTTCTTGTTCTTCTGGTGCAGAGTCTCAATATAAAAATGAGCATATTTTGACAAAGCTTCAAACCCCGATACATACTCAGTCGTCAGTCTCCTATTCTGCTTCAGCTCAACAAATCTTCTAAAAAGAATCGACTTTTGGACCATAGAAATAACTTCTCCTCAAAATTAGTCCTGAATTAGTTCTAAGTAATCTGGTCCTTCGGAGTCTCAAGAGCAATGTAGTTCCACCAATCCATTGCTCGCACTTGAAGCTTCCCAAAAGCAAGCTTCCTTTTCATAACATCATCAATTGCCAAGTCTTCGAAGATGTGAACATATGTATCCAACCAACTCTGCACTTCAATCGTAGATTTCGTCCCACTGAATAACCTGCCACCTAGAGAAGTATAGTCCTTGCATAGCTTGGAGAAATCAATAACCCTACGTATCTAATACTGTTTTTATTGCACTAGATATGTACCAGTTTGTGAGCGATATTCCAATAGTGGGTGTTGCTCAATATTTTTATGGGTTATGGCATTAGGTTTTAAAGTGGTGTTGTACGAATTATACCAAGGTAATTGGTTTTGTATTGAAGAGGTGTTGTTATTTCCAGCATTGTTGGAGGGTGTTTGGGCATCCATTTCGTGATGAGTAAATGGTCAGCTATATAATGCCGAGTAGGAAGAGACGTGTTAAATATTTATAGATACTTAAGATTCCCATGTAGATGTAGGAGTGATTTTTGATGGTTTTCATCAATATGTTGCCAAGGATTTGAGAGTAGCATGATAACAATTGAGTTATGCTCGATTCGATAACGAGAGATGCTAAACTTACTTTCCTCGTTTTGGTGTAATGACAACCATATTTGTTGGGTCATATGTTGATTAGATGTTTTTTGTTGATTAGACCTACATCTTGCATGTTAGGATAGATATGAATGTTATTTTTCATTATTGTTATTTTTTTGTGTGTATTTTTGATGGTTGATACTTGACATGAACACTTATGCTTACATGGTTGTTAGTCATGCAAGATATTTGTTTTTGTTGTGGCTTATTTATTTCCATATATGAATTAACATGTTTGTTTTTTCTTATTGGTTTCTACTACTATGTTTAACCCTTTTTGTTAAATGCATGATTAGGTATATGGAGCACGAGTTGATTGTTTGGATGTTTACTCGCTTTTATTTGCATCTAAATGTTAAGCATGATGTATATAGTAAATGTAGTTATATGTTTTTTCTTTCAGTGCATTTTAGATGGTTTTATGCCCCAAATACAAATGTCCGCTTTTAGGCCTTTGTCTTTTTTTGTTAGGTTGGGCCATATTTAGCGAGTTGTGGGTTTTTCAGATCGAGCTACGAATATGAAGTACTATCAAAATTTTCTGTGAATTCAACTAAAGTTAGAAGGAAAATCAAGATTTCATTTTTGTATTGAAATTGTCTTCCGACTAGTGAGTTGTCACATTTTCTCCTATTATCTGTTAGGTTAGGAATAAGTGCACAACTTAGGTGTTGGCTTGGTTATAATGGTTCTGAATTTTGACTATGTTTGGACTTTTGGATGTGAATTTTGGCTCCATGCCAATTTCTAGTTTATTCCCTTTGTTTTGATCAGTTTCACATGTAATTGTTGAAAGCGATAAGGGACGACTTGGTTTATATCGTTGCTTACTCCAGAGTGTTGGGTTGTGTTGTTCAGTCCTTGAGGATTTCGAGGATGAATCCTACAATGAGGGAAGAATGTAATGGCCTGGACTCTAACAGTCAACCACATAAGTATTTTATTTAAATATTGATCGTCGATTAATTGAGTGACAATTCCAAAAGTTGGTTTTCCCAAAACGACTGAATCATGACTAGTTTCATTGAGTCAAGATTGTTCGTTTTGAAAAGAAAAAGTATATGGATTGCTATATTTTAGGAGCTAACAATTAGTTGGTCAACAACAACTCGAAATACACATAAAATTGTTGTTTTCGAGCACAATCTTAGATTATGACAAAATATATAGCATTGAAATTGTATTGCTGAGGTGATTCTCATTGTCAAATTTCATGACGATCGACGTGTCGTTTGGCCGTGTGAGCTCGAAACGTATGTCACTTTTTCTAGAAATTGAATGGGATAATTGAAGAGAAAAGAATAATGATTAAAATAACAAAACCCAATACCATAATTTTTGAACGTAACACGATTTTTTAGGACTCCTCTTTTCTTTGTATTTAGTGTTCCGTTCATAAAATGGATGACATGTTTATTCCTTCAAATATCGAGATCCCCACATCCGCTTATCTTGCAACCCCCTAATTAGTTTTACCGCATTCATACTGAATAGGGCTCACTTCTATATGAAGTCTGTGGGTGTGTCATCCATTTTTCCAAGTGAAACATTTTTGAAGCTGTGATAACGGTTGGGGATTTGGGGAGATTTCAACGATGAGGAGGCTGGAGGCTTGCTGCATCGACTAGTGTGGAGTATGGCAAGTGTGAGGGCTCACCCCACACCAGCCGGCATTTCCTCCGAAAGTGCGCTGTACACATGCCCAACTAGCACGGAACGGTCGCCAAAGAAAGGAAAGAAGGGAATGAACTAATCGAAAACCTGTAGAATGTCTCACAGCGCGTGGAACAAAATATAATAATAATATAATCTTGACATAAAATAGGCGAGATAGTGCATAAGCTGATAACTAAAACCAACATCAACATCAGAGTAGTGAAAGTCTAAATACAGCTTATTACAACTTTTCAAATTACAGTCTTTAAACAAAAGAAAGGAAGAGTGCACTACTAATGCCCAAGCAGTGATCTTCAACACCACAGGAAGAATATATATATATATATATATATATATATATATATATATATCATATGTGGGAGCCTCCTGCTCGTCTCTGGATCAGCTACTCATGCATGCCCAGCTAACCTGTCTCTAGTCTGCTCATGAGAGCACCCAGAGTAATAAGAGGAGACATAAAACTCTGGGTCAGACAAAAGTCTGGTATGAGCGATAAGCAGCTAAACAAAATAATAAAAAGGTACACTAGACCATACCTGAACCTGGACCCGCAACCAAAGAGTCAGCACTACATACCGTACAATACTCTAAGGTGCCACTGAACAGATGGTGTAAAGATAACAGGGGTGGGGTGTGCATGTCATAATGATGGTAAACAAATCAAGCATAGCAACCATCCTCACATCTCTCACTCAGTGCGTAAAGCATACGATATCCACCGCTTCGATCACTAGACCCATCGAAGTAGTGACGGAGTTCAACCTGTACAACTACTGCTACTACCAAGCTTACCACATGGAGTCATGACCAAACCTTTACAAATGACCCCACTTCATTGGTCTATAGCCCTTTTAGTCGTACCTAGGCCACTGTGGCCTTAAATCCGTTCACGTACTCCCTACACATAGTGATCCAAAGTTATAGACATCGACAACCCCTTAGCACGCGTCCCGCAGCAAAGCCCAATCATGAAGTGAACTCGTTGGTTCCCAACTGGATCCTGAGCTCTAACTTCCATTTGGACCACCTTTGCATCTCGGGTTTTTAGTCGTCACCGGATCGGTTCGGTTCCTCCCTTTACTTTGCTTCGGATCATACTCCCATTGGGTTCAGATCGTGCTTCCCAATTTAGTTCGTGATCCACGCCTCATGTCCAAGCTCCGCAGTTCGGATCGGAATGCTTCATCCCCTCGGATCGGGTCAAGTTCCTCAAGTTCTTCCATGGCGCATCAGTTCGGATCGGGTAACATGGTTCGGATCGTGGGCTCTCCAGATAAGCGGATCGGTCCGGAGCTCCCATCTGTTCGGTTCGGAGAAGACTACATGGGTCGGGTCGGAGAAGATGCTCCCTAATTCTCCAGATCGTCTCGTGGATGCAGTAGTTTGGAGGGGCGGTTCGGTTTGGGCTCCTTCCTCCAATCCGATCTGGATCGTCCAGATTCCTGCACTTCTTCCAGCGATTGTTTTGCGCCATTCGACGGCGTTTTCGACCAATCTAACACTTCAAGACAATCACAAATCATACTATACAGTCATAGCAACATGTACAATCAATCATAAACACCAAAACAATAACTATAACATGCAAAATGGATAAAACATACCCAAAACCCCATATTTTCCCTTAAGCATGTTTAGGAAAAACTAATGACATAATTAGCAAAACTTAATCAAATTAACCCAAGTTTCTAACAGAGGTCTAAAACTTCATTTAAGAATTTATAAATATTTTCCAGAATTTATTAGTGTATAAATTCGCTAATTATCACTAATCACCCTAACTAATTGTAATTAGTGTCAAAACAATGTTAATCACTCACCTTTGCCACAAATAAAATTTTCAGAACTGAAACCTCGTTGATTTGGGCGAATACTGATGTCTAATAGCAGGTCTAATACTGATTTGGTGAAGACCTTCTTTGATTTGATGTTGATTAAGCCAAGACTTGATTAGAAAGTGATTAGAAGTTGATTTGGGTGTTGGAGGCCATTGTTAGGGTTCCAAGAATGAAAGTGGCGACTGAAAAATGAAAATAAGATCGTTCTCTAACTGAGTTCAGCCTCCACATAACCCTAATCCCGAAATCCCCCATTGGGCCTAGCTGTTAATCACCCGGTTAAGCCCAATTAAGCTGTTTTTCACCATCTGAATCTTGTTTCAGCTGTATCTCCCAAACTGGAAGTCCGTTTGGCTAATGTGACCACTCTATGGAATTGTAAACCATCATCTGGAACAAATGGAAGTGGTTTCAGGTCAAAACTCCTTTCCAATCAAAAGTTATGGCCAAAACAGTACTGGCTAAGGGAAAAACGGTCATTTAAAAATCGAGAAAAATCATGAACATGGGAAATGACCCCAATAGTCGTCTCCCAAAGTTACATGACCATACGACTTGGTGGGTGAAATAAATAAATATTCTACGATCCTATGATGCGTAGAATGCGGGTCGTTACACTCTCCCCCCTTAAGAAATTTCGTCCTCGAAATTCCTTAACCCAAAACATACAAAGGATCCCGCATGCCTACCAACCACATACAACAATCAAACATGCAAAACAAACAAAACAAACCTATCCTTGCATGCGGAAAGGCTAAATCGAAGCTGAAATCTTACCAGGCGAAGAATTCTGGATACGTCTTCCTAATGCTTTCCTCTGTTTCCCAAGTACAGTCATTCTCATTCTCGCCCCACTGAACTTTGACTAACTTCACCGCTTTCCTTCGAAGTTGCTTCGTATCGTTCCCAACAATACGCATAGGCTTGCGGTTCCCAACCGACTCGGGTTCAACTCGATATCATCCAACTGATCAGGTGAAATAGCCACATTTGGGTCGTTCACGAACTTCCTTAACTGAGAAACATGAAATACGTTGTGAACTCCTTCCATCTTCTCTGGTAATTCAACTTTGTGTGCCAAATTCCTAATTTTCTCAAGAACTGGGAATGGACCAACAAATCTTGGTGCTAACTTGCCTCTCTTGCCAAATTGTATCACGCTCTTCAACGGAGAGATCTTGATAAACACCAAGTTGTCAATGGAGAACTTTAATTCTCTTCTCCTCTTATCGGCATAACTCTTCTGCCTATCTTGGGTAGCCTTCATTCGTTGTTGGATAACTTTAATCTTAGATGAAGTTTCTCTTATCACATCGGGTCCAAGCACAAACTTCTCACCAGTTTCTACCCAACATGATGGTGAGTTGCACGGTCTTCCGTACAAAGCTTCAAATGGAGCCATACCGATACTGGATTGGTAGCTATTATTATATGCAAGTTCTACTGTATGCAAATGGTCATCCCATGATCCACCAAAATCCAATACACAAGCCCTCAAGAGGTCTTCTAACACTCGATTCACCCTCTTTGTCTGTCCGTCTGTTTGAGGATGATACGCGGTACTGAGATGCAATTCTGATCCTAACGCCTCTTGTAAGCTCTTCCAAAATCCACTAGTGAACAACGGATCTCGGTCACTCACAATGTCCTTGGGTATTCCATGAAATATCACTACCCACTTTATATACAATTCCGCTAACTTAGCTGTCGTCCTATTTGACTTGACGGGTATAAACCTTGCACTCTCAGTCAACCGGTCCACAATCACCCAAATGCTATCATGGCCCGATCTAGTCCTTGGTAACCCATCAATGAAATCCATCGAGATTTGTTCCCATTTCCATTCTGGAATTTCTAATGGTTGTAGCAAACCACTAGGCTTCTTTTGCTCAGCTTTAACTAGCTGGCAATTTATGCATTTGGATATAAACTTCCAAATGTCTCTTTTCATCCCTTCCCAGTAGTAGGTCTGCTTCAGATCTCGGTACATCTTTTTACCACCGTGATGTGTAGTCCGTTTTGAGTGATGACATTCTCTAAGCACTTCATCTCTCAATCCATTGACATTGGGTACAACTAGTCTTCCATTCTTTCTGAGCCATCCATCTCGATCAAGCCCATACTTGTTCATCTCCTCATCGATACCCATCTCTATCTTGGAGATGATTTCCAGTAGGTTAGGATCGTTCCTCTGACTGGAACCAATCCGCTCAATCAAAGTGGGTCTGATCGTCAAACTTGCTAACATTTCTGGATCCAATTCGCACTTTGGTCTGAAATCATACCCAGAGATGTACTCCTATTGCTTCCATTCTAGAAGCATAGCCCCTAAACTGGCATGTCTTCTACTCAATGCATCAACCACCGTATTGCCCTTTCCTGGTGTATATGCGATGTCGAAATCATAGGAAGCTAAGAATTCTAACCACCTTTGTTGTTGGAGATTTAGATCCTTTTGAGAGAAAAGATACTTTAACGACTTATGATCGGTAAACAACTCGAATATTTCTCCCAAGAGATAATGTCTCCGCATCTTCAATGCGAACACGATCGCTGCCAGTTCCAAATCATGGGTAGGGTACCTTTTCTCATGCGGTTTCAGTTGCCGACTTGCATAAGCTACAACCCTACCTCCTTGCATCAATACAGCACCTAGTTCGGTACCACATGCATCCATATATACCATCATTTCTTCATTCCCTTTAGGAATTACTAGCACTGGTGCACATGTCAACTTTTCCTTTAGACTCTTGAATGCATTCTCGCACCTTTCGTCCCAGACGAAGGCTTGATTCTTCTTGGTCAACTGAGTCAACGGTGCTGCTATATTGGAGAAGTCTTGGATAAACTTACGATAATATCCAGCTAACCCCAAGAAACTTCTTACGTCCGTTGCA
The DNA here is from genome assembly GCA_030737875.1 of Allium sativum. NCBI lineage: Eukaryota > Viridiplantae > Streptophyta > Magnoliopsida > Asparagales > Amaryllidaceae > Allium > Allium sativum. Next base: position 543,814,403 of record CM060926.1, read on the forward strand.
TTCTTGGGCGTAGACCAATCTTGTACGGTAGCCACCTTCGCAGGATCCACGGCAATATCATTTTCTGAAGCAACATGGCCCAAGAATCTCACTTTCCTCCTCCAGAAGTGATATCTAAAAAACTTTGCTTTCAATTGGTGTTTCCTCAACACCTCCATCACTATCCTTAAATGTTCCTTGTGTTCTTCCTCTGTCCTCGAATAAACCAAAATATCATCCACGAACACAAGGACAAACTTATTCAACTGATCTCTGAATACCCTATTCATAAGATCCACAAAATATGCTGGGGCATTGGTCAGCCCGAATGGCATGACCAACCACTCAAAAAATGCAGACGGCGTCCAAAATGCCGTTTTAGCTATACTCTCAGCTTCCACTCTAAGCTGATGAAAACCTATCACGAGATCCAACTGAGAGAATACTCTCGCGCCACTCAACTGATCAAACAAATCATCTATCCGCGGTAGAGGATACTTGTTCTTCCTCGTCACTTTATTCAACTTGCGGTAGTCTACACACAAACAAAAGGAACCATCCGCCTTGGTAGCAAACACAACTGGTGCTCCCCACTCAGAAACACTCCTTCTGATAAATCCCTTCTTCAAAAGATCGCTGACTTGCACCTCGAGCTCTCGCTGCTCCCTTGGTGCCATACGACGAAGTGGCATCACTATAGGTCTGGCATCTTTCACTAAATCAATACGGAACTCAATCTCTCGGTGTGGTGGAAGCCCGGTCACTTCCTCGAAGACGTCCGGATACTGGCCAATCACGGGCAACCCCGACAACTCACTATGCGGGATGTCGAGGGAATTTAGAAAACTAGCCATTACCCCATTACCGGGTAGACCACCAAACACTACCCTCCGCCCATCATCCGCCCTAGCTGTCACCAAAAGGCCCTCACAGTCTACCACCACCCCGTATCTTTGGAGCCAATCGACTCCCAAAATAATGCCAAACCCAGTAAAGCCCAAAACAAAGCAATCACAAACAAACATGTATCCATGACTCGATAAGTCCACATTAGGACAAATCATGCTAAGGTTAGTTGAACCACCAATCGAGTTCATCACTACTAAAGGTCTATCGACAATCTCGGGCTCCGATCCTAACCTATCTACCAGGTCACTAGATATGAAAGAACTGGAAGCCCCGGTATCAAACAAAACTCTAACAGGAACATCATAAATAGAAATCATACCTTGAATAACAACATTCTTTCCCTTCTCCGCCACAGCTGGGGCATTCGATGAAGAAAGAATAGCATTAAGGGCATATGCTTTCACCACCTGCTTTTCTTTAGGGGGTTGCGGACACTTGTCCTTGTGATGTCCCACTTGGCCACAGTTGAAGCACTTCCTATCCGCTAGCTTAGCCCGACGCTCTTTGCCATAGTGGCCCTTCTTACCGCAGCTGAAGCTCTCAACATCTTGCTTATTCTTTTTCTTCTGGCCATCCTTATTCTGGTTCTGCTTCCTCTTATTCTGAAAATCACCCCTGCCTCCACCACTTGCTTGCGGCTTTGCCTCCTCTGCAGATGCGACCTTAGTCTTCGACTTAGGGTAAAGACTCTCTGACCTCAATGCTTTCCCCACAATCGATTCAAACGTCTCATCGATGTGGTTAATAAGCCTTTCCCCCAAGTACTGATCCAAGCCAGTTATGAACTTCTCGTTCTTCTTCTCGGCAGTATCAATAAGAGATAACCCATACTTCGAAAAAGTGTCGAATTCGGCAATATACTGCGAGAAAGCTCAGCCATTCTGCTTGAGTTCCAAGAATTTCTTAAACAACACCGACTTCTGAGCAGATGGAATGAACTTATCGCTAAAGCGAACCTTAAGCTGCTCCCAAGTAATCTGATCCTCGGGAGTAGCTGCCTTTATAGCATTCCACCAATTCATTGCCCGTCCTTGCAGCTGACGGGATGCTAGCCTTCTCTTCATCGCATCCTCGATACCCAAGTTTTCGAAGATACGCTCGCAGCTATCCAACAAATCCTGAACATCCATAGCCGATTCCGTTCCGTGGAACGGCTTCCCGCCAAGACTAGTATAATCCTTATTTAGCCTGGCAAAATTGGCCCTAGGTGCCTGCACTATTGGACCACCACCATTACCACCATTGGGAGCTTCCCTCTGCACATCAGTAAGCATCACCCTCACGAGGTCAGTAAACATAGTCCTCATGTTAGCAGCATTCCCATTATTGGCTCCTCTACCGGTACCTCTTGCGTATCGGCTCATTGTTCAATCTGTAAAGAGAAAACGATTAACCATCACCATAGTGGTGCTAGTGCAGTGCGACTTCATCCTTAACTATATTGATAGTATATATATATAGCTTTTGAAAACCAAAATAATCACAAATATGCGCTCTCATATACGTATACTATCTCTCCCTAATGACTTCCCTGGGTTAACTATGCAACCTAGAGCTCTGGTACCAAATGTGAGGGCCCACCCCGTACCAGCCGGCATTTCCTCCGAAAGTGCGCTGTACACATGCCCAACTAGCACGGAACGGTCGCCAAAGAAAGGAAAGAAGAGAATGAACTAATCGAAAATCTGTAGAATGTCTCACAGCGCATGGAACAAAATATAATAATAATATAATTTTGATATAAAACAGGCGAGACAGTGCATAAGCTGATAACTAAAACCAACATCAACATCAGAGTAGCGGAAGTCTAAATATAGTTTATTACAACTTTTCAAATTACTGTCTCTAAATAAAAGAAAGGAAGAGTGCACTACTAATGCCCAAGCAGTGATCTTCAACACCACAGGGAGAATATCTATATATGTATCATACGTGGGAGCCTTCTGCTCGTCTCCGGATCAGCTATTCGTGCATACACATCTAACCTGTCTCTAGTCTGCTCGTGAGAGCACCCAGAGTAATAAGAGGAGACATAAAACTCTGGGTCAGACAAAAGTCTGGTATGAGTGATAAGCAGGTAAACAAAATAATAACAAGTATACTAGACCATACCTGAACCTGGACCTGCAACCAAAGATTTAGCACTACATACCGTACAATACTCTAAGGTGCCACTGAACAGATGGTGTAAAGATAACAGGGGTGGGATGTGCATGTCATAATGATGGTAAACAAATCAAGCATAGCAACCATCCTCAGATCTCTCACTCAGTGCGTAAAGCATACGATATCCACCGCTTCGATCATTAGGCCCATCGAAGTAGTGACAGAGTTCAACCTGTACAACTACTGCTACTACCAAGCTTACCACATGGAGTCATGACCAAACCTTTACAAATGACCCCACTTCATTGGTCTATAGCCCTTTTAGTCGTACCTAGGCCACTGTGGCTCTGAATCCGTTCACGTACTCCCTACACATATTGATCCAAAGTTATAGACATCGACAACCCCTTAGCACGTGTCCCGCGAGAAAGCCCAATCATGAAGTGAACTCGTTGGCTCCCAACTGTATTCTGAGCTATAACTTCCATTTGGACCACCTTTGCATCTCGGGTTTTTAGTCGTCATCGGATCGGTTCGGTTCCCCCCTTTACTTTGCTTCGGATCATACTCCCATTGGGTTCGGATCGTGCTTCCCAGTTCAGTTCGTGATCCACGCCTCATGTCCAAGCTCCCCAGTTCAGATCGGAATGGTTCATCCCCTTGGATCGGGTCAAGTTCCTCAAGTTCTTCCATGGCACATCGGTTCATATCAGGTAACATAGTTCGGATCGTGGGCTCTCCAGATAAGCGAATCGGTCCGGAGCTCCCATCGGTTCATTTCGGAGAAGACTACACGGGTCGGGTCGGAGAAGATGCTCCCTAATTCTCCAGATCATCTCGTGGATGCAGTAGTTTGTAGGGGCGGTTCGGTTTGGGCTCCTTCCTCCAATCCGATCTGGATCAGCCAGATTCCTACACTTCTTCCAGCGACTGTTTACGCCATTCAACGTTTTTGACCAATCTAATACTTCTAGACAATCACAAATCATACTATACAGTCATAGCAACATGTACAATCAATCATAAACACCAAAATAACAACTATAGCATGTAAAATGAATCAAACATACCCAAAACCACATATTTTCCCTTAAGCATGTTTAGGAAAAACTAACGATATGATTAGCAAAACTTACCCAGATTAACCCAAGTTTCTAACAGAGGTCTAAAACATCATTTAAGAATTTATAAATATTTTTCTAGAATTTATTAGTGTATAAATTCGCTTGTTATCACTAATCACCCTAACTAACTGTAATTAGTGTCAAAACAATGCTAATCATTCACCTTTGCCACAAATAAAATTTTCAGAACTGAAACCTCGCTGATTTGGGCGAATACTGATGTCTAACAGCAGCTCTAATACTGATTTGGTGAAGACCTTCTTTTATTTGATGTTGATTAAGCCAAGACTTGATTAGGAAGTGATTAGAAGTTGACTTGGGTGTTGGAGGCCATTGTTAGGGTTCCAAGAATGAAAGTGGCGGCTGAAAAATGAAAATAAGATCGTTCTCTAACTGATTTCAGCCTCCTCATAACCCTAATCCCGAAATCCCCTATTGGGCCTAGCTGTTAATCACCCGGTTAAGCCCAATTAAGTTGTTTTTCACCATCTGAATCTTGTTTCATCCATATCTCCCAAACGGGAAGTCCGTTTGGCAAATGTGACCACACTACGAAATTGTAAACCATCATCCGGAGCCAATGGAAGTGGTTTCAAGTTAAACCTCCTTTCCAATCAAAAGTTATGGCCAAAACAGTACCGGCTAAGGGCAAAACGGTCATTTAAAAATCGGGAAAAATCATGAACATGGGAAATGACCCCAATAGTCGTCTCCCAAAGTTACATGACCATACGACTTCGTGTGTGAAAGAAAGAAATAAATATTCTATGATCCTATGATGCGTAGAATGCGGGTCGTTACAGCAAGGAACATCTTTACCCAGGGTTTTGGACAACTCGGTGGTCAATGGTGATTTGCAACATTGCATAACCGGAATGGGAGATGCCATCGATCATAGGAATGCAAGTCGCATTGGGCCAACGAAGTTTGATTTTGAGATGTAGGAATGTCGAGGGTTAAATGAGAATTGCGATTGCGTGGTTGGGACCGAGTTCTGATGGCTAGAGGTAGGTACTATTTTATGGATGTCATTGTTTAACTAGTTTTGTGCGTGTATGCAGTATGGAAACTAGGATTTAGAAAAGAAAGCTTTTGAGGGTAATTTGGTAAATATAGTGTGTTTAGTTTAATTTTATCAATTTAAGCCGTTGAACTTCTATCGTTCATTTTTTTTGCATACCACATCAGATTTGGATACAGTTTCTTTAGTGAAAATCATATTGACGAGCTCCACGTTCTAGAGACGGGTTTAGTGGACATGTGTGATATTGTATCTCCCTTTATTATAGTTGTTCCAGTAGTATAAAATAAGTGTTTTTGAACATAAATGAATTTTTAACTAGATTTCTAACATAACTAAAATTTGGAAAAGGTTGAAAAAGTGTTAAAACATGTTCTAGGATTAAATATCACAATTTCTCCCATTTGTGCACTGTTTGTGATATTGCAAAATTTAGGACATTTTGACATATACCCCAATTTGATTTCTTTAGATAGATATTATTTATCCCATTGATGATACTGTAGATGCTTGTATGTTTTTTTAGATATTTGTAGGAATATCAGTTGCATGTTTTCTTGTTTGCGTAGTTTCGTAATTCATAGGCGACCTAGAACCAGGATAGATTCACGAAGAAGCTTCCGGATATGCAGATCGATTGAAAGCAATGGATGAACGCAATGACTAAAAGGATTTCGATACAAAGGCAATTGATCGACTTGACGACCAGTGGTGTTTCAAGACAAATGTCAAATGTTTTCACTTGAAGAGCATTTAACCAATTTTGGTTACATACAGGGGCAGAGTGTCCATTAGCGATTACTGTGAAGTGATCGATATCGATTACTACCGGTTGGTCGTTTTGACCAACTTTGATGTGGATGACGTAGAGATTTCGAGAAGTTGGACAAGATGACCCACTCAATGGTGGATTCGATGTGGTGGCTCTTTGATCGATTATATTTGTATGAGGTAGCATGGATGCTTTGTAAGGGAGTATGGATGGATGATGAAATCCATGGATTGAGTTATAGTGATATCTTTAGGGTGTGCTGGGGATTATGGCTCATTAGTGTGATGCACTGATAAATGTGAGATGGATTCGTACTATGTAGATCATGCTGTAGCAAGATTGCACGATAGATCAATGGAATAGATCAGTGTTATGTAGTTCGTCGTGAGTTGAGGCTGCATGGTGGATCATTGTTTTATAGTTCGTGATGAAGCAAGGCTGCAAGATGGATCAATGTTATGTAGTTCATGGTATAGTGAGGCTGCAGGATCATATATCAATGTGATATCTGCTTCGGTGGAACAAATATACAGGATAGTGGACTCAAAGTAGGGGTACTATACGGGAGACCCATTAGGATCAGAAAGGTCATGTTCCCTGATTGGGGAACTTAGGTCTTGTTGGGGAACCTTGGCCAGGAGGTCACGTGTCAACAAGACATGGAGTTCGGCTAGTATTGCATTAGTTTTAGGGTGTAGTCAAACTAGAGATGGAGCGGGGATCCTATATGATTTAAGATTTCCAAGCAGTCGTTGATAGCTCGGAGCGTTCTAGTGGACTCAAAGCATGAATATAGATGGGGACGTACCAATATGACCATTTGTGTCGGTCTGATACCCTAGGTGGAGAGCCTAAGACGGGTGGGAACATGTTATAGACATGGAGTTCTGCTGGAATTTAGGTTTTATCAGCTCTTGATAGATGGGATCATAATAAGTTATTAACACCAACATCTATTTAGGAGGTGATAGATAGGGCTCGGTAAATGGGTGTTATGATTGTTATGGTTGCTCTCATTTTTCTCTCTTGGTAGACTATCACCTCTAGGATTCTGAAGAGAGTATGGGAAGTGGCGTCAGAGTAGGCTATTGAGATTCTTCTATCCTATTACAATTCCCTCCGTTGTTATTAAGAGTAGCATATATTATTTTGATTATTGTTGCTGACTCTGTGATATAAGGACACGATAGGTATGACTTTCCATACCTATGTTCCTTATACTAGTGCTACTTGTATTGTATTTTGAGTTTTGTTTATTGCTCAAACCATATTGTTGTCTGAATAAGTTTTTATGTTTTCTCTTATTATCTTGGGTGCTCATCAAGGATGCAAATAAGTAGGCGAGGTGACATGTATTATCATTGCTTGGAGCTACGAAGATGGATTTAAAGAAGGTGACATCTTTTTATATTATACTTGTGTTATTGTTGTTTATTTCATTGTGTGAACACTATGGATCCTTCAAAGTGTTATTAATTTTTATTGAGACAGTCTACTAGTGAGTTTATTTGTCTCTTGTATAAACTTTATTGTATTCTGTATAACTGTATGATCCTATGCTTTTATTATGCGGTCTATATACTTTTCATTGTCTCACCTATAATATTTGTGATTATTAAAATATAGTATTTGAAGTGTTGTGAGATATACGATAGGTTCTGTGATTGTATCTATGTTTGTTTCCTTCTCTTCACCTGTCTTCTTTTCCTCTTTGTTTCCTTCATTTTCTCTTATTTCTTTCTTTTAGCAACTGTTCTACATTGATGTTGTAGGGAAATCGTTATACAAAAATAGCTTGTTTGTATCAATTATGAATTGATGATTTATCCTGAATTTCAATTTGTTTTCTAGTTTCATGTGTGTTTATATAATCCTTCACATATTCATATCTATATTCGCTTGACCAAACCATCGATGATTCCAAGATCCCATGTCTATTAACTATAAAGTTTGTAACACCCCACCTCCACTAGGGTCACTCACAAAGGGAATGCACTAGCTTTGGTGGAGTATTATCTAGGTAAACATGCACAGAAATATTACAAGACAGAACATATAAAAACAACGTAAGAAAACATGATTTCGTTACTTTATAAAAGTAGTAAGGTCTAAAACCTTTTACATCAAAATGCCATTAAATTACTTACATCGAAACCTGTCTTGCAATAATAAAGAAGCATAAAACCATAGTCATAAATTATTCTCCAAGTAAAACAGTAAAATAGCCATAGCCAAGAAAAGTCCAAGCCATAGATGATGATCTTGAAGAAGAAAATCCGCACTAAGTAGCAACATTTCCTCCCTGTAAACCTTGGGAGGGGGGACGGAAGAAAAAGAGGCGAAACAAAATGGGTCAGTCATAAAGACTGGTAAGTCCTAGCTACTTTCAGCCTAAAAACAGGTAAAGGTAACATAACATGTATAAACTGAAAGTAATCATAAACATGATGACAAGATAAACAGATCAAACTAAGATAACAAGATAAACTCAAGTAACAAGATAACCAAGGTAACAGGATAACAAGATAGCATCGCATGTCTAATGTCCTCTGCACCAACCGTACTAGCATCCTAACTTGTATCATCCCTTCCATGTATATGTATAGTCCCTTGCCGTATATCGTGCGGGTTCCATCACGTTATTCTGTACCACTACAACGTAGTGTCACCATCCTTGAAATCGCTCGGACTGCCATCCTTGTTCTAGCCAGATTCCCTTATCATGAATTATCGCGTGTTCATCTAGGATTTACGCCACCTAGGACCACTAGGGATTATGCTACCTATTGGATGTTTTCTAGATTCGACCAGGGTTTATGCTACCTAGGACCACTAGGGATTATGCTACCTATCGAACAACGCCCTTTTTCCACGTAACGATCTAATCAATCGGCTCCCTACAAGTCCTAACTCGTCGTGTGTCGGTGTCATACGGTCCAATCACGAATGTAGCTACTCTGTGCTAGTCCACCCTAGGGTGTATCAAGCCCTAGGGTGTCAACCACTGACACCATTCCAAGCACGCACAGTGTACATCTACTGGTGCCCATGCCTGCTTTTTCAACTCCGGACTCATGTGCACGACCATAGTCCGCCTGAACCTACAATGGCGCACCAACTCAGCCGTCGTTCTGGTCGCTTACAATCAGCCCAGTAATCGTGCCCTACCCTAGCCTAGTCCCTAGGGTATCGTGATACATCCAAGAGGGTTACTGCTGAAAAGGACCGCGTAACTAGGGTTTCCGTCTAGCGGGTTAAGTGTTGTCATCTAAATTCAAGACTTAACCCCTATCAGTCTAGCATGTCAAGTTGGTTAAGTGTGGTCATTCAAGTTCGTAACTTAACCCGTCTACATGTCATGTCAAGTTGGCTAAGTGTTGTCATTCAAGTTCATGACTTCGCCCTACGAATCACATGTCAAGTTGGTTAAGCGTATTCCAGCGGTTCATGAATTAACCCTATCCAAATCATCGTGTCAAATTGGTTAAGTATATTTAAGCTTAACCCCATCAAATTTCCGTGTTAGATTGGTTAAGTACATTCAAGCAATTCATGACTTAACCCCATCAAATCACCGTGTTAGATTAGTTAAGTATATTCAAGCGATTCATGACTTAACCCCATCAAGTTATCATGTTAGATTGGTTAAGTATATTCAAGCGATTCATGACTTAGCCCCATCAAGTTATCATGTTAGATTGGTTAAGTATATTCAAGCAATTCATGACTTAACCCCATCAAATCACCGTGTTAGATTGGTTAAGTATATTCAAGCGATTCATGACTTAACCCCATCAAGTTATCATGTTAGATTGGTTAAGTATATTCAAGCGATTCATGACTTAACCCCATCAAGTTATCATGTTAGATTGGTTAAGTATATGTTAACCTAACCCCATCCACTAGTCAAATTACAATGGTTAAGTGTTACCCACGTGAGTTTAATTAACCTTACCATGCATCGCGTTATACTAGTCGGGTGTTATCGACCCATTCAGGTTAAACTAACCCATCCTCTAATCGTGTTATATGGTTAAGTGTCATCAAGAAATCAAGTCCGGTTTTACTTAACCCACCCATCCACATTATATTGGTTAAATGTCATTAGTCTAATCAAGTTACTTAACCCACCCGTCCATGTCATATTGGTTAAATGTCATTAGTCTAATCAAGTTGCTTAACCCACCCGTCCATGTCATATTGGTTAAATATCATTAGTCTAATCAAGTTACTTAACCCACCCGTCCATGTCATATTCCTTTATTATTTACTAATGCATCAACCGCTCACATTGGACTTATTTGCGGTCACTGGATACGCCGGGCGGTTCCGGGCAGAATTACACCGCAAACCCATTCCAACCTCGGGTTCAATGCATTACCACAATCTAATCTTTGCCTACGACCTCTCACATTAGACTATTATTGTTGTGGTCACTGGATATGATGGGCGGTAGCGGGTAGAATTACACCACAACTCAAGTCTAACCTCGTGTCGAAGGCATCCGTTAGATTGTTAATTACCTATGTGTCATCTAAGTCAAGATCCCCACTTTACATATTACTAAGCATATTCCCAAGTTCCCCATTTACATGTCCATCAAAATGTGTACCCAAATCTAGCCACTTCACATATGTCCAATTCTTGCCTATTTGCATGTATGTCAAGTTTATGCCAATTTACCCTAAATCATGACGTTCTAGCCAAAGTTACATGTTGTCACGTTCATGCCCAAATAAACCCACATCATGGTTCATGTTCCCAATTCCACTTATGCCTAATTTACATAAGACCAATCCCTTGATTTAACTTACATAGTCCCCAAAAACTCGTGATTTAATTCATATGCCAATTCATGTATGCCCAAACTTGCAAGTTACATTGGCAATACCCCAAATTCCCCTTGTTCATGTAATGAAATCAATTCTACCACACACCCATGTCCAAATAGGTGAAATACCGATATTCCCCCGTATACAAACCGCATGTAAATCGAAGTTTAGGCCTAGGTCCGAAGTCGACCAAGGTTCATCAAAAGAAAATAAATAGGGGAAGGTAGAAGCTTTGCATAAAACAAGATCCGAGAGGAAAACATCATTACATGCATGACAAGGATATGAAAGAGTGATTTGCAACATGCATAGGTCCAAATTAATGTCATAGCAACATCCCCAAAGGTCAAGATCCAAAATGAACAAGAATGAGCATGGATCGATTATCATGCATAGACTCAATTTCAACTTTATCACATGTCATATTCAAGTTATCGTTTCAATCTAAAAGCATCTAGAACTTACAAAGCATGACTAGTGAATTAGGAGCAATAATTGTCATAGAATCGTTGTAGCGACGTTGATCTACCCTCTTGATTCATTGTAGAAGCTCTAGGAATGATGTAGCAATACTAGAAGCCTTGAGAAATAAGTAGCTCCTTTGATTTGATGGAGAAAGATTGCTCCTTTTCCTTAGATTTAGTTTAAAACTCTCAAGCTCTCAATGATGAAGATGGAGGCCATGATTTAGGAGCATTTTGGCAGCACTTCATTGTTAGGATGAATTGTAGTGAATTAGGCTAGGTCTTAGGGTGTTTTTATAGAAGTTAGGACTAGTTCAGGCCCTTAGATTAACCCTAGTTTAGATCTGGACCACTGAAAATCGTCACAGGCCAACCAACCAGACCACACAAGCAAGCAGGTGCACCAGGCCAACCTGGCCCGACCAGGGAGGTCTACACCCAGGTCGACTGGGCAGTCGACCTGGTCCTGGGGAGGTCGACTACCCTGTCGACTCCCTAGTCGACCTGGGTCCTGGGCGGAAAATTTTCCCGCCCAGTCTGGTTGGGGCTAAATTCGAAATTCGAATTCGAATTTGAAGTGTTTTCGTTTTCTGATTTTTCGTGAAACTTCTAGAGGCCATATCTCGGTCAAACAGACTCCGATTTACGAAATTTCGGACTCGTTTCCAACCAGAATTCCGAGACAAACGCAACGGCGCAACCCGTTTCGCTTGATTCTTATTTTAAAATTTAATTCTGCCTTAATTCTTGTCTTAACACGTTATTAAAATTCGGGTTATTACAAAGTTTTACATATCTCTCCTAAAAGGATGATTAATATGAAAAAAAAATCAATTACAATCAAACTATGAATTTTTCATCCCATGTGGTAGAGAAAATGCTCATGTTTCTTCTATGCAATAGGACGAGCTAAACGATCAGATGTACTCCAACCTAAAAGCATTGTACACATAGGAAAATTACAAATAGTTCACAATAAAGAAACGAACATATGAAAATTCTTTTTTTAGAAATAACAAATGTTTGAACTCCTTCGTACCAAAATGTTTTCAATTCTTCAGTCAAAACTGTAAATAAACATCTATTCCTTATATCGGACCATCAGGGTCCGAAATGAGAATTATGAGAAACATATACGAAGTTTTCATGCACATCCATGGAGATAAATTATTAGATGTAACATTTTTAGGCCAAGATGATTATTTAGAGCCAAATAGAGAAAATAGTGAAAATCCACCCTTAACCAGGCTAACGTTCCGGTTCTCCACTGCCAAAAGGGGATTTTTATATCAAAATACTTCATGCTTTTCCATCAATTGTGTGTGTTAGCGTACACTCTTTTTGTATTCTCAAACTGTGCCATTTCATATGATGCACAGTTATAGAAGATGCATATAGCCTTTGGATCATAGGAGTAATTAGTATATAATACATATGTTTATACGATAATTCATTTTTCTTATTTTTCCTTGGTTTGTATATTTTCTAGTTACATAATTGTTGACACAAAAAATGGTACAACACCCAAGAAATGAAAATGTAGAGAATAAATGAAGACAAATAAACGGAAAATGAAGAGAAAAGCAATCATGCACATGTTTATAGTGGTTCGGCATTAACGATCCTGCGTCCACTTTATAATCTCTTATATATAAAATGATCTATTATAAACGAAACTGCCACAACAATGATATTATCAGAGATTAACCAAAAAAAGTCCCTTCCTTAGAGTCCAAAAGGTCAAGTTATAAATGCTATATTGTTCAAATTGGCCAAGGCACGTATTGTTCGATCCAGGATTTTAGGATAATGTGGAGAAGTGTTCTTCTTACAAAGAGGGACATGATTTGAGCACGTAGTGACAGATGGCAGTTGATCCGGATCAAAGGATGGCTAGAAGAAGTCAAGTAGGAATAGGAATAAATCTCCATGAGGATATTATGTATGGAGTCAGGCTTGGCCTGACTCGACTGGCCCAAAGACATGGGCCCTAGCTAGCTGGCATACTGAGTTCCTGTGCTTGGCTTAACTCTAGGTTCGGGTTGAACCATTCATCGGTCGACTAGCATGATCCTCCATGTCATTTTGTTCGAAGTCCATGATGTCGATGAATCTTGATAGCCTTGCAAAAAGGCTGATCAACACTCTACCCCTCGAAGCACTTTGTGTTATGGGGCATACGTTGTATTTTTTCATTTTGGGTCATCCCTTAGGATAAGGAAATCGGAAGACCATATTTATATCAACTGGAAGACTTTTCCATGAATTGTGTGAGCCAAGGATCAGTTAGTCGGATATTTTGGAATTAACATTGATCCAGGAAATGATGAAGTTTTGCAGTTATATGTCCATTCTTCCTGGCCTGGCTCGTTATTGGAGTAACACATCGGCCCCATAATCATACTCAATAGTTCTGTTAATAGAATACAAAGATTTCCTCTGTTCTATTATAAAAGGTTGGCCTACTTCCATTATTTACTTTCACTTTTTTTTTACTGCAGCCAAACCCATTACTTTTCAAAGAAATTAGAAAAACCTCCTTAGTTGAAGATCAAGAGCGTTTCTTTTGATTTCTTCGTAGGTATGGATTAATTTTCTTTTTCTTATCATTAAAACACATTATAATATGATTTGGCATATAAATCCCCTCTTTTTTCTCTTCTGTTCTAATTTTCATCCAATAATATCTATGGTCTTAGCCAACGTCGAGTTCACCGGAGTTATGATTAGGTGGCAACGTAGCGACGATAGTCGGGGATGGAAGTGGGATTGGCTTTGTGAAAAGGCAGGGGATAAAGAGGTATCTTGCTCTTTAAAGCATTCTGAATTTTGTGGCGCCATTAATTCTGAGGACACGTAGCAATGGGAAAGAGGGTGTGATTGGATGGGTGTGTTATGGAAATGATGTAGCCTCTTGATGTGGTTAGGCGGAAGAGACAAAAATGACTCTAGGATTGGCTTGTGGAGCTTATATGGAAAAAACGTAGGCGTGATCGACAATGATAACGGCCTTCAACATTCCTAGGAGAAAAATGAAGTCCTGGGTCGATAAAACCACTGTATTGATCCTCAGAATATCCCTTGAACCACATACTCATTCATTGCAACGATCGTAGTTGGGTGACATGTACCCATACTTCTAGTTCCGAGCGGACCAATCTGTTTCACTCACACATCTTAGATAGTTGGGATAGGGCATCATAAACTGGAGCATGCCATTCATTGTTGTCTTTTTCTTACATCATCATTGCATCATACACATGTATTAGTACACACACTGGGGGGTTACGATCTTTTGTATTCTAACAAATATTTTCTTATGAATAAAAATGACCGAGAGATATCAAACTCGTAGTACTGAAGCAGGTAGAGATAAGGTTCTATCCACCCCCATTGATTTAGATAGTATTTCGGCCTCTGAGTCTAGAACTAATTCCGATCCTGGCCTTAACACCAAAACTCAAGATCGGTCAACAAACCCAACATTTGCTAGGGAAACGGGAGGAACAAGTGGGGCGATAGCCGTGATGGAAACACCTTGACACTCTTCTTGATGCTGTTATTCTGGAAAACCCTTAAGATACTTCACCTTGCAAAATGAGTGTAATGTCCCATATTTTGGTAGTCAAATATTTATTTTATTATATTATATTAAATATTTATTTGGAATTTTGAATGGATATAAAAAATATATAATTCATCTATATAACGAAGTCTGAATGTTAAATTTATATATAATTATTTGAACTTCAATTGAATATACAGAAACAGTTTTAAGTTGGAATTCTGTGAAACAAGAAACGTTGGAATCTTGTTGATTACAATTTTCATATGAAAGAGAAAAATCCAGATTTCGTGCTATAGATTTTTTGTTATCTCAAAATCAAATTTTAAAATAATTGCTATGGAAATCATTCTTAAAATATAATGTTTATTTAATAAATTAAATATGGATTTTATATAATTTGGATAACGTTTAACTCGAAATTGATGATATCGAGTTGTATAATTTATATTTGAAGCTATATTATATTTCCAGTGGGTATTTATGATTATAATAATTTATTATTATTTAATTTGATTATTTTGGAATTTATATAATATTTTATTAATATTATATAAGCCTTAAATAGTGATTTTTGCAAATGGACTCCGTTTTCGACGAATTTAGTTTCATTGGAACCGTAACGTTAAATTATTGTACGATATAAAATTTCGTGGCAAACATAAGTCGTATGTGACGACGGCAGCTGAAAACACCCTGTCATTTTCTATAGAGCGTAATTAATTCAATTTAATAGAGTGGTATTTGTGTATAACTTGAGTAGATGATTGAATTAAGCTACGAAACCGATTCTGTTGAATTCATATTGACTTTTAGAGGCAGGATAGGTAAATAGTTTGTTATTTTTGAAGACCAGGTAATTTGGTGTCTAAAATAACATTGTGGTACGTACAAAGATAGCGTACTGGGAAACAATTTCGGAATGCAATGAAACTTATGCCATTGGATTTGTATTAATTAATTGTAATAAGATTTCAATTTTCATGTCAATCGGACTTACCGTTTGATTGTGGCAATGATAAACGCCTTAATTAGTTATATCATTTTGGTCTATTCGGACAAGGGTAACTTTAAAGGAATAAACGACTGGCCAAACAAACTTCGATTTTAACAACACAAATTTCATTGGATCCGTAAGGAAGAGGTCTAATAGAATTTCAAATTTTCAATTCGATTGGATTTATTTTGTGATTGCGGAAAATTTAAACGCGTGATTTTTAGCCTATGATTTATAAAGACTTTTCACAAATGACATCAGAATTCGACGAAACCTGTCCCATTGGGTCCAGAATATTTTTTATGCTAGGAATTCATTTGTTTGTCAAAAACGGAGGTCGTGCGTACGTGTTTTAAGGCGATACTTCAACGATAAGTTTCATTTAGAATAAAATAATATTATATGTTCCCACCAATTATATATATATACACCATACGTGTATTTGCAGAAACCTAATTTGTGGTCAGCATTATTGCATGGTCAATGCTGCACCTTCATTTGAAATACACGACAGAGATGGCCGATCCTTCTTCCCTCAAAATCTCTAAATCCATTACTTTAATTTGAAATACTCCAACAGTAAAACGCCTCATCTATGTGTGATCTTCGAATCAGACAGTTGTTGATCAGTTTTCAAGTGTTGTAGAGTCCGTAGTTTTGCCTCGAGTGGGTTGCTTTCGTGTGAAGATTCTGGAGCTGTTGTGGCATCTAGTGGTACGGACTCAGTGCAAAGGCGGAGGGGATTGAGGTGTGTGCAGTGGTGCTTGCCGATCGTGATCCGGTGGATGCTTGGGGAAACGGCGGTGGAGAAAATTTTGATGTGCATGGGTATTCAATTCTGCATGAAAACTTGGATGAAGCATGTTCTGGGTTTTGGTGCACCATGTGATGCTGAAGCATGTAGGAACGGGGTGCAAGGAAGAAACAGTAATCAACTTAGAATATTTATTTAACCATAGTGATTATTTAAACTAACGCGCGATTTATAATAAATTATATAATTGAATTCGTGAATTGTTAAATGTAGCAGGAACAGAAACGAAGACAGGCAAAGGAAAGATGATACAGTATCTGCCATGATTTTTATTCATAATCAGTTTACCTAATTAATTATTAATTAAGACCATTTTTACAATTACAAATGGATTAAAACTTAAAATATCAGAGTTTGTTTTAGGTGTATCGAGTTCTGAAGCAAGAGGGAGGAAACAAAATTTGCTGGTTTCCAAAATTTGTTAAAGAATGTAATTAATTTAATAGCACATAATTAGGGAACTAATAAATAATTAAACTAGGGTTAACTTTAAATATTTATATCTTGCTCATATATGATCAGAATTAGACAATTTAAGAGAAGTTGGACTCGTCTCAACGAGCACTAGGCTATGGAACAGAAGTGGACGTGATTGGAATCAACTATGATTTTCAGTTGAATTAAACACCTTTTTAATTTAACTAAAATGAACTGTTTTAACCGCGAATCAGATCAAGGCGAGTTAACTCACTCAGTACTTCCCACTTATATTTTATATAAGTCGGGGTTTTTTTGTAAGCTATGGTCGCTAATGGTTGACTGTTTGTTAATTTTATATTCACATATTGATTGAACCCATGGAATTAAACGGTTGTTTAATTTCAGTGAAACACCAAATCGTTATTTTAACGGTTTGTCCCAATTAAGATAACTTACCATATTGGTCATGTTTATAAAATAAACGTATTTAATTTTTTGATTTACATGTGGAACCTAAGACTTCACTCAAGCCATTGCTTGTCAGTCTTAGTAAACCCCACGGGTAGTGATATACCTTGGTTTTTCAATGCCTTCACACTACCTAGGTAGTCATCCCTAGAAATTGGCAGAGGTAGCCCTCGAACCTGAGACCTATGTCTCATTCCAATTCGCCCCACCTCTAAATAAACATGTTTAATTTAATGAATTTGTTTGAATTGCTATGGTTGTGTTAACTAAATTGGTTGATATTGAATTGTCATTATTGACTGTTATGAAACCATTATTTATTTGAATTCATTGACTATATTGAGATAACGTATTTGGATATAAGGAAGAACAGGTTGGATATATTAAATTGATTCAAGGATTCAACAAGTATTTAAATTTGGAGAGCTTCTGTTTTGCAAAGAGTATGAAAATGCAATGCATAAATTAGAGAGAATATAGAATGATTCAGTTATTATAAAACAGGTTTGAAGTTGTTTATATAATAGTAGAAAGGTAGTAATTCTTCATGAAGAGTTTCTATAAAAAGTTATGTCCATTTCCTTTGATTATTGAATAGAAATCTCTTCACAAATAGGAGCAACCTTCCAGAAAAAGCTTGCTGTTTAAAAACGATCGACGGGTAAAAAATCACCGGTCGACTGGTTGGATTTAATTAAAATTAAAACTTCCAGAAAAATAGCCATTATGTGCAAAAACACTCAAACCGGTTGACTGGTTCTTTTTGGGCGGTCGATCGTTTTATGGCTGTGGACATTCTAGATCACTCTGCACTCTTTCCCAGTCGGAGCCTGGACCGTTTAGGCTTTTTCTGTGACTTTTCAATTTCTCAAATATACAGATTTCGGCAACGAGGATATGATATAACTTTATAATTTTTTTTGTGCATTCGTGTTATATTTTGAGGATAGATTTTAACATATTTCTAACAAGACTCAATGTGTGTGTGTGTTTATATATAACCTTATCTCTATGAAATGATCTTCATTGCAACTTTATATTTTGGCATCAATCAAAATCTTGTTCTCAACACCCGTAAACCCTTTAAACCTGGTTGGGGACATAAAGCCAATGTGCCGAGCTAATCGAAAGGGGAACCACTGTGGTGGACAGGAAAGTAACCTACTGCCTTTCATTAGGCAGTTTTTTAAAAAAAAATTAATGATTTTATAAAGCAAATTCTGATATTTATCAGATTTATAAAATTAATCTAACAATTAAGAATTGGATAATTGTTTTTTTAAGAACAATTAAATGGAATTATTTAAATTAATTATATTACTACTTAATTTAAAATGTGAATTAATTGGAACCGTTAACAAGATAATCGTGTTCTGGGTTGGCTAAGTTGACCGTTTTAAATTTGAATTGATTATTAAATTAGTTTGTTGTTGATTAACCTAATGTAATAGTTTAAAGAATATTTGTTTTAATTTTAATGAGATTTTAAAAAAGAATTTACTATTTATTTTAGTCAATAAAAGAAGTTAACTACTACTACAGTAGTTAATGATTGAAGTAAATTATTATTTTAAATAATAATTTAGTAGACTACTTTTTAATTGAAATCATTTAAAAAGAAGTCTAAGTTGAAATGTAATCTAACTGAATTTTGAAAGGAGTTTATGAATGAGTTTTATATTAAAACCCGAGTTTTTATAACAAAGTTATAAAAGGGACTTTAAGCGAATATGATAGCTTAAATTAAATGTTTTACTTAAATTTTGAATTAAGGAAAAGGGTTTATATTAAACCAGAGTGGTATAAATGATATTTATAAAAGAGGTGCGAAGTTAGAGCGTTAATTTTAAATTAACGTTACTTAATTACGAAATTAAGTAAAATGAGGAAAGTGAAATAAGATTTCAAAAGCGGAAAATGGTCGAATGAATTAGAAAAAGGGGATTATTAAAAGTGAATCTGGTGAAGAAGTGAGTAATAGGATCTTATAGCCAAATCTAAATTATAAAATGAAATTGTTAAAAGAAGAAAAAGTTAAAAAGGTGATGTTTTTAATAAGCAATTACTTAATTGATGAATTAATAAATAATGGTTATATTCGAGAAGGAGATTTTCAAAAGTAAGAAGGTTTTATATAACCATATTTTGAATAAAATAGTTAAATGGGATTTGTTTTGATATTAGAATGAAATATCGGTTTTTGAATTACAACTCATTTCTATCTTTAGATAAGAACATTGTTGATCAAGGTCTGAGAGGTAATTAAAATACCCCAACTTGAACGACTTCAAGATTATCTGAGGATGATATTAGTTGTAATGGTAAAGAGGTATAGAATGATTTATTATTTCCATATGAGAATTAATAACGCATTGATAATTAAAAAGATTTGAAATATGTATAATAAGATTTCCAAAGTGACGGAGAAGGTAAGATTGGAGAATATACACATATAATGAATTTTCGAAGTAAAAGAGATAAAAGGAGATTATGTGAAATTTTAACGGTATTTTTGAGATAAAAAGAAAATGAAAAAGGGAAATTGGAATGGATTAATTCCAAAGGATAAAGGGTTGGTTAGCGTTTCAAATAATAAAACAAGTAAGATTTCATAACATTGTTTACGAGCAATAAGATGAATTTATTTCCCAATTATAGATAATAAGTAATGAGATAGCAAATGTTTCAAAATGAAAATAAGGTAGAAAATTGGATATGATTACAGAATATTTTCCTATGTATTAATATAAAATAGTTTTGAAAATAATCCAGTGTTAGATGAGAAGTGAAAAGCTATGTTTGTTATATTTAAAGATGTAAGAGAATTTCATTAATCATTTTTAATTAAAGAGGCCAAGTAATGCCAAGTGCTGAATCAGTGAACTAAATTTATCCTCATGATTAATTATTTGATAGTTAAATAACCAGCTATCAAATCTGGCCAATACGATTGTTGGTACGGAAAGACCGGAATTGAATTTATATTCGAAAACAATTCTGACCATCAAATACGTGAAGATAAAGATTGAAGATGGAGCATTGAAGACCATGGATCTTCATAAGTGGTATGATTAATAAAAATCTCCGGTTAGCTCCCGGAGATAAACTATGATTCTATCATGGCTGAAATCTACGGTTGCAAGGGCTACTCGCTACTGATCTATAGGGTGATATCTAGAATATGGTAGGAGGGTGCCTTCGGTTCATCCTGTTCCTGGATGACCTATATGGACAGATGTCTGACAGAGTATTTCCAAAGGGATCACGTACGATTTCTTCAAATGTATCAAAGTTGTAGCATAGAAGGGCCTGTCTCTTAGCTTAACAACTAGAGTATTTTTGGGAACGTCAATTAGTGTTTTCTAGCGGATCTGACGATGTGGCATTTAAAGTGAATGGTGACCAGATGTTCTAAAATATTATAACCTCTAGCCTCATCAACCGGGAAATGGCACAAAATCGGGTAGGTTGCATGGCTATGTGGGTCACACCCATCAAAAGGGTATATCATTACCTGATCTGGAGAAATCAAATGCCTTCGGTTTCCCTATTATTTTATATGTATGTTATCGGTTCGATTGGCTTGGCCCCGACTGTGGTAATGATATATTCGGTACTCTCAAGAGAAAGTGAGGGGTCGGTCATGTTTAGCTTGGGTTGCAAGATGTTCTTGGTGAACCCTGATGTATTCATCTCCAGGGGTACATAATCGGGAAGGTGGACCCATACCTTGCCAGAAAGTCCATCCTCCAATAAGAGCCCGCGATTTTTATTGTATACTATATATGTGGAGCGTGAAATGCAAGCATTTTGCTAGATTAATATTCATTTGTATTTAGACACTATTATAATATCAGAAAGGATATTGATTTCAAAAATGTTTTGGGTTATCGTAAGGTAAAAACTGTCTTTATTTATGTGTGGATTCAGTCTTACGATTATCCTTTTCTCTCGAAAAGATTTTGACATTAAAATTAAGTTGTGTGATACCTTTAAACTTAGTGTGTTTTTTTCACCGTGGTTCACCAGACTGATCCAACGTTTGTAATGCTCGGATTAGACCGGGTTGTACAGGTCCAAGTTATCGGATGATGCGAAATCCAGAGACGAGCTGGAGGTGTTTAGAAGTATGATATATTATTCCGTTGTTTGATTGTACATGAGGACAGATTATTATAACTGTCTAGATATGTTGATGTACTCTGATGATTGTAAGTATAATTTAAAAGCTCTCCATAATGATCTATTTTTATATTATATTTTGTTACGCTACGATGTGAGACTCTTTGTTGTGCTGCTTCTTCTTACTCTTCTATTCTAATATTTCTTTCTTTCTTATCTAACCCACTAATTTCTTTCTTCTAACTATCTGGTGTGTTCGGTACTTAAGTTTTGGCAAGTAATACAGGTTTTATGTATTATTGTCGGAATTCGGGCATCGAATTCTTTACCGGGTCATTACAATGAGTTTAAAGCAGTTGAACTTGTAAAGTGCTAAACATAATATCCCTTAGGAAGACTTACGCATTCCTTAAGAAGGTGACCATCCTTATAACCCACCGACCGGGTTCATGGCATTGAGTCGCTCGATGTGTTCTACAGGTGATATCCCTCCATTTTCTCCTTTCATAGTGGATTTTTCAAAGCGAATGAGTTAGCACTGATGCAACACCACCCAATAGCATATATTAATCTACTGTCTTTATATGTTTTATACATGAAACACTTACATCAACCCCCAACATTCAAGAACATAGTCTTTTTCTCGAACTTCAGTAATCGATATGGCAATTCCCCTTATTCAATTTTTTTGAAGTTGTTCGTTATCGGAAGATAATATAAGACATACCCAACAAATTAGGGGACATCAAACATGAATGGTTCTATGTCGTTCAGCAACCAGGTTATTCCTATTGTTGGATCCAAAGCAATATGTTTCATATTTTAGCAAATCGACCCATAAGGAGGCTTCTTACATAGATCATCTTTATGCAGGTGGTGACCCCGAAAATCCCACTGGGAGAGAGTTCCAAGAATACTTTGATACGTTGGATGTCTTATACAAGGAAAGCTGAAGCATCAGGACATGTCTGACCGACGCACAATTGTATCGCTACTATTTTCTTGATGTGAACATGTCATTAGGTTCACCAGTAACTCGAATTTCTCCCTCGACCGTTGTTCAAGCCGAGGACATGTCATTAGGTTCACCAGTAACTCGAATTTCTCCCTCGACCGTTGTTCAAGCCGAGGTGACCCAACCAAAAATGCATCAACCATTGCTGAAAACATGCCTCCAATCGAGAGGCAGTCCAACCAACCTGCGATCGGGAGAAAGTTACAACTGCAGCTCCCCTCATCCCCCCGAGGAAGGGGAAGTGTGACGACCGCCCACAACCCTCGCACTATACTAAAGAAATAGTGCGCTGAAAGGTGTGCCAGGCAGCTATGGACGATCATCAAGGTAAGGTATATAAGTGAAACCAGTCGTAAACTCGCAGCGCAAAGATAAAATATAATAGAATATATACAACAGATAGTGATAGTGAAGCAGAAAACACTAAACTTTCATAACAACTAGAAAGTATTTTCCATACATGTGGATAACAACAATAGTGCTTGTATAATTTGCCTCACTACAACACTCTCAGAAATAGCAACAACGGAAACAAATACTAGATAGTAGTAAAGATAGTACGCCAGCCTCCTGCTCGCCACCGAACAGCGACACCGTCCTCACTTAAGCTACCTGTCACCTGCTACTTAGTCTACCCATCCAACAATCAGATGAACAGCCCAAGGTAATAAGAGGAGACATAAAACCTTGAGTCAGACAACAGTCTTAGTGAGCGATAAAAAGACTAACAAACTTCATCAACAAGGTATATGAGAATGGGTAAATAAACAAACTAATCTACCTAGCTCCAGAGAAGAACTCACAACTGCCCTTTCCACACCTGACAGTGATAGCCTTTACGATCCATACTCCCAAAGGAATAACAATTCAACCATGGAAACCAGAACAACCATTCATACATAGCAATAGCAACTCAAGCATGATCACAACAAAGCATTCAAACATCCATGACTGACTCTGGCTATCACCGCCAACCTTTCTTTGGAACCACCGTTAATCGTACGACTGGCTAAATAATTTGCCATCAATTGTCAAGGGCCATACAACGAAAACCTGGTTCTAGCTAAAACCCCACACACCATACAACAAAATTCATCTAATCCATACAACGAAACCCAGGGTACTCGACCTACAATTGGTCTTCAATTATGCATCTGCTTGAGTCCGCTAGAACCTACGACAACGATAATTCCTCGGCCTTCTTGTAACACCCCGTGAATTCTATAACGTTAAGCTTCGCAAATTAAAGCGTAATAAATTCTAAATGAAAGAATTAAGGGAAATGGGTTATGCCATTGCGTTCGTCTCGGAATTCTACTTGAGATAGAGTCCGAGTTTGCGCGAATCGGACTCTGTATGAAGGAGTTATGGCCTTCGAAAGTTTCAGAATAAAGTTTAGAATTCAAACAACTCAATTTTAAATTCAAAATTCGAAATTCAGGTTCAAACTGGGCTGGGCGGGAAAATTCCCACCTAGAGACCAGGTCGACCATGGTGTCGACCTAGTCACCCCAGGTCGACCATAGTGTCGACCTGCCTGGTCGACCTAGCTGGCCAGGTCTGGCTCTGGCTCAAATTTCTGTGGCTCTGTGTGTCACTAGTGCTGATGTGTCACCTCTTGATTGGCTCTCTGAACTTTGAATGGCCTAGATTCCTCCTGTCTTCTTCTAATGGCTCAAAACAACTTAAAAATCTATAAATACACCCTAAGTCTCAACTGAAAATTCACAAAAAAAATGAGAAAGGAGTCGTCATGCTGCTAGGGGGGAATTGAACATAGCCGTCAAGAGAGAAAAGCCTAGAGACAAATCAAATTAAGGAAAAGATTAAAGTTAATCAAATTAATCAACGCAAAGTTAGTCTACCCAAAGGAGCGCATCTCAATTTCAGAATCCAGAATTCAAGATTCTACATTCGTTGTAAGTATAGTGACCTTTTAGAATATGAATAAAAATTGTGATGTGATTCGATGTAAATGAAAATAGAATTGTGTAGTTGTATTGTATAAATTCTATGTATTGTGATGGTTCTATCATGACTTATGTATTGATGTTTGTGGCATAAATTAATTGATGCAAGCCTATTGAACAATTGTATATGAAAACAATGGCACTTGTAAGTTTGTGGCAAAAAATAGAATTTATGCCTATGACATGGACCTTATACATTCACTAAGTCTAAATTAAGGCTTATGTAAACATGATTTAGACTTGAAACCTTTTATGCCTACATGACCCAAAACCTATGATATCACTTCCATGTTTATTTGCAAGATAATTGGATCTATGTTTAGTATCGTGTGTGTTTCATAAACTATGCAAGTTCATGTTTGTTTGCAAGTATAATTGGATCTATGTTAAGTATCGTTTGTGCTTCATAAACTATGCAATTTCATGTTTATTTGCAAGTGTAATTGGATCTATGTTAAGTATCGTTTGGGTTTCAAAAACTATGCAAGTTCATGTTGAAATAGGCTATGTGATTAAATGTTGTAATTGGACCTTTTGGTGAATATACATCATGCTAGTTTTGTGTTTGACATTATGCCAAGTTAAACATGTTTAAACACAAGTTTGTATTAGTCTAAACTATGCCATTTCATATGTCACCTACTTAGCTATACTTTGATTTTAATGCAAGTTCACATGACCCATCATTTATGTTAATATCGCTAAATTGCAAGTTCATGCACCACACACCCTTATATGTTGTAAATTATTACATGTTCTTGATTTCCCCTTTCTCACGCTTTAAAAGTTGGGCTGAATTGTGTCGAGCCCAACATTTGTTATAACGTTGCGAACGTATAAACGGGGGTAATAACGTTGAGTGTAAAACATGAAAATATATGTTGGCATGGTTGGCACATGCCAACGAAAATGACATCTAAAACGGTATGAATTGTTATACCCAAGAATAAAGACATGAAATTTACATATATAATTGAGAAGTAATAAGATATGTAAATTTAGAAAACACGATATGCTTAACCCGAGGTTGGATTGAGTTGTGATGTAAACCTGCCCGGAACCGCCCGGCTGTCCAGTAGTCACAACAATACCTATCCAATGTGGGTGGTTAAGCATTGGGCCCAATAATGACCTGAGGTTAGACTGAGCTGCGGTGTAAACCTGCCCGGAACCGACCGACATATCCAGTAACCGTAGCAATACCTGTCAAATGTGAGTGGTCAGGTGCTCCTAAGAGGCTAAGGACAGATGGTAGGGTTAAGTCAACTATAACACTTAACCAAATTCAACATGTTAACAAGAATTGATGGGTAGGGTTGGGTTAATACAGACACTTAACCACTTAACATGTTTGACTAGAAAATCCTGGTAACGAGGGACCCGTTTCAGCAGTAACTCAAGTTAGGTATCAACGGTACCCTGAAACTAGGCAGGGTGAGGCACGATTACTGGGCTGATTGTAAGCGGTCAAAACGACGGCGGTGGGTGCACAATGTAGGTCTAACGGGATGCGAGCGTGCACACACTCCGGAGAAGACAACTAGAGCACTGGGGACACCAGTAGTATAACCTATGCCTTCTAGAATTTGTGTCGGGGCCGCCACCATGGGTCTTGATACACCCCATAGTGGGACCAGCATAGGTATCTACAATTCTTGGGGGCCGTATGGCACATGTTAACGCGAGTAGGAACCGATCTTTCGAAAATGGGGATCACTTCACCCTCACCATGGGGTGCCAGTTAGAATAAACTCAAGTAGGTGCAGAGATATAGTATGGGTGCGATAGTACATTTGACACTTCCTTAGCTTGTGACACTTTCCTATTTTCAGTATATATCTATCATGCCCTTTTCTTATTCACATACTGAAGAGTTACTAGATTTACTCAGGCTTTATGTCTGACCCTATTTTCTTTTCGTCTTCTTTTCTTTCGTCCCCCCCCCCCCCCCCCCCCAGTTCCACAGGGAGGGAACAACTCAGCTCAGTCAGGCTCTTTACAAGCTCCAAGACCGTAGATGTATGATTTGGATCTCTTTTGCTCGGATTATGGCATTGGATATCACTATGGGGACTTTTGTCACTTTATTTATGTTTTCTGCTTCTTTAATTATCAAAACAGTAATGATGTTGTAATGTTGGAAGTATTTTGAGACAATTATGGAATGTTTGGTTTTGAACACATATTGATGAAATAAAAGTCTGTTTGGTTTTCGCTGCTTAAAATATGTGTATTTAGATCTGTCTTGAGTTTATCTATGGCTTTTACTTATAAACCTCCACCAAAGTTAAGGCATTCCCTTTGTGAGTGACCTTAATGGAGGTGGGGTGTTTCACTTCTCATCTCTAGTCGTTATCAATTAGGACTATTAATCAGCTCATAACACCTTAGAGCAATGAACACTTTTCAACACTTCGAACTTCCATAATTGAATTTACCTCGAAGTCATACCCATGCCGGTCGGTCAGTCCTCCCAAAACATCACTGGTTGGCCCTCCCAAAACATACCGGTCGGTCCTCCCAAACACATCGATTGGTCCTCCCAAACACATCGGTTGGTCCTCCCAAACACATCGATTGGTCCTCCCAAACACACCAGTCGGTCTTGAAAAACTACACATCAGTCTTTCAGAAAACACTGTAGCAATGGCTGACCAGTCGGTACTATAGCAATGGACGACCGGTCGGCACTATAGCAATGGATGATCGGTTGGCACTATAGAAATGGATGACCTGTTGGCACTGTGGAAAACACTGCAGAAATGGATGACCGGTCGGCACTATAGAAATGGACGACCGCTCGGCACTGTAGCAATGGACGACCGGTTGGCACTATAGCAATGGACGACCGGTTGGCACTGTGGAAAACACTGTAGAAATGGAAGACCGGTCAACACTGTAGAAATGGATGACCAGTTGGCACTGTAGCAATGGCTGACCAGTTTACACTATAGCAATGGCTGACCGGTTGGCACTGTAGCAATGGCTGACCGGTTTGCACTGTAGCAATGGCTGACCGGTTGACACTGTTGCAATGGCTGGCCGGTTGGCGATTTTGACCAAAACTTTGCCAAACGATCATATCGACGAAATCAACTTATCCAATTCATCCAATACAATCATAATCATGTTATGAAACCACTAACATCATGAAAATGACGATTATTATCAAATTATGCAAATTCACCAAAAATCATGAGAAATGAACATATGATCAAAACGATGGACCTAATTCGCATGTTCATAAGAAATCTTATAGAAATTACTTACCTAATCTTGCTAAACTGGATCATAAGAGTATATATGAAAATGGACATATAATGGTATAGATCCATGAGTAAACACTTGGATTTGGTGAAAAACATGCATAAACACTCATATAATTCGTTCATGTGAGAGATGTAAATCACTCACTGATTCTCCAAACAAAGCAAAAACAAAGAAATTAGATTCTGGACAGCAAAGAGATAACTCCTAGCCCTTCAATTTGATGAATCCACCCTCCTATTGATGTAGATCTAGCCTCCAAAGGTGTAGATCTATGATTTCCCTCCTTAGATTTGGATTTCTAATGGTGGAAAAGAATTTAAAGGAAGACGGAACTCAAGCCCTTCAAATGAGAGAATGGGAGAAGTAACCTATTCTCCATACCCCTCACCCCCTATTTATAGACTCCACCAACCCAATAATGGGCCTTCTCCAAATCATCCCATTAGCTTTCTAAAACCTGGACAGCCAACTGAAAAACCTTAAAACAGCGTTTTCTCTCAAACCGCTGAGCCAAATCTTTAATGTAACCACTCTACGGAAAGAGAATCATCAATTCCTTTCCAATGGCACATGTCTCACCCTCTGATTAGACCTAAGTCAAAAGTTATGCCCTGTACAACACTGATAGGGGAAAAATACTCACAAACAAAATCGGTAAAAATTATGGACATGTCTCACATCCCCATAAGCAATATATTAAAAGATGAGAATGGTCCAGCCCTCAAGGAATAAAATAAAAATATTTTACGATCTTCCGATACGTAAAATATGGGTTGTTATAGGAAGAAAGTTGCCAGAAGGAGAATCATAAAGGAGGTCTACCGCTTAAAAGAACAGAAAGGTTCGGTCGTAGGAGTTGTAGAGAAAATCTCAAAAGAGTCAATTGTCGAAAAACCTCATGATCATCAATAGAAAGGCCCTATTGTCGGGAAGGATTGTTCTTTCAATCAGGATCCTTGGGAGGAAGAAGCAGAATCTCCCAATGATGGTTTAGAAAATCTGGAGCTCACCGATACAATCCTTTCTTCCCAAAACTTAGATTCAGCTACTTTCTTTTCCAAGTCGGGGGAAGATTCTATGTTTTATGAACCAAAAGAAGCGAAGGAGACAAGACAAGTCCTAGGCTCAGGTCGGTCTAGAGGGAACCGCTTAGGACATATACAACACAAGCATTGCACGTTACAACATTGTTTTCTCTTATATATACTAAATATTGACCAAAGTTTTTTTTAGATCGGTAAAAGCAGGAGAGGGATGACTAAGAAAAGCGTAAGAGGGACAAGGAGAGAAAGAGAAAACTCCGGAGAAGAGGAAAGACAAGGAGCACGGGGAACACACGCACTGACTCATTTCTTATTCTCGAGATAGGACCCCTAGAGAGGATCATAAAACTGCAAGTGAATACCCTCAAATCTCTTTCCCTCCCCCCAAGCTTTCGTCCGATCTCCCTTATAAGACACACTCAACTAACATTCGTGATCAGGATTCTAACCCTCCCTTCAGGCTCTTTGGAAAAAGTCCCCAAATGTCAACCCCTCTGGCCCAAGAGATGACACCGGTGACTGAATTATACAAACGGAGGAAAGTTTTCCTCGTCTTCGATTTTCCTAGAATCAATTTTTCCCTAGACCTTCAACTGTTCCCACCAAAAGCTCATGATCGAGTCAGGTCAACATGATGCCATGTACACATTTTCAAGGTGTATCGGTGATATTGCAAGAAACACGGAGGCAGAAAATGAAAGAATGCAGACAAAGCTGGGCACCAACAAGAAAACTCTGGAAACAATAAAGGAAGATCTGGAAATCTGTGAGACTCAAGTGCTTGTTCTCAAAGAAAAGTATGAGAGATCCATGAAGGAGCTGGGAGACAAAACAGAACATCTTCGTATTGAATTGGATCATTCGTCTTCTCTTACCCAAACTGCTCAAGATGAAGTAAAATCAAGGGGACAAGAGTGTTTCTCCCTCAAAGTCGAAAATGAGGTTTTAAAAAGTGATAAAGGGCACTTAGATTTGGGGATATAGAGCCTTAGGACTCAATTTACCAACTCTAAAGTGGCTAGAAGACAGGCCGATGACAATGCCAAGGTTGTGATCGAGAATGTCAACATTGCCTGGCTTCAACATGAGGTCGAGATCCAAACCATTAAGGCGAATCATGCGACAAACATAGAAGAGATGCACACAGATTTCGGGACAATGTATTATTTCTTTTTGTTTGATTCCTTCGCCATATAGATATTTTGTGGACAGATAACTATCAGCGAGTATTGGCTGATACATGGGAGGTGTTTAAGAAGGAAGAAGTCGAGGCTGTGGAGGGGAAATTGGTGAATGAGGAGGCTTTGGTAGCTCGATTCTTGTGTGGTTGTTAGCTAGAGGCATTGGCTAAGGGGAAAAGGATATTGAGTGAGTTGAGCGATGCCGAACGACAAAAGATGAAAGGAAAGCTGATCCTGATTGGGGAGGCTAGCATGAGAAAAGGGAAGGTGTCTCTCAACTATTCTGTGAGTTACGCTACTTCCGGTCCATCTGTTGTTCCACCTGCACTAAACCAGTCTTCAAAAGAAGTGGAGGAGTATAGCCGGATGAACCACCTCTACCTCTGTTCCAAAATATACCAGTCGCTCCCACCTCCGATGTGGAGGCTTTGGTCAGGCCGAGAGATCCCTCAGAAGGTGGTAAATCCTTGCTTTCGTCTTAATTTTCGGAAGTACTCATCTTTCTAATTCTAGCTGTATGTGCTCCAACAGAGAAGGCAGTCACCAGGATTGAGTCTGAATTACTACAAGGAGGCTCAACTGCCGTATCAAGTAAATATGTAGAAATGATCAACCCTCCACAGGAATCAAAAGAACAAAATGTTCGGTCAGAAGAGGGTGACGTGGTAATCACACGGGAGATCAAAGGGACTGATCCCCTGACCATAAGAGAAATGAAGCGTAGAGAAGATATTAGAGTTTCTACTTTTAAGGCTGAGCCATCCATCAAACCCTTCAATATTCCTCCTCTCATAGCTATTCCTCCAACTATAATTTCGCATGTCAAAGTAGCTCCTTTCCCAGTCCCTACTGATCTAGATAAGAGAGAAAACACGATATAGCGGCGTTTGGTCACCCCGTTCCTCTCGGCAGCAAGCCCAAGAAGCAATGGCATCATTTAACTACCGAGAAAACTTTGGAGAAGATTACGGAAAAGGAAAAGGAAATGGAGGAGATTAACAAGTTCGGTGGCAAGCCACCTCGAGTTTAGAAACCTTTCATTGTACGTTGTTTTAGGCCCTTTGGTAGTTGTTTGGGAGCACAACCCTCGTGCTTTTGCCTTCGTCAAATCGTGTATTTTGTGAACGAAGTTTATTCTAAACTCTGAGGCCTTTTATACCCTCCCTCTAGTCGTTAAGGGTTAGAGTTTTAGGGATCGAGCAGTCTTTATTCGGGGTTCACCTTTCACATTCGTCCATAATTTTACACTCCTTCTAAAGTCGTGAGAATCAGAGTTATTTAAATAGGAAGTCATGATGTTTGCATCGGTGTCACTCCACTTATGGTCTGCAAAGCGTGGTCTGAAGGCTCGAGTGTCGATATCAAACTCGAAGTTAGTCCATCCATATTCCTTTTCGGGCCGAAGCGAGGTCGTCTTGTTGAGACATGGACCGATAAGCAAGGTTGGGGAGTAGGCATTTTCCTTAGTCCTAAAGTTTAACCCATGTTGGTCAAATCACAACATATGGCCATGGTCATTAGAGTAGCGAGACAGAGCAGGAAAGGAGCATTTATTCATAGACAACAATGGGTGGCAAACACACCTTATTACAATACTTAAATAAAACAAAAGTCCTAAGAAAGATAATGTTGTAAATGATCATCATGTCATGCTCTTTGAAAGAGTTCACCATCAACAGTTGTTTGCCTGAAGGTTCCATTATCAAGCCTCTGTTGGATGACGTAAGGCCCTAACCACTTGGGCCTCATATGCACGGGAGTTGGGAAGACCCGTTTTAAAACAAGGTCACCAAGATCGAAGGTCTTGAGTCGGCCCCTCTTGTTGTAGTATCAGATGACCCGACGCCGATGAGCCTTGGCATAGAGATTAGCTTCTTCTCTTTTTTCGTCAACCATATCTAATGATTCCAAGAGAAGGGTTTTTTCGAGAGAGGGTCATAGTATGTAGTTCTGTGGAAGGGACTTCAAGCTCTATAAAAATGACTGCTTCAGAGCCGTAAGACAAAGCTAAAGGAGTATGAACTATGGCAGTTTTGTAAGTGGTTCGATATGCCCAAAGGGCTAAAGACAATTCATTGACCCATTTGCCATTGGCTTGTTCCATACGTTTCTTTAAGATAGACTTGATAATTTTGTTGACGGATTCAACTTGCCCATTAGATTATGGATGCGTGACTGCCGTGTAATTCTTTCGATATGATATCGTTCACAGAGATCTCTGCACTACGAGCTATCGAGTTGGGTCCCATTATTAGTGATGATAGTCTGAGGTAACTGTAACAACCCACAAATTCTGAACCAAATTTTATTTTAGGAAATTTAATGAAAGTTGTTTATTTTAAATAATAACGATTAAGAATTTATTTTAATCGAGGTTAAAGAAAATGTATTCATTTTTATTTCTAAAGGAATTAGAAATAGTATGGTAGTTTGAAAAGTCAAACCTGTACTTTGACCGAATGTCCAGATTCAAAATTTAACGGATTTTAGTAAAACCAAAAATATCTAAATCTGTTTGAAATTATCTTTCCAATGAATATGAAAAATCGAAATTTCATAGCGGGAATCAAAAGATATGGCCAGTTGAATATTCAAAATGGTCGTTATAGTATAATTTATAGCCCGTGTGAAAGACCATTTTTCAAACGACCTCCGTTTTCGACGAAACCACTTTTGCTGGACCCGAAATGACAAATTATTGCTAGGTTTCAACTTTCATAATTTTTTGAATTAATATGTGAGCGTGTCAAACGAAAATGTGTTTTGTCAATTTCAGTCAAATTTAATCGACTTGAAAGTAGCCATTTTCCAACAGTCTCGGAATTCGACGTAATTAATTTTGTTAGGACCGTATCGTCAAAACAAAGCCAAAAATATTTTTTCTGGAATTTCCTGAGTCCGTATGTGGCCCTGGTGAATTTAAATATACGATCGAATTAATTTAATAAAGAATTTAAAATTTAAATTAAAGATTTCAGGCCTTAGGCTGTTGTTTGGGCTGACGAGGCATAGCCCATTGGATCTAGAACGGGGGCTATTAGGTAGGGTCAACTCCGATTGGACTGAAATTGGGTTGGTTTTAAACTTTTGGGTTTAATTGTAAAATTTACCTTAATAAAATTATAAATAATAGAAAATTCACTAAAAACCCTAATTTCATTAGAAGACCGCCGCCGTTCTATACCCTTCAACGGCCTGAAAGCTCCCATTTTGTTTCCTCAACCATTTCCAATTTATAAATCAATTTCATATAAGTTTAAAGCGATTTCCATGGAGAATTTCGAGATCTTTCCAATGATACAGTGATGATCGATTATGGAGGCGTGGCTTGCTGGGATTTTGGGCGTGGAGTCGGCGGTTTTGATCGAGATTTGGAGCCCAACGGTGAGGCCGAGATTGACGGCTGTCTGGGCGTCGGTGGAGTGGACAGAGGCAGTCGTAGTGGCGGCAAGGGATGGAGCTCAGATCGACTGTGGGGACCGCAGTTTCAAACCTTATTTGTGAACGATGGGTTCAGCTTCCTGATGTTGGTAACAAAATAGATGAGAAGGGCGGCCTATTATTCTCTTCAGCAATAAATGTAATTAAGGATGAAATTGAAGTTATTTAATTATTTTAATTAATCGTTAATGAATCAAAAGTTTAAACAATCATATCTTCTCCAATTCAAAACAGAATCGCGCAAATAGGGGGTGCGTTGGAATTGTCTTTCTGAGATCGTCACAATGAAACAGAACGCAACTGAAAAGAAGCAAATTAGTATTTGAGGAAATTTCAGATCTGAATTAAAATCAAGGTGAGATTTCCTTTTTATATAATTAATTAATTTAATTAATTAATTTAGTTGCTATGGAATGATTGTATGTGTATGACTGAGATCTTCTATGTGATGATATTGTGAATGATATATCTGTTTTGTTGGTGATGTGTAAACACAGATTTATATGTGCTAAATAAAAATCAATCATATTGTTTTATTATTAATTAATTTATTATTTGTTGAATTGAATTAGATGGTCGATTCAATATTAAAAATATCTTTTTTTATCATTTTTGAACATTGAAATAGAATTACCAAATCAACATAAAACATTATTTTATCATTTTTATTGTATTGAAATATAATTGTCAATACAATTGAAAATATATTATTGTTGTTTATACCATTGAATGGAAATAAAAAGTCATTCTTTTATTTGCATTCTTTGATGCACATAAATATTGATACAAAAAGTCAATTCTTTTATTTGCATTCTTTGATGCAAATAAATACTGATATAAAAAGTCGTTCTTTTTATTTTCATTCCTTGATGCAAATATATGTTGCTATAAAAAGTTATTCTTTTATTTCCATTCTTTGGTGCAGATAATCAAAGAAATAATTCTATTATTTACATTCTTTGATGCGAATAAACATTGAATCAAAAAGTCATTCTTTCATTTGCATTCTTTGATGCAAATATAAGATGAATTAAAAGTTGTTACTTTATTTGCATTCTTTGTTGCAAATACGCATTGGAATAAAAGGTTATACGTTTATTTGCATTCTTTAATGCAAACAAAATGTTGAAATAAAAAGTCTTTTTATTATTTACATTCTTTGATGCAAATATAACATAGTTTAAAAAGGGTTATATTTTTATTTATATTTTTGGTACAAATAAAAACATGATTTAGAAAGTTACATTTGTAATTGTATTTTAGATACAAATAAAAGCATGATTTAAAGAGTTGCATTTTTTGTTCGCAATTTTAGATGCAAACAAACCATTAAGATAAAATAGCATTTTTGTTTGCAAATTTAGATGCAAACAAAACATCTAATTAAAGTTACACTTTTATTTGCATATTTAGATGCAAATAAACACCGTAGAGAAAGGTTACTTTTTTATTTGCATATTTAGATGCAAATAAAACATTGAATTGAAAGTTGCATTTTTATTTCTTGATGCTAATAAACATAAATTTAAAAAGTTTCATTTTTAATTTGCATTTTAGAGATAAATATAACATAGCATGAAAAGTTACATTTTTCTATTACATGTTAGATGTAAATAAAATCATAGAATTAAAAATACATTTTTATTTACATTGTAAATGTAAATGAAACCACAAAATGAAAAGTTACATGTTTACTTTTATTTACAATTTAGATGTGAATAAAAGAGTATATTAGAAAGTTATATTTTTATTTACATTCTAGAGATAAATAAAAGAATTACATTTTTATTTCCATTAAAAATAAAAAAGAATAGAATTGAAAGTTACATTTTTATTGTCAGTTTAAAGACAAAGAAAAGAGTAGAATAAAGTGTCACATTTTATGGTCAATTTATATGAACAATAAGAACATATTTTAATGTTATGTTTTTATTGTCATTTTATATACATTAAAAAGAATTATAGATTAAAATGGAATAAGTGAACAATAAAAATATACATTTTGTTTCGTATGTAGGAATCATTAAAATTTCTCATTGTTGAAATGTTACACTTCCATTTATAAGTTGTCTGACTTGTTTATGTGATTGAGACGATAATTTTTCACACATCGCCCTAGTGCACAAAAATCTATTATTGTTTGTTGGTTGAAACCCCACACGGGTGTTGGGAAGACATTTGATATACATTAGTCCCAATATTTATTTAATTGTCAATCGATGGATTGACAGTCTGTGTCGAGCATTACTTATCACTTTATTTTAATGCTCACACAGTTATAAATCTCACTTTGGATGTGAATGTATTGTTTGATGATTGTTTATCATTATCGTTGGATATATGTAATGTATGAAATCCATACAACTGAAATTGTATGGTAATTGATTGAGTAGCATTCCGATTCAGAACATCTTTTAATATAAAGAATATTTTAAAATAAAGAAATAGTATATTCAATTTTTATTTAAAATTGAAAATGAAGTTAAAATCATTTTAAAACGAATTTATAAATATTTTATAAAACGATTAAATAGAAATCGATGATATATATATTATATATAATGGCCTGAATAGAACGCGTCGTGCAGTGGCCGTTCACGAATTTCGACCATTAATTTCAAATTTACGTAACGGAAGATCCGACCGTCGGATTCTTCTAAAACTGGAACCTTTGGGTTCGTATCGAAAAAAGCTTTCCAGTGAATATAAGAGTTTTGAAATCTAACGGTTGGATTTGGAATTATGTCCAAATCAAATTTGGAAAAGGTCGCTATGGATGCAGTTCGGTGGCCGTTATTGGAAACCGACTGTACGAGCGATAATAAAAATATTAGAAATATGGAAAAATTATGTAAAATCATAATAAATGATTTGGAAGGAGTTTGGATGAAAAATCCATATTTGGAAAGATAAAAATATATTTTTATCAAATTGAACTAGTTATTAACTAGCATAAATCTTTAAAGTAAGATTTAAGGAAGTTTCCCAATTAATTAATATTTGATTGGAATTAGATTAGATAAATTGGATTTTGGGGTTTGTCGTAAATGGTGTCTTAAATAACACTGTTCTTAAACCCCATAAGAAAAGAATAAATCTTTTAATTAAGATTATTAGAGTTTTCAATTTTATTTAATAATTGGAATAAAAGGAAGTGTGAGTTGAGTTTATTGTGAACTGTGTTTTTAACAACATTTGTTATTTAACTCAATTAATAGAGAAAATATAATTTGGAATTTATAAATCTTTTATTGAGATTTAAGTGGAAATTTTCCAAAGTAAATTTTTCCAATTTAATATATATTAAATTGGAATTGAATGGAATTCGATTTAATAATAATCAAGATGAGATTCTGTAAAAGAAGACCGTTACTATATATGGAATTTAAGAGGCTTTGCCGTTATTCCATTTATATTATTTGTCTGATACAGGAATTTATATCGATTATATATTGATCTGATTTCTGTAAAAATTCCATATTTAATGGAAGATGATTTTGTGTTTATCGTGAACAATGTTTTTAAATGACATTTGTTCTTTAACCCAGTTAAAGATAAGATTTATTTCTTAAATCTGAATAATCATAGAGTAATGATTTTAGATATTAAAACCAAATTGGGGTTTTATTGAATCTTTAAGAAGAAGATTTAAGAATAAATTTGAAAGGATTTATCTTTGATAAAATTAATGGGAATCTTTACCATATAATATGAATATTTTATTAAAAGAATATTCTGAGTTGCAATGTGGCGTATGATGTGTTTTATATAGCACTTGATTTTTGATTATAAAATACGCGAGTTATTCGGAAAGACCGGGTTTAACCCATTTCGAATAATTACTACGACGATTAAAACTCGAAGACGAAGACGGTGGTTGAAGACTGGCGATCTTCACATCGAATGGATGAGGACTACTAATGCCTTTGATTGGAGTTGCTGCCTTGAGAAGGTTCCAGTGGTAGTTGTCCGGACGTATTGTTGATTATTCAGATATGCGAGGTATAAGGTGCCTCCGGTTTCGTTCAGACGCAGAACGAACTTGTAAATGGATTGTATATCTGACGTTGTATTCCTTTATACTGTATTCGTTGATCGCTGCTAAATATATATATATATATATATCTGTTGGTGGCAGAGAATTTCTCCTCTTACATAACACCCTTCTCTAATACGTACGAGCTTAGTGGTTATGTATTGGCAGAAATCAATGGTATGGTATGGATTGACAATGTGGCATGCTAAGATGCAAATGATCAAGGCTTATTATTGAAAAGCAGAGCTTTGTGGTTAATGATCAAAGCACAGCTTTAAATAGCATAGCTTTGTGTATAGCATTACTTCGCGAACCTCACACCCCGGTATGAACCAGAAATGGGAGTAAGGACTGCAAGGAGGACATACGTTTCTTTCTAGCTAGAAGTGGTGTATGTGCTTTAACAAGGCCAGACATTTTTACTTATGTGGATGATGGAATGAGGCGCCTCGGTTATTTGAGTCCCTAGTGGCTCTATTTACGCCCCATAGGGCGGGGAAACGTATTGTTCAGAAATAATTAATCCAACCATTGCACTTTGGTGGACCGGCCCTGAAAATCCAAGGGTCACTCGAGCTCTAATCCCGAGGCACGGGCTAGAGTGTCTCGAATTCGGTAAGGACTATTTTTTGCCTTGGTTCATGATGGAAATCCAACTTCCAATACGACCCATGCGGTTTTGATTGTATTACTAGTACGGCGACATAGTATATGGTAGCTATGCCGTCTATGATTGATATTATGATTGAAATGTTTTTAAAACATATACACACTAATAATAATATCAAATTCGTTTTATCGTATCCAGCATTTTTGACCATTATAAGGTAAAACTCTATCCTCCAGTTTGTGTTGCATTGTGTGATGGGACTTGCGTCTTATAATGGTTTCATTTTTATAAAAAGCATTGCGTTGTTTAACGATTTACTTTAATTATGCTCTAGCAGTCCAATGGAGTAAACCTGTTCCGCGTTAGCGGCGTGGTCCTGTGATTAGCCTTATTATTATTAGATAGTTTAAGTAAGATTTCTCATACCAGTCCCATGACTGACCTGTAGTTTGTTTCACTTTGCAAACTCGGGTGCCCTCTTTCCCACACAGGCAGTCTAGTAGCGTTTTGCAGATATTTATCTCTTGAGCAGGATTCTGGATCGAAGATTAAAGCTGTGTCCAGAGCATAGAAAGTCTTCCGCTGTGTATTGTATTAATTTATTGTAAATTTATCTTCCGCTGTATTATTTATGTCGATGTACTATGATATTCTGTACTCTGATGTAACATTATTACGATGGTTATAAAAGTCTTCTATTATTTGTTCTGATGTGTTGTATGCCCAAAGTTAACATATGCAGGTTTTGAATGATTTTGATCGATCTAGCGATCGATTAAGGTCAGCAAAATGCGGGTCGTTACAGCTGGTATCAGAGCTCTGGTTAGCTCAAATCTTTGGGGTACAACTCGTTAGAACTGAACAAAAGACTCATCAGGGATTGGATTAATAATATCCAATAAGAATACTCATTAGAGATAGGATCAGCAGTATCCTAAATGTGATAACTCTTTAGAGATGGGGTTAGTAATGCCCTAGACTGAGTTGAGAGTAACAAGTTTATAATTAACGTATTTGTGATTGTATATATAATCCGATCTTAGCAAATGTGATTTTTGATATACAAATGTTATATTTGAAAAGCTAATCGACTAATTGATTAATGATTTTGTTGTTTGAATATTAGTTCAGCTAAGTAAATTATTAAAACCAATAAAAAAATAAAAAAATAATTGGTAAATTAAACAATATTTAGCTTCGTTCCTTTTCAAGGACGAAAAGATTTTAAGTGGGGGAGAATGTAACAACCCACAAATTCTGAACCAATTTAAAATTTTTATTTTAGGAAATTTAATGAACATTGTTTATTTTAAATAATAACGATTAAAAATTTATTTTAATCGAGGTTAGAGAAAATGTATTCATTTTGATTTCTAAAGGAATTAGAAATAGTATGGTAGTTCTGTACTTTGACTGAATGTACCGGATTCAATGTTTAACGGATTTTAGTGAAACCAAAAATTTCTAAATCTGTTTGAAATTATCTTTCCAACGAATCTGAAAAATCAAAATTTCATAGCGGGAATCAAAAGATATGGCCAGTTGAATATTCATAATGGTCGCTATAGTATAATTTATAGCCCGTAAAAAAGACCATTTTTCAAACGACCTTCGTTTTCAATGAAACCACTTTTGTTGGAACCGGAATGTCAAATTATTGCTAGGTTTCAATTTTCGTAATTTTTTGAATTAATATGTGAACGTGGAAAACGAAAATGTGTTTTGTCAATTTCAGTCAAATTTAATCGACTTGAAAATAGCTATTTTTCCAACAGTCTCGGAATTCGACGTAATTAATTTTTTTAGGACAGTATCGTCAAAATAAAGCCAAAAATGTTTTTTTTTGGAATTTTCTTAGTCCGTATGTGGCCCCGGTGAATTTAAATATACGATCGAATTAATTTAATAAAAAATTTAAATTAAAGATTTCAGGCCACAAACAGTCGTTTGGGCTGACAAGGCCTAGCCCATTGGATCCGGAACGGGGGTTATTGGGGAGGTCAACTCTGGTTGGACTGAAATTGGGTTGGTTTTAAACTTTTGGGTTTAATTGTAAATTTTACATTAATAAAATTATAAATAATAGAAAATCCACTAAAAACCCTAATTTCATTAGAAGGCCGCCGCCGTTCGATACCCTTCAATGGCCAGAAAGCTCCCATTTTGTTTCCTCAACCATTTCCAATCCATAAATCAATTTCATATAAGTATAAAGCGATTTCCGTAGAGAATTTTGAGATCTTTCCAATGATACGGTGATGATCGATTATGGAGGCGTGGTTTGCTGGGATTTTGGGTGTGAAGTCGACGGTTTTGATCGAGATTTGTGGCCTAATGGTGAGGTCGAGATCGACGGCGGTCTGGGCACCGGTGGAGTGGACGGAGGCGGTCGTCGTGGTGGCAAGGGATGGAGTTCCGATCGACTATAGGGATCGCGGTTTCAAACCCTATTTGTGAACGATGGGTTCGGCTTCCTGATGTTAGCAACAAAGTAGATGAGAAGGGCGACCTGTTATTCTCTTCAGTAATCAATGTAATTAAGGATGAAATTGAAGTTATTTAATTATTTTAATTAATCGTTAATGAATCTAACGTTCAAACAATCATATCTTCTCCAATTCAAAACAGAATCGCGCAAACAGGGGTGTGTTGGAATTGTCTTTCTGAGATCTTCACAATGAAACAGACTGGAACTGAAAAGAAGAAAATCAGTATTTGAGGAAATTTCAGATCTGAATAAAAAGCAAGGTGAGATTTCCTTTTTATATAATTATTTAATTTATTTATTTAATTTAATTGCTACGGAATGATTGTATGTGTATGACTGAGATCTTCTATGTGATGATATTGTGAATGATATATCTGTTTTGTTGGTGATGTGTAAACACAGATTTATATGTGTTAAATTAAAAACAATCATATTGTTTTATTAATAATTAATTTATTGTTTGTTGAATTGAATTAGATGGTCGATTCAATATTAAAAATATATTTTTTATCATTTTTGAACATTGAAACAGAATTACCAAATCAACGTAAAA
The DNA here is from genome assembly GCA_030737875.1 of Allium sativum. Taxonomy (NCBI): domain Eukaryota; kingdom Viridiplantae; phylum Streptophyta; class Magnoliopsida; order Asparagales; family Amaryllidaceae; genus Allium; species Allium sativum. The sequence goes on from CM060926.1 coordinate 543,855,603, forward strand.
TATTATTTTATCATTTTTATTGTATTGAAATATAATTGTCAATACAATTGAAAATATATTATTATTGTTTATACCGTTGAATGGAAATAAAAAGTCATTCTTTTATTTGCATTCTTTGATGCAAATAAATATTTATACAAAAAGTCAATTCTTTTATTTGCATTCTTTGATGCAAATAAACACTGATATAAAAAGTCGTTCTTTAATTTACATTCCTTGATGCAAATATACATTAATATAAAAAGTTATTCTTTTATTTGCATTCTTTGATGCAAATAATCAATGAAATAATTCTTTTATTTGCAATCTTTGATGCAAATAAACATTGAATCAAAAAGTCATTCTTCCATTTGCATTCTTTGATGCAAATATAAGATAAATTAAAAAGTTGTTATATGGAATAGGGATCATTAAAATTTCTCATTGTTGAAATGTTAAACTTCCATTTACAAGTTGTCTGACTTGTTTATGTGATTAGGACGATAATTTTTCACACATCGCCCAAGTGCACGAAAATCTGTTACTGTTTGTTGGTTGAAACCCCACATGGGTGTTGGGACGACATTCGATATACACTAGCCCCAATATTTATTTAATTGTCAATCGATGGATTGACAGTCTGTGTCGAGCATATTATCTCTTTATTTTAATGCTCGCACAGTTATAAATCTTACTTTGGATGTGAATGTATTGTTTGATGATTGTTTGTCATTATCGTTGGATATATATAATGCATGAAATCCATACAACTGAAATTGTATGGTAATTGATTGAGTCGCATTTCGATTCAGAATATCTTTTAATATAAAGAATAGTTTAAAATAAAGAAATAGAACATTCAATTTTTATTTAAAATTGAAAATGAAGTTAAAATCGTTTCAAAATGAATTTATAAATATTTTTTAAAACGATTTAAATAGACATCGACGATATATTATATATTATATATATATATATATATATATATATATATATATATATAATGGCCTGAATAGAACGCGCCGTGCAACGACCGTTCGCAAATTTCGACCATTAACTTCAAATTCGCGTAACGGGAGATCCGGTCGTCGGATTCTTCTAAAACTGGAACCTTTGGGTTCATATTGAAAAGAGTTTTCCAATGAATATAACAGTTTTGAAATCTAATGGTTGGATTTGGAATTATGTCCAAATCAGATTTGGAAAAGGTCGCTATGGATGCAGTTTGGTGGCCGTTATTGGAAACCGACTGTACGAGCGATAATAAAAATATTAGAAATATGGAAAAATTATGTAAAATCATAATAAATGATTTGGAAAGAGTTTGGATGAAAATTTTTATATTTGGAAAGATAAAAATATATTTTTATCAAATTGAACTAGTTATTAACTAGAATAAATCTTTAAAGTAAGATTTAAGGAAGTTTCCCAATTAATTAATATTCTATTGGAATTAGATTAGATAAATTGGATTTTAGGGTATGTCATGAATGGTGTCTTAAATAACATTGTTCTTAAACCCCATAAGAAAAGAATAAATCTTTTAATTAAGATTATTAGAGTTTTCAATTTTATTTAATAATTGGAATAAAAGGAAGTGTGAGTTGAGTTTATTGTGAACTGCGTTTTAACGACAATTGTTCTTTAACTCAATTAACAGTGAAAATATAATTTGGAATTTATAAATCTTTTATTAATATTTAAGTGGAAATTTTCCAAATTAAAGTTTTCCAATTTAATATATATTAAATTGGAATTGAATGGAATTCGATGTAATAATAATCGAGATGAGATTCTGTAAAAGAAGTCCGTTACTATATATGGAATTTAAGAGGCAATGCCTTTATTCCATTTATATTATTAGTCTGATACAGGAATTTATATCAATTATATATTGATCTGATTTTTGTGAAAATTCCATATTTAATGGAAGATGATTTTGGGTTTATCGTGAACAATGTTTTTAAATGACATTTGTCCTTTAACCCAGTTAAAGATAAGATTTATTTCTTAAATCTGAATAATCATAGTGAAATGATTTGGGATATTAAAACCAAATTGGGGTTTTAATGATTCTTTAAAAAGAAGATTTAAGAATAAATTTGAAAGGATTTATCTTTGATAAAATTAATGGGAATCTTTACCCTATAATATGAATATTTTATTAAAAGAATATTCTAAGTTGGAATGTGGCGTATGATGTGTTTTTATATAACATTTGATTTTTTTATTATAAAATACGCGAGTTATTCGGAAAGGCCGGGTTTAACCCATTCTGAATAATTACTACGACAATTAAAAGTCGAAGATGAAGACGGTGGTTGAAGACCGGCGATCTTCACATTGAATGGATGAGAACTACTGATGCCTTTGATTGCAGTTGCTGCCTTGAGAAGGTTCCAGTGGTAGTTGTCCAGACGTATTGTTGATCATTCGGATATGTGAGGTATAAGGTGCCTCCGGTTTTTTTCAGACCTAGAACGAACTTGTAAATGGATTGTATGTCTGACGTTGTATTCCTTTATACTGTATTCTTTGATCACTGCTAAATATATATCTATTGGTGGCGGAGAATTTCTTCTCTTGAATAACACCCTTCTCTAAGACGTACGATCTTAGATGTTATGTATTGGCAGAAATCAATGGTATGGTATGGATTGACAATGTGGCATGCTAAGATGCCAATGATCAAGGCTTATTGTTGAAAAGCAGAGCTTTGTGGTTGATGATCAAAGCACAGCTTTAAATAGCATAGCTTTGTGTATAGCGTTACTTCGCGAACCTCACACCCCGGTATGAACCAAAAACGGGAGTAAGGACTGCAGGGAGGACATACGTTTCTTTCTAGCTAGAAGTGGTGTCTGTGCTTTGACGAAGCCAGACATTTTTACTTATGTGGATGATGGAATGAGGCGCCTCGGTTATTTGAGTCCCTAGTGGCTCTATTTACGCCCATAGGGCGGGGAAACATATTGTTCAGGCATAATTAATCCAACCATTGCACTTTGCTGGACTGGCCCTGAAGATCCAAGGGTCACTCGAGCTTTGATCCTGAGGTATGGGCTAGAGTGTCTCGAATTCCGTAAGGAATAACTTTTGCCTTGGTTCATGATGAAAATCTAACTTCCAATATAACCCATGCGGTTTTGATTGTATTACTAGTACAGCGACATAGTATATGGTAGCTATGCCATCTATGATTGATATTATGATTGAAATGTTTTTAAAACATATACATTTTAAAACATATATACACTAATAATAATATAAAATTCTTTTTATCGTATCCAACATTTTTGACCATTATAAGGTAAAACTCTATCCTCCGGTTTGCGTTGCATTATGTGATGGGACTTGCGTCTTATAATGGTTTCATTTTTGTAAAAAGTATTGCATTGCTTAACGATTTACTTTAATTATGCACTGACAATCCAATGGAATAAACCCATTTCGCGTTAGCGGCATGGTCCTGTAATTAGCCTTATTATTAGATAGTTTAAGTAAGATTTCTCATACCAGTCCCATGACTGACCTGTAGTTTGTTTCACTTTGCAAACTCAATGCCCTCTTTCCCACACGGGTAGTCGAGTAGCGTTTTGCAAATATTTATCTCTTCAGCAGGATTCTGGATCGAAGCTTAAAGTTGTGTCCCGAGCATAGAAAGTCTTCCGCTGTGTATTGTATTAATTTATTGTAAATTTATCTACCGCTGTATTATTTATCTCGATGTACTCTGATATTCTGTGCTCTGATGTAACATTATTATGATGGTTATAAAAGTCTTCAGTTATTTGTTCTGATGTGTTGTATGCCCAAAGTTAACGTATGCGGGTTTTGAACGATTTTAAAATCGATCTAGCGATCGATTAAGGTCGCGCAAAATGCGGGTCGTTACAGTAACCCAAATCGACATATGATATTTTTAACAATAAAATTGATGACTCGCTTTGTGGTGATCGTGGTCAATTGTTCATCTTTCACCCACTTCGTAAAGGTTTCTACAGCCACGATTTCATACTTTGCACCCTCTTTAGAGATCGGTAGACTTCCGATTATATATATCCCCCAAATAGCAAAAGGCCAAGGACTGACCGTTTGGGTGATTTTCGTTGTTGGAGCCCATGGGATCTGAACAAATCTCTATCATTTGTCACATCATCTAGAATAGTTGGCTGCATCTTTGCTAGCGGTCAGTCAGAAGTACGCGTACCGCAGCACTTTTTTGGCCAAAGTTTGTCCTCTTGTATGATCACCGCACTCTCCTCGTGTACTTCTCTCAAAATTCTCTTGACATCGCCATTAGCCACTCACCGAAGCATTGGAACTGAACAACCCCATTTAGGATTCTTTTTAGGTTCAGTTTCCAATTGATCGACCTCCATCGGATCTATGCTAAGGGTACTCAGAGTCTCTACGGGACCAATTATGTTTTGCTCAGGTCATCAGAGCTAGCTAGTTTTGCCAATCTGTCTGTCTTCTAGTTTTCTTCCCTGAGAATGTGGGAAATGTTATACTGATCAAAGTCATTCAGTAATTCTTCGACTTGCTTGAGATAGGCGACAACTCAAGCCTTTTAGTTTGATAATCTTGCCGAACCTGAAATACAATAAGTTGTGAATCACAAAATATATTTAGCGCTACTACCCTTATGTCACTCGCGAGCTTAATCCCGGCAATCAAGGTTTCGTACTCGGAGTCATTGTTGGTAGCAGAGAAATTCAGCCTTAGTGCATAATATATTGACCAATAGAACTATGCTGGCACTAGAGCGCCGATCGTTTTGTGCTCTGCTAGTGTATAACTTCCAAGTGTCCAATCTCAATTCGATATCCAGGGGCTTGGGGCCATCCTCCATACTTTCGTCTTTTGGAGTATTAAATTCGGCTATAAAACCAACTAGCACTTGCCCCCAGGTGGATTTCTACAGAACAAAAGGGAGATCGAACTGACTTAGTTCGATATTCAACTAAAGCAGCCTCCTGCTTGCCTCAGGTCGTTGTTGGACTTGTCGTAGTGGTTGGTCGGTGAACACCTTGATGGGGTAAGCCTGGAAATAATGGCGGAGCTGTTATGATGCAATTAACAAACGATATGCGAGCTTATCAATCTTTGGATAGTTGCGTTCATCCCTTGTTATTTTCTTGCTCGCTGAGTAAACTAGACGTTTTACTCGATCTTCGTCACGAACTAGGACTGATCTGATCGTGTGCATAGATACTGCCAAATACACAAATAGGTCTTTATGGTCGATCATCTTGGACATGATAGGAGGTTATTCTATATGTTCAAGTAAATTCTGAAAGGTTTCGATACAGTCAGGCGTCCAAGCGAAGTTTCGTTTCCCTCTCTTGATCTATTCGAAGAAAGTGAGGCACTTGTCGCTTTCTTTGGATATGAATCGACCCATAGCCACAACTTCCCTGCAAAAACTCTGCACGTCCTTGATCCTTTTGGGTTCCTGGTTTCCCTTGATTGCTAAGATTTGATCGGGATTGATTTCGATCCCTTGAGATATGACTATGAAACCCAAGAGCTTTCCGATGCAACTCCAAAAGAGAATTTTAAAGGATTGATCTCCATCTCATATCTTCGAGGAATGTTGAACATTTTTGATAGATTTGTGATGTGATCGGACAATTTCCTTGACTTTACCAACATATCGTCCACATAAGCCTCCATTGTTTTTCCTACTGATCATGAAACATTTGATTGACCAAATGCTAATAAGTCACCCAAGCATTTTTCAGTTTGAGGGGAATGAATACATAGCAATATTCTCCGAGATTTGTTATGAAGCTAGTATGTTCTTGGTTTGGGACATGCATTGCAATCTGTCATACCCGAAGTATGCATCAATGAATGAAAGGAGTTCATGCCCCGCTGTTGAATCGACCAGCTGATCGATCCTGGGCAATGGGAAGTTGTCTTTAGGGTAGGCTTTATTTAAATCTAAGAAATCAATACATGTCTTCCACTTCCCATTGTCGTTTTTCACAAGCACAGGGTTTTCTATCCATTTGGGATAAGTCGCGTCCTGAATGAACCCATTAGCCTGAGTCTTCCCGATTTTTTTCCTTCAAAGTTGCGGACCTCTCCGGGATGAGCACCTACCTTTTCTAATTCGCAAGGGTATACTTTGGATCGATGCTAAGGGAGTGTACACATGTCAGCATGGGTCCACGCGAACATGTCAAGGTTAGCAAGAGGGAATTCAATCAACTCCCTCATCCGGAGGGGGTCAAGGTGGGACCCGATCTTCAAGACCCTTATTGGGTCCTCGTCGTCGATTGATATCTCCCCTGTGGTTTCATTCGGGGCTGCCTTCCTACATCCCGGCTCTTCGACTTCCCTTGAATCGATATGTTCGATTTAGCAAATGGACGATCCTAACTGGGATGTTTTATGTAGTTATTATGCTTCCCTCCCCTCTGTAGGGGGAGAATTATCTTTTGACTCCTTGCTATCTTTGCTTTTAGTTCTTTCCACTTCGCTGAATAGCATGGTCGCCCATTTACTTGATCCCCGCGCACCGTTCCAATCCCTCCATCGTTTGGGAGTTTCAAAAGCAGGCACCAGGAAGCGATACAAGCTCTAAACCCTGCTAGGGCTAGTCATCCCACAAACGCATTGCATTGGGAGCTTATATTCTTTACAACAAACGGAAAAATCCACACCCTCCTACGGTTCCCATCTCCAAATTCGATTGATAGATCGATCAAACCAACTGTTTCGGTGGATGCCCCATTAAAGCCTTGTATCTGGCCTGTGCATAATTTAAGTCTCTCAGCTCCAACTTCATTTGGACATAAGACTGTTTGAACAAAATATTTACTAAACATTCATTTTCAACTAGAACCTTCCGTATTGTAGCTTGACAATAATGGTCGTTTTTACAATGGGTCGATGCTTGGGGTTTTTATTCCAATCGATTCTTGATCATAGAAGATGATGTCATTGGCCATTGTCTTTCTTTGCTTTGTGGGACTTGCAGCTTCAGGGATTTTGGACTTTGCAACATCGATATGTTTTATAGAGTTTACATATCGTTCCATAGTCTGAACGATGTGCTCATCCTGATGAGGTCCTCCGATAACAGTATTGATCATTATCCCTTTTGCCTTTTCTTGGGCAGTGGCTCTAGGTGCCGCCTGACCTTGCTTGGGTGTTGACGTCCCTTTCCCCTTGTCCCTCAGTGCCACTTTGTACTCATCAAGCTTCCCTTCTCTAATTAGCTTTTCAACGATGTCCCTGGTGTGACGACATTCAATAGGCGCATGCGCATAAATCTCATGGAACAGAAAAAACTTCCCCATCGCCCGATCTTTCTCTGTAAATTCACACAAAGGCGGCTTCTTATACTGAAATGTACTACATGTCTTAAGATGGATATTTTCAAGCTTGTTATTCAACGAAGTATAACTTTCAAAAACTTGGAACCGCGGTCGTTTCTGAGAATTCCCTCTTTGTCCAAAGTTTCCGTTGGTACCTTTTTGTACGTTCCTATTTCACTTGCTATGATTTCCAACATTTACTACCAACTTTTCGGAGTTATCTCCGGACTTCTTAACCAGCACATTAATCTGGACGACTTTATTAGAAATGTCTTTCGGCCCTTCTTCCACATCTAACTGTGCATATTCCTGTCGTAATCGAATGTTATCCTTTTCATAGAGCATTTCCATTGTCGTTGAAGGCTTTCCAATCAGATACTTCCCAATCTCCATCCTTTTGTCGATATCGTCTATTATGGCCATTAAAACCGTCTCGTGATTGGGATTGCTTACTTCGTTGACAGCTCGGTTGAATATACTGAGGTAGTTCCTCAAGGATTTACCCCTTGCTTGCTTTATTGTTGAAAGGACCATAACATGATTTGAATTAGAGGCGTGAAGGCGGAATTGATTCAAGAATTTATCATCTAAATCCTTGAAGTTTGTGATCGATCTCAGGGGAAGCCGGGTGAACCACATGAGCGACACCCAGCTTAGGAAAACAGGGAAGGCTTTGTACTTGATGGTGCCTTGAGCTACAACTACCTCCATATGCCATGAGTGCCCCATCAAATGTTGGTACGGGTCGTTCGTACCTCATAGTGGCTTATCTTAGGTATATTAAATCTTCTGGGGAATTTTGCTTGTAAAATGTCACCTGTATATGGCGTATAGCCATGGTCAATCCTCCAATCTTTGTTCTTATATCCCTTATTGTCATTCATGATTTGTGTTACAATAGTAGTCAAATATAAAGGGATAAGTGAGCATTGATCAGCATTATCGACCAATTGGATTCTCCCTGCTCCTTCTTCAGGCAACGTCTCCCAATCCGCCGTCTGGGCTGAACTTCCTCGACTCCGGATGTACCAGTTATTGACAAGACGTATGGGTGGAAGAACAGGAGCTTGGGATGTTTGAGTGGTATTTCGGTGGGCCGAAGGGGAAGCACTTTGATCCTGTCAAGTCGTTGGATCGATGGCCTCTAGGTCGGTCGGGTCGACCTGGGTTTGATCAATCACTCCAAGCTGGTTTAAGCGCCTTTTCAGTTGCATCTATCGTATGTTTTCGGACCTTTCTAGCGGGCATTGTGGATGAGGTCGATCCTACTTCCTTCGGATGACGATGAGCCTTTTGAATTTTGATCTTGAAGATGATACGAAGATTGTTGCTTTCTATATTCTTTCCACTACGTCGGCATTATGCTCATGTCTTGTCTCATCACAACATTTTCCCTTGCTTAAACATCTAGCATCGTCGTTATCTATCAAAGTTATGCTATCACAGTCATGAAATCATCACGAGAGGTGAATGCAGGGGGAGGATCCTGATCCAATAAAGCGGTTATCTTGAAGGTTACAACACATGTTGATTTGGAGTTGATCCAGGGACGGTCGATCCTCCGGCCGTATTTGGAGGCACTGCAGCCTACGACCGTTGTTGTTTTATAGAAGTGCATGTTGAGGATTAGGAAACCATAATTCAACAATGTTGGAAAAGATGTAGTGTAACAGCCCGAATTCCGACATACTGATTTTTTTTTTCAAAATTCTAATTTATCGAAACTCGTGTTGGTTTGCTCTGATACCCTGCAGAAAAGACAGAGAAATAAAATATATCAGAGCTCAGAAAAACATCTCACAACGGAATGGATAAAATATAATGTAATCAAAATATAGCCTTACTGTAGTAATAATACTGCCTAACTAGTATCCAAAGCTATCATATCTCTGCCACAAATTTAACCTGCGAGTATGTTATGAGGAGGGGGTTAGAACACAAGTTCTGGTGACTGGATTTAAACAACACATTTTGGATAATCCTACATATATCGTTCAATTATATTTTCTTATTTATTAGGTTACTTGGGTTAACAATACTCAAGTCTTACACACGCGTCGTACCCATCTATTTTCCAGTGGATTAACCTAATACACTATTTATATATCTACCCCCAGAATTGAGGTACACCTCATGGTACCCCATTTGTAAAGTCTCCATCGTAATGTCATAGAAATGTACGCGGTCTCTCATCATATACCAGAGTGACGCACGGATCTTTGTATAACATTGTTATGTTCCGCATATATCTGCCATTACTATGCTACGTAAGCGTACGGACTAACACCTTCGATCGAATCAGGTTCCATCATGTAACAACCCGGAAAATCTGGGCCAGTTTAAAAATTTTATTTTGGCAATTTTAGCGAATTTCGATTATTTAAAATGAATTATTTTAAATAATATCGACGAGAAATTTATTTTGAATATAATTCGACGTATATATTATACGCGTCGTCGTTATAATATAAATATTTATATATAATTATAAATAGAATTGAAAATGGCGCGGTAGTTCGATAATTCGATTTCAAACTTCAATTGAATGTACCGGGTGCAAAATAATCCGGATTTTAGTGAAACCAAAAATAATGGGATCTAATTGTGAATATCTTTCCAACGAATCCGAAAAATCAAGATTTCATATCGGGAATCAAAAGATATGTCCAGTTGAAAATTCTGAATAGTCGCTATGGAATTCAGGCCCTTAAAAATGGACATTTTGCAAACGACCTCGGATTTCGACGAAACCACTTTTGTTAGATCCGCAGGGTCAAGTTATTGCTAGGTTTCAAATTTCATAATTTTTCGAATCAATATGTGAGAGTGGCAAAAGAAAACGCGTTTGACCAGTTTTAGTTGATTTTAATCGACTGGAAATTGGCCATTTTTCTAACGGTCTCAGAATTCAACGAAACTAGTTTTGTTAGGACCGTATCGTCAATACGAAGCTAGAAAATATTTTTCTGCCATTTTTAGAATTCGTATGTGGCCCCGGTAATTTGAAATGTACGTTTAAAATTCAATATAGTGATTTAAATGTAAATTAAAAGGAAACTGATCGAAACGGTCGATTCAGCTTGCGGTACATATCCCATTGTGTTCGGAATGGGGGTGAAACGCTATGGGCGACAGGCGGTGGGCCTCGTTCCGAGGTCGTATGTAAAAGTCAACTTTTTAATAATTAAAAAAAAAAAAAATAAATAAATAAATATCTTCTCCCCTTAACTACCAGGCCCCCCCCCCCCCCGACTAAAATCATTTAAATCAGAAAAAAAAAAAAAAAAAAACGGCGACGAAAGGATCGGAGCCGCCGCCACCTCGCAGCCCTCCCCCAAATCGAAGTCGCCCTGCCCTCTGCCACCCACCGCCACGCCACCCTCCAGGCGTCGCCCCCCTCGCGCCTCTTTCCTCCGTATTCTCCCTCCTCCCCTTCTTGAAAACCAGCGACGCACCCCCCCATCCGCCACCCCAGACCCCGCTCCCTCCGACGACGTCCTCCGCCAGCGATGGAACCCCCCCCCCTCTGAATTCGATTGTAAGTATTTCCATTTTATTTTGTTTTTATTTTTTTTACTTAAAAACTGATTTTTTAGGAAAACTTAAAAATTGATTTTTTAGGAAAACTTAAAAACTGATTTTTTAAGAATATTAAAACTGATTTTTTTTTTAGGAAAATATAAAAACTGATTTGTTTTTAATTAGGTTTAAAACTGATTTTTGTTTAAAAGGATTTAAAATTGATTTTAAATGATTTTAAAAACTGTTTTTTTTATAGGTTTAGAAAACTGAAAATTATATAAAGTAAAAACTGTTTTTTTTTATAAGTTGAGAAAAGTTAAGAGTTTAATTTATGAAAAGATTTCATTTTAAAAACAATGAAAAGGTTAGATCTTTAAGATTAAAACGGTGAGATTTTTTTTTCTATCTATAAAAAGATATGATTTTTATTTCTAAAAATATGGTTTTTAAATTATAACAAGGTAAAAATATAATTTTTACATGATAGGAAGATTAAAAATATCATCTTTGTATATGTAGCGAAATAAAAAAAATAGAATTTTTATATATTGAACTTCGATAGAAAAATAGAATTTTTATATATTGAACTTCGATAGAAAAATAGAATTTTTATATATTGAACTTCGATAGAAAAATAGAATTTTTATATATTGAACTTCGATAGAAAAATAGAATTTTTATATATTGAACTTCGATAGAAAAATAGAATTTTTATATATTGAACTTCGATAGAAAAATAGAATTTTTATAAATTGAACTTCGATAGAAAAATAGAATATTTATATATTGAACTTCGAAGTAAAAATTCGATTTTTATATATTGAATAGCGAAGTAAAAATGTGATTTTTACGTATGTAGTGAAAGCAGCAACGAAGGTGACAAAAAGGCGAAACGACGAAGACTTCTGCAAAAGAAGAGCCGTGGAGCTAGGATAGCTATACGTGAGAATTTCTCACCTTTCAATTTAATTTTTCTAGTTATATATATATACTAGGATGCAGACGGTGCTTAGTAGCACCCGACCCAGTCATCCACAGACCATGGACTTGTTTGTTTGGTTGCATAGATTAGTTGAATTATTTGTTTGAATTGAATTGTTTGGTGAGATGAGATTGATTTGATTGATGTGTGAATGGCGTGGGCCTTCACTAGACCGGGGATAAGGCTAGGCCTCGTCCCGTTTCTAGTATCGTGCCGTTATGCCGCCGAAATTTTCTAAAATGTGTTAGAAAAATAAAAATATCATTTTATTTAAAGAATGAATTGAATAGAAATTCATAGGTTGAAATAAAATGTTTTATCGTTAAAAATATAATTTTTAACGTGAAGTGAATAAAATAGAATATTCATTTACAAACCAGACGGTTTGTTTATGTACACCTATTTGAATGACATTGATTGGGACGATAAATTTTACACATCGCCCAATAGCACAAATAAAATCTGTGTTTGATTGTTTGAAACCCCACACGGGTGTTGGGATGAAATTTGAAGTTCACTCATCCCGATTGATTAAATATGTCGATCGATTGATTGACAGGCTGTTATAAGCGTTGAATATCTATATTTGATGCTTTTACAGTGTAGTGCACTTTGGTTGATGGTTGATTATTTTCAATGTTATTATATACATGTGTTGTATGAAAATCCATATAATTAACTTTATATGGTGATTGATTGGGCCTCATTCCAATTTGAAAAATAAAGAATATTATAAAATAAAAGTTCATGTGTTGACAGTACTCATCCATTGAGATTGGTCATGTGTTGAACGAAATATTTTGATAATAACAACTATTTTGAAAAAGAAATATTTGAAATAGAATATTTGAAAATAGAAATTTATGAAGCCGTGTTGATTAGATTGACGCCATTTTGACGTGAGCGATATTTATATCGATTTTATTCATTTTGAAATGAATATTGAAAAGTAATCTCGAAATCGAATATTTCGAAATGAATTGAATTGAACGATTTCGAAATGAATTGAATTGAAAACGATTTCTAAATGAATTGAATTGAAAACGATTTCGAAATGAATTGAATTGAAAACGATTTCGAAATGAATTGAATTGAAAACGATTTCGAAATGAATTGAATTGAAAACGATTTCGACATGAATTGAATTGAATATGAATTCAAATTGAATTGAAATTTGAATTGAATAGAAATGAATTTTAAAACGAATTTATAAAGAAGAATTCAATTTTAAATTGAATTGAAATGGAAGTTGAAATTGCTTTTGAAACGAATTTTAAAACTATTCATATAAATCGTTTTAAATAGAAATCGACGAAATATATATTATATATATTATATATATAATATAATGGCCTGAATAGAACGCGCCGCGCCGCGGCAGTTCGTGAATTTCGACCATTTATTTCAAACGGACATTGCGGGAGATCCGACCGACGGATTCTCCTAAAACCGGAACCGTTGGGTTCATATCGAAAAGAACTTTCTAATGAATGTTAGAAATTTGAAATCTAACGGTTGGATTTGGAGATACGTCCAAATCAAATTCGAAAAAGGTCGCTGTAAGTGCAGTTCGATGGCCGTTAATGGAAATCGACTGTACGGGCCTTGATAAAATTATTAAAAATAGTAATAATTTGTGTAAAATCATAAGAAATGATTTGTGAAAGTTTGGGATGAAAAACTCCATATTTGAAAAGATAAAAATAGATTTTTATCGAAATGAACTAGTTTTGAACTAGAATTATAATTCTATTTATTTTTAAATAAATAAATTGAATTCGAAAAGGGTTTTAAAAGTAACCAAAATTCCAATGATTGCATTGGAGTGGATTTGAATCGAAATTGTCTTCGGAATATTTCGATGTTGGAATTCGGGATTATACAGGTGTTGTTATGGAAATTTGAAAGATATATATTTATATCGTTATTTCCAATACGACATTTGTTAGTCGTAGAATTCGATATTGAATATAAGCCGATATATTTTCTATTCAGAGCCTTGTATTGAATATCGAATGTGATTTGGGTTTGTCGTGAATGGTGTCTTCACTAACACTGTCCTTGAACCCAGTTGAGAAAAGATTAAATCTTTTTATTTAGATTTAATGAAGTTTACCAATTAAATAATATTTAATTGGAATTGAATTGATATTGATTTTTGGGGTTATCGTGAACAGTGTTTTAAATAACACTCGTTCTTTAACCCGATAATTAATGGAAATGTGATTTGGGTTTATCGTGAACCGTGTTTTAAATGACACTGATTCTTTAACCCAGTCACAGATTAAAACTAAGTGGAGTTTTAATGAATCTTTAATTAGATTGAAAAGATCGAAAATGGAGTACCACCAGTTTTACTCCAGGCGATAGTTAAATCTTTAATTAGATTTGAACGTGAAATGGTAATTGAATTTACCGATAACACTGTGGTGTTAGATATGAAGTATTACCAGTTTTACTTCATGGGATGAATAGGTTGGGATTGGGAAATTAAAACAAATGATTACTTCGGTAAGGTTCGCTAATCCCGACTAGTTTGAATTGATATTCAAAAATGGATTAAAGAATAAATTCAAGGAATTTATCTTTGATAAAATATATGGGAATCTTTCCCTATGAATGTGAAATTTAGAAACTAACTGTCGGTTAGCCAAGCAGAATGGTTTTCTGGATATTGATCTGATGTTGGTTTCGGCCTTCGGGGTTAATATTTGGGAAATTATTCTCTTGATTAATTTACGGTTAGTGACTAATGAATTGGAATGAGGCGTATGTTGTGTTTGTGTAACACTTATTTAAAATATACGCGAGTTATTCGGAAAGACCGGGTTTATCCCATTCTGAATAACTGATACGACGATAAGTCGAAGATGAAGACGATGGTCGAAGACCGGAGGTCTTCACGTCGTTTGGGTGATAACTGATGATCTTGATTGGGCTGTACACCCAAGAAGATGGAAACAGTTAGTGATCGTCCAGACGTACTTGGAGATCGATGGATATGCGGGGTACTAGGTGCCTCCGGTTTCGTTCAGACCCAGAACGGACTTGTAAATGGACTGTGTGTCTGACATTGGATTTTAGTCCGTGTGATTGATCTCTATTAAATATATATTTGTTTGGCGGCGGAGAATTTATTCTCTTGCTTAACGCCCTTCTCTGAGACGTACGAGCTCAGGGGTTACATATTGATGGATATCAAACGCATGGAGTGAATTGCCTGTGTGGCATGCCTAAGTGGCAATTGATCGAGGCTTCTGTTGAAAAGCAAAGTCTTGTGGTTGATGATCGAAGCACGGCCTTTGTGGCGTAGCTTCGTGTAACGTTTGATTCGCGAGTTTCACACCCGGTATGAATCAAAAACGGGAGACGGACCTCAGGGAGGGCATGCGTTTCTTTCTAGTTAGAAGTGGCGTCAGTGGTTTTACACGCCCTGACGAGTTTGACTTATGTGGTTGTTGCTGTTGCGAGGCGCCTAGGATTGATCGGTCGTTCTCGAACCGATGGAGTCATTTAGTTGGCTCGTTTACGCCCCATAGGGCGGGGAACGCATGTTCAGGGTTTAAGTTTAATCCACATCGGTGGACCGGCCCTGTCGCTCCAAGGTCACTCGAGCTCTGACCTGTGGCTCGGGCTAGAGAGTCACGAATCGGTTGAGGACTATCTTTTGCCTCGGTTCATAGACGGAAATCCAATTTCCAAATACGACATTGCGGTTTTGATTGTAAACTTATATGTGGCGACATAGTGGCATGGGACGCTCATGTCGCCTATGATTGATACTTATGATTTGAAGTTGTTTTATACACTATGCACTTATAATAGTATCAAATGATTTGTGTTAAACGTATCAAGCATTCTTTGGCTGTTATAAGGGAAAACCCTATCCCCCGGCTTGCGTTGCATTGTGTGATAGGACCTGGGTCTTATAACAGCTTCATTTTTCTTTATTTAGCATTGCGCTGTTTGTTTTATGCACTGGTATTCTTGGGAGGAAACCCGTTCCGTGTTATACGGCGTGGTCCCTTGATTTACCTAATTTTAAAAATAAAGATTAACTGTTTTAGTTCTCACACCAGTCACATGACTGACCTGGAGTTTATTGTTTTAACCTAAACTCTGGGTGCCCTTATTTTGACACGGGCAGCTAGTAGTTTTGGTTTTGCAGATTTATATTCACAGGATCCTGGTTTACAGCTGGAACGATATCCGGAAAGCTTTGTATCCGTATATCTCATTCTAGTTGTGTATTGTATTATTTTCCGCTGCTATGTATTTAAATGTAATTTAAATCTCTGATATTTCTGTGTTATATTCATTTATACTCTGTATATTCTTGTAATCTGATGCATTGTTGTAATATACAATGAAATGTTCTTCTGTATGAGTTATGTTGTGGCTTGTTCTCGAACTATCCGACACTTTCCTTTACGGGGAAGTTACGGGTCTTCACATTTGGTATCAGAGCTTTGGTTTACAAAGCAGAGAACAAGGCACATTAGAACCATACGAAAGAATTCATCAGATATTGGATTAGTAACATCCAATGGGAATGACTCGTTAGAGATGGGATTAGTAGTATCCTAGAACGAGTGTGAAGAGTAAATTTTTAAAATGAAAATGAAAACAAATTTTGTTTTGCAAATCTAAATCACTTAATCGTATTTGATTATTTATTTATATTGATTAGGACAGTCCAATATATAAAGATTTTTCGTATGCGCCTAGCTAGCGTCTATTCGAAGTTTTAATATACTGGATAGATATAGAATCACACTCTAGTCGCCCGGGGATGATGCTGATAATTGTGATCACATTATCAGTATTTATATTCGAGTGATGAAAGTGAGATTTCTATATATTTCCTATTGACTGGTGTGAGAACCAAAATTAGATAGGACCTATTGTTGTGATTTGGCATCAAAAACATGATTTTTTGTGTATGTATCAAAGTTATGTATTTGAAACTCTAATTCACTAATGGATTGATGTTTGTGTGGTTTGTTTATTTGTTTGCTAAATTTTAACCATTTTGCCTAATTCAACCAAATATTGAATTGTATTGGAATTTGGTCGCATCTGCTTGCATATACATGTATATCATTGAACAGGTCATAGCAAGGAGGCTAGAGCCAGAGAATAAAATTTGTTTGCCCGACAAATAGGTACATGTTTACTACATAATTTCCTGTTTTGTTTGGGTGATGATGATTTTGTGAGCCTATTGGCTAGCCGCTTGGCTTTTTCTTTTTCTTTTTGAGATCTGAAGGACCGGGGAAGCTATTTGAAATTCCCCGATGCTCCCGGTGCAGGGGAGGTTATGGCGAAATTTTTCAAAAATTTAGGGTGTTAGCCAAATTTTTGAAATTTTGAAAATTCTCAGAAACTGAAAAGTTGGAGAATGGAAGCCAGATCGAACGTAGAGCTGAATAATCAAACCACTTTCGACTTTGTTCCTTTTCGGGGACGAAAAGTTTTAAGTGGGGGAGATTGTAACAACCCGGAAAATCTGGGCCAGTTTAAAATTTTTATTTTGGCAATTTTAGCGAATTTCGATTATTTAAAATGAATTATTTTAAATAATATCGACGAGAAATTTATTTTGAATATAATTCGACGTATATATTATACGCGTCGTCGTTATAATATAAATATTTATATATAATTATAAATAGAATTGAAAATGGCGCGGTAGTTCGATAATTCGATTTCAAACTTCAATTGAATGTACCGGGTGCAAAATAATCCGGATTTTAGTGAAACCAAAAATAATGGGATCTAATTGTGAATATCTTTCCAACGAATCCGAAAAATCAAGATTTCGTATCGGGAATCAAAAGATATGTCCAGTTGAAAATTCTGAATAGTCGCTACGGAATTCAGGCCCTTAAAAATGGACATTTTGCAAACGACCTCGGATTTCGACGAAACCACTTTTGTTAGATCCGCAGGGTCAAGTTATTGCTAGGTTTCAAATTTCATAATTTTTCGAATCAATATGTGAGCGTGGCAAAAGAAAACGCGTTTGACCAGTTTCAGTTGATTTTAATCGACTGGAAATTGGCCATTTTTCTAACGGTCTCAGAATTCAACGAAACTAGTTTTGTTAGGACCGTATCGTCAATACGAAGCTAGAAAATATTTTTCTGCCATTTTTAGAATTCGTATGTGGCCCCGGTAATTTGAAATGTACGTTTAAAATTCAATATAGTGATTTAAATGTAAATTAAAAGGAAACTGATCGAAACGGTCGATTCAGCTTGCGGTACATATCCCATTGTGTTCGGAATGGGGGTGAAACGCTATGGGCGACAGGCGGTGGGCCTCGTTCCGAGGTCGTATGTAAAAGTCAACTTTTTAATAATTAAAAAAAAAAAAATATCTTCTCCCCTTAACTACCAGCCCTCCCCCCGACTAAAATCATTTAAATCAGAAAAAAAAAAAAAAAAGAAACGGCGACGAAAGGATCGGAGCCGCCGCCACCTCGCAGCCCTCCCCCAAATCGAAGTCGCCCTGCCCTCTGCCACCCACCGCCACGCCACCCTCCAGGCGTCGCCCCCCTCGCGCCTCTTTCCTCCGTATTCTCCCTCCTCCCCTTCTTGAAAACCAGCGACGCACCCCCCCATCCGCCACCCCAGACCCCGCTCCCTCCGACGACGTCCTCCGCCAGCGATGGAACCCCCCCCCCCCTCTGAATTCGATTGTAAGTATTTCCATTTTATTTTGTTTTTATTTTTTTTACTTAAAAACTGATTTTTTAGGAAAACTTAAAAATTGATTTTTTAGGAAAACTTAAAAACTGATTTTTTAAGAATATTAAAACTGATTTTTTTTTTAGGAAAATATAAAAACTGATTTGTTTTTAATTAGGTTTAAAACTGATTTTTGTTTAAAAGGATTTAAAATTGATTTTAAATGATTTTAAAAACTGTTTTTTTTATAGGTTTAGAAAACTGAAAATTATATAAAGTAAAAACTGTTTTTTTTATAAGTTGAGAAAAGTTGAGAGTTTAATTTATGAAAAGATTTCATTTTAAAAACAATGAAAAGGTTAGATCTTTAAGATTAAAACGGTGAGATTTTTTTTCTATCTATAAAAAGATATGATTTTTATTTCTAAAAATATGGTTTTTAAATTATAACAAGGTAAAAATATAATTTTTACATGATAGGAAGATTAAAAATATCGTCTTTGTATATGTAGCGAAATAAAAAAAATAGAATTTTTATATATTGAACTTCGATAGAAAAATAGAATTTTTATATATTGAACTTCGATAGAAAAATAGAATTTTTATATATTGAACTTCGATAGAAAAATAGAATTTTTATATATTGAACTTCGATAGAAAAATAGAATTTTTATATATTGAACTTCGATAGAAAAATAGAATTTTTATATATTGAACTTCGATAGAAAAATAGAATTTTTATATATTGAAGTTCGAAGTAAAAATTCGATTTTTATATATTGAATAGCGAAGTAAAAATGTGATTTTTACGTATGTAGTGAAAGCAGCAACGAAGGTGACAAAAATGCGAAACGACGAAGACTTCTGCAAAAGAAGAGCCGTGGAGCTAGGATAGCTATACGTGAGAATTTCTCACCTTTCAATTTAATTTTTCTAGTTATATATATATATACTAGGATGCAGACGGTGCTTAGTAGCACCCGACCCAGTCGTCCACAGACCATGGACTTGTTTGTTTGGTTGCATAGATTAGTTGAATTATTTGTTTGAATTGAATTGTTTGGTGAGATGAGATTGATTTGATTGATGTGTGAATGGCGTGGGCCTTCACTAGACCGGGGATAAGGCTAGGCCTCGTCCCGTTTCTAGTATCGTGCCGTTATGCCGCCGAAATTTTCTAAAATGTGTTAGAAAAATAAAAATATCATTTTATTTAAAGAATGAATTGAATAGAAATTCATAGGTTGAAATAAAATGTTTTATCGTTAAAAATATAATTTTTAACGTGAAGTGAATAAAATAGAATATTCATTTACAAACCAAACGGTTTGTTTATGTACACCTATTTGAATGACATTGATTGGGACGATAAATTTTACACATCGCCCAATAGCACAAATAAAATCTGTGTTTGATTGTTTGAAACCCCACACGGGTGTTGGGATGAAATTTGAAGTTCACTCATCCCGATTGATTAAATATGTCGATCGATTGATTGACAGGCTGTTATAAGCGTTGAATATCTATATTTGATGCTTTTACAGTGTAGTGCACTTTGGTTGATGGTTGATTATTTTCAATGTTATTATATACATGTGTTGTATGAAAATCCATATAATTAACTTTATATGGTGATTGATTGGGCCTCATTCCAATTTGAAAAATAAAGAATATTATAAAATAAAAGTTCATGTGTTGACAGTACTCATCCATTGAGATTGGTCATGTGTTGAACGAAATATTTTGATAATAACAACTATTTTGAAAAAGAAATATTTGAAATAGAATATTTGAAAATAGAAATTTATGAAGCCGTGTTGATTAGATTGACGCCATTTTGACGTGAGCGATATTTATATCGATTTTATTCATTTTGAAATGAATATTGAAAAGTAATCTCGAAATCGAATATTTCGAAATGAATTGAATTGAACGATTTCGAAATGAATTGAATTGAAAACGATTTCTAAATGAATTGAATTGAAAACGATTTCAAAATGAATTGAATTGAAAACGATTTCGAAATGAATTGAATTGAAAACGATTTCGAAATGGATTGAATTGAAAACGATTTCGACATGAATTGAATTGAATATGAATTCAAATTGAATTGAAATTTGAATTGAATAGAAATGAATTTTAAAACGAATTTATAAAGAAGAATTCAATTTTAAATTGAATTGAAATGGAAGTTGAAATTGCTTTTGAAACGAATTTTAAAACTATTCATATAAATCGTTTTAAATAGAAATCGACGAAATATATATTATATATATTATATATATAATATAATGGCCTGAATAGAACGCGCCGCGCCGCGGCAGTTCGTGAATTTCGACCATTTATTTCAAACGGACATTGCGGGAGATCCGACCGACGGATTCTCCTAAAACCGGAACCGTTGGGTTCGTATCGAAAAGAGCTTTCTAATGAATGTTAGAAATTTGAAATCTAACGGTTGGATTTGGAGATACGTCCAAATCAAATTCGAAAAAGGTCGCTGTAAGTGCAGTTCGATGGCCGTTAATGGAAATCGACTGTACGGGCCTTGATAAAATTATTAAAAATAGTAATAATTTGTGTAAAATCATAAGAAATGATTTGTGAAAGTTTGGGATGAAAAACTCCATATTTGAAAAGATAAAAATAGATTTTTATCGAAATGAACTAGTTTTGAACTAGAATTATAATTCTATTTATTTTTAAATAAATAAATTGAATTCGAAAAGGGTTTTAAAAGTAACCAAAATTCCAATGATTGCATTGGAGTGGATTTGAATCGAAATTGTCTTCGGAATATTTCGATGTTGGAATTCGGGATTATACAGGTGTTGTTATGGAAATTTGAAAGATATATATTTATATCGTTATTTCCAATACGACATTTGTTAGTCGTAGAATTCGATGTTGAATATAAGCCGATATATTTTCTATTCAGAGCCTTGTATTGAATATCGAATGTGATTTGGGTTTGTCGTGAATGGTGTCTTCACTAACACTGTCCTTGAACCCAGTTGAGAAAAGATTAAATCTTTTTATTTAGATTTAATGAAGTTTACCAATTAAATAATATTTAATTGGAATTGAATTGATATTGATTTTTGGGGTTATCGTGAACAGTGTTTTAAATAACACTCGTTCTTTAACCCGATAATTAATGGAAATGTGATTTGGGTTTATCGTGAACCGTGTTTTAAATGACACTGATTCTTTAACCCAGTCACAGATTAAAACTAAGTGGAGTTTTAATGAATCTTTAATTAGATTGAAAAGATCGAAAATGGAGTACCACCAGTTTTACTCCAGGCGATAGTTAAATCTTTAATTAGATTTGAACGTGAAATGGTAATTGAATTTACCGATAACACTGTGGTGTTAGATATGAAGTATTACCAGTTTTACTTCATGGGATGAATAGGTTGGGATTGGGAAATTAAAACAAATGATTACTTCGGTAAGGTTCGCTAATCCCGACTAGTTTGAATTGATATTCAAAAATGGATTAAAGAATAAATTCAAGGAATTTATCTTTGATAAAATATATGGGAATCTTTCCCTATGAATGTGAAATTTAGAAACTAACTGTCGGTTAGCCAAGCAGAATGGTTTTCTGGATATTGATCTGATGTTGGTTTCGGCCTTCGGGGTTAATATTTGGGAAATTATTCTCTTGATTAATTTACGGTTAGTGACTAATGAATTGGAATGAGGCGTATGTTGTGTTTGTGTAACACTTATTTAAAATATACGCGAGTTATTCGGAAAGACCGGGTTTATCCCATTCTGAATAACTGATACGACGATAAGTCGAAGATGAAGACGATGGTCGAAGACCGGAGGTCTTCACGTCGTTTGGGTGATAACTGATGATCTTGATTGGGCTGTACACCCAAGAAGATGGAAACAGTTAGTGATCGTCCAGACGTACTTGGAGATCGATGGATATGCGGGGTACTAGGTGCCTCCGGTTTCGTTCAGACCCAGAACGGACTTGTAAATGGACTGTGTGTCTGACATTGGATTTTAGTCCGTGTGATTGATCTCTATTAAATATATATCTGTTTGGCGGCGGAGAATTTGTTCTCTTGCTTAACGCCCTTCTCTGAGACGTACGAGCTCAGGGGTTACATATTGATGGATATCAAACGCATGGAGTGAATTGCCTGTGTGGCATGCCTAAGTGGCAATTGATCGAGGCTTCTTTTGAAAAGCAAAGTCTTGTGGTTGATGATCGAAGAACGGCCTTTGTGGCGTAGCTTCGTGTAACGTTTGATTCGCGAGTTTCACACCCGGTATGAATCAAAAACGGGAGACGGACCTCAGGGAGGGCATGCGTTTCTTTCTAGTTAGAAGTGGCGTCAGTGGTTTTACACGCCCTGACGAGTTTGACTTATGTGGTTGTTGCTGTTGCGAGGCGCCTCGGATTGATCGGTCGTTCTCGAACCGATGGAGTCATTTAGTTGGCTCGTTTACGCCCCATAGGGCGGGGGAACACATGTTCAGGGTTTAAGTTTAATCCACATCGGTGGACCGGCCCTGTCGCTCCAAGGTCACTCGAGCTCTGACCTGTGGCTCGGGCTAGAGAGTCACGAATCGGTTGAGGACTATCTTTTGCCTCGGTTCATAGACGGAAATCCAATTTCCAAATACGACATTGCGGTTTTGATTGTAAACTTATATGTGGCGACATAGTGGCATGGGACGCTCATGTCGCCTATGATTGATACTTATGATTTGAAGTTGTTTTATACACTATGCACTTATAATAGTATCAAATGATTTGTGTTAAACGTATCAAGCATTCTTTGGCTGTTATAAGGGAAAACCCTATCCCCCGGCTTGCGTTGCATTGTGTGATAGGACCTGGGTCTTATAACAGCTTCATTTTTCTTTATTTAGCATTGCGCTGTTTGTTTTATGCACTGGTATTCTTGGGAGGAAACCCGTTCCGTGTTATACGGCGTGGTCCCTTGATTTACCTAATTTTAAAAATAAAGATTAACTGTTTTAGTTCTCACACCAGTCACATGACTGACCTGGAGTTTATTGTTTTAACCTAAACTCTGGGTGCCCTTATTTTGACACGGGCAGCTAGTAGTTTTGGTTTTGCAGATTTATATTCACAGGATCCTGGTTTACAGCTGGAACGATATCCGGAAAGCTTTGTATCCGTATATCTCATTCTAGTTGTGTATTGTATTATTTTCCGCTGCTATGTATTTAAATGTAATTTAAATCTCTGATATTTCTGTGTTATATTCATTTATACTCTGTATATTCTTGTAATCTGATGCATTGTTGTAATATACAATGAAATGTTCTTCTGTATGAGTTATGTTGTGGCTTGTTCTCGAACTATCCGACACTTTCCTTTACGGGGAAGTTACGGGTCTTCACACATCACAAACTAATACCCTCGAGTCTACGATATAAAACTTAGATCATAAATGTATATAGACTTTTCCATGTACGTATCGTTAACCTCTACTGTGCATCGAGTTCCGTGGCAGGGATGTACAAGAAACACGGAACTCGATCAGGAGCTTTTCCATTTCCGTACAGGTCCGCCTTTAAGGGCCTCAAAATAAAGATATTCCGTGGATCTATTTTCATGGTGGCTATGGCCCTACCTCTGCCCCTCCCTCAACTAGTAAAGACTACAGGAGCTAAGCGACTGGCCCCTAACAAACAATCTAAACATCTAGTTGGCGTCTCTTCTCAACTACCGTGCCTCGATAGTGAAAGATTAATAGCGTCTTGGGTTTGGCTCTAGTCCGTTCGCATCCCACTGGCTGCCGATGACGGGTACCCGACGATCTACTATCTTTGTTTGGTCCTGACCCGCCTCCCGTTGAGGCGAGCACCCAATCACCCTAGTGCCATCTCGTCATAGCATTCTGACTTCAAAGCTACTTTTGCAGTCAAGGCATACTCACTGGGTAGTAATGTATGGACCCAACCTCTGCGAGAACAACTTAAGCATCTGCCACCACACAGAGGACTACCATGAGCACCTTACGCATCTCAGGAATCCGTATGCTTCCCTTTCCAGTCCTTTGGAGCTAACAGAATAATCAGATGGGCGTGCGCTCCCCTCGTGCCTCATGACACCGTGATGATCTACCCCGTTGGGTTATTCACCTTAAACGTGTGGACTGGTCCAAGCGCCTTATTTTAATATGTTATTGGACCCTATGTCTAAACATTCAATTATGGGCTTGCTCAACCTCATCAGGTTTCCTTTTAACTTGGTTATTTTAAATCATATTAACTTCTTATTCAAGTTACTAAGTTCTTTCTGAGTCCCTTATATCTCTAAGGAATGGACCCCTCTTGCTTATTAATTTTGGTTAGAAGACTTAACCCTTTTACGTTTATTAATAAGCCCATAACATGCCATTCTCTAGATTGTAATCCAAGGTCTGTAATCTACAATCTCTTTATATTATTTATTGTCCAATAACACGTTTGACTTAATATGTAATTAAGTATATCTCAATTCACATGTTTTCTATTTAACATGTCACTTATTATTTATGATTAAATATAACTTATTTCATTTCGTAAGTTTGCTTCATTATTTCTTATTTAATCATAATTTCATCTTACACTGTCACTACAACTTATAGTTGTTTACTTATTAACTTAGTTCTCTTAACTAAGGTTTACTAATAAGTTTCCATTCCATTAATATAACTTATGTTGTCCCTATCAGTAAATTTCAGATTCTCGTTTTATATGTAACTTAATTTATAATTAAGTGCAGCTTATCCCATTACGTAAGTTACTCCATTTTCTTTATCGTTTATTATAACCTAAGTTATAATTTCCACTTATCCCTAGGACAAGCCTACCTATTATATAATCATTCGCATTGTTGTAATTAATTATAATTGGTTATTATCATTCCCCTTTCATTATAATCCTTTAACTATTGTAACTTTCATTCAATTCCATTCATTCCCATAATGTCATTAATTTCTATCCTTTTACACACACACACACACACATGTGTGTGTGTGTATATATACATATATATGTATGTATGTATGTATATGTTTATGCACTAGACCTCTCACATTAAATTAACAACTTGTAGATGTTGGATTTGTCGGGCGGTTCCGAGAAGACTTCTATCATAAGTTGAATTTAACCTCGTGTCTTAGTAGCGTTACATGTATATTTACACACTAGACATCTCACATTAAATTAACAACTTGTGGATGTTGGATTTGTTGGTCGGTTCCGGACAGACTTTTACCACAAGTTGAATTTAACCTCGTGTCTAAGTGCGGTTACATTTTTCTATTTACTGTAAGTTTAGGCATATTCATTCTTTCTAAATTTTACTGTAATCTATTTTTACATGTCACACTTAATATCATATTAAGTCTATTTCTAATTATCATATCGCGTGTTCTTCCTAACATGTAGTTAACTTCATTTTAAAATAATAACATGTAATTATCAATCATGTAATTATTCTCATCTAACAATTTAACATGTAATTGTACCAATTCTTACAGTAAAGGGTTCAAGTACATAGTATGCCATAAATTAACATGTAATTATTCCAATTTCACCGTAACTTAACTTAAAGTATCCAATTAACATGCATGTATACAAAAGTAATCATTTCCACATATTTTAATAGGTTTATCCTTTCAACATATCATCAAATTAACATTTCAACATATTATATCAACATTACATGTTAATGGGGAATGACAAACGACAATATACCATTATCAAAAATGATATAACTTAAATCCACTCACCTAATTTTGCTTTCCAAATCCTGAATCTGGTCCAGAACTCGCATTCCATGGTTCTCCTAACTGAATTTAGAACCTAACAACCATGGATCCATAATTCTTACTAAAAGAAAAGGGAAGAAAAGGGAGAAATTCAAATATACCAGATCCTAGAAATTACCTCACTTCGAATAGAATTATGAACACCTTCTTTATTAATTTACATCCTTTTCCTCCTGATCTTCAATCAGACATTCCTAAACTAATTATTCTATTTTTCTGAAGAGATTTGAGGAGGAAGAATGGCAGAGTATAGACGTTGCCTCAGAAAATTTGAGATTAAAGCTAGGCTTTGCTATCCTATTTATAGGTGTTCAGGATCTTATCGTACACGCAGCGCTGAGTCAAACATGAATTTGGTTAAGAAAACAGTCCAAATTCATTGATGAATCTGCCCGGATCTGGAGTGGGTCGACCCCCTATGGGTCCTGCGAGCTGTTTTGCCATAGAAGTTTTATTTTGAACGTTGGAATTTCTGGAATTTATTTAAATATTATATTTACATATAATCTTCTTATATGTATACAAAATTTCCAATGCCTATTTTACGCATATGTATATACGAACAACTTTTATTTCGATTTAAAAATTCAAACGGTGTTATGCCGTTATTTGATTCTTACCATATTTCTGTGATTCAACTTTGTTTATTTTTCTCTTTTATATATATATATATATATATATATATATATACTTGCACATATATACATATATATATTCTCATATATATATACATATATTTTCTTTACTTCCTTATATATATTTTTACTTATACGTGCGTTTATACATATTATCTCTTTAGAACATGTGTTATTTTAGTCGTTCACTTAAAACAAAAATATTGCAGCAGCGAGGATCGAACTCTACACCACTTGTATCAAAGCCACATGCTCTAACAAACTGGACTATTAAGGCTTTTGTTAACAAGGCTTATAACAATGATGGTCATTGTTCTTTTCTTATCCCTCTTTTTTATTTAAACTATTGCATGAAACCTTATCACTATGCGTGCATATTTTTCTTTTATTATTAATGCGAAATATTTGTAAACCATTACATGCAACATATTACACTGCATGCAACTGATTTCTTATTTCTTTTAACGTATGCATTGCATTTTTATTGGCACTAATATTTTCTTTCTTTTTAATGTATGTATTTATTACATTCAATCGTATATTATCATTATTTTATTCTTTTTTTATATATTTATGTCAATGCATATATATATACACATATGTACTTTCAATAATTTAATTATTATAAAATATGGGGTGTTACATTCTCCCACCCTTAGGAAATTTCGTCTCCGAAATTTGATAAGGGTAAAAATCAAATAACCCCTCGCATATTATCCAACCATCATGTGTGCATCCAATTTTTGCAAACATTATGCACTTGTGTAAAGTGTAATACAACATAATAATACATGAATGAAATGAATGTATAAGCGGTACCTCCTATATGTATGCAAATTTTTCAAAAATCCTATAAAAACATGATGCTCACATCCTAAATATACTTGCAGTTCTACTTGAATACAATGTTTGAAGATCAAAAATGCTTTTTCATCCAAATTTTCCCACACTGTTGCGGAGCAAGAGCGTAGTTCATCCAATTTTTGCATCGAAAACACTACCAAGCAACTTTATATTTCGAATTTCAGAAAAATCTAATTTTCTAAATTCGATTTTTTATGTTACAAAAATGTAAAAAAACAGAAAATTTCACATCTTCTGTTTTTCTTTTTCGACCTTTTTCCAACTGTACTTGGATTTTATGAAGATTCCCTATTTTCCTATCCAAGAACAACCCACATAAAAAAAATCTTTGTTATTGATTTTATTTTTCATCTCATCTTGGATATTTTATTCTTATCCATCTTTCTTTAGCTGTCATGTTTGTTGCTTTACTGAATTTTTGTTGTTTCTTTTTTAGTTATGTCATTACTCTTTTCATAGATGATTTAACTTAATCCTCTGATCTAAGTTTAACTTAAATAAGCATTCTAATCCTTCAACTAAAATAGGAAAACAAACGTCATACACAACTACTATGAAGAGCCAAGAATCTCAGAACTATGTCCCCCTTTGAAAAATTCAAACAATAGGATGTAAATACTTACTTGCCCTCTATTGTCTAGTAGTTACCACTAGTCCTTGCAATGTACTAACAGAAATTTTTAAGCAACACCCTAGGCTTTTCAAAGGTTATGCATTTTACGGGAACTTACCATTATTCCAAGACAAGATAATTCTTGTTATCTACTTCATAGCCTCAAAACCATTTTCCGTCTTTACTATGCACTAATCCTCACCTACTCCACACTTTTAAAACACGGTTTGGCCTTTACATTTCTCTTTTCTTTCAAACGCTAAAAGTACCAAAACTTTATTTTTCTCACTAAAACTTACTTTTGCCAAACCATAAAAACATGTCATTTTATAAAAAAAAAAGGTAAAAAAAAAAATTCAAATCACAAAAACTGGAGTAGATAAGAACAATTATTTATCAGTCGGTTTTATAACTTGTTCTTACCTGTAAGGTCGGTTCAATTACTTAGTACAAGGTGCATGCATCTACTCTATTATTAATTTTTACAACTTATTTTGTCCACCCAACAAAATTTTCTCTTTAAAACAATCTATCAAAAATGATTGTCAGATGAATAGAGATTTCAAAACTTTATTTACTGAGAATTTTTAACAAAATGCAATATTTTTTAAGTTTTTCTTTCGATACTTTCATGTAATATAACAAGAAAACTAGCAAGTTGTACATGCTCTATAATATGCACCATTTACCGAGAGAATTTTATTTTAGATAAAATTTTCACAAGAAATCACTGCTTCCAAAACATACCCCATTTTACTTTAAAATCCAATATGTGTACTTTTCTAATATGTTCTCAATATATTTCGAAACTATAACATTTAAGATTAAAACTTGAAAACATCATAAACCGTCTCCAAAAAACTTTTATAATTTCAAGTTCTTAAAGGTTAACAATGGGGTTAGACTCAAAGTGGGTTTCCAATTTTCTAGGCTTTCCTAGACACTCCCACAAGATCAGTTCTCTCAACTATATATATTCCTAATCGATTTTTCTCTTTTTTTCCAAAACCTTTTCCAGTTTATAAGGTTTTACTTCCAAACCCACTAACCCAAAAGACTAATCATATGGGATTCACCTTCCTTCTATACAATTGTACACTTTCCACCCAAATTACCTAAGGGTCTCAGATTTCCACATTCTTTCCTTTAGTGTACAAAAAAGATATCCCAACTTTACCATATTATGCTTTTCCTATTTTGTGGGTTCCTTTGTAGATATAAGTATATATATATATATTATTAAAAAAATACAAATATGCTCACTCACTATTTATATAGGAATCCTAAACCTGGCATTAATACCAGTTGTAACAACTCGAATTCCAATAGACTGTTTTTTTTTCAAAATTCTAATCTATCGAAATTCGTGTTGGTTTGCTCTGGTAACCTACAGAAAAGACAGAGATATAAAATATATCAGAGTTCAAAAAAACATCTCACAGTGGAATGGATAAAATATAATGTAATCAAAATATAGCCTTACCGTAGTTATAATACTTCCTAACCAGTATCATAAGCTATCATATCTCTGCCACAAATTTAACCTGCGAGTTGTTATGAGGAGGGGATCAGAACACAAGTTCCGGTGACTGGATTTAAACTACACATTTTGGATAATCCTATATATACCATTCAGTTACATTTTCTTATTTATTAGGTTACTTGGGTTAGCAGCACTCAAGGCTTACACACACGTCGTATCCATCAATTTTCCAGTGGATTAACCTATTACAATATATATGTAGCTGCCACCAATATTGAGGTACACCCCATGGCACCCCACTCGCCAGAGTGACATACGGATCTCTATATACCAATATTACGGTCTGCATATATCTGCCATTACTATGCTACATAAGCATATGGACTACCACCTTCAATCGATTCAGGTTCCATCACAGAGTAATGCCCTCGAGTCTACGATACACCACCCAGAGCAGACATGCATGTATCTAGACTTTCTCACGTACGTATCATCAATCATACTCGATGCCTTAACCGTGCATAACCTCTACCGTGCACCAAGTTCCATGGCAGGGCTGTCCAAGAAACACAGAACTCAGTTTGAAGCTTTTCCATATCTGTACAGGCCTGCCTTTAAGGGCCTCAAAATACAGATATTCTATGGGTTTGTTTTCCATGGCGGCTATGGCCCCACCTCGGCCTTGCCTCAGCTAGTAGAGACTACAAGAGCTAAGCGACTTTCCCCTAACAAACAATCTAAACATCCAGTTGTTGTCTCCCCTCAATCACCGTGCCTCGATAGTGAAAGGTTGATGGCGTTTTAGGTTTAGTTCTAGTCTTTTCGCATCCCACTAGGTGCCGATGACAGGTACCCAACGAACTACTATCCTTGTTTGGTCCTGACCTACCTCCCATTGAGGCGAATGCCAAATCACCCTAGTGTCATCTTGTCATAGCATTCTGACTGCAAAGCTACTTTTGCAGTCAAGCCATACTCACTGAGTAGTAACGTGTAGACCCAACCTCTGCGAGCACGCCTAAACATTTGCTACCACACAGAGGACTACCAGGAGCACCTTACACGTCTTAGGAAGTCGCGTGCTTCCCCTTCCTGTCCTTCGAGGCTAACAGAATAATCAAATGGACGTGCAGTCCCCTCGTGCTTCATGACACCGCGATGATCTACCCTGTTAGGTTATTCACCTTAAACATGCGGACTGGTCCAAGCGCCTTATTTTAATATGTTATTAGACCCTGTGTCTAAACATTCAATTATGAGCTTGCTCAACCTCATCAGGTTTCCTTTTAACTTGGTTATTTCAAATCATATTAACTTCTTATTTAAGTTACCAAGTTCTTTTTTAGCCCCTGATATCTCTAAGGAATGGACCCCTCTTGCTTATTAATTCTGGTTATAAGACTTAACCCTTTTATGTTTATTAATAAGCCCATAACATGTCATTCTCTAGATTGTAATCTAAGGTCTTTAATCTGCAATCTCTTAACATTATTCATTGTCCAATAATACGTTCTACTTAATATGCAATTTAGTATATCTCAATTCACATGTTTTCTGTTTAACATGTCACTTATTATTTATGATTAAATATAACTTATTTCATTTCATAAGTTTGCTTCATTCTTTCTTATTTAATCATAATTTTGTCTTACACTGTCACTACAACTTATCGTTGTTTACTTATTAACTTAGTTCTCTTAACTAAGGTAACTAATAAGTTTCCTTCCATTATTGTAACTTATGTTGTCCTTATCAGTAGATTTCAGATTCTCATTCTTATATATTACTTAATTTACAATTAAGTACAACTTGTCCCATTACATAAGTTATTCCAATTCCTTTGTGGTTAATCATAACCTAAGTTATAATTTCCAATTGTCCCTAGGACAAGCCTACCTACTATATAAGCATTCTCATTACTCTAATTAATTATAATAGGTTATTATCATCCCCTGTTCATTCTATTGCAACTTTCATTCAGTTCCATTCATTTCCATTAACTACAATTAATGTCATTTATTTCTATCCTTTTATACATACATACAAACATACATACATATACATATATGTGTTTATGTACTAGACCTCTCACATTAAATTAACAATTTGTGGATGCTGGATTTGCCGGGCGATTCCGAGCAAACTTCTACCACATATTGAATTTAATCTCATGTCTTAGCACCGTTACATGTATATTTACACACTAGACCTCTCACATTATATTAACAACTTGTGGATGTTGGATTTGCCGGTCGGTTCCAAGCAGACTTCTACCACAAGTTGAATTTAACCTCGTGTCTAAGTGCGGTTACAGTTTTCTATTCATTGTAAGTTTAGGCATATTCATTCTTTCTAAATTTTATTGTAATCTATTTTTACATATCACACTTAATATCATATTAAGTCTATTTCTAATTATCATGTTGCATGTTCTTCCTAACATGTAGTTAACTTCATTTTAAAATAATAACATGTAACTGTCTATCATGTAATTATTCTCATCTAACAATTTAACATGTAATTGTACCAATTCTTACAGATAAGAGTTCAAGTACATAATATGCCACAAATTAACATGTAATTATTCCAATTTCTCTGTAACTTAACTTACAGTATCTAATTAACATGCACGTATACAACAGTAATCATTTCCACATATTTTAACAAGTTTATCCTTTTCAACATATTAACATTTCAAAGCATCAAATTAACATTTCAACATATCATATCAACATTATGGCAGATTTTTTTTTTGAATGGAAACTAATTTCACCAAAAACAGAGAAACAAGCCTTTCTCCAATGGCTCACAAAACCAGATATCGAACTAGCGAATCCGTGCACACATAAGGATGACAAAATAAGACAGGAAAAACAAATACAAAAACAAAGAAAAAACGAAGACTCTACTCCAAGGCCAGGATGTAGCAGCCTCCAAAACGAGCCTAGTCCCCGAGCCAACCAAGACACATCCAGACACGGCGGAGTCCAGAACAACGACCAATCCCTCCAGTGGAGACGAGGGTGAATGAACCAGAAGAGGAGGGACGAGCCACAAGACGGTGGACAAGAAGAAGGTCCAATAGCAAGTGATTCAGACCGCTCCTGCATGAGACTGGTGACAAGATCCACTTGAGAAGCCCACCAAAGCAATCTAACATCTAAAAAGCGATCTGCAAACAACCAACCAACATAAGATCTGGGGGGGGAGGGGAGGGAGAGGAAAACAACAGAAGATAAATAACCATAAAAAAGGGGACAACACAAGACAAGATAACCCCAAGAAAACAGACAACAACCATAACCAGAGACTCACCCAATGCCCGCCTTAGGAGTGCCCGTTATTGACAAAACATCAAATGAAACAGCTAAACTCCTAGAGAGGGTACCAATGACACCTCTGAACGGCCTTCCATGGAAGGCAAGGAACACATCTTTCTTAACTTTCTGGATAATGGAAGGAGGGTCCATCGATACATCATCAAAAATAGCCTTATTCCTGGCACACCAAATGTGCCAGTAGATAAGACAAGGGATCAAACATAGGAGGATAGAACGTAAAAATTTGCTTGAGATGACGGACCACCAGTGTCTTAGAAAATCTCCCATCGAGATGGCATTACTTCGGCATCTCGTAAGGTTACCGAAGTAATTCCAGACAGCACGAGCACAAGAGCCCGTGATAAGAAGATGAGAGGTAGATTCAGAGCATCCAGATCTGCAGCATCTGCATCTGGACACAAGAGGGATACCAATATGCTGAAGATTCTCATCTATCAGCAAACCTTCATGGAAGGTTTTCCACATGAACATAGAAACCTTCGGAGGGATACGGACATTCCAAACAGTACGGAAAACAGGAAGACGTGGATTATGGGACCTAATCAAATTCCACGCCGCCCTAATCGAGAAGGGTCTGCCGTCCCAATTGGTTCCACCCCCATGAGCATCCGTTAAGCCTTTTACGGATTGCATCCGTTTCCATGTCTCACTAGCATAGGACGAGATGCCGGTGTAATTAGCATTTGCAAGCCTATGTTACTTGGCATGAAGGAACGACGCCCATAGGGAGTTATTCGCTCCAAACCTCGCCCATAGCTTACAAGCAAAGGCCAAGCAAATGTCCTTTGGGTTACGGAGACCAAGGCCTCCCTCACATTTTGGACGACAAATAGTTTTCCAAGAAACCCAGTGATGACGCATAGTACTGTCCTTGCTACCCAGAAGAAAGCAGAAACCAAGGACCGGTAGGAGTGGAAGAAAGAGGCCGTGGGAGTCATAGCAGCAAAGATATGACATCCTAGAGAATCCAGGACAGACTTGATGAGGACAAGCTTTCCAGCTTCGGAAATGAGGGAAGCATTCCACCTAATAATCTTGGCCCTGACTTTGTCGGTTAGGGGGTCGAAGATGGCGTTGAGCTTCCTACCACGGTAAAGAACAATTCCCAGATATGGAAGAGGGAGAGTGGTTCTAGGAAAGCCAGAGGTGGACTCAATCAAAGAGGACCTAACCGCAGTCAGATCTTTAGCGGCCACAAAGAAGCTTTTAGAAGAGTTTACGAGTTGCCCCGAGCAACTCTCATACTGACGAATAAAAGCAAGAAGGGACCGGATCGAACGACGATAACCATTCGTGAAGATGATGACGTCGTCCGCGAAGGATAAAGAGGAGATAAGAGGCCATCTCCTAGGAATGTCGAACCTTTGGATCTGCCCGGCTATCGTAAGAGAGTGAAGTCCTCGAATGAACGCCTCCGCAGCAATGAAAAAAAGGGAGGGGGACAAGGGGTCACCCTGCCTAAGGCCTCTCCCAGATCTAAAATAACCTGTGGCAGAGCCATTGATGAGAACGGAAAACTAGCAGTTGGAGATAAGCCTCCAAACCACATCGATAAAGAGTTCTGGAAACCCAAAAGCCCTAAGAACCTTGATGATAAAGAACCACGACATGCGGTAGTAAGCTTTAGCCATATCAAGCTTAACAACCACATTGGAGCCACGAACTTTCTTATCTAGCCGAGAGATCAGTTCCTGGGCTAAAAGGACATTATCATTGATTAAACGTCCTTTCACAAACCCAGCCTGCGAAGACGAAATAAGGCGCTCAAGAAACGGTGCTAACCGTAAGGTTAAGACCTTAGATATGACCTTGTTAGAGAAGTTACACAGACTGATCGGTCTGAAGTCTCCACAAGATATAGGATGATCGCTTTTAGGGATAAGAACCAGGTTGGTCCAGGTCCATCCAGTTGGGAGATCAGCACCAGAGAAAAAGGACTGAATGGCAAGACAAAAATCAGCCTGAATAATTGGCCACACACACCTGTAAAATACTCTGTTGAAACCATCGGGCCCACTCGCACTGTCCTTACTAAGCGAAAATACGCAAGCGCATATTTCATCCGAGGAAGGAGGTGCGGCCAGGTCTGAGTTATCAGACGGAAGAATGAGACTAGGTACGAAAGCCAAGACGGAAGGGTCAGAAGCAGGAACCAACGGAGAGGAAAGAAAAGACTGAAAATGGGAAAGAATAGCATCTTTAACTTCAATAGGAGACGAAGCCAAAGAAAGGTCAGACCGCTGGATTTGGCGAATAGTAAGGAGATTATTCAAAATTGATTGTATAGCATATTAATGGGGAATGTCAAACGATAATACAGCATTATCAAAAATGATATAACTTAAATCCACTTACCTAATTTTGCTTTCCAAATCCTGAATCTGGTCCAGATCTAGCATTCCATGGTTCTTCTAACTGAATTTAGAACCTAATAACCATGTATCCACAATTCTTATTAAAAGAAAAAGCGAAGAAAGAGGAGAAATTCAAATCGGTCAGATCAAAGAAATTACCTTTCTTTGAATAGAATTCTGGAAACCTTCTTTATTAATTTACATACTTTTCCTCTAGATCTTCAATCGGAAATTCCTAAACTAATTATTCTGTTTTTTTGAAGAGATTTGAGGAGAAAGAAGAATGGCAGAGTATAACGTCGTCTCAGAAAATATGAGATTTAAGCAAGGCTCTGCTAGCCTATTTATAGGTGTTAAGGATCATATCGTACACGCAGTGCTGAGTCAGCAACAAACTTGGTTAAGAAAATAGTCCAAATTCATCAATGAATCTGCCCGGATCTGGGTTGGGTTGACCCCTATAGGTGGGTCAACCCCCCTATGGGTCCCGCGAGTTGTTTTGGCGCAGAAGTTTTATTTTTGAACGTTTGAATTTCTAGAATTTATTTAAATATTGTATTTACATATAATCTTCTTATATGTATACAAAACTTCCAATGCCTATCTTACGCGTATATATATACGCAGAGCTTTTATTTCGATTTCAAAATTCAAATGTTATTTAATTCTTATCATATTTCTGTGACTGCAACCTTGTTTTGAATTTTTTTCTTATATATATATATTTGCACATATACATATATATATATATATTCTCATATATATATATATATTCTCATATATATATATATATTCTCATATATATATATATATTCTCATATATATATATATATTCTTTACTTCCTTATATGTATATTTTTCCTTATATGTGAGTTTATACATATTATCTCTTTAGAATATGTGTTATTTTAGTCGTTCCCTTAAACAAAAAATATGGCGGTAGCAAGGATCGAACTCTGCACCGCTTGTATAAGACCTGCATGCTCTAGTAAACTGGACTACTAAGTCTTTTGTTAACAAGGCTTTGAACAATGATGGTCATTGTTCTTTTCTTATCCTTCTTTTTTATTCAAACTATTGCGTGTAACCTTATCATTTTGCATGCATATTTTTCTTTCATTTTCCTTGTATTATTAATGCATAATATTTGTAAACCATCACATGCACCATATTACACTGCATGCAACTGATCTCTTCTTTCTTTTAAAGCATGCATTGCATTTTTATTTGCATTAATATTTTCTTCATTTTTAATGCATGTATTTATTACATTCAATCATATATTATCATTATTTTATTCTTCTTTTATATATTTATGTCAATGCATATATATATACACATATGCACTTTAAAGTATTTAGTTGTTATAAAATATGGGTTGTTACATGTAGGATATCGTCTCGGACTTGATGATCCAAAAACAGAGCAAAATCCTTCCAATGTTGAGAATATCAACGTTCATAGTGAAAGCACCAAAGTATTGACACCAAAAAATGGTATAACACCAAAGAAATGAAAATGTAGAGAATAATTGAAGATAAATAAACGAAAAATGAAGAGAAAAGTAATTACACACATGTAAATAGTGGTTTAGTGTTAACTAGCTGATGTCTACTTTATAATCTGTTATATATGATATGGTCTATTGTAGACGAAACTGCCATAACAATGATATGATCAGAGATTGGACAAAAAAGTCCCTTCCTTTGAGTCTAGAAGGTTTATTTGTAGATGCAATCATGTTCAAATTGTCTGAGACATGTGTTGTTTGATCTAGGAATTTAGGAGAGCACGAAGAAGCGTTCTTCCTGCAAAGAAGGACATGATTTGAGCACGTAGTGACAGATGGCAGTTGATTTGATATTCAAGGATGGCTGGAAGCGATCCAGTAGGAGTAGAAGAAAATCTTCAAGAGGATATTATGTACGGAATCAGGCTTGGCCTGACTCGATCGGCCCAAAGACCATGGGCCCCAACTAGCTGGCATACTGGGTTCCTGTGCTTGGCTTAAGCTATAGGTTTGGGTCGAACCATTCATCGGTCGACTAATTCCTTGTTCGGGATTATACAGTCCTCCATGTTAGTTTGGCCGAAGTCCATGATGTCGATGAATCTTGATAGTCTTGCGTAAAGGTTGTTCAACAATAATCTAAAATTTTAAGATTTATATCTTCTTTCTAAACCAACATAAAATCATTTAAATATGTATCAATTTTCTAATACGGTAACCCGAAAGACGACATAAGTTTTTTTAACTTTATAATGATTCTCACAAATTAAATTATTGGGAGGAATATGTCATTTTACAGCTTGTACAAGGGTTGTAAATCCAGTTTCTATAAGGTTGTTTTTTGATTTCATTGCAATGTAGTTTGTAGTTACTGATAATCAGGTGTTGCTTGTACGACCCTCCTAAAGGAGTTTCTCAGTAGCTTCCAATAAATTATTGATTTTTTTGCTCCAATATTCGGTTCCTCTTCGACATTAACATCGTCGCCAACAAATTGACCAGTAGGGAACATAGAACATGCACTATCTTCAACTATATCTTCTACAAGATTCGTCATAATAATTTCATTACCTGTTAGCTCCTTTGATTTTACATGATTAAGTTATGCAAATTCCCCATGACGATTTGGTATAAAATCGTTCTAACACAAATAAATTCTAACCATATCTGGTATCAAATGCTTCAATAATTTGCACCTACTACATGAACAATAGATTTCTTAGTCATTTACCTTATTACTCAATGTGCATTCATTAAATACATGTATTCCATTATTTCCAATCAGTAAAATAATCGATCATTTCTCCTAATTAAAAAAAAACATTAACATTTAATTTTTTTAATTCAATCATATAGTTTAAGGTTTAATATTATTCTTTTTAAATTTAGTTTCAGCTCATTTATACAATTTAATATAAATTTTATTACTACTTTTAACTATTCTTAAATTATAAATTTTATTCTTCACATTGTAAATATAATATTCATTTTTTACGTTGTTGTTTGCTACTTTACTGGTCAATCATCCTACTTTCCATTATAAATGTAGTAGTAATTACATCTTGTAAATCATTTTATTTAAACAATTTAACAAAATTTTAGTGGAATTTCCCATTTTGTCCCATGAATCGTACATAAATGTGTGTACATAGAAAACATAAAGAAAGTGCAGTCAAAATTTTATAAACTATTTAAAATAAAATAATCTACAAAATATAATTACTTTATTTATTGTGTTTATAACCTGTCCAATATAGAGATAAATCCAACAACTATTATTTTCGATGAATATAAATGTTCGTTTTGAGAAAAAAATGAATACTTATATCGATCATATACAGTACTTGTTAGACGGGCCAGAAACTCTCTAAGGGTTTTTTGAATACATCCAATATATCACATACGGTGTACTTTATATAAAAATTGGTTTTATGTATGATTTTATTTTAATTAACAATCACTTTAATAAAATTAAACTATGGTATATAAATATATTAATCATAATTAATTAACTGTCGTCGGTTTACAAAACACATAAAATATATTATGTGTATTCACAATTTCTAACCCAAATAAGTTCTAAATGAACTAATTACCCGACCAATAAACACTAGTTACGTATTTCTTAAACTAGATAAATTTGTATTTTCAACATTTAAGGGCAATAATAACAACTAATACCCAATAAACTATACTAAACAATCGTAGATATATTGCAAACAAATAGATTAGCAAATTAATTCTAATTAACAAAATTATAATTATTTTGGATTTTGGTAAATTACCGAATTAGACAAGCTCGGGAGGTTGGAGATGTTGATAGTCTATTTGGGGGATTTGGAGATGCTTTAAAGGCGCGAAGGATGCTCAACAGCGATGTGAAGGTGTTGCATGGCATTTTTTCAGTTGAAAAGATTTAGAGAAGGAGAAGGAAGTGAGGAAGAAGAAGCTTTCGGGTTGTTGTAACCCATTGTATGCCGATGGTACCACCGACCATCATCAGAATACAAAGTAACGGTTTCCATATACTACCAACGGTCGTCGCCGTCGGAGTATAAAGCAAAGGTTTACGACGATTTTACATTTTATTTATAAATATACTATGGAAATATGTGTCCCCAGCTAGCCTTCGGAATAATTGTTAGTGGTTGTTGGAAGTGCTCTATCGGAATGCACAGTTTCTTCTGTAGTGATAAAAATAATAATTTTAATTAATAATTTATATGTTTAAATTAAAATTTATCATATATTACAAAAAAAAGTTTTTATTTTAATATTAAAATAATAAATACTATCTTTAATAATATTATCGTGTAAAACACACGTATTATACATTAGTTACTTATAAATATTGGTACGATTAAAAAAATTCAACTTAGAAATCTTTTTTTAAAGGTTACACATGCTTTTCTCACACTGACATACATACTAACTCACGCATATTTGTGGTTGCTTATAATTGCATCATTTTCAACTCTAGAAGATATATAGAAGATACTGAATGATATCATTTTCTCTTTCCCATGATTTAGGATCTAAAGAATGACCGAAACACAAATAGAGCAAAATCAAGGAAGGATCATCAACAATTACAGAATTAAGGGAATAATGAATCGATGTTTAGATTACAAGTTGAATCAAGATACATAATTAGTTTAACACCATGGATATGGTGTATCATTTAAATTGAAACTTGACTTTGTAACAACAGATGAAGCGACTTATGTATATAAATAATATTTTTAGTTTTCTTTACTGTTATTTAAGAAATACAAGTAAACCATCAATGAATAATTTAATTAGTAGACTGGTATATAGACAAATATATACAAAAACAATACAATGATTAACATGAAGAATATAATCATGTCGAGTGTTCGCATACAGTGATATATATATATATATGTATATATATATATATATATATATAGACACAAATAAGCGGATACAAAATCTATACCATTGGATCTTCCCTTGAATTCCACCTCTCCACATAAAGACAAAACGATCCAATGGTCAAGATTTTATGTCTCTACGTTTGTGTCTAGTTTTGTGTCCCAATAGCCGCCCTTATATATATATATATATATATATATATATATATATATATATATATATATATATATCCTTGTCATGTGCTACCATCCTCCTTCATGTCCACCCATCCATTATATAGAATTAATAAAATTCCAAATGTTAAATCAAATACTCTACACAGCTATAGTTTCTGTCGTGATCATATAGCTGACTCCACCATAGAGCCACGTTTACTTTTATTTGATTTTCTAACTCACACACATATATAAAGCTTAAAACTAATACAACTTGTGTTAAGCAGTTTTCCAACCAAGCGGTCGTTGCAACAATTGCCAGTGTAATTAAACAACAATTGTGTCATCATCTAGAAATCATGATTTCTTTTATTTACAAAGAAATAAGCATTTTGGATATTTGCGTTTAGGTTATATACTTATAATGGATACAGATTGGAATGCTAGATGAAGATAAGATACATATGTCATGATTTTATTTACATATCCATGCATGCTAGAGGGGTGTGCGCTCTTGTGCGTGTAGGGTGTATATATATACATATATTGATAATCATTGCAGAATCCTTTGTGTTAATTTCTTACTTCGTAAGCATATATAAGTCCTGAAACACTGAATGTGTAATTTGACTTTGCAGTGTCTATCTACAAATTAATGCTTACTTCGTGTGTTCATGTGTTTCCCACGATTTTAGCAAAGGCTACGTGATTTGCTATATATTTGGATAAATAGTTATTATTTACCTTTTCCCAAACAGATGAACTAAAAATGGAGCTAGCGGCACTGTTTCTAAAATGTAACTTTTTATGTTGGAGAGCAGAGCACTGACTGATTGACTAGTCGACTATTATTCGATGTACTTAACTAACAATTTAAATCTTTTAGCTAACAAGACTATTATGAATATTTTCATATCTCTCTATATTTTTTAGATATCTTAAAGTAAAATTATTCCATGATAAGATACACTAGTATCATGTCGTGTATATTATATTAAACTTGAAAATTTATTTCTCAAAAAAGACGAATGTGCTTGTTAATTTGTGATTCGAAATTCTCATTAAAATTGGTTCAGCTGATGTCACCTAAAGGATCTCATCTAGATCCTTAATTTACTCTCATGATTGAGATATTTTCAGCAACCTCATTTAAAGGATAAAGGAGATCCTTAATTTACTCTCATGATTGAGATATTTTCAGCAACCTCATTTAAAGGATAAAGGAGATCTTTAATTTACTCTTTCTCTCCTTATTTGGCTGCATGAAAGTAGAATATTAATTTTGATTGCGATGGTTTGTGTGTAAGCAGCTTGTAAAACCTACATCAACTAATTAATAAAGTTTGCCTTTCTCCCGTGGTTTTTTCCCGAAAAGAGTTTTTCCACGTTAAATCTTGTGTGTGATTCTATTTTTGCTTGCTTCATTGATCATTTATCTATTGACACGTGGTATCAGAGCGCTGGTTCGTTCAGCATGGCGTCGTTAAAGTATGATCTTCTGCTATTGGATCGGAACACTCGATTCTCATTGTGGCAAGTGAAGATGCGGGCGTTGCTTGCACAAGCTGATTATAATGATGCATTGGATGGATTCGGGAACAAGAAGTTTGAACTATGGACCGATGATGAGAAGAGAAAGGATCGGAAGGCTTTGTCTCAATTTCAGCTCCATCTACACAATAATATTTTGCAAGAAGTTTTGAACGAGAAGACGACTGCTTCTCTTTCGCTGAAACTGGAGTCAATTTGCATGACCAAGGTTCTCACAAGTAAGATGCATCTCAAACAAAAGCTGTTTCTGCACAAATTGCAAGAGATATCTAATTTGCTCGACCATATTTCTGATTTTAAGGAGATTGTTTCTAACTTGGCTGCAATGGAAGTCAAATATGATGATGAAGATTTGGGTTTAATCCTGTTATGTTCTCTGCCCAGTTCTTACTCAAATTTCAGAGATACCATATTATATAGTCATGATACTCTCACTCTAAATGACGTTTATGAATCCTTGCACGCCAAGGAGAAAATGAAACAACTAGTGTCTTCAAATGGATCAAGCTCTCAAGCAGAAAGCTTGTCCGTTCGTGGCAGGACAAAGAAGAAAAATTCAAATAATGGATCTCCAGGTAAAAGTTCCAATGCCTATAAAGGTCAATCTAAATCTAAAGGCAAATGCAAGTCTTGCAAATATTGTAAGAGAGATGGACATGAAATATCCGAATGTTATAAGCTACAGAACAAGGAAAAGAGAAATGGCACATAGAAACCAAAGGATAAAAAAGAAGATGAAGTTAATGCCAATTGTGCTCGTAATGATAGTTCTGAAAATGAGGTGCTTGTTGTTACCGTGTTTGCTGGATGTGCTGAGATTAAGGATGAATGGATACTTGACACTGCTTGCACTTTCCATATGTGTCCTAATAGAGATTGGTTTACAACCTTAGAACCCACAAATGATGCTGGCTTAGTTTTGATAGGCGATGATTTGGCATGTATAGTATCAGGAATTGGTTCTATTCAGATCAAGATGTTTGATGGCGCAATCAGAACTTTAACAGATGTTCAGTTCATTCCCAACATGAAGAGAAATCTGATTTCTTTAAGTGCTCTTGATGACAAAGGTTACAAATATTCAGGTGGAGGTGGTATCCTGAAAGTCACAAATGGTTCTCTTA
The DNA here is from genome assembly GCA_030737875.1 of Allium sativum. Classification (NCBI taxonomy): domain Eukaryota; kingdom Viridiplantae; phylum Streptophyta; class Magnoliopsida; order Asparagales; family Amaryllidaceae; genus Allium; species Allium sativum. The sequence continues at coordinate 543,898,952 of CM060926.1, forward strand.
TTGTAATGAAGGGAAATCTTAGGTAAACAAATGGCCTTTATTATCTACAAGGCACTACTGTTTCAGGTAATGCTGCCCCTGTTATATCAAATAATATTTCTGATTGTGATACTGCTAATCTTTGGCATATGCATCTAGGACATATGAGTGAATTAGGTCTGTCAGAGTTGAACAAGAGAGGACTTCTTAATGGGTACAACGCAGGCAAGCTGAAGTTCTATGAGCATTGTATTTTTAGCAAGCATAAGAGAGTGAAGTTCAACACTTCAGTTCATAAAACAGAAGGCATTCTAGATTATGTGCATTCAGATTTATGGGGACCGTCTAAGAAAGTGTCCATGGGCGGTGCTTGTTACATGATGACAATTATTAATGATTATTCCAAAAGAGTTTGGCCTTATTTTTTGAAACATAAATCTGAAGCTTTTTCAGCTTTCAAAGAGTGGAAGACTATGGTTGAAAGACAAACTGAAAGGAAGGTAAAGAAGCTTCGGACTGATAATGGGATGGAGTTTTGTTCAGATGAATTTAATTCATTTTGCAAGGCTGAAGGCATTGTTAGGCACTACACCATACCTCACACTCCTCAGCAAAACGGGGTTGCCCAGCGTATTAACAGGACTATCATTTCTAAGGCTCGCTGCATGTTGTCAAACACAGGACTGGATAGGCGTTTTTGGGCTGAAGCTGCTTCCACAGCCTGCAATGTCATCAACCGCTCTCCCTCTATTGCTATTGGTAAGAAAACTCCGATTGAGGTATGATCTGGTTCTCTAGCAAATTATTCTGAATTGAAAGTTTTTGGATGCATTGCTTATGCTTATGTTGATAATGGAAAGCTAGAGCCAAGAGCTGTTAAATGCATTTTTCTTGGTTATAAGTCCCGTGTTAAAGGCTATAAATTATGGAATCCTGAAACAAGTAAGGTTGTAATTAGCAGAAATGTTGTGTTTAATGAGTCTGCTATGTTACATGATATTCCATCTACTAATGATCTTGTTGAGAGTAAGCAGAAATCAAATGTCCAGGTGGAGCATATTATTGATTCAAATGCTACATCAAACGCAGAAATTGAGAGACAGGATGAAGCACCCATTATTGAGGATCCTCCAGCAGTAATGCAACCACCGCAGCAATCTATTGCAACAAGCGGACCTAGAAGGAATCCAAAACTAGTAAGAGGGTTTATTGAGGAAGCAAATGTTGTTGCTTATGCATGTGTTGTAGCATAAGAAATAGAAGTTATTGCTGAGTCTTTTTCATATTCTAAGGCTGTTATCTCTAGTGATTCTGATAAGTGGATGGCTGCTATGCATAATGAGATGAAGTCACTTGAAAGAAATGCACGTGGGACTTAATCAAGTTGCCTAAAGAGAAGAAACCTATTCATTGCAGAGAAAAGAAGGTGTTTCTCCAAATGATGAGAAAAGGTACAAAGAAAGATTAGTTGCAAAAGGTTACAGTCAGATTTCAGGTATTGACTATAATGAAGTTTTTTCCCTTGTTGTGAAACATAGCTCAATTAACATTTTACTCAATATTGTTGCTATGCAAGATTATAAGCTTCAACAGTTAGATGTAAAACTGCATTTTTTACATGGAGAATTAGAAGAGGATATTTATATGCATCAACCTGAGGGTTTTATCATGCCTGGAAAAGAAAATCTTCTCTGTAAATTAAAGAAATCTCTTTACGGATTGAAACAGTCACCTAGGCAGTGGTATAAAAGATTTGACACTTTTATGCTATCTCAAGGTTTTAAAAGGTCCAATTATGATAGTTGTGTCTATTTGAAAATTACTACACATTCAGCCATTTATTTGCTACTTTATGTCGATGATATGTTGATTACTTCAAAAGACAAGGTAGAAATTGAAATTTTGAAAAGGAAGTTAGTAGAGAGTTTGAAATGAAAGATTTGGGGGATGTTAAGAAGATTCTTGGCATGGAGATAACAAGAGATAGAACTTCTGGAAAATTATCCCTAAGTCAAAGTGGATATGTTAGAATAGTGCTTCGCCGTTTTAATATGCTTGATGTCAAGCCTGTAAGTACTCCTCTACTGTACATTTCAAATTGTCATCAGCCATGTGTCCACAATCAGATGAGGATATTGAGTACATGTCTAGAGTTCCCTATTCTAGTGCAGTTGGTTCACTTATGTCTGTCATGGTTTGTTCGCATCCTGATCTATCACATGCTTTGAGTGTTGTCAGTAGATTCATGGCCAATCCTGGAAGAGAGCATTGGAAAGCAGTTCAATGGATTTTCAGATATCTTCATGGCACTGCAAATGCTTGTTTGCAGTTTGGTAAATATAAAGATGAACTTGTTGGTTATGTGGATTCTGACTTTGCTGGTGATTTGGATAAAAGGAGATCATTAACAGGTTATGTTTTCAACATTGGTGGTTGTGTTGTGAGTTGGAAAGCAACCTTGCAAACTACAGTAGCATTATCTACTACTGAGGCCGAAAATATGGCTATTTCTGAAGCATGTAAAGAAGCTACTTGGCTGAGAGGTTTATATTTTGAGCTTTGTGGAGATACATCTTGCATTACTATATTTTCTGATAGCCAGAGTGTTATATGCCTTACAAAGGATCAAATGTTTCATGAGAGTAGTAAACATATAGATGTTAGGTATCACTACATTTGATATGTTATTGCTAAAGGTGGTGTTAAAGTTTGCAAGATAAGTACTCATGACAATCCCGCTGACATGATGACAAAGCCAGTTCCAATTACTAAGTTTGAGCTTTGCTCAAGCTTGGTTGGTGTTACAGTATAGTCTTTAGGGACTATTAGAGTAAGGCAAATATTTATTTGTTGAAGGAGTTCATTTTTTGTAGTTCATTTTTTTTCTACTTCAAGATGAGAATTCGTCTCAAGGTGGAGATTGTTAATTTGTGATCCGAAATTCTCATTAGAATTGGTCCAGCTAATGTCACCTAAAGGATCTCATCTAGATCCTTAATTTACTCTCATGATTGAGATATTTTCAGCAACCTCATTTAAAGGATAAAGGAGATCCTTAATTTACTCTCATGATCGAGATATTTTCAGCAACCTCATTTAAAGGATAAAGGAGATCCTTAATTTACTCTTTCTCTCCTTACTTGGCTGCATGAAAGTAGAATATAAATTTTGATTGCTATGGTTTGTATGTAAGCAACTTGTAAAAACTCCATCAATTAATTAATAAAGTTTGCCTTTCTTCTGTGGTTTTTTCCCGAAAAGGGTTTTTCCACGTTAAATCTTGTGGGTGATTCTATTTTTGCTTGCTTCATTGATCATTTATTTATTAACAGTGCTAATATTTAACTTTTCAAGTAGTAAAATGGCATCAAAAACAGTGTGACATGTTACCTTCAGATTTCCAGCGTTGAATCCATTCATTTCATCTTTACATATGAAATATACATATTTTGCACTAATGATATTGGCCTACACCGCATCACATTTGTTTTGTACAACTTATATCGCCTTTCAAAGATGGAGTGTGATATGATTTAAGGAGATCTTAGTAGGTTAAAAGAATACACAAACCTCCGAGGGGGTGGGTTAGACTCGGACACTTTGGAATTGATGTGCCTTTGTTGCGATTAATCTCAGCATATTTGACCAAGTTTTTCAAAAGCGGAGAAAGTGAGATATATGTTCCTATATTGTGACGAAAAGAAGAATATATACCTATATTATAGCATTCTATATGGATCGTATTGATTCAAAATATGAGATCCTATCTTTTAGCATTCTTACGACTATATATGTGGCTACTTCATTTAGAAACTATGAACAAAAAAGAAAGTAATAAAAACGTAGAGTTTTTTTTTCTGCAGTGTTTATTTTCTCCTTTTGTGTTTGCTATATATATTTCTCAGAGACTATCCAGTAGTACATATGTTAACAAATTGGTATCAGAGCTGATGGCAAGTTCCAGGGGCACGTCGTTGGGGTATTTGCCGTTGTCTCGCCTTACGAAGACAAATTATGATGACTAGAGTATACAAGTGCGAGCATTGTTGGAGCACAAGATGCATGGGAGGTAGTCGAGAATGGCTACACGGAGTCGGAGAATACCGGTAACTACACAGCAACCCAGTTAACAACGTTGAAAGAGTCACGTAAGGGAGATAAAACAACCCTTTATCTCATGTATCAAGCGTAGAAAGACGTCGAAGGAAGCCTGAGAGACTTTGCAAAAGACCTACAAGGGTGTTGATCATGTTAAACAAACTAGAATTCAAACTCTACTAGGAGAATTGGAAACCATGAGGATGAAGGAGTCCATGGCAGTATCCGTTACATCACCCAGGTTCAAACGGTGGTAAATCAACTCAAACGTAATGGAGAGACAATGACCGATGCCCAGGTTGTGGAAAAGATCTTGCAGTCGTTAACCAAGAATTTTGAGAACGTCGTCTGTGCTATTGAGGAGTCGAAAAATTTAGGAGAGCTAACCATCGATGAGCTCGCGGGTTCTCTCGAGGCACATGAGCAACGTAAAAAGAAGAAACATGAGTCACTTGAGGAAGCTTTACAGGCCATGGTGAAAATCAAAGATGAGGAGTCATTACTTGCACAGCAGAACCAAGGAAGAGGACGCGGCCGTGGAGAATATAGTTTTGGTTACGGGAGAGGCCATGGACGTGGAGACAACAATTCCGAGGAAATGGGACAGCCGAGCAAACAAAGTTGGTCAAGGACGCGGATGTGGACGTGGAAATGGTGGCTGGTCGGATCGATCAAATATTCAATGCTATAATTGCGGAAAGTATGGGCATTAAGATAAAGAGTGCTGGTCATATAAAAAGGTTAAAGAAGATGCTAATCTAGTCGAGAAAGAGGAGACAATAGAAGATGATGTTCTGATGATGGCCTATAGAGATACCGACCAATTCAGCTACACAGTCTGGTTTTAGAAACCGGAGCAAGCAGTCACATGTATGGACACAAACATCTATTTATGGAGATGCAAGACATAGAGTGCGGAGAGGTATCGTTTGGAGACGCTTCAAAGGTCCAAGTATAGGGTCGAGGAAAAATTCGTTTTTTTCCAAGAAGACGGCCGAGTAGTATTGACCGATGATGTATATTATGTTCCAGACATGAAGAATAATATTATCAGCATGGGGCAACTACTTGAAAAGGGATATCTAGTTATCATGAAAGATAGGTTTATGTATTTGAAGAACAAGAAAGATTGATTGATCGCGCATGTAGAAATGGCCAATAATTGTATGTTCAAACTCAACTTGAGAAGCATACGAGAAAAATGCTTACAAGTTGACCTAGAGGATAAATCTTTGCTATGGCATTTGCGGTTTGAGCACTAACACTTTGGCGGGCTAAGAGATTTAGCCAAGAAGGACATGGTCCATGGGCTACCTGCTATGGACTATACTAGAAAATTTTGTGTAGGCTGTGTGCTTGGCAAGCATGCAAGGAGTATTTTCCAAAGGAAGGCAGAATATCAAGCACAGACACCTCTTGAGACAATACATACCAACATATATGGTTGGATCACACCTAAGTCATCTAGCGAGAAGAGATATTTTATCACGTTCATAGATGATTACACGAGGAAGACATGCGTTTATTTTCTAAGAAAAGTCTGAGGCTTTACAGGCATGCAAGAATTTCACGTCGTCAGTAGAGAAGGAAACCGGCTGTTATATAAAGGCTTTACGATTGGACAGAGGAGGAGAGTACATGTCAACATTGTTCATAAGGTTTTGCGAAGAGCAAGGCATAAAGCGGTTCTTGACTGCAGCCTGCTCACCACAACAAAACGGTGTGGCCAAGAGGAAGAATCAGACTATTCTTGATATGGCTCGATTAATGTTAAAAACTAAAGGCATGTCGAAGGAGCTATTGGCTGAGGTGGTACAGTGTACTGTGTATGTATAAAATTGTTGCTCACATGTAAAATTGGCAAATCAAATACCACAAGAATCTTGGAGTGGATAGAAGCTAACTGTGTCACATCTAAAGATATTTGGCAGTGTGTCTTATGCACATGTATAGATCAGAAGAAAACTAAGCTAGATGATAAAAGAAAGAAGTTTGTGTTTATCGGATATGACACAAAGACAAAGGCTTTTTAGTTGCTTGATCTGATTGAGAATAAAGTAGTCATAAGATGAGACATACATGTTAATGAAGAAAGTGCGTGGGATTGGAATAATCAAAAGGAAATAATGAGCAAGGAAGAAAAAGCTGAAGCATTGGTTCCTGTACCAACATTTACACCTGCCAGCCTATGTACATCTGATGATGAGGATCAGCAAAGACAACCAAGAATACGTACTTTGCAAGATCTGTATGAATCAGTGCCAGAAGTTCACTTAGTATGCCTTTTAGTAGATGCAGAAAATATTACATTTGAAGAGGCGGTGCGGGATAAGTAATGGCAAGCAGCGGTGGACGAGGATATCAAATCCATTCAGAAAAATGAAACTAGAGACTTAGTTGAGTTGCCAGAAGGACATAGTCCGATCGGAGTGAAATGGTATACAAGAAAAAGATGAATGCCCAGCTAAAGGCTATAGGCAAAAGGCAGGGATCAATTATGATGAGGTTTTTGCTCCAGTAGCAAGGTTGGAAACAATTCGACTTCTCATATCCTAAGCAGCACAGTTCCAATGTCCAATCTATTAGATGGATGTGAAATCTGCATTTCTGAATGGTATACTTGAGGAAGAAGTACATGTGGAGCAACCGCCGGGGTACATGAAAGTAGGGGATGAGAGAAAAGTTTTCAAGTTGAAGAAGGTGTTATATGGACAGAAGCAAGCACCGCGAGCATGGAATAATCAGATTGACACTTACTTCAAAGAGAATGGATTTATGCAATGCCCTTACGAGCATGCATTGTACAAGAAAAAGAAAAAAAATTGTTACTTGATGCTCTCTATGTTGATGATCTCATTTTCATGGGAAATAATGAGGAGATGATCAAAGATTTTAAAAGCGTCATGACTCATGAGTTTGAAATGACAGACTTGGGGCTGATGAAGTATTTCCTTGGTCTTGAAATCAAGCAAGGAAAATCACGATTTTTTGTGTCACAAGAAGCTTATGCAAATGATATTTTGCGGAGATTCAAAATGGAGAATTGCAACCCAGTTGCAACGCCGATGGAACCAGGTGCAAAACTCTCTAAATTTGAGGGAGGAGAAAAAGTCGATGCAAGTAGATATCGAAGTTTAGTCGGAAGTCTGTGATATCTCGTATGTACAAGACCGGAAATAGCATACAGTATTGGCATTGTAAGTCGATTTATGGAAGATCCGTGTTACTCGCATTGGAAACTATCAAGAGGTTTCTTCGGTACATTCAAGGAACAAAGTCACTCGAATTATTCTACTCGAAAATTGATGAGTACAAACTAGTTGAAGATCGAAAAAGCACATCTGGATATGTGTTTTACATGGGTGACACAGCTTTCACATGGCTCTCAAAGAAGCAATCGATAGTGGCACTGTCAACATGCGAGGCAGAGTACATTGCAGCTTCTTTATGTGTATGCCATGCAATATGGCTAAGGAACTTATTGTCTGAGTTAAAGCTCTCACAACACGAGCCCATTGAGTTACGTGTAACACCCCACCTCCACCAATGCCACTTTTGCAAGTACACTAGCTTTGGAGGGGCGTTAAACGAGGTAAACATGCATGCAGATATCACAAGACAGAACATAAAAGTAAAACAGAGTAAGTAAAGCAGCGGATAAAACTAACATTTCAAAACTATAGTCAAGTTACATCAAAGTACTTGGTCATTATTTTCCCACAAAACAAAGTCTAGAAACAAAAACTGAAAACTGGAAGAAAATCATAAAGTAACTATCCCCAAGGTAGAATAAAGCCATAGCATGCTCATGTCCAAACCGTACATGAGCTATCCAGAAAAGCAGCTAAAGATCCAAGCTAGGTACCAGTGTTCCCACCCTGTAAACCTGGGGGGGGGGGGAAACGGAAGAAAAGAGGCGAAAGAAAACGGGTCAGTCAAAAGACTGGTAAGTCCTATCTACTATTAGTATAAAAACTAATAAAGTTAATTGGACATGTAAAGCAGAGATGAAACATAGGGTGATAACTGGCATGGTGAAAAGTTAATAAGATAGATCAAGTGTGGCATCACATATACAAGGTTAGGTTGCACCAGGTGTGTACTACTATTCCAATCCATGTCAAGTATAAACAAGAAGTGATCCCTTGGCCCAAAGCTGGCCCAACATCATGAGGTGACCTAAATCAAGGTCCAACTACTCGGTCTAGTCGATCGGCTCCCTATAAGCCTAACTCGTCGTGTATCGGTGTCATACGGCTTAATCGTGGAATGTAGTTAACTGTGTTAGGTCCACCCCAGGGTGTATCCAGCCCTAAGGTGTAAACCACAGACACAATTCAAGCACGCACAGTCTAAACCTACTGGTGCCCATGTTCAACTCCGGACTTAATGTGCACGACCATGGTCCGCCTGAACAACCGGTGCACCCTTCAGCCGTCTCTTTTGGTCTCTTACAATCAGTCCAGTAATCGTGCCCCACCCTAGCCTAGTCCAGGGTACCCATGATACTTCCAAGTAGGTTACTGCTGAAAAGGACCACATAACTAGGGTTTCAAGCGGGTTAGGTGTGGTTAACCCTATCCTAACCATGTATTGAGTTGGTCAAGTGTATTCAAGCAGTTCATGACTTAACCCTGTCAATACATCGGGTTTAATTGGTTAAGTATTCAAGTAGTCCATGTCTTAACCCTACCAATCCATCGTGTTTAATTGGTTAAGTATATTCAAGTAGTCCATGACTTAACCTTACCAATCCATCGTGTTTAATTGGTTAAGTATTCAAGTAGTCCATGACTTAACCCTACCATGTGGCATTAATTAACTTAATACACCCAACCTCTCACATTAGACCTCGTTGTGGTTACTAGTTAAGCCGGGCGGGTCCGGGTAGCTTTACACCACAACTTAGTCTAACCTCGGGTTTCAAGTGCGACATGACCAACTACTCACATTGGGTCCTATTGCTTGTAGCCACTAGTTAAGTCGGTCGGTTCCGGGTAGATTTATGCTACAAACTCAACCCAACCTCGAGTTGGCCACACTCATATTTTCTAAGTGTCATGTCCATCATTATGTTTACAAACATAATCACAAGTCAATGTTCATGTCATATTTTAAAACCATGTTTTCATGTCATTAATATTACCCAAACCCAACGCATTCCCATCGCATGTACGTTTCGCATAACATAACATAGATCAAAAGAGGGAACTTGGCAAAAGCATGACAAAAGGGCATAAGGTAATAAAGTAGGCCACAAGTTAAACATGGTGGCATATGAGGCATAAATATGTTCATTTAAACTTGCATGTTACATGCATAACATTCAAACTTAGCGAATAGGTGATACATGGTCCTAGATGACATAGGATGATGACTAGAAGTTCGCATATAACATTATATGCAAGTTATCATAAAGGTTATGAGAGTTCTCATGTTGCATAATGCAACATTTCAACATAAAGCTTATAGCTTTTAGCCCACAAGGTCAAGGTGATAGCTTTACAAACATGCATAGAATAAACCTATGCATAACATGTTAGAATCAAAGCACATATCATACTTAGGCCCAAACTCAAACTTGCAACATGTCACATTTAACTTCATAGTTAGAATCTAAGAGTAGTATAGGGCTTACAATGCTATGAAGACTTATAAAATAAAATAAGATTGAGACGAAGCCACTAGCAACTCTAAACACTCCCAAATGATAAGCTCCAATGAAGACCCTTGAGAAACAAGCAAAAGATCCTTGCTTTGATGAAGAAAGATTGAACTTTGGCCTTAAATCAAGCTTAGGAACTCTCAAACAAGCTTAGGAACTCTCATATGAATGAAGATGGAGGCTATGACAAGAGGGTGGAGGCCATGATTAAACATTTTGGCATAGTTTAGTTATAGGATTGATTTATGATGATTTAGGCTAGGTATTAGGGTCTTTTTATAGATGATTAGGTTAATTTAGACCATAGGATTAACCCTAATTCAGATATGGGCCATCAATTCACGTCACTAGCCTCCAAAACAGGTCCAAATAGCCAAAATAGGTGCACCGGGCCGACCTGGCCGACCAGGGAGGTCGACCCCCAGGTCGACTCTAGTGTCGACCTGGTTGGGGGGGAGGTCGACCCTAGTGTCGACCCCCCTATCGACCTGTCTGGGCGGGAATTTTCCCGCCCAGTCTGTTTTGGCTGAATTTGAATTCTAAATTCAAATTTGAACTGTTTTTGAACTTGAAATTTTCTGAAAACTTTGACGGGCCATAACTTGGTCATACGGACTCCGATTTTCGAAAACTCGGACTCTATTTCGTATATTTTTCCGAGACGAACGCAATGGCACAGCCCGTTTCCCTTGATTCAGATTTTAACATTTAATTCTGCCTTGATTTATGTTATAACATGTTATTCAAAAATACGGGTTGTTACATTATGGGTCGATAACAAGTCTGCAATCGAATTAGCAAAGAATCTAGTTCACCATGAAAGGAGCAAGCATATAGATGTTCATTTTCACTTCATCCCGGAGCATATCAAGGAAAAGGATGTGAAGCTGAATCATGTTACGAGTCATGATCAGGTAGAAGATATTTTTGTTAAGCCATTGCCAAAGCTGTTGTTCAAAAATTGCAAGAAAATTGATTGGAATGAAGGATGACAAATGCTTGAGCTTAAAGGAGGGATTTGCTGCGGATTAATATCAGCATATTTGACCAAGTTTTTCAGAAGCAGAGAAAGTGAGATATATGTTCCTATATTATGACGAAAAGAAGAATATATACCTATTTTATAACATTCGTATGTGGTTTGTATTGATTCAAAATATGAGATCCTATCTTTTAGCATTCTTACCACTATATATGTGTGGCTATTTCATTTACAAACTATGAACAAAAAAGAAGGTAATAAAAAACATAGAGTTTTTTCTGCAGTGTTTGTTTTCTCCTTCTGTGTTTGCTATATATATCTCTCAGAGACTATCCAGTTGTTCATATAGTTAACAGCCTTAACCCGTCAAGTTGGAATTACAATTGTATCGCTTTATTCCTGATGAAAGTGGTTGTAATTTGACTTAAAAATGTAATAAACAACCTTAAGAGCAGCCTTTTTATCACTTGTGAAAGAAAAGAAACCCAGGACGCTCAAGATGTGATTTAATATAATAGAAATGTCTATAATTATTTAAGTTAAATGGAAATACATAATAAAAGACAAAAAAATTAAACATCCACTGGACTAGTGATTTACAGTTGCAAGCGATTGTAGTAATTTTTTTTCGTTTTCTTAGCAAATTGGTTTGCAGTCATTACCTGCTTTTTTTGGGTGATCTTCATCAATTCGAGAGTCGTAGCAATTTTTATTTTCGATGGTCTGTGCACTGCATACAAACATGTTTCATAAAGAATAAAAACAAAAGTATAATGGCCTCAGCTCTCGCTTGAAACGCAATCCTTAAGTTTAGGTAAAAACATGTGCAAATACCTGTAGATAAACATAAACTGGTATTTAACTTAATTAAATTTAATAAATATTAGAGTATTTTTGTACCTAAAAATATATTTTTGAAGATTCAATTAGAAAAAAAAACCTAATTTCATAGTTTTTATAACTATAAATATCATTTTTGAGATTATTTCTTTCATCAATATTATAGCGGGAATTGTGTAATATAAGAGAAATAACGAGATATATCGAGAATAGTGGGACTTAAAGCGTAAAGACTATATTATAGGCTATTTGAAATAAGTGTAGCAGTAGTAATCTGCGATAAGATATAACATGATTATAGTGGAAAAATAGATGGGCATTAATTGCATAGATCTCATCTAACTACAATTGTGAGTATGGACGTAAATCGGTTGGACCGGAAGTGTGTTCAATTTTTGTCATAACTGAAATTAGATCAAACGCAGATTGGACGAGATTTTTAGTTGTAAAAGTTTTATTGCAGTAACTTGCATTCTAAATAAAATCGAACAAACACGAACAAATGTTTTTTGATCATGAACTCCAATGGACATGGACAAATATTGATATTTACATTATATTTATGCTTTTAATAATGTTTCTATTAGTTATATAATTTGAATTACTATGTAATAAAGTATAAGTATTTTACGCATGTATACTTAATCAACCAACTAAACAGTTATCATAAATATTTTGATAAACACAATGGATATACTGAATTATTAGAAAGTCGAACAAATTCGAATGAATATAAACCGGACTAGAATATATTTTTGTTCGTACAAAATTTGTTGTCCTGACTTGTATATTAAATGAAAATTGAACGACCTCGGATGGATGTTTTTCTGTGGACATTTAAGGATAGCGAGCATTCGTACAAAACTTACAACCCTAGTTGTGACGTTGATCTTTCTTCAATGTGAGTGATTTTACTATATCTTGCAATTTTCTCTCTACTGCGGCTACCTCCGCTTCGTATAGCTCTCAATGGTCTTCTCATTTTCATTTTCTCCCATTATTCCTTTTGTATTTTTCGTTTGATTTAGTTTTTTTTAGGTGGAATAAGGAGAAGAAGAAACGAGCTTGTTCAGGGAAGGGGAAGCTAGCTTATTTATAACTGGCAACATACGTAGGCTTAGACGTATGTTATGGATTGCAATCCAACGTCTGTGGATCACATTCTACAACACACTTCTTAGTCGATTAAAGGAAAACCAAAACCCTTGATTGGATTTTGTATTTTCCTGCACCTAAGGGGATTAGACATTAGGCATGATCGAATAGGGACAAACATTTGTTTGTTAAACCAAATAAACCATACAAATCAAGAAAGTTTGGTCGATTTGGTTTTGTTTTATAAGTTAATTGGTTGGTTTTCGTTTTTATTTTTATATTACTTTGGTTTATTGGTCAGTTTGGTTTTTAATAATTGAAAACCAAACCAACAAATTAAACAAAATTTAATAATTTATTTATTTTAAAGTAAAATAATTATCACTAACAATGCTATTATATATGAAATTGTGATAATAACGTTGTTTTTCTTTAATTTCACATTAACATTTATAAAGTAGGAGTTTGTTTTCTAAAATACTCGCATCATATGAACTCAATTAGTTACTTCAATCATATTCATATTAACAACTAGAAGATCTATTTCATTTCCTGATAAACCAATCAAACTGGACCAATTATTATCAATTGATTGGTTTTTCTTTTATAAAATATATCGGTATGGTTCGGTTTACGGTCCTTGAATGGTTATTTTAATTTCAATATTTTTGATCGCTTACAAACCAAATCAACCATATACTTATCCTCATGAGCAGTTTCATTGACATGCTTTTTGGTCGAAACAGTTACACCTTAATGATGTCGCCAAAAAACATAAAGCGATTTGGTCGAAGTCGCGATGCAAACGTAAAATGATCTGAAACCCTTTAGATGACCTCTTTTGGACCTGAAAACATGGATTATGGTGCTTTGCACCGTAATTTTTATAGCCCTCTAAATTAGCTTCAAATATAACTTTCGTTTTGCCTAAACGGCCTTATAGATTAAAAGTTACATCTGTTTTCGTTAGCATGCGTCGATCGCTCGAAACTGCTCACGAGACTCAGCATGGCTAGCTTCATAAACATCGTGTTACATCACCAACATCGCCTCACATCGACTCGCATCCTCCCTCACCTCGACTCCTTCGCACTGCTTCACTCTATGCTCCCTCAACTCGTATTCGCCACATCGCATCACACCACACGGCTTCCTATCACATCACCTGACGTTGCTTCTTCCAACTCCGCATCCCTTAGGGATGCGACGTTATTGTATCCCACGGGATGCGACTTATTGCATCCAACGGATGCGATGCACCCATTTCTGCTCCTCGAGAGCAAAACATAGCGCTTTCCGTGGGGATGCGATTTTATGATCAGGGTAGGATGCGATTTTTCGACGTGTGTACTTCTAGGATGCGATTTTCTATTGTGGTCTCCCCAAAACTCACCTACTCCTCCCTAACATACTCATGTAAATACCCCTACCTTATTCATTACAAATGCTGGAATTTTTGCATTCTTGAAGCTTCCGAGCATCATTAATGGCTTCCATCTTCCTCTCGATGACTATTGGACATAGCATGGCCACTAAAACGTTGCATACATGTTTTTCATCAACTTTCGAACTATTTTGGACATTTCTTGGATATTGAAGCTACATTCAGACATTGTTGACCAAGTCAACACTCTTTACACTTAACAAAGAACATTTCAGACAAAGTTTAGAATTAACATATTGTTATTCTATTGTAACACTTTGTACGCTGAAATTGTCCGAACATGTACAACATTGTAATCAAAATTTACATGATTAATGATCACTATAAAGTGGACGTAGACGTTAGTGTCGAACCACTATAAAAAGTTGTGTTCTCCCCGCATTTACTTACATCACTTTAGTTTGTCATGTTTTCTACGACACATACACTCGAGAGTTGGTATGTGTTGAATCAATGACAATTCCTCACATCAACAAGTTTTTTTTTTTTTTTAATTTGAGAAAGAAAAGAAACGCAAAACGGTCAAGATGTGATTAGTATTAAATAACAGAAAGGTCTATAATAATTTAAGTGGAAATACGGAGTAAAAGATTAAAAAAAAAAAAAAAAATCAAAATCAGAGTGATTTACACTTGCAAGCGACTGTAGCATTAATTTTTTTTTTTTTTTTCTTATCAGATTGGTTTGCCGAAGTTACCTGCTCGAGATGTGATCCATTTGAGCATGGCGTGGTAGCAAATTTGATTTTTAATGGAAGGTGTGCATGCAAACATGTTTTGTAAAGAATAAAAACAAAAGTAGAATGGCCTCAGCTCACGCTTGAAACGCTGTCCTCACATGTGCTCAGCACAAGTTAACGGGCACAGAATAAACAAAATATGCAAATACTGAAAATAAACTCTTATAAAGCCCCCCTTCGAAAACAAAGGTTAAAACACAATCGAATAAATCAAATCCCATTTACACAAAACAAAACAAATAAAGCAATGGCCAAATTAGTCAATGTCGTATCATTGCTCATCATCCTAATCAGCAAGATAATAATATCAACTAGTGTTGTCATAACCGGACCAGCCTAGCAGCCCAACTACAGTTAACTGTAGACCACCAGGCTTTCCGGCCTGCAAATAGATTGAACCTTAAATTTGAAAAGCCTCTCCAAACCGTAAAAACAATCAAAACCGCAGTCTAAAGGCCCAAAAATCCAACTGAAATTTTGATTTTTCAATAAAACCAAGATGCGGGCCTAGTTTGCTTAAGGCCCAACCTGCTTTAAGAGGACTTACGAAGCCTGAGATATTAACTACCCACCTACTTTATTACGTAATGTGAATGCATAGTGCATTTGTTGTTATACTTTGTGATGTGGGACAAATAAATAGGTAAAATCGTGTATGCATTGCTGTAGCTTCCCCATCCATCTTTCGTAAAGAATGTCCATTTTACTTCGTTCTTATATTTACAGCCAACTCCAAGATATATTATTAGAGTCAAATCACAACCTTATTTTGTCTTTTGTTTATCTTTAGTGCTAAATATGAGCAATATTTTTTGTGGGTGTATTATGTGTATAATGCAACTTTTTTTTTTTTTTTTTTTTTTTTTTTTTTTTTTTTTTTTTTACAATTATGCATGCTGTTCCAAGTTAAAATAGGTAAAAAAAATTGTGTAAGTGTTGATTCTTTAATTTTCATTTTTTACCAAAAAAATAACATGTACGGTTACGATGGTCCGATCAGTCCGATCTTGAAAATCTTGAATGTTGGGACATCACGGTTCGATTGACGGTCCGGTCATGATAACATTGGCATCAACAATATCAGCAACAAATATCAGCAACAGAGTTGATGGAGTACATAAGAACGTGCTGCAACGCAACGTCATACCGAACGTTGTGCTACACCTCCCTCTCCGAGTACTCCAAAACTGTCCAAACCAACCCTTTACTGCTGGCTTAGGTGGCCACAAAGTCGAGCCTCTCCTCCCTCAAAAGCGCCCACAACACCACCATAGTCCTCTACAACAAATCCCTCAACGCCTCCAACAAAAACGCTACCAAAGCTCTTAAGGACTGCAAGAGCCTGCTGGCGGACGCGGTGGAGAACACCAACTACTCCATGGACGGGCTTAAGAACATGAACGACACCACGGGCAGGCAGGTGCTATGTACACTGTCTAATGTGCAGATGTACATGAGTGTTGTCTTGACCGAAGAGGAGACCTACACTGATGGCCTGATGGAGATGGGTGCGGTCGTCAAGCAGGTCAGTGGCAAGGTCGTGAAGGCGAAGCAGTATACTAGCAATGCTCTTGGCCTTGTTAATAGGTTGAGGTATTTTTGTTAGTTAGTGCTTGTTATAGTTTTCATTTGCACATATGGATTTGCAGCTTCCACATGGTTTCTTTTTTTCTTTTCCATGTTTCTTTCGCCTTCTTCTGGTGTTTTTTGTAATATTTTATCTATTTATTTATTTTTCTGTGGGTGGAAATAATTAATGTAAGTTGGTTATAGTTAAATAACAATTGTTATTTTTGTTTCGCTCCTCTTCTTCGGTTGGAGTAATAATTATGATACATACTATGTGCATGAGTTGTATTTTAATAAGCTCACATTCAAAAGAAATGATTTGTACAAATATGCATTTATTTTTACGTAGAAATCATATGCAAGTGGTTTGTATTTTCATTTATGTTGCAATACCTAAAATTTTATTTATATTGTCGATTAGTGAAGAACAATGATGTAAAAATGCGTATTTATTACATCATATTTTTAAATGACATTAAGATTTTTATTATGTGTAGAAATGCAGTTTGAATTTGGAAAATAATTTAATTATCATATTTTATCTTAAATGATGTATAAAGCTAAAAATATATAAGAGTGTTTTTGAAAATTCACATTCAAACAAAAACGAAGATGATATTAATATTATTAGAACAAAGGAAATGAACCACTCTTTAAGTCTGAGTTTCATTTCAAGTAATTAAACGTGTAATCAATTATGATCATAAGATATTGTGGCATCATAAGACTATCCATATTTACAACGGGCTATGACCATACGTACTAATCTAAATAATAACAAATGACTAAAGATAGATGCTAATGAATTTTCATATTTGTGTGTGATATAGTACATTTAATACATGAATCTCTCAAGATACGTTGCAGGATACTCAAGTAGAAATGCAGTTAATTAACCTAGAAAATCGAATCATAGATAAAATAAGAATTTTTAAAAAAGTAAAGGAACATTCTTTGAATTTTTTCTTTTAAAATCTTTATTTTATTCCCGTTTTACCAAATTTCTGTTTTGGTTTTACAATTTTAAAACGTTAGAACAATTTGTATAAAGGAACTTCATTTCAAAACTATAATATACCAACATATCATTCTGAGCATATCAACATACCAGTCATTGAATGTAACTTTTCATTTTGAGCGAATGGACATTTCTTTTGATCTTTCGAAAAGAAGTCATTTTCTTTATCTTCTATATAAAGATTTTAGAAAAAGAAATTTTAATTTAATTTCTCATAAATTAGATTGCCAATCGAATACTTAAATGTTGTATTAACTTTAAGATTCATTTTATATCATAACGGCATAGCGCATCACTTTGCCCTTCCTTTGATAGCATCCAAAATTTTCGTAATCCCAATTTGAAAAGCTTAAATTGCTACTAACACAAATAACAGGTTTTGAAATTTTGTAGAAGATCAATTTATTGTTATACCACCAATTAATAGTGTGACAACCGCGAGACCCGAACCTCTGACCTTTCAGAAAGCAAAACCACGAACTAATCACTATGCAAAAAGTGTTATCTTTTCGAAGGGGGTGTTACAGACTACCTACCCTTAAATAGCCTAAAGTCTTTATTGCCTCATCATCACTCACAACCTAGGCAGCGTGCATGAATCCCGCATTAGTACCACACCGATTGACATTCGCAGCATTACAGATGCAATTCCGTTTAGGTATAGGTTCTAATACCAAATATAAAATCATGAGACTCGAGTCCCTAGCCTTTCGGAAAGCAACACCATGCACTAACTACTGTGCTAAAAGATATTTGTTTTATCTTTTCTAAAGAGGGGTTACAATTAAGATACTAATTATGCTTATGAGTCATGTAGAATAAAAATTTATTTCTTATATAATGGTTTAGACATATAGAGTATCACACACACTGTGTACGCTTACGCCAAAATAACTAGGCATAATGATCTAAGATCAAGTGATACAAACGGTCAACGATTCAAAGGTACATAATATTTTATCCTACGTCCTAGACAAAATGAATCAAAGTGACAGTCTATTTGTAAAAGTGCACATGAAATACAGGGAGAACTAAAAATTACGCGCGAATGTACTAGTAACGTTAAACAAACCATGATTTCAATGCTGATTGATCCGCAAGATGAAATTTGTTATCTATTTTTGACATGTACTCTAGATTTCAAAATATATATATATATGTATGCTTTAATTTCATTGGACTAAACTTTTACTCAGAATATCAAGCTGATAAGATTCTAAATTCACTTTCAAGTAAATAAGATCAATAGCAATAGAAGATGATAATGATATATCTATTATAAAAGTATAAAGTTAATAGTAAATTTATTGTCATATGAAGTTCGGTTGTAAAGAACAATAGAAAGGTGGACAAATGAAAAGAAATCATTTGTTCAGAAAGCTACAAGCAATGAATAAAGATCAGATGAAGATAATGAAGAGACAACATTTATGACAAGAAATTTCAATTGATTTTTTAAGAACAGAAATAAGGGCAAGTCAAGAAGGATTGGCGACAGCTATAGCGATAATAACGACTGTAGAAATTTTGTAACTGCTTTGTATGTGTCATGACTACACATCTGAAAGGGGACCGCTAAACACTTAAGAAATTAAAGGACTCTCTAAGCACATACTCAAGCATGAAAAGGAAACGAGTGTTTCCAACAACTTGGGATGATTATGACACCATTTTAAGCAATGTTCGTTCAGATTTTGAAATTCAAATTTGTGCTTCATTTCTGACGAATAAGAAAACTTTGGATGTTTCTATAACATGAACTAAATATATTTTTATTAATAGTTTGGAATACTTATGATCGTATATGCATACTTAAATTTATAAAGAAAACAAATTAAATTGAATTAGAAATAGGAAATATACACAAAGTAGATAACAAAATTCAAATTGAAGAATAAAACATGTTTTTGAGTGTATATAAAAAACTAATTTTTTTTTAAAACAAACTTGTAATTTTGTCAAAATAATACAATAATACAAAGCCAATATATATATATATATATATATATAAAAACTTATGAATTAGTAAAATATTTTAAATGTATGTTAAAGATGAACATCACAGATGTAGCCCTAGAGGCATTTATATAGTTTGTAACGACCCGTACTTTAACGATTTGATATAAATATTTTACTAAATATTGATCGTCAATTACTTGAGTGATGGTTTCAAAAGATGATTTCTAACAAACGATCGAATTAGGACTCCAGACTAGTTCCATTGAGTCTGAATGGTTCATTATGCTGATAAAATTGATAAGGATTGCTATATTTCGAGTTCAGACACTTTAGTGGTCATAACGATCTCGAAATACGCATAAAATTATCGTTTCGGACAACAATCTCAGATTTTGATGAAATTATACCATCGAAACTGTACCGCTGCAGTGATGCATGCTATCAAGTTTCGTAAAGATCGGACGTATGGTTTGGTCATGCGTAAATTAAACATATGTCAATTTTTGCGAGAAATTAACACTGTATAATTCGAATTTTAAAAGCTATCTTCTGTATATGATCGATTTGAGTCTCGAGACTAGGCCCATTATTTTCAAAAGACGTTTTTACGGTGATAACGACAGGCGATAGATGTTGATTGGAGTTCACGGGTTTTGGGCCTTATTTGTTGATTGACTAATTATAAAATATTATAATATCCAAATCAAAGCAATCTCATTGGTCCATCCATTATTCATTATCCTTGCAAAACCCGTTATTGTTCCATCCCTTTCAGAAAAGCTTGGCCGCCATCTCCTCTTTGTATTCTAAAATCGAAAGCTACCAATCTGCTGAAAGAAAAATTACGAAACCATATCCGTTGGATTTTTATTGAAAATCTCCTCTCCTCATATCCATTTGATGATCTACGCACCCATTTTCAAAATCTGACATTTCAGGCCGTGATCTAGGATTAGGATTCTTAGGAGATTTATGCAACGGTTTGCACAAAGGTGATCGAATTTGGCTCGAGCTTCGAGAGGCGAATCTATGACAACCGCCCCGCACCTCCTGCATCGTACTAAGTAAAGGTGCACTAATATGACAAGTCAGGCCGATACGGGATGACTGTCAGGTTAGAATAATTCGAAAACAGAAACAGTCATATAACTCACAATGCATAGATATTATATAATAATAAAATATACAATAGGAAATAGTAATGAAGCACAATTGAGAAGAGAATCAAATTTCCATAAAACCATAAATTCTTGGTATAATGCTTCTCGATACATGAATATCTTAGTACAATATTCTGCACTACATCAATCATAGTCTCAATAACATCAACATACAACGGAAATAGAAAAGAAATAGTAAAATAGTGGATAGTAATAATATGTCAGCCTCCTACTCGTCACCGTACAACAACACCGGCGCCAATCCTGCTACATGCTACTCAGTCTTCCCACCATCAAATTGGTAAATAGCCCAAGGTAATAAGAGGAAAACACAAAACTTTAGTCAGACAATAGTTTTAGTGAGCGATAAAATAGCTAATAACAGATACACAAGATAATATGAGTATAGGCGGATCAACCAACCGATTTGTTCGGCAACCATCAAGTTAACACATGAAAACAGTCCATCATATGTCACATCAGAATGGGAAAGGACTACCCCAAATCCCTCTTCTCTTCAACATCCTACGGTGATGGCCTACCTAGAGAAAATACAGAAGAAAACACAAAATCAACCATTTCATCCATAACATCCAATGTCCTAGCCATCACCGACTATAGCCATGAATCCATCAGTTATCGAACTTGCATTTTGTCGATTAAAAGGGCTAATGGAAAACCCCGGTTCTAGCCAAACTACCATACACCATCTGTTACTTGTATGTTTGCCTCCTACATAAGACAACTAGACCACTCCTACCTGAGTGATCCAAGGTACTTGATCCTACATGATCCTTATAGGCGTCCCCACGATACCTTTGCTTTGAGTCCACTAGAACACTACAAAAACTAATGATTCCTTGGCACTTAAAACCTGTCGAGCCTTTCTTCTTGGAGACATCAATTTTTTAGTCAAGCTGCCTCTTGAAGTAATACCATTATCATCCCTGGTTAGCTCCTACCTGAGTCAACCATTATCATACCTGATTAACTCCTACCTGAGTCAATCCTTCTTTAAACTGTATCTATACCATACCATGACCGGTGTCACATTAACTTAACTTCAACCACTCCTGCTTGAGTTCACAATTGAAGCACTATTCATCTTTGAGTTGCACATCAATCATCTAAAGTCCGTTTTAATCCAAACTTCTCCAGCAATATAAAAAAGCCAAGACAACCAAGCCCCCAAAGTTTCACCCTTCCCTGGCCTGCCCTCATTGGTCGGTGCCGACACTACCACTTTGCCAACTTGTCTAAGTTGTTGGCCTCATATTCATTCATGTCTCGAGTGCATCCTTTTTGTAACGACCCGCATTCTACGCATCATAGGATCGTAGAGTATTTATTTCTTTTTTCGTGTGAGGTCGTATAGTCGTGTAACTTTGGGAGACGACTATTGGGGTCATTTCCCATGTTCACGATTTTTGCCAATTTTTAAATGACCGTTTTGCCCCTAGCTGATCTTGTTTTGGCCATAACTTTTGATTGGAAAGGAATTTTGACCTGAAACCACTTCCATTGGCTCCGGATGATGGTTTCTCTTTCCGTAGAGTGGTTACATTAGCCAAACGGACTCACCGTTTGGGAGGTATGGCTGAATTAAGGTTTAGAGGGTTAAAAACAGCTAATTGGGCTTAACCGGGTGATTAGCAGCTAGGCCCAATGGGAGATTTCGGGATTTGGGGTATTTGAGGGCTGTAGGGTTAGGATTTCGGTTTTTCACTCATTCTCCAGCCGCCACAAACATTTTAGAAGATCCAACAATGGCCTCCAACATCTAAAAACACCCCTAATCACTTCTTAATCCAGTTTTGGCTTAAACTACATCAAATCAAAGGGAAATAGCATCAAATCAGAGTTGGAGCTGCTGCTAGGCATTGGTTCGACCCATACAGTAGATTATTTCAGATTTGAGATTTTATTAGTGCCAAAGGTGAGTGATTTGCTTTGTTTTACACTAATTATGGCTAATTTGGGTAATTAGCGAAGATTAGCGAAATTATAACTCAGAAAAATCTAGAAAAATTCCTAAAATTCTAAAACATCATTTTTTGCCTCTGATATGAATTTGGGCTAATTCGGACTAGTTTTGCTAATCCCGGAATTTAGGGGATTAAGGGGTAATTAGTGATAATTAGCGAATTTATGCATGTTAAAAATCCGGAAAAATATTTATAAATTCTGAAATATTATTTTTGACCTGTGTTAGAAAAATTGGCTAATTTGGTTAAATTTTGTTAATTCTATCATTAAGTTTGCTTGAACATGCTTAAGAGAAAAATATGGGTTTTTGGGTATGTTTGATCTATTTCACATGCTATGATTTATGTTTTGGTGTTTGTGGTCGATACTATATGTTGTTATGACTGTATGGTATGTTTTATGATTGTTTAGAAGTGTTAGTTTGTCAAAAACGCCGTCGGATGGCGTAAACAGTCGCTGGAAGAAGTTGCAGGAATTTGCACAGGGACCGGATCGCCCCATGTGTCACGAACCGACCAGGACTCCATGCGAGACGACCCGATTGCTAACCACGATCCGACAGGGGCGCCACGAACTGATGAAGCATGACCCGACCCGAAGGAGCTTGTCACGAACCGATCCGTGGCGATGGACTTGGAGACCCCGACCCGATCCGCTGAAGGGTACTCGAACCGATTCGATGGAGCTCTAGGACCACGAGTTGATGGCGCGACCCGATCCAAATGGAGGAACTCGACCCGAACCAGTATGGTGACTGCGAACCGAACATGGAGGCTATGAACTGAATGAAGACCGATCCGGAGGATGATGACTAAAACCCGAGATGCAAAGGTAGTCCAAATGGAAGTTAGAGCTCAGGATCCCGGACCCAGTTGGGAACCAATGAGTTCACTTCATGATTGTGCTTTGCTGCGGGACGTGTGCTAAGGAGTTGTCGATGTCTGTATCTTTGGATCACTATGTATGGGAAGTACGTGAACGGATTCAGGGTCACAGTATGTAGTGACCTAGGTACGACTAAAAGTAGCTATAGACCAATGAAGTGGGATCATTGAAAAGGTTTGGTCATGATTCCATGTGGGTAAGCTTGGTTGTAGCAGTAGTTGTACAGAGTCGAACTCCGTCACTACTTCGATGGGTCTAGTGATTTACAGTGGTGGACATCGTATGCTTTACGCACTGAGTGAGAGATGTGAGGATGGTTGCTATGATTGGTTTGTTTGCTATCATTATGACATGCACACCCTCACCCCCGTATCTTTACACCACTTGTTTTGAGGCATCTTAGAGTATTGTACAGTATGTAGTGCTAACTCTTTGGTTGCAGGTCCAGGTTCAGGTATGGTTTAGTATACCTGTTATTGTTCTGTTTAGCTGCTTATCGCTCATACCAGACTTTTTGTCTGACCCAGAGTTTTATGTCTCTTCTTATTACTCTGGGTGCTCACACGAGCAGACTAGAGACAGGTTAGCTGGTGATGTACGAGTAGCTGATCCGGAGACGAGTAGGAGGCTTTCACGTATGGTATATATATATATATATATTCTCCCTGTGTTGCTGCGGTCACTACTTTGGGCGTTAGTGGTGTACCTTTCTTTCTTTCTTTTGTTTAGAGACAGTAATTTGGAAAGTTGTAATAAGCTGTATTTTGGATTTCCGCTACTCTGATGACGATGTTGATGTTGGTTTTAGTTTTCAGCTTATGCACTGTCTCACCTGTTTTATGTCAAGTATATTATTATTATGTTTTTGTCCCATGCGCTGTAAGGCATTCTACAGGTTCTTTGATTAGCTTCTTTATCTTCTTTCCTTCTTCTTTCTTTTCTTCTTACGACCCTCCCGTGCTAACTAGACATGTGTACAGCGCACAAATGGAGGAAATGTCGGTTGGTGCGGGGCGGACCGTCACACTTGGTATCAGAGCTCTAGGTTGCGTAGTTAACCTAGGGAAGTTATCAGGGAGAGATAGTATACGTATACGAGAGAGCGTATTTGTGATTATTTTGGTTTTTAAAGGCTTTATATATATATATACTCTTACCAGTATAAGGATGAAGTCGTACTGCACTAGCACCACTATGGAGTCGTTAATCGTTTCCTTTTTCAGATTGACGATGAGCCGAGATACTAGAGGTGCTGGTAGGGGAGCCAATAATGGGAATGCTGCTGAGATGAGGACGATGTTTACTAACCTCATGAGAGAGATGCTTAGGGAAGTGCAAGGAGCAGTCCCTAATGCTGTTAATGGTGGTGGTGCAGCGGTGCAGGCGCCTAGGGCCGATTTCGCCAAGCTTAACAAGGATTATACTAGTCTTGGTGGGAAGCCGTTCCATGGAACGGAGTCGGCTACAGAAGTTCAAGATTGGCTTGATAGTTGTGAGCGCATCTTTGAAGATTTGGGAATCGAGGATGAGATGAAGAGAATGCTAGCATCCCGTCAACTGCAAGGACGAGCTATGTATTGGTGGAACGCTATTAAGGCAGCTACTCCAGGGAATCAAGTTACTTGGAATCAGTTTATGACTCGTTTCAGCGAAAAGTTCATTCCAGCTGCTCATAGATCAGAATTGTTCAGGAAGTTCTTAGAGCTTAAGCAGAATGGTAGGGCAGTCTCGGAGTATATCGCTGAATTCAATACTTTATCGAAATATGGATTGTCCCTTATCGATACAGTCGGGAAGAAGAACGAGAAGTTCATAATTGGCTTGGATGGGTACTTGGGAGAAAGACTTATTAACCATATCGATGAGACGTTCGAGTCTATTGTAGGAAAGACATTAAGGTAAGAGAGCCGATACCCTAAGTCGAAGACTGAGGTTACATCTGCAGAAGAGCCAAAGCCGCAAGCAGGCGGTGAAGGCAAAAAGAATTCTCAGAGCAAGAGGAAACAAGACCAAGTTAAGGTTGGTCAGAAAAAGAAAAATAAGAAAGATGGCAAGTGCTTTAGTTGTGGCAAGAAGGGCCACTACGCCAGAGATTGTCAAGAAAAGCCTGGGGAAAGGAAGTGCTTTAACTGTGGACAAGTCGGACATTAAAAGGATAAGTGTCCACAACCTTTGAAAGAGAAGCAGATCGTGAAAGCATATGCTATCAGTGTTGTTCCTTCTTCGTCGAATGCCCCAACTGCGGCGGAGGAGGGAAAGAATGTTGTTATCCAAGGTATGCTTTCTGTTTAAGATGTTCCTGTTAGAGTTTTGTTTGATACCGGAGCTTCCAGTTCTTTCATATCTAGTGACCTGGTAGATAGGTTAGGATTGGAGCCCGAGATCGTCGATAGACCTTTAGTAGTGATGAACCTGATTGGAGGTTCAACTAGCCTTAGTATGATTTGTCGTAATGTGATCTTATCGAGTCATGGATGTATGTTTGTTTTTGATTGCTTTGTTTTGGGCTTTTCTGGATTTGGCATTATTTTGGGAGTCGATTGTCTCCAAAGATACGGGGTGGTGGTAGACTGTGAGGGCTTTTTGGTGACAGTTAGGGCGGATGATGGGCGGAGGGTAGTGTTTGGTAGCCTGCCTAGTGACGGGGTGATGGCTAGTTTTCTAAATTCCCTCGACATCCCGCATGATGAGTTGTCAGAGTTGCCCGTGGTTGGCCAGTATCCGGACATCTTCGAAGAAGTGACCGGGCTTCCACCACACCGAGAGATTGAGTTCCGTATTGATTTAGTTAAAGATGCCAGACCTATAGTGATGCCACTTCGTCGTATGGCACCAAGGGAGCAGCGAGAGCTCGGGGTGCAAGTCAGCAATCTTTTTGAGAAGGGATTTATCAGAAGGAATGTTTCTAAGTGGGGAGCGCCCGTTGTGTTTGCTACCAAGGCCGATGGTTCCCTTCGATTGTGTGTAGACTACCGCGAGTTGAATAAAGTGACGAGGAAGAATAAGTATCCTCTGCCGCGGATAGATGATTTGTTCGATCAATTGAGTGGCGCGAGAGTATTTTCTCAGTTGGATCTCGCGACAGGTTTTCATCAGCTTAGAGTGGAAGCTGAGAGTATAGCTAAAACGACATTTCGGACGCCATCTGGATTTTATGAGTGTTGGTCATGCCATTCGGGCTGACCAATGCCCCAGCATATTTTGTGGATCCTATGAATGGAGTATTCAGAGACCAGTTGAATAAGTTTTTTCTTGTGTTCGTGGACGACATCTTGGTTTACTAGAGGACAGAAGAAGAACACAAGTAACATTTAGGGATAGCCATGGAGGTGTTGAGAAAACACCAATTGGAAGCGAAGTGAGATTCTTGGGCCATGTCGTTTCAGAGAATGATATTGTCGTTGATCCTTCAAAAGTGGCTATGGCGAAAGATTGGTTTACGCCCAAGAATGTAACAGACGTAAGAAGTTTCTTGGGATTAGCTGGACATTATCGTAAGTTCATCCAAGATTTCTCCAAGATAGCAGCACCGCTGACTCAGTTGATAAAGAAGAATCAAGCTTTTGTTGGTTGTTTTGCTAGTATCATCTCACGTAGATTTTCTGAATTCGGAGGAGATATTCCTGGGGTGCTTGTCTGATATTGGTTTAGGCCTTTGGGGCTTGTGCTTTGGGAATGTCGAGTCCGTCCAGGATGGTTTGCGTGGGAGACAAATAGTTGTGGCGATTTTTCGTTGGGTGCAGTAATAAGTGCATTGAGTAGGAGACATGCCAGTTTAGGGGCTATGTTTTTGGAATGGAAGCAAGTGGAATATATCGCAGGATATGATTCCCGACCTAAGTACGAATTGGATCCAGGAATGTTAGCAAGTTTGACGATCAGACCCACTTTGATTGAGCGGATTGGTTCCAGTCAGAAGAACGTTCCTAATCTATTGGAAAACATCTCCAAGTTAGAGATGGGTATCGATGAGGAGATGAACGAGTATGGGCTTGATCGAGATGGATGGTTTCGAAAGAATGGAAGGTTAGTAGTACCCAACGTAGATGGATTGAGAGATGAAGTGTTGAGAGAGTACCATCACTCAAAACCCGACCATACACCCCGGTGATAGCAAGATGTATTGAGACATGAAGCAGACCTACTACTGGGAAGGAATGAAGAGAGACATTGGAAAATTTATATCCGAGTGCATGAATTGTCAACTAGTCAAGGCCGAGCAAAAGAAGCCTAGTGGTCTATTACAACCATTGGAAGTCCCAGAATGGAAATGGGAACAAGTATCGATGGACTTCATTGATGGGTTACCAAGGACTAGGCCAGGCCATGATAGTATTTGGGTTATTGTGGATCGATTGACCAAGAGTACAAGGTTCATTCCAGTCAAGTCAAATAGAACAGTAGCCAACTTGGCATAACTGTATATGAAGTGGGTAGTGAGATTTCATGGAGTACCAAAAAGCATTGTGAGCGACCGAGATCCACTATTCACTAGTGGGTTTTGGAAGAGCTTACAAGAGGCGTTGGGAACAGAGTTACATCTCAGTACCGCATATCATCCTCAAACAGATGGTCAGACAGAGAGGGTGAATCGAATATTGGAAGACCTTTTGAGAGCTTGTGTATTAGATTTTGGTGGATTATGAGATGACCATTTGCATCTAGTAGAGTTGAGTCACCAGACAAGATGGCAGGAGTTCATAACGTATTTCATGTTTCCCAGTTAAGAAAGTTAGTACATGACCCCGATATGACTATTTCACCGAATCAGTTGAACGATATCGAGATAGCATCCGAGGCGGTATGGAGCCACAGACCGATGCGTATTGTTGGGGACGATACGAGGCAGTGTGAAGGAAGGTGGTGAAATTAGTCAAAGTTTAGTGGGGTGAGAATGAGAATGACTGTACTTGGGAAACAGAGGAGAGTATTAGGAAGACATATCTAGAACTCTTTGCTTGGTAAGATTTTCATTTCGATTTAGTTATTCCACATGCTAGGATAGGCTTGTTTTGTTTGTTGTGCATGATTGATTGTTTGCAAATGATTGATAGGCATGTGGGATACCTGTGTTTGCTTGGGTTAAGGAATTTCGGGGACGAAATTTCCTAAGGGGGGGAGAATGTAACGACCCGCATTCTACGCATCATAGGATCGTAGAGTATTTATTTCTTTTTTCGTGTGAGGTCGTATAGTCGTGTAACTTTGGGAGACGACTATTGGGGTCATTTCCCATGTTCACGATTTTTGCCGATTTTTAAATGACCGTTTTGCCCCTAACTGATCTTGTTTTGGCCATAACTTTTGATTGGAAAGGAATTTTGACCTGAAACCACTTCCATTGGCTCCGGATGATGGTTTCTCTTTCCGTAGAGTGGTTACATTAGCTAAACGGACTCACCGTTTGGGAGATATGGCTGAATTAAGGTTTAGAGGGTTAAAAAAAGCTAATTGGGCTTAACCGGGTGATTAGCAGCTAGGCCCAATGGGAGATTTCGGGATTTGGGGGTATTTGAGGGCTGCTAGGGTTAGGATTTCGGTTTTTCACTCATTCTCCAGCCGCCACAAACATTTTAGAAGCTCCAACAATGGCCTCCAACATCTAAAAACACCCCTAATCACTTCTTAATCCAGTTTTGGCTTAAACTACATCAAATCAAAGGGAAATAGCATCAAATCAGAGTTGGAGTTGCTGCTAGGCATTGGTTCGACCCATACAGTAGATTATTTCAGATTTGAGATTTTATTAGTGCCAAAGGTGAGTGATTTGCTTTGTTTTACACTAATTACGGCTAATTTGGGTAATTAGCGAAGATTAGCGAAATTATAACTCAGAAAAATCTAGAAAAATTCCTAAAATTCTAAAACATCATTTTATGCCTCTGATATGAATTTGGGCTAATTCGGACTAGTTTTGCTAATCCCGGAATTTAGGGGATTAAGGGGTAATTAGTGATAATTAGCGAATTTATGCATGTTAAAAATCTGGAAAAATATTTATAAATTCTGAAATATTATTTTAGACCTGTGTTAGAAAAATTGGCTAATTTGGTTAAATTTTGTTAATTCTATCATTAAGTTTGCTTGAACATGCTTAAGAGAAAAATATGGGTTTTTGGGTATGTTTGATCTATTTCACATGCTATGATTTATGTTTTGGTGTTTGTGGTCGATACTATATGTTGTTATGACTGTATGGTATGTTTTATGATTGTTTAGAAGTGTTAGTTTGTCAAAAACGCCGTCGGATGGCGTAAACAGTCGCTGGAAGAAGTTGCAGGAATTTGCACAGGGACCGGATCGCCCCATGTGTCACGAACCGACCAGGACTCCATGCGAGACGACCCGATTGCTAACCACGATCCGACAGGGGCGCCACGAACTGATGAAGCACGACCCGACCCGAAGGAGCTTGTCACGAACCGATCCGTGGCGATGGACTTGGAGACCCCGACCCGATCCGCTGAAGGGTACTCGAACCGATTCGATGGAGCTGGAGGACCACGAGTTGATGGCGCGACCCGATCCGAATGGAGGAACTCGACCCGAACCAGTATGGTGACTGCGAACCGAACATGGAGGCTATGAACTGAATGAAGACCGATCCGGAGGATGATGACTAAAACCCGAGATGCAAAGGTAGTCCAAATGGAAGTTAGAGCTCAGGATCCCGGACCCAGTTGGGAACCAATGAGTTCACTTCATGATTGGGCTTTGCTGCGGGACGTGTGCTAAGGAGTTGTCGATGTCTGTATCTTTGGATCACTATGTATGGGAAGTACGTGAACGGATTCAGGGTCACAGTATGTAGTGACCTAGGTACGACTAAAAGTAGCTATAGACCAATGAAGTGGGATCATTGAAAAGGTTTGGTCATGATTCCATGTGGGTAAGCTTGGTTGTAGCAGTAGTTGTACAGAGTCGAACTCCGTCACTACTTCGATGAGTCTAGTGATTTACAGTGGTGGACATCGTATGCTTTACGCACTGAGTGAGAGATGTGAGGATGGTTGCTATGATTGGTTTGTTTGCTATCATTATGACATGCACACCCCCACCCCCGTATCTTTACACCACTTGTTTTGAGGCATCTTAGAGTATTGTACAGTATGTAGTGCTAACTCTTTGGTTGCAGGTCCAGGTTCAGGTATGGTTTAGTATACCTGTTATTGTTCTGTTTAGCTGCTTATCGCTCATACCAGACTTTTTGTCTGACCCAGAGTTTTATGTCTCTTCTTATTACTCTGGGTGCTCACACGAGCAGACTAAAGACAGGTTAGCTGGTGATGTACGAGTAGCTGATCCGGAAACGAGTAGGAGGCTTTCACGTATGGTATATATATATATATATATTCTCCCTGTGTTGCTGCGGTCACTACTTTGGGCGTTAGTGGTGTACCTTTCTTTCTTTCTTTCTTTCTTTTGTTTTGAGTCAGTAATTTGGAAAGTTGTAATAAGCTGTATTTTGGATTTCCGCTACTCTGATGACAATGTTGATGTTGGTTTTAGTTTTCAGCTTATGCACTGTCTCACCTGTTTTATGTCAAGTATATTATTATTATATTTTTGTCCCATGCGCTGTAAGGCATTCTACAGGTTCTTTGATTAGCTTCTTTATCTTCTTTCCTTCTTCTTTCACCTTCTTTCTTTTCTTCTTACGACCCTCCTGTGCTAACTAGACATGTGTACAACGCACAAATGAAGGAAATGTCGGTTGGTGCGGGGCGGGCCGTCACACTTTTGATCCAATCTCCAAACGTTTCGACGTTCGTTTTGAAGCTTCTGCCTGTCTATTCATATATTGAGTAATCTACCTTCGACCTATCACAAATCAACTTCGAATGATCCAAAATTTCATCAGTAGCCTCGACTTACCAATGCAAAGCTGCACACAAAAATCTAGCACCATACGACCCTACTCCATGGGTCGGTGACGACCCATGCCCTTAGCTTTTGTTGAAAGGAAACTTTTTGAGCCCCAATTTCACATCTTCCAGAGTGCCTCCACCAAGTTTCGTATGAATCCGATCGCCGGAACCTCCGATTTGCTCTGTTCTCCAATCCTACGATTCTATGAAAAACAATCTAACATACAACTCAAGCAATGTAATCAATTCAATCAAAATAAATATCAATCCACACAGCAATGATCATACAAACATGAATAATCCATAAGCATGGCATAAACATGAGATATAGCATGTTTAGTATCTAAACATATGAATAAACATGATTAATCTGACAGTTATCCGGTTAATATGATCAAATTAGGTTTCCTAGGGTTTCTAGTTCTCGGCTAACTCATATACTCAGATTTAAGGTGATTTTAACATGAAACACATGAATATGACCCTGATTTACCCATACAATTCGTAGCTTCCATATGAGAGATATCCATCACTAATCAATTTTTATATTTGATGTAGATTCAATGAGATCAGATCTAGACAACACTGAAACCCCTTGAATTTGATGCAATATGATGTGATCTAATCCTCATTGATGATGATCTACCCTTCCTTAATGATGATCTATCTTCTAGATGCAATCTACGATGAATTTTATTAAAGAAGTTGGAGAAATAGGGTTTTAGGTTGAATCGAAGAATCACAGACACTCAACCAAAAATTTAGAATAAAGAGAGTAACCCTAATTCTCTTTTCAAGTCCCCCTATTTATATATATTAGTCATACGTCTAATGGATTTGGCTGACCAGCCCATTAGCTGTTGACCACTCTGCCTAAACACAAACTGAAACTTAAAACGTGATTCCTTTCAAACCACTGAACCAAATTCTTCATGTGACCACTCTACGGAATTGTAAAAAACCATCCCATCCAGTGAAATTGACCCCAGCACCTGATTCGACCCCTATCTAAAGTTATGGCACAAACAATAAATTTAAGGGGAAAATGGTCATAATTAGGTTCGATAAAAATCAAGGACATGTCTCACATCCCCATGAACAACATATCAAAATCTGATAATGATCCGGCCATTAAGGAATAAATTATAATTATTTTACGATCGGTCGATATGTAAAATACGAATCTTTATGTTCTTCCCCCCTTAGGAATTTTTCCCCTGAAATACCAAGCAAACACGAACAAACAAGGTATCCTGCATGCCTATCATCGACGACAATCTACCATGAAATCTAGCATCCAACAATTCATTCATCCAAAAATCTTATCCCAGCATGCGGACTTCTAATTGTACAAGACACAATGGCACAAGTAAAACTGGATTTCGATGACATACCACTTGAAGAATTTTGAATGGGTCAACTTTATACTCTCTTTCGATTCCCAAGTGCCATCGTCATTGTTCTCGCTCCATTGTACCTTGACTAGCTTAAAAACATTCTTCCTGAGCTGTTTCGTGTCATTCCCCACAACGCGAAGTGGTTACGAGGCCTAGAAACTTTGACTCTGACTTCAAAATTTTCAAGTTGATCTAGAGATACTGTAACACTCGGGTCATGCACAAATTTTGTTAAAACGATACGTGGAACACATTATGCACACTTGCCATCTTCTCAGATAAATCCAATCTATAAGCGTGCTTTCCAATATGCTCGATAATCAGAAATGGCCCAACAAACCTTGTGCTGACTTTCCTTTCTTTCCAAACCGAACAATATTCTGTAAAGGCAAAATCCTAACGAATACCAAATCCCCAACTAAGAATTCGAAGTCTTTCCTTCGTCACAGATATATAAATAAATAAACCACCGTTCCTTGTCAAAACTAAAATTTATTTTGTCTTTTTTTGATTTCAGTTTTCGCATTTTTGGCATAATTTACTTCCTTCTTCGCCAACATGTGACTTGAATCGTTTAAATTTCCGCAAGATACATTTTTGTAAGTTCATGGAAAATGTTGTTCAAGAAGAAAAACATATTTCTATCATTTTCTTATTTTATAGGAAAATGGAACGGTTTTGGAAGGGAATTTTCAAAATAAACATGACAAATTTTCAAGCAGAAATTTATTTTTAAGAAAAAAAAACAATTTTTGGTCACATGAATGGTGTAAGGAAGATTTTTGAATGCATTGTGTGCACGTTGTAGCTGTGAAAAACGATCGATGATACGATAAAAACATTAAGGTAACAAGTAAAAGGGTGTTTTAGCCTTGGAAACGTTGTTTCCATACCTTGTCAACTATGCGCGCGAGTTATCAATTAACTCGTTTTACGTTATAGAGCTTGTTTTAAGCCTCCTTTACAGTCTACAGTTGGAAATTTCTGGGGTATTTCAGGTAACTGAGGTGAAATTCCACTATAGGGCGGACAATGAAATATTTGAAAGCGAAAAGAATATTAAAACTCTTCGTCTTAATTTCCTTTTTTCGGTTTAGAGGAAGTTAAATAGTAGACGGTTAGATTACGTATGATTTGGATGGTAAGGTTTGGATGCAATATTCGGTGCTTCACACTTCTATTCATAGTTATGTGAAGGTTATGGATAAAAAAGAATTTTCAAAATTTGCATTCATATAGAACTACCAATATATTTAGGATTTTTTGCATCATGTTTTCAAAAGTATTTCGAAAATTTTATGTAAACATAAAGGAGGATCCGATTAAAATTATCTTGCATGCATATTTTATGGCTGAAATTGCATTATGTACACCATGCACATATACACATGGTTGTAAACTGTACGTACACAAATTGATTATGTAGCATAGGATTATAAGCGTTAGAATTTCAAGACGAAATTCCTTTTAAGGAGGGATGAATGCAACAACCCAGAATTTTTGGCTTTATAAATTAATTATTTGAATTTCTAAAAATAGGTATTTCTGCAAATGATGGAATTTTGCCACAAAACTTCAGTTGGTGCATTCATCTCAGAATTCTGGTCAATTTCATGTTTGGAATTTCGTGAATGGAGTCTGTATAAAAAGGTACGGATGAAATACGAAAACAGACCGAAAATAAATAAACCAGAAATATTAATTATAACTTACCATAATTAACCAAGATGACCTGGGCAGTTTGATGCCCAAGCGGTTGACCTACTGGGCGTCAAACATCCTAGTGATGGCTAGGTTTTGAGGTACTGATTTATTATATTATTAAAAGGAATAGACGGATATAACTTAAAATAAATCCGATGGTTCTAGGCCATTTCCACCCCTATAAATAAAGGGGTAGAGCCTCATTCTTTTCCATTCAAATCTATAGAAGTAGCGGAGCTCTGCCATATTTCTTCCTCTTCTAACCTAATTTCTAAAATAAAAATATGTTCATACATATCAAATCAAATCAAATTCATATGCAATTGGGAAGATAATTAGATTCAATGGAAGAGGATGCTCAACGATAGGTTCTTCGCACTCTTCCTTTTTTCTTACATTTATACAGATCTAGAATTTTACCCTTTCTAGATAAATTGTAGATTTATAAGAATTTGAGGATTGTAGGCCTAAAGGATTCAAAATTTAGAATTTGAAGGCTATATGGTGAGAGGGAAATTTACTAATACAATTAAAATGACTTATCTATTTCGTTTGAATCCAATCTATGTTTTATGCCTATTAAATCTGTTTATTTAAATAATTGTGAAATGTGGCAACTATCAGATCTGATTATGAATATGGTTAAAATTGGTAAATGATAAGTCGTGATTGTGTATAATATGAATTGTACGATTCTTAAATATTTTTCCCACATATTCCCACATGCCCCTATAAATAAATGTTGAAAGATGAAATATGTGAATTTGGGTAAAAAAAGTGAAATTTGTGTATTATATGATTGTTAGAATAAAAGAAACATTCCTGTTTATATTCAATATTGTTGGGTTTTGGCTTAAGCATTGTTAAATATGCCTTTTCGTCCTTTTAAACAAAGAGGCAATATTTTGGAATCACAAGAAGTATGATAAAAAGGATTAAAAAGGGACCTGTGATGCAAAGGTACATATAAATATAAATACATACATTTTTATGTAATTCACATCGATTATTCCAATATATATTACATATATTTCTTGTGATTTGGAAATATGTCAATTCCACAAAAAAAGCATTATTTACAATGATTACGATTATTGGTCCTTTGTAAGACTTCAAGCCTTTAGGCAAGTCTGAATATAAAAAAGGAAATGTTTGGTTAATTGATTAGACCAAATCATTAATTTATAAGAAGAATAAAATAAAATATTCATAACTATGTCGACCGCACGAAAATATAAAAATATATACATATTATCTGTCCAAATCAATGTAAAATGATAAAATATGCATTGTTTGGAATGTTTGAATGATTGGATAAAATTCAATTATGGAATTATGTATAAATATAAACCATTCTGAATTAATATATTTGTGGTGACCATTTGTAGCAATCAATGTAATTAACTATTAATAATAAGACCGTAAATTAATAAATGACCATTGTAATCGATATTGATTTAGGGAAAATAAATGTGATGGGAAAAATGATTACAATTTCTAAAATCAATTAGGATAAATGTTGTGAACCCCAATTAGGAAATTTGAATTATAATCGCATTTAGACACGAGGTTAAACACAACTGGTGGTGTAAGCCTACCCGAAACCGACCAGCGAATCCAGCAACCACAGGTATAATGCATAAATATAATCATATTAATGCACGAGGTTAAGCTTACTTGTGGTAAAAGTCTGCCCGGAACCGACCGGAAAATCTAGCATCCACAAGTAGTCAACTTAATGTGAGAGGCCTGGTATGTAAATATATATATATATATATATATATATATATATAACAGTCAAACAATGAATAAATGAATAAGAATAGAAAATTGTATGTTGGGGTACAACAAATAGATAACTTGGGACTGATAAATAGTTGTCTTAGGAAAATATGACCGTTAGAGTCATAAAGGGCAATAAAAAGGAAATAAAAGGAAATGGGTGTCATAAGGGAATTTATTATTGTCGTTTAAACACCAAGTCCAAATTAAGGAAGGTGTTAAATAATTATCCTAGGGAAAAAGGGAGTATGATCTTCCTTATTTATAGTAGTGGAAATAGAAAAAATAGTTGGACTTAAAAGATTAATAATGTAAGATATTATTAACCATATAAACCATGACGAAAATGAATCGTGTAAGTATAGTATTTCCATATAGAGGGACTAGACGGGGATGACTTAATAACGTAGCCTACTTTATCCCAAAAGGGAAAGGTGCTAAAGGCAAATGGGGTACGATTTAATAACCTCCACGTATAGTCCGCTTCCTAGGTCCTTAAAGACTAAGAGACTAGGGTTGAAGAGTCCACCTGGGAATAGGTCTTTCAGTCTAGGGGTCTTAAATGGAAAGTGTGTACGGGCCAACCCAAACCTAGAAATTAAAACGTCTAATAAGACTACCTATTCTACGGGAAGTAATAAGCGACTAAGGAGGTTATCTAATAAGGTCAGCTCGAAGGTACAACGAACGATAAAATACCATCTCTCACCTTATGCAGGGCAAGGGTATATGCATGAATGACGGAAGCCTTAACTAGTAGGGCCCTTAGCTAGCATCTCTAGTTTATATTAACATTGAATATACTATCAAGGGTTAATAAGTGACCAAATAATCCGCCTAGCGACTTCAGCGATCAGGAAGAATCCACCTTATCTATCATTGATAGTCAGATGATAAATAATAAAGAATAGTGAATGAGGATATAAATAGTAAACCCAAAATTATGGGCCCGCTCTCGATATAGTTAACCAGTTAAGCTCTGGTATAAAGGCCTCACAAAAACGTGCGTAAATGTCCTATCTCGGTAATGTAATTTGGAGATACTACTTTGGGAAGAGTAGTAGAGTCGTGCATAAACGTTAACAAGATTGGTTTAAAATCGCTAACCTTGTTAGGCATACAGCTTGGGTTGAACCAAACAAAATATATTTGTGTTATAGTCTGTGTTGTACATTTCTTAGTCACCAGAACTTATTGTTCTGGCCCCTTCCTCATTACAATCTCTTACGTTTTCTAGAGAAGGTTGGGTCTCACAAATGACTAAGTTTGGATTTCGGTTCTTGTTCTCTCTCATGCTCGGTATTGGCAAAGTGACTTACTTTGAGGAAGGTAGTTACTTAAGTTAATACTAAATTATCCTATTTTGTTTCTGTTGTGAGTTATTTTTATCATACTCTGATTACGTTTATACTCAATTATTGCAGGTACCAGATATACACACTCCAAACTTGGATGTGTTCAAGTTTTGATTTTTGTCAAAATTTGGGTGTAGAAAAGTGTGAGGTGTTACATTTGGTATTTGAGCCTAGGTTAAATGATCAGAGGAACTAGTTAAGTTATGAATCGTAAGAGAAGTTAATTCAATTTTCTTTTTTGATTTTCTTCGTCTTTCTTACTCGACTTCAATCTATTTCGACAATAAAAATTAGTCGTGGGCCTAACTATACAAATTGGGCTTTGAGCAACTAAGAGTTGAAATAAGTTGAGTTAGGGTTTATAGCCGATTCTGTCTTACCCCACAGTGCGTTGGCAATCTCTTCATGAAGAGCATGAGATGACATATGGTGGATTCCGTTGATTCGAGATTGGAAACTGGAATAAAATATATATGCTAATATAAAAAGCTAGCTACAACTGAGACAGTCATAAATTCCTGGTTTGGTAACGTTGGTAGTTCCAGTTAAGATCATTACTTGATCCAAAAAGGGGGAAAGAGCCCACATTAATATGTCGTATCCATTTTGGAAATATAATTACGAGGTGTATTTATTTGTTACTTCATTAAAATTCTGAAACTACCTTTGTTGAGATATTCAATTGAGTTCCTGGCCTTGTATTCGAGGAAATTTATTTTTAAAACTATTTGAAAAATAAAAATGGTTTTGAAATATAGTTTTACAAAATAGTTTATGAAGATATGATTTTAAATTCTTAATCTCTTTGAGTTTTAATTTTTTTGGGGCCACTTAGTAATTTTAATAAATATGGTCTGATTGGTAAGAAAGAAGGAATTAAAAATAACAAGGAATATACCACTAAAACTTGAGAATAATAAATATCTATTTCTTATGCTTTTTAGTATACATCTTCCTATAAATATTGGATAATTTATTAAAGTTAGCAAAATTAATCTGAATTGTTTAAACGCTCCAATATTTTTAAACACGAAAGGGTTTTTCCAGTTTAAAATATAAAACTGGAATATAAATAGTAATAACAAAAAGGGTTTATAAATACAAAACCGTTAGTTTATAAATAAATTCCATTTGTTTGAATCTTTTTTAATTTTTCTTTGGAAAGGCCAAGTAAAATCCTTCATTTTATTATTGGGGTATTTGAATTTGAATCGCTTAGTTTATGTCAGCTAGTGCAGGGAAAAAAATCCATTTTGGAATTTTATTTCGGATTTCTAGCAGATTTCCTTTTTTAAGTTCATTCGTTTCGATGGTCACAAATCTTTTTGGAGGTAGGGTAAAGGCATTGGAAAATTGAATTCTCGACTAGATGAGTGGTGGAAGTATATACGAGAATTTGGCTGGGGGTAGAAGTTGTTTCGACGTAAATAGAAAATAGAAAATTTAATTTATATAATTTAAACAAGCCGTTGGACCGAGGTTCAGACTGCTCCTGCTTTGGGGCAAGCGGTCGACCGCATAGAAGTCGACCGATGGTCGACCGCCCTCGAAGGGCTAGGTCGGCCACTGCCCCATGCTCTCACTCTAAAGGCCAGGTCGGATGCTGCCCCAAGCGCTAGCGTGGTCGGCTCAACCGTATTCAACTGAACGATGTATATAACATCATTTAGCCGACCCTTTTCCCTTGAACCCTTTTCCACAGAAAAACACAAACCCTCCTCCTTCCTAAGCTCCAATCCGAGAAACCCCCGCTCCGTTTCACCCCTAGTTACCACCAAAATCCTCCTTGTGCAAATCTCTACTCGATTATA
The DNA here is from genome assembly GCA_030737875.1 of Allium sativum. NCBI lineage: Eukaryota > Viridiplantae > Streptophyta > Magnoliopsida > Asparagales > Amaryllidaceae > Allium > Allium sativum. Next base: position 543,938,288 of record CM060926.1, read on the forward strand.
CCCTGGATTTGTAGTTTCCCTTGCCCGTTTCACCGATTCCTCCACGGAACCTCGCAACCAGTACCCAGGACTCATGTCCCAGGAAGCCGCTTGGCTAGACCGTGATGATGCTAAGATCAAGCACTACCTAGCTATGACTAGTTATGAGTTCCAAGTTGGTCATCCAGTAAAGTTTCCTGACTTCGCCACATTTTAGTTGCAGGAGCTTTTTGTTGCTGCAGGACTAGCACCGATCCTGCGCTTCGACACTTTTGAGTGCGATTTGTATCAGCGTTGTGTCCGTCTGATCAATGCCCAGATAGATGCAGACATCGATGACGAGTCCTATGTCATCAGACTTGAGGTCGTAGGCACCCATATCGAGTTCGCTGATGCTGACTTGGCCCAGATTTTGGGTATCTCGGCAGATGGAGCCGAGCTTGGTGCTATTAAGATGGAGGACACTCAGATCCTTCAGCGTATCTTTGTTGGAGAGCCCGGAGCCTGGACCGCCACCAATCTGCGACCCATTGCCCGTATAGTTCGCGTCTTACAACAAAATATCGTCCCGAAGATGGGAAGCATGGAGCAAATTTATCCTTCTGTTCGTCGTACCACCTATGCTATTCTTGGCGGTATAGCCATCAATTGGGCACATGTGCTTATGATCCATCTCTATGAGCCCTTCGTCGGCACCCCGCGGAGCCATTTCCCTTATAGTCACCTTTTCACCCGTGTCTTCCGACACTTTCAGGTCGGACTTTCTGGGGAGACGACGGTGAGGAAGGCGCTGACCGCCATTAGCCGTTCCACTCTCTATAAGATGGGCATTCAACTGCCCGATGCTCCTGCCTCCGCACCACCCGCTTCAGCTCAGCAGCCCGGTCATGAGAGTCCAGAGCTCACTGCCATCCGATCTATGCAGGCCGAGCTCCGGGAGGTCTGTGACGAGCAGCGCCGACAGGCGCGAGAGATTAGCTACTTCTCTACTATATTACGTTCCTGGCGCGGACGTGGTAATGGATCCGGCTCCAACCGCGGAGGTAGACCAGCCTACAATGGGTAGTTTTAGTCGTTGTTGTTGTTGTTGTTGTTGTTAGAACATGCTTTGTGCATGTTGTATCTTGTATCATGCGTTTCCCTTTCCAGCATTTTCTTTTTCTTTGATGTAGTGTTGTGTTAGAAGTTGCTAGTAATGAAAAATTCGCACGACTTTAGTAATGAGATTTCTATGTTAAAAAAAATGTTTGTCATTCACGCACGATTAATTGAATGAAATCTCGTTTATTTACTAGCACTTGTCCTAGTGTTGGAAAGAATAAAAATCTGTGTTGGATAAATTTCGGTAAAGGAATGGTTCTACGTCACGGGTATATAAATAAATAAACCATTGTTCCTTGTCAAAAATAAAATTTATTTTGTCTTTTGTGCGATTTCAGTTTCCGCATTTTTGGCGTAACTGACTTCCTTCTTCGCCAACATGTGACTTTAATATTTTAAATTTTCGCAAAATACATTTTTGAAAGTTTATGGAAAAAGTTGTTCGCTAAAAAAAACATTTTTCTATCATTTTCTTATTTTATAGGAAATTGAAACAGTTTTGGAAGAGAATTTTTAAAATAAACATGACAAGTTTTCAAACGGAAATTTATTTTTATGAATTTATTTTTTTGATTTTTGGTTACAAGAATGGTGTAAGAAAGATTTTTGGATGCTTTGCGTGAGGCGTTATAGAGGTGCAATAGGACCGATGATATGATAAAAACATTAACAGTAACAAGGAAAAGGCTGTTTTAGCCTTGGAGATGTTGTTTCCATATCTTGTCAACGATGCGCGCGAGCTATTAATTAACTCGTTTTACGTTATAGAGCTTTTAAGCCTCCTTTATAGTCTACAATTGGAAATTTTTTGGGTGTTTCGGGTAGTTGAGGTAAAATTTCCAATGTAGGGAGGGAAATGGAATGTTTGAAAGCGAACAGAAGATTAAAACTCTTCATCTTAATTTCCTTTTTTCGGGTGTTGGAGAAGTTAAATAGTAGATGATTAGATTGCGTACGATTTGGATGGTAGGGTTTGGATGTTAAATTGGGTGCTTCACACTTTTATTCATAGTTATGTGAAGGTTATGGATGAAAAGAAATTTCCAAAATTTGCATTCATATAGAACCGCCTGTATATTTAGGATGTTATGCATCATGTTTTCAAAAGTATTTTGAAAATTTTATGTAAACATATAGGAGGATCCGATTAGAGTCATATTGCATGCATATTTTGTGGTTGAAATTGCATTACGTACAACATGCACATATACACATGTCTGCAAAGTGTATGCACACAAATTGGTTGTGTAGCATAGTATTATAAGCATCATAATTTCAGGACAAAATTCCTTCTAAGAAGGAAAGAATGGAACAACCCGGAATTTTTGGCGTTGTAAATTAATTATTTGAATTTTTAAAAATAGGAATTTCTAAAATAATGGAATTTGTCTACGAAAATTTTACTGGTGCGTTCGTCTCGGAATTCTAGTTGACTTTCTTGTTTGGAGTTTCACGAACAGAGTTTGTATGAAAAACTTACGGACAAAATAAGAAAACGGACGGAAAATAAGTAAACAAGAAATATTAATTATAACTTACCTTAATTAACCAAGCCGACTTGGGAAGTTTGATGCCTTGGCGGTCGACCGTAGGTGGTCGACCGACGGTCGACCTCCCCGGTCGACCTACTGAGAATCAAACAGCCTAGCGATGACTAGGTTTTGAGGTATTGGTTTATTATATTATTAAAAGAAATGGACGAATATCACTTAAAACTAATCCCATGGTTCTAGGCCATTTCCACCGCTATAAATAAGGGGTAGAGCCTCATTCTTTTCCATTTAAATCTATAGAGGTAGTGGAGCTCTGCCGTTTTTCTTCCTCTTCTAGCCTAATTTCTAAAATAAAAATATGTTCATACATATCAAATCAAATTGATATGCAATTGGGAAGATAATAGGATTCAATGGAATAGGATGCTCAACGATAGATTCTTCGCTCTCTTCCCTTTTTCTTACATTTCTACAGATCTAGAATTTTCCCTTTTCTAGATAGATTGTATATTTATAAGAATTTGGGGATTGTAGGCCTAAAGGAATCAAAATTTAGAACTTAGAGGCTATAAGGTGAGTGGGAAATTTACTAATACAATTATAATGTCTTATCTATTTCATTTGAATCCAATCTATGTTTTATTCCTATCAGATATATTTATTTAAATAATTATGAATTATAGCAACCATCAAATCTGATTATGAATATGGTAAAATTGGTAAACGATAAGTTGTGATTATGTATAACATGAATTGTAGGATTCTTAAATATTTTTCCCGCATATTCCTACTACAGTTATGTCATGAAATATGTTGTACATGTTATATAGCACTATGGATCTGGAAATCAGTCCCATTAAACATAGATTAGTTACAGTTATGTTCCAGATCTTTAGTTCAGTGCTGAAAGATGAAATATGTGAATTTGGGTAAAAAGATGAAATTTGTGTATTATGTGATTGTTAGAATAAAAGAAATATTCCTGTTTATATTCAATACTGTTGGGTTTTGGCTTAAGCAGTGTAAAATATGCCTTTATCCTCCTTTTAAACAAAGAGGGAATCACATGATAAAAAGGATTAAAAAGGGAAAAGTGGTGCAATGGTACATATAAATATAAATACATACATTTGTATGTAATTTGCATCGACTATTTCAATATATATACACACTACATATATCTCTTGTGATTTGGAAATATGTCATTTCCACAAAATAGGCATTATTTACAATGATTATGGCTAATGGTCCTTTGTGAGACTTGAAATCTTTTGGCAAGTTTGAATATAAAATGGAAATTTTTGGTTAATTGATTAGAACAAATCATTAATTTAACAGAAGAATAAAATAAAATATTAATAACTACATTGATCGCACGAAAACATATAAATACATATATACATATTACTCGTCCAAATCAACGTAAAACGGTAAAATATACATTATATAGAATGTTTGAATGATTGGATAAGGTTAAATTTGGAAGTATGTATAAATATAATCCATTTTGAATTAATATATATGTGGGGACCATTCGTAGTAATCAATGTAATTAACTATTATAAACAATAGCAAATTAATAAATGACCATTGTAACCAATATTGATTTGGGAAAAATAAATGTAATGGAAAAAATGGTTACAATTCCTAAAATCAATTAGGATAATTATTGTGAACCGCAATTAGTAAAATTGAATTATAACCGCATTTAGACACGAGATTAAACTCAACTTGTGGTGTAAGCCTGCCCGAAACCAACCGACAAATCCAACAATCACAGGTAGTCAGTTTAATGTGAGGAGTCTAATGCATAAATATAATCGTATTACGGCATGTGGGTAAGTTCACTTGTGGATAAAGTCTTCCGGAACCAACCGACAAATCCAGCATCCATATGTAGTCAACTTAATGTGAGAGGCTTGGTGTGTGTGTATATATATATATAAAAATCGGAAAAACTGTATGAAGCTCAGGAATGAACTTAAATCTAAAATCCAACGTGAAATTGCAAATGACAACACTACAGATCTCTGGAGAGTCCCATGGTTAAATGGCCAAATCCTAATTGATAGACTTGGTTGGGATAGCTATTCTGCATATGGTGCACCAAATGTGTCAGTCAACTCGATCATATCCAATCAAAACTGGTAGTGCGGTAACAATTTGGTTGTTCGAAACTCAACTGAAGAAATTAACTCAAAGCCTATTTACTCTGAATGAAGTGAAGACAAACGGAGTTGGCAAAATGGCAACTTTAGGTTTGGGGAAGTTTGGGAGAGCATCAGAACGATATATCCTATGGTTCAAGGGAATAAAGTGATCTGGACACGTTCTACATATCCTAAAATGGCACATACACTATACAAGGCAATTTTGGATCTATTTCCTACCAAAGGTCGTGTAATTGGGGAATTATTGAAGAGGACAAATGTGTTTTGTTAAACAGATTTCCTAAAACACACAATCATCTGTTTTTCAAGTGTAGCTTCAGCAAGCGTCTAGCATCTATGGGCGTTTCAAAAACATAAATGCTTCAACACTAAACAAATAGGCAGCATAGAAGAAGAAATTGATTACCTGAACAATGGAGATCACATGTCGAAGCTGATGATTGAGATTGGTAAGGTTTGCCTCACAGCTACAGTGTGACAAGCATGGAGAGAACAAAATGCCCGTGCTTTCAAGAAGAAGAATAGAGACGTATTAGTTAATTTAGCCATAACTAACAGAGAGATTGTTGTGGTAATTGGAAGAATTAACAAGAAGTTTCTTACCAGTGCAACAGGATGAGAACGATTGCTATTGGGGAGGTGGAGCTGGAAGGAAGTAGCTGGAGAAAGGAGACGAGAGAATTTATGTCTGCCATGAAGGGAATCTACGAAGCTATAATTTTCTTTTCGTTTTCCTTTTCAGAGATTGTTTGAGGATGAATGAAAAGTGAAGTGTTGGAAGCTTCTTTAATATACGCTAGTTATAAACGGGCTGTATTTATGGGCCAAGCCGACTTCTGGGCTTAAAAATATTAATTAACCCACTTCCAAAATATATATATATATATATATATATATATATATATATATATATAACAGTCAAACAGTGAATAAATGAATAAGAATAGAAAATTGTCCGTTGGGGTACAACAAATAGATAACTTGGGACCGATAAGTAGTTGTCTTAGGAAAATATGACAGTTAGAGTCATAAAGGACAATAAAAAGGGAATAAAAGAAATGGGTGTCATAAGGGAATTTATTATTGTCGTTTAAACACTAAGTCCAAATAAGGAAGGTATTAAATAATTATCCTAGGGAAAAAGGGAATATGAGCTTCCTTATTTATGGTAATGGAAATATAAAATATAGTTGGACTTAATAGATTAATAATGCAACATATTATTAACCATATAAACCCGCGATGAAAATGAATCGTGTAAGTATAGTATTTCCATATAGAGGGACTAGACGGGAATGACTTAATAACGTAGCCTACTTTATCGCAAAAGGTAAAGGTGCTAAAGGAAAATGCGGCACAATTTAATAACCTCCGCATATAGTCCACTTCCTAGGTCCTAAAAGACTAAGAGACTAGGGTTGAAGAGTCCACTTGGGAATAAGTCTTCCAGTCTAGAGGTTTTAAATGGAAGGTACGTATGGGCCTACCCTAACCTGGAAATTAAAACGTCTGATATGACTACCTATCCAACGGGAAGTAATAAGTGACTAAGGAGGTTATCTAATAAGGTCAGTTAGAAGGTACAATGAATGATAAAATATCATTTCTTACCATATGCGGGGGAAGGGTATATGTGTAAATGACGGAACCCTTAACTAGTAGGGCCTGTAGCTAGTGCCCTCTAGTTTATGTTAACATTGAATGTACTATCAAGGGTTAATAAGTGACTAATTGGTCTGCCTAGGGTCTTAAGCGATCAAGAAGGATCCATCCTATCTATCATTGATAGTCAGGCGATAAATTATAATGAATAGTGAATGAGGATATATACAGTAACCCCGAAATTAGGGGCCCATTCTCGATATAGTTAACTAGTTAAGCTCTGGTATAAAGGATTCACAAAAATGTGTATAATTGTCCTATCTCGGTAATGTTATTTTGGGATACCACTTTAGGAAGAGTAGTAGAGTCGTGCGTAAACATTAACAAGGTTGGTTTAAAATCACTAACCTTGTTAGGCATACAGCTTAGGTTGAACCAAACGAAATATATCTGTGTTATAGTTTGTGTTATACATTTCTTAGTCACCAGAACATGTTGTTCTGACCCATCCTCATTACTACCTCCCAGGTTTCCTAGTGAAGGACGAGTTCTCATAGATGATTAAGTTTGGCTTTCAGTTCTCGTTCTCTCTCGTGCACGGTATTGGCAAAATGACTTGCTTTGAATAAGGTAGTTGCTTGAGTTAATATTACACTACAAGAAAAACCGTAAATAGCTGTAGATTTTAGCAGCGGAAAATTCCATTGCAAATTAGCGACGGATTTGCGCGTGATTTACAAGGGATAATTTTAAGATTTTTCTATTTTATTTTTTCCAACATTATCACCAACCTTTTTTATATTTTCCGCTGAACCATTGCAAATTGCGTCAATTTACAGATGGATAAATTTTGACACTAAATTCCATCACAAGTTAAGACAGATTACAGACACAAGCATTTTGAAGCTATTTTGCAATGGATTTTCCAAGGAATTTGCAAGGGATTCTTATTTCTAAATTAAAATTTGGGAAGGCTTATACAATTCAACCATGATGAATTTTGTAATATACATATTTAATAATCAATAACCAATGATTAATACTTAATAATTAAAAAATAATCTATATTACTTAATTTTTATTGATTAGAAATTAGTACTAAATAATTGATAATTAATAATGCATACTAAATAATTTCTACTAATAATAATTAATTAATAACAAAAATTAAATAATTACTTTTAATGATAAATAGTTAATAAATAATATTTAATAATATATGGACTAATAAATAATTAAAAATAAATTTTGTTGTTTAATACAGTTTATTGTTTACAATTAATGATTAATATGTAGTCTTTGATAATTATTACTACTAATATTTTGTACTTAATTTTTTATAAATAATAAGTATTATTAAATATAGTTTAATTAAGATTAACATTTAGTCCATTATTGATAAATATAAGTTGTACGGAAAATGATGTTATGACCGAAATACACAAACAAATGAGCTGTACGAAGCATCGCCGCTATCAAGATTTTCAGGTTTCGAAATAAAATTTTGGGCTCCAAACTAAAATTTTCGTCCTCCCTCCAAAACTGTCTGTTATATTTCCTACACATTAATTCACCCAAATCCCTAAATTAAAATTCGAAGAAATTCCCTAAATTTTCTTCTTCCGTAGCGATTCCTCCAGCTCAATCAGAACAAAAGAAGCTCGGTTTAGATTTTATCGTCCGTTGCTTCATATTAACGTTGCCGATACAGATTGTTGTAGACCATGCTTCCTTCAAATCCATTAATGCAATTTTACTTTTTGTGCTATTGAATAATGATAGACTTGTTAGTTTTGTAGTTTCGATTTTAAATAAAACATGATCAATCTAAAATTTGTTAATGGTAGCCGGTCGAACACAATTTATAAACATTGCACTGTTAACTTCCTGTGCTAGTGAATAACAATCAACTTGTTAGTTTTTTCAGTTTTGATTCTAAATAAAACATGATTAATCTAAAATTTGTTCATTGTAGCTGGTCGAGCACAATCTATAAACATTGCACTATTATTAATTTAGCAAATTACCCTAGGCCATCTTACCAAAACTTTGTTGTAACAAACTTAAGGTTGCAACAAATATATTCAATAATCAGTAATTAATATTAACTAACCAAATTTAACAATTAATTTCAAAAAAATTCTACAAGCGTTTCCATTCACCGTGATTCGCTCCAAAACCAAAAGGTAATTTGACTCTAGACCAAATTTTTTTGGCTCCAATTTCAATTTGTCATAGTAATTTACGCCCTAAACCACTCTTTTTCTGCTACTGTATTATTCTTCTGGTCAATAAAATATTTTCGATTCAAAGGAAATCTCCCAAAATCGCAAAACAATAACCCTAATTCGCTTTCGCTTGCTTCTACTTCCATCAAAATTCGAATTCGTACTCACCTCCGCCTATCGATAAATCACCATGGGAGTCCGATCTAATGAGCCCGAACCTAGGCTATACGGTTGTCCTGTTGAGGTGAATGACGTGGTTCGATGTGGATTGTGGTGTTGCTGGAGGCTCGCTTTGATTTTCTATTCGGTTCATCTTGGTTGGATTAGCTTTCAATTTCTTCTTTGTGGAGTTGAATGCTTAAAAAACTAGTACGATTTCTTCCCTTTTTGATTTTATGATTTTTACTCGACTTCAATGATAATTTCCATTGCAGATGATGTTGGGTAGAATTTTTTAGATTTGGGCTCTACAATCAGTTCAACTATCAAATTTGTGCTGATTTGAGTTGGCACATCAGCTGTTAGTTTCCTTATGAAATCTGCAAACTCTTCTTTGTTCAATAGACCGTCTCGGTTCAGATCATACTCCTCCATCATAGATTTCTGATTCTCTTCGTTGGTGGATCGTTGTGAGGACCCGGTAAGTGTTTGTTTATATCATTATATACACATAGAACTACTGTGTAGAGATACTCAAAATTGTTCCCATCTTCTCCACAATTAGCTTGTATTCAGTTATGAGCCTTATCTGTGATTTTTCAAATCTGCTTCTCTTTCCACTATCTTCCATGAAATTTCTCTTTGATTGTGGCTAAAGCCTGACCCATGTTGCATAAAAATAGGAAGGAAATTCTTAGCTAAATTTATTTTCACACTGTAATCATATTGCTTCATTTGAAGATCATACTCCATCATAGATTTTAGATCCTATTTCTTTTTAAGAAAATCAAATTCAAGATGTTGATCTGATCATTTGACGCTAATGCAAATTAAAATTTATGCAATGAGTTGGTAAGGTAGAAAATTTATGCAATGTATTTGCTAATATAACTTGAAATTCTGCCAATAGTGCTTGCACCAATATAGTTCTGCCAACAGTGCTAGCAATTGTCTGCTAGCTTCTTAATAAGCAAAGTATACTAAAATTGGTTTCATTTGTTTTGCTTAACTTGAAATCTGTATTGATGAATTTGTTTTAAGTTCATTATTGACAGTTGTACCTCTTCAATAACACTTTTGGTACTTTATTTTTGCAGTTCCAGTTAAGATAGTTGAGACTCACTTAGATACAAGGGTGATGATGAGAACTTGATAGCTATATAAACTAAAAATCTTGAGCGCCAACAGTAAAGAAAGGCGTTGGGAGGCTTGGTACTTTTCATCGTCAAGGTTTGCTTTCTTCATGAGTTTGCTTTCTTAAACTAGGGTTCGATTTCTTCATAATACTGGTGGAAGCCGCTAGTATTGCTAGCTCTCTAGGAAAAGAACCTCCCAAATGAAAACTAGATACTAATATTAATGCACAATATATTAGTTTAGGATGATAATGTAAAGTACATATAGTGATATATATATTTATAAAATTCTATCATGGACGTTAAATTTATATCGACAGCTGTGAAACTATTGAATTCTTCCACTTACATACATGAAATGGAAGCATTGTTTTACTAAGCTCTTCGAAGTACAAATCATACAATTGGTGACAAAAGTATTTTGGTTGACAAACATACCCTCAGTCTTGCAAATAATCTAATAAAGTGTTGAGAATTCTCTTGTAAATGTTCCGACTAATAACTATAACATTCAGGAATGAGTAACCAATAGTGATCAATCTTCTGGTTAGCAATTTTTCAGTTAAATAGATATCACAAACAATAATATTGTTTTCGTGTGTTCTTTAACTCATGGGCTACTATTCTATTTCCTTATTGAGCGCTTTTTGTATTATATGTACTAGCATAGGTGCACAGAAAATCAAGGTGGCATGTGAACACTTTCGCTTAGCCTGTGAGCGAAACGACAAACAAGAGTATGTCCATGCTATACTCGATGGAAATATGAATATTTCAGTCTTAAAGTGTTTATACAATTATGTTCCTGTACCAGTTATAAAATTTACATTTGTACAAAAAGGATAAGTGTTTTGCTAGTCTTTATTTGCTATGCTAATGAATCGAACTAAACACAATGGTGAAAGCAAGCATGTTTCATTGCTTTTGTTGTTTATCACCTCTTATGAATTTGTGCATGCTATATATCATTTCAGCCCAAACCTTTTCCTAATTTATTGTAATTGTATATTATAACTACATCTTTAATCTGTAAGGTTTTGTGAATTTGGAACTCAGGATATATGTGGTATATCTAAGTTTGTAAAAGCAACAATATATTTTACTTCAACTTGGTAAGAATCCGAAACTGATTTGTGCATGAACTGTTTGTTTCACAATCTTCTATATTTTTTATTTTTCATGCCTATGTTTTATCATTTTCATTGTTTTTCCTCCTAAACACTGCTACTCTTTTCTGTTAGACTTGCTGACGATGTATTTTCTTTTATTAACAGGTGTTTGAGGATACTGAATGTTATTAAGAACGAGTACCATTGCTTAAAAACAAAATTTAACACTATAGCTTAGGTGACCATTCTGATATTTTTGGCAATTTAGAACTTTGAAGATTATGATCGTTATTATTAGGATTAATTACACTTAAGTATCCTGCATGCTTTCTATAATTTGGTTAAAAAATTGTGAATTATCTTGCCTTCTAGGGATACTAATTAATTCCAAATTTTTATCCTGAAACTATATTGCTAATTGTTAACCAGAAGAACCAAAATAACAGGTACTTTCAAGTTTTGAACCCAATATCTTAGGCTATACTTTTATCCTCGATTAACTCAGTAACATACTAAAACCATTTTTAGTTTTTTAATATTTTTGTAACTTCCAAAGTATCTGCATGACTATCAACCTTGTAAATGTGAATTATATTCAGCCACCATCCTCTTAATAACCCATGAGTGATAGTTTATTTAAATGACATTTTCGTAGGTAGTTACATTTTGGGAAGGAGAGATAGTAGATACGAAGAACTACACTTTTTACATTGGTAAGTGGGAAGCATCGCAAGAGGACGATATAAGGCATTGGTCTAAATTCCCATCATTCACCCCTCTTCCGAATTAGTTCAAACTGATTTTATGTAATCTCGACATAGTGTGTCATACCACTAATTATGTGAACTAAATTGTACTACATTTCCGGAGCCAACACTTAATTATTTTGTCAATATGCAATATAACAATTACTAACGTTTTGACTGTTTATTTGACAATAACAGGACCATCGTTGTTGATGTTAAGGAGAAAATATCAGAAGCAAAGCAAGAGTAAATCTATCATTTTTCTATTTTGTAAGTAAATTTATTGATGTAAAAATGTATGTTGTATTATGTGTGGACATGGAAAAGTCGATAAAACAATATGTATGAAATTCTAAGTTGTTTGAATGATATGTATGAAATAATATACAGTAATTTATATATTTGTTGTTTGTTTTTTTTGTTGGGTTATGTTATTTATTTTACCATTGATAGTTGAACGATAGTATTTGGTAAAGCTGTAAGCAGAAAACTTGAAAGAATGTTTATTCATAAAATAGAAAGGGAATAGCGACGGATCACCTACAGAAAATGTTTGATCCAAAAAATATTTCGTCACTAATCCCTTGGCAATTATTATAGGGTTACACACTCCTTTTGTAAACAATATTTTATTATAAATTAATTATTCGTCGCTGAATAGTCGGTATATAAATAAAAATTAAATTAATAAATAAAATTTTATTTTTATTATAAAATTAGTAAAATGACGGAAAACTGTTGGAAAACTCATGCTAAATTCCGTCGCAAATTCTGACACAATTACCATCATGGTTTTTTATCGAATATCGAGTTAAGTAGGAAATCCGTCGCTAAGGTCAATTTAGCGATGGATTAGAAGCGGATACAACCGCTATTATATGATGTTTTTCTTGTAGTGCTAGTTTGACCTATTTTGCTTCCGCTATGAGTTATTTTTATCGTACTCTGATTACATTCATGCTCATTTATTGTAGGTACCAAATATACACACTTCATGCTTGTATGTGTTCAAATTTTGATTTTTGTCAAAATTTGGATGTAGAAAAGTGAGGGGTGTTACATATTCCTACGAAGCCAACCATCTCAGTTGACTTCGAAGTCCTTAATTTCCTCGGGGTCAACCTTCATCTCTAATCTTCTAGTGATATCCAAAAGCTTATCATCTCGCTTCTGGTTTTCACCAATCCTTCCGATGAGAGTCGGTCTAATCGATAAGCTAGCTAACATCTCGGGTTCCAACTCACAATGAAGTCTAAAATAAAATTCGGCCAAATACTTAAGATGTTTCCATTCTGAATACATGGCTCCAAAACTCGCATGTATTATACTTGACGCATTGGCCACTGCATTACCCTTTCCTGGTGTATAGGCTAGTCGAATATTGTACAACGCCAAAAACTCTAACCATCGTTGCTGCCGAAGATTCTAATCCTTCTGTGAGAAAAGATACTTCAATGACATATCATCTGTAAACAATTCGAACCAAACTCCCAATAAATAATGCCTCAAAATCTTCAGAACAAACACTGCTGTCGCTAACTATAAATCATGAGTCGGGTGATTCCTTTCGTGTGGCTTTAGTTGTCGACTTGCATAAACCACAACCTTATCCTTCTGCATTAGCACCGCTCCAAGTCCAATGCCACATGCGTCGGTGTATACCACCATCTCTTTGTTTCCACTTGGAATAGTTAAAACAGGAGCGTTGCTCCATCTCTTTTTCAGAATTCCAAAGGCTTTCTTACACTTCGCATCCCACGAGAAGACCTGATTCTTCTTTATCAATCCTGTTATTGGTGCAACTATTTTAGTAAAATCCTTGATAAATAGTCGATAATATCCTGCTAAATCAAAGAAACTTCTAACATTCATCGCATTTTTGGGTCGATCCCAATCTTGGATTACTGCTACCTTAGTGGGATCTACTGCTATTTCTTGTCCCGATACGACATGACCTTAGAACCTTACTTCTTCGTTCTATAAGTTACACTTTGAAAACATAGCCCTTAACTGATGTTTTCGCAAGATTTCCAAAACAATTCTCTAGTACGTCTTATGGTTTTCCTCATCCCTAGAGTACACCAATATGTCATCTACGAACATAAGTACAAACTTATTCAACTGATCTCTGAAAAATCGATCCATAAGATCCAAAAAATATGTTGGCGCATTAGTCAATCCAAAAGGCATCATTCACTACTACAAAAGTGGGCATATTCGACACTAATTTGTGTGTGTTGCATGAAAAGTGTGGCAAAAGCTATTATTTCTTTGAGCTTCTACAACAGCATTCATATGTTGTTGCATTATACGTGGATGCACTGTTGCGGTGGGAATTTTAGTGTTTTGATGTGCAACACCAGTTAAAAGCGTAGCATTACGTATATATAATCCAGCTCAGCGATCCGCGTTATCAACATATAAAAACCCCAACCGTAGATGAAAGATTAATCCAACGGTTCAAACCATCTATGGATCTGATGATCTTAATGTTAGCCATCATCCAATCATTGACAGCCACGTCATTGCATTCTTTTGACGAAATTTTGGCATGATCTTCTCCCTTCATGAAATCATTTTCTTCTCTATCATCTAATCGTTTTCCCCCTTTTTACTATTGACAAAAATTTAAACCTAAATTCATGTCATTATCGCTCCTCTCCTCGACAGCAAATTCTATTCCGAAAAGTATGAAGCTTTGAAACACTTTCTAGCTTTGATTGCTCAGGGCGCTGACATCGCCAGTTTTTTCCCACAGGTTCAGTTTGTATAGCACTGTGAATTAGTTGCGCTTATTATAGATTGGATTTTGAGTAATTAGTAATTAGTTCATTTGTTACATTTTGGAAAACACATTTGCTAATGAGTAATTAGTTGCGCTTATTATTGATTTGGGATTATGCTGAGGTTTATTCGAAAGTTATACCCAGCAATAAACCATGAGAACCGGGCTATTGGCATGAAAAAGACATTGGTTTATTATAGAGGTCGGGCTAGTTAAGGAATGGGGACTGCGGTTAATTTGCACTGCTTGAGGTTCATACCTTACACTGAGGTTAATTTGCATGCTTGAGGTTAATTTGCACTGCGGTGTGTATGCACTATGGTGTGTTTGCACTGTGGTGTGTTTGCACTGAGGTTTTGTGATACACGCAGTGCATACACGCACAAGTATACACGATTTTTTATTACGGACGATGCTAGTATGCCCAGGTGTAAAGTCGGGTAAAATGTGTGATTCAGTGGGAACTAAGGAAATCAGGGGGGTATGATGGTAATTTTGTATCTGATGATGGTAGGGACATCCGAATTTTAAGCCTCTTACCGCAGATTTTTACAAAATCTGAAGCGGGCACTCAAGCATTTTCGTTTTATCACGATACATATCATACATGCAGTGCATACACGCACAAGTATACATGCACACACAAGTATACATGCACAAGTATACACGCACAAGTATCATAAGTATACACGCACAAGTATCATAAGTATACACGCTCAAGTATCATAAGTATCATAAGTATACATGCACAAGTATCATAAGTATACACGCTCAAGTATCATAAGTATACACGCACAAGTATACACGCACACATAAGTATACACGCACAAGTATCATAAGACAACCATCTGAAGGCACACACAAGTATACACGCACAAGTATCACAAGTATACACGCTCAAGTATCATAAGTATACACGCACAAGTATACACGCTCAAGTAGATACGCACGAGTATACACGCACGCACAAGTATACATGCACGCACAAGTATCATGAGGCAACCATCTGAAGGCACACACAAGTATACATGCATAAGTATCATAAGATTAAAAAAATAACCAGCATTCACAAACATTCACGACGTACCATTCACAAACATTCACCAGCATCCAACATCAGTCATCACCAGTCATCACCAAAAACTTCCACAACCACACAAAGTTTCACAAATATTCACAAACTTTCAAGCCAAAAATCATTACCAGCAGAAAAAACCAACATTCACAAACATCACCAGTCATCACCAACATCATCACCAGCATCCACACCAGCATTAGCACCAGCATCTTCTCCTTTTTCTTTGGAGTCAGTGTCCATGTCAGAGTCTTTGTCCATGTCGGAGTCATTGTCTATGTCAGAGTGACTGAATGGGGATTACATGATCATTGATATATTCCAATTAGCACCTCATATAAATGATCATAGTTTTAAGAAGAAACTTCTAGATATATAAGATAATCCACTTGTGATAATATGTTGTTTTATGCTCAATTCCATTTTCAGGTATAATGATTTATGGTCAAATCGAGACCAATGACAGTTGTCAATTTTACACACATTTCCTATTGGCTTCATTAATTCTTTAATTGCAGGAACATTTTTCTTCAGGAACTCGGGAAAGCCAACAACTCTAGCCCATGATTCTGCCTCGAACGTTGGTTCAAGCTCAAATTCTTCACCAGACCATTGTTGCACATAAAAAGCACCTCCACATTTTGTAAAATGTTTCAACATTAGCGCATGATCATGCTTACTGTAAGATGGGCATGTTATTAGAAAAGAGTTTTTGGGTATAACCCATATAGTCCACTCCTCATTATGCTTCAGAGTATGCCTAAGCGTGAGATGCCCAAATTCGTAAGTCCAATGTCTTGAAAGAACAGTGGCAGTGATGCATAGTGAAGAGTCCTCCATTTTTTTTAAACTTTTGACAATGGAGTTTTGTTTAGGAGTTGAAGATGTAGATATGCTTATGAATCTTGACAGGATATGAAGTGACACACTGTACGTGGCAGTAATATGCGAACTGAAAACTTTTTGCTTAGAAGACGAAGCATACTGAAATTGCTTATTTGTTGGGCTTGGCTGGCATGAGTGACCAATCGCCAATGGTCAGTAAGTCAATTGTTATAATTTTGTTCATAACATTTTGTTAACAAGGCCAATGGCCATCCGATGCCACCACTTATCAAATAACTTGTTATCATTTGATCAGGTGCATATTTAATTTTGGAAGCTGGGCAGACGGATACATTTTGCAGACGTGACACACATATATATATTCGATGCCACCCTCTTGTATAGGTACATACATATATATTTCCTACTGCAATCGGATTGCTGCATATATATGATTCATATATATAAATGAGTAATAAATTTTGCAGATGTGGACACATGTGTACATGTTCAGAATGCGCTAAAGAATTGGCCAGGAATGGATCAGGATAATGTCCCTTATGTCGTGCACCTATTCTTGAAGTAGTTCGAGCTTACTGTATACAATGTAGAAAACAGTGTAGCTGATTTTTGAGTTTTGATATTTGGATAATAAAACAATTGCTTTGGATGAGTTTCTTGTACAAAACCTATATTGCAAAAAATTTAATTAAAGCATTGTATTTGCTATCAAATTAGTGTTGTACTTGCCTTCTTCTACAGTTGCGTTAGCTTTTATTGATATTGCATTTCATGATAATGGTGTTGCATTACATATTGCAGTGGTGTTGCATTACATTAAATATAATTGCTTACCCGTCGCACGTGGACCCCACAGCGGACGTGGATAGCTGGTATGGCATGTGACACGTGGAGTGCTGACATGGGGAGATGACGTGTCATGTGACATGTAGACAGCTGACGTGGCCCCACTGGAAGCCAGGCCCTGACTAATGTTTAAGGCGACGCTGAATAGTGTTGCATTACGTGCAAATAGTGTTGCATTGCGGCTATAATGCAACACTTTCTGTCTGTGGCCGAAGATGGGCAAAAGCGTTGCCTTAGATGGCTAATGCAACGGCCGCGGATGCCACGCCCCCTTGGTGTTGCCTATTTGAAAAAAGGGCCTACGGCAACGCTTTTTTGATCTACGGCCACAGCAAATTAGTGTCGAATATGCCCACTTTTGTAGTAGTGATTAGCTACTCATGAGATTCGGACGGTATCGTAAAAACAGTCTTCGGCACACTATCCCTAGCCACTCTTGACTGGTGAAATCCAGTCGCCAAATCCATTTGGTAAAACACCTTGGCTTCATGAAGCTGATCAAACTAGTCCTCTATTCTCGACAATGGGTACTTATTCTTCTTGATCATCTTATTCAGCACACGATAATCCACACATAATCGCAATGATCCATCTGCCTTGGTTGCAAACACAACTGGTGCACCCTGGGGTACGCTTCTCCGACTGAATCCTTTACTCATAAGATCATTCACTTGCACCTCTAACTCTCATTGTTCCTTAGGCGTCATCCACCTAAAAGGCATAACAATTTGTCTGGTTCCATCCGCTAAATCAATCTAAAACTCAATCTCTCACAATGGCGGCAACCCACTGACTTCGTCTGACACATCTAAAATCTCTCGTATGATTGGCACTGATGACAACCTATCACGTGGAATCACATGTGAATATAAAAGCTAACCAGAACTCCATCCGTTGGTAGACAACGTATCACGATCGTTCGCCCTTCTACATTCCCGAATGTCACCTTGTTCCTCTCGCAATCAACAGTAGCTGCACTTCTTGAGCTAGTCCATACCCAAAATAATTCCATACCCAATGAAACTCAAAACAAAACAACCACACATAAAAGAGAAACCATGACTTGATAAAATTAGACCACGACAAAGCATACAAAGACTAGACAAAAAACCCTACTGGATTAGTCACAACTAGTGGTCTATCAATGATTTCAGGTTCTAAACCTAACTTGCAAACAAGCTCATTACAAATAAAAGAATGCGATGGTCCAGTATCATACAAAACTCAAATTGAAACGCCTCGAATAGAAAGCATACCTTGCACCACAACATTCTTCCCCTTCTCCTCCGCAGTCGGACCCCTTGATGAAGATGGCATTGCATCCAAAGCAAACGTTCTAATAATCTGCTTACCTTTTGGTGGTTCTAGACAGTTCTTCCTCACATGCCCAGGTTTATCGCAGTTATAGCACTTTCCCTCCACCTTAGGGTTCTTACAATCATTGGAATAATGGCCCTTCTACTGACAATTAAAACAAGTAACCTCGCCTTTCGGCTTCTTCTAGCCATTTTCCCTTACTGTTATTTTCGTTTTCCATTCAACTTAATCTTATTACCACCACCTTGTTGTGGTTTCGAATCCCCCTTTTTATTCTCAACAACAGCCTCAACCTTCTGAGAAACATGCTCATCTTCCTCAAAGCTTTCTCGACCAATTTCTCAAAAGGGTCATCAATATGTTCTATTAATTGCTTCCCCAAACTATAATCTAAACCCAAAATAAATTTCTCATTCTTTTGGTAAGGATTTTCGATGTATGAATTAGCAAACTTGGATAAAGCCTCAAACTCAGTCACATACTTAGACACATGCCTCCCACCTTGCTTCAAATCGACAAACCTCTTAAACAATATCGATTTCTGGACCATAGAAATGAACTTCTCCTCAAACTTAGTCCTAAACTGATCCCAAGTGATCTGGTCCTCTAGTGTCTTCAAAGTAATAGAATTTCACCAATCCATTAGTCAATCTTGCAACTGCCTTGATGGAAGCTTTCGCTTAGTTGCATCGTCGATTCCCAAGTCTCCAAATTCCTAACACAGGTATCCAACCAATTCTGAAATTCAACTGCCGGTTCTGTCCTAACAAAAAGTTTGCCACCTGGAGAAGCGTAGTCCTTGCAGAGCTTCGCAAAATCAACAACTCTAGGCACCTGCACAAGAACATCTTGCTCTACTGCCGCTCCTGGAGTGGGCATCCTCCTCATGATCATTGCCATCATAGCCTTGAACATAGCAGGATAATCGGGCATAGCAACTTCAACTCCCGACTGGCTACCCTCGCCTCCAGTTACAGGTTCATTCCAAGTAGCATGTCTCGAAGTTCATCGACTCATCTTACTCTGAATGAGAGTAAATCACATCACAGAAAGCCGCATTGGTGTTCAAGTTCTTACTAACCTATTATATTGTACTGTACACGTATATAATATAGTAATCTTCCAAATAAAATTACAAATGCGTCTCTTATACGTTTATACATTCGCGAACTTTAGGCAAAATCGATTAACCAAAGCTCTGATACCAAATGTGATGATCGCCCCATACCTCCTGCACCGGACTAAGTAAAGGTGCGATGTATGACGTGCCAGGCCGACACAAGACGACCATCAGGGTAGAATAATTCGAAAAAAAAACCTGTAGTATAACTCATAGCGCATGGACAATACATAATAATAAAATATACAACATGAAATAGTGATGGAGCATGAGAAGAAAATCAAATTCCCATAAAACCATAAATTTTTGGGTATAATGCTTCTCGATACCTGAATCTATGATTACAACATGCCTCAATACATCCCTCAAAGTCTCAGTAATATCAAATACAGCGGAAACAAAAAAGAAATAGCTAAATAGTATATTATAATAATTCGCCAGCTTCCTGCTCGTCACCGCATAACAACACCGGCGCCAATCCTGCTACATGTTACTCAGTCTGCCCACCATCAAATTGGTGAATGACCCAAGGTAATAAGAGGGAAACATGAACCTTGAGTCAAACAACAGTCTTATTGTGCGATAAAATAGCTAACAATAGATACATAGGATAATATGAGTATAGGCGGATCAACCAACCGATCTGCCCAACAACCATCAAGTTAACACATGAAAACAATCCATTACATGTCACATTAGAATAGGAA
Source organism: Allium sativum (assembly GCA_030737875.1). Classification (NCBI taxonomy): domain Eukaryota; kingdom Viridiplantae; phylum Streptophyta; class Magnoliopsida; order Asparagales; family Amaryllidaceae; genus Allium; species Allium sativum. The sequence continues at coordinate 543,958,708 of CM060926.1, forward strand.
AGGACTACCCCCAATCCCGCTTCTCTTCAACATCCTACGGTGATGGCCTACCCAGAAAAAGTAGAGAAGAAAACAAAAAATCAACCATAGCGTCCATAACATCCAATGTCCTAGCCATCACCAACTACAGTCATGAATCCATCAGTTATCAAACTTGCATTTCACCAATAAAAAGGCTAATGGAAAACCCCGGTTCCATCCAAACTACTATATGCCACCATGAAACGTATGTTTGCCTCCTACCTAAGACAACTTGACCACTCCTACCTGAGCGATCCAAAATACTTGATCCTTATAGGCATTCCCACGATACCTCTGCTTTGAGTCCGCTAGAACACTTCGATAACCAATGATTCCTTGGCACTTCAGATATATCGAGCCTATCTTCTTGGAGACATCACTTCTTTAGTCAAGCTGCCTCTTGAACTAATTTCATTATCCACACTAGTTAGCTTCTACCTGAGTCAACCATTATAATCTATGATTAAAACCTTCCTGAGTCAATCCTTCTTCAAACTGTATTGTATATACCATCCCACGATATCACTTCAACTTAGCTTCGACCACTTCTCCATGAGTTCACAATCAAAGCACGCTTCATATTTAAGTTGCACATCAATCATCTGATGTCCGTTTCAATCCATACTTCTGAAGAAAACATTAGGAAGCCAAGACAACTAACCCCAAAGTTTCGCCCTTCTCTGGCTTAGCCTCATGGGTCAGAGCTGACCCTCCCACTTAGCCAACTAAGTGGTTGGCCCCATATTCATTCATGTCTTGAGTGCATCCTCTTGGCCCAATTGTTTCAATGTTCATTTTGAAGCTTCTACCGATCTTGTGACGGCCCGCCTCGCACCAACCGACATTTACTCCAAAAGTGCGCTGTACACATGTCCAGTTAGCACGGAACGGGTCGTCAGAAGGAAAAGGAAGAAGGAAATGAACATACAAAGAACCTGTAGAATGTCTCACATCGCATCGAATAAAATATAATAATAACATACTTGACATAAAACAGGAGAGACAGTGCATAAGCTGAAAATCAGAACTAAACATCATAGCAGCGAAAATCCAAAATACAGCTTATTACAACTTTCAAACTGTCTCAAAGCAAAAGTGAGATAAATAAGGAACACTACTAATGCCCAAGTAGCGACCACCAACGACACAGGGAGAATGTGTATATATATATAATACGTGGAAGCCTCATGCCCGCCTCCGAATCAGCTACTCGCACATCACCAGCTAACCTGTCTCTAGTCTGCTCGTGTGAGCACCCAGAGTAATAAGAGGAGACATAAAACTCTGGGTCAGACATAAAGCCTAGTATGAGCGATAAGCATCTAAAGTGAACAATAACAGGTAGACTAAAAACATACCTGAACCTGGACCTGCAACCAAAGAGTTAGCACTACATACTGTACAACACTCTAAGGTATCATATCAAACAGTGTAAAGATACGGAGGTGGGGGAGGTGTGCATGTCATAGGGATGGCAAACAATCAAACATAGCATCCATCCTCACATCTCTCACTCAGTGCGTAAAGCATACGATATTCACCACTTCGATCACCCAACATACCTTGCTACGATCACTTTGCCACATGAAGTCATAAATGGCTTCACTGCACTGATAATGTAGCCACAAATCCTTCGCTATGTCCACTTTGCCCCCATGGAGTCTGCACTGGCTCATAGCCTTACTAATCCTTACTATGTCCATTCTGCCCCATGGAGTCACAAGAACCCCACTGCACTGGCTCATAGTCTTACTACGCATCACCTTGCCCCTCGGGTCATAATGACCCTACTGCACTGATAACGTAGTCTTGCTACCATCACCTTGCCTCTCAGGTCATAATGACCCTACTGCACTGATAAGTAGCCATCACTCATTCTTAGTGGTGAATCGAAGTTATGAACGTCGGCAACTCCTTAGCACACGTCCCGCAGCAAAGCCCAACTCATGAAGTAAACTCATTGGTTCCCAACTGGTTCCGGGATCCTGAGCCCTAACTTCCATTTGGACTACCTTTGTATCTCGGGTTATTGGTCAATACTGGGTCGGGTCGGGTTCCTCCTCAAGTTATCGGTTCGGGTCAGTGTCCTTCATCCGTTCGGGTCGGGTCTCCTTCTGGTGCGGTTCGGGTCGGGTATTCCTCTGGGTTCGAGTCAGATGCTTCTCGTCGGGTCGGGTCAGGTGCTTCCCTTCGGGTCGGGTCGGGTGTCCCTTCTTGGTTCGTGCTTCCGATCTATCTTCATGCTCCCTTCATATGCTCCCATCCGATCCTCTTTCGTGCTCCCGCTCTGATTCGTCTTCGTGTTTTCCGCTCCGATCCGTCCTCCTCGATCCGATCCGTCCTCCTCGATCCGATCCGTCTTCCTCTATCCGATCCGATCCCAGTTCAGCTAGCGTGGCCTTCCTTTTTGCCACTTTTCCCAAGTGTTGGGTTCCGATCCGATCAGATTCTTTGCTCAATTCAACATATCCGATCCGAGCCCCCTTATCCGATCCGATCCGAACCCTGCACTGTTTTCTGCAACTGTTCCAGCAAGTGTTTACGCCATTCGATGACGTTTTCGACCATTCTAACTATTGAAATCAATCACAAAGCATTTCATACAGTCATAGCAACGTGCATAATCAACCACAAACATCATTCACATCAATATCATAGGTTAAAATGGATCAAACATACCCAAAATCTCATATTTCCCCTTAAGCATGTTTAGGTGAAACTAATGATAGGATTAACAAAACTTAACCAAATTAACCCAAATTCATATCAGAGGTCTAAAACATCATTCCGAATTTTATAAATATTTTTCCAGAATTTTATCATGTTTAAATTCGCTAATTAACACTAATCACCCCTAATTAGCCATAATTAGTGCAAAACTATGCAAATCACTCACCTTAGCCACAAATAAACTAAGATATGAAATAATTCTCTGATTTGATGTGAATCTCAATGCTAAACATCAGCTCTTATGTTGCTTTGGTGAAGATCTTCCTTGATTAGGGGTTGCTAAGCTTAATCCTTGACCAAAAGATGATTTGGAGGTGATTTAGAGGTTGGAGGCCATTTTTAGGGATCCTTGGTGATAAGTGGAGGCTAGAAAACTGAAATGGAATGATTCTCCATCTCATTTCAGCCCTCCCATAACCCTAATCCCGAAATAGGTTATGGGCCTACTCACTAATCACCCGATTTGGCCCGGTTAAGCAGTTTTTCACCCTACAAACCTTGTTTCAGCCATATCTCCCAAACGGTAAGTCTGTTTGGCTATTGTGACCACTCTACGGAAAGGTAAACCATCAAACAAATCCAATGGAAGTGGTTTCAGGTCAAAATTCCTTTCCAATCAAAAGTTATGGCCAAAACAGTACCAACTAGGGGCAAAATGGTCATTTAAAAATCGACAAAAATCATGAACATGGAAAATGATTCTAATAAATGTTTCCCAAAGTTACATGACCATACGACTTCACACGGGAAAGAAATAAATATTCTACGATCCTATGATGTGTAGAATACGGGTCATTACACTCCCCCCCCCCCTTAAGAAATTTCGCCCCCGAAATTCCCTAATCAAAACACACGCAAAGGTCCCGCATGCCTATTAACCATAAAAAAACAATCAAACATGCAAACAAACAAAATAAGTCTATCTTAGCATGCGGAAAACTAAATTACAAAGTAAATCTTACCAGGCAAAGAGTTCTGGATATGCCTTCCTAATGCCCTCCTCTGTCTCCCAAGTACAATCATTCTCGTCCTCGCCCCACTGAACCTTGACTAGCTTCACCGCCTTCCTTCGAAGTTGCTTCGTATCATGCCCCACAATACGAATCGGCTTGCGGTTCCCAACCGCCTCGGGTTCTACTTCGAAGTCCTCTAACTGATCAGGTGAAATAGTCACATCTGAGTCGTGAACGAACTTCCTTAGTTGGGAAACATGAAATACATTGTGAACTCCCGCCATCTTCTCTGGTAAGCCAACTCTATATGCCAAATTCCCGACTAGTTCAAGAACAGGGAATGGGCCAACAAATCTTGGTGCCAACTTACCTCTCCTGCCAAATCGAATCACGTTCTTTAACGGAGAGATCTTGACAAACACCAAGTCACCAACGGAGAATTTCAAGTCTCTTCTCCTCTTATCAGCATAACTCTTCTGCCCATCTTGGGCAGCTTTCATTCGTTGTTGAATGACCTTAATCTTATCTGAAGTTTCCCTCACCACATCTGGTCCAAGTACAAACTTCTCGCCGGTCTCTATCCAACAAGATGGTGAGTTGCACGGTCTTCCGTACAAAGCTTCATATGGAGCCATACCGATACTGGATTGGTAGCTATTATTATATGCAAACTCTACTAGATGCAAATGGTCATCCCATGATCCACCAAAATCCAATATACAAGCTCTCAAGAGATCTTCCAATATACGATTTACCCTCTCCGTCCGACCGTCGGTCTGAGGATGATATGCGGTACTGAGATGTAATCCTGACCCTAGAGCCTCTTGCAAGCTCTTCCAAAACCCACTAGTGAACAACGGGTCTCGGTCACTCACAATGCTTTTGGGTACTCCATGAATTCTCACTACCCACTTCATATACAATTCTGCGAACTTGGCTGCTGTTCTGGTCGATTTGACTGGTATAAATCTTGCGCTCTTAGTCAATCGATCCACAATTACCCAAATGCTATCATATCCCGATCTAGTCCTTGGTAGGCCATCGATGAAATCCATCGAGACTTGCTCCCATTTCCATTCGGGAATTTCTAATGGTTGCAACAACCCACTAGGCTTCTTTTGCTCGGCTTTAACTAACTGGCAATTCATGCATTTGGATATAAACTTCCCAACGTCTCTTTTCATCCCTTCCCAGTAGTAAGTCTGTCTCATGTCTCGATACATCTTATTACCACCGGGATGTATAGTCAGTTTTGAGTGATGACATCCTCTAAGCACTTCATCTCTCAAACCATTCACGTTGGGCACAACTAGTCTTCCATTCTTTCGAAGCCATCCATCTCGATCAAGCCCATACACATTCATCTCCTCACCGATACCCATCTCTAACTTGGAGATGATTTCCAATAGATTGGGATCGTCCTTCTGGCTGGAACCAATCCGCTCTATCAAAGTGGGTCTGATCGTCAAACTAGCTAGCATAACTGGATCCAATTCGCACTTTGGTATGAAATCAAACCCCGCAATATACTTTAGTTGCTTCCATTCAAGAAACATTGCCCCTAAGATGGCATGTCTCCTACTCAAGGCATCGGCTACCGCATTACCCTTCCCAGGTGTATATGCGATATCAAAATCATACGAAGCCAAGAACTCTAACCATCTTTGCTGACGGAGATTCAGATCTTTCTGGGAGAAGAGATACTTCAACGATTTATGATCGGTAAACAACTCAAATCTTTCTCCCAAGAGATAGTGTCTCCACATCTTCAGCGCAAACACGATCGTTGCTAATTCCAAATCATGGGTAGGATACTTCTTCTCATGCGGCTTTAGCTGTCGACTAGCATAAGCTACAACCCTACCTCCTTGCATCAATACTGCACCCAGTCCGGTACCACAAGCGTCCGTGTATACCGTCATCTCTTCATTCCCATTAGGAATGACTAACACTGGCTCACGCGTCAACTTCTCCTTTAGACTCTTGAAGGCATCCTCACACACTCCGTCCCAGACGAAGGACTGATTCTTCTTAGTCAACTGAGTCAACGGTGCTGCAATCTTGGAGAAGTCCTGGATAAACTTACGATAACTTCCAGCTAATCCCAAGAAACTTCTTACATCTGTTGCATTCTTGGGTGTAGGCCAATCCTGTACCGTAGCCACCTTCGCAGGGTCCACGGCAATACCATTCTCGGAAACAACATGACCCAAGAATCTCACTTCTCTTCTCCAAAAATGACACTTAGAGAATTTCGCTTTCAATTGGTGTTTCCTCAACACCTCCATCACTATCCTCAAGTGTCCCTTGTGTTCCTCTTCTGTCCTTGAGTAAACAAGGATGTCATCCACGAACACAAGAACAAACTTATTCAACTGATCTCTGAATACTCGATTCATAAGATCCACAAAATAGGCTGGTGCATTGGTCAACCCAAACGGCATGACCAACCACTCATAAAATCCTGACGGCGTCCTAAATGCCGTTTTCGGAACACTCTCATCTGCTACTCGAAGCTGATGAAATCCTGTCGCGAGGTCCAACTGGGAGAACACTCTAGCTCCTTCCAGTTGATCAAACAAATCATCTATCCGCGATAGAGGATACTTATTCTTCCTCGTCACCTTATTCAACTCGCGATAGTCCACACATAAACGAAGGGAACCATCTGCCTTAGTGGCAAACACAACTGGTGCTCCCCACTCGGAGACACTCCTTCTAATAAATCCCTTCTTCAATAGATTGCTGACTTGCACCCCGAGCTCTCGCTGCTCCCTTGGTGCCATACGACGAAGTGGCATCACTATAGGTCTGGCATCTTTCACTAAATCAATACGGAACTCAATCTCTCGGTGTGGTGGAAGCCCGGTCACCTCCTCGAAGACGTCCGGATACTGGCCAACCACGGGCACATCTGACAACTCATCCTGCGGGATGTCGAGGGAATTTACAAAACTAGCCATAACCCCATCACTAGGTAGGCTACCAAACACTACCCTCCGCCCATCATCCGCCCTCACTGTCACCAAAAAGCCCTCACAATCTACCACCTCCCCGTATCTTTGGAGCCAATCGACTCCCAATATAATGCCATACCCAGTAAAGCCCAAAACAAAGCAATCACATACAAACATACATCCATGACTTGATAAGACCAAATTCCTGCAAATCATACTAAGGCTAGTCGAACCACCAATCGGGTTCGTCACAATCAATGGTCTATCGACTATCTCGGGTTCCAGTCCCAACCTATCTATCAGGTCACTAGATATGAAGGAACGGGAAGCCCCAGTATCAAACAAAACTCGAACTGGTATATCATAAATAGAAAGCATACCTTGAATAACAACATTCTTTCCTTTCTCCGCCGCAGTTGGGGCATTCGACGAAGAAGGAACAACATAAATAGCATATGCTTTCACAATCTGCTTCTCCTTAAGAGGTTGCGGACACTTATCCTTCTGATGTCCCACTTGGCCACAGTTGTAGCACTTCCTTTCCGCTGGCTTGGCCCGACATTCTTTAGCATAATGGCCCTTCTTTCCACAGCTGAAGCACTCAACATCCTTCTTGCTCTTTTTCTGGCCACCTTTTGATTGGTCCTGCTTCCTCTTATTCTGAGAGTTATTCTTGCCTCCACCGCCTGCTTGCGGCTTTGGCCCTTCTGCAGATGCAGCCTCAGTCTTTGACTTAGGGTAAAGGCTCTCTGATCTCAAAGCTTTCCCCACGATCGATTCAAAAGTCTCATCGATGTGGTTGATAAGCCTTTCCCCCAAGTATCCATCCAAACCAGTAATGAACTTCTCATTCTTCTTCTCAGGAGTATCAATGAGAGACATTCCATACTTCGACAAAGTGTCGAACTCAGCAATATAATCAGAAACTGCCCTTTCGTTCTGCTTGAGTTCCAAGAATCTCTTAAACAATACTGCCTTCTGGGCAGCTGGAATAAACTTCTCGCTAAAGCGAGCCTTGAGCTGATCCCAAGTAACCTGGTCCTCTGGAGTAGCTGTTCTAATGGCATTCCACCAATTCATCGCTCGCCCTTGCAGCTGACGAGACGCTAGCCTTCTCTTCATCGCATCCTCGAGACCCAAGTCATCAAAGATACGGTCACAGCTATCCATCCAGTCTTGAACACCCGTGGCCGACTCCGTTCCGTGGAACGGCTTCCCACCAAGATTAGTGTAATCCTTGCATAACTTGGCGAAATCGACCCTAGGCGCCTGCACTACTGGGCCAACACCAACTCCGGGATTGGGAATTGCCCCTTGCACTTCTCTAAGCATGTCTCTCATGAGGTTAGTAAACATTGCCCTCATGTCAGCGGCATTCCCTTGGTTTGTCCCTCTACCAGCACCCCTCGTATCTTGGCTCATCGTCAATCTGAAAAGGGAAACGATTAACGACTCCATAATGATGCTAGTGCAGTGCGACTTCATCTTTATACTACTAATAGTATATACATATATAGCTTTAGAAAACCAAAATAATCACAAATACGCGCTCTCATATACGTACTATCTCTCCCTGGTGTCTTTCCCTAGGTTAATTCCGCAACCTAGAGCTCTGATACCAAGTGTGACAGCCCGCCCCGCACCAACCGACATTTACTCCAAAAGTGCGCTGTACACATGTCCAGTTAGCACGGAACAGGTCGTCAGAAGGAAAAGGAAGAAGGAAATGAACATACAAAGAACCTGTAGAATGTCTCACATCGCATCGAATAAAATATAATAATAACATACTTGACATAAAACAGGAGAGACAGTGCATAAGCTGAAAATCAGAACTAAACATCATAGCAGCGAAAATCCAAAATACAGCTTATTACAACTTTCAAACTGTCTCAAAGCAAAAGTAAGATAAATGAGGTACACTACTAATGCCCAAGTAGCGACCACCAACGACACAGGGAGAATGTGTATATATATATAATATGTGGAAGCCTCCTGCCCGCCTCTGAATCAGCTACTCGCACATCACCAGCTAACCTGTCTCTAGTCTGCTCGTGTGAGCACCCAGAGTAATAAGAGGAGACATAAAACTCTGGGTCAGACATAAAGCCTGGTATGAGCGATAAGCATCTAAAGTGAACAATAACAAGTAGACTAAAAACATACCTGAACCTGGACCTGCAACCAAAGAGTTAGCACTACATACTGTACAACACTCTAAGGTATCATATCAAACAGTGTAAAGATACGGAGGTGGGGGAGGTGTGCATGTCATAGGGATGACAAACAATCAAACATAGCATCCATCCTCATATCTCTCACTCAGTGCGTAAAGCATACGATATTCACCACTTCGATCACCCAACATACCTTGCTACGATCACTTTGCCACATGAAGTCATAAATGGCTTCACTGCACTGATAATGTAGCCATAAATCCTTCGCTATGTCCACTTTGCCCCATGGAGTCTGCACTGGCTCATAGCCTTACTAATCCTTACTATGTCCACTCTGCCCCATGGAGTCACAAGAACCCCACTGCACTGGCTCATAGTCTTACTACGCATCACCTTGCCCCTCGGGTCATAATGACCCTACTGCACTGATAACGTAGTCTTGCTACCATCACCTTGCCCCTCAGGTCATAATGACCCTACTGCACTGATAAGTAGCCATCACTCATTCTTAGTGGTGAATCGAAGTTATGAACGTCGGCAACTCCTTAGCACACGTCCCGCAGCAAAGCCCAACTCATGAAGTAAACTCATTGGTTCCCAACTGGTTCCGGGATCCTGAGCCCTAACTTCCATTTGGACTACCTTTGTATCTCGGGTTATTGGTCAATACTGGGTCGGGTCGGGTTCCTCCTCAAGTTATCGGTTCGGGTCAGTGTCCTTCATCCGTTCGGGTCGGGTCTCCTTCTGGTGCGGTTCGGGTCGGGTATTCCTCTGGGTTCGAGTCAGATGCTTCTCGTCGGGTCGGGTCAGGTGCTTCCCTTCGGGTCGGGTCGGGTGTCCCTTCTTGGTTCGTGCTTCCGATCCGTCTTCATGCTCCCTTCATATGCTCCCATCCGATCCTCTTTCGTGCTCCCGCTCTGATTCGTCTTCGTGTTTTCCGCTCCGATCCGTCCTCCTCGATCCGATCCGTCCTCCTCGATCCGATCCGTCTTCCTCTATCCGATCCGATCCCAGTTCAGCTAGCGTGGCCTTCCTTTTTGCCACTTTTCCCAAGTGTTGGGTTCCGATCCGATCAGATTCTTTGCTCAGTTCAACATATCCGATCCGAGCCCCCTTATCCGATCCGATCCGAACCCTGCACTGTTTTCTGCAACTGTTCCAGCAAGTGTTTACGCCATTCGACGACGTTTTCGACCATTCTAACTATTGAAATCAATCACAAAGCATTTCATACAGTCATAACAACATGCATAATCAACCACAAACATCATTCACATCAATATCATAGGTTAAAATGGATCAAACATACCCAAAATCCCATATTTCCCCTTAAGCATGTTTAGGTGAAACTAATGATAGGATTAACAAAACTTAACCAAATTAACCCAAATTCATATCAGAGGTCTAAAACATCATTCCGAATTTTATAAATATTTTTCCAGAATTTTATCATGTTTAAATTCGCTAATTAACACTAATCACCCCTAATTAGCCATAATTAGTGCAAAACTATGCAAATCACTCACCTTAGCCACAAATAAACTAAGATCTGAAATAATTCTCTTATTTGATGTGAATCTCAATGCTAAACAGCAGCTCCTATGTTGCTTTGGTGAAGATCTTCCTTGATTAGGGGTTGCTAAGCTTAATCCTTGACCAAAAGATGATTTGGAGGTGATTTAGAGGTTGGAGGCCATTTTTAGGGATCCTTGGTGATAAGTTGTAACAACCCGGAAAATCTGGGCCAGTTTAAAATTTTTATTTTGGCAATTTTAGCGAATTTTGATTATTTAAAATGAATTATTTTAAATAATATCGACGAGAAATTTATTTTGAATATAATTATAACGTATATATTATATACGCCGTCGTTAGAATATATAATATTTATATATAAATATAAATAGAATTGAAAATGGCGCGGTAGTTCGATAATTCGATTTCAAACTTCAAATGAATGTACCGGGTGCAAAACAATCCGGATTTTAGTGAAACCAAAAACATTAGGATCTAATTGATAATATCTTTCCAACGAATCCGACAAATTGAAATTTCATAGCGGGAATCAAAAGATATGTCCAGTTGAAAATTCTGAATAGTCGCTATGGAATTCAGGCCCTTAAAAATGGACATTTTGCAAACGACCTCGGATTTCGGTGAAACCAGTTTTGTTGGGTCCGGGATGTAAAGTTATTGCTAGGTTTCAAATTTCATAATTTTCCGAATCAATATGTGAGCGTGGCAAAGGAAAACGCGTTTGACCAGTTTCAGTTGATTTTAATCGACTGGAAATTGGCCATTTTTCAAACGGTCTCAAAATTCGACGAAACTAGTTTTGTTAGGACCGTATCGTCAATATGAAGCTAGAAAATATTTTTCTGGAATTTTTCTAGTTAGTATGGGACCCCGGTAATTTGAAATGTACGTTTAAAATTCAATATAGTGATTTAAATGAAAATTCAACGGAAACTGATTGTAACAATCAAATCGGCTTGCGATACATATCCCATTGTGTTCGGAATGGGGGTAAAACGCTATGGACGACAGGCGGTGGGCCTCGTTTCGAGGTCGTATGTAAAAGTCAACCTTTTTGGATAATTAAATAAAAAAAAATATATATATATAATATATTCTTTCCCCCCTTTTTCTTCTGCTTGCCCCCCCCCCCCCCCCCGATTCATTTACCAGAAACGAGAATAGGAGGCTAGAAAACTGAAATGGAATGATTCTCCATCTCATTTCAGCCCTCCCATAACTCTAATCCCGAAATGGGTTATGGGCCTACTCACTAATCACCCGATTTGGCCCGGTTAAGCAGTTTTTCACCCTCCAAACCTTGTTTCAGCCATATCTCCCAAACGGTAAGTCCGTTTGGCTATTGTGACCACTCTACGGAAAGGTAAACCATCAAGCGAATCTAATGGAAGTGGTTTCAGGTCAAAATTCCTTTCCAATCAAAAGTTATGGCCAAAACAGTACCAACTACGGGCAAAATGGTCATTTAAAAATTGACAAAAATCATGAACATGGAAAATGACTCTAATAAATGTTTCCCAAAGTTACATGACCATACGACTTCACACGGGAAAGAAATAAATATTCTACGATCCTATGATGTGTAGAATACGGGTCATTACAGATCTATTCATATCTCGAGTAATCTGCCTTCGACCCATCACAAATAGCCTTCAAATGATATGAAATTTCACCAATAGCCTTGACTTATTAACGCAAAGCTACAAACAAAAATCCAGCACCATACGAACCTTCCCCATGGGTCGCCCGACCCATGTACTTAGCTTGTAAAGACATGAAATTTCCCAAGCCCCAGTTTCACGTCTTCCAGAGCGCCTCCACTAAGTTTCATCTGAATCTGATTGTCTGAATCTCTGATTTGCTCTGTTCTTCAATCTTATGATTCTATGGCAAACAATTTAACATAAAACTCAAGCAATATAATCAATTCAATCAAAACAAATATCAATTCACACAGTAATGATCACAAACATGAAAAATCCATAAGGATAGCATAAACATATCATAAACATGAGATCTATCATAATTTGGATCCAAATGTACGAATAAACGTGATTAATCTGAGAGCTATCGGGTTAATATAATCAAATTAGGTTTCCTAGTGTTTCTATTTCTAGGTTAAACATATATGGTCAGATCTAAGGTGATTTTGACATGAAATATATGAATACTACCCTAATTCATACAATCTAAGAGATACTATCACTCATCAATTTATAGATTTGATGTAGATTCAATGAGACCTGATCTAATCCTCTTTGATGATGATTGTAACGACCTGCCTTTTCGACCACTTCAAGTCGGTAATTAAACCAACTCGAACTGCTCAAAACGACCAATTGTTATTTATCTTACAGGGTTTAAACAGAATAAGACACAAAAATCACAGAATAAATAATAAACTACAATATCTCACAGCGGAAGCATTTTACACAAATATCAGAATATACAAAGTTTATATTTTACAATGGAAGATTAATATACATACATAGATTTATAGTTAAATAAGAACGGGAGAACAAACACTACAAGAAAAACCGAGATTAGCGACATATTTTTAGCAGCGAAAAATTCCATCGCTAATTAGCGGCGGATTTCCGTGGGCTTTGTAAGAGAAAATATTTTGGATTTTATATGTCATCTTATTATAAATTATTACCGTCGAATACTAATTCTTTCGCTAAATCAATGGAAATTGCAGCTCTATACCGTCATATAATATTTAACGCTAAATTCCGTTGCTAATAGAGTCGGATTACCGTCGACATAATTTTGAAGCTATTTTCCTGCAGTTTTCCAAGAGATTTGAAACGAACTTTTATATTTATTATTTATAAAATGTTTTAAATTTGTGTTATTACTTAGTAATTAATTAGTAAATTTAAATTTTAAATAATTAATGTTAATAATACATTAGTAATTAATAATAAATAATAACTACTAGAAGTAAATAAAACTCAATAGTTAATGCTGATTAATTTTTTTTTGAAAATTAATGTTAATTAATTATTAATTACTATATAATATAAATAAGAGGTAATAGTAATTAATAAAATACATTGTTGTTCGATGTTTATTAAATTTTTTTTGATAATCAATGATTTTTTAATAGTCTTTAATACGATTAATTAAATTAATATCAAGAAATTATTAATACATATTTGCTTTTAAGAAATTGATTGGTACGTATTATTTGATAAATAATTAGTAATTAAGAAAAACAAAATGGTCAAAGTTTAAAAATAAGAAGTTAAATAAATATTAAAGAATTTTGAAATTCAAAAAATTCAAACATTACCATACAAGTTATTATTTTCATGCATATTAATGTACTATTAAATAATTAATAATTGATATGTGATAGTTAATATAAGTATATAATAGTTATTACAAATTAATATCTACTATTAATAATTAGTTGTTGGTAATCTATAATGGGAAAGTCTATAGGAACACAAAATATTAACACAAAATTAAACACACAAAATCTGGACCACTAGATCTTCCCATGATTTGCACCTCTCATGTAAAGACAAAAGAATCCAATGGTCAAAATTCTATGTTTAAAGTTGTGTGTTTTAGTTTGTGTCCCAATAGCCGCTCCCATCTATAATTAATAATAAATATTTAATTAGTGATTAATTATAGCTGAGCATAAGATTTAAGTAGTGCACTTATCTCTAATATATTGTGAGATAACACATTTTCAGTTTATAAAGATCAGAATTTAAACTGTAAGATTATACATACATACATGATATCATGTTCTTTTATACTGGTGTATAATGTGATTTCAGTATACATGTTTCCTAAATTCAATAATATATACGAATAACAAAAAATAAAGAGTTATTATTAATTGTAAATAAAATTCAATAGTTAGTATCGATTAATTAATAATTACTAAATAATTAAGAGGCAATATTAATTAATAATAAATATTTATAAGTAATCTTTAATAATCAAGGATTAATAAATAATTTTTAATAGTGTGCACATAATTAATGATCAATAATTAATGTTTATTCGTAAATTATGGTTGCCCGTTGTAATATAATGTTATTGATCATTTATAATTTATATAACAAATGATTATTCATAAATTATAACACTATCCGTATCCCAAAAATATTCGACCGTTGTGGAATTAAATATTCATTTTTTATTTTTAAATTATACTTGATTTTTCAACTAACCAAATGGAATAATTAGAAAACCAAATACTATTTCAGCCGTTGGATTTGTTTTGTCTAACATCAAGCGGTTGCCACAAACCCTAATCCAAATATCCAATACGAATATACAGCCGCCACTTCCATACCCATTCTTTCCGTCGTTCGTTCTAAAACCTAATTCCAAAAAAATGGCGTCTTCCATTTCGACTTCGAGCATATGATTCTCCAGCGATTTCAATTTTCGAGTGTTCTCCAGCCATTTTTATTTTCGAGCACCACTATTCTCCAGCGATTTCGATTTTCAAGCACAACCCTGTTAGAGCATCTGAAACTCGCCAACTTCGATTTCCAGCATCTCCAGGAACAACGAGACTTCGATATGTGAAGTGTTCTTCGAACAGTGGTATGAATTCTTGTGTCTATATAATTCTTTTTGTCTATTCGACTTTGATTTATGCAGTTTTTCATTTGTGTTCATGTTTGTTGATACTTAATTTTATGAGGATCATAGACCCGTTACTGCTATTTTTACAGCAGATGTAGAAATACTATGTCAAAGAAAACTTCAAAGAGCTCTTACATTTACAGATGCAGAGATCGAAGAAGACAGATATTCATAAATTGAAACTGAGGATGAGGATCAATAGCTATTGAAGAAAGGTAATGTTTTACTAATAAAAATTCGTGTTGATTCAATACTGCAATATTTGGATTTTAACAATTGATTTCTTTTGTTTATTTAGGGTATATCAGTATCTTAACAGATGTTAACATAGAAGAAGCAGTGATATATGTTTGTGGTATGGATGTTAAGCTCATTAATATTCTTTTTTGGGTTTGAATTTTGATCAGAGTTCTTTTTTGTTCTCTTTCTTAGTCTTAAGTGTGTGAACAGTACTTCATATCAAAGTATATGTTTTACCAACTCAGTTTGCAACTGAGTTGCAAACTTGAGTTGCAACTCAGTTTGCAAAATCTCCCATTTGCGGTAATGAAAGCTTTGATATTGTTGAAAACTCGTCGACTAGTCATTTTAGATTTTGTAGTTTGTATCCTCTTGTTGAAGTCATGCGACCTTTGCTTTTTGTTTGATCCCTCAAAATTTTATGCTTTGCTGTAATTGCTGTTGTTTGACATAAAGCATTTCATCATATAAATAAACATTGCTAGGATACTGGTCACAGCCACTTCAAGAGCATCGAAATGTTGCTCTACCTCATGTAAGTGGTCATAATGTTTAATCCTTTTCTTATTCCATTTATTTAGCTCTTATTTGCATGTAGTTTACTTGCATTGAAACTGATAACTGGGGAAACCTCATATTGCAGCTTGTAAACTTCTGTGTACACACTATAAATATCCACTTTGCAAATGCGACTCATTATCATATTTAAATGTATGTCCCTTGACCGAGGAAATAGGAATTAAATCAAGTGAGAATTGGTTGAGGTCACTGATCATTTGTGACACCGATAGAGCTTTCAAGTTTAAATTTTTCTAAGAAAGAGGTTGTTTACTAGTATTGTATAAATATGTGTAGCAACTCCCTTATGTTACCATGTTACCATGTGTATTGGAAGCCAAGAGTTTAATTTATAATAAGCCAAATTGCAACAAACAATTTTCAAAGTCTCTAAGATGTTGGAAAGGGATAGGAAGAACACCCTTCTTATCAAGAGAAGATAAAGCATCAATAAATTCTCCTATTAGTAGCCAAACAATGGAAATATTTTTTGATTCAAATACGAGCGAATGCCACGGCTGTTGTCTCTCAGTGAAAACATTACCTCCATAAATAGTTGTAAAAGTCCGAAGAGTCCTCCAGTGTTTTCAACATAGGTAGTAAGGTGATGAAATCATATGAACTGATGACACTTTTGTTTCCCATAACAATAAAATGCCACCTGTGCACTCGTCAGAACTATTAGTAATAAAATTCCAATGTAAGGCACTCTGTGAACAAATTCATATTTGCCTTGCTAAGCTTATTTTTTGCTAAATTAATAATTGTTAGTTTAAATTGATGCAGGAGAGGGTGGACTGTTTGTAGGTTTTTTACATGGCTGAAATATTTGGGTTTTTTGGAAACAAAACCTGACATGTTTGATGTTTCTTCTTGTGCACGCTCTTCTGAAATTACGTCTGCCACATGGTGCAATTCATTTTAGTTTAGATCTGATGGCAATTCAGGGTTTAGGGAGGTAAGCACAATATCATCATTAGCTTTAGGTGTTCTTATGATGTAGAAGCAGGATCAACAGCAAAAGAACAGGGTTGGTCAGAAACATTTTTTGGTACCCATTTTGGAATTTTTTTTCCACTTCATGTACTGCCCGAAAATTCCATACTAATCACGATGTGAGGGACATACTCATACTCAACAACAACTTCATGTTTTGTGTCTACATGCAGCAATATAGGAAATTTTGTCAGTACCCATGTTAATAGAAATCCGAAGTCGAGCATATTTGGTGAGTTTTATATTTTTGTATTTTCATATATCAAGTGTGAATTCACTATGAATATAGCTTCAATTGACATGGGACTGCTTATCTATAGGTGACATAGAGCAAATGCTTCAAGAACTTAGGACCGGAAAAGAGAGACATACAACTTTACTTGTTGGAGGTACGAAAGCACAAAATGAAAGAGCAATAATATTTGATGTTCTTTTAGAAGCAAGACCCCAAATCAAAAAGCAACTTCTTTGGATGGTAATAGAGCAATAGTCTCTTGTAATTTTAGGTGTAATATTAGATGGATATGCTTTTGTTTAAATGTATATTACTAGTGTATGCTTGGACGTATTAAAAAGTTCAAGACATACGCAGTCGTCAAAGTTAAATGTACTGAACGAAGAAATAAATCATAACTGCATATTTATCTTTGTATTTTTGGATATGCTATTTATTTCAGTGTTCATAGGTGATTGATATTAGTTCGAAAATATACATATGTATGTATTTATGCGTGTGTATGTATGTGCATGTGTGTGTGTGTCTATACATATACATATACATATATATATATATATATATATATATATATACATATATATATGTATAATATTTGCAGATTTGAAGGGGAACAACGACAGATTACTGACGAATGATGCTAGATTAACTAGTTACATAAATTAAAATCCGTCGCTAATCCCTTGGTAATTAGTGAGAGTTTACCAACACCTTTTATAAATAATATTTTATTATACATATATATATATATATATATATATGTATGTATGTATAATATTTGCAGATTTGAAGGGGAACAACGACAGATTACTGACGATTGATGTTAGATTAACTAGTTACATAAATTAAAATCCGTCGCTAATCCCTTGGTAATTAGTGAGGGTTTACCAACACCTTTTATAAATAATATTTTATTATAAATTATTTATCCGTCGGTAAATAGTCGGTACATAAATTAAAAATAATTAATAAATAAAATTTTATTTTTATTATATAATTAGTAAAACGACGGAAAACTGTCGGAAAACTCATTCTAAATTCCATCGCAAAATCTGACACAATTACCGTCATGGTTTTTACCGACCACTGTGTTATGCAGGAAATCCGTCGCTAATGCCAATTTAGCGACGGATTAGAAGCGGATATTGCCGCTGCTATATGCAGTTTTTCTTGTAGTGAAACCAAAGCGAGCGCATCTTAACGAATCTTCATTAATCTTTATCGTCATCAACTTCAAATCTAAGCTGTCATTACTCAGGTCTGACCCCGATCCGAGCAAACAGAAAATCAGATCAGGTTGTATTCAAGTAAATCAACAATAATATAAAATAGTTAAACCGGACTTTTATAGGAAGTTAGACTGCCGAATTAAATACTACTAGCATAGCTAAGTTTCCAAGTAACGACATACTAAAGGATAACATGTGTTATTCAGTTACACCAGCTGATTACAAAGGCATGTTAAGCAAATAAATATAATATGTAACAAAAAAGAACCAAGTGAAATTTTACAATGTACAATTTTTTGAGCCCAATGCAAGTGTTACTATTTTTGCAGTTTGATTTATTTTTCCATATCAGGCAAGTGCATTTCTTGTCTCGAGATGGTAGCATTCAAAAAGGGTGAACAGTGGTAAAATTTTGCATGCCCATGTACATATTTTTTTAGGTGAAAACGTCCAAGTGGTGGACAGGTAACAGCAAGATACATGTGATAGTAAATTACAAGGTTAAAAGCAACATGGCAACCTGGGTTTCAGAATACACGACCATGCATGAAAAATGAAGGCAATACGTTTATTTAAGGGAAATAATATGCAAAGTCTTATTGACAGTTTGACAATCATAACTGTCGTGGGCATGCAAGCAAGCTATAAAATCTAGTAACCATACAAGAGTGCATTACTAGCCAATTCCAGATTTTACAACAAGCCACTGTACATATACGATATGCATTTTGTATACGCAGTATAGTGCTGGAGTTTAAGGCATAGGCAAATCGTGGTCAAGGCGTGGAATAACAACTCTGGGAGGCAAGTGAAAGCCAGTGAACATGATAAGTGCAAGTAGTAAAACAAGTCACTAACAGGTAACAGTCAATCAAAAGGCAATGTCAACATGCATCAACCAAACACCCAAAATACAGTCACAATTGAAATACTTGAATTTAAAAGAGAATTGTCAGCTAACACTCACATGCAACATCGACGAGAAGGAAGCACAAGCGATGCGACACTGGCAAATGGATCAAGTTCGGCAGCAACGACGACTTCATTGCTTAGACGTGGGCTGGTTCTCACCGGAAGGAGGTGCTGTGATGTGGAGCAGGTGGAGGTAGGATGTGACACGACGATGGTGGAAGGGGAAGCAGTTCAGCATCCTTCCAGTTTACTCGATATATCTATATTTTCTAAGAGAAAGGATTTAGATCTAGATAAGGTCAAATAAATAAATAAATAAAACGAGGAAGGAGGAGCAGTATCCCATGGTGGTGTTGGAGATAGGAGAGCGGTAGTGCAGGAGGTGGGTCGGCATTCATCGGAGAAGGGCGGAGTTGTAGCTGCAGGTGGTGGATGAATTGGAACTCGTTCATTTTTATTTTAATTTTTATTCTAGAGAACCGATTCAGTTTTAACAAGGGAGGTGGAGAGAGGATGGGCGGTCGGAGACAGAAGGGTTGAGAGAAAGTGGATCGCCGGGTAGCTGGCGGTGATGGAGGGAGCGATGCAACAACCACTGTTTTTCAAATTTGGTGATTTTTCCATGGGTTTTTGATAGTTAGAATCGAAAGTTGAAACTTGGAAGAAGCAAGGAAATATTGTTAGAAAATTTACAGCTTTGATACCACTGTTAGAAAATTTTGGAAGAAGAGGAATTTTTGAAAAACAATGTATGAGGAGGAAAATACTTATTTTATTTTCTTTCTTCAAACTTGATTGCATACATAAATTTAATACACTGCTTGATATTGCTTCACACAACTTCATAATTTATATAAGAAAGAATATCTAGACTCTTCTTTTTCTAGACTTTTCTTTTTTTTTTGCATATTTGTTTAGTCTAGATTCTTCTCTAATCTTATACTAATAAGGCTATATTTATTTCCATTTATCTTGGCCTTTCCTAAATACAATAAGTAAATAGGTCACTAATTAATGTTTCCTAATAAAAACCAAGTTTATTTCCAACATTCCCCCGTAAACTTGGTTTTGCAAATTAATGCAAGATTTTTGGTTCTTTGTACTTTACGTGCTTCGGAAGAAACAAAGTAATTATGCGAGCTTTCTGTTTTCTTTTCTTCTTCTTTGTCATTTTTACGGTCTTCAATGCGGTTACACAAATCTTTGTTGGACTCCTTTCATTTTGTTTTTCTTTACTGCCGTAGAACACTCCAAAAAGTATATGTTTTATCTTCCATTTTATTCCCGTACAATGAATTTTGAATGAGTCATATATGGCGTCTTTGAATTCTTCCAAAGATTCACTTTTGCAATCTTTGACCAATTCAATTTCTTTATTAGTTTTCCAAATTTCTTCAAAATTTTGCTTATGCTTCAAATTCTCACAAAGCTCTTCAATTTCTCCTTGTTTCATCTGTTCTTCATTTTTGTTAGCTTTCTCACGCTCTTCGTCGGCTAGCTGAGGTTCGAAGTATTCCTGTTGTTCTATCTCCTTCTTTGCTCTCTTTGCATCATTCAGTTTTCTCAATGTCTCTGGATTACGATGCTCTGTCAATGCTTTCTGAAATGTTTCTATGGCTGGATCAAAATCCTTCGAAGTCTTTGCAAGTTTCACCAATGCGTTTCCTTTTCTTGTCAGCGTTCTTGCTATCATTTTGAAGTCAGTTCGAAGCTTTTTCCCCCTCTTCTCAGCTTTATCGCAGTCTTTGATGCACTCTTCATGCTTTTCCATCTCCAGGTAAACAGGGGCACGGTTAGTCAAGAAGGAAATATTCTCATCATCAAGCTCTGATACCACTGTTAGAAAATTTATAGCTCTGATACCACTGTTAGAAAATTTTAGAAAAAGAGGAATTTTTGAAAAAATAATGTATGAGGAGGAAAATGCTTATTTTATTTTCTTTCTTCAAACTTGATTGCATACATAAATTTAATACACTGCTTGATATTGCTTCACACAACTTCATAATCTATATAAGAGAGAATATCTAGACTCTTCTTATTCTAGACTTTTTTTTTTTTTTTTTTGCATATTTGTTTAGTCTAGATTCTTCTCTAATCTTATTCTGATAAGGCTATATTTATTTCCATTTATCTTGGCTTTTCCTAAATACAATAAGTAAATATGTCACTAATTAATGTTTCCTAATAAAAACCAAGTTTACTTCCAACAAATATAAGGAGATGTAGCAGGTGATAAAGAAAAGAGATGCATCGTTCAGATCCGAAATGAATGAATAAAATATGCCTGGTCAAGACGCATTTAATAGAGAGTACTTTGAATGTGTTTCACGCGTTCATCGATGTTCCAATAGTATTTAGTTTTTATCAGTTCAAGGCTCGATTCGAATTCAAAACAATTATACTTGGCTGATGGGTTCTGAATTTTTTTCTTATATATATAGGTAAGTGACATTACTAATAGAAGAAGAGTAAGTGGCTTTTTTTCCAGTTGTAGTGTGCACCTACGCTCAAAGTAGACTATAAATCCATGCATGACATTCATGAACACACGCATGGGAAACAAATGGAATGTTTGTATATATTTTCACTTTACTGCTTAGAACTCATTAATGCACTTGCCACTTGATGCCATATATGTTTAAATATATAAAACGTTAGCCTAGCAAGATAGAGAAACCAATCACTTAATATGAAAAAATAACACATGTAAGTAAGATATTAAATTGTAATTTCTTGCAAGAAAATTTTAAATTTAAGGAATTAGTAATGATCTTGGGCTGAAAGTAATGCTAAGTCACAGTGTAGGATACATCACCATTTCAAAAGGGAACACGTAGGGACATAAAATTCGAAAAAAAAAAAACATAGTGTAAGATACCAATATGACATGCTATTTTATTGATACAGATATCCCTCGAACATCAAAATGCATAAATGAATATACTTCGGGGATCAGCGTGACGAGACGAACGCAACTGCACAAAGTTTGCAATGTCATGATGCTCTGATCAAAAACGTGTTACAGAACCCTTTTAACGTAAAATTTGCATGGGAAAAATTATTAAACGGAGATCAAAACGTCTGACTTTCATGAAAAGAAAATTGACATTCTCTTCATTATACAGTCTAGTATTTTTAGTTCGAGTTCGCTCAAGTTCCGACAACATTTAGTTCATAGCAATTTATTAAATTCTTAATTAAATTAACGCGAACATTACAAACTTGCATATTTTTTAAGGAAATTAATTCCAACTCTATGTCTAATTAGATGCATCCCAAATATTTAATTTCAGATTTTTATTCACATTTTAAAATTTCATTATTATTTGAGACATATCGGTCGCCGCTATCGCAAATAATCGTCAAAATTTAATTCAAATGAAGCGACTAAACTTTGACGTTTTCAATATAAAATTATTTAAATCACTTCTAAATGAAAATAAAAAATTTAAAACATCAATATTTAATTATAAATCGATTTCACAGTTTAAACCAATACATTTTAAGTTACGTTTATCGTTAAATTCTTATTTTAAAAACATTTTAAATCAAAAATTAAATTAAATTAGTAACTTAAATGGTCAAAATATACGCGATCTTACAGTCTTCCCCACTCAGAACTTTTCGTCCTCCAAAAGGAGAGATTGTAAAAAAAAATGCTTATGTATATCAAAATCTTCTTACTTATACAAATTTTACAAAGTTTGGAAAATAATAAATTATAGGATTTCAAATTCGAAAATTCATCCTTACATTATTAATTAATTTTATCTTTATAAATCTATTTATTAAATGTACAATCTTCATTTCAAACGCTTTTATTAAAGTTTGAGTTTTCTTAGAGTCAAAACTTAAATTTTTTATAACAAAACTTAAATTTTGAAAATATGATTCTCGTGTTTGAAAATAACTTTTGAAATCAGAATCAAGTATTTTATTAAAATTCCAAAGTTGTTGTATTTCCCAAGATATTTAAAACTTTCATTTCTTAATTTATTAGATTGAAGTTATATAAATTTAGTTGCATATTATTGCTTTGTTATTTAACAACTGAAAATACATGATAACTCGAAAGTTTAACAAGTTTACTGTCGTTCTTATAAACGTTAGGCATACGCTAGGCAGTCGCACGACTAATATTTCTAAGTACTAAATATACTTGTTTCAACTCTGAGTGAAAATACTTAAAACATTTAAAATAGATATGGAAAATACATTCCCCCATGGATCGCGGTTACTCGGCAATTACGCTACTATCCCAATAGAATCACTTTTAACCATAGGTATCACACCCCTTGAATTTTGCCACGGTTGTTGCCATAGATCGCAGTTACGCCACTATCCCGGTGGAATCGCTTGTAAATGTAGGCATCGCGCCCCATCGAATTTTTCTATGCCATCTAGATCGCAATTACGCGGCGATTACGCCACTATCCTAGTTGAATCGCTTGTAACTGTAGGCATCACGCCCCTCGAATTAAGCTGGAACAAATAAGTAATTATAATCAAAGTGATTATACCAAGTAGCATTCCAATATCAATAGATACTCCAATCAACGGAGCGCCAACTTAGCTACGATTTTCAAATTTCAGTGGAAACTATCAACGAGCGCCAATGCAACTCTCTCATTAGGAATTCCGATTTCAATGGAAGGTACTTCCCAAATCTTCATTTCGAAAACATACATACTATATATATAGTGCTTCGTTTCACATTTCACATATATCGCACTTAAATAAATATCAATTTACATAAGATTTCCTTTTTCCCACATCATGTTTCAAATATATCATTCTTATATAAATTCCATTATATAAAGTTTCATTTTAAATCACTTAACTTCCAAATCAATAGATTTCGTATTAATCATAATTCTTATCTAAATCTTCCATATATAAGGTTTAAAAACCTCATATCAAATATTCAATATCAAAGATTCTCAAAATTCCATTTCAATACCAATTCAATTTTGATTTTGAAACCAATTTGAATATTCAATATCATTCCAAATCTGGTTCATATTCACAATCAATTCATTATTGAACTTCACATTTGATTTAGGTTACATATTACAATTCTTATTATTCAATTGAATCTTTACATTCAATCATTGCGGATATGCATTGCTCGGATTGAAAATATATATATTTCTGTTTCAAAATAGTTAAATACACAATAGTTTGAGAAAAATAATAAGCTTAATATAAAATGGGTTTAAATAAAATGAGTTTAAATAAAATAAATAAGTATTCTTCTAAAATAGTTTAAATAAATTAGATAGGTTTTATAAAAATAGGTTTGAATAGATTAAATGCATTTTGATACAAAATAGTTCGGAAAATTATTCAGAATCAAAATATATTTGGTATAAAATAATTAAATAAAATAGATAAATTTAATACTTTAGTTCAAATAGAACAATGGTCAAACTTATAATAAATAATACTAATTTCAAGAATTATTCCTATCTGATCCAGTTTTTGGAACCTTTTAAATTTTTAGCTAACATCAATTCCGATTCGAAGTCAAACTTAAGTTTAACTTAAGATTCAATTAAAAACTTTCGGTTTGCAACAAGTGTTCATTTTTGATCACAATTCAAATTCCTCATTTCCGAATTTGAATTGAAGTTTGAATTCTTTGTTCATTTCATACCATTGGTTTTAAACCAACTTCCGAATTTCTACAAGTTCATCAATTAAATCAATTCTTTATAAGTTAAATTTTATCTTTTTCATCTATCAAACCATTAAACTTAATATAATCCTTCAGTTAACCAATTAAAATTTTAGATTTAAACACTATTCAAACTTTGCATTTATCTTCAATTACCAACATAATAACTAAATTTCAATAAATCAAAGTCATTCATTGAATTAATTAAGTTAAACTCATACCTTCCATTTAAATATTTTAACACATTAATCCAAGTTCGCAATTTAATATCCATACCCTTTGATTTAAAAAGTCAAGCTAAAATAATTTTTCACAATTATTACTTTTGTTGAAATTTTCCTTAAACAAAATTTTATTCACGATATTTCAAATTTCCAAATTATAAAAAATGTCCCTTTTTCCATTTCCAATATTTAATTAGCTATTTAGATTATACTCAACTTAAAATTTAAATCTTGTTCACAAAGGGTTGGATCATTCAAATAGTCGAAAAACATATTTTTTTCCAATTTAATAATTGGAAATCATGAGTTCAATCATTTCTTATCAAAAGATCTTAAGATGTACAACTACAGTATCCTAATACATAGGATTATCATTCGACCAAACTCGAGAATCAATTTTGAATTTTTTTTTCAATCATTCAAAATATACTTTATATGTATATATCAAATCATGCTTCACAAATCAAACTTCGTTGGATAGGCAAGTAGAAAGCTACCAAAGTGGTCTCCCTTTATATATTTTCCTTTTTGAAAACATTTCACAAAATCACTTCAAATATTTTATTCGAAAGTTCTTGTATATACTACTAGTATTTTTTCTAAAACCTTATAAATCAATTTCAAAGTATTCCAGAACAAAATTCTCAAGGATTAGTCAAATGATCTCCTTAGTTATAACTAAATCATTTTATTCCACAACTTATCTTTATTTGCAATATATACTTTTTATTTTATCTCAATGGTTTAACATTCTTCAGTTCATTCATCCATTCAACATACATACTTTAGCAGTTAACACTTCCTAAATTTCAACAACCATTTGTTCTTACTACAAGTATTTCCCAAATATTTGATTCAAATTCAATAAGTGAATAACTAATTTTATTAGTTCCCTTACTTTACACTAATAATCTCGACAAACCGCGACAACCTGAAGATGGATTTCAAATGGGATCAAGATTCAAATCTAAGGAGACCTTAACAAAGAAAGCTATCGAAGAGAATGGATTCGAAGAGTTGGGATTTCGAAAAGGATTTAAATTTCATAATACTTTACATTTCAAAATAATTTATATTTTCAAATGCTTTATTTTTCAAAGTACGCTCTCTCTAGAGTAATTCTGGTGATAATTCCACTCATTTTAGGGTATTGCTACCCTATTTCTAATGAGTTTTTATACCTGATAAGCTAAGCTTTGTATAAACCAAAGCTTTGATACTAACTGTAACGACCTGCCTTTTTGACTGCTTCAAGTCGGCAATTAAACCAACTCGAACCATTCAAAATGATATATTGTTATTTGGCTTACGAGCTTTGAACAAAATCAGACACGGAAATCATAGAATAAATAATAACTACAATATCTCACGGTAGAAGCACTTTACACAAATAACAGAGTATGCATAATTTATATTTTACAGTGGTAGACTAATATACATACATATATTTTAAGTTAAATAAAAATGGAAGAATGAACCAAAGCGAGCGGGTCTTCATGAATCTTTACGAATCCTTATCATTGTCAACTTCAAATCCAAGCTATAATTACTCAGGTCTGACCCCATCCCAAGCAAATAAAAACTCGGATCAGGTTGTATTTAAGTAAATCAACTATTATATAAAATAGTTAACCAAACTTTTATAGGAAGTTAGACTGCCGAATTAAATACTACCGGCATAGCTAAGTTTACAAGTAACAATATACTAAAGGACAACATATGTTATTTAGTTACATTAGCTGATTAGAAAGCCATGTTAAGCAAATAAATGCAATATGGATCAAAAGAGAACCAAGTGAAATTTTGCGATGTATAATTTCTTGGACCCAATGCCAATGTACATATTTTTGCAGTTTGTTTTATTTTTCCATATCTAGCAACTGCAATTCTAGTCTCGAGATGGTAACATACAAAATGGGTGAAGAATGATAAAATTTTGCATGCCCATGTACATATTTCTTTTCAGGTGAAAATGTCCAAGTGGGGGCCGTGTAACAGCAAGATATATGTGATAGTAAACTACAAGGTTAAAAGCATCATGGCAATCTGGGTTTCAGAATACATGGCCAAGCATGAAAATCATGGCAACCTAGGTATTTGGCTAGAATGCAATGCACATATCTTTGGAAGGCCTAAGAAACCCTTGATGGGTACATGTTATCACATATTGCATCTTTTCGAATCATGGACAGGATCAGCTAGGCATGCTTGTTTCAGGCTTTCTCTACCCATGTAGCAGTCGCCTAAATCGCAAGAAAGTAGCTCCCGCTTCCCTCTTTGAAAGAAACTGAAGCCTACTATTATCTTCTTTGGTGTATTTTGGTCTGTAGTCATATTATATGCTATGTTCTATGTTGTTTGATGCACATATTTTGCGCTATGCTGGTACTATCTAAATTGGCCTGCTTGGTCTAGACTTTTATGCCACTGGTTGGGCATGTCAACCAGTTATATTTCTAGCTTTACGCGTAACCGGCTGTGTAGCACCATGCTACACTCCCGTCTTCCTAAAAAGGGTAATAATATACAAAGTCTTATTGACAGTTTGATAATCATAATTGTCGTGGGAATGCAAGCAAGCTATAAAATCTAGTAACCGAACAAGAGTGCATTTCTAGCCAATTCCAGATTTTATAACTGGCCAATGAACATATATGATATGCATTTTTCATACACAGTATAGTGTTGGAGTTTAAGGCAAAGGCAAATGATGGTCAAGACATGGAATAACAACTCAGGGAGGCAAGTGAAAGCTAGTGAATATGGCAAGTGCAAGTAGTAAAACAAGTCACTAGCAAGTAACATTCAAGCAATAGGCAATGTCAACATGCATCAACCAAACACCCAAAATGTAATCACAATTGAAATACTTGAATTTAAAAGAGAATCATGAGCTAACACTCACTTGCAACAACGACAAGAAGGGAGCGCAGTCGGTGTGACAATGACAAATGGATCAAGTTCGGCAGCGATAGCGACTTGGTTGCTTGGACGTGGGCTGATTCTCGTCGGAAGGAGGTGCTGCGATGTGGAGCAGGCGGAGGCGGATGTAGGACGTGGCACGACGATGGTAGAAGGGGAAGCCATTCAACATCCTTCCAGTTTGCTCGATATATCTATATTTTCTAAGAGAAAGGCTTCAGATCTAGATAATGTCGAATAAATAAATAAATAAATAAAATGAGGAGGGAGGGGTAGTATCCCATGGTGGTGCTGGAGATAGTTGAGCGGTAGTGCATGAGGCGGGTCGACGCTCATCGAAGAAGGGCAAAGTTGGGGCTGTAGGTTGTGGATGGATTGGAGCTCGTTCGTTTTTCTTTTGTTCTTATTTATTCACTTTAAAGAACTGATTCAGTTTTAACAGGGGAGGTGGAAAGAGGACGGGTGGTCAGAGACAGATGGGTTGAGAGAGGAGTGGACCACCGAGCAGCTAGCGGCGATGGAAGGAGCGATGCAACAACCATTATTTTTCGAGTTTGGTGATTCTTCCATGGGTTTTGATAGTTAGAATCGAAAGTTGAAACTTGGAAGAAGCAATGAAAGACAAGGAGATGTAGCAGGTGATGAAAGAAAGAGGATGGATCGTTTAGATCCGAAATGAATGATTAAAATATGCATGGTCAAGATGCATTTAACAGAGAGTTCTTTGAACTTGTTTCACGCGTTCATCGATGTTAGTGCACATGTAGGGACATGAAATTCAAAAAAAGACACAGTGTAGGGCATGTCACCATTTCAAAAGGGCATATGTAGGTTATGAAATTCAAAAAAAGACATAGTGTAAGGTACTGATATGATATGCTATATTTTTTATACAGATATCCCTCGAACGTCAAAATGCATAAATGAATATACTTCAGTGATTAGCGCGGCGAGACAAACGCAGCGGTACACAGTTTGCAGTGTCATGCTGTTCTGATCTAAAACGTGTTACGGACCCCTTTTAACGTAAAATTCACATAGGAAAAATTATTAAATGGAGGTCAAAATGTTCGATTTTCATAAAACCAAAATTGACATTCTCTTCAGAATACAGTCTAGTATTTTTAGTCCAAGTTCGCTCAAATTACGACAACATTTAGTTTGTATTAATTTATTAAATTCTTAACTAAATTAACGCGAATGGTACAAACTTGCATATTTTTCTACGAAATTAATTCGTACACTATGTCTAGTTACACACATCTCAAATATTTAATTTTGGATTTTTTTCCACATTTTAAAATTTTATTATTATTTGAGATATATCGGTTGCCACTACTGTAACACCCCACATCCGCTATGGTCACTCTCTAAGGGAATTCCATAACATCGGTGGAGTATTTTAAGTGAATATAGAACAGAAAAATTACCACAAGACAGATATAAGTAATACTTGAGAAATTTCAAAACATCATTTCATTGCAGCGGAAAGTAAAACATGTTTGGTTACATCACAAAACCATAATAAGAGTCAAGTACAAAATATCCATCCTAATAAATAAAAGTACATAATCCCAATACATGAACTGATAGCCATAAAAGAAAGGGTAAGCTGAGCTCTACACCTATGGTCCAAGCTCCAAAAGAGAATAAAGCAGCCTGATCAAAGCCCACTCGTACTAGGCCCACTCTGATAACCTGAGGGTTGGGAAAAAAGATAAAAACAACGGGGTCAGACATAAGTCTGAGTGAGTCCTATAACTTTAACAATACAATCGTTAAAGTAACCAGAGAAGACATAAGCTTGATATACGGTAACGTCTGGGGATGAATGGCTACACTAAGCAGCTAGGTATACTTAGGATAAACTAAGATAACCGTAAAGACGCATCCACCCACCCAAGGATAATTACTACACTGCACCACACCAGTCATTCCTACTTAAAGGTTGATCCCCCTAAGTGTACTTAGTAATTTAGTAGTTTCGTGTACCCCTATCTGACTACATAGGTGTACCCACTACTCCCCAAGCGATCGGCTCCCCTACGTAGATACCCGTGCTGGTCCCACAATGGGGTGTATCATTCCCCAACGTGGCCACCTGATAATATCAACGGTGCACGGCTTTATATCTACACGATGCAACAACGACTTACCAACCAGCCCGGGTCCACACACGCATATGAAACCCGTTGGTCCCGCGTTGCCACCGCTAACCCGGTTTGGCCTCTTATAGTCAAGCCCAATATGCGTGTCCCGTCACTCGACTAGAGTCGAGCCCACAAAGATACGTTTGGATATTGGTTGAAATGGGCCCCCACAAGCTACCACCTAAGCTTGTTATTTCTAGTGAATCCCACTTAACCCTTTAACCATGTCCCCTTACATGTTATAAATTTTGGTTAAGTCCTTTAATCATATTCTAATTGTCATACAAGGTACCCACTAGATTTTCACATGCCACCCATGGCACTTACTTAACCCTTTAATCATGTTTAATTACATGTTCCACTTTGGTTAAGTATTCTAATCGTATTTTCACATGCCACCCATGGCACTTACTTAACCCTTTAATCATGTTTAATTACATGTTCCACTTTGGTTAAGTATTCTAATCGTATTTTTCTATTGCCACCCAAGGCAACCCCACTAGTCTCCTCATGCCACCCAAGGCACCCACTTAACCCCTCATGTCCCACTACATGCTAATATGGTTAAGTGTTTCTTAATTCATTAATTAAGATCATGACCTCATAAAGACCTCTCACATTAGACCGTCTTTTATGACTGCTGGATATGCCGGTTGGTTCCGGGCAGACTTCTGTCATCAAAAGGGTCTAACCTCGTGTCTTTACTTTAATCATGTATTTAATTTATGACTAAAACCTCTCACATTGGGCCAATCATTTGTAGCCGCTGGATGGCCGGTCAGTTCCGGGCAGACTTCCGCTACAAAAGGGTCCAACCTCGTGTCTTAGTTGATTAATTGCACCTAATTAATCACCCCCATATTAATTATCCCTAATTAATATCAAGTTTTTCATAACATGGGTAGACCTAACTCAATAGGTAAATTCCCATGGAGTAGACCTAACTCAATAGGTAAATTCCCACTTATGCTTATTCATTTTATGGTATGCTTAATCATAACCATTTCACACCATTTCATTAACATGTCTATTAACCCCATCGTTTCCCCACGTACTTACGCTAACACGACATATTTCCAAGAGAAGATTCTTTCACAATTGACATGGGTTTCACTTAGCATACATTAGCATTAACATGGGTTAAAAGGTGTCCACTTACCTCATGACATTAACCCAACTAGCATTACTAAATAACCCAACTTGCATGAACATACATATGTCATGTATAAAGGCAACTTGCATAAGTGTTCATAGGTTATACAAAGGTGAACTTGCATGTGTCTTAAAGGTGTGAACTTGCACAACATGTTACATGTTAACTTGCATAACATCATACACATAACTTGCATAATATTATAAACATAACTTGCATATCAACATACACATAACTTACATAACATCATGCACATAACTTGCATAACATCATACACATAACTTGCATATGAATTTGCATAACAACATGCACATAACTTACATAACATCATACACATAACTTACATAACATGTTGAGCTTGCATATAAGCATACACATAACTTGTATAACATGTTGAACTTGCATATAAGCATACACATAACTTGCATAACATGTTGAACTTACATATATGACTTGCATCTTAAAGGAGGGTAACCATGCATATATATATATATATATATATATATATATATATATATATATATATATATATATATCTATTCATAGCATATAAAGGTGCCATCTTGCATATGTATGCATCACATTTAAAAGGGTAAACTTGCATGTCAAGATTTATGCATAATACCAAACACTTAGCATGCATAAAACCACCTACTTAGCATGCATAAAATCAATTACTTATTATGCATAAACCCACCACTTAACTTGCATAAACCCACATATCCAACTTGCATAAACTCACATATTCAACATGCATAAACTCACATGTTCAACATGCATAAACTCACATATTCAACATGCATAAACATAGGATTAATATTAAACATAGATTAGCATATTCACATCATATCATATGACTTGAAAACCCATTAATCCTCATGCAAAACCATAGATCTCATCATATCTCATCTACTTAATTTAGCAATTGATCATCAAAGTGATAGAAACTCACCAAAACCAAGATTAGCAAACTTATGAAGTGGAATTAGTTGCTTTAGTTGAAGAAGATGTTGATTAGAGGTTGATTAGCTTGCAACTCTCTTCATTGATTTGTGGAGGCCATGATCAAGTTTCATTTTGCCATAGTTTAGTTACAAGACCTAATTATGAATGAATTAGGGTAGAGTTGGGGTCTTATTTATAGGATTAGGTAGTGTTTTAGGCCCTTAGATTAACCCTAGGTTAGATTAGGTCCGTTAGATTTAGGAAATCTCTAGAACCCAGCCCAGCCCTAGCCAGAAAACCAAATCTGGTGCACCCAAGCCCTCTGGCTCGACACGCCGTGTCGACAGGCAAGTCGACCCCCCTGTCGACAGGCCTGTCGACAGCCCTGTCGACATGGTTAGGGCGGGAATTTTCCCGCCTGGCCCCGCTGGTTCGATTTTGAAATCTGAATTTGAATTTTTAAATCTGTTTTTAGCTTTAATTTTTCTGCAAACTTCATTGGGCCTTAACTGGGCCATACGGACTCCGATTTACAAAATTTCGGACTCTATTCTGCGTATTTTTCCGAGACGAACGCAATGACGCAGCCCGTTACCCCCAATTCCCACGTCTGAGATTATTTATTCTGCGATTAGTGAATTTTAGTATTAACTAAAATACGGGGTGTTACAACTACCGCAAATAATCATCAAAAAATGATTCAAACGAAGCGACTAAACTTTGACGTTTTCAATATAAAATTATTTAAATCACTTCTAAATGAAAATAACAAATTTCAAACATCAATATTTCATTATAAATCGATTTTATGATTTAAACCAATACATTCTATGTTACATTTATCATTAAATTCTTATTTTAAAACCATTTTAAATAAATTTTGTAATTTAATTCAATAATTTAAATGGTCAAAATATACGGGTGTTACGATGATCTTCCCTTCCATGATGATGGTCCATCTTCTAGATGCAATCTACGATGAATTTGATTGAAGAAAGTGGAGAAATAGGATTTTAGGCTGAACCGGAGAATCACAGATGCTCAACCTAAAACTTAGAATGAAGAGAGTAACACTAATTCTCTCCTCAAGTCCCTCTATTTATATCCATTTTTCGTAGCTCTAATGGGATTGGCTGACCAGCCCATTAGCTGCTTAACAGTCTGCCTAACACAAACTGAAACTTAAAATAGTGACTCCTCCCAAATAGCTGAACCAAATACTTTATGTGACCACTCTATGGTATTGTAAACAACCATCCCAATACAATAAAATCAATCTCAACACCTGGTTTGACCCCTATCGAAATTTATGGCCCAAATAGTAAACTTATCGGTAAAATCATGATAATTAGGTTCGTTAATAATCATGGACATGTCTCACGTCCCTATGAACAACATATCAAAATCTGAGAATGATCCGGCAACTAGGGAACAAAATATAATTATTTTATGATCGGTCGATACATAAAATATAAGTCATTACGGCATCTTCGTTAGACCTTTGGTCGGGTTCCGAACCGAAAAATGATGCGTCAAATATTGAGGGCAGCGAAGAGGTGCAGGTATCGCATTTTTTGGGAGTTTTTCAGGTCGAAATTTTTAGCTTGGATGCTTTAAGTTTGGGAAGAGAAAGTGTGACGATCCCAAAACCCGTACGACGGTGTTAAGGATAATCATTGGAATTTAACACATTAATCATCATTAGCAGAGTACAGATAATAGCATAAACAACAAATAGAATAATTTTACATAGATATGACAACGAAATCATAACATGTAACAACATCAGAGTAGCACAGTGTAGGATATAACTTAGTGCATAAAAAGTGAATATCAGTCAACATCGCCATAAACGGAATGTATACATACAGTGAGACATAATAAAGATATCAGTCTACATCGCCCGAGGCGGTTCATATACATAAAATAATACATGCTGGAAGTAAATTGGTCTACATCGCCATAGGCGGAATCATATACATAAGATAAGGATAGCGGAAAGTCAATAGCCAAAATACAAGTAAATCTAATCCTCGCCATCAAGCCAAAAGCGCACTCTGTGCTGCAGCGCTAAGCCAAAATAACCTGTCATCTGTCAACTAGGCTGCCCGTGTGAAAATAAAGGCACCCGAGTTTGCAAAGTGAAACAAACAACGAGTCAGTCGTGGGACTGGTAGAGAAATCTACTTAAGTGGTTAAACAACAGTAATAAGGCAAATCATAGGACCATGCCACTTTCGCGGAACGGGTTTACTCCAGTGATTGCCAGTGCATTTAAAACAAAATAACTTTTTTAAACAACACAATGCTTTTAAAAAGAATGAAGTCGTTATAAGACTCAAGTCCCATCACACAATGCAACGCAAACCGAAGGATAGAGTTTTACCTTATAATGGCCAATATATGCTTAATACATGCCAAGCAAAATCACTTGATATTATTATTAGTGCATATATGTTTCAAAAACGAATATCATCATAAATATCAATCATAGACGGCGTAAGTGCCCCATACCACTATGTCGCCATACTAGTTCTACAATCAAATCCGTTATTTCATATTGGAAGTTTGGATTCCATCATGAGTCGAGGCAAGGGGCAAGCTCCTCTCCGCTTCGAGACACTCTAGCAAATGCCTCAGGACTACACACTCTGGGTAACCCTTGGATCTTCAGGGCCGGTCCTCTCTTATGTTTGAGGATTGGCAATTCTTGAACACACGTTTCCCGGTCCTTTCAGACCTAAAATCGAGGCGCCTCATTCCAACATCCACATAGGTAAAAATAATATAAATGTCAGCCAGTTTAGGCACTGACACTACCGTTAGCTAGAAAGAAACGTCGTTCTCTCCCAGCAGTCCTTATCCCGTTTTTAACTCATACCGAGGTGTGAGGCTCGTGAATCCACGCTATACACAAGGCCAAGCTACGTAGGCCGTACATTGATCATCGACCACAAGACTTTGCTTTGCAACAGAAGCCTTGATCACTGCTTCTTGGCATGCCACACAGGCAATCCACTCCATACGACTGATTTCTATCGATATATAACCTCTGAGCTCGTACGTCTCAGAGAAGGGCATTAAGCAAGAGAATAAATTCTCCGCCGCCAAACAGATATATATTTAACAGAGATCAATCAGCACAGAACAAAATCCAATGTCAGACACACAGTCCATTTACAAGTCCGTTCCGGGTCTGAACAAAACCGACGGCACCATATTCCTCGCATATCCGTACAATCAACACATATGTCCAGATGGCTACTACTCTAGTCCCTTCAAGGTAGCTATTCCAATCAGGAATCTCAGCAGCGCCCATCCATCCGATACGAAGATCATCGGTCTTGAACCGTCTTCGTGCTTTCAACTTCGAATCGTTTGATCAATTATTTGAAATGGGGATTAGTTCGACCTTTTCAAATAATTCACGTATATTTAGAATTCAAATCAATTCTTTCCATGGTTAAATTATTCGACATTCACATTTCAGTTCTTTAGTATAATTTTCATGTCAAACACATTTAACCATAAAATATAAAGCACACCAAGTGAAATTGGTTTATTTCCATACCATGTCACTTATAATATTTTATAAAGATTTTTTGCCATTTTTATTTATTTAAAAATGGCCATATTTAATTAAACGACGTTTCAGGTCGTGCCGTGGTATTGGCACTGTTTTTTCCCCAAATTTGTTTTACACATATCGGGAAATCTAACCGTGGGATTTATAAAAAGTTTATATCACTGGGAAGATATTTCCAAAGCGAACCCAACGGTTCCAGTTTCGTGAAAATCCGACGGTCAGATCTTCCGCACTAGTCATTTGAAGTTACGGTTTCAAAATACGAACTGCAGTGTCGTTATTCGATTTAATTTAATTATATTTATATTTATATATAAATATAATCGATTCTGGCGCTGTTTTTCTTCAGATTTGAATTAAACATTCCAGACAATCCAACTGAAGACTTTTACAAAGTTGGTGCCGTTGGAAAGATATTTCCAAGGCAAACCCAACAGTTGCGGTTTCGGGAAAATCCGATGGTCGGATCTCTCATACTAATCGATTGAAGTTACGATTTCAAAAAACGAACTGCACGACCTCGATTTGTTTCAATTTTATTTATATTTATTTATATATAAATATAGTTCATTCTGCGCTTTCAATATCGTTTTCACTTCAAATATTTCACTAGCGCCTTTATATTTCGAAAAATTTCGCCATAACCTCCTTTGTACGGGAAGCGGTTTGGAAATTTATTGGGCCGTATTAGGTACCCAATAAATCCTAATAAGCATACACATATTTGTAGTGGTATATTCCGGTGTCCACAGGGGAGTGTGCATAGATCATAACTCCAGAGAATGAATTCTCGTCACCCTATAAATGGTTTTTGTGCCTTAATGACCAGAGAGACGTGTTTATTGTCATCTCCAGACCCGTGTGGGTTTTTTTATTAATCTAGCAATTTACCATTACAATTTATATAGTTCAGATCAGTCATCAGTTCAACCTGTAATATATAGTCATCGCCATACAAGCCTCTCGCTCGTATGGTAAATCTTCAACCACGTCAAACAAGCTCCAAATGCTTATGTGGTATATGATGAAGTATGCCTATCATCAAGAAGTATGCCATGTAGTGTAGTTCAAAATTTATTGTTACTATCCTATAGCGATGTTTATTATTACATACAGAATAACCCGTACTCCGCATCCAATGGCATTCACAGGAGTTGATATAAAAATAAAATTGCGCAGCCAACTCATTAAGGCTTAGCGATTTGTCGAGCACGCAAATAATTTCTTTACTAAACAGCTTATCCATTTTCTCTGTTGAACACATGTATATATATATATATACGCAGAACAAAGCTAATAATAATATTTCTAGCAAACAAATATTTATCTCAACACGTGTGTATTTTTAGCGAGGCGTATACATGATAAAAGTAATATTTTTATCATCAGAAACATTTATTCAACACATGAATGTTTTTTGCACTTCATATTCACAATAAAAATGTAATTTTTTTTGTTAAAATAATTTATTTAAAACACGAATACCATTCAACACATGAATTTCTATTCAACGAATGAATTTCTATTCAACACATGAATGTTCTCTATAGTTTGTATATATAATAAAATTGTGATTTTCATTATTAAAGTAATTTATTTAAAACACGAATACCATTCAACACATGAATTTCTATTCAATGAATGAATTTCTATTCAACACATGAATGTTCACTATAGTTTATATATATAATAAAAATGTGATTTTTATTGTTAAAGCAATTTATTTAAAACACGAATACCATTCAACACATGAATTTCTATTCAACGAATGAATTTCTATTCAACACATGAATGTTCTCTATAGTTTGTATATATAATAAAAATGTGATTTTTATTGTTAAAGTAATTTATTTAAAACACGAATACCATTCAACACATGAATTTCTATTCAACGAATGAATTTCTATTCAACACATGAATGCGGTTTCAACATATGAAAATGATTTCAACAAATGAAAATAATTCTAAAACATGAATATTTCAGAAAATTTCGACAGCATAACGTCAGGGTAGTTAAAACCGACACCGTCCCGAGTACAGCTCCTCGCTCTACCTTAAAACCTTGCGGTTTTTGACAATGGGGATTTCATGCATCTAGTTCGCACGCAGTTGGCATGTTTTATTTTCATTTCTACAATCCTATTCTAATTTGTTTCAACCACAAGAGGGTATTTTTCAACCACAAAGGTATTTTTCAACCACAATCCAACAATATCAACCACAAACAATTATTTTCAACCATTCGTCATACCACATATTTTCACGCCAATCACACGCAATAAATATCGTCCATGGTTTGTGGACGAGGGGAGTATATATATATTTTATATTTCACTTTTATTTCAACACAATTCAAAGCATATATGTTTCATACAACGCTTGTATAATTTATACATCGCTCATATAACTTATACAACACATGTACATGAGGTATACAATGCGTATATAATTTACACTTCGCTTGTATAATTTATACAACACGATTTCATTCACATTTGAATTTAGAGTTCTCACATTGGTTTTCGAGATGCTAAAAATCGTAGCTTGCTCAGAAAAATCCGCGATCTCTTCTAGATGGTAGAGAGCCTCCTTGCGGTCACGATGTTTCCTGTTTCATCGAATTTCGTTAACACATCATAAAGATATGATTTTTCAAAGTTCGCAACACTTAAAAGTGTTATTTTCAATTCAGAAAATACCTCCTTTAAATCTTCGAAACTAGGGTTCGATCTTCCTCCTTGATCGTTGCACGATGTTCAAATATAGTCGCACTACGTGATAGAGCGGAGAGCGGCGATCAGATCGGTGGTCGAGTGGAGGGGTTCGGTGGTCTGAATCGGCGGTGGTGGCGGCGGAAAGTGTGGCTGTTTGAGGGCGTGAATCTCGAGGCACAGGCGATGAGGGGGGTCGAGGCTAGGTCGGATTTGAAGAGGGGAGGCGGCGCTTTCGAAATTGGGTGGTGGCGGAGTCTGGCAATGGCTGTGGCGGCGGCGATTTGGTCGGGAAGGTTAGAAGATGCGTCGCCGTTGAAATCGAGGGGGCGGGGTTTTCTGATATTTTTATTTTTTTTAATTATGAAGGAGAAATTTGATTGGCCGATGGTTTTATTAAATTTTAAAATAGCGTTTCTCCACACGGACACCAATTCAAACCTAACGACTGTCGCCCCTAGCTAAATACCCCCATCTCGGATACAATGGGATATGTTTCCTAGGCCAATTTGACTGTTACAGTCAGTTATTTTTCAAATTAAAGTATAAAACATTCAATATTTAATTTGAACGTACATTTCAATTTGCCAGGCCCACAAACTGATTCGAGAAATTACAGAGAAATATATCTGGCTATGTTTTGACGATAAGGTCCCAACAAAAGTAGTTTCGTCGAATTCTGAGACCGTTTGAAAAATGGCCATTTTCTGGTCGATCCTATTTAACAAAAATTGACCAATCACATTTTCTTTTACCACGCTCACATACTAGCTTAAAAAATTATGAAATTTGAAACATAGCAATAGTTTGACATCCCGGATCCAACAAAAGTGGTTTTTGTCGAATTCCGAGGTCATTTGCAAAATGTCTATTTTCAAGGGCTATACATTCTCTATAACGACCTTTCTGAAAATTCATTTGGCTATAACCTTTGATTCCCACTACGAAACTTCGATTTTTCAGATTCGTTAGAAAGGTATTCATAAACAGATTTAAATATTTTTGGTTTCCCAAAAATCCGTTATATTTTACACCCGGTATAGTCAGTCAAAGTTTGAATTCAAATTTTCAAACTGCCACACTACTTCTAATTCATTATTTTATTGAAATAATCTATTTCAATTGTTCAAATTCCTTTAAAATAACCAATTTAAAATTTTGAAATTGGCTCGTATTTTCCGGGT
The DNA here is from genome assembly GCA_030737875.1 of Allium sativum. Lineage (NCBI taxonomy): Eukaryota > Viridiplantae > Streptophyta > Magnoliopsida > Asparagales > Amaryllidaceae > Allium > Allium sativum. The sequence goes on from CM060926.1 coordinate 543,998,427, forward strand.
TATTACAGAAAGTCAACAGGGCGATCGGCTTGTCGATTCGTTGCTTGATGATCTATATCATAGTATAAGCTACTACGCACGTTTTTGGGTTCTTTTCTGATGCTGAGATTTGCACAGGCCGCTTGGATAAGAAAGGTGAGTGATTAGTTTAATTAATTAAATTATTATGTTTGTTAATACTCAAATAAATCCATGAATTTATATCTTTTATAACTTTGCGTAGGAGTTCGGAATTGGACGTCCTTTCTTTTGTTGGACTCGTAATGACGAGCTCTACATTTTAGAGCTGTTTTTGATTGAATTGATTAAGGTGACTAATATTATTTCTCATCGGATTTAACTGTTCGTATTGCATAATTTAATCATTTTAAACTGATTTCTGATCATAAAACATAATATTTAGGATTGTTGAACTCAATAGATAATAAGTAAACAAAATAAGAAACTGATTTAAACAGTTTTAACCTGATTGTCACATTTTACCCGGTTACGCGCTATTGTGCGCGATATTTACCTATTTACGCCCTATTGCACGCTATTTTGACCACACTAGTAGACATAGGTTATTTGCACACTTATTTCAGCTGGATTTCCATAGATATGTTCTATTTGATATATTACTGCTATTATGGATGATTGTATGCTAATTTAGTAATTTAAATGACGATTGGTTGCATGTTTCAATTGTTTGCTTAGTTTAGATTAAAACAATGTTCGTAGGCGATCTAGTTTTAGGAAAATCTCGTACGTAAGATTTTGGTGCTTATCGATCAAAAACACAAGTGATTGTGTACTGATTGAGCTCATAAGGATAGTAAACTAGAACATATGAGATCAATTCTCGAAGAATTCTCAGAGCACATAGATGGTTTCGACGATGTATTAGCGTTGGAGCTTTCAACAGTTCGAAGATGGAGCGACACTAGAGCTTAATGGTCAACCTGAAGGCAAAGGATGAACTTGGCGACGAGCTAGATTTTGCAATGAACGCCAGACATTTTCCTTGGATGCATATTTGGCCAAGTTGGTTAAATGGGCGATCTAGGTAGTCGTTATCGATTATTATGAAGTGATCGATAAAGGTTACTATTGTTATGGCCAATTTGACATCGACAACAATGCGATTTCGAGGAGTAGGATATTATGGTTTGTTTCATAGTGATTTCAATACGATATTTCTTCGATCGGTGACTTTGGCTTGAGATGAGATGTGGTGATTTCATTCAGTGATGCGTCAATCGGCGACGATGATTCCAGGATGAAGAGGTAGGCTGTTGCAACAAATTGCTTTCTCCGAGATGCAGAAATGATGGAATTAAGTCATATTGAGTTGAATGTCGGAGGGAGAGATGGGAGATACATGATGATATCCTATGATGTATGATAATCGTTGGATAGTTCCCATATTGAGATGATTCCGTATGGGGGTCGTATGGACAATCTAGTGATGGATTCTATTATGTAAAACAAATGCAAAGGTATTATTGGAAAACGTGACTTCGATACAACTTAGAAAGAGTGGCACATCTATGGATCAGAGCCAATGCAGTACAGACTGACCAGCCTTGACTGCAGAGCCAATGCGATGTGGACTGGGTAGGGTTATCATGTGGTGGGGCATAGTGATAGTCAGGCGGAGCTCATGTGGTGGGGGCCCCCTAGTGTATTAATTGATTAGGTGATCGAAGTACTGGATGCAATATGCTTTATGCACTGAGTGAGCGAATGTGAGGAAGGTTGATGGATGTATGGTTGTTTACTTATTTATCACCAGTTAGTACTTAGACATCTATCACACCTATATAGGATATTTATCATAGTGTACCATACATTAACTGTTATGTGTTAACTCTGTGGATGCAGGTACAAGGCATGTATGATTCTCCATACCCTCTGTGTCATACATACTATTTTGGCTTTTTCAGTATTTTGAGATTTTTTATTAATTACACTAGATTTTTATTTAACCCAATGTTTTATTTCCCTATTATTACCTTAGGTGCTCATCAACGATGCTGATGAACAGACCAGGTGACATGATATTATTCGGATCTTCATTGGCGGATTAGCAAGAGGCTATCTTTTACCTAGTTATATTTGTATCCTTATTGTTTATTCCACTATGTGACACTATGAAGCTTTGATAGTGTTATGTGTTCTATTAGAGACAACTTATCATTTGAGTTTATTTATTTCATGTATAAACTCTATTACTCTTCTGTATAACTGTATGAGCCTGTATACTCTGATTATCTGGTATATAAAGTTATATTTGTCTCGCCTATTTTATGTATGCAATTCTATTATTATATGTTATCAGATGCGCTGTGAGATAAACGACGGGTTCCGTGATTATGTTTATATTATTTCCCTTCTTTCTCTTGTCTTCTATTTCATTCTTTTCTTTCTTCTTTCTCTTCTTTTCTACGGTTTCTTTCTCTTGACGATCGCTTTACACCAATCAAGTGCTCGTACAGCGCAATTTTTTTGTCATGAGTACTGGTCGTGTACGGCGGGTCGTCACTTTTGGTATCCGAGCACAGGTTGCATAGTATAACCTATGCAGTACTGAATTTGAGTGTGTATTTGTATATATTTGATTTTCAAATCTATATATAATCAGTAATACATAATATAGGTTGTTTTGCACATGAGTTCCATTGGAATGGTTTTCTATATTAGTGGTTGATCGCGTATTTTATTCGAGACGATCTAGTGAATGAGAAATACTTCTAATTACTGCTTTTTGGAGTTCAGAGTCGAGAAGAATCGAGAACTACTTGTCTCGATTTACAGTTTTTTTTCCAGTAATGGTATGGGCCTTTATTTGGGATGCCCTTTAATTCTCTAATTAGTTGTGGTGCTCAATTGCGACTAGTCAAATATGTTGCATTGTTGTGATGCTTATGTATCCATATGGCATACTGTTCCTTGAAACAGAATTGATTATCGCGGTGTGAGGCCTGTTTGGGTTTTCGCAAGGGATTTCTTCGTTAACTTAGAGTTAGAATTGAATAAATAAGGAGTTCACTCCTAATAGACTCCAAGTTAGAGCTTGGAGTGGTCGAAGGCCTATATTGTTTCAAATTCCCAAAATTGATTCGCTCGAGACCAATCCACTATTAACTTCAAAGAGGTTTGTATCAACTTTTTTGAAGTTGATAAATAATTCGTCAATTAAGAAGTTGTGTTTGTGTCGGAGATGTGACTTAGTTCGATGTGATATCGAAGTTTGGTTAATTCTCTCCTTTGTCACTTTGAATTTTGGAGTTTGTTGCTGGAATTAGAGATTGACTCGGAGGGTTGTCGATTTCATCTCGAGGAGATAATGGTCGGAGGAGTCAATCGAGTAAGATTGCGGCTTTTGAGAAGCCTAATGTTGAGGCTTGTCCTCATTTGTCGGGACAAATCATGGAGATGAATGTGTTGATTATCGTTCCTGTTTCATCGAGTGCTCCCTCGATAAAGCAGGAAATAGCAACGTCATTGCTCAGTATAAGTTTCCATCGACGGTGTTTCCATACATATTTCAGTTTGATGTCGAGATTTCAACATTCCATTTAATCGTGGGATTCGTTAGATGGGACGAGACTGGGACTTGTAAACTGATTTGTCTCTTGATTATGACCTACCATATGGAGGGCTCAGTAAGATTATACATGTGTAAAACATCCAGTGTTTGGTCAGTAGAACTTAATACTATGGGTGACTACAACATCAATAGCAATTAATTTTTGGGCCTCGAGGTGGGGGAGTGTTACGACATGGTTAATCTATACTTGGTAGTATACATGGTTCGTCAAAACTTAAATTTGCCGAGTCATGGTTGCATGTTTGGTAAATTTTTTACTTGTTAATTGTTGATCTTAGCTGGATTTGATATTTAAGTCTAACTGTTCAGTTACTAGGAGGATACAGAATATCAGTGGTAGTGAGAGGTTATTGGAAGTTAGGATTGACCCGTGAGTGTATTGATTTCTCGTTTCAAGCAGAAACGAGAAGGCGATAATACTCAATTGATTGTGCAGAAAATTTAGGTGCAGTTGTTTTCGAGTGGAGGGCTATTGTATTTAGTGGATAATTAAAACCTCATGAGGAGTTTTCAACTTCTAATTCAGATTCGATGGAGATAGAGTTTGTCTGGTGATTTGGAGGCGCTATTTTTTAGCAAAGTGGTTAAAGTTGTTGGTGATGTCACATCATCGAGATTTCTCTTTCTCGAGAAATATCTCAACCTTTGCTAGCGGAAATGGTTGAAATTCATGGCCTCCTACGTGTATGAGATTTCCTATAGGATGCATAAGAAATGTAGTTATTTGGGTTTGTCGAATTGGAGATATACCGATTCAGAAGTGATATTTCGTTAGTGAACATCGCTTGTATTTATTACTGGATACGACTCCATAACTAAATGGGAGATAGTACGGACTCCACTGAGATAGTTGGTTTTGAATTGAAGGGATGTTGTTTGTTTCCAGCATCATGAGAAGTGGATGGTTGCACATTTGTTTTATAATTAATGCAATATCATTTAGCGATAGTTGGACAGGATGGATCGAATAGTTTTCTATAACTATTTGAGATTTCCAAATGGATGCGGAAATAGTCGTCAATGGTTTCCATTAATGGGTTGCCATGGAAATTAAGAATAGTATGATGATGCTCGAGTTATACTCAATTTATTGGCGAGAGATGCTAAACTACTATTCCCTATTTTTGAAATGAAATCCAAGTTATCGAGTCATATGGATTAAATTAAATACTCTATATCTCATATTAGTTAGGCGAGTATCTTGCATGATAGGATAAATATGGATGTTATTTTCTATAATTTCCATTGTTATGCTTATGTATGTTGATTGTTGCATGTTTATTTATATTTCTATGGATGTTAGGCATAGAGGATAATTGTATTGTTGTACAATTTGTTTATTCGAAATAAAACTCATACATGACATGCTCATTGTTTATCCCTTAAGGAAGTGTTTATCCCTTAAGGATCATGTGTACATTAGAAACCACCCTTCGGTTGGTCTACTAAGTCCACGTTATGGGTCGGACGTCATTAAACCCGGTCGTGCAAAATGCTATTCAGTTCATTTAAATAGTCTATGAAGGATCAGGGCAACCATGCGCAACATGACAACAGTAAAGCTCGCACCTCTTGTAAGGTCACTTCACTCATCCCCATATGAGGAAGATTCGATTGAACAAAGCAAGGAGAAGAATTGTCCCGGTTGCACGTTCCACTCCCGATCTGTCAGATAAAAGTCCAAAGATACTAGGGATAGCACATGCACTTTATGTCCACTTACAGATTATAGCCCTAGTCGTTCGCTCCTCAATCTGTCATCACTATTCCAATCAGACATTTTCCTTCAATTATGGTGCTTATCGCCCACTCATCAACAACTCGCTCACTTGCATGGAATCACTCATCTAAAGTTGTACGAAACTTGGGAAGTTTCTCACTCTCACAGGGTCGTTCGCTCTTATACAGTCATTTATACTGAACAGCTGGAAACGGTCGCTGACAGCAAGCTACAACTAGGAGATGGTGTTTTAGTAATTAATGGGATAAGCAACTTGTATGAATTCCAGTCTCACTACTACAAAAGTGGGCATATTCGACACTATTTTTATGTGGCCGTAGATCAAAAAAGCGTTGCCATAGGCCATTTTTTCAAATAGGCAACACCAGGGGGGCGTGGCATCCGCGGCCGTTGCTTTAGCCACCTAAGGCAACACTTTTGCCCATCTACGACCACGGAAAGAAAGTGTTGCATTATAGCCATAATGCAACACTATTTGCACGTAATGCAACACTATTCAGCGTTGCCTTAAGCATTAGTTAGGGCCTGGCTTCCAGTGCCGCCACGTCAGCTGTCTAAGTGTCACACGACACGTCATATCTCCATGTCAGCACTCCACGTGTCACATGCCACACCAGCTATCCACGTCAGCTGTGGGGTCCACGTGCGACGGGTAAGCAATTATATTTAATGTAATGCAACACCACTACAATATGTAATGCAACACCATTACAATGAAATGCAATATCAATAAAAGCTAACACAACAGTAGAAGAAGGAAAATGCAACACTAATTTGATAGAAATACAATGCTTTAATTAAATATTTTGCAATACAGGTTTTGTACAAGAAACTCATCCAAAGCAATTGTTTTAATTATCCAAATATCAAAACTCAAAAATCAGCTACACCGTTTTGTTCATTGTATACAGTAAGCTCGAACTACTTCAAGAATAGGTGCACGACATAAGGGACATTAACCTGATCCATTCCTGGCCAATTCTTTAGCGAATTCTGAACATGTACACATGTGTCCACACCTGCAAAATGTATTACTCATTTATATATATGAATCATATATATGCAGCAATCCGATTGCAATAGGAAATATATATGTATGTTAGTATGTACCTATATATGAATCATATATATGCAGCAATCCGACTTGCAAAATGTATCCCTCTGCCTTCCAGAATTAAATATGCACCTGATCAAATGATAACAAGTTATTTGATAAGTGGTGGCATCGAATGACCATTGGCCTTCTTAGTAAAATGTTATGAACACAATTATTACAATTGACTTACTGACCATTGGCGATTGGTCACTCATGCCAGCCAACAAATAAGCAATTTCATATGGTCATTCGTCTTCTGAGCAAAAAGTTTTCAGTTCCCATATTACTGCCACGTACAGTGTGTCACTTCATATCCTGTCAAGCTTCAGAAGCATATCATCATCTACATCTTCAACTCCTAAACAAAACTCCATCGTCAAAAGTTAAAAAAAACAATGGAGGACTCTTCACTATGCATCACTGCCACTGTTCTTTCAGGACATTGGACTTACGAATTTGTGCATCTCACCCTTAGGCATACGCTGAAGCTTAATGAGGAGTGGACTATATGGGTTATACCCAAAAACTCTTTTCTAATAACATGCCCATCTTACAGTACGTGTGATCATGCGCTAATGTTGAAACTTTTTACAAAAATTGGAGGTGCTTTTTATGTGCAACAATGGTCTGCTGAAGAATTTGAGCCTGAACCAGCATTCGAGGCAGAATCATGGGCCAGAGTTGTTGGCTTTCCCGAGTTCCTGAAGACAAACGTTCCTGCAATAAAAGAATTAATGACGCCAATGGGAAATGTGTGTGAAATTGACGACTGTCATTGGTCTCGAATTGACCATAGATCATTATACCTGAAAATGGAATTTTATGAAGGCATTGGCTTGGAGAATGTTTTTGCTGCTCTGACATAGACAATGACTCTGACATGGACAATGACTCTGACATGGATGCTGGTGCTGATGCTGGTGTGGATGCTGGTGATGATGCTGGTGATGACTGGTGATGTTTGTGGATGTTGATTTTATTCTGCTGGTAATGATTTTTGGCTTGAAATTTTGTGAATATTTGTGAAACTTTGTGTGGTTGTGGAAGTTTGTGATGACTGGTGATGACTGATGATGGATGCTGGTGAATGTTTTTGAATGTTTGTGAATGGTACGTTGTTTTGTTTGTGAATGCTGGTGATTTTTTAAAATCTCTGCGTACGTCTCTGGTGTATACTTATGATACTTGAGCTTGTATACTTGTGCGTGTCTACTTGAGCGTGTGTACTTGAGAGTGTATACTTATGATACTTGAGCTTGTATACTTGTGATACTTGTGCGTGTATACTTGTGCGTGTATACTTATGATACTTGAGCGTGTGTACTTGTGCGTGTATACTTATGATACTTGAGCTTGTATACTTGTGATACTTGAGCTTGTATACTTGTGATACTTGAGCGTGTATACTTATGATACTTGTGCGTGTATACTTGTGCGTGCGTGTATACTTGTGAGTGTATATATGCACTGCGTGTATGATGTGTATTGTGATAAAACGAAAATGCTTGAGTGCCCGCTTCAGATTTTGTCAAAAACTGCGGTAAGAGGCTTAAAATTCGGATGTCACCGCAGTCCATACACACCGCAGTGCAAATTAACCTCAAGCATACAAATTAACCACAGTGTAAGGTATGAACCTCAAGCAGTGCAAATTAACCGCAGTCCCCATTCCTTAACTAGCTCGACCTATATAATAAACCAATGTCTTTTTCATGCCAGTAGCCTGGTTCTCATGGTTTATTGCTGGGTATAATTTTCGAATAAACCTCGGCATAATCCCAAATCCCAAATCAATAATAAGCGCAACTAATTACTCATAAGCGAATGGGTTTTCCAAAATGTAACAAATGAACTAATTACTAATTACTCATAATCCAATCTATAATAAGCGCAACTAATTCACAGTGCAATACAAACTGAACCCGAGGGAAAAAACTGGCGATGTCAGCGCCCTGAGCAATCAAAACTAGAAAGCGTTTCAAAGCTTCATCCTTTTCGGAATAGAATTTGCTGTCGAGGAGAGGATCGATACTGAAGTGAATTTAGGTTTAAATTTTTGTCAATAGTTAAAAGGGGGAAAAACGATTAGATGATAGAGAAGAAAACGATTTCATGAAGGGAGAAGATCGCGCCAAAATTTCGTCAAAAGAATGAAATGACATGGCTGTCAATGATTGGATGATGGCTAACATTAAGATCATCAGATCCATAGATGGTTTGAACCGTTGGATTAATCTTTCATCTACGGTTGGGGTTTTTATATGTTGATAACGCGGATAGCTGAGCTGGATTATATATACGTAATGCTACGCTTTTAACTGGTGTTGCACATCAGAACACTAAAATTCCCACCGCAACAGTGCATCCACGTATAATGCAACAACATATGAATGCTGTTGCAGAAGCTCGAAGAAATCATAGCTTTCGCCACACTTTTCATGCAACGCACACAAATTAGTGTCGAATATGCCCACTTTTGTAGTAGTGTTTAAACCTCCATGAGGGCGCACTTATAAATAGGTCATACCCTCCACCAATAAAAGGGGCACTACGGCCACCACAAAGTGCTACTAAATTCAATCCTTAGCCATTCCTTACACATTATTCATCCATGATCATCATCATCATCCGAAAATCCTTCATCCATCTGGCCATAGAGACTATCATAATCTAATAAGTATGAAAGATCCAAGACATCCTCCTCCGTCGCCTATCTGACCTTCTTCGTCACTAATCCTGCCATTCTCTCATCGAATCTCGTGAATCCAAGCGAAATTTGTATGTAAATTGAGAATATATTGAGTGAGTCAAAGAATGTATAAAGAACAAGAGATAATATGTCTTGTAATCATCATCATGATAATGCAAATTCCATTTACAGTGGACATAGGCCTAACACAAGGCTGAACCACTCGAAAATCTCATCTCCATTTTTGTTTCCTTTGCATTTTTACTTTCAATTATTGTTGAGTACGGCTCCACTTATTCTATAACCATAATGGTAAAGTACATTCATTGTACCTTTGGTGTTTGAACCATTTTTGGGGAAAAAATTTGGCACCCACCGTGGGCCCGATTCTCATATCCTTCAACCAACCGTCAAAATCCTGAACTTCCCTCTTTACTCGAAGCCATGGACGGTTCAAAGAAAAATAATAAATCCAGTAAAACTACCATGACCGTTGGGGATGTTTGCGGTGATGAAACCACACCGCAGAATTTGAATCGAGAAGTTGAAGAATCCTCCTGGCCATCTGTAACGCGAGACGAATTGAATATGGCTATAACCGGTTTGAATGAAAAAATGGACGCCACAACCGAAATGATGATGGAAAGGGTTGATGCCTTGACTAATACTCGAGCCAATCTTCCACCGCCAAATGCTGTGAACAACACTGACGAAAGAGAGGACTCTTCAGCCTCAGACCCTAATCGGCCCCACTTTTTAGTGGGAGATGAAGGAGAGGCCAACGTCGAGGACTCTAAGGTCAAACCTCCGCAGCTTTCAGAGAAGTGTGCAGTTCAAAGTACCACAAGACCACCCAAAAGAAATGAAAGGCATCGGAGCTCAAACCGCGTTCGCACCAGCAAAAACTTAGATGCTAGTCCAGGGGAGCGAGAGAATGAAGAGAAAAGCATTGCAGATATGATCCAACGGATAATGAAGGAGAAAACAACCCGAGAAGATGATGAGAAAGAATGGGAGTTTTCACCCAGTAAAAACCCATTTACAGAAAGGATCCAACAAGCAAAGTTTCCTAAAAAATTCACACCCCCGACTATAGTGCCTTATGGAGGAACGGGAGATCCAAACATTTTCCTATTCAAATATGATCAACACCTGAATGGAGCTAGGGCAACTGACGAGATAAAATGCTTATACTTCCCTGTATGCCTAGAAGGTGTAGCTTCGCTACGGTTCGCAAGACTCCTACCTAAGTGTGTTGATAAATTTGCCGACTTAGCAAGGAGATTCCAAGATCAGTTCCATCTACAAACTATCAAAGCAAGAGACGACATGTCACTTAGTTAAATGGAGCTGATGTCTGAGGAAACCATCAAAGCTTTCCTTACTTGATTCCATGCTGCATCAGCTGAGGTCATAGAACTGGAGCCTTGGTACTTATTGGCAGCTTCGAAAGGTGCTATCGATAAGAAATCCGAATTTGAGAAATGGCTCAAAATGAAGAAACCCAAGACTCTGAAGAAGTTCTATAAGAAATCCGAAGAGTACATGAGCATGGAAGATGATGCCCCAAATATCCAGAAGGGTACAGATGGTAATACAACCAAAGGAGGAAAATGCAACGAGTCCCAAATAAGGCATAAGAACGACCTTGGGCAGTAAAGAGGAACCGATGAGAAGGCTAATAAACTACATAAGAAGTCGCGATTTTTTAAGCACATAGAGTTGACTCCCTTAAATGAAACCCCGGAAAAGATTTATTCCGCTACAAAAGACTCCAAGTATTCCCCCAGTTAAAACCTTAAAGGATCAGGGAGCAGCAAGCCAACTCTGGAAAATTCTGTCGGTTTCATAATCAGCCAGGGCATAACACAAATGAATGTCGTCATCTGAGAAGCTTGATTGAAGAGCTCATTTGAAAGAATCAACTTCAGTAGTATGTCAAAAATCCTCAAAATGCTCCAGCAGTCCAGAGGCAGAATGATGCTATCGGTCAACCCGGGGCACATGAGAAAGCCCAAACATCTGTAGACTTACAGTCGGTTATCGATTAACAACCATCAATTACAACTCAATATCCAAAGATGAAAATGTGCAACCCCCATCGTCTTTACTTTACAATTACTTTGTTTTGGTTTACTTCTTGCTAGGATCCTATAGACAATCTGCGATTTACTTCACTGTACTAAGCAAGAGCTCTACAAATTGAAAGTTATTTTCTTATATAGATCATATGTTTGCTGGCCCACACTAAAATCAATCTCTTAAATATAAGGCTGAAAAGAGACGGACGACTGCTTTTTGCAGCTCAACCATAAGCAAAACTTCACAAGCACAAACTAATTGGAGCAATTTAGGCATCAAACGCCAAAAACACCATTCAAACCAAGAAAAATAATCAATCTAATCACCTTGCAAATCCCAAAAAAAAAAAAGAATCATTCTGGGTCAGAAGATGGGAACGCACCAAGCCGGAATTCTGCGCTTCTCATTACAAAAAATACAATTCCGAGCAAACGTCCAATTCAGAAATCCTAGCCGAAAGGGGGTACCAAAACAATTCAGAAATCCTAGCTGAAAGGTGGTACCAAAACAATTCAGAAATCCTAGCCGAAAGGGGATACCAGAACAATTCAAAAATCCTTGCCGAAAGGTGGTACTAAAACAATTCAAAAATCCTAGCTGAAAGGGGGTATCCAATTTAGGTCTCTGTTTGAGCTAAATAAACTAAATCAAACAGGACCAAGATTGGGTCGAAAACTTATAACCCAAGTCCTCCCCTGGATGCACGTACTCAAAACCAGTCTCCAAAGGGCTTGGGTCACTGGGTCAGCGAGATATGGGGTTGAGTACACATAAAAAATAATATGTACATACATGAGTATACGTCTAATTGAGTTTCATAAAGTTTTGGGACGCTGGGTCAGTCTGAAACACGATTAGATGCCTTATAGCATACATGCACCTTTCCAGGGAGTGGGCATGTATTCGAACGCAAACTTCCAAGGGTTTGAATTACCAAAGTATTGAGAAATATAATTAAGTGTGCAACATAATAATAATAAGACCCCTTAAGGGGAAACAAAGAATTAAAGTGAGATCCTAAGATCGTAGCAAACCTTGACATTAAAAGGGACCCGCAATACTAGCGTAACGCGCCGTGAGATCGTAACTATCGTACGATAAATATAGTATAATTTGATATGAATAAATCATGATGAGAATATAATATGCAATGTACCAATGACAAGTTAACTGAGCAAAACACAAATTCATCACAGAATCATAGATCAAATGCAGGGTCATAAAGTGGGCAACATAAATATAAAGTAGCGGGCGAGGATTGGCATTTGCATATACAACCAGTCAGAAGATCATCATTCCTCTTCACCATCCCCAGTATATTGCTTTGGAGCTGTCATCCCGAACAGCGTCATCGTCAAGTAGAACCTCAGAAGCATTTTCATTAATAATGGGAGCATTTGCAGGAGGAATATGCGAACTTGAAGCTTCGACATCAACAGGACGAGGGGTGTAAGCGGAGACAGTATTCGAAGCCCCTTTCCCTAGAGACTGAGCTCGTTCACCTGCTAGTATTTTTCTGCTTTAGCTAAAGCAGCACGGTCTATTGCATCTAGGAGGGTCTCTTGGAGGGCATTGTCTTCTTTATCCTTGGAATATTTAAGTACTTGTTCCCAAACAAGAGCCAGCGTTTGAGGAAAATCCTGGTTCAGAAAACTTAAGATTCCGCGACTAATAACACCGAAAACATAAAATTGGAACAGGGTTTCATCAGTTTTAATTTTATCTTGCTCAAGATCATTAGTTAGCTTTGCCTTTTCTTTTTTCAAAGTTTTGAGAGCTGTGGTCCGGGAAGCAATATCCTCTTCCAGAGCTATCCTCTCTAGCTGGCAAGAAGCTACAGTTTGGCGTTCCAGAGCCAATTGAGATTTAGTAGATTATCTGCCAGATTGAGCCTCTTGAACTTGTTTTTCATAGCTTCATTCTCCCCCTGAAGCCTCTCATTTTCAGCTTCTAAACCATTTGTCCTATGACATCCACTCTTCGAAAAGGCAATTTCGGATTCCAGAGATTTAATTATATGGACCAGCTCAGACTAATCACTTTCAACAAGTTCAATACGCTCGAGATGTTGAGTGTTTAATTTATGGAACTCAAAGAAAAGTTTATTCCATGACTCAAATCGGCTTCTGCTAGTATCCTCAGCTTGATTTAATTATGCTTCAAGTTAGTTTTTAACAATATCAAGCTGGGCGATCATATAATGTTTTATAGCACTCGGCTTTCCAATGGATCATCATATGGGAGCAAGTCTAAGTCAAGATCTATTTCTCTTAAATCCCAACCTTCGAGTCGATCCTTCAACTTTGGATTACCAGGGGCAATCTCGTAACGAGGCCTGTCAAGGATCGCTTGGATCTGACAGGAAGTAGAGGCAATAAGTTGAGTGGTTGCAAAGGATGGTTCCGTGGGGACCAGAAAACAGGAACCTTTGAGTTCAATCGGTTTATGAGATTTCCTGGGTTCATCCTCACCTTGTTCATCGTTATCTCCCTTCTGCTTAGCAATGTCACTATTCGAAGCCTCTTTTCGGATATTTTCAAATAATCATGCTTCCTCTTCTTACACTGGTTCGCCAACGACGGCTCGGGAGCTTGTTCATCTTAGGAATCTAAAGGTAATAGAGGATTCTTGGAGCAGCAAGAAAGACGGGACTGTAGAAGTTTTTGTGGATTTACGAGACCAGCTTGTTGAGAGAAACTATTTGACAAAGATTATCCCATTCCTGATTCTGAAAGAAAAGAAAAAAGAAAAACTTTAGCATTGGTATCTTAAAATACTGAGGCAAAATGAGAAAGAAGATGTGATAGATATATAAGGAGGAACTGAAGCGATTCATAAATTCTGCGAGAATACTTTCTTAATTTAAGAACAAGAGCTTTGGGAACTCCTGTGTTTAAGATTTAGGGTCTAAATATTTGAGCGACCACTTTACCTTGGACAAAACCTTCAGCCAAATCAGGAACACCAAAATCCTTAAAAGTCACTGAACAACCTTCTTCTTGGTTATCCCGAACAGGAAAACTTTCATCAACATTTGAAATTTCCTTAGAAGTCGCCCCAATGTTAATGGATCGTTCACTCTCTTTCACTAGATCTGAGGCAGTTTTTGAGGAGACTTCACTTGCATTCTCCTGGTCAGTCACCTCAAAGGAAAGATCCTCCTTCTCAGTCTGGTCCGAAGAAATCATTAGATCTTTACCCTTATGACGCATGGATACCACCTTGTTGGAAGAAGCCGATTTAGGCTTAAGAGTTGCTTTCCTGCTTTTCGCAGGCTAGAGCACTTTTTCTTCGAGGTCCTCTTAAACGGAGATTTGCCGACAGCGCCCTTTTTATCAGGGGCATCCACCGCAAAAGTACGCAGAGGAGAAAGCAACAACACCCTTTTTATCAGGGGCATCCACCGCAAAAGTACGCAGAGGAGAAAGCAAGCCGTAGTGACGTAGGAAGTCTTCAGTAATTAAAAATTTCCTACTCCTCTCATCTTCCTTAACAGCTAGTAAAGAATCATAGAGATCTTGATTAAATGCGACATTTTGATCAGGAAGTACTTAAACATAATTAAGGATTTGAGTAATGGGATTTTTTACAAAAGAAAGAAAGAAGAAGGATTTGAGAAGTAAATATGCTCACCGCCTTCCATCCACAAGCCACAGAAATTATCAGGGCATCGAACAAAAAGTACTGATTAGGGAATCCTCGAACACTATCCACCAGGCCAGTAATAATTTTGGGTCCCCGGCCTTCTTCAAAAATAATGGAGGGATGCTGATTCTTCTTCTTGAAAGAATATAAGGAGCATATCTCTTCAAATTAAGAAGCACGTTGTTTTTTCCTTATAAAAAGGACATAAAGGCTTGTTAAAATCGCATAGCCATTTGGGTATAGTTGGTATGGGGCAATGGCCAAGCTCCTAATAATTATTTCCAAGTAAGGATTAAAAGGAGGAATGGCTCCACTTAGCAGCATACCATGAGTAACGACATCATACCCAGTTGGAGGAATATCCATGAACTCTTTCTCACCAGGCAGCTTGGCTTCTTCCTTTTCGAAAATTCCAAATTGGTTTCACAATTGTTGAAACGAGCTAATAGAAAGCTCTGTCGGATGCCTTTCACAAGGTGTAGTAGAAAGAGCCCGGGGCTTTGTGAAACGACAAGTAGTATCTACACCAGGGGCAGTATATGATGTGACTGTAGCAGCTTGGTCAGAACTCCCAGTTTGGCCAGACATGATTTGGTTTCAGGACTCTGGAGTGAATAATAATGAGTTAGCATGTCACCAAAGAATTAATTTTACCAAGAGGACAGAAGCTGAACAAGTGCAGACCAAAATGAAGCCATGTATGACCAATCCTTATAAGACAAATAGGAATAGCTCGGCCGAATCTAACCCATTTAGGGATAACACAACTCTGATATTTTACTATTCGTGCAACATCTGCTTGACTAGTCGCTGCGGGTTTTGACAACTAGCATATGGATAACTAGATTTCACATCTGAGTTCATACCATTTTCAGCATAAGCACGCATAACTGTATCAAGTCGACTACTTAAGTTTGAGTCAAGGTGGTCGCACATATTCAGAGACAATAAGTCGGTCATAACTGACTTCGTGGAGAAGATGAGCTAGAATGACCCATATCAAACTAAAGGAGGGCAACCACGAAACTCAAGCATAAGCATGCACGATAGAGGGGAAGAAAAAATTCCAGATTAGGTACAAAATCAAGACTGATACGAATAACGAATGGTTTTTTTTACAAACTCCTCAATTCCACGAGATAAAGGCAAAAACCATTGATAATTCGGATGACAATCAAAAGAATCGTACAAACATACAATAAGACAAGCATACTATTGAAAGACTAGAAAAGGCTATATATTCTTGATAAACAAAAATTCGCTTGCAAAACCTTGAAAAGACCTAGCTGGAATCATGAGAATCTTCAGGAAATCTATAAGCGGTAACTTTGGTTAAAATTTGGGGCTTTCAGTTTATCAAGCTTGTATTTCAGTTTCAATCGAAATAAGAACAAGAGGAAAAATCTACTTACAAGCGAACGAGCAATCTCAAGTCGGGGCAAGCAGACCGCCTGAGTCGATTTAAATATTGCGGAGTTTCGGTGGAGGTACCACGAACAATTGTAAGGAGAAATGTTGAAAAGTCAAAAGCAATCAGAAGCTTCAACAATGAGCAGGTGCTTAGGACAATGCCAACATTAAAAGGTTCTTTGGAAGAAAAGGAAAAGAGAAAGGGAAAAGTAAGGAGATGGGATATAAAGTAAAAGGAAGGTTGAAAGAACCAGTAGATCAAATCCACGCCTCAGTTCGCTTGCTCGTATATAACATGCGACTGAGCAATCTTGGGTTCAGCTAAGAGAGTCAGCATACGCACGACCGTAAACCTAATCAAGCATGCATATACATATGAACCTTATGAAGGCATGATCATCACGCAGGAGATCGGACTCAATCCAATGAACGATATTACATTTCATTGTTTCAAAGCGTGTAATCTTCGCAAGCTGAAAATTACAAACTTCGAGCGGCAGATGTTTATCCCTTAAGGAAATGTTTATCCCTTAAGTATCATGTGTACATTAGAAACCACCCACATGTTGGTCTATTAAGTCCACATTATGGGTCAGACGTCATTAAACTTGGTCGTGCAAAATGTTATTCAATACATTTAAATAGTCTATAAAGGATCTGGGAAACAACGCGCAACACGACAACAGTAAAGCTTGCACCTCTTGTAAGGTCACTTCACTCATCCCCATATCAAGAAGATTCGATTGAACAAAGCAAGGCCAAGAATTGTCCCGGTTGCACGTTCCACTCCCGATCAGTTAGATAAAAGTCAAAAGATACTAGGGATCACACATGCACTTTATGTCCACTTATAGATTATAGCCCTAGTCGCTCGCTCCTCAATCTGTCATCACTTTTCCAATTAGACACTTTCCTTCAATTGTGGTCCTGATCGCCCACTTGTCAACAACCCGCTCACTTGCATTGAATCGCTCATCTAAAGCTGTTCGAAACTTAGGAAGTCGCTCACTCTCATAGGGTCATTCGCTCTTATAAAGTCATTTATACTGAATTGCTAGAAACGGTCGCTGACAGCTAGCTACAACCAGCGGTGGTGTTTTAGTAATTAATGGGACAAGCAACTCGTATGAATTCCAGTTCAAACCTCCATGAGGGCGCACCCATAAATAGGTCATACCCTCCACCAAGAAAAGGGGAGCTCTGGCCACCACAAAGTGCTGCTAAATTCCATCCTTAGCCATTCTTTACATATTATTCAGCCATGATCATCATCATCATTCGAAAATCCTTCATCCATCTGGCCATGGCGACTATCAAAATCCGATAAATGTGAAAGATCCAAGACATCCTACTCCTCCGTCGTCTATCCGACCTTCTTCGTCACTGATCCTGCCATTCGCCCATCAAATCTCGTGAATCCAAGCAAAATTTCTATGTAAATTGAGAATATATTGAGTGAGTCAAAGAATGTATAAAGAACAAGAACTGATATGTCTTGTAATCATCATCATGACAATGCAAATTCCATTCACAGTGGATGTAGGCCTAACACAAGGCTGAACCACTCTAAAATCTCGTCTTCATTTTTGTTTCCTTTGCATTTTTACTTTCAATTATTGTTGAGTACGGCTCCACTTATTCTGTAACCGTATTAGTGAAGTACATTCATTGTACCTTTGGTGTTTGAACCATTTTGGGTGAAAATACTCTCGTTGCATAAATTTATTTATTTAACATTATTGAGGTGGGAAATTGGTTATTTGCACACATCAACCTCCAAGTGTAAGTTTAGTAATAAACTTATAATCCAAATATGCATAGTACGAGAAATGTAAAGTAATGCACAAATTTTAGTGGTTCGTCACTAATGCCTACGTCCACTTTATAGTAATCATTCATCGTATATTTGTTGATTATAATTCTTGTACAAGTTCGGATAATTTGTGTATACAAAATTGTAAAATAGAATAACAAATAGCTTGTAAATTATAAAGTTTGACAAAAATGATATCCTTCTTCTTTGTTGAGTCAATGTATGTTGGTATGAGCATTAATGTCCAAAGAGTAACTTCAATGTCCAAGAGTATGCGTGAGTGTCAAAAACTATAGACAAACATGAGTGTCAAAAAATTATAGATAGACTTCTGTATTGCATCTAAAAGTCCAAGGAATGTCCAAATGCTTAAAAAATCTATAAACAGACTTCTATGTAGCGTATACATGTCCAAGGAATGTCCAAAGGACCAAGTAAATCCCAAAAAGTTGTAGAAAAACGATTATGTCACGTCTACAGGTCCAAAAGATGTCAAAAAGTAATAATAATGATAGCAGCAGCCATTTACGGAGTCTTGGAGCTCCAATCCCATATGTCAAAGTATAGCCAAAGTCCAAAAGTGCCAACTTTTTAGAATTCCAAATAAGGGGATATTTATAGGTGAGGTTTGGAGGCATCTGCCCTAAGGGATGCGAATTTCGCATCCCAAAAAGATAGCCAAAAATCCAAGTTGCTTGTGAAATTTCGCATCCGTAACCAAGAAATTTCGTATCTCAAAAAAGCTTGCCCTGGCTGTGTTGCTCAAGCCAAAATGATGGATCGACTCATGAAAAACCACTGTGTCGCTTCTATAGGATTTTCATATCCCTACCATGATGCAAAATCGCATCACGAATCCTTTGAATCACGCTCTAGAAAACTGTATCCCGACCCGATGCGGTCCACTGTTTTTCACATCCCAAATCCACGCCAGATTTTTGTATCCGCGTTTGCCCCATGCCAGATCCAAGAAATCTCACATGGATCATCGAAGCGCATACAGAAAATTCACTTTTCCTCGCTGGCCTATCCATTGTTTTCGACTTCGCATCCTGGGATATGAAAATGGCCAGGGATTAGGGCTGTCAATTTCCTACTCGACCCGTGACCCGACCCAAAACCCGCACGGAAATTAGCAGGTTAACCCAACTCATTTAGTTAGCAGGCCATTTTCAGGTCAACCCGAATTTGACCTGTTTATGAACGGGTGGGTTTAGGGTTGACCCGCTAACCCGATTTTGACCCGCCAAACCCGATTATATATTGTATCTCTTCCATACTGTTAGTGTTTTATGTATACTACTAGTGTTAGTCTTTTATGTATGCAGTAATCAGTATGCTCGTATATGTAAGCTATTATATTTTACTAATTTATTCTTATACGTTGTTAGTTATATTTTACTTATAACAACTATATCTCTTCCATACTGGTAGTCTTTAATTTATGCAGTATGGGAATATATACTTATGTATAAAAATGATTTTTGAATATGGGGATTTCATGCTTTATATATGTGTTGTCTATTGGTGACTTTGCAACTTGTAGCATGTTGGTGATAATATAACAGTGTGCATGTTGATGATTTGGCTCTTTTGTTGCTTATATTAGTAGGCAATATCTATCAATGGGTCTAACAGGTAAATCCGACCCAACACGACCTGACACGACCCATTTAGTTAAACGGGTTACGCGGGTCGGGTCGGGTCAACCCATTTATAAACGGGTCGGGTTAGGGTTGGGAAAATATGACCCGTTTAATAAACGGGTTGACCCGACCCATTTATAAATCAACCCGAACTCGACTAGACCCGATCTGACACAACCCATTGACAGCCCTACCACGGATGTGAAACTAGCCGGAACCATTTTCCAAAATCTGAAGCCTACCAAGTCTGGTGCACGCACATGATTTTTGGTGATTTTCAAGTGTTGATCACAAAATTTTAATGTGCTAAATCTGGGTGTTTGCCAAGTGCCAGATTTGCTGTAACAACTCGAATTCCGATAGATCTATATTTTCTCAAAAATTCCAATGTACTAAAACTCGAGTTGACTTGTCTGGCATCCAGCAGAAAAGATAGAGATATAAAATATATCAAAACTCGGAAAACATCTCACAGCGGAATGGAATAAAATACAATAATCAAATATAGCCTTACCAAAGGAGTAATACTGCCTAACTAGTATCCAAAGCCATCCTATCTCTGCCGTGAACCCGACCTGCGAGTGTGTTATGAGGAGGGGGTCAGAACGCAAGTTCTAGTGACTTGACTAAATTACACATTCTGAAATAACCCTACGAGTACCATTCAGTTATGTTTTCTTGTTTATTAGGTTAGATTGGGTTAACAACACTCAAGGCTATACACACACATCGTACCCATTTACCTCCCAATTGATTAACCTAATATAGCATATATGTAGTTACCCCTAATATCAAGTTACTTCCCATGGTACCCGTTTTGCACGGTCTCTGACGTCACGCCTCGAATGTGTATACAACTCTCATGCTACACCGAACGACGTATGGAACTCCATGTTACCACGCTACGTTCCGCACAGAACTAAAATCGCTATACTACGTAAGCATATGGACTACAATATCCAAACTCCTCGGTCGAATCGAGTCTCAACACAAGCTAATGCCCTAGAGTCTACGATACAACACCCAGTGCGGTGTGCGTGTCTCTAGACCTTTATACATACGTAATGTCAACTGTGCCCCAAGTCCTGTAATAAGGCTGCATTCATTGCACAAAACTCAGTACGGAACTTTTCCATATTTGTATAGGTCAGCTAATAGGGCCTAAAGTACATATATCCAAACTATGATCTGCATTTTCACATTGGCTATGGTCCTACGTCGACCCCGCCCTTAACTAGTGAAAGACTACATCAAGAGAGTGACATGCCCCTAGCAAACAATCTACATCCAAATTGGCGTGTCCCGCAACCAAAGTATTGAAAGTGAAAGACCGATGGTCTATAGGTTTAGCTCTAGTCTTTTTGCATCCCACTGACTACCGATGGTAGGTACCCGACAATTACTATCCTATATTTGGTCCTGACCATCCTCCCCATGAGGCAACGACCGAATCACCTAACGTCATCTACCACGGCCTTCTTACTGCCAAACTACTATTGCAGTCAAGGTATACTCACCGGGTGGTAACGCGCATGAGACGACCCCAAACCCCGTACTGACGGTGGCAAGGGTAATCCTTGGAATATAACACAGAAACAGATAATAGCAGAACAGAAATAAGTAAATACACCAGATAATGCACAATAGAATATACTGGATAAACGTAATCATCAGAGTTACACAGTATACAGGATCATACTTAGTACAAATACAGTTCAGCTATACATAAATGTCTACAGCGGAAACCAAACATAATATGTACAATAGGAGCTGAACAGCATAAAATAGATAAATGATAGAATCCATCTTCAGCTCCAGCTATCCAGAAAGAACCAGCTAAACCTGAATAAAAGGCTGCCCGTGTAGAAAAAGGGGCACCCGAATCTGAAAGTGAAACAAACTATGAGTCAGTCATGGGACTGGTATGAGAAATCTACTCAACACATTTATAATATGGCTAATCACAGGACCACGCCACTTTCGTGGAACGGGTTTACTCCATTGGATTAGTGCTTAAAAACAAATCATTCTCTTAAACATCACAATGTTTTTTATAAATATGAATCCATTATAAGACTCAGTTCCCATCACACAATGCAACGCAAACCGGAGGATAGAATTTTACCTTATAATAGCCAAAATATGCTTGATCCGAATAAAACAAAAGCATTTGATATTATTACTAGTGTTTACATGTTTCGAGTCATCACCAACATCCACACCAGCATCAGCACCAGCACCAGCATCTTCTTCTTTTTCTTCGAAGTCAGTGTCCATGTCAGAGTCTTTTTCCATGTCAAAGTCACTGTCTATGTCAGAATGATTGAATAGGGATTACATGATCATTGATATATTCCAATTAGCACCTCATATAAATGATCATAGTTTTAAGAAGAAACTTCTAGATATATAAGATAATCCACTTGTGATAATGTGTTGTTTTATGCTCAATTCCATTTTCAGGTATAATGATTTATGGTTAATTCGAGACCAATGACAGTCGTCAATTTCACACACATTTCCCATTGGTGTCATTAATTCTTTAATTGCAGGAACATTTTTCTTCAGGAACTCGGGAAAGCCAACAACTCTAGCCCATGATTTTGCCTCGAACGCTGGTTCAGGCTCAAATTCTTCACTAGACCATTGTTGCACATAAAAAGCACCTCCACATTTTGTAAAAAGTTCAACATTAGCGCATGATCACGCTTACTATAAGATGGGCATGTTATTAGAAAAGAGTTTTTTGGTATAACCCGTATAATCAACTCCTCATTATGCTTCAGAGTATGCCTAAGCGTGAGATGCACAAATTCATAAGTCCAATTTCTGAAAGAACAGTGGCAGTGATGCATAGTGAAGAGTCCTCCATTTTTTTTAAACTTTTGACAATGGAGTTTTGTTTAGGAGTTGAAGATGTAGATGACGATATGCTTCTGAAGCTTGACAGGATATGAAGTGACATACTATACGTGCCAGTAATATGCGAACTGAAAACTTTTTGCTTAGAAGACGAAGCATACTGAAATTGCTTATTTGTTGGGCTTGGCTGGCATGAGTGACCAATCGCCAATGGTCAGTAAGTCAATTGTAATAATTTTGTTCATAACATTTTGTTAACAAGGCCAATGGCCATTCGATGCCACCACTTATCAAATAACTTGTTATCATTTGATCAGGTGCATATTTAATTTTGGAAGCTGGGCAGACGGATACATTTTGCAGATGTGACACACACATATATTCGATGCTACCCTCTTGTATAGGTACATACATATATATATTTCCTATTGCAATCAGATTGCTGCATATATATGATTCATATATATAAATGAGTAATAAATTTTGCAGATGTGGACACATGTGTACATGTTCATAATGTGCTAAAGAATTGGCTAGGAATGGATCAGTATAATGTCCCTTATGCCATGCACCTATTCTTGAAGTAGTTTGAGCTTACTGTATACAATGAAGAAAACGGTGTAGCTGATTTTTGAGTTTTGATATTTGGATAATTAAAACAATTTCTTTGGATGAGTTTCTTGTACAAAACCTGTATTGCAAAAATTTTAATTAAAGCATTGTATTTGCTATCAAATTAGTGTTGCATTTGCCTTCTTCTACTGTTGTGTTAGCTTTTATTGATATTTCATTTCATGATAATGGTGTTGCATTACATATTGCAGTGGTGTTGCATTACATTAAATATAATTGCTTACTCGTCGCACGTGGAGCCCACAGCTGATGTGGATAGCTGGTGTGGCATGTGACACGTGGAGTGCTGACATGGAGAGATGACGTGTCATGTGACATGTAGACAGCTGACGTGGAAAGCTGACGTGGCCCCACTGGAAGCCAGGCCCTAACTAATGCTTAAGGCAACGCTGAATAGTGTTGCATTACATGCAAATATTATTACATTACGGCTATAATGCAACACTTTATGTCTGTGGCCGAAGATGGGCAAAAGCATTGCCTATATGGTTAATGCAACGGCCGTGGATGCCACGCCCCCTGGTGTTGCCTATTTGATAAAAGGGCCTACGACAACGCTTTTTTGATCTACGGCCACATCAAATTAGTGTCGAATATGCCCACTTTTGAAGTTGTGATTAGCTACTCATGAAATTCAGATGGTATCGTAAAAGCAATCTTCGGCACACTATCCCTAGCCACTCTCGGCTGGTGAAATCCAGTCGCCAAATCCATTTGGGAAAACACCTTGGCTTCATGAAGCTGATCAAACAAGTCCTCTACTCTCAGCAATGGGTACTTATTCTTCTTGACCATCTTATTCAGCACACGATAATCCACACATAATCGCAATGATCCATCTGCCTTGGTTGCAAACACAACTGGTGCACCCTATTCGGGTACGCTTCTCCGACTGAATCCTTTACTCATAAGATCGTTCACTTGCACCTCTAACTCTCATTGTTCCTTATGTGCCATCCACCTAAAAGGCATAACAATTTGTTTGGCTCCATCCGCTAAATCAATCTAAAACTCAATCTCTTGCAATGGCGGCAACCCACTGACTTCGTCAGACACAACTAAAAATTCTCGTACGATTGGCACTGATGACAACCTATCTTGTAGAATCACATGCGAATATAAAAGCTAACCAGAACTCCATCCTTTGGTAGACAACATATCACGATCGTTCGCCCTTCCACATTCCCGAATGTCACCTTGTTCCTCTCGTAATCAACAATAGTCGCACTTCTAGAGCCAGTCCATACCCAAAATAATTCCATACCCAATGAAATTCAAAACAAAACAATCACACATAAAAGAGAAACCATGACTTGATAAAATTAGACCATGATAAAGCATACAAAGACTAGACAAAAATCCCCACTGGATTAGTCACGACTAATGGTCTGTCAATGATTTCAGGTTCTAAACCTGACCTGCAAACAAGCTCATTACAAATAAAAGAATGCGATGGTCAAGTATCATACAAAACTTGAACTGAAACGTCTCGAATAGAAAGCATACCTTGCACCACAACATTCTTCCCCTTCTCCTCCGCAGTCAGACCCCTTGATGAAGATGGCATTGCATCCAAAGCATACGCTCTAATAATCTGCTTACCTTTTGGTGGTTCTAGACAGTTCTTCCTTGCATGCCCAGGTTTATCACAGTTATAGCACTTTCCCTCCACCTTAGGGTTCCTACAATCATTGGAATAATGGCCCTTTTACTGACGATTAAGACAAGTAACCTCGCCTTTCGGCTTCTTCTGGCCATTTACCCTTGCTGTTATTTTCGTTTTCCATTCCACTTAATCTTATTACCACCACCTTGTTGTGGTTTCGAATCCCCCTTTTTATTCTCAACAACAGCCTCAACCTTCTGAGAAACATGCTCTCCTTCCTCAAAGCTTTCTCGACCAATTTCTCAAAAGGGTCGTCAATATGGTCTATTAATTGCTTCCCCAAACTATAATCCAAACCCAAATTAAATTTCTCATTCTTTTGGTAAGGATTTTCGATGTACGAATTAGCATACTTGGATAAAGCCTCAAACTCAGTCACATACTTAGACACATGCCTCCCGCCTTGCTTCAAATCGACAAACCTCTTAAACAATATCGATTTCTAGACCATAGAAATGAACTTCTCCTCAAACTTAGTCCTAAACTAATCCCAAGTGATCTGGTCCTCTAGTGTCTTCAAAGTAATAGAATTTCACCAATCCATTAGTCGATCTTGCAACTGCCTTGATGCAAGCTTTCACTTAGTTGCATCGTCGATTCCTAAGTCTCCAAATTCCTAACACAGGTATTCAACCAATTCTGAAATTCAACTGCTGGTTCTGTCCCAACAAAAAGTTTGCCACCTAGAGAAGCGTAGTCCTTGCAGAGCTTCACAAAATCAACAACTTTAGGCGCCTGCACAAGAACATCTTGCTCTACTGCCGCTCCTGGAGTGGGCATCCTCCTCATGATCATTGCCATCATAGCCTTGAACATAGCAGGATAATCGGGCATAGCAACTTCAACTCCCAACTGGCTACCCTCGCCTCCAGTTACAGGTTCATTCCAAGTAGCATTTCTCGAAGTTCATCGACTCATCTTACTCTGAGTGAGAGTAAATCACATCACAGAAAGCCGCAATGGTGTTCAAGTTCTTACTAACCTATTATATTGTACTGTACAAGTATATAATATAGTAATCTTCCAAATAAAATTACAAATATGTCTCTCATACGTTTATACGTTCACGAACTTTAGGCAAAATCGATTAACCAAAGCTCTGATACCAAATGTGATGATCGCCCCATACCTTCTGCACCGGACTAAGTAAAGGTGCGATGTATGACGTACCAGGCCAACACAAGACGACCGTCAGGGTAGAATAATTCGAAAACAAAACCTGTAGTATAACTCATAGCGCATGGACAATACATAATAATAAAATATACAACATGAAATAGTGATGGAGCATGAGCAGAGAATCAAATTCCCATAAAACCATAAATTCTTGGGTATAATGCTTCTTGATACCTGAATCTATGATTACGACATGCCTCAATACATCCCTCAGAGTCTCAGTAATATCAAATACAGTCGAAAAAAAAAGAAATAGCTAAATAGTAAATTATAATAATGCGCCAGCTTCCTGCTCGTCACCGCGTAGCAACACCGGCGCCAATCCTGCTACATGTTACTCGGTCTGCCCACCATCAAATTGGTGAACAACCCAAGGTAATAAGAGGGAAACATGAACCTTGAGTCAAACAACAGTCTTAGTGAGCGATAAAATAGCTAACAATAGATACATAGGGTAATATGAGTATAGGCGGATCAACCAACCGATCTGCCCAACAACCATCAAGTTAACACATGAAAACAATCCATTACATGTCACATTAGAATAGGAAAGGACTACCCCCAATCCCGCTTCTCTTCAACATCCAACGGTGATGGCCTACCCATAAAAAGTAGAGAAGAAAACAAAAAATCAACCATAGCGTCCATAACATCCAATGTCCTAGCCATCACCAACTACAGTCATGAATCCATCAGTTATCGAACTTGCATTTCACTAATAAAAAGGCTAATGAAAAACCCCGGTTCCATCCAAACTACTATATGCCACCATGACTCGTATGTTTACCTCTTACCTGAGACAACTTGACCACTCCTACCTAAGCGATCCAAGATACTTGATCCTTATAGGCATTCCCACGATACCTCTGCTTTGAGTCCGCTAGAACACTTCGATAACCAATGATTCCTTGGCACTTCAGATATATTAAGCCTATCTTCTTGGAGACATCACTTCTTTAGTCAAGCTGCCTCTTGAACTAATTTCATTATCCACACTAGTTAGCTTCTACCTGAGTCAACCATTATAATCTATGATTAACACCTTCCTGAGTCAATCCTTCTTCAAACTGTATTGTATATACCATCCCACGATGTCACTTCAACTTAGCTTCGACCACTCTTTCCTGAGTTCACGATCAAAGCACGCTTCATCTTTAAGTTGCATATCAATCATCTGATGTCCGTTTCAATCCATACTTCTCCAACAAACATTTGGAAGCCAAGACAACCAAGCCCCCAAAGTTTCACCCTTCTCTGGTTTAGCCTCGTGGGTCAGTGCTGACCCTCCCACTTAGCCAACTAAGTGGTTGGCCCCATATTCATTCATGTCATGAGTGCATCCTCTTGGTCCAATTGTTTCAACATTCATTTTGAAGCTTCTACCGATCTATTCATATCTCGAGTAATATGCCTTCGACCCATCACAAATAGCCTTTGAATGATCTGAAATTTCACCAATAGCCTCGACTTATTAACGCAAAGCTACAAACAAAAATCCAGCACCATACGAACCTTCCCCGTGGGTCGCCCAACCCATATACTTAGCTTGTAAAGACATGAAATTTCCCGAGCCCCAGTTTCACGTCTTCCAGAGCGCCTCCACTAAGTTTTGTCTGAATCTGATTGTTTGAATCTCTGATTTGCTCTGTTCTTCAATCCTATGATTCTATGGCAAACAATTTAACATAAAACTCAAGCAATACAATCAATTCAGTCAAAACAAATATCAGTTCACACAGTAATGATCACAAACATGAAAAATCAATAAGGATACATAAACATATCATAAATATTAGATCTAGCATGATTTGGATCTAAATGTATGAATAAACGTGATTAATCTAAGAGCTATCGGGTAAATAAAATCAAATTAGGTTTCCTAGGGTTTCTATTTCTAGGTTAAACATATATGATCAGATCTAAGGTGATTTTGATATGAAATATATGAATACTACCCTAATTCATACAATCTAAGAGATATCTATCACTCATCAATTTCTAGATTTAATGTAGATTCAGTGAGATCGGATCTAGACAACGCTGAAACCCCTTGAATTCGTTGCAACGTGATGTGATATAATCCTCTTTGATGATGATTGTAATGACCTGCCTTTTCGACCACTTCAAGTCGGTAATTAAACCAACTCGAACTGCTCAAAACGACCAATTGTTATTTATCTTACAGGGTTTAAACAGAATCAGACACAAAAATCACAGAATAAATAATAAACTACAATATCTCACAGCGGAAGCATTTTACACAAATATCAGATTATACAAAGTTTATATTTTACAATGGAGGATTAATATCCAAACATAGATTTATAGTTAAATAAGAACGGGAGAACGAACCAAAGCGAGCGCATCTTAACGAATCTACATTAATCTTTATCGTCATCAACTTCAAATCTAAGTTGTCATTACTCAGGCCTGACCCCGATCCGAGCAAACAAAAAATCAAATCAGGTTGTATTCAAGTAAATCAACTGTAATATAAAATAGTTAAACCAGACTTTTATAGGAAGTTAGACTGTCGAATTAAATACTACCAGCATAGCTAAGTTTCCAAGTAACGACATACTAAAGGACAACATGTGTTATTCAGTTACACCAGCTGATTAGAAAGGCATGTTAAGCAAATAAATATAATATGGAACAAAAGAGAACCAAGTGAAATTTTACAATATACAATTTTTTGAACCCAATGCAAGTGTTACAATTTTTGCAGTTTGATTTATTTTTCCATATCCGGCAAGTGCATTTCTTGTCTCGAGATGGTAGCATTCAAAAAAGGGTGGACAGTGGTAAAATTTTGCATGCCCATGTACATATTTTTTAGGTGAAAATGTCCAAGTGGTGGACAGGTAACAGCAATATACATGTGATAGTAAATTACAAGGTTAAAAGCAACATGGCAACCTGGGTTTCAAAATACACGACCATGCATGAAAAATGAAGGCAATACGTTCATTCAAGGGAAATAATATGCAAAGTCTTATTGACAGTTTGACAATCATAACTGTCGTGGGCATGCAAGCAAGCTATAAAATCTAGTAACCATACAAGAGTGATTACTGGCCAATTCCAAATTTTACAACAAGCCAATGTACATTTATGATATGCATTTTGTATACAGTATAATGCTGGAGTTTAAGGCATAGGCAAATCGTGGTCAAGGCGTGGAATAACAACTCTGGGAGGCAAGTGAAAGCCAATGAACATGACAAGTGCAAGTAGTAAAACAAGTCACTAATAGGTAACAGTCAAGCAAAAGGCAATGTCAACATGCATCAACCAAACACCCAAAATACAGTCACAATTGAAATACTTGAATTTAAAAGAGAATCATCAGCTAACACTCACATGCAACATCGACGAGAAGGAAGCACAAGCGATGCGACACTGGCAAATGGATCAAGTTCGGCAGCAACGACGACTTCATTGCTTGGACGTGGGCTGGTTCTCACCGGAAGGAGGTGCTGTGATGTGGAGCAGGTGGAGGTAGGATGTGACACGACGATGGTGGAAGGGGAAGCAGTTCAGCATCCTTCCAGTTTACTCGATATATCTATATTTTCTAAGAGAAAAGATTTAGATCTAGATAAGGTCAAATAAATAAATAAATAAATAAAACGAGGAAGGAGGAGCAGTATCCCATGGTGGTGTTGGAGATAGGAGAGCGGTAGTGCAGGAGGTGGGTCGGCATTCATCGGAGAAGGGCGGAGTTGCAGCTGCAGGTGGTGGATGAATTGGAACTCGTTCATTTTTATTTTTATTTTTATTCTAGAGAACCGATTCAGTTTTAACGAGGGAGGTGGAGAGAGGATGGGCGGTCGGAGACAGAAGGGTTGAGAGAAAGTGGATCGCCGGGAAGCTGGCGGTGACGGAGGGAGCGATGCAACAACCACTGTTTTTCAAATTTGGTGATTTTTCCATGGGTTTTTGATAGTTAGAATCGAAAGTTGAAACTTGGAAGAAGCAACGAAATATTGTTAGAAAATTTACAACTCTGATACCACTGTTAGAAAATTTTAGAAGAAGAGGAATTTTTGAAAAACAATGTATGAGGAGGAAAATGCTTATTTATTTTCTTTCTTCAAACTTGATTGCATACATAAATTTAATACACTGCTTGATATTGCTTCACACAACTTCATAATTTATATAAGAGAGAATATCTAGACTCTTCTTTTTCTAGATTTTTCTTCTTTTTTTGCATATTTGTTTAGTCTAGATTCTTCTCTAATCTTATTCTAATAAGGCTATATTTATTTCCATTTATCTTGGCCTTTCCTAAATACAATAAGTAAATAGGTCACTAATTAATGTTTCCTAATAAAAACCAAGTTTATTTCCAACATTCCCCCGTAAACTTGGTTTTGCAAATTAATGCAAGATTTTTGGTTCTTTGTACTTTACGTGCTTCGGCAGAAACAAAGTAATTATGCAAGCTTTCTGTTTTCTTTTCTTCTTCTTTGTCATTGTTACGGTCTTCAATGCGATTACACAAATCTTTGTTGGACTCCTTTCATTTTGTTTTTCTTTACTGCCATAGAACACTCCAAAAAGTATATGTTTTATCTTCCATTTTATTCCCGTGCAATGAATTTTCAATGAGTCATATATGGCGTCTTTGAATTCTTCCAAAGATTCACTTTTGCAATCTTTAACCAATTCAATTTCTTTATTAGTTTTCCAAATTTCTTCAAAATTTTGCTTATGCTTCAAATTCTCACAAAGCTCTTCAATTTCTCCTTGTTTCATCTGTTCTTTATTTTTGTTAGCTTTCTCACGCTCTTCATCGCCTAGCTGAGGTTTGAAGTATTCCTGTTGTTCTATCTCCTTCTTTGCTCTCTTTGCATCATTCAGTTTTCTCAATGTCTCTGGATTACGATGCTCTGTCAATGCTTTCTGAAATGTTTCTATGGCTAGATCAAAATCCTTCGAAGTCTTTGCAAGTTTCAACAATGCGTTTCCTTTTCTTGTCAGTGTTCTTGCTATCATCTTGAAGTCAGTACGAAGCTTTTTCCCCCTCTTCTCAGCTTTGTTGCAGTCTTTGATGCACTCTTCATGCTTTTCCATCTCCAGGTAAACAGGGGCACGGTTAGTCAAGAAGGAAATATTCTCATCATCAAGCTCCAAAGCTTTGCCATAACACTCAACTGTAGCATTCTCAGCTTCCTTTTGCTTTTGCGCCTCCTTTTCTCTCTCTTTCTTCTCCTTCTCTGTCTCATCCATCATCTCTTCTTCCATAGGCTCTGGCAAAGTCTCTTCTTTCTTCTCTTGCTTCTTCTCGTTCAAACTCTCGCTATCCTTTTTTTCATCTTTCTCACCAATCAACTTATCTCATTAATTATTTTTGCATCATCTTTTCCATATAACTTTTTCAAGAGATTCAATGAATCTTTTGCACAGCTTTCTCCAAAAATGAGATCTGAAACTTTCTCATCGACGTTCTCAGTAATCACATAAAGAGAACAGTAATTATTCCATTTTAATTTCGCGAAGCCTTTCTTATCCATTTGCGACATGCTCTAGAAGTCATTATGCCATTTATAGCCATTTTCAACAATCTCCTATAAACCTTTGGGGATTAACTCCTTTTTTTCTACTGCTCCATTCTTCATAATTCTCTTTTGTGAGAACAATTGATGAAGAAAATAGAAATCCGATGATTTCAAACTTGCTCTTGTTGAAAGGATCTTCTAGCTCTGATACCACTGTTAGAAAATTTATAGCTCTGATACCACTGTTAGAAAATTTTAGAAAAAGAGGAATTTTTGAAAAAAATAATGTATAAGGAGGAAAATGCTTATTTTATTTTCTTTCTTCAAACTTGATTGCATACATAAATTTAATACACTGCTTGATATTGCTTCACACAACTTCATAATCTATATAAGAGAGAATATCTAGACTCTTCTTTTTCTAGACTTTTCTTTTTTTTTTGCATATTTGTTTAGTCTAGATTCTTCTCTAATATTATTTTGATAAGGCTATATTTATTTCCATTTATCTTGGCTTTTCCTAAATACAATAAGTAAATATGTCAGTAATTAATGTTTCCTAATAAAAACCTAGTTTACTTCCAACAAATATAAGGAGATGTAGCAGGTGATAAAGAAAAGAGGATGGATCGTTCAGATCCGAAATGAATGAATAAAATATGCATGGTCAAGATGCATTTAATAGAGATTACTTTGAACGTGTTTCACGCGTTCATCGATGTTCCAAAAGTATTTAGTTTTTATCAGTTCAAGGCTCGATTCGAATTCAAAACAATTATACTTGGCTGATGGGTTCTGAATTTTTTTCTTATATATATAGGTAAGTGACATTACTAATAGAAAAAGAGTAAGTGGCTTTTTTTTTCAGTTGTAGTGTGCACCTACGCTCAAAGTAGACTATAAATACATGCATGACATTCATGAATACACGCATGGGAAACAAATGGAAGGTTTGTATATATTTTCACTTTACTGTTTAGAACTCATTAATGCACTTGCCACTTGATGCCATATATGTTTAAATATATAAAACGTTAGCCTAGCAAGATAGAGAAACCAATCACTTAATATGAAAAAATAACACATGTAAGTAAGATATTAAATTGTAATTTCTTGCAAGAAAATTTTAAATTTAAGGAATTAGTAACCATCTTGGGCTGAAAGTAATGTTAAGACATAGTGTATGATACGTCACCATTTCAAAAGGGAACACGTAGGGACATAAAAAAAAATAGTGTAAGGTACCAATATGACATGCTATTTTATTGATACAGATATCCCTCGAACATCAAAATGCATAAATGAATATACTTCGGGGATCAGCGTGATGAGACGAATGCAACTGCACAAAACTTGCAATGTCATGACGCTCTGATCAAAAACGCGTTACAGACCCCTTTTAACGTAAAATTTGCATGGGAAAAATTATTAAACGGAGATCAAAACATCTGACTTTCATGAATAGAAAATTGACATTCTCTTCATTATACAGTCTAGTATTTTTAGTTCAAGTTCGCTCAAGTTCCGACGAAATTTAGTTCATAGCAATTTATTAAATTATTAATTAAATTAATGCAAACATTACAAACTTGCATATTTTTTAAGGAAATTAATTCCAACGCTATGTCTAATTAGATGCATCCCAAATATGTAATTTCAGATTTTTATTCACATTTGCACATTTTATTATTAATTGAGACATATCGGTCGCCGCTATCGCAAATAATCGTCAAAATTTGATTCAAATGAAGCGACTAAAATTTGACGTTTTCAATATAAAATTATTTAAATCACTTCTAAATGAAAATAAAAAATTTAAAACATCAATATTTAATTATAAATCGATTTCACAGTTTAAACCAATACATTCTAAGTTAGGTTCATCGTTAAATTCTTATTTTAAAAACATTTTAAATCAAAAATTAAATTAAATTAGTAACTTAAATGGTCAAAATATACGCGATGTTACAGTCTTCCCCACTCAGAACTTTTCGTCCTCCAAAAGGAGAGATTGTAAAAAAAAATGCTTATGTATATCAAAATCTTCTTACTTATACAAATTTTACAAAGTTTGGAAAATAATAAAGTATAGGATTTCAAATTCGAAAATTCATCCTTACATTATTAATTAATTTTATCTTTATAAATCTAGTTATTAAATGTACAATCTTCATTTCAAACGCTTTTATTAAAGTTTGAGTTTTCTTAGAGTCAAAACTTAAATTATTTATAATAAAACTTAATTTTTGAAAATATGATTCTCGTGTTTGAAAATAACTTTTGAAATCAGAATCAAGTATTTTATTAAAATTCCAAAGTTGTTGTATTTCCCAAGATATTTAAAACTTTCATTTCGTAATTTATTAGATTGAAGTTATATAAATTTAGTTGCATATTTTTGCTTTGTTATTTAACAACTGAAAATACATGATAACTCGAAAGTTTAACAAGTTTACTGTCGTTCTTATAAACGTTAGGCATACGCTAGGCAGTCGCACGACTAAAATTTCTAAGTACTAAATATACTTGTTTCAACTCCGAGTGAAAATACTTAAAACATTTAAAATAGATATGGAAAATACATTCCCCCATGGATCGCGGTTACTCGGTAATTACGCTACTATCCCAATAGAATCACTTTTAACCATAGATATCACACCCCTTGAATTTTTCCATGGTTGTTGCCATAGATCGCAGTTACGCAGCAGTTACGCCACTATCCCGGTGGAATCGCTTGTAAATGTAGGCATCGCGCCCCATCGAATTTTTCTATGCCATCTAGATCGCAATTACGCGGCGATTACGCCACTATCCTAGTTGAATCGCTTGTAACTGTAGGCATCACACCCCTCGAATTACGCTGGAACAAATAAGTAATAATAATCAAAGTGATTATACCAAGTAGGATTCCAATATCAATGGATACTCCAATCAACGGAGCGCCAACTTAGCTACGATTTTCAAATTTCAGTGCAAACTATCAACGAGCGCCAACGCAACTCTCTCATTAGGAATTGCGATTTCAATGGAAGGTACTTACCAAATCTTCATTTCGAAAACATACATACTATATATGTAGTGCTTCGTTTCACATTTCACATATATCGCACTTAAATAAATATCAATTTACATAAGATTTCCTTTTCCCACATCATGTTTCAAATATATCATTCTTATATAAATTCCATTATATAAAGTTTCATTTTAAATCACTTAACTTCCAAATCAATAGATTTCGTATTAATCATAATTCTTATCTAAATCTTCCATATATAAGGTTTAAAAACCTCATATCAAATATTCAATATCAAAGATTCTCAAAATTCCATTTCAGCACCAATTCAGTTTTGATTTTGAAATCAATTTGAATATTCAATATCATTCCAAGTCTGGTTCATATTTACAATCAATTCATTGTTGAACTTCACATTTGATTTAGGTTACATATTACCATTCTTATTATTCAATTGAATCTTTACATTCAATCATTGCGGATCTGCATTGCTCGAATTGAAAATATATATATTTCTGTTTCAAAATAGTTAAATACACAATAGTTTGAGAAAAATAATAAGCTTAAAATAAAATGGGTTTAAATAAAATAAATAAGTATTCTTCTAAAATAGTTTAAATAAATTAGATAGGTTTTATAAAAATAGGTTTGAATAGATTAAATGTATTTTGATACAAAATAGTTCGGAAAATTATTCAGAATCAAAATAGATTTGGTATAAAATAATTAAAAAAGATAGATAAATATAATACTTTAGTTCAAATAGAACAATGGTCAAACTTATAATAAATAATACTAGTTTCAAGAATTATTCCAATATGATCCAGTTTTTGGAACCTTTTAAATTTTTAGCTAACATCAATTTCGATTCGAAGTCAAACTTTAGTTTAACTTAAGATTCAATTAAAAACTTTCAGTTTGCAACAAGTGTTCAATTTAGATCACAATTCAAATTCCTCATTTCCGAATTTGAATTGAAGTTTGAATTCTTTGTTCATTTCATACCATTGGTTTTAAACCAACTTCCAAATTTCTAAATATCAAGTTCATCAATTAAATCAATTCTTAACAAGTTAAATTTTATCTTTTTAATCTATCAAACCATTAAAATTAATATAATCCTTCAGTTAACCAATTAAAATTTTAAATTTAAACACTATTCAAACTTTGCATTTATCTTCAATTACCAACATAATAACTAAATTTCAATAAATCATAGTCATTCATTGAATTAGTTAAGTTAAATTCATACCTTCCATTTAAATATTTTAACACATTAATCCAAGTTCGCAATTTAATATCCATACCCTTTGATTTAAAAGGTCAAGCTAAAATAATTTTTCACAATTATTACTCTTGTTGAAATATTTCTTAAACAAAATTTTAGTAAAGATATTTCAAATTTCCAAATTATAAAAAAAAATCCCTTTTTCCATTTCCAATATTTAATTTGCTATTTAGATTATACTCAACTTAAAATTTAAATCTTGTTCACAAAGGGTTGGATCATTCAAATAGTCAAAAAACATATTTTTTTCCAATTTAATAATTGGAAATCATGAGTTCAATCATTTCTTATCAAAAGATCTTAAGATGTACAACTACACTATCCTAATACATAGGATTATCATTCGACCAAACTCGATAATCAATTTTGGATTTTTTTTCAATCATTCAAAATATACTTTATATGTATATATCAAATCATGCTTCGCAAATCAAACTTCATTGGATAGACAAGCAGAAAGCTACCAAAGTGGTCTCCCTTTATATATTTTTCTTTTTGAAAACATTTCACAAAATCACTTCAAATATTTTATTCGAAAGTTCTTGTATATACTACTAGTATTTTTTTAAAACCTTATAAATCAATTTCAAAGTATTCCAGAACAAAATTCTCAAGGATTAGTCATATGATCTCCTTAGTTATAACTAAATCATTTTATTCCACAACTTATCTTTATTTACAATATATACTTTTTATTTTATCTCAATGGTTTAACATTTTTCAGTTCATTCATCCATTCAACATACATATTTTGGTAGTTAACACATCCTAAATTTCAACAACCATTTGTTCTTACTACAAGTATTTCCCAAATATTTGATTCAAATTCTATAAGTGAATAACTAATTTTATTAGTTCCCTTACTTTACACTCATAATCTCGACAAACCGCGACAACCTGAAGATGGATTTCAAATGGGATCAAGATTCAAATCTAAGGAGACCTTAACAAAGAAAGCTATCAAAGAGAATGGATTCGAAGAGTTGGGATTTCGAAAAGGATTTAAATTTCACAATACTTTACATTTCAAAATAATTTATATTTTCAAATGCTTTATTTTTCAAAGTACGCTCTCTCTAGAGTAATTCTGGTGATAATTCCACTCATTTTAGGGTATTGCTACCCTATCTCTAATGAGTTTTTATACCTGATAAGCTAAGCTTTGTATAAACCAAAGCTTTGATACTAACTGTAACGACCTGCCTTTTTGACTGCTTCAAGTCGGCAATTAAACCAACTCGAACCATTCAAAACGATATATTGTTATTTGGCTTACGAGCTTTGAACAAAATCTGACACGGAAATCATAGAATAAATAATAACTACAATATCTCACGGCAGAAGCACTTTACACAAATAACAAAGTATGCACAATTTATATTTTACAGTGGTAGACTAATATACATACATATATTTTAAGTTAAATAAAAATGGAAGAATGAACCAAAGCGAGCGGGTCTTCATGAATTTTTATCAATCCTTATCGTTGTCAACTTCAAATCCAAGCTATAATTACTCAGGTCTGACCCCATCCCAAGCAAATAAAAACTCGGATCAGGTTGTATTTAAGTAAATCAACTATTATATAAAATAGTTAACCAAACTTTTATAGGAAGTTAGACTACCGAATTAAATACTACCGGCATAGCTAAGTTTACAAGTAACAATATACTAAAGGACAACATATGTTATTTAGTTACATTAGCTGATTATAAAGCCATGTTAAGCAAATAAATGCAATATGGATCAAAAGAGAACCAAGTGAAATTTTACAATGTATAATTTCTTGGACCCAATGCCAATGTACATATTTTTGCAGTTTGTTTTATTTTTTCATATCTGCAAGTGCAATTCTAGTCTCGAGATGGTAACATACAAAATGGGTGAAGAATGATAAAATTTTGCATGCCCATGTACATATTTATTTTCAGGTGAAAATGTCCAAGTGGGGGCTGTGTAACAGCAAGATACATGTGATAGTAAACTACAAGGTTAAAAGCATCATGGCAACCTGGGTTTCAGAATACATGGCCAAGCATGAAAATCATGGCAACCTGGGTATTTGGCTAGAATGCAATGCACATATCTTCGGAAGGCCTAAGAAACTCTTGATGGGTACATGTTATCACATATTGTGTCTTTTCGAATCATGGACAGGATCAGCTAGGCATGCTTGTTTCAGGCTTTCTCTACCCATGTCGCAGTCGCCTAAATCGCAAGAAAGTAGCTCCCGCTTCACTCTCTGAAAGCAATTGAAGCCTGCTATTTTCTTCTTTGGTGTATTTTGGTCTGTAGTCATATTATATGCTATGATCTATGTTGTTTGATGCACATATTTTGCGCTATGCTGTTACTATCTATATTAGCCTGCTTGGTCTAGACTTTTATTCCACTGGTTGGGCATGTCAACCAGTTATATTTCTAGCTTTACGTGTAACCAATGTGTAGCACCATGCTACACACCCATCTTCCTAAAAAAGGGTAATAATATAAAAAGTCTTATTGACAGTTTGATAATCATAATTGTCTTGGGAATGCAAGCAAGCAATAAAATCTAGTAACCGAACAAGAGTGCATTTCTAGCCAATTCCAGATTTTATAACTGGCCAATGAACATATATGATATGCATTTTGCATACACAGTATAGTGTTTGAGTTTAAGGCATAGGCAAATGATGGTCAAGACATGGAATAACAACTCAGGGAGGCAAGTGAAAGCTAGTGAATATGACAAGTGCAAGTAGTAAAACAAGTCACTAACAAGTAACATTCAAGCAATAGGCAATGTCAACATGCATCAACCAAACACCCAAAATGCAATCACAGTTGAAATACTTGAATTTAAACGAGAATCATGAGCTAAC
Organism: Allium sativum; assembly: GCA_030737875.1. NCBI lineage: Eukaryota > Viridiplantae > Streptophyta > Magnoliopsida > Asparagales > Amaryllidaceae > Allium > Allium sativum. The sequence continues at coordinate 544,037,150 of CM060926.1, forward strand.
ACTCACTTGCAACAACGACAAGAAGGGAGCGCAGGCGGTGCGACTATGACAAATGGATCAAGTTCGGCAGCGATAGCGACTTGGTTGCTTGGACGTGGGATGATTCTCGTTGGAAGGAGGTACTGCGATGTGGAGTAGGCGGAGGCGGATGTAGGACGTGGCACGACGATGGTGGAAGGGGAAGCCATTCAACATCCTTCCAGTTTGCTCGATATATCTATATTTTCTAAGAGAAAGGCTTTAGATCTAGATAATGTAAAATAAATAATAAATAAAATAAGGAGGGAGGGGTAGTATCCCATGGTGGTGCTGGAGATAGTTGAGCGGTAGTGCATGAGGCGGGTCGACGCTCATCGGAGAAGGGCAAAGTTGGGGCTGTAGGTGGTGGATGGATTGGAGCTCGTTCGTTTTTCTTTTGTTCTTATTTATTTATTTCAAAGAACCGATTCGGTTTTAACAAGGTAGGTGGAAATAGGACGGGTGGTCAGAGACAGATGAGTTGAGAGAGGAGTGGACCGCCGAGCAGCTAGCGGCGATGGAAGGAGCGATGGAACAACCATTATTTTTCGAGTTTGGTGATTTTTCCATGGGTTTTGATAGTTAGAATCGAAAGTTGAAACTTGGAAGAAGCAATGAAAGACAAGGAGATGTAGCAGGTGATGAAAGAAAGAGGATGGATCGTTTAGATCCGAAATGAATGATTAAAATATGCATGGTCAAGATGCATTTAACAGAGAGTTCTTTGAACTTGTTTCACGCGTTCATTGATGTTAGTGCACATATAGGGACTTGAAATTCAAAAAAAGACACAGTGTAGGGCATGTCACCATTTCAAAAGGACATATGTAGGTTATGAAATTCAAAAAAAACATAGTGTAAGGTACTGATATGATATGCTATATTTTTGATACAGATATCCCTCGAACATCAAAATGCATAAATGAATATACTTCGGTGATTAGCGCGGCGAGAAAAACGCAGCAGTACATAGTTTGCAGTGTCATGATGCTCTGATCTAAAACGTGTTACGGACCCCTTTTAACGTAAAATTCACACAGGAAAAATTATTAAATGGAGGTCAAAACGTTCGATTTTCATAAAACCAATATTGACATTCTCTTTAGAATACAGTCTAGTATTTTTAGTCCAAGTTCGCTCAAATTATGACAACATTTAGTTTGTATTAATTTATTAAATTCTTAACTAAATTAACGTGAATGGTACAAACTTGCATATTTTTCTACGAAATTAATTCGTACACTATGTCTAGTTACACACATCTCAAATATTTAATTTTGGATTTTTTTCCACATTTTAAAATTTTATTACTATTTGAGATATATCGGTTGCCACTATCGCAAATAATCATCAAAAAATGATTCAAACGAAGCGACTAAACTTTGATGTTTTCAATATAAAATTATTTAAATCACTTCTAAATGAAAATAACAAATTTCAAACATCAATATTTCATTATAAATCGATTTCATGATTTAAACCAATACATTCTATGTTACATTTATCATTAAATTCTTATTTTAAAACCATTTTAAATAAATTTTGTAATTTAATTCAATAATTTAAATGGTCAAAATATACGGGTGTTACGATGATCTTCCCTTCCATGATGATGGTCTATCTTCTAGATGCAATCTACGATGAATTTGATTGAAGAAAGTGGAGAAATAGGATTTTAGGCTGAACCGGAGAATCACAGATGCTCAACCTAAAACTTAGAATGAAGAGAGTAACACTAATTCCTTACTCAAGTCCCTCTATTTATATCTGTTATTCGTAGCTCTAATGGGATTGGCTGACCAGCGCATTAGCTGCTTAACAGTCTGCCTAACAAAAATTGAAACTTAAAACAGTGACTCCTCCCAAACAACTGAACCAAATCCTTTATGTGACCACTCTACGACATTGTAAACAACCATCCCACTCCAATAAAATCAATCTCAACACCTGGTTTGACCCCTATCGAAATTTATGGCCCAAATAGTAAACTTATGGGTAAAATCATGATAATTAGGTTCGTTAATAATCATGGACATGTCTCACGTCCCTATGAACAACATATCAAAATCTGAGAATGATCCGGCAACTAGGGAACAAAATATAATTACTTTATGATCGGTTGATACATAAAATATAGGTCACTACGGCATTTTCTCTAGACCTTTGGTCGGGTTCCGAACCGAAAAATGATGCGTCAATTATTGGGGGCAGCGAAGAGGTGCAGGTGTCGCATTTTTTGGGAGTTTTCCAGGTCGAAATTTTTAGCTTGGATGCTTTAAGTTTGGGAAGAGAAAGTGTGACGATCCCAAAACCCGTACGATGGTGTTAAGGATAATCATTGGAATTTAACACATTAATCATCATTAGCAGAGTACAGATAATAACATAAACAACAAATAGAATAATTTTACATAGATATGACAGCGAAATCATAACATGTAACAACATTAGAGTAACACAGTGTAGGATATAACTTAGTGCATAAAAAGTGAATGATCAGTCAACATCGCCATAAACGGAATGTATACATACAGTGAGACATAATAAAGATATCGGTCTACATCGCCCGAGGCGGTACATATACATAAAATAATACATGCTGGAAGTAAATTAGTCTACATCGCCATAGGCGGAATCATAATCATAAGATAAGGATAGCGGAAAGTCAATAGCCAAAATACAAGTAAATCTAATCCTCGCCATCAAGCCAAAAGCGCACTCCGTGCTGCAGTGCTAAGCCAAAATAACCTGTCATCTGTCAACTAGGCTGCCCATGTGAAAATAAGGGCACCCGAGTTTGCAAAGTGAAACAAACAACGAGTCAGTCGCGGGACTGGTATGAGAAATCTACTTAACTGGTTAAACAACAGTAATAAGGCAAATCATAGGACCACGCCACTTTCGCGGAACGGGTTTACTCCAGTGATTGCCAGTGCATTTAAAACAAAGTAACTTCTTTAAACAACGCAATGCTTTTAAAAAGAATGAAGTCGTTATAAGACTCAAGTCCCATCACACAATGCAACGCAAACCGGAGGATATAGTTTTACCTTATAATGGCTAATATATGCTTAATACGTGCAAAGCAAAATCACTTGATATTATTACTAGTGCATATATGTTTCAAAAACGAATATCATCATAAATATCAATCATAGACGGCATAAGTGCCCCATACCACTATGTCGCCAAACTAGTTCTACAATCAAATCCGTTATTTCGTATTGGAAGTTTGGATTCCATCATGAGTCGAGGCAAGGGGCAAGCTCCTCTCCGCTTCGAGACACTCTAGCAAATGGCTCAGGACTATACACTCTGGGTAACCCTTGGATCTTCAGGGCCGGTCCTCTCTTATGTTTGAGGATTGGCAATTCCTGAACACACATTTCCTGGTCCTTTCAGACCTAAAATCGAGGCGCCTCATTCCAACATCCACATAGGTAAAAATAATATAAATGTCAGCCAGTTTAGGCACTGACACTACCGTTAGCTTTAAAGAAACGTCGTGCTCTCCCTGCAGTCCTTATCCCATTTTTAACTTATACCGAGGTGTGAGGCTCGCGAATCCACGCTATACACAAAGCCAAGCTACGTAGGCCGTGCTTTGATCATCGACCACAAGACTTTGCTTTGCAATAGAAGCCTTGATCACCGCTTCTTGGCAAGCCACAAAGGCAATCTACTCCATACGACTGATTTCTATCGATATATAACCTCTGAGCTCGTACGTCTCAGAGAAGGGCGTCAAGCAAAAGAATTAATTCTCCGCCGCCAAATAGATATATATTTAACAAAGATCAATCAGCACAGAACAAAATCCAATGTCAGACACACAGTCCATTTACAAGTCCGTTCCGGGTCTGAACGAAACCGAAGGCACCATATTCCTCGCATATCCGTACAATCAACACATATGTCCAGACGGCTACTACTCTAGTCCCTTCAAGGTAGCTATTCCAATCAGGAATCTCAGCAGCGCCCATCCATCCGATATGAAGATCGTCGGTCTTGAACCATCTTCGTGTTTTCAACTTCGAATCGTTTGATCAATTATTTGAAATGAGGATTAGTTCGGCCTTTTCAAATAATTCACGTATATTTAGAATTCAAATCAATTCTTTCCATGGTTAAATTATTCGACATTCACATTTCAGTTCTTTAGTATAATTTTCATGTCAAACACATTTAATCATCAAATATAAAGCACACCAAGTGAAATTGGTTTATTTCCATCCCATGTCGCTTATAATATTTTATAACGATTTTTTGCCATTTTTATTTATTTAAAAATGGACATATTTAATTAAACGATGTTTCAGGTCGTGCCGTGGCATTGGCGTTGTTTTTTCCCCAAATTTGTTTTACACATGTCGGGAAATCTAACCGTTGGATTTCTAAAAAGTTTATATCACTAGGAAGATATTTCCAAAGCGAACCCAACGGTTCCATTTTCGTGAAAATCCGACGGTCGGATCTTCCGCACTAGTCATTTGAAGTTACGGTTTCAAAATACGAACTGCAGCGTCGTTATTCGATTTAATTTAATTATATTTATATATAAATATAATCGATTCTGGCGCTGTTTTTCTTTAGATTTGAATTAAATATTCCAGACAATCCAACCGTTGGACCTTTACAAAGTTGGTGTCGTTGGAAAGATATTTCCAAGGCGAACCCAACAGTTGCAATTTTGGAAAAATCCGATGGTCGGATCTCTCGTACTAATCGATTGAAGTTACGATTTCAAAACACGAACTGCACGGCCTCGATTCGTTTCAATTTTATTTATATTTATTTATATATAAATATAGTTCATTCTGCGCTTTCAATATCGTTTTCACTTCAAATATTTCACTAATGCCTTTATATTTCGAAAAATTTCGCTATAACCTCCTTTGTATGGGAAGCGGTTTGGAAATTTATTGGGCCATATCAGGTACCCAATAAATCCTAATAAGCATACATATATTTATAGTGGCATATTCCGGTGTCCACAGGGGAGTGTGCATAGATCATAGCTCCAGAGAATAAATTCTCGTCACCCTATAAATGGTTTTTGTGCCTTAATGACCAGAGAGACGTGTTTATTGTCATCTCCAGACCCGTGTGGGTTTTTTTTATTAATCTAGCAATTTACTATTGCAATTTATATAGTTCATATCAGTCATCAGTTCAACCTGTAAGTCATTGCCATACAAGCCTCTCGCTCGTATGGTAAATCTTCAACCTCGTCAAACAAGCTCCAAATGCTTATGTGGTATATGATGAAGTATGCCTATCGTCAAGAAGTATGCCATGTCGTGTAGTTCAAAATTTATTGTTACTATCCTATGGCAATGTTTATTATTACACTCAGAATAACCAGCACTCCGCATCCAATGGCATTCACAGGAGTTGATATAAAAATAAAGTTGCGCAGCCAACTCATTAAGGCTTAGCTATTTGTCGGGCACGCAAATAATTTCTTTACTCAACAGCTAATCCATTTTCTCTGTTCAACACATGTATATATATACGCAGAACAAAGCTAATAATAATATTTCTAGGGAACAAATATTTATCTCAACACGTGTGTATTTTTAGCGAGGCGTATACATGATAAAAGTAATATTTTTATCATCAGAAACATTTATTCAACACATGAATGTTTTTAGCACTTCATATTCACAATAAAAATGTAATTTTTTTTGTTAAAGTAATTTATTTAAAACACGAATACCATTTAACACATTAATTTCTATTCAACGAATGAATTTCTATTCAACACATGAGTGTTCTCTATAGTTTGTATATATAATAAAAATGTGATTTTTATTGTTAAAGTAATTTATTTAAAACACGAATACCATTTAACACATGAATTTCTATTCAACGATTGAATTTCTATTCAACACATGAATGCTCTCTATAGTTTATATATATAATAAAAATGTGATTTTTATTGTTAAAGCAATTTATTTAAAACACGAATACCATTCAACACATGAATTTCTATTCAACGAATGAATTTCTATTCAACACATGAATGTTTTCTATAGTTTGTATATATAATAAAAATGTGATTTTTATTGTTAAAGTAATTTATTTAAAACACGAATACCATTCAACACATGAATTTCTATTCAACGAATGAATTTCTATTCAACACATGAATGCGGTTTCAACATATTAAAATGATTTCAACAAATGAAAATAATTCTAAAACATGAATATTTCAGAAAATTTCGACAGCCTAACGGCAGGGTAGTTAAAACCGGCACCGTCCCGAGTACGGCTCCTCGCTCTACCTTAAAACCTCGCTGTTTTTGACAATGGGGATTTCATGCATCTAGTTCGCACGCAGGCGGCATGTTTTATTTTCATTTCTACAATCCTATTCTAATTTGTTTCAACCACATGAGGGTATTTTTCAACCACAAAGGTATTTTTCAACCACAATCCAACAATATCAACCACAAACAATTATTTTCAACCATTCGTCATACCACATATTTTCACGCCAATCACATACAATAAATATCGCCCATGGTTTGTGGACGAGGGAAGTATATATATATTTTATATTTCACTTCCATTTCAACACAATTCAAAGCATATATGTTTCATACAACGCTTGTATAACTTATACATCGCTCATATAACTTATACAACACATGTACATGAGGTATACAATGCGTATATAATTTACACTTCGCTTATATAATTTATACAACACGATTTCATTCACATTTGAATTTAGAGTTCTCACATTGGTTTTCGAGATGCTAAAAATCGTAGCTAGCTCAGAAAAATCCGCGATCTCCTCTAGATGGTAGAGAGCCTCCTTGCGGTCACGATGTTTCCCGTTTCATCGAATTTCGTTAACACATCATATAGATATGATTTTTCAAAGTTTGCAACACTTAAAAGTGTTATTTTCAATTCAGAAAATTAAAGCCGTTTACCTCCTTTAAATCTTCGAAACTAGGGTTCGATCTTTCTCCTCGATCGTTGCACGATGTTCAAATATAGTCGCACTACGTGATAGAGCGGAGAGTGGCGCTCAGATCGATGGTCGAGTGGAGAGGTTTGGTGGTCTGAATCGGTGGTGGTGGCGGCGGAAAGTGCGGCTGTTTGAGGGCGTGAATCTCGAGGCACAATCGACGAGCGGGGTCGAGGCTAGGTCGGATTTGAAGAGGGGAGGCGGCGCTTTCGAAATTGGGTGGTGGCGGGGTCTGGCAATGGCTGTGGCGACGGCGATTTGGTCGGGAAGGTTAGAAGATGCGTCGCCGTTGAAATCGAGGGGGGCGGGGTTTTCTGTTATTTTTATTTTTTTTAATTATGAAGGAGAAATTTGTTTGGCCGATGGTTTTATTAAATTTTAAAATAGCGTTTCTCCACACGGACACCAATTCAAACCTAACGACTATCGCCCCTAGCTAAATACCCCCATCCTGGACACAATGGGATATGTTTCGTAGGCCAATTTGACTGCTACAGTCAGTTATTTTCCAAATTAAAGTATAAAACATTCAATATTTAATTTGAACGTACATTTCAATTTGCCAGGGCCACAAACTGATTCAAAAAATTCCAGAAAAATATATCTGGCTATGTTTTGACGATACGGTCCCAACAAAAGTAGTTTCGTCGAATTCTGCGACCGTTTGAAAATGGCCATTTTCTGGTCAATCCTATTTAACAAAAATTGACCGATCACATTTTCTTTTACCACGCTCACATACTAGTTTAAAAAATTATGAAATTTGAAACCTAGCAATAGTATGACATCCCGGATCCAAAAAAAGTGGTTTCGTCGAATTCCGAGGTCATTTGCAAAATGTCTATTTTCAAGGGCTATACATTCTTTATAGCGACTTTTCTGAAAATTCATTTGGCCATAACTTTTGATTCCCGCTACGAAACTTCGATTTTTCAGATTCGTTAGAAAGGTATTCATAAACAGATTTAAATATTTTTGGTTTCCCTAAAATCCGTTATATTTTACACCAGATATAGTCAGTCAAAGTTTGAATTCAAATTTTCAAACTGCCACACTACTTCTAATTCATTATTTTATTGAAATAATCTATTTCAATTGTTCAAATTCCTTTAAAATAACCAATTTAAAAATTTGAAATTGGCTCGTATTTTCCGGGTTATTACAGAAAGTCGACAGGGCGATCGGCTTGTCGATTCGTTGCTTGATGATCTATATCATAGTATAAGCTACTACGCACGTTTTTGGGTTCTTTTCTGATGCTGAGATTTGCACAGGCCGCTTGGATAAGAAAGGTGAGTGATTAGTTTAATTAATTAAATTATTATGTTTGTTAATACTCAAATAAATCCATGAATTTATATCTTTTATAACTTTGCGTAGGAGTTCGGAATTGGACGTCCTTTCTTTTGTTGGACTCGTAATGACGAGCTCTACATTTTAGAGCTGTTTTTGATTGAATTGATTAAGGTGACTAATATTATTTCTCATCGGATTTAACTGTTCGTATTGCATAATTTAATCATTTTAAACTGATTTCTGATCATAAAACATAATATTTAGGATTGTTGAACCCAATAGATAATAAGTAAACAAAATAAGAAACTGATTTAAACAGTTTTAACCTGATTGTCACATTTTACCCGGTTACGCGCTATTGTGCGCGATATTTACCTATTTACGCCCTATTGCACGCTATTTTGACCACACTAGTAGACATAGGTTATTTGCACACTTATTTCAGCTGGATTTCCATAGATATGTTCTATTTGATATATTACTGCTATTATGGATGATTTTATGCTAATTTAGTAATTTGGATGACTATTGGTTGCATGTTTCAATTGTTTGCTTAGTTTAGATTAAAACAATGTTCGTAGGCGATCTAGTTTTAGGAAAATCTCGTTCGTAAGAGTTTGGTGCTTATCGATAAAAAACACAAGTGACTGTGTACTGATTGAGCTCATAAGGATAGTAAACTAGAACAGATGAGATCAATTCTCGAAGAATTCTCAGTGCGCATAGATGGTTTCGACGATGTATTAGCGTTGGAGGTTTCAACAGTTCGAAGATGGAGCGACACTAGAGCTTAATGGTCAACCTGAAGGCAAAGGATGAACTTGGCGACTAGCTAGATTTTGCAACGAACGCCAGACATTTTCCTTGGATGCATATTTGACCAAGTTGGTTGAATAGGTGATCTAGATTGTCATTATCGATTATTATGAAGTGGTCGATACAGGTTACTATTGTTATGGCCAATTTGACATCGACAACAATGCAATTTCAAGGAGTAGGATATTATGGTTTGTTTCATAGTGATTTCAATACGATATTTCTTCGATCGGTGACTTTGGCTTGAGACGAGATGTGGTGCTTTCATTCAGTGATGCGTCAATCGACGACGATGATTCCAGGATGAAGAGCTAGGCTGCTGCAACAAATTGCTTTCTCCGAGATGCAGAAATGACGGAATTAAGTCATACTGAGTTGAATGTCGGAGAGAGAGATGGGAGATACATGATGATATCCTGTGACGTATGATAATCGTTGGATTGTTCCCATATTGAGATGATTTCGTATGGGGGTCTTATGGACAATCTAGTGATGGATTCTATTATGTAAAACAAATGCAAAGGTATTATTGGTACAACTTAGAAAGAGTGGCACATCTATGGATCAGAGCCAATGCAGTGCGGACCGACCGACCTGGACTGCAGAGCCAATGCGATGTGGACTGGGTAGGGTTATCATGAGGTGGGTGCATAGTGATAGTCAGGCGGAGCTCATGTGGTGGGGGGGCCCTAGTGTATTAATTGATTAGGTGATCGAAGTACTGGATGCAATATGCTTTATGCACTGAGTGAGCGAATGTGAGGAAGGTTGATGGATGTATGGTTGTTTACTTATTTATCACCAGTTAGTACTTAGACATCTATCACACCTATATAGGATATTTATCATATTGTACCATACATTAACTGTTATGTGTTAACTCTATGGATGCAGGTACAGGGCATGTATGATTCTCCATACCCTCTGTGTCATACATACTATTTTGGCTTTTTCAGTATTTTGAGATTTTTTATTAATTACACTAGACTTTTATTTAACCCAATGTTTTATTTCCCTATTATTACCTTAGGTGCTCATCAACGATGCTGATGAACAGACCAGGTGACAGGATATTATTCGGATCTTCGTTGGTGGATTAGCAGGAGGCTATCTTTTACCTAATTATATTTGTATCCTTATTGTTTATTCCACTGTGTGACACTATGAAGCTTTGATAGTGTTATGTGTTCTGTTAGAGACAGCTTATCATTTGAGTTTATTTATTTCATGTATAAACTCTATTACTCTTCTGTATAACTGTATGAGCCTGCATACTCTGATTATCTGGTATATAAAGTTATATTTGTCTCGCCTATTTTATATATGCAATTCTATTATTATATGTTATCTGATGCGCTGTGAGATAAACGACGAGTTCCGTGATTATGTTTATATTATTTCCCTTCTTTCTCTTGTCTTCTATTTCCTTCTTTTCTTTCTTCTTTCACTTCTTTTCTACATTTTCTTTCTCTTGACGATCGCTTTACACCAATCAAGTGCTCGTACAACGCAAATTTTTTGTCATGAGTACTGGTCGTGTACGGCGGGTCGTCACATTTGGTATCCGAGCATAGGTTGCATAGTATAACCTATGCAGTACTGAATTTGAGTGTGTATTGGTTTATATTTGATTTTCAAATCTATATATAATCAGTAATACATAATATAGGTTGTTTTGTACATGAGTTCCATTGGAATGGTTTTCTATATTAGTGGTTGATCGCGTATTTTATTCGAGACGATCTAGTGAATGAGAAATACTTCTAATTACTCCGTTTTTGGAGTTCAGAGTCAAGAAGAATCGAGAACTACTTGTCTCGATTTACAGTTTTTTTCCAGTAATGGTATGGGCCTTTATTTGGGATGCCCTTTAATTCTCTAATTAGTTGTGGTGCTCAAGTGCGACTAGTCAAATATGTTGCATTGATGTGATGCTTATGTATCCATATGGCATACTGTTCCTTGAAACAGAATTGATTATTGTGGTGTGAGGCCTGTTTGGGTTTTTGCAAGGAATTTCTTCATTAACTTAGAGTTAGAATTGAATAAATAAGGAGTTCACCCCTAATAGACTACAAGTTAGAGCTTGGATTGATCGAAGGCCTATATTGTTTCAAATTCTCAAAATTGATTCGCTCGAGACCAGTCCACTATTAACTTCAAAGAGGTTTGTATCAACTTTTTTGAAGTTGATAAATAATTCATCAATTCAGAAGTTGTGTTTGTGTCGAAGTTTGGTTATTTCTCTCCTTTGTCACTTCGAATTTTGGAGTTTGCTGCTAGAATTAGAGATTGACTCAGAGGGTTGTTGACTTCATCTCGAGGAGATAATGGTCGGAGGAGTCAATCGAGTAAGATTGCGGCTTTTGAGCTTGCGCCAAATGTTGAGACTTATCCTAATTTTTCGGGACAAATCATGGAGATGAATGTGTTGATTATCGTTCCTGTTTCATCGAGTGCTCCCTCGATAAAGCAGGAAATAGCAACGTCATCGCTTAGTATATGTTTCCATCGATGGTGTTTCCATACATATTTTAGTTTGATGTCGAGATTTCAACATTCCATTTAATCGTGGGATTCGTTAGATGGGACGAGATTGGGGCTTGTAAACTGATTTGTTTCTCGATTATGACCTACCATATGGAGGGCTCAGTAAGATTATACATGTGTATAACATCCAGTGTTTGGTCAGTAGAACTTAATACTATGGGTGACTACAACATCAATAGCAAATAATTTTTGGGCCTCGAGGTGGGGGAGTGTTACGACATGGTTAATCTATACTTGGTAGTATACATGGTTCATCAAAACTTAAATTTGCCGAGTCATGGTTGCATGTTTGGTAAATTTTTTGCTTGTTGATTGTTGAGCTTAGCTGGACTTGATATTTAAGTCTAATTGTTCAGTTACTAGGAGGATACAGAATATCAGTGGTAGTGAGAGGTTATTGGAAGTTAGGATTGACCCGTAAGTGTATTGATTTCTCGTTTCAAGCAGAAACGAGAAGGCGATAATACTCAATTGATTGTGCAGAAGATTTAGGTATGGTTGTTTTCGAGTGGAGGGCTATTGTATTTAGTCGATAATTAAAACCTCATGAGGAGTTTTCAACTTCCAATTCGGATTCGATGGAGATAGAGTTTGTCTGGTGATTTGGAGGCGCTATTTTTTAGCAAAGTGGTTAAAGTTGTTGGTGATGTCACATCATCGAGATTTCACTTTCTCGAGAAATATCTCAACCTTTGCTAGCGGAAATGGTTGAAATTCTTGGCCTCCTACGTGTATGAGATTTCCTATAGGATGCATAAAAAAATTAGTTATTTGGGTATGTCGAATTGGAGATATACTGATTCAGAAGTGATATTTCGTCAGTGAACATCGCTTGTATTTATTACTAGATATGACTCCATAACTAAATGGGAGATAGTACGGACTCCACTGAGATAGTTGGTTTTGAATTGAAGGGATGTTGTTTGTTTCCAGCATCATGAGAAGTGGATGGCTGCACATTTGTTTTATAATTAATGCAATATCATTTAGCGATAGTTGGACAGGATGGATCAAATAGTTTTCTATAACTATTTGAGATTTCCAAATGGATGCAGAAATAGTCGTCAATGGTTTCCATTAATGGGTTGCCACAGAAATGAAGAATAGTATGATGATGCTCGAGTTATACTCAATTTATTGACGAGAGATGCTAGACTACTATTCCCTATTTTTGAAATGGAATCCAAGTTATCGAGTCATATATGGATTAAATAAAATACTCTATATCTCATATTAGTTAGGCGAGTATCTTGCATGATAGGATAAATATGGATGTTATTTTCTATAATTTCCATTGTTATGCTTATGTATGTTGATTGTTGCATGTTTATTTATATTTCTATGGTTGTTAGGCATAGGGGATAGTTGTATTGTTGTACAATCTGTTTATTCGAAATAAAACTCATACATGACATGCTCATTGTTTATCCCTTAAGGAAATATTTATCCCTTAAGGATCATGTGTACATTAGAAACCACCCTTAGGTTGGTCTATTAAGTCCACGTTATGGGTCGAACGTCATTAAACCCGGTCGTGCAAAATGCTATTCAGTTCATTTAAATAGTCTATGAAGCATCAGGGCAACCATGCACGACACGACAACAATAAAGCTCGCACCTCTTGTAAGGTCACTTCACTCATCCCCGTATCAAGAAGATTCGATTGAACAAAGCAAGGAGAAAAATTGTCCCGGTTGCACGTTCCTCTCCCGATCTATCAGATAAAATTCCAAAGATACTAGGGATAGCACATGCACTTTATGTCCACTTACAGATTATAGCCCTAGTCGCTCGCTCCTCAATCTGTCATCTCTATTCCAATCAGATACTTTCCTTCAATTATGGTGCTTATCGCCCACTCGTAAACAACTCGCTCACTTGCATGGAATCACTCATCTAAAGTTGTACGAAACTTGGGAAGTTTCTTACTCTCACAGGGTCGTTCGCTCTTATACAGTCATTTATACTGAACAGCTGGCAACGGTCGCTGACAGCAAGCTACAACTAGGCGATGGTGTTTTAGTAATTAATGGGATAAGCAACTTGTATGAACTCCAGTTTGAACCTCCATGAGGGCGCACTTATAAATAGGTCATACCCTCCACCAATAAAAGGGGCACTACAACCACCACAAAGTGCTGCTAAATTCAATCCTTAGCCATTCCTTACACATTATTCATCCATGATCACCATCATAATCCGAAAATCCTTCATCCATCTGGCCATAGAGACTATCAAAATCTAATAAGTGTGAAAGATCCAAGACATCCTCCTCCGTCGCCTATCTGACCTTCTTCGTCACTAATCCTGCCATTCTCTCATCGAATCTCGTGAATCCAAGCGAAATTTGTATGTAAATTGAGAATATATTGAGTGAGCCAAAGAATGTATAAAGAACAAGAGCTAATATGTCTTGTAATCATCATCATGATAATGCAAATTCCATTTACAGTGGACATAGGCCTAACATAAGGCTGAACCACTCGAAAATCTCGTCTCCATTTTTGTTTCCTTTGCATTTTTACTTTCAATTATTGTTGAGTACGACTCCACTTATTCTATATCCATATTGGTGAAGTACATTCATTGTACCTTTGGTGTTTGGACCATTTTTAGTGAAAAATTTGGCACCCATCGTGGGGCCGATTCTCATATCCTTCAACCAACCGTCAAAATCCTGAACTGCCCTCTTTACTCGAAGCCATGGACGGTTCAAAGAAACATAATAAATCCAGTAAAACTACCATGACCATTGGGGATGTTTGTAGTGACGAAACCACACCTCAGAATTTGAATTGAGAAGTTGAAGAATCCTCCTGGCCATCTGTAACACGAGACGAATTGAATATGGCTGTAACCGGTTTGAATGAAAAAATGGACGCCACAACTGAAATGATGATGGAAAGGGTTGATGCATTGACTAATACTCGAGCCAATCTTCCACCGCCAGATGTTGTGAACAACACTGACGAAAGAGAGGACTCTTCAGCCTCAGACCCTAATGGACCCCACTTTTTAATGGGAGATGAAGGAGAGGCCAGCGTCGAGGACTCTAAGGTCAAATCTCCGCAGCTTACAGAGAAGTGTGCAGTTCAAAGTACCACAAGACCTCCCAAAAGAAATGAAAGGCATCGGAGCTCGAACCGCGTTCGCACCAGCAAAAACTTGGATGCTAGTCCAGGGGAGCGAGAGAATGAAGAGAAAAGCATTGCAGATATGATCCCATGGATAATGAAAGAGAAAACAACCCGAGAAGACGATGAGAAAGAATGGGAGTTTTCACCCAGTAAAAACCCATTTACAGAATGGATCCGACAAGCAAAGTTTCCTAAAAAATTCACACGCCCGACTATAGTGCCTTATGGAGGAACTGGAGATCCAAACATTTTCCTATTCAAATATGATCAACACCTAAATGGAGCTAGGGCAACTGATGAGATAAAATGCTTATACTTCCCTGTATGCCTAGAAGGTGTAGTTTCGCTACGGTTCGCAAGACTCCTACCTAAGTGCGTTGATAAATTTGCCGACTTTGCAAGGAGATTCCAAGATCAGTTCCATCTACAAACTACCAAAGCAAGAGACGTCATGTCGCTTAGCAAAATGGAGCCGATGTTTGAGGAAACCATCAAAGCTTTCCTTACTTGATTCCATGCTACATCAGCTGAGGTCATAGAACTGGAGCCTTGGTACTTATTGGCAGCTTCGAAAGGTGCTATCGATAAGAAATATGAATTTGAGAAATGGCTCAAAATGAAGAAACCCAAAACTCTGAAGAAATTCTATAAGAAATCCGAAGAGTACATGAGCATGGAAGATGATGCCCCAAATATCCAGAAGGGTACAGATGGTAATACAACCAAAGGAGGAAAAAGCAACGAGTCCCAAATAAGGCATAAGAACGACCTTGGGCAGAAAAGAGGAATCGATGAGAAGGCTAATAAACTACATAAGAAGTCGTGATTTTTTAAGCACATAGAGTTGACTCCCTTAAATGAAACCCCGGAAAATATTTATTCTGCTACAAATGACTCTAGGTATTCCCCCAGTTAAAACCTTAAAGGATCAGGGAGAAGCAAGCCAACTCTGGAAAATTCTGTCGGTTTCATAATCAACCAGGGCATAATACAAATGAGTGTCGGCATCTGAGAAGCTTGATTGAAGAGCTCATTTGAAAGAATCAACTTCAGCAGTATGTCAAAAATCCTCAAAATGCTCCAGCAGTCCAGAGGCAGAATGATGCTATCGGTCAACCCGAGGCACATGAGAAAGCCCAAACATTTGAAGACTTACGACCGGTTATCGATTAGCAACCATCAATTACAACTCAATATCCAAAGATGAAAATGTGAAACCCCCATCATCTTTATTTTACAATTACTTTGTTTTGGTTTACTTCTTGCTAGGTTGCTGTAGACAATCTGTGATTTACCTTCACTGTACTAAGCAAGAGCTCTACAAATTGAAAGTTATTTTCTTATATAGATCATATGTTTGCTGGCCCATACTAAAATCAATCTCTTAAATATAGGGTCGAAAAGAGACGGACGACTGCTCGTTTGCAGCTCAACCATAAGCAAAACTTCACAAGCACAAACTGATTGGAGCAATTTAGGCATCAAACGCCAAAAACACCATTCAAACCAAGCAAAGTAATCAAGCCAATCATCTTGCAAATCCCAAAAGAAAGAATCATTCTGGGTCAGAAGATGGGAACGCACCAAGCCGGAATTCTGCGCTTCTCATTACAAAAAATACAATTCCGAGCAAACGTCCAATTCAGAAATCCTAGCCGAAAGGGGGTACCAAAACAATTCAGAAATCCTAGCTGAAAGGTGGTACCAAAACAATTCAGAAATCCTAGCCGAAAGGGGATACCAGAACAATTCAAAAATCCTTGCCGAAAGGTGGTACTAAAACAATTCAAAAATCCTAGCTGAAAGGGGTATCCAATTTAGGTCTCTGTTTAAGGTTAATAAAATAAACCAAACAGGACCAAGATTGGGTCGAAAACTTACAACCCAAGTCCTCCCCTGGAGGCACGTACTCAAAACTAGTCTCCAAAGGGCTTGGGTTACTGGGTCAGCGAGATATGGGGTTGAGTACACATAAAAAATAATATGTACATACACGAGTATACATCTAATTGAGTTTCATAAAGATTTGGGACGCTGGGTCAGTCTGAAACACGATTAGACGCCTTATAGTATACATGCACCTTTCCAGGGGGTGGGCATGTATTCGAACGCAAACTTCCAAGGGTTTTAATTACTAAAGTATTGAGAAATATAAATAAGTGTGCAACATAATAATAATAAGAACCCTTAAGGGGAAACAAAGAATTAAATTGAGATCCTAAGATCGCAGTAAACCTCGACATTAAAAGGGACCCGCAATACTAGCGTAACGCGCTGTGAGATCGTAACCATCGTACGATAAATAAAGTATAATCTGATATGAATAAACCACGATGAGAATATAATATGCAATGTACCAATGACAAGTTAACTGAGCAAAACACAAATTCATCACAGAATCACAGATCAAATGCAGGGTCATAAAGTGGGCAACACAAATATAAAGTAGCGGGCGAGGACTGGCATTTGCATATACAACCAGTCAGAAGATCATCATTCCTCTTCACCATCCCCAGTATATTGCTTTGGAGCTGTCATCCCGAACAACGTCATCGTCAAGTAGAACCTCAGAATCATTTTCATTAATAATGGGAGCATTTGCAGGAGGAATATGAGAACTTGAAGCTTCGACATCAACAGGACGAGGGGTGTAAGCGGAGACAGTATTCGAAGCCCCTTTCCCTAGAGACTGAGCTCGTTCACCTGCTAGTATTTTTCTGCCTTTAGCTAAAGCGGCACGGTCTATTGCATCTAGGAGGGTCTCTTGGAGGGCATTGTCTTCTTTATCCTTGGAATATTTAAGTACTTGTTCCCAAACAAGAGCCAGCGTTTGAGGAAAATCCTGGTTCAGAAAACTCAAGATTCCGCGATTAATAACGCCGAAAACATAAAACTGGAACAGGGTTTCATCAGTTTTAATTTTAGCTTGCTCAAGATCATTAGTAAGCTTTGCCTTTTCTTCTTTCAAAGTTTTGAGAGCTGTGGTTCGGGAAGCAATCTCCTCTTCCAGAGCTATCCTCTCCAGCTGGCAAGAAGCTATAGTTTGCCGTTCCAGAGCCAATTGAGATTTAGTATATAATCTGCCAGATTGAGCCTCTTGAACCTGTTTTTCATAGCCTCAATCTCCCCCTGAAGCCTCTCATTTTCAGCTTCTAAACCGTTTTTCCTATGACATCTACTCTTCAAAGAGGCAATTTCAGATTCCTAAGATTTAATCATACGGACCAGCTCAGACTAATCACTTTCAAAAAGTTCAATACGCTCGAGATGTTGAGTGTTTAATTTATGGAACTCAAACAAAAGTTTATTCCATGACTCAAATCGGCTTCTGCTAGTATCCTCAGCTTGATTTAATTGTGCTTTAAGTTAGTTTTTAACAATATCAAGCTGGGCGATCATATAATGTTTTATAGCACTCGGCTTTCCAATGGATCATCATATGGGAGCAAGTCTAAGTCAAGATCTATTCCTTTTAAATCCCAACCTTCGAGTCGATCCTTCAACTTTGGATTACCAGGGGCAATCTCGTAAGGAGGCCTATCAAGGATCGTTTGGATCTGACAGGAAGTAGAGGCAATAAGTTGAGTGGTTGCATAGGATGGTTCCGGGGGGACCAGAAAACAGGAACCTTTGAGTTTGATCGGTGTATGAGATTTCCTGGGTTCATCCTCACCTTGTTCATCATTATCTCCCTTCTGCTTAGCACTCTCACTATTTGAAGCCTCTTTTCGGGTATTTTCAAATAGTCATGCTTCCTCTTCTTACACTGGTTCGCCAACGACGGCTCGGGAGCTTGTTCATCTAAGGAATCTAAAGGTAATAGAGGATGCTTGGAGCAGCAAGAAAGACGGGACTGTAGAAGTTTTTGTGGATTTACGAGACCAGCTTGTTGAGAGAAACTATTTGACAAAGATTATCCCATTCCTGATTCTAAAACAAAAGAAAAAAGAAAAACTTTAGCACTGGTATCTTAAAATACTGAGGCAAAATGAGAAAGAAGATGTGATAGATATATAAGGAGGAACTGAAGCGATTCATAAATTCTACGAGAATACTTTCTTAATTTAAGAACAAGAGCTTTGGGAACTCCTGTGTTTAAGATTTAGGGTCTAAATATTTGAGCGACCACTTTACCTTGGACAAAACCTTCAGCCAACTCAGGAACACCAAAATCCTTAAAAGTCACTGAACCACCTTCTTCTTGGTTATCCCGAACATGAAAACTTTCATCAACATTTGAAATTTCCTTAGAAGTCGCCCCAATGTCAATGGATCGTTCACTCTCTTTCACTAGATCTGAGGCAGTTTTTAAGGAAACTTAACTTGCATTCTCCTGGTCAGTTACCCCAAAGGAAAGATCCTCCCTCTCAGTCTGGTCCGAAGAAATCATTAGATATTTACCCTTATGACGCATGGATACCACCTTGTTGGAAGAAGCCGATTTAGGCTTAAGAGTTGCTTTCCTGCTTTCGCGGGGCTATAACACTTTTTCTTCGAGGTCCTCTTAACCGGAGATTTGCCGACAGCACCCTTTTAATCAGGGGCATCCACCGCAAAAGTACGCGCAGGAGAAAGTAGCAGCACCCTTTCTATCAGGGGCATCCACCGCAAAAGTACGCAGAGGAGAAAGCAAGCCGTAATGACGTAGGAAGTCTTCAGTAATTCAAAATTTCCTACTCCTCTCATCTTCCCTAACAGTTAGTAAAGAATCATAGAGATCTTGATTAAATGCGACATTTTGATCAGGAAGTACTTAAACATAATTAAGGATTTGAGTAATGGGATTTTTTACAAAAGAAAGAAAGAAGAAGGATTTGAAAAGTAAATATGCTCACCGCCTTCCATCCACAAGCCACAGAAATTATCAGGGCATCGAACAAAAAGTACTGATTAGGGAATCCTCGAAAAACTATCCACCAGGCTAGTAATAATTTTGGGGCCCCGACCTTCTTCAAAAATAATGGAGGGATGCTGATTCTTCTTCCTGAAAGAATATAAGGAACATATCTCTTCAAATGAAGAAGCACGTTGTTTTTTCCTTATAAAAAGGACATAAAGGCTTGTTAAAATCGCATAGCCATTTGGGTATAGTTGGTATGGGGCAATGGCCAGGCTCCTAATAATCATTTCTAAGTAAGGATTAAAAGGAGGAATGGCACCACTTAGCAGCACACCATGAGTGACGACAACATACCCAGTTGGAGGAATATCCACGAACTCTTTCTCACCAGGCAGCTTGGCTTCTTCCTTTTCCAAAATTCCAAATTAGTTGCACAATTGTTGAAACGAGCTAATAGAAAGCTCTGTCGGATGCCTTTCACAAGGTGTAGTAGAAAGAGCCCGGGGCTTTGGGAAATGACAAGTAGTATCTACACCAGGGGAAGTATCTGATGTGACTGTAGCAGCTCGGTCAGAACTCCCAGTTTGGCCAGACATGATTTGGTTTCGGGACTCTGGAGTGAATAATAAAGAGTTAGCATGTCACCAAAGAATTAATTTTACCAAGAGGACAGAAGCTGAACAAGTGCAGACCAAAATGAAGCCATGTATGACAAATCCTTATAAGACAAATAGGAATAGCTAGGCCGAATCCAACCCATTAAGGGATAACACAACTTTGATATTTTACTATTCGCGCAACATCTGCTTGACTAGTCGCTGCGGGTTTTGAAAACTAGCATGTGGATAACTAGATTCCACATCTGAGTTCATACCATTTTCAACATAAGCACGCATAACTGTATCAGGTCGACTACTTAAGTTTGAGTCAAGGTGGTCGCACATATTCAGAGACAATAAGTCGGTCATAACCGACTTCGTGGAGAAGCTGAGCTAGAATGACCCATATCAAACTAAAGGAGGGCAACCACGAAACTCAAGCATAAGTATGCACGATAGAGGGGAAGAAAAAATTTCAGATTAGGTAAAAAATCAAGACTGATACGAATAAAGAATAGTTTTTTTACAAACTCCTCAATTCCGCGAGATAAAGGAAAAAACCGTTGATAATTCGGATGACAATCAAAAGAATCGTACAAACATACAATAAGACAAGCACACTATTGAAAGACTAGAAAAGGCTATATATTTTTGATAAACAAAAATTCGCTTGTAAAACCTTGAAAAGACCTAGCTGGAATCGTGAGAATCTTCAGGAAATCTATAAGCGGTAACTTTGGTTAAAATTTGGGGCTTTCAGTTTATCAAGCTCGTATTTCAGTTTCAATCGAAATAAGAACAAGAGGAAAAATCTACTTACAAGCGAACGAGCAATCTCAAGTCGGGGCAAGCAGACCGCCTGAGTCGATTTTAAAATTGCGGAGTTTCGGTGGAGGTACCACGAACAATTGTAAGGAGAAATGTTGAAAAGTCAAAAGCAATCAGAAGCTTCAACAATGAGTAGGTGCTTAGGACAACGCCAACATTAAAAGGTTCTTTGGAAGAAAAGGAAAAGATAAAGGGAAAAGTAAGGAGATGGGATATAAAGTAAAAGGAAGGTTGAAAGATCCTGTGGATCAAACCCACGCATCAGCTCGCTTGCTCGTACATAACATGCGACTGAGCAATCTTGGGTTCAGCTAAGAGAGTCAGCATACGTACGACCGTAAACCTAATCAAGCATGCATATACATATGAACCTTATGAAAGCACGATCATCACGCAGGAGATCGGACTCAATCCAATGAACGATATTACATTTCATTGTTTCAAAGCGTGTAATCTTCGCAAGCTAAAAATTACAAACTTCGAGCGGCAGATGTTTATCCCTTAAGGAAATGTTTATCCCTTAAGTATCATGTGTACATTAGAAACCACCCACATGTTGGTCTATTAAGTCCACATTATGGGTCAGACGTCATTAAACTCGGTCGTGCAAAATGTTATTCAATACATTTAAATAGTCTATAAAGGATCTGGGAAACAACGCGCAACACGACAACAGTAAAGCTTGCACCTCTTGTAAGGTCACTTCACTCATCCCCATATCAAGAAGATTCGATTGAACAAAGCAAGGCGAAGAATTGTCCCGGTTGCACGTTCCACTCCCGATCAGTTAGATAAAAGTCCAAAGATACTAGGGATCACACATGCACTTTATGTCCACTTATAGATTATAGCCCTAGTCGCTCGCTCCTCAATCTGTCATCACTTTTCCAATTAGACACTTTCCTTCAATTATGGTCCTGATCGCCCACTTGTCAACAACCCTCTCACTTGCATGGAATCGCTCATCTAAAGCTCTTCGAAACTTAGAAAGTCGCTCACTCTCACAGGGTCATTCGCTCTTATAAAGTCATTTATACTGAATAGCTAGAAACGGTCGCTGACAGCTGGCTACCACCAGCGGTGGTGTTTTAGTAATTAATGGGACAAGCAACTCGTATGAATTCCAGTTCAAACCTCCATGAGGGCGCACCCATAAATAGGTCATACCCTCCACCAAGAAAAGGGGAGCTCCGGCAACCACAAAGTGTTGCTAAATTCCATCCTTAGCCATTCTTTACACATTATTCAGCCATGATCATCATCGTCATCCGAAAATCCTTCATCCATCTGGCCATGACGACTATCAAAATCCGATAAATGTGAAAGATCCAAGACATCCTACTCCTCCGTCGTCTATCCGACCTTCTTCTTCACTGATCCTGCCATTCTCCCTTTAAATCTCGTGAATCCAAGCAAAATTTGTATGTAAATTGAGAATATATTGAGTGAGTCAAAGAATGTATAAAGAACAAGAACTGATATGTCTTGTAATCATCATCATGATAATGCAAATTCCATTCACAGTGGATGTAGGCCTAACACAAGGCTGAAACACTCTAAAATCTCATCTCCATTTTTGTTTCCTTTGCATTTTTACTTTCTATTATAGTTGAGTACGGCTCCACTTATTCTGTAACCATATTGGTGAAGTACATTCATTGTACCTTTGGTGTTTGAACCATTTTTGGTGAAAATACTCTCGTTGCATAAATTTATTTATTTAACATTGTTGATGTGGGAAATTGGTTATTTGCACACATCAACCTCCAAGTGTAAGTTTAGTAATAAACTTATAATCCAAATATGCATAGTACGAGAAATGTAAAGTAATGCACAAATTTTAGTTGTTCGTCACTAACGCCTACGTCCACTTTATAGTAATCATTCATCGTATAATTGTTGATTATAATTCTTGTACAAGTTCGGATAATTTGTGTATACAAAATTGTAAAATAGAATAACAAATAACTTGTAAATTCTAAAGTTTGACAAAAATGATATCCTTCTTCTTTGTTGAGTCAATGTACGTTGGTATGAGCATCAATGTCCAAAGAGTAGCTTCAATGTCCAAGAGTATGCATGAGTGTCAAAACCTATAGACAAACATGAGTGTCAAAAAATTATAGATAGACTTTTGTATTGCATCTAAAAGTCCAAGGAATATCCAAATGCTAAAAAAAACTATAAACAGACTTCTATGTAGTGCATACATGTCCAAGGAATGTCCAAAGGACCAAGTAAATCCCAAAAAGTTGTAGAAAAACGATTATGTCACGTCTACATGTCCAAAAGATGTCAAAAAGTAACAAAGATGATAATAGCAGCCATTTACGGAGTCTTGGAGCTCCAATCCCATATGTCAAAGTTTAGCTAAAGTCCAAAAATGCCAACTTTTTGGAATTCCAAATAAGGGGATATTTATAGGTGAGGTTTGGAGGCATCAGCCCAAGGGGATGCGAATTTCGCATCCCAAAAAGATAACCAAAAATCCAAGTTGCTTGTGAAATTTCGCATCCCGTAACCAAGAAATTTCGTATCTCAAAAAAGCTTGCCATGGCTGTGTTGCTCAAGCCAAAATGAGGGATCGACTCATGAAAAACCACCGTGCCGCTTGTATGGGATTTTCGTATCCCTACCATGATGCAAAATCGCATCACGAATCCTTTGAATCACGCTCTAGAAAACTGTATCCCGACCCGATGCGGTCCACCGTTTTTCACATCCCAAATCCATGCCAGATTTTTGTATCCGCGTTTGCCCCATGCCAGATCCAAGAAATCGCAAATGGATCATCAAAGCGCATACAGAAAATTCACTTTGCCTCGCTGGCCTATCCATTGTTTTCGACTTCGCATCCTGGGATATGAAAATGGCCAGGGATTAGGGCTGTCAATTTCCTACCCGACCCAAAACCCGTACGGAAATTAGCAGGTTAACCCGACTCGTTTAGTTAGCAGGTCATTTTTGGGTCAACCCGAATTTGACCCGTTTATAAACGGGTGGGTATAGGGTTGACCCGCTAACCCGATTTTGACCCGCCAAACCCGATTATATATTGTATCTCTTCCATACTGTTAGTGTTTTATGTATACTACTAGTGTTAGTCTTTTATGTATGCAGTAATCAGTATGCTCGTATATGTAAGTTATTATATTTTACTAATTTATTCTTATATGTTGTTAGTTATATTTTACTTATAACAACTATATCTCTTCCATACTGGTAGTCTTTAATTTATGCAGTATGGGAATATATACTTATGTATAAAAATGATTTTTGAATATGGGGATTTCATGCTTTATATATGTGTTGTCTATTGGTGACTTTGCAACTTGTTGCATGTTGGTGATAATATAACAGTGTGCATGTTGATGATTTGGCTCTTTTGTTGCTTATATTAGTAGGCAATATCTATCAATGGGTCAAACAGGTAAATCCGACCCAACACGACCTGACACGACCCATTTAGTTAAACGGGTTACGCGGGTCGGGTCGGGTCAACCCGTTTATAAACGGGTCGGGTTAGGGTTGGGAAAATATGACCCGTTTAATAAACGGGTTGACCCGACCCATTTATAAATCAAGCCAAACCCGACTTGACCCGACCCGAACCCGACCCGACACGACCCATTGACAGCCCTACCACGGATGTGAAAATAGCCAGATCCATTTTCCAAAATCTGAAGCCTACCAAGTCTGGTGCATGCACATGATTTTTGGTGATTTTCAAGTGTTGATCACAAAATTTTAATGTGCCAAATCTAGGTGTTTGCCAAGTGCCAGATTTGTTGTAACAACTCGAATTCCGATAGATCTATATTTTCTCAAAAATTCCAATGTACTAAAACTCGAGTTGACTTGTCTGGCATCCTGCAGAAAAGATAGAGATATAAAATATATCAAAACTGTTAAATCGCTAAGTATAGCGTTTTGACTATGACAACTAGATATGTTCATATGCTATCGACTAACTTTGTTTTGCAGGGAGATGAAAATTCATTGACAATCGGATTCAAGAACTCAAGGGAAATATTATTTGCATGAGTCTAGATTAGTCTTAGAAAATATATGTTAAAGTCTTTCCTGATGATTATACACACACACAAAGAATTTATATGTGAATATATGTTAGCATCAATGAACAAGGAGGCAAGAAGTAGTCTGTCTACAGGAACAGACGTCTGACATAATCAGACCAGACGTCTGATTGCTGAAATAAAGAAAATTCAGTATGAATTTTCAGACGTCTGGTATATTTCTACCAGACGTCTGTTTCTGGAGACAAACGTACTACTCTTCCTATTTTGAATTTGAATTCAAATCAAAAGAGACTTCTGAAAATTTTAATTAAAACTTCTGTTTCTGAAAGGATGCATCTATATGGAAGAGATACAACTCTCTATACTTACTTCTCTTCATCGAATCCTTTCATGATCGGTTGCAATTCTTTGAATATTATAAATAGAGGTTTCAACAATTGTTTTACTCACTAATTCTTATTCTAACTTTCTATTATTCTAAAAGAATTCTGATTTCTCAAAGCTTACTACTTACAAATATTTTGAGATCTTCAACTTCCTTAAACTTTCACAAGCTTCACAATATTCATCAAGGAAAGGCTATAGGAAGGGTGTACTTAATTCAAGACAATCCGTGTTATCAAGAACACAAAAGAGTCAACAAATATTCTGTATTAGCAAAGACCTCTCCAGTGGTTGAGGCAAGAAATCCCGTTCAGCAGTTCGGGTAATTGTGAACCTATTCCTCCGGGTGAAGTGAGGGTTTTTAGTGTTAGTGAAATTCCAGAAGTGAGTCTGGGACTGGACGTAGGACAGTGGTCCGAACCAGTATAAATCGACTGTATGATTTACTGCTTACTACTCTACTATATACATTACATCCTATTCTCCATACTACACGATCCTATACCGTTGCATAGCCTCCATCAATTGGTATCGGAGCAAGGCTATCCTATAACCGTAACACCGTTATTCGATATTGTGATAGAATGGAGAATAACCCAAGTACTAGCTCAACTACTTTTGCCGAAGGACAATTGACTCAAAGACCACCACTATTTAACGGATTACATTACAATTACTGGGCTACTAGAATGAGAATTTATATGCAAGCAAGTGGTTTTAGTGCATGGAATGCAACTCAAAAGGAATTTACAGCACCTACTACTGAATATGCCACTTGGACAAATGTTCAAAAAGATGAAGCCAATGCAAATGCAAAAGCTATGAACATGCTATATTGTGCTCTAGATCGGAATGAATTCAATCGTGTTAGCATTTGTACATCCGCTTATCAAATATGGGAGACACTCAAAACTATTCATGAAGGAACAAACAAAGTCAAGCAAACCAAAATCTCAATGCTCAAAAATCAATTCCAGAACTTCAAAATGAAGCAAAATGAAACTATCAACGAGATGTACTCAAGATTTCAAGACATCCTACATGCATTGATAGGACTTGGAGAAAAATACAGTGACTTTGACATCATTTCAAAAGTACTAAACTCTTTAACTGACGATTGGGAAAGAAAAGTACTAGCCATTGAAGAAGCAAATGATTTATCAGCAATGAAACCAGAAGAGCTAATAGGAAATCTTATGTCTTATGAAGTAAACCTTCAAGCAAAAAGGGAACTAGCTCAAGAAAAGAAAAATGTGGCCTTTCATGCTGATAAAGAGGAGTCTGAATCAGAAGACGAAGATCTAGCTTTTATTGCCAAAAATTTTAAGAAATTTCTGAAATATAGAAAAGGAAATTTCAAAAAGAATATTTCAAATAAGCCTTCATCTTCGAAACTAGAATGCTTCAATTGTCATAAGAAGGGTCACATGGTAAAAGATTGTCCAGAAATGAAAGAAAATCAAAAGAACTTCAATAAAAGCAAGAAAGACAAATTAAAAAAGAAAGCCTTTTCGGTTACATGGGACGACTCAGACTCAGATTCAGATTCATCAAGCAGTGACAGTGATAGTGATAGTGATAAAGAACAAGCAAATGTGTGTTTTATGGCACAAGAATCTGAGGTATCACTTAAAAAGAGAAAATGGATATTAGACAGTGGTTGCTCAAAACACATGACCGGAGACAAAGATATGTTAACCAATATATCATACTTTGATGGTGGCTCAGTTACCTTCGGAGATAATTCAAAAGGATTTATTATTGGCAAAGGAGATGTGTGCAACTACGGTATTTCAAATATTCCTCTTATTACTAATGTTTCTTTGGTAAAAAATTTAAAACATAATCTTTTAAGCATTAGTCAATTATGTGATAAAGGTTTTAAAATAACTTTTTCTGAAAACAAATGTAGTATTTTTGATAAAAATCAAAATATTATTTTTGAAGGAAATAGAGATAGAAATATTTACGTATTAAATATGAAAGTAAATAATAATAAAGAAATGTGTTTGATTGCTAATAACAATGATTCTTGGTTATGGCATAAACGTTTTTGTCATATTAACTTTAAAACTATTCAAAAACTTTCAAAGCATGAATTAGTAAGAGGTCTACCCAAAATAAATTTTAAAGTAAAAAACTTGTGCGAAGATTGTCAGATCGGAAAATTAACAAAATCTACTTTTAAATCAAAAAAGGTCATTTCAACCCTACAGCCATTAGAACTTTTACATATGGACTTGTTTGGACCTACTCAAATACAATCATTAAATCATAATCGTTATGTATTTGTTATAATTGATGATTTTTCAAGATATACTTGGACTATGTTTTTGAAAAATAAAAGTGATACTTTTGATCATTTCAAAGATTTCGTTAAAAAGATTCAAAATTCGAAAAATTTAAAAGTTAAAAACATTCGAAGTGATCATGGTGGAGAATTTGAAAATGAATCTTTTGAAATATTTTGTAAAAAGAAAGGAATAAATCATAATTTTTCTTTTCCTAGAACTCCACAACAAAATGGAGTAGTAGAAAGAAAAAATAGAACTTTACAAGAATGTGCAAGAACTTTACTTAATGGTAGTACATTATCTAAACAATTTTGGGCAGAAGCCGTAGCAACTGCTTGTTATGTCTTGAATCGTATTTCTATTCGACCTCTAACTAAAAATACTCCTTACGAACTTTTTAACGGAAGAAAACCTAACATTTCATACTTTAAGATATTTGGATCTAAATGCTTTATTCTAAATACTAAAGATCAACTTGGAAAGTTTGATGCAAAAGCTGATCACGGGATCTTCGTTGGATATTCAGAACGTAGTAAAGCATATCGAATTTTCAATAAACGTACTAATACTATAGAAGAATCTTTACACGTCTCTTTTGATGAAAATTATAGCATAAATATAAAAAACAAAGATGATGATGAAACTACTGATAATTTTGAAAATACAAATAATGACTCTATAGAACAAAATAATAATCCTATAGAGCATATTAGATCACCTCCAAGAATATTAAAAGATCATCCTACTCAAAATATTATTGGAGAAATTGACACACACGTTCGTACAAGAAGTCAATTAAATCAAATAAGTCACGTAGCTTTTCTTTCAAACATTGAACCTAAGAATCCGAAAGAAGCTTCTACGGATGATTACTGGATTATCGCTATGCAAGAAGAGCTAAACCAGTTTGAACGAAATGACGTCTGGGAATTAGTACCTAGACCAATCGATCAATCTGTTATTGGTACAAAATGGGTTTACAAAAACAAAGCAGATGAATTTGGAAATATCACAAGAAATAAAGCTAGACAGGTTGCTCAAGGATATAATCAAGAAGAAGGGATTGATTACGAAGAAACCTTTGCTCCTGTAGCTAGATTAGAAGCTATACGTATTTTATTAGCATATGCATGCTTTCATAATTTTAAACTTTATCAAATGGACGTTAAAAGTGCTTTCTTAAATGGTTTTATCAAAGAAAATGTTTTCGTAGAACAACCACCGCTTTTTAAACATGAAAAATTCCCAGATTATGTTTATAAACTTAAAAAAGCATTATATGGTTTAAAACAAGCACCTCGTGCTTGGTATGAACGACTTAAAAAATATTTAATCAGTTCTGGTTTTAATATTAGAAAAGCTGATCAAACTCTATTTATTAAAAATACAAACAAAGATATTTTAATCGTTCAAATTTATGTAGATGATATAATTTTCGGTTCTACAAATGAAAATCTATGTAAAGAATTTTCTATAATAATGACTAATGAATTTGAAATGTCCCACATGGGTGAATTATCATATTTTTTAGGTCTTCAAATTAAACAAGTTTCAAATGGAATTTTTATTTTTCAAGAAAAATATTGTACTAATTTAATTAAACGGTTTGGTTTAGATAATACTTCAGGAAAACTAACACCAATGAGCACATCAATTCATCTTGATAAAGATGAAAAAGGGAAAAGTATTGACCAAAAATTATATAGAAGTATGATAGGTTCGCTACTCTATTTAACAGCAAGCCGCCCTGATATTATGATGAGTGTATGTTTGTGCGCACGATTTCAATCAGACCCCAAAGAATCGCATCTACGAGCAGTAAAACGAATTTTAAGATATCTTAATAACACCAAGAATTTTGGTCTATTCTACCCGAAAGGTTGTCCATTTGAATTAGTATCCTACAGTGATGCTGACTTCGGTGGATCACGGACGGATAGAAAAAGTACAAGTGGTACGTGCCATTTCATTGGCAAATCACTTGTATCTTGGTTTAGTAAAAAGCAAAACTGTGTCTCGCTTTCTACGTGTGAAGCAGAATATATATCTGCTGCATTGGCATGTGCACAAGTAATCTATATGCAACAAACACTTAAAGATTTTGGAATTCATTTATCTAAATCAACAATATATTGTGACAATACTAGCGCTATTAATTTATCAAAAAATCCTGTAAATCACTCAAGAACAAAACATATAGACATTCGACATCATTTCCTTCGTGATAATATAGAAAAAGAAATTATAAATTTAGATTATGTCCCATCTGATAATCAGATTGCCGATATTTTTACCAAACCCTTATTAGAAAACTCATTCATTAAATTACGCCGAGAACTTGGAATTATCTCGTTAACTGACATATAACTTAACAACTTCAGTTTTCTAAAAATATTATTTTACAAACTATAACATCTCTGCAAGAGTATTTATCTATTTTTAACTTTTCCTAAAGTTTCTCTTTTTCTAAAATATTTATGGTTATAAATTTTCAGACCACCCATTCTATAACTTCCTATCTACATATAAGAACAAGCTATCTTAAAACAGAAACATTAAAAACAAAAAATTCATAACCATTATGTCGTCAAGTAATTCAAATTCATCGATCAGTATTCATTTTACAACAAGCAGCTCCTCCGACTCTATTACTCTTCCCACACCTACACCTAAAAATGAACCTCAATACCGATGGGGTAACTATCATACTGGGTTTACACCAGAATCAAAGAAAGCTAAACGAGCGTTATTTTCATCTCCTGATACGAAACGCAAAATTGACGATCTTCATCACTACCAAGAAGAACAAATCAAGCTACAGAAGGAATTATATTTTGAACAAAAAGCAACATCAACTCGTTTAAGTCTGCTTGAGAAGATGATATGTAAGTTTTGTGGATCAAAAGAGAAGGATATTATTTCACCATTACCAACACCAACCAATCCTATCGATCCATCAGCTTCTTATCGAACGGCAAATGACCCGGTGAATCCAACATTAAAATATTATACTTACTTACCCTCACAACCGTCGTACGATCCGAATTCATGGGATAGAAACTATCAAGCCAATGAAGGAAAGAGCTCATCAACACCGAAGAAAACTCCGCCTTCTAAATAATTAAATATTTGATTATTATATATATATATATTTTTTATTTTCTATTTTACTTCTGAGTCATGTAATAAATTTTTTTTTAAGTCGATCTCTATAGTATTTTTTACTATCAATGAATATTTTCAAATATATATACATTTGTTTTTGGAAAATCAGACGTCTGAAACCGTTCAAAAATGAACTAAAACCTTGCTGACTTGAAATATCCTCAAACCAGACGTCTCCCTCCAAAGAGACAGACGTCTGAGTTACTGACAGGACGTTTTTTTAATAAACCGACACGTCGGTTACCAATCAATATATCCCCTCATAATCATCATCTACCTTTTCACTTTTTACTTTCACCTTTTCACCCTCTTTAAAAACCCTAAATCCCCAATTACAAACAACTTCAAAATCAACAATTTTTCTACTATAATCATGAGTAATAGAGGCAAGCGAACAAGAGAACAAGAAGCTCCACCTCCATCTGAAGATCAAATCCAAAAATGGCTTCATGGAGACATTGCAAAGACTAGGTACAAAGCAATGAAGAATTCCAAGTTTTTCGAAGGTGCTTTCATTAAATTTGATGCCTTTTCTAATTATAGACTTCTCCAATTCGCTAGACATTTTCATTTTGAATCTTTGGTAGATTATAATACAAACAATGTCAAAATCTACTCTTTGCTTGTTAAGTTGTTCTTAGCCAACATGAATCTTGACCATATGAAACCTCAAAACACAACCGACTGCGTTTGGACAATGGTTTGTGGAAAAAGGATTGTACTTCCTCTTCAAAGGTTGGGACAAATATTAAATTGTGCTTGGCAAGGTTTGGATATTGACGATGTAGAAGTTAATAGGACTCAAAGAGATGAAGAGTCCCATAAATTTATTTCCGACGATCTTATTGATATGAGAAAACTAACTTCTACCAATCTTCGTCCACAAGCTAGACTTCTTAATCGTATTTTAATCCGAACAATAAATCCACGAAAAGGAAGTTATGAGAAGATCTATAAAAGGGATTTTCAGGCATTGTATGCCATTTACTCTCGAAAACAGATCAACTGGGCTAAAATAATAATGGATGAATGGTTAGACATCACCTATAAAAGGAAGTATAAGACTTTGCATTACGGTGCCTACATTACTCGAATCTTAACCTCTTCTCACATCGAAGTTCGTATTCCCGAATCTATTCCAACAAAGACAATTAAAGAAATTGGATACAAGACATTGAAGTTGATGAATATTGATCCCAACCCATCAACTTTGGACCATCTATCTTTCGAAGAATGGACTCAACATGTTGCTACTAATCCCGAATCGCTTATTTCTGAATCTTCACACCGTCAACAAACTACGAACGATGAAGGAATTCAGATTATTTCTCCGGAAGTTTCTTCAAAACAAGCTCTCGTCATTCTTTCACAAAATCAATCAAAACTTCATCGTCAATTTAACACTTTTGAAACAAAGACTACTAAGAAGTTTGACTCGATTAAAAAATTTCTAAATCAAATTTGGAATGTTGTGTCTTGTTCCGGGACTACTTCAACACAAGCTCAAGAGTCATCACCATTTCAATGGTCTACAAGCTCTCAAGAAGTAGTTGAAGATTCGGAAGGTAGTGCTTCTCCAGCTGATCATGACTCCGAAGAATCTCCGGGTATTTGATGTTGGTATGGGTATCGTATCTTTATCTTTAGAACTATTATATTTTGGGATGTAATATTTTAGTACTTCATGCACAAAAACACTTATATGTGCATTTATGTGGTTGTGATGTTGGTTTATGATGTTTGTTTTGGTCTAGTATGGTTTTATATTGTTTTAACTCCATAAATGTTATGTTTATTTCCTTTCAAGTGTTCCTTTTTGTCAAATGCCAAAGGGGGAGAAAACGTAAAATAATATTTATGCATATTGACAGGGGGAGTATACTTAGTTGTCATTAGTCAAAGAGGGGGAGAATGTTAAATCGCTAAGTATAGCGTTTTGACTATGACAACTAGATATGTTCATATGCTATCGACTAACTTTGTTTTGCAGGGAGATGAAAATTCATTGACAATCGGATTCAAGAACTCAAGGGAAATATTATTTGCATGAGTCTAGATTAGTCTTAGAAAATATATGTTAAAGTCTTTCCTGATGATTATACACACACACAAAGAATTTATATATGAATATATGTTAGCATCAATGAACAAGGAGGCAAGAAGTAGTCTGTCTACAGGAACAGACGTCTGACATAATCAGACCAGACGTCTGATTGCTGAAATAAAGAAAATTCAGTATGAATTTTCAGACGTCTGGTATATTTCTACCAGACGTCTGTTTCTGGAGACAAACGTACTACTCTTCCTATTTTGAATTTGAATTCAAATCAAAAGAGACTTCTGAAAATTTTAATTAAAACTTCTGTTTCTGAAAGGATGCATCTATATGGAAGAGATACAACTCTCTATACTTACTTCTCTTCATCGAATCCTTTCATGATCGGTTGCAATTCTTTGAATATTATAAATAGAGGTTTCAACAATTGTTTTACTCACTAATTCTTATTCTAACTTTCTATTATTCTAAAAGAATTCTGATTTCTCAAAGCTTACTACTTACAAATATTTTGAGATCTTCAACTTCCTTAAACTTTCACAAGCTTCACAATATTCATCAAGGAAAGGCTATAGGAAGGGTGTACTTAATTCAAGACAATCCGTGTTATCAAGAACACAAAAGAGTCAACAAATATTCTGTATTAGCAAAGACCTCTCCAGTGGTTGAGGCAAGAAATCCCGTTCAGCAGTTCGGGTAATTGTGAACCTATTCCTCCGGGTGAAGTGAGGGTTTTTAGTGTTAGTGAAATTCCAGAAGTGAGTCTGGGACTGGACGTAGGACAGTGGTCCGAACCAGTATAAATCGACTGTGTGATTTACTGCTTACTACTCTACTATATACATTACATCCTATTCTCCATACTACACGATCCTATACCGTTGCATAGCCTCCATCAAAAACTCGGAAAACATCTCACAGCGGAATGGAATAAAATACAATATAATCAAATATAGCCTTACCAAAGGAGTAATACTGCCTAACTAGTATCCAAAGCCATCCTATCTCTGCCATGAACCTGACCTGTGAGTGTGTTATAAGGAGGGTTTCAGAACGCAAGTTCTAGTGACTTGACTAAATTACACATTCTGAAATAACCCTATGTGTACCATTCAGTTATGTTTTCTTGTTTATTAGGTTAGATTGGGTTAACAACACTCAAGGCTATACACACACATCGTACCCATTTACCTCCCAATTGATTAACATAATATAGCATATATGTAGTTACCCCTAATATCAAGTTACTTCCCATGGTACCCGTTTTGCACGGTCTCCGCCGTCACGCCTCGAATGTGTATACAACTCTCATGCTACACTGAACGACGTATGGAACTCCATGTTACCATGCTACGCTTTGCACAGAACTACCATCTATATACTACGTAAGCATATGGACTGCAATATCCAAACTCCTCGGTCGAATCGAGTCTCAACACAAGCTAGTGCCCTAGAGTCTACGATACAACACCCAGTGCGGTGTGCGTGTCTCTAGACCCTCATACATACGTAATGTCAACTGTACCCCAAGTCCTGTAATAAGGCTGCATTCATTGCACAAAACTCAGTACGAAACTTTTCCATATTTGTATAGGTCGGCTAATAGGGCCTAAAGTACATATATCCAAACTATGATCTGCATTTTCACATTGGCTATGGTCCTACCTCGACCCCGCCCTTAACTAGTGAAAGACTACATCAAGGGAGTGACATGCCCCTAGCAAACAATCTACATCCAAATTGGCGTGTTCCGTAGCCAAAGTCTTGAAAATGAAAGACCGATGGTCTATAGGTTTAGCTCTAGTCTTTTTGCATCCCAATGACTACCGATGGTAGGTACCCGACAATTACTAACCTATATTTGGTCCTGACCATCGTCCCCGTGAGGCGACGACCGAATCACCCAACGTCATCTGCCACAGCCTTCTTACTGCCAAACTACTATTGCAGTCAAGGTATACTCACCGGGTGGTAACGCGCATGAGACAACCCCAAACCCCGTACTGACGGTGGCAAGGGTAATCCTTGGAATATAACACAGAAACATATAATAGCAGAACAGAAATAAGTAAATACACCAGATAATGCACAATAGAATATACTGGATAAACGTAATCATCAGAGTTACACAGTACATAGGATCATACTTAGTACAAATACAGTTCAGCTATACATAAATGTCTACAGCGGAAAACAAACATAATATGTACAATAGGAGCTGAACAGCATAAAATAGATAAATGATAGAATCCATCTTCAGCTCCAGCTATCCAGAAAGAACCAGCTAAACCTGAATACAAGGCTGCCCGTGTAGAAAAAGGGGCACCCGAGTTTGAAAGTGAAACAAACTACGAGTCAGTCATGGGACTGGTATGAGAAATCTACTCAACACATTTATAATATGGCTAATCACAGGACCACGCCACTTTCGTGGAACGGTTTTACTCCATTGGATTGCCAGTGCTTTAAAACAAATCATTCTCTTAAACATCGCAATGCTTTTTATAAAAATGAAGCCATTATAAGACTCAGTTCCCATCACACAATGCAACGCAAACCGGAGGATAGAGTTTTACCTTATAATAGCCAAAATATGCTTGATACGAATAAAACAAAAGCATTTGATATTATTACTAGTGTTTACATGTTTCGAAAACAATTTCGAATCATAACTATCAATCATAGACGGCATGGGTACCATATATCATGTCGCCATTTATATATACAATCAAAACCGCACGATGTCGTATTTGGAAATTGGATTTCCGTCATGAACCAAGGCAAAAGATAGTCCTCACCGAATTCGAGACTGCCTAGCCCGAGTCTCAGGCAAGCGCGCAGGCAAGGCTTGGATCGTCAGGGCCGGTCCATCGAGGTGGATTATTATGCCTGAACACTACGTTTCCCCGCCCTTTGGGAGCGTAAATGAGCCAACGAATGACTCCATCGGTCCTGGATCGATCGATCTAACCGAGGCGCCTCGCAACAGCAACAACCACATAAGTCAAACTCGTCAGGGCATGTAAAACCACTGGCGCCACTTCTAGCTAGGAAGAAACGCATGCCCTCCCTGAGGTCCTGCTCCCGTTTCTGGTTCATACCGGGGTGTAAGGCTCGTGATTTCACGTTATACACAAAGCTACGCCAAACAGGCGGTGCTTTGATCATCACCGCAAGACTTTGCTTTTCAACAGAAGCCCTGATCAATGCATCTTAGCATGCCACACAGGCAATTCACACCGTGCAACTGATGACTATCAATCACTCAGAATAAATTCCAATGTCAGACACACTGTCCATTTGCAAGTCCGTTCTGGGCCTGAACGAAACCGGAGGCACTATATACCTCGCAAACCCACGATCACCACGTACGTCTAGACGATCACCACTCATTATTCATATTTCGGGATGTCTACCAATCAGGACCTCGGTTACCATCCAAACGAGGTGAAGATCTCCGGTCTTCGACCACCGTCTTCATCTTCGATTTCTTATCGTCGATTCAGTTATTCAAAATGGGATAAACCCGATCTTTCTGAGCAACTCGCGTATATAATCAACAAGTGCTACAAAAACGTTACTATACATCATTTCAATTCATTAGTCACTAACCATCAATCAGTAAGAGAACAATTTCCCAAATATTAACCCCGAAGCCCGAAACCAACATCAGATCAATACCCAAGAAACCATTCGACTTAGCCAACCTTTAGCTAGTTTCTAAATTTCACATCCATATCGTTTATAATATTTTATAACGATTTATCGCTATTTTTATTTATTTTAAAATAGCCAATTTATTCAAAACGACGCTTCGGGCCGTAACGCGGTCGTGGCGCTGTTTTTTTTTCGATTTGATTTACACATATCTGAAAATCTAACCGTTGGATCTTCACAAAATTTACATCATTAGAAAGATCTTTTCAAAACGAATCCAACGGTTCTAGTTTCGGGAAAATCCAACAGTTGGATCTCCCGGTACAATCGTTTGAAGTTTCGATTTCAAAATACGAACTGCATCGTCGTTATTCGATTAAATATAATTATATTTATATATATATAAGTATAATCGATTCTGGCGTTATTTTTCTTTAGATTTGAATTAAACATTCCAGACAATCCAACCGTTGGATCTTTACAAAGTTGGTGTCGTTGGGAAGATATTTCCAAAGCGAACCCAACGGTTGCGGTTTCGGGAAAATTCGATGGTCGGATCTCCCGCACTAATCGTTTGAAATCACGGTTTCAAAATACGAACTGCAGCGTCATTATTCGATATATTTCAATTCTATATATATATATATATATATATATATATATATATATATATATATATATATATATATATATATATCGATTCTTCGATTTCGAAACCATATGAATTTCATACATTTGATAAAAACAACATTTTTATCTAACTGTTTTCTATTTCAACACTTC
Source organism: Allium sativum (assembly GCA_030737875.1). NCBI lineage: Eukaryota > Viridiplantae > Streptophyta > Magnoliopsida > Asparagales > Amaryllidaceae > Allium > Allium sativum. The sequence continues at coordinate 544,074,595 of CM060926.1, forward strand.
ACTATTTTTAACAATTCATGTATATAGTAAAAATGTGATTTTTTTTATTATAAAACAATTCATATCAAAACACGATTATTTTCTATAGTTTATATAGGTGATAAAATAGGATTTTTATTATAAAACCATTTATTTCAAAAAACGACTATTTTATATAGTTCATATAGATGATAAAAATATGATTTTTATTACAAAACAATTTATATCAAAAGATGACTATTTTATATAGTTCATATAGATGATAAAAATATGATTTTTATTATAAAACAATTTATTTTAAAATATGAATACCACTCAACACATGAATTTCAATTCAACGAATGAATTTCGATTCAACACATGAAGGTTTTCTATAGTTTGTATATATAGATAAAAAGGTGATTTTTATATTTAAAACCCGAATACCATTCAACACATGAATTTTTATCCAACGAATGAATATCGATTCAACACATGAAGGTTTTCTATAGTTTGTATATATAGATAAAAAAGGTGATTTTTATATTTAAAACACGAATACCATTCAACACATGAATTTCTATCCAACGAATGAATATCGATTCAACACATGAAGGTTTTCTATAGTTTGTATATATAGATAAAAAAGGTGATTTTTATATTTAAAACACGAATACCATTCAACACATGAATTTCTATCCAATGAATGAATACCGATTCAACACATGAAGGTTTTCTATACAACGAATAAATATAGTTTCAACAAATGAAAATAATTCTAACACATGAATATTATTCAAAATTTCGGCAGCATAACGGCAGGGTAGTTAAAACCGGGACCGTCCCTAGTACGGCTCCTCGCTCTACCTTAAAACCTCGCGGTTTTTGAAAATGGGGATTCATGCATCTAGTTCGCACGCAGGCGTCATGTATATTTTTTTCATTTCCACAAACTAATCCTATGTGGCTTCAACCAAATATTTCTCAACCACAAATGGGTATTTTTCAACCACAATCAATCAATATCAACCGCAAACAATTCCAATCAACCATTTGCTATTAATCAATTTTCACACCAATCACGACCAATAAATATCGTCCATGGTTTGTGGACGAGGGGCGTATATATATACATATATATTTATATTAATATATATTTATATATAGCATTTCACTTTTATTTCAACACATATATAATTTTTACAATGCATATATAACTTATACATCGAACGTACAACTTATACAACGCTTATACAAGAGGTGTACAACGCTTATTTAACTCATACATCGACTATATAATTTATACATCGTCGTTTTCCATATCGTTTATAAATTAGAAATCTCACATTGGGTTCCACTCCACCAAAAATAGCAAAAGGCTCAGAAAAATATGCGGTCTCTTCTAGAATGTAGAAGACGTCCACACGAGTCCACTGTCTCTTGTTTCACTGAATTTCGTCAAGAAATGAAAAAGATATGATTTTTACAGTGAAATCAAAAACCGTAGCGCTTTAAACTGCTATAATATAGTTTATTTAAAATAGGCCGTTACCTCAGCTCGATCTTCAAAATTAGGTTTCCACTTTTCTCCCAATCCGTGCAACTATATGACGATAGGCCTGCGCCACAGCATATAGCTAGGAGAGGGCTTCAGGCGCATGGGGGTGTTGGTTGGTTCGAACTCGCCAGGTGGCAGTGGTGGGGCTGCAAAGGCGGCGCTTTTAACGAGGTGATTCGCACGAAAAACGAAGTGATAGCGGAGGTGACGGGTATGGATCTAAAGAGGAGGTCGAGCCCTTCAAAAAAACCCAACTGGGTCGATGTGTTTTGGTGAGCGGATTCGCTAGAAAAGAGGAGGGAAGGTCGGAAGATGTTTCCGCCGAGCGCCAGGTCGAGTCGGGGAGAGAGAAAACAAGTTTTTTCCTTTTTTTTTAATAAAAAATCTGATTGGCCGGCTGGTTTTAAAAGGGGTTTTCTGACACGACCACCAATCTAAACCCAATGACGGTCATCCCCAGCGTTTTACCCCCATTCCGAACATAATGGGATATGTTTCGTAGACCCATTCGACTGTTTCAGTCAGTTTTCCTTCAAAATTAAAATATAAAACATTTAATATTTGATTTGAACGTACATTTCAATTTTCCAGGGCCACAAACTGATTCGAAAAATTTCAGAAAAATAAATCTGGCTATGTTTTGACGATACGGTCCCAACAAAACTAGTTTCGTCGAATTCTGAGACCGTTTACAAAAAGGCCCATTTCTGGTCGATCCAATTTAACTGTAATTGACCAAAACACGTTTTCCTTTGCCACGCTCACATACTAGCTTCAAAAATTATAAAATTTGAAATCTAGAAATAACTTCACATCCCGGATCCAACAAAAGTGGTTTTGTCGAATTTCGAGGTCGTATGTAAAATGGCCAATTTCACGGGCTATATAAATTCCATAACGACCTTTCTAAAAATTCATTTGGCCATAACTTTTGCTTTCCACTATGAAACTTCGATTTTTCAGATTTGTTAGAAAGGTATTCAGCAACAGATTTAAATATTTTTGGTTTCACTCAAATCCGTTTTATTTTGCACCTGGTACAGTCCGACAAAGTTTGAATTCAAATTTTGAAACCGCAGCGCCATTTCAGGCCTTGTTTATAATTAGAATTAATTATATTCGTTTTCAAATGTCGATTCAAACTTACTTTTCATCGCTATTATTTAAAATATTTATTTCAAATATTTAAAATCCACTATTTTAGCCAATTTAAATTTTTTAAATTGGTTCAGATTTTCTGGGTTGTTACAATCTCCCCCACTTAAAACTTTTCGTCCCCGAAAAGGAACAAAGTCAAAAGTGGTTTGATTAATCAACTCTACGTTCAATCTGGCTTCCATTCTCCAACTTTTTAGTTTCTGAGAATTTTCAAATTCTTCAAAAATTTGGCAAACACCCGGAATTTTCGAAAAATTTCGCCATAACCTCCTTTGTCCGGGGAGAGGTTTGGAAATTTATTGGGCCGTATTAGGTACCCAATAAATCCTAATAAGCATACACATATTTATAGTGATATATTTTGGTGTTTACAGGGGAGTGTGTATAGATAATAACTCCAGAGAATAAATTCTCGTCACCCTGTCAAAGCCTGAGGGAGTGTGTATTTTAAATGCTCCAGAGGATAAATCCTCGTCACCTCGTCCCGTGTGGGAAATAAATAGTCCATGGGCCGTATCTAATGACTAGAGAGACGTGATTATTGTCAACTCCAGACCCGTGTGGGGTTTTTATTAATCTGGCAATTTTATCGTTACAATTTAAATAGTCCATATCAGTCATCAATTCAACCTGTAAAATATAGTCATAGCCATACAAGCCTCTCGCTCGTATGGTAAATCTCCCACCTCGTCACATAAGCTCCAAATGCTTATGTGGTATATGATGAAATATGCCTATCTTCAGAAGTATGCCATGCAGTGTAGTTCAAAATTAATTGTTACTATCCTATGGCGATGTTTATTATTTCACACAGAACTACCAGCACTCCGCATCCAATGGCATTCACAGGAATTGATATAATAATATTTCGCATCCAACTCATTAAGGTTTACCTATTTGTCGGGCACGCAAATAAAATCTTTACTCAACAACTATCCATTTACCTGTTCAAACATATATATGCACATGTATATATTTCTATTTATTTTCTAATCAGTTCAATGTGTGATCTAAATGAATAAATTCTACCATTATTCCATTATTGATTAAATTAACTATCGTTTTAATAATTTAATTAATCAAATCTACTATCACACAACACAAACAGCAATCAAATTGTTTTTTAACTTTTCAAAATCATACAAATCAATTTCTATATTCTTTTAAAATCATTCAGACTATAGAATTAGAAGTGCACATCCATGGAAAGAAAATAACAACAGAGTAGAGAACTAATTGGTAATGCAAAGTATGGTAAATGTACCTTGCACCAGAGTCAATCAGAGATATCCACTCGGCATCTAGGATAGGCTTTCTGAATGCTCTCCTCTGTTTCCCAAGTACAATCTCGTGGATCTCCACTCCATTGCACTTTGACTAAGTGAACTTTCTTGTTCCTCAGCTCTTTGGTTTCTTTGCCAATGATCTTTAGCGGCTCTCTTCTCACAGCTAATTCTGGAGTAATTTCAATATCCTGTTGAGCTGTTTCTTCCACGATCAAGTCTCGATCATGAACGTGCTTTCGAAGTTGAGATATGTGGAATACATCATGCACTCCAGGCAACCAATCAGGCAATCTAACCCTATAAGCAAGAGTCCCGATCCGTTCCAGAATAGGAAACGGACCAATGAATTTGGGCGCCAACTTCCCAGTTTTACCGAACCAGATAACTCCTCTCATCGGCGATACTTTCAAATAGACATAGTCGCCAACTGCAAATGATATATCTCTTCTTCTCCTGTCAGCATAGCTCTTTTGTCGGCCAGTAATCGTTTCTTAATAAAATCGACTTTGTCGGCAGCTTCTCGGATCATATCGGGTCCCAATACAAGTCTATTACCGGGTTCGACCCAACAAGCAGGAGATCGGCATGGTCTACCATACAGTGCTTCGAATGGTGACATTGTTAGACTTGCCTAGTAGCTGTTGTTATAAGAGAATTTAGCCAAATGTAGATGGTCTTCCCATGATCCTCCGAAATCTAGAACACAAGCCCGCAATAGATCTTCTAGTATACGATTTACCCTCTCAGTTTGACCATCTGTCTGAGGATGATAAGCGGTGGTCAAGTTCAGTTTGTTCCCAGATCTACTTGAAATGCCTCCCAGAATTTTCTAGTAAATATTGTATCTCTATCACTGACTATACTGAGCGGCACTCCATGCAGTCTAATTATTTCCTTGAAATATATCTACGCCAGACTCTGAGCAGTTCTGTTTGATTTGACAGGTATGAAGTGAGCGGTCTTCGTAAATCGATCAACGACCACCCAAATATTGTCATTTCCTTTTCTGGTCCTGGGCGAACCATCTATGAAATCCATAGAAATATGTTCCCACTTCCAACCCGGAACGTCTATGTAGTGACCCGAACTTCCCCGGTCTCCGAAGAGATGAGAAAGAACGAATTACTGTGAGGACAAGACAAAATAGAACGCAGACGGGAGAACATTTCATTGTATATTACAACAATTCCATCAGATACAAGAATATACAGAGTATAATGAACAAATTACATTCGATAAATATCAGAGATTACATTAAATTACATTGCAGCGGAAAATAATACAAAGCACAACTGAAGGTGATATACGGATATAGAGCTTTTCGGATATCATTCCAGCTGTAAACCAGGATCCTGTGAATATAAATCTGCAAAACCAAAACTACTAGCTGCCCATGCGGAAAATAGGGGCACCCAGAGTTTAGGTTAAAACAATAAACTCCAGGTTAGTCATGTGACTGGTGTGAGAACTAAAACAGTTATTTAAAACTTTACTTTAAAAGAGAGTAATTCAAGGGACCACGCCGTATAACACGGAACGGGTTTCCTCCCAAGAATACTAGTGCATATAGATAAACAACGCAATGCTTTTTCGAAAAATGAAGCTATTATAAGACCCAGGTCCCATCACACAATGCAACGCAAGCCGGAGGATAGGGTTTTCCCTTATAATAGCCAAACATGCTTGGTACGTTTAAAACAAATCATTTGATACTATAATAAGTGTATAGTGTCAAAACATTTTCAATCATAAATATAAATCATAGGTGGCATAGCTACCATCTACAATGTCGCCATACTAGTTCTACAATTAAAACCGAATTACACGTATTGGAAATTGGATTTCCGTCATGAGTCGAGGCAAGGGGCAAGCTCCTCTCTGCGTTCGAGACACTCTAGCAAATGCTCAGGACTACACACTCTGGGCAGCCACTTGGATCGGTTGGGCCGGTCCTCTCTTACGTTTGAGGATTGGCAATTCCTGAACACACGTTTCCCGGTCCTTACAGACCTATAATCGAGGCGCCTCATTCCAACAACCACAAAGGTGAAAAGTATATAAATGTCAGGGCTGGTAAGTCACTGACACCACCAAAGCTAGAAAGAAACGTCGTGTTCTCCCAACGGCCCGTATCCCGTTTTTAACTTATACCGAGGTGTGAGGCTCGCGAATTCACGTTATACACAAAGCTGCCACGTAGGCCGTGCTTTGATCATCAACCACAAGACTCTGCTTTTCAACAAAAGCCTTGATCATTGCATCTTAGCGTGCCACACAGGCAATTCATGCCATGCGACTGATGTCCATCGATATACAACCTCTGAGCTCGTACGTCTCAGAGAAGGGCGTTAAGCAAAAGAATAAATTCTCCGCCGCCAAACAGATGTATATTTAATAGAAATCAATCGACACAGAATAAAATCCAATGTCGGACACACAATCCATTTACAAGTCCATTCTGGGTCTGAATGAAACCGGAGGCATTTTCCTCGCATATCCATCCATCTCCAAGTATGTCTGGACGACCACCAACTATTTCCATCCTCTTGGGTGTACAGCCCAATCAGGATCGTCAGTAATTACCCAAACGATGTGAAGACTTCCGGTCTTCGACCACCGTCTTCATCTTCGACTTATCGTCGAATTGGTAATTCAGAATGGGTATAAACCCGGCCTTTCCGAACAACCCGCGTATATTAAAACAAATGTTACACAAACACAACATACGCCTCATTCCAATTCAGAATATTCTTTTATTCACAAAATCACATTTTTAGGGAAAGGTTCCCATTAATTTTATCCAAGATAAATTCTTTAAAATTTATCCTTTAATCTTCCTTTGGATGTCATTTCAAACCAGATCATGGTTTTCTAAACTAGTCGAGATTAGCGAACCACACCGAAGTAATTATTTATTTTATTTCCCAATCCCAACCTATTCATCCCATGAAGCAAAACTGGTAATATTCCATATCTAATACTATGGTGTTATCGGTAAGATTAATTACCATTTCACGTTCAAATCTAATTAAAGATTTAACTATCGCTTTGGAGCAAAACTGGTAATACTCCATTCTCGCTCATTTTCTAAATTTGATAATTTAGATTACAAATTTACATTTCAATCTAATTGCAGAATCGTTAAAACTCCTTTTATTAGGTTAAAGAACTAATGTCATTTAAAACACAGTTCACGACAAACCCAAATCACATTCTATTTATCATCGGGTTAAAGAACTAGTGTTGTTTAAAACACAGTTCACGATAAACCCACAAATCAATTCTAGTTCAATTCAAATCAAATATATTAGGAATTCCAATTATTTAAAACCCCTTTTTAAATCTTATTTATTTATTTAAAAAAAATTCGGGTTTTAAATTTAGTTCAATCTAGTTCATTTCGACAAAAATCTATTTTTATCTTTTCAAATATGGAGTTTTTCACCCCAATTTTTCTCAAACCATTTCCTATGATTTTACACAAATTATTACTATTTTTAATAATTTTATCAAGGCCCGTACAGTCGATTTCCAACAACGGCCATCGAATTGCACTTACATCGACCTTTTTCGAATTTGATTTGGATGTATCTCCAAATCCAACCGTTAGATTTCAAATTTCAAATATTCGTTAGAAAGCTCTTTTCGATACGAACCCAACGGTTCCGGTTTTAGGAGAATCCGACGGTCGGATCTCCCGTAATGTCCATTTGAAATAAATGGTCGAAATTCACGAACTGTCACGGCGCGGCGCGTTCTATTCAGGCCATTATATTATATATATATAATATATATTTCGTCGATTTCTATTTAAAACGAATTGTATAAATAGTTTTGAATTCGTTTCAAAAACAATTTCAACTTCCACCTCAATTCAAATCAAAATTGAATCTTTCCTTATAAATTCGTTTTAAAATTCATTTCTATTCAATTCAAATTTCAATTCAATTTGAATTCGTTTTATATTCAATTCATTTCGAAATCGCTTTATATTCAATTCATTTCGAAATCGTTTTTATTCAATTCATTTCGAAATCGTTTTATATTCAATTCATTTCGAAATCGTTTTATATTCAATTCATTTCAAAATCGTTTTATATTCAATTCATTTCAAAATCATTTTATATTCAATTCATTTCGAAATCGTTTTATATTCAGTTCATTTCGAAATCGTTTTATATTCAGTTCATTTCGAAATCGCTTTATATTCAATTCATTTCGAAATCGCTTTATATTCAATTCATTTCGAAATCGCTTTATATTCAATTCATTTCGAAATCGCTTTATATTCAATTCATTTCGAAATCGCTTTATATTCAATTCATTTCGAAATCGCTTTATATTCAATTCATTTCGAAATCGCTTTATATTCAATTCATTTCGAAATCGTTTTATATTCAATTCATTTCGAAATCGTTTTATATTCAATTCATTTCGAAATCGCTTTATATTCAATTCATTTCGAAATCGCTTTATATTCAATTCATTTCGAAATCGCTTTATATTCAATTCATTTCCAAATCATTTTATATTCAATTCATTTCGAAATCGTTTTATATTCAATTCATTTCGAAATCGCTTTATATTCAATTCATTTCGAAATCGCTTTATATTCAATTCATTTCGAAATCGCTTTACAATATTCATTTCGAAATGAATAAAATCGATATAAATATCGTTCACGTCAAAATGGCATCAATCTAATCAACACGGCTTCATATATTCCTTCATTCTATTCAACAAATGAATATTTATTTTTGTCAACACACGACTAATCTCAACGAATGAGTACTGTCCACGTGTGACTATTTTTGTTAAATTAATTCGTTCAACACATGACTAATCTCAACGGATGAGTACAGTCAACACATGAACCTTTATTTTATAGAGATAAAGATATAAATTTTATTGTTAAAATATTTCGTTCAACACATGACTAATCTCAACGGATGAGTACAGTCAACACATGAACCTTTATTTTATAATATTCTTTATTTTCTAAATTGGAATGAGGCCCAATCAATCACCATATAATATTAATTATATGGATTTTCATACATCACACGTATATGATAGCATTGAAAAATAATCAACCATCAACCAAAGTGCACTACACTGTATAAGCATCAAATATAGATATCTAACGCTTATAACAGCCTGTCAATCAATCGATCGACATATTTAATCAATCAGGATGAGTGAACTTCAGATTTCATCCCAACACCCGTGTGGGGTTTCAAATCAACAAACACAGATTTTTGTTGTGCAGTTGGGCGATGTGTGAAATTTATCGTCCCAATCAATGTCAGTCAAATCAGTGTACATAAACAAACCGTCCGGTTTGTAAATGAATATTTTATTTTATTCACATTCACGTTAAAAATTATATTTTTAATGATAAAAACATTTTATTTTAACACATGAATTTCTATTCAGTTCATTTACACAATAAAAATGATACTTTTATTTTTCTAACGTATTTTAGAAAATTTCGGCGGCATAACGGCACGATACTAGAAACGGGACGAGGCCTAGCCTTATCCCCGGTCTAGTGAAGGCCCACGCCATTCACACATCAATCAAATCCATTCATTTCACCAAACAATTCAATTCAAACCAAATATTCTAACTAAATACTCAACCAAACAAACAAGTCCATGGTCTGTGGACGATTGTGTCGGGTGCTACTAAGCACCGTCTGCATCCTAGTGTATATATATATATATATATATATATCTAGAAAATGAAATTGAAAGGTGAGAAATTCTCACTAATAGTTATCCAACCATCTTGACTCTTCTTTGATAGAAATCTTCATCGTTATCGCATTTTTGTCGCTTTCGTTGCTGTAGCCACTACATATGTAAAAATCGAATTTTTACTTCGCTATTCAATATATAAAAATCGAATTTTTACTATGCTATTCAATATATAAAAATCGAATTTTTAATTCTTAAAAATCACTTCTTTCTATATTTGACCCTCCTATAAAGATTATATTTTTATACTTCTACTTGATTAAAAATCATATTTTTAATCTTCACATCTTTATCTTTGCTACTTTATATAAATAAAAACCATATTTTTATATGCTATTCGTAAAAAAAAAATCCTACTTTTATGATGCTCATTCATATATCAAAATCACATTTTTAATTGTAAAAATTATAACTATATATATATAAAGATTATACCTTTTTACTTTGAAAAATCCTTTCTTTTTTCTTTGAAAAATCAAGTTAAACAAAATCAGCATTTTAGTCTAAACAAAATCAGTGTTTTAATCTAAACAAAATCAGTATTTTAATCTAAACAAAATCAGTATTTTAATCTAAACAAAATCAGTATTTTAATCTAAACAAAATCAGTATTTTAAAAACTTACGGGTTCTCTCTTTAGGGGGGGCGCTGGTGGTTGCTCAGAGGTGGTCGGAGGTTGCTCGCGGGGGGGGGGGGGGGGGGGGGCTGCTCTGACGTGGCGGATGATGGGGGTTCTGCTCGTTGCGGTCGAGGAAGAGCAAGGGGGAGGAGGAAGATGAAGGGAGGGGGAAGAAGAGGAGGGGGGCTCGATGAAGGGGGCGGCGGCTGCTCCGCCCCGTCCTTCTTTTTTTTTCTGATTTGAAAAGGAACGGGGAGAGAGAAAAGGAGAAAAAGGGGTGGGGCTAATATATAATTTAATTATTATTTTTAATTCAAAAAATTTGACTTTTGCATACGACCTCTAAACGAGGCCCACCGTCTGCCGTCCATAGCGTTTTACCCCCATTCCGAACACAATGGGATATGTATCGCAAGCTGATTCGATCTTTTCGATCAGTTTCCGTTCAATTTACATTTAAATCACTATATTGAATTTTAAACGTACATTTCAATTTACCGGGGTCACATACTAACTAAAAAAATTCTCGAAAAATATTTTCTAGCTTTGTATTGACGATACGGTCCTAACAAAACTAGTTTCGTCGAATTCTGAGACCGTTGGAAAAATGGCCATTTTCGAGTCGATTAAAATCAACTGAAACTGGTCAAACGCGTTTTCATTTGCCACGCTCACATATTGATTCGAAAAATTATGAAATTTGAAACCTAGCAATAATTTGACATCACGGACCCAACAAAACTGGTTTCGTCGAAATCCGAGGTCGTTTGCAAAATGTCTATTTTTAAGGGCCTGAATTCCATAGCGACTATTCAGAATTTTCAACTGGACATATCTTTTGATTCCCGCTATGAAATTTCAATTTTTCGGATTCGTTTGAAAGATTTTATCAATTAGATCCTATGTTTTTGGTTTCACTAAAATCCGGATTGTTTTGCGCCCGGTACATTCAATTGAAATTTGAAATCGAATTATCGAACTACCGCGCCATTTTCAATTCATTTTTATAATTATATATAATTATTTATATTCTAACGACGACGTATATAATATATACGCTCTATTTATATTCATAATAAATTTCTCGTCGATTTTATTTAAAATATTCAAAATTCGCTAAAATTGACAAAATAAAAATTTTAAACTGACCCAGATTTTCCGGGTTATTACAGTCTAGCAGTTGTAATAGTCCAGCAAGTTTCTGTTGGTCGCTTTTGACTAGCTGGCAAGTAGGGCATCGGCTAACATATAAAGAAATGTCCCTCTTCATCGACTTCCACCAGAAAGTGCGTTTGATGTCATTGTACATTTTGCTTACTCCCGGATGGATACTAAGTTTTGACTTATGGCATTCATCCAGTACTTCCTTTCAGAGCTCAGGAATGTTAGGGACACAGATTCGACCTTTGAGCCTTAGAATCACATTATTATCAACTTGAAAACTCGAGGGTTCGCCTTGTTGAATTATCTCTCTGGTCTTCTGAATGAAGTGATCATCCTACTTGTTAGCCCACTTTGTGAACTGGGCAACACAAAGTCAAGACATGAAATATTGAAGAAACTTGAAAAACTCTGAAGCGGTTCGGATCGGATAAAGTTTTCTGTTCGGATCGGTGAACTATTGCTGAGGAAATTAGAAGGGCACAGCTATTCGGATCGGAGGGCAATATAATCTCAATTGGATCGGAAAGCCACTCGATTGCTACGGAGATAGATTGGAGCGGAGCAGAATAAAGAGGAGAGAGCATTGTTTCCAAGTCAATCCGGGTCGGATCGGATATCCCGATCCGAACCCCTTGTACGTGTCCCTCCGACCCGAACCCATTTTCCACATCACTCCCCTGCATGAGCGCCTGGATATCCGGATCGGCTATGACCAGTTCCTGCCTACAACGTCCATTACTCGGATGCGTTGTCAACATAGAAATCCATTTGAACCCGGGGCTGATGGGATGGATAACACGTGGCTCCGATCCGGATTGGGTTCTGAGCAAATTCACACCTATAAATACCCCGTCTGGAGACAAAGAAAAGGATCTTTTTTCTGGCACTTGGAGAATCCAACCACCTTCATAACCCGAATTCCAGCACTCTCGAAGAATCCAAATCTTCTTTCATTATTTTTTTTAGTCAATTGAGTGATTGTAAGTGAGTTGTGAGAGAAATCAAGTGAATATTTCATTGTATTTGCAACTGAATCATTGAAAATAGTGAAAGATAAGTGGACGTAGACATTTCTTCGCCGAACCACTATAAATCATGTGTGTTCATTTTCATTTTTATCTCATTTCATTTGCTTTTAATCAATTTGGGTGTTAGAACCACTTTTTGGTCTAACATTTTAGTGCTTTCACTGAGAACTCATCTGAATTCTTTATTTTCCGGGATCATCATTCTACTTTTTGGACCGTTGAGTTCAAAGAAGTTAATCCTTAAGTTTCAACACCCTTGGATATTTGTCGAAGTGATTGTCAAAGAACCATGGCCAAAGGAAAAGGCAAAGAAGTTCAATCTGTTCGAGGTAATGGAGCTGGCGAAGATCAGCAAATTGCGGTTGTAACAAGGTCTCGTGGGCAGAGTTCAACAGCAGGACGAACCAATGCAGGAAATCCGAGCCATCTTCAAGGGGAAAGCTCCGATCCGATCCGGGTAGGAGATTCTGAAGCAATGCATTCCCCCAATCTGAATCGACCCGAGCAGCTTGCCATGTACCGACCCGACCAGACTCCCCAGCTCCGATCCGACCCGACCTCCCATCTCCGATTTGATCCGACTCTTGGTGATGTTGGAACTTCTACTCGAGTCCCTACAAATGCTCCGATTCCAGCCGCCAGGGTCAGTGATCAGGTCAACCCATCTGCGCCCATTACTCAAGGAGATTTCTCGCGCCTACTTGATATGCTTGAAAGTACAAGGGAGGCTATGAAAGTCCACGAGCGCACTAATCTCATGATGCAGGAGAATATGAGGCTCATGAGTAGGGAGATTAGCGAACTCCGTCGACAGAGAACTCCATCACCGGTTCGTCACACACCAGTGGATCAGTCTTCATCTTCCCAGGAAGAGCGGTCCCGTGAACGAAGGCCGCTCGAACGACCTCAGAATGTGGAGCAGCTGACATTTGGATCTTTGGGATCTCGTGAGGATATTGCACGAGCGCTAGGAAACAATGACCCCACTCGGGGGCAAAGACTCCAGTCCCCTCCTCCTGAGATCGACCGGGAGCGCAAAGAACGGAATAGAGCAGAAGCAGCTCGAAGAAGAAGGGCATCTCCTGAACAAGAGCCCAGAAGGAACTCGGATACTAGGGCCAGGGAACCTGAGCGGCCCCTAACTAATGCTGATGTACAGGCAATGGTTCGCCAGATCATGTCCGAGAGCCGGAACTATACAAATGAAGATTATGGCATTGAGCGAAGCCATACTCCTTTCACCGACGATATCCTCGACTTCCGATTTCCCCGGCGCTTTAACTTGCCATAGATGGACAAGTACAACGGAATGACTGATCCGGGACAGCATTTGATGCGATACTCGTGGCTCATGAATGCTGTTGTTGCCCCTGATGAAGTGAAGTGCAAAGCATTCCCAATCTACTTAGAAGATGTGGCGCTATTCTGGTTTACCCGACTTCCTCCTCGTTCGATTTCGAATTACAGGGAACTGAGCGAACGTTTTATGAACCAGTTCCGACTCCATGCCCGAAAGTCCAAAAGTGTTATTGAATTATCGAGAATCAAGCAGGCACCAGGAGAGTCTTTGAGGTCATATCTTGACCGTTTTAACCTAGTTGTGACTGAAGTTAGTGACCCGCATGAGCCCACCATTCTGATGGCATTAAAGGAAGGAGTCGATCCTGAATCTGAGTTCGGGGATTACCTTTCTGGGAAGACACCCTCCACAAGAGAGATATTCTATGAAAAAGCCGATATTTATTTAAGGCGAGAGGAGGCCAGGGCAAACCGAAAGAGAAAGTCTGAGGCGGCTTCAAAAGAAAATGTGTAGAGTAATATCGCCGTGAAGCAGTCTGGGGAAAGTTCTGGCAAGGTTGAAGTAAATGTGGGAAACAAGGGTGGAAACAACAATGCTGGAAGCGGGGGTAACAACAACAATAACCGTAATCCGAACGGTAACAGAAGAAACAGAAATAGGGAAATTGATCCTAACAAAAGACCCCGATTCCAGACCTACGAGAATTATACACCATTGAACGACACCCTGGAAAATATTTACCTGGATACGTACAATGTGTTGCAGTACAAAAGACCGCCACCTCGTGATTCGACCGAGAAAGAAATGGCGATAGGGAAATTTTGTTTGTTTCATGGAACTCATGGGCATTCAACCAATGAATGTCGGCATTTGAGGGATGTGATTGAGAAGCTGCTGCATGAAGGGAAGTTGGATGAATACAAGGTTGCCCCGAGGGACAGGGGGCAAGGAGAGCAGGCTCCAAAACAGATTCTACTTGCTCCCTAGCCTACAGCGCAGCAGAAAGGTAAAGGAATTGTTATCAACTCCATAGTGGGCGGACCTCACCCGGCAATCCGAAGTTTCAGATCAATGGATCAATATGTAAATGCTACCAAGCATCTAGATGTGAATGAAGGTGATGATTTGGAAGATATCACCCCCATAAAACAACAGAAGACCATGTTTGACGACGTGGTATTCCGCAGCCGAGATAATACTGGGATCCAATCACCCACTGATGATCCGTTGGTTATTACTACCACTATTGGGCAGGCTTTGGTCCATAAGTTATTAGTAGACAACAGAAGTTCTGTCAATATTTTATTTAAAAAGTCATTCGATCAGATGAAGCTTGAATCTGAAGATTTGAAGCCATGTGAAGGATGGATCAGAGGCTTCAACGGGGCGTCAACAGCTCCCATGGGATACATAGAATTGCCCGTAACCTTGGGGGCAAGGAGAACGCAGAAGAGTGCGGATGCTTCAGTCCGTAGTATTGGACGTA
Organism: Allium sativum; assembly: GCA_030737875.1. NCBI lineage: Eukaryota > Viridiplantae > Streptophyta > Magnoliopsida > Asparagales > Amaryllidaceae > Allium > Allium sativum. The sequence continues at coordinate 544,089,911 of CM060926.1, forward strand.
GATTCGCCTTATAATGCATTTTTGGGGAGGCTTTCCCTTGCTGAATTCAGAGTTTGTATCGCCCCTTGGTGTTTATTACTTAAGTTCCCAACCGAAGCCGGAACTGGAGTAATGAGAGGGGATCAAGTTTCCGGACGGGCCTGCTATGTGGCCGAATTAAAGATGTTGATGAAAGGACTTAACGTCGAGAGTAAAGATGCCTCGTCTCCCTCAAAGGCGGGCTCGGCATAGCAACTAGAGAGATTGACCCCGATGGAGTTGCCCAAAGGAACGCCTGAAGACCTGGATCCCAGAAAAGACGAGGAACCAGAGGCTAGGAATGCAACTCCTAATGAAGCGACAGTGGAAATTCCCATTGATGAAGCTGATCCGACAAAAGTTTTGAAGATTGGTTCTCAATTGGATCCACGTCGAGCCAAAGAACTAACGGACTTCTTGAAGGCAAACTTGGATGTGTTTGCCTGGACCCACGCTGACATGTGTGGGATATCGCCATCCATTATAAGTCACAAATTGAATGTAAACCCGAAACATCCGCCTGTGAAGCAAAAGAGACGCATGCTGGGCCCAGAGAGGTCGGCTGCTCTCAAAGAGGAAGTGGAGAAGTTGAAGCAGAATGGATTCATTCGAGATTCGACATATCCCGACTGGATATCGAATCCCGTCTTGGTAAAGAAGCCGAATGGAAAGTGGCGGACTTGTATTGAATTTTCAGATTTGAACAAAGCCTGCCCTAAAGATAGTTTCCCACTTCCCAGAATTGACCAGCTTGTAGATTCGATAGCAGGTCATGAACTTCTCTCTTTCATGGATGCATACTCTGGGTACAACCAAATTCCTATGCACGTTCCAGACCAAGAACATACGAGCTTCATTACAAATTTGGGATTGTATTGTTATGTTGTAATGCCATTCGGATTGAAAAATGCTGGAGCCACTTACCAGCGCTTGGTGAACAAAATGTTTTATAATCAAATAGGAAAGACTATGGAAGTTTATGTGGATGATATGCTTGTCAAATCGAAACAGTCCTCCAGCCATACGCAAGACTTGGCGGAAATGTTTGGTATCCTGCGAAAATATCGGATGAAATTGAATCCTCTGAAATGCTCATTTGGAGTGGCATCGGGAAAGTTCCTTGGCTTCATTGTGAGCTCCCGAGGAATTGAAATCAATCCTAGCCAGATAGCAGCGATTAGAAATATTGAAGAGCCGAGGAGAATTAAAGACGTCCAAAGTCTTGCAGGGAAAGTAGCGGCGCTGAGTAGATTCATCTCCAAAGCCACAAACAAATGCGTTCCGTTTTTTGATTTGATTAAAAGAGGAAAGAAGAACTTCGAGTGGACTCCGGACTGTGTTGAGGCCGTTCGAAATTTATTGGAACTGCTAGAGAAACCGCCGATTTTGTCAAAGCCAGTAGATCACGAAGAATTGTTTGTTTACTTGGCAGTCTCGGCTCACGCCGTTTGCACAGCCCTGGTTCGAGAAGAAGACAAAGTACAAAGGCCAGTGTATTACGTAAGCAAGAAATTAGCAGCGGCAGAGCGCAATTACCCAAAGATTGAGAAGCTCTCTTACAGCCTCCTAATTGCATCCCGAAAACTTCGTCACTATTTCCAAGCTCATCCAATAACCATATACACCGACCAGCCTTTGAGGCAGGTGTTGCAGAGACCCGAAGCATCGGGAAGGTTGATCAAATGGAATATAGAATTAAGTCAGTTTGATTTGAATTTTCAACCACGAAAGTCGATCAGGGGGGCAAGCTCTGGCAGACTTTATTGCGGAATTCACCATCCCAGATGAGTAAGTAATCGATGACAAAGTGGTTAGATCCGAGGATGAGTTAAAGATAGATCCGTGGAAACTATACACAGATGGAGCCAAGAACGATCGAAGATCCGGAGTTGGAATCGTCTTAGTCACCCCCGAAGGACGGTCGTTATATTATGCTCTACGATTAGAATTTTCGGCGACTAACAATGACTCTGAATATGAAGCCCTGATTGCCGGGCTGAAGCTTGCTAAAGACCTCGGAGTAAAAATGTTAGACATGTTCTGTGACTCTAAAATCGTTGTTTGCCAAGTGCGAGAGGAATTTGTGGCTCGGGGACCTCGACTCATCGCCTACCTCAGGAAAGTGAGAGAGCTATTGAGTAGCTTGGAGTGGTACAACATAACACATATCCCAAGAGCTGAAAACCAGAAGGCGGATAGGCTGGCAAAGCTGGCTAGTTCCGACAATCCAGAAGAGACTGAAATAATTCCAATTGAAATGTTGGAATCGCCAAGCTTTGATTCAATGGAAGTTGAGTTCGCTTTCGAAGCGGAACCGGAAAAGGAGTCGTGGATGACCCCAATTAAGAATTTCCTTAAGGATGGAACACTCCCGTCAAAGAAGAGTGAGAGAAGGGCTATAGTTCGCAAGGCTACTAGATATGTAATACAAGATGATATTCTTTATAGGCAAGGATTTTCCATGCCCCTGTTACGATGTATTGCACACGACGACATCAAACGTATACTAAGAGAAGTGCACGAAGGTGAGTGTGGAGATCATATAGGAGGTCAGACTTTAGCAAAAAAGATATTGCGATATGGATACTTCTGGCCCACAATTAATAAAGATGCAGCTGATTATTCACGACGCTGCGATAAGTGCCAGAGATTCACCAAAATCTCCAGAGCACCGTCGACCCAACTTAAATCAATGGTGAGTCCTTGGCCATTTGCCACGTGGGGAATTGATATCATTGGAGTTCTACCGATTGCTAAAGGAGGAGCGAAATATGCAATAGTGGCCGTGGACTATTTTACGAAGTGGGTGGAAGCTGAGCCCTTGACCAAGATCACGGCAAGAAAGGTGATAAGTTTCGTGGTCAGAAATATTATATGCCGATTCGGGATCCCAAGAACGATTATAACTGACAATGGAACCCAATTCGATAGCACTGAATTCAGAAATTTCTGCCAGAAGTATAAGATTGACAAGCGATATACTACAGTTGCCTATCCGCAGTCGAACGGGCAAGTAGAGGCAATAAACAAAGTAATAAAATCCATCCTCAAGAAACGGTTAGAGCGTGCAAAGGCAAAATGGGTTGACGAATTGCCCCTAGCTTTGTGGGCATATCGAACAACATTTAAGACGGCCACCGATCATACCCTTTTCTCTCTCTCCTTTGGCTCAGAAGCAGTAATGCCAGTTGAACTGGAAGTTCCTTCCCACAGGGTGACATATTATGACCCGATGACGAATCAGGCGCTTTTACTTGAGTCTCTTGATGAAGTCGAAGAAAAAAGGGACGAAGTAGATTTGCGTGCGGCAAGACATCGACGTCAGATGACACGCTATTACGATAAAAAAGTTCGCCTCAGGACATTTGAACCAGGAGATTTGGTGCTAAAGAGAATCTTTCCATCCCTTCCTCACCTTGGTCCAAAATGGGAAGGGCCCTTTGTCATCCAACGGAAACTTGAAAAAGGAACCTTCAAGTTAACGACCGTAGATGGCGAAGAAGTCCCTAGAGCATGGAACGCCCAACACTTAATGCGATATTTGGATTAGAAATGCTGTACTCTTTGTTATTTTTCTTATGAACTCTGTAATAAGGCACGACTTGCCTTGGGAAAATCTGACGATATGAATAAAAGACTATAAAGTGGATGTAGGCTACGACTTAGCCGAACCACTATAAAATATTTTGTGTTATTTACTTTTATGTATTACATATATACATTCATCAATTATTCTGTTGTGATTATGGAATACAGGATGATTCAAAGCCTGAAAAGGTTAAAGACAGTTTAAACATAAGAAAAAGCACAGCGACTACTTGTGCGATAAGACATAAAAGAATGAGAAAACGACATTCTTAACTCTAACTCTCCAGAGAGAGAGAGAGAGAGTATAAAAGCATCTCCGACTGAGCGCTGAAAAAGAAATTCTTCCCCTAACTCTAACTCTCCAGAGAGAGAGAGTATAAAAGCGTCTCTGACTGAGCGCTGAAAAAGAAATTCTTCCCCTAACTCTAACTCTCCAGAGAGAGAAAGTATAAAAGAAATGCCAGAAAAACGACAGGCGCTGACGACACAGGAAATGCTATCCCGTCAGAAAATCGGGAGCATTCAGATTGCTTGATTAAGCATTAATAGTTTATTAGAATTAACCGGGGGCATATATGTATACACATATTCCCTCGCTCCGTGACTTCATTTCGTAACTATAGCAAGACATGCATTTTTACATAAGTGCAGAACTACTGACAAACAGACATTGTAGAAAATGAATTATTTTTAATTTATTTACGAATGAATGAATTTGTACAGGAAAGTAGCTAAAAGAAAAAAAAGAAGGTGCAAGAGCCGCTCTTGTAGCAGCAATTGTTGGTTCATTAAATGCTAAAACAACACAAGGCAATCCACTATTTAGATTTCGAATGAGCCTTGGACTTCTTGGCGGCTTTCTCCGCATCCTTTGCTTCTTTCTCAGCCTCTGTCAAGATTCGTTTTGATTTCTTCTTTCCTGAAGATGCGGTGCTGGAGCCAGTAGACTTCTTCCCGGAGGGCGGAGCGCTGGAATCAAGAGAAGATTTTTTAGCGAGTTCCTCTGTAATAGATCTAGTTGAGAGCTTAACAACTAACCTTGATCCCGCATCCACAACTGCGAGGGGCTTGAGGGCTTCGGGGTCTAGTTCTTCGGCTTTTAATTGCAAGCGTTTGTCTTGATCAGCTTTCATTGCAGCCAAGGTAACATCATCAGCATTTTTTGATTCCCCGACTATTGCAACTTCTGGTTCCTCTTCATGCCCCCCGTCACTGCCATCATCCTTTAAATCTGCTATCATTTCTTCATCATGGGGAGTGGCGACCTTAGTTGGCTCACTTCCTTCTCCCAAGTCTATAGGAGCAGCCTTATCCTCCCCTCTTTTGGCCTTTTCTGCGGGCTTTGCCCCGGCGGTGGCTCCCTGAGTCACATCTGTCTTTTCGGATGGCTCAACACCTACAGAATGAGAAGCAACAGTTATCAACTCAGGCGAAAACAATGTGTTTTTCATCGATTGCTCAATCACGTGGCGAAAGGTAGAAATATCCTTGACAAATTGAGGAGAAAAGGTAGGGATACCTTCCGAAGACTTCTCGGCAGGGGTGACTACTACCTCTGATGCTGTTTCAGGAATAGGGGATAGCAGAGTTGTTCGGGCAATTCCCGGATTTTCAGGATCATACCCCTCTACTTCAGAAGTCGCAGGGGCAAAAGAAGAGGAAACAGCTTCGAGAACATTCTTCTGTTTAGACTTTCGTCTCTCTTCTTCCATGGCCTCAGCAATGAGGCGGCGCCCTTCGGCTAGGCGCTCCGGTTTATCATCTCTCAAGTATTTCTCCATTAGCTTATCTTCATCGATGGAATCGACCTTAAGTTCCTCTTTTTCCCACTCGACGATCTGATTCCATACTTGAACCAGAGTGGATGGATAATCCTCGATCCAAGAAATGTTTCGGCGATGGATGATATGTGCGAAGAATTCAATCATTAATTCGCCGAAACCCTGAATATCAGCCTCCGCCTCAGATAATTGTTTGCGGGCTTCCTCCGCAGATTTGATAGCACACTCAACATTGCCCTCAGCCAGGGCAGCTCCGTTCTCCGCCTCCAATAGCTTTGAAGCCAAGTCAGCATTCTTCTTTTCTAGTTCAGCACTCCTCTTTGCTAACTCGGCATTTTTCCGTTCAAGCTCAGCATAAGCAAGGCGTGTCTTAGCAGCTTCTGACTTAGCCTCATCAGATTGCTTTTTTAATTCAGAACGCTCTTGAGTGTGAGATTCAAGCAAGTCATGATAACGTTTTTGCATGTCCTCAAATTGTTGTTTGAAGTTAGAAGCGTCCCTTTGAGCGACAGCTAGCTGAGCTTGAGTGTCTTCCAAATCTTTTCCTAGAGCTTTTAAAGCCTTGGCATCCTCCTCTGCGGTCTTTTGCATTGAATCAATATTCGTGATTAGAGTGCGGATAATTCTGGAAAGATTGCGTGAATATTTAAACATCTTAGTATATTGTTTTTCAACCGCATCTATCTTTGCTTTGGCCTCATCTGCCCACTTAGAAGAAACAGGTTCAAGGGCAGGTAAAAAAGTCAAAGTCTCGAAGTAGTGTTCAGGAAATTGCTCCTCCAAATATGCCCGCTTTACTGCAGTTTCCGCATCTAGTGGGGGAGGAGTGGGGATTGTCAATTCGGTGTCCCTATGTGAGGAGGATTCGGTAGTTTCTTTGTCTGTCCTAGGTCGTTTAGTAGCAGGGACCTTGTGCTTACTCCGAGACCCGGTTTCTTTCGGAGGACTTCTCTCTCTACTGCGCTTTTCATGGGAAGAAGTGGAGTATTTAGATTGTGGTCTGTCCTCTTCCCTTCGGCTTTGATAACCCTTGTATTTCTCTTGTTCCGGCCGAACTGGTGAGCGAGAACGTGAGGGTCGAGAACGATAGGGATCATAAGGCCTTCTCTCATCCCTGCCCCGATCATCACGACGATCATACTCGACATCCTGAGGAGGATTGGACATGCTGCGGCGAAGCTTCCTGATATCGTAGTAGGATCGAGACATCGTACCTGCACAATAAGACAAACGAAATTTAGAATTAATGGATTCACGGAGAAAGAGGTGCAATGAATGCTAATGCTGCTGTATAAAGTGTGTCCTAAGTGGTGTGTTTCCCCCCAACCAACCCGAGTCTGAAGCTAGACTAGTATGGGCAGGCTCTTTGGCCTTAACAGGAGTGGTCTCTTCAGAAGAGGTGAAGACTAAAGGATCCTTCCTGAAATCCTCTGAAGTGTATATAGTTTCAGGTAAGGGGAGATCCCCCAAACCCTGAAATATTTGCTCATCAGTACTAGGGATATTCCCCTCGGAAGCATTAAGTGGCGACTCTTGGGAGGATGTTGACTTTTCCGGAGAAGTAGCCTCCTCGGGGGCAATATATCCTTCACGATGCTTTTCGGCCAGGTTAGCCAATTCGTCATCCTGGGTAGAAGATGGAGAAGGTGAAGTTCGAAGAGGCACTGTAGGAACCCCTGAGCCTTCTCCTATCTCTGGGACTACCTCCACTGTAGGAATATATGCGTATGGAGCCGTCCCATGACCGATGCTACGAAAAACGGATAACAGCCCATGGAAGTGAAGATATTCGTCCTTAAGGACTTCATCGATGGTCAAGAATTTTTGATCGCCATTAAGAAGTTGGTGCATCCGGTCAAAGAACACCTGATCTGATATTTGTTTTGGATTGTCAACTGCAAACAAAGAGGAAAACAAGTTAAGGTGATGATTCAAGTGTATAGAGCCCGGATTTAGAAAATCAGTGCTTTACTTGATTTTGTCCACCTCCTGGCACATCCAGGCTGTCGCTTCACATAGAACCATTCCAATCTGGAATCTCCAGCTTTACTGCTAAATGGTGCCGAGATTATCTTCCTTTTTGGAACTGACTCAAAATAGCAGAAAGATGGAGTCTCTCGAGTCCGATGCTTGAAGTTATAGAAGAAGTGAACATCATCGAACGAGAGCTCTATGCCTAAAATCTCACGATATGCTATGTACAAAGTGTGCAAATAGGCATACGAATTGGGATGCAGCTGCATGGGGGCAATCCGCATTTGTCTTAAAAAGTCAACGATGAAGGGAGAGAATAGAGGGATAGCGCCGACCATACACATCAACCGAGTGACCGCCATGTATCCTTCTGGAGGGTTGTGGGGACGGTCAGAGCTTGAAGGCACTAGAGTGTCCCTTTTCATTATCTCGTACTTTAAGCAGATTCGGATAAGTCGATCGTTGTCGATTGTTGATTCAATGGAATCTGGAGGTGATTCCAATATAACGGCCGATTCAAATTCATCGGGGGCTCGATCGTCACCGATCCCTCCTTCCTCCTCAAAACCCAGAGAAACTTCATTCTCTGAAGACACCTCGTTGCTTTCCCGATTTTCAACCCCGTAGTCTGGACACTCATTGTCCCATTCTGGATCCGATGAAGAAGATATATCCTCGAGAGTGATTTTGTTAGAGGTTTCCGGGGCTTCTTTCCTCTCAGCTAGTCTGGAAGAACGTCCGGGTCTCATGGTCATAGAACTATTGAAGAAGCAATAGCACAAATTAGAGCAAATTAGCCCGTATCCCCCCATGCGTGTGTGCAAACTAAAGTGTGAACAGTGTATACGAAAAGTGCAAAGTAAATGTTTAAAAGTACGACGAAAAAGTTTGGCAAGATATAAAGAGTTGAAGTAATTCTTGATGTCTAGTTACGTTCACAAGGCGCTATCCTAACTGTCCATAAAATTGAAGATTATGTCGAAGTTTGATTGGGCCAGTTAGACGAGTTTTTATGTGTTAAGGTAGACTGTGCTTCGGTTCGGTTCGGATTCATTCATTGGGATCGGATCGGGGGCGTGACCTTAGGCTTGGAAATCTTATTGAAGCTTAGAAATTGAAGTCGGATCGGATCGGATCGGAGGCAAAGTCCCCTGACGGTTCGGATCGGATCATGTAGTTATATTTCTCTTCCATCATTTTACGAACCGATCCGATCCGGTTTGGGAGGCTCCTTCCCTCCTGTCTTAAGTGCTTGCTCCGACCCGATCCGATTTCCTAGATTTCGTTTCTTTTTTCTTTCTTTGCTCGCCCCGACCCGATCCGACCTCTTGAATTTCCTTCCTTCTTCCTTTGTTTTTCACCTTCCATACCCTTCCGAACCGAACCGATTCTTCATCGTCTTCTTCCTCTCCTTCACCCTCTTTCTTCCCTATCCGACCCCAGGACCAATCTCGTGCCAGTCCCTTAAGTCAAAACCAAGCAATTGCATGCTGGTGTGTTCCACTACAAATCCTCGTTCCCTCCGTTCCAAACACAAGACGGCGATGCGTCTATTGACAACGATGATGACGAGGGAGGGTCACGGCGGCAAAGTTCGTCAGAATTTCATGCTCAACTCATCCTAATCGTCTACAAACTCGAATCGGGAATAATTAGAAAAAGGATTGTTCAAAAGTTTCAAAACCTACCAATAAAGTTACGTTGAAAGTTAAAAGAAATTTGGGTGCTTCAGGAGTTAGCTGTTTTCCTTTCTTTCTCGCTTTGCAAAACTCGGGAGTAAAATAGTAAGAATGAGAGAGGGATGGAGAATCGGTTTATATAGAGGAGTAGGATGTCTATTCGTCTCCCCATTCAGATCGGCAGCCCAATAGGAGAACCCCCATTCGGATCGGATGGACAGCCCAGAAGCGAAGCTTGGCCCAATACTTCAATAAAAGATAGAGAGAAGAGGGGGTCTGTTCGGATCGGATTCCGAACCGAACCGAATTCTTTAGCTTGGCAACAAACTGAATTGAGATTTGAAGAAAAAGATAAAAACGCAAGGAAAATCAAAAGCGAAATTACCTCGAAGAGCGCTATGCGTTGATGGTCAAAGCATGCTCCGTCTCCAACAGAAGCATCCTTTGAGGGGGCAAAATGTTAGCCCACTTTGTGAACTCGGCAACACAAAGTCAAGACATGAAATATTGAAGAAACTTGAAAAACTCTGAAGCGGTTCGGATCGGAGCAGGATAGCGGTTCGGATCGGATAAAGTTTTCTGTTCGGATCGGTGAACTATTGCTGAGGAAATTAGAAGGGCAAAGCTGTTCGGATCGGAGGGCAATATAATCTCAATTGGATCGGAAAGCCACTTGATTGCTACGGAGATAGATCGGAGCGGAGCAGAATAAAGAGGAGAGAGCATTGTTTCCAAGTCAATCCGGGTCGGATCGGATATCCCGATCCGAACCCCTTGTACGTGTCCCTCCGACCCGAACCCATTTTCCACATCACTCCCCTGCATGAGCGCCTGGATATCCGGATTGGCTATGACCAGTTCCTGCCTACAACGTCCATTACTCTGATGCGTTGTCAACATAGAAATCCATCCGAACCCTGGGCAGATGGGATGGATGACACGTGGCTCCGATCCGGATTGGGTTCTGAGCAAATTCACACCTATAAATACCCCGTCTGGAGACAAAGAAAAGGATCTTTTTTCTGGCACTTGGAGAATCCAACCACCTTCATAACCCGAATTCCAGCACTCCCGAAGAATCCAAATCTTCTTTCATTATTTGTTTTTAGTCAATTGAGTGATTGTAAGTGAGTTGTGAGAGAAATCAAGTGAATATTTCATTGTATTTGCAACTGAATCATTGAAAATAGTGAAAGATAAGTGGACGTAGGCATTTCTTCGCCGAACCACTATAAATCCTGTGTGTTCATTTTCATTTTTATCTCATTTCATTTGCTTTTAATCAATTTGGGTGTTAGAACCACTTTTTGGTCTAACACTACGGAAGAGCAGATATTTTATCTATCAATGAAGTCGTGATAATAAAACTGGCGATCATTTCATTCTTTCGGCTTAACACATCGGCCACGACATTGGCTTTCCTTGGAGTGTATATAATCTCAAAGTCATATGCTGCAAGAAACTCCAGCCAATGTTGCTGCCTCAGATTCAAGTCTTTCTGGGTGAACAGATACTTTAGGGACTGGTGATCTGTAAACAGTTCAAATCTCTCACCCAGAAGATAGTGTCTCCAGATTTTCAAAGCGAATACTATAGTCAATAACTCAAGATCATGAGTGACGTAGTTTTTCTCATGCGGCTTCAGCTGACGGCTAGCATAAGCAATCACTTGACCCCTTCGCATTAATACTGCGCCAAGGCCTTCCCTAGAAGCATCAGTCCAGACTTTCAAATTCTGATTGCCATCGATGATGGTTAACACTGGAGCTGTCGTTAATTTAACTTTATCTCTTCAAAAGCCTCTTCACTTTCTGGAGTCCATTTGAATTTTGAGTGCTTCTTTGTAAGCTTTGTTAAGTGGCCAGATATCTTCGAAAAGTTTTTAACGAACTTCTGGTAATAACTAGCCAATCCGAGAAAACTGCGGACCTCTGTAGGAGTACTAGGTTGTTTCCAGTTTTGAATAGCCGTGATTTTACTTGGATCCACAACAATTCCTTCTTTCGATACGAAATGGCCTAGAAATTTCACTTCATCTTGCCAGAATATACATTTGTAAAGCTTTGCTTTCAACACATTCTTTCTGAGAATTTCTAACACTTGTTCCAAATGTTTTTCGTGCTCGCTTTCTGACTTAGAGAAGATAAGGATATCATCAGTGAAAACCAGAACAAATTTATTTAATACTCCTCTGAATACTCTGTTCGTTTGATCGACGAAATAGGCTGGAGCATTACATAAGCCGAAGGGCATTACTAACCACTTGTAGAATAAGTCTGGACCTCTGAATGCTGTCAAAGGAACACACTCCTCGGCGATACGTAGCTGATGGAAACCTGTAGCTAGGTCCATTTGTGAAAATACTTGTGCGCCATTTAATCGATCTAACAAATCATCAATTCGCGACAATGGATATTTATTCTTTATTGTCTGTTTGTTCAGATCACGATAATCCACACATAGACGTAGAGTATCGTCAGATTTTGGGACAAACACCACTGCTGCACCCCAATCAGAGAAACTAGGCCTGATCAGACCCTTCCATACTAGCTGTCGTGTTTGATTGTCAAGTTCTTCTTTCTCCTTCAAGGACATTCTTCGAATAGCGTGAACTATCGGCCTTGCATTCGGAATTAAAGCAATTTTGAAATCAATTTCTCTCTGTGGGGGTAAGCGAACAACTTCTTCGAACACATCCGCATAGTTCTTGACGACAGGAATATCTTTCACTAGGTCGGGAATATTCTCGGTGATTTCAGGGATATTTTCTATTTGGGCTGGAGAAACATCGAGAGCAGCCTAGAAGTCTTTTCTATTAGCATTCTGACCTTCACAGGGAATGGTTATATAATCACCTGATTTAATCTTCGCCTTTATGACTCTGTCGGCGCATTTAACTTCGGCTTCATATTTGGTCAACCAGTCTAACCCCAAGATAAGATCAATCTCTTTAAAATTCATGACGACCGCGATGGTAGGGAACCGATAATGAGAAAAGGAAACCGGCACTCCACAAACCCAACTGAGATCAATGGAACCCCCAACCGGATTCTGGACAGTCATTGGTTCCTTGAGCTTTTTCAAATTGAAATCCAGTTTCTTAGCTGCATTCTTTGCAACAAAGCTTAGCGACGCGCCGGTATCAAACAGTACTTTAACTGGGATGTCTTTGACAATTAGCGTGCCTTCTAAAACATCTGGCCTTTTCCGAATAGATGAGGAGACATGCACTTCTGCCACTTCATTTACCTGAGCCTCTTTGGTCTTTTTTAACAGCCAGCAATCTCGCTTTATATGACCGGCCTGATGGCAAAGATTGCACTCTCGAGTCACAGGAAACTTGCCCTTGGATTTAGACCCATCCTCCTTTCGTTTTTTAGCGGATTTACAATTTCTGGTCAAATGCCTATGTTTATGGCAGTTACTACATATGGCCTTCGTTACTGGTTCCTTTTCAGATCTGGCCCTTTTTCGATTGACTTTAGGCTTCTTACTCACCTCAGATATCGCACTGGCCTCGGGATTATCCGTTTCAGGCTCATCTTTATTACTAGAACTGACCCCTTCTTCGTAAGGTAACATACCTTTCTTGTCGAGATCTTCGTACTGGTAAACCATGTATATCATTTCAGAAAAGGGGAGCTTCACATTCCTCATTACACTGTTCTGATATTTTCTTTGCAGGCCATGAATAAATCACAAATTCTTCCTCTTTGGATCTTGAATCAGATGAGGAGAAAAGTGAGAAAGTTCGTTGAATTTCTTATGATATTCTGGGATGGTCATATCACCTTGTATCAGATAAGAAAATTCATCACATAATCGCTCGGTTGCTTCGGGAGGAGTAAATCTTTCTAGGAAAATCACTTTGAATCTATCCCAGGTGATATCACCTTCTGGATTATCTTTAATAACTGAATCCCACCAAAACAAAGCTTCTTCTTTGAGTGCCCAAGATGCCAGTAATCTTTTCTGATCATCTCTTAGCTTTAAACCCTCAAAGATTTTCTCTGTAGAACGGATCCAAGCTTGTGTTTCCATAATGGACTCTTTGCCTAAGAATGGTGATCCACCCAGATTTCAAAATCTCTTGAATAGAACTTCTATATCTGATTCTGGCTGAGGGAACACAACTGGTTCATTAGCTGGTCGAGCCATACGATTGTTTCTTCTGTTCCTGTCACTCATTTTCTAGTGCGTCTGCAATTAGCAGACAAAGTGTCAGGTCAACAGAAAAGATATTTCAAAACATAGAGACAAATACTTGAATGTAAATGTGTCTACTGAGGTGTATTTCATTCTGCTTTACTTATACTAGGATATTACTGATCCTATCTGTATAGAGTTACCCGTCCTAGAACACTACTGGTTCTATTTCTGACGAGTTCGTTTATATGTTATATCCCAGAACTAAGCTTAACCAAAGCTCTGATACCAAATGAGACGACCCCAAACCCCGTACTGACGGTGGCAAGGGTAATCCTTGGAATATAACACAGAAACAGATAATAGCAGAACAAAAATTAGTAAATACACCAGATAATGCACAATAGAATATACTGGATAAACGTAATCATCAGAGTTACATAGTATATAGGATCATACTTAGTTCAAATACAGTTCAGCTATACATAAATGTCTACAGCGGAAAACAAACATAATATGTATAATAGGAGCTGAACAACATAAAATAGATAAATGATAAAATCCATCTTCAGCTCCAGCTATCCCGAAAGAACCAGCTAAACCTGAATACAAGGTTGCCCATGTAGAAAAAGGGGCACCCGAGTTTGAAAGTGAAACAAACTACGAGGCAGTCATGGGACTGGTATGAGAAATCTACTCAACACGTTTATAATATGGCTAATCACAGGACCACGCCACTTTCGTGGAACGGGTTTACTCCATTGTGCCAGTGCTTTAAAACAAATCATTCTCTTAAACATCGCAATGCTTTTTTATAAAAATGAAGCCATTATAAGACTCAGTTCCCATCACACAATGCAACGCAAACCGGAGGATAGAGTTTTACCTTATAATAGCCAAAATATGTTTGATACGAATAAAACAAAAGCATTTGATATTATTACTAGTGTTTACATGTTTCAAAAACAATTTCGAATCATAACTATCAATCATAGACGGCATGGGTACCATATATCATGTCGCCATATATATATATATATATATATATATATATATATATATATATACACACACAATCAAAACCGCACGATGTCGTATTTGGAAATTGGATTTCTGTCATGAACCAAGGCAAAAGATAGTCCTCACCGAATTCGAGACTGCCTAGCCCGAGTCTCAGGCAAGCGCGCAGGTAAGCCTTGGATCATCAGGGTCGGTCCAGCGAGGTGGATTATTATGCCTGAACACTACGTTTCCCCGCCCTTTGGGGCGTAAATGAGCAAACGAATGACTCCATCGGTCCCGCATCGACCGATCTAACTGAGGCTCCTCGCAACAGCAACAACCACATAAGTCAAACTCGTCAGGGCATGTAAAATCACTGACGCCACTTCTAGCTAGGAAGAAACGCATGCCCTCCCTGAGGTCCTGCTCCCGTTTCTGGTTCATACCGGGGTGTGAGCCTCGCGATTTCACGTTATACACAAAGCTACGCCACACAGGCGGTGCTTTGATCATCACCACAAGACTTTGCTTTTCAACAGAAGCCCTGATCACTGCATCTTAGCATGCCACACTGGCAATTCACACCGTGCAACTAATGGCTATCAATCACACAGAATAAATTCCAATGTCAGACACACTGTCCATTTGCAAGTCCGTTCTGGGCCTGAACGAAACCGGAGGCACTATATACCTCGCAAACCCATCGATCACCACGTACGTCTGGATGATCACCACTCATTATTCATATTTCGGGATGTCTCCCAATCAGGACCTCGGTTACCATCCAAACGAGGTGAAGATCTCCGGTCTTCGACCACCGTCTTCATCTTCGATTTCTTATCGTCGATTCAGTTATTCAAAATGGGATAAACCCGGTCTTTCTGAGCAACTCGCATATATATTAAACAAGTGCTACACAAACACTACTACGCATCATTTCAATTCATTAGTCACTAACCGTTAATCAGTAAGAGAACGATTTCCCAAATATTAACCCCGAAGGCCGAAACCAACATCAGATCAATACCCAAGAAACCATTCGACTTAGCCAACCTTCAGTTAGTTTCTAAATTTCACATCAATATCGTTTATAATATTTTACAACAATTTATCGCTATTTTTATTTATTTTAAAATAGCCAATTTATTCATAACGACGCTTCGGGCCATAACGCGGCTGTGGCGCTGTTTTTCTTCAGATTTGATTTACACGTATCTGAAAATCTAACCGTTGGATCTTCACAAATTTACATCGTTAGAAAGATCTTCTCAAAAAAATCCAACGGTTCCAGTTTTGGGAAAATCCGACGGTCGGATCTCCCGGTACAATCTTTTGAAGTTTCGATTTCAAAATACGAACTGCAGTGTCGTTATTCGATTAAATATAATTATATTTATATATATATATAAATATAATCGATTCTGGCGCTGTTTTTCTTTAGATTTGAATTAAACATTCCAGACAATCCAACTGTTGGATCTTTACAAAGTTGGTGCCGTTGGAAAGATATTTCCAAAGCGGACCCAACGGTTGCGGTTTCGGGAAAATCCGATGGTCGGATCTCCCACACTAATCGTTTGAAATCACGGTTTCAAAATACGAACTGCAGCGTCGTTATTCGATATATTTCAATTCTATTTATATATATATATATATATATATATATATATATATATATATATCGATTCTTCGATTTCGAAACCATATGAGTTTCATACATTTGATAAAAACGATATTTTTATCTAACTATTTTCTATTTCAACACTTCACTATTTTTAACAATTCATGTATATAGTAAAAATGTGATTTTTTTAATAAAACAATTCATTTTAAAACACGGTTATTTTCTATAGTTCATATAGGTGATAACATAGGTTTTTTATTATAAATCCATTTATTTCATAACACGACTATTTTATATAGTTCATATAGATGATAAAAATATGATTTTTATTATAAAGCAATTTATTTCAAAGCACGACCATTTTATATAGTTCATATAGATGATAAAAATATGATTTTTATTATAAAACAATTTATTTCAAAATATGAATACCACTCAACACATGAATTTCAATTCAACGATTGAATTTCGATTCAACACATGAAGGTTTCCTATAGTTTGTATATATAGATAAAAATGTGATTTTTATATTTAAAACACAAATACCATTCAACACATGAATTTCTATCCAACGAATGAATATCGATTCAACACATGAAGGTTTTCTATAGTTTGTATATATAGATAAAAAGGTGATTTTTATATTTAAAACACGAATACCATTCAACACATGAATTTCTATCCAACGAATGAATATTGATTCAACACATGAAGGTTTTTTATAGTTTGTATATATAGATAAAAAGGTGATTTTTATATTTAAAACACGAATACCATTCAACACATGAATTTCTATCCAACGAATGAATATCGATTCAACACATGAAGGTTTTCTATACAATGAATAAATATAGTTTCAACAAATGAAAATAATTCTAACACATGATTATTATTCAAAGTTTCGGCAGCATAACTGCAGGGTAGTTAAAACCGGGACCGTCCCTAGTACGGCTCCTCGCTCTACCTTAAAACTTTTTGACAACAGGGATTCATGCATCTAGTTCACACGCAGGCGGCATGTATATTTATTTCATTTCCACAAACTAATCCTATGTGGTTTCAGTCAAATATTTCTCTACCACAAACGGGTATTTTTTAACCACAATCAATCAATATCAACCACAAACAATTCCAATCAACCATTCGCTATCAATCAATTTTCACACCAATCACAACCAATAAATATCGTCCATGGTTTGTGGACGAGGGGCATATATATATATATATTTATATATATAGCATTTCACTTCTATTTCAACACATATATAATTTTTACAACACATATATAACTTATACATCAAACGTACAACTTATACAACGCTTATACAAGAGGTGTACAATGCTTATATAACTCATACATCGACTATATAATTTATACATCGTCGTTTTCCATATCGTTTATAAATTAGAAATCTCACATTGGGTTCCACTCCACCAAAAATAGCAGAAGGCTCAGAAAAATATGCGGTCTCTTCTAGAATGTAGAAGACGTCCACACGAGTCCACTGTCTCTTGTTTCACTGAATTTCGTCAAGAAACGAAAAAGATATGATTTTTACAGTGAAATCAAAAACCGTAGCGCTTTAAACTGCTATAATATAGTTTATTTAAAATAGGCCATTACCTCAGCTCGATCTTCAAAACTAGGTCTCCACTTTTCTCCCAATCCGTGCAACTATATGACGATCGGCCTGCGCCACAGCGTAGAGCTAGGAGAGGGCATCAAGCGCGTAGGGGTGTTGGCTGGTTCGAACTCGCTAGGTGGCGGTGGCGGGGCTGCAAAAGCGGCGCCTTTAACGAGGTGATTTTCACGAAAAACGAAGTGATAGCGGAGGTGACGGGTATGGTTCTAAAGAGGAGGTCGAGCTCTTCAAAAAACCCAACTGGGTCAATGGGTTTTGGAGAGCGGATTCGCCAGAAAAGAGGAGGGAAGGTTGGAAGATGTTTCCGCTGTGCGCCAGGTCGAGTCGGGGAGAGAGAAAAAAGTTTTTCCTTTTTTTTTTATAAAAAATCTGATTGACCGGTGGGTTTTAAAAGGGGTTTTGTAACACCCCGTATGTTGAATAACTTGTTATAATATAAATCAGGGCAGAATTAAATTTTAAAATCTGAATCAGGGGAAACGGGCTATGCCATTGCGTTCGTCTCGGAAAAATACGCGAAATAGAGTCCGAGTTTTCGAAAATCGGAGTCCGTATGACCCAGTTAAGGCCCGAAGAAGTTTTCAGAAATTTAAAACAGATTTGAATATAAAAATTTAAACATTTCAGAAGAGGCGGGAAAATTCCCGACAGGCAGATGGAGTCGACCCTAGGGTCGACATGGGTGTCGACCCCCTCCCTAGGGGTCGACCCTGGGGTCGACCCAGGGGTCGACACAGGGGTCGACCCCCCCTGTCGGTCTGTGTGACCTGGGTGCAACCTGATGGGGTTTGGGCTATGTTTTAGGGCTTGTGATGAAATCTGACGGCTCTAACCTAATCTAGGGTTAATCTAAGGGCCTAAACTAAATCCTAATTCTATAAATACACCCTAAGACTACCCTAATTCATACTAAAATTGGAGACAACGTCGTTATGCCGTCAAAATGCAACTTGAAGGAGCCTCCATCAAACTAAAGAGGAAGATAGCTTCTCAAATCAACTTCTAATCAACTCTAGCAACTTAATCTTCTTCATAGGAGTGCTAATCAACAAGTTGTGAGTTTCTATAGCCTTAATGATCAATTGTTGAATTGATTATGATAGGATATAATGAGGTTATGGCTATGAATGTGGATCAATGCAAGTTATGTTATCATATGCTATGTGTTCATGATGTTATGCAAGTTATGCAAGTTATATGCTATGTGTTTATAATGTTATGCAAGTTATGCAAGTCATATGCTATGTGATCATGATGTTATGCAAGTTATGCAAGTCATATGCTATGTGATCATGATGTTATGCAAGTTATGCAAGTCATATGCTATGTGATCATGATGTTATGCAAGTTATGCAAGTCATATGCTATGTGATCATGATGTTATGCAAGTTATGCAAGTCATATGCTATGTGATCATGATGTTATGCAAGTTATGCAAGTCATATTCTATGTGATCATGATGTTATGCAAGTTATGCAAGTTTAGGCTATGTGTTCATGATGCTAGTTATGCAAATCGCTATGATAAACATTGATCCATTATGACACCATGTTATGCAAGTTTGGTGTATGATTATATGCAAGTTCATATATGATATGTTATGCAAGTTTGGTGTTTGATTATATGCAAGTTCATATATGACATGTTATGCAAGTTGGGCGTTTGATTATATGCAAGTAACATGTGCAAGTTTACACCTTTGTATGATATGCATACATATGCAAGTTTACCCCTTTGTATGTCATGCATACATATGCAAGTTTACCCCTTTTGTATGACATAAGTAACTTATGCAAGTTAACCTCTTTATGACCTATGTGATTCATGCAAGTTTGGGTTGATTATTTATGCTAGTTGGGTTTGATGCTATATGCATGTTGACACCTTTTAAACCCATGTTGATGCTAATGTTATGCAAGTTGAACCCATTGTATGTGTGATGAATCTTCCCTTTTAAGTATGTCATGTTAGCGAATTACGTGGGGAACGATGGGGTTAATATACATGTTAATGAAATGGTGTGAAGTTGGTATGATTATGCATACCATAAAGTGGATGGACACAATTGAGTCAATTATGTACATCGTTAAATTTGTAATTAATTAGGGATAATTAATACAAATTATGGGGGTGATTAATTAGGTGTAATTAATCGACTAAGACACGAGGTTGGACCCTTTTGTAGCATAAGACTGCCCGGAACCGACCGGCAAATCCAGCGGCTACAAATGATTGGCCCAATGTGAGAGGTCTTAGGCACAAACTAAATACGTGACAAGTGTAAAGACACGAGGTTAGACTCGGTTATGGCGTAAGGCTGCCCGGACCCGACCGGCAAATCCAGCTGCCATAAAAGATAGTCTAATGTGAGAGGTCTTTACAACGGTTACGTTCTTAATCAATTAAGAAACACTTAACCAGATAAGCATGTAGTGGGGCATGAGGGGTTAAGTGGGTGCCTTGGGTGGCATGTGGAAATCAAATAAGTGCCTTGGGTGGCATGGGGAAAATCTAATGGTTGCCTTGGGTGGCAATAGAAAATACGATTAGAATACTTAACCAAAGTGGAACATGTAATTAAACATGATTAAAGGGTTAAGTAAGTGCCTTGGGTGGCATGGGGAAAATCTAATGGTTGCCTTGGGTGGCAATAGAAGATACGATTAGAATACTTAACCAAAGTGGAACATGTAATTAAACATGATTATAGGGTTAAGTTAGTGCCTTGGGTGGCATGTGGAAATCAAGTAGGTGCCTTGGATGGCATGGGAAATCTAGTGGGTGCCTTGAGTGACAATTGAAATATGATTAGATGACTTAACCAAACTTTAAACATGTAAGTGGACATGATTATTCAAAAGGGTTAAGTGGGATACACTAGCAAAAGGGACAACCTTAGGTGGGTAGCTTGTGGGGGCCCATTTCAACCAGTAACCCATATGTATCTTATTGGGCTCGACCCATGTCGAGGACGGGACACGCGTACTGGGTTTGACTATAAGAGGCCAAAACGGGTTAGCGGTGGCAACGCAAGTCCAACGGGTTTCATAAGCGTGTGTGGACCCGGGCTGGTAGGTAAGACGTTGTTGCATCGTGTAGGTATAAGCCGTGCACCATTGATTGTAGTGGGTTGCCACTTTGGGGAGTGATACATCCCACTGTGGGGCCAGCACGGGTATCTACGTTAGGGAGCCGATCGAATGGGAGTAGTGGGTACACCTAGTGGAGATAGGGGCAGACGGCACTTATGTAGTCAGCTAGGGGTACAAGAGACTACTATTAAGATTACTAAGTACAGGGTACACCTAGTGGAGATAGGGGCAGACGGCACCTATGTAGTCAGCTAGGGGTACACGAAACTACTGGGTAAAATTTTCTAAGTCCTCGGGAGGGATCAACCTTTAAGTAGGAATGACTGGTGTGGTGCAGTTAGAAATTACCCTTGGGTGGGTAGATCTGGGGTGGTGCAGTGTAGTATTTATCCTTGGGTGGATAGGCGCGTCTTTACCGTTATCTTAGTTCATCCTAAGTCTAGTTGGCTGCTTAGTGTAGTCATTTATCCCCAGTCGTACCGTACCAGGTTTATATCATACCCTAATTACTTTAATGATTGTATTGTTAAAGTTATAGGCCTCACTCAGACTTATGTCTGACCCCGTTGCTTTTATCTTTTTCCCAACCTTCAGGTTATCAGAGTGGGCCTAGCACTAGTGGGCTTTGATTCAGATTGCTTTATCTATCTTTTGAAGCTTGGACTCTTGAAGTAAAGCTTGGTTATCTTTTCTATTATGGCTATTAGTATGTAGTGGGATTATGTACTTATGTTTTAACGAGATGGATATTTTGTACTTGACCCTTGTTGGTTTTTGATATGTAACCAAACATGTTTACCTTCTGCTGCAATGAAATGATGTTTTAAATTTCAAGTATTACTTATATCTGTCTATTGTAATTTTTTCTGTTCTATATTCACTTAAAATACTCCACCGAAGTTAAGGCATTCCCTTAGCGAGTGACCTTAGCGGGTGTGGGGTGTTACAGGTTTTCTGACACGACCACCAATCTAAACCCAACGACTGTTATCCCTAGCATTTTACCCCCATTCTGAACACAATGGGATATGTTTCGGAGGCCCATTCGACTGTTTCAGTCAGTTTTCCTTCAAATTAAAATATAAATCATTTAATATTTGATTTGAACGTACATTTCAATTTGCCAGGGCCACAAACTGATTCGAAAAATTACAGAAAAATAAATCTAGCTATGTTTTGACGATACGGTCCCAACAAAACTAGTTTCGTCGAATTCTGAGACCGTTTGCAAAAAGGCCCATTTCTGGTTGATCCAATTTAACTGTAATTGACCAAAACACGTTTTCCTTTGCCACGCTCACATACTAGCTTCGAAAATTATGAAATTTGAAACCTAGCAATAACTTCACATCCCGGATCCAACAAAAGTGGTTTCGTCGAATTCCGAGGTCGTATGCAAAATGGCCAATTTCTCGGGCTATATAAATTCCATAGCGACCTTTCTGAAAATTCATTTGGCCATAACTTTTGCTTTCCGCTATGAAACTTAGATTTTTCAGATTCGTTAGAAAGGTATTCACTAACAGATTTAAATATTTTTGGTTCCACTCAAATCCGTTTTGTTTTGCACCCGGTACAGTCCGACAAAGTTTGAATTCAATTTTTGAAACTGCAGCGCCATTTCAGGCCTTGTTTATAATTAGAATTAATTATATTCGTTTTCAAATGTCAATTCAAACTTACTTTTCATCGCTATTATTTAAAATATTTATATTAAATATTTAAAATCCACTATTTTAGCCAATATAAAAATTTTAAATTAGTTCAGATTTTTTGGGTCGTTACAGCGCAGACCTAACCTCTACGAGTAACAAAGGACCACCACGGAGTACCCTACCATGTCCCTCGAAAGTCACGTGATTCCTTCCAGTCCCGTAGAGCCAGCTAGCAGAATATCAAGCAAAAGAATCAAATGGGCATGCTCCTCTCGTGCCTCTAGACACCTCGATGATCAACTTGTTGGAAAATGGAGTTTTGATGACAACAACCTTATTTCAATTATAATTGATTATAAAATATATACTAACACTTATTGTATAGAATATATATATATGTATATATATATATATATGCAGGAATTATATACAGGAAATATTACTGAAGACTGTACAGTTTTAAAGATAATAAAGATTTTAGGATTAGAGAAATTTCAAGACTCATGAGTATTCAAGATTTCAAGAGTTCAAGATTAATATAATTATAGAATCTAGATTCTGTAAGACTCTAAATAACACTCCAGGTTCACATTCAAATTCTAATTTATAAATTCTGATTTTCAATTCTATCCTCAGTCCTCTCTATTTTATTTTCTATTCTTTTTCCTTTCTTATTCTTCTTTGTTTTTCAAACTTAAGTTTTATATTTATATTCTTATACTTTTTATATTTACATAGTTCAAAATCTTATAATGTTATAAATTTATTTATGTAGCTTAAATTTATGTTTTCATATGTTTTTATGCTATATAATATTAATTTACAACACTAGATTTTTACTCAAGAAATTCCAGAATTATTTTTATATTAAAACACTTGAAAAATATTTTAAAATACAAAATTACACAAGGGTATGTCGACATACCATAAACACCATGTCGACATATAACTGTCACTTTTTCCAATTTTGAAAGGAAGTGTCTTTTCATTATTTGAAACGATTCAAAACCGTTGCAACCTTTCACACTCTATAAAAAGGGGTTAAACCGAATTTTTAATAATATTTTCTTCTCCACTTTCATCCTCTTTCATTTTATAATTATTCTTAATCATTTTTATGATTTTTATACTTATACGTTGCCGAATTCAATTCTTTTTTGATCAAACTTCTTTTCTCTACACTCTCCTCTCATCTCTCTATGAATCAAGTGCTATTGAAGAGTTCTAGGGCTATTTGTAATTGTTTGGGTTGAGTCAAAGTTGTTTGGATTGAGTAAAAGAGGAATCAGTGTTTCCTTATAGCCGAGAAATCAGGGAAGTAGGAATCGGTGTTTCCTTGTAGCTAAGAAATCAGGGAAGTATTCATCGGTGTTTCCTCGTAGCCGAGAAATCAGGGAAATAGGAATCAGTGGTATCCCTTATAGCCATGAAATCAAGGAGGCTGTACTTGACTATTGGAATAGTAATAAAACTCTGCGCAATCCAGCGTTGTGCGGGGCTAGATGTAGGAGCAATCCGAACCAGTACAAAATCCGATGTGTTCTTTCCTTTTCTACATTTTTATTTCTATTTATTTTGTATTTATGTTTGAATCTGTGTATATGATTGTGTTTGTGGTGTGTGATTCATCTCATAGTTCACATAAGTTTTATATTTTGTTTAAATTCTAACAAACACTGTTCACCCCCCTCCCCCTCTAGTGTTTTTTTTTGCCTTAACGATCCATTCCGCATTCCCTAACAATTGGTATCAGAGAAAGGTCTTTCAAAAAGTTCATAATCTGATTTTTGAAAATAGTGATAATGGAAACCAACATTGGTAGCAATAATAGTTCTTTTATAGAGGGTCAATCCACCGTTAGACCACCTTATTTACTGGTAATAATTATCCATACTAGGCATGTAGAATGAAAATTAATTTACAGTCAGTAATTTAGATACACAGAATAGTACACAAAATGAATATGTTGAACCCACAACCATATTTGGAGAATGGACATATGAACAAAAGGCGGCTGCACAGATCAATACTAAAGACATGAATATGTTATTTTTTTCATTAGATAGGAGTGAGTTTAATAAAGTATCAATATGTAAAACTGCTTATGAAATCTGGAGAATTTTACATGTAACTCATGAAGGAACTAGTAAAGTTAAACAGACTAAGATATCCATGTTAGTTAATCAGTTTGAATTATTCAAAATGAACGAGAATGAGTCTATTTCAGATATGTATTGCAGATTTCAAGAGATAGTGCATTCACTAACAGCACTTGGAAAATCTTATTCTGAAGCAGATCAAGTCAGAAAAATATTGAATTCATTAACTTCAGAATAAGATCAGAAGACTTTGGCTATTGAAGAAGCCAATGATGTCAATGAAATGAAGATTGAAGAGTTAATTGGAAATTTGATGTCTTATGAGTCCAATTACAGAAAAGAAAAAAGATCAACTAAAAAGAAGTCTACTGCACTTAAAGAAACAACAAATGATTCTGACTCGAGTAGTGAAGATGATGAAGAAACAACGCTTATGACAAATCATTTTAGAAGATTTCTAAAACATAGAAGGAAGAGTTATAATCAAGGAAAATCAAAAATTAACGATGGTTGATGTTTTAACTGCAACAAACCAGGCCACATATGTCCATATCCAGACAAATTGACTCACCAAATGGACAACAACAATTCGTCAAGGAACGTACGCAGCAACATTAGATGATTTAGATTCGTCATCAAGTGATGAAGAACCAGGAACCAGAAATAAGAATATACGCTTTACGACAATTCAGAGTTCAGAAAATCATGAAGAAAAGGAACAAAAAACCGGGTATGCATTAATTAGATTTTAATTTTATTTGGTTAAATGGTTGCTTTGTTTGTTTGTTTTGGTTTGAATTAAAAACTTTAAAAATAAACTTTTGAAATTTTAAGTACAAATTTCAATTTTGAAATTCAAAATAATAATATAATATTAAATAACTAATAAATTAATAAAATAAAATTGTTTGAGTATTTACTAGGATTAGTATTATTTCATGAAATCGTTAAACCTGAAATATAAATGATAATATATTTCAAAATATAAAAATCCAATTTCCTTTTGAAATAAGTCAAGTCTGTTGACATACGAAAAATGTATATGTCAACATATCTAACCAGTTTTGAAATTTAAATTTTGAATTTCAAAAGTTTAAACTTTTAACTTCCCTCCAATCTTTTCAACAACTCTCAAGGTCTGAAAAGGTGTCCTTTTAACCAGAAAAGTTATGCCTATTCAATTTATATTCATTCAATTTATATCTATTCAATTTCTATATATATATATATATATATATATATATATATATATATATATCCTTTTTACCTTTCATTCGTAACTCAAAACTATATTCTTCATATCTATTCTCTTCCAAAAAAATATCAGTTCAATGGGTTCCTCAAGTTCATTCAAAAATTGAAGATAACCAAAAACATCAAAGACTATCTTCATAATGACAAAGAGGCCACCAAAACCTATGGTAACTATTTAGCAAATGCTAAAGTTAACCCGGGTGCTTTCGCCATCTTTAGAGACTTTCCCTCTTATGATCTCATCTCTGTTTTCGAACATAATGAGGTGTTGAGTCTAATTAACTCTCATGATAACGACGAAGTATGTTATCCCAAACTCGTGAAGATGTTCTATGCAAATCTTAATCGAAGATTTTATAAAGGCAACGGAAACCAAATTTGGAGTAGTGTCAAAGGAACTCAAATTGATCTCGATGCCGAACTGTTAGGCACTATTCTAAATTGTAGAAGCATGAGCTCGGATTTTTCAAATTTTGCTATCGAACAAACCGATATGGAAACATATCATGATATTTTCGAAGATGGTGCTCCAATAGATTTCAAAAATAGTTTCTTATGCCCGAAAACAAGAATTGTCAACCTTCTCCTTCAACATACCAGCACTCCCTGTTCCGGAAATTTTGACAATCCAACTCTTAAAGTCCAAAAGGCTCTCTTTGCTATTATGGGTGGATATCTTATCAACTGGGCTAAAATGATTCTACATGAAATAAAGCCCATAGATTTATCTATAAGAGAAAACACGCTCTACTATGGTGTTTATCTCACTCGCATTTTCAAATAATTTAATGTTGATCTTCATGGAGAAGAATTTGTCCTTAGAAAAGAGTTTGATGCATCAAACACTCATCTCATGCAAATACCTCTTACTTTTAAACCATATGGAAAGTATTGAATGCAACAAGAACAAAAGCTAATGGAAGTCAAAGAAGAAGAAGAGGCTTCTATGGAATGTATTGAGTATCCAACCTCTAAGCGTATTTACAAAGATACGATTGTTCAAAATCAAGTGAAAATCGTCAACAATCAAAAGAAGCTTAACAAGAGACTCTCCAAAATAACAATTTCATAGTCAAGATAGGGAGAAAGCTAGGAATTTCATCTTCCTCGTCATCGTCCGAAAACTAGGCCACGTAGTTTAATCTATCTTTATATATTTCCTTGTATTTTCTTTTGAATCTCATATTTTAAGTGTGTCTTGATTAGTTGGATGTATTTGCTTTCTATCAAGCAATGAATGGAGTTATATTTATGATATAATCATCTTTATATTTCTGGAAAAACTATAAAACTATTTATAATAATAATAGAGTTCAAAAAAAATTCAAATTTTCAAAAAAAAAATAAACCTAACACTATAGTATGTCGACATGACAAAAAGAGTATGTCGACATATAATTGTCATATTTTCAAAATGTTTCAAATTTTAAAATTAGAACGACTACTCATGTCCATTCAAAATCCAACGAATTCCAGACCCTATTTAAGTCCAATTCTTCCAAAAAACATCATTATTCATTACTCCTTCCTTAATCATTTCTCATCAAATCCATGTCAAATCCTATCCATAATCTTAGTAAGAATCTAGATGAAACTCTCAATTCTTTCAAAAATATTCTCTCTATAATTCTCTGAAATCAACGTCATCTCGATCTAAGTCAAATAAAGATGTTCGAACAACAAGAGAAGCATTTTGATCCAATGCGATGGCTAATCTCTTCTCTTTTCAGAGATGGAGATAATAATCTCGCAAAGGCTTCACCAACCAAAGAAGATGAAGATTGGGAGGTCATTAAGAAGGATCCTGTCTTTGGAGAAGATGGTTGGGTTGAAGTTCCAAGAAACGTTTAATCATTCGGTATGATTTGACTGACTTGTCTAAGTATTCTAAAACATATGGTGTGGTGTGATTTGGATTCTATTGTTTGAAACTTGTATATATTAAGTCATATGGTGTGATTTGATTTGGTTTGATTTGTATATATATTAGACAAACATATGTAATAATGATACTTGGATTGGTTTGTATTTAATCATCGTATTAGGTTTTATTATAAGTTTGAACAGATTAAGGGGGGGTATACTTAAGTTTTGTTCCGGAAGTTGTACAATTTAGGGGGAGTACATTTAGGATTTTTTTTGATAATGCCAAAAGGGGAGAAATTATAAAATATAGGCATAATTTATAGGGTTCCTACAGACACGGGAAATATTAGAAGAAACATCATCAACAGGTATATACAGGTATGATATTTTATAATCTAAGGTTGTCATCATCAAAAAGGGGGAGATCGTTGGAGAATGGAGTTTTAATGACAACAATCTTATTTCAATTATCATTGATTATAAAATATATACTAACACTTACTGTATAGAATGAATATATATATATATATATATATATGCAGGAATTATATATAGGAAATATTACAGAAGACTGTACAGTATTAATGATAATAAAGATTCTAAGATCAAAGAAACTTCAAGACTCATGAGTATTAAAGATTTCAGGAGTTCAAGAGTTTAAGATTAATATAATTATAGAGTCTAGATTCTGTAAGATTTTAAATAGCACTCCAGCTTCAAATTCAAAACCAAAATTTCAAATTCTGATTTTCAATTCTATCCTTAATCCTCTCTATTTTATTTTCTGTTCTTTTTCCTTTCTTACTCTTCTTTGTTTTTAAAACTTAAATTTTATATTTATATTCTTATACTTTATATATTTATATAGTTTAAAATCTTATAATGTTATAATTTTATCAATATATTTATATAGTTTAAATTTATGTTTTCATATGTTTTTCTACTATATAATATTAATTTACAACACTAGATTTTTACTCAAGAAATTCCAGAATTATTTTTATATCAAAACACTTGAAAAATACTTGAAATACAAAATTACACTAGGGTACGTCGACATACCAAAAACACCACGTCGACATATAACTATCACTTTTTTTAATTTTGAAAGGAGGTGTCTTTTCACTATTTGAATTGATTCAGAACCGTTGCAACCTTCCACACTCTATAAAAAGGGGTTAAAACCGAATTTTTAATCATATCTTCTTCTCCAGTTTCATCCTCTTTTATTATATAACTATTCTTAATTATTTTTATGATTTCTACACTTATACTCTGTCGAATTAAATTATGTTTTGATCAAACTTCTTCTCTCTACACTCTCCTCTCATCTCTCTCTCTGAATTAAGTGCTATTGAAGAGTTCTAGGGTTGTTTATAATTGTTTGGGTTGAGTAAAAGTTGTTTGGATTGAGTAAAAGAGGAATCATTGTTTGCTTGTAGTCAAGAAATCAGGGAAGTAGGAATCAGTGTTTCCTTGTACCTAAGAAATCAGGGAAGTAGGAATCGGTGTTTCCTTGTAGCTGAGAAATCAGGGAAATAGGAATCGGTGGTATCCCATGTAGCCGTGAAATTAAGGAGGTTGTACTTGACTATTGGAAAAGTAATAAAAATCTGCATAATCCAGCGTTATGCATGACTAGATGTAGGAGCAATCTGATCCAGTATAAACTCCGGCGTGTTCTTTCCTTTTCTTCATCTTTATTTCTGTTTATTTTGTATTTGTGTTTGAATCTGTGTCTGCAATTGTGTATGTGGTGTGTGATTCATCTCATAGTTCACATAAATTTTAGATTTTGTTTAAATTCTAACAAACACTATTCACCCCCCTCCAGTGTTTGTTTTGCCTTAATGATCCATTCTGCATTCCCTAATGCAACTCCGTTGGTTTCTTCACTATCGTACATGCAGACTGGTCCAAGCGCATTACACTAACATGTTATTAGGCCCTATGTCTAATCTTTTAATCGTACGCTTGTCTTATCTTATCAGATTGCCAATTAACTTGATTACACATTTTATCTTTTTATTCAAGTTACTAGGTTTTCTCCAAGCCTTTTATATCTCGAAGGATCCCCTATCGCTTATTAATTCAGTGATATAACTTAACCCATTTAAGTTCATTAATAAGCCCATAACATGTTATTCCTTATATTGCAATTAAACAAAGTAATCTACAATCTTTTTACATTATTACAATATCATTCATTGTCCAATTTCATGTTTTCTGGTTACAATTACATGTTCTACTTAATGTATAATTAAGTACATCTTATCTCAATCCACAAGTATTCTGTTAACATGTTATATAATTAAGTACAACTTATTTCATTCCATAAATCTTCTTACTTTTCTCTTTCTTATTCCATCATAACCGTCCCAACTTAATGTTGTAGTTTATTTATTAACTTAGTTCTCTTAATCAAGGTTTATTAATAAGTTTCCTTTTTATTTATTATAAGCCATGTTATAATTATAGTTTTCCCTAGGACAAGCCTACCTATTATATTACCATCTTATTCATATAATCAGTAATAATAGGTTATATTTCCTATTCATCACATTTTACCTGTTTAACCAAACCTTTATTGTTGTAGCATCCATTTCTTTAACGTGTTGTATATTTTCGCATGAACCATTTAGTTCTATTAATTACAATTAATGTCACTTTTGAACCTAACGATCATAGTTTCCTAAGACATTAATTGACAATGAAGTATCTTTATTTTATTAGTCCCAAAATATCTATTTGTTTTACCCCAACAGACATTACTAATTTATTTATTAACTTCTTATCTGTTGTATACGTATATTTTTATATTTGTTTAGGCACCAAACCTCCCACGTAAAATTGACCACTTGCGGATGTTGGATTTGCCAGGTGGTTCCGGACAGGCTTCTACCATAAGTTGTACTTAACTTCATGTCTAAGTGCGGTTATCTATAATTTAAATTTTACATACAAATTAGGGATATCTATTCTTTACAATTATTCCCAATTTCGCTGTAATTTGATTTACAATATCCACTTTGTCATTAACAACATTTTTTATCACATGTTCACTTTTATTGTAAATTCCACAATTCCAGTATTACAGTGATTTTAATCCAATTAACAGATTTATAGAATAGCTCTATACAACAGTAATATTCCTAACATAACTGAATATGAATTATACCGCAATTATCATACCTTACAGTTATTTAACATGTTAAGAATAATGGGGAATGTAAACAGTAAGTACACCATTATTTAAAAAGGTATACTTTAAATCCAGTCATCTGGCAGCTTTCGAACTCTTGAATCTGATTTAGATATGTGATTCCATGGTCTTCCTAACTGAATCTAATATTAAACAATCATGGATTTACAAATATGATACTAAAAGAAGAGTGAAAAAGGAAGAGAAACCTAAATAAATCAGATTCAAGAACTTACCTCACGTAGATTAGAATTCTAAACACCTATTTATAAGTTTATATATCTTATCTTCAAATCTTGAATCATAACCTTTATGAACTAATATTCTAATTTTCTAAAAATATTTGGAGGAAGAAGAGAATGACAGAGCCCAGGAAGCATCTCAGAAAATTTGAGTTTAATCTAGCCCCTGCTAGTCTATTAATAGGTGTATGAGAAAGTCTGGTCCATCGTATTTAGTCAATTAAAATCCGAGCTATTTATTTCATAGATCAACGTCAGGTAGAAAATAGATCTGGACCGATCGGGTCGACCCTTGTGTCAACCTATCCTAGTGGTGGGTCGACCCCTAGGTAACATGGGTCGACGCATCTCTAACGTGGATCAGACCATCCTGGGTCCATGCGGGTTTTCTACACCATTGCAATTTCTAATTTTTAACATTAGTTAATAATGTTAATTACTTGCTTTATATAATTCTCATGATTTATATGTACTAGTTATAACTTACCTCAAAGTTTAAATTCTGAATTTGCATGTATATATGCACATGCAATCTTTTGGTTAATAATTCATTAACAATTTTCCCATGCAAGCTCTGTATTATAGCGGCTAAATTAATGTAATTTATAAGGTTATCAATGCGTTGTTTTATTCTCTTTTAATACATTGTCTTATTCCCTTTTTAATGCATTATTTTATACCCTTTTTAATTTCAATTTGTAACTAATTTCTTGTCCAATTT
This sequence comes from Allium sativum, assembly GCA_030737875.1. Lineage (NCBI taxonomy): Eukaryota > Viridiplantae > Streptophyta > Magnoliopsida > Asparagales > Amaryllidaceae > Allium > Allium sativum. The sequence continues at coordinate 544,121,497 of CM060926.1, forward strand.
TCATGCATGTATATACTTATGCATTTATTTTTTTCTGTTTTTAACTTGCGCTTTTTATTTCAACATTTATATTCATGCATATATATATATATATATACATATATATATATATATGCAATCTTTATTTCTTACCCAATTTATTATTCAATTAAATGAGGGGTGTTGCATTCTCCCACCCTTAGGAAATTTCATCATAGAAATTTGGCAAGCGTAATATTAAGTAATCCCTCGTATAATTTGCAACCATCAAATGTAGATCCAACTTTTGCAACCATTTGTGCGCTTGTGCAAAGTGTAATACAACATAATAATACATGAATGTAATGAATTCCTAAGCGGTACCTCCTATACGAATATAATTTTTTCTCGAAAATCTCTTAAAAACATGATGCACACATCCTAAATATACTGGCAATTTCTATTTAAATGATTTTTTTTTTAAATCAGTATACTCTTTCATCCAAATTTTCCTACACTCTTATAGAGCTAGAGTGTAGTTTATAAAAAATTTTGCATCCAAAACCCTACCAACCAATTTTAAATTTGCGAATTTCAGAAATAACTAATTTTCTAAATTCGATTTATTATGTTACAAAAAGGTATAAAATGGAAAACTTCACACCTTCCGTTTTTCTTTTATGTACCTTTTCTATCTGTACTAGGGTTTCAGACAACTACTATATAAAGATTTCCTATATTCCTATCCAAGCACAGTCCGCATAAGAAAATTTCCTTTGTTATAGATTTTATTTTTTTCATCTTATTTAAGAAGAACCCATTTATATTCGCATTTCTCAAAAAAATTCCATTTTTCTCAACTGTCATGTTTGTTGCTTTACTGGATATGTTGTTCCCATTTTAGTTATGTCAGTACTCTTTTCTTAGCTTGTTTAACTTAATCCACTGATCTAAGTTTAATTTTCAAGTAAGCCTTCTAATCCTTCAACTAAAACAGGAAAACAAACACTCTACACAGCTACTACCAAGGGCTGGGAATCCTAGGACCGTGTCCTTGACAAAGAAAAGTCCAAACCAAAGGATCTAAACACTTACTTACCCTTTACCATTTAGTAGTCAACAATAGTCCTTTTTGTGTACTAGCAGTGTTTTCCAAGCAATAATCTAGGGTCCACAATGTTTACACATTCCACGGGAATTTAAAATTATTCCTAAATAATTCTCGCTATCCACTTTATAGCCTCAGAATGTTTCTCGTCTTCCTATGTACTAATCCTTACCTGCTCCATTATTTAAAAACGTGGTTCGGCTTCCTCATTTCATTTTCCTTCCAAAATTTAAAAGTGTCAAAACTTTTTTTTTTTTCTCATTAAAACTTACCTTTGCCAAACCATAAAAATATGTCATTCCATAAAAATATGCAATTTTTTTTTTTTGAATTATAAAAACTGGAGTAGACAAGGACAACTATTTTTCAATCAACTTCACAACCATTCATGTTTAAAATGTCAGTTCAATAACTTACATCTAGATGCAAACATCTACTATATTCTAAATTTTTAACAACTTATTTCGGCCACCCATCAAAGTTTCATGTCGAAAGTTATTAACAAAAGAGTAGAGATTTTCAAAATTTTCTTTACTGAAAATTTTAGTTTTTAACAAAATGCAATCTTTTCTGTGTTTTACTTTTTAATTCTTTCATACTTTATAGCTTAGAAACTAGTGAGCTTCACATGTTCTATAATATGCACATTTTTATGAAAGAATTCATTTCAGACAAAAACTCCATAAGAAATCATCGTTTCTAAAATATACCCCATTTTATTTTATCTTTCAAAACTCAATATGTACTTTTCAAATATGTTCCTTACAACTTTTTTCAAAGTATAAAAAATAGTGGAAATGAGGCCCCACCCTATGTTTTAGTTTTAAATATAACTCACGTCCCTTCCTAAGTTTCAATGCGTTTCCGGTTCCTGTTTTTCATACTTCCGGCTTTTATGTTTTTGTGCCAAAAAAATGCGCTATCAGGTTAAAAAAAATCTAAATTCTGGAAATGTCCACAGAAGTCCACGCAAATTAAAAAAAGTTGCATACATGTGTGCAACTTTTACCAATAGTTGCACACATGTATGCAACTATTGCATATGTTATTTGTGTTGAAAAATCTAGATGGAAACTTGCATACGTGTGTGCAATTATTCTGAAATACTTGCACACTTATATGCAAGTATTTCATGAAGAAAAGTTAACTGAATTTTTGCCTGTGGATTGTTGCATGCATGCGTGCTACTTTTATGTTTTATCTACATGTGAATGCAAAAAAATCGAACTGATTTGCAAGTGTGTGAATTATTGCATATTTTCATGCAAGAAGTATGTTATACATGCATAGATGCATGCAAATATTTTCAACATAGATGCATAAGTGAAATTCTTGAAAAAATGTATGCATGAAAATCCAAATATGTGCATACTAGTATGTATAACTGCTGTTTTTCTGTTTTTTTTGGTTTTGACATGGTTTTTGATGGTTTTTTAGGCTGAATTTTTTTGCGTTTACCTATTTTAATTAAATACGAATTTACGTGATTTTTTTACTAAATTTTCAAAAAATAGGGACTAAATTTACAATAAGTTTATCACCGGATGTGAGCCTAATTTTAAAACTTAATAGGGACCTATGCCAAACAGACCCTAAAAAATACCCCCTTTTTATTTCAAAAATTGTTTCTACATAATTTAGCTAGTACATATTTTAAAATTGTAGCTTTTGACATCAAAACTTGAAAAATACCATAAACTATCACCTAAAAACCTTTAATATTACAAGTTCTCAAAAGTTAACAATGGGGCTAAACTCAAAGTGGGTTTCTATCTTACCTAGACTTTCCCAAATATTCCCACAAAGTCATTTCTCCCATATATATATATATATATATATATATATATATTCCTAATCCATTTTCCTTCTTTCCTTTTTCCTAAATTTATAAAGCTTAACTGCCAAACCCACTAACCCAAAGCACTAACATATGGGATGCATCTTTCTTTATTACTAATTACATTGTACACTTTTTGCCCAAACCACTTAAGGGTCTCAAAATTCCATAATCACTCATTTAGCGTACATAGCTGATATCCCAACTCTTTGCATCAGCTGCTCTTTCTATTTAGTGGGTTCCTTTATGGATCTAGGTGTCTATTTATAATATTTGTGTTTTTAAAAATACTAATACGTTCACTCACTATCTATACAGGAATCCCGAACCTAAGCTTTACTATCAGATGTAACAACCCGAATTCCGATAGACCAAATTTTTCTCAAAAATTCCAATCCACCCAAACTCGAGTTGACTTGTCTGGTGTCCTGTAGAAAAGACAGAGATATAAAATATATCAGAACTCAGAAAACATCTCACAGCGGAATGAAATAATGTATAATATAATCAAATATAGCCTTGCCAAAGGAATAATACTGCCTAAACAGTATCCACAGATATCCTATCCCTGCCATAAACATGACTTGCGGGAGTGTTATGAGGAGGGGGTCAGAACACAAGTTCTAATGACTAGACTAAATTACACATTCTAAAATAACCCTACATATATCGTTCAGTTATATTTTCTTGTTTATTAGGTTAGCTTGGATTAATAGCACTCAAGGCTGTACACACATGTCGTACCCATCTACATCCAAGTAGATTAACCTAATATAGCATTTATGTAGCTACCTCCAATATCAAGGTACTTCACATGGTACCCTTCTTCGCAGGGTCTCCGTCGTCACGTCTCGGAAGTGTATACAACTCTCATCCTATGCCGAACGACGTATGGACCTCTATATTACCATGCCACCTTCTGCACAGAACAACCATCTCTATGCTATGTTAGCGTACAGACTGCCATATCCAAACTCCTCGGTCGAATCAAGTCTCAACACGGGGTAATGCCCTAGTGTCTACGATACACCACCCGCTGCGGTGTGCATGTCTCTAGACCCTCACACGTACGTATGTCTAATGTACCAAAGTCCCGTAATAGGGCTGCATCCAATGCATGGAACTCGGTCGGTAGCTTTTCCATATCTGCATAGGTCGAATAACATGGAATAAAGTACAGATATCCAAAATATGTCTGCATTTTCATGGTGGCTATGGTCCCATCTTGAGCGCTCCCTCAGCTAGTGAAAACTACATCAAGAGCTAATTGACATTACCTTAGATAACTATCTACATCCAAATTAGCATGTACCGCAACCAAAGTCTTGATAGTGAAATATCGATGGTCTACAGGTTTAGCTCTAGTCTTTTTGTATCCCACTGACTGCTAATGACAGTTTACTATCCTTTATTTGGTCCTGACCAGCCTCCTCGTGAGGCAACTGCCGAATCACCCAACGTCATTTGCTACAGCCTTCCGACTGCAAAACTACCATTGTAGTAAGGAATACTCACTGGGTGGTAATGCACAGACTCAACCTCTGCGAGTTCATCCTGAGCATGCACTGCAACAGAGGACCACCATGGAGTACCCTATTATATCCCTCGGAAGCCCCGTGCTTCCTTCCAGTTCCGCAGAGCTAGCAAGCATAATATCAATCAGAATAATCAGATGGGCGTGCTCCTCACATGCCTCGAAACACCTCAATGATCTACCCATTGGGTTCTTCACATTCGTACATGCGGACTGGTCCAAGCACATCACGCTAACATATCACAAGACCCTATGTCTAATCTTTTAATTGCGCGCTTGTCTTATCTTATCAGATTGCCAATTAACTTGATTATCAACATTCAATCTTTTTATTTAAGTTACCAGGTTTTCTCTGAGCCCCTTATATCTCGAAGGAAAGGGCCCCTTTCTCTTATTAATTCAGTGATATAACTTAACCTATTTAAGTCCATTAATAAGCCCATAACATGTTACTTCCTAGATTGTAATTAACGAAAGTAATCTACAATCTTTTTTTACATTTTTACCATGTCATTTGCTGTCCAATTTCATGTTTTCAAGTTACAATAGCATTTTCTACTTAATGTATAATTAAGTATATATTATCTCAATCCACATGTTTTTTGTTAACATGTTATATAATTAATTACAACTTATTTCATTCCATGAGTCTTCTTACCTTTCTCTTTCTTATTCCATCATAACTATCACAACTTAATGCTGTTTTTTTACTTATTAACTTAGTTCTCTTAACTAAGGTTTATTAATAAGTTTCTTTTCTATTTATTATAACCCATGTTATAATTACACTTGTCCCTAAGATAAGCCTACCTATTATATTACCTTCTTATTCGTATAATCTGTTATAATAGGTTTTGTTACTCATTCATATCATTTTCCCTTTTTAACCAAGCCTTTACTATTGTAGCATCCATTTCTATGGCGTGTTATATATTTTCACATGTACCATCTAATTCTATTAATTACAATTAATTTCACTAATGAACATAATGGTCATCGTTTCCTAAGACATTAATTAAAAATGAAGTATTTTTATTTTATCGGTCATAAAATATATTTGTTGTACCCCAACAGACATTACTAATTTATTTATTTACTTATTTTCTGTTGTATACATATATTTTAATATATGTTTAGGCACCAAAACTCCTACATTAAATTGAACACTTGTGGATGTTGGATTTTCCAAGTGGTTCTGGGCAGGCTTCTACGTGTCTCAGTGCAATTATCTATAACTTCCCAATCACTATAAATTTTACATACAAATTAGGCGTATTTATTCTTTTCTATTATTCCCAATTTCACTATAATTTGATTTACAATATTCACTTTGTCAATAACAACATTTTTTTAATACATTCACATTTATTGTAAATTCCACCATTCCAATATTACAATAATTTTAATCCAATTAACAGATTTATAGAATAGATCTATACAACGGTAATATTCCTAACATAACTGAAAATGAATTATACCGCAATTATCATAACTTACAGTTATTTAACATGTAAAGAATGATAGGGAATGCAAATGGTAAATATACCATTATTTAAAAAGGTATAATTTAAATCTACTCACCTGACAGCTTCGCAACTCTTAATTTGATTCAGATCTACGATTTCGTAGCAACCATGGATTTACAAATCTGATACTAGAAGAGGAGGGAAAAAGGAAGAGAAACCTAAATAAATCAGATTCAAGAACTTACATGACATTCATTAGAATTCTAAACATTTATTTATAGATATATATTTCTTGTCTTCAAATCTTGAATCAGAACCCTTATGGACTAATATTCTAATTTTCTGAAATGATTTGGAGGAAGAAGAGAATGGCGGAGCCTAGGCAGCATCTTAGAAAATATGAGTTTAAAGTTAGGCCCTTCTAGTCTATTTATAGGTGTCTGAGAAAGTTTGGTCCATCTGATTTAATCGATTAAAATCTGAGTCATTTATATCAGAAATCCACATCACGCAGAAAATAGATCAGGGCTGACTGGGGCAACCCCTGTGTCAACCCGCCCTAGAGGTATATCGACCCAGCTCTAACGAAGGCCGACCCATCCTAGGTTCAGACGGATTTTTAGCACCATTGTGATTTTTGATTTTTAACATTAGTTAATATCGTTAATTACTTGCTTTATATAATTCTCCTGATTTATATTATTCTAGTTATAACTTACCTTCAAGTTTAAATTTCGAATTTGCATGTATATATACGCATGCAATCTTTTGGTTATTAATTCATTAATAAATTTCTCATGCAAGCTTCGTCTTATAGCTGATAAATTAATGTAATTTATAAGGTTATCAATGCATTGTTTTATTCTCTTTTAAATGCATTGTTTTATTCCCTTTTTAATTTCAATTTGTAGCTAATTTCTTATCCACTTTTCATGCATGTATTTATTTGTGCATTTATTTCTTTCTATTCTTAACTTGCACTTTTTATTTCAACATTTATATTCATGCCTATATATATGCAATCTTTATTTCTTACCCAATTTATTATTCAATTAAATGCGAGGTGTTACATTTTGGGCCACTGAGTTACGCAAGTGATTTATAGTGATCGTGTCATGTCGATTAGCTGTTTTTAAATGCGCGAAACCAGAATTTACCAAAATCCAAATATTTTCTGATGACCAGTTTTGCCACGTGATCGGGCAAACACACTTAAGGATTTTAAGTTGATCGAACCGAGTCAATCATGAATTTTTACCACATCGGATTTTCCAAGATTATTAACGACTTCTCCAAACCAACAACGATGATTTCAGGAATCGATGATATTTTTAACCTTTTCCGAATATGTCGTGACTTCAACCAAATCAGTTTGTGTTTCTCGACGATGTTCTCGAACTTGAGCACGTCGCTAACCATGATCTCGAGGTGAGACTACTTTGCCAAAAAGCTGGTCAACAAACATGTTTATTCCCTTGTTTCTATTTCTGCTATTATATCTATTCTTTTTGTTGAGTACATGCCCAGGTACAAAGAAGAAAGATTTGATCTTTTTTTTGGATGCAAATTCGCTTTTATTTGCATCTAAATACCGAGCTTGCTTAAAAATAGGTATTAGTAGTTGTAGAGTTGTGGTTTCTACTGCTGCTGCATTTTTGGTGATTTTTGCCCCATGTATGGGTACTCACTTTTGGGCTTTTGCTTTATTTTGTTGAGATGGGTCTTGTACGGCGACTTGGGATTTTTACAAATCAAGACGTACAAGGGATATCCTACCAAATTTCCGTTAATTTTAGCATATTTGGAAGGAAATCCAATAAACGATGCTAAGTTGGATTGTCTCCAAATTAGTAAGTTGTCACTTCTATTTTTCATTATCTAATTGTTTGGATAATAAGTATGCAGGTTACGTGTTTGGATTAGCTGCATTGATCTCGAGTTTGATGGCGGTTGTACAAAAGAATGAGAATATTAGCTTCATGATGAATTACGAGTTTATTTCCTTTATTATAGTCACTTCAATGGGAGTTGTTGAGAAAAATAAGTGATAAATTCTTGTGTATTGTCACTTATTCGAGAGTGTTGGGTTATAATGTTTTGTCCTTGAGGATTTCAGAGACGAAATCCTTTAAAGTGGGAAGAATGAAACGACCTGTATTTTAACGATTTTATATTTAAATATTTTATTTAAATATTAATCGTTAATTATCCAAGTGATGGTTCTAAAAGGTGATTTATCACAAACGATGGAATTAGGACTCGTGACTAGTTCCATTGAGTTCAGATGGTTCATTACATTGGTGAAAGGTATAAGGATCACTAAATTTCCACTTCAAACCATTTGGTGGTCATAACTATTTCGAAACACTCGTAAATTTATCATTTCGGAAAATAGTCTCAGATTTTGAGGAAAGTTATACCACCAGAACCGTATCGTTATAGTGATGCATGATGTCAAATTTCGTAATGATCGGACGTACCATTTGGTTCCGCGTAAATCATATGTTAATTTGTGTGAAACAAACACTGTATAATTCTAGTTTTAAAAGCTATCTTCTGTATATGATCAATTTGGATCACAAAACTAGTCCCGTTGTTTTCAGAAGATATTTTACATAAATGATGGCAGAAGGCATGTGCCGATTGAAGTTCGCAAGTTTTTGGCCTTATTTGTGGATTAACTAATTATAAAATATTATAATTTCCAAATCATAGCAATCTCATTTGTCCATCCAATGTTCATTATCCTTGTAAAACCTATTACCATTCCATCCCTTTCAGAAAAGCATGGGCATCATCTCATCCTTGGATTCTAAAATCAAACTCTACCATTCTGCTAAATGAAAAATCATAAGACCATATCCTTTAGATTCCTATCGAAAATCTCCTCCTTCTCATATCCATTGAAGGCCTACGTAAAGGTGATTAGATTTGGCTTGGGCTTCGAAAGGTGCACCTTCGCCTTAGCTTTGGTCGGGTTTCGATGGCACATCAAATATGGAGGGGGGCAACGATGAGGTACAATTGTTGCATTTTTTGTGAGTTGGCCGGGTCGAGATTTTTAGGTGCAGATGCATCAAGTTCGGGAAGAGAAAGTCAACGATATGATTGGCTCGTCGATCCATTGCTTGATGCTTTGTATCATAGTATAAGTTGCACACATTTTTAGGTTCTTTTGTGATGCATGGGTTTGCACATGCCGCTTGGAGAAGAAAGGTGAGTGATTGGTTAATTAATTATGTAATTAATCAAATTTGTTAATACAAATATAAATATGTGAACTTTTATCTTTTATAACTTTTGCATACGAGGTCGGAATCGGACACCGTTTCTTTCGTTGGACCCGTCTTGACGAGCTATACATTTTAGATCTAATTTGGGTTGATTTGGCTAAGATTAGTGGTATTGTCTCTCATTGTCTTGTAATTGTTTATATAGTATAGTTTTATCGTTTTAAACTGATTTTTGATTGTAAAATGTAATATTTAGGATTGTTAAACCTAGTAGATAACAAATAAAAATATTAGCAAGTGTTTTAAGTAATTTTAACCTTATTATCGCATTTTACCCGGTTACGCGCTATTGTGCACGCTATTTACCTATTTATGTGATGTTGCACTATTTTGACCACATTGGTAGATATAGGTTAGTTGAACACTTATTTCATCTAGCTTGTTGTACGTAGGTTCTACTTGATGTAATACTTCTATTATGAATGTTTGTATACCAGTTTAAGAGTTTGGATGAATATTAGTTGCATGTTTGAATTGTTAACTTAGTTTAGATTAAAATGATGTTCGTAGACGATCTATTAATAGGAAAATCTTGTTCGTAAGGGTTTGGTGTTTATCGATCGAATGGACATGTGGATGTGTACTGATTGAGCACACAAGGATGGTAAACTCGAACGGATGAGATAAATTCTTGAAGAAGCTTCAGAGTGCATGGATGGATTTTACGACGTGGAAGCATTGGAGCTTGGCGATAGGTTTGAAGAGGAAGTGACACTAGAGTTTAATGGCCAACCTGACGGTGAAGGATGAACTTTGCGACAAGTTAAACATCACGATGAGTTGGATTTTGCGACGAATGTCGGACGTTTGCCTCGGATGCGTATTTAACCAAGTTGGTTAAATAGTTGATCTAGGTAGTTGTTATCAATTACTATGTAGTGGTCGATATCGATTACCATTATTGTGGACATTTTGACCAATTTGACATCGATGACAATACGATTTCGAGGAGCAGAATATGATGGATCGTTCAATATCGATTTCAATACAATGACACTTCGATCAGTGGCTTTGGCTTGACATGAGATGTGTTGCTTCTATGTAATGATGTGTCATTCGAGACGATGATTTCAAGATGGAAAGCAAGGCTGATGTAATGGATTGCTTTCTCCGAGATGTTGAAAAGACGACATTAAGTCATAACGAGTTGACTGCCAGAGAGAGACGGGAGACATAGGATGAAAACCTATGACATACGATGATCGTCAGGATATTTCCCATATTGAGACTACTCCAGATGGGGGTCTTACGAACAGTCTAGTGATAGATTCTAGTGTTGAGAAAGTATGCAAAGGGGTTATTGGTATCCGTGACTTCGGTACACCTTAGAGAGGGGCACAAGGAAGGATTAGAGCCAATGTTGTGTAGAGTGATCAGCTTGGACCCCAGAGCCAATGTGGTATGGACTGGGTAGGGTTATTAGCTATAGCTCATGTAGTGGGGAATAGTGATAGTCGGGTAGAGCTCATGCGGTGTAGCCTATTAGTACATTGATTGATTGGGTGACCGAAGTACTAGATGCCATATGCTTTATGCACCAAGTGAGTGAATGTGAGGATGGTTGATGGATGTTATATTTTTTGGCAAAGACGTATGGTTTTTAATTTGACCACAAACACCTTTTATTATAACCAATAATCAAAAATCATGTTAGTAGACAATCAGCTCTTCGGTTTTTAAGGTGGACCGTCCATCACCTACGGAGTTTATTGTGTTCCGTCCACACTAACTAATCAGGCTTACAGCATGAGAGCTAACTAAGGAACTAGACTACAAATTGACGCTCCATGCAGGGAAGTTATAACACGTAACATACCAACTGCAATATACAATAGTGTATGCCAAACAATTACTTGGGTAAATGACCTGTGCTAGTACATACAGCTTAAGGAAAATAAACAAAGGATGATATGAAAGGAACAGATGCAGCAGAAAGAGTCTTGAGCTTCATACATGTTGAAGCATGGTCTGACCCCTAATTTTGTGGCGACAATCTGGCAAGAGTCATGCAAGTGGGAGGAAAAAATATAGGTTACCAAAGCAGTAGCAAAGTCGAGAGCCGTGAGACTTCATTAGAATCACTACCTCTCCGATGAACATCAGTGAACCGACACGCCATCATCATAACATATCCAGCTACAACCATAACTATGACATAAAAACTCCATCACATACCATTTCTAAATTTGCCACAAACTATAAGTGATAGCTCAGACAAGAAATTTCTCCATTCAAACAAAAAGCAATTGGTGCTTACGCATCTCATTTCGCTATTGTCCAAACAGAAAATACCTAATCAAACAAGAACAAAAACAGTCATGTACCAAACAAGAACTGAGTTCCCAAAACATATCTGGGTTCCATTTACCGTAGAATAGAAAACCAAACATCACTAAAAAAACGAAAACAACTGAATTGCAATACTGTTAACAAAGATCTACCAATAAGACAATAACAAAGTAAACATTGAATACCCACTTGCGGATTGTACATCACTAACACTCGGTCGAGATGTGAAACAAAGAAGAAAAGAATGAGTTGCTGCTCACAAAGTTAACTCCACGTAAGTGCTTATCTCCCCAATGCAATGTGACTACACGTTGAATAACTTGCAGCGAGGTAAATAGTTGGCTAAAATAGCTACGTCGTAGAGGATAGGAGTTTTTACACTAGTGGATTTGAGTAGTGTGTTATAGAAATGAGGTGGAGATAACAGTGGTAAGACAGAGCCCAGATCTATATAAAATAAAAGTTTAGACCTAGAAAGACAAAGAGGGAACACAGAGAAAACCTTGCATGGCTAAAACAGGATTAGAGCGATTGAAAGAGGGAGATGAAAGAGAAGAGAGGATGGTTTGAGAAGAGCGTGAAGAAAGAGGAGATCGAGAAAAAGTTTGTCCTGTCGCCATTAACAGTATTCTCTGCGTTCGAAACTTTTGAAAATATAGCAGAGACATTTGATGGATGTTATAGTTGTTTACTTATTTATCACTACTCAATACTTAGACATCTACCACACCTTCTATATATGATATTTATCATAGCATATATCAACTTTTATGTGCTAACACTATGGATGCAGGGGCAGGACACATGTGATTCTCTATACTCTCCATGTTGTACATATTATTACATCTTTTTACAGTATTTTGAGTTTTGTTATCGCTCACACCAGACTTTTGTCTGACCCAAGATTTTATTTACTTTTTATTACCTTAGGTTCTCATCGACGATGCTGATGAGCAGACCAAGTGACTGGTTCAGATGATATTTGGAGCATCGCAGGTGGATTAGCAGGAGGCTACATTTTACCTATTTATATTTTTGTCCTTATTGTTTATTCCGATGTATGACACTTTGGAGCCTTGACAGTGTTATGTGTTCTATTAGAGACAATGTACTAGTCACTATATAAAATCTCAAAAATATCGCCCGAGATCTCCTCCGAGATCTCGTTTTGGGCTCCTTTCGAAATGAAACAACAAATATCATTATAAATCACCTTTCAAATATGTCACCCGAGATATTGCAATATCGAACGATATATCGATCGATATGAAATACTGGAATATCGTCCGAGATCTTGGTTCTTTTTGTTAAGTTTTAAATCTGTGCCTAAACCAAAACAATAAAAAAAATCAAATCTATCTACAATAATTTCTTGTTATTTTACATTTTGCATGTTAAATGACCATATTGTATATTCATATATGTTCGATGCTTATGATTTACATATTCTTCTTTTTTTACATACATATTACCTGTGATATTATGTATTTTGTGGTTTACTTATGTTGTACTTTTTAAGGTTTTGGATCTATCTAATGTTTTATGTCGAACAATAATCCATTTTCATGGATTATATGTTTTAAGCACTAATCTACTTGCATTGTGTTATATTCATGTTTTAAGCATATTACGATTTAGAGTATAAATGATCTTTCGTAAATTAAGAATATTAAAGTGACTTTGCAATTTAAGTTTAAGTTGCTATGTTTTTAATAGCATTCATAAAAATCATTTTGAAAAAATGTCATTTTTTTAACATATCATGTACCCCGAGATTGCTCCGATATAAACTTTCAGACACGAGATGGAAATCCGAGATAAACACCCGAGTTAGACTCATCTCATCCGAGATCTCCCCCGACACGAGATCAAGTCTCTAAAATCCACGAGACGAAACACAACCAATATCTGAGATCTGAAACCTTGGTATTAGTTGATTTTGTTTATCTCGTGTATAAACTCCATTAATGTTCTAAATAACAGTACAAGCCTGTATACTCTTATCATCTGGTTTATATTATTGTCCCGTCTATTTTATATATGTGATTTGACTATTATATGTTATCTGATGCGTTGTGAGATATAAGACAGATTCAATGATTGTGTTTATATTATGTTCCCTTCTTTCTCTTATCTTCTCTTTCCTTTTTTTCTTTCTCTTCTTTTCTACTATTTCTTTCTCTTGGCGATCGCTTTAGACCGATCGGATGTTTATACCGCACGAATTATTAGTCATGAGCACTAGTGGTGTACGGCGGGTCGTCACATAGTTGGTCATGCATATCAAACTAAATAGCTTATTTTTTTAAATGAAGGTGTTTCCTTTTTTATATAAACTCGATATAATATGGCATACTATTATTTAATTTAGTTAAAATTACATTTAATATAAAAGCCACAAATAGTTTGTTTTCTGATAGTTATTACAAGGTATTGTAACTATAATTAGTTTATCAGAATGAAATTAATCACAAAATTTTAAATAGGGGCAGTTTACAATAAGGGCTTTGTAATGTCCCGCAGTTTTATCGGTTTATATTTGAATATTTTAAATCAGTTTAAATATTGAATTCGTGTTATAAGTAGATTTATATATTAATTAAAACGAAATGGAACGTATAAAAAATATATATTAAATATAATTGAGCTCATAACGACGCTGCAGTTCGTAATTAAACGTTTTGAACTTCAACTGAGTGTACAGGACTCGTTTTGAATCAGATTTCTGCGAAACAAGAAACGTTGGAATCTGTTGAACTGTATTTTTCTAATGGAGGTGAAAAATCAAATTTTTGAATTATATATTGCAAGATATATCCAAATCAAATATTCAAATAGTCGCTGTAGAATCGTTTATCGACCATGACAGTTATTCGATATAACTTCATATCGATTTCGAATTTGGACAAGGTTCTTTTGAGACGTAGTGATAATTTAATTTTTAGAATTTTACTGTAATTTTTAATTAATTAAATAAGCAACTTTTTATTTGGAGTATTATGCACCCTATATCAGCATTTTGCGGTTTCACAATATGACTTAACCTACCGATATTATTATATTTTTGGGATCGTGGCACCTCCCTAGACACGACCGTATCTTTATTTCTATCCGTAGCCGCCCGGACATGAACGAAATTGATGTAACGCAGTGCAATTAGTTTTTTTTGAAACATAAACATATTCACACATCTACCGTACCAAAGCCAAGGATATTGTCTGCCTGTCTATGAACTCTCGCACATGGTTGGTGAGAGGAAAAACTACCTTGGAGACCAAGGAAATACTATTTAGCTATGTTGTTTCAAATCAGTATAGTGTAAGTCTTTTCATCTCCATAGACTATATTTCGAACAGCTACCATAAGTGGAAAATGTGGAAACAAACGTACCAAAACTCTCAAATAAAACAACTTGACATAAATAGTAAAATATTTATCAAAATCATTAATGCCAACATGGTATTCATGTTTGGTTTCGTATCTCTTTTAAGTTGTAAGATCCAACATTGGGCCAAATTTATGTTTTTCGGTTTGCAAATATTATATAAATAAACATACCCTGTTATCTTGCACATGCTGCTCGTACAGTCTCCCCCCTTACACTGTTACCCTATATGAAAAGCTCAGCTAACGTTGGCTAAGAGGAACAACAACCTAAGAATTTGACACAACCAAATGTATTTTCATTTCATAGCCTGTTTCTTCCTCCAGCTATTCTATGCCCTGACCCTTGCATGCCAAGTATTGTCTCATATATAAACACCTCCTGCCACGTTCTTTTTCACATCAATACACATCAACTATAGCAGCTACCCTACTATGAGTATTCGAGCAAATCAAATCAATGCCCTTCTTACAGCAAGCCTACTCTGGTGATCAAAGTCGCAAGCTACCACATGAAAATTAAATGAAAGCACATGCGATTAGTACTAGTCTAAACCCGCTACCTATACCCATAATGCTTGGCACCCAAGCTTTCGAAATTCTATAAATAGATACCGCCCCCTTTCGTTTTCTTCATCACAAACTCAGGTTTTACGAAGCTTTTTAATGAAGAGAAATTAAAAAAAATCAAAAACTTCCTCAAAGAAAAACACAGCAAAGAAATCGAAGGCAACCAAGGCCAGAACATGAATGCGCAGTGGGGTTGAGGGCCGAGATGCGATCCTTGAGTTCATCAGAGTCCGGGGGAGTTTTCCGCATTTTGAGTAGTGCTTGATGAAGGTAGTGGGAGGTAGATCATGAAGGAGGAATGCTTTGTGTAGACAAAAGGGGGACGTTGGTCTTGTGTAGTGGATGGGGACGTCTGGGATGTTTTTATAGGATTGTGAAGAATACAAGTGGCGCAGTTCGATGAGAAGGAGGCCAATGCCGGTTTCATTTCTGGGAACGGAGGGGGGTCTGTGTTAGTGAAGCACGTTATGAAATAAGCTACTGTACGGTAGCCGCGTGGGTTGATGTTGTACATGAAGTGGATATTTGCATGGTGACGTGGGGACTTAGGTGATGTGCTGGGTGTGTTTTGTGAAGAGGGGTTATTTGGGAAAATGAGAGCTGCATTTCCTTCCTGGAATGGTGAGGTATACCAACAGTTCATGTTGGGATTTTATAGGAGCTTCATGGTGGAATGTACGGGAAAAGGGAGTGCAGCGTGAACATCATGTTTTTACAAGGAGGTAGCGCATATATTGGATAAATGATGAAAATGAAGAATGGGTATGAGGTGTTGTTAACATTGAAGTGTGGGTGAGTTCCTATAGTTGCATGACAGTGGGAGGACGTGGAAGGAAAGTTGCGGAAATTAATTATATAAACGAACACGCTGCGTTTATGGGAGTGTTAGGTGGCTTGACTTGCGTCGGCCATTTCCTTGATTACGTGATGGTCGGTAAGGGGTAGAACTGAACCATGATCATTGCATTCGACAGGGATGAGCTAAATGGTGACATTATGGTTCGGTGTACACTGTTTGCATGGCAGCGTTGGTCAGACACCGCATGTGAAAAAGAACGCATTCCAGTTTGTCAGTAATGGCATGGGGAGATCTGAAGCAGGGTAAACGGTAGAAGAAGACGACATAATTGGTGAACGAACAACGGTGATTAAGGACTAATTTATAATGATGGTGAAACCAAAATGAGAAAGGGAGAAGAACAGACGAGGACGTGAATCATTAGAAAGCGACGGTTATAATCAACTAACGCAAATCGTTATTTAACGGTTAACGCGCCAAGGTGAGTAAATTCACTAACTCTGTTTTAATTAAAATATTTTAATTATATTTTAAATAAATTTGATTGCTGTGTGATGGTTGTTCAGGCAGATTATGGTTAAATTGGTTTAAATATTATATATCGTTGCATATGTACACATCACTGGTTGGATACTGATTCCGTCAATTATAATAATCCCTAGGATGGAACCAGTGATAATTGTTGACTAACATCGGTGGATGCAGGAAACCGGTTGGAGGAATCCAACCAGATTCATCAATATTTATATATACTGTTTGTTTTATATAGATGCATTGTTTGAACCCAAATGACTTTTGAAACCTTGTGTTGATATTAGCGTTGAATGGAAATTCAAACGTTATTTTGATTTAATCAATAGATGATATCGATTAAGAAAGTGGCAACAACCAACCATAAATGTATCATTTGTTTTAACCGCTATTGTTTTACCAAAATCCCACCGTGTGCGAAGCACGTGTTTCACCATACTTACTAAATGATTTGGTAAAGTGGATTCTTATATTAATAAGATTAATAAGTAAGTAGGCGAAGATTAACTTGATGATTAATAACAAGAATTTATTGTTTTAAGAACAATTAAATGAGATATTTACAAATAGATTATGGTTGATTTCATATTAAGTAAGATTAGTTAGAATCAATTATTGTTTATTTAATAGTAAATGAGATTATTTAGAAATAAATTATTATTTTTATGGTAATCGACACAAGTGAAATTATTTGATTAATAAATGTTATTTATTCAAAATGAAAAGATTTGTTAGAATTGATTAATGGGTTAATCATGGCTAAATATTTACCAAGCAAACTGTTTTGATCAATAATTGGTTATTTAATTAAATTATATTGGGCTGATTAATCTAATGTAATAAATTAACGAATATTTGATTTAGTTTAAATAAGATTTTAAAGTATAAGGGATTTGTCTAAAGAAGACAAAGCGAAGAGGAATGTTTAATAAGGAATTTGTCAAAGAAAGACGAAGCGGAGAGAAATGTTTAAAAATGGATTTGTATAAGCTAATGTAAATAACCGAGTTTTCAAAATAAGGATATGGCATCATAAAACCATATTTAAAATATAGCAAGAAGCACGTTTACGGATTTTAAAATATAAGGGGTTAGAGTTACGAATTATATCCATTCTAAGATAGAATGTTGTTGATCAAGGTCTGAGAGTTAATTAAAATACCCTAACTTGAATGACTTCACTATTATCGAAGGATGGTATTTGTTTGTAACGGAAAGAGATGTCAAGATTTTTGTAATGGAAAGAGATGTCAAGATTTTTGTAATGGCAAGAGATGTCAAGATTTTTGTAACGGAAAGGGATGTCAAGATTAGTTATAAAGAGAATATTACAGCGTATGACAAGTCCTAGAACTATAGCGATAAAATAACGCTGTTGACTAAGCTTAAGCGTGACTGTGATATCAAGATTAGTATAAAGGAAATATTACAGTGTATGATAAGTTTTAAACTATAACGATAAATTCGCGCTGTTAACCAAACTTAAGCGTGATTGTATGATGTTTAGTTATACATTAGAATGGATGTTTGTTTTTACTTCGATTGTTAAATAACCGACTATCGAAGTGTTTTGACCATCTTTGTCAATACGGAGAGACCGGTTGGATATATTATCGAAAACCACTCCATATAGGCATAAGCGCTGCAAATTTGATTATGCTGAAGAAAATTGAAGACGGAGTGAAATGCAAGGGTCGTCCTGTTCAGAATGGTGCATTATGTTTGTCCAGTCCTAGGACAACTTGTATGGACGAATGTTTGACAAAGTATTCCTAATAATCACATAAGGCGATCTTTTCAACGTATTACGTCTGGTGGCAGAGGAATTTGTTTCTTTTAGCTTTTATACCCGTAATATTTTTGGGAAGATCAAGTAGTAATTTGACGGGTTTGACGATGTGGCATTCAAAGTGTATGGTGGCCAGATGTTCTAAAAGATAGACGTAGCCTCAAGCTTCACGACCGGGAAATGACAAAAATCGGGCAGGCAGCATGGCTATGTGGGTCGCTCCCAGTAGGGTGTATAATCACCTACCTAGATAAATTCCTTTTACTTCTTAATCTTGTTCGATGCTGTCCCTTTTCAGGAAACGGTGGTTTGAGCCCAACCGTTGGTGATATACATTCGATACACTCAAGCGAAATGAGTGGTCGATCATGTGTGGGCCGGGTTGCAAGACATTCTTGTTGAACCCGTGTGTATTTGCCTCTAGAGATACATCATCGGAAGGTGGTCCCATACCTTGTCATAGTTGGAACCCAATCTCCAATAAGCGCCCTGCGGATTTTGATTTTATACTATGTATGTAGAGCGTGAGATGCAAGCGTTCTGCTATTTGGTTATTTACTTGATTAGACATTATTATAATATCACTGGATTTTGATATCAAAATATTTTGGGTTATAGTAAGGTAAAAACCGTCCACGTCTATGTGTAGGTTGGTCTTACTATTATCCTTTTGTTTCAAAAGGATTTTCAAAGTTAAACCGTATGGTTGGAATTTACTCACACCAGTCCCATGACTGACCCAGAGTTTATTTTGTTTGTTTTTTCCTAAACTCTTGGGTGCCCAAATTTGTACGGGAAGTCAAGTGTTTCAGGATTTGCAGATGCACTTGGAGGATCATAAACTAGAAGGCTTCACCGTTAGTATTTAGAGATTATTTCCGCTGTGATATGATATATTGTACTCTGATAATGGTATGTATATACGATACAATTTGTATTTCAAAGTTATATTATATTACACATTTTATTCGTTCCGCTGTGAGATTCGTGTTTACTCTGATTTTGCTCAAGTTGGGTTCTTTTTCTTCTTCTATTCTATTAGTTCTATCTTATCTTTCTCATCCTCTTATTTCTTTCTATTAATGATTCGTATTTCCGTTCCATTTGGGTCGGACTTGTATTGTATTTGGTCGACTCAAAGGGCTCGAATTTGCGGGTCGTTACAGTTGGTATCACATCATAAGGTTAACTGATTACCTTGGCTCTGTGGCGTGACTCAGTAGAGATAGAGTTAGTAATACTCTAGATTGAGATTGAGTGTATATATATGAGCGCGTATTTGTAAATTGGTATAAAAACTGTTTTATATTGTGTTGATTAGTTTGGCAAGTGGTTTATAAATTCTGGTCGATACTGGATTGCAAACTGTATCGACAGGTGTTTCTAAACTCTTGAATAGAGTAATTCGACACAGTATGTTTTAGAAAGAGGGTAAATGAAATAATTTTACCCAAAATATATTTTGATATAAAAAGGAGTATATATCTTGAGATTATTAGAGTGTTGATCATTATTATAATTAAATTAGATCATACTTGGGTTGGTTATGTAAATGACCAATTAAAATTCAAATCAGATAAACTAAATCTGAATTTAAATCAAATTTGGATTTTAAAACTGTGGAAAAAGTTTGTAAATGAAATTGGATTCAATATATGGAATTTTAAATCCTGGGAATTTAGGAATGTTTTTCCAAACATTTTGAAAGGATATTTTGATGAAATTTCAAAATAAAGTGTTTAAAATGAGTTTTGAAAGTAATATAGTATTGAACGCACTTTGATCGCTGGGAAATAAATTCCGATGATGAAGTCAACCATTATCGGTGTTCATTTTCGAGTTCTAAGTGACGGATTACTACCAAATATTTTGTTTTTGAATTATTGTGAGGAATCAAGTTGTTAGAAATTCAAACGTTTTGAATAATATATGATATCAAACTGATTTGAAATAAACCCCAGGAATTTGAATTCTGAAATTTAAAATTACTTATGAAGTAAATAAATAGAGAATTTAACTAAGTCGAATAAAATTGGTTTTGAATTGAAGCCAAGTAAGTGGAAATCGTATTGGAATAAGGATTTGACTTGGCAAAGTAGTTGAGTTGTGAATTAAGATTTGAAATAAAACCGAACTTGGAGGTGAAATTTGATTATTGAGTAAGAATTGGAAATTTGAAATTGAAGTTTGAAATGGAGTTGGCTTGGATGTAAGAGAATTATTGGTTAAGAATAAACTGACTGGAGATTAGTTGGAAATGCATGGATATATGTTGATGGGATATCAAATGAAGGAGTTAGAATTGGATGCCCAACCAAAAAGGTACGTGTTTATATTTTATACGAGTATGAGATTTCTATGAGTATATTGGGCAAGCCACTTGGCTGTTTGAATTTCTTTTGGATTGGAAAAAGCCCAGAGAGGCAAGTTGTGGTAGTACCGGATGAGCCGTGCGGAGGAGATACTGGCGAAAATTCTCTGAAAATTTAAGTTGTTATGAAATTTTCAGAATTTTTGAAAATAGTCGTAAAAAAAAAGGAATTAATTTTTAATTAGTATTAATCGGTTCTGTTAAAACTGAATTTAAGAAATTAAAAAAAAAAAAGATTTTTAACCTGGTTATAATAGGGATTGTAGCATTTTCCCTACCTTAGCAATTTCGAGGACGAAATTATTTTAAGGGGGAAGGAATGTAATGTCCCACAGTTTTATCGGTTTATATTTGAATATTTTAAATCAGTTTAAATATTGAATTCGTGTTATAAGTAGATTTATATATTAATTAAAACGAAATGGAACGTATAAAAATATATATTAAATATAATCGAGCTCATAACGACGCTGCAGTTTGTAATTTAACGTTTTGAACTTCAACTGAGTGTACAGGACTTGTTTTAAATTAGATTTCTGCGAAACAAGAAACGTTGGAATCTGTTGAACTGTATTTTTCTAATGGAGGTGAAAAATCAAATTTCTGAATTATATATTGCAAGATATATCCAAATCAAATATTCAAATAGTCGCTGTAGAATCGTTTATCGACCGTGACAGTTATTCGATATAACTAGATATCGATTTCGAATTTGGACAAGGTTCTTTTGAGATGTAGTGATAATTTAATTTTTAGAATTTTACTGTAATTTTTAATTAATTAAATAAGCAACTTTTTATTTGGAGTATTGTGCACCCTATAACAGCATTTCGCGGTTTAACAATATGAGTTAACCTACCGATATTATTATATTTTTGGGATCGTGGCACCTCCCTAGACATGACCGTATCTTTATTTTTGTCCGCAGCCGCCCGGACATGAACGAAATTGACGTAACGCAGTGCAATTAGTTTTTTTGAAACATAAACATATACACACATCCACCGTACCAAAGCCAAGGATATTGTCTGCCTGTCTATGAACTCTCGCACATGGTTGGTGAGAGGAAAAACTACCTTGGAGACTCAGGAAATACTATTTAGCTATGTTGTTTCAAATCGGTACAGTGTAAGTCTTTTCATCTCCACAGACTATATTTCGAACAGCTACCATAAGTGGAAAATGTGGAAACAAACGTACCAAAACTCTTAAATGAAACAACTTGACTTGAATAGTAAAATATTTATCAAAATCATTAACGCCAACATGGAAATCATGTTTGGTTTTGTATCTCTTTTAAGTTGTAAGATCCAACGTTGGGCTAAATTCATGTTTTTCAGTTTGCAAATGTTATATAAATAAACATACACTGTTGTCTTGCACATGCTGCTCGTACAGTCTCCCCCCTTACACTGTTACCCTACATTAAAAGCTCAGCTAACGCTGGCTAAGAGGAACAGCAACCTAAGAATTTGACACAACCAAATGTATTTTCATTTCATAGCCTGTTTCTTCCTCCAGCTATTCTATGCCATGACCGTTGCATGCCAAGTATTGTCTCATATATAAACACCTCCTGCCACGTTCTTTTTCACATCAATACACATCAACTATAGCAGCTACCCTACTATGAGTATTCAAGCAAATCAAATCAACGCCCTTCTTACAGCAAGCCTACCCTGGTGATCAAAGTCGCAAGCTACCACATGAAAATTAAATGAAAGGAGATGCAATTTGTACTAGTCTAAACCCGCTACCTATACCCCTAATGCTTGGCACCCAAGCTTTCGAAATTCTATAAATACATACCGCCCCCTTTCGTTTTCTTCATCACAAACTCAGGTTTTACGAAGCTTTTTAATGAAGAGAAATTTAAAAAAAATCAAATACTTCCTCAAAGAAAAACACAGCAAAGAAATAGAAGGCAACCAAGGCCAGAACGTGAATGCGTAGTGGGGTTGAGGGTCGAGATGCGATCCTTGAGTTCGTCAGAGTCCGGGGGAATTTTTCGCATTTTGAGTAGTGCTTGATGAAGGTAGTGGGAGGGATATCATGAAGGAGGAATGCTTTGTGTAGACAAAGGGGGACGTTGGTCTTGTGTAGTGGAGGGGGACGTTTGAGATGTGTTTGTAGGATGGTGAAGAATACAAGTGGCGCAGTTCGGTGAGAAGGAGGCCAATGCCGGTTTCATTTCTGGGAACGGAGGGGGGGTATGTGTTAGTGAAGCACGTTATGAAGTAAGCTACTGTACGGTAGCCGCATGGGTTGATGTTGTACATGAAATGGGTATTTGCATGGTGACGTATGAACTTAGGGGATGTGCTGGGTGTGTTTTGTGAAGAGGGGTTATTTGAGAAAATGAGAGCTGCATTTCCTTCCTGGAATGGTGAGGTATACTACAGTTCATGTTGGGATTTTATAGGAGCTTCATGGTGGAATGTATGGGAAAAGGGAGTGCTGCTGAATATCATGTTTTTGCAAGGAGGCAGCGCATATATTGGATGAATGATGAAAACGAGGAATGGGTATGAGGTGCTGTTAATATGGAAGTGTGGGTGAGTTCCTATAGTTGCATGACAGTGGGAGGACGTGGAAAGAAAGTTGCGGAAATTAATTATATAAATGAACACGCTGTGGTTATGGGAGTGTTCGGTGGCTTGACTTGCGTAGGCCATTTCCTTGATTACGTGATGGTCGGTAAGGGGTAGAACTGAACCATGAGCATTGCATTCGACAGGGATGAGATAAATGGTGACATTATGGTTCGGTGTACACTGTTTGCATGGCAGCGTTGGTCAGACACCGCATGTGAAAAAGAACGCATTCCAGTTTGTCAGTAATGGCATGGGAAGATCTGAAGCAGGGTAAACCGAAGATGAAGACGGCGTAATTGGTGAACGAACAACGGTGATTAAGGACTAATTTATAATGATGGTGAAACCAAAATGAGAAAGGGAGAAGAACAGATGAGGACGTGAATCATTAGAAAGCGAAGGGTATAATCAACTATCGCAAATCGTTATTTAACGGTTAACGCGCCAAGGTGAGTAAATTCACTAACTCTGTTTTAATTAAAATATTTTAATTATATTTTAAATAAATTTGAATGTTGTGTGATGGTTGTTTAGGCAGATTATGGTTAAATTGGTTGAAATATTATATATCGTTGCATATGTACACATCACCGGTTGGATACTGATTCCATCGATTATAATATTCCCTAGGATGGAACCAGTGATAATTGTTGACTAACATCGGTGGATGCAGGAAACCGGTTGGAGGAATTCAACCGGATTCCTCAATATTTGTATATACTGTTTGTTTTATATAGATGCATTGTTTGAACCCAAATGACTTTTGAAACCTTGTGTTGATATTAGCGTTGAATGGAAATTCAAACGTTATTTTGATTTAATCAATAGATGATATAGATTAAGAAAGTGGCAACAACCAACCATAAATGTATCATTTGTTTTAACCGCTATTGTTTTACCAAAATCCCACCATGTGCGAAGCACGTGTTTCGCCATACTTACTAAATGATTTGGTAAAGTGGATTCTTATATTAATAAGATTAATAAGTAGGCGGAGATTAACTAGATGATTAATAACAAGAATTTATTGTTTTAAGAACAATTAAATGAGATATTTACAAACAGATTATGGTTGATTTCATATTAAGTAAGATTAGTTAGAATCGATTATTGTTTATTTAATAGTAAATGAGATTATTTAGAAATAAATGATTATTTTTATGGTAATCGATACAAGTGAAATTATTTGGATTAATAAATGTTATTTATTCAAAATGAAAAGATTTGTTAGAATTGATTAGTGGGTTAATCATGGCTAAATATTTACCAAGCAAACTGTTTTGATCAATAATTGGTTATTTAATTAAATTAGATTGGGCTAATTAATCTAATGTAATAAATTAACGAATTGTTGATTTAGTTTAAATAAGATTTCAAAGTATAAGGGATTTGTCTAAAGAAGACAAAGCGAAGAAGAATGTTAAATAAGGGATTTGTCTAAGAAAGACGAAGCGAAGAGAAATGTTTAAAAATGGATTTGTATAAGCTAATGTAAATAACCGAGTTTTCAAAATAAGGATATGGCGTCATAAAACCATATTTAAAATATAGCAAGAAGCACGTTTACGGATTTTAAAGTATAAGGGGTTAGAGCTACGAATTATATTTATTCTAAGATAGAATGTTGTTGATCAAGGTCTGAGAGGTAATTAAAATACCCTAACTTGAACGACTTCACTATTATCGAAGGATGGTATTTGTTTGTAATAGAAAGAGATGTTAAGATTTTTGTAACGGAGAGATGTCAAGATTTTTGTAACGGAAAGAGATGTCAAGATTTTTGTAACGGAAAGGGATGCCAAGATTAGTTATAAAGAGAATATTACAGCATATGACAAGTCCTAGAACTATAGCGATAAAATAACGCTGTTGACTAAGCTTAAGCGTGACTGTGATATCGAGATTAGTATAAAGGAAATATAACGGCGTATGATAAGTTTTAAACTATAACGATAAATTCACACTGTTAACCAAACTTAAGCGTGATTGTATGATGCTTAGTTATATATTAGAATGGATGTTTGTTTTTATTTCGATAGTTAAATAACCGACTATCGAAGTGTTTTGACCTTCGTTGTCAATACGAAGAGACCGGTTGGATATATTATCGAAAACCACTCCATATAGGCATAAGCGCTGTGAATTTGATTAAGCTGAAGAAAATTGAAGAAGGCGTGAAATGCAAGGGTCGTCCTGTTTCAGACTGGTGCTTTCTGTTTGTCCAGTCCCAGGACAACTTGTATGGACGAATGTCTGACAAAGTATTCCTAACGATCACATAAGGCGATCTTTTCAACGTATTATGTCTGGTGGCAGAGGAATTCGTTTCTTTTAGCTTTTATACCCATAATTTTTTTGGGAAGATTAACTAGTGATTTGACGGGCTTGACGATGTGGCATTCAAAGTGTATGGTGGCCAGATGTTCTAAAAGATAGACGTAGCCTCAAGCTTCGCGACCGGGAAATGACAAAAATCGGGCAGGCAGCATGGCTATGAGGGTCGCTCCCATTAGGATGTATAATCACCTACCTAGAGAAATTCCTTTTACTTCTTAATCTAGTTCGATGTTGTCCCTTTTCGGGAAACGGTGGTTTGAGCCCAACCGTTGGTGATATACATTCGATACACTCAAGCGAAATGAGTGGTCGGTCATGTGTGGGCCGGGTTGCAAGACGTTCTTGTTGAACCCAGGTGTATTTACCTCTAGAGATACATCATCGGAAGGTGGTCCCATACCTTGTCATAGTTGGAATCCAATCTCCAATAAGCGCCCTGCGGTTTTTGATTTTATACTATGTATGTAGGGCGTGAGATGCAAGCGTTCTGCTATTTGGTTATTTACTTGATTAGACATTATTATAATATCACTGGATTTTGATATCAAAATATTTTGTGTTATAGTAAGGTAAAAACCGTCCATGTTTATGTGTGGATTGGTCTTACTATTATCCTTTTGTTTCAAAAGGATTTTCAAAGTTAAACTGTATGGTTGGAATTTACTCACACCAGTCCCATGACTGACCCAGAGTTTATTTTGTTTGTTTTTCCCTAAACTCTTGGGTGCCCAAATTTGTACAGGCAGTCAAGTGTTTCAAGCTTTGTAGATGCACTTGGAGGATCTTAAAGTAGAAGGCTTCATCGTTAGTATTTATAGATTGTTTCCGCTATGATATGATGTATTGTACTCTGATAATGGTATGTATATACGATACAGTTTTGTATTTCAAAGTTATATTATATAATACATTTTATTCGTTCTGCTGTGAGATTCGTGTTTACTCTGATTCTGCTCAAGTTGGGTTCTTTTTCTTCTTCTATTCTATTAGTTCTATCTTATCTTTCTCATCCTCTTATTTCTTTCTATTAATGATTCGTATTTCCGTGCCATTTGGGTCGGACTTGTATTGTATTTGGTCGACTCAAAGGGCTCGAATTTGCGGGTCGTTACAGGCTTACTTCCCTTAACCAATTAATTTTAAGGACAATGGTTCCAATTAATTATTTTCCAAGCCAATGTTTCACAAATCACTATCGACCGATAAATCACTGTCGGTACTCAAATTCAAAGCTTCAAACAAAAATAAAAATTAGATTTTTTAAAATCCAATTTGTATATAAAATCAAAATCGTGTAAAATCATGTAGCCAAATTTTATTTGTTGAAGAAATCAGATTGTCTCACCTATCGATACATAGACAATCCACGCTGACGATTTGCAATGATTTGGATCTACTGGTTGCTGAACAACTAAGTACTCCTTTGCTGATTACATTTTGTTGTTTATTAATTGCTTTAGTTTGTGATTTTTATTTAATGATTGTTGATTGAAGTTGTTTATCAATTGTTTGTATTCACTGAGTACTGATATTAAGCTGTCTTTTTATTTTGTTTGATTAGATGTGAACTCCATTCATGCAGGTAAAATTATTGCTAAAGTTTATGAATGACATTGTCAACACCATATTTGTAGTTATCTTTTACTAAATAATAAAACTTGTACATTATATTACATGAAAACATATAACTTCTGTAAAAAGAAAACTGTATTTATCCTTTTAAAATAATAAACATATCCAAATCATATGATTGTATGAGTTTCTTAGTTGCAGCATATGATAAACTCACTTACGCATAATAATATTAAAACATCTAATATGTATATTATATTGTGTGAAAACATTTAAATTGTTTGAAATGATAAATTCAGCTTTTAAACTAAAAGATAAATAATTTTATCTTTATGTTTTGATATGGATTTTTTTTTCTAATATGCATATATGATAATTTGCCTCTATGTTTAACTTTTAAACGTACTAAGTAAATTTTCTATTATGTATAGGTAATGAATGCAACGGATGGTCATGGGTTATGTGTGTTTTATCTGTAAAAGATAATTGATTTTATATTTTTTCCAAAAGTGGGATAGAAAATGATTTCTTATGTAGTTTTTTATGCTATTAGATTCTAACTAAGATAAGTTTTATATTGATATTTATTTGTTTACATTTTTTTTTTTGCAGCTGTGATTCATTTGTTATAATTGTGTCTGATTTCAATAACAATTGTTTTAGTGCTCATTTTTGAGTGGATGCTGCTATTTCTTTTGCTATGAAAAAGATTATTGCATCTATCTTTTACTAACAGATAAAAGATAAGTTCTGTAGAATACCTTATTTTATCTTTTACTAAATGATAAATTTTAACATGTTTATTTTTTACATAGAATATCTTATTTTATTTCGGATTTAAAAAAGATAATTGCATATTTTACTAAAAGATAAAAGATAATTTACATAGAGTATCTTATTTTATCTTTTGCTAAATGATAAATATTAACATGTTTATTTCTTACACATAATATCTTATTTTATTTAAGATATAAAAAAGATAAAACTGAACTAATTGTTTTCTGCTTTCATTTTGTACATGTGTGATGATTTAAAAAGATAATACATTTTCGTACTTAACAAATTTTAAATGTTTAGTAGAATATCTTATTTTATTTCAGATTTAAAAAAGATAATTGCATCTATCTTTTGAAAATAAATAAATATAATTACATCTATCTTGTACTAAAAGATAAAATATAAAAGATTAGGCCAACTGAATGTTTATTACTTAAATATTACTTTTGAAAATCTACTACTATCTGTCTTTTACTAAAAGAAAAAAGATAAAAGATAAGGCCAATCAAAAATATAACTACATCTATCTTTTACTGAAAGATAAAAGATAAGGCCAACTGAATGTTTATTACTTAAACAATACTTTTGAAAATCTACTGATATCTATCTTTTACTAAAAGATAAAAGATAAGGCCAATCAAAAATATAATTGCATCTATCTTTTACTAAAAGATAAAAGATAAGGCCAACTGAATGTTTATTACTTAAACATTACTTTTGAAAATCTGCTGCTATCTATCTTTTACTAAAATATAAAAGATAAGGTCAATCAAAAATATAATTACATCTATCTTTTACAAAAAAATAAAAAATAAGGCCAACTGAATGTTTATTACTTAAACATTACATATAATTTAGCAGTAGATTTGCGTGAAATTTTGGTTTTATCTTTTATCTGAATGTTTATTTATAATTTTGGTTTTACTAAAAGATAAAAAATATATAATTGCATCTATCTTTTACTAAAAGATAAAAGATATAAGATAAGGCCAATCAACAAACTTAAAGTCAATACATACAACAAACTGAATGTTTATTTCTACCTTATAACATTTGTTTTCTACTTCCATTTTGTTGGTGTGTGAGATTAATTACCATTTTTTGTTGGCGTATCGACTAACTGGAAATTTATATGATGATTTATGCTTAAACAACTAAAAAGATAAAAACATTTATCTTTTTCTTTATATTAGATAACAGTTTTAAACATCAGCTCAATTACAAGTACCACTGTAGTGAGATGATTTCAATTACAGTCCAGTTCATGCATTTAGTGTCTCTTTGCTATTTTTGTTACTAATACATTATTATGAACCTGTGCAGTTAAAGCGCTTAGCGGTTCTATACCAGTTGAGGTGCAAGAAGGTGTAGCGGAGATAAAGCGGGGAAATAGCGGGATATAGCGGAGGCACAAAAAGGTTCATTAGATGTAAAACCAAACATCTGAAAATTAATTAATCATCTTTCTCACATTATATGTATACAAAAAACTAATATTAATTAATCTTATATAGCAAAATCATGGAATATCATAGTTATGCATGCTAAATTTGATGAGTGTAATTGATTGTTACAATATATTAGGCTTATGCCTTAAACTTTGCCCTTTACATTAGCTTTACTGAATTTTAAAAAAAGAAAACTAGTCAAATCAAAATTTATATACTAAAATTGCTAAAGCGGACGCTAAAAAGCCCTGATTTAGCAGATGCAGCAGAAAAAAGCGGGGCTAAAAGCGGATCTACTGTTCATCAACGCTAAATTAAAATAGCGTAGCGGTTGAAAAATGCTATGGGCTATAACAGGGATATTGCGGGGCTTTAACCGCATAGTTATGAACCACACAGTTTTTTGCATGATTATTACAGAAAAACAATGCAAATAAGGAATATGAATGTAGCAGGTTTACTTCAAATGTACTGCTTATACTAATGCAAAAAAGTCCATATGTACCGGGAGGGCTTGAACAATGTACTGCTTATACCAATTTTCAAGACTCTTGATGCATGCAAGGACAATTCCAAGGGCCATCTCATGACAGTACTTTCCTTTGACATTATATGAGGCATATTTAGTGTAGCAAACTTCTCCACTATCTCCACATAACACTGCCCCTTCGGCAACAGATTGCACGACGGAGTCTAAATATACAAAAAGATTTCCATAACAAATTATATCTTTTCACTATAAGTGTAGACACATACTAAGTTGTATATATAGGCACTTTTACAGTGTATTTTTCTTTCGAAGTTGTTTCGAAGCTTTAGACTTGCTAATAAAATGAGATACTAATGAAAAGATAAATGTATTTATCTTTCTCAAATTTATTTCTTGTGAATGCTTAATTACGTTTTGTTTGCCAGCATAAATGATATGTCACCAAATTATTGTTTGTATAAATCTCATACTATTTGTATAAGTGTAATATATTTTTAGATTCCAATATATATTGGTGATTCTTTTGTGAATATAATATAACTGTGAATATTGCTATCTGTTTTGTGAAAAACATAAACGCATATATCTTTTTTTCAGTCTGGACAAAATGTTACCGCAAGTAGGAGGTATAAATTGTTGATGTGAATCACAACCACATATAGATAACTAAAGTGCTTGCCAAGTACAAGCAAAAAACAAGAAACTTCAAATAAACACAATGCTTCAAAACAACATTATTTCAATAGACACAGCTTCAAATGTGTGCAGCAATAGCTACTTACAACATTCATATTATGTTGCTTCTTGCCCATAAAACATATAGACCACCATAATCTCAGCCTATAAAACAATTAACACGATAGACAAGAACCAAATACAGTAGACGAGAACTAAATACAGTAGCATCATGGTTGTTAAATAGAAAATTCCAGAGTAATTCAAAGCATTCCAGTCATTTTGGGGATATAGTTGCAGCTTAATTTTTGTGTTGCAACTTCATGCTAATGTTATTTTGCATGCGACACAATTTTGTGATCTCTTTTTTTTTATTCAGACGGTTCAGCATGTATACGGCAGGCTGATCCAATAGTTGTAACATCAAAATGAAAATTCAATTACAACACCGATTAGAAGTAACTAAAGCATATCAGTCAATGTAGTACCTAAATTATTAGTGTGTGTGTGTTATTGTGTAACATGCATTTTTTTATAATAAAATTATAAAAAAGATAAACTTGTTTACCTTTTCAAACTATTTAAATTCTAACATGAAATGATTATTTTAAAAGCATGTACAGTATTATATCTTAACACTATTTTCAAGTTAAAAACTAATAGATAAATATATTTCTAATTAGAAATATAATATTTTGTATTTTCTTTATAAAAGCATCACATTTCATAAAAAAGATAAACATATTTACCTTAGTACCAAAACTTTTTATATGAACAAATTACATTCAGACTAAAAATTATCTATTAGATGCCAAAAAAACAATAAAATTTGAAATATAAAACAAATGCATAACAAATTATCTATTAGGAAAAATATACTATTAACAACAAATTATATCACGACCTTAAAATATTATCAGTAAAAGATAAAATGATTTATCTTTCTTAAAAAAGCAGTAGAACCATATTACATATAACAACTCATGCTCAGTCATCTGAATAACATCATCAGCCATTACAAACTCAATATCAAATTCATCATTAAAGTTTCAACATTAGTCATTAAAAAATCATCAGTAAATTCATGTAAATTAAAAATATTATCAATAAAATTATTATCTTTCTTCAAAAAGCAGTAGAACCATATTTTCGAACTTCTAAAACATATATGTTCGAACTTCTAAAACATAAAAAGACTTATGTTCATAGTTCATGCATAAAAAATGTATATGCTTTTATCTTATGTAAGAAATTCTAAAAGATAAAAATATTAACATAAAAAGAAGTAGAAACATAATTCATGCATACAATACAAAGACTTATGTTCGAACTTCTAAAACATATATGCTTTTATCTTTTCTATATGTTGTTTAGATAATTTGTATACCTTATGTAAGAACTTCTAAGCCATATATGCACTATATTCAAAGCAGTACTATATAATAGTAGACTAATCACTACAACGAAAAAGGCATTTTACAATGTTGAATATACGTTGTTAAAACACTTTAACAACATTTTCTGCATCGTTGTTATATGCATAGTTACACAAAATATATTCTTTTTACAACTCGTTTTCAGTGTTGTACCGACCGTTGTAAATAATATGTTTACGACTTATTTACCATCGCATAATTATCATATATCAATTTGAAGACTTTGCATTACAATTTTTAAAGGTTGTAAAATATGATTTTACAATGTACTATAAGCATCAAGGAAATTTTTTCTACATTGATCATAAAACATTGTGTTTTGTTATTTTAATGTTTTCATTGTGTTGTAACAAAATATTTAAAATGTCTGTAAAACATTGTAAAAAGTAGCATATCCAACATTGACAATGAGTTATGTTTAGAATTTCTATAACATTTCTATAACATTACAAAAAATAACAAACATAACGCCAGTTATTTTAGTCATACTTAACGAATGTTGTAAATATATTTTTATCAACTTTTCATAATTATTATAGTAAACAATGTGCACAAATTACAACATTGCATAAAAGTTATGTATAAAACTATCAAAAATGTTCTGTATAACAGTTTTCAAACATAAACCATATGAATAAAAATTATCATCATCACAAACGAGTTTATCTAATATCCACATTTATTTGAGAATAATATTATTTACATGTACTTTTTTCAGCATCTGATATCTCAAACATCGGGTGAGTTTCCATATATAGAGTTGCACTGAATTTTGGCACTTTTGGTGCAACATCTTTTTGTTGAACATCGAAGTCTTCAATATATGCCACTTTATATGCTACTTTCGTGGTGCTCAAGCAACAAATACAAGTGCTCCTCTTTGACTGATAGTTGAATCATAAAGGATATGTGTTCCCTCCCTTCTTTTTTATCTCCCACAGTTGCAAAAAGCTTCAAAAAATAAATACATTAAACCTTAGTCACCTCTCAGTTTGTTGATAAAGATTGCATGCTTGCAGATGCAGTAATAAGAGGAATGCTAAAGTATACACCAATAAATATTCGAGTTTCAAAGTAGTCTGCTGTTGAGATACTTTCAGGACCAATTATCTAGGTCATATAGTAAAAAATTCATGTAGAAATGGGAAGATGATAATAATAATTGATATGTTATTATAGTCATTAATATCAGTTCGACAATGACAAGGTATTACAAATTTCCAACTTAAATTTTTTTGCTCAGTGTATTCAGATTTTTTTTCACATTTTTGTTTCGTAGTTGGCAAAATAATTTTGTATATCCAACACGCATTTTGAGGAACCAAGTCCGTATAGATCAAGTAGATGATCATTAGTAGTTATTATTATATGTCAAGAATACAAATAACAAACGGAAAATAAAAAGAATAAGCAAAATTGTATAATTATGCAATGCTGCAGCCAGAAAGAAACAATGTTAAGGTAGTATAATGGCAGTTTTTTCAAATAAAAGGTGCATGGCAGAGACATACAGTCCAACACCAGACCAAGATGACTTTGTTTTTTCTGCATGGAATCGTTCGTTAATGCATTAACGAACTAATTAGAGCACTAAATTAGGAGAATAAGTCCGAAGGCATATATTAAAATGGACTAATTATTTCAGGGGTTTATACTTAAATTTTGTCTAGTACCAAATATAATCTAGGGCAGAACCTGTAAATAGATATTAATCTTCCTATATTTGAAAGTTTTTTTTACCTTTTAATATTCCAATAAAATTGATTTGGGCTGGCAATTAGAACCGAGAACCGAAAACCCGAACACGAACCGAACCCGATAGGTCTCGGGTCGGGTCTAGGTGATGAAAAATACCATCAAGACTAGATCAAACCCGACCCGCATAGACCCGACCAAAACATACTGAAATATATATGTATTTTTAGTGCTATTATTCAATCGGACCCAAACCATCCTAACCCGAGCTTCAACCCGACCCGACCCGAACCAAAGCTCAAGTCGGGTCGGGTCCAGATTTTTGAAATGTATAGTTTAAACCCGACCCACCTAAAATGAGACCCGCCGGGTCGGGTCCGGGTCCATCGGGTCGGGTCTAATTGCCACCTCTAATCCTAGTCAACCAAACAACTCAAATTTAGATAACCTAGATTAAAAATAAAAATGCATAATAGTCCAGCTATATAGGATTCTTCCAAATTAACAAAGTCAAAATTTTCCTCTATGATTCATTATAATATATTAGCATCCCAGGTAAATGCTTCAATTCAAAAGAACCATAAAAATTCCCAACGATTAATTTTGATGTCTACGACCATCATTTATAAAATTTGATGTTGGAAGACAATGTTACTGAGCTTATTTTGGTTGCTGCTTCAAATGAGATAGAAAGTACATGTGACGGCCTTCCTCGTCGCCATGCTTTTCCTCTTGTGCTAGGTTCCAATCCGCAGCTTCCCGATCCGATCCCGTCTTAGTTCATGTGGCCTTCCTCATTGCCATGCTTTTCCTCTTGTGCTAGGTTCCGATCCGAGTTGAATCCTCTTGCCCAGTCCTCCCATCCGATCCGAGCCCGATATCCGACCCGATCTGAAACCCTGCACATTTCTTGCAACTTTTCCAGCGATTGTTTTATGCCATACGACGACGTTTTCAACCAATCTAACTTTGCTAAGCAATTACAAAACATTCCAAACAGTCACAGCAATATGTATAATCAACCATAAACAACAAAACAACAATTTAACATGCTTATACGGATCAAACATACCCAAAAACCCTTGTTTTTCCCATAATCATGTTTAACCATAACTAAACTTAGGATTAGCAAAACTTAACCAAGTTAACCCAAATTTTTATCAGAGCCTTAAATTAATATTTTAGAATTTTACGACTTTTTCCAGATTTTCCTAAGCCAAAATTTCGCTAATTAACACTAATTACCCCAAATCAACCGTAATTAGTGAGAAACTTTACAAATCACTCACCTTAGCCACAAATAAAACTTAGATATGAAAATATCTTTGATTTGGTTGAATCTCTATCCACCACAGCAGCTCTATTCCCAATTTGATGCTAATTTGCCTTTATTAAATGTAGATTACGCTTAAACTAGATTAAATGGTGATTAGAAGGTGATTTGGGTGTTGGAGGCCATTGTTAGGGTTAGGGAAATGTTTTAAGCGGCTGAGAAAATAAGAATAGATCGTTTCCTAACTGATTTCAGCCTCCCCATAACCCTAATCCCGAAATGGGTTATGGGCCCTCTTGCTAATCACCCTAATTAGGCCTGGTTAAGCTGTTTTTCGTCTTCTAAACCTTGTTTCAGCCATATCTCTCAAACAGTGAGTCCATTTGGCTAATGTGACCATCTATGGAAAGGTAGACCATCATCCGAATTTAATGGAAGTGGTTTTAGGTCAAAACTCCTTACCAATCAAAAGTTATGGCCGAAACAATATCAGCTAGGAGCAAAACTGCCATTTAAGAATCGGCAAAAATCATGAACATGAGAAATGACCCCAATAGCCGTCTCCCAAAGTTACATGGCTATACGACTTTGCATGAGAAAGAAATAAATATTCTACGATCCCCTGCTATGTAGAATGCGAGTCGTTACATTCTTTCCCCCTCAAGAAATTTCGCCCCCGAAATTCCTTAACTAAGAAACAAGTAAAGGATCCCGCATGCCTACCAACCATTCAAAACAATCAAACATACAAAACAACTAACAAGTCTATCATAGCATGAGGAAAACTAAATTGCAATTAAAATATTATCAGGCAAAGAGTTCGGGATACATCTTCCTAATGCTCTCCTCTATCTCCCAAGTACATTCATTCTCACTCTCGCCCCACCGAACTTTGACTAGATCCACCACTTTCCTTTGAAGTTGCTTCGTATCGTGCTCGACAATACGAATCGGCTTGCGGTTCCCAACTGCCTCGGGTTCTACTTCGATATCATCCAACTGATCAGGTTAAATAGTCATATCCGGGTCGTGCACGAATTTCCTTAACTAGGAATTAAGAACTTATGTTATGAACCCCCACCATCTTATCCGGCAACTCAATTTTATATGCCAAATTCCCAACTTGCTCGAGGATTGGGAATGGACCAACAAATCTTGTTGTTAACTTGCCTCTCCTACCAAATCGTATCACACTTTTTAATGGAGAAATCTTGACAAACACCAAGTCTCCAATGAAGAATTTTAAATCTCTTCTCCTCTTATCACCATAACTCTTATGCCTATCTTGGGCAGCCTTCATTCGTTGTCGGATAACCTTGATCTTATCTGAGGTTTCTCTTATCACATCTGGCCCAAGCTCAAATTTCTCACATGTTTCTAACCAACATGACGGTGAGTTGCATGGTCTTCCGTACAAAGCTTCATATGGAGCCATACCAATACTGGACTGATAACTATTATTATATGCAAACTCCACCAGATGCAAATGGTCATCCCATGCTCCACCAAATTCCAATATGCAAGCTCTCAAGAGATCTTCTAAAACTCGATTCACCCTCTCTATCTGACCGTCGTTTCGAGGATGGTACGCGGTACTGAGATATAATTCTAACCCTAAACCCTCTTGTAAGCTCTTCCAAAACGCACTAGTAAACAGCGGGTCTCTGTTGTTGTATATAACGTAGTTGTATACACAATTATATGATTTTTGTTTGATGATGACAAGCAAATAAATATTATTTTAAATGTGTTTGTTACTGTACTTTCATATCTACATCACAGATAGGAATATAATATAATATTTAAATAAAATACAACTGTACAGAAACTTAAATATTCACACAGTATTTTATTTAAATATAATATTTTATTTCAACATTCAAACAGTACAAATTATATGACTCTACTATTTGTACACATTCACAGATATTACACATGATATTGTACTTGTATATAAACTGAATACGTTAGACAAATTTGTTTGAACGCAATAAAAATAATATTTTATTTCAGACAAATTTGTTTAATACAAACATCAGTACAATTCTGGTATTACACAGCTCTTCACTATAACACTCTGTCTATATATCTCATACATATATACAATCACTCATTTTACTATATACATTCGTTCACTACTATTATACACACTGACACTGCAATATACTTGTCTTCTGTCTTATGCTTCTGTCTTCACAGCACCTTCACTGTCAGTCCAGTCATCATCTGCTTACCTGTCACATGAAACACACACACACAAAGTACACTGCAATAGAAATAATACTGAACACATGTGAATATAATTTTTAATTTTAAAAATTTTATTTGCCTCAGTTTTCTGGTGTGTTTCTCATCATTTTTCATGACTTGATCTGATCCGTGTCTAGCAAGTTTGTACATGAACAGGGACAGAAAATATTGTCTGGTGGCTGCATATACACATGAGTATAATTATACACGTGTGCACTACTACGCCAATCAGCGAGCAACTGAGGAGTAGCCACGTGGACCATCTCGACTCAGTGCTCAAATGCAAATCAGTGTGCAAATGTCAACTCAAACCAAAGTGGTCGAGCAAAAGGTCAAAGCATGCTCATGGCTCAAGCACAAGAAAGTCAAGGAGCATAATCATGGTTGAGCACATGGTATAAATTCATACACAAGCAAGGATACATGTCAGCACAGATCTTCAACTATAAATGAAATATGCAAGTGCATGAGCATGTCAAAACTAGATGGTGCAACTCAAGTGTGTTTTGCATGGCCTGAACAGAAATGAAGCATGCTATATAGGTATAGAGCATGATGAAAAGTGAAGTATCATTCAAGTGAAAGGTCAGCAAAATGACTAAAGCCAATGTAACTCAGCAGTTATATACATGGTTCAACTAACTTTGCAATCACTTTCAAGTTCAAGCCACAAGTCAAATGCAAAGTTTTCATCAAGACAGCGTACAGTTTTCAAGCAAAATTTTAGTGGTCATTTTTTAGCATGTGCATATTGGTTCTCATCATCATAGTTCAAACAAGAATGCACATAAGGGGTCAAACAGTTTTTAACTAACTCAAGTTACAGAGTGTAGCAAGAATTAAGTTTCATGCCGAGCACACATGTTCAAAAAGTGCAACAACTTTAACAAGAAAGTCAACCAACAATTATGCTGAAGCAAGTCAAGTAGAGCATACAGAAAGTTCTCAAGTCAGTCCATGATTTCAGCAATTTTTAAAGAGGATAAGATCAATTTAAATGGTTCAAGAAAAGCAAGTACAAATCATAAACAAGGCCGAGAAAATCAATTCACAAATCATGCATAGGACCAGTTGAATTGGAGCATTACTTTTGATCATATATGGGAAGTATCTCACAGTTTTAAAAGTTCCGAGAAAAGTTTTTTCTAAGGCATGAAACCTTTTTTCGAAATCAATTATTTCTTCTCTAAAATCATTCTCGACAAGAGTTAATTACCAGAAGAAAATCATGGCATAATAAATTAGCAAGGAAATTGAAGTATGAAAACAGTTCTTTTGAAAATCATTTATGGCATATTGGCAAACATATCAAGCAAATTCTTCCCAAAAATCAGTTTCCTGTTTCGATAATTCTCCAATTCTAATTTGAATTTACAATGATGTTATTTCAGGAAACAAAACAATTTACCAGAAAATTGCTATTAAATATGGGGCCAGAAAAACAATTGAATTGTTTTTATATTTCCAGATTTGCCACATTCAAAGCTGATTCAATCAAAAATTTCAAAAGAGGAATCCGTGCATATCAGATCCAAAGCATCTCAATTAAAGAAGAGGAAATTCAGGAACAAATTCACGTCAAGGTCATCAAGTTTTTACAATAAATTCGAGCCAAATCAGATAGGGAAAATAATACATGCAATCAAACCAAGCAATTTTATGAAATCAGAGTAATCAAAGGATTATGTATTCCTATATGAACACCAGTTCATCATTGGCAAGCAATATATAAAACTAGAGCATATTCGAAGAGAAAAACTCAGAGAAAACTCACAATTTTTCATTGTCTTCAATCGAACAAAATCCAAATCAAAGAATCAGAAAGCAATAGCAAAATCGAGCTTCAGAGCTCATCTGAATCATCAATTTAAAGACTGTACGATTCGATTTGGTGCAACAAAGTAAAACCCTAGGTTGAAGTCGCCGCCTTTTTTTTTCTCACAAAGGAAAGTGATCGGGATAAAAGAAAAAGGGTGCAACATATTACAAAGGGCCGGCCAAGTGTTTTAATGGACAAGGGGATGACCCTTCCTTTTAAATCCAAGGGTTTTTAGTTCATATTTTTAATTTGAGTTGTTTTAAATTTGTATTGTAAATATCAATGAACAGCTTTTCTAGTGTCTGTAAAATACTAGAGGAATCAATCAGGGTACTGACTGACAGTTGACAGAGTTTGTAAAATCTGGGTTACTGTTTACAGGGTCGTAATTAAGGGAAATTTGATCGAGGGGATATCGATCAGTCTAGGTTTTTGAGCGTAGGGTTAGAATAGGAGCAGGATTTGCGAGTGTACATGGTCTTGTATGCGGGATCTGTCCTATCACCTAGTAGAAACCTTAGAAATGCAGCAGTAGGCAGGGTTTTGCCGAAGCTGGGTATATCTGTGTGTGATTCATTTTCTGAATTTATATTTCTGCTATATTCGATGATCTGTGTATTATTATCTATCTCGTTAGATTTTTAATTCAGTTAAAAACCGTGATAAACCCTATTCACCCCCCCCCCCCGCTCTAGGGTTAATCTAGATCCAACCTCGGTCACTCACAATGCTTTTAGGTACTCCATGAAATCTCACTACCCACTTCATATGTAGTTCAGCTAACTTAGCTGCCATTCTATTTTACTTGACGGGTACAAACCTTGCACTGTTAGTCAATCGATCCACAATCACCCAAATGCTATCATGGCCCGATCTAATTCTTGGTAACCCATAAATGAAATCCATTGAGACTTGTTCCCATTTCCATTCTGGAATTTCTAATGGTTGTAACAAACCACTAGGCTTCTTTTGCTCAGCTTTAACTAGCTGGCAATTCATGCATTTGGATATAAACTTCCCAACGTCTCTTTTCATCCCTTCCCAGTAGTAGGTCTGCCTCATATCTAGATACATTTTGTTACCACCAGGATGAATGGTCAGTTTTGAGTGATGACATTCTCTAAGCGCTTCATCTCTCAATCCATTGACATTGGGCACAAGTAGTCTTCCATTCTTTCTAAGTCATCCATCTCGATCAAGCCCATACTTGTTCATCTCCTCGTCGATACCCATCTCTAACTTGGAGAAGATTTCCAATAGGTTAGGATCATCTTTCTGACTGGAACCAATCCGCTCAATCAAACTGGGTCTGATCATCAAGCTTGCTAATACTTCTGGATCCAATTAGCACTTTGGTCTGAAATCATACCCAGCGATGTACTCCAGTTGCTTCCATTCTAGAAACATAGCCCCCAAACTGGCATGTCTTCTACTCAACGCATCAGCTACCACATTGCCCTTTCCTGGTGTATATGCGATATCGAAATCATAGGAAGCCAAGAATTCTAACCATCTTTGCTGTCAGAGATTTAGATCCTTCCGAGAGAAAAGATACTTTAACGAATTATGATCGGTAAACAACTTGAATCTTTCTCCCAAGAGATAACGTTTCCACATATTCAATGCAAACACGATCGCTGCCAATTCCAAATCATGTGTAGGATATCTTTTTTCATGCGGTTTTAGTTGCCGACTAGCATAAGATACAACCCTACCTCCTTGCATCAATACAACACCAAGCCTGGTACCACGGGCATTCGTGTATACTGTCTTCTCTTCATTCCCTTTAGGAATGACTAATACCGGTGCACATGTCAACTTTTCCTTTAGACTCTTAAATGCATTCTCGCACTTTTCGTCCCAAACAAAAGTTTGATTTTTCTTGGTCAACTGAGTCAACGGTGCCGCTATCTTGGAGAAGTCTTGGATAAACTTACTATAATATCTAGCCAATCCCAAGAAACTTCTTATGTATGTTGCATTCTTGGGCGTAGACCAATCTTGTACCATAGCCACCTTTGCAGGGTCCACGGCAATACCATTTTCTGAAGCAACATAGCCCAAGAATCTCACTTCCCTCCTCCAGAAGTGACACTTAGAAAACTTTGCTTTCAATTGGTGTTTTCTCAACACCTCCATCACTATCCGCAAATGTTCCTTGTGTTCTTCCTCTCTTCTCGAGTAGACAAGTTTGTCATCCACGAACAAAAGAACAAAATTATTCAATTGATCTCGGAATACTCTATTCATAAGATCCACAAAATATGCTGGTGCATCGGTCAATCCGAATGGCATGACCAACCACTCATAAAATCCAGACGGCGTCCGAAAGGCCTTTTTAGCTATACTCTCAGCTTCTACCCTAAGCTGATGGAAACCTATCGCGAGATCCAACTGGGAGAACACTCTCGCGCCACTCAACTGATCAAACAAATCATCTATCCGCGGTAGAGGATACTTATTCTTCCTCGTCACCTTATTCAGCTCATGGTAGTCCACACACAATTGAAGGGAACCATCTGCCTCGGTATAAACACAACTGTTGCTCCCCACTCGGAAACACTTCTTCTGATAAATCCCTTCTTCAAAAGATCGCATACTTGCACCCCGAGCTCTCGCTGCTCCCTTGGTGCTATACGATGAAGTGGCATCACTATAGGCCTGACATCTTTCACTAAATCAATATGAAACTCAATCTCTCGGTGTGGTGGAAGTCTGGTCCCTTCCTCGAAGACGTCCGGATATTGGACAGCCACGGGCATATCTGATAACTCATCATGCAGGATGTCGAGGGAATTTAGAAAACTATCCCTTATCCCATCACTAGGTAGACCACCAAACACTACCCTCTGCCCATCATCCGCTCTAGCTGTCACCAAAAAG
The DNA here is from genome assembly GCA_030737875.1 of Allium sativum. Classification (NCBI taxonomy): domain Eukaryota; kingdom Viridiplantae; phylum Streptophyta; class Magnoliopsida; order Asparagales; family Amaryllidaceae; genus Allium; species Allium sativum. The sequence continues at coordinate 544,163,675 of CM060926.1, forward strand.
CCCTCATAGTTTACCACCACCTCGTTTCTTTGCAGCCAATCGATTCAAAAAATAATGCCAAACCCAGTAAAGCCCAAAACAAAGCAATCACAAACAAGCATGCATCCATGACTCGATAAGACCACATTACGACAAATCTACTAAGGCTAGTCGAACCACCAATCGGGTTCGTCACCGCTAAAGATCTATCGACTATCTCGGGTTCCAATACCAACCTATCTACCAGCTCACTAGATATGAAGGAACGGGAAGCCCGGTATCAAAAAATACTTGAACAGGAAGATCATAAACAGAAAGCATACCTTGAATGACGACATTCTTTCCTTTCTCCGCTGCAATTGGGGCATTCGACGAAGGAGGAACATCATTAAGAGCATATGCTTTCACAATCTACATCTCTTTAGGGGGTTGCAGACGTTTATTCATGTGATGTCCCACTTGGCCACAGTTGAAGCACTTCCTGTCCGATGGCTTTGCTTGACATTCTTTAGCATAATGGCCTTTCTTGCCACAGCTAAAGCACTCAACATCTTTCTTACTCTTTTTCTGACCATCCTTAGCTTGGTTCTACTTCCTCTTATTCTGGGAATTACTCTTTCCTCCACCGCTTGCTTGCGGTTTTGGCTCCTCTGCAAATGCAACCTCAGTCTTCGACTTAGGGTATAGACTCTCTAATCTCAAAGCTTTCCCCATAATTGACTCAAACGTCTCATCAATATGGTTTATAGGCCTTTTCCCCAAGTACTGATCTAAACCTGTTATGAAATTCTCGTTCTTCTTCTCAGGAGTGTCAATAAAAGATAATCTATACTTCGATAAAGTAACGAACTCAGCAATATACTTCGAGACTGCTCTACCATTTTGCTTAAGTTCCAAGAACTTCCTAAACAATTCTGATATCTGAGCAGTTGGGATAAACTTTTCACTGAATCGGGCCTTAAACTGATCCCATGTAACTTGATCCTCTGGAGTAGCTGCCTTAATAGCATTCCACCAATTCATCGCCCGTCCTTATAGCTGACGGGATGCTAGCTTTCTCTTCATCACATCCTCGTACCCAAGTTTTCGAAGATATGCTCACAGCTATCCAACCAATTCAGAACTTCTGTAGCCGATTTCATTCCGTGGAACGGCTTCCCACCAAGACTAGTGTAATTCTTGCAAAGCTTGGCAAAATCGGCTCTAGGCGCAAGCACCGCTGCACCACCACCATTTGCAGCATTGGGAACTGATCCTTGCACATTTCTAAGCATTTCTCTCATGAAGTCAGTGAACATCGTCCTCATATCAGGGGTATTCCCATTATTAGCTCCTCTGCCAGTACCCCTAGCATATCGGCTCATCGTTCAATCTGTAAGGATAAAACGATTAACCATCTCTTCAGTGGTATCAGTGCAGTGCGACTTCATCCTTAAATATACTAATAGTATATATATAGCTTTTGAAAACCAAAATATCACAAATACGCACTCTCATACACGTACTGTCGCTCCCTGGTGTCTTCCCTAGGTTAACTACGCAACCTGAAGCTCTGATACCAAATGTGACGGCCTTCCTCGTTGTCATGCTTTTCCTCTTGTGCTAGGTTCCGATTCGCAGCTTCCCGATCCGATCCAGTCTTAGTTCATGTGGCCTTCCTCGTTGCCATGCTTTTCCCCTTGTGCTAGGTTCCGATCTGAGTTGAATCCTCTTGCCCAGTCCTCCTATCCGATCCGAGCGCATATCCGACTCGATCCGAAACCCGACACATTTCCTGCAACTTTTCCAGCGATTGTTTTACGCCATGCGATGGCGTTTTCGACCAATATAACTTAGCTAAGCATTTATAAAACATTCCAAACAGTCATAACAACGTGTATAATCAACCATAAACAGCAAAACAACAATTTAACATGCTTATACGGATCAAACATACCCAAAAACCTTGTTTTTCCCATAATCATGTTTAAGCATAACTAAAATAAGGATTAGCAAAACTTAACTAAATTAACCCAAATTTTTATCAAAGCCCTAGAATAATATTTTAGAATTTTACGAATTTTTCTAGATTTTTCTAAGCCAAAATTTCGCTAATTTACACTTATTACCCTTAATCAACTGTATTTAGTGAGAAACTATGCAAATCTCTCACCTTAGCCACAAATAAAATTTAGATTTGAAAATATTTCTGATTTGGGTTGAATCTCTATGCAACACAACAACTCTATTCCCAATTTGATGCCAATTTGCCTTTATTAAATGTAGATTAGGCTTAAACTTGATTAAATGTTGATTAGAAGGTGATTTGGGTGTTGGAGGCCATTGTTAGGGTTAGGGAAATGTTTCAGGTGGCTGAGAAAATGATAATAGATCATTTCCTAACTTATTTCAGCCTACCCATAACCCTAATCCCGAAATGGGTTATGGGTCCTCTTGCTAATCACCCTAACTAGGCCCGATTAAGTTGTTTTTCATCTTCTAAACCTTGTTTCAGCCATATCTCCCAAATAGTGAGTCCGTTTGGCTAATGTGACCACTCTACGGAATGGTAGACCATCATCCAGATCTAACAGTAGTGGGTTTAGGTCAAAATTCTTTACCAATCAAAAGTTATGGCCGAAACAAGATCAGCTAGGGGCAAAACGGTCATTTAAAAATCGGCAAAAATCATGAACATGGGAAATGACCCCAATAGTCGTCTCCCAAAATTACATGGCTATACGACTTTGCATGAGAAAGAAATAAATATTCTACGATCCCTTGCTGCGTAGAATGCGAGTCATTACAGTACAACTACGAGAAGTGTTTGAATTTTTAGGCACAACAAAAAAAGGCAAATGTAAACTTAAAATAAATCTTTATTGCTTTTGCGAAAGTAGGGGTGTTTAATTCCATTCAATCAGAAAGAAAGGTTAATGATCAATAATTTTTACCAACATATAAATAATAGTTATAATTTTGGTTCAGAGTATAAAACAAGTTGAACAGCTTGAATCAAAATTCTTCAGTGAATTTTGAATATAGATGGCAGCAACAAGCGAAACATGTTAATTCACGCGGTGATCTTTAATCCATCTTAGATTATAAAAAAAATCGAAACCAGTTTAAATTTACTTTGTTCCGTTTTAATTTCAAATTATTGCATTCAATTTATTCCATTTTAATTTCATATTACTGCATTTTTGAAGAATTTTAATTATGCACGTATATTGTCCACATCTATAAACATAAGATTGTTAATTACACTACAAGAAATTCTTCTTTTAGATGCATCAAATGGCAGCGTTTGAATATTAAATGCTTCACCTAGTTTTCCTAGCAGTGTTTTTGGCTTTTGATTCTGGGCGGGCTTTATTTTTTTCATTCCCGCTTTCGGTTTAACATTCATTCTCTTACGTTGCTTGCACTGCCAAACAAAACAAAGACCTGATTCTTTTTTCATTCCCGCTTTCAATTCCACCTCCTCTTTTCAAATCTCTAAAACAAAAGTCCTAAAATTTTCTATCCCAAATCCCCAAAAATTAATTCAATCCATCCTGTGTCTGCTTGTCTAAATCGTAGTTTGTCAGTCATTTTTGAGATGCCGATGTTGGTTCAGTTTCTCCCTTCTGAAATTACTGCGCCTCGCCCCAGTCCCCTTCCTTCTCCTTCCACCTCCACCATGGCTCATTTGAACCACCACTTTCAAACCCTTGATGCGGTAATTACATGTGTTTCTGTTTTTGTACTTTTTATATACAGCGTTAATCAATCCTTTTTAATGAATTTTAGGTTAAATTAATGCTAGGGTTTCCTTTGGTTTAGTAGAAAAAACTATTTGTATGTGTAGAAGCATTGGCGGCTGTGATTACTTATTTTGCTGGACTGTTGTTTGTGTGATTTTAGGTTTATAGTGATTATAGTTGATTACACACTGCACATTAGCGCTTTTACAAATATATCCCAAAATTTCAATGCAAATTATTAGACAGTTTAAGAATTGTGCATCCCTATTAAATATATGAAGATAATGTACCTTAGCTATACAGTGGTAATCAGAATGACATGCTCATCCCGATTTGAATGTTGCTCAACTGACCATTATATGAAATAAGAAATTGGTACGTGCATGTCATTATGTTACTACAACTGAGGCAAGATCAACCAAGCTCATTTTTCCCTTTCTTACTTCTTATCTTGTCACGTAATCTTCACAATTAGGACAAAGGTTTTATGTTATCTTAGGTAGACATGTAAACTTCAATTGACTTTAATGTATAATAACTAAAACCAAACCACAAAAAGAGATAGTGAGTGAAGTTTATAAACAATTAAAAGGAGTACTATTTGGTTGAACGATGAATGGTTGATGAATAAAAAGTATAGTTAAAGCTTAATTGTGAACTAAAACCAGTATTCTTGCATAATGAAACCAAAATGAGTGCAATTTAGAGGTCTAATATGCATATATAGCATTTTAATGGTTGTTTAAGCATGCACTGGATCTTTATTTTATCAGGTTGCATAGATGCTCAAACGACAGAACATATAACCAGCACCGGTTATTCATTTTATTGGTGATGCTTTGGTTCGTGCCATGCCTCAACTTGATTATCATTTTGTCATAGAAATGTTATGAACACCCGTTGCATCGTCGATAAATATACAAATTAGCACATCGCATTCTTTATTTGGTGTCATAGGTGGTGAAATTTTACACGATAATATTTATTGGAAAAGTTTGTAAGCATTGGACCTTTAAAGTTTAAGCAAATTTGCATCTTGGTTGTTCACAAGTTTTGTTTGATCATTCAGTTTTATAACAATTATTTCCTATAGCTGTATTTTTGCCAGTTGCACTATATTACATATGATATAAGTGCTATAGTTGTGGCTATACCTTTTGAAAGTGGGTGCAGTCATTGACTAACTAAATATATCCTGAGATGCCACATTTCAATGCAAATTATGAGACATTTTAAGTAGTTATTGAGTTTTTTTTCATTTTCATTTTATTTGTACTTCTAACGCAAAAAATATTTTGGCTGACAAAGGGACACTAACCACTAGTGGGAAACCGAAAAGTGAATCTAAAGACAAGGAGAGGACACATAAAAAGCACAAGGATAGAGATTTAGGTAAGGAGCATTTAAAACATAAACATCATCACAAAAATAAGAGTAAAGATAATGAATTGGATAAAGATATAGAAAAGAAGAAAGAGAAGACAATTGTCCGTTGCTTATATTTTGTTTTGACGAGGCTGCTTCAATATCTCCCCTTATGTGTTTTTGTATTAAATCTTCATGCCTTTTGTTTCAGAAGAGAAAACTTGAAGTTAATAAGGAACTTTCAGACATGCACAAACACAAGAATAGCAAGATGCCGTATGCATTAATCATGAGTATCATGGCTTTATCAGAAAGTCATCTGAATTTCTTTCATACCCACAGCTTAGAATGCATACTTTATTGTTTTCTTCTTTCTACTAGAAATTTGTTCATATGCATGGTTTGTTTTTTTCTTTCTAACAGTTTCTTTCTTTCAGCATAAAAGCTCAAAGGGCGATGAACTGGATCATTACTCATTTGTTTTACCACATTACCTATGTGTAAGATTTTTTTTTTTTTTTGGCATTCTGCTGGCATGAATAAATTTGCCTTTGAAACCTGCTTATATTATTTTTCCAATGGTCATACTAACCGCATGCTAATTTTAATCTAGTGAATAAGCTTTTCCCTAATCTTTGATGAATAATTTTGACAAGTTGCTTCCATGAATAATTTTGATCAATTTTGAAACAACTGGAGTTTCAATGATAAAAATAGACCTACGTGATTTTATCATCATGTTTTCCTTAATTTTTTCATAAATCATAACTTAATTGAAACCATTATTGTACATGAAGTAGACTATTGATGAGCCATATTAAGTATTTTCATTTTTGGTCTAAATTTTTGTGTTATAAGTATGTTAGGATTTATGAACTTTGCTGTTTGCTCAAGCTTTTTGCTTCAAGGAATTTTTTATTCCAAAAAATGGAGAAAATCATTATAAAATTTAGTTTTACATAAGATGAGTACTTATTTTTCTTCAGGGTACCTATGTAATATGAATTCTTGCATCTGAGTTGGAAGAAAAGGTAATGTATGTAATTTGATTCCTAAGTTTTGGGTACTTTGAATAATTTTCTAGTTAATGAATATCTAATTTATCTTTGAAATCTCATTTTTTTATGTACTTTGAATAGTTTTGCATACTTTGAATTCTCATTTTCTGTTTAATGAATAATTTTCTGAAATGAGTAGTGATGTTGTGAGAGAAGCAGAGCCTATGAAGGCATTGTTGTTTGCTACCCATACTCATTTAGATATATTGGATCAAAGTCAGGTTGAAATCAAGAACTCGCCCACCAGTACTAGTATCAACCCACATATAAAACAGTATGTTTCCTCAATTCATTTACTTTTTTTTAAGAAAATATATTGTCAGTATGTTGGCCATATCTACACTGACAAAATTTATTTTATTCACAAAAGACACTGAATCAATTTTGAATACATGTTGTACAAGAAGAAATACGACTCTTACTCTTATGATTATAATCACACCGTTCATTTATGCATTAGTTACACTGAGCATCAAAGTTCTTGATACTTCTGATTAAGTTAATAATGGGTGATGGTATCTGAAACTTGAAGAAAAATATAGTAGATTACTTTAAGAAACTGTCTTACACATGAGTCATGCTGTCATGGTACATTTCCGTATGTTATTCCTGTTTCTACACAGCGAAGGACACTGTTGATTCCATGTATACACATGTCTCTCACCTAAATTACAACAGCATCTTAAAGCTTTGATGTAAGAAGAAACTTTGATTCTTTATTCTTTAGACATGGCCAAATAGATCACATTGCTAAGTTTGTAGAAAGGCAGTTTGTTGTTTCTAACGTGAGGTTTGTAGTCATAAGAGAATTTCATGTTCAAAGCTTCATAATTCTCTCCTCCTATATTGGCACTTCTGAATATGAAACAACATGGTAATTTCTTCTGCTTGAAATTTCTTAAATTAAGAATTTTTTTTTTATGGTTTCATGGGAAATAAAGATTATGGATTATATTTGTCTAACCATATTTTTTTTTCTTTGATGCTCTTAATATGGCTGTTAAACTTCGGTTTTGATGTATCCATTTATCATGGATTGAATTTTGTCTCTCTTAGGAAATAAAATATAGAGAGCAAAGAGTAGAAATTTTCTGCATGTTGGGTATGCAATCATTATTAATACAAAAGAGAATGCCATGAATGATTTTCTATAAATCACATTTTAGATATAATGTTATTAGATCTGGTTATGTTGAATTTACCGCATATCGATTGTCCTTCTGTCGAAAAAATTGGATTCACTAAAGTGTGCTCGGGCATTGGCAGTAGGGATGAATATTTTGGGTTATCTAATAAATCCTCTAAATGTATGATTACCAAGTGTAATGCTATTGAGTTGAACATAAAATTTAGGACTCGTTTTTTTATATAAATAGTGATTTGTATAAAGATGATTCTATTTTCTCTATTTATAATGAAGGGAATTAGGGGTTAGATTATGTTTCTATTAGCTACTTACAAGATGATGATAATTGTTGTTTAAATGACGATAAGAGGTATAGTTTTGATGATAGCATTATTGGTTTTATCATAAGGGGGTTGAATCCAGGAAGCTGAGTTAACAGAAACATACCTGTATTGTGGGTGAATTTTCTCTTTTGTGCATATTTCTTCATGTCAGTGATCACTCATTTATCACCAACATGTGCACAATTATCACAAGTCATTTCTTTTGTTAAGTTATATGTCTAATTATGTGTTTATTGCTTCTCCTGTTTTAGAAGGGTTAATGGTTAACCAGCTCTATCGCGATGAGAGTATGAATATTTTCAAATTTTGGGTGCGCAGTTTTTTTTTTTTTTTTTTTTTTTTTTGTCGATTTTATTTTTATTATTCAAGAGACGATGCCTCCTCTCTTTAGTGTTCTTAGGATTGAGGAATGATTGAATTATATCGTGCTTTTGTTAGGGGAATAAAAGTACACGGCTGCAGTTTTTTTTAATTATTATAATTTTGTAGGCATCTTCTACACAAACAAATTCACATGCAACCGAACTTTGGACCTTTGTACCAAGTTCCTGAAGGACATTAGCACGTCCATTAGCTCTGGTTTTCAAATATTGCCCCAAATTGCTAAAGGAAATGTTGGTTATTACTGAAAAGATGCTATTTTGAAAGAGAACTGATCTAGGTTTTCATTTGAAGCGACCGTTCATGACCCGATTTGAGCCCGTTCAATTGACTCTCTAAACTGATTTGGTCAGAGATATTCCATATGGCTCCAAAGGAGGTGTGATGATCAACTTTGATAAGACCTTTTCTGGTGTAGTGTAGCTTGAAGCACTACTGGTGCCCTTTTATCTTATTTTGCATCCTTATTTTATCCTTTTTTGTTTTGTCTAGTTAATGTAGTTGTTTATAATTTCTTAGCAATAGGAAAAGTGGCTCATAATACAGTAGGTTGTCTTCCCTTACCCAGGCAAAACACACAATAGTAAAGCCTTTTCGACACTTTTGAATAATTTTGATTACTATCACTTGCATGACACTTACTATTATTATAGGCTGCCCATTTAGATGTCCATTGTTTTGTAGCTTTTCCTTTTTTTCCTGATAACAAGACTGAGGCATGCACTCAAACTTGTGGTTTCCACCCAAATTTTCTTGCCATCTAATATACCCACCTCTAGCTAAAATAGGTATGACTGTTGGAAAATTACGTGAAACGTGTGTTATACTGACAGATTATAATACAAATATTCCCCCTTATGCAATGTCTTGGGCATGTGGTTTACAAATTCTATTTTATGCCATATGAAATACCGTATGCACGCTATATTGTATTGGCATAGCCATCAAACTCTTACTGGTTGACCTACATTAATAAAAATATAAAATATTATGATTACTAAAACGGAGTTTCAAAAAATTCCTTAGTTCATTATTGAAAATAAGTTGCTTTATCATGATTTGTTTAAAAATACCATATTAAAGTTGCAAATATTAATTTGTTGGATTATCCCTTTGATTTGTTATAAAAGATGCATTGTAGATTATACATGCTTGGTGATCATTCGTCTGTTGGACTGTCATATTAAACTGCTGTAACATGCACAATGTTGTCTTGTCTAGTTAATGTACTCATTTATCTTGTTTTGCGTCCTCAATTTTTACACTTGTGTGTTTTGCCTGGGAAGGGGAAGCAAAAAGGAAAGGGTTGGGTTGTCTTAGTTTTATTTAAGTTGGGCCTTATGGGCTATAAATGTGCTTAAACGAAAAGTCTTTTTGTTTATAAAAACAAGTATTTGAAACTAAAAAACAAAAATCAGTTAGAAAGAAGATAGGAAGGAGGAACACCTGATGCATGCATTGCGTGCTTGCTTAGAGATAGTGTTCTATTTTCTTCTTCATGGCCTTGGGTGGATTATGGAATTACTTAAATATAATTGTTTAACTGTAGTTTTATAAATAAGTAAAATAATAATAATAAAAGAACCGAGTCTTAAACAAAATAGCTTGTATGTATTAAGATCTGATATCAAGCTTATTCATTATTTTCTTTGGTATTTTCTTGTTCTCAAGTTAAGCATATCAAACTCATTCCTGCTTTATTCCCGTTGATATTTGTAGGTTATAATTCAATGTCTTGATCCCATAAGAGGTTATAGGTATAGGCAAATAAAATACTTACCATTGACTGTTACCAACAAAAAGGATGTAAGAAATTTTTACCTTGACCATTATACTTATGTACAGGTAATTAGATTTCCAAAGTGAAGAACAGCCGCATCAAAGAACCAGTGGTAATTAAGCTATGAAGAAGACTTTAACTATTATTTTGCTTGTACTAGTCGTGTAGACTTGTTTGTAAGCAATTGTGGTATGTGAATTCACTTTTTTTGTCGAAATACTACTATTGAGACGATTATGAGTGTTATATTTGATACTGCCAGTAATGTGTTTTTTTAAGTATTTAAATATGATGATTATTGATTTTAGTTTGAAAATGACACTCATATGATTGTTTGTTTTAATATTTCTATTATATATAATGATTGACAGAAATACTACAAGCCATTAACTGTAAATAACCGCAATTAAAATGTCATGTACATTCAGTAAGTTTTAGCAGTGTTGAAAAAGTGCTACAAATGTAATTTACAAAAGATATTGTAGTTGAAATAAAACGCAACAAAAAACATATAGTAGGACTAGAAAACCACTAAAAAAAATTGAAAAAAGATGCAAGTATCACTTTAGTTGCATTTTTAAGACGCTGCCAAAAAAACTTTTTGTAGGGTTTCTGAAACGCTACAATATTTTCATGTTTGGTTGCGTTTACTTAAACGCAACCAAAACTTTTAGACTTTTAGTTGCATGTCGCATAGCAGCGTTTATCGGAACGCTGCTAAAAGTTATTGTAGCGTTTTTGCAACGCTACGAAAGGCATTTTCTAGTATAGTGTTAGTAATGAATAGAATTCAATAATAAAAAATGGGAGTACATTAAAAGATAAGCCTCATATGGGACCTTAATCTGAGGTTAATGGCCCAAATGTTAGGAACCGTATAAACTACTAACCACAAAATTATTTATTTATTTTAGATAACACTACATAATTCATATCACATGGATCACAAAATATACCCATTGGATTTGACAAAATGTAAATTTCAGTTAGATCTTTGGTAATGCAGAAACCAACTTAAAGACTGAATTTACGACAAAATTTTTGTTTGTAAACAATTTCAATTTTTTTAACCTACTCAAGGCTGAATTTCTATCTTTGATTATGAAATTAAAAATTGATTTTTTTTAAAGTCTTCGGTCGCTAAATAAAGACTCCACAAATCCAGTATTTAAAAAGCAGTCATTATTAGAGATTATTTTAGAACAGGTTGATGGATATTTTTGGATTACATATCACAAAAAATGAGTGCTCTCTTATAAAAAATAATTTACCCTTGTGCAGCGAGCTACTGAGCTTATAACCCCTCTCCGTCCATTCATCATCTCCCTTGGCACATACAGATCTACTTCAATTCATGCGCAGCAACATCCCTACAGTCGTATGATAAAACCACTTTGTTTTGAATAAACCTAAAACACAAAAAAGTTGTACGCTAACTACAATTAATAAATAAGTGTTCATTTACATTGAGCATACGGGCAAGTTTATATGAGTAGACCATTGCCATAAGCAGACAGAGAGCAGAACATACCAAGGCACTAATTGAAGTAGAGAAATTGTGCAGCGTTTTCTTTTCCAGTTTTATTCACAATTTGTGCTCATATTATGCTTGATTTTGAGTAATTTTACACTTGTAAACTTAATAACAAATAAAACAAAAATAGAAACTCACCATCGCCTAATATTCAAAATGATAACAAACACTTAACTTCAAATAAAAACCACCACAAGATACTCTAACTTAAGGCTATCCTAACGTCCTCTAGTTCTGTCCTCTTTATATCCACTGAACTTGTTCACTTACATTTCATCAAAGTGATTTTTTTTTATAAATAACTAGTGTAGAGGCATTTTAAGTAATTGTAGGTAAAGATGTTTAGAAGGTAAAATACACAAATAGGATTAAGAATCAAGGAACCATTGTCAATAAGTAAACGCCATCCCAATGACTCATCACTAGGGATGATGCAAACTCAAAAAACCATAATTTTTATTTTCAATCATGTCTGGAAGAAGCATTGATGTATGATCGACTGTAGAAATGAAACATAAACCATTAAATACTTCTTTAATTCAAGTAAAACTATATCACTATTTAATTCTCAAAAGCTAACTCACCCGATCAGATTATCATCATCATGTCAAGTGTTATCTCACCTCTTCCGGATTATGCAACTGAACAGGCTCAAAATCTATGACCTGAGCCTAGAAGTGAATATGTTTGTATCCAATTATCTTTGTTGCACCACGTTACACATATTCAGAGCTCAAATACACCTTTCAGAACATTGTCCCTCGTCAAAGAGCCAAAAACTATCACCTACAATGCTCCTCCCCTTGTTGTGCCTTGCAACTTGCCATTCAGTAGATTAGTGCATCCAGTTTCTATATTGCCTTTTGTTGTATCAAACTCCATTGAGGCAGCAAAGAAGTCGAAGGATGAAACCACCATGTTGAAGTAGTTCAGAGCTTGTGTTGCAGTTTGCAAGCTTGCCTAGTTTTTACATTACATTGCTGGTTTGATACAGTTCAGTATTAAACCCTTTGTCCTCTTTAGCTAGCAACATCAACTCTCAAGCTTGTTATTTCTTCTCTACTAGAGTGAGCTCATGCTATGCACACGGAATTGCTTAAAAATATATTAATCAACATGAATATTCATTGGACTAAGAATAGCTTCTATATATAAAATTACACATAGTAATAGCTTCGTAAAATGATACACAATGAAGAAAACTTGTTCTAAATTAATCAAAATTGAGGCTATATATATATATACACATAGTATTATAGACAAACAAAATTAATATTATAGACAAGCAAAACAAGAATTCTCAGTAACAATGTTATTTGTAACGACCCAGATTTTTGAATAATTTATTTTAAATATTTATATTGTTTTAAATATTTAGTTGATAATATAAATGATATTTTATATTGAATTATCAATTTAATATGGCTATTTATATTTACATTCGAATTTAAATTTCAATATCAAATCACAGAGTTCAAAATAACGTTGTAATATTGAAGATGGCGGTTGTCACGTCAAAATAGCGGTCCGGGATTTTAAATTAAAAGACCGCCAGACAATTTAATTTAAAGTAAAAATCAAATCAATTTCACTTTCAAGCCGACCAAAAATAATTTATAGTAGCCGACCTAAACTGAAAATCGCGCAACTGCTTTCTTCTCGAGCAGTAATATTTGTTTACCAGGTTCAGTATCAAGCAGCACAATTTTAATGGCTGTGTACCTCCTGTCTCCCTCCTCCTTCTATAAAAATCGCGACTACCCTTTCTTTTTCTTTTTCATTTAAGTCTGTAAATCCAACCTCCGTTGTTTCTTCTTTTTCCTTTAATCAACGAAAACCGATCCGATTATATATAAAAAAAAAAAAAAAAAAAAAAAACGGGATCGCAAGAGAGAATCGCGAGTCCCCGGAAGCCCAAATCGAAGACCGCGGTGAATTATGGAGCTCGAACACGGTTCTGAAGCACTCGAGCATCAAGGGGAAAAGGGGTCTTCATGTGATTGTACTGCGTTGGCAAAGGGGATCGAAATAGGGTTTTCGGACTTCAAGGGTAGTGTTCGGTTCGTGGGTTTGGATAGTGGTCACTGTTGGATTCTGGTGGCCTCCGGGTTGATTCAAGGGGAGCGATGGGCGAGCTACAAAGCTCGACGGTTTCTCCTGGTCACGATGTCGAATGGGATGGTGCGATCGAACTCCAGATTCGAAATCAGGGTTTTAGATGGGAATATGTGTCGGCAGTAAGGGAGGAGTTGAACTCGAGTTCTACGATGAACTCGATTTGGTGTCTGGAGGTCCGCGGTGGATTTTTGGGATCGGCGGTGGGATTATGATTGAGCTTTCGCGAGCTAGAAGGGGAGTCTGAAGTTCGAGAAGGCACAGTCAAAGGGGGATTCGAATTTGGTTTTGCTGTAGAGCCAAGACCCTATTCAAAATGGATTAAGGTAATTCATTTATTTTTTGATAATACTGAAATTAATTTATACAATTGGTAATCTATTTAAAGTGAAACTATTTATGAATTAGTTTGATTCCTGTCAATGTTCATAAATAAATAAATAAAAATGGGAAGAAAATAATAATTAAAATTTGCTATTCAAATAATCATAACATATACATATATTTGTGTTTAAAGATATGTAGGTTAGTTTAATTTTATTTGTTAAGTAAAATTTCAGTTAATAACCATTTAAGAGAAGGAAAAAATATAGGAAAGTATTTATTCGTTTAAATAGTTAATTTAAATAAATAAATGTTTAATCAATAAATTTAAATTGATTATCATAGGTGAGATGAATTCAATTGAGATAGTTCGAATAGATGCAAAGCTGTGAAATATGGAAATAAACAGAATATTCAACAACTGCAAATCCTGGTGAGTAAATATCACTCACCTTTTTATAATTATTTTTATTTCATTAAAAATAATTGTTATTGCTTGTGTGCATGCTTTCTGGTTGTTTTATATATATTAGTTATTAGGCTATTATATATATATATATTGGGTTGATTGATTGGTTGGATTCCCGCAGTCTCATTAGCGGATGCCCGCAGTTTCATAGCGGATGATTACCCTATACGCCCCACGCTATGATTAGTGGATGACCTTCTATACCGCGATATTCTGCCACGAAGCAGAATGGGTATTATTTATGTGCTAACATCTGTGGATGCAGGAAAACAGGTTGGAGGAATCCAACTGGATTCCTCAAAAATATATTATTTGTTTGTTGTTTATTTGATTTCATATATATTCATATATGATGTGTTAAAAACCAAATGATTGAAAATTGGGTGATTTGATTGTTTAAATATCAATGGGCCAATTGAAAGGATATTTGAGATTTTAAAAAGGAAAATTCTATTTAGAATTTGAATTTTAAATGGGAATAAAAACATAAACTTGTTTTGAAAAATAAAACAAGTAGTTTCTTTATAAGCGAAGGTTATAAATAGTTCTTTTATAACGAAGTTATAAATAAAGTGAAAAGAATTATCATTTGATAATTCAGAAATAGAGATACAAGTGTGAAATTGGAATTTGAAGCGAAATTTCAAAATAGGATGTGAAAGGAAATTTTTAAATATATAACTCAAATGAAATTTGAGTATAACATTTGAATTTTAAAAGGAGTTTAATATTTGAATTTTAAAAGGAGATTGAATATTAGAATTTCAAATAGAAGTTCAAATAGAATTTGAATAGACGAGATTAGAATGAAAAGTAGAATTTGAATTCAAGGAATTAAAATAAAATTTGAATTCAAAGGAATTCGAATAAAGAAATTCAAATAGAGATTTGAATGTAGAATTTCAAAATAAAATTTGAAATATAGAATTTCAAAGAAGAATTTGAATAGAATTTGAAATATGGTATTTCAAAGAAGAATTCAAACATGAAATTTGAATAGAGATTTGAATGAAATTTAAATATGAAATTTGAATTGAGATTTGAAATAGAAATTCAAGTGTTGAATTTGAACATGGCATTGAATATAGAAATTCAAGTAGAAATTTGAATATGAGATTTCAAAATAGAATTTGAAATAAACTTTGAAAATAGGATTTCAAAGTAGAATTGGAAATAGAATTTCAAATAGGATTTCAAAATAGGAAATCCAAATGATTTTGAAATGGAATTTGAATTCAAGGGAATTCAAATGGATTTGAGTGAAGAAATTCAAATGGTGTTAATAATGAGTTTGAATATTAGAATTCAAATGGGGCTGGAAACGAATTTGAATATTAGAATTCAAATGGAAAAATGAGATTTGAATGTAAGAGATTCAAATTGAATTCAAATAGGATTTAATCTATGGGATTTGAATATGAAATTCAAATGGGTTTTAAACTATGGAATTTTGAATATAGAATTTAAAAGGAGTTCGAATATTTGAATTCCAATAGAATTCAAATATAGAAATTGGAATATAGAAAGTTCAAATGGGATTTAAATATAAAGTTTGAAAAGGGAATTCAAATAGAAATTCAAATATTGAATTTGAATATCCAACAGAAAAGGAATTGGGATTTGAAGTATAGAATTCAAAAGTGAGACGGTAATTTGAATCAAGAAATTTAAATAGAGTTAAATGGAGTTGAATTCATTTTAAAGAAGTTTAACGATTATATTTATAAATATAATTAAAACGAACTCGCCGCAGCGCTGCAGTTCGTAAATTGGCAATTCGAACTTCAATTGGGTATACAGAACGCAATTGAAGTCGGAATTCTTCGAAACAAGAAACGTCCGGACCGATTTGATAATAGTTTTCTGATAGAAGAGAAAAATCTGAATTTCGTCGTATAGATTTTGAGTTATGTCAAAATCAAATTTTTAGAAATGCAGCGCCAGAAACCATTATAAACCATAATGGATTTTATATATAAATATTGGGATTTTTAAGCAAATAAAAATCCGGATTTCCATTTAAAAATCTAGACTTGAGTTAGAAAATAAATGTGAACTCAAGTGAAGTAAAGAAGATGATTTTTGAAACAATAATCCTATTTTTGATTATTGAATAGAATTAACTAAATCAAAGGAGAATTAGTTAATTGAGTTTGAACTAAAATCGAACTTTGAAAAGTGAAATTTGGGATTGTAAATATATATTCGAAATCGAATATAGAACTAAAATTGGAATTTGAATTCAATTGATTGATAAGTAAGTGGAAATATATTTGAAAACGTGTTATATTCAAATATACAAGCGAGATAGGCAGATAGTTAGTTAAAGAATTACTTTAACGAATTGAGTCAAACGAGTGTATGAAATTGAAATACATTGGACAGGTATAGACATACAGGAGACAGGTATGGGACAAGGATAATGCAGGTATATAAATAATGTGCTCGACAAAAAGGTACATGTTTAATTCATATATGAGTTTTATGCGCCGTATCGGCAAGCCGCTTGGCTTTTTCTTTTTTCTTTTTGAGATTAGAAGATACCGGGAAGCTATTTGAAATTTCCCGATGCCCCCGATACAGGGGAGGTTATGGCGAAATTTTCCGAGAATTTAAGGAGTTAGAATATTTTTAAGATATTTTGATAATTTGAAATCATTGTATCGACGTATTGAATTCGATAGGAAAGTGAATATAAAAATCGAATGTTGTAAAAGGGATAGAGATAAGTGATTGGAATTGTTTCCAATTGCAAATAGAGATTTTTCTAATATATAGAAAATAAAAGAAGTTGACATTTGGAAACGTTTTCCAAATGGCATAAAGGGCCAAGATTGATTATTAAAAATATTTGGTTAACAAATATTGATAAGGAAATGGAAAAGGATTTAATTAATGAAATATTAATTAAAGGGCCCAGTGATTTGTTTGATATGTTGATTGAACACTTGTTTTTATTCGATAGTTAAATCACAGACTATCGAAGTTTTGACCATCGTTGTCAATATGGAGAGACCGGTTGGATTATTATCCGAAGAACCACTCCGTATCGGCATAAGCGTTGCGAACCTAGTATGCTGAATATATTGAAGACGGAGTAAAGTGCAAGGGCTTTTTCTATTAATAGAAATGGTGCCTTCGGTTTCGTTCAGTCCCAGAACGAACGTAAATGGACGAATGTCTGACAAAGTATTTCCAATGATCAAATGGGTTGGTCTGTATGAATATATATGGTTGCAACGGATTTATCCCTTAGCATAATATCCAGAATATTTGTGCAAACTCAACTAGTGATTAACGGATCTGACAATGTGGCATTCAAAGTGATTGTGTTATCAATAAATGGTAAGTATTCGTAGCCTCAGGCCTCAACAACCGGGAAAGGACAAAAATCGGGCAGGCAGCATGGCTATGTGGGTCGCACCTATTAGGGTGTATAATCACCTATCTAGAAAAATTCCTTTTGTTTCTAAATCTATCGATTCTGCCCATTCGGGAAATGGTGGTTTGAGCCCAACCGTTGGTGATATACATTCGATACACTCAAGCGAAATGAGTGGTCGGTCATGTGTGGGCCGGGTTGCAAGATGTTCTTGTTGAACCCAGGTGTATTCGCCTCTAGAGATACATCATCGGAAGGTGGTCCCATACCTTGTCATGTTGGAAATCCAATCTCCAATAAGCGCCATGCGGTTTTTGATTTTATACTATATATGTGGAGCGTGAGATGCAAGCGTTCTGCTAATTGGTTATTTATTTGATGTAGACATTACTATAATATCACTGGATTTGATATTAAAGTGTTTTGGGTTATAGTAAGGTAAAAACCGTCCGTGTTTATGTGTGGGCTGGTCTTACTATTATCTTTTCTTTTGAAAGGATTTTTAAAGTTAAGCAAGTGGTTGGAGTTTACTCACACCAGTCCCATGACTGACCCAGAGTTTATTTTGTTTTGTTTTCCCTAAACTCTTGGGTGCCCAAATTTGTACGGGCAGTCAAGTGTTTCAGGCTTTTACAGATACACTTGGAGGAGCTTGAAGCTGGAGGCTTCAACGTTAGTTATTTAGAGTTACTTCCGCTGAATCAAATGTTATGTGTACTCTGATGATGGTATGTATATATTTACAAAACAGATTGTATTTCAAAGCTTATGTTATATAATACATTTTATTCGTTCCGCTGTGAGTTTGTGATCTTCGTTTTTCTTCTATTCTAAGTTTTCTATCTTATCTATTCTCACCCTCTAACTTCTTTCTAATAATGAGTCGTATTTCTGTGCAATTTGAGTTGGACGTGTGGTGTATTTAGTCAACTCAGATAGCACGGATTTGCGGGTCGTTTCATTATTCCAAACAAAAGATGCATGTATTTAATATAATGCAACATATAAGGTCCTACACACTTCATTGACGGTGTCAGAGTACCATTTGCATTAAAAAAACCAAGATCATTTACAAAAAAATGAATCATATGTTTATTAAATGCATAACATGCAGCAGATCACACACACACACACACACACACACACACACACACACACATATATATATATATATATATATATATATATATATATATAGGAGCGTTCAAGAGCATCCCAAATAGTGCACCACCCCTTTAACCCCCTAATTTCCACCACACATTCTCGTTTCTCTCTCCTCCCACTAATTCACTCTCCCTCCACTAACTTATTTAACAATAAATACTTGGCTATAAATGAGGAGCAAAAGGGAGGCAAAAAAATGGGGTGCTACATAACCTTCCTTATATATATACACACACACACACACAGGGAGCGTCTATTTTGATACAATTTGGTGACACAAATGGTGACACAAAAGATCTACACCATTGGATCTTTTTGTCTTTACATGGAAAGGTGGAATTCAGGGGGCAATCCAATGGTGAGAATTCATTGTGTCACCAATTGTGTCACCAAATTGTGTCAAAATAGACTTTCCCATATATATATATATATATATATATATATATATATATGTATATATAAGTATGTATGTGTATGTATGTATGTATGCATGCATGTGTATGCGTGAGCGTTTGCGCATGTATATGTGTGAGTGTATGTGTATCCGAAATATTTTCATTCTGTCAAATCTATGGAAAATAAAATGCTTGTTTTTTTAAAACATCTTACATATACCAACTTAATTACAAAAAATGGAATATAAATAGTGAACATAGTGTATCTCAAGCTAATATAAACAATGATGCTCTTTATACCCTTCTTTTTAAATATATCTACAGCTAGAAAACTTCCAAGTTGCACAAAGTGAAGGAAAAATATATCAAAACCAGAAGTACATGATTGACAATAAGGTATTAGCTAATCGAAATATTGCCGCATGCCTTTGTATGCGTGATGAAGGTCAGTGATAGTTTTGACCTTGGAGTGGCACCAGGCAAGGAAATTTTTTGTTGTTTCATATAAGGGGATAAATTTTCTTTACTCAAACAATACTATAATTTTGCCTCAAGTTGACGTGTATATCAAAACATCTTTACACACACACACATATATTTATATATATACATACATACATACATATATATATATATATATATGTGTGTGTGGAGCCTTCAATGGCACCCCAAATAGCGAGCACCCCATTTGCCTCTCTCTCTCTCTCCACCTCTCATTTATCATAGATTAAGCTAATGGAAGGAGAGAGAAGTGGTGGAGGGAGAGAAAAACATAATGTGTGGTGGAAATCAAGGGGCATTTATGGCTGCTGCATTTTTTCGGGTGCCATTGAATATATATATATATATATATATATATATATATATATATATATATATATATATATATATATATATATGAAGTTCAAGTCTCCATCTTCTTTTATTCAACTCTTTTACAGTTTCTAGGAAGACTCCAATTCACATATACCTTTACAGTTTCTAAGATTCATAATATATAGCAAAAAAATATGCAGATAAAATATTACCATAATATTGTTTTTATATCAAGGAAAACCATAGTTTCTTCTTTTTTTGTCATAATAGCTCTTGTTTAGATAAAATCACCTATATGAAATTAGACCATAAAAAGCCAAATATAAACACGACTAAAGAGCTAATTTTGCACTTAATTATTAGTAATTTAAAAATTATATGCTGGCTTTATTTACTGCTATTTTAAGTTTAGCAGTACACCAAGTAAAGCAAGTCTTATGATCAAAAACTAAATAAAATTATTACAAATAGTGCATTTAACGTAATTAATCAAACCAATCACTATTGAACGCAGGATCTAAAAAATTCAAAAAAATTAGTTGTAAACGGTGATTAAAAAAAGAAATATACAGTAGGTTAAGTAATTATATTGAATATTAACTACATTTAGTGAAGGTGTAATAGCAAGCCCGGCCCTTCCCCAACGCTCCTAAAGCGGCCGCTTAGGGCACCATAAATCGTAGGGCACCAAATCAATCACCGCTTCCATTGACGGAAAAAAAAAGCGAATCACGACGCAGAATCAGATGATATAAATCACGAGCTACAACTACTCCGGCATTATCCCCAATTCCAGGCTGATCTTCTCCTTCGATCTTGACTTCTTCAGTTCTACCCAATTCGGCAATTCCAAGTATGTTAATTTTTTTCCCCAAATCCTAATTCTCCTGTCCTGCTTATTATATTAGTTTTCCTAGGCAACTGGGGCGATCCAATTTGTCATCATATGAAATCAATAACGGCGTACTATACTGAACGCAGGATTTTGTTAACTTTGAGTTGTAATGATGCAAGGGTTTAAAAGAAACTATTATTTTTTTGTATGGGGGGGATTAAGGAATTTGTTTGTGTAATATTTTGATTAAACTGACAGGATCTAAATGTGTATATCAACAATCTGCATATATATAAGTAACCTAAGTTATCATGCATCACAATGAATTGATTAGGAAGGACAATTTTTAGAAATATGGATGACATTCTCTTAAAATGGAAGATAATGCATAAATATTCTTCCTCGTCAAAAAAAATCAAAAAAAAAAGCAAGTGATAAATTGTTTTCTGCTGTTTATGAACTGATAATTGGAAAAAAAAAATAGCCTTTATAGTATCTATCAAAGTTTAGTACATATTCTGAGAAAAATAATCAGTGATTTTTATCAGTAAACAGACCGTGCTTCGGACTTAGATTTGAAGTTTTGTTTGTTGAAATGGTACGAGAACAAAGTAAATCCAATCATATCTATACTATTATACATGAAAGCCGAGTTCAAATTATTGTTGAAAATATTTTTGATAAATTCTAACAAGTAGATTATACATTCATATTTTTTCGTTATTATAATAATCATTAATATGTGTTCTCATTCAATGTTAATTTTGTAGTATTAAAAAATGCATAAACAAGAATCTGGACATGCTAAAAGGACTAAAAAAAGAAGGCTTGAGGAACTCACTAATTCACAGAAAGGTGCACTTAATAAATTTTTCATTAAAAGTAGTGCAGAAGAAGGTTCGAGTCTGGATATGGATAATGCCCCAATTACTGATGAGAATGATGATAAGATTGATGATGATATTTTAATGAGAGAACATGACATTGAAAATATAAGTACTGAGGAAACAAACATTGATTTATCATCACATGTGGAGAATGTAAGTGTGGTTTTAAATGACCCTGGTACATGGAAAAAAATTGATCAAAATTTAAGAGATTTGCTAGTTGAAAGAGGTCCTTTTCGAGTAATAAAGAATAGTGATTGTGATTTTCCAAAAGATGCTATTAATAGACATTTTTCCTCCACATTATATGTCGGACATTTGCCTAACGGGGATAAACAAGACAGAAAATGGTTAGTATGTCCAGATTCACTTGATCGAGTATTTTGCTTTTGCTGCAAGTTATTCACGAATCAAATGGCAGCTAGTCATCTTGCTATGGAAGGAATTAATGATTGGCGCAATTTTAGTACTAAGCTGAAACAACATGAAAGTAGTAAAGATCATCTTTTGAATATGAGCAGCTGGATTGAGTTGGAAACAAGATTGAAAGTCAAAACAACCGTAGATCAGAGTGTACTAGATCAAACAAATAAAGAAAAAAAAAACGTTGGAAGAAAGTCTTGGTAAGGATAATCGCTGTTGTGAAAACGCTTGCTTTGAATAATTTAGCCTTTCGTGGAACGAATGAAAGGCTTTACGAAAAAAGTAATGGCCTTTTTTGCAAATTAACTGAAATGATAGCAGAATTTGATCCAATAATGCAGGAACATGTTCGACGGGTTGAACAAAAAGAAATTCATATACACTACCTTGGGCATAAAATTCAAAATGAGCTAATACTTACCTTGGCAAATGAAATTAAAAATGAAATTCTTAAAAAAATAAAAAAAGCCAAGTATTTTTCAGTTATATTGGACTGCACTCCAGATGTTAGTCGTATTGAACAAATGTCTCTTGTAATAAGATGTGTCGATGTTTCATCTAATCCTGCAAAGGTGGAAGAATTTTTTATTGAATTTTTGAAAGTAGATGACACCACTGGGCTTGGACTTTTTAACAAGCTTAAAGAAGTATTAGAAGATATTACACTTGATATTTACGATATTAGAGGACAAGGTTATGATAATGGATCAAACATGAAAGGAAAACACAAAGGAGTGCAACAAAGACTATTAGAAATTAATTCGAGAGCTTTCTACACACCTTGTGGTTGTCATAGTCTTAATCTTGTGATATGTGATATGGCCAAATCATGTCCAAAGGCATCAAACTTTTTTGGGGTTATCCAACGGATATTTAATATATTTTCTTCATCTACACAGAGATAGCAAGTTTTTAAAGATCATGTATCAGGTTGTATGGTTAAACCATTATCAGACACACGTTGGGAAAGTCACATTGAAGCAGTAAAATCTATAAGATGTCAAAGTGTAGAGATAAGAGATGCTTTAATTTCTTTATCAAATAGCACCAAAGATTCTATGGCGAAGAGTGAAGCAAGAAGTCTTGTAACGAATGAGATTGAAAATTTTGAATTCTTATTTGGATTGTGCATTTGGTATGAAATTTTGAAAAATGTAAACACCGTTAGCAAAAAAATTCAAACTGAAGATATGCAAATTGATGTTGCAATCACTAGATTACAGGAGCTTATTGATTTTTTTGAAGATTTCAGGAACATAGGTTTTGATTCTACGATGGTTGATGCTAAAGAGATAGCCCAAATGTTGGATATTGAACCAGTTTTTGTTCAAAAAAGAATTATTCATAGAAAGAAACAGTTCGGTGGAGATGTTAATATTGAAGAACTAATGCAAACGCCAGAAGATTCTTTTCGAATCAATTATTTTTTGCAAATTGTGGATAAAGCTCGTGTTTCGTTAAAGACTCGATTTGAGCAATTCAAAGAATACGATGATAGGTTTGGCTTTTTATTTGATTTAAAAAAATTCACTTCTTTAGATGATGAGAAATTGAAGGGGCATTGTTTACAACTTGAGGAATATCTAAGACATGATTTGCACTCTGATATTGATGGAAGAGAGCTGTTCTTAGAATTAAAAGTGTTGAAAGTTATATTTCCAAAGGAAAAAACAAAAGCAATTGAATTGTTGAATTTCATTAATTCTGATTCGAGAGAGTTGAATTTTCCTAATGCTTGGATTGCATATAGAATAATTCTGACTATACCAGTTACAGTTGCCTCGGCCAAAAGAAGTTTTTCTAAGCTAAAGTTGATAAAGTCTTATCTTCGTTCCACTATGTCACAAGAAAGGCTAAATGGTTTGGCACTTTTATCGATTGAACAAGATTTGGTATATGATAATATTATTAGCAAATTTGCAAGTCAAAAGGCCAGAAAAATGTTCATAAGTAACTAGTATATTTTTATTATGTAACTTGGATTAGTATTACGAATAAAGTTATTTTTTTTATCTTTTCGTTATTTTTAAATATTATAAATTGTTTTGATGTCATGCATTATCGTCTGTAGAAGGGCCTTTTTTTGGTTGCCCGCTTTAGGCACCAAAAGCCCAAGGACCGGCCCTGTGTAATAGCACGAATGAAATATTTAGGGAATACTAACACCAATATAAGAGCACTAGAGGATGAATCAATAAATCAACGTAAAAATATTAAGGATCTCATGATTCCAGTTCACATGTACCTTTACAGTTTCTAAGATTCATAATAAATAACAAGATAAAACAAATATGCAGATAAAATATTACCATAATATTGTCTATATATTTAGGAAAACCAACTTTCTTCTGTCCAAGTTTTGCTAACTGAGTATGTACATAGTTGTTAACCAAGGAAAAATTGGTTTATGATGCTACCAAAGTTAAACTACTCCAAAAAAGAGAGAGGATTGCATCCTATTAAGAGCGATATCTTTGCACAGCAGCTGAAATTTTGTGTTTCCATCATCTTTTGCACTAATTTGATAAATAATCATTTTATTTTATTTTGGAAAAAAGGGATAATCGGTCATATGTATGGTAATGAGTCTACCATATCAAACGGAATTTCTATTTATAGGCGGTAACAAATTAATGTTAATTTTAAATAGGCATATATTCAAATTACAATAATTTTTTACCCATATTTCTTCAATTCCAGCTTTAGAATTGCAACAGAAATTTTTGTTATTTGCTATTCTTATACAAAAATCACTATACTATTTGTGGACAGAGTGATAGGTGAAGTGGATAACAATCAAATATTGACCATAGTAATTAATTTTTATATCATTGCAAAATTAATAGAAACAAATATAGTAAGTTATAATAGTAATTTTGTATTGCAGTTTCACTGAACTTTACAAATTTTGTGATCTTCTAATAAAATATAGATCATGAATAAACATATAAAATTGTACTAAGAAAATAATTAAAACATCAAAATCGCATATAGCCAAAAGTAATAAAAATACAATAATTTTTGGCCATTTAAAAAGAAATAGTATGCAAAGTCCTTATATGTAGTATACGAGAAATTAGTAGAGGCAAATAATCATTTCAGATATCCTACCAAAAGATTCAATTAATATTAATTGACATAACTATGTTAATTTTTTTCTGAAAAGATTTTTTTAACTAACTTTTACTGTTCATCCCATAAGTGCTAAATCAAAATATACATATACATAATTAATTTACCGAAGATTTGAAGAATGCAACACGAATGTTTTACTGTTGGATATTTATTCTTAAAATAACTAGTGAATTAGTTGGTTAGAGTAACCATAATTTTTTAAATTTTGGAGAATACTTATCTAATGTGCATTATCCATGAAGCAATACTTCTAAGGTATAATGAGTCAAAAATGACCAATGATAATACTATTTATAGGCAGCAACACATCTATGTATGCTTTAAATATGCATAGATCGCATATTATAATAAATTACATACCATATTATTTTGGTTCTTTAGAATTGGTATGGAAAATTTAGTTGTCTAATATCCATATATGTAGAAATCAGGATACTTCTTGTTGCACAGTAACAGAATGGTAAATCATGTGCAACATGCATGCACTGAATGATTTTCATGTCCATGCAAAATTAATAGAAATAAATATAACAATTCACAACTCGAAAATTCATCTTAAAAAATAGTGAAAATAACATAGAGAATTCAACCGCTGAAGGCAAAACCCAACATGGTTGTTCTGAGCAGTAAGCTACCGTTGTTTGTATATTAAGGAAAACAGTGGTTTCTTCTTTTTTATTATCGCTTTTGTTTATATAAGATTTCCAACTCTATGATATTAGAACATTAGAAGAAATCTATTAACACATTTGAAGAACTCATTTTGCATTTAAACAAGTATAAGGCATGACAAATAATGCATAAAATTACCTGGAAATGAAACCATTAATTCACCTCCTAAATTAATAATGTTGGTTCGATAATATTTACATTTGGATCATCTCATACCCCTACTCCTTTCAACTGCATTACGCCTCGTTATTTTTCTTATAGATTTAAGAGGATTACCATTGTTGTAACTAGTGTTATCCTGCTCAAGTTGATCAGTTGCGAGAGAAGGAGATTGTTGTGGATGCGAAGGTGAAGACTGCATAACGGGGCTAAAGAAATAGCAGGTGATGAAGAAAGTGGTGGGGATGAAGGAGAAGGAACATGTGTAGACGATGGATGAGATCATCTTGTCTGTTTTACAATACTTTTAGATTTATAAAATTTAATACAACAAAATTTAAAATGTAAAGTTAAAGTCATTCACCTAGAAAAAGAAGAAAAAAATACACTTAACTGCAAGTGAAACAAAGGGGATATTTGAGGCTAAAATTTGAATATTTAGCTTGTCAGGTATTGAATTTCCAACTAACAAAGAATGCACCTTTTTTAATTGTTTTCTTCTAACCATTGTTTTACTCATAAACAAAATGACCATTTATTGGTATATCATGAACGGGAGCAAATTGACATTGCTGTCTTTATGTACATCAGTTTATGATCTAATTTTTTTTTTTGGAAACTAAACATTGATAATTACCAATATAATTTTCAAATTATAAACAAAAGTTTATGGCTTAGGCAACAAATTAGTGTTTTCATATTTATTTCCCATTCTCTTTTAAACAAAATTATTACTTCAACCACAGCCAAGGTAAATAAAGATTTTGCTTGCATTATAGTTGTCAAACTTTTTTGTAACAAAATAGAATGAAGAACAAGAATTTACTTGGTTGAAAAAAAAAGAGCATAGTACATTGGTAATTCTTCTACTCAGCATATCAGAAATCGAACGTCACATGTAACATAAAGAGTGCGTACCAAAAAGAACAAATAAAGGCATTTGAACAATTGTTTGCTTATTGGACAAAACCAAAAAGAAATAAATGCAACTACGAACCAGATTTTTAGCACACCGGGTTAGGAAAAAAAAACCTTTATCAAAAATGCCAAAAAGGTGATAGAATTATGAAATCTTACTGTTAAGTAGAACTACAACTGCATGTAAACATGTTAAAAACTCATAATCATGCTATACAAAACAAGTAGACATATCAGGCTTCGTGGACTAAATTATGGTGTTGGAAATGTAAATATGTGGAAAAAATTGTAGAAATTAAATTATCAATCACCAACCGTGGGTAAATGGTAATACTAAAACTTATGTATCAATTTTGCATATTATTTGTAATATTTAAAATTTCCACAGAATAGGATACAGCTCATTGACAAAACTGTTATTCTTCATTCGGATGGTATAATAACAAGTCTAACAAACAGGAAACAACAAAAGCCAACGGAATGATGACAAATAATAAAAATTTAGCAAACAGTATTGAAGTGGAATCTAAAATAAGTCCATTAGCTTGAAAAAAAATAATGCTAATTGTAGCCGAATCCGAAACATCACATAATAATCCAAGTAGAACTAAAACGTAAGCTTCATATTATATGGTCTACACACTGTCATATTTATTAAGAATTCCACTTATTCACCATTGCAAGTATAACAATACATAGATACATATTATTGAGTTAACATATTACATTGACAATCGTACTATAAAATTGAAGGCAACCTATAGAAATTGAACTTAAGATATGGCAAAGTTAGATAAATACCCATACCACCTACAAATTATACCTAATATAATAGTTACTTAAAATAATATCAATTTATATATGACACCTTTTATATAAAAATAACCCTCAACTATATCAATCATACTGTGCCAGTTATTGCTGCAAAAATAAAATATCAATTTCTCAACAAAGCAGCAGTAGTGTAGATGTATTTCATGTTACAAAAACTATAGAATTTGCACTAGAGAAACCTAAAAGCATCATAGAGCAGAAATATACAGCGAGTCGGATTTGGAAACTAAGGCTTAGGCCCTTATTAGTCTCATGTACATTCTCAACAGATATACACATCAATTATTTTACTAAAATATAAATTAACCTCGAAGATTGATGTCCCTGAACAAATTTCGAAGCTTTTCCATATATATCATCCAACCTGAGCAAAATATTAAGAAAATCAATGTTATAACCAGAAACTAAAGATCTACAGTAATAGGCAGTTAAATATAACGCTAAATAATTTAATGGTTCACGAAGTTGAAAAATTCAAAGCGGAAGGAAGAAGAAAATTTGAATTTTCTTTCTTATTTACCTAAACCTACTTACCGAATTAAGAAATTAAAGCTGCTGAGCTTAAATTCCTTCGATTTTGCCTAAATCTTATAGAGCTTACTACCGCGAATCTTGAAGTAGTGCGGAGATACGTGGTGATCGAACTTGAAGGGGGTAGGGGGAGAATTATTCTCCCGCATGACGAGCTATTATCAGGGAAGTGGAAAAGGGAAATGGAGGTGAAGGCGGTAGAGTTTTACATTATTACCGCCAATGAGGAAAAAATTAGAAGACTAGTGTATTTTAATCCCTCTATTCTATACGGTGCAATTCTGAGGTGAAATGCACGGAGGTTTAAAAAAAATTAAATACTTTTAAAATAATTATTATTTAGAAGATTAAAATCAATTAGATGCCAGTGGTACTTTACTTTCTCCCCAAAAAGCGGATTTTTTTTTTATCAAATGCCATTTTGAAAAGATTTATTTTAAAATTATTATTTATATACTTTTTTTTAATGTAGATAACTATGTGTTTCGTTTTATTTAAAACATATCCAAAAATTAGTTAAACATTTTTATTTTGGAGCGACAACGTATTTATATATCTATTAACCAACCTTCTGATAAGACCATTACTCTTTGGGCTTGAACATCCAGACCGTTCATAACTCGAGCACAGGATCGTATGAACTTGAATTAAGCATCATAATCATTGTATGCTTAGGAATCAAAAATGGCTCAGCTCGAATCGATCGCCTCCGAGCATCATCTGATCATTCAAAAATAACCTGATCGGCTCGTTGGATCATTTCATAATCATTTGATCAATGGTGCATGGAATTAGATTGATCACCTCAGAGAAGCATGACCGACACATGCTGATAACTTAGAAATCAAGGATCAGATCGAACTGGTACTTGCCTAATCATTGGTCGATACTCCCAAAAAATGATGATTGATACAGTCTGATTACTCAAAACATATGAGTCATTACATGGAAACCGTTACAAAAAATTTGCCCGATCACATTGAAGACATGGATTGATACAACTCAGGAACATGGTCGGATCACCCAAAAATAGAAGATTGACACGACATGATCACTCAGAATTTTGTGATCGGATCATAGATGAACTTGCCTGATCATATGTAGGGATCGCTAGCACTCCCTGAAATGGAGTGATATGGGACACGCGGATCAAGTGAAAACATGGATTTGGCAAGCAGGAATTGGAGATTGAAATTACTCTCATTTAGCTGGATCCAAAATTGCGTATTGATCATGCAAGTGATTAATCACTTCGAGATGGATTAGATCAAAAAAGAAAGTGATCAACATGATGTGATCACTCAAAAAACGAAGATTGAGCTAGGGAAGCCATATATGGATTTTTGCCAACTCTTGGGATCTGAAGGCTATAAAGCGGGATCTAGTAAAACCTGGGCAATGTGAATTTAGGCAAAACATTTGATTGATGTGTGGGATTTCAGTAAAACCAAATGATTGAGCTTGACTCCTCAAATCTGAAAATGTACCTAAGTTAGGGGGTATGATGTTTTGATTGAGAAAATGAAGGACTTGAAGATCTAAGGAATTTTGGTGATCAACACAAGTTTTTGGACCTTTCCTTACCAATTCTTTAGATAGGAATCCAGGACTTGGACGTGAAACTGAGGCACCCGCAACTTTGAACTTTGAACTTGATACTCAAAACGCTCCAACAATGGGGATGTGGACTGTAGATTGGCGCCAACTACTCAATGGCGATAATCGCGTCATGGAAATGATCCGGATAATCTCAAGAGGTGGATTACCAAGCTCTGATTTGGACTTGAACCAAAGTCCATTCTCTTGGGATATTCAAAATTCAAGGAACCCACTGGACTTCAAACTAGTAGTTTTGGAAACTTATGACAGTAGGAAGTATCTACCGCCATCTAATGCAATACAGCAGACACATGAAAGTACTTAGGCCATCTAACGATGTCTTTGCACCCTATATGTCCCAACCTTGGCTGCCATGTGGTTCAGGCAACTTAAATCAAATTCTACAGGAGTTGGAACAACCTAGTGGAAAAAATTGTTGAACAACTCAAGGACTATATAAGTAGACCTTAGATGTGACGACACTCACTATAATCAAGCAGAGGGAAGGAGAATCTTTGCACAAACCTCTAGAGCATTTTTATGCGGCAATGACTTCTAGGGATCGACCACATTTGTCAATGGTACCGACGGCCGCAGTACCTGGCATTTTGGATAACTCCGAGTTCAAGATTTATTTGGAGAGGGATCCCCATGGGATCTAAGAGATTTCTACATTAAAGGGGGTAGATTCCTTTGGTAAGAGGGTGTGAAAACTAATCACGAATCTATCCAAGTGAATCACGTCAAAGAAGGAGAACTGTCTCCATCTGGGAAAAACAAAGGAAAGAGGAAGGCTGAGGGAAATTCGACCCCTGCAAACAAGATCAAAAAGGGATGGAGATATAACTCGTATGCACGATTGAATGCGAGTCCAGAGTAAAAATTTCTGGATACCTAAGACTACATTCTAGCAAGAAGGCAAAATAGACGAGAGCCTACCAAAAGAGACTCAGCTTTTGGAAAGATCTACCTGTTTCGAGAAAGGGTCGAACATGGAACAAACAGATGTTGGAATTTATGGATATCATTGACAACCATGTGAGAAACATACAACCACAACAACATGTCTAGAATGAAATAGCTGTAGCAGCTCAACAGGAAAAACCATCGGCTGCTCGTGATGTAAGCGAGTCGACCACTCGTTGTGGCCTTGTCATCAATTGACAAGTGTTAATTGGATGATAAAGGAGGCTAAGTCTCATACCCTTGTCATCAATTGAAAATATTATCAGGTGTAAACTCTCAATTTGACGATGATAAATACATAAATACATACATTAACTTAAGAGTATTTTGAAACTCCAATAAGGATACTCTACTTTAGTTATACTTAAATGTAGATGGTTTTACCTTACAATAACCAAAACACTTCATATCAAAATCAACGATATTATAATAATGTCTACAATCTACAAATAATTATTAATCATAGCCTAAAATTTTACATTAACTAAATTCTAGCATAATATGTGTACTGCTAAAACCATAATGACACGTATTGGAGTTTGGATTTCATACAAAGACTGGGCATTGGGTTACCGCCCATCATAGTATCACTATAGTTAAGCATACTAAGGTCGCAAGAACATCTTGCACTTCCTCTAGTACAGATGAGACGGCCTCCCCGTACCATTAGACATTTCCCCGAAATGCGCTGTGCCAATGCCCGACTAGCACAGAACGATCGTCTAAAGGGTTGAAACGATGAATTACCAAAGGACCTGTAGTATATCTCATAGCGCATGGAATAAAATATAACAATAACATAACTTGATATAAAACAGGCAAGATAGTACATAAGCTGAAAACTGAACCATATCCATCAAAGTATCGGAATCCAGAATACTGCTTCATATCCAATTATTACAGCTTTAAAATATTGTCTCTCAAAGGAAATAAAAGAGCTACACTACTAATGCACAAAGCAATGACCAACAACAACACAAGGAGAATATATATAGAGTACGTGGAAGTCTCTTGCTCGTCTCCGGGCAGCTATTGTGCATAACCACCTAACCTGCCTCTAATCTGCTCATTTAGCAGCACCCAGAGTAATAAGAAGAGACATAAAACTCTAGGTCAGACGAAAGTCTTGTGCGAGTGATAGCAATTATATATAATTGAATAAAGAAATAATAGGTATAAGTAATCATACATGGCCCAAGAATCTAACTTCCCTCCTCCAGAAGTTACACTTAGAAAATTTTTCTTTCAATTGGTGTTTCCTTAACACCTCTATCACTACCCTAAAATGTTACTTGTGTTCTTTCTCTGTCCTCGAGTAAACCAAGATATCATCCACGAACACAAGAACAAATTTATTTAATTGATCCCTGAAAACTCGATTCATAATATCCACAAAATAAGCGGGTGCATTGGTCAACCCGAATGGCATGACCAACCACTCATAGAATCCAGACGGCGTCTGAAATGTCGTTTTAGGTATACTCTCATCTGCTACTCGGAGCTGATGAAATCCTGTCGCGAGATCCAGGTGGGAAAACACTCTTGCTCCATTTAATCGATTAAACAAATCATCTATCCGTGGAAGAGGATACTTATTCTTCCTAGTCACCCTATTCAACTCACGGTAGTCCACACATAAACGAAGGGAACCATCGGGCTTGGTAGCAAATACAAGTAGTGCTCCCCACTCGGAAACACTCCTTCGGATAAATGCCTTCTTCAAAAGATCGCCTACTTGCACTTCGAGCTCTCGTTGCTCCCTTGGCATCATATAACGAAGATGCATCACTATAGGTCTGGCATCTTTCACTAAATTAATCCGAAACTCGATCACTCTGTGTGGCGGAAGTTCGGTCACTCTCTCAAAGATGTCCGAATACTTGCCAGCACTAGGCATATCTGATAACTCATCATGCGGTATGCCGAGGGAATTTAGAAAACTAGCCATCACCCCATCACTAGGTAGGCAACCAATACCACCCTTCGCCCATCATCTGCTCTAATGGTCACCGAAGACCCCTCACAGTCTACCACCACCCCCATACCTTTGGAGCCAATCGACTCCCAAAATAATGCCAAAACCAGTAAAGCCCAAAACGAAGAAATCACAAGCAAACATACATCTATGACTCGAGAAGACCAAATTATGACGAATCATACAAAGGCTAGTCGAACCACCGATCGGGTTCATCACAACTAAAGGTCTATCGACAATCTCGGGTTTCAATTCCAACCTATCTACGAGGTCACTAGATACGAAGGAATGAGAATCCCCGGTATCAAACAATACTCAAATAGGAACACCATAAATAGAAAGCATACCTTGAATAATGACACCCTTTCCTTTCTCCGTCGCAGTTGGGGGCATTTGACGAAGAAGGAACAGCGTTGGTAGCATATGCTTTCACGATCTCCTTCTCCTTAGGGGGTTGTGGACATTTATTTTTGAAATGTCCCACTTGGTCACAGTTGAAACACTTCCTCTCCCCTGGCTTTGGTCGACAATCTTTGATATAGTGGCCCTTCTTGCCACAGCCAAAGCATTCGTTATCTTTATTATTCTTCTATTTCTGACCATCCTTTGTTTGGTTCTATTTTCTCTTATTCTGAGACTTATTATTGCCTTCACTGCTTACCTGCGGTTTTGGCTCCTCTGCATATGTAATAGCAACCTTGGTCTGCATCTTAGGGTAAAGGCTCTCCGATCTCAATGCCTTCCCCACATTAGATTCAAAAGTCTCATCGATATGGTTTATAAGTCTTTCCCACAAGTACTCATCTAAGCCAGTTATGAACTTCTCGTTCTTCTTCTCGGCAGTATCGATAAGAGATAATCCTTATTTCGATAAGGTATCGAATTCAACAATATATTCCGAGTCTGCCCTACCATTCTGCTTAAGTTCCAAAAAATTCCTTGATAATTCTGATTTCTAAGTAGCTGGAATAAACTTGTTACTGAAGCGAGTCTTAAACTGATTCCAAGTAACTTGATCCTCGGAAGTAGCCGCTTTAATAGCATTCAACCAATTCGTTGCCCGTCCTTGAAGCTGACGTGATGCAAGCTTCCTCTTCATTGCATCATCGATCCCCAAATCCTCAAGATGCGCTCACAACTATCAAGCCAATCCTAAACCTCCGTAGCCAATTCTGTTCCTTGGAACGGCTTCCCTCTAAGACTAGTATAATCCTTGTTAAGCTTGGCAAAATTGGCTCTAGGCGCCTGCACTACTGCACCACCACCATCAGCAGCATTAGGAATTGCTCCCTGAGCATCCCTAAGCATTTCTCGCACGAAGGCAGTAAACATTGTCCTTATATCCGGGACATTCCCATTGTTGGCCCCTGAACCCACTCCCTCTTCAACTCCTGGTGTGGGGTTCCTCACCGTACTCCTCATATTTCGGCTCATCGTTCAATCTGTAAAGAGAAAATGATTAACCACCTCCTTAGTGGTGCCAGTGTAGTGTGACTTCATCCTTAGAAGTACTAGTGTATATATATTTATATGTATGTACATAGTTTTTTGAAAACCAAAATATAACAATTACGTGTTCTCATATACGTATACTATCTCTCCTTGATATCTTCCCCTAGGATAAATTACACAACCTAGGCTCGGATACCAAGTGTGACAGTCGCCCCGTACCATCAGACATTTTCCCAAAATGCTTTGTGCCAATGCCCGAGTAGCATGGAACGATCGTCAAAAGGGTTGAAACGATGAATTACCAAAGGACCTATAGTATATCTCACAGCGCATGGAATAAAATATAATAATAACATAAATTGATATAAAATAGGAGAGACAGTACATAAGCTGAAAACTGAAGCAAATCCATTAGAGTATCGGAATCCAAAATACAACTTCATATCCAATTATTACAACTTTAAAATACTTTCTCTCAAAGGAAATAAAAGAGGTGCACTACTGATGCCCAAAGCAATGACCAGCAACAACACAGGGAGAATATAAATATATAGTACGTGGAAGCCTCCTGCTAATCTCCGGGCAACTACTCGTGCATAACCACCTAACCTGCCTCTAGTCTGCTCATTTAGGAACACCTAGAGTAATAAGAAAAGGCATAAAACTCTAGGTCAGACGAAAGTCTGGTGTGAGTGATAGGAATTCTATATAAATGAATAAAGAAATCATACGTATAAGTAATCATACCTGAGCTGGACCTGCTACCAAAGAGTTAGCACAACAAGATGTACAATACTCTAAGGTAACACTAACATAGAGTGTAAAATGGGAGTGTGCGTGTCATGGTGATAACAAACATCAAACATAGAAATCATCCTCACATCTTTCACTCAGTGCGTAAAGCATACGATATCCACAACTTTGATCACCAAATCCATTAGGGCCATGACGGGTCCATATCGCCCTAGACTCCGTACAACTATTGCTATGACCACACTGCCCTGGTCTATAGTCAATAACCCTACCCAGTCCACACTTCCCTGGCTCTGGGTTACAAGCTAACCAGTCCACATCGCCCTGGCTTTGGTTCGTCTACATGCCCCCTCTCTCATTAGTGAACCAAAGTTATAGATATCGATAACTTCTTTGCACACGTCCTGTAGCAAATCCCTACTCTAGAAGTTAACTTGTTGGTTCCCATCTGGATCCTGAGTGATAACTTCCTACTTGGACTTCCTTTGCATCTCGGGTTCCGGTTGAATTGGAGTTGGTCTTCAGAAGTGTTCACGATCGTCGTCATGTGGTAGTGGTAGAAGCTCATATTCGGTTCGGTTCGGTCCTTCAGTTCGGTTCGGGTATATGGAGTTCAAGTCCCCCGTTCGGTTCGATCCGGTCCTCCTTGTTCGGTTTGGTTCGGTGCTCCACCATTTCGATTCGGTGCGGCGCTCCGGTTCGGCTACCTCACCTACCGATCCCGGTTCGGTTCGGGTTCTTCGGCTCGACTCGCCATCTCCTGTTCTAATCCTATATGATCCCCATCCTTGCTCTAATCCGACCCGATCCCATGCTAAGCTCCAGCTTAATCCAACCTCCAACGCGATTCAAATGGCCTTCCTTTTTACCATGCTTCCTTATGCTTAAGCTCCAGTTCAGTCCATCCCTCCAGACTCCCAGTCCGGTTCGGCTAGCCAATCCGACCGGCTCACTTCTATCTGATCCGAATTGGAACCTTGCAAGTTTTCCAGCGAACTATGTTCGCCAAACGACAGGGTTTTCAATCATTCTAACTTTCCTATGCAATTATAAAACATACCAAACAGCAGTAGCAACATATAGGTTCAACCAAAAACATCAAAACATCAATTATACATGTTAATTTAGAACAGACATACCCAAATCCATGATTTTCTCATTAATTCCCTAAATTCTGGGATTAACAAACTTAATCCAAGTCAATTCAACTTCATATATGTGACATAAAATATGATTCTAGAATTTTTACATATTTTTCCATAATTTTTAGGTGTATGATTTCGCTAATTATCACTAATCATCCCTAATTAGCCATAATTAGTGAATAAACATGCTAATCACTCACCTTAGCCAATAATTAATGATAGATCTGAAACTTTTACTAATTTGGCTCGGATTCCAATGTGGTGCAACAGATCTACCTTGAATTTGGTGCTAATTCGGCTTGATTTAATGTAGATTTGATCAATTTGTCATTAGAAAGTGATTAGAGAGAGGTTTAAAAGATGGAAGCCATGATTAGGGTTTGAGAAAGGTTTGTGGCAGCTAGAAAAATGACAGGAGATGATTCTCCATCTCCTTTTAGCCCTCCCATAACCCTAATCCCGAATTGGGTTATGGGTCGAGCTGCTAATCACTTAATTTAGCCCAATTAGGCTGTTTTCCATATTTCAAATCTTATTTCAGCCATATCTCCCAAACAATAAGTCCTTTTGATTAATGTGACAACTCTACGGATTGGCAAATCATCATCCAAATTCAATAGAAGTGGTTTTAGATCAAAACTCCTTACCAATCAAAAGTTATAGGCGAAACAAGATTCATCAAGGGCAAAATGGTCATTTCAAAGTTCGGCAACA
This sequence comes from Allium sativum, assembly GCA_030737875.1. Taxonomy (NCBI): domain Eukaryota; kingdom Viridiplantae; phylum Streptophyta; class Magnoliopsida; order Asparagales; family Amaryllidaceae; genus Allium; species Allium sativum. Next base: position 544,200,630 of record CM060926.1, read on the forward strand.
ATCGTGAATGGGAAATGACCCCAACATCTGTTTTCCAAGGTTATACGACCATATGACTTCGTATGAAATAAAATAAATATTCTACGACCCTCCGATACGTAGAGTACGGTTTGTTATAAAAGAACCGACTTACCACTCAACTTGATAGTACCAAATATGTCATAACCATGGTTGCGATCAGCAACCAATATTCAAAAAGTTAAAGGGTCAACGGTTGTTCCTGCATATCCTGTAACCCACCCGCACCATTACCGATCCCTCCTCCCAACCGTACTTCCTCCACGCTCCACGAAATGATGTAACATCACCTCTATCGAACTCCTCTTCGCAGGAGCTTCCACGCCAACACCACATTATGATGCAAACCACTCCCCCTCATTGCGATCTCGGCCTCTACAATCATGACTACATCTAACGTGCGACACTTAATGGCACCGAATTCCACCAAAAAGCATGTCATGGGTTCCATTTCCGATCACAAATTCCAATGCAATCCCCATTTTTCAAATCGATCATCAGACAACATATACTCTCAAACCCTAATTTCAGGTCCACAACCACAGATTTTCAACACCACCCAAATCGATTCCAAACACCAACTAATCACATGCCCATGGCAAAAATTACAGCATTAAGTTAATGTTATCGACAATACTTTTTTTATAATATTTGCGGTCTGTCGTCATTATTAATATCATTAACAATACAATATAAAATCTATAAATCATACCTCTGTCAATGTTAATAAGTATGTTGAAATATGAGTAGTAACAATATCAACCAAAAGTTGTTAAATATATTGTTTTTAACAACTTATAGTAAATGTTGTTCTAAATATAAATTGTGCTAGCACTGCATTGGCATTGTAAAATAAAAAATAAACCGAATCTACAATAGTATTTTGTTGTTTTTTATCTTTTGGTCTTCAACGTTTGATAAATATTGTTGAAAATTACAAATTTACAGCCTTAAATAAATGTTGTTGACTCACATATTCCAATAACATGAGAAATAACTTATGGATAAAACAAATATAATATAATGTTAAAAAGTCATTGTTAAAAACAAATTTTTATAACAGTTTAAACAAATATTGTAGAAAATTTTCGTTTACAACTTTTGTACGTAAAACATTTTTTGGAAGAATCTATTACAACGCTTTTCTTAAAAAATGTTGTGAAAAATACCTTTTTTACAACATTTTGATGAACTGTTGCGGAATCAGTGTTGTAAAATAGTATTTTTGTTGTAGTGAATGTTTTATAATGTTTTATTACAATTTAAAAAGATAAAGCAATTATCTTTTTTATTCCTATGTTATTTGGATAAACATTATAACACTTTTCCATAATACATTTCCATTTATCACACAATTTAAAATAGATAAAACCAATTATCTTTTTTAGTCCTATAACACTGTTATGTTATTTGAATAAAAACAATAGACCCATTTATCTTTTCCATAATCCATTTCCATCATAATTCTTTTCAATCATCCATGTTGGATTCAAAAATCCAATGTCATCCATATACGAATTACCAATGCATTCTATAAATTAACAAAAGCACAATATTTAATAAGAAAAACACCGTACCTTTCAGCAATCCGATACTGTAAATGAGCACTTGAACTTTGAATATCATCTCGCCTTGATAGAACTACATAATGCAAAAAAACCAAGAATAAAAAATGAGACAATGATGTATTATATGACAATTTAGGTTTCAACTAAAAATCACCTGATAGAATTATAATCGAAGATTCAATTCAAAATGATGAAAACTGCCTGATAAAATTGCAAAAAACCAAAAAAATAACCTCACCTGATAAAATTAACAATCGTAACACGAAATCGAATATCACCTAAACATTTTGACAAATTTGCGAGATCGAATCTAGAAATCGCGGTCTGATAAAATTGAGGAAAACGAATGATTTGAGCAATTTTTCAATTTGAGAAATCTTCTATTTAATTATTTAATGATGATCGATTTTTCAATTTGAGAAAGGGGCAAACGAGTTTGTGAAACAAGCAGCACATCTTTTTTGTCCTTAAAACTAATTCCAATGAAGCCGTGTCCTTAAAACAAATTGGACCGGACTAGTAAGCCCTTCACGCAAATTTCCACTTTTAAATATTCATAGTCATGTTGTATCAAGATTGGGCATATTGAATTCTTTGAGATTAGAGTATATAATGCTTTACAAATATTGGATAGTGCATTAATAATCATTGCCGCTATACTAATAATTTTTGGATAACTATAAAATGAATAACTTGATAGGTTATTTTGGTTAATACAACTAAGGTATAATGGGACATATTGATATGAAAAAATTACACTGTTCCTTTGATTTCGAAATTCTGTGCATCTTCAGTGTGGAACCTCTATTTTGATTATAGTTAAATCATAACATACCTCCGTCGAATGACTATAATTGAGTTGAGTGAAAGCATTGGAAATAACACCATCCATGAGAGGATTCATCTTCTCGATCATGTGTGGTTTGTATTACAGTCAATTGAAATCAACGTCTCTAGCTACAACAGTTTGGTTAATAATGATTGTTATTACTAAAGCAACGATATTTCATTTGGACTACAAAGGTCAAGGTGGGTAATATTGGAATTTTGCAATTATCAAATTCCATAAACCATAATTTGATAAAATGTCGAAGAAAACCAATATAAATAATTTTCGATATTGAGAAACGGTTGTAATAATTGAAACTATGTTTTACCAAAGATGTGTAAATGATAAATTCAAGAAAAATATTTCATCATTAGCTTAAGTAAATGTGAACGTTAAAATTAAAATTGTTTGATATTTATCGTTGAATGAATTTAAGACTTTGGGACGCACAACTGTATTGATGAATTCTTTCGAAAAAAACGTATGATTTTAATTCATTCATAAAGTATAGCAATTAATTTTATTAATTGATTTTTTAAAAGAATTAATTATTATTTAATTTAATTACTGCATGAGAGTTATCATAATTATTTGAATGTATTTATAAAAGTTATATTTGCATGCATTGGTATATAATATCGATGCAATTTACATAATTGCATGAAGTGATTTATGAAAAATGTATGTCATTTGATGACATGTAATCTTAGCAATATCATCTGAAGAGGGGACTTATGGGAGATAATCATGAGAATTAACTAGGCAAGTTTTAGTTAAAGAATGAGAAATGTTCTATTTTCAGTTAAAATAAATTCACAAATTCATTTCTACAAATAGTTCATAGTTTCTCATTCATATCCAAATCTTTCATGGAAGAAATTGGAATAAAGAAATTCAAAAAAATTCAACTTCAGTCAAACACAAACATAAAAGTCTATCTTTAAATCGAATGTGGATTTTGTGGTTCTGAGTAGATACCTTTAGATATGCTCCTTAGGCTACTATTAGATCAAAAAATGGTTCTAACACCCAAATTGTCGTATTTTGAGCATAGGATATGAAGAAATAACTAAAAAAATAGAGAAAAAGCGAGGCAACAAGATTTTTATAGTGGTTCGGCGTTAACGAGCCTACGTCCACTTCATATTTTCTCATTTCATTCATGGATTGCAATTACAGTGAATATTCTCTCCAAATTCATTGATTTTTATTGAGGAAGATAGTGGTTATTCATGGAGAAGTGTTGGTCATGGCAGCCATGGACAAGGAGATGCCAAAAGTCCCCTGAAAATGCCATTTGAAGGTGTATTTATAGCTGTAGGAAAGCTCCTGGGAGGACTGGGTCGTGGTAGGACACGTGGCAGGCGATCCATGAAAGTAGGAGCAGGAATAGCCTTAAGAATAGGTCAAAACAGTGCGCTTATCTGCAGGTTCGGTGGTCAGATCGTGGTAATGGGATTGGATCGTGGTCACGGTACGCACCACGAACGGGTCGTAGTCGGAGGGAGCGAGCAGGGTGGTGACGAGTCGGATCGTGACGCGTGAGGGGCGATCCGAGGGGGGCGATCCGATCGAGGGCGAGCTGATGGGAGCGATCCGATGCGATGGCCTGAGTCTTCGATGCTAGATTACACCCATTCACGGAAACGAGCATAACTTTCAAATCGTAAGTCCGATTGAGCCAAACCAAAGCTCAAACTGAAGCTAATTCAAAGGGCTACGATTATTTGAAGTAAATAGATCCAAATGAGGTCATTTGATAGGGGTTTCGGGCCAGTTTATACTGATGTTGTGATTTTGACTAAACTGCCTTGTGTCTTCTGACGATGTTTCCAATGCCAGAGAGCGATGTTATCCAGAGATTCCATATGAGACAGCATTTACCCAGAGGTGTGTCAACATGATCTTTGCTTTGGGTAGCCTGGTCACAAAGCAGGCTAACATTTTGCCCCCCAAAGTACATCTTATCGAAGATAAGATGTGCTTTGAATATGTTGAGCTAAATCTTTCTGGAATATCATTTGTCCTTGAGAAGGCTTTATTCAATTGTTGCATTGCTTCGATTGGAGCTAATCAGGCTAAGTTCTATGAGAGGAGTATTCGAGACGATCAAGAAATTGTTTAAACCTTGTCAAATCAAAAGATCTAATTCATCCGTCAGAAGTCATGCTAAATTGTCGGCTCCCGAGCGTGATCCTACACGCAATGATCGTCGCCAAACAACATTATCATTCTATGCAAGCCAAGCGCGTGGTAGGGTTGGACTTTCTTTTTCATATGAGCCAATGTATGAAGTAGCCAACCAAATCATGGGGCAATGTAAGAATCCTTGGGCTCTGAGCTAACAACTGGACTATTGAGATCAAGCACATCAGAATCAACGTAGAAGTTTATCATTTGTACTCAAGATCGGACTAGCCTGATATCTTGATATTGATTCAGGATCTTAAAATCGCATTGAATCGTAATAATAAGGAATTCAAAAGCCATGATCACTCTGGATCGTAGTCGAGAGAATCCACAATTGTTACGGATCATTTCTTAATCCAATATTCACATATGAAGTAGTCAGTAAGGGACGTTATTAAAATTATGTGGACCAGTGCCATAGGATCGTCACCATCGCGAGGCAGTAGATAGGTTTGTCACACCTTCCATTTTGTTTAGTTTGAGTCTTTAAGTTCACATTCGATCCACAAGCTAGCTCGCTTGGTTGGCAAAGATGAGTAAGATTGTACTTCGGAGGCATGACATACATGTTTTGAATCCCATTTCATGCCAGGATTGTCTTCAAAGTTAGTCTATGAACCGACACTTGTGCTCTCAGTGCCATCGGAGGACAAGCGAGGTCAGTACTTATGCCCCCAGTATCGATGGGGGTTGAGTTGAGTCAATAAGGCATTTAATCTTGAAGATTTTATACTTCCTGTCATTGCATCTGGTAAGAGTTGCAAGTTCAGCAATCTTAGTCGACCCAGATCATTCTGTGCTGTTTCTTAATTTAGCAAAAATCGGAATTGTATATGCGAATGGTTGAACCACATTTGCTTTGATATCATCTCGTCTCTTTAGTCAGATAGTGAGGATTGCCTTATCGGGCATCAGCGACTTCGGTTACTCTCATCAGATCGGTTGCGGAGTCAAGTAAGGTTGTTGAATGCGAGTGAATAAATGTTGTTATGAAGTTAGTTGGGCCCCACCGTTTATGCTTTAGCCTAGTCCGAAATGGTTATCACAGTCTTATTGAGTCTCTTTCTCATGCTCGGTTCAATTGTTCTTGACAAATAAGATCATGGGCTCACTAAGTGGTATAGATTCACCTTGGAATTGCACATTCTTGTCATTGTTTTTCAGGGCTTTTCCTTTGTCCTTATCAGTTCGGGAGTCGGATGATGCTCCATCCTTTATCATAAAAGCATTGAGATTTTCTATCTCGACATTAACACCTTCTTATCATAGAAGTATGTCCACCCCAGGGTTGAATTCATCAAAGCTTCTAAACAACTCTCGTTAGAGAGAAAATTTAAAGTCCGGGGGAATAACAGGGGATCCTGACGTCCCACGTGTGAGGGTTGTAATTGTTGTTATCCATATCATCTCGAGAAGTGCCGCCTCTCGAGAGGCGCCGAATCAGACTAGCGAGCAGGTTGCCATCAAAGAATTGATGCACATTATCAAGATCCTGGCTGGTGCCCCCAGTATTGAATCTGAAATTACAAGGGGGCCTTTGTGAATTTCTTATTTCCGCATCGATGTTACTCCCAAGTCACGGGTCGAGTCATTCGACTCGACCGGGCTTCTGTTCTTCGAATTGTTGTGTTCCATCTTGGAGTTGAGCGTACTCTAGCGCTTGAGTACCCATTCGAGCTGTAGCTGAAGTTAGTCGTGCATGACCTAAGTTCATTGTGATTCTTGCATTCTCATCTAGGAAGTTGCAGGTAGCCGTTCCATCGCCCATGTTTCCATCTACGATGTTCTGAATCGAAGCGGCACGTTGTGTGACTGCTGATTAGTTCGTGTTCATCTCGGGTGTTCCCACTTGCTTTCTGCATGAAGGGAGAGGTTGGAGGCGAAATAGCTGCATCTTGTCCAATTGCTGTATGGGATATATCCAGCCTTATATGAGCTTCCCATTCTAGAAGTCGGTTGGGATCAACAGATGGACATTCTCTTTGCATTTGTTTCTTGGTCCTCAAGGGGGCCTGCTAGGATCACAACACAAGTTAAACACAGGCACTTAAGTTATGCCGTTTGTAAATATTTTCAATAGCCATGGCCCCAGTTATAGGGTAAGTGCGAAAGACATGCGGTCGGATCACTTCCCTTTCGAATTCGGACATATATACATGAGAAGAGGAAGTCACTTTCAGAATTCAAGCGATCATATTATCCAAGCATGGAGTAGGACGTGTTTGGGACAGTACAAGAAGCCTGTAATTCATAAATGTCCAGAATTCCATGATTACGTCGAATCGTATTAAGGCCAAGGAATCAATTATCGCTCAAGATCGTACTAAGGTAGGGTAGACATCAAAAAATCTCAGGGCCTCGCCAGGTCCTTCCAGTTGTGAGTATAAAGTTGTATAACATGTCGCTGAACAATTCACTATCCAGGCTTCTTTTTCTGTCGTCGCCGTGAGTCGCACAGGCAGCTTAGAATTATACGCCTACGTCATCCTTCTGCACGCGGCCCTTTAGTTATTCCTTACTGGTCTGCTGTTGTTGTACGAGTTCGGATCTCGCATTTTGTCCAGCTTTGTTTTGTGAGCCTGTACTTAGTGAATGAAATTCCGTTTCTTTTTGTACTGCTGTGTTCGTGTGCTGCCCCCCATTCCCGGAAACGAGTGGTTCGAGCTCCATTTTCATTCTTGGTCCCAGTCGTGTGACGGGATAGGATCCCTTGAGTGGCATATGTCGTCATGCATTTATACTCTCCTGATCCTTCAGCGGAGCAGAAATTATGGGGGGTGCTGAGTCTCCAACACCTTTCTCAGCGCTTAATCATAGACGCTTTTATACTCTCCTGGCGGTCGCCAAGGTTAGAGTTCGAACTCAGTTGTTCTGTCACTCCCCGATCCTTCAGCGGGGTAAGAGTTCTTTCTCAGCGCTCAATCGGAGACGCTTTTATACTCTCCTGGCGTTCGCCAAGGTTAGAGTTCAGACTCAGCTGTTCAGTCGCTCCCCGATCCTTCAGCGGGGTGAGAGTCCTTTCGCATTATCCTGTACCTGCGAGCATTCCATAATTAGTTATGCATTTAAACATTTGAAACGCAAATAAGCAAACAAGTCATGAAACATTATAAGTTATCAGTGCAACTTATAAGTGAAAGTGCAGTAAAGTAGTATGTATGTATAGGCATGCCCCCAATCAATCATTAACTTAGTGCCTGGCCAGGTCTTGTTGAGGATTGATTAGGACCATAACTGTGTTGCCCCCATGTCGGGACATGGAGGATTTGGGATCAGCTTCCATCCTGCCCCCCCCCCCCCCCCGATCCTTTAACGGGGGAGGAATTTTCCCGTGGAGCTAAGTCTCTAGCGCTTTTATACTCTCCCGATCCTTCAGCGGGTTAGAGTTGCTGGGGCGCTGAATCTATAGCGCTTTTATACTCTCCCGATCCTTCAGCGGGTTAGAGTTCGAGCTCGGTTCATGATCTGCTCAACGATCCTTCAGCGGAGCAGAAGTTCTCAGCGCTAAATCATAGACGCTTTTATACTCTCTCTCGACTCTGGAGAGTTAGAGTTGGGACTCAGCTGTTCCATCGCTCCCCGATCCTTCAGCGGGGTAAGAGTCCTTTCTCAGCGCCAAATCATGGACGCTTTTATACTCTCTCTCGACTCTGGAGAGTTAGAGTTACGGATCAAGCGGTCTGCAATCATGCACGCTCATCAAACTCGTCCTAGGTTTACATTTTAATCCAAGCTCCGAAGATTAAAACCAGTCGGACAAGCAGCTGGAGCATTTGCTAAGGCTTTGAGTTCCTCCGAACAGTCTACGGGAGGAATGGTTGGCACCAGACTTCGGGTACCTGCATTATTCACACCGCACGAATTAGTCACGTCAGTAACTCGGAAAGCATGTGAAAGCAAATTTTATGATTGAAAAGTAAGCAAATTAAGAGGCAGTGTTGCCTCCTTTATTTGAATTCATGTAATCTGGTGGCGTCGAGCATAGGATCGAGCCATGTAGGCGGTCACACCGCGTCCATCTGGAGTCGGACTATGACTTTGTAACTCAATGATTTATGTTCAATTGTCTTGTGGTCTGCCACGTGTGAGCCAAGGATTGGATGGTCATCCCGGATCCACCTTGAGCTATACAGCATTCTTTAGACGAAGAGCGTGGCTTTGTAAACGAGCAGTTCAGTCGAGCTTGTTATAGTATTGCTCTATGGCTCTATATGCAGGTGTTACAAGTTTGATCGGTAGCAAATCCTGGATACCTACACCATCCACATATTAATTCATCTGAGTTAATTACATCAATAACTCATAAATCATGCAAATATAAGAGTCATGGTTATAGAATAATCCTGTTAAAGGAATGAGTATCATTCTGAGTGAAAAATGGCGTTGCATATTCGTTGCAGGTCCATTTTGCTTCGCCCTATCTCTGTCAATAAAGGGCTTGATCGGGGTCTTGAGATGGCAAAGGCGGCTAGGTAGGTACTATAAGCGAGTGATGAGGTCGCATCTCCTTCAAATCGCCTTTTTGCCCCCGTGCTGAGGGTAAGGATAGAGTGTTAGGAAGCCATGACTGGATTGCTAACGGTAGCACATCTTTGCATTGGTGTTAGGTTGTAAATTAGCATGAAAACAATGGATTCATGCTTATAGAAATTTTTGCACTTTCCATGCTAGGAAATAGGATATTACTGCTGGTGGGATAATCATATCACATAAATTTGCTGATATACCATCGATCCCATATCGGGGACAAGGGTCGGTACGCCGACAATCAACCAACATTCATGCGTAAGCGTTCTAGATCTTCAACTCGCTAACTTTCAGGCAAGACTAAGTCAAATGGCCAGGAAAATTCTTGATGTATCAGCTCTGAATGAGATGATATAATCTCGAGCAATTTATGCTCAAATCTCCATTTGCCCCCAGCATCCGGGGGATGAGTTACTTAGCAGATAGTTGATGAGAGGAGTGAAAGTGTGAATCTTCACTTTCTATCAGTAAAACGTCACTTATCAGATATTCTGTTCACGTATATTTCTCATCAAGCTGGGACTTGATTAGTGATTTTGTCATAGCATTCAGGGCGGTGAATTAGCAATGAGGCACATCAGTATCTATTTTGGGACAACCTTCTAAGGAAAATAAGCAATGTTGACTTGCATGTCATATGTCGAGGCACAAAGAACGATGGCACGCCTTTCACTTCACCTTGTTAGATGCATTCTGTGCTGTAGGAAGTTTATCATGGAGTTAACCATGACTCTTTTCCGGGTTTGGTCTCCAACGTTGGATCAACTTCCATTTTATCAATGGTTGTATTTCATAGTGTCTTGATGGGGATCATCTCTATCTTTTCTGGATTATCGGAAATTTCTTATTCGACCAGATGATTCGACTTTAGATCTTCTGTGTATGAAATATGAGGTATGTTGTATCGTTCCAATCCATCCAATAACTCTTCTGCCCATTCTAGGTAAGCTGCGAGTTGTGGTTTCTCCGATTGGAATTCCTTTCGAGTCGTCCTTCGGGGATTATCTGCAAAACTTCGGCGTTGGATTGCCGATCATTTCTTGCATCGTCTGTATACAACTTCCGGGTGCTTGATTTCATCTTTCATTTCGAATGGGAACTCCATATAAAATCCCGCGATAGTGAACTTACTGCATACGTCTTATTTGCTTGACAGGAGCACACTTCAGGTTTATACTTAAGAAATGACTCATAATTTGGGATAAAATCCCGCAAATATTAGCACTGGTCCAAACGAACACATCCAGGCTCGCCTACAGAAAACATGTCAGTTCCCTTGTTCGGAAGATGCCTAAATGGGATCCGATTTGAAGACCTTAGTAAGGTCGGCGCCGCCAGTCGGAACACGTGCAGTTGCGTTATTAGATGTCACCCTTCTGCATCCCGAATCACTATCCTCTCTGGGATCTATGTATTCGGGCAGGTCATTGGGCAATTCCTTTTGCGATGCTCCCATTATTCGCAATATTGACACCTCCTTCACACTTCATTTCATCTGGAGGGGAAACATCTTTGGGTTTCACGCCATCCCTGTTGTGTAACATAGTCCATCCAACCGAATAGTCAGCTTTTCCGATAACTTGATCACCATAGACCATTCCCACTCCATCTTCGGTTTGGATATTTAGCAACAGGCACTAAGGTGCAATGCAAGATCTGAACTATGTTAGAGCTGGTCTGTCTGGACCTTGATCAGATAAGCTTGAATATGATATCATGGTTTGCGAGGCTTTAAGTAATATTCACACATTCTGTCACAACTTGTTGCATGAAGTGGAGAGATAATGGTTGGTTTATATTTGCGTTGATCTCAAGTTCTCATCTCTCGACCGAGATCGTATGGTGGCTGGTGAGCAATCAAATTGCTATCGTCCAAGCAAAGATCATATGTCCAATCTTGGCTCGCGGTGGTTCCACTGGTACCTGACTCTGGGCACCAAAGTGTGTTGATGTAACTCTTATATGATGGAAATCAATCTTCAATAATGTAATGGATAGCAGTCATGCATTGCAAAGGCGAGCTAAGTTCTCCTAGGAGTAGACCGAAGGACTTATGTCTTTCAGCACACCATACAAGTGAAGTGTAGATTTGTAAAGATAGGATCCATAGTCAATTTCTAGCATCTTGTCATCGTGACACATCATTGCTATGATCATCCGAGTCTTCGGAGTAGTGCCTGGACCGCTCCATATTAGTGCTATCTGGGACTTCACCAGTCGGACAAGTTTAATTCATGTGAACTAGGTGATCACTATTCGTTCACGGACACTATCAGTTGCATTGGCGAAATCTATACACCATCGGAGCTCTGGAAGAGGAGGTCGCTGTGAGACGATCATTATATATTGTCATAGCCAGCATGCTGAGTCTTTTCAATAACTCCTCACATTGAACAACATCAGTAAATAGGTGTTATGGTTCTAGGAAGGATTCCAGCCATCACCAACTTGCCGTTGATATCCTCAGACTATCTACTGAATCTTGATTGTTACTTGTAGGGGAAAACATACTCCGAGCCGAAGGCGAGGCCGTCAGTGGGTCCGGGCGCAGCGCCGGCGGGGGTCCGGGGCCCCGCAGTCCCGGGGCACCGCACGATTTTTTCGATTTTGGACGACAGAGCCTTTTCTGAAATGATCAGAAAAACGCATTTTTTCCAAAAAATGTCACTTTCTCGGGTCGGGTCGTGACCTTTGTTCGTCATCTTTTTTCTGAGTTGTGGATCGCTGGACCTCTCCGGGTCGTGGATCGCTGGGCCTCTCTGGGTCGCGGATCGCTGGGCCTCTTCGGGTCGCGGATCGCTGGACCTCTCCGGATCGCGGATCGCTGGACCTCTTCGGTTCGTGGCTGCCTTCAGGGGCATGGAAGGAACTGATATGCGGAGGCCTTCAAATTTCTAGCTTCTGGTCGGATCGTGGGTACATTCTGAGACCGGATCGTGGTCACCCCTACGAGACGCGGTGTCCACATTTTCGAATCTTTGGTTCGGGTCGAGGAGGTCACCTGGGGGTGGTTCGTGATGCCCCCTGCGAGCCGCGAACCGCGAACCGACCACCTGCTCCTGTGCGTTATCTGTTTGTTCTTCATTTGGTAGCGAAGTATGCGATTCCTTTGCTTTCTTCGGAGCCATAAACTTCTGATTTTCTGAAATCACCAAAATCTTCAAAAATGGTAGGAAGGCGGACTGCTTTCTTCGGACTTTCAAATCCAAATAGTAGAGCAACAATCCAATAGAATGAGAATTCATTTCTCAGTGAAAGCACAAAAATGTTAGATCAAAAAATGGTTCTAACACCCAAATTGTCGTATTTTGAGCATAGGATATGAAGAAATAACTAAAAAAATAGAGAAAAAGCGAGGCAACAAGATTTTTATAGTGGTTCGGCGTTAACGAGCCTACGTCCACTTCATATTTTCTCATTTCATTCATGGATTGCAATTACAGTGAATATTCTCTCCAAATTCATTGATTTTTATTGAGGAAGATAGTGGTTATTCATGGAGAAGTGTTGGTCATGGCAGCCATGGACAAGGAGATGCCAAAAGTCCCCTGAAAATGCCATCTGAAGGTGTATTTATAGCTGTAGGAAAGCTCCTGGGAGGACTGGGTCGTGGTAGGACATGTGGCAGACGATCCATGAAAGTAGGAGCAGGAATAGCCTTAAGAATAGGTCAAAACAGTGCGCTTATCTGCAGGTTCGGTGGTCAGATCGTGGTAATGGGATTGGATCGTGGTCACGGTACGCACCACGAATGGGTCGTAGTCGGAGGGAGCGAGCAGGGTGGTGACGAGTCGGATCGTGACGCGTGAGGGGCGATCCGAGGGGGGCGATCCGATCGAGGGCGAGCTGATGGGAGCGATCCGATGCGATGGCCTGAGTCTTCGATGCTAGATTACACCCATTCACGGAAACGAGCATAACTTTCAAATCGTAAGTCCGATTGAGCCAAACCAAAGCTCAAACTGAAGCTAATTCTAAGGGCTACGATTATTTGAGGTAAATAGATCCAAATGAGGTCATTTGATAGGGGTTTCGGGCCAGTTTATACTGATGTTGTGATTTTGACCAAACTGCCTTGTGTCTTCTGACGATGTTTCCAATGCCAGAGAGCGATGTTATCCAGAGATTCCATATGAGACAGCATTTACCCAGAGGTGTGTCAACATGATCTTTGCTTTGGGTAGGCTGGTCACAAAGCAGGCTAACAGCGACCAAATATATGATATCGATTTTAATTATACATCGCATCTTTTGGTATAAATTACATCTTTTTGTATTTTACACTGGTTTGATATGTGAAAATATTGTCAGCTAAAAACATACGAATCTACGTTTGTGAATATATATAATTGAATTTTTTATGTGCTGCAAGTATCATTGTCGAAGTTTCGCATATAATAAAAGTAAAATGGAGAGCTAATTGTTTAATACACACGCACACTCTCTCTTTAAAGATTGATAACTTTAGTGCTATATGTATACTTTAAATTGTTTACTTAGTAGCATTCAGGTTTGTGATCTTCAATTTGAACCTGTATTATAATATATATTAAATAGCTTAAATCTTTCGTTTTATTAATGAGAAAATTAAGTTTGGTACAAATACGTAATAAATGTTTGTAATCCAAGCTAAGGAAAGAATAAAAAAACTAAACTATTTCTATCTTTACATTTACTTAATTGCCATTTAAATGTACTTCACAATTTATTTTATTGGTTCTTAAATGCATCGCTGTACTCATTTAGACTTTTTTGTTCCAAATATATTCAAATATTAAATAATACGTTTCATTTAAGATGTAAATAATTTTGATATATGTATATGCTTAGAATATGACTCAAAATCTTCAAATAAATTGTTAAAGGGGACCAACTGATGGTATGGTCGACCAACCTACTTGTCAATATATAAAATCTAAAGGAGTCAATCTTGATACAAAATATAGAAGATGTAATGTATGAGTGGCATTCTACCAGCATTCGGTAAGCTTTGCTACTATGAAACGATCGATTCATACAAATGTAGGCAACTGTAGAAAATCACCAAAATCAAAAGATGGTGTATACAGCTTAACATTAATTGGCTCAAATAATGTAAGAAAATGGCCAACAATACATTTATGCCAATTACCGTGTATATGAACCTCTATAAGTAATTATTTAATGCAAATCAGTAACATTGAAGTTTGTGATAGTTGGGTTTATCTAATAATTAAATAGTAAAAAAATATTTTTAGCGTGGCTAGAGCTGCATTTAATTAAATAATGTGGGAGATGCTCTAAGTTAAAGCTTGATTGAAAGCTATTGAAATTCACATTACTTTTATGTTCCTCATACATTGAAAATAAATTAAAATAAAGAAAATAGACAAATAAATAAAAGCCAGAAACATCTTTCTCAGGCTTTACGCAACATTCTGTCTGCATGTGCTCAGCCAGATTTAGCGCTCTCAAAACTAGAATTATAGAAAACAAATGAAAAATAGTCAAACAGGACGCCTATAAAAGCCCCTTCAAAATTAAATATCAAAACACAAACCCACAAATCAAACAACATCTACAAAGAAATAAGGCAATGACGAAATCAATCAATGTCGTATCAATCCCGATCTTAATCAGAATAATGACGACACCAACAACATTGGCTTCAGAATCCACGGAATACATAAAAACGTGCTGCAACACAACATCGTACCCGACGCTGTGCTACTTCTCCCTCTCCAAGTACTCCAATACCGTCCAAACCAACCCTTTATAGCTGGCTCAGGTAGCCACAAAGTCGAGCCTCTCCTCCCTCAAAAGCACCTACAACACCACCATCGTCCTTTACGACAAATCCCTCAGCGCTCCCAACAAAAACGCTACCAAAGCTCTGAAGGACTGCAAGAGTCTGCTGGCGGACGCGGTGGAGAACACCAAGTACTCCCTGTCCGAGCTCAAGAATATGAACGGCAGCACGGGCAGGCAGATGTTGTGGACGTTGTCCATTGTGCAGACGTACATGAGCGCGACCCTGACCAAAGAGGAGACCTGAACCGATGGCTTGATGGAGATGGGTGCCTGTTAACATTGTGGATCTATCTCGTTGCAAACCGAACTTACGGTTATAACGTAGGCTACTGGTTATTATATGGGCCACATTGTTTTGTTAGCCAACTTTTACTTCCTATTGCTATATGAACAGTTGTAGCCGTGTATCATAGATATCAAGTTGTTCGATTATAATTTCTGTACTAATTCTACATCATTCAATAAGAAAAGAGAAATTACAATCTGCATTATTTATTTTTTCTTACATGGTATCAGAGCTGAAATAGCCAAACAGTATCAGATTTTACCTTTCTCAATTGAAGAGAGGGGCATGTTTTAGTGAGTCTCCTCAGTTTTTTAGCATCATCATCGGAGATCATACCTATTTGATCAGTTTAGTACCTGTTCTCATCGAAACCATGCCGTGCCAAGCCAAGAATCAAGATCCAAGGCGGCTGCAGCAGTTTCTAACCATCAGAGATTCAGTATCTCATCATTTGGATTGCCCACAATGCAGTTTTTTGGCAATTGTTGAATCTTTTAAAGAGATAAAAATCACCACTGCATTTATCCCTCGTATTTTTGTACAGGCTGCCCCTTTTTCGAGCAGTGACGTCGCCATATACCCATCTTTTACCTTTGATCTGTTTGTATTAAAGAATGACTAGAGGAAGTGTTGATCAATCCTCTGCCACCTCAAGAAACGTGACTGCCGATCCCACAAATCCGCCACCAGTGCTTGTCAAACCAAAAAGTCAGGTGATTACTATTCCATTG
The DNA here is from genome assembly GCA_030737875.1 of Allium sativum. Lineage (NCBI taxonomy): Eukaryota > Viridiplantae > Streptophyta > Magnoliopsida > Asparagales > Amaryllidaceae > Allium > Allium sativum. The sequence goes on from CM060926.1 coordinate 544,216,569, forward strand.
GACGAGGATAACTTTCTGCTGTTGAAATTCCAGGTTGAGACAGCCTTGAAGGTCTATGACCTTCAAGATTATATCAAAAGAACCAAGCCCACACCACCTACACTTATTGTAAGTCAAGATGGAAGCATGGTCAGTAATCCAGCATATATACATCATCAAAAATAGGACAACTTACTATCATCATGGCTGTTCTCTTTAATTAGTGCAAATCTCTTATCACAAGTAATAGGATGCAACTCATCTTATGAAATTTGGAATACAATTCAACAAATTTTCAGTTCTCAATCATCTGCTAGGATAATGCACTACAGAAGAGAATTTCAAAATGCAAGAAAAGGAGATTTAACCATGAGAGAATACATTTCTAAGGTAAAAACTCTTGTTAACAAACTAAGTTCTACAGGGCATCATGTTTCAGACAGTGAGCAAATCTTGACATTAACTAATGGCCTCGATGGGTAGTATGAATCTCTAGTCACATTCATTGCTACACAACCTACCCTACCAGATATTCAATTAGTATACTCGGCATTATTAGCTCATGAAGGCAGGGTAGAACAAAGAAGGTAAATGCAGAATGAATACAGTGTAAATCTGGCCTCAAGTTCAAGAAATCAAAACCAAACAAGAAACGTAGCTGGCTATGGCAAAGGAAATGCACCAGGGTAGAGAGGGAATCAGAATTCCAGAGCAGAGGAAGAGACAGATTCAACAATACAAATAGAGTTAAATGCCAAATATGTGAGAAATCTGGGCATACAACAAACAGATGTTACTTAAGATTCAATTCAGACGTGAATAATCCTCAACAAAATCAATCTGGTCAAGGCAGACTAAACATTAACATGGCGCAAGCTAACAATCAAAGCAGATCAAGTAGAGATAATTATACAGCTCAAGTCACATGCAATAATGATTCTATCAAGGGCGATGATTTTAACACTGAAGATTGGTTTCCAGATTCAGGAGCAACCAATCATATTACTAACAACCTTCAAAATCTTAATCTTGGCAATAAAAACTACTCATGTACGCATGTTATTCACACTTGTAATGGTGAAACCATGAATATATCTCATATTGGGACAGTGTTGTTAAGGGAAAAAGAAAACTTTACCTCAACAACCTTCTTAGAGTTCCTAATGTCAAGAAAAATTTAATCAATGTGTCCCAATTTACTAATGAAAATAAGGTGTATTTTGAGTTTCATCCAAAATATTGCCTAATTAGAGATGTTCATAATAAGACATATTATTACAAGGTAGTTTGGACAATAGGCTATACAAATTCAACAACATGCAATCAAGATTGGGAAATAGCAAAGATATCTTGTGCTGTAATGCTAATGTTCATTTCATTTCTGATAATGTTGAAATTAGTTCCGTTAATAATGACAAAAATTGTACCAGAAATGATATTCCTATTAATTGTGACAGCATTAAAAATGATTTTGGCATTGACAAAATAATAACTATACGAAAAGTGATCTTGACATTTGGCATTGTAAGTTAGGACGTCTCAGCTATGACTTGGTATTGAAAGTATTAAAAGAAAATAAAATTTCTTACAGTCACTCACCCATGTCAAGATTTTGTGTACATTATCAAGTTGGCAAAAGCCATAAGCAACCTTTTGGCAGATCAGAAACTGTCTATACTAAACCACTTGAGTTGGTTACAACAGACCTATGGGGTCTTGCACCATTAAGCTCCAGACAAGGTTATAGGTATTATCTATCCATTGTTGATGCCTACACAAGATATACTTGGATTTTCTTTCTTAAAGTTAAATCAGAGAAACATAATGTCATATTGCAGTTCATAAAATTTATAGAAAGACAAATGAACTGCAACATTAAAATTGTTCAGATAGATGGGGGCAATGAATTTTTTCCACTCAAAAATTATTTTAATCAAAAGGGCATAATACACAGAAAAACTTGCCCCTATACATCTGAACAGAATGACATTGTTGAAAGAAAACACATGCATATCATAGAAACAGGTTTAACTCTGTTATCTAATTCATCTTTACCTATGAAATATTGGGATGAGGCATTTCACATAGCTGTTTATTTAATTAATAAGATTCCTACAAAAGTGCTACAATACAAGTGTCTATATGATGTCATTTTTGGAAACAAACCAGATTATACTATTCTGAGAACATTTGGATGCTTGTGTTCCCCATGCCTCAGACCTTATAACAATCACAAGCTTGCCTTAAGATCAAGTCCATGTACTTTTCTAGGTTATGCAAAGGACCAAAAGGGGTACAAGTGCATGGATAATAAAGGCAAGATAATTATTTCCTAACATGTTGTTTTTAGTGAATGTGTTTTTCCTTTTGCAGACAAGGAAAACAAGCTTGATCAAGGAAAAGATCAATGCAGAATTACAATCCAGACCTTACCACCTATGTCAGAATGGAATGTGCAAACAAATAGAGATGAATCATTTCATCAAACACATAAGGATGAATCATGGCATCAAACATCAGCCACTCCAACTGTATCCACCACTAGGTCTGGATATAGTTCAAGTGAACCAATGTATGATAAAGATCAACCACACAACAGTAATATGCATAACAACAATGGCAATGGCCATAGCAATGATGACAACACTTTAGATGCAGACATGAAGACAGTGAAAGGGAAGGACCACAAACTGGACATCACATGGTTATTAGAGCAAAAAGTGTAATTTTCAAACCTAAAGTGTACACTGCAACAACTAAAGATACAGATCATATAATTGAATCAGCCATGTATGAACAAGCAATTAAAGATAAGTCATGGTGCAAGGTTATAGATGAAGAGTATGATGCACTGATTAAAAACAAGACATGGAAACTTGTTACTGCACCAAAGGATAAAAACATTGTGGGATGCAAGTGGATATTCAAGCTTAAAAAGGATGCAAATGGAAAAATATCTAAATACAAGGCTAGGTTAGTTGCAAGGGGGTTCACACAACAATATGGTTTTGATTTCAAGGAAACGTTCTCTCCAGTGGTCAAGCCAACAACAATCAGAATTATTTTAACTTTATACTACACCAAAACAGTGGATTCCCAACAAGTATAGGTGTTACAAATAATTTTTGTAACACTTTTATGTGTCACTAACAGCCTGTGAGGAATTTCCTGTAACACTTATAAGTGTTACAAGCAGAGTAACTGCCAACACTTATAAGTGTTACAAGCAGTTACAAGCAGAGTAACTGCTAACACTTATAAGTGTTACAAGAAGACCAACTGCTAACACTTATATGTGTTACAAACAGAGTAACTGCTAACACTTATCAGTGTTACAAACATATTTATTGCTAACACTTATAAATGTTGGAACTATAATATATGGTAACACTTATAAGAGTTACAGACATATTCATTGCTAACACTTATAAATGTTGGAACTATAAGATATGGTAACACTTATAAATGTTTCAAACATATTCTTTGCTAACACTTATAAATGTTGGAACCATAAGATATGGTAACACTTATAAATGTCAGTATCATAATCCTACTAACTCTTATAAATGTTGGCATACATAAATTGCTAACACTTATATAACATGTTTTTATGATTTTCAATCACATATATAACTCAACATACCAATTCAAATAAAAGTATTTAGTACACTTCCATATTCCAAATTCCAATACAGTCACTTTTGCATAATGCTTTCAATTTCAAAATACCACAATATCAAGTTCAAATTACAAAAAACAATACAAAGTTTTACTAAAGATACATAGAATTTTAGATATTATGAAGGCGAAGCAGGGACCATATCACAAAGCCTCCATCTGAAAATTCACAAAGCTTGTAGTGTCCGTTTTGAGGACCATCGTAAATTGGTGCTTCTGGATCTAAAACTTCTGTTATCCAAACAACTTTCTCAACATCTGGCACTATCTCTCTAAAATGACACATGGTTTGCATACCAATATAAGCTTTTGCTACATTCTTCATATCTTGTGATAATAGCATTACAAATTGTTTTCCTTTTGATGATGATCCAACATCATTTGTCGGAATAACCGAATTAGCAATTCCAACATTCGGTGTAGATTTATCCAAATTAGAAGCGGTTTCTGTCATAGGCGTCATAACACCGCCATTAACGTTATGTTGCAATCCCGGTACCATAGTAAGAAAGGATGAAGCAAATGATTTAAGAGCATCGTTGATTTGGATTGACACTTGACTCGCCACTTGACTTGCAACTTGATTTTGTAATTCCATAGACCATTGACGAAAATCATCCTTTTTATTCTTGTCGGCAATTGCTTTTGATGCTTGCATTATCTTTACGTGCTTTACGGAAGAAGAGGAGCTAATTGCACGACAATAATTTTTCCTTTTATCAGAACCAAAAACTTTGGCGATAGGATCATTGTCAAAATCAAACATGTTTGCATGCTCGTTGCTATTACATTCCAACTCCTGTTTTTTTCCCTCCTCCTCCACAAGTGCCTACAAAATATAAACGCACTCGGTTTTAAAGAAATAACAAATTGCAAGTCAAGTTTCTGAAAATGACAATTATAATTTCGGAAAATAAACATCTAAAAATGATGTTACGAAACTTATATGGTACCATAGTTACGAAACTGAAGCTGAGCAATGCTCAGTTTCGAGTTCCGAGTACTCGAAACTGGGCAATGCACAGTTTCAGTTTCGAGCTCGAAACTGAAACTGAACAGTTTCAGTTTCGAGTTTCAGTTTCGAGCTCGAAACTGAAACTGAACAGTTTCAGTTTCAGTTCCGAGCTCGAAACTGAAACTGAACAGTTTCAGTTTCAGTTCCGAGCTCGAAACTGAAACTGAACAGTTTCAGTTTCTAGTGGCATTGCTCAGACTCGATAGTAAAACAATTATAAATGGTAACACAATATGTTTGTGCATGTCTGAAGCTAAAGTGCAATCCAGTGAAGCGCTCTAGGTAATTAATGTCTCGGCGTTTTAACAAGTTAACCAAAATACCCAAGCAATTGTTAAATGTTAAACTCTATTGAAAATCCTAGTGATACCATTACCAAGGATGAATCCCAGTGTTTGATGAAAGAGCTCTTGCATAGACGATGACTAAACTAGAAAATTCAACTAAAATCAATCTAATAAACTAGCTAAACGTTGTTGATCCCTGAGGGTTGCCCAGTTTCGAGTTCTCGAAACTGAAACTGAGCATTGCCCAGTTTCGAGTACTCGGAACTCGAAACTGAGCATTGCTCAGTTTCAGTTTCGCAGTTTCGAGAACTCGAAACTGAAACTGAACATTGCTTAGTTTCAGTTTCGAGTTCTCGAAACTGAAACTGATCAGTTTCGAGTTCTCGAAACTGAACTGAACATTGCCCAGTTTCGAGTACTCGGAACTCGAAACCGAGCATTGCTCAGTTTCAGTTTCGCTGTTTCGAGAACTTGAAACTGAGCATAAAACATAAAACATGACAGGTAAGAAAACTAACAATAACTTAAACCGATCTAACCTTTCCTCATTGTGCTTGATAAAATATAAAACATGACAATAAGACAACTTATGCATTAGAAGTTAAACAAAAATATAAAAGACAATACCCCGTTTGGCTTGTCATTTTTTGTTTTGTGTTTTCGTCTAAACAGAAGTGCAGCCTCCGTGTGGATTGTAGGAAAACAAATAATTTTGAAAAATCTAATTAACATGTAAAGTAAATAACAAGTTTATTTTATTTTTTTTGTTAAGGTAACAAAGTTATGAAAAATAATCCATCCGTTGATTGTCGCAATGACTAAGAATTATACATGTTCTCATATTTCTTAGTCGAAGTTGAAAACGCGAACAAAATCCAAAACGGACCCTAAAATTATGACATACAGGAATTTAGTTGTTTTACCTGTTGAATAAAAGTTGAAGCTATGATTATTTAATCCTAGATGTGAAACAGAGCTGGCTCAAATACGAGATCTAATTAGGCAAGTGCTTAGGATACCACTAAAGTTTAGATTCACTTATATATACCACTCTGTGTAATTTAACGACATTTTTTTCATTCAAACGCATATGTGGTTCGCATGCCGCAAGTATATAATCTTTTAGTGATTAAAATTAGATAAGTTTCTTTTATTTTTTTAAATAAAAAAAGTCCAGCTAGAAAAGTTACACATGTAATATCTATCGCACATCTACCATCCAATTTATCGTTCCACTGTAAAGATGCTTAACTTGGATGTTGGTCCTAAGCGGTGAAAAATAGATAGGTTTGAAATCAAAAACAGAAACTATATAGTGGATATAGTCAGTAGTTGCCAATGGATCCATTTAATAGAATTCCGAGCTCGAAACTGAAACTGAACAGTTTCAGTTTCGAGTTTCAGTTTCGAGCTCGAAACTGAAACTGAACAGTTTCAGTTTCAGTTTCTAGTGGCATTGCTCAGTCTCGATAGTAAAACAGTTATAAATGGTAACACAATATGTTTGTGCATGTCTGAAGCTAAAGTGCAATCCAGTGAAGCGCTCTAGGTAATTAATGTCTCAGCGTTTTAACAAGTTAACCAAAATACCCAAGCAATTGTTAAATGTTAAACTCTATTGAAAATCCTAGTGATACCATTACCAAGGATGAATCCCAGTGCTTGACGAAGCTGATAAAGTTCTGAACACCGTGTGTATATTCATCCTCATTTCTATGTGTATTTCTAATCCACCTTCTTGATGTTTGTTCGGTCATGACTATCAATAAAAAACATTCAAAAAAATAATTAGTACATCATCTAAGTTCCGTAAGATTGTTACCTTACCAATTAAAAAAAAGGATTATTTACTTTTTATTTATTTTCGTCTTAGTGTTAGAAATTCTTAAGAATCATACCTAATATTTTATAGTGCATTACTCAATGGTCGGACACTATGATATTACAGCTTTGAAAAAAAAAATCTGCATTTGTTTAAAAAATAAACAGCATATGTTTTATTAAAAAAACTGCACTGCACTTGTTTTAAATAAAAAATTGCACTGATTTTTTTTAAAGAAAAACTGCACTGGTTTTTTTTAAAAAAAAAATTGCATTTGTTAAGTGTTAAAACTTAAAAAAAAAAAAAAAATTGTTCAAAACAAAAATCTGCATTTGTTACAAAAAAAAACTGAATTTGTTCAAAACTTCACAAAAAAACTGCATTTTAAAACAAATCTGCATTTGTTTAAAAAAAAAATTACTACATTTCTTCAAAACCTAATCTGCAAAATTGAGCAAACATTGCTTGACTGGGCAATGCTCAGTTTCGAGCAAAAGTATAAATATGGGCAATCTTCAGTTTTGAGGATATTTTGTTTACTTGTAGAAGAACATCTATTTTGTGTAAGATAATAACATCTATTTTGTTTATAATGCTTCATTTACTTTATATTTTTTGACCAAAAGTATAAATGTGAATAAAATTTGTTAAGAACATATAGTAAGTTCCTATTGTATTTCCTTCGTAGTATGAAAGAATTATCAAAGTAACAAATAATACATATAAAAATTTTGTAGAGTAAAATTTGAATGTACCACAATGCTATTTATCAGCAATAAAAATAATAAAATAAAATACTAAATTTACAAAACGGCAGCTACATCAACAAATATTATGAAGGCGAAATTATGAAGGCGAAACGGCACCAATTTGCATGCTCGTTGCTATTACATTCCAACTCCTAGAACCTACATGATTTATTGAACAAAGATAACGGCAGCTACCAACACAATTTAGATTACATTTAATATGTGAAATAACAAAGGAAATAGAATAAACTAAAATATGAAATCAAACAAATAATAAATTTTGAGGAATCCAGTTGAATCCCTCCAACCTGTTTCCTGCATCCACATATGTTAGCCAACATTAATAATACCCATCCTGCTTCAAGGTAGGATATCGCGGTATAGAAGGTCATCCACTATCATATTGTGGGGCGCATAGGGTCATCCGCTAATAATACTGCGGGCATCCGCTAATGGTACTGCGGGAAATATCCAACCACCAATATATATATAATAGCCACAAGCCTAATAACTAATATATACGCATCTAAAACTGAAATATTCAATACATATACGGACCTGAAACTGAAATCCAATGAAGGAAGCAAACACAATATGACGAGGTGCAGAAGAAAATAAGCGAATGAGAACTGCAGGAACAATAAATGGTACATTAGATAATCTGGACTTGCATGAGAAAATAAGCGAATGATAAATTGTAAATAAGAAAATATGCGAATGATGGCAGAATACATATAAGCAGCGAAATGTACTACAACAACCTTAAAAGGAACCGGTATAGATACACGGAGCAAGTCCCATCATGTTCATAGGGCGTAAAAGTTGTAAAAGACGCATGTACAAATGACAGTTTCAGGCTGTCTAAAACACAAGGTATTAATAATGTAAATGTATCTACTATGCGGTCTATGGTGAATAATTTCCGAACTAAAAGACGCAGCAAGATACAAAATAAGAACAGCGTAGAAATGCATCAAGCTAACACCACAGGTTACACAAAAGGACATGCTACATCGACCGAAAGAAAAACGGTGAAAATCACCGAAACTGAAATCATGCAGTAAAAAAGCAGCGCAATTCACGGGAGCAAAGTATTCCAACGTTTCCTGTAAGTGCCGTACTTTTTGACTAATCAGTTTCCAGTTGTTTTAGCATTGGCGTACACAAACTAACATTAAATCCCATGCATGACCAGTGGCCACTGAGCCAAGAAATAGCTCCAAACATGCAGAACAGTTGCATTGAGATCCAAAGAAATCCAACAGAGCAGCAACCAAATCAAAAAGTAGCAACTTCGGGATCAATGCAGATAAACGCATCACCATCACTCCATAAAGACCAAAACATGCCCAGAAGGCCATAACCAACCAAAAAGAAACATGGGCAGCAGCACTTCAAAAAACACCAAAAAATTACATTTTTTTTTAACAATGTAATATGTAGTAACTTAACAAAAAAAGTATTTAAAAAATTTAAGCAACTATAAAGCTATATTAGTCCACATAGTAGATGCATTTCAGGCTTCCGTGGATGTTTTAGCAACAGATTTCATTTTCAAACTATATTAGTCTGTTGTTTATATTTTCAAACTATATTAGTCTGCTGTTTATAATGGGCTAAATATAAGCTGATTTTATAAATATTTTGCCTTCCTTTTCAAACCATTTATCTTTCGTTGAGCATGATTCATTTCAGTTTGTTAGCGGGCTAATGGACCAATGCAACATCCAGCTTCAGTTATTCAGATTAAGGTGTCTTTTTACATTTTGCCTCGGTTCACCTCTTCCTTAGCATAGATATGTTGTGATTCTAATTACGTTTCTATGAAATTTGACTTATTTTCAAAACAAAATCAAATAAATCATAAGATATGTTTATGTTGATATTCAGTATGCATTCAAAACCAAATGTAATAAGTTTAAAATTTAGTCTAATTTTACTTCAATCAAGATTCTACAATTTATGATTCTACTTAATTTTCTTGTTGATTTGCAGTATGCTATTACACAAATCTAATATAAGTACAACCAAATACAGCTGTTTCGCTTCGTAAAGGCTATTATTTATAATATGGTGTACGTCTCAACTTAGTTCTCAATGATTTGTTCAGGCCCAATTTTTGTTCACATTTAGTTTTATAATCAGCAATCGGTGATTTTTTTTTAAATATAGATGCATACACAGGTGCATACAAATATAATGTGGCCTTAAGGATGTATGTACCGAAATAATGAATGTAATCTTCTACTATACAATGAAAATATTTTCGCTTGTTTAAGCTTATCTAAAATGCAAAAAGATAAAGTTAGCATCAATTATTCAAATTTTTTTTTTTAAAAAAGAGAATCTTTGTACTCTTCTACTTCACTTTACATATTTTAATCCTAAGGCACATTGAATATCAATACCAGACATCCATTCAGTTCACAGTAAGTTGTAATACATCATGAATTCTACAATGAAAGACGGGAACTACATTCTATTAACCCAAATTGAAATATACAACAAAGGGTTCATAAAAGCACTAGCTGCTAGGTTGATACATACCAAAGCTATTAAAACTTTGGCTTGGGAGCAAAATTATAATTGGTTTCTTACTTAGATAAGAATTGCAAAAATAATAATAATGGTATCATGACAAAATTTGGAGCATATATCTTTCAGCGCATTTTTTTTTAAACCCACACTTCAATTAAAACTGTTGAGATGCAAATGATAGGGCGTAAAAGTTGCAAAAGTTGCAAATGACAGTTTCAGGCTGTCTAAAAGTTGTAAAAGTTGCAAAAGACGCATGTACAAATGACAGTTTCAGGCTGTCTAAAACACAAGGCATTAATAATGTAAATGTCTAAAACACAAGGTAGACATAGTCATTGGATATACAGATAAAGTACCTGAGAAGATTATGACATGCAAATGATTTATACTTTCATAGCATTAGACATTAAAATATTTTTAGACATGGGGATAAAAAAAGAGTTAGCCATAATTATCATTTGACTATGAAATTCAAAGTTGATTGGTTAATCAAAGATGAAAAAAAGAAGAAAAAATTAAGGTCATTCAGGTATTTTTTAACTCTTTCTTGTTTAAATTATGGCATATAAACGAATCATCATTCAAAAATTGCATGAAGGCCTTGCAATAGTGGAAACTGTAAACCAAAGATGCAACGGTTTCAAATTGTTAATGTAGCTCCCATAGTGACAAGATATTGAATAGTGATTTAGGAAATCAGATAGTGATTTGAACATATTATTACATACTTGTAAATGTAACTGATTTAAGATAGAAAATGGTACCCAACATGTAGAATTAAGCGCATTATCCTTAAATCGATACTTAGTCCAACTTTGTTTACTTATTTCATTTCTATGTCAGGACCAGATTTGAGTTAAAATACAATTTGTTTGCATTAGATCATAAATTTGTGGTTAACTGATTCCAACTTGGACTCAAAATCATAGTCGAAGCTTCAAGGGCTATCGTTTTCAAAAAATAAGCATTGCATGCAACTAAAAAAGGGACTGCAGTGCTGAAACTTTTTATTTAGTTAACTGAGAGTTAATAAATTCAATTTTAAATAAAGTTTGAGCTGAAATATAGACTGAATCATAGTGCGGAAGATCTTATTTTAATCGGAATGTAAATCATAAGATTTTAAACTCTTTTGATAACAATATTGTAACAAAAACACAAATATGATTTGACTGTAGGCAAAATGAACTTCATATCAAAGTTCTCATAGGCAGTCCCATACATATTATGTTTGTTTACTTTCTTCTAAATTCAGATGTTCTAAAAGGTTTCTAAAAAAATCAAGTTTGATGAAGAATAGCTTTAATATTTCTAAATTTAACCAAAATGTGGATTTTGACAGATGAACTTTTAATTTAAATGCACTAGCATTACACCTGAATATTATTTTGCATACTGATACATAAAATATAATTTTATAACTTACAAAACTGATGATAAATATAACTTAAAAATTCTAGATATACAAATACATCAATACAGAAAAGGTAAATGTTATTTTCCGGAGTTTAATATTGGCAAAGCGGATCACTAATAAATAATCCAATTCACTTCTAGGGTCATGTTAAATAAACAAGTATGCATATTGTATTCAAATATAAGTGATTTACATGGAAATTTATATTATCCACCAACAAGCATTTTCACAATTTAAACAATATAATTTAACTTTATTCAATGTTGAATTGTTCCCTTGGAACTCCCCTTCGGAACGCATACAAAATTAGCTTGTTCTTATTATGTCTTTGAGACATCTCCATGATCTTCATATTTTAACAAATCTTCATAAAACTAAGAAAACATATAAGAAATAAATATATTTTGAAAATAAAATTAATAAAGTAGAGGCTTCAGTTAATGCTTTATAGCAGGAAGAACTTAAAAGTGAACAAATAAAAATATTTACTTACAAATAAATATTTTAGAACTTAAATCAATAAATATGTTAATATTTCTTAGTAATATTATTCATGAATTATTTGCTGATTTGGTGTAAGTTTGCATAAAGTAGTAAGTTGGTGATAGAGAATACACACATCACTTAATATATATGAACAAAAACTTATTGTCAAGGATGGATGGATAAAGACCCTCCATGGCATTAAATGAAGTTAATTGATTCGTGTATGTATGAACCAAAACTTATTGTCAAGGACTGAATGATAAAGACAGCCCATGGCATTAAATGAAATTAATGGATTCCTAAAATTAAGGATGTTAAGCACTTATCCTGTAAGAAAAAGTTGAATAAGTTGTAATTTTTTCAATTACATGAACCAAGTATTGTCATTAAAAGTGATTGAAAACTAGTATCACCAAACATTTTGGCAATCAAGTATTTGCATTACAAACTTATTACAGATTTATACTTGTAGCAATCAAAATGCATAATTTTAAGCCTGAAATGGAACAGTTCTATACTTGTAGCAATTAAATCGTAGAAGCCCCAATTGCATTACAAACTTATTACAGATTTATACTTGTAGCAATCAAATCGTAGAAGCCCCAATTGAATTTAAATCCAACAATTGAATTTTCACAGATATACATAACCAAATACCTGAAGCCCCAATTCGTAGAATCCCCAATTCGTAGAAGCCCCCAAACCCAAATCGTAGAAGCCCCAAATCGAAGTGATGGAGAGCGGAATTGAGAGGATCGAAGTAGTGAAGAGAGGATTAGCTACATATGAAGCGGCCGTATGAATTTCCCATTTTTTATTTACGTATGAAGCGGCCGTGAAAGTAATAAGTGTTGAGAAATAAGTGTTGAGGTAAGATTAGGGTTATTTGTGATAGTTTACCATTTTGCCCTTAGAAAAGAAAAGTTGACTAGACCTACCAACACATACAAGTGTTAGCACATTTTTGGTGACACATATTTGCAATGGCAACACATATTAGTGTCGCTAGTCTATAACACATATAAGTGTTGGCAGTTGAAAAAAATAAGAGTTGCCAAATGGCCATTATAGTGTAGTGTTAGCTCTACACAAAGGTTGGAATATAAGACAAATAGATGTATGCAGTGGATTTTTGAATGAAGAATTGCATGAGGATGTGTATATGCAGCAACCAGAGGGGTATAAGGTTCAAGGCAAGGAAAATCATGTTTGCAAGTTACATAAGGCCATATATGGTCTCAAACAAGCATCAAGGGCCTGGTACATTAAATAAAAAGAGACATCGACATCATTGGGGTACAAAGCAAAAAAAGTCAGATAATTCTCTATACACCAAAATTAATAACCAGTGCATAGTATACATACTTGTGTATATTGATGATATTTTAATCATTGGAAATGACACCATAGTAATTGGCAAAGTCATCACACATTTGGATCAGACAATTGCCACTAAAGATATGGGTGAAGTGAACTACTTTCTGGGAATACATATTCAGAGAAAATCAAAGTCAGAAATTTTCCTTTTTCAAAAGAAATACATATCAGACATTCTTTTCAGGGCAAACATGGAAAAAGCTAAACCTTACTCTACTCCAATGATCAGTAATCTGCGTTTATCAAAATATAATGGTGACACTATAGAGAATTGCAAACAATATCGTAGTATTGTTGGAGCATTGCAGTATTTAACCATTACTAGACCTAAAATCAGTTTTAGTGTGAATAAAGTTTACCAATTTTTGTCTAACCCCTTAAGTGATCACTGGAAAGCAGTCAAACGAATCTTACGCTATTTACAAGGCATACAAGACTATGGATTAAGAATATAAGCCAGTAAAGAAATTAATCTAAATGTTTGCAGTGACGCTGATTGGGCAAATGATCCAGATGATCAAAGATCAACCTCTGGCTATTGTCTGTTTATGGGACGAATCCATTCTCTTGGTGTACGAAGAAGCAACCCACTATCTCGAGGTCAAGCACCGAGGCGGAATACAGAGCGATAGCTTCAGCTACTGCCGAGCTCATCTGGGTAGAAACCCTAATTGAAGAATTAGGGTTTCAAACCTCGAAGAAACCCACTCTGTCGTGTGATAATAGAAGTCCAGTCTCTCTTTCCATGAATCCCATACAACATTCGAGGACCAAACATGTTGAAATAGACCTTCATTTCGTTAGAGAACGAACGGATTCAGGAAAGCATGTTATCAATCATCTTCCAGTGTTCTATCAGAAGGCGGACATCCTTACAAAGACACTGTCCAGAAGTAATTTTGAGAGATTGAGGGCAGAGCTCAAAGCTCATCATGGCGGCGCAGAGCTAAAAGAGAAATGAAACCCTAGTTGGATTTGAGGCGGGGTGTTAACATTGTGGATCTATCTCGTTGCAAACCGAACTTATGGTTATAACGTGGGCTACTGATTATTATATGGGTCGCATTGTTTTATTAGCCCACTTTTACTTCCAATTGCTATATAAACAGTTGTAGTCGTGTATCATAGATATCAAGTTGTTCAATTACAATTTCTGTACTAATTCTACATCATTCAATAAGAAAAGAGAAATTACAATCTGCATTATTCATTTTTTCTTACTGTGCTGTCGTCAAGCAGGTCAGTGGCAAGGTCATCAAGGCCAAGCAGTATACAAGCAACCCCCTTTGCCTTGCAAATAGGTTGAGGTATTATCGTTGATGATTATATGCACGTTATCGTCTTCATATGTATATGGATTTGCTGCTTCCACATGGTTTCTCCATGTTTTTTCCTCTTTCCAATGTTTTGTACATGTTTAATTTATATATTTATTTTTCTAAGGGTGGAAATATTGTACGTTGGCTATAGTTCAATAACAATTATTATTTTTATTTCGTCTTCGGTCAGAATAATGATAACGTTTTCTTTTCATTATCAGTAATGCAGTAACATATCTTGAATTCGATAAAAAGTTTAAAAGCTTTTGGTTTAACATAATAATAATTATCAACCAACCAACGACAGTTCAAAAGATTCTGACTTTAATTTAACTAACATAGTACTAACATTTTTACGCGAAGGAGAAGAAGAAGCAGCATCTGACTATAGAAGGCTAACAATAATTAAAGTATGTTATGTCATAATTTGTATAACAACAGCCGGATAAATGCTGACACAAATAAATTTTCATATATGCGTGTTATATAATACATTAAATACATAAATCTTTTAAGATACATTGCAGAATAATCAAGCAGAGATGCTATTAATCAATCTAGACCAATCGAATACCAAAACTCTAATATCAGACTAAGTAGATGATAGAGGCTGCCTTGGCACCAGTGCCGGTTCTAAAAAGGAGAAAAGAGGGGGTTGCCCTAGCCTGTAAGAGTTGAACATAGTACCACACAACCAACTAGACCAAGAGCTCTACAACAACTTTGCTCATCAGCAAGTACATGATCACAAATTTACGATTATGACTAAATATTTTATGGTGGTTGCCTCTCAAAGGGCGTTGCCCCAAGAGGCCGGTTGCTCGAATTAGCCTCTAAGTCAAAAAAATTATATGAGACTCGACTGAAGTAAAATAAGAAAATAATTTGTCGATTAATTTTAAATATCCCGCAATAATTCTTTAAATTTTATCTTTTTAACCCTTCATTTTATTCTCCAAACGTTTTAATAAAAATCTATTTTAGTTTAATAAGTTAAAACATTAATTTTATAAAGAAATTCTACTATTCAACAGTAACATATTGGCATATCCTCATGAATATACCAACATAGTAGAGGTTGGATGCAACTTTTCATTTTAAAGAGCGGACCATTTCTACCATCTTTTGCGAAATTTCACATGCTTCATCTTCTGTGTAAAGACCCTAAAAAGCAAAATTTTAGCAGAATTCTCCATTATATATCTCTCTCCTGAAAAAGTCATATCACTTATATATACTTTGCAAATCCACCCTATTTCATCATCAACTTACACTATGCTAAAATGTCAGAGTGTGTACATTCAGTTCCCTATCATTCACTCTTTGTTTTTATCATATTTCTCAAAGAAATCATATGTATTTTCATTACAGTTCTATCAGAAGCTATATTGATGACTACTTGAAATTGTGGTCAAAAAATATTTTTTATGGAAATACTTCCCTACTATTTGTTAGTAAAGGCACGTCCTTGAACTCATAAAAAGTTAGGATTGTATATGTGTGTCCTACCATCCGTATAAAGTCAGGGCATGTGCTCTTGTCACTTGGTACATTACAAATAATGTTGGGTGTGTTCTATCATCAATAGAAAATTTGGACCATGAGTGTCATATTATACTATAGTTAAAATAACATACAACTCGGCAGTACGTGAAGGAGAAAGAAAAGCCTTGAAGGCAATAACGTAATATTCTTATCCCCATACATAAGTACTTTTCTAATGTGTATGTATAACAGCCCTAGCTAACGTTGAGATGTATTTCCCATTCGTGACAACATAAACTACAATGTGATTTTTAATCCACGAATTAACATCCATACAATGGACCCCCAACCCATTTGTAACTACATGAAAGTGTAAACTAGTTATTGTGACATTCTATAGGGTAGAGGACTATTATATGTTTTCAATTTTGGTAAGTACAAAGTGAGTTGGCAATAATTTAAAACATAATTCACCTTTAATGTTATACTAGCATTAAGATCCATTCCACACATTATCTAGATAGCGCATCGCGCATCCCGGTTTTTCTACCAAAACATTTCAGGTTTAATGTTTAATAATCAGTATTTGAAAAGTTTGAATGGTCATAACATAAATACCATGTTTAAAGGTCTGATGGAAGACCAATCTATAGTCAGATCCTCACTTTTTAATGGTCGTATTTATGTTCATTAGACGTGTAGAATGAAAATTTATTTATAGCATAATAATTTAGGTATACGAAATGTCACAAAAGTTTAGTACACTAAGCCCTTCGTGAATTGTACACAATGGTCTAATGACCAAATGCCACGGCCACTTGATATTTCAAAGGCAATGGATATTTTGTCCTATACCCTTAATAAAAATGAATTCAACAGAATGTATGTACGAAAAAATGCAAGAAATATGCAGGGAACTAAAAGTCAATATGAAGGCGCTAGTAATATTAAACAAATCAAGATTTCAATGTTAACCAATCGGTTTTAGTTTGGTCCAAATTTTCGACCTCATAGTCAATACTAATACATCCAAGATATTCATGTGAGGAACATCTAAGTGCTGAAAAACAAAATCATTAACACTTGAATAAAAGGAAAATAGAACAAAATCTCGGCGTAATATATAACAAAACTTCACAAAAGAGGCTAAGTTCTTTTAATATACGTATATAACATCAGAGTAACCAACTAAAACTAATCATGGGCAATTATGACAACCTTTTTGAACAAACTTTGATTACTACAAAAGGACATTAAAACAACATAAAATAAAAACCTACAAAAGTATGTCCCGAGCACCAGCTCCTCTCCTAAGCTCTAAGTATCTAATATAACATGTCAAATATGCTTAGTCTGACCTGAACATTATCGCGAAATAATACCCAGGTCAGTCTAGAAAACCAATGTGAGAAAGCTCAAACTAGAAGGAATCCAGTTCTTTTTAACTTATAAAACCTTTTAGAAATAAAATGTATATCGTAAGACCAAACTGCACATAAACACAAACGAGTTTTTAACTTACGATAACCAAAATAGTTTTCAATGCATCTAATGATATTATAGTAATGTATAAAATACAAATGTTTAGAAAATAACCGAAATGCTTGTTTCTCTTGTTTCAGCACAATTTTGGTTTACATCTAAAGCTATAAAGACATGTATTGGAGATTGGATTTCATACTATGGCAAGGTAAAGGATTACCTTCCATAATGCATCCCTACAAAATGCACCTAAGGGTTGACTTTTGGACCCCTATGAACCAGAGTCGGATTTCCCCTCTAATATGACAGTCCAGATTACCTTATCCTTGACACCGCAACATGATTACACTATATACAATGTCTGAGTGCAACCCAAACCGAAAAATACACCTAGAATAGTGATGACAACTCTTAATGGTTGCTCACAATATAGTCATGGAGCGTACTCATGTTTTTTCCATTTACCTAGATGATGATGCTAAAGGCCACGTCTTTACATTTTTTCAACAGTTTCCATTTAGGATGTTGCAACACCATTTCCAATACACTAATTGATTTCGACAATAATACGAACTTTGAGTCCACACGCTTCAAGTAAGGTTAATAAGTATAAAAGAATTTAATACCAATAGATGTATGCTAGTAAAAAAATCAGTGTACATGATTAGAAACACAATATCATACATTTACCAATATAAGTCGTTCTTGTTCCAAACGAAGCGAAGGCACTCCTTTTAGTACATACTACCAGGAACACCTCCAGGATTTGTAATAGCCCGAAATCTAGTGTTATTTAAATTAGTAAATTAATTAGGTTTCAGGAAGGAATTTGAGAAAACAACGAAATTTTACCATGAAACTTATACCGTCGTGTTCGTGACAGAATCCTGGTTAATTTTCATATTTGAAACTTCAACGAATGTAGTCTGTATGAAGAAGTTACAGATGAAAAAGAACACGGATGGAAATAAATAATATATTAATATATAATAATTCCTCTATTTAAACATTTGACCCTATTGGAGCTAGGTCGATTAAGGCAGTCGACCGCTACATCGGTTGGTTGGTTGATAGTTGATATACACGTAAATGTGTATATTTTACCCGCTTATTTATCTTGTTTTATCTTTAAAATATTTGATACTATGTATTTATAGCTGTGTTTTCAGATTGTTGATAAAAACATGGTTTAAAGTATTCAATGGATAAAGCATGGAGAGATTGCTGAAAAAGAGTGAAGTTTGAAAAATTAGCTTGATGTGAGGAATTGCTAAAGCTTGAAGAGTTCAAAGCTTGAAGAATGGTTGCAAATAGAGTTCAGTTAGATAAATTTGACTCACTGAAGACTCATGTTTATTCACATAACTCATTTGCAAGTCCTCTCACTCTACAACATGACCACTGCATACGTACATTGGCTTATTTGTTATTTGGGCAAGGACTTTAGTCCCACATCTTGTAATTGCCCACTTAGTCTTGGTCGTGGCAGCTATAAATACACCTGTATCTCCTTATTTGAACATATTAATTATCCTTGGTTTTATTCTATAAACTCTTCCCCTGGAATAAAATTATTCTTCTCCTTCTCTTCTTAGTTTTTATTTTACTTTATTTATGTTGTTTATTTTCCTTTTCCCTTCTTATCATTTAGCTATTTCTAACTAATCCCCTTTTATTAGGGGATGATTACGCTTATAGACTTGATTCAATATGAATCACATAGGCAAAGAGATTAGTATTTTATGCGTATAGATCTAGATCTGAACCAAGAGTTAGACCTAAACATTCACATTTTGTGTCGTATAAGTGCTATGCTCCTTCACAGAGTATATTCGAGTTCGTCCTAACACTTTTCAGATTTAGATCTAGTTTTTAAGGTTTTAGAAATAATGTTGTGAATTTGTCCTGATAGCCTATGGTTGTTTAAAGGCTTATCTCCTGCATAGGCTATGTTTGTTGTTATTCACATGTTTGTTTCAAAAAACCTAATTATTGTTGATTCATATTTGTGACAGAAACATAAGTCAGATATATATTAATCTATTTGGCTATTGATGATTATTAATCCATTTTATGTCATTACTCCCTAATTACTTTCATCTATGTTAAAAAACTCTCTTTTTATTTATTTTCTGTTGTTTCCAAAAATCTAACTTTTAGAGCAATTTAATTGGATTTATTAGTTAAAATAAATTTGGTCCTAGAGTTTGACACCCTTTACAATAACCCTTATTGTTTAGGAAAGCCGAATGAATTAAATAGTTGTTTACAATTGTTCAATTTGTTCGCAAACAAATTTTGGCGCCATTGCCGGGGATCAAAATAATTTTAATTCTTAAATCCTTCGGGTTATATTTTTCATTTTATTCCTTTTGTTTTCTTTCATATATAGAAGAAAATTCTTGTTTAATTGATTTGGTATTATTGATTGATACCATAATCTCAAGGACAAGAGAAAAAAACATCTGCCTTTTGTTTTCAATTTCATTCCTGTTTTCAATACATTCTCTTTTCCTTTTACATTTGATTTCTTTCCTTTGTACAATTTCTTTCCAAAGAAAAACATAAACAATTTTTTTTTCCATTTCTACATTTTTTTTCTCTACCTTCCAAACCTTTTGCCGCAACCTTTTTGCCACCATCACCATAGTTTGTTCCTACTTCTTAACATCACCATACCCTCCAACAACCGATTTCATCTCTCATAAACCACCACTACTAACCCTTTGTGCTGAAAGCATAATCACCATTGCTTCTTGCTGAAAAAACCACCCTTCATCAACATCTTCTGAATATCCCATAACCATGCACCAAACAATACAGACCATTCCCTTTGCACAACAAATCATAAGTTAACAGTTCACCATCATAGGTCAGTCTTCACCAAACCCTCAACAAATTCTTTCACATCACGCAGCGAATGCACAGCTACCTTCAGTCAATTCACAACCCCAATTCAGTACGAACTACCACAACCATCAGCCTCAACTCACACAACCAGCGTTGCCACAGAACACCCTCATCACGTCCAAAATCACCCACATCGAAACCCAAGAATAACCCAAACCCCTAAACTCGATACACAAATTTGATTCAGAAACCAACAATTTTTCGATTCGGAAGCTAACAAATCGCCAAAATCATTATGGTAACAATATTTTTCGTCAACACCGGTAAGTAGGTAGGGGAAGAGGAATATAAGGGAGAGTCATGTTGTTTGCTCTATGTGGGTTTGAGCCAGGTCAATGTCTCTACGTATCCAGATCGATCTCACGGAGAGGTTGAATTCTACATAGAGGATTTAGGTTTGCTTGGAGGAATAAGTAAATAGCAGGGGAAGCTCTCTCCGTCCATCGGTAGAGATTTGGATAAAAATCCACACATACATATGTAGCAAACAGTAAATTAGGAAAATCACAATAAACTCAGTAAATTAGGAAAATCACAATAAACTCACAGATAACACGATAGATGTGGATTTTCTCTTTATTAATTTCTCTTCTTTTCATACAAGAGCAGAATCGAGGAAATTTATCAATCTATTTTTATGCTAGGGTTTAAAGAGGACGAATACAAGAATTCGAGCAAGAGTCTCTCATTAATTTTGGAACTAGAATTTTCCTTCATATGAAGAATCTAGAAATCTGAGCCCCCTTGTAGTGTGACCCCCAGGGTCTTATTTATAGGGGATTTGGAGCCCCTTTTGCTGTCAGGTTACTGGGCCTGCACATGCCTTTGTTAGCACTTCTTCCTTGACCTCGAATGTTTAGCTTTCGGCCGCCCCTGCAGTTTTAATTATAGTCTTCATAGTGGGAGTCCCGGTCAATCAGACTCTTTTTGGATAGCTTGGTACTTGTTGATGAGGTAGCTCTCGGATGACATTTGAATTTCCGGTGGTAGCTCATGAATGTAGGCTTCCAGACGTAAGCTTTCAGATGTAGGCTTCCGGCCTTCTCACGGATATTTAGAGGAGCTTGTCCTCACGGCGTATGTGGAAGGCTGCTGGTTCGGAAACGCTATTGGTTTCTATACTAGGTAAATTATGGCGTATGTGGAGCTTGTCCTCATTGTCTTTTAATCATGGCTTTCCGATACTTACGTGATGGTTATTTCCGAAAATAGGTTCCGGACGACTCTTGCGTATTCATGGTTTGGTGTCTTTAATACTTCCTTGAGTATCGACGTTGAGCAAGTTAACCCTGATAAACCATCCAGGTTTTAAGGAGTGGAGCTTATGTCTTCTTCTTTCTTATTTTCTAATTTAGAGGGCCTTTTGTCATAGGTTTTTCTACCGGATAGGTCCTGTCGGAAGGACCCTATCGGACGTGGCTTGTTAGTATTCTATAAATTTTTGGCATCTTCCCTCCGTGAGGGTGTTGGTTTCTGCTACTTTCGAATCACTCTTCCTGGCCTTTGGTTCTGTCTACTGCTTGGCTTTTCGCTTTCGGAATACTTTTCTACACTTGCATTCTCCCGACACCCCCTCATTGCCAGCTGATCTCGAAGTTAATTTTGGTATAAACATTTACCACCACGCCAAGTGAATGGGTGTTTTTGACTTTTCAAGTCAACCTTCTTATCTTTTCCGAAGTGTCACTTCAGGGTCTTTTGATCTCCTTGATTGGAAACATTGACTGATCCTTTCCTGTATGGCCCAGATGGATCTTGAAGTTTGAACATAAATTCTTTTTCTCCCTCGTCCCGTCTTTTACCTGCAAACCAAATCCTTGAACAAGATTACTGCTTTTCTAAGAATCTGCTCAAAGCTTCCTTTTTGAAGACCCAATCCCAATTGTTTGTGAGTATTTTTACTTTTATTATGAATGACAATCTTGATTATGCGTAAAAATTTACAGGAAAATTGATTAGGATCACGCTGATCATAAAATAGGTTTAGGTATCAATCTTTCTGTCGTCATATTTAATATTCGATATTGGTGATTATCTGCCTCGTGGGTTATCTCGTTCAAGAGGATATATGATGCTCTATGAGATAAGGAGGGAACGTTTCCTTAAAATTAAAGTTCTATGCCATTATTACAAAATGAAATGATTCCAACATCATTAGTTATGTTTGTCTTAACCGTACGCTAGCTAAAGTACAATTCATATACTTTTCCTAATTCCCCCCATTTGGATTTGATTTGGATCCTCGTCCAACTGACCCTCTTTAAACAAGATGTAATGGCACTTGCCAATGTTTGATTGTAATATGTGCATTTGTGTAAGAGATAAGTGTACTAACTGCATTGTTATGAAATGATGTTACCTGGTAGGATCATGTCTAATAGAAGCCCCGCTAAGGAGAAGACCCATGACTCCAAGGCCTCCCATCCTAAGAAGTTCGCATCCAAACTGTCCTTAATCATTTCTCAACGTTCTGTGGACACCATATTGGATGGCTTTAGCATAGTGGATCTGGATGCTATGATAGCTGCCTCTCCGAACTTCCTCAAGAATCCCCCAGAAGGGTACTTTGCATATTCGGCAATTCATAATTGGCACAGAGGTTTTCTTCCTTTCCCCCCTTTTCTACACAGGCTCCTGGTTGATTTGAAAGTCGTTCCTATTCAACTTTCACCTAATACGTACACAACCCTCCTATGTTTGGAGGCTCTAGCGTATACTGCAAGTAATGGTTCTCTAAATCCTAAAAATATTGGTCATATGATCCAATTTTCCAAGAGCCCTGAGATGCCGATATGGAGGGCCAATCCCGTGAGGAGACTGGTTAGTGATGGCATGAACAAAACTAGGTCATGGGAGGACCAATATTTCCTTGTCAGGTGTCCCCCGACATAACAGGCGAATTTATTGATGATGGTAGGCTTCTTGTATTGGAAGGTAAAATGCTCCATACCTCTGATTTTGGTTTATCTGTATCTTCCTCTGTCGTAGAACCCCTTTTAAAGACGTTCTTTTAACCCTGAAGGAGGCTCGAATGATTGAGGCTATCTTCAGAGTGCCAGCGAAGAATATGTGCCCGACATTTCTCTTACTGCTGACAGGCTTCGTGAATATGGCTTGCTTCCTTCCGGACAAAAGATACTGGGGCAACCTCCTATCCAATTCTATGGCCCTAAAGGATTACTGTTCAACTCTGATTCCTTCAATGCAGGCTCTCCCATCTATCCAGGTAATTTGGATGATATTTGTTCATTTGTCTTGGCAGCATCCGTCATTATTTCTTTTGTTTGCTGGTTGTCGCATTCTCTAATCCTTCTTTCTCTTGTTTAGGATCTTCAGCCCTTTAGGAGACAATGACCCTTGCCCCTTATAGCCGGTCCAGTGTCCCGGCCCTGAAGAGGATTGCTCAGTACGCCACTGATTCCCCATCGAAGAAGTCCAAATGTGACAAGTCAGTTGACTTCTCTGGAGATACTGCTGCGACTTCGAAAATGAGGCAGACTTTTGATCTTTCTACCATAGCTGATGAGCTGGTGTTTGATATTGATACCTCCTCTGAAGTCTCTCTGAAAGGCAAGTCCATAAGCAGCCTTATTCCTTTCGATGCTTTTAATGAGACATGTGTGAGGAGGCCTGATCTTTCTGCACCATCCTCTTCTCAGTTTTCTTCTTTCCTGGTACCTCCTCCGTCAGTCTCATACATTGGTAAGCTTGTAGAAATGGGTCTTTCATCTCTCGAGGTTGCTACGTTAAACCAACTTCTGCCTCTTTAGACTCAGAAGATTTCCATAGACAACAGATCAGGGATCACCTCTTGGTATTATATATACTTGTACTCCTTTTCCCTTTTTTCTGGAGATTTAGTTACATCTCCTTCTTTAGATGATGAAAACTTGGTATGCCTCCCGGGGAATAGCCTCTACCTCAACGGCCGAGGTCAACACTCTAAGGGAGGAGAATAGGGCATTGTTGGATAGGGTTAATGTTTTGTTGTGGGAGAAAGCGGACGGTGAAAAGAAGCGTAATGATTTTACAAGTTTTCTGGAGGGGGAGAGTAAAATGAAGGTTGAGCTGGAAGGGCATGTTGAAGATCTTAGGAAAGAAAAGTCAGCGATGGAGGTTGATCATGCCGCTAAGTTGGACAAACTAAACGCTCAGCTTTCTAATGCAAAAAGGATCATCTATGAAGCCAGTGACAGAACTGTCACTTTCTTGAATGTTCATTTCAATAACATAGTTTCATAGTACTATGAAGATGCCTTTACCCTTTCTTTTTCTGATAACTATGAAAATCTTCTAGAATTTGATTTTTCCTTAATTGAACCCTCGGTTCGAGATAGTGCGGAAGATCGAGCAGGTGCGACGGGAACATAAGGATCTTCTGATGAACAAGGTAGATCCCGCGTCTCTTTTGTGTATTGATGAATTTTCTAAGGACTTTGAGGAAGAGATGGAGGAAGATAACGCAGCAGAAGGCGAGGCAGGAAAAGGCACGGATCAACATGGCAGACTTGGGAGGAGCGACAGAGCGCCCCTTCTCCTAGCGAATGAGTCACCTTCCAAAGAAGGTGATTCTTCAGATCCCCATAGGAATAGGACTCCTAATCGGACCGATGTTAATGTTTCACAGGTATGGCTTGTGCTTTCGAAGTATTTTACCTCTTTCTAAATTTCGTTAATGACTAGCCTTCTCATGTTACAGCAGTTTTCTGCTCCTCTGAAGGTCTAAGATATAGTAATGCTTCAGCTTCCACGTTTGAAAACATGGGAACCTCCAGGAATTTGGTTTAGTGAATGTCATTAAAAGCCATGGATTTTAAGTGTTATTGTATAAAGTTTACATTCTCTCTTACTTTGTTCGCGAATAGTGTTATTTTCATGACATTTTGGTGGTTTACTATGTTGTATTGATATGTTAGTGTGGATGTTATGTGTTTGTGTGTGTGAATTGACGATTGTCCTTCTGTGGATGCATGATACTATTAATGTATATTTGATGCTTGCATTTTATGTATTACGGTATTCATCTTATCTATGACTAGGAGAACCAACTTCAGACCCCCTCTTCGTAGATTGGGGAGGGAATTTTGAGTGTTGTCGGTCATCAAGGTATTTTCAAGGGAGCTTCCCTTTCGGGTTATAAAAAGATGTATTATCTCCAGAAGGTAGTTGTCACGAATCTCTAGGAAAAAGTGTCTTTCTTGGAAAGACAACAAGAGGAGAAAGACGAGATCATCCGTCATATGCAGCGTAAGTTAACAACAAAGTCCTTCATCAATACTGATGCAGAAGTGGGTAGACTATATCAATAGATTGACAAGCTGGAAGATGAACTAAGAAGAGCTAAGGAAAACTATGCTTCTTTGGAATTTTCCCTACAAAACCCAGATTTAGAGTAATGTGTTTTTCTTGTATGTTTTTAATGTGTATCTCTCTAAGACAGTGATCATGTTCATGTAATTGTTTGTTAGCATGTGTTTTTGTGGCTTACATGATTTGGTATGGTGTATTGCTTTTGTCAAAAAACGGTTTTGTCCTAATGCATGGTATCGCAGCGAGAGTAGGCTTATCTACACTGAGCGTCAGATAAATTTTTTGGAGAAAGGAATAGCACTAGCCGCCTGATTTTATTAGAAATATTTGGGATCGTTTTCACAATTTTTCCCTGAACTAACGTTTTAATGCATTGTTTCGTATGCAAATGGTTAGTACATCGAAAAATAAACTAATGAGTATACAGATTGAAGGTACTTCCTCGAGAGAATCCGAAGCCCGCCCTTAATAGTGCCGAAAGTACAATCCTAAGTCGTATTTGAATTTCTGAATGGGAGGACGCACCATTCCCTCTTGTTCAGATTCAAGAGCTCGACTATGCCCGAGTTTGGGGATGCTCATGACGAAACTGGAACACCTCATTCAGTTGTAACTTACTTCAGGATCGTCTCGGGTATAGGTTTTGAGATATAAGGCCGAGGAACCGCTTCTTCTCTTTAAGTCAACCAGGATTACCATTCTGGTATTTGCGAAAATCGGATCTCGCCCTGGTTTGGATTATAAGTGTAAGAAATCGGGGGTCCAATTCCGATACTTGTGAGAAAATGATCCGACACAGATTCGGGTGTTGGAGATTCACTACTACAAAAGGGGGCATATTAGACACTACTTTACTGTGGCCGTAGATCAAAAAAGCGTTGTCGTAGGACATTTTTTTTTCAAATAGGCAACACCAGGGGGGCGTGGCATCCCGCCGTAAAATTAGCCATCTAAGGCAATGTTTTTGCCCATCTACGGCAATGGAAAGAAAATGTTGCATTATAACCCTATTGCAACAGTATATGCATGTAATGCAACAACATACAGCGTTGCCTTAAGAAGAAGGCAGAGCCTGGCTTCTAGGTCATGGTAGTGGGGTCCACATGGACATTGCATATCAGCTGCCAACATGTCACATGCTATGTCAGCTCTCCACGTCAGCTACACATGTGTCACATGCCACATCAGCTGCCCACGTGTCACATGCCACATCAAATGTGGGACCCACTTGCCATGTGGAATTAATAATATTATATTTAATGCAACACCACTATATTATGTAATGCAACACCACTATATTATGTAACGCAACACTATTATCTTGAAATGCAACATAAAAAAAGTAAAGGCAACAGTAAAAGAAGATAAATGTTACATTGAAAGAAAGCAAATACAACTCTTTAATTAAAAATATTGCAATGCAAGTTTTGTACATAGAAGAAACTCATCCAAAACATATGTTCCAAGTAAACATAAAAAAGAACCACCACAACATACGAAAAGAAAAAGCAATGATTCATGTAGTATCCAATTATCAAAACTCAAAAATCAACTACGTTACACGTTCATTTTCTTCATTGTATAGAGTTAGCTCGAACCACTTCAAGAATAAATGCACGGCACAATGGGCATTTTCCTCCATTCCTGACCAATTCAGTAGTGAATTTTGATCATACATGTCCACATCTGCAATGTGATCACTTTAACAAAGTCAATACAAAATAAATGAAATCAATTGAATTTGAAATCTTTTATCTCCTTTGATTTTTATTCAACTGAGCCCTGAACAAAAAAATAATATAGTATGAATGATAAAGGAGTAGGGCACTGAAAGAAAATTTTGTTGAACCCTTTGGCCTTGCATGTAATGCATTTTAAATAGCGAATGCATATGCTAATTTAGTTTTCAGCTTGGCTGTGTGAAGCTCGGATAGCACACTACTATGCTTGACCTTCAGATATTATCTCACTTTAAAAATTATGACAGTTGATAAAGGGTAATGGCCTCCTTTCGATATACTAATGACTAGTTGAACCAAATAGTTTCAAATGAATCTCAATTCAGGTGCATAATATGTAAAACATATTCTAAGCCAGGTCATAAGTGGGCACCACAACTCATACCTTTCCATGGTTTTTTCTGAGCTCAAGAAATTCAAATACATCAGCATGCCATGGCTCCAAATAAACAGCAAACACACCTATATGTAGCACTGCCAGCTTAATATGAAAAAAGAAAATCATATACCCAGAAGCACATATTAAAGACAATGCTTAGAATTACCTTTTCTCTTACCGCCACCTTGGTCAACATACCGAGCAGTGTCATTAAACATCCTTAACATTGGAACATTACCATTAGATGTTCCATTTGTACCACAAATATAGCTGCACATAACTGACTTGCGTATCAGATATCGTAAATAAAGATGATCAAAACTGCATGGGGTAGAAAGGGTAGTACCTATAAAAAGTCTGCAGTTTTGCTTTGGTAGATCCAAATTCCACGGTTAGCAACTGGATATATTTCTTTGACTTCAGCCAATTAAAGCAACAAAGTTACCATTTGAAATTCTTTGGGGAAATCGATAGTACTATCCATTTCATCGGCGACTGCGATAAAAATTAAATGGTTAAAAAGACGAAGAAACTGCAATTATAAGGATAAAAGAACATTAAGATCAAAGTAATTTAACATGCCGAGTAAGTAATCTGACGAACGGAGTTGTGGAAGGAGGGGAGGTAAATCAGTTAGGCAAATAATTGATAGCTATACATCACATAACTAGCTGATTTGCTTATAACTACACATTCCTTAAGTGTATCATAAATACCCTCAATGCTTCGCCTTTCATGCATAGTAGGAAGCAGCTACGGTTTGTCCATGCAAAATAAAAAAATGATAATAAATACCTCGACTGAATCAAATGGCATGCCCAGTTACATAAATGCATCTTCCAGGCCTTGTACACCAAAACCAATTGGTCTATGCCTCATATTTGATCTCCTTGTAGTCTCAACTGGGTAATAATTAATATTAATCTAGCAGAAATAAGGCTGAAAATAGGAGTTTAATGACAAATTAAGAAAGCAGAGAATAAAGAAACCAAATATAAGATTAATGACAGTTTAATGACAAATAGGAGTTTAATGACAGATTAACAAACCAAATATGCATTAAAGAATAAAGGGCAATTTGCCTTCTAATACGTATTGCCAACAGAAAATAAACAGAGAAATTCATGGCATGTTGATATGTTATTCAAAAAATAAATAGAGAAAGAAACAGAAAATAAAGGGCAATTTGCCTTCTAATTTGTTATTTAGTTCAAACTTGAATTTTTTACGACTAAACACGCTAGTATAAAACACCGTTCAATTGCAATGTTTCTGCATTCCATGATGCTCTCCTACCATAATGTAACTGCCAATGGCATTAAAAAAATGATCTCTACACATATCAGTCGCTATATGTATGAGGGTATATAATGTCTAAATAGTCATAAGGTATTTGAAAGCCATAAAAAAGCTGAAATTGGAAGCTCTTAATCAACAAATATAATTGTCCCTTTAACGAATTAAAATCTTTGATAGTGAAACGTTCCACTGTAAGTGTCTTGAGTTAAAGGTGGTCGGGGAGAGACGAATATTCCTTCCAACCTAGACTATGAAAATATGTTTTTTTTTCTAATATTTCAAATAACAATAAATAGACTCTTTATATGATTTCAACAGAACACGGTTAACATGGGTTCCACATTATATGCAAATTCTCTTGTTTACCAGCAAATCAATTTCACATAGTTTTGTTCTTGTAAGTTCTATTTTATTACATAGAAAGATCTACCTTCTATGTGGTCGAGGAAGTCATATATTCGAAATTGAGATATGTTTTACAACCATATGATTCTATATCAATGCAAGAAATTTCATGAAGCATACCATTGAGACCACATTCAACTGAAAAAGAGCTAATGTATATTCCTTTACATTATCTCTTTGCGACATACAAACATAAACATTTAGTTGATTTTTGATCTCAACACAAAATGCATAAAATATAGAAACCGACTTAGAAAGATTTTTCATTAAATATAACCAAGTTACACGAGAATAACCATCCATAGGAGTAACAAAATACCTTAATCCAGGTTTATAAAAAATTAGGGGAGGACGCCAAACATCAAAATGATCCAATTCAAAAAGAACACTAGCATGTTTATTGACCCGAGGACTCGAACTGGAAGATTTTTATTAAATTAACCCAACTCAAAATATAATGAAGATAATTTACTAAATCCAGGACTAAGATCACTGAGATAAGGAAGGGATGGACGATCACCTAACCGACAGCAAACCTTAAAAGTGGAAGTGATACTTGAATAAGAATCAAAAGTTGGTGTTAGTGGATCATGAACATATAGGCTGGTAGATTCATGGTCTGTACCAATAATCCTCTTTGTTATAAGACTCTGAAGTAAACAATTATGGTAGAAGAAAGTTATATTTTTTACGACTAAACTTGAATTTTGTACATGTTACCATTCAATTGCAATGTTTGCAACATAGAATTTTCTCAGAAAAATGTATCTTATCAACCAAACACTATTATCAGGCTCTGGTGCTGTTTCCACAACTTCTAACCAGTTCAAAGTCATACGTCGTCAATATTTCCAATCTCATCGAGTATATTTTTCTCCATTCATTAATGTATAAATATGTAAAGGTGATGTCTTACATATCAATGTTATAATTATAAAGACTTGCATCAGGGTTACATAATTCATCATCGGACTACATACATATCCATTAAATTACGTATCGCTAAATTACCATCGCACTAACATAAGATTTTGATTGTTTAATAACATAAGAGAAATTTATGATAATACAAACAAATACTGATTAACATATCACATCCATGCACATATTAACAAAATGTTTCTCAAAGCTATCCTAAAAATTTGTGCAGTCCGCAGAAGCATATCCGGATCAAACTCATGATTCTCCAAACATGCACATACATCACAAATACTCTCTTATGAATTGACAAGTTTAGCAATAGCATTTAAAGTTTGTCATGTTCAAACATCCCCTTATGAAGTATATTGAAATCAACGTGCAAGGAACATCGAAAACCCCTTAATCATAGTTTCCGATTTTGACAGGAGTTATATCATCCGCATATTATTTGTGATGTACTAGCAAATTACCTTAGAACATCATGTTATTATGGACTGCCGCTACATTAAGTTAACCATGCTATTCGTTTTTTAACTCTATCCAAATGATCCAGGTTTTTTTAGTAACACCAGTTTTGCTCATTTTTTCACTCAAAGATATGTCATTATCAATACACTTGGCATTGGACCTAATAACATACTAGTCATATGGAATTATAAGACATGGAATTATAAGTCCATAATCTGTGCATAACCTTTTAACCTAACATAAATGTATTGAATTCATAACCATTCAACATAAATAATCCTCTAAGAATGAAAAAGAATTTGTAAACCTCTAATGTTATCATAGCAGCCAACGCTTATCAAATCGAATAAGCATAATGAATCTGAAAAGTGAATTACCCATTCATCAGCATGTTGGATCGATGGAGGAGAACCTTTCTTATTCGATGGAGGAGAATCTTGAATCAAAACAGCTAACTCTTTTCATATAACTTTATAAGAAAATTTTGATTAGGGTTTCAGGACTGGGCGGGATGTAATAGAGAAAATCAATTGGCTAATAAAATGAATCAATTGAAGTCAACAAAACCAAAATTATAGAGAAATAAAAAGGATTTGGGTAATGAGTTTAAATAATAATATGAAAAATAGAAAAAGGGGAGCGTGGTGCACACGAGAGAAATTAAGCGGATTATTTTGGCTAATGGTTGCTGGAGGAAATACATGGGTGATTGGAAATGCGAATTTAGGTTTAAATTTTGGTCAACAACAAAAGTTGCTGGAGAAATTGAAGAGAAGAAATGTTAGAGAAGAAGAACGAAATATTTTTACATGTTATTTTGTGAAGGGGGAAATGCCCCGCCAAAATTTCACATAACAGAAGAATGTAATGAGGTGGCTATCATTGATTGGTTGACGGGGGTAATGTTTAGATAGGAAACATGGATCCGTTTGAACCATTGGATTAATCATGCATCTACAGTTGAGACTTTGTTTATACTGATAACATCGATCGCTGAGCTGGATTGTATATATATGTAAAGCCACGTTTTTACTGGTGTTGCACGTCAGAACACTAGAGTTCCTACCGCAACAATGAATTCATGTCTAATGCAACAACATTTGAGTACTGTTGCAGAAGATAAAAAAGTATAGCTTTTGCAATGCTTTTCTTGCAACACACACAAATTAGTGTCGAATATGCCCACTTTTGTAGTAGTGATTGTTGATCAGAGTCTGTCTTTTGGCATTAATAGAAAGCCCTGAATCGTTCTTTGTTCAGGTGTTTTAAAGATTGATGACCGGTACTCCACTTCCGGTGTTGTATAGAAGTCTCGATCACCTTTATCCGGATAATTAAAGATTGAAGACTGGGAAACCCCTTCCCATATTAAATAGAAGTCCCGAACCAACTTTTATTTGGGTAGAAGATTGAAGACCGGGAAACCCCTTCCGGTATTAAATATTTGAGGACACTGTGAGTTGCCGAATTGACCCAGATTCGGGTATTAATAGATGGAAGAATGGAGCCCTTTCCGACATTCGATTTATGAAGTATAGGTTGTACATGCTTTTTAAGCCACTCCCTGGGCTTTCGATGTCAAAGCAAATGATGTACGTGCTTTCTCGACCACTTTCTGGCCATACACGTCCTATGCGCTTGGCTAGCTGATCCACAAGCAGGGCCCAAGGACTTACCCGTCCTCCCTCCAGGAGGCACCTTATTCTAACCATCATAGGTAGTGATAAGGTCTTAGAAACTTAGACGGGGCCATAGAACTAAGGTTTACTCTTTTGACACTCTGTACTGACCATCGCAAGTATTGACAAAGGCTTACATGCCAACCCCCTCCGAGGGGTACCCTGTCCTGACCATCGTAGGTGGTGATATGGGTTGGCGTTCCCTTCTACGGGTAACGTGGAACATAAGCAGAGGTAGGACGTGCTCTTCTACGAGCAGAGGTAGGACGTGCTTAGTTCTAGTAGAGGCAGGGCATACTCTTCTACGAGCAGAGGGAGGACGTGCTAACTTTAGATGCACTGCCACAACCACTGCTGGTGTGAAACGGCGGCTTACACTTTTGATGCTTTAACCTAACCCCCACCGATTTAGGCGCGGAGAAAGACTAACACACCATCCCCCTCCGGGGATGCCTTCCCAAGGCCACTTTGGTGGCGACAAGGTATTTGATACATTTATGATTCGACCCCTTTTGGGTTCCTTTTAAACTTTGGATGGAGGTTTTCCACACCCTCGGTTGTATTTGATAATCCTTTTACTAAGGATTTTCAATGAACCTGAATTAATCTTGTTATAAACTCTCGTAGTTGGCCTTGGTGGACGAGTTTGATGATCCTTCCCTCAAGGATTTGGTGTCATGTCCATTTCCCATATGGTAGCAACAATAAGGTCCTCCTGTCTTCCTTTCATATCTGGGCTTTTTCTTCGCGGACGACCAATAGTTAAGTTCATATTTGGTTAGAAAATAGATATTGTCCATCGAGGTGGTAAAATAATATCCCTTAAGTAGTATTGTTGTGAACCTCTTTTCTGTCGTTGGAGATTAACCTTTTTGCAGTTTAATCCTATCGTTACTTCTACATCTTTGTTTCCACTTCCCGAGGTATACCGAGATTGAGAGGTCATCCTCTTGGACCATTTGTGGGTGAAGTGGGTAAAATTCCTCATTATCTCTTGTTCAAACGTTTTTCCCCTGACCCACTTGTAGAGATTCTTCTTTAGGTAAGAGAAGACGCTAGTATCCTCTGATGTAGAATCACTTAGAAGGGGTGTCACGGTTGGTCCTATATAGGAAAAGCTATTATTCCCAATGTCATGAGCATGTTGTTATATTTTCCTCTTTATTACCCACGAGGATTCTGCTCTCAACCCTTGCTCCGTTATCACTTCAGGGTCGGTGGTTTTTGACTTATCCATTCGAGATTCAGAACACTTTTGTCAGAACCTCTTACTCATAATTTCACTTCTTCAAAGCTTTAGTCCAATCCGGGACGGAACAACTCAGGTGGGTATGTGGTAGGGTAAACCAAAGGATCGGAGGTTCAGGCTCTCCTTCTAGTACCAAAATGTTAGCGATATTTTTCGTTAACACCGGCAAGTAGGCTGGGGAAGAGAAGCTTAAGGGAGAGTCAGGTTGTTTGCTCTACGCGGATTCGAGTCAGGTCAATGTCTCTACGTATTCAGATCGATCTCAAGGAGAGGTTGAATTCTGCAAAGTGGATTTAGGTTTGCTGGGAGGATTAAGTGAATAGCAAGGGAAGCTCTCTTCGGTCATCGGTAGAGATTTGGATAAAAATCCACACATACATAGGTAACAAACAGTAAATTATAACAAAATTAATTAAGCAAAATCACGATATTCTCACAGACAGCACCGTAGATGTGAATTTTCTCTTTATTAATTTCTCCGCTTTTCATACAAGAGCAGAATCGATGAAATTTATCATTAATCTATTTTTATGCTAGGGTTTAAAGAAGACGAATACAAGAATTCGAGCTAGAGTCTCTCAGTAATTTTGGAATTAGAATTTTTTTTCATATGGAGAATCTAAAAATCTGAGTCCCCCCCTCGCAGCGTGACCCCTAAGGTCTTATTTATAGGGGATTTGGAGCCCCTTCCGCAATCGGGTTATTGGGCCTGCACAGGCCATTGTTGGCTTCTTCTGCCTTGACCTCGAATGTTTAGCTTTCGGCCGGCCCTGCGGTTTTAATTATTGTGTTCATAGTGGGAGCCCCGGTTAATCGGACTCTTTTGGGATAGCTTTGTACTTGTTGATGAGGTGGCTCTCGGACGACATTTGAACTTCTGGTGGCAACTCATGAATATAGGCTTCCGGACATAATCTTTTGGATGTAGGCTTCCGGCCTTCTCGCGGATATTTAGAGGATCTTGTCCTCACAACGTTTGTGGAGGGCCGCCGATTCAAAACTGCTTTTGGTTTTTGTACTGGGTAAATTAGTACGAGTATCATGTATCATCGCTTGGGTCCTGGTTAGCTTTCCGGTGTGGCTATTGGGTTGTTCTGATCTTCCGGGAGGTGGCTTCTGGCTATTCTTCCGTTGTCTTTTAATCGTGGCTTTACGATACTTGCATGACTGTTGTTTTCGGAAACAGGTTCCAGATAACTCTTGCGTATTCATGGTTTAGTGTCTTTAGTACTTCCTTGAGTATCAACCTTGAGCAAGTTAACACTGATGACCCATCCGGGTGTTGAGGAGTGGAGCTTATGTCTTCATCTTTCTTATTTTCTGATTTAGAGGGCCTTTTGTCACCGGTTTTTCTGCCGGATAGGTCCTGTCGGAAGGACCCTATCGGACGTGCCTTGTCAGTATTCTATAGATTTTTGGCATCTTCCCTCCGGGAGGGTGTCAGTTTCTGATACTTTCGAATCACTCTTCCTGGCCTTTGGTTCTGGCTACTGCTTGGCTTTTCGCTTTCGGAATACTTTTCTGTTTGTATTCTCCTGACACCCCTTCATTGCCAACTAATCTCGAAGTTAATTTTGGTATTAACACATTGCCTTAAACCCGATTCGAACATCCGAAAAACTCAACGAAAAAAAGAGTTTGATTTGTGTGAGATTTGTTTCCTGAATCAATAGAGGGCGATTTGTTTTCCAGCGTTCTTATCGTATCATCGACTTGTTTAGCTTTTATTGGGAAAGAAATAGAGGAGGCGTGCTGTTTTATTTGGTTTCTGTGAGGTGGGGGTTTCTTCTTTTGTGTTGAGGGGGGTTACACTGAGTTTAGTTTTGTTATTTTTATTTGGTTTATTTATTTAGTTTTTTTTCCACTAGTTTGGTTTGGTTTTGCTCGTTGTTTCAATTTTTTCTTCTTGTTTTTGTTTTAATTCAAATTTAGTCTTTTCTTTTGTTTCTTATTTTCTTTTTGAAAAAAAAGGAACAAAGACCTAAGAAAAAAGTGAAAACAAAGCTCAAACGACAGATCGAGGGGATCTAAATATAATTGAGCAAAGCAAATAGTGAATTTCAATTGCATTGGAGGGACTGCCGATCTAGGTGAGTGTTTTCTAAACTCTACATGGCACTGTAAAAAGAAATTTGCTACACAAAGTGCTCTTTCCACATAATTTTCGAAGAACAAAGGCGAACAGGTTGAACAAATCCAAGGCGAACAGGTGCAGACTGCAGCGCAAAGAACGCTAAATGAATAGTAGTCTCAAATGTTGTTGTTTAACTTTTATTGAATTGAATATTTTGCCTATTGATGTGTGGTCGGAAATTTTAAAACAAGTGTGGGATAAATTGAAAAGATTGTTTTTGAAATAAATTATTTTTGAAATCGAATTTTGGATTCCCCGAAGCTCATAGGACAAAATTTTCGTAAAATTGACAATTAGGATTGGTATTCTCTTAGGTGTCTACGGAACAATAGAGTCTAGAACTCAAATAAGTTCTTAAACCTTTAGTCGTGTTTCTACGGTGATTCATGGCACACTGATAACTCCTGTCTGAAGTTGGCCTAGACTTGTATTCATATAATCTGAAGTTGTTAATTTTAACATACTTTTTAAGAGCTTCTTTAAAGACAAAAGTTTTGCAATTGATTTTTCGATGAAAAACTCTCTTCTTCTAGTACATGCGCGCTTGCCCATGTACAACCAAAATTGCAATTCTTTTCAAAATTTAAATGATTATGGTTACAATTCAAATCAGAATGAATTTCAAGCTGAAAACTTTTCGAATAATTTCCATAAATATCATCAAACGGTTGCACCCAATATGAAAAATGCCTTTCTACGATTAAGGAGAATTTATCCGAGGTGATTCAACTATTAGCGCAAATGACTGAGCAAAGTACTGAAAATTAAAATAATTTCAACACGGCTTCAACAAAATTTTTGAAAACCAAAATGATTTTCATAATACGAGTGGATGTAGAATTTTGGTTATCGAATATGAAAAATGTGTTGCGAACAAGCTAAAATTTTGGCGATATAGTTATGGAAAATAAATAATGGACGACTTCTAAGAGATGTGGTAGATGGATTTTTAATGTCAACCAATGAAAACACCTAAGAACGATGAATCAAAAAAACAACATTTTGAAGTCTAATGTGTTTACCAATTTTATTGAAGAAACCCTGAGTGAAATTGATCAATCAATGCATGAAATTTGGATTTGTCGCGAGGAAATTGAATAATGGGCACGAACTTTAGATGAAAAGAAAAACCAAGATTCTGAAAATAAAAATATCGAAAACATGTGTATTATTCAACAATTAGCTCAATACACTATTGAACTTTGGTAAAATCTAGAAAAGTTATTACTTGAGGGAATTGATGTCGTTGATGAATTTGAGGATTTCATGAAACTTGGCTTGACTTACATCGAAGAACTAGCTCAAAGACTAACAGATAGCAAACTAAGTTGCACTACGATAGTTTATCAAATTTCTCTTCTTCAAACTGAAGTTACAAAATTGTACAACAATAATAAATCCGAATCCAGTGACAAACATGATTTTCCAATGCTTCTTTCAAAACAAATAATCAGCCATTAACTTCGTCACAACATTACATAACGATTATTGATGATTCTGACGACATGATTGTTGATGAAAATGAAAATATTGAAAAATCTTTTGTGCAAAACACAAATTTCTGTGAAACTGAAATTCAAACTCAAACTGATGTTTCTACTGAAAATTCAATTCTTATTGAAATTGAAAATTTTCAACTAACATCTTTTGAATCTGATGAAAATCTTAATGAAGTTGCTGAAATCTCTGTAATTGATTTAAATTTAAATTTTCTTGAAAACGAAGACCCCATTCTTCAATTTGATCTTCCTCTCTCAAATTCTGAAAATTTAGTAACTTTATATTGTCAACCTGAAAGAAATGATGAAGTTAGTAACAACTATTTTAGTGAGGACGAATTTGATGAGCGAAAACTTCTTAAACTGATTGACGATAATTTTGTTGGGTCTGAAACTGCAAATGAAACATTTGAAAACTTTGAAATTCTTGAGGTTGAAAACAACAAAACTGCTTAATGTGATCTTAAACACAATGACGATTTTTCTAAAACCGTTGAAACTCCTTGCAACTTAATCATTTCAACTGAACCTCACTTTGATCACTTGTTTTTCAATGATAAATTTCTATAGTATATGAACTCCTTCTGGAATAACACGGTTTTGGAGAAAACACAACTTTTAAATTTATTGAAAATTCACTTGTTTGGTTTTAACTTTAGGTTTATGAATGAAATTTTAGGCAATAAAATTTCAAATATCAAATCAAAACTGAACAATATTTCTCAAAACAAGCGTGGAGGTGAGAATGATGCACACGTCTCTCAATTTATACATTATCTGAACAAATCAAACTTTGTGTTTCAAACTTAACTGAACCCCAGGTCAATGACCTCTCTTTAGTTGCTACAAAAATTCAATTCGATTTTAAGATCAATTATACGCTTAAAATTTTAAAATTAGCAAATCAAACTTTTGAAAAAACAAAATTTGTTTTTCCAAATCTGAAACATAATATAAAATCCATTATGATTTGTTTTTCTGTGCTTAAGTTGTGTCTCATAATCTTAATGAGGCTGATCCATTGGTCCACTGTGGGCCAATTCATCTATTTGATGACTGCGTATTTTCTTCACGCGTATCCGTTAAGCCACGCTTACCCTCCTATTTTCTTTCCCTTTCACTAAGATATGTCTGATTAACGACTGTGAGGACACAGTCACACTCAAATAGGGGGATTTACATTACGTCAACAATCAGATTTTATGAACTAGATCATTCGTTGAACAAGGACTAACGTAAAATTCATAGATACCACCTTGGTTCTTTATTGATAAGTTGAATTGTTGCATGATGGGAATGAACATTATTTATTCACTAAGTCATAATGTATCTTTTTAAGATGCTAGCTTGAGACTGTGTAGACGTCAGTCGCGTTCTGGAGTAAGCACGTCAACCCTTGTTATACATGTTAGAATGTGCAAGTAAAAAACATCACAAAAAAATCAAATAAAAATGATTTTGTACCTACATTTGTTGGATTTCCTGAGTTCGTTTTCATGCATAATATTTTTTTCACTCAAATTTTTAAACTTTAAGTTCTAAATTCCACTTGACCCACTTAAGGAGAAATGACTCATTGGAGCGCTCTTCTTCGATACCCCGCACTATTCCAACCCAAGTTTTATTCAATATATGTTTCGAAAAGTTTTTCTTATATTGGTATACTTAAGAACCTTTTTACTGATTTATTTTCAAAGGTTAAAAAACATCACATTTTATACCAATATTATACTACCTACTCCGTACTTGTTTTAAGATAGGATAACCATATACCGCATCTTATTTTATATGGGTTATTTATCTTACGAAACTTTGCTTATCTTTCCTTTGGATTTTTATATAACATCAATCTAGACTTATGTGTTGAATTAGGGTTACAGAAGTAGAGTAACTAGGGCACAAAAATTTCCTTTCATGAAGTGTCGGTTCTGATTGCGTAGTAGAAGAGGAATCAAATGAAATAATATACGGTATCATTCCGTTTCGTCTCCACGCATCATGTACTTATGAAAAAAAATATAAAAAAAGAAAAAAAATGCAGTAAGGATAAAATCTCTAAGAATAAAAAGTCATTCATCATTCTTGACTATAAAGCATTCATTTCCATTCCATCCACATCCATCATACCGTACTTAGAAGCGAGGATTGTAGTAGAGGAGATGAAAGGAAACAAACGTCCATATGTGCTTTAGTATTACTCTATATTTTGTAGCTTGAAGTTCAACTAATACACTTGCCCTCTTATCTATAATATTTTTAGAACATACAAAAATTTCCTTCATCTATGCATAACTCACATCCAATACATTACAGTTATACCGATGCAAAATTATTCAAAAAAAAAAAGAATAAATAAATGATTAGGTGCACATTGTCGATGTGTAGAACTTTGGTTGACATCATGCTTTTAACCTTCAAGGCAATTATAGTGTTATCAAGGAATTACGATTCAGCTTGAAAATTTTATTTGTTTTTGCACCAATAATAGGTTGGACAATTTATGACTAAATCGTTATTACTGAAATTAATTAAATTACTTGGGATTTGAAAGACCTTAAATATATTATTTGATTAATCCACATATATAAGATGCTTTGGATTTTATGGGTTGTATCCGCAGAGAAACCTCACGAGACAGCACTCGTCCTACTAAGGACACCTGAGGGTTCAACGGCTTGTTGCATATGTTAAATTACTTTAGTCCCACATCTTGTAATTGCCCACTTAGTCTTGGTCGTCGTAGCTATAATACACCTATATCTCTTTCATTTGAATATATTAGTTACCCTTGGTTTATTCTGTAAACTCTTCCCTTGGAATAAAACTATTCTTCTCTTCTTAGTTTTTATTTTACTTTATTTATGTTGTTTCTGTAGGATCTAGAATAACCCTAGAGGGGGGGTGAATAGGGTTTTTGACAGTTTTTAACTGAATTAAAAACCAAATGAGATAAATAAAAATAAACAGATCACAGAATATAGCAGAAACAGAAATGCAGAAAATAAATCACACACAGATATACCCAGCTTCGGCAAAACCCTGCCTACTGCTGCATTTCTAAGGTTTCTACTAGGTGATAGAACAGATCCCGCATACAAGACCATGTACACTCGCAAACCCTGCTCCTATTCTCACCCTACGCTCAAAACTTTAGACTGGTCGATATCCCCTCGACCAGATTTTCCCCTTATTACGAACTGTAACACGTAATCCTAGTTTTTTACAGATTCTAGTAAACTGTCAGTCAACACTTTGACTGGATCCACCTAGATTTTACAGATCTGGAAACTGTTTGAATCGTTTTACAATTGAAATTGAAATACAACAAACTTTAAATCAAAAACCCTAGTATTTAAAAAGGATTTAAACACTCCCTTTAACTCTAAACTAGGCCGGCCAAAAACAAATGGGTTCCACCCTTCTTTTATTTGCTCGGTCTCTTTGTTCTGAAAAAAAATGGCGGCTTGGAAAATGAATTAGGGTTTTCAGATTCTCCCCAAATCAAATCGCGAGTTCATTGATTGATTCTCTGATGAACTTTGAAAGTGTAGTTGTCTTCTGATGCTTCGACTTGGGATATCTCTCTGTGGCTCTCGATCGAAAACGGAAGTGAGTGAATTTCTGAATTTTGCTTTGAATTTCTTGCGAGTTGTTTTTCTTTTGTGGGTTTTTCAATCTCGATGTTGTTCACTGCCTGTGATGAAAAATGGTGTAAATATAGGGCAAAAATAAAAACCCTAATCGACTCTGATTTCAATTGATGGCTTGACTGATTTGTGTGTGTTTCCCTTTTTGATTTGCCTTGATTTCTCGGCTTTGATAAAAATGGCTTTGTTTAAATTTGAATCGGCCTTTGGTTTAAAAAAACTGCTTGATTGTCTGCGTAAATTCCTGCAATTCTGGTTTCCTCGGCTTTGAATTTAATTTGAACTTGTTGATGAGATCCTCAAATAAATCTGGAAACAAATTGCCCTTGTGATTTAGTTTTTGCATAGCCTTCGATGGAATTTATCTGCCCCTTGACATACCTGATTTGAATTTGTTTTCTTGGCATTGAAATAGCTGATTTGTTGTGATTTCTGCGACTTGCTTTGCTTGCCAAAAATGATTTTAAAACTTGCCAAAAAAAATGATATTGCAATATCTGGAATCTGTTTTAAAACTTGCCAAAACAGATTGTTGACCTGATTTGTCCACCATTGTTAATTTTGGGCTTTGTCAAATAGCTCGGTCCAAAACTAGAAAGAAATAAGAACTTGGCCAAAAATTCACTGTGTTTAAAAAACTGAGTATAATTAGCCTAATTTCCAGGCACTTGCTTTTGTTTGAATACATGCATGAAACTGTGTTGAATTGGTCTTCAATTCTGGAAAGAAAATTGATTTCTTGCTCGCATGCTTGAAACCTGAAACATTTGCCAAATTTGCTGATTTCATGATACATTTCCTGCCTTGATTTATTCTTGAATTAGATGAACCATGTTGGCTTGATTATTGATATCCCATACATACACATGCATTATATATATGCAAGTATGCATATGTATGTGTGTTTGTCACACCATTTCTCAAGCTTTCACTTGCATGTCTGATCTAACATCCACACTGCTTTTGCCTTGAATATGTACACTGGCCATGTTGTGTACACATCTTTATTTCTGCTCTATCATACCATCTCAGAGCTGAACCATCATTTGTGCATATCTGCGCTTGTGTGTTCACCCATGATGTTGCTGCCATGTCCATCATTTATATTGCTGTTGCATCCTTGAGCACATGCATGTATACAAATAAATTTGTTAAGCTGAAAAGAACTTCCCTGATTTTAGTTGCACCATTGAACTGGCTTGAACTTAAAAACTGCCTCGTCTTCATGTGCTGAGATTTGCACATTGCTGAACTACCATGTTGCTCCTTTGATCATGTTGCATTCATCACCACTGTGTCTCCATCATGTGTTAACTCTGATTTGCTGAACCATTTCTATATCATGCTGCATGTATTTGTTTGAGTCTTTACTGTTTGCACTTGATCACTTGAAGACTGCAATGCTTCATGTGTATATTTGAGTTCACTTGTCCTGAAGTTGTGCATGTGTAGCTGCATCATCCATGAGTTGAAATGAACACCCATGCACTTGTATTTGTATATACATGTTGAGCTGCCATATTTTCTGTTCTTTTACATCTTTAGGCTGACTCGACCATGGCTGAACTGTTTTGGTATTTCTGAACTTGATGTTGTCTTGAACTATGTTGCCCTTGTGCATTCACTGCCTTGACATGAATCTGATACATCATCACCTATACATGTTCACACACTTGGGATGTTGAGTTGTTGTGCTTTGTATGTTATTGCACCATTTCATGGCTCGACCACGATTACTTGAGCTTGCAAATGTTCATCATGCATGTTGCACTATGCACTGTATTGGCTTTGGTTTTCTCTTGCAGTATTTACACTTTGCACTGAGTCGAGCAGGTCCACGTGGCTACTCCTCAGTTGCACACTGATTGGCGAGGCAGTGCACACGTGTATAAATATACACGTGTGTATATGCAGCCATCAGACAAAATTTTCCTGTCCCTGCACTGTATATACATACTGTCTGCCTTGTGGTATTTACAGTGTATCACTGTGAATATCACAAGCTGTTTAGACACAGATTTATGGTTTTATAAATCAGATCAAGTCATGAAAAATGATGAGAAACACACCAGAAAACTGAGGCAAATAATTTTTTTTTTTTAAATAAAATTTATATTTGCGTGCATTAGAATATATTTCTGTTCTGGATACTGTGTGTGTGTTTCCGTGAATGACAGGTATGAAGACTGGACTGACTGGATAACTGGACTGGATTGACTGAGCAGTGAAGACTGGACTGGCAGAAGACTATGTATATGTGTATATGAGTATATGAATGAAAATGTATATCGAGTGTGAATGTTGTAGTGAGTCAGTAGTAAAGGAGCTGTGTATATGAAAGAGATTGTACTGTTTATTTGTAATAAACAAATTTGTCTGAAATAAAATATCATTTTATTGATGTCAAACAAAACTTGTCTATTATATTCTGTTTATATACAAGTACAATATACAGTGAATGTTTAAATAGTGGAGTTATACAAAGTTGTACTGTTTGAATGTTAGAAATATAATATTCAATTCAAATATTATATTCCTATCTGTGTTGTATATATAAAACAGTACAATAACAAACACATTTATAATAATATATATTTGTTTGTTATCATCAAACAAAAATCATATAATTGTGTATACAACTGCGTTATATACAACAATCTCCCCCTTTTGATGATGAAAAACAAATATTAAGATTTTGAATATAATAAATGTGTTTTACAGTGAACAACAGAAACTCCCCCTATTTGAATGCTCCCCCTACAACTAAACTCCCTCTATAACTGTGCATGAGTGAAATGTATGAACAATAATAAAAGGGGGAGAATGGATTAGATTTTGATTTATGAGTGAAATGTATGAACAATAATAAA
This sequence comes from Allium sativum, assembly GCA_030737875.1. Taxonomy (NCBI): domain Eukaryota; kingdom Viridiplantae; phylum Streptophyta; class Magnoliopsida; order Asparagales; family Amaryllidaceae; genus Allium; species Allium sativum. Next base: position 544,260,712 of record CM060926.1, read on the forward strand.
TTTTCAAAATTAAAAATATTTATAAAATATTCACTCATAAATCAAAATCTAATCCATTCTCCCCCTTTTGTTATCATCAAAAGGATACAGAGTTTAAAATACAGATGAAAAACGACTAAAAATATAATTTCAGCTTAAGAGGAAGAATGCGATCATCATAAACCTCAATCAGTCAAACAAAAATCATAATAAACTGAGAACTAGTTGCATATTTCACATTGCAGAAAATGACTGATTTACGATGAAATTTATATAAATGAGGAGAGTTATATTAAAATGAATTTCAATTAATTTTCAAACGAATTTTTATAAGAGTGAGGCTCAAAAAACAGTGATGGATTTGGATTATAATTATGATTCAATTTTAAGTGACAAAATCGAATAATCTCAAATCCCAATACCTATCAATCAACAAATCATAATACGTCATAAAATTTCAACACATTTCACAGATTAGAAAGTGGATTGATAGGCTGGTTATTATACACCAAGGAGAATTTAAAAAAAATTATTTATTGCAAATTAGTTTCTTTTCTTTTTATTTTGATTTAAGAGCACCCTGACCACGCATAACCAGAGCTTGGATTTTTAAATGAGGTCAGTCGCAGCTTAAATTATAAGTTGTCTCTCAACCATGCATGACCAGAGCTTGGATTTTTAAATGAGGTTAGAGACACACTTATGTATTAATCATATTTTTCAGCTTTAACTAGAAAAACTCCTTGGTATATACAACCAATATGAATGACAGAAATGTGGTAAGTACAGAAATGGACTGTGAAATAAATTTCTAAATTAATTATATTATGAAATATGATCAACTGTATCGAGATAATTGAAAATTCTCAATTTCACTAATTCTGAATATAACATAATCACAATTCCATCACGAATAATTTCACTATTTATACAAAAAGATTTTAAAAATATTAAACTCTCCACATTAATATAAAAAACATGATGAATGGCAGACGGGTGATAGATTAAAGAGATGGTCGTGAAATTAACTGCCAATTCATAGATATTATAATAATTGTTCAACCATCATGAAAATATGAATAAAAAACTCCTCTCGTTGTGGAATATATTGCAGTCACAGTTCATCATAATTTCAAAATCTAATAATAATTTTGATGAATTATCAATACAGCTCAAGTTGGATATTGATTTCAATTTCTGAATGAATAATCAATAAGTAATTTTAAAATTGAAAATCAATTACAAGAGGAAATGTGAAAAACTATACAGGACAAGAGGAAAAAAAATCATCACTTCTGATACCAATTGTTCTCTCTTCTCGAGGATTTAAAATTGACACTTGAGACGAACAAGGATATCAAAGAGTTTCAAACACAGAGCCCACGCAGACAAGATTTACAAATTTGGCAAGCAACAGACAAATCAAAACAGGCAGTTATTTGAAAACAGTATCAGAGCAGCACAAAAATAGTTTCAAAAACAAACTTGTCAGAGTGATGGTCACATAAGATGGTTCATGATCCAAGATTAAAAATACCATTTATTTTAAATCATTTGATGAATATGAAATACTCTAGATTCAATGAATCGATCACACCAAATTATTAATGTCAGATTCAAGATATGTGTGTGATTCAATAAATCAATAATTTCAAATGATTTTAAACAAATAAATATTTAAATCAATTAATCATGAAATATCAATGATTTTCAAAGACCATTTTCAAAGAGAACTTTTTCAAGAATTTCTCAAAAACTATTTCTTACAAGCCCAAAAGGAATATCAGATCATTTACATCAAAATTGAGAGATATTCATGACCCAAAATAATTTATTTGAAATTACTTGAATCCATGTCAAGTTTGAGATATAATGAATTATTCACACAAGATTGATAATTTCAATTTTAGGAGGTGTGTGATTATTCAGAATATCAATAGTTTCAGTTGATTTCTAACAAACAAATTTTAACTATAATGATCACGACTAACCATGATTTTCAAGATGTATCACTGGTTCAAGCCAATCCGAAAATTACTGGAATTGTCACAACTGATAAATAACAAAGTGCTGTAATGAGTATAATATTTTGAGCTTTTCTAAAATGAATTAGAATAAACTCAGAACAGCAAAAGTGTGTGAAACTCCATCAATTTTCAGATCTTCAGAAATTTAGAATTCAAAATAATCACCAGTGTTCAAGATATGACATGAATACAACAACACCGTTATGAATTCAGAATCAAGAAAATAAACTTCAAAACAATTGCAGATATTTACACAAATAAATTCAAGATCTGGAAATGATTATAAACACGAGAGTTTTCTACAAATAAAATGAATTTCCAGACAAATATGAGTTTTGCAGTTGGAAGTTAATGGAGCACAGAATAAACAAAGATATGGTAGTGACAAAACAAAAAAAAAACAAAATAGAAATAGAAAGGGTAGAAGAAAAAAAATAAAAATAGAAAAAAAATATTTACACAGATGAGTTTAGAAATCATACCAGACAGACGATGTAAAACAGAATTTCTAACTCAACCAATCTTGGCCAAGGAACTGTAAAGAATACAAAAAAAATGACAGCCTGAAATCAATCTCTTTTCAGCATAGCAGTTCCTCAACCTTCACTGGTACTTAGCAGTTAAGTGGATCAAGTGGTCTAACAAAATTTGTAAAACCACTCTGAAATTTGTTTACCACTTTTGGTACCCAAACCTGTTTGTATAACATCCCATTCGAATCTATCTTTGTTCCTTTAGGAACCCAAACTTGTTTAGTTTTTCCAAAAATCATTTTATTTCCTTTTGGGGTCCACATCTGTTCAATTGGATTGTTATCAAACCAATTCTTGTCTCGTTTGTGATTTAAAAACCTTTTGGAATTGTCAAAATTCAAATTTTCAGAAAGACCCTTTTTAAAGCAATTTAAAGGTTTTTTAAAATCACAAGAATTCAATTTTTCAAAAACACTTGTTTTTCCAAAACCAATACCTTGTTTATGACCAACCGAAAATTGGTTTTGTAACAGCATATTCAACGATTTTTCTCCATTCGAAAATTTATTCAAAGTTGATTCTAATCGTTGAATTTTGGATTTAAGATCAGAGTTTTCTTTTATCAGATTTGAACAACGATTAATGTTGATCTTTCTCCTTTCAGTATCATTTTGTTTCAAAGACAAATTTTCGTTTTCAAGAAGTTTGATTTTGGTCTTGGACTCAAAGATTTCAGATTCAAATTTAACTTGTTTTTCAAATTCAAGTTTCTTGAAATTCTCAATCTCTTTTTCAAGCTCGTTTAAAATTAAATCACTTTTCAACAAGCTTTCTTTCTCAGCAATTTCATGTTTGGAACTTTTGATGGCCTTAAAATTATTAAATTCTTTTTGCAAAGAATTGTTTGAATCTTTTAGTTCAGCCTCGTTATCTTTTAAAATCAAAATTTCCTCTTTAAGTCTTTGAATATTTTTATTGAGATGAACGAGGTCAGTTTTCAATTTCAAACAACTTTCACAGTCAGAATTTTCTAATTTCATGACATTTGTAGATTCTGATTCCAAACAGTTAATTTTGCTATTTAACTCGTGATTTTTAGATTTCAAGTATTTGTTTTTACGATGGAGTTTATCAACGATTTTTGTTAAATCAGTACACATATAAACCAACTCTTCATAAGAGAAGCTTTCAGTCTCATTGTCTGTTGAGTCTCCATCGTCTGATCTACTTGAATTTTCATTTGTTTCTTCTCCTGAGCATAGATCTGAATCTGAGTTGACCATTTTGGGTTTTGAGCTGCTGTTGTCGATCATTCCATACTTTGTATTGAGAAAATCCCATATTTCCTGCGCAGTCAAGCAATGAGAAATGAGGTTATATTGGACATCATCAATATAAGAATACAAAGTGTGAATAGCACGAGAATTAAATCCAATATCGTTCCTATTGACCATATCATAACCATTAATAACAGTATCCCAACATTTAATATCAATAGATTTTAAATATAATTCCATTTCTAATTTCCAATTTGAAAAATCTGTACCATTAAAAGTAAATGGAGTACGATTGGACTGATTCTCAGAAGACTGACAACTAGAATTCACCATTTCTCTAGAGTTAAAAAAATACCTGCTCTGATACCACTTGTAGGATCTAGAATAACCCTAGAGGGGGGGTGAATAGGGTTTTTGACAGTTTTTAACTGAATTAAAAACCAAACGAGATAAATAAAAATAAACAGATCACAGAATATAGCAGAAACAGAAATGCAGAAAATAAATCACACACAGATATACCCAGCTTCGGCAAAACCCTGCCTACTGCTGCATTTCTAAGGTTTCTACTAGGTGATAGAACAGATCCCGCATACAAGACCATGTACACTCGCAAACCCTGCTCCTATTCTAACCCTACGCTCAAAACTTTAGACTGGTCGATATCCCCTCGACCAGATTTTCCCCTTATTACGAACTGTAACACGTAATCCTAGTTTTTTACAGATTCTAGTAAACTGTCAGTCAACACTTTGACTGGATCCACCTAGATTTTACAGATCTGGAAACTGTTTGAATCGTTTTACAATTGAAATTGAAATACAACAAACTTTAAATCAAAAACCCTAGTATTTAAAAAGGATTTAAACACTCCCTTTAACTCTAAACTAGGCCGGCCAAAAACAAATGGGTTCCACCCTTCTTTTATTTGCTCGGTCTCTTTGTTCTGAAAAAAAATGGCGGCTTGGAAAATGAATTAGGGTTTTCAGATTCTCCCCAAATCAAATCGCGAGTTCATTGATTGATTCTCTGATGAACTTTGAAAGTGTAGTTGTCTTCTGATGCTTCGACTTGGGATATCTCTCTGTGGCTCTCGATCGAAAACGGAAGTGAGTGAATTTCTGAATTTTGCTTTGAATTTCTTGCGAGTTGTTTTTCTTTTGTGGGTTTTTCAATCTCGATGTTGTTCACTGCCTGTGATGAAAAATGGTGTAAATATAGGGCAAAAATAAAAACCCTAATCGACTCTGATTTCAATTGATGGCTTGACTGATTTGTGTGTGTTTCCCTTTTTGATTTGCCTTGATTTCTCGGCTCTGATAAAAATGGCTTTGTTTAAATTTGAATCGGCCTTTGGTTAAAAAAAACTGCTTGATTGTCTGCGTAAATTCCTGCAATTCTGGTTTCCTCGGCTTTGAATTTAATTTGAACTTGTTGATGAGATCCTCGAATAAATCTGGAAACAAATTGCCCCTTGTGATTTAGTTTTTGCATAGCCTTCGATGGAATTTATCTGCCCCTTGACATACCTGATTTGAATTTGTTTTCTTGGCATTGAAATAGCTGATTTGTTGTGATTTCTGCGACTTGCTTTGCTTGCCAAAAATGATTTTAAAACTTGCCAAAAAAAATGATATTGCAATATCTGGAATCTGTTTTAAAACTTGCCAAAACAGATTGTTGACCTGATTTGTCCACCATTGTTAATTTTGGGCTTTGTCAAATAGCTCGGTCCAAAACTAAAAAAAAATAAGAACTTGGCCAAAAATTCACTATGTTTAAAAAACTGAGTATAATTAGCCTAATTTCCAGTCACTTGCTTTTGTTTGAATACATGCATGAAACTGTGTTGAATTGGTCTTCAATTCTGGAAAGAAAATTGATTTCTTGCTCGCATGCTTGAAACCTGAAACATTTGCCAAATTTGCTGATTTCATGATACATTTCCTGCCTTGATTTATTCTTGAATTAGATGAACCATGTTGGCTTGATTATTGATATCCGATACATACACATGCATTATATATATGCAAGTATGCATATGTATGTGTGTTTGTCACACCATTTCTCGAGCTTTCACTTGCATGTCTGATCTAACATCCACACTGCTTTTGCCTTGAATATGTACACTGGCCATGTTGTGTACACATCTTTATTTCTGCTCTATCATACCATCTCAGAGCTGAACCATCATTTGTGCATATCTGCGCTTGTGTGTTCACCCATGATGTTGCTGCCATGTCCATCATTTATATTGCTGTTGCATCCTTGAGCACATGCATGTATACAAATAAATTTGTTAAGCTGAAAAGAACTTCCCTGATTTTAGTTGCACCATTGAACTGGCTTGAACTTAAAAACTGCCTCGTCTTCATGTGCTGAGATTTGCACATTGCTGAACTACCATGTTGCTCCTTTGATCATGTTGCATTCATCACCACTGTGTCTCCATCATGTGTTAACTCTGATTTGCTGAACCATTTCTATATCATGCTGCATGTATTTGTTTGAGTCTTTACTGTTTGCACTTGATCACTTGAAGACTGCAATGCTTCATGTGTATATTTGAGTTCACTTGTCCTGAAGTTGTGCATGTGTAGCTGCATCATCCATGAGTTGAAATGAACACCCATGCACTTGTATTTGTATATACATGTTGAGCTGCCATATTTTCTGTTCTTTTACATCTTTAGGCTGACTCGACCATGGCTGAACTGTTTTGGTATTTCTGAACTTGATGTTGTCTTGAACTATGTTGCCCTTGTGCATTCACTGCCTTGACATGAATCTGATACATCATCACCTATACATGTTCACACACTTGGGATGTTGAGTTGTTGTGCTTTGTATGTTATTGCACCATTTCATGGCTCGACCACGATTACTTGAGCTTGCAAATGTTCATCATGCATGTTGCACTATGCACTGTATTGGCTTTGGTTTTCTCTTGCAGTATTTACACTTTGCACTGAGTCGAGCAGGTCCACGTGGCTACTCCTCAGTTGCACACTGATTGGCGAGGCAGTGCACACGTGTATAAATATACACGTGTGTATATGCAGCCATCAGACAAAATTTTCCTGTCCCTGCACTGTATATACATACTGTCTGCCTTGTGGTATTTACAGTGTATCACTGTGAATATCACAAGCTGTTTAGACACAGATATATGGTTTTATAAATCAGATCAAGTCTTGAAAAATGATGAGAAACACACCAGAAAACTGAGGCAAATAATTTTTTTTTTTAAATAAAATTTATATTTGCGTGCATTAGAATATATTTCTGTTCTGGATACTGTGTGTGTGTCTCCGTGAATGACAGGTATGAAGACTGGACTGACTGGATAACTGGACTGGATTGACTGAGCAGTGAAGACTGGACTGGCAGAAGACTATGTATATGTGTATATGAGTATATGAATGAAAATGTATATCGAGTGTGAATGTTGTAGTGAGTCAGTAGTAAAGGAGCTGTGTATATGAAAGAGATTGTACTGTTTATTTGTAATAAACAAATTTGTCTGAAATAAAATATCATTTTATTGATGTCAAACAAAACTTGTCTATTATATTCTGTTTATATACAAGTACAATATACAGTGAATGTTTAAATAGTGGAGTTATACAAAGTTGTACTGTTTGAATGTTAGAAATATAATATTCAATTCAAATATTATATTCCTATCTGTGTTGTATATATAAAACAGTACAATAACAAACACATTTATAATAATATATATTTGTTTGTTATCATCAAACAAAAATCATATAATTGTGTATACAACTGCGTTATATACAACAGTTTCTTTTCCTTTTCCCTTCTTATCATTTAGCTATGTCTAACTAATCCCCTTTTATTAGGGGATGATGACGCTTATAGACTTGATTCAATATGAATCACATAGCCAAAGAGATTGGTATTTTATGCATATAGATCTAGATCTGAACCAAGAGTTAGATCTAAACCTTCACACTCTGTGTCGTATAAGCGCCATGCTCCTTCACAGAGTATATTCGAGTATGTCCTAACACTTCTCATATTTAGATCTAGTTTTTAGGGTTTTAGAAATAATGTAGTGAATTTGTCCTGATAGCCTATGGTTGTTTAAAGGCTTATCTCCTGCATAGGCTATGTTTGTTGTTATTCACATGTTTGTTTCTAAAAACTTAATTATTATTGATTCATATTTGTGAAAGAAACATGAGTTAGATCTATATTAACCTATTTGGCTATTGATGATTATTAACCCAGTTTATATCACTACTCCCTAATTACTTTCATCTATATTAAAAATACTCTCTTTTAATTTATTTTCTGTTGTTTTCAAAAATCAAACTTTCAGAATAATCTGTTTGGATTTATCAGTTAAAATAGTTTTGGTCCTAGAGTTCGACACCCTTTACAACAACCTTTGTTGTTTAGGAAAGCCAAATGAATTAAATAGTTGTTTACAATTGTTCAATTTGTTCACAAACAATAGTCCATAGTGATGACTAGGGTTTTTGAGGAGGATTTATAATACAAGGATGACTTTTCTAGAATAAAATCTAATGATTCAGGTTCATTTCAATGCCTATAAATAAAGGTATTGAACCCCTATCTTTTCTCATATTTTTTGATGGCAACAACAAAACTCTGCCATTTTCGTTTCTCCGATCTCTTCCAAACTTTCTTAAACAAAACAGATTCTAGTTCAAACAATATGAATTGAGAAGAATGTATCCAAATATGTAAATAAAGATGGGTTTTGCGTATAGCATAATTTCTTAGGATTCTATTCTTTTTGCTTCCTTGTCCCAATTCTTTTCTATTTCTACAAAGTTTAATATGTATATCTCCCAATTCTATACATATTATGTTGATTTGTAAGGATTGGGAAATGGAAACTAATAGCTATATTCCGGTCTGATATTTGGAAATTTATTGAATGAGAAATTTATACATTGTTTACAATATTAGATCTTTTTTGTTGGTATAATTTGAATTTATATGCCTAAATTTGATAACTGAAATTCTAGGACTTATTATTAATTATCTAAATCTTGCCTACAGTTCTTTCTGTATCTTCAAATTAGTGTTTACACCTAAATCTGGAAATCAGTCCCAAAAAATAATTGAAATTATTGGTTTTTGGTATGTTCCAGATTTATAAAAAGGGGTGTAAAGATTGATTTTTTGTAATTTCCCTTTTCACTTAATTCTATCTATGTTTGGCTAGTTTAGGGATATTTGTTTAATTTTTATAAATTAGCCCTTTGTCCCTTTATATGTAAAAATTATTTCTTAGATTATAAGGAATATGCATATACTATGTCAGAAGAGTTGTGTAAATTTACGTATTTTATGCGTATTTTATACCGTCTATTCCAAATAAAAGACTACTCATTCCTTATAATTTTAAAAAGGTCAATATTTCCTTCTTTTTACATTTACGTAAATTTATGGAAATTATAGCAAAAGACATTTTATTTGGACTTGAATCTCAACAAATCATAACATAGGAAGATTATTCAGGTTATCAATATTAACTAGAACGTAAAATAGTTAGAATTAAAAAATTATAAATACATAATTGTTAGGCTAAATAAAATAATATTTCATTTGTCCAAAAACAAACGCAATTAATACTAGTTATTGATATTATTAGACATATTTATGTTCAATTTAAATTTTAATTGTTCTCCATTGTTTATGTGTATAAGTTAATATTACATATAATAAATGGAGAATTAACAATTGTAACCTTGGGGTTTATGGAAAATCAATGTGATAATAAATTTTATGACTCAAAATGTTACAATTAGGTGGAATAAGCATTAAATGTTGTAACTCAAATTCATGGGAAATTAATATAACAAACTTAGAGATAATTAGCAAGTTACAATTAATGGAAACTGATGGGAATGAATGATAATGAAATAAATAACAAATGTTACGATGCCTACTGTCTTAGGAAAAGTGACTGCTATGGTTTATTAATGACATATAACTATTATAGTAGTAAATTTACAAGGGGGTTTTGGGTAGAACTACCATAATTATAATAAGTCCAAAAAATCATATTAGTATTATTAAGCCTTATATTTGGAATATCAGCCTTATTTAATGATTAATATGCTTCTAGGAATAATATGTTTAATTAGATAAGGAATTAGACTTAACAGGTTGATGATGCGAGATCAGTTGAGTTATCTAACAAAAGTCTGCACCTTCCAGTAGTCGAATTGATGCACAACCTGTGTGAGATATCATCGATAATGGTAACCCATGATAACTATTATCGTGGCGAGAAATGTTCTTAATTATCTACTTCAAATGTTGAGGTCTTTGGTAGCCACAGGATTCGCCTCTCTTCCGATAGAAGAAGCTCAAAAGGCATTTAGTATTGTAGCCTGGTTCAGGATTAAGGTTGTAAGTGGTTATGGGAGTCCGCTTTTTTACGATCATCAAGTGATTGTATTCACCCTTTCCCTAGGATTTAACTTGAGGAGAATGGTGGTCGTCTGACTAGCCCTTTTCCTCATGATTTATTCTAAGGGGTATCGATAGTAGTCAGTCTCGCTCATTTCCTTAGGATCGTAAGGAGTAAGGGTAGAGTCGCTCTCATTAGGTCTTAAGTGACTACATGACTCGCCTTTTTCCAATAAGAAGTTTTAAATGGATGATTAGGTACGAATTAGAAAAACTCTAAAAGGGTCTGCCTCCTCGAGGTATTAAGTGGTTGGGTTAGAGTCCATCTTAGGATAAGGTATTAAAAACTGCTTGAGAGATACTAAAGGTATGTTTATCCTACAGGAAATATAAAAAGGCTTGGAGTTTATTCAACAATGTTAGCAAGATAGTAACATGGGGGTCTACCAGTAGAAGGTCTTAAATGGAGAGTGGTCGTCTACCTATCTTATAAGTTTTAAGTGGTAGCTTACTATCCCTTGCCTTATTCGGGTTTTGCGATGCACGAATGGTTGAAGCCTTAACTAGTAGTTAGGGGACTTAGTAGCTAGTGTCCTTTAATCGATAACGAATTAATAAACATTTTCCATGGTATTAAGTGATCATCGGATCCTCCTTAATTATTAAATGATCATGGGCCTACCTGATGTATTACATTTTAAGTACGGTCAAAAGCAACTACAGAACCTGCCTCTTTTGAGAATCTAGTGAGGTATTAAGTGGTTAGAAGGTACATCTCTTAGTTACAGGTTAGCAGGGTGGTTTAAAGGCTTCATATTTATAAAATACTATCTAATAATTTAATAACTTGATTTGGATAGTGCGCTATCGTACGTATGGTACTTGAAACATTGTGTGCATATTCCAGGATTGGGCTAGAATCACGAACTTTGTTAAATATATATCTTGGATGAAACAAACACGATATATTTATATATTATAGGCAATTTTATACATTTTCTACTCATCAAGACTTGTTCTACCCCTCCTCATAACAACTCTGAGATTCATCTTAGGGGAGACGAATCCTTGAAAGTGATCGTGTGTAGTTTTCCTCTTGTTCTATAATGCTCGGTATTAGTATAGTGATTCACCCTTAAGGTCGTTGTCATGGTTGACACTTATTATCCTAACTTGCTTACGTTGTGAGTTAGTTTTATATTACTCTAATTATGCTCATACTCATTATTGTAGGTACCAAATTTGAATGCATTTGATTTTCGTTTTTTTGGGTCAAAATTTAGGCTTAGAAAAGTGCTAATTGTTATTTTTGGTATCAGAGCCTAGGTTTAGATGATCAGAGGAATTAATAATTAGGATTTAGTGAAAAATTGTATTCGAGCTTTCTTTCTATTTCTTCTTATGATCTTTGCACTTAACTCTAGATAATTGAAGATAACATAGTTGTAGTAGTAGTTTGTAGGAATGGATTAAGTGACTAGGAGAGTTAGAATTTCTTGCTAACCCCAAATTACCTTATTATGAGATTGGAAATTTTCCTGAAGAGCATAAGGATAACATGTGGTGGAATCCCGTAGTCTTGAAATTCATGACCGGGAAATAAAGCTAGTTATACCTTAGATAGTCGCGATTTTTTATTGTTTTTTGCAGCTCCATTTGAAGACCTTTTTTGGTTTTAAGGATACAGGAAATTCAAGTTAATATATCATATTAGTCCAGAGGCATGTTAATGAGGCATATTCACTTGGTACATTGTTGCGAAAAAACCAAATATTTATTTATTTAAAATAATTCTTTTGAGTTTCTTAGATTATAGCCAGAAGAGACTTTTTTTAAACTTATTTCGAAAAGGGAGGATTTCAAAAAAGTTTAAGATGTTCTTCTACAAAATTTATTTTTGAGAATAAAACAAAATTTTATTTCGATAATAATAGTGTGTGTGTGTATATATATATATATAGTAAGAAGCCCTCAGCTCATAAACAAAATTTAATTTCGTAAAGAATTTTTATACTTTCTCTCGAATATGAACTGAAAAAGGGGATAATCCTCTAAAATGGGTTTTTCCTCTTCAATTCTTATTATACCCATCACCTAGAGAAAGGGGATAATTTCATACTAGTACAAAATATGAACTGAAATTTATTTGAGTATTTTGAAATGTTGTATGTTCGCAGCCTTTCATTGACACTACTGTGACTCTTTAGAGGTGACCATCACATCGCCATGGTGAGGACAAGAATTTTTGGATTGTGTCAAATCCTAAAAGACGGGGCGGAATAATTAGTATTTTAATCCGAGCTTAATTAGGTCTAGGTTCAACATACGTCTAAAGCCCGTCTAATAGTACACTGCCTATTGGTAAACGTAAAACTAGGATGGTCAACTAGTGAATGAGTTTTGGTACAACTTGAACCTTGGACATAACTTTTAAAGTTGCGTCCAACTTCTCGTTTATCTTCTTCCTTCCTAATTCAACCGAACCATGTATTTATTCTCATCCCATTTCTTTGTGGCTACCTCGTCTCATCCTTTTCTACGCCATTTTTCACTTTAGATCTCACCCCAACATAACTCTAAGATCTTAATCTAAATTCCTTCATTACGACGATTTCTTGTCCTATATACCTACTTGCACTACCTGATCTTCCTTATTCCATTTAGATCCTATACCTAGAGAGATTATTTCATTGGATCATAATGAGTAGAAGATTCTTCTTCTTTAAGGATGAAAGAAGTCATAGCAATAGGATATGCATTGTTCCTTTGCTTCGCTACTTTTGAACAGGACTATTGCGTGTGCTGCACTTGCTTTTACAATGTATGGTTGGAATAGATTCTTCATGAAGGCAAGTGTTGATTCGTAGGTAAAGATGGAGCTATCTTATGATAGTTTTGCTGAGGAAGATCACATTATGATTTTGGAGGCATCTATGTGTATGCAGACTTTGATGACCTTATCGTTAATAAATTTAATGACTTTGCAACTGATCTCTTTGCCTAGATGTCAATTTTTGAAGTTGATTAATCTATGTCCAAATTACCTATGTAAACGAACGTCTTATTTAGCATGTTATTTCGAAAATGGAAAGTTAAGACTAGATTTTTCGTATGAAGCGAAAATCAACCTTCTCTATGATTGGTGGTTGTTAGCTTGCTTTATAACCAGACTACCTAAAGCAAAGGACGTGAATATGAACATACATTGATCAGCAATCGCTCGGATGAAGTGACGGAATATGAAACAACTTGGATATTGGCATTCGTGAAGACATGCTCGCCCCAACCAGTTCATGACCCCTCCTGAGGGCAGTTCGTGACCCCCTCCTGAGGGTGGTTCGTGACCCTCTCTTGAGGGAGGTTCGTGACCCCTTCCCGAGGGCGGTTCTGACCCCCTCCTGAGGCCGGTTCGTGACCCCTAGGACCATGACCCGACCTGACCATCACCACCAGATCGTCACAGTGCTGCACACGACCTTGACCTATTCTTTGGCCTACTTTCATGGATCGGATAACATATGTCTCCACATGATCAATGGAGACATTTTCCACTACTTCTTGAAATTTCTTCTGGATGTGACACATAGCATCGATCTGAAGCTTCTCAACCTCTATAAATACACCACTACGTTGCAAATTAAAGGGACTTTTGGCATCTCAATGTCGATGGCTGCCATGGCTAACACTCCTCCATAGATAATCACCATCTTGTTCAATAAAATTCAATGGATTCAAAGAGAATTTTTCATTGAATTCGAGTGATTGAGAGACAATATTACTTGTAATTGTAATATATGAATGAAATGAGAAAATATGAAGTCGATGTAGGCTTATTAACGCCGAACGACTATAAAAATCATGTTGTCTACCTTTTTTCATATTTTTCAGTCATTTCTTTATATTTTATGCTTGAATATATGATTTGGGTGTTAAGACCATTTTTTGGTCTAACATTTTGGTGCTTTCACTGAAAATTGAATTCCCAGCCTGTCGGATTGTTATTCTACTATTTGGATTTCCAAGTTGAAGAAGATAGTCCGCATTTCTACTGTTTATGAAGATTTCAGTTATTACAGTAAATTCAAAACTTTATGGCTCCGAAGAAAGCAAAGGAATCGCAAACTTCGCGACCGAATAAAGAACGAATAGATAACACGCAGGAGTAGGCGGCTGGCTCGCAGCTCGCCTAGGGCGATCCAACCCCTTGGCGAGGATCACGAACCGATCTGAAGCTGGAAGGTTGGGGATCTCGGTCGCCAAGATGGACCACGACATGAAGAAGCTCGCGAACCGCGACCCGAATGAGCTCAATGAACTGAAGACACATTCAAACACATTCAACCACGAACTGATCCGGGTCTAAAGAGGTGTCACGAACCGAAAAGGGTCTAAAGAGCTATCACGAACCGAAGAGGATATCCAAATTGAAGCTATGATCTGAACCGTAAACCGAAGGATAGTAGCGAACCACGACCCAGGAAAGTTATGACACCCCACGTCCGTTAATGTCACTCACTAAGCGAATGCATTAAGTTTCATGAAGCGTTATAGATAAACAGACACAGAATAATTATAAGATAGATATAAATAAGATAGTAGCGGAAATTTTTATATTTTTATTTCAAACATAAATCATAGTGTCGTGGTCCATAATACCATAAGTCACAAAAACCATTACAATAAAACAGCTTCGGCCTTGCATCATCAGAGTACATAAGAATATGAAAAACATAATTCCCCAATTAAAAGAATTAAGATATAGTAGGGACAAGAACTTGAGCTATACTTCAGAAGTAGCTCCTAGCAAGATGATATCTGAGTCCTGACTAAGATTGAGTGTTTCCTCCCTGAGAACCTGGGGAGGGAGGGGGGGAAACGGAAGAAAGAAGGAGAAACAAAAGGCTCAGACATCAAGTATGGCGAGTCTAGTTACTTTTAGCCAGTAAATAAATAAAAGTAACATGATAGGCATACAAAGTGGATAAGAGAGATCACTACATAAATGGCAGGTGTGACAAGGTAAGGTGTATGTGCTTCACTAATGATAACTCTGCACTATTACTAGTATAACTAAAATGAGATGATTCCTTCCACTATAAGTTGGTAGACTTAGGGCATACGTCCGAGTGTACCCTAATCACTACCCTAATTGATCGGCTCCTTACTCTGTAAATATCATGTGCTGGCCCTACAGTAGGAGGTATCACTTCCTAAAGTGGCAACCCTTAATATGTGCACAACCATATCTACTGGTGTCCCGGTCGTCTTATCCCCCTCTTCTCGGCTCATGCACGCACATGGCCCAGTCGGTTTGCGCTGCCTACACCGTCCGTCTCATTTGGATCTCTTACAATCGATCAGTAAGCGTGCCCCTTCTCCATCTAGTATGGAGTTCTTTATTTGATACCTACTCTGGGTTACTGACTGAAATGGGTCCCATAGAATATGATACAAGCTCTCTCCCCTTTGTCTTGTATGCCCACTAGGTTTTTCACTGACTATATATACCCTTAGATGTCTTTAATTACATAGCCCTATGTCAGTTATGCTAACCCTAAAGGGTGTCTTTAATTACATAACTTTATTATATTTTTCCACCGGTTATGTATACCACTTGGTGTCTTTAATTACATAACCTTACTGGGTTAAGTTCATGGTCCTATATGTAAATATTGCCCACCCCTTCTAATTTAGTTAACCTTCCCACTACCCATCCAATTTTACTTAACCCTAACTTAAGTTCATAATCATACAATCCTTATGGATTAAATTAGGTTAAGTAGTCCAGTTATTTACCATGTCCATTTATGGTTTATAATGGGCTAGACCTCCCACACTAGGCCTATAACATGTGGATGCTGGATATGTTGGTCCGGGCGGACATATTCCATAGTTGGGCCTAACCTTGTGTCATAGCCCGATTCGTTTTTACGTACTTAGACCTCCCATATTAGGTTCAACATTAGTGGCTGCTGGATATGCCGGTCGGGTCCGGGAAGACTTCCACCACTAATGAAACCTAACCTTGTGCAATAAGTACAATTACAATTCCTATTTGTAGTTACTAAACATCCCATTTTTATCTAAATCTACCTATGCCATTATAGGTGATTATTTCTATGTTTCCCTATTTGAATTATATGTCCAATTCATATAAGTATTACATAAATTATGCCAATTATAAATCCCTTTTCCCCGTTTCCTAACTAATGTATTCGCACGTATTTTGACCGCATTTAGGCTATAAAGTAGCCTAGCCATAACAATGAAAAGTGAATATGACAAAGGCGATAGTTTCAACATATCTTGGCATAAACATAAACTAACATGATAACAAGGTAAATGGACATGTAATTAACATCATAACAAGGTGGACATTAAAATGATGAACTTGTGGCAACTACGATGTCAAAGCAAGCATAATGAGATCTAAATTAACCATTTAGGTGTCCAACTATTTAGATCTAGCATAATTAGGGTGACATAGTAACCTGTTTAGATCTAAAGATGGATTCACATGTCAAGTTTACAACATATCCAAATTGATCACAATATGACAGGGGAAAGGTGATTTACATAAAGAATTAGATCCAACCAATGTTACAACTGTCCAATTTAATAGACGTACATTCACCACAATATAGTTGCAAGTCAAGATCCACATAGGCAACATAATAGTATATTCATAGTTGCATTAGATCTAAAAGTATAGATCTATTTTGACATAGTATAAGATTTAACAACAACACAGATCCACAGTTTACAACATATCCAATTCACAGTCTTTCACAATTTACTTTTATTTATCTAAACCTAAAAGCAACTAGAAACTCATAGCGTTAGGTCTAGAGAATTGAGAAAGAACGGATCTTGAATTTCTGAATTTGATTTGCAAAGTACGTTGTTATAAAAAACGGTTCTGTCTCAGTTCGTATTCCGGTAGCATATGGCCTCCATGATTTCCAATGAAGAAAATAGGAGACTAGGACACATACATATAGCTTCCAGACCCCCTAAAACCGAGTTCCACGTTAGCCCTAGGGGTGTCAACACCCCTATGGGTAGGTCGACCCCTAGGTCGTCACCTCTTAAGGGGGGTCGACCCCGGTGTCGACACCCCTCTAGGGTTCGACCCCCTAGAGCGAGAATTCTGCCGCTATTTTTCAATTTTTGAATTTGAACTGTTCTGGATAAAATTATGACTCATCTCTGACTCATATGTGTATACATAATATTTCTACGCGTATACAAACTTAAAACCCTCATGACTTCTTCATATGGTGTCCATTTTGGCAAATCAATTGTCTATCTTGACCAGAATTTCGAGAAGAATGCAATGGTGAAGTCCATTTCCTCTAATTCTGAATATTAAATTAATTAATATTTAATTTATTATCTTTAATGTCATTAAAAATTCGGGGTGCTACGTTCTCCCTGCTCAAAGGATTTCGTCCCCGAAATCTCTAAGTTGAGAAGAATGCATATCCTACCGTCCATCATCCATCTACTCATCCACCAATCACTGGCATCCATTGTCGTTAAAGGTTTCTAATGCTTATATGAATTTATGCAAAGGTGTGTGTATATTTCCCAACACTAAAGCGAAAATCAGGCGGTCTATTGATTCAGTTGACCTCTTTAATGCAATGTATGTTAGTGCCATGAATCCATTATGTACGCAAATTATCCTATTATGACATGTAAGCTCTATATGTGTGCACACTCATTCATCCAAATGCAATATCCATATGTTAGTACATCCGTTTCCATCCATAAAAGAAAAGAAAATGCACACACATCCATATGTAGTATAAAAGTGATTGAGTCGATCTTAGTTCCTAATGTGTGTATATGCATCCACAGGCAACCACTAGCAAATACTTACATCTACTTGCAACTATCAAACATTACATGTTTCAAACATATGTTTACATCCATAGGATTCCTATCTAAAAGCCGAAAAATACTATGGATAAGACATACTCTATTGACATAACCAGCACTGATAAAACTTTGAAAAAGGAGTTAAGAACATACCCTCGAAAAGAAATAGGTACGAAGCATGAATCTTGTCTTCGGTCTCCCAAGTTGCATCCTCCGGGCTATCTCCTCATTGAACCTTTAGCAACTTGATCTCCTTATTGTGCAGCTTTTTAACTTCTAACCCAAGAATACGGGTAGGGACTCGTCTGACTGTCGCCTCTCATTCCACTTTTACTTCTTCCAACAAAATCGGCTCAACAACTTCTGCGGTGTCATGCAGACACTTCTGCAGATGAGAGACGTGGAAAACGTCAAGAACACCGGATAGGTTTTCTGGGTGTTTCACTCTATAGGCCATTTGGCCAATTCTCTCGGCTATGGGAAATGGTCCCACAAACCTAGGTGCCAACTTCCCTACTGCTCCGAAGCGAACCACATTCCTCAGAGGTGATACTTTGATAAAAACTAAGTCTCCCACTTCGAATTCGATGTCAGTTCTTCTCTTGTCTTCATAGGACTTTTGCATATCTTTAGTTGTCTTCATCAGCCGTCAAATAAGGTCAATCTTTTCGGATGTTTCTCTAACCATATATGGACCAAGTAATAATCTTTCTACAGATTCCCACCAAGAAGTTGGTGATCTACAGGGTCGTCCGTACAATGCTTCGAAGGGTTCCATGTCGATGCTAGCTTGATAACTGTTATTATAGACAAACTCTACTAAAGGAAGATGCTCTTCCCAAGTCCCTCCGAAGTATAGGATAAACCGTCTTAAAAGATCTTCAAGGATTGTGTTCACCCTCTCCGTCTGCCCATCGGTCTGAGGATGATAAGAAATGCTCAAACACAACTGTGTACTTAATGCTTCTTGCAAACTCCTCCAAAATTTTCTAGTAAAGATGGGTTCACGATCGCTTACGATGTTAGAAGGTACCCCATGAAGACGAACTATCTTACGAACATAAATTGTTTCCAACCACGATGTCGTCCTCTTACTCTTAACTAGAATAAAGTGAGCTCTCTTACTGAGTCTATCTACCACCACCTAAATACTGGTATTGTCTTTCTTTGACCTAGGCAAACCATCTATGAATCCATAGAGACGCTCTCCCATTTCCACTGCGGAACCTCCAATGGATGAAGTAATCCACCGGGCTTCTTTTGTTCAGCTTTGACCTGCTGGCAAACTAAACACTGAGAAACAAATTCGGCTACATCTTTCTTCATCCCAGCCCAAAAGAAAACCCTCTTCCTGCCTCTATACATCTTATCACCACCTGGATGAATATTCATCATAGAATTGTGGGCTTCTTCTAGGACTGCCTTTATCAAGCTTCCAGTCTGAGGAACACAAAGCCTTCTATCTCGTCGCAACCACCCCTTTTCATTTATGGCATATCTACTGAGGTGACTAGAAGTCTCCCCTCTTTTGAGCTTATCTATGATGTCTATAATCTATGGGTCACCTTGTTGCGAAGCTCCTATCTGGGCCATAAGGGTCGGTCGTATCTCCTAGGATGCAAATAAATCAGGCAGAACCTCGATGGAGGGTCTAAAATCAAAAGCTGATATGAACTCCAAGTTCTTTCTTTCCAAAAACAGAGGGCTCAGGGCCACCCTCTGCCTACTTAGTGCGTCTGCCACCATATTACCCTTGCCAGGGGTATAAGCAATCTCAAAATCATATGAAGCTAAGAACTCCATCAACCACTGTTGCCTTAAGTAGAGATCCTTCTGTGAGAATAGTTACTTGAGAGATTTATGATTGGTGTATAACTCGAACCTTTCTCCAAGTAAATAATGACGCCATGTCTTTACGTGAATACTATGGCAGCTAGCTCTAGATCATGGGTGGGGTAGTTCTTCTCATGAACTCTCAACTATCTGCCCCCATAACATATTACTTTCCCTTCTTGCATCAGAACCACACCAAGCCCTGTACCGTATGCATTAGTGTAAAGAGTAAACACTTTACTTCCATTTGGCAAGGTCAAGACTGGGGCTATTGTCAAAACCCTCTTCAGTCGTTGGAAAGCAACGTCACGGTCTATATCCCATGAAAATGCCAAATTCTTCTTTGTCAGCCTGGTGAGAGGGGCTGATATCTTTGTGAAGTCCTTAATGAACTTCCTATAATAACCTGCCAACCAAGAAAGCTTCTCACCTCGGTTGCATTTTTGGGAATCTATCAATCTTGCACTACAACCACCTTCGCGGGATCTACAGCTATCCCTTCTTTGGAAACTACATGCCCCAAGAATCTCACCTCCTTTCTCCAAAAATGGCATTTGGAGAACTTTGCCTTAAGCTGATGGTCACAGAGAGTTTTCAAAACTTCTCTCAAATGTTGGGCATGCTCTTCTTCGCTTTTGGAGAAGATCAAAATATCACCAACAAAGACTACAACAAATTTGTTTAAGAACTCCCGAAACACCTTACTCATCAAATCAACAAAATAGGTGGGGTGCATTCGTCAGCCCAAAAGGCATCATAGCCATTCAAAGAAACCGATCGGAGTTCTAAAAGCAGTCTTATCTATGTTGTCCTCAGCCACCCTTAACTGATGGAACCCCATAGCCAAGTACAACTGAGAAAATACCGAGGCACCAACAAGTTGATCAAATAAATCATCAATCCTCGGAAGCGGGTGCCTATTTTTCTTGGTGAGCTTATTCAACTCTCTATAGTCAACACACAAACGAAGCGAACCATCCACCTTAATTGCGTATACTACTGGAGCACCCTATTCAGATATGCTTTGTCTGATAAACCCTTTCTCAAGTAGCTCCCCAACTTGCTTACTCAGCTCCCTCCTTTCCCTTGGAGCCATGTGGCGCACTGGTAATGCAACTGGCTTTGCATTGTCCATCAGATATATGCGGAAGTCGATCTCGTGCCTTAGAGGTAAACCACGTACCTCATCAAAAACATTGGAATAATCTCGAACCAATAGAACAGATTGCAAATCATCTATGGATGCATCTAGAGACTCTAGAAAGCTAAGCATAGCAGACCCTTGGGGGTCACAAGAAACTTCGAGGGTCTTCCTATAACAAGTCAGGAGTCTAACAACCCTCCCCTCACAATCCAGAATGGCCCCATACGTGGTAAGCCAATCCATTCCTAGAATCAATCGATAGCCACAAACGCGAGCACATATGCATCGCATTCAAATTCGACATCTAACACAGATATTTTCAAACCCCGACAAATCATCAAAAAATGAGCCGAACCACTAATGGGGTTTGAAACAACTACGGGATCTACTACCATACTAGAAATTAAGTGCAGAGATTTAACCACGGAACTAGATATAAACGAGACTGGAGCGCCATAATCAAAAAGTGTACTAACTGTATGGTTTGAAAGAGAAACCAACTTTTCTATAGAAATTTTTCTACCTCTTTCAGGAGCACTGATTGCGAGAGGATGCACCGCCCTCCAGAAGTTCCTGCTCTTTGACCTTGTCCATGTGATCCCTGTTTCTTTGGGCACTCGTTGGAGAAGTGGCCGACCTCTCCGCAATTGAAGCAATTGCTCTTCCTTCTCTTATAGTCTTTGATCAAGTGACTCTCCTTTCCACGATTGTGACATTTTCTCTTATCATTGTCTTTATCGTCTTTCCCTCATTTCTTCTGTTGTTGTTGCTGTTGTTGCTACCCCTTCTTGGGCCATACCTTCTTATTTTGCAATGTCCCCTCAGCCTTTGCTTCCTTCTTTTCTCCCTTGTCCTCCTCATGTATTAGGTCCATATAGACTAGATTTTCAAAAGTGGCCCCCATTAGAATATGGGACATGGCTAAACCATGCAAAGGCTCATTCAGCCCTTTAGCAAACCGTAAAGCCCTTTTGTGCAGTGTATCCACCAACTCTAACCCGAACCTTGCCAGCTAGTTGAACTTGTTCACATACTCCTTCATCGTCAAGTTTCTATGTTTGAGTGCTAAGAACCTCTCCATCTATATGCTTCTCCCATCTTGGGAAATAAATTTCATTTCAAACCTCTGTCTAAAATCTTCCCAAGTTTCCACCGGATGTCTAGCTTGGGTGACTTCCCAGCAAAATGTGGCTTTCGTCCTTTAGTAGCCAAGCAGCTAACTGAATCTTTATTCGATCCTCTACTTCAAAGATTATGAACAAGCCTCGGTCTCCTTAAGCCAGTTCCTAGCTTCTACGAATGTCTCGTTCCCATGGAATAGATTCCCTCCCATAGAACGGAAGTCCTTGTAGATCTTGGCGAAGTTATCTGCTCTTGGAGGGGGAGGAGGAGGAACGATTGGTGCAGCTGGGGGAGGAGCGTCTCTTTGGCCTTCGGCAGGCGCCGTGGCCTCTAAATACCTACGGATACATCTGGGTATTGTGATGCCCTCTGGGATATTGGGAAGGTTTTGTTCCCCAAACATGATGAAAAAGGAAAAAGAAAGAAATTTAGATAAAGGACAGAAGGATATTACATATGGCTTCTTGAGGAATATTTTCAAAGCAGACTTTTCTTTTTGAAAATACTTTCATTTAAAACCTTTTTTTTTTGAAAAATAATATTTCAAAAATTTTCATCTAATCTGGTAACCTTCAGCTCTGATACCAAGCGTGACACCCCGCGTCCGTTAATGTCACTCGCTAAGGGAATGCATTAAGTTTCATGAAGCGTTATAGGTAAACAGACACAGAATAATTACAAGACATATATAAATAAGATAGCAGCGGAATTTTTTATATTTTTATTTCAAACATAAATCATAATGTCGTGGCCCATAATACCATAAGTCACAAAAACCATTAAAATATAAAAACTTCTGCCTTGCATCATCAGAGTACATAAGAATATGAAAAACATAATTCCCTAATTAAAAGAGTTAATCCATAGTAGGGACAAGAACTTAAGCCATACTTCAAAAGTAGCTCCTAACAAGATGATATCTGAGTCTTGACTAAGCCTGAGTGTTTCCTCCCTGAGAACCTAGGGGGGAAACGGAAAAAAGAAGGAGAAACAAAAGGGTCAGACATAAAGTCTAGCGAGTCTAGTTACTTTTAGCCAGTGTACGGTGTGACAAGGTAGACAGGGTAAGGTGTATGTGCTTGCTTCACTAATGATTACTCTGCACCATTACTAGTATAACTAAAATGTGATGATCCCTTCCACTATAAATTAGTAGACTTAGGGCATACATCCGAGTGTACCCTAACCACTACCCTAATCGACCGGCTCCCTACTCCATAGGTATCCTGTGCTGGCCCCACAATAGGAGGTATCACTGCCTAAAGTGGCAACCCTTAATATGTGCACAACCATATCTACTGGTGTTACTGTCGTCTTGTTCCCCTCTACCCGGGTCATGCATGCACATGTCCCAGTCAGTTTGCACCGCCCACACCGTCCGTCTCTTTTGGATCTCTTATTATCAATTAGTAAGCCTGCCCCTTCTCCACCTAGTATGGAGTTCTTTATTTGATACCTACTCCGGGTTACTGACTGAAATGGGTCCCACACAATATGATACAAGCTCTTCCCTTTGTCTTGTATCCCCACTAGGTTTTTCACTGACTATGTATACCCTTAGATGTCTTTAATTACATAGCCCTATGTCTGTTATGCTTACCCTAAAGGGTGTCTTTAATTACATAACTTTATTATATTTTTCCACCGATTATGTACACCACTAGGTTTCTTTAATTACATAACCTTATTGGGTTAAGTTATGGGCCTATATGTAAATATTTCCCACCCCTTCTAATTTACTTAACCTAACTACTACCCATCCAATTTTACTTAACAATAACTTAAGTTCATAATCATACAATCCTTATGGATTAATTTAGGTTAAGTAGTCCAATTCTTTACCATGTCCATTTATGGTTTATAATGGGCTAGACCTCCCACATTAAGCCTTCAACATGTGGATGTTGGATATGCCAGTCGGGCTCAGGCGGACTTACTCCGCAGTTGGGCCTAACCTCGTGTCATAGCCCAATTCGTATTTACGTACTTACACCTCCCACATTAGGTTCAACATTAGTGGCTGCTGGATATTCCAGTCGGGTCCAGGCAGACTTCCACCACTAATGCAACCTAACCTCGTGTTATAAGTACAATTACGATTCCTAATTGTAACTACTAAACATCCCATTTTTATGCAAATCTACCTATGTCATTATAGGTTATTATTTCTGTGTTTCCCCATTTGAATTATATGTCCAATTCATATAAATATTACATAAATTATTCCAATTATAAATCCCTTTTCCTATTTCATAACTAACGTATTCGCACGTATTTTGGCGGCATCTAGGCTATAAAGTAGCATAGCCATAACAATGAAAAGTGAATATGACAAAGGTAATAGTTTCAACATATCTTGCCATAAACATAAACTAGCATGATAAAAAGGTAAATGGACATGTAATTAACATCATAAAAAGGTGGACATAAAGCTGATGAACTTGTTGCAACTACGATGTCAAAGCAAGCATAATGAGATCTAAATTAACCATATAGGTGTCCAACTATTTAGATCTAGCATAATTAGGGTGACATAGTAACATTTTTAGATCTAAAGATGGATTCACATGTCAAGTTTACAACATATCCAAATTAATCACAATATGGCGGGTGAAAGATTGATTTACATAAAGAACTAGATCCAACCAATGTTACAACTGTCCAATTTAATAGGTGTACATTCACCACAATATAGTTGCAAGTCAAGATCCACATAGGCAACATAATAGAATAATCTCAGTTGCATTAGATCTAAAAGTATAGATCTATTATGACATAGTATAAGATTTAACAACAGCATAGATCCACAGTTTACAACATATCCAGTTCACAGTCCTTCACGGTTTACTTTTATTTATTTAAACCTAAAAGCAACTAGAAACTCACAGCATTAGGTTTAGAGAATTGAGAAAGAACGGATCTTGAATTTCTGAATTTGATTTGCAAAGTACGTTGTTGTAGAAAATGGTTCCGTATCAGTTCATATCCCGGCAGCATATGACCTCCATGGTTTCCAATGAAGAAAATAGGAGAATAGGACACATATATATAGCTGCTAGACACCCTAAAACTGAGTGCCACGTCAGCCCTAGGGGTGTCGACACCCCTGTGGATTGGTTGACCCTTAGGTCGACACACCTTAAGGGGGTCGACCCCGGTGTTGACACCCCTCTAGGGCGGTCGACCCCCTAGAGAGGGAATTCTGCCGCTATTTTTCGATTTTCAAATTTGAACCGTTCTGGATAAAATTATGACTCATCTCTGACTCATATGTGTATACATAATATTTCTACACGTATACAAACTTAAAACCCTCATAACTTCTTCATACGTTGTCCGTTTTACGCAAACCAATTGTCTATCTTGACCAGAATTTCGAGACGAACGCAATGGTGCAGTCAGTTTCGTCTAATTCTGAATATTAAATTAATTAATATTTAATTTATTCTGTTTAATGTCGTTAAAAATTAGGGGTGTTATAAAAGTGATGACGAGCAAGGGTCACGACCCGACCCGAAGAAGTGACATTTTTTGGAAAAATGCATTTTTCTGATCATTTCAGAAAAGGCTCCATATTCCAAAATCTAAAAATCGTGCGGTGCCCACTGAGACTGTGGGGCCTCAGACCCCCACCAGCAATGCACCCGGACCCGCTGACGGCTCGCCTTCGGCTCGGAATACATTTTTGCCTGTAATTATCGCTATGCTTATTAACCGAGATTTTGTAGATAGTTCGAGGATATCAACTGGAAATTGGCAACAGCTGGGATTTTTCCTAGAGCCATAACACCTATTTACGGATGTTACTCAATGTGAGGAGCTACTGAAAAGATTTGGCATGCCGGCTATGATAGTACACGAGGCAATGATTATCTCTTGGCAACCTCCTCTTCCAGAACTCCGATGGTGTATAAATTTCGCTAATGCAACCAATGTTGTTCCCGAATGAGTAGTGATCACCGGGTCTATGTGACTCAAACCTATCCAATCGGCGGAGTCCCGAAAGACGGTTATAGGAAGTAGTGCTAGAGCTACTCCAAAGGTAGTTCATATGATCCTAGCGATCATAACTTTCAATGATGGGATATCAGAAAGCGACTGAGGATCCTATCACTACAAAGCTACACCTCACTTGAATAACGTGGTGAAAGACATGGCCTGTGGTTTACCCCCTAAATAGCTTAGCTAACCTCTGCAATTCCTATTTGCTTTCAACCATATCGAGGGAGACTGATTGCCATCGAATAAGTGTTAGATCAGCACATTTTGGTGCCCAGAGTCAGTTACCAGTTGAATCACCGTAAGCCATAATTGGATATATGGATCTTTGCCTGAATGATAGCATCTTGACTGCTCACCCATCACCATATGACCTTGGTTAAGAGATGAGAGTTTGAGATCAAAGAGAATATGAATCAACCACTAATTCTCCACTTCATACAATAAGTTGTGACAGAATGTGTTAAAATTACTTGAAGCCTTGCAAGCTATGCTATTGCATTTAAGCCTATTGGATCAAGGCTTTGACCGATCGGCTCTAGCGGAATTCAAAGCGTACATAACACCTTGGTGTCTACTGCTAAATATCCCAACCGAAGTTGGAGTGGGAATGGTTTGGACAACCAAGTTACGGGAGGAACTTGCTATATGGTTGAATAAAATATATTACGCAACAGAGATGGCAAGGAACCCAACAACGCTTCCCCTCGCAATGAGATGGAGTTTGAAGGAGGCATGGGCTTAGTAAGGAAAACATCACAAAAAGAGTTGCCTAATGATCTACCCGAAGACATAGATCCCAGAGAGGATGAAGATTCGGGATGCAGGAGTGCGACCAACTGCCCAAAGATGGAAAA